>OX638388.1:14234319-19927740 GCA_951813805.1 Limnephilus auricula | reverse complement strand
GTGTCTGTGTTTAATACGAAGATAATAATTTTATGTCGTTTTTGTTAAAAAATAACCTCTAAATAACATGTAGGTTATGGACACCTTTTCGTATAGAATTATTAGTATTTATATTTGTAGTTTATCATTAAATAAAGTTTTCTTACTATAGAAATCGTTTCATTTTTATTACAAACTAAGAAACACCTGTTAATTTCAAATAAATTAAATATATTTGGTCATATAAAGCAGATATGAAAACATATTACCTACTTGCTGATTTTAGTAGAGTATTATTTACTGCCCTGAAGAAACTACGGTTTTAGCGAAACCCGGTCGGCATTAAATATAAAAATGGTATATACTAAGTTATTGTTTTATTTTAAATTAAATATACAATACCCAAATAGATGATACATAACCTCATAATAAACATTTGTAAATTGTTGAAAGCTATCACCATCGCAATCTTTTACGTATAAACTATACTGAAAACGTAAATCGTTACCTAAAAGTATTCATTCATAATTTAAAATTCACACATCAGGTTGATTATAACATGTACCTATAAAATATTTCGTTTGACAAGCAAAATCACTTTCGATGACGTTTCAAGACTATGCATTCGAGAAGCGAGAATCGATTCCAAGTTCGATGACGTTTAAAACCGATTGTCTCGGACTGTGCATTCGAATGGATTCTGACATCGAGAAGCGAGAATCGATTTCAAGTTCGATGACGTTTCAAACCGATTGTCTCGGCCGTGCATTCGAAAGAATTTTGACATCGAGAAGCGAGAATCGATTCCAAGTTCGATGACGTTTCAAACCGATTCTCTCGGACTGTGCATTCGAATGAATTTGACATCGAGAAGCGAGAATCGATTTTTCTATGGAAATGAATCGAAATCATTCGATGGTAAAAAAGATCGAGTAAATAATCGATTATTCATCGATTGTGCCCATCGCTAATTGTGTCTATGAATATTATCAGCGATCGTCAAACTTTAAACATAATATATATATGATACTAGCGATGGGCACAATCGATGAATAATCGATTATTTACTCGATCTTTTTTACCATCGAATGATTTCGATTCATTTCCATAGAAAAATCGATTCTCGCTTCTCGATGTCAAATTCATTCGAATGCACAGTCCGAGAGAATCGGTTTGAAACGTCATCGAACTTGGAATCGATTCTCGCTTCTCGATGTCAAAATTCTTTCGAATGCACGGCCAAGACAATCGGTTTGAAACGTCATCGAACTTGAAATCGATTCTCGCTTCTCGATGTCAGAATCCTTTCGAATGCACAGTCCGAGACAATCGGTTTTAAACGTCATCGAACTTGGAATCGATTCTCGCTTCTCGATGTCAGAATTCGAATGCATAGTCTTGAAACGTCATCGAAAGTGATTTTGCTTGTCAAACGAAATATTTTATAGGTACATGTTATAATAAACCTGATGTGTGAATTTTAAATTATGAATGAATACTTTTAGGTAACGATTTACGTTTTCAGTATAGTTTATACGTAAAACATTGCGATGGTGATAGCTTTCAACAATTTAAAAATGTTTATTATGAGGTTATGTATCATCTATTTGGGTATTGTATATTTAATTTAAAATAAAACAATAACTTAGTATATACCATTTTTATATTTAATGCCGACCGGGTTTCGCTAAAACCGTAGTTTCTTCAGGGCAGTAAATAATACTCTACTAAAATCAGCAAGTAGGTAATATGTTTTCATATCTGCTTTATATGACCAAATATATTTAATTTGTTTGAAATTAACAGGTGTTTCTTAGTTTGTAATAAAAATGAAACGATTTCTATAGTAAGAAAACTTTATTTAATGATAAACTACAAATATAAAAATATAAATACAAATAATTGCATACGAAAAGGTGTCCATAACCTACATGTTATTTAGAGGTTATTTTTTAACAAAAACGACATAAAATTATTATCTTCGTATTAAACACAGACACACTGTCAATATTATTAATGGGAATTTGTACCAACCGGCTAAACTAAATATCTTATTAGTAATTTTATTGTTGTGAGATGCCCTCATATTTGAAATTCGTGGAAAATGGAATAACACTAATGTTGCCATCAAACAAAAAGGAATTTGCCAATTTGCCATTGCCAGGAAATAAAAACGGTGATTGAAATATTGTTGCAGTACTTACTTACTAATGTTGCGTTATTTAAACATGTTATTTATCAAAATTTATTATTGTTTTTGACAAAAATGTCATATAATTATAATTATTTTCATATTATTAAACATACATAAATATTTTTAATGGAAATTTTTACCAATGGGCTAAACTAAGTAGCTTAACAATAATTGTTATGTTGTGAAATGCATACCAAAAAACAACAAATAAAATTACAACAAACAATAAGCGTTGCCATACATGGTGCACCATAATAATTTTCGGCTTCCTACCCCCCCCCCCCCCCCCCTGTCACAGACAAAAATCCTGCCCCTGACCGTAGCTATTGCTCCCGAACTCCGAGCAAAAAATCGATTAATCATTCGATTATTGTGATGTCTCGATTAAAAAAAAATCGATTATATAAAAGTTTCGATCATTCCCATCGCTATATGATACCATTATTATCTTGATAACTGTACAGTTTGGATTTTATGTTTGGATTGCTGTAAAAATTGGCGCCTTGTGTTATTTTCAAAAAGAATTGTAGAAGTTTTCAAACAGCATAGCAGATGAGAAAATGTGAAAATGAAATTATACAAAACTTGGAATTCATTTTCAAAAAATATTATACAATTTCCAGTCCCATTTTCCAACCAACTTTCAGAGAAAAAATTTCCCATTTTTCCTAGAAAATAAATCACGGGAGTTAAAAAATTTTCCAACATTTTAAGAAAATCGTAAAATTTTTATGAAAATTTCCCGACCCCATTTTCCAATGAATTTTTTCAGAAACATAAAAATTTCGCAATATAGAAAAATTTCCATAATAGAGTACATGTAATAATGAATGTAATATAGTGTTTTCAATGCATTTAATATATGTAAAAAAAAATTAACTTAACTCGAATATCGTACTTAAAACCCCCGTAGCTCATACCCTGCGCGCACCTGCGTGCCTTCAGGGTAGATTTCATTTAACCGCTTGAGCACATAAGCTTGTTTTCACGATAATTTAACGTAGGTAGACATAAGAATGACGTATGCCCCGCACCTGAGTTATTAAAGTGATGTATTGCGTTATATCAAGTACAAAAATATTTAGAGACTGAGAAATAATTGTTATGGTAATTATTCCCGCACGCGGCACACCTTTAGGCACAGGTTAAGGAAATTATACTTCGTATCAAACATTACCACAAGAAACTACTATTTACATATACGTTTTTGCACAAAATAGATTCTTAGTTTTGGATAATTAAGTAACTCATGCTTATTTAAATTGAAACGAAACTCACGCAAATGTCAATCCATACAAAAAAAGGCAGCATAGGAATCTTTTTGTAGAGGAAATTTTAAACTTTGAATAAAAATGTTATTTTAATGCATCTTTTCATATCTATCCAAACGTAATTAAATGTTTCTCGTAGTAATTAGGTTGAAACGTAGTGTAATTTCCGAAATCCGTGTCCGTGTATTATAATATTTATGAAAGCAAGCTGTGCGGACGTTTTGGAATCTGATTAATAGTGTCGGCGTATGCTGTGATTCAGCATGTGTCACACGTGCAGTATTTGTTTTGTAATGTATGGACTTGTATGAAGCATGTCTGCCTCTCAGCATACGTTGTTTCATACAAGTCCATACATTACAAAATAAATGCTGCAAGTGTGACACATGCTGAATCCCATAAGTGAGACATGAAAAATAAGGTATTTGAGTATTTACCCGTCTTTAAGGCCTCTTCATACGAATTGCAAAGGATTCGGCGGCCGGTTGTGCCTACTAACGATGCAAGTTGTTAAACAGCCCGACATGTCGGACTGTTTGCAGCATGGTCAATAGAGGTCTTTACTCTTTTCCTACCTCTTTCTTTTTCTACTCTACTCCTATTTTTGCGTTCTATTGGTTCTATGTTCTATGGCTTATAATGGCTTAATATCTATGGATTTGATTTGACGTTTGGCGTTAAACGCTATCTGTCGGTCAAATTTGGAATCCTTGTCACAGGTAAATATGCCACTGAAAAGATTTCATTTGCGTTTAAAATCTTTTATGTGATCCTGCGCTATTTTTCAATTGAAATTTCTCACTCAGCCCCTCGATTACTTACCACCGAAATAAAGCTAAAAACATATTTGGTAAGATAGGTTAGGTCTTATGTAACCTATAAATAATATCTACTATATTATTTTCAAAGCATTGATTTCTTTTGATTTCTTGGGCTATAATATAAACTGCTAACTTATATAATGCAATACAAAATAATTGACTTCATTTTTACGAAAACTAGTAGGTTAAATAATTAAACGTAATTTCTCAATGTAAAATGTCAAAAAATATTTTCTTTTCAGAAAATGTTCCGCGTTACGATAAGTAGGGCCTTGGCTCTTCCATCTCTGACTCCCCAAAACACTGTCGTACGTCTTAGCCCTTGCAATGTGCTCTGCAAAGGATATGCAGACAAGGTTCCTGAAAAGATTGAAGTTTTCATCGATGACAAACCTGTCATGGTGTTCCCCGGAACAACTGTCTTACAGGTTTTTAAAATTTATTTTTTGATGAAATATAATAGCTTTAATTGTCTTAGATGGATATACTAATTCTGACCACATATGCAGACATTAATGATAGAATATAGAACCATAACATATTATGACAACACTAATAAATCTATGGCCTTAGATCATATTGTGAAGTGCAAAAAGAATCATTCCGTTATGGTAAATTTCATTAAGTTATGTGTCTTGTTTTGTTTGATATAACTATTATAACTCTATCTTATTCACAAGTGGTCCACCAAACCAAACAAACATGCATGTTGTTTATCAATACACAGGGACAATGGCAATTGCGAATCTGAAATGTTCGAATCAGCCGTTGGTGCTGGCATATTTGGATATCTCAGCCTTTATTCCTATGCATGGTGAACACAGGGACAATGGCAATTGGGAACCTGAAATGTTCGAATCAGCTGTTGGTGCTGGCGTATTTGGATATCGCAGCCTTTATTCCTATGCATGGTGAACACAGGGACAATAGCAATTGGGAATATGAAATGTTCGAATCAGCCGTTGGTGCTGGCGTATTTAGATATCTCAGCCTTTATTCCTATGCATGGTGAAAGTTTTTTTTTTGCAAAAGTTTTTACTCAATTTTGTATTGTGCATTTATACGAGGGGCGTAGCTTACCTTAGAGGGGCCCTGTATCAAAATTAGTTGGGGGCCCAAATGAAGGGTAAAACTCTATAGTCCTATTTCTGTAGCCCGGTTGCCCCGTATCACTGATACGCCTGATACGGCGGTAGCTACGCCCCCGATTTATACACCTCCTGAACGTTTCCTGGAGGTTTCTAACGGTAAAGAAAAAAAATATTTGTGCCTTATGCCTGTGTCCGACCACGCTATACGCTCATGGCTTCGTCTATTTCAGCATATTATTCGCCCGCAATATATGCTGAAATAGGCAAAGCCATGAGAGTATAGCACAAGTGTGTTCAGCCCCATTAAAAATACATAAATATATAAAATAATATAATACAAAATTGTCATATTTGCAATAAACATTTCGTTTTATCAGACTATGCCCCTGGAACTATTATAATCGTAAGTATTGTGTAATTTGAACGTAAAACTAAATTGAAAGCAATATTACAATAAAGGAGCACTATTTCAAAATTTGAGTTATCCTCAATTTTCAACATTTTAGTTCAGAAATCATCTGAAAATTGTTATTTCTTTCGCAAGCTGCGAATCTGAAAAGCGGTATAACTTATTTCCCATCTTGTTATGTTAAAAGTATGTGTAGATACATACATTCATAGGAAAATAATTTGAAATATGTTGCGGCTATAAACAAACCAAATCTTCCTTTTTCCTAAATCAATTTTTTTTATAACTCCTTGACACATCAACCATCAATTTATCAACCTTTTTTAAATGCCTTTAAATCCTAAACCGTATCACTCTGTTAGATTTATAGTTTGTATAGCCCCGAGAGTCCCAAATGCTCCCATCTGGAGCCAGTGAGACTATGGCATCCCCAATTTGGGTAT
Organism: Limnephilus auricula; assembly: GCA_951813805.1. NCBI lineage: Eukaryota > Metazoa > Arthropoda > Insecta > Trichoptera > Limnephilidae > Limnephilus > Limnephilus auricula. Next base: position 19,921,532 of record OX638388.1, on the reverse strand, counting down.
GTTGTGAGGTTAGAGTTGTGGGGAGGGGAAGAGGAAGGTGAGGAAGTACCTAGCTATTTATATCTGGTCATCAAACACGGCTAAAGCCATTTAAACAGAATTTGAAACAGAATGCTCTGTAAATAGTGAATTAACATTTATATATTAAGTTTAAATCATTAAATAAAATATTGATTATTTTATATATCACCCTAATGGAAGACCGCTGTTCAGTATCTAAAAGTTGCTTGCAATGATTTGAGCTGTGTTTTGTGAGCACATCTGGGTAGCCAGGTACTTTCCTATCTTCCTCTTCCCCATTTCCTACTGCTCCCAACTTATTTCAGCCTCATAACACATCATAAATCGGGGATGTCATAATCAGGCGATTGGAATTGTTGTGCGGTAATCACATAACATAATTGAATTTCAGGCTGCGGCGCAAGTGGGAGTAGAGATACCTCGCTTCTGTTACCACGAGCGGCTTGCTGTGGCAGGCAACTGCCGCATGTGCCTGGTGGAGGTAGAGAAGTCTCCCAAGCCTGTGGCCGCCTGCGCCATGCCCGTTATGAAGGGCTGGCGCATCAAGACCAACTCGGAGATGACACGCCGCGCCCGCGAGGGAGTCATGGAGTTCCTGCTGGTCAACCACCCGCTGGACTGTCCCATCTGCGACCAGGGCGGGGAGTGCGACCTCCAGGATCAGTCCATGGCCTTTGGATCTGATAAGAGCAGATTCACTGACATTAATTTCTCGGGAAAACGGTAATTTTAAGCTGTTTAACCTCATCTAAGCGGCTGTCTCATGTCAATCGTCTAGTTGATTAGTCAGATATCTCCAAATACTAAATTTTGAGATAAGAAGGAAAGCAATATTCGAATGCTCACCATAAAACAAATATTATTTACACATGTCTGTGTGTTACGTATTAAATATGCTGTAAAATAACAAAGGGAGGCATAATGATCCGGTACACTAGTATGACATTTTAAAATATCTTACTAGTAACCTAGAAAACATAAACATTTTGTTTAATTCAAAATAACATTTTCTGCATTATAGTTGATTTGGTGGTATTTATGACCAATCTGAATATTGTGCCAGATAGAGGTTAAATTTTTACATATAACTGCATACTCAACACAAATTTAGATTTTTCGGTGATGTCGGACTCACCAACTGGACGGTCAATATATGTGATCCGTCGGTGGCTATCCCATTCCAATTGGATACGTAGTGAGGCTAAAGGGTATGGGAAAGGAAAGAGGATGTTGGGGAAGTACCTGGCTATTCAGATCGGTCATCAAATATGGCTGAATGGTTTTCTTTATTTATTCATTCTATTTTAATAGTTATTTGTACATCAATGTTTACAAATTACTAATAATTTTTTTTTTAAAAAAGAAAGACAAATATTTCCGGGTTACGAATAACCTGATAATATTTGGAAATCTCCTACTACCTTTTATAACTTATAAATTATATTTTCTCTTCGTTAATGTGGCTCTTACAATAGATCTTGAATCTACCAATTGGTGCATACTTTAAGGGTTCCGGCAGTCAATACTGAGAGTACATACCATTATGATTCGCAAGCGTGTTACGTGGTATGTTTATATGTATGTAGTTGATATTTTAAAAAGATTTCATGGAGAGTAGCCTTCCCTATTCCTTTATTTTTAGTTGATTTTTAATAACAAAATAATTCTGTAATAAGAGCTAAATACCTCCCATATACAAAATAATAATTATAATCTTTGTTTCTAAAAAATAAATAGCATGTGTGATAGCATTTTAGAATCTCTATTTAACGGTCAACTTTTTAACCATTTGGCTACCGAAGTCTCTATAAAAAAAATCCACGGGGCCTCAAATTTACGGATTGATCATAACACAAATTTAAAGTTTAAGATTTTTAAAAAAAAAAAACCACTTAGTGGTAACGTATAATAGTAACATATTTCTGATGGCACTACTATTCAAGAATAATTAATAATAATCATTATTAAAAAAAACATACTGAGAAAATTCATAGCACCGAAGAAAATGAGCGAGGGTGTTAATTTTTTAAATTTCTAAAAGTCCAATTATCTCTAAGACCGCCGGACCGAAGGCCAATTTTCTGAATGACCTTGGAATCCCCCAACCACAGTTGAAAGGTTATCCACCACTTATCAGGAACCCTGTATAATAAATATGTACTTGATTGATAATAATTGTACTGTACTTATTCCTAATACTTATTAAATGAATGACTATTTATTTATGAATGACTATTTATTCAGTGCTGTGGAAGACAAGGATATTGGACCATTGGTAAAGACGACCATGACCCGTTGCATCCACTGCACTCGTTGCATCAGATTTGCTTCAGAAGTTGCCGGTGTGGATGATCTTGGAACTACTGGTAGAGGATCCGATATGCAGGTTTGCTCAATTCTTTCTTCCATTTCTCATTATGAACATTTAAGTATTTTTATATATTTTAATTGTTTAAAAAATTTAAAAGTTTTGTATCGTAAATACTTCGATTTGTCATTTATTAGGACGCCGCCGTACCTTGACAATCAATGTATTATAATACATACTTATTTTAACCAGTGATTCCTGACAATAAATATTTGGAGTAAAAAATGTAAATGAACTTTTTGGCTCCCGTGACTATTTCAAAAATTTTTCATCAAAATCAAACTCAAAAAAATTCTTCCACATATTGTTACTGGTCACTCAGCCGACTAACCGTTCAACCCCTCACTCCGCCCCTAACTCTCCAATACCCACATTTTTTTTAATGTTTTTAGTTGAAATTTTTTTTTAAATCTTACTGGAATCCAAAATTTTTTAAAAACATTTTTTCACTTATTTGTCAGGAATTACTGGTTAAAGTAAGTCAAGTGCGTCCATTAACACCCTGTATAGAGCTTGCACACCAATCATCATACAATGAATATTGCAAAACTAAGTCTAAGCTTAACTTATTGCCATTTCCACACATCTGCCATGAATTGTAGTTTATAATAATCCCTACAGTTACCCTTTTATTTTCTTCATTCTCAGGGATTTGATACCAACTCCAGTCCTTCGTGGAGAGTACATTTTGTTTTATTTAATTCTTAAATTCAATACTGTTCGTTAAAACATTCTGAATGTGAATAATAAAGCTACAAAGCATCATTCCTAGATTTAAGTATCTTCATTAGATTTTTTTTTATGAAAACTGGTTTGTAAATAATTACCCATATACTTTTACTTGCTGATCTTGAAATTATTAAGTTTTGCTATTAATATTCCCTATATTTACAGTTGATTCCACTTAATTGGTTACACTGGTTTATCGGGACAGCCGGTTATTTGAGACTAAACCCAAGGAACACAAACCAAATAAAGAAACTAATACTAATTTACTTTGTAAAAAATAATATTTTAGAGGAGAGTGAAAAAAACAATTTTGGAACGGGGAAATGAAGTTTGACCTCCAAATAAAATAAAAATAAAATTAGCAATGCTTATAAATTTACACAATAAATAAAACTAAATTGAAGTCTCCCTCCATGTTCCTACTAAAAATGTGTTTTATCACTCACTTGCAAAAAAAAATTTTTGTTTGCATTGGAGGCATTACGTGCCTAGCGATGGTATTGTACTTATATAATTGGTACATAATTATTTTTCAGTAATAAAATATTTTGTTCATAAATTTAATAGAGTTTAAAACACAGAAGAACAAACACCGAGAACTTGAATAAATACCTATTTATATAAAAAATTCAAGAAATAAAATAAAATTGCCTCCCTTAAACTTTGCTTATTTCGAACAGCCGCTTATTTGGTGCAAAATGTTTGGGTCCCGAAGTGTCTCAATGGACTGTATTATTAATTTTTAGGTGGGCACATATGTGGAGAAGTTGTTCCTGTCGGAGTTATCTGGTAATGTGATTGACCTCTGCCCGGTGGGAGCTCTGACCTCCAAGCCATACAGCTTTTCCGCCCGTCCCTGGGAGACGCGCAAGACGGACTCCATCGATGTCATGGATGGACTGGGCAGCAACATCGTAGTGTCCACCAGGACCGGAGAAGTTCTCCGTATCTTGCCCAGGACCAACGAGGTAGTACTTCCTCTTGATTGTTGTGAATATGCATCAAATATGAGTTTTTATATTTTTTTATTTATTAACATTTTAACCTGCTAAACTACTTATGTAGTTTGTCAGCAGGTACACAATGACAGCATTTTATTTAACAACATGGTAAGTTTTCAAACGGCATATATTAATGATGATGATTTAATTACTAATTTCAAATCTAAATACAGTTTCATATTACTATGACATCCCCATCTATACCTTAAATATTATAATACACTGGTAGATACATTAATTAGTTTGTCATACGAATCCAACAAAACAAGCTCAACAATGATCAGCTCAAAACTTACAATTTTCCTCGACCAATTCAATCTTCTGCTAGAAAAGTCCTCCATCATTTATTGAAATGAAATCCTCTGCCAGCTAAGTCCTCCATCATCCGCTTACTAATGAAGTAGGAGGAATTCAAATACATATGTATTGACAGGCTTTTCGTAATAACAGTAACACGGTTGTTAGTAAGTCATAATATATTATATGAAATTTCAAAAACAATCATGAATAAAACATTTGAATTATTTTAGGAAATCAATGAGGAATGGCTTTCTGATAAGTCTCGCTTCGCCTGTGACGGTCTGAAGCGCCAGCGCCTCGTCTCCCCCATGGTGAAGACTGCTGGCAGCCTGACTCCGTGTGAATGGGAGGATGCTCTGGTCGCAGCTGCCAAAGCCATCACCAACTGCCCCCCTAACAAGGTACACATTCAAATTATGTTAATATTTTTTTTAGGTTATGATGAAACATTAATTTAATTTAACTCGTATTTCGCCACTGCCTGTTCCTTTGGTCAGATTTATATGAAATTTGAATATGTGATACAAACGTACACCATTTAGGAAAGTTTTTTTTTAAGATTATGGAAAAACACTTTGGGCATTATCTCAAAAAAAATAATTGACTCGAAGAAATGGTTTTAAACGAGCAATTTTTTTTAGGTGTTTTTATTACTGAACCCTAGTTATTTCTGTTAGAAATTACTAAAAGTTATTAAAATATTTTGCTTTAACCGCTTGGACATATAAGCGTGTTTTCACAATAATTTAACGTAGGTAGACATAGGAATGACGTATGCACCGTACCTGAGTTATTAATATGATAACGATTATAATTATTCAAAAACAGCTTATCCGAGTGCCATATTTTGTCAAAATTAGAATGAGTCCACCTTGGAACTAAAAGAAATTTGTTTTTGTCCGATCTCTTCTAACGGTAAAGTAATACTTTTTATGAGTGTTTGACGAAATAATGGTGATTCCTTATCAAAACAAAGAATACAACCCAGCAAGATGACCGTTGCGTTTTCGCATAAACACATTTACCATTGATATACTGAAAACCCTGAAAACTACTGGATTCAAGTTTCTTTTGTAAATATGTAGCTACCATAGAAGACTTCAAAACTATTCATTCCAAAACAAAATAGTGTGATCGATGTTCCAAAAAATAACATTTTATAAGGTGCCTGCATTGTTGAAGAAATTGGGTTTTTTTTTTCTTTTTGCATGAAATAATAATTCAGATAATTTTTTCGCACATCTGGTATCCGAAACGATTAATGTCTTTGTCAATGTCGTCCGAAATCCTTTTCGGTGACAATGGGTCACTAAACAATCTGCAGGTCTGCTTGCATGTTATCGTATTATAATAAATGTTTGACAATGCCAAATGGGTTAAGTGCCTTAATGATGATGATGGTTAAGTACCTGATTGAGTATGACAGGGAGCAATTTAAATAAGAAATTTTATGTGACATTTCGTTTTTGATTGAAACCAATCCATTGTATTTATATTATTAAAATTTAGTGTAATACACTAATATACACATAAATTATGTGCGCTGAAGAAAGCAAAGTAACAATTTTATTATTTTTAATAATGTTCTCCTTGAAAGTTGCAAGATGCACAATTACATGGTATTATCAGAAAGCCTTGAATTTTCAATTTAAAATTTGATTTTCCACTCCAATATTGAAGGTTTCTAGTACATACTTACAGCTAAGCTTTGAAGATATTTAACTGTAATAAATGTGGTTTATATATTAAAACTTGACTATTTTTGAAATGATAAAAAAATTCTGTAGCGAGTACCTATTATAAAAAATTCCTTATTTAAACCGCATTATCATCTACATGTTAGCACATATATGTACAAATTTTGAATTGATAGATTGCAGCCTTGGCTGGAGGTCAGGCCGATGCGGAGGCCCTTGTCTCCCTGAAGGACATGCTCAATGCTCTGGGCTCCGAGCTGACCTGCACCGAACTAGCATTCCCAACTGACGGTTCTGGCACTGACCTGCGATCCTCTTACATTTTCAACACGAAAATTGCTAGTAAGTACATTATAGACAGGATTCATTTTCCCAAACTCTTAACATAAGACTAGCTTTACACTCGTAAATTTACGACTTCTGGCCAATGGCATATTGCATTTTGAAAATCCAATGTGCCCATTGGCCAGAAATCGTAAACTTACAAAAAAACTTACAAGTGTAAAGCTAGCCTATGCTTGTGTTATTTATTTTTGTAAGGCTGCCTTTACACTTTTTGCTGTAAGTCTCACGTAAGCAACTTATGGCCAAATTACCAATGTAAACAACACCAAAAGTCACTTACCATAATTTATAGCAAGTTACAGAATTTGTTCTTACATAAGTTTTTTGACATGTCTAATCGCGTCCGCGCAAACTACCAGCCTTCTCACATCTTATCAAATCAGTTTGATAAATTAAAAGACTTACCTTAAAAAATGGTAGCAAAATGAGAGATGCCAAAAATTATAAGACACTTTTTCTTGGGATTTTTTCCTATAAAACTAATATTTTTATTATTTTAACTAAAATCTGAATAGGTTAAGTGGATAATTACCCACCTTATTATCTCCCGAAAACCATATAAAAATAACACAAATTAGAACCACCCACGAAAACAAACTTTAAACTTAAACAAAGACACGACACACGAAAACAAAAACAAAAAAGTTTCTTATGCTAAAGTTGCTTGGAGATGGAGTTTTATTATTTCTTAAAACTAATTTTAGATAAGGGGGAGAGGAAGAGGTTTTTGTCAAATTTTGTGTTGTATTGCACGCACACACGGGGAATTGGAGAATTCTGATGTTGGTTATACATGTAGACAAATAAAATAAATTGATTTGTGGGTTTATCGTAACGGAATATGAATATTTATAAAATTGGTTAGCTCTGGCAAGTCCAGGCCTTTATTCAGAATTTTGAATAACAAGATTTTATAAAAAATTAAACATTGTGTGAGAAAGGAATTGAATTTGTGAAATTTAATGGATTCGGCATAATTTGAAAAGTATAAGTATAGTTAATAATTTATATGTATAAAATTTTTTGTAATAGCTTTCGATTCTTTCAAATGGGTTTGGTAGAAAGGAGTCCAGTTCGGTATACAGTGTTCTAGGTGGAGGCGGATATAATAATAATAATTGGATAATTTGTATTGTTTGTATTTTTTTTTGTGAAAATCACCTCAAGGGTACAATTTATTATGAATTCTCTGGCTCTAATTTTATTATTTACAAACACATACAGAAAACATACTTAACTGGCAGATCACATCCGATAAACACACTACAATATGTGGTGTAAATGGAATACAGAGTCGTTATTTCGGAAAGGTTTGGATTCACGAATTATAAATCCCAGCATTTTATTGGCTTTTTTGGTGACTTCAGTAGGGTGTTGGATAAAGTTTAATTTAACTTCCATTATTACCTTAATGACCCTGATACATTCTACTTCGTTGATATATGTCCTGTTTAATGTATACTCAAGGAAATTTAATTTTTGTTGCGGGTGTATGTATACGGGTTATAACAAGTTTGTTCAATTCACAGTAGACAAAAGAACGATTGAGGTTTATTTGGAGTTTAATTCAATCATTCAATCAAAAACATTTGTGAATATCGAATATATATGTATATACAGTGAAACCCTCTTAAGAAGTTCTCGCTTAAGATGTTTTCCTGCCTAAGAAGTTTGGTTTTTTCGGTCCCTTGAAGACCAAATGGCCCAATTTTTCCCACTTATAAGGTTTTCCCGCCTAAGAAGTTTTTTTTTCCGGTCCCTTGGAACACTTCAAGAGGGTTTCACTGTATACACATTATATGATAATGGCTCTAAATGAGATCCTTGAGGTATGCCGGAGGGCACGGAAAAGAAGCTAGACTTAGTTCCCTCAACTGATTGAAGTCTACTTAGAAGGTATGAAGTAATCCACCGGAGTAAGTCACCATGTACGCCTTTATTAGGACTAGTATTGTAAAATTAACTATAAGCATGTTTATTACAGATGTGGAAGATGCAGATTTGGTTCTGCTTATTGGCACCAACCCAAGATTTGAGGCACCGCTGCTGAACACCAGGATTCGCAAGGCGTACGTCCACAAGGAGTGCGATGTCGCTTATATTGGACCCAAAGTTGACCTGACCTATGATCACATTGTGAGTATAATCTTTTGGCATTATTATCTGCTAAATCAAACACGCACAAAAAAGATGGCATGTTATATGGTCAAATGCTGAAATATAATATTATGGACCTTTTTGATGTGAAGCTGATGACCTCTGTAACTGAACAGTTAAGGTTCTAATTTAATCCTTGGAATGCTTGAATATAACTAAAATACCAAGCAGCCTGCAGTGTGGCGGCTGACACCACTTTCATAATAACTTGTTTCTTACAAAATTATGTTTTTTTTAAATTAGACTGTCTTACCAAATAATGTGCTTACGTATTTATAAAAATTGTATATATTTCTCCTATGTAGTTTAACCCAGGATATAGCCGGTTCACACGAGGCGATTTTTGTCAGTCCACTCGACAGTGGAAAGCTAATTGACACGTGTGAACACTTTGTCAACAAAGTTATCAACTTTTTTTGTTGCTAGCGAAAGTTGATTGCCCGTCTACTTTTGTCGTTCAAGTATGACTATCGCCATTTTGGTTTTACTAATCGTTCGAGTTTTACACCGAATCGTCGCGTCTGAACACATGTTTCAAGTCGCTTATCATTTTTAGTTACTCGCGGGAAAAAGTAAACGTCAGGCGTTTCATTTATTCGGTACTAGTTCCTACCGTCATGGAATCCGTTTCAACCAAAATATATCTGAAATGGTCGGACGATTTAATGTTCAGATTTATGGATCTGTACCAAAGCCATCCCTGTCTTTGGGATCAAAACAAGAAGTATACAAAAATAGAATATTATTTTTGAAATGTAAATAATATTATTTTGAAAGAAATTGTGTTGGATGCGCCTTATTCATTCCTTCTCATGATCCATTTTCTCACCCAAAGACGACGTTTTTTATGTTTTTTCATAATCTCCAGCTCCTCTCGCAGAACATCAGAAATTAGATAGACGCACGCACTAACAATTTCAGTTGACGCCATTTTTAATGTCAAAATCGGTTCTACTTAAGTTGAAACGTGTGAACAAAATCTTGTTCAACTTTTTTCGTAAAATAAAAGTGGGTCAACAAAAATCGAAGCGTCAGAACGCCCCAATAGCTACATAAATTCCGAGATATATTTTCTCTCTCTAATGTTAAAAAAAATATATTTGTAATATAATGACGAAACAAGAAAATATTCTTGAGTTTTATTATATTTTCAGCTCAATAAATATTTTTAACAACAGCAAAAAAGTTATCTGAGGCTTTCCTGTAAATATGACTTGAAATATGAACTATGACTATTTATTATAAATCAGAATTATGACATTTGATATGGAATTTTGCGATGCGCTCTTTTACAGATAAAATAAATTTGTTTGCAAGTGACGAAATGACAAGTTATAACAATATTAAGATACATGAAAACAAATAAAATATATTTTAGTATGTTAGGAACAATTTTTAGGGTTCAAAATACCATGTCGAGGCAAGTATGGAAATATCCACTATGGATACGCAGGCATTCAAGGGGTTATGAGATATTATGTAAGTTGATGTGGACTATTGACCTCTTACAGTCAAATAAATGTGTGACAATTTTAAGTCACCTGCCTGCCTGGCATCTCAAAAATTAATAAAATGATTTATTTTTTAGCATTTGGGAGAAGATGCTTCGGTTCTAGCAGACTTGGAGGCCGGGCGCGGAGACTTCTTTAAGAAATTGAAGGCAGCGAAGAGGCCAGGTATGTCAATTTCTTTTTAACCAAGTTCTAACCACGAAACAATGATATTCATTTACTAAAAAAAATCTATCTTTTCTAGTTATCATATTGGGTGCGGATCAGGCACAGAGGTCTGACGCAGCCGCCATCTTGGCCAACGTACAGTCCCTGGCTTCCAGGGTACAAGCTTCCTTGGAAGACAAACAGTGGAAGGTAATTATTCAATTTTTTTTTTAAAACTTAAAATTATTTTTTTAAAAATCACTGACAATAGGTAAGTAAACACACTTGAATGAATTTTGATGAGCAACCTTGAAAATATTACATATTTGATAACAATTAGCAAAGAGTATTATCAAAATTATAGCTTTTTTAATGAATGGTTAGAAGCTTAGATGGTTTTGACATGTGGAGCAAATGTACGAAGAAAGGAGTGTAAGGAGAGTATTTTATGATGCCAAAGTGAATGGTAAGGGGCGTCCAAGGAGGACATGTCAGAATCAAGCAATCAAATACTTAATAACTCAGGTACGGGACATACGTCATTCCTATGTCTACCTACGTTAAATTATCGTGAAAACAAGCTTATGTGTCCAAGCGGTTAATTCGGGTCATGTCAAGAGTCAGCTGAATATGTATAAGACAATGGGCGCTTTTATAATTCTCATAGTTATGTCACTAACTTATCACAATAATGCTGCAACTCTTTCTTACTTAATAGGGAGACAAATGATATACGAATGTCTGCTTCCCCAAAAGAAGAAATGCAATCATTATCATACATCCCTCTCACTCGTATTAAAGAAATGAGACACTGCTATTGCCGTGGGAATTTTAAAAGGAGCCAATGTATGAATGTGAATGAATCAAGGAGTGTGTGTTAAGAGAGAGTTGTGTAGAGGTTCATCCTCTCTCTTTCTGCGGAAAAAAGAGTGATGGTTAGTTAGTTTACATTTTTTAATGTACATTTGCATATCACATGTATGCCAAATCCTCCTTACAATATTGCCCATTAGGTGATGGTATCGATCCCTGTTTGTGGATCCCTGATAATTGGCCTAGGGAACGGCCTAGGCAGACTTTCTAGTGAGAAGAGCCTAATATTAAGTAAACAGATTCCCAACATTTTCATAGAGCTGAAATATTAATTTTCACTGTGGCACTAAGACACTGTGACGTTACAATAATAAATATACTGATATTATCAAATAAATCCAACACTAACTAACTAACCACCACGCCGTTTCCAGAGAGGACGGACCGCCAAACAACTCGGTCTTGGCACACGCTCCTTGCCTCATTCACATTCATACATCTTCTCATACATACTCTTCTATTATTCTACACTATAAACGAAATTTTTCATGAATTGTTTTCAATGGATTACATTTTGGTTTTCCTGGGCAGGTGCTGAATGTCCTACAGCGTGTGGCCTCGCAGGTGGCTGCCCTGGACATGGGCTGGAAGGCCGGAGTGGCCGAGCTGAGGAACGCCGCTCCTCAGGTGCTTTTCCTGCTGGGAGCTGATGCCGGAGCCATCACCAGGGAGGATCTGCCTGCCAACTGCACTGTCATCTACCAGGGTGACTACTTTAAACTAAACATTTTTGCAAAACAGAACATAGACATTTATTCCAAACAATCCCATTGTTTTAACCTGATCCACGCAACTTTCACATATACGTGACTGATGAAGTTTTACTAAAAACTTTTCAAAACGTGTCGTGTGATGGAATAGATTGCTTCAAAAAGGTTCAAACTACTTTCATTATAATATTACAAAAGAAAGCTTAGGAAATGGGTAACATCAATAATTTACAATACGGTAAAGAGGTATGGTAAATTATATTAATGCCAAACTGACCGTTGGAATCTTTGTTAATGGGTGGGTACTTTGTTGTGTAAAACATAGTTATTATGTATTGGTATTGATATTAAGTATTATGTCTTTGTGTGTGTGTGTAGGGCACCACGGTGACAGTGGAGCAGAGATGGCTGACATCATCCTGCCCGGAGCGGCCTACACGGAGAAGCAAGCCACATATGTAAATGCCGAGGGAAGGGCCCAGCAAACCTTCGTCGCCGTCACTCCACCAGGAAAGGCTCGAGAAGATTGGAAGATAATTAGGTACAACTAATTTTGTTTCCTTGGATGCAAGTTCTATGAAAATATCTAACACGGTTGATACAATAATAATAATTGGATAATTTGTACAGTGGCATTTTTTGTTGATAAATCACCGCTGTAAAATGGTAGTGTTCACATCATCATCACGGCGCTGCATCCCAAGGTGGATATGGCCTCCTCCACAAATATCCTCCACCGGATGCGGTTCCTCGCCACTCGCCTCCTGACCTCCGCTCTTCCCGCCCTGCTCCAATCCTTCTCCACACAATCTATGCCACCTCTTCTTCAGTCTACCTCTGGATCCTTTCCACTGGGGCACCCACTTGGTCACAACTTTTGACATCCTATTATCTGGCATTGTGGCATCCCACCACGTAGTGTTCATATATCATGTCAGAAATTGAATCTAGGTCAGAATTTAACATAAGATTTTAAATAATAGTTTGACATTATCAAGATAGATGGCAGGCTCCTCCAATCCCCTCCAACGGCATTGAAATTAATATATTGTTTGCAAAACTTATTATTGCTCTCTTCTGCATCAAACTACCTAGAAAGAAACACATATCAGTTACGTTGGGGGGAAATTAAATTCTTTTAGGTTGTATTATTTCGTGTCAATAAAATTTTATACTTGTACGATAAAAACAAATTGTATTATTTAAAAAGTCTCCTTTCTATTCTTGAGTGAATCCTAAAACAATACATATTAATTGTCATTATTTTCATATTTTCAGAGCTCTGTCAGAAGTAGTCGGATGCAAACTAAACTACGACAATTTAGATCAAATTAGGGATCGCCTCGCTGACGTCAGTCCGGCACTGGTCAACTATGGAAACTGCGAAGAAAACAACTATTTCGCCCAAGCCGAGAAACTCTCCTCTGTAAGTTTTATATTATTACTATTGTTGCTTATCACATAATAACACCCCCCCATACACACGAGCCCTGCTTATTTATGGAGGTACATCAAATATACATATTATGTAATTATTCATTGTAAAAAAAAAAATATTTGTAATTTATGTATCCTTCTGTAACCAATAAAAAAAAATATCATAACATTTTTTTATTTTTATTATCTTAAAATGTCTGAAACTGTGGGATAATTTCTAATGATAGCATTTTTTTTTTATTTAGCTTCTTCCAAAAACCATCAAGGGGGAACTTAGTGTGCAGCAGCAGACTCTGCAGGACTTCTTCATGACAGACCCCATCAGCAGAGCCTCTCCCACTATGGCCAAGTGTGTCCAGGCAGTCATCAAACAGAAAACTGCTAAATATTAGTTAAATTTTCTAATAACTTATTTATTAATTGCTTACATTCTCAACCGCCGACTTTGCTATGTGACTTTTGCATATCTCTTCTGTTTTTTAAATTACTTTATAACTATATTTCAAACTTCTGGATGTTTCTAATACACCATTGTAAATAATTATATATTATGTATTAGGACACTAAAGAAATATACATTTCAAAATTTAATTTTAATTTTATCGGTGAACAATCTTAATGTTGATTAAATATATATTTGTAGATGTACCCTATTCGTATTTTATTAATACATATTTGGCCTTTCCCCCGATCCATAATGAATTCCAACTTCTTTTGATCTCTGGGCCATCTAAAATCAGCAAACAGCTGCCCATGACAACTCTGATCCTTTCAAATGTGTCAGTAAAATAAGTTGAACGCATCAGCCAGCCTCGGAATAGGTTGTGATGGATTGCCATATATTATTATATATTAGGTTCTAAGCTGGAATAAGCCCGCAGAAACTTTGGTAAATATTTACTCAACCGCCGCACTTTTAATTGGCACAGTTTATGGAAATTACACTTTGTTGCTACTTAATTACTAAAAGGAACATCTACATATTTACTTCGGGAAAGGTGATAAAAGGTGCATTACACTTGTGTCAGACCTAGCTATAGAAGCGCCTGCGTTATTTGGCTTGGCTAGCGAAATACTGAAGTAGGCCAAGCTAAATAACGCTGGCGCTTTTATAGATAGTACGTCTGTCACTAGCATTAACCTCCAAAATAGTGAGTTTTTGAGAGAAAAAAAGGGTGAGATGTTTCAATATCAATGAAATTTAAAATTAAAATTATAGTACATATGTGTTAAAAAAATTATCTTTGTTAAAAAAATACCTACATAATATTAAAATAACCAAAAATTAATAACAACAAAAAAATTAATATTACTAGGAGGATTTGTACAAACACCGCTGCACTATTTGCATCCATACTCCTTTATGCTTTTTTTTTTACGGACGTACCCGTGCGGCCATACTCTCCTAAAGGTTAAAGTTCCATTTTTATTCAAAGTTCAAAATTTCCCAAATGATCTTGTGCCGTCATTTTGGATTTTTTTAGTATGGGGCGATATTTGATGAAAGGTTTCGTTTCAATCTAAATACATATGCACAAATTATTTATACATATAACCTGTACTATATACTAAGAACTTATTTTGTTAACAGACTGACTTAAATAATTATTTCTTGTAGTAATTAAATTAAAAGGGAGGCGGTTAACCACTGGAGCGACAGAGCAATTAAAAGTATTTTTTCTCGGATTGCTAAAGGAAATTTTTCCGCCCACATTAAAAAAATCATACCTCCGAATTTGAATATGGAGACATAAGTGGTAGGTAGAAATCTGTCCAAGAGTGACGAATGTAAGAATCCTTCCCTCCATTAGCAGTGCAAGGCGATGGCTCGAGAATAGAGACCGGCTGGAGAGATCTAGGTTAGGTGTACCTCAACCAGTATCTCTCGAACTTCACCCCATGAACCCGGACACCCCTCCTAAGTTACTAAATGTAGCGGACCACTTGGATTGACCTATATGGTGGGGGTGTTGGTTAACCAGTAAATGGTTCCCGGGGCGGCGGTCTCGCAAAATTAAATAACACCTATCTCGGAAGAAATATACATTTAGCCCGGGAGCCGAACAACGTAAACCCTACATCATCGAGTACACGGATGAAACTACTTTGTAGCGATCACTATTGGTGATAAAGGACGTTTAGTAAGCCTTAAAAAAGTTGGTCTGCCGGTGCGCTTCTTGGCAGGTTCCGCGCAGTCATGGAAATAGTGAGGCATTTCTTTAAAAAAAAATTACGTCATCGAGTATATAAACGGGAATGGTTTCATATGATAAAGGTCGTTTAGTAGATGAGAAAAACCAGCTCTGCCAACCGGCAGCCTGGCACGTCCGTAGGCAGCCGGTGTCAAAGAGGGGAAAAAAATTGTAAATTTTACCTCTTCGAGTACACTAATGAAACTAACGAATAACTGTAGTCTAGATCACTCCATTTAAGAATTTCTTGGTCTGCCGACCAGCAGCCTGGCAGCATTGTGTGTATGATTTGTTAAAGTTTTATTTTTTCTTTATCGTAATTATTATTTTTATTTCATTATAGCTTTAAAAAAGTTTAAAAAGTTTCATTCATGTATACTGGCTTAAAATTTACTATTTTTTTTTCCACGTTGACACCGGCTGCCTACGAACGTGCCAGGCTGCTGGTTGGCAGACCTGCTTTTTTCTCATCTACTAAACCTACTTTTTTCTCATCTAATTTATCATATGACACCATTCCCGTTCGTGTACTATATGACGTAATTTAAAAAAAAAAAAATGCCTCACTATTTTCATGACTGCCAATAGGCGCACCGGCAGACCAACCTTTTTTAAGGCTTAGTAAACGCCCTTTATCACTACAAAGTAGTTTCATCCGTGTACTCGATGACGTAGGTGATTTACGTTGGGCGGCTCCTGGGCTAATTGGCGGTGAGGTCGAGGGGTAAGTCTCTTGACTCCCAATCCGAAGGTCGCAGGTATGCAAATAAATTTTATTTGAGTAATTTGTGTTATTTCACAATTAATTAATTAAAAAGAATATATGGTATATTGCGGCACGTTCCAGAGTAGAAAATACTCAATATTGACCTGGTGTAAAACCACCATTCAGAATTGAAATGTTGCTTGAAGTGCCTTTTGCCATGTTTGGTTACCAGATTAGCCAGGTACTTCACATTTCACTTACCTTCTCCTCCCCCTCCCCACTACCTTCAGCCTCTCAACATATCCCAATTGGAGATGCCATAGTCTCACTGGCTCCAGACGGGAACATTTGGGGCTACTGTAAGGTATTCATATAAAAAATAAAAAAATTGTTGTTAATAACATAGGTAGGTAAATCAATCAAAAATAAATTTACTTTCGCTCGCCGGAATTTGAACCTACAACCTCCGGATCCCTAGTCGAGAACCCTTTCCCTCGACAATGGAGACTGTCAAATAATATCTAATATTTATCAAGACTAACTTTATTCTAACGTATACATTTATTATAAAGACACCGTTCTCCTTCAACAATACATGTCTCTGCTAATTGGAATGAACTAATCAAAAGGGTGATTACTTGTCTTGATGGAAACATAAAACTAAAAAGTTTTTTTTTCTGTATTTCCCTTCCATGTTCTATGTTTCAACGTATCGAGCATGGGTATGCCTTATTTGTTTAATTTCATATTTAACTTAATATGCTCGTTCGCTTCCCCTTCGCTACCCGCTTCATACCCCTCACCAATTGTTTGCTGAGTGAGGACCTGACATTCTAATAAACAACCATCGCCCATGCGGTCACAAGCCGAACTGAGCACTGAGCCGGACTAAAGCATGTCGCCTGCACGCGCAGCCCCGGATCTAGGGGGGGACAAGCAGGACACCTGCCCCGGGTGGCAGTTTTAGGGGGCACCAAAATGGTAATTAATATGTTTGATTGAAAAAAAAAGATTCACAAAGCGCCTGGCATCCAGCGCTGCAACCTAAAGTTTGAAAAAATGCCCTGACTGTCTGTTATCTTTCGTAGTTATATGTTTCCTATATTTAATTTAATGTCACACAAATGAAGAAATGA
The DNA here is from genome assembly GCA_951813805.1 of Limnephilus auricula. Taxonomy (NCBI): domain Eukaryota; kingdom Metazoa; phylum Arthropoda; class Insecta; order Trichoptera; family Limnephilidae; genus Limnephilus; species Limnephilus auricula. The sequence goes on along the minus strand of OX638388.1, from coordinate 19,904,202 downwards.
ATAGTAAAAATATGTAAAAAAGATTTTAGTTGAATTACACATAAATGTTACAGTTAAAACTCGTCTTTAGTTATAACGAGTTTTCTCTAGTATAAACTAGTTAATTTTAGAGCTATTTTTATCTAAAATTTAAATATTTAAAATAGTGAATTCTAGTTGTAACTAGGAGATTTCATTTTTAACAAAGTCAGTTATTAAAAACTATTTTTAACTAGATAAAACTCATAACTAAAAACGAGTTTTAACTGTAACATATATTTGCTGTCGAGAGGGGTGCCACTATAGCGTACTAATAAAGCAAGTATTAGTAGTAGTGGTGAGAAGGGGCGTCAGATGGAGTTTTTGCCCCGGTTCAAAAAATTCGTAGATCCGAGACTGCCTGCTTATGTTCCAGCATACGTTGGTCACTGACTCCAGCGTCATCTGCACGTTCTGCACTGCACATGCTGCGCCGACTGACTCCCAGCTTACGCCGACATTTAAGTGTTTATGAGAGAGAGTTTTGAAAGATTTTGGAGGTTATTTTAACCTTTATCATATTTAACAAATAAATATTAGCCTTTTAAAAAGATAAAACTAATCATTGCCACTTACGTTTCGGTAGACTGTTCATTCCATCAAAAACCAAAAATCAATTGTGAAGATGGAAGGAAATTATTTGGTATTTTTAATAAAAAGGTATCCCAAAGATAATAATACTAGACAAAAATTAGATACATATTTTATCTGCCCGAATGTATTATGCACGATACAGAAACGAAGCTCACATCATAAGATACTTTATAACACAATAGCGCTCGCCATACAATCACATACAGACCCGCCAGACGTAAAAAGATCATGTGTTATAAGCGCGGCTTGAGTCTTTGCTATTTATTATTATTCTCCGTAAATGCTAGAGGCGCGATATCAGAAAAGTTATGCGACCCACCCTCCGCCGTAAACAGGAGAGTGGGTCATTTTGAGCCACGGAGCCGTCAAGTTGACATATCCAGTATAAATAAATGATATTCCCTCGACCGCTTCCGAATTTAACTGCCCCCTCTCCTACCGTAGGAAGAAATCTTTTATAACGTAGGGTGTCGGTGGAAAAGATACTTTATAACACAGTATCTTTTTATGTGAGCTTTGTGTCTATCCCTACCTTTATTGATATGAACATACAATGCAAGTAGCATAATAGTATAACAAATCTCTTAAATTGCCTTAGGAATAAAAATATACATATTTGACTAAAATTTGCCCTCACGATGTACTTAATATTGTATTGCATTCTCAACTCTCTACTGATATTTAAATAATTATTTTCCTATTTTACACTGTTTTTCCCCATAACAACACTGTTAAACTTTAAAGTATAACACTATATTTGTAAGTATGTATGTATATAGACACTCACCCAGTATCTCTTCTTAACAGCTGTTCATGCCCAATTCTTAAACCGTCAAATGAAATAAAGTACCTAGGTGTCATTATAGATAACCAATTACGCTGGGAGGCTCAAATTAGCTCCACAACAAAGAGACTCCGTAAGTTATGCTATATTTTTCATTCTCTTCGATCTATCCTTGACATAAAAACTCTAAGAAGTGTTTATTTTGCTCTGTTTCAATCTATAGCGACGTACGGCATTATAGGATGGGGAGGTTGTGCAGCATCTATTCTCTACCCTCTTGTTACCGTTCAAAAACTTTTGCTAAGAATCATCTTTAAATGTTCCCCGTCTCATCCATCAGAGCCACTTTTTAAGAAACTCGCAGCCCTAGACATTCGCCAACTATATATTAAGATAGTGCTTGTCCATATCTGGAAAAATGGTATGATAAATTTCACACAAAAAAATATACATACACGCTACTCAACACATGAAAAATGCACAATTCCTACAACAAGAACCACCTTTTCACAGAGACAATACTCTTACATTGCACCCAAAATATTCAATGAATTAAATATGGACATCAAAAGATCTAGTACCGTTACTCAATTTTCAGCCGGTGTCCAAAAATGGATATCCGGAAAGGGTCGAAATTTCTTTAAAGAATTTATTTAAAGAATTTCTTTAGGGAACTCCTTTGAATAAGTTCTATAGAGAATTTGTTTGGGGAATTTTTCTGAAGAATTACTTTAAATAACATAGCTATCTATACCACCGATTAAAATTTTCATTTGTAATTAACTTTTTACTAGCCGAAAGTTTAAATATTATTTTATATTGTTAGTTTAAAATGTTTGACACCTCTGATATGTTCGAATTATTTGGTTCATCACTACAAAATGTAGCAATAACAATCTCGGCATTATTATTAGCCGGAGTTTCAATAAGAAGTCATTTGTACATAAATTTGTACTTACCATTATAACTTTACGTGCACATATAAAATATAGTCATTGTAATAATCCGTTGCTATTTGCCCACTCTACAGTGCTAATTTTGCTTTTATATATAATTAATATTTCATCCTCTTTATAGTTTTACATCTACTATACTTTTTATACTCTTTCATCTCTGCTGTATTCTTCCAAACACTCTTTTATTATTATTTTTTTTTCATTTACATTCCTTCATATGCTTTGATTATGTTTCATTTTGTATTATAATATAGTTCTTCTTACTTTCCTTTACATTATTTTATGTTCTTTTATATTCTATATCCACTGTTTAAAAAATCGGCCACCATAACACGGGCATGTGCCTAGTATGGCGGCCATAAATTCCACAATTGTTATATATTTACTATTCAAAGAATAAAGAAACATTAAAAAAAAAATATATAGATATTACTAGGCTAATGTGTGTATGATTATTTCATTTATTGTTGTAATATTATTTCCTGTGGAATTATTCAATTAGTAGCAGGCTTACTCTAAGTTCCTCAATGCGGTTTCTATATGAAAAAGCTGAGGATCCGGCATTGGGGTGTACTCCAAGTCTTACGAGGGCTTGATGTTAATAAAGCTAGTGGGCCTGACGGAATCCCCGCCCTGGTATTGCAGAGGTGCGCTGCAGAAATAACTCCAATTTTGACGAAGCTGTTTAAAATGTCCCTGAAGTCTGGCTCTGTACCCTCTGGTTGGAAAAAAGCTGTTATCCGTCCTATTCCAAAGAAGGGTGACCGCTCCAACCCGGCCAACTACCGCCTCATAGCAATCACATCAGTTCTATCCAAGGTGATGGAACGTGTGATCAACGACAAACTGCTCACACACCTCGAGAAGAACAAAATTATCAACGACCGTCAATACGGATTCTGGCGGAACTGCTCGTGCAGTGATCTTCTCACGTATGTGACGCATGTTTGGGGACAGTGCCTGGAACATTTCGGTGAGACCCAAACGGTCGTACTGGACATTTCCAAGGCTTTTGACCGGGTCTGGCACCGAGGACTTGTCAACACTGCCTTCTTACTTACTTCCCGCATTCTTGTGTATGTGGATTGCCGACTTTTTGAGGGAGAGGTCGATTCAGACGGTTGCTGATGGTTTCACCTCTTCCTCGCACTCGATAAATGCTGGCGCCCCACAGGGAACCGTTCTGTCTCCGACTTCTGTTGCACATCAATGACCTTTTGACATGTGCACCGATTCATTGTTAAGCGGATATATGTAATACCTTTTTGTTTGACAAACCCCCAAAGGGTGCACAAATTCCAACGGCTCGGAGGGCTTTGAAGCAAAGAATGAACGGTTACCTCGAGAGTGTTTTCTCTTGGAGTAAGAATATTACAAAAATCCAACCATGTCTGATTATGTCTAAAAGAGATCAAAATGACAATCTAGTCTCCTTCAACTGTGGCATTCTTCCATATAGGCCCTCCATTGATAAGCTCGGTGTAACTCTAAGTGACCAGCTCATCGAGGCCAGAGTTAAGTTGGCCTCTCAGAAACTGGGCGTACTGTACAGAACCCGCAGATCCTTTAATAGTGCACAACTGCTAACCCTGTACAAATCGCAAGTGCGCCTCTAAATGTACCTAAAAAAACCCTCAACTCTGTGCAGAAACGGGCAGTCCGCTTGATAGATTCTCCCGTCTTAACAAACGGATTGCAATCTTTAGAGCACAGGCGTCAGGTGGGAATGCTATCCTTGTTCTACCGGTATTTCAATGGAAGATGCTGCGAGGAACTAGCGTCATTGATCCCCTCGGCACCGGTGCATAGTCGGGAAACACGCCAAACGCACGCCCAACATATGTACACGGTTAACATTTTTCACACGAGAATGGGTCGCTTCTACGACTCGTTCTTGTGTAACAGCTCGGCTGTGGAACGATTTGCCGGCCTCTGTGTTTCCTCCTTCCTAAAACAGTGGGTCTCTTCAAGACCCACGTTCACTCCTTCCTCTCCTCAAAAAGACCCCCCCACACAATATCTTCAAAGATGACATAGGCCCCGAGGGAAATAATTTTCCTCAGGGCCTCTCATTTAATGTAGAAAAAAAAAAACCTCAAAAACAAAACTTACGTTCACCAGCTAGCGTTCAGTGACAGAATTACAATTTTAACATAATGGGTTTCGGTGCTATAATTTTTTTAAATGTTTGCATTATTTTTCGATGACCCCTTGTACATAGGTAATTCGAATGCAGTTTTCTGAACTTGCGTTTGCAGACAGTACCATCCAATCTTTTCTCCATACGAGAAACATTTTTTGTTAGTTTTTCCTAGCATTGTGATTCAACTTTTTCCTTCAAAGTAGGTCAATATAAGTTGAAGATTGATAATAAGCATGACGCAGCTACTTTTGGCCAAAATATTGTGGCATTTCCCAACATTTTTTTTATTTTAGCTTAAAAAATAATTAACTTAATTGCTTTGCTAAATTATTGCTGACCATAAATTGCCGATGATAAGCGTCGATAGAGAACGTAATTTATTGAACTCTCGATCAGTCTTTCAGAGTTATGTGACTTTCCCCAAATCTTATCTATTATCAGTCAATACCCTTGGAAAAAACTACAAGCGACGCTTAACTTAAAATACCACTTTCGATTAATCTTTACTATCAATCGATTCAATTAATGAATATCAAAAATATGTTTTGTACAAATTGAAGCTTTTCTTAACGTTTTAATTGAGAAGAATTAAAATAAATGGTCGAAAATTAACTAACAATTCAATGTATAATGAAAAATTAAAAAGAAAAAAATAGTAACATCAACTACTTAAAAAAAATTAAGTGCGTTTAAACTTTAAGCGCGGTTGAAGTAAAACTTCTTTAACTAAAAACTTTAGGCGGGGGGATGTGATTAGGTTGTTGTTTTTTGTCGTTTATAATTATTTGTAGACGAAGGGGTAAAATTTTCCTGCGATTCAGCCATTTGAATTCTAAACAACACTATTTTTATTGTCACACTACTGCCACTTTTTACTTCAATAGCTATAGAATTTCCAAGAATCAGAGAGAAAAATGGAGGGTGATAGGGATGAGTGAAAGGTACGAGAAAGGAAAAAATGGTTTGGGAAAACTTTACTGCATATTATAATATAATCATTATCACCACAATTGGCTAAACAACCCGTGGTGGGTATTGGCCTCCTCAAGAATATAATATACATACAAAAAATTCGTTTTAACCTGGAAAGCCACACAGACCTATGTAGATATATGATGTACCGCCGAATACTAAGAGTAAAAAACATATTCTCTTTCAAAATCAATTAGGTTAAAACTACTTGTTTATATTCTGTATATACCAGGGGTGCTAGCATGGTCAATCGATAAGAAGTTGCCGACCGATTGTCGGTAACTTCCCATCGTTCCCTAGGACAACTGCAGATCGCTAACGTACAAACGACAGTTGATATCGAATATATTACGGACACTTAGTCATTGTGAACTGTAACCTATTCGTTTGCGATCTGCAGTTGTCCTAGGAAACGATGAGAAGTTACCGACAATCGGTCGGTAAATTCTTATCGATCTTTTTTTTTTTTAAATAAATTTTTTAAATATTTCAAAATTATAAAAATCGACAGCATTTATTGGTTTGGCATTAGAAATATAAATTTTGTCCGGCGGCGCAATCTTTTTGCGTTGTGTAAGTTTTATTAAAAATTACCATTTTAGAAAATAAAAATAGGTTCGTGACACCACTTAGTTTTTTTGCTAATTCTGTTAAAAACCTTTTTTGTTGTTTGCAGTAAAAGTAAAACAATTTGCAAATTTAACCATGTCAAAGTGTAGGTACCCTACCCCCTGCGGCCCGCGAACAAATTCAAAATTGATAAATTGGCCCTCCGACCGAAAAGGTTGATAATCAAATCACTGATCTAAATCATTCAGCCATAATTTTATTTTTTACATAGTGTGTGTGATAATTACAATGATTAATTTGGTATTGGTGTGGGGGTGTAAAATACGTTATTATTTGTCCTTTTGCTAATTCTGTTTTCTTTTTTTTTTAAACCTTTTTTTTGTTGTTTGCAGTAAAAAATACAACAATTTGCCTATAATGTGTAGTATAAATAAAACTATTATGTTCTCTATTTTATATTCTTTATATCAGTCGTGAATGTTCTATTATATATAATACATCACACATCCCATTGAAAAGTCAATTTTACAGGAGAGCGAGAACAAATGATGTCGAAAAGAGACACTAGCGACATCTTGCGGAGATGGTGTGAACTAACTTAATTACGGTTTTCATGTGGCATAGATAATCACAATCACTTTAGGTACTTAGTACTTACTATTCAGAGATAAAAATAAGATTTTCTTACTAGCTTATAAACTTTAACTTACTACCCTTTTCTATGGGACGTGCGATATATATAATGCTTTTGGGTCACCTATTTTAAAATGAGGAAATGTATATTTTTTCAGCGAGACTTGATATATGAATTGCAGGTTTTGGTGTTTCACTATCCAGCAGGTTACCGAGATTCTGAAACTCTAATTTTGAGGAAATCCAGTGAAACATTTCGATGAAAAAATGTGGGTAAAATGTATAAAAATAATACATTTTTGACTATGAATTTCCAAGTATCATTTAAATCTGTGAGAATTTTTGTTGGAACTTTCCTTTTATTTTACCACTGCCATTTTTATTGTACCTTATTTAAAAAAAAATACTTCTATAAATTAACGATAAAAGAAATATTTTGTGGACATACAGATGGAATTTCTTTTATTCAACATTAAAAACAAATCAAAAAGAGATGTAAACATTTTGTATGGCGGTAGAATTAAATCAATTAGAATGTAATTTAACGGATCAGATCAGTAGCTGGCCTCAGGCGATGGTTTTGGATTTCCAGGACGGGGCGGGTGATTCCGGAAGGAACTCCTACGACGGGCCTGGTCAGATCGATGGGGGCATTTGGCAGCTCAACCACTGGCCTGGTGATGCCGATTGGGGCTCCAATGACGGGCCTGGTGAAGTCGATTGGGGCAACTGGCAACTCAACCACTGGCCTGGTGATATCGATTGGGGCTCCAATGACGGGCCTGGTAAAGTCAATTGGGGCAACTGGCAGCTCAAGGATGGGCTTGGTGATGCCATGTGGTACCTCAGCGATGGGCTTGGAGATGCCGGATTCGATGTTGATGGGTCCTACTTTCTGGGATTGGCATTGGGTAAGTCATTGGTCCATCGGGGATGAGTGGCAGAGGCTTGGTGAGGCTTGGAATGTCTGGGAACAATGGAGCTGGCAGAGGCATGACGTCTGGGTAGACTGGCAGTGGGCTGATGACGATTGGCAGGTTTGGCAGAACTGGCAGTGGGCTGATGACTGTTGGTAGGTTTGGCAGAACCAATGGTCCTTCTGGGAGCAGAGGGGCTGGCATGGGCACAGCAAATCCCTCTTCTACGATGGGCGCAGGGCGGTGGCTGATGAAGGGGAGGTCGAAGGTTCCGACGGGGGAGCTGCTGGCAGCGGCCACGAGGGCGAGGGCGAGGATTAGGAACTTCATTTTGAATCTAGAGAGAGTGATAAACAGGCGCGGATCCAGCCCTTGAAAAAGGTTGTGGGCACAGCCACCCGAAAAACGGCCAAGTGCGAATACGAACTCGCCCATGAACGCCTTTTGAATTTGATTATTTCCTTTATTCCGCGCATCAGGACTTTGGCCTTAGGAATAGATGTCATCATTGGAGGAAGTCAGACCCGATTTCATTCAATTAAATAGTCGGAGTAAAATAACAGTTAAGAGGCTAGACTTTGAACGACACGCGGAACACCCGCGTCTGTCATTCTGTCCCACTCACAATAAGCTAACGCCCACTTAATACATGCGAATGCGAAATGTGCGAATGAGACAACGCTCAAATTTACCTACAGAAATCGCTCGAAAAGGGGTTTATGGAGAATACACTTTTCTACACCGAAACTTTCACGAAATTGAAATTTAAAAAAAAATATATTTTTTAGAAAGAAGATGCCACGTCGGTAGCTTTTTAAAATTTTATAATTCTTTATGAGAGTTGAGTTAGCAGAACTTTTTCCTTAAATAATATTTTTTGATAAATCGTACATGTTTGACAGTGAATGTTTACGTTAATACGAAACGCATCGAAAATTCAAAAACATACCGACATAGTTTTCACCCTCTAGAAGGCAGTATAAAAAAAAATCATTTTGTGCAATTTTCTATGTAGAAAAGTGTTTTTTCCCGGGCATCTTTTTTGTATGGGCCGAAAAGCGAAGTCTATCGTCTTAACGATTTAATTCCAAACCAATTTCAATCAATAAATTATTATTTTTTCTAGTAGCCAGTAAACCAATATACGGACACTAGACTGGGTAAACAGGTATCTTGACGCTGTCTCAGGAGTAGTAAAGCGCCATTCAGACGTTTCACTAATCGCTCATTTCCGCATTTCATTCGGCCTAGTTTACTCGGAATGACACGTCTGAACATGAAATGAATCGAAAGTGCCGAACACTGCCGAATGAAATCTTCAAGTGAACCGATCCAACAATGTTGGATATTTTCATTCGGCATCCTTCACATGCGCGCGCATGCGCGCGGAAGTGAGCAAAGTGAAACGTCTGAACACCGAGTGAACTCTCAATCAGTTTGTCTCGCGTCCTGTACGGGAAGGACCATGACAGGACGCTATCACACCGCACGCAAAACGTCAAAATGGTATTCGTTCGGCTAATTTGTTTGCTTTTGGGAACACCTTTCATATAAATGTTTGGGTCTCCCTTATTATACATGTATATTATATGTTTTTTAATAAATGTAAGATTATTATTTTTTGTAGGAAAATGTTCGTAATAAAAAAAGTAATATCAAATTGTGTTATTATGTCATAAAAAATAAAAAGGTCTATAAGACGAAACTATACTGTTTTCTTTATTTATTTTTATTTAATTGTGTCAACAAAATTGCGTAAAAATCGATGCATCTGACATGTTTTTCCTTAAAATTCGGGGCCGGACCGTGCTGGAAAACAAACGAATTTCAGCGCGGTTGACCTCGCTCGGCGACGCTGTGGTCGGAATGGACGAGTGAACGCTTATTTCTATAGCGCCGTGTGAACATGGAATGAAGCAAAATGGACGATTAGGCCGAAAAAACATGGCGGAAACCTTCCCTCGAGTGAACCGTCTGATTCCAGCTTAAGTATGACCAGCAAGTGAGATGCACCAGGCGAGACTTAATTTGGCTACCAATACTATACAACTACGGAACCGATTTTGATAATTTTTTTACATCTTTAAAGGATATCAAATCAAATTAAACGCTAGGAAACGCTTTACATTACATAACTTTATTTAGGTGCTTACTTAAATTACAAATTCAAGCTTACGTTTCTTTTTCGCGAAAACGTTGATAATTTCATCGATTTCCAGGTTTACATCTTTGTATATACAGGGTGTTAAGCATCGTACTTGACTTAGGGGGTTTCTCACCATCCTTCCAATAGCTTATCTACACTAATAACGAATATTTTCGATTTACGGTTTATTTATTTATTAAGTTGGAGTTTATAATTCGGTACTCGAAGCTATGAATAGTGGCTATATATTGGATAAGTTGGCCGAGTTTTCTAACCACTGCGAGTATTTTATTTTTATTTTTAAAAATATTCGTTATTAGGGTAGATAAGCTATTGGGAGGATGGTGAGAAACCCCCTTACTTTAACCAGTGATTCTTGAGATTATTTGAAGTAAAAATGTTAATAAAAATTTGGTCTCTGGTGACATTTTTGAGGTTTTTTTTCTACAAAAACTTAAAAATCAGTAGGTATTGGGATGTTAGGGGTGGGGTAAGGGGTTGGTTGGTTACTTGGCTTAGTGACCAGTGACGACACGTGAAAGATTTTTTTTTCTTTGATTTTGAAGAAAATTTTTTGAAAAAAAAACGAGTGTGCTTTAGACCTCACGACTGAAGTAAATACTTCTTTAGCTCCATCTATATGTATGTCTATATATATTTTTATATGTATAACATATATACATGTATATACATATATTATTTTTCTACAAATATTTATTTAAATTTATTATCATTCGCCTCGCTTGATTAAACCAACGCTTATTACTTTTTTTTCACCTGCAAACAACCAACTTTATTTTTATGTTAGAAAGACATTGTAAGTGTTAAATCTCCCACTAGGTGATGTCGAGACATATTATCATGTCTACATTTTTTTGGTGAAGTACTTTAACTCGTCAAATATTGATTATTTTTAATTGATAAACTAATGTTTCAGACAAGATTTTTATGCATAGCACAAAAGGTAACAATTATTATAAGCAATAATTATCAGCCTGAAACACTCATCGACATTGAAAAAATCTTCCGAGAAAAGATACATGCCGCCGACGAGAAAGCGGTAGTTGTTGAATGAAACACTAGTATGTATTGAATCATTTGGCGGGTAAGGGGTAAGCCGCCGTAGCTCAGTGGATTAGAGCGCCTGACCGGAAATCAGAAGGACACAGGTTCGAGTCCCGTCGGCGGCATGTATCTTTTCTCAGAAGATTTTTTCAATGTGGATGAGTGTTTCAGGGTGATGAGTATTGCTTATAATAATTGTTATCCTTTGAACTATAAATAAAAATCTTGCCTTAAACATTCGTTTAGCAATTAAAAATAAGGAGATGTACATAATTACGAAACCAGAAGTGTAAATAGTATTAGATTGCCACGTATGACGAAATCCAAATCACAGAACTGCCTAATATATACAGAGGAATAAAGATGTATGATGAAGCCTGAAAGTCTAAAGAATGAAGGAAGAATGAATGTATTTATAAAGAAATGTTATGTAAAAATATTTAAAGTTACAAAATGAAATATTATCTTGTTTATTTTAGTTTAAATTTATGTTGTCTCAACAACTCAATAAATAATAAAAAAATATCTTTTTTCCAATACAAGTAAGGCGCTCCTTTGCTTCGCTTGGCTAAGTGGGCGGAATCGCTACGGCGATCCGGCAACGGCGATGAGGCAACTGAAAACTCACAACTGCCAACTGTCTTTGTATGACAATGTGATGGCCCGCACACTACAAAATCACTCAAAAACCCGTGGTCAATGGTAACGTAAGCAGTGACTCGCGACTTGCACTGCTGATTGCCGTGGCCGGCCGTTGCTAGTTGCCAGCTGTCAGCTGATTGTTCTTCGTCTATGGTTAAACAAGCTTTTGACCAATCAAGACATAGAAATCAGCCGGTTTTATTTGGTTTTCAGTTGCCTCGTCACTCTCGTCAGCGGAGCGCCTAAGTATTCATGTGCCAAGAAGAAACTGATAATGTGTTGTCAAAAATGTGACAAAACATGTCAGCATATCGTCTATGGCTCTTTCTGCGTTCCGAATCACGCACGATTCATGATTTATTGTGTGTGTTTTCTAAATTTTTATTAAGGCATAGCGTTTATTATCATCAGCCCTTGAGGTGATTCTCACAAAAACGGCGCTCTACAAATTATCCAATTTTTTTATTTTTATTGTTATTATTATTGATCTCAATAGGCTCAATACCTAAGCATACAAACAAATAAATATGGACAAAGAACGTTGAATTTCATGATTCCCAGTTGTTTAAATATGTTACCTGCTGAAATTTAAAACTGTGCCCAAAACACACAATAAATTGGTGAATTTACTGAAGACTTGGCTTACGGAAAGAATTTATTTATATTAGCTTACAATGACATATTATTCTAAATGCTTCAAAATTGTAACTTATGTTTTTCATAATTTTTCTTTTATCTTTTTATAAAAATATTATATTTCTGTAAATTTTTTAAATTTTATTTTATATGTATAATTGTAAAAATGTAACTATTACATCAATATAATAAGATCTTTAATGTGAATAACCCACTAGACAAACTACTAAAAAATAGTTTATCGGGACTTTTTGTCTTATATTTGTAAAGTGTATAAAATAAATAACTAAAAAAAAAAAAAAAATAGACAGTGAAAGTGTGACGTTACAAGTCCATTAGGGTTGTGGGCATGCCCACCGTGCCCACAACGGTGGATCCGCCCTTGGTGATAAATAATTAGATAAAACAAAGAAATAATTACTATTATATTTTATGGTATATTCTCGTAATGTATGACTATTACTTTATATATGATTACAGTGTTTAGTCTAATAATGTTTTACAAAAATACTTCATATTTCAATAAGTTCTACTCACTATCTGATCCTTTTAATCAGCGAACTGTGATGTAGAATGATTCCGCAAAGCTTTTTATACCAATTTCTTTATCACGAAGAAACCATAAACTAGATAACGATACTATTCAGTGATTGGAACAAAAACGCACCATTTATAAGAATATTTATTTATTTATTTATTGTTTGAAACATTTACAGAGTGTTAACAAGTATTACATTAATATTATTGCGTTGGGATGAGCACAGATATTAACACTCCAATTAAAAATGTTCACAGCATGCGTAATCAAGGTTTAGTTGTTACTAGGCGGTGATGCTAGTATTGAAAATGACAGATAATAATAATAATAATAAAAAAATATATATATAACATGAGATACAAAATACAGAAGTGTACAGAGAAAGAGAAGATATAAAAAGATAAAGGAAAGATATAATGATAAAACAATAGACGTATCATGGTAGAAGATTGTTAATTTGTTTTTTAAAATATGCGAGACTGTTTGCAAAGATATCTATAATGTCACATTCAATTGTATTGTATAGACGACACATTCGAGACAGAGGATTGAAGTATGCGATATTGTTATTAAATCTTTCAATATGGAATAAATTTTGACTCCTTAAATTACGTCTATTAGGGACTTTAATATGAATATTGCTCAGACAATGAGTGGTAAGAAGTTTATCACGAATAATTTTATATAAACATATCAAGTCAGTAAATTTCCTTCTTTTTTCCAATGTTATAAAATTAAAGTGATGTAGTCGTTCCTCATAAGATTGGAGTAAGGCATTAAATCCAAGTTTAAATGATAACAGTCTTAGGAATTTCTTTTGCACAGATTCAATACTTTTAGAATATTTTAAATAATGTGGATTCCAGATAACACTCCCATATTCCAATTTGCTTCTGACCAACGAGTTGTACAAGATTATAATAGATTGGGGGTATTTAAATGGTTTCGATATTCTATGAATGAATCCAATCATTTTCAATGATTTACTTATAATATCACTGATGTGTACATCAAACATAAACTTTGAATCAAGAGTGATTCCTAGATCTCTTACAGTGGTGACTTTATTTAATTGAACATTATTAATAGAATATGCGTAATCCTTTCGTCTTCTGTTACGAGTAAAAGTAATAATGTAACATTTTTCAATATTTAAAAACATATCGTTTTGAATGCACCAGTTATTTAGTGTATAAAGGTCTTCTTGGAGCATAACATGATCAGAGTCAGTGGAAATTTTGCGGTAAACCTTGAGATCATCGGCAAATAGAGCAAAATCACAGCGTAACATGTGGCCAAGGTCATTAATGAAGATTAAAAAAAGCAGAGGACCGAGGTTGGACCCCTGGGGTACGCCTGATGTTGCAATTACGGGAGGTGATTCGTACCCATTAATAAGTACTAATTGTGATCTATTTTCCAAGTAAGACTTAAGCCATCTAAATAGATCACCGTGAATACCTATCTGATCAAGCTTTTGTAGTAAAATATAGTGGTTAACTTTATCAAATGCCTTTTGAAAATCTGTGTAAATGGCATCCACTTGAGTTCTTTCATTAAACGCATTACAAACATAATCACAAAAGTCGAGAAGATTTGAGTTTATAGATCTGTTGGGAACAAACCCATGTTGATTAATGCATAATTGGGGTTTAAAATGTGAAAATACAGAAATATAAATTATAGATTCAAAGGCTTTTGCAAAACACGATAAAATGCTAATTGGTCGATAATTTTTCACAAAAGATTGATCACCCGATTTGTGTATTGGAACAATATGTGCCTTTTTCCACAAATCTGGGGAAGTTCCTGTAGACAATGATTCATTGTATATTATAAAAAGTGGTTTAATCAACGCGCTGGAACAACATCTTACAAACAAGGGAGGTATTTTGTCAGGTCCTGGACCTTTGGACGTATCGATTTTTTCTAAACAAGATTTGATGGTTTCCATGCTAACGTTGATTTTGCCAAGATTAAATTGGTTATTTTGTGTAACTTTTGGCATGGCAGTATATAACAAGGGATTAGATTGAGTATAAACGGATGCAAAATAATTAGAAAAAAGATTGGCAATCTGTTGTCCATTATCTGCAGATATAGAATCCAGGTGAATTAATTTGGGAATGCAATTGGTAGTACGCAATGATTTTGAATATGCCCAGAAAGCTTTTACGTTTACTTTTATGCCTTGTTCAACAGAGTTAATGTATGATAAATAGCATTCTTTTTGCATTTTTTTCGATCTTTTTCTTAGAATAACAAACTCAGCATAGTCTAGTGGGTTTTTATATTTATTGGCCCGCAGTCTTACCTTATTTTTCTCTTTGAGGAGCTTAATAAGAGACTGACTAAACCATTTGGGGTAGTGATTTCTAATTTGTGTTTTTTTTTTTGGAATATGTTTATCAATAATATCCCACAAAGTATCGTAAAATAATTGTACCTTGTTGTTCACATTCGAGCTACTGAAAAGTGAGATCCAATTCACATTTGACAGGTCTAGACTGTAATAATATCATTTATTCTAATGTGTCTTTTACATTGTTTATCCATGCATCTGACTTGTCAGTTTTGTTTGCCGAACTGTTTATATGTTTAAAAGAGCAAAAATTTATTAAATGTCATGTCGTGTTTCATCTACATCAGAATTTTGTCAAATTTTTAAAAAATATGAATACCTTACAAGAGTCCTAACTGCTCCCGTCTGGAGCCAGTGAGACTATGGCATCCCCAATCGGGGTATGTTGTGAGGCTGAAGGTAGTGGAAAGGGGAAGGAGATGAGGAGAGGAAAATGGGGAAGTACTTGGGGAGGCACATTTTAAAATCAAATGGAAGATTGGAGTTGAGTTTAGACTAACGGTCGTTGTTCCCAATCCTACTAATCAATTTCTAAGCCAAAACTTTGGCTCAACACTGCTCAGATGCACAACTACGCTCTTCCCAACACACAAGCATCGATTAACCTAAGGAAGCCGGACAAGTGGATTAAACAGTCTCGGCCGTCTCAGTAAAGGACTAGTTCTAAAAAGTGTCAACAGAGTAGAAAAAATACCAAGTTGACACTTTAATTTTAATATTTTTTTTTACATACAGAAGCTTTGACTGTCCAACTAGGAAAGTTTCCGTTTTAGGACAGTCAAATTGCCTAGTTTAGTTCACATTTGTACGAACATGCTGTTATTATGCATTACATATATATAGATAGATATAATAAAAGTTTTGAGAAATAATAAAAAGCTACTGAGAGTACCAAGTTTAAAAATAAATAAATTTGATGATAGTAAATTAAAAACAATATGTAAAAAGTATTTATATACTTTTACAACAGAAAAATAAAAACTTTCTTAGATATATTTGTACACCCGAATATTAGTCCGAGTTTTTATGAAAATACATGATGAATGTTATCATATATTATATACGTTTATTTAAAAAATATAAAATGACACTTTATTTAAATGAAATTATGTGGATTAATAATAAATACAACAATTGTCGAATTATTTTCCCATTTAATAGTCTGGTAGGTTAACATGTTGTTCTTGTATTGTTTTGTATTAATTATACTTATGTATATAATACACTTGCATAGCGTGGATTGACTAGGTGATCATTTTTGTGGAAAAGTGTGTGAAAAGTCTAAAAGTCTGGTGCGTTAATAAAATAAAATAAAACTCTATAATATTAATTTAACATCGAAAGGTTTTACTTTCACGTCATTTTGTTGTCTATGAAAGCGGGCGAGGCCACCAACAATAAGATGTTTTGGGAACAACATGAATCGAGCGTTATCCTACAAAATGCTTAGCTGATCGCGGCCTAAGATTGGTCGATCAAAAAGTTAAGCCGTTACAATAGCTCCACACAGGCAGTGGCGAAACTACAGGGTGGCAGGGCTGGCAAAATGCCACGGACCCCGCGGGGGCTGGGGCCCCCCCGCGAGCTCAGAAGTACTCTAATATTTTTAAAAAATTTAGTAAAAATTATAAAGTTGGACACAACTAAAGATCAAATACAAATTCAAATAAATTATTAAGATTCAAACGCATTCACAAGAAAGGGATGTCGTTCAATTTTAGAACGCATCCATTGGTTGCTGAATTTTTTGCCGGGGGGGCCCCATCCAATGAATTTGCCACGGGCCCCCGATGGTATAGTTTCGCCACTGCACACAGGAGTCCCTGAAAAAATAATTCCCCTCATGTCATCAGACGAGGATTATTTTTAGGAAAGGAGCGAGAGGATATTCTGGGAAGGAAAAATGTATGAGGAGTGTAATCAACACTAATGACACACGTCCAGGAGTGACGGACGAATGATTCCATCCCTCCCACTGCAGTGCAAGGTGTTGTTCCAGCATTTTTTAAAATCTAGACGGGGATTAACATTCCAAATTCAACAATGAGGAGATCCATTAATTTTTTTACAATGTGTACCACCTCATTCACTGTCGAACTTAAATGCTAGTTTTTTAATCTAATCGGGCAATCAGCTGGCGATCAGTGTGGGGGGAAACACAGAGAATAATATAAAATCATAAACTACTGGACAGGTAGCTAGTAGCTAGATACCTAAGCTATCATTTTGGAAAGCTGGTATGGGTACCGCCGTCCCAGGAACCATTTATTGAATAAACACCCCTGCCATTGGATAGGGTGTGGTTTGTCTAGGTCAGTCATTTCCAAAGTGGTCTGTATCGACTCCCAGTGGTCGATTTCGGCCTGCCGGGTGGCCATGTAATGAAAAAGGTACGTTTCGTCCTTAGACCTCTCAAAAGCGTTTTGGTAGATAGCCTTAGATAAGGACTACTGTCAGTAAACGGCCTTCGTCGTCCCCGGTCGAGGATTATTTGAATTCACTCGTACGCCTTTTGGACTTAAAAACGCCCCAAGCGTACTTCAAAGACTGGCTGATGCCTTATTCGAAATTTGACGAAAATGCTTTCTGTTACCTAGACGACGAGGTAAATGGGGGTTCATGACAGTTGATACAATTTAGCAGACGGTCACCAAAATGTTGGCTTCCCGTCAGTTAATCCACCTAACACAGATAGTACCTGTGTAGGTATTTCCGTAATGTTTGCAATAGTTATTGGTCAGCGTTAGTTTGTCTTTAGCTGCGCAAATGAATTTTATTACAGCGATGCAACTTATTTTTGTCGTTCTACTCTACATGCTTACCTATTTGTTGATGGTTTTCTTTCTGTCTTAAAGACAATGTTCTATGTATACATGATTCCTCTTACTAAAATCTATATAAAAGATCTCTGAAGATTAAAATACGCTTTTACACTGGGAATCAGTTTTGATTGCTATGCATTATCACAGGCCCGGATCTAGGGGGGGGCAAGCGGGGCGCCTGCCCCGGGCGGCATATATGCCTAATTCGTAATTTATAAGTTTGATTGAAAAAAAAAATTGATTCACAAAGCGCCTGGCAACCAGCGCACGTTTTCTATTGGTTATTTATTCGTTTAATAATTATATTAGCTTATCGATGCTATTGTTTGTAGGTACTTCCTGAATATATTGTATTAATATTATCGTCGATAAAGTGTATTATTAGTAATAATCGGTAATAATCGCAATTGCTGTCGAGAGGGGCACCACTATCACGTACAAATAAAGCAAAGTAAATGTACCTACTTAGAAAATATTATTTTAAAGCATTGCTTTTAATTTTTTATTATGCTGGATGTTTTTGTACATATCTGGAAGCGAATTATGTACAAGAAATATAGTTCAGAGATTTTAACCCAAAAAAAAAAGAGTTTACTTTCGTATAGGTTAATTTTTTATAAGTGTATTATTAATAAGAATTGACACTATACCATGAATACAAGAAGGAAGGAGGTAGCAAACCGGTACTTAAAATACAAAAGAATTGCGTTTTGAAACCAAAATAATGTAATATATCTATTTTCAGTCGAATTGAATGAGTTATTGGACAGTTGAACCCTCCCCCCCCACTAACAGTTGAGCACATCCCCTCCCCCCCCGTGAGTTCACCACTAGGGCGCCCCGGTCCAAAAAAGTCATAGATCCGGGGCTGCATTATCATATATTATTTAAAGAGCTTAATTTTTGTCTTCAGATATATGTTACCAAAGATGGCCGAATCAAAAAAAAAATAGGTAACATAATGTTGATTATATTCTGTCAACTAGTTAATTAGGCAAATAAACATTGGAAAAGCCCTGCGTTGGAACATACAATAGCAATAAATTAATCCCATGTGTACTGTAGAAGCCGCAACGCGCGGCCAACTAATCATCTAATTTGGGGGATTTGTTTTATTGGAGAACTTTTTAAGCCAGCCAGTCTATTTCTTTATCTTCTCCATATCTCAGTCATAAAAATATCCACTATATAAACTGTACAGAATCAATTAACATCATTCAGTTGCTTTCTGTTTGAAAGGAAATAACCAGTAAGTATGAATTAACATATATTATATAATTTAGGTGCAACTCTATTTGTTTGTAACTTTCAAAATATCAATAATCTGTGAAAACCAAATGTTATCAAGCTAGTAATATTTTTTTTATAATACTAAAATTAATTTGTTTCCCTTCCAATTTTTAAAATGGCACTTAAATTCAAAACAAATCCGAGTTCCAGAATTCATTGAACCAGAGTTACGCAGGACTCACGCACAAAAACATTTACTTTAGAATTCAGTAAAAAAAATGTCTAGAAGAATAAATTAATATAATTTTCCTGCAAAATATTTAGATGCCATTTTAAATTGTTTAGAATCTGAAATCTAATAAAACAATTTTTATTATTGTAGATACAAGATGAAGTTCCTCATCCTCGCCCTCGCCATCGTGGCCGCTGCCAGCAGCTCCCCTGTCGGAACTTTTGACCTTCCCTTCATCAGCCACCGCCCTGCGCCCATCGGGGAAGAGGAACACCTCGCTGTACCCATGCCAGCCCCTCTGCTACCAACAGTCATCAGCCCACTGCCAGTTCTGCCAAACCTGCCAATCGTCATCAGCCCACTGCCAGTCTACCCAGACGCCATGCCACTGCCAGCTCCATTGTTCCCAGACATTCCAAGCCTCACCAAGCCTCTGCCACTCATCCCCGATGGACCAATGACTTACCCAATGCCAATTCCAGAAGGACCACAGACTTTCCCAATGCCAATCCCAGAAGGACCACAGACTTTCCCAATGCCAATTCCAGAAGGACCACAGACTTTCCCAATGCCAATTCCAGAAGGACCACAAACTTTCCCCATGCCAATTCCAGATGTTGAACTTCCGATTGAAGCTCCAGTCTCAAGCCCACTTGTTCAGATCATTATCAACATCGTCAGCGACAAGTCTCCAGAGTCCCTCGTCGATACCGTAGGACCCATCAACATCGAATCCGGCATCAGCAAGCCCATCGCTGAGGTACCACACGGTATCACCAAGCCCATCCTTGAGCTGCCAGTTGCCCCAATCGACTTCACCAGACCCGTCATTGGAACCCCAATCGACATCACCAGGCCAGTGGTTGATGCCCCAGCCGGTATCACCAGACCCATCCTTGAGCTGCCAAGTGCCCCCATCGACCTGACCAGGCCCGCCGTTGTTGCCCCAGCTGGCATCACCAGACCCGCTGTGCAGATCCCAACAGACTTCTACCCAGAGAGCGAGAGGCCATCCCTCGACCTTATCCGTTAAGATCATTTGAAAGAAGAAATAACCTTGTTTGTAAAAACTGCACACTCAAATTTTTGCATATTAAATTATTTATAAACACTTTAGACCTCAATAAACAGAATTCGTAAATAGTATTTTATTGTTTCTACCCACCTTATCCACCGCATCTCATCAACATCGAATCTGGCATCTCCATCACTGAGGTACTACATGGCATTACCAAACCCATCCTTGAGCTGCCAATCGCCAATCCCAATCGACTTTACCAGGCCCGTCATTGAGTTCCAATTAACATCACCAGGCCAGCCTGACCAGGCCTGTGGTCGGAGCTCCTTATAGTAGGAGAGCCCATGACACTAAACCTGCAATGATAGGTCTCCCAAAGTTCATACACATAAATGATGGTCATGGTCATGTCATTCATAGGGGAACACAAAATTGCCCTACTGCCAGTCTGAATCCTGCCTGCCAGGCGATCGACGAGGCGTCTTGTAACAGGGTGGTTGCAACATAACAAAAAGGAAATAGAGAAAAATCACAAAACAAATGGTATTTAAAAATAAATATATATTCATATATATATAATAATAATATAATAAATATATATATATATATATATATATATATATTATTTGAGGTATAATTATTGCCTTACATACGAAAATAAACAGACAAGACACAGATATAAAAAAATATCATTATAAATAATACCACCGAAATAACTAAAATAAGTAATATCAGTTGAAACGCAATAACAAACCACTAACAAATGTAAGTTTTTACCAAATAATACCTGCATTCAATTTCGGTAGATCCATTTTTTTAAGATCAAAAAATTATATATATATATAATTGTACTTGCTTGTGAACAAAGTATATGTGCGTCGAGAATAAGGGAATAAGCTGCAATACAGGTTCGGTGTGAATACATTATGGCACAATCAACATTTTAATTTCTAACTAGGTAGATGCCTGTTCTAAGAAACATGTAATGTTGTGCAAAATTACAGTATCATTTTTGTTAGTAACATTGGTAATATTAATTTATAAAGATTTTTCATAATATTATTTTAACTGACCGGGAGTAACAAAGTCCTTTTTCGACTCAGCCTACCCGTTAGCTTACCTTACCCCTTACCCTACCAGCCTACACGTTAGCTTACCTTACCCCTTACCCTACCAGCCTACACGTTAGCTTACCTTACCCCTTACCCTACCAGCCTACACGTTAGCTTACCTTACCCCTTACCCTACCAGCCTACACGTTAGCTTACCTTACCCCTTACCCTACCAGCCTACACGTTAGCTTACCTTACCCCTTACCCTACCAGCCTACACGTTAGCTTACCTTACCCCTTACCCTACCAGCCTACACGTTAGCTTACCTTACCCCTTACCCTACCAGCCTACACGTTAGCTTACCTTACCCCTTACCCTACCAGCCTACACGTTAGCTTACCTTACCCCTTACCCTACCAGCCTACACGTTAGCTTACCTTACCCCTTACCCTACCAGCCTACACGTTAGCTTACCTTACCCCTTACCCTACCAGCCTACACGTTAGCTTACCTTACCCCTTACCCTACCAGCCTACACGTTCAGCAGTTCGCCTGCCGTGTTGTGTGTTGTACCGGTCAATCCTATCCAAAGATGGTAGCTGTATTTGACACTAGTACATTTTAGTTCCGCCAAAGTGCCTAAGCGTTTTTTTAATTATTTTTTTAATTATTTATACCGCACGGGAGTCCCAACTGCTCCCGTCTGGAGCCAGGGACCCTATGGCATCCCCAATTGGGGTATTCTTCTTCTTTCGTATGGTGGGGGGGGTCAGAGGGGGACATCTAGGTCTGCGAGCCAGTCCAGGACCTCAGGCGTCGCCCTGTGGACCTCATCAATCCCGCCGGGGAATGAATGGAGCGGGCATTCGTTGACCACATGTATGGTGGTCTGCACCGCACCGCATTCGCACATCGCCGACTCTCAGGCCCCATCTATGCATCATATGGGCACAACGGCTATGGGAGCACCTTATTCTATTGATGGCGGACCAGAGTTTGCGAGGCAATGAGAACCCAGGCTGTCTCTCAGTGGGGTCTTGTACGAGATGGGGTATGTAGTGAGGCTTAAGGTATTGGGGAAGGGAAGGAGATGGGGAAGAGGAAGGTGGGGAAGTACATGGCTATTCAGATCTGGACACCAAACACGACTGAAGCCATTTTAAGCAACTTTTCAATTCTGAATGGTGGTCTTACACCAGGGCGATACTGATATTATCTTCCACTCTGGAACGTGCCGCAAATATACTATATATTATTTTTAATGTTGATTTGTGAAATAACACAAATTAATCAAATAAAATTTATTTGCGCACGCCGACAAATCAACAATCAACTGTTTATGAAACTATTAATAGTACCTACATGTATACAAAAATAGAATTGAAAAATGGGACAGAATGAAGAGAGAAAATAAATTAAAAGCTTGGTGTAAATGGAGAGATCAATAATGGTTTTAATTTTCTTTGATTTTAGATGAAGTTCCTGATCCTGGTCCTCGCCCTCGTGGCCTCTGGCAGTAGCTCTCCCGTCTTCGGAACATTCGACATTCCAGCCATCAGTCATCGCCCTGCACCCATCCTAGAAGGACCTCAAACCTACCCCGTCGTGATACCAGAAGAGGAACATGACGTCTTGGCCCTTCCCGCTCCAATTCTTCCAGAAGGACCATCAACATACCCAATGCCAATTCCGAATGAGACTCCAGTTTCTAAGTCTTCAAGCGCCCTTATTCAGATTATCTTGAACATCGTCAGTGCCCAGTCTCCAGAGTCTCATATTGAGAGCAAAATATCCATTGATACCCCATCTGGTATCACAAGGCCCGTCATCAACGCCCCAGTTGATATCACAAGGCCAGTTATCGAGGTCCCAGCAGGAATCACCCGCCCAGTCATCGAGGTCCCGGTAGGAATCACTCGGCCAGCCATCAACGCCCCAGCTGGAATAACCCGACCAGTCATTGAGGTCCCAGCAGGAATCACACGCCCAGTCTTCGAGGTCCCAGCAGGAATCACTCGGCCAGCCATCAACGCCCCAGCTGGAATAACCCGACCAGTCATTGAGGCCCCAGTTGACATGACCAGACCAGTGATTCAAGCTCCTGCTATTAACAGACCCATTGTTTCGATTGAAACAAACGTCTACCCAAAAACCGAATTGTCATCTTTCCACTTAATTCACTGATTTCCTGAATACTTTTAATAATAGTGTAAAAATACTATTACCCATTACATAATATTGATACAAATAAATTTATAAATTAAATTTAAACATTTTATTAGGTACATGAAACGTAATAACTAGGAGGCGGCTAAGCGGTGGCAAAACGAAGAATTCTGAGTCACGAATCCGCAAAAACATCATTCGGAGATATTGAAATTTGAATTTTTGAAATGATATGTTTTTGTAATAACGAATCAATTCTAAACTTTAAACTTCAATATCTCCGAATGATGTTTTTGCGAATTTTCAACTTGGAATTCTTCGTTTTGCCACCGCCTAGCCGCCTACTAGTAATAACAATCCATATCACATACTTACTCGTAGTATCAATGAATGTTTAGCTTATTGGATTTTAAAATCTTGGTCGAATTCGCATTCGTGAGCAGGCGCATCCGCCGCCAAGACCTGAATACATTTCAACCCATAAACCCGGACACTCCTACTAAGTCACCAAACGTATCAAGCCACTTGGGGTGACCTACGGCAGAGGTGTTGGTTATACAATAAATGGTTTCCGGGGGGGCGGTTCACAAAACCGTCTCCCAAATTGTAATAATTTTCTACTTTATAATATAACCTTTTTATTAAAATTATTAAACTCTAAATTTGATTGCTGTGAACTCTTGCATTTAATTAATCTACATGTACCTACACGAACTACTAGACAAACATTAACATTTTATATACACACATCTCATTCTAACTATAAATTGCATTCCCCAATACAACGATTACATAGTCTTGGTAACCAATATTTAAACAATATTGATGTATTTGACAATAATTTAAATTTGGCAAACTTTAAACGCCGTATGTGCGAACTATTTTTACTTAATTCATAAACTATTGTAAATACCAATTATTAATTCCTATTTTTATTGACTTGGAGGATATTGGCAGGCTATCTATTTTTACTTTATTTATATTCTGTATTACCTACATTTTGTCAACTCATATTTTATCTAACCTATATTATGTGTCTTTATATTTTCTGTTACTTACCTTTATTTTATTCACTTCTAACTCTTCACTGTAATTAATCGAAACATGTATTGCTTTATGTATGTAAAGCCCTATGGGCGTTTAAATATAAATAAATAAATAAATTATGAATGTACCGCCAGTCCCTGCTGTTCCCTTCGTTCTTCTTTTTTTTACATTAGATCCACACCTGAGGCCCCGAGGAAAATAATTCCCCTCAGGGCCTATATCATGCTAAGTATAGCTGTGTGGAGGATATTTTGAGGAAAGGAAGGAGAGGAAGTTCTGGGAAGGAAAAAGATTAGGTATACGATAAATACCTTACTTAAACCGTGACCTCCGGATTCGTAGTCGAAGATCGAACTTTCATTACCCAAGTCATATCTAATATGTATGCTAAGTTTATTCGAAGTGTATTTGAAGAGTTTTTTGTCCCTACCTTAACCCTTATCAAAAAATTTGCCCAACCGGATAGCGATAAAGTCCCCTGTTCCTAGTCCTTACAGATAGTGGCGCACATGTGAGGTTTTCTTGAAGAAAAGGAAGGATAGGGAAGGAAAAGGTATGATAGGTGGGTAGGAATCTGGGTATCAGCGTGTTCGGGAGTAACACTCATATGAATCCATCTCTCTTACTGCGTTGCAAAGCGCATCCGCCGTCAAGACCCGATTTATTAGACTGTATTTAATAAGATTAACACAGACGAATTTTAACAAATTATCCAAATTTTATTTTTATTGCCCAGGCAGTTTTCCGAAATGAGGTGTAGTCTGTAATTTTCCTTTCGTTTTGAACGTCAAATGTGCAGTTTCATCACGAAGTATCATGCTTTAGGGGAGTGAAATCTCCTGTCAGTAGGAACATTCCCCATGTTTTGAAGGTGAAGTGTGCAAAATTTCATCACTCATGGAATAAAACTATAGATTTGTAGAAAAATAACAAGTCACAATCACTCTTTATACATATAATAAATAACACTTTTCTTACATTAGCTCCATACAGGAGGCCCTAATGAAAACCATTTCCTTTGGGGCCTACGTCATCTTTGGGAATGCTGTGTTAAGGGTCTTTTTAGGGAAAGGAAGGAGAGGAAGTTGTTGCTAGGAAAAAGGGTATGAGGAGTGGGTAGAAATCTGGGAGTCAGTGTGTCCAGGAGTGACGGACGTATGAATCCATTTCTCCCACAGCGGTGCAAGGCAATGTGTCCAGAGAGTCCGGCTGGAGAGATCTAGGTTAGGTCTCTCTCAACTAGTCTCTCCGCATCCGCCGCAAAGACCTTGACAAACCTTGTCCCATGAACTCGGGCACCCCTACTAAATTATTAAATGTGGCGAACCACTCGGGGTACCCATACCGGAACCCGAATTGTAAAGGTAGGTATAATGTTGGTAATAAGAAAAGTAGTTTTAATATTTGGATGATTTGTATAGCGCCGTTTTTTATCAAAAATCATCAGGATGCTGCCTGTACAAATTTATAATATATTTCTACGATCTCACTTCTAACCACAGACTGTCAAACCGTTATAACAACGAATGGCTAAAATATTACATCCACTGGTTCATCTATCACTAATACAAAACTAAATTTACTAACTAATACATACTAATGAACATGATGCTGCGCTAAAATGTACATATATATATTGCTTTATTTATATTCTGTACAGTCATACAAAATACAGGACCATACTTAACTGGGAGGTCACCTTAGTTTACGACTGTTATTGTTTATTAGAGAAATTTATACACAGTTTGCATGCACAGGACATATTTGGGCACACATGTTATTGTAAATTCCATTATTTGGTAGATATATATATATATGTACTACCTATAAAATATAAAAGAAATTTATAGGTATTTAATTTTATGATAATAAATAACTTAATAAGAATAGACAACTTTTAAAACGTGAAATAAACCGTGATTTAATAATTTAAAATATTCAATATCATTTTACAATAGACAAAAATAAATCAAATGACATACCTTCGTGAATAAGAACATTTTCGCGGTGTTTTTATTCCTCAAAGTTGTTAGCATTTCAAAATAATAAATGGTGAACGAAAGAAAATATTAAATACTTTTAATATTATCAATAGTTCACGGCTAAAGGGGGCCAACGTAATAAAACTAGACCGCGCGATAATGCTTGGAGTGGGGATGCTTTCATTTCCTCCGCTCGCTCAATCCCGAGTCCGGCCCAGTCGCCGATAGCCCTCCGCGGAGCTAAGACCTGCCGAGGCGCGATTCTTCGCGGCGAACCAACGACGCCAACTTTAAATGTTGATTCGTTCAACTATTGGCATCAAACCTCACCTGCAAAACGTAAGTTTTAAATGTTTTATCTAGCTTTGAAAATTTGTATTAATTTTTAAACTTCTTTGCGTCCAATAATTAACGCAATAAGCGAAGGGCGTTTCTCACCATCCTCTTCACAGCTTATCCATAGGATAAAGTGTATTATTCGATACTCGAACCAATGTATAGTGGCTATATACTGGATAAGTTGGCTGAGTTTTCGGAAAGCAAGCAACAATTGCGAGTATTTTATTTTTAATAATATTCGTTATAGTATGGATAAGCTATTAGGAGGATGTTGAGAAACCCCCTATGTCTGGTCAAAATATTCAACAATGTTATCATTCAGCCAATATTCGACTTAACGATAATGCGATCATTTTTTCTTTTGCTTTAATTTTGTGGTTGGTTGGTAATTATTCCCCGCACTTTTAGACACAGAGTATAGAAATTGCACTACTTTCAACAATTACTACAATAGACAACTATACACATGCACAAAATAGGTTATTAGTTTCTTAATTTATTTTTCATGCGTATTTAGATTGAAACGAAACTCACTCAAATGTCAATCCATAGCGGAAATTTGAAATGCTGTCAAGGACAATAAATCCAAAAAAGTCTTAAATATGTCATTTTTCTACATTTGTTTTTCTTTCGATTTGTGTCGTCAAAATATTTCTAACAAAATAAGTGCGTCTTTTATGATATTTTAAGAGAATTTTTGAATAAACTTAATTGTAGGTATCTAAAAACAAGAGACAAGATATAAATATATATATATATATATATATATATATATATATATTGGTATTTAATGGCATCAGCGTTTTTCATCGTTCATAATGCATAATCTTTGCGGCTGGAAAGAGTACTTGAAATATTAAAAAATATTTCATTTTCGATGTCACGTGTTGCATCCTGCATCATCCATGCATCCATTTCACAATACGACTAAATTTACACGTGGCGCGTAGCGGGTGCCACCAGGTGCCACGTGGTAGTTAGTATTCACTACTCACGCGAGTAGATGTATATTTTTTTTTTCGAAAAGTTTCCGGTTACATTCGTCTTGCACTTATACATAAATTTATTTTAATAATTATTGCTAAATTAATCATCTGTAAATATTTTATCCATTTTCAGTGATTTACATAGGAGTTAAATTTGAATCAAATAAAAATACTGTTATTTACCTGATGTGTTAATTTTTGTGCACAAAGTCATGAAAAACCAAAAGCCAAAATAATTGAAGGAAGAAATTGTTTTTAAAAGGCATGTGAAATATAAATAGAATTAAATTGCCACGTATGCAAATCACAGAACTGCCTAATGTGTACATAGGACTAAAGGTGTATGATGAAATGCCTGAAAGACTGAAGAATGAATGTATTTAAAAATAAATGTTTTGTTTACTGTAAAAAAAAATTTTTTTTTTTAAATTTGTATATATTCGTTTATATTCTAATGCAGCATAAACTAACTCAATAAATTATTTAAAAAATTGTTAAAATAATTTTACAGTTAACTTTGACTTGGAGGTATCGAATTGTTTTTAACTTAATTTTTAATATATTTTTAAACTTCAGGGTGGTGCACTAACTACCAAGTAATGCAAATTGTATGTTTTTCGTTTGAAAATTAGATTGCTTAGAAATAAATATTTAAGATGATTTAATTAAATACTAACACAAGTGGAACACACAATAATTGCCTTTGCAATAGTCGAATATTTTTTTTCGATTGGTATTTTTATGAGCCCAGAAAAAATTAGCTCATACTTACGTCATCGACGTTCGTCCTATTCCTTCTTTTAACCGATTTTTTATTTTCAAAATTACGATAAAATCGGTGTGTACAAATACGGTCACGTGTCATCTTTAAAATTAATGATTTGCCTGTACCTATAACTCACCGCTATCTGTCGGAAACTTATTGAACTTGCACATAATTTCAAATCACTGTCCCATCAAACATTTAATGAACATTTGATTCGCAATAATAAATATTGAGGTCAATGATCGATATATTATTTAAGTATTTTCGGATTTTATCTTGGAAAAACATTGTGACGCGAGATTTTTATATATAAAGAATGAAAAGATAAAGATATTTATCCAATAAAAAAAAGAGTTTATATTGATTTGCATCCAGACATCAATGATTAACCTCTCATGCTACATTGTTAACTTTTGGGACAAGCTCACATAGGTCTCATAGAAATCGTTATTTCTCCCTTACTGTCATGGTGAGAAATACGATCTAAACGGTGTTAGAAAGAGAAAACCCCACGCTTTGTATTCAAATCTAGAAGGTAAACACAGACTTATTAAAATGTGCACGTCCATAAGTTTCCGGCCGCAATTTACGAATATTTTTTTAGAAAAACATTTTGATTCAACTTAATTCTCATAAAAGCCAACTATTTGCATTCGGGGCGATGGAAAATATTGCATTTAAAATTTCAATTACACAAAATGTAAATTTGCATTTGTCGCGTGGGATGACAGCCGTTTATAATAATTTATATCCGTATCTTATGATGGTCCGTGGGACCAACTATTCTAAAAGTTTATCTGATTCTGTTATAAGTAACACAGCCGAGGGGCGATTTCCTCCACTGAGATCTGCAAAACTTTCTACACTAATATACTCATTCCTTCATTTGCAGGTTAAATAATTTGGGATTCCGATGTCTTGGAGAATCAAGAACAGCGCTTTGCGGAAGAAGCGGACGCAACTCTAAGCAGAAGCAACTCAAAGCAGACGCAACTCAAAGCGGACGCAACTCAAAGCGGACAGGAAAGAAAACGTGAGTGAGCTATTTATTATCTTTTCCTCTATCTTATAAACGGAGCATGTAACACAAAAATAAATTAAAACTCCAACTGGAAGGACAAATATGGTCCTTGGATGTAGCTGAAAGTGTACAGTTGATACGTACATTTTAACCTATCAAGAGATTACAACGGAGTAGTCAGCTTTATGACCGTTACCGTTATCGTGAAAAGACGTTTCAAAATACATGGAAATTGAAAAAAAATTAATCTATCAAAAGCATGTAGATTTTATATGCTTTTGATAGATTGATTTTTTCAGTTTCAGTGAGATATTGAACTGGCAGAGGAAGAATTAAGATAGACTGAATGCTGTAAAAATAATTAAATGTGGAGATAGTTTGGGCATGCAGAGCGAATGGACGAAGGAGTGTAAGGAGAATATATGATGCAAATGTGAATGGTTGACAAAATCAGGGACGCCCGAGGAAAGTATTGCACGATTAAGTGAATCAAATAAGAATATGAATGTAAATGAGGCAAAGAGTGTGTCAAGACCGAGTCCTCTGGCGGTAACTACATGAATGTCCAAAATAAGTTAATAGCACTATTGGATTTTAAAAATTCATGTTTTATTTAGAGTCAAAATTTGGTAGATCTCTGATTTCAAAAACAAATTTA
Source organism: Limnephilus auricula (assembly GCA_951813805.1). Lineage (NCBI taxonomy): Eukaryota > Metazoa > Arthropoda > Insecta > Trichoptera > Limnephilidae > Limnephilus > Limnephilus auricula. The sequence goes on along the minus strand of OX638388.1, from coordinate 19,873,906 downwards.
TGTTTTCGCGGATCTCTGAGGTCTGTTAGAATGGTGTAAATATTAAAATATCGTAACAGCTATTACAACATTTTACATTTCGCAAACCGAGTTAAAGGATTATTGTATATAATAAATAGTGTGTATCAGCCGTTACCACATTTGACTAAACAACTACGGATAGTTCATTCGGAATATTCATGTTTGCAGTTGAAAGCCTTTTGAAATAAAAAAATAAACAATTTGAATTTGTTTTAAATATAATTTAAAAGACGTTGAATTTAAAAGATTTCAATGTCATAGATCTCGGCGTAATATTATTATAATTTTACATTAAAAGTGATTATCACATTATGCAAAGTTATATAATTATTCATTATTATTCTACTACTCCATAAGTTTAGCTTATGTTATTAGTTCTACAAACTTTTGTTTGGAGCCGAAATATCAATCTGACTTACCTATACAATCAAATAAACTAAAGGACTTGGTATCACTTTGTTCCTAATAATATTGTATAATCTATTTTTGAAAAAATAAGAAAATGTACAGATTTAGGAAATGAGATTAAAAGAATTTGGCATTGTCAGACTATAAAAATATTACCTCATGTTATTTCAACTATACTGGCATTCTAGCTCTCTCATTCAAAATTTAGGCTTTAGATTTATTTGTCAAAGAATTTATACATAAAAATGCAAAAATCAGTCATTTTAAGTACATGTAGGATTACGAAAGATTTTTTAAATATTTATATTGGGGATCAGTAGGATTTATCGGTCTAGTTAGGAGTTCTACAGAGCCGAACCCTCTGAAATGAAAATATCTGGAGTCGATGAATTATTTTCCCATTTTATCTCTGGTGGGTTGACGTGTTGTTCTTGTATTGTTTTGTATTTATTATACTTAGGGGGTTTCTCACCATCTTCCCAGTAGCTTATCTACCCTAATAACCAATATTAATAAAAATAAAAATAAAATACTCACAGTGGTTAGAAAACTCAGCCAACTTATCCAATATACAGCCATTATTCATATGTTCGAGTACCGAATTATAAACTCCAACGTAATAAATAAATAAACCGTAAATCGAAAATAATCGTTATTAGTGAAGATAAGCTATTGGGAGGATGGTGAGAAACCCCCTTAAACAGTAGATACAATTGCATAGCATAGATTGACTAGATGATCACTTGTGGAAAAGTGTGTGGAAGGGTTTACTTTTTCCTGTGGGGAAGATTTTACCCGGTCATAAAGTTGTTTGAAATTGATAGTTATTAGAGTTATACAATTAAATTTAAGTAAAAAAAATATATATATATCATAGTTTCAAAATTTAAGGGTCTATTGTGATCATTGTTTTTTTAAAGGTATGGGGTTGGATTTCGGTTTTTAAGTTCTCAAGAGAGGTTAAATATTTTAGCAGCTAGGTACATAAAATGTCTTCGAACTTGTCGTGGTATGTAGTATAGGTACATTGTGTCATTTGAATACTATAAATTTAAGTTTAAATATGATTCTGCAAAAAAAGTTTTACATCCTTTTTATTAATGAATACATTATCGATCGATTTACACCATTTCAAATTTATTACAACATCATTTTTAGTTTAATTTCAACTTTTTGTCGGTGCAATTTTTTTTATTTTCTTGAATTATCCATATAATAGAAACGATAAGAAAAACCTTGATTTTTTATATAGCTAGTTAATGTAATTTAATAACAAAAATTGATTATAAATAAAACTTAACATGTCTTAAATATATTTGAACCTGGATTGAGAATATAATTTCATCAGATATTACTTATGCAAGTTTTGGGACAACTGCAAGATGTGCCAAAGTTCAAATATTTTGAAAATTGCCCAGGTGGTGTTCAACCTCACAACATACTACATGTGTGTTGTGTTCAACCTCACAACATACTACATGTATGTTGCGTTCAACCTCACAACATACTACATGTGTGTTGTGTTCAACCTCACAACATACTACATGTATGTTGCGTTCAACCTCACAACACACATGTGTGTTATGTTCAACCTTGCAACAAAATTAAAATTTTACAATACATTATATTTAGAAATTTAGCTGGTTATGTATGTGAGTTACCTTTAAATTGTTATTTATATGTGTTCTTACATCTTCTATTTAATATTTAAAATGTTGTATTTTTAGTAAATATGTCAGCCCACGGGTACAAGATCCTTAGTTTTTTTTTATTATTACAATTTAAAGTTATGTGAAAATCTGTTATTAGATTTTTTTTAAAGTTTATTGTATTAGATGTAAATAATCTGTTGATTTTCCTAAAATAAATAAAAATTTCTTGAGGTGAATACAATATACATGTGGTATTATTGTGAAATGAACACAGGGTACATGAAGTATGTTGTGAGGTTGAAAATAACATACATGCAGTATTATTGTGAGGTGAACACATCATACATGTAGTATGTTGTGAGGTTGAACACAACATACATGCAGTATGTTTGGGAGGTTGAACACAACACACATGTAGTATGTTGTGAGGTTGAACACATTATACATGCAGTATGTTTGAGAGGTTGAACACAACATACATGTAGTATGTTGTGAGGTTGAACACAACACACATGCAGTGTGTTTGGGAGGTTGAACACAACATACATGCAGTATGTTTGGGAGGTTGAACACAACACACATGCAGTATGTTTGGGAGGTTGAACACAACATACATGTAGTATGTTGTGAGGTTGAACACAACACACATGCAGTATGTTTGGGAGGTTGAACACAACATACATGTAGTATGTTGTGAGGTTGAACACAACACACATGCAGTATGTTTGAGAGGTTGAACACAACATACATGTAGTATGTTGTGAGGTTGAACACATCATACATGCAGTATGTTTGGGAGGTTGAACACAACATACATGCAGTATTGTTTTGAGGTGCACACATCAGACATGTAGTATGTTGTGAGATTAAACACAACATACATGCCGTATGTTTGGGATGATGAACACAATATACATGTATGTTGTGAAGTGAACACAAGATACATGTATTATTGTGAGGTTGAACACAACATGCGTGCATTAAGTTTGGGAGGTTGAACACAACATACATGTAGTATGTTGTGAGGTGAGCACAACATACATGTATTATATTGTGGGGTGAACACAAGATACATGTAGTATTGTTGTGAGGTTGAACACAACATACAAGTAGTATTGTTGTGAGGTTGAATACAACATACGTGTAGTATGTTGTGAGTTTGAACACAACATACGTGTAGTATGTTGTGAGTTTGAACACAACTTGCATGTTGTACGTTGTAAAGTTAAACAAAACATGCTTGCACTACCTGTGAGGTTGAACACAACATACAAGATGTTATGAAATTTTTTTTAACTAATAAAACTTTCTCTTTTTCCAGTTTGGTTTTCTATCGACGAAGAATGTGGCATCAACAAGCTGCAATTTGGTTCAGCTGAGGTATCGCTGAACCAAAACTCGCTGAACTACCACAAATACATCGCTGGCGTACCACCTACCTGCCTGGCTAATTGGGAAGTGATTTTTTTTAAAATTATACTTTAATATTTCTATTTTCTATTGTATTTTCTTGATCACCATTGATGTGGGGGGCCCCCCTCAAATAATATTTCATAAACTGGTATGCAGTTTAAAAATGTTTTCCGTTTTAGCTTTAAGACCGTTTAATCTTTAAGCACGTTTTAGCTTTAAGCCCGTTTTAGCATTAAGCCCGTTTTAGCTTTAAGACCGTTTTAGCTTAAAGTTCGTTTAGGTTAAAGCCGTCTAATTTATGGTCGTTAGTATTAAGCTCGTTTAGGTTTAGGCCGTCTAATTTAAGCTCGTTTAGATTCAAGCACTTGTAGCTCTAAGTCGCTTCGTTTAGCTTTAATCTCGTTTAGGTTTAAGCCGTCTAATTTAAGTTCGTTTAGCTTTAAGCACGTGTAGCTCTAAGTCGCTTCGTTTAGCTTTAATCTCGTTTAGGTTTAAGCCGTCTAATTTAAGTTCGTTTAGCTTTAAGCACGTGTAGCTCTAAGTCGCTTCGTTTAGCTTTAATCTCGTTTAGGTTTAAGCCGTCTAATTTAAGTTCGTTTAGCTTTAAGCACGTGTAACTCTAAGTTGTCTCGTTTAGGTTTAAGTCGTCTAATATTAGCTCGTTAGCTATAAGCACGTGTAGCTCTAAGCCTGTTAGTTTTAAGCCATCTTGTGGAGTTCGAGATGCGGAGGAGGAACACAGATAAGTTTTTTTATATTTTATTAACTATGCTTTGAGCCATGTGTTTTTCTACTGTGCTTTGAATTTTATGTATTTTCCCCTTTTCATCTAATTATAATAACATCTCTTTTACTGTTTTTCAGCTTCACCTCTCTCTTGCTTTTTCTGCGCTCCTCTAGTTCTCCCGCACTCCAAAGGAAATGGATTTGCACTTCCGAGAAACATATGTCGACTCTTCGCAGTCAGTTTGAACTTCGCGTGTCTGGGGGACTTGATGTGATCACCAACGCTTCTGAGGACTTGGTATGTAATTATTTATTTATTTTTAATTCCTATTGGGTCCTTATTATGTAAAAAAATATTATGTAAAAAAAAAATTAAGTTAATCTCTGGTACGAGTACTCAATCCGCTTATGTTGAAAGAGGTTAACTTATGTGTCCCTAATAAGAGTAATAAGTATACTAGTGGGAGATCCCATGCACTTTCTTTGCTATAAAAAAGGAGGACTTTTGTTCTTCTATCAGAATGCGCCAATAAACAGATCAACTCATCTACGATTTTGCATTGACCATCGACATTTTCAATGTGTCACTTACATGCAGTTCAGCATATTTTGACGCATGCCACAAAATATGCCTTTTTAATTTGTAATCTTCTCCGTGATTTATTGACGTATAACTGTTTTACGAAGAACATTAAAAAATATGCATCCGTGTGTATGGTGCCATCACAACTCAGAATCACGCAATTCCAACACCCCTTTGTAAAAGCATTAAAAGTTATTAAAAAAAACAATTGAAAAGTAGCCCATATCCTAATCTAACGTAACACCTACTATTTAAACCATTTTTAATGAATTTCTTTTCAAGGAAGGTGTTTAGGTCACATGATTCCGAGTTGTCAGGTCACCGTTTGTATGAGATGTATGCAAATGAGGTGACTGTAGTTACTACGGTACTACACATGTAATACGGTACTGAACAGAACTTGAATAATATTAACTTTCAAAAGTAATAAATTCTTCTTATTCCGTGAAACAACCTGTTCTTAAATTCATATTGATTTCACAAATCACGATATTAAAAACAAATTATAAACACTTGTGGTGACACTTTAGTTAGAATTACTTCACATTATTCGGTCATTTTTCAGAATCGCTAGATATGCTTATACAATTATAGATACTATTGCAATATATTTTTGAAATAACACTCGATTCTATCGTCAATCTATAAGAAATACTTCATTAAAATTATAATTACTTAAATATGAAAATTTGCCTCTCGTCGTTTAGGTTGACCGCCATATTGATTATATTCAAATTTAAGACACTATATTTAAAACAATGGACATTGAATAATTTAACATTTGCTACTACCCCCATCACTGTTCATAGTACATTTATAAGAAGATTAGTGCCAAAAGTATAGTTAATATTTATTTTGAAAGGCTGGATAATTTTATGAAATGAACTTTACATAAACTTAGAATTTTGCTTACAATTTTATACAATTTGTTACTTGCAGTGTCGCGGGCTGTGAAGGCAATATTACCAAGCATCGAACATAGGGGCAAGGTCACAATATTTTTTATTTTCCGTGGCTAATAGAAAGCAAAAAAACGTTGTCACCCCGGCTCAATGTTTTTGTTTTGTTTTAAAATATTTGGTTGCTAGAGAACCAAAATGAAAGAGATTTCGTGCAAATGAGAATAATAATTTTTACCATAAATCTATGCATATTTGATAGGTTGGCAGGATATATTTATATCGTCGTTGCATTCACAAAATATCCCATGTGAGGTTTTTGGCCAAAATGAATTATGCACATATTAACTCAGTAGTTGTTAACTTGCGAAAATATGCCAAAATTGCCCCCAAAATCATTCGAAAATGAAATTTTAATGTCCATTCTTTCAGAATTTAAAAGAAAAAGGCTCAAAAACTAAACTATTTGTTAATATTCATATTGCGTGTGTACTTTCGCGAACCACATTTTTTTCTTAATATTTCAAAGCATAACTTGTAAAAAGTGTTTATAAGTAAAAATACTATACGCGCGCCATCTACGAAAGCGTTAAATAAGAATTCTTTTGACATTCACCTTAATATTCTAAAATCCACATAGGATATGTAGTGCGTGCAAAGACGACATATATATATATATATATATATATATATATATATATATATATATATATATATATATATTTATTTATTTATTTATAGATACAAAAGAAAGTACAAGTTACACATTAGGAAGCTTTGCCTGTCCAACTAGGAAAATTTCCCGTTCCAGGACAGACAAATTGACAGGTTTAGTTCATATTATTCCTTAAGTACATAATTGCAAACAAAAATAAAAACAAAGATAAAAACAAGAAAATTCTTTTTTTTTTTAAATTGAGTTGTGTTATGAAGAAATATATAAAAAAGATACATACATTTTTTTTGTGACTATGCAAAAAAGTAATCTGTTAGCATATTAGCTATTCGGATTTACCGAATTAACCTGGTAACAAATAATATATTCAGAATTACAGAGTATGGGATAAGTATGTAAGTTGGGAGTGTTGAAAAGTGTAAACAAGGTATCTGATAACAAGATAGAGGAATAACAATAAGATTTACAATATAAAGATATAGAAATGTGTTGAGAAGTGAGAACTTATAATACATATAGATATAAGCATGATTATTTTCACTAATTTAAAACATATTTTTTAATATATTTTATTTATTTCCGATTGTATGCCTAAACATATAACAATAAAAATATTGTACTATATACTGCAACTCTTTCTAACACATTAACTAATAGGGAGACAAATAAGTCAAGATTTAACGTTGCCTTTTGTTTTTCAGGATGCGTCGTGGGTAACGCTGTGTGGGCCTGAAGAACTAGTTGATTGGATCTGCATGTGACCGCAGGACTGGATGACTGGTGAGCTAAACCATCTACAAAGCTGCTCCGTGGTATGATCTTTTTCTTTTGAACTTGCCTGCACCAATTTAACTTGCATTGTTCTTAGGATTTTTTGGGATTTGCTGCGTTTTCAGGTTGCTGTTGTTCTGCTGTTGTCGCTGAGCTGGCTGCTTTCGTCGTAAGGTAGTCGTTCTGCTTTAGTCGCTCTATTGCCGCTACGTTGTCGCTAGATTGTCTGCTTTCGTCGTTAGGTTGTCGTTCTGCTTTTGTCACTAGGTTTTCGTCCCGTTGTTATTCCGTTGTCGCTAGGTTGTCGTTTCGTTGTCAGTAGGTTAGGCATGTTCCCGGCGACCTTGATTTTCAGGTTTATTTTTAAGTTACTTTTAAGTTTCTGGCGGGCAAGTGGTTCCCTAAAGCCAAAGTGGTCCGGACCAGTGACCAGCATCATTGTCTTTTCAGGTTTATTTTTAAGTTTGTTTTAAGTTTCTGGCGGGCAAGTGGTTCCCTAAAGCCAAAGTGGTCCGGACCAGTGACCAGCATCATTGTCTTTTCAGGTTTATTTTTAAGTTAGTTTTAAGTTTCTGGCGGGCAAGTGGTTCCCTAAAGCCAGTGGTCCGGACTAGTGACCAGCATCATTGTCTTTTCAGGTTTATTTTTAAGTTACTTTTAAGTTTCTGGCGGGCAAGTGGTTCCCTAAAGCCAAAGTGGTCCGGACCAGTGACCAGCATCATTGTCTTTTCAGGTTTATTTTTAAGTTAGTTTTAAGTTTCTGGCGGGCAAGTGGTTCCCTAAAGCCAGTGGTCCCGTACTAGTGACCAGCATCATTGTCTTTTCAGGTTCATTTTTAAGTTAGTTTTAAGTTTCTGGCGGGCAAGTGGTTCCCTAAAGCCAAAGTGGTCCGGACCAGTGACCAGCATCATTGTCTTTTCAGGTTTATTGTTAAGTTTCTGGCGGGCAAGTGCTTCCCTAAAGCCAGTGGTCCGGACTAGTGACAAGCATCATTGTCTTTTCAGGTTTATTTTTAAGTTAGTTTTAAGTTTCTGGCGGGCAAGTGGTTCCCTAAAGCCAGTGGTCCGGACTAGTGACCAGCATCATTGTCTTTTCAGGTTTATTTTTAAGTTAGTTTTAAGTTTCTTGCGGGCAAGTGGTTCCCTAAAGCCAAAGTGGTCCGGACCAGTGACCAGCATCATTGTCTTTTCAGGTTTATTTTTAAGTTAGTTTTAAGTTTCTGGCGGGCAAGTGGTTCCCTAAAGCCATAGTGGTCCGGACCAGTGACCAGCATCATTGTCTTTTCAGGTTTATTTTTAAGTTAGTTTTAAGTTTCTGGCGGGCAAGTGGTTCCCTAAAGCCAGTGGTCCGGACTAGTGACCAGCATCATTGTCTTTTCAGGTGTATTTTTAAGTTAGTTTTAAGTTTCTGGCGGGCAAGTGGTTCCCTAAAGCCAAAGTGGTCCGGACCAGTGACCAGCATCATTGTCTTTTCAGGTTTATTTTTAAGTTAGTTTTAAGTTTCTGGCGGGCAAGTGGTTCCCTAAAGCCAGTGGTCCGGACTAGTGACCAGCATCATTGTCTTTTCAGGTTTATTTTTAAGTTAGTTTTATGTTTCTGGCGGGCAAGTGGTTCCCTAAAGCCAGTGGTCCGGACTAGTGACCAGCATCATTGTCTTTTCAGGTTTATTTTTAAGTTACTTTTAAGTTTCTGGCGAGCAAGTGGTTCCCTAAAGCCAGTGGTCCGGACTAGTGACCAGCATCATTGTCTTTTCAGGTTTATTTTTAAGTTAGTTTTAAGTTTCTGGCGGGCAAGTAGTTCCCTAAAGCCAAGTGGTCCGGACCAGTGACCAGCATCATTGTCTTTTCAGGTTTATTTTTAAGTTAGTTTTAAGTTTCTGGCGGGCAAGTGGTTCCCTAAAGCCAGTGGTCCGGACTAGTGACCAGCATCATTGTCTTTTCAGGTTTATTTTTAAGTTAGTTTTAAGTTTCTGGCGGGCAAGTGGTTCCCTAAAGCCAGTGGTCCGGACTAGTGACCAGCATCATTGTCTTTTCAGGTTTATTTTTAAGTTACTTTTAAGTTTCTGGCGGGCAAGTGGTTCCCAAAAGCCAAAGTGGTCCGGACCAGTGACCAGCATCATTGTCTTTTCAGGTTTATTATTAAGTTAGTTTTAAGTTTCTGGCGGGCAAGTGGTTCCCTAAAGCCAGTGGTCCGGACTAGTGACCAGCATCATTGTCTTTTCAGGTTTATTTTTAAGTTAGTTTTAAGTTTCTGGCGGGCAAGTGGTTCCCTAAAGCCATAGTGGTCCGGACCAGTGACCAGCATCATTGTCTTTTCAGGTTTATTTTTAAGTTAGTTTTAAGTTTCTGGCGGGCAAGTGGTTCCCTAAAGCCAGTGGTCCGGACTAGTGACCAGCATCATTGTCTTTTCAGGTTTATTTTTAAGTTACTTTTAAGTTTGTGGCGGGCAAGTGGTTCCCTAAAGCCAAAGTGGTCCGGACCAGTGACCAGCATCATTGTCTTTTCAGGTTTATTTTTAAGTTAGTTTTAAGTTTCTGGCGGGCAAGTGGTTCCCTAAAGCCAGTGGTCCGGACTAGTGACCAGCATCATTGTCTTTTCAGGTTTATTTTTAAGTTAGTTTTAAGTTTCTGGCGGGCAAGTGGTTCCCTAAAGCCAAAGTGGTCCGGACCAGTGACCAGCATCATTGTCTTTTCAGGTTTATTTTTAAGTTAGTTTTAAGTTTCTGGCGGGCAAGTGGTTCCCTAAAGCCAAAGTGGTCCGGACCAGTGACCAGCATCATTGTCTTTTCAGGTTTATTTTTAAGTTACTTTTAAGTTTCTGGCGGGCAAGTGGTTCCCTAAAGCCAAAGTGGTCCGGACCAGTGACCAGCATCATTGTCTTTTCAGGTTTATTTTTAAGTTAGTTTTAAGTTTCTGGCGGGCAAGTGGTTCCCTAAAGCCAGTGGTCCGGACTAGTGACCAGCATCATTGTCTTTTCAGGTTTATTTTTAAGTTACTTTTAAGTTCCTGGCGGGCAAGTGGTTCCCTAAAGCCAAAGTGGTCCGGACCAGTGACCAGCATCATTGTCTTTTCAGGTTTATTTTTAAGTTAGTTTTAAGTTTCTGGCGGGCAAGTGGTTCCCTAAAGCCATAGTGGTCCGGACCAGTGACCAGCATCATTGTCTTTTCAGGTTTATTTTTAAGTTAGTTTTAAGTTTCTGGCGGGCAAGTGATTCCCTAAAGCCAAAGTGGTCCGGACCAGTGACCAGCATCATTGTCTTTTCAGGTTTATTATTAAGTTAGTTTTAAGTTTCTGGCGGGCAAGTGGTTCCCTAAAGCCAGTGGTCCGGACTAGTGACCAGCATCATTGTCTTTTCAGGTTTATTTTTAAGTTAGTTTTAAGTTTCTGGCGGGCAAGTGGTTCCCTAAAGCCATAGTGGTCCGGACCAGTGACCAGCATCATTGTCTTTTCAGGTTTATTTTTAAGTTAGTTTTAAGTTTCTGGCGGGCAAGTGGTTCCCTAAAGCCAGTGGTCCGGACTAGTGACCAGCATCATTGTCTTTTCAGGTTTATTTTTAAGTTACTTTTAAGTTTGTGGCGGGCAAGTGGTTCCCTAAAGCCAAAGTGGTCCGGACCAGTGACCAGCATCATTGTCTTTTCAGGTTTATTTTTAAGTTAGTTTTAAGTTTCTGGCGGGCAAGTGGTTCCCTAAAGCCAGTGGTCCGGACTAGTGACCAGCATCATTGTCTTTTCAGGTTTATTTTTAAGTTACTTTTAAGTTTCTGGCGGGCAAGTGGTTCCCTAAAGCCAAAGTGGTCCGGACCAGTGACCAGCATCATTGTCTTTTCAGGTTTATTTTTAAGTTAGTTTTAAGTTTCTGGCGGGCAAGTGGTTCCCTAAAGCCAGTGGTCCGGACTAGTGACCAGCATCATTGTCTTTTCAGGTGTATTTTTAAGTTAGTTTTAAGTTTCTGGCGGGCAAGTGGTTCCCTAAAGCCAAAGTGGTCCGGACCAGTGACCAGCATCATTGTCTTTTCAGGTTCATTTTTAAGTTAGTTTTAAGTTTCTGGCGGGCAAGTGGTTCCCTAAAGCCAGTGGTCCGGACTAGTGACCAGCATCATTGTCTTTTCAGGTTTATTTTTAAGTTACTTTTAAGTTTCTGGCGGGCAAGTGGTTCCCTAAAGCCAAAGTGGTCCGGACCAGTGACCAGCATCATTGTCTTTTCAGGTTTATTTTTAAGTTACTTTTAAGTTTCTGGCGGGCAAGTGGTTCCCTAAAGCCAAAGTGGTCCGGACCAGTGACCAGCATCATTGTCTTTTCAGGTTTATTTTTAAGTTAGTTTTAAGTTTCTGGCGGGCAAGTGGTTCCCTAAAGCCAGTGGTCCCGTACTAGTGACCAGCATCATTGTCTTTTCAGGTTCATTTTTAAGTTAGTTTTAAGTTTCTGGCGGGCAAGTGGTTCCCTAAAGCCAGTGGTCCGGACTAGTGACCAGCATCATTGTCTTTTCAGGTTTATTTTTAAGTTACTTTTAAGTTTCTGGCGGGCAAGTGGTTCCCTAAAGCCAAAGTGGTCCGGACCAGTGACCAGCATCATTGTCTTTTCAGGTTTATTTTTAAGTTAGTTTTAAGTTTCTGGCGGGCAAGTGGTTCCCTAAAGCCAGTGGTCCCGTACTAGTGACCAGCATCATTGTCTTTTCAGGTTCATTTTTAAGTTAGTTTTAAGTTTCTGGCGGGCAAGTGGTTCCCTAAAGCCAAAGTGGTCCGGACCAGTGACCAGCATCATTGTCTTTTCAGGTTTATTGTTAAGTTTCTGGCGGGCAAGTGCTTCCCTAAAGCCAGTGGTCCGGACTAGTGACAAGCATCATTGTCTTTTCAGGTTTATTTTTAAGTTAGTTTTAAGTTTCTGGCGGGCAAGTGGTTCCCTAAAGCCAGTGGTCCGGACTAGTGACCAGCATCATTGTCTTTTCAGGTTTATTTTTAAGTTAGTTTTAAGTTTCTTGCGGGCAAGTGGTTCCCTAAAGCCAAAGTGGTCCGGACCAGTGACCAGCATCATTGTCTTTTCAGGTTTATTTTTAAGTTAGTTTTAAGTTTCTGGCGGGCAAGTGGTTCCCTAAAGCCATAGTGGTCCGGACCAGTGACCAGCATCATTGTCTTTTCAGGTTTATTTTTAAGTTAGTTTTAAGTTTCTGGCGGGCAAGTGGTTCCCTAAAGCCAGTGGTCCGGACTAGTGACCAGCATCATTGTCTTTTCAGGTGTATTTTTAAGTTAGTTTTAAGTTTCTGGCGGGCAAGTGGTTCCCTAAAGCCAAAGTGGTCCGGACCAGTGACCAGCATCATTGTCTTTTCAGGTTTATTTTTAAGTTAGTTTTAAGTTTCTGGCGGGCAAGTGGTTCCCTAAAGCCAGTGGTCCGGACTAGTGACCAGCATCATTGTCTTTTCAGGTTTATTTTTAAGTTAGTTTTATGTTTCTGGCGGGCAAGTGGTTCCCTAAAGCCAGTGGTCCGGACTAGTGACCAGCATCATTGTCTTTTCAGGTTTATTTTTAAGTTACTTTTAAGTTTCTGGCGAGCAAGTGGTTCCCTAAAGCCAGTGGTCCGGACTAGTGACCAGCATCATTGTCTTTTCAGGTTTATTTTTAAGTTAGTTTTAAGTTTCTGGCGGGCAAGTAGTTCCCTAAAGCCAAGTGGTCCGGACCAGTGACCAGCATCATTGTCTTTTCAGGTTTATTTTTAAGTTAGTTTTAAGTTTCTGGCGGGCAAGTGGTTCCCTAAAGCCAGTGGTCCGGACTAGTGACCAGCATCATTGTCTTTTCAGGTTTATTTTTAAGTTAGTTTTAAGTTTCTGGCGGGCAAGTGGTTCCCTAAAGCCAGTGGTCCGGACTAGTGACCAGCATCATTGTCTTTTCAGGTTTATTTTTAAGTTACTTTTAAGTTTCTGGCGGGCAAGTGGTTCCCTAAAGCCAAAGTGGTCCGGACCAGTGACCAGCATCATTGTCTTTTCAGGTTTATTTTTAAGTTAGTTTTAAGTTTCTGGCGGGCAAGTGGTTCCCTAAAGCCAGTGGTCCGGACCAGTGACCAGCATCATTGTCTTTTCAGGTTCATTTTTAAGTTAGTTTTAAGTTTCTGGCGGGCAAGTGGTTCCCTAAAGCCAGTGGTCCGGACTAGTGACCAGCATCATTGTCTTTTCAGGTTTATTTTTAAGTTACTTTTAAGTTTCTGGCGGGCAAGTGGTTCCCTAAAGCCAAAGTGGTCCGGACCAGTGACCAGCATCATTGTCTTTTCAGGTTTATTTTTAAGTTACTTTTAAGTTTCTGGCGGGCAAGTGGTTCCCTAAAGCCAGTGGTCCGGACTAGTGACCAGCATCATTGTCTTTTCAGGTGTATTTTTAAGTTAGTTTTAAGTTTCTGGCGGGCAAGTGGTTCCCTAAAGCCAAAGTGGTCCGGACCAGTGACCAGCATCATTGTCTTTTCAGGTTCATTTTTAAGTTAGTTTTAAGTTTCTGGCGGGCAAGTGGTTCCCTAAAGCCAGTGGTCCGGACTAGTGACCAGCATCATTGTCTTTTCAGGTTTATTTTTAAGTTACTTTTAAGTTTCTGGCGGGCAAGTGGTTCCCTAAAGCCAAAGTGGTCCGGACCAGTGACCAGCATCATTGTCTTTTCAGGTTTATTTTTAAGTTACTTTTAAGTTTCTGGCGGGCAAGTGGTTCCCTAAAGCCAAAGTGGTCCGGACCAGTGACCAGCATCATTGTCTTTTCAGGTTTATTTTTAAGTTAGTTTTAAGTTTCTGGCGGGCAAGTGGTTCCCTAAAGCCAGTGGTCCCGTACTAGTGACCAGCATCATTGTCTTTTCAGGTTCATTTTTAAGTTAGTTTTAAGTTTCTGGCGGGCAAGTGGTTCCCTAAAGCCAGTGGTCCGGACTAGTGACCAGCATCATTGTCTTTTCAGGTTTATTTTTAAGTTACTTTTAAGTTTCTGGCGGGCAAGTGGTTCCCTAAAGCCAAAGTGGTCCGGACCAGTGACCAGCATCATTGTCTTTTCAGGTTTATTTTTAAGTTAGTTTTAAGTTTCTGGCGGGCAAGTGGTTCCCTAAAGCCAGTGGTCCCGTACTAGTGACCAGCATCATTGTCTTTTCAGGTTCATTTTTAAGTTAGTTTTAAGTTTCTGGCGGGCAAGTGGTTCCCTAAAGCCAAAGTGGTCCGGACCAGTGACCAGCATCATTGTCTTTTCAGGTTTATTGTTAAGTTTCTGGCGGGCAAGTGCTTCCCTAAAGCCAGTGGTCCGGACTAGTGACAAGCATCATTGTCTTTTCAGGTTTATTTTTAAGTTAGTTTTAAGTTTCTGGCGGGCAAGTGGTTCCCTAAAGCCAGTGGTCCGGACTAGTGACCAGCATCATTGTCTTTTCAGGTTTATTTTTAAGTTAGTTTTAAGTTTCTTGCGGGCAAGTGGTTCCCTAAAGCCAAAGTGGTCCGGACCAGTGACCAGCATCATTGTCTTTTCAGGTTTATTTTTAAGTTAGTTTTAAGTTTCTGGCGGGCAAGTGGTTCCCTAAAGCCATAGTGGTCCGGACCAGTGACCAGCATCATTGTCTTTTCAGGTTTATTTTTAAGTTAGTTTTAAGTTTCTGGCGGGCAAGTGGTTCCCTAAAGCCAGTGGTCCGGACTAGTGACCAGCATCATTGTCTTTTCAGGTGTATTTTTAAGTTAGTTTTAAGTTTCTGGCGGGCAAGTGGTTCCCTAAAGCCAAAGTGGTCCGGACCAGTGACCAGCATCATTGTCTTTTCAGGTTTATTTTTAAGTTAGTTTTAAGTTTCTGGCGGGCAAGTGGTTCCCTAAAGCCAGTGGTCCGGACTAGTGACCAGCATCATTGTCTTTTCAGGTTTATTTTTAAGTTAGTTTTATGTTTCTGGCGGGCAAGTGGTTCCCTAAAGCCAGTGGTCCGGACTAGTGACCAGCATCATTGTCTTTTCAGGTTTATTTTTAAGTTACTTTTAAGTTTCTGGCGAGCAAGTGGTTCCCTAAAGCCAGTGGTCCGGACTAGTGACCAGCATCATTGTCTTTTCAGGTTTATTTTTAAGTTAGTTTTAAGTTTCTGGCGGGCAAGTAGTTCCCTAAAGCCAAGTGGTCCGGACCAGTGACCAGCATCATTGTCTTTTCAGGTTTATTTTTAAGTTAGTTTTAAGTTTCTGGCGGGCAAGTGGTTCCCTAAAGCCAGTGGTCCGGACTAGTGACCAGCATCATTGTCTTTTCAGGTTTATTTTTAAGTTAGTTTTAAGTTTCTGGCGGGCAAGTGGTTCCCTAAAGCCAGTGGTCCGGACTAGTGACCAGCATCATTGTCTTTTCAGGTTTATTTTTAAGTTACTTTTAAGTTTCTGGCGGGCAAGTGGTTCCCTAAAGCCAAAGTGGTCCGGACCAGTGACCAGCATCATTGTCTTTTCAGGTTTATTTTTAAGTTAGTTTTAAGTTTCTGGCGGGCAAGTGGTTCCCTAAAGCCAGTGGTCCGGACTAGTGACCAGCATCATTGTCTTTTCAGGTTTATTTTTAAGTTAGTTTTAAGTTTCTGGCGGGCAAGTGGTTCCCAAAAGCCAAAGTGGTCCGGACCAGTGACCAGCATCATTGTCTTTTCAGGTTTATTATTAAGTTAGTTTTAAGTTTCTGGCGGGCAAGTGGTTCCCTAAAGCCAGTGGTCCGGACTAGTGACCAGCATCATTGTCTTTTCAGGTTTATTTTTAAGTTAGTTTTAAGTTTCTGGCGGGCAAGTGGTTCCCTAAAGCCATAGTGGTCCGGACCAGTGACCAGCATCATTGTCTTTTCAGGTTTATTTTTAAGTTAGTTTTAAGTTTCTGGCGGGCAAGTGGTTCCCTAAAGCCAGTGGTCCGGACTAGTGACCAGCATCATTGTCTTTTCAGGTTTATTTTTAAGTTACTTTTAAGTTTGTGGCGGGCAAGTGGTTCCCTAAAGCCAAAGTGGTCCGGACCAGTGACCAGCATCATTGTCTTTTCAGGTTTATTTTTAAGATAGTTTTAAGTTTCTGGCGGGCAAGTGGTTCCCTAAAGCCAGTGGTCCGGACTAGTGACCAGCATCATTGTCTTTTCAGGTTTATTTTTAAGTTAGTTTTAAGTTTCTGGCGGGCAAGTGGTTCCCTAAAGCCAAAGTGGTCCGGACCAGTGACCAGCATCATTGTCTTTTCAGGTTTATTTTTAAGTTAGTTTTAAGTTTCTGGCGGGCAAGTGGTTCCCTAAAGCCAAAGTGGTCCGGACCAGTGACCAGCATCATTGTCTTTTCAGGTTTATTTTTAAGTTACTTTTAAGTTTCTGGCGGGCAAGTGGTTCCCTAAAGCCAAAGTGGTCCGGACCAGTGACCAGCATCATTGTCTTTTCAGGTTTATTTTTAAGTTAGTTTTAAGTTTCTGGCGGGCAAGTGGTTCCCTAAAGCCAGTGGTCCGGACTAGTGACCAGCATCATTGTCTTTTCAGGTTTATTTTTAAGTTACTTTTAAGTTCCTGGCGGGCAAGTGGTTCCCTAAAGCCAAAGTGGTCCGGACCAGTGACCAGCATCATTGTCTTTTCAGGTTTATTTTTAAGTTAGTTTTAAGTTTCTGGCGGGCAAGTGGTTCCCTAAAGCCATAGTGGTCCGGACCAGTGACCAGCATCATTGTCTTTTCAGGTTTATTTTTAAGTTAGTTTTAAGTTTCTGGCGGGCAAGTGATTCCCTAAAGCCAAAGTGGTCCGGACCAGTGACCAGCATCATTGTCTTTTCAGGTTTATTATTAAGTTAGTTTTAAGTTTCTGGCGGGCAAGTGGTTCCCTAAAGCCAGTGGTCCGGACTAGTGACCAGCATCATTGTCTTTTCAGGTTTATTTTTAAGTTAGTTTTAAGTTTCTGGCGGGCAAGTGGTTCCCTAAAGCCATAGTGGTCCGGACCAGTGACCAGCATCATTGTCTTTTCAGGTTTATTTTTAAGTTAGTTTTAAGTTTCTGGCGGGCAAGTGGTTCCCTAAAGCCAGTGGTCCGGACTAGTGACCAGCATCATTGTCTTTTCAGGTTTATTTTTAAGTTACTTTTAAGTTTGTGGCGGGCAAGTGGTTCCCTAAAGCCAAAGTGGTCCGGACCAGTGACCAGCATCATTGTCTTTTCAGGTTTATTTTTAAGTTAGTTTTAAGTTTCTGGCGGGCAAGTGGTTCCCTAAAGCCAGTGGTCCGGACTAGTGACCAGCATCATTGTCTTTTCAGGTTTATTTTTAAGTTACTTTTAAGTTTCTGGCGGGCAAGTGGTTCCCTAAAGCCAAAGTGGTCCGGACCAGTGACCAGCATCATTGTCTTTTCAGGTTTATTTTTAAGTTAGTTTTAAGTTTCTGGCGGGCAAGTGGTTCCCTAAAGCCAGTGGTCCGGACTAGTGACCAGCATCATTGTCTTTTCAGGTTTATTTTTAAGTTAGTTTTAAGTTTCTGGCGGGCAAGTGGTTCCCTAAAGCCATAGTGGTCCGGACCAGTGACCAGCATCATTGTCTTTTCAGGTTTATTTTTAAGTTAGTTTTAAGTTTCTGGCGGGCAAGTGATTCCCTAAAGCCAAAGTGGTCCGGACCAGTGACCAGCATCATTGTCTTTTCAGGTTTATTTTTAAGTTACTTTTAAGTTTCTGGCGGGCAAGTGGTTCCCTAAAGCCAAAGTGGTCCGGACCAGTGACCAGCATCATTGTCTTTTCAGGTTTATTTTTAAGTTAGTTTTAAGTTTCTGGCGGGCAAGTGGTTCCCTAAAGCCAAAGTGGTCCGGACCAGTGACCAGCATCATTGTCTTTTCAGGTTTATTTTTAAGTTACTTTTAAGTTTCTGGCGGGCAAGTGGTTCCCTAAAGCCAAAGTGGTCCGGACCAGTGACCAGCATCATTGTCTTTTCAGGTTTATTTTTAAGTTAGTTTTTAAGTTTCCGGCGGGCAACCATTCTTAAGTGGTTCGGTTTCATTTTTAGTTCAGACAAGTTCTTAGTAAAATCTACAATACTGTTTTAAACTAACTTGCATGCTGGGGACTAACAAACTAACAACCAACACTAACAACTAACACTAACTTAAAACATTATTGTACATTTTACTGAACTTATCTTTGAACTCTTTTTATCGATTTTTTTTACATTCATTCAGAGAGTATAGGGCTCCTGGCGATTCTCTCTTTAAAAAAAAAACGAGTGTCCTAGCTACCACAGTAGTCACTGGTCACTTGGAAAAGCTAGGGCGCTTATCAGAGGTATAATAAAGAATATAACACTTGCATACTATAAATAATGTAAGCATGCATACATATTTATTTCTAGGAATGTGTTATATGTATGTACATTTCGCTTGCTGTGGGTTGGTTTGTAATATGTCCATTTTTGTTTTTTAAACTATGAATTCAGTAATATTAATCGTATTTTTATCTACTTTATAGAAAAAAACTCATTTTTAGCAGGAACTTACATTCTGAACCTCACTTTTTGTTCTATCTCCAAAGTAATTAGTAATTACAAAAAAATGAGCCTTGGAGTGCTCTATGTACATTGACCAATAGAAATGCGTCATAGTACAAGCCAACACTCAACCCTTTACAATATCTGCGCGCGCAGCAGCTATATACACAATGGAACTGTCTGAATGAATTTGCGACTTAAGAGGATACCCGGCGGTGATTTTTCCATACAAACGTATTCCCTATTTATCTCTCTGGATTTTAACCCTAGAGAAAATATTGTTTTTGCATAAAATAGATATCAACTACTAGCGTGTCGGTACTTTTGTTTTTTTTGATAAGTTACTTTTTATAGAAGTTATGTTATGACCTTCCAAAAATCAATAAAATTGACTGGTTTAAACGCCGTCAAAAGATGTTCAGTATACAAACCAGACAATGTTTTTTTAAAAAAAGCAAAACAGAATAGTTTTTTCTTATGTAGTTGGTAAAAAAAAATTGAAAATCAGTCCACTTTTGGAGGAGAAAAGTGGGGAATACAAAACCTCCATTTTAGTTAGGTGTCAGTGCATTGTCCCTTTCGCTCAATATCCATCCGGTGGAGTAAGAGCAACAGTGACAGCAATATTTTAGTAAAATCTATTTCTGCACCACCGGGTATCATCTTAAGAAAGGAACCCTCGGATGGTTTGGGCATGTAGAGCGAATGAACGAAGAAAGGAGCGTAAGGAGAATATATGATGCAAGTGTGAATGGTATAAGAAGTAGGGGATGTCCGAGACCGACATGGCACGATCAAGTGAATCAGATACTTGAGTCGGGCCATGTCAAGAGTCAGAAAAATAGAAGAGTATGTATGAGACGATGTATGAACATGAATGAGGCAAAGAGTGTGTGCCAAGACCGAAGTGTTTGGCGGTCCGTCCTCTCTGCCTACCCCTGCGGCGGTTAGTTAGTTAGGTATATTTCCTCTGCATACCCATTCAGGACACGTGATTATGTGTAAGTAGATATGGTGTACTTCCTAAACAGACTGCACAAATAAGTAGGTCGTATTTTGTTATTCGGTTGAATATCCCCACACACGGCCGAATACATATATAATATTATCTACTGGAATTTCATAATAATTGCAGCATTTTCCTTCCAATCTCAAACCACAGCGTACTCTCAATATAGCAGTTAAAAGATTTAAGTTCATTCTATTCCTCTGTTTGTTTTCTATATATTCATACTGCTAAATAGTCTCTCAACATCGGCATTAGAATGAGGCAGTATTAGGAGACTAATCGCAAAAGTCGATAATTCCTTAAACCTCAGCCCTCCTTGAGCATCTTTAAAATTCAATACTTGGTTCCAAATTTTTTTTGGGGTTTTAGTCTCATTCCATTTCAATAAATGAATTTGACGCCACTGGTCATCGACTCTTGCTATATTTTTTATTATTTATTAACCAAAAAATACATGTTATGTACATTCTTTTAGGTATATGCCACCTCACTAGGCTGAGCCTGTTCCGAGGTGGCAGTAATTTAATATTTTTTATATCATTTTCAAAAGAAAGAATAAAATAAATTATTAATGAATAAATAGAATTTTGAAAAATAAACATAAAATGAAAAATATGTTCTGCACTTTTATTAAACTGAGCCATTATGTCAATTAGTGGTTCTTTATTGTGATTAAAGGTACTGACACATTTGCTTATTACAAGCCGGCTTATGAGTATGCTCTTTAATGAGCATGCTCACACAACTGTACACACTTGCTCATAAATGAACAGGCTTGGCTTGAGCTTTCTCATGAAAGAGCATGCTCAAAGCCAATAATTGAACACACATGCTCTTTAAAGAGCATGATCATGTCAAATAATAACTGTCATCGTATCTATAGAGACAATTCCGTTCGCCCAGAACATCATATTGCTTGCAACGCAATTATTAATTATTTAAGAAAATTATAAGGATTATAAAAGATTTTATTTTATTAACGCGGTTAATCACAGGATACCATATTATTTGTCCCAGCTCTCAAAGGTCTCATAGAAATCGTTGTATCTCCCTTACTATCGTAGTGAGAAGTATGATTTAAATGGTATTGGAAAGATAATACAACACGCTATATATTCAAATCTAAAAGTAAACTACAAAAAAATAAAATGTACACCTTTTTGAAACCAAACTTTCCGATCAGAATTTGAATAAAAATTATGAAACTTTGTGAATTTTTAAAGTTTTTTTTTTACATGAAATGACAAAAAAGTGAGGTTACCATTTTTAAAACTTTTAAAAGTTTTCATCCAAAAATTTTCTATTTATAAAATTACATGGTTATTTCCAATAATATAATTTAAAAGCATATTTCATCACCTTTCGAAAACAGTTTTTAGTTTTCGGATACGTTAACAAATATTCCATTTATTTGGATTTTATCTCAAAGCGGGAATATTTTTAGCCTCTGACAAAAATCGCCAAATTTTTGAAGGGATAAGAAAATTAAAAGATCGATTTGGGTTCGTAATCGGATCACTAGAAGAGCATACCTTGGAACAAGTAATCATTTGTAGTAGAAATGCGAGATGTCAACGGATATAAAAATCATTTACGAATGCTTCCGCAGTATTTGACGAGCTACTCTCTAAAATTGCATACGCATGAATGCTATTCCGAAATGAGATCGGACTGAAATGAGCATGCTCATAAGCCAGCCTGTCCACACATGCTTAGAGGCTTCCCCTTCCATCCGATAATCCAATGAGCATGCTCACAAATCAAACGTCTGTCGATTTGAGAGTATGCTCTTTTGGCTTCAAATGAGCATGCTCATTACTAGCAACGTCACTGACACACATGCTACTAGGTAGCAATTGCTACTAGGTAGCATGCTCTTTGGCTTCAAATGAGCAAGTGTGTCCGTAGCATTAGGCACATATTAAATAAGATTAAACACAGTAAACGTAAATTCCATTTAAAATTAAAGAAGTATGTAAAAGATTAAACATATAAGTGGCTTAGTGGCTGAGTGATTGTAGTTTTAGTAATTAAATAAAAAATTTCGAAACCACTAGAAAAATCCACCAGCCACTAAAAGGAATTTTTCGCCACTAATGAAGTATGAAAACCACCAGTTTTAGTGGAAAATCCACTAAGTTGGCAACACTGAGTGAGACACAAGATTCACCGCCGCTTCTGAAAATCCGACTCATAAATAAACCAATACCAATCCGATTGTAGAAAGCAAAAACAATACTCACCACTCATCTTTGAGTTCGAAAACGAAAAAATCAGTTCCTGTGCAAGTACTGCAAATATTGTCATCATTAAAAATCTGTCAATTTAATTCTAATTGTCTATGACATTTTGTCTAGAGCTTTCAGATTTCAATTTTCAATTTCTGTCTGCTCAAAAATGGCTGCTTGGAGCAGTGTCCGAAAATTGCTTGCCGGGAGTATATTAACGAATAACATTAAACAAACGACATTTAACCAAAATGTGAAGTTTTCCGTAAATACCGTGATGAGGAGTGGTCATGGAGGGCCACGAATTATGGGTATTCAATCTTCCAGGTAAGATCGCTGCATGTTATCTAACTTGTTTTTTGACGTTTACGAATTTTTCGATTTTCTCACTTAACCAAAAAATATGGGTTATGATTTTAATTATTATTTTATTAATAGTTTCGTACTCCGCCTGCTGGTTAATACGGAATATTTTTTATTCAAACAGTTAGATTTTGCTTTATTATTACGAAAATTGAGTATTTATGTCGGGGGAGACGAAAAAACATACATTTTATATTTCAATTTTATAAGATTATTTCACTTACGCGAAGTATTTGACAGCCACGTTTGACCAAATGAAACGAGACTTATACAACTTCAATTACTACAATATACAACTATTTACGTGCACAAAATAGGTTATTAGGTTCTTAGGCTGGGTAACCTAAGTAATTCGTGCGTAAAAATCGCAAACATCAATTCCAAAGAAATGGCGGCAAAGGAAATGTTCCGCTCCGTATTATCCGTGTATCGAACTTCGAATTCTGTATTATCCGGTAAGTGGAGTAGTAGACATTTACCATTATTTTTTATGGACGAAAGACAGGCAAAATTTTACCGCGAGACAACTTATTGAATCGGTTTAATCAGTTTTTAATAAATAAACTTCAAAACCACCTGCGTTAACCTGCATCACCCCTAAAGCCAATAAAATTCATCAAAGCGCTAAATTATCCATTAGACTATTTATTTTGAAGTATTCTATATGTGCCCATAGTTGTTTGGTCGATTTCTGTGTACAAAGACTATCAATAATTATTTTGTTGTGAAATCTGTATGTCAATGAGGATCATTTTTTTTATTTACCATGACCACATCAGTAGAAGAACTGTGTATAAAATTGGATGCAGTCAGTAGCATCTTCCTTTTCTTAGGATGCTACCAATTACCCAATATAATTTGGCTTTCTAATTCTTTGCTGGTGCTTTTGATTTTCATAGGATATCCAGCATTTAAATTTAAAGTATGCCTGCACACAATGTCTATAATGTAATGTACATCTAAGCATGTATTTCTATTGTTAGAAGAGAACTTAGGATACAGGCTTAAATACTGGTGTTTTCCAGGATTCCTAGGATTAGTGAAGGATGGAACGAGGAGAAAAATATCATAAAATGATAATTGTTATGATATTTTCAGGTGGCAATGGAACAAGTTCAAGGACATGGCCCACTACTACATCATGGTGGGAGCCATCCCTTGCGGGCTGGTGATCTTCCTCTCCAACGTGTTTGTAGGCCCCGCCCAGCTGGAGCCCATCCCGGAGGGCTATGTTCCCAAACACTGGGAGTACTACTCCCACCCCATTACCCGCTTCATCGCCCGCTACATCCACCAGAGCCCCCAAGAAGACTACGAAAAGTTCATGCACTGGGCTTACGAAGAAAAGGAACAGGTAAACCTTTAAATATTCATAAAAAAAAACTCGACTTTGGTAAGGTTATGCATTGTTTTGATGGTGTGTTAAGTGTAAAATGATTATTTTTCACTTAACATAATATATTATCATATCATTGTGCTTTCTCTTCTCTTTTTTTGTATAACTATAATATCTGATGTCTTTGTCCTATACAAAAATTATTCACTAATGAAAAAACCTTCAAAATTTATTATTGTTCAAATTACTGGGATAAATGTAAGTTTCACCCCAGAAATGCAATGTTTTCAACATAGTTTGGTCTAACACCACATCTGAAACATATGACTCATCTGCAAAAAACTGGATTGTTATTGAATTATGATTGTACTACAATATATTATTATCATTTTGTTTCAAGGGAATTACATATTTCACCTCTCTGTGAGTGAGTTTTTTTGCTAATTGAACTAGACGTGGTAGTCAGTTTTTTTTTGTTCAATTTTTTAAATTAAATTTTTTTATTTATAATCATTTATATTGTGAATAAAAATGTGATCGACTTCAATTCACGTGAATAAACCTAGTAAAACTGATGGTGGGTTTTAGTAATCGTCAACCATCGGTTTTGCTACACTAAATCGGTATATTTTCAGTGCGTCTATACTCCTTTGGAACTTTTTACGTTTGGATGAACCGTTTCGTCAACATTCACAGAGAGGTTATACCCCTGGTACAGTGCCATGCTAGATTGTTTCTATTTAGTCATATTTAAGCTTAATTATAAAAACTGATATTATATCTATATAAAACCTTACTGGGTCTAGTTGACACTTGGAAATACTTTTATCATTATATCGGTATAATTAATTTTAATACCTCTTTATCGACCACCACAACACGGGCATGTGCCTAGCATGGTGTTCGTAAAATCCTCAAAACATGTTACATACTAACAATTTATTGATTAACAAAAAATTTAAATATTAAAAAAAAAAAAAAAATTTTAAGAAAAGATAAATTTAAATGATTTTCTGAGAACAAAGATTCTTTAATGTAAGCAAGTAAGGAAGAATACTTTTAGGGATTTTTACCTAAATTAATTTTTAACCGAAAGCAATTCTGATTTCAAATTGTGTATTGTTGATGTAACATTAACAGAGCAAGATTAGAAATAATGAATTAATTAATTAATTAGAAATAATAATAATGAATCAATCAGAAGACATTACAATGTAAAATGTATGTTTTTTTAAGAAACAATTGTAATAAAACGTACACTCACATTGTAAGTTAACTCTCAAATTGTCTGTTATGATTCATAAGTGTAACTTGTTAATTTTTTTTATTTTCACTTTCTGGCAAGGAAATTAGTTTCCGTGGGCAAGCGTGTGAAGATCCTTTGATCAATGGACCTATTACTACAATTCCAATGTTTTGCTTAAAGCTTTGGTATTCATTATTTTGTAGATGAAAATCAGACGTTTGGAAGAAGAAATTTTGGCAAAGATGCAGGAACGCCAAGACTACCAAGCATTCTACTACAAACCCTTCGCTGCCAAGTACATCCGCAGGTACCAGGAGTACGAGAAGGAACTGGACGAACGTCTGGGAGACAGGCGAGGCTAAACACACGTGCGCACCCTCTTTCACCACTTGCAGAGAGGCTTTACTTTCATTTTGTAAATTACGGTCTGTTAAATATGATGTAGATAATAAATAAATATAATAAATAATGGTGTAGAAATAATTACATACATAAACTCCGGTTTTTTTAATTTCTATTATTGCTGTTAAGAAAATAACATATCCGTGTTAACCCATTTTATTGGCATAACAATACATGTCTGACCTCTAACAATAATTACATATTGAAGAGTGACCTCCTTTACGTCACTTTAGAAAAGTCTACACAACATGACATGTAATAATTACTAAAGTACCATTCAACTAAACAGATTGATATGAAATTCTACATAATAATGGTTGACCACAAATTATATTCTTCTATTTACGTACGGTCAAATATAACAATTATTTACACGTACATACACATAGTCTGGGAATCTGAAAGCAAATCTTGTTGAGGAATGTTCCCTACCTTTTTCTACATTTAGGTTCACTTTGAACTACATAGATTGATTTAAGAATAAATATTAAGTATCACATTCAGCTTCATTGAGATCTACGGAAATGAAAATGCGCACAAAAAGAAGGGTACGCCGTCACGTGAATAGAATATAAAGGAACATTAATCTTTCAAATGGCTTTATCGTGGACTTCTGTTCTCCTATCCCTTCAACCCCGTCTTCTCCATTAATGTAAACAGTTTACTATCAAAATATACCTATATTTAACATACATACATACATATTAATACCCATTGGGCTTCTACTCCGTAATGTTCAATGCCTACTTCCTATGTACATTTGTAGGTTAGCTTTATGTATTATTTTGTTTCAAAAACAATAGATAACAATTATATTAATTTTAAGAGTTTTTTTAATTCTTATAAGAAAGCCAACTGCTAGGTACTTTTAACAACTAGATTGAATTTTTAAATCCACAAAAAATGTTTAGCAATAGTCAAATAAGTTTGCTCAATCTTAAGAAATACGTAATAGAATATTATTGCCAAAAGTGATAAAACTTTTATTAATTTCCAATGGACATTTTACAAATAGGAAAATAAAGTATATTCTAATTTTAATATGGAAGCATTTCCGTCTCTATAATAATTTACTTCATTGAAGAATGAACGGTTCCAATATCGATATAAATATAATAAACTGAATGATATTGCATTTCACAATTGACGCTCTTACATAATATTACTATTCAACACTGACTACCCGTCACTATTTACTTGCAAATTACATATTATTGCAAGGACTACCATTCCCAAACATTAAACAACTCCGCACATTTATTTACCATGCATAATACATAATCGTTATTCCTTGTAGAGCCAAAAAGGAGCCTTAATAATAAAAAAATTGTTATTCCACGTCTATCAATCAAATACAGATACTTTGAGGCAGGACGTCTGGCAGATAAAAAAATTACAACAAATAAATTCCAGTAGAGAAGTAGTTAAAAAAATTGCTGGAAAAGCTTTTAATCCAGACAAGCTAATGAATTCTTGTTTGGTATCTACTAAAACTGTTGAAATAATTCTGTTAATGACTAGCTTCTTCTACCTTCCTGAAGATGTTATATTTTTTTTAATATTTGGACCTTTTACTAGTTTTACTCAGAATTGTTACCTCTTAGGTATATTTATTGTCTTTTCAATTAAAATTTAAAATATGTTTTTATGTTTATTGTTATTAACACAAGTTTTCTGTTTTTGCAGTAGTTTTATTATCGGTAAACTAAGGAGGCCCTTTTCTAATATTTCTCTAAAATCCTATTCGAAATTTCCCAACGAATACTATAATCCCCAAAAACCATTCTGCACATCAAATACCCAGACACTGCCGTGATTGGCATAAGTAAATTACATATTTTATTTTAAAGTACCAATGATTGCCATTGGTAAATTACATATTATGGTGGCACCTCACATGGCTATTCATATTGGCATAGTTGGCAAACAAAAGCCATCTGTGGACAGTAGTATGTTTGTCAAAATATTGGCCAATAGTGACACTTCACTTGGCTATTTGTATTCGTGTATTGGGCATATTTATGGACAGTACATTTGACAGTGTATTGTCCATATTTACATATTCTGCAATGATCTCCTCACAACATACCCTCATTGGGGATGCCGTAATCTCATTGGCTCCAGACCGGAACAGTTAGGACCCTTGTGCGGTATTCACATTAAAAAAATGCTGGAGGCTCTGACTTGGGAGACCTTAGGAGATAAACTTTATTAACCTAGGAGCTGTTTGATCCTTGGATCTCTGCTTGGTGGCCGTGTGTTAGAAATTTTAATAAATATTAATCAAAAGCAAATTGATATTTGCCAAAACTTCATAAACTCCGTTCTAAGTCGGGGTAACATTCAAAACTGTTCAAAACAATTGTTTTCAATGAAAAAACGAAGTTAAAAACATCAAGATTTGATTATAAATTTGATAACATAGGGAAACAATTGGACCTTCTTACAATTGTATAATATTAATATAATTTTGTAAAGTTTGATAACTGTCTACCGCAGCCGCACATATCTCCTACAACAATACATGTCCCCGCTAATTTTAATGAACTAAACAAAAGGGTGATTCCCCGTCTTGATGCAAATTTATTCACACATAAAACTAAAATGTTGTTTCTGTTTCTGCGCCTGAATATGTCGGGAGGCCCCCGTATGTATTGTGTCTGCTAAAGCTAATGAACTAAACAAAAGGGGTATTTCTCCAGCTTCGTGCAAATGTTCAAGTATGAAACAAAGTGCTTTGTTGTGATTAACCCCTTATTTAACTTTTTTTTGCTTGCTCGCTCACGATATGGAACTTCCTCCCACTAACCAATACACACTCGCTACTTCGTTAGAGCGGTACACATGACAGTAGCCTTTTTTTTCAATAGCCGAAAATCAATTATTGCCTAGTCAACTATTTCCACAATACCACCAATACGCAACGCCATGTGAAGCGCTACCATTATATTTTAAATTACCAATGATTGCCATTAGTAAATTACATATTAACAAAATCACCATTTTGTGTAATTATGTACATATATTATCTTGGGTGCATTTTTTAATTAATCATTTAATTTGATGAATCTCAATCAGTGTAAAATTTAGTAGAGATCAATATTATTCAAAATGATGGAGTTCAAAGATTGGAAGATTCTAATAAACTCATTTCTTTTCCTTCTCTGCTAACAGCGCCTGCTTCGCTTCTTTTTTAGCTTTCTTCTTTTCTTCCTTAGCGAGAAGCTTTGCTTGTCTTTCTTCTTCCTTGGCTTCCCGCTTCGCTTCTCGCTTGGCCTCCTTTTCAGCTTTTTGCTTCATTTTTTCCTCTTTCTTTCTTTCCGCCACTTCATTTTTTTTATTGTCATTTTTCTCCTCACGTTTATTTTTTTCTTCTGATTTTTTCATCTTCAGCTCGTCATTCTTTTGTTTACCATCGCCATCTTGCAATCCTTGATTATTGTTCATAATGTTTGCATTATTTTCATTTTCATCCTGATCATTTTTGCTAAGCAAAGGTGATTGTGCGGCATCATCTTTTCCGGTCTTTTGGGGCATGCGGTAATAATTCCCCTTTTTTAAAGGTGTGGTTTCTAATTGAGTTAATATCTTTTGGGCACATCTGCAATGAGAAACATAATATTATCTATTAAATATAATTATAAAACAAGTATAACATTATTGAAACGGGAATGAAAGACCAAAAATTAGAGGGGCTTAGATATCTCAAGTAAAAATAGATTTGTATGGTTTTAAATTTTAAATATATATAAATATTTAAAATTGTTCACTTATTTTCTGTTTTTATTCTATCTATGCATTGTTATTTATCCTGATTTCTTTTTTTTGTATATTTCGAATATATTTTTCTTTTATTTCGAAATATAGAATGCATTGCATTGCACTAACTCTGAGTACATTCTGGAATATATTATTATTAAAAGTTATTTCGTGGGTGATTAACAAAATATATCCCAAGCCCTTTAGATTTTTCACAGTAATGTTAACCTTTACGATGCACGCTAGTGTGTCCCAAAAAAATTTAAGTTGTTATTTTTCAACGCATACCCTCTAATTTTGTTTCAATAATGACAAAACACTTATAAATAAAATTTCGTTTACATGGGACCATGGCAACCCGTGCCGACTTGTAACATGCTTTTTTGTTAGTAAACACATATTAATCATTCAGGCAAGATGTCGTTAGATTTACGCAGTTCTAAAAAGAGTATATTTTTAATAGGCGTTGTAAAACACCAAATATCGGGTTCTAAACTGCCCTCTAATGGACAAGTTCTTCAAGTTTTGCTCTACATACAAATATCCGGGAAGTGAATTTAACTGTCAATGAAAGTGCTAATCTCACTATTCGCGAGTGTGTTATCTATTGGGAAAAGGAGCGTATACCAACCAAATCTTTACCTAAAAAATTGATGAAAGCATCTCAAAGGCAGTTTTACAGAAGTTCAGTAAACATTTATGGTATTTTACCGATGAAGTATCTATTTTGTCGCTGTTTGACGACTCTGTGGGTCTAACAAACTAAAATGAAAGTGCTTGAAAATATAACCAAAAATAATTTATCAACCCATGACAAACGTTACATCCCATCGAAGGTGGGAAGATCTTGATGGTCAATTTCATAGTAATAATAAGTAGTTATATTTATGTTTTGTATTTAGGTTTTTGTTCATATCATAATTTAGTGAATTTTGTTTCAGAGAAAAATATTTACGACTTCATTTCAGTCAAAAGCAAGTCTTTGTTTGATTATTTGAAAATAGATGCCAGTTTTATTGACGAATGCCCTACTATGTGATCAAATAATGCTTTGTATCAAGAAGCCAGAAAGAAGCTGTCATCGCTGAGGGTAGTGAATGATACAGCTGAAAGAGCTGTTAAGTTAATGCAAGATTTTCATGGCTTAATCACGGTCGAAGAGGAACAAAAACAATTTTTGTTATGACGTGTTCAGGAACACCGGATTTATCCTAACTGTAAAAAACAAACTTTGAAACGAAAATTTAATCATTAAACCATTTTTAAATATAAAATACTACATAATTGAACATTTGTGAATTTTTTTGTTTTATTTATCCGACAAAAATTAAAGTTTAAAATCCTTCCATATTAACCAAGTACAAATTTTTGTACCGTATATTTGGCATCAAGTCGGCACGGGTTACTGGTGTTAAATCAAAATAATTTTTTTTATATAAGTTATTTTTTTAAGAAAAAAAAAATCTTCCTTATGTCTTGGGACACCCTAATTCAATTATTCAATGCTATCTGGTAGATTGAAAACGCCATTTTGACACAATGAGACCAAGATGACGCGGCACGTGTTGACACAATGAATGTGTTTTAGTGAAACTTCATGGATATACGACATGAGTATAGTTGCTGATAAATATGAAAATGCATACCTAAATATTCGCTGAAAATAAAATAAAATATTTCAATGGGTGTATGTATTTCTTTAACTTCTTGATCGCCGACACAAAATTTTCACCATGCGCCAGTTAATTATATTTTTGTAATAACTTGTTTTTTTGTAAAATGATATTTTTGTTAATTGTACCCTTACCAGGTAATGTGTTTATATATTTATAAAAATAGTACATAATCGACAACGACCATAAGCAGTTTTCCCAGAATATCTAGTTTTATTCGAAGAAATGATTTTTTGAAAATATCCTCAAGGATATGTGGGCAAACAAGAGTTTAATCACCTTATTCTAGTAGATGTTGAAGCGACTGCATTTCCACTGACTGTAACATATCCCACCGGAGCACACGCAGGGCTCTTGAGCGCCTCCCCCTCCTTAGTGATCCCCACGGAGGTGACTCGGGACTCTTTGCGGGATTCCTTGATGTTGGTGAGCTGTGAGGCGCGGAAGTCTCTCTGGAACTCTTTGATAGGCGGTAATCTCCCACCGGATGAACACAGATCACTCGAAAAGCCTTGCCCTCTGTAATCCTGCAGTCTCAACTGAAATACAAACAATTTTTTATAAGAAAAACTCTATTTTTAACTGTCGAAGGTTATTCCCATCATTGTATAAGAAAATAACAATAATAATCTAAATTAAAATGAACAAGATATAGAAAAATAAAAAAAAAGATAATGGTATCTTATTCATTTTCATATTTTAATTAAGATTATTATTGTTATCTTCTTCTTCAATGAAATACAAACATTTTAAAAACCATTTTCACACCAGTAATACTTGGTTTACAGATAAGATATATTGAATAACATTAACTTCGTTCAGAGGGCCCATGGCACGTATGTTGAGTAAACTGGAAAAAGCGAACAAGTATCAAGCAATATGTAGTTATTTTAACGTTAATGGAAGGCCCGAATATAAAATTTTGCCCTTTCACTGCAAAATAATTTATTCGCTTCGTTATGAACTACCACATATGCAACCATGTGCCACCTAGATGAGTCTAACGAGTAGTTTGTATGGAAACCGGTTAAAACTGAAGATGATAAATGTTTAGGTTAGTTGTTTGTACTTTTATTCACTTGTTTTGTCATGAAAATTGGATAAAACAGAATATTATATAATGATACATAGGATAGGTTTATTGTTTGTTCTTTTTCTTTACTTTTCATCAATGTCTTGTTTTGTCACTGTTCTGTTGTGGGGTAATGGGTTTAGGGGGTATACCTTCATGGAGTGGTGCTGGGAGCGGCGCAGCGCCGAGGAGCCGGGCTGGCGCAGCGGGGGCGCCAGTCGGCGGGGCACGGCGCCAAGGCAGCCACCTGCGCAGTCCCCGCCGCGGCACACACGCGGGCATCCACTAGCCGCGCTTGCCTCACTGCTCGATGACACGGATGACACTCCTGGAACATTGCAGAACGTTAGGAACACTGTTAGGTGGTATGGACATATCGCTGAAAGATCCTAAACCTATTTTTCATAAACAATGGAAAGAATAGTTATAGGTGATAGTAATAGGTGACCTATTCTTTCTATTACATGAACTACATAAAAAGATAAACTGATAGAAATATGGTAGACGAGTGCGTGTACCTAAGTAAGCTGATTTTTCCTTGGGTATTTAGAAATCCCAAACCGAGTACAGTCGATTCCGCTTAATTGGTACACCGGTTTATTGGGACAGCCGGTTATTTGGGCCAAAACCCAAGAAACAGAAACCAAATAAAGAAACTGATACTTATGATACTGACGGCCAGCGTGGTCGCTGAGTCTTCTCTCTGTCTGAGTCTCTCGACTCCCAATCCAAATAAATTTTATTTGATTAATTTGTGTTATTTCACAATTAATTAATTAGAAGTAATATTTAGTATATTTGCGGCATGTTCCAGAGTGGAAGATACTCTCAGTATCGCCCTTGTGTAAGACCACCATTCAGAATTGAAACGTTGCTTGAAATGGCTTTAGCCGTGTTTGGTGTCCAGATCTGAATAGCCAGGTACTTTCCCATCTTCCTCTTCCCCATCTCCTCCCCCCCCCAACTACCTTGAGCCTCAACATACCCTTATTGGGGATGCCATAGTCTCGCTGGCTCCAGATGGGAGCAGTTGGGACTCCTGTGCGGTATTCGTATAAAAAAAAAACTGATATACTTATCTGGGACAACATTCCGTTTAATTTGGAAAAATTGCAATCTGAAGTCAATATAAAATGTGTCTCAATAGACGAATAATTATAGTTAAGAAGGGCTTCGAGTTCATTTGGCAGTAATTCGGAAGACTTTGCTGGCCATTTTTTCGTATTCACACACACCTATAGTTAGTAAGTACATAGTAATTTTTCCATAACTAAATATTATTTCAAAAATTTGAATCAATTTTTTGTATATTTTTTATTTGTACAACAGATGAATTATCCAATTACTTTACGTTTCTCATTTTGATAATCTTAGCACTTAGGCATATATTATTATACAAAAGAAACTTAAGGCTATTTAAATAAACAATTATATATATATCTAGTGTTTCTGATATTTCATTCATCAGTACCATCCCTCTTGTCATGCTATGTTGTGCCAAAATATTCGTTTTGCTATATGGTATTACATTCCAGAGGATTCAAATAAATGTAATTTGACATAATAGATTATTCATTGTATCCAAATATATTTTTTACGTAGGTAAGTACCTTAAACTTTGGGACAGTCGCTTATTATTTGGGTTAAATTTTTTGGGCCGATGTTTCCCAATTAAGCAGAATGGACTACCTGCATCATTAACTCAATCTGATCTGAACTAATTTTATTTCAACGAAAAAATATTTGTGATATTAACATACAGTTGGACTTAGTAAAGTATTATTAAAGTAAAGTATTAAGTACTTGGACTCTTGTAATTAGCTCATGAATCATGACATGCATTTTTTCTATAGATGATGACAGAAGTTCACATGCATTTTGATGTGATTTTTCAGTTTGATGGAATCACATAAAATACCCATGTAATTTTTTTGACAATTACGACACTTTTTATATCGTTCAAGATATTTTTTCTGCTCCAAACCATTATTCAATTAAAAAATCTAATAATAAGCATCTTTTTAGGTCCAGTTGTTTTAACCCCAGTCACATTACACATTGTCATCAAAACGAACATCAAAGCCATTTTTTTTAACATTACGCTCCGGGAGGAGACCCTCAGTAAAAATCCCTCAGGGCCTATTTCATCTTTGGGGATGCTGTGTGAAGGGTCTCTTTATGGAAAGGATGTTCTGGGATATGAGGGATGGGTAGGAATCGGGGTGTAAATGTGTCCAGGAGTGGTGGATGGATGAATTCCGTCACTCCTGGACACATTTAACTCCACTGTGAGTGGCGATACCGGTTCCCATTTAAATCTACTTATAGGGTAGGAATTTCTAGTGTTCTTCTTTATTCTATGTTCCCAAACTCATCTGGCCTGCCGCCCCAGGTTTTAAAGATATTATACCCTGGATCTTTCTTGTATTTTAGAATTTATACTGCCATGTTTGTTCAGTGTTCTTATTGTTCTTGTTGCATAATTTTTACCTGAAAAGGAGGATGAGCCGCTTGTCATGGAGTAGAGGCTGGCGGAGTTGGGTACGGAGTGGGCCCCCACGGAATAGGCGCTGGCGGACCCCGCCAGCCCCCAGGCCTTGCCCATAGAGTAACTGCTGGCTGACCCGGGGACCTGCAATCAGATAATTATTAATATAAAATGCATCATCCGAACATCCACTCATTTGGGAATTTCTGGAATTTTACTACCGCCGTGGTTAAGGGGTAAAGGCTCTTGACTAAGAGATTGAGAATAGTTGGGCCTTTTGTGCAGTATTCACATTTAAAAAAAACATATATAAAACAGGCTATCAAATGCCTACAACGTATTTAACATAACGTATCATAGCTTAGATACTTTGGACATGGCGATCGCCAAACTGAGAGCTCGATCCTCATTGTGAAGATTACCAACAGTGTACTTAAGAGGAAGTTAAGGAGGTGTGTCGTGTGACCTACCTGCCAACTCTTGCTGGTGGGCATGCTCTGCTTGAGGCGCAGGATTTTGGCCCGGCAGATGACACATCGCAGGGGCAGAAGTCGCTGGCTCACGGCCATCTGGATGGTTTTCACGAAACACTTGCGGCAGACGACGCGGTGGCCACACGGGGATGTCTGCATTGTGGCCTTTGCGTTCACGCATATCACGCACTGGAATTAAAAACAATTTATTTTAGGGGGACATATTGAAAGGTCATAAGAACTTAAAAAATTATTACACTTATTGGATTAGGTAAGTACTAGGTGAGAACGAGGATAGTTGTACCAATTTGATTTTTACCATTTTCTACATCTTAGTTTTATGAAAAAATACTCATTCTCATTATTTCTCGATATTTAAGTTATCTACCAAATTCTTATATAATTATTTTTCTAAATCTTATAGAAATTAAGTTCATAAACCGATCGGGGTCACCATTCAAAATATCAATTATAATTTAATATAATACACAATTTATCTGGCCTCAAAAAAAATTAAAATAGAATTAGTCAGTTGAAGTATTATTATTGTAATAAAATGACAATTTATATGTAAATATCATAGCTTGTCTAGTCTCAATAAAAAGAGAATAAAGTGATTTTATGTAAGAGAATAATGTGGTATAATAAGGAAGTTTAGTGAAAAATGTTTTGACTTACAAAAAATATGTTCATGTAGATGACATGCAAACTTAAATACCAGTATTTTTTTTTAAAGTTCGTTTTCATAATTAATTCTACAAGTTTGAATTTTATTAAAGCCCGCGCAAACGCCTGGTAAAAGGCGGGAGAGTGTGTGACGTCATCTGGTCCTTTGTTTGTGTGAAAAATAAGGGAAAATATTTACAAAACCGAGACACGCTTAATATGGACGAAAAAAATAATTTTAAAAAGTTGTAGTAGTTAGATAATAACTACTACGAATCAATTCAGTTATCGCAATTTCGAAAAAAGTTCATTTTAAATGTTATTTTTTAAATTTAAAAACACGAAATGTCATTTTTCACCGTACGCTATCTTAGGAACTTATGCAAGTTTCGGTGAAAAATAACATTTCGTGTTTTTAAATTGATAAAAAAAAATTAAAGGACTTAACTTCCTTATATCCCCCAAACCAAATGTGAATATATTTTTTACAATAAATAGTAACTTTGTCATAGGAAAGAGAGACGAAAAGTCGAATGGACAAATAACTATACTGTCTAAAACTATTACAAATTAAATTAATTAGTATTTCAATACTTAACTTTTTTTTAAATTAATACATTAGGTAAACATAGATATTCAAATTCAACTTATTTTTGATAATACAACATAATAAATTTAAAAACTGACTAACCAACTCGGTCTTGGGAACACACCTACTATTCTGACTCTTGACTAGTCATGATTCTTGCTCGATGTTCGACAGAAATTTACGATTTTGAGTTTCTTGGTGGTGTATGTATGGCTTCTTGTCATGTGTGTCGAGCTGCTCGAGCGTGTGGACGCGACAACGAGCAAGTCACCATGTTTGATCGAACCAAACCTTATGCATGAAGGCCTCCCGTAATAATACAGATAATATATAGGGATTTATATTGGTATTGATTTACCACTTTATTTGTGCAGGCGGGAAAAGCTGGAACAAACAAATGAACTAGGCGTACAAGAATTGAAGACGTGGGTATTTTACTGGTAACCTCAATATCCACGGTAGAGACGCCTCCTACCATAAATAAGTTTGTACGTCTCTATGATCGTTTTCCTTTGTACTTTCTTATAATGCATTTTGTTGTTTCCTTACCTCTTCCTCTTGGCACGTGGCCAGCTCCGGCTCATTCTCCTCTAGTTTGTTCAGCAACTTATCCTGAAAAAAAAACACGCAAATTAATCCTAGTTGGCAAAATACGTCAATTCTTTATTCTGACAAATGATAGACATTATAGTACCCATAATAAAAAAACTAAATGATTTTTTTTTTAATTTGAAGGGTTTTATGTTTTATTGCATTGATTTAGTTTTCATTCGATTTTGGGTGCAAAAACTTATAAATTGATACCCCACACTTTTGAGGAACCATTTTTTTCTTAAATTCCCCCATTTCCAAAAACCACTTTCCACCCAGCACCTCACAAGAGCACCCCTATCTGTATTTATAGTGTAAAGACGGGGGATTACGTCGCCACCCGTTTGGCAGTGTTGTGGGGCGGGTTAAGGTAGGGGCTGTAGGTAGGGATTTATTAATTCATAAATTCATGATTTTTTAAGATACCCCTAGCGCTTTTTACACATACCAGGTGAATAACACAAAAACTCGTCGAAGAAACGACCCGTTCTCACGAAGCCATCGTCAACTGTGAACAGGTGTTAAGCTCGTGTCAGTCGAGTTTCATGCACGTGCACCGGTGCCCCGAGGTCAATGCTGCTACGTCATTTGAGCAGGCTCCAATTAAATACCTGTAAAACAGATTCAGCATGCCTACATTGCATATGTGCATTAGAGAATGCAACGGATTGTCAATCAGACGGATCGCCCTTTTATGTACAGAATCAAGTAGGTTTCTCCAGACCAGAGGTGACTCCCAAATTCGATTGTTGGACGTTCATATTGGACGGACGGATCTGTAATTTAATTACTTTGCGGTTTGACGTATTTAACAAAAATAAAATACATACTCATATGTGTAAAACCACGAGTTTTTTATTTTTGCACTTATTTTTTTGTAAAACCAAATAAAAAAAAATCAGTAAAAACCAATTGTTAGCCCAATATTAGTATAATTAATCAATAAACCATTAAAAGTTTTCCGTGCTTCACTTTTCAATGCTCTGTCTCTTTCGATTTATTATTATAACCCAGTTTTTTCGCATTTCCTTTGTTGATGTAAATGTGTCCTCACTGTTTTGATTTCTATAAAAACACTCTAAAATTGTAGTACTTACCTTCCTACTTATACATTTTTTATTTATTTTATAAGAAAACAATAATTAATTAATTGCATTCTTTTATTGTGCCTGCGCGGCACTTCCAAAGAGTCGGTATCCTATATCTCAAAATCTTTAAATTAATGCGTATTTAAAAAATAAATAAATTGTTCCTTCAATATAATGTTAATGAAATGAACTTTCGGATTTTATTATAAGGTACTGATAATGTTACTATAATGTTTCGGTTAGTAGCTGAGTGGACAAATGGGTCGGGTTCTTACCGGGGGTTTAATTTAATTAAAAAATCTTATCTCTAAATCAATTTTCAACCAAAACTTTATTTATTTATTTTTATTTCCTTAATATTATTATTTGTTATTTTTATTTGTTATTCTATTTTATTTTTATTTATACAAGATTCACCTACTTGGCCACTTTAACTCCTTTCATGTATGTGATCATGTACCTAATATTAGTATGAATATTTTCCCTAATATGTATGCTATATGTTTTTACTTTCATCTACATATATGGATGATTACACCTAATATTTTATACTTAATATAACATCTTATGATTCTCGACTACCATAATACGGGCATTTGCCTATCTTGGTAGTCAAAAGGCCATGTAAAATAAACCTGTAACAAAGAAATGAATAAAGAAAAAAAAAATCCTCTGCTAAGTCCCCCCATATTACACAAGGATCATTTTCCGCTAATAATAAAATCGTGATTGCAGGAGTTTGTCAAATATTTTCTGGTAACCCGGGAATGCTCGTCTTTCTTTAAAAAAAAATAATCCACAGATTTCGACTGTATCTACAATATTAAAAACTTTACCTCCGACTGCATATGTACCTAAATTTGTGCAGATGTATATAAAGGGAATAAAAAAATGGTGACCAGAATGTTCAGTGGAAACTTTTTAAGTGTACGAATATTGAGTACAAAATTTTCATCGGATGTTAATCCTCACATGATAATTCATCATGTCTCGAAGCGTCGAAAACTGATAACTGGGGTTTTTAACCCTAGGTTAGGTAAGGTTAGGTTAGGTTAGGTTAATGTGAGTTATGATGTGATGAATTATCATGTGATGAAGTATCGTGTCTGAATAAATTTACTATGGGAATTCAGACGCTGAGATCTCATAGTCCGATTAGACATGGAACCAAAAAAATATAAGTGAAAAAAGCTGCAGTATGGAATTAACAAAGTATACAGTCTACTTTTTAATCCGTGAAATTGCCCTGAGGATTCCCGCCAGGTTAATTAACCTCCGACTATCGCAAAGAAAATCTTTTTAGTCGTCGCCCGGCAACCAGATTAGGTCGGGCGCTAAAGCGGGCAGCACCGCACACTTAGCAGGCAGTAGGCACTGTAGACAGGTACTAAGAAACCATCGCAGGTAGGAAAACTCTACGTCCCGTAATGAAAACGTTAAACTGCGCTCAGAAAAGTGCATCTTTGCGGGACTCTTTCAAATAAATTATTAATACGGAATTTAATAGAATACCAGCTGCGCTAAAGCGCAGAATGGGTTCACAACAATTTGGCAAAATAATATAGAAACCTTTGCTGGTTTTTAGATTTTACTTATTAGACAAAAAAAATCAGTAAAGAAAATAACATTAAATAATAAAATAAAACGTCTTGTATTAAGGTGATTGTCAAAAGAATTCATATTCTACGCTTTCGTAGATGGCGCGCTTAAAGTATTTTTACTTATAAACGTTTTTTTACAAGTTGTGCTTGTGCTTATGCTTCTATTTATTTAAAGTCTTACAAACCATATATGAAAAAAAAAAATTTGCACACTTATTTTGTTTAGACATTATTGAAAAACCATAAATACTTGTGATCAAAAAATACTTACAAGAAGTACACGATATTTAATAATTTATCATCCTACGTTTTGAGCATTTTCATTGCTTACTTGAATGTAGGTATATATTAAAGCAAGTTTTGAATGAAATAAATCGATACTCAAATTTTAATTTTTTAAATTTGATACGGGTAGTAATCGATCTTTCTAGTTGGAACCTCCCTGTACAGTTGCAAGCATTTTTTTTAAACTTTTATTCTCAGCCGCTGGTCAGCGATTTTCTTACACTTGTCATTTTTGAAGCCGGTGAACAGTTTAAATCAAAATCTACTCGATCGATTCTTTTGGAATTTTGTATATCTACTACTCTTAAATACTGTTCTTAGTTTCCGAACTCACTCTATAAATTAATTTTAATAAATAAAATCTAAATGAATGAAACACTAGGTATATATTGAATCATTTGGCGGATAGGAGGTATCCCGCCGTAGCTTAATGGCACTTGACCGGCAATCAAAAGATCAGATGAGAGCCCCGTCAAACATCTTCCGTAAAAAACAAGGCTACCAGGATATAATTTTTAATTTTATGATGAAATTATAAATATGTGCTATCTATTATAATTTATTTCATATTTATGTGCAGAGTGTAAATAATACTGTAGATCAGTGGCGGTTCGTGATCTTTTTAACGGGGGGTTCAGAAATTCAAGAGAAGATAATATCTTATATTGTCTAATCAAAATTTACTCTTGTCATACAAATTAAATAAAGTTAGTGGAGGGGTGCCTAAATAAATACTATTGTTTTTAAATAACTTGACACTCCTCGACACAATTATTAAACGACCAAAAAAAGTTTTAGAAGATTTAAATTGTTTAATGGTTTTTTCAACACTCCAATGTACGTTGCTAATTATGATTGTTTTTTTTCAATAAGAATGTAGAATATAATATAATTGATATTTTAAAACATAAAAAAAACAAGAATCACAAATAAAGGTGGCACGAAATAAAATGAGCTTTTTTTCATTTATACAAAAAAAAACTAGCGACGTTGTTTGCCGAAACTTAAGTAAATGTACTCGTAACTACGGGATATAACGACTTATCTAAAATAAAATACGAAAACAGAAGTCAAAATCGGTCCACTTCAATAGTAGATTTACAAATGCCATTAGTAAACGGTTGGAGAAATGCAGAAACAAGAAAATAAAAATGTACAAAAATGACTACAAAGTTAAATACCATAATATATAACATTTAACTTGCATCCGTCGCGACGCGTCGGTGCAAAAGTCGACCGTCAGCCGGTCATCCTGCGACAATCTCGGGCTTCGTTTCGGCGAGACTCGTCAAAGTTCGGAGATCACGTGAGATCTTGACTCGTGATCGGCGCACCAAGCTGCGTAGTTTTATCCATTCTACCGGCACAGCGATTCGTATCGGCTATGATTTTTCGTATGGACAAATGTGTGCGGATCGCAACGCGCACAAAATGCGAATAGATACCGTATTTTTCGGTGGCGCGAGTTTTAAAGACGGAATTTTTATGTCGAGCTATCTGTGATGCGCTTATATAACTATACAACAAGATCGTTTTATTTTATCATCTTTTTAATGGGGGTTCACCGCACAACCGCACTTTAGAGAAAACCGCCACTGCTGTAGATGTATTCATTTATTCTTCAAATCATTATGATTTATTTAACCACAGTATCTATCTAAGTATCTGAATTGAAGTTTTTTGTAGGAAAACCGATGACATCATTGTGCAAATGTACCTGTATGAATAGCAAGTGTGTCTACGCAAATAATTATAATAATAATTTAACATTTAGGCGTATTAGATTTGACATAAATAAATACATTTGTATATAAAAATGCAAAAATCAGTCATTTTAAATACATGTAGGATTACGAAAGATTTTTTAAATATTTATATTGAGGGATCAGTAGGATTTATCGGTCAAATTAGTAATTCCACCGAGCCGAACCCTCTGATATGAAAATATCTGGAGTCGGTGAATTATTTTCCCATTTAATAGTCTGGTAGGTTAACATGTTGTTCTTGTATTGTTTTGTATTAATTATACTTATATAATACATAGCGTGGATTTACTAGATGATCATTTTTATGGAAAAGTGTGTGAAAGGGTTTTGTTTTTCTTATGGGGAAAACTAAACCCGGACTTAAAAGTCTGGTGCGTAAAAACATAATAATAATACTGTTTTATTCCAGGATGTGGGGAGGATAGTGCAATCCCACACGTCCCATATAGTTATAAATACAGTAAAATTATAAATAAAGTAGAAAAATTATAAGTAGGTACAAAGTTATAATTTTGTATATCTACTACTCTTAAATACTGTTCTTAGTTTCCGAACTCACTCTATAAATTAATTTTAATAAATAAAATCTGAATGAATGAAACACTAGGTATATATTGAATCATTTGGCGGGTAGGAGGTATCCCGCCGTAGCTTAATGGTAGAGCACTTGACCGGCAATCAAAAGGGTGCGGGTTCGAGTCCCGTCGGCGATATGTATTTTTTCGCGGAAGATTCTTTCAATGTGGATGAGTGTTTCAGGCTAATAATTATTGCTTATAATAATTGTTACCCTTTGTGCTATGCATAAAAAAAAATATTGTCTTAAACATTAGTTTATCAATTAAAAAATAATAAATAAAATCTGTTATGGCATCTATTAGAAGATATATTTGTCATTGTTGTTTTGTGGTTTTGTTCCATAACTAGCTCAGTTTAGCCTATTCACTTCCTTATAATCTGTGCAGACCTCCATCAAAATGACACATGTATCACCATTTTACCACAACACGACCGATATCAATCTAACCAATGGATAAAACTAAAAACATTTTTAATTTGACCATGGAATGGAGACCACCTTGCCCCAGTAGTCAAATAAGTACCTACATAAACCATAAACACCAGCCAAATATAGGTTAAAATATTATTTATAGTCTGTAGGTTAACGAACACAAAAGGTACAACAAATATTTTAATGATTCTAATAAAATAATTAAATGAACATTTTGCATGATCATTTTCTTAATTAAAATCAAATAATTCTTTATCGCTTTTTACTACCCGTGTACAACTTTGGGTATTTGAAAGGGGTGAGTTTTTTTAAATGTTTGTATTATTCTTTTTTAAATTTGAATGTATTTTAGTCATCTTTTGAATTGGTCGGTATTTACTGGGAGCTCTTTACCGCTCTTTTTTTACATGAGTCCTAACTGCCCCGGCTGGAGCCGGTGAATCTATGGCATTCCCAATTGGAGTATATTGTGAGGCTGAAGGTAGTGGGGAGAGGAAGACGACGAGGAAGAGGAAGGTGGGGAAAAACCTGGCTATTCAGATATGGTCACCTAACACGGCTAAAGCCATATCAAGCAACGTTTCAATTTTGAGTGGTGGTCTTACAAAAGGGCGAACCTGATAGTATCTTCCACTCTGGAACGTGCCGCAAATATACCTACTATATATTATTTTAAAATTATTTGTTGCGAAATAAAACAAAGTAATCAAATCAAATTAATTTGTTTCATTTAATTGAAATGATGCCACAAAGTTATTTTGCAAAGATTGAAGAAATAAAATTTATTTGCGCTCGCCGGGATCGAACCAGCGACCTTCGGATTGCGAGTCGAGTCAGTCAAGAGTCTTACCCCTCGACCACGAAAGCCCTATGCAGTTGTAACGAGTTTTTTTTTATTTATTTAAAGAAACATTTAAAACAAATAATAATACATATATATCAAATAAAACATAATACAAAAAACAGAGAAAAAGTCCCAATAAACTACTTTAAACTAGTTTGACAGGGTTCTTTTAACTTAACGGATTTTACTATGGCTTAATGGTTCTATGGTTTTTACTTATTTCAAAAGGGAATTGATTATTTTATTTCTATTTTCTTCAAAATTACTATTTTATCACTCAGTTTAGCTTTGGTTATGGTTTGTTTATGTTTTTTGTATTTAAAATATTGTTTTTATCTTTGTGTCTTCATTTACTATTCTTATTATTATCTACATTGTAATATAGCCTTTATACGACTGCCATGATAGGGCGTGAGCATTGACATATACTTTGTCAAAGGGCGTGAGCCTACTACTGTGGTAGTAATAATGCAAATGGTATTTCAATTGTAATGTGAAAATTATATAAAATAATAAAAACTAAAAACTCAATAATACGCTCTGCACGCTAACATAATGTTGTGCCT
Organism: Limnephilus auricula; assembly: GCA_951813805.1. Classification (NCBI taxonomy): domain Eukaryota; kingdom Metazoa; phylum Arthropoda; class Insecta; order Trichoptera; family Limnephilidae; genus Limnephilus; species Limnephilus auricula. The sequence continues at coordinate 19,830,297 of OX638388.1, read as the reverse complement.
TAGCATAAAAATGTGTACATTTATCTTCCATAGCGGGCACGTATTGCAGGGCCGGCCCTGGGCCCTTGCAATTGGAGCAGTCCGGGCGCTTACTTACCAAGGCTCGGAACCGGCCATGCGTATTTAATATTAGCCTTGATTTATTTTCGTTTCGATTGTAAACAAATAAAAACAACACATATTATATTATCTAAAACGCAAATATAAGCCAATTATACTGTGTTATGTGAAGATTCAAGCACATCATACCTAAAAGTATGTAGTTGTGAGTTTATGACATATTAAAAAAAAAATAATGATAAATATAATGATAAATATAATGAGGAGGAATATTTATTTTATTTCTATTTTTGATTTTTAAGAAGACATTACATTGAACACTATTTTGTTTATGGTTGATCTTGTTTTGAATTAATAATTTGTTTCTCTATTTTACACTTGAATATACTTCCTCTTGCCCATTTCTAATTATCCTATCACATTGACCACATTAATTCCTATTTATCAGAATACGTTAAGATGGATGGTTTCATTATTTATTTAAACCGATATCGGCCAGAAGAAAACGGAATACGCCCGTAGTTGGTATTTATAATTCAGACGGTGTAATATTAATAAAAGCCATTTATTTTTCTGGAAAGATCTCGGGGACTCTGGGACCTACTCCTGTGCTTCTTTGAGGCTGTTAACTTCGTTTTACTTGGTAGGAAAACTATATTATTTATTTAGTTCTTACTAGATGAAACATGTTTATAATAACGAATATAATGCCTAAATTACTTATACTTCTGTGCCTCTGTAAGTTTTTTGTGTAGTCGGTAAAATCTTTTGTTTGAAATTTAATTAATTTTAATACTGTTGTCGATAATAATAATTGACTTAGCAAACGAAAATTGCGCTAGCATTGCATTTTTTAATTATTATTAATGGCAATATGAAAAAAATAAAATCATCAATAGTAAGGCGTTTTTAGGTTAAAGGGGGATCTGGATCGTCGCTTATTTATTTTTACAACCTAATCAAATTTTACAGTAGGTAACAGCTGCTGAAGCCATGGCCAATGAACGCAAATACATTGGACATGAATTTGATCAGATTGCCCCGTCAAACATCTTCCGTAAAAAACAAGGCTACCAGGATATAATTTTATGATGAAATTATAAATATGTGCTATCTATTATAATTTATTTCATATTTATGTACAGAGTGTAGATACTACTGTAGATGTATTCATTTATTCTTCAAATCTAAGTATTTGAATTAAAGTTTTTTGTAGGAAAACCGATGACATCATTGTGCAAATGTACCTGCATGAATAGCAAGTGTGTCTATGCAAATAATTATTATAATAATTTAAAATTCAGGAGTGTTAGATTTGTCAAAGAATTTGTATATAAAAATGCAAAAATCAGTCATTTTAATTATATGTAGGATTACGAAAGATATTTTAAATATTTATATTGAGGGATCAGTAGGATTTATCGGTCAAATTAGGAATTCCACCGAGCCGAACCCTCTGATATGAAAATATCTGGAGTCGGTGAATTATTTTCCCATTTAAGTCTGGTAGTTTACATGTTGTTCTTGTATTGTTGTGTATTAATTATACTTATATAATACACTTGCATAGCGTGGATTTACTAGATGATCATTTTTATGGAAAAGTGTATGAAAGGGTTTAGTTTTTCCTATGGGGAAAACTAAACCCGGACCTAAAAGTCTGGTGCGTAAAAACATAATAATAATACTGTTTTATTCCTGGATGTGGGGAGGATAGTGCAATCCCACACGTCCCATATAGATATAAATACAGTTAAATTATAAATAAAGTAGAACAATTATAAGTAGGTACAAAGTTATAAGTAGGTGATCAATTTCTGCGTGGTCTTGAGTGAGCTTATATTTATTGACTCCATTAAATCGGCATCAGTTTTTTGTATACATTATGTTATTAGCAAATGTTACTAATGTTTGAAATATAACCTTGATGGAATGTACAATGTACCTACCTAGCGGTATATTCGCTAAATGATGAATTAACAAAATATATGCAGGAAAGTCTAAACCCCTTCCGGTTTCGTACTACAGTTGTTGTTAATAAACTTTCAATGATTATAAAACTCATAATAAAATTTTAAAAATGAACTCATAATAAAAACAAGCGTTTTTCATTAGACTAAGGAAATCAATTAGCTACCTTGGCATACATTCTACATTCATAGTTGAACTCGGCTTGTGATAGGTAAACGACCTTTCTTGACATTGGTCAAGAAATTTTATTTGATTGAAAAGGCATTTACAGCAACAAATCTTACCGTAGGTACTTAATAATTATCTTTTATCTGAGGTCAAAAAATGTTTCTCGCCGATGGAAAAATCATAGATTGATAGGTTGTATGAATGGCGTAGCTTGATTCAATAGATTGGAGATGCATCCTAATGTTATCAGGTAATACCGAAAAAAAACAAGACAAGGAATTCTATTTCTTTAAGGGGGTTTCTACCCTAATAACGAATATTATTAAAAATAAAAATAAAATACTTGCAGTGATTAGAAAACTCGGCCAACTTATCCAATACATAGCCACTATTCATAGGTTCCGAATTATAAATTCCAACTTAATAGATAAATAAACCGTAAATTGTAAATATTAGTTATTAGTATTAGTGTAGATAAGCTATTGGGAGGATGATGAGAAACCCCCTATATTAAGTACATTTACTCTTATCTTCATTTTAACACAAAGTGATTGAAAAGGATCTAAGTACATACTTTGCCTCAGGGCCTTTTATTAAATTTCTTCTCTTTCCATCTAAATATTTAAAATTATTTTCTTTGCCACTGGACGATGACATTTAATAAACGGACTTACGACTTTAGGATTGACATTTTTGATAAACTGTTAGGTAAACAAAAATATCTACCAAAATAATATATGAGATAGGAGACCGTGACCATGACGAATTTAAATAGCGGTTCACATTGAATATCGTAAGAACATATGACATATTGCATAATCGAGGAACGCATTTTGAAACGATTTATTATTAATTACACAAATTAAAATATTTCAATATTCAAAACAAAAAATCGGTAAGTACATTTATATTTTTAATAAATTGATTACCACGATTATTTAAATATTTCGATAAAGGATAACCTAAAGCATTTTTTTTAATAGTAAATACCTCACAAGAGTCCCAACTGCTCCCGTCTGCCAGTGAGACTATGGCATCCCCAGTTGGGGTACGTTATGAGACTGAAGGTACGTGGTAAAGGGAAGGAGACGAGGAAGAGGAAGGTGGGGAAGTACCTGACTATTCAGATCTAGTAACTAAACACGGCTAAAGCCATTTCAAGCAACGTTTCAATTCTGAATGGTTATGGTCTTACACCAGGGCGATACTAAGAGTATCATCCACTCTGGAACGTGCCGCAAATATACTATATATTATTTTAAATAATTACTTGTGAAATAACACAAATCAAATTATTTGCGCACGCCGGGTTCGAACCCGCGACCTTCGGAATGGCAGTCCAACGCCCTATCGCTGGACTACGCCGGCCGTCAATTTAATTCATTAGTATATTTTTTTTAGTTCGAGATCGAATAAAACAGCAAAACGAAATAAGAATATGTTGTACTTTAGATAGATGCATTATAATAAATAATAATAAATGGTTGAATGTGGAGCCATTCTGTTACATGGAGTTAAAAATATACTGCAAGATGAACTAATACTTTTAAACATGGACCGTCCTGCCATTGTGAGCTCCATTATAACATCTATTACATCTGTTACATAATAAATTATGTCGTTATGTTACATAATAAATTATGTCGTTCATCAGAAAGAGGTAAAGGTCACAATGGATCTGTCAGCGGCAGAAATATCAGTATTCATGTAAGTATTGAACCTACCGTCAGTGAAAAAACCGCTTTCCTTTGCACAGAAAACACAGGTTTAAAATCGATCATCCTTGATGTAATGCCCAAAATGAACAATGAACATAACATAAACTGCGGAACTTTTTACTTTCCTTTTTCTCCGGTCATTTTCCATGTTGCTTGCCTATAGCTCAGAAAGATACCAAATGCCTCTGATCTACAGTATGACAACTTAACAATTCTTTAAGGGGAATATAAACGCCAGAAATATTCGACTTCTTACCCCTTGAAAATTCCGCATATTTTTGGTATTATCTGCGCTAGGAAAGTAGCACCAGAGTTGTTTTTATTTTTTTTATGAATAATTTTACGAAAAAAAGTTAGTCAAACAATAAAACGGAAAAAAGTTAGTCAAACAATAAAGTCAAAAATAATCTAAGCCATAGTGAGGTATTTAAAAAAAAGTTTTTTATATATATATATATCTAATAAAAAGCAACTTATTTAATACTTTGCGCTTATATTTTTTGTAACTGAATTAATAATTTAATTTTGATTCCATTCGTTCAAAAGGTAGAAAAAGCTTCAATGTATCCAAAACATATTTTTTCATATTCATAATATAAACCGATTCGCAATAAAGATAAATCTAAATAGTGATTTGGCGTATAACTTCATTTAAATTTCAACTTGCGATCCTGCCCTTGCAACTGTACAGAGCGGTTCCGATGAGAAAGATGGATTATTCTCCGTACCAAATTTTTAAAGTAATAACTCAATATCCACTTTATTTAATTCAAAATGTGCTTTTGTATATATATACCAGCATTTGAGTAAGCAATAAAAATGCTAAAACGCGTGATGATTCATTTCTTAATATCGTTTACTTCTTATTTATGATTTTTCAATAATGTCCAAGTAAAATAAGTGTGTAAAAAAAATCAGAAATATTTTAGTTTGTAAGACCGCAAATAAATTTTTGTCACAAAACACATACTCGGATTTTTTTTTAATAATTTTATTTTAACTAAAATTAAAATTCTGAAAAATGGCTTTACTAGATAATGTATTGATTTATTTTACTGTATGATTAGATATATGATTTTAAATGTGTGTTGTATAATACAATATTTCGTTAGAAAATTTAACAAATCTGCCAACGACCAACGGTATATTAAAAACAAACACGGTGTTTCAAAATTTAAAAAATGGCTTTATCAGATAAAATAACAATCTTTCGAAATCAATATTTTTTTTTGGTAAAAAAAAAGAGTCTATACGTCTAGAATTTGATTTAAAAGGGACAAATTTCCGCAGGTTCCAATTTATAGTTGATACAATACATCTATAAACATCAAACGTAACACTCGTAACAACGTAACTATGCTGACCATTCTAAGGTCGCGGGTCAGGTGAAATAATACCATAGTTTTAATTGATATTTTCTCGAAATTTGGCTCAAAACCAAGAAATTGTCCTAGTTTTATCGGCGCCAAGTAGGTAGGGTGAAATGGTGGCTCCAACGTACATATCTCTTACTTACCATATCTCCTACTTACCCTATCTCCTACCTACCCTATCTCTTATCTACCCTATCTCCTACCTACAAATAGGCTACGTGCTATACTTACGCGCCTACTTTTCCCAAGTTCCAGATATCACGTAGATTGTTAGTAGCAGCCTAAGAGTATGGTACATACTCTTAGGTAGCAGCCTATTGCCTGGCCGTAGTATGCTGTGAGTCGGAACAAAGTTTTGACTTTATGGTACAAATCTGCTTACTGCCTTCTTAGAACCATTGTAACCACCTCCTAAGAATTTCAAACGTGTGAGGTCAAGGTCGAGAGATTTTTAACCGTCATAATATCATAATACTCGTAAGACAAAATATAGCAAAAAAAATATGCAAATAACTTAACGTGATAACAGTTATTTTTCGCCATGCTTGTTTATGTTTTTAGTTTATTGTTTTATAGTAGCGACTTGAAACATATATGTTAGACCCTACATACTATACTATAATACTATAATAGATATTTATATTTCCACAGTAGGTGTACCTATCTACTATTTTTTAAATGGATAAATGCATCGGAAGGTATAATTTTAAATGTGCGTCAAACATCACGAGTTAAAATTGTAATGTAAAATATAAAAGCCTGTTTAATCACAGGAGACCATATTTGTCCCAGCTCACATAGGTCTCATAGAAATCGTGTATGATCTACATAAACGGTAATGGAAAGGGAATACCACACGCTTCATATTTAAATATAAAAGTTAACCACAAAACAATGAAAATGAACACCTTTGTGAAACCAAAGTTTTCGACCGCAATTTGAAAATAATTACGAAACTTTGTGAATTTTTTAAGATTTTTTTACATGAAACGACAAAAAAGTGAGGTGACAGTAACGTTTATAATTCATTTGTCTAATAAAATAAGTACGTGTTTTTATTTTTTTTCGTAATCACTAATTTTAGTTAGAAAAAACTTAAGGTGAGCCATTTTTAAAACTTTTTGAAGCATGCATTCAAAGTTTTTATATTTAAAAATTTACATGGTTTTTTTAAGAATAAAATTTGAAAGCGTATTTGATCACCTTGCGAAAACGGTTTTTAGTTTTCGGATACATTTGCAAATATTCAAACAAACAAACAAACAAACACTCTTTCGCATTTATAATATTAGTTAGGATGATGGAAGAAAATTACTTTTTCTGTGATTACATATTTTCCTTTTACTACATGATTCTTGATTATAAGTAAATTGTTAAGAAACATAAGTCATTCGACCCGGCTTCGCCAGAGAATTCATCTCTTTTTTTTCTTAGAACAAATCAAAAATATAAAAGAATCAATATGGCATCTTACATCTACATGTGATATTCGTTTTTCAATTTGGTTATTACATCTTATTTTTAAGACAAAATTTAACTAATCGGTTTTTACTGTTTACTCCTCCCAGCGGATATATAATTTTTTTTTATTCTGAATTGTAAACTGGGTTTGTCTTGATTTCGGGTTGAATTTAATGGTGTTATTATAATTGGGAAAATTTTTCTTCAGTCTCGGTTTCATGGTGACAATTGGGTTTTATGATGCGTACGTTAATCTTTCATTTTTCGTTTTTAGCATTTCCAAGAAATATATTTTTCTTTCAGTTTTGTCATGTCTGTTGCCATATACGGTATATTTCCCATATTAGAGCTTATTTTTTGGAGATTTCTATTTTCGTTCTTTTTTTGATGTATGTAGTTAATTTTTTTAAAGTTTTATGCATTTATAAAAGCTTTATAACTCGTAATAGAAAAAGGAGCTAAAGATAGTTGTTATTCCAGACATATAATATTTCAGGACGCCAGAACTCACTGTTCAAATCTTGAATCAATCCATATTTCTTTCTGACACAGAAAAATACTTTTCTTACAAGTCTCTGACAAATATAATATATAGCAGAGGCATGTAATAAAGCGATGAAGTCGTGAGTCCGCGGAAACAATGTAATTTTCCTGTTTATTGATTTTGACATAGACGTTTTTCTGTTTTCCGCCATATTGCAGGCATCTTACTCCGTTGTGCGGTTTTGTAATGAAAGCTGACGATTAAACCTTGACTCTGAGACAATATAGAACAAAGCAGGTCCGTCGGGAATTATTGTCGATAATGGTCACCGAGATTAATTCAAAGTTGACGTGGGCAGAAAATAATACTCCTCGTTGCAGAATACACCATTGCAAATTATTATATCGCTTTATACGCGAAGGAAAAACGTTTCTCTGAATTTCAGAAGTCGGCAAGAACGAAACGCAGTAAATCGCAGTGCATTTGTGAAAATTTTACTTATGCTTATTACTTATTACAGTTATTACCATGGCGTAGGTATCGATGAAACGGCCTTAAACCGGGATTAAGGTGGGCTTAACGCTGAACGTTGAACCGGCGCGCGCGTAAAAATTTAATAAGTAATTATTATTATGTAGTTCCTACGTAGTGATGATGTAACAATTATTTTCCTGGGGGGCACATCGGGCACATTTCCTGGGGGGCACTGTCAAATAGACGAATAACCTCCGCATCCCACCGTGAACTCCACCAACTCTCTCCTTCACCTTACGAAAGAAGATTTCAAGATATCGTAGCCTAAAATCGAAAATCTGATAAGATGTATTTTACAATTTTTCTGAGGCGTAAAAACTGTTTGTCTAATCAGCGAAAAAACCCTTTCTATGAAACTTATAGCTGTACGGAACTATTATAATATGTTGTGCAGATTAGTGGATATTTCCAGCTTTACAGCTGAATATTTACAAAAAATGTACTCTGATCCAGAAGACGGACTTGACGAGTTTGTCGGAAAAATACATTGCGAAGATTATCATTGCATGTTTTTATTTTATGTTAGGCAGGAACATTTAAAAGTTACTATTATGTAGGTAATTATAAAAATAATATCTATTTTGGTTTTGGAAAGCCGGAGGACCGGGGTTCGAGTCCCAGATATGACTTAACTTATTCTCATTTTTCTGTTTCAGATTTTCGATTGAGTTTCGCTAGTATTGTCTTCATTGATTAAAATATTACAATTTGAGAAACTTGAGAAATTTTGACAACAATTTTGAGAAACAACTCATAAAGTTAAAAATAAAAATAAATATTCATCCTAGACCTGCAGAAAAGTCAATAGATGTCGCATATTAAATAAAAATGGATTCATTTTTTACAATTACAAGACACTATCTAGATAGCATTTAGTTCGAGTTGAATATTGCAATTATACATAAAGATAGTAGCCAATAAAAATATGCGTTAAGAAAATTAAGATACTGTTGTTTTTATAATGTAGTTTTGTTTTTTTATGTTGTTCTTAGGGGGTTTCTCACCATCCTCCCAATAGCTTATCTACACTAATAACGAATATCTTTGATTTACGATTTACGGTTTATTTATTTATTAAGTTGGAGTTTATAATTCGGTACTCGAACCTACGAATAGTGGCTATATATTGGATAAGTTGGCCGAGTTTTCTAACCACTGCGAGTATTTTATTTTTATTTTTAATAATATTCGTTATTATGGTAGATAAGCTAACGGTAGGATGGTGAGAAACCCCCTAAGTCGAAGTACGATATAGTTAAAATATGACCGAATCGAATAGGGACAGCTGATAGAGTTGTGGCCCGGAAAGCTGAAGGTCGTGGGTTCGAGTCCCAGATGTGAGAGTATCTTTTTCTGATTTTTCTGTTTCAGATTTTCGATTGAGTTTTGCTAATATTGTCTTCATTAATTATTTAAAAAAATATATCATTAAATTAATAAATACACCTGCAACAAAAAAACTTAATACGTTGAATCATCGTAATAATAATATATTATAGTAGTTGTTAATGAGACTACTTCCTTCACCTTGACCAAAGCGATCAAATGCCTAGATTCAGACGTAACCTCCTCGCTACACTACCTGGTACCTGGTACCTGCATTGCGTAAGAAATAACACTAAAATTATAATATGTACCCACATAAACAAGTGGCCTAGGTACCTACATGCCTTTCTTGTTTCCTAGATAATATTTTAATAAATGACAAGTGGATACTATAGTAACCGCATTATTTTACAGTGATTAAATGTGTTATTTTTTGTTTTTTTATGTCGGGAGAATGGAGGAAGGGAAGGATATAGATATAGGAAGAGGAAAGTTGGGAAGTGTTATGTTATTCATAATATAACGTTTTTAGTATGTAGCAATTCGCGAACGGTGAATTCCTGCGCCACGAAATTTGAATAATTATTTGTTCTTATTAAATTTTAAGATCAAGCCAATAATGAACTCCAACAGTATTGTATATATGTATAATCATATATATTACCTTCTAACTTAAGCCCGGTAGTAAGAAGCATTCTAATAGAGGAAGAAAGGGATATATGTAAATCTGAATGTAAGAGGGAGCGTGCTAATATTAAAAAAAAACTATTATAATTAAGCGAAAATAGTGAAAATATTTAATAAAACACGACTCGTTTAAAATACACGAAAAATCTCTCGAAATATGCTTGATGAAGTTATACGCTAAATCACCATTTAGATTTGTCTTTACTACGAATCGGTTTTCATTATGAATATGAAAAATATGCTATGGATACATTGAAGCTTTTACTACCTTTTCAATTTAATGGAATAAAATTAAATTATTAATTAAGTTACAAAAAATATAACCGCAAAGTACTAAATAATTTCTTTTTTCATTACATAAATATGATGGTATATAAAAAACAACCTTTTAAAAATACCCCTTTATGGCTAAGATTATTTTTGACTCGATTGATTGACTAAACTTTTTTCGTTCTTGTAAAATTATTCATAAAAAAATAAAAACAATTTTGGCGCTACTTTCCTCGGCAGATAATATCAAAAATATGCGGAGTTCTAAAGGGAGTAAATATTTCTGGCGTTTATATTCCTTTTAAAAATGCGATGTGAATTTTTTCATAGCTATAGCATGTTTAATAACAGAACAAAAGACGAAACCAATCACGAAATTATTTGAATAAAATGCACCTTTTGTTCAGAGGATGTTCGGTCGAAGAATCGTGATTAAAAAATCGAATTTAAATTTACGATTTTATTTATTTAATCATGTGGCAAGGTCATGTTTCCGACAAGAGATAATATTACTGAACTTCCAACCGATTAGTTATAACATCACCGACCTTCTTCAGTAATCGGTCAAATCTAATCGGAAAAATGTCACGGGTCATGAAATGAAATCAAGGACTTTCTGAGAGGTAATGACGGGAGATGGAAGTGACCGGATGTTGGGGACACCTACCTTTTGGGTTGTATGATGTCAAGCGGAAGACTGAGTTGTCTGAACCAGCTGCGGATGCCCGATTAAGTTTTTTTGTTTTTGTTTTCTCGGATGAAAACAATTAAAACATTAAATATTTTTTTAATACCTCAACAAAGCTTATCACCAAAAAGACTTCCCTAACAAACCTGCAGGGCAAAGGAGTGTTGGGGGGATAAACATAAGTTGGATGGGTTGAAGCAATCACTAATGCCTTGATCTGACCTGACAAGTAATACGTCGAGTGGCAAGGAACTCGCTACTTGACTCACCAAAAAGTGTTCGCACTGCTGTCAAGTAGAGTTCATTAGTAAGCGACGCGTCGCGACATGGCGGCTGCAACGCAATAAAGTAAATACGCTGATTAAGCTGATTGTAATGATTATTTTAGAAGAAGTGGAAGAATAAATTAGTGAGATGAAAATAAATAAACTATGGTCACGAAAATAGATTAATAGCCGCAAAAATAAAGAATTTTAGAGGAGAATTTTCGCGTCAACGGCATGACATATTGCGCGTGTGTGCGTCTACGAATGAACTGGGCATGTCGGTGGGCAGGGACGCGTGGAGAGGGACTACTCTACTAAAATGTTGGTGTTCGGACACGTTTAGTTAGTTACTAATATATTATTAGCTATTCGACTAAAATACTCTCCCAGTCAGAACAAGGCATAATAGCAATCAATAATAATTCGGTTGGTGGTTCAGCATTCTGTACTGCAAGCAGTTATATATTATACTCATATTGAAAAGATCAGCAAATCAGTCACAAAGATGTTGGGTTTTGTATACACAATTCAAAGTAGTTGACCAAACAGTTTGCAGTTATAGCTGCGTTATTTTAGCTTAGTACGTGGCATTCGCGAGAGCGGATTACAGATATGGAGGGATAAGGACACCGCCTATCTATTAATAAACTAATGGTCCAGAAAAATGAAAAGTTTTTTTACGAAACCTCTATAGTTTTTACCTATGGCTGTTTCCAAATGCATTTATCTCGGGAATGCTGGGTGGTGGTTCAATTTAATAAATATCCTAGCTCGTAGGACCAATGATGGTGGCGCTGGTTTTACAATTACTTCGATCGCAGTGATGTGAATTACAAATAAAACTAATTAAAATACATTTGCCTTTAATGCATAGGAAAGGTTGGGAGCCCAAAGACTTACCTAATCCACTGCAAATGTCTCTTCAATAATCCACTGCAAATGTCACTTCAATGCCGCTGGTTTTTCTTCTCATTCTTATTCACAAAAAAAGTATTATTCAATAACACAACCACAAATATATCGGTCGCGGCGGTTCAAAGCATGTGTTTTGGCGGGGTACAACAAAATACGACGGATTACAGCGGATAATTTGATTATTATCAAATAACAACAAGAATGTTTGCGGTGCGGTTAACAGTAATCCATATTGCGACTTTTTTTCTCGGCGTGAACCAAACTAAAAAAAAACCCACTATATACTTTTCGGTAACAAAAAAAAAATTGGAGACAACTCCCTCGAAAAGAAAATGAGCACAAAATATCTGGGTCTGATCATAGATTCCCAACTCTCCTGGGATCTCCACGTAAATCATGTAAAGGAGAAAATTACACCCATAACTGGTGTACTATATAGGCCTCAAGGATTACTACCCATCCCTTTATTAACTTCAGTCTACAATGCCATGGTACACTCTCACCTGTCCTATCTCTGCTGTATCTGGGGCTTTGCCTCAAAGAAATTGATAGCCGACCTGCAGGTAGTTCAAAACCGAGCTCTCAGAAATGTTCATGGACTTCCATGGGACACTCATGTCAGGGACATCTATTCAGTTTCCGGTATCCTTCCAATCACAATCCTTCCTAAACATGAAATCACAAGCACCATCCTACAAATTACCCAACAATCAACTCATACTAACACCAAGCCAATTTACAATCAAGACATCCACAACCACAATACTCGAAATAACAATAAAATCCGCATTCCTCAAACACACACTACAAAATATGGGATAAAATCTCTGAACTATATTGCCTATACACTATATAATTCGCTTCCAGATATGTACAAAAACATCCAGCATAATAAAAAATTGCAAAGCAATGCTTTAAAAGAATATTTTTTAACTACATTTAAAAATGAAAATATGTAATCGTCTTGTCATTTTTTGTTATATCTTATATACTCGTATCAGTTTTTCCCTCTCTTTACTTGTTTTCTCTTGTTGTTTGTTCTACTTAACCTGTCTTTATTTTTATTTTATGCTGTACTGAATGTAAAACTTATATTATGATATCAATATACCTTTGTAAAATTGAAACTACTACCTCCTACTTATGAATTGTAAGTTCCTCCTGTCCTAAAATGAGTTTTGTAACTCATCTGGATTGCTCTAGCAAGAAATAAAAACAATGAAATATATAGTCTGTAAGTGATTTCACCACAGTTTAGTAATGCCTTCAGGAAACAGCTGTCATGCCTAATAATAAATCGACTAATATTGTAATAATAAATTTATTGAATATATAAAAGAAAAAAATCATTACAATAAATGTGCGGCCTTACTTCTAGGGGGGTGTCGCATTACTGCTGATGCAATATAAGCTTATGAAGAGTTTCTTATCTGAAATCGGATAAATAAATAGGACTTTTCTTGGGCCTCTGTATTTCCTTCCTCATACAACATGGGTATCTTCAAGACTCAGGTCCGCTTCTTCCTTTTTCAAAAAATAAAACCCGCCAGATAACATCCCCAAAGAGGTGTGCGGTGTCAATGTAAAAAAATCCTTCAACTACTTTAATCACGAAATACCATTAACCTTTTTACTATACATTATGTACCTGTGTGTAAACTTTTGTTGTCCTACGTGTCATTGTAATCGTTTACATGTTCCTAGGAATCTGTTCAGAGCATGGAATAAGGAAGCAACTATTTATTCTATGATTCAGAGTTTAAAGTATAGAATCCTTTATGTTCTTTGGACTCATGTATCATTTTAATATAATTTGCTTCTAGTGCTACTTGCTAATTATATCGAATATTATGCGAAATGTCATAATGAGTTGAGGACATATTGGGTGATTAATAATAGATGAGCAGTCTATTTTGTCACATGATCGCGATTTGTGGTCAATTATACTAAAAATAAAAACTAGAGTAATATAATTTTACTAAGCGTAGCGATGTCCTGTTTTAACCCTGCCGTTTTGCATTTCGTCCGTCTGTTCCTTTGTCGATTAAAGATGATTGCCATTTTGATGGTACAGATTATTTTTTGAAATGTAAAATCTACGAATTTATTTTGACTTTCTGATTCGCATTTTTCACAATATTACGGTACCTAACTATATACCTAAAAAAGGTAGAAAAAATAATTGTCATTGAGGTAGTGACATTTCTTTGGACAATTTGTATAATTCCTTATTATATAATTTATTAATTTTTCGTAAAATACATAGTTAATAATTAAATAGGTAGGTAATAAATCTTAAGACTTTGACAAATCACAGGAAATTTTGGTTTAGATTTTTAAAAGTTAAAATTGAAAACATACTTGTTTGGACTAAACTATATTTTACATAACTATATCTATAATATTATATATAGATTATTTTTTAATAGTTTTTATTAAATGCGCAGAAACAACAGAAAAAAAAACAAACTAAAATAAACAGATTCTGAAAATATGTAGATTATACTTATAGTTGGCTCCCATTAACTTTCTCCACCAGTACCTACCTCAAACTGTAATATTTATTCACTGAAGACAATATTAGCGACTCTCAAATCGAAAATTTAAACAGAAAAATCAAAAAAAGATACGGTCGCATCTAGATTCTGGGTTCAATCGTCGATGCAACCGTATTTTTTTCGAATTTTTCTGTTTCAAATAATTTTCGATTGAGAGTCGGTAATTTGGTTTTACAGCGATTAAAATTTTTATTAATTGATTGTAAGGACTTTTTTGAGTAATAGGATTAACAGATTCACAGCTTCTTCGATTTAACACAATAGGTAATATCGGAAAACGTCTTTATATAGGTACGTTAAATAATTTAAAATATATGGTTATATTATTTACACTGGGTTCTTACAGATGTAGATACTATTACGGATATATTGAGTGTACGGTGATTATTGAGTGACAGTCGTTTCGGACTTTAAAGCCATTATCAAACTAACCACAAAAACAATAATTCAACCACCATCATGCACGATACTTCATATTCCTAGTAACTTCGTACCTACACATCTGCTTTAAAACTTATTGAAGCTATTACTAACAAAATCAATTATGTACACTTCATATTAGTAATAAAAATTATACGTACAAATTGGACTTAGAAAAAATTGAAGCTGTTACTAACATAAATAATAAATAATTTATGCACGCCATTGGTCGGTCATCAACACATTGTTAACAGTTGATGGTCAACTTCATAAAAACATAGCACATAAAAAGCCGTGATTAGCGATAATTATTATTAAGTAGGACATGGCGATTATGTTATACCTAGGCACAGGCAAATCATTTTTAAAAACGCACGTTTTAATGTATTTGATACATTAAAACATGCACGTACACCGATAGTGGCTCATATATCAAATTGGTTCTAAATCATTTTGGCCACGGCTCGCAGTCCCCCTTTACCCCACAGTCCGTGTTAACGGTTCCATGACAGTTGCCCCCGCCTACATTTGGCCCCCCGGCATACTTATATACAACGTACAGTCGTTTTATAAAATACGGTATACCTACGTACACAAAATATAACTAAGGGTCCCCGAAGAGGTGTGCAGAGAGGATGTACTGCAGATTTTTTTTTATAGAGAAACCTCACAAGAGTCCCAACTGCTCCCTTCTGGAGCCAGTGAGACTATGGCATCCGCAATTGGAGTATGTTGTGAGGCTGAAGGTAAGTGGGGAAGGGAAGGAGATGGGGAAGAGGAAGGTGGGAAAGTACCTGGCTATTCAGATCTAGTCACTAAACACGGCTAAAGCCATTTTTAAGCAACGTTTCAATTCTGAATGGTGGTCTTACACCAGGGCGATACTGAGAGTATCTTTTACTCTGGAACGTGCCGCAAATATAACATGTATTATTTTTATTAATTAATTGTGAAATAACACAAATTAATCAAATAAAATTTATTTGCACACGCCGGGTTCGAACCCGCGACCTTCCGAATCCTTGAATATACACTGTTGCATTCAAAGAAAGAAAAAAACTATTTGTACTGTTCATACCAGCATATAAGTGAAAAAATCACACCGTAAAAAGCATCGTTTGATATCCATACCAACTTATAATTAAAGGTATTTTTGAAGACGATTTTCGATTTTAAATTGGTAAATAATGCACAAAAAAACTATATTTTATATTAAATATGATTTCGGGGGCCAACTGTCGGGGGTTGAACTGTTGAGTCACCCACCACTACAAAGCAAGATTCTACTACACCGCCTATATACATACCGAGCACGAGCGTTACGCGGCGGTCGCGGTCAGCTGTCACATGTTTGTAGGCTGAGTGCACTACAGTCTACGCGCGAGCGGCGAACCTGGCCTTGAATCGTGTGGCAATCTTTCTGCCATGGGAATCCTCGGGCAGGAAGTACGCGTGGTCTTTTTTCTGCAGAAGCTTTTCCGTCCCCCACCCGCTGGCGCCAAACGCGCCCCTCCTCGCGGTCATAGATCAAATCGGAGCGGTCGATTGCCGGCTTGAATTGCGCGGGAACTTTTTATTTGACGTTTTACCGCGATAGCAATCACCTGTTTAAATTGTCTTGATCGTGTTGCGCACCTATGAACAACATAAGTGATAAATTTAAAATAAAACCCATAGAAGTGTCGATAAAAATCAACGAAAAAGTAGATAACTCACATAGGGATTGGGCTAGTTGTTTATTATAAGAGACATCATTGTCATTAACTAGCCCTTAAAAAACGTTAACGAATTTATAATTGGGTTTTT
Organism: Limnephilus auricula; assembly: GCA_951813805.1. Taxonomy (NCBI): domain Eukaryota; kingdom Metazoa; phylum Arthropoda; class Insecta; order Trichoptera; family Limnephilidae; genus Limnephilus; species Limnephilus auricula. The sequence continues at coordinate 19,813,592 of OX638388.1, read as the reverse complement.
CTGCATTCCTAAGATGATTAGTGGATTCTTTGGATTGCAATGTTCGTCATTGCAGAATTAAATGCAATGCTAAATATAAAAACAGCTGATAGTTTTTTTTTAATTAGACATACCCTAAAAGTGACTGAAGTGTGAAACTGAAATCTATTGCATTACTTAATAATAAAGAAATCTCGGGAAAAATGCCTCTGGCTCGGCATCGGCGTTGGTGCTGAAAGTTTTGTAATATATATTTTTTTATTGTGAGTTAATTATTATAATACTAGATTTGCTCCAAAAAGTGTCAGAAATTTGTTCAACTCGAAGGTAAATAATTGATTAAAGTAAATAAAATGGTCAACCTATTTACAGCAGCTATTTGCCAAATCTCAACTGTTTTATTGGGTAAGTTTCGTGTATGTACATAATAGATTTATAATCTTTTATTATTTTCATCAAAATAAATATTTTCTTAGCTTCATTGTATTGTAGAATGACTTTTTTTTATCAACATTAAGTAACATTTTTTTATCGTTTTGTAATGTTTCAACCATTCATAATATTACATTTACAATGACCCACTGATTCTTTTTTAAGTACAAAGATAGTTTTCTATTTTTTATTAATTTGGCCTTCACTCTTGAAAGTGTTCTAACCTAACAATTGAATTAAAATAAGTTGAAAGAAATTCCATACGTTTATATTTGAAGGTTACTTTCTTGAAATTTTTATTTATTTGGGTGATCTAGGAAGGGAAATAGGTTATGTTTTGAAAGGGCAAGAAAAGTTCAGGCAGAACTTGAAAATAAATATCTCAAAAGAGATTTTTTCCGAAAATTGTCGTTAATTGTTGTGTCAAGAATATAGTAATTGTAATTACTAATTACCAATGAATTGAAGAAATAAGATTTATCCGGAAAATTTCAATAAAAATAATATCAATTAACAAATTACATATACAAACCTTTCGAGGACGTAGATATTTCAGATATTTGGGTTTATTCGTTCGTTAGTTTATATTAGTCAGTTCACTACGCCTCCTGCACAGATACAATTGTAATAAATCTACATAATATGGGCACGTTTGACTGTTTATCTTTCACATTATATGGAATTTAAACGATGAAAGAAAACAGTGCAAGTTTCAGGAAATTTTAGGAATTTCAGGAAAAACTAAATACGTAATAAATGCCATAAGTAAATTAGTGTTTGTGGAAATTAGTATTCTATGCACTAGAACCTTGCCATTTCACATTTTTTCCATTTATGATAGATATTTGAAGAACATTTTAATAGATATTTTTAAACAAAAGGACATCGTTTTCAATTTCTTCCTCTTTCCATATAATATAATTTTTAGGGTCCTGAAATTGGCATTAAGGTGAATGTCATAAGAATTCATATTCTACGCTTTCGTAGATGGCGCTCGTATAGTATTTTTACTTATAAACGCTTTTTAGAAGTTATGCTTTGAAATATTAAGAAAATTTTATTATTCGCGAAAGTCCACAAGCAATATGAATATTGAAAAATAGTTTTGTTAATTGAAAAACTTTAATCTTTCCAGAAAGGCTAACAAATACAATATTTCATCGGCGAATCAATCCAATATTGTATTTGTTAGCCTTTCTTGAAAGATTAAAGTTTTTTAATTAACAAAACTATTTGTTAATATTTATATTGCTTGTGTACTTTCGCGAACAATAAAATTTTCTTAATATTTCAATGCATAACTTCTAAAAAGCGTTTATAAGTAAAAATACTATACGAGCGCCATCTACGAAAGCGTAGAATATGAATTATTTTGACATTCACCTTAAATTGATCATCTACTTAAGTATCGATTACTTCCCAAGATAATAAAAATATTTTTTTATTAGATATTTACTTCAGCTAAGTTAATTAATTTAATAATGATAAAAGACATTTGTTATAATCTCACCTTATTTTCTAAAGTGGTCTTCCTTCTTGTCTTCGGTTGATTATGCTATTGATTAGTTGTTGTTAATTACTTGTGGTTAAATACCTGTCTCCAGTCTGCATTTCTTAAGAATCAAAAGTCTAGCAATTGCAATTTACTCTAATAAATTAAATTGACGCTTCAATGAATGTTGCGAAACTAACAATGTTGCAAATTTTAACTACTATTGATAAAGATATCTATGTAAATAAACAAACAAAAAATTAATGCACCAGTAAATCAGGTAAACTACTATTAGGTGTCTCATGTATCAATTAAAAAAAAGTAAAACTTGATGTAGGTACTTAGATAATGTATACCTAACTGTGTTTTACATAAACCAAATAATTTTTATCTGTACAAAAAGTTGGAATGAAAAAACATATTGATAAGTAAAGAAACGGTTACAAAACTTAAGATGATAGACTTCGCTTTTCTATAAAAATGAATATATTTTTTTTATACTGCCTTCTAGAGGGTGAAAACTATGTCGGTATGTTTTCGAATTTTCGATGCGTTTCGTATTCACGTAAGTATTTCGTATTTTCGTATTTCGTACTTCGTAATCCGTTCCTGCAAACAATTCAAAGATCTTGCTACTTTCAAAACACTATATTACTCATACGTTCGTAGTATCCTTGAATATGCATCACAAGTGTGGAACCCAGGCTATACAATACATAAAAATAGAATTGAAAGTGTTCAAAATAGATTTTTAAGGTACCTTAACTTCCGCTCTTTCCGATCGCATGTCAGTAGTGAAGACTCTGCAAAGTTCTTCAATATACAGACGTTGACTTGCCGAAGAAATATAGCAGATTCGGTAATGTTATTTAAAATCATACACAACTTAATCGATAGCCCCGATCTTCTCCAACGCCTATCATTCCATGTTCCATATCGCAACAGCAGACAGTCGCTTACTTTTAATCTCCCTCTTTGCAAGACCAACTCCAAACAAAACTCATTTATCTACAGATCCACACATTCATTTAACTTAAATTATTACCACATTGACATTTTTAGCTCGACTTTACGCGACATAAAACGAAAAATTCACTAAGCAACATGACTCTAAGTAGAAATTCACTCCCTATATATCCCCGCCCTTTGCCTCTTCATCCCAATCCCATGTTTCCTCCTCCCCCTTTTTTTCATATTGTAACTAGTAACTCCTTTTCACATATTGTAACTAGAAAATAATTTAATTAAGAAAACAACCCTACAATGTCACACTTTATCATTTATTATTATCAGTGGAAAGTTCATAATTGGCATAATTAACTATCTTATTAATATATCATTGTATAATCTCAGATTTGCTGTCAACTTTTCCTAATAAATAAATAAATAAATAAGCATTAACTGTCAAACATGTACGATTTATCAAAAAATATTATTTAAGGAAAAAGTGCTGCTAACTCAACTCTCATAAAGAATTATAAAAAGCTACCGACGTAGCTTCTTCCTTCTAAAAAATATATATTTTTTAAAATTTCAATTTCGTGAAAGTTTCGGTGTAGAAAAGTGTATTCTCCATAAGCCCCTTTTCGAGCGATTTCTGTAGGTAAATTTGAGCGTTGTCTCATTCGCACATTTCGCATTCACATGTATTGTAAGTGTGCGTGAGCTTATTGTGAGCGGGACAGAATGACAGACGCGGGTGTTCCGCGTGTCGTTCAAAGTCTAGCCTCTTAACTGAATAATAATTATCTTTAAATTTTTATCAGCAGCCATTTACACAACAAAATATCTCTTAACATAATGTGAACTAAATTCAGTCTTCTTAAATCTTAAGCAACAAAACTGAACCTTTTTAAAGTTTTGACTTACTGTAATGTAAGTTACATTATTAAATTTTTAAAACATAAAATAACCTCTATAGTAATTTATATCACCGTAATCAACAGCCATATTACCTTAACACATACATTAAGCCTAGTATGGTAGTAAAAAAAACATAAAAATTGTACTTTCAATAAATCTATGAAATAATCAAAAAAAAAATGTAATTTTCTTTCACGTAATAAAAACAATCATAACTTTAACTACAAAAATGAAAATAAATTATTGCACTCAGTACATTATTTGATTATCTAGCTATTAAAGCTTTTTTCTCAGCCTCTTGCCTTTTTTATTTTTCGTTTTTTTTTTGTATTTATCACTCTTTCCGATAGCTTTTAGAATATCTTCCCGTTTTAAAATGAATTTGTAAAAATCAATGCAGATGCATTCTTGGAAATTGAATTAAATTTTAATTACTGACGAGATTATTTCTACGCTTAGTAAATTTCTTTATTTTGTCCATTGTTGTGTAATTATTGAGAATATTCTCTCCACGTTAGCATTATGAGCTGGCGTGCAAAAAATATAGTATGCAATTTTCAGCAATTCCGAATATAAATTCGCATTTGGTGTTTTAAAAAATTGTACCCAAAGTTGATTTGAATTTAAAAGTTTATCTTGTTCAGTTAGGTTTTGGCTAAAAGCCTTTAAATTCACCCACTCGTCAAATAATTTTGCGTCGTCAATATCTATGTTCTTGTCTTTTAAATAAAGGACAGTGTCTTCAATAAGAGTCCATTCTGTGTTCTTATTAATTTTCGGCAAAAACATCCAGTCAAATTTCTCGAATTGTTTTAACGGTGTCATTCATTCTTCAATGTACGCTTTAATTTCCTTGTAGAAATAATGCGTGCATTTTTTAAACTCTTGTTTCGTGTTTTCATTTTCTTTATTCATAATACTCTGAACATTCAACGGCACGAAACTTTCCTTAATTCGGTCATCTAAGCTTTTTGTTATGGATGCAAGTATGCTTCTGGTTTCAAGGACTGAATTATGGCTTTTCTCTAATTTCTGTATTTTAGAGTGAACGGTGTGCATAATTCAGTGTATGAGAAACAAGAATGCCTCCGAGAGAGGATTTTCAAAAAACTGTTTAATTAAAACAGGTGGCCTTTCTATGCTTTCAAAATAATCGTTTAATAGACGGTAGAAGTTCAGGAGTCGCTCGATAGCTGGAAACAGGCTTAGCCAACGCGTCTTGGAATGATATAGAAGCTGTTTATATTCGACCTCAGCTGTTTCACAGAATTCTTTAAGAGCTTCGGTTCGTACTGTATAAGTGGCAAAAAAATTATAAATTTTTATGATGATGGATTCCACGTCCACTGGCAGCAAATCACATCCGTGGTGCACTGCGTTGTTAATGAATGTGAATTTAGCGAGTCGGTTCGTCGGTTGATCACTGCGTGCGGGCACAGAGAGTGTGTCGCGGGCGGCCCAAGACTTTAAATTTTTAAACCCGGACTACAAATGAAACCCCGCCCGGACGCTCCCCGGATGCCTTCTAAACTAGGACAAATCCGGGGAAACCCGGACGGATGGCAACCCTACCCTCACCTCACACAGTTTCTGAAATTGCGTCGCCCAACTGTTTCTGGGGCGGCCCACTGGACGTCTACCCTCTGGAATCGCACTCAGTATCTTCATCGGAATTCGGTCATCAGACATTCTTAGTACAACACGCGCAAGCCACCTCAGTTGCGATTTTTCTATGAAGAGTAGCAGTGGTTCAATGCTTAGACGACACGAGCAACTTCTCGTGAAGACACTAACTGCGAGCGAAAGACGTCTGTGCAAGTTTTTCCGCCCCAAAATTTGTTCGTACTTTGACCCCAAGTATGGTTTAAAAGCTGCTTACCATACTTTCTATGCAGACTGCCATTCCATATCTTCTTACTTCCATGGTTGGCATCTACAATTCAAAACTTTAAATAAAGGCAAAATTTTCCTGCTTTGAAATTTTAAAAATATTATATTTATCCTAGTGGAAAGTACGAAGAGGCTTGCGGGCCACATGAAGTGGGCCGCGGGTTGCTCATCATTGGAACTCAATGGGTTAAACATGTTCCCTACTTTTGAAAACTTATGTTGCGATCGCCATGTAGGTAATTGTTTTTTTTAATAGTTTATTATCGTTTTATCGAGGCTTTAATAGGCACGAAAAGTTAGTGATTGCAGTTAAATTTTTATGTAAAAAAAATTCCATTTTATAATACGAAACGTTATAAAGTATTATTTCGTAGCGTTTTTCATGACTGGCTCTGTTATTTATTACTGTTTATTTTATTTTATTTTATTACTTTTTACTCTTCCAAAAGTCAAATAAAGTAATATGTGTAACATAATATGAAATGGCATAATATTATGCCGATAACATTATTATGTTTGTAGATATGCATTATTCTACACCTAGGTACCTTACCTTCACCGATTTATGTATATTTATAAACGACTTTATTATATATGTATCTTAGAACAACTTGTTAGCCTCTGTCGTCATCCTCCCGTATGGTCTAGTGGCTAGGATAGCTGGCTTTCACCCAGCAGGCTCGGGTTCGATTCCCGGTACGGGAAATACCGTCGGGTGTTTTTTTTTTTTAAATTAGTTTTATTTATTTTTTATACAAATATTTTCATGAAATAACCGCAAGCTATTTTTGCAAGCGGTTTTTATTGATTTAATTTATTTATTATCTTAAAACAACGTATAAGTTTTTTTCCTGCTCACGATCAGAAAATGGCGTTAGTGTTAGGTACCTACCTACCTCCCATTTTTAAAAAGTTCTTAATTATAGTAGGAGAGTGGGAGAAGAGTATATACACAAAATAAAATGTTATTATTATTCAGGAAACAAAAGAAGTGTCGAGACATTTTATGTTTTAGCATTTTTATCTTGAATTAAATAATTCATGGCAATTCATGGCTTCTCAAGGTCTCATTCTCAGCATAGTTATAGCAAATTTCTAATAAAAAACAAACACTTATTTTTTATCGACAAGTTGTTTTGTTTACCTGAAATGTTAGGTTAGGAGCCGAGGTTACTATTTACTTAATTTATTTTTTATCGTAAAAACTATTCGCATGATAATTTTTTAATTAATTGTTTTTTTTTATTATCTCACAAGTAGATTCCATCTGAATATAAGTAGGTATAATTTAAATTTATCATAATGGATGGTCAGGGGTATCTAGTTGTTATTATGACTTCCCAGTTATTTTCCCAAAATGTTATAAAATTATAATTTGTATGTCGTATTTGGCGGTATTTACAATTAATAAGAAATTAAATTTTATTATTCAAGGGAAATGCATAGTTTGTTTGTAATTTTTAACGGAAATATATTATGTGTTTTGCATCCATCTATTATATATACATGAAATTCAAATACACCCATAATAGAATAATAAATAAAAAAAATTAAAAATTTAAATTTAAAAAATTAAGACGGGTTTGGCGGTATTTACCATAAAGAAAGAAGTAGGTATACGTTACTAGCATATGCCCGCGACTTCGTACGCGCAGGATTAGTACTTCGAGTAGTCTACTTTCTTTTCCTAGGTCCTTTCTGTTTATGTTTATACCAAAATTCTTAACCTATTTATTAATAATATCTATAATTTTTAATTCGATTCAAAGCATTAGGCGAGTAGGTACTTCAAATAAATTCATTAATTTTAATATTTTCTAAAATAGAATTTGATTTAACAATCATTGTTTTGCAGAATGTCATTCTCAAATTTTGACAATTTCTAATAAGCAATAATTATTATTTGTAATATATGGAAAATAGCTAGCTTTATAAATCATAGCCTATATGTTATTCTGATGTATGAAAAATATTATTGTAAAGTTTCATTAAAATCCATTCAGGAGTTTTTGCTCGAAAGAGTAACATACACACATACATCCATACAAACTTTCGCGTTTATAATATTAGTAAGTTTAGAAAATGCTCAAGGAAAATTAATAGTTTCATATTATTCAGGAAATAATTAAAATACAGCAAACATAAATGAAATAATTTGATTAAATTTCGAATATATTAATGTTCAATAAAACTTTCTTTATAGGTTTATGAAGGTGTATAAGCTAATCAGTGTTTTTTTAACATCCAACGTAAAAAGTTCTTACTTTATTTTGAACTTGTACGGTGACCAGGGGCGTTCTGTGACTTTTATTCGGAAAAAGTTTAATATTATTTTATAAAAGGAGCATTAATAATATAATACGCCTCTTTCGCAATATTTGGTACATCAATAAATGACAAACATTGTGACATAATATCACAAGCATACACCCGCTTTTCATCAATCCTGGGATGCGTGGTCTCTAAAACTAGAATCACATTCGCTCAGCGACAATTCTGGTCCATCTCTCCTAAAACATATATTGCTAATCTTTGAAAAAAATCTAATAAAGTAATTAAATGATAATTAAGAAATTAAAATCAAATATACACTGCATTGAGCACCAATATAGAGTAAAATAATTCTATATCCATTTATACTACCCATGTACAACATTGGATATCTGAAAGGGGGCAAACTTTTTTTAAAGATTACATCATATTAAAATTATTTTCAAGTTCACATATTCCATTATGAGTATATACTTGACAGTAAACTGAATTTAAATAAACACATAGTCACTAACGCATCTTCTATGCTGGGTTTCATAATCCGTTTCAGTAAACAATTCAAAGATCTTACTACATTCAAAATACTGTATTTCTCATAGGTTCGTAGTATCCTTGAATACGCATCACAAGTGTGGAACCCAGGCTGTGCAATACATAAAAAAATAGAATTGAAAGTGTTCAAAATAGATTTTTAAGGTACCTTAACTTCCGCTCTTTCCAATCTCATGTTAGTAATGAAGACAAAGTAAAGTTCTACAATATATAGACGTTAACTTGCCGAATAAATATAGCAGATTCGGTAATGTTATTTAAAATTTCCCATAACTTAATCGATAGCCCTTCTTCTGAAACGCCTAAAATTATCGTATTTTTTAATAACAGTTTTCTCCGTGTGTGATTTTGACTTCTTTGAAAAGTGAATACTTTTGCTTCTAATTTAATCTTTCTTGTTAATTATTATTGGAACATTTTTTTTATTTTCTGTGAAATGTCTATTATTATCATGTAGTTTAAATGTTTTTTGTTTCGACAATAATTTTTTTTATTACATTGTAATTTAGTCTGTATACCTACGCCTGTCATGATACGGGCATGCGCCTAATGGTGTTCGAGACAAAGCTAATGAATTGTATTATGAAATTTACTGAATATAATTTTTTTTTAAATACACGGAGTGCATTATTTCTCTTGTATTTAGCTCTCAATTATAAAATTGCTGATCTTTTGTAAAACTTTTTTTTAAATGTATAATTTTTAAGAAAAGAAACAGATTTATTTAATTTTCCCGGTGTAATGTCCCGTTTTCACCGGGACAGACCCGTTTTCAGGCAGCGTGTCCCGGGGTCCCAAATACGGACGCCAAAATGTCCCGTTTTCTAAAAAAGAAAGAAACACGCAGTAGAATTTAAAAAAAATATTTAAAAAATCGCGCAAATAAGAACCCTGGCGGTAGGATCAAGACGAGTTGTGATGGTCTCCTACATAGTAAAGTAAATTCACTGGTAAAATCCATGCTAATTTTAGTCAAAAACATTTTTACTTGTAACATATTGCTATATTTCGTTTATTAGTAAAGAAAATCTCTGTTCTTTTTTAATAAGGGATTTAGAATTTCAATCGTCCATGCGTTTGGTAGCTGCAAGATGAATTTTAATCTAACCTGTTTTGAACAGCGCTTTTGAGACGGTATTGTATACTTTTACCAAAGAAGCAGTTATGTCACGCGCATGGAAACGATGCAAGGAGTACAAACTAAACTTGATTTGTCTGGAAAATTTGTTTAAGTTGGGTTGGGTTATATTATTATAATTGTCAGGTTTTCTACCATACTTAAATAATTACGCGTGTGCATTTGCGAACCAAAAAGCGTGCCCGTCTACAAATTATGGAAAAGGAACCAAGCAACCGCAAGCGGCGTTTCGCGCCAATTTTCTGTTGCTCGTTCCTTTCCCATAAGTCATGGTTTTAGCTCGGTAGTTCGGCTAGCGTGTGCAAGTATCCAATAATGCGAAAGTCATAGAAAATACATTAAATATCACTATCAATTAATTAATCGGTAGGTATTCACTCTTTGTCAAATTTTTTCACATAATTGAAAAATGGAATAAAAAACAAAATCCTACTCTTTTGTTCTGGATCGAAATCGTGTCACGAGGTAAGAAACCGAACACCGATGTAAATGGCCATGGATGTTTTATATCTTATTCATACTATGCACCTCCATAACAAAAGTATTTATTTATCGGTATTGTTTTTTTCTCTTTGATACATTTTTTTTCTTCTTTTTTAATATATTCTAATTTATATGCATGTAATTATAATTATGCTCTATGGAACATGTGGGATTGCATCAATCTCCATTCCATACTTATGCTCCATACATTTCGAAAAAATACAATTATTATTATTATTATCATGAACTGGCACATTATTACCGGGATCATTAGGCACCTGTTTTTATTAGAAACGGTGAATTATATCAGGTTGGTTGGTTTACGTTTTAGTTACAAGAGAAAATATGTAATAATAAATGGCGGGAATTACTGTAGGGGGTTGATTCGGCTTGTTTGATTTGCTAATTTGTTTGGGCTTTTTAAATGTGTCAGAATGTGCATTTCGCACACATGCTCTTGATTTATCTGATAATAATGTGCTAATCCAGCCCATCTGGTAATCTGTGGGCAATCTGGCTGTTAACTTATTCAGGAGGATCCACGGAACGATGTGATTTATATTGTTAATTCGCTCGGAAAATTTCCTGGTAGGTATGCACCGCGGAATTTCTGCGGCCATCTCAAATTATACGTGAGAGTGATTCAAATTGCCTGTTTGTTGTCGCCGGGGAGTTAATATAAGCAAAGTACAAAATTATGAATATTATGTAGATTTGAATTTTTATTGTGTTTTAAGGACGTATATTTTAGATGACAAAAGCGTTGTTGGAACTACACGGAGAAAAATGTTATTCTAAAATGCGATCATTTTATTCGTAAAAACGGTTAAAAACGAGACTGAAGTTCTTACGAACAAATTAACAGGGTTTCAATGTTTATTGGCGGGATCATGTAAGAATAATTTGTTGGTACCTATACGTAATTTCGCACGTATATCAACAAATTATTCTTACATTTTCCCGCCAATAAACATTGAAACCCTGTTAATTTGTTCGTAAGAACTTCAGTCCCGTTTTTAACAGTTTTTACGAATAAAATGATCGTATTTTAGAATAACATTTTTCTTCGTGTACGAGCTTATATTTAAATGTTTTATTTCATGTATATTTACATAATACAAGGACAAATTTTGTAGTATGTTTTATAATTATAATTATGATAGATATTATTGTGTACCTTTGTGAATAAATGCAAATCTAATGAATGGCTTTGCAATGTTCTCACGCCCATGAAAAGAAATAAACAAAACATATATTTTTTAAATCGTGACTTATAAATTTTGAATTGTACGTCAGACATTATAAATAAAATAGGGAAAAGGCAAGGAAATCCTTTCCGCGCCTTCAATGAAAAATTCTCCTAAGAAATACTGAAGGGAAAAATAGAATGCAATGATTGCAATGGGAATAGAAGTGAGTTCTCGTGGAAGTTTAATGGAATTTTTTATAATGTCGCCTATTATACTATTCTATGGTGCAATGTATTTTCTTGATTTATTTATGTAGCGTTATTAATTATTAGTCGCTTATTACCTAAACTGTAATTTTTCCTTTGCAGCTTATGCACCAATAAAAGTAAACATATTACCGAAAGGAGATTGTTTTAAATGCTGCCCCATTGATGATGACACGGATATGAGATATTTACTATATACAAGGTAAGAAAAATTTAATAAAAAAAAACAAAAAAATATCTGCATCGGCCGGGAATCGAACCCGGGCCGCCCGCGTGGCAGGCGAGCATTCTACCACTGAACCACCGATGCTACAGCCAGTCTGGTGATTATTTTGTATAAAATACAAGCATTGCTTCTTATTTAACATAACACGAGGAATATAAACGCCAGAAATATTTGACTTCTTACCCCTTTAAAACTCGGCGTATTTTTGTATTTTCTACACAAGGAAAGTAGCGCCAAAGTTGAGTTTATTTTTTTTATCAAAAATTTTACAAGAATGAAAAATAGTTAGTCAATGGATCGGGTCAAAAACAATCTTAACCATAAAGGGGTATTTAAAAAAAGTTGTTTCTTATATAACTTCATATTTAATTAATGAAAAAACCAATTATTTAGTACTTTGCGCTAATAATTTTTGTAACGTAATTAATAATTTTATTTTAATTCTATTACAATTAAAAGGTAGGAAAAGCTTCAAACATAACATATTTTTTCATTTTCATAATGTAAACCGATTCGTAGTAAAGATAAATCTAACTAGTGATTTGACGTAGGTATTGCTTCATTTTATTGGAAATTAAATAATTTACTTTCGATGTTTATAATAAATTATTTTGTTTTAGAGAAAATCCTACCGTCGCACAGCAAATATTTTCAAATCGAGAACTGCCCAGCGATACAAAGTTTAATTCGTCCCGGCCAACAGTAATTTACTTGCACGGGTTCACGGAGATTGCGCCAGGACAGAGTGGCACTGGTATGAGAGACGGTATGTTGAATTACAATTATTTATTAATTACGTTCCTTAATTTTTTAATCGTATTATTACATGTTTTAATAAAAAAAATACAAATGTTTCCTCCTTCCTGATAAATATTTATTTATCTGGAATTACTGCCCCCTGGCGGTCTTTTCAATAAAACATAAAAATGGTAGCTATAATATTTACGCCGTTCTTCCATGGAGCTACGTTCAAGCGACGCGATCGCCGCTCGTCTGTATTTTCCATACTATTATTAGTGTTTGAAATCGTCGCAAGGCGCTGCACTAGCAAAATTGTATGACAGGTAGCGGTAGCGTCGCTTGTAAATAGCTACGTGAACGATGGGCGTTACGCCGTTCTTCCACGTAGCTACTCACAAGCGACGCTACCGCTACCTGTCATACTGTTTTGCTAGTGTAGCGCCTGGCGGCGTTTTCAAACACTAATAATAGTATGGAAAACAGAGACGAGCGGCGATCGCGTCGCTTGAACGTAGCTCCGTGGAAGAACGGTGTTAGAGGGTTTCTCACCATCCTCCTAATAGCATATCTATTCCATACTATAAAGTTTATTTTCGATTTACGATTTACGGTTTATTTGTTTATAAAGTCGGAGTTTATTATTCGGTACTTGCACCTATAAATAGTGGCTATATATAAGATACGTTGGCCGAGGTTCCTAACTATTATTGCAAGTATTTTATTTTTATTTTTAATAATATTCGTTACAGTGTGGATAAGCTATTAGGAGGATGGTGAGAAACCACCTTATTACAACAGGTATTTTTAGGATTTGTGTTCTGGGTTATTTATTTATTTATGGCTTATAAGTTAATTTGTGGGATTCCATTATATTTATTATATAACCTTACTAATGAATAAATAAGCCTTGCGTTATATAAATAGTTATTTTTACGCGTGACAGCAGTGTTTCGCCTTCCGAAGGCATTATTTAACAAGATATTACTAGAAAAGTAATCATCTCCCTCGGGTAAATAATTTTCTTTTAATATTGGTTTGTATAAGTTCACGCAGTGACTTAAATGTAGGTAAGTATGGTTAGATTCTCTCAGTACAGCCATGGTTAAAGACCACCACTCAGTATCGAAACGTCGCTTGAAATGTCTTTAGTCGCGTTTGGTAACCAGATCTGAATATCCAGATACTTTCCAACCATTCTCTTCCCTACTACTCCCCCTCCACACTCCCGTCAAACACTCAACAAACCATAAATCGGGGATGCTATAGTTCCACTGCTTCCCGTGCTGATTTCAACGTTTGTAACCTCATAAATCATTATTGAGAATTCTTCAATAGTAAGGACTAATATGTACTCGTACCCAAGGGCGGATCCACCGTTGTGGGCACGGTGGGCATGCCCACAACCCTAATGGACTTGTAACGTCACACTTTCACGGTCTATTGAGATCGATAGGCTGGTGATAATAAACGCTATGCCTTAATATAATTAAGAAAAAAAAACACAATGAATCATGATTCGTGCGTGATTCGGAACGCAGCAAAGAGCCATAGACGATATGCTGACACGTTATGTCACATTTTTGACAACATATTATCTGTTTCTTTTTGGCACATGAATACTTGTTTTGGAAAAAAGATATTTTTTTTAATGTTTTATTATTTATTGAGTTAGTTTATACAACATGAATAAACTAATATTAGGTCCTTACATATAAAATTGGCGCTATGCCGTACTGGCAACTTTGATTTCAAATATCTTCTCTTTGGTTAGGAATTCCAAATTCAAATTTATACAGCTATTTACTCATGTATTTGTGTTTCGAAAATTATAATTCATTTGTTTTTTCCTTAATTGTTTTTTTTTCTTTGCGTCACTTAGTTTACAAAATGGAAACTTGAAATATCGCGTTATTTACGAGTACGAGTTCCACCGTGGCACCAGTGCTGCAGAAACGGCTCGCTAAACCACGTCCGAGTTAGCTGCAGGCTGCGGTGTTAGTGATAAAACTGTTTTAATCCACTTGAAGCAAATTGGGAAGGTGAAAAAGCTTGAAAGGTGGGTACCTCACGAATTGAGTGAAGCAAATCAACCGGCACAATAATGAAGGGATTTTAAATCGAATCATTACCTGTGATGAAAAGTGGATCCTGTACGATAATCGGAAGCGCTCATCGCAATGGCTGAACCCTGCCGAACCAGCCAAACCATGCCCCAAGCGAAAATTGACTCCAAAAAAGTTACTTGTGAGCGTTTGGTGGACTAGTGCTGGTGTCGTTCACTACAGCTTTCTTAAATCTGGCCAGACGATTACGGCAGATGTCTATTGTCAGCAACTGCAAACCATGATGGAAAAGCTAGCTGCTAAACAACCGACGCTGGTTAATCGCTCTAGGCCACTGCTGCTTCATGATAACGCTAGACCACACACTGCACAACAGACGGCTACCAAATTAGAGGAGCTTCAATTGGAATGACTAAGACATCCACCGTACTCTCCGGATCTTGCCCCAACAGATTACCATTTTTTTAGAAATTTGGATATCTTCTTGCAAGGGAAAAAATTCAACTGCGATGGGGCAGGTCCAACCGCCATCAAAGATTTTATTGAATCCCGTCCGAATGGTTTTTTTAGTAAAGGAATCGATGAACTACCTATGAGATGGCAAAAGTGCATAGATAGCAATGGTACCTACATACTTTGATTAAATAAATATATTATATTTAAAAAAATCGACTTTATGTTCCTCCCATACAAAACTCCAATTTCATATGTAAGGACCTAATATAAACAAGATAATATTTCATTTTGTAACTTTAAATATTTTTACAATAAACATAACATTTCTTTTTAAATACATTCCTTCTTCCTTCATTCTTTAGACTTCATCATACATCTTTAGTCCTCTGTACATTAGGCAGTTCTGTGATTTGGATTTCTTCATACGTGGCAATCTAATTCTATTTACACTTCTGGTTTCGTATTATGTAAATCTCTACACTGAGAAAATGTTATTCTGAAATACGATCATTTTATTCGTAAAAACGGTTAAAAATGGGACTAAAGTTCTTACGAACAAATTAACAGTGTTTCAATGTTTATTGGCGGGAAAATGTAAGAATAATTTGTTGGTATACGTAGATACGAAATTAAACATTGAATGAAACACTAGTATACATTGAACCATTTGGCGGGTAAGAGGTGAGCCGCCGTAGCTCAGTAGATTAGAACACCTTACCGGACATCAGAAGGACACGGGTTCGAAATTACGTATACCAACAATTACGTATACGAAATTACGTATACCAACAAATTATTCTTACGTGTTCCCGCCAATAAACATTGAAACCCTGTTAATTTGTTCGTAAGAATTTCAGTAGTTTTTAACCGTGTTTACGAATAAAATGATCGTATTTTAAAATAACATTTTTCTCCGTGTATTTTTTTTAATTGATAAACTAATGTTTAAGAAAAGATTTTCATGCTTAGCACAAATGGTAACAATTATTATAAGCAATAATTATCAGCCCGAAACACTCATCCACATTCTTCATAAACCTTCCGGGACTCGAACCCGTGTCCTTCTGATTTCTGATGTCCGGTAAGGTGTTCTAATCCACTGAGCTACGGCGGCTTACCTCTTACCCGCCAAATGGTTCAATATATACTAGTGTTTCATTCAATAACTACCGCTTTCCCGTCGGCGCCATGTATCTTTTTTGGAAGATTTTTTCAATGTGGATGAGTGTTCCAGGCTGATAATTATTGCTTAAAATAATTGTTATCTCAAATCTTTTTTATCTCAAAAATAATCTCAGGAATCACTGGTTAAAGTAATTCAAGTACGATGCTTAAGACCCTGTATATACAAAGATGTGAACCTGGATATCGGTGAAATTATCAACGTTTTCGCGAAAAAGAAACGCAAGCTTGAATTTGTAATTTAAGTAAGCACCTAAATAAAGTTATTTATGTAAAATGTTTCCTAGCGTTTAATTTGATTTGATATCCTTTGAAGATATTAAAAAAATATCAAAATCGGTTCAGTAGTTGTAATGGTATTGGTAGCCTAATTAAGTCTCGTCTGGTGCATCTCACTTGCTGGTCGTACTTATGACACTCCTGAGACAGCGTCAAGATACCTATTTACCCAGTCTAGTGTCCTTATATTGGCTGAGAAAAAAAGAATAATTTATTGATTGAAATTGGTTTGGAATTTAATCGAAGCTGTGACTATTTAATTGGACGAAATCGGGTCTGACTTCCTCCAATGATGACTTCTATTCCTAAGGCCAAAGTCCTGATGCGCGGAAAAAAGGAAATAATCAAATTCAAAAGGCGTTCATGGGCGAGTTCGTACTCCGACTCGCACTTGGCTGATTTTCGGGTGGCTGTGCCCACAACCTTTTTCAAGGGCTGGATCCGCGCCTGCTCGTACCATAGTCATTATAGGTGTGAAAATAAAAGCATGAAAGAAACATTGCTAATAAAGCAATAGGTAGATATAATACATTAAAATGCCAAATCACAAACAGTAAAGTTATGACTTGTGGATCTTTCAATTTTCCCGATAAAGCTGTAACGTTTTTCATTGGTCCATTATATTGTCATTTACCTTTAAAATGTAGGAACACTTTACTAATGTTTATCGTTTTTAAATCCCTCGTAGATACGAGTACGAGTATATTCCTAGATTTTCCCACGGGAAGCTTTCCTTCGTACATGGCTTTCTGTGTAGGAGGGAAGGCTCTGTGTAGGTACTTGTGTACTACCGGTACTACGGTGTAGTTTAGTGTACATTATAGCTTGTGGTTTAATTAATTGTATTTATGTTCGCCGTTGCGGTGGGCACAAGACATACGCTGCCATGCATCTGCGGCTAGCCGTAGTACTTCATTGAGATAAAACAGGTAAGTATGTAAGGCTTTCAATCAGTTTGTAAGGTTAAAAAAATCATTCCCTTTGATCACAGGTACAACCTTAACTTATTTGGAGAATTTTCGCTAATTAAGGATACTTAGGAAGTAGGTACGTAAGTAGTAAGTTCCTACTGTTACACAGAAAAATGAGAACTGTTAAGAGAAAAATGTTATTCTAAAATACGATCATTTCATTCGTAAAAACGGTTAAAAACGGGACTGAAGTTCTTACGAACAAATTAACAGGGTTTCAATTTTTATTGGTGGGAACATGTAAGAATAATTTGTTGGTATACGTAATTTCGTACGTATACCAAGAAATTATTCTTACATTTTCCCGCCTATAAACATTAAAACACTGTTAATTTGTTAGTAAGAACTTCAGTCCCGTTTTTACGAATAAAATGATCGTATTTTAGAATAACATTTTTCTCCGTGTATAATGTGTGGAATATTCTTATTTGTTTTAAACGATCTAAAGCCACAAATTTGGCTGATGGTATTATTATGAAACATGGGGGCCCACATGGGGGTGGGTAAGGGAGGGCACCTCCCCCCCCCCCCCCCCCCCCATGGATTGATTGAAAACAGTCAAATAATGTTACTTTTATTTTAAATCGCTTTGTTAGCACAAAAAAATAATTTGCCCCTCTCCCTAGAAAATTTTCTGCGAGCGCCTATGATATGAAATACAAAGCAGGTACCGCAGTTTACTGGCCGAACACCTGGATCCGGGACTGTCTACAAAGGTTAGCGGGTGTGACGTCACTTCAGTCTTAGGCACGAAATTATCGTTTTTAGGATAATAATTGAAAATAAGCATAACTTAAACCGTTGTGAAAATTTTAATCGTCACCAAAAAACACTTACCTTAAAAATAAATAAAAATATTTTAATTACGAACGGTTCTATGAATTTTTGCTTTTTTAAACTAATTATAATAAGAAGGTAATAAGTAATAAGTAGACATCGGATTTTATGCACTAACAAAGTGCCAAAATATGCATGCAAACATGCACTAAAAATGCCGAAATATGCACTAAAAACTCTTGATATGCCCAAAATATGCACAATGCAAAATCAAAAAACCACTTTTATTTTTTATATATTTTAATTAAAGACGGTACAAAAACAGCGAAATATTCTTAAAATTATGCATAGCTTTTGTCACAATGTACAAATAAGTATTTTTCCGAATTTTCCATCAGAGACTTGTGACGTTTGTCACCCAGTATTAATTCTGTAAGCCGAAAATGACCTCTCTACGTCAACTAACGTCATTGACAAAATTTAAAATTTGGCTCCATTTCTGGAGATACCTGTTTAGGCAGGGTATGACCTTCTTTAGCCGACGTTTCGGACAGAGTTGCAGTGTCCATCATCAGGGCAGATCCGGCAGATCCGACGATGTGATCTACCGGATCTGCCCTGATGATGGACACTGCAACGCTGTCCGAAACGTCGGCTAAAGAAGGAGGCAGCGCAACACGGCATAACACCCCAAAAACAAACAACGAAAATGCTTTTGGCCGTGAAAATCTAAAAACGTATCATTGTTTCCATTATTTCTATTGATTTAAATAGAGGAAGGTTTTTGTTTCCAATTTTTCTATGGCATCTGGTGTTGTGTGGAGATGAGGGCGATATTCTGTTTAATGGTTGCGTCTTCAAATGCTATAGCCTTCCTTGACAGAATTGCAATGGCCTCAAAACTGTTGACCAGCGAAATATGCACGATTGGGAAAAAATGCTAAAATATGCATTAACGCCGTAATAAGAGAGTTATATGCATTTGCATATGTAAAAAGGCAAATGCATATAATCCAATCTCTAGTAATAAGCAAACACCAGCATTTTATCGGAAGACTGAAAACGATGACATTCCAGCTACAAATTTCACACCCTTACATATTGTAACCATACAAATCGTAACATAAATCGATAGTTTTCATTACACGGCACTCAGACAAAAACCACTACGTAAACGGTTTCATAAACCTATATAATATTATAAAATCCACATACATACCCGATTTGCATACAAGAGTTATTCGTGTTAAACACAGGGGTAGTAAGTAGTAAGCAAAACGTATCACAATGTCCACAACCGAAGGGAAAAATTATATAGATAAAGGATAAAGGTAAGTATGCAATTATTATTCTGTTTTAAACTAGCACAGAGTCTAGCCGTCGCAGACCCGTGAAAACACGGGAAAATAAAATTAAGAAAAAACTCTTTAACCCGCACGCTAATTTGTTCGCTTTTGGGAACAACTCATATATATATATATATATATATATATATATATATATATCATAGAAATTCAAATCTGACCTAAACGGGGTTAGAAAGATAAAAACACCACGCTTTGTATTCGACAAAATAATTCAAATGTACACCTTTTTAAAACCTATGTTTACGACCGCAATTTGAAAGAACATTGTGAGTTTTTTATTAATAATTTTTACATGAAACGACAAAAATATGGGGTGATTTTATGATTTTTTTATTAATTATTTTTACACGAAACGACAAAAAGGTGAGGGCGATAAAGTTTATAATACATTTGTCTAATAAAATATGTGTGTTTTTATTTTGTTTCGTTATAAGTTATTTTAGTTCGAATAAACCTATGTAAAGTCCGAACTCCAGCTTCAACAAAACTAAAACAAAACGCCTTCCACATGTCAAGAACATTTTTTGTTTTTTCCAATTGTCGTCTCCTGCATTTGTTTGTACATTGGAGCGCGGTACCTAAACACAGATTTCAACAAGCACCGTTGTGAACGTGGCTACAAAACATGACGCGTTATATACCATCATATTTTTACAGAGTTCGAAATAATACCGTTTTGCAATAAAATCCAAATAAATTAAATATTTATAAATAAAGCGTGATATTTTCTCTTTCTAACACCGCTTAGATCATATATCTAACCATGATAATAAGGGAGTCACAACGATTTCTATCAGACCTAATAAATACGCAAATCGCCCATAACCTCAAAAACATACGCCATACTTTCACTTTATGTCAACAACGCCGCACCGCGCGGCTGTACAATATAATGAACGCTTCCCCCCCCCCCCCCTCTGCCTTCACCGCTTCACCGCGTGTTGTCGTGTTTTCCTTCGATCACGGAAAACAAGAACATTGACTCTGTGTTTAAGGTCACGCCCATATTGACGATGTTGTAAGTCATTTGTTGTAAGATTGTTGTCGCAGGAGACGATAATACTGAAGGCAGAGACCCAGCTTAAGGTGAACCATTTTTAAAACTTTTATATGTTTTCATCCAAAGTTTTGAAGTTTAAAAAATTACATATATATTTCTAATAATGAAATTTTGAATCGTGTTTTATCACCTTTCAAAAACCCCTTTTTAGTTTTCAACATTCAGAAATATTTAATTTATTTGGATTTTATTGCACTTTTTTTTAACCTAGAATATTATGTTATCAATGCTGTATTTGTCTTTAATTAATGATAGTATCAACAATGCTTATTGTAATAGTGTCTGTGAGATCTTTAATGAGATGAGATGTTATCAAACCTTTAAATAAAAAAAATTTCAAAAGTGGAAATATTTTGATCTTCTGAGAGAATATGCCCGAGTGCTGAGGGGTTAAAGAAATAAACCTGTAATATTTAAACTTTATAATAGGAAAATCAAAAAAAAAAATGCCACTGCCGACAAAAGAAAAACCCCGATCAACTGCTAGGAAGGCAACAAACATTATAAAATACCGAAAAATTTTATTATTACTCCAAGATTATATTAATAATAAATTTAAGTTTATTTAAGTTCTGTGAAGGTCCTATTCAAGTTCTGTTACTATACAAGAACTATGAAACAACCGGCCCTTAATTAAATAATAGAAGATGATATACATATATAAATATGAATAACATAAGAACTTGAATGGAACTTTCACGGAATTTGATACTTTTATTAATTTGATTTTTTCAATGAATTATTAATTATTCTAATTCTGGGTAACTAAGAATTATAATGCTATTGTGTATTTTTTAATGTTAAGTTTATATACAAAATCGATACTTTACTAGTACGTACACACCACCGAAATTATATTGTTTTAATAATATTTATTTTGGTTGTAATTTCGTGGTTATAAACAAATTTATTTTTCTTCAAATACAAAAAACCTTTTGTGTGGCTTTTTATTTATTTAAAAAAACCAACACGTTTCGTAAGCAATGCTTACTTCTTCATGGTTTACTTTAAACTAAAACCATTTTACTGAAAACTAAAACTACATTACATAAAACTAAAACTACCGTAAATCGGGGCTACTTTGCATCTTACGGGGGAATTTGCATACAACAATTAATAAGAATGAAGTCTAGGGGTGCCTACAATATTTTTAAGGCATTAAATTGCTCCAATATACAATATACAATGAGATAGTAAGTAAATAGGTAAGTTATGCAAAGTTACCCCCTCATCGAAATCATTTTAATTAATTTCGAAAAAAAACTATAACTAATTTTACTCATCTTCCTCCTAATAGCTTATCCATACTATAAATATTATTATTAAAAATAAAGATTAAATGCTCGCAATAGTTAGAAAACTCTGCCAACTTATCCAATATATAGACACTATTCATAGGTTCGAGTACCAAATGATAAACTCCAACTTAATAAATAAATAATTCGTAAATCGAAAATAAACTTTATAGTATGGATAAGCTATTAGGCGGATGGTAAGAAACCCCCATAACTACAAAAAAGATGATGTTCACACCTATCTCATATTATCTGACCATTAAATCTCAAAAATACTACTCATTCCTTTTTTAAAAAAATGTTTGTGAAAAAATACTAAAAAGTGGCGCCAATTCCTGTTTACGGTAGGTACTTAACTAAAATTCACGTTACTTTTGCGTAAACCCTGAAGAAGTAAGCAAGTTTTTTAAACCATAAAAGTTGTTAAAACTGCGTGATGATTAATTTTTAATGATAGTTTTTTTTATTTATTTAATATTACGTGACTATTAAGTGACTGATTTCTACCAAAATATTTTGTTAGGTATAAAATTACTAATCGCTAATTCTTCTCACACCCCAGCATGTGGTAATTTAGTGATAAAATGATCGTTTTGTTTCAGCCTACCTGTCCACAGGGGATTATAACGTTATTCTGGTCGACTGGGGCGCTCTCATTGCATTGCCATGGTATGTTTATACATATTTTATTTATTTACATCCTCCAAGCCGTTCACCGATCCACCACATTTAGGGGGTTTCTCACCATCCTCCGAATAGCTTATCCACACCATAAAGTTTATTTTCAATTTAAAATTTACGATTTATTTATTTATTATGTGGGAGTTTATTATTCGGTACTCGAACCTATGAATAGTGTCTATATAGTGGATAAGTTGGCCGAGTACTTTAACTATTGCAAGTATTTTATTTTTATTTTTAATAATATTCATAATATAGATAAGCTATTAAGAGAATGGTGAGAAACCCCTTTATTCTAATATATAAATTGGGTGCTTCAATAATATTTTTTTCCGAATTTTCAACCTGGCACTGTTTCATATTATATTACCAAATGTCTAAAAAATTACAGTTTTTTTCAGATTTTTAATGGGGTTTTAGGGGTCACTACCAGCTGTGAAAATGTAGGGGTTTGACCAAAAAGTATAATAAGTTGGCATATAGCCACCATTCGTAGGTTCGAGTTCCGAATAATAAACTTCGACTAATTCTTCTTACTAATATTATAAACGCGAAAGTGTGTATGGATTTATGTATGTTTGTTACTCTTTAAATCTAAATTTAATGAATGGATTTTAATGAAACATCACAATAATATAGCTCATACATCAGAATAACACATAGGGTATAATTTATATGCGCTATTTATTTTAATATATTGAAAATAATACTTATTGTTTAATAGAAAATGTCTCAATTTGAGAATGACATTTTGCAAAACAATGATTGTTAAATCAAAATTCTATTTTAGAAAATATTTAAATTAGTGAATTTATTTGAAGTACTCGCCTAATACTGTGAATCGAATCAAGAATTATACATATTTTTTAATAAATAGGTTAAGAATTTTGGTATAAACGGAGATGGGACCTAGGAAAAGAAAATAGATTATTCGAAGTATTAATCCTACGCAGACGAAGTCGCGGGCAGAAGCTAGTTAATAAATAAACCGTAAATCGAAAATAAACTTTATCCTATGGATAAGCTATGAAGAGTATTGTGAGAAACCCCCAAAGATCAAAAGTACATTATTACTCACATGCTACCTATTGTTTGCAATACTGCGGGGGTCGGGAGAGGAACGTGTTTAATCTACATGTGGCTTATTTAATTCTGCATTCAGTGACATGTTTAGTCTGAAGCCAGGGACACACACAGCGTTATAAGCGCTAGCGTTATTTGGCTTGGCCTATTTCAGCATATTCCTCGCCATGCATTCCAATCGCAAATGTATGGCGAGCGATATGGTGAAGTAGGCCAAGCCAAATAACGCCGGCGCTTTTAACGCTGTGTATGTCCCTGGCTTGAAGCGCTGCAATCATTGCCCTAATATATCGCGAAACATTGATCAATGATAGCGACCCCTAAAATGAAAAATAATTTTTTTTAAAATGGCAATTGAAAGCATTGACAAATGTGCCCCTATAAAAACGAACTTTTACTTTTTGACGCAGCCTAATAAATATACATCGTCTATTAAAGTAAAAATACGCAATATTGCAAACGCATTATGTGTTTGTTTTATTGTTGACTTTTTTTAGAAACCACGGAAAAATCTAATTTAAATATATATATTTTTTTATTTATTCATTTTGTTTGCACGTTTACTTTTTTTATCGGAAGAGCCTTTATTTGTTTAATACTACATAATTATAATACTCGTATAGTGCTTTACGTATCAAGTTGTTGATTTGCGAAATCATTTATATCTTTTTTTTCACCAAGTTCAGTGTTATGGTTTTGAAAGTATGAATAATTATTATCCGTGATTGTTTGCGCTTCAAATTCCTCGGCTCACTTCAGATAAAAGTGGTGGGTATTTTATTACATAAGTTTGTATTTGTTGCTCTTATGATTTTGTTGATTCTGTTACTGTTATTGAATAAATAATAAATGGAGGTGTGCGCCCAGCGACAATATTCGTGCCTGTAGTTAGTTAATATTTTTCAGTATTTATTTATTTATCCGTTTATAAGATATACACAGTACATTAAATATATAAGTTGTGAGGTATGTTAAATAAATTGCATGGTTTTGTAGACAAATTATCAAGATCGCTTTGTAATTCCATACAATCGGATAAAGACTGTACAGGTTTAAAAAATTTCATCTGCGAATAACACAAAACGACCATTTTTAAAGCATATATAAATATCATTTATGTAAATATTAAATAGGAGTGGTCCGAGATGCGACTCCTGGGACACACCTAAGACGATTTCAGTTAAACATGATGTGAAACCACTGACAACCGTGATTTGGTGCCGATTACTGACATATGATGCGACCCAACTAAAGAGATCACCGTAAATTCCAAACCTAATAACTTCTGTAAAAGGATATAATGTTTAACACGGTCGAATGCTTTGGAATAGTTTATATAGGGGGCATCTACTTGGCCTCGTATATCCATTTGAGAATGAAGAAAATTTATAAATAACGCAAGATTTGAGGTTGTGGAGCGATTTTGAGTGAAGGTGAGATAGTAGAATATAATTGATCGTAAACAATTTTTTTCAGTACTTTACTTAAAATCGGCAGTTTGGATATAGGTCGATAGTTGGATACATCATTTTTACTGCCTTTTTTTAAGATTGGGGTAATTAAAGCTGTTTTTCACTTTTCGGGAAATGTTCCTTCAGATAGTGATAGTTTGAAAATAGCAAAAATGGGGGGAGACAATTGTTTACTACTATATTTTATAATTATCCCTGGAAGTTGATCATTCCCTGGTCCCTTTTGATATCGATGGACTTAAGGTATTTGAAAGTGATGTCTTCATTGATATCGATTGAGTTAATTATGTTATTTGAATTAAAAGAATCACTGGCATTGTTGATATGAGCAGGATCGACGAAAATACAGATCCAAAATATTCAGAGAATAAATCGGCTACTCCTTTACTGTCATTAGCAGTTTTTTCACCCTAAATCATATGATCGGGCATGGTAGGAGATTTTCTTTAAGAATTGACGTAGGACCATATTTTTTTAACATCATGCTGTATACCAGATTCTATCGTAGAAATGTAAATGTTTTGTAAGCCGCTAAAGCAACCGTTTATCCCCTTTGCGGAGCACAGAAAATGAGAGATAATCTAAAGAACTTCAATTTTTTGTTTGTTATTTTTTTAAGGCTGCCGTGTACCATAGAGGATATTTACCAGATTTTACAACTTTCTTGGGAATAAACGCATCGATAATTTGTTCAATTAGAACATAAAACGAACTTAGCGCTGTATTTACATCCGGTGCGTTTATAACGGTAGACCAATCAGTCGCTTTCAGTCTCTCATTAATTTCGGCATAATCTGCTTTATAGAATAATTCTATTGTTCGAGGTATAGGGTTGCATTAGTGGATGGAAATTCTAGTTTTTCTGTACAATCAATGATTTATGATGAGCATCCTCTAACTAAATGGTGATCGGCAGGCGACACTTCAGCTGCGGAGTATTACAGAACACGAGGTTTAAGATTCGTCTGTATGTGTTAGGTAAATGGTTAAAATGTATACAGCTAAGTAATGCGAGTTAGTTGACTTATGTTGATTATTCCATTCAATATTGGGCATGTCATAGTCACCGATAATAAAAAACTTGTCATTGCATGGGAAAACGGATTGTTAAGTCAGAAATAATATTGGTATGACTAGTAAATAATGCTAATCTTTCTAGAGATGTTAATTTTGGACTGACGCGACGCTAGGCAAGTACACGCAGTATGTGTGGATGTTATAACAATGATGATTAGATTTTGATGTATTGACAGATATCCAAATAGACCTTCAGCGTCTGATTTCCAAGAGCGGGGGTAACAAAAAAATCCTTTTTAATACCTATGATTAATCCTCCGCCAGTTGATTTACCAATGCGATGGCTATCCCTATCATTTATGTAAACATAATAGCGATTATCAAATAATTCCTCAGGACGCTATCAACCGACCAGCTTTCGGTAAAGAAGATCGGGTCATAATTATTGAGCAGCATATTTTGATGAAACTCTAACGAGCGCAAACCTCTTGCATTTTGATAAAAAATAAAGAATGCAGCATTGAGAAATTTTGTTAATTACATTGATGAATTCGGTTTCTATAAAATATACTTGACGAATATTATATTCAAGAGTTATGTTGATAGTCATAAATCCACAGGGAATAGCAAAGCAAAGCATACATTTTTCAATTAAAGTGCGTGAGTATAATATCGATATTATTAATGAGAATGAGCAATAATTATCAGCAGGTGGGGTTAATATAGAAAGGGTGACATTGAAAAAAATATAAAAAAATTTAGGAGAAAAATAGTAGTTACAGGTTAGGTGATTTAATCTGGGAATGGTTATCATGTAAGGTTTTTTAGCTGCGATTCAAAAGAGACGTGTATGGGAGGTGATGTTTCGATCTTCCGTAAGTAGATTTTTGAGCTTCTAATCCATAAAAACTGATACTTATGTTCGTTTTTAAAGCCTTTTATTAGGAATCACTCTTCCGCGTAAGATGGTTGTTGACGAAGATACTCTGTTCAGCTCCGGCCATCCCGATGCACTTTGTAGTCATTCCTTTTTTCCCCTTGATGTTATTCATCCTTCTTCTTTCGAGAGGTGAATTTGGCGATGATGTTTCCTGGATGTCCGTCAGTCGTGTCTTGATTACGATTACGCTTACTAACTCTGCTAACGTATTCAATGTCACTTTGTTGTAGAGGGCATCCAATGACTGACTTAACATCATTGTAGGCAGGTTCTCGTTGGCGGTCTCAGACATTCCATGAATTTCGATGTTGTTGGTTATAAGTTCCTGCTCCCTTTCATTGTTACCCCTCTTTAAAATTTGATACGGGGAATAACCGATCTTTCTCATTGGAACCTCCCTGTACAGTTGCATGCATTTTTAAACTTTCATTCTCAGCTGCTGGTCAATCGCTCTTAATGTCGTTACAGTATATATTCTCCATCATGTTATATATCCCCCCTCCTTGACCCTTATCTGATATTGCAGATATGCACCATCTATCGGGAGTGCTGAGAAATAACCGGGCCATAAAAGCAATTTACTCATTTCCTCCGGGAGTAAACAGTGATTTGATTTGCCACTGTGCCGGGAAATATTATCTGCTCTCAGTGTACGTTGCACATCATTTTCTGTCATCCGAACGTACGTCGGAGATTGTCTTTTGAACTTGAACATTCATATTTATGTGCCTGATGAATGTACGAATGTGATAGGAGGTATAAAAGGCATGTTAGCGTGCACGAAAGTTCTTTTGTTATTCAGTTTATACTTATAAATATATCTTATCTTACTAATATTATAAACGTGAAAGTTTATATGGATGTATGTGTGTTTGTTACTCTTTCACACAAAATTTACTGAATGGATTTCAATAAAACTTTACAATAATATTTATTTTCAATGTATTGAAAATAATAATTATTGTTTAATAGAAAATGTCAAAATTTGAGAATGACATTTTGCAAAACAATGATTGTTAAATCAATATTCTATTTTAGAAAATGTTTAAATTAGTGAATTTATTTGAAGTAGTCGCCTAATACTTTGAATCGAATCAAGAATTATAGTTAAATAAATATGTTAAGAATTTTAGTATAAACGTAGAAGGGACCTAGGAAAAAAAATAGATTACTTGAAGTAAGTACTAATCCTACGCAGACGAAGTTGCGGGCAGAAGCTAGTTACTTATAATTGAAGTATTTATTTATTTGTAACACTTCAAAACAATTGACAGAACCATATAAATTTGATTCGATCAAAGTTCAAAAAAAGAAATTTCACATTCGAATTCGTACATTTAAAATTTATACAATCTTAATTCATATAATCTACATTTTCGTAAATTCGAATATCATGTAATCAAATAAACTAGGTTCATTCAAATTTCAAATTTTACGTATTTAAACATTCAAAATTTTACGTATTTAAAATTTAAACATTCAAAATTTGTACATTCAAATTTAATTCAGAATGCACGCAATTAAATTAATACAGTTATATTTTATACATTCAAACTTCAAACATTCAAATTTCATCCAATCATATTTTACGAAAATTTCATGTAGGTAGGTTACTGAGTCTGCGAGCTAAATTGCGCAGCACTCATTAAAAGCTAAAAATAGACCTAAAGCTAAAGCTTGTGATGCCCTACTTTATTTTCTTTCTTTCATTTTCCCACCGGAAGAAAGGGGAATTTTTTTTACTACCATACGCCTAAGGAAGAACGCAAACTTTTTTCCCCCAGTTCCGTGCATTTCAAATAAAATAATATACGGCGCATTTTACGTTCAAACCGCCAAACTTTTCATAACAATCTAAGGAAAATAAATGTTAATTTCATTAAAGCGCAAATAAAGACAAAGCCTAGTTTGCTCATTTGCGTACGGATGAGAAAATGATATTATAAAAGTTGTTATTTTTATATATTTTGAGTTTCCTAAAAGAATAGTTACCTATTCCTAACCCCATCTCTTAATTTGTATGCGAATTCGTGCTTAGTCAGAAGTTAGAAAAACTTGACTCACAACGTAAAAAAGTCACAATGAATAATAAATTCACCCTAAAGTTTCGCGGTATGAGTATGAAAATTGGTGTGTAATTGTAATTAGTAATCAGTGTAAACAATACGAGCCGTGAAGATTGGACGCTCATGACAGTAGAATATAGAATAATTTGATAAAATGGGAAATTTCACTCGGAAATTGGGGAAAATTTTGCTTGTTAGATTTACGAATGATACTCACACTCCATAAAAGTACGATAAATACCGAGTTTGTAATACAATAATTTGATAAAATGGGAAATTTTACTCGGAAATTGGGGAAAACTTTGCCTGTTAGGTTTACGAATGATACTGACAC
Source organism: Limnephilus auricula (assembly GCA_951813805.1). Lineage (NCBI taxonomy): Eukaryota > Metazoa > Arthropoda > Insecta > Trichoptera > Limnephilidae > Limnephilus > Limnephilus auricula. The sequence goes on along the minus strand of OX638388.1, from coordinate 19,784,026 downwards.
TCCCTAAAAGTAAGATAAATACCGATTTTGTAATAGAATAATTTGATAAAATGGGAAATTTTACTCGTAAATTGGGGAAAACTTTGCCTGTTAGATTTACGAATGATACTGACACTCCCTAAAAGAACGATAAATACCGATTTTATATGAAAATTAACGCAGGTATCGCCCGTAGACATTTCAATGATACGTATGTAGACATTTATGTACATATATGTCTGTCTCGACACAGGTATATCCTAGTGAGACAGGCATACCAAAATCGCATGTAATTAAACTTTATACGGGTAAATAAATAAATGAAAAAAATTAAAAATTAAATTGTTTTTCTTATCGCCAATTTTTGTTTTGGGTTTTTAATTTTTTATTATACAAGGGTCTCGTAATATTATTTTTTTTACTCCACACAGGAGGCCGTGAGAAAATAATTTCTTTCGGGGTCTGTGTCATCTTCTGGGATTCTGTGTGTCTTATTTTCGAGGAGAGTGAGGGGTGAACTCGGGTCTTAAAGAGAGAGGTCTCTCAGAGAACGACAAATCGTTCCACAGCCAACAACAGATAATAAATCGTAGAAATGACCCGTTCTCATGTGACAAATGTCATTGGGGATAAATGACGCTAGTTCCTCGGAGCACCTTCCATTGAAATACCGGTAGAATAAGGACAACATTCCCTCCTGACGCCTGTGATCTAAAGATTGCAATCCGTAAGAGAGGTGATTGCCAAATTGAAGAATGGGGTGCACACACGCGATTTGTACAGGGTCAGCAGTTGTGTACTATTGAAGTATCTGCGGGCCCTGTACAGCACATCCATCAGCTTCTGAGAGGGTAACTTGACTCTGGCTCCGATAGAGCTTTCACCTGCTAGGACCCAGACAGAAGAATGAATTTGATAATCTGCTCAAGTCAGAAATTTTTATACATCTGATTAATTTCGCCAAAAGTAGGTAAGTAAATTTTGACCTTTTATCGGTTTGTTTCTTCAGTTCGAAATACGAAATTGTTTTTTTTTTTCAGGTATATATCGGCGGTGCGCAATACAATCCACGCCGGAACCTTGCTGGCGCGCTTCGTGTCGTGGCTGGACACGCGCGGCGTGCGACCGCGCACGCTGCACGTGGTAGGGTTCTCTCTGGGCGCGGAGGCCGCGGGTCTAGCCGGCAAGCAACTTGCCACCAGGGGCTTGCGTATCGGCCGGATCACAGGTCAGGACTAAACATGCCATCAACCTCAACCTTCATCTTTACCATAATCTTACCTTCCTTACTTCATTCAGCTTTAATACAGTCTACAAACGGGGATGGTTCCAATAATTATTTTAGTCAGTAGGCGACTCTTGAGCGGAATCGCGCCAACAGCTTCCCAAAATAAATTCATGAATATCGATACTATATTAGACGCAGTTTTCCAACTAAAGAACTAAACATCCGAACAAATAAATAAATCTATAATAATATTTAGCACTAATCTAATCTATGACTAATATAAATAATCAGTATAATCACATATATATACTAAAATTAATTCTTCGTAATTTAAATCAGCCAATATTTAAGGGAGTACGAACCAATATTTAATCAAATAATATTTGCACATAAACCATTCACAAACGTAATGCGCCTAATGATGAATATTTACCCAAACTCGATGAAATAAAATAAAGTCATCTATGTCCCTAGATCAGAAATTATTTATAAGTTATTCGCGGTAGGTACAACACATCAATAATTTAAAGTTGGATTAAAAATCTTCCTAGACATGAAACTTAAATTAAATAAATATATGAAATTAGTTGTTAGCTAGAACTTCATTGCTTTTTAACTCAAATTCCCAGCGAATTCTTCAATTTGGAACGTGACATTTCGTCTGCGTGACCTTTCCCTGAATGTAAATGTCACGTAAATATAACCCCCATTCCTCAACCTTTGAAGATATACATTAGGTATTCATTAAAATTCTAGTAGGTACGGGTTGTACATTACGTTGTGTGAGTAGTTGATCTTTGTATTATGTTATGTTGATACCGCGTGGGTCCCGAGTCCCGAGAACCCGCTTTCGAAAATATCCGCATGGTAAAAAATTCCATCGTTTTCCAGACTTGTTGATTCTACGTTCTACGTTGAGTATTTTAATATAATAAAACTTTTATTTTATTTGGAAAAATTACATCCATATTTTTACTCCAAATAGGCTCCAGGTACGTGCTAATACCTACACTTTGTATAATAAACATTTTTTCTTATAATGGGGGCATTTTCCACCCTTGGCGCCTGAACACAAAGAAACTCAACGGTCGCACACAACGACAATGTTTTTATTCTCGGGTTGTTTTAGTTGAGGATAATATCAAAAGTAGGTAGGTACATATTAAATTTCTTTGTTATGATTTATAATTCTAACATGCAAGACATTATTTACTACGCTCGGGTTGTTTTTTCTCGGTAGACTGGCGATTGTGCTTTTATGTGATCGCTAACTCACATATTATAAGCACTAAACTACACTTCTTCATTATTTCATTAAATGATTCACAACTGCATTATGTAATAAATGTTTTTATCTATTTATCTATCTAAAGATGTCATATATTTTGCGAGTTTTATCGATGATCTTGTGGGACGTAATTACAAATATACGCAAATTTTCGCTCTCATAACTCCATAACAACTCAGGTAGCCTGATAATACGAGTAACATAACTCTATAGAGGCCACATAAACCTGCGTAGACTAAAGATCCGCCGGTAAAGGACCAATGCTGTTGTTGAATATAAATATAGTTAAAGGATAGACCAGCGTCAACTAAGATCATCAATAAATACCAGACCTATAAAAGAAACAACAGCAATGGATATTTTTTTAGTAAAAGTAAAAGGATGTTAAGGAATAGTAAAATTATCTAAAATGCGTTTAATATCTTTCAGTTGCTGCCTCCTCCACCACATTTCTTCCACCTTTAAATATTAAATTAAGAGGGTATACACAGAGAATACCAGGAATTTGTCCTTTTTAAATCTTTAATCGATTTATTGACTCTATTTTACAAAAAAAAAACATAAATTGATTTCGAAAGATTGTTATTTTATCTGGTAAAGTTATGTTTTAAATTTAGATAAAACAAGTTTATGTTTTAATATATTAAGGTTATACCGTAAGTCGTTGGCAGGTTTGTTAAATTTTCAAACGAAATATTGTATGATACAACACACATTTAAAAACATAAAAAAATACAGTCAAATAAAACAATACATTATCTAAGTAAAGCCACTTTTCAGAATTTTAATTTTAGTTCAAATAAAATCACTTAAAAAAATCCGAGTACGTGTTTTGTGACGAAAATACCTCAGTTTATCTATTTATTTACGGTCTTACAAACTAAAATATATCAGATTTTTTTTACACACTTATTTTGCTTAGACATTATTGAAAAATCATAAATAATTATGATAAAAAAATACTTATAAGAAGTACACGATATTAAAAATTTATCATCACGCGTTTGAGTATTTTTACAAATAGAAAGTAGGTACATATTAAAGCAAATTTTGAATGTAGTAAAGTCGATACTGATTTATTAGTTAAACATTTTGGTACGGAGAATAATCAGTCATTCTCATAGGAACCGCCCTGTACAGTTGCAAAGGCACGATCGGAAGTCTAAATTTTAATTTTCGGCCTCTGGTTAATAGGCCAAGTGATGTTTTCATATTAATATTGAATGATTTTCTACAGGCTTGGACCCCGCATTTCCCTTGTATAACCTGATGGGGAGAAAAGGACGTCTAAGCAAAGAAGACGCAATCTTCGTGGACGTGATCCACACCAACTCGGGAGTTTTTGGGTACCCAACTCCCATAGGGGACGTGGATTTCTACCCCAACTGGGGATCTCCCATCCAGCCTGGCTGCCTTCCACAGGACGTCATCAGAAGGAGAATCCTGGATCAATTAGGTAATCAATCTTTCAATAAGTATAATTTAAAAATTTGTTGTTCTAATTTGAAGGCTGTTTTGCAAAGTAAAATTACAATTTCTGTCATCTATTTCCGTTTCCTGTTAGTAACAATCATCCTTGACAAAAGGGTCTATAATTTTACCGTAAGTTATAATTCCGACTGAACCCGTTTACTTGGAACAATGTTGCTGTAACGATGTGTTATAATATGGTTTCTTTTCAGTAAAATTTAATTTACTTCGAAGTTAACCGGATCCTGTGGAAGAAGTAATAATTAATGTTGATACAAACAGAGTGAACATTTAAACTAACGATTTAATTCAGCGGCCATTCACAGAATGTGCAAACATCCAATAATAATAAAAATCAGACTATAAAAATTAAATATTACCATTTGTTATTTCGGCTACTGGCATTATACCTAGCTCTCTCATTAAAAATTTAGGCATATTAGATTTGTCAAAGAATTTGTATATAAAAATGCAAGAATTAGTCATTTTAAATACATGTAGGATTACGAAAGATTTTTTAAATATTTATATTGAGGGATCTGTAGGATTTATCGGTCAAATTAGGAATTCCACCGAGCCGAACCCTCTGATATGAAAATATCTGGAGTCGTTGAATTATATTCCCATTTAATAGTTTAATAGTTGTTCTTGTATTGTTTCGTATTAATTATACTTATATAATACACTTGCATAACGTGGATTTACTAGATGATCATTTATATGGAAAAGTGCATCCTATGGGAAAAACTAAACCCGGACCTGAAAATCTGGTGCGTAAATAAATTGGATAATTTGTAGAGCGCCGTTTTTGTGAGAAATCACCTCAGGGGCGCTATCAATACAATCAGTCAGTCCCGTAGAATGCGTACAATTTAAAATACTATACGATGATTTGGAATGATCCCAGCATCGCTAAAGCCATAACCGCTACAATTTCAATAATAAAAAAATGTGATTTGGAATTATCCGATTCGGAATTATCCAATCATCCCAATTTGTGGAAATTAAAGTAAACAATTTTATCCGTAACCACTCGAACATTGACTATCCCCATGGGTACAATTTCCCAGTCGATTAATCTTCCGAGGAATGAACCGCTAAAAGCTCTCAACAGCGGGAATTAACTTCTACCGCCCGATTGATTTATCGTAATTAAAGAAAATTATGTGTATATTAGTGACTGAACAATCAATGAAAGCTTCCACTAATTACCTAGAAAGGTTCCGAGCTTATTTAATTGATACCTGAGAATGTTGTCACCTTTTAATCATTTAACAATTAAGCGTAAACATTTTTGGTTCTTACGATTAAAGTTTTCTTCAGTCGCTCAGCTAAAATTGCTTTCTTTGAGTGTGACTTTAGGGAGACGAATGTATAATATTTATGTTTTCATACACAATGCTTGATTCGTGGTAGGGAGAATAATTAACGCATTTTTATAAGGTAGCCTTCAATTGGCGTCATTGATCAGCAGATAGACAGCATTACTCTGGGGAAAAATGTATTTTTTATCACATTTTTTTATTTATTTTATTGTAATTTGTACCTTCGTGGCGTACGTACGTTTGATAAGAGAAGCATTATTTATTAGGTACATACTTTGATTATGTATGTGTTAATTAATTTTTAAGTTTTATTTAATTTGCGTGCTTTATTCGAAATCTTAAGAAAATCAATCACTAAAAAATCAGTAAAACGTTTCCCGTTAAATAGCCAGCATAATAGTTGACTTTTTGTAGTTGATTCCAAGGTTACGTCTAAAACTACGAATAAAAACAAATCAATACAGATTCTATTTTCTAACGTTTCAATGTCAGTTCAATGGAAACAAATCAAAAAATGCAAAAATAAATTACACGATTCTTTCATTGGTATTTGGTTTGACGGTTTCGGGAAAAGTTATGCCGATTTGTCTAAAACATTTCGTATAATTTGCCTTCGTCAATTGATAGATTAAAAAATACTTTTAATGCGTCTTGACCCATTTTTCGCCACAATTTGTATTGTGGCGAAAAATGGGTTTTAAACTGATGACGTAAACAATTATTATAGATACCGTTGGATTACAATGGCCACTGTAATAAATTTTGTGATTATTTATCACCTGACCCCGTTACAGAACTGATCGTGGGACATGTATTTGTCGATAATAGTGTTCAATGTGTGTTTTCCAGGGGACATTTGTAAAAGAGTAATTTCCGAAAATCTGGCGAAATGCCAAACACATTTTCCAGGCTGGCATGATCCGGAAATGCATCGGATATCGCACCGAAGCTTGCAAATACCAAATTATCCGGGGGAAATTTAAGATCGATTTTTAACCCTTACATTTTTTATACCATTGCATGCACGCTGCACACTGAACGTACATATAAACAGTTTTTATTAATCACGAACGATTCAAGGAAATAATAACATACCACGATACCCGTTAGCTCTGTCAATATGGGTCAACATTAAATAGTCTCAAATCTAGTTAGTTGGTTACGCAAGTACCTACTAATTCTAAAAGATAATTATTTATGGTTTCAGATTTCATACTAAAAGATTTATTTCAGGACGAATTGCAACGTTTGCTGTTATAAACGTGTTACATACTGCCTGAATGGTATTTTTTCGATTTATGTTCGGCATTATAATGAAAGACTCGATAAGTTGAATTGAATGCAGCGAAGCACGAACGCCAAGGCGAACTTCTGGAGATCGCATGCGACCTGATCGACAGAAAGAATTACGTGAAAGATTGCACGGATCAGACATGAACTCATTTCCCATAAAGTTGGCAACAATGGCTGTACGGGTGAAGAAGAGATTGGACGTTAAACTTGTTTGACTTGTTGAAGAATGTGAAAATCGGGTCAATTAGGGTAATCTGCTCGTGCAATGGGGTAAAGTTTGGCAGAGCGATTCTTATAATCCCATTAGCATCCCATAGCTACGTAATATATGTCGTTGAAGTCAGAAAATTATTATTTTATGAGGTGAAAAGGATAGAGGTACAAAGTTAGTTTACCCCCAGCGAGAGATCATATGTGACGTCATCGATCTAGTATCTTCTGTTTTTTTCGTTTTCGCGCGAACAAATCGAGTGAGAAGGAAGAGAATGAACGTCGATGACGTCCATACGAGCTCTCGCTGAGACTCTTAGTTCCCTTTTACTAGGTGGAAAAATTGTTTATTTTGAATTTATGCCACCTATATATATATTATTTAGTTTTCCTTAGTGCTTTTGCAATTGGATTATTGGTTTTATCCTTTTTAAAAAATATAATTTAATAATTGGAATCTAAAAGAGTTCACTTTATGTTTGAATAATATAATATTAAAAATATCATTTGAATAATATCTTGTGGGTAGGTAATTATTTTATATCACGCCATCGTTTTATTCTATATTTAGGTACAACCTTTTCACGTAGCATAGCTTGCATGTACAGTGGAAGAAGACCTAAAAACTTTATCACGAAATGTTTATATATCCAAAACAATTTTTTTTACACAATAAGTTATTTCCATAGACAGTTTTCTCCATCCCTTCCAAAACACGATCCGAAAATAGAGTGGAACATTTTAAAACTCCAGAATCCTTGAAACTTATTTTAGTGTTTTAAAAAAAGAATACGTAGAAAGTTCGTGCCGGTTTGTTTGTTTTTTGCAGTCGGGTGCAGTCACCGGCGCGCGTGGCAGCTTTACGCCGAGTCAGTCATCAACCCCACGGGCTTCCCCGCGCGCCGCTGCAAGGGCGGGGTGTGCAAGAAGACCACGGTGGCGTATATGGGCATCGCCGCGGACCCCAGGTAAATGTTATAATTTATTATTATTAAGACGATAGACTTCACTTTTCGGCCCATACAAAAAGGACGCCCGGGAAAAAACACTTTTCTACATCGAAAATTGCACGAAATGAATATTTTTTTTTATACTGCCTTCTAGAAGGTAAAAGCTATGTCGGTAGCTTTTTTAATTTTCGATGCGTTTCGTATTAACGTAAACATTCACTGTCAAACATGTATAAATTATCGGGAAATATTACTTAAGATAAAGGTGCTGCTAACTTAATTCTCATAAAGAATTACAAAATTATCAAAACATACCGACATATCTTATTCTTTCGAGAACATATTTTTGTTTTTATATTACAATTTCGTGAAAGTTTGGGTATAGAAAATTTTTTTCTCCCGAAACTCTTTTTCGTGCGATTTCTATAGGTAAATTGAGCGTAATCTCATTCGCACATTTCGCATTCGCATGTATTGTAAGTGTGCGTGAGCTTATTGTGAGCGGAATAGAATGACAGAAGCGGGTGTTCCGCGTGTGGTTCAAAGTCTAGCCTCTTAAGGCGTACCGCCGATCGATATATCGTGACCTTCCACTCTTTCTCATAAACGTGGCATTAATATGATAGAGAGGTTCTAACGGAGCTCTCAGTAAAGAGTAAGGCATCTATTTATCTTAGCTTCTAAGATTGAGAGACTCTCAGATCCAAACTGACCGGAGCCAGTTTTCCATTTGATTTACGGCAGAAGTAGCAATTGCCAGACACTGATCGATATTTTGTGTTTAGCATTATAAGAATTGTGTACATAATAAGTCTAAAGTCATGGTGTTTGAAAGAGAGAGTACGAAAACAGTGTGCAATATAATTGTGAACGATGAAAACTTGGAGCAGGTGGATGAGTTTGTGTATTTGGGTAGTATGTTTACGAGAGATGGGAAGGCTGATAGAGATATTGAAAGAAGGGTAAATGCAGGTAACTCCATTAATGGAGGACTGAATGCCGTTGGCGCTAACAAAAAGCTGTCCAAAGAAGCGAAGCTAGCAGTCCACAATGGAGTGCTTGTACCTACCCTGATGTATGGCAGTGAGACATGAAACTGGCAGAGGAAGGATGAAAGTAGACTGAATGCTGTTGAAATGAGATCCCTGAGACGTATGTGCGGTAAAACCATGTATGATCGTGTGAGAAATGTGGAGATTCGAAAAGAATGCAAGGCTGATGTAAGCGTAATGAGTAAAATTAAGAAAGGAACCCTCAGATGGTTTGGGCATGTAGAGCGAATGAACGAAGAAAGGAGCGTAAGGAGAATATATGATGCAAGTGTGAATGGTATAAGAAGTAGGGGACGTCCGAGGAAGACATGGCATCAAGTGAATCAGATACTAAAATCAAATACAAAACGATCAAGTGAATCAGATACTTGAGTCGGGCCATGTCAAGAGTCAGAAAAATAGAAGAGTATGTATGAGACGATGTATGAATGTGAATGAGGCAAAGATTGTGTGCCAAGACCGAGGTGTTTGGCGGTCCGTCCTTTCTGCCTACCCCTGCGGGGAAACGGCGTGATGGTTGGTTAGTTAGTTAGTTTTAGAATTGTGTACCAACTACGAGTCCATTCATGGGAGAGAGCATTCCCAATTGGGGTATGTTATGTAACCGAGTGAAGTGGAGATGAGAAGGAGATTGGGGGAGGAAGGTTAAGAAGTACCTGGCTATTCAGTCGCTAAATACGGCTATAGCAATGATTCGATTCTGAAAGGTGGTCTTTCATGAGAGTATCTACTACTATGGAACGTTTGACAAACACGCGAAAGTTGTAATTATTTTTTTTCAAATTTCTATTGTATTTCGAGGAAAATTAAATATTGTAATTATGTAATTTAACTAATTCATTCCTTTTTCCAGTTTAAGGGGACAGTTTTACCTTGGTACCAATGCCGAAGAACCTTACGCGAAGAATGCCCCCTGAAGATTTTCACGTCAATTACCTCCGATAATGTAATCAATATTTGTACTTGCCACTGAAGCATATTCTTGCCAGCTGAAAACCTAGTTTTAAAAACACAGTGGTGATATAATATTATGTATAAATAGGCATTTAACAATGGGCATTTAATGAAGGTATCGGAAGAAGTGTATATTTGTGAGAGAATAATAAATGTGTCCTCCTGCTGAATTTGATTTAGACTTCGCAATACACCATTAGATAAGTTCTCTGTATATAGTAATACCCCGAGTAAAATAAGTAATGGGTTCCGCACACCTCGTAATTTGGATTATACGTAAGTGGAACTTTTATAGTAATTGATACCACCTAACGATATTTGTGGCACTTCGTTAGAGTACCTAGTCGAATAACTCCGAACGAGGTTTAAGCAGTCAACGATTTTATACGAATAGTTCATTGAGGAGTGTAGATCTCGCAACCAAAAAGTATGTTTCTAATTTTACCTTATTTAATAAACCAAAACCAAAAATTTCTCTGAAGTTATAAGATTTGTAAGTATCTACTTAAATACCTACCCTACCTACTTAACTAATAAACACGACGTTTCGACGATCGATCCCATTTGAAAAAAAAAATACTGAACCATTAACCCGTCGTTTGCCGACTCAAACTTTTCACCGTGCGTCAGCTGATTCTATCTTCGTAATAACTCTAATAAACCAATAACACTTGGTATGTATGTATATCTAATAAACCAATAACACTTGCTTTTTGAAAAATTATGATTTTGTAAATTGTACCGTGTCTTACCATAATGTGTTAATATATTTTTTTATAAAAGTAGAAATTATATAATTTACCATAAGTATTATTTACCTTTAAAAAAAAAACTTAATTGAGAGATGTATTTTTTTATCGTGCATCCCTTCTATCAGCTTCTACGGCGCACGGCAGATTTAAACGGCCACCATATTTAACCGGAACCGGAACGTAACTATTTACAAATTTACAGAAAACGATATGAAAAACGCTCAACTTCTCGCCGCACTCAGTCATTATACATAAAATGCAATGTATGCATATCAAGTGTTAGAATTTAAAACTTTATATAGTACTTTTTTATATTTGTTTTTCAAATTTTCCAGATATCCTTTTTATGTACCTGCTAAGTTGCGTGTTATCTAGCTCGGGGTGTTACTGTACATAATTCTGTGGCTTTCTTATAAAAGGTTATTTTTTTTTTTTTATTTCTAAAGGCCTATGTAGAATTTGCCCCTTTTTAGCAAGTTTAAATTTCAAGAAAAGCTATTTTTATTGTAACATTGGTTCCCGAAATCGCAAAAATTGTATAGAATAACTGACTTTGGCCCCTTCAGAAGCAAGCCACAGAAGTTATTAAGTAGGTATAGTATTTAAGTACAGTCACGTGATATTAAGGTTTAATGAATGTTACCACTTTATGAAGAAAATAAAATGTATTAAATATTTTTCTTAAATTTATTTATTTGTACACAAGCATATGATAAAGATTATTATATGTATACCTGCATAACATTTCAGAAAATTAATGCAGGCATATTACTTATTGTCTCTGGCCTTAATTATTACATTAGCGGGTTTCTCACCATCATCCTAATATCTTATCCATACCATATTTAAAAAAAAAAAACTTAATTGAGAGATGTATTTTTTTATCGTGCATCCCTTCTATCAGCTTCTACGGCGCACGGCAGATTTAAACGGCCACCATATTTAACCGGAACCGGAACGTAACTATTTACAAATTTACAGAAAACGATATGAAAAACGCTCAACTTCTCGCCGCACTCAGTCATTATACATAAAATGCAATGTATGCATATCAAGTGTTAGAATTTAAAACTTTATATAGTACTTTTTTATATTTGTTTTTCAAATTTTCCAGATATCCTTTTTATGTACCTGCTAAGTTGCGTGTTATCTAGCTCGGGGTGTTACTGTACATAATTCTGTGGCTTTCTTATAAAAGGTTATTTTTTTTTTTTATTTCTAAAGGCCTATGTAGAATTTGCCCCTTTTTAGCAAGTTTAAATTTCAAGAAAAGCTATTTTTATTGTAACATTGGTTCCCGAAATCGCAAAAATATGTATAGAATAACTGACTTTGGCCCCTTCAGAAGCAAGCCACAGAAGTTATTAAGTAGGTATAGTATTTAAGTACAGTCACGTGATATTAAGGTTTAATGAATGTTACCACTTTATGAAGAAAATAAAATGTATTAAATATTTTTCTTAAATTTATTTATTTGTACACAAGCATATGATAAAGATTATTATATGTATACCTGCATAACATTTCAGAAAATTAATGCAGGCATATTACTTATTGTCTCTGGCCTTAATTATTACATTAGCGGGTTTCTCACCATCATCCTAATAGCTTAACCATATACAACAAGTATTATTTAAAAAAAAAAAAATACTCGCAGTAGTCAGAAAACTAGGCCAACTTATCCAATATATAGACAATATTCATAGGTTCGGGTACCGAATTATAAACTCCGACTTAAGAAATAAATAAACCGTAAATCGAAAATATTAATTATGGTATGGATAAGATATTAGGAGGATGGTGAGAAACCCTCTTGGTAAAACAAGAAATTATGTGAAACAGATGTCCAGGGGATTGTGTTCTAAAATATAAATAAAGACAAATTAATTAGCCAAATAAAGGTAGCCAAAAAAATTTGAGGGTCATGCTTATCTGCATTCTAATATGTTTATAATTGGCACACGACCTATTCGAGTTTTTTAATCTTCAAGGTCGTTATTATGGGTTTCTTAATGGAATAATAAATGTTTTGTGCATAATCTTCTTATTGTGTTTTTTTAATTATAACTTTTTCTGTCGTAATAATTTTCCATCTTGTAAGAGCTGCGTGTGATTAATATTGAACAATGTACAATTTATTCAATAATATCAGGAACTTAGAGATAATTTGCCATTTGACAGAGTGGGTATATAATATACAAGGCTTCGCACAAATTGGCTGGCTTATTTAAAACCGTATTAGCCGCATTTCTTGGCGGTAGAAAAAATGTCGGCGTTTCGTCGGATGGCATGTTTTCCATTTGCTGGACTGCGGTACCTAACTAGAACACAGTACCTTTAGAGAAATGGAGTCCTACCCGGCCTGGTGATCGGTCTTGCTGGGCAGAAGAGGTGCGGGGAAGGTCAAGGAGAAGGGGAGAGGAAGGAGACTCCATCCATCATGGGCGAGACGAGGGGAGGAGGGCTATGGTCAAAGGTGAAAATTATTTGGGTGACGTTACATAGATTTCTATTCTTCGATGGATTTGGGACATTCTTGTAAAAAGCATCGCTATATTCGAATGCTCAATGAATTATTGGATATTGGACTCAATGGGTGGCTCAAACCAACAATGAATAGAAAATAAAAATAAATTAAAATGAGTATTTAGTCTTTCATTTTACGTGGTGAAGAATTTGATCCTTTGTCTCCTTCAGCATTCTCTTTTTAGTCCTTGCGTGATTCGCCTTGCTTATTGTACTCCCTAAGTCTCTCCCCCTCATTTCCTTTCCACCAACTAACATTTTCTAAGGCAGTTGCAGCTGTGATAATAAACATATTTTGTAAGAATGATATATATGTTAATTCATTTTTAAAATGTTTCGTCTTTGGATAATCAGTGAACTCATGTTTAGGAACTCTGAACAAAATAAAATCCAAATCCAAAAATGTAAACAAGGTATTAAACAAAGAATAAAATAAATAATTCAACAATTTAGCAAAAACTACTAAACAATAACAAAAAACTGAGTAAACAAAGTAAAAATATAAAATTTAAACAAAGTACAAAATGTGATTTAAGTACAAAATATGAATGAAGTATAATGTATAAACAAAGTACGTAGTATAAACCAAGTATAATTAATGTTAAGCAAAGTAGGTATTAAAGTAAACAAAAAAAGCTTTTATAGAGGGCTTATTAATTTTTTATTTTTTTTTAGAGAATACCTCACATGAGTCCCAACTGCTCCCGTCTGGAGCCAGTGAGACTATGGCATCCCCAATTGGGGTATGTTGTGAAGCTGAAGGTAAGTGGGGAAGGGAAGGAGATGGGGAGGAGGAAGGTGGGGAAGTACCTGACTATTCAGATCTAGTCACTAAACAGGGCTAAAGCCATTATTAAGCAACGTTTCAATTCTGAATGGTGGTCTTACACCAGGGCAATATTGAGAGCATCTTCCACTCTGGAACGTGCCGCAAATATAGTATATATTATTTTTATTAATTATTCGTGAAATAACACAAATTAATCAAATAAAAATTATTTGCGCACGCCGGGTTCGAACCCGCGACCTTCCGATCGGTAGTCAAGAGACTTACCACTCGACCACGGACGGCCGTCAAATATAGGTAGATACCGATACAATAATTAAAAAATGATGGATGATTCACGCTTTGAGCCAAAATGTTAATCTGCTTATCGTACTAACTTCGACAAATAAAATGGACTCGGATACGAAATGAGAACATTCCGAATTATATTACTATCCGAGTTAATATTATCTTCACGAAGCCATAATGCACATATAAATCTCTCCATTTGGAAGCTAAAGGGTTAAAGTTGAAGGCGCACCGCACCGAAAGTTAAACAAAACCGGAAACGGCTGACTGGCGGCCATTTTAAGCTAACATCGCGTGATTCGCGTTTTCTCGCCGCCATATTCTTTCAGCCGACAACCTGAATGCCGATAAGAAATACACTAACTTGGGTTATCTAATTCTGGCTGGCTCTCATAAGCTGGACACACACGACAAAGCCAACGAGCTAAATGGTCCCGCGCCGAGCCAAACTTCACAGTGTATGGGGAAACTCAGGTGTCCAAAATCCATTGAGCGGAGCCAAAAAGCTATAATATAAAACACATCTACGGTAAATAAACCTTTATTGAATATTTGTGAAAAAAAATCTATTTTAGTTCAAGAGTTCGAGTTGTTCACTCGATGGTGACATAGATCAAACTGGCGTGACTCGGTCGTGTGCGCCCCTTTGATGGTCCAATTGGATTCAGCCAAATGGCTCGGGTCCAAATCATTCTGCCGTGTGAGTCCAGCTTAAGGATAAGCGGTCATAAATTCAATCGGTTTTAACTAGCTATGCTTTCTTCGACCCCGAAGTATAAAAGTCGGTACCTGCTCGTTCACCCAGAATTATAAATATAACGTAAGTACAATAAAATATATAAATTTGTTTTAGACCACTTTAATTTTAATTACACTCATAAGAAGGCAATTTTTTTGTACTAAGTGAAGAAAAATTAGATATATATAAGATCCTACGCCATTGAAAGGGATTTGTGATTTAATTATTAGTTTCAGGTTTACCAAATAAAAATTTATTATTTGAAATGAGCTTAAGTTTCTTATTTAGGATTTTATCAATTAAGTGTGTGGAATAACCATTATTTAGAGCAATTTGTTTAATTTTAGATAGTTCAATTGTGAAATAACAGATGACCTCCCACTTTGACCTCCCCTTTGACCTCCCACTCCAGCACCTAAATGATTGGTATATATCTAGCAATATTTTGTATCATAGGTTAGTTTTAATATTCTTCTGACGAAGGAAGGGTTCTTCCGAAACCGGTAGAGTGTAATTAAAATTAAAGTGGTCTAAAACAAATTTACATATTTTATTGTAAATTATGGCGAGCCACAAAGTTAATGCTTATTACGAACATATTATAACGTAAGTACTTAACATTTTGTCATGGTCATGACTAAAACGAAATTTTAATAAAATTTTCACTGTTTACATGTTTGTAATGGGTATTATTACCTACCAATCGACGATCAGCCCCATTTAGATTTTTTACATTTGAACGATTCTCGGCCCTTTTCAACTGTTTATCAAATTACCAATGATCCGTCGTCGAACATAACGTTTATGCTGTCATAAAAAAGTTTAGAAGTTTGAATCATCCCAACCGTAGCCTACGAATAGATTTTTTATAATAGTGATCGCCTCCATGGTCGAATGGTTACGATCCTTAGCTACGAATCCGGATGTCAAGGTTCAAATCTTCTCGACATTCTGGCTCTTCTTTAAATTCATAAATTGAGCCACGAAATGTTATAATTTTACCATCATTTTAAAAAGAAATCAAATAGAAAACTTCCGCTTGCTGGAATGGCGGGAAGCTGCATATTTCCTACAAAAACACAGTAAAATATACTCCTGAGAAATCTTTAGGATTCTCCCTTGAGAGTTTATGACGTGTTGGAAAATAGGAAATAGACTTCCCAGAAGGTTGGGGGGCGAGACCCGGAAACACATAAACATGTAGAGAAGAAACCTATGGAGTTATAGGTTATGGGTGGCCCAAAAGTCCTCATCCGATTTTCTAAGGCATTATCTTTTTAAATTCTTCTTCGGTGCCTTAGTGCTGAGGATCGTGACCCTCTCTCCAATTTACATGGTGGACAAGGCTCCACCACTGAGCTGCGGATTACGATGTTCCAGAAGCCAGTGATACTTGGTCACTCCAGCACATTGGTGACCTTCCTCTGTTTCTCCTGCCAAACACTTTGCCAGTGACAATGAGTTTCTCCATGTTGGAGTCCTCAGGTTGGCCAACAACGTGTCCAAATTATCTTAAAATACGTTGTAGGCAGACAGTTGAAACCCTATTGTAGATGCCTAGCACTTCCAGAATGGTCACATTTTTGCGTCAGGCTGTCCATGGAACCCTGAGAATTTTTCTCCGCTACCACTTTTAGAGGATGTCTAATTTGTATCCGCTTACTTCGCTAGCTTTATTTCCTCAGTTTCCATGTTTCACGCAATCAAAAATGTGGAAAATCGGCCCCCGATGAGCCCAACCTCGGTTGTCTTCGTCATACCCCTGTCACTCGATATCTTTTGCATTTTACTCTTGGGGTCTTTTGTCATGTAAATCTTTCATTTCAGAGCCTCCTTGATGAATTATAGACGAGCATATATAGGTATATGAAATCATTCACCGTTTCTAAGTCAGTGAGAGGATTATTTGTTCTTTCAAAAGTGTTTCTCCTGTCGATCACCATTAGTTTTGTTTTGACTCAGTCATTTTGCTTTTTCCACCTCACGTCGCAACTAACGATACTAGAAATATCAAAAATGAGTACCTATATACAATTATCGACCGTGTACAAATGTTGGGCGTGCATTTGACGTGGTACCCGACTATGCTCCGGTGCCGAAGAGATCAATGACGCTAGCTCCTCGGATTTCCATTGAAATACCGCTAAAACGAGGACAGCATTAACACCCGACGCATGTGCTCAAAATATTGCAATTGGTTTGAAGAAAGGGGAAAATATCAAACGGACTGCCCGTTTCTGTACAGAGTCAATGGTTTTTCAGGTATTTTTGGGCTCCAGAACAGAGATGGCTGCCACATTAATCAGTAATGCGCACTTGCGATTTGAACAGGAGGGCAGTAATGTGCGGGCCATGTACATACAACATGACGCACAACTTCTGTATCACAGGTGCCTACTACAGGCCAACTCTGAAATCAGGACCTTATTATTGATAATATTATCTTAACAGATCCCAAAAACAGGATCTAAAATATTGTTCGTTTTATAACAGTTTGGTCTAAAAAAATAAAATACGGCCTGACAATGTAAAAAAGTCCAGTCTGGTGTATCTACTTATTAAAGCACTTTCCAAAAATTGTTTCCATAAAGAGCTTTATTTAGCATCTTTCATAGCCACTGGTGGTATTTGCTAAACAAAGGCAGTAGGAATATTTTATCTGTTTTCGCCATGTTTTTGCGTACCGAGTCTGAGCCATAAACTAAAGAGGAAATGGGGGATGTCGAGATAGCGGCTATTGTCAGCCATATTACAACTGTGCACAACTCTACGAATGTTAACATTTTGGAGATAATTGAACGTACTCATATTTGATTTTTCTACATAGTCATACATCATAGGTGCTTGTGGGAATCGACTGTTATAAAAATAAGTAGTCTCACATTATTTAATTGATATCAATTAACACATGAGAACGGGTCGTTTCTACGACTCGTTCTCGAGTTCAACAACTTTTGTTTCCTCCCTCCTGCAACATGGGTCTCCAAAACACGCATGTTCACTACTTCCTCTCCTCAAAAAGGCCATCCACGCAGGATCCCCAAAGATGACATAGGCTCTGAGGGAAATCCTCAAGGCCTCTTGTGTGGAAATCCTCAAGGCCTCTTGTGTGGTTATGTAAAAAAAATGTAGTGGCGAAATTTTCATGAAAAAATCGAATAATAAATTGCTCGCCGCCCTCTTATCGCCGATCATCTTACTAGAAAAAAATATCTTTTGTTGTGTTCTATCGAAGAAATCAAAATCGTAAAGAAAAGCAGTTTTTTTCAGAAAAACCGTTTTTACGAAACTCCAGAATCTACATTAGGAAAAACGAGACCTCAGATTCATTTCGCACTCATTTCGTACCACCCAACAACTATAAACTATAAACATAAATCAAGTAACTAGGAATGTATTGAAAATGTTTACTGCTGTAATGTTATTTGACTATCTTGTTTGCTTATATAAATCCCTATACATTCAACATGGCTAAAATTCAACAAACTCGTTTTAAACTACAGCAAAACATTTTTCTTACCTTTTTATAAAATCGTGATATAAATTGGTATAAATCGTTTATAAAAACATTAAAAACAAACCTAAAGACAACCTTAAAATTAGAATACATAATACAAGGTGCAATCAAGAAACGTGCTTCCTGTGCAACGAACTCACTAATGTCGAAAATATAAAATATTAGGTCCTTACATATGAAATTGGCGTTTTGTAATAGCCTTCAATTCTTCATTATCAACTTTGGTCTCCGGCCGTCCAGGGGGCTTGTTCTGCAGGTCGAAATTTCCAGAACGAAAACGTTGGAACCAAAAACGCACTGTGTTTTCTTTTGCGGCACCGTCGCCAGACACATCATTAATCCTTCGAGCCGTTTCTGCAGCACTGGTGCCACGGTGGAACTCGTACTCGTAAATAACGCGATATTTCAAGTATTTCCATTTTGTAAACTAATTGACGCAAAGAAAAAAAACAATTAAGGAAAAAACAAATTAATTATAATTTTCGAAACACAAATACATGAGTAAATAGCTGTATAAATTTAAATTTGGAATTCTTACCAAAGAGAAGATATTTGAGATCAAAGTTGCCAGTACGGCAAAACGCCAATTTCATATGTAAGGACCTAATATTTAGGAGAATCAATAGATATAAATCTTAATTGGAAATCACATATTAATCACACCACTACTAAACTAAAATATCTTACCCACATATTTTATAGACTTAAGGAAGTTCTAAACATTGAAAAATTGAAAATTATCTACTTTTCCCTGGAGCAATCTTTAATCACTTATGGCGTTATAAGATGGGGTGGTGCCATTGACCAAAGAAGGACTGGTGCACTTGATACATTTATTAAACCTTTACAAAAAATTCAAAAACACATAATTAAAGTCATATATAACAAAAATAAAACATTCTCAACCGACTTATTGTACAAAGAAACTAAAATATTTAATATTCGTAAATTATTTATATTACAAACTATGAAATATGTATTTAAAAACAAAAATAATTTCGAAATAAATGAAAACAGAATGAGCAAAAGAATAAATAATATATTAACACCCCACAAACCAATACTAAATTGATGCAGACACATAGCAGTTTCATTGGTCCTCGTACATTTAACCTTCTACAACAACAAACTCAAATGATAAATAAAATTATAAAATATGTAAAAGAGGTAAAATTATGACTGAATGATGCAGATATTGAAATGCTTTTTCTATAAATTTATCTATCCTTCTACAACTCACTTTCAGTAACTTTCTGAACTGTATTACAATATGTTTTCTCTTTATTTTTTATAAAAAATATGTTTGTACTTCTGTATGTTTAGTTTAATATGTTTTTTATTAGTATGTTTAATTTGATTAGTACAATATGTTTTCTCTTTATTTTTTATAATAACTAAAAAAGAAAATAAAAAAAAAACAATATTTTTTTTAGTTTAATATGTTTTTTTATTAGTATGTTCAATTTGTTTAGTACAATATGTTTTCTCTTTATTTTTAATAATAACTAAAAAAAGAAAATGAAAAAACAATATGTTTTTTAGATGAATATGTATTTTAGTAGTATTTTCAATATGTTAGTATTTTCAATATGTTTAGGGGGTTTCTCACCATTTTTGTAATAAGCTGTTAGAAGGACTATGTACCATGATAAAGTACTTTTTCGTTTCCACCATCCTTCAAGAACGCTTATGTATGCAGATAAGATGCGTCTAAACTATTGGATGCTTCGAGCCGCCAATAAGCGACTAATGGGTAGATGATAGCTAAGTTTTCTACCAAAATAGCTAAGTTTTCTACCAAAGTGGTAGAAAACTTTGCTTATAACGAAACAATGTGATTGGAAACCCCCTTATAATGTCATTGCAATTTGACAGTTTGTTGTTGCTGTGTTGAAAGTTTAGTGGTGAATTATGGATTTGATTGACGATTTCCAAATAATTGAAGAGGCTGAAGCTGCAGAAGAGCGCGAAAGGGCGGCAGGAATGAGGAGGCCGCGAGTTCTTCGTGCTCGTATAAATTTTATGAATATTTTGGACGATGTAGATTTCAAGTCAAGATTTCGGCTTACGAAAAACGCAGTCAATATAATCCACGACCTCATCAAAGACAAAATCTCTACGAGGACCACCCGGTAAGTTATTTTAAATATAAATATTGAAGAATAATACAGAATGTTTGTGCTTACATCACATTTTACAAAAATAACAACAATGTATTGCATTTCTAATGTCATTGTATATCCAAATAAAATGTCCAACTTACAAGCATCATAGTACCATAATACATTTCTTTGATTTCAGGAATAATGCTGTACCAACAATAGTACAATTATTATTGACCTTGAGGTACTTCGCAACTGGGTCATATCTGATATCTGCCGGAGATTTTGTTGGTGTCAGCAGATCGTCTGCTAGCAGAATTATAAAGAGATGCTCCGAGGCTATTGCACACCTCCGTCGAATATATGTTCGCTTTCCCCGGGACCTGGCTCCCTTGAAAGAGGGTTTTTTAATTTGGCTCAGTTCCCGAGGGTCATTGGGGCTATAGACTGTACGCATGTTGCAATATCACCAAGTAAGTATCTCTCTCTGAATATCTAGGATAGTTGTTACAAAATATGAAGACTGTTAATGAATTTGTAGTGGACAAGGAGGGTTCCTCATCCTCCTATGTACCTCTATACATGTTCCATTTCCTCAACTCAAAATGTCAAATACTGAAATGACTTTTCCTTGTTTCAGATGGAGAAAATGCCGAAGTATATCGAAACAGAAAAGGTGTCTACACTATGAATGTCCAAGCGATCTGTGATGTCAATCTAATTATTAGAGATATCGTGGCCCGGTGGCCGGGATCCAGCCACGATCAAACTATTTTTAATAATTCATTAATAAAGACTAGATTTGAGGCTGGCCAGTTCAACAACAGTATTCTGTTGGGTGACAGTGGCTATAAAAGTACAGCTTATTTGTTCACACCTGTGGCACGAACAAACACCCCAGCAGAAAACCTATATAATGAATCCCAAATACGCAGCAGAAATGTTGTAGAAAGGTGTTTTGGCGTTCTAAAGAGTAGATTCCCTGTACTGCGGAGGCGAATAACATTATCTATGCAACGTACTTCAGCTATTGTAGTGGCTTGTGCTGTGTTGCACAATGTGGCTGTGGGGATGAACGACGAACCTTTCCAATTAGAAATAGAACAGGAACCTGATGAGATAGAGGAACAAATAATTCAAAACAATGATATAGCTAATGGTCCAATGAGACGTCTAATCTTGGATTATTTCACCCCTCTGTTAAATAATAATGGTGCTCTTCATAATTAAAACACATACAGCGTGTTGGTGGTTTACGTGAACAGCCTCAAATCGTTAAGTTCAGCCATTTAAAATAATAACAAAGTTACTACTGTGTCATTCTTCAACATGCCTGCCCGCAATTTGTGTATTTTCTTTATTATTTATTTTGAAAATCACTACTTAGATATATGGAAGGTATAATAAAATTTAATATTTTTGTAATTCTCTTTATTTATACACAAGGACTTAAATGTTAACAAATATATAGGTACATTAATAATGTCAACAGTAATTTAAACACTGTTATTATTCCAAAAACAATTATAAATATTATGTGATTATTTTAGTTAGGTTTTGTAATAGAACCTTATAGTTCCACTTGTTCTTTTTCTATTATTTAAAAATGAATAAATTTGAATTGAATTATATTTATGTTTTCCTTTTATATTTTAAGTCATCCCAAGATAAAAAAAATATAAAGTATTTGTTATCTATAATGTAAACAAAAAGAAAGTCGCTTAACTTTTTTTCGTTTTCTATAAAAGATATTTATAAACAAAATTGCAGACCATAACAGATATTTTTCAAATGCTAAATGCTGCTTCATAGTATTATTTTCAATTTTCTGTATGCAAACTGAAAGCGCGTGGTATCTCTCTACATTGTTTTATATCTCATCATAATGCAAAATGAGATAGCAAAACTTTTGAGACCGTTTCAGACTAGGTTAACAACTCTCAAAAAGGCTCTACTACGGGTGTTTGTTGTCTGTGAAGAATATCTTCCAAAATTGTCAAAGGCATTAAAGCATAATAACAATAAACTTAAATAACACAAAATAGAAAGATAATCACAAACTTAAATAATATAATAGTCTAAACTATAACACAAAACAGAATAATATAAAATAACAAACTTAAAGATAACATATGCACATATTATTTATTCATTTAATTTTTTTTTCAACAGAGCAACTTCGAGCTCAAACAATATTTTCTTCCGCGATTGATCCTCGATGAAAGCGGCCCTCTGCAGAGTGAGGAATTCACTCGTTTTATTCTCATTTTCCAATCTTTTTGTTAAAAATGTTTTTTGTAAAACGAGGAATTCACTCCTCTCCTGCAGAAGACGGCGGCTCAGGCCAGACGCTGTCTGCTGTGCCAAACCCCGGGTGCCAATGCCCGGGCGTATCACGTCAGATCCTGGCTGTCTCGCTGTCAAGGCAGGATGCCTAGGCGTGCGCAGCAGAGGGATGCTCCAATCATCCCAAGACTGAAGGCCTGACGCCTCTGGAGCGGAGACCTCTGTGGAGAAGGCCTCTGGAGCGGGGACTGTAAAAGATTTTAATTATGTATTAGAACGTAGGTAATTGTGTGTCTGTTTAAAAAGCATAAATAAATAAATACCCACCAGCAGCTCTGGAAGTGGATGGCCGGCTCGGGGCAGGGGCCTCTGGAGCGGGAGCCTCTGTGGCGAAGGCCTCTGGAGCGGGGGCTGTAAAAGTTTTTAGTTATGTATTAGAATATAGGTAATTATGTTGTCTGTTTAAAAAAGCTTAAATATATAAATACTCACCAGCAGCCCTGGACGTGGATGGCTGGCTCAGGGCAGGGGCCTCTGGAGCGGGGGCCTCTGTGGCGAAGGCCTCTGGAGCGGGGGCTGTAAAAGTTTTTAATTATGTATTAGAATATAGGTAATTATGATGTCTGTTTAAAAAGCTTAAATAAATAAATACTCACCAGCAGCCCTGGACGTGGATGGCTGGCTCAGGGCAGGGGCCTCTGGAGCGGGGGCCTTTGGGGCGGGGGTCTTTGGAGCTGGGGCTGTAAAAGCTTTTTAATTATGTATTAGAATATAGGTAATTATGTTGTCTGATTAAAAAGCTTAAATAAATAAATACTCACTAGCAGCCCTGGACGTGGATGGCTGGCTCAGGGCAGGGGCCTCTGGAGCGGGGGCCTTTGGGGCGGGGGTCTTTGGAGCTGGGGCTGTAAAAGTTTTTAATTATGTATTAGAATATAGGTAATTATGTGTCTGTTTAATAACTCAGGTCCGGGCCATACGTCATTCCTATGTCTACCTACGTTAAATTGTCGTGAAAACAAGCTTATGTGCCCAAGCGGTTAAAAGGCTTAAATAAAAAAATACCCACCAGCAGCCATGGAAGTGGATGGCTGGCTCAGGGCAGGGGCCTCTGGAGCGGGGGCCTTTAAAGCTGGGGCTGTAAAAGTTTTTAATTATGTATTAGAATATAGGTAATTATGTGTGTTTAAAAAGCATAAATAAATAAATACAAACCAAAGGCGCTGGAAGTGGATGGTGTACTATGGAAATAATCATCCCCTTCAATCACGTACATAACTTCCACAAATTCGTCGTTATTTGGATTATCTGGAAGCAATAATAACAAGGGATGAAACATTCATGAAACACTAATAGATTATACATACATTTATTTCAGCGCAGAAATTCTGGAACTAACTCCCAAATTTATATATTCCTATACACTATTGATTGTGCACTTCACAAAATTTCCATTATTTCGTGTAGATTTCGTTTTCATCAATAAATTTTACTAAATCGCGTTTCATTGGTTCACCTGCGATAATATTGTATAATTTTACGATTCCTGTGTAAAAGCCCATAACGGCGTTAATAAATAAATTAGTAAAATAAAATAGGAAATATTATATAATAATGTAGGTACGGTTGATTTTTAAATATGGAATGGTTTACCTAGTGTGGCAGCATCACTGTCCCAGCTGCTTGCGATGCCGTGGGCACTCAGGGAGATCATGGATTCTACCATTGACTCTGTATTGTCTAGGGGAACAGCATTGCTGGGTCCCCCACCGGTCTTGTAGAGCTCCCTCCTGTTGAGGGCGCTCTTTTGACGGACCAACCTCTTTAGTCCCTCGTATTTAATTTTCAAGGTCTTGGTTGACCTGAAGGCTGCAGATGAATACACAATGAATGTTAAAAACACTACAACGATTTAACAGCTGAAATCACCAAACAAGTTCACAATTTACCAAAATCAGATTAATTTGTGAACAAGCCGCCACAGATTATGAAAATTACACTTTATTTCAACAATTAATACGAGAAACAACTATTTACGTAGACAAAATAGGTTATTAGGTTCTTAGTTTGGGTTGGTTTGGGTAAATTAAGTAATTCATGTGTTTTTAGATTGAAACAAAACTTCGCAAATGTCAAATCCATTAAAAAAAATGGCGTCCAAGGTAACGTTTTACACAGGAAATTTTGAACTTTGAGAAAAAATCGAATTTAAATGCATGATTTTCCGCCTTTCTCGACTGAAACCGATGGTTCTTGGGGTAATTAAGTTTAGGGGTAGTTTATTTTCTTAAAATATATGCCTATTAAAAGTGTAGCGGCACCCATTGTGGCGGCTTGTTCACAATTTCCCTGAGGGACTTTGAACAGTTTTGAAACATTATTTTTAAGGTTATTATAATAATACCTGACGCAGAAGAATTAAATTTGACTGTGACATCCTGCCAGGCCGCCTGCTTCTCCTTCCACGTCACCGCGTTACTCGTTTTATTTTCTATCACATGTTTAAAATTGTTTACTAAATTGACCAGAAGGTCACACTCGTCCCTCGTGAAATTGGCACAGCGATCTCGCTTATTCATTCTGAAAAATACGACAAATCTATAAGTTAAAATAAAATCTTTAGTAAACAATCAACTAACCAAAAGTTTTGGACTTACCTGATAGTTTTTTAAACAATAATAAACAAACGTTGTTGACGCGCTGGGACTGTGTTGACGTTTGGGATTCCATAGGAACAACGGTATTTTAGACAGGCGTTGCGTTAGACACGAAAAAAGCTGTGTTTCCAGACGTAATAACATAACGGCTACCAGAAGCTACTTGAGCCCGTGTTTTCTGTGGTGGAAGGGTCGCGGATTTATTACCTGGATCTTCCTTCCAATAAAGTTATGTTACCGGTAGTTGTGATCAACCCATAAAGAGTTTTGGTGAAAAACCCCCTTAGTACAATGTGTTTTCTCTTTATTTTTTATAATACCTAAAAAAAGTTTAAAAAAAAACAATATGTCTTCTCTATAATATTTTCTCTTTATAAAACAAAAAAACACTTTTTCATTTATTCTACTTATGTAATACTTACTAACTTTTTAAAATTTTATATCTATGTTTTATAAGTCCATTTTATACTTTAGGTACTTGTAAATATAGTATTTGTTTTTATATTACCCACACTCAGGCAGTGCCTTAGTGGGTTTTCATTATTGTTTATACTATGGGGGTTTCTCACCATCCTCCCAACAGCTTATCCACACTAATAACGAATATTATTAAAAATAAAAATAAAATACTCGCAGTGGTTAGAAAACTCGGCCAACTTATCCAATATATAGCCACTATTCATAAGTTCGAGTACCGAATTATAAACTCCAACTTAGGGGGTTTCTCACCATCCTCCCAATAGCTTATCTACCCTAATAAGGAATATTATTAAAAATAAAAATAAAATACTCGCAGTGGTTAGAAAACTACGCCAACTTATCCAATATATAGCCACTATTTTTAGGTTCGATTACGGAATTATAAACTCCAACTTAATAAATAAATAAACCGTAAATCGCAAATTGAAAATATTCGTTATTAGTGTAGATAAGCTATTGGGAGGATGGTGAGAAACCCCCTTAATAAATTAATAAACGTAAATCGTAAATCTAAAATATTCGGTATTAGTGTAGATAAGCTATTGGGAGGATGGTGAGAACACCCCTATTTGTTATTGTATATTATGTTATTATATACTCTTTTTTATTATATATTATATGTATAAAGAAATGGAAATAAATAAAGTTTAAAAAAAAAGAAACGAAATAGAATTCTTTTAAACTTCAAACC
This sequence comes from Limnephilus auricula, assembly GCA_951813805.1. Taxonomy (NCBI): domain Eukaryota; kingdom Metazoa; phylum Arthropoda; class Insecta; order Trichoptera; family Limnephilidae; genus Limnephilus; species Limnephilus auricula. The sequence goes on along the minus strand of OX638388.1, from coordinate 19,757,452 downwards.
TCGTTTCCTCAGTACGAGTTTTTGTGGACACAGTACAAACTAACCCTCAGCAAACGATATTGCGAGTAGGTATTTAATTAATATAAGTTATCCTATGGATAAGCTATAGAGAGGATGGTGAAATACCCCAAGTAGGTATAGCCAATATAGCCATAGATATACCGAATAGTAAATTCGGACCGAACTCTGATTTTATAAATAAATCGAAAATATTCGTATTCTTATGGAAAACCTATCAAGGGGATGGTTAATACTCCCATAATATAATATTTCTAAGTAGGTACATTGAGGAGATATTTCACCATACTTTTATCCACGGACCAGGTAGTATTTATTGGTGGCATCGCGTCTGCCCGGCGGCAAAAAAGTAAGGTACCTAGCAAAATTAATATAATTCCACGTAGGTAGGTACTATTATATATTTTGACATCTGGTACGCAGGTAAAACGAAATTGAGTATTTTTCCACACGCAGCACCAGCCCGGCTAGCTCAGTCGGTAGAGCATGAGACTCTTAATCTCAGGGTCGTGGGTTCGAGCCCCACGTTGGGCGAATGTTTTTTGCCAATTTATTTTTAGTAATAAGTACATAATTTATGTATTGATTTTTTTATTTATGGTTTTTAAATAGAAACATAGTTACTTATGTCCTCTCACAAACCTAATACAAATATATTTTTAAAATATTTTTTTGGTTTAAATTAAATAAGCACTGAACTAAAATTACAGGTTCCAAGAAAATTAGTTTAGCTTGCGTACTAGTGTACATTACCGTTAGACCCCTACGGGGTAAGAGGGGACTGTGGACGGTTGCTACAAACTAATTCGAACGAGTTTTACGTATAGTTTGAAACTATATCGGAGTGCGACGTGAGTTATGATTTACTCCGTATACCTTGTTTTTAATAAAATTTTGGATAGAAAAATAAGAAGTTATTGGATAAAAAAAATTCTGAAAATATCTTAAAAAAACAAAGAAAGAACAAAAAAATAACGTAAACTAAAAAAAACAACAATAAAATGGCAAAAAAGATCAGGTTCCACCGAGATTTGAACTCGGATCGCAGGATTCAGAGTCCTGAGTGCTAACCGTTACACCATGGAACCGACGGGCACCGCTTTCCAAATAACGAATAAAAAGAGGCACTGTGATTTTTCTCTCGAAATAAAACGGCAAAAATACTTCCCGACGGGGAATTGAAGCCCGGTCAGATTTTAGGTATAACAGTTTACAATACAATTTTCAACCTCACTAGGACAAGCCTGTGTTGAGGTTACCTTACCTACTACTATTGAGGTTACCTTACCTATTATACCTACTACCTTAATACTACCGAGGATGGGACTAAAATGCCATGGGTTATCTACCTACATATTCATATTCTTGGGTACCTAGCTACAATAATATATTTACAAAATTCCGAAGATGGGCTTCGATACATTTTCGTTGCCGAGATCCCATGGTCGCAGATGAAAACAAATTAATGAAATTAACAAAAGTTTAAAAAAATATATATTTGAGTAGGTACCTAGGTGCCCAGATAAAATAATATTTCCTAGCATTCATATTCCATAGGAGAATAGGTGATTAATAAAAAACAGTAAGTACAAGTAAAAGGTACTGGCCTACCTATGTACGAATTATAAAATTTCAACCTAAAAATACTATTCCTTTTCTGTCTTTTTGCTGGATCGGTACATTTTAACGGGAATGAAAAACAATATTTTAGAACCAGAACTAGGTAGAATTCAATTAAACAGTCCACACTGTGAAGTTCATTTTCCCTTACCCCAATGAAAAATTGATTCTCCATTTAAAAAAAGTGCACTGCCCGGGAATCGAACCCGGGTCGCAAGAATGGGAATCTTGCATGATACCACTACACCAGCAGTGCTCCCGCATTCCTCAAATAATTGTGAAGTTATAAATACATCCCTGCCGCATTTCTCGGTGACCGGATAACTCAAAAACATGCAACTTCTGATGAAAATTTTTAAAAATGGGTTAGATACGTTAGGTTAGATTATGGGCTATTATTCAATTTTCTCTCATAACTTTTCTTGACTTTTCAAATGGGGTGTTGAAATGCCACTTTTTTGAGTTGCCATGGAACCGAATTTTTCAAAACTAACTAAAAACCATTACGTCGTTTCCGGCAGGGGTAGGGAAAACGGACCGGTATTTCTAAATATCAAAAGTTTTATATAAAAATGTTAATTTTTATAAAAAAATTTGGAAATTAAATAAGATTAATTAATTAAGAATAGATAAGAATTAAGAATATTGTAAAATAAATGTTATGAAACAAAAATAAAAAAAATGTTTAGTAAAAAAAAATACAAAAAAGTAAAAAAAATATTTCCGGTACCGGGAATCGAACCCGAGCCTCCTGGGTGAGAGCCAAGTATCCTAGCCACTAGACCATACCGGAGATATCTGGGGTGGCGAAAATGTAATATTTCAGTATGGTCTTCCATAATTTGAAAGAATTTTCGTTTTATCGCAATATTTTCAATAAAGTTGACAACATTCCGAAACACGATGAGACGTAGTCTGGATAAAGTAGAATTCTAGTTCCATGGGATAAAGTATCTAGGTATAAGTTGTCTGAGGAAAACTACGCCACGCACATCGAATCAATAGAAAGTTTTCTAAGTCGTAATATTTATAAGATAAATAAAAATGTAAATAAATAGATAAGCACGTGCGTTGATATATTTATGCGTAATAATAGTAGATTTTAAAAAAATCACGTCCTACACTGAATATGCCGTATATAACCAACGCCACCTATTCTAGGACGTGTTGATATAACACTGAATAGGTAGGTAGGTACCAACCACCTGCAACTCGAAGCAGAAAATCTATATTTGCACAGAACCACGGTATTTTGTGTTACGTGGAAGGTGGGTATTTATATTTTAAACATTCTCAAACTGTTCAACGATATTTATTACTATTACATAGTTTAGGTATACTATTAGGTAGGTACCTACTATCCAGTCTATCCACTGCTGGATAAACCAAAATGGCGTAGTCCACTGTAGAGCGAGGATATCAAACTCAGAGGCTCTGAGGGCCAAATTTACAAGGTCGTTGGATCCTACTTCACCAACAGTGATATTTTCATTTACTGAAGACCCCCAACCGAAAATGTTAACATTAGAAACATCCATGTGGGTTGACGGCTTTTAGCATTTTCACTTTATAATTATTTTCACATAAAACATTGCAGAAACTTACATAAAACATTGCAGAAACTTACATAAAACATTGCAGAAAACGTCCACGTGGTTTGCTTGGTGATGTGCTTGACTTTAAATTAGAAGCAAAAAAAAAACCATTTAAAAAACCATACAAAAGATTTTGATTATACTTGGTCGAAGCTTTTAAAATAACATGTAAGTAACCTTATTGACAAAATAATTCAGATTTTGTATATGACCATAATATATGACGCACAATAACAATGTATATTTAGAAAAACCAAATTAAGTAGTCTACTTACTATTTAAATACTTCAACTTCGTTAGTAATGAGTAAATGAGTAAGATTAAGAAAGGGACCCTCAGATGGTTTGGGCATATAGAGCGAATGAACGAAGAAAGGAGTAAGGAGGATATATGACGCAAAAGTGAATGGAAGAAGAAGTTGTGGACGCCCGAGGAAGACTTGGCACGATCAAGTGAAACAGTTACTTGAGTCGGGCCGTGTCAGGAGTCGGAATAATAAAAGAGCATGTATGAGAAGATGTATGAATGTGAATGAAGCAAGGAGTGTGTGCCAAGATGAGTTGTTTGGTGGTCCGTCCTCTCTGCCTACCCCTGCGGGGAAGCGGCGTGACGGTTAGTTAGTAGTAAACTGTTATTTTACCACCGGACAACTTGTATTGGCTGGGCCGCGGGCCCCAAAGTGTGTTTGACATGCTTGGTTTAGGTACCTACCTAGACAGTGTATAAGTGTAGACAGCTGCTGTTGTTCAATGTTTCTACTGGGAATTGTTCGGGATATTTTGACCTTCTTTTAATCGTATCTCAAATTTTACCACGATATTACAATATTCGAACAAATTCCGCACGTAATCCGCAATTTATGAACAATCATTTTTAGATGTGTGTTTCTACGCCAGTCTTCCCCCTGGCTTGGTAGGTTTGCAGTGCAGCCATTGATTGTGGGACCTTTTTGAGCAGAGTTTCAGGTTTTTGTCGGTAGTTTCGGTACCGATACCGATCCAGCGAGATGACGGGCTGCCTACGTCAAATTACAACATGCTACACTAGCGCCTCTAGCGGCCAGTGTTGACAGCCAATACAAGTAAAATAGATTTTAGATTTTCACGACCAAAAGTATTTATTATGGTGATTTATTTTTGGGGTATTAATAATACCCCGTTTGCTAAATAGGAGGTAGCGCAACACGACATAATACGGTACAGTGTCCGAAACGTTCGCTAAAGAAGGAGGTAGTACAAAAGGGCCTAATATCCCAAAAATAAATCACTAAAGTAAAATACTGCCAATATTTACCGGGGTTGGCAATATTATAGGGCATTGGGTATTATTTGGCAGTACATATTTGGTAAACGTAACTTCATCATAATAAGTAATAAGTCAATCTCGTAACATGATCAGCGCGCTTTTTGTTTTTTTTTCAGAAAGAGAATACTTACCTATGGGCACAGCATCTCACGAAAACTATTTTTTCGGAGACCAACGGAGATATGATTAAAAATATAATTATGTACATACAAACAAAGAATGTGCACTTGGATCAATAGCTGAGCAGGCAGGCGATTCGACACATGTATTGGATTGAAACAATTAATTGGATTCCTTGTGTTGGGATCATGGAAAATTTAGGTAGGTAGGTAGCAGGGGCGGTCCGGGCGTTTTCAGTGAGCTAGAGTGCTAAGATTGAAAAAAACGACGTTATTGAAGTTGTTGTAGCTGAAAATGAATTATATTTATTTTCAAAAATTCTACTTTTTGAATGAAGATCTTTCAGTTTATGGATGCGGCGCGTCCCCAAACTGAAAGAATCCTGAAGAAGTTACAAAAAGCTGAGATTTTGAAAAAAAAAAAAATTCAGCCACACATCAGTAAACGTCGTTTTTTTCAATCTTAGCACTCTAGCTCACTGAAAACTCACGGACCGCCACTGGTAGGTAGTGGGTACGCCGAATATATAATCTGATCGAATATTATTAGATGGCAAAAATAAATCAATGTTTCGACCAAACACAGAACGAAAACAAAAAACACTATCTACAAAGATCGCTTTATTAGATTATAGATTATTTTATAACTAGCTAGCTCAACCCGTGAACAATTAAGCTAGTAAATCTTATTTAGTAAATAACGCTTTCTTGACAATGCGAAAAACGCAGACTCTTGAAAAACCACGAAATTTCGCTTTGCTTGCAAAATTAACTCTAAAGAAAATTAAGTAGTGAAAATACGTACACATAACAACTTTCAAAAGTAGAATTAAAATGTTTTTCTGGAAAAAATATTATACCATAGAGGTAACTACGTACGTAGGTAGGTATTTTACTGCTTGTGTAAATTCTTGGCTTGTTTAAAATTAGTTCCAATTTTTAAAGGTGCGATTAAAATAAGTTTCTAATAAAATATTATATTTACGTTGTTGCACTATTGTTGTCTGAATTATTGGCACGATAAGCGCCTCCGCCCACTCAGGCAACTGAAAACTCTCAACTGCCAACTGTCTTTGTATGACAATGTGATGGCCCGCACATACACAATCACACAAAACCCCGTTGTCAATGGTAACGCAAGCGGTGACTTGCGACTTGCTCTACTGGTTGCCCTGGGCGGCCATTGATAGTTGCCAACTGTCAGCTGATTGTTCTTCTTCTATGGTTAACCAAGCTTTTTGACCAATCAAGACAGAGAAACAGACGGTTTTAGTTGGTTTTCAGTTGCCTCAGTGGGCGGAGCGCCTAAGTTCCAATTTTTAAAATTACACTCGAATTCAAATCAATTTCAAGTTCATTACAATCACTCACAGACGGATCCAAAACCGTATTATGTTTGATTTGATGATGATAGTGATAGTGAATTATTTTATAATATATGTTATATTGTTTACCAAGTATCCGTCAGGAAAGGATTGGTCTGATTTTTAAGTAAATCTCTGTATAAAAATATACTAGATAGGTACCTACCTCACTACCTATATAATTTTTAAATATTTTATAATTTATAACCTATCCGAATATAGAAGAATTTATTATTTACCAGTTTATTGCACCAAAAAATAATAATATTAAGTTTCATGAATATAAATATTTAAAATTAAAAAAATATATTTTTAAATTAGGGTGACGAAGTTAAAAGCAAGTAATATCAAAAATATCCATATCAAACTAGGAAAAAAAAGCAAAAAATATTGTGCGATGGCCGAGAATCGAACTCGGATCAACTGCTTGGAAGGCAACTATGCTGACCATTACACCACCAACGCCCGTGCAAGCCTCGCGCTGTAAAATAGTACATTAGTATATTCGACGATAAAAATAATATTGCAAAATAATGAAATTTTAAAAATTAGATTATTTTATGGCGCCATTTTAGTGAAAAGGCAGAACAAATGGATATCCAAGAAATTTCTTGGAATAAACAGAAAGTGAAATAATAGAAATTGAATCAAACTGAAAATGTGAAGATATCTTCTAGAATCTGATTGTAACTTGAATCCACTGAGGAGGCCCTGAGGAAAATAATTTCATCATCTTTGCGGATGCTGTGAATCTTTCTGAGGAGAGGAAGGAGTGCTCACGGGTCTTGAAGAGACCGGGGGAGAATAGATATGAGAGAGGAAACGTACCTATATTTACCAAGGTATGTCGGGCAATATTGCGTACGTTTGTCATCTATTGCCTATTCTTGTCGGCGTATTCTTGTCTTGCCGGTCGGTTCGGTCGGCTACCAATATTATAGTAGGTACACGCCAATCTTTAAGACCGGCCTGAAAATGAAGCTATACTATTTTTCTTCTTTTTTAAAAATTTAATTTTATAATGTTATTATTAAGTTCTGCAAGTATTTAAGTTTTTTATTATTAATTATAAAAATATATTATTAAGGTGGTTTCTCACCACCCTCCTAATACCTTATTCATACTATAACGAATATTATTAAAAATAAAAATAAAATACTTGCAATAGTTAGAAAACTCGGCCAACTTATCCAATATATGTATAGACCTATTCATAGGTTCAAGTACCGAATAATAAAAATAAACCGTAAATTGTAAATCGAAAATAAACTTTATAGTATGGATAAACTATTAGGAGGATTGTGAGAAACCCCCCAAATATTAAATACAATTATAATATTAAATTTAAAAAAATAAAGTAATAATAATTAAATGGAGTTTTAAGAATTAAACACAAAAACAATAAATAATGAAGCTATACGCCAAATCACTATTTAGATTTATCTTTGCTACGAATAGGTTTATTTTATGAATATGAAAAAATATGCTATGGATACATTGAAGCTTTTACTACCTTTTCAATTTAATGTAGTTAAAATAAAATTATTTATTACGTTACTAAATAATTTGTTTTTTCATTTATATTCGAAACAACTTTTTAAAAATACCCCTTTATGGCTAAGATTACCTTTTTTGGTTTCTGTAAAATTATTCATAAAAAAATTTAAAACAACTTTGGCGCTACTTTCCTTGCGCAGATTCTATCAAAAATACGCTAAGTTCCAAAGGGGTAAGAAGTCAAATATTTCTGGCGTTTATATTCCTCTGAACATGGTACGATTCATTCGCGCGCAGCTACTGATGTTAGAGAAATAGAAATAAATTTCCTTGTGGGAGAAGTGGGTTCTCTCCATCCTCCTAATAGTTTATCCACACTATAATGTATATTTTAAAAAATTAAAATAAAATACTTGCAACAGTCAGAAAACTCGGCCAACTTATCCAATATATAGCCACTATTCATAGGTTCGAGTACCGAATAATGAACTCCGACTTAATAAATAAATAAACCGTAAATCGAAAATAAACTTTATAGTATGGTATGGACGAGCTATTAGGAGGATGGTGAGAAACCCCCGTATTATTATGGCCCGGTATATCAGACAGTCCGCATACTCGCTATTTTATGTACGACATTCCTCGCTCAAATTTAACCTGGCTAAAACTGCCGCTCAAGCCTTGATAAGCCGAAGAATAGTTCCCTTTTCCTCGTGACGAAAAATATGCTGAAACTATAAATTCCAGACAAAAAAGGTGGGGAAATTTGCCGGACGCCTGAGCTTACAGTTCGAGAGATATTGTAACAGGTGGCAATCTAACAGATTTCTACTTCTCTAATGGGATCTATGTATGTACGACATTCCTCGCTCAAATTTAACCTGGCTAAATCTGCCGCTCAAGCCTTGATAAGCCGAAGAATAGTTCTCTTTTCCTCGTGACGAAAAATATGCTGAAACTATAAATTCCAGACAAAAAAGGTGGGGAAATTTACCGGACGCCTGAGCTTACAGTTCGAGAGATATTGTAACAGGTGGCAATCTAACAGATTTCTACTTCTCTAATGGGATCTATGTATGTACGACATTCCTCGCTCAAATTTAACCTGGCTAAATCTGCCGCTCAAGCCTTGATAAGCCGAAGAATAGTTCTCTTTTCCTCGTGACGAAAAATATGCTGAAACTATAAATTCCAGACAAAAAAGGTGGGAAAATTTGCCGGACGCCTGAGCTTACAGTTCGAGAGATATTGTAACAGGTGGCAAGCTAACAGATTTCTGCTTCCCTAATGGCATCTAATAAGTTATATCTAATACGAGGTATGTTGACTTTCAGCTAACAGCTATAATGTTTTCAATATTTATTCCAACACGAATCAGTATTTTTGTTTCTTTTAATCGTTCAACACCAAAACACGTTAAAATAATAGTGAACAAGTTGTTTCAATCCAGAAAAGAATCGTCAACCGATGCATTCCACAGGTTAATTTGGCATTCACACCTTGTCAGGTTAACTGAATGTCGGAGGGCACTTAGGATAAATTAATTGAACAATATGCTCCACCGTTCACGGAGATCAGAATAGAAAAGCGGCACTCGGTTAGGTTACCTACTGACTAACTCCCGCTATTTATAATATTGGATACCTCTCATCAGAAATCACAGTCACTAATCCCCAATCTGAAAAAGCAGTGGCGTTATTTGATCGTAAAACTAGTATTGTTTCTGATATTTCTCGGAGAATTAGGCAGGTACTCGTATGTTTATTAAAATGTAACTGTAAATAAAGTTTGACGATTTAAAATAATTGATTTTCTTCTGATAAATACAGATGTGCAAATGTTTAATATATTTTAATCTGATTATTATGGGCACAGTCAATAATCCATAGAAAGGTTGGAATTGGAATAAATAGGCAGAGTATTTATTATTGAAGAAGAAGATAACTTTAAAAAAGACAAGGACACAGAAAAATAAAAGATAACGGTCGCAACTGGGACTCGAACCCAGAACCTCTCATCTTACCGGGACAAAAGCACACTACCAATTAGGCTGCTGTCACTTTTTTATTTTTTTATTTTTATTTATTAGATACAACATTTGTACAAATTTAGGGTAGTCCCACAAAACTGTAGGTTCTACCAATTAGGCATTCTTATTATGATATTAAAATTACCTATTATTTAGAAGTAATTTATTATTTGGCTACGAAACTTGTGTAGTGCAATTTTCCATCTGTTAAATTTTGAAGGAATATCTATGTGATCGTAATTTTATCTCATGATTCTCGTCTATTAATAGATGTACCAACTACCATCTGCTGAAGTACATACCAACTCATGCTATTTATAATAATTAATAATAATAATTGGATAATTTGTAGAGCGCCGTTTTTGTGAAAAATCACCTCAACGGCGCTGTACAATTTATTATATAATTCTTAGGCTATATCTAAGTTTATTATTTACAAATGTATACAGAAACATACTTACCTGGCAGGTCACTTCCGATAAACATAATTTAATTAGAAAGTTTATGCTTGGAGAAGATACCAATTTGCACATGGAGGACATTATATTGAAAACACTGGACATTGCATTATTTTACATTTACTGCCCCCATCACTGTTTATATTCATTTATAAGAAGATTAATGCCAAAGGTGAGTTAATATTTATTTTGGAAGACTTGAGAATTTTAGGATTCTTTAGGACTGGAAAATTTTCATGAAGTGACCGTTTATAAAGCTTACAAATAAAAATTAGCTCATTTTTTTTACAGTTAGTTATTTACAATGTCGCGGGCTGTGAAGGTGAAAGGTTTTTGAATTTATGGATAAGACAGTCTGAACAGTTGAGTTTTAAGTTTAGCTCTAAATTCCGCCGAGTCTGTGATCATTCTCATATGGCAGACCATTCCAAGCTTTAGATCCATGACACTCCGAAAGCGCGCTCACCGAACTTAGTCTCTGGTGTGGGCTTTGGTTTCTTCAACCTTCCGATAGCTAATGACGTTGCTGACCTGAGGGTTGATTGTCGAGAATTGAAATTTTGAGGAATACACAGTTCCGATAAGTAAGCGACCGAAATACAATTCAGCAGAGCTTGAATTGGATTCTTTCAGGACATTTAAGCCAGCAAAGATTTTTGAGATGCTCTGAAATATGGGAATATTTAGATACGCCTGTGATAAGTCTCACCGCAGCTTTGAAAACGGATTGTAATTTGTTAATTTGATATTTTGGGAGACTTGCATATATTCCGTTGCAGTAATCTAGACGTGAAACAACATACGAATTCACTATTAATTTAGTCGCATCTGTTGGCAGGTTTCTTCGCACTGCTTTAATTTGCCTTAATTGAAAGAACCTTACAGATCTTAAAAATCAGCGTCCAGATTAACACTTAGTAGTTTTATACAAGTCTTTGGAGTGATGTCACTTCCTGAAATAGTTATTGAGGTTATAATTTTTTGTATTTCTTGGGCATTAACTATGTAACAATTTCTAGACATTTTGTTTTGAAGAGTTTTAATTTTCAATGTAACGATAGTACATTGAAAATTAAAACTCTTCAAAACAAATTGAGGTTATAATTATATTGGTTATATTATTAGATTTGTCAAAGAATTTATGTATAAAAATGCAAAAATCAGACATTTTAAAAACTTGTAAGATTACGAAAAAATTTTTTAAATGTTATATTGAGGGATAAGTAGGATTTATCGGTCCAATTAGGAGTTCCACCGAATCGAACCTTCTGATATGAAAATATCTGGAGTCGGTGAATTATTTTCCCATTTGGTACTCTGGTAGGTTAACATGTTGTTATTGTATTAATTATACTTACATAATACACTTGCGTAGCGTTGATTTACTAGACGATCATTTGTGGAAAAGTGTGTGAAAGGGTTTAGTTTTTCCTGTGGGGAAAATTTAACCCGGACATAAAGTCCGGTGACAAAAAAATAATTGACTATCAATTATATCTCATCACTCTCATCAGTAATCTCGGGCACAGTCAGTATAGGTAATCCCGAATCTGGAAAGCAAAATCGATGAGTTTCATAGCCAAATAAAAAATATTACCGATGGAAATTGGTAATGATATTATTTGGCTTTGAAACTTCTATACCAACACATCAAAAATTTAAATAACAATTGAGTCGTCTGCGTTGTAAATTGCCTAATAATTGTCTAAATATGTGAACAGCGGTAATGTGCTTGATCCCTTTGAAATTAAAACGAAAAAGAATTTTACGTGAAATTATGAAATGTCAAAATCCATGACTAATCGTAGGTTTAATTTAGTAATGTGGCCAACTGCACCCCGATATTCCGTGACCAAAATATGTAATAGTTTGGGACGGGCCCCGCAAACCTAACAAGGCAAACATGAACCAACCCTCGTGGTTTTACAACACGGGAACAATAATTGGTACCGTGTATGGAGATCTAGTCTATTTTAGGGTTCCAAATTTTGTTTTATTCATGAGGGAGGTTGACGCACAAACAAGCGACTTATATCTAACTAGGTACTGGGTTTGAACTCCTAGGGTAATCAAAACTATAAGGGTATTCGATTTATGATGTACGCAGATTTTCATTATATATTTGGAAATCATTAACTAGGTAAACTACACAAGCTATATTAGATGATATAATTTTTAGTGGGATCAATTGCGTCAAATTCATCACTAAGGCGCTCCGCTGACGAGGCAACTGAAAACCAACTAAAACCGGCTGTTTTCTCTGTCTTGATTGGTCAAAAAGCTTGTTTAACCATAGACGAAGAACAATCAGCTGACAGCTGGCAACTAGCAACGGCCGGCCAGGGCAATCAGTAGTGCAAGTCGCAAGTCACCGCTTGCGTTACCATTGACAATGGGTGTTTGAGTGATTGTGTAGTGTGCGGGCCATCACATTGTCATACAAAGACAGTTGGCAGTTGAGAGTTTTCAGTTGCCTCAGTGGGCGGAGGCGCTAACAAGATAGTTTAGCAACTATCTTTTGACACATGCCACATGATAGTAAAACTACTCCAATTACCTTTTTATAGGTAGGTACTTCTACTTTGCTCTAATTCTTATCAACCTTTTCTAGTTGTACCAACGTAACATAACACAATAATGTTACATCTTGCATGATCAGTTGATATTGTTGCCTTTAGTACCTATTTAAAATCTTTAATTATTATCTATTTTTCTTCTTCTTTTTTGGAATCTTCCCGGTAATATTGGTGTACCACTGATTTATGAAAATGAATACATAAACTTTATTTTAAACATTTGTGAAAACTTCTATCTTTCGTACGGGTTTCAAGCGGATATATAAAAACGTGTAGTTTATAAAAAAAAATGATTGCCGCAACTGCCCCATGCACAGGACGCATTTACCCCAACTGTAAAAAAACATCAAACACGGAAAAATATGTACGAATGTGTTAAGTAAAATACACATTAGTCGTCCATTAACATAATATTTTACGAAAATGCTCTTAGAAAGAAAGGAAGGAAGAATAATGAAAGTGATGAGTGATGACACACTGGGGTGAGGATTGCATAGTTAGTTTAGTTGTGATTTCTCTTTTTTTCGAGGGGCATTAACTTACTGAATTGACTTAGCATGTAAGTGGAGACTATTAGTGGCTGAGAAAAGTTCGTTGTATTTGATGCATGTTCTTCCGGTAAATTATCTTTTTTTTATTATTATTACATAGACTAGACTTTTATCTAGACGTTCAACGTATCAAAATATTATATGTATTTTGAAATAGAATTTTTTATAAAGACCTCATTGAAAGGTATTTTCTATTATCTACATGCGACAATAAAAATACTTTTAGACTATAAAAAACCAATCGAAAACTGTTTGTTCTGAAAACAAAACACCAATATTGATAGAAACATAACGGCATGTCATTTGTACCTACCTCAAATACCTCCAATAAGAACGACCCTTAATAATTTTAAAAAAAGTCTACTGAATTTAGCTAGAGATTTGAGAGTGGAATTTACGATTTTCTCCAACACGTAGCCGGCTGTTGTATGCAGTATCCGCCGCCACGAATATCTACGTAGCTTACGTTGCTACGACACAGACCGCGCAGTCCTGAAATCCGTAAATATAAAACGTAATACAGCCCACACAATATTTGAGCAGGTTCAGCGATATTTTACCTAAGTATCTAAAACTTGTATAAGAATGACGCATAAACGGGAAATTTTATAAAGTAGAAGAGGAGGCAATTTCTCTGGCACACATGCATACATTGTGGGATTTCACACGACATAACTTTTTCCACAACACGTCTAGCGACAGACATTTCTGAGTGTTCGATTTGGAAAATTCCCGCCATCATTAAAAAAATCGCACAGACGAACGGGAAAGGACGCGCAGGGAGAAACAATTTCTTTATTAAATGGCATATCAACGCATGCCGGGTACAAGATAAAAAAGTGTAATTTCACAAAACATTTACCTATTAAACATTTTCCATCAACCTTTAAAAAACAAAGTTTTTTACTATAATAAATATAATTTCAAATGTTTTAAAAATGTATTTTCTGGTTTGGCTGAGGTTTTAACCTTCCCACCCAGTGATCATAATCAACCCTATTTTCAAATGTCTTTTAAAATTTTCATTTTTTTAATTTTTTTTACTGAAGTTTGAACCCTCCTACCCAGTGATCGGAATCAACCAACATCAAATCAACCGGACCAATCCCGAATGGTAAGACCAACTTTTATTTCGTATATTAAGAATAATATATTAATCTCTAAACATTGTCGCCAATGGCTGTCTTGTCTCAACGGCAGTTATCTCCGGAAGGTTTTTTTTACTTCCAATATGAACAGGACATTATCCGAGACATGCATGCTGTACAATTCGTCCTACGTTCAACCTCTACGATCTACGCGATGGATTACGTGCTTGTTTATTACACCATTACGGTTTTATAAGGTTATCGCACACCAAACCCCATCTTGCGAGAGTTTGGTGAACGTAGATGAGTAAGTGGCTTGGATATTGAATTAATCCGCACTATCGATGGCTCACCTTTAGCATTTGCGAAATTCGCAGAAAATTGAATTCCCTGCATCGCGAAACCTCATGTGTTATTAACACTATCGTGGCTTTTGATCGTGTAGAGCGGATATAAGTAATAGATTATATAATATTATTCGCTCCCATATATGGGGAGGTTTTTAACCTATGCACGGGAATAGAGTACATAACTATGTACACAATTAGAGTAAACCACGTCAGTAGGTAAAGGAGATAGTATGCACAATGAAAAAATTACTTTTGTGAATCACTGGGCTCTGTTCGTATTTAGAGTAAAAAGCTCCCGGCTTCTTTTTCTATGCATTCTATAGATAATTAGTATCTATATTGACAATGCCGGGGCAATACAACTAACATTAAATATAGATAAAAAATACTTAATTACAAGAATGAATAACAATGAACAAGAACAACATATAAATAAATTAGGTACCTCAATATTTTTTTAATAAATAAATTTCTTTCTGAAAAAAAAGGCCCGGTGTAAAAAGGTGGTTGGGCGAAAAAAAATTATTACATCTAAAGAATAAATCTATTAAATGGCGATATTGATGAGGATAGCATAGTCTATACACAAGATTTCGGGGCTCAGTATACTCCCAAAAAGAAGACAATTAAACCATGTATTTTCTGATAGGATGAAGGAATTGGAAAAACCACGATAGAAAATTTAAACATCGCGATTACGAAGAATTATGTAGTTTTCTGAATGCGTGGTGAAAATGGCATTTCATATGTAATTTAAACATTTTTAAAGCCATTTCAAGCAACATTTTGATTATATGTGGTGATTTTTAAATCGAAGTAACGTTCTCTTCTTATTTTTCTAACAGCCAATAAAACATTACAGAATATCTCATCATGATTCGTGATCATTTTAGTGAGTTTTAGAGACAACAAAAATAAACCAAAATAAGAACTGAATACAAGGAATACTATTTATAGGTACCTACTCAAAGAGAGGGTGCCATTTTTAATTATTTTAAAACTACCTCAGAAATCATCATTAAGGGAAGACCGGAGCCAGGGGAGGAGAAGACTAGAAGACTAACGGGTAACGAGTTGGCGTATACAGTATACAGAAGTAGGTATGTGTTCCGGAGGGTGTATGATGCTCGCCTTGTATGAACATTAACAAGGGCTTTCTGTCTCGGTAGCTCTGCACTCTGTACCTGTACTTTATATGAATGCCGTAGTTACTTAGAACCCTTAGAACTGTATATACTACTACCCCGTCTCGCAGGCATTGAGTGAAAAATAACTAATCTCCTACGCAGATAATACGGGGATTCCAGACAGTTTTTCGCAGATCAAGCTTAGGTACATGGGTACCATGATAATAATATTTTATAAATATGTACGTTTTAATTGCTCCTATATTATAATACAAGCTTCTGCCCGCGACTTCGTCTGCGTAGGATTAGTACTCCGAGTAATCTATTTTCTTTTCCTAGGTCCCATCTACGTTTATACCAAAATTCTTAACCTATTTATTTAAAACATACATAATTCTTGATTCGATTCAAAGTATTAGGCGAGTACTTCAAATAAATTCACTAATTTAAATATTTTCCAAAATAGAATATTGATTTAACAATCATTTTTTGCAAAATGTCATTCTCATATTTTGACGTTTTCTATATAATAATAATAATTGTTATTTTCAATATATTGAAAATAAATAGCTAGCTTTATAAATTATAGCCTATGTGTTATTCTGACGTATGAGCTATATTATTGTAAAGTTTCATTAAAATCCATTCATTAAATTTCGATTTAAAGAGTAACAAACATACATACATCCATACAAACTTTCGCGTTTATAATATTAGTAAGATAAGATAAGATTAGTAAGATATTATACTATACGAATTTCAGGAAAACCATCAACCATAGGTACTAGTAAAGTAATTAACGCACCATAGTAGTAAAGTGTGGTAGGTAGAAGTGGCGGTCCGTTAGTATTCAGTGGGCTAGAGTGCTAAGATTGAAAAAACGACGTTACTGATGTTGTTGTAACAGAATTTTTTTTTTTTTCAAACTTTTTGTATGAAGATCTGCAGGATTCTTTCAGTTTGGGAATGCACCGCATCCATTCAACATCCCAATTTACATCACAACATCGTAGACACGGCAAAGTCCATATATGAAGAAAAAAACACTTTTATTCGCAGCTATAGTAGATACTTGCAATTTCTCTCCGAAGCGACGCACGAAAATCGCTATTTTTATGCTAACGCATTGTGCTTCACGAAATTTTTTGATGTTATTAGCAAAAAAATCTGCCTCATACGCTACGCCTCTACCAACTATATAATATTGTACCAAAATATCTTTAATTATGTTTCATAAATAAACCCATTAAAAGCGCCTACCCCGCGGGAATAATAGCGACAAACCCTTGGAACTTTGTTATTCTAAACTTATATACTTACCTATATTTTTTAAGTTTTCGTCTTCATGTAAAAAAAAACACAATGTAGAAATATTGGTAGTGTAATGCTAGATTATGGCTACATTACTAAATAAAAAAAATTTGACAAGTTCAACCAAAGCTTTTTTTAACTATCATAGATATGTACCTACCTACATCAATTTTTTTTGTGTAGTGACTCAGTTTCACTTTCCACCACGGTCCTACGCACCAAACTGCACTATACCTTGGCCATCTATTATTTTATGATTAAGTCCATCTCTTGGGCCGGCTAGTAGCCATTTTCAGAGAAATGTATGTGTGATAGAATGCATTGCATCGATAACGAGTCTTTCTGCCGAGATTCAGCTCGATCGGATCTCGATATATGGGTAAATTTCCCCTTCCAAAATTTGCATTCCTTCAAGAAACCAAAATCGAAATGCAAATAGACTTACGATTTTATGGTTGAGATGTTGCAGCTCCCTCTCCGTGATCTTCCTCCTCGCGTTCTCCACCTGCTGCTGCTTGTACTGGTTGTACTTGTAGAATAGGTACATGCCCGGCAGCGCCAGCACCACGAAGGGGCGCATCAGGGCTGAAGATGACAGGGAGCGCTGCGGCATGGCTCACATCCGCTGCTGATGCTATATGCGAACCCGCTGCGGTGACGAACCCACTGATGTGTAGAACCCGCTGTATCAAACCCCTTTGCGGTGACGAATACACTAATGTGTCAAACCCTTGAGCTGTTAGATTCCCTGGTGTGTCAACACACTGAAGTGTCAAACCCGCTGTATCGAACCATCTGCGATGACGAATGCACTGGTGTGTCAAACCCTCTGCACCGTGGTTAAATTCGCTATGTGTCAAACCCGCTGTGGTCTCGAAGTCACCACTGCGTTATTTAAGTTGCCGTGTCGATCCGCGGATGTTCAAACCCTGCAGTTTTAAATCCACAGAGAGGTCGAATCAACAGTTAAGTCCAACCATTGTGAGAAGAATTCATCGATTGTGAGAAGTTCGTTGCGGTGTGGAATCCACTGATGTATCAAACCCGTTGCGATGTCAATTTAAGCCATGTGTCAAACCCGCTGTGGTGACAAAACTTACTGCGTTGTTACAACCACAGATGTTTCAGACGCACTTTAAAAATAGTAATCAAATTTAAATAATCCCGCTTTAATATGTTATATTGAAATTATATTTATCACGGTGTTTAATTATGAAGGTAGAATTAATTAGAAATAGAGGTTTGTTTGATATTTTACCTACTCATTAAGAAATTGACACTATTTGTTTTAGGAATATTCTACTTCTACTAATATTAGCAGCTAGTTTTATCTGAGAGGGAAAGTTTAACAAGATTCCACTTTTTCTTACTTTTCAGAGTAATTTTCACGTGGCACTCGCTGAACACTAATTAAGAGGAAAAACGTGTTTTAATAAGTAAATATTATTTAATTAATTAAAAATAATTATTGATTTTCGAAGAAGTTAAAATTGTTATCTAACGTAAAACTTTATTAACTAAATTATTTTTAGAAGATAACTTTGACGTAATTGATTAAACTTATCGCGATAGAGTATTTATATTAATACGTATTGAACATGTTTCTATTTATACTTTATTTTATTAGTTAATACACTTAATGTCTCTTTATTAATTTATTACGTGAGTAGTATTTATTGCTTGAATCTGGAACAAACAAAAAAAACATGTATTAATAGTTCACATAATGCCAACTTCTAAACAAGAAAACATAATACACAAAATATATCTGGAAAAGCCAGCTTTAGTTTAAGCAAAGGTTTGTAGCTTCAATTATTAATTCGAATTAGTATGCATAAAAAAATATGAGAGGGAAAGGGTATCTCTACGTAAGTTACTGTTATTTAAAAGATTCCATAATATTTTGATGTAGCATATTCTTATAATGTAGGAGCTGTTGCACATATTTTTGTATTATTTCTATTTATCTATAATGTAAAAACTTGTTACTCTCTTTTGTTTTTCTGTATTGTAAACTTTTTCTTGTATTACACATCTGTAAATTTCTAATATTAACTTACACTATATATTATTATTTTTATGCCATCTGCAATTTAAAAACTGGTTTCAGTTTAATTTATTTTTACTTTTTCTCTTTTATTATAATATAATATTTTTTACTTACTTTTATACCTACCATTTTTATAATGTTAATTACTATAAGTTTATATTTCTTATTTGAACATTGTATTACATATATATCACTGTATAATATACTTATTATGTAAAAGCCCATCAGGGCTTTGAAAATTAATAATAAATAAATAAATAAATCTCCAATGCCCACACATTATGAACCCCAGTTGACTTTCCCCACAATGGGTAGTGTTAGCTTTACTGACCAAAGATAGCTCGAGTAAAAAGAGGACAAATAATATTGACATAATAAGTGATATGAGTTTTGAATGCTCGTTAAATCAACATTCAGTAAAATTTGAACAAGTTTTCACATAGTATTATCGTAAAGGGGTATTTCAAAGAGGCATGCGGTAACTTTTTTACAGAACAAAAAGTTTAAAAGATTGAATTAAACGATTTTGTTTTTAAAACTAACTTGCAAATTGCTAACCTAAAGAAGGAACAACTCTCTCAGGAAGGATACTTAATGGGTATGCCAGTTTTTCCTTTAAACAATGTTAAAATTTAAACCTTAGATCGTCCGGTTGGTTAGTCAGACATCTCCAAATTCAAAGTTTCGTGAACATGTGGAAAGCAATATTCGAATGCTCACCATAAATCATATATTATTTATAGGTAGGTACGTTCACAGACTGAATGCTGTAGAAATGAGATCCCTGAGGCGTATGTGTGGTAAAACCATGTATGATCGTGTGAGGAATATGGAGATCCGAAAAGAATGCAAGGCCGATGTGGGCCTCATAAGATATAAGTAAGATTAAAAAAGGGACGCTTCGATGGTTTGGACATGTAGAGCGAATGAATGAAGAAAGGAGTGTCAAGAGAACATATGATGCGAATGTGAATGGTAGAAGAAGTCGAGCACGCCCGAGGAAGACATGGCACGTTCAAGTGAATCAGATACTTGAGTCGGGCCATGTCAAGAGTCAGAATAATAGAAGAGCATGTATGAATGTGAATGAGGCAAGGAGTGTGTGCCAAGACCGAGTTGTTTGGCGGTCCGTCCTCTCTGCCTACCCCTGCGGGGAAACGGCGTGATGGTTAGTTAGTTAGTTAGGTAGGTACGTGTTTGTGTTTTCATATTAAATATGGCATATTTAATATTAAAAACACAGCATATTTAATATGCTATAAAATAAAACCGGAGGCATAACGGTCTCGTACATTACTATTACATTTTGAAATATCCTACTAATGACTTCAACATCAACATTTTGTTTAATTCACTTTTTTCTCTTCATTATAATTGATTTGGGGGTGTTTTTTATTGTTCTGAGTGTTGTACCAGATAGAGGGTACACTTAACTGTTAAATCAATTCAATTTCGATTGTTCGGAGATGTCTGAATAATCAGTTGGACGATCGATATCTAACCGAAAAAAAATTGTTATTGAAGACAAAGATTTTTTTTTCTTATACAGGACAACACTGGTGAAAACATTGCAAGTCCATAACCTACCCATATTTTACTAAATACTAGCTGATACCCTGCATGCGATGCAATGCTAATTAAATAAATAAATTGTTTCTCCCTTCGTGTGATTTACCATTCGTCCCCGTTCTCCTTCCGACTCCTCTTCCTCTTCCCCTCCCCGTTCGTTTTTCCCCTTCCCCGTTCCTCCTCCCCTCTCAAAATCTCATTTTTTAGCGAACCCCCCCCCCTCTCACATTCCGCTTCCACCTTCTTCGCCTTCCCCTCTCCCTCGCACCCCTCCCGCGAAGCTCCCCTCCTTAATTCCCCAACCGACCCTCCCGCATAACCCTCCCCCCAGCCTTTTTTCTCTGCCGCCTAACTCCATAAAGTACACCCATTTTTCCAACAACTCGCGCAACCTTTTTCATTTTTTTATGCAAATTTCATAGTGCCACTAGTATATATATATATAGAAGTATTCACGGGCATGTCCCCAACAATTCAAAAAAAAAATAGCAATCGTATGAAATTTTAATCGCAATCGTATGAATAGTATAGGAAATAATGTCATAACGACAGAGCTCCTATAACCGTCCTATAACCATCCCGGTTATGCGCACATCATATTCCCAAAGTTTCATCGCAATCGGATGAACGGTATGGCCGCGCATAAGGTACGAACAAACAAACAAACATTAATTTTTATATTATAGATGTATAAAAACAATACGTTGTTATAATGATTATCTCTACTTATACAATTTAAGAAATATACCTACGAGTATTTACAATGATTGAATTCCTTCTTTTCAAAAAATTATTTATTTCTTACTTGGTACGTAAGAAATATATACCTTCTTCCCATACCTTCAGTATCCTTCAATCTTTCAAATAGTTAAAAAAAAGAAACTGGATAAGCTCATGTCGTTTGCTACGAAGGATGATCTGAAAGCTAGTATATAGATACACAGATATTGTTTTTTTCAAATGTACAACGTGTGTCTTTTACAACACACGCGTTGTAAGTTGTAATGGGTAAAAACACACCCCTTTCTTGTATTTTGACTATGTGTAAAATAACGTATCTTGTATTATCATATTACTGGCATTGTGAAAGTAAGGCGTTCGACGTAATTGTGTAAAGTAAAAGTAAGGGTATATTGATTTTATCATAAAATTTTACATGAACGTTCTTATAGTGGTACCAGCTGACCTCAGGAAAGCGCCGCGGGAGGGAGGCTTTGGCTTTTAGGCATTGAATTGTGGAAAATTCACCAATGACGCAGTGCTGGCTATAAATGAATTTAAATTTGGCGGAATATTAAAAATCTGCTTCAAAGGTCGTTTTCGCTTAAAAATTTAAATCCGTGAAGGTCGCTTTAGCTTAATTTTTTTTAAATCTCGATTGAATGTATAAAAGTTGAAATTCTATTTCATATTCGTGAAAAACAGTTACATTGTGGCTTATTTAAAATTAATTAATGTAGATCGGTTATACAAGAACCATACCTTCGTCAGGACATATATATTAAAGTTTTATTGTTAAAGTTTAATTAAATTCTGTGGATTCACTAATTAAAACCGAACCTAACTGTAAAATAAATAATTGGATCAGTTTTCAGTCTGTGTTTTGAATTCTCTGTTGGCCGGTGAACCCGCTACGATTTTGCAGATACCTTGAAATCAGCATCATTTGCAGATCATTTTTGGAAAAGTGTACGAAAAAAATCTTTATTTAATAATTGGTGAATATTTAAAACTTTTCTCATGAGAAAATTTAGAAATAAAATAATTTTTCCTTTAGCGCTTTAGAAATAATTAAGTTTAAAATTTAAAAAAAGACATTTGTTGTTTACTGAATAGTAAGTAGGTATCTGAATACCTACTCAAAATAAACACAAAGCATAGTACAGTCATTTGGTACGAAAAAAGGAAAGTTTTCCGAGATTTTTGAAAATTGGCAATATTATAGATTTCGATGTGCTCTTTCTGTACGCCAAAACTATTGATTTTACAAAAAAATTGCTAATCCGTAAATTGTAGGAAATTTTCTCTAGTATATTTTATAGACACATATTTTTATCGTAAAATCAGTCGGAAAGGAGATATTGTGAAAAAACTGCTATTGGGCGCCATTTTTCAAAAATGGCGTTGCGAGCGGAAAAGATACGAGGTGGCAAAGTAGAAATTCGTAAAGAGCACATCGAAATCTATAATATTACCAATTTTCAAAACTCCCGGAAAACTTTCCAGGTAAAACTACCAAATGATTGTACTATTATTGCTGAAAATTTTATATTTTCATTATAGGGCCAAATCGTTAATATAATCGCTAAATCAGGGGTTGGGCACCAAGTTGACACAGCATTTAACGTATTAACGTGAGGGTGGGACTGGATAGGAGGAGTTACGTTAACCGGTAGCCACTCAAGTCCCCACCTAGTATTTAGTACAAACTGACACTGAATACTGTACGTACGATATCGCGCTTTTCAAATGGAGAATCGATTTACATGTGATTAGAAGTCTTACTTTTCTACTTGTAAAACATTTGACAGCAGTGATTTATGAGCTTTTATTTTTTGCTGTTGCATTACGGTGAAAGCTTTACTTGTAATTCGATTCTGGTTTCTCTAGATTAAAACCATTAAAAATTCGGATTGATTTGAGATTTTTGCGGCCAAAAAGGTTTAGATATATAGTACTAGCTGATACCCGGCATGCGTTGACATGCTAATAAAAATAATAAATTGTTCCTCCCGTCGGGTCATAACCCATTCGTCCCCGTTCCCCTTCCGACTCTTCCTCTTCCCCTTCCGCGTGCCCTTCCATCTCCCCTTTCTCGCGACCCCCCCCCCTCACGCATTCCGCTTCCTTCTCCGCCTTCCCCTCTCCTTCGCCCTCCCCCCCCTCCCCCATTCCGCGAAGCCCCACTCCTTAATTCCCCAACCGACCCTCCTGCATACCCCTCCCCATAGCCTTTTTTCTCTGCCGCCTAACTCCATAAAATACACCCATTTTTCCAACTCGGGTGACCTATTTCATTTTTTATGCAAATTTCATAATGCCAAAGCTTACCAGTATAGATATAGAAGTATTCACAGGCAGGTTCACAACAATTCAAAATAAAATAATAGCAATCGGATGAAATTTTAATCGCAATCGTATGAATAATATAGGAAATAATTTCATTATCTCACTATCCTATAACCATCCCGGGTATGCGCACATCATATTCCCAAAGTCTCATCACAATCGGATGAACGGTATAGCCGCGCATAAGGTACGAACGAACAAACAAACAAACATTAATTTTTATATTATAGATAGAGATGACGGTCTCTGTGGACGAGGGGTAAAGCTCTCCACTCCCAATCCGAAGGTCGCGGGTTCGAACCTGGTCCTGCCCAAATAAATTTTATTTGATTAATTTGTGTTATTTCACAATTCATTATTTAAAAACAATATATAGTATATTTGCGGAACGTTCCGAAATGGAAGATACTCTCAGTATCGCCCTGGTGTAAAACCACCATTCAAAATTGAAACGTTTCTTGAAATGGCTTTGTCCGTGTTTGGTGACCAGATCTGAATAGCCAGGTATTGTCCCACTTTTCTCTTTCCCATCTCCTTCTCCTCCCCGATAACCTTCAGCCCCACAATATATCCCAGACGGGAGCAGTTGAGACTCTTCGGTATTCACATAAAAAAATAGATTTATTTTTGGGTTATTATGCCGTGGTGCGCCATCTCCTATTTTCTGTCTTTATCTTAAATTGCGATTTAAATTAGATGGGGTCTCATGCAGCGTTATCAAAACTCTTGATTTTCATATTTTACGCGTTCTAAATTCATTATTGAAGCAAAACATAACTGATACCGCAGGGTTCGCATTAAATACTATATTATTTTCGGCGACAATTAAATTTGATGTTTATACTGTACCTTTGGGTAAATTTAAGTTTACGTGTGATAATATGATCACTTTGATTATAATTATTCACTTGTGGCAAGTCCGTGAGCTGTTGGTCATAAATCGGATCCATCCGCGGCTAGGTTTGCTGAGTTATGCAACGGATACATGCGAGAAACGCATTTTGATGGCTTTGACATGCACAATATACATTACACCCCTAGAGGATTTTGGTTTCCGACAACCGAACTCTCCCGGCGGATTTTATATTTCATTTTGGTGTCTGGAGCAAGACCTTGATTGCTTGAATGATGCACTCGGTTCATCCACGGAAGATTTCCAGGTCAGGACCTGGAAATTGTCCCCTATTAGTTTTACTGCTCATAGGTTTACGATAGTTAGATTAGATCATTACATTGACCAAAGAAGGACCTTCTTGGATCATTGGCAAGGTTCACAGGTACGTTAATCAATGTTTACTCTAATGTCCTTTGTTTAAATATACAACAACTGTTCAGAAGCTAAATTGATTATTATTTCACAGTAATATTTATACCCTCCAACAGACCCCCACAATCTTGAGATTTGAGTTTTAAATACATAATGCTCTGCATTAGCTGCCATCGCAAAATACGCATCTTATAGTTGTTTGTCAATATTAAGTTTTTAATGCCTGGACACCAAGGGTTTTATGAAAATTGGCGACATCAGTTTTCTTTTAAATCGCTACAGATTGGACACATTTCTAGAGATGCCTGTTCAGTGTTGGGGCCCTACGTGCCAGTCGCCCATTGTTTCGCGGTGGAAATGCCAATTCTGCCATATTGCTTGCCACAATGAGTCAACAACATGGATGGCTTTAATAATATTGAACGTCCTGTTATTATAACCTGAACGAAATACCCTTTTCCCTATTAATAGCTTTCCATTTTGCAGTACGAATTTGTACGAAATCGTTTATTGTTTATTACTTAAACGCAAAATGAGAGCTTCCTGAATTTATTAAATCACGAATTTATAAAAAGTGATTAATTAAGTTTCATAGCAGACTGTACAATAAAAAATATAATTTCTTCGCAGAATCAGAAACATAGTAGGTAAATAAAAACATGTCATATGTGACAATACAAAATACATCACCACACTTTATTAATTAATTATTTTTCTCTAACAAAGAAGAGAAAATAAAAAAAGCAAATACAGCAATATAAAGCAAAAAAAAATGATTATGGTTTAAAAATTATATCGCTTAGAAATATTTTAGATTTTAGATGCTTTAATTAAATACTATAAAAACTGCTATAAGTAAAGTTAAGATTTCCTGCTTACGAACGACATTTTATTTAGCAACTAATTAACACAAACTTTCGACAGTCTTGAAAAGTTCAAGAGGTGTTCAATAAAGCAATGACAATTTACTAACATTTCATTGATGTAGCGTATTTTAGATAGTATTTAGATAGTTTCAGTATCGCCCTGGTGAAAAACCACCATTCAGTTTTGTGACATTTTAATAGCCCGTTTCTTCCCAATCCTACTTTTCTCTATCTCCAACCCTTCCCCACTTCCTTCAACCACACAACTTATCCCAATTGAGGATACAATATGCCGTATTCTGGTTTTCTGATAAAAAAAATATGAGAATTTTTTTCAACAACCTTACATGTTGGTTTTCAATCACGCTATGCAAAGTCCAAATATTATTTAAATGCTTTTCACGTAGGTAAAGATTTTTTACTATTGCAGTGCTATGGTATCGGCTACAAGAAAATTCACAGTATTTAGCGTCGCGGCGCACACAAGGACGTCCAAAGGAAAGTACGGCGCCAAAAATAGGAAAAAGCATTGTCTTCAAACTAATCACGCATATTTTAAAAATGATCTCCATAAACCAGTTCAAAATAAACCGCAAAAATTTTTTTTTTGGAAACGTAACCCAATAGCCTTGCATGCGCTCAAAGTTGAGATATTTATCGCGCTCCCAATATTTCTCATCTGCGCCCGATTCGATGACGGGAAGCTATGCTCGTCCTGTTTTCCCTATTTAAAAATCAGAAAGCTTTTACGTGGATATTAAAGCTTCAGGTATGTACTTTAATAAGCAATTATTTTTAACATAACAGATTTAAGGAAATATAGGTATAATACATTTTTTATGAAATACTATTTTTGTTAAGAAAATGAATTGAAATATTTACTTCAACTAGTGTTTAGAAAAAAGTTCCACCGAGTTCTACGACATTATTTTACTAGTTCAAAAATATAACTTATTAGGTATGTAAAAACATAAAATGTATATCCAATCTCTTCCACCTTTCTTAAATCGAGCGCATTCTTTTCAGGTAGTCTTGGTGACCCCACTCTAAAGGAAACGAGGAATAAGAGAAAAGAACTACATATTTATAACATTAACAAAATTAAAGATTTTACAAGATATCGTCATCTTACAGTTTAATCATATTTATATGCTTTATTTACCTGTTTCACTAATTCTAAATAAAGAAATAATTCAATAAGAAATAAATAATATTTTTTATTTTCAATATTACGACCAACTAACCCTAATAGGGTATTTTTTGAAAGATTTTCTTAGGTAATCTTTTCATACGAATTTCTGATCAGAATTTTAAATAAAATTATTTTTGGCCTCGTAAATTGATAATTCGTCCTTGTGTGCGGCGCTGGGCTTTCCCCTTCATACATGCCGGTAATACTCGTACAGCCGACCCATAGGCGCCGCGACGCTAAGTCTGGTAGGCTTAGTTGTTCAATAATATGTGGTAAATGGTAAATCAATGGCATCAGTCTTTTGAACTTTTGTACCAGAATAGACACGCCGTTTTACCAACACTTTTTTAAAGAAATATTCTCAAAAGAGTGGAGAATCCCATCTGTCCGGATCCAGTGAGACTAAGGCATTCCCAATTAGGGGTGGGAGGTTGAAAGGAGTGGGTGAGGAAAGACGTGGGGAGGAGGAAGGTTTAAAAGTGTCGTAAAAAGTACTACCACAGCAAGTAAATAAATAGTAAAAAGCAATTACATTGTGGCTTGCCATAATTAGTCTAAATTCATTGAAAGGTAGTGATTTTTTTTTTTTTATGTTTCTTTATTCTTTGAATAGTAAATATAACATTTGTGGAATTTATGGCCGCCATACTATACGGCACATGCCCGTGTTATGGTGGCCGAAATGTTTTTTAAATGCATGTAATGTGAAAACTGTATGGAGCCAATTACTGTCGAGATTTTCCAGTAAGATTTTTTATGCCTCAAAAGTATGTAGAAAAAAGTCGACCATTTTAAATAAATAATGCATTGGCAGGAAATCAGATTAGTAAATGAAGAGAACTCATAATATTGTGTAAATTTAGAGCTTTTTGTCTACCTTCGAAAGATTTTGTATATTATTCGTAATTGTGAGGGATTTCGTATGTTATTCGTAATTGTACAGAATGTACCAATTATGTAATAAAACATTTTCATTGTACTTTAAATCTCACCCCAATTCGATTTTTTTCTACTTATTATTAATCAACTCCCTATAAAACGTTTAAAAAATTGCAATAGCTTAGCAACCGACATAGTTATGCATATTTTATTCAACCAACCCCTTGAGGAATAATAGGGTAACAATTATTGTTGTCGAATTCTTATTAACATAATACAATTAGCCTGTATTATTTACCCTTGAGTGTACCGTCTTACCACAAACAAGTTCGAATACATTTTCAACAAATGACCAAATCGCATGAGTAAAAGATATAAAGTTGGACAAATGAAACGGCGGGGTCAATAGTTACTTATAGTAAGACATTTTTCAGAATGATTTTTACGTGAGGAATGTATTAAGTAAATAATATTATTTCAAAGTTGGTTTAAAAATATTGTAGTTTATTTTTTGCTTCTGTTATTGTTTTTACTGCAAAATTCGCAATGATAGGTAATGTAACAATAAATACAATAATTCAAAGCCAGTATAATTATAGAAGAAGTAAAAAAAAATAACAGAATTAGCATTATTCCGGAAAAGGGTCAAACTATTCTTAAAAAACTGTCAGCAATAAAACCCTATAACCTTAATCCTGTAAATCAAACCATAAACTATTTTATAATGTTTCCTTATCTAGTCCAAGATATTATATTACTTATAGATTAATTGTATATTCTTACATAACTCCTACACCAAGCTCAAGAGCCAGTTTTCTTAATTATTGGTATAGAATCAAAGATGTTTTCACCTTTTTGTTATACCTTTTGTTAAGTTTTATTTTGTTATTCTACTGTCAAACAATGATTAATTGTTGTGTACAAAAGGTGAAATAAATTGAAATTAAAAAAATATATATAAAAAAAAATTCTTTGGTGACATATTTTTTTAATACTGTGGTGGTTGTATGTAATATTCAAAAGTATGTTTTTTATTCGTTTAAGATAAAGTTAAAACACTGACCCCACCACCTTTATCCAAAGGGCAAATGAATGTTTGTGCGCGTTTCATGAACTGAACAAATCCAACGAAACAAAACAAGTTCTATGAATAACTTGAACAAATCAAAACATATTATGTTTGAATTTTGTGTTGTTGTGTAACAAAGCTAGTATTGGCTATATAGGTAGTGACCACGTTTTTATCTAGGTACTTTGTTATGAAACGAAGATCTCCGCAGAGATTAGCGAGATTTGGCGCATTGTTACCGCAATTAATGTGGGGTACTGGAACTATTAATGAATGAAGCACCGGACAGTGTCACCTTGTAATTAAATGATATTATTACCTGATAAAATAAACGCATCGAATTGTGCAGGATAATGTAACCTTCACAAAGAGAATCACGTCATATCATAGTGACTTGTGGAAGACAACACGGCGTCAATGACAGTCGCGGGGAATTAGAATCATAACACAAAAGGTTGCCGAATTTCCCCGTTTTCCCTCGAATCCGGTTCGGGAAAGGGTCGAGCACGGTGCCGCCGACAGATCCGCTCCGAGGAGCCTTGGCCCGCGTGCGCTACTTCATAGTGGCTGTCGGGCCGGTCCCGCCAAAATACACGTCAACGGTTCCCGCGGGAGGAGGGTAGCGACTGGCCCTGCTCGCTGCCTACACACTGGCACTGGCTCAGGGATGTCCACTGCAGGCGGGCCTGCTCCCCTCCCCACCCCGCCCCTCCACAACTCCTGCGGCGGAGGGTGCCAGGACGCATGCGCTACCCCAGACCCGCGTCCCACGTCCCTGCGAGCCACCCTAACCTCCCCCGCACCCACCCCCACACAACCGCTTTCCTCGATACAGCGCTAATGCGTTTTCCGATGGAAATTGGCGCGTACATCGTACAACCCCATATCGCGTATAGCTCTGCCCATCTCACTGCAACTTACTTTTAAGCAATGGTAAAATTTCACTTTTACGCTCAAGGAGCGCGGCTAGTAAGTAACTTTACGAGTATATCAGTTATAGCGGGTAGCAACTGGATTTATTCTAAACAGAAAACAAGTGCGAACCGTCATTTAAAATATGTATTTAGATATAAGAAGGATGAAATCAATAACTTTATATTTTAATTGACGCTGTCGCTTTCATGCCTCACTGCCATAGCCACAGAACAGAACAGGAGAGCTATAATTAGGATACTTAAAGTTTATAATATTTATATATTCAGCATGCTCAAATTCTGAAAATATTTCGCTATGCTAGGTAATTAGTCGCATAAAATGTACATGACAAAATTAGCTTAAGTACATGAATACAAACATATAAATCTACAAATAAAAATGCCAAGGGCATACCAAGGTTTTTGAACAGTGATGATGATGATCAACCTTTATATTATGGGAGGGCCAATTTATCCATTTTATGGGATAGATTATGTAGAATACATACAGCTTGACACTTTATGCGTAAACTTTGCATACAATGATGTTGACAACCTATTTATATTTTGTAAAACCTTGATTTTCTAACGAAACGCTTAGAATAATATAACCCAGAGAAAGCACCGCTGGCGAAAATTATATGTCTCCAAGGCCAAAACAATAAACGCTGGCGAATTTTTTATGATTCTGAAATAAAAGACCGTAAAAAAAATACTCTCTTTCGATTTTAGCAAACTGTTGATTATTATCGTTCCGAAAGTAAAACAAAATTTCGTCAAGAAAATTTTTGTTATTTTGTAAAATGGAAACCTTTAAAATGCATCAAACATAGAACAAAAAAGAGCTGCGCTGCGAACTCAAATTTTATCCTACGTTTTAGGTCGAATCACAAAAAATTGTCGTTTTAATAATTTATAAGAAAAATCTTATTATTCAGTGCGGTTGATTCAAAACTTTGAAGGAAGACTGAAGTGTTCCCGCTAAACCTTTTTGCAAAACAGAAAATATTCTGTATCGCAATTTTTTTATATTTTATTTAGTCATGTGGGCAGTACGAATAGGCTCGCGGGTCAAACGAAATCGGCTCGAGGCCGAATTAGGCCCGCGGGCTGCAGGTTGCTCATCACTGGTTTTGAACCACCTTGATTACACAGCAATGTATTTCTAAATTTACAATAAAGTGTAGGGTTACTATTTTATTTAATAACTCAGGTCCGGGGCATACGTCATACCTATGTCTACCTACGTTAAATTGTCGCGTAAAGAGGCTTATGTGCCCAAGCGGTTATAGATACTGAAAATACTGATACATTATTCATTTTTATAATCACAAATCAATCACCTTTTAGAGCGCTTTTAATTATCTCAGGTTTCGAATTAGATTCTAAACCAACTTTCTGACTTGTTGACCGGTTTCATCTTCCAAATTAATATTTAGTCAAAGCTTCATTACCCACATTGAACTCCAATCACGTTTGTCAAACATTGCAGATAGTTAGTTCAATGTGAATAATGTCTCAAATTAATGTACTTGCTGAAATTATCGAATTTTTCTCGAAATTAAAACGGGGTTTAATTTTTACAACCTGACAAGAAAGTGACAGGCGATATTAGTATAAGCTTTACATTTCTCGACAGATCGACTCTTGCTACTGAAACTTCCACTATAACCACTCCTTTTCTTATTAGCGTCGCTTATGAGAAAGAGAGAGGGGGTTGTAAGGGAGCTCTCAGCGGTATGAGAAACTACGCAGAATTCTCGCAGTCCACAGCAAGTAGATACCAATCATATTTTGTCCTTCTCGGAAAGAATTAATTTCTTGGATGTTTAATCCTTGAAACAGGTATAACATTAACATTATTACAATAATATTAATATTATGGAATATTGTTCCCTCTTTCGAGGATTAACCGTAACATCCGGAATATGTTAAGTATTTGATCATTTATATTATATTATTACTTATACAAATAGATTTAATGCAAATAGGCAAATAAAAAAAAAACAGTACTTTTTGCGACCGGCTTACAACGTTTTTGAAAGAGTTGACGACGTTGACGGTAAAACATATGATGATTTTCCAACGAAACAATGGATTTTTCATAACAAGGAAAGTAGGGATGTAGATTTAATTTAAGTATGCAATATCAACAATCAACATTTTTCATTCCTTTATTTACTTTAACAGTTTACCGGAAAAGATAACAAAAATTGAACACGAAAAATGTATAATAAAAGCGATTAAAGAGCAATTCAATGTAAAAACAAATAAATGATGAATTTATCTTCATAATTAACACACCAAACTGTCTATTTATCTACTTATTTTTAAGTTCAAATTTTTAATTTTTTAATTCCTTAAATCATATTTAATTATAGGTATAAAATATTTTTCATTCTGACACTCGCTCCCCTTCTAAACACAAGCGTCCGCTTCTATAGAAGAGAAACATCAAAAATAAAAAAAAATCTGTGAAAACTTATTTTGTGATTTATTGTTACCAACATTGTTATAAATTGTAAACTTATAATTTAATAAATTAAAAAATAATAATAATAAAAATTTTCAATTTTTACTCATCGTATGAGTCATCGATATATGTTTATACAATGTTTTTACTTATGTTTACACTTTTTACCAATATTAAAGGAGTAATAAACACCGGATTTTACAAAAACATTCTAATAACTGGAATAACTGGAATAACCGGAAAACAGGAAATATTTCTTGCATAACTTTTACAGCTTATAATACATAAATTTTCCGCCGGCACACAACCTTCGATAGCTCAGTTGGTAGAGCGGTGGACTGTAGAGGCTCTCAACGATATTGTTATCCATAGGTCGCTGGTTCAAATCCGGCTCGAAGGAATATGTAAATATTTTGTTTTTTTTTGTCATTGAGATGTAATCATTTATTTATTTATAATCCTTCTAAACTGGCTTGCCTCAGTTAAAAATCAAAGAGAAAATAACTACGGAAAATAAAATTCTTACGGTGACGTCAGCAAACTCCCACAATATAGTTCAGGGATCTGCCCTAGATTCATTATTTCATAATAAATGTGATTTCAATATAAATGAAATTATGTATCCTTGCGAATCTTCAGCCATTTTCGTATCTCATTTTAGTAGGTAGGTACCTATTTTTAGAGAGCTGGCTTTAAAATAAATCATATTATTACTTGTTTGTGTTGGTGCTTTGACAGAAATACGCGGCCTAGTATAGGATTAGGGGCTACGAAGTGACGTAGGTAGATAGTACTACGAGATGACGTCATTGTGACGTCAACGGCGTAGCTCGGGGAGGGTGGGTGTAGAAGGGGTAACAAAGAACTGCTTCTCGTTAGACGACTCTTTTATATTATTATAATACTATATCACGCCTACGTTTTTTGTTCATCACACAACACAATGCAAACCTATTAACATACATAAACAAAGAAAATATGTTGTTTGAAGAAACTACAAACAAATTTTATTATTCACCAAGAATAAACGGAAATAATCAGGTCGCCTTTGAGGTGATTTTTCACAAAAAGACGTTATGCAAATCATCAAAATATTATTTTTATTACTAAGACAGAATCATTGAGAGCTTTTATTATTACCGTGATGACCCGCGGAGACGGCACGGCCACGGCAATGGCTCGCGGCTTATCATTTCTTTAATACGAGTGAGGGAGATGCAAAAAAGTAATAATTTTGTTGCCCCTCCCTCAGAAAAGAGATGGCGCGGGCCATTACCGTCGCCGTGCCGTTTCGGCGGGTTGTCACGGTAATAACAAAAGCGCCTATCCTTCGCGGTTACGTTTCCTGAACATTTCTATTTTCTAAACAATTTTTTTTAAATACTCATTAATTAATAGGTAATTTTTCACAAACTCAGATTTTTCACAGCTCTATACAAACTATCCAATTATTTTTATCAAATACAAAATCGACGGCGTCGCTACTTTTTCAAATGATTTAAAATGTTTTATTTATATTAAAAATGAAATAAAACAATGTGTAAGTAAAAATGTTGCATAATAATAATATAGGTAAAGAAATGCGTAAAAGATTTTTGATAGGTCCACTCGTTGAATATTTATTCAGTGCCTGCCATCTATGTTTTAATAGACTTAACAAAATGTTGCCCACTACAGAAGTCTGCTTTTACACTGTAGTTACAATTATTGGCCATAGAGTTGAAAAAAGAGTCAAATTATAAAGCAAATAATTCCACAATAAAAACATAATAAAAATTATAAAAAAATTATAAATTGAAACAATTGTTTCATATATAATTTAATAAATTGCTGTGCAATTTGTTTTAATTTGCTATTCAATTTTACCTCTTTCCGTTCTAAAGTTATGTTTGATTTTTAAAAATATTTTTCAAAACGCATTCAAAATTTGTTAAAAGTTAACAAAACCACACAAAGCTTCACGTGTTTGGGTTGAAGCGAGTCATTACTTCATAAGAGTTCTAGTGTCAATTGATTTAGGGAGACAGACTAAACAAAAAGTGTATCCCGAGGTGGCCATCAAAGCAGAGGATAAGTCTTTTTTCATTTTTAAATAACACAATTTATAAATATTTATTGCTTTCAGATTATCGTATTTTGTTTATTTACAAGTAAATAATACAATCTCGATTGTATAACTAACCCTGTTGAGAATCAAAATATTACTTCGTTGATGTACCTGATTCGTAGTTATATGCGTAAAGGGTACATTTGAAGTGATTAATGGTTTTGAGTCACAAATTTAACAGTAAAACTCAACGTATTTCAATGCTCGTACCTATGGCTGCTGTTATAATTCCCACGTCGACGGCGCGGCGACGGCAACAGCACGCGACATTGCTTTTTGAAAACGAGTGAGGAAGATGCTAGAGAGTGATTTTCTTGTTTCCTTTGGGGGAAGTAGAAATACAGTAATTGTTGTTGTCACTACTGTTTGGTGTGTAAGAGGGAAGTGCAGCAGTATTGTGATGGGGAGTTTACGTTTTTGTTTTTTTTTTGTGCCGGGGACGTTCCGTCGACGTGGGAATGGTAACGGCGCCCAATGCGGTTCAAGGATTGCGCTTCTCGAAATTCCTTCCCCTATATACTGACGTGCACAATCAAAGATTTTTCTTTTATTTATTTTTATGGTTTACACGATTTGGGGCGGTTTTTATCGGTTCAATTCAACAAGAGATCAAGCAGAGACAAGAAGAGCTAAGAAGAGACAAAAAGAACTAAGACGAGTCAAAAAGAAGAAGCAAGAAGAGACGATAAGGTACAAGAAGAGATAATCAGAGACATGAAGAGAAAAGAAGATATAAGAAGAGCCAAGAAGAGACAAGAAGAGGCGAGAACAACCAAGAAGAAGCAATAAGAGCAATAAGCACAATAAATAGCAAGAAGAGCCAAGGCGAGCTGAGAAGAGACGAGATTAAAGAAAGGAAAAAATAATAATGCTCAATCCATTTCTTTATTCCTGCCCATCCGAAATTCCAATATTGGCTTATTTGGTTGCCATGTACACTGGTCGATTGAACTCCAACCTCCTTCCCATCCTCAGAGCACGTGTTCAGTGCTCCCTGGTGTACCGGTCTCACCGGGACAGGAGTACTCCTAGCTGGGGTGGTACAATCGTCTCGTATTGATACGACTATTCAAGAAGACGCAAGAAGAGCCAAGAAGAACCAATACAATGCAAAATAGGCAAGGAGAGTAAGAAGAACCAAGGAAAATCAGGAAGAGGTTAGAAGAAGCATGAAAAGTCAAGATGATACAAAAAGACGCCTGCAGAG
Organism: Limnephilus auricula; assembly: GCA_951813805.1. NCBI lineage: Eukaryota > Metazoa > Arthropoda > Insecta > Trichoptera > Limnephilidae > Limnephilus > Limnephilus auricula. Next base: position 19,721,782 of record OX638388.1, on the reverse strand, counting down.
ACCAGGAGAACCAACGAGATGCAAGCAAAGAGTGCTAAGAAAGGCCAAGAAGAAGAAACGAAAAGAAGCAAAAGAACCAAGTTGAAGCCAGAAGAATCGAGAAGAGGCTAGTAGAAGGAAGATGATGTAAGCAGATACTAGGATAGACTAAAATAGTCGAAAAAGAGCCAAGAAGAGTCAACACGAAGCTAAAGTTGGCAAGAAAAAAATTTAGGAGGCAAGAAATGACGAATGCCCATGGTGCCATGTTTACCGGTCGATTAAACCTCGCAAGAAGTTTCAAGAAACACCGAGAAGAGCCGAGAAGGAGCGAGAAGAAGTTGGTTGCAAGAAACACCAAGAAGATCCGAGAAGAAGCGAGAAGAGATAAGAAGGGACAAGAAGAGACCAAAACAAGACTAGAAGAAATAAGAAGGAACAATTAGATACAAGAAAAGGGATGAACTAAGAAGAACCAACAAAATCTTAGAATTTGAAAGAAGGTGCAGTAATAACAAAGGTAAGTTAAGAAAAGCGAAGAATGGGCAAGAAGAGAGAAGAAGAAACAAGAAGAGACAAGAACATTCAAGAAGATGAAAGAAAAGTCAAGAAGATCCAAGAAGAGATAAACAGAGACAAAAAAAGCTAAGAAGAATCAAGGAGAGACAGGAAGAGGCAAAAACATCCAAGAAGTAGCAAGAAGAAGCAAGAAGAGCCAATAAGAGCCAAGAAGAATCAAGGAGAGACAGGAAGAGGCAAAAACATCCAAGAAGTAGCAAGAAGAAGCAAGAAGAGCCAATAAGAGCCAAGAAGATGCAAGAAGAGACAAGAAGAATTAAGAAGAAATGTGAAGATCCAAGAAAAGCCGAGAAGAGGCAAGAAGAAGGAAGGCATAAAGAAACGAAATACAAAATCATAACGCTCAATCCATTCCTTTATTCCTGCCCATCCTAAATTCCAATATTGGCTTATTAGGTTGCCATGTGTATACCGGTCGATTAAACTCCAACCTCCTTTCTATCCTCAGAGCACTTGTTCCTAGTCCTAACAAATCAGTGCCCCCTGGTGTACCGGTCTCACCGGGACAGGATTGCTCCTGGCTGGGGTGGTACAATCGTATCGTATCGTATCGTATCTATCAAGTTCTTTGGAATTCAGATTCACCAGGAAACGAGATTTGTCAGAACCTGGGCATTTTCGCCAAGGGGTTGTTGGTACATCATACATTGCGTTTTTGTCATATCGCACGATTTTGACTGGCTTTTTCATAGTTACGTATGAATATTGGAAAATCACGTATTTTAATTAAAATTATAATTAAGTTATTTATTAATTTACTTTATTTGGTTAGTTTAAGGTGAATGTCAAAAGAATTCATATTCTTCGCTTTCGTAGATGGCGCGCGTATAGTATTTTTTTTAACTTATAGACGCTTCTTACAAGTGATGCTTCGAAATATTAAAAAAATTATTGTTCGCGGAAGAACACAAGCAATATGAATATTAATAAATAGTTTTGTCAATTAAAAACTACAATCTCTCAAGAAAGGCTAACAAAAACAATATTGGATTGAATCACCACTCAATGGAATCACCGATGAAATATTGTTTTTGCTGGCCTTTCTTGAAAGATTTGAGTTTTTTAATTGACAAAACTATTCGTTAATATTCATATTGCTTATGTACTTCTTTCTTAATATTTCAAAGCTTGACTTGCAAAAAGCGTTTATAAGTAAAAATACTATACGCGCGCCACCTTATACAAAAGCGTTGAATATGAATTCTTTTGACATTCACAATTCATGTCGAACCTATAGGTAGGTATATATTTTCAATTAAAGGTAATGGGTTTTACCACGTCACAACGAAGTCGACAACGATTTCGTAATTTTTTTTTTTTTTACATTAGGTCCACACAGGAGGCCCTGAGGAAAATAATTTCCCTCAGGGCCTTTGTCACCTTTGGGGATGCTGTGTGGAGGGTATTTTTAAGGAAAGGAAGGAGAGGAAGTTCTGGGAAGGAAAAAGGTATGAGGGTTGGGTAGGAATCTGGGGTTCAATGTGTCTAGATCATCCGCCGCCAAGACCTAGACAATGAACCCCATGAACCCGGGCACCCCTGCTAAGTCACCAAACGTAGCGGGGTGACCTATGGCAGAGGTGTTGGTTATCCAATAAATGGTTCCCGGGGCAGCGGTACCCATTCCCGCCTCCCAAATTGAAAATTGGGTGTGTAGATAAATATACAGTTTTTACCTAAATTTCGATAAACATCGAAAGAATTACAGTTCAACATCTCTGGTATGGAATCCGTTAGTTCGATTTCGTGACGACATTTATTTATTTTTAAACACTATTTTTAGCGGCTTTTACATAGGAATTGTATATAAAATTACAAACAATTGTCCTACTAATGTAAAGTTTTATTTTAAATAGTTTGTCTACATTACTGAACTATAACCCCAGCAAGAATCTTTTGTATTGACGAAGTGTTGATAATGTCCCCAGAAGAATCCATATTAGGTATAAATTATAACCTTCAAATAGTAGGTATTCTGGGCCGTGAGAAGTACGTAGGTACTATGTTAGTTTTATGGGGTTTCTTACCATCCTCTTAATAGCTTATCCATACTATAACGAATATTAAAATTAAAATAAAATAATTGCAATAGTTAGAAAACTCGGACAATTTATCCAATATATAGCCGCTATTCATAGGTTAGAGTACCGAATAATAAACTACGACTTAATATATAAATAAACCGTAAACCGTAAATCGTCAAACGAAAATAAACTTAATAGTACGGATAAGCTATTAGGAGGATGGTGAGAAACCCCCTTAGTCCCAGAATTTCTCCACTGAAAAAAAATATTGGCACCTGATCTGGGTATATGTGGAAAAAGTACGGAATGGGAAGCATCACAAGGGATAAAAGCAAGTACAAATTTTAGCGAAAGTGTTCATTAGGAACTGTTTCCGCAAAAATCAACAAATCATTTCAGGCGAAAATATTTCAATTGTATTTTCCTATCAATTTCCCGGATGTTGATTTTTCAAGATGATCTTTTTACACTTCTTCTAAATCCGCGCCTTCCTCGACACGCAACTGCAAAATGAAATGAGCCGGTTTTTTCCTCTTTATAATTTAAAATCCAGCTCCATTCTCCTAACTAACTAACGTACTAACAGTATTGTATAAAAAAAGTACCTACTCAATTAAATGAAATAAATACATTAAAAAAATAATTATTCGTGGGAAATAAACAGAAAAAGGGTATTTTTTTCTCCTTATGGTGTCTCCTATTGAAGACTAGCTATCATCGGGTCAATCTTTATCCTGCAGGAAAAACTTCGCTGATATATATACCTACTCGTACCATGTCACGTATACGTGATCGAATCTATAGATTCGAAGCCAAGAAGTGCGGCTTCTTCCTGTGCTACGACCACTGTGACCAGAATGTTCAGTGGAAACTTTTTGAGTGTATGAATATTGAGTACAAACTTTTCATCGGATGTTAATTCATCACATGATAATTCATCACGTCTTGAAGAGTCCAAAACTGATAATTGGGATTTTTAACCTTAGGTTAGGTTAGGTTAGGTTAATGTGAACTATGATATGATGAATTATCATGTGAGGAATTAACATCCGATGAATACTCAATATTCATACACTTAAAAATCATACACTCATTCGCCATGGAACCGTCCATCAATAGATAATAATTAGTTTTTACATTAGCTCCACATAGGAGGCCCTGAAAAAGATATATCCTGTGAAGAAGGTCTTTTTAGGAAAGGAAGGAGAGAGGAAAGGAAGAAGGAAAGCAAAAATGTGTTAGGATTGTGTAGGAATCTGGAAGTAAGGATGTTCAAGAGCGACGCAAATATAAATCCATTCCTCGCACTTTCCAAGAGAGTACTGATGGTGAGGTCAAAATGTCTCCCTCAACCGGTCTCTCCCAATCCTGCCTGCAACGCAGTTGGTGGGCAGACGGATCCGCCACCAAGACCCGAACAAACCTCACCCCATGAACCCGGGTACCCCTGCTAAGTCACCAAACATTGCGAACCACTTGGGGTGAGCTGTGATGTTCTATAACCTATGTGACCCATGACGGCCATGACCCATGGCTATAACTATGGCATAGGTATTGGTAATCCAATAAATGGTTCCCGGGGCGGTGGTACTCACACCCGCCGCTCAAATAATAATTGATTACCAATTAATAGTGGCTTTCAATATTATGTCAACCACTCGGTTTGTGTTGAGCATAAGGAGTCTATTCAACACTTTCTAATAAGAAGAAGAATCTCATTAGAATATTAAATAGGGAAGGAAGGAGTTTCCGAACATGAGAAAATAATAAGCAAAATCTGAAATGAAGAGTAACTATACTCACGAGACAAAAAATTATTGATTACCTTTTTTTTATTATTCATTTCACATATAAACCTGCATAAAATACAGTGATCGTGATCACTGATCACTCTTCCTAAGGATAAGTTATCCATATTTATTTTATAAATTAGAAATAATACCAACTCGTGCCCAGTACGATATAAATAATATAGGAATGTAATTGCGAACGCAGCGGTGTCCCAATTATTATGGGTACATTCATTCCATCTTCCTTTGCATGGCCGTACAAAGAGAAAAAATCATTTTAGGTATGAAAAGGATATAATAAAATAGTGGATTGCCTACCTACAAATGAGGTTGTGCATCTCACAACAAAGAACTCTATCCGTTCCAAATAATTCTTATTTACAGAAAGCCAAGAATTTTTTTGAAAATTATTCTACGTTCTCTTTTGGATTGGTATTATATTTTAAATTGTTATAAAGAAAGTGCATGAATCGAAATAACTCTGATTCAACCAAGGGAAATCTGAAAGCTGTCCTGAATCATGAGGATTGCTCTGGTAGGTAGGTACTAATTCCTAATAAAGGTTAATTAAATATAAATAATATTTTAATTATTATTGCTATTTTATTTTGGAAAGGAGATATTGTCAAAAAACTGCTATTAGGCGCCATTTTTCCATTATGGCGGCGCGAGCTAAGAAAACAGGCATTTACGTGAGCAGTTTAAAAAATACGTAACGCCTTCCCACCCAATTGGTGAGATTAAGTGAGATTTGAGGGACCCCTCCCTCACGTGAGATTTTTTTCTTACTCTCGAAATAAATGTTTTTCATAATACCTATTTTTTCAGCGGGAAAAATGGGACACTTCAAAGTGAAACAATTTACTTTTTAGTTATTATCTCTATAATAATATATACTCTTTTAAAGTTGATGTGAGATTTTTATTGACAACCCCCCCCCCCCTCGGTAAAACGAGATGCGGTGAGATTTAACTGGACCCCTCCCCCTATTTGAAATTCGGAAAGACACATCGTAAAGAGAGTCTTAGTACAGAAGTATACAGGTATCATAGACTGCACTTGGGCAAAGCCTACCTTTGTAATATTAATTATTTTTATAATAAATACTGCACATCATGCACATTGCACATTGCACACTCTTATGCAGCAGCACGAAAGGTTATCTTATAATGTCTGATAAAAGAACTGACGCTTTTGGAAAATAATGATACAATGAATTAAAAGATGAGGAATGCTTAAGAGGGTATAACCAGACAATACCGAAAATTTGTCCATTTTAAATCAAATTCTAGACCTGTTGACTCTTTTTTCCAAAAAAACTTAATTTAATTATGAAAGATTGTTATTTTATCGGATAAATGCAGTTTTTAAATTTTGAAATTTCTTTTATAAAATACTGCGGCTATACCGTTGGTCGTTGGTAGGTTTGTTATTTTTTCAAACGAAATATTGTACTATACAACACAAATTTCAAATCATACAATCATACAGCAAAATAAATCAATACATAATCTAGTAAAGACACTTTTCAGAGTTTTAATTTTAGTTCAATTAAAATCATAAAAAAATAAATCCGAGAACGTTGTGTTTGTGTTTTGTGACGAAAATACTTCCGTTTTTCTAATTACTTAAGAAAACTAAAATATTTCAGTTTTTTCACACGCCAATTTTGTTTAGACATTACTGAAAAATCATGTATACTTATTATCAAAAAATACTTACAAGAAGTACACGATATTTAATAATTTATCATCATGCGTTTTGAGCATTTTTATTGCTTACTTGAATGTAGGTATAAATAAAAGCAAGTTTAGCATGAAATATATCGATATTAAATTGTTTTATTAGTTTTAAAATTTTTAGGATGTCTTAGACATATAATTTGGTAGCCGTCTGCTGAGCAGTGTGTGATCTAGCGTTATCATGAAGCAGCAGTGGCCTAGAGTGATTAACCAGCCTCGGTTGTTTAGCAGCTAGCTTTTCCATCATGGTTTGCAGTTGCTGACAATAGACATCTGCCGTAATCGTCTGGACAGATTTAAGAAAGCTGTAATGAACGACACCAGGACTAGTCGACCAAACGCTCACAAGTAACTTTTTTGGAGTCAATTTTCGCTTGGGGCATGGGTCATTGCGACGAGCGCTTCCGATTATCGTACAGGATCCACTTTTCATCACAGGTAATGGATTCGATTTAAAATCCCTTCATTATTGTGCCGGTTGAGTAATGTAGCGCAGCAGTCAACGCGCATTTGTTGATTTGCTTCACTCAATTCGTGAAGCAAATCAACAAACACCAGTTCACCTTCCCAATTTGCTTCAAGTGGATTAAAACAGTTTTATCACTAACACCGCAGCCTGCAGCTAACTCGGACGTGGTTTTCGATGGATCCGCTTCCACAATAGCCTTCAATTCTTCATTATCAACTTTGGTCTCCGGTCGTCCACGGGTTGTTCTGCAGGTCGAAATTTCCAGAACGAAAACGTTGGAACCAAAAACGCACTGTGTTTTCTTTTGCGGCACCGTCGCCATACACATCATTAATCCTTCGAGCCGTTTCTGCAGCACTGGTGCCACGGTGGAACCCGTACTCCTAAATAAGTTTCAAGTTTTCCATTTGTTAACTAAGTGATGCAAATAAAAAAAAACAATTAAGGAAAAAACAAATGAATTATTATTTTCGAAACACAAATACACGAGTAAATAGCTGTATACATTTGAATTTGGAATTCCTAACCAAAGAGAAGATATTTGAGATCAAAGTTGCCAGTACGGCAAAACGCCAATTTCATATGTAAGGACCTAATATTTACTACTAAACTTGTTAGACGTATCCCATTAGGAAACTGTAAATAATTTTTGTGAAAGCGATTAGAAGGTTGCAGAACTTTTTGGATCGGTCTTTTAAAACTGGTTAAAAGGCAAGACGTATTATGACGAGGATATTCTGTACCTAACCTACCATATTTCAAGATAATATAATTATGTAGGCGTATTCAAAATTATTAAGGGGGTTTCATCCTCCCAATAGCTTATCTACACTAATAACAATAACAAATATTTTCAATTTGCGATTTACGGTTTATTTAGTTTATAATTCGGTATGAATAGTGGCTATATATTGGATAGGTTGGCCGAGTTTTCTAACCACTGCGAATATTTTATTTTTATTTTAAATAATATTCGTTATTAATGTAGATAAGCTATTGGGAGGATGGTGGGAAACCCTCTAAAACTAATTGTGTACTTTCTATTCGTGTTATTTCATTCCATGCCATCTTCCATCCCACTTTCTATAATTCGTTAGAGGAAAATATTCTAGATAGAACACAAAGTAATTGAGGATAAACCGAGAAAAAAAGCACAGGAATTTATCGGACGGATACCCAATGAATATTTTATAATGTAGGTAACCTAATTACGTAATTACTTAGGTTCATGCCTTATGACGAGTCTTATGACCAAGGAATTGGATAACAGTAAAAGCATTTTTAATGTGATTATTTTTTAAGGTTCAATTACAACATAAATTATTATCAATTACAATAATATATGTATTTCACCAATTTACTTAAAAATTAATTGCTATTTTTTGTTCGGCTAGGTACCTGTACGATTTTTGCGTGACAACTAAGGCCCTTCGCTCATGGAGAAACCGAAACTAAAACTGGTTGGTAACTGCATCGGACATATCGCAAATTACTCGAAACTGACCAGTCGTGAGGCGCAACCATGGCAACCAGGCAACCCGTATATTCAAACGCGCCGACGACTAGCGACTAGCACAGCGAGTGCGAGTGACTGGTTGCGTTGCCGGTGACAACGAGTTTTTGAGAAGTTGTGTAGTGTGCGGACTACCACATTAAAATACACAGGATAGCAACTTGAGTTGCAAACTGTTTTTATTTTGACAATGAAAATTTAAAAAAAAAGTCATTTCGTATGTTTTTTAAACAATGACATTATTTTTTATAATTTTCTTCCATGGTTTGAGATTTTAAAGCACTAAAACTTTTCGTAAGTTTATAAATGGTTGTAAAAGATTATTAAATTATTATCAAATGTCACAGCTAACTCTGTCATATTTTTTCACAGACCTGACGTAGCAGTTTGTCAATTATTTTAAGTAAGCTGTTTCTATTACAGTAAACTTAAATAATAATAATAAAAAAATTATCCGTTTTTCCTTCTTTTCAAATTCACAGAAGCGGAGTTTACAAAATTGCAATCGTTATATATATTTTGGAGTATGTATGCTTTGTTGCGTGAATTTTAAATTTTGCTTGTCATTATTGACGGGCCTTCAACCTTCAATATTATTATTTCTTTTATTTTTTGGAATCACTTACACCTTATTGAAGACGCGACTCTCAAACGAAAATTTGAAACAGAAAAATTAAAATCAGAGGCTAACGTCCTGAAGATGCGACCGAATATTTTTTCTGATTTTTGTTTTTCAATACTGGGTTCAGAATCGCTGATAATGTTATTTATAAAATTAAAATAAAAAACCCAAAAAAAATTTATCTGATCCTTTCGATTTATTTTTTCTCATTTAATTTTTTTTTTTTTACTTTTGGAGCCGGTTCTAAGCTTGACGTACTTAAGACAATAAACATCTGACATTAACGTTCATATTTAACCAAAAAATTTAATTAATTATTTAGTCATTGGATTAACTCGAAAACAAAAACTCAAATCATAAAAAGTTATACCGCAAAATCTAATCCAAATGTGATGAGACTGATGAGTTATGTTATTATGATCCATCTGTTTCCCGGTTATACTACGAGTTTCCAGACACCGTGTATTAGGTAGGTTTTTGGATTATATAAATATGAATGAGAGATTCACATTTTATTAGATTATGTAGGTACCTACATGAGTATGTAGTTTTACTTTTTGTTATTCTTAAGTTCTACCGGATTATTTATTATATTATGCTTGTTCCCCCCTTCTCATCCAATTCTCACTTAGAAGATCAATCATTATAGAATTTGGGACAACCGTTAATTTCTTAAATATTATGTATTTTTGAATGTCAATACACCCCTGTTTGCATTTGCATACCTACCCGAAATCTATTGTAAAGTAATTAGGTATTCGATACGGTTTAATCGATTTCTGCTTTCATTGTGTTATTCTGGGGTGTAATTATACATTTACAATCCATATTTCCCTATATTGGGTAGGTACACACTAGGTAGGCACTCGCTTACGATCATTTTATTCGTAAAACAGTTTAAATCGGGACTGAAGTTCTTACGAACAAATTAACAGGGTTTCAATGTTCTTACGAACAAATTAACAGGGTTTCAAGGGCGGGAAAATGTAAGAATAAATAATTATTATTAATTATTAGAACAAATTATGTACGTATACCAACAGATTATTCTTACATTTTCCATAAACATTGAAACATTGTTAATTTGTTCGTAAGAACTTCAGTCCCGTTTTTAACCGTTTTACGAATAAAATGATCGTATTTTAGAATAACATTTTTCTCCGTGTGGCTGATCCATAATGATTATTGTTCTATGATGAATGTATAAGTACTAAAGATAATCACTACTCGAATGCCGAATGCTTCATTTTCCTGTAAATAAACTATGAAAATTAAATGTAATATGGGAACCTTCTACACAATTATTTTTTGAACGTGTAGAGAAGAAGACGTATAGCATATTTTTCTTAATTATAGGTCGTGTATAAGATTAAAATAGAAATTTAGTCGTTGGAATATACAAATTATTGCATAGACATAGTATCTACCTTTAGTAGTATCCCTGTTGGCCGAACTACCTGAAATAGTCTTTGACCAGAGAGACCCGTCTCTCCATTATATCCTGCCCCACCCCACAAGGAAAACATTTAGCCACCCCACCAAAAGAGAAAAAGTTTCATTGCTTATTTAATCTGTACATCTAGTCGAGAAACAGTTCTTTTGTTATGAACCCTCCTACTGGATAAGTTTTTATACCGGTTTGGACGATTATGTATATGGAGTTATGATTCTAGTTAACTCCGCGGGTTAGGGAGTATGAAATAAAAGTTAATTATTGTTGTAAATTCCATAACTCGTTCTGGAACCATAAATTACTTACCTAGCCCAGCAGCTGGAGCCGGTCCTATCACACTATTAATCGTCGTTCCTTTACAAATTATTAATAAAGACTTGTTGACAAGTAAGATAGAACCGGTCAATCTAAAAAATGTGTTTGTGATCTGTTGTAGAAATAAAATAAAAAAAAGTTAAAATAAATAAAAAAAGTAAAAAAAAAAAATAAATAAAAAATTTCAAGGTAAACTACTACACTGTTCAGAAAATAACTCATAACGACGTAATTAATTGATGGCTTTGTTTTTATGCAGGTGAGTATGAATCGAAATGAATCACAGAAATTACACGTGTAATGATATATTGAGCTATAACGTGCTTAACAAAAAACAAACTATTAATGATTATTGATTTTACTACGCAGCTTCGCCACACATTAAGGAAATAAGTTTTGGTAAGTCGACCAATTTATTTTTTCTCTCAGTAGTGGTCAGTTAATCGACTCTTTTAAAAAAAACTTGTTTTAACAAAATGAAAATGACATTAAAATATATGATTTACAAAAGGTGGATAACTACGTCGTTTTCTAAGCAGTCTCCCTAGACAATACTGATTCATCGCTTTTTGTTTTAAAATGCATAATCTTAAAAAAATATATAAAGGCGTACTTGACTTACTTTAACCATCGATTTCTGGCATTATTTGGCAGAAGTCCTCCAAACCAGGCAATTAAAGATATTTGGAGGGCCCTAAATCCTATAAGATGTAACTTATCAAAAAAAATAAAACGTACTCACAAGCTAGTGATTGATATCTATAAAACATAAAAAAATATTTGCAGTAGTGTCAAAATCCAAAGAGAAAGATTAGCAAAAAATAAACAACACGTTGTCATCCCAAGTAAAATGTTACATATTATTGTACTACATAAAAAAGCGTAGATTATGACGTGCCCATGTAAATTGGGATCAACATTCCTGCATAATAATATTTTCCTGTTCGTAACAAACAACAATATTGTATTATGAAAATTGTTTTCAAAACAATGATTGTTACAACAACAATAAATTACGATAAACAAGATGAATAACTTTATTTTCGATAGGTGGGTACTTACATTGTGAAACTTTTTAATCCTTTACTTTGAATTGGTTCTCATTATTACACAAGGAATTAAATGATTTAAGATTTTCAAAGCCAAAAGGATTTTTGTTATTTATTCTTGGACATCATCTGCCCTGGTGGAATGAAATATTTACTAAGTGTATTGTTGTGGTTTTTCTGTTAATTTTCTTAGAAGGTCGAGGGTAGAAGAATATGGGAGGGTACAAATGTAATTTGTTGTATAACCGATAATTTTAAAGTTTTAATCGTAGATGGCTCAAAATATTTTGTAAACATGTCGTAAAGTAATAACACAACCATAATATTATGTTTATATACCTACCTATAGCACATAAAATGATTTATGAAGGTAAATAGGTGAGTTCTGAGTAGATAAGGAGGTACCTTATTGATTGTTTATGTTAACATTTTATGGCCAACAGGTTAATGAAGAAAAACAAACGGCGGGGTTTTGCAGGCCTCCGAAGGTCTTGAATAAAGAGGTCCACCTACCTACAGGTTGTTTCATTGATGGATGAAAACTGAAAATCAACAACCTCATTTTATGGAAGGTCCTAATTTAATCGTATAATTTTCATTTTACATGATAATTTCAACTTATGTATATACCTCTATTTGTTATGTTCAATGATATTTGATATTTTGGATACATTTTTTACCATTTACTCAGTTCTTTTTTTAATGTGCATACCGTTCAAGAGTCCCAATTGCTCCCAACCATTTGTAGCCAGTGAGACCATGGCATCCCCAATTGTGGTATGTTGTGCGGCTGAAGGTAGTGGGTAGGGAGGTAGACGGGGAAGAAGAATGTGGGGACTTTCCTAGTTATTCAGATCTAGTCACCAAACGCTTGGTTCAAGCAACCTTCCAATTGTGAATTGTGGTCTTTCACAAGGGCGATACTGAGAGTATCTACCACTACCAGTTTCTGCAGATGGGATAAAAGCTTTGTATTTGTAGATAAATTAACTTCTGTATGTGTATAACGTTTCAATTCGTTTTGGTTTAGTTTCATTCCTGATTACATTCTCAAGAGTTCATTTTAATGCTCCTGATCACAATAATGCTGCGCTTAGTTCAGTTTTAAAGCTTCTTAAAACGTTTCAACAGATTCATTTACTTCAGTTCAATTAATTAAATAAATCACAAAAATCGTTCTTACGTTTCTTCAAATAGTTTTAGCTGAGTTTGATGACCAGATCTGAATAGCCAGTCACTAAGTTTCGTCTTCTCCATCTCCTTACCATTTCCATCGCCTTCAGCCTCACAACATAGTTACCCAATTGGAGATATCATAATATCATCGGTAGCAGAGAGCAGTTGAGACTTGTACTGTATATACATAACAAAACAAAAGTAAAAATGCACTGCTTAGTTCTTTTATATTTCACCAAAATATTAAATTTAAAAAATTACAAATTAAAACATGAAATACTAAAAAATCCCATGATGTTCCTAACTGTTCCTATGTTCTCGAATGACATGATTTCCGTAGAAACTATTCTAGTTAGAAATATAAATTAGTCACACCTCAGTGCAGGTGGAAGTGTTGGTAAAATCAACTCGTTGACAATATACTCGAACATACAAATCTGGACATTATACATAAATTTCCAAGTCATTACAGTATTGTGCTGGAACTAATAAATATCTATAATGATGGTTGTTTGCACTTCACGCATCATTTGCGTCCATTAGTTAATATTATTGCACACTTAAAGACTCCTTAGTAATTATTGTAGATTTCTGTAAGCAAACGTCATTTACTTGTTCAGAAACTGACATCATTTTACATAATCACAGAGCGGTGGGAAATCGTTTTGTTCAACATGAAAATCTTATATTTATATATGCTATTAGCTTCTAACTTGTACCTTGCAATTTTTTTATCAATTTCACGAAGAGCCTCTAAATATTATTGGTCACCATACGTGGTTTTTGAGGGTGCGTTTATAGCCTTATAGATCCACATATTGAAAGCTCACACTCGTTTTCACTCTCACTGCATGACAGAGAAGAATACACCAATCATTGCAGTGAATTAAAAATATTCATTTTTTAGGTCACAGTTACACAACATTTTCTTCGTCTTATTGAAGAGGTTTCCGATCATAACAATTCAAATCCATATTTCTGAAAATAAATCGAATTTATCATTTAACGCGTTAACCCAAGTTCGTAAATGTTTTCATTAACCCTTAACACCACTCGGGGGAGAATGGTCCCCCACTAAGCAAGTTATCACAAATATTTCTTTTGTTTTAAGCCTTATGCGCTTGCGGCTCCGTGTATTCTCAGTATTAACAGAGAGGTCCCAGTGAGCGGGCTTGCACTGGGCTGACGTTTTTGGTTGACGAGGTACGCGTTTTTCTGGTACCTGGGTCCCCCACGAGTTTAGTTACGTAAGTAAAATTTCTTCACTTGAAGGATAGTAACACTCCAAGAGTTTGCTCGAAATGCCAAAATAAATATTTGCCGTGTACACTACGTCGATGTTAAAATTTGTGATAAATGTAATATTAATCTAAAGTAATAATTAATAATATGTATATAGATAAAACAAAAGATTGTCGTATAAGACTACATAATGTTCCTACTAAATAACCAAGTCTGATATTGTAAACAAAACTATTGTGATTTTATATGTTTTTGGATACATTGTCTGATCAGAAAAAAGATATGTTAAGCTTATGAGTTTATTTTTTCATTTTCATTTTAGTACTATAAATACAGTCTAAAATTTTTTTAGTTTAAAGAGACTTTTTTATATAAATTCCTATAAATGTCACATGTTTGTTTAAAAATGTAATAAACTAGTTGTCTTGGATTTATTATATGTCTTTCAATAATTTTAAATAAATATATCCCTAAAAAGTGTTTATTTCTCTTTTTATGAAGCATAAATTCATGGGGGACCTAGGTCCACCACAAGTGAATTTGTGTGGGCTGAAAATAGCGAGTGTTGCTAAGGGTTAAACTGTTCAAGTGTAAACATTCTAGTGATTCGTCGTCGATAACAAAATTCTTCGTGTCTGCGAGAATTTCAAGGCTACCTTAGCTACCTACTATAAGTTTTGTTTTCGAAGCATTAATTAATTAGGTCTATGTTTGTAACTTGATTCGTTAACCTTTCATAAATATATATCGTCGATATTATCTGCGAGGGGTGTGGTTTGGTTTGCAAACATTGTATTATTTATCGACCTACCAGAAATAACTTTACTTATTCAGACTGTTTCGTCAAACAAGGCTTCGTGGAATACAGATTCAAGCAGGTAAAGTTTGAATAAAGGGGGCGATACTATTATATTATGTGAACAAAAAACTATTAATATAAAAGTATGTTTTTCGGAGTAAATTAGACTAAAAAATTATTAAAAGCATCAGATAAGTAGGTGCCTCATACATTAAAAAAGTTAACATAACGATGTAACATTAAATTCAACGTGAATGTCAAAAGAATTCATATTCTACGCTTTCATAGATGACGCGCGTATAGTATTTTTTTTACTTATAAACGCTTTTTACAAGTTATGCTTTAAGAATAATTTATTGTTCTCGAAAGTACACAAGCAATGTCAAAGACCGGTCTGTGGTTGAGTGGGCATCGCGTTAGGGTCCCACCCAGGCGTTCCGTGTTCGATTCCTTGGCTGGCTAAGTCCTCCATCACAACACAAGCAACATCTTCCGCTTAGTGTGGTGGTGGTAGGAGATTTTCAAATGTTGTTGGGTTATTCGTAACCTGGGAACGTTTGTCTTTCTTTTTAGAAAAAATACATATATATGTATATGAATATTAACAAATAGTTTTGTTAATTAAAAAGTTTAATCTTTCGAGAAAAGCTAACAAATACAATGTTGGATTGAATCACTGAGGAAATATTTATTTAGCCTTTCTTGAAAGATTAAAGTTTTTATTCATGTTGCTTGTGTAGGTACTTTCGCGAACAATAATTTTTCTTTATAATTCAAAGCATAACTTGTAAAAAGCGTTTATAAGTAAAAAAAAAAAAACTATTCGCGCGCCATCTACGACAGCTTAGAATATGAATTCTTTTGACATTTACCTTAAACCAAAAAATACAAAGACTATGGATCCTTGTTTTGCGTTGTCATATTATTTAATATAGTTAATAGATATGTCCACCGTTTGTCCCCATTTCTTTGTTGACTGATTTTATTGGGTTTTATAATACATTTCTGATGATTTGGTCGCACTTTAGGAATGCAGATTTCAGGGTATTGTTACAAATCCGATCGATTGACTACTCACACTGCGGTTGGGTTAGGACTCCATCAATCAGGACTTGCAATCTGCATGCATATCGTCAAAACCCAATTTGTGACGCTATACTGCATAGGCATGTGTGGAAAATAATTCGATGGAATTTGTGGTAAGTAAAGTAAAAATTGATGAATGATTCATTTAGTAGAAGATTGAACCAAATTGTACGCCACAAAAATTAGGAATCAGTTGCAGCGGAATAGTTCATGTTTTTTTCAAATACAGAATTGTGATCCACAAATTTGTCAGTGTTGTGAGACTGGCAGAAGTGAGGGGGGGGAGAAGGGGTGAAGGTGAAGTGACCGGCTATTGAGATCTGGTAACTAAACGAACCTCAACGTCAAAAAAAAGTCCGCACGAATAAACATAATATGACACCCGATTCCATGGGAGAAATCAATAAAATACCTGGGAGTAACCTTAGACTCCAAACTAACGTGGAAAAAACACATTAATGAAAAAGTAAAATCAGCAAATAAGTCAATTGCCGCACTCTATCCGATTCTAGGTAGAAATAGTCGATTATCATCAGACAATAAATTACTACTC
Organism: Limnephilus auricula; assembly: GCA_951813805.1. NCBI lineage: Eukaryota > Metazoa > Arthropoda > Insecta > Trichoptera > Limnephilidae > Limnephilus > Limnephilus auricula. The sequence continues at coordinate 19,705,391 of OX638388.1, read as the reverse complement.
TACAAGACGACCATTAGGCCGGGCTTCACATACGCTGCACCTATTTGGGGCTATGCAGCTGACGCACACATAAACAAACTACAAACCCTGCAAAACAAAGCCATTCGACTTGCGTTGAATGCGCCTAAGTGGATCAGGGTTTCCACTCTCCATAATGACACAAACATTCCTCTGATAAAGGACTTAATTGTTAAACAATCTGAAATTTTTTATGGTGGTCTAGCCCGACATGAAAATCCCACCATTAACTCTCTCGCTACGTATAGCGAGAACGAAAATTTCAAATACAAAAAACCTAAGATAATCCTCCGCAAGGAGTGAAATCCTGCCTAAAGTTGCAGTGTAGTTTATTAAGTTTCATTCCCCACCATTTAAAATAATATTAAAAAAATTCCATGTAAAGTATGGTTAGATAATCCAATTTATAATTACGTTAGAGTCAGTAAACTCATGTTTAGGAACTCTGAACATAAATAATATCCAAAAAATGACACCCGAATCATATTTGGCTGTTACGTACAATTATAAACTTCCAGTGCCATGTTTGCGAGCAACTACTTTCAGCGATGAGCTTTACATAAAATACAGAAAATAAAACTAAATAAAATAATTCCCTTGCTGAAATGGGTAGACAATGGGATATGGGGTGCTTGGCTTTGCACATTTAACAAGGCTGTTAGGCGCTCCGCTGACGAGGCAACTGAAAACTAACTAAAACCAGCTGGTTTCTATGTCTTGATTGGTCAAAAAGCTTGTTTAAACATAGACGAAGAACAATCAGCTGACAGCTGGCAACTAGCAACGGCCGGCCACGGCAATCCGCAGTGCAAGTCGCGAGTCACCGCTTGCGTTACCATTGACAACAATGACAACGGGGTTTTGTGTGATTATGAAGTGTGCGGGCCATCACATTGTCATACAAAGACAGTTGCCAGTTGGCAGTTTTCAGTTGCCTCAGTGAGTGGATCGCCTTAAGAAAATAATATGTCTACTTCTAAATTATATTCTATATGATTTGAGTGAAAAAATTATCAGCCATTGAAAACTGTCGTTAAAATAATGACAACATTGGCGACACTTCGTTGTGGCTGTCATTGTCTACAAAAATATGTGGGAGGCGATTTGACTCCCAATATAAAAACAAGACATTATAAGATGCTTACAATGGTAAATAAATTTATTTGTATATATATATGTGTTAGCACTAGTCTACTAGGTAAGCACACGCCACAAGCGATTTGTTTTTTTTTTACTACGATCCTTGAAGGATTGCTGGATTATAATTCGTAATAAATTATTCAAAGCTGTGGTCAAATATTCAAATTTTTGTTGGTTGCATTCCTGTGAGTACATCATCACAGTGATTCGTAGAAAAAGATACGTTTTGGTGCAGGGAAAGGTATAAAAAGCCCTGGGCAAAAAAAAACTTTTTAGCAAGAGAAGTTTTGTCTGTTGCTTCGGGATAGGTTTGAACCATAACATTTTTAAACAGAGCTTGTAGCCTAGTGCATCGCTCAGCGAGAAATTAAAATGGCCACAAGCCAAACAATGTGATGGAAAACAACATCATAGGGAACTACTTCGAAGGTTAAGTCTTTATCAAAATATTGGAATAACTTTTGCAAACCCCAACCGAGAATTTCAGAGGGCATGGATTAGTTGATACAAGGACCGCTGGCTATAGAATTCGATTTTAAATATGTTTACCGACTATCAATAATATAAAAAGATTTGATATCTCAAAATAGATTATGCAATATATTTATTGATACACGTACATATTTTTCTCCGGCCATAGTTGGTCTCGATTACCTTATGCCTATATTTCATATATTCAACCCTTTTTCCTATTGTTTATTTTAATTATTTATTTTTATATTACCTCCACACAGGAGGCCGTGAAAAAAATAATTCCCGTCAGGCCTATTTCATCTTTGGACATGCGAAAGGAGGGGAAGTTCTGGGAAGGAAAAAGATATCTAAGGGTGTGTAGGAAACGGAGGGTCGGTGTTTCCAGGAGTGACAGTATGAATCCATCCCTCCCACTGCGGTGCAATGTTCTTCAATGTTCAATTATATGTTCTGAGAGAGTTCTGCTCGAGAGGTCAAAAGGTCTCCCTTAACCAGTCTCTTCCGATCCGGCCTGCTACGCTTTTGTGGGCAGATGCATTCGCCGCCAAGATCCAATCAAACCTCACTCCATGAACCCGGACACCCCCGCCACCCGCTCACTAAACGTAGCGAACCACTTGGGGTTCCGAACCCCTGTTCTGCGAAATGCCAAATACTAATTTAGGCAATAATCGGTATGACAGACGAGAATTTATTAAACGATCTATGAATATGAATAAATCAAGGAGTATAACGTGAATTTACGTTTTGTTTTGAACGGGAAGGTCTCGTTTTAAGGGACCCTGTCTGGTGATCCCGAAGGAAAGCGTCGGGACGCGGAAATGTCCCGTTTCAGGAAAGCAGCCCCCTCGCGACTCACGACCAACGACATCAAATTGAAAATGAAAGATTATCTCAACTATTAGTATCGACGTACAAAAACGAATAGTGTTAGAAGTGTGAAGCATAAACCGATTTCAAAAAGAACTGAGGTAGTCAATTAGCCCTAAGACTCCTAGGCCTCAAGGAATGAAATTTTCATATCTGTTCAATAAAGACTTACGTTACCTATTTGTAAATGTTGGATCAATTTCACTCGGAGCAAGATAAAAGTGACCTTACTCTGCGGCCTTGGACACACAGCACTTCCACCGTTTATCTCTTCAGTAGCTATTGTGTTCCAAGTGTCTAAAAATGGTCCCGTTGACTTTGGGGAGTGGGGGTTCAAAACCAAAATCAGAAATTTAATCCCCCCTCCCCTAGCTTCTCTGCCAATGTTCAAAAAATCTGGTAGCCTTATTAAAAGTAAGATGCGGTACATCTTCTCTGCCTACCTGTGTAGTGAAATGACGTGATGTTATTTAGTTATTTAGCCTACGTAAACGTCGCCTTCGGTGGTATGTTTAATATATTGTACAAATATGTCCCTACAGTTTGTATAATATATGAACGACGTAGATTATGTTAATTATTAACATTATTAGGTAGGCGCAAGTAGGTACTCTTTCTCCGTTGCCCGAGGCCTGGTATTTGCTTATCGGATGGGGTGAAAACGTCACGAATACGGAGGGAAAGCTGACATTTGCAGAACCAATCAGTGTGACATGTTTGTATTGTTTTGATTGCCGAAGAAAGTGAGCGTAATTATTAACATTGCGTGCGAAAATAAATTGGGGAAGTTACTTTCTTACTACGGAATTCAATATTTCTGTTGATGCATTCATCAGATTATGAAAGAAGATTGATGGGTGGCATAGAAGAGGAAGAAACAACATATCATGACTTCGAAACTTACGTGGTTGTGAGGAAGTTAAGTTTTTGATACACGAAGAAAAATGTTATTCTAAAATACGATCATTTTATTCGTAAAAACGGGAAAACAAATTAACAAGGTTTCAATGTTTATTCTTACATTTTCCCCCAATAAACATTGAAACACTGTTAATTTGTTCGTAAGAACTTCAGTCCCGTTTTTAACCGTTTTTACGAATAAAATTATCGTATTTTAGAATAACATTTTTCTCCATGTCTGCAGGGTGAAGATTACCTTGATGATAATCAATCTTTGATGAGATTTTGATGCAAATACATGCATCTTCCTCTAACATATGTTCCCTCATTCCTCCACCCAAACTGTTATCTAAGTACCTGCCACCATCTGACAGTGTGTAGCTCATATACCGTGTAATTATTGTACACTCTAGTCTTTTAAAGCAACCTGCGCAATTGTCACCATACCGATCTCTCGGTGCATTTAATATCGACTATGTTAAAGCACCTGTACAATGATCAACTATAGTGATCTCTCAGTGCGTTTAATTCGAATCCGTTATGTGCTTGTGCAGTGATTACCACCAGTGGTATCTCTCAAGATCAGAATATCGATTCACCATAACACAGTATCGGAATAGAAAAGTATATACCTATTATTGATTACAGTCAAATTGTTTGTCAGAGAATATATCTGCGACTACGACTGCAGAAGATATCAGAAGAATTAACGCTTTACTTCATAACAGTTACTTCATAATACCAATTTATTTGCACTTCGATTAGTATTTATGGGACCCTTACTGCATTATTTTTTTTTGTATTCTGCTACATATTTTGTACTACCAACCTAATAAGCACACTGCACGACACACACACGTAGAAAAATGTTATTCTAAAAGACGATCATTTTATACGTAAAAACGGTTAAAAACGGGACTGAAGTTCTTACGAACAAATTAACAGGGTTTCAATGTTTATTGGCGGGAACATGTAAGAATACTTTGTTGGTATACGTAATTTCGTACGTATACCAACAAATTATTCTTACACTTTCCCGCCAATAAACATTGAAATCTATAAATTTTTTCGTAGGAACTTCAGTACCGTTTTTAACCGTTTTTACGAATAAAATGATCGTATTTTAGAATAACATTTTTCTCCGTGCAAAATCGTGTGACCAAGACACTAGACATATAATAATAAAAAAAGATCGTCAAAAACTTATCTTTAAAATGTAAAAGAGGGTAAAAGTTCGCCAAAGGGTAGATTCCTGTGTGAGCATTCAACATCATTCACCCTATTGAAAGAAATATCTAAAAAGGAGACCTTAATTTCCCTATGAATCCTTTATAGCTTGTAGTTAAAAAAACATGAAGGTCTGATATTAACAATAGTGGTCGAGTATTCAAATAAATAAAGGTATTCGGTACCTATCTAAATAAACTGTGACAGGTTTAAAAGGATTCAATCTCATTTGGGGAATACCGGTGGCTTGCATTGTGGGACGGGAGCCGGGATAAGACCAAAAGAAGGAATAAAACTTGTTTTCCTTGTATGTAAATTAACTGAGATATTAGTTACAGGGGACTGTTGCTTTTAACACCAAGATAGTCCCGCCTGGACAGATAAGTACGATTGCTTTTCTATACGACTGTAACATTATATTTATCTTATTGTGGTATCGATGTTAGGGCTAATTAAAGACGCCCAGCTTTTACTGAGAAGGCCTGTACCGGGTTTGGAAGGGTTCAATTTAATGTGTGGCTAAAGAACAGATACTTCACTACTTACTTACGGTCGCTTGCTTACACCGATCAAAAAAGTTACCAAATAATTTATGTTAAAGTATTATTGTAGTTTATTTAAGTAAGGAAGTTATTTAATTTCAGGTTTTATAACCGAGCCTTCGCGCAAATTCCTGTAAATTTCATTCAAATTTTCGTTTTTGTTTTAAATTTTTTTTTTCAAATTATTTTTTTTCCATGTTTATATTAACACAACAATAGGTACCAAATTAACATTTATCGATATATTTTTTTTACGTAATTGAATGTAAAACAACATGGACAACACACCTTCATCGTGCTGGTGATATTTATAAAATCAATCATATTGTTACTTGGCGATCGCCGTAACTGTGTTTTGACTTTTATCAACGTGTTACTTTTAAAAAAAGCAAATGATCTTTGTAAGATATAGTAGGAAGCTAATGCAACGTTAAGGTGGCACTAACGATCACGGTCAAATTCTTCAATTAAAAACAAATCTACTTTTACCTCGAATTGAATGAATTGTAAACGCGATTGGTAACAACTGATGCGTTGTTCCAGTCGACATAAAAAAACCACAATGCATTACGTACGTGTGTAAATGTAATGTTAAATAGAATAAGCAACACGCAATGTTTTGCATGTGTTTGTATTTTTTATATATTATTGAAATATAGTGAAACGCTGGCCGCTTCGCTGTTCAGTTATTTGCACTAATTCGATTTTCCTTTGACCGCTTTCCCCAACTACCTATTTCAGACAGTACATTAGGTACCTACCTACTGTTTCTGTAGCAAAATATGTGTAGGTTTCTACCATAGACATTTTCTAATCTAATCTAAAAACAGTTTTTTTTTCTCTTAGAAAAAATGGGGTCGCGCAAAAGCTACGTTTTGAATGAAAAGTTGAATATTTAAGATGTACATGAAATTACAATTAAGCGAAGTCTGGATGAATTGCAAAAATGCTACATCAATTCAATGCCACAATCAATTTGCTAAAACGCAACGTAATACAATGCACGTGTGTGTCTTGACTCCCCAAAATTGGCCCATAAATTGTCAACCCCATGTGAGGACCTTTTGTCAATTCTTGATAATTATTTGTTGCGACGAAACAAGCTACATATTTTGTCTTTCCATTTATATTACAGACTAAGGGACATTTGTTTCACAGAAATTCAAATGTAACATTGTCATAAAATGGACATTCAGCGCCATTTTATTTTTTTTACCTTTGAGATCCCCGTTAAACGCCGATTCTAGATGCTTTTCAACTTTCTATCAAATTATAATAAGCTGACAAGCTTAACAACATGATAGTTGTTTAGTGACTAGATCTGAATAGCCAGGTACTTCCCCATCATCCTCTTCCACATCTCCTTCCCCTCTCCACCTACCTTCAGCCTCACAACCAACCACAATTGGGCCATAGTCCAATTTTTTCCACCTAATTTTTTAATAAACAAATTTCAAAGATCTGGAACTCTTATTTGGATTCCTGGATATGTTGACATTATGGGTAACGATATTGAAACAATCTACGCATAAGTAAAACAAGGAGCATTCAACCCCATTGTTACTCTCATAAACCCCATTCCTTTTCCCTCATCTCAAAAATAGATACCTCAATGTTTGGGCAAATTATTAGCACATTGCCAGCCAATCCAAGCGAGCCTGCTATGCAATACAAAGGACTATTACATCAAAACCGTGGATTCAACGACTCCCCCTTTTTTCGAAAAAGAGATTTCCTCGCTTATTCGAATGAGAATTGGTTCTTTTTAAAACTTTTTAAAATTCACATGCTTGACTCCCAGTTTGTACTTTATGGAAGTGTGAAATTTAGATCACATATATTTTGATTGTCCCTATCTAACAGATGTTCTCTCTTCTACCAAACCTTATCTAAAATTACCTCCCCTCCATTCAACATATCATTTCTCCTATGTGTGAACTCGTCTCCAATATTTCAAATAATTTAGAAATTGACTTATTTAAATAAAATTTCCTCTCTCCGTTATTTGAAATGATGGCTTACAATTGTTATTTATTTATTTAAACGCCATAAAAGGCTTTTACATTCAAGTGATATATAAGTTTACAGTGATACACAGGAGAGAAACAGATTACGAACAAAATACGTACTCTGAAATAATATCGAAATGCATCTCAAAAAATAACATCAAGTATATCTATTCATATATACATAGTTTTATTTGCATTCGTTAAATTCTAGAAATTGAAATGTTTACACTAATTTTGTATTGGGATTATTGAGTATTGTCACCCACAAAACTATACTACCTTGTTTTAGAGTTAGGCTGAGTTGAAACAGGGCTGCCAGTTAGAGATTTATAATAATTAATAATTTATAAATAATAAAAAATATATTAATTATAATTTTTAAAAAAACTTTGTAAAAGATTACGCATTTATCAGCCAACACTCCTCCGTCTGACTGTTCAGAAATCAGAAGTAAACAGTTAGAATCCTGCAGAAATATAAGTCAGAAGCCATGCAGAAGAATGGTATCATGACTAACAATGATTGGTGTGCTTGAGGTATGTTATTATAGCCTTCTTATAACTATAGTCCGTGTAGTTGAACACATCTACTACTTCTGAGAAAGCATTGCCAAATGCATGCAATCTAGGTATGAGCGAGTATCTAAATGACTCAGTCCTGATGTTGTTGTTATTATTAAAAAGAATTTTAGATCGAGTAGTTCTTGAGGGTATATGGAACGTAATTAGTAATTAGGCTTAATAAATCAGGGCTGTCTATAATACCATTAACAATTTTATAAATGAAAGTCAAGTCGGAAATAAGTCTTCTATCTGAGAGTTTTAATAGGTTTAATTATTTCATCAAATGGTTGTAATTTATTGATTCTAACGGTAGACCGAGTTTATAATTAATGAATTTTTTCGATGGAATCTGAGTGGATTTTGTAGTGAGGGGACCAGATAGAAGAATTATATTCGACTTGACTTCGAACTAGAAAGGAATTTAAGATTTTTAATGTTGAAATATTTTGAAAGTCTTTTTCATTTCGAGAATGAAGCCTAACATTTTTAATCCCTTATTAGTTACTGTATTTATATGTGAAAGAAAGTTAAATTTAGAGTCGAAAATAATGCCAAGATCATTAATTTCACAGACAGAGGTGAGGGAAACATTTTTCACAAGGGGTTGATTTGTTCTGAAAAACATTATTATGTGGCAATTACTAATATTTCGATAAAGTTTATTAATTTTGCACCAATCCTGTAATTTATTTAAATTTAATTGAATGTGAATACAGTAATTTATTGTTTTTATAAGCTCAAATAGTTTTAGGTCATCGGCGAAAAGCAACACTTCAACATTATTATGAAAAACAGTGACAATATAATTTATAAAAAGTAGGAACAGTATTGGGCCTAAATGCGACCCTTGAGGTACACCGCTAGTAGCCATGAATTTGTGTGATAAGTTAGAATTATTTTTTACTTGAAGAATTCTTTATCCATTCCAATAATTTACCCTGTATTCCAATTTTACTAAGTTTATCGAGAAGAATTTGGTGGTTAACTTTGACAAACGCTTTTACAAAGTCTGTATATATTGAGTCAACTTGGGTTTTGTTTTCAAGTGAACATGCTATAAATTGTTCATACAATGAGAGATTTGTCAGTGTGGATCTGCCTGGCAGAAAGCCATGTTGATTAGGTACAATGATGCTGTTAATATGTATGGAGATTTTGTCAAGAATAAGTTTTTTAAACAATTTGGGTATAGTTGATAGCATACAAATGGGTCGGTAATTAGTAACATCGTGAAATTTCACCAAAAACAGGTGTTAGATAACAGTACATCCATAGATCGGAAAAGAGCCAGAATTTAGTGATTGGTTAAATATTTTACATAGTGGCTTGGCTATTATTGATGCACAGTTAATAAGAAAGGCAGAACTAACTTTGTCAGGACCCGATTTTTTCTTTGTGTCGAGTGATTTTATTTTGCGTATAACATCAGCAACATTTATATATGTAAAGCGGGAATGTGGACCGATTCCTTTGGATGAAAGGGTGGAAGTTGAACATTTGGGATATCATTATCGTAAACATCTCTGAAGAAGTCAGCAAATAAATTAACGATGTCATTAGTATGACTACTACTTTTTCCTTCGAAACACATGTAAGTAGGTAGACCAGGTTTATTTTTTCTTAGTGAGTTTATATGTGTAAAAAAGTTTTTGGTATTTAAAGTAATGGACTTTTCTGTGTTAAGTATGTATGTTTGTTATTGAAAATAATAAATATTATTATTAATAATAATAACATTCGTACATTAACAAAGAGATAATTATACAACATTCTTTCTTTTGAGCCTAAAATTCCATGCAACAGTGATTCGGTACTCGAACCTATGAATAGTGGCTATATATTGGATAAGTTGGTCGAGTTTTCTAACCACTGCGAGTATTTTATTTTTAATCATATTCGTTATTAGTTTACAAAAGCTATTGGGAGGATGGTGAGAAACCCCCTAAGTATATTGTGTCAATTGTCTCTCTATGTATGCCTCTCGTGTTTCTTATATCTCTTCCCTCTCAATATAATATGTGTTACTTGTTTGAGCTTGTATATAATTTTGTATATTTTTTATTTGTGATGTTTGTGTTTTTCTAATTGTATGTACCTATCTGTATTTAATTGTATGTAATTGTAGACTTTTTGTAATTGTATGTCCCTATCTGTACTATAACTGAGTTTTTATTACTGGATTGTTCTCACGTAAGTGTGAATATCTGTAAAACCCAGTATAGATAAATAAATTTCGGAACAGGGTTTTTCAAGATCTCCCTGTTGCTTTGGACAGCTATTTATTAAAAAGCTGAAATAGACTTCAAAAAACAAAATGGCACCGAATAACCATTTGATAACAATGTTACCTACATATGAATTTGGTGAAACAACCCGTCATAACTGTATGTAAATAATATCTAGTATCCACGTATATAATGTACTGTTCATATTGCGAAGGTATACATGCACATTATATACACGTACATTACCGTTTGTGGAGATGATCCGAAAACAAGCTTCTCCAACTTCAGCCAAGAGTAGGTAGGTTCCACTGTAGAAATTATCGCACGGAAGAAAGCAGTTGTGGACAAGTGGCAGCACTCACTTTCCTGTAGATACTTAAGACGTTTTCTTTTCTTTTAAAAATCGACTAAAACTCTAAAATTCCACAACAGCTTTGTTTTAGAATTTCAATCGTTAAAATATAGTAATCACATGTTTTTTTAAGTTTGTTTCAGCTTTTGAATAAATCGCTGTCCAAAGCAACAGGGAGATCTTGAAAAACCCTGTTCCGAGATTTATTTATTTATACTGGGTTTTTACAGATGTTCGCACTTACGTGAGAACAATCCAGTTATAAAAACTCAGTTATAGTACAGATAGGGACATACAATTACAAAAAATCTACAATTAAATACAGATAGGTAGGTACATACAATTAGAAAACCACAAACATTACAAATAAAAAATATACTAATTTAATCATATATAATATGGTAACCTACCTACTCAAAATATTATAATATGTATTATTGAGACTTAATTTTATTGTTCAATGAATTAGTATTATCTACTAGGTTTAACAGGAATCTGGAGTCATAAATCTGTAACCTGAGCACATCACCTTATAGCCCTGAAGAAATTAAATTTGCACTAATTTTACTTTTCCAAAAACTCTAAAGAGTATTTATTTTGTGGTGCGAATTTCATCGGGGCACTAATTATTGTATCTGAATTTTTATTCCAAGGCTTTATCGCTTCAAATGGCTATATTAATAATTCTGTCTAATTATTAATATCATTCCGCTCTTGTACATGCGGTAGATATCTACTCTAACTAGGTGATATTGTTTCGCTAACCATTCATGTTCAATAAACAGCTTTCGAATCAAATTCCTGTCGATTGTAAAATAATATATTACATCTGTGGCGCACAGAACATAAAATTCATATCATTTCTGGCACCAATTAAAAAATCTGCAATTATTAGTTACAAAATGAAACAAGTTAGTGGCTCCGGTTTATTGTGCGCATTGTTCCATAAATTACGTATCAGAAATATTTCCACCATGTCGTAATTGTAACAACGTATGGAAGAAATAATGTAATATTTTGTAATGGCCATTCATTATTCATTGTTCTAGAATCATAACACGACAAGACTGCATTTTTGGGGGCTTAATAATGATTAAAACTATTAAATTAAATGACGTAAGATCGACGATAGGCGATAGGTGTCCACATCGCAATATCACTGTGAAAGCCGTGAAGAGATAAAAGTTAAGTTGTACTTAAAAGCACGCTGAGTGCATAAAAAGTGAGAGTAGCGTCATCTTTTGTTGCACTCGTGACGTGTTGCAATGCAGCCTATGTTTTAAATTGTAATTTTAATGTGATCGATGTCATAAAGACTCGTAATTACAAAATTATTATTTGGCCCTTCAAAATATCCGAAGTATTTTTAAATATTGCCTCTTAAATTAACTATAACTTTCCACATCGTACCATAAATCAAATTAATAGCTAAAACATTAATTTATTTGGTGTCTTCCCTAGTATTTCAGTAATAATGGCTTTTTTTCACAAGCTATGAGTTAAATTAAAACTAAGATTAAAAGTTTATTTTTGGTTTCTGATCGTAATACCTACTAAAAATGTGTAATTTCAATCTTTTCATTCATGATTATGAATTTTAAAGACGATATAAAACCGCACATTCCGAAACGGTTCCAACTGACTACAACGTCATTATGACGTAGAAAAGGCCACTGGCTGGTAAGATGGCTGGCACCTACGTTACCCGGCATGACATCTACGCCGCCATATTCACGAATAAAATAAAATTTATATGACAACATGAAAATAAAATAAAAATACCTTTAATAAGTATCTTAATTTTTTTTCGAGACTAAAAAAAACAGTTTAAATACCTTTATAGGGTTACTATTTGCTCCAAATTCTAATATTTGTGTACAAGTTTGTATTATACAAATTGTTAGAAAGCGATTTCATGAGTGTTATGAAATATAATTGCATTACATATTATTTAAAATAGAGTAAAATCCACAATAGAAGGGATGTGATTTGTGATCTATTAATACACTGGATAAGGTAGATACCTACTATCGGAGTAGAGGGTAGTGGATTACTCGCTAAAGGGTTGATTATACAGGTAACACTGCTCATTAAACAAATTAAAGTAAAACTCGGTCATCCGAGGCACCTAATCCCTCACCTGGTTGAATCTCATTAAATTTCCAACTCGTTTGAGGGTAAAACACCGGATAATTTACTTGAATATTCCTTTAACCAAAAAAATATAGAAAAGTTAGATGGAAGGTATTCAGATTATATATATTCACTAAAACCTGCGATTTTCGAAAAAAATCTTAATAGAATAGTCGTCAATCGCATTTCTAATGTACGCCGAAGTAAAATCTTGAAATTTAATAAAAAATCTGATTATATTTATGTCTTTGTTATTGGCACTAAACTAATGACGCATATTGACGATCTTCGGCTTTTAAAAGGGGCTCGTGCTCTCACAGGATACGAGATGATGATGTCATAAAAAGTTATCATTATTTAACAGTTTCCAGGGCTCATGGGATGAGTTATAAACTTAAACATACGTGTTTAAGTATAGGTACAATTCCGTTATCTGTACCTCATGGAATATGTATATGTATTATGGTAGTAGGTAGTAGATAGTAGTAGATTAAGTAATAACTTCCAGAGTTGGAGTTGGGTTTTGGAACATTTAAGAGTCGGCTCTGTCAAACACCAAATAACTACGAATTTGTATACTAGGGTAATTCGTCCAAAGAAGCGAAGCTAGCAATCCACAATCGAGTGCTTGTATCTACCCTGATGTACGGCAGTGAGGCATGGAACTGGCAGAGGAAGGATGAAAGTAGACTGAATGCTGTTGAAGTGAGATTTATTTTTAATTATTGTTTCTTCACATTTCAGGTATGACAGTTTACAATATTTTTTTTTACTTCACTATTAGGATAGGCCTGTATTGAGGTTTACAATTATTTAAAGTAACATAAATAACACAAAGAGAAAACAAAAATAATACTTCAAAAAACACAAAGTAATTATAGGTAAAATAAAAAATGATACTTCGAAGAACAATATTGTTACACAGATAATGAAGCTGAAGGCGCTTAGCATATTACGATGTAAACAAGATCCCTGTGGCGTATGTGTGGTAAAACTATGTATGATCGTGTGAGAAATGTGGAGATCGGCAAGACTGGTGGAAGCGTAATTAGTAAAATTAAAAAAGGGACCCTCAGATAGTTTGGGCATGTAGAGCGAATGAACGAAGAAACGAGCGTAAGGAGGATACATGACGAGAATAGAGGAAAACATGGCATGATCAAGTGAATTAGATACTTGAGTCAGGCCATGTCAAGAGTCAGAAAAATAGAAGAGTATGTATGAGACGATGTATGAATGTGAATGAGGCAAAAAGTGTGCGCCAAACCGATTTGTTTGGCGGCCCGTCCTCTCTGCCTACCCCTGCGGAGAAATGGCATGATGGTTAGTTAGTTAGTTGGTAATTCCTAATAAGATGTCTTGATTTCTTTTAGATTTATTAGGCATCTCTTCTTCTTTACCAGTTATCCAATGAATTAATTACGTTAATTCATCAAGTCGTTCCAGTTGCCAGATGGAAAATGATGATGCTGTCTTTTGTCAAATTAACTTGTCACGAACACCAAATAATACTGCGCGCCGTAGAACAAAATCATAAGAATTTGAACCACTCGCGCTTCGTTCACAACGGGATTCCTTCAGTCTTTAGTGCGATACAAATAAATACATACTTACCTGCATTATATTATTATGGTACACGAGATTTTGCCCATTTTTTCAGCTCCGAGCGCCGTGATTGGGAGGAGAAAGGGGAAGGAGCTTTTGAAATCCCAAAATAAACGGAACATCCTCATTCAAAACATGATTTAGTTAGCGCAATGCTTTTTCGCCATCCAATGATTTATTCCCATTTGAAAGAAAATATTATACCTAATATTCGAATGAGAAAGATCGACTATTATCAATTTTTTCGTATAAAAATTTTATATCGATTTTTTTAATTAAAAACTAATACAAGCTTTAATACATACCTACATCCAAGTAAACAATAAAAATGCTCAAAACGCACGATGATTAATTATTGAATATCGTGCACTTCTTGTGAGTATTTTTTGATCATAAATATTTATGATTTTTTAATAATGTCTAAACAAAATAAGTGTGTAAAATTTTTTTAAATATTTTATTTCGTAAGACCTTAAATAAATAGAAAAACTGAGGTATTTAGTCACAAAACACGTTCTCGGATTTATTTTTTAATGAATTTAATTTAAGTAAATTATTTTTTCATGAATACAATGTAAACCGATTCGTAGTAAAGATAAATCTAAATAGTGCTTTGGCGTAAACTTCGGTTCGAATTACGGTTTTATACGTGTATCGCACAGTTTATTCTGCTGGTCATGATCCCTCGACCTTTACGATTTTAGGGAAGAATGCCAAGCCAATCAAGAACAGAATAGCATTCGGTTTGCAGCGCCGATCAGCTTTGGGCGAGGATCGAGGATGCCAAGTTACTGCATTTTTGCAAGGAAGCCTCAGATTACATCAGCATGGCTGCTTTACGATTTAGCGGATCGAAGTCGAGTTTGTTCGCGGAATTGGGGTCCCGGATAAACAAAGAATGTCCGGATGACATTCAGATTCGGAAAGACGCACGTGACAACATAACACCTTCAGTTAACATCTAACTTCACTTATAAAACGCACTGGCAACTCTGTATAGCGTTATATATGTAAAACCTCTCATTTGGAGGTTCACAAATCTGGAAAATAAAATAAAACTAATTTTGATTTTCTAAAAAATAAAATAAATGAATGAAAATTATTAATGCTTTGTTAATTAATGTGCAGTTGGTTTGGGTTGTTTCCAATTTGCAACTGCTAAACATTCAAAATGGTGATTGCTGATCAAGAGTTTGATTGTCATTAAATTTAATGTGATATAAGTTTGAAACCGCCCAATCTTACGATAGGTTATTTCAGAGAATTTGAACGATTTATCAATATTCAATTAGGTACCTAGTTAATTCAAGTCCTATTTAGAGTTTCGTTATTATACAAGAGTGCCCATGATGAAATAATAACAGAAATTGAATAAATTTTTCACAAAACTTGAATTTGAATTTTGATGAATTGTTCAAATTCTGTGAAACAACCCGTCTACTTATCGTTTTAACAAACAAAGGGTTTTTTTTACCATTGTTCCTTACCACAACTACAAAAGCCATTATTTGTGTAATGTTCATCAAACTTAACAATCAATATCAACACACCCAAAGTTACCTTCGGCAGAGTTCATTATCAAATGATAAAATCATGTAATATGTATAAAACCTATATAACTTGTATTTAAGTAATCATAAATATAAAACCTCTCTTGAACCTGCCAGTGACAAAGCAAAGATAAAAACAATATTAGGTGTGAATACAAATTCTCCATGTTGTTCCTATGTTTCATTATTGGGAATATATTATTATATTGGTTTTAAACATAATTATGTTAATTGAAATATTTTAATTAATAGTGAATATTGGTACACTATATTAATAGGCTTCCTTAAGTAAAATAATAGTGTATATTGGTATACATGTTTTACTATTTACGTTAATACTGTTGATTTCCCTAAAATAATAGGCATGACAGCGCAATGCAGCTCTAACAAACACTTGACTCACCAATTACAAAAATGGCATATTGCGTTTGCTAAGTGATATAGCATTGTCGAGTCATGAATCACCAATCATCGTGTTTATTTCGCACTGTATTGTGTAGGTTTGTAGGTATTTCAATGGGAGGTGCTTGGAAGAACTACCGTCCTTGGTCTCTACGGCCCGGTGCACAGTCGGGAGACACGCTAAACGCGTACCCAACATCCGTACACAATTGACATTTTATTCTCACTGGTTCTGGTTCTCAACGGCTCGGCTGCGGAACGATTTGCTGACTGTTTTATTTCCTCTTTCCTATACCTAGGTCCTAGGAGTACAAGAAGGTACCTGCTTAAGTTTTATATCATTGATTTGATGAACGATGCCCCTTTTGCAATAGGTTCCGGGACTACATCGAAGTTCGTATACCTTCATCTCGCCGTGTCGCGTAGATACATATAATATCTAATGATGATGACAATGTATTTATTTATTTGTAAGAAACAAACAGCGTATGTACATAGAATACATAGAATACATAGATAAATTATACAAAGAAGTCAAGCCAAAAGAAAAATGCTAATGTTGCTTGGAGATGGAGCCTTATTGTGTCTTAAAATCAATTTTACGTAAGGGGTAGAGGAAGAGGAATATAGGATAAGGATAGGAGATGCTCCCGTTACATTCCATACTCTCGTATTAGTTGACGATCGTACGCGTTACTTCTATTCAATATTTCTGAAGGTAAAACGTTTATATTGTGAAATTTTGTATAAGTGGGGACGAATATACGCGGTGCTCGGAGAGAATATAGTCTTTATGTTGCGAATGATGTTGAGTGACTAAGTTATGGGATATTAAAAAAAAATAGCCCATAACCTAACCTAACGTAACCCATTGAACCAAGTTTAAAAAAAAATCATAACTTTTAATGACTTTTCAAAGAAGTGTTGAAGTTGCACAATGTTGAGTTGTCCGGTCACCGCACCGCAGTTATTATTATTATTGTTATTATATATTTTTTATTATTTAATAATTTTTTATAAGTTACAGTTTTTTGACATTTTTTCAACTACCATCATCATCAACACAATTGGCTCTACAACCCGTGGTGGGTCTTGGCCCCCTCAGGAGTCTTCCTCCACCATCTGATTCTCAATTTTTTCAACTACCACTAGGCTAATTAATACCCGTGTTGTGGTAGTCATACATGAAACAATTCAAAGCAATACAAAGCAATAATTATCAGCATGAAACACTCATTGAAAAATCTTCCGAGGAAAGATACATGCCCCGACGGGACTCGAACTCGTGTCCTTAATCCATGTATCTTTTCTCGGAAGATTTTTCAATGTGGATGAGTGTTTCAGGCTGATAATTATTGCTTTTAATAATTGTTACCCTTTGGGCTATGCATAAAAATCTTGTTTATCAATTTAAAAAAAATCAAAATTAAAAAATATTATTTTATAGAAACAGTTAATAAAACATAAGAGAAAAGAAAAAACATATCTAAAGATAAATAAAACTAAACACAAATTTAATAATTAAAACAAAGCTGAAAAATTATTATTTTATAAGATATTTTGAAGAAGATAGAAATAAAAATTAAAAATATAATTTGTTTTCTTATTTTAACAACTAGATTTATCGAATAGCACCATTTTTTAAATATTTCCGACACCCTCGCCCACTTTCAGCTCTCCCTCTTAGCCACCTTCCCCATCGCCCTCACCTAAGTTAATGTTCTCTCCCCCTCTCCCCCTCTTGTCTAATTTTCTTTTAAATACCATGTATTATGATCAATATATTTTTATTCACCCTGAGGAAGGTTCAGGTTGAACCGAAACCGGTTGGATAAAGAAATAATAAAGTGGAATTAAAACAAAGTATTATTGTGTTTATTCTTCTTCTTCCTTGCACTGTCCCAACTCATTGCCTAGGTAGGCTTTGGGGTGGGCTCTCCTCGCTCTCGGGTTGTAGCTTCTTCGGTTCTGGGTATCGCTCTCTTCCAGGCCGTTTCTACTTAGGATTTTGGAGCATTGAATCATCCAGGAGTTCTTTGGTCTTCCTCTGGATGACTGTCGATGAAGCTCCATAGACATTGGCTGCTTCACTGTGTGGTCTGGTGGTCTCCGTTTTATGTTACCATACCATCTCAACTGTCGTTCCTCTAGCTTATTGTTTATGTCCGTGACACCCAGGCTACCACGAATGCGTGAACCTTTAATTTAATTGTGTTTATTATAATTATGTATTCCCACAAAGTGTTTGCTACATGTTAAAAGTGTTGGTGATTATCTTCCACTTCTACGGTTGTAAAGTTGGGTAACACAAGTCACCCAAGCGGATTGTGGATCAACGATAAACATCCAGAACCTTTAACGTAGTCAGTAGGTCTACCACGGACGATCGACAAAACCCTATATCAAAACGACATTGACTAAATCCGTCATCTATGGGTAGTTATTAATATTTTTTACGAGCACGGTCAACAATGGGTAAGAGATATTCCGACTGATGATTGATAAATTTTAGAGCTGGCTACATAGTATCAGATGAGTTTAGGTTAACTGTCACAATATACACATATATTTGGATAATGTCATTCGTTATGCAAAATTACTGACTTATTAATAAATGGAGTTCAACTAACGAAGCTCTTAGAATTGAAAGATGTCGTATAGGCGATCCATAGACTTAAATATGTAATTTAATTTGTAATAATAAAAGCAATCCTTGGATATGATTTGAGATTTTCACGGACAAAAGTATTATCATGATTTATTTTTGGGTTACTGTGGCGTGTTGCGCTACCTCCTTCTTTATTCAACTAACGTTTCGGGCAGCATTACACATCTGCTCTGATGACGGACAATATATGTTGTCCGAAACGTTGGCTAAAGAAGGAGGTAACACAACACCACATAATACCCTGAAATAGATCATGATAATGTATGCCATTAATTTAATTTAAATTTTATGGATGAGTTGGAGAATATTATATCAAATGCGAGAGAGGGTTAAAAAATGCTATATTGCTGTTAAATATATTTTATTGTATTATTTATATCGGGTGATTTATATATCCGCGATGTGAACAGGGCACAAAAATATTTGCAAGTATTTTTTAATTTGTTTTTATTATTTTTTCTTCATCGACGTTATGTTCACTGTCACTGAAAAGCGAACAACTTGTTATATATTGTTGTTCCATCGCCTTGAAATGAGAGAATTTGTTCATTGGTTCTCTATTCTCCCAGGGTCCTGACCGTTTGTGTCCTCGGTGTTTAATCATTCATATCTTTCCAAAGTCTTGACTGAAAATATCGTAATAGACAAATAAATTGTTAATTATTGATTGAGAAGAAGATAACGTCGTTTCACATAGAATATGAAGCATGTGATACTGAATACATTCTGAGAAAATCAATAAAAACAACAATTTTTTTTTATGGACAAAGTAGGAAAAATATATTTGTTAATTATAAGAATATATTTATGGCAAAAATTAATTATTTTTATGCCATATTCTATGCACAGTTTTTCTCACGTAGTTCAAATTCTATATACAGTTTTCGTCATAATTTTAAATACCATAATAATGTCAAAATATTTCATTCAAAATTATTCAAATTTGAGGCATCACAAAATGGTGTTAATATTATGTACATAACAAGGCAATTGAATTGTGTAGTGGTATGCAGAGGATATGACTTTTTTTTTATTATGTACTATTTTGATTTTCCTCGCATGGTTTATTTTCTATTGCCTTAAATATTTGATATTTTTACGATGGAAAAAAAAGAAGAAAAATAACTGTCACATTGTTTATATTGAATATGCAACGACGATAATACTAATAAATCTTAACGAAACATGAAACCGAATAAGACACAGAAAAATTTAAAAAAAAAACTATCAGTCGCATTTGGGAATCGAAACCAGTATTCGATGTTCGATTCCAAAATGCGACCGTTGCGTTTTTATTTTTCTGTGTCTTTTTCGGTTTTCTGTTTCTTTTAGATTTATTAGTACCTATAGTCTTCTTTTTCAATGATATGTTACGTTGGTGGGTGTAACCTATAAATACTTATCCCAAAAAATATGGGGAAAATTAGTTAAAGATAATATTGTTAATTTTAAATTTGAAATATTACGTAAAATGAATAGGTCCCAATGGCCGAGTTAGTTATGGCGCTGTGTCCCGGTAAGACAAGAGATCTTGGGTTCGATTCCTAGTTGTGAACGCTACCTTTTTTATTTATTTTGTCTTTTTCAGTTTCGTGTTTCGTTAAGATTTATTAGTATTATCTTTTTGTTCAATGATATATAAAATGGATGGGTATAATCTTCTAAAGTTAACAACCTTATTCCAATAAAAATTACATCATTATTTTTTTTTAAATATAGGCACCTATGTACGTATAAATAGATTGGTAAATACCACCCCACCTTAAAAGTCAGAATGATTGTTATTCCGAAGAGGGGAGATAAAGAACAATGGTCAATAAGTGGCTGACTCCTTACTACTCCTCCTTGTTTCGAAGGCTTCAAATCATTTTTGAGGGATCGTCGTTAATAATAATAATAATAAGTAATAAATAATCATGGCGGGAGGTTATTGGTGATGCGTAATGGTGAAAAGGGCTTGATTTTTAAATTTATTTATTTGAAAGTTTGATGTTTCTGAAAGACCTATTGTAATCGGGTAATAAAAACACTTATACTTGTCCCTTAGGTTAAATGGTTCGGTTTTTTTACATTTGCTCCACACAGAAGGCTCAGTGGAAAAAACATTCCCTTAGGGCCTATTGTCATCTTTGGAGATGTGTGTGAAGGGTATTTTTAAGCGAAGGAAAGAGAGGAAGTTCTTGGAAGGAGAAAAACTGCTTTTTCCGCCCCCTCACGCATTCCCCTTCCACTTTTTCCTTTCCCCCTCCCTCTTCCCCCCTCCCGCGAACCCCCCTTCTTAATTCCCCCCCGCCCCTCCCGGATTCAGCTCCCGGATTCCGCTTCCCCTCCCGCCATTATTCCCTGCCGCTAAACTCCATAAAATACACCAATTTTTCAAACAACTCGCGTTTGAGCTATTTCAAATTTTTATGCAAATTTCATAACGCCAGAGCTCTTTATTCCGCTATTCAGGACGGAGACAAATCCAACAAATCAAAGATCATAAAAATCTGTCCAGCCTTTCTTGAGTGTGAATGGTGTAACTAATCCGACTTTGTTTTATAATATACTTACTAAATTGTTTCTTCCTGCGTATCCTTTCCAATTCGTCCTCGTTACCCTTCCACCTCCTCTTCCCCTTCTGCGTCTCCTTCCCCTTCCGCGTTCCATTGTTACCTTCCCCTCTCCTCTCCCGCTGTCCGCCTTCTATAAAAGAAAAATCCAACAAATGAAAGCTCATAAAAATCGTTCCAGCCATTCTTGAGTTATAAACGGTGTAACTAGCCCGACTCAGTTTTTATAAAAATGAAGAATTTATTTTTTTAGCCTTTTTCATTTATGTCGTTTAATATTATCGTGGAAGGAAATTATTCGTATTAGTTGTCCCCCTCGTAACCAATGGATTGCTTACTATAGTTATTGCGGATGATGTTATCGTGTTTCGTGTGGTGTTCGTGTACTTGGGACATTTTAATGAATTCTTTGTTTATATGTAGTTAATTATTTATTTTGTAAGGACAAGGAGACATGTATTGTATTCATATAGTTTTCTTTATATTAATATTTTGTTTCAACATATACATTTTTTTTTGATGTTCTGGAATTGTAATGAAATAGTTTTTTGAACACCTAAATAAATGGGGATGTCGTAGTTCCACCGGCTCAGGGTAGTTAAAACTCTTGTGCGATATATTAAAAGTACTTTACTGATTACTTAACGTTAACGTGTGGGTAATAAATAATTTAGTAATGAACGTAATAATTAATTACAAAATAATGCTTTAAAAAACACAGAAGTATTCGCCAGTTAATCATAATGATATTATGAAAATTTTATTAATCAGCGAGAATTAAAAATTCACAACATGTCGATAGTGTTGTTATCAATTATAAATTCCGTGCAAATAAACCCAACGAACCCGCATGTGGGTATATTAAATCTGTGTACGTTACGACATCTTGAATGAATTACGAATTAAAATTCACTGATTAATGTTTTATAGTCACATGTAATACTAATGAACGCCTTTTTCTATTGTTTAGTATTTTCTGTGAATGCGGAAATTAAATATTTACCAAGAAATATATTAAAAATAATATGATGATGTTGTTCCATTACCCACTTAGTTTAAAAAGGAAGAGGCTGTTGTTAAAGACAATTAAGTGGGTGGATATTTTGTTCATACATTACCTATCTACTTAAAATAATCTTGCCATGACAATTTGAAATCCGGTATCCTGCAGTTAATTAAAAAAAAACGTATTAAGTTGGTACCTACACATAAATGCTTATTTTTTTAACGTGGTATCTCCAGTGGTAAAGGTAAATAAATTATTTTAAAAAGAGGCCCTTGCTTGTGGAATGGTACAAGGAGGTACTGGAGGAATAAAAAAAATAGTTTTGTTAGGTTTCAATTTAAATTCTAATTTTTCGAAGATAACTTCTTCGGAAAGATTTTCACTTTCTGATGGCATTATTTATTTTAATGAAAAGAAAAATAACTTTTATATTATTGTAGAAAGCAATTACTTTGTGGTTTGACATATTTAATAAAATAAAATGCTTTTTTGTTTAAAACCACGAGATTTATTAATTTATGAACCGACCGGTTTCGCTTTACTCAAGCATTATTAATTTGTTCCCTTAAGATGCTTGAGTAAAGCAAAACCGGTCGGTTCATAAATTAATAAATCTCGTGGTTTTAAACAAAAAAGTATTTTATTTTATTAAAAATAACTTTGTTTACATCACTTTTATTAATACGCAATCTACATGTTTCATGAACGATGTTCACATCATCAGAATCAAATGTATACTAAACTTAAAAATTAAATATAGATCACATATGGCACGAAATGCTAGAAGGAAGGGGAAGGGGTAAGGGTGGGGGAAGTTTATTACAATTAGGGATTTCAAAGTCATTAGCAGGGAAAGACCGGTTAAGTGGGAAAAGGTTCAAAGGAGGGTTTAAAAATTTGCTGCTTATTTATTATGTCTCCTTTATTATTTACATTTTTTCTAATTTCTAAAATCTCTAAATTATTTATCTGTGATGCTTTGTAACCCGTATGTAATATTTTAAGTCCGTGACATTTTGACAAAACCATTACCTTTTACCTCTAGATACAGATGGTCTCTCCCGACCCGTTGTCTTGCATCGCAGTGGGACGGATGGATTTATAGGTCCGTCAATCCTCGACACGCTGAACCCTATTTATCAACCCACCCTTCATACATTTTTCCTTTAAAGAATTTCCTCTCCTTTCTTCCCTTAAAAAGACCCTCCACACAGCCTCTCAAAATGTGACATAGGCCCAGAGGGAAATTATTTTCTTCAGAGTTATTATTTTCGAGAAAATTATTTCTTCTGTGTGGGGTAAAAAAAAAACTGAATTGATAAATAATGTCACATGTGTACCTACACCAAGTACTTTGGGCATTTGGGTAGGTGTCGCTAACTAATTCGAAATAAAATTTTATATATAGGTACCTTTACCTACTTACCTAAATACTATTTTTCTGTTGGTACCTACCTATAAACGTTCCATTGTTTTGAATGTGTGAATTTCTGAACGTTTGGCGTTGAAAGGACGACCTCTATTTATTGTGATGGCAGAATTGGGTCTAAAATTTAAAAGTGATGGGTTCAGTGCCCAGCGCTGTGTTGTGTTGGTTGATGGTTGGTTGGATCAAATCAAATGATACAAAGTGACCGGATGTTGCCACAACGATCGGATAAAATCTGCTAAACTTCGTCAAATAATTTTCATGGAAAACAAGAACGCGTTGGTGAAAATTTATGTTTGCGTAATGTTGTATTATTATTTTGATCTGGAAAATGTGGATGACCAAATTGACATTTATTTCAATAATGTATCTTCCTGGAGCCAGTGGAGCTACGGTATTCTGAATCCAGTTAACCACTCACGCTAATTTGTTTATTTTTGAGAACAACTCATATAGATCGTAGAAATCATTGTGAAAAATAACTAAAATCTACATCTACATGAAACCAAAGTTTAGAAAATAAATTATGAGACATTGGGATTTTTTAAGAAATTATTTTTATATAGAACTAAAAAGGCAAATGACGATAACGTTTATAATACATTAGTCTAATAAAATATGTGTAGGTATGTTTATTTTGTTATCAGTATTTTTAGCTAGAAAAACATAAAAAGAGCCATTTAAAAAAAAAAACCTTTTTACATTCACAATTTTTGTATCTTTCAAAATGTATTTGTTTATTTCGAAATATAAAATATTAAACCGTGTTTTATCACCTTTCAAAAACAGTTTTTATTTTTCGGATACGTCCAGAAATATTCCATTTATTTAGATTTTATTGCAAAACGGTAATGTTTTAAAGTTCTGACAAAATATGCCCGAGGCCTGAGGGGATACAGGAGAGTAGGCACTAGGTACGTAACTGTCTATTTATAAATAAGTGACTTTGTTCCACAGATGAAAAAGTGTTATTAAATTATTTATTGGTAATGTAAATCAAAATTAAAATCCTTTTTCCGGTCCAGTGAACATGTCGGATTCGAAAGTCAAAATAACTTGATTTTTATTGTCTCAATTTTTTTGCTCGGTGTTGTCTGGAACGGTATTTCAGTTGCTTTAGCTCGACTTGAGAGATATATACTTCCTTCAGCTCTGTGATAACATTACTAAAAAATACAGATATACAGGATAGTAATGAAAAAAATTGTTCCATTTTATTTAATTTATAGGTAGATTATTTTAATGCTCTAGAAGACGCCTACGCTATGCACAAGCTAAATGGGAAGTTGAGTGAAAAATATTTTGACTTATAAAAAATATGTTCATGTAGATGACATGCAAACTTAAATACCAGTATTTTTTAAATTTTTTTTTTAAAGTTTCTTTTCATAATTAAATTAATTCTACAAGTTTGAATTTTATTAAAGCAGGCAAAAACGGCGGCAAGAGCATAATACCGTGCGGCAGAGTTCGTGACGTAAACCGGTCCTTAATTGTGTGAAATATGAGGGAAAATATTTACAAAACCGACCGCTGTGTTAGGAACTATTGCAAGTTTCGTTGAAAAATGACATTTGGTGTTTTTAAATTTAACATATAACCAATAAAATGCACTTTTTCGAAATTCCGGTAACTGCATTGATTAGTACAAGTAAATATCTAACTACTACAACTTTTTAAATTTATTTTTTTCGTCCATATTAAGCGTGCCCCGGTTTTGTAAATATTTTCCCTCATATTTCACACAATCAAGGACCGGGTTACGTCACGAACTCTGCCGCACGGTATTATGCTCTTGCCGCCGTTTTCGCGGGCTTTAATAAAATTCAAACTGGTAGAATTAATTTAATTATGAAAACGAACTTTAAAAAAAAAAATAGTAATATTCAAGTTTGCCTGTGAACATTGATAAAAAAAAATAAAAAAACGGACTCAACTTCCTTATTATTTCAAATTTCGAACCCCTGTATTCTTCAGGATGATCGCCAACCATTGTGCTAACTTGTCTCCAATCTCGTTCAAGGGACGTCGGAGCTTTAAAATCTGAATTTGATATGAAATTTTATTACAATAATAGCTGACAAAATAAACTTAAAACATAAAAATATCAAGCATTTTAGTCTAATACTTTTTATTTCTTCAAGCTGGTTGAGTTTTTTTTACGAAGTGCCTACTTAATAATTGACTGGCTGGTGAGGTGGCATGGAGGTTCTGCCGCGCTAGGCCTACGTGAGTTTCCCAGTTCGACAGTTCGCCATTGCCGATCGAACGACCGGCGCGAGCGGTTCTTTGTGTTGTGGCATCTCGAACTAACATTGTTTACATTTCGATCGCGTTGTGGAGGGTTGATCATTCGAATCTACCGCGAAAATGTGCGAATAAAAGTGACAAAACGACGACATTTTAACTAATAATGTTAACCAACTTTAAACATATCAACAGTGCGTTCTTATAGAGATTTTCAACTGATAATAATTATACGCTGTTATAATTATTTTCTTCAAGAAACCAACAATCATAACGGACTGTATATTTTATATGAATAAAATATAATATAAAACAACTTGTGAATTGTAATAACTTATTAACCTTGTGTGATGTTGATGTGCTTTATGATTTCTTTAAGTTTTTGACCTAAAAAAATAATTACAAAGCTAGTGCGAATTTGTGACTGGATAACACATAAAATAGTGAATTTTCCATTGGTGTTTGTGACTTGAGATAACTAATAAAATAGTGAATTTTTCAAAGAGTGTCTCTGACTTGAAACAAACTAGTATTTTTTTCAAGGAGGTTTTAAACCACAAACTGGTGAATTGTTCCAGAGAATTTGTGACTTGAAAAAACAAACAAACTAATGAATCTTTGTAGGAGTATTTGCGGTTTGAAACAACAAACATACTAGTGAATTTTTCCAGGAGTATTTGTGACTTGGTGGGTGTTTTAATCGACAATGTTGTGGCTTGTTCTGGAGATTTAGGAGTTCGAGAAACGAGTGAGATAGCTACTCCAGTCAGGATGTTGGTGGCCACTCCAGCAGCCGTCAGCCTGGCGGATAGGAAGCCGAGGGTCATCTCGGAGATCAGGAAGCCTCATGTGCAGAGATCGCCCTCGTTGGATGACCTTCCGAGACTATCCGGTGAGTTTTCGCAGTCTTGACATCAAATTAAATTATTTTCAAGACAATTACATTACCTAATCGCTGTTTGAAGTTTGAACCGATTTATATCTATGGATTTGATTCGTTTTGGCGCCTATCCTTGATTTTTAAGTAATTACATGGTAAGTACTTATTGATATACTCATCTGTGAAGTTGTGGGCGTCGCTACTGTAGATAAACGAGTATTCAAAATACAAGTAGATTTAATAAATGTTGGTTAGTTTCTCTTGCCAGCAAAGTTGTTTGTAGATCTGTAGGTAGGTACCTTCTTACTTTTTATGTTGTTTGACTTTTGGGGTAAGTAGGTACATATTTCTATGCTTGTACCATGATGACGGACACTGCAAAGCTGTTCTAAACGTTGACGCAAGAAGATGAAACGCAGCACGGTCCGAAAACTCATCCTACCTACGGTACACTACTTACAAAAAATTACCCAAATAAGAACAGGGTTTTTTTGATTTCTATTTTATTATGATTATTGGAATGCTCTACAAATTTTGTAGAAAAATTCAAGCCACTGGTTTTCTAAGGGCGAAGAAACTGTAATATCACTTATTCTGGTTTTTACGAATATTACAATATCAAAGTCAGTTCACACCGGTCAGTGGTTGAGTGGGTATAGGGTTTGGGTCCCACCCAGGCGTGTTCGATTCCTCGGCTGGCTAAGTCCTCCATCACAACACAAGCAACATCATCCGCTTAATGTGGTGGTAGTAGGAGATTTTCAAATGTTGTTGGGTTATTCGTAACCCGGGAAAGTTTGTCTTTCTTAAAAAAAAAAAAAAAAAAGTAGGTACCTACCTAGGGTAAAATATACAGAAAATACGGACACGTTTTATACGAATATTTAATTTTAAAAACGCTTTGTAGTAGTAAGGGAATAACGAGAACGAAGTATTTCATTTTCCGAAAATGGAATATAAGTGGCTATTTCGTTTAAAAAAATATAATTTGACTTATTTTCTTCACGTCATGTTTTGACGTTCGAAAATAATGTTTTTTTGGATTATACTATATTTACTTTTTAAATAAACCCTAACTAAGAACCTTAGAACCTATTTTAGGGTCCTAGGCTCAATATTTTGGTTTCTTCAAACTTCGCAAAATCACTTTGTGGCGTCATTTTTAATTAAATTAAAACAAATAACTTTGTTTAAACCACTAATATATTATAAGTTATTTGTTTTAATTGAATTCAATATTTTGGGTTTAAAAAGAAAAAAAGTAACCTTAAAACTTTGCCATCAATAAACAATAACCGCCAGGTGAACAATCGATTTTAATTTTAACAAAATAACAGTTAAAATTCATTATTTTCCGTTTTCGGAAGCTGAAATACTTGTCTACTTCGCATTATTATCTAATTACTACAAAGTGTTTTTAAAACTAATTAATTAATAGTATTAGGCGTGACCCTATTTCTTGTAAATTTATTCAAAATAGGCATTGGAAATTTTTTCTATCGTGCAGGATGTAAATGTAGGTGTAATTTGCAGTGCACCCTGAAAATTACTAAGGCCTCTGATAACGATTAGCCACTAATCTGCCTGTAAAGGCTTCTCGGAAGGTGATATATTGCATTACATTTATATATTGTCACTAATTAAAACAAATATTATAATTTTATTATTACCTCCCTATTAATTATTTACCTGGTAAGGTATATAATTAATAATAAGGTTAAAATACGACTAGTTGTTACCAACCCAATAAAACTCCGGGATGTAGCTTGACTGTAGAGAAATTTTGTTTCACACATTTCAAATGTAGAATAAAAATAAGGGTTTGTTAAAATACATTGGGTGGGTGGGAGTAGGTACCTACCTACTTTATCGCTTGTCTGGATTTCTGGATTTAAAAAGATTATTTTTTATAATCATATTTCTACATCAGTTGAAATGTTGAAATTTTTTATATTGTTTTAGAGTCTAGCTCATATAAAGGGAAAGGCGCATCCTAAGGGAAAAACATGGCGACTGTCGTATGTCGGAAAGAAACTTTAATCGCCATAAATTTCATCCGTGCTTCTAGGTTGATCGATAAGTAGTAAGTAGGTTAAGCAGCAATAAGCCTTCAATGCTCTATGTACGTCACACCCAATGGTTTCGTTTAAGGCGTTGCATATACGATTATTGATCTAATAAACGTATGCGATATTAAGCGATAAATTAACCCACATTGCTAACGACACCTAGTACACAATGATTGACCAACGCCA
This sequence comes from Limnephilus auricula, assembly GCA_951813805.1. Classification (NCBI taxonomy): domain Eukaryota; kingdom Metazoa; phylum Arthropoda; class Insecta; order Trichoptera; family Limnephilidae; genus Limnephilus; species Limnephilus auricula. The sequence continues at coordinate 19,676,341 of OX638388.1, read as the reverse complement.
ATTTGCTCACCAATATCAAATCGGCCTTCGGTACAAAATGCCAGACTTAATAATTATTCTTAAATGGATCAGGAATAGGGGGTCCTTTGATGATGAAATTTTCAATTGAATTGATTAGGACTTCACGAAGAACACATTCATTTAATATAGTGAGTATACATCTAACTACAAACCTACATTATATCACATAGTTTGCAATGAGATAATGTAGAAAATGCTGTACCTACTCATGAATGACGAGGGTACTTAACTAGAGGTAGTTACCCACTGGTAAGTTATTTTTTTTAATATCTGCTGTCATTGTGCAATAGATGCTTCTGTTATAACTCTTCAGTGACAACATCACCCCATCCCCCCTACCGTCTCCGAGTACCTACCTAGTCAATTAGGAAGAAAACTAACGACATTTTAAATGCAATTAACAAAACTCGCTTTTGAATTAGGTAAGTATTTACACGAAATTACAGTTACGAAATAGGTACTTATGAATAAATTATGCTACTGTTAATATAGTCAGGTATGAGTTAAAACACAGGAGGTTGGATTTATGTTAATCAGCCCATCATTTTGATGTGTTTCTCTTATTTTTTATGAAATATTTGGCAATATTTCTTAGAAAGTGGCCGCCATCCCGTCAGGCTGATCGGGCAGACCCTTATCCATGTTAATTTACGAGTAGATGTTATTATTTGGAACATTCCTCCAGCATTGGATCACTGTGATTATTGAGTATCCTTCTTGGGCCGGGACGCCCACACAGAATTATTTTATATTATGGTAATAATAATAAGCTCGGGATTCTGAAGTGTTTCGCAAAATTGATTACAAATTTGTTATTTGATTTGTTTCTAAATAACAGAGATTGTCGTTTAAATAACAATCAGGTGCTATTTTAGAAGGAATGTGCATTAGGCATATTATAACCTATAATTATTCACTACCTTTTGTCGGTTTTCCCAAAGAGATTAGAATTTAGAATAATAATATGTTTCCCGCATTTTAAAGCGAGAATTTGATATTATAACATAACAGGAAATTCTCCCAGTGAGGTTTTTAATAAATTAGTGTTATTATAAAATGTCAAACATGCGGCATGTAATGCCATTTAGCAACTGCCATTCACTGTTGTGGTGTTCATAGTTATGTTTGATGGACCTTAAAAACATAGCTTTTTTTAAATTTATTGTTTGTGTCGTTTCGATTACTTAATCATTTGTTTCTCATTTATAATGCCTTTCTAATGAAATCCAACGGCATATCAAAGTCACAAGTAAAAAATATCTTAAAACTACTCGGATTCCTAGCCTAACACAAAATTCTTCCGTTTTTTGGCTCTCCTGAAAAATTGGCCAAATGTACCTACTTGACAGGCAGCGACAATATAAATATATATGTATTACGAAAATATTGTATTATACTCCAGATCAGTTGAAATGAGTAAATTATTGGATAACTGGTTTTCTCCAAGACTATCAATTTGATATTCACAAAAGGGAGTGGTGAGGCCATTATCCTTGGCTACCCTCTTCAACTTGGGAGTTATTCTAATATTAATCACAGTGTATGCATTATTTACATCGTACGTACAATGTTCAATGATCTGTGATTCCTGCATTACTTGATTACTTATAGTCCTACCGTTTTGAGTTCCGTTGTAACCTCTCCCTCTTTCTCATAAACGACACGTGTAACTGAAAGAGAGGTATCAGCGGTATAACTATAATAGTTTTTTCAATGCCTACGTTGAACTTATTTGGTTCGCTCATATGAAACCCGCTGCAAATGGCATTTTTAAAACGTGTCGAGCTTGTTCAAAATAAATCGACCTTTCCGATTGTAGTTTCTGATTTATCGATATAGAATAATAAATTGTACCTACTAATAAATTGGCTTTCACCAACACGCAGTGATAGTAACATCATATTTATTAACTCATCTGCACTGATACAAGATAATTACACAAGCGTGGATGTCCATTCTTGTTGGGGCCTTATGTCATTTCGCCCACGGAGCATCGTCGGTAGTTCGCGGTTCTACGTTCTTGTGATGATAGTTAATAGAAATACAGTAGACTACCTATTTAACTGGGTTTATCGTAACCGCGAAGCGACATAACCGGGACGTTTCAATAAATACATTTTTAAGATTTTTGTTGACCTCAATGTGCGGAAAGATAACAATGCCCTCAGAGAAAATGGTTTTACCACAAGCAGGCTACAATCCATCAAAAAGTTATATTGCATATACATAGATAAACGTGTGGTTAGAAAAACATATTTTTAAAAGTAAAATATAAAATCATCTAATATACCAAAATTGCATAATTTTTTAACCACCAAACATGCTTAGAGCTGCCTCCGTGGTCGAGCGGTAAAGCTCTCGCCTACGAATCCGAGTAAATTTTATTTAATTCATTTGTGTCGTTTCACAATTATCAATTCATAAAAAATGATATACAGTACATTTGCGGTACGTTCAGAATTGAAACATTGCTTGAAAAGGCTTTAGCGTATTTGGAGACAAGATCTGAATAGCCGGGTACTTGTAATTACGCACAGTCCTCTTCCACGCCTCCTTTCCCTCCACACTTATTTCAGCCTCACAACATACCTCAATTGGGTATGCTCTTCATTGGGTGGGTGTCCTGGGAGCATTACGACTCTGGTGCGGTATTCGCCTAGGAATTTGTTCTGTTACTCTGTACCTACCTATGGATGGCTCCTGCTTATTATTCTTATTATAAATATTTGTATTAACGGGAAACATGTCCCGGTAATCGATAGTCTACTGTGCATTGTATAGGTTGGTAGTTGAGGTATGTATTTCTTCATGACTCCATACTCCACACCCACCGCTCCTCCTCTCACTTGCGATTTCATCATGTCACCTGCAAGGTCAAGACAGCAGCATCCCGAGCGGTGGCGATGGCACAATCCTCCGAAATCTCCATGCTAATCAATTCTGAGATGAGTTGCAACCAAACAACCAACCTAATCTCTCATGCTAATCAATTCTGGGAGATGAGGTGCCCTGACCGAATCTGAGTTTCATCGCCCTTTTGTGGTGGGTTAATGGAATATTCAATTTTTCACTGTCACGTTTCTCGTAGTCTTAAATGCATCTGTAAACAAAGGACTGATGGATTATATTATCGGCATTTTTTCGTGTCATGCCAAAATTTCTTAAAATATTCACGCCATTATAATTTATTTTCTAGGTCTTCTATACAGACGAGTAACCTCATTATGCAAACTGCCACATATTATTAAATTAACATTTTTAAATTCATTGCTTTGCATGTCTGAAAATGGATCTGTTTTACAATGTCTAGCCTCGATCGGTATGGCCTATGACGAATATGTCCAAACAAAATATTAAAAAAACAATAAAAAAAGCAGATTATCTGAAATCAATATTCATTGAAAGATTCAGGGGCCTAACCATTGGCTCCATACTCAAAATTATTCAGGTAAAACATTTATTTTGCCTAAGTGCAAAATTATTTACTACTAATTCATCATTAGTAGAGGTGTGCAAATAATGATTGTCAGATCAGTGTTTCTCGAGGGAGCCACGGAGGTGCAGGGCCATAGAAGTGTCCTTTGAAATCGTCGAGTCATCAATTGCAGCATTTCGAAATGCCCTTTCTGTCCAGCGCTAATGACATGTTCCAAACATACCATCAATTCAAACAACCCAACGAGAGGCACCTTGAAGAAAGACACCAAGTAACCAATTGTATCTGAAAAAAAATTTATGTGTGGAGTTATTCCTTTTTAGCGTAATTGCTTGAGGCCCTTGGACGGGTCCTAATGACTCCAGTAATGAGTGTCCTAAAGTGAGTCAGGTTGCGTGGGCTAAGTGTATAGAAAGTTTATTTTCAAAATGAATGATTCGAGACCCTCGAGAACTCATCATTTCGAAAGTTGAACTTTAACAAGAATGACCAGAAAGTTGTTATATGAGTGGAGTAGGTACATATTTACTAGATGCACGCATTGATCGGTGATGAATACACTGTCATTAATTAAAATTTTGTCAAAAGTTACAGTCCTAACATGTAACATTGACTGATCGGCCTTACGACAATGACAAATTTATGGGATTATTCCCATGGGCCTTGGTTTGAAGGAATATTAGAACAATTAGTGTATAAGTCATATAAGTAAATAATTTATCATAAGTAAATATCCGGTCCAAGTTCTCTTATCGTCCAACAGTGATTAGTTCCATGGTGCGCCATTAAACATTAAACGAGTGAAGCTAGTTGAAAAAACTGCAATCAAAAAGCTTTCTGATAACTTTTTATTAGTTATTAATACGATGAAGGGGGCGCAGAAGGTCATCGTAAAGTTTAAACTGATATCCTATTATGTGTTTAAGTGTGGCATTGAACCGAATTATTGTGTTAGCACTGATGTGAAATAAGAGTAAAACACGGCATAAGATTAAACAATAAAACTTAATATACCCACTTATATAATATGCTATCTTTTTATCTGTATATTATATACATCAGACACGATTTTGATTTTAGTAAACTGTGTGAGTGTAGTTTCGTGATTATCATATTTTAATGGTTTCATCTTTATTTCTAGATATAATTATCATTTATGTATTAAATAAAGTTAATTAATGGATACTTGTTAGTATCTTCTGTTCGCCCACATATGTTGAAATATGAGTAAATATAGACATTGGGTACTTAAAATAACACCCACTTGAATTCTTCAAAATAACTCATCGACTAAGCCAATTTGCACATCAGTAATGCCTTTGCCAATCAATATTAAATGTGTTGTCTAAGTGAAACCTCAAATTCCTTTAAATAAACCAGAGGCATTGTAAGTTAGACGCCAGGAATGCTGAAAAGCTAGTTTATTTATTAATAAAACTAATTAGTTTGTAACATTTCTTTAGATAATTCAAAAAGCCGTAGAAAATCATTTCGTAAGCTGCGTATTAAACAATGGAGTACTGGTACCTACCCTTATGTATGGTTGTGAAGCATGAACAGGCTGAGGAAGGATGAAAGTAGACTGAATGCTGTTGAGATGAGATTTTTTATTTTATTTTTTTATTATTTAAAATACATATACATTAGATTTAGAAAATAAATACATTTGGTTCTTAAAAGCAATTTACAAATAGATTTTTTTTAACGAACTACTCAACTCAACGGAGATAACATTTCTCGTGTTTGAGTTGGGGAGTAAAGCCTTTAAATAAAAGAAGTTACGAAATTATAATGTTTGAAGTAGATAATAACTGTTTACAATAACTGACTTAGAATCTACAAGAATGAAAAATAAAAATTACAAATTGAATAAAAATGTAGTAGAAATAAACTTATATTAATAAATTAATTAATATAGATCCCTGATGTGTGTGTGGTAAAACCATGTATGATCGTGTGAGAAATGTGGAGATCCGCAAAGATTGCAATGCTAACGTAATGAGTAAAATTAAGAAAGGGACCCTCAGATGGTTTGGGTATGTGGAGCGAATGAACGAAGAAAGGAGCGTAAGGAGAATATATGACGCAAGTGTGAATGGTATAAGAAGTAGGGGGGACGCCCGAGGAAGACATGGCACGATCAAGTTAATCAGATACTTGAGTCGGGCCATGTCAAGAGTCAGAAAAGTAGAAGAGTAGATATGTATGAGACGATGTATGAATGTGGCAAAGAGTGTGTGCCAAGACCGAGTTGTTTGGCAGTCCATCCTCTCTGCCTACCCCTGCGGGGAAACGGCGTGATGGTTTTTTTTTTACGCACCAGATTTTCAGGAACGGGTTTAGTTTTTCCCATAGAAAAACTAAACCCTTTCATACACTTTTCCATATAAATGATCATCTAATAAATCCACGTTATACAAATGCATTATATAAGTATAAATAATACAAAACAATACAAGAACAACACGTTAATCTACCAAACTATTAAATGGTAATATAATTCACCATCTCCAGATATTTTCATATCAGAGGGTTCGGCTCTGTGGAATTCCTAATTTGACCGATAAATCCTACTGATCCCTCAATATAAATATTTAAAAAATCTTTCGTAATTCTACGTGTATTTAAAATGACTGATTTTTGCATTTTTATATACAAATTCTTTGACAAATCTAATATGCCTAAATTTTTAATAAGAGAGCTAGGTATATTGCCAGTAGCCGAAATAAGTTAGTTAGTTATTATTTATAAAACCTTAAGCCATCTTCGTAATATTATAGCATAGAGAAATAATAAAAACATTTATTTGTTAAGAGATTTTTCAAATTTATACATGTTTTTATTTATTTTTATAACATTACCAATGAGTCACTGCTAAGCAAGATATTATCAAGATAAATAAATATATTCAAGATAAATAAATAAATCGAGAAGCATCTAAAATAACTAATTTAAAAGGGAAATTAAATTTACAAAAAAATAAAAACCACTTGCGGACAAATTCAACCTAACCAAAAGACAAAAAGATATTTCTCGTTTGTAGATAGATTATGTATGTAAAATATTAAGTTTGAATATAAACTTGCTATTTTTTTGTGAATCCACATTGGTCGTTTGGGAAAATACAGTATTTGATGTTATTTACCCCCTTGAATAATATTTACACAAAATTTTGCAACTGCAATAATTTTTCGTAAATTAATTTACAAGTTGCGTGCCAAAAGTTCAATTCTTTGTCGCAACGCCTCCATAATCAAGGATATTAATTTAACATCTGTTAGCAAGAATGAAAAGCTCACTTGCTTCGTATTTCATTGTACCTATATGTTCCCAGTTCCCATGTGTCTCCGTAGAGAATTATATTGACGTCATCTCCTATAAATAAATAATACGTTACAAGCACGGAGTATAACGGCCATTCATTTGTACCAACACAGTAATTTTATAAATGGCTTTAAAAATTCCATTTGAATCGCGCTTTATTTCGCCTACATTTGAGATAATGTCTCCGATAGCACTATAAGTGTTTAAAAATCTCTCATGTTTGTTGACAAATGGTTCGTGTAAAATGTTTGTAGGGTTATCTGTATGCCCGACCCGCGACCTTTGCTATCAACTTGCTGCGGCGCCAAATACCTAACACAAATAAGGCGATGGCTGGTCAACTCTCGACTGGTCGTTGGTCGGTGGTCATATCAGGTTTTCTGCAAATATGTTTACTTTGCAAAGAGTGTTAGGCATACCCCGCATAACTAACTAAGCATATACAAAACCACAAAAGAGAGTAACCAAAACTGGTTGCCACAAAATAATGAACAAAACAAACAAATCATTTCAGAATTTTTCAATTAAGGATGTCCAGATATTTTACGAATTTTTCCTTGTAAATTTAATAACATAAGCACGCTTTGATAATGATGAAATTAGTGTTGACTGGTGAGTGGTGAGTGGTATGATGGTATGATGGTATTAAGGTACGGCTACAGCTACCTATGGACTTATTTGGGATATCGTGTGTATAAGTTTATAAGGACTGGATTATTATTGAGGTGCACCTGGGCTGGCCGTGCGCCTAAAACACAACTAAAATAAAATCTCGTGGTTTGGAGGAGCATCCTGATGTAAAAACCGGATAGAGATGCGGCAAAGGTGATTTTTAAGATGCTTCGCCTTCGCTGGACCGCTGTTGATTGGAAATTGATAAAAAATATTTTCGTCACATTTAAAATGTTTCTTCCTTTATGGCCGGACATTTGATTTTTAAATATATTTATTTGAATTTCACTTTTGTTCGTTTTAATGAATGAAGTAGAATCATGGAAGAGATAATTAACCCATTTCCCTACATCCGATCGAGCTGAAACTCGGCAGATAGTCTCGTTGTCGATGACAATATATTATTTATAAACCTTTGGTGGCATTCACACGCACATTCTCGCATTTGAAATTCGATGACATTACAGCACTTCAATGTCAGTCAAATCCTATCGGCATTTGGCTCAGTTGGAAGCTTGGTTGACCCAAGTTACGACTTCCTACAGTTCCTGGCTGGGAAAGTTCAATCCAACATTTGAAAATAGATGTATCTACTGTAAAAAACTTTTTTTACGGGCTGAATTTTTAAATTGTTTTTTGCGGATTGATTTTTCCGAGGTTTTTCCAATATTGGATAACCAACAACCCTGCCATAAGTTCGCTGCGTTTGTGACTTGGCAGGGGTTCATGGGTTAAAGTTTATCTAGGTCTTGGCGTCGGATGCTTTTGCCCACCTACTGGGAGAGATTGGTTGAGGGATTTTTAACCTCTGATCTCTCTAGCCGGACTCTGTCTACTCATATATTTTCCTTTCCAGAACTCCCTCTCTTTCCTTTCCCTAAAAATACCCTCTTCAGCTTACTCCATGATAACATAGGCCCTGACGGATTCCTTTTCCTCAGAATCTCTTGCGTGGAAGTAATGTAAAAAATATATATCATCAGAAAAAAAAACACATCTTATTTTTCATTGATGTACTATATAATTTACTGTATAACAAAATTTCCCTGCGCAAACAATTTTCGTGTTCGTGAGGTTGACTATTTGACTGGGTAAGCTTCCACATTTTCACGCACGCGTGTGTGTCAAATTTAGTACAAATCGGTACAAAGAAACCATAAAACTTTACAATGTCTTTGATAAATCGATGTGCAAATAGTCAATATCCGTCATTGTATACTTAATTAAATACATGGTTTGATTACAGCTTACACGGGGAATACAAAGGAAGTACCCGTGTATATCGAAATAAGCCGTAACTAACGGGAAATGGGCGATTCAATATTATGATGAGACATTATATTAAATTGATGTGTGCTGCCGACAGCCAAATAATAGGTGATTTGTCTATGTCAACATGTGTGTCCACTGTCCAACATGCTTCTCTGTACTTAGTACTAGATACTTGTACCTACTTCCATCACAGTAACAGAATACAGGACAGCCGTATTCCTGGCAAGTGCTCGCTGCAGGTTACTAACTATTCCAGTCATAGATTGCACAACATTTAATATGCAAAGCTCTGTTCTTGGTAGCACTTGCACGTGGTCAGTACGTGAAAAAATCTAACATTTTTCTTGTCAACATCATTGACGAGTGTTTTCCTATTGTTTGCACGACCGTCCATTTTAATCTCGATAAACCGCGCGGCACATACATTTGCTTTGAATTATATCGTCTCACTTTTGTAGCTGATTCGAGTGACCAGTTGAGTCTTAAGATGATCCACTAGTCCTTGACTTATTCGGAATCGGGCGGAGCGTACGATTTTTGGGCGTTTACCAATAAAAACCCTAATCTCTAGCAAACAACAGTGTTTTGTTATTCCGCAAGTATATTTTTAAAGATCGAAGCGCCGCGTAGACTAAGGCATGTCCGTTGGCCACGTGCTCTGGGCGTAGAATGAGCGACGGGCTAAAATCCTTCTGTACATGGCATAAGAATGAAATTCGCACTTACAAATTCGTTGGGTACCGCCTATTTTTATTCACTGAAAAGAAACGTCGCCAAAATGCACGTTTTATTTTATTTTGTGATGTTCAGATACAAATATTAAAATGTTTTCCGATCACTCTATAAGAAACTTAATTAGCTACATTATTCAATAAAACAACACCAGAAAAAGGATATGTAAGTAGGAGATTTTTCACTTTTAACCATTTTTTATAGGTCAGACGCATAATTTTTTTCTAAGCTTATTAAAAAGCTTATCAAAAAAATACTCGATCACTTCAAATGCCAAGATGTGTTCTACTCACAGTATTTAATTGAAGCATCTATATTATTTCTAAGCGATCAAATTTTCAAAACTAATACTCAAGATTTTATACGTTTTTGCATTTTTCCGCATGTCTTCACCTTAAAATTTGTTAGTAACCACTTGTGTTGACCATCTTGTTACTAAGGCGGGAAGAATTTGGCGGTTTCTGCCGATGAGATTCTCAAACCGACGCCAATAAATAAAGCGTTTATATGCTAATCTAAATTATTCATCATAGTTATGCGAAGGTCAAAGTAATGGTGACTCGGTTTTCTTATAAATGATTTGAGAATTAAAACCTTTAATTTACATTTAAATTTCGATCACGTAATTTTTACAAAGCTTCCATTATTTATACAAATAATATTGAGTTATTCAATCACATCGATAAAATATTATTTTTTATACTGTGTGCCATACCGTACATAACGCCTCTTACCTTACCTATCAAAATATTTGTATAAATCAACAATCATTGAAAGATTTCTAGATACCAAATTACAGATCTCAGTCAGGCCTAACCGGGCGCGGAGTGAATGCAAATTAGAAACCAGAGTATTAGTATAATATTATCATCACTCACATATCAAAATAATCCCCAAGCGTCGGTTTACCATTGTGTACTCATATTATCACGACCGGTTTCTGTGTACAGCAAGGGTAGTTCAATTCCCACGGCACGAGGGCTGAAGGCAGCAGCGGGCAATAGGGCAAAATAGGGGTAGTCCCTCAGACCTCATTATTCACTCACGTCAGTGGCAAAAAGCCAAACAATTAATAAGTATTACTATTTACAACACGTCGGAGATTTTATTAATTCTAGCAACAATGAAATCGATCTTAATCCTTAGTTTCTACTGCTTACCATTTTAATGAAATATAATGTCCGTTTATCGTGCTTTTCTAACCCGACACGGTGGATGGTTGCCGGTCGCCTTGGGACCCACTGCAAACTCCTTACGCACAATTGATTCCACATTGTTGATTCAATAATACCACCGTCTCCCGCTGACATTACATTTTTTGCGGATTCCGTAGGTAACGTACCTACATAAATCTTGCAACGTTTCTATTGTGAAAATACTTCAAAATGTGTCTTACTCGCCGATGCGAGTTGCCTAACGAAACGCAAGCAATATTTTATTCAAGCTTTGAACTATTTTACCGTATTTATTTTAGATTGTCAGTAATTTGCAATTTTTACGAATTAAAGAAAATGTTGAAATGCAATACGTTGGTAAATGATAATAACACACAGTGGTGCGTTATTGAAATGACAATATGCCGTTAGTCAGTGAAATCGGATGCATTTCGTAAGTATTCCATGATAGAAAAAAATGCTCCTGTATCAATCTAATTAATAGTTTTCACAACTTCAAGCTTCGACAACGATTACTACGTACTTATATAATTAGAAAATAAATAAGGAATCTTATTCTTGTATGACATTGCGGACTTTCAAAACGAAACGGTTAGTTACCTTTATAGAAGTGCTCGAGTGCCGAGTCAGTGCAGATGGCAGGTAACTATTTAATAATAATAATAATATGGTAGACGTCTTATAGTAGTAATATTACTTTCTGCAAAATCGTGAATCCCTTGTCATAAAAAGTCCCGTTTACATTTAAATTTCTAACGCTTCCTGCATTCTGTTAGTGCACGCCCAAATGTCTGTTAATCATTTGCAAATAAATCGACGTTAAAAAAACCTTGTCGCTACTACCGACGTAATCCCAACACTAAAATAGGGGATGGTAATAGTCATAGTCGTAAGTTTCAAGTTTTTATAGCGACCGAAACTACAGGACGACCATAAAACAACATATACCCAGCAAACATGTTTTTTTAAAGTCGAAGAAAGAGTCAATGCTTTCTGATACATCGCGAGTAATGTTTGCGGCCAAAAAAAATTATCGTAATAAATTTTTAAGTTATGCCGTATTACCGGCCATTACTTTGCATTTGTAGCTGAAGTGCTGGGAAGTCCCAAAAATTCAGAATCCCCCGTGAATATTACACGGAGAAAAATGTTATTAAAAAATACGATCATTTTATTAGTAAAAACGGTTAAAAACAGGACTGAAGTTCTTACGAACAAATTAACAATGTTTATTGGCGGGAAAATGTAAGAATAAACATTGAAACCCTGTTAATTTGTTCGTAAGAACTTCAGTCCCATTTTTACGAATAAAATGATCGTATTTTTTAATAACATTTTTCTCTGTGTATAGAGACGACGCACGGGGATATTTTTGATCCGGTGTTAGACGGCTACACTAAAACTAAACGCAGAAACCCACGAGTGAATTAACGCTCCCAACAAGGTATCAAGTCATCATTCATTAGTTTAGATTTAAGAACCGTTCTCATCTCAAAAACCTACTGATATTTTGTGGAACTACTTAACAGGTATGTATATAATGTACAAAAAAATAAATAGTTTAAATAAATAAAAGCTACGTACATAAACACACACTTCACCACAATCTTCATGCTGCAGCGTCGTTCGAAACTTTGGCTAAAGAGGGAGGAATTGCAAAACGGCAAAAGAACCCAAAAATTAATCATGGCAACGTTTTAATTACATTACGATAGTGATTTACTTAATATATCCTAAATATCTGCTAATTCGTAAGAAGGCGGACATAACTTGTAACTAAATGGATTACGGTAGATAAAACGCTAGCATCTGAAATTATATTTATTTTATTTATTTGCGTTATAAGTAGTCTATACATTTATACATGACAGTGAATAAGTATGTTTATGTCATTGACCAATAAAATAACGACATTTAGATAAAGGACCATAATAAAAAAATAATTAATACAAATCCTAATACAAACAATTCTGATTAAGTGCATCTTCAATTTATAAAGTGTTTTATAATATATATATTTTTCTAAGGTTTACACTTAAATTTTAATGGATATCAATAATATCTTTGAGGAAAATATTTCATTAAAATACAAACTACTAAAAGTAAAAGAGAAGTAATAGGTATTTTGTTTAGTGTTGAAATAACTTTAGGACATTAATCCATTATACCCATGTTCCTTACCAAATATTCCTTCCTTGTGATTCCCTTCCTTTCACATCAAGGCCCTTACCCAAGAAGCAAAGAAGATGATTTAAAACACTTGAAAAAAGAACACTTTTGCACTTCCTTTTTTTTGAATAAAAACATTCAGTTATTCTTGAAAATTCGACCAAGCTGGTACAAGCATTTCGCAAATCTCGCAAATAACAATAATATAAATATATTATAATTGTCGTGAAGACCATCGGGTCATCATCATTGGAAAGTGATCGTAAAGAAGAACTGGGAGCTGTCACCTCATCATCAAGGTAAGGGCCATTCCTATCGTTTCCTTCCTCCCTTGTCGATTTAAAAACACAATCTTATACACTCGTAATTTCGCCACATAATTTAGTTTTACAGTCCACACGGTGTCATCGGACACTTAACATTTTGATCCTTGTAGCCGGATATAATCACATTCCCGCTAAATTACATATTGTTGTTTTTTAGCAAAAAATTCGCCAAATTGAATATCGTTTCAATTCAAATGATTGTGTTTTTAAACTCGCATCCTTTCAATTCCGTTCCTGTCGTAAAGCTATTTCAACAATAATTCATTATTACGCATAAAGATTAATAATTAATTAGGTAATCATATTGACATGATTTGTTTGCAATTCCGGTAGCATTCGATAAGTAGGCATCAGTTTGAAGTCACGTCGGTAACGTAGAGCCCTGTTAATCATAAATAAACCAATCGTCGGTAACGTAGAGCACTGTTAATGGTAACTGATGGTAACGTAGAGCCCTGCTTCCATAGATACGCAGTGAAGTTTGTTTATGATTTCGTTGTCAAGGTAAACTGTAAAGAGTGACAGTTTTTTACGCAGTTTTGTTATTGTTTTTTTTGTTTGGTTTGAATATTTTTGGTTTTAAATATTCAAAAATGGCATCCAATTCAATTAAATATAGATTGTCAGTGCTGGATATGGAGAGTATTCGTGCGTCGGCTTTGAAAGCAATTCAAACAATGAATTTATCTGACAAAGATGCTTTCAAAATACGTTACACAGATCTCGTAATTGTACGAGAAAACTTTATTCAGGCTCATATATCTCTAGAAGCTACAAAAAAGGATGAGGCTGATGTAACGGTATTACAATCGAAATATTCGGAGATACAAAATATGTATTACGAAATACAATCATATTTTAACCAACTGTTTCCTGAAAAATCAACAGTTGCAATCGACAATAAAACAATGAACTATAATTTGACTAATGTTTCGTTACCTAAGTTGAATTTGATAGTCTTTTCTGGAATTTCAACAGAATGGATGAATTTTATTAACACTTTTGACTCGTTAATTCATTCAAATAATTCATTAAATTCCGTTCAAAAAATGCAATATTTATTAAGTAGTCTCACTGGTGAGGCACTAACATGCGTGAAACATTTGCCGATTTCGGAAGGAAATTACTTTATTGCTTATCATATTCTAAAGACGAGGTATGATAATGTACGCCTAATGGCTGATATACACGTGGAGGTAATTTTGTCATCCCAGCCCGTAAAGGCTCATGACAATTTGAGGCAATTTATTTCAATGCTGAAAGAAAACATTGCCGCTTTGGAAGTTTTAAATTTTCCGGTACGTGAATGGAGTTTCATATTGTTACATATTGTTCTACGCAAATTACCAAAAGAATTGCGTATTGATTTTGAGTTACAACACAAGTCGGAAAAAATTCCTTCATTCGATCTACTATTGCAGTTTTTGGAGGGACAATGCTTAGCTAAGGAAATGGCGTCAGGTATTATTCCGGAACATATGACACAAAAGGAAAATGTTAATAAAGTTCCATCGAAGGCCTATAATTTTAAAAGTCGTTCGAGCAATAATAGTAATGTTAATTCGTTTGTATCGAATATTGAAATCAAGTGTCTTGCTTGCAAATCGCCACATGCTCTTCATAAATGTGACAAATTTTTAAACCTTTCTGCAAAGGATAGATACTCATTCGTAAAAGAACATAATCTATGCCTTAATTGTTTGGTCCAAGGGAGACATAATGCGAAAAATTGTCAATCTCGCTTTTCTTGCAAGCATTGTCAAGCAAGACATCATACCCTGTTGCATTTTCCAAAGAAAATGTTGGAAAATCCAGAACCTCAAGAAAATTCGTCGGAACCAATTGCTTTGACAACGGTGTACAATAAAACTAACACATCGGTGTTGTTATCTACAGCCTATGTTGAAATATTGGACAAAAATGGCGTTTTCAAAAAGGCTAGAGTTTTGCTCGATAGCGCCAGCCAGGCTAATTTCATTTCGGAGAATTGCGTCAAACGCTTAGGTTTGCCTCGTCAAAAGAAGCACTCACTTGCAGTGCTAGGTATTGGCAACATTCCTACAATTAATTCCAACGGATTAATAAAAACACAATTTCGTCCCGTCGCCTCGAAGGAATCTGGTATTACGACAGATTTTCTTATTTTGAATAACATTTGTTCAAATATGCCGTCATCTCGTATCGTCGAGCATGAGTGGTCACACATCGCAGGACTCCAATTGGGAGACCCTACATTCTACATACCTTCAGAAATTGATATCCTATTCGGAAGTGATATCTTTGCATCGCTATTGTGCTCAGGTAAATTAATTGGCAATCAAAATGAACCTGTAGCCATTGAAACCAAATTAGGTTGGGTTTTGATGGGAAGTGTCAAACCATCAAATCATTCTATTAACTCATTTTTCACTTCAATGGAGGAATCAATAGATGAAAAACTTAAATGTTTCTGGGAAATCGAAAACGTTCCTCTTTTGAAGAAAATTCAATCGCCTGATGAACTTCGTTGTGAACAATTATATGTTGAAAATACCTACCGTAACAAAGATGGGAGATATGTTGTATCATTACCATTCAAGGAAACCCCGGAGAAATTGGGAAAATCATATGACACAGCATTGTCACGTCTCACGCACTTAGAAAGGAGACTGGATCGAAATCCTGATTTTAAATCTCAATATATTTCGTTCATGAGAGAATACTTATCGTTAGGACACATGATGGAAATACCATCTCAATCGCCAATTGTTGGTAATTACTTCGTACCTCATCATGGAATAATAAAGGAGACGAGTTCTACCACTCGCTTAAGGGTTGTTTTTGATGCAAGTGCTAAAACGTCATCGGGTATGTCATTGAACGACATACTTTTGGTCGGTCCCAAATTACAAAAGGACATCGTCGAATTGATGTGTAATTTTCGAATACACAAAATCGTTTTTACCGCTGACATACGTCAAATGTATCGACAAATACTCATGGATAAGAACTCTCGCCGTTTCCAATGTATTTTGTGGCGAGAATCGCCTAGTCATCCTTTAAAGGAATTCGAACTTCAGACAGTTACATATGGCACTTCATCTGCACCGTTCCTCGCTATCCGTACACTCCATGAACTAGCAAATGCTGAAAAATTGAATTACCCAGAGGCTGCTAGCACATTAATTGACAATACCTATGTTGATGACATTATCAGTGGTGCGCAAACTTTGGAAAGCGCTCGACATCGTATAGTGGAATTAATTGCATTACTTCAAAAAGGTGGTTTTGAACTACGAAAATGGTCTAGTAATTGTCCTGAAGTACTAAAAGACATTCCTGTCAGTTACCTGGAAGTACCCTTAAGTTTTGAATTGGATGCTGATAAGAAAAATATTAATATATTAGGAATTCAATGGATCCCTTCGCTTGATACATTTACATATAAAATTAATAATGTTGTTAATGGCCACTGTACCAAACGCACAATGTTATCCACAATTGCACGTGTATATGATCCACTAGGTTTTATTAATCCTGTCGTTTTTATTGCTAAATGTTTCATGCAAAACTTGTGGAAAATTCAAATTGGTTGGGATGATGAAATTCCTTCAGAAATGAATTTGAAATGGAAGAAATACATAACAGAACTTCCATCCCTCGCCAATCTAAGAATTGATCGCTATGTTAAAACATGTCCACAAAGTCGTTGTATACTTGTTGGATTTTCAGATGCCTCTGAAAGAGGATATTGTGGAATTGTATATTTAGTTGTAATTAACAACAAAGAAATATCGAGCCATATTTTGTTGGCTAAGTCAAGGGTTGCACCCATCAAAGTGACATCTATCCCACGATTGGAGTTGCTTGGAGCAGTTTTATTGGCAAATTTGTTGACTTATTGTAAAGAAATATACAAAGATAGACTTCAAATAGAAAGAATCATCGCTTTCACGGATTCGACCATTGCATTGGCATGGTTGAAGACACCTTCGTTTCTTTTGCAAACTTTTATAGCAAATCGTGTTGAAGCTATAATTGAAAATATACCGTATGAACATTGGTATCATATTTCCTCGCAAGATAATCCCGCGGACTTGGGATCACGAGGAGTTTTTCCAAATGAAATCGCTGACGCATCGTTATGGTGGTACGGACGTAACTTTCTATCATCACCTTTGGAAGAATGGTTACTAGTTAAACCTCAAACTATTCCCGCAGAACAACTACCAGAATACAAATCGAAAAACTTGATCTCATTCGTAACGAATGTGTCAACTTGTGACCAAGAGTTTTTACTGAAATTTTCTTCATTATCGAAATTATTACGTGTTATATATTGGTGTCGTCGATGTATTAATAAATTACGTTCGAAATCAATTGGCACTTTCAACGTATTTTCCCCACTCTCTTTAAAAGAAAATAATTTATCTTTGGCTTGTTGCATTAAGCTCGCTCAAACTATTTATTTTCAACAAGATATAGACAATATACATTCGCATCATGTTTGTTCGACACAACTTCAAAAACTCTCTCCATTTATCGATGAAAATGGAATTTTAAGAGTCGGTGGTCGTATTCGTTATGCACAGGTCTCGGAAAATGCTCGACATCCTATTATTTTACCGAAGCAGTGTCATTTGACAACTTTAATAATAGACCATTACCATCGTATGTACTTACATCCAGGTCCTCGTGCATTGCAATCCATAATATCATTAAAATATTGGATAATTTCGGCTCGTAACGAAATTCGACATCGTCTTGTGTATGCAACTGTCACTCGTTCAATTACCTGGCACTTTAATCCTCCCTCCGCACATCATTTCAACGGATTGTCGGAGGCTGGAATTAAGTCAACCAAACCCCATTTGAAACGGGTTGTGGGAGATCAAATCCTCACCTTTGAAGAACTAACCACAGTTCTGACTCGCGTCGAAGCAATTTTAAATTCGCGACCCATTGGAGGGCTATCGCCGGATCCATCTGAAATGGACCCGTTAACTCCTGCCCATTTTTTGATTGGGGCTCCCCTCGTTTCTGTTCTTGAAGAAGATTTTGTGGATGTACCAATGAATCGTTTATCGCGTTGGCAACTATTGAAACAAATGTCTCAACATTTTTGGAATCGTTGGCGGAAGGAATATCTACACACTCTTCAACAACGAAACAAGTGGGCTACGACAAACCCTAATTTGAAAGTTGACGACCTAGTTATGATTGATGATTCGCAATCAGCCCCCATGCGATGGCCTGTCGGACGAGTCGTTGAACTATTTCCCGGCGCTGATGGAATTATCCGTGTCGTTTCGGTATGTACTCCCCAGGGTGTTTTTAAACGTCCCGTGGTAAAACTGTATCGACTACCTATCGATTAAATATCTGTTTTGCTTAGTTTATAATTTTAATTTCGTTATTAATTCTACCATTTAATTTTGTTTGTTGTCGTTTTCTTTTTTGCTTTCTTTTTCTTTCGTGTCGTTGATGCACAATTATTGAGAAAATTATCACATTTTCTCAAGGCCGGCGGAATGTTTAGTGTTGAAATAACTTTAGGACATTAATCCATTATACCCATGTTCCTTACCAAATATTCCTTCCTTGTGATTCCCTTCCTTTCACATCAAGGCCCTTACCCAAGAAGCAAAGAAGATGATTTAAAACACTTGAAAAAAGAACACTTTTGCACTTCCTTTTTTTTGAATAAAAACATTCAGTTATTCTTGAAAATTCGACCAAGCTGGTACAAGCATTTCGCAAATCTCGCAAATAACAATAATATAAATATATTATAATTGTCGTGAAGACCATCGGGTCATCATCATTGGAAAGTGATCGTAAAGAAGAACTGGGAGCTGTCACCTCATCATCAAGGTAAGGGCCATTCCTATCGTTTCCTTCCTCCCTTGTCGATTTAAAAACACAATCTTATACACTCGTAATTTCGCCACATAATTTAGTTTTACAGTCCACACGGTGTCATCGGACACTTAACACTTAGGTACATACAGATTATTCTCAATGTTTAATTTTTTTGTTTTTTTCTTCAAACTTCGCAAAATCACTTTGTGGCGTCATTTTTAATTAAATTAAAACAAATAACTTTGTTTAAACCACTAATATAATCAAAATTACCTACATGTTTCAAAACTGATGGTTTCTTCGTCAGGGAATTACTGTATTATTAATGTCATTACTACCCTGACGAAGAAACCATCGGTTTTGAAACATGTAGGTAATTTTGATTATATTAGTGGTTTAAACAAAGTTATTTGTTTTAATTTATTTTAATTATATCTCGGTTCAATAAAAAACTTTTAACCACTGTGTGTCTCTTGGTTTTCTTATTATTTACCAAAGATTATTAGTTGAAAGGTGCCAGATAATTACAACTGCCACAATCCCTAGCTTTGTCCCTCGCGTATGAATTATTGTCAAGGGTCCCGACTTCAGGCGGGGGAAATTGTAGGTTTTGGGGATTATTTGAAATACGATATCGTCATTTTTTAGAAGACCATAAAATTCTCATTTGTAGATTTTATTGGTATTATGGAAAGCGAGCTTTATGCTCTTTCTGTGAAGTTTCGCCCTATAAACATAATTTATCGCTGTACTAAAATGTGTTATAATCAGTAAAATAGGTTAAAAAATCCTGACACACATTTTAATATCTTAGCTTTTTGTGAGAATCGTTCCTTCTTAGGCTGCGTATACACATGCAAGCGGAACCACGAATTATAGGAAAGAAACGAATCAACAATAAAGTTTGCGGCTCTCGCTTATGTCCGCAAAGTATACACAGCTTTAGATAATATGCCTGCATTCCTATGTTGTGCGTACTAAGATTTTATCTATTGAATCTACATTTCAATAAAATTAACCACGTAAAACACAAAATGCAGAAAAGTATTTAGTGTTTTTTTTAAATCGTGGGTTTCTTTGTTAGTATGAATTTTAAACATTTTAATGTTTTACGAATTGTTATTGCATAAATTTTATTTAACTGATTTATTTGGTTTCAAAATTAATTCATTGAAAATAATATGTATATAGGTAGTATATTTGCGGTAAGTTAAGTGGTAATCCTACTCTCAGTATTGCCCTGGTGAAAGACCACCATTCAGAACTGAAACGTTGTTTCAAATGGCTTTCGTCGTGTTTGGTGACCAGATCTTCATAGGTGGGTGCTTCCCAAATTCCTCTCTCCCATGTCTTTCTCCTCCATATTACCTTCAGCCTTACAACATAATCCAAATAGTAATGCCATAGTCTCACTGGCTCCAGACGGTTGGGAGCAATTGGGACTATTGTGCGGTATTCACATTTTTTAAAAGTAAACATTATTTTAATTAAAGACAAAAACTTTATTTACATTACTTTATTTTGAAACACAATCAACATGTTTCGTAGACGAAGTCCAATTCTTATGTTCTCCTTAGGAAAGGGGGTAAAGGGAGAACTTATTTTAATTACTTAAATAAATAATGCCATTACAAAGTGAAAAACATTTAGAATAACTTTTCTTCAAAATTTATTAAATATCACTGAAATGGTTTAATAAAGCTCTTCGAGCAAAGAGCACTTGGTAAAATATCACAACATTTTAAGTTTGTTAGCACAGCAATAACATAATGTCGTAAAAGTTGCACTTGCAACGTACCTAAGTCCTTTGAAATCCATTATTTTTCATATTTATGCTGCTACAGAGCCCAATGATCGTTCTCATATGCATAAGATTACGAGTCTACCATCTCGTTTAAATATGTATTTTATTGAAACATCAAAGCTTGTTTTTGTCAAGATATCCTACGTGTGTCGTGTCGCGTCCCATCTCCCCGACCTGTGAGCTGAGCAGAGCTGTGGTCTGTCGCTTATCTGCGACTGGTTGGCTGCGTAGTTATTTGTGTCTATTGTGACAAAAGGTCCTGTGTCCCATGTCCGATGCCCCTGTCGAGGTGACAGTTGTGTGACAAATGACGCCTGACTAACACATGCAGGAGGTTTCAAATTATTGGAACTAATCCCGGCTGATGTCGGATATTTGTGACACTCCGGGAGCATTAGCATCGTGGGCCGATTCATTTATCATAGATAATTCCTACAGTGAGATGCGTTGGTCTCACTGACGCCTATGGTTGGTCTTATGTTCAACTGTCAATATTAGATCTGGGAGTAAATTGATGTGAGATCCGATTATAGAGCCAAAAAGTGCAATATCCATATATCATCTTCCCACATTCTTAATTTCTACCTACATAATATATTACAACATACTTCCCTTGAACACTTCACGTATTTAATATCTAATTACTTGTGTTATTTTTTAAGACAATATCTAATCAGGCACCGCGTTGAAAAGTAATTAATTAAATTCTCTCCATAGAAAAAAAATCGCGAATTACGCTTGAACATTTAGTTGCATCGATGTATAAGTTTTTCTCCCGCTGTTTATATGAAATCATCTGCCTAAAAATAATTATCTTTTGTTAATCACAATCGCGTGCATTTTACAAAGTGATTTTCGGCCTTGATACCCTCGCCTGTCAAACCGTTCCGAGAACCATCATCCGCCGGAATATGGGTTAGTGGTAGGTGAGTTTTTTCATTCGGGCAATTATTTATCTAATTTTATTTCACTCACAGGTAGACTCAGAGCGATCGTCAGCATAAAGAATATAACCGAAAGGTCCCAAAACCACAGGATTGTAAATTGCAACCTGGAACTGTAGGGCATAACACAACAAAACAATAATAAAATAACTTATCACTTGAATGCCAGCACATTCGCCTGCAAACATTCCGGCAATCATTTATTCTTGGATTTTGAGGTGTTTGAATTAACTCTAATCGAAGTGAACAATAGAAGTTATGTTCTGAATTGAATTGAATCATTGTTCGTATTTCGTATGTAGTTTTGTTTTCACAATAAAACTGATAGGTAGGTATCTAATCTAGATTCGGAGTAATGCTGTAATGATAATTATGTTGAGTCATAATATAATTTTTGGCCATTGTAAAACGATTAGCACTGACTGGTTCGTTTGTCTAATGACTTGTTTTATAAAGCGGTGCTTAAAACTATCAATTACACTAATAAGGCTTTTTACAATTAGATGGGTAGGTAACTGATTCGCGTATTGAGATATGAGTCATCCAAAAGCACATTTGCCTTGTCTACTATTATTATGATTTACAGGTGTTTAAGAACTGGGCTTTCCTTCGGCATTTTGTGGGGTATTATGAACCCGTAGAAACTCGTATGAAAAAAGTGTTTTATTTATTTCCGAGGATTACTTAAAAAAGTATTTTCTAATTTCTGAGCTACCTAGATCAGATGTCCAAAACATTTCTTAAAGATAAAACTTATTTAGATTTACCTACTTCGGTATAATGTGACCCTTTAGGTTTTTCCTAAGTACCAAGTCAACCCTTAGAACCTTCACTTAACCCTGGTAGGAGCGACAGGTGGGTGAGGATCAGGTCTGGTTTTTTCCTACCTTCTATATAAATATTTTTAAGTTATAATTTTTACTGGCTTCGTTTTTATTAACGATACTACCGATACTACTCGTAATTTGTTATAGATACTTTATTATACTTATAATAGGTTACAAGTAATTAAAATGCTATTATGCTACGAAACTATGTTATTTAATAGTTTAGTAATTACGATTTGTTATATAGATTTTAGTTTTTTTATTAGCCATTAGTTTTAAGTTACTAATTACAAGTTCTCAATTATCAGATCCTCCTGATGGGTGTGGTAGACTTTGAGGTAGATTATTATTATTTATTTGACTTATAATATTGTGAAGCACCCTTGAGGCAATCAAAACCACGCTGTATAAATTATCATTTTATTATAATCCAATATTGACAAGGTGATCCAGTTTTTTTTCATTCCTACCTATTCGTATACCTTACCTCTAAACTGGCTACTAACTGCCCATCTATCTGTTTCTACGAAGTGGAATCGCGTTATAAACAATAATTATTACCTACTTCATATTTCATTATTACCTGCAAAGCAGTTCAAATTAGTGATGCATTGAATATCAAAATTTCTTATTATGCTATGACAGAGGCCATAATATTATTTCGTAAACTACTGCTACCAGGTTACCGGGTATTCACTATTGAGTCAATAATAAACCGTGAGTCGCCCGAATTCCACATAATTTTACTCGAAATATTTGACTACAACATTCACGGAATTGCAAGTACCTACCTACCTACTAACACAATCTACTCGCGGCTATTGAAGTGGTACACCATAGATTCGACCTTGTAGCATTTCACATTTTTGGCTTCTAACTGAAAAAGTTTTATAATATGGATATAAGGTGTAGGTATTTCACAATAAAAAAACAACCTGCCTCCGAGTGTTTTCATGATAACCCAATTTGTTTAAACTGTTATTGCAATAACAATACCGAAACAATGTGATCAAATCGACCATGACCCGTAGGTCACTCGTGTGGATAATATTTACTTTGCCTAGGAATCTATTGTGTCATTTTTATATTTTATATTTAAGTGCAATCAAATCAAATCACAAAAAATCGCGAATATCGCATGAATTCGTACATTTTTATTCAGATAAGCACAGGTAGCTTAGCACAATTAGTTCCCGCATTTGGTGACGTACGAGTATAAAGCAGTATAATTATTTGTGATTATAGTGATTATGAATAGGTAAGAACTACCTACAAACTAGTTAGGTAGCTAAAATTCTAGTTATAGCTTAACGTCGTAAGACAACACTATTTATAAGAACATAGTTGTTTATTTTGTATATAGGCATACAAATACAACATTGGGTCGGTGATTCAATCCAATATTGTATTTGTAAGCCTTTCTTGAAAGATTTGACTTTGTTTATGAAAAAAAAGCTATTTATTCATTTTGCGTATATACTTACTGGCGCAAACAATTATATCATGGCATGAAGATCAATCAATTTTAAATCAATCTTATAACATCAATCATTATCATAATTATTATATTATCAGTAAACGTACTTCATTACCTTAAATTTTATAATCTGCATACTTCACCCGCCATAACACAGGGACATCCCTAGCATGGCGGGCGAAATAACACAATATGTACACTATGTATAAAATTCTAATAAATAAATAAATAAATAAATCTTAAATTATAACATCATGGCACGAAGAAGTGCGTTAGGCACTTGTTTTTTTTACGCAGAACTCATGTTCAGAATATGCAGAAAATTCATGTAAAATTTGAATTTTGTTTTTACGTAGAACTCATGTCCAGAATATGTAGCAAATTTCTGTTATTAATCTTAAATTAATTTTTAATTTTATTTCAAAGTTATCTTTATTATTGGAAAAACTGGAAAGTATTCCATGGAAATATATTTGCTTAGTGCTCAAGATTATTAAATATTACATCGCATTACCATTAATCAAATAATCAGTAATTGTTCCCAAATTGATTAGTAAAGCTTTTCAGTATTTTCACGGTCACTGACTGGCTGGTGTAAGTGGTTGTCGCCATTTTCTCGGTAATGAATTCACTTGTCAGGTAGACAAGGCTGTCCTAATACTGTGAAGGGTACTTCTATAATCACGGAGGCGAAAATCCAACACATAAATAGAACATCATATTATAATATGTTACGGTAAGTGTAGAAATACATTATGATTTATTTTAAATACCTACGTGTGTACCCGCGTTTGACGGGCGTTATCTTGACCGATTACAGGACATACCACATATTATTTATCAGTATCAATTGATATAAATAGATTTTAATTATGTTATGTATGTCATTAAGGTACCTATGTTGAATATAAATAACATAACACATAATATAATGCAAAGTTCTGACGCTTGTGAAATCAATCCGTAAAAACATTTGGTTTTTACTATAATATATTTGTTTTCAATTTTTGACTTAGTTGCGCCGTAACCAATTTCAAAGAGAGAAAAAAAATGGTTTGACAAAAGATTTAACCTTTCTCCCCAGAGACCAGAGGCCCTAGCACACTCGATCGATAACGATCGATAGGATAGCTATTGCTAACTTCTCATCGTTCCCTAGGACAACTGCACATCGCTAATGTACAAACAACATTTGATGTCGAATATGTTAAGGACACTTAGTCATTGTGAACTGTTACTTATTCGTTGGCGATCTGTAGTCATGCTAGGGAACTAGCAAAACTAAAATTAGTGAAGGTGAACACCGCTAACCGCCAAATCCTAATTGGATGGAAGTGAGATTTGTTTAAATGTAATGTCATCAAATTTAAGAAAAATGCGTGTGTGCATTCGTGCTACAATGAATGTAGTGCATCGTCATCAAAAACGAGTCTCTCTGCCGAGTTTCAGCTCGATCGGTTGTCGGGAAGTGGTTTAATTTCCACTTCCAAGATTTCTCATTCATTCATTCGTATTCATGAAAACGAATTCGAAATACAAATAGATGTATTTAAAAAGGTACCTGTCAATTGTAAAAGTACAAATATACATATAATGTACAATATATTCCGTTTTAACTCGCATCAAAAGCCAAGCTTTGTTTAGTTGAGAACTTAAATAATACGAAAACATAATTTCTACATTGCTTGCGTAAACGATTGATTTTCTGTAGCATTCAGTAAAAATGCTGCAACCGTTCAGTCTTAGTAAAACGTAATTCGGGTTATTGGTACATTTATTTATTTCTATGTACCAATAAAATGCAAGATCTCAAAACGGAAGATAATTAATAAAAGTTCACTATGAAATCACTCAAATCTAGTGCAGATATATTAAGTGTGAGTGCGTCACTCATCTAGTAGAAGTCATCTAGCAACAAATAATGTAATATTCCTTCTTGAAACTAAGTGTACCTGATTTAAAAATCCGCAAATAGTGTCATGCTCTACGAAAAAAAGAGATTTATCTCCCTTACGTTATTTACCGCGTTGCGTAACGAACAACTCTCATTTTCCGTTGACAAAAAAGCCACCATACTGGATTAAAATTCATAAAATGTAGCGCACGATTTGTGTTTCGAGTTTTTACAGTGTAACGACTTTAATGCCGAGAATCAAGGTCAGCTAATGAAACGAATGACTGCTCTAGAAGTCAACTTCTTCTAGGATTCCTAGTCGGGCAGGTTATTTGATTGGCCCAGCAAAACTATTGCTAGATGCTGGAGATTACTCGTATAGGAAATGATTAGTCTAGTTACATTATTATACACAATAAAGTGTATCATCTTATTGTAAAATGTTTGTTGCATAGCAAATTGATCATCACATTTCCGCGATTTAAATAATAGGTAGATACAATCATATGAGTACGAGTACAAATATTTAATGTTTAGATTAATTATTAATTATTACTCTTGTGCTAGGGGTCTATGTATATCTACACATAACATTTAGGGTTCCATGTCTGATCGTAACACGGGATTTCAACATCCGAGTTCCTATAATAAACTTAATCATAAACGATACTTCCTCACATGATAATTCATCACATACCTTTACTTAACTACCCTTTCATTTTCCGCCTCCCCCCCATCCCCTCACCTAACCTAACCCAACCCAACCTACCCTCACCTAACCTAAGGTTAAAAACCCCAATTATCAGTTTTCGACGCTTCGAGACATGATGAATTATCATGTGAGGAAAAGTTTGTACTCAATATTCATACACTTAAAAAGTTTTTACTGAGTAGACCGGTCACCAACATTTAGTTCTGCCCGTTCTAATTATCGCACTAAAATCAGTATATATTATTACTCACATGATTATATTCATATGTTTTTATTTAAATTATAAAGTAAATAGCAAATTTTTGGTTCGAGTCGACTTCGGTTTGCAATGACGGTCTAATTTAAATTCACATTATATTATATAGTAGCGGTTGATTTTGATATCAGCTGACATTTGGAATTATTCTGAAAATGATGATGAACCTCGCTACTAAATTATACCATGACTATTTCCGTTTCAGATTTTATAATTTTACCATAAATAACATTTTAAGGTGTCATTATTGCATGTTTATCTGAAAAGCTTTTATTTATTGGGCAGGTAAGTGTATTCCGACCGCTACAATGAACTATTCGGCGCAGGTGTTCAGGTAGTTAGCTGACGTGACAAACCTCAATCTGGCTGAGAAAATGATAAAGCCAGGTAATCGACCAACTCATTACATAACTGACAA
Organism: Limnephilus auricula; assembly: GCA_951813805.1. Taxonomy (NCBI): domain Eukaryota; kingdom Metazoa; phylum Arthropoda; class Insecta; order Trichoptera; family Limnephilidae; genus Limnephilus; species Limnephilus auricula. Next base: position 19,649,041 of record OX638388.1, on the reverse strand, counting down.
TAACAAGCGATGTTTTAAGGTCAACGGCTCTCTGTTGAGTCGCTCGAGGAGTTGCCGTCAAAAATCTGTTGTTTCGCGATTTTTTTCTTTAATTAAGACGACTCTATTTCAATTTTTCGGCCTTTGTATCTTGACAATTTGTGTACGGCCATGTATGACTTATGAAGTTATTACGCGAGGAGATCTGAGGTGAAGGCTTTTGTTGTGTCGTATTTGTGTTTGAAGAGGACGCCCGTTGAATAATTCAGAGAAACGTTGGCGGCATAGAAATGTTAATAATTTTATAAGGATGTGTTTGTTTTTTATGATTCTTATCAGCGATTACATTCCTCAACTGTTTTACAACAAAAAACGTTAATAGCATCTCTCAGTCGATCAGACGCAATTATATTATAAGAATAATTGTACAAGGTACCTACGATATTGCGTCGACGTGTATACACACGCCTACTTGAACTTATTTGAAAAACGTTTAAATATGTATAATGACAGGATTAAATGAATGTGTATGAAATTATCATTTCCTTGGAGATAAATAAACTACGAGCATACGCCACGTTCTAAGGCCACTCGCTAATGGATTACGCCCATAAAACACCTTGTCTTATCGTATATTATTTCGCACAAAATCCTTCTCATGAAATACCTATAAAAGCTATAAAGTATTCGTATGCAAAATCCTCCGATATTGAATAATTGTGAAATTTAAAATTCCTCCGCTAGGACTCGGTGCTGGGTACTGGGTAGGGGCGCCGCAAGCCAAGAGGCGTGGGTTACAGCGCGCTCCTGCGGGCGGCAGCTTTCAACATTAAATTAGAATAATATTATTAGATATAATAGATGGCACGTCTAGAAACAATCTCCCATTGCCTCTGTAGTTTCATCACAAATCAAGCTGCAAAAACAATTCCCAGTTGAGCGATGATCACATTGGGTGTTAAAAGACCTGACTCCAAACTTCGGCATATTTTGGGCGGCATCCGAATATTTTGGACTCTTTTTGCTACTCGCTAGGCCATTGTAACAGCGGACATTTATGATTTTGAATTTTGCAGTAGGTACAAATGACAAGATAACCCTTAATTTATTGAATTTTAAAAAAATACAAAGAGTTTGAGAGAATTTCATCTAAAAATAACCGTTTTAATGTAATTCAGAAGTAAATCAGCTATATTGTAGCAACGAGTGTTTTTTCCACGGTTCCGAAAACTGCTCAGTAAAATCTCGAGACTGCTAGATACTATAATCACATTTCATTAAAAAATCACGACATAAATTTTTGTTCCGTTATAAAAGTATCCCATTGTGAACAGTTGTTTTATAGCGAACAGCTCCAAGGAGGAATCACAAATTTTTACAGAGGTAACAATAATTAATGCGATTATCTTGATTGTTATATAAGTAGGTACCGGATAGATTCAATTCCCGACGTGCGTGGGGCAGGAAACCTTGTTCAATCCAAATAAAGATTTTTATGAGGGTCAGTAAATAATTGTGGTGCCTGAACTTACTAAAATTGAAGCTGACCAAAATTGGTATTGTCTGTTTTATCGAATCCCTCCGCCATCAATGACACAACTAATCTTCACACCGAGAATCCGTGGGAGTACTGGGATATTGCAAAACTTAATCATACAATATATTGTAAACATTGCGTCCTCAGACCATATTTAAGTATTCCTCACTGATGAATTTGGCAGTCACCTATGGTCTGGAGACCCTAGAAACCTGAACACACTGTACAATCATAAACAATTTGATACGTTTCCCTAGGTGACCCCAACGGATTGCAATCTTCAGAACATGGACGTCAAGTGGAAGTGCTGTTTTTTTCTAACCTTTTGGCGACGTTTCAATGGAAGGTGTATAGCTGGGAGATACACTAAAAGAATGCCCAACATTAAATTTGTAATATTATATCGGGTGCATTTTCATTTTTATGCTGGACTGTAGAATGTTTCTCCGGCCTCAAGGTTGCCTCCCTCATACAATACGGGTATCCCCAGGGACCAGGCTCACTCTTTACCTTTAAAAGACCCTAAACGCAGCACCTCCGAAGATGACATAAAGCCTGAAACTTTAGGAACTTTCTATAATGGAATGAAGGATAGATAATAAAAAAATTATTAAGAACTGGTGAATAAAAATGTATATATACATATATATATATATATATATATATTACGCACGAGTAACACCGGCGCCCAACGTGGCGCACGAAACAACGAGCCCCAACCCTGGCTGTATTACCGAGAAGCCGCGCCCAGGTCACGCTCCTGCCGAAGTCATCTCACATTGTCTATGATGGCTGCCTGATTCCTACTATTGAATAACAATCAGGTGTGCTATAACTTGTAAACGACCCGCCATAGCCTACTATACCAAAACTCCATTATAACCTCTCTCTCTGCTACATGCTTCTTTAAGCCAAAGAGGGAGAGGTTACAACGGATGTATCAGCGGTAAACTCAACCGACTGAGAGAAATCACGCTTACTGTTGTTACATGCTCAATTTTTTTGTCACGATATTTTGAATGCTTAATTCGAAATCGCAATGCCAAAATGAGCCCGGGGATATATTATTTAAATAACATTGTAATCGAAACATCCATCTTATTTTTACGTAGGCACAAACATAATCTTTTCAATTTCATAACAGCACGTATTCGTATGTCTTTATCTTGTGTGTTTTCTATACATGCTTAATTCATTGCAGATAATAAATTAATTTATATAGTATCAGACATTATTTTTTATTATAACTTTTATTCTGAAAGGTACGAAAATACGATAGACGTATGTACAAAATGAATTAATACAAATATTATCTGTTGCCTCCTTTCACTTATTTCATTCCTCGTAGGTGGTAGGCTAGCAGATCAGATTACCTTCAGAGGACTTCTCGAAATCGCAAAGTTGCTTTATATAGATTTAGCTATTTTCAGTGACATCAGAATAGCTAGGCATTTATCAACCTTCTTTATACGCTGAAGGTACCTTGTTCGAGGAATAATTTATTATAATAATCTAATAATCATCTCTTCATTTTATTATTTATTCTTATCATTTGTTGTAAAGAAGAATTAAAGCCCAACAATTAATTAATTATTGTGCCTATGACGTGTCTTATTTATTTTCTGAAAAGAATGTTACGGGCAGTAACTAATTGGGCTCAAATTTATTAACTGTTTTTAAAAACAAATATAGGTATCTAAATATTACGTTAAAGCTTTTATAAAATAGCGTAAGTAACAGCATACTATTTTCGTTTTTAAACCACCAAATTTAAATGACTTTCCGATTAATTTTGATCTGTGTTCCAAACCTAAACCGGTTTTCAACTATGCATTTAAAATACCTGCAAAATTTCACCATTAAAACATATTATGCTAATTTAACGAATTTAATTCATAAGGCCTGAATCATCAATATTAAATATGTATAAAACATAGATTTAAGATAAACGATCTATGTCTTAACTTGTAATAGAATATGTAATATTATGTTGGCGTTTTCTCTCTCAAATCAATACCGTAGTTCTAGGTTTAACGACCATAATAAATTATCCAAATGATGTTATGAACTATTGCGAAATCATTTAAAAAATTGTTTTATGCCGTAATCACGCATGTTTAAAATGGGTGCCAGGGAATTTATCTATGTATCTAGTTGCCACAGCAACAGTGGTGAACATTTCTGTGATTTAATTGGCAGAAGGCGCTCCGATCACCGGAGAAACTGAAACCATACTAAAACTGGCTGGTTGCTATGGTTTCCAACCAAACTTCTATCACGGCGCGGCGCTACTCAATTTTACGATTTCAGTAATTATCTCAGCTTGTTTAACCATAGACAAGAACAATCAGCTGTCATCATAGCAACTAGCACGGCGAATTTCTAGTCACTGCTTGCGTTGCCATTGACAACGGGTTTTTTAAAAGTTGTGTAGTGTGCGGACCATCACATTGACATACACAGGATAGCGAGTTTAGTTGCAAACTGTTTTTTTTTTTCAGTTGGTTGACTAAAGTTTTCGCGAGACAATTTTGCCAAACTGTTTTCTTTCTTGTGGATGGTAAAAACTCTAAAAAACCAAATTTAGCTGCTGAAAAAATATTTTAAAAACATCGAGGTAATAATTAAAACATTGCAGGAAATATATTATGTTACTTTACCACCTTGATGGTAACAATCGATTTGAAACTTAAAAATAATATCGGTCTATGTAATTTTGTCATTTTTTCTTTTTATTTTTAAACCTTCAAATTTTCGAGAAATCGTCTACAGGGAAAAAAAGCTGATAGATCGGTTGTAATCTTTCCATCTTTCTCATAAACCAGGTTGGTTACAAATTGTAGTTACAATGGAGCTCTAGTGACAGATCTGCGTAAATTTGCAAAAAAGCGTAAGGTAGCAAATTGTCTTTCTCCCAAAAGTCTAATATTTTTCTCCCTATCTGAACGAAATAAACGCTTTTTACATTTCTTGTGTAAGTATACAGTGTACACCCCGAATAGCGGCATCGAATGTAGTTTAATCTGTCATCGTATTACAAACATATTATGGATGGACTACGAAATTATAACACCGTTTTTAAATAGTTAGAAGCTTTCAAATTGTTTCAGAGTTGAACAACGGTCGATGACACTCGAAGGCGTTTCCTATGGTCCGAAATTATACCGCGTCATCTGCAGATCACATTTTATAACGATCAATTTTCGCGCAATAAGTTTGTAACCCGTATTTAGCCACTCGTTATCTATGAATAATAAATTCGAATAGTTCTGCAACACCAGGTCCACTTCAGGGGCGGGCCTCCTAATATTTTAGCGTGGTGATGTTATATAATTATTGATAAATGGCCGCGTCAATTTATTCAAATTAGATCAAAGCAAGCTGTTATAAATGTTACGAGAGAAATTTTTGAATAAGTAATCTATTTTTTATCGCGAATTTGCGATTATCCGTAGGATAAACGTAACTGTTACTTTCTTCGTGACGTGTTCGTTACGTTTTTGCGACCTGATCATTTGGTTAACCCCGCTTTTTTGATCCTGGAAAGACTTTCGCTGTAAACTGAAATGATACGAGTCATTATTTCAAGCACCTTTTTGTCGGTTTATTTTGTTGTTGGAACTTGACTAAAACGCAATCGAAAAAACGGAATCGCTTACCAGTCTTCTCTTCACACCTTCGCATTTAACGTGTCATTAAATAATGGTTAAAATAAGCAACTAAACACAAATCAGTTAATAAACTCCCACACAATGATGGCGTAATAATAATGCTTGAATTTTTTTTTATGTTTGTCTAGTGTGTAGTTAGTTAGTTATTGAAATTTGTACAGCGCCCTTGAGGTGATTTTTCACAAAAACGGCGCTATACAAGAATACAAGTCATCCAAATATTATTATTATTATTATTAACATAATAAACTGAATTCGAAAGGCATAAGCAGGTACAATACAAGTAGGTGTTTATGTATTATCATCGTCATGTAAAGATATACAAAGGAGTTCAATAAGTATAATGAGTATAATGATAAGTCTAATAAGAGTAAGAAAGAAGTACCTACTTAAGGTACTGTGAAAGTAGTTACAGAGCAATATGTAGTTACTTTGTTAATATTGTTGTGGTGGATTATAGTGGTCTTACACCAGGGCGACTAAGAGTATCTTCCACTCTGGAACGTGCCGCAAATATACTATATATTATTTTTCATAATTAATTGTGAAATAACACAAATCAATTAAATAAAATTTATTTGCGCACGCCGGATTCGAACCCGCGACCTTCGGAATGATAAATTAATACAGCGATAAAAAGTGCACATGAAAAAAAGTATGAAAGATATAAGAAGGTACAAGAAAAGTATGTAGTTACATTATTATATTATTATGTTAATACTATCTTCTTCTTCAATGGTAAAAATATTAAGTATAATCTATGCTCCATTCAACACTTTTACAAGAATTTGTTCGCTGGTGAGTATCGTTAAACAGTACTCGTTTATTATGGAAAAGCCGCTGAGAGCTACATTTTAACCCCTCTTTCTATGTATTGGTACACGCATCGTTAAAAAGAAAGAGGGAGAGGTATCAACGAAGCCACCATCGGCTATTTATAGTTATTAGTTGTCGGTCATCTCAGCCAGCAGCTTTTATCAGACTTCATGAATGAAAGTCAGGTGCGGAATCGTGCCGAGTTACCTTCAAACCGCTTAGTATAACTAATAACTTCGACTTAGGTAAACGTAAAGTCAGAACTACCTGTCCATTAAAAGCCCTGTCTAGATTCGTTACTGCTATATTCCAAGAGGGCACTTAGTCAAATAGTAAGGAAGGTTTCTCTTTCAGCACAGACTGATATTCTGTTACGTGTTACTTTTTGCCAAGATTGTTCTTGGCGGTATTCTAGACTGACCAGTGATATAGTACCTTTTTAGCAGAAAAAGGTCAATTGAGGTGTGTAGAATCAAATACAGCAATCTCCACTTTTTTCGAAAGTGAACTAATAATGCAACTTTGTTAATGATTCACAGATATTTGGCAGTGTGTGCCCAAGTTTCCCCTTGTGAATAAAATTTTAAAGTTATAAATGCATGAGAATTACTGAAATGAGAGGTTTCTTTTGGTGTTCTCAAAAAAATAAAGCATTTTGGAGATTGCTGTATTTGATTCTACACACCTCAATTAGCCTAGTTGTTATACGTTTTCACTTCCCGGGAGGTTGTCATCAAAGTAGGAACTTATTTGGACATTTCAGCGGTTTTTGTGGGGTTGTCAGGGAGTTTTCAATAATTATGTTGAAAACCTCCCTCAATATATTTATCCAAATGTTTGGTGAGATCTAAAAAATAGGTACTACAGACATTACCTGGTATCAGCCATATTACGACATTTAGATTTTTTATTTAACCAACTGGGTCGTACGAAATGGGCCGCGGGTTGTGCTTCACTGGACTAGAAGAGGCTTGGCGCGTTTCGTTTTTATTATAATTTATTTACTGAATTTTGCTTTTACTATTCGTTTTGCTACACGGAGAAAAATGTTATTCTAAAATACGATCATTTTATTCGTAAAACCGGTTAAAAACGGGACTGAAATTCTTACGAACAAATTAACAGGGTTTCAATGTTTATTGGCGGGAACATGTAAGAATAATTTGTTGGTATACGTAATTTTGTACGTATACCAACAAACTATTCTTACATTTTCCCGCCAATAAACATCGAAATACTGTTAATTTGTTCGTAAGAACTTCAGTCCCGTTTTTAACCGTTTTTACGAATAAAATTATCGTATTTTAGAATAACATTTTTCTCCGTGTAGTGTACGTTGATGAGATGAATATTAAATTGTTCGCGTTGAATAACAAGGATAATGTCGGCTATTTTTCATTATGTACATTATAAGAGATCCTACCAACTAATTGAGAATAAATTGGAGCGATTCATTACTTGACTGCGCCGGTCGAGTTTCTCCCCTTTCTCGTTACTCCGTGGTTTATATTACTTTTCTTTTATTGATTGTCCATAGAAATCCGCTCATTCAGTAGTGATGCAAAAGTGCTCCGCCTGGAAAAGTTGCGCTGGCTCAACAGGTGTTGGTTTGCGCAACTACTTTACAAGCCACACTCTATATTTCTATATAATATATAAACATACAGTCAGCTGCAATGATATAAGGACGCACCTCAAATATATATCAATTATGTAGGTAGTGGTAGACATCGACCAAGAATTTCAATTCGATTTCAAAACTCCACACATCATGATTGCAATGACGTTGCGAGCTGAAAAGAGTTTTATTTAAACAACAATTCCACACTAATAATAAAATAATTTCACTCAGGGCCTGTCGTCTTTGTTGGGCGCGCGCTTGACAAGTTTCCCGGCTATGCACCGAAGGGATCAATGACGCTACTTCCTCTGAGCATCTTATATTGAAATTCCGGCAGAACAAAGACAGCTTTCCCACCTCCCGCACGTCCATTAAAGGTTGCAAACCGTTTTTGGTTGACCTAAAAATTCCAGACAAGAAAAGTTCGATTTCATGTGTTTTTAGGTTCTGTAAACCAAAAATCTCATCAAAATAATATATCAACTAGAGTTGCATAGTAGAAGACTTGATACATAGAGAAGATAATCTTATCGTACATAATATTTCAGATTAAATGACTAAATTCGAACGTTTATAATAAATAGTAGGTACGGATAAATTACCAACAAGCGATTCAACTTTATTCAGTGTTAAGTGCAAGCAAAGTATTAAATGATGTTACGCTGAAATTGTTTGGAAAGCTGACATTTAATTCCAAATTGTAATCCTTACATAACGTTCCCAGCGCTCAATAACTAGTTTCCATACTTGAGCGATGCTCGATGTAATAAAGCATGTTAGCCATACAGACATACATGTGCGAAGTGAAAGTGATAAATGCGATTCGAAAAATATTTTTTTTCCCTGTAATATATACTGAATGGATCTTAACCTTGATAAGAACAAAACCGGATACTTTGACTGCCTCAACCAGACATTGCCATTATCTCGTCCTAATGCACATACACATTATACACTACAGAATAAACATTTGCTCATTGATTGAGGTTGTTTCCAACCTAATAAACATATCGGTTAATAATTCACTGTAATAAAAATAATATAAGCACTCTGTAATTACGGTCTACAGATACAAATAGTAAGCGTTAATGCTTTTCGTTCCGTAAAAACTGTAAATCATATTACTTTGTACTGGAATTCTGACCTGCGTTGAAATTGAATTTATTATACCAAAGCCGGTAGGGAATGCTAAATTGAACCAACCTTTGCCGTTTGAACAACAATTTGGCTGCGCAAACCCTCTTCTTAACTTCATAATTTGAGGATAACCATAAACAACAATTATTACTCGGGTGAAGGAATTTGATTGAATCACACCGCCTGTAGGAGTCAGGATAATATAGCGCTGATGTAACTCCTACAGACAGTTGGCAATTCACGAAGGTGTTATCTTTATAATTATAATGAAATAAATGGACACCATTTCATTACGTGCAATTAATGTGCATCGTATCACAAACAAAAAACTGGCTTGATATTTCGTATAAACCAATTAAGTAACTAACATAATATAATATGTAATATCCAATAGTTCTTTGCCGGCAATGTGCGAGCATGCTCTTTACCTGTCAGATTATTTTGTTTGAGCACCCATCTGAACGTTCGAATGTTGTCTGTGAAGTAGTTTCTGGATTGGACGAAACTAGTAACAAGTTTATTAGCACATTGCCATGATGTAACAGGCACGTTTGAATTACCTTCATCAAATCACTTTCCGGTAACCTCCAGCGTTACTAGAAGTTGATGGTTAATTATTGTTGCCTCATTAAAATTTTAAGCAATATGACAAAAATATAATTAATATTACCAAAAACCATGCGATCTTTATCGCATGCGAGACTTATTTTTCCGTAGATTAATATTGTAAGTACTCACTTCTCAGAATGTTAGAGTTTACACCTTGGTATTCTGATATTGCGATGCCGAACTTGATTTGATTTCAATAGCTTTTCGAATACCTAAGCATTTACCAATTGCCTTTAATCCATTGTTCATTCCAGTTGATATTTGAATGTTGACTGGTTTCATGTATACCTAACCTACCATTGTTACTGAGACTCTTGGAGAATTCTTTCAATTGAATTTGCAACACTTATCTCCGAACTCTACGTAGGTACTGTTATGTGGAAATGGTATTTCACAAAATGAAATAGGAGCACGCACAATCTCGTGAACAGATCCTTGGTCGTAATTCACACTCCGATTTTCACTTGTAGACGCGACGGCTTAAAAAAAAGCGTTGTGGACAATGTGAAAATGAAAGCATAAATTATGTAATGTGAAAGAATACTTCCCTCTCACTTACTACGCATACACGACGCGCGCGTATGTATATTGTATATGGGTTTTATTGAAACATTTGTGCATGAGGGAAATGTCCGTCGTCAGGTGCCTGATTGCCTGGTGTGTCGCAGGTACGACATTCGCTGTACTCCATAGTCTACAGTCTCTACGCCTAGAGACATCAGCATCAGGTGGTGGCCCCGGGGCTCGCGCACTGAGAACGCATCAACTTTACTTTAGAAATCCACAAGTCACGTTGACCGCTACCGATTCGCGCTCCGCGCAATCGCTCTATCTCCTATCGCAATAATCGCCATTGTTGGCTCGTTGCTTGCTGCAGTTACGGCGACCACACGCATCCGCTTTATCTCGGAATGCAATGTGTCGATCATTCGTTTGTCAATACCCACCACTGCAGATTAGATAAGGTATGCGAGGCTTCCTCAAAGAAAGAAGTGCGAAACCTTCCGCGTCTGCTCTGAATCTTATCGAACGAACGTGTTATGGTAATTTGCACAAGGAAACCATTATTTATGAACTCTGTGAAGTATGATCTGATCTTGTATGGTGATGAATTGTTTACAGCGAACACTGCTTAGATAGAATAAGGCCAGTATTAAGACCGATAATGACTTTCGTACATTCGGTAGTTTAGTTTGCCTGTATGGGTTTATTTTATTTAATTTTATTGCAATACTTAATTAATTACTACCGCTCGGCTATTGTTTTTCGTTGCACATGTTATGTAGTAAAGGAAGGTATTAATTACTAAGTCAAACTTCCAGTCCTGTAAAATTGGAATAGCATCAGGCATACCTAATAGATTCGTGGCTTATAAAATTCGTTTAATTAACTATGAAGACACAACTTAATCCAGTAATGATGAGCTCAAATAATCAAGTATCATAATCAAATCCCGCAGTAAGTTTCCTTTTTATGATCTGCATTTAATTGTTTTTTATGAATGTGATTATTTTAAAGTCAACCACTCCCCTAATTGTTGTGTAACGTTATTTTGTGATGATGCTATTAATTATAATGTTTGGCAAGTAGACGTGATTGAGTATCGTGTTATTTTTTAAACACAAAGTTGAATGTATAAAGGTTATTGATCTTCTTCAATTACATACATAGAGGCAAACTGAACGCCCAGGAGTGGGAGATTGTAAAACGTATCGTCTGTTCGCTGGGGTTGATGGTTGATGACTACATAATGCCTACGTTATATCGATTAATAAAATGGAGGAGGAGGATTTTACCCACAGTTATTTCTACTTAAATAGTTACATTTTACTAAAATACACTTAAAGCATTTTGACTTTGAAGCATGATGAAAGAATTCAAATAATCGAATGAATATTAAAATGAAAAGAATTCAAATAAATAATTTCAATATTGTAAATTTTTGTTAGTGAGGGATAACACCCCCTCTGTCTAGTCACCTCTTTCATACCAAGATATTCAGAGTAACAACAAATACTAATTCAGTAAGAGTCGGTATCAAAATGGACGTTTTTTTACATTAACTCCACACAGAAGGACAGGAGGCCGTGAGGAAAATAATTTCCTCATATTTGGGAATGATGTCTGGTGGGTCTTTTTGACGAGAGGAAGAAGTGACGGGGGAGTGGGACGAAACATAGATTTGATTGACTTTCATAAATATTTTTATTTTTTATTTTCAACTTAATGAGTTAAACCTCAAATTATAATATATTTAAATTAATGAAGATAATATTAGCGAAAGTCAATCGAAAATTCGAAACAGAAAAATCAGAAAAAGATACGGATACATCTGGGACTCAAACCCAGGACCTCTGACAATCCGGGCCAAATAATGTTGGTGGTTCTCAGTCGAAGTATGATACAGTTAAAAATGACCGAATCGGATAGGGATACATTGGCGCAGTGGACAGCGCGTTGGCCCGGATTGTCAGAGGTCCTGGGTTCGAGTCCCAGAAGTATCCGTGTCTTTTTCTGATTTTTCTGTTTCGGATTTTCGATTGACTTTCGCTAATATTATGTTAATTAATTAAAATATTAGAATATCATAAAAATGGAGTTCTACAAATTAAACTTAACAACAATAAATGATTTAAGTATATTATTTCCCTACATCTGTAATCATAGTATTAATAAATGGTGAGACACTTCTACATTCAATGAATATTATAAATATACTTTTACCGTCAATGTATACAGTGTGGACCTGCGTATGTAGTCCGCTACGGTCATAAAGTAATTATTATTTAAGTAATGATACCCAGTTAAGCAGGTAGATATGCTAGTGATAGTAATCACTACTTTCATTTTTGCTTCAGTTAAATTGCGCGACAGCTATCTGGTAGGTATTATACAGAAACCCAAGTAGATAGTATTATATGCATTGTACGTGAGATGGATAACCTATACGTGTACCTTTAAATATATAATTATAGTATCCGCATATAATAATTTCTAATCATTTACTTTCCCAGATAATGTAGATACCTACTGTTGCTTTTTTTCTTCTTAATTATTAGTTACTCTAATAAAACATACACATATATCATTATCGGCTGTATAACTTGATGATATACCTGACACGATATGAAGCGTGAATTAAAAAGGTTTGCGTGTATCTATATGTATATATATAAAGTAGTTAATAGGTTCTGATGGTTACATTTGAAATATAAAACATTAAATAAGGAATCGAAAATATGTTTTTTTTATTATCATCACACGCACGGATTGACTTGCGTGCGTGATCTCAGTTTTGTAAATTATACGAATACAAAAAATAACAAATTGATGTTTTCTGAACATCCAATATCTTGACGAAAAAACACACATTCTACGTTTCATTTACGTCTGTGTCGCACACGGAGAAAAATGTTATTCTAAAATACGATCATTTTATAATAATATAATAATAAACCCTGTTAATTTGAAACCCTGTTAATTTGTTCGTAAGAACTTCAGTCCCGTTTTTAACCGTTTTTACTATTAAAATGATCGTTTTTTGGAAAAACATTTTTCACCGTGTGTTATATTTTTAGTTTGATAAGTATGATTATAACCTTTCTTTATATTTACTAAGTCAATGGTTATTAGTTCCTTCTTCAATGTGTTAATGAAATATTATGCTTCACAGCAACCACATAAATCAGTTCAAGTTTAAAGGTCATTGGTGAGATTTTAATAACGAACAAACTAACAAGATCGATACAAGTAAATTTAATTAATGCTTCACTGTGACGTTTTTACCTTCGTCATTCAGTTAGTTACATTGAAGTTAGTTACGTTGGCTCGTGGGCTTTAGAAATGGCCACACGTGAACTTGACTAACAACCAGAAGAAACAACAATGTAAATCTATAATACCAGTGCAGTGCATTTTGCGTGGCTGTGGGATTGATTGATCTAAATAAAATACAATGCAGTGACAAGTTCACACTACGAATGTCGACCACCACATCAGAAGGTACGTAATATGCAATAATATGGGAAATAAGGTACAACATGTCACCCAAATGGTATTTATAATTCTACAGGTGGTCAATCCCATCTTATATCGACAATTGCAATAGATTTTCATTTGTGAATAATTTTCATAGTTCAAATTAATGAACTCTTACTAACCTAATCTATTATTATAGGTACTATAACATGAGTATTTCTAGGGAATTTTTATTTTATTATTTTTCATTCCTATTCTCATTGTGCTTCTTCACTGTATCATATCAACAGTATTATTTTTTTTTTAATTTTCATAGATGTACTAATTTTGTTTTGTTTTAGAAAGGAGCGTAAGGAGAATATATGATGCAAGTGTGAATGGTATAAGAAGTAGGGGACGTCCGAGAAAGACATGGCACGATCAAGTAAATCAGATACTTGAGTCGGGCCATGTCAAGAGTCAGAAAAATATAAGAGTATGTATGAGACGATGTATGAATGTGAATGAGGCAAAGAGTGTGTGCCAAGACCGAGGTGTTTGGCGCTCCGTCCTCTCTGCCTACCCCTGCGGGGAAACGGCGTGATGGTTAGTTAGTTAGTTACTTATTTTGTTCCTCCTTCATAATTACATCTACTTTAGGTATGATTTGAGATTTATACTATCAAAAGGTATTGATTATTTTTTTGTGTATTGTGCCGTGTTGCGCTACCTCCTTCTTTAGCCAACCTTTACATTATAATTTCTTATTTAATACAAATGTCCTCCTATGTACAATATATATTATGTATGATTTCATGTATCACTTTTATGTGAAACCGTTTTGGCGTAGGTATAAATAAATAATAACACCAAGGTTTCGATTAAATCCTGCACACTTTTATCGCCGATAATCAGGCAACGTATTGTTTTTACAAATCGATTAAAAAACAATGTAGGTTACACCCCTAGCACGATATTCAATTATTTAAATATTGATGTCATTATTTATTTCTGTATCGCTTTGGCGGTACGGATAATAAAATGTATTATTGTGGTCCATTTGAAGGCCATGGAAATATAATCGGAGTTCCACCGACATAATAATATTACATAGAAGCCTAACGGCCCCATATTCTTTGTTCACTACCCTAAAATGTGGTGACTTTGTCAATTTTCATCTTTGAAACTGAATAACGTTTTTTAAATCATCTACTTGGAAAAATTTTATGTTATAGTTTTTGCACATGCTTAAACAATACATACATATACAAATACATACATATATGTTTAAAAAATATGTTTGTTTTTGGGGAATAAAAAAACATTACCATCAAAGTCACTTTTCGGAGTGGGGCAACTTTGATATACCTTTTTTAATAATTTTACAACGATACTTCCAATCCCAAAAATTAAAAAAAAAATCTTATTGAATATTAAAGAATGTATGTAGTTATCATATCGATATACTCTAGACCTATTTTACTATATAAATGACATTAAACTATCGCTGAGGAATTTATAAAATGTATTTACATATTTTCATTCCGAAAATAACAAAAAAAAAATACAGCTTCACAATTCAACCATTAAATATTTTAATATAATTAGAAGCGCAATTGTATCCACGCTGCCCAAAAAAATCATTAAAAAGGATCGAGTAATTTCTGAGTGGTAGCGAGAATATGCTGATAACCACACGGAGAAAAATGTTATTCTAAAATACGATCATTTTATTCGTAAAAACGGTTAAAAACGGGACTGAAGTTCTTACGAGCAAATTAACAGGGTTTCAATGTTTATTCTTACATTTTCCCGCCAAACAACATTGAAACAGTTAATTTGTTCGTAAGAACTTCAGTCCCGTTTTTAACCATTTTTACGAATAAAATGATCGTATTTTAGAATAACATTTTTCTCCGTGCACGACTCAAAAGTCGCCCCATATTACTGTACCTACTTGCGATGGTTCCTCTTCAACTAATCACAATCAAATAACACAAATCCGGTCACGTTCCTAACGAATATTATAATGTTAATAAAATTTTGATAATTCCTTAATTAATAAAAAATATCGAATAGGTGTTGTCTTGTTTTTTCTGTAACGTTTAACATTTTTTTAGCGAGTAGGTTTTAGTTTCCTTTATAGTGTTCCATTATTTTTATTTTTTATTCTTTGTTCATAAGCTTTAAAATGCTGTGTTGATGTTCTTGGGGAAACATTAAACATACAAAAACAAGTGAAAAACCACAAAAATCTGGATTAACAAGATAAAATGTCTTGGCTAATATTTATTCAATTAACTATTCATTATTAAGATTTCGTAGCTTAAATTTAAACGCGAATAACAAATTAATATACAATTTTATGCAAGTGTTCAGTCACAAATATGTACAACTTTCATTATATTATTATGTGAGATTGCTTTAAATGGATATTGGTATTTTTAATCTTCAATAGCAATACAACATGTGGCCTTGTTATTTTCCATCGCTCCCTCCACGTCCTTGAGATCTCTTCAAATAGTATACTAATAAAATATTAGATGTTTCCGAATTAAATACAACGAGTTGCTTACACACGTCAACACCGTGTTAATATTTTAAAACATTTCTCACAATTTGTCAAGAGTTGTGTATTTTACATCTCCTCTTAAGGTCAGGTGATTGGGAAATTCCGAATAAATATTTATGTTTCCTATGTACGTATTGCAAATATTAAAATTGAGTATGAAGTACCTACCCACTTCTAAAGAGTACTAAATAATAATCGCGTCTTAGTGCATTCGATGATTATTGCAACATGACAACTTCATCGATTTACAATACGTATTATTACTTCCTATATACATAATATTAAGAACCATAAGTACCGATTCAAGTCAAATTGCATATATTTTTTTAACAATAATTAATATGCTAAGTTATTAATTCCGAATGTAGTTACACCATAATTTCTACCTAGTGACGATTACACTTTCCAATTTCGTACCTGACCTAGCAGAGTTAATTTTCTCAATAAAGTGTATTTTTAAATGTGTTCAATTCATAACACATTGACCTACATTCTACAATATTCAAAATATATCAACAAATTGATTTTCTTAATTTTAAAAAATTCTATTTAAAGTAGGTATTTTCTTCATTCTAAAATTGATCGATCATTGACTTCTGAAAGGCTTTTCCTATTTCCATATATTATATATATGTTTAATTGATACTGTTTGTGCCAACATATCTGGTTGGTTGTCTGCTTGAATTGAATGATGACCTAAAAATCTAGTCCTCCATCCATTATCTGGATTCGTGAGAAAATGCTTTTTTAACTTATCTAAGATGTCTCGAAGCCCTTCTCCTCGTCACGAAGTTAATTCCCCTCCACCATTACCTCGCATGCCCTATTCCTATAGCCTAAAGCAGCGGTTACCAACCTGTGGTACGCGTACCCCTTGGGGTACGCGACGAAAACGTTGGGGGTACGCAATATATGGCACGATGTAGGTTTTAAAATTCAGCTCAACGTTTTCAAAGTTCGGCAGTTTACGCTTGAAGGTTTGGCAGCTTGTGGCGTAATACCGTTCTCAAGCACGTATTTGTATGAAAAGATATTTTTTCCTACGCGTTTATTGATAATAAATATCGCAACCGCCTGAAAGCTGGACCAGACTTGAGGATCGATGATTATTATGAAAGCTGGACCAGACTTGAGGCTCTACTTATGTAAAATGGAGTCAAAATTCGTAAAACTGCTCTGCAAAGCAGCTCAAGGGTCACATTGACTGTTAACATTATGTGATTGATAATACAGAATGTAACAGAAAATCGGGCTTTATTTCAACTACTGATACGTGATAAACTTTTAATACAAATTTTTTATAAGTTAAAAAAAAATCATTCTCTCAATACACTTTGCGAGTTCAGAGTGTGTATGGAGAACATATTTTTTTGTAGAAATAAAAAGACGTGGAACAAAAGTAGTTGAATATCGCATGTAGAATCACTGGTTAAAAATTCCTGAAGTCGTATTACACGTGTACAAAGATAGATACATGATAAACTTTTAATACAATTTTTTTATAAGTTAAAAAAAATCATTCTCTCAATACACTTTGCGAGTTCAGAGTGTGTACGGAGAACATGTTTTTTTGTAGAAATAAAAAGACGTGGAACAAAATTAGTTAAATATCGCATGTAGAATCACTGGTTAAAAATTCCCGAAGTCGTATTACACGTGTACACAAGATAGATAAAGGGTATGGGGTACAACAAATTTGTAGTAAGAGTCAAGGGGTACGCAGACTCAAAAAGGTTGACAACCGCTAGCCTATGGCATATAGCCCTATAGCTTATTATTGGTACTGCACTCTGTATGCCTCTACACTGCATCAGTACCTACACTGTGCACATTGTACTGTGTGCAGGGCCTACACATTCCTTCGTTGATCATTGATCATGATTTGAAGATATTCAGAAATCATCCGATTCTTCGTTTTCAAAATGTACAGAAGTATTTTCAAGCGACAGGAACAACACAAAATGTACAGAAGTATTTTCAAGCGACAGGAACAACACAAAATGTACAGAAGTATTTTCAAGCGACAGGAACAACACAAAATGTACAGAAGTATTTTCAAGCGACAGGAACAACACAAAATGTACAGAAGTATTTTCAAGCGACAGGAACAACACAAAATGTACAGAAGTATTTTCAAGCGACAGGAACAACACAAAATGTACAGAAGTATTTTCAAGCGACAGGAACAACACAAAATGTACAGAAGTATTTTCGAACGACAGGAACAACACAAAATGTATAGAAGTATTTTCAAGCGACAGGAACAACACAAAATGTACAGAAGTATTTTCAAACGACAGGAACAACACAAAATGTACAGAAGTATTTTCAAGCTTCAGGAACAACACAAAATGTACAGAAGTATTTTCAAGCGACAGGAACAACACAAAATGAATTTAATTTTTATTTTTTATTAGTGCATTCCTGAGAATCAACACATTGTTTTAGCCGACTGTTTAGCTTGTACCCAAACATCATTAAAGCTATAATAAATTAAACCTGGTCTAAATATAACGAATGTTAAAAACAATTCGTTGCCTAAAGACTTCCCTGGTTTCATACTTAGGGGGTTTCTCACCATCCTCCGTACACCTCCGTACGAATATTTTCGATTTACGGTTTATTTATTTATTAAGTTGGAGTTTATAATTCAGTACCCGAATCTATGAATAGTGGCTATATATCGGATACGTTGGCCGAGTTTTCTAACCACTGGCACTGCGAGTATTTTATTTTTAATAATATTCGTTATTAGTGTAGATAAGCTATTGGGAGGATGGTGAGAAACCCCCTTAATATTATAATAACACATCAATAATTGCATACTTACATCTACATAGTAAAATAAAATCCTTGACCCCATTTTGAATAATTATTGAATACACGAGAGAATCCTCCGTGTACGCCATTAGCCATTAGCCATTAGTGTGCTTGTTAGTATCATAAATTGGGTGTAATATTGAAGTTCATTGTTAACAAGGCTGTCCTTCGAGTTATAAACGTTTCGGTTAGAATCCATCTAGGTATAAGCAGCAGCCGGTGAATCCGGCAGAGGTCGTGAGTAAAGAGGTAAATCTCGTGAGAAATCTAACATACTTCTCCGGAACATCATCTCCGTAATCAAACGTAATAGTGATTGTTGCGTTTATGCCTGTCATAACCTTCATTGATCATTACTTAATACTACTTGTGGCTCGCGGGTCTCCTTGCTGTGGAATTCACTAAACAATAGCTCCTTTGTATTCGGGAGGCTTTAGAATAGTGGAATATAAAAGCTTTTTAATGGTAAACTACGAACAACATGAGTATTAAACAATAGTGCTATGGGTATTACGTAATAATTGAACAACCGTTTGGTATTTCTACAATAATAAGTCAAGATTTGATATTTTATTTTATTTATTTGCGTTATAAACAGTCTTTATTGTATCATATCATGACAGCATTTGGAATATTTATATCGTTAAAATAATGACATTCAAATTTGAGACCAATTATAAAAATAGTAAAATATATGACAATATACCTAATATGTATATTGACCGGTCAGTGGTTTAGTGGGCATCGCGTTTGGGTCCCACCCAGGCGTTCCGTGTTCGATTCCTCGGCTGGCTAAGTCTTCCATCACAACACAAGCAACATCTTCCGCTTAGTGTGGTGGTAGTAGGAGATTTTCAAATGTTGTTGGGTTATTCGTAACCCGAGAATGTTTGTCTTTATTTAAAAAAAAAAAAAATATATATATATATACAGTTCTGAAAATGTGCATCAACTTATAAGCACCTAGTAGTGTATTTTTTATTTCCTGCCTCCCTTGTCTGCATGCTACCTTGTTTCCTTAGCCGCTTTGGAGAGTCCTCTTTATCATTAGGCTAATTTCTTACCGCTTCTAACCTAAATTAAAATACAAGTACAATTTTTATATTAAAAATAATTAAACAAGTTTTACAACATACTATCGACGGTAACATGACGTTTTGAGCGAAGTAATAAAAATGATATTAATTGTGATTTCTCAATATTAGTGAAAACCAGACTAAGCAGAACTGGCGCACTCGCTCTCGCTCTCGTAAAATCGATTAAGAAAGAAAACTCTTCATTCTTATTTAAATCGGGAACTATCCAGAATGATGATCTTTTTATCTTGCAAATTATCAATCATCTAATTTATTTTGTTAATATGGAAAATTTATATGAAAAAGGCTCTGCTCGCCCTAATACAAGTGGATATTTGCACGGTTTCATACAAAACGTACTTTTGGGTTTGAGGCTAAAATACCCAAAAAAACTAAAAAATTATTTTTCTAATAAAAAGGTATAATATAAATATAAATATCAATCTCGGAGAGGAGCTACTTTTTTTGCTTTTAAATGATGACGTATGGGTTATTAAAGAAATCAGTTTTGGTTCATTTTGGAAGCAACTTTGGAATTTTTTGTCTGTTATTTATTATTATTTAAAAAAATCTGCCTTATCCTTGGTTTTAATAAAATGAAAAATAAAATTAAAGAATGTTAATAATGCGTTTCTTTGAGTAGTAATTTTAATATTTATTTGACAAGCTTTTGTTCCGATGTAATAGATAATTTGGAATTTAAATTTACACTCAACATTGTTTCTAAAAAAAAATATTTTTAATTTTATATTTTTTTAAATATAGTAAAATTATTTTTTAAATGTTTTCGTTTACTCGCAAATAATTGTCCAAGTTGCTTCTAAAATCATAAAATAATAAAATCTTTAATTGCCTATATTTTATAATTTGAATCAAAAATAAATAAAGTAGCTGCTGTTCGAGATAGATATTTGGCATTCCTTTTGATTACAAAAATATTTTTAAAGTTTGGTTGGGTATTTTGGCCTCAAATCCAAAACTACGTGTTGTATGAAACCGGCCGCACAGCCAATAGCCTCAAGATTATCCACAATAGTTTTATTGCGTGTTTCTTCTTCAAATCATTGCGAATGCATCGAAAATCCTTGTAACATTTAAATCGTTAGAAATATTTGCCTGCTTACTCATTTTAATTACCTACCTACATCCAACACCTTACCGCTAACAAAGAGGCCGTATTTCATTGAATTATTCTCGAAAAGTACTTATTGGATATTGGTATGTTAATTTAATGTTCAAATATTAATATCGCAGAGTTTCGGTACCAGACTTAGTAATTGCGTCTCCAAGTCTCCACACATTGCGGCCACATGCTGGGAAGGATTATTGCGGATAAAGGGGGTTATTCGCTATATAACTGCCTGACATTTATTTTACCGGATGGCTGTCGGATTCAAACATTTCTTTTGCATTCCTGCGTCTGTGAAATGTAAAACACTGAATGGTTTGGAAGTTAGAACAATACCCGAACATGGGGCTATGTCTCGCGTCTCGCCTACTATCCTTCTTATACTCCCTCGGGGGCTGATTGTTCGTTCTGAGCATTATGGTTTACGTCAGGAATGTTTGGAGGCGCCATATGTAATAATGCTCCACGATAAAGATGAGCCTTTCTATGTCTCGAGAACATGTCATGTAACAAATACTTTTAGCCAAAGATTTGTCTTTGTTTCGGCTGTGTTTACTTATCTTAAAGTCGGAAATGGCGTTCTGGCTATAACAACTTTATCAGCGTCAATGGAGCCAACAAGGCGAGGTTGTAAATAATAAGCCAAGGTAAGATAATCGTTGGACAAAAAAACATGCAATATTAGTCTGGCGCTTTTGTACCTTTTGTGTCCGAATGCCTCCATGCATTCTTGTCTCTGCATTATTTGATAACTAAATATCTCAAATAATAATGCGCTATTTTATGGAGCTGCCCGTGGCTTAATTTATATCAGTATTTTCTATGTCAACCTGCTACTTATCTAATGTTTTAATTTGTCTCTTTTTATCACTATCTTAACTTACCTGGAGCAGATTTTTTTTTAACGAAAGGACAGACTCGATGTTTCAAAATGAAGACCCCTTTGCAGTGTTACCTATATTTAATCATGTACCCATTCTTATTGCGACAGCTTTATTAATTTGCTTAGGCTCTGGTTCTATAAAGTATAATGAGGGTTTATTGTTCCTTATTGCTTATTTTAACGTGAATACGAGTACAAATTTGTTTGAATAAAATAGTATGTATTGAATATGGACGTATAGTAAATAGGGATTGGCACAGTCATTCGTACAGGCAGAATAAACCTACACGGAAGAACGTGAATATTCACGATGAGCATAATAAAATTAACCGGTTTTTGGAATCTTCCGATAGCGAGCATATCCTTGAGATTTTAATTTGAGGACACCGAAGGAATTTTTTGTTTTCTTTTATCTTCGCGGGGCCGACTACAATGTCCGCTGAAACCGCGAGGAAACTAAAAACTACCTTCCAACTTCACTTCATATATAAAGTGTTCTGATATTGGTGGCAATAGGCACAACTCCAAGCTTTAAATAATAGATTAGATGGTTCCCCAAGTTTAGTATCGCCCTTCCCGTAAGCCCTATAACAAACGCAACTAATGATCAGGATGATAATCGCCTGAGCCTCGACATGAATTATAATTATCTTTAACGAAATATTTCTGATAGCCGTGAATTAAGATGGCCGCTGAATATGTTTTAATGGATCCAAGGGTTCTGTGTGGTCAATAAAAGCGACTCCATGATTGGGGAGTGCAGCTTGGCCCGTAATCAAATTATTTCTATTTGTGGGTGGGTGGGTGGCGAGCAAACTCGCACTGAGAGATTATTGTTGGAGATTCGACGATGATGAGCGCATATGTATATGGTGATGGCACCATATACATACACCTCACCCTGCGGATAGTATATGGAATACAATAATTCATAATGGAATTATCTCCTACAAACCTTGTTAATTTTGTGTTTTTTTTAACTAGTGTGTATTTATTAACACTAATGAGTACTTAAAATAAAATGTTAGTTCAGTGCGTTTTGTTTGTTGTTGTCAGTACATCGTCATTGGTTTTTGTCTATTTACTTGTAAACTAACCTTGCTGATAAAATTGTGTTTTTTTGGTACGATTTTGTTAAACCCACGCTACATAAGGCATCAACCAAATAATAGGATCATATTACCTGCATTTCTTAATTAACAACCTTCCTGTACTAACTGTGACTACAAGCAGAAGTGTACATTTTGAAAAATTCTTAAATTAGTCAAAAGCAAAGACGTTGGTTAAAAGTGTTTAATAATTTTATTGTTATAAGTGTAACTTCATTTTGATATTTAGTGCAGTTAACTTTTTGAATTTTATCGTAGCGCAGTAATTGTGATTGTCAACTATTTTATTAACATTTTTTCGGCAAAACAAAAAACCACTCTTATGCGAACGAAGACTATGGCTATATGGATTTATTTACAGAAGCGAGATGTACTGCATTCGAAAGAGAAGACTTCACGCTAAGTTGCTGTCGGTTGCTGGCGTTTGATACGTACTTCTTCTGCAAATTTAATAGCCCCAACTCGTACGTCCGTAAAATTGTAAAAATCATTCTTCCTTCAAAAACATTTATCGTTTGCTTATTAAAATTACCCACAATTCTCCCCTTAGTATTCCGTATTTGCTGTCTCTCAACAATTCTCGCGTTTTTTCAGTTTTATACAAGTTCATAGACTTAAATGAGTTCAATGTTTGATTTGTCCTGTCCCCTCGTAGATTAACCTAATAAATTTAACTATCTTTCTTAACTTTAATGGCACAAAGCACTCTTCTTAGGGTGAATTGCCTATTCCATAAAAAAAAAAAAAAAACAAAGACCTATAGATAATGGTAATGGCAGACTTCAGAAATAAGAAACCAAGATTTGGCGGTAGGCTCATAACTCACCACTATTATGAACGGAGGCGTCTACTAATATCTACAGGAATTTCAAAAACTGAACAAATCAGACTAATATCTATGAGAATCCATGTGCTGACTAATATCTATACGAGGTATGTTGGAACAATATCTATGGGAACCAAAGTGAGGACGAATATCTACAGCTCAAACTGCTGACTAATATCTACGGAACAGGTGATGTAGACGAATATCTATAGTACTGGCAGAGGTTGGATTTGCAATTATGTATAGCATATTGGCATAACGTAATATTGCGTATGCATTTAAAGAACTTTCTTTTGTATCACAAACCATGTTACACAAACCTAGCGTAGCAGCTAAACTACTTGAAAACTGGGATGTTTTTCTTGCCTTAGTCAATAATGAGCGTGTAATATAAACATGACTATTTATAAGCGTGTGCCACCAGGAGCGTGATGCAGTACATTTAGCCTCGCATCGAGTGGGTCCGGATTCAGATTCGGATGCTGTGCGCTGTCTGTACAACACTGGACAGTCAGCCATATCAGTCCACTATCCAGATTGTATCAAGTGTTTGAACAATGAACTCACGCGTGTCTCTATATGTTTCATTGGTATTATTTATTGCATTACTGGTCAAAGTCGTTGGGTAATAGAGAAAACCGACTTGGAAATGCATTTCAACTCGACTTTTAAGGTCATTAGAATAAAGAACTTGAGGGAAAAATACTTAAAAAATATTTATTTATCATTCCTATTATATTTATTTTCGTATATGTAGATCAAAAAACACTGAATCTATATGTTTTTTGATATTTATGTACACGCAGAATTAATTAATCGTTACTTAAAACTGATTAAAATCTAACTTAGACCGCTCTCTCACGGGTAGATATGCAAGTAATTTCAAAATAAACTTTTGGTTTGGGTAAAAAATGTAAAAAGGGTTTTTTGTTTGTTCTTGTTTGCATACCAACCGTGTGGAAATGGCCTTACTGTTAATCGAGAAAACCCACGTATGCACCTCACGCATATGAGATCATGCGTATTTGCCAGATTTCGGGCGTTTTGGCCATTGAGGAATTTTCGCGGTTTTTGGAAGTAAATATTCATAAATTTTGTTTTTTTAAGATTACTGTAACTCCCCATTTAACCATAATTTTCATTCAGTGGTGATAAAGTATATTTTTATAACTCTCCTGTATTTAGAATTAAATGATATAATTGAACTTTAAGCTATTTTTAGAGGATCTGTAAATATTTTTTTATTCAATAGTTTTAAACATTTTAACACGTTTTGTTGCCTCATTTTTTAGAAGAATAATTTATTTGTTCAAAACATAATATTGTTTTCTGATAAACAATATAGATATTTTCTAAAAACTGTACAAAAACCGCAAATTATGCTGCGCTTGCGGTAAGATACCCTTAATGTTTATATTTATCCTATTATCGGTATAACTACATCAGGGGGAAGAAGAAAATAGGATACCATGTTCAACCGTTAAGCCGTTGAATCATGAATCAACCCATCAACGATTAATAATATGATATGTGATGGAAGTCTAGGAATATAATATATATTCATCAGTTCCTCTACGTTCTCCCGCTCGGGGTGTAACCGTTGTACCTTATTCTGAATGAACTTCCTTGAATAATATCAATTCTATTCTGCCTCCAATGCATAAATCTCTCAAGTAAAAACCCTTTAACTTTTAATAA
Source organism: Limnephilus auricula (assembly GCA_951813805.1). NCBI lineage: Eukaryota > Metazoa > Arthropoda > Insecta > Trichoptera > Limnephilidae > Limnephilus > Limnephilus auricula. The sequence continues at coordinate 19,623,601 of OX638388.1, read as the reverse complement.
CCAAGCCGGCGCGGCGGGGAACGATTACTTATTGAGTATCTGATGCTCATCGGCGTAGGTATGGAGACTTTATTTTTTTCAACTATTTTTGTTTATCTTTAAGAGGCTTCTGTAATACTTAAACACAAGTGCCTACCTAAATGCTAAAGCGATTAAAATATTAATCTCTTTCTTAATTTATTGGGCCACGCGATATGATTACAATCGCTGGTGTAATCAAATGATATATATGAAAAATGTTCTACTAATTTCAAATGTTTATAAAATTGCGCCATTTTCTGTCTTAACCACTGTATGCATCATGATGTATAATCTCTTGCAATTATCACTCAAAAGCTCGTGATTCAAACGAATGAGTCCTTTAAACTTTTAAAGAATCCCTGAAATCTTAATCATTGCGTGACGCATGTCCAGGACGTCTCGTCATGCCCCAAAATATTCTTGGATTGTAAATCAAATATTAGTCATTAATATCTGACGGGACGTCCCGGTTCCCGTCAGGAATTCATTCGGGAATAATAGACGGGTACATGGGAATGAAAGTGTACCTACCTAAAGTATGCGTAGGTACTAATAACGACTGGGTTTGGGCCGGTCGCGGTCGCCGGTCACGACCCGGGCTGGAGCCGAAGTCAGTACAGTACTGAAATCGTAAAGGTATGTTTTTATTCCCGAAGCTTTGTGATGACGATTTTATGGTACGGCCTCCGGAAGGGAGAGGAGAGACTAGAGAGGATACACACGGGCCGCTGACCACTTGGTAGGTAGATACTAAACTAAGTACCTACTTACCTACATTTCTCATCCATCCTGATTCGGGGAAGTTCATCGCCTCTTCTGCCGGACGGAAACATTAGAAAGATGGTCGTATTGAACAGCGCAAGCCGAATTTTAATAGATACTAAAAACTTGTGTTTAGTTTAGTCGTTTATCTCAAGGGATACATGACACCAATATAATCAAATAGTTTTTCATGTCAAAGTTTAGTTATACAATACTATACCTCACCAATAAAATATGGTATTAATGAGAATAAAGTAAAGCACACACGGAGAAAAATGTTATTAAAAAATACGATCATTTTATTCGTAAAACGGTTAAAAACTGGACTGAAGTTCTTACGAACAAACTAATAGGGTTTCAATGTTTATTAACGGGAAATTATTATTATTATTAAATTTCGTACGTATAGGTACCAACAAATTATTTATTCTTACATTTTGCCGCCAATAAACATTGAAACCCTGTTAATTTGTTCGTAAGAACTTTAGTCCCGTTTTTAACCGTTTTACGAATAAAATGATCGTATTTTTTAATAACATTTTTCTCCATGCATGTAAGCACGGTCAGAGTCGTGAGACGCTCCATCGTATCTGTCTACTAGTAGCGGTTGTCTAATTGTTTAATAAATGTGTAGGGAGGACACAGTACGACTAGGTATGTACCTTCCTAACTCCAAAATAAATATTTTATTAGTTTGCCATGTATACGTATACCAATCGATTGAACTCCAACATCCATCCTATACTCAGAACACGTGTTCCAAGTTCTAACAAATCAGTGCCCCTGGTGTACCGGTCTTACCGGGCCAGGAGTGCTCATGGCTTGGGTGGTATATTCCTATTGTATCTGGTTATGTCAAAACTTTTGCTTCAATTTGGGGTAGTTACCTAAATCCTCTAGATTCTACGTAAAGTCACCTCAGCCGTGTGAACTGTTAACATGCTACCTAGTTGTCTACAGGTGGGCACATTTACGATCCACTTTTCAGAATTGGATAAGATTCTCCTAGAAAGTGAGATCAGCAGGAACGTGTTGCAGATCTGCGCATGCCTCATGAATGGCGACTATTTGCTCCAGACAACCCCATAAAATGCTTACTTCATTATCCTACCACGTCCCCGGCATTACCCGTGGTTACCTGAGAGTAATAAACTAATTTCACAACGGTGAAAATTTTATGTTTATTGTAGGCTGTAAATCATCAGTACGTGAGTTAGGTAAATAGCTACCCTCAACAGCCCTTTACCAATAGGCATACCGCTGATGGCTATATTGTTACCTTTTCCTCATTCTCATTAACGACGCATGTAAAAGAGATGTTGCAACGGAGCTCTCGATGGCAGGACTGTTTGTTTTGGCGTCTGTAAAATATTACACTTTTTATTTTCCTTCGCAGACAACCTTTTTTGATGTCCCTTTGTTTGAATTGTCTATACTCAACTGAATGGTTAGTGAATGAACGAATCTTCAGTCAATGAATTATTATGGTATTTTTTAACTACACACGGAGAATAATGTTCTGCGAATTTATTCTAAAATACGATGATTTTATTCGTAAAAACGGTTAAAAACGGGACTGAAGTTCTTACGAACAAATTAACAGGTTTCAATGTTTTTTGTCGTAAAAATGTAAGAATAAATTATTATTATTGATTATTAGAAAAAATTTCGTACGTATACATTGTTGGTACAACGTATTTTTTATTTGTATCGTCATGTTGCATCAGGGCAACTAGATAAAACATTTCTACACGAATATTTTATAAATATGGCCTGATAAATTATCGTGAGGGTCAAAATCATTTTTCTCCGTGCAAGTTAGTGATTCGGGGTCCATTACACTTTACTTCGTTAATTTTAAAACATAATGTATTAATATTAATACATTATTAAAACATAATATATTAATCTTCCTTAATCTAGTCCTTAAGATATTATATTAATTATGGACTAAAAATTGTATATTCTTACATAACTCCTACACCGAGCTCAAGAGCCAGTTCTCTTAATTGGTGTAGAAACCAAAAAAATGATGTTTTCACCTTTTTGTTATACCTTTTTATTATATTTTTGTTTTTATTTAGTTATTCTATTGTTAAACAATGATTAAAATTTGTAAAATTGTTGTGTGTAAGAGGTGAAATAAATTGAAATTAAAAAAATATATATATATATAATCAATATGGAAACTGCCGGAGGTAAAAGCTTTCATACATCACATAATTATGTTTTGTGAAAGTAGGTATACCGTATTTTCTCTAAACCGACGAAAAATAGCAATAACCCCTTGAATAAAATGTCCATGTGGGTAGGTCAATCAGTTAACTTTTCAGTTGAAATCTTCAAAAATTCTTGTGAATCAATATTATGTAAACCATTGTAGAAATGAGATGTGGTTTTGTATTTGGTATACCTACAAGAAGGGGTACAAGGTAGAAGTAATACGTGTAGTAGGTATCCCTCTCCGGCCTCCGACCTGACGTGGGAATGTAATTCGTCTTGTTTGAGTTTGGTCCGCAGCTCTGATTGCATTATATCGGAAAGGTCACCATTGTGCTCCAGATTAAGATACCATTCTTTGTACGCCTCATCCCCGGAGTCGGGGTAATGCAGCGGAGCGGATTGCCCGTGAATGCGGCCCACAAAAAATATCTTTTGTAAAAACAGGTGTGTTTTTTGGGAACAGGTAAAAGAGTCCCGGGAATCACTTCTGCTCCGGGTTAATATTGTTTTTTCAATATGGAAACATTTAGCAAACTTCTGGTGTAAATCATTTCTAATCAAAAATATTATGTTATATTATTGATATCAATCATATTTTTTTATCTATGTTAAAATCCTTGCGTTAAATTTTGCTCTTAAAGCCGAAAATCTCTTTGCTGAAGCAGCAAAAACTCTCGAATTGTGCGCTCTGTAGTCTAAAATTTTCCACGACTTTCGATCTCCGGATCTTCTGGGACAACGACACAAAAAAATTTGGGCATGATATTGTAAATTAAATTGTATAATTCTACATATTTTTCGGTTGTTCAATAAGAAAAAAGTATTGAAATTATGGTGAAGCCGAGTAGCAACTTGTAAATAATAAAATTAATATCGTAAGATTAGATAACAGTATTAAAACTTGAAACAGTACCGCCATACATAAAATGAAGAATATATAACAATAGAACTGCCCTTTGAACAAATTTGATTGTGCCACTTAGTACCTTATGGTTCTAGACCATTTTGCACACGGCCTCTCTCTCTCTCTCTCTCTCTCTCTCTCTCTCTCTCTCTCTCTCTCTCTCTCTCTCTCTCTCTTACACATGCCTGAAATTGTATATCGCCATTCCACTTGAATTTCGTAATCAGGCTAAAAGTTTTGTAAGGAAATATAGGGCGAAATCAGGCCTATAATTGGATCATGAAACATCCCCACAAGGCAATTCTTGTGTTATTATGCCCGCACTTATAGTGTTGTACAGACCTACCTTCTTCATTGAAGTCCGAAGCTCGTGTTGGTGCAGCAACAACAAAAATAATGAGATCTCTAAAAAGAGAAGCACCTGAATGTAAAAAAATGATTGACAACTTTAGCCTTAATTTAGGACCACCTGTGAGTCTGTGAGTGGCGTGCATAGAATGCTAACCTGCTGTGATCGTACTCTTATTCTCTTTTTATGTCTCTTAGTTTGATATCTACGGTCAAGGATATTCCCTTATACTCGGAAGGTCATTCACTAAAAGGCATATTTTAAATAATTGTTCTAAACATCTGTTTTGGTCTTAATGTAAAAATAAAATTGCTAATACTGTTTTTTTCTTCTTTTCAGGTAAGTTATCGCAAAATCTTCCTTCTGATACTTGGATAAAAAATACTTCAAATTGGTAGCTCTGCAGACTGGAGATGGTAAGATTAATTTATTTATATGATAAAGATTCTTCTCATTCATTATTTTTATAAGAAAAATTGTCTTTTTTAACTTTCGATGGTTATTCCCATCAATGTAATACATATATCATTGAAGAAGAAGATAACAATAATAATCTAATTTTTAAAAATACGAAAAAGATACAGAAAAATAATAAAAGATAATGGTTGCAACTGGGACTCGAACCGGGATACGCATTAACCAATTTTGCCATTGCACCCTATTATGAGACTGTCGTATTTGTTATAAATATATTTCAAATTTCAGAATTAACAATATTATCTTCGACTACTTAATGTTTTTTTTTGTTCCAAATTATTGGCAGCTACCTTTTTCAGTGAAAACAAGTATTCAAAGAATGTATTTGTTACCTAGATAGTGTCTCGGATAATGTCCCGGTTAGACGTGAGGTTCTGGGTTCGAGTCCCAGTTGCAACCATTATCTTTTATTATTTTTCTGTGTCTTGTTTATTTTCTTGTTTATTTAAAAAAATTAGATTATTATTGTTATCTTCTTCTTCAATGATATTCTACTCATTAACTGGTGAAAGAAATACAGACAATAAACAATGATTTATTTTTAAAATTACGTTTACGATGGTAATCAACCCGCTTACATATCTTTAACATGAACGGGCTGGAACTTTTCCCAAAAAACTTTATTACCTCGTAAAGTTCTGACTGATCAAACAGTGATCATTAAAAGAGTACAGAGCGGACCTATAGAAACTATACTATGGACCACTCTGCCCCTAGATCTTTAAACGTTCTCATTCTTCAGAAGGTCACCATTAAACCATTAAGGTTCGTACAGCGGGGTACTTAAAAACACTGTTACGGTGATTCGGGGTCCTGAAGTATTTAGTGTTTTCTATTTCCCATAAAGGGTAGATTGTGTTCCTGCGTTCCCAGTAACGCCCAGTGCCCAGTCGCACGGCTTTGGTTCGCTGGGAGCATGAGTAGGCAAGTGTTAGGGCTGTCGTAATAGCGTCTTTTAATATTCCTCTAACATTATTGTAGCGATTAAGTATAGAGTTTAGTGCCGCGGGATGCAGTCGGGGACGTGTTGAGTCTGGTCTGAGAGGATTCCGGTTCAGCCGTTAATGTGTCCCCAGGCTCGCCTAAAGACAACAGGAGCTCAACACTCAACTTGAGTCTACAATCTACATAGTACGGCCTGGGGCTGGATCAATGCAACTGGGGAGATATTGCTTAGGTACATATGCAGCTGCGATTTATTATGCCATTGATTACTTTACCAACATTGCACACAGCTCGGAAATATCGGCATTCCGGGACTGCTTATACAAATAGGGGCAACAAGAGTTAATACCTGAATGTCACATAGTGTTAACTCTCTAAGATGGCTAGGTCAAGGTTGAAGTGCGTGCGTGAAGTCCCCTCACGAGCGCCTCTTACGCTCTCTAAATAGGTAATGGGCATTAGAAATCAATGGAGAAAGGTCATGAAATATCCAGTTATCCCTTTTCAGATTAATAATAGAAAAACACGTAACACATTGTGACTTAAGTGCTTTTAATTTAAGCCCTCGTAAACCTGTAGTCAGGTTCCCGATGGCCTCAAATGCAGCTCGATAAACCTCCAAGACATTGTTAAAGGGATCGTACAACGGTTAACCGTAACGTAAAGTCTACTCATTATTTTATTTATTACTACATTTATTTATGATTTTTCTGACCGGCCCCACGTGAATTCCAATCGTTTTATTTGGTTAATTTACTACGGTCTTAACCACCGCCTTTACGATGGATAAGTCGATAAACATACACTATGCACATTGAACATACACACACATGCCTGCCTCTATGTATATAGTATGCAGGTTATAGGTACTTGTGTCTTCTTTGTAATTGATGGGTGTACTCCAGTCTAGTCTGCAAGTCTCGCAACAGCCCAGGTAGCTACTAAACAATCGTAGGTTATAGGAATAAAAAAGTGCATTATTTTTTCATCATTTACCCCTAAACGTACCTACTGCAATTTCGTTTTACCTACCTATCGCCTTTGTGACACCTGTGAATGCCTTTATAACGTAAAAGAAATATTATGTTAATTAACACAGAAATAAAGCATTCAATTCCCCACACAACACGTGTAAAGTGTAGATATTTTAAATTTAGATTAGGTAGTATTTAAATATAAAATATTATAAAGCATACATAAAGATATCGCTCAGTTACAATACAATCATCGTACGCGTAGTTGTGTAATGACACGTGACATTTTGATAACAATTTTTATGATTATAACGTATCTATAATATTTCTTAGAACATAGATCGGATGCACATTGTACCGGCTTACACAATGATATTTTTATTTATTTTTATTGAACATTATGCATATTAATATTGATAAAAACGGATAAATTATTTCACCGAATGAACAATCATAAACCAAACACGTCACATAATCGTAAAATTTAAGCAAAGCAAATATTATACAAGCTATATACCAAATTGTAATACTACCTTTGGACAAAGAAACTTAGAAATTTTACCTGTAAAAATGTATTATTTTTTAAATCATTATTATTTAAAAAAAATTATTAGTAATATTTTTTTATATCAAACAAGTTTAAAAAATAACCACAATGTCCACCAAATCTTAAAAAGAACTGACTAGTGTTTTAAAAACGTCGTTTTTTAATGTATTTATTAAACGTACGTAAGGATTGCATAATTAAAATATTATGTCGAACATTTACAAGAAAAAACTTATACCTATATACATATAATAACAGATAAAATGAATACTTATCATTTTACAAACATTATACATAAACATATCAGGTATATTTACAACTAATTATTTTTGCTTTGATGCAGAACGGAGAGATTTTGAAAATATCGAAAAGGTCTGATAATATATGTATTTTCAGTGATATCGCACTAGCGGTGAATCATATGAATAGTTAGTGCGCCCTTGAGGTGATTTTTCACAAAAACGGCGCTATACAAATCATTCAAATATTATTATTATTAGTGCTATGGTTGCCACAGTGGAAAAGGTGATGGAGTCGAGTAGATTTGACAGGGACACGGATATTTATAACACTTAACATTTTAGGGCAGTCTATGTGGTTTTTCAGTAATTTTAAAATTTAAGAATAACATTAACATTTCTCCGTAATGTATTGTAGCATAATATTAGTTACGTTATCACAATTTGTATTGAACATATGTAAGAAACTTTCTTTGTACTTTCTCCAAGCGTTGTAAGTTGTTGTAAGTTACAATCATTATAGAAGTTACCTACCCAAACTATGAAGTTGAACCATAGAAGTCGCTGAAAACCATATAGCCAAAACCTAGTTCTCCTCAGCACAGAATATCCCAATGAGGAGGACTAAGAAAATACTCTATATCTTTTTTATTTATATCTTACTATCTTTCTTACTAATATTATAAACGCGAAAGTTTGTATGGATGTATGTGTGTTTGTTACTCTTTCACGCAAAATTTACTGAATGGATTTTAATGAAACTTTACAATAATAAAGCTCATACATCAGAATAACATATAGGCTATAATTTATAAAGCTAGCTATTAATTTTCAATATATTGAAAATAATAATTATTGTTTAATAGAAAATGTCAAAATTTTAAAATGACATTTTCCAAAACAATGATTGTTAATTTGTTGAAAATGTTTAAATTAGTGAATTTATTTGAAGTACTCGCCTAATACTTTAAATCGAAACAAGAATTATAGATATTTTAAATAAATAGGTTAAGAATTTTGGTATAAACGTAGATGGGACCTGGGAAAAGAAGATAGATTACTCGAAGTACTAATCCTACGCAGACGAAGTCGCGGGCAGAAGCTAGTATTTCATACAAGTATAACGTCTTAAAATTAATATCAACATTATTATACAGTTTATTACATCAAATACATTTTGTTGAATTTGAATTCAATTCAATCTTGTTATATTATACATGCCAATAAACATTAAATAACAGGTGACTGTTAACATGTATATTTTGCAAGTCTACATATGTATATGTCTTAATTTCCAGAGAGTAACTAGTCAAATACTAAATGCTGACTTCCGCCAAAGGTAAAAAATTGGAGGTGTTTTTGTAGTGTCTCGCCGTGTTTGGAGTAAACCACTCTGGACTCTGGACCACTTATCCGTTCATCATCTCCTTCTCGTACCTGCCACTTTGTTGTAGTAAACAGGACCCCTCAGTCCGATATTGCAATTCTCATTTTCTCGTATTCATCTTGGCTGATTGAAATTAATGGATGCCCCACGCCATGTCAAACAATATCATTTTAATACATCTGGATCCCATTGTGTCGGGGTTATTTGTATATTGGGCGCGAAAAAATCGAATCAAAGGTACCGACCCGTAAACTGGCTCATTCTTTTCTCCGTACTTGATTTTATTACTTGCATAAATTAGCACTATTCTTATGTAACCATTTATTACAAGAGGTTTCATTAACCCTCCCCCGTTGATTCTGCGAGGGGTCACTTATGAACTGTAATATTAGTCACGAATTAAATTACTTTTAAAAACTCAGTGCCAGTTCTCATTATTTTCGACAAAATAATAAATAATATCACAAGTACCACGTTAAAAAATTGGGTGTTTTGGGGCACCTACCAATTTTATACACATACATTTGAAAGAAAGCAATAAACAAACCCACCAAAGTCTTTTTACACATACTTTTTCCTCTCGTAGGCCGCAGTCCCCCCGGCGGGTCCGGATGTTTGAAGCGATTTTGCCCCTTATGTATAAAGAAATTGTGTGAAGAACAAGGTCAGAATCGCTTGGGCCATTCTTGTTCTTGACATTACGAATTACTTGATAACATGTAGCCACTCCTAATAATTCATATTAATTGCTAAAGACGCGCCGGGCACCAAAGATGGCGGACAAAATGGCTGCCGCTTGATAATATGAACGCTGTCATATTCGAAGTCTATATTTCTTCATTGTTTTTTTTTTAAATATAAATCTATTGTGGAAAGCATAGATTTGAGTGATTATTAGGATGTTAGTTTTATCTACATTATTTTGATGTAATTTTTGTATTATATCACAAAATAAATGTTATAAAAATTGAATTCGTAAGAAAGGTGACAACTGTCAAATATTTTACGTCGTATTGAAAAAATATATTTTTTGTATGCTGGCCTTCAACAAGTATATTTGAATTCTGCTAAACTGTCACAGAATAAATATTGTTATTTAGAGCTCTAAAGATTAGAGTTAACAAATTATTAATATTTTCAATTTGATTAATATACCTACCTTGAAAAAAGAAAAATCTTGGTTCATGTTTATACATAATGAAGATGCTAAACCTTTATTCTCATTATTTCAGTTTGTAATATTTTGATTAAGAAAGCTTAGTAAGGGAGTGCTAATAAAATTTTCTGTGGTGCTACCCACTCTGAGCTATTTCTTCTTTCTCGTAAACGACTAACACTAAGGGGGTTTCTCACCATCCTCCCAATAGCTTATCTACCCTAATACCTAATAACTAATTAAAAATAAAATACTCTCAGTGGTTAGAAAACTCGTCCAACTTATCCAATATATAGCCATTCATAGGTTCGAGTACCGAATTATAAACTCCAACTTAATAAATAAATAAACCGTAAATTGTAAATCGAAAATATTCGTTATTAGTGTAGATAAGCTATTTGGAGGATGGTGATAAACCCCCTAAACGTAACAAAAATAAAGATTACAATGGAGCTAGGTCTTAATAAATCAAAATTTTGTTGGTATAATTATTTCATTTCTCTACAAAACTGGCCATCAGTAAAATAATATTATTTTGTTGCAATAGTTGTTTCCGATCAATTTCATGAACAGTTAAAGTCACAACATAAACCGTAACATATTATAGCGTAATAATCGATTACTTTCTTCGCTTCCTTGCCGCGTAAGCACTTTGCTCGTACCGCCTGCTATATTATTATTTAGCTATTAACTGACTACGCGTATTCTTTGTCTATCAGTGTTATTGGTGTACCATAACTATTTTGATTGCCTTCTGTGCTTGATACGTATTATGTGATTTATTACCGGGTGTGGGAAGGTAGGGTTGTTATCAATAACATTTTGTACGGTTCGTTTTACTTACAGACTTAAATGTGATTTTACCTGTGTTTCTCAAATGTCGCCCGATGCATTATAATACAGATTTATAGATCTATGCGAAAATTGTATAGTGAAACCTAACACCACTCTTTCGAAAACTTTCTGAGTCTCAGTTTATAATTATTGAGTAACGCATACCTATTGCTTCCATAATATCTGTATTATTATATACTTACTCATATTTTCGAATACATTTATATTTTAACCCCAGGGGAATTGTAGCAATATAAGTTTTACCGTTTTTCCCATTTGTATAAACTAGTTTTAAATCATAATAATTCGATCGTCGATGACTTAAAATTGACCTTGGTAATAGAAGACCTTAGCGTCATGTTGGGCAGCCCATTTAAGGCACAGTTATTATTTAAATTTTTAGCTTTCTGAATATTGAATAAGCCCGAAGACGTTTCTCAGTCGGTTATGCTTATTCCGATACACGGCTCAGACTGACAATATCACACTCAGTGATGGCCCTCGCCCCACAGCATCGAAGTGCATTATTTCTCACAACTGATTACTAATGAATATTCATTAATTCTTGACGGGGGTAACCATTCATCATTTCCCGAGGAATATACTAACTTTATGTTGTTACACTGTGTTACCACTGTATTCTGTAATTCTGAGATTAATCGGGTCCCTTGTGGTCATTCGGTGTAATCTTGAAGCTTTAACTCAATGTTTTTTTCTTCTACATTCTGATTTAGCAATTTGGTCATGGTTCACACTATTACTAGACTTACTGTATTTCTAAAATGTGTTGTTTCCGTTTTAAAATATTAATAATGAGCTTTTTTATCTTTTCTTCTCAACAATGGTGCCATTTTAATATGCTTGGTTCGTGATAAAAGTATTTAACATCAGTTGATTATAATTTGTTGCCTCTAGTGTATAATGCCATAGCTTTGCAGAACAGTTGACGCGTAACATTTTGATAACGGGATGCCATAATTTTACAATAATTTATCTTGTATTTTTCATTCAAATTTTTTTTCAAAACTTTTTATGACAGAAATTCAGAGCACTTACATCATAATGCTTTTGTGCCAAAACATCACCTTATTAACTCTGCTCACATTATTACTTCTTATATGCATAACGGTAAGCTTAACTGTTTTTTTAAAACTTGGGAATAAAAAAATGAAATTTTTCGCAGATATTTTTTTGTTCTTTAATTTGTTATCCATTTATTTGTGTAGCCCCCCATAATCATAAATTTTCATACGTATGCAATTATATCCTTTGTCAAGTGTTTTTATTTGTCAATTTTAAAAAGCGCCGTTAACCTCTTGAATGCCAAGTGTTTTTGGAAAAAATCGCGCGAAATTATCTTCCCGGCTTTTGCTCAAATATCGTATAAAAACAAAGGAATTGTTTTTTTTTTTGATTGTTTTCTGTTTGCCAGATAATGTACCTTATTATTCATATATATTTCATGATAATATCGTTACAAGTTTTCCCAGAATAGCTATTTTTAACAAAAAAATGTGAAAATATTTCCCATTCGACAAAAAAATGTAAATAAAATATATTCATACGAAAATGATAATTTTTTTTTATTTCTCTACAAACCTGAATAGACACCCTACATGAAAAAAGTTATAAACTCTTCTCAACGACGCTTTACATGATTCTTATTATATTATATATACGCTGTTGGGTAAATAAATAAACTTAACGCCGTCTTTTAAAATTGAATTGTAGGCAACGAGAGACATTTACCACCTGTAGGTAAATATTATGTCCACCTTGTTTCCACACGCATGTACGATGTACCGGGCCACCTTACTCACATACTCCCTTGTGGTACCTATGCTAAGTAGTCTCACCTTCGCTTTGCGGTCAGAAAATAAATAAACAGTACTAAATTGGAATAAATCTGTTGAGAAAGTTGTTGACTAAGTCTCTTCTTTTGGGAGAAAGGGAGCAACGATCAATGTCGTGAAGTAGTCGAAATCGTTAGGCACCTAAATCCAATAGATTTTACAGGTTTCACTGGAAACTCAAACACTTGACGTAAAACGTGAAACCCTCACGCATTAGTCAGTAGTTAAGAGGTTCTTACCTTCTTACGATGTCGCGGTAAGAAAGTGAATACAAATACTTTGATAATGATGCTAACCAGAACTAAAAACTTCCTTCCGTGTAGGCGTAAATTATGATACATCAACCTTCAATGACGAACAATGGCTGGCTCGCTAGTTGATATGCACAAGTTCATGAACTCTTTGCATTAAGGCGATGATCAGTACTCGGTATAATTATGAATTGAATTAAAATTTCTCTACTTTACGGTTTATTATCGAACGTAAACCTTTGGCATTCATGTCTTTTATAGGATACAATCACAAGTTATCACAACTGAAAAGAAAATTCTGTAACAATGTAAATAGACGGTGTCTATATTATATATGTTATACAGCTTGACACGGATAATTTTGCAGTATGTTAGGTTTCATTTATCTGTGCTAATGTGTTTATATGTATATATTGATCAAATTCCTGCTTTCCAATGTATTAGTAAAAGATCTGTCTGCTAACTTCCTTGCAGGGTCCAGCGCAATAGAAATCAAGAGTAAATAGCGCGAAGCCAAAACAATAGACGATAATAACAATTATTAGCTATTAGTGGCGACTCGCGAGTCGGATTCCGCTGGTAATTGGCTTCCATTGTTGCATTCAGATATGGGACCGGGCATCTACTTCAGATCCTCCCAGCATCCAACCAGTGGCTGTTCGTCGTCCTTCTCAATGGGAATTCAATCAGAATTACAGGAATTACGTATTATGCGTCGCTTTCGTCTGAAATATTATTTTATCTGAAAGTAAAACCTGAAATCATGAGAGCTCGAAAGTAAAGTGCTGAATGGTAGATGCTAAGGAGCACCGCTCCAAATGGCGTGGTTTAAATGTTTGTAGATATAGAGGCCATATCATCACGCCATACCTTTCACCATTCGTAAGAAGTATTTCATAGGAATGGTTTCCCGATAGGCGTATTGTGGATTTCTTTTGCTAGAGTTAGTAGTGTTCAGTCCAAAATGTACTAATATCAAAATTCATTTTTGCTCGTCGTTGTTTTTAATTCTGGGGTTCATTGCATATGCGCTGCAGAGAAAACCGCCACTGCACCGAGTACCCATCCCACCGTCCGCCCACGACTGAAGTAGATTAGCTAGATGAGCTGGCGGGCACGCGGAATTGCCGAGGAATGCATCAATGCGTGCATGCGTGGTGCACTGCGCAGTACCTACTTCACAGCGCGCACTGAACACTGAACAGTGAATAGTGACAACGGTCATTATTAAAGCCATGGTCAATAAAATTCTCAGCAATGCCTTAAGAAATAAGGTCGCCATATTATACTTACAGCTGTCGTTTTCCATCACGCCATTTCCATAACTCTGCACTTTCGTCCTTGCCCTGCCAGTTCGATGCCTCACTTGTGGAATGCTAGCCCTTTGACAACACTTCGATAAACTCTGACATCGTTTACATTCACAAATAAGTGCTAGGTGACAGATGTGAACATGAACATGCATGGATAGACATGGTATTTCGGCAATCAATCTTTTATTTTGTTAGTGATGATGTTGATGATTGATGATGACAATCACGCCCCATTCAACAAAATAGTTTTTTGGGCGCTGCAATCTTTGCCATCCTGATTTTGCCTATAGAATTCGACAGGACTACTCAATGCATACTACCTAGGAAAATCTGGACCCTTGTTAGTAGAACTCAATAAGAAATATATTCTTTGGCTGGAGAAGTTGATCGTCTGACCTTTTTTACATAAATATAATACGGAACTTCTAGATATATATGATATAGGTAATCGGTTGTCAATCAGATTTCAGAATCTAAAGCAAGTATACTGTATATAAATTCATAAATTATTTGAACGTTGCGGAAATCTTATGTTAAATTGATTAAGTTTTAGATTGAATCACGTGCTTTCCCCAGTTATGCGAAATGAATAAAATACATCGATCTCGCTATTTTGCCATAAAATATGTAATAGCGGATCGATTAAATGAACTAATCCAACCTTATGTAACTGCCTCCTTAAACTATACTTACGTAATATCAGATTAAAATTGTTTCCGGAAAATGGAAAATACTTGGATATATAATTATATTATTGCAATTTCACGTGCATTGTTATGATTCTGTAGATTTCGCGTTTGAAAAATTAAACATTTTTAGCGAGTGTAGAAATGCGTGTCCATTCGCACCTACTCATTTTACATTACATTACATTACACCTATCCATAAATTATCTGAGAGTTCTTTTCCTGAAGTGTTCACACTCTGTAGGTAGGTACTATTCTACGTTATTTTACCTGTACACATATCCATGCACATTGAACATAGACAATCGATTTACTATAACGGTAACTAACTTTTATATCCAGTACTGAAGAAAACGCTAGACGAAGGCACTGTGCAATCGAAGATATCAATTCACTTATTACTTTCTATGTAGGAATATTGCTTTTATAAATATAAACCTATATTTATACAAGAAATATATGCTAGATATTGCAATGTAATAATTTTTCAATCGAATGGGTTTCCACAATACTACGGGAAAGTATTATATATATTTTTTAAATCAGCTTAAATCTAAGAATAGTGCCTACTTTATATGTATTTAAAAAAAATACTAGTACAAATCTGTGTATATTTGTGTGAATCTGCATGCAATGCTAAGAATATCCACGTGTTTAAAAAAAGGCAGTTGTTAATTTTTAATATTTTTTCGCTTAAAGTGAAAAATTATTATTGACGAGATAATAATATTGTTTAAAATGATTTTTTGTGTAAAAGAACAATCAGAAACGTTTACAGAAATGAAAGATCCTATTAAGTCCATGAAATTATCTTTTCTCGTACCTTCACCTTTCATTATACTTCCCGTTACTCTCATTACCTATATTATTACTTATTAGTGCAAATTCAGTCGCAAAGAGTTTCTTCACATCCGCCCTGCAATAACTGCCATACATCGCTATGGGAACTGCGCCTTCATTACATATTTTTTTCGCGTAATCATAATAAGTACAATTGAAACGTTTTCCGGGAAACTTGCTTAGCGGCTTTTCATCAACAATCTACTGTTGTTCTGCACTGTATTTATCTAACGAGAATCCTGTACTAATTTACGTTGTTGAGCTGGTGTCAACGTGTCTTACATTAAATCAGAGAGACTCCTGACAAAAAACAGACTTTGACAGTATACTTTGTAGCCAAATTAAGTTCTTGACTTGATCTGTCGTGTTTTTTTTTATTATCGACTTGCTATAAAATTTCAATTGTTGTTCACTGGTCTTCGATTTAAATGCTGCATGTTTCCTCGGCGAGAGCGCATCGATTTTACGACGATGACACGCCGTCAAAATGTAATTCCTCGTTGAAAGCGAATTCGGTATTCGATTGATTTATTGGCATTTCTTATTGCAAAGCTCTAACGATCTTTGATAAAATAGTGATGTCCATTATTTATTATAGCGAATCGATAATAAAGACATTCATCTGTTTGAAGTGGCGTCAGTTAAATTGATATAAATGCAAGGAAAATGGCCTTCGTGGACATTGAGCTGCCGATCATAATACGATTTTTTCAAAGTTATGCTAAAAATAATAACCCTTTTCTTAATACTGCACTGATAACCCGTTAGTTTAGTAGGTTTTGTTTTTTAAGTACCGTCTACTCACTTGCAGGGTATCTTCATACAAGATTTATTTATTGGTGCAGGTAACGGATGCTCGTTAACGCGTTGCCTCCGATTATTTTCGTCATTTTTCGTAAATTTGGTTATATTTTCATTATTGGTAAACTAGGGAAGCCTCACTCGCTTCCATCAATCATACTTATATTAATTGGTAGTTCTATCGCAGGCCTAAGTAAATAACGGTCCAAATGCTGATATTTATTTATTAAAAAAATTTATACATAGTGTACATATTGTGTTATTTCGCCCGCCATGCTAGGGATGTCCCTGTGTTATGGCGGGTGAAGTATGCAGATTATATGGGTAATGAAGTACGTTTACTGATAATATAATAATTATGATAATGAGGTTTACAGTTAATGCAGCAATGAATTTATGATAATGAAATTTACATATAATATAGTAATTGATAATCCTCGAACAATAATCATAACTTTGAAGATATTAACAAACAGTAAGAAAACTATCTTAAACCGTTCCAATCAACATCTCAGTATATCCTTTTTAACACATTAATTACCTACTAAACAATTTTTTAAAAGTTTTTTAGTTTGTAGTTAGGTAATTCTTTATAAAAATATATCCGCGTTCTTTAATAATGCTGTCTGGTTGGGGCATTCGTCTTTCTTACCAAATCTATTACGATATTATCAATAATATTAATTTCCATGATGTGCGTGATGTAAATATTCCTGCGTTATGTAATGCATAATATTATTCACGTTCGATGAACCTTTTAATTTTCTACAATTAAACTGATTGCGGGAACCAAGAGATAAGTAGACACCAAAATTGTTTTATTTTAGTAATACATAATTCTATATTTGAAGTGGGTATTTATTTTGTTTAATTTTTTGACAGATCTAAAATCTGTCAAATATTGACAGATCTAAATCTAAATTACTAATGATTTTTTAAGTTTATTAACGGTGTTCACTCGAAAGGTTAATTTCTGATCGCGTCCCTATTTATTTTTTGGTACGCAATGATACTGAGGAAAATATTTTTGGCTACATAAATCCTACAATTATAATATCCCGTGATTTTTCACGGGTAAGAGCTAGAAAAATAAGTAAAATATAGTGGTAGGTTCATTTGTTTGTATTATGTGCTTGAATTAGATCCTTAGCCGAATGCATTCACGTGCACTTCCCGTACCTATCCGATTACATGAATGATTCGTCTGAAGGCATGAACTTTAGTAAGTTGCTTATGTAATGTTAATTTTCGCGTATCGCTTTTAAACTTTCTAAAGTTTTCACTTCCGATCATAATAAATTAATCCTACAAATACCATTACCCGCCTTTTATAATATTGTGACTATTTCCAATATTTTATTAATTGGGCCATCGGACACTAGGCAGTTGGGCCGCCGCACTACTCGCTGCTCGCTGCTCAGGAGCCCGCCTCTGGTTGGAATTTGGAATCAAATATAATTATGCGGGTAGAGACGGTGGAGTTCCGATTAATTGTCAAAATGAAATATGTGAATCGTGAAAAGAGTGAGTATCAATTAAAATTCTTTTATAACTGGACTCTCACAACTTTGCATAACTCCTCGTTTACTTAACTGTTATCCGGTCATTCGAAATGGTAACATTATTTGGAGTAGAATCATCAACTATTTAACTACACAATCTGTACAAGAGTCTAGAGATGATTTCCAAAACAAATTGTACCGTTCATGATAATGATTTATTACAAAATTACCATTTCCAGGTCCAGAAATAATATTTGACATAGGCTGTGTGTTGTGTATAGACACCGTCTCTAATGGAGTTTATCGGTAACACTCTTATCGACAAATTCTCCGAATTTTTCATTGTTTGATAGTTCTAATTGCTTACCAGTTGTATACTTTTTCCTTATCAGAACAGCTTCGTGACTCTTCGTTTAGTGGTCTGGTTTGTAGATACGTGTGTGAAAGCCTAACATTTCCTCAGATTTTAGCAATATTTCAGAATAAAAAGTTTTTGGTTGAAGTTTTTAGCCGAAATATAATTTTTTTAAAACTGTCTTGAAATTGTGCTTTCAGGAAGGAGAATGTATGTACAAGTTTTTGCATTTTAAAAGTGTGAATGAGAAGAAAAATTGGCTACCTGTTGTCTTAGAAAATCGTACAAAAGTTACCAATTTAATCAAAGTATGGAATTCATATATTATGTAGCATTATGCGTACGTACAACGTACAGATTTGATATTTCAAAGAGATTGTTTTCATTTAAATGTTAATTCATATTTACCATTCTCATTTCGAAGAATATCATTTGATTAATACAGTATTTTTTTTAACTTTCTCTACCTATCATATTATTATAATATTAGTACCAGTGGGTGGTACCAACTAATAACTAATCTTGCAAGTATAATATTTGCCTGTTTGATAAACAATAATATGACGTGGCGGTTTCCTGCGATTTCCTCGGTTTAAACAAAAGATTAGATAAAAACAGATATACGTGTGCCATAACTGTAAACAGTGATGGTAGCACAGATGACTATTAGAGAATGGAATACCGACATTATAAACAGTGGCTTCATTTTTCTAGTGTTAAAGCGGTTCAGATAATTTCCTGTCATTCCGTTAACTTAAGTAAAACAAAGGCCACATAGGGTTAATAATAATTAATAAGGATACCACCAACTACCTGTCTGTCAGGGGCCACTATGGCATCCCCAATCTGGGAAATGTTAGGCACAATTAACTGTGTAGGAGAATGAGATGGAGAACGGGGAAGGTTGAGAAGTATTAGGCCATTTAGATGATGTGTTCACTAAACATGGGTGTAGACATTTAAAACAGCACTTCGATTATGAATGATAGTTGAAGACCCCAAGGCAAGAAGTTGTTAACTTACATTGAAGGCATTCTGAGATATTTAGACTTTTGCGTTTTGCTTTATAATTTTTTACTTGAATGTCATATACAATGTACTGAACCCTTATGGTGTAGTAAACAAACCAAATTTACATTACATCTAGTAATATTAAGTAGTTTTGCAGTCTAAAAGTTAAAATAAACACGTTTTCTACAAAAAAATGTAGTTAACATGTTCATGCCATCTAGAAATCTACAGGGATAGGTGAGGAAGATACAGAATTGAAAGGCAAGAACATGTTATATTCTTGTTGTCTTATTTAATCAAACAAATTAAACATTTTTTTAAATATTATAAAGTAACTAAATAATAATTATTATTGAAAAGAAAAGATAGCAGAGCATATGAGTAAATTTTATTTTTTGAGACTGAAAAAAATCCACAAAAAACCTCATCCAGGTATGGTAACAATTTTTGGATATCATTCCATGTGGCCGCATCGATTTCTTTGTTATCTCTCACTTTTGATGACAGCATTGGAAGATTCTCTTCCAGTTTTGGTGTACTACAAGATTTAAGACTTTTTTATAATTAACGTAAGAATCACCTCTCATCCTAACTAACTAACTAACGAACACCATCACGCCGTTTCCCCGCATTAGTGAATTCGCCGGCCAAGTAAACTAGCCTCGTGTCATTGATGCTTTATTTACCTGGCAGGTTAACTAACTATCACGCCGTTTCCCCGCAGGGGTAGGCAGAGAGGACGGACCGCCAAACAACTCGGTCTTGGCACACAGTCCTTGCCTCATTCACATTCATACATCTTCTCATACATACTCTTCTATTATTCTGACTCTTGACATGGCCCGACTCAAGTATCTGATTTACTTGATCGTCTTCCTTGTGCGTCCTCGGCTTCTTCTACCATTCACATTCGCATCATAAATTCTCTTTACACTCCTTTCTTCATTCATTCGCTCAACATGCCGAAACCATCTAAGCGTCCATTTCTTAATCTTACATATTACGCTCACATCAGCCTTGCATTCTTTTAGGACCTCCACATTCCTCACACGATCATACATGGTTTTACCACACATACGCCTCAGGGATCTCATTTCTACAGCATTCAGTCTACTTTCATCCTTTCTCTGCCAGTTCCATGCTTCACTGCCATACATCAGGGTAGGTACCAGTACTCCATTGTGGACTGCTAGCTTCGCTTCTGTGGACAACTTTTTGTTGGCTCCAACGGCTTTCAATCCTCCATTAATGGAGTTACCTGCATTCACCCTTCTTTCAATATCTCTATCAGCCTTCCAATCTCTCGTAAACATACTTCCCAAATATACAAACTCATCCACCTGCTCCAAATATGCTCATCCTAGCGTCCCGCGCTATTTCTCTTGCTCGCCCTCTAAGCCCTCTGAAACAACTTAATAAGCATTACAATAAAAAATGCTTGACTTTTAGACAGAAAAACACTAAAACAAAACTACTCCTAACCTCAAACTACTTTATGGACAAATTAAGATAATGCTAATGTTTTATACAGCTTACCTGATTCTGTGATCAATTGTTGACAGATTTTCACCATTTTTAACCTCTGGAACTCATTTTCAATGATTTTTAAATAAAAAACACGCACTGCAAAACTTTTGAAAACGACCAAGGTAAACGTCAAAGTGAGTGAATAACATGTTAACTACAGAAATCTCAACCAATGTAGATGGGAAGAAGTTGTTAATTACAGAATTACGGCAAGAACTTGTTATCTTTGTAGTTAACAAGTTCTTGCCCTAATTTTATCAACTTAATGTCACAGAAACACGTAGTTAACATGTTCATCACATTGATTTAAGCATGTTCTTGCCGTTTTTAAGCTCTGGCATAGTGTTCATTGGAAAGAGCGTATGCGAATTAGTTTAGAGAGCATTCTAACTCATTTTTTACGAAAATGTAAGTTAACAACTTCTTGCCTTGGGGTCTTCAGTTGTACTTGAGCAACTTCAATTATGAAAGATGGTTGTACTTGAGCAACTTCGATTCTGAATGATGGTTGTACTTGAGTAACTTCAATTATGAAAGATGGTTGTACTTGAGCAACTTCGATTCTGAATGATGGTTGTACTTGAGTAACTTCAATTATGAAAGATGGTTGTACTTGAGCAACTTCGATTCTGAATGATGTTTGTACTTGAGCAACTGTTTTTCTCTCATTTCAAGAGAAGGATTGACAATAATTTACTGGGAAACCTTCAACAATTATATCTATGAGTATTATCGTACGACCGATCAATTATTCCACACGAATGTGGTTTTAAACTATGTTTGTGCGACTGACCACAGAAATCAGCAGGTGTGATAACGCCGCGACTAATTGTATAGGTTCGGTTATCCTCGCTACGAGCGGTGCCACAAGTATTGAGGTAGATTCGCTGCCTGCAAAGTACTTTCCTAACAACTCCTTTCAAGGTGAGCATGAACAAGCTTGTATCTTGATTCTATGTAGATGGAATGGAAACCATTTAGTTGGATTTGCAATGTGAACAATTTGTCCGGAGCTGTCAATAAAGCGCTGCTCGCCCAAGACAATAGCACAGAGACTGCTCGAACTGCTCAAACCCTGATTTAAGGTAGCGACATACTCGCAGCTCACATCAAAAAGTTATTTATAACACAATAGCGCTCGCCATACAATCCCATGAGACCCGCCAGACGTAAAAAGATGATGCGCTGTGATCGCGGTTTGAATCTTCGCTAATCGGAATTATTTTTCGTATTCGCTACAGTGGCGGTATCAGAAAAGTTATGCGACCCCCTCTCTACCGTAAACAGGAGAGGGGGTCATTTTTAATACACGGAGCATGCACGGAGCTGTCAAGTTAACATATCCAGTACAAAGAAATGATATTCTCTCGACCGCTTCCGATTTCAACTGACCCCTTCTCCTGCCGTAGGAAGGAATATTTTATAACGTAGTGTGTCGGTAGAAAAGATACTTATAACGCAGTATCTTTTTGATGTGAACTTCGCGTTTGTCGCCCGCTTTATGGTATTTTGCCACCGACCTGCTTCATTCGAATGATTGATGTTATTCATGTCATTTCAACTCAGTACAAATAATGCGCAATCAGTTCTAAAAAGCTTTAATGAACACATTATTTCAAGGGCTAGATATTTTTAAAGTATGCATGTTATTTTATAACTCTAAAAGCTTGTGAGTTTTTTTGTTTCCAGAATTATAATTTCATCGTACCGATTAAAACGTTTTTTAAGCAACCATTGTTCAGGATTGAAATATGGCTTGAAAGAGTTATATTTGTCCGAGAAAATGGATTTTCCCCAACCTTTTTCAACACTCCGACCAATCTACCGGACAAGAGTGTGATGTCAAATGAAAAAAGCAACCCTTCGTATAAGACTATAAGTAAGATTACTGAATTCGAATTTTTTCTCACCTATTTTGTGTAGGTATGCTTTCGTAATGTCATCGTTCAACGTATTTTAACATGCAGTTGAATTGCTTACGAGATTATAACGAGAAGTCCCGCTAGCTGCTTACATCGTTCGGGTAGAAAGAAAATATTAATTGTTAGCGGAACAATGGCAGATAACTGTCAATAGATGCATTTCTGTGAAATATCATCGATATTCCGCATTATACCAGTCAACATGGTAGCCAGAGACGCAAAGGAATCGCATACACCCTCATATGCTGCGGTCAGAACTTATTCATAAAAACACCCATTGTATTTCCGAATTAAAAACCTCAAAAAATAACAAAGGTTTTTAAAAACCATTATTTGACTATCCTCTTGAATGCCACTGCAGACGAATTAAACGGTAATATGTAAGTATCGTGCATGTACCTATGAATCCTAATTACTCGTTACCTAACTTCTTTCATCAGTCGAAAGACCGGCTCAAAATACCACAGTACAAATGTTATAAATCTTAAATTGTCGTGCAGATATTATCACGGAGGCAAAAAAATATCTGTCGGAATACCTTCAATTTATTTTACATAGATAATGATGTAACTTCCTAGACAACGCTGATTGAGCACAGATGGCGAATCTAGCCGTTGTCATGTTTGATTTCTATCAGCGAGCGAGTCTTTTGGGCCTGCAAGCGATACCAGTTTAGAGGAGGTGCGTAAAAAAGTCCGCTCCAGTTGCTTTAGGTTTTTAAAATGTTAGGAGAATGATCTTTACAGTGTTTGTAGCGGCCAGAGTCCTCTTGTGGCTGGTGATCGGTTACGGGGGCCCGCTGCCCAGGGCCCCACTTTGCCTTATATGTGGTCTCGTATCACGATCGCAGGAAGTTGATTCAACTTTCGCTGATTCACAGACAAAGTGGAAGCTTCTCCGCAACGTCTTTGTCTGTTTCCGGTGGCTTTTTGCCGCGATGCGGAGATTTGAGAGCGGTTCCCTCACTCCCCTCTCCCGATATAGGTACAGCATGACTGGCTCTACCGCCGATCATAAATTTTAATTGCATTTTTTTCACGCTGCATTTATTTATCTTTCTCTAATCTGTATTTTCTCTCCGGTAGAATAATAGTATGTGCGTTCCTCCATCAGACAATACATATAGATTTCTTAACTTCTGTGTAGACTTCCTACTTCATTTTTCATCATATATTTTTGCCTGGCGAAAAGCTTTTAACTGTACTTTTACTTTAGACAGAAGAAATGTAAAAATAATTTAATTTTGTCATAACTTTGCGGACTTTTTACCTCATTGGGAGAGTGTTTTTGCCAGTATCAAGATGAAAAGTGAAGAGTTAGTGAAAGTGGGTTAAAAGTTTGCGATACGTACAATTTATAATAAATACTTATAGTTAGATTTTCTGCTACTTATTTTAGAAAATTCATATTATTTCTTTACGGAAATTGCAGATGAAAGTTTTAACTCGCACGAGTTTGGCAATATGACAACGATTTTCCATATATTATCGTTAAATTTTGTAATAATGTTATCCTACAAGTTGTGCTGAATTTACTCAATAAGAGTTTAATGATCCAAGGTTTTGTGGGCATTATGGGTAGACTTTCCGTATGTTTGAAGATGCGACGAGTTTCGTGAACAAAGAATCAGTGGGTAGATATGATGGGTTGAATTTCCGAGTATTTTTGTCTTTAAATTTATTCGATTATTTTAAAAGTTTGTGTAGTAAAGGCGAATCGAATAAATAATGGCAACAAAGTAGGTAGGTAGTAACACTAAACGTCGATAATATTTTCTTCTTGATTGATTTTATGCCAATTGCTTACGGGCACCGATACAAATACATTACCAGTTTTACAACAAGAGCTACTTATGAGTTCTTGGAACATGTTTTAAGTAAACTAATTATTGAATAGTGGGGATGGGGAGTGGCCCCAGTCACTTGTCTGCCAAGTCTCGTCGGAAAGGTCTCAAGTCTTGAGCTCAAGGTAAGCCTTGCATTGCTTCTTGCCGATATTATATTATATTTAAAAGTGAAAATAATTATAAATCGGAAGGTATTCATTATCTAGTCTGAACGGGAAATGGGAGTAGTTACCTATAAATACCTACATGAAGCCACACGCAGCACCCGGTAGTTAGTAGTACTAATAATAAAAACGTAGATTTCACATTGATATTAATGTGTCTTGAGACAGTTTATTATAGCATTGCATGTCTCAATCAAAATTTAAAAATAAAACAAATCAAAAGAGAAAATAATGATACAATATTATTATTCTATTTAAAGTGGATATTGTTATTTTATTATCTTACTTTAATTTTAATAAGAAAGTTATCTAATGAATAAACATTATTTTATGTGATTTACATAGATGAAATTAAGTGTCCATTGAGGTTCAATGAATCCATAAAAGTAGACATTAAAGATACACTGTTGATCAATTGTGGTCAGAAGTAGTCTTTCTCCGGGACCATAGATAGGTACCCTCTTGGCAATGTTGGTCAGTAGTATTTCATTGGAACAGCGGATAGCAGACAGTAGACAGCCCACAGCACGCGGATGATAGTAGAGTACCCACTTGTATTATGTACAAATTGCCGGTGGTATTATTATACATCAGCGGAAAGCGAAAGTCTTTCTTCCAGCGTTTCGTGACCGCCACCGTTACTACTCACTTTACTACAGCGGCAGCCTACCGCACGCCACACTCATCGCAACAAAACATACAGTTGTTGCAACAGTATCTTCTCAATATTGTTGACTTTTACAATGAGTAAGAATGGCTCATAAACCGAAAATGTCATTCATCACATCGGCCTCAAAGATTTATCTTAATTGGTTCTGAAAATAGAACGAAAGTTCCACAAAACTACACGGAGAAAAATGTTATTCTAAAATACGATCATTTTATTCATAAAAACGGGACTGAAGTTCTTACGAACAAATTAACAGGGTTTCAATGTTTATTGGCGGGAACATGTAAGAATAATTGGTTGGTAGGTATATGTAATTTCGTACGTACACCAACAAATCATTCTTACATTTTCCCGCCAATAAACATAGAAACACTGTTAATTTGTTCGTAAGAACTTCAGTCTTGTTTTTAACCGTTTTTACGAATAAAATTATCTTTTTTAGATTAACATTTTCTCCGTGTATTAGTTGAACACTAACAAAGGAAATAGGTACTAAATTAATGACGATGAGATCGATATTTCGTTGCTCTTCTTACCCCAACCTCCTTATGAAATAAATTTAGAATCACTTCCTATTTACTGTGTGATGGATAAATAGTAAATCCTCCTACGATAACCTTAAATTAAGTAAAGTAGGTCTGATGCTCCTAAATAACTAAGGTCTTCTACCTCCACTAATTGAAATAAAAGATTACTTTATGTCAATTACATCACTAACGGTGGATCAATTATTTGGGTCATCTCAGGTGTGTTACGTTATCGCTGTAGGTTTCTTTGTATAGGTTCTTAGCCGTTTTTCAAAATAACTGTCGAAATTCATTACAAATTAATGCACTTATCGTGTTAGAGGTGTCATGGTAATTCTCTTATCACGGGTTCTCTCCAAATCCTCCGGTTGGTTTCAAATTGGTTTTTATTTTGGGTCATTTGGAGGTCTCTTTCGTCGGGTGTCTGTCAGATTCGTATGTAAATGAAGTTTAAGACAGATCAGTTACTAATAATGAACTTTTAATACGCGTACCTAACTAAGATATAATAAATTTGTTTTTAGCTATTTTATCAATGTGCTGGTTTACTACTTTACTATAATATAGTTTATAACAATATTATTCTCATGTATTTCTTGTAGCACAAACTAAAATTGGTTGCGAAAATCTCTATACAAATTCACATAATAACCTGCTCTTTCAAGTTTCGATATCTTATAATCATATTGCTAGCTTGACACCAATCCCTCAACTGTCGGCTTTTCCGTGACCATGTAATTACAAAGGTAAATAGTATGAAATCGAGGGAGGCGTCGATAATTTTAAGATTAAACAAATCAAATTATGAAAATACTTTAACCGAGTTGTTCAGGAAATAGTTTTCTCAATGACATACATAAGTTGGTACCTACTTTCAGTATTTAATGTTTAAAGAGTTTCAGTATTTCTTATGGTATTTCATGGGAATCCTTATTTGGAATTTGATGTAATTTGTGTAATTTGTGGAAGTGGATAAAATTGAAGTGTGGGTTTTTAAATATTATAATATAAGCAGAGGTCCGTGAAATATCACGGAATATCATAATTGTAGGATTTGTAAAACTTAAAGTTTCAAAATTTTCTTTCAAAAGAAGAAATTTGATTATATAAAAACTTAAGATAATTTCCTTTCGAATGTTAGTAAATTTGAAGAATTATTACATCTAACTAACATTTAAACAAATGAAATACATATTTACCATTTTGGTTTCTACTTTATCGCTTTTCTGTTATCTTAATTCGTTTATCATTTCCAATTTTGAAAATTTAAAGTTTATTGAACTCAAATAACTTTAGGTATTACGCAGAAATACGCAATCACTTGACAGCCGAAATTGGTATGTTTATGATGATATTTGAAATTACTGTGTAAATTATTGTATTAATTAATGTGGGTTTTACCTTATACGAACACCCTCGCCTTATTATGTCTAGATGGAAACCATGTGTAGTGTTCGTCATTTGGAATTATTTGTTGTATTCTACATAATATAACAAGTATACGAGGTCTGTTTTTATTTTATTCCACGCTGTGAATTTTGATATCGAGTAGAGATCTTTTCAATGGATGGTTTCTTGTGCAATCTCGGGTTCATAGCTATTTATTATCTGCCTTGAATATTGTCAGATTCCCATTGTAGTTTGTCACTAATGCTAGTTATTTAGCCACGCAATATATGAGGAGAAAGCTGAAGTTTCCATTCAAACTCACGTGGCCATCAATTATTGCTTTGTTTTTGTCACTTTTTTAACACCTCCATATCCGTAATTAGCTGTTGGTACGCCTCATCTGCGGCATCTTGTCAACTGGAACAATTGGATTTCATCACTTTCACGAATTATCCGTCGCGCCTAGAAACTGGAATGCCTTGGATGTATTTTAAGTCCACCTGTGAAAATACATATCACACATGACCGTTGCTATCACCTATCGCATATGGTAGAAACGAAGTGGGATACCGACTGTAGCCGAGCTACGACCAAACTGCCCTTGCTATTAGAGTGACAGAGCCAATGAAAGTTAACGTCGGCGTATGCTGGGAGTCAGCATGTGTCGCGCGTGCAGATTTTGCAGGAAACGTATGGACCTGTGCGAAGCATGTCTGCCTCTCAGCATACGCTGTTTCATATAAGTCCATTACATAACAAATTCTGGACGTGCAACAAATGCTGACTCCCAGCCTTCGCCGACCCTTATGCGTTTGGTGTGTAGGTAGAAACAAGGGCAGGGCGGTTTGACACTAGTTAGTTCATAGTTATTTATTTATTGTTTTGGAACATTTACAGAGTGTTAACGTGAAAAAGTTATAAGGCTAACTGAAATTTATTGAAAAGAGTGTAAATGTTAATAATTTACTTTAAAATGTTCTCAGAATGCACAATTTAAGATTTGTTTTTCTCTATGAAGGGATATTAATAATAATTAGAAATAACAAGATTATACCTAAACAAATCATAAAGAGAGAGAAGTAAAATAAAACACGAAGACTAAAATATGATGTAAAAAGAGAATAAACATAACTATTCTCCATGACATGTCATGTTAGTATCTATATATGTATATCTATATCCACATTCAATAGTATTGTACAGACGACACATTCAAGAAAGTGGATTCAAGTAGGCGATATTAAATAATTCAAGATGAATATATATTTTTTTAATTGTAAATTTAAAAGTAGATAAATATACAAATAATGTGAATATTGCTCAGACAATAAGTGGTAAGAAGCTTTTCAAGAATAATTTTGTGTAAACATAAAGTCAGCAAATTTACTTCTTTTTTCCAGGATTGTAAATTAAAGTGTTGGACTCGTTCCTCGTAAGATTGCATGAAGTAGGTACCTACGTCATTTAGTCAAAGTTTAAATGAAAATAGTTTTAGGTTTTATTTTGTACAGATTCAATATTTGTTTCTATTATAATATAATGTGTAAAATGCACACAGACATGACCGTTGCTATTAATTGTGTTTTTGCTATTTCCGATTTGGCGGCAGACAGCGCGTGAACGAGTTTCATCTGATCCGCTTTGGCGCAAGGAGGTAGATAGAGCACAGTGCACAAGGCATCGGGCGGTGTGATGCACTTACGTGCAGATACTAATGTGTAATGTGCAATGCTACATACTTGTCTAACCAGCTGAGAGCAGCCGTGATGAGCAAGCGACCGGATGCGTCCGATTGGATCCAAACACAGCTAGAGACCCGTTCCTTGATCCTTGACAGAAATATAAATGTAGATAATAACAATAACGCAATATGTTATTATAATAATGTATTTTATTTGTTTTTGCAATTGACACATGGGACGGCTTCATTAGCTGCATTAGTAATTTGTTCATTGCGGAAGCAGATACTATAATAAATAGCACAAATAAAATCAATAACGCATTATTATTATTGTATTTTTATCGCGCTGTTTTGTGGCTTTTAAACTTTGATAAGTGCTTTAAGTGAACCTACCAGCCCTCTCTTCCATCCATTCATCGACAATATTAATTATTGTTATTACAGTTATAGTACCTGCCTACTGACTTCATTCATTAAAAAATATTATTATAACAAGATGATGCCGTGCGAAAAATGCAAAATCATTCAAAATCTTGTGTTTTTGTTTTGAAAATTTGATCGCTTAGAAATACTTTGAATGCTTCAATTAAATACTATGAGTAGAACACATCTTGGCCTTTGAAGTAATCGAGTATTTTTTTGATAAGCCTCTTAAAAACATTAGAAAAAAATAATGCGTCTGACCTATAAAAAATGGTTTAAAGTGAAAAATCTCCTGCTTACAAATCCTTTTTATGGAATGGTTTTATTGAATGATGTAGCTAATTAAGTTTCTTAGAGAGTGATCGGAAAAAAAATTAATATTTGTTGCTGAACTTCACAAAATAAAATAAAACGTGCATTTTGGCGACGTTTCTTTTCAGTGAATTATAACGCGTCTCCCAACGAATTTGTAACTGCGAATTTCTTACTTCTGCCGTGTACAGAAGGATTTTATCGTGTCGTTCAGTCGCCGCCCATGGCGCCCAGAATTCAGGGCGAACGGACATGCCTTCGTCTACGCGGCGTTAGGGTTTTTATTCGTTCGTAAAATCGTTCGCTCCGCCCGATTCCGAATCAAGAACTAGCGAATTGTCATTGTAAGCGTTATAATAGGAGCCTACCCTAAAATTACCTATTCCCTCGGTTCGTTCACTTTCATCAAAGACAATGGTCTTTAAAGTGCGACAAACGACCCTCCTTAATCAGAGAGTAATCAATGTCGAAGGAACAACCGTTTATTTTTAGTTTATGACTTCTTGAATCGCCGCGTTGCCTTTTAAAGAATGTTTATATAATATACAGAGTTTTCTAATAGGCCCTACTCACCATCCGATGTGCAGAACTGCTTGCACGACAGCATGCTGGGGTTTCTAAAAGCAAAACCGCCAACCAAATTATTATTATACCCTTTATCCGACCGTCGGAATAATAATAATTCATCCTGCAATGAATTCTGCAAATCGAATAGTGGGTAGGGCGTTTGAGGATACTTATCTATTTTCAGGAACATAACTTTTTTAAAGCTGCTCTCAAGTCCTACTAACACGCCGCCTGCGACCGTTTGTATCTCGCATCTGATGATGTTATATTAAATAGCTATTAAAAACTTAAATAGGCGTTCTGTTTAACCCGTTTACTATGTGTGTGAAGATGTGATCTGTAAACTGTTCAAACGTTTAATTAACGAATAAACTTGATTTTAAATGCAAACCCTATGATATCTCCCTGATTTAATTGACATAAGCCTAAACTGAAACATGTTTGATACATTTATGACATACAAGGAGGAAGGATCCATCATTCTTGAGATCGTAAAATAAAGAATAAGGAAGCAAGCAAAAGTAAACGTCGTTACGAATACCTACGCCAAAAAACCAAAACAATAATTTATTTATTTTCAAGTGGAAAGGACACTACTCTTGGAAGGTATTTTTAGTTTGTATTTCGTCGTTTGGTGGCGCCTATGGAACTAAAATAACCAAATCCGGTATCAGGACAAAATTACACAGGCCTGAATTTCACACGTACCAAAATCACAATACCATAATTTCACACGGACGAAATTTCGCGTGGAAAAAATTAAGTCTACAAGTACACACGTCAAAAACACCAGTTTTTTTTAAATAAGTTTAAGAGTGTGTAGGTACTAAACAAATTTCATATTTGATTAAAAAAAATTAAAGTTAAGTTTATTATTTTTAATTGATAAACTAATGTTTAAGACAAGATTTTATGCATAGCACAAAGGGTAACAATTTGTTATAAGCAATATTAGCCTGAAATACTCATCCATATTGAAAAAACCTCCCGCGAAAAGATACATGCCGCCGACGGGACTCGAACCCGCGCCCCTCTGATTGCCGGTCAGGAGCTCTATCCACTAAGCTACGGCGGCTTATCTCTTACCCGACAAATTATTCAATATATACTAGTGTTTCATTCAACAATTACCGCTTATTAGGTTTTTTTTTCACCTGAAAACAACCAACTAAACGTTTAAAAAAAAAAATGATAAAGTTAAGTTATTCGATCCGTGAGTAGTTCTGGCAGAGTGTAATATTAGTACGTGAAAAACACGCCTGTGTATTTTCATTGTGTACCCCGCAAATCTGCCCTTAAAACCCTGTTGGAGACATTTCTAAGACGGAAACACCTGGCCGTGCAGAGCATGCAATCGTTTAGAAACAACTTGCCTTCTTCCAACAAATAATGGTTGATTACATATATTTAAAAAATAATATATAGTTGTTGTGAAAATTCTCTTCTCGGCTCATAAAACTATTATTGGGTTGTTAAACAAGTTCCTTCTTTCTTGTTAATGCGAAATGATCATTTTATAACAACTTTCATTCCGTTTTTTTTTATTCGCTATCAATAAAACATACTACAATGATTAAATAATAGATACATTCGATTCAGATTGATTTCAGCAGCCAGTGACGCAAGCCAAAGCCAGAGGATATTGACCTCGAAGCCGTTGATGCTATTTTCAAATAACAATAATTGTTATCCTGTTTAAAAACACCAACGGTCTTTTCCAAATTATTTAAATTCCCCGATAACTTCACCCAAGCTGTGTATAATAATATACGAGAGTTTATAACATGTACATACATCTTTGAATAGCTAATATAATATGCAAATGCGTGTATGAAATGTCGACATTTTTTTGGTGGACCACCTCACCTCACGGGAGAGAGATGGCAATTTTTTCTTATAAGAGCCGTTGTTTATTGTTGACGTTAGATTTTTTAACTCACTGGATAGTTAAATAATACGTTTCTCTGAACTTACAGTAAGAATGCATTTACATAGATAGCTGTCAAATTAGCCACATTCCTACCTATCTCTCTTTCAAGATTGGCGTCGTTATACATTTCATTGAGATATGAGTAAGTTATCGTTATCACTGAATAGGAATAGGTAGATGTTCTTTATTCTATAGTAGTTACATTGATGTAGGTAGTTATGCACTTACGAGGAATTCCATAACATACAATAAAAGTTTTTTCGCCATTTTCAAAGACAGTTCCCATTGATAAGTTCCGTACTGATCGTTATTATGATAATTATTATTAAGTAATTGATATTACTAATAGGAAATTAATTAGGTCCCAAACTTAATAAAGTTGGTTATTTTAGATATATAAATTAGTTAAAATTATATCCTCCTTTTAGGGTGAATTGCCTATTTCAATAAAAATAAAAATTATATCCGTGTTCTGTTTGTACGTTACATTAATTTATGACAAAACGCTAACCGGTATCGCCACAACTGTGCCTTCGCCAGGACAAATTTTAGCAACATTTTTTATTAACTAGATAAATTCGAAATTATAGTTTTTAAATTCGTCTATTTGAATTTCGAATTTGTTTTCGTGAATGAATGCAAATCTTGGAAGTTGAAATTAACCCACTTCCCAACATCGGATCGAGCTGAATTGTCGAAGACAATGCATCCTATCATTTGGTGCACTCACGTACACACACACACACACAAAAGCGCATTTCTCTTAAATTGGATACTAGCCGGCTCAAGAGATGGTCAGAAAACTGAAAATAAATATATCAGTTTTTTTTTTACGGTTTATTTTTTTCTGAATATGACGTATTGTAAAAAAAATATATAATTCACCCCAAGCCTTATCATTTATTTTCATAATCTTCTATCATAAATCAATAAATTTTCTAAATAAAAATTATACTTACGTATTATTTACCGATCTTCGAACGTTGTGTTGTCTGTTTCTGATTCAAAATAAAATCAAAGTTTTTGTCATCCTTGCAAAAGTAAAACAGCTATGTGTTGATAAAAAAACGGTAGATACATAAAAGACCGAGGGAAAGAATTTAGTACGAGTCCGTTCTGATTACAAAGCCTACACAATACATAAGCGTGTCTCGCCTTTTCACGATTAAGCCCATTCAAATTCCTAGATAAAGGAATCTAGTTATTTAAGCCCTTCAACCTTGAATTGAAGTTCTTGAAATAAACGATTACCCTTTCATTTCTGAATTCCTGTTACCCTGTTAGCTGCTTGTCCTTACCCTTGTTCCCCTGCGATACTTGCAGATGGAGTCGGCTCTCACGCTGCTCCATAAATTGCGTTTAAAGAAAGGAATTAGTGAAGCGAGGAGGACTAATTGATTGAAATGCCTGAGCTTGAAGCAACTTTCCTTGAAGGGATAAGAGGACTAACGGACTTTAGTTGACCTGTATAACTTATCAATCTTATTTCAAATGGGATGATTTTCATTTTGTTTTGAAGAGTTTTAATTTTCAATGTACTATCGTTACTTAAATTTTAATTTTTCTTCTACCGGTTTCGACACATCCGTGCCATTCACTAGCAAACTTAAAACTAAACTTAAAATTTAAAACAAGTACAGAAATGAATTAGATGTTATTTGGTGGGGGTAGTGGGAGGGGTGGTTTTGGGGGAGGGGGAGAGCAGTGGGCGGGGTCAATATCACATGGGAACATAGTCAAAAGGGGAGATTTGCAGGGTGCTATTATTTTGTTAACTAAATTAATTTTTTGTTTATTTCTAAAGTTTCTAAAGCGCACAAGTTAAAGTATGAATTTATATTTATATGTTTAAATTTGGTTTTTTCCTTGTTGAAGCTATGGCCTGTCTCTATTAAGAAATACAAAAAAAGGGATGATTTTCTTTAACTCGGGACCCAGAGATCATGGCGAAACCTAGAATGTCCAACATTGTTTTACATTCTGAGTTCTTCATCTTTGCTCTGCTGTGAGATCACCATTCGGAATTGAACAGTTTCTTAAAATGATTTTGACTATGTTTTTTTACCAATTCTGAACAGCTCGCCACCCCCCTTCCCCTTGTCCTTCCTCGCCTCACTTCTTTCAGGCTCAATATTTCCCAAATGAAGATTCCATAGTACACGAAGAAAAATGTTATTCTAAAATACGATCATTTTATTCGTAAAAACGGGACTGAAGTTCTTACGAACAAATTAACAGCATTTCAATGTTTATTGGCGGGAATATGTAAGGATAATTTGTTGGTATACGTAATTTCGTAAAAACGGGACTGAAGTTCCTACGAACAAATTAACAGGATTTCAATGTTTATTGGCGGGAACGTGTAAGAATAATTTGTTGGTATACGTAATTTCGTACGTATACCAACAAATTATTTTTACATTTTTCCGCCAATTAACATTGAAACAGTGTTAGTTTGTTCGTAAGAACTTCAGTCCCGTTTTGAACCGTTTTTACGAATAAAATGATCGTATTTTAGAATTACATTTTTCTCCTTGTAGGTACCTCGACATTCTTCTTTCGACATTTGAGTTTTTCTCTTCTCGACATTTGAGACCCTTGGACGGTATCACATAAAAAAAGCGAGTTTAAAATCTTATTCTAATATTTACATTGGTTGATCTCCACGGGTTGATCTACGAGTATCTGAGCAAAAATGTGCTATAAAAGTTTGCCTTTTTGACTACGTGAATAATCGTGCTACGTAAACAGCGCTTGGAATGTCGTCAATTCTATATTCCAATTATTGTTAACAGACCGGTTGAGTGTGTGACAGTTGTTGGTCGGCTGGTCAATCCACGCCATTACCCAAAACTTTAGTATAAAGAAGAACACAAGAAATGCCATGTGAGCGTGTTGTCGTGATCCAAAACTCTGGCCAATCGGGCCTCAAATTTCCTTTACAAAACTGTGATTCACCCTAATCATGAAATTCAAATGGAAACCACATATTTTCATAGAAAATTTATAGTTGCTAAGTAGTCCAGATATTGTTAGGCGTAGCGTAGCGTACGTACGTCGCGTCGACCCAGTATGTATCTACCTTTCACGTTACTTTAGTGACAACAGAACTGCTTCATGATACCTTACCTCATAATGAACTTACCTTGCCTGAATTAAGATGCCAATTATAAGGTATTTAGCACTGGGTTTGCGACCGACATAGGTAATTTTGAAATCGTGTAATGAGTTACATAATGGATGATTGAGTGATACCCGCGTAGCTGATATCTGCTTTGGTTTGCGGTGACATCCGACACTGGATCCGCGCTATTGGTTACAGTCGCATCAGGTACTGGCCAGGTACCAGTCAAGGTTAGCGAAGGTCGAATTAGTATACATATGTATTCAGCTAAAACTTGGCAGGTGGGTGATATTCCGTTTGCTGGCTGCGTGGAGTTCGGATTATTTAGCGATTTTTGGAATAATGAGATTAATTGGCTTATTACAGCTAATTCATTAGAAGCGCAGCACATTTCAGTGGATTTTTGCAATCGAGTAAAGATTATAATCAAATTAAAAAGTATACTTTTAAAACTAGCTATTACTTTGTGATTTTCCATTATAATTAAATGCAACACTAAAACTTTGTTAAAACCACTGATTTATTTAATGCCGACCGGTTTCCGAAAAACTGTTCCTTCCTCAGGATCAGAAAGGAGTGGGAGGGTACAATTTATTACTAAGTGTTGTGGTAGGGATTGTGTTGTGGGGACGTGGCTAGGAGTTAATGGAAAGTTGTGGGAGGGAACAGAACGGACATGGAAAGGGAACAGATTTAAGATTGGGCTATAAGTTAATATTTTTGGTTTGTTGATAATTGACTCATTATTTTTAAGTGATTTTTTTTCTTTCTAAGGCTTCTAAGTTATCTAAGCGTTTTTCCTTTATTATTAAAATGAAGAATATTTATCCCTGTATTTTTTCAAAACCATGGTTATTTCAATGATATGGTTAGCGAAATCGGAAAAAAAATTATTATTAAGACACCTGAAGTGTTCTTTGATTCTAATTTATATATCAACGATAATTATTTAATAAGTAATTTTTCCGGATTTTAACGCGTTTCTTCGCCGGATTCCCCTTCTGGGATTCCAAGGGCAATAAATAATTCGTGTTCTTGTATGGTTGGAGATCATTTTCAAAATACAAATAATGAGCAAAAGTGAGCAATTATAAAGGCCGGTCTCCTGCAACCGTTCCCACAAACATTACCAAACATGCGGCATGGCCACGTTTTTTGTTTTCTATCTATTTTTTTCCGGATGATACCAGACTTTATCTGACAACAGCAACTCAGAGATATTTTCCCAACTCGGAGATATATACTCCCTTTAGAAAAGGGTTACTGTTTGTTTTCAGTATTTTATTGATTTATATCCGATAACTTAATCTGTCTTTTTTTATGTTGTGTTGTTATGTGAAACTTATATTATTTATTTATTTTTTATGTTCTCCTTAAAACGGTTATACATTAATATATATATATAATTAATATATCAGCATAAAAAATTGCATGGGATCTCCCACGAGTATACTTGTTATGAACATAAAAGTTAACCTCTTTCAACATAGGCGGATTGAGTACAGTACCAGAGATTAGCTTAAAAAAAGTGTTTAAGTGTAAAGGTATTGAAATCGAGTATTCCTGTTAAGAACAACAGTTTTTCATTCAGAAATGGATAGAATGTATATTACCTCATACACGGGTAAAGCATAAACCCTTTTTTGTACTTTTTCTTTTTCTAGGATATAGTTTTGTTCAGAATGGGCCCAAATGGAGCTATATTCCAGGATGCTGCTAAAAAGTACTTCATATGTTCTCCGTATTGCAATTCCATTAGTAAATAATCTCGCATTACGAAGAACCAATCCAAGCATTTTGTTGACGCGAAATATCAAAATATCGGAATATCAAAATACCTATGTAAAATTGTACCTATCACCTCCCATTTATTCATTGTAAGTTCTTCCCATCCTAAAATGAGTTTTGTAACTCATCAGGATTGCCCTAGCAAGAAATAAAAACAATAAAAAAGTATTTAAATAAATGGTCATCATAATATTTTCGAACCCTGGTTTTAAGCATTCAGCTTTGTAATGTAAAATAATCGCACCATCTTCAACCACAAACGTAAACAATCTTACTGTCATAAAACCACCAAATGGTACTCGTCCTAGCCTTCAATAATCACTGACAGATTATCGCCTTCGACTGGAATGATCATCCGTGTGATTTCACTCGAATACTCGAATCGACGTACAATGGAGCGGATAGTGAATTAGAGGAGGCGAATAAGAAATTATGCATACAATGATTGTTGGATTCATATTGTCTTGAATTGATTGAAATCTTGCGTGTAAATAATTCCGTATTATACACAAACACACTATAACGGGAACGGGAATGAATATCAATGTGTAGTTTGCTATTTGCTGTACACTCACATCGTGGATCATTGATGGCGGATAGTGAAAAGAGTCGGGCTCCCATGACGTCCCCCGTGCCCCGTGCCCCGCGGCTGGCTGCGGACTCTGGGCCCTCCACGACTTGTTTACGAGCTAAAAGCCTGCTAGGTTATGTAACGCCCAGAGCCCACTGCCCGGTGTGACACTGTTCCTGATGTGCTTGCAGCTTGCAAGGTGTCTCGTTTTTGCGACTAGTTCTTGGCTGTGTGGGTGCAGTTAGACGATAGTTAGAGGTTAGACGTTAGACTATGTGGCAAAACTTTTTTCAGGCCGAAACAGTTTGTTAATTCACTAACAAATAATACGGTACTAATCTGGTTACCTATATCTAGTCATCATTCTCTGCTTCTGTTCTGTCTCTTGGAATTTTAATGAGGTGAAGTTTGTTTTGGAGCACTTTTAATGGGTAGGAGTATTATGCAAGTTTCCACCGAACTGTCTTATCCGTCGGTATCCGTTCGATTTCCTGATATAACATGCCTGCATCGATGGTTTCTCCAAGAGCACAGTAAAAAAATAATAGGTATTATGTAAAAACGTCGCGAGGATCAACGTTTTTTTTTCGTAGCGGTTGTTAAAACAGGGATTGCAGTCCCCTCGAGGTCCTGAGCCCCTGTTAGAAAGGGGAGTCGTAATACATTTGAATACACATAAGAAAAAAGTACTTATCTTCGTTTTTTGTACCGCATTTAATAATTAATCTTGTATATTTCGCAATGCATAGATAATTTCGTCTATCAATGATCTCTGTTGGTTCGTTCTGTCGATTTTAACTTTAACGTTGAAGTACCTACGCATACATATACAGACTTGAATTATTATGTTATTTGAGATTATTTTTCAATTTATTTATTCAATGGTGGTAAACAAATAAGGTACCACGGAGGATCGGGAGGTACATACTAAAACATTTCTGGGGGATTACTCGAGTTTTTCTACTCGGTATTTTTACTCGAGAAACGTGGGTAGAAAAGTTTTGAGAAGCACTGACGTGACCCAGCAATAAGTGTGATTTTAGCCTTCCAAGTTAAAAAAACGATTTTTGCGGTTTAGCGCACGTATTACTTAGCGCAGGTATTTTTTTTAACTCAATCTGATATTTGATGTTTTCCTGTATCACTGAGCAGAGCAGGGTGCTGGTTGCACTATTCTCCAATCCCAAATTTCATCACAACTCACACTATAACTAGAGTCCAACTAGAAGCTAGACGACGGAGTCATCTGATTTGACGCATTGGGCAACCATGTTCTCATCATATGATTGCTACATACTGCATTTATTCTTGCATAATATTCATTCATGTGATATGGTGTATATTTCATGTAGAAGATTGGTGTTGGGCTGAACGTTGAAGATATTCAATTATTCATACATAATAATATCACAATTGATTTTCTCAATAACAATGATATGCTTAAAATTCATAGCAATGACTTTCACAGCGATGCAACCAAACCATCAAAATGAATAATAAAATAATCAGAAATCTTATTATAATAATATTTATGTTTGTGCAATAAGAAATTCAAATACGAAAAGGTGGCAGGTACCTACAGATACAGATTGACAATGATATCTTTGCCGGCGGCCCCAAGAGACGTACCTACCAAGGACTACTTTTTTTTGGTATTTGGCTGTCAAAATAATATTTTCTAAATGTTTTTGTTTCTTGATAGATGGCCCGCCATACAACCTCAATTATATGTTTGACAAGTATACTTCAAGGTGTATGTCGGGCACAAAGCGATGACAATGGGGAAACCCATGAAATAATAATAATAATGAATTCACAAAACACAAGCCTCCCAACTGCTCCTAACCGCCTGGAGCCAGTGGGACTATGGCATACCCAATTCGAATATGTTGTGTTGAGGAAGGAGATAGGGAAGAGGAAAGTACATGGCTATTCAGTTCCGGTCACCAAACATGGCTGAAGCCATTTCAAGCAACGCAATGAATTCTGAGTGGTGGTCTTTCACAAGGGTGATACGGGAAGTATCTAAAACTCTGTCATCATTGTGAAGCTGTACTTGTTAGGAATGTTAGTGTATTAAGTGTATACAATATAGGTATTGTGTAAATTACGATTCGGTACTTAGATAAAGCAAGATCACATTCACCTACATATATACCCATATACTCGTATATATGTATGTACATATTAGATATACTGCATTCACATCTACACCTGAAGTGCACACCTAGGTGAAGGTACAGTCAGGTATTTGTCGTTGAATTGTATAATGTATAACTTATAACGCAAGTTGATTCTCAATTATTATGCACTTAACTTGAAACCGCGCCTTGGGATTGTTAACATCGTGCAAACAATGATAAAAATATTATATAAACAGGTTTGGCCTAACATGGCGTTAGTAAATGGTAAGTAGGTATGTATACATTATGTACAGGTATTATACATATACATACATGTGCACAATTATGTACCAATATATTATTTACATCTTGTACCTTCGTGGTATATAAATGTACCATTCCGTTCCAATAGTATAAACATATTAAAGATCGTAATTGTAAAATAAAAAGCAATTATCAATAACCTCATTCTAACTTACCATTTTCCATTGCCCGTGACTCACCTCAGAAGCTCCTCAGTTTTCTTATTACTTATTAGAAGTTATTAGTTTAGTCTCCTACAAGAGGTCAACACGAATCACAGGTCTAAAGCCTCCTATTTCTCAATTTATAAGCATAAACCTTATATTGTCCAGCTTTGGAAATAGACTTCCGACTTACCTCAAATGTCCCAGTTTTGCAGATATTGGGTTCTATCAAACGTTAGTAGGTTCCTACCTTCTTATTAGTACTTTTTTTTTTTATTTTTTATTTTTATTGATGCAATATTTTTACATTTTATAATAAAATTCAATAATGTTGGCATCACTAGGTAGTTTACCCGTGCTGAGGCCTCCATTTTTCCTACAAATATATTTTACACAATACATTTGAAAATATACGAAAAACATAAGATTATGATAAATTAAATTTAAAAACAGAGATTTGAAATTAAAGTAATATTAAAAATAAATTAATATTATATAAGGTTTAAATAGCTATATTTATATTATGTGTTATGTGTTTGTGTTTTATATTGGTTTTGTGTGTTACTTTATGTTTTATTATTTTATGCTATGAGATTTTGGTAATATTGTCTTTTTTGTTCTTTAATCCATTTTGTAATTTTGTGTCGGAATTTATTTTTGTTTTCCTCAATTCTATTTTCGAGTGTTAGACTGTTGAATGACTTTGCATATTATAGGTATTTTCTTGTTTCAAGGATACCTATGATTACGATACCTAAAGCCGCCCATTCAACTCTAGCGTTTCTCTCATTTTCGAAAAAATTCAGAACCTCGCAACATGTTACTGGGAATCAGAAATGACAATCGAAAAAAAAGGAAGTCCTCTGCTCGATGGATGATAGCGATGGATATCGGATCAAGTAACAAAATGATATCGCCGTTGGACACCCTGATGCGTCCAGCAGTCAGCGGTGCGAAGAATGTTCAGTAATTGAACGCCCACTTGATTCGCTCCGTTTATTACACATTACACGATGTTTGCCAGCTACAACGACAGCCGACAGCTCTACAGCACCTAAGCACTACCGATGTAGACCACGAACCTATAGCGTATTATTTATGTTCCTATTGTGTGGAGACTGTCAGTACTTACTGATAGAGGTACAATATCTTAGAAGAAGTTTCTGTTCAATCTCAATGACCAAATGGAAGATTCGTTGATTACATTGAAATATCCTACCTACGAAAATTATCATTATGGCATTATATTTTAAGGGACAGGTGGATATGAGTAGATTTAGCCAGGGCCGCACGGAGAAAAATGTTATTTTTTATTTTATTTGTAAAAACGGTTAAAAACGGGACTGAAGTTCTTACGAACAAATTAACAGTGTTTCAATGTTTATTGGCGGGAAAATGTAAGAATAATTTGTTGGTATACTTCGAAATTACGTAAACCAAAGAACTTCAACTAAGTAAGAACTTCAGTCCCGTTTTTACGAATAAAATGATCGTATTTTAGAATTACATTTTTCTCCGTGCGGACTTTTGCCTAGGTCTACACGGCCCACCCAAACTCGTAAGGTCCGGCCAGGTGCCGTTTTTTCATATTAACTTCACACAAGAAGCCCCAATGGAAATAATTTCCCTCAAGGGCATTCGTCACCTGGGATTTTTTTTTATTTATGTGAGAATAACGCACAAGAGGCTTAACTGCTCCCAACAGTCTGGGGCCAGTGAGACCATGGTAGTATGGAGGGGAAGGATATGAGAAAGAGGAAGATATGGGGATATTCAAATCTGATCACTAAATACGGCCAAAGCCATTTCAAGCAACGTTTCAATTTTTGAATTACTAAACATTATCTTCAATTATTTCTTATATGGGTGGCAATAGCTCATTTGGTAGAAGGTCAGTCCCGGTAACTCTAGGTTGTGTCCCAGTTGCGACCGTTAACTTTTTATTTTCTTTGAAAAAGTTCTTGAACAGCTCACCTACGTTATTTCTTTGGTTCGGGACCATTACTCTATGTTGATCTCTTCGAAGTTCTTATTAGAAATAGTTTTTTTTTTCTGTTGGCCTTTACTAACTGATTTATTTATTTTGCAGGAACCCTGAACTACTACTGCAACATCCTGGGGATATGGAGCCAGCGTACCGTGTCCGTGAGGGACGGCTGCCTGCTGGTGTACGGAGAGGATTGCGGAGCCCGCCACCAGCCCCCCGCGCGGGGCTACGCCAGCCTGGGCCGCCGGGCCCCCCTGCACCACACACGCTCCGCCACCGAGAGCTTGCCCTACATGGCGCGCTACTCCGGCAGCCAGACCCTGGGTCGGGACGCGTCCCCCGATGACCTCACATTCCCCGGCATGGGCCGCGGGCCCGGGCACACGCCCCTGCACCACACCTGCTCGGACTCCACCCCGTCCATCTACCTGCCCGCCGAGGCCCCCTTCTCCGGCGTGCAGTCTCTGGGGCGCGCGAGGGGCGCGGCTCTAGCGGGCCTGGAGTTCAGGCTGCCCCTGCGCCACCTCAACTTGATGCCCAACCCCCTGGCCCCCCGAGCGTTCAGCCTAAGTTACAGACAGCATGGCAACGAATCTGCTCCCGTGGCTGTCTTTCAAGTAAATAACAAACACATCGTAATATTATTAAATCGCCTACCTATACCATCGTTTCTTCGATTTAAAAAAACAACTATCCTATTCATCCACAGCCATGTTAGTATGAAAAAGAACAAGTCTCATGTTTTATCAAGGTTTTATCCTGTTTTTTTTGTTTTAATTTTCCTTGAAAAGGTAACATTCGGATCTCGGCAGTCGCGACTTGGCAGTAGCGACCGGCTGCCGCGACCCATTATTACTGCTGTGCGGCGCTGCCAGAAGCATTCGGATAGCAGCGTCCACGGCCCGGGCAGCGACTGCCAACCGCAGTAGTCAAACATAAATCAGTGCACTATGATTATATCATTACACTATGTTGCCTCCATAATTTACTACGGGATGCTTATTTAGAAAAAAATGGAATACCATATTATAGTT
The DNA here is from genome assembly GCA_951813805.1 of Limnephilus auricula. Classification (NCBI taxonomy): domain Eukaryota; kingdom Metazoa; phylum Arthropoda; class Insecta; order Trichoptera; family Limnephilidae; genus Limnephilus; species Limnephilus auricula. Next base: position 19,580,119 of record OX638388.1, on the reverse strand, counting down.
ATAACGAAAACGAAATCAACAGAGAATATGTTTCCACTGGCACGTAGGGGTGGGTTTCTGAACATAGACCGGTCAGTGTAAAATAAAAATACAAGGTACTTAATAAACCTTATCCTTATAGGTTTTGAGTCGAGAATCGTAAAGAGGTTGATTTTTAGCAATTAACTCTACTAGAAACTCGTCATTTTCAAGTGGGCAGCGCGACCATACTGCTACCGGAGCGGCTCGGCGTCGCTGCCAAGGTCGCGCGCAGGCCACGCCCCCCGGCCGCGCTGCACGGTCGCTTGTATCGGAAACTATTGCATACAAATCCCTACAAAGCGGTACGGCGCGACCACGGCTGCGGCTGCAGGGCCGCGGCTGCCGGGCCGCGACTGCCGAGATCGGAATGATACCTTTACAATTAAATTAAATAAAATTTCGGTAAAACGGTTCCTTCGCATGGATCAAATTATATATTATCCCTCTTACTCATATCTTAATCTTAATAAATCTAATACGCGTCGTATTGCGACGTAACAGTGAAAAACTTGGTTTATTATCACTGCGTGTGCATGGTTAAAACGGCTGTTTAAGGCCAACTTTACAAAACCAAAAATGACTCGGCGGATACCGCTATTATGAGTAAGGGGGTATATTTTTAGCCTAACTTTTGTCCTGTCAAATAGAAATAATATATTTAGTGGCCTTTGCATTTTTATCTTCTATTTATATAGGAAGAGTGTCTGTGACGGGCGGGCGGCGTGGATTGATTTTTATGCAAATCCTTGGTTTTATTTCGAGATTGGTGAAATTTTGCATACTTGACCTTCAAAACAAGGGGAAAGTAACTGTCGAATAACTACCCCATTTTCCCCTCCTTAAAGCAGTATTTTGATACTTCGTGATGACGTTATGTGATGCGCACTTGATATAAAATAAAAGGAAAATTAGTATTGTTTTCTGATTTTTTTAATGAAAATACCGATCAAGAGTCTTAACTGCTCCCGTCTGGAGTCAGTGAGACTATAGCTTTCCCAATTGGGGTATGTTGTCAGGCTGAAGTGGGGAGGAGAAGGGAGAAAGGAAGGCGGAGAAGTACCTGGCTATTCAGATCTGGTCACCAAACACAGCTAATGCCATTTCAAGGGATGTTTGAGTGATGGTCTTACACCAGGGCGATACAGATAGTATCTTCCACTCTGTATATGATATACCATACCTACACAAATAGACTATAGATTATTTTTAATGAATAAATTGTGAAATAACACAAATCAATCAAATAAAATTTACTTGCGCACGCCGGGATTTGAACCTACGACCACCTAGTCGAGAGCCTTACCCTCGACCACAGAGGTCATGGTGATTTCCAAAAACTCTGCATTAAGCCCGGGCATCATCGGCCAGCTAGTGTTTAATATGATATTGAACTTATTGTAATAACTATTTGTTTCTTTTTATTTCAGGCTCTCAACGATATGGAATATGAACGTTGGGTCAAAACACTAGCAGTAGAGATAATGAGGCAAACGCCTCTCGACGCAATTCGGTTCCTGGATGTCCTCGGAATCGCAGCCATCTCCACCCCTAGTAAATCCTCTCCAGCTTTCACTACACCAACTGCATCCACCAAACTAACACGACTATCAGAAAACAAACCAAGCAATATGAAAACTAGAAATACCACACAGAATTCTGCCCCGCGGTGGGACCGGAGTCCATCTTCGGAGGGCAGCACGACCAGTGCTGATTTTTTGCACGACAAGAAAATCACCAATAGTGACAACATGTTGAGAGTTAAAAAAATCACATCACTCTGTCAAACTCTGCCGAGGAGAAAATTATGTATGAGCGATGTTGAAAGCCAAAGTGATCGCGACGAAGTCGACAGTATTGTGAGCAAAACATTCACTAAACATAAAACACCAGAAAATAAAACCATTGTGTCCGGAAGAAAATCACGTGAAAAGATGCGAAGAACTCGAGACATTGCCGAAAATGGATCTTCGTCAGAAGAGACACGTACTATAGATGAAGGTATAGTTCTGGAAGAAAGAGAATCGTCCTCTGAGAGGTACTGCCGTCGCAGTCTGTGGCCTTCTGATCGCAGTGACTGCCTCGACAGTCCGCACAGCGTGTCTAGCTACTCGAGTTACGAACTGTGCGATAGCCCGGACGCCATTGATTCTGTGGAAGAGCCATCTACCACGTGTATTAAGAAATCAGAAGCACTAAGCAATGAAACCAAATGCACGGTGGAGCCGCTCACAGAACGCATTTACAGTAAAAATGTTAATACCACACCCTACCATAGTAATTTAATGAAGAAAAAATGCGACAAAAAGGTTGCTCTGGAAAAAATTTTACCCATCATCAGTGCTAAAATCCTACTTGAAGATACTGTCCAAAAAGGGCCACAGCAAGTCAAAACAAAGAGTCAGTTACACATGCCATTATACCGAGCACAGCCCTACAATGTGGAAAGTGCATCATTATCAAAATCTGAACATAACGACCAACAGCTATTGTCAAGCTCTAAGAACACGGAAACTCCTTCTATCGTTATTCATAAAATACAATCCAAAGATGCATCAGATATCAAAAGTCAAGTCTGGAGCAGGGCAAGGTCGTGTTCCCCTAGCAACAGCAGCTCCATGTCGCCATCGTACGAGGGACGGGGGGCGCGAGCTCTCTCCGTGGGGCAGCCGCTAGAGCCCTCCGTGGCCATCCTGCGCATGCACTGCCAGGATACGGAGAAGTACGTTCCTGTCAAAGACAAGTTGGCCCTGTTCGAGTCTCTGTGTCGCGTGGGGCGACTGGCACGCAGCAGTGAGGAACTGGCAGCTGAGGCGGAACAGGCAGCGTGGGCTCCACGCGCACATTCTCTGCACGACCTCACCCGGGAGCGCAGCCCTCACGTTCCAGTCAGGGAGATATGTAAATTCTTTGAAAAATTTGGCAGTTCGGAAGTATCTTTAGAAAATAAACAAACAAAGCCAACCCCTTTCAAAATTTCTCAGAGAAGATTTAGTGAAAATTTGCCAGTAAAAATGGCTTGTCGTCGGCAAATGCCTAAAGAAAAATATAAAAGTACAGATGTGTACAATATGCTTAGCACACCTTATATTAATATGCCTTTGGTTAATTGTGTTCAAATTAATCGTAATGTTGCTAGTAATTTGAACAATTGTTCAAATGCTGAATTACAAATGGACACCTCGAAGTGTAAAGATGATTTTAAAAGTTTAAGTAGCAATTATAATAATAATAGTTACCATGTGAATGAAAGTGCCGAATTAAGTTCCAATGAGGCTTTTGACTATGGAGGTTTTAAACAAATAAGGCTTGGGAATAAAATAATCACATACGTATAATAATATTCAATCACGCTTTTTCAAAATTTGTTTTGTCTTCACTCTCATTGAAACAATTATTTTATTTTTAAGATTGGATTAATATAAAATGAAATGAAGATCATTAGTGAGAACACAAATCTTTTAAAAATTTTTTTTTTACTTGCCTAATATTATAATGTTAAATTATTACTTTTGGATCTTTTGTTACATAAAATGTTTCTTTATCATTGTGATGTATGTGTTTACCTTTAGGCTGCGTTTGAATGTATTGGTGAAAAATCATTGCAAAAACAGACTAAATCAGAAAGCGGCGCACGTTTCTACTAATATTGCACTAATCCTATACAAAAAAATTGTCTATTGCACATGCGAGCCAAACAATACCGTTTGTACCAACAGGGCAGATTTGAAATGAGATGAAGGTAAAAACCTGTGGCAGTTGCTTTAACTTCTTGGCAAGTATGGCTTTGCAAGTACGGCCAGAATAAAAAAGTCTCCAAGGAGTACGGCCGTAATATTACAGCCGTATGCTTAACGCGAGCCCAACGCGATTTATTCATGAAATGTGAAGTGTACTGCCAACAGTTTCCAAGAATGTTTCCAACATTTGGAGCAGTTGACTTGTTTACCGATGTTGCTCACTCACAGAACACAGCTTTGTTCCAAAAAGCTCATTCTTAAAGAGGTTAAATCCTTACCCAAGATAAACAAATAAATTTATTGAACATTATTGCTAGAAATATAAATGGAGAATTTTCGCAAATGAGTTTCAGTTCTGTACCATGCTTGTACACAATATAGCCAGGACTCAAACCTAGAAACGACTAAAGTCAGCTCCAGCGTGAGGCAAGCACGATGAAATGACTTTAGGTGCTTCCCGCCGCCTGAGGGTTAAACAAAAATAATTATTGTTTCTTTATGCCTTTATAAATAGAATATTATCAGGTTAATATTTTAATGAAGTACAAATGAGACCCTCTGCAAAGGCATTGGATATTAGTTTTAACAAAATTGTGAAATTGAAAAAAAGACATAGAATAATACTATTTTGCCTCGCCACCTTCCAACTACTGCAACATCAAGAGGTTAACCTCGGTGAAATCAAAACCAGATTCATTTATTATAAAACTGTGTTCCTTAATTGTACCATAGCTGATTTCTTGACGGCTGGAGTATAAATACGCAGCTGAAGCTAAATATGCAGCTGAAGCTAAATATGCAGCTGAAGGAAGGAAGCCAAACTAAAAAAAATTTAATAATTTTTTTATTTCATTACTTTTTGTATGGTATTATTCATAACTCAGATTTGCCCATCGCATCGCATCATCTTTTAGAGGTAACCTCAAAAAATCTTTGTAACTAAATAAATAAACCCAGTCAGACATTTTTAAACTTTTTACCAAATATTTGATCTTTAGAAATGTAATAATTTTCTTTTATAAAATAAAGATATTCTGTTTCTTTAAACCTTACTTTTTTTCTAAAATGCTTGTAAATGTTATTGTTAAATAAAAGTTTCATCAGTGTAAGTCCAATACTGCGGAAAAACCATTTGTAAAATAGTAAAAAGGACTAAAACTATGTAGGGATACAGATACTCTTGCGCGCTTATGTAGATGGTTCATTTGTATCATTTACTTTAACCATTACAAGCTATTTCAAAATTTGAAAGCACCAATGAATGCGGCTTGTGCTGTTCGAATGACAACGCCAAAAAAACCTATTTTGAAATTATTGGGTCATCGTGGTATTGAACTTACATAGACAATATCTAATGTAGAATAGAACACAATAGTCAATGATAATCAAAAATAATATACTTTTTGTACTCTCCGTACTATAAACAGAAAGAGAGACAATTCAAAATACCTATTTTTAAAAGTGACCCTCTAGACATAGTACTATGTTAATAAACTTTTTACCAAACATAAATATACCCTTGATATTTTTAACCTTTTCGCTTTTATTTGTGGAATCTAAAAATATTGACTTTAGCTAGAACAAAAACTCAATTTTGTAATAAATTATAATAACTGTTCGTTTTACCACAATATATGAACATAGTTTAAATAATTATATATTATTATGTAAAGACGCATTTTATACAGATTTTATAAAAATAAATTTATTGCTTGTTTATTATGGATATTGTAAAAAGTATGTTAAAAAGGCATGAGTTTGTTTGTAACTTATTATTTATTGTAATAATGTGAATGTCGATTATAGAAAAGTTCTTCCTTTTCATGTAGGACTTAAATAAATGTCTATCTGGTCATGATAATAATATTATTATACTGTTAAAACCGAAGTATTTCATTAATTAAAGACTGTAAATCTATAATATATAAATATGTAAATGTTAAATACATACTTAATAAAAATAAAAACATTTCAAATAACATATTATTTCTATTATTCCATCTCCAACCCTCACATCTGAAAAACCTGCATAATCTATATATACGGAAATGTGTGTAATCCGTCATTGTATTCAATTCCTAGGAAATGTATATAGTTCCTAAAATCGCCCGGAAATGTGTGAAATAAATTATATTGCACACATTTCCTAGGAAATCTATACATTTCCTAAATAGTAATCGGAAATGTAAAACATTTAATAATAAAGGGGCCCTTTCTTTTGTATCACAAATCACAAAACCTAGCATAGCCGCTAAATTACTTGAAAACTGGGATGTTTTTCTTGCCTTGACGCGCGCAGGCGCTATAAAGGGGACACTTTTTTTTGTATCACAAACCATGTTAATTACTTAAATAACAGACTGATTACTTACCAATTGAATGTTTAACTTTATAAGAATATAATAAATAAAACAATGTGCTTTATTACAGAAAGCATTCTTTTTATACATTTCCTAATACGATATTGGAATTATATACAATTCCTAGGAAATGTATACATTTCCCAGGCTATGTATGTTTTAAATAAGTTTTAAAACAATATTTTATAAATTTCCTAAATAGCTTCGGAATTGTTTACATTTCCTAGGAATTGTATACAATTCCTAGATTTCATACATCTCCTGTAACATGTATAAAAATGAATACCTGTTTCCCTTGGTCACGCCATAACTTCAGACCGATTTTACCAATTACCTATTAATTAATTGTTAATTATTATTTTTTTTAATATATTTTTTTTAAAGTTTTCTAAGGCTTTGTAGAAGGTTCTTACGGAAAGAAAAATTAAGAAAATGGCGCAGAAAATTGGAAAATTTCAGAAAAACTAATTACTACTTTAACTTCGCACGTTTGACAGTTTGCATGTTTGATATATTTCCTATACTATTCATCCAATTGCGATAAAAATTTGGTAGGTTGTTGTGGACATGCTCGTGAAGGTTTCTATGTAGCAATACTTCTATATTCGTGAGTTCTGGAGTTATAAAATTTGCAACAAAAAAATTGTAATAGGGCACACGCGATTGTTTGAAAAATGAGCTATTTTATGGAGTTTAGCGGCAGCGAAAAAAGGAGCGAGGGGGGGGGGGGAATCCTGGAGGGTGGAGGGGAATGAAGGAGGGGTGATTCGCGGGAGGGAGGACGAGGGAGAGGGAAGGCGGAGAAGGTGGAAGGGGAATTCGTGAGGTTCGCGAAAAGGGTGACAGCGTGGAGAGGGGAGGGGGAACGCGGGGAAGGTGAAAAGGAAACGCGGGAGGGGAACGGGGCTAGGGTGGGAAAGAGGTGGAGGAAGGGGAAAGAAACGAATGGGAAAGGACACGCAGAGAGAAACAATTTCTTTTTTTAATGGCATTGCAACGCATGCTGGGTATCAGCTAGTATATTAATATAATCCACAACACTATTAACAAAATATTTTTATTCAATAAAATTTACATTTCTCCGCTCTCAAAAAACAAAACCTTCATCTTTAGTAATCTGATAAATCAGTGACCGTCTGAAGCGGTTCGATGGGAGCACCCTCCACAATAAACTCCATTGAAATGCTTGGAGTAAGTATCTCAGACCGGTTCAAGTGTCGGGGCTCCATAGAAGCCCTAATAAATCTGGATTCCAAGAAACTGGGCTTCTTGTATGGGTTAGCACATCCAGTCCAGATCAAATATCCAGGAATCATAAAAACCTGGGTCAGAAAATAGAGATTTTTTTAATATACATTTTTTATTTTAAAAACCCTTTTTATCAGTGAAAAAAAAAATCAAAAAAAATAAATTAAACACTCTTTATGAATATAAAAAAATAAATTTAAATAGTTGTAGTAGTTAGATATTTACTAGTACTAATCAATTCAGTTACCGGAATTTCGAAAAAAGTGCATTAATGGTTATTTTTTAAATTTAAAAACACGTTCCTAACATAGCGGTCGGTGATGACAGGCAAACTTAAATAGGTACCAGTTTTTTTTCTTCTTTTTTTAAAGTTCGTTTTCATAATTAAATTAATTCTACAAGTTTGAATTTTATTACGCCGGCAAGAGCATTACCGCGCGGCAGAGTTCGTGACGTTACCCGGTCCTTAATTGTGTTAAATATAAGGGAAAATATTTACAAAACCGGGACACGCTTAATAAGGACGAAAAAAATAATTTAAAAAAGTTGTAGTAGTTAGATATTAACTAGTAGGCGCTCCGCTGACGAGGCAACTGAAAACCAACTAAAACCGGCTGGTTTTTCTGTCTTGATTGGTCAAAAAGCTTGTTTAACCATAGACGAAGGACAATCAGCTGACAACTGACAACTAGCAACGGCCGGCCATGGCAATCAGCAGGGCGAGTCGCGAGTCACCGCTTGCGTTACCATTTACAACGGGTGTTTGAGTGATTGTGTAGTGTGCGGGCCATCACAATGTCATACAAAGACAATTGCCAGTTGACAGTTTTCAGTTGCTTTAGTGGGCGGATCGCCGTACTAATCAATTCAGTTACCGGAATTTTGAAAAAAGTGCATTTTAATGGTTATTTTTTAAATTTAAAAACACGAAATGTCATTTTTCACCGACCGCTATGTTAGGAACTGTTGCAAGTTTCGTTGAAAAATTGCAAATCGCCGTGCTGGTTGCCGTGGCCGGCTCGTTTCAGTTGCCAGGTTGCCTGATTTCCATAGTTGCGCCTCACGAACTATCAGTTTTCGAGTAAGGCGATCAGCTCACTGAGGCAACTGAAAACTGTCAACTGGCAACTGTGTTTGTATGACAATGTGATGGCCCGCACACTTCACAATCACTTAAAAACCCGTTGTCAATGGTAACGCAAGCAGTTGACTCGCGACTTGCACTGCTAAGCGCCTCCGCCCAATGAGGCAACTGAAAACCAACTAAAACCTGCTGTTTTATCTGTCTTGATTGGTCAAAAAGGTTGTTTAACCATAGACGAAGAACACTCAGCTGACAGCTGGCAACTAGCAACGGCCGCCCACGACGATGAGCAGTGTCAGTCGCGAGTCACCGCTTGCGTTACCATTGACAACGGGGTTTTGTGTGATTGAGAAGTGTGCGGGCCATCACATTGTCATACAAAGACAGTTGGCAGTTGAGAGTTTTCAGTTGCCTTAGTGGGCGGAGGCGCTAAGGCTGGAATCAGACGGTTCACTCGAGTGAAGGTTTACTCTATGGTTACTCGAGCGAATGTTCCCATCTTCGTTTCACTATTATTTCATTTCATGTTCAGACGTGTCATTCCGAGTAAAATAGGCCGAATGAAATACAGAAATGAAAGATTAGTGAACTGTCTGATTCCGCCTCAATTGCCTTGGCCGGCCGTTGCTAGTTGCCAGCTGCCAGCTGATTGTTTTTCGTCTATGGTTAAACAAGCTTTTTGACCAATCGAGACATAGAAACCAGCCGGTTTTAGTTGCCTCGTCTAAGGCAATCCGTTCACTGAGGCAACTAAAACCTGTCAACTGGCAACTGTCTTTGTACGACAATGTGATGGCCCGCACACTACACAATCACTCGAAAACCCGTTGTCAATGGTAACGCAAGCGGTGACTCGCGACTCGCACTGCTGATTGGCGTTTGCCGTGGACGGCCGTTGCAAATTGCCATCTGTCAGTTGATTGTTCTTCGTCTATGGTTCAACAAGCTTTTTGACCAATTAAAACATAGAAACCAGCCGGTTTTAGTTTGGTTTCAGTTGCCTGGTTGCCTCGTCATCGGAGTGCCTAATTTGCGATACGACCGATGCATTTGCCTATCAAACTAAAACTGGTTGGCAACCAAGCTTCTCTCACGGCGCAACTCAAGTTTACGATTTCAGTAATTATATCAGCTTGTTTAACAAAAATATAATTTATTAAGTTATCGAAAATATTCAGGAATTTCAGCAAAAATATCTGAAACTACTATAAGAGTCCATATCTCACTATTATTATTATTTCTTTCGAATATTGAAATCCGTTATTGATAAAGCTTGCATTTTCTTAATTATCCATTGTTTTTGCCATATTGTATTTTTATTGAACTAAAATTCCCTCACCAAACACAAGAGCCTCGTCTCTTTATGGTGCGGAAAAGCTATTCTTATCTACTATTTTAACACCGTATAACAAGTAAAAAAATGTGTATTTATTGTAAAAAAAACTTTAAATATTAAATAAATAAAAAATAATTATCAACCTTAATATATAATAAATAATTGATCAACCTCCTCAACATAATATTTTCCTGCTTCGACATATCGACATAACGCCAATTACTCGAAAACTGACATGACCAGCACGGCGAGTTGCGACCATAAATAAACCAAACCACTCACATTGCCAGTGCCTGGTTGCGTCGCCATTGACAACTGGTCTTTGAGAACTGGCCAAGTGTGCAAACCACAAGTATTTCAATACACCGGATAGCGACTTGAGTTGCCAACCGGTGTTTTTTCAGTTGCCCCCCGAGCGGACGGACTAACAAAAATAATATTCTAAAAATCACAGAATTGGATTACGTTCCGTGGCGGACACTACTGCTACTTAGGCTGGAAACAGACGGTTCACTAATCGTTCATTTCTGTATTTCATTCGGCCTATTTTCTTCGGAATGAGGCGCTCCGCTGATGAGGCAACTGAAAACAAACTAAAACCAGCTGGTTTCTATGTCTTGATTGGTCAAAAAGCTTGTTTAACCATAGACGAAGAACAATCAGCTGACAGCTGGCAACTAGCAACGGCCGGCCATGGCAATCAGCAGTGCGAGTCGCGAGTAACCGCTTGCGTTACCATTGACAACGGGGTTTTGTGTGATTGTATAGTGTGCGGGCCATCACATTGTCATACAAAGACAGTTACCAGTTGGCAGTTTTCAGTTGCCTCAGTGAGCGGATCGCCTGACGCGTCTGAACATGAAATGAAACAAAAGTGAAACGAAGATGGGAACATTCGCTCGAGTAACCATAGAGTAAACCTTAACTCAAGAGAACCGTCTGATTCCAGCCTAAATAATAGACAAAGTTGTGTATATGCAAGTTGTCTATTCCTATCAAAAACATAAGCATAGAAAAATGACGTTAACAACGTATCCAATATATCTATGATATTAACACAAAAAATATTTTGTTATTTCAGTTTTCAGGATTTATTTTACTTCCGAAATGCTCACATAAGTCTACATTTGTATTAAATCATATCAGTTAATGTCACGGTACACAGGTTTTCTAGATGTCCAGTAAATGACTAGAATCTATTTTTATAACGAAAAACGGGCACCGGCGAAAATGTCAAACAGCATTTCTATTTTATCATAGTAGGTTTAAAATAAAAATTTTAATGCCGGTGTTTTTGGGAAATAAACCATTTTATGTTCCTAAATAACCATATAAATTTTGAATCATCCCATTGGGGTATTTTTGATCCATAAACGCTTTCCAAAATGGGCGACATGATTAAAAAGCTTCGCGAGAGATCAAAGAAAAGAAAGAAACTTTTGGTTCAAACGGTGAGTATATTAATTATATTTGAGACTAAAAGCTGTGAATGGTTTTCTTTGAAGTAGGGATAAAATACTCTAAATAATTCATAACATAATATTACTAATGCCCATACTAAACGGAGGGTCAGTAGAAGGGGTCATAAAATATCAGTCCTTTATTGAAATAAATATTTGTTTCATTAGGTTTTAATATGTTATTTCAGCTTGGTATTTCCAGTGTGGGAGAATTGGGACAAGCTTTGGGCACCGTAGCGGATGTCCCGATCAAACAACATATCGGCGAGGACCATTTTAAAGATGTCGGTTTCGGAGACAGCAAATCTACCAGTGAAGAAACTAATGCTCTGGTCTACACTGACTCATCCACATTTTTAAAGGTGAGTTCATATTCCAGTAGCAATAATAATAAAACCAAATGGAAAATTTTAACCTCATTGTAAATTATACAGAATTAGCCAATGAAATAAAATACCCTAATTGGCATACCTATAAAACATTCATTACTTATGATGTAAACTCAAGGTTCATAGAAAATACGTCTAACCTCTCATCTGCCGCTCACCCGCCGGCGGCCATTTGAATGTAACAATATTTGGTAAATGTTTACTACTCCGCTTACCGGATAATACGGAATTCGAATTTCGATACACGGATACGCACGGATAATACGGAGCGGAATATTTCCTTTGCCGCCATTTCTTTGGATTTGATATTTGCGATTTTTTTCAATCTAAATACGCACGAATTACTTAGGTTACCCAGCCTAAGAACCTATTTTGTGTACGTAAATAGTTGTATATTGTAGTAATTGAAGTTGTATAAGTCCCGTTTCACTTGGCCAAACGTGGCTGTCAAATACTTCGCGTAAGTGAAATAATCTTATAAAATTGATATATAAAATACATGTTTTTTCGTTTCCCCCGACATAAATACTCAATTTTCGTAATAATAAATCAAAATCTAACTGTTTGAATAAAAAATATTCCGTATTAACCAGTAGGCGGAGTATGAAACTATTAATCAATATTTTTGTGTAACCGTTTGGACAGAATGTTCGGTATGTATTTGGATCGGTATGCCAAGTCCTTCTCTTATGTATTTTGTTTAGTCATTGATATCACCACATTTGCTAGTGTTATTTTAGAGTAAACCAAGTGTTATTTTTATAATTTGTGCGTATTAAGCAAATTGGCAACTTCACCCAAATTTTTATAAGACAGGTTAGCACAAAAATTTTTGCATCATGTTAATAAAAACGAGAAGCATGTTACGCGAGATTCTTTGCACTCGGGTCATGATATTTTATTTATTTCAGGGTACGCAGTCTTCCAATCCCCACAATGACTATTGTCAGCACTTTGTGGACACGGGACAAAGGCCACAGAATTTCATCCGAGATGTGGGACTGGCTGACAGGTTCGAGGAATATCCCAAGCTAAGGGAACTCATTAAGCTGAAAGATGACCTCATTGCCCAGACTGCGGTGCCACCTATGTATCTCAAATGTGATTTGAAGGTGGGAATAGATTATTATTAAAACATGTCTTGTCATAATATATTTACGCCACTTCATGTTTTCTCTATTCACAAAGAATTCTAAAATGTCTTTTGTACTGCAGTGATGATCAACCCTTTTAGCCGTGGACCAATTTTCAATTTGTTTGTGGGCCGCAGGGTGTAGGAAACCTACATGGACATTGTTAAATTTTGTAGTTGGTGGTGTCGCATACCTATTTGTCTTTTCTAACTTGGTAATTTTTTGATAAAACGAATAGAACGCAAAAAACCAAGCCCCACAGGCAAAAAATTTATATCTCCAAGGTCTAACCGATAAATATTGTCGATTTTTATCATTCTGAAATAAAGAACAAATAAAAAATACCTACTTGCAGTTTTGGGCAACTGTTGATTTTTTCATTCGGTTAAACAACAAAATTTCGATTTTTTCTACACGGTTGAACCACGAAATTTTGTCTAAAAATATTAAGAAAAATCTTATTATTTTGAGCAGCTGATTCAAAACTTTGAACTCAACCCTTTTTTAAAACCACAGAAACTGATAAATATTCTTTGTAAACTTTTTGATATATTATTTAGCCAAGTGGGAAGTATGAAGATCCTTTCCCCAAATGACAAAATCTAGTATTCTTTAATATTTCAAAATGAAAAAAATTAAAACATTTATTGTTTTGACCTGGGGGATATAAAATTTTCATCTGCGGTGCTTTATTTTTTCTTTCTTTAATAGTAGGAAAAAGGATCACGGGTCCCACGAAATGAGCTTGCTCTTTGCTCATCACTTTTTTAAGGTTTTGAATCTGTCTGGGTAAGATAAGAGAAAGAGAAGGTTATGTAACAGTAAATGGTTATTGTTTTCAGACAATGGATATGAAGCAATTGGGGAGTAAGTTTGACGTAATACTGGTGGAACCCCCACTGGGCGGGGACTGGAGCTGGAAGGACGTGCTGGCCCTCGACATCCCTCAGGTGGCGCAGTCCAGGAGCTTCGTCTTCCTGTGGTGTGGCAGCTCGGAAGGTATCCTTCGCTACTATGAATTAGTTCTGTCATTTGGAAATCTCATTATTTATCATGTATACAAATGTACTGACCTCGGGAGGTGATTCTGCACGATAGTACCACTAAAAAGATAACTTTTTTAAAAATTCTAACATTTTAAGATAAACAATTTGAATTGTTTATACTGAAAAATATATTTTTGTGTGAAAATAAAACAAAAACTATGGAATTTTGAAAAGGTTATTTATACTTTTTACTTACCATCAAATAGAATCACCTCCATTTACAAATTAACCACATTAATTTCTTGGCTGCAACCATATGAATCCATCCTGGAATGTTTCTATTTTTTCGATTCATATTATTAAATTAAACCCAGAGGAATATAACTTCTCTTCTCAGTACTTTGTTTCATCCTGGTGGAGCCCACTGTTTTATTTATTGTTTACATTTTTATAAGAATATGTAAATGTAAAATAAATGTTTATTATATCGTAGTCCTCCTCACTGGGAGATCTTGTGCTGAGGGGTTTTTGACCATTTGACCACATCCAGTAAAACGGGTATCCCTAAAGCTCTAGCTTATTGTTTCAGGTTTGGACATGGGGCGAGACTGTCTAAAGAAGTGGGGTTTCAGAAGGTGTGAAGATATATGCTGGATTCGCACAAATATCAATAATCCCGGTCACTCCAAGAACTTGGAGCATAATGCCGTTTTCCAGAGGACCAAAGAGCATTGCTTGATGGGGATTAAGGGGACAGTGAGACGCTCAACGGACGGAGACTTCATCCATGCTAATGTGGATATAGATTTAATCATATCAGAAGACCCAGAATACGGAAGTCCAGAAAAACCCATTGAAATATTTCACATTATGGAACATTTCTGCCTAGGAAGAAGAAGGTAAGACCATTCTGTGATTTAAATTATTTAGGATTTAAACGCTTTCATATTTCAAAAAAAATTATGTAAATTAAATTTAATAATGTTATTACATATTAAGTCCTGCAAGTAGTATTTAATTTTTTTTATTAGACAGCTGTTTCGATGTTTTCAAACTGTGGTTAGGCCACGTTGAGACAATTTATTTACATGATTCTATTTACCCCCACCCCCCCACAATTAAATTTTTTATGTTGCCTAAAATGATTTATTACCGATATACTGAGAAAATAAATGTGACAATAGATTCTCTATTCTGTGGAGTACTTTGAAATCTGTTTTCCCCACATTAACCCAGATAGCCTTAAAAAAAAATTTTATGGCCTTTTAATATTTTTTTGTTTGGTTTCATCATAAAAAAAAATCAGAAACTACTTTAAAAATATAAAAAAAATATTCATTTGATATTGTGGGAGGGGGGGAGGTCTTCCAATTTTGGTACGATTATAGGCGTCTAACAAGTTTCTTTTTCAATTGCGTGTAAATGCTCCAAAAACTGACTTTTCTGGAAGAAAGTGATAATGAATGCGACCAAATAAGCAAAATTTTCATACAACCATCAGCAAAGGCCAATTCTGACCTCACTTATCTAAATTCTGGTGATGAAAATGTCGTTCGAAATGAAAATTTTCCAAGGCCAGTTTCAAAATGAAGCATTTGTGGAATAATTTGATGATGACGAGCAGTCATGACAATAGAATATCGTCGTCACATAACCTTCAATTCCTTCCTTCAACCTTCAAAAAATGATTTCTTTTGAAAATGTGACCCTGAAAATTTTAAATTTCGTATCTCATTTTTATCATCAAAATCAAGATCATTGAGGTCAGAATTGACCTTTAATGGTGGTTGTGTGCTAATTTTGCTTATTTGGTCGCTTTCGTCATCACATCCAGAAAAGACAGTTTTTATTGTGCTGGCAAGCGACTGAATGTTTTTAAAAGAAAACACGTTAGACGCCCTTAGCCCTACCGTACCAAAATTGGAACACTAAATTTTTATATACAAAAAGTATTGTTATATTACATTAACTACGATTTTTGTTACAGTATAAAAAAACGTAGTTTACATGATAATATAAAACATATTTTTTCATAAACTTATAAAGTATTGTAATACACATATACTTACATCCTACAATACATGTTTTTCGATTTTGTGATGAACAAACTTTGATTAACTTTTTTAATCAAATAACGACATCAAGTATGTTGTTTGATGTTAAAATCATAAAGGCTAAGGACCAGTTGTTTCGGAAAATTTCACATTTGAATTTCCTTCAAATCGACATTCACCGAAAAATTGGGTTGTTTCAACCTCCGTCAGAAGAAATTTCATCGAAAATTCCATAGGACCAGTTGTTTCGGAATTCCCTTCAAATTTGAATTTCCTTCAAATCGTCATTCACCGAAAAATTGGGTTGTTTCAACTTCCGTCAGCAGTGAAAATACTATAGAAATGTGATGTGAATGTGATCAGCCGAGTCCGGACGGTTAGCGAAATAATGGGAGGCGCATGCGCAGACGTCAAAATTGTGATTCGGCGGGGAACACTTGAATAAAATTTTCAAATTTATCGAACGTTATTTGGAGTTGAAACAACTTATTTCGTATTTGAAATATAGGAAGACGTGACTGCGTGTCAAATTTGAAATGAAAAAAAGAACTTTTCATTTTTGAAACATTTCCATAAAATTTTTCTTCAAATTTCTTCTGACAGAGGTTGAAACAACCCAATTTTTCGGTGAATGACGATTTGAAGGAAATTCAAACGTGAAATTTTCCGAAACAACTGGTCCTTAGTATATCTACAATAACACAAGCTGCAGACAAAGTTATTTTTTTAAACTTTATGCTTATTTAATTATTTTTTGTTTGGAACCAAAATTGGTACAGTAGGGCTATGTGGGTTAAATGATAATGTTTTCATAATTGTTTAACAATGACTTAACTGCTACTGACTTAACCTCTCATTTGTCGTAAGCCCGCCGTCGTAAAGATAAATAAAGTAGCTCCTATTCGAGATCGACATTTGACATACCTTTTGATTACAAAAATAATTTTTCAGTTTGGTTGGGTATTTTGGCCTAAAATCCAAAACTATGTTTTGTATGAAACCTGCCGCACACCCAATGGCCTTAAGTAAACCCTGAAGTAAGGCATTGCTTAATAACTCAGGTCCGGCGCATACGTCAATCCTATGTCTTCCTACGTTAAATTGTCGTGAAAACAAGCTTATGTGCCCAAGCGGTTAAGAAATATGTTGGTTTTTTTTAAACAATAAACTTGGTTAAAACTAAGTATTCTATTAATTTTGAATTAAAATGGTGCCACAAAATAAGTTTGCTGTGTTTGAAAAAATTCACATATAATTGTAAACTTTCAAATGCAAAGACAAAGCTCGGCTTTTTCTCTTTCTATAACTGTTTATATCACATGCCTGACCCTAATAGTAAAGAAGATAAAATTTAATGAGGAAGTGATTTGATTTGGTGCCCCATAACTCAAAGGCTATTGATGTTTCACGCCAAAAACGAAGCTTTAAAAAAAAGTAAAATTTATTCAGCAGGGCAGACGCTACTGTTCCTTGCAATTAAATGTCTTAATATCTATCCAAAACTAATCGATTTTTATTTTTAGGCTACATATCTTCGGTAGAGACTCCACCATACGACCGGGATGGGTGACTGTTGGCCACGATCTGACCAACTCTAATTTCAACGCCGACACCTACGCCTCGTACTTCTGTGAGGGCCGCGAGACCACAGGCTGCACCGAGCGCATCGAGGCCCTGCGGCCCAAGAGCCCTCCCAACACTAGCAAGGGGGGCTGTCGACTGCGTGGCAGGGGGGGATTTAGGGGAAGGGGGCGCGCACGAGGGGCTCCACTCTAAACACAAACCTAACATTTCAATATTTCCCGTTTCACTCTTATTTGTGGCAGGTATTTTGTACTGTATTAGAGATTAAGATGATGCTATATTAAACAAGAACACACTCATGAGATGGTATACTTTACTGTTTTTTATATTTAAAAAATGCAATAAAACATAACTAAAGATACATAACTTTTTATTGAATGCGCCTCAACCTTTTCAGAGGTAATGTCACCATGGATTTTATCTAATATCTATTGTAATCAAAACTTCTGCTTCAACCTGTTGAAATCTCATTCATACAAGATCAAATTTAATCGCTAGCTAAGTCGAATGGCGTAGCTTATACACACAAACATCTCGTGCCATTACAAGCTGTACGTTAGCAGTTTTCTACAGGATGGCCTCACAGAGGTGAAAGGGATCATGTCATGATGATACCCATTGTTTTGGGAAATGTGGAAAAACATGTCAGATTATTCAGAAGTAAGATTCCGAGCAACATTTAGTATCAATAGACTTTGATGGATAGGAGGGACAAAAGGAGAAATAAAATATAAAGATGAAATACTATATAAATCCTAATGCAATATTTATTTACTGTTTTAATTGAATAACGCATTAGGTATTTTATATCACAAACATGCTTATGTTATCATTTCATTTGCTTTTTGTGTATCAAATATAAGTTTAAAAATCAGCCCAACACATGCTGTACAGTACATATTTCTGTTCTTCGTCTGTTCAAAACACATATGGTTTAGCATTTAGTAGGGATAAAACCAATTATTCAATTTTGAATGTTAAATTCTTCTTACAAAGGGATTTGAAGTTTGTGAGAAGAATTTAATATAAGTAATAACAGCCATTATAAAATGGTAAATTGACCTCCACTATATTTGGTCCATCCATTTGGGGACTCGGCTCGCAATATATTATGGGTAAATACAATTTGTAGATTGGTGTAAACTTTTAGAAGAGATACTGGATGGGGTGACAAGTGATTGAGAGACATGTGTAGTGATGCAAGTATTGGCCAATGTTCAATGCTAAACATCAAGTGATATGACATTCCTGGAGATTTGTCACTTGGCTTATGAAACTGTGAACTGATAAAACTGTTCTGTCTGATATTTTACAATAGTTTAGACAGTTCACCAATAGGTGTTTTGATTAGTACGTGTAGAAATACAACTAAAAGGTTTGTTGCAATAACACCCTGTCCCACACAACCATGTAAGTAGTACGTAGAGTTATTCAATAACAGATGTATGTGAGGAAGGTGAGGTCATTGCTCTAATCCCTTCAGAGGTCAATCCGTTTCAATCTCCTTGCAACAAATGCCACAGTATAGCCAAAGTTAACAGGTAACAATACCAAAACCATCATTATGTAAAATACACAATCTGTCACAAATATTTAAACATTAATCTAACATCGATTAGTATTTTAATAGTTAAAACTGGTAAAATAAATGTATGTATTCAGCAATATAAAGTATATGTACGAATGACAAAAGGGTGGAGTTGAATCCTCCTGAATATATGAACATCTGCATTCCGATGTTTCATAAAAAAAAGACAAAAGATTTAACAAATAGCACACATTTGTTTGTTCATTTCAACACTCGCTACACATTGATTGATAATACGAATGTTCTCGTGAGTGATGATCCAATGATAGAATATTTGTCCGTAACATCACTGACTACATCACAGCCAGTCATAGCACATCCACATCACTACAGTACAATACAGTAACTAGGGCGGGCAACACAACTCACGCTTGGTTACTCACGCTTAATCGCTATTTACACGTACCAGTATTACTATAACTGTTACCTGAATTACCCGAGCTAGCCACTGAGCTACTATGTATTCATCAATAACTTTTTATAAGATTCAAATGAATTTAATGATAAATTATACATAAAGAAAATCTGCAATGGAACATTAACTTTAATGTTCACATCAGTATAGAATAACCTAACAAAACATTCCTGGAGCTGGCCAAAGTGCGCGAGGGCGGTAAGTGATGCACAAGTAACTGTGCCTGCGAGCTGCGAGCCACAAGCCACAAGCCACAAGCCACGAACCCCTTGTACTACAGTACTACAACTCCACCACCCGCTTGCTAAATAGGTTGTGCATCACTGCTCTGGTGTATGTAGACCATCTTTTCTGGTCTCTTTACAAAGCTTTGGCCACCTCTAAGTGATGCTTTTGATTAATGATAAATTATATATTTATATACTCATATATTAACAGAATGTATCCATTTTATCTGTATTAAGTACAACATTCAATTGAAGAAGAAAACACCAATCAATATCCATATTTTGAAAACAAATGTAATTAATTTTATCCCAATCAAAAAAAGTTTTTCATTTGTAGATAAAGATGATAAAAAAATTGCAAAATCATTTAATAATTAGCATTGGCAAGAAAAAATTATTCGCTTGAGATCAAATAACTCGCTTCCGTTAATTTGTACTGCTTAGGTAGAACAACACATGTCATATTAAACCACGTTTATACACAGTATGTAATGATATTACTGCTTAGGTAAAACAACACACATCATATTAAACCACGTTTATACACAGTAAGTAATGAATGATATATGCATTCTAAATAATTCCATCAATCATCATTACTTTGGTGGCTTTTACTGGATTTTCTCAATATAGAAAAACAATAATTTAGCAATTTCTTTTAAATCTTTACTACAACTATAAATTATTCACCGTCGTGTGAATAAGTCGGTAAATGGTTCAATTCTAGCGGCTATAAAACAAAGGGTGCCTTTAGAATTATGAAGTGTGATAACCGATTCACTAAGCCAATATTATGATTTAAAAAAAATAATAATTTAACAGATCACTATGCCTTAAGTATGTTTCCTTCTATGTACCGTGATTTGGGGGAAAAGAGGCATTTACTGAGGTTTTAGTTAATTTAGATGGTTTCTGTAAATATTAACATTTAAATGTTTGTTTATAACGTCCTTCTAACAGATTCTGTGAAAAAAATGTATTTACTGTAAGGTATTAAGACAAATAAATAATTCTGTCTCTTGTCTTCACCCATATTTGGGGTGAATAGAGATAAAAGGGGGATAATTAGAGATACGAGGGCGGTGTTTAGAGAAGAGAAAGGGTGATTAGAGATAAAAGGTGAGTGAATAGGGAATTTCTTTAATATGATCAATGGCTTGCTGCAGAATTTCGTCATTGTTGGCGTTTTATCAAAGTATAATTGGATGAAAGGTTCCGGAAAATAATGCCAAAACAATAATTACCAGTAATGAACAATCACCAAATATATTTATATCCAATTACAGTGTAATTAATCACTGTCTCTATTCCCCCGCCGCTTATATCTCTATTGACCTGTAAGGCGTCTCTATTCACCTGCTTTCGTCTCCGTTGCCCCGATATATTTAGAAATTGAAACTAAAGCGAAAACATCAAAAAATGCAACCAAAATGCTAAAATAAAGTATAAAAGTGCTTACGATAGTAGAAAGTGAACTCAACAACCAAAATAAAACCAAAACAATATATTTTACTCACTTTTTGCAATTTGCAGCGAAGTTTTAGCAAAGTGAAAAATCATACATTCAACCGAAAATCTTTATTGACGTGTATTTCATGTTTAGTCCCGTTTTGCTGTTGGTCAGTGTTGCTATATAAATACAATTACAATAACAGAATAGCTGACTCAGTTAGGACCACTTTGAACAAAAGGTATCGAAAATGTGTTCATTCTCCCAAACCACGGTAAATAAGCTGATATTTTTAAATAATTAAAACTTTGAATGATAGATTTATTTGAATTACTTTATAACTAAATTTAACCAAACTTGCGCTTTTTCTGGGGCAGTTTTAAAAATAATTCTTAAAAAATAAATAATGTAATTAGCATTAGTAAAAATTAGTTTTCTATGTCAATTGTAAAAATATTTTAGATAAATATGTTTATATACAATACAGCAAGCCCATGGTATCTGCAGACAAGCCTTATTCATACTCCTCGTAGATACTGTGCATACATCATACTGCGAGTTCTTATTATACACACTTTGCATTCTCCAGGGTATCTACAGTATATACACAACTAAATCCACAGAATCCTCTGCATACTATACACGCCCTGGCTTCTACTATACATAACATATCATGAGTTCTATTGTACACACATTGCATTCTC
The DNA here is from genome assembly GCA_951813805.1 of Limnephilus auricula. NCBI lineage: Eukaryota > Metazoa > Arthropoda > Insecta > Trichoptera > Limnephilidae > Limnephilus > Limnephilus auricula. The sequence goes on along the minus strand of OX638388.1, from coordinate 19,558,343 downwards.
CAGGGTATCTACAATATGTACACAATCAGATCCACAGAATCCATCAGAATCATCTGTGTACTGTACATGCCATGGCTTCTACCATCCATACATAACAACATACATACCACAAATTCTACTTACATGTGTATGACATTGCATTCTCCAGGGTATCTACAATATGTACACAATCAGATCCACAGAATCATCTGTGTACTGTACATGCCATGGCTTCTACCATCCATACATAACAACATACATACCACAAATTCTACTTACATGTGTATGACATTGCATTTTCCAAGGAATCTACAATATGTACACGATCAGATCCACAGAATCATCTGTGTACTGTACATGCCTTGGCTTCTACTATACATGCATCATACATACCATGAGTTCTACTGTACACACATTGCACATTCCGGGGTATTTACAGCATATACACAACTAGATCCACAGTATCTTCTGACCACTGTAAATACCCTGAGTTCTACAAATATACATAGCGCAAATCTTACTGAACACACATTGCACGTTCCAGGGGATCTACAGTATCTACACAATTAGATCCACAAATCCTCCAGGGTATCTACAGTAAAGTATCCACAGTATCTTCTGAAAGCACCATACATACATCATGGTTACCAAGAGTTCTACCAGGGAAGGCCCTGTGCAGGTGCAATTGGATAGTCGGGGAGGCGACCAGAGGGGCGCTACTTGCTAAGGTGCGGCTAATTCCTAACTAATAAGCCACCTCAAGGACGCTTGAGGTTTTTATTAGTGCCAGGTGCCATTTGGCTCAGAGCTGGCCCTGAGTTCCACAATTCACACATTGTAACTAGCATGGGTGAAACAGAACACAGAAGACATGGTGGGTCTCACTGTGCCTGTACTGTAGATATATGGTTGCTTCATGCAAAAAAAGAACTGTGATTTGAAACCCTCAAAAATCAGTACTGCAGAGAAGTGAAAAAAATAAGAAAAAACCTAATATAATCTTATAACCATTTATTGCAACACATCAGTTAATTATATAAAGGATATTATCTGACATGAAATATTCTTTAATGTATTTTTTTCTTTATATTGTATATATATATATATATATTTGGACAATTCAAATAGTGAGAGTTTCAAATCTGTAATATCAACCCACTAGGAGATACCATGAATCCTACTGTATGCATAGGTTGACATAGGAGATACCATGAATCCTACTGTATGCATAGGTTGGACATAGGAGATACCATGAATCCTACTGTATGCATAGTTTGTAGTGAATGGACCAGTGATGTGATGTCTATCTGAAGGAAAAAGAGGATTTATTTTGTTATATATTATATTCCTGCATTCTTTTTTAAATGTTACATAATAACAACAAAGTCCTGTATATTTTCATAAGTCTAGAAAATTTTGAATCCTAATATATTTTTACACCTGACAATTAAAAATGATATAAAAAAGGAGAGGGGGGGGGGGGGGGGCGAAGACAGATGGCTAGCGAGATAACAAACAATGTTGCTAATCTGCAGGGATTTGGATTTTTTTTCCAATATTATACATACATAATATATGCTCGTAATCTACAGAAATTTTGACATCACATCACCCTACTATAGTAGGTAGGTGCATAGTAGGCGCCATGGACCCAAGGACCCACTATAATTACATAAGTGTTGCCACGAGTTCTACTGTTCATACATTAGAAATGCCATAGATTCTATCGCACATGCATTAGAGATGCCACAGATTCTCCTGTACATACATTAGAAAAGTTATATTCTACTGCACATACTAGATACCGTATGATGGGGTTAGTTTACGCCCCCTCACTTTACTTTACGCCACTTTGGAAGAAATCTCTAATGCCATCTATTTGTAAATGAATAAATACCAACATTATTTCTCTTCTATCTTATAGCAAATTGACCATAGAGTATTTCTTCCGTAAGTTTCAGTTGGTTTGTGTGTGATTTGACAGAAGCAGCTCGCTTTGAAGTGAGTTGACAAATTATTTCTTAATGTGTTGTCTAATGGTGTAATGTTTTAACAGTTGATTTAAATTTTACACAGATCACACAAAACCACTTAAAATTCTCCAACAAAACAATTTACACCAATTTTAAAAATTAAAAAAAAAGTTATCAAAATACGAAAATTATTTTAATGAAATATGTTCATTCTTGTATTATTTTTTTTAATATGAACATTACATACAAAAAATTAACCCTCTAATTTCTCCTCGAAAACAAAAAGATTAAAACAACAGAAAAGGTTGAGTAATTTAACCCTGTCTTACAGTATCCCACAAACTCTGTTGTACTTCATTAGAAATGGCATGGATACTACTGTACATACATTAGATTCCACAGATTCTGCTATACGTACATTAGAATAGTCACAGATTCAACTGCAAATACATTAGATGCCACAGATTTTGCTGTATATGCATTAGAGATACCACAAGTCCTACTGTATATATTCGCCCTGTACACTTCCACCCTCTTATCCTACATCTTTGCATAAAATTACAGATACTGAAGATCAACACATCTGCAATCTCAAGGTATACATATATAACATTACAGATACTGAAGATCAACACATCTGCAATCTCAAGGTATACATATACATATAACATTACAGATATTGAAGATCAACACTCTGCACTCTAAAGGTGTGCATTATATAACATTACAGATACTGAAGATCAACACATCTGCAATCTCAAGGTATACATATAACATTACAGATACTGAAGATCAACACAAATGATATCTCAAGGTATGCATATATAACATTATAGATATTGAAGATCGACACATCTGCACTCTGAAGGTATGCATATAATATAACATCATAAATACTGAAGATCAACACATCTGCACTCTGAAGGTGTGCATTATATAACATTATAGATACTGAAGATCAACGCATCTTCACTCTGAAGGTTTGCATATATAAAACTGCAGATACTGAAGATCAACACATCTGCAATCTCAAGGTATAAATATGTGTATAACATTACAGATACTGAAGATCAACACATATGATATCATAAGGTATGCATATATAACACCATAAATACTGAAGATCAACACATCTGCACTCTGAAGGTGTGCATTATATAACATTACAGATACTGAAGATCAACACATATTATGATATCTCAAGGTATGCATATATAACATCATAAATACTGAAGATCAACACATCTGCACTCTGAAGGTGTGCATTATATAACATTATAGATACTGAAGATCAACGCGTCTGCACTCTGAAGGTTTACATATATAAAATTGCAGATACTGAAGATCAACACATCTGCACTCTGAAGGTATGCATATATAAAAATAACTTTATGAATGTAAAGTTTTCAAAGAATACACTGCAGGATTTCAATAATAAAATCCATACTATCCACTAGTAGGAAAATAAAACTGCAAATAATCATACAACATTACACTCACAACGATTACTATAAAACAAGTCAAATTAAATTATTAACACATAATATATTTATTTATTCTTGCTTTAAACATAAGTTTAAATAGATAAATGAATGCAGAAAAAACAATGTATTATACAATCGTAACAAGGCATTGGTATCGGTACGGTACGGTACGGCATTTGCATTCCTGATGTAAATCTCCTTGCACACTGCGTAATGCGTCGGGTCCACTCTACTACTCCAACCAGTCAGAGTATTATGTATGATCTAACAATTATTACAAATAATAATTACCAATGATCCTATCTTAAACACATTTAAAAAAAAACTGTTTCAAAGCCATAAAATATTTATGCAGGTACAAATAAGATAACGATCTTCAAAGTGAGAGAATGCATGAGATTATTAAATCAGAGATAAATGTCACTTTCACTTGATCAATTACATTTAATAGAAATACAGAACTATCCTCCATTCATAACAAATATTCAATAAAAGAAAACTGCAAAATCTCTGAGATCAAATATGTGACCGACATATTAAGAAAGCAACAAAACAAAAAGCACACTAGCGTTCAGTATTCTAATTAACCTATTACATAACAAACTTCCTCATTACATTACAATTAAAGTAACTTATAATGACAAACAAATTATACATTATTTAAACGTCCGTCATACTCTTCGACTTGCAAATTTGTAAAAAATTACAACAATGTACAAATATGGAACACTAACTGCTTGATTCTTCACACACTGGGCACTGGGCACCGGGCACCGGGCACTGGGCACCGGGCTCTGGTCACTGGGCACTGGTCACTGGACACTGGGCCCTGGTCACTGGGCCTCGGGCACCTGCCCTGGTCACTGGGCCTCGGGCACCTGCCCCGGTCACACCTCACCGACACTGGCCCCTCCTCAAGCAGTCTTAGCAGTTAAACGTTGCAAAATGGCACATCAACAAGTGGACAACATTCTGCTTATACTTTACTCCTCACGGGTGGATTCCTCACAGGTAGGTGGATTCTCCTGTAAAGACAGCACATGGTAAGCCACTTCCCTCAACCCACACAAAGCCAACAACGACAGACAAATACAGTCATAGACAAATACAGTCATAGACAACACTATCGCACAGCACTTCTAACTTGTCTTAGCTTGTTCTTTAGGGATTCTAATTCAGACTAATTCATTTCTGGGAAGCTAGATTGACAGGTTTAAAAATAAGAGGACAATCTGTGAAGTTAACATATTTATTATCTTCAAGTATTCTTCATTTAGGAAAATTTCCAATGACTACCGTTAAAATAATCACAGGTGCAAGGTCAAAATAATGATATATTATTTAATACAAGTCGACAAATTTAAAACAAAAAATATCTATATTAGTCCATTGGGAGTGCGCGGGTATAAATGCCATTTTACGTTATCTAATTGAAGCTTAAAGTGTTACATGAATCATTTAACATGTGAATAGTAAGCAAAACGATGTTTTATTTTTCCATCTACATAATCTAATCATTATTTAAATATGCTTATATGTACACACATACTTTGGCTCTTAATTCCAAACCATGTTGTGCTACATATATTATTTTGCTATACATGCACTTTAATAGATTTTAAGTATATGTATTTAAATACTAAATATAAGATATACAAGGTATCCACAACCAAAGAGTTGACTCTAGTATAAAAGTGTGTATACCATCACCATTAACCAATAAACAGAAATTATCTCACACATATAATAAAGAGTGCATAACAAAAATGTTACAGTACAAAAATAAAGCCAAAATAAAAAACCGGACTACACCCTAGTGTTTAATAATTATTAAGCGTAAGAAACTATAAATGTCATCAAAAATAATATTTGCCGTAGGCCGTAAGAAACATTACGTTTAAAACAATGATTTAGCAATTTTGATATGCAGTACAAGTAATAAAAAACAAAATGCTTTACCGGTTCAACTTTTTACAGGTAAATGATTTTAATCAAAACAGATTTATAACTATTTTGTTAACTCTTTAAATTCTCACGCGTTTAAATTTTGATGTCAGCTTTTTCATTGATACGTGTTTGCAAGACTATTCAGTTTTGACGTCCACGTACAGGGCACAACTGCTCACAGCCCAACTGCTGTATGGTCTTCATACAACAGGTTAATAAAGAACTTCCTTTATTGAAATTTTCACTCTTTGATGGTTTGAATGTTTTATTAATATTTTTTATTAGCCGGTGTTAAATAAGTATTTTAAAATGGGAAGAAAGCATAATGATGATTGAATTTTAAGAGAAAAATATTAAAATGCTGCATATTTTCAACTTTATACAAGAAAATCTCTTTAAAAATTTATATCTAAAAAAACAACATGATTAAAAAAAGCCTGAAATTGATTAGGTTTTGAAAAGCTTCAGTGTGTCAGAAATGAATGATAAAATGAATTATAAAAGGAAAACTGCAGTCCAACAAAATACCTAGTCAGGTTCTAAGGAGTTTTCCAAAACATGCTTCAAATAATAATGAATGCAATTAAAACCTTTGAAAGACTGATAAAACTAGGAGGATACAAATACATAGTGATAAACACATTGCTGGGAATCCAATAATTGAAATGATGAAATGAATGAAAGATACACAATACACACAGACAGTAAGTGGTTGCAAGTAATGGACAAGCGGCAAAAATATTAAAGGAGCAAATGCGAGCTTAGTTGTATTAGTCCAAGGGTTAATCCGGCGTGAATGCAAAACAAATAGGAAAGAGACAAGAGACGGGCGACACATTACTGTGATCAAGCTTGGAGCATCCGGTCCACGTCGGGCCGCTGCTGAGAGTCCAACTCCAGGTCTGGCTCCGACAGCAGGCGATAGCGTCCTAGCAGGGCCGCACCCGCACCTGCACTCTCGCCCAGCTCCACCACCGCTGCACCACACAACCAACCGTCACACATTAGCTTACACACTCATTATGTATACCTTCTATTCTGTACCTTCTGTACTTCCGTCGTCCGTCTCACTCCCACTCCTGTCTCACTGTCCCTTTTGTTGGGACCGCCACCGCCCACACACTAGGTGCTTACTAACAATATGCAGCATTTGGTTATATTCAAGACGATTCATTTGAAAAACATCGTGTCATGTTCTCAATGCCAAATACTTTCAAGAAATGACACATTATAAAAGAGATTAAATTGTGTATTGTTTTATAACATGTCATCAATTGGGTTTAAAAACTTCATTTAATATTATTTATGCTAAGCATAGATTTACAAACAGAATAAATCTATTACTAATTTAAATGCAACCATCCTGGTGCAGTTCACATAGGAGGTCGATGTACTTAGAAGGTATCTGTGTGAAGTTGTTTTGCCATTGGACAATGAGTTACGTTTCATGTCACTTTCCTTATGCATTTGAATGATTATAAATGTAGATGCACAATCCCAATGTTATGAAACCATCCTGGCGCTTGGAAGATATCCAGTGTGAAGTTATATTGCCATTGGATGATGAGTACACGGAATGTCATGTTTCATGTCACTTTCATGCCCTTTAATGATTATTCAAGAGTGGATGCACAATCCCATGTTATTGGTGAAACAACAAACTGTTAAAAGTAATGCAGCAGTTAGTGTTCATTAGACATTCAAAGATATGTGATGATGTCGACATCCTAATGTAACATATAATTATTAGCCTGAAACACTCATCCACATTGAAAAAATCTCCAGAGAAAAGATACATGCCGCCGACGGGACTTGAACCCATGTCCTTCTGATTTCAGGTCAACTGCTCTATCCACTGAGCTACGTCGGCTTATCTCTTACCTGCCAAATAATTCAATATATACTAGTGTTTCATTCAACAATTACTGCTTATTACAGTTCATCAATTAAAAGATAATAATTAACATATAATGATGAGATGAATTAACTTTGCAATAAGATATAAAACAGTATACATGTTGTGGTACGTGTTGTGTTTTGTCAGGCGATGAATATGTACCAAGTCTCCTCACCCGCAAGTACCCTCATCTCGACAGTTCAAAGAGATGCTCTATTCGAGAAGTCTGCTACGTAATACAATATTCATGCATAAACTGAACCAATACCTGAGCTACAGTTCCAACACAAGTGAGACGCTACTGGCACAAATAGATTCTGCTCTCCCGGTACTGGCTTCAATAAGCTCCATCTAACCGACAAACAGAACTTATTTGCACTAATCACGGCTCCCAAAATAAGAGACCAATATAATATACTACTTTGATAAATACCCAATACTTTTGTTCTACAATAAATTATTTACTTCAATGTTTCAGCTTATATCCACTCAATTGCCCCACATTTCACGAAAAGTAGTCAAGATTGCCCCTGAACGAACCACCAGCCGCGCAACGCGTGCAATGCACTAACAAATTACATTATTATCTATGCAACTGCACGAAGATAACAATTGTTTGTCATAGAATAAACAGTTTTTTGTTTCTTTTAATTTCAAGAGTTTTTATCTTTGTAACACATAGAAGGTTTTTTTTTTTAAATTTCATGCGAGGCATATATATTATTTTAGAAATTGTAATTGCACATTCATTCCACTTTTTTCGATTTATACCAAAAACAGGTAATACCGGGCTGAAATGATAAAATTACAGGCCTTCAGGGTACAAAAAACGCATTTTCTGGTAATTGGTAATCTAAAAATGCATACACAATTTGCATAAATAAATTAAAATTTCATTTGAAGCAAAACTATAATTATTCTACCCAATTCGTTTCAATTAGACGGGTTATTTGATAATATGTCATTGAACATGGAGAAATGAAAAAAATAAAATTATAAAATTTTGTATCGAAAGGGTTAAATCTACATAAGGTCAAGAATTAAATCATCTTGAAATAAGATTTAAAACCACCTACCACTGTATTTAAAAAGTTTTTTTTTCACAATATTTTATAATAAACAAAATATAAACAAGCTTGTTTGCCAACAGGCCACTTGCAACATTTTTTTAAATTCGGTTGAGGCAAAAATTTCTTTGTCTTTCTGTAACATTTAAAAAAAATTAATCGTATTTTTGAAACCATGGCGGTTTCCACTTGTTGAAAACTTTAAGGCTTGGTCCGCACAGACAGGCGGCTTGCTTAGCGTCTAGAGCCTAGCGAGTCACCTAGCGAGTAGCTTAGTAAAACAAACGTTCTAGAATTTTCGCGACCGGCCGTACTGCGCGCCTGGCTAGTCGCTTAGCGTGTATCGAAGTAAACAAACGTGTTGATTTTTTGTCACAAGGCGCCAGGCATTTTAGAAGAAAAAAATTGATGAAATATTAATTGCATCAGTTTTTAAAAGAGAACCTCTGTGGAATCCAGCTAATGAACTCCATAAAAATGCTGTTGTATATATATATATATTACATACATGCTTTTTCTAAGGTGCATATGTGTACATGTACAAATGTATATGCATAGTTTCTTCTGGCAATCTTTTTCTAAGTGAGAATCCAAATGAGTTAATTTTCCTTTAACTTTACTGAGAAGTAGATCAAATGTTTCTCTGGACATTTCTAACCCTTTCCGACCGGCTTCATACGATCGTGAGTTTGATTTGAAAAAATCCTGACCGAAAATAAATCTGTTTTTGGGAACGGAACCGGAGTCGATCGAACGTGCGGGAGCTGCTTATGTAGGGTATCTTTAAGCGCGTGTTTTTCGAGCAGTAAGACGCCTAGCCCTATGGGATTATAAATTATGAGCTTTACTAGTGTGGTCCATCAAATTTCGGACATTTTTTCTCGGTTGGAAAGGGATAAGCAAATATTTGTAAAAATTTTCATCAAAATTGCGCAATTATTTATACTGAACCTTAAACTTCCCATGACTAGACCGTGACTTATTTATGTCATGAACCCAACATGATGGATAAGACTGTGGTACGGAGAAATTAACTATTTACGATTCCGCTTAAGGATCTCTTGTTGGATTTAAATTATGGTTTGGTTTTGTTAAAGTTTGCACCCTAAACATTATGCCTGTTACTACAAAGTAGGAAGCCGACGAAACGTACAAACTTCATATGTAATGTATATACTATCTGTCAAAAGTATCAGTGTTGCTTTATTAAAAAAAATAATCAGAGTGGAATTTTATGAATATAATTACTGTTTTTTTAAATTATTTATTATTATTATAAAAAACCACACATTCCTAATTTTTTTAGTAAAGAAAGATCTGTGCGCATGATTTTTCCAAGTCATATTATAAAATGCACGCAAGTGGCCTCCTGTTATTCACAAAGAAAATTGTTAATACTGCTGGTTTGAACCTAAAAACAAACCGGAATGCTTCACAAATCCTACAATTAAAAAATTATGTAATTTTTTTCTATTTTGAATTATATTTAATAAATTAAAGAATTGTTAAATTCTTGTGTTTTCAGTTTCAAATGGATAAGTAAACAATTTTTTTTTTAAACAATTGTAGTAAATTTATTGTTGATTTATCAAAGAAAATACTAATGCAGGCATTGAAACGACAGGTTATGTCAGATGTTAATATCAATTGTGTTCAGAACATAGAAAGTGTATTTATAAGTTTTAAATTAAAGAAGCGGGAAAGAATTTATCCACCAATTTAACACATAATGTTAAAATAATAAAAAAATTGAAATGTATTAAACTTCTGTTTGAAATTAAATGAAAATGAAAATTTTGATATGTCGTAACTCTGAAAGTATCAGTGTTGACTCAGTCTTTTGACTTGTTAAATCAGAAAATCTAGAAATAATAATACAAATCAAATTGATGATTTATGTAGAAAATGTATGGCTTTTCCGGAAACTATAGAACATATTATATCGGGATCGGGAAACTATAGAACATATTAGCGCCGTCCGAGTATATATTTAAGCACAATCAGGTTTTAAAAATAATTCACCAAAGTTTGGTAATTAAACATAACTTGATTGACTGCCATAATATAGTACAATATTATGAATACAAACCAAATTCATTTTTAGAAAATGAATTTTGTAAAATATATTATGATAAAACTATACTAACAGACAGAACAATTAGTCATAATAGACCTGATATAGTTTTACATGACAAAACTAAAGAAATAACTTATATCATTGACGTAGCTATTCCAAATTCCTGTAATATTGAAAAATCTGTTTCTGAAAAATAAGAAAATATATAGATTTAGAAAATGAGATTAAAAGAATTTGGCATTCTCAGAATATAAAAATTTTACCGATTATTTCAACTACTGGCATTACACCTAGCTCTCTCATTAAAAATTTAGGCGTATTAGATTTATCAAAGAATTTACATATATATAAAAATGCAAAAATCAGTCATTTTAAATACATGTAGGATTACGAAAGATTTTTTAAATATTTATATTGAGGGATCAGTAAGATTTATCGGTCCAATTAGGAGTTCCATCGAACCGAACCCTCTGATATGAAAATATCTGGAGTCGATGAATTATTTTCCCATTGGTACTCTGGTAGGTTAACATGTTGTTTTTGTATTGTTTTGTATTAATTATACTTATATAATACATTTGCATAGCATGGATTTACTAGATGATTGTGGAAAAGTGTGTGAAAGGGTTAAGTTTTTCCTGTGGGGAAAATTTAACCCTGACATAAAGTCTGGTTTAGAAAAATGGTTTTCTGGCGCGAACGCAGTTCCCCTTGTTGGGCACTTGACACTTTTCTGGATTCTCGCGAAGGTTATTATGCACCAGGACAATTGAGTGGCTGTGCTTACAGGTTTTTAATAATATTATTGTTATATATTACATGCAATATTCCGTTTACAACTGTTCAGATTAGTTACTGTAATGCACTATGAAAGAATACATTATTTTTATATTTTTTTTAATTTAATTTTTTTTTAAAAGAAAGACAAACATTCCCGGGTTACGAATAACCCAACAACATTTGAAAATCTCCTACTACCACCACACTAAGCAGAAGATGTTGCTTGTGTTGTGGTGGAGGACTTAGCCAGCCGAGGAATCGAACACGGAACGCCTGGGTGAGACCCAAACGCGATGCCCACTGAACCACTGACCGGTCAAAAATAATAAAAATATATTGAAGTAACGTTGACGACATCATTTTTGATAAATATGAAGACCGCTGTTACGTACATATTGTTGAGCTGGGAGATGCAGTATGCAAGTTAAAGAAGCCATCTTTAAATTACGTATTATTAAATTATTTTCTCTAGAAACTGTTTCAAATTGAAACGCACTCCATCTATTCTGTCAAATCATAAGCAAAGCATTTTATTTGACAATATCCAGTATACGCCCCTACAATAAATGCTTCTACATAGGTGACATAGAATAAATTAACGTAAATACATACATACATAAAATAAAAGTGAATAAGAATAAAAGCACTGCTAAGAATAAAAGTGCTAAGAATCGACGCTGGCATTTGAAAATGTTGTGTTGTGCCTCCGGATGAAGGTGATCATCGCAAGATGTGACTTTAAGTGAATTCTACACCATAGCTGCTTTGGTTGTAACGGATGCACTTGACTGCTTGGTAATTTCCAGGGTAGCATAATTGTGTTATATCATGAAAAATTCAAATAGAGTAAGCTTCACAAATATATTTATTTCACATTTATAACACATCCAATGCATCAGAGTAATTTGTAAACGTATATATTGTAAATTCATATATATTTCTTATCTCTATCAATCAATATGGAAAATGGTTTAATTAAACCTATATTTAAAATAAAATTTACGCCTTAACTCAACTAACTTAACATATTATTATATTACAAAGTACTCAGGCATACAAAAATTAGAACAAAGGGATGATCAGGAGAATTCAGAATTTTTATACTGCTACAAGTACACAATATATATATAGTATGACTTGTATGTATTAGGAATTTTATAGGAAGTACAGTAGAACCCCGTTGATTCGTACCCCGAAAATTCTTAAAAAAAAAACAGTAATTCAAAATTTTTACCAAAAAATAGCCAAAGGAAAAAATTTTATAAAAAAAAAAAAATTATTCATATTTATTATCATTTTGGTCTGCACAGGAAAATTTGTTCGCGTAATTCAAAGAAATTAGATTTTTTTTAAATATATACAATTTTGTGAATCTGAAACTGACAGGCCTCGATTTTTCAATATAAATGTGAATCCGCTGCATTTTTGCAAAATTTCCTTAGAATATCTGAATTTGAAGGTCCGACCTTACTTTGAATACCTATTTCTAAATTAACCATTTGTAATACGAATTTGAAAGGGCGTCCACGGAACTCTACAATTTTTTCTCTTAAAATTCAAATTATGTGGGAATTTCTTAATTCGAAATTTGGTTTTTGAGGTACTATGGATTTGGAATTAACGGAGTTCTACTGTTTAAAAGAAGAACAGGATGAGACAGTGCGTTGGAAGGCTCCAAATTTTGTATCTACGCCAATACGGTAATACTATGACACTTTTATGTATATGTACATACTAAAATAAATATGGGACAAGTTTCAAATCATCTCAACTTTGAATAAATATTTTTTTAGTAAGAATAATATATACTAATAATGGAAAAAATGTTCAGAGAATGGAAATTCTTCTACCGCCATATATAATATAAAATATTATCACGGATATACGGAGTGGAGTTATGTATTATAAAAATTATTTTAATGAGGTGTGGAGTATTTTCAATAAAAATTTGAAAGATCAAGCTTATATTCATAAGCTACATACAGTGAAACCCTCTTAAGAAGTTTTCCAAGGGATCGGAAAAAAAACTTGTTAGCCGAGAAAACCTTATAAGTGGGATAAATTGGACCATTGAGTTTTCAAGGGACCGAAAAAACCAAACTTCTTAAGCAGGAAAACATCTTAAGCGAGAACTTCTTAAGAGGGTTTCACTGTAATTGTAATACATGATTTGGTTTAGGTTTTCTTGGAAAAATAATCTATCAAAAAAATGAAGTAGCTTTAGATATTTCTCAACAATTGATTTGATTTTCACCACGAAAGCGGGACAACAATTCAAAAATATATGGTTGGTTCAAAGGAAGAACCTGTGAGGTGTCCTACTACTAATAAGCCTACATCAGTTATACCTTTGAAGATACAATATGTGAATTCATATATGATTTTTCATCAGAATCATTTCCACAAGCTATTCCAAAAAAACAACACAGTAAATACATGTGTGCACACTGGCCCAAATGCAGGTATTACATACATACATATTCCAAATTGATTTTAGTTAGGAGATATTCTCTCTACAGTCAGTAAGATTACTACTCAGATGAGTGGAAGGTGTGTATTATCGGTATAAGAAGTTAAATGATACGCAAAATCTCCGAGACTCGAGATGCGCAAATACATATTTGTATGTGAGCAAGAGATCCTTTTCACGTTATGTCACAGGTCATAAATTTTCGATTGAAATTAATTAATCAGCTTGACTAGGGCTGCAAGGCCTTTTCACAATTTTTTGATATTGTTTATTTTAGCCTTTTCACTGCATTCTCGGTTCATATAAGATAACAGACGTTTGCGGAGCACATTGAAGCTAGTAGTATACTGTTACAACAATGACAACAAGGCTGATAGTGTCATAATACCGTATCTTAGAAAGGAATACATTGGCTAGGAAGGATGGGTGTGAGGTTGTGGGAGGGTTGGAGAGAGGGGAGAAAAGTTAAGTAGGTGCACGCTGAGGTGCATACTGTGAAGGATGCTAACGGAAGGAACGAGAGTGAGTGAGCAGGGGCAGGGGAGTGGAGAGGCGGCGGGTGTGGGGCAGGCGGTGAAGGGGTCGGGAGGGCGGGGAAGACAGGCGCCGCGCCTCACCAGAATCCCAGCCCTCTTCGGGCTCCAGAGAGTCCTCGCTGTCCTCCTCCGCGCTGGACGAGTGCGACAGGGAGGTGGGGGAGCCGCGTAGCCCGCCCGTGCTGCCCACGCCGTGTCCCCACGCCGTGTTCTCCGGCATGCGCTGCACCAGCAGCTGGACCTGGAACACATCAACACACCATAAAGCCTTCGTACTAACTATACATGTTACTAAATAAATATATTTTGTGCTTTCTGTAATTTCATTTTAAATTATTGCCACAAATGACTACAAGGTAGTGATACTTTAAACTTGATTTAAAATAATAATTTACATAAAAGTTTAGTATGGAAAGCGGCGTTGCCAACTCTACGTCAATTTAAGTAGATCTACGTATTTTAGACCTTTCCTCCACACCTACGAACTTCACTCCCAGAATCAAGGTATTTTTTTTCAAATTGAACAAATTTGCAAATTAACATAACTCATTAGGCTGAAGAAGTATATTTTCTGTTACTTTACTTAAAGACAGTGGTGTCCCCGTCTGTGGGACAAATTATGTGGCGCGGACTTAAACAAACGTTCCGTTTTGTACTAGACTCCACGCCACATAAGAAGTTCCACAGGCGGGGGCTAGTGTCCATGTAATTTCTGACAGGTGCTCTAAGAAACACAAATCTTCCATTTCAAGAGGATCAGCTAATCAAAGCAGATGAGTTTTGGTGTCATATTTCAAAAATAAGAAAAGGTGATTCATCTCCAATGTTACCCTTATTGGCCCATTTGTACAAAACTTATTAACATTGCCACATCATAGGAGTGCAAATGTTGAGTGTCTGTTTTCTTCAATCAATTTGATGAAACATAACATCAGAAATAGAATTTCCACTGACACTCTAAAAAGCTAACTTGAAAATGAAAAGTGGTTAAAAACAAACAGCGAGCCTTCGCAGGAACGCATTCAATATTTTAATAAATATATGTATAAATTTAATTTGCCTGAAAATAATGAAAAATGGGTAAATTTTTTTTTATACCACAAAGTTGGCAAAAAAGCATACGGCCTGTCGGTAAACGGTTACCGCAGCCTATGAATGCTTACAATACCAGGGGTATCACAAAAAAATTTGTAGATCTAAAAACTTTTCATATTTTATAGTCTGGCCTACGCCTTTTTTAAAATCTGCGTTGGCAACACTGGTGGAAAGTTAACATACTGTAAAGCCATACTTAGGAAATCAAAGTAATCATTCAATTTATAGCATCTCCATAACCACAATAAATTATTCATAATAAAACTCACCATGAAGCCTGGGCTGTATATTTTATCCCTTTTATCTTTATGTGCTACGTCTAATTGCCATTTATCCAAAGTTAATCTAAAAGTGGTTATTAAAGTACCTGGAAAAAAATATTTTATTGAAATATACATTCAGTGTTTATACAAGATAAGGTTAATGGATCATATTGTTTCTTTTTCTATTAGCTGCGGGATTTATGTTTTGTTAATATCAGATGACATACTGCTTTATTCCGTTTACCTATCCAAAGTAGGCAAAGACGGTTGACCTGGGGGAAGGCAGAGAAGGTTGACCGCCAAACAACTCAGTCTTGGCACACACTCCTTACTTCATTTTCATACATACATACCAGTTCATTATTCTGACTCTGGCCCGACTCAAGTATTTGGTTCACTTTCTGTACCCGACATCTTCCAAATTTGCGTCACATTTGCACACAATTCTAACACATTTGCGTCATAATATATTCTTCTTACACTCCTTCTAATGAATAGAATTCTCCTCACTCATAACCTTATTGATGAATAAAAATATTGCGTGATTATTGGCTTCAAAATCAGCCCACAACATAATAAAATAAAACTTGCACATAAGAAATTCAATTCATCAAAAAAAGCTGTTTCCTCGGTCCCTTCAAAATTGACCTAATTTACAAATAGTGTAAGTAAGGTTCTCTTCCACATAGGAGGATTTTATGAAATACAAAGAAAAACCTTTCAGAAAAGATAGTTGTATTTGAATACTTATGAAACTGCTTAAGTAGAGAAATATTATATTTACCATCTTGCTCAGTATCCTCTCTGACAGCGTTCACTTCATGCGTCACAAAGAAGGTGTTGAACCAGAAGTGGAAGAGTTTCTCCTTCTTGGGTTTGTTGTACACCTCCACCTTGATATCCCCTACCAGAGGGGTGCAGCGATCCAGTCGCATGCGGATGTCGGATGCACCCTTCTTCACCTCGTGACAGCCCAGAGATACCTGCAATCACAGTCCCTCAGTTAACGCCTACTTCTGGTATTTATTTGTTTACACCCAATTTCGCATCACCTCCTCATCACAGATGTAGAGGTGATGCGGAAGGAAGATGGTAGCTTAGGGCACGCCGTCTACAGAAAGCCAACGCATACATAACTAATATCTACACGCTGATTCGCATCACCACCCCGCGCAGAAGATAGGACTTAGTCATACATTGGTGACCCGAGCGACCAGAATATGTGAAGAACCCAAAATCGGAGCGGAACTCACAAAGCTGACTGACGCACTGGAACGTAACGGTTACCCAGCAAGGCAGACAAGGCAAATTTTAAGAGCCAAATCTGCACCAAACGAAGACAGAACTGAACAAGAGCTAAAAGGCTGTGCTTTCCTGCCCTATATTCACAATGTGACAGACAGCATCACCAGGTTATTGAGAAAAGAAAGCATCAAGACTGTCTTCGGAACCACGACAAAAATACAGGTTAGGTTAGGTCTGCAAAGAATAAGTTTCCTCTGAAAACAGATGGAGTGTATAAACTCAGCTGTTCCGGATGTGACAAGGTCTATGTAGGTCAGACAGAGTGGACGATCTCCAAAAGGATATCGGAACACTTTCAAGCATGTAAACTCGACCACCCTGACAATTGCCGGTAATCGGCAATTGCCGAGCATTTAATTGAAACCGGCTATTATTTTGGATTTGTTCCTGAAATCTTCGGAAGACCCAAAACCCACAGAGCACGCCTAATTGCGGAGGCAATTGAAATTCACAAACAACCGATCAATATCAATGGAGATGATGGAGCTAAACTCAATAGTTCTTGGTATCCGGTAATTGACGGATACACCAAAGCTAAACGCAGCAAAACAACATTTTGAACTATACTGTTATACCAGCTCGCAGAGGAGTGGAGCTGGCAACACGGTATCGCTTAGATATACTTAAGCATACACTTTAGAACTTTCAATAAACACATCTGCCCTGATGATGGACACTGTAACGTTGTCTGAAACGTCGGCTAAAGGAGTTAGCGTAACACAGCAGAACATCCCAAAAATAAACAACAAAAAAATACTTTTGGCCGTGAAAATCTTAAATCATATTTGATATAAAAGTATTGTCCAAAATTATAACCTACTGTAATTGGACGCCATAAACTGAAGTTAAAGTCAGTGTTGGGCCATTTTTTTTGTGAAGTTATATGTGTAAAAAATTTACATATTTTATTACAATATTATAATAATTGTATAAAAATATTTGACAGCAACGCCTTTCCAGGCATTTAAGTAGTACCGGCGTAAAAGGTAGAAATACACTTCCCGATCAAAGTGGGTTAATAAAATAAACAAATAAAACATGCGCATATTATTCATTTATATATTATTATGATTCAGTTGATATATTATTGTCCTGAAGAAGGTTCAGTCCAACCGAATCCGGTCGACGAATATAAATTAAAATAAAGTGGTTTAAAACAAAGTATTTGTTTCATTTTGTATAATGTCAAGCCAAGTATTTTGCGTTCCTCGATAATTAATTTTTTAGTGAACAAAAAAATCACGACAACAAAACAATAATATACAGGTGTCCGGGGGTAAAGTGCATTAACTTCGGGAGGTGATTCTACATGATAGTGTAAGTAAAAAAGATAAATAACTTTTTTCGAAATTCCAACTTTTAGGGGTACTTTTTTGGTAAAAAGATAAAATTAGTACGGCGTGTGCGGCCTGCACTATTAGTTATTTTCCGATGTTACGATACGCGCCAATCAAAACCAACGTCGCCACAATGCGCCCGGCTGACTTAAATTTATCGGGTAAGTTTATACCTTACACTAAGGATGTTTAATAGGTACGTCTTTTTGTATGGGAAAAAAAAGTAGGAATTTCGAAAAAGGATGTTAATCTTTTTTACTCCTACCATCATCATCACCAAAGTTAAAGCATTTTACCCTCGGACACCCTGTATATAATCAATATCTGTGACTTGTTATATTCAGGGCCTTTCTTTTTCAGATGGGACAGTAATAATCTCCCATCTGGAGGTTAGTGGTTTCATTACCACAGATTCGTTTTCGTTGAAGGCTTTCTTTTTCTTGGAATATATGTATGTTTTATCCTGTGATTTGAGTAAAATAATGGTATTCACAGACAAACCTCAGCAAAGTTTATGTTCTTGGCACTATTATGTTTGAGCAATTCATCGAATCAACATGTACTTGTAAATAGTTGGTATGAAGTAAAGTTGAAATGGTTATTTACCTTTTGCACGGAATGGTTGGCTTCCGAGACCAAGAACTCCAGGATGCTCTGGCCCCCATTGAGTGCGGGCGGGAACTTAATGAGAAGCTCCAGAATGAGAAGAGAGGGCCCCGGGTACAGGTCCATGGGGCTGGCTGGCTCCCCCACCGCCATGGCCCCGGGGTTCCCCTCCCGCCCCTCCATGGCTAGCAGGGCTGCGTAGTACTCCACGTACCGCCGCTGGGAGGGTATTGTCACACCTGGAAATATACATAACAATAATGTTGTAATAACATAGCAATAATGTTGTAATAACATTACAAACTAAAATGTATTAACATTACATACTAAAAGAGAAGCTGTTAAATAAAGATTTGTATTATCAGAGAAAAAAGTTGGGAGGGTAAAAGAACAATATAGTCATGGGAAAGCAATTCTATTGCAACTGTTACTATGTAAAAAGATGGCGCTCATCCGTTCCAATTAACATTGTAGTAATGTGACCAGTTAGAATAATTTTTTTTTATGCCGGTTTAATTTTTTCTGTGGGGGTCGAATGGTTGGTAGGTCGTGGGGGGACACATCCCGCTGGATGGTGTGTGCCTCAAAAAAATACCACAAACGACATAGCTGCATCGACAGCACTACCAACAAGTCCAACTCTCTGGCGTCCACGAGTGGTCATCATGGCCCCGCGATCCCTGGGCAATGTGATCTCCAGTCATAGCCGACAGAGAGGGGGCGAATGGCGAAACTCTGGCGCCATAAAACCGGAACCTCCCAGCTAAGGGAAGGAAAACCCCTACAGAAAAACCCTCGCCTCGAGTAAGGGGAACTAGCGTAGGGAGTGTGGCGAACCCATCGCTCAGGGAGTGGAAACACGACCTGCAATAGTCATCCCAAGCTAAGGTGTTAGCTACCGTGCTTAGGGCTGAATGGCACTGGGGAACAGTGTCACGAACGGTGCCTCCGAGACACAGGGTCGAATCTCGGAGTATTTAGACCTTACCCCAGCATTCGGGGCTCTGCTGGGGTGGACCATCTATTTCCCTAGATACTCGTGGGATCAATTATGAATAACCAAAATAATAAAATAACCAGAAACGATGAGGGGCCCTTGGGGAACCTGAGGGGAGAGGAAGGGAGAGACGAGGCCACCTCGGTGGGCTCTTCCCTCTTGGGGCCTTCAAGGAACCGAGAGGAAGTGGAACGGAGAGTGGAGACCACCGAGGTGGACTCTTCCCTTGTGGGACCCTCGGGGAACCCAAGAAAAGAGGCACCTCAAAAGAACTCAACGCAATTGGATCCTCCAGGGAATCCAGATGCGGAAAAGCAGGGACCCTCACGGGACCTGCAAACTAACTCCTGCAAAAACCCCCACCTCCAACCGGGACCCTCGAGGAACCGGGGGAGAGGGGGGGACATAAAGGAGGATCGTCCAACGGCCACTACGGAGAAAGATGCGGTGAATTCCCTCACGGATGACGTGGGGAAAATCCGCATCAATAAAAGACTCAGTGGGGCTGCGAGGAGGAAACTTAACAAGGAGAGGCAGGGTTCTGACCGGGGCCCTCTGGCACAAGGAACCGGTCAGGCAAAGCCGGGAACTTCTGGAGTTAACTGGCGACTAAAGAGATACCAGGAGCAACCAGGGACTTCTAAAGTCAGCTGGGGACAGCCAGGGACCTCGAAAGACAGTCGTGCCGGGACCCAAAAACCAGGGACAGACCAGAAGCAAACGGGGACCCTACAGGGTAACCGGGAGCGACCAGGAATGCCCAGGGAACCAAAGGCCGGGAAGAGGAGTAGGTCCTCACCGGAACCCAAAACCTCCGGGCTAACACCGGAAAATGCCCGGAAAAAGCCCCGAGGAACTCCCATCCCTGCCACCTATGCGGAAGCCGCCGATAATAAAATTAGGGTGGCTATTGTCCATAGGAACAGGGAGGAGGAGATTACAAGGGAGCAGGAGGCCCTTGTGAGTGAAGGTGCTAGCGATATCATTCTGAACATCCCAAAAGGACAGTTCAGACCTGGATTCGACGAGTGCTTCATTCAGAAGGGCGTCCTGAGAATGACCTGCTCCAACAAGGAGTCAGAGGAATGGCTGAGGGAGATGGTGCCGACCTTACGGAAATGGCAGGGCTGCGACCTGGAGGTGGTGGGGTTAGATGAACTGCCAAAGTACGTGAAGGTCAAGGCAATAATCCCTGAAAATGCTGTTGTAAGCGCCGAGAGGCTGCTGCAACAGCTGGAGAACCAGACCCCGCGGCTCCACACAAAAAAGTGGATCGTCCACGACTCGATCAGGGAGAATGATAGATACCGCCTGATCATGAGCGTGGACGAGGACAGTGTGAAGGTGCTGCGGGAAATGGGAATGACAGCGCACATCGGGATAAGGAAGGCCACCTTCACGGTGCGCGGACCCAACACCGAGGAGCGGATATAGGGTATAAAGTGTAAGGATTAGACCCCTAAAAATGGCTAAAAACTTACATTTCATCCAAATAAACTTGCATCGCAGCCCAGCAGCGGCTGCCGTGCTCAACAGGAGAGTTACCCGGGACCGTGTGGATGTCGTACTGATTCAAGAACCCTGGACGTACAGGGGGAAAGTCAGAGGACTAAACATGAACCAAGGTCTACTCTACTACAACGAGTCGGGGGACAGACCCAGGGCCTGCGTCCTCATCAGAGGGATAGCTGGCACACTGCTCCCCGAACACTGCAGCAGGGACCTGGTAGCTGTGAAGCTGCAGATCACGCTGGACCAAAGAAGCAGGGAAGTAGTGGTGGCGTCAGCATACATGCCCTACGACTCTACGGAACCACCACCCTCAAGGGAAATAACGAGACTCATCCAAGACTGCAGGGAGAAGGGTAGGGAACTGATACTCGGTATGGATGCTAACTCGCACCACACTGTGTGGGGGAGTACGGACATCAACAAACGAGGACAGGCCCTCCTGGAATACCTGATGACAGTGAACCTTGAGATTCTCAATAGAGGTAGGGAACCCACCTTTGTTATAAGCAACAGACAGGAGGTGATAGACCTAACCCTGGGAACCTTGAGAGTATCAGGTTGGAGAGTGTCGGATGAACCATCCCTGTCGGACCACCGACACATAGAATTTAAACTAGAGGGAGAGACAAGCAGAACGGGGACCGATACATATAGGAACCCAAAAGCAACCGACTGGACTCGGTATTCAGAGGAGCTAAGCATAGGAATGGTAAGATTTCCAGCTAAATACGGTTGCCCCGAAGAAATTGAGGACGCAGTAGAAATACTGAGGGACTCAATGATAAGGGCATACGAAAATAGCTGCCCTCTGAAGACAAGTACCAGTGACAAAACACCGTGGTGGTGCAGAAGACTGCAGGAGCTACGGAAACTAGTTAGGCAAGCCTTCAACAGGGCCAAAAAATCTGGAAACTGGGATGCTCACAAGCAATACCAGAAAGAGTACAAAGAATCAATCCGGAAAGCCAAAACAGGCTCCTGGGAGAAGTACTGTGGGGAGGTGGAAACCATCCCCCAGGCAGCGAGAATTCAGAAAATTCTTGCCAAAGACCCAGGGGCAGCCAAAGGCCCATTCAGGAAAGCGGATGGAAGCTTTACCAATAACTGGGAGGAGGAGCTGGAGGAACTGCTGGGAAAACACTTTCCCGGCTACAAAAAGTTAGAAGCAGGTGACACCGATCCACCACCAGCCCGAGTTACACGGGCAGGTAAGGACTGGGACACTGCGGCTAAAATAGTTACTCCCTCCAGAGTTAAATGGGCAATCGAAGGGTTCGATCCCTTTAAAAGCGCGGGAGAAGATGGAATCTTTCCGGCACTTCTACAGAGGGGCCTGGATACAATCTTACTTCCGGTGACTAAGATCCTGAGGGCGTGCTGCGCCCTCGGATACATCCCCGTATCATGGAGGAAAACGAGAGTAGTGTTCATACCAAAACCTGGGAGAACCGACTACGACAAACCAGGCGCATTCCGTCCAATTAGTCTCACCTCCTTCCTTCTGAAGACAATGGAGAGGCTAATGGATAGACACATAAGGGACGGGGCACTGAGGAAAAAACCCCTCCATGAGTTGCAATTTGCGTATCAACCAGGCAAGTCGGTCGACGCGGCACTGCACAGGTTGGTTTACAAACTGGAGCAGGCGCAGGCGACTGGAGAACTGGCGGTAGGACTCTTCCTGGATATAGAGGGAGCATTCAATTGCACCACTATTAAATCCATCGATGAAGCGGCAGAAAGACATGGACTCGACAAAACCACCAGAAGGTGGTTGAAGAACATGCTCTCAGGCCGGATACTTACGGTGACAAGGGGTGAGGTGAACATCAGAGTACTGGTGACACGAGGGTGTCCACAGGGAGGGGTCTTATCACCCTTGCTGTGGAGCCTAGTGGTGGACAACCTCATCCGGAAACTCAACAACAGGGGCCTCTATACACAAGGGTATGCGGATGACATCGCAACCATAATAAGGTGTTGGGATGCAGACACAACCAGAGGCCTCATACAATCAACACTGGCAACAGTGGAAGAATGGTGTGAAGAAACAGGGCTGTCGGTCAATCCAGACAAGACAGAACTAGTAATCTTCACACGTAAAAGGAAACTAGAGGGATGGAATAATCCAACCTTCTACGGAAAGGAGTTAGAACCCTCAGACACGGTTAAGTACCTCGGAGTCATCATAGATGCCAAATTGAGCTGGAAAAACCAGGTGGAAACTGTGGGCAGAAAGGCATGCGCACTAATGTGGGCAACTAGGCGGATCTGCGGCAGAACGTGGGGACTCAACCCTAAAATGATGCAATGGCTGTACACAGCCGTTGTGAAACCAAGGATCATGCATGCAGCCCTGGTCTGGTGGAGGAGAACAACACTGAAAACAGTGATGGTCACACTCAACCACATACAGGGACTTGCATGTAGAGGAATCACGGGAGCTATGCGAACCACTCCAATACTAGCCATGGGAGTGCTGCTAAACCTGCCCCCACTAAACTTAGAAATAGAGGGGGCGGCGATGGCGGCAGCCTACAGGTTACAGTGTAAAGGTCAATGGAGAGGTGAGCTGCCCAAAAACAGTCATACGGAGATCGGAACAAGACTGAGGGCAATTAGCCCGACAGCTGGAATGAAGCAAGACGGCAAACAAGCCGACTACTTCTTCAGACAGCAGTTCGGGGTGATCTATCCCACAAGGGAGGAATGGGACACGGTTCCAGGTCCAACCTTCAAACAGGAACTAATCTGGTTCACAGATGGGTCCAAGATGGAGGAAGGAACAGGGGCCGGGGTCTGTCTGCAGGGATCCAAGAGGGAACTCAGTATACCTCTAGGAACACACTGTACTGTGTTTCAAGCTGAGATGAAAGCCATCTTGGCCTGCGCACAGGAGAATATACGCATCGGGTACAGGAATAAGAACATAAGCATATGTTCTGATAGCCAGGCTGCCCTAATGGCACTGGGAAGTAACCGATGCGACTCTAGACTGGTGATGGAATGCAGGACTATTCTCACAGAACTCGCTAACATCAATAAAATAACCCTGATTTGGGTACCAGGACATAAAGGTATTGAGGGCAACGAGCGGGCTGACGAACTAGCAAGGAAAGGGGCGAAAGCACCACTTGTAGGATCCGAGCCGGCCGTAGGAGTAGCAGCTTGCCACACAAAACTACATATCGATAGGTGGGTCAAATCCCAGCACTGCAAAGAATGGGAGAGGGCACCCGGAATGAGACAATCCAAAGTTCTCATAAAAGGACCGGACCCTAGACGAACCAGGAAACTACTCGATATGGACAGAAACTCGCTGAGAGAACTGGTAGGACTATTAACGGGACACTGCCATCTCAGGAAACACATGCAGATATTGGGAGTGGAAAACACTAATATATGCAGAAAATGTGAAGAGGATGAAGAGACTCCAATTCACCTATGGTGCCAATGTCCTGCCCTGGTGGGAACTAGGCTCAGATACCTGGGGAGACATACAGTAGAACCAGAAGACATAGCCACATATCCAATAACAACGCTGGTGAACTTTATTAAAGGGACTGGTTTGTTATTAAAGGATTGAGGTAAAATGGGAGATAGCACAATGGGCCTATGGCCTAAGTGCTCACGGGAACTGCTTGTAAACCGTCTCCGCCTTAAAAAAAAAAAAAAAAAAAAAAAAAAATTTTTTCTGTGGATTATTTGTTTATTTTACTGAAATTCTGTTACGTATTAAATACCAACGAGTTCATTCTTGAATTTTTAATATCATAATGTGTGCAGTTTTTAATTTTAATTCAGTTAGAGTTAATCATAACGAAAAATAGAAATATTTTTAATTATTCTAATATAATTTTTAATCTGTCTACAAGAAAAAACTACAACATTTTTGGTAAGTATATTGTAGAATTTTCTAGGTAAAATTGGTAATTTGTAATTTACGATGTATTCCTTATTTTAAATCTTGTTTCTAGTTCTATTGCGAACTATAAAAACATGTTTATAAATATCCTGAAAGTCTGCATTTACCCACGCAAGTGAAGTTTACACTGCGAGCTGAACCACAAATTATGGGAAAGGAACGAAGCAACCGCAAACAGTGCGAAACTTTGCTTGTGGTTGCTTCGTTCCTTTCCCATAATTCGTGGCTAGGCTCGTGCTTTTGTTCGCAATATTCGCATAAGAAGTACAATTTTGGATGATTTCTTCTAACAAACATACAAAATTAACAAATTTAATGATTTTAATTGTTTATTTTTTTCAAACTTACTAACCTACGGTAAACGATGAAATATGGGTAGATTCATTGGCTTTAAACAACAGTAAGTAGTTTGTTTGTTAGTGTATATGTATCAATATTCAGAGATATGATTTTTTTTTTTTTGAATGAGCACGGGTGAATCCAAAACTAACGCTCAAAGCATTTTGTTTTGTAAATGTCTTGGCATTACAGTTATATATAGAGATATTTTATAAGCAATAGTAATAATTAGTAATAAGAGTAATCATGGCATATTTGTACATAAGCTATATGTTGGTATGCAACATTTATAATAAAATACCTTTTTTATCGTGTGTTCTTTTCTGGCCGTAATAATTGAGGGCATCATCGGCGGTTTTGAACTGGCCTATGTGCAGCATGTAGCAGCAAATCATTGTTCCTGGAAAACGAAACACTTTATTAATACATAATTCTATTATATACCCCACTCACCCATTTATTTAAGAGAGCGTTAAATAGAAAATAAGTGGTATTGTATATTCTTTCTGATGATCCATAATAAAAACAATTAAATAATAAGGTTGAAAATTAATCATCCTTAAAACCACAACAGAGAGAAAAAATATGCCACAATCAGACTCAAAACCATCAGGAAATGTTTATTTTTCAATTTGGCAGGTTTCCAATTACCTAGGGGATGAACAACTAACTAGAGAATTTGTATGGATAGTATAAGACCAAGTTAGAGTTCCAGTACATTGGAAAACATTTTTTTTATTTATAGATTGCTATAAACAGTAAGCCAAAATATTGATTTCAATTTTCATGTAACATTTTATTAATTATTGACATTCTTGTCTCCTAAGCATAACATTTAACCTTTGAGCCTTACAACTGTGCATTACACGTATTGTACGACCAATGTACAATGAGGGCAGAGTCATATAAATTTGAGGTTGCCAGGAAAACAATCCGGAAGCACGGACTTTACGGAGCGGTATCTTAACCACGCCAGCCACGGATATTGCCTTTACCCATCATTATTCATAATAACAGCGTGACTCACTTTGAAAGGTACACTCTGGAATGGTCAATTGGACAAAGCGTGGTAAGTGTTCCCAAGCACCTCTCGTGGGCACCACCCACCGTACTGTGGAAATCAATGCAATAACCTTGAAGATAAACCATGAGAAGCCTCTCATGATTTGTAATTAATTCTACATAGACTTGGTCTAGTAGAGGATGGTCATAAAACAAATGATTTACCAGTTCTGCCTTTCCCTGCTTTACAGTGAATGGCAGCAACATTCTCAGGATTGGCTGATAACCACGTGTGCACGTCTTTACAAAAAGATCGGATCAGTTCAATTTTCGGAGGGTTGTGATCATCAAATGGATATACAGATACCTAAAACACATAAGTTATCATTAATACAAATCTTCTTTGTGCCGGGGTATATTTACAGTCGGTGTTTTTAATTGCCCATTCAATGCTTATCCAAAATATTGTGTTTTTTAACTTCATTCTATCATTTACAATTATTTATTGAAACAGTTTGGAATGTTCATGCAAGGTTTCAGTTCAAACGTTAAAACAGAGATCAAAAAATACAAATTTGACTAAAACCCGGATGAAACAACATGGCCATTATAGTGTGCATAATTATGTACCTAGATCTACAACAGGAAATGAACAAGTCACATAATTATAGTACTGTGATATATATAACAGGGTATTGATAATAATCTGGGACTGCAGTTTTAAAACACTAACTGCCAAAATTGTGCATTGCAATAAAAAAGAAACTAATAAAGTAAGTATTCTTTCAGTTG
This sequence comes from Limnephilus auricula, assembly GCA_951813805.1. NCBI lineage: Eukaryota > Metazoa > Arthropoda > Insecta > Trichoptera > Limnephilidae > Limnephilus > Limnephilus auricula. The sequence continues at coordinate 19,530,960 of OX638388.1, read as the reverse complement.
TATTTTTATGTTTGTCTCCTGTTGGTTTAATTAGCACCATTTCATTAAATAATGAGCCTTACATTTTTATTTTTTTTAATAAAGAGAGACACCAAGTTACGAATAACCTGACAATAATTTGAAAATCTCTTAATACAACCACAGTAAGCGTAAATTGTTACATGTCGTGATGGAGAACTTATCCAGCTGAGGACTTGAACTCACGACACCTGGGACCGAACTGGGACCCAGACGCGATGCCAACTCAGCCACTGACGGTTAGCAACTATAGTTACTATATTGTAATCTTTAGTTTGGACAAACATGTGGCAGTAGTAGAAGAGGGACATATGCGATTTAAGAGAGTTCTTCGGTTCCAACATTTTGAGAATCACTGGTTGATTCCTTCTTTATCACATCTCAAAAAAATCTGCTTCATCCAATAGGTGCTTTTAAAAGTACCACAGCGACGGCAAGGGCAACGGCATGAGGCGTTTAATGTCTTTGATACGTGTGAGGGAGATGTATGATAACGATTGCATTTTTCCTATGGGGAAAGCAGACATATGTACATTGTTTGTCTCACTATTATTTTGTGTGTAAGAAAGAGATGCAGCAGCATCGTGATAAAGAATGTACGTTTAATGCTTTTTCGTGCCGTTGCCGTGCCATACGAGTTTTTCAAAGGAATGTGTAAACAAACGCAAGCTTTAATAATTTATGTTAAATTATGTCAAAATCTTAATGCTTCAGCGGGTACACCCCACCCCTACTGCGTAAGTGTTTTCAAATCAACTATTTTGTAGTGACAAATAGAACAAAGTATAAAAAATAGTTATCTCATAAATATACTATTCTCAGAATACCAATTCACATAGCAACAATGATCAGGATCTGTGAAAGCCGGCAGGTAACGGAACAAGTGTTTACTTAAGTTATACAACATTGGAACCGTTTTCTTAATTATAATAAATTGTGAAAACAGAAAAGGAATACTTACTCTGTTATCAAATTTATTGATATCATAAGTTCTTTCTGAACATAGGCTGTATACTTTATAATATATTGTGTGTTTGGCTTTTAAAAATCTAGCAACGTCGTTAATATGGTTGCGGTAGATTGCCTCCACTTTCTCAGCAGGAAATCCCATCGCTATAATATTATTTGTTATATCTGGATTTAGAGGTTAAGGAAAAGCTTGAATAATGTTTTGCAATGGCAATACTAATAATAAACAAGATAAACAACACATTTCATATAAATTGCTGCTCATCTCCATTCACAAAACGTAAGATGGTGTAAAAGGAAGAAGTCTCATAAATATATAAAATTCCTATAATTTTTCATCTTCTGAGATCTTTAGCATTTGAGTGGTATAGTTTATCCATCTTTAAAGCTAATTTGGGTATTTAAAGTCTGCCCAAAATTTTATAAGAAATGAGAATATAATCAAGATGATTTAAAACAACTATAAGACGGTACGTATTCACAGAGACAGTCAACAAAACTAGTAACTGATATGTTTTTTAACTTGATTTTCAAACTTTTTGGACCCAATAAGTACAAAATTACATAGTTAAAAATATCGCTAAAAGATCATGTGGAACTTCATGGCACCAATTTAAAAATGGTCATGATAAAAAAAAAACAGTAACATAACCACTTTTAAATAAGTGTAGATCAGAAATTGCACAATATTCAAAATGATAATTGAGCAACCAGAAGTTATCAATGGACAAGAGAATTTTGACTTTTATCCGTAGCTGCTTTTAATGAGTATCATTAAAAGATAAAATAAAAACTAGTTAATGTTTGTCAATGATAAAATAGTGAACCTTTAAGTACATTATTAAAAAATAACTTCACACAAATTACAAGTGACATAACCTATACTATACATAAAATGAAATGTCCTAAAAACTGGACATATATCCACATTACATATCGACTGCTCCAAGGAAGACTGCAGTAACTCACTTTTTATCATTTTGCAGGAGAGCGATTTTAAAGTTCAAAAAATGTTGCATAATCTAACATGAGGGTTTTGAATTTTATTTAAATTGAATAAATATCGTTGGTTAATACTCTTTCTAACTGTATAGTACTTTCTTAGTATTTTCTTCAAATTCACACAAATTTTTAGGGTTTTAGGACTTACTGCTGTTTTCCTCGGGGTTTATACAATATCAGTATGTAGTATGTTGAGTTACTTCTTTTTTACAGGGAAAAATTAAAGAATTTATAGAAGTAGCAACGAGCTGCTTTATTTTAACAGTATAAAACATAATTTATACACATTAAAAATACACAGTTGAGAGTTTATCATTACCTAGTTACGGTGTTTCAGTGTTTTAAAGCAACATAAAAAACATTTTTAGTTCGATAAACTGAAAAAATAATATATTTTTTAAAAACTTATTTATAACTTACTCTACTACCCATATGAAATAGAAGAGATTCTTAAGTAATTACATAAAATGAAAGAATAAAAAGAACATTATCAAGTTTCATTCGCTTTCTGAATCATCAAATACCCCATCTCTGGCATTAGAATCTCCAATGTTTCTTCAATGGAAGAATTTAGTGAAAGATAGAAATTATGGTAAGACTTTGGATTACGCTGTTGTATAATGTTGGCAGATATTTATGTTTAAGTATATCGATGTTTTGTTTTTTATTATACTAAGCAACGGGTTCAACTAATCTGTCCAGTCGCCTGCCTCTTGTCCGTTTTTCTAAAATGACGGTTATGGCCTTAACTTTATTTTTCTGACGCGTTTCATACATCTTTCAATAGTATTTTTTCTTCTTCTGTGGCTATTTTAAATTTCTCACACACCTCATACTGGTCTATTTTAGGCTTGTGAAAAGCGTAATTATAATATAATGGAAATTAAAAACATCTGAGTGTATTATATCATTATATATTTGTATTATATCATTCTCAGTGTAGCAGATGTTTCAATGCATCTTTCTTTCTGCCAATACAGCCTGTACGTTTTGGAAATACTCAGATCTCTTTCTAGGTAAAGCTTCTTGGATGATTTCCTGGTGCAGTGTGACTCCACTACAGGAAAGGCTCAGATGTGTTTATGTACCGAATCATTGATATCAGGGAGAATTTTATTAGGTCTTGTGAGATGTTTCCAGACTGATCAAGCATTAGTGCACCTCCTAATTTTTCCACTTGCAGTGGTTATCATTCTATCAGAGATCCCTAATGTTTGCAAAAACATTGTTTGGTAAACATGTTGCCTTTACTCTGATTCATATTTAAATAATATTCTCACCAAACTCCACGCCTGGAGTTGTTACGCTTTGCAGCAGGAATTTTTTTTGGCACTAATTCCAAAGAATTGACAAATAAAATTCGACTGCATGGCATGACATCCTAATTTCCAGAACATTTTTTTCGCGATTCTTCGCGCAAAATATTCTTGCATTTAAAGTGGCAGTTTGATGTGCAACCTGATCCCATTTTCCCGAATGTGGTTGTGTTTAATCCGCAGTATCATTTAAATTTGCTGAGCTTTTAAAAAAAGTAGGTTGATTAAAACATTGAAATAATTTTTTGAAGTATTTGAAAATGTTATCATTTTTATGAATTATATACAGTGCTTGGAATATCCATATTATCAGTTGTTTTAGTAGAACGATAGAACAATCCTCTTTCCTAATTAAGAAGCAACATACAATCAGGAGAAGTTAGTCAACAAACACTCAATTCCATAGATCTTGAATTACTACATTCATCAGGCTTCCAATAGTCATCAGAATTCACTCCACTAAAATCTTGCTGATGAAGGACCCAATAAGTCATCAGACTCTTTAATAATATATTGTAATATGAACCAACATGTAGAGAATAAGAATTAACAAGCCAATTTTTTGAGGCTTTAGAATATGATATTAAATAAAAAATTTGGTTATGTCTGACATACTCGTATGTTTAGACTTACCAGACTGCATTGTAGATGATAATGCTCTACCTACTAATAATGTGCTTCTACATATTCTCATGTTTAACACTTTCACCGCGTTCATCCGTCCCCACTTAGAACACTGCACACGATCTGAGGCCCTAGCATACTCGCTCGATAACGATTGGTAGGATAACTATCGGTAACTTCTCATCGTTCCCTACCATGCCTACAGATCGCCAACGAAAAAGTGACAGTTCACAATGACTAAGTGTCCTTAACGTATTCGACATCAACTGTTGTTTGTACGTTAGCGATGTGCAGTTGTCCTAGGGAACGATGAAGTTACCGATAGTTATCCTATCGATCGTTAAAGAGCGAGCGTGCTAGGGCCTCTGGACTCTATTTTACCAAGCTCACATTGAAAGAATCAAAAGAATTAAAAAAAATTTTAAACACCTAAATAAACAAAACTTCTCAAATTACACCGAATCTATTAATTACCATAACTTCAACTCCCTTCATACACGACGTTTAATTTTTGACCAAATCTTATTATTTAAAATTCTTAATAATGGCCTGGACTCGCCAGAACTAACCAACTTAATAAATATTCATATTCCGACAAGATCAACACGATACAGAACTAACTTTAGAAAAAAAATCACCAATTCCCCTTGTATGTGCACAATATAATACAAAATTTCAAAAAATCCATATTTAACGATACACTTCATAAATATCGATTAGAAGTAACACGTACGAACGAAAATTAATACAAAAGTGTGGAATGTATCCGGAGCATCTCCTATCCTTATCCTATATTCCTCTTCCTCTCCTTCTCACCCAAAACTAATTTTAATATGTAATAAAACTCCAATCAACTTTAAAATAGGAGACTTTTTTGGCTTGAATTCATTTAACAATGTATATATTTATATTTTATTTATAAGCTGTTTGTCTCTTACCAATAAGTAAATAAATATTTTCCATTTTATCACTGCAATAGGCAAACCGCAATGACTGTAAAATCAACAGACAAACGCAATTTAAATGATAATATCGATATTTCTCCGTGGATAAAAGAAGTAAGTCTGACTTACGACTGTAGACAAAACAAAAATTTCCGAAGAAAAGGGCAGTAACTCAACTTACTTCTTTAGTACATGGAAAACTAATGACTTCGTGACTTACGACTATTTTGAAATGTTTTTTTCTCGGGGTGTATTAATGCTAGAGTACAGAATGTCTTCTTGGGAGATAGATAATTATTTATGAAACCCGAAAATGTAACTAACTCAAAAACACCAAATAGTGAGTTACTGCAGTCTTCCTTGGAGCAGTCGATATATCACAACATTTTGGTTTTTGGTTCATGTAAATGAGGAGCCAAAATAATGGTTGTTATTACTTACCCTTGGTAAGTAAGGTCCACCATAAATCTAGTAATTGTGCAAAATTTAAAGCTTGGCTCATTTGTGGAAAATGGTTACATTAAAAGACAATGTCATTGAAATAAACTAGATTGGGTTAGTTTAAAAAGGTATATTTATGTGAGCTGCCTGCTTATTGATATGGAAAGTACTTTGAGCTGCTGAACAGCAATGCATTTCTGTCGGGTTTCGATAGATGTGAAATGAATAACTACCATACTATTATTTTAACAAAATAGGGTAATTTTTTGTTATTGGTGGCCACGGTTGTTACGAATAATTTTTAGAAAAAAACTTTAGATTCGCCTTAATCACTATAAAAGGAAACTTTTTGCATCACGGCCAGAGGAAAAAAAAGCATTTTAAATTTTAATTGCGTAAAATTTCACTTCACTTCGCGAACCGATATGTCATTAAACCGCCGCCTGCCGCTTCGAGTAAAAAGGCTCCTCAGGGCCCATGTGTGGAGTTATTGTAAAAAAATAAATAAAAGGGAAAGCATCATCAGACACAAAATAAATAGTTAAGTAAGCATTTGATAGACGAGGTATATAGAGATAGATAGAAAATAGATTGGTCACAGTAAAAAGGATACATGTCAGGTCGAGGTTGAAGCCGTCCTCCGTGTAGCGAATCCGCTGCTTGCTGACCAACACCTTGATGGGGTTCGTCATCTTCATGTTAGAGATGGTGTTTGCCATAGTCGCACTGTCACCACCGCACGGTTTCACATGAATGAGATCAGTTGAAAAGCTATCACATCTACTGTTACAACTATTGTCTTTTTTCGATATGGAAACAAGATGATGTCTGTTCAATAAAGATATCGCTTGTTTTCCATTAGAATTATCATGAGAGTAAAAGTTATTGAATGTCTCAAGATTCTCTTTATAACTAGGTACGGTTCTCTTTCTAGTTCCATTGCACGCTTCACTGGGGAAGTCTATGGAGAAGGCCCGGGCCGCTCGAGCACTGGCGGCCTGCGGAGAAGCTACCGAGGCCCAATGGATGGGATTCTTGTCTCCCGTGTCCCCGGGTGCACTAGCCGACGTTTGGTCCGACACCACTTTATCACACTCGCCGACACACTCATGTAAGGGAGCTAAGGATTGACACAGCTGAAGATCAGACTTTTTCTTCTCGGAACCCCTACGTTTCCTTCCGTGGCAGCTAAGACAAACACCCATAAAAGTGTAAGCGATTCGATGGGCACTTCACATCCGTAAACCTATATCACATCGGGAATGCTATATGAGCCAAGAAAAAACCACATTCTTTGTCCTGGAGTAATTAAGAAGGAACCCATTGTAAACCAAAGGCCTTCCAAACATTCAGTTTATCGAAGCACTTTACATACACGACATTATTTAGTCTCTTTTCTTCCAATAATCGTAAATAGTAACTAAAAGAAAACATAATATTAATTTTATTCAACATACTGACGAAATTATCACAAAAGTGAAACTGTCACACACGTTCTGAGAGACTTCCCAGTTAGTGAAGGCAACTCTCCCGGAAGACCCGCTCGCCGGCACTCCCATTAGTTTCGTCAAAGAACTAACCACTAAGCCATAATCACTGTAAGGTATTAACATTAATATCACAAATTATTATAAAAGTGACAAAGTGCTCTCAACTAGCACAATGGAAAGGATTTATCTTGCATTAATGGCGTCCATCCTTCGCTTGCAGAGGATCACAGGCGGGTAGAAACAGCTGCAGGAGATGAAATCGAGAACACTATACTTGTCCCTTTTTATCAGGTCCAATATTGCAAGAGAGTGACAGAAAAATACTTCATTTCTCGTTGCTCATAAAGAGCAAGAGAGTGAGAGAGAGAAATTTCTTTGTTCAATACGTTGTTATAAAATACCACCAGGTGTCAGTAGCGTAGGAACCATACCGTGTGTGAAAATACACTCATGAAAATAAATTAAATATACTCGAACTTACGACTATGGCAACACTGTTAAACAAGAGGCTAGAATCATAAATCAGTATTGCGCAAAAAAGCGCGATTTTCAAAACTATTAATTCTACCAAATATTGAGCAATTCTTGTCACCAGGCTAATGGGAATCTCATTTTACGGATCCTTTATCATTTCTACTATGTTGATGATAGTCAAATAGTAAAGCATTACATGTCCAATGTTTTATTATAGTGTTCTCCTCGTGCAAAGTCGTATCTCCTCCAAACATACACTTTCTAATAAAAGTGTGTTTATCGGAAGTGACCTGCCAGGTAAGTATGTTCTCTGTATCTATTTGTAAATAATAGTTCTAAGTAGACCCTAAGAAGTCATAATAAAATGTACAGGCCCTTGAGGTGATTTCTCACAAAAACGGCGCTCTACAAATTATCCAATTATTATTATTATTATCAGCCTCTAGCGGCCGGGCCCCTGCATTTGCAGGGTTGAATAATTGGTCTGAATTTTATTAAATACAGAACATTATAATTGAACACCCCTTTCTCATGACCCGATTAATATATTTTTAAAATAATTAAATCGGTTGTAACTGAAAACAAAAGGGTGTTGAAGTTGGGCTACCTGGTCTGTATGGGATTGTATGGCGAGCTTTATTGTGTTATAAGTATCTTTTTCATGTGAGCTGCGTGTTTGTCGCTACCTTAATGTTATTTTCGGATTACAACTGGGCTTTCATAAATTATCCCACAAGATCCCTTCTTACAATTGTATTTTTATAGCTAAACTAGCAAGTAACCGGCATGCGTTGCAATGCCACTGAATGAAAGTGTTTGTGTTAATTCTGTTTATTGAAGTCCTTTTGGATACACAATATTTTACGTCTGGTGCGTACTACGTACACGAATAAATCAGAAAGTTTTTCGACCTGTGAGCAGGCAACATACAGCCGTCAGTTTAAGCAGTATGGATTTTCCAAATTTACCCCCTGCTATCCCCTACCGTGACTCTGTCTCCTTTGCAATCCCTCCCTTTGCCTCACCCTTCCCACCCCTGTTTCTCTCCAACGTCCCATTTCCCTCCCTCCTTCCTTTCTACTTTCCTCGTCTTTCCCCTCTCCCGCGAATCCCCTTTTTAGGTTCCCATCTTCCCCCCCGTTATCCCCTTACACCTTCCCCGAACCCCTCTCCTTTGTTCCCCTCCACCTCCCGGATTCCCCTCCCTCTCTCTACTTTCCCTATGTGAAATACACACCCTTCTCACAGCTGTTCAAGTGAGAGGCATGGATTTTCCAAATTTACTCCTTGCATGTCCTTTCCCATGCACACCTGTTCCCCACCCGCGTCCCTTACGCATCTTGAATTCTATTTCCACTTTCCCCCCTCCTGCATCCTCCTTTCCCGCTACCAACCCTCCTTTTTCCTCCCCCTCCTGCGTTCTCCTTCCACCTTCCCCCTCCCTCATTCCCCATCATGCGAACCCCCCTTGTTTCGTTCCCCTTTCCCCTCACCCTTTCTCCTTCCCTCCCCTGCAGCTAAACTGTATGAAATACATTTTTTTAAACAATTCGCAATTCGGAGCATCTTCCATTTAAATACCGGTAGAACAAGGACAGAATTTCCACCCGACGCCTGTGCTCTATAGATTGCAATCCATTAAGACGGGAGAATTTATCAAACGGATCGCCCGTTTCTGCCGAGTCGAGGATTTTTTTCAAGTATTGTGGGGCTCCAGACCAGAGGTGGCTGCCAAATTCAACCGTGGGGCGCACTCGCAATTTGTACAGGGTTAGCAGTTGTTTTATTCTATTAAAGTATCTGCGACCCTGTACAGTATGCCCAGTTTTTGAGAGGCTAGCTTAACTCCGGCTTCGATGGAACCCCCGTACCTGAGCTGATCACTTAGAGGTACACCAAGCATATCAATGGAGGGCATGTTCGGAAGATTGCTTCCGTTGAAGGAGACAAGATTTTCATTTCAATCCCTTTTAGTCGTAATCAGACACGTTTGGGTCTTTGAAATTTTGAATTCGACGAGGTTATTCTTACCTTAAGAGAAGACACTCTCAAGGTAATCGTACATTCTTTGCTTCAGAGCCCTCCGAGCCGTTGGAGTTTATGTGCCCTTTGGGGGCTTATCAAACAAAAAGCTATCATGGACTGTACTGTCATCTGCGTAACAATGAATCGGTGCACACGACAAAAGGTCATTGATATGCAACAAAAACAAAGTCGGGACAGAACCGATCCTTGTGCATTTATCGGGGAAGAGGTGAAATCATTAGCAACCGTTTGAATCGACCTCTCCTTCAAAAAGTCGGCAATCCACTTACACAAGGATGCGGGAAGTCCGTAAGAAGGCAGTTTGTTGACAAGTCCTCGGTGCCAAACCCGTGCAAATGTCCAGTGCAACCATTTGGGTCTCCCCGAAACGTTCCAAGCTCCACCCCCAAACATGCGTCATAAATGCGAGAAGATCACCGCATGAGCGGTTCCGCCGGAATCCGTATTGACGGTCGTTAATAATTTTGTTCTTCTCAGGTGTGAGCAGTATGTTATTGATCACACGTTCCATCACCTTGGATAGAACTGATGTGATCGCTATGGGGCATTAGTTGGCTGGGTTGGAGCGGTCACCCTTCTTTGGAATAGGGTGGATGACCGCTTTTTTCTAACCAGAAGGCACAGAGCCACACTTCAGGGGTATTATAAAGAGCTTCGTCAAAATTGGAGCTATTTCTGCGGCATATCTCTGCAATACCAGGGCAGGTATTCCATCAGGTCCACTAGCTTTTTTAACATCGAGCCCTCGTAAGACGTGGAGTATCCTCCGACGCCGGATCCTCACCTCATTCATATAGAAACCGCAATGAAGAACCGACGGCGGGATAGCACCCCGATCATCGAGGGTCGAGTTTTCCGCAAACATTTTACCTAATAGGTTTGCCTTTTCGGTAGCGGTTTTGTTAGTGAGCCGTCATGTCTGCTTACCGGCAAACTGGATGTGCGGAAATTGCAACCTATTGAGCCCGCAAGTGACCAGAATGCTCTGCTGCCATGCGGGCAGGCAGCCAGCTTTCCGCTGATCTGCAGATCGTGCTCGAATTTTGACCTATTAATGATACTCTTGTTTTCCTTTGCCAATTTGTTATACACTGATCTGAATGGTATAGGAAATAATGTCATAACGCTAGAGCTCACTTGCACTATGTATAGAAACCTTTACGGGCATGTACACAACAAATCACCATCATTAATTGCAATCGGATGAATGCTGTAGGTACTGCGTAAGGGACAAACAAAAAAAACATTAATTTTTGATTCATCTACTTTGGAAATCATTGCACTTATTATATATACAGGTGTAACAGGAGGAATCGCCGGTTAAAATCCCTCGGGTACGCCTGTTACACCCTGTATAGACTAGCTAGTACCCGGAATGTGTTGCAATGCCACTCAAAAGACAGAACGTGTTTGTGTTTTAATTCTGTTTATTGACTTTTTTTTTTTAAATATTTATTTCACCTTTTATACACAACAATTTTACAATTTTAATCATTGTTTAACAAAACAAATAACAAAATAAGTTTAATAACAAAATTTAACAAAAGGTATAACTAAAAGGTGAAAACATATTCTTTTTTTTATGTGCTTTTAGATTCCCGGGAATATTTTTTGTTTTCTGTCTGCATAAATGGACCCGTGAATAGGCCATATACAGCTGTTCATGTAAGAAGCATGGATTTTCCAAATATCCCCTACCGCTACCATGTCTCCTTTGCAATCCCTCTCTCTCTCTCTCCCTCTTTTATCTCCCACCCCTCCCCTGCCAGTCCTTTCCCATGCATCCCCGTTCCCGCCCCCTTCCCCTCTAGCATTCCCATTCCCCCTCCCCCGTAACCCCTCTCACGTTTTTCTTCCCCACTCCCCATCCCTGCCACTAAACTATATAAAACACACTCATTTTCCAAACAACTCGTGTGCCACTTATTGTAATTTTTTAATCCAAATTTCATAACTCCAGAGCTCATCGTTATATATATAGAAACCTTCGCTGGTGTGTGCACAACAACTCACCAAAGTTTCATCACTAATTTTATAATGCCAGAGCTCATCATTATATATAGAAACCTTCGCTGGCATGCGCACAACTAATTACCAAAGTTTCATCGCAGTCGGGTGAACTGTTTAGAAAAGCGTAAGGGACAAACAAAGAAACATTCTTTTTTATAAATTAAGAGCCTATAGAATAGAGCAATGTTTCTCAACCTGTGGTCACAGGTTAAGACCACATGCACACAAGCATATGAACACATGCATGAGGGTCCGCGGTCTCATCTGGACTAATTTTAAATATAAAAAAAAAACTGTGATAACTTTCCTACACTATCCGCGTTTTTGGAATCCTCTGGTGTAGCAATGTTGCCAACACAACTACAAGACGAAAGGATTAAACACCTCCGCGCTTTAACATCTTCGTTTCAGGATTACTTTCCAGTACCCGAAAAAATTGGATATTAGACCCTTTCAACAGAGATGTTTTACTGATATTACTGGCTTGACAATGGCACAGGAAAACCAATTAATAAAAATATCTTGTAATTCAGTTTTGAAACGTAATTTCAAAGAATCCTGTTTTTCACATTTACCGCTTTTCTCAACCACATACTCTGCTCTTGTATATACTAAAAAAAATACACAAAACAGATTACAAGATGAATCCGATTTGAGATTACAACTTAGTAGTAACATCAACCCGAATATCACTAATTTAGTTGCAAAAAAGCAACACCAACATTCACATTAATTAACCGTTAATTGATGTGAATGTTGGTGTTGCTGTTGTACGTTAAGAACATATTTTTTGTAAAAAATTATCTTTTTTGTATTTGTGGTACTAAAATAAATGGTCCGAAATTTATTGCTTGTTTGCTTAGGGGTCCGTGGCCTAAAAAGGTTAAAAAACGCTGGAACAAAGCATTAAATTTTTTTTATTTTGATGCAATATTTTTACATTTTATAATAAAATCCAATAATGTTGGCCTCACTAGGTGGTTTACCCGTGCTGAGGCCTATTAATTATTATTTAAGTGGAAACAAAAGAAACCTCAACGAAGAATGGTCTTTGACGTATATTATATGGATCGATAGCAAGCCAGCTGGGATATACAGCATGTAGTTGGACAAATAAACTGTGGCGATCTATCCACCTACGCCGTGACAGGCGCCGGGCGGCACGCGAGGTAATTATTATCATTTCACCACCTACTGGAAAGGTCTAGAGTTGCAATCAATAATTCACAGAACCGCACCGAAACCTCGCGAAGGATCTCGTGTGTATTTTGCTTGCCTTTCTAGTAGCTACTAAATAAGTCGGCTATACTAGGCGTCAGCGGTCCCGTGCGAGTCAGTAGTCACTCAGTACTCTATAACCTGGCGACACACATACCTATTAGTCCGAGCAGTGGGAATTTTTACTACATTGTATTTTTAATTCAAATAAACAACTCCTTAATCAACCATTGAATGTTTATTACTTTAAAACAGTCAGGTATTGTCAATACAATACCACCAAAACACCAAGGAGGTTAGGAAGGCAGTAAGGTCAAACAAAAGAACACAAAAAATTAAAACACTGATTTATTTCTAGGCAATAGATAACACAGCCAATTGGCTATACATAATTTTAATATTAGCAATAGTGAAGTTTTCTATTTTCTAGGACAGCTTGTGAAGTCTTATATAGATCTAAAGAAAACATTTATTTAAGAACTAAGTACAATTACTAGAACCATTTTCAATGCGAGTAACAATACTTTTAGAAACTCTTTAAGGCTGATTTAATTTAAATTCTCAAGAAAAACTTGAACCAACAGGAAATTTGCAGTTTAAATTGGTAAAATTATAAATAGATGAACCTCTAAGGCTGTCGTCCCATGGGACAGTAAGAAATCAAAATAAACCGAGTACTGTAAGACCCTGAGCAGAAAAGTTCCACAACAGACTGCACTGCAGACCGTTAGCTTACTTTAGCAAACTTTACTTTTCTGCGTGGGGTCCTTACTGACCCATGGAACGACGGCCTAAGTTTACAATCCAATTTTTTTATTGGCCTACTCCACATTAGATAAAGACAAGAAAGAGAACTTTAATCCATAATAAAAGTCAGTTGAAGAAAAACATTATCCTAATTACTAATTACACTATTTCCGACATATTAACGCACCACTACATCAACCATAATAGCCAGTTTTACCAAATTATTTCATTAAAGGCTAGTGGAAATAAAATAATAGATAAATGTGAATATTTGATAAAGTCAATTGAACATTTGAAATTTTGCTGCAACCAAAAAATTTGTAAATAGGTACATTCACACTCGCAACAAAAATATCAACAATAGCAAAGTAGGAACCGGAAGATTTTTCCACAATCAAAATTAATTCTAGCAAAACAAAAAGGATCTCACAAACCGATCGCAGGCAAACATTAAAACTATATAAATTAAAGCATTTCAATATTCTAGTTAAAACAAATACTGACAATAATTGGCTTTATTCCCATCTGTCACAGCGGCGTATCTCGGTACCTTTTATTTCTCAACAATTAATAACCACCTTTGTATATGTAGCGGCCACCGTGTATTATAATAAATAGAATTTCAATTGTTACTCATCATTTGAAAACTGATGTCTTTTTTACAATTTACAAAAAATATTTGATGTGTTTCTGTAAGAGGAATAGATGCATAGAGAGGTATATCCACATTGTGTAAACACAGCGACGGTTCAACCGGACCCACAAATATTCTGCTCGGCAAATTTACTGTGTCGTGCGAATGAGTCTCACACTTTTTTCATCTGAGCAAATTGTTTTTCATAGTCACTCATCATTTACTAGCCATTTAATAGCCATAAAAAATAAAAAAATTAAATCACTCTAACATTCCCATTTTTATTTTATAGAATTCACCCAACCATAAGGTATAACTATAAGAATTATAATATTATGCCGTCTCTGATAAAGATTTTTCTGTTACAATTTGTACATACAGCTGTGTATATTTGTACATAAATCTGCTTTGTACTGAGGATATACATAAAGAATGTTCGGTTCCAGACCTTATATTTCATGTACATTTCAACATTTAATATTTTAATGTGAAAATGCTTATTACATTAATTAATAAAAGATTTTCTATAATCACAACATTAAAATCATAGAGAATAAAATATTATCAGATATTAAACGTAACAAATGAATATTGCCTTGCTTTAAGCAAACTTTTTTGCAACATTGAGAGCATTTTGCAACATTGTGAAAAGGAAGAGGACGATCGTGGATGACGTACGTACGAGCTCTCACTGGGACTAGTATATACACTCTTAATCCAAATCAATCTGGGTTCTTTGATTCGGATTGAAGTTGTGTGAATCCTTGAACTTCTTCAGGGATAATAATAAATCTTCCATAGTAATGGGACGGACGGCTTCATCAAATTTGTCTTCTGAATCAGCATCGTTGTTGGAAGTTGAGGGACCATCTGTTGTATTCTGTTAGAGCAATAAGATTATGTCAACATGACGCAAACTATTGGATGTAATAGCGGAGACATATTAATTTGATTTTAATCATAATAATTGGATTCATGCAGGGTTAATGCAATGCAATACATTCCATAATTCAGAGTAAAACAAGAGAAAATAAAAACAAAAACAGTGAAAAATATTATTTAGAAGTTATGCAAATCATTGTTTATGGAAGGTGTTTGACCGTCTCCTGTCTCCGGAGGGCCATCAAGGGTTATGTTAAAGAAAAAATTTTATGTGAGCGTGGTATCAATTTTTAACCTTTACAAGATGGAGAAAAGTAATAAAAATAATTGAAATTGTGTTCAAAATCGAGTATATAATGGAACGATCCAACCATATCTTTGAGGAACAAGGATGTTGGAGTAGGGTCTACAGTTAAAAGTATTTGTTGTAAATATTTGGCTTATATTTAGTGAAACCTACTCTTTATTCGAAATTTACACAATTTTTCCCACATAAAACACCATATAAGAGAGTTCACTGTAATATGTATCTCTTCTATTACATCCTTCAATATTTGGCAACATCTACCAGAAAGGCTGTAGAGTAGCCAATAGCAAAAAGTGCATAATATCAATGAAAAACCAAGGCAACAAGGGACATAATTTAAATGTTGAATTATTTTGTTTCCTGAGAAGTAAATGGAATTATGATGACAAAAAGTCAACAAACTGAAACTAACCTGCAACGGACTGTGGTTGATAAGAGCCATGTAATCCCTAACTCTGTAGACCGAAGCATTCCGACACAGTTCAAATAGGTCAGAGCCAGACAGGTTCTCCGTCTGCGCGGCAATGCGCCTGGTATCCACATCGGCAGCCACGGGCTCATTGCGCAGGATCAGCTTCAGGATGTTATCCCTCTGGTTGAGGTCAGGCAAGTTAATGCGGAATGTGGCCGGCATTCGCCGTTGGATCGCTTTGTCCAAATCTTGGGGTCGGTTGGTAGCACCTACATACACAACACACAGAATAAATATTCTAATATTTACTCTTGGATTTGGTTAAGTAACAAACACTTGACAAATAATACTCTGCACATTTGAAATGCAAATTAAAAACAATTTCTTTAGCATATTTTTAAAATGCAGTCATCTTGGTTGTACATAATCACAAGTAAGCGGCTAAGCGGTGGCAAAACGAAGGATTCCAAGTCGCGAATCTGCAATAACATCATTCGGAGATATTGAGGTTTGAAGTTTAGAATTGATATGTTATAACAACAATCCTAAACTTCAAACTTCAATATCTCCGAATGATGGTTTTGCGGATTCGCGACTTGGAAATCTTTGTTTTGCCACAGCCTAGCCGCTTACTACTAATCACATTTTTATACCAGGGCCTCATCTGCGTGTATCGTCACGAAACTTCGTGCTATGTCACGATACGCGCAAATGTGACCGGCCATTATCGGCTATCATCGCGAACATTCGGGCTGCGTGTGCTTCAAAGGTTTTAGCGCTCTAACATATCGCGCTACTTAGTCAGACTAGCTTTGTTCATTTCGGCAGTTGTTCTCGATTAGTTCAGACGCGTGAGTGTGGCTAAGTATACCTACAGTATCACTTAGTTATACCTATTTCTTTGATTAATAAAAATGGAGTGGAGCGATGAAATGGTGCTGGAATTCCTCTATAATTATGAAACTGAACCCATCATATGGGATCCAAAAAATGTAAATCATAAAAAAAAACACCAGAAGTAAAAAAAGTCATCATCTGTAGTTAGACGTCTGGAAATGATTTCGGCCATCTTGGATTAATGCACGATAGGTCAAACAAATTAAACAAGTCTCTAATATGACCACAGGCTTTATCGCGATTGCTTTTTAGTGTCAAAATGTACGAAGCATCGGCACGATATGGCTCCAAAGCATTAGAGAAACCACGATATTTGTCTCACCACAAACTGGTAGCTAGTGAGAACAATAGATGTCACGTCTAAAAAAGTATGTTTCTAATTTGATCTTATTTAATAAATCAAAACCTAAATTTCCTCTGAAATCATACGTTTTGTAAGTAGGTACATAAATATGCTTAATTATAAACCATATAATATTTTTCATATAACATTTTTTTATTTCAAATAAGGAATTATACAATGTTTCCAAAGACACGTCACTATGTCAATGACAATTCGTTTTTCAAACTCTCTTCAGGCTGGTAGGTACCATAATGTTGATATTTCCGATTTGAAAGCTCGTAGAAGGATCTGCGCAGCCAAGTTATCACTAAATTTAAAGATTAAAGGTAGATACATACTGGGTCGACGTCACACTGGCCACACGCATCGCTAAGTGTGGCCAGTGTGATTCTAAAGTGTACATTTCCATAGAAAATTTATGGTTGCTAAGTAGCCCAGAAATTGTTATGCGTCACGTAGCTAATTGTTTTTGTGTAATTCATAGAACTCCATTTAAATTTCTTTTAATTTTATGTAAATCAAATCTAATGTTATTATTAAGTTCTGCAATTGACCAGGTACATAAAATAATATAAATAATCATCTCAAAGTGGACTAACAGTTTGAAAATGGCCTTGTAAGCCGAAACAGTTGTCACAATAATAAAAAAAACTAAAATACTTGCAGAACTTAATAATAACATTGTTAAATTCGATTTACATGAAATAAATTAAATTTAAAGATAACAAAAGCAGAAATAAAAAGGCTTACCCATAACAATGACGGTGCAGTTAGGATCTGTTATGAGGCCATCCCATAGAGACATGAACTGGGCTTTCATCATGGCCGTGGCTTCATGATCGTGTTGGTTGCGTGACCGTAGGAAAGAGTCGATTTCATCAATAAATATGATGCACGGTTGCAACTTGACTGCCAAACTAAACACAGCGGCAGTCAGCTTCTGGGATTCTCCATACCACTTGTCCGTGAGGATAGATAGATCCAGATTAATGAACTGTGTTTTGGCTTCCTTAGCTGTGGCCTTGGCTATCAGCGTTTTACCCACACCTGAAATTGAAGTGAAGGATTAAGTACTTGCCAGGGTAAGATAATAAGCAGATAATTATAGGCGTACATATAATGTCATAAATAAATAAATATTACCCGGGGGTCCGTGGAGCAGCACTCCTTTAGGAGGTTGGGTGAGCATCGAATCAGCAAATAGATCCCTCTTTTGAATGGGAAGAATCAAAGTTTCTTGGAGTTCTTTAATTATATCATCCAAGCCGGCAATATCATTCCAACTGACCTGCATTATTTATTGACAAATTATTTTAGAATGGTTTAAGGTGGGAGTCGTCGGCGGGAGGTCCAGCCGATCCAAAAAATCTTTTTTTTTTTTGTTATCTAAGAATTTTCCTATACATACGGAGAATACATTTAAAAAGTCAGGGCATCAAATTCGACCTTGAAATATAGTAAGGAGCAGTGGCGCCAAGCAGGGAGACAGATAAGAAGTAAATATTTAATTATTAAGCATATTTAGTGGACGTCAACTGTTTTGTTTGTTGGCGATCTACAGTTATGCTCAACGGTGAGAAGTTACCAATATTATCGATTTCTAGCTCTAAATTGAGGAAGACAATATTAATTTCAATAATTTTATTGGGGATGTAGCTGCGTCAAGGGTCATGTATATTTTTTAAATTTCACATTCAATGAATGTTAGATTCTAATAATTGGCACTCAGCAGTCTTTGGGAAAAGGTCACAATTACCGTTATTTCCTCAGGCACCACCAAATGGGCTGCGATCATCATTTCATAATCAGTCAATTTGTCAATTTGAATATTGTGCTGCTTCTTTAGGCCCAATCTGAAAATAATAATCAAATTCCATTATGTAGTATTATCGTACAACCATATCTACAATTGTGTCAGAAACTACACCTCACTTGAATTCATGAGAAGGAATAAAAAAAAACAATCTAATGAGAGTCTCTGTGGCTATAAATGTATCCTTTTGTGCTTCCCCTAATTTTAATAAAGGTTGTAATAAACACATTGTTTTAGGCCGTTTCTCGGCATTTTAGAATTTAAAAATGAGCGAGGCAGACCAAATAAAATAGTAATTTGTGATCTGGAATGAAATGCTTTTCATAATAATTGTGCATTTACTGAGAGGTTCGAATTATGTAAGCCTTTTACATTCTTTCTCCTTGATCTTTGGAATGAAAACTGGGTAATTTTATCTAACCGCCGCACTTTTAGACACGGATTATGGAAATTACCCCTCATTTCAAAAAATTACCACAATAACAAATATTTGCACGAAACAGGTTACTAAGTTCTTAGTTTGGGTCAGTGTTGCCAACTTGACGGATTTCCCGTCATATCTGGCGGATTGGAGAGTCCTGAAAAGGGAGAATTGTGTCCAACGGATTTTACGGGGTGACGTGAAATTCCCCAACCCCCCCTAGGGACAGTCTACACCGTGTGTCTGACGGATTTCCGACTGATGATCCATCAGGTTTTAACGGTAACATGAATTCCGAGTTGGCAACGCTGGTTTGGGTTAATTTAGTAATGCATACATATTTAGATTGGGTCGAAAATTACAAATGTCAATCCATACGATACGATACGATTGTACCACCTCAGCCAGGAGCAATCCTGTCCCGGTGAGACCGGTACACCAGGGGGCACTGATTTGTTAGGACTGGAACACGTGCTCTAAGGATGGGTGGGGAGTTGGAGTTTAATCAGCCGGTATACATGGCAACCTAATGAGCCAATATAGGAAAGAAGGTTGGGCCGGAATGGGATGGGTTGAGCAATTTTTTATATATTTTATTTTATTATAAAATATATTTATATAATACATACATATACATACACATATATATATACATACATTCACATATATATATATATATGTGTTTGGTATGTGCATGTATTGTCCGATGTGCCCTGAAAGCTACACACAAATTGAGCCTATTGAAACTTTCTGTCCCGCATGCCGATTTCTACCTTAAGATTGTTAAGTTCTGACGTAATATGTCAATATTTCTGTAAATGCATACCCCAAATATTTTCCAAAACGATAATCGATGCTTTGCTCTCAGATGCGAGCATCACCGATCCGTAAATCAAGAGCTTAAGTGTTCTGTAGACCTGTAAACATGCCCTATCTGTGTAGGTAATATCCGACTGAAATATAAACACATGAGATATTTATTATAGATTGAAAGTATAATTAAGTTGAAACGATCTTATCTCAGTGTGACTTCTTGCTCCGGTTAGCGCCAATGGGTTCAAGGTTGAACACTTCAGGAATCACTTTTGAACGCGTCCTGTTTCACTTTTAACCTTTTTACCACTTGAGATGTTGCGACGCGCCCGTTGACAAATTGCAGAAACAAAGAAATGGAACAGTTGTTTAAAACTTTTACTTTAATAACTCAGGTACGGGCCATACGTCATTCCTATGTCTACCTACGTTAAATTATCGTGAAAACAAGCTTATGTGTCCAAGCGGTTAATCGTACATAACTCCTTTTCTGAGAACGATAAAATTATTTCGCGAAAAGTGGCAGATTATGTGATCAGATATGCGTGTATGTGACAATTTTCAGATGTGTAGCTCAAACAATTCACTAGTTATTTGAAAAACAAGGCAGGAGCTTTCTAGATGCGACCTGTTCAAACCAAACACCACTTAAAAGAAAACTAAAAAGGCGGCAAAGGGATGGTTTTATAAGGGAAATTTTAAACTATGAATAAAAAGTGAGTTTTTATGCATCTATTCAAACGTAATTAGTTGTCTCTTGTAGTAATTAAGTTGAAACTAAGTGTGATTTCCATAATCTGGGTATATTATAAGTGCGGCGGTTAGAGAAATATTTACTGAAAACTGTACCGTCAACTACTTACTTTGTTAATCTGTCGTGGGCTGTCGTCTTGGCTTGCTTTTTATTTTTGTTAGTCGGGTCCATCTGATTCATCAGCCATTTCAAAGAAAAATATGTGGCGACAGACAGTAAAGACACTCGGATTACCACTTGAAATATTTCATTTCGGGTAAAAACAGAACCCTGGCTCACGTGGCTCATCATGTCAACTACTATTTTATCGCTTTTGAAAAATATTTAATCTTTTCCCACACCTCAAAATTTTCGTTTTTCCCAATGTTTCGTCAGCGGAGTCAAAAGTAAATGATCAATTTTAAAATTTCATCAAATCACACTAACTTTAATTAATATAATCACAATAGGTAGAATTAAACAAATGTTCTGCCAATAATCGAATATCTTTTTCGCAAATAGTAACGCGACAATACAATAGAAGAAAATCAAGGTACCGTGCGCGACCGTGCGAATGGCGAATACCAAAGACAATAATAAAAGATGGATATGTGACAGAAGAAGAATCGCAATTTTCACCTACAGCAACACTAAAAATTTATTTTTTATTTTTTATAGGTATTCAATAATATTATTATTTAATTTATAAAAACAGTTTATTTTTAAACTACTAATATTTTTCTTCATTAAAATGACCCTGCTACAACATGAGATTTGTCATTAGCCCCCCATTACACGTAGATTCCAGGGTCGAAAAAACAATATATAATAAAACTTATGTATTCAGAATCAGAGTCCACCAAAATCTTTCGATGGGCAAAAAGATCGAGCAAATCATCGATTGTGTCATCGAAGTGTACGTGTACGCCTAATCGAAGTATGTACAATAAGGAACTCCAGTCCAATTTTATTATTTTTTTATGAATAATGACCAGTGGGCGGTGGCAAAATGATGAATCCCCAGAGTCGCTTATTATTTAAAGGCAAAACAATTAAATTATCGTTATTTAACGGGTAAAATTTGTTTTGAACAGAGTGTAGTTCTTGCAGGTGGCTGATGTGAACGAGCGTGTACAACGAGAGACCTGATCTGTATCAATTCTCAATTTTAAGTGGTTTATTAACGAAAATAGTTTTCATACAGGGAATACTTAAATACATCATTCATGTTCATAAACATATATTGGATTTTTGGTCTGGATGTTGTGTTATATCAATTGAATTTTTTTTATGAAATATAGAGGAAATGAATTAAAATTTTTATTATAAATACTTTACAGTTTCTTCGATTCGATCGATTTTTACGCAATTTTGTTGACACAATTAAATTTAAAAAAAATATAAATAACAGTATTATTTCGTCTTAAAAATCTTTTTATTTTTTATGACATAATAACACAATTTGATTTTACTTTTTTAATACGAATATTTACCTACAAATTAATAATCTTACATATATTAAAAAAAATATATAACATTTGGATAATAAGGGAGACCCAACAATTTCTATGAGACGTGTTCCCAAAAGCAAGCAAATTAGCCGAACGAAAACCATTTTGACGTTTTGCGTGCGACGTGATAGCATCCTTCTAGTACAGAACGCGAAACGGACTGATAGAGAATAGAGAGTTCACTCCGTGTCCAGACGTTTCACTTTGCTCTCTTCCGCATGCGAGTGAAGGATGCCGAATGAAAATATCCAACATTGTTGGATCGGTTCACTTGAAGATTTCATTTGGCACTTTTGTTTCATTTCTTGTTCAGACGTTTCACTCCGTGTGAAATAATGAACGATTAGTTAACCGTCTGATTCAGCCATTACGTTACCATTCGCAACTCACAACCAGGGTTGCCAATTTGCGGGTAATTCCCCAAATTGCAGGGAATTTTTGAGTTTTTTCAAGAATTGGGTATTTTGTGGGGAGAACACTTTTGCGGGAAAAATGTGGATATTCTGTGCATTTCTTGATTATCGAACCATATTGAATAAAACTTACATTTAGTGGAAGATTTCTACTAAGAAAAACACTATTTTATCTTCTTTTCTTCAATTAACTCTTTTTTTCTCTATTCCATTACTTTTATTTTTCAGTTATCCATTTTCTTCTAGCCATATCTGGCACACCGTATGTATGATTATATTATTTTATGTTTTGTATGTTTCCTTTTTTGCCTACTGGCTATAAAATTTATTGGCACGCCGTTTAAATATTGTTTTAATATTTTTCAAATGGCGAATGTTGGTTATTGGGTTGTAACCTAATGATAATCGAATGATTAATCGATTTTTTGCTCGGAGTTTGGGAGCAATAGCTACGGTCAGGGGCAGGATTTTTGTCTGTGGGGGGGGGGGGGGTAGGAAGCCGAAAATTATTATGGTGCATCATGTATGGCAACGCTTATTGTTTGTTGTAATTTTATTTGTTTTTTTTTTGTATGCATTTCACAACATAACAATTATTGTTAAGCTACTTAGTTAGCCCGTTGGTAAAAATTTCCATTCAAAATATTTATGTATTTTTAATAATATGTCAATAATTATAATTATATGACATTTTTGTTCAAAAACAATCTCTAAATAACGTTTAAATAACGCAACATTAGTAAGTAAGTACTGCAACAACATTTCAATCACCGTTTTTCTTTCTTGGCATTGGCAAATTCCTTTTTGTTTGATGGCAACATTAGTGTTATTCCTTTTTTCCACGAATTTCAAATATGTGGGCATCTCGCAACATTACAATATTACTAATAAGATATTTAGTTTAGCTGGTAGGTACAAATTCCCATTAATAATATTGACAGTGTGTCTGTTTTTAATACGAAGATAATAATTTTATGTCGTTTTTGTTCAAAAATAACATCTAAATAACATGTAGGTTATGGACACCTTTTCGTATGCAATTATTAACAGATTATCATTAAATAAAGTTTTCTTACTATAGAAATCGTTTAATTTTTATTACAAACTAAGAAACACAATATGTTAATTTCAAATAAATTAAATATATTTGGTTATATAAAGCATATATGTCCGTATGAAAACATATTACTTGATGATTTTAGTAGAGTATTATTTACTGCCCTGAAGAAACTACGGTTTTAGCGAAACCCGGTCGGCATTAAATATAAAAATGGTATATACTAAGTTATTGTTTTATTTTAAATTAAATATACAATACCCAAATAGATGATACATAACCTCATAATAAACATTTTTAAATTGTTGAAAGCTGTCACCATCGCAATCTTTTACGTATAAACTATACTGAAAACGTAAATCGTTACCTAAAAGTATTCATTCATAATTTAAAATTCACACATCAGGTTGATTTTAACATGTACCTAAAAAATATTTCGCTTGTCAAGCAAAATCACTTTCGATGACGTTTCAAGACTATGCATTCGAATTGATTCTGACATCGAGAAGCGAGAATCGATTCCAAGTTCGATGACGTTTAAAACCGATTGTCTCGGACTGTGCATTCGAATGGATTCTGACATCGAGAAGCGAGAATCGATTTCAAGTTCGATGACGTTTCAAACCCGATTGTCTCGGTTTAACATTTCGATTAATTCTAACCAATGACAACGCTTATCTCACTTCGATTAATTCTGACCAATCACAGCAAAGACTTTTGATGACGTCTCAAACCGATTGTCTCGGACTGTGCATTCGAATGAATTTGACATCGAGAAGCGAGAATCGATTTTTCTAGGGAAATGAATCGAAATCATTCGATGGTAAAAAAGATCGAGTAAATCATCGATTATTCATCGATTGTGCCCATCGCTACTCGCAACACTATACTAAATTCTAATATGTCTATGGATCAAAGAAAATCATATAGCCATAGACAACTTTAGTTTTACTTTGACCGCGAAGCCCGTTAGTTGTGTGGGTAGTGTTCGTGGCGGGTTTTTATCGAATATTTAAAACACCGTAAGATATCGATGTAAAACAGTGCAGTTTTACTTTGTTTTAATTTTTTTTTTCATCCTCACAACACTGTCCATGGTAATTATTCGACCCATCTTTAATTTCTTACTTTCACGAACTTTCAGAAAGTTTGTTGTATATTTTATAATACCGACACTTCAAAATAGACAACAATGTGATACATATACCTAGTTTGCTAATTCGTGAAAAATATATTAAGTTTTTTTTTCTCGTAGTTTAACTGTATCTTTAATTATTGGCTAGTTGTAACCGTAATTAAACTGTGCTTAGTTTTTTTAGTATCAACTGTCAACACAGTTTTGAATTGATTTTGTAATTAACAATGAATATTAATATATCTATATGTTTTTCCTTCCAGGAAGATTCCGCAGGAAAAAGGATATACATCTACCTAAATAAATATTTACACTTGTGAAAGTTTGTTTAGTAAATAAACTAGATTGAATAAAAAAGTGTTGATCGAGTGGTGAAGCAGCAATTTTGCGGTGCGGATTTAGCAAAAGTACCGAACGATAAACATGAATATAATAATTTTTTTTATCATCGTTTGAACTTATAATACTGCTTAAACTTATTAATAATTATTATTCATATCATAATTGAATTTCGTGTAAAGTTTTATATAATAATAATTAATCATTTGTTTGTGCGAGTTTACCTAGGAATTTAAAAATGAACTTTAAAGTGATAAAACATCCGATGTAGATCATCGCAGTGTGTGAACTGTGTAAAAAATTGGCAAAGATTAAATAAAGTTGTGCATCAATAAGTCGCTTCAAAAATGGAGAAAAGAGTTGAAGGACCAAACCAGGACTCCGTAATCGAAGGATTGGTGAAGTTCAGAGATGGGAAAAAGGTACGTCGATTATTGTATTTTAATTATTGCACATCATCATAATAATATAGGTATCAAACGCTTCACGACGAGTTCATCGAAAACAAGTTCAACCTAACTTAACCTAACCTAACCTAACCAAACCAAACCTAACCCAACCCAACCTAACCTAACCTCGTTGTCGATGAATTTGCTTTCGATGAATTGATTTTCGATGAACTCGTCGGTTACCGCATCTAACTAATGTTGGGGAAGGAGTAGAAGAGGGTGAGGGGGCACCTGGTTTATCAGATCTGGTCGCTAAGTTTCATAACAATAATAATGTATCTCACATCTGACGAATTATATCGACGACACCGCACAGTTCACAGATGATTTTTTAAATTTATTTGCGAGTAGGACATTACCTAGGTAAAATTTATTTACCTAGGTAATGTACAAAGCCGTAACAATGTTTGTATATAGGTACATTTAGTAAACTTTTGAAATCACTGGACACGTGTACAAATATTTATTAAAAAAATCCTTTAGATTCACCTTAATTACTATAAATGACAACTTTTTGTGGTTTTGATGGGAACTAGGTATTGCATTCAAAATTTCAATTAACCGTCCTACCTTCGGGTTATTTCCGCAAAATACTCATACCTGATAAGTTTTTGTCAAAATATGTTCATTTACAATAGGTTTATTAAAATAAAAGTTTTTAAAATATTAAAAAAAAACATTTTTTTTTTTTTTAAATTGAAAAAAAAATGCGTTTGTGATATGGGATAGTGCAGAATGGTACAATCAACATGAACGTATCACGTACGTTCGTAGGCCTAGGGCGGTTAAGTAGGTAAAATAAATAAAAAAAATCCCAAATGGAGGCAAAGAAATGGTTTAATACGAGAAATTTCGAACTTTGGTTGAATTAAAATCTCTCCCGACGTAAATAGTCGTTTCTTCTAGTTTCAATTTGGTACCTAGGCGGACACCGCCGCCTCTGGAACCATTTATTGGATAACCAACACCTCTGCCATAGGTCACCCCAAGTTGGTGACTTAGCAGAGGTGCCCGTGTTCACGAGGACTGAGATTTGTCATCGGCTCATTTCAACGAAAAAAGTATTTCTGAAAAAAAAACAATAATTAATTAGATTACTTACTTAATTTAATATTATTGTACAAAGGAATCGCTTTGTGGTTTGACAGTTTTACCCAGATTTTGCTTGAGTAAAGCGAAACCGGTCGGTAAATAAATAAATTAAAACTCGTTGTCTTACACAAAATAAGTGTTTTATTTTTACTCAATATAATAATTAATACCTGTGCGATATGTGCAACTAAAATTCCGTATAAATAAGTCATAATACTCATAATTCAACAATATTACCCGACGTTGTGAGACCTACCTACATCTTAATAATAAAGAATGGTAACCCTAAAAAATTCTCCCCAAAATAAAGTACCTACCTACTGACCATACCGAAACAAAATGCTACTCTTTTCTCTTTTTTGTGACAATCTTGAAACTACCAGGACTACCAGGTCCAGACGTCACACGTCTTTGAATCAACTTCATAATTCTGAGGCCCTAGCACACTCGATCCATAACGATCGATAGGATAACTATCGGTAACTTCTAATCGTTCCCTAGCATGACAACAGATCCATGTTGTTTGTACGCATGGGCGCCCGCAGGAGGGGGGGGGCACTTGCCCCCCCCTGGATTGGTAGAAAATAGTCAAATAATGTTTCTTTTATTTTAAATCACTTTGTGTTAGCACAAAAAAAATATTCCCCCCCCCCCCCTAGAAAATTTTCTGCGGGCGCCCATGTTTGTACGTTAGCGATGTGCAGTTGTCCTAGGGAACGATGAGAAGTTACCGATAGTTATCTTATCGATCGAGTGTGCTAGGGCCTCTGGTAATAGATTTGGGAATGTTGTCGACATAATATATTATTTAGAAATACTTTGCTGAAATACACGTGTTTACCTCTCCATAGTGAATATATATATTTTTTCTATAATTCTCTATTTTAATTTTATTTTTTATATTTAATTAAATATTTTACACTGGTTGCATATTTAATTTGCCAATCTTATTTTTATTTCAATCAAGTGTGTCTTCATGCGATGCTTTGTAACTTACTTGTACAGAAATATCTGAAATTGAATACCTAATGATACCCTCGGAAAAAGGAAAAATATTTAATAAACCAATGCCTAGACATTGATTATGTAAATTTTTAGTCGTTTGCTATGTAGGTAACGTTGTCATCGTCGTGCTGAGATTTGAATTTATAGGCAGTAAATTTATTGAAATACGTTCTCGGTAGATGCAAATAATCCCGTGTAAAGGTTGAAATAATGACGCCAACATTAGATTGCAAAAATGTAACTCCGCAGGCCTCCGCTGGCGAACAAACCAAACACAGGCACTGATAATATTATCATGTGATTGCACCTATAATATTCCACATACGTAACATATTGTATTAAGTTACCAGTGGCGTACCGACGTACATATATCGTGGAGGCAAGCGCCTAGCCAGTACATCAAATGCCAAAACATGCATGAAACTAATTCAAAATTATGTAAGACACTACAAACTGTTTATTATTATGCGATCTAGTTCAAAAGTAATTTTTTTAAATTGGGAAGCGGGATGGGTACCGCCGCCATTCAAAATTATGTAAGACACAACAAACTGTTTATTATTATGCGATCTAGTTCAAAAGTAATTTTTTTAAATTGGGTAGCGGGATGGGTACCGCCGCCCCTGGAACCATTTATTGGTTAGTCAACACCTCCGCCATAGGTCACCCCAGGTGTTTCGCTACGTTTGGTGACTAGGCAGGGGTGCCCGGGTTAATGGGGGGTGAGGTTTGTCTAGGCCATGGCGGCGGATAACCCGGGCACACTGAACCCCAGATTACCTCCCACCCCTTATACCTTTTCTTTTCCAGAACTTCCTCTCCTTTCTTTCCTAAAAAAGACCCTCCACACAGCATCCCCAAAGAAGATAAAACAATTATTTTCCTCAAAACCTCGTGTGTGGAGCTAATATAAAAAGTAGTTTTTTTCTCCCAGGTACTTATAGCTATTTAGATATTTTCATGCGGTGTGCGTGTGCATGTCCAATGCTTCTAATTTCTTTTACATGGGACTTATAGTATACCTTATATTCGCTTTTAGCCAACACTTCTTTTCCATGTATCTTTCACTACATTAGAAGCTGATATTTATTTATTTAATTTCCACGGTATAAACATACCATAAACAATATTTACTTGTCACATTAAAAACCAAAAGAAAATATTAGAAATATTAATAAAAATAGAATAACTATTAATTGTGGCATTTGATTGTGAAATGACATCTGAGATATGAGCAAGAGATACAAGTACATACAAATTTTATAGTACAAATAAGGCAAACGTAGATTAAATTAATATTGATTAAAAATATATGATAGCATAGCCCTCTTGTACCTACTTTCCGTGCAGTTAAATATATCCGCCACATCTGCGTATCTATTAGTAACTGCATGCAACCTAGGTACAAGGTACAAGCGAGTTTTTGGAATAATCATTCCTGGTGTTGTTGTATTTAAACAGGACTTTGGAACGATTTGCTCTCGTAGGTATGTGAAATTCAATGAGGTTAGTTAAATTGGGAGTCTATACTTCCATTTACAATTTTGAACATAAATAAATTATATGTTTCGCATTTGTTTATTTCTCACTGTGCATGTTATTTCCAAAGTAGACACCTTTCTATTGAAGTAGCACGTAAACAAATTATCATTCGTTGTGAACGCTTATTAACAGGTTTGCCCTAGGGCTCACTAGGTGTTACTGCGCCACTGGTATCTACTAATATCATGCATACTCGTAACAATATATACTTACCTTTATTCTTACAGTGGTAGTGGTGGTAATTCCATTATATATTACACTAAATCACGAGTTTCGCCAGAATGCTAAACCATATTTTTTGCCAACCCTTTCGTACGTAGGCAGGTACTACTCTTTCGTAACTCGTGCTTAGTGTTATCAGTTGACTTTCATAACAGAGGCAACTAGTGAATACGTCTAATGCATTCAATTGCAGTGTCTATTTATGATAAGAATCTTGCTATTGTCACCATATTCTATTAATTTTCTTTGAGAGATAATAAAGTTTTATATTTGAGGGTTATAAAATCAAAACCTCCACTATCCACACTTTGTTCATTTTGGCCTAATGATTGATTAGTAAACTATATCTAACTATCTACACTCTACACCAGCGTTTCCCAACCTTTTTAGACCTGCTGACCGGCAAAAAAAAGTATTATTTCGCGGACAGGCTGTCCGTAATGCAAAATCACATCTCTTCCACTTTTGGTGAGGTTCAAAAGCTCCATGCATGCTCTCGAAATGCACCAATCACGAACCAGAAAACACATAACGCAAATTTAAAAGA
The DNA here is from genome assembly GCA_951813805.1 of Limnephilus auricula. Taxonomy (NCBI): domain Eukaryota; kingdom Metazoa; phylum Arthropoda; class Insecta; order Trichoptera; family Limnephilidae; genus Limnephilus; species Limnephilus auricula. The sequence goes on along the minus strand of OX638388.1, from coordinate 19,501,094 downwards.
CCGCCATGTTGGTTGAAGTGCAAAACCGCCAGTAAGCTGAGTTGAACTGCAAAACCTCCACTACTCAAAATACTTTATTGTTTTTAGAACAGAAACAAATCTAAAAATGATTGATTTGAAAATGCGAATAAAAAAAAACATGCATAAGCTTGCAATTAAAAAAAATCATAAAAAAAAGTTTAAGGAAAATATGCAAATACAGGGTTTGTTTTGTTTTGCATTTGTACCACTCATTTCCTTTGGGGATTGTAAGCAGCTACAGCCATTGCCTAGTTTTTTATGATAAAAAGTATTTGTATTTTCAAACTAAGTTGGCAGGTGGGTACCGATGACTTGCAAATTATCCAAATTAAATTTGGCTTTGAGTTAACAACCATTGTTCATAATATATATATATTTTTGAGAAGGCACATCTACATTGTTTCTGGAGTTAAATGCAAAGATTTAATTATTGAATTGTCTTTTTCAGTGGAAATCCCGATGGTGTGTTATCAAAAAGCTGTCTCCTGTCGCAGGTAAATAAATTTTACATTTTGTGATAGTACCTATTAAAGTTTTTTTTATGTCGGAGGAGGACAACTCCTCAAACTTAATGGGCCGGTGAGTACATCAGCACTCGATTTTTTCAATCGTTTTTATGTCCAATTCCTCGAAATATCCTTAAAACCTTATAATGAGATAATAGCGTAAGAATGTAAAATTTAAAATACTTTTCATATTTAGATTATCACAATGTTTCGATTATGACCATCACTACTTTCAAGGTAAAATTTAATATGTTACCTATTAATAATTACGAAATATGCTCATTAAAATGGCAACGTTTTTTCCGTTAGCAACAACAACAGCGTGCAGTTAGTAATTAAAATAATAATTTCATTTTGTTATCGCTTCAGTTAATAATATTTTAAAGTAGAATGCTGTGGAAATACCCGCTAAACGTACAATGCACACGAGCGTGGACCATAGTAGGCCAAAAGTTTTTTAAATCTTTGGTCAGAAATATTTCAATTATGTTTTTCATTATTGCGAAATCAGGGCGTTTAGTTGCTAAAAGAAAATAACAATGGGGAAAAGTTACCTATTTATAATGTCAAAACATCTGAAGACCAATCGTCCTGAAACTCAAAACCACGCTGAATATTGACTATATTTTAAATTTTCAGGGCTTCCGGGAAATCTAATGTAAATGTTTTGAAGGTCAAGTGTGAAAAATTTTAACAACCTCGGAATAAAACTGTAGATTTGTTTAAACATGAAATCCACGCCGCCCGCCTGTCACAGACACTCTTTTTTTATAATAATAGTATGTAGGGTAGAAGTAGGTGGGTACTTGGGTACCAGTATATGACATACTGTCTTTTGGCTTTGACATTTCTAATTACCGATTTATCTTTGGTACCAATCATAAATGCATCAATAATTATTGCAAGATGGATAGTATACATACCCTTGAAACAAAACCAGTGTAAACCATTTCCCAATAAAAATAATTTATGATCAACTCCACCCAAATTTCGTAACGTTTGTCGGCAAGTTGTGTTTATTTTTGTTTTTGTTTCCTTGAAATTCCCTAGATATTGTGTATCAGTGGGTTTTGTATTTATTACGGTGTTTTTTTTATTCGACTTCCCCTCTTGATAGTCATGAATTATAATCATAGAATAGCCCTAAAAAAATTAATTAAATTAAGTACCTACCTCTCCCTCCCTATGCATCCATATAACTTATATTATGTACGTTTTAGTGCACAAATTCATGTTAGTTTTTGTTGAGTTTTCGTTATTTGATAAAAAAAATCTACTAATATGGATAGTTTTAAGCACAATAATAATATTTGTAGGTACCTATGTGGTCTATATTATAATAGCTCTGTTGCTGGTGTGAGTATTTTTGCCGATTTCACAGCGGTCCCGATAATGTAGGTGAAGGTATAAATCATTTCCATTGTTGCTGGCAGACCACCATTCTAGCTCCAGTTAACTTTTGGTTATAAATCCGGTAAGGATGCGGCACGAAGATGAAAAAAATGTTTTCATTATCCCACAAATTTCAAAATTTAAGGAATTTGTTAGGTGGTGCAGACTTTCAAGGGTGATCAAACAGAATGTTTTCTATTCTGTTTCTGTACCTGGTTAACACAATCGGCACCAACAACGATTAAAGGTTTTACCATGGTTCATTGACACTTTGGCGTTCTATTATTATTATTGGTATTATTGCCGTCCTGAGACGTTTTCTGAATCGACATTTCACACATTCGACACCTTAATAAAGTGCGATAGTTTCCTTTCAAAATTGTCCAAAAATAAAGCGTTTAACACAAATTTGTACATTTTATATCGAATTTCAGCTGTACAATGAGGCTTTCTTGAGTCAGCCACATCATACATCAGAACACGCAATAAACATTATCTTATCAATAACGTCCACTGTAGTTTTGTCAAATCTCAATCGCTGAATCGTCTGCTCTTGTGAATAGTGGTACACATCCTCTTGCAATGAATCTAACGTCTGCTGGTGACTATCGACTACGACTACAACATAACAGAACCACGAGGCAGAGGCAGTGGCAGCGGCAGCTGGCCTCCCCCTGAGAGTTTTATAGCAACACATTACCAACACAGTTTACCCCAATTCTGTGAAAAGACTTGTGCAATTTTATAAAGTGGGGCATTTGGCGGGATTTCGGCGAATTTAAATCCCCCCACACATAATATGCCATTAAAATACTTATTGCATCAACTTATCACTGTGACACCATTTATGAATATTAAATGTTCACAAAAAAAACGTTTAAAATTTGCCCATTTACATCAGTAGGAACGGAACCAAAAATGACGCGTACGCACAAAATACGATATTACCAGTTTAGCTGTAACCGTTAAATTCTACCTACACCAATAGAAACAGAAAAAATAACAATTTTATTACAATAACTTTTTTTGAAGTAAAACTTCTTTACGCGCGCTTGACTTAGGGAGTAAGCTGACGAATGCGTGACGAGAGCGTTACGAAAAGTGTGATCGGGCGAGGCGAACAATAATAAATTAAAATATTTGTAGAAAATTAATATCTGTATATATTTTTTACATATAAACATATATGCACAAACATATAGATGGGGTTAAAGAAGTTTTACTTCAGTCGTGTGGTCTAAAGCACACTCGTTTTTTTTATTGGAAGGTTATACCTAACAACGTAATGTATCATCGAAGAAGGAGATATATTACATTGTAATACTAATAAATCTAAACGAAACATGAAGCAGAACAAGACACAAAAAAACGTAACGGTCGCAAGTGGAAATCCAACCCAGGATCCATTGTCTTACCGGGACACAGCACCTCGGCAGTTGGGATCTAATTTTTAAGCCGGGTGGGTTTAGGCGCTGTGTTCCGGAAAGACAAGAGGCCCTGGGTTCGATCCCCAGTTGCGGCCGTTATCTTTTTGATTTCTGTGATTTATTCTGTTTAATTGTTTGGTTTAGAGTTCATATTTATTACTTTTACCTTCTTCAGTGATTAAATATAACATATTATTATTATTTACTTATTGCGGATATTTCCCCGTGAAATAATTTTTTAAGTCCACAGCTTTTTCTGTTCTGTTTTTAGCATATAATAATAATAATAATTGTATAATTTTTAGAGCGTCGTTTTTGTGAAAAATCACCTCAAGGGCGCTGTGATAATACATGTTCGCATTAATCTTGTGCATATTTGCTTATATCCTTACCTCATTTTCCTGGTGTAACATTAATTCTGATTTCCTATATTTACATATCTTACGAGTCTACAAATCGTATCGGTATTTTCGTTGAAAAAACTTAACTTAAAAAATAATAGACGTAGATTATATACTACCCTCTTCTTTATTATACAATTTTGCAGAAAATAAAGCAATTATTAATTCATTTTCTTTAAATTAAGTATTATTTTTTTATATTGTTGCACGAGCAAACTGCCATCTGAAAACCCCTATTTGAAATTAAAGTATACTATATTTAAGCAATCAAAGTACCTAATCAAATGTTAATTATGATAATAATTAATAAAGAATATAGCGATGAGACAATACAATGCGGTGAGGAACGCACGCATTAATTTGTCACGTTATTATATATCGTTATCACGGGTTTGTTTGTCATAAGACTAATAAGTCATAACCACACCAACTATCAATGCGAAAACCTCATTAGTGTATATTTTCACCACAATTGACATTCATTTAAATCATTTCTTATAATATTGTTAATAAAAGCAAAATTAGATCTCCTATTTTGCTTTGAGTAGGCATCGGTTTTCACTAATACAAAATATGGAAAGCTATGTTTTTTATCACCGCTCTTCATTTAGATATATCTGATAGATGAATGGTAGGTATATATAATACTATATAACAATCACAAAATTACATCTGTGTAGATTATTAAAATTACAATCACAAAATTACATCACACAATTATATCTGAGAGGAAAAATGGGATTCAAAATAAGCTCTAACAAAATGAATGCACTTGTTTGTTTTACCCTATTTTTCAAATACTGAGCCGTATCATTTTTAAGTGGAATATTAACATTTTTATGTGGAATATTAACGCCTACGCTCTCAACAGTGCTTTTTCTATAATGTTTCATGTTAATATTCTGTAAATGTTCCAAAACAATAAATAAATAAAAATCATCAAAAAATCTTATTTGTTTCAATGAAAGTTCATAATTATATTTTTATATTTTTTATTGCAAAATATCAGTCTATGGGTACCTACCTAACCACGAGGGAGCCCATCTCTTACCTGTCGCACACTCATATATTAAATTTCTTAATTTCATAATTCAGGAGTGTTGAGCTCGTCCAACCAACTTCAAATTAAAAGTTTTTGTAAATTTTTAATCGATTCATATCTACAATACACTATTAAGAAAAACTCCCATCCCAAGTCCCAAGTTGCAGGCAATTGGCTGGTATCGTCCACGTGTGCAACGGGCCTAAACATCTGCTGCACATCGCAATGCCAAATACAACAGTAGAATGAAAGAGATCTCTATTATTATTACTGAAACTCGATACCATCCGTAATCCATAGGGCCGTTCTTCCGTTATTTTTTAGTCGGGATGATTAATAAGTGAATCGCGCATTCCTGTGTATATTATAAAGAATTTTATTTTTAACAATGACACACATAATACTTACATGTGTTTAGAATTTGACGGGAATCTAAAACTGGACTGTCAAAAATGTCATTGGGTTTCTTGTATTATGTTCCTATAGTAATAATGTTTTATAGTAGGCCCTAAAGCAATACATTTCGATATATAATATAATATAATACATAGCAAAAGTTTTACTTGCGTCTTGTACAGGGGTGGATTTACCGATAATCTAAGAGTGCGAAACTGTGCAGGAGCACATTAGAAATGGCCTAAATGTAAAAAAAATTATAGCACAATTGTGCCATCGATATGTCTTATTTGGTCGATGGTTTGTGTCCTTATTGGATTTAGGTACCCAACATTGATTCAAACCCAAGTCGAAGTTACCGTTTGCATTTCATTACCCCTGCATACATTCTGGAATAAACGATTATTATTATTATTATTAGAGGTCATTCAATATCTGAGATCTTTTGAGGTGTTGCGAAAATGTTAATAAATAATAAAAATAAATTGTTATATCAAATCTCCGTTCGCTCGTGTCTTCAATAAATCAAGCACTGGTTGTAGGTGTGCTTCGTCAATTTTAGGTATAATTTTATTTTATTTTAGAGGGCCTAATTGGTGACGCGTGTATTGTTGAATAGTTAATTTGCCCCTGGACTCTCCACCTGACCCTCACAAACAACATAACAATGTTTCAACAGTATTTAGTCATAGACTCACCTCAACAATTCTCACCTCTCCCCCTCCTAGGGTCCGCGGTCCACCCGGCCTCCATACCCTTACATTATATTTATAGCCTCCTGAAGGGTGTGCTTGTTCCACTGTTCCTGTAATGTTACCTACAAACAAAACTTTACACCTTTTGTTAATAAGCGCTTTTGTGGGATCGATTGAATAATGTCCCAAGGGGAATGTTTGTTCGAATAAGTCTCAAACACTTCGAGGAAACAGTAAAAAATCCGACACAATAACAGACCGCTTCTTGAAATGTTTCGATGACTTCATCTCGGCGGGTTTCCGAAGGCCTCGCAACTCGATACCTGTGTTTTTGTAACTTTTGTGGTTCTAGTTCTTAGGTAGGTATATAATGTGCGTTGACATTCAGAAAGTCATTTGATAATATGTACGCAATATAAGAATATATAATAATAATATGAGAATATGTACGCGCGTCTCTCAGCGAACACGAACGGTGTAAATCAGTGTGCGATAAATAAATTGTAAAAGTGATTTAAAAGTAAACGAAAAACGCTCAAACTACTTTAAAATGGTGCAGTGTAAGAAATGTAAAAAATATGTTGCTAAAGACAGTGAATTGGTCAAATGCATCGACTGTAATGGAACCTTCCACAAACTATGTACAAACCCCGCCATTAACGTGGGTAATGCATTTATTTGTACAAGCTGTGAAGTACAACGAACAGTCAATGCGAACACAGATAACGCAACGGCCGGAGGCAGCGGGTCACAAGGCCCGAACCCAGAAAATATCCCAGAAATGAAACAAATTCTTAATGAAATAAATAATAAAATAAGCATAATGTACGTCATGAAAAAAGATATGGAGACTCTCACACAGTCAACTGAGTTTCTATCCAACAAATATGACGAACTGATATCGCTACATCTAGAATTGGGAAAAAAACTAAAAGAAAACGAAAATAAACTCAACGAAGTTATAAACAAAAACACATACCTTGAAAAATGTAATAGAGCATTAGAATACAGGATCCAAGAAATTGAACAAAGAGAAAAAAACTACAACATTGAACTGTTTGGTATAGAAATGAAAAAAGACGAAAATATTGAAACAACTATAAAAACAATTGCAAATAAACTAAATACGAATGGCGAAAATATTGAAAAGGTTTGGAGACTTCCAAATAGAAAGGACTCAAAACCGGCAAATGTAATTGTGAAGTTCACTCGTCAATCTCATCGAGATGAATGGCTGCAAAAAAGAAAAAACATATTAACGAACAACGACATTTACAAGAACGGAAACAACGACCGAATATACATAAATGAAAATCTAACAAAAGAAAAAAAAGATCTCCTATACATTACAAAACAAAAAATGAAAACAAAATTTAAATACATTTGGGTACAAAATTCCAAAATATTAATAAGAAGTGAAGGGGATGGGAAAATAATCCATATAAGAAATGAGAATGACATAAACAGATACATTTAAAAAAAATATATATCAAAACACCTTTTGACCCGAAGCACTTACTTTATCAGTTACTAAATCCACGTCATGGAAGATTCTACACAATTCCAAACTCACAAGTTTACGAAGTGCTATAATTTGGATAACTGGATAAACGATAAAAGCATCAATAAGAGGTTTGTGGCTATTCACCTAAATATAAGATCACTGAAAAAGAATTTTAATTCATTTATTGCACAAATAAATGACATTCTGCAGTTTATAGATGTAATTTTTCTAACGGAAATAAATATTAAAAACGAAATAATAACTATGTTCAATATACCAAACTTCATCTCGATTGCAAATACTAGAGAGAATAAAAGAGGAGGGGGATTAATCATGTACTTAAAAAACCATCATACTTTTAAGAAAACAAACATTTCTTTTAAAAGCTGCGAGACAATATCTGGAGAACTAACTACCGTTCATCAAGATGTCATAAATATACTTGCAGTATATCGCCCGCCGAACAACAACAAGAATATATACTTGAAGGAACTAAAACAAATATTACAATTAACCTCATCTGATTCAAATTACTTGTACTGTGGTGACATTAACTTGAATTTATTGGATACCAAAAATAGTGTAATTACAGAATACCAAAATCTACTCAGTGAAAATGGCTTAGAAAATGTAATATTAGATGTGACACGGGATGAAATTTTAAACGGTAAAAATGTTTATTCCTGTATCGACCATATTGCAATTCGTAACCGTAATAACACTGTATTTTCATGTATTGTGACTAACAAAATATCGGACCATTATATAACAGGAGTTGCGATAGGAAAAGAGGTACTTACAAAGGATTTAAATATAAAAAGGGAAATTATTGATAATAAATTGGTATATTCCAAATTAAAACTAGTAAAATGGGGTAAATTATTACAAACTGAATGTCCCTCAGAACTGTACTATAATTTAAAAAATATTTTTGATAATATCTATGAATCCTCAAAAAAAGAAAAATCATTTAATAATAATCATAGGCACAACAACCAATGGGTTACTGAAGAAATTAAGAACATGATTAAAAAAAGAGATTATCTTTACCGAAAATGCAAGAATAGCCCTAATAACCCTGTATTTCGTTTAGAATACACGCGATTTAGAAATAAAACAAATAAACATATTAATTTTACTAAAAACACATTTCACAAAAACGTAATAAACAGTTTAAACGGCAACCCAAGGAAACTCTGGGACGAAATAAATAACCTAATAGGAAAACCTAAACAAAATCTAGATAAAATAATCCTTCAACATATGGGAAGTCAAGGGGACACAAAATTTTTATGTGATAAATTTGCTACAACATTCGTAAATGAAATAAAAGACATAAGACATAACTGTACTAAAAAATTCCTAGATCGTAACACGTATACAACTCCTGCTAGTATGTCAATAAGATTTAGACCTGTATCAGAAAAAGATGTTAAAAAAATTATTAATGATATGGATGTTAAAAAATCAGAAGGCAATGATCAAATAAGAATTAAAGACCTGAAGTTAATTGCTGATAATATAATCCCAATATTGACTAAATTAATTAACCTATGTGTAAGTAAAAGTATTATGCCTGACGAACTTAAAACATCCATTATCAGACCTATATATAAATCAGGAAACCACAAAGATTTCACAAACTATCGACCAATAGCGATTCTCTCATGTATTGATAAAATTATTGAAAGAGCTATCTTTAACCAAATACAACTTTTTATAGAAAAAAATAAAATCATAAATCCCGTACAATACGGATTTCAAAAAGAAAAAAGTACTACACAATTACTGTCTAAATTCACTGACCATATAAATTGTCATTTAAATGAAAAATATTATGTTGGTATAATTTTTATAGACTTTAAAAAGGCCTTTGACACATTGGACCACGAAACATTATTAAGGGCAATGGAGGAATGTGGTATTAGAGGTCCTTTAAAATCATTGATTAAAAATTATCTATTAAATAGAAAAATTAAAGTTAAAATTGACGGAATTTTTAGTGATGAAATGTTAACAGATACCGGAGTAGCAACAGGGTCGATATCGGGACCTACATGTTATATAATGCAAGTAAACAGTCTACCAAACGTAATAAAACGTTGTAAATGCTACATGTTTGCAGACGATACTTGCATTATATGTGCTGACAAAGATCCACTAAAAATTGAGGAAATTTTACAAACAGACCTAAATAACATAATTAAATGGTCCCATGATAATGACATTATTATTAACGCAAAAAAAACCAAATATATGCTTATACACTCACCATATGCAAATTGTCAGGAAAAGGAATTGCATATAAAAAGTCATTCATATGATTGTTTGCACACAAAAAACCAATTCCAGCAGTGTAATTGCCCGAATATAGAAAAAGTGTACCAATATACATACCTTGGTCTTACAATAGATGTCAACTTTAACTGGTCAAATCACATTGAAAATGTATGTAATAGATTAAGATCCATATTAGGAAAATTTTACCACCTAAAAAATTTTGTTAATAAAAATGTATTATACTGTATATACAACGCATTAGCAGAATCAATTATAGGATACGGAATAAATAGTTACGGATTAACGTACAAAACATACTTAAATAAAATTGAACAATTACAAATTCGTTTCCTAAAATTGATATCAGGCAAAAAAAAAGTCCAGTTATGTGAAGGTGATTATAAAAAAGTGTTCTCCTTGTGTAATGTCCTCTCTATACACAGTAAGGTAAATTACCAATTAACGCTAGATGAATTCTGGAATACAGAATTCAAAAAACCTGTAAACCACAACTACCCTACTAGGCATAGAGAAGCACAAATGTTTATTATTAATAAATCTCAAAATGTATACGGAGATAGAACAAAAAGGCATAAAATTCCGGAAATATTTAACGCATTACCTGAAAATATCAAAAATGAGACATCTTATTCAAAAATCAAAACAAAAGTTAAATCTTTCTACCTCCGAAGAACATGAATTCAAATAATATAGTTCCTTCCTATTTTATTTTTTTCTCGCCTTATGTTTGTACTGTATAAAATATTTTTACTACAACGCAATTCATAACCATTATAATAATTAGTTTGTCGTAATAATTAGTATTTAAGTATTATATTAGTATTTACTATGTAAAACTGAAAAGTATACTGTATTAAATAATTAGAAAAAAATGAGAGATTTCTTACAATCAAACTGATTGATCAGTTTCGTAAGATTTGTAAAATAAAATATTGTAAAATTAAAACTGAATAAACATATTTAAAAAAAAAAAAAAAAAATATATACATAAGTCTACATCTGAAGCTGTGTGTCAAACGCTACAGACAGACACAGACAACCGAGCTATCGCAATATTTTATCATCGTTGATAAAAAGATATTAAATGTCCGATAAAGCCAACTGCGCAATACGTCAGCTTGATTTCCCATTATTCTTATCGTAAAATCGATAGATTTGGTATAATACAATCAAATTTACAGTATTAATATTGTATGTGCATGCGCGCAAAGAAAAGTCACACCTTTAGAATTCGCTTATTTTGGAAATTATACCACCACAGAGGTTATTTTATTCTAAATTCTAGGAATGAATTATATTATAAACATTGTTTGTCAGTTTTTTATAAGAACCCCAAAGGCCCGAACATTAAAATTATTGGTAAATCGTGGGTTGGGGTGTGAAGTCAAAGAACGATGAAAAAATAAACTTTAAAAGCTACCTGATTCCCGCACTTCGTGTGTATGGAAAAGCTTATTTTGCGTTGAAAATATTTGGAAACATTAAAAAGCACAATTATCCCAAATTAAAAAAAATATTAGTTTAATCTCTAACCGTCGAAATTGATTCAATATAAACTTACTTGCAGATGTGCAAAATTATTGGAGACGCCCCTAAAATTTAAATGTCGTGGTAATCTGTGCCAAACATGGTACATTCGTTCGTTAGTTCTTCTAATTTCATGCTTAGACATAAATATATCGTTAGGTTATGCAACAACTATAGTACATATAGGCATGTATGCACACCTACCCACCATCATACCTACACGGAGAATTTTTTTATTCTAAAATACGATCATTTTATACGTAAATATGGTTAAAAACGGGACTGAAGTTCTTACGAACAAATTAACATGGTTTCAATGTTTATTGGCGGGAACATGTAAGAATAATTTGTTGGTATAAGTAATTTCGTATGTGTATCAACAAAGTTTCTTACATTTTCCCGCCAATAAACATTGAAACACTGTTAATTTGTTCGTAAGAACTTCAGTCCCGTTTTTAACCGTTTTTACGAATAAAATGATCGTATTTTAGAATAACATTTTTCTCCGTGTACCTACGATGTAGGTACATAACTATAATGTTTCAGAAAAGGATAAACATCGGGTGATATTTCCCGATGACTGAACTTGTATACTTAGCATTGTCCACCCGCAACACGTTGGTTCAACAAACTATAAAAATAAATAATTAAAAGTATTATTTTCTTAGTGTGAAAAGAGTGCTCAAAGAATACTGAACGAGATATTATAGCCCCTTCATACCACCATTACAGCATCTGTCATAACATATTGAATAACCTGTTGAACGTTGTTATTTCGGGTTATGGCTTTCCACGCTTCAAAGCTGCTGATGGTTATCGGAACTAGGTTTTAAAATTAACAGCAATGTTCCAATCATCAATGTCTATGAATCTGGTATACTAATGTGATTTGAGCCATTTGAATAGCGAATCTTTAGGGGAATGTGTAATCGTGTACCTATGTTCAAAGAAATAATTATCATAATAATATGTGAAGTTAATTGAATTAAAAGATGTATGAGCTAGCGAATAGTGGGCCCTTTTTTATTTGGTACAGTTTTACAGATAAAAATAAATTGGCTGGTATTTTTATAGCCGAGGATTTTATTTTCAAATATTGAAAATCTTTTTAAAGAGGACTGATGTTGTAGCTAAACAAACGAAGTTTTCAGTCTGAACACCTAGTATTGCTTGATATTTATTATAATAATATTGTTAACAACTTTTTATACTTAAAAACGCTGAAATTTTCTCCACGCCACTGGAACGTTGAACATTTTTATGAACGTAGAACATTCCTAAAATATATTTTTTTCGTAGTTTTTTTCTTCCTTATGTGGAATTATGCACGTACACATGAATACGAAAAATCAAAATGGTTATTAGTAGTGCCTACTTTTCTAATTTACATAATTCAAGGTTTTTCTTGTGATTTCTAGTGTAGATACCTCAATATATCAGCGTGTTTAACATCGAAGACTGTACCGAGGTTTACATGGAGGATAACACTATATTTTTACGATTATTTGCAGTCATTCGTGTGCAGTAATAATTAGCATAAAATATCGTTCAATGCATATCGCGGTGGCCCGGAGATAGTCCACTTTGCATAGCATTACAGAAAACAGCATTGGATCATGAGCAATAAAGGTTTTTAAATGAGGACAACAAAATGCAATGAACCTCTAGAATTATTATGATTATCTTTTTCCTACATTTACTTTGTATTATGTACTTATATGCATTTGAATTTTCCATTTTACTATAATCCAGCTCCCTCACGGGTCGGTAAAGAATTGATGTGAACTGGGTGCAGTAAGAATGCGTGAAATGAAATTAGCAACACCGCTCCCATGCCGCACCGATCCGTGTACTGGCGACATTAGAAATACTCAGGGAAAAATTGTACTGAACGAATCGCTCTCGGTATCATTATTTTTGAATGAATCCGTTTTATGTCGATTCATTACCGCCCCGCAAGAGAGCCCGCAATAAGATATTTTACAATGCTTTCTGCATTCCGACGAGTATTTTTTTTCCAGAAGGAAACGTCGAAAATAAAATTTTAAAAATGTTTTTTCATTCGGTGCCTCGTCCAGCGATTCAGGAGAATATTAATCGTTGTAGAATGTTCGTAATTGATTTTTGATCGAATGGTTCGATTTTTCAATAATCGAAATGTCTCGATTTGTCGATAATTTAAAATTTTACATTATGCCATCACTAGAATCAAAACCAATCGGCACGCGCTCCACTACTCTGAAAAGTTTTTCGACAGCAGAATTAAAATATTATTTCTAAATAGTATTTTGCACGTCCTCAAATGTAATCAAAATTCACAATACATATTACAATAATCTTAAATCACACATTTTTATTATTATTTTTGAGTATCTACCTACGTCAATACTAGGTAATTACCTCTTCTATCACGTTTTGCTGTAGCGCATGCTTGCTGTTTTTATTCCCTCTCCAACTCTCCATGTAGGTCGCGTGATGTCTTAAACAATAGAAGAGTGATAAAAAATAAACAAAATATCTACGCGGTAACCAGGTGTGACCCAGTAACAGTTGGCGTTGGCTCGTATGAGGAGAGGATAGAAGTCCATCATGATCATATTTTTAACGATTGATCATTAGATGCTTCAGACGTGTCATCTTCTTTCAAAATTGCTTTGAACTTTGTCACGTACCTAGTGAATCTAGTCATTGTCATTAGTGATTATTCTCATTAGACGGATCGGTCCACGGTTTTGTTGCTTCAAGACAAGCGCTTAAAAAAAACAGTATTAGTGCATTGTCAATTTTACAAAATAAATTTGAATGATTTTTTTTTTCAGTTGCCTTTGTGAATTTTCACGCCAAGGACGCTTTACAATGAATCAAATATCTGAAATTTGAAATAAAACTATTTCCATAAAAATCATTATAATATTGTGTCCGCAATTATGTATTGATTATCTTCATATTATTCCTTAATATTCTAAGAATCTTTCTATTAGTTACCTTTTAGTTATAAGTTATAACTTAACTACGTACGTGATGTTACAAAGTATACACTACTCCCCAACTCCCCATCCCTAACTACTTTTCTTCGTGTTTCTAAATGTTGTTTTATTATCATTTATTTTTCAGTGTTCATTTTTACCACAGCTCTAAAACCACGCACCCAAGATTCATCAAACCGTTCAGTCAATATCACAAAGCCAAGACCAGGCTGCGCCCATATATATTTATTGACAAATTCATGTTTACATAATAAATTTTGCCCTGTGCGGTGATTGAACCCGCAACCTCCCGACTCCAAATGCGCAGACTCTTGCGTTACGAAGATTGTCTTGTTCGGTTAATATTAATACATTTTAAATGTGTATATTCAGTTATTTATATCATCTCAGCTATGACAAGGTGTCCCTGTCCAGCTATACTTCAACGACTTTCGTCCATTGCAGACCAAGACTATCCTCACACAGCCTTTTTAGTTTTACCCAAGTTTGTTTGGGACGACCAGCAACTATTCTGATGTTATTGTGAATTAATTGCTCATACTTGTACTATAGATACTGTTTTTTTACCCATTTTTTCATTTGGTTTCGATAAAAAAATGATCAATGAAGCTGTCCAGAATTTCGATTCATTTGAGCGTGCTGCCAATCGCAATCTTTGTATCAATTCCTCTGAGTATGTACAGATTGTTGATCGGCACTCGGACATGCATTGTAACGAGTGTAGGCACAAGCGCTGCATGCTCGGACACGGACGGTGGAAATGGTGCGATGGTGGCTAGTGCCAGTGGTCACACCTGCTTACACTGATTAGTTTGCCTGTGTAATGATAGCAGGGCATCTCTCCAACTGCCAAACAGGAATATAAGGTGCAGCTGATTGAATTTATTAGCGCTAATCGTCGCGTGCGTGCTCCATACAGACATTGGCAGGGGGGGATTTACCCAATCGGGGCGTAACGAAACTTTGAAAATGCCTTCATATTGAAAACCAATATGGCCACCAATCTTTTCTAAACATAATTACTTCCATATTTTCTTCAAATAAAAAAAATGATAATTTATTATAAATAAGGAAAAACAAAGAAGTCGTAGGGATAAGAAATCTATCTAGGTACCTACTGCCAGAGGCGTTGTCAGTTTGTTTAGGTAATATATG
The DNA here is from genome assembly GCA_951813805.1 of Limnephilus auricula. NCBI lineage: Eukaryota > Metazoa > Arthropoda > Insecta > Trichoptera > Limnephilidae > Limnephilus > Limnephilus auricula. Next base: position 19,485,740 of record OX638388.1, on the reverse strand, counting down.
GGAAGGTATTGAGTTTTCACTATACTCGCATCACCAATGAGTGTACACCGTAATTGTATCCTAAATAAATAAACAAAATATAGAACTCGTCAATCTGCATTTCATAATTATTGAAGACATAAGTAGTTGATGAATGTCACAATTCGACTTATATTTGTCGACATGAAATAGTTGTTTTTATCGCTCCAATTGATTTATTTCTACTCTTTAATTCCACAACGTAAGGTAGTAGCTATCACGGATAGTATGTAGGTATTAAAATACATATATATTTATTGTAAGTAATAATCGAAGTTTCTTTTTAATATAAATATAGTGAAACGATACAAACAAAACTATTATTCTATGTCTATGTAAGAGTTGTTTCATTTCAAAACAATAAAAATTCATAGGTTTTGTTTTCAATTATTTAAGTATGTAAATTTGTGGTCCTCTAACGATCTCAATCCGAATCTGTCAAGGTGTAATGGTGTATTATATACGAGGGGGGACCCAAAAGTAACGAGACTTTCTTTATAATTTTTTTTATTTTTCAATATTTTTACACTACATTTTTATCACCTTCAAAATATTCTCCATTTACCACAACGCATTTCTTCAAACGCTTATTCCATTGTCCAAAACAGTTTTTAAATTCACTTATCGAGATGTCCTTTAGGCCTTCCAGCGATTTTTGTCTGAAAGCGTTTTCCCACCTCGTCCGAAGTGGGAAAACGCTTTCCTTTCATGTCCCTTTTGAGTGTGGGGAACAAAAAAAGTATCAGCGGGCTAGATCCGGTGAGTAGGGGGGGGGGTGTGGACAATGTGTCATGCCGTGTTTGGGTCAAAAACTGCTTGGTTGCAACCCTTCTCATGTTCAAATTTCGGTTAGAATCCTCTGGTTTGAACTCCGTGACATTCCAGACATCTCACAGAGTTGATCAATGGTTCAGCGACGGTCTTCGAGAACGAGGGCATTGATTTTATCGACATTTTCGTCCATTTTAGACGTTGGGGGGCATCCTGAACGAGGTTGGTCTTCAATTGACATTTCTCCATTTTTAAAACATAAAACCACTCGTAGACTCTGGTTTTACTTAGGGCAGCATCCCTATAAGCAGTCTTAATCATTACAATAGTTTCCGAGGCCGATTTCCCCAACACGAAACAAAATTTCACAGCTGCGCGTTGCTCTCGATAATCTTCTATCACGTTTTCGCTGAAATGGAAAAAGTTGTTTTACTATAAAAAAATTCACGGGCATACAGATGCACTCATGGTATCACAACTTCGCGCACTGACTCAGGAGGAGTGACCCTAACGGACACTTGGTCGAAAAATGGGTTCCCGCACTCTTCCTCTCCACCACAGCGCAATTCTCGTTACTTTTGGGCCCCCCTCGTAGAGTGTGGAACAGTACTGTATCCGGTTAATCCGGTATGTTTGATTTGATTCACTCTGGCCGTAATCTAATTTGTGCATGTAAAAGCGGCTACTATAATTATTAACTTAACAAATCAATTGACCTCCTTTGTTAAGCAACTTTTTATTGATATGTTGTTGTGCTCTAAAAGGAGTGTGAGGTTGTCACGTTCACGTGTAACATCTCTTACAACATGGTCTTCAAGACATGACATCAAGATTTTTTAAAGTTTCCACAGAGTATCCAAAAGGTGACCCTTGTATAAAGTTAGTTTAGAGAGATAAAACGTAGGTACACTCACTATCTACTGTGGATTGGCATAGGAATCATATCTAATCGAGGATATCGATTTTCTACGACTTGTTGTTTATCTGATAAGCAAAATAAATGCGTTGTTATTATTAAATTTGTTAAAGCTTTTGCATACCTTAAAGATTTAGTATAAAATATCAAAATGCATATCAAGTGATTGCAAAATTTCTGTTTGACCAGATTGAAAGGTGCAATGAAAACCTGTTAGCATTTTTCCGTACGGCAGGTAATATGGCAGTGGCAGTAGGCAAGAGGCAAGAGTAGTGCAGGTGGAGAATTTAGTGAATGTTTGCGCCGAAGTAGCCAAGTATGCGGCCGGAGACACTTGGAAACCTGATAGTCTGCTAGAAGGGTCAACGATAATTAGTATTTGTTTACTCGATTGGACTCCAATTGAGCTTGTTTATCCATTGCTAGACAGCGCATTTTCAGCAATATATTTTTTGATTCAAGATTATTTTCTCATATTATTTGTTTAATCTGAAATTTATTAATAATAATTTTTTAAACTGCAGTAGATATATTTTATTATATTTAATTTAATGCATATGAAATTGATGCTTTTTATATATCTGAAATTATTACATTATACGCAATTGCTTAAATGTGTTTGATAAAATTTAAAAAAAATTTACTAATATTATATTACAGAATTGGCTCGCTGAAAGAAATAGTTTGTATTAGACTATAATACAAACAATTTCTAACTATAATTATAATAATATTTGGATAATTTGTAGAGTGCCGTTTTTGTGAGAAATCACCTCATTATGTTACATCTCTTTAGGCTATACCTATTCTATGTATGTACATATATAACAACAGTTTTATTGTTGTTAGATACTATCATTGTTGACCTCCTCATGGTTGATATTTTAAAATGTTTTCATTTTGTTATCTGTGTTAATATTATAATTATACCTGTACAAGGTTGTGAACTGCCTTATTGACTCCCCAGCCCTGTTAGAAAATATTGCATTTCGTTGTCCTGAACGCAATACCAGATCGAATGCCTTATTTTATATATGACATCTTCCACTGTATCATCATTTAAATTTATTGTGTATATGTATTATCATTTATAGTCAAGTTAACCTTAACTACAATGTACCTGAATCAAACTTACTTACTATTACTTCTTTATTCTTTATTATTTTCTTCTTAATAATTTTTTTGCTCACACTATATACTATTGTAACTTTTAATTAATTAATTACTTCGGTAATATTGTTATGATTACTAATCCTAATCAAATCAGTAATCATAACAAAATATTAGAAATAATGGAACTTAACTGGTTTATTTTATGTTCAATGATTTATGCATGTTTTATAAATAAACATAAATAAAAAAATAATATGCTTGCATATGTACGCCATTAATTACTAATTATATATTTGTATAAATTTCGTAATATGTGCACGTCATTAATTACTCATTATATATTTGTATAAATTTCATAATTTGTAAATGTACATTTACAAGTAAGTTATATATGTATATATTTCCCTTTAACTTATTGTTACTTTTCTGTATTATTTTGTCTTTCTATTTGAATAAATAATAAAAAATAGTGGTTTAAATCGAGCTCCCTGTTGCAGAACCGTAATAAAATAATATTATATTTGTAGCAATGGAATTTATCCCTAATTGATAATTAATCATTACACAACATTCCAAGTTAATATAATTTTGCCGAAATATGAACATCAAAGACATGTTTTTCTTAAATACATAATAAGTCAACCTCTGATAATCGTGTTACCAACAGTACCTGTATAATAATTTAAATGCAGGTACCTGCTTTCTTTAATCTCTCAGATGATTTTCATCTCAACTGCAATGCGAATATTTTAAGTGGGCGTTTTTATTACGGCAATACAGAAGGTGGTCACTAAACGAAATCGAATAGGTACCTACAGATTTATTGTTTGTTTCTAAATGACTAATGAAGGTTACATGTAGTGTTAGATCTCAAATCGTTTTTTTTATGAATACGGACGTGTTTACATTTTACATTAGGCATTTTATTTTCCATTCTGCTGGAACTCTGCGTTTTCACACCGTGATTCTTCCACTTTATCTTATTAATTATAATGTTTTCACAGCCTTGAAATAGCATTTTTTAATTTGAAAGAAAGTTTTTTACCCACGGTTTATTTCTACCCTTTTTATGTTTTGCGATTTGATTGTGTCGTTACTATGGCCTAGTTTGGTAGTGCAAGTTAATTTACAATATCATAACATTTAGAACTCTATGATTGCTTCTATTCAAATAGATCCATACAGTGTTTTGCCCTCGGGCGGCGCTCTGTAAAATAAATGTTCGTGTTGATAACAATAAATGGATACGACTGCTTTTTATTCAAAGTAGATACTTCTGGGTTCAAGTGTTAAGTGACAGCCGGGTTTGTATCCGGTGTCCAATCAAATAAAAACACACAATGATCAACAAGAAATACCCTTGGTTTTCGAAGCGTCGACCATCCATACAAACATTTTATCTCAGGATGCGTGTGTATGTTTTATTTCAGAGTAAAAGATACTCTCAGTATCGCCCTGGTGTAAGACCACCATTCAGAATTGAAACGTTGCTGAAATGGCTTTAGCCGTGTTTAGTGACTAGATCTGAATAGCCAGGTACTTCCCGACCTTCCTCTTCCCATCTCCTTCCCTTCCCACTTACCTTCAGCTTCACAACATACCCCAATTGGGGATACCATAGTCTCACTGGCTCCAGATGGGAGCAGTTGGGACTCTTGTGAGGTGTTGTCTATAAAAAAAATGCGTGTGTAATACCTACACCGTGTTATTTTTTAAATTTTTAGAAAGAATAACCTCACAAGAGTCCTAACAGTTCCCGTCTGGAGCCAGTGAGAGGCTATAGCATCCCCAATTGGGGTATGTTGTGAGGCTGATGGTAAGTGGGGAAGGGAAGGAGATGGGAAGAGGAAGGTGGGGATGTACCTGGCTATTCAGATCTAGTCACTAAACACGGCTAAAACCATTTCAAACAACGTTTCAATTCTGAATGGTGGTCTTACACCAGGGCGATACTGAGAGTATCTTCCACTCTGGAACGTGCCGCACATATAGTATATATTATTTTAATTAATTAATTGTGAAATAACACAAATTAATCAAAATTTATTTGCGCACGCCGGGTTCGAACCCGCGACCTTCGGAATGGGTAACTGTAAGATTATCAATTGATTTATAGATACCTATGTAGGTAGGTACTTCAAATTCAAGACACATAAAAATTTAGGACACTTAAATGCCATGTTTTTGCATATTTGTACATTCTATAAATAACGTACAATCATAATGTGTATAATGTTTCCACTTGACGTGATAATAATAATAATAATTAGATAATTTGTAGAGCGCCGTTTTTGTGAGAAATCACCTCGACGGCGCTGTACATTTTATTATGACTTCTTAGGCTCTACCTAGAACTATTATTTACAAATAGATACAGAAAACATACTTACCTGGCAGGTCACTTCCGATAAGTGATGTCATGGAAGTTACAATAGTTTTAGATTATTATTTACCAGAATGCTCAATGACTTTTTTTTTTTTATGGAATAGGCAATTCACCCTAAGAAGAGTGCTTTGTGAATGACTTCTAAAGCGGTCGGTGTCTTCTTTGAATGACTTGAAATCTAATAAAAGAGATAATACATTTTCATCCAGAGAGATAAATAAAAAATAATACATTCATATTTTGAGTTAGACCTCGGATTTGATTAGAGAGCAATAATTTTATGTTTTATTTCATAAGCATTATGATTTACCTGTTATAACTCGATTTGAAGTTACGAAAAGACAAAATAAATGTCCCAGCATTTTATTTACATACTTTATACGTTGTAGTTATAAAGGTGTGCCTAGATCGGCCAGGCAAGTATATTTCTGTATCTATTTGTAAATAATAAACTTAGATAGAGCCTAAAAAATCATAATAAATTGTACAGCGCCCTTGAGGTGATTTCTCACAAAAACAGCTCTACAAATTAATTATTATTATTATTGCCTGGTAGCAGTACTTATCTTTCGGTCAAACTAGATTCGATATCGATACATAAAAATAGTATTCTTGGAGTATCTATTAGTTATTTTGTACAAAACTTATCAAACCAATCGCAGCTTTATTGCTTCATCGGGGTTTAGGTTTGGTCAATATTTGCTTAATAATTGTACGTAAGACCTCGCGTGATTTTTAGGATTATAATTGAAAGGTTTTTTCCTTTAAAATACATGTGAATAAATACTTGGGATAAAAACAAGTTTAGGTCGAATTTAGTTTTGTCAGAATTGACTTGCAATAGTATCGTGATTGGTATTGGATTTCTACAAAGAATTGCACAATCTGGGTTCTGGTACTAGGTAATAGCAGTAGGTATACCATTGTTCAGTACGAATGCTTCACCCGGAGTAATTTACGTTTAGCACCACGGTCGTGCGTGGCGGATGGATTTACCGCCGTTCTTTGGCTCGCTGCCTCTCGCCTCTCGCCTCTCGCATGGTATCCAGCAGGCAGCAGTTGGCACCAGTGATGTGATATCTTGAGAAAATTCCCTAGATCTAGGGAAAAAAAATATTACCGGGTGTATTTTTTTGTTGATTGAAATCTGGACATTATTATTGAAAATTACGTATACCTATGTGATACTGCCGCTGAAAGCTCCGCTGTAGCATATTTTTCTGTAACATGTGTGGTTTACGATAAACATGATCAGCGGTAGGCAATTGACGGGCTCCGTGGTCCAGGGATAAGTCTCTTGGATCCGGAGGTCGTGGGTTCAAATCCCGGTGTGGGCAAGTAAATTTTATTTGATTGATTTTTATTTTCACAATTTAATCATTTTACAATAATATACGGTATATTTGCGGCACGTTCCAGAGTGGAATATTTCTACTATCAGTATCGCCCTGGTGTAAGACCACCATTCAAAATTGAAACGTTGCTTGAAATTGCATTAGCCGTGTTTTGTGACCAGATCTGAATAGCCAGTACTTCCGCACCTTTCTCTTCCCTATATCCTTCTCCTCCCCACTACCCTTCACAACATACCCCAAATACCATTGGCACCAGATGGAAGCAGTTGGGACTCTTTTGTGGTATTCATATTTAAAAAAAAAAAAACGATTATGAAGACATTTTTATAAAGTAAACTTACCGTGAAGAAGATTTGTTGATGTGGTGCATTTATTTATTTTTAACCTTGTTGTATCTTTCCAACGAATCTTCAACCTATTGTGTAATTAAGTGCCTATATTCAGTTTATAATCCTTAAAAACAAGCACATTTCTTATTTCCCGACCATGACTTGCTTAAACTTATAATTTTGTCGGTATCATGAAATTTCTCCGAATCCGGGGAATTTCTGGGAAAATTAAAGGGAAAAACAATACTAGTCACATTCTCAATCACTGCCTCTTGGTTGCCATAACACCGTTGTGCGCTGGTCTCATTCAAAGCCAGGCTGCTTGTTTTTACCGACAATCATGATACGACTAGCATCTCAACAACGACTTTACTTTGTTCGATATGTCTCAATGTGACCCAAAATTCTCTTGCTAAATTCTTGTGTTACAAATCGTACCTTTACCTTATGTATGACTAACGACTTAATGAGACAATGCAATTGAATGAAAATGATATATTGTGACCTTCAGTTTATTGAGAAAGATTAGTTCAAGAAAAAATATTTTTTAATTTTTATGAAATCTCACACGAGAATCAATGGACCTGTGAAAATTTTGCTAGGCGGAATGTAGTGGTGAGGGAAAGAGAAGACGTAGGACCTGACTAATGGGAAATAGTTAGTAAGTTATCGATAATAAATAAATAAATATATATTTTCACATTTCGATTCTAAAAACATACTAATATTTCAAAAGTGAAAAAATAATCGTGTATATTTTACTCAAGAACGCGCTACGAATGAACGCGCTACGAATGAACGCGCTACGAATGAACGCGCTACGAATGAACGCGCTACGAATGAACAAACGAATAGGAACGAATATATCGATCGTCCAGGTGATTAGTCAGACATTTCCTAATAATTACATCACTATATATTTAAGGGTATAAAATTATTTAACAAATTAGCTCTAGATATAAGAATTACAAAAAAAAATTTACATTCTCTAATACCACCTCATAACTTTTCTTATTGTTTGATATTATGTTTTGCTTATTATTTCCTTGTATCATTTACAACTTACCTTTTTATTACTTTTATTTATTTTCTTGTCTTGTATCATTTTATAACTCACCTATGTTTTTATTACTTTCGATGAATTTTCTTACAAAATTACTAATAGTTTTTATAATAATTTTGTAATTCAAATACATGTAAAAGTATGTAGTTGTCCTCTCCTAAACACAAGCAACTACTTTATTAGGAGAGTGATTCAAATGTTATATTTCTATTAAGTTGTAAATATTGTAACTCTAAATATGTTTAAATAATAAAAAAATAAAAAAAATTGTCATTTGAGTTGAGTATGCAGTTATATGTAAAAGTGTATCCTATATCTGATACAATCAGATTACACATAAACACCACCAAATCAATTATAATGAAGAAAAATTTGTAATGAATTTAACAAAATGTTGATGTTTTCTGGGTCACTAGTAGGATATTTCAAATTGTCATACTAATGTACCGGTATTTTATAGCATATTTAATATGTAAAAGTAGACACGTGTAAATAATATTTGATTTATGGTGATATACCTATCTATCATTTCAGTAATTTATGTGGTGAGCCAGTGACCTCTGGGACTGTAGCCAAAATTACGGATATTAACACATGTTCTATAATATAACTGTCAATAAACACTGCAATATGTTTTATATGGTGACCAGAATGTTCAGTGGAAACTTTTTAAGTGTATGAATATTGTGTACAAACTTTTCATCGGATGTTAATTCCTCACATGATAATTCATCATGTCTCGAAGCGTCGAAAACTGATAATTGGGGTTTTTAACCTTAGGTTGGGTTAGGTTAGGTTAGGTAAGGTTTGGTTAGGTTAAGTTAGGTAAGGTTAGGTAAGGTTAGGTTAGGTTAAGTTAGGTTAGGTTAGGTAAGGTTAGGTTAGGTTAGGTTAGGTTAATGTGAGTTATGATGTGATGACTTATCATCAGTGGCGGCTCGTGACTTTTGGTGAGCTAGAGTGCTAATATTAACAAAAATGGAATTATTGATGTCGTTGTAGCCGAAAAATATTTTTTATTTTTTTTTCGAAAATTTATTTTTTGTATGAAGATTTTCAGGAAATTTCAGTTTTGCCGTGCGCCGCACCGATTTCCTGAAAATCTTCATACAAAAAATAAATTTTCGAAAAAAAAATAAAAAATATTTTTCGGCTACAACGACATCAATAATGCCATTTTTGTTAATATTAGCTTCCTAGCTCACCAAAAGTCACGAGCCGCCACTGCTTATCATGTGAGGAAGTATCGTGTCTGAATACATTTACTATGGGAATTCAGACCTCATAGTCCGATTAGACATGGAACCGTTTTATATCTACTTCAAATAATCGTTCACAAAAATACGGTATGGGTAGATAATAATGTGAATGTCCTTGGGTTTATTATCTAATTAGGTTACTTGTTCATTCATTCATCTATTGGTTTGATTTACTACCGTTTCAGTAACGGAGTATAAATAATTATTTCTTGCTAGCTTTTTTTCAAATTTGTAAATTTGTATAACTTTTCATTCTAGTCATGTTGTTCATTATGAATGTTATCAAGAGATTTCACCGGCGATAAATTAATGACCGTATTTAATAATTATGTATTCCCGTCAAACACAAGATACGGCCATTGTTTTATGTATATTTGCGGAGCTGGCAATTACTGGTGGCACGATTTTCTCTGTAACCAATAGCCAACGATATTCGCTGGAATAGGTCTGACGTAATGCAGGTAACTACTTACCTATTGCAGATTCAAGCTTCTCTTTTCTCGGGTAAAGTTCGGTTCTTGGGAAAAATTCCGAAAAAATAAGTTGAATTAATTTTATACTAACTTTGGGCTGGAAAATCCGAATCTGAAGGAATTAGGTTGGGGAGGTCAATATCAACTGAGTTACAGGACTTTAAAGTTTCGTACACAGGAACAAATCCGCAATGCATTTTTGACATATTATACTGAAGAGGTCAAAGTGATTCAATGACGCCAACCTCAGAAAATTGCAAAGTGTTGCCATTAAGCAATAATATCAATGTTATTATGTGAATAGAATGTGTCAATCACTTTTTTATCACAAACCATGTTACACAAACCTAGCGTAGCCGCTTAACTACTTGAAAACTGGGATGTTTTTCTTGCCTTGACGTGAGCAGGCGCTACAAAGGGGGAACATCCTTTTGTATCACAAACCATGTTACACAAACCTAGCATATTATTGCTTAATGGCAACACTTTGCAATTTTCTGAGGTTGGCATCATTGAATCACTTTGACCTCTTCAGTATAATATGTCAAAAATGCATTGCGGATTTGTTCCTGTGTACGAAACTTTAAAGTCCTGTAACTCAGTTGATATTGACCTCCCCAACCTAATTCCTTCAGATTCGGATTTTCCAGCCCAAAGTTAGTATAAAAATAATTCAACTTATTTTTTCGGAATTTTTCCCAAGTACCGAATTTTTTCCCTTTTCTCAAACATCCTTCTAGAAATAATATTATGTTGTGTTATAATGCTAATAATAAAAGCCCAATATTTGTGAAATATCATCTCACGGCGCTTGATATAGTTAGAAAATAACTCAAAACTACATACTAAGTTTTTTTTTCAAGTTATAATTATGAGCTATTGTAAAAGGCGTCCGGCAGCTACGGGAGCATCAAAACTCTCATAAAGGTACATATAGATAATGGAAATTTGGAATGCTGTAAACGACGCGAACAGAAGGATTTTTATTTTTTCAAAAATCATATCTCTTTTTTTGTAGACATATCTTCTTATCATACTAATATTATAAACGCGAAAGTTTGTATGGATGTATGTATGTTTGTTACTCTTTCACGCAATACCTACTGAATGGATTTTAATGAAACTTTACAATAATATCGCTCATACATCAGAATAACATATAGGCTATAATTTATAAAGCTAGCTATTTATTTTCAATATATTGAAAATAATAATTATTTTTTAATAGAAAATGTCAAAATTTTAGAATGACATTTTGCAAAACAAATCAAAATTCTATTTTCGAAAATATTTAAATTAGTGAATTTATTTGAAGTTCTCGCCTAATACTTGATCAGTATTTAATTTATTTTAAATTTTTCAGAAAAAATATTTTTTTTAAATGCACGTTGTAAAAAGACTTATTTTTCTAGGGATCGAAAGAGGAAAACAAATCCATGATCGATATATTCACGTTAAATAACACTGAAGAGATTAAACAATAGAAATGTATGGTAGGAAAGTAAGTTCCATGTTATCTTACTTCGGCACAGATTGATCGGCCTAGGAGTCGAAATGTCATATGTAAATTGGCTGCATCAGTTTTCTTTCATATACGGAATACCACGTCACACTTCTAGAGATTTTCGATTCAGTGTTAAATAAGTAAGTATTATTTTGTGTAAGTTCTAAGTTCCTACCTACTTATTATATTGGCTCAGATTGTCACTAAAAGTTTTAAATGGGCTTTAGCCGAAAACAAAGTTTTTTTTCCAGCAAACTTAGGCGCTCCGCCCACTGAGGCAACTGAAAACCAACTAAAACCGGCTTTTTCTCTGTCTTGATTGGTCAAAAAGCTTGTTTAACCATAGACGAACTATGAGATAGCTGACAGCTAGCAACTAGCGACGGCCGCCCTGGGCAATGAGCAGTGACAGTCGCAAGATGGTCGCAAGTCACCGCTTGCGTTACCATTGACAACGGGGTTTTGTGTGATTGTGTATGTGCGGGCCATCACATTGTCATACAAAGGCAGTTGAGAGTTTTCAGTTGCCTGAGTGGGCGGAGGCGCTTAGGCGTTCCGCCCACTGAGGCAACTGAAAACCAACTAAAACCGGCTGTTTTCTCTGTCTTGATTGGTCAAAAAGCTTGTTTAACCATAGACGAAGAACAATCAGCTGACAGCTGGCAACTATCAATGGCCGGCCAGGGCAACCAGCAGAGCAAGTCGCAAGTCACCGCTTGCGTTACCATTGACAACGGGGTTTTGTGTGATTGTGAAGTGCGCGGGCCATCACATTGTCATACAAAGACAGTTGGCAGTTGAGAGTTTTCAGTTGCCTCAGTGGGCAAGGGCGCTTATACTTGAAAGTTGAAAGCAACGGAAATTTATAATAATTAATAGTTTAGTTACTTATATCTTTTATATATACTTTTAATTAACAATAATTATTTCCGCCACACCCGAACGCGTAGATTATTTTTTCGGAAACAATAGGTACTTAGGTACTATGAGAAATATTTTTTTATAAACCGACATGAAGAGCTCTAAATTTTTGTTGAATTATTATTAATTAGTAAAAATCCACTTGGATAACGTCAAAATAATTCTTTCACATTAAAGAAAAACGTTTTAGATGTTTCTCCTTTTTTTCTACGAATATTTATATTTCATTGGGTTTTTACAATGTTTTTTTACTAGGTTGTTAAAATCATTATATGGTTGTAGATAAGTACTATATTTTTATTTCCACAAGTTATTTTCTTTTTAAATGTATGTCGATACCTGCCTAAATAGTCTAAATACATATTTTTTTAGTAAATAAAACTAACAAAAAATCAACTCGTTATAGAACAATCTGTGTTCGAGCACGAATAACGTTTGTTTATGGAGGTATAAATACATTGGTATAATATTTCGCCCAGTTTCTTTATCTGTAAGCAGTAGAGCATGACAATCTAAATATTATGTTTATTATTTTACACCGTTGAATAATATTTTATCAAAAAAAAAAATTATGTATATTGTATCCTACAATACCATTATTATAATCTGTTCCTACTTACCTACATCTATCCTTATACGGAAGTTCTTAAGACGTGTTGTGATCGATTAATTTTTCTTGCGTGGCAGCGTGTTGCTAATTTAAAATTAATTCATTTTTATTATTTTACATGCATCTTAAGCCGAGAGACTAAAATAATTTGTGATATAACCTGAGTTTTTGATTTTGTGACGTAAGGTAGGAATTTGCTTCAGGATTTCCGTTTCACCAGACTCGATGGAATATTTTAAATAATTTTCCTTCTATTTTAGTGTCATGCTGGATTGCTTTGTCTCAATTTATTATCTTACATTTATTACCTCGAATTTCGTCAAAAGCACAATATAATATGATAATCGTTATGAAGATTTTCAATATTGGTGTGCAGTAAATACAACTTATATTGTGAAATTTTTATGTACCTACAAACAATACAAAATTTTGCAAGTTGGATAAGAGACCCCATTCACTGAGACGAGGCGTGATTCGAATCTGAACTCCTCTCTCGTCTCAAGACATTGACCCTGATTTGAGAACATCCATTTAAATTCGTCGCTATAATTATAATTAGGTACTTGGCGTTCCTTTCTCGTCGCGTACATATCGACTGACCAACCTGAGACTTGCCCGGAAGAAATTAACCATAAGATTTGGTTATTGAATCGAAATAATCGTTTCAATAATAATTCTGTCAACTATGGTGATGCAAATTAAATATAATCATCCATTAAGAGGGTAAGAGGGATTTTTCAATATTTTATGGTTTTTGCGTGTTTTCAAAGTCACCTCAGCAGATAACAGCACACTTAAAAAAATATTTTTTATCATATTTTTTTTAGAAGCACATATTTTTATTTAGAAGTCAAATCTAAATATTACCAAAAATAAAATTTCGTACTATAAAATTGTTTATAAAATAGCAGTTTTCAATAAATGGTCAATCGACCTCCAGATTTTTTTCATCTGTAATCGTCTACAATATGAAAAAAATATATAAAAAATATTATCTAATAGAAAACATCTCAACCTATCCCACCCTTTTAATATATTTTGAAAATTTAGCTTAATTATGACATATTATGTATTTTTAAACTAGGTAAATCAACGTAATTTAAAATCATTTATTTATACTAAAAACCAAAAAATTCTGGAAAATAAAAATATAACCTAATAAAACAGTATTTGAACTATAAAATGTATTAACTAGTATTAAAAAATTCAATGATTTATTGGGTAATATTCAATTTTTCTATGCACTCAAAATACATAAAAACGATATCATTTTTGATTTCCACTCATTACGCGACGAGAGTTCGCCACAGACGGTCCTTCGCGTCGCTTTGTTCTTTGAAGTGGTGTGATAAATCTTAAGTGTATTAGTGATTAAGATAGAATACATATACACTGGAACAATGGAATCAAACCATATGATTTGTTCGTGTAATTTAAAGGAAGCGTGTCAAAAAGTTATTCTAAAAAGTGCGCAGCAAGCGACGCGGCCCTTCGCGTATATTGTACCTTTTCATGTTTTGGCTTATTTGTGCGCGTTTTTTCCAAGCAGGGTACACCGTCATATTTTCGAACAGAGCACTTGGAAAGGGAAAAGGGTAACGACAATACCCAGGACGCGGACGTTGAGATGATTGTACCTTTTCACACGTTTCTTTCAAATAGCTTCGCACAAGGGGCTCAATGTTTTTCATAATTCTGGCCCGTCAATTGTTGGTTATAAAGCAAGTATATTGTATTGTTGTCTCTTTTACTATCACGGCGCCGTAGGTATGTTCGTGCGAGACACCAACACAATATCGAAATGATAAAAAATATGAGAAGATATCATATTTCATGCGACAAAAGGGAGGGCTGTGCAAAATTAATTTTTAATTTTTAATCTTGGTAATTCAAACAAATGAAAATTACTTATTCGATAATCGCAAATTCACTTTGCTTAATTAGTTTTTTTGTCTTTATTTTCAGTATATAAATATAAATATGGGAAACAAATGGCTTTCAAAAACTTGGCGTCAGCTGAATAGACTCCGAATGAAAAAGTATGATTTTTTAACGTATTTATAACATACATCCATTAATACACTGTATATACGTTTTTGGTTGAAATTTGACTATTTTGTGTACAAATTGATTTCTCGAAGATCTCCGGGAATGGAAGAGAGTAATGCCTTCGTGGATAACTACTCTGAAAGTTTCAATACTGAACTACCCACGAATATAGTTTCCACGGCTGGTATATCTGTTTTAGCGGTACGCAACATCAATGTCCTCATAGTGCTCGAGATATGAAGCCTTTGGCAGCAATTAAAGCAAAAAAAAAAATTTTTGGTATTTTGACAAAGACGGTGAAGTTAAAATAAACAAAAACCATGATTGGTACTTCCAAATTCAAGGACAACTTCATATCACCAAGTCCGATATATGTATATTTGGCGTTTGGACCTCTAATAAGATTCCATTGAAGGTTGAAACTATAAGAAGAGATGACTATTTCTTTCACTTTAAGATGTTAAAACGCCTTCAAAATTTCTACTTTGATTGCTACTTGCCAGAAATAATTGACCCGAGGTATGAAAGAGGCATGGATATTATCGTCCAATGGGCGTCCAAAGCTTTGCCTCTGGACTACTTCACCGAAATAATAATAATAATGTGAATAAATATACAAACAATGAAATTAATTAATAAAATTAATAAATTAATCATGTATGTTAGTTTTGTGTTTTTTTCTTCATTTTATAAAAACTATTTTTTTTTTACTTTATAAAAACTGTTTTTTATTCTGTGAAAACGTAAATTTTTAAATAAATAATGTACCTTACAATGGTGTTTTCGATTTCCATGTTGTGTCAGTACTTCGCCAGACATGCAGGTGTTCTTCTGTGTTGACAGGAACAGAAAAATTCCCAGAATATATGGAAAATTAGATTACACGTAAAATGTGGGAATATCTGTTTACATGTTAAATATATCAAAAAGTCCTCTAATATTAACTTAATTTTGAGAAGAAGCAGATTTTTATGGAACTCTTCTAGCTTTTTGACGTTTATGTTTTTTAAATTTGAAATAAACCTTGAATATAGTGTTAAAATCCCATAAACATCTAAAAAATTACTTCTTACATCATACTATTTGAACCTTGGATATCGTTCAGTTTTTAAAAAGCAGTTCAAATAATATTTTTAAATTATTTTTCAACAAAATAGGGAATCTAAGGGAAATATCCTACAGGGAAAAATCGAAATTCAGAGATCCATGCAAACATTGCAAACGGCTAAGATATAATATGCCATTTTTTAATTTGAGTTCGGGAATGATCGTTGTAACTTCGGTTTTTGACGAGCGGATACTAGGTTCAAATCCATTTTTAGTAACAATGTGCAACAACTTTTGGTGGAATTGACTTAAAAATTCGACGATGGCGACGCAGGCGACAATATTTGTAACTATTTTAGCAAATTTCGATAAAATCCATTGCCCTGCTTTCCTCTTAAGAGCCTGCGAAAGTTACTAGTAAATTCTGTAACAAGTCTTAGTATCTTTAGTACCAATATATTTTTTTAGGCACATGACTGATTGATATACAGGGGAAAAATACAATTGAAAATAAAATTGCAAGTTTTTGCGTGGCTCTATCCATATGCTCCTGATCGCTTTGTTCGTGCCTCTCTGCCTGACCAACCCAACAGTAGGTATGTTTTTTTTATTGCCCCATTTGGTCGATTCCCACATATTCTCTGTTGAGCTAAGTTAGGTTATGCAAAAGGATATGCATAATGTAATCGGGAGCATGTCGATACAGAAACACAACATGTACTTATCGAAGAAAGCAAACACTTCGTGGCTTGAATTTATTTTATTAATACACGGTTTCGGTTGATCTGAAACTTCATCAAAACAATAAAAAAAAAGCTGTAACTTCATCAAGACTATAAACATAAAAAACTGTTTAAATATAAATTAAATAGAGTGGTTTAAAAAAAAAAACAAATAATAATAATTTGTGCAAACATGTAGGTACAGTTTTTTTGGTCGATAGTTTTTTTCAAGGTTTACCGTCGGTCTGTATAACAGTAATGTATCTACCAAAGTTAATATTTGGTTAACACCTACAGACAAGAGAAAATATTTCGTATCCTGGTAGGCACTCTCAGTTATTTAAAATCGTTCCGTATTGTTGATGAGGATGAGTGATGAGTGATGACGATGACCCGTATTGCGTATGGCTCAATGGCTGTGATATAATAATTACATATATGGAATAATACGTATCTGCACTTTCTAATGATTTTCGGTAATATCTCAGATAATTAGCCCATAATGATGTCCGTAATTTTGGAGTAACAACGACTAATGACCGGTCCGTTTTGTATTTACCGTTTCGATCGTACCCTGTGTGCCTCGTGCTTTAAATGTTACGAAGGTGTGAAATTATTATTATCTAGCAGAAGATATTTTTTAGTTTATTTGTAAACTTTATATTTCTACATAAATTCTTATGGTATCATAAAATGGCATTAATCTCATTTATTAGGGTTAAAGCTTAGTCAACCTCTTTAGTTGAAAAAACGTCTACACTCAAGTAAGTAAAGTACATATGTATGTAGTTAAATGGCTAGCTTTACACTTGTAAGTTTTTTCGTAAGTTTACGACTTCTGGCCAATGGGCACATTAAATTTTCAAAATGAAATATGCCCATTGGCCAGAAGTCGTAAATTTACGAAAAAACTTACAAGTGTAAAGCTAGCCTAACAAAGGGATAAGATAGGGAAATTTTACCTACAAAAATTTAAAAAAATTTAAGAGCATGCAAAATACTTGAAGATTTCTGTTTACAGAACGTGTTTCAACCTTTTTAAAGAGAAGGGCTCATGTAAAAAAAACTCCCATCTGCTCCCGTCTGGAGTCAGTGAGACTATGGCATCCCCAATTGGGATATGTTGTAAGGATTAAGGTAGTGAGGAGGGGAAGGAGATGGGGAAGAGGAAATGCAAGTAATATAAAATGTCATGGGTCATATAAAAGGTCATGCCGTTTTACTATTTTATGACATTAGTAAAAAATATAGTTGCTGAACTGTTTTTAATTTGGTTGAAAATGTCGATGGTCAATGCAGAATTGTGTATGGTAAACGGTTGTTTTATCAGTTGTGTAAAATAAAAAAAAAACATTTATTAGTAAGGCTATAAGAGTGTAACGTAAGAGAGCGTATTTTATTTTACGAACAGTAAATTTTTCGGCAAACAATACATATTTGAATATTTTAAACATTTGGTTTGGGTACCTACCTAATATATTTGACCGAAATTAAGAGAAAAGAGGATTGATACACACCGACAAGAAGTGCTAATTCGCGTTAACACAAAATTCACCTTAAAATTCTCGTTCCGAAATACGCTAATATTTAGGTAGTGTCAAATTATTAAACCAATAATGGCCGTCTATTACACTGTTCTGTACAGTGCACAAAAAATCACAAAAAACGGTTTTCGGCCATGATTTTGATTCAGTATCCGCACTTCCCTACATTTTCCTCTCGGTCCATTGGTTGGATGAAATGTTTTCAATGTTTGGCCTCCTCCCCCTTTTTCCTCCCAGTAATATTTCCGTTCCAAATAATGTTTCAACCCTTCTGGGTAAACGAATGAGGCAAGTTGTATGTTATTATGAAACCCTAAAACCCAATAGCGCAAATCTATTTAAAAGTTTTGAATTGCTTTGGGTGAAATAATATTTTAGGTCCAGACTCCAGACAACAACTTGACTCGGAACTAGAATTCATATGCCCCCCGTATTTAAGCTAAAATCGTAAACTATAATATTATAATAACGGAAAACCAGTAATGGATGAGAAAGAATCTAGAATGGTTTCATTGAGGATTTATAACCCATGGGATTTCCTACAGATGACAAGCTATAAAAACATTATGATTATGATGGTTGGTCGTTGGATGTAGAATTTGGCAAGTTATTTTATTGTGTCCATTAAAATTCTATTGATATTCTACTTAAGCTTACATTCCTAAACTGAACGGCTGGCCGTTTTCGTACATTTATTTATTTATTTACACATATACGGCACAACATGTGACATTAACATAATTGACATAACATATAAATAGTACAACAACATGAAGAATAACTAACAGTATAAATGTAAGTTAAATATAAGGAAAAAAATGTAAAAAGTAAGTAGTAAGTAATAAGTAGTAGGTAAAGGTAAAATATAAATGTAAAGTGAAAAATATGGTACAAAGTATAAGTATAAAGTACAAGCTTTAAATTATTAAGCAAAGATAAAAAAGTTAAAAGTTAAAAGTGAGAATAAAATAATAATAATAAAAAAGTTAAATGTAGAAATATAAGAAATATATTAAAAGGAACAAAGATTTAAATATAAAATATAAAAAGTAAGAAGTCCTCACAGGAGCAAAGAAAAATAAAATAAAATAGTTAATAGGTAGATATTATAGATTACAAATATTAACCGATATGATGAATTTTACAAGTACCTATGATTTCTAATGAATTAATGTTTTGCAAGTTCTGGTAAGCATATTATGTTTACATGATTATTATGTTTAAATGGTACTAGAAGACGTTGTTTATTGCATCTTTTGTATGAGGCCAGATTAAAACTAACATAACTTAAACATGGATTTGATACCAAACTATTTTATTTTTTTAAATCAAAGGGTATTACAAAAACAAGTTGGGAAAGATTAAAGATTAAAATTAAGATACTTTTTAAAAACTACAATCAAATATTATGAAAAATAATAAAATAAGAATAATAAATAATATACAAATAATGCTAATACGAAATTGTTGCTGGCTTGAACATTTAGATTTAGTACCTACACAGGTAAAATAACTATTTTGTCTTGTTATCGGCGACCTGTCAAACCACCTCACAATCACCATTTCATGCCCTACTATTGGTGCTTTTGCAGGTTGCCATACTTAATTTCGCCAAATTATTATTTACATCGTCCATTATTTCACACCCATACTGCCGACTGCAGACTATTCGCCATTTGGAAGGTATGCACTTCCACACTACCTACACACGAGTATTGCGAGTATCGGAGCGTGACGGTGACTGCCCGCAGGAATATTCGCGGCTCGGGCATTTATAGGCGGATATAATAATAATATACTGTTTCGGAAACCATGGGCTCTGGGTTCACATACCGCACGAGGAATTCTGTCGAACACACGCTGTGTAAGACTAGCTTACACTCGTAAGTAAAATTTACTACTTAAGTAAGTTTTTATAAGTTACTCACAGAAGTGTTTATATATGCATTTAACTTGGAAATTAATGCTCACGGAAGTTCAACTTTTGTAAGTGTCCGTAGATTTGTAAGTTTATTTGCGGTAAGTTGGCTTCCTGTCAACAACGATTTGCTGCTGTCAAATTTAGGCGATTTTGTCAATAAAGACGAAAGGGTAATATGTTAAAATAAAAACAATTCTCCACGAGCTTGGAAGAAAAAGAATGGAGTTGTTTAATGACATATAACATCAACAGACTTCGAATTCAAATTTGTCATGTCATAAACAGAAATATTTAGATTAGAAAGGAATGGACCGATAATTAAATAGAAGAATGCTCATTTTTAGAAAGCTTTTTTCCACCTGAAAAATAAATGACATCTCGGTTTTTGGTATTAAATTTTCTTTCCGTTTAGATTCGTTTTCGTGGGTAGTGCTTGTTTGTGTTATAGTTTTCGGAAGATAATAACGAACTTATTAATTTATCCTAATCAGATCTTGGTTCAAATAATTAAAAATACTAATTTTGGACATATCATTTTGGTATCATTTTTACGGTGAGCGTCTCAACATATCAAACTGATTTTATAAGCTGTGAGAAAGCCCCAAGTTCGCACGGATGCGATTAGACCTGTCTTTTTTTTGTTGCGCAAGCACGACTTCTATAACTTAATAATTTACGGTGTCATTTACATTGGTAATTTTGCCATAACTGACAAAAAAACTTACGTATGCAAAGGCAGCCTAATGTGTAATGTTATAGGGTACAAACATCTCCCAACAACTTCCACGTCTACTTTCTACAGTCTCTATGTCTCTCCAAAACAATGTAATTAGGAACTTGATATTTAGCTAAGTGACAGCGCAGTTAGTTCTTTGGCTCTGGATCCAGCCTTGCGAGTTCAAATGTTTTTTTTTTTTCACATTAAATTAAAATTAAATGAAGTAAGTTATTTTCTACTTGTCCCAGCGTGGACGATGCCTGTCATTATCGCTGAGGGACCATCATTATCAATCGGAACTTTGCTCGAAATGGCTTTAGCAATGTTTAGTGACCAGATCTAGTAGTAAGGCGCTTCCCGTTCATTTTACCTTCCACTACATCTTAATTCCACTAGCTCCGAGCTAGTAAGGACAGTTTTCACAAGTACAAAGAACATTTCTCAGTATTCACGATTTCCATGGCGTGGTGACATTATCGGATGATTTATTAACATAAAATTTTCATTTAATATATGGGCGGTGCCAGATCTGGGTGTTCTGATGTCGATTGTTAAGTTTGATGAACTTTGCATAAATGGCTTTCCAACTGTGGTTAAAAACATTAAACGTAAAATAATTATTATCATTGAACACCAACAGATTAAAGCTCGTTCCTGACCAAGAATAGCTGCTGTACCCAAGCAACTACAAGAAATCAGCCATCCCAAATACAAATAATAGTATCTGAACGATGTACTATAATTATTCATTCGCGTTGTAATTTAATAATTTAGGCAGTAACAATATGCACTAACTAAATATAGGTAGTCGTTATTATGTGATTATATTCATTTCAATATGTCTAACCAATTCATTTAATAACAGTGTTTCATATATATTATGCACTGAACATTTCTACACCGAGATTGCTGTATGATTGATTACTGTTATTAAAAAATATTTAATATGACAAACACGGTCGCTGTAAAAATACGGGAATTAAATATCCATGAGCTAATAAATTCTATGCTACCTGTAGAGAATATTTTGATTCTTTGAACTGTAATCAGCCAATAATGTATACCTTGCAACATAATGGTTTATTTATTTATCTTTTTATTGATTGCCTCGATTATCGAATTACCTGATACCCAACCAATCTTTACGAAAAACTCCAAATGATGCATGTACAATATTAATCTTTATTTGGGTGTCCTTTATTGTAGGGTTTCAACCAACATCAGTAACTAACTCTCTGATAAAAAATTAAATAAAATATTTATAAGAATCTCTGTATGTACCTTTAGCTACTAATGTAGCATTATTTAATTGTATAGTCAGGTATACGATACAGTGAAGCCTTCATCAAGGCATGGTATACGTACAACAATAAAATATATATTAAAATAAAGAACCTGTTCATGTAAAAACATTTCTAATGTGCTAATCAATATATTGTATTCACCGGTTAAATACATACCTATACTATGTATATTAAAATTATTTATAAACAGCACACCGCGAACAGCTTGTATGAATGTCAATTTATCATACGATACAGTGAAGCCTTCATCAAGGCAGTATATGGTATACGTACAACAATAAAATAGATATTAAAATAAAGTACCTATTCATGTAAAAACATTTCTAATGTGCTAATCAATATATTGTATTCACCGCTTAAATACATACCTATAATATGTGTATTAAAATTATTTATAAATAGCACACCACGACAGCTTCTATGAATGTCAATTTATCAAATAAAATATTCCACAAAGTTCAAGTGCGTAGGTATAGAAAAAATCTGACAATAGAATACAACGCGTTTTGATATGTAAATAAGAAGGTAACAAGTAATTAGTGGGTTGGGTAATGCCGTAATTTCAACAAGGTATTCACCTCCCGCCAACATCTGCGGTGTCATGTTAACTGCACATAAAGGGCGATTATAGGGGGCGAGGGCTGTTTGCCAGGGCTGAGGGCTGGCTTCAATTATCATTATTATGATTGTTTTACCATTTTCGTATTTTATGGGGTTGCCAGCATTTATGTTTAGTTGTCAAAATGATTTTAAGAATAAAATAATTATTGAAGAAGAAGATAACAATAATTATCTATTTTTTTTAAATATGAAAATAAACAAGACACAGAAAAATAACTGGGACTCGAACCCAGACCCTTAAGTAATGTTTTTTTTTGTATGTCCCGGTAAGACGTAAGGTTCTGGGTTCGAGTCCCAGTTGCGACCGTTATCTTTTATTATTTTTCTGTGTCTTGTTTATTTTCATATTTAAAATTTTTTGATTATTATTGTTATCTTCTTCTTCAATGATATATTACATTGATGGGAATAACCTTCAAAAGTTAAAAAGAGAGTTTTTCTAATAAAAATATGAATAAAATAATTGTTCGATTTGTTTTATTATTGAATGGTGTTTCGTTGGAACGTTTGTTTGTTTGTAACAATGTGCATATAATAAATAAGAAGTTTTTTAAAATTATTTTTTATGTGAATACCTGAGAAGAGTCCCAACTGCTCCCGTCTGGAGCCTGTGAGATTATGGCATCCCTATTTGGGGTATATTGTGAGGCTGGAGGCATTGGAGAGGGGAAGAGGAAAGTGGGGAAGTACCCGGCTATTCGATCTGGTCACCAAACTCGGCTTAACCACTTTCAAGCAACGTTTCAATTCTGAATGGTGGTATTACCAGGACGATACTGAGAGAATCTTCCACTCTTCGAGCCGCAAATATACTATATATTATTTTAAACAATTAATTGCGAAATGCTCGTAACACAAATAAATAAAATAAAATTTATTTGAGCACGCCGGGATTTGAACCCGTGACCTTCGGATTGCTAGTCAAGAGCCTTACCCCTCGACCACGAAGGCCGATATGTTTTTTTAAAAATTAAATGAGCTATGTGTTATTACCTTAATTTGAAAAAATGTTCGATGTCAAAAGTTCAGCAATTTTGAAGAGTTTTTTTGTATTGATTTTGGTGTTCTTGATAAATTGATTTATTCATATCGTTTTTATATTTTCATGACTGTAGGAAGTTAGATAGGTACCTACTATGTGTATGATTTGTAATCTAATTTATAATAATATAATAAATATGTTCCTGTGCCAACAACAAACTTCTTGAAGTTGATGGCGGGTGGACATTTTTCTGCACTGAAAAAGCCAGTCCCCCTTTGCATAACCTGCCAACCTAACCTATCGATAAAATAATAACAAATCATGCTACTTTTTTATTATTTTATTTTAATTTTATTATCTACGTCTAAAGTTGATTTTCTAGTTTATCATTCCTTTATATCCCTTT
Source organism: Limnephilus auricula (assembly GCA_951813805.1). Classification (NCBI taxonomy): domain Eukaryota; kingdom Metazoa; phylum Arthropoda; class Insecta; order Trichoptera; family Limnephilidae; genus Limnephilus; species Limnephilus auricula. Next base: position 19,461,708 of record OX638388.1, on the reverse strand, counting down.
GCTATCCACAATGCATCGTGCAACGGTTGTTCAATTAAGGATCACCGAGATTTTGAAGTTTGAAAATCGATCTAGAATAGGTCTTTAATAATTAAGCATCATCGAATTGATGTTTGAAACTCGAACATGCCCCATAAAAATATAGCGGCGAAAAGGTTATCTTCGCCTGCCAATGTCCGAATCGATGACCCTGAAGGGAGGTTTTCATGCCTCAGTGGGCAGTGCCGGCAGGTGGAATTGTCTGTAGGAGGTACCTCCAGTCTGTGAAAAAAAATTACAAAATTGGAGGGGGCAGCGATTGTTTATGGTTTTAAATAAACAGCAAGATGAATATGGTTCAGTGGAAAAACATTGTTATTTAAAAACACAATGGTTGTGTTCAAATCAGCAGTAATAAGGAAATTTAATATTCGATAATTATTATATTATTTCATGTTATTATTAAATTTTTGTTATTTGTAACACTTAGCCAGATTTTTTTTACATTAGCGCCACACTGGAGGCCCCGAGAAAAAAATTCCTCAGGGCCAATGTCATCTTTGGGGTTGCTGTGTGGAGGGTCTTTTTAGGGAAAGAAAGAGAGGATGTTCTGGGAAGGAAAAGGATATGAGAGTAGGAATCTGGAGGTCAATGTGTCTAGGTATGCCTCTCACTGCGGTGCAAGGCGATGGGTCGGGAGAGGTCTAGGTTAGGTCTCCCTCAACCAATCTCTCCCGATCTGGACCGCCACGCAGCAGGTGGGAAAACGCATTGGCCTCCAAAACCTAGACAAACCTCACCCATTGTACCCAGGCCCCCCTGCTAAGTCACCAAACGTAGCGAACCACTTGGGGTGTTGCAATGGTAATGAAAAAATCATAGTTTAATTTTACAAAATTTATAGAATTTGTTGAAAGTCTGAATAGTAGGCAGTAGGTACGAGGTACAGGAGGTACTGGAGGTAGCAATAGGTACGGGGTGGACGGCAGGAGGGTGCCACGCCCGCGTCCTCGCTCCGCACGTGGACGAACTTGCCCCCGGGTGGCGTGTTTGTGCAATTATGCTGAACATTGAACTTGGGTTTTTCAGTGTCTAGGAAACTACACTGAAAACACGTCATCGTATGACGTTCAACGAAAACAACACACCATGTTTTTGTTTTGTTTTTTGTTGCACTTAGCGTATTATAATATATATCTTACTTACGTTATTATAATATATATGTAGATACGCACTGAAGTAGTTAACTACCTATGTAGTTAGCCTTTCTTATGAGTTTCATCATTCTTTATTTCTTATTAGAATACATTACCCGGCTACGAATTACGAATAACCTGACAAAATCTGAAAATCTCCTAGTACTAGATTTTAAAAATGAGCGTTGGCCTACGTATTCCGTAGACACGTGAGCTCACCACTCTTGACAATCTAATATTTTGCTTTATAGACAAGATTTCTGCTTTATAGACAGTTTTTTTGAGTATTTATATTTGAGAATGGAAGATTTTATTATTTTGATTTCGAGAGTTTCATTCACAACGCACATTTGTTACTTAATTTTATTAATTTGTTAACGGTTTCGACACACCTGTGTCATTAATTCACTAGCTTTCTTAAAACTAACTTGAAGTGTCTTTGATTCACTAACGTTCTTAAAACTAACTTAAAAATTATACAAGTATAAAACATATTATTAGGTGAGGGTAGGGGGAGTCGTTATTTGGAAGGGGGAGGGAGAACGGTGGGAGGAGTGAAAATAACAAGGAAACACGGTCAACAACGGTGACTTGCAGGGTACTATTATTTTGTTTACTAATTTTGAGATAGTTTTAAGAACGCTAGTGAAAGATACGGATGTGTCGAAACCGGAAATTAAATAAATAAAATTAATTAACAAATGTACACAGGAAAAATTCTTTCAAAACAAAATGTCTACAAGTTGTTACATAATGCCCAAGAAATAATTTTATATTTATTTGAATCTTACAGTGAGGATCCTGAATAATTCAACAGTGACCATCGACCATGTTGATTTCAAATACAAATAAGACCCTTCATTGTATTTTGAGCTACGATAAGTTAAATTTTCCATCCTAACAATTCAAATGTATGAATTCCGGTAACCAGATTTTTTTTATGTATTAGGTCTTTGCAAACAATCATCCTTACAGAGTTCAATAGTTGGATAAAATCTACTTGAAATGAAGGTAATGTGGGAATTTAGGCACGGTAGTTTGATAAATGAAACACGCATAAATATTTGTAGGGCGGATGTTTACAATATAAAATAGCTTTGGTCTAAGGTGGACGCACCTGGCATGAGGAAACCTGATATGGTCCAACAAGCCGGACACTTGAAAGGCGAAATATTCATTTAGGAAGCTTTTGAGCATAACTATATACGACCTTTTAATCCAATTTTGAAACTCAGTCGGAACCGTATACAACTAGATCTAATACAACTAATACAACGAGATAATATTAATATACTAGATAGTATAAACTAGAACTACGAAAATTGGCTCTGGTCTGAACTTTATGGCAATTCAAATTAAATCTTCTTTTGGTCAAATAAGTTATTTTTATCTGGCTCCACTGATATTTAATAGCCCTTTAAAAAGAATCTTAAATTATTTATGTTGGCCGAGGATTGCCAATTATTTTTTTCATCTTTGTTATTTATAAATTAATAGTAGGTCATTTTTTGTATTTGTCCTGCTAAATTAATAGCATAATATATTATATACATAGGAGTACCTATATTATTCTTTCATCTTAGTCATTTTTAAATTAATTGCATATATATTTATATATTTTTCCAAATCAACTATGTTGTGAAATGTTAATGTTAGAAAATAGTTCTTTGAAATATTATTTTTGTTTCTATATTATTTTGTGTTACTTTGAATCATTGTTAACCTCAACACAGGCTTGTCCTTGTGAGGTTGAAAATTGGATTGTAAACTTTAATCTAACATGTGAAAAAACAATAAATAAATAAAAATAAAAAAGATCTAGTAATGTTTGGTGTAAGAAGTAGTGAAGTATTCATTTGACGATAACCTTTCGATAATAAAATAATTGTTTTACTTGTGTTCTAGACATCTTCTAGCGAAGATAAGTTTAGTGAGCATACTCTTTAGAAATATGTATTGATGTCGAAATAAGATAGATATCATCTAGACTAGATATCCCTCAAGGAATTTAGATTACCTACACTTGATAATGCTACCACCTTATCTAATGTTTATTACTATTACATCAATTAGATTTGAAATGTATTATGATATAATGAATCTATTGAGACGTCTGTACTTTTTGTAAGTCATGTTATGGAATTTTTCAGGTCAAAAACTTTCTCGTGATACTCAAATATTCATTATGCGTGCATTGATATCATATTGGTCGGTTAAAAGTCAAATGGAATAGAGACGTTTCGTGATCGATTTATTACTAGGTTTCGTACCAAGGTTCAGATTCGGTTCGGGATCCATTCTAATGAACCTCAGTGTATAATTTTTTTTTTATTCCAATTTGATCAAAGCGTACACTGGTTTTCTCTTTATCGCTAATAACTACGCTTAAACTTGGGCTAGAGCAAATTAATAAAGAAAGGAATGTAAAAAAAATATATGACGCAAACGTGAATGGTATCTACAAGAAGTCGAGGACGCCCGAGGAAGACATGGCACGATCAAGTGAATCAGATACTTGAGTCGGGCCATGTCAAGAGTCATGTAATAGAAGAGTATGTATGAGAAGGTGTATGAATGTGAATGAGGCATGGAGTGTATGCCAAGACCGAGTTGTTTGGCGGTTTGTCCTCTCTGCCTATCCCTGCGGAGAACCGGCGTGATGGTTATATATATATATATATATAGTTAGTTTAACTACCGTTATTAGGCCTAAGTAAAAGAAAATGGTTTTTCTCACTTATGCTTCGCAGGGACATCGTTGTCTGAAGTGTATCCATTATCCATATGCACCAATACACACAATCCTAAGTTTGTGTTGGTCACCTCAACTCTCGTAGAGCGATCTTCTTACAGACTAGAAAGTATTGGAATCAACAATCTCGATATTTGTATCAACACATTCCTGATTGAAAGTAAATAAAACTTTTTTTCATGTTTGAAAAACAAATTGATTTGTGAAAATTACTGTCTCCTGGTTTTATACCCCTCTTTTAAAAATCAACTCTACAAAAATAATATCGTAATTTCGTGAAGTAACTAAATAAAGTAACAAATAAACAGCCGGCACGCTGTCTATTTCCGTAATTACCGAAAATCTGATTAAACGTGTTACGGTTGGTCGCAATATGACTAAAAGCGCGCGGTTGTGGTCCAAATTACGCCTTCCAAAAAAGCCGTTAAAAAGCGTGCGCAGTTATATCCGTAACCGATGGAATGTCTCGACAATGTGGATTGTTCGGGCGAAGCGAGTCTCACTTAAAATAGACATCAATGCTCCTTTATTAGTAAGCCAGAGTGCACATATGTTCCCAGTGTTCACTGCATCCCAGGAGTCGCTCTTTCATTGTACACTAACTTGCATCACTGATAATGGTGATAGGTACCTATCTAAATGATTTTTACACTTAAACCCTCAACTCTTGTCCGCTTATCTATACATATATTCTGACGGTGTTTATCAATATAGGAGCTCATGCATGCCGCATACAGTGGCTAGGATAGAGGTATTGAACTATTACATTATCGTGAAACTAGACGCTGCGCTGTCAGAACCTTGAATTTTTCAACATCATTAATATATTTTCTAATACTGTTCCTACCGCGTTAATGACTAACGGCCGCTGTTCCCAATCCTACTAATCAATTACTAAGCCAAAATTTTGCCTTAGTATTTGATTAGTGCACAACTACGCTTTTTCCAACACACAAGTATCGCTTAAGCATATATCTTAACCTAAGGAAGCCGGACTAGCGGATTAAACTCGTTCCGGCCGCCTCAGTTTTGGACTAGTTCTTAAAAGTGTCACCAGAGTAGAAAAAATACCGCGAACACAATGTATGGTCGATGAAATATCACTTTGACAGAAGACACAGTTTCGCGCTCATTTCACTTCTGTTGTATTGCGTTTATCAATTATCATTTTAATTAATATGGATTGAGAAGTTCGGAAGCGTGCGGAGCAGAGACGAAAAACAGTTAATTTATGCGAAAAACTATGTCGTTTTCGAATATTCGCCAAGCCAAGGTGTCAAGTCCAGTACCTACGGTCAAGCTGACACTTTATTTTATATACGTTTGTTTAAAAAAATATAAAATGTCAGTTTATGGATAAAAATATTTTAAATAAATTACGGGGATTAATAATAAATCCAACAATTAACTCTATAATATTAATATAACTTCGAAAGTTCTTACTTTGATGTCATTTTATTGTCTATGAAAATGGGCGAGGCCAGATAACATAAGATGTTTGGGGACAACATAAATCGAGCGCTACCCTACAAAATGCTTGGCTGATAGCGGCCTCAGATGAATCGATGTAAAAGTTAGAAACAGCGGCCGTAAGACTTGAAAGTTGTTTTGACGATTTACAAATATAGGTATGCAATAATCTTTTAAAACTAACCTTTTATATCGATTACGCTACACTACACGGAGAAAAATGTAATTCGAAAATACGATCATTTTATTAGTAAAAACGATTAAAAGCGGGACTGAAGTTCTTACGAACAAATTAACAGGGTTTCAATGTTTGTTAACGGGTACACGTAAGAATAATTTGTTGGTATACGTAATTTCGTACGTATACCAACAAATTAGTCTTACAATTTCCCGCCAATAAACATTGAAACCCTGTTAATTTGTTGGTAAGAACTTCAGTCCCGTTTTTACTAATAAAATTATCGTATTTTCGAATTACATTTTTCTCCGTGTATCAGTAATCACACAATGTTATCTACCAATACTCGCTTGAGTGAGTAATTTCAAATATTTTGATTTCATCTAGTAGTTACTGTAGTTAAATGAATGCATTGAAACGCTCATTTTGTATTTATTTCGGTTCACGCATTTACAGACAATAGAAGCACGATGTTATCGTTCTGTAAAGTGCCTGAAAGTGTAGGTTGGCTCCTACCTGAAAATATAGTGGACATTTGGTATAATCGTGCTGTGCGCAGTGAGCTGAATACTGTCGTTTTATTTGACATCGCATAATCGCGTTTCCCGCATGCACATTTCAATTTATAATAATCGGACCGCTGTTAAGTGCACCCCGCTCTCCTCTTCCACTCTAACCCCTCTTCCAACCTCCGCAATACACATCTCGCGTACTGCGTACCTACCCAGTACTCACACCCCGCAATATCCTTGTGGTGAAGTAATGACCTGTCGAGGTACTCTCTACAGGAACTCTTTCAAACTTCTATAAAAAACATAAAACACTTTAGATCTTGGGTCGGGGGGCCGTCGTATTGCAGGGTAAAAATAAGAAGCTTCAATACAGAAACCAAATAATCAAATAACACACGTGTCAAAAATAATAATTGGATAATTAAAATTTAAAATAATACTTTTGAGAAAAAATATTTTTCATTCGATTTTTTTTTTTTTGATGTCTTTGAGTTTTCAGGTTCTGTGGAATTGCTATCGCTGGTTTACCTTAGGCCATAATATCAGGCCAGAAAATAATTATGTATGTTACAGATAGTATAAGGTTTGCATCACTGTAAAAATTTAAACTTGTTTTCACAATCAAGCATATCGAATACTTTTGTCGGAATAACAAGTGTATAGTACCGCCCAACTGCTCCTAAACGTTTGGATTCGGTGAGACTATGTCATCCCTAATTGGGGTATGTTGTGAGGCTGAAGATAGTTGGGGGGAGGAGATAAGAAAGAGGGATGTGGGATGTTGGGAAGTACCTGGCCATGAATTCGAATGAATCAAGGATTATCATAATTTTGATGAAGCAAACTTTAGGCTAAACGAAGCTTTGGGTTAAATCCTCGCGAAGGAAGGAGCGAAACACGACATAATATACCAATAATAAATCTCGATAATACTTTGGCCGTGAAAATCTCAAATCATAACTCAATGTAATCGCGTTCTATCCTCTGCCCTACTCTGCGAAGAAATTCCGCAAATTTAGTTATGTTTTGTATCAACTACTTATCAGTGCGGTTATTAGTCATAACTGCATAAAGGTGTTATTAATGCAATTTTTACTTGCAAATAATTTTAACCACATCCGAGGTTAATAACATTATCTTTATTAAATTTATAATCCTGCATTATAAATAGTTATTCGACCTTGTAAACCTCCGGGTTAAAATGAAACTACTTTTAGAAACATAATATAAATACACATTTATTATTTATTAATAAAATCTAAAGCTTTGACAAAATGCGTAGGTACTTGTGACGGTTTGTATTTTTATAGTAAAAATTCTCCTCAATTAACAGGGGCTACGAACTGTCAGATGCGAGAGATTACTAATTGCTTTTAATAAAGATTTATTTTAAATTGCTGCCCCCACCCTTCTACTATCTTCCAATGCGAATCCATTTGATCATCATTCATTTCTCCGTAATTTAGGCCCCACCGGAATGGTCGATAAAAATGTAAATTTGCGATTATTTTCAATTCGAATATTTGCATTTCTAATGGACGGGAATGGATACTAATGGATTGTGGCTCGGTCTATGAAATTTCAGCAAGAAAGATTGCCATCCCATTTCGCATCATCACCGACCATCATTAATTCACCGCTGCGGGTTTCAAATGCTTTCCTCTTCCGATTGCAACGACATCACATTTTCACTGATGCTCTGTGGCAGGGGTCGGCAGACCGCAGCTCGCGAGCTGCGTGCGGCTCTTTGTTTAGGCGTTTGCGGCTTTTCAGACATCAACTCCAATTTTACCTTCACATCACTTAATGGGGCCAAGTCTTTTTTTCAAATACTCTAACTCTTTATTTTAAGCAGAGCTCATTCACATATATTTTACATTAGCTCCACTCAGGAGGCCCTGAAGAAAATAATTTCCTTCGGGACCTACGTAAAAATGTCAATACAGTGTGGAGGGTCTTTTCAGAAAGAAAGAGGAGGGAAAGAAAGAGGGAGAGGGAGTTCTGGGAAGGAAAAAGGTACGAGGGGTGGGTCGGAATCTGGGGGTCAGTGTGTCCAAGAGTGACGGACATATGAATTTATCCCTCCGACCGCGATCCAAAGCGATGTTCCGAGAGTCCTACTGGAGTCCTCTCCCTCAAACAGTCTCTCCCGATCCGGCCTGCCACGCAGTTGGTGGGCAGACTTATCCGCTGCCGAGACCGGGACAAACCTAACCCCACTAACTCGAGGCACCCCTGCCAATTGCTAATTCACCAAACGTAGCAAATAACTAGGGGTGACCTATGGTAGAGGTGTTGTTATCCAATAAACGGTTCCCGGGGCGCCGGTGTCCATACACGCCTACCAAATTGGTAAAAATGAAAATGATAATTTAAAAGTTTTTTGTCATAGGATTCGGGTATTTCTGTCTGAAACCTTTATTTTTATTACAGAATTAGCCTAATTAGCCACTCCCCTCACCCTCCAAGGATATCGGTTTCTTTTTTCTCACTTCTCAATTCGACCTTTGGAATAACAAGGTTCCATCTGTAATGTCATGCGATAATGAACTCTAATGGAGAACTCTATAGATCCCATTATCGAATGGCGTTACTGCAACAGATGGAACCTTGTAATTCAAAAGGGTCGAATTCTCTATCACATTTCTTATCCTGTTTCCTTGACAATTTAGCTTACCTACTCACTTGAAAGTCTGCCGACCTCTGCTCTATGCACTGTGATTTACTGCTCCGATAATATCAACTCTATTATGTTATATCTACGTTCATTTACGCTAGGCTCGCCTTTGTTCTCGTTACGTTTGTGTAATTTATGCATTTGTTTTGATCCATTGTAATAGAATAATAAAAGTAATCAATGAGAACAATAATTACTATTTTCTACTGTTGCTCATAACGTTGTTTTTCTTGATTACCTATACCTACTGGTTTTAGGACACCAATGCATCGCTTTCCGGGTTTATTAACCTATTTTAATGGAATAAAAACTTTAAAAAAATTTAATTGGCGGTAAACGATGAGGAATGAATGGAAAAATATCATCCCAGGAAACATAGGGGAAAATAATATTCAACCCCAATTTATTCATCTCAAAAACACTTTAAATTGGTTGGGTATTATTTAGTTTTACCATCGTTTCTACATAATGCCATTTTCATTCTCAATAGGTACCTACAAGCGATGCGAGTTTGGTGCATATTTTATCTGCTGGGAGAATTATTTTTGATAATTTTTACTACCTTTCTTTCTAATTTTGAAAATTCTATATTTATATATTTTTTTAATTCCCGCCCAACGCATCCTACACGTTTTATTATAATGCATTATTGTAGGTAGAATACAAAAAAATTACAATTGTGTTTTTAAGTTATATTCAGTACTTCTTGTTTATTTATCACTATTGTTTATCAGTTGCATAAAATTTAAAGCAAGTAAGAGAGTTATTGTTTCCAAGTTTAATTTGTATAACTAGAAAAAAATCTCTTCTTCTTCACATCTCCATAAAAGGATCTAAAAACATGTGGCATCTGATCCTACTGAAAAAGTTAATTACCTTTAGTCTTTACTATCTCTACAGGCTTCTTACTTTGTTCTATAAACTGTTGATGTGTGATGAGCGCCACTTGTGTGGTAGGTGGTAGGTGTGCCTCCTCATTAGCATTCCACGTGTGATGCCAGTCGCCATCACGTGTAGTAGATTGCCACTCGTTTCCTTTGACCGGTGTCTGCCTGGCTCACACCACAAACCCGACATCACACCTCAAGGCGTGAACCCAATACCAATTCAACACACATGCTACATCTATAACCATTTGGATATTTCTTAATTTTATTGTAATTTAATTCTAATAAGGTATTAAATAATTTCAAAACTCGGTCCAAATAAAACTAAATTATTATAATTAAATGAAACAATATATCTTAGTTACAACCACTGATTTATTTAGTTACACGCCGACCGGTTTCGGAACAACCGTTCCTTCTTCAGGGCAAACATATCGGCGTGTAACTAAATAAATCAGTGGTTGTAACTAAGATATATTGTTTCATTTAATTATAAAATGGATAACCACAAAGTGATAGCTAATTTCAAAAGTATACTAAATTATTAATCGCCCTTGATGTGATTTCTCTCTTAAAAACCGCGCTTAAACTATAAATTACACAATTTCTATATTATAAGATATAATATAATGTATCAAATATATTTGGTATAAAAAACTAGGTATCTTTACAAATGAACACCCCCATAATGCACGCTACACTAATTTTGTCACCTCTGTTTCTGAAAACAGACTGGCAAAACTTAAACCCCTCGAGAGTTTACGAGTAGGAAATAATGTCCCCTGTTTGTTAGTGAGTGGACGCGCTATGGGGAAGTTTCACTGTTCAGTATTCAGTATGTCTAAATGTCCACCAAGCGTCTGTTAAAAACATCGATAAAACATTATGGTAATTAGAAATGGACAGTCGAGATCCAATGCTATCTGTTGTCTTGAGTGAATAAAGTTAGCTCTACCGAGAATCCGTACGACGTTGTCTTGTCTATTTGAATTCTTTAAAGCAGTTTGTCCATCTGACCGCATGCATTATTCACGATTTGATACTGGATTCTAATAGATAGGACTAGGTACCTATACCTACCTCACTACCTCATAAAGATATTTGACAGTCATTGAGAGGCGTGCTTTGAATATGCTTGGTCTACGATTTGGAATGTAGGCTAAGGATAAGATTATCGAAAATGTCTATAAATTTTTCTACTATTATGGCACCCAAGTTTCTCGAACAAAGTCGATAAATAATCTTGCCTGGCATTTGGACCACATCGTGACATTAAATAAATCATTGAGCGGATATGCTATTCGTATATTTTCGATATTTTTTTCTATGTGATACCGCACAAGAGTTCCAATTGTCCGAAGCTAATGAAACTATGTACGGTACACACATTTAGCCTCTTAATAAGAAAGTGAGTAGAAGAAGAGGAATAAAAAGGTCGGGAAGCACCTGGCTATCAGATATCGTCACTAAATCCATTTTGAGCAACGTTTAATTTTTTAATAGTGCGTGTTCACTCAAAATATCGTCACGATTACTAAGAGTAATTTCCTATAAGAGTCTTGTAAATATCACTATTTAATTAATAAAGTATACATAACGAAATTAATTTTTAAAAACTTTAAATATAATATATAAATAAAACAAAACATTTCGTTGAGGTTTGTCACACCCCCATATCACCAACGGTGGGTTAAGAAACAGAGCGCTTTTGGGATAGGTACCCCACACTAATAATTATTGCATTCCCAGTTAAATATCCGCGTAATTCGATATTCTTTTAAATCTAATTACGCGGTCTGCCATCTTTGTCGGATCTCCATTTGTAGTTGGTAGTGTCCGACAGACTGGAGCCGGATACGGTGGAGACAAGTGCTCCATTCATCGATTTCATCTAAAGTGTTCAGAACATGAAGCACCATCTAACAGGACAAGATCTTCAGCAGCTTTCTATTGATAAGCATGAAAGAGTTTGAATTGCTATCGTGATACAGTTCACTTATCCATACTACATACGCCAGAAGATACTAACGTACTACGTATCATCCCATGATGCATGTAACGTTGTATTATAATAAAATATAACAACCGAAATGAGGCGTGTATGTAAATAAAAAACATACTCATTTTTTTAAAACATTATTTATTACAAGTTTAGTTAGTTGTAAATACAAATTTAGGACTCAGGAAACTTTAAATCGGCAACGTCCTCCCCCCCCCCCAACCTTTATGATATTGAATATGATTTAGGCATTATTATTTGAGCCTATTTTTATAGTGTCGTTAAAACGGATTCCAAGAGTGTATGGAAACCTCTGTTTAAAAAATAATTATCCCAAAAACCGTGGGTGAAACTGAAAAATACATATTTTTGTGTGATTACCGCGCAGGAGTGCCAACTGTCCGAGGTCAGTGGGAAGTAGGACTATGGTAACCCCAGGTTTGAGAATGTTGTGAGGCTGAAAGAGTCGGAAAGACGAAGATTTGGAAGTATCTGGTTATTTAGATATAGTCAAGATTCCATGAAATTAACGCCCAGCAGTGGGAAGACTCTAGTGACTAAAAATTATTGCATATATTTTACATACTCATCATACCTGTATGCGTAGTTAGGTATTATACCTACGATGACTTTGCTAAAATACGGCTTTTGTATGTACCTACTAAGTAAGCATAGTACCTACTTATATATGTAATGTAATATTTTTTTATTTTAGAATCCCGTTGTTACTGAAATGAAATAAAACTTCTGTGTACACCGAATAAAAAAAATACATTCAACCTTTGCATTCTCTCTAAGAAACTGTGGGTTAATAAGATCTTGACGCAATTGCATTTTGCACTTCTTTTGGATGCCTTGAAGTTCAGCTCTTTTGTCCAATTTAGAAGGTTTCTGTACGAAACGATGCAATTTGCAGTTTTTCATATCCCTGTTTTTATTAGTCTGTCGTATTTTCCAAATTAATCACGGAATATTTATCAAGGTGACGAATGGAAGTTTTTTGCGCTTTTAAGATGAAGTTAGCTTATTTTGTTGTGATAATTATAATATGTATATAGATCAGATATCTGTAGTTCTGTATAGTTTGTAAAGCAGCAAAAATCTCTCGAACCGTCATAAAATTTGATCAGCTTTTCCTTTCTGAAATTTCTTCAGTTCATTATTTATTATTTTCAGCCCCTAAATGTCATTTCTATCACGAAGTTTAAAGCTTTAAAATGTCAATTCAACTGTCATAAAATAAAACGTTTTTTTGTTCTACATCTTTCAATCGATATCTTGGACGAGGCTGTTGTAGATACTACCAGTGATATTATATTCATTTTGCTGTACACCGTGACCAAGTTCTTTTCATTATTTTTTATATGTAAGTACCATTTCAAATGAAGTATTTGCCAAGCTCTTTTCTGAATATATTTTAACGTTTAGGAATTTCACGGCAGTCAGTGAACTGTTGAACTAGATGTTTGTACTATTTGTTCTTCTCTTCTTTAAATAGCACCCATGGTGGACTAGTATAAGGTTTTTAATATGAACCTAAAAATAAAATACATTATAAAATTGAAATGTCCGTAGTACAAACTACCACTGGTGTTCGCGCAACCGCTATCGAATAACCGTTACAAATTTGTTTATCCGAATAAACTGTAGGTAACACATTTTAGGTGGTGTGCCGATAATACATACTATTACCCTTTACTTCCTACTAATTCCGTATCAAAATGCATAGAGAGCATAGGTAATCATGATTAAATAAGATATATTTATGTTTTGGGTAGACACTGTGAATAAGTTATTCCTAAATCTTGGCCTGTTTGGGTAGAAACTGTGTGAATCAGTTATTTACCAACCTATACCCATGTTTAATGAACATGTTGGTGAAAAGCAATTTTTTACAAGCATTATACGTTTGTTTTATATATTATATTGTTCCACGAACAGCAAAGTTAAAAATGGGTAAAAATCGTAACATTTCACATAAGCTTGTTTTCACGACAATTTAACGTAGGTAGACATAGTGATGACGTATGCCCCGTACCTGAGTTATTAATCCAGAATCGCCGTAGAGCTACGAGACCCAGATAGTCGCGAAAAACCCTTTGGAATGGTGTAGGACTTTTTATTTCGTAAAGTTGGTTACAGCAACATGATTTTCCTGTGACACTGGTGTAGCGTGAGTTTGACCATTTTCGCTATTATCCAGAACGAACAAAAATATTTCGTATTTTTAAAAGCGAAAAGATTTTTTATTTAGGTACCTACATATGAATTATTTAATGTGAATTGAGATATTTGGTAAGTTCTTCGCTAAAAAGATTGTGATATTTCTAAAGCAAATTCACTTTTCAGCAATCTAATCCATTTGCTGACGAATCGATCATGTTATCACATTCTCGAGGTTTTAAAAAATCACAGACAATATATTATATATTATATAATATACTTTGAAATATAGTTATTAAACCGGAAATATAGTGATCAAGTGGAGATAAATATCCTTCGTTTTCAATTGAGATTTTTTAATAAATGAATATCTTCAAAAATGAATTGAGATTTTTACGTCCAAAAATTTTATCGTGATTTCTTTTGGGGATTATACCGCGTTGCGCTTCCTCCTTCGATTGCCAAAGTTTCGAACGGCATTACATTGTCCATCATAACATCTGGCGATTACTGGCTATAGGAGGAAGCGCTACACGATACAATTCCTCAAAAGATAAATTACTAAAGTAAATTTGTTAATTTTTCATTTGCAAAAAGAATTATTTGTGTTCCACAAATTGGGAACTTGTATTGAATACACATTTTTGTTGAATAAACGTGCATCATTTCCTGTACACTGCATTTGAACGATCTGCATAGTAATCTTTCGTACATACAAAGTAAATCGTTTAGCAGTTGCATAATGTAAAATTGCAAAATCTGACCGTTTTAAGTGCAGGAAGAGGAGAGAATGAGAGAAAGGATACTCCACTTCTCTGAAATTAAACTCATGTTTTAGGTTGCTGTAGGTCGTAAATACTTAAAACCGGTTCAGCGACAGTATATTCCTCGTGGCGAAGTCACTTCGGCTGAGAGCACGAACTACGTACTTGATTTCGAACTGTCAAATAACGAATTAACGGTAACTTCAAACCACTTTATCAGAAAAAAAACACTAGTGATCATCAATAATAATGTAAGTACCTAGGTTAATAAAAATAAATGGATGTTAGTCGTACATAGTATCACAGACGATCTGAAAGATATCGAGGATATGGAAAAACGAAGAAGAGCATATCCGTTAGAAGAGGTATGCTGTCAAGGCGTCAAACGTCAAAAGGACAGTACTCAACGCATTCTGCACATCGCTGTACATGTCACAACTGTGGGATGATTACGCTGCATTCCAATGGCATAAGCTAAAAGTCACTTACAATAATGCTTATCAACAACTATTCAGCCTACCGATATACTGCAGAGCCACGGAAATGTTCCTGAAGGGACGTGTGCGCTCTTTCAGAGCACTTCTCCGCTATCGCACTAAGTTTTTATTTTATGAACCTGTGTGTGGTTCAGTTTCAGTGCCGGCAACTCGGGCATTTATTTTATTTTAATTTATTCACATAGTTTTCTTTTTACCCGCCTCACTAGACAAAGTCTAAACTTAGAAATTGTTACTTTGTACAATTTCTTTTTCATTTTATTTGTCTATTTTTTGTTGTTGTTAGATATATGAAAATTTTGAATGTATTGCATTACATTCTGGAATACATTCTCGCAATTATTATTATACTTTTTTATGTGAACATTGGACATACCGCTGAACGTGTATGCTTTTACTAAGTATACGTGTATTTACTAAGTATGCGTTTGTCTTCCACGTGTAAGTGTAAGACAAACGCATAGTAAATAGATAACAATAGTTAAAATAAATTAAAAAATGTGTATCATTGTATACAATGTATTCACCACTTTATATTATTCAACCAGTTTCGTACACCTTTAATTACCTGCAGCTTCTGCTACAACCCCAGAAGGAACGATTGCCCCCAAAACCGGTTAACTTCGTTTTCTAATAAGGTATTTTATACTGGGTTACTTTTTTATTGTTTCCACAATTATTCACAACTAATTTCCATTGTTTCTAAAAATATTACTTTACTTTACTTGAAGTGTTTACTTATATTCATAAGATTATCAATATTATCATTTATAATCTTGTAATATACGAGTAGATACTAATTTTATTGACGTGCCGACCTGATCAATAAAAAAAACAATTTATTTAGTTTTGCTTTTGTAGGAATGCCTACATTTACGTGTCAAAAAATCTATGATTTTACCAAATTCCAAAATATTTAGTTACGTCTGATAAAATATAAAAAAAATATTATTATCGGATACTAACTAGCAAATCGTGTTTATTTATGGCGAAGGCTCATTGATTCGATGCCCCAGACAAAGGCTCGCTATAAAAGACATTCACAGATTAGATTATTGCTTAGTAACTTGGATTACAATATTGCAAATAAATAATGGTAATAATATTATATTAGTTAGTCACCGTGGACTGTTGTACCCGCTTCGGATCATGTTTTGAATTGAGTGAGAAAAAATCATAGTGTGTATCACATAATCCTTTATAGTAATACAACAGTGATAACAAATAGATATAGTGGGTAAAGTCGTTTAAGTTGGTAGGGTAAATTAATCTCAACTTCCTCGAGGTCAACCTTTGTTTTCATCCATACAACCGGTACAACTACCCCTAAAAAGATATTACCATCTTATGTGGGCCAGCCAGTTTGTCAAATGAGAACTCGTTTCTTGATTCCGGGTCTTATAAATAGCTACATACTTTTTTATGTTGTTATGCACAATGCTGGCACATTCTGTTTTAATCGATATTACTTAAATATATCATAAATGTAGTTAATAACATATGCAGGAATTAATGTTGTGCATGTGCCAATATACCCAAATAAAAATGTCACATACTGCATTATTTTGTAAAATATATATATAAATATTTAATCAACCATTCCTACAATTGTGTGTCTGTGTCACTCTTTGAGTGATTGTAACTCGGTTCAAAGAACTCTGAACAATAATAAAATATTTTTTTACAAGAAAATTGTTTAGTTTTTAAATTTTTAGTTTTGAAATGTGTATTTCTTTTGTTTAAATTTCTTAGGTTAAAACTTGACAAGTATAGTCAGATTTTGTATTTTTTCTGCACTTTTTCCATTTTCAAGAAAGCATTATTTATAACTATCTATATTCGATGTTCGCGGGTTTGCGCTAGTAATGAATATATATTATACTAGCTTCTGCCCGCGACTTCGTCTGCATAGGATTAGTACTTCGGGTAATCTATTTTCTTTTTCTAGGTCCCATCTACGTTTATACCAAAATTCTTAACTTATTTATTTAAAATATGTATAATTCTTGATTCGATTCAAAGTATTAGGCGAGCACTTCAAATAAATTCACTAATTTAAATATTTTCCAAAATAGAATTTTGATTTAACAATCATTGTTTTGCAAAATGTCATTCTCAAATTTTGACATTTTCTATTAAACAATTATTATTATTTTCAATATATTGAAAATAAATATCTAGCTTTATAAATTATAGCCTATTTGTTATTCTGATTTATGAGCTATATTATTGTAAAGTTTCATTAAAATCCATTCAGTAAATTTTGCATGAAAGAGTAACAAACACACACACATCCATACAAACTTTCGCGTTTATAATATTAGTAAGAAGTAAGATGATGTAAAATATAAGCTTTAGTTATTTGTAAAACCTCAGTTCCAAACAGTTTTTATTGTATCTTTAACTTTATTTAATTTCACTGTCCAAATTGCGTTAATTCTCACAGGATTTTAAGCACGTATTAAAAGAAATGTGAATACCACGAAATAGTTTCACAGGCCGCAGCCAGTGCGACTTTGGCATAATTAATTAGGGAATGTTGGAAGGCGGAAAAATAAGGGCTAATTAATGTAAAGTAATTGTACAAATATGTTGTACAATTTGCACAGATACCTACGGACATGGCCCTTCTTGCATGGGAGGCATTGCCGACCAAATTTCAATGAATACACCCAGTTGACTCACAATTTACGGACTTATCGTATTTGCATTACGCACGATCGCGATTACCGTCACATAATGGGGTTATCGAATAATAAACCGTTGGAAGCAAGTCCTATGGGAACATTAATCTAAGTAGGTGATAATGATTGTGAAGTCCAACGTAAAATGTTTTATTCTTACGTAAACATATTTTATATACGATGCTTTTGTAGCAGTCAGGAGCACTACCGTTCCGGAGTAACTGGTACAACTGGGGACTTTCTTTTAGGAGCACCTGCTCTGAAGATTCAAAGGAGAATGGGTTTTAATCAGCTGATATGCAAAGCAACCTACAGTCTACAGTCGGTGTGATAGATTAGTATATGTAGGGATGGAGAGAGAGAGAGAGATCATTGGGATGGCTTTATAAGATACTGTTTTTTCTCTAGACACAACGTAGGCCAAATGTCGTGCTCTCAATTTTGTTTCTTCTTGAATAAAACAAATTTCTTGCTAGTAGGTAATAATATTACATTGTCTTCATGGATTGGTTTCTGTGCCACTTGATGCTTCCCCAATTCATCATATTATTATTTCTCGTCACCTTTTGGACAAGTTCCCAATCCAATCTTGTTTGGGCCCAAATTGTTATCAATAAAAAATTGATGAAATTCATTATCATCCGAACTATTTTTTTTATCTTCGGTGGATAATAATAAAATTCAATTTTATTGGAATACCTTTTGAAGGTTATACCCATCAATTTAATTTAACATCTTTCTTTATATATAAAAATCTCGCAATGTCACAATGTTCGTCCAAGGTAAACTCCGAAACTACTTAACCGATTTTGATGAAATTTTGCTTTTTGTGTGTAATTTGGTCCAACTTAAAAAATAGGATAGTTTTATCTCGATTATTGGCCTCAAAATGTAGATTTTTTTTTTTATGTGATAATTATTTGAAATTATTTGTAAGTTCCATAAGTTTCTGACAGATGGCACACACTTGGTTATCTAGGTTAGGTAACCAGACAGTAGATGGCGTTGTGTTTCGTTAGCCACAGCAACGCGTGAGCGGGTCAGCTAGTATTGTATAATATTATGCCGAGTTAGTTGAGGCGCTGTCCCTGTTAGACAGAGATCCTGGGTTCGATTCCCAGTTGAGATCGTTACCTTTTTATTTGTCGTGACTTATTCTGTTTCGTTGTCAGATTTATTAATATCTATTATCTTCTTCTTCAATAAAATAATAATATTATTACAAAATAAAAATTAGGTAAAGGAAAGTAATTGTAAGTTTATAAGTTTACTACCACGAAGTTAGTAATTTTCCAAGTAAGTAAGTACACAGTTTAATTGTTTTAATTTGGTGGGTTTTTACTTTGTTTGATGACGATTGCTCTATAGATACGATAGTTGCGAGGTCGAACTAACATGTATGTGCTCACAAGTCAGTCATTTGATTTTGTTTAATGATCATTGAGGCGTCAGAACCAGAACTCAGAACTAGTGTTGATGATTTGCCGTTGAACCGAGTGACTCCCAACCTCTTGAGTCTGACCTTCGATAATTTATTTTATTGGTCGTTAATGAGGTTCTGCGACCCTTGGACCTGGGAGAAGCAAATCTGAAACATGGCCATGTCGATTAAATAATCTCACTTTTAGCTCATTAATTATTTTATTGCATTTACCTCAGTTAAAATAACATAAATTACCATATACGATAATCTCTGATATTGGTAGAAAAGATGAAATAAATTAACATTTCGTTGCGCAAGATAATGGAAGTCAAGATACAACACTATCAAGTGAAGAGGTACTCCGCTATAATTCATCTAAATCTGCTGAGTTCTATACTATAATATGTTTTTGCTAACCCTGTATATAGCATACTATATTATGGTCATATCCTAGTTATTTATGTACTTACTTATATTGGGTTTTTAGCGATGTCTGCAGGAGCCACGTTGTGGAGACTGGGTCTGTTTCCACAACGTGGCTCCCGAACTCCCTGGGCGGTATCTGAGCCTTCTTCTCATTGAGGTCCCTAATTGGAACCATAGATTAATGGGTGTTTCTTAATTTTCCTCACATTTCCTACAATTATTGATACTTATCACTCTCGACAACTATATGGTGTTTCCCAAGTAGTTCCGACGTGGCAGTGTCATGTTAGTCCTACTATCTTCCTCAGTAAGTTGCTATTTTCATCTATGTACAGAATAACTATAACAATTGTTGTTGCCTGGCTTGTTTGGGGTTTGAAACGTCCGCGTCGGTGAGTAATTTGGATTATCTCATTCTGGTTGTTTACTCCCATTCCTTACAGTGCTGGGATTTTACCCTCATTATAATTATTAATCTAAAAACCTGTTTAGTCAACGCATTTATCCCTCTAGCCCTCGAAGCAATTGAAGTTGAACGCTAACTCTTTGTATAAGTAATGAAGTGAGATACGTTTTTAGATTTTCACGGCCAAAAGCATTTTCGTTGTTTGTTTTTGGGGTGTTATGCCGTGTTGTGCTACCTCCTTCTTTAGCCGACGATTCGGACAGCGTTGCAGTGTCCATCATCAGGGCAGATCCGACAGATCCGTCGATGTGAATTTGTAGTGTTAAGTGTGTGCTTATTTAGTTGGAAGCGATACCGTGCCGTTAGCATTATTTCAGAAGTGAAATAATGCTAACTGAAATAATGCTAACGGCACGGTATCGCTTCCAACTAAATAAGCACACACTTAACACTACAAATTCACATCGACGGATCTGTCGGATCTGCCCTGATGATGGACACTGCAACGCTGTCCGAAACGTCGGCTAAAGAAGGAGGTAGCACAACACGGCATAACACCCCAAAAACAAACAACGAAAAAAAGTAATGAAGTGTTTATGTTTATAATTAGTGTTTCCTCCTCTCGGTCCAGTAGGTAAGTACCCCGGGCCAAGGCCGTAAGTGGAGGCACCCATCAACATTCCTCATGTGGAGCCTTTATAAGGCTTAAGCCCGCATTCCCACTTCATGCTAATGCTTTCCGACTGCGAAATTATTTGTCCATAAATTTGTTTGAACCTTTGCCAGGTCTGACCCAACCTCTCGAATTGGCCAATTCAGTGAAGCAGTGAAAATTCTTTGAAAAATACTTGTTTGTATAATAGTTTGTCAAATAATGATAACATCCATGGTAGAACCGTAGGCTTGTTACTGAGCCGTGGCTGTAACCCAGAAAATTTAAACCAAATTAATCATTGTTGCATTGAAACAAGTATATTTGCACTTCGTTTCAGAATGGCTCGAAGTGGCTTGGATAGGTATGTTTATTGACCAGATCTGAATACTCACGAATGAATAAATTGAAGTAAGGGTCACGAGTCACGACATTTAAACGAGTGAACAAAAACTCATTTGTCTACGATTACATTATTTGGCCTATGCGACTTTGGATAGCCCTAAATTTGATTTTGTGCAAACTCCATTCTTCTTATCAATTTTAATTCGAAAATTCTGCCGTGTAGTCTCAGAATTCATTACCTACTAAATGTTTGTTGTAAATGACGATTTGAGCTAAAAATAGTTGCGTAAACCTAGAAATTTATTACTATTACTTACATACATGCAGGTATGTACCTGCAGAGATATAACATTTTCTCGAAAATCATTGTTTAGTGTCCTGAGAGCTTCATCGTAATCTCTCTTTTTGTAACATGCGTCGCGAGGTATAGTGAGAACTTATGATGGAACTTTCAGTGGTAAGCTTTTAAATTTCGTTGTTATTATCTAGGTAGTTACCTACGTTTTTGATTTGCATATTCTCAGCTTAAACCAGAAGTACATTTATGGCGCAGACTTTCTCATTTTGGATGCACTGACGGAGCAGTTGTCCATTTTCCCAGACTTAATACTTAATTACTTATCCACTTAAAATTCTCCTCTCAGTTTAAGCAGTGTCGCTTCGGAAGTGAATATTCAAAGAGAGCTGCGGCAATTAACGATTTAAGCCTTCTCTTTCAAAAATACTCCTCCGATTGTAAATTCATTAAATAATACGAACACTGAAGACTTTGCTTTCATAGGAGTCTTTGCACTTTCAACAACAGCTAAACTGATAAGAACTTTTAATGAAATCCCACGCTCTGTCGTTTTATGTTTCTACCTAATTATACCTACCTATTTATTAATTACATAACAATGAGAAGGTTTATCTTTTAAATCATAATAAAGATACTCACATCACAGAAAAAATCCTTGCAATAAAAAAACCACTGCAAAAACAATAAAATGATCAATGTCGTTACAAATTACTGTTGAAGGAGTTAAACTAATTTTAAAAATAGTTATAGAAAGTTTTTGATCCGTTAGACTACTGGACCTACTTTTAGAGTTAGGAATGCATTCGAAATCTTATAAAAGTTTGTAGAAATTAACGGTGAGCCCCATGGATACAATTTGGTGCCAATACTATTTATTTTTTATAAAAGACATTATTGACGTTCTTAAAGATATAAATATTATTGGCTTTTCGCAAATGACCTATAAATATTCAGTAAGTACTATTCACACTTTTGGGGATAGCCATGTAGTTCACGAAAACTAGAATAATTTGCATAATCGGTGCAAGTTTAACTAATTATCCAGTTATTGGTTTTCATGGAATTAAAAAACGTAAGTACTTTGATAGGTATGTAATATTTGTTTCTGCCAAAAAATATATTAAGTACCTAAACTATGTATAACAAAATGGTATTTATGAGATAATGTATGATGTTAATGAAGGAAGGGGTGTGTCCCAAGATCGGGATATTTGGCGGTCCATCCTCTCTTCTTACCCCTGCGAGGGAACGGCGTGATGGTTAGTTAGTAGTAATATCTAGTAAATATCTCTGTAAATATTAAATGTAAAAGGATGCAAATTTCTTATTTCTTAAAAACATTTCTTATTATTTCATTTCATCCATATTCAATGTCCCTTTGCGCCGCGTCAACTTCCTCCCACAACAGCTTTCCTGTCAAAATATATCACCGGCCAAAACTTGAAACTTTGCGTATTGTTCACGAGAAACTGAGGGAGTTTTTTTTTTACATGTTGCCTGTTATTACGAAACACACTTTGACACTAGTGTGCATGAATTACACAGCCTGTTGCCCGTTGGAACTTGGAACATAACAATACGTCACACGTCTTTATTTTTCTTCAAACTCTAAAGGGTAGGATATTTTATGACAGGTTATTCTTATAAATATCCCATTCGTGTTGATACAAGATTCAATATCATGTTAACATTTGTATATTTATACCAACAGTATCTACTGTTAGTTTCTCACGACATAGATTTTTTGTGATACTTTAAAGGAGTTGCAGCAGCTTGGAGCCAGTGGATATGTTGCACCCCCTTTGGGGGGCTATTATCAAGTTTAAGGAACTGGGGGAAGGAGAAGTAGAATTAGACCAAATTAAACATAGGTAATGCAATTTCAAGTAACTTTTTGATTCTGGATGGTGGTCTCTCACTAGGGCTATATTGAAATTAACTTCAATTCTGAAAGTAATAGAAATAGTAACAATTGAATAATAAACATAAAGTTAAGACCACAACATAAACAACTGGACCGCAAAGAAAGATCATAATATTATTGTTTCGATATTGTACATAATGAATTTTATTCCTTTGCCTTTCGTTTTGCAATGATCTGAGGTTTTGTTCAGATGTGCAAACATGATTGCATTTCAATTTCACAAATGTTATTGGAAACAAATTTCAGGAAACATTACGTTTGAAGTTGCCGCCATGGCAGTCTCACAAACAGGAAGTAGAAGCTATAAACGTATAAACGCTATAAGTTAAAATTTAAACTATGTGGGTATGGGGTTCATATCACTCGGTTCATTTCTGTTTTCCTGGAAGTTTTCCGCATTGGAGTTGAAACGTGAGTAAACACAGCTGCCTGCGATGTTTGCCACTGTAAACCACCGCTTTATTCAGAAATCGATTAATAAGGCTCAATTTAGCATGTGACCATTATACCTCTTCCTATCTCTCGCCATCGGCTGCCTTACTCTGTGAAAAGTTAAAAACCTGTTTTTAGCTACTGTTTTTGATAGTGGCTCTCTTCCCATCCTTTGCAATATTGAACTCTATGTATAAATGATTTATTAATAAATTGCTAACAACAGTTTAATAATTGGATGATACCAATAAAAATAAATGTGCACCATGACGGACGCAATCATAAAAAGTACCTAAAATCGTTTCTGAGCACAAATTTATTTATAAGTGATCACCGGAATTTTGCTAAAGTACCGACCAAGGTTAGGTTGTTAGTTTGGGTGGAGCTAGGGTTTTGAATTGGTAGATTATGATATCTGTTTGCAATATAAATCAAAAATTACAAAACTCTTATGCTTGTTTATCAATAATTGTTCTTTGGCATATTCTATTATTATCTTGGTCAAACCTTTGCAATATTTAATTCTATCCTATTGTTTTTAAGCTATGAGCCTTCAGAAAAACTTACACATCCAGAGACGATTTGATTTGATATCATTGAACGGAAGTGACACATTCAGTCATCGATATATATATATACTCACTCAATGCATTCAGTGAATATGTTATTGCATTAAAAGTGTGTGGGAGGTTCGTGGGTTGGATGTTTATTGCGAATAATATGCATCCTCATCTAATATTTTGTACTTTCCAAATACACCCGGATAAGGTTATCTAAAAAAAATTGTTGGTATATTGTTAAATAAATACATTTACATTGCTGATAAAAATGTTATGGGAATTTCGTATTATTTTATGCTCTTTCGACTCGTGACAATAAGTCATCGAGCGATAATGCTTTCAATGCATTATTTATGAATAAATTTAACGGTTGGTACTATATCTACCAACGGCCAGTTTTAACGTGTAAAACGCGAACCCCCAATTTAAGCTACCCTTAGCGGAACTTAGCAAAGTTTACTCCAATCCAATGGAATAAATTTTAAATATTTCGACTGGCCATTCTCTCAATGTAGACATAGACATCAATTTTGGAATGCTTAAACCAACATTGCTTATCGAACATTTTTATATAAAACTAGCTGATACCCGGCATGCATTGCGAAATTGTTTCTCCCTGCGGTTCCCTTTCCCATTCGTCCCATTTCCTTTCCGCCACCTCTTCCCCTTCCGCGACTCCTTCCCCTTCTGCGTTCCACTTTCACCTTCCCCCTTCTCGCGACCCCCCTCACGCATTCCTATTCCACCTTTTCCGCCTTCCCTACTCCCTTGTCCCCCCTCCCGCAAACCTCCCCTTTCTTAAATCCTCTCCGCCCCTCCCGGACCCCTTCCCTCACGACTTTTTCTCTGCCGCTAAACTCTCTGACATTTTTTAAATTTTTTATGAAAGTTTCATAATACCAGAGCTCGTGGTATGAAATATACTTTACGACCTATTGTCATACCTACCAAATATATTTAAAAAAAATCATAAAAATCGGTCCAGCCGTTTCGGAGGAGTGCGACCACAAACACCGTGACACGAGATTTTTATATATTAGATTATTTTACGTTGTCAGTATGACTAACCCATAAAACCAAAGCGTCATTTTGAAAATTCAACGCTTAGCGGAGGTTAATTCATGCAAATAGATAGCTTAAACCGCATTTGGACGGAATTATAAACGTATTGAGTCAATGACAGCCACTAAAGTGTCGCGACCATTGTTGACGTGTTTAGTAGTTTTCAATGGTTAGGAAATGAAGCCAGGTGCTTTTTACTCCTTTCTGAATAGGCACTAAATATACTGCTGAGCGAAAATAATGCTCAGCCATGTTTTGGTAAGACCGAGAATAGTAATGTGTATTTGAGTCAAATTTTGATTAAGCTTTCGCTCAGTTCGATTGTTGCAAGCTGAAATTAATTATATATGTTGCTAAAACGTTATTCTGGATAAATAATTATTAACGTTGTGTCGTATGTTTTTTAGGTGACTGGTCAGATAGGAATCTGTTTTACCGATTTTACTTGAATACTTAATGTTTCTCGTTTCCTCGTGTGAACATTTTTAATAAAGGTGTCATTGAGTTGAATCCGCATTCAGGCAGGATTAAAAAACCTCCAGGAAATCTGTTTCCCGTAAAAAAAAAGTGTCGCCGATTGATTGAATAAATTGAATGACTCGCAAAAGACCAAGAGTGCTTTTTTATTTCTAATAAAATAAGAATAGGGCATGATTAGTCGATATTGAAATTGATGATAAATGGAGGTGCAAGGTAAAGGTATAAGTTAGTTGTTGTAAGTTTGTTGTAAACCGCAGCGAAGGTGATATTCAAACGATGGAAAGGTTGAGCTCACACGGCCGCACCGCGACTTATATTGAACTTGGTACTTTACCCCGTCATTATGCAAATATGCTTTGGGATCTGGCGGCTTTGTTGGAATAAGTACAATGAAACACGATGTGTTGAAAGTTGTAATAAAATCAAACAATCTCTCGATTGTTTTACGAGTATGCTGGCAGCACGCGCGACACTCGGTCTGTTTGATCCCGCATTGTGCTGTATTCTGATGTAATTGTATTATAAAGTTTCGGTGACACCACGGCTTACTGTTTAACTTTCGGCTGTTGATAGCTCCGTTTTTGTAACCACACCTCTAAATATTTCCTTCTCGCAAACTATTCATTGGTAGCAAAAAGATTACCATCATAATATAATATATGTAGAGATATTACCTATATTGCTTTTTCTAACTACCACTGCACTGCATTCGAAAACATCTAGCCCATTGATATGGGTTACAGTTGTTCAAATACGACGATGACCTTGTCTTTGTCAAAGTCGTGTCTAGTCGATAGAATGAGAAAAATAAAAGCATCTGCGCGATTTTTACAAGCAGTAATTTTATGTCGTCAAAAATTACAGCTCAAATAATAATCCTAAAAAAAACAAATTGAGTGAAATTATAGCGTGCTAAATATATTTTTGTTCGGTTCTGAATAAAAATGTGATATGGAAACCGGTTTTGGAGGTATTTTAAATCATCTGAACTGTAATCGCCAGTGACGTGCATTGGCTCTACGACTATATGCTGTGTAGTTTTCAAGTTCGGGTAGGAATTATTTATGGAAACAACGTGAAACCTCATCACCTCCTTTGAAAAGTCATTAAAAGTGATGAAAAAAAAAATTTGTTAAATAGGTTACAGGGCTTTTAAAAAAAAATATATAACTTTTAACGAATTTTCAAAGGGTTGTTGAAATTTCAATTTGTTGAATGAGTTGTTGTAGAACCGAATTATTGTACTTTTAATAGCTACCTATTTGAAAAATGATCAATGTATTATCTATCATCTTCCGCTGATTGTTAATCCAGCCAACAATATATATGAGCCCACAAGTTCCTTATTAACAAATTTACGCAAGAATCGATTTAATATTTGAAATTCTTTTTGTAATTTTCTTGATCTTGGAGTAGACATAGCCTTTCAGTCTATATGGTGTGCACACCACTGGCAATCGCCATACCTGCCCAGTTTGCGTGCTACTTCTCGGTATTTCCTCTCAGACATTCCAGCAGGACTCATCATCTAACTAGGCTGCCCCGGGAAAGGTCCGGTCCAGGGCCTGGCCTTCCAAGTTTGTCATCAATGGAGGCGTAGCATTCCTCTTCTTCTGATTGGTGATGTTTTGTGATTTAACTATTCCTAAATCCTTTCGAAGGTCTCGAGTTTTTAATTCATTTCGAAATATCTATTTACAGAGCATTATCGCTTTTCAATACAGGTCATAAAATTTATTTAAATTTCAACACCTTTTTTCATATGAAAATTATGAAACGAACAATAAAATAAAATAATATAAAACAATAAAATAAACCCGTAAAAAATAACGTTTTATTACTATAGGACGTCTATTTTCAATTTTCGACTAGTTGTGCCATCTCTTGGTCGGCTAGCAGCCAATTTCAAAGAAAACACATGATTTTTTTGGTACCTTGAACCTATCTCACCAGGGTCTCTGCTGTGTATCTGCTCTGTAAATTGTCTTTTAAAAAATGGTTTAACTGAGGATTGAACCTTCCTCCCCAGGGACTGACTAAAATGAGTTAAACCAAATCCTAATTGTATGGTAACGAGATTTATTTCGTATATTAATTGCTGTAAATTTGTATACATAGTGACATCCAATTTCAAAAAAATACGGATGTCTACGAGTCTCTGCAGAGTTTCAGCTCGATCGATGTCGGAAGTGGGTTTTTCCACTTCCAACGATTTGAATTATTGATTCATTAAAATCGAAATTCAAATAGATATTTTAAAAATTGTATAATTTTCAAGCCACACGAGACGAAGAGTTTTTGCTACTTCAAAAATTTTTTTTTCTGTTTTTTAACAATAAAAAGGTATATGTAAATGGAATTTGTAAAGATAATTGGTAATTATTTATTACCTAAAATGTATTTTTTAAATTTATGTATAATGTATTATTTCCTCTCAAATTGCCATCCGCTATTTTGATTCCTATAGTTAAATGCCATATTCGCGAAGTTAGTAAGTTTATCATTGCATAAGAAAGCCTTAATATTATAAGGTAGTATAATTTTTTTAAAATTTATATATGTATACATCTAGATGTCTACTATTGATGAGTATATGGGGGTTTCAGAAAATATTCGTTATTCCCTATCCCGAGTAATGTCGGTACCTTCGGGAATCCTTAGACATCTTTTCACGAAAATAAGGCTTTATGCAGAAGAAATAATATCGTAAAGTTTTTCATCTTTATTGAAGGCGAAATGTTCTTATTGATTGAGCGTTGTTTCGACGCCTCTATAAGAAGTCACATTAATATTCCATAGACATCTCCCCTATTTTATTCCTCTTCTCTTAGGAGATAAGAAATGAGATCCACCAACAAACTTTTGTTGCCACTCAATTATAATAATTTCCTTGCAAATTAATTTACTGTTTCATTACACTGAATTTTTATCATATTAGTTACCCAAATTAACAAAGCAAATATTTGAACCTGTAATAAAAGTACCCACATAATCTCTTATCATCCTACACCTACAAGGAGAAATTTTTTATTCTAAAATACGATCATTTTATTCGTAATAACGGTTAAAAACGGGACTGAAGTTCTTACGAACAAATTAACAGGGTTTTAATATTTATTGGCGGGAAGATGTAAGATACACGTAATTTCGTACGTCGATCGTATTTTAGAATAACATTTTTCTCCGTGTACTCTAAATAGTTATTGACAAATTTCTCGACAGTGAGCTGTTCTAATAGGATATTATTTTCCAATAGGTAACCTATATAGGTACACCTGCTTGGTAAAGAAAGGTAATCAGTAACCATTCTAGTGTCTCATTATATAATGTTATCTAAATTACATGCATCATCACGGTGAACCACATCTATTGTAATATGTTCCTAAAGTTTGGCTTAAAACACAACATGTATAATAAGTACATAGATATAGATAATATCCGGAAGCAGGCGAAATTCACGGTCGCCTTGCCGACAAAAAAATAAGATTTATTCAAAATATCCTTTTGTGTTTTCGGTTGTTATATAATTTTTGCGCACTATTGTCATTTCCGATTAGATCTCTCATGCGTGATATTTACTTTTGCAACTCCAAAAAGTTGTAAGAAGTTAATTCGCACATAAATAAGGTCGCCTCTGTGTGGCTGGAAAACTACTTGTCTCCAATTTTAGTCGCTATAAAACCTATTATCAACGATTTTCTTCGCCATGTTTCTTGCCCGAGATTTTATCGCCGGTCGTTGGTACTCGATGGTGTCTATTTTCTCAATAGTTTCATGGGGCCTTTTGTTTTCGCATGCTTCATTATTTTATTAGTTTTTTGGATCGCCAGGAGAACAAATAAAACTTATTCAACTTCAGCACAATTGCCTTTTTACGAGCCGCTTTGAATGCGCTATCATTAAAATGGCAGCCAAATATTTGACTATCATAAAATATTCTACATTCTTTAGCTTTAGCTCGTAAAAGAACATTATTTAGTCACATTGGTAATTACGGCCAATTATCAGTCAGAAGCCAAATTAACGTGTGCCTTTGCCATAATCAGTCTGGGCGATGATTTTTTTTTATACAGAGTACCTCACAAGACTCAACTGCTCTCGTCTGGAGCCAGTGAGACTATGGCATTTCCAATTGGGGTATGTTGTGAGGCTGAAGGTAAGTGGGGGAGGGAAGGAAATGGGAAAGAGGAAGGGGGGGAGTACCTGGCTATTCAGATCTAGTCACTAAACACGGCTAAAGCCATTATTAAGCAACGTTTCAATTCTAAATAATGGTGTTACACCAGGGCGATACTGAGAGTATCTTCAACTCTGGTGATTGATGAGTGTACAACTGGAGATAGATGGGGCATAGTGTAGGTACAGGTATTACCACTGGAGGGACAGAGCAATTAAAATTTTTTTTCTCGGATTACCAAAGGAAATTTTTCCGCCCATATTAAAAAAATCATACCTCCGAATTTAAATATGGAGACATGCAAACCAATGTATATAGCCAGTGAATTCACCTATCTTTTGTCTATTACCACATGCTCGTAGGATTTATAAAAAAAATGATAAAATCGTTAACTTTAAAACTTTTTAAAGAATCTAGAGAATATGAGTGGATAAACATACACAACAGTTAAAAAAATATATAGTTCGAAGTTGGTAAACCTAATCGAAATTTGCATTCAATTTCAATGTCATCTCCTTTTTTGGTTCCGAAAGGTTTTAAGATACCTACCCACCACCAGCACCTACCTTCCGCTTGGTGATAAAATAAAACGGATAAGATAAAAGGGAATAATGTAATCGAATTGGGGGAAGGGGCTGAACCCATATTTAACAGTTCGAATTCAATGTGAAACTATTGGGAATTGGTTCGTCAAATGGTGCAATTCATGGTATTAATGCATACATATTATATATTATAATATATTATGTACTCGTATTTACATGGAACATAAACCTTCATAATGTATTAGGTCATTATTCATTATTCATTATTACGCGACGCGTCCATTAACGCAATAAATCACAATAATAATATTTAATAATCCCACTCTCCCTATAATGATTCAATTTATTTTTGATTCAAGAAACTTTATTAAATGAGGAATTTTGCAGCAATGCAAGCATAAAATCATAAGTGTAGGTATATTTGTTTATGTAGGTACTTTGTAAATTATTTTGTAATATGACGTAATCTTTCATGTTATGGTTATTTATATGTAATAAAGTGTAGGTACAAAATTATCAACTACATAAAATTCAATTAAAAATACGAATGTTAGTTTATTTCGTATGGTGGGTATTGCCGACCTTCTGGCATAGCGATTAGCTTCTTGACTATGGACCCAAAGGTTTGCAACCAAATTATTGACAATTTATTTTTCTTTAAATGATGTCTATTGTTTCACATTAGAATATATCTACGCCTCCTCAGTTTGGCTCTGGTGAAATATATCGCCAATCAGAATCAAAACGTTGCATGAGATGGCTCTTTAACTACGTTTAGTAACTAGATCTGATTATCCAGGAGCTTCCCAATCTTCCTCTTCCGCTGATCCTGTATCTTCCAATTGTTTAAAAAATTCCAGTTGTTTCAAAGAACTTGAACAATTCATCAAATTTGTTAAAATTGGGTGAAAGAACTGTGAAACAACTAACCCTTACGAAATTCCCCCAGCGGCCCCGGGTAGAACAACTCTTGTGCCGTCCTGAAAGCCTAAAATCCAATAAAATAGTGTCTACAATAATGTGTGTTTTATTTTCAGATTGCATTCACCTTCAGCTGTATCGCGATGCCAAAGATCACGCCAAGGGCGGCCTGCCCAAGGGCTCGCTCTCCCTGCGCCACTACCTGGGCTGCGAGTCCGGCTTTACCCTGGACAAGGAGTCCCACACGCTGGCCCTTCTGTGCCGGGGCGGGGGCGGCGCTGTGCTGGCCCTGGGCGCGCCCGAGACCCTGCTGGCCTGGAGGGCCCGGGCGGCGCGCGCGCTGGCTGCGGGCTCCTGCTCGCGCTGGCCCGGCCTGCTGGTGGGGCCGCCCTCGGGCAGCGGCCTCAAGGCGGGCCCCGTGGCCCTGCACGTGCGTCCCGCGCGCTTCTGCATCGTGTCGGGAGTGCCGCCCAAGGTGCTCGCCGTATGGGATATCGCAGATCTGAGGTCATTATCATTATTTCTTTTTCTATTAGCTTTCTTCACAAAATATAGGTACGTACAATACGTACATCATACGGAAAGATGACATAATATCATAGGAATAAACATATTAGTACCAGACACTTTATAATATTGACCTATGTGGAAATCTATACATAGATATGATATGTACGAGTATAAGATGGTTAGGAAATAGGAAAATGAAATAAGAAAAGGATGATAAGATGGGCACAGGCAGGAAAATTATTCAAAAGTCTACTTAAAAATCTTCAGTAAAAGTTTTGTGCCTATCAATATTCTGCCTACAACTGCACGGAGAAAGATGTTATTCTAAAATACGATCATTTTATTCGTAAAAACGGTTAAAAACGGGACTGAAGTTCTTACGAACAAATTAACAGTGTTTCAATGTTTATTGGCGGGAAAATGTAAGAATAATTTGTTGGTATACGTACGAAATTACGTATACCAATAAATTATTCTTACATGTTCCCTCCCGCCAATTAACATTGAAACCCTGTTAATTTGTTCGTAAGAACTTCAGTCCCGTTTTTACGAATAAAATTATCGTATTTTAGAATAACATTTTCCTCCGTGTGTTTTCAATATCATTGAATGAGCGAAGCTTAGTCTTATTTTAACTCGATCGTATTGCATTTCGTCTATCTGTAAAGATGTTGTGGCCTTGTTCACAACTCGTAGCCTCCGAGTAGGTTAGGTATTATTTGAAAATGCGGGGTCTTGCAACGAATCCTCCTGCCTTGTACACAGTTGGGAGTCAAGCTCTCGCCTTGTTTTCCCAACCAATTAATAATTTCTGTGATTAGTTAGGAAAAGAAGAAGGATAAAACAACAAAATTGCATGGCACTAAAAGTAGGTATCCCGTTGGAGTGTCACCCTTCATAGGTGAAATCCAATTAATTGGTATCGCCCGCGAGGGACATGCAGTAAACTGAATAAACCATAATCATATCATGCGGTAGCCAACTCCTGCCTTCATTTTGCCCGATATGTATTCTATTTGTTAATTTATCCATGTTTGCTTTGGCCATATCGAATCTGCCTCGTGTTGTGTGCTCGTGGTGACGTCCTTAGTTACGTCATTAGTCCGAGTTGCCACTTCTTGTACGTATAGTTGTATGGATAAAGGTACAGATAAAGCATCAAGTGCCGAACACGAAAACGTTGTATTCAATCATTTTGGTAGTATCATGAATTCGAGCACAAACGAATTGGGGCCGTAAAAATATTATCACAGGCGCTGTATTTTATTTATGTTTCTCGGAAGGTTATAAGTTCAAAAATCCAAGAAAATGTTGTCTGTCATATTTTACCACAGCGAATGTAAACAAAGATAATAAATAATATTATTATATTTTATGTAAAATATCATTCAGTAGAAAATGATGTATGTAGGTAACTGCCTGTCTATATTTCTCAGTAAATCCGCGAAGGTTAGGGGGCGTTCAACATGTAAAGTGTTGACAAATTCGTAGGCGCCGCACCCTTATGTGCAACGCGTGTGGCAAATACAAGGGGTCGCCGATCGGTTCGTCTACATTGACCGCCCCTGGATCGGCGGTCTTATCGTTAATCTCACATAAATTCTTATCTACGAACATTCAAGCGTATTAAGTATGAACATAGTGTTTTTTTATTTTTATACCATAATTACCTACTCTTTACGAACGCTTCTTTTTGAAATGCAGAGGTATTATTTCTTGGTATTTATTCAGTGAAACGATTCGGCGTAATGTGTTATCATTCACTTGTTCTAATCTAGGAGCATCCTATGCGATCTACGGTATCAGTAGGTAGCCCCTGGCGAACCTTTATTTTTATAGTCATAACTAGACATCGGATTATATGCATTTGCATATTTGCATATGCAAATGCATATAACCCTCTAATTACGGCGTTAATGCATACTTTAGCATTTTTTCGCAATCGTGCATATTTAGCTGGTCAATTTGACAGTTATGAGGCCTTTGCAATTCAGTCAAGATAGCTAGCATTTGATTAGAACGCATCCGAAGAATATCGCCCTCATCTCAACACATTTGAACTAGTTACCAGATGCCATAAAAAAATTATAAACCAAAAATCTTCCTCTATTTAAATCAATAGAAGTACTGGAAACAATGATCGTACTCACCAACACCCTTCCTAGGTAATTCAATATTAGAAAAGATTTGTAAAAAGAATCTTGAAGACATGAAGAACATTAATGCCTACATCAACGGCATAGGTCCATACCCTGCCTGAACAGGTATCTCCAGAAGTACGCCAAATTTTTAATTTTGACAAATGACGACAGTTGGCCGTAGAGAGATCGTTTTCGGCGTACAAAATTAATACAAACGTCACAAATTTGCGACAGAAAATTTGGGAAAATACTTAATTGTATATGGTCACAAAAACTATGCATAATTTTAAGAATATTTCGCTGTTTTTGTACCGTCTTTAATTAATATATATAAAAATAAAAATGGTTTTTTGATTTTTTATTATGCATATTTTGGGCATATCAAGGGTTTTTAGTGCATATTTCGGCCTTTTTTAGTGCATATTTGCATGCATATTTTGGCACTTTGTTAGTGCATATAATCCGATGTCTAGTCTAACCATTTTTTTAAAGTTCTCGCTGTCTACTAGGTATGTTGCAAGAAAGAAAAAATTAAAACGCCAGTTTGATGATAGCCTTGATGTGGTAATAAAATGGTTTCATATCAAAAATCATGAAGTGACATTTTTTAATTCAATAACCTGTTTTCATTTCGTGTCTGTATTATGAACTCGGCGTTAAAAATAACAAGTAGGTTTCGATGAGATTTTTTGTTTACAAGTAGCTCCACACAGGAGGCCCTGAGGAAAAAATATCCCCTAAAAGCCTATGTCATTTTTGGTGATGCTGTGCTGAAGATCTTTTTAGGAAATTAAGAAGATGATGTTGGGAAGGAAAAGTGTATGAAAGGAGGGTCGGAATCTGGGGGTCAGTGTGTCCAGGAGTGATGGAATGGAAATCTATGTCTATCCATTCCACTGCGGTGCAAGGCGATGTTCCGAGAGTCTGGCTGGAGAGGTCAAAGGGACTCCCTTAACCATTTTCTCCCGATCCGGGGTGCCATGCAGCTGGTGGGCAGACGCATCCGCCGGACCCGGACGAACCTCGCCCCGTGAGCCCGGGCACCCCTGCTAAGTCACCAAACGTAGCGAACCACTTGGGGTGACCTATGGCAGAGGTGTTGGTTATCCAATAAATGGTTCCCGAGACGACGTTACCCATACCCGTCTCTTAAATTTAAATGCCCATTTTATTAAAAAAACAATCAATGATGTTTAGTGAATACCTTTCATTGTTTGTGGTCCACCAGTTGTAGACCAGTTTCTAACTTACTTCACATCTTCATGTCTTGTTGAACACCCCTGGAATAACAATCCTTCAAGTGTGCTCCACCCTATCGTTCCTCGTATCGTAATTCGTAATACAGCCTGATATTATTTAGACTAATTTAGAGTAAAAAATTAAAATGAAATTTTGGTCTCAGCTATACAACCTGATATTTATTTAGAGTAAAAATGTTAATGAAATTTTGGTCTCAGCTATACAACCTGATATTTATTTAGAGTAAAAATGTTAATGAAATTTTGGTCTCAGCTATACAGCCTGATATTTATTTAGAGTAAAAATGTTAATGAAATTTTGGTCTCAGCTTACTCCTAATACAGCCTGATATTATTTAGAGTAAAAATATAAATGAAATTTTGGTCTCCGCTATACAGACTGATATAGCGTATATATCAGGCTGTATAGCGGAGAGAGAAATGTCACCGACACCAAAATTTCATTAAAAATTTTTAGTGACATTTTTAAAGTTTTTTTATTTCAACTTAAAACAAAAAATCAGTTGGTATTGGACATTTAGCTGGGTGAGGGGTTGGGCCGTTACTCGGTTGAGTAAACAGCATTCTATGAATGTATTATCTCTGCATGATTGATAGTAATGTTTGCGAATGAAATAAGCAATAAGCCACTTAAAATGATTTTTAGTGGCATTGAAAAAATGTTCATAGGAATACTTTTTATTTACTGAAATGACGGATATGTTATTAAAAGCTATGATTTTGTGCAATGAAATAAACAGATCTAGTTTATGACATTAAAAAAAATAACAATTTTCAAGATATTATATTATTATTGAACTCAGTACCTACCTACCAATCTCAATGTGCTTCGGTTTAAATGGTGTTGGATAATTTTTTGTTGTTTTAACATCTTTTTCTTCTTTGCTTTAAATAATAATAGTTGATTTAACGACACTAAATGCACCAAATATTCTCTGAATTGAAAAATAATTTAATTCATATTTAAGTACCTACATACTTACTTGCCAATGTTTTTCGGAGGAAATAGAAAGGTCAAATCAGTTCACATGATGATGGGTTTATTCAGAGAAAAGCGACCATTGAATGGGGAATTTTAGGAAATAATTGCTAGGAGGTACCTTCCCAACAAATATTTTCTTACATTTTATCCTCATCATTGATTGCAACCACAAACAAAAAACAAAATGACAAAGGCACTAATGGATAGCTTGTTACTTAGAACATTGGAACCCCCCCTGTCATGTGAAGTCAGAAGTGACATAAAATAAACGTTGAGTTCATGAGAGGAATTCATATAATTTTTTTGTAATTTAAAAACACATTTTTTATGAACGCATATATTTTGTTGTAGGCGCTATGGTGTTGTGGATGGAGGGATATGCTTCGAGGCCGGATCTCGCAGTGGGAAACTGGCCGGTGCCTGGCTGATAAGGACTGATCGTCCGCACGCGCTGGTCGCTGCTCTAGATGCCGCCGCTCCTGCACCAAATAAAGGTATCTACCTGCTGCCAAACTGTATCATATTTTTTCTACCCCATAAATACCTTTTATTTATGTTGATTATCTTTCTAATTCTTCTTTTTCTTTTACAGCAAGTGAAGATACGCAAAGTCTAATAAACAGGCGATTCTCCGAGATCAGTGAATCTTCCAAAAACATAGCAAATGTGAGTTTCGCTCCCGGCTGGAATATGTACAGCAGCGATCAGCAAGCCGATACTGCCAGCACCGTGGGCTTTAACGATTCTGTATCCATCTCCGAAGTCAACTCCTCGGACAGAGAGCAGCGAGCAGTCAACAGACACATGTATGCCGGGAAGTGTGTTAGCTGCATGAGTCACCTCAGTTCCCCCACGTCGCCTCTGGGCAATAATTCATTCAGCGGCTGGAATAGCGAGTCTGACCGGGCATCGCTTTACTCCCAATCTAGCGGAGGCACATCAGATTACTCCATCCCAAGAGGAGCTTGTGCCAATGAGGGATCTATTTTGAATAAATCAGCCAGTGTGTGTGGGTTCCCACCAAATGTACGACCAAAGAGCTTATGCCCGTGCCGCCATTCTCAAAAAATGTTTTCTGGCCCTTATGAGAATTATGATGTGCCTAGACCGCCAATGCCACTTATCCATGTAAGTTTATATTTTATGTAGTAAAACTTAATTGAAAGTGAAACTGTATGCATATTATAAAGTTTTTTACTACATAGACAAACTTTAAAAAATTATTTATAATTTTTTTTGTTCTGTTTGTTTCAGGAATATCCCAAAATGGTGGCAGTTTCAAATGCTGAATCTAATTATGACAAACCAAAGAATTTAAAAAAATGTTTACTTAAAAATAATTGTAACTGTAAAACAGCTTCTACAAATTCTGAAGCGGGTGCTAAAAAAACAGTTCTTTTAAATGAAACAATTAAGGATGATGCCACTAGCAATGCTAAAATTAACTGTGATATTTCTAATTCATCCACAAATCCCCCTACGCCTGATTGCTATTCAAACTATGTTAATATTGACCCAGTTGATGTTAAAACCAAGCAGCAAAAAGAAGAGAGTAATACAGAACTCTCAGATTTAACAATGACTTTAGAGAAATTTGTAAGCTCTGCCGAAATATTAAGAAATGCCGGATTTAGCCAGGATGTAATTGATGAGGTAGAAAATACGCCAGAAAAAGAAATTGCATTGGATCCATGTGATAAAATTACCCCTGAGGCAACAGTTGAAAAGCACGAGGGTTATTTACTAATGCTACCCGTTGATGTAAAGATCCCTTATAGAAGCCCTTCAGCCCTCGGTGGCGAAATTGCTCACAGTCGGAAAATAATTGATGAAGGCAAAAATTTATCTAAAAGGAAATCAAGCTCTGCTGATTTTCTCCAAAAAGCCGAGGAGTTTTTTGATATTTCCAAAAGCAACAGTCATAAAGACGTTTCAGTGGATCTCAATCCTCTGAGAAAGAACTTGAGGAACGAGTGTGTCAATGATAACTGCGTAAGCTGCATTAAGATCCCGCAAGACACAAAGTCATGTTTACATCAGAATGTAATAGATAAAGGTTTGAGACCTGAAAACTCGCTGCTCACCAAAATAAGGGAATCTGTAAAAATTCGTAGATCATGTAGCGTGCCAAGTAAAGCCATTAAAAATAGGGATTCTTCTAGCTCCAATGATTCCGGTGTTTCAACAGGTTCATTAAAACATCACAGAGGGGATTTTACAGATTTCGAGATCACTCTCCGTTACCCCTGTGGTAGACACAGCGTATCATATTCCAACCCAACTAATAGGAAGGCCACAGCAGACACAATGCAGCATATTTCATTTCAATTTGATGATGCCTTCCATTTACCTAAATCACATTTATGCGACACTGGGCCTATTCAAGGTGGCAAGAGAGATACAAGAGGTAATAAATTATTGTTGTTTAACTTGTAACTTTAATATATATTTTTTTAAATAACATTTCTCTCTGATTATTATAATATTCAGATGTCCTATACCTATGTGTAATGGGAAAAAAATAGGAAAAGGAATGCTTTCATGTTTTAGGCATGCTGAGGGAACATACGTAAAAAGGAAGTATCAGAAAAATATATTTTACACGTACCTAAGAAAAATCAATAATTTTTTTATTTTTAAAAGTTAATAATCTAAATGCTAACCTATAAATACGCTGGCAGTGAAAAGTGGTAACTCTGATCTATATCTGATCTGTATCATGAATATCGCACACAAACGAGAGTTTTGACTTTTAATCATTTGCACATTTAAAAGTATTTACCTGAAAAGGGCCCTTGGAATTTTGAATAAAGTTGTTATTTTTTTAACATGTATTATTATGTAGAATTGCCTTCAAAACTTACCACACAACACATCTTGTGTGGTACAAAAGTAAAAATTTATATTTCTGAAAGTACTATTTAATTGCAGCGTTTTCAAGCAACGATGCCCAGAACTTGAGGAGCGCTAGCAGCTGCAGCTCGGAGGTATCAGATTACCTAGACACCCTGTCGGTATCCTCCGTCAGCTCCAGCGAAGTGTGCAACCGCAGTACTGCGCGGCCACGCTCCGGCCGCGAGTATAGCTCCATCCTGCCGCAACAGGCTGCCCTCCGACTGCCAAACATGTGCCACTGCTGCTCATCTGCACAGATTGTATAATTACTACTTAGCGGATGTCACATACATAATCTGTGAAGATTCAATAAAACAAATACATTGTGTCAAAACGTGCAATGTAATGGGATAGATTCCGTTTAATCGACCAGCATTGTAAAGAATAATATATATGTATACATAATATACAGAGCCGTGTTTAGGTTTCGTGAGGTTTTAGGCTGTTGACTTCTCCACCCTTCCCCCCAGAAACTGCAAAACTCGGCAGCGCATGAGCGTATACCTCGTCCAGACAGTCCGTACATCACCCGTAAGCCATTCCCAAGTAATAGCAAATTAATAATTAAGCTCTCAAAAGGCCAAAATAGAGTGTATGAAATTAATTTTGTCAATAATAATATATTCCGGCGATCCCATTAATGGTCAAGTATTTATCAACTTACTTAGTTGGGGACAGCTCATGCTCTAGTCTCTCGGTGTCTAGACAAAGCTAATAAGAAATAGCGAATGGGCCGGACGTGGAAAACATTCGACAAGAGAAATTACTTCCTCCATCTTTGCTTGAAGGCCTGAATAATTTCTCAACAGAAAATGAATCCTCAAAGTATCAAGTACCTGCATTATGGCCGCAAACTGCAATAAACTTATTTATATTTTTGTGCAAAATATGAAAACTAATTTAGTACTTTGGCGAAATGCCGCCAAAATTTGCGCCTAAATACAGTAACGCCCCGACAGAATTTGTGACACAATTTTTTTTTTTTAAAAGGCGGAGACGGTTTACAAGCAGTTCCCGTGAGCACTGAGGCCATAGGCCCATTGTGCTATCTCCCATTTTACCTCAATCCTTTAATAACAACCCAGTCCCTTTAATAAAGTTCACCAGGTTTGTACCGGTTCCCTCAACGAGTTTCTGTCCATATCGAGTAGTTTCCTGGTTCATCTAGGGTCCTGTCCTTTTATGAGAACTTTGGATTGTCTCATTCCGGGTGCCCTCTCCCATTCTTTCTCCCTCTTTCATTCATGCCTTGGTTGCCTATGCCTAAATACAATAAAGCCCTAACAGAATTTATGACACTTTAATATCCAAGCCATTTTTCAGGACATTTGAAAGGCTGTAATGTATTACCATCGATTTGAGAAATACATATATACATGCATTTGTGCATCTGTGACTAACCCAAAATGTTTATCATTATTAGGTAGGTTTTTTTTTTGTCTTTTAGCTGTGGTTCAGTCAAATTTCTATTTAGCCAAAACTCTATATTTTGAGCTCCGTTCTAATGTTTGAAACTATTATTTTTAGGCATTAGTAATATTTAACCCATGCTTTATTTTAAATGTTAAAACAGAGTTTAACATAGGTATTAAGTTTTGGAAACACACCTAAAAGATCGAACAGTCCGGCCTTAGTGAATGTAACATGTAAATGTTATAAAAAAAATTAGATTGGTGGAGGGTGCAGTAAATAAATTCAATTTGTTAGCCTTTCTGTGCCAATTCTTTATTATTGAAATCTCTAAATACAATTTGGTTTCTAGGAATACACACTGAAGAAATTATCCAAAATAATTTAATGCTGTGGCTTTTTTGAAGAATTTAAACTACTTAACTAGTTTTTTTTAGGTTTAGGTACGTAATATTTCACTAATATTTTATTATAATATTGTACAATGAATTTGTTTATTATTGTCTACATTCAATAAGAATATTTTATTTTATTTTGGTGAATGTACTTTATTTGCGAGACTACTTGTCAAATTAATTATAGCGCTGTTGTTCCTTATTGCTGTTGTAAATTTATTCAAATGTGTAGTTTCAAATTAATTTCAAAAGTCAATTCTAGTGTTATGTAAAAAATAAATTATAATATATTGTTATAAATAAAAACTAAAAACATAA
Source organism: Limnephilus auricula (assembly GCA_951813805.1). Classification (NCBI taxonomy): domain Eukaryota; kingdom Metazoa; phylum Arthropoda; class Insecta; order Trichoptera; family Limnephilidae; genus Limnephilus; species Limnephilus auricula. Next base: position 19,420,389 of record OX638388.1, on the reverse strand, counting down.
TTTTAAAAAAATTAACATTTTATATGAAATAAATAATGAGTGTGCATAATAGTTTTTCTAAAATATTTAAAAAAATTCATATGTATATGTTCTGTTGCTTTTATTTAATGAATGTTCCAATTATTGTCACAAATTATTAAATTTTTTCCGATTATTGTTTTTCTGATTTATAACAAATATTTCATGATTCAATAAATAAATACTATTAAAATGTATATAATTGTTCAGGATTATAAAGAGTACAACTCGGTTGTGTTGACTACAAGTAATCAAAATCAGGACATATGAAGATAGTTGGATGGATTGAAAGAAAGATAATATAGCTAGTTGTACCATACTAACTTGTAATACAGATTTAAATAAATGTACATAATTAATGGAGTAATTTATTGTTATTTGTGAATGTGAATTATATAAAAATTAATTTTACCCCATCTTTATGAACAACATTCTCTGTAGGTAAGCATCTACAGGTCTGGATCAACAGATTTATTTGTAGCAGTGCATGGTAGATCGTCCACTGTATTCGGATTGCTGACGCGATGGCCTTTTGCAATCGGATTTCCATCATCAAGCATTTGGATTTTCGCATACAGTCCGATGCATATGGTCTGTCCAGTGCGGGTCAGTGGATGCACTTGTATGACTAACTATACAAATAATTCTAAAATCCATTTGATGCGATCCATCCGATGCGGACCTGGGGACGCTTACCTTAAAAGGCAATGTTAGTAGGATCATGATTTTTGAGGCACCGATTTTTGAAACTACTGTGTTCGACCTTTACAATGGCGGCAAAGAGAATTATGTTTCAGATGCCTTAATTTTGAGTCACCCTTGTGCATTGCCCATATTACAGCCCGAAAGTGCCATACCCAAAAATGTTTCATATTACAAGCCCCAAAAATATAATAAAAACAAGGCTCTAAAAATATTTCGTGAAGGGAATTATTTTATGTAATTTCAGTAAATTCTTATTGAGCTACTCGCATTACACAATTAAATATAATCGAAGTAATGTACCCTTTGCGAAATGTACATGGTTACTGTTATTTAATTATTTTTGGATTTATTAATTTTTGACATTGACAAATAATATAATTTTTAAGTAATTATTAATAATATCAGTAAAGATATTTTGCAGCTTCATATATACCTTCAGGGGTTGGAAGCCTTTAGTTTGAGAAGCGCTGATCTAGTAACTCTGGCTACTTATGAGAATAACAAAATAAAATGTTTCTTCATTACGACATAAATAGAAAATATGTAGTGCTGCTTTGGGGGAATGTTGCTTATAAATAATCTGAAACCAATACTGCCGTGGTTAGTAAAACCAGTTTCTTCCATGAGAGTCTCAAGGAAGACACTGTAATTTTACTTACCACGGCAGTATAGTATAAAGATAATATTTGTGTTGTTCTAAATATTTATTAAATTTACTAGATAAAAAGATGATGTTCTTAAGATTATAAATAAATGTACCTACCTATTTATATCAATCATATTATTTGAAATGTGTTTTTTATTTTGCCTCCTTCCTTTGTTTCTTTTCTGCCAAATATCAATATTACCAAATAATACCCTTCTGACATCTCCCATTCTGATGGCAGAATGCTACTCTGGCGCCTCCTAGAGGCGTGAGTTGTGCGCTTTGGTTTTCTTTTATTCATTTAATGGATTTTATGTGAAATACATTTTCTTTATTTTATGTTAATAAATAAATTATAGAAAAAGAAAAAAAAAAAAAATTGAAATTAAAACTGAACACGTGGAAATCTTCATTGCTCAAGTGTATATGTAAAACAAATCTCATTCTATGATGAAACTCTGATAATATGTAAAAGAAATCTCATTCTATGATGGCTCTGTAGATAAAGCAATTGATTGAACAATTGTCAATCGCACAGCGAAACAATTATTCCGCTGCATCAATGTTGCTTGTCTATGACATCTATGCTCTCGATCAAAATACACTTCTTTCCCTCAGTCAGTGGGAAGTCTCAACTGTCATTCGTTTCAATCGCCTCAGTAAACGATCAATAAGTATTTGCCAATCGCATCAAGGACGAAGATTGACGTAACTTTATACAATGTGTCGACAAAATCTAGAAATATTTTATTTTTTTTAAATGGAACAAATATGTTTCATTACTATGGCAATACCGATTTAGGATTCAATTTTTTACGTGTTTAAGTTATGTTTGACTTTGAAATCTGACATTTTTAATAAAAAGTAAATGTTAAAAGTGCGTGCTTCATCCAATAGTTTTTATTTTTATTTTAGGTAATAAATAGCTTATGTTGATGAGAAAAATATTCACTTAGGCCTTAGAACTTTTTGAATTATTTTTTCCTTTCCAACGTCTTGGTATTGCCACTTAAAGCCACTGTAAAAGTATTGCACTGTCCTACATTTATGGTGGACAGAAAAGTTGCAAAATCTATTTTTGGGAACTTTATTTCAACTATTTAATTATTTTTTGTATTATTTATTTAACCCCTAGGGGCCGGAGCCCTGCAATAGCAGTGTTGAATAATTATGCCTATGCCCGGTGCAAAGTATCAACCTTGTATATTCATATTGTCTTCGGATATTAACCTCTACTGGGTTAGTTAAAAAAGACTTTATTAAGTATGGTATTATCTACGTGTTGGCTTTAATGAAAAAATCTTTTTATTTATTGAAATTTCTTGTTGTAAATGTTGCAAGAAAAAAACTTGACCTAATTTATAATTCATACACAAAACCAAGTAAAATATGACCTCAGAACAGGGTACCTCAGTAAGGTCTCTTTTCGACTTTGTGAAAATAATTAAAAAATATAATTTTATTTTTATTGAAACTCTCTGAAGAAGAGAAAACGAATAATTATTTAAAACATACTTACGGAAAATGCATAAAAAAGTAGTTATTACAGTTTAAAAATTGTATATCGTAGTCTAGGTGGTTGTACCGGGGTTAAGTGCATTTATTTCGGGAGGTGATTCTAAATTATAGTATAAATAAAAAAGATTAATAAATTTTTATGAAATCCCAATGGTAGTTTTTAGTTGAAAAAGTTATTTTTTTGTATGGAAAAAATAAATATTCTACTATTGAAAATTTTTAAATAATTTTTGAGAAAGTAATTTTTTTAATTCTACCAAAATGTAGAATCACCTCCCGAAGTTAGTGCACTTTGCCCTCGGACACACTGTGGTTTACATAAATAAAAATATAATTAAATTAATGGATACTACACAAATATCGAATTTTTCAATACACATATCTACAGTATCAGGGAGTAAAATGAAATAACTTTAGAAGGTGATGATTCTACACAATGAAAGAAGTTAAAAATATAAATAATTTTTTAGAAATTCCATTATTTTTTTTCCCATACAAAAATATTATCATATAACCATATATTTTTTCCATTCAAACAATTCAACTTTTTTTACCATAAAACTATCTTACGCTGGAATTTCGTAAAAAAGTTATTTACTTTTTTTACTTGTGCTTCATGTATCCTCCCGAAGTTAGTACACTTTACCCCAGAAAACTTTGTATATTATAAAATAAGTTTCACCATTTTATAAATAGAGCCATGAATAGAGCTAAAAGCCGGTAAATAATACATTACAGGAAAAATACCCTTTTCTTGAGTGCTCGTAATCCAGCAAAATATTACTGCCCATTGCCGAATAATAATTTATTGTTTCGTCAATATTGCCGTTTAGCGCAATAAAGGCGGAATCAGACAGTTCACTAATCGTTCAATTCTGTATTTCATTCGGCCTATTTTACTCGGAATGACACGTCTGAACATGAAATGAAACAAAAGTGAAAGAAAGATGGGAACATTCGCTCGAGTAACCATAGAGTAAACCTTCACTCGAGTGAAGCTTTAGTCTATGGTTGCTCGAGCAAATGTTCCCAACTTCGTTTCACTTTTGTTTCATTGCATGTTCAGACGTGTCATTCCGAGTAAAATAGGCCGAATGAAATACAGAAATGAACGATTAGTGAACCGTCTGATTCCAGCCTAACGTAGCCCAAACGCAGTCAGCTTCACAACCATAAATAAACCAATCCCTTCACAACACAGAAACACGATCTTGCCTTAGAAATATGACAATTTTGGTAGCAGGTGGGTGGTGAACAGAGGTAAGGTGCGTTGGGGTAAGACCGTGTGGTTTTTTGATGAGATGAACATTTGTCCACTTTGGATTTTTTTATTGAAGAATTTACGGTGTCCTCGCAAAAGTTTGAATTTTATTGTGTCATCTCAAGCTCTTATTTATGCTGGTAAGTTTTTTATTTATAGAGTAACTCACAGTAAAACATCTAAAAACTGCCAATTAAAACTTTCTGTAAATTATTTTTCAATGTGGGGCAACATCGGAAATTCGTGGGGCAAGACCGGACTTCATTCGAAAATTGCAATTAAACATATTAGCCATAAGATTTACGAAACAAAATACTTCGATTTACCTTTTTTGCCAAATTAGCATGTGTAACATTTTAATTGTTAATCCATACAAGAAAAACAGGCCATTTATAATTTTAGTATTCCGGTCTTCCCCCTTACGGGGTAAGATCGGCATAGTATTCTCAAAGTGTTTTTGAAGTAAAGTTTGAAGAATATTTTTTTAAAAGCCAACATAGCAAAAAATTATGAATAACTTTATCAAACTCAAATTTTTTGGATTGTGTTAACCAGTTTAATCATAGGAGCTCATATTTGTCCCAGCTCACTAAGGTTTCATACAAATCGTTTCTTTCTCTCTTACTAACATATTTAGAAGTATGATCTAAACGGCATTGGAAAGAGAACACAACACGCTATTTATTTAAATCTAAAAGTTAACCATAAAATAATTAAAATGTACAGCTTTATAAAACCAAAGTTTCCGACCGCAATTTGAAAAAAAAATTATAAAAAGACTTATCCACCGAAAATGAGCACCGTTCGTACCTCTTAGTTTGGGAATATGTGGCTTTTTGTATGGAAATCGAAAACGGGGTAAGATCGAAAGGGTCATATTCCGATCTTTCCCCGGAAAAATATCAAGGGGTAATAATATCAAGGATAGGGATCGAAAAGAAAGCTACAGCCAAAACCGGGGCAGATTATGCACTGGAGTCTTCTTTAACCACATTTTATTTAAAAATAATACACAATGAATTTGAAACCAGTTCGATAGCTTACCTGGATCAATGGATATTTATGATAGGGTAAGATCGAATATCTTACAATTTTACGATAAATTTGGACTGTTTAAAAAACGCCCCACAAAACCTGACACTTTGGCTGCCTCGAGCCGACCATAAATGAACCAATCTTATGCTGGAATCAGACGGTTCACTCGAGGGAAGGTTTCCGCCATGTTTTTTCGGCCTAATCGTCCATTTTGTTTCATTCCATGTTCAGACGGCGCTATAGAAATAAGCGTTCACTCGTCCATTCCGAACACAGCGTCGCCGAGCGAGGTCAACCGGGCTGGAATTCGTTTGTTTTCCAGCGCGGTCCGGCCCCGAATTTTAAGGTAAAACATCTCGGATGCATCGATTTTTACGAAATTTTGTTGACACAATTAAATAAAATAAATATAAAAAACAGTATTGTTTCGTCTTATAAACCTTTTTATTTTTTATGACATAATAACACAATTTGATTTTACTTTTTTTATTACGAACATTTTCCTACAAATTAATAATCTTACATATATTAAAAAACATATAAAATACATGGATAATAAGGGAGACCCAAAAATTTATATGAGAGGTGTTCCCAAAATCAAACAAATTAGCCGAACGAATACCATTTTGACGTTTTGCGTGCGATGTGATAGCATCCTTTCATGGTCCTTCCCGTACAGGACGCGAGACAAACTGATTGAGAGTTCACTCGGTGTTCAGACGTTTCACTTTGCTCTCTTCCGCGCGCATGCGCGCGCAAGTGAATGAAAATATCCAACATTGTTGGATCGGTTCACTTGAAGATTTCATTCGGCAGTATTCGGCACTTTCGTTTCATTGCATGTTCAGACGTGTCATTCCGAGTAAACTAGGCCGAATGAAATGCGGAAATGAGCGATTAGTGAACCGTCTGAATGGCGCTTAACCAATCTGGAGCCGACTGAAGGAGGGGAGGAGCATAATGAAATGGCGCTCCTCTAGAGATATTGGCGCATTTTATAGGTTGTCAGGGTGCCGGAAAAATCACATTTTTCGGTCTTCCCCCAAATCCGGACTTACCCCAACGCACCTTATACATAAAATATTATGTAACAGACCGGAAAAGGACATACACAATCCAGAAATCTTGACTCCAATACCTTCCAGGTAATATATTGCTTGCTTCTAACTATAACACATACTTGCTCACTGAGCCCCATAAATGAATAAACCAATCCCCTGAGCCCCTTCATAAATAAACACTTTACCATTGATTTCAAATTATAGTACCTACCTAAGAAGAAAAATATTTCTGTGTGGATGTTTCTACATTTTCAAATCCTGGCAAGAATAATAACGAGAGTCTAGAGTATCTACAGGTTCAGCTGTCACTACAACTTGTTTACTAGTAAAAATGTTTATCAGCTTGTATTTTACTGCATACATTATTTTTGTAATAAAATTTACCTTTTTTTTTTTTTTTTTTTTTTTTTTAATTATTTATTAACCAAAAAATACATGTTATGTACATTCTTTTAGGTATATGCCACCTCACTAGGCTGAGCCTGTTCCGAGGTGGCATCTTGGAAGCTTATTTTTAGATGTTAAGTTTTATGTAATCAAAATAAAATTGTGTGCTCACTATCCTCATTGAATACTTACACACATTGTAATGGGTTTGCGTTTTCCAAGATAATTTAACGATTTTTTTATTATTTATTTACTGCGGATTCCAACATGTGACTGCTATGCAGGTAGTGATTTTGTAAGATAAAACATGAGTCAAATATGAAACGCATTTTTACAGCACGTGCTTCTAAAATATCCAAGAAAAACGTAGATAGTTTTGGCATACCAGGAGAATAAGTTTTTATAACCACATATTACACCACAAAGGCTATAGATTTTTAATGATAATCATAATAATTTTTCTCTTAGTGAAGAATTCATATTTAAATAAAGTATAATTTCTTAAATAATTATCATAAATATGTCGTAGATAATACAGGATTTAGAAAAAATCAACACGATAGTCCTAACAAGCTGCTACTTTTCTCCTTGTCTGCAGGTTCTATCTTAAAATAGACGTTCACTTTATTCATAAGGAATAAGGAGCATTATTTTTTTACAGATTACGTGGAAAAGTGTTCCCATTATAAATACCTACATTAGGTCTTACAATTTTAGATATCACACTATTGAGATTTACACAGTAAATGATTATGATTATGTAATGAGTGTATTTATTATTTTTTTAATTAAAACTTTGTAAATTAGTGACTTTTTTGATAAAAATAAAATACTGCGTATCTGTTTACTCCAAGTATTATTATCGAAATTTGTTATATAGTTGATAACATTAAAGATAATTTTCTTCGGAAGAAAATAACCTTTCGACCGCTTAGGCCTAAGGTGATTTTCGCGTACGTATTCAATGAATTTAGCTATCAGTATTTACAGTCGTTCGGTGTACGATCTTTGAAAACTAAAAATGCGAGATAGTGCGCGGTGGAATTAAGTGATGTTGTGCAGATATTTAGATACTAATTAATATGTCATCGTAAAAATGCATTATCTACCGAAGAAGTATTATTGAACTTTTAAATGTTTCCAAAAATCCGCTGTTAAAATGGCTCTTATCACTGTTTGATTTGTTTACAACTCGTGCGTAGGCACTGCCGATTTGCCTATTGCGACACCGTGCACATTGTTTATTTATAGACCGCTATTGCAATCATGTAATTATTGAAATATATTTTTAAAAACATGTCACAGAGGGATACCGCCATACATCTTTTCGCTGGAGGGTAAGAATGAATTTTGAATTCGCTCTGCGTGTCAAATTGTTATCTTGTTTGATACCTCGGTGAAACTCGAGAAATAACCTTTCATTTGCGCCGAAGTATTGATGCTGTCGTAGTTGTATGTCATGCCAAGTTTAGTATAATCTTTCAGGGACAAGTTATCGCCGAAATATATATTTTTTGTAATTTGACAACATAAGCTAAGTATTATTTTTTTCACAATAACTTTCCTCACCACGGTTGTTCGATCAAATTAAAGATGATTGATGACATACAGATGATTTGTTTTTCTTCTCAGCAATCGCGAGAAATATTCTGCTAAAATTTTGCAACTTTTACAAAACTAGTTATTACTTTCATTTAAATAAAATTTGTAGAATGTAGACAGTTTCTAACTCCACCTTTTGACTTGATTTTATTGTATTTACAAAAATGCAATGATGAAATTTAATGACAAAGAATGTAAAATTATCTGAAACTCATGTGGGTTTCATATTATGTTTAAATTGAGTAGGTAAGCTATTATAACATATTCATTTCACACTGTTCAAAGAGTTATGATTTGATAATTGATTTACAGGGCTTAATTTTCACTGCACTTCAATTCTCAATTCTTTTTGCTGAAAGCATCAAGACCTATCGCTTCGATGAGGTACTTCGATTATGTCTATCGTTGATCTGGGTGAATTCTAATTACTTCTTTGCAGCAATACAAGTATTTGACAAGCACATTTTTTGCATCCATGGTTTGGACTGTCACATAATTTTGTGACAATAATGTGGTCAGTTGGAAGGTGGTGACAACATAATGTTAAGAATCCCGATATGATAATGCTTAATTTTTGGTGTTTTGGCATACAATTGGCGGTTACATTTTCAGTGTTGCGGGCACAGCAGGAGCGGTAGTGACATGTCCTCTGGAGGTAGTGAAGACTAGACTGCAGTCTTCCCAAGGTGTGGAGGGCTCAGCCCCGCGCCCCACCCATGCCCAGGTCAGCAACTAACTTCGCTGTTTATTTAGCTTTGTTTATTTATTGGCTTCTTACAGATAAGTTAAGTTACATGTAAGTGAGAACAATCCAGTTATTATACAAATATGTACATAAAATTATAAAAACCTACTCATTCAAAGGATGTGTAATATCTACATAAAATTACAAAATTATTGGCAGGTAATCTGGAAAGCTCGAAGCAGATGGCCATGGTGTAGCTGGATATCATTTGCATGATATGATATAGATTTAAAAGATATTGTTTTAAAAAAAAGATTGATGAGTGTGGTAGTTGGAGTGTCAAGGAGTTGTTATAAAATTAACTGTGAAGTAAATGCAAAGTAATTGCGAAAAAGGAAGACTTGGTTTGTTTATAACCGCAACCTATTTCAGATTGTTTTCTTGTGAATGTATTTATTTCACAGAATAAGATGAGAAAAAGGTTTTGCTATTTTTCAGATTACATGTTGTAATTTTAGTTACAGAACTAAAATGTTGAAAGGTGAGGTTTACTCAAGTTTTGAAATAGCGCTTTTAAATTTATATCGCTATTAAAGTAGCTTTTTGTGTACTTAGAACTTAGACTGTACTTATGATTAAAACAGATTCCATAGGCATCTGATAGTCTGATAAAAAAAAAATTATTACAAATATGAGAATTTTATATTGGTTTATATTTGTGTATTTTTAAGTCACAATCCACTTTTTTCTTAACTGTTCATCACTTAGAAACCTGGGTTCAGAGGTTATCGAGGAGCGTAAAGGCACAATACAACATTGATACATTTTAATTACTATTGTTAAAAAACTTTTGTAAAAAAACTTTCTCAATGGCATAGGAATAATGGCTGGCATATGCAACTACACCAGTGCCAACGGCCAATTCAAGTGTTTGAGATTACATGCCAATATGTTAAAATTCACTTAAATGACAAATAATACAAAGAGAGACAAGGGACACAAGAGACACAACAAGACGCAAGTGATATATAATAATATAATTAGCTCATCAATAATTGTAATATATTTTTGGGCAATAGCAAAACATTTTTCTAAATCTGTATAAATTATTGACATATTTAAATGTATACTTCATCACACTATCTTAGTATAATTATAATAGTCGACCCATTTGGGTCCTGAGGGCTAAAGTAGGTAATATTATTTAAATGTATTCAGGTAAAACGTGCTAGGGCGCCTTAGACAATAGTAATTGAAACACTTATTTCAATATTCACGTAATGTATTATCGAAATGACTGTTAATTATTTTATGGCCGGTACCGGTCCGCAGACCGGCAGTTCAGAAATGCTGATTTAGACCACATTTGGAAGATGAGATGCACTCTTATTTTTAAAAATTTTTTTTTAACCGATTCTTTGAAATAATGTGGATTCCAAATAGTGCTTCCATATTCCAGTTTTTTTTTATAATTGTAAAGGGTTAGTATTGATTGAGGGGGCCCTTGAATGGTTTACATATTCTCTGAATAAATCCCATAAAAAATGTGATTAACCTATTGAAAGCCAGCACAGAAAAATATATTTTTTCAATACGACGTAAAATATTTGACAGTTCTCACCTTTCTTACGAATTCAATTTTTATAACATTTCTTTTGTGATGTACTACAAAAATTACATCAGAATAATGTAGATAAAACGAACTTCCTAATAATCACTCAAATCTATGCTTTCCACAATGGATTTATATCATAATTAATGAAGAAATATAGTTTTTGAATATGACTCCGTTAATATCATCAAGCGGCAGCCATTTTGTCCGCCATCTTTGATGCCCGGCGCGTTATTGGGAATTAATTTGAATTATTCGGAGTGGCTAAACGCTATCCAGTATTTCGTTATGTCAAGAACGAGAATGGCCCAAGCGATTCTGACCTTGTTCTTCATACAATTTCTTTATACATAAGGGGCGAAATCGCTTCAAAAATCCGGACCCGCCGGGGGGACTGCGTCCTGCGACGGGTTAAGAAACTAACTTTAAGAACAATCTGTACTATTAAAACTAACAGCTTATACATGGCCAAGATCGCCCTTGGGTGAAAGCCAAAAAGTTAAAAAGAAAGTGATTTGTCTTTAAGTGAACATCAAATATGAGTTTAGAATCAAGAGTGATTCCTAGACCTTTTATGGAAGACACTTTTTAAAGAATAGTATTATTATTAAATAACATAGGAAAAATCCTTTATAATTCTATTTTTAGTGATGCTTAAAATGTAACATATTTCAACATTTAAGTGCATATCGTTGATAGTACACTGGTTATTGAGCGTGTCGAGGTCATTTTGAAGCAATTCTTGATCTGAAACAGACTTAATTTTATGAAAAAATTTAAGATCATTGGCGAAAAAAGCATAACTTTAATTTCGAATCGAGGTCATTTATGAACATTACATATATTACAGGGTTTGACCCCTGTGGTACACCAGAATTTACAACTATGGGGATGATTTGTTATTATATGTATGTCTGTGTAGATTATATAAACATTTATCCCATAAACACGAGCTCCTAGAGCTCAACTTATGGAGTAGTAGAATAATGATGAATAATTGTATAACTTTACATAATGTTCACTTGTAATGTAAAACTTTTTTTCTTATAAATAAATAAAAAAAAAAATATATAAAAAAATATCACTTAGTACATATAATATCAGTTGTACAATTCGTTAAAATTACCTCAGGTGTGAAGTTCAAGTTAGTTCAAGTGACTATAAAAATGATGTAACAACATGCAACCTACCCAATTCTAGAATGGAAACATTTTTAGTGAACAAAATATAAAACTATGCTTTCCACAATGATAAAGAGGCGTAATCTGCCACTACGGAGACATATCGTCGGTGCTACTGAAAATCCGGATAACAAACTTTTGCAATACCGCATTAAGTTCTCCGAGTAGCAAAATTGAAATTTCGCGCTAGATCAAACTTCTTGCTGATTGGCATATTTTAGTCCGATCAGCCTGTAGTTTCGTTCAATAAGCACAGAGCTACATCGAACATAAATACGGAACTACACAACATCGAAAGTTGCTACTAATACCGCATATGTAATATCAAACACCAGTAAAAGTGCACGTATTTCGCAAGCTCCCGCGAGTTTAGTTTAATATATCTGAACAAGATATAAAGTAAGTATTTTTTTGGTGTATTGTGAATATTCATGCCAAAAAAAAAACAATCAATTGCCAACTCAAGATGCTCCGATACCAAATTATGTGATTTGAAATTAAAAGACAAAAAAATTAGGGTTTGCCAGAAAATGTTCTTTATTACTTTGGGCATAAAATAATGGACTATGCGGTATTGGTTAGAAGCATTAGGGATTTTAATAACAAAATTATGGTTAATCAGCTGAATGGCCTGAGAATAGCAATATGAATGTTCCCAATACACTACAGCAATGGAAGGGGACAGATTTAAAAAACAGACCCTATATAAACATTTATTCGGTCCTTTCCAAAACATACATCTACAAAATTCTATATTGAACCAATAATAAAAGCAAACTACAATTGTATCGTATTTACTAGCAGGATGCCAAAGAAAAATTGTTGCTAGTGGCTTCCATGATGTTTACAATGGAGAAATATTTAAACCGAAGAAAGATGAGTGTGACTTGTTCTGTTCTTATAAAGTGAGAAATATACCAGAAGATCATAAAACCATACAGGTTGTTAAGGTAAGTACTTGACTTACTTTAACCAGTGATTCCTGACATTATTTGGAGTAAAAAATGAAAATGAATTTTTGGTCTCCAATGACTTTGGAGGGCATTTTTTTTTTTCACATTTTTTTCTTCAAAATCAAATTTAAAAAAATTTCTTCCGCATGACTTTACTGGTCGCTCTGCCGAGTAACCGCCCCACCATTTACTCCGCCCCCAACTGTCCAATACTATTTTTATTTTTGTATTTTTTATGTTTTTGTACAAAAAAAAAAACATGAAAAATGTCACCGGACACAAAAATTTTATTTACATTTTTTAACTCCAAATAATGTCAGGAATCAATGGTTCAAGTAAGTCAAGTACGTACCTTAACACCCTGTATAATGCTCACAGATTCTGTGTTATTTTACCTGGTAAACGCACTTTTTAAATTTTGAAAAACTAAGTTTATTTTTAATATACTACAATTATACCATTGGTCATTGGCAGATTTGTTCAATTTTCAAAGGAAATATTGTATTATACACTCGAGCGCTTTTTGCCACATTATGGCACTATTTCCAAAACCTGGGATTGCTTTGTTGCCAAAATTAAAAAAAAATTTTTTTTGTTAAAACGACTAAATAACACATTGTACATTCAAAATATAACAAAATAAATATTCTCTAGATTCTTTAAAATGTTTTAAGGTTAAAGATTTAATTATATTTTTTTTATAAATTCTACTAATATGTGATAATACACAAAAGATAGAGGAATTCATTGGCTACATAGAACTATAATCAGTTGGTATGTTTCCAAATTCAAATTCGGAGGTATGATTTTTTTAATGTGGGTGGAAAAATTTATTTTAGCAAACTGAGAGAAAATATTTTAATTGCTCTGTCGCTCCAGTGGTTATACAACACAAATTTCTAATCATATCATACAGCAAAATATTTCAATACATAATCTAGTAAAGACATTTTTCAGAATTTTTATTTTAGTTCAATTAAAATCATTAAAAAATAAATCCGAGAACGTGTTTTGTGACGAAAATACCTTCGTTTTTCTATTTATTTAACCGCTTGGTCACATAAGCTTGTTTTCACGACAATTTAACGTAGGTAGACATAGGAATGACGTATGCCCCGCACCTGAGTTATTAAGGTCTTACTTACAAACTAAAATATTTCAGATTTTTTTTACACACTTATTATTGAAAAATCATAAATATTTATGATCAAAAAATACTTACAAGAAGTACACGATATTTAATAATTTATCATTGTGCGTTTTGAGCATTTTTATTGCTTACTTGAATGTCTCGTATATTAAAGCAAGTTTTGAATTAAATAAATCGATATAAAATTTTTTATTTAAAAAATTTGATAGGGGGAATAATCGATCTTTCTCAGTGGAACCTCCCTGTACAGTTGCAAGCATTTTAAAACTTTAATTCTTAGCCGCTGGCCAATGGCTCTTAACGATTATCTGAAACTGATAACTATCTCCACAGATGGCTGCGCTGAACAAAAAAGGAACATTGTGGTTTCTAATGCACTTTTGAGACTAACAATGCAGAAAAATGTCAAAATTACTCAAATTAAAGGGTTTCCGGCATTAGTTAAAGAAAATGGTTAATTTCAGAAAGATATTTGTGATGTCTAGTTGTTTTAAGTTGTCTATTTTAAACCGATATGATAAGAAAGATAATTAAAATCAGCATAATTTTATGAAATTCCATACATCCTTTTACAACAATAATCATTTTTGAGAGCGCGTGTCAAATTCCTGTTCAGCCCTCACTGATTAGGTTGTTTGATTTGCTGAGCATTACATTCACTTAATTAGCGTGTGTTTATACGATTGAACCCTTGATCCTTTTATTGTGCGAATCAATATACATGTGTATTTATCTCCAGCTTATCTTTTGCTTATCACGATAATTGTATATTCTGATTTGTACAATTTGTACAACAAAACAGTTCTAAATGTACGTGAAAAAATTGCATTGTGATTTTGGACATTATAATTTTTTTTTAATAACTTTTTATCGTTAGAGTTCAAAAACTTAATTAGCGTCACCTGTCAACTGGCATAAAAGTCTGCTTGTAGGCTTTACCAATTTTGTTTATTTCTTAGCAAATAAAATCTATTTTTTCTTTAACTGCTTGGACACAAGCTTGTTTTCACGACAATTTAACGTAGGTAGACATAGGAATGACGTATGCCCCGGACTTGAGTTATTAAATGGCATTTCTTTGAAAACACATATCTCGGGATATTTTTTATAAAATAATAGAGAAGAATGATTATAATAATAAAATATCTTTCATGATTAGGTAGGTACACAGATATAGCAAAAAATATCCCTACCTACCTTGTCAAAAATCAAGTAATAAAAGTCCGAACCACTGGGATGAACCAATAAAACTAATTTCTAATAACTCTGTGATAATGGTAATAGTTTAATATTGTTGGTTTATATTGACTTATTTCAGTTCACAAAACATGAGTTATTTGATTTTCTCTTTTTCTTTTGTTTTGTACAATAAATTTAAAAAGAGTCAAACGTGATGGAAAATACTGCCAGAAATACCTATCTCAATTTCATTACAGTGTAATAAATTTACAGGCATTCCTCTTATTGAAATATTTTTCTGAAAACTTATTATTGTTTTTTTACCTTATCATTCTTTTTTTTATCTTATAACTATCATGCCCATGTTTCTTAAAAAAAACTACAAGCCAACCAAATAATTTTATATTGATAAATAAAACTTATCATGTTACATCACTTTTTATCTCTCAAACTGATGTGGTATGTATTATACTGTGTAGTGTTCCCACCAATGCGAAAATGTAGGCTTAGTTTATGAAAGATAAAAATACACTACTTTTAAATGGAAAAGTGTGATAAATAAAATATTAAAATGCTAATTTTCAGCACTGAACGTTGTAAAATAATTTTTTTTCATGGTCGCATTTTCATTTAAAAATGTTTGTAGCTCCCTTCTGTGACTACCTATCGACATATTGAATGAATGTTGTTATTGAACATAATTGCTTTGTGATTGGACTTGACTTCAATCTTCTGCATGCACTGAGAATGATTATATATGTGTGTACAACATTATGTTAGCACAGCCCCTCTAATGAATTTTCATGGCCCAATCTCACGTACATTGGAATTTAATTCACAACCGTTTTTAATTTAATTTGTATGATTTTAACTAGAGATGAAACGGATAGATGTTTTGCCGGATACCGAATATCCGGCCAACCTTGAAGCCGGATATCCGGCCTAACATAGTCGATTGGCGACTCGTTACATTTTCGTTTATCGAATTGATTGGAGACACGATCATTTGAGGTTACGAAAAAACGTGCTGTTGTAGTTTGAGTTTGAGGTGATTTTATTAGTGTTTCTTTCTATAAATTCAAAGAGATTAAGTTACTGAAGAAAAATATCTTCGATAGAGAAAAGATGGCCTTTATGGAAATATTTTGATATAAAAAATGACGATCAAAAATTTGCTATTTGTTTGTTATGTAATGTTAAAATGTCTCGTGATGGGGAAGGAAAAAAGGCAGGTATGTAGTAAACAAAAATAGCTTATCTCTTTTCTTCGGTTTTTAATTACTTAATGGAATTTATCGCTGAACGTACAATTTCTCTATTGAATGTTATGGTTAGGTAAATAGGTGTAACTGGTGTTAAGTACAAAACACGGAGAGAAATCAGATTATGGCCTTCATGAAAAAATTACATGTCTTCTTAATAAAACATCCATTTCACGTTGTTTTATCGATTTGCCTCGATAATATACCATGATGTTGCAAAGAAAAAAACATTATAATAACGTTATATACGTTCAAAATTCGATTACTAATAATTTATTCCTACAGTTTACTAACAAGTTTACAACAACTAAATAATGTGCCTATAACTAAAGTTTATATTTTATGTATCGTTTTTTTTTGCAAATCCAGTATCTGGCCGGATACTCGCTTATTATCCTAATTTTAACCAGCCAACTGATTTAATTTTTTTTTAA
Organism: Limnephilus auricula; assembly: GCA_951813805.1. Taxonomy (NCBI): domain Eukaryota; kingdom Metazoa; phylum Arthropoda; class Insecta; order Trichoptera; family Limnephilidae; genus Limnephilus; species Limnephilus auricula. The sequence goes on along the minus strand of OX638388.1, from coordinate 19,403,700 downwards.
AATGTAATGTGTGATGGGATTTGGCAAACACATAAACTACTTGCTGTGGTTTAACCTTGCGCCGAACTGCCCCAACCTATAATATTTTTATTTATTTATTTATTTACACATATACGGCACAACATGTGCCATTAACATAATTGACATACAATATAAATAGTACAACAACATGAAGAATGACTAACAGTATAATTGTAAGTTAAATATAAGGAAAAAAATGTAAAAAGTAAGTAGTAAGGTTATAAGTAGTAGGTAAAGGGTAAAATATAAATGTAAAGTGAAAAATATGGTATAAAGTATAAGTATAAGTATAAAGTACAAGCTTTAAATTATTAAGCAAAAATAAAAAGAGTTAAAAGTGAGAATAAAATAATAATAATTTTAAAAAAAAATCTAAAGTAGAAATATAAGATATCTTTAAAAGGTACAATGATTTAAATATAAAATATAAAGTAAAAAGTCCTCATAGGAGCAATGAAAAATAAAAATAAAATAGAATAGTTAATAGGTAGATATTATGGATTATAAATATTAACCGATATGATGAATTTTACAAGTACCTATGATTTCTAATGAATTAATGTTTTGCAATTAATAATAATACCTTCGTAGTGTGCAGGGGGTAAAAATCCCGCTAACAGAATGTATTAATGTCAGATAGTACTTTTGGGCTACAGACGTTAAAGCTAATGAATCCATCCATATTTCACTGTTTATCACATATGTTTGCGTTTTGTAAAATGTAAAAAAATAAATGTATAAACTATGTACTTATTTGGAGCCATATTGCATATTAGTACATATTTCTGTATGTTGTCTATGGTCTATTGGAAATATCTATAGTCATTGACTTTTTTAGTGAGCTAGTGTGTTAAGATTGAAAAATAGATATTATTGAAGTAGGTCAGGATTTTTCAGGGTAGCATAGCATCCCCAAACTAAACAATCTCCATACCTAAAATTGAAATTTTGAAAAAAATAATTTTCAGCTACAACATCAATAATGCCATTTTTTTAATATTAGGACTCTAGCACATCCAACAGTCACGAGCTGCCACTGGTCATGAGAGATACATCAGTGACATCTTTTGGTATTCGATAGAAGCTTAGTCGAGCTAGTGACTAAACATTAGTTGATTGTGGGAAGTTCAAATAAATGAATTTTAATTTATAATCTAAATAAATCACCCTGGGTACAGGGACGTAAAGGTATTGAGGGCAACGAGCGGGCTGACGAACTAGCAAGGAAAGGGGTGAAAGCACCACTTGTGGGATCCGAGCCGGCCGTAGTAGCAGCTTGCCCATCGTAAATAGTAAAAATCCCAGAACTGTAAAGAATGGGAGAGGGCAACCGGAATGAGACAATCCAAAGTTCTCATAAAAGGATCGGACCCTAGACAAACCCGGAAACTACTCGATATGGACGGAAACTCGCTGAGGGAACTGGTAGGACTATTAATGAGACACTGCCATCTCAGGAGACACATGCAGATATTGGGAGTGGAAAACTTCAATATATGCAGAAAATGTGAAGAGGAGAAGAGACTCATCAATTCACCTATGGTGCCAATGTACTGCCCTGGTGGGAACTAGGCTCAGATACCTGGAGAACATACAGTAGGACCAGAAGACATAGCCACATATCCAATGACAACCTTGGTGAGCTTTGTTAAAGGGACTGGGTTGTTATTAAAGGATTGAGGTAAAATGGGAGATAGCACAATGGGCCTGTGGCCTAAGTGCTCACGAGAACTGCTTGTAAACCGTCTCCACCTTAAAAAAAAAAAAATCACCTACCTACCACTACCCAAATTGTCTATCGCTCAAGTGCATTAGCGTGCTACCCAAATTCGGGTATCGATTGAGTGGTTAAATAAAAATGATTTGTGTATCTTCTTTTATTGTATTATGGGGGATTATTATTTTACAGGCTTTCAGCTTATTATAAATTGCATTGCTCTTGTTTGGCATTAATTAAGTGACTATGTACTTCGAAAAAAAAAACTAATTTTTATGTTAAAGCTGTGAACTTACGAGCTGTGGCGCTTTGTACATTATGACATAACATGTCATGACATATCTTATTAGAAGTGATTGAGGCTTTATATTATTGCAAATGAAATATCCTACCTTAGTGACATGTGGAACAAGTGTATCTTGGTATTCAATAAGGTGCTAAATAGTTTTACAAACAATTTGATATTAACGTTTTCGAAGACTTCTGTCTCTTTGGCATTTTGCTTTAAAAATAATCCAAAGTGGAAACTCTAATTTATTTGTTAGTTTATTTAGACGTACATGCTAATTATGATATATATAATATTATATTATGATACATATAATATTATATTATGATACAAGTGATGAGGTAAGGTCAACCGGGGTAATTGCATTACATTTTTAGAACGCTTATTTTGAAGTTACAGCGCAGCTAACCATTATTTTTACACAATAATATGTCTAATATTTTCAAAATTTATCTTTTTTTTTAAATATTTACCTTCATATACATCACAACTATTACATACATCAATCATGAATCACGTCTTCATACAAGTTAAAGACATGGTTTTTTAGTTAAGTGATCCATTTATTTTATTGTAAAATTTTTTTTTTTAATTTGTTGAATCTGGGAATATTGTTACAAAGTAAATTTGATTTATAATAAGTTAGTCCAAATATATAATTATTAACAATTTTATCAGTAATATGAATATTTAAAAAATATATATACGTAACATATAGATTCGAGACAGCATATCGAGAAAAGTAACATTCGATAAAAGTGTTTAATTTCTTCCTCGCAAAACAACCACGTCACGCAAGAGATGCGACGAAATTCGACGGGTAGTTTGTATTATGAAATTACTCATAGGCGGTGTTACTTTTGGATTGAAATAAGGTATGGGAGGGCTAATCTATAGTTATTTTATCGATGTCTGTAATGATGGATATACAGTGAAACCCTCTTAAGAAGTTCTCGCTTAAGATGTTTTCCTGCTTAAGAAGTTTGGTTTTTTCGGTCCTTTGAAGACTGAATGGCCCAATTTATCCCACTGATAAGGTTTTACCGCCTAAGAAGTTTTTTTTTTCCGGTCCCTTGGAAAATTTCTTAAGAGGGTTACACTGTAGCTGTTTAATTCTAATAGATTTTCATGTATTTTTGGAAAGACCCAATTGCCCCTCAGATGCATTTACCCGAGTTGACCTTATATTGAATTATACATGGTTAAAGTACTTATTACGTATGTCCATATGATATTATAGTAATTTTGCTTGAATAATAATAACAGTTTATTTATTTATTCACAGCCTACTGGGGCTTTTACATTTTAATAAATTACATGCAAGATAGGCAATAGGCATCGAACCAATGTTCGGTTTCTTTTTGTACTGCACTAACAACACATTTAAAAGCTATTTTTCCCAAGCCATATTTTCCAACACTACATCTGATGTAATCTTCATTCTTGGTTTTGCCAACTATGGCATTTAGGTCACCTTGAATAATAACCACTTCACATTTGTGGAATATCCTGCAGGATCTTTTTCAATGTGTCATAGAATTGGTCAATTTCTTCTTCTTCGGAGCTCGATGTAGGAGAGTATACTTGGAAATAGATTCAGTAAACAGGATTTAGAATTTAGTTTCATAGTAATGATGCGATCGTTAACCGGATTGTAGCCAATTACAGAGCTTTCCTTGCCTCTTGATACAAGAATTCCAACACCATTTCTACTCCGTGTATCATTTCCCGAGTAATATGGGTATTTCCGCTTTGGGTTGTGAAATGGCCAGAACCTTGTATGTGGGTTTCACATAAACCGAGGAACTCTAGTCGGTATTCTTTCATTTCGCGCTCGACTATACACAGTTTCCCTGGTTAAAGCAGGCCTCTGACATTCTAGGCTTGCAGGCTTTCCAATCGAAACTTTGTCCCACCCTTACCAATTATAATAAGCTGGAGTTTTATTGTGTTTTCAGGTGGTGGCCCACCTTACCCGGAATGGGGTGAAACCTCCGCCACGAGTCAACCTGATTCAATGTATTAGGTGTGTATGTTTGATTATCTATTTAATTCTATTAACCTCTTTGCTGCTACGGGCACATTGTGCGGCATCCAACCATTATTTTATAAACATCAGGAATGCGATGAAAAAGTTAAGTTGTTATAATGGTTTTGCATTGGTGCTGGTTTTTTCTCAGTTATCTTAACAGATTTAAAAAAAAAAACAGTTGTCTACCTCTTATTTCTGCTGATCCTCGTGTCACAATATTAAATATTGGGCTCAGTTTCAACTTCCCAACCTTCCTCTTCCCCGCTCCCTTCCACTCCCTATTCCCTTCAGCCTCACAACATAACCCAACAGCTTTGTCTAGTCAGTCCATACAATGCACACTGTACATTCTTAACTAACAAATAAATAATGAAATCCTCTAAAGTGTATGAAATCATTTGCGACTAATAATACATTTGAGTGTTCTGCTTGGTGCTTATTGTGGACAGTTGGGACTCTGGTGCGGTATTCACATATAAAATAAAGTTTGTCTGTTTCAGGCTAGTTAAAAAGCCAGCCGCTCTTTATATCTATTTCTGTAAGTGCGATTTTCGGACAACCTTTTGAAGTGAGTCTAATTGCAGGCATATTGTGGAGACGGAGGGTGCCCGGGCGCTGTTCAAGGGGCTGGGACCCAACATCGTGGGCGTGGCCCCCTCCCGAGCCATCTACTTCTGCACCTACTCTCGCGCCAAGGCTCTCGCCAACCAACACCTGCAGCCGGATACTCCCATTGTTCATCTTACAGCAGCCAGTGCCGCCGGTAATTAAAACAACCAATTATATATTACCAACCAATTTCTTAGAGATTGTAAGATCCAATACAGAATAACCCTACATGTTTATAATGAAATAAACGACACATATAATAGATATTACAATTGAGCTCTAAGTAGCAGGACCATAACAAATTAAGATTAACATTAAGTGCACATTTAAGTTTATTATTTAGGTACTTCAAATATTACAACGTCGGGTAAATGCCTAAGTCGCGAATCCGCTAAAGCATTATTCAAAGATTTTGAGGTTTGAAGTTTAGAATTGATATCATACATTGAAGTAAAAAAGCTTAAATAAATCTGTAATTTATACATAATAATTCTTCTTCTTCTTCTCGTGCCCTGTCCGTTCAACGGACGTTGGCTATCATGTTGGCTATGCGGACTTTGTTTACTGCGGCCCGGAACAGCTCTACAGTAGACTGGCCAAACCACTGTCTCAAGTTTTTCAGCCACGATGTCCTCCTTCTTCCAGGACCCCGTCTTCCGGCAATCTTTCCCTGCATTATGAGATGCAAGATCTCGTACTTCTCCGGATGTCTCATCACGTGTCCTAGATATTGAAGTTTTCGGATTTTTATTGTTTTAATAACTTCTTTTTCTTTATTCATCCGAACCATAACATCTTCATTCAAAACTCTGTCCATCCAGCTTATTTTTAGTATTCTTCTGTAGATCCACATCTCGAATGCCTCAAGTCGCCTTACCAGTTCTTCAGTAAGTGTCCAGGCTTCCACTCCATAAAATAATACTGAAAACACCTAGCATCTGATCATTCGCATTCGTAATCCAAGGTTGAGATCATGACTGCAGAACATCTTTTTCATGCGGATAAAGATTGCACGAGCTTGCTCAATGCGGCATTTGATTTCAACCGAAGGATACATAATAATGTGTAATAAAAATAAATGGTATGAAAATGAATGTTTTGTTGGCATTGATCCGACGATAATGTCTTATTTCTACTTTATTAAAACTATAATGAAAACAAAACAAAAACAAACATGAGAATTGATTTCTCTATTGAGTTAGGCAGTTTTGTTAAAAAAAAACCTTTTGTAATCAGCTTTAACGAGTCATCTGTCGTAAGCCCGCCGGCGGGCGGGTGGCAGCTGAGAATTTAAAAAAATAAAATGCGATTTTAACCCTTATGTAAACAGAAACTGTCATCCCAGACTTTGCTTTTTATTAAAGCACTCTACCTCCTCGGAATGCTCTGATATTAATTTTCTATGAAATACGGTCTTAACCTCTTAACGGTCATCCGAAATTCAAGAGGTTAAGAACTATTGTATTTTTAAATCTATTATATTGTGATGCATGTATGTTAAATAAAAAGTGGTTATTTAATATGATGAACCGGAATGCTAAAAATTCTCAACCATAGTTGAAAATTTCAATTTAGCTAACTGAAATCCTGATCCAGAGTTCCACTGTATACATTATGAATTTTATGAACCACAACCGCATTTAATTTCCTGCGGTTGAATTGAAGCACAAGTTATGTCACGGAATACCATAAAATACATAATACAGGGTTTTAGTTTCAAAAACATTTATCTTATACTATTGTATCTAGGGTTTGCTATCCCGCATCCTGCAGGATTTTAGCTATATTTGATCGCGCAGATTTGCAGGATTTTTATGTACGGAATTTACAGGATTAAAAAAAATACTAAATTTGCACCGAAAACATGGTGTTATTTTTTTAATCAGCTTCCAAGTTGCGAATCACGTGATATGCGAGCACCAGAATGCCCAGAAATCAGTAATGTACGTTCACATGTAGGTGATAGGACGACTCTCCATGTTCCATAGTATATGTTTTTTGGATCTTATTTTTTAACAAAATATTTCTAAAATACTTTTAAAATATTTGTAAAATACTTTCAATGTAATTGTTATAATATTACTACCATAGATGATTGATCTCCAATGACTGTGGAGAGTTCTGTTAACGACAGTTATGTTTTTATATTCTTTACAATTTTTTTAATTATGTCTTCTTAAAATATTAATATTTATATCTTTTTATAATATCGTAGAACCAAAGACGAATGATTAGAAAAATCCTCTTTAATGACCTCCTTTTTTTCTTTTTTACATTAACTCCACACATTAAGGCCAATGTCATCTTTGTGGATGCTGTGTGGAGGGTTTTTTAAGGAAAGGAAGAAGAGGAAGTTCTGGGAAGGAAAAAGGATGAGGGGTGGGTAGGAAACTAAGGGGGCAATGTGTCCAGGAAATGACAGACGTACAAATCCATCTGTTTCACTACGGTGTAAGGAAATGGGTCGAGATAGTCCGGCTGGAGAGGTCTAGGTTAGGTTAGGTTGGATACTTGGATCTCCCTCAGCCAGTTTCTCCAATTCGGTCCAAAAACCTCTGCTAAGTCACCAAACGTAGCGAACCACTTGGGGTGACCTATGGCAGTGTGGTGGTTATCCAATAGATGGTTCCTGCCTCCCAAATTACATATTAACTATGTTACCTTTCCAATGTATTTGTTTATAATACTTCACTTCAGTCGGACAAGGTTCTACACGACATTTTTTCAAATGACCTTTGAATGCAAAACCATTTCTTTTGTTCATTTCTATAACCAATATAATTTTCAAAACCATATTTCTTGTATTTCTGTAGATACTTGTATGAAGAAATTCTAAAATCAAGCTCCATTTATTTTACATAGTTCTAACATCACTTACACTATCTATTTTGTTTGTTTGACAGTCGATCTTTGTTACAAGGCGCATTTTAGTTCGTCACTTTGATTGGATAGGGTTCTAACTTTGATTTACCGTGTAACCATGTGGTTTCAAAGTTTGCGAAGGCGAATTTTCGCAATCTATCTAACAATTTTCTTAGGTTCAAGCTTGTGTAAAATATATTAGTTTATGATATTTTAACCGAAAATATTTAAATAGGGCGTGGCCCTAGCACGGAATTAAATGTAATTAGAACCTTACACAATGAATTATTATTTTTTTTATTTTTTTATTTATTTATTAATAAGAAAAAGATTTTACATTACAGGTGATTACATTATGCAAAGTTATACAATTATACATAATTATTCTACTACTCCATAAGTTGAGCTCTAAGAGCTCGTGTTTATGGGAGGAGTATTTACATGCAAAAAATAACGTTCTAATTAAATTTGTAATCAATAATCAAAGACTTATAAGATAAATACAAACATTATTACATAGGTTTACAATTTAGAAATAAATTTTTATTGAAAGACAACAATATATATATATTTTTTTTACATTGAATAGTGCAGATTAAACTAAGCGTAAACTAAGTGTAAATTAAGGTTACAATATATCATTATCCAATTTCAGTGACTTAATTTGTTTTTTGTATTGTTCATATTTTAAAGTTTCGGTTATACTAATTTTGTTTTTGGACAATAATAAATTGTACCATTTCACACCTAAATACAAGTAGTGATGCTGAGCCGTGGTGGTTCTAAGCATAGGGATGGTTATTAAGCCTTTAGTTTTGAATCTATTGCTTATGTTATCTGAGGGGTGAATTTTTTGAATAAAATATTCTTTATAAATTTGATATAAGGCGTTTCTTTTATACAATTCTGTGATAGATGGTACATTAAATTCCCGAAATATCTCTAAAGTAGGGAAGTTGTATGGTTTTCTCAGGATGATTTTAATAATTATTCTTTGTATTGTAATTATGGGCTGTAAAGAAGCCTTAAAGGCCCCTCCCCAACCAATAATGCCGTAATGTAATAAGGACTGAATTAATGCATAATGCGTATGTTATAAAATGTAAGTACACGTCCTATTTAAATATTTTCCTTTAAAATACTTTACACAAGATTCAACCTCAAAATCAGAAATAGATAAATATATTGTGAGAAATCGTCTTTGCAAACTTTGAAATCACATATCCCAGATCAAGGTAAAGTGAAGTTAGAACCCTATCCAAATGAGGTGACAAATATGTTAGTAATTTGTTTTATTATACTATTAGTAATGTATGTGAAATGTTGCCATTATTTCAAATCAATAACTCTCAATAAAAATCTCACAAATCCCACTGGATTAATAAATTCTATCCCGCAATCTCGCGGGATTTGAAAATGTGCAGGATTTAAAAATCCTAATTGTATCTAATTCCTTGCATAAGTTTCACATTATAAAATATTATATTTCATGGTCGAGTGTTTCATAAAGGATATTTTTTTCAGGTTTTGTCGCATGCACAACCACAAATCCCATATGGTTTGTTAAAACGAGGCTACAACTAGACGGACAGTTCACTACAGCCGGACAATGTATTAAACGAATATATGCCCAGTCGGTTAGTATACCTGTTTGTCAGAATTTGACATTCTCCGTTTTGTACAAATATCAATGATTGAATCTGAAGATTTAGATTTCTGTTAAAGGATATAAATACAATATTTATAAACTTTGTTACTTTTAGGACCAGACCACATATACTTGTGTTAATTACGAAAACTAATCGGCCTAGGTAAGAAAACACAACTTTTTCGGGCAAATCTCAATTTATTTCTCAACATAGTCTTTTTTTAGACCTATACGTTTCGTCCAATGATTCTCCAATTTTTTGATGCCTTCCAAATAATACGATTCCTCGAAGCCCTAAAAATAGATTTCTATTTCAGCGATGACCTCATTCGGCCCAAATCTCTTAGCACCAAACCATTTCTTAAAGTTTGGAAATAAATAAAAGTCACAGGAGGCCAAATCTGGTGTTTGGCCATTGCGCTTGCGCACTTGTGTGCCGGTGCATAGTCCTCCTTTTTTCTTTAAAAGAAGAGCCTTAGTTATCTCACTGTCAGTCACTCATCAATCATCGATTGTCATTCCATGGATTTTATCCACCATTTCTGGCGTGGTACTCTTACGACCATGTTTAAATTCAGCTGTTCAATATTTAATTGTTGATATCCAAGGTGCAGAGTCCCTCGTTCAACTCGGTGTTGATCTCATTTTCTTTTTCAAAAAGAAGTATCTATTCACTGCGCAATATTGATGTTATTCATTTTCGTAAAAATGCAAAAGTTGTTCACTTTCAATGACTATCAAACACAAACTAAATAATGCAGCTGGTTGAAAATTTTACAATAGTCATTTGAAGATTAGGTTTTACGAAAAACAACATTGATTTGATACTGGTGGTGCCATCTCTTCCCAAGGCCGATTACTTTTCAACTGCTCCTAGTATGTATTACAAAGGCATTGCGACCATCTTCAACCGACATCATTCAGTTGAATGATTCCTGTTCCGTTCTGTCTCTAGGACAACCATACATGAAAATCTCTAGGGCTTGACTAACCCTGTGGAAGTTTGCCGAGCTGTCCGTCCTCGAAGACCTTGGTGTCCTGCATGATCGGAGCCACAGTCCTACGGCCACCAGTTTCTAACTCACTGCGGTTTCTGAAAAAGATGAGGATCCGGCAATTGGGTGTACTTCCCATCTTGATGTTAACAAAGCTAGTGGGCCTGCCCTGGTACTGCTGAGGTGCGCTGCAGAAATAGCTCTAATTTTGACGAAGTATTTTTAAATGTACCTGAAATGTGGCTTTGTATCCTTTGGTTGCAAAAATGCAGTCATTCATCCTATTCCAAAGAAGGGTGACCGCTCCAACTCGGAGAACTTCCGCCCCATAGCGATCACCTCTGTTCTGTCCATGGTGATGGAACTTGTGATCAACGACAAACTGTTCACATACCTCAAGAAGAACAAAATTATTAAAGACTGTCTATCGAATTCCGGCAGAACCGTTTGTGTGGTGATCTCCTCGTGTATGTGACGCATGTTTGGGGGCAGTGCCTGGAAAGTTACAGTGAGACCCAAACAGTCACACTGGATATTTCCAAGACCTTTGACCAGGTTTGACCCAATCATGTCTGATTACATCTAAAAGGGATTGAAATGACAATCCTTAGTAGTCTCCTTCAAAGGAAGCAATCTTCCCAACATGCGTACCATTGATATCCTTGGTATAACTCTAAGTGACCAGCTCAGGTATGGGGGTGAGTAAAGTTCCTCTCAGAAGCTGGGCATACTGTACAGGGTCTGCAGATACTTTAATAGTACACAACTGCTGACTTGAGCTCCAAAAATTGACTAAAAAAACCCTTGACTTGCAGAAACGGGCTGTCCGTTTGATAGATTCCCCTATTTTAACAGTTGATTGCAATCTTTAGAGCACCGGCATCAGGTAGTAATGCTGTCCTTGTTTTTCCGGTATTACCATGGAAAATGCTCCGAGAAACTAGCATCATTGATCCCGTCGACACCGGTACATAGTCGGGAGACACGCGCCTATGGTACACGGTTGATATTTGTCACATGAGAATGGCTCGTTTCTACCACTCGTTGAGTTCAACAGCTCTGCTGTGGACATAAGCGAGATGGTGGTGCACTTTGTGCTGTACTTGACGGGGAGGCGTGTCGCTGCCTCTTGCTTAGTCTCGGCTGTTTGCTTGCTTTTGAAATATATCTCAGACATTTGAAATATAATAAAATTGTTCTGCAGGGCATATTAGGCTTCTACAAAGGCATAAGCGCCTCGTACATGGGCATCAGCGAAACGGTGGTGCACTTTGTGCTGTACGAGGGCGTGAAGGCGCGCCTGGTGGAGGCACGGCGCCGGCGCCTAGGCAGCCCCCCCGAGGGCGAGCAGGAACGCCGCCAGCCCAAGGACTTCCTGGAGTTCATGGCGGCGGGGGCCTTCTCCAAGACCATCGCTTCCTGCATCGCTTATCCGCACGGTTTGATACTCATTACTAACTAATATTACATTCCACTATTATACATAGATAAATTGGACCATATTTTAATTTCTATCTTCAAGGGACTGAAAACGCAGTTATGTGAACTTAAAAACTTGTGTGAGAACCTTATAAGTAGGTTTCTCTATAAAATGTGATAATTAGGTCAATTAAGAGAGAGAATTAGGTCAATTAAGCAACAGTCGCCTCTTCTTTCCTTTCCTCTTAACAATTGTGAACAGTGGAAGAGGATGGATAAGGATGAGGATGAGGGAAGAAAGGAAGAAAGAGGGAGGGAAAGCATTTCATGTCACTGTAATAATGTACTTATCAACTAATGCAATCACTTCTCTGATGTTTCACTCAATTTAAGTTGCTAATAAAGTGTAATGCAGGTATTTGACACATTGCTTTTGTATTTATAGAAGTGGCGCGCACTAGGTTACGAGAGGAAGGGAACAAATATCGATCATTTTGGCAAACACTTCACACCGTTTGGATTGAAGAAGGTCACCGAGGTGTTTACAGGTAACGATACAACAATTGCTACATTATATATATTTAGAACGAATGTGTCACCCTCTAGAATAGAGGATTCCAACCTTTTTGGGCCCTTCACCCTCTTTTTAAGTATATTATGCAGAATTGAAAAAAAAATTAAAAAGGGTTAGAATAGTAAGAAAAATAATAAATAACCAATATAATAATGGAAATAAGAATTGAAAATTATTGGGAGACAATTTCTTTCAACAAAAGCATTCAGTGACTAGTTAAAACAAATTGTAGCCTGGCAATGTCGCTTTCGCATTTGGCTTTTTGACGTAAATCTGTTTTGGTTAAAATTTGCTTCACGGAGATTAAATGTTTCCATTTTTTAACACATGTTTTATAATGTTTACTTTCTGAAATGTAAACTGATATTCATTAAGAACAATAATTTTTTGCTATTATGTAAGGCGAAAATCTATTTCTTCAAAAGGCATTCAGTATGTAGATTGAAAAAATACATTATACTAGAAATATGTAGGTACTGTTATCTTTTTTCAAGTTTGCACAATTTTTAATAATAGCACGAAAATACATCGATTACAGTAATAATTTGAGAGTCGACGCTAAAACACAGTTAAACAACAAGCCTCTATCGCTGTGGAAGCAATGTGTAACTTTCCATGAACTCTGTATGGCTGTTAAACATCAATATAGTCTTTGTAACATTATTTATTAACCTGTTAACCGGGCGGAACCTATAAATACGTCAAACGTAAACAGTATCGGGTACGGGTAGGACATACGAATACGTCCTTAAAATATATGTTGTGCCCTGGAATGGGCGGGACGTATATTTCTGAGCAACAAAAGTATTAATGCATACATGTCTCAACGTGAATTTAAGACACGGAGGGAATCAGTATAATTTCGCTATTGATTGGTGGACGTGACACTGGAGCAGTGACGCATATGTACTTACACTTACCTACCTATTTTCGAATTTTATATTATTTACTTATATTTTTTTTATTTTAAGTATTATTTTTTATAAAATAAAAAAAATAATTTTTTTGTAATCATTAAATTGTTTGTAAAATTTCTAATTTTTTAATTCGATGTTTCCATTTTTTTGTTGGTATTCTTTTCTATTTCATTGTAATTTTGTATTTTCCTTTGTGCTTTATATGTAAATAAATAAACGAAAAAATATATATTTTATAGTCTTTTCATTTATTTTAACCACTCAGACCCATAAGCTTGTTTTCACGCAAATATAACGATAGCAGTCAAGTCCCATAAGCTTGTTTTCAAGCTAACGCGTGCATTTCCACAGAAATCGTTATAACTCGGTTATTGTTCTAGTTACAACCCTAAAACAAAAAGAAGAGTATCTATAATAAACCACGCTTCACATCTCTATTCAAAGTTATCCATAGAAATTGATAAAAAATACTCATTTTATAGAATCTGTTTTCAGTTGCCAAAACGTAAAACGCCACCTTTGAGTGACATTTCTCCTCCAACAATTTTTGCAGTTTTGAAGTAATTTCTACAAAAATGGCCAGGTAAGTGTTTGTTTATTATAGTAATATATATTTGCTACTCTTTTGTGTTAGTTTTTATTCGTTTGAAGTGTTTTTCTTGCATAATTGAGAGCGTTGAAACTGCGCGTCATGTTCACCGAGTTCTTTGTCATCTTAAAAAGACGCCGTTTAACTAAAATGTCAGTAATTGGAGCATGTTATGGTGAACATTCATGAAAGCATATATTCTAATGCAATATTTAGCAAAAACATGTAACAACTTCTTAACAAAATCGTGATTTCTCAACGTTTTTTCAACTCTTTGTCGTTCAAAGGTAAAATCGGCCATTTTGACATATCGCATTCCGCTAGGGTTGGGATCGATCATTTTCGATTCGAAACAAAAATTTATCTCTTGATTTAGCCATTGAAATAATCATGTATTGTTTCATAGTGCTTTCATACAAACGAAATATTGAATTCTGTACAGTTTACACCCGCGCTGTGAAAGCTGATATAATTCGATTATATTGAGAATTTTTATACTTGAAAATCGAAAATATTTTGTCTTTTGTTGTGAAGTATACATTTGAGTAAACCTGTATTATTGTTCTACCTTATAGTAAATCATGGAACCCGGAAGACCCCATGCCTCAAGAATTTTTAGATATTTTAAATCACTCAGACTCGGATACCAACATCAATGAGAGCTCTGCTGAATCTGACGGTAGCTGCAGCGGTAGCTGCAGCAGCTACGATGCAGATGACACCATCGAATCCGACGTAGAAGATCCCGTCGAGATATTTGAACAGGTGAAGCCCATTTTATGTAATTTAAATCAATATTTTGTATAAAGTTTATTTTTTATGGCGTCAATAAAATAAAATGGCTGTTGATTTATTTTCAGGCTTCTTCGTTTTTTACGAGCGGAGAAGACCTAATGCTCATTCTGGAGTCGGATCCGGTGGTCGCTGATGCTACCGAAGGAGTCAGTGGAGAAATGGGGTCTTCCGAAGCAAGCGGCAGTCACGTAGAAGGTACCTTACCTACTACATACCTTGCCTAACTTACATCATAATAAATGTATATATATAATTTTATTTATATTTTGCAGCTTTTTTCATCATATTATGTAGTTATTTTCGTCATGTTATATAAATAGGTATGCGTTGTGTAACAGTTAATTATTTGCACTCTAATCGTTTTGAATGTTATTTCAGAATCGATGGACTACAGCGCCGGTGAAACGGGAAATAGTGCCGGTGGTGCAGAAACTGGCCAATCAAGCTTCAGTTACTTAGAAGGTATATACATTATAATATATGTAGAATAATTTTCTCGGTTTACACGCGTAAGTAATCCTTAGAAGGACTTTTTAACTCCTGATGTTTCGGACAGATCTCACTGTCTATCTTCAGAGGCCTTATGTCTTGAGTTTTGTATCAAACTGACCTCTTGCGCATGTCTGTTCAGTCCAGGAGTCAAGACTTACGTTAATGCATTTCAAATCTTATGTCGTGAACGAAGAGCACGGGTAGAAGGTGATTTGACGGTGGGTGGGGTGGGAGATTTGCGTGTAGAGACCTGATTGGGTGCCTTTGGGGTGGAAACGCATTCACTTAAGTCTTGACTTCTGGACTGAACAGACATGCGCAAGCGGTCAGTTTGATACAAAACCCAAGACATAAGGCCTCTGAAGATGGACAGTGGGATCTGTCCGAAATGTCAGGAGTTAAAAAGTCCTTCTAAGGACTTCGTTACGCGGGTAAACCGAGAAAATTATTCTACAATAAGATTATAATATATGCTTATACATAATTTTTTTATGTGCAGTCTTTTTCATCATATTATATATTATACTTCAATTGCAAAGTTTGTACATGATGTATAATAAATAACAGGGTTTCCTGTTCTTATATTTTTTATTTTAATTTCTTATATTTTCAGATTTCCAGTTTCTGCAGCCGCTACCCGTTTCACCGGCCGTACGCGGGAGCCGACATCGCGGAGGGCGACGTGGAGGTAACATCGGGATGAGGGGACAACGTGCTGTCGGAGTGGGAGAGGCCTGGGTTTCAGGACAGGACCTAATAACCGTGTTCGGCTCCGATGACCAGCTCCCTCCCCAGTTCCTAGTTTCTCGGTCATAAGCCGCCCGTACGGCTCGCGGTGGACGTTCACGCCGAGCGCGTGCTACAGCGCGAGCCACACGGCCGTTGGGGCGCTCTGATCATCAGTCTGCAAATGAGACTGCTGATGACGAAATGGACGGATCCCTTTCGTCTGATGACGAAATAGAGACCGTCCATTCTTCGCCAAATGTAGCCTATTTGTTCCCTGATGATCCGAGCGCAGCCAGTTTCTCTTGGACTGGCATTTCTTCATTTGCCGGTCAAAGAGAACAGTTTTTGCCCGAGAAGGCGGGTCCAACTGCAGAGTATGTTACTCCGTATGATGCTTTTCGTGCCATTTGGACAGATGAAATTCTAGATATAATTGTTGAAGAGACGAATAAGTATTCGAGGGACTCTCGTCTTCATGGTCAACAAAGCAGTTCATGGAGGGGCACAAATCGCCATGAGATTTTAATTTTATTTGCATTTTATATGATGCTAGGCATTATCCGCATGCCGACCATAAGGTCATGTTTTTCAACTACTTGGATACTGAAGACTTCTGTGTTTAGGAAATTACTTTCCGTTACCCGCTTTCGTGAGTTGACGAAATATTTGCATTTCGCCGACAGTGATCTGATCCACACTAACCCTGAAAACAAGAAACTTGCAAAGATATTGCCAATAATTAATCACTTGAATGCTAAATTTAAAGAACTTTACATTCCTAGCCAGAACATTGCAATTGATGAGTCTCTGACAATGTGGAAAGGTCATTTGGGTTTTAAACAGTACATAAAAACAAAGGCTGCTAGATTCGGAATTAAATCTTTTGAGTTGTGTGAATCTGCGACTGGATATTTGTGGTCATTTAATATTTATACAGGAAAAGATACTTCACTTGTTGGTTCATTAGTGCAAAAAGTGTTGAAATCAACACTTACGGTGGTGAATCTAATTAGGCCACTTTTGAATAAGGGTTATTCTCTGTGGATGGACAATTGGTTCAACTCTCCACTACTGGCTCGGTACCTCAAACGGAACAAGACTGACTGCGTCGGGACATTGCGCACTAACAGAACCGATGTTCCGACAGCATTCAGTCGTATTAACATAAGGGATGGACAAATTTTCGGTCGCCACGCTGGTGATGTTGCCATACTGTCGTGGCAAGACAAGAAGAAGGTGACGACAATATCGACATTTCATGGTGCGGAAACTGAAATTGGACGTTCTAGGGGCAGAGAGAATGTATACAAACCGAAAGTTGTCAGAGACTACAACCAGAACATGGGAGGTGTTGACAAAAAGGATCAGATGCTGGAACCTTACTTGATTGAACGTAAGAGATGCCGTAAATGGTATCTCAAACTGTTCAAGCGTCTGCTCAATGTGAGTATTCATAACGCGAAAATTTTGCATTCCCAGTCACAGAGTTCGGAGGTATTCACATTGCAGTTTCGGTTGGCTCTTGTACAGGGGTTGGCCAGCCATCACCTCACATTGTCACGGCCTCCGAATTCAACGCGGCAGTCATTTGTAGGACCATATACCAACCCTTTCCCCTTATCTCCTGACGCCCACTATCCTGACTACAATGACTCGCTGCAGGCTAGGGATGCAAATGACCCTGCTCCTCTTATAAGGAAACGTACTCAATATTGCGTTATTTGTAAGAGAAGCAAAGTTAGAAAATCAACGGTTTATTGTTGCAAAACTTGTAGGGTTCCGTTGTGCGTAGTTCCGTGCTTTGAAAAATATCATACTACGCTCCACTGAGGCAAGTGTGATAATTTTCAATGTGGCAACCGCGGTATGCATAACGAAATCTTGCGAGTTTTTCACATAAACTGTTTTTCACATGCCGAATGAATATTCGCTTTGAGTGGAGTAGGGTTTCAGCGTTTCCCTTGTCACGGTTCTCACGTATTTTTGTTGTTTTGATGATCAGTTTTTATAGATCTCTCTATCTTGTGAAAGATTCAAGTCTTGTTTTGCACTTTGAAATGCGGTGTAGTGGTCACAGTTCGTCCCTCATGTTTCCCGAGAGTGTTAGGTCAGTGGAGGTTAAATCAATTTACCTGTCTACGGCGTTTTCTCTTTCAATGTCGTCAAATTAACTTCACTACTTCATTTGCGACTAATGTGCCAGAAAAGGTTGTTAATTATCTTGTGTAAATAAAAATGATTGCAATTTATCTATCCCAAAGATGCCACCCCTTATTTGTGTTTTTCTGACTCTAGCTGTCTAACTTTGGTGTTCTGTGGAAACTGATTGATCTTTTCATTTTATTACGAGGTCCTTAACTTTTTTTTTGTTTTGGCCTGGTTAAAGTTTTTGACTTTTTACCATTCGGTAGGTTCTTGTTGGCAAGTATTGAAATTTTTCTTCTTGTCATGGAAAGATGGGGCACGTTTAATGGTCAAGTATTTTCTGTAATGCAACAAATCTTCAACATCCATTGGTTTTTTAACATTCCTTTGACCGGCTGCGTAATCGTCCCCTTAGTTCTTAATTGTCCTAACGACCATTTCAGTTTTTGGTCAAACTCCATTTTAAAACTAAAAATATCAAAAACAAACAAATACAATCACTTTACTGAGAATTATTTTAACTAATCAGACATTTATTTACCTTTACGGAAATAGCTTCATCTATAAATAAACATCTATCATAATGTATCATTGAAATAATGAATGAAAACCTCCTCCTGTAAAATTTGCTAATGGTTGTTTGGATAATTAAGTACTAAGGCGACGTAATGTCATATGTATCAGAAAATGCTAATAAAATTAAGTTTTATGACTTTGGGGTCTGTCTAGAAGGCTTAGGTGATCACCCGAATTAGACTCCCGCATCTATTTTGATCTACTTCAATAATAACTGTTTATTATCTTTTCGAATGGCACGACAATATTATACATGTCCTTACTCTGTGGACCTCCGCACAGGACGTTACAGTTTTTTGTTATGTGTGTTTAAAAAAAAAAACTATATGTGTAAATGGAAACAAATATTTTCGTTGTTTGTTTTTGGGGTGCTATGCCGTGTTGTGCTACCTCCTTTAGCCGACATTTCGGACAGCGTTGCAGTGTCCATCATCAGGGCAGATCCGGCAGATCCGTCATGATGGACACTGCAACGCTGTCCGAAACGTCGGCTAAAGAAGGAGGTAGCACAACACGGCATAACACCCCAAAAACAAACAACGAAAATGCTTTTGGCCGTGAAAATCTAAAAACGTATGGGAAACAAATATTGTTACATTTAAAATATTTCTACCGGAAAATAAATGTAAAATGATATCCATAAATTTCACTTCGGACCCGGCGTGACCATCATGTATTTTAAATATGCTCCGCACAGTATGTCACGGGGTTTTTTGTATTTTTATATAAGTGTAAATGGATATAAATATTGTTAAATTTAAAATATTGTTACATTCAAAATATATTTACTTGCAAATAAATGATAATAGCTGTATAAATTATTATTTTTGTTGTGTTCTTTTGTTACTCTTTTATAATAAAAAAATATATATATCATGAGGTTTTATTTTTGTGTATAAACAATACCATTGAAATTTTATAAATTTGAAATAAAAGAATTAAAAATTGACACCACTATTGAAGAAGGTTCAACCTGAACAAAACATATTTTTTTCATTTCAAATTTAATTATGTCTAACCACAAAGTGATTGCTTCCTGTGGAAGTTAGTTACTAATTTATAAAGGTAAATTTATTTATTTTTATGAAAAATATCAATTATTATTGTTATATTATTGTATTTATATTATTAATACATTTGTTTTGTAAATATCAATACCATACGTAATATAATACTATTTATTTCAACAATATTTCGAACTTAGTACTTTCTTATTCGAAACAGTTCCAGCGCTGCGAATGCACATCACTAAAAGTGAACCACAACACACAGATTTTTGACAGTTTCGCGAGTTTGGCGCGTATTTTTGGTTGTGTATTTTTTTTGTTGAAACGTGTAATTACGCGAATAATGTCGGGATTTCATCAAATATACATAATTGGAAGTGTTTATAATAGTTATATATCAATGAAGCATTCATATCTGTTGCTTTTGTAATGTAACGTTGTAAAAATACGTCATGTTAATTTTTGGGGTTAGTTCAGTAAGGATTCAGTTTTGTCAAAAATAATATGTTTCAATACTCATAAATTACATAAACAAGGTGCTTCGAATATATAAAATCATAATGAATTGATTAATACCAATACCCATTGTAATTGGGTAATATAATAATAAAAAATAAATAAATTAAAATTTGGACATGTCAATGAATTTTTAAGACGCGGGAAAATTTTGTCAGATTTGGTTAATTTTTTATTAAATATTTTTGTATGAAATGGTAAAAAAGTGAGGTGACAACATTGTTTATTATACATTTGTTTGATAAAATAAGTTATTTTTTTAAAGTTATCAGTGGTTTTATTACCTTTTTGTCATAAAAACATCACAGGTGAGTCATTTTGAAATTTTTTTTACGTTTGCATTAAAAATTTTAATACTTACAAATTTTAATATTTATTTGTGGTAATACAATTTGAAAAAGTATTTCATCAGCTTTCCAAAACAGTTTTTATTATTCCGCTAGGTTAAGAAATATTTCATTTATTGAGCTTTAATTGCCAAGCGGGAATAACACAAAAATTTTATCAAACTGACAGGTTCGTTAAGACAGAATATATGTACATAGGCGATAGACCTGAGTGGTTAAGCATAAATAAAAAAAAAAAATATATGAAATTACGTTCTCCGGGAGTGACACGTCCTAGTGAAAGAGTTCGCGCCCGTTGTATGTTGTGTAATTCAAAACGGAAGTCCCCGGTTAACAGGTTAATAAGGATTTTTATATAAACGGTTGTTTACCAGTTGTGTAAAATTGAAAAAACCTTTTTATTTATTTTATTAGTAAGACTCTCATTGTTTTATTTTTATATATTGTTGTGCGCCAGTATTGGATGGTCGGTATTTATTATTTGTAATTTGAATGTTAACCCTCTGTCTGTTTGTTGTGTACATAATAAATACATTCTGGTGAACTTGTCAGGGGCTTGGCCACGCAGCTGGTGCGGCAGATCCCCAACACGGCCATCATGATGGCCACCTATGAGGCCGTGGTGTACGTCCTCACGGCCTACTTCAATACATCCTTCTACGATAACACCTAGTATTAGCCGGCTCCCAATACTTAACTGTAGGAATGGCCCAGCGCCCGTGTTAACAATTCAGTGATTTGCTCTTTGAGCGTAGTGATGCCATCATTAAATGCTATATATATATTTATATATTTAATAATTACTTAATTAAGATTTAGTTTTAAGTAAAATGTTTACGTCTTTGTTGTAACAGAGATTTTGTATTTCCTTATTTAATTAATTTTTAGAGGAGTTTTGTAATAGTCATACAAATTGTACATTACATTGGTGAGAGTGGAATGGCCAGTTGGATCGTCAGAAACCATAGTGAACTAACTCACTTTCTGGAATTCCTGAGTTAGAGCTTGAAATGAGGGCTCCAAATCATAATCTATGATTGTTCATTCAAGACAGTATTTCTCTGATTGGTTCTCTCTGGCAGAGTTGGATTATGATTTAGAGCCCTCATTTCAAGCTCTAACTCAGAAATTCCAAGCGAGTTAGTTCACTTTGGTTTAAGTCGATCCAGTTCTGCAAAGCACTTTGCTGTTGTCTTCCCACCTCTCGCGGGACTTCACGGTGCCACCAGTTGGATCAGTGGGCCAATTAGCCATGCTTATAAATCACCCTTTTGTTACTAAGTTGTTAATCTGTTTTTACATTTATTAATTATTGGATCACTAGGCTTATATAAGATTGTTTTCTATGAATCGATATGAAATAATATGTATGTATTGTACTAAGCTTGTTCATGAATCAACGAAAAAACATTGACTGAAGTTACTAGTGATAGAAGGTATGTATCTAGGAATGTTTTTAATGTATGTATTTAGAGAAATAATTTCCTTCAATTTGTGTATTGCTTAATTAATATATGTTATACAAATATAATGGCCAGCCCTCGTCCAACACAACATTCCTATACCTCAATTTGCAAATAGAGAAGTAAATCCTCTTAGTTTTGCCTGCGTTATGCAGGGGATGCAGTTTGCGGTGTTGCCTTTACCTACATGTAGCAACTGCAACAGCTTACAACCACGGCGCACAAAGAAGCTTCACCTAACTTTGCTGTAAAATAAGGGCTTCCTTTACACAAAGTGATATTTATAGTAGTAACCTATTCTTCCACTCTTATTATGATTAAAACATCAAACACCGCACACAACTTGTGATTCGGCTTGTAAAACTAAACAAGGAGTTTTGTCGTGATGTATTGTGCCTTTATGTTTATAGTGTATTATGTGTGTACATCCAAACACCCTCGCATTAAAGCATTGATTGCATGCCTCTAATGGTTAGTATCATGTTTATCAGTCATTTTGTTTGCAAAATAGCCATTTACATGCGTTACGTATTATAGAATATGTCTGAAAATGATTTTTAGCAGTGTGGTGTAAGTATGAAATATGTTATTGCTATAATGACTGATAATAGATGTGCTTTAAATTAATGCTATAAAAATATTGGTACATGAGGTTGCTGGTTTCCATTGTTGTCCGTTAATACACTTCTTCGAAACTTCTCTCTGCTTGTTAAATTCTTTTGGATCATAATGTTTAAATCATGTCAAAATATGTAAAAAAAGTTGCAGGTTTATAAATAAATACTGGATAGTTTTGAGACCATCATTTGGCCTCATTTACAGTGCTACGTATACGAGTTATATTATATTGTAAATCTGGCAACTACACCTATTAACATTAAGTTATAGACGACAGCGCCCTCATTTTTCGCCAACTTATATGTGTAGCACTGTATCTATAGAATAGAATAAAGTAAATAAAAATAAGAATTGTCTTTGGAAACCTAAAATATGATATAATAAACTTGCTACATACAAAAATATTCTATTAAAAAACCTAATATATGATATAATAAACTTGCTACATACAAAAATATTCTATTAAAAAACCTAATATATGATATAATAAATTTGCTACATACAAAAATATTCTATTAAATTGGTTGGTTGTGCTGTAGAGGTCAGACAAATATTGCTGAATAGTTAGTTACCCATTTTTCTATTTACCTATAAAAGAGGATTTACATGTAAAAACAAAAACTATGCTTATACAAGTTTTGTTGCCAAAACTGTTAGTTACATAGGACTGTTTGTTAAATAATATTTGCTTGGAATAAAATGATCCCTACTGAAATGTTACGCAGGCACAAATTAACACTTTATTTTTATGTTACAATGTATTTTTTTTTTAGAAAATCATTTTTTAATTAAGTCTTCATTTCTAAGAAATATTCTCGATTCATATAAATGGCTTAGTATGTTAATATTCTTAGGTAGAAAATCTATTGGAAGTTATCAAGTGAATCGCTAATTCTGTTGCAAAATATTTTGCTTGTTATTCAGACAAAAGTGCCTGCAATGATTTCTGTTTTGTGAGCTTGGTTACCTGTTCATTAATTTAAAGTAAATTGTACTAATATAAACACCAAAAATGTATTATGCTGTGTTTTAAATCCGGTAACTAATAGTAATTAAATTTTTTAGCAAAGCTTCTTTTGAACAGAATAATCATCTACGTAATTATTATTACCTGTTACGTTGATTTAAAGGATGTGGAGAAAGTCATCACTCGCTGAGAGTAAAGTGAGCTTCAGATAAGTTTTAATAAGAGTTGTGGAGGATAATTGAATTATTAGATGGAACCTCCTTGTTTATAATAAAATTATGTATTTAATCTTTATTAAATCATGTCAATCAACTGAATGTATATTATTAATAAGGTTGAAAGAAAACATTTATGAGAAATCATTCAGATATTTTCAAAGTATTTTCCTGGTGGGTGAAATAAGTAATAACATTAATATGAAAACTGGAAATTGAATAAAGGATGAGACCGAATATTAATTTCGTATTTTTGTGTACAAATTTAAATTTTGATTCAGTGTAAAATGCTGAAGGCATCATTGTGTTGATCGCTTAGTATTTGGAAATGACAAATGTGTCAGATTTCCACTCCACTCGGGCGTCATAGGTTCAATCCTCCGCTAGCTTAGTTCTCCATCTTTGCACATTTTAAGCAACTTTTCTGCCATAGTGATGGAAGTAGGAGGTATTCAAACATAGGTTATTAGGTTGTTCGTAATTCAGAAATGTTTGTCTATCTCCTTTGAAATTTTAAAAGCACAGCAGAAGCCAAAGAACATGTTCTTACAGCATAATAATTGATTGTCATTATTTATCAGTCATCACACTACTGCTACTTTTTGGCATTGCTTTATTTAAAAATTCATGAGTGTTTACTCGGTTGTTACACATTTATTGCAACAAAATAGTTAAAACTTAAATTTATTTATTTAAGCGTTGATCATAGTATTTAGTTAGATGTGTTGTTATTTGAATTTAAGCCATTTTTATTATGTTTACAATAAATTGTTTCTGCTAAATCATCTTTACTTAATTATATTTCTTTTACACTTTGAAATAATAATAAAAGATAAAATATTATAATGTATACATTAATTTATTTAGTTCAGAAAACAAGCAGTTAAACAAAGGTAATAACATTGAGATCTTATTATTGGCTACGAGATCCCCTGCATCACACTAGAGAAAGATACTCGTGAAATGATGATCCAGGCATGTGGAGAAATAGAATTGAGAATGTCATTAGGATAGCTAAACAATCTTTGGAAAGGAAACAAACTCTGATCTAATACAAAGAGCGGGGTCTGCCTGAACCAATAGGCAGTGACAAACATGGTGAATCCCAGAATAATCTGCAAACCATAAGTCACAAATAGCTTTATCTTTATATTAGCACTTCTTCTGGCTTGCATGTTTTCTTTGTGCAAATCTTCCAATTTGATTATTTTCCTTTGCAACTTGGAATAAGCTGCAAAATTGTCTGTCATGGAGATCCCCTGCTGTTCAGCCTTCAGATGTAAAATTTCATCATAGATTTTCTTTTCCTGGGAAGACTGTCTAAAAAAGCACATCCATAGCTGAAAATGTAAGTTTTAAGTCAGTCATAATTCAATACTCATTTTTTGTAATCATGGTAAATCAAAAAAATTGAAAACTAGAGACTTTAGTACGGAGACAGTTACGGGCATAAAAATCCATTACAGTATATCGTCGTTGCATATATAATATGAACATTGTGATGATTTTGACGAAAATTAGTTGAATATACAGTTTTTTTTTTTTTTTTTTCCTACATCTTCTACAATATGAGCCATGTAATAATATCAAATATTTAAGGCGGTAGAAAATAAACCATGTGAGGACAATCAAAATAGTACATAATATTTTTTTTTTTAAAGTCATTCTCTGTATATCACACACAATTCAATTGCCTTGGTATGTACACAATATTAACATCATTATGTGATGCCTAGCTGTCAAATTTTAATAAATTTAAATTAAATATTTTGACATAATATGGTATTTAAAATTAAGACAAAAACTGTGTATAGAATATGAAGCATGTGAGAAAAACGTGTTAAAATCAATTTTCTGGCATAAAATAATTAATGTTTGCCATAAATGTATTCTTAATAACTCAGGTCCGGGGCATACGTCATTCCTATGTCTACCTATGTTAAATTGTCGTGAAAACAAGCTTATGTGCCCAAGCGGTTAAATGAACGAAATATATTTTTCCTACTTTGTCCATAAATAGAATTGCTATTTTCCATTTTGTTATTTTTTTTAAACAGTTTTTATCGATTTTCTCAGAATTTACTCAGTCTCACATGGTTTATATTCTATATGCAACGACGGTACGGAAGTTCAAGTGAGACTTTTTTAGTTGGGGAGACTTTTTCGAATTTATATGAATTTGGAATAGTTTTCCAACTGTCTTCGCAAATAAAGTCTCTCGTTTGCGGGCATGGGATTGCACTAAACTCTGTGGGGCTGCACTAAACTCCCACACCCCAGAATAAATAAATAATTAATTACACATTAAAAAAGTAATGAGTTCCATTCAAAAAAATTTACATTATGATTGGATTGGATGGAGGCCGTTATTAATAACTGAGGTACGCGGCATACGTCATTCCTATGTCTACCTACGTTAAATTATCGTGAAAACAAGCTTATGTGTCCAAGCGGTTAAAAAGGCGACCTAGCGGGTGCGCTATCCGATTCCATTGCTTTGGCAAAATTATATAATGAAAGGTGGGTCAAATCCCAGCACTAGAGGGAATGGGAGAGGTCACCCGGAATGAGGCAATCCAAAGAGACAGTGCATTCATTGAAGGAAGTGGAAGGTCTACTAACAGGACACTGCCATCTCAGGAAACACATGCAGTGCATTAGTTAAGAGTGGAAAACACCAATAGATGTAGGAAATGTGAAGAGATAAAGAGATTCCAATTCACCTATGGCGCCAATGTCCTGGCGAAGTTGAAAATAAGACTCAGATATGTGGGAAAATACATTGTGGAACCAGGTTAACACCACATTAACAATGACAACCCTGTTGAATTTTATCAAAGGGACTAGATTATTGTTACGCCGTTCTTCAATGGAGCTACGTTCAAGCGACGCGATCGCCGCTCGTCTGTATTTTCTATACTATTATTAGTGTTTGAAATCGCCGCTAGGCGCTGCACTAGCAAAATAGCATGACAGATAGCGGTAGCGTCGCTTGCAAGTAACTACGTGAACGATGTGCGTTAAAGGAATGGGGTAAAATGGGAGATAGTACTATGGGCTAAATGCCCAGGAAACTATACGTAAACTGCCTCCACTTTATAATAAAAAAAATTGCTATGGCAAGAAATATAACGTACAAGGCCCAACATTTAAAATCATTATAAGGAAGTGGTAGAAGTCAACAAACTAATGGTGTGATCAGCATTGTTCAGTGCATATCTTAGAAATTAATTAAAATAAGGTTGCTTCGTTATTACTCTCGGCATATCGTTGGGCTCCAGTAGAAGGGTCTGGCAAAGCATTTATTTCCGTCTTAATCGGTTAGATAAATAATTACTCAATCTTCAACCTGGGTGATTAAAAAAATTGACATAGGCACTTCTAGCACTAAGCCCCGGATATGGATAAATTAATTATTATTTTTAGAGTGCAGGTGAAAAATTAGAGACAGTCATAGCATTCAATGGTGTATTATAAAAAAGTAAGCTTACTGGTTTCAGCACCACGGGTAAAATTGCACTAATAATACTTAAAAATGTTAGAAAAACGAATATAATAGACTCTGTACTGATTGACATTTTGAATATTTTAAACTATTCTGACACTAGCAGGGTTGCCAATGCTTTTGTTCCGAAATACCCGCAACGAATGTTCAAATGCAAATGAATGTTCATGGCAAATTCCCCATATGTAGGTTACCAGGGGGCCTAGTCTCTATCTTTCGGTTTCACAAACAAGCACGTTTGCCGTTTAACCTTTCTTGACGGTGCTGTGAACTAAGCTGTCACGGTTTGTATTTACTGAAATATCTTTGTAAATATACTAAACATAGAGTTAACATTTTAGGTATTCCTCCACAATACATTTATGTATTGGATTAAATAAATACATTACACTAATATTTACTGAGTGTACAGCATCGGAGCGCGAGAAAGTTTTTAGCACGGTCAGAGGAGGGTTAATACGGATTCGTGAAGTAGCTAAACCCGCGTTACGGGCGCTGTGAGAGATATAGACTAGGCCCCCAGGTCCGAAAATAAGTTTCCTGAAAAAAGGGGGTGGCTAGAGAATTTCAGGTTTTACCGTGCTCCTTTGTAACTTCACACTTCTTTAACCATTTATCCATTTTAAAAAAGACTCTCAAAAAGCTCACGTTATTGCTTAAAAATAAACATTCCAACAACAAGTCACCAATTCATCAAAACCAAAAGACGTACGTAAGAAAAGAATCCTTCTGTCATAGAAGTTCCATGACTAGCAAATTCATGTGTCGACGAGTTTGAGTCCCGAACTTCGGGAATGCCCCCGACATTATCGTTTAGAAATAAATGCTAAAGTGCTGCCATAAAATAAACTACGAAATCTTCCACCGAATGTGCCTATTTTTCAATATGGTTGGAAAATCAAGAAATGCCCCGAATCCCCGCATTTTCCCCACAAAAAGTCATTCCCCGCAAAATACCCAATTCTTAAAAAATCGGAAATATTCCCCGCAGTTTGGGGAATTCCCCGCAAATCGGCAACCCTGGACACTAGTGAGTGACATTACCGCATATCATAAATAAACCACTCCGCATATTTACCCAATACCCATAGACCATAGATAAACCATATACCATAAATGAACCAATCTATAGATTGATAACTTCCCGCTTTTTGTATAGAGACTAGCGATGGGCACAATCGATGAATAATCGATTATTTACTCGATCTTTTTTACCATCGAATGATTTCGATTCATTTCCATAGAAAAATCGATTCTCGCTTCTCGATGTCAAATTCATTCGAATGCACAGTCCGAGAGAATCGGTTTGAAACGTCATCGAACTTGGAATCGATTCTCGCTTCTCGATGTCAAAATTCTTTCGAATGCACAGTCCGAGAGAATCGGTTTGAAACGTCATCGAACTTGGAATCGATTCTCGCTTCTCGATGTCAAAATTCTTTCGAATGCACGGCCGAGACAATCGGTTTTAAACGTCATCGAACTTGGAATCGATTCTCGCTTCTCGATGTCAGAATTCGAATGCATAGTCTTGAAACGTCATCGAAAGTGATTTTGCTTGTCAAACGAAATATTTTATAGGTACATGTTATAATCAACCTGATGTGTGAATTTTATATTATGAATGAATACTTTTAGGTAACGATTTACGTTTTCAGTATAGTTTATACGTAAAAGATTGCGATGGTGATAGCTTTCAACAATTTAAAAATGTTTAGTATGAGGTTATGTATCATCTATTTGGGTATTGTATATTTAATTTAAAATAAAACAATAACTTAGTATATACCATTTTTATATTTAATGCCGACCGGGTTTCGCTAAAACCGTAGTTTCTTCAGGGCAGTAAATAATACTCTACTAAAATCAGCAAGTAGGTAATATGTTTTCATATCTGCTTTATATGACCAAATATATTTAATTTATTTGAAATTAACAGGTGTTTCTTAGTTTGTAATAAAAATGAAACGATTTCTATCGTAAGAAAACTTTATTTAATGATAAACTACAAATATAAAAATATAAATACAAATAATTCCATACGAAACGGTGTCCATAACCTACATGTTATTTAGAGGTTATTTTTTTAACAAAAACGACATAAAATTATTATCTTCGTATTAAACACAGACACACTGTCAATATTATTAATGGGAATTTGTACAACCGGCTAAACTAAATATCTTATTAGTAATTTTATTGTTGTGAGATGCCCACATATTTGAAATTCGTGGAAAATGGAATAACACTAATGTTGCCATCAAACAAAAAGGAATTTGCCAATTTGCCATTGCCAGGAAATAAAAACGGTGATTGAATTATTGTCGCAGTACTTACTTACTAATGTTGCGTTATTTAGAGATTGTTTTTGATCAAAAATGTCATATAATTATAATTATTTTCATATTATTAAACATACATAAATATTTTTAATGGAAATTTTTACCAATGGGCTAAACTAAGTAGCTTAACAATAATTGTTATGTTGTGAAATGCATACCAAAAAACAACAAATAAAATTACAACAAACAACAAGCGTTGCCATACATGATGCACCATAATAATTTTCGACTTCCTACCACCCCCCCCCCCCCCCCCCCCCGTCACAGACAAAAATCCTGCCCCTGACCGTAGCTATTGCTCCCGAACTCCGAGCAAAAAATCGATTAATCATTCGATTATTGTGATGTCTCGATTAAAAAAAATCGATTATATAAAAGTTTCGATCATTCCCATCGCTAATAGAGACACTTTCGACGCTATTTAACCATAGACTTGGCAATAATTTGATACTTTTTTTTTGCCCTATAGTTATGACGTCACACACACCATCGACAAGGATAGAGGAAAACCCAAAAAAGGGTGTGACCATAGACAATATAGTTCTCTTTCGGTATCTACGCAATTCACCAGCCTAAAATATTATTTTTTTTAAATGTGGAAACATCAAAATGCTCCCTCAGAACAAAAATGAAAACTCACAGTTATATGTTTTAGTATTTTATTATAAACAGGTAGAAACACAAAATACAAGAATGACTAACAAACCATCACGCCATTTCCGCAGGGGTAGGTAGTAGAAAACAACCCAGTTTTGGAACACATTCTTTGTCTAATTTACATTCATACATACTCTTCTAGAATTCTGACTTGACATGGCTCGACTTGAGTATCTGATTCACTCGATCATGCTATGTCTTCCTCGGACGTCCCCAACTTCTACCTTTCACATATTCTCCTTACACTCCTTTCTTTGTTCATTCGCTCAAACCATCTGAGCGTCCCTTTCTTAATCTTATTCATTACTCTTACATTAATCAGCCTTGCATTATTGGCGGATCTCCACATTTCTCACACGATCATACATGGCTTTACCACACATACACCTCAGGGATCTCATTTCAACAGCATTCAGTCTACTCTCATCCTTCTGCCAGTTCCATGCCTCACTGCACTACATCAAGGTAGGAACCAGCACTCTATTTGGGACTGCTAGCTTCGCTTCTTTGGACATTTTTGTTAGCGCCAACGTCATTCAGTCCTACATTAATGAAGTTATCTGCATTTACCTTCCTTTCGACATCTCTATCAACCTTCCAAATAATCATCATTCACAACAAGCAGGTTCTATTTCTGTAGAGAGTTGCCATATGAAGGTGTTGTTTTAAAGGTAAACCCTTCTTTTGAACATATCGACGCTGGAAAGGATAAATGACTAAAGCGCCATGGAGCTGGAAAGGAAGAGGTGGATGGCGCTTTGGTTATTTATCCTTTCCAGCATCGATATATATTGGTCTAAAATTAATTTACCATATTACCAAGCCAAGGGTAGATATGACCAAGGTCCACAGAGACTTCGTTCGCACAAGATGTTTGATGCTTTATATGGGCACATAAATATATTACATGTGTATTTCAATGTGTACTTTATTGCTGCCAGCTCACCATATTTGTCCTGAAATCATAAAATTATCATATTTTTTAAAAACTATATTGGTTCACATTTGTAATGGAAATTTTTTGAAGTATGCAATTTTTAGGGTATGTACATACTGGGTCGACTTACGTACGCCACGCATAACAATATCTGGACTACTTAGCAACCATAAATTTTATTCTAGGATTACCAACTTATATAAAGAAACCTACTCAAATGTGTTAAATTTATCTGACATTATTAGGTAATTTATAAATAAAAATAATAATTACCTCTGTATCAGCACCATAACTGTCAGTATTTTCCATAACCTCATGTTATCACCAATACCTCCAGAACAGAAGCGAATGGGGGTTGCGGACAGAATGTTACAAGTTACCTAAATATGCGTTTAGAGTTTTGTCAGTTCAGATCCCACTGAAAGATAAGAACAAATTTATTAATACTAATAAAAATATAAAAAACAGTGCAAATATAAAGTACAGAATAGAAAAGTAAACGTACTGAGAATGATTTGTTCTCGTCGCGTCCAGTCCATGGAGTACTCTTCCTTGGTTCTCCTGTGCAGGCCCCAATCTCTTGACACGACACCACAACGTTACTGTCCTGCATACCTACAACAATCATGTCATCACTAAATTGCTAAATTATTGCTTTTAGATGTGCATCAATGAGCATCATGAAACACATCTGACATATCAAAACAAAGTAAGATAAATAAGTGAAAACAGGATTAAACTGTGCAAATGAATGTATCTTCGACATTATGAAATGGCTGTAATTATTCACATTATGATAAAAATTTGATATTTCATGCCTCCTCAACTAGAAAAATTACAGTACGAAATGAGCTTAGAATTTCATATAAATAATCAATATTATTTGTACCTGCACTTTGGTCAATAAATCCTGTTTTCACGAGGATGGTGTGTCTGATTTTAGGAAGTTTGGTGGACAGAGTGCATTACTTTCCAATACGCATTTTGCACTCGATCTCGAAATGAGCCATTTCATGTAGTATTAGCCTCAAATACATGCAAAATGTTCTCAAAATCGGGTAATCAATATATTCAAGTGTGCAAACTTCACACGGCACTGATATTTATTAATTTATATAAGTATTTTCACATTTGCGTCGAACGTATTGGTGTGAATGTGCGTTGCAAGCGTCCATTTTGATATTATTATAGCGCTCAGTTGTCAAGAGTTTTTCCCATAGAAATTCAAAAATTTCCTATTGGTCCATATAGGTATTACGTCACACAGTCATGGATATTTCGCATCTTCGTTACGGTTGAAGTTTTGGATCGGAGTTATATACTAGCGATGGGAATGATCGAAACTTTTATATAATCGATTTTTTTTAATCGAGACATCACAATAATCGAATGATTAATCGATTTTTTGCTCGGAGTTCGGGAGCAATAGCTACGGTCAGGGGCAGGATTTTTGTCTGTGACGGGGGGGGGGGGGGGGGGGGGTGGTAGGAAGTCGAAAATTATTATGGTGCATCATGTATGGCAACGCTTGTTGTTTGTTGTAATTTTATTTGTTGTTTTTTGGTATGCATTTCACAACATAACAATTATTGTTAAGCTACTTAGTTTAGCCCATTGGTAAAAATTTCCATTAAAAATATTTATGTATGTTTAATAATATGAAAATAATTATAATTATATGACATTTTTGATCAAAAACAATCTCTAAATAACGCAACATTAGTAAGTAAGTACTGCGACAATAATTCAATCACCGTTTTTATTTCCTGGCAATGGCAAATTGGCAAATTCCTTTTTGTTTGATGGCAACATTAGTGTTATTCCATTTTCCACGAATTTCAAATATGTGGGCATCTCACAACAATAAAATTACTAATAAGATATTTAGTTTAGCCGGTTGGTACAAATTCCCATTAATAATATTGACAGTGTGTCTGTGTTTAATACGAAGATAATAATTTTATGTCGTTTTTGTTAAAAAAATAACCTCTAAATAACATGTAGGTTATGGACACCGTTTCGTATGGAATTATTTGTATTTATATTTTTATATTTGTAGTTTATCATTAAATAAAGTTTTCTTACGATAGAAATCGTTTCATTTTTATTACAAACTAAGAAACACCTGTTAATTTCAAATAAATTAAATATATTTGGTCATATAAAGCAGATATGAAAACATATTACCTACTTGCTGATTTTAGTAGAGTATTATTTACTGCCCTGAAGAAACTACGGTTTTAGCGAAACCCGGTCGGCATTAAATATAAAAATGGTATATACTAAGTTATTGTTTTATTTTAAATTAAATATACAATACCCAAATAGATGATACATAACCTCATACTAAACATTTTTAAATTGTTGAAAGCTATCACCATCGCAATCTTTTACGTATAAACTATACTGAAAACGTAAATCGTTACCTAAAAGTATTCATTCATAATATAAAATTCACACATCAGGTTGATTATAACATGTACCTATAAAATATTTCGTTTGACAAGCAAAATCACTTTCGATGACGTTTCAAGACTATGCATTCGAATTCTGACATCGAGAAGCGAGAATCGATTCCAAGTTCGATGACGTTTAAAACCGATTGTCTCGGCCGTGCATTCGAAAGAATTTTGACATCGAGAAGCGAGAATCGATTCCAAGTTCGATGACGTTTCAAACCGATTCTCTCGGACTGTGCATTCGAAAGAATTTTGACATCGAGAAGCGAGAATCGATTCCAAGTTCGATGACGTTTCAAACCGATTCTCTCGGACTGTGCATTCGAATGAATTTGACATCGAGAAGCGAGAATCGATTTTTCTATGGAAATGAATCGAAATCATTCGATGGTAAAAAAGATCGAGTAAATAATCGATTATTCATCGATTGTGCCCATCGCTATTATATACCCATAAACATACACATAAATAAACCAATCCCAAAGTATACCTATACCACTTAAGAGTAGGTTATAGGGCAAACAGGTGATTTGCTGCAAAACGGCCCTCTAAAACAGCTGAATTACTACCTTTCGTATGTCATTGTCAAACTTGATATTTTTTGGTAACAAATAATGGACTATTATTTTTTAAACTGCTGAATTTTTTTTGTAATTGATGTAAGCATTCGACCATAAAAAATAAAATCATTGATACACCATACAACCCACTTTTCAAACTTCGATTTATGACTATCCCTATAAATAATGATTTTACACAATATCTTTAATTTAAAATATGTACGTAATACACATATCTGTCGAAGTACAGGTTCATATTGTCGTTATGATATCTGTTGATATTAAAAATTAAATAAATACTTCATTTTGGATCACATTATCTCATACTTGAGGGTTTTTGTTCATTACGGGCTGGAACCTCCCGAGGTCGAGAGCGAGGTTACGGGCTCCGTCTTTGACAGCACATATACTTCGAAAATGCCGTCAAAACGTTTTATAAATGGGTCCAAAAGAAGGATACCAACTCACTTAAAGCATTGGAATAATTTATAAAAGCTACAAAAACAATGAGTATAACAAATTATGTTATTTCATATAAATATTTCACTCGCATCTTTTCAAATGTCACAATACGCAATACGCATGCGTCTGTTCAGAACAGTCTGTTACTCAGTTCATGTTTCTTGAAAGCGCCCAAGCGAGAGTTCATTAAGTGTACGCGGTGTCTGGTAGTAAATCATTTATTTCTTCAATCTTTGCAAATTCACTTATATAATAATAATATTGTTAAATGAAACAAATTATTTTGTGTAAACCACTATAATCACATGTTGCGATAATTATATGGTATTTTTACGAGTTTACTTCGAATGTTTGAATTGGAAGGACGGCTGAGACGGAAATCGGTCGCCAAATTTCGATTTAGGCTATGAAATATAACATGAATACCAATATTCTTCTAATATATCAATTTGAAAGGCTGGCTGCGAAGATTTCGACCGCAAAATTTCGATTTATGCGGAAAAATATCGTATTTTTGCGAATTTATTTCGAATATCTGAATATGAAGGGCCGGAAATCGGCAGCGAAGATTTTATTTACGCGGAAAAATTACGTATTGGGAAGTATTTTTTCAAATATACGGCCGACCGTTGCAGTAAGCGGCTGCGAAAATTCGATTTTCACGGGAATAACGCCATCCGCTCACTGAGGCAACTGAAAACAGTCAACTGGCAACCGTCTTTGTATGACAATATGAAGGCCCGCACACTACACAATCACTCAAAAACTCGTTGTCAATGGTAACGCAAGCGGTGACTCATGACTCGCACTGCTGATTGCCTTGGCCGGCCATTGCTAGTTGCCAGCCGTCAGCTGATTGTTCTTCGTCTATGGTTAAACAAGCTTTTTGACCAATCAAGACATGGAAACCAGCCGGTTTTAGTTTGGTTTCAGTTGCCTCGTCAGCGGAGCGCCTAAGTCGTATTATTACGAATTTACTCCGAAGAACGTACCCGAATTTGAATTTTCGGACGAAGAACTCGATTTTCGGCGACTTTATGATTTTTTTTTCATAAAATTTTGATTTTCGTGGGAATTTGTTAAATCGAAATTTGATTTTCGATGTCCCATGGATTTCGAATTAACTAGCTTCTACTGTAGTAATCATAATGATGAGTTCTAGAAAATATAGTTTAAAAGACAATAAAAGGCTGAATATTTAGAAGTGAAATAAAAAAAAAACATTAAATCGACTTTGAATGTGAAGCACGAGTTTCCAAACGACGTTTATAAAATCAAACCAATGGCAATTTCCACTGGCAGTGCAATAACACATGTCGAATGTAGAGAAGGGACAAACGTGAGAAGGGACGGTTACTGCCACCTAGCGATGTAAAAATTAAGACATTTTGACAGAAAATGGATTGTTCCAAGGCTATAACATGCGCTTAAGGCGGAATCAGACAGTTCAGTAATTGTTCATTTCTGTATTTCATTCGGCCTATTTTACTCGGAATGACACGTCTGAACATGAAATGAAACAAAAGTTAAACGAAGTTGGGAACATTCGCTCGAGTAACCATAGCGTAAACCTTCACTCGAGTGAACCGTCTGATTCCAGCCTCATGCTACGTCCAGACTGCGGCCAACTTCCAACTTCAAATGTTTGGTCGATTGTGTGGAGGGGTAGTTCGTGCGTTGGAAGATCGAGTTGGAAGGTTGGAGTTCGAGTTGGCCCGGGATCGCCTCCGAGGCGATCGCGACGGCCAACTCACACGAACCAGCCTGCCGCAGCCACACATAATTCTGTGAACCGCTGGCGATCAAGACACGTGTTCCGCGTACCATTAAAATGAAAATATTAGTACGGGAGGGTGGTATAACAATTGTTTGAAAACATGTCGTGTATATACTTCTACGTAATAATTGTAGGCAACTGATATGATAAGCGCCGAATTAGCTGTTCGACATCCGCCATGTTAAAATTCGGAGTTTGGAGTTGGAAGGTTGGCCGCAGCCACCACACGATCGGCCAATCTTCCAACTCCGAACTTAGTTCGGAGTTGGAAGATTGGCTGCGGTGTGGAAATACCATTAGGCTGAAATCAAACGAATTCCAGCGCGCACGACCCCGCTCGGCGACGCTGTAGTGGGAATGGACGAGTGAACGCTTATTTCTGTAGCGCCGTCTGAACATCGAATGAAGCGAAGATGGAACATTCGCTCAAGTAAACATGGAGTAAACCTTCACTCCAGCTGATTCTACTAGAGACGACGATATTACTGTCCCGGTTACAAGAAACCGGTTCCTTTGCTGTCACTGGAACCGGCGATATTGATTTTCCAATGAGCTGGCTATTTTTGGATCAGAGAGAAAGTAGCGTAGAACATGGGTCGCCAACCAGCGGCCGGTGGCCCCCGGCCCCCATTCGGCCCGACTCCAGGTACTAATATCTACAGCCTGTATGTCGGACGAATATCTACAGCTCATATGTTGGACAAATATCTATGACCTTCAGAGTGAAGACTAATATCTACAGAGCTAAGTTCGGATTAATATCTACGAGGGTCCTAGTGGTGACGAATATCTATGGAGCGTAGGTGGGACTAATATCTACAGAGGGCAGCTGAGCAAGAGGTTGTACGGAAAAGCATAAATTACTTCAATTACGTATAGGCTTAAACGTTTGAAGTACGTAAATGAAGTTTTTGCATAATATTACGTATTTTGCTGTAATGTTGAAATTGGCGTAGCGCCTGCTAGCGTCAAGGCAAGAAAAACATCCCAGTATTCACGTAGTTTAGCGGCTACGCTAGGATTGTGTAACATGGTTTGTGATACAAAAGAAAGTGCCACCTTCGTAGCGCCTGCTCGCATCAAGGTAAGAAAAACATCCCAGTTTTCAAGTAGTTTAGCGGCTACGCTAGGGTGGTTGGGCATTTACACAGCTACACTTACATACATACATCTATACAAAACTATACACATACATGAACTGCTGTACTTGTAGCTAGTATT
This sequence comes from Limnephilus auricula, assembly GCA_951813805.1. Classification (NCBI taxonomy): domain Eukaryota; kingdom Metazoa; phylum Arthropoda; class Insecta; order Trichoptera; family Limnephilidae; genus Limnephilus; species Limnephilus auricula. The sequence goes on along the minus strand of OX638388.1, from coordinate 19,366,238 downwards.
GTCACATTTCCTTCCTACCCTTCCCTATAAACCTGTCACTTTCCTGTTACCCACATCAGTCCATAATCGACCATCAACCTGTGAACATCAACATTATTAATCGCATCCGCATTTTTTCGCTATTGACCGCCGCAGAGAAGAAAGTACAAGTCCCGCAGTGAGTAATTCTCTCCTTTTCCTTGTGTGCTTACCTTCTACTTGTGCAGTGGTTCAAACACATAACATACACATTTCAAGGTCCTTCTTTTAAAAACTACACAAAACACGCATCATTCATGGTCCAAAACGAGCCGGAGATATATAACTCTTATTTCAATATCTCTTATAAACTTTCAGAGTGTATTACGCTCACCCGCAATTTAATTTTTTTCTACCCGCATTGTATATTGTTCATAGACCTCGTGTCTTTACTAATAATATGTTATTTTGTTTAATCTACTCCCAGTACTGGATAGATCAATTGAAATAATAAATTTGTTATTCCGCAAACATTAATTTTAAATTTAATTCAGTGTTGTTAACCCCTCACGGTTGTCGGGGTCAAAGATAACCCCACTGAGTACTGCGCGCAAATTGAATATTAATTAAATTATTTTATTATAAATATTATAAGCACATTCTTGGTCTGTATTCTTGTTACATTTAATAAATAATCGGAACAAGAAAATGGCTACCGCACCGTCTGGTTCGTCGTCACGGGATGACAGACGTTTAAAACGTTTAAATGCCAAACTAGCTTCAAGTTTTGCGACATTACAGTCAGTCTTTGACAAAATTAAGAAATCTTCCGATAGCGCTACAAATCTTCAAGCATTTTTATCGGGCGCTGGCACCGTAGAGAGAATCCGTTCGGAGTTTATCACCATTCTAGACGAAAAGATCGATTGTGAACTTGAGATCAATCCTCAAGCGGTCGCCGAGTACGCTCAACTGAACGCATTTGAGGAAATGTACGGTGTCATTAAATTTACCGAGTCAAGCATGCTGTCAAATTCAGTAGAGAAACCGCACCGTCAAATCAAATTACCGCCTTTAGAAATTACATGTTTTGACGGAAATTTGGAAAATTGGCCTCTGTTTTATGAAACCTATGTCTCCGTTATTCATTTAAATAGTTCATTAGACAACACTGAAAAGATGCAATATCTCATGTCCAAGTTATCGGGAAAGGCATTGACTATTTGTAAGACGATCACACCCACTGGTACAAATTACCAGGTGATCTGGAACGCTTTATGTAATAAATATAACGATCATCGCGTACTCGCAGAATCATACTTTGACCGGTTATTGAAAATGCCTGTGGTTAACTCGGTCACTCCCGCTTCCTTAGAAAATTTTGCAGATACGTATGCGACAAACATTGCCGCGCTGAAACAGTTGCAAATCAAGGATCTCGCAGAATTTATGTTGCTACATCTGGGTCTTAAACGCCTTGATATAGAGACGGTAAAAGCTTTCGAATCTTCTATTCGAGACAATGAAAGCTTTCCGTCGAGCCCAGAATTAATAGAATTCGTAAGAGGACAGCAAAGGATACTTACTCGTGCGCAAGTTACGCCAGCAACATCCAGCCGCCTCGGTTCAAATATTAATATTTCTGCTAAACCGCAAAGGACAAATTCCGCAAAGACATTTATGAATGTCGAGAAAAGTGACAATCACTCCATTGACATTTGTTTTTGTTGTCAAAAGGGATCGCACCTTTTATATCAATGTTCTAAATTTATTAGTCTAGAACCACGCAATCGATTTAATTTCATTAAGTCATCCAATACGCAAGTTTGTGTAAATTGCCTTAGTACTAGGCACAACACGAAATCATGCAAATCAAAGAGTACGTGTAAATCATGCGCTCTTCATCACCATACCTTATTGCATTTCAAGCAAACTGATACGCGAAAACCACAGTCAGACCCAATACCGTCTTCCGCGTCACAAGCAGGTACCGATAATAATAATTCAAATTCTCCGAATCCAGTATCGCTGTGTGTGACAAACACAAACTCTTGTGCTAATTCTACGGTACTTCTGGGAACCGCCATCTGTTTAACTCGAGATCTTAAGGGACAGGTTCAATCTATCCGTGCGCTAATCGATAGCGGCTCCCAAAGGGACATTATTACGCGTAAATGCTGTTCACGTTTGAATCTTACGGTACAATCATCTCCCAGCACTTACGTCACGGGAATAGGTGACGTAAGAAATCTAACAAAGGGAATGACTTGTCTCAAACTGTTCTCCCCTTATAACGATGCTCACTCGTATACTATTCAACCCTACGTGGTAGAAAATATCACTAATGAACTGCCTACCGTTAACATAAACCGCGCCTCATTATCATATCTCGACAATTTACCCTTAGCAGACAAAACTTTCTGTACGCCTGGTGAGATTGATATTATTTTGGGATGTGACATGTTTGCTCGCATTTTAAATACCAACAAAATATCAGGTTCCCCTGGTCAGCCATTCGCTATTGAAACTACTTTAGGGTATTTAACATTAGGTACTGCTCCGACGATGATTGAAACCCCAAGTAACTACGTCACGCAATCATTTTGTACGTTCGCTGAAAATGAGGATTTTCGTCTTTCACGCTTCTTTGAATTGGAAGATATTCCAGATGAGAAGTTTTTAACGCCTGATGAACAAGAATGTGAGGACCAATTCAAGCTCACCACTTCTCGTGACACGACAGGTCGTTATATCGTCGCGTTGCCGTTTCGAAAAAGTCCATCTGTCCTTGGCGCGTCGTTGCCGACAGCCGAGCAGAGGTACCGATCTCTCGAACGCCGCTTAAAATCCCAACCCGCCATAAAAGTAGAATATGACAAAATATTGCGCGAATACCTTCAGAAAGGGTACATTTCCCCGGTCGACAATTCTGATTTACCGCATTACGTAATCCCGCATCATATCGTAGTTCGCGAGGATAAACTGACTACTAAAATTCGCATGGTGCTGGACGCGAGTATGAAATCCGATTCTGGTTACTCGCTTAATGATATTCTACACACCGGTAAGAATTTACAAGGTGACTTGTTTCGCATTATCCTCAATTTCCGATTATTCCCCATAGCTATAACCGCTGACATAAAACAAATGTATCTACAAATTGTAGTGCAAGAAGAATGCCGTCGTTTTCAGCGCATGCTGTACAGATTTAACGATAGTGACCCTTTGCAATTGTTTGAATTTAATCGCGTCACTTTCGGCATGTCTTGTAGTCCATTCTTGGCAATGCGTACATTGCGCCAACTTGCGTCGCATGAACAACCTCGTTTCCCACTTGCTGCAAACCTGGTAGAAAAAGGCTCATTCTACATGGACGATTTTGTCACCAGTTGCTCGTCGGTCGAGGAAGCTACCGAGTTGTCTACGGAATTGATACAACTATTTGCCGCGGGAGGATTTGATCTTGTAAAATTCTCTAGTAATACTCCAAACTTTTTGTCCACAATTCCTTCAGATCGTCGTGTCAAGGAACATGTGGAATTTAATCCCGATGAAAACCTAAAAATACTGGGGCTTCATTGGATACCCGCTTCTGATAATTTTATATTTGTTGTAAACGCTAACGAAAGAACTTGCACCAAACGAAACATCCTATCGACGATTGCTCGTCTTTGGGATTTGATGGGTTTCGTCGCACCGGTTGTTTTATTAGCTAAGCTTATAATTAAATCTCTATGGGAGTACAACCTGGATTGGGACGATACTCCTCCTGACACCGTGGTCACGCTTTGGCGCCAGTTTGAAAAGGAATTGCCATTATTGCAATCTATTAGAATTCCTCGCTTTTTAGGTGTTGAATACCAATGTGTATTAACACTCATCGGATTTTCTGACGCAAGCGAACGCGCATTTGGAGGTGTTGTATACTTACACGTTTACTGTCCGAATACTAATAAAATCACAATTAGCTTATTATGCGCCAAATCCAAGGTCGCTCCTGCGAAGGCGATTTCACTTGCGCGTCTAGAATTATGTGGAGCGCTGGTACTTGCGCGATTAATGCGTACGGTCAGTAACACCTACGCATCAAATTCGATAGTTCATACGACTTTAGCCTTTTGTGACAGCACGGTTGCGCTAGCATGGATAAATTCACCACCTGCTAGATGGCAGACATTCGTTGCCAACCGCGTATCACAAATACAAGATCATCTGCAGGCTGAATGCTTCCATCATATAAAAGGTAAAGACAATCCCGCTGACTGCCTGTCGCGCGGTCTAACCCCCGCTCAGCTAATAGACCATCCATTATGGTTTAACGGCCCCGCATTTGCTCAGTTACCTAAAAGTGATTGGCCTCTACAACGTTTTGATTCAAAATCTGGATCTGAACCACCCGAACTGAAAACAAAAATTTTGATGGCAGTTCAAAACAATAACCGCCTCAAAACGATTGCACCACCGTTATTATGCGCACTAGCTTCTCGTGTCAATTCTTGGCCGAAATTAATTCGAATTGTAATTTTTATTTTTCGTTTCATTAAGAAACTACCGCGAACATTCGAATTAAGTCATACTGCCGTTGCAGAACTCGCTGTTATAAAATCGGTACAGCAAGAACATTTTTCCGAAGATATGAAGGCAATGACTGACAGGAAGAAACTTCGGCGCGCTATTGCAAAATTGAATCCGTTTCTTCATGAAGGTATTCTAAGGGTAGGAGGCAGGTTGAAAAACGCTGAATTAGAATTTGACAGTCGGCATCCTATTCTTTTACCCCCACGTGCTCATGTAGTCAATTTAATAATAGATTACTATCATATCAAGAACTTACATACAGGTCCTACCTTACTCATGTCTTTGCTAAGACAAAGGTTCTGGATTCTTTCCTCGCGTAATCTGGTTAGGAAGCGCGTGCATCAGTGCAATACGTGCTTCAAGATTAATCCCAAACCGCAATTCCCAATAATGGGAGATTTACCCTCATGCCGCGTCCGCGAAGCCAAAGCTTTTCTACACACAGGTGTTGACTACGCGGGCCCGCTTCAAATAATCCCTTATAGACGTCGGGGTGTTCGAAGTCAAAAGGCGTACATTTGCCTTTTTATTTGCTTGGTGACCCGGGCTGTTCATATCGAACTCGCTTCAGATCTTTCCACTGAAGTCTTCCTTAATGCTTTCAAACGCTTTTTATCACGTCGTGGTCCTGTGAGCGTTATGTACTCTGATAACGGAACGAACTTTGTGGGCGCTAAGTCCCAGTTAAAATCTCTATTCGAACTTATAGAGTCACCAAATTTTAAGAATGAACTCTCAGATAATCTACGGGAAAACCGCATCGAATGGAAAATGAATCCTCCTCAATCTCCACACTTTGGTGGAATCTGGGAAAGTAATATAAAGTGTGTGAAGAGTTACTTGAATAAAATAGTGGGTACATGTCTACTCACGTATGAAGAGATGCAAACGGTGCTTTCTCAAATAGAAGCACTTCTAAACTCACGTCCGCTGTCCGTACTGAGTGTTGCTGATGTCTCAGCTCCGTTGCCTCTTACTCCTGCACATTTTTTAACTCTTACTCCGTTAAAATCTCTACCCGCTGCTGACTTAACCAACGAGTCAGTAAACTTGTTGCAACGGAAGCATATCGTGGATCATCTCGTCCAGACTTTCTGGAATCGTTGGCGCATGGAGTACCTAAATACTTTACAATCTCGTCAAAAATGGAACACGAGCGCCAATCCGGTAACTACAGGCACTGTCGTAATCATCAAGTGTGACAACATCGCGCCTCTTCAATGGCCCATCGGCATAATAGTCAATGTTTATCCCGGTGTAGACGGAGTGATTCGCGTTGCCGACGTTAAAACAAACACCGGTACATACCGCAGGGCAGTGGTTAAACTTTGCCCTTTACCTTCGCAATAACATAGTCCGTTGACTTGGCCATCAGATATTGCATCTATGGCCCTTCTTTTAGCTTTAACTTTCACCAATTTTTAAATTTTGTTTATAAAGTGATTAGTACTACACTCTTAAGGTTTATGGAAGTGGATTCGTTCATCCCCTTCCAGGCGGGGGGCATGGTTGGGCATTTACACAGCTACACTTACATACATACATCTATACAAAACTATACACATACATGAACTGCTGTACTTGTAGCTAGTATTGTCACATTTCCTTCCTACCCTTCCCTATAAACCTGTCACTTTCCTGTTACCCACATCAGTCCATAATCGACCATCAACCTGTGAACATCAACATTATTAATCGCATCCGCATTTTTTCGCTATTGACCGCCGCAGAGAAGAAAGTACAAGTCCCGCAGTGAGTAATTCTCTCCTTTTCCTTGTGTGCTTACCTTCTACTTGTGCAGTGGTTCAAACACATAACATACACATTTCAAGGTCCTTCTTTTAAAAACTACACAAAACACGCAACACTAGGTTTGTGTAACATGGTTTGTGATACAAAAGAAAGTGCCCCCTACGTAGCGCCTGCTCGCGTCAAGGCAAGAAAAACATCCCAGTTTTCGAGTAGTTTAACGGCTACGCTAGGTTTGTGTAACATGGTTTGTGATACAAAAGAAAGTTCTTTAAACTATAAACGCAATATTACGTTATGCCACTATGCTATACATAATTGCAAATCCAACCTCTGCCAGTGCTGTAGATATTCGTCTACATCATCTGTTCTGTAGATATTAGTCAGCAGTTTGAGCTGTAGATATTCGTCCTCACTTTGGTTTCCATAGATATTGTTCCAACATACCTCCTATAGATATTAGTCAACACATGGATTCTCATAGATATTAGACTAGCGATGGGAATGATCGAAACTTTTATATAATCGATTTTTTTTAATCGAGACATCACAATAATCGAATGATTAATCGATTTTTTGCTCGGAGTTTGGGAGCAATAGCTACGGTCAGGGGCAGGATTTTTGTCTGTGTGTGTGTGTGTGGGTGGGTGGGGGGGGGGGGGGGGGGGGGGGTAGGAAGCCGAAAATTATTATGGTGCATCATGTATGGCAACGCTTATTGTTTGTTGTAATTTTATTTGTTGTTTTTTGGTATGCATTTCACAACATAACAATTATTGTTAAGCCACTTAGTTTAGCCCGTTGGTAAAAATATTTATATATGTTTAATAATATGTCAATAATTATAATTATATGACATTTTTGTTCAAAAACAATTTCTAAATAACGTGTTTAAATAACGCAACATTAGTAAGTAAGTACTGCAACAACATTTCAATCACCGTTTTTCTTTCCTGGCAATGGCAAATTGGCAAATTCCTTTTTGTTTGATGGCAACATTAGTGCTATTCCTTTTTTCCACGAATTTCAAATATGTGGGCATCTCACAACAATAAAATTACTAATAAGATATTTAGTTTAGCTGGTAGGTACAAATTCCCATTAATAATATTGACAGTGTGTCTGTGTTTATTACGAATATAATAATTTTATGTCGTTTTTGTTAAAAAAATAACCTCTAAATAACATGTAGGTTATGGACACCTTTTCGTAAAAGATTATCATTAAATAAAGTTTTCTTATTATAGAAATCGTTTCTTTTTTATTACAAACTAAGAAACACCTGTTAATTTCAAATAAAATAAATATATTAGGTCATTTAAAGCAGATATGTTCCATATGAAAACATATTGCTTGCTGATTTTAGTAGAGTATTATTTACTGCCCTGAAGAAACTACGGTTTTAGCGAAACCCGGTCGGCATTAAATAAAAATGTTATATACTAAGTTATTGTTTTATTTTAAATTAAATATACTTTACCCAAATAGATGATACATAACCTCATAAAAAAACATTTTTAAATTGTTGAAAGCTATCACCATCGCAATCTTTTACGTATAAACTATACTGAAAACGTAAATCGTTACCTAAAAGTATTCATTCATAATTTAAAATTCACACATCAGGTTGTTTATAACATGTACCTATAAAATACTTCGTTTGTCAAGCAAAATCACTTTCGATGACGTTTCAAGACTATGCATTCGAATTCTGACATCGAGAAGCGAGAATCGATTCCAACTTCGATGACGTTTAAAACCGATTGTCTCGGACTGTGCATTCGAATGGATTCTGACATCGAGAAGCGAGAATCGATTTCAAGTTCGATGACGTTTCAAACCGATTGTCTCGGCCGTGCATTCGAAAGAATTTTGACATCGAGAAGCGAGAATCGATTCCAAGTTCGATGACGTTTCAAACCGATTCTCTCGGACTGTGCATTCGAATGAATTTGACATCGAGAAGCGAGAATCGATTTTTCTATGGAAATGAATCGAAATCATTCGATGGTAAAAAAGATCGAGTAAATAATCGATTATTCATCGATTGTGCCCATCGCTATATTAGACCGCTTTGTTCAGTTTTTGAAATTCCTGTAGATATTAGTAGACGCCTCCTTCGGCCCGCGAGGCGTCGTGCAAGATTCTCGTCGCTCTCTTACTTTATGGTAGCACTGTAGAATTTATTTCTAAACAATAATAGTGGAAGGATTCCTGAAGTTCGGGACTCGAACTCCCAAAAAGTATTGAAATCCGCAACTCCCTGTCCCTGTCAGTCTAAATAAAAACAGTCATTGCTCATGTTACTCATTTCCAATACTTCCGTTCAGAGAAAATTCAGTGTCTTTAAACATTTGAAAACAGAAAATAGAAATCGCCTACTGCGGTAGCACTGATGACTACTCAAGAAGGGATTAAAAAAGAACGAGAAAGTTTGAAGTTTAGTCGTTCAAACAAAACGTTATTAAAAAAATATGACATTGTTAATAAAGTCTTAGGGGGTTTCTCACCATCCTCCCAGTAGCTTATCTACCCTAATAACGAATATTTTCGATTTACGATTTACGGTTTATTTATTTATTAAGTTGGAGTTTATAATTCGGTACTCGAACCTACGAATAGTGGCTATACATTGGATAAGTTTGCCGAGTTTTCTAACAACTGCGAGTATTTTATTTTTGTTTTTAATAATATTGGTTATTAGGGTAGATAAGCTAACGGGAGGATGGTGAGAAACCCCATTATTATAATAATGTTTACTGCTAACTAAATAACTTAAGTTCTTATTTGAAATCGTTGGTCTCAACGTTAATTAACAAATTTTTTTCAAATTTTTTGGTCAAGTGATTCTTTAACACTAAAATACTATTTTATCTTCTTTTTAAAATACTATTTAATCTTCTTTTCTTCAACTATTTTTTGTCACGAACTCTGCCGCACGGTATTATGTTCTTGCAGCCGTTTTCGCGGGCTTAATAAAATTCAAACTTGTAGAATTAATTTAATTATGAAAACGAATTTAAAAAAAAAAATACTGGTATTTAAGTTTGCCTGTGAACATTGATAAAAAAAATAAAGGACTCAACTTCCTTATTCTAGCCATGGTGAATACTTTTTTATAAGTCATATTTTTGCGTCATTGGTTATTGGGATGTAATCTATTTTTAAATCTTATATTTAATAATAGGTTTTAATCATGTTAATGTTCCAAATAAAATAAAATCAATAATTTATTTTGTTTTATTTTGAAGAAATTGCGGGAATTTGTTCTCCCTAATTTGGGGAATTTTAGAACGTAAGCATCGGCAACCCTGGAGTTGACACAAGTTGAGAAGAGTTGACTAGTTGACTTGACAGTTGGTTGACAGTTGTTTGTTGTTGGTGTGCGGTTATAATGTGAGTGGTTTGTTTATGATTACTGCCTATTACTTCCTCCGACATTTTTCGAAACATGTTTGCTCTGCTATTTGGTGATATGAAGTAAAATTATTTATCTAATTAATTCATTATACAGACCCAAATAGACAGAAAATATTTTGTGACCAATTTTATTGGTAATGATTAGTTTGAGGCTCTGTCATAAATGAAATTGAATTTTAGATACTATTTCACTTATAATTTTTACTTTTGTTTGGTAAAATAAATATAGTTACCTATTTACAGAGAATATGTCAGAGATCGATTCCATGGAGGCCCTTCTCCACCTCTCCGTCCAAAACTTGTGTATGGTGACGTCCAAGGATGGCATTGAAGTGTACACAGGACATATTGATGGAGAAGACAATTTTGCATCTTTTCTTACTAATTTAAACGCTTTGGGCATCTCATTTTATACCCGAAGAAGTCGAAAATGCAAATCAAGTCAGTGTTTCACACACAGAATAAATATAAAATATTTTAACAATCTTTCGGTTCTGATTTTTGAATCCGTAGTTTGAACATTCAGTGTAAAATGGCGATGGCCTTATTTCATTAATCCCTATCTAATTTTCAATATGTAACTTTCATTAAACCAAACCATCATAACATTTATGTTTTTAATATGTAATATTATTATCTTCTTTTCGCAGCTCCTTTTATTTGTAAAGCAAGTGTTTATCCTGTTTATTATTTTTGTCTAAAACCAGGGATTATTTTTGCAGGCATACCGTTGTTCATATCCGATAGAAAGGATTCCGATATAAATATTCCTTTTATGGGTTCGCCATTTAAAATACTAAAAACAATGTACATGATGTGCTCTCAAGATGGCAATTACACCCCAAAGTCACCGGAATCGGAATCGGTGAGTTCATAATTAGTAAATGTTGGTTTAAAAAATACGTTTTTTGAGCTACATAAATATAAATTATATTTTATAATCGCCATAGAATAAAGAAAAGCACAAGAAATGCAATGTGGGGGTAAATTTTCCTTCCAACACTTCCACATTATGAAATTCAAATGGGATGGTGATATACAATGTCAGGAAAGTGTATCTACATGAAATGTATTTCTAGTGTGTGATATCTATTCAGCGATAATCACGATGAGATTTTACAAAAATTTTAATTCTTGAATTTTTCCTTTTGTAGTTCCAACCTCCCTCTAAGAAACGGAGATTTTTTTCAAATCCAACAAAAAAGATTGGTTGCCCCGCTTATATGATTGTGAAATCTATAATTGTCTACAAGGAGGATGCGTACAAGGTGAAAGCTCCGTGCACGCCCAGGGCCACAGCTAAATTAAAGGTAACTTTTGATATCTATTGTTGGACCTTATAAAACTGTCATGTCATTTTAAAGAATATCGATATAAATTTCATAAAAATAACTTTATTGGTCTATACACACATATAATAAGTAAATTTCCCCATTGAGTTACAATCTATGTGTAATCTTCTAAATCTTCTGATATATTTGAGTCTATTTCCGGGTTCTATGCCTTAGCCCGCTAGCTGACTGGTATCTGGTGGCAAGCAGCCATTTGGACACTTGCATGAGCTGTTGGGTGGTTTTTGCCACAGATATCATGTGTATGAATATGAATCCGTTGTGCATTAGCATCCAAATTCGAATACATGTAATAGAATATTGAATGTAATTTGTAACAGAATTAATGGTACTGACACACTTGCTCATTAATTAATGGTACTGACACACTTGCTCATTAATTAATGGTACTGACACACTTGCTCATTAACTTATGAGCATGCTTATCAACTGTACACATTTGCTCATAAATGAACAGGCTTGTTTTGAACTTCTCATGAATGAGCATGCTCAAAGCCAACAATTGAACACACATGCTCTTTAATGAGCGTGCTCATGTCAAAAAATAAATGTCATCGTTTAGAGTCAGTTCCATTCACCCACAATATCTTATTGCTTGCAACGCAATTATTAATTAGAGCATAGATGCTTAGAGGCTTCCCCTTCCATCCGATAATCTATTGAGCATTCTCACAAATCAGTTGATTTGTGAGAATGCTAAGCCTCTAAGCATCTATGCTCATTTCAATCCGATCTCAGTTCGTGGGTTTACTCTTCTAGAGATCCAATTACGAACCCAAATCGATCTTTTTATTTTCTTTCACCAAAAGTTTCTTCAGTAATTGCGTTGCAAGAAATAAGATTACTTTATTGACTTCTATGCGGACAGAACTGACTCTATTATGTCCTTGTAACTGTATAACTGTTGACATCTTGGACCCAAATCAACCGTTTTGTTTTCTTTTGTCAAAAGATTCTTAAATAATTAATAATTGCGTTGCAAGCAATAAGATGTTGTGGGTGAACGGAACAGCCATTGATTTGTGAGCATGCTCATTTGAAGCCAAATGAGCATGCTCATTACTAGCAACATCACCGACACACATGCTACTAGGTAGCATGCTCTTTGGCTTCTAATGAGCAAGTGTGTCCGTAGCTTTAAAAGAAAACTATGTGCATGAGAATAACGATCCCTTCCAATGAGAAACTAGCCACAAATAAATTAATGTAGGCTTCAAAGGAGATCATATTAAATTGTCTCCGCATCGATAAAATTAATAGTTCATCTTTGAACTGAATAACAATTAATTTGTTACCACACAATTATTGTGATAATTTATTGTCATATACTTTTAACCAGATTATTGATAAAAAATAATGCCACCATATCATTTTGAATAAGATTTTATATTTTTAAGCAATGGTTATCAAATTATGGGTCCGACAGACTCAGTTATAAAAATAAAAGATCATTTATAACACAATAAAGCTCGCCATACAATCCCATACAGACCTGCCATACCTAAGATGACAAGTTATAAGCGCGTGGTGACACTATACCCTTTCTCTCACTTTCCGAGAGCAGTTATAAATTTCTAGTTGTAGAATTTGTGTACATGATTTTTTATTGGAAGAATACTCGTCATGATATAAAAAAACCGGTACCTACCTACTTGGTAAAATGAGGTCATAATAAAAAAATATGAGGATTTCTACCCCCTCCCCCCCTGATGCTTTAAATTCTACAGGCGGCCCGCGGGCCATCCAAATGGCCCCCGATAGCAAAAAGGTTCCCCGCCCTTGCTCTAGAGAAAATATGAGTTGTTTCTATATAGAAGTGAGATTCTCAACGGATTATAAAAGTTTTGGTGGAAATACCTGGTGGTTGAGTGTGATTGCTTTTTAATTAATGTAGAAAACCTTTAGTATGAAAGGATCGCTAACCATCACATAAATAATCATATCTATATATCAAGACTGATAAATTTCGAACATGATGCATCTACTATTATGTAATAAATTTACAAGGGAGAGATGGGTTTGTGATATATTTTCAAATTCAGTTTTCTCAAAATTAGGTATTTTGAGTTGTTTCCCTATAGAACTGAGGTATCAAAGTAGTAACTCTTATTGTTTGTTTTTGTAGGTACTGGAAAGGCTCAATAAAGATCTAACGTCTAGTAGTCCACCCGTGGGAACATATCGCTACATTTTGCTCTTATCTCCAGAGGGGGATCACATCCACTCTGCGGACAGTGTCTATTTGAATCAGACACTACATCCATTATTGCAAAAAGAAATCTATAGACTGGCTAATCAAAATATCTGTTCAATGGAAATTGTAAGGGCACATCTTCAAGAAATTGTTTCAGACATGTTTAAAGGAAGAAATAATCCTAAACCTGAAATTTTAAACAGAGCCTTTTATCCTACTGATAAGGTTATACAGTACCATTTGCGTCAAGCTCTTTTGAAGTCCAGCAATGCTAGAGATAAATGTCAAGAACTTCTAAACGAAGGCGATGCGTGTGCTACCCACCCTGTTAGTCAAAAGGCTAGCAACATTACTGTGCCTGAAGACCTTCTGGAGAATGCAGGTAACGGATACGTTAGAATGCAGCATGGAAATTGTTTATCTTTAGAAAGTATCTTATCAAACAAAGACATTTGGAATAAATCGCGTGCTTCATTAATCAATATGATAGGTTTAACGTATTTAGAACATAATGAAGAAAACTCTTTAAAATTATCCCAAGCAATCAAGGAATTGGAGAGAGATATGGAATTATCAGCTCAAAGATCTCAGAAAGTGCTGAAACACTCAAAAGGAGACTTACCAGCGCGGGGTGCTGTAGAGGAACTGTGTGAGATAAAATCGGAAACCATCAACGCCTTGATATCAGAACAGTGCGACTCTGGGGACGACAGTAATAGTGCAGATTACTTCATCATTGAAGTGTCGGAAGAAAAATGACCATTAGATATGTCTGCAAATAATATTCCTGCGTATATCTTATACATTAAGGAAGAAGAAGAACAACTATATTGATTCGATGAAATATTCTTATCTTGTCCATTTTATGTCTATTTTTACATACAATTTTATTTTAAATAACAAAAATAAATACAAGCTGAAGGTTTCCTTGTTTAACCTGTAAGGTGTGCTTGACTTACCGTCAAGCTAATTGATGTGCACGGCTGACTGGCTGACTGTAGCCATTAATAACATATCTTTTTTTTAAATATTCAACTAAAGAAAAATAGCCAGTATTAGAGCTTATTCACTATGTAAGTTTAATTTATTTAGGCAATACTCGCAACTCTGGATCTGTGTACATTGCAGAAACATTATTAAACAGGAGCCAAATGTGCGCCTGGCGTGTTTTATCTTCACAGCTCTGGAGCTCTGTGCAATGAGAAACAAAAAATAAAAGTGATATAGGAATAATATTAAATAGTGAGCAACAGTTAGATTGCAGAAACCCATTTTCATGGCACATATTTGGCGCCTGCCGAGGAGAGATTCCGCAAACGCGCATATTTGACACCTGCAGGATAGAGATATCGCAAACTACACAACTTCAAGCAGATCGCGAAAATCCCATTTTTAAGGCGCAAATTTCTCGCCTGCTGAATAGAGATTCCGCAAACTACATAACTGCAAAACCACGAAGATTGCGGAAATTCCCTTTTAAGGCGCGTTTTTGGCGCCCGCCGAAAAGAGATTCTGCAAACTACACGACTGCAAAGACACGAGGATTGCGGAAATTATTTTTTAGGCGCATTTTTGGCGCCTGCCGAGAAGAGACTCCGTAAACCCAATTACAAAGCTAGGTAAATTACGGAAATTCTTTTTTTAAGGCGCATATTTGGCGCCAGCCGAAAAGAGATTCTGCAAACTACACAACTTCAAAGCTACGCCGATTACGTAAATCCTTTTTAAGGTGCGTATTTGGCGCCTGCTGAGAAGAGATTCCGTAAACTACTCAACTTCAAAGCTAGATAGATTGAGGAAATTCTTTCTTTAAGGCGCACATTTTGCGCCCCCCAAAAACAGATTCCTACTACAGAACTTCAAAGCTACGTAGATTGCGGGTCAATTTCTTATCAAAATAAAAATTAGGCAAAGCATCCTGACGATCTGGGTTTCTTTGCCTACACCCCTCCATGATCAATTCCGAAATCAATAACAAAATCTGTTAAAAGTTGCATTTGTAGAAAAATCATAATTTTTATGGACATAATGCAAGGCACGGAGAACTTTGAGAGCCGTTTTCGGGAGAAGACTTAAAGAGACTATATGACGTCGAACTGACTGACTTTTTGGATTCTTACAAGAATTAGGATCTGAAGAGAAATCAATTACAAAATCTGCAAAAATTCTGCAAGAGTCGTTTTCTAATGCTGTTTTTTTAAACAGTTTTATATGGCGCCGAACCAACTGATTTTTTGGATTCTTACTAAGAATTGTGATCTGAAGAGGAATCATTGACAAAATCTGCTAAAAGTTGCATTTGTGGAAAAATCATAATTTTTATGGGCATAATGCAAGGCTTGGGGTCGAACTTTGAGAGGCATTTTCTCAGGTTATTTGAAGAAACAGTCAGATAACTCGTGATTTCTTTTCAATCCAGTAAAAAAAATGACAAGGAAAGGGGGGGGGGGGTAATTCATGTCAAATTTATTGTTAAAAATAAATTTCCCAAATTTTCAAATATCATTTTTTGTAGAATCAATATATATATTCATCAATTTTTGCATAAAAATAATATATATTCTTCATTTCAATTCTCAGATCTTACATCTCGGATCTAGAATACAAAATTGGCTCCCCTGTAAAGTTGATTAATGCCTCGTTCTGACGTTTCAGTTTATGATTTTTCGATGTAGAAAAGTGTTTTTTCCCGGGCGTCCTTTTTGTATGGGCCGAAAAGCGAAGTCTATCATCTTAACAACTTTTATTGAACGACAAAAATTGAACAAGATTCCGTTCATACATTTTAATTTAAATCCAACCGAACTTGTTAATCAAGATGGCGTCAACTGAGATTGTAAATGGTGCGTCTCTACAATTTCTGACATTTTGAGGAACGATCTTGAGAATGTGTTGTTGAAAACTCACAAAAAAACGTATTTGGATTAGTAATCCAACCTTCCAACTCGATCTTCCAACGCACGAACTACCCCTCCACACAATCGTCCAAACGTTTGAAGTTGGAAGTTGGCCGCAGTCTAGCATTATGGTGCTACGTCCAGACTGCGGCCAACTTCAAACGTTTGGTCGATTTTGTGGAAGGGTAGTTCGTGAGTTGGAGTTCGAGTTGGCCCGGGATCGCCTCCGAGGCGATCGCGACGGCCAACTCACACGAACCAGCCTGCCGCAGCCACACATCATTCTGCGAACCGCTGGCGATCAAGACACGTGTTCCGCGTACCATTAAAATGAAAATATTATTACGGGAGAGTGGTATAACATATATTTGAAAACATGTCGTATATATACTTCTACGTAATAATTGTAGACAACTGATAAGATAAGCGCCGAATCATCCGCCATCCGCCATGTTGAAATTTGGAGTTGGAAAGTTGGCCGCAGCAACCACACGATCGGCCAATCTTCCAACTCCGAATTTCAACATGGCGGATGTCGAACAGCTGATTCGGTGCTTATCTCATCAGTTGCCTACAATTATTACGTACAAGTATATACACGACATGTTTTTAAACAATTGTTATACCACTCTCCCGTAATAATATTTTCATATTAATGGTACGCGGCACATGTGTCTTGATCGCCGGCCGTTCGCAGATATATGTGGACGGCGGCGGACGAGGAAGGCTGGTTCGTGTGAGTTGGCCGTCGCGATCGCCTCGGAGGCGATTCCGGGCCAACTCGAACTCCAACCTTTCAACTCGATCTTCCAACGCACGAACTACCCCTCCTCACAATCGTCCAAACGCTTGAAGTTGAAAGTTGGCCGCAGTCTGGACGTAGCATAAGCATAAGAAGGGCATCTAAATCATTTACAAATTTCGGAAAAACAATTTGATGAACTTTTACCTTTCTAAAATTTAAGATAAATATAAAAAATGCAATCTGATGCGAAAGGAAAAAACATTTTAAAAACAAAATTACAAATAAATTGAGATATTTAGCAAAGGGAGATTCGTTTTCAAGTCTCCGCTATTTTTTGCTTGCATTCCTAATTTCTTCTCGTCAATGGTTCTGAACGTCTTATTTATGAATAAGTATATAAATAAATAAAAACGTAAATGAATGACTGGAAAAAATATACCAACCACAAATTTATAACCCCCCGCTCGTCGATAGCTGTTATGCCTGTTTTAGCTCCGTATACTTTTGCGAACCAAACCACGAATTATGGGTGGATTGAAGCGTCTCGGTTTTCAAATTAATGTATACGCCGCCTTACATTTGCATATTTGGTTGAGGTACGCACTTTTTATGAAATCTGGGGAGATTTATTTTTTCGGCATGTCATGTGTCATCACGGTCAGTGTCATAGAAAAGGAATTTCGTATGTGTATTTTTATTTTGTAACGCGCGTAAAAACTTAAAATGGACAGTATTGTGGTTTTAGAAGTATGCGACTCAAATAAAGGAAACAAAAGCAAAGGAAACTTCAGCGAATGTACACTGGACTCGCTTATTTCGCTTTGCGTTTACAAATTTTGCGACCTATCAAATGTTCCTCTTAGGTTAAAAATTGAAATGTGCGATACTGAAAAGCGTCTGAAGCTGAATGAAGAGGATTTCCAGCAAAACGTTATCTGGCCGAGCGAATTGCCGTGGCAGATAGCATCTTGCAAACTGCCCACCGTATTCGCCGACTCGACAATCATAACAGGCCTGTGTGCGGTCTCTCGGTACCTGTGCAAGTGTAGGACTGCTGAGCCCCTCGAGGTAGAACACCCTAAAGGTATCTTGGGCTTCAGAAGCGGTTGTTTGCAGGCACCTAATGAAGTTTCTGTCTGGACCAAGTTTTGTGAAATAGAAATTTTAGAAACAACTAACGATATTCTTGAAAACATGGATAGAATATTTTGTCCTAAAGACAATGCAACTTTTGTAATCCCCCATAATTTGGCACGTTTTGAAAAGCATTTAAAACAACCTTTGAGAGTTCATAATGTTTACAAAGTGGCGCGTGATGTTGCCAATAAATCATACAAAGCCCAAGAAGCTATTTTCCACAAAACAGACCCCGAGAATCCCAAGCAAGGTTCTCTGCGAACTAACGTAAAATACAGAAACTGGAAGTCTAAAAATAAGCCAATATTCATCGATAGTTCCACACCGATTGACGATCTCCAACTAGAACATTTATTTGCTGAAGGACCATACTTAACTTTAGCCGATTTAATTTTGTATCCATGCTATTTCTTAATATTTTCTACTCTAGGCACTTACAAATTAAAAGAATTCTTACCAAAAACTTATAAATGGTTTGAAAACTTAAAATCTCTCCCAGCATTTAAAAGAATAGACACATTTTTGTTCAAAGTCTTCGAAGATGTAATTAATTTGGATGATCAACAGAGAAGGAATATAACATACGTGATACCCGAAGTTCAAGACGTCAGTCTTTATAAATGTGATCCGAAGCGAAGTAATCCTAAAAAAAGACTTTACACAAAAGAAATGTTAGTGAAGTGCGCACTAGACGTTGTCAGCGAAAATACAGAAGTATTATTAGAGTTGAGCAAATCTGACGCAAACCTAGATGGAAAGATAGATTGGTCGTCTATCCCTCCCGATGTAAATCCCAACGGCGGCCACCTGCCTGACAAGAGGACGGAGCGGAAGAGCCAGCAACTGGAGAACATGGCGCTGGCGGTCATGAAGCTGGCCCGGCCCGGTCACCGCATTATAGACTTCTGCTGTGGCAGTGGACATCTCGGGATACTGTTGGCTTATCTCCTGCCTCAATGTACTATTGTCTTACTAGAAAACAAAGAGGAATCTCTGAATCGGGCCAAAGCCAGGGTGAAGAGCATGGGATTCAAAAATATTTTCTTTTTTCAATGCAACTTGGATTATTTTATAGGTGATTTTGACATTGGAGTTGCATTGCATGCGTGTGGAATTGCGACAGATTTAGTTCTGGAGAATTGCATCAAGAAAAATGCTTCTTTTGTGGTGTGCCCTTGTTGCTACGGATCATTGCACATCACAGAGAGACTCCTCTATCCGCGGAGTCAAGCCTTCTCCGTGGTGCCCCTAGACAGGTACATGTGCATCGGCCATGCCGCCGATCAGACGCATGTGGACCACCCCATGGAGGAGCGTGGCGGCAAGTGCATGATGATCATAGACTCGGACCGGGCGCGCCATGCCATGGACAACGGCTACACCGTGGAGCTATCACGACTCAAACCTTTGAGCTGCACTCCCAAGAATATGCTGATTGTAGGGATCTCCAGTACCTACGCACTTAATTAAAAATATTAGTAAAATAATAATCATAATTTCTTAACTTGTACCACAAAGTTTTAGGATTGACCATATTGCTTCCATCTCAAATGAAGGTACAAAGTTGAGGGATGAATCGTGTTCTTGAATTGTAAATAATAAATAAATTATATTGGATACAGAAACGCGCCATTGTACCTATTCTTTTATCTCTTTAATACAAAATTTTCATCGAGTACCACCTGACTCTATTTTCGTCATAACTTGTTTTTTGCAAAATGATGTTTTTGTAAATTGTACTGTCTTACCAGATAATGTGTTTATCTTCTTTATACAGGGTGTAATAGGATGTACCCGAGAGATTTTACCCAGCGATTCCTGAGCATAAATGTATTTGTCATTTTGCTGTCCGATGACATCTTTTTTCTAATAAAAACATTAAAAATATATTTCCACCATGCATCGCAACTGAGTTTGTTTCTAGAGAAGCGCGTATATATTATAGCGCGCCTTGATAAGCGTTGTGTCTCATTCTAGCGGCATGCCGCATGCACGAAACCGCGCATGTTTCACTCAAACCCATTGTGACGCGGTATTTCCGATAGCTATGGGATCAGTAGCGACGTGTGATCAAAAAAAAAATTTTTGCTTTTAGTAGAAAAAATATATCATCGGACAACAAAATGACAAATACATTTGTTACTCCAAATATGCTCAGGAATCGCTGGCTAAAATCTCTCGGGTACATCCTGTTACAACCTGTATATAAGAATATCACGTCACAATGTTTGTTCGAGATAAACTACAACCCTTAAAAAAATTGGCGTATTTTGTCAGAGGCTAAAAATATTCCCGCTTTGCAATAAAATCCAAATAAATGGAACATTTGTTAACGTATTCGAAAACTAAAAACTATTTTCGAAAGGTGATGAAATAGGCTTTCAAATTTCTATACTAAAAATTACTATGTTTTTTTAAAATATTTTTTTTTTTGCGAAAACTTTAAAAAGTGTTCAAAATGGCTCACTTTACTTTTTTTTCTAACTAAAATTACTGATAATGAAAAAAAGATAAAACACATACTTATTTCATTAGATAAATGAATTATAAACCTTACTGTGACCTCACTTTTTTTGTTTCATGTAAAAAAAATCTTTAAAAATTCACAAAGTTCCATAATTTTTTTTCAAATTGCTATCGGAAACTTTGGTTTCAGAAAGGGGTAAATTTTATTTTTTTTGTGGTTTTCTTTTAGATTTGAATATATAGTTTGTTGTATTCTCTTTCCAATACCGTTTAGATCACATTTCTGACTATGATAGTAAGGGAGAAACAACGATTTCTGTGAGACCTATGTGAGCTGGGACAAATATGGTCTCCTGTGATTAAACGGGTTAACCGATTTTGATGAAATTTGGCTTACTGTGTGTAATTTGGGCCGAGTTAGGATAGTTTTTATCTCGAATATTGACCTCAATTTTTATTATTGCGAATTCAATGTTTGATAAAGGACAATGATTTGAAATTATTTGTAAGTTCCATAAGACAGATGGCGGTGTGAGTAAATTTGCATTTTTTGATTACCTAGGTAATGGCAATGTGTTTCGTTTTCACGTCAGTTTATTCCACGTCATAGCGCTGTGTTTCGTTAGCCACAGCAACGCTTGGCCGGTTCATCTAGTATATTTATAAAAATGGTATATAATCTATCATGTATGTAGTTTCACCGGAACAGCTGATTATATTTCGAGAAATGATTTTTTAAATGTATTGTTGAGGATATGCTGGCTTTCAAGAGATTAAAGTTTTTTTTTAAATTTGAATACTGCACAAGAGTCCCAACTGCTCCGTGCTAAATGGAGCCAGTGACACTGGTATCCCCAATTGAGGTATGTGGTGAGGCTGTAGGGTATAGGGAGGTGATTAAGTATGTGGCTATTCAGATGTGGTCACCAAACACATTTCAAGCAAAGTTTTAATTCTGAATGGTGGTCTTCCACCAGGGTGACTTGACAGTTATTACCTATCTACCACTGAGAATTTGTGAACTAAAATAATATTTTACTTAAAAATACTCTTGTAGCTATATGAAGACTGATGAACCTCGAAAAGGCAGGAAATTAAACTACATATTTATTTTGTTTGCTAATATTCAGTTTTTTCATTAATGTATATTTTTATTTAGAAAATTTATACAGAAAGTCATATAAGGTTAAATCTGAAAACAATAAAAAGGCAATAATAAATACACATACAGACTCATAAAGTTACTTTGAAGAATGAAACTATTATTTCCGTCTAATTCTTTATAAAAAAATCTAAACCAATTCCAACCTTTAGTTCATCCACCAGGTTAGTGAATGTCGCCCAATTAATATTGACATGAACATTCTCATCGATGTAAATACTTCTCAGTATGTTCAGGCCCATGAACTGGTTGGTATCCACACTGCAGCGGAAAATAAACACGTCTTCAGTCCATTGACAAGCTAGAGACGCCAGCGTACTTTTCTCATCAAACAAATAGTCCACTATAGAACCCACACTAATCTTTGGACACAGGGTCTTGAACAAGCACAGCTGCGTACCTTTAGTGCCGATAGATCCAGATATTATAATGTTATGATAATTATCTATGTATTTTCCCGCTATGGTGAATTTACTTTTTAAAGATGTTTTTCCCACTTCGCTAACCACTTCTGCGCCAACTGATAACCTTTGGTTTACTGCTTGTAAGTAATTTGCGGTTATTTCCACAAATGAAACATTTTTATGGGCGATGGACAGTGATCCAGTAAACTCATCGTCAAAATAGTTCAAGATACAATCTAGCCCACCTCCACCCTCTGGCAGAAAGTGGGCAAATACAATGCATTTTAGTGCATTGGTTATGTACGAATTGAAAGTTAGGTTGAAGAAGCCAGGCGTACTCGATGTGCTGGGGTATATTAAGGGCTCTCTGTTTATGAATCTGTTGTATGATTTATAGTTTGTAATTTGACCTGATGTATCCAAGTTAATTTGACTATTATACAGTAAAGATTCACTCATTACTTTGTTGATATTAAATTTTAACCCTCCAAAATATATTGGATACAGCGCTTTAGCACTCTGGTTGATGTTTATCAGTAAATTCTTCTCTGTCAGGCCACATATTTTCTCAAAAGTTCTAAGCACATTCTTCATAGTAGCACGAGTGCCTGGAAAACTGACATGTTCCCATTCCCACATTTTTGTGGCAGTTTGCTGCTAGTCTGCTAGTATACCTCAATACATGTCTGCTTAAATAAACCATTCACCATGTCTGTCTGTGTCTGTCATTCAAAAATTAATAATTGACAAGTTTAGAGAATACTTTTTAAATTTTGCATAATAATTTTGAATGACATTTTTTAATAAACAGGTTACCTACCTACCTACTTAAAAATAATGTAGATGAAATCAATGACTAAACAAAAAATCTAAAGGTTTGTTCGCACCTGGCAAGTAATTTAGTCGAGTGGCGAGTAACTTGCTATTTTGGAAGAAGTGGAAGAATAAATTAGTGAGATGGAAATAAATAAACTGTAGACACGAAAAGAGATTAATAGCAGCAAAACTAAAGAATTTTAGAGTAGTATCTTCACTCCAACGGGACGACATTTCTACGTCTACTAAGGAAATCTACTAAAACGACAGGTTGGCGCATGTCAGTGCGCAGGGACGCGTGGTGGGGGACACCACTCGCCTGAAAAATAGAACGAAATGGATTGACTCTACTAAAGCTCTAACTAAACTAATCTACTAAAATTGTGGTGTTCGGATTAGTCATGATCTGATTCCTTTCATTCGATCCTTTAATTCATAAAATTCCCAAAAAAAAAAAAAAAATATATATATATATAATAATAAAATAAAAAAATTTAGACACTGATCGACGAAAACCACGACGACGGGGTTTTGACTTTTTTAGTGTGATGTTATGACAGCAAAACCGATAGAAAAATGTATTTTTATAAGTAGTTATATCCAGAATATAATAAATCAAATAAATCATCAAATTAAACAGTTTTACTAATTTTATTATATTTATTTTAAACTTAAAATAGTTCCGCTTCGTGTGATCGAATATAAAACGCATTCTACCCAATTTACGCAGGGCTCGAAATCGGAAGTTTTCGACCTACGATGTAACTAAATTGACGGCTCGGTCCACGGGGAAATCGCACTGCACTCCCAAACGAATTTGCGGCAGGCATTGAGAATGAATTGTATCTTTTGAGCAGTGTCTTGTGTCTTGCCTGGGACTTGTGACTGGGAACTAAATTGACGGTTCCGCTGCGCGGGGACTAACGACGAACCGATTCGCAGCGGTCGTTAAGGATTGGATTAGGAACTTCCGACTAGCAAGTGTCTTTTGACTTGCTGTGACCTAATTTACTTGCGTTCCGCGAACCTAACGACTCACTTCAACAGAGGCAGTACATACTCGATCATGGGAGCGGGATTTGAAAAGAGGCGATCATCATACTAATTCGCTCATTCGTTGAATTAGTGGAACAGAAGTGACACAGAGATTGGGTTTGACCGCTTCGGTCCGGACAGACTTGTAGGACTATGACGACACAACTGAATAAGGAATACATTTATTAATTCAATGAATGAGTGGGACATATGGGACTGTAAAAGAGATGCGTTGCTCTGAACTCGGAACTACTTCGTTCGACTCGCAACGTTTTGTCGCCTGGGCTGGAGGTGTGGGGACTCTCTGTCCTATGGGTTTTCGGCGCGGGATATACTATACGTGATAGAGGTAGTACAATGCATATAGCACATTACCTCCGGTATCTTCGCGGCGCGCGCTTATAGGTAACTTATCCGCGCAGTAAACATACAGAATAATATTAAATTAAATTTCTACGAAGCATTAAAATATGTAAATCGTTAACATAAAATATTTTTTTAATGTAAAATAAATAGAAATAAAAATATGGTGCCGTTTAAAAAATCTGTAAGGAATGAAGATTTAATTCCTTCTGAAAATGAGAATCAGATCGAGTGTGTTACAAGATTGAATTCATTCATTCATTCAATTTTGCCCACGTCTAGTTCGGATGTGTTTAGTTACTAATTTACTTGCTACTTGACTAAACTACTTGCCCAGTTCGAACGGGTCTTAAGAGAAAGACTTGGCGCACCAATCCAAATACATACCATAACATTCTACCGGCCATCTTCTCCACTATTTTTGTATAATGAATATTTATACAAAAATGGTGGCCAATGAGGCCGCAAAGCGGGACTTTTTCTATGATTATTATCCAGTTTATATGATAAGTAATATACATTGGTTCAATCTTGGCCGCCATTTTCGTATAACCGTTTGGACAGATCGTTTTATTGGTATGCCAAGTCCTCAAGGTATTTTACTTTTAAATTATAAAAATATTAACTTCATTTGAGCCAATATTAATAGTCTACTTGTTTTTTGGCAGACTGGTCCTGGACACGAAAAAGGATCACTCTCCCGTTAAGTTTAAATGACCTTAAGGAGCATTTTAGGTCACAGGGTACCGTGGATGAGAATCACATGTAAAAATTCAGACATGTTTTCATACAAGCGAATCGTATGGAGAATTTTTGAGGTAGCTCAGGACATTAAAAAACTTTCATTTTCGCAGTCGCCTTATGGAAAACGAGAACGCTTCAAAAATGTCAACTTTGCCGGTCATAATTTTGGAAAATATCATTGCTAGGAGATTTAAGAATGTTGTAATTATCAGTTTCCGTGAAAAATATGCTGCAATATCCTATCAAATTTTTGAAATTTGAAAAAAAAACCAGGAAAAAAATGCCATTTTCTGAAACTATTCCGCCAGTACCACCTATTAATTACAAGTTGACATACACAACCTGAGTGGCTCTGTGAAAAATTGAGCAGTAAGCTCGTAGGCCCATTTTTGCAAGATAAGGCTCATACTGAGTACCTTGCACTGGGTGACCGAAGTGGCTCAGTAGCAGCTGTACTAAACTAAGCGGTTAACTCCCTGGGCTCTTTCAGTAGGCACACACTCCTTACTTCATCCGCATTGAAAATCGTTTTTTTTCTTCAAATACATATTTAAATTAAAAAAAATATTTGTAGGAACACACTCTTTTTTTTTTTTTGCAACGTTTCAATTCTGAATGGTGGTCTTACACCAGGGCGATACTGAGAGTATCTTCCACTCTGGAACGTGTCGCAAGTATAACATATATTATTTTTATTAATTAATTGTGAAATAACACAAATTACTCAAATAAAATTTATTTGCGCATGCCGGGTTCGAACCCGCGACCTTTTGAATGGGAGTCAATTGTCTTACCACTCGACCACGGACCATCTTAATCCACATTCAAACATACATTTATTAATTAATTTGTAGGCACACACTATTTACTCTCACCACCTTCAAACATCACATCACACACCATTCTTTTTACCAATAATTAATTGCCTACAATGGACAAAAAAGCTAAACTTTGCAGTTGTTGCTGTAGATCTAGTGGATACAAAAAATCTCATTAGTTCCTCCTCTGGTTGCTTGCGAAGTTAACCATGTCCAGTTTCGGATCCAACCATGGCTTGGTCAGGGTAGACATCAATGTTCGATAAGTAACTACCTATACTGCCGACAGATCCAAAATGACCCAGTTATTCTGTAGTAAATCGTACAACTTAAAAATAGTAATACAGTTTCGAGATGCCAGCCGTTTATTCACATATAGTTGCTCAATACTTACACCGCATGGCTTCGAAGCTTAAATGGCTGTTACAAATTCAGTTCCACTAAGTTCTTTCGGGCTGCAGTCTGCAAGGTGATACCCTGATGATAAGCAACTTCCAGAGGGAATCAGAAGAAAAAAAATTACACGAAATTGAGTTAGCTTGGCTCAAATAATAAATACAAGACACAATAGAATTTACTTTCTTTATTGATTCAATGATATAATTTCAGGAAGCTTTAAATAGTATTATTACTAAACATCAAAAATGTATGCAAAATATTGCTCACGGGAATTTCTGATATAATATGAAGTATGTATTCCATTTATATTTTAACAGTTTAAAAATATATTTTTTGGAAATACTTGCATAAAATAAACAAGAACAAGAAATTATGAATTTCTTAAAATCTATTATAAAAATATATATCTATAAAAAACTTAACACAATTAATAATATGGCAATCTTCTTTAGTATGGCAATTAACTAAAAATGTAGTTAAAAAATTAACTGGTAGTCTTATTGCTTGGCAGCTTACCACTAGTTGTATATGTATTTGTGGTCACCTACTAGCTAATAGTTAGCAAACACAAGGCATGTCCGGCAAGGCAGGTAAGCCTGGAAAATAAGAAATTTGAATTAATAACTCAGGTAAGGGACATACGTCATTCCTATGTCTACCTACGTTAAATTATTGTGAAAACAAGCTTGTGTCCAAGCGGTTAAGAAATTATTACACTAATAAAGCACCTTCTTTTTTTTTATTATTTATTTTTGGGGTGTTATGCCGTGTTAGGCTATCTCCTTCTTTAGCCAACGTTTCGGACAACGTTACAGTGTCCATCATCAGGGCAGATGTGTTCACATCCGTACACATGTATGTACACATCTGCCCTGATGATGGACACTGTAACGTTGGCTAAAGAAGGAGATAGCGTAACACGGCATAACACCCCAAAAATAAATAACAAAAATACTTTTGGCCGTGAAAATCTAAAATCATACCAAAGCACCTTCTGTTCGTTTTTGTACAATCCTATGATAAAGATTTACGCATTTCATCAAGGATGCTCTCGTATCATCTTTAGAGATGCCGTGTGGTTTATGAAACATACTTGAGGACAGTAAAACTTATACTTATAAAATGTCGCAGATGTTTCGAAATGTATCCTTAATACCTATCCCAATCCATGATACAAAGTTTTGAAGGGATCTGTTTCTGGGAAGGGGCGCACTTCATAAGATTTTTAAGCAAAGAAGCTTGCAATAATAAAAATATAACATTATTTGTATAGCGCAGTTTTGTGACATTTTGCAGAGTTGAATTAATTGTTTGTTTTATTCGTGGATGTATTTTTTCTTAAACATAATATTTACACATAAACCTACATAATCTTGCAATAAATATAATTTAATCAAAGTGTTAGATTGTTCACTAAACATTTCCAAATAAAAATATATGGTTAAAACCAATGACGTAACAATACATTCAGACTTGTTATTGTCTCACAAACTTAAGATGAAATGTGGCTAGTAAGACACACTCTTATGTTTCAATTGACATTCAAAGAAAATGTGCATATGAACAAAAAACGAAATAAACAATAGGACCAGGCGGCGTTTTCACACTCAAAAGTTGGGTCGAATATTACTTCAGGGCCGATTAGAGTAAGAGTTTAGGCGCCTGATGTATTTTGAGGTGTCAAGTCATTAAGTCAGTGCGATGTCATAATAAACAATGACAGTTTGCAAATGGTGGCGGGAAGCAATTGCATTATTTATATTTTCAATATATATAATAAGAAATATGCGAATACCTGGAAAGAAATGTTATTCTTTGGCCTTTATTAGTGTTTTCCTAGTAATGGTAACGTTTTCTCACCATTGCAATTAATTTAGAGGTAGCCCACACCTCACGCAACACGTGATCGTTTAGTACTAAAACTATGAAATTGAAAATACTGGCGTATTTTGAGATTTCTACAGTGCGTCGGTATATATTATAACGTCATCAGTTAAAACTGTTTTTAGTGAGTAATCCAGTGTATTGGTGTTATAACCAATTAATTTTTTATCAATAATTGAAATTTATTGAATTGTTTCAAAATTCTTTTGATTATATGTAAAATTAAGTGTGGTTTTAAAAAAATTATAAGACCCTTTTCAAGTGAATATCAATATTTCGTGTATTGTATATCCACACCACAACCTGGGTTGATCCACCAAAAAGATTTTTGAAGACATTAGTGGTGTGTTTTTTAAAATGAATTTAAAATTCCATACGTGATTATTATTTAAAGCCTTAAATTAGATTGATGACAAAGAGGCCCACACGTGACAGAAGTTGTACATATTTTTGATGGGTAGAAAAGGGAGAGAGGAATCTATCATATCGAACATTAACGCCCGTTTCGGATGGAGATAGAATGAAGTTGATGAAGACAAGATAATAATAATAATTGGATAATTTGTAGAGCGCCGTTTTTGTGAGAAATCACCTCAAGGGCGAGATGTAATGTTATTGCTATTAAGTTACTAATGAATATATTATTATGTAACTAATTTTTAATTGAAAGTTATTGTCATTAATAACTCAAGTCAGGGGCATACGGCATTCCTATGTCTACCTACGTTAAATTGTCGTGATTAATGATATTATATTATAAATTCATGTTATTTTTTGATGAGTTAAATATGTATTAAAAAAAAAAAATATGTTTTCTTACTTGAATAGAGTCCTTGCGATCAGCCCATGGGATCCCAAGAGTGGAATGAATGCTGCCATCGACCGTGACACGGCTAAACCCTCCGTACTGGGAACTATCAGATGACAGGACCACCTATTGTTCAGAAATAAAAGGAAAAATTAAGGATCAAGTTACTACATTTTATGGTTATTACTAAGTTACGCACCGGGGATTACATTCAATGAAAGGTTTTCCAACAAAAGTCAGTATCAAATTTGAAATTTTATTCAAAGCAAATTATTTTCATTTTACATAGTTTAGAATGTAAGAAGAGTTTTACCGTTTTAAGGCTCCGTCAAACAGGAGGCGTACTTACGCGCGTCAAGGCGTTAAAACGTCCCGGACGTATAACGCTACGTTGTGTTGTATTGAACATGCCTAAACCGGTCAAACAGAGCGAGCGTGTAGCAATACGCGAAGCTATGCAGCCGCGGCAGAATGCCACGTTGTATTTTTGTTACAAAATTTCCTTTGACGCCGGGAGTTCTTGCTTAACTGTGGTAAAAATGGTTGCTAAAAAGTTAATTGAATGTGTCCGAAAAAATCCTTCTTTGTATGACACGAGGAACAGTTGCATTTGTGGTGCATTTGCTTATTTGGTGTTGCAGAAGGGTATGAAATTCTTCGAAGCACTCTCGTGACATACGTAAGTATTGAAAGAAGCGATTTTCATGTGATGAAAGCTCCCGGAATAAACGATGATATTCTCCAAATTCTTTCCTCTTCTTATTAATATCATGCACCCATATTCTATTACTACGGGAACGTGATAATGCACACAGCAGTAACAACTTATCTTCATCTGAATCGCTGTATATCGTGGCGAAAACCGACTGACAGTGACTGACGTCGAACGCTCTGGCTTGCGCGTCGAAGCCGTTCAAATAGAAAGTACGCGACGTTACGCAGACGCCTTGACGCGCGGTAAGTACGCCTTCTGTTTGACAGAGCCTTTAAAGAGTACTGTACAAACTAGAAACAAGCATCAGGAGAATACCTACTTTTAACATTGTTCAAGTGTCCTCAAATTTCCTCACTTATTCAAATGAGAATCGGACATTGTTCCGTTCCTTCTCACCTTTTAAAATTCACGTCCTTGACTCCCCAGATTGTACATTCTCTGGTCTAGAAGTGGGAACTTTAGATCACATATTTTTTGGTTGTCCCTTTCTAAACTTTATCTAAAATTGCCTCCCCTCCATTCAACATCTCATCTCTTGTAAGTCTGAACTCAACTCCAATCTTCATTATAATTTTGAAATTTTCCCGTTTAAATAAAATTTATATTTAAATTTACCTTACATTTCTCCATAATTTTAAATGATGGCCTAGAACACCCTTGGAGGGTGAAAGCCAGAAATAATTGAAAAAATATATATATATATTAGAAGCAGTTACCTTATAATCTCCAGGCGCATCCACCCCCAGCCTGTAGTCTGTGAAGCTCTTGTTGGAGTGGAAGTTGAAGACAAACAGCAGACCGGCGCGCTCTGCAGCCACCACTTTGTCATCTTCGTGCTTTATGGAAACATATGCCTGAAAATAATGCACAACAATCAATATAAGATTTTTATTATTAATAAACCAAGTACAGAATTAAACTCTCTCAGTAATCCGCTGCTTGATTATCCGACAACTACTAAAATCTACTGTTATTTTTACTAGACGAAAGCATAAAATCAAGGCTCTATAAATCGCCCTATTGTTATTCGTACGTTCGTCGTATTATTATTCGTACATTCGTGGTATTTACTTGTCAAATTTAGTAGTTCGCCATGTGCCTCGACACGAGCCCAAACTTTGTAGACTGACTGGGGGCCTAGTCTCTATCTTTCGGTTTCACAAACAAGCACGTTTGCCGTTTAACCTTTCTTGACGGTGCTGTCAACTAAGCGGTCACGGTTTGTATTTACTGAAATATCTTTGCAAATATACTAAACATAGAGTTAACATTTTAGGTATTCCTCCACAATACATTTATGTATTGGATTAAATAAATACATTACATAAATATTTACTGAGTGTACAGCATCGGAGCGCGAGAAAGTTTGTAGCACGGTCAGAGGAGGGTTAATACGGATTCGTGACGTAGCTAAACCCGCGTTACGGGCGCTGTGAGAGATAGAGACTAGGCCCCCTGGTTGGATGAACTTACTCTTACATACATACTCAGTTACAACACCGCCATTTAGCTTACTAGAGCTGACCATTTTACCAGTCATCAGGGTTGATTATTATTGTTTTAGGACATTTCAGTTAGGCGCTCCGCTGACGAGGCAACTGAAACCAAACTAAAACCGGCTGGTTTCTATGTCTTGATTGGTCAAAAAGCTTATTTGACCATAGACGAAGAACAATCAGCTGACAGCTGGCAACTAGCAATGGCTGGCCACGGCAATCAGCAGTGCGAGTCGCGAGTCACCGCTTGCGTTACCATTGACAACGGGTTTTTGAGAGATTGTTAGTGTGCGGGCCATCACATTGTCATACAAAGACAGTTGCCAGTTGACAGTTTTCAGTTGCCTCAGTGAGCGGATCACCTTAGTCCTCTGAGTATTCTAGCAACTATCGAATGTGTTTCTGTTTGTTTCGTTCTGCCATGTTTTTGTTTGAATAAGTTTACAAAACATAGTCTTCTCGCAAGCATAAACATGACACCTACATGTAAATAAGAAAAATGGAAATTTTATGAAAAATCGATCATCCCTTTAGAGGTCTAACTTATTTAAGTTCCCTATATTATATAACAGTTGTAAGTTTTCCTTTAATGGTTTGAGATACAAGTTAAAGGCATGCATTTTTACTTGATTGAGCATCAATTCAAAACACCAAGCAATACTAACGTTCTAAGTAAAAAGGGTTCCAGCACTAATTGTTGATGGCTTGATGTTGTGCCCCTTTCTTATAAATGCGCTGTTTCTGAGAAATAGAGAAGAGGATACAATGGAGCTATATTCAGTGTTACTCTAGTGACCATTTAATATTATATTTTATTATTTATGGCAATAAATAAATATAAGTCTTACGGGATTATTGTGCAGCCATCCGTATTTCTCTTCCAAGGCATTCATGTCCCGGTCGAAGTTGTTGAGATATTTATACTTGAGGTTTTCATCATCCACGAGTCCCCACTGGCGGCGAGCATAGTGGTACGAGGAGTTGTTCCCCGCCCGAGGGAAGTCGAGCCACTCGGGGTGCCCGAATTCATTACCTGAAGAGTTCATAAAGTTTAGATTAAAATCTCTTACGTATGTAAATTCGTTTCAGTTTGGCAGATAGAATGCTGAAAAGTGCATTTAAAGTGTGAAATCACATTAAAAATAAGCAATTTTTGTCTATTTATTGGTACAAGTTCATTTGAAAAGAAATCAGTACTTGTAATAAAAATTACAAAACAATTTATAAATAATATTACAAAGGGTAAGGCTTTGGACTCCCATTCCGAAGGTCGCGGGTTCGAACCCATGTTTAGTGACTAGATCTGCATAGCCGGGTACTTCCCCACCTTCCTCTTCCCCATTTCCTTCCCCTCCCCACAACCTTCAGCCTCACAACATACCCCAATTGGGGATGCCATAGTCTCACTGGCTCCAGACGGGAGCAGTTGGGACTCTTGTGCGGTATTCTTGTAAAAAAAAATAATAAAATATTGTGAAACTCTCTTGTAAGGTTTTCCGAAGAACCGAAAACAAATAGTATCAAACTGTCTGAAGATGGCTTTTACAAGCTGAAACCGGTTACGGTCACGGTCATTAAATTAAAGTGGAAAAAGTTTTAAATTTGTTTTATTATAATAGTATCAAACTAGTTTGAAAAACTTTTACAGAACTTTTGATACTTTCGGTTTGCATAAATACAATAAAAAGTGCTCTCTTTAAAATGATTTGCCTGAAATGTATTGTTATCAAGTACATATGATTCCCTACCGATGAAGTTCAGGTAGGCTTCCCCTCCCAGGGCATGTGTGATCATACGGATCATGCAGTGCAGAGCGAGGCCGCGCTCCACCACCGGGTTGGGTTCGCTGTTCACACTCATGTGCGTGTACATGGCAGCGTCCATCAGCCAGAAGGCAATCGTCTTGTCACCCACCAGAGCCTGAATACAAAAAAAAAAAATCATTTCGTATTTTGACAAATATTTTTTGTAACATCAGAATGAAATACGATATAAACTGCATCTGCAACATAAGAGTAATATAATTTGTCTTACAAATATATTCACAGTACCAAGCGGAGCTTTCATTTTCTTTTTTTGGTCTAATTCAAAATATTCATTACAGGGATATCACCTGTTTATTGTCTTTTAAAATGTATCGAAGCATGGACCTGGCTCCAATACTGTCTTAACCCTTAAATTGCTAAAAGAAAAGCTAAAATTAAAAAAAAACTTTTGTTTATTGGAGTACCATGAGTTTTCAAACACAATGTATAATTTAATGAAGAACTTCTGAGAGCCATTTCGCATTATAACAAAGTCCCGAGTAAACATTTTTACATTTCATATAGACTTGGAGAGTTAATTCAAGAATACCCACATGGTAGGTATGTACATGGAGAATATAAGGAAGAGAGAATAAGGAGGTATGTACATAAGGAATTAACAGTATGTACAAAATGTAAAAAATACCCTATTATGAGAGTTGGGATATCAAGTATGCTACTTTTGATATACATAAAATGAAATCACATTCGATAATGTCTAGCGAAATTGGTTTCAAATTTTTTGTTTTAGCTTTTTCTGTAAAATTGTGAGAAAGGCAGATAATAAGTTACTTATTGCGATCTCACTACTGAATCCTACCTTTGATAAATGAGTGTTCTACTGGTTTAGTTACTGTATAATACTAAATAATATTATTGTTTACGATTACTCGATTGAACATTAAACAAGATTTTACTGCACCAATAATAATAATATGAATTATTCCAGGCTAAAATGGCATAAGTGACAAATTATTACACCTTTTTGGTAAGCAAAAACAGCTAAAAAAATTATTTTATAACTAAAAATGTAATTTTTTTTATATTCGTGCAATATGATGTAACTTTTTTTCTCTCCTGAAAATTTGAGAATATATTGTCACTTACGTCCTTTTGGCTTGGAACAGTCAGTATGATATTAATATATATTATATTAATCACAAATAATATTATTATTTATGATTCCTTGTGCAAAAGGAATTAGCAGCATTTTATTATGAATATTTTATACAATCTTGTTTGTTCTATATAATCAAGGTGAAGCACATTCAGTGTCCCATTGTGTAGTTAGTAATAAAAATACTTATATGTAAATGAAAGGTTTAATTAGCATGTGTAGAATTTACCTGGTCGTGGCTTTCAGCGTACGCAACTGCCCCCTCCATCCATCTCCTGTTTGTTAACGTGTGAACAATGTTACCAATATTCCAGTCCTCATCTTTGTATTCCTTTAGTAGTTTGATCCAATTGTCGGGAATAGCCATGGCCAGGCGATAGTCAAATCCTAAACCACCTTCCGATACTGGCCGACAAGACGCTGGCATACCAGATACATCCTAAAAGTAAATTGAAATAGTTTCAAACCAATGTTAATCAGATCAACCCCTTTTGAGTGATTATATTTATGTCATTCAAAGGGAATGTGATGAAATGTATTATCACAAATATACAATGTACTCACTTCAGCAATTGTGACACAGTTATCGCTGTTTGTATGAAGCAGTTCATTAGCAAGCATAAGGTAAAGCAGAGCTTCTGTGTCCACATTCAGTCCAAAGTATTCATCGTAATGTCCAGAGAATCCCTGAACACCCCGACTGTGGTACAACATGGAGGTGACTCCGTCAAATCTGAAATACATTATGCTTAAGTTAGTTAATATTTCAATGAAACCTTAGTTTTGGAACTGGCTCTACCAAGAAAGACGATTTGAGTGCAGTTCTCCCGTGGGTAGAGCACCAGCGACAAATAGCAAATTGATGTCTAAAAGATTGACGCTTACAATAATTAAAAAGTACCTACTATGTGAAAAAAAAACAATTCGAGATGCTTTTAAGTGCTATCCAATTATCCATGTAATTTAACTGACTCCTCTGACTTGAGTCTGATATTAACAAATAGTGTAATTAGTAAGAATCAATCACAACTCACCTGAAGCCGTCAAATCCATATTCTTCTTGATACCATCGTAGGTTTGATAGTAAGAACCGGAGAACCTCAAATCTAAAAGAATAAAACATTGATTTGAGATTTTCACGGCCAAAAGTATTATCATGATTTATTTTTCGGTAGCCGTGTTGCGCTACCTTCTTCTTTAGCTAACGTTTAGGACAGCGTTATAGTGTCGAAACGTTGGCTAAAGGAGGTAGCGCAACACGGCATAATAACCCAAAAATAAATCACAATTAATAAAACTTTGTTTAATTTTGCAGTTTGAGAAAATGGTTGGGAGATATCATCTCCACATGAGCTACAATCATATTGATTCATTTATAGTTAATTTAAATATTTATATGAGGTGACCAAGATCGTACATAATCAACTGAAAACATGAATAAAATATGTAATGCTCGAATGATTCTTCATCCAACTTACTCAGAGTAGTTGAATAGCCTTGAATCCCAGAGTGGATGAGTACCTTTGGGACCATCGTGGAAGTAGCAGGAGGCTGTGCCATCAAACTCATTCAACCCATCCAGCGTGTTCTTGCAGGCGTGAGAGTGCACCACATCCAGGAGGACGTACAGACCCATCTTGTGGGCCTCGTCCACCAGTCTCTTCAGCTCGCAGGGAGTTCCGTAGCGGCTGGATAGTCAAAATGAATTGCATTAACCTTTCTATGTAGATACAGATAAAGAAAGCTGAAGCAGATTTCAAAGCATGATTAGTACAAAAATAAACACACACGGTATCGTGAATGCTTTAGGTCTGGTTCCTTTAGATAATGAAAGATAGAAACTTCAATAACTAACTCCAGAAAGTCCGCACATTTCCAAATAGCAAATAAATAATGAAGCCGTCAAAAGGGCAAAACAAAGAATGACTGAAAATATTTGTGACTACATATAATTATATATTGGTTGCTTGGCGTTTGTCTAGTCCATGTACTGCCACTAGTGTGAGTGATCTAGGAGGTATTGGTACCGCACGCCTGTTTGAGTCTGGGCTACGCCAATGAAGGAGCAAAAGAAGTTAATTTTAATTCTTATTTTAATTGTTAATTTTTTATTCTTTATCTAAAATGATTGCTAATATTTTCTTATGGTTCTAATTGTGTCATGTAACTACTGTTTATGGTTTATTTTACCGTAGAAATTAAATAAATTAAAAAGCATTCAATATATTATGATCTAACCAACCTACTAGCAGCAAAGAAGCTTGTGACCTGGTAACCGAAAGAAGCATAATACGCATGCTCCATTATTGCCATCAGCTGTATAGAATTGTAACCTGTAAAAGAAAAGAATAATCTCATTGCAGCAAATAAATTATAAGACTGATGATAATTGATTCATATAAATAATTATGAGCTACCTTGGTTTTTAATTCTTTTCAAGATGTTGTCAGTAAACTCATTGTACGTCCCCACGCGATATTCTGAAGTAGCAATTCCAACGTGACATTCATATATTCTTAGACTTTTGGGACGAGGAACCTTCTTGTGCTTCATTACATAAGGCTGAAAAAAAAAGGGGTTAGTTAGTTGACTGAAAGTCGAGGAACAAAATAATAAGAATTCATCCGAATATTGCTTCATAAGACAGGCTTGTACAAATGTTTTGAGGTTGAAGTTAATTATTACCTCTTGCGGATTATAAATGTGCTGTTGGTAGACATTCCCATTATCATGCGGCTTGACATATCGTGCCCAGGGAGATATCCTTGGAAGCTGTCCATTTATGATCAACTCTACACGGGACAAGTGGTTCAGGGGACAGCTTCCGTCAGGGTTTGCAGGAATAATCAACTCCCATTTGCTAAATTCCAACTTCTTGAAAGCATGGCTGGTCCAGTTCCAATTATCTGTGAATATTATACAATATTGAGGTTAAATATAATAATAATGTTCTAATTTCAACACATTGTTTTTTACCATGGATTCAACAGGCAAACATATTATAAATGTTCCAATTTTAGTGGCAAAGATATTTGATATTTTACTGCAATATAAAGACACTGTATGAATTTTTTTGGTACTAACTGAATTCTCCACTGAGGCAAACCGAGCTGGCACCCGGGGCCCACTCACGCCAACTGACGGAATTATCTGGGCGTATCTGCATGCCAAACTTCTTGTAGCCGCTGCTGAAGGCTGTCAGGCCCCCTTCAAAGTTGCTGATCTTCTCCCAGATGTCTTTGAAGCATCCATACCTTAAAAAAATAACAAAAATAATATTACATTTATTCACGACTACTGCAGTGCAGAGGTATAGTAATGTTATTTCATAAGATAAAAAAAAATAGGGTTGAAAAATATACATAAATGCAATAACGTTATATATAATATAATATAGACTCGCCGCCATTGTCTCACAAACTCAAGACAGAATGTGGCTAGTAAGGCGCTCCGCTGACGAGGCAACTGAAAACCAACTAAAACCGGCTGTTTTCTCTGTCTTGATTGGTCAAAAAGCTTGTTTAACCATAGACGAAGAACAATCAGCTGACAGCTGGCAACTAGCAACAGCCGCCCACGGCAATCAGCAGTGCCAGTCGCAAGTCACCGCTTGCGTTACCATTGACAACGGGGTTTTGTGTGATTGTGAAGTGTGCGGGCCATCACATTGTCATACAAAGACAGTTGGCAGTTGAGAGTTTTCAGTTGCCTCAGTGGGCGGAGGCACTTAGAAACACTTGTTTTCAGTAAATTCTTAATTCAAAAGTTATTTATCTGTGATAAAGATAGACTATCAAAGAATGTGTGTATGAACGACATAGATATAGGACCGGGCGGCGTTTTCATATTTCGCCGAATACTACATTCTACATCTCATTTTTCTAATGGTGCTAAATATCTTCCGGAAATAATTGTATTTTTTATAATAATGAATAATTTGCGTGTATTTACAAATGAAATGTTATTCCTTGGATTTTACTGGTGTTTTTTCGTGTAATGGAAACATTTTCTCATCATACACGAGGGCATTTTGGCATTTTTTGAATGCAATATACTCACTAGTAGAAGACGACCTTAATGACGAGTGGCAGTTAAGTACAAAATGAAAACTACAAAATCGAAGACAAATACAATCGCCTTGTCTTTGGCTTATCACTTTTGAGATTTCTACCACGCATCTATATATTATATACAGCATCATTGCATAGATGGTTTTCAAGCAAAAAAAACCTGATACTTTTATTAGGCGCTTAGGAAACCAAACTAAAACCGGCTGGTTTCTATGTCTTGATTGGTCAAAAAGCTTGTTTAACCATAGACGAAGAACAATCAGCTGGCAGCTGGCAACTAGCAACAGCCGGCCACGGCAATTAGCAGTGCGAGTCGCGAGTCACTGCTTGCGTTACCATTGACAACGGGTTTTTGAGTGATTGTGAAGTGTACGGGCCATCATATTGTCATACAAAGACAGTTACCAGTTGACAGTTTTCAGTAGCTCAGTGAGCGGATCGCCTTATTCAAGTAGTTAAAAAAAAACAGTGAAGGCGTATAAGCCATGAAATTCTTATACTTTAGGTAGGTACTCCTCTTTCATTGTGAGTAATATTATCTAATGAGCAGATTTACTTATCTTTTCATCAACCATTACCATTCAACATCCACATTTTTAGACATCCTCGAAATGTTTAACATAAATATATAATATTTATATTTACTGAGATAACCTATGTATCTCAGGTCATTTTCATTCTAACCTGAAGTGATTAAGTAACAGAAAAAAATTGAATACTTATGTACAATTTCAATAGTTTATTTCCCTAACGCTGTTATCCTCTTAATTTTGTCAAGTTTCTTATCACCCAGGTTGAAATAATTTCATATTGGAATAATAATTTATAAAAAAACTTAACATGGAATTCTTTTTCATTTAACACAATTGACCCATTCATTTTTTGAATGAAAACATAATACCGCCATAGTCCATCTGTGACCTTCAACGTGACATTGGGAAGGTAATATTATCGAGAAGAAAAATAAAAACATAACCTGTACGAACCTACGGCGAAATTCCTTTTCGTAGCTTTTCAAATATCCATCACGTTCTAGTAGTTTGTCTAAATCCGGTACCACAACTGTCATGGGGTCAATCGAAGATTGTGTGCCTCCCATGTTGTTAATTCCAATTTAAAAGCCGACGACAGAAAAAACACAGTACGCAGCTCGCGCTGAGACCGCCTCAAAACAACTAAAAAAATATAATATGAATTGATGAACACTCGCAAACGTCGCCGGTCGCCGCACAACGCGCTGAAAAACCGAAGTAGCGGTATGAGAATTACTGAATGAGAATAAAAAAATAATTTAGTAGCAAACGCGATGCATATTTGATATTATTTTTACTTAATTATCTACCTACATTGTAGATTATTTGTAACTTTATAAACATTTTAAACCCATCACATCTTCGACCAAGTATAGACCTTCTTTTGTCAATGCATCACACGCGCATTATTTTTCTTCCAGAGTGACACCCGGTTAGTTGCACGTAGATAAATTTTAATAATAAATCGTCACCAAATTACTTCAGTCAAGTATGCATTTTGGCAGGTGCCAGGTAGGCATAAATAAACCAATCCCATGTGCAGGCAGGCATGAAAAATATTGGTCCTCTCGTTGATTTGAAATTCGCGGTATTTTTTAAAATGACTACGTAGGTGGGTAGATAGGTACACCATGTCGTAATAAAATGTCCCACTTTTGTGATGTCTGATAAATTACGTGTTTTTCTTCGTGTGAATATAAACGAATAATATTTTTTAAGCGCTTCTATTTTTGCACCGAACTCAAGTTATTCTTTATGTAATGACTAATGAGTAATGAGATTTATGGGTTCCGTTTTTTCATCAGCCATATTCAATCCACCGTTGGATGAAGGATTTACCCAGTGGCGTTGCTAGCTTGGGTAGTACCCGGGACGGTTCATGGAACTATAATCATACTCTTTGGTGTCACCCAAGAATGCAAACTGTTAAAATTAATAAAAATCCATAAAGTTAATACGCAGTAAAATGAGAGTCTCAAGTTACAATATTATGATAGTATTAGTACAGTAGAGCCTCTTATAACGAGCATAATTTGTTCCAGAATCTCCGGTATACTAAATCAATGTAAAATACGATAATGCGTTCCATGCAAAAAATACATTTTTTTTTGTTTATTCAAATACTATTCGTGTTCTACAAAGGATCATTTAAAACCCCATAATCTATCTCACAGTGGAGAAAACCTTTTGTATGTTCCGATTGCAATAATTAATGTGCTAGAAAGGAGACTTTAAAAACCCACAAGTGTACCACAGTGGAAAAAAAACCAATTTCATGTTCCGACTGCGACTATTAATGTTCTTAAAAGGAACATTTAAAAGTCCACAAGCCGACTCACAGAGGAGAAAACCCTTTTTCATGTTCTGAGTGCAACTATTCATCTACCACCCAGGGACATTTGGCGAAACATACGCTCATGCTTAGTGGAGAAAAACCTTTCGTATGTTCCGATTGCAATTATTATAGATGTTTTAGAATGGAGTTTTTAAAAACCTACAAGTTTACTCATAGTGGAGAAAAACTGTATTCATGTTCCAACTGCAATTATTCATATTTTCGAAAGGCATATTTAAAAGTCCACAAGCTTACTCACAGTGAAGACAAACCTTTTTCATGTTCCGACTGCAGCTATACCTACATGTTCTCGAAAGGGACAATTTAAAATCCACCTGCTGACTCACAGTGGCGAAAAACTTTTTCATGTTCCAATTGCGACTATTTATGTTCTAAGGCTAGCTTTACACTTGTAAGTTTTCGAGAGTCCCTACCTTGGAGCAGTTGTTTCAAATAATGAAAATATTCTTTTAATTCACTTCAAACTAGATTGGCAATCACGTCTTCCATCATTTCAAATACCAAATGGGTTGTTTCAACTCCGATCACACTCCAATCCACGTTGAAAATTTCACTGAGTGTTCCCCGCCGAATCCTGCATTTATTCCGCAGAATTATTTATTTCGAAGACCGAGATATTTTTATGATGGCAACACTTATAAAATTTCTATGGATGCGCATGCGCACGCCGACCACGGCCGTCAGGATTTTACCGCTATTTTATTTCGTTGCGGTTGGAATATTTTTCTACGATATAAAACGTAAATGATTGAGAATGAGTGTTGTTTTTATTCGTATTCAGTCAATTACATACATAGTAAAGTTAGGAGCAGTTGTTTCAAATAATGAAAATATTCTTTTAATTCACTTCAAACTAGATTGGCAATCACGTCTTCCATCATTTCAAATACCAAATGGGTTGTTTCAACTCCGATCACACTCCAATCCACGTTGAAAATTTCACTGAGTGTTCCCCGCCGAATTAGGCATTTATTCCGCAGAATTATTTATTTCGAAGACCGAGATATTTTTATGATGGCAACACTTATAAAATTTCTATGGATGCGCATGCGCACGCCGACCACGGCCGTCAGAATTTTACCGCTATTTTATTTCGTTGCGGTTGGAATATTTTTCTACGATATAAAACGTAAATGATTGAGAATGAGTGTTGTTTTTATTCGTATTCAGTCAATTACATACATAGTAAAGTTAATATGGTAACGTTCAATCGTATTATTTGTATATTATTTAATTTTAGACCGATTTTCCGGAATGTGACCACTTCAGAGATGTAACCTGAAAGCAACGTGGGAAAAGTGCTAAAGAAAACATAAAAATATATGGAAAATGAATTCAACGTGCCCATATTTACAAGCTACGTTTAACAACATAAAACGTCGTACATTAGAGGTTACTTGTATTATTAATAATGAGTATTTTTTAAGTCCGAATTCCGATAATTACGTATCTACTAAAGTTTATTTGGTATCCTACAATCGTATAACTATATTTGCAACTAACATTATTAACAATGAATGACGGACATCTCATTTATTGTTATTATTTGATATAATATTAAGTTTGTCTGTTTTACTTATCAGGTACCAACGGATGAAGTAAAATATGTTATAATATTGATACTTGTTTTAGCAGCATTGCAGTATGGGAAAGAAATATATAATGGAGGATTGCAACTGAAATTATGACAAGTCTGTGTTTTGGATAAAGGCTATCTCCAAACAGAAACCAACTTATCTCATGCGAAAGATATGGGTACAAAGGAGCAATAATCACGAACAGATAATTTTAACATTGTTCTTAAGTCGCCAATTAAACATACAAGTGAAATGAATAAACAGTTTTTTTTACCCACATACAACTGTGTACAAATACTGACTTATATATACGTGTACTTATTCTTATAACTTTTATGACGAGGAAGTTTTACGTGTATAAATAAACATTTGAATAAAGATATATATTGAGCACAAAAGGATTTTTATTATAAAATACTATTAATTTCGTATCTTGTACGAAATCGGGAGTTCCTCAGTTGTATCCATGTACATGAACCTATAGCTCCATGCAGCTCCGTGGTTTCAAGGTAAATAATCAGTAAAATAATTTGACGGGGATATGTCAATCAAAAAAAAGAGGTTTCTTATATATTGTAGATTCATAATGTAAGTATTACAGTTGACAATTATTGTGATACCATCGGTCAATAAGAGAAAACTTTTATTTTGTTCAATGTTTTCGCCAGTTTTTACGTCATTTTCAATCTCTGAAACTGACGATTATCGACAACTATATACTTTGAGAGGATATCTAACTTCTTATAGAGAATTACTTTGAGAGGATATCTAACTTCTGAAGTTTTAACCATTGTGCATTCTTTACGATATGTACAAAAATTGTCCAGCCATAT
Source organism: Limnephilus auricula (assembly GCA_951813805.1). Lineage (NCBI taxonomy): Eukaryota > Metazoa > Arthropoda > Insecta > Trichoptera > Limnephilidae > Limnephilus > Limnephilus auricula. Next base: position 19,323,308 of record OX638388.1, on the reverse strand, counting down.
TTAGTTAAAAATATTACAGACATTCCCGCCACGACCTGTCAGATCACAATATTGACGTCTGCGCATGCGCCATTCAAGCTTAATGGTTCGAACTCGGCTGGACGTGAAGTCAGTACCTCTCACAAACATCCGTGAATACGTTTTTTTACGCACACACCCATATTTTTTACACTTTCGCAAAGTTTCGCAATCATTGGTAGTCTCTACGTTTATACGTCTCGTTCTCGGCCGACGCCGGGCGTCTCTCCTTGTGTTTTGACAGTTCTCGTTGAATTTGGTAATCTCTACGTCCCATGTGTGAGTCTGAGACATATTCATTTCCTGATTCACAAAACAGCTCAACAGACCTCCGGCTTGGAATCCTTACTAACGTTTTGAGTTGACACATCGCCGAATGACATTTTTCTTGAAGTTAATAAAAACGAATTTAATAGTTTTAAAGTGGTTTTAAGGTAAGTAATATGATTTATTTCGAATTAACGACATATCAACCGGGTTGGTAGATGTTTTTACATAAATCGCCGCACTTTTAGGCACAGAATATTGTAATTGCACTTCGTTCCAGCAATTACTATAAGAAACCACTTTTTAAATGCACAAAATAGTTCTTAGTTTGGGTTATTTAAGTATTTTGTGCGTATTTAGACCAACCCGGCAAAGACTCGTTTTATAAGAAAATTTTAGCTTGAATAAAGATGGAATTTTGTGACATAACCTCTCCTTAGAAAATAGTTGTTGGTTTTAGGAAGTCAAGGAAATATTTTCCTTTAGTATATTATTATGTACCAAAAGGGTGCGGGTCTGCTAATAATTTATGTGTATTATTTTAGCCACAGCCAGTCTACAATGGACAATTATTTCCGTCTACATTTTTTTAATGGAGTTCTGCGCAGCGAAGAGCTGAGAAATGAGTCAGTCCAAAGACGGCAGTTAAGGGATCTGTCAAACCCTTTGACTATTCCTGTCACAGTATTTGTGGCAAACTACAGGCTATCCCAGGACCTATACAGAGCTTTGTGTGAGGAGTTGCGGCCAATAGTCCCTGTACGTAGACGAACAATCGCAGTGCCCTTGGAACTCAAAGTGAATATGAAATTATTTAATTTTTCACTAGTCTTAGCGATCTCAGACCGAGCAGCATAATACCAGCATTATCCAAAGTACTCGAAAAAGTTGTGTCAACACTGAAACTTGCGGGATTATACCTCGTCATCAATCGGGGTTTCGTAAAGGTCACAGCACAACAGCTCTGCAATGCATTACAGACGATATTCTTACCTCCAATGATGCAGGCAAAGCCTCGGTATTAGTTCTTCTAGATTTCTCTAAATTTTTTGACTTATTGAGCATTCCATTGCTTGTTTGAAAGTTGCATTACTTTGGTTTTAACGATGAAACAATAAAATGGTTTCAGAGTTACTTCAAAGATAGAACTCAGCGCACAGTTTACAGGGAAATCAATAGGGCTCTAAAACATTCATCTGATGTAAAGATAACGCGAGGGGTACCGCAGGGGTTGATACTGGGGCCATTGTTTTTTTGCTATATATGCCGCTGACATAATGCAATCTATTAAATACTGTATATCGCAAATGACACACAATAATATTTATCATTTGACATAAGTAACGCTCATCTGGCGGTGGATATGGTAACGGATGATCTACGTAGAGTTTGCACTTGGGCACAGGAGTGTTACTTCTTAATCCTCAAAAAACTGTTGCTTTATTAATGGGAACTAAGCAAAAAATATCATGTGTAAGGAATGGAGGACATGTTGTAAAAATACATGAAGCCACCGTTCCCTTTGTTGACGCTGCGCACAACCTTGGAATAATGGTGGACGGTAAATTGAGATATGAACATGTTAAAAGCAGGTCACAGTGGTGCTACTCGAGGCTTCGTCTGTTGTATAAATGTCATAAGAGATGGCGTTTGCTAAGGTTTTGCTTTGTTGTTGTGTTTTTTTTATAAATAGTTTTTTATTAACTGGCTTCACGTGATTCCTCTATGGATAAATTGATATCTTAATCCATTTCAATTAACCCTTGATTTACACGGTGACTTCATGCATACATAATTTACCTGGTGGAGCCCCAGGACTCCCGGAAATAAAATCGAAATTTTAACGTGAAATAAACAGTTATAGTCTTGTTTTCTTTCTGCCTATCTTATTTTTTGATGTATTTGCTATACTTATAATATATTATTTATTTTTAAGGTTCTAACGACACTGTCGTTCCTAGCGACAGGGTCGTATAAAAAAATAGTAGGAAATGACTTTCATTTGAGTCTTTCCCAAAAGTCAGTAAGCCGACACATGAATGAGATCGTGTCGGCTATTAATCAAATCAGGGTACGACATATCAGATTCCCAAGTACCGAGCAACAAAGGAATTCTGTCAAACAAGGGTATGTTCAGATTTATTATATTTTGTTAATTATCTTGATTAAGGCATATTCAGACAACAGACTAATGTGTAATTATTTTATGTACTCGTAACATTATGTCATATCTCCATCACCTTGTGTCGAGGAATGAACACATCAATCAACATGAATATTATATTAACACACAGGGATAGTCTAAGGCAAATTTAAATATATAATACATAAACTCAGCAGATGATTGTAACAAATTACAAGATATTAATAGAATTAATAAATATTGCATAGAAAATCAATTAGTCCTAAACATAGATAAATGTAATGTGATAACATTTTCACGTAAATGTCACCAAATCATCCATACTTACCGTCTAAACCATGTTCCTCTCCAACGAGTAGAAAAAATCAAGAGACCTTGGAGTATTACTTGACTCTAAATTACTGAGATCATATTGAAAACGTCTTAGAAAAAGCCCAAAAACAAATAAGCTTCATTCTACGAGTCACAAAACCATTCAATAAACCTTTTACACTTGAATTACTTTATATGGCATACGTAAGATCTCACCTCGAATTTGTATCTGTGATTTGGAATCCTCAATACCAAACTTATATTAACCGAAATGAAAACATTTAACATTAATAGGTGTTATTGGCCTATTTCAGCATATCGCTCGCCATACGTTCCCACGAAATACGCCAAAACAAATAACGCTAGCACTTTTAACACTGTGTGCGGCACAAGTGTTATGTTCAATGATTTTTTATAAAATTGTTTCCTAAAAATAAAAATATAAAAAAAATTACTAGTCATAGAATAGAAGAGGACTATACAAATGCCTTCCATGTAGATTTTAAAGTCACCACTGATTTAGTGTCTTTTGGTTCTAACCCAATTACCTTTGCTCTGTCTTTCTTACACTTACTTGAATTTCATAATGATGATGAAACACAGTGCAGTGTGGTTTTGGAAATTCATGGGAAAAACGGTCTGACTTATTACGATTACAGTAATATTAATTTTATAGCATATCGTCTCTGTCGAGGTTGAAGGGAGGAACAATAAGAATTACAAAAACAAATAAAATTGTGTATGTGGTGTTATATTTTTATATTTATAAGAAAACATAAGTCTCCACAAAACAGTCCATGCTTCTACACTCTAGGAAAAGCTTTGAAAATCTGTGTAGACACGTTAAGACAAGTAAAATAAATGTACAAGTTGTTGCTTCTCATCTTGGAAGGGAAACGTCAATATCACTGAGTTGATTGATTCTAATTCTATCCCCCAAAGAAAACTTTTGATAAAACTACCGAAAAAAACATCCTCCGCAAAGAGATTCAGAGTTAAAAACCTAAGCAATATATTTTACATAAATGCAGTGTACATAATACAACAACATCAATATGTCGGAGGGGCCAAGTATCACGGCATCTGGGATGTTGGAGTCAGCAGCTTCCTATGCCACGAAGAACCGCGAGTAGTGAATGATCCTCGTTCATCAGGGCTTTTGAAGTAGGAGTCTCGATTCTCAGCAACAGAGGAGACTCAAGATAAAGCGAGAATGTGAAAGAAAAATAACAAAATAATTAGAAAAGTACAAAAATAAATGCATTCATTATTCACAAACAACAATCATCAAATGAAATAAAAGCAAGTTTTTCTCTGTAACGTATCGTTACTTTATTAATTACATCTAAGGTAAATTGATGATTTAATACAACCTAGGAATGATGTCTCTTTGGACAAATTGTATAATTCCTCATTTTAAATTTTAAAAAATGTTTCATTAAATACAATTTAGAACACATACAGTAAAGGAGAGATGGTACAACTAAGTACACGGGTAAATGTCTAATATAGTACAGCCTTTTCCTTAGGTTCTTCGGGCATCTCCCACTTACGGTTCTTCAAAGCATTAAGTGCTTATATTTTATTTTGAAACCCTTGTATAATTTTTTTAAATCATTATGTACTCAATGTGAAAGCCCGCGGGCTTACAAAATAGTAAATAAATTATATCTTACACTTCCGTTTCAACAGCTCAGCTAAAATGCCATCTCTGAATTTCGCATCTTCTTGCCTCTCCGCGGCAATGCTGGCCAGCATGGCCGCACCCAACTCTTCCATCTTCGCAACTTTCTTCTCCTCCAATTTTAATTCATCTTTTTCCAGAAGAAGCTTTTCCCTCTCGTGATTGGTGTTCTCAGTGGCAACAAGGTACCTGTGGTCAAAGGAGATGGCTCTTTTACCAACTGAAAGCAAAATATTTTTATGTAATTTTTTTATAAATATATTTGTTAAATACGATTTTACTCTTTTTTTTACATTAACTCTACACAGGAGGTTGTTGAGGAAAATAATTTCCCTCGTGCACCGGTGCCGAGGGGATCAATGACGCTAGTTCCTCGGAGCATCTTCCATTGTAATATTAGTAGAACAAGGACAGCATTCGCACCTGACGCCTGTGCTCTAAAGATTGCAATCAGTTTGTTAAGTTAAAGAGGAGATGAAGGAGAGGGTCACAAAGACGGCCCAATCGGAAATCCAACTGTGAGGAAAGCCCAGGAGATCATTTTAAAGAAATTACAATTTGATAATTGTTTTGTTTACTTAATCTTTTTATTTAAATTTTCATCAATCATGTCATTAAATTAAATTAAATTCATGTCATTAAACGAGTCTACTCTAATAATACCAATTTACTTTCATAAATAGAAAACACAAGAAATAAGTAACACACATATTAGATCTCAGGGTCAAAAACATACCCATCAAGCAACTACGAGTAGTAGTCATACATACATATTATTTGCAATAATGTCTCACATTGTTGGGAACTTCGACAACGCCATGGATCCAACCTTGTGGATGTTCCTCCCCACGATTGATGCATGAAGAACTCCACATGCGACTATAACTGCCAATGTGGTGTTGAGGTTCAATCGAAAGCCTAATCGGACGGCTTCCTTAGATTAAGGTGTGCTTAAGCTTGTGTAATTGGAAGAGCGTAGTTGTGTAATTGAGCAGTGTCGAGCCAAAGTTTTGGCTTAGCATTTGATTAGTAGGATTGGGAACAGCGGCCGTTAGAGCTCGTACGCACTAGTGGGCGGTTAACCGCGCGGCTGGCTGCTTTTTTATTTTAATATGCAACCGCTTATATTTGTACAAAAATTTGTAAAATTCAAACCGCAGTGGTTGGTCAGAGGACGGCTTCGCGGTTGACCGCCTTCTTGACTATACGAACTAGACGGTTGGGGTTTAGTTGTAGTAACTGGCCTTATTCATTACGTGTTTGCAGTAAAGTAAAATATTTTATTTTCTTGGTTTTGCGTCACTGTCGTAGATGGTACAAATAAATGACACAAGCGACCTCTCGACAGCATCCATTTTATTTATGATGAGACAAGGCAACATAGTTTTCTGCCTACTGCGGTTGAACCACGTCAGGCGGCCAGCCGCTTAGCCGATCCGCTCAAGCGGCTGACCGCTAATGCGTACTAGCTCTTATAGTTACACCAAGCATATCAATGGCGGGCCTATTCGAAAGATTGCTTTCACGAAGGAGACTAGATTTTCATAGCACATTTCATCGTAAGTACTTACACAGTCCTTTGTTAGACGCCTTTCTTTTGATGCCGGATGGCCCAGGCGTTGCGGGTATCTCGGCCAGCACCGGCCCAGTGGAGATAACTTCCTCAAGCACCGGGCCAGGCGATTGAGGAACAACCTGGCAAGTCGGGGCATCGATTTCAATTTCAGTCTACAAGAAAGTAATAAACTGCATATTAGATTTTCACCATCCATATTAAAATATAAATGTGCATGAATATGATCTGAAACATACAACGTATAGCGTACACTCTTCCGGTAATCCATCAATGGGTAATCGCCCCATGATGGCCAAGACCTTTTCATCAAGTGGGGTGAGAGGTGGGAATCTCACCAATCCACCTCCCGTTCGGTTCATCTCCACTTGGATATTTGATGCCTTCTTCTTGGCATTTGTTTTCAGGTCCCTCCATGACTGAAAAAATTGATAAATAGTCAAACTTCTATTCAGAAACCCATAAAATAAGATTATTTTCAAACTACTATTCAGAAACCCATAAAATAAGATTATTTTGAGTAAGGTATTTGTTTCAGGTTCAATAGTTTTATTTTATTAAATACGTACTTGCTGCCATCTGTCGCCCGATTTCTGGGTCCCAAACCTGATGGCGTTAAGGCTTTGGGCCAACTCGTCCCATTCTCTCTTGTTGGCCGGCCTATCTCCGAGTAATGACACCAGAAAATCCATCTGCTCACTCGTAGCCCTTTTAGTCTGTAAAAGAATAATATTATTATTATTATATAACTACATGAAATGTTATCATTAAACAACATTAAATGCGGTTAGCAAAATAACGGAATTAAGAATCACAAATTAGAAATAATACGTATAAATGAATACTGTGAAACCATTAAATGACGATTGACAAGTCCCTTGCTTTGACATGCAGTATTGTCAACTCTAAAGAATAACATATATATATATATTGCTCTGGATTCTAGTGTTTTTAGTCTATGTGAGGAGCTTACTTTTCATCTAACTAAGATCACTTAATGTTTTTGTGAAAATGTAATTTGAAGCCACAAATATTTGAAATACTGGTTACAAAATACCTCCGCATAAGGTATTTCAAATACCAATTACAAATTACATTTTTAGGAAGGAATAATTGACAAGTAATTCATATAATGCCCAACCCTGACAACAGTCACGTTTACAGTACCCAATATCTAATTGAATAGTTTCATCAACTGAAAAGAAATCTACAAATAGTCACGTTTTACATGTAATTTTAAGATAACGTAATATCTTGACATGTAAAAACACAATCGTTCAAAGCAAATTGCAGGTTATAATGTCTTTTATATACTAATTATTTCTGGGAATGTTCCGATATCTTACAAATTACATTTGCGAACGTAAACAAACATGAATGTAATAAATAATAATAAAACTTACCGCCATTGTTGCTGTAGTAATAATATATTATGTTTGGATGTAAAAAAAGCGCAGGCTGTTTGCCGCAAATGTCAGATGTGAACCATAGACCATCCATAGACAATTTACCTTTTTCTATGTAGAGTATGAAAGTCAAACCAGACCGACGCTTACCGACGCTCCAGAGCACTCCCAGAGTAGCGTATTCGATCCAATGTCCATTGTCGAATGTGAAACCATAACGTCCACAAAAATTACTGACTTAACATCCTGATCACATTAAGGTGATGTCCAATCACATTTGTATGGAATTTTCGTTGAAATTTCGTCTGACGGAGGTTGAAACAACCCAATTTTGCGGTGATTGACGATTTGAAGGAAAATCTAACGTCAAATTTTCCGAAACAACTGGTCCTAAATATTTCTAACTGCCTCAACTTCGTGTTTGAAAAATAATATTCACAAAGCGTTGGGACTAACTTGCTGGAAGACAAATTTATTCAATGCAGGCCAACAAAAGGTAAAGAGTAAACATCGGCGTATGCTGGGAGTCAGCATGTGTCGCGTGTGCAGCATTTGCAGGAAATGTATGCACTTTCTTTTTGATAAATATTTTCTTTAAACAACATTTTTGGTTTAGGTCAGAAAGTAGGTGCCGCGGCACCCTGAGGTGCCACGGGAAGAAATCAAGGGTGCCGCGAGGCGCCTCTGATGTCTCTACTAAAAATCAAAATTGACATCAATACAAACATTTTATGGAATGGATTATTCAGGAAAAAACTACAACTGTGGAAGAGAAAATGAGTGATAATTGGAGGCAAAGATTGCTTTCCAATATTGCAACAGTACATGGCCCATAGTGGAGTTAAGCTTTCACATAACTTTATCGTGTATTGCCTATAATAATTTATCTTAATCTATTTTCTTATTAGATTTTCTTGTTGGATTAACATCATTCGAAATCTTCACAGCAATCTGTCGCTTAACGAGAGACTTCATTTAAGAAAATAAATATTCTAAACAAATTCTTGTACTACTGTACCGCCCATCAATTAATTTTGTTTTTCCCAAACACGTTCATTAAAGAACATAATTATATATTAGTATTAAAATATATACCAGGATTAAATAATGACTTTTCCAAAAACATGTGTTCGCTATTATGTCCTCTGCGCGCAAACTAAATAAACATCTTTTAACTTTATTCTCAAGTGACCTACCAGGTAAGAAGTATGGTCCTGTACATTTTCATAATAAAAAGAAAAAGATTGTAGAAATGTATTGAAATTTGTACAGCGCCCTTGAGGTGATTTTTCACAAAAACGGCGCTATACAAGTCATCCAAATATTATTATTATTATTAACTTGCTGACCCTTTTCACAGAGCTCTTATCACCTACCTAGGAATTTTGGGTATCGATTCTAAGGGCAAAAGCTGTAAGGGTCCTCATTCCCTTTGCGACATCATATCTGTGCGAAGCTGGATTTTCAGCGGTTGCTGTTATAAAGAGCAAATATCGCTCGAAAATAAATGAGAGTAGCTGTATCAAGCCTTATTCCCCGATTCTAAAAATTGTGCAGTGAGCAGCAAGCTCACCCGTCGCACTAAACACACACGCCTCAAGAGTTAGTGGAAGGTTTTTGTAATAAATTATATTTGCATTTTCACCTACGTTTTCCTACCAATGAATGTACTTGTTCATTTTAAATACGAGTTGTATTAGTTTCTTACCTGCTTTCTTCTTCATAGTCGTAAAAATATGGAATGTAGTTACCACAGATAGATATTATATGACTAAGTGTGCCACGACTTGGAAAAGTTTGGGAACCCCTGGTTTAGGTGTTAATTTTATTAACTATTACTTGGTCGATGCCCAGATCCCTTACAAACGCAGAAGGCTGCAGAAGTGATTGATAAAGAATATGTTCGGGTTATAAATTATCATTATAATCAGTCATCATCATTCTTCGGCTGAATGGAGTTCTCCTCAAACTTTGTCACACAATAAAAATATTTGATGAACATAATTCTTCACTGCAGTAGGAAATATTTTGTTAAATTCCTTTTAAATTCAAAAATTAAATGTTTATTGAGCAGATAGTAAGTACATGTTTGAAATAGAATATTAATTCTTTAATATTATAAAGGATATAAAAAATAGGTATGTATCAAAGTTCGTCATTAATAAAAATACAATGTGGTCCAAATGGCAAAAATCAATTTGGTTACGAGTGTCGGGGCTTCTTGACTCGTTACGGTGAGGCTAATCAGAACTGCAGATGAGTTTCAGTAATGTAATTTTGTAGTTTACTGTTCTCTATTTACCTACATACAGTGCAGTTTACAGAATTCCCTGCAAAGTATAAGATCCTTAATCCTTAGTGTAAATCACTTGAACTTGTTGCAGTCTTCTGCTGAAGATACAGGGCACGCCGAGATACTGTTCAGTCCGAGGTTTGATATTAGCTGTATGTATTGTCCCTCAGTCTGTGACCTAACAGAGGAAAGGGCATCCACAACTTAAGACTAGTCAAGCTGGAGCTCCAGGTAAGTGTAGGTGCTGACGATAACTCTCGGGCGCTCAATATGTCCTATTGTTGAACCTCACGATTAGCGATCGATTGGTGTTTTGTGGGTACAATCTCTCGAAGGAAAGAATGTCCTTGGCAGGGTTAGCAGTGATATCGGTGTTTTAATGCATGAGTGGAATACATTCTGATGATGGTCTCAATGTTTGGAGGTTTAAAAATATACAAAACAAGAAATGAGTACGATAAAACAAATTTTATTTTAACTAAATTATGCCTACAAGAGTTTTCAAACAAAAAAATAAGTGTACAATTAAAATATTTTGGAAGAGCATTGATGAAAAAGTAATAAAAATAATTACTACTTTACATACATATATTTTGTAATGAATTTTATTTTGTGATATTCCAAAATATTTTTAGCAATTAATGTTTCTCACTATTTGTCTTGCGTGAATAAATCTGAACCGGTTTTGCGAGCTTTTATGTAAGCTTCTTCCGAAGACTGGCTTTCGTCAGCAGATGGCTTCAAAGGATTTCCCTCTACATCTAACTCTCCTAATTTGAAATCACTAGCAATTTTTTGTGCATACACAGCATTAAACAGGTCTCTTGGTGTGAATTCTGACTGAGTAACTGTAGGAGTTCTGTAGGAGACGTAAGGCTTCAGTTCGCAATCCTTCAGGTCAGGTACAATCAACTCTGGAATTAATTCAGGGATTCTCACAAAACGCCCGTCCATCTCATATCCAGTTTTCCTAACGCCTCTTGTATATTCTGGCATTTCCGGGTCTGGTTTTTTTTGTTGCTGTTTTTTGAAGATAGTCGTACCACGTTTGCCGTAGAGCAAGAATTTTCTAAAGTTCCTTTTACCTTCTAAGCATTGAGTTCCCGAAAATTCCCTTTTAGGGATATAATTTACGAATTTTAGTAACTTCGACATTATAACGTTCTCAAAACGAGATTTTGACAACACTTTTAATTATTGTGTAAAATTTGTGAACTGTATGCTCTATGCAAAAACACAATTGTAGTTTTAAATACACTATATTGTTCAAAATAAAAAAAATACGAGTAATTACCCAAGAAGTTAGGTTAGTTTTCTGCGTTTTCTGTCAACCTTCAATTCTTGCCAGTGAAACTCCACGATTCGATAATTAGATACTCTTGGGGTTGGTAGTGTCTAAAGCATTTGTATTATTACTGTCATGACTGAAGCTATACTTAAAATGACTGTCAACAGTTATGAAAACCGTAAATGTAGTATGTGAAAAGGTGTTTTAACGTAATAATAGGATAAAAATCATTTTCTTAAGATGTTAATAGCAGAAGGGTTGCGGTAGCAAAATAAATAAAAATGATATGTAATTTTAAAAACAAGAGTAGTAGCTACATTCTGAGCCTACTGCGCAAAATCTGCTAATGACAGATAGAAGTTTTCATATTTATCTTTGAATTTTGTTTGAAAATTTATTTCAATTTATTTATTCAATTTATTGTCAAATTGTGAGAGAGTGAATATTTCGTCCTGTGATTTTTTTTACAAATTTAAATGTCAAGGAAGTTAGTGAGCAATAATTGCTTCATTTTATTGTACCATAATTTGTCCATATATTCACTCAAAATCTACTCTGAATATTTGTACCCACTAGAATGATTGAAGATGTTCATTATGTACCTTATGATTTGTCAGAATTCCCCATTAAAAAACTACCACAATTTTCTAAATGCAGAGTAATTGGTTTTCTGTATTTAGATAAGAATAAATATCGATTAAAAAGTGTAAGTTTTATTTCAATAAATCTATATTTTTTAAGTTCATGGAATTATTGTTTTTAAATGGCAGATTGCAGCTGTTTTTCTTCGACCGGTACTGATTTGGGTAAATGTGTAGTACCTACTCCGCTAACTTTTGTATGGATTTGATATTTGCGAAATTTTGTTTCAATCTAAATATATCCATGAATTACTTAGTTTACCCAAACTAAGAACCTAATAACCCATTTTGTGCACGTAAATAGTCGTTTCTTGTACTAATTGTTGAAATGAAGTGTAAAAGGCCTCTTCACTTAGCCAAACATGGTGTCCGTGAAGTGAAAAAATATACGCAGGGTTGCACACCGGCGACAGTCCCGGCGAAAAGCAAACCAGGAACATAGCCAGAGTCGGGCCCAGCTGGGTGCAACCTAAAATAGCAGTGCAGTGAAATCATGTAATCAGATGCACATCAATGTGCGCATGCAGAGCTAGGTTTCAGAAGTTTTGAATGCTTTTTGTTACTGTCCATGAAAATGTCAAAGCAAAAAAGTAATATTGTAGAAGGCTGTCAATTATTTCAAATATAATTTTCAATATTATATTTGGTTTTGAGATATTTACAAAATATTACCCTGCTTCTAGGGATTAATTCGTACCGTTGGTGCGACGTGTGAAGTTATAGGCCTACTTTCAAGTGAATTATAATACCATATCGTATTTAAAAATAATTATGGAAGAAGGCAAACACTTTGTGGCTTGACATTTTTCAAATTTAAAAAAAAACTTTTTTTAAAACCACTTTATTTATGTCGACCGGTTTCGGTTGATCTCAACCTTCAACAGGACAACAAACATATAAACTAAATTACAGTACAGAGAAAGATTACGTTAAACATATACATAATAGAAATACAGGAGTATACTGAAAACTGACCAGAGTCTACAATATATGTTTAACCGCTTGGACACATAAGCTTGTTTTCACAATAATTTAACGTAGGTAGGCATAGGAATGACGTACGGCCCGTACCTGAGTTATTAATAGAAATACAGGAGTCCAAGTAATACATAAAAATAAAATAGGAATACGCCTTAATAATTTAGAAGCATTAGAAATAAGTGGTTTTAAACAAAGAACTTTTTTCATTTGTTAAAAATAATTGTTGGGAGGGAGAATTTTTTTTTTAATCACCTGGCAGCCAGAACAATGTGTCACCTTGTTGACCTGGCACCCGGCACCAGTCTGCCAGTGTAGCGTAACTGTGCATGAGTTTTTTTACCCTGTGGCACGATATCAGCAATATCAACAATGGAATTATCTAAATAAATTTGTACAAGTCCTTTGCAGTCGATTTTGACATAAAAAACAGATTTTTAAAAATAAAACTTTTGTTAAAAGTTAAAAGAACTAATAAAAAATATATACAATAATTTTGTTTATCTAACACTAGTAGTTCTGTGAATAGTAGACTTTCCGTGATTACTCCGAATTAACAGCTCATGCCCTCTGGCGGAATAAAAATCTACTATCAGACACGGCTACCATCTTGACAAAATTGACCTTGACCGGACCCGGAACACAAAACAAATTTACAAACGAGATGCAAAGTGGTCAAGTCAAAACAGGACTTTGCTCAGTCAAAAACACTGCCATTTTTACTAATTTTAATGAAAAGTGGTTTAGATTATATATGATAAAACAGATTTATGTATATTTACCGAATTGTACAAGCTGAAATGAAATTTATTATGTTCTTTATGCTGACTCTGGACAGCACAATATTTGAGCTATTTTATTAAGAGACATATCGCAGCGCCTAATCCAATATTCACGCTAGGAAAATTTTATTTCTTTCTAGCTGAGCAATGATTCCAAGTGTGAAATATTAGTTACTATGGACAGTGTAGCTTCTATACCTGCTGCTCCTGTCCCACAACCTGTGCAGATATTTGGCCAATTGTCTTGTGTTCACAAAGTAAATATACCTATACATAATATTACATACAGTTAAATTTACACATTACGTTTTCACATAGTTGTTTTTTTAAATGCCCGCCCTACGAAATATCTTATGAAAGTTTTACTGTTTCCCACATTTTTTAGTTGAAAATTTTTCAGTGCAGTATCAACCATTGTTTGATTCAGTATGATATATTCATAACAATTATTTCCTTCTTATGTTTAGTGTTATTTGCTAACTAATTTTATAGTTTAAATTTTTTTTTTTAGATTAATGCAGATGCCTCTCTTTATTGCAGTACTAACGAAGGTAGTATTTGTTTTTTTTTGTAATGTGAACTGTATTAGATGATGAGAAATCAAACAATGTTACAAAATTTGATTTTTTGGTTTTCTTTTTATAAAGATTTACCTTTAGTTCATTTTCATATTAGCCAGCACCAATCTAATTTTATTCGTTTAATAACTTTATTGATAACATTGGTATTCATTTGCTTTTTTTCAGATTTCAAAAACATTGACACAAAACACTGGATGTTTATTTTGAGAGCCAAAATTATTCAGTTAGTTCAACCATCTTTAGTACACTATATGAATGATATAATTTCTGAAATAAACTCAACCCAGTTTGATTAAAGCTGTTTATATTATTCAGTCTGTACCAATACTAATAATACAGGACTAGCAGATAAACAAAACCCGCTGTGCAGATTTTTCTTGCTAAACCCTGCAGGCGGTTTTAAGTTGGGCAACGTCCAATCTAATATTCGAAAAAATGATCAACTTAGTGAACAATTATGGTAATTGGACAAGCATGTTTAAAAATTTCTAATATTTTTTTAAATTGACAAAACTATTGTCAAAATAAGTGAACAAAATTAAATACCTTTTTTTTCAATAGGACAAAAAAATTGTGGGATATTTGTGATGTTTGTCCATCTGGACAATATTTTTTTGTCTAATTGAACAACATTATTCAATCTCACACCCTCCCTTACCTTAGGAGCGGGCTTAAATAAAAGAACTACATATAAGGACAAAAACACAATCTACAATATTTTGCTATAAGCAGTTTGATATAAATATGTACAAAAAATAAAATATATTTAAAGAAAACTGACTGAGAAATATTATTCTAACAGTGATATATGAATCTGACCGGTCAGCGGCTAAATTGGCAAAGCGTCTCAGTCCCACCACGCATTGTGAGTTCAATTCCTCAGCTGGTTAAGCTCTCAGTACGGTAGTACGGTGGTGATGGTAGGAGATTTTAAAATTATTGTTAAGTGTAATTTGTAAACTTTGTTTTAAAATTTATATTATAAATTTATTTTATCGGTTACGATCTTTTGGCGATAATGGCTCGATATGTTTTCCATAATAATTTTTATTGGCGTTTATTTGTTTACCAACTTTCCCCACAACTGATGAACAACTAAAGTGGAATTTTATAAGGTCTATCAAACTTTCCTATCTTAGTTTAGACCTGGCAGGGCAGGGCCATATTGAATGAAAAATTCATGTTGAATTTCATTTGTGAAAAATTTTATCTGCGATCTCCAGACTCATTGTCATCAAATGTAGATCATTACTCTATGATGGAGATTTACTATCTTTTATTTATTAATTCACTATTTTAATCTTTTGTACGTCTTGGTAACAAAAGTTGATTCAGCAAGAAATCAGCAATGATACGTGGCCGTATGGACCCTGCGTCGGTATTGAAAAACCTGAGTTAGTTAATGCGGCCAAAAGGTTAGGCAAAGCGAGGTGGGTAGACATAAGAATGTAACACATTGAAAGTAATAAACATATAATAAAATAAACATTTAATAAAAAAACACATTATGTACATAAGATTGAAAATGTTTAAACAAAATAGAGAGACCCACAAAAGAGCAAATGAAGTGTAATAAAACTAATACACATAATTCTCAGGAAATTATGATGGATGAGCACCGTGAAACAACCCTATCTCTATGATAATACCATTTGGCTCTGTCATTCTACTGATCTTTCCCACAAACTATCATATTATATGTAAATACATAATTTTTCAAGTAAAAACATTGTAAAAAAAATTATTAATTGATGCACGTAATTTCTCCAAATATATAAACAAATGTTACATTAAAATAATCCAGTTCATAATACAAACTGAATAGCATTGTGAGTTAGACTCAAACAAAGTGTGGTATTTTGAAGGCAAAAAAGTAACCATTCGATTGTGTGAGCCACCAAGTTTCACAAAAAACACATACATTGTGTATTGTGTCAACATGTGCCACATATTGGGAAAGATAGCTTTGAAAAGGTAAAACTAAGATATTAATTTATCATTTAAAGATTTTAGGTAATTATGGAATCCTCCAGTTACTGGATGGCTGAATGCTGTGTGTTTTTAAATTTTCTTTCATGTATTATAACTTTGATTATAAAGATACTTACAAATTGAATCAGACATTAAAAATACCTACCTACACATTCAAATCAATCATTGGTCTTTTATGCATTCCTACTTTTTTCACAATAAAATGTATAGTTTTTAATTTACTTGTATGAAGAGTCAAGTAAATGATTGAAACAATAAAAGATCATTGTAACATAGTGGCGAAATTGGAAAGAAAATACATCAATGAATAAACACATTTTCAATCACCAATTAAAATATCCAATAGAACTACCGAAGAAGTAAACCGATGGAAGTGTCTGTGTGTCCAAACATTTTCAAATATCAAAATTCTTTCTTAACAGATAATAAATTTCATTGACCTGTTTGGTTCAAGGTCTTATGTAAACTTGCAACTTCTATTGATTTTCGGTTCTTTTCCATTTAAAAAATATTTTTCTAAAATGATAAATATGTATTCAACTTCTCGATTCTTTAGCTAAAAATCAACCTCCGTAACATGTTTCTAAACACTCCCCACAAAGCTTGGATTTAAACTCTAGCCACCAAAGTGACTAGAGTTTAAATAATATATGAATCTGCAAACCAACCCGCAAAATCTTTCCTTTAGGAATGTTTCAAAAGCTTTATAGAAAGAAGTATCAAAACCGCACACAATCTTAATCAAGACTATTAATCCAAAAATATAGAAAAAAGAATATGAAGAATAAAATACAAACAATTTAATATTTATTATTATTGTTTAATATTTACCCACTTCCATTACCATATTATGTGCATTGTGTGATTTAAAATTAACTGTTCTCCCATGAATTTCGATATAGTATCTCTAATCAATACAATAAGTTGATGTATGTTCAAACTAGAAACTCATAACTTTGGCACAAAGTCTTAAAGAGTCCAAGAAATATTTTAAAGATAGAATAGTTGAAAACACACAAAGTGATTGCAGAAAGTCAAGCACGCCTTGCGTCCGCATTGTCCCAAATTTTGAAAGATAGTTTTCAAATTAACTGTACATTTTTTTACTTGAGTTTATTATTTAGCTGATAGTGGAAAACACTCATATGATTAAAAAATAAATACAATTTTAAAATTGGTATTTACAATATATTTTAATAATAAAAACTATAAATGTATAATATCATTTACCTGTAAGAACTCTGAAACATAACCCACTTAGCTTGTAACTGTGCATTTAGATTCATATAATGTATTTTATGCAAACATTCAATGCTTATTTTACACGACATTATGTAACTAATTTTGTTTCGGGGCATTTTACTTAAAGTTCACTGATAAATGTGATTACACCACAGACATTCAAATTGATAGACCAGCTCATTAGGGAAAGGGGAACAAACCAAATTGCGCGGGAGGCGGTGTGACTGTCTCCTTTTCTGCAATTTGTCAATAAATGAATCTGCAACTCGCATTGTAATATCACTATTCAGTCCTTACTAGTCCTTTTTACAATGGGCTGCATAAAAAAATTAAATACCTACAAATCCCAAATCGGGTAAACAAAAGGTCAAGCTTGTTTCGAAATTTTATTGGATGTTTTGTCATATTATTTAGTTAGACACGCTTACAAATGTGTTATAATTTACCCACTTCACTAATTTTTAGCATCGCTATGCCAGGCGGTTTGGTTAAACATGAACATTCAGATCCTGCGCAAAAAAGTCCCACCATGGACTGCGCTGCACACTGCCTTAGTATAGTGAAACTTTTCTGCGGGTCAAGGGCCTGGTTATTTAAATGTGCGCTCTTCGGCGGTCAATGTATGTCTGATGTCATAATTTATTCAAAGCATTCTCGAATTCTTGTGATTCCAAAAATATGTTAACTTGGTTTGCCTCCAGCTCTTCGAAATGATACCCAGATTTGAGAAGTAAGAGCAAGTTTATCAATTTGAATGTCTATGGATTTTAGCAGCAAATTAATGAATTTATAGATCGCTTTTAATATTGTCAGTTCACTTTATGCACATATAGTTTCATCATATAGACGCCTATATTAATATAATATTTGTTTCACTATGTCATAGTATAATTTTGTATATTGATTATACAAACCCCAGAATGTAAACTCAGAACATCTCGCTTTATAACATATTTTTTGACCTAATTTTGATGAAAACTAAAATTGGAATTAAAAGGTACATACATATATGGCAGCCTAGCATATTTTGTGCCCTTTACGAGGAAAGGTTGATAAGTTCGCAAAAAAGAGGGGAGAGTAATATTGGTTTGATTATAAATAAAAGGGTATTAACTCTTTAAATGCTCGAAGTTTCAGAAGTGCCTCTCTACGCGCCACTATTTCAATAAAACATGTTTGCAAGACATCTGGTGTTCCATCCTAGTGCAGGGCCCAACCGCTCGCAACCCAACTATTGCGATATCCCCGTCCAACGGGTTAATATAGCTGTAGTAGTACACTTATATTTTAAGTAATAAAAAAAAAACTTTGCAGAAAACTGGAAACCATTTGTTGCTTTTCTAAAAGTAAATTTAAATGATCTTTCTACACCCTCTTCTACGAACTTTGTCTTCCTTCCTCATTCCATGGAAATCATACTTTGTCATCATTATAATAGAACACTTAAAAACCTATCAGCATTGTATAAATGATGTTTCTCATCAATGTTTTACAATAAGTTATACTTTAGGACTGCCAGCTGAATCTTGATCCATCTTACTTCTATCCTAATCAGAGTATTATGTAAGGAATGTATGTTGGGAGCGATGATAATCAGCCAGCAGTGGTGTATTAGTTATTAGCTAGTCTATGAAAGTGGCGTAGCCAGTGCGCACCGTGGGCTCAGCTCTCATTGAGTAATATCGTTGTGCGGTGGCTCCAGCTCATCCAGCGTGTCGTTGGAGCTGGAGTGCGTGAGGTCGCTGAGCTCATCCAGGTGCTTCTGCTTCTTCCTTACGTTCCAGTGAAGGCACTCAGCCAGGGAGTCGAACCAATCTGATATTTGATCTTGCGCACAGATTGAGGGTACGGGATACACTGACGTCGTTACACGCAAACTGTTCAAAAATTTATTATAATTAGTGTTTAAAAATAAAACATTTTCACATAGCTCACATAGGCTTCAATTCTCTAAAAGTACTGCAATTTATAATATCTTAATTTGAAAGAGGGAGAAAACCTGCTGTGAGATGTGAACTCCCCATAGGTCAGAAAAAGAGGCTTTCCTAGTCAATATATGTTTTAGTGAAACTTAATGATTAGAGATGTGGACAGATTATTTCAAAAAGTACTATTAGGGTCCTATTTCAGCGGGACATGGTGTCTGAGTGAGTTAACCATCATATAGACACATTTTGCTGATTGGCACGCATCAATGCTGATGTCAGCCATAGAATTGTGGTGACACCGAGCGGATACCAGGTGAGGGACCCTTATAAGAGTGCTATACATTTGGTTATACGTTTGGTTGGTCTTATCTCGAGACACCATGGTATGGTGAAATAGGGCCTTCAGAAATTAAAAATATAATGCAGAAGTCGTAACTTAAGTTACAAAACAACAATAACCACCAAACCAATAACCACAGCATTGTTATGTGCATGCAATAAGCAAAATACAGTTCAAGCTCTATATAAAAATATAGTAATACGCCCATGGCATTCTGGTAGTGCAAGTAAAAATATAAACATGTGTAATATTATTATTTGATTAGTACTTGAAAATTGTTGTTATGGTAATGTTTAGTATGAATTAATGTGATGTAATTATACAGATAAGTACTATTATTTTTTGAAAGGCATTGTAAGAGTAAGTATTACGATTTGAAGGCCGATTTATACTTACAAACGGACACGTCAAGTTGGTTTAGTGACAAATGCAAGTAAAATTAGAACCGCTTTATTTATGGTGTTTAGTAATCTGTCAAGTAAGAAAATAAGATGGATGGTCTATTGATTTCTATGAACTTAACATTGAATGTGCTAAACACTGGATTGGTTGCACTAACACTTGCTACTAATCAAAGTGTAGATCGGCCTTTAATGTTGGTGCTGGAATTGGTCAATACCATATTGTTGTGTTGTTAGGGTAAGGTCCAGTAGCGTATTGCATATCAGTAGCGTGATGTATGAATAAGGTGGGGTGGTGTGAAGAGAGTACAGATTGATGGACTGTCAGGTAATATCTACCTATCGCCCGGGCCGAGGAACTGTTGGCAGCGGCCGTCGAATGAGACACAGGCCGTGCTGCGAGCTTCCACCGCCGGCATTATCTGCAAACAGTACTTTCAGTATTCCCCCGCTACTGCATTATTCATACTAATTGCCAACAATTCCAAGATGGCATTTAAGCGCCTACAAACGACGCCACTGCACTTCTTTTCACGCCTGTTAAATTTGCAAATTCACTTCTTACCCAATTTGTTAATGTATGCTATATTCGTAATCAAAGGAATATTCTTAGGTTGAGCCATGACATTTGGTGAATGTCAAATCAAATTTGTACTTTTAAACGGTCCTTGTCAAACACCTATTTAGCTTTTGATCAAATTGTGGTAATCTGACAAGCATAACAACATGTTTGTTATGCTACACAGCTGATCACAATTTTTAACGGGACTGTTAAAATATCAAAATGGCGCTTACAATCGATTTGATGGTCATCAAATGTGATGGAGTTTGAAACATTCCAACCTTAGTTAATAATTCTTTGTTTCCGTTTTAGCAGAAAAGTGAACTTAAAGCCAAAACAGGAATGAGAATGAAATGGTGTTGATATTTATAATGTCGTGAGTATGTGTGAAAACAAATTATATATTATAGGCAGAGAAAACAACAACACAACTACATAAAATTATTTACACAATATACATGGCATTTCAGACTACATGCTCTAAGCGACTACTCAACAGAGCATTGTCAAGCGGCTTTTTGTATTGTGTCAGTACCTATCTCCGTGGAAAAGTTCTTGCCGATTTCTGCCATCAAATGAAACCCACGAGGTGTTCCGTGCATCCGGTGATAATGAAATCTAGAAAAAAAGGATCAGCCAAACTAAAAACAAACATCATAAAATATAACAGTGTGAGGCAGATTCATTTCTGAAATGAAAGAAAAAATACATAATAATGAATTGATACAACCAACATGACTTAAGCTAAAGTTTTATATAAATCTTATATTCTCGTATTGTGGGGTATTTCATCATCTCCACATAGCTTATACATAAAATAATATAAATATTTACAATTTGTTTATTTATTAAGTCTGAGTTTACTATTCGGTATTCAAACCTATGAATAGCGGCTATGTATGTATTGTATATCGGAAAAGTTAGCCGAGTTTTGTATCTATGGCGAGTATTTATTTCTTTACCTATTAATATACTATTCCTATGGATAAGCTATCAAGAGGACGGAGAAATACCCCCTTAGCGAGCCAGCTAAATTGCCAAGCGGCCCGCCATGCGCCGGCTGACACTATTTTCGTAATTTGTAACTTATATGTATTTTGCAAAATGATGTTTTCTAAATTGTACTGTCTTACCAGTGTGTTTATATATTTATGAAAGTCATGTATATCTATCATATTACATAGTGTCCCCAGGATACCTACTTATTTTTTAAATATTTTTTTCTCTCTAAAAAAATATATATATAATGAAGACATACGAAAACGTTCTTGAGTTTTATTATATTGTCCAGCTAAATATGCATTTTTCACAATAAAAACAAGTCACTTGAGGCTTTCCTGTAAATGAAAACATGTCTAGGAAATGTAAAAATTATGAATTTGAGTTGTGCTTTTTCAGAGATAATAAGCAATGTGAGGTAAACGATAAGCTAGAATAGTATTAAGACACATTTTTTCTTTGCCAAGAGAATAATTTTGTTTTTAGTATGTATGCTAGGAGCATTTTTAAGGTTCAAAATACCATAAAAATTCGAGGCCAGTTAGGTGAAATTCTAACAAATCCGTTACGGATTTGCTGGCATTCCAAGGGTTAGAAAAGAAACTTTGAATAACAAAAAAAAATTGTTTGTGAAGAGTTTTATTTTAAAATGCACACTTGTAAAGGGTCGCACTTGCATACTGAAAATGATTCATGTTCTATTATCATGTACCGGTCAGTGGTTGAGTGGGCATAGCGTTTGGGTTCCACCCAGGCGTTCCGTGTTCGATTCCTCGGCTGGCTAAGTCCTCCATCAAAACACAAGCAACATCTTCCGCTTAGTGTGGTGGTAGTAGAAGATTTTCAAATGTTGTTGGGTTATTCGTAACCCGGGAATGTTTGTCTTTCTTTTTAAGAAAAAAAAAAAAAAAAAAAAATGTACGTCCCTCGTTTATACCTTGAGTTCCACGCCCGCCGGTACCACAATGGGGCGGAAAGACAGCGAGTGCGGGCAGATGGGGGTGACCATGATGGCGGGCACAGAGGGGTGGATCATGGAGGCGCCGGCCGCCACCGCGTACGCCGTGCTGCCCGTGGGCGTCGACACTATGAGACCTGCATAACAAATTACGGACATTCTGATAAAAGTTGTTTATGAAAACTAAGTTAGAAACCAGGTAGAAAGTTTACAATATTTTAAACCAGCATTTCCCAACCTTGTTAAGACTGGTGAAAATAGAAAAATTTTGCGGACAGGTAATGCAGGAATAAAAACTTTTATTTACGTACTTGTTTATTGGTTTTTAATATTATACTATACGAGATATAGAAATAACAAATAACGATTTTATTGTAAATACCAACCAAAAATATAACATAAAATAAAATTGATTACTGGATTAATGGACCAGCAGATAATATCTGCAGGCGGTAGGGAAACGCTTAGCTAAATGACGGATTATCTAAACTTAGGTGGGCAAAGGAACCGGCACGATTAGAGATTAGAGGCTTTTAGCGCCAATGATAGTGATGATGACCTTTCCCGAGTCCTTTAGACCGAGATGGTTGCTTTGAATTTTACAAATTACCTTGTCAAATATATTGACCAAAATATCTGTAAAACTTATATGTGTATGACAATAAGGAACTTTACTGAAAAATATTATAATTTGAAAAACTATATATTAATATAGATCAACCAATGCTGATTTTGAAAAAATAAGTTTTATTAAATATTATAATGTAAAAAAAATTATTAATCATTATAATGATTAAAATCGTAAGAGATTTAAACACCCTGTGATTGGTTGGCAGATTCTAACAAAACTTACACCGCTACCTCATGGGTCGGGCAGTTGCGTGCATTATTAGAAATGCGGACAATTTTGTGTTAACTTGCGCAGCATTGACTTGCACACAGGTTACCACTGCGGTATGCAAATTATTTTGATCTGCGGTATGCAAAATCTTGCTAAGTACTTAATTTGTTGATTTCATTCCAACCCGAGTGTGATTGACCTTACTGTTAACTGTTAAAACCGGGTACATATGATATCAGACTGCAAAGTTGACTTTTATAAAAAAAATATTAAAAATACTGGTATTTAAGTTAGAAGGTTAACATTCATTAAAAAAAATTATTGGAATTCCTTATTGTTACCATATAGAAAGATATGCTTACCATCTCCCTGCACGCTGGTGATGTGTTTCCCATCAAGGAAAAGATCTATGTTGGAGAGGTAAGGCGAGGGGCCACGGTCGATGACCACCTCGTTAAGCACCAGCAGCGTGGAGGGCGGGGGGGTGGGGTGGGCAGTCCCAGGGCGGGGGCCGCCGGAGCTCTCGCCACCCTCCTCCTCGCCTTTCCTGCCGTCCTTGCGGATTATCACACACCGCAGGCGGGACCGGAGGGTCAGGGCTGCATCACCTGGAGTTTATTCATATCAGCTTCAAATTACATACAAAAGAGAATGCAAAATATAATAAAACTGAAATTGGGACCATTTATTGGATAATCAACACCTCTGCCATAGGTCACCCCAAGTGGTTTGCTAAATCTGGTAACTTAGTAGGAGTGCTCGGGTTCATGGGGTGAGGTTTGTCTAGGTCTTGGCGGCGGATGCGTCTGCCCACTTAATGCAGATCGGGATCGGGAGAGACTGGTTGAGAGAGACCTTTTGACCTCTTCGGCCCTACTCTCTTGACCCATCGCCTTGCACTGCAATGGGAGGGATGGATTCACACGTTCGACATAATACAGTAATAGTAATACAATCCTGGATACACTGACCCCCAGATTCTTACTCACCCTCACCTTTTTCCTTTCCAGAACATTCACTTCTTCCTTTCCTTAAAAATACCCTCCATAAAGCTGACCAAAAGATGACTTAGATTATGAAATTGAAGATGAGGAGAATCCTCATTTCCTCCTGTGCGGAGTTAATGTAAAATTTTTTTTTTTACTCATAACTTGAATCCCGCTGAATGATTTTTTCCAAGACGACCGTTGTTTGACTGTTAGTTAGATGGTACTTATAATAATTTAATATACTTTCAAAGCAATAATTGAATTCAATAATAATTACCTTCTAAAACATTGGTGACTTGCTCCTGAAAGTTCTCAAACTCAAAAGGAGTTAGAAACCCGAGGGATCCGAGGTGGAAAGCCATCACAGGCGGCACTGATTGCTGGATCAACAGAATAAAGAAAATTATCATTTATTTATAAACTATTGCTGTATAAGCTTTCTTGTTATGATCAAATTTCACAACCTGTTTGACACTATGACCTATGGCTATGTTAGTGCTTAGCAGGAGCAAAAACTAGCTGCGACTTATAAGTGAATACTCTTGTCAGATTCCATCCATTGATGTATTATTTAGATGAGACATGAAGTGAAAAAATAGTTGCCGTTTTTGTCTGTCCAATTAGTCCGATTTGGCTCCCAACGCTCTATCATCGACCGACCGGAAACTACAAAATCCAGTCCAAGCGCAGTGGGCACTAATTATTTGCTATTGGAATATGTTTTGACAAGATATTAGTACGCAATAGTGGCTATAATTGTATAGCTCTTTAGGGGTAACCGGATAAAACAAAACATGATTCAATTTTTTAAATTCAATTTTCTTCAATGTTCTGTTTTATATTTCAACCACCTCCAGGATGGCAATAATTGCATTGCACTCATTGTAAATGCGACGTTAATGTCGAAAATCCGGTGCTGATCGGCTATCTCAATAGGGATCAAAATAATTTGATACTTTCGGATGGCATACCTGAAACAGAAGGCTAGCATAGAGCAAGGTACCATCGCCGCCCAAGCAGATGATGAAGTCGATCTTGTCGGTGAGGTCGTCCTTTCCATCTCTGAAGGTCATCAACCGATCTTTTATCTGAGTGAAGTCGGTATACGGCTGCAGCTGGCTGTCGTCCATCACGGACGATTCCACAAACACTACCATGTTTTTTTCCTGGAAATAATAAACCTTATATCATTTTGCTGAAGGAGAAACAACCATCAAGATATTATTTAAAATTGTATCTCTTAACCTTTTGTGAGCCGTCATTTCCGAAAGGCACAATAAAAAAAATCATTTCCCTGAATATAAGTGGCTAATAAATACATTATATGTAAGACAGTACAATTTACAAAAACATAATTTCGCAAAAACAAATAAGTTATTACGAAAATAGATCAGCTGATGGATGGCGAAAATTTAGAGTCGGCACAGCCAGAGAACTATTTCAATGTTTCATTTCTGAATGGACCTTTTATCAGGACATAACTGAAAGTATCTCCTACAGCATCGTCCCATTAGACTGACTAGAAACTAGATAGTGGGCTTCTGATAGTATTATGTATTTTTGAATTTGATTTTGATTGATAAAAGATTGCTTTGTTATTACATATTATGTTAATGACTATACAGTTTAGGATTGTTGTAAACGGAAGTTTCTCAAATGGGTTTTATTTGGAAAGAAAAATTAAAAGGTACGTAAATTAAAAGGTATGTGTAAACTAATTTTTAACAAATCCTAATAATTGCTGTTGTACTCGTATTATACAAAAGGGCAAAAAGCTACTATCAGGAAACTTCACTAAATTAGGCGAAGCCCTTCAAAAATCCTGCAGCGGGTTTTTATCTGCTAGTGCGATATAATTATCTCATAAATGTTTTATTGAACTCTCAGCTTTAAGAATGGAGTCAAGTGTGTAAGCCATTATACAGCGAAGAACAACTATATTCCTAGGCAATGGCGGCTCGTGACTTTTGGTGTGCTAGAGTGCTAATATTTAAAAAATGGCATTATTGGTGTAGTTGTATCCGAAAACAAAAAAAATTATATTTCGAAATTTTCTCTGTATGAAGATTAGTTCTAGTAAATTTCCTAAAAATCTTCATACAAAAAACCAATTGGTGAAAAAAAAAATCATTTTCGGCTACAACAACATCAGTAAAGCTGTTTTTTTAATATTATCATTCAGCATACCCAAAAGTCACGAGCCTCCACTCTTTCTAGGTAGTCCAAGAAAAGGAAAACTTAACAGTATAAAGTACAGTAATAAAAATAAATAATTCAATGAGTATGATGGTAATAAAAATGATTCAGTCACATATCACAGCAAAAGCTATAATACCTCTTTATATTTTATTAGGTACAGCAATAATATAATAAATAGGTAAGGCATTCAAAAAAATCAGTACAGAGTTCACTGCACCGCATAAATGGGATTTTTCCACTTTTTGTGGCATTTAGGAAACCTTTCAATTTCTAATAGAAACAGTAAATTAGATTTTTTATACTGAAGAAAAAAAAAATTATTAGCAATTTTTTTCATGCAAACAGTTCTTTCTAGTCAGCCTTTGGATGGTTCCTTGGGATTCTCATTAAATATAATACTAGTTCACAAAACTAGTTAATGAAATAAAACCCATGCGAGGTGATGACAAAATAGAGCACAGGTCAATGCAATTAAAACTCACAAAGCAAAAAATACAATAAGTAAATAATAATTAAAAAAAAAGGATAAAACCCAGACAGAAAAGAGCAGTGTTGGTGAACCCACTTATAGAATATGTACAATGTATTTATTTTTAATCTTTGAGTATCTTGTAAATAATAAAATGATTTATTAAAGATATTATATTTCATTTTTTTTACAAGTCAGAGATTATTGTTTACAGTTGAAGAGATTTAATCCTACACACATAACACTGTCAACTCTCGGCAATAGAAATATATAGAAATTGACCTCACAGATTAGCATATGAGGTAGTGAAGGTGCAGTCTAGTCAGTGTAGGAGGGAGTAGGTAGTTTAGTATGCAGATGACCTCACCTGAATGAGCCAGTGCACGAGCTGCACAAAGGGCGCCAGCACAGACACATCGCGCACCTTCTTTATCACCAGCACGGTCAGGGGCGGCTTGTACCACGTCAGCCGTTGGGATGCCGGGTCCTGGATTTGCCTGGAATCACACACGATAGGTAGGTTAATATAACAGACCTCGTAAATTCTGGTTCCATGACAAAACAGAACATTGAAGAAAACCAAACCTAACCTATTAATTTATCATGTTATTTTTAACACTGTCCTGGGGGGCTAGTCTCTATCTCTCACAACGTACGTAATGCGGATTTAGCTACGTCACGAATCCGTATTAACCCTCCTCTTACCGTGCTAAAAACTTTCTCGTTTTTCTTTAACTCTATATTTGACCGCTTAGTTGACAGCACCATCAAGAAAGGTTAAATGGCAAACGTGCTTGTTTGTCAAACCGAAAGATAGAGACTAGGCCCCCCGTTTTAAAGGGTTACTATAAATTCTAGTTCTCCATCAATATAATTTTTTTTCCCACTGTTATATTATTATATGTAGGCACCTGATTATATGTAAGTACATTGGAAGCTCTTATAAAGAGCATAATTCGTTACAGAATCTTACTCGTTATGTGAAACACTCCTTAAGCGAAACAATTTTTCCCATATAAATCAATGCAAAACACGATAATGCATTCCATGCCAAAAAAATTACTCTTTTTTAACGTTTATTCAAATTCTACAAAGGATCATTTAAAATCCTACAATCTATCCCACAGTAGAGAAAAACTTCTGTAAGTTCCGATTGCAATCATTCATGTGCTAGAAAGGAGACTTTAAAAACTCACAACTTTACTCACCGTGGAGAAAAACCGTATTCATGTTCTCGAAAGGCATTTTTAAAAATAAATTTACAACTAATGTCAATTTTATAATAACACATTTTTGGAAAAATGTATGATCACATGCAACAGTGACATGCTAGCGGAACAAGTGCTAACCAGAGACTAACGCACTGGCGCGGAAGTCCGGCTCACAAGTGAGTGACGTGAAGATGGGACTTCCCCTTGCGTCACTCGTTATGCGAAATATCGCTCGTTAAGGGTGCAGTTTTTTTTATAATCGGTTTTGCTCGTTATGCGAATTACTCGTTATAGGAGGTACTCGTTATGAGAGGTTCCACTGTATTGATTATGGCAATATTTGTAGTTTATCGAGTAGATAGTCGACAAATGCCAGCTTTCTGCAGTGTAACCAATGAGATCCACAGCCCACAAGGCTATTGCCTGGTATCCTAGACTGACTTAGGGAAACTGACATTTATTATACGAAGGACCAACAATAAAGTATTTATTCCCTGGAGGACATCTCTAGATCAATGAATCATATTTTTAGAAATGATATCCGATTAGAGAGTTACATAGATAATCATATTTTCTAATGTAACCTAACCCAACCTTGCAATCATTTTTTTAATTTCCTTTTCGGTATTACTTCGTACTTATAAAATTCCTTAAAATCAGAGATATTGGCTATTGATGTATGGGACAAGAAGCCTAAAAGGATATTATAAAAATACAAGACACGTTATATTTATACTAAGCGAAAAAAAAATGTAACACAGCTTATTAAAAGGAGAGCCATTCAAAGAACATCTGCGTACGAATGAAAAGGCTATATAAAAGGCCCGTTAAAGTATGTCCATTGGACCTAGTTTAGTGAAACCATGTGCATTGTCTCAGTAACATATCTTCACTATATTAATTCATCTAAACACCCATGAGTCAAAACGCTAGTAACAGACTTGTCACTTTTCACAAGATCATTTCATTTACATAAAATATTTTACGGAAGTGTATTTATTATAAATAAGATTGGGTGTTTCTAAAAAGAGATATTGTATTTGATCAAAGCCTTCACTCTTCAAAATATTTAATATTTATTTGATGCACACTACCAAAAAGCTGCACGAATAAGCGGATAAGTGGCCCTTGGGAACACTATCAAATTTATCATTCTGTTATCTAATCTTTCTGACAGGAGTACAAACTCCCGTGCCCAGCTCTTGGCTCCTGGCTCCAACATACTATCTATTGAACGAGTTCACAGGTTTCAGCAATTCATAATATGCCCAATAATTTATTTTTTTTAAATTTGCTACATTGGGACTAATGTTATAAAATAAAGGGTAATAAAATGAAAATACAAAAATAAACAAAATATTAAAAATGTAAGCCAAAAATCCCACAAAGGCAAAGTCTGTGCATGGGTATTATAATAAATTTTAACAATACCTATATATTTATAAAGTATTAAGTATTTATTCCAGAAAATCTTAGTTTTCTAGGAAAAATTATATAAAATAAAGTTACGAGGGAGACAAAATTTATAAAAAAAATAAAATTGTTTAGGAGTAAATGCTATATTATTATGATGACTGTTGCATAGGACTTACAAAAATACCTATTTCAGTGAGTTTTAGCCATGATTTGATATATTACGAATGGGTTGTACCAAAATTTTCTAACAATATATTAAAAAAAATTTGAAGTTAATTTTCACATTCAGTGAAAGTTCTATTCGAGTTCTATGATTATTTAATTTTTATTAAGATACTGGTCTATGATTATATAATAATATAACTTGAATCGAACTTAACACAGAATGTGTAAAAAAAAATTAAACAACCCGTCCTAAGTGTAAATGTTTTGAAGCAACCGTCTCTTCAAAGGCTGTAAGTAACGAATTGTAATTTTGTGAAATTGTTTAGACACGGGAAAATAAATTTTATACATTAAATGCTACAGGTTTTGTCTTGATTAAAGCTGCATACTCTGAAAAGACAGATGAAATAATATCTAAAATTTCACATATTCTAAATTCGATTGGCACAATTTACTCCAAAAATATTCTCAGATCTTCCAATCGAACTCAAAGTGAAAGAAAAAATATTTGTGAACCTGTGAATGGCGATTAATTAAAGAAAGGTAAGGACTGGGAACAAAAAATAACGTAAGCATAAACGGACACAGTCGAACAAATAAAATCAACAGGGGTTAATTAAATTAGATAGGTACTCACATGACCATGGCCGAATTTTTCATAATCCTCCCACATGGTCCAAACTGCTGAATCGGCGACGGGGCATTCAAGGAACGTGTTCTCCTGCAACAAACAAAATAATACCAATGAGGAAATGTAACCAAAAATTGAAATGGAATATTAAACTATGTATAATATCGTCCATATTATACGCCATACGTATACGCCAGAGCCATCACACGAACACTGGATCATTTCTTTGGTTGTAACATTATAACGTAATATGGGGCGACTTTTGAACTTGACTTTGAACATTGCGGATATCTGCATCTATTCAGAAATTACTCGCTTCTTTTAAAGTTTTTTTTTCGGGCAATGTGGATACAATAATGATGCTTCGAAAATAAGTGTCAAATTAGTCGGTTTCTGGTATTCTAACATATTGATGGTTGAATTGTGAAAAAGATTTTCAGATAGAGACATTTTTTTAATTCATTTTATAAATTCTCTAACGATTTTAATAGTTTCGTGTCATTTATATTGTAAATTATACCACTGTAAGTGTATCCTTATTAAATACTAAATAACTAATAAGGAAAAATCCCGCCAAGTGTGCAAATATTCTCTAAGTCCTCCATCACAACACAAGCAACATCTTCCGCTTAGTGTTATGGTAGTTGGAGATTTTTAAATGTTGTTGGGTTATTCGTAACCCGGGAATGTTTGTCTTTCTTTAAAAAAAAAATTCTAACAGGTTCCTACTAATACAGTAATTTATCTCTTAAAACGGGGTTACCTTCCATCAAATGCGGTAGGTACTTATGATTTTTTGGTATGTTGTATATTCAATATTTTTGGCACATGTTTCGAAATTTATCAAAATCTATGACCGAAGGAAGGAGGCTTGTTGAGGTCAGGTTTGGATTTATTGAACTTTCTGAAACCCCGGTAGATATTTCACAGCTTTTAAAATTAAAACCAACCGCTAAACATGCTAAAGATTACAAAATATGAAAAAAAATGGGTAATTTTGAAGAGCTGTATTTCGAACACCATTTAGATTCACAAATTTTTTTGGTGATTGTACAAAATTTAATCTACTTTTAAAGAGTATTGAAAATTATTTATTGTTTTTGTGTTTAATTCGTAGAACTCCATTATTTTGTTTAAATTTAATTTTATAATGTTTATTATTAAGTTCTGCAAGTGTTTTAGTTTTTATTATTGTGACAGCTGTTTCGGCTTACAAGGCCATTTTCAAACTGTCGGCCATTTTCAAACAGTTTGAAAATGGCCGACAATAAAGTTGTCAAGCCGAAATAGCTGTCACAATAATAATAACTAAAACACTTGCAGAACTTAATAATAAACAGTATTGAAAATTCTTAGCTGAAAAATTAGTCCCTCGGGGTTATAATTGACAAAAATTAAAAAAAGGTTAAAAATAATTCGCGGATTTTTTACAACAATGGCGGTGTGCTGAAGTCGAAAACTTTTTTTTTATTAGACCTCCGTCATGTACTGACATTCTTAGAATATTCCCGCACTTGGCGAGTTTTTTCACTTTTTCCACTTTTCCAACAGACAGGCTCGCCCGTAAAGGGCTTAGCTTTCACGCCGACCATCAAACAACGCTGAGCAGAACCAACCAAGTTTTCAATGGATCCCACAGGTACCACAGTTTAAACATAAATATCTTATGATTTTCAATCTATTTCGAGTTTACGGTGAAATGAGTGGCACATTTTAACGATACACGATAAGGTAGAAATTGCTTCGTCACGTCGATCACCTATCTCTAATTACAGGCTGCACTGCCCGTTTCATACAAAACGTACGAGTAATTTTTGGTTTAAGGCCAAGATACCCAACCAGACTGAATAATTTAACCCATTCAGACCTGAATTATTGTTAAGGGAGAAAAAAAATATTTAAGAGTGGATTAGGCTTTATTGTGGTTTTAATAAAACAAAAATATTTTTTAAATAATTTTTTAGTATTGTTTATTAGGAAATTGAACATGTGCATAATTATGCCCAATAGGTCTCAACGGTCACAGATCACTGAAAGGAGAATGTTGTTGCATTGGTTTTGAATAGATACTTTTCCACGATTATTAATGAAATATAGAAATTCTTATGAACAGTGGCGAACCTAAATAATTGAAGTTTATTTTAAGTATTTCCATGATATGAATTTTTGTTACTTTTTATACATAAACGAATTTTGCATTTATCACTAAAAATTAGTTTTTTGATTGCGAGAGTTTTTTTACATCGCTTTCTTTGTTCGAGATGGGGCATATGGCCAACCTTATCATGTCAAACGTCTGCATTAGGTCGAACTTCTTCACTAACTTTTTTTTCTTTTGGTGCAGGTTCCCTCGTATCCGGATATTTTGGATGTTCGGACTTTCTTTTAAATGTTTCATTTTTACCCGCCTTTACTAATGGTTCTGCAAAGCTCATCTTCCTACTTTTCTCTGAAAGACACCATTTGTTCATCGATACACAATATTTTATCTGGATTTAATTCCAGGTAACGTGTTCTGACTGATGGCATTATAT
Organism: Limnephilus auricula; assembly: GCA_951813805.1. Taxonomy (NCBI): domain Eukaryota; kingdom Metazoa; phylum Arthropoda; class Insecta; order Trichoptera; family Limnephilidae; genus Limnephilus; species Limnephilus auricula. The sequence goes on along the minus strand of OX638388.1, from coordinate 19,290,465 downwards.
GCACTTTTGCAAGTTTATCGGAAAACGAGTGTGTCATTTTCCAAATTATTTACTAAATTCAGATTGTTTCTTTGTTGAAAAAATCTGTCCCAGATCATCGTATCCAGAAATAAATTTACACCAAGAGCCTTTTCCAATACAATCGAACTCTTGGAAAATTTAATGTTCCAATACGTATATGCTGCCTGATAAGTGATTTAATTTCGATGGCTTAAAATTACGTTTGACATTTTGCAGGGCATAAATGTCTGTTTATTCCGCCATTTTTTCTAGTTCACTTTCACAAATATACCTAAAAAAATAATGCATTGCCGGCCCAATATAGTCGTCCTCCCCATTTTCAAAAGTAACTGCAATGCAACTTTTTTTTAGAAAATATGTAAAAAAAAATTCTCCTTAGCTCCTTTATATTATTTTTTTTTCCGTGATATCCAATGGATCATCTTCTTAAAATGCAATATCTTCATAATGCCTCTGATAGCATCTGGAAAAAATTGATCTGCACCTATTCTAACTTGTTTTGTAGAAGTCGAAGGTTCACGTTCCATAAAACTCGCCACCAAACGTTCAGCTTCCACGTCAAAATTATCATCATCACTAGAGTCAGAATCATTCTCCAACAAACCTAAAATCACCTCCACATCTTCTTTGTTCATAGAGTTATACATTTTTCCTAAAATTAACAACACAACATAAGTTTTCCAAATCACAAAGAAAGGTGTACAACATTTTGTATACATCATGTAAAGGTGTCATAGAGACTGATTGTGCATAATTCTGCACGTCAAAATTCAAACACTTCCATACGCTTATTTATTTAACTATTTACATTTTCAATTTATACATAATAGTTATTAACATTTTAGAATTGCTTCTGCGTACGTTTTTTATGAAATAATTTTGAAATTTTAATAAAAAACATGAAAACAAATTGTACCTACCAGCACTCCTGTCAAACGGTTCATCGCACTTTTTGAAACAACCGATATTTATAACTTTTGCTGGTAAGATAACTCCACTAGTAAAAATTTTAGGTAGAAATAATGTTGCTTGTTTAATACAAACAGGCGGAACATTTAAAATACTTAAAATTACTCCTTATATTATGCTTTGAAGTTAGTGTGCATAATTATGCTCAAGGGGTCTGAATGGGTTAAAAAAAAAATCAGAATTTAAATTAAATATCTAGTACGGATGTGTGCTATTTTCATTATTTTTTTTAAATTATGATATATACGTAATTGAATAATTCATTTTGGCGGCAACTTTGGAAATATAATTATTAAAAAATATATTTATCTACTCAGTTAATATAATGTAAAATAAATAAAACATCGTAAAAAATGCGGTTTTTTTCGGTAGTAATTTTTAATTTAAATACGACAAATTTATGTTCCCACCAAAATGGTTTCTTTTAATGATTTTCATTTTAAATTTCATCATTGTTTTATTATAAATTATTATGAGTAATTTTTTAAATTTTTCAAAAGAAGCAAACACATTGTGACTTGACATTTTAAATAAATGAAAAGAAAATACTTTGTTTTAAGTCACTTTATTTTTATTTAACGTCTACCGGTTTCGGTACCTCCGTACCATCATCTTATGTATTCTTAGACATTATTTTTGTAACGGTCCTGATGATGGTACGGAGGTACCGAAACCGGTAGACGTTAAATAAAAATAAAGTGACTTAAAACAAAGTATTTTCTTTTCATTTATTTAATTTTTAAATGTTTATCAACTAAATGTATAAACGCCCAAGTTGTCTCTAAAATCATGAAATATTAAAATCTATAATGGTGTATATTTTATAATTTACAACACAAACAAATAAAGAAGCACATATCCGTACTAGATATTTGTTACACCTTTTGATTACATTTTTTTGGTTGGTTGGGTATTTTGGCCTCAAATCCAAAAGTAAGATTTGTATGAATTGGGTCGAAACGGGCCGCACATCCGTAATCAAAAATTTAAAGAAAAAATGGATTTAACATTTTATTTTTTTAACCTCAATTTTTGCGGTCAGAATTTAAAGCACTATGTATGTATGTAGTAAAAATCGAACAATCGAAGTGAGAGTACATACAAAAACGATAGTTACAAGCATTTTTTTAACGAAACGTTGAATTTAATCGTGGCTTGAAATGGCGGTGTTTAATAACCAGATATTCCCCCCACCTTCATCTCCCTCATCTCCTTCTCCTCATCAGTACCTTCAGCTTCAGCCTTACAACATACCCCGTCTGTACATACTGAGTCCCAACTAGCCAGTCATATATAGTCTGACTGGCTAGTTGGGATTCTTGTGCGTTAGTGCCAAAAAAAAAATAGAGAGCTGATATTACTATTTTTTTCAAGGCTTATGAAAAAATATAATATTTACAGAACAATTTATCAGAATTTAGGTCAAGGTTCGCTAGATGAGACATGAAGTGAAAAAATAGGTTCCAATTTTACAGACCGACCGGAAACTGCAAAATCCGGTCTACTTGTAAATCAAATTATGCCCATTTGCAGTATTTTATTATTGAAGAAAACGGAAATTATTTTAAAAATCACGTTAGTCCTGAATTCAAAGTTCTCGAAAAAATCCAATCTTTCGTCGAGTCTGGTACGGTCAACCATAGTGAACGAAAATGGAAAATGTTGACAACAAAACAAAGCAATAACATCATCGTCGAAAATAATAGTATTGTACTGATGATCATTGTCAAAACGTGTTTCCACAATATACTTAACGTGATTTTAATGATAGCGTCTAAGCAAAAATCACGAATCCATTAGTGGTTTTACATTATCGCAATATAAAACTACTTGATGTGTGTACTTAAAATAATTCATAATCTGCTCGTTCATAGATGGCGGTAATTTAATTGTTTTAGGAAAAATCCTTTTTGCAAGTAAAATATTAAGATGAATTGTTAGTAAATACGCAATATGAACATGAATAAATAGTTTTGTTCGTATAAAAACCGTAAAAACGCGATTCTTTGAAGAAAGGCATAGTGTACCGGTTATTAAGGGGGTTTATCACCATCCTCCTAATTGCTTATCCATACCATAACGAATATTATTAAAAATAAAATACTCGCAATAGTTAAAAAAAACTCGGCCAACTTATCCAATATACAGATTGTCCGAGGGTAAAGTGAATTAACTTCGGGGGGTGATTCTACATGATAGTATAAGTAAAAAAGATACATAACTTTTTTCGAAATTCGGACTTTTAAGGGTACTTATTTGGTAAAAAGATTCAATTTGCACGGCGTGTTCGCCCACACTATTATTTTCCGCTAATACGATGCGGGGAATCACAACCTTCCAATTTGCCGCGCTCCGTCGCCGGCCGACTCACGCCAAATTGAACGGTAAGTCTGTACCTTAGACTAAGGATTTTTTAAAAGATACGTCTTTTTCTATGGAAAAAAGATGGAATTTCGGAAAAAGTTATTAATCTTTTTCACTCCTACCATCATATAGAATCATCACCCGAAGTTGATGCACTTTACCCCCGGACACCTTGTATAGCCAGTATATATAGGTTCGAGTACCGAAAAATAAACTCCGACTTAAGAGGCTAGACTTTGAACGACACGCGAAACACCCGCGTCAGTCATTCTGTCCCGCTCACAATAAGCTCACGCACACTTACAATACATGCGAATGCGAAATGTGCGAATGAGACAACGCTCAAATTTACTTACAGAAATCGCTCGAAAAGGGGTTTATGGAGAATACACTTTTCTACACCAAAACTTTCACGAAATTGAAATTTAAAAAAATATATACTTTTTAAAAAGAAGAAGCTACGTCGGTAGCTTTTTATAATTTTATAATTCTTTATGAGAGTTGAGTTAGCAGCACTTTTTCCTATAATATTTTTTGATAAATCATACATGTTTGACAGTGAATGTTTACGTTAATACGAAACGCATCGAAAATTCGAAAACATACCGACATAGTTTTCACCCTCTAGAAGGCAATATAAAAAATATATATTCATTTTGTGCAATTTTCGATGTAGAAAAGTGTTTTTTCCCGGGCGTCCTTTTTGTATGGGCCGAAAAGCGAAGTCTATCGTCTTAATAAATAAATAAATCGTAAATCGAAAATAAACTTTCTAGTATGGATAAGCTATTAGGCGGATGGTGAGAACCCGCCTACAAATACAATGTTGTATTTGTATACCTTTCCCGAAAGAATTAATTCATATTTAAACAAATAATTCATCTTTATTTGTTATTATTTTTTACTTAATGAGTAAAACCTCCAATTGTAATTAAATATTCAGTTTGTAGAGCTGCGCCCCCCGGCATGCGGCAAGGCGAAAGTCCCAGGTTCGAGTCTCAGATGTGTCAGTATCATTTTATGATTTTTCTGTTTCAGATTTTCGATTTTCGAGTTTAGCTAATATTGTCTCCATTAAATAAAATAATTCATCTTAATATTTTAAAGCATAACTTACAAAAAAGGTTTTTTCCTAAAATAATGAAATTAGCGCTATATATGGAAGTGTAGATTTAATTATTTTAAGTTTCATTTTTAAAGTAAAAAGTTGTTAAATAATACGTGTATATTGTACACGCTAGGTTCGTTTAGTTACAAGGAGGAGATAAATATGTAGGTAAAGATATAAGGTAACATAATATATATAAGTAATCTGCGGTGTTTGCAAATTGCAGACATTGAAAAGAATTGAATAATCGCATCATCATTTCAGACAATTACGTATCTACCTAATTGCTTTTTGACGATATGTATCTATCTGCAAGGTTAAAAATCATACAACTTGGATTTATTTACAAGCACCGTCGATTCCGCTTAATTGGGACACGTCGGGACCCAAACACTTTGTCCAAAGTAAGCCAAGTTTAAGGTAGATCAATTATTATTTTTTTATTGAGTTTTTTTATATATGTACATTTGCACGTTCTTTATCAGTATTGCCCTTTTTACCGTGCGCTTTTTAAAAATGTGATTTTATGTCTTACTTTCTATCGAGATAACCAAGAATCGGATGGTTTGAAATCTTCGTGGCCCAGCTTTTTAGCCAACTGCTCTGGCTTCGCCTTCATTACCTACAAGACCGCTATTATTCACGCTTCTACCAGTAATGAAAGAAAATCAATGATTTAGAGCCTCCTCGACATCTGAATGCTTCCCCCCGGATGTCTCTGCTTTTTTTTCATGTAACACCCATTCGTCTTGACTAAAATTCGTTTACTGAGATACGTTTTGCATCGACTTCAGTCGGAATTTGTCCCAATTAAACGGATAACCTAAGTATATTAGTATTAGTTTCTTTATTTGGTTTGTTTCTATGGTTTTGCCCCAAATAACCGGCTGTCCCGATAAACCGGTGTACCGATTAAGCGGAATAGACTGTATTATTATTTCGTCACTGATGTATTTAGGTATTCGCAAAAATATTTCCGTGAGTTCCTATAGTATATAGTATTTACCTACATTATACGCAATACTATTGCCGTTTTATCTTTATAATATTATTTCTTTGAAGGTGTTTCATCGCACAGTTGGGCAATGATAATAATCAAAGTATTATATTATAATCTTGCGTTTATGAAAACGATCAGGAAATATAATTAACGACGATGAAATCACCACAGTAATTTATAAAACACAAGCATCTATATATCTGTGATTTACTTATGTATGTAAGTTATTTGTAATTAAAAAGAAAATCAATTGTAATATGTATAAATGATATGCGTTACATTTATGGTGTTTATATACTAGCTGATATACGGCATCCGTTGCAATGCTACATAAATAAATTGTTTCTCCCTGCGTGTCTTTTCCCATTCGTCCCCTTTTTCCTCCCGCGTCCCCTTCCCCTTCGCTTTCCCCTTTCACCTTCTCCGCATATCCCCTTCCCATAAAATACACCCATTTTTCCAACAACTCGCGTGACCTCATTTTATAATATTTGGATAGCTTTCAAGAATGGTAAGCTCTTTACTTTTATCGTTTAGAAAGCTAACTAACTCTAACTCCATTGTTGATGTCTGTGGTTGATCACTATCCCTGATCACAAAAACAATAAAATCATCATCTTTTTTTGTGTATAAAGCAATTCACCCTAAGAAGAGTGCTATGTGAATCATCACCTTCTTTACTAGTACTGCTACTCCTGCTGCTCTCAAGCATTATTTAATGTTTTTTGTAATTTTCCTCCAAGGCATGAATTGCAAGATTTTTAATTCTTTGACTCTCGTCTTATGCTTTCTGACAGGCAACGCATTTTATAACTAGGGTGGTAACATGACGCCAATATGGATCCATTTATTTCAGGCGACAGTTTGAAAAACTTATCGAATCTTCTTTCTAAGCACTCTTTTAATTGTGGTACAATAAAGTGGCCAACTCTAAATATTAATATATTTTGATCTGGATTTTTGTGTTTTTAGTCTACGTATGAGTCAGCTTATTTTTCATTATCACAAGATGCTAAATGTATTTGTGTGTAAATGTATTTTGAAGCCATGAGTATTTGAAATACAATTTACAAAGTACTTCAGCATCAGGTATACAAATTACATTTTTAGGAAGTAATTGAAATACAAATACCAAATACGTATTTCAAATACTAGTAATTCAAATACTGCCCAACCCTGTAACAACAATATATTTGTGATCATAACTATACCTAGATACACTGGGAAATAGGTATTGGAATTGGGACCGGTAAGGGGAAGGAGAAAAGTGAAGGGATGTTGCCGCGCAAGTAAAATGAAAATAATAGGTATGATTAATTTAATCATGAATTTGTGTTATTCGCACCTAGAATGTGACACAATGAACTTCTGCAACTAGCAGTGAATTTGTCAGCATGTAAATCTATATTTGTTGTTGTAGCAGTTACATGTCCTTTTCATAAATTCACTTTGATGGGAATTGGTGTTGCATTTATCATATATCGACGCGAAGCGTGTACGGAGAAAAGTGTACTAAAAAATACGATCATTTTATTCGTAAAACGGTTAAAAACATTTTACGAATAAAATGATCGTATTTTTTAATAACATTTTTCTCCGTGTGGTAATTTATTTTGTATAACATCTCTGGGCAGTCAACTTTTGAGCAGTTTCTTGATTCTAAAAGATTTTTCGATTACACGTTGAATGATTTAAAATTAAGGAATTTGAACCTGAACTCTTTCTAACCTATTAACACAAACAATGTAGCGAGGATTCCAAACCTGTGGACAGAATTCCAGGTGTGGACAATTATGTGAATTGTAGAGATATATATAAAGATATACGCGGTTTAAAAACAATACAATACAGTCGTTTTGTCACATTTCTTTATAGCTAGTAAGAGAATATAACCAGAGAATACCGGAAATTAGTCATTTTTAAATCAAATTCTATACGCATTGACTCTTTTTTACAAAAAAAATGTTATTTTATCTGGTAAACGCACTTTTTAAATTTTGAAAAACTAAGTTTATTTTTAATATACTAAGGTTATACAGTTGGTCGTTGGCAGATTTGTTCAATTTTCAAACGAAATATTGTATTATACAACACAAATTTAAAATCATATAATCATACATCAAAATAAATCAATACATAATCCAGTAAAGACACTTTCCAGAATTTTAATTTTAGTTCAAATAAAACCATTAAAAAATAAATCCGAGAACGTGTTTTGTGACGAAAACACCTCAATTTTTCTATTTATTTAAGGTCTTACTTACAAACTAAAAAAATTCAGATTTTTTTACACACTTATTTTGTTTAGAAATTATTAAAAAAATCAGCAGAACCTTCCTGTACAGTTGCAAGCATTTTACTTTAATTTTCAGCAGCTGTTCCGGGCATTACGGCCATTATGCAGAGTTTTTCGAAATCTAATTTAGACAACTTATGTAGACAGTGATTTTCTTCCAGTTTAGAAGGTCAAGAGTGCAAAATTTCATCAACCTGTAATGTAAAGAAAACTGTGCACAAAAAATGTTCTAGTTGCAATCAAATGGATGATTGAACACGCGTTAATATGAAGGAAATCAAAAGCAGCAGGCTGTGAAGCTATATCCCATCTGCTTACCCCTTCCGCGCCAACTTTCTACTGCTTTGTGACCGCCACAATATTCTCGCAAACAGCGCAATTAAAATCACATTTAAAAGTCGAAGGTAATCCATTATTAGGTGCAATTTTCAACAGAACTTAATGACCGTAAATTGAATTTTTCAGAATAATAATATGATATAATAATATGGTACGAGCTACGAGCAAAATTGAAACATCTTGCGAAATATAAATATAATATTATGAATTATAAATGTATACTAGACTTGTACAGCTTAATATTTAGTTTCCATTTACTAAATTCCTTTTCCTCGGTTTCTCGCAAGTAATAAAAGAGTCCCTACCTATTAAAAAAAACGCAAAAAATTAAAGTTCGTAAAAATTTGGTACCTTCCAAATTTTACCAAAGAAAATAATAATGAATTATTATTATTCTTGCAATTTGAATGCAGCCAAGATGATAATGTTAATTATGTTGACTTGAATTCCACTATCATAATTTATATTAATTGTTTGACGTCATAATCATTGCAAAAATAAAAATATGCTGCTAGAATAAATATTTTATGAGTAACACAATAAAAAATATATAGAGAGATTAACAACTTTGCGCTGGACTTAACACGACAAGACACAAGAACATTTATTGTAAAGTTTTTATACAAGTTGATATTAAATGATTGAACTCAGAGGTCGTAAATATCAACAGTGAAGGGCAAAAAGTCTGGATTTATGAGTGATGAGTGATGTGATGAGACTGATGATTGTAAATTGTAAAGATTCATGAACTTGGCAGAATTGGCTGGTAACTAATATGGCCCATTTTCCTCGCTGAGAAAATATCAAAAGCGTACAAACAGAATTATGTACTTTTAAGCCCTCAGGCAAATTTTTTCAGTTTTCGGAACAACTCATATATGACTCATAGAAATCGCTGTCTCCCTATTACGGTTAGAAATATGATCTATACATGTTAGAAAGAAAAAGCACCACACCTTATATTCAAATCTAAAAGTTAACCACACATAAATTAAAATATACACCTTTCTGAAACAAAAGTTTCCGACCGCAATTTAAAAAGGAATTAGGAAAATTAGCAATTTTTTATTAATTATATTTACATGCAACGACAAAATTTATGATACATTTGCCTAATAAATACATGTTTTTACTTTTTTTCGCTATCATTAATTTTATTTGGAAGAAACGTAAAGTGAACCATTATAAAAACTTTTTCATTGTGCATTAAATTTTTTTATATAAAAATTATGTTTATTTTGAATAATAAAATTTGAAAGCGTATTTAATCGTCTTCCAAAAACAGTTTTTAGCTTTCGGATGCGTTTAGAAAAAATATTCCATATTCAGATTTTATTTAAAAGCGGAAATATTTTAAGGATAAAAACACGAAAAACTTTGATAATAATATGAACTTAGGTAAATCAATTGCTGTTTCAAAGTTTATTCGTCGGGTTATCGCAGTGGAAAGGGAACAACCACAGAAAATAACAACACTATTTAGTACACAGGTTTGCACGTGTTGCAAGTGTGTAGACAACATACGTACAAGTAGTAATCATGTAACCAAACCTTTTGATTAATCCATTCTGTGCACTCACAAATCTCACCACCACTCACGAGCACTGGGAAATAATCGAATAATAACTTTACGCCGAACGCGATCGCTATCTGAATAGGTTCGGCGTTTGATAGCGCTGGCTGTCTATAGCGTCTATACCGAAACACTGCACCGCGTGCTAGTTGATGTTCGGTGCACACCGCTCACTGCTCACCTGGCCGACTCGAACCGAATGACAGTTCATGTAATCATGGAGCAGGTACTCGCTAATCTACCTATACCTACCTAGCCACCTAACCTACTACATACCACGATAATCAATGTATGTATTATAGATTATTGGTACTACTATTAACCCACTATTGCTGCTTACATTGGTGGCCAAAGATAATCTACGTAGGTATGCAGCGTAGATCAGGTTCACTATTTAGATTATAACTAGTTTTACCACCAGGTCTTTGTCGAGATTTAACACTGTTTACAACACATAATTTTTCTTTCTAAAAAAAAAAACCAAAACATGATTAAAACAATATGATGTTGTCCTGTCTACTTTTTGCCGACTAAACGAACATTTCAAAACTTTCATGATGGAAATAGTTGCGATGTCTAAGAAATTCCTGAGCTAACCCCGCTCGAGAGGGATAGAGATCAGTGATCATCAACCTTTTCGGCTGGAGGGCCAATTTATCCGTGTTAAATTTGTTCGCGGGCCGCAGGGGTAGGAACATACATCTTGACATTGGTAAATTAGTGGTCGGTGGTGTCGCAGACCTATTTGTATTTTCTAAAACAGTGATCTATTCATAAACAACAAAAACAAACAAGAACGCAAAAAAAAGAGCCGCAGGCGAACATTTTATATAATCGAAGGCCAAACCAATAAATCCGTCGATTTTCTGAAATATAGAACTTTTTTTTATAGCTACATTTATTTTGGGCAATTGTTGATTTTTGTCGTTCGGTTAAACCAAACTTAGTCTGGATTACTTTTGGAATTGTATAAAAAAGGAAACCTTTAAAATGTATCAAACATATTATGTTGAACAAGAAAAGCGCACACGGAGAAAAATGGTATTCTAAAATACGATAATTTTATTCGTAAAAACGGGACTGAAGTTCTTACGAACAAATTAACAGTGTTTCAATGTTTATGGGCTGGAAAATGTAAAAATAATTTTTTGGTGTGCGTACGAAATTACGTATACCAACAAATTAGTCTTACATGTTCCCGCCAATAAACATTGAAACCCTGTTAATTTGTTCGTAAGAACTTCAGTCCCGTTTTTAACCGTTTTTACGAATAAAATGATCGTATTTTAGAATAACATTTTTCTCCGTGCAGCGCCGTAAGGCTGTATTTATTCTATGCCAATTCAAAACTTTGAAGAAAGATTGAAGTTTTCCGCCAAACCGTTTTATAAAACCACAGAAACCGTGGAACATTCTTTATAGCAATTTTTTTTTTTGAATTTAGACAAGTGGTAAGTGTGAAAAAGCTCGCAGGCCACAGGAAATGGGCTAGCGGCCACGGGTTGGTCATCACTGGTATAGATCAAGGGAGTTACTTTTTACCTTAGTTTTCACGGGATCGACTTCTAAGGGGGCATACTTACATTAATTACGTGAGCAAAAAATGGAGGGGGAGGGATCCAGTAAAATCTCATTATACCGGCGGGGGGGGGGGGGGGGGGGTCAATAAAAATCTCACGTCAACTTTAAAAGAATATATATTATTATAGAGATAATAAGAAAAATATTAATTGATTCACTTCTTTTGAAGTGTCCCATTTTGCCGGCTGAAAAATGGCTATTATGTAAAACATTAATAAACGAGAGTAAGAAAAAAATCTCAAGTGAGGGGGGGGGGGGGGGGTGTGTCTCACTAAATCTCACTTAATCTCACCAAGGGGGAGGGGTACAATTTTTGTAATAACAGCTCACGTAATTCATGTATGTCCCCTAACAAGAATCTTACAAGAATATTACAAGTTTTTTATTTTTTTAAAAACATTAACCATTAATCTCTGCAATAATCTAGCACAATCGGTTAGTTGTCTTGCGACCAGCCCCCTAGCACACTCGATCGATAAGGATTGATAGGCTAACTATCGGTAACTTCTGATCGTTTCCTAGAATGACTGCAGATCGTAAACGAATAAGTGACAGTTCACAATGACTAAGTGTCCTCCATATATTCGACATCAATTGTGTTTGTACGTTAGCGATCTGCAGTTGTCCTAGGGAACGATGAGAAGTTACCGACAATTATCGATTTTTATCGATCGAGTGTGCTAGGGGGCCAGGTATTTTATCAGAAACAAAAATAATAATTACATAGATATATTAAAAATTCACAATCGTTATTATTTATATCGAACAAAATTTGCTCGATTATGTAATTTACAATAGATAACAGATTATTAAGAAAATTATTTTTATTGTGCAAATTGTTAGGTTATGCACATTGAATTGCAATAATGCGAACATGAATATATTAATTACCCTGTAGTTAATATGACAAATGAATGCGTTAATTACCCCAGCATCACAATTAATTCAATCATCTACAATAGAAGTTATATTGCAAACTGTAGGAGCTAATCATTGTTTATTTCGTCATCTCAAAAGTACCTACGGGTTTCTCATCACTCATCATACAATAAAGATAATGCTGTAATTTGATACCTACCTGACAAACGTATCCTACCGTTTTACTGGAATTCAACTGTCGGTAATATTAAAAAAATGTATATATTTCATTCAACTTTTTGTATACCTACCTGACAAACATTTGGTACATTTAAACTATAAAAAAGCATTTCTCATCACATCACTTACCGATTTGAAATAATAATATATTCGGAGCGATCCTGTTCATTCATTTGTTACCTACACTGTACAAGCGGGAAACTGACCACATTACATTATTTGTTACCTACACATCTCCGCAAATTAGTAGTACAAGCGCTATACTGACCACATCACATTATTTTTACCTACACATCATGGTCTCCGCAAACTATACAAGCGGGAAACTGACCACATCACATTATTTGTTACCTACACATCTCCGCAAACTAGTAGTACAAGCGCGAAACTGACCACATCACACAATTTTTTACCTACACATCATGGTCTTCGCAAACTAGTGGTACAAGCGGGAAACTGACCACATCACATTATTTGTTACCTACACATCTCCGCAAACTAGTAGTGCAAGCGCGAAACTGACCACATTACATTATTTGTTACCTACACATCTCCACAAATTAGTAGTACAAGCGCTATACTGACCACATCACATTATTTTTACCTACACATCATGGTCTCCGCAAACTATACAAGCGGGAAACTGACCACATCACATTATTTGTTACCTACACATCTCCACAAACTAGTAGTACAAGCGCGAAACTGACCACATCACATAATTTTTTACCTACACATCATGGTCTTCGCAAACTAGTGGTACAAGCGGGAAACTGACCACATCACATTATTTGTTACCTACACATCTCCGCAAACTAGTAGTGCAAGCGCGAAACTGACCACATAACATTATGTTTTACCTACACATCATGGTCTCCGCAAACTAGTAGTACCTACAAGCGGGAAACTGACCATTTATTGTCGACCACTATTTTGGAGTTGATTTTGTGGCATAACTTTTTTGATTTAAACTTTTGCTTTCGAGTAAATTTAAAGTAAATAAGGAAGTTAGAATTTTTCAGATTAAATTAATTATAAAATTCAGTCGATATGGGATTAGACACTATCAGCTGTGTATTTTCTTTCAAAATGCGTCGAAGCGTAAACCCGGCTTCAAAATTTGTTTAGCCTTTTAGTTGCAAAAAAAAAAAAAACGTTAGGTAATAAAAAAAATCCAAATTCCTGATCGAAAAAAAATAAACATTGAAACACTGTTAATTTGTTCGTAAGAACTTCAGTCTCATTTTTAACCGTTTTTACGAATAAAATTATCGTATTTTAGAATAACATTTTTCTCCGTGTACCTTCTTTTATAAGTTAATTCAACGATACGCCAAGTCCCCGGCGTCGCCCGGGATTTACGCAGAGTTTTTCGAAATCAGACATAGACACTAATTTTCCTCTTATTTTGACAGAAACGGGAATTCCAAGACGATGTTGCAATATTGTTAGGTAGGTGAAGGGAAAAAAAACAAACAGTAAAATTTGAGAAATATGATAATGCAGTCACTGAATATAGCAAAGGCCATCGGGTGGAATTTAGACATTGATAGCTAAAAGCTATACATGAACGTTCAAAACCAGCGTGCTGAGGTGTTGTTTCAATTTGCGCAATAACTAGACATTATGGTAGATTATAGCTTGACGAATAATAATAATCGGTACCGTATCCATTTTAGATAATATTATTCGTAGATCATGGTAGAGTACACCATATTTCAACGTAGGTACCTATTAATGGATAAAATAATGCAGCCATACAAAATTGTCACAAAACTACAAGCTTGCAGTCCATAGCGGTGACTTACAAATGATAAAAAAATACGCTACAACTGGTACCTGGTACTACAGATATATCCAGGGAATAAGGCATACATTAGCAAAAATCTGCATGTCGACTAATACGGTGTGCCGCAAGACAGAACTCTAGGCCCCCCCTTATCTAATCTACATTGACCCTCCATATGAAATCTAATTTTTCAAGGGTAGATAACAGTGTTTGGGGATGACACAGTCATGCAATTTAAATAAATTATGTGCAACGAGTGTATGAACAATGGGGATCTAAAAGCAAACTCACTTATATTCTAAATAGAAACAAAGAATAACATGACCAAAGTGACAAACGTGCAAGTTTGCAACGCAAACAAACGCTATCCCTGCATTCCTCTACAACGAACATTCAAGAAAAATAAAATAACCTCGGTTAGTCATGGACCAACTCTTCTCCATGGATTAATTATGGGAGGCGGGCGGAGGAGATTCCCGACTTAATTTTAATTTTTTTAAATTAAAAAAAAAGAAAGACAAACATTCCCGGGTTACGAATAACCCAACAACATTTGAAAATCTCCTACTACCACCACACTAAGCGGAAGATGTTGCTTGTGTTGTGATGGAGGACTTAGCCAGCCGAGGAATCGAACACGGAACGCCTGGGTGGGACCCAAACGCGATGCCCACTCAACCACTGACCGGTCTTATAACATAATAGTTTCTTATTATTATTTTTAAATATGTTTTTACCGTGTTCTTACCTACATATGTTCTCACTTATGTAATAACAATCCAGTTATAAAAACTCAGTTATTATAATACTTATAAGTACATAATATCAATCATAAAATTTAAAAAAAAAATTGTTAATAAAACAATATAAAAAAATATGGATCTGCTCAACCGTACACCTTTAGAGTTTTATTCATTTACGTCACTCACTCGCTGATTTAAGGAATTAGAGACGGACAGGGTGACAGATAATATTAATATAATATAATATATATGTATTTATAATATACGATACGAAATACAGACACAAACAAGCAACAACTCATACGCACCGACTACATGCGAAATACACTTTGCACCCAATATACGTAAAATAGAACTTTGCTTTACGCACATGTAGATTATACAACAGAAGAAAATTCTATAAAGATTTTAAAAAGTGGTTAGGTACTAAAAAAGAGATTGAAATCCAAACCAGCAAAATAATATTACGTCCTTCTCATGTTAAAGGATTAGATTACTTACACACGGAGAAAAATGTTATTCTAAAATACGATCTTTTTATTCGTAAAAAACGGATAAAAACGGGACTGAATTTCTTATGGACAAATTAACAGGATTTCAGTGTTTATTGGCGGGAACATGTAAGAATAATTTGTTGGTATATGTAATTTCGTACGGATACCAACAAATCATTCTAACACTTTCCCGCCAATAAACATTGAAACACTGTTAATTTGTTCGTAAGAACTTCAGTTTTCGTAATACGTTTTTACGAATAAAATGATCGTATTTTAGATTAACATTTTTCTCCGTGTACCTTTTTAAAAATCTAATTTTGCTTATTGTTGTTATGAGCTAACCTTAACTTCCTAAATCTATTTTTAAAAAATCACACATAGACTATTTTGTTTATTATAAATCTTTCTGTCGTTTTTAATTCATATTTTAGGTTACAGTTCCCTCTTACATTGTTTTCGTCACCTATTAACAATTGTTATCTTTTTGAAACTTTCATACCATCCTATAATAGGCTTTCATATTGAGGTGGTAAAAATCTGTATTTGGTAGTATACATGACATACGATACCAAACAACCCTCGGAATTTTAAAAGTAAGCTGCGATGCATGTAGTTCTACCTACTTATAACATATAAGTGAAAGGAAGCCATGTCAGAGAAGTCAAAATTTGTATTACACAATGTTTTATAATTAATTTTCGACAATTTGTGGCTTACGCGTTTCAATACTATCGAACAACTTATTATCTACCTGATTTTTTAACATAATATTTTGCCAGACAATCGGAAATTTGACCAAGAAAAATATTTGTCATTGGCGTCATATTTTGAATAACCTGTACAAAAAATGTAAGCACATCCAAGTAGGTACACATTGAAACATGGGTGTAAATAGTTCATTCGTAATATTATTTTTCTGGTAAAACGACACGATAACAGTTCCGAGAAGCAATAAACTAACCAGACAGGTACTAAGGTGTATGTACGCGGGTCACTGCGAATGGTTACCGCACACACGCCGTGACCCGGAGTTCAACAAACAACATCGATGCATAAATAATAATATACATAATGAAACGATGAACAAAACCCTATCAATTTTTCACACAGGTATTAAACGGTATACATAAGGTGACCAGATTTATTTTTCCCTATAACGGGATAATGGTGAAGAGAACAGAGAACACTGAATATGGTTTTAACCCCCCTCCCCCACATCTCCCCCTCCCAGAGCCGCTGGGACCATCTCTATACATATTCCACGATACAGACTGAAGAGACAAAACGGTGAGAGTGAAAAGAGTGCCCAAAGTATGGTCAATTTCTATCCTCCGATTTTATTCCACCGAGTGAAATTGACCCAACAGTTACAAATATCGAAAGTCTTTCATGAACAGAAATGCAAATATCATTTTATTTTTATTTATAACTTTTTAACTTAACGAGTTAAACCTTAAATTATAATATTTTAATTAATGAAGATAATATTATCAAAACTCAATCGAAAATCCGAAACAGAAAAATCAGAAAAAGATACGGATACATCTGGGTTTGGGTTTTTAAATCCCAGATGTAACCGTATCTTTTTCTGATTTTTCTGTTTTAGATTTTCGATTAAGTTTCGCTAATATTATCTGCAAATATCCATTGTCTGCCTGGGACCTAGGAGACAAAGGTCTTATAGCTTTTCTAACTGGCGACATCAGTTGTTTTTCAAATCAGAATAGATAATACTTCTAACGTTCTAACACTATTCATTTTTCTCTGGCGATATCTAACAGTCAAGATAATATTTTGCTCTCAATTTGATGTCGTGAGCAAGGCCGGATCCAGAGGGGGGGGGGTCATGGGGTCATGACCCCCCCCCCCCCCTCTGGATCCAGGACCTAGGTGGGCCACTAATTAAAATTGTTAAACGTAATCTTACTAATATTATAAACGTGAAAGTTTGTATGGATGTATGTATGTTTGTTACTCTTTCACGTAAAAACCACTGAATGGACTTTAATGAAACTTAAAAATAATATGGCTCATACATCAGAATAACATATAGGCTATAATTTACACTCAAAGCTTGCTATTTTTCATGTATTACAAATAATAATTATTGTTTAATAGAAAATGTCAAGATTTCAAAAAGTGATATTTTGAAAAACAATGTTTGTAAAAGCAAAATTCTATTTGAGAAAATATTTAAATCAGTGAATTTATTTAAAGTACTCACCCTTGAATCGAATCAAGAATTATAGATATTTTAAATAAATAGGTTAAGAATTTTGGTATAAACATAGATGGGACCTACGAAAAGAAAATAGGCTAATCGAAGTACTAATCCTACGCAGACGAAGTCGCGGGCAGAAGACTAGTGTTTTTATATATTTTACCTGGTGACCCCCCCCCCCCCCCTGGCGAAAAGCTGGATCCGCCCTTGGTCGTGAGTGACATGCATTCTTAAAAATTGACATTTTCGCGACTCGACACTTTCCTCCGGAACAACGACACAGGGTCCCTAAAACTGGGATGGTCCCGTTCGACACGGGACGTATGTTCACGTTAGGTATGAATAGCAGTGAACTTTTTGGACATGCAAGAAATTTTTTTGTCATTGGCTCTACTATATAATATAGGCATTTTTCCCAGGCACTGGGGAATAATGAATCGACTTGAACTTGGGACACGGCTTTGGTTTTATTTAACCCCGTGATCGATTATTCGAGAAACATTCACAAAATTAGCATTCAATAGCCAGTTATCGTACACATTTTACCGCAAAGTGTTTGTTATATTGCACAGGGAAAGCCGTCAATGAAATTGAAATCATACGATATTTATGCTGTTTAGATAAGAAAACGGAAATCCGGATCAAGTACTATTATTTGATGCACTTATTGGTTCGGAAATTAAACAAAAGATATTCATAATGTCATTATATGATATGTACAGTCTATTTGTGCACGTATGGACAGCTAAAATATTTATTGTTATTAAGTTTATTTTGTAGAACTCCATTTTAATTTTTTATTTCTTTTATGTATTCAATAATATTATCTATTATTCAATGTATAAAAAACAGTTTATTATAAACAAGTTCTGCTTCGTAATTATTATTATGCGTTACAGCTGTTTCGCCCTCTGAAGGGTATTATTAGAGCTGTTTCGCCCTCTGAAGGCATTTATTACAGCTAGTAACGCATAATAATAATTAAGAAGCAGAACTTGTTTATAATAAACTGTTTTTATACAATGAATAATAATATTATTGAATATATAAAAGAAAGAAAAAAACTAAAATATAATGTTTTATTTATTTTTTGACATTACAAATTGTATATTATTTTATATGTAAATTTCATTGTCATAAATTCCTTGTTATATTTATTACCTGTAAACATCATTATCATCAATTACTATATTATATGTAAATTTCATTATCATAAATTCATTGCTGCATTAACTGTAAACCTCATTATCATAATTATTATATAATCAGTAAATGTACTTCATTACCCATATAATCTGCATACTTCACCCGCCATAACACAGGGACATCCCTAGCATGGCGGGCGAAATAACACAATATGTACACTATGTATAAAATTCTTTAATAAATAAATAAATAAATATTTTAATTAATGAAGTTATTAGTTCGAATTGAATCTTGCAATCATACATAAAGATAGCAGAAAATAAAAAATATGCGTTAAGAAAATTAAGATATTGTTTGTAGTTCTCGGTCAAGTATGCGATACAGTTAAATATGACCGAATTGGATAGGGACAAATTCGCTCAGTTGATAGAGCTGCATCCCGGCAAGGCGAAGGTCCTGGTTTCGAGTCCCACATGTGACCGTATCTTTTTATGATTTTCGGTTTCAGATTTTCGATTAAGTTTCGCTAATATTGTCTTTATTTATAAAAATATTATGCATTCTTTTTATCATCTCTAAATCACGCACGGCTAACGTAAATTTTCCGATTGTAAAAATATTGCCAATTTCAAACAAAAAAATATATCAATAGGTATATCCTTTTTTAGGTGACCAGAATGTTCAGTGGAAACTTTTTAAGTGTATGAATATTGAGTACAAACTTTTCATCGGATGTTAATTCCTCACATGATAATTCATCATGTCTCGAAGCGTCGAGAACTGATAATTGGGGTTTTTAACTGTAGGTTAGGTTAGGGTAGGTAAGGTTAGGTTAAGTTGAGTTAGGTTAGGTTAATGTGAGTTATGATGTGAGTTATGATGTGATGAATTATCATGTGAGGAAGTATCGTGTCTGAATAAATTTACTATGGGAATTCAGACGCTGAGATCTCATAGTCCGATTAGACATGGAACCCCTTTTTTAATATTGAAATTTGAATAGGTACCTTCCGCACAAGAGACCCTACTAGCCAGAGCTAGTGATGCTATGACATCTCCAATTGGGGTATGTTCCGAGCCTGTGTGAATGGAAAGGGGTAGGGGATGGGGAAAGGAAAGGATGGGAAATAACGGGTTATTCGGATCTGGTCACCAAAACGTGACTAAAGCCATTTCAAGCAACTTTTTAATTATCAGCGGTGATATTTCACCAGGGCGATACTGAGAGTATCTACTACTCTGGAACGTATCGCAAGTAAACATTACGTAGTTATTACATTCGTTTAATATCGTTTAACGTACAACCTAACATCTACCGTAAACCGTTATATTATGACGTACCTAATAATTAATAATATTTACGTGGAATTAGTACGTTATTATTATTTTGGCACTGAAAGTGATGGGATATGGTCGAAAAAAATGCAATTAATGGTAGGTTCTAATGTAAATTAACTCACCAATGTGAACGTACAAACCCGACATCTAGCGTAAGATTACAGATAGTTATGTGGAATTACTAAAAAAGTTAATTTTTTTCTGTATAGAAAATTGAAAGATATGTCGAAAATAACATATGCTCGAGAAAGCAAACAAGGTAAAAAGGTTGGTAGATACTATTGTAAACAGGGTTGCCGATATGCGGGGAATTCCCCAAACTAAGGGGGAATATTTCAGATTTTTTAAGAATTGGGTATTTTGCGGGGAATGACTTTTTGTGGGGAAAATGCGGGGATTCTGGGCATTTCTTGATTTTACAAACATATGTAAGAAACGGTGTAAGATTTCGTAGTTTATTTTATGGCAGCACTGTAGTATTTATTTCTAAACGATAATGTCGGGGGGATTCCCGAAGCTAGGAACCCAAACTCGAAGACACGTGAATTTACTGTTGACCAGAATGTTCAGTGGAAACTTTTTAAGTGCATGAATATTGAGTACAAACTTTTCATCGGATGTCAATTCCTCACATGATAATTCATCATGTCTCGAAGCGTCGAAAACTGATAATTGGGGTTTTTATCCTTAGGTTACGTAAGGTTAGGTTAATGTGAGTTATGATGTGATGAATTATCATGTGAGGAAGTATCGTTTCTGAATAAATTTACTGTGGGAATTCAGACGCTGAGATCGCATAGTCCGATTAGACATGGATTTGTGAGAGTTTTTTTTAAATGGATAAATGGTTAAAGAAGTGTGAAGTTAAAAAGGAGCAGGGAATTCTCTAGCTTCCCTCCCCCGGATGGATAATTTAGGAGTTTTTCAGGATAACCCATTTTCGGACCTGGTAACCCTACGTGTGGGGAATTTGCGGGGAATTTGCCAATTTGCTCTCCCCGATTCGGGGATTTTGAACATTCGTTGCGGGTATTTTGGAACATGAGCATTGGCAACCCTGATTGTAAATGACAGTGCGAGCATAACCTCAAATCTAGCGTAATATTTTAAGATACTTATGTGGAATTAGGTCGGAAATCAACGAAACAACGTTGAAACAAAAAAGGTTACTACATTTAGTTTCTAATGTAAATGAATTCGTCAACATACCTTCGAGACTGAGTCATCGTGTGCGAGGCGGGAATGAGAGGCTTCAACATTGCGATAGATTTACATCAACGTTTATAATCCGAAAAACTAAACCACAACACAGCAGTCACTGGTCAACAAGACATCAAGACTTGTTACATGTCACTGATCCAACCACAACCACAACCCATCCAGTGTCCTTTCACTAAATAACTAGAACATTTTGAGGTAGAAGGTAATATTGTTATTACAAAATATACTTTTAGTAAAGAAACACGTTTGGAGTTAAATAAATAATACGCGTCGGAAACTCGTAATACAAGCGGGAAACTGATAAATCTGCAAATATACAATAAACTACATTGGGATGGTCCGACTCTCTGTAGGGGTGCGCCATAAAGTATAAGTTTAGAATCGTTTGTGTGAAAGCACCATGAAACAATTACATTTGGAGTCGATTTTGTTGATATAACTTTTTTTTATTTGAGCAGTCGTTTTCGAGTAAATCGAGAACAAAGTTGGAATATGTTTGGTCAAATTAAAAAAAAATCGGTAGTAGGAATTGATATTATCAGCTAACCCCCTAGCACACTCGATCGATAAGGATTGATATGATAACTTTCGGTAACTTCTCATCGGTCTCTAGCATTACTGTAGATCGCCAACGAATAAGCAACAGTTCACAATGACCAAGTGTCCTCAACATATTCGAGATCAACTGTTGTTTGTACGTTAGCGATGTGCAGTTGTCCTAGGGAACGATGAGAAGTTATCAATAGTTATCCTATCAATCGTTATCGATCGACCATGGGTCACTGGTGTATTTAAAAATATTTCGAAGCGTAGATTCGTCTCCAAAAGTTTTTGTTACTCTAAAGTTGAAAAAAAAAAATCAATATAGTTTTTTTCAATCTATATATATATAGATTGAAAAAAATTACGGGTTTTTGTGGTGATCCACGATGTGGTAGATTCACCATCAGTTTCCTGCCCTTAGGGGTGTAGTAGGTACTATGAGTTTTCGAACACCGTCTATATTACAAAGTAAAGAACAGTCCCTAAAACTTTAACATTTTAATTTATTTAAAAAAAAAACCTTTTCAATTGCCTAACAACTACATTTATCTAGTTACAACATTTTAAACATCAAGCCGTCGGTTATACGTATATACAACGAAAAGTTATTTAAAAATTCGAAATACTTTTATGAATTTATAAATGGGATGTCCATTATTTAGTATTTATTAGTCGCGAACAATTAAAATAATGTCGGGGATGTGAATAAGTACAAGATGTTGGAACAGTATCACAGGTTATCACGATTTATAGTTTTCCGATGCACCAAACGCTATTTGAATTAGTTGAAACGTATATTAATTTACTGGTTAGTTTTACGTAATACAAAAAATACTCTAAATACAATAAAATAACAAAACTTTCACTTTCTACGCGGTCCCTTTTCAAAACAAATGAAACACCCTAACACGATGGAAGTTAAAAAGATTCCGTTTTCGTACTTCTCGGAAACCAAAGAAAAAGAGATTAGATTGGTGGGTATATACATTTGGACAGATCGCACCTGATAACAGGTTCTCTTCCAAGCCTGATAGGAGATACAGGACGAGAAGAGAGAAGAGAACTGACAAGTGACAAGAGCTGGAGTTTGAGAGTAGCTGGAGCAACTAACAGCCAACAGGCGGGGGGAGGGGAGGGGGTGAGCCCGAGGGCCTAGAAGGCAGGGCCGTAACCCGTAAATGACGACTTCTTTCACACCTAAGAGATGCCACAACGTAATGAAGAGACGCAAAAATCTTGACGAAGACCATGAAATATTTTAGTTTTTTATTTGATTTTTTTCGCTACACCCTACAACCAATTACAATTGCCCTAATTGAGTGTGCAATGGATACTAGGGTGGGGTGTTGAATCAGTAGTTAAGATGATACCCGGTGGTGCAGAAATAGATTTTACTAAAATATTGCTGTCACTGTTGCTCTTACTCCACCGGATATTGAGCGAAAGGGACAATGCACTGACACCTAACTAAAATGGAGGTTTTGTATTCCCCACTTTTCTCCTCCAAAAGTGAACTGATTTTCATTTTTTTTTTTACCAACTACATAAGAAAAAACTATTCTATGTCTGTACGTTTTGCTTTTTTAAAAAAACATTGTCTGGTTTGTATACTGAACATCTTTTGACGGCGTTTAAACCAGTCAATTTTATTGATTTTTGGAAGGTCATAACTTCTATAAAAAGTAACTTATCAAAAAAAAAACAAAAAGTACCGACACGCTAGTAGTTGATATCTATTTTATGCAAAAACAATATTTTCTCTAGGGTTAAAATCCAGAGAGATAAATAGGGAATACGTTTGTATGGAAAAATCACCGCCGGGTATCCTCTTAAGACTTTGCACCACATGCGGAAAGTTTACGTATTTCATTGTCTGTCATTCTGTCCCGCTCGAAATAAGATAACACATACTAACGATACATGCGAATGCGAAACGTGCGAATGGGACAACTGCCGTAAACTCTCCTACAGAAATAGCTCGAAAAAGGATTTCAGGAGTAAACATTTTTCTAAAACCAAATTTTTAAGAAATTGTAATTTTAAAATAAAAATTTGTTCTCGAAAGAAGAAGCTATGTCGGTAAGTTTTTGTAATTCTTTATGAGAATTGAGTTAGCAGCACTTTTTCCATAATATTTTCCGATAAATTACATATACATGTTTGACAGTGAATGTTTACGTTTATACGAAACGCATCGAAAATTTAAAAACATAATGGCATAGCTTTCACCTTTTAGAAGGTATTATTAAAAAAATATATATTTCGTGCAATTTTCGATGTAGAAAAGTGTTTTTTCCCGGGCATCCTTTTTGTATGGGCCGAAAAGCGAAGTCTATCTTCTTAAACCTGACTGTTAAGTAAATCTGGGTATACAAATCGTTAACTAAACTTTCAGAAGCCTCAAACCACAACCAGGAAATAATGATGCTGGGCCTCGACCTTGGGGTCGCAATCGTATTTATCTAATTCTCAATCCCTGCATCATTGGCAACTTTATATCAGTGCCATCTATGAGTAACCTCTAAACGACTATCGAGGACATCACAATTACTGTGCGTCCCGACCTAACGGGATCGTTTTTAATTTGAGTACTTGCGTCTCAATGTCCCAATTATAAGAGATTAATTAAATTTAGATAACTACTCGAGCGATTTTTGCCACATTATGGCACTATTTCCAAAACCCCGGATTGCTTTGTTGCCAAAATGTGGCAAATTTTCAAAATTTTTATTTTTATCAAAACTACTATATAATATGTTGTACATTCAAAATATAACAAAATAAATATTCTGTAGATTTTAAGGTTAATGATTTAATTATATATTTTTTATAAATCCTACAAATATGTGCTAATAGACAAAAGATAGGGGAATTCATTGGCTACATAGAACTATAATCAGTGTGTATGTATCCATATTCAAATTCGGAGGTATGATTTTTTTTAATGTGGGCGGAAAAAATTCCTCTAGCAATCCGAGAAAAAATATTTTAATTGCTCTGTCGCTCCAGTGGTTATTGAAGAAACATCAAACGAATTATATCGAATATTCTGACTCGTGCTCAGAACTGTTCGTCACATTATAAAAAAAAACTTCAGGCGGCCCTTTACCTTCGAAATGCAATTAGTCACTCATTGTAACGTAACGCATTCACCTGATCACCTAGTGCCCTCGATATGGTACCTACCCGCTGGACTAGTGGAGGGCCGACGCGCCACAGGCCGACCTTAGGATCGGACGGATCGAGACTCGCCGTTCCCAACAAACTTAGGTACCTAACGGCTCGAAACACCTACCTAATTGCGGTGCTGTAACTAGCAGACATACTCGCGGGAACATACGTTATTATTATTAATATCATTATCAGATCTGTCTACAAGGTGACTTTATGTGCGAAAGTTATAAAAAGGTGGTGCACGAGTCAAACTTAAGTCAAAACTGTCACATATATCTAGAAACCTTATTCGAACAATATATTTACTACGACAGATAAAGATAACACTAAAGGGGTGGCGGTTGATACATTGCAATAGGAATATGTACATAAATCCGATCGTTATAATTTCTTTTTTAAAAACTTCAAACCTGTCTCATAAATAAGGCTTCGTTACAGCTATAAGTTTTAAGCGTTCAAAAAGAATAATAAATTTACTGAAGATGGTTTGAAAGGGAGATAATGATACGAATGATAGGGGGTGTGTGGGACTAGCGGAGCACACATACTGTAAATTCAACAGGTCAACGGTACACATGGAGATGGACACCTTGATCCCAGAAGTTCTCTCGGAGGAGTCAAGCTTGTAGGCGGCAGGAGCTTTGTAGGAGCAGTAGGCAATGGCGAATACATATGGGGGGGGGGGGGCGCACTCCCCTTGCGGAGCCGCCAGCCCGCACGCTATTCGTTCGTTTCTTTTGTCAGTCGAGTTATCGAGTGGTTGTACTTTCTTTCTGGCACCGAATGTTCTCGAAACAACCGAGCTACATATATAATACTACAGAGTCGCTGCCAGGCAGTCTGTTTTTTTAGCGCCCCCCCCCCCCCCCCCCCCCCCCCCTTGAGTTTTTTTTGTATCCGCTACAGGCAGTAGGAAGATAGTTCATAACACAACAAATTACTTTACCAGAATCAGGTCGGATGAGGAATCAGGGAGTGACTGCTTGTACCAATCGCTTCTCTATTTATTGGGTCAAATATTGTACATTTTTAGACGTATTTAATCAATATCTCCTCGCATGCATGAGATAGCAGAAATGTACATAATTTTTAAATGTCCAATAAGGCCGAAAATTCATTAAAATGAATTGCATTAGTCCCACGCTCGAAGATGTCATCAAAGATGTATCATCATAGGGATGTGAGAAATAATTAATAATTAGTTAAGCAGCATTTAAAGAAACACTGTAATTTTTATCATATCTTTAATGTGAACAGAATCAAATGTGTTCTTTATAATTTTAAACTGGACTACATTCACAACGGAAATAATATGCAGAGATAGGCTATTATACAGCATTTACTTGGATTTGAAAATTCGTAAAAGTGAGAGGCAACGGAACAGGTAAAATTTGAAAAACAATTTATAATTTGTATTATAATTCCATTAGTATTCGTAGTCTTTGATGTTTGGTTGCCGACAAGAAAACTTGTAACGTATTTCTATTATACTTGAAATAACATGTTTGAAGTAGATAACGCAGTATGACACAGGCAAACGTAAACCCAGAATGCGCCAGCAAATCGTTTTGAGAATGACAATAATTTTAAAGATTTATTATAGGTATATAACTTTAATTGTATTGCGATATTATTGCCCGATTTTATAAAGCCCCTGGAGCTTTTTTGACAACATTTTTGGAGCGCCCGCGGGCAAAAATGTTGCCAAATTGAAATTTTTTTTTAGATTTATTTTTAAAGTTCTTGCGTATTGGGATCTTTGATAAATCACAAAGCTAACTTTGTAGGTTTACGGTTTATCAGAGATGCCTCGCAAGTCTTCATTATCATTTATTAAAAAAATCCGCGAACCGAAATAATTGAAATATTTTTCATACAAATCGATCGTGTATACATTTATATCTGTAATTATCTACCAGGCCATAGACAATATACAAATGTCTTAATATTTAATATTGTTCAAAAATAGGTACCACTTACAGCAATTAGTAATACGCAGAATTAACACCTTTATAAATTTAACGTATTTTTAATAATTTTTTTTAATGAATCCTAAAAATGTGTTATAAAGGGTGAAATGTGGGATGAAGGGTCAAATACAGGTGCATGCAATGGCTTTCTAACAGTTTATATATGTCTTTATATACAAATTTTTAAAGGGCGGAAAATTTCCAAACCGGACGATAAAAAATTTCCCAACATTCAAGGTTATTCAAATATATACATATATATTACAATTTCTACTGATTTTAATCCGATCATATAAGATTTATAATTAGGTACATTATGATACATAAATATTTATTATATTAGGCAGGTATTGTAAGAGTTTTCTGTGAAGTTGGTGAAGAATGAAAAGATTGCAGGAATTCAATAGTCCGTTTGTGTGAAAGGACTATGAAACCATGACTAAAACACTTTTTCCAATGTCATTTTATTTTATAGCAACCGTGCCTTTATCAGGTTGAATTTATTGTTTATCGAATTAAACTTTTTGAATCCAGAATCTATAAATTATGATAATAATTTATTATTCAAATAATAAGAAATAGAAAATGAAAATTCTCGGTTATATCTCAATCTTTTTTTGATTTTCTGTGTTTTCCTTATTCATATTGTTTGTATTTATACTATTATTAACAGCATTTTTATTATTAGGAAGAAATGAACAAAAATTGAAGAAACCGCTTGGCATATTGATATAAAATAAAAAGAGATTTAAACATAAATACGGCGCTTCATTTTTTAACAATGCTCCATCACAAAGCCACCAATACATTGACATCACAATGGAGGTTCGTCTTGTGGGATTCTAATGAGGATCGTGGCAGAATAATTATTGTTGACATGTGCCCAGTGCAAATTGCACAGGGCACAATGTCACACACATTTCTAGTGTAGGTACACAAAATAGATCTACGATAACTACAAACTCGTTAGTAAATGGCTTAACTTACAGGGATTAATCAAAAGAATACATATAATATATATACATATATATTATTATAGTGATGGTTGATTGCTAACCTATTCAATTCTTGTGCATCGACGGCACTGTGGGCCCGGCAGTACGCGGTGGGGGAGGTAAGGCTGTGGCCGTTCTGCATTCCGAAGGAGATCTACCAAGGCACTAAACACAACAAACAAACAAACACCACCACGATAAGAATCCACACACAGAAGCGTCCAAATCGGCTTTCGTACCTCTAGAGTCGAGTGACCAGAACTCTTCACTTGCCAATTCAAAAACCTGTATTTACCAATATTTCAATGGAGCTGTCGGTAAACGAGAATTTCACTTCTGGGCGACACGTCATGTTATCATAATCACATGCCAGTGCCACAGATTCTTTTGCACATACATATCTAGATTACATCAATGTGATTTTTTTTTTCTTTCCCATTCCGTTAAAAAATTCTGGTCACTTTAATCTAAGGTTCTGTAGTTTGGGGTGACGTAGAACTTATTTATAGACACAAATATTGTGTGTGAAATACTATTGCACGATAATCTATGGAAAATTAATGATTAACACACCTGACTGGAAAATAACCTCACTTATAGTACGCCTTTAATCGCTAAATAAATAATGATCCGACTGTTTTATCAGTGATTCTATGATTTAACAGTACTTAAAATACATTTATGGCAAGGTTACACGTTTAAAATAAATATTAGTCCTTGAATTTTGCAAAATGTGGAAAACAATAGAAATGCATTTAAGGCCTTAATTAAGCGAGGATAACCTTGCTTATCAGAGTGGAACAACTCAGTGGGTTAATGGAATTTAATACACACCAAAACAAATCGTTTTGCCAACAAAGTTTGTATAAAACAGAAGACGAAAAACCAATACGTCGCGAACTGTCAAAAAGCAAGCAGACGAAGAATGCGCGTGCGCAGACGTTCTGCTTGTTCCCATTGGTCGGAAGAATCTCTCCGGCTATATAAAATATGCCAACATAGGTAGGTACTATTAAAGGTATATGTATATAGGTAAACCATTCAAATATTTTTTATTCCGTTAGTTCGGTGACGTCTAGGTAAATTTCCTTAGATTTAGGGAAAATATTTAACAAGTAGTAATTTTTTCAATTTTTCACTGATGAAAATAAGATGATGTGTTATTTTCCATGGTGTAAAATATCGTTTTTTGTTTATAGATCACTGTATTTTACCTGCTCATAAAAAATTGAATTGACGTTAACAGCTTGGCGAATTTAACTTTCCAGGCGGCAAAAGGAGGAACTTCTTAATTATAACAATAGATTTTTGTACGTATAATCTACACTACCGAAAGCTGTGCGTGTCAAGCTATCTTGTTTTGTTTTCGTTGTTTTTGAGGAAAATAATTCCCCTCAGAACCTATGTCAACTTTGGAGAGGCTGTGTAGCGTGTCTTTTTGTTGAAAGGAAGGAGTGAACTTGGGTCCATGTCGTACGAGGACCCTGGGACACGAGGACCATGTTTTACTGGACCCGTGTTGTACGAGGGAGGAAACACAGAGATCGGCAAATCGTTCCACAGCCGAGCTGTTGAACTCAGAACGAGTCGTAGAAATGACCCGGTCTCATGTGACAAATGTCAACTGTGTAGGTACAAACGTTGGGCGCGCGTTTGGCGTGTTTTCCGACTGTGCACAGGTGCCGAATGAATCAAAGACGCTAGCTCCTCGGAGCATCTTCCATTGAAATACATTTTGACCGAGATTTTCGGCCGGTCCAGTCATCAATTTTATTTAATGTTACATTTTGGTTGGTATTTGCAATAAAATCGTAATTTGTTATTTCTATACCTGTAATAATATAATATTAATAACCAATAAACCAAATACTATATTAATAAAATATTAACATTTGTTATTTCGGCTACTGGCATTACACCTAGCTCTCTCATTAAAAATGTAGGCATATTAGATTTTTCCTAGAATTTGTATATAAAAATGCAAAAATTGGCCATTTTAAATACATGTAGGATTACGAAAGATTTTTTTAAATATTTATATTGAGGGATCAGTAGGATTTATCGGTCAAATTAGGATTTCCACCGAGCAGAACCCTCTGATATGAAAATATTTGGAGTCGGTGAATTATTTTCTTATTTAATAGTCTGGTAGGTTAACATGTTGTTCTTGTATTGTTTTGTATTAATTATACTTATATAATACACTTGCATAGCGTGGATTTACCAGATGATCATTTTTATGGAAAAGTGTGTGAAAGGGTTTAGTTTTTCATATGGGGAAAACTAAACCCGGACCTAAAAGTCTGGTGCGTAAAAACTTTTAAAAAAAAAAGTTTTTGCGGTCAGTAAAATTCTTTGATTATATTTTCACCGGCTCGCAGGCTTAAAAACGTTGGGAAACGCTGAAGTTGAGCATATCTACGAAGGGCACTGATAACTAATAGGTTAATAAGGCATAGCTACTATATTTATAAATTATTATTATTACTTTAGCGCATTCGTTTCCCAACTAATGGTACTGGCATAAAGGCTCATATATGAGCATGCTCATTTCCTCTTCCACGCGCAATGCTACCTAGTAGCATGTGTATCACGCCCAAATGAGCATGCTCAAAAAACCAAATGGCTGTTGATTTGTGAGTATGCTCATTGATTCGAGGGTGGTAGGGGAAATTAGCTTGCTACTAATGAGCATGTGTGACACACTTGCCCATTACAAGCCGGATTATGAGATGCTTATTAATGAGCATGCTCATCATCTGTACATATTTGCTCATAAATGAACAGGCTTGGTTTGAGCTTTCTCATGAATGAGCATGCTCAAAGCCAACAGTTGAACACACATGCTCTTTAATGAGCATGTTCATGTCAACAAATAAATGTCATCGGATATGCCCAGAACATCTTATTGCTTGCAACGCAATTATTAACTTTTAATATTTAAGAAAATTATAAATTTTTTTATTATATTAAGAATATTAAAATATCGATTTGGGTTCGTAATTAGATCACTAGAAGAGCAAATCTTGGAGCAAGTAATCATTTGTTAGTAGAAATGCTGCAAGTGTGTCCGTAGCTTAGCTACAAGCTACGGACACACTTGCTCATTAGAAGCCAAAGAGCACGCTACCTAATAGTAGCATGTGTGTCACTGACGTTGCTAGTAATGAGCATGCTCATTTGAAGCCAAATCAACAGCCGCTTGATTCATGAGCATGCTCAATGGATTATTTGATGGAAAGGGAAGCCTCTAAGCATGTGTGAACAGGCTGGCTTATGAGCATGCTCATTTCAATCCGATCTCCGTTCGGAATAGCATTCCGTATTTGAGTATCTCGTTTTTGTATGAGCTCGTCAAATTTCTGCGGAAGCATTCGTAAATGATTTTTATATCCATTGACATCTTCTTCTCGCATTTTTACTAACGAATGATAACTAGCTCCAATTTTTGCTCTTCTAGTGATCCAATTACGAACCCATATCGATATTTTTATTTTCTTAATATAATAAAATCTTTTATAACCTTTACAATTTTCTTAAATAATTAATAATTGCGTTGCAAGCAATAAGTTGGGCGCACGGAACTGACTCTATATAATGACATTTATTATTTGACATGACCATCCTCATTAAAGAGCAATAGAGCACGTGTGTTCAACTGTTGGCTCTGAGCATGCTCATTCATGAGCAAATGTGTACAGTTGATGAGCATGCTTGGCTTGGCAAGCCGGCTTGTAATGAGCAAGTGTGTCAGTACTATAATAGATCGCGACCCCAAATGGATTTCGCCGCCTGAAACCGTAAAAAAAATATATTGTAATAATATTCAAGTGTGAATTCTTGGATCTAGAACGATTTCTTAGTTCGTAACATACATATTTGTTGAAAAAATACGGTCATAATTCTGGTGCGCTGTAGGTATAATCACAGCATCACAGCAATATCCAAAAGTCACCATGCTAGCCTTTCGAGTTTTACTACCATTCACTTATACGTAATATGTCCGTGAGTGGATTTTCGACGCTTGTTAATATGAAATCCAATACAAGAAACAAATTGACTGCCGAGGATGACATAAGGTTTGCATTAGCGACAACTAAACCGCGAATGAATTTATTTATTTAACTTGGGTACTTGCTTTTACCCGCTTCGCTCGCGCAATATTAGGGAGAAATTACCGTGTGTGTGTATGCATACTACATGCATAACATTGATCAAAGAATTTTCGCACGAGAATAAAATACTTTTCCGGGATGAAAAGTAGCCTATGTCACTTTCAAGTCCTTAAACTTATGCAAACAATTACGTCGATCGGTCGCTTCGTTTCAACATGAAAGAAGGACAAACAAACAAACACACTTTAGCATTTATAATACTAGCTTTTATCCGTAGCTTCGCTCACGTGGTATTAGGGATAAATTACTGTACAAAGTATTTTCCCATGTGAATGTTTTCATGTTCAGGTAAAAAATAGCTTATGTCACTTTCCAGTCCTCCAACATCCCAATGCAAAAAATTACGCCGATTTGTCGGTCTGTTGCGACCTGAAAGAAAGATAACAAACAAACACACTTTCGAATTTATAGTGAAGTTAGGATTACGATTAATTTATATACGTTAAAATATATAAATTAATAAGTTAATTAAAAATAAAAAAAGTTAAAGGTTTAAATTAAAAAATCTATTTCGATGTATTTTCTTTAGGCAGTGCAATTTGGGAAGGTTATAAATTTTAGAATCCCAGCATCAGAAATTCCCAACGAAAACTTTCCTATGTCGGGGTCGCGGTCACTTGGCTTTTGTAAAGTGGGGTCGCGACCGAAGGAAATTGAGAACCCCTTGTCTAGCGAGTATCAGTAATAATCACTAGATCTATGTAATGTCATTATCAATTTGCGATCATAAATTTGAGATTGAATAGACTTCGATAACTACTTGTTAGTTCATAAATAATAATATTCGTATCATGATGATTATGTATGTTTCTGAATATCCCGTCCCGTCCGTACAATGTTGCTATCAGTAGATATACATAATAATACAGAAATTATTATGATGATCTAAATATTATTATGAGTGCATAATATGATTGTAATTTATGAAATTTACTTTTTACTCGATACGGTTTTTTTAAGGTTGTTCACGCGTGAGGCGCGAATGAGAACAATCCAATTATTAAAAAAATATCTAATTATATATTATATAATTAGGTACACAAATCAAAGATTAGATATTATTATGCGATCACAACACACTATTCATTCATAATAATAATAAATAATAACATTCTTCACTACGATAAGAAAGTACCTACCCAAGTACTTTTTAAGTAAAAGTCAAACAATAAATAATATCGTAATTAAGTTTGCAACATGCAAACTATAAGTATTACGCAGATATGAGAACTATATATAATATAGAGATGGGTAACAGTATTTTTTTCAGTTCTACATTAAACAAACTTAAATGAACAAACAGAGGAAGGTACTAATTAATAATTTTTATATTTCAAAAAATTATGAAGAATATATTTACCCGATGAGCATGATATCGATGAAAAAAATCAACTAGTAAAAAACAAAGTTCTTTTTACTTATGTCTATTTTCAAATGTCTTTGTTTTTTTTTTGTCAGGCTGAGGATTGAACCTTCCTACCCGGGAACTGGAGTCAACTATGCTCCCAACGGAGCCAAATGCCGATTGCTTAAACCGTAATATAATCGAATTTCAGAGAAATGCATTTACCAGTATGCCCGCCGTATGAGTGATAGCCACCAAACATTGATTTAATGCATTTGTCAATGACAAGAGTCTATATGCCGAGTTTCAGCTCGATTGGAGGTTGGAAAGTAGATTAATTTTCACTTCCAAGATTATACTTCATTCATTCGAATAAACAAAAGTGAAATTCAAATAGACGTATTTAAAAAATGGAGGGCGAATTTTTCCACAGGGTATTTATTATGTCAATTCGTCATCAATCTAACAAATAAGTTACTAATTTGAGGATTTTTGCGAAAGTTTATGGCAGAGTTTCTCAAAGTAGGGCGCACGCCCCACCGGGGTGCAATTTAAATGGGGCAATGCGCAAATCATTAATCTTAATTTAAAAAAAAATTATATTTGTCGAAAGTTATTTTTTAAATTGTAACCCCGACTTTCCGGGAAAATTATGAACTGAGAAGGAAGGATATGGTAACTTTTTTCTCGTGAATCAGTCGTGCATCGTTCCAAGATTTTTATTGATTTGTTATTAAGTTTTTATTGATTTGTCATTAAATTTTTTGTTATTTATCTACAGTGTTTTTTCATAGAAGATCGAATATAACCAAAGTTACGAAAAAAATACCTGTAATAAAGGGTGCATTTAGTGGTAATTGATTGCGTGAAGCAAAGTGAAATCCTGTTTTAACTAGACCATTTGGCATTTTATCTGTTTGGAATTCCGGTTCCTTTTCAAAATGGTGGCGGTTATAATGGTTCAGTAGGGCGCTCCGCTCACCGGAGAAACTGAAACCAAACTATAACTGGCTGGGTGCTATGGTTTCCAACCAAACTTCTATCACGGCGGTAGGTACTCAATTTTACGATTTCTGTAATTATCTCAGCTTGCTTAACCAAGGAGCAACTAGTAATACGAGTTTCGAGTAAGGCGATCCGCTCACCGGAGAAACTAAGGCGCTCCGCCCACTGAGGCAACTGAGAACCAACTAAAACCGGCTGTTTTCTCTGTCTTGATTGGTCAAAAAGCTTGGTTAACCATTGATGACGAACAATCAGCTGACAGCTGGCAACTGGCAACTATCAATGGCCGCCCAGGGAAATCAGCAGTGACAGTTGCAAGTCACCGCTTGCGTTACCATTGATAACGTGGTTTTGTGTGATTGTATAGTGCGCGGGCCATCACATTGTCATACAAAGACAGTTGACAGTTGAGAGTTT
The DNA here is from genome assembly GCA_951813805.1 of Limnephilus auricula. Classification (NCBI taxonomy): domain Eukaryota; kingdom Metazoa; phylum Arthropoda; class Insecta; order Trichoptera; family Limnephilidae; genus Limnephilus; species Limnephilus auricula. The sequence goes on along the minus strand of OX638388.1, from coordinate 19,255,537 downwards.
TCAGTTGCCTGAGTGGGCGGAGGCGCTAAAACCGAACTAAAATTGACTGGTTGCTATGATTTCCAACCAAACTTCTATCACGACTCCCCTAAATTTTAGATTTTACGATTAAATTTTACGGTTTAACCATAGAAGAATAACAATAAGGCGCTCCGCCGACGAGGCAACTGAGAACAAACTAAAACCAGCTGGTTTTTATGTCTTGATTGGTCAAAAAGCTTGTTTAACCATAGACGAAGAACAATCAGCTGACAGCTGGCAATTAGCAATGGCCGGCCAGGGCAATCCGCAGTGCAAGTCGCGAGACACCACTTGCGTTACCATTGACAACGGGGTTTTGTGTGATTGTGAAGTGTGCGGGCCATCACATTGTCATACAAAGACAGTTGGCAGTTGAGAGTTTTCAGTTGCCTCAGTGGGTGGAGGCGCTAAGCTGTCATCGTAGCAACTAGTTGCCATTGACGATGGGTTTTTCAGAAGTTGTGTGGTGTGCGGACCATCACATTGACATACACAGGATAGCGAGTTTAGGTGCAAACTGGATTTTTTTCAGTTGCATCGTCAGCGGATGCACTCACTGCTTGCGTCGATATTGACAACGGGTTTCTGAGAAGTTTTGTAGTGTGCGGACCATCACATTGACATACACAAGATAGCCAATTGAGTTGAAAACTGTTTTTTTTTTCAGTTGACGGTGAGCGGATGGACTTAAGGTTGTTTTTTGAAATATGAAATCGTCAGTTCTTACTTAAAAATTGGTTTTGATTTAAAAAAAGAAAAAATTAGAAACATACTTTTTTGGAAGAAGTAGTCTAATAATAATGTGTTCAGGAGTAACTAAAGCCCCGCAGTCCGCCCAGAAAAAGGCGCGAAAAAACAGAAACTTTCAGAGGAGAAATTAATATTCTCCTTATCATTCGTAATTAATAAAATTTCCTTTACAAATGCAACTTTCATTGGATATTTTACTCTGAACCAAGAAAAAAATTCACATGCGGCGCGTTTACCATTGGTGCTAGGACCTTTTTTTCTTCGCGGGGAGGGGGAGTTTAGACACTGAACTTTGAAGTGGGGATGACCAAAATAAGTTTGAGAAACACTTGTTTATGACATAATATTATGACGTGCTTTGTGCATTCTATTGAATGAATAATGAGTCATTAGTTTCATGCAGGTAGATTGGCTGAATAATGCAGTTGAGAACAATTATAATTGCCGATGATAGATTATAATATGATAATGCATTCAACAACCCTGCCTTTCAGGCCACCTTCTATATATTATAATTTATGAAATTTGATGTTATTATGTGTGAACTTACGGCCACGTTCCTGACCTGGTCCTATGGCGGTGGTGAATGGCGTGACGCGACGGATGCGATAGGGGGGCCCTACCCTCCGCCACCAGGTGTCGGGGCCTCACTCGATTCTCCCCCGTACCCCACTCCATTCTGGCTGACATTTCTTTCAAATATTATAAGTAGTTATATTTTAATTTAACTATAACAGGCGACTCGAAAGAGGGCACTCTACTACCCTCTCTGCCTACCACTACGGAGGGTACTGACACGTTAAAGAATGCGCGACTATTAAATCCCATATCAAAATAGATCCTGCAAAGACCTCAGATTCAGAACAAATAACACATCAATATTCATTAATTTAAAAACACATAACATAATTCACCTCCGTGTGCAAAGGGGTCAAATGTCATTTTAATATCATCTCTATTATGCGGTGTCAATAATTTTAGTTTGTGGTTTAATTTTAGTTTGTGGTACAGATGCAGATGCTACAGCAAATAATTATAATGAACTATGTTTTCAGTTTTCAGTCAAGTTTATATCGTTAAGATTTTTATTTGATTGAACTTGATTGAATTTGAACAGGTTACTTATTTGATAAGTCTCAGGAGAAAATTTTATTCACTAAACAAATGGCGAAAATAATTATTTAAAAATATGCCGGTTACTACCAACTTTCATAGAAAAGACTATAGCTTACGTAACGTAGCCACAAAAATGTCAAGATAATGTTCGAAACTTCTGTGTACAATCTTCGAGATATACATATTATAAAATGGACCAAAATGGTTTCCATTGTCGTCAAAAGATGGCAGTCTCATTGAAAATTAAAACAATTATTTTTCATTTACTGCACAATCATACCAATCGGTACACGAAAAATTATTATAGGTATTGTGTCAACGATTCTACCATGAAAATTCAAACGTTTTTTCTATTTCAATACAATGTTTTTTCTTTAACATTAAGTTCCCACAAAGATTAGAATCTACGTGGGATAGGGTTATGTGTTATGCATAATACATAACCTGTATATATAATAATAACATACTATCTGTATAAATAGGCCTTAACTGAATAACTAAATTGTGTGTCAAAACTTTACACTTAGTACTTTTACTTTCATTCCACCCTCCGTCTATTGAATAATATATTATCTAAAAGAAAATGCTATTTTTAAATATCGCGCCGTTTTCTGTGGCGCTGCGAGCGCTTTCAACTTTCAACCAATCCTGGTAGGAACCGAAGAGCGCGTATTTTGAAATACCATGATTTAAGAAAGATGATCAATCGAATTATTTTAGATCAGGATCTTTCATTGAATCATGGACCACAAAATTACTTTCTGTCGTGGTGTCCATGGCTTGAGAAAAAAAAATAGCTGTGAGAATATCTTTCATTATTTATTTTACAAATTAACTGTATAAATTATTATCACCGTAGTTTGATGTATGGTATTCGATAATTGAATCGGTATAACACAAAAACCAAAATAACCCACCAAATCACAAAAAACACGTGACAACAAACTCGACTGCTTACGATGACCTACTGTAGAAACAAAGATAAGGCTATAGTGAAAAATGAAGTATGCGGTCATGACACAAGAATTTACTAACCGTAACCTAGATTAATTGAAACTATATCTAATAGAAATGTGGAGTTTGTCCTTCTTTGTATTATTATTCATTAAATATTTAAGGCATAAACGAATGTATGAATGTATAGCAATATACGTAGACAGGTATATAAGACAGGTTGGTACGTACTTATTTTTCTAATACAAGTATGATATCAGCACTCATTACATGATTTACATCAAATCATAATAAAGTTTTAATCCAATCGATGGCACATTCACTATCCATGCTGCATTCAATAATCGAATAATCTCACTTGGATATTTAAACATATATTGTTATTGTTTATTTCACTTCAGAAAACGATAGGTACTACTAATAAACGAATTGTGACTCACTCGACATTGTCAAACAGATGATTATTTTATCACCAGGCTCCAACCACTACAACATCACCATATTAATATTTCAGAAATAATTTTTAGAAATTTTTAGAAAGTGATTTTTTCGCAAGAGTTGCCTCGAACGCCACCTATCCTCGAGCCGAGTTGATAAAAACTGATTGCCGTGAAGGCAGTCACAGTAAACCCCGCAATTTTGGTGGGAAAAGTTGTAGAGAACGATTCACGCGGAACAGCATTCATTTTCATTCACGTTCATCGAGTCGCAATAAAACTTTTTCTTGGGCCGATTGAAACGCTGGTATCGTTGATTGATAAAATATTGAAAATGGGATTGTATAAACATTCCCGTAACCTACTACGTTTAAAAAAATCTTCCTTCGGATTCCAGGACGACGCGCCAGTGGTACCGTAATATTTAAGTTATTTTCACATTTTACTGCGGAAAGGATTTACATAATAAATAAAATATTATAATATATGATATAAGGTTATTTACCTGAAATAAAAAATATCAAAAATTCAGTAGTATGTTGTGTATATCCCTTTTGCATGGCATGTAATCTGAAACGCTCAGCAGCCTATTGCGCTGGTGTAGTTGGACATATCATGCCAGCTATTATTCCTATGCAATAGAGATTTTTTTTTTTACAAAAGTTTAATATTCATAGAAATTGTAGAGTATGTAGTTTTCAATGTCTCTCAAGAGATGTCGTTAGTGTGGAAAGTTACACGTAGTTTTAATAATAATAATTGAATAATTTGTAGAGCGCTGTTTTTGTAATAAATCACCTCAAGGGCGCTAATGTCTCAGAAACAGAGGTCAGTATAATTGTACTTTTTGAGAGACAACCGTCTCCCGTTCGTGTTTAAATATCCGAAAGGTTACGAAGATAGCATATTTTTACAATATCATAAATAACCTTATACGTTAATAATATATTCCCGAATTATTTTTTTAATTAACTCAGAAAGGCTTCCCCTGGTACACTTCACGACTAGACTTATTAAATTTGTAAAAGGAAATTAAAATACGTATAAGAACGTGGTAGACTACGAATCCTTTTCTTTACTGAGAAATCGTCAAAAGGGAGCATAGTTACGTGAGCAAAAAATAGGTGGGAGAGTCCAGTTAACGTCAGTTAACTTCACGAAGCATATTAAGTAGACTTGATTCTTTTTAGCAAGTTTCAATGTTTAAAAAACACTAGTTTCTAGTGTACTGCCTCCCGAAAAACGAAAAATTCTTTCTCGAAATCGTAAGGTTCTATGAGAATTCAGAAGATAACTCATATTAGGCGAAATCGTACAAAAATAAACCTATGTATATACTCTTATGAAAAACTGACACTGTCCTTTCGGAAGCGGGCTACATAAATTTGCATTATGCATGCCGAAATTAATTGTAGAAATATGTAGTAAAGAAGTGTGTTGTTCAAAATTAGCTTCTTAGGTGGAACGTTTAAGAATCTTCATTACGTAGGTATTACAAAAGGTTTCTTGAACAGGATTATTAACATTTTGTGTTATTTTGTAGATGGCTTTTATATTTATTTGAAACAAACGAGTCATTTTCGTTGTTTGTTTTTGGGGTGTTATATTGTGTTGCGCTACCTCCTTCTTTAGCCAACGTTTTGGACAGCGTTGCAGTGTCCATCACCAGGGCAGATCCGACGATGTGTAATTGTTAGTGTTAACAATTACACATCATCGGATCTGCCGGATCTGCCCTGGTGATGGACACTGCAACGCTGTCCGAAACGTCGGCTAAAGAAGGAGTAGTGCAACAAAACAAAGCACCCAAAAACAAACAACGAAAATGCTTTTGGCCGTGAAAATCTAAAAACGTATCCAAACAAGTCATTATTATAAAAATAACGATTAGTAAATTAGGAATGTCAAACTCTCAACCATCTTTTCTTCATATACCGCGTGAGAACGAGTTATTTTAATGCCTAATTTTTGATAACCCTTCAAGACCAAGGTTCATTTCTTCCTTTCATTAAAAGGCCAATTCAAAGTATCCTCAAATATGAAACAGGCTCTGTGCTGGGGGAAACCTCAGGACCATAATCGTATTAACCTTGAAACCCTGGATAATAGATAATTAGTATTTAGGTACGCTTTTTCTACGGTTCCACGACAACTCATCAAAGCTGCCTTTCAATCAGTGGCGGTTCGTGTCTTTTTAACGGGGGGTTCAGAAATTCAAGAGAAGATATATCTAATCGAAATTTATTTACTAACTAAAGTTAGTGGGAGGGTACCTATATACTATTGTTTTTAATAACTTGACACTCCTCGACAAAATTATTAGATAACCAGAAAAGTTTTAGAGGAATTAAATTGCAATTTTTTGTTTTCAATAAGAAAAATAACGTAGAATGTAGGATGTATAATTGATATTTTAAAACATAAAAAACCAAAAATGAAGGTGGCACGAAATAAAATTAGAATTTTTCACTTATACAAAAAATCCATTACACACGTATACAAAAAAAAAATCCAACCTCTTTTTCATTAGTATTAGCGTTATTTTTTGTATATATCACATGTATTCCGCCATTGTGAAAAAAAATTGCAACAGAATATTCGCGACAATCGATAAACGCAACCGCTTTCAATTGAATGCCGAAACAATACTGGAGAAAGCTCAACACAAAATTGCATAACTAGCGACGTTTACCGAAACTTTAGTAAATGTACTCGTAACTAAGGAATATAAAAACTTATCTAAAAAAAATTAATACGAAAAAAGAAGTCAAAATCGGTCTACTTTAATAGTAGATTTACAAATGTCATTAGCAAAAGGTTGGAGAAATGCAGAAACAAGAAAATAAAAAATGTACTAAAATGACTACAAAGTTAAATACCATAATAAATAACATATAACATTTAACTTTCATCCGTATTGGTGCAAAGTGCAAAGGTCAACCGTTAGCCGGTCATCCTGCGATAATCTCGGGCATCGCATCGGCGGGATTCGACAATGTTCGGAGGTCACATGACATCTGCGAGCGCCGCACCGAGCTGGGTTAATATTGCTTAGTTTTGTTCGTTTCACCGTCACAGGGATTTGTATCGGCTATGATTTTTTAGTATGGATGATTATGTGCGGATTGTTACGCGCACAAATTGGGAATAGGTATCGTATTTTTCGGTGGCGCGAGTTTTAAAGGCGGAATTTTAATGTCGAGCTATATATATAATGTGCTTATATTAATAAACAACAAGTTTGTTTTATTTTCTCATCTTTTTATTGGGGGTTCGCCGCACAAACGCACTTTAGAGAAAACCGCCACTGCTTTCAATACCCCTTTGAAAAGTCATTAAAAGTGAAAAAATAGTCTAATATCTCACTCACCCGACGAAACCTATTTAACCTTGTTTTTTTTTCATCACCTTAATGACCTTTCAAAGGTTTTTTCTGGCCACAAAAAGTTCGTTATCATCTCGCGATACCGAACACCATTCACGGTAACTGCTTGGCCGACCTCATTTTCGAAGAAGTACGGCTCGATGACGCCGCCAGCCCATAAACCGCACCAAACAGTCACTCTTTGTGGATGCATCGGCTTTTTACATCTCCTACACACCCGGTTTGCTGAAATTTGGGCACAATTCTCCCGATTGTGGACACATTTGTCGATTATGCAGACCATTTTGATTAAAACGCCCATTTTCATAAAACGCTTCAACAATCTTAACGCGCTGCTCAATTGTGTACCTCTCCATGGTTGAATTCTTCAAAGACTGAAACAAAGAAATGTCAAATAAAGTTGGACAAAAAACTTGACATTAAGATGATACCCGGGTGGTGTAGAAATTTTGCTCTTACTCCACCGGATATTGAGCGAAAGGGACAATGCACCTCGGGCTACTAATACCTAAGTAAAATCGAGGTTTTGTATTCTTCACTTTTCTCCTCCAAAAGTGGACTGATTTTCAATTTTTTTTACAAACTACATAAGAAAAAACTATTCTATGCCTGTACGTTTTGCTTTTTTTAAAAAAAAACATTGTCTAGTTTGTATACTGAACGTCTTTTGACGGCGTTTAAACCAGTCAATTTTATTGATTTTTGGAAGGTCATAACTTCTATAATAAGTAACTTATCAAAAAACACAAAAGTACCGACACGCTAGAAGTTAATATCTATTTTATGTAAAAACAATATTTTCTCTAGGGTTAAAATCCAGAGAGATAAATAGGGAATACGTTTGTATGGAAAAATCACCGCCGGGTATCCCCTTAAGGTGATTTTTTCATCTATATTTTTATTTTTATCTATATATATTTTTATTCCCTTAAGTCATATCCCACAATTAACACCGTGCGTTATGGTTGGACAACCCTTTATGTCGGACTAGTGCAAAATTTATTAACTTATTACTTACCACGGCGCGCGTAGTTTAAACCGGCATAATTATATCAACGCTGAACCGGCGCGTAAGAATCTAATGAGTATGATGGTGTATGTCGAATAGAGCTGGAACTGCACGTAAGTGATCACAGTGATAACAAGTGAGTCTAGATCATCTCCCTGGTAGGGTCAGCCCTGCCCCACTTCCAGAAGAGAAACTTTATATTATTTATGTTGATATCTCAAAGTTCTATTGACACAAGTCTGAGTGCAAGTAATATGAGAGTACAAGGGCGTCGCCAGCCGATAGCCCGGGGGGGGGGGGGCAAGTTGATATGGAGAATGAGAAAAGTATCAATTGTAGGAAAAGTCGAGAGCACATGAAGCTTTTCACTTGTAATACGAGCCTTACATCTACGGCGATTGTAATAAACGATACAGAGTCCAACATGTAAAGCTACACGAGCTCTTGACTGTACAATAAATAAAACTTGTAAATAAGTTAGGTATTACATTTATTAGAAAAAATCAATAAAAATAATTTGGGAGTATGATTTTGAATAAGTGAACAGTGTATATTATTTTTGTAATTACCATATTTTCGACTTCAGAGGGTCGACAAAGATAAGGTTAATTAAAACATAATTTTCGGGGGTTTTTTGAAAACTTCTCGACCACTTTATTATGTATATCTTCTAAGTTTCCATGAATAAGTTTTCTGCGTACACTCATAATGGCCAGACCATTGAGGCGCTTTTGTCCCATAGTGCTTCTAAGCCAAGTTTTAAGTCTCCTAAGGCTGCTAAACGATCGCTCTACCGTACACGTTGTGGACGGAAGAGCGATCAACATTTTCAACGGTTTTTCTGTGTCGGGAAAGAAGATTTTTGCCTCTTTTAGGATATCAACAACGGTTCAATCTGTTAAGTTTGGTATATTATGCCAGAATTGCTGCCAAAGCTTGACTTCAATTTTTATGTTTGGTAAATTATAAAATTGAGCGATGGTTTCACAAGTTTCTGTGAGATTTTCGACTGACATCGTTTGCATTTGCGCGGGGTGTAATTTGATAAAGCAAATAACGATGGAGTATTTTCTTCAGCAAAGCGTATTTCAAGTGATGTAATAATAGAGTCCAAGTATGGTATATAGCAAATAAAGATGGAGTATTTTCTTCAGCAAAGCGTATTTCAAGTGATGTAATAATAGAGTCCAAGTATGGTATGTAGCAAATAAAGATGCAGTATTTTCTTCAGCAAAGCGTATTTCAAGTGATGTAATAATAGAGTCCAAGTATGGTATATAGCAAATAAAGATGGAGTATTTTCTTCAGCAAAGCGTATTTCAAGTGATGTAATAATAGAGTCCAAGTATGGTATATAGCAAATAAAGATGGAGTATTTTCTTCAGCAAAGCATATTTCAAGTGATGTAATAATAGAGTCCAAGTATGGTATATAGCAAATAAAGATGGAGTATTTTCTTCAGCAAAGCGTATTTCAAGTGATGTAATAATAGAGTCCAAGTATGGTATATAGCAAATAAAGATGGAGTATTTTCTTCAGCAAAGCGTATTTCAAGTGATGTAATAATAGAGTCCAAGTATGGTATGTAGCAAATAAAGCTGCAGTATTTTCTTCAGCAAAGCGTATTTCAAGTGATGTAATAATAGAGTCCAAGTATGGTATATAGCAAATAAAGATGCAGTATTTTCTTCAGCAAAGCGTATTTAAAGTGATGTAATAATAGAGTCCAAGTATGGTATGTAGCAAATAAAGATGCAGTATTTTCTTCAGCAAAGCGTATTTCAAGTGATGTAATAATAGAGTCCAAGTATGGTATATAGCAAATAAAGATGCAGTATTTTCTTCAGCAAAGCGTATTTTAAGTGATGTAATAATAGAGTCCAAGTATGGTATATAGCAAATAAAGATGGAGTATTTTCTTCAGCAAAGCGTATTTCAAGTGATGTAATAATAGAGTCCAAGTATGGTATGTAGCAAATAAAGATGCAGTATTTTCTTCAGCAAAGCGTATTTCAAGTGATGTAATAATAGAGTCCAAGTATGGTATGTAGCAAATAAAGATGGAGTATTTTCTTCAGCAAAGCGTATTTCAAGTGATGTAATAATAGAGTCCAAGTATGGTATATAGCAAATAAAGATGGAGTATTTTCTTCAGCAAAGCGTATTTCAAGTGATGTAATAATAGAGTCCAAGTATGGTATGTAGCAAATAAAGATGCAGTATTTTCTTCAGCAAAGCGTATTTCAAGTGATGTAATAATAGAGTCCAAGTATGGTATATAGCAAATAAAGATGGAGTATTTTCTTCAGCAAAGCGTATTTCAAGTGATGTAATAATAGAGTCCAAGTATGGTATATAGCAAATAAAGATGGAGTATTTTCTTCAGCAAAGCGTATTTCAAGTGATGTAATAATAGAGTCCAAGTATGGTATATAACAAATAAAGATGGAGTATTTTCTTCAGCAAAGTGTATTTCAAGTGATGTAATAATAGAGTCCAAGTATGGTATATAGCAAATAAAGATGGAGTATTTTCTTCAGCAAAGCGTATTTTAAGTGATGTAATAATAGAGTCCAAGTATGGTATTATTAATGATCTTTTCCAGTATTCTGAAGGGCTTTCTGCTCCGATGACTTTGTTTGCCAACAATGCGCGGCATTGATGTGATATCCTCATCCAAGCCGACTTTGTCCGCAACAACAGTAGCATCCTTAATAATTTCATCTGTGAAAGTTGCGCTGCGTTTGGCAACTTTTTTAGAATCTCTAGGGGGGGGGGGGGCAGCTGCCCCTCCCTGCCCCCCCATTGGCGACGCCCTTGTGAGAGTACCATTACGAGTATACCAGTGTACCAATACTGCCAACATCCAATGAGTCGTAAGTGAACACCATTGTAACTTACAAAACACTCAATCATACACAGTACCTACTTACCCGCACTTTTCACACTGAATGTGCTTACTTACTTGTTATTATTATTCATTACTTACTTATTATTCATTATTCACAATTATTATTCAAGTCTGACTCTCTAACGCTAGTATTGTGTTTGATCTCTCGGCTAGTGAAAAACTCAGGAAAACCGTCATAACTTCTAAATATATTATTTTGAGGTAAATATGTATATTGTGTAATATTTTCGTGACAAGATAGTTGTAATCTATTTCTGTAATATTATCTCTGTATAAGAAGTTATATTTAGCATGTTCTCTATTTATAAATGTACCTACTCGCATCCCACGCATTCAATTTTAAACACATCTTATTTTATTTTGTATACTAACAATCCTATTTATTAATATTGGGAATATCTTTACTTTGAATATCAATGATCATGCCTGTGGGAAGAATGACTACTACTACTCTGTTAAACGGCATTTCTTCTGAGATAGAAATTTTCAATTTAAACAAAAGTGACTTAAAGATCACAATAAATATATTATTTAAGAGTGTTTTACTAGAGAATACCGGAAATTAGTCCTTTTTAAATGAAATTCTAGACGTATTGACTCTTTTTTACAAAAAAACATAAATTGATTTGGAAAGATTGTTATTTTATCTGGTACACGCAGTTTTAAAGTTTTGAAAAACTAAGTGTATTTATAATATATTAAGGTTATACCGTAGGTCGTTGGCAGATTTGTTCAATTTCCAAACGATAGATTCTATTAAACAACACAAATTTCATATCATAAAATAATGCAACAAAATAAATCAATATATAATCTAGTCAACACAGTTTTCAAAATTTTAATTTTAGACAAATTAAAATCATTAAAAAATAAATCCGAGAACGTGTTTTGTGACAAAAATACCAAAGTTTTTCTATTTATTTAAGGTCTCTTACAAACTAAAATATTTCAGATTTATTTTACACAATAAATTTGTTTAGACATTATTTAAAAATTGTAAATTATCTTGATCAAAAATTAATTTTAAGAAGTATATAATTTTCATACATTCACCATCTCCCGTTTGATCATTTTTATGGCAGTTCGAGACATAAATTCTCGCGATCATTAGCCGCTGAGATGCGGCCGTGGGAGGTTCTGTGTTCGCGACGCTCATAATGACTACATTTTGCTTTAAATTTAAAACTAATACCGTTTAGCTTCATGGTTGTAAAAACATCCGCGCGCAGCTCTGTTAACAAAAACGGAATAATGGATTGCTGGATATTACTACCTCTTAACTTATGGCTCCGTCTCATCTGATATTATCGATGTACTTACCTATGTAATTAAATATATGTACGTTAAACTGTAATTTGTGAAATTTAATTGGATACACTGTTTTTCACAATAAATAAATAAAAGCAACATAAATAGTAATCAAAATAAAGCTAACGAAAAAGCAGAAAAAAATTATTTTTGTTCGTATGAAGCAGATACTTTGTGAAGACACATTATAATTTAAAATAAAACATTAACTTTTAAAGAGTGGTGTTTACCAGTTATTGTTTTATTTTGAAGAAAAAAAATACTTTACTATGAACAACTACAAATAATCAAACATTACAAATATAGTGTTAAATTACTTGTGGCTAATTTTTGTAGTGATGGTAAAATTATACGTGTCTCGGTAAAAACTCTCGAAATTATGTGTCCCGGTGAAATTATGCGTGTTCCGATAAAAACTCTCGAAATTATGTGTCTCGGTAAAATTATGTGTCCCGGTAAAATTATAAGTGTTCCGGTAAAAACTCTCGAAATTATGTGTCTCGGTAAAATGATATGTGTTCCGGTAAATATTCTCGAAATTATGTGTTCCGGTAAAAACTCTCAACCGGTAAGTTGAATTTTGAGATCAGCGCAGTTATTTTCAGTTGCCAACGCATTTTCCGTCTATGGAGTATGGAATACCCATATAGCAAAAAACTAAACAAGATAATTAATTATTCTATAAGTAAAAGTATTTCAAAATAAGAAAAAATAATATTTACCTATCACGCAAATCTATTAATATATTCCATTGCTCCCAGACCTTAGTAAAAACGTGAAAAAATGCAGCCATTATGGAAAATTTTCCCACATTCATAAGCTGAATAACTCCCTTAGCTTTTAATAAAAACGTTCTCGATTACGTCTTATTACGGATTATATATATAATAATATTATTAGCGATTGGTTGTCATAAACCAAAGTTGTGAACAAATAAAATTCATGTCAAGTTTTGTGTTGTGTTAGCGATAATTACCACAAGTAATCGTTTGTCAAAGTGGTTATTAAAATCGAAGGTCATACAATACCTGAGATTCTCGATGGCCAATAGAAACACGGGCTCATCCTCTCGTGTTTTCAATTAATATTAACAAGAAACTCCAGTGAAAAACATTATTACCATGAAAAACGCAATAATATATTCAGACAGAACCAACACAAATTCTGAATTATGGATTCTTTCATTTATTCAATGTTTTCAAAACATACGACAAAAATAAAAACACTGAGGCGAGGCCACAATCTTTATGTTTTCTTGAAACATTTATACAAAACATTAAGGCGTGGCCATACACATTCGGGTGTTTTGTGTAAATGTTTTGAAAAACATTTTGTGCGCAGGAGACCCGCTTGAACGTGCTTGAAGCCCAACAAAAGCTGCCTACAACTACACTGTAGGCTGCTGTAAGCTGTAAGCTGTAAGCTACACAGAACTTAGCGGCAAAACGCTCTGGTTTTGCCAATATATTATTATAATATTCATGACTCATGACTCATGTCTAATGTCTACAATGCAGATAGGTATACACAATGAATAAAAACATTCACATTTTACGCTACAGTAGTTGGTTATGAAATGAATGACCGTTTGGGTACATGGGAAAATTATGCCTAGATGTATTGTGTCTACACAACCGATTTCTATTTATTCTCGACTTTTTCTCGGTGAAAAAAAGTATTCAAATTACCCAAGATCGCAAGCCAATAATATGGAAATGGTGAACTGATACGTTAAGTCGTAACTTAAAAAAATGGTCCAAAGTTTTTGGAATGGCTGAAGTGTTCAGCTTTTTGATTAAATTATTATTATTGCTTAAATTAAATAACAACTAACACAACCATACTATTTATCCCAATTTATCCTAATCAAAAATAAGTTCCTATTTTATTACAGTGGGTATGATAATGTATGAAGAAAAGAACATCAGTTATTTAATATTCTTATCGGGAATAATTTATTGGAAAACCAACATCCTTGCCATAGGTCGCGCCAAGTTGTTCGCTACGTTTGGTGACTTAGTAGGGGTGCCCGGGTTCATGGGGTGAGGTTTGTCTAAGTCTTGGCGGACTCTCTCGACCCATCACCCTGCATCGCAGTGGGAGGAATAGATTCATACGTCCATGACTCCTGGACATACTGACCCCAGATTCCTACCCACTCCTCTACCCTTTTCTTCCCAGAACTTCCTCTCCTTCCTATCCAAAAGATCCTCTACATCCCCAAAAATGACAGGCTCCGAGGGAAATTATTTTCTTCGAAGTCTCTTGTGGGGAGCTAATGTAAAAAAAAAACTACATTTTTGAGCTGGCGGAGAAATGTCTCCAAATAATGGAAATATATCCCATTTTCTAAAATAAAAGCCGAGGCACGCCACTGGGGATTGCGTTTAATATGGCCCCGGAGTTGTCCAGGCTTTACGCACAGTTTTTCCAAGTGACAGTGATTTAATGTAGATTTAATGTGGACAGTGACTTGTTTTGAAGTTCAAGTGTGGAAAATTTCATCAACCCCGAAATTAAACTGTAGATTTGTATAAAAATCTAATCCATCAAATCCGGAGTCCGCCACAGACACTCTTATTTGAATAAATATAACACATAGGTAGAATAAATAAATAATTCCACTTCCATCAATGTTTAATTAAATTTTAAAAGAGAAGAAAAATCCTACCTAAATGTCTTGAGTTTCTCCTGAAGCTGGGAGGCGAAGGTCTTCCTCAGGGGTGCTGGAGAAGCTCCCGGAGACCCATCGTCAGTGGAGGCCCCCACCATGGCTCGAGCCAGCGCCATGTCGTTCTCATCCATCTCCGCTGAATCAAGGTGTCCAGATGTGACAAACCAACTATTAATTCACCAAACTAATCCCCAACTGGTTCTTGCTTCAGACAAACCGACCGATTGCCTAATCTAGATCAAAAAGTAATTTACGATGCCAGTCGGGTCACTTTAGCAATCAAACGAGTGTTTTTTTATTATTATTTATTATGTATAGGCACGGATTTACCACCGATGTTGCAATTTATTAAAACATTGTCACAGACGATAAACTTTACCACGAACGTGTAATTAATCAAAAATTGTTTTACACTACTTTACACTCAGGTTTCTGGAACAATATCATTACTCATTATTATCTTATTATAATAACAAACATCAGCTGTCACTTTGACACTGAATTGGGCGGTTTAATTATAGTTGACCATAGATAAACACCGATCCATATGAATTCAATAAAATTATTAATTAATTATTTAAGAAGGTAGCTACCCTAAGTTATTATTAGTACCTACACTACCTATCTAACCAGAGGGATAAGTAAGACAACGGCTAAAACGTAAAGCAACGGAAAATAAACACAATTAATAATTTAGAGTACGACTTCAGCGAACCGAACGACAAATAATACTGCTGACTTTTTACAATAAAACCTACATAATAATATGTAGGTACTTACCGGTACATATAGCTAAAAGTAAGTAATATTGTGCACCTGGGGAAGTGAACAATGATCGATCAGCGAAAAGTGCTGTGAAATCATGGGCGGTTCGTAATAAAACTTATTTATTTCATTAAATTATCTTAACATTTTGTTACCACGAAAGTATTATTGTGAGATCGCGAAAATCGCTCACACAAATGGTAGAATCGAAATTCTTTAATAATTACGTAACTACTAACTATGAAACTATGCGCATATTATTTATGTTATTTCCATTTTATATCTAGATAGGCACTTTGATTGCTTTGTTTTCTGTCCAGTGAACTATTTTTCTATTCTGTTTACCGACAGAATAATCGAGTCTCTCCTATCGATTTATTCCAACTCGAGCATCATGGCACGCCTACTTATATCTACTGTAACCTGAAAAAGCCAGATATTATGTCGAGTACCTACCCGCGTTTTACTAAATACAGTCAAAGAAAGCAGTAAGCGCTTGTTATTATGCTATGGTATCTTTTTTTACTCTTCCTCAAAAAGCAAAATAGCCGCTTCTACCGAATATTGGAGTTAAACCTAATATTTTGTGGAAAAATGTAAGATCAAGGATTTTTTTTGTTTTTATTCGACATAATATAATTTGAGTAATAAGCAGAAAAGTATTAAAAGAAAACCATAAAATATTACAATATTTTGTGTCTAAAAATTATTCGGTCAGGTATTTATTTTCTATTATATAGGTATCTATGTATTTCTTTTCTTCCTACAAACTAACTTGCCTTGGTTCGAAACGCGTAACTGATAACGTAAATAAATCCACACTCTTTTAATAAATTACCTACATCACGAATTTTAAACTAACGACAAATTTACATTTTCTCTGAAAAATATAATTTGATGTAAATTTTCGAATATCACGGTTCGATTATGTACATAAATTAAAGATAGATATTAAGTAATAGTAAATCTTGTCGTCAAAAATTATTTAATGTATGCCTAACTACTTACTAAATGCCAGGGATACAATATCACGGAGAATTTTTTTTTATTTTTTACTGAAATCACTGTAGTCCGTATTGTTTGGAAATATCCTCTTTACGTTGTAATATAAGATAATAAACTAAAAACACTTACATCTACTTAACTACAAAAAAATAAGAATTCTATCTGTATCGCCCTGGTGGAAAACCACCATTCAGAAACGTACGTTGCATGAAATGGCTTTAGCCGTGTTTGGTGAGCAGATCTGAATAGCCAGGTAGGTACTTCCTCTATCATCACCTTCCTCTATCCCACCTTCCTCTTCCCCGCCTTCCTTTCTTCCATCTAATTCCTGTCCATCTCACAACATACACGGAGAAAAATGTTATTAAAAAAAACGATAATTTTAATAGTAAAAACGGTTAAAAACGGGACTGAAGTTCTTACGAACAAATTAACAGGGTTTCAATGTTCATTGGCGGGAACATGTAAGAATAATTTATTGGTATACGTAATTTCGCACGTATACCAATAAATTATTCTTACATTTTCCCACCAATAAACATTGAAACACTGTTAATTTGTTCGTAAGAACTTCAGTCCCATTTTTAACCGATTTTACTATTAAAATTATCGTTTTTTCGAATAACATTTTTCTCCGCGTACCCCCTTTGGGAATGTCAGTATCACTAGTTATAGTTAGCAGGGAGCAGATGGGACTCTTGTAAACGGTATTCACAAATTATTATTATTTAACCATAAAGTTAGTAGATAAACTGTATCTCAATTAGCGATGGGCACAATCGATGAATAATCGATGATTTACTCGATCTTTTTTACCATCGAATGATTTCGATTCATTTCCATAGAAAAATCGATTCTCGCTTCTCGATGTCAAATTCATTCGAATGCACAGTCCGAGAGAATCGGTTTGAAACGTCATCGAACTTGGAATCGATTCTCGCTTCTCGATGTCAAAATTCTTTCGAATGCACGGCCGAGAGAATCGGTTTGAAACGTCATCGAACTTGAAATCGATTCTCGCTTCTCGATGTCAGAATCCATTCGAATGCACAGTCCGAGACAATCGGTTTTAAACGTCATCGAACTTGGAATCGATTCTCGCTTCTCGATGTCAGAATTCGAATGCATAGTCTTGAAACGTCATCGAAAGTGATTTTGCTTGACAAACTAAATATTTTATAGGTACATGTTATAAACAACCTGATGTGTGAATTTTAAATTATGAATGAATACTTTTAGGTAACGATTTACGTTTTCAGTATACTTTATACGTAAAAGATTGCGATGGTGATAGCTTTCAACAATTTAAAAATGTCTATTATGAGGTTATGTATCATCTATTTGGGTATTGTATATTTAATTTAAAATAAAACAATAACTTAGTATATACCATTTTTATATTTAATGCCGACCGGGTTTCGCTAAAACCGTAGTTTCTTCAGGGCAGTAAATAATACTCTACCAAAATCAGCAAGTAATATGATTTCATATGGACGTATCCAAATATATTTAATTTATTTGAAATTAACAGGTGTTTCTTAGTTTGTAATAAAAATGAAACGATTTCTATAGTAAGAAAACTTTATTTATATATTTAATGATAATATTTATATATTTAATGATAATTTGTTTGATACGAAAAGGTGTCCATAACCTACATGTTATTTAGAGGTTATTTTTTTTAACAAGAACGACATAAAATTATTATCTTCGTGTTAAACACAGACACACTGTCAATATTATTAATGGGAATTTGTACCTACCGGCGAAACTAAATATCTTATTAGTAATTTTATTGTTGTGAGATGCCCACATATTTGAAATTCGTGAAAAATGGAATAACACTAATGTTGCCATCAAACAAAAAGGAATTTGCCAATTTGCCATTGCCAGGAAAGAAAAACGGTGATTGAAATGTTGTTGCAGTACTTACTTACTAATGTTGCGTTATTTAAACATGTTATTTAGAGATTGTTTTTGGACAAAAATGTCATATAATTATAATTATTGACATATTATTAAACATACATAAATATTTTTAACGGAAATTTTTACCAAACTAAGAAGCTTAACAATAATTGTTATTTTGTGAAATGCATACCAAAAAACAAAAAATAAAATTACAACAAAAAATAAGCGTTGCCATACATGATGCACCATAATAATTTTCGGCTTCCTACCCCCCCCCCCCCCTCACAGACAAAAAACCTGCCCCTGACCGTAGCTATTGCTCCCAAACTCCGAGCAAAAAATCGATTAATCATTCGATCATTGTGATCTCTCGATTAAAAAGAATCGATTATATAAAAGTTTCGATCATTCCCATCGCTAATCTCAATTATTAAAATACTATGCCTGGTTATTATTTAGGAAATCATCAAAGTTTTTAAGCTATTACATTTTTCAAAAAAATTTTTTTGGAAAATGACTTGGTGGCATCATTGGTAATTAATAAAATAATTTATAGACATGTTGATATTTTTTTCTAAAAATACTGGCGTAAACAATCTTGGTTATTTTCATTAAATTTATCAGTTTTTCGTCTTAAATATTTTGAATTGTTAGTAATTTAAAAACAACGTATTGAATGAGTGTTTTCGCGGACAATCAAAATAATATTTACGGGCAGTCGAGCGTTATTCTAATTTATTTTAAGATTAACGCCAAAAATATTTGTGGCAACATTTAATAATGGAAAACTATTCGATTCGAATCTGCAGATATTTATGTGAAAATGATAATTTGGGTCTGCCTGGCAAAATGATGTTAACGAATTATTTTTATCTTAAGATGATAGACTTCGCTTTTCGGCCCATACAAAAAGGACGCCCGGGAAAAAACACTTTTCTACATCGAAAATTGCACAAAATGAATATATTTTTTTATACTGCCTTCTAGAAGGTGAAAACGATGTCGGTATGTTTTCGAATTTTCTATGCGTTTCGTATTAACGTAAACATTCACTGTCAAACATGTACGATTTATCAAAAAATATTATTTAAGGAAAAAGTGCTGCTAACTCAACTCTCATAAAGAATTATAAAATTATAAAAAGCTACCGACGTAGCTTCTTCTTTCTTAAAAATATATATTTTTTTAAATTTCAATTTTGTGAAAGTTTCGGTGTAGAAAAGTGTATTCTCCATAAACCCCTTTTCGAGCGATTTCTGTAGGTAAATTTGAGCGTTGTCTCATTCGCACATTTCGCATTCGCATGTATTGTAAGTGTGCGTGAGCTTATTGTGAGCGGGACAGAATGACAGACGCGGGTGTTCCGCGTGTGTTTTAAAGTCTAGCCTCTTAAGAGGCTAGACTTTCAGAGGCTAGAATCCCATCCTCCAGATCAGCAGCACTGACCTTTGGTTCTGTCACCGAGTTCATGGCGAAATTACGTAGTTATCTACTAACGCACTAACTAAAATCGTATCTACATAATATCTACACACAGTGGGCACCTAACACCTGCCTGGACACCGAATAGATTGTCTCTAGTGGAAGTACCGATTTGAAAGAAAATTGACTTCGCCAATGTAATATTTGTCAAGACAGACAGACATTTCAAACCTTTTAATCAATTTACACGAAGCAAGAAAAAAATTACCACACTGACACGCAGATAACACTCTTCCTTTGGTTTTGTTTCTTCAGTGTGCCGAAGGTATGTAAATTGTAAACATAGACATATGTGTACACACTACTACGCGATCTTTGCAATCATAGAATAATTATCCCTCAAGGTCTCATTTTATAGACACAACAGGAAATGCGTAAAAAAATAATTATTTTAGTATAATCCACAAAATCAATAAAAAAAATGTTACGAAATGCGCGTAGACCTACTTACACTAACATAAAGACACTTGTTGGGCGGCAGTACACAAACGGGAAAGTACCTGCTTTTCACGTGAAATTATTGATTACTAGGGTAGGCACTTTGACTTAACGATTTTTTTAACACGTTAAAATAAATAAAATATTTAAATGATTTAGGTGCTCTAATATAATTACACATTACTCTGTAACAGTTTGCGGTTGTTACTCTATAATAATTATACAAGTAAGTATTTGAATTATCGCAGAATATTTAATTATTATTATTTTTCAATTATTATACTCCATGAGCCGGCCCAAAGACAAGGTTGATTGGAGCCTGCGATTTACTCACGCGCCGGGGAAAGACTGAAGGAATGAGTGTGAGAGATTTTGAGATTCTGTCGCCGCCTTTTGTCTGAGCTAGTGGACTCATACCTCATACCGGGCCTAGGACTTGGAGGAGGGGTCCGTTCGTATACTTCATACACATTCACAAATCGACCAACACTTCCAAACATTCTATATTATATATAATGTAATAATATAATGCATTATTCTACAACTATTGCGACAAAGTCTGGTGAATCAGTCACCCCAAGGGGTGTGACGGGATGTAATTCTGCAAATTACCTACCTAACACTTTATTTTTAAGGTTATTTCTATTCAGGCGCAGAGTTGTAAAGTAACATAAATTCCCTCGTGAAAAAAAATATCGCAAAGTACGCTCCAATATATAAATTTACCACTATAAAAAACACATTTTGTTCTGTTATAACATGCTTAAACATGAAATAAAAAAGTGACAGTTTTTTCTAAATGCTACTTAACTAGAGATTTTTTTCAATATTTTTAGAACAGTCGCCAAAGCCTCGATTACATTGAGCGAGCTTACAAGCTACTAACTGGCTAATTCACTATCTGCTAATATTTATTTATTTAATTTCAACGGTATAAACATATTGTAAACAATATTTACATGTCACATTAAAAACCAAAAGAAAATATTAGGTAGCATTAGCAGATAGTGAATTCGCCGGCTTGTAGCTTGTAAACTCGCTCAATGTAATCGAGGCTTTACGTACGCCTATTATTTATAAACTTTTTAAAATATCAGCGCGCTCCTTTCCTCGTTTGTATTTACACATCTACCTTTCAAACCATCTTCGGTAATCTTTTTTTTAACGCTTATAATCGAGCTTATAACGCTGCAACGATGACGATAACGCAACCGCTTATAATACCATATTTTGTTATCCCCCAGCTTCGCAAAGAAGCCCCGACATTTTATTTGCTGAGGAAAATGCATCTTCGAAACCTCGATTTGTTGATTAGCCTAAATTCTTCAGATTTATGTCTGGAGGATAGAGAGATGCTACGTTTTCTTATAAACAAATTAAAATTCAGAACTTCTTCAAATTTTGCAAATTCACTTTGTGGCACCATTTTATTAATGAAAAATTAAAACACTTTGTTTTTACCACGAAAATCTTTATTTTAACACATCGACATGTTTCGAGAACGATGTTCTCTTCCTCAGGACATAAAATGTACTAACACTAAATAATCAAGTATAAAGCTATGGTAGAAATGAAAGTAGTGGGGGGAGGGAGGTGGTGAGGGGAGGTGCTTAGAAGATCAACAGGGAAGAGTGGGGAGGGGGGGGGAGGTTGAAAGGGGAGGTGCTTAGAACATAACAAAGTGTTTTCATTTTTCATTAATAAAATTCAGAAGGTTTTTTTCATCGCAACAAGCATAAGTTTTGCCAAGGTTCCCAACATCAGACGATTACGCTGTAATGTTCATTTTAATCATGTCATACCAAGCAACGGCTGGTTTCTTAAAATAATATTCACATTCGAAATACTTTTAAAAATAAAAACAATAACATTTTCCATGCAAGTTAAATGAGGTCTCCAGCGACCATATTCAAAACATCGAACAAAAACAAAAACCTTTTTTTGGGGACACCAGGTTTTTTTTGGTTTCAATCAACCACGGAAAGCATATACGTTGTGGCCCTGCCCAAATATTTCATGTTTGATCAAACATTTGGTTCAATGTTTGTGATAATATTGTCGCTGGAGACCCGGTTTTAAGCCGTTCAATCCGTTTCCTATAACTTTAATTTTTATTATTAGATATAACCATACTCTTAGGATACACATATTATCCATACTCTTAGGATATTATCTACATACCTCTATGTAACCACTAGCCACCATCATTTGAAGAACCATACGAAGAAGAAGACGAATTATTTCACCCATTTTCACGCCACTACCAAGCAATGCAAAATCATGCGATTTTGCTTGGAAAATTATATCAGAAATATTTTAGATGTTTTAATTAAATAATCATGCTTTAATTATAAACATGAGTAGATTACATATTTGTTATATATATATATATACATACAGTGGCGTAACTAGATAACCAAGGGCCCTGGGGCAAATTAAAAAATGGGGCCCCACTGCTATGTAAACTGATTAGGTTTTATCAAATAAAAATATGAAATATACAAATACTAAAATGCTAAGATACTAAAGCTCTTTTTTGTGCACTGCAAGGCAGGTAATAAAAATATTAAACAGTAACAACATAAATTACAATTAATACTTGGTGTAGGTTTGGCTAATAAAACGAAATAGAGAAGATTCAAGGGTTTATTATATGAAGGTCGGGCCTACCAACTGACTAAATAACAATTATATTTACAATTTTTTCCTAGCTTTTTCCTTTTTCTTTTTCTCAACTGAGTTGTCATGATTAAAGTGGGGTTGCAAGTTGCAACCTGTCATATTTATTTTTAAAATGGGAGACATTTCCAAAAGTTCAGTTCGATCGAGATTTCTGGTAAGGATTCGAGGGCCCCCCTGAGCTTGAGGGCCCCGGGGCACTGCCCCGCGTAGCCCCTAGGTAGCTACGCCACTGTATACATACTTTGAAACAATCGAGTATTTTTTTATTAGTCTTTTTATAAGCCCAGAAAAAAAGTATCAGTCAAAAGAATATAAAAACTGCTAGTTAAAAATCTCTTACTTACAAACCCTTTTAATGTTAATGGTAATGGTTTTATTGTACAATGTGGAAACTTAAATTCTTTAAAATATTAAAATATTTATGCCTGAACTTCGCAAATTAAAATAAAGCACACCTTTTTGGTGATGTTTTTTTCGGGAATAAATCAAAACAGGTGACTGGTGTTTAACGGGAATTTAAACCTTATCGCCATCTACATATGGAGTGTTATTGTTAGCGGCCTGAATTTTACACGATGTGGTGCTTCACCTTAATTTGTTACCAAGTCCGCTCCTGTGCGTGGATAGATAGAATTTTCATTGTTTCGTGTTGTCCGAACAATGTAAATTAAATACGTTTCATGCCTCGGGCTTTTAGTTCTAGGTCAATTTACCGGCTTTCGATTTCGAAATGTAGATACATAGTTCTCGTTTTTATTTGTTATTTTGTAGCAAAGTTTTGCTATTATACCGATTTTTACACTTTACGTCACAATAGATTTTACATTTTTACAAAGATTTTTAACTTGAAGAATAGAAGAGGCTTATTTTGCTTGACAGCGGACCTTATTATAATATTTTGCGCTGACCATTCACATTGATAGTAGCATGGTATTATCATTTAGCAACAAAAAAATAAATGAAAAAAATCCGAACTCTAAGCAGTGGCGTGCATTTCTACATATCCAAGGGTCAGATGTAACTTTTGTTTAATTAATTAAAACTAAGTACATTCTTACATTAATTATTACACCCTTTCAAGATGTTGAGACATCCAAGTTGTTCTCTTTTAATGCAAAAAGTAAAAACCATTAGAAAAATTGGATTTTTCAATGTTTTAGTTGAGTTTCGCAGCAAAACAAAATTGTACGTAACACAATACACACATCTCAAACAGAAGTGCCTTCCATACTTCCTCATGTAGTTTTGTCGATTTCTGTGACTTCTGAGCCCCTAGCACGCTCGCTCTATAACGATCGATAGGATAACTATCGGTAACTTCTCATCGTTCCCTAGGACAACTGCACATCACTAACGTACAAACCGCAGTTGATCTCGAATATGTTAAGGACACTTAGTCATTGTAAACTGTCACTTATTCGTTGGCGATCTGTAGTCATGCTAGGGAACGATGAGAAGTTACCAATAGTTATCCTACCGATCGTTATAGAGCAAGCGTGCTAGGGCCTCTGGCGTCCAGTTTTGCGTAATATAGACTTTTTCGTATTCGCCGATCCTTGGCGTAGATATTGTAGAGACACGTTGAGAAAAAGTTGCATTTAGTTGATTTTTATGAATATCTGGCATAACTATGAATGAATATGACATAATATCGAAAACATTAATTTGTCCATGTGTTCGTAGCTGCAATTTCAACTAAGTACATATACATATAATCGAAAAGTTTTAAATGCCGACAGAACTACGTAGATCGTAATCTGTCTACTCTATTTGTAATAGGAATTTGATCCTTGACGGCTCTCACTTATCACTCACCCATCCGAAGCTCTCTTTAAATCATTAGCCCATCTCCACTGCCGGCGACCTCTGCTTCTCTTTCCCAACAAAAGACACCATCCGATGATACTGTGATAACGGTCATCTATAAGTAGTGCAATGGTATAGAATGGAAATATTTATTCGTAAGAATTTTTAGGTATGCACATTGCACAGTTTCTCGAACATTATTGACTGCACGGTGCACGACACTGTATCTAAGGATATCATTAATCCCTCGCTGGTCGCAAATGGCATAGTCCATAAAGTAATGTAGGTCAAGAATGAAGGCTAGACGCCGCAGATAGCCATATGTAGCTATATAGCTTTAGGAGTCACGATATGTATTGGATCATCGGCCCCCCAATTACGTTGGCTATCTGTCAGCTCTAATCTCGCTTAAAATAGACCTAATGTGATCTTGAAACTCAGATAAACCTTTGGTTGGATTTTATTTCACTCTAGTTTCGTGTCTTTTTACTATCAACCAAAATATATTATTTCCCGTTCCATGACAGTTGATCCTCCGACCGACAGTTGGCTCCCGGCATACTTATATATCTACATATGCAGTTGGTTTAGGGAAAATACGTATACTAATGTTCACAAAATATAACTAAGTGCCTGCGAATGGGGTGTGCAGAGAGGATGTTACCCCGAACAACAATAGTATTAAACATATTTTCATTCCAACGCATCAAGGAAAAAACTACTTGTATAATATATTAGAGTATGAGTACAGAAATTCGACACTGTAAAAAAATCGTTTAATATCCATATTCAACTTATTTTTAAAGGTATTATTTATTCAGTCGATTTTAGGTTAGAAATTGGAAAATAATATTTTGTAGTAATGTAATTGGTAAATAAATGTATTTTATAGCCCCCAAACAAATACCAAACTAATGCAAACTCACAGTAGTTTTATTGCACCTCGCACTTTTAATCTATTACCAAAAAAAATTCAAGTAGCAACTAAACCAGCTCAATACCTAAAAGAGTTGAAATTGTGGCTGAGTAATGCAGATATTCAAGAATTATTAATTTAATCTTTACTTCATTCTAATTTTAATTTCTGTTTGTATTGATTTTGTTTCTGTATTAATTTTGTTTCTGTATATTTTACTTTCTTTTCTTTTACTACATTTTTAGTAGCTTACAATTTTTATTTTTTACTTTTAATTATAATTTTAATTATAATCTTACCTCTTTTATTTTTTAGATTTTAATCTTGGTTTATTCTTTAGATGCACTCTGTTATTTCTAGGTACAAAAATAAAATGTAAAAACTTATATTACCCACGCACAGGCTGCGCCTTAGTGGGTTTCCCTTTCTTATTATTATTGAACTGTAATGTAAACATGTAAAAAAAAAATGGGAAAAAATAAAGGAAAATTTAAAAATAATTAAAATAAAATAAAATAAATATATATCCAAAAAATAAATTTTTATATACTAATTATAACTTCGGGGGGGGGGGAAGTCTCGGGTTATCAACTGTCGGGTCATCATTACATCCACTCCACATCGATGAGGTACCTTACACCTGATGAGGCACGTTTCGGGAACAATATACAAAAAGCATTAATTTTTACAACGCACGGATATGCGACTAACAAATTTTCTCGTTGATTTTATACAATCAAATCGATTTAAATACATCTCTGCTACAAACACATATTTATTTCACTTATTGTACAGCTGCTGTAAATAGTTTGCATAGAAATCGTATCGAGTATGATTTTACGGTTTTCACGGCCAAAAGTATTATCGCGATTTATGTTTTCGGTTATTATACCGTGTTGCGCTACCTCCTTCTTTAAGTTATGTTTTCCTAGCGATAGGTTTTTTGCGCCGTGGACAACGTGATACGCTGAGCGTTTCACATCCCCGACCTTTTCCAAGAAACGAATGGACCTGTTTTCCTAGACAACGCATCACGTCGGCGTCGCGCGTCGGTGTGGAAAGTATTGCGCCGACGCGATAGACCCGACTGGACCCGACCGCTTCCGGAGAAGTCTATCGCGTTGTACGCAGCGTTTATTGTCCTCTCTTTGCCATTGTTTCTTGAATTCTAGTGCGTTTGCAGTGTCCTGAGGGTATCAAAATATCTCAAAGTACTGCCAAATTTTCGACAGTGAGGTTTTCTGCCGACAAGGATGAACAGAATCGTGCAGAATCATGCGATACTCTCTGATTTGAAAGGTCCGAAGTTTAAAAATACCATGAAAAAAGACCTGATGTCTCAAACTCTTCTTCCTGATAATCATCCATATTTTTTTTAATTAACACCCTTGTCGGTATGCCGACTGAATAGACTAGGAAAACACCTTCATGCCGCGAAATATTATATTTCACGTTCCTGCCGACGCGCGACGTAATAAAGCAAATTCGCTTCCTGCTGCGCCAAAACCTACCCTTCAAACATGTTCACAAACACAAACATCGCTTTCCTGAACAAAAGTCCAAAGTGGACTCCCGTGGTTTATCCTTTAAGGTACAGAAATATTAACAACTCGATTGCATCCAGGTAGGTACCTACTTCTCGGAAGAGATTGTTTTTGAACGATTTTCGCGATTTTCCAGAGCAAAAAGTTTTTGGTTCGCATTTTCACAGTCGAAAAATTCCAATAATATTTCGAATTCCAACAGCGAACAGGTTACCAAAATACTTATAAACATATTCATAGATACTTGTGCATTTTAGATTTTTCATAAATTTTAGGAATTCGGTAGTGCCCTCTGCATTCTGCTATACTTATCCCAAAATTTAGTTCCCTTAAAAATACTAATTATTATAAATAACATTGGTAGAATTGCATATTGAGCAGTATGGGAGCACACATTTATATTATTGTGATTTAATGTGTCTGTTTAAAATTATTAATTCGAAAGTTTATTTTTATTTTTAATTTTTCGCAAAACGCACTTATTTTCCTAGAAATGTTTTGTCCTAGAAAAGAGAAAAAAAAAAACAGGAGAAAAATGACATATTTAACTCATACCCGCTGCTATGTTTAATTTTGTTCCATGACGGACAGTTACAAGACATTTTGTTTTGAAGAATTTTATTTTCCGTATACATTTGTAATTTAAATTTTTATTTATCTGCTACCGGTTTCGACACATCCGTGTCAAGTTTTAAGTTTGCTAGTGAATGACACGGATGTGATGAAACTGGTAGCTTATAAATAAAAATTTGAGTTACAAATTTACATGGAAAATAAAACTCTTTAAAACAAAATGTCTAGAAATTGTTACATAGTTAATGCCCAAGAAATACAACAAACTAGTTACAAGTTAGAGACAATACCGACCAATAATTTGAATAACAACTCGAGCGCTTTTTGCCACATTATGGCACTATTTCCAAAACCTCTGATTGCTTTGTTGCCAAATTTTCAAAAATTTTTTTTTATTAAAATGACTATATAATATATTGTACATTCAAAATATAACAAAATAAATATTCTATAGATTCTTTAAAATGTTTTAAGGTTAAAGATTTACTACATAGAACTGTAATCAGTTTGTTTGTCTCCATATTCAAATTCGGAGGATTGATTTTTTTAATTTTGGCGGAAAAATTTCCTTTAGCAATCCGAGAAAAAATATTTTAATTGCTCTGTCGCTCCAGTGGATAAAGGTCTTTCCACACGATGCTGCAAACAACCCGACATGTCGGGCTGTTTGCAGCATGGTGAGTAGAAGACTTAATTCCGTCATCGATAAAATAATTCGGTTGGCAGTTTTGCCTACGCACTACGACTTGGAGAAACCCGACGTAATAGGTATCGGGTTCTACAAATCGGATCGTGTTGAGGGACTATTATAATTTCAGAGTTCCGACTCTCTTGGTCCAGATGTTGTGAGTTCAAAACTCTGCATAAATGGAATCATAAATCAGTTGTGTAAGTAGGTATACCGAATTTTCCCTAAACCGACTGCATATTAAGTATGTAAGAATGCCGGGGGTCCAACTGTTGGGGATCAACTGTTGTGGGACCGATCATAACGTATTGATCGAAAAACTGAAACATTTGGGAATTGTTGGTACACCTCTGGAACTTTTCCGATCTTACCTATCAAATCGCTTTTCGGCTGTAGAACTAGGGGGAGAAACGAGTGAATTAGGTAAAATATCATGTGGAGTACCACAGGGATCAATTCTTGGACCGTTGCTCTTTCTAATCTACGTAAATGACATAACAAAGTGGGGTATTAAAGGAACTATACAACTTTATGCGGCTGATACGGTAATTTTTTATACTAAACCGAACCTAGCGGAGCTTGAAACGGAAATGAATTCTGATATTTCCCATCTCACAAGCTGGTTGAGAATAAACAAACTAACCCTTAACGTAAAAAAAAACCATTATATACTTTTCGGTAACAAGAAAAATTTCAGCCTCGATATTAAATTGGAGACAACTCCCTTGAAAAGAAAATGAGCACAAAATATTTGGGTCTGATCATAGATTCCCAACTCTCGTGGGATATCCACGTAAATCATGTAAAGGAGAAAATGACTTCCATAACTGGTGTACTATATAGGCTTCAAGGATTACTACCCATCCCTTTATTAACTTCAGTCTACAATGGCATGGTACACTCACAACATTTCCTATCTCTGCTGTATCTGGGGCTTTGCCTCAAAGAAATTGATAGCCGACCTGCAGGTAGTTCAAAACCGAGCTCTCAGAAATGTTTATGGACTTCCATGGGACACTCATGTCAGGGACATCTATTCAGTTTCCGGTATCCTTCCAATCACAATCCTTCCTAAACATGAAATCACAAGCACCATCCTACAAATTACCCAACAACCAACTCATACTAACACCAAGCCTCTTTACAATCAAGACATCCACAACCACAATACTCGAAATAACAATAAAATCCGTGTTCCTCAAACACACACTACAAAATAGTACAAAATATGGGATAAAATCTCTGAACTATATTGCCTATACACTATATAATTCGCTTCCAGATATCTACAAAAACATCCAGCATAATAAAAAATTGCAAAGTAATGCTTTAAAAGAATATTTAACTACATTTAAAAATCAAAATATGCAATTGTCTTGTCATTTTTTGTTCTATCTATAAGTGTATAACACTCGCATCGTTTTTTTCTCTCTCTTTACTTGTTTTCTCCTGTTGTTTGTTCTACTTAACCTGTCTTTATTTTTATTTTTATGCTGTACTGAATGTAAAACTTATATTATGATATCAAAATACCTTTGTAAAATTGTAACTACTATCTCCTACCTATGAATTGCAAGTTCCTCCTGTCCTAAAATGAGTTTTGTAACTCATCGGGATTGCTCTAGCAAGAAATAAAAACAATGACAATGAAATAATATATTAATTAGCTCGATGGTAATAGTAATAAGTAGGCAAGTCACGAAACTGGAGTAAAATAATATATGTAAAACCGGTGACCAGAATGTTCAGTGGAAACTTTTTAAGTGTATGAATATTGAGTACAAACTTTTCATCGGATGTTAATTCCTCACATGATAATTCATCATGTCTCGATGCGTCAAAAACTGATAATTGGGGTTTTTAACCTTAGGTTATGTTAGGTTAGGTAAGGTTAGGTTAGGTTAGGTAAGGTTAATGTGAGTTATGATGTGATGAATTATCGTGTCTGAATAAATTTACTATGGGAATTCAGACGCTGAGATTCATAGTCCAATTAGACATGAAACCGTAAAACCAACCAAAGGTTTCAAGGCCACATTAGGTCTAAAGTAATTAAGGCAATCGCCGTCGTTTTCAGATACGAATTCGGTTACAAAACTAAGGGTAATTGTAATTGTGTAAGTAACTATATCTATTTCAACCATCTATATTGCACAGAACTAACTAGAATGACGCCCAATTATTATTTAACGACCAAGGAAAGGCACGCCATAAATAAACGGGTTGCGATATTTCAACTAATGAAGCTGTTAATCGATCTCTGATAATTAATCAAATAACACAAACAATATCGTGAGCTGCCGAGATTCATTAGTTATAGGTTTAAATTACCAGACAATTTTTAATGGCTTTATTTGGTTGCCTCAGGTAACATGGCCCATTAACCCATCACTGCCGATGTAGACTAATATGACTAACTCCATAAAATACCATTTTGTCTACACACCAGCGGCACCAGACTATGTGATTAGGCTGGAATCAGACGGTTCACTCGGGTGAAGGTTTACTCTATGGTTACTCGAGCGAATGTTCCCATCTTCGTTTCACTCTTGTTTCATTTCTTGTTCAGACGTGTCATTCTGAGTGAAATAGGCGGAATGAAATACAGAAATGAACGATTAGTGAACCTTCTGATTCAGCCATTAGTGATTAATGTGATTAAGGCGGAATCAGTCAGTTCACTAATAGTTCATTTCAGTATTTCATTCGGCCTTGTTTAGTGTTGAAATAACTTTAGGACATTAATCCATTATACCCACGTTCCTTACCAAATATTCCTTCCTTCTGATTCCCTTCCTTTCACATCAAGGCCCTTACCCAAGAAGCAAAGAAGATGATTTAAAACACTCGAAAAAAGAACACTTTTGGACTTCCTTGTTTTGAATAAAAACATTCAGTTGTTATCTTGAAAAAACTCGATCGGGCTTGTACAAGCATTTCGCAAATAACAATAATATAAATATATTATAATTGTCGTGAAGACCATCGGGTCATATAACAATAATATAAATATATTATAATTGTCGTGAAGACCATCGGGTCATCATCATTGAAAAGTGATCGTGGATGAAGAGCTGGGAGCTGTCACCTCATCATCAAGGTAAGGGCCATTCCTATCGTTTCCTTCCCCCCTTGTCGATTTAAAAACACAATCTTATACACTCGTAATTTCGCTACACATAATTTAGTTTTACAGTCCACACGGTGTCATCGGACACTTAACAGGCCTATTTTACTCGGAATGACATGTCTGAACATGAAATGAAACAAAAGTGAAACGAAGATGGGAACATTCACTCGAGTGAACCGTCTGATTCCAGCCTTAGTGATTAGGTAGATACTTTATTTAGTAATGGCCACCACGAAAAAATTGACAAAACATATTGGAAAAGAAATTCAGTAAAGGTAAGGTTTGATTAGTGATTTCCACGGATATTTTGTAAAAGGGTCAATGAATAACAAAACAAAGTTTAAACCATAAAAAACGTGTGATGGATGGTTTTACAGGTTATAATATTTTAATCATTGATACCCGAATTAGAAGTAAAAATATTGATTTCGGCTGTGCCTTGGGTTCAATACGCTCTAGAACTTTTGCTTTGTATAGTAATTATTAATTATGTTTTCAAGTATTCAAAGCAAAAGTTCTACAGTGCATCATTATGTCATCATTTTCAACTAATGTTTGGGGAATTCAGACGCGTGATAAAGTACCTACCTATAATATAATATTTTTAACAGAAAATTATTTTACATTAAAATTTCAAAATCCGAATTGATTTGTTAGGAATTCATACTATCGTTATTGGTTTATTTATGACACTATCCCCATTGATTTAGATGAGACACGAAACGAAAAATTTGATACTTACCACTTTTTTTAACTCTAATTAGTCCAATTTGACCTCCAACGATTCCAACGCTCGACGCTCGATGATAAAAAAATAGTGGAACACGTTTCGAGAGATATTGGTACGCAATAGCGCCTCTTTGACAATCCCTTGATTTTTAACGGGTCCACATAAAGGTAAAAAAAAAATTAATCATTGAAGAAGACGATAATACTAATAAATCCAAACATAACAAGAAACAGAAAAATACAGAGAAAATAAAAAAAGTAACGGTCGCAACTGGGAATCGAAAATCGAAACCAGCTTCTCTGTCTTACGCAACGCCGCCATTGTTGTCGATCTCTTAGGCGCTCCGCCCACTGAGGCAACTGAAAACCAACTAAAACCGGCTGTTTTCTCTGTCTTGATTGGTCAAAAAGCTTGTTTAACCATAGATGAAGAACAATCAGCTGACAGCTCGCAACCTAGCAACGGCCGCCCAGGGTAATCAGCCGTGACAGTCGCAAGATGATCGCAAGATGGTCGCAAGTCACCGCTTGCGTTACCATTGACAACGGGGTTTTGTGTGATTGTGTATGTGCGGGCCATCACATTGTCATACAAAGACAGTTGGCAGTTGAGAGTTTTCAGTTGCCTGAGAGGGCGGAGGCGCTTATTTCAAATTCTGAATATTATCATCCACTATTCCTTCCGTTGTTGTCGTTTTTTGTATTGATAAATAAATTCCATTCCCCCTTCTCCTTTCAGATATACGCACTGTTACTTAAGTATATCTTTATCAGTTTTTAAAAAGAAAGAATGAGTACTACAAACTATTTAAAAAATCAGTCTGACTTCCCGAAATCATGTATAGAATTAAAGCTCTCTATCTTACATACTTATACCTCAACTAGACCGATCCCCCCCCCCATCCTACCCTCTCCCCAATCCCTTTCAATCGACTTGTTTATGTAATTTTTCATATCATTAATATCATTTCACTTATATACAATACCCATGTGGAAACCTGTAAATGGTACAATTAATGTAACTTAATTAATTTTGCCTTATTAAGATGATACCCGGTAGTGCTGAAATAGATTTTACTAAAATATTGCTGTCACTGTTGCTCTTACTCCACCGGATATTGAACGAAAGGGACAATGCACTGACACCTAACTAAAATGGAGGTTTTGTATTCCCCACTTTTCTCCTCCAAAAGTGGACTGATTTTCAATTTTTTTTTTACCAACTACATAAGAAAAAACTATTCTATGTCTGTACGTTTTGCTTTTTTTAAAAAAACATTGTCTGGTTTGTATACTGAACATCTTTTGACGGCGTTTAAACCAGTCAATTTTATTGATTTTTGGAAGGTCATAACTTCTATAAAAAGGAACTTATCAAAAAAAACAAAAAGTTCCGACACGCTAGTAGTTGATATCTATTTTATGCAAAAACAATATTTTCTCTAGGGTTAAAATCCAGAGAGATAAATAGGGAATACGTTTGTATGGAAAAATCACCGCCGGGTATCCTCTTAATAATGTATACTGTTGGTTTCCCAAATAAAATAAAAAATAAAACAAAAAAAATAACGTTAAAATATATTCCCTATAAAGAAATCGAACGCTGAAGGGTTGAGTTACGTAAAAAATGCTCGGAAAATAATAATAGGTAGATACTATAATAACAAAAAGCAGGTAGGTATCCAACTTTCGATATTTTTCGCATTATATTACTAAATGGCCTGATTAATCTCTGTCAGGTACAAAATATCTAGTTCAGGGTCTTGAGAACGTTCCGCCAGGCCGACATATTAACACTAAATGGATATATGCAAAACAATTCATTATTTAAAAGCTGCTGTCTGAATATCCCAATAACTTTATTGTTATGTAGCAAATCGGAAAACTCGAATTATATCATCGTTTTCATTCCATTTCAGTTGAGAGAATGATGGCATCTCGGAAACGAAATAATTTTCTTGAAAGAAGTCAAAGTTAATAAATATAATTCAAGTTCTGTTATTATCCAAGTAATGTGAAACAACCGGTTTATGGTGAAATAATAACAGAACTTGAATAGAACTTCCACAGAACTTGATATTTATGTTTGAAATTAGATGAATTCCATCAAATTCTATGAAACAACCTGTCTTAATTTTTTATCGGAAATTAATTATGTTCTGAAGATAGGTACCTATTTACTCATAACGTCATAACTCGTAACAGTCATAAGTCATAACTCATAACTTACCCGGTAGTAGGATCGCCGGTAGAAAATGGGAAAGATGAAGGAGAAAAGCGACGAGGAAGGTTGGTTGAGAGGTGCCTGACTACCTAGTTAAAATTAAATAATACCAAATTTATATTTAAAAAAATCTTTTTTTTAGTTATTATAGGTATTTGAGAGTTTCCCAGTTTTTCCGATTG
This sequence comes from Limnephilus auricula, assembly GCA_951813805.1. NCBI lineage: Eukaryota > Metazoa > Arthropoda > Insecta > Trichoptera > Limnephilidae > Limnephilus > Limnephilus auricula. The sequence goes on along the minus strand of OX638388.1, from coordinate 19,220,897 downwards.
GAGTGTGACGTTACAGGACACACCCGAGCTTAAATGAATCACTTGCATGAGTTTTTAATTGGCTTAATAATTCATGCGAACAGATTTTTCAATTATCTCGTGATACGACTAAGGAAAGGGGCTAATTAATAATAAGTGGGTGTGCTCTATCTTTTAATAGAAAATCACCATGACGTTCACAATTGATGGCCTCCGTCTTCGAGGGGTAAGGCTCTCGACTAGAGATCCGGAGGTCGCAGGTTCAAATCCAGGCGTGCGCAAATAAATTTTATTTGATTTATTTGTGTTATTTTTTCACAAATTAATAATTTTAAAATAATAAAAGGTATATTTGTGGCGCGTTCTATAAGATACTCTCGGTATCACCCTGGTGTAAGGTGTAAGACCACCATTCCGAATTGCAATATTGTTTGAAGATTTTGATTTTAGCCATGTTTGGTGACTGGATCTGAATAGCCAGGCACTTTTCCGCCTTCCTCGGTCCATCTCCTTCCCTTTTCACTACCTTCAGCCTCAAACATTCCCCAATTGGGGATGCCATAGTCTCACTGGCTCCGGGCTGTTGGGAGTTGGGAGCAATCGGGATTCTTGTGCTGTATCACATAAAAAAATAAATTCCACAAACTAGGTTCTAGTTCTAGGTTCGTAACTTACACCAAAAATGCATCGTTTGTGTTTTTAAAACTGTCAGTGGAATTGACGATTTTTAATATTCATATAAATACTAATTATTTCGAGGATTTGTCGTAATTAAAATCGCTCGAATTTGACTTGCGTTTTCCCACATTTCACACTGCAGTAGGATCGATTACGGCGTGGACCCCTTTTAGTTCACCTTGTGGAATTATTTTTCACATCATTCGAATTTGATCTACTTTCTCATAAATTTCGCACTTTATTTAGCAGGGTAATAATAATTTAGGAGATTCACAGCTCATTTGATTCAGTGTCCCGGTCTAAGATTCGCAGAAATTCTTAATTTGGATTTGAGGAAAACTTATTTTTGTAATCAAAAGTAATATCAAATATGTAATTTATTAATTTGTGTTTTAAATTATTAAAAAAAGGTCATTAAAGATTTTAATATTTAATGATTTTAGAGGCAACTTGGACAACATTTATTTGTGAATAAATGAACATTTAAAAAAACTATTTTACTACATTTATTATAAAAATATGATAAAATGAAAAAAAGATTAAAAGAAAGTATTTGGTCTTTCGAAAATATTGTAATTTGAATTACAAATGACCTTTTTACGTCAAACGTCGTAACAAAAAATTGTAATAATAATAATTGGACAATTTGTAGAGCGCCGTTTTTGTGAGAAATCATCTCAAGGCCGCTGTAAGTTGTAGCGTTGTATGTAGTAGGTATATAAATTAAAAGCCAAAAAATCTCATTTCTTAAGAACATATATTTGTTATTTTGTTTTTCATTGCATTATCTCAGTAGATAAGGCAGGATGTATTTTTTAATAATTATAATTAACTCACAAATAAAAATCCAAAGTTTCATCCATTAGGAAGGAAAATTGAATTTCTTTACTTACCTGTAGATAATCATTTGAGACAAAAATAAATAAATTAGCACATACTTCATACTAGAAATTTAATAAAACTTTTGATTAAAAAAATGATTATTGATTTTTTGTTAGAACAAGAATAACTAATAACTAGTAACTAGGAATATACATTACTCAAAGAAATCAAGGGAGTCATTTTTGACAGGCATTTCGGTAAAAAAATTGTCGTATTGTGAATTTAAAAAAAGCATTTTGAAGCTGTCTTGATCCTAATTTTCAGATTTTTTGCTACAATTTTTTTAGGAAGTAAGGTTCTCATGCAATCCCAACAGATAGCTCGAAAAAATAATTTTGAAAATTTTTTGTGTTTGGGAAATGTTAGAAATGTAGCAGCAGAGGGGGTCCAGTGAAAACAGTAAAATTTTGAAAGTGGTGTCTATGAGAAAAAAAAGATTGTGAACCTCCGTTCTAAAGCATTTCTTTGCAATTTTTTATTGCGCTAAATGTTTTTTTACATATCTGAAAGCGAATTATATAGTGTATATGCAATATAGTTCAGAGATTTTATCCCATATTTTGTAGTTTATTGTTATTTCGAGTATTGTGGTTGTTAATGTCTTGATTGTAAAGTGACTTGATGTGAGTTCATTGTTGGCTAATTTGTAGGATGGTGCTTGTGATTGCATGTTTAGGAAGGATTGCGATTTGAAGGATACCGAAAACTGAATAGATGTCCCTTGTCCAAAGACATTTCTGAGAGCTTGGTTTTGAACCACCTGCAGGTCAGCTGTCAATTTCTTTGAGGCAAAGCTCCAGATACAGCAGAGATAGGAAAGGTGTGAATGTACCATGGCATAGTATACTGAAGTTAGTAAAGGAACGGGTAGTAATCCTTGAAGCCTATTCAGGGTGGAACAGGATGTACCCAAGAGATTTTAACCAGCGATTCCTGGGGTTATTTGGTCTAAGAAATGTACATGTCGTTTTTCTCTCTGATGATTTTTTTTTCTATTAAACAAAAAAAATGTTTTTCATTCACACGTCGCCACTGGCAATTATTATTGGCGTAGTTCACACAAACACGTGTGATCTTGTGCGTGTAACATAAAAGAAAGGGAGTGAACCCGCTGTAGGGAGAGCGAGGGAGAACGCTGCCAACCTGCGGGGGGGTGGCTAACGGATAAGGGGGAGGGGTCAGCGGGGTTTATACGCGATCAGTGACGGTGTGTGGAAAAACAAAAAAAATGTTTTTAATTGAAAAAAAAATGTCACCGTACAGCAAAATGATATACAGATTTTTACTCTAAATAAGCTTAGGAATCCTGAGTAAAATCTCTCGTGTACGTCATGTTACACCCTGTATAGTACACCAGTTATGGGGGTAATTTTCTCCTTTACATGATTTATGTGGAGATCCCACGAGAGTTGGGATTCTACGATCAGACCCAAATATTTTGCGCTCATTTTCTTTTTGAGGCAGTTGTCACCAATTTTGATATTGACGGTGAAATTTGTCTGGTTATCGAAAAGCATATAATGAATAAATATATAAATTATACATTATTCTTTTTATATTTAGCGAAAACACATCTCCACAACTCAAATAACCTAACATACTCTATCTAAATTTGCTCCATCCCTAACGACATACTACAACGAATATTATTAAAAATAAAAATAAAATACTCGCAGTGGTTAGAAAACTCGGCCAACATATCCAATATATAGTCACTATTCATAGGTTCTCCAACTCCAACTTAATAAATAAAAAAAACCGTAAATAGTAAATATTCGTTATTAGTGTAGATAAGCTATTGGGAGGATGGTGAGAAACTCCCTCAATGAAAATGTATTTAGTAAATAATAGGTAAAGGTAGAGGTTACTACATTATAAAGAAAATAAAAGCCATGTTTTTAGTTTTATAATTATTCTTATATATTTTGAAGATTGCATTACAAGTCTCAATGTAAAACTACAAAAGATAATTTCCTTAAAATATTTTGAAGTACATAAGTTTGTGCAAATTTAAATTCATAGTGAAAAAAATTATACTAGATTACAAACAAATTTACATAATATTAAGAAAATAGCATCAGTAATGCATAAGAAACAACTCAAAAAGGAAAAAATAAAGGTTAGAATTATACAATATTTTTTTTAATACATAACTGCAATAAGTATCAGCCAGATCAAACTACGTATGTAAATGTTTAAAATGTTGATTAGGATCAACATTTTTTGGTTTTTATAAATCAGTCTTTTTGGTTAAAAATAAAAGCCGTAGAGAATTAACAACCCTTTCTTGATTTATCCATAAATTTAGTACAAACAAAAATACGTCAAATGAAAACTAAATCTTTACAACATTTATAAATATATGTGTTAGGTATTATAAATTAAAACTACTGATAGAAAAAAAAAGAAAATAAAAACGAATTAAAAAAAGAAACATTGAAATATCTCCTGATCGTAATACATAAGCAATAATTCATTCCTACAATCAATACAGTAAGCAATCAACAAGTCCAACCTAATCTATAAGCTAGACTTTACGAGACAAACACTAATCCAAAAATCCTTACCATTGAAGTGAAGCAACACCCTACAAATCTAAAACTACAATGTGTCCAATACTTGATCCACCAATATAATTTTTATGCAATCCATAGTGCTTACTTACTCCTAACATCTTTATTCTTTCATTTAAACAAAGCAGTTCCCGTCTGCTGGTTGTTGTCCTCATATCTCAACAAATACAATAATAATTAGACAATGAACACAAATAATAATTATTCAAACATTCCACAAAACAGATCTTAATTCGCCAAGAACTACACCAAATGATTAAATAGGTCTAATTGACAATTTAAAAATAAGAAATGTTTCTAAAACTAAAATCGTCTTCCAGGAATTGGGAGTGCTATTAAGTACGACGCATTGATAATGCAGAATACCCCACAACCCGGTATAAAAAGGTGATATATTTTAGCATAATGCTTATAAATATGTAACATTATACGCTGGTTATTCCTCTCACCACACATACTTATGCAGTTTTTCAACATAAATACAAAATAAAAATGCAAGAATCGTAACATAAAATAATAGTTAAGATAAGATATAAGATAAGACAAGAGTTCCAATCGTTAAAAGATTGCAAGTACCGGGAAAAAAATTGCAAATACGTATAAAGGGGCTCCGACACGGTCGCGGATTGAAATGAACTCGTAGATTTCTGTTTGAGCCAAGCACGTTTGCAATGTTTGCTTGATGCTCGGATCATGCTTGCCACACGCTTGATGCGATTTTATATTCTTTGCTTGACGGGGCCGCTTGAGCGCAGTTTAACCGTGTTCACAACAGGCTTGATCAAGCATGAGTAAGGTGGTATCTTAATTTGTACCATTCTTGGCAACAAATTCTTTTATTTTTTATTTAAATTCAAAGCCGAGTTGAATTCTTTATCTATGTTAGATTCCATTTCTCACACAGTCACACAAAATTTATAATGTTTGACCATCTGCACCGACAAATGCTAAGAGTATGGATATTAGAGAGACGGCATGTGAAGTGTGCCCGCGCGCTCCAAGTGTGCCTTTTCGAGAATTCTACCCACATGGCTGACATTGGCTGTCGCCATGTAAAATGGCTGCTGTCGGAACGTATTAAACGTCCAAAAACCAGCAGCCAATGTAAGCCGTTTGGGTAAAATTCTCGAAAAGGCACACTTGGAGCGCGCGGGCACACTTCACATGCCGTCTCTCTAATATCCATACTCTTAGGACAAATGGGTACTAAATGCCTACTCTATGACCAAGCTTGTTTGAGCAAAAATAACAAAATTACATGCTTGGCATCAAGCCAATTGACTGCGTCAGAACCCCGTCTAGTTGCTATCTTTCCTTATCGTTTAGGTTGACCGATTCTAATCAAACACGTATTCTTAATTTTTATTGAGCTCTAACTAAATTTGCTCCAGCCCTAACAACATTGCATCTCATGACAAGGCGCCTCAACTCCGTATCAATTATGCAAAATACATATTTCTAAATATATTCACTTTACCAATCTTAATATTACTCCCCCTTCCTTCAACTCGAACTTTAAATGTACTGTTAAACTCTGACCACCGTGAGTTCACCCAAGTTGGAATCAGGAACTACGGTTTATTTAGAAGATACTTAAAAATACATATTTTTTTAACATTCATTTTTAACAGTCCCACAGCCAAGCTGTTGAACTCAGGAATGAGTCATAGAAACGATGCATTCTCATGTGACATTTTGACCCTTTGGAATAACAAGATTCCATCTGTTGCAGAAACGTCACGCGGTTATGGGATCTATGGTAAGCTACCTTAGAGTTCATTATCGCATGACGTTAAAGCAACAGATGGAACCTTGTTATTCCAAAGGATCAAAATGTCAACTGTGTACAAATCTTGGGCCCGTGTTGGACATTTTTCCCAACTGTGCACCAAGATTGTAATCCGTTTAGTTAAGATAGATTGAAAGCCCGTTATTGAAAATTAAAAAATGTACAAGGACATCTATAGTTCCCGATTACTCTTGAAGAGTGAAATTTCACCCCTGAAGAGTGAAAGCCAAATATATACATATACGGGTACAATCAAATAACATACATATACACATTTTTAAAATACGTCACATATCAATAATCTATCTAACAAACCATTAACGTTTGACTGGCACTAACAATCTATTGGCGATAGGACTCTTCAAATAATAGGTTACAGTATTAAGAATTTCTTTATATCGAACTTGTTGCATTAATTTAATCAATGGAAGAATGATACGTACTCAAATACTCATGTTTCATCAACCCAACACCAAAATAATAATTCAATCTTAATTCTAAACAGTTAACATTTTCAAACCAATTCTACTTCTACGTCTACCTAGCTCGATCCTTAGCTCAGTTAATGGATGCCAAGTACATATTTTTATTTCATTAATCAATGTCTAATATTTAAAAGAATAATTTTACCAAATTTTGAACATCACTATGATTCGATAACGAGTCAATGGTGCACTACAAAACCACCTACATTGCCCAAGCCATGTGTCTCAACATTTGTTTCTACAAATAGTCTATTATTTGTTAAAGCTTACTAAATTAGAATAACATTTCAAGTGTTTCACAGTCGCTTTCACCAATGGCAACTGAGCGATTACTAAGTTTAATTGAAATTGCTCAATTCGATTTCAAGAACATTTTTTGACTGAGCTCAAAGATATTAAAAAATTTAAGGTAAACCTTTTAAACATCCAAATGCCAGAAATTAATGAAACACTGTTTTATTATGAATACACTTTTTATTTGTGATCTTGGAATGCACAAACCAACAATGGTTACTTTTTTAATGCATACTGGTAAATAAAGAAAATATGATTCGATTTCTCCGTTCTTAAAAAACTGTGGAAATTTCTTTAGACAGTTTAATGCTAAAAGGAGAACAATCCTTGCAAACGGATGGCTAAACTTTCAAAACTTTTACTTTAACCCATACGCATTCACTTTGAATTAAAAATACCTCCAGAGCCCCTAGCACACTCGATAGATAATTATTGACAGGACAACTTTCGGTAACTTCTCATCGTTCCCTAGCAGATCGCCAACGAATAAGTGACAGTTCACAATGACTAAGTGTCGTTAATATATTCAATATCAACTGTAGTTTGTACGTTAGCGATACGCAGTTGTCCTAGGGAATGATGAGAAGTTACCGAAAGTTATCGATACAATCCTTATCGATCGAGTGTGCTAGGGGGCCAGGAGTCTTTTTTACTCTCAAATCTAAACTGGGTCCAGGTGCATAACTAGTCAAAAATTACACTGCACTGTTATATTTGGTGACACCGAGTAAAAGTTCACTTAGCGATCACTCAGTTCAATTGGAGAAAACAACTGTCAAAATTGTATCGATATACGTAATATGAAAATTATTATGAACAATGACTACTCCTACAGAGAATATTAAAATTTTTTAACAATTTTATAGAATAATTCTACGGGTGCCATTCAAACAATGTAATATATCCCACAAATCCAAAAAGAGACATGAGATATTTGAAATACATAGTTGGAAATATTTGTATAAAAATTAGAATAGGAATGTAGGAGTAGCAATGCATAGATTAACAAATTCTCACTAAAGAGAGAACAAGATAATTTGTTGACGGTTCCAAAATATTAAACAGTATCAAATAGCACCACCTACAATCAATATTTGATATTTACTTAATAATAAAAATACTAAAATGAATGATGAAACATAATTTAGAAAAATACATCAATAATAACATTAGAATAGTCTCTATTAAAAATTCTAAGAACAACAATGTTATTATTGAAATGAACATAAACACTTTTAATAGTAATGCAAAAAGTTCATTTGATTAATCGACATTTTTATCTGTCAATTGCTTCCACACGGTAGCCGATACTTGATTCTGCACAGTCCTCGGCATGTTCTCCATTCTAAATATAAAGTTAAATAACTTTATATTTTGAAGACAGCAAGTAGAATTGACAGCTGCCTGCATTTACATCCAATCACTTTCAGCCAGGTAGTCACAGAATCACAGAACGATATTAAAATAAAACCGTCGCCCTCTGACGTAATCTAGGTCGATTACGGCTTCTAAAGGCACTATATTAAGTATGAGAACACAGAAAGCAAGACATTGTAGTCGTTTGAGTGTTAAGTTTAAAGGTCTCCACAGGGTGAGGGCCGACTGGTGAACAGCAGCAGGATGGAAGTGGAGAGATGGGTATAGAAAGAACGAGTTTTCAATGTCGTCTTCTGAGGGCACCCACTCGGCCCGGCGGAGAGTCTTCTCTCTCTGCGAGAAAGCCTCCTAAGTGAATCCAGACTGGTGGGCTCCCTTCAGTCTAAAGAGTGGGGCCCACAGTGCTCTGCCAGAGGGAGCCCGGCAGAGTGTCGTAGTGGGAGGGGACAGTCAGCAGGGCGTCATCCGACGTCCGATTCGTGGAACAATTCTAAACAAATAAAATAACTAAATTATAATGTAAACGTAAAAGTTTATTAAAAATAAGGTATTTCAAACAAAACTACAAATATAAAATGTCTTCTTTGAAAAATTATTACGTAGGCCTTTCGCCACTTCGCAAGTGAATTCTCCCAGTAGCAGAAGGGTTCAGTTAGTAGCACTGCAGTCTTGGATCCCAGATCCTGTGTATTCCATATAAGATTTGAGTATAATCAATCTTCAACTATTAGCTCGAAGGCTCTTTTTTAATTTTTTTACATTAACCCATACAGGAGAATCCATGAATCCAGCCCTTCCACTGCAGTCCAAGGCGATTTTGGCAGATCGAGAAAGTTCTCCCGATCCGACCTGCCACACAGTTGGTGGGCAGAAGCATTCGCCGTGAATCCAGGCACCCCTGCTAGGTCACCCTGCTAGGTAGCAAACCACTAGGGATTTTCATGGCAGAGGTGTTGGTTATGGTTATTATGGTGTTGGTGATGTTACAGAATTATTTACAGGTACACTATCTATTTCTATTTCTATTTAAGCAAAGTGTAAGCACCTTGGGCTGGTGGCGGTGAGTATCGACGCACTCAACGGGAAGTTTGATGAGCTCCGAGTGGTACTTGTAGCCGTGGGCCGTCAGCTTGATGATGGTGTGGAGGGGGACATTCATATAGGGGAGCTCATCTGAAACAATCAGAATTCTTCATCAATAACCAGGGTGGTTGATTAAACTGAACAGATTTACACTGCTTACTGAATATGTAATTATAACGAGGATTTTAAAAGTATACAAATGATTTTAAAATTTCAGATTCATCGGTGTCGTATGCACTGCAAGGTGAATTCATCGACTAATAAAATTTAATTCACCGATAAACAAGAAAATGGCATCCTGCCAAAGCGTAAATTTGACAAAAAGCTGTAAAACAAAGTGACGCATAAAGCTCTAAAGCAGGGGTTTCTAAACAGATGCGTACAGATAAAATTAAACAAACTTTTGGATGTGTAAAAAAAAATGTTATGAATATTACAAAGAGGATCACGGCACCCACTTTGTGAAACATTGAACTAAGTCATGACACAAACATTTTCCTTGCAAAATTAGTTAAATTTATAGTGTCACATTTAGGGTGAATCACAAAATTTCTAAAATCATGTAATTTCCCAGAAAACTACATGACGAGAAAATGGAATAACAAAAATAGATAGCCGCTGTATTAAACCCAAAGTAAAATTGCTCATTTTTTAACAAAATCAGTGAAGACTGTCGTCTCTATTGTTATAGAGAGTGTGTTATTGTACTGCGCATTATTGGTGTAGAAAACGGTTTGATAATTTGATAAACACATTAAAAATCATAAGTTTAACAAAGTACATAATTGTGGAAAGTAAGCTGATGAAGGAGCATTTATTTATTTTCTCATGTTCTTCGTAAAACGGTTATACAACCAATATATCATGGAGAAGATTATAAATTATAAAGTACACAAGGGCAGTTTTACTATTTTGTGACATGTGTCAAAAGATAGTTGCTGAAGTGTCTGTAAGTGACATTGAAAATGTCGATGGTCGATGCAGAATCGTTAATCAGTTGAGTCGCTCTGTTTATTGGCGCATTCAATTAACCCGTTTTCGTTTAACTCCCTACATCGTCCGACCATCGCCAACAACATTCCAGTTAAATAATGACTACCTTTAGGTGCACTGCATGTGCATTGTGTAGAGTTAAGTTTAAGAAATTTTGAACGAGATTTTACATATAAGCCACAATGTCATTTCTTGCATATTTGATACAGATTATCTTCTTTAGGATCAGTTTTGTTTTGCAGAAATTCCAAATTTTGTCGTCAAATGGACATGCAGCGCCATTTTGTGAGAGTATGAATTATTTTTTTTTTAATCTTTACCTTTATTTTCTGGTTAAATAAAGGGTCACACTAAATCAAACTTGCGGGAGATTTATAAGTAAAAAATATACCAACCAAATAATAGACATAAATTCAATCAACAAAGCAAAAGGATTTGAGAATTTATGAATGATTGGAAGAGATAGAGCAAGGTTTAAAAAACTTTATAAGAAAATTAGTTTAGATGGGTACAAAAATATAACTAACCAAGTTTAGCATCGAGGAAGTATCCGAGAATACAGCGCAGAACGGCTTGATGCCCGACAAGTAGAACATTGTTAGAACTGTCGAGAGCAGTGAGCGCGGGACGCAGGCGTGACATTATATCAATGTAGCTCTCGCCCCATGGGTAACGGTAGCGCAGTTTGTCTTGATCGCGCCAGGCAAACTCTTGGGGAAACTTTTGCTGCATCTCCTCGTAAGTCAGGCCCTCGCATATACCCTAAAACATCAAACATAAATTGTACTAATATGTAAAATAAGTCGATTTTTATTCTAAGCAGTATTCTTGATATCTGAAATGGAGATACATTGTTTGCAACGGTAAACAAGTTGTGCTTTTTATTGTTGAATAGAAATGACACAAATCAAATATACCAAAAGAAATGGGTATGGTCAAAACAAAGTACAGTTTTCTCTCACTAATCCGCACCATAAAAACTGTGAAAGCGTCCAATTAGTGAAAACGGAGGATTATAGGTGCGTATATACAAAACATGCAAAAAATTAATGAATAATATTGTACACTTCAGCAATATAACTAAATGAAACACCGCTATAGATCTTTTGTAAAATTTCAACTTTTTGGTTTTATTTGGAAGACTCCAAAAAAATTTGTAATCTTATTCACCTAAAAAAGTAGCAAAACAAAACAACCAGAAAAATATGCAACTAACTGAAAAACTGGAATGTTCTAAAATAACAACAATGAGCCCTGTTTAGTGGTAAAATGGTCAGCTCTAACGAGGTAGATGGCGGTACTGTAAATGAGTGTGTAAGAGTAATATGACCCACCCCATCAAGCAAAAGTGTACTTTAGCTTGGCGCTCGAGTCTAGGTACGCGGCGGATTACTGAATTTGACACATAAATTAGAGCTTGATTTTGTACTTTCAACTGGTAAAAATAAGGGCAGATTATAGAAGTTATTGGATAATCGAGTGGCAGATTACTGAGAGAGTGCTACACTTATGATAAAACCCAAGGAATCCAGAAGTGATTTGCTGTCGCAAAGAGAAAGATCTCACAGATGGAATTGTTTCTATTTGACTATTATTAAAAGTTTCAAAATAGAAAAAAAAATCGACAACTTTCATCTTATTGTACGTATTATTGAAAAGAAATGAGTTGTGTATCATAGAAAAAACAATGTATTCTGTCATTATAAAAAAGGTAATTATGATTAAATTTTCTCTTTATTGCGCTATAAGTATTTGTTGTCGTGAACAGAGGAAAATAGGTCTGCAGTGTTATAAAAATTACAACAAGGTTTTAATAAATTTTATGGTACACATAAAATAAAGTCATTGTCGTTTTTTATTACACCTGAATGTATGAGGTAAATAGAAAATTGAAAACAAATTTTGATAATGCTTTTGGAGGATAAAATGGCTTTAAACAATAAAAAACGGATAACCGGATAAAACAGAACATCATAAAATAATATGTTAGGTTTGCTTGTACTTTTTTTCACTTTTCTTCAATATTTTGTTATGTAACCATAAAAATTACTTCAAAATTAATTACAGATAAAAGACTTACGGCATCAAGTTCATTGAGGGGCCTCACGCAGAAGTTGGGGGCTTGAATGCCCTCAGCGGTCTGCTTGGTGCGCTTCAGCTCGCTGGTCCACACCTCCATACCCTCGGTGCCGGGGGCGTCTGGCCCGAAGTGCCGCGCCAGAGCTTGCGCATACTGTCTGCCCCTCGGGGACAGGTCTGCATCCCCGCCGATGCGGCCCAGCACGTTGTACTCGCTCTCGCCATGCTGAAATTCAACCACCAATCGCAATACAGACTTTGGAAACTGGATGACCAATGACTACAATGTGAAAGGTGGATGAAAGTGGCTGCGGCGGAGGTCACACCTGATAATGGCCACACGACACAAATGAACGATGGCTTCATTGAATCACACAACACAGATGATGAATGATGACTTCATTTTATCACATCCTTCTGAGACTACTTTGAAGATCTTCCGTGCCGTCGCCCTCGGTTAAGTATAATTGTTTCATAGTGCTTTCACACAAACGAAGTATTGAATTCCGTAAGTCTAAACTTAAACTTTATGGAGCACAGTCTACACCCCGCTGTGCAAGCGGGTTTCCTACAGAGCATCGGACCATCCAATAAATCAAAATCCAATTAAAACTAGTTTCTAAACTAACAACAAACAAATTTAATGTTAAATGATGAACTCTGATTTTTCAAGACAAAATAATTTAGATCTTTTCTTTATCTAATGCAGACATTTAATTCTACAAAATGTCCACAACAAACCTTCAAAATAACAAGTGTTGGACGTTATTATCAGTTTGTACTGTGAACCCTGTTTTCTAAACAATATCGGGGGATTTTAGACGTGTTCAGGCAGACTGATTATATTTTCTCAAAGAGGTGATGAACTTTGAAATATCCGGGATTGCAGCAGCAGAGTGTTTATGACGTTATTGCAAATTGTAAACTATCGAATAGTGTTGATTACTGACTATCCTTCATACAAATGTGATATTTATACTTAAAATGAAGCGTGCAACATATATAACATGCCATGTGACGTAAATTGATTTGATGGAGCCCATGCAATCGCAACATTTGTTTCTATTCAAAGTGAACACCCACCAGTGCCGATTTTAACACAAACTGGAGAGTTACTCATTGAAGAAAAGGAAAGGAATGATAACACAAAATTCAAATCATGCCAATAGAACCTAATCTTTCTTAATAGCCATAAAGCTAATTGTATTGCACTAAAAGGCAAGATGTAATGTAATTTCTTTCCTATAGCGCAATCATTCTGAACCATACAGTGGCAAGAAATATTAAAATAAACTTATAAATAAAAAAACTTATTCATACTAAGTAATCAATTGTTGATTCAATTTGAAGATTTACCAAATATCTGTTTTACTTTTCGATTATGATAGCTTATGGTACGAGGAACACGAATCAACTTTGGGCACAAAATGTTGCGGGTCCTGCTCTGAACATTTTTTTTAACCATACATATTTACAAATCGCACTGTCTGTGGCCCGTCAGCTAATATACATACAGTGTTTACGTAAAGCATTAAAATAATCTCTGATAAATAGTAATATTAAAATATATCTTATCAGCAGTGAGCGCAAATATTTTTGTATATCACAAAGAATTGATAAGGGAAAATAAGCATTTATTTCCCACAATAACATTATTTTCAACACATAATGAAATGTAATGCAGGACATCATGAGAGATGACGACATACTGTACTAAATATTTCCAGATACTTGGCAAGGACGTGACGTATTGACCCAGAATAAAAACCCATGATATGAGAAATTAGAATTCTCAATGAAATAATGTGTTAATTAATTCTGATCTACTAACAAAATATTATGCCATTTCTCGGAGGTAGGCATTGAGGATGGAATGCCACAAACTCATTACATTCATTTTACGGGAGAGGCCGATTAAGATGGTTACACCTTTTTTCTCACATTCAATAAATGCTGGCGTCCCACAGGGATCATCGATTGTCCCGACTTTGTTTTTGTTGCACATCAATGGCCAAACAGCATCATAGGCCCTGAGTGAAACTATTTTCCTCTGGGCCTTCTGTTTGGAGTTAAATTTTTAAAAAAAATACATATCCTGCTAATATTCTGACACTCTTGACATGAGCTGACTCATTCGATTGTGCCATTTCTTTCTGGGATGTAACCTTTTACCTTCATCTACCGATAGACTTTAAGGGACTTATGCTCACTTTTCAATAAGAGACTTTATCAACCCTCAACCCTTCTAAAATACAAATCAGAATTATGTAGTTTGTATTTTCAGCAGACCACAAGACCATTCCACATTTAAATGATCTCTTAAAATATGACTTTTCTGTTATATTTTCTACTTGTTCCCTGTACATACGAAGTACTCTTTTATACCATTCTTGTAAAAAAAAATTTTTTTTCTAACTTACTCGAGTGAAATAGATGGTTTGCGGCATCGGCTTGACGTTAGACAGATATCCCAGGATGGCACTTTCCCTCTGACCATTCAGTTTGTGCGCATTCACCGACCGTCCTCCGTTGAACACTCGGATGTAGCAAGTGTCTTCAGTGGCGGGGTCGATGGGTTCGTACTGGCGCGTGTAGTGGTCCAACTTGTTCCTCAGATCATCAAGAGCCTCCGATTCCTTCATGTTCTTATAGTCGGGAGAGTAGCGCAGGATCTCTATTATGTTCTTCTCCATCAAAGCGTCATCATCACAGATACATTCAATAAACAACACACGGAATCCCAAATCATTCACGCAGTGATTCTGGAGGTCGTGCCTCTGTTGGGCGGTAATATTTGTACCGTCAAATATCTGCAAAATAAAATTAAAAAATAAATAACCTTTCAAGTGCAAAGTCTTGTGTTTGCATATAAGTTATCAATATTATTTATAAGTCCACACAAAAGGTGAACCTACAGATAATATTCATAATGTAGATACTGCCAATGTAAATAATGTACGCCAATACCGTTAGATAAAACCAAATCAATATAAACATGGAATTACAAATATTAGTTCATTTTAGACCAAACAAAAATTCTATATTACAGAATAGAAAATTTTTTCAATCGATGACGCAGTAATATAAAACAAATGAAATAAAGATGCAATCAGTAAATCAATTCTTATAGACTGCAACTGTTTCAGCCAATGATGGCTACTAGGTAGTGGGGCGCCTATTACCACCCTTATCAAACTCTATATATAGTGAAGGTAAATGTTATGCAATGCTTACAGCAACGCTGTTGCCTTCGGAGAGCCACTGGATGGCGTCATGCACGGCGTCACGGGCACTCTGCCGGCGGACCGCCGCCCCTGTCGGGTGGTCAGCACGGAACATGTCATGGCGCGCGTACGCGTCCATCTGCCTGCGCCTGTATTCGCTGCAGTCAAAAACTGAAACAAACAAACAATACAATCATATTTATATAATTTATTTTAGTTACACTGTTGGTTTTATCTGAAGTGAACAGATCTGAATAGCCAGGTATTTCCTAGCCTTCCTCTTCCACACCTCCTTATTCTCCCACACTTCCTTATCAACTCTTTTTATGCCGACGCAAAATTTTTACAGTGCGCCAACTGATTTAATTTTCGTCATAACTTACTTGTTTTTTGCAAAATAATGTTTTTTATAAATTCTACCTTATTACCAGACAATGTGTTTTTATATATTTCAAAAATAGTATATAATCTACCATATGTAGTTTCCCCAGAATAGCTAGTTATATTTGGAGAAATGATTCTTTTTAAACATATCCTTAAGGATATGCTGGGTTTAGTAGGTTAATATAAATAAAATGTACAAATCATAGTTATGGAGAGCTAAACAAGATTTGGACGGTAAGTCAATGGAATAAATGTGGAATTTATTTACCAACCAAAATCAATATTTGTAATTGTAATTAGTTAAATCAGCTACAAATAATAAGGTGTTAACCCGTTTATTTTTGCAAAATTGCAACTATGGAGGTATGTTTGCACTTTGAACAAAGCAACATCTGACGTAGGTACATTATTCATTACGCAATGCATTAGCCTCGCAATGGTAATGAATTTAACTGACAGAATGATACTTAATAATTAGATCAATGAAAATGGTAATGCTAACAATGAGTCATTGTGTGAACAAGGCTAACATTTATAGAAATGAGATGCCAGACTAAAAATTTATTAAATCATTTATAACCATTTAAAAAGTGTTCAAGCTAAAATTCTACTCTGTACTTTTTTTTTCATTTGTAGCAAAGGTGAGGTCTCATAACAATGTGCAAGGAAAATATTTAAAAGAAATAAAAATACGCTGTTAATAAAATTTATAATGCACTGAATAATTTATGTTTATATTATATTGCTTGTATGCTTGACACACGTGTTAAATAAGAAAATTCTACGTAGGATGCAGAATTATCTGTAAATGCTTATTATGAAAACACCAAAGACTTTAGTATTTTATCTGAAATAAATACGAAAATTGAGATTCCAAAAGGTTCAGATTTAAAAATAAAATGACAAGTTTTCAGATGATTTGGAAATTAAGAGCAGGTAAGGAGAATGTATGATGCGAAAGTGTATGGTAGAAGAAGTCGACGCCTGAGGATGAAGTGGCCCAATCAAGCATGAGTCAAGCACTCGAGTCGGGTAATGTGAAAAGTCAAGAAAAATTGAATGCAAGAAGTTAGTGAGGGATCAAATACTGGAGTCATGTCATGCGAAGAGTCAGAATAACAGAAGCATATGAGACAATCTTTAATTGTGAAGATGTGATATTTAGTTACTCAATTTTGCTACTTAAGATGATAGTCTTCTATTAACTAGGCTTCTGTTATATTTCCATTTAATTCACTGTAATTTTAAAAAACACATGTACAATATGACCTAAGAAAGGGGTACCCCAGTAATGTACCATTTATCTAAATGTTATACAAAATGACACAAAGAAATGGATAAGAGGTAAGATGAGATAGTTTGGTTTACCTTTGGTGCTCTCGCCTTGCCAGTTGAGGTGTCGGGCGAGGCGGTGCGCCAGATGCGTCTTGCCACGCGCAGGCAGCCCCGCCAGCGCCACCAACAGCGGGGAGAACTGCGCCCACGATCCTCCCGAATGAGCAGCTGGAAGACAATTATTCACACATTACTCAAACTATCAATGTAAGAATGCCTACATTTAAAATTATTATTTACAATTATTCCCAGATATTTGACCAAATTGTTGCTCTCACTGTCACCACCTCCCCCCCAGAAGTGCAGGTACATCTGCAATTCAGGCTGACAATACCTCTATAAAATCGTCAAAATCGAAACTTTGTATTCCCCATTTTTGTCCTACAAAATTTAACCGATTTTTAAGATTTTTTGTAATTCTTTTTTTTAGAAGAAAATATTTTTCAAAACATTGTTTAGTTTGCATACTGTCTCTGTTGATGGCGTCCAAACCATGATTTTTGCAGGATCCTATGCTTTTTGCCACATTATGGCACTATTTCCAAAACCTCGGATTGCTTTGTTGCAAAATGTGGCAAATTTTCAATTTTTTTTTTTTAAATTAAAATGACTATATAATATATTGTACATTCAAAATATAACAAAATAAATATTCTCTAGATTCTTTAAAATGTTTTAAGGTTAAAAATTTAATTATATTTTTGTTATAAATCCTACAAATATGTGATAATTAATAGACAAAAGATAGGGGAATTCATTGGCTACATAGAACTATAATCAGTTTGTTTGTCTCCGTATTCAAATTCGGAGGTATGATTTTTTTAATGTGGGCGGAAAAATTTCCTTTAGTAATCCGAGAAAAAATATTTTAATTGCTCTGTCGCTCCAGTGGTTATGAAGTAACTTATCTTATAATTAATTTATCTTAACTCCAGGGATGGATTATGATTATATCTTGAATCCTGCCAGAGGAAAACATTTATAAACATTCAAACAGTCGACCACTAAAATACTATTATGAAAATGTAAGAGAAAAATCAAATGAAAAATAAAATTAATGTACCGTTGTCGTTAGTTACAGATATAAATCATGCCATCACTACTAAAAACGTGATTGGAAATATTTGCAAGGAAGAACACAAACAAGTTCATTCCAATATAATATAATATTTATATTGTGTACAGAGCCGTAAGATTTCCACTGAAAACAAGAATATGACAACACAAATAAATGCAATCCTCCGTGGACTTTCATAAGCTGTTATCACGCAGCGATAACATGCCGGCCCGGGATAATAATATAACTTATCAAAATTACATTTTTCAACGAAAAATAAATATTAATGACTTAGCATGTTTATATTTATCTATGCCTTTACAAACAGAGTTCATTACTGTAAAATTAACAGTAGGTAATACAGAAAGAAGTCGGTAGTAAGTTCAAAAACAAGATGGTGTGAAAGGGGGATGAGTAAATACGAATGCGCAAATATTAAAAAAAAATAATGCGTGAAAATATTTAATAAAACACGACTCGTTTAAAACAGATAAAAAATCTCTCGACAAATGCGACGGGGTAAATTTTTTCATACGTATAACATGTAACATAACAAAATGCATTTTTATTAATTTTCCGAACATACTTTGCGATTGTTTTCTGTTGAGAGAATTTGATATAATTACGGTTTGGCTCTACAAATGTATAAATATTATCTTAAAAAATATCATATATTTTTTTAAGAAACGTAAAAACTTAGAATGTTAAAAATAAATATAATCGATAGAAATTTGGAATGCTTGAACGTAGTGTTTTGGCTTCATAAAATTTACTAAGCTATGTTTGGAATTTGGGTGCTACATATTTTCGGTTCGGAAGTCAATTCAATCGCGAGCTACAGAGTATTTAAATATGCACACAACTGTTCTATTGTTTGTGTTCCATATATCATATTCATACATACAATATTCATACGAGTGTTTTATTTCGTGTTCCGTATACATAATAGTAAAGCAAGTTATATAAATTAAGTAATACGCGTTGCTACGTAGGTATTACATTCTATCTTCTCTCTCCGAGTATGATCAAAACTACTGATGTTCTGTAAATCCCAACTGATAGTAATTAATGTTTGTTACGTATCGATTACCTGTGCAATTATTGATTATAATATCTATGTCGATAACGATGACTTTCTAACCTTATGGAAAACAAATATTACTGACGTTTTGCCAGGTAAATTTAAAATACATATCATGATTACTATCTAGTCTAGAACATAATCAAAGATACTAAAAATACCCACATTCAAGATATAATTTACAACACTCCATATTATAATGTAATATAATATGTTTATCTTCTTTGGTCGCAAAGATAACATAAAAAGGAATTTTATTTTTTATCATCTGGCCGGCGGGAAAAAATATTAAAAAATAACTTGCATTTTTTCTTGTTTTGCATTAATTTTTGTCATTATTTTCTATCTATAATAATTATTTGTGTTTCGAAAAATGCACAACATCCAATACATAACGTTCTTATTAGCTTCATGAACACCACTGATATTTACTTGTATCGGGCGCGTGCAGTGTGCACGGAGGGCCGGTACTTCACTTGCCTTTTGCTCTGTTTGAAAGATATTTTATTTACTTTCGACAAATTCCCACAGAGTAGGTTTCCTGACAAACCAAAGTATTTGTCATTCTCATCAAAGTCACACCGTTATTCAAGCTATACTCGTATTATATACAGCGGTATTCGACAAAATCACTATTCATTGCAACTCTACTACTTACCTCCCACCAAAAAAGGGTTATTTTTCAAAAGTATGTAGGTATATTATAATAATTACTGATCGAGTCCTTTTTCAATTATTTTTACATTAATAATTTACACATATTCATTTTTAGAAAATAATTTCTTTAAAATATACTACAATAAAACTATACTAACAGACAGACCAATTAATCATAATATATATCTAGTTTTTCATGACAAAATTAAAAAAAATAACTTATATCATTGATGTAGCTATTCCAAATTCCTGTAATATTTAAAATCTGTTTCTGAAAAAATAAGGAAGTATTCAGATTTAGGAAATGAAATTAAAAGAATTTGGCATTCTCAGACTATAAAAATATTACCATTTGTTATTTCGCTACTGGCATTATACCTAGCTCTCTCATTAAACATTTAGGCATATTAGATTTGTCAAATAATTTGTATATAAAAATGCAAAAATCAGTCATTTTAAATACATGTAGGATTACGAAAGATTTTTTGAATATTTATATTGAGGGATCAGTAGGATTTACCGGTCAAATTAGGAGTTACACCGAGCCGAACCCTCTGATATGAAAATATCTGGAGTCGGTGAATTATTTTCCCATTTAATAGTCTGGTAGGTTAACATCTTGTTTTTGTATTGTTTTGTATTAATTATACTTATATAATACACTTGCGTAGCGTGGATTTACTAGATGATCATTTTTGTGGAAAAGTGTGTGAAAAGGTTTAATTTTTCCTATGGGGAAAACTAAACCCGGACCTAAAAGTCTGGTGCGTAAAAGAAAAAATTGATTTTGCTAAACTAATTCAGATGAACAACGTATTGATTATTATTATTAACGGATTAACTCGTAATTTAGTAAATCTGATGAACTAAAGTCAAATCAAATGTACGTATTTATTCATTAGGTGACATACATTGGGATTGTCAAAAGCTTTTAAAAGAAAACTTAAATTCTAAGGGCCGTCTGTTTCAACACTAGCTAGTCGGTTGGATCCGATTTACAAAACTAGTTATTATGTATTGTATGTACCGATTTACAAAACTAGTTACTGTGTACGTACTTGTTTATTGCGTAAGAATTGTTATTGTTCGAAACAGTTTTTATGAACCCAAACGATAAAACATTTCATTGATGAAGCCGGGACATTATTTTTTATGTTTCCGGGGATTCTAGGCGACAAAATCATTTGAAAAACTCTATACTGTCGCCGTGACATTTTAACTACCCCGGGTAGTGTTAGCGCAAGTGTGCAGGTATTATGGCATGGCATTGGATCTATTCTTATATATGTACTAGATAAGTACATTCTAATTAAGAGGTATAAAAATAACATAATCCAAACGATTTTTCCGATACACTCGCTAATGTACCAGTCATAAACGCATGGTACACAATACTATTAGTATTAATTATACGTATTCATAAACATACCTGTTTGCCTTTGAGAAAAACATGGCGGCCACCTGTTTACATATTTGTACGTAGCCAATAATACCGGTAGTGAATAACGTGCTTCGAAAAAAGTGGTGGGGAAATAAAATAACAAAAACATGATACCACCGACCTACGTCACAATCATAAAATAATATCGGAAAGATAAACTCAAGATATATTTAAGTCCGGTGTCCGCGAGTATCTCCAGAGGTGATACAAAAACAAATAGAAACACGTGCACGTGTTGTTTTCATTTGGCAAGATCTTTTTTTTTATATTATGTAATATTACCAAAAAAGGCCAACATACATAATAATTGAGCTACTGATTGGAAAAATATACAAAATTTCTAATTCGATTTTAAGTTTTTTCAAAAGATTTCTCTCCTATTTATAAAAGATGATTTAAAAAATTATTGCAGATTGGCGAAAAAATTAGAAAGAACCATAACCTCGATGACCTCAGAATTAGAACGGTAAGATCATTGACTCTGAGCCAGAAGGTAGCAGGTTCAAATTCGGACGAGGACGAATAACAAAATGTTTTAACGGGGTTTTTCACTTATAAAAACATTTAAATTTTGTATCTCGCTTTGGAGTGCAAGCTACATACATATTGACGAAATCATCACCACTGCCTGCAATTTTTTTATTCTTTGAAATTGCTACATTCTTTGAAATTTCTTTTACATATAAACTATTTTTTGTAATATATTTATATGAAATTATTTCTTACATGTAATAAATTTAAATTTGTAATTGTGTAAGAAATCAAAATATTATTATTATTATTATTATTATTATTATTATTATTATAAATTTATAGTATTGCCCTGGTAAACGATCAAAATTCCGAATCGAAACATTGATTGACTTTTGGTAACTAAAAACGTCGAACATGTTACCTCTAGTGGCGAAAATAAACGTATAACTTTTGATAATAAATAATGTAGAAGGAATATTAACAAAAAATAATTACATAGATATGGATTACTTTATAATAAGTATTATTACTTATACACAAAAAATGGTTCCACGACAACTCAGTTGAACATAAGTGGCATTTGAACATTACTTTGAAAAGTCATTAAAAGTATTTTTTTTAAATCAGGGTGGCCACAAAAAACGGATTTCAAAATTCCCTGATAATTCCAGGTTTTCCAGGGCAGTTTTCACATTTTTCCCTGATATGTTTAATTCGATATAAGGGGATATCGTTAGTTAGATAAATAATAAAGGGAATTCTGTCATCTATAGGATTTACTAATTCTTAACATCACAATAATCTATTAAACTACTGGAGCGATTTTTGGCTTATATATGCGCCATTTCAATTGTCTACGATTGCTTTCTAGATAAAAAAGCCAATTATTTCTTTATTCAGCAAAAAAAAAATTTAAAATATTTTAGCTCCCTCCTGTTATTTTGGTCTTAAAATGAAGCTATTGAAATGTTTTATCTATTATAACCATAGATGTTGCAAATCTGAACTTCGAAGACTACTTTAGAACGATGTTAAAAATATTTTTTTAAATTAAGGCGCTCCGCTGACGAGGCAACTGAAACCAAACTAAAACCGGCTGGTATCTATGTTTTGATTGGTCAAAAAGCTTGTTTAACCATAGACGAAGAACTATCAGCTGACAGCTGGCAACTAGCAACGGCCGGCCACGGCAATCAGTACCAGCAGTGCGAATCACGAGTTGCCGCTTGCGTTATCACAGGTTTTTGAGTGATTGTGCAATGCAGGCAACTAATTGGTTAAAGCACTAAGAGATTTGATGTTTGAATGTGGATGAAGCAATAAGTGCTCGGTTTGTTAGAAACGACATGTCACATGACTAACCTTAGAAAATTCTTAAAAACAAATCTTAATTCTTAATTCAAATATGTATGATGTTTGAATGTGGATGAAGCAATAAGTGCAAAAAACCACAATTTGGTAGGCGGGTATGGGTACCGCCGTCCCGGGAACCATTTATTGTATAACCAACACCTCTGCCACAGGTTATTCCAAGTCGTTCGATATGTTTGGTGACTTAGCAGGAGTGCCCGGGTTCATGGAGTGAGGTTCGTCCGGGTCTTGGGTCTATTACGACCGTAATTGGTGTCCGACCCTTTTGTTATAACATTACTTAGCTTTTTCTTTACAGATTTCGCACCTACTGGAATAGTATTGGTATATAGTATAGGGGAAAAACCAAGGCGGGTGATTTTTGACATGATTGTGTTGCAAGGGCTATTTACGAAAATAATCATAAAAAATACCTACCTATCTAGTTTGTTTTTGTCGGCATATTTTTTGTTACACACGCCACAAGTTAAAATAATAAACACAACTTTGGGACTTCACAAATCTAAAATAACGAATTTTGTTTTATTTTTGGAATTCCCTGATATTCTAAAAATATTTTGAAATTCCCTGACATTTCCCTGATAATTCCAGGTTCGGTAAAATTCCCTGATAATTCCAGGTTTTCCAGGTATTCCAGGTTCTGTGGCCACCCTGTAAATAGACCATAACTTAACGTAAAGTAACGTATTTAACAAAGTATTTGTTATGCGTTACTTAATGTAATGTAATGACTTTTCAAAGGAGTGATGAAGTTGTCCAGTTGTTCGGTCACCATCGCGCAGTGTGCGATTCCAAAGTACAGGAAGTCGATAATACATTATTTTCTCATACTTCTTCTGCAATGTATTATTTATACATAAATGTATATATTTACATTTTAACAATATATTCTCCGCCAGCCGGTATCTAAGATTTAAAGCCCGTTTATACAGGCCTGCACACTGCCTAGAATCTGTCTATCATAATATTAATTAATTAAAAATAATAATTAAATAAATTCTTTAAATATTTTCGACATTTGAAAAACGTAGGTATTACCCAAAATTAAACTTACAAACATTACTTACAAACTCATTCACTTGACACTGGCTAGAACACTAATTTGGGGTGAAAAACCATGAAGAAGAAAAAAACAAAAATACGTAAGTACGTTGAAAAAAACGTAATTATATTACGAATCTTTTGCGATGTCAGGCCCGTATAAATTGGGCATCATGGCTCACTCAGATGAAGTCTACGCAGACGCGGAAATAATTACGCGAATCTATTGTAATCTATGTAATTGCGGGTAGATACTAAAAAATATACGGAAAAGTTTTGTTCTTTGAATCGAGACAACGATAAATTGCCGCCTACGAATTCATCCCAACAATATTAACAATTTATCAATGTTCATTTGAGAATGTTCATCTTCATTACAACACCTATGGCAGTCACAACACGCCTATGGTATCTTCAACAATGCAAATGTATCGATGTCAGGGACCGATGGAATTATTTCTACCCTGATTTTGTATGGCATATTGCATCAGACAAGGAATATTTTTGCCCCTTATTGAATAGAAACAGGACATAATTTCAACTTGTTTATCTCGTAGGCGTTGGAGGAGAATTGACACAAGGTCCATTCATTTTAAATGAGGGATGAGAATCATTTTTAGTGAGTATAGGTTCTGCATTGCAGTCACGTTGAGATAAAAGATCGCTGAAAATGATATCATTTTGACGAATTTACGGCCGTTGTTCCCAACTTTTCGGTCGATCAATCTGAGTCTCCGATCAGTTAAGTTATTTGTTTAGTAACGCTCGAATCGCCTGTTGATCGGAGAGTTGTGTTGGGAAGAGCGTATTTGTGCATTTGAGGAGTGTTGAGCCAAAATTTCGGCTCAACAGTTGATGAACAAGGGCCGTTAGAATCGTATGTTTCCCAGCATACAAAATATCAAAAAGTTGCTAGAATCACCCAAGATCAGAATCACCGTGGCGAAATCAATGGGAACTTACGTAAGTAGGTCGAATAATAAAATACAATGTTCACAACAACAACAACTTTCTCAGAAAAAAATCAGAATGAGGTGTGTGCCAAGTCATATCCCGTTTCTTTGTATCCTTGTGGCCACGCTTTCAGACTGGGTCGTGGAACCTGTTAGGATGGAGGGATCTCATTCTGTGATTCGCCTTTCCGAGAGATCCCTCTACATTATTTACTGTAGTGTGTATGCACTCGTGGAGATTCAACCTGTACGCGGTAACTAAATACTATGTATTTGGCTAGCTTTACACGTGTAAGTTTTTTCGTAAGTTTACAACTTCTGGCCAATGGGCACATTGGATTTTCAAAATGTAATATGCCCTTTGCCAGATGTCGTAAACTTACGACAAAACTTACAAGTGTAAAGCTAGCCTTTTGGCGAGATTCTCGATGATCGTTATCGCTAGCAGAGGTCACATTAATAAATTATTTCGCGTTCGTTTAGTACCTACTCCTACGGAATGAATAGCAGGGCTGTTGGGCAACATACAACTTACGTTTTGGTCGAAAGCGGCGCGGTGATCACGCACGCCACGTTTAGTTGTTGGCACAGCTTGTAAACAGAGGAAAATCAATAATGCGCGCCATAAATGATGTGACGAATGCAAAATTTAGAGATTACCCAAATTTTAAATTATGATCAATATTTTCAATAACAATCAATCGATCACGGCTAAGTGTCCCCGAGTAACAAGATAATAACATATCCATTATAAGATACGTCTGGAAGTTAAAATAAAATAATTAATCAGTTATGATCGATCAACTACATTAATGTAATCTAAAGCCAAATTCATTAATATTGGTGAAAAATTTTATCAGGTAGCCAACGGAAACAATAAATAATTAGGACATCAGAGAAACTCTCTGTATCTATGTTCAATAATATGTTAGTTGGTTTATAATAATTTTGCTTTTCGCAAAGAAACACTAAACATATTATTATAATATTATTTGAATGTAGGTATCTAATATTTACGCAGTGAAAGTGTTTAGACTCTCCTTTAGTCTCCATGAATTAGTTCGTGTTAGAATGAAGTGAATGTGAATGTGGAGCAGGTTAGTTAGATGATAAAATGATAATGCATAACAAATTATTAAGTTAAATTTTCTGCTTAGTAATTTTACATTATTCATTTGCGTAGAGTTAGTTTGTTATACCAAGTTGCTCGGCCCACGCACAACGCCCGGTCCGAACTTAGATACTGAACTTTGCACCGGACTGTGATAGACTAATGTAATTTCAACATTTGATCTACATTTTTATGTTTGTTTCTCAAAGCGGCGTCCAAAACTATATAAATGATGGCCTACATCTTCTAACACGTGACTAAAAAGAGATTTCGGGGAAGAGGTGAGTAGATGATAAGAAAAACAAAAACGTACGAGATGGAAACGATTCTAAGTATCTTTCACTATTCTACGAAATTTCTCTGGCATAGAGTAAAGATTCCTGGATGTGGAGATTGGATACGAAGAGAAAACATTAAATTATTTATCCAGGAAAGCGACGAGACAAAGACAGAGCAATCTTCAAAAAAGTTTTCTTGACATTTTCGGAAGCCTGACCACTACAAGCGTCAAAATGATTACATATATAATGTAAACTTGAAACAATGATCTGCAAATATTCACAAAAATAAACATATTTTAATGTTTAAAATTTAAAAGTCAGTAATAATTGAAATAAGTAAGACGGGAAATGCTGTCCGGTGAAGGAAATGGTTAGGAAGGGGTTCGGGAAGGGTAAATGGCGAGATTTATTTGAATTAATTACAGGTTTTCCTTGAAACATTCATGTACGAATTTGTTTAGTTATTCTGTTATTCAGCACTCTGGTATTTAGAAACCAGCTGAAGTGGCGATTAAACAAAAATTACAATAACAATATGCCATGTAAATGGCAAATGATAACTTTAACGAGTGTGCACACACCCAATGTAGGTACATTGCGATGTTTGTTTGCACGTACGACAAGACAGCGCGGCGTATGGTCGTTGGTAGTTGGTCCGTCGTGTGGTCCAGGGTCCAGCCCCCGCCGTATCAAATAATGGTGACGTAGGACCCCCGACAACGCCCAGCAACAGAAAGTTGGAGATAAAAATACACACATATTTTGTGTAGGTATTTATGTTGTTGATAACACGCGGGGCTCAGAATGATGAAATATTTCAAATAAATGTCTACTGTCTCCAATTCGTACAGAGTAGGTACATGATGTTTTTTTACATTAGCTTACACATGAGGCTATGAGGTAAAAAAAAAACCTCAGGGTTTGTGCCATGTAGAAGGTATTTTTAGGGAAACGAAGGGGAGGAAGTTCTAGAAAGGACAAAGTTATATACGGGGTGGGTAGGAATCTGGGGGTCAGTGTGTCCAAGAGTGTCATGATATATATATGGGAGAATCCGGCTGGAGAGTTCTAGGGTTAGGTCTCCCTAGACCAGTCCATCCCAATCCGCAAATTTGGCGAACCACATGGCTGGCGTATTGGTTATCCAATAAATGGTTCTCGAGAAGATGGTGCCCATATCCGCCTCCAAAAATGTACTATGCCCTTGATGTGATTTTTCACAAAAACGGCGCTATACAAATTATCCAATTATAATAATTATAGAAGATAGTGGGGTGATACCGCGCCACGGTTCATTAGTGCAAAAGTGATATACAAAGACAAAGCAAATACCTTGCGGTCAGTAAACAAAGGCTATTCAAACAAGTATCAAGGTACGCATCTTACGGGAATGGTTGTAATTAATCCACATAAGAAACAAAGAAAAAGACATGTTAAATACCACTGAGTAATTTTGAGCTGAGTTGGCGCACGGCTGTGCAGCATAAAGCTTCGACGGGTTCCAAAAGAAGGACGGTGGAAGATGCATTATGTACCTAAAAGGGGTTGCTAAAAATAGCGATGCGTGGACAAGGCAAAACGCAGCTCAGGAAGAGATACCCAACACTATACCCCTACTGTAGCATTCCCAATGCAGTTTGCGGGGCACTTTGTCTATTTGAGTTATTAGGGCCTTATAAACCCCACCCACATTAAACGCATAATATTTTTATAACAACACAAGCGAGTAAGCAGGTACTATGCAATATTATGGGAGATTCGTCCCTGGAATGTTTGAAGGGCAACACACTGACCGGGAGAAAAGGTAAACAACCTTCATCGTGAAACTTCTCAAGTATTTGGGGATAAAATGGTTGTACCGTCATTTTTCAATGACGTGGCCTTTCACAAAATAATATCCCGATGACAACAAAACAAGACATTTTTACGCGTTCAAATAATGATGGAACATATTATATAAAATGTTGAATATTTTAGAGAATGTTCACAATCAGTAGCAGAAAAGGACACACGCGAGGACGCGAGGTCGAGACGAGACAATACATTACATTATTATCCGATCCGCGTGTAAGTACAATTATTTACCTACTATTTACTTGTCCTGCAAGGTACAATATTCGGTAAGGTATATTATGTTAACTGATATCTTCTCGTCGCTACCGAAGCAAGGAATATTCAGCTCATGGAAATAGTGATCACACTGATCACGATCAGCAACGACAAGAACAATGCATTTGGTAACGGTAAGTGACTTTGCTCCAAGTAGTCAAGCCAAGTAGCCATTCAAGGAATAAAGGTAAGGCCTCGGCGTAATATGGGTCAAGGGACCCGCGAGGATATTACTCCCGGATTTCGTTTCGAGCAAACACAACCACAAACAAATAAACACTATTATTATTTAGGCTAAGAGAAGTTAAGTGTTATTTAGTTTGTTGTTTATAGATCACTATCGAGATCAACCATGTGCAAAACATTTAGAATAACACAAATAATATTGCGCAATGCACTTTTCCGTCAAGAATTGATGTTGAGTAGGTATTACGATGTAGAGTTCAAAACAAACATAATCTGGTCTGTCCCATGCTTTACCATGAATTTGTAAGATAATTTTGAAGGTATTTTTGTTAAATATAGGATTTGTTCCACAATACCAACCGGATAATATAAATAATAAAAATCTTACTAATAATATAAACACGAAAGTTTTTATGGATGTATGTATGTTTGTTACTCTTTAAATCGAAATTTAATTAATGGATTTTAATGAAACTTTACAATAATATAGCTCATACATCAGAATAACATATAGGCTATAATTTATAAAGCTAGCTATTTATTTTCAATATATTGAAAATAATAATTATAGTTTTAATAGAAAACGTCAAAATTTGAGAATGACATTTTGCAAAACAATGATTGTTAAATCAAAATTCTATTTTGGAAAATATTTAAATTAGTGAAATTATTTGAAGTACTGAAATTATTTGAATACTTTGAATCGAATCAAGAATTATACATATTTTAAATAAAAAGGTTAAGAATTTTGGTATAAACGTAGATGGGACCTAGGAAAAGAAAATAGATTACTCGAAGTACTAACCCTATGCAGACGAAGTCGCGGGCAGAAGCTTGTATTTCATATATAATAAGTACCATAATATTATCGATAGTGATCCCAACAAAAGATTAATCTCTTAATAAAGCTTCTTGCGATCTGTTGACTGCCGAATATTTAGAATAAGAATTCAGAATTTTTTTTTTTTATAAATATTTTTTGAACCATAATAATAACCAGAATAATTTTGGTTTTGGTGGCATTTTTAAGATCAACACGCCCTTGTCTAGACTTTGTTGGACGATGATTATAAATAATGAATAAATAACAATAGGTAACAATTATAAGCAATAATTATCAGCCTGAAACACTCAACCATATTGAAAAAACCTCCCAAGAAAAGATACTTACCGCCGACGGGTCTCGAACCCGTGTCCCTCTGATCTAACCACTGAGCTACGGCGGCTTATCTCTTGCCCGCCAAATAATTCAATATATACTAATGTTTCATTCAACAATTACCGCTTATTACATTTTTTCACCTGCAAACAACCAACTTTATTTTATATGAGAAAGGCATTGTAAGTGCTAAATTTCTCATTAGGTGGCGTCGAGACATAACATGATGTCTACATTTTTTGGTGAAATACTTTTAACTTGTCAAATATTAATTATTATTTTTAATCGATAAACTAACAATTTTTATAAGCAATAATGATCAGCCTGCAACACTCATCTATATTGAAAAAACCTCCCGACAAAAGATACATGCCGCCGACGGGACTCACAAAAAAATAACAGTGAATAAATATCATTGAATATTACACATATTTCATAACTCGCTCACTTAGAAGAATTAGATGAATCGACAATGGAAACGATTGGAAAGAAGCTAAAGTTGAAAATCTCGTTCCAGTTGAGGGCAGGCTTGGCCCGGCCAAACCTGTCCTATTAGATTACACTCGTGCAGACAGTAAACATTCGAATGTTGCACGTAGGCCATGTTTTGTTTTCTATCTCATTTACGGACTTGGAGTTATCTCACACTGACAGGGACAGCACCATTTGATAAGACATTCATTTAGAACGCTATTCGAGAAGACGCAAGAATTATTTTTTAGTAACGAAGATTGTGAAGTAAATGTAGGTGTGTCAGATAAATGTTAAAAGATAGCGGAGGCATTTGGAAAATAAATCAAAAACAACTCGAGCAAGAAATTATGTATGGGGCAATCAACTCCATGGCTTGTCCCATCGTCCCATTGATGCCTCAGAGCAAGTTCCCGGGAACAAATGTGCGTGTAATATAAAATATAATGTTTTCATAAATTGTACACACACTGAAGGCCAAAAGATTGCTGTTTTTGGTAGCAAAGAGTATTTTTAAATGTAAGTATTAAACATATTAAGAGGGTATAACCAGAGAATACAGGAAATATGTCCATCTTAAATCAAATTCTTGACGTATTGACTTTTTTTTACAAAAAAACATACATTGATTACGAAAGATTGTTATTTTACCTGGTAAAGTCATGTTTTAAATTTTGAAAAACTAAGTTTATTTTTAATATAGTAAGGTTTTACCTTGGTCGTTGGCAGATTTTTTAAGTTTTCAAACGAAATATTGTTTTATTTACAACACACATTTCAAATCATATAATCACACAACAAAATAAATCAATATATAATCTATTAAAGACACTTTTCAGAATTTTAATTTTAGTTCAATTAAAATCATTCAAAAATAAATCAGAGAACGTGTTTTGTGACGAAAATACCTCAGTTTTTCTATTTATTTAGGATCTTACAAACTAAAATATTTCAGATTTTTTTACACACTTATTTTGTTTAGACATTATTGAAAAGTCATAAATACTTCTGATCAAAAAATACTTACAAGAAGTAAACGATATTAAGAAATGTATCGTCAATCGTTTGAGCATTTATTGCTTACTTGAATGTAGGTATATTAAAGCAAATTTTGAATGAAATAAAGTCGATATTGAGTTGTTAGTTATTAGTTAAACTTTTGGGTACGGAGAATAATCAGTCTTTCTCATCGGAACCGCCCTGTACATGCAAGAGCACGATCGCAAGTTGAAATTTGAATTCTCGGCCACTGGTCAATGGACCTTAACTGTTAATCAATTGATGGATTATTAAATTACCTTCCAGAGTTTTCCCTACATTTGCCAAAAAGATTATACAGTGCTTAGTAGTTTTGAGTTAGGAGTGTGGGGTAAAAACCTATAAACGCCATTACGAAAATTATTCCAAGGGCACCAAATAAATGCAGCAATTTCAAATGCATTTAATTTAGCGATCTTAGTAAGGAAAGATTTAAATCAATACAATAGATTCCTTTATGGATTATTAAATTAAAAAATGAAATATAGGTAGGTACCGATGATTTGTCTGTATAAGTGAAGAAGCGAACCCAACATTCTCGGTACAGAAAGTGTGTATGTATTTAAAATAGACAGATGAACATAGAATGATAACACTGAAAAACATCTATTTTTATCACACTATTTTATTACTCTGTTTTCGTATTAATGTAATGAGCGAATGATTCCAGAAAATTAAAAATTACACGTAGCACATTCTCGACAAGATACATAAAACATGACTCGAAGGTCAAGATTTACAACATGTGGACCGTTGACGAACAACAAAAGGTAGACAGCAATGAACCGGCAAGAGAAAAATCGACGGATTAGACGGGTCTCGAAATTAAAATACGTAGAGGAAAAGCAAATCTCAAAAGACGGATCGTGATTCGCGACGAGGGAATCACTTGCAAAAAAATTAACCCCACAGAGAGCTTATTCCCTCCTTTCCCTTAGGACTTTGTCATATTTGGGAATTCAACAATTTATAAAATTTGTCATAGGTAAATCCCGCTGGGACCGACATTTTTGGTGATTTTTTTTCTGTTTCGTGAATATCTGGTGTGGATAGTCCCCAATATTCCCCCTTGTAGAACCGCTAGTGGGTAAATCGGTTTATTATGTCTTAATAGTGAACAAACCTGCATTCTGGATTCCAAAGTGTCCACATCGCACAACGAGCGCCTTTTGATTCAGGGAGGACGATATTACAGAGATGTAGCGTGGATAAATCTGTTCGCGACTGTTTGCCAATGACATGGTGTTTGTACTTCGTATCGATTTGCTATCCTGAACACCCGGCCCTTACACACCACCGTCATCATCACAATTGGATGACTGTAAAACTGGATGAATCTGTTCGCGAATATTTGCTAATGACATGGTGTTTGTAGTTCATATCAATCTGCGATCCTGAATACCCGAATCTTATACACCACCGTCACCGTCACCATCACCATCACCATCGGGTGACTGGATAACTTGATACTATCTAATCATGTTCATAAAGTCTGCCACGATTAGTTCAGTTTTGTTGTAATCAAACAGCTGATAATCGCGCTCGGGCTGACTGCTGGATATCAAAACACTTGTTATTACGGTACTTTATCTCACACGGATCGTGTTTAATGTTTGCGTCTAGACTCAAATAATTCATTATTACATTTCCAAGGCTTGCAATATAATATAAGTCAAGTGCCTACTTGATCATGTTGATCCTATCATCAAAGACTTTCGCGTAAATATTGTATTATGTAAATGACGCCGACCCTTCATAGATAATATAAGTATTCTATTAGGTAGTACAACAAAGACCTGCGAATTTAATCAAAATACTTTTAATTAAAATGCTAAAGTATTTATGGAGCTTAAATATTCAAGGCAATAATCTCCTCGGATTGCGTGTAGCTGAGCTGTCGAACTGATAAATAAAAATAAAAACAAAGTACGTAACGGAACCTTTCACTAGGTTATCTTTTCGACAGGCCCCCTGCCACTATATTGACGTTCGAACGGCTCGAGAAATTTTCAGACAAAAAGTTGACCACCACCTCGGGAAGTTTCGTGCCTGGTGTAGGGGCCTGGTCTGAGGGGTTAATATGTATCTTCTTCGTTAGCTAAATTGGCGTTAACATACATCACCAGAACTTGAACCTCTTCTTCATCAGCACTCCTGTTAGGTACGTTACATGCGACTCATCACTGAATCATTAAACGTGCGTTAGGTTAGCGTACAAGATACAGAATAATCTGCCTGGTCAGTTTCAACGTCTGAAAAACCCAAGAGTGTCTTATTTCGGCAAAGCCACTGTCTGGTGCAATTTGAGGGGAGCACCCTCCTCAATAAAGACTCAATTGAAAAGTTTGAAGTAAGTATATCAGACTGGCTCAAGGATCGGGGCTCTCAAGTACGTCGAACAATAAATTTTGGGGCTTGAGTCTCAAAATACCTGATAAACCTGCTTGATTCTGTGTAAAAGAGGGCGGTCTGTCTGATTGACAATCCGCTGAACGCCATCTCTAATGCACAGACGCCATGTAGATATGCTGAGTCTCTTCTGAGGATATTTCAATGGAGCCAGCAGCATTGATGCCCTGTGCACCGGTGCACCTACGCGAAACTCGACGGACACGGTTGGAACACCCGTTCGCAGTGTTTGTTGATGTTAGCATTGAGAATTTTATAACATACAGTTTACTTTACAAGGTCAAATCTCAATGCAATCCTCTTGAGGGGGTCATTTACATCATCCTTTCGCACTATCAATATATTGTACTTTCTTTATTTTTTTTTTTTATATTTTGATCATACTGAGTTGATTAGTCAGACATCTCTAAAACAAAGTTTTGAGAAAATGAGGAAAGCAATATTCGTATTATTTACACAACCATAAATCAAGCATTATTAACACGTGTCTGTATTTCACATATTAAATATATTATAAAATAATACCGGGGAGCATAACGGTCCGGTACATTCGTATGACACTTTGAAATATCCTGCTATCCGTATAAATGCGTGTTTAGGGAGAGCCGCTTCATGCCACGACAAAAAAATATATACCTGCACCATGTTACCTGTACCTATCATGGAACCCATACTCTTTGTACTGTACTCATGTGTAACTCTTTGTAAACAACAACAAACCCTACTGGAAGACTGGGAGAATGCCTGAATGTTCTCGAGTAGATAGATACCCATTCGACTATTTTTTATTTTATTTTTTCATTGTCAACGCCCTTACGGGCTTTTACATAGTAAGTGTATGATATGATATATACAGAGACACAATGTTTGGATAAAAAAGAACATCAACTTAAAATATGAACATTACATAAATAGTAGGTATGAAGGTAAATTTAAGTGAAAATAATATATTATAGGAAAAAGAAAGAGAGAATAAAAAAAAAAAAACAGAGACCACTTTTTCAATTGTAGACAGCATAAAAATAATAATGAAATGTAGGTTAAAATATAATTTTTTTTAGCTGAATAATACATGATAAAGTGCATGATATAGAAAAAGAAATGAGAGGAACATCAATTTATATTAATATATTGAGTGGGAATGGTGCAGGAAAATCTTATTAAAATAATAAATAATTTGACAAGTGGTTACCAGACAACATCAACATTTTGTTTAATTTACATTTGCAATATAATTGATTTGGTGGTGTTAATGAGAAATCTGAATATTGTACCAGATGGATGGTACACTTTTACATAAAACTGCATACTCTACTAAATTATCGATTTGTCAACTGGACAATCGATTTTTAGTTGGAATAGGTAATCAGGAGGACGAACGAGTACCATTCAAACAAAGGTTCTATATTTATTATAAAAAAATTGCAAAGGTTCTATATTTCTTGGTATATGGGTAAG
Source organism: Limnephilus auricula (assembly GCA_951813805.1). Taxonomy (NCBI): domain Eukaryota; kingdom Metazoa; phylum Arthropoda; class Insecta; order Trichoptera; family Limnephilidae; genus Limnephilus; species Limnephilus auricula. The sequence goes on along the minus strand of OX638388.1, from coordinate 19,185,445 downwards.
AAGCGTGTTGTATTATTTTGATGCGATAATATGCATGGCCTGTAGGCCACTTGCATCAAATTTTTAATTATTCTTTTTCGTTTCAGTAAGCGTTCTAAGACATTCTGAATATTTTTTAATTTATGAAACCATGGTGATCAATTAAATCCTAAAAATTTCAATCCTCAAAATCGGATATTTTTATATAAACCGGAAAGACCGCACATAAATTATAGACGCGAAATTAAAATAAATTAAACAACCAAAAATCAATTTAAAAAAACGAATTCCACACGAATGACAGAGGGGAACAACAAGACGTATCAAAAATATTACATCTCATAAAATAACCTTTTTTCTTGATCCAACTTTTTGATGTTTTTTTTTTTTTTTTTGTTATTGTTTATTAACAGATTATTCATCCAATTACAATACAATCATCTCATTCTGACATCTGGGAAGATAATTAAACAAAGCTAAATACATTATCCGTTTCAGAAAATTCATTTCTTGTCATGCTAAGCTGTGCCAGAACATCTGTTCTGCCATGTGGTATCTTGAAACAAGTCGATGTGACGACTACGAATCGTTGTTATATTATAATTTTCAACGTCATTAGAAAAAAAATAGATTAATTATGTCTTACTACGCATCAGGTTAATACGCAATATTTCTTATTTAAACATGTAGTTAGATTTAGGATTATTATTATGAAAAGTGTGAGTATTTATGTCGGGGGAGACGAAAATATATGCATTTTAATGCTATTATGATAATTATAACATACTTTTTTGGACAAACGTCTACACTACCTACCTATCCACAAAACCACTATGTAGTTATAAAATGCATGCAAGTGGCCTATTTGGTACCTACCTACCTATATTTGTAGATAGTAAAATGAATAGTCTAATATTGTATTGAAACGAAGAAATAATTCATAAATATCACAAATAAATAAAACCAAGGCAATGAAAAGCTCAAATATTGTAAAATATAAACAAACAAAAAAATACATCATAAAACCAAAAAGTCTTTGGAAAGGCATGGGATGCTTAGTTGTAATCTTACTTAATATTATAAACGCGAAAGTTTGTATGGATGTATGTATGTTTGTTACTCTTTAAATCGAAATTTAATGAATGGATTTTAATGAAACTTTACAATAACATAGCTCATACATCAGAATAACATATAGGCTATAATTTATAAAGCTAGCTATTTATTTTCAATATATTGAAAATAATAATTATTGTTAATAGAAAACGTCAATACTTGAGAATGACATTTTGCAAAACAATGATTGTTAAATCAAAATTCAATTTTGGAAAATATTTAAATTAGTGAATTTGAAGTACTCGCCTAATACTTTGAATTGAATCAAGAATTATACATATTTTAAATAAATAGGTTAAGAATTTTGGTATTATAAACGTAGATGGGACCTAGGAAAAGAAAATAGATTACTCGAAGTACTAATCCTACGCAGATGAAGTCGCGGGCAGAAGCTTGTATAAAATAATTTAAAGAAATTACACACACCTCTGCTTACTAAATACTAGGAGAAATTTTTTTTATGTAAGTAACTTTAAAATCATAACAAATACTAAAATAAATAATACGAGTTAATTATTTATTATTTTAGTAAGATTCTCCTGCACCATTCCCACTCAAAATATTAATATAAATAGTCGAATGGGTAACTATCTACTCGAGAACATTCAGGTATTCTCCCAGTCTCCCGGTAGGGTTTGTTGTTGTTTACAAAGAGTTACACATGAGTACAGTACAAAGAGTATGGGTCCCATGGTAGGTACAGGTAACACGGTGCAGGTATATTTTTTTTGTCGTGGCATGATGCGGCTCTCCCTAAACACATATTTTTACGGAAAATGATTTTATAGTTAGGCTACAACAAGTAGCAAAAGAGTAATTTCGCAAATATTTATTTTAGGTAGATACCTAGTACCTACCGGTCCAATAACCGGTCGTTAACTTTCTAAAACTGGCCCTGAATATCAAATGAACAGTAAACAAACAAAAAAAACGAGCAATGTAAACTAAAAATATAGGAATTAAAAATGAATAAAAACATAGGGAAAAGTACAAAAAACGTGGAAGTATTAAATGATAATAACTCACCAGTTCTGGGTTTAGAAATGTTCATCCTGTCCTTATCCTCTCGCATGGAGTCCGCAGTAGAGACGGGAGCCATGGTAATATTGTTGGAAGTTTTGCCGGTAAGTTTGGAAGAGTCCCTAGGTGTAGAACTAGCACACAGTTCGCTGTTGGCCGTATCGCCGACGACTGACATCGAGCAAGTATTGCTGGCGATAGCTGAGATGGCTGCGCCCGAGCCCCCCTGCAGGCGACGCTTCAGCCAGTCTCGAGGCAGTGATAACAAACCCCCCTCGCCAATTATGTGCAAAGAGGACTTCTTATCTACCGGCATTAGGCTACGATAAATAGTCGCCAAGAATCCCAGCTTCAAGACGAAATTGATTATCACAAAGTGAAAATACAGCAGCACCGTCAAATATATTTGGACCAGTTTCTGTAACGTCATGGCGGATTTTTGATAGGCGAATGTAAACAAACTGAGAATGTTCCATTACACCGATCCGCGCCTAAATTTCAGCCCTTTCTTCGCAAAAATGGTCGGAGGAAGTGTGTCGGATAAAGTGGACGAGGTCGGGTCTCATGGTGGCCGAAGCCCGGGAGCGCGCCGCTGGCCCCAGGGCCGCCGCTGACAAAGCGATGAAACGCCGAGAAACGCAAACAACACACATGTGAAAACTGTCCTTGTTTAACAAAAATATGCACTTCATAAATGAAATCGCGGTCCTTAAACCGCGTTTAAGTTCGAGAAACTCGTTTCAGTTTTCTGATCAAGACACAATACGATAAATTCGTGAAATAAATTTTGCACAGAAGGTCTCTTTTGGCCTATTTTTGTATTCATATAGGTATCAGAGGTTGTTATTAGCGCGCAGCTAATATTAGTCCGGTTTGAGGGTCACAACTTTGGACGATTAATTTATTCAGTGTGATCACGACTTTTAAACAACAAATTATACCAGCGAAGATGACATGTCCATACACAAGTACGCCAAATCCAGTCAAGTCAAACTGTATTAATTATCGTTATAATTGTTATGTTGTCAACTGAAAGAAAACACCACTTTACTGTAGTAGGTATGTATGTGACGTATGTATACTGTATACTATACCCATCTATGTATACTATACATCATCTATATCATATCTATATACAATACACAATATTGAGCTGGCGGTAGTGGCACCAATGAATAGAGATGGTCAATATTCTTGCTCCGGTTACATGGAAACGGTTACTTTACGGGAACCGGTTCATTTGGGAAACCTTTCTTGGCGAAATATAAAAATTATAAAAAACAACAAATTATTGAAGGAATACTTCTTTAGGGGCATTACCAAGAGTAACCCAGATCTTTTTTGGACGGAAATAACATTCTAAACCTGAAATGACGTTCGATTTTTATTTCATCACATTAACGTGGTAGATATGGCAACAGTGAGTGTGACGCCTAGCAACGAATAACAAAACGTCAAATCAAACTCAAACGTCAGACATCATCCTTGTATCTTGTTTAAACATATTTTTGTTATGTTTTGTTGATTATTATATTATTTAACTAAAGATTTTAGATGAACATATTGATTTGTCTTATTTATCTCTCAAAATTATTATTAATAAAAAATAAAAAAAAAGATTGTTGTGAATTCTAGCTATTGAAGTAAAAAGTAGCAGAAGTGTGACAGTAAAAATAAAAATAATAAAAAAGTGTTCATTCAAATGGCTGAATCGCAGGAAAATTTTACAGATTCGTCTATAAATAATTAATAATTATAAACAAAAAAATAAACAACCTAATCATCTCGCTCCGCCTAAAAATGTAAGTTTTTAGTCAAAGAAGTTTTACTTCAACTGCGCGTAAAGGTTGGAGGCACTCATTTTTTTTTAATTTTGAGAAACTGGTTCAATTTTTCTCAGAATTATGGTACTGACAGACATGATCATCAGTAGTAATGCCCCGTTCTGACTGGGGAGTATTTTAGTAACTAAACGTATCCGAACACCACAATTTTAGTAGAGTAAGCTAGTGCTAGTCAGCTAGTCAGTAGATTGAATCCATTTGGTTCTATTTTTTAGGTAAGTAGAGTCCCCCTCCACACGTCCCTGCGCACTGACACGCGCAGTTCATTCGTAGACGCAGACACGCGCGATACGTCGGCCGTTGGAGCGACTCTAATGCTAAGACCACACCGAAGCCAACCTTCTAACTCCGAACTTAGTTCGGAATTGGAAGGTTGGCCGATCGTGTGGTGGCTGTGGCCAACCCTCCAGCTCCGAACTTCAACATGGCGGATGTCGAACAGCTGATTCGGCGCTTGTCTTATCAGTTGCCTACAATTATTACGTAGAGGTATAAACACGATATGTTTTCAAAAAATTGTTATACCTCTCTCCCGTAATAATATTTTCATTTTAATGGTACGTGGCATACGTGTCTTGATCGCCGGCCGTTCGCAGACGACGCATACTAATATGTGGACGGCTGCGACAGGCTGGTTCTGAGTTGGCCGTCGCGATCGCCTCGGAGGCGATCCCGGGCCAACTCGAACTCCTACCTTCCAATTCGAACTTCCAACGCACGAACTACCCCTTCACACGATTATCTAAACATTTGAAGTTGGAAGTTGGCCGCAGTGTGGCCTTACCATGAAATTCTTTATTTTTTGGGCTATTCATATATTTTCGTGTCCATGGTTTATTTATTTTCATCTCACTCATTTATTCGCTCACCAATGAACGCTACTTGATAGCAGTGCGAACACTTTTTGGCGAGTAGAGAGCATGCTACTAATGATCAAATAATGGGAACTAGATGCACGTTGTGTCAGTGACGTTGCTGTTGATTTGTGAACATTCTGAGTGATTCTGAGCGAAGTGCTCTAAGCATATGTGAACAGGTCCTACGAGCATGCTCATTTCGATCCGGTCTCATTCAGAACCCGAATCGATACTTTTATTTTAAAAGTTTCTGTAATTTCGTTGCTAGCATTAATATTATTTTGTTGACTTATATGCATATGAAATTGACTCAATATGTCGTTGTAACTGTATAACCGTTAACATCTTGGACCCTAATCAACCTTTTTTTTTTTGTCAAAATATTCTTAAGTAATTGCGTTGCAGGCAATAACAATATTTTGTAGTTCTGACTGAACTTTAGAACTGACTCTATGTGTTGACGATTATTTGACAAGATAATGTCATGTGTGTTCAATTGTTAGCTTTGCTCAAACCAAGCATGCTCATTTATGAGTTGCTGAGCATGTGTCTCAATACCAACTCTAGTCACCCACCATATTTATTTGAGTTCTCAAAGTAACTGGATAAAGAACCGGACTCCGGTAACTGGAACCGGAGAGACAGTCCACTTCAGGTACCAACACCAACTACCTCTGCCTGCTTCGAAAATCGATCTTCAAAAATCGAGCACGTTCGTGAATGCACCGTTTTTAAGCAAAACGCCTACACACCATCCGATTTAAAGCACTTCTTGCAATACTGCATGCAGAGTCTTTATAAATCGGATCGTTACTAGGCAAGACCGCCAGCCGAATTATAATATTACACTTTTGTCGGGCCGTCGGAATAATAATAATTCGGTTCGGGTCCTACAAGCACTGTTTTAAATCAGATAGTTCGTAAGGCATTTGAAGCGCATGATTGAAGCTTTAACCATCTGATCCGATTAATGTGCCGAGAAATCGCCGTGGATTTTTTAAATTTTGTACCCGTAGTGTTCCGTAGAACCCACCGTTTATTCGCTAGTAGTTCTTTCTCCAGTTATATTGTATTTTGTAACGTATAACCGGTACATCAGTATTTTTTGTAATGGTATCACTAGACTTATCTTGGCTCTCCACAGAGCAAAGTCATGGAGGTAATGCGAGCGAAAAAAACGGTGACCGGTCTACTCAGTGGACATTTTTTAAGTGTATGAATATTGAGTACAAACTTTTCATCGGATGTTAATTCCTCACATGATAATTCATCACGTCTCGAAGCGTCGAAAACTGATAATTGGGGTTTTTAATCTTTGGTCAGGTTAGGTGAGAGGGGGGGGATGGAAGGGTATGTTAATGTGAGTTATGATGTGATGAATTATCATGTGAGGAATTTGTGGGGAATTTTCCATTTTGCTCTCCCCGATTCGGGATTTTGAACATTCGTTGCGGGTATTTTGGAACATGAGCATTGGCAACCCTGCACATGACATGACAGTGATGACAGTTGATGTCGTTTGATAATGGCCGAAATGGCCAATAATGACATTGAACTGTTTCATTGTTTCGTGCTTCGCTGACTTCGCTTCGTGACACGCTCGGGGCGGCGGAGTGTGAAACTTATTTTTAAATTAATCTTATTTTTCCACGTTTCTTTTCAAATTTATAATATAAATTATTACGTAAATCTAAGAACCATTTCTGAAAAGTTAACACTCTTGTCCGCTCTTGTCGTGCATCTGTATGATGGATTACAATAATATAATATTATCTTCGCGAACTAGTTATTTTTTTCCGTGGTAAGTGTTCACAATACAGTCATTTACAACAATATGAATATACCACTTATTTTGTTTTGTTTGCGAAGGGGCTAGTGTGAGTGGTTTGGTGTATTTATGGGGTTAGTCAGGGATTTCATCGCACGTGTCTACAGTTTTTAAAAACACAAAAACCGTTTCATTTTTATAAATGGCGGTTATCGATGTCGACTTGGAAAATTGGATGACGAAGTTGCCAGAAAATTTGAAGGACCTTCCATTAATCTACCTCGCCATTCCAGGTTAGTTGAGTAGATAACTAAATCTTGTTCTACGTTAATTTGTCGAAAACAGTCTAGGTATTTCGGTAAAATTCCCGTACTCCTTCTAAATCTAAATATCATCAGCCGAAAGCGTAGATTAAAGAATAATACCCAATAACAAATTTATTCTATAACCCAAACCAACAGTGAGATATCTCCAAACAACTGTTCTGAGATATTAGGGCTTTTAGGTATGACTATTTTTACTAGAAGTTAAAATGTAGTTTATTGTAGTATTAGTACTTTACTCATATTATTATAGTTCACTAGGGCCTGTTGTTTCACAGAATTTGAACAATTCATCAAATTTCAAAAGTTAATTTCCAAATTTGAAATTTAATGATTTGTTCAAATTCTGTGAAACAATAAAATTAATTCACACCTTAAAGCCCTTATATATATATATACAAGAAACAACTATTTACATCGAGGGAGATAGAAAAACATGCACTTAGATTCGTAGTTTGGAAAATAACACAACAAAACTAGTGATACAATAATATGTTATATTTTAATAGAAAACAAAATATAATGAAAATATCAACAGAACTTAATATGTTTAGGAGCCTTTGTAACCTATGAACTATGAAATAGAGGTAAAGTTTCCATTATACACAAATTATTTAACCCTCGGATGGGCAATGTGGCCTGGCCAGGCCATTTTGATTTTCAAATGTGACTTTTTTTTTCCATTGACTTTTTGGCAAGCGGTATCAATATACTAGACAACTCAGTGAGCTGCGTCGAATAGTGCTATTGCTGATGAGTTTGCGTCTAGTTGGTATAACCAAAAAAATAAATTAAGACAAAACTTCAAGGACTGTACCATGTGGCCTGGACAGGCCACGGAGCATTTCATATTTTTCATTGTCCGGAATGTTCTTTTTCTGGACACAGATCATGTTCGAAGAAGTTTGGTTAGGCTTCTGTGCATATATAAATAGGCAGCTTCTCAGTTGGAGTTAGTCATGGGTTGTGCATGGGCCTAGAGAAGAAAATTTGGTGTGTGTGTTTTTTTTTGTAATTTTTTTTGGTTTTTCTGGATTTTTTCTGAAATGGCTTCATTAGACCGATTATTTGCTAGTTGTAATCATGCGTATATACATTCGCGATCAAAAGGCAATGTTGGTTGAATATTTGGCGACTAATAATAAGGAAAAGGATTAACAAACCAATGGCCATTGTCCATGTTTTATAACACGCTGGATGTTAGTTTTTTGGCATCATACATCCATATTCATTTGAAGCCGGCTAGCAAATCTGTAATCGGCAGGTAATTTATTCTGAAATTGGTCATCCAAAACATGGAAAGACATGTTGCAAATCCAATGGTTTCAAGCAGATCAGCAGTCAAATCGGCAATGCAAAAAATTGGCTGTATTTTCTGTGAGTATATCATGGCACACCTTCTACATATGTCACTCACACACACTTTACATCGTACTAATATAAGTTCTATCTCTTTTAAAGAGCCACCATCAGCTCCCCAGGCATCAAGATCAGCAGCTGCTACAAGATCAGTGATCTCACGGTGTCGACCATTATACAAATTGTGTTCAACCATTGATAAATTTCAACATATAATCTGGTTGATTTGCCACCGTTGCGATGATCCAGTGTGCTTGTCACACGGCACGGAAACCAAAAAGTACACGTGAAACGTTTGAGTGGCCAGATAATCTGCTGATACATACATATGTTCTTCTATTAAATATTGTTATATTATTTTAATAACTTCTACTACTTTTCACCTTCTGTAAATAAAAAAAAACTCAACCTAGATCAATTTTCTTTATATTATTTACACACACGCATACAACATACATATATACAATATATGTACACATATACAACATATTGACACATTCATTTTACAAACCTCCCTTTATCTAAAACTGGTTTGATAGCCCACTCCGCTTATCTGGCCTGGCCAGGCCATATTGCCCATCCAAGGGGTAAAAATACATTGCCCATCGAAGGGTTAAATAACACTTCGAAACAACTTCATTACAACAAGAAACAGTATATATTTGCCTAACCGCCGCACTTTAAATAGGCTCAAATTATGTACTTAAAAATTAAATTAAATTTAAATTAAATTTAATAATGTTATTATTAGGTTCTGCAAGGAATTAAATTTTTTTATTATTGTGACAGCTGTTTCGGCTTACGTAGTATAATATGAATGTATTGTTTGCAGGAAGCCATGATTCAATGACGTTTGGGTTATCACGCAGAAGCGAGCTAGCTCCTGACGTGCCCCTGGCGGTTCGTTGCTTGTGGCCAGCATTTAACGGGACCATCGTACGCTGGAGTCGCACTCAGGAAGCTGACACCACTCAGCAGCTTCATGCGGGAATAAGGTACTTTTTACAGGTTTTCTTTTTGCTCCTTAGCAGTAAGACAAGTGTAAGGAAGTCGTACAGCTTTGTTTTATTTGTTTTTTTAAGAGGAAACCGGGCGGCGTTCTGTCTATACAAACGTGTTCCCCAATTTCCTCTCTCGAATTTGACACTACTTCAAATATTTTTAAAAATAATATAGATATCGACCACTAGCTTGTCGGAATGTCTTATTTTTTTTGTTGATACGTTACTACTTATAGGAGCTAGGATCCTCTAAAAACTGTTGAAATTGCCTGGTTTGAACGCATCAACAGACATTCGGTATGCAAACAATTTTTTTTATAAGCAAAACGTACAGACATGAGTATTTTCTTCTAATGGTTAGCAAAAAAAATCTTAAAAATCGGTTCAGTTTTAGAGGAGAAAAATGGGGAATACAAAACCTCGATTTTGATAATTTTATTTAGGTATGTATTATCAGCCTGAGGCGCAGTTGTCCCTTTTGCTCAGTATTCGGGGGAGTAAGAGCGACAGTGACAGCAACAGTTTGGTAAAATACCTATTGTTCAAATTTCTCCACTACCGGGTTTCGTCTTGTGGATAAATTTACATAGTAAATAACATAATAGGGGAGTACATGTTTTATAATAACTTATTACAAATTTAGAATATTTAAAAGATTTGCAAATATTTAAAAATTTTACATTAAGCGCCTCCGCCCACTAAGGCAACTGAAAACTCTTAACTGCCAACTGTCTTTGTATGACAATGTGATGGCCCGCACACTTCACAATCACACAAAACCCCATTGTCAATGGTAACGCAAGCGGTGACTTGCGACTTGCCCTGCTGGTTGCTCTGGCCGGCCATTGATAGTTGCCAGCTGTCAGCTGATTGTTCTTCGTCTATGGTTAAACAAGCTTTTTGACCAATCAAGACAGAGAAAACAGCCGGTTTTAGTTGGTTGTCAGTTGCCTCAGTGGGCGGAGGCGCTTAATGTGTAAAATGTTATTGCCTTTATTTTCGAATTGGCTTTGACGCTGTACAGTGTCTCTCTCCTACAATGTGTTAAATTAAAAATATATTGACACGTAGACAGTGATATTGTAAAAAAAGAAGAATTGTGAAGAATTGAGAGAATGAGAAGAATTATGTAATTTCATGTGTTGGAGATGAGTTAGTTTGTTTAAGGTTATCAAATTTGATAACCATCGACACAAATCGTCAATTAGCGCCATTTTGAGTTTTTTTCATTTGTATGGTTCCCATTAACCTTTGACATGCTAAGATGCACAACGAAAGTTATGTTGCCAACAGCGGCCACTGAGATAACCTAAGCATGTTATCAATATAAGGCTATCTTCATAGATTTAGTAGGAATACAAAAAATACTTGGAGGATAGTCATTTCAGAGGATAATTCTGTTGGTAATGGGAAAACACCGATTCTTAGCTCGATTCAGCTTTTGATTACATAAATTGTGATCAGCTGTCAATGTCGGTTTTGAATGCTTTTTATTTAATTTTTTTTTATGTAAGTAGCTTATTATGATTTTTTTATATACATATTATTTCTGTAACATATTATTTCTAAAAATTTCAATTTATTTTAGTTTTCTTTATTTATTCAGTGTAACAGATTATTTTTGCAACCAATTGTTTACTACTAGACAAACATTAACATTTTATATACAGACATCTCATTCTAACTATGAATTGCATTCCCCAATACAACGATTACATAGTCTTGGTAACCAATATTTGAACAATATTGATGTATTTGACAATAATTTGAATTTGGCAAACTTTAAACGCCGTATGTGCGAACTATTTCTACTTAATTAAAAAACTATTGTAAATACCAATTTTATAAATTTTTATTAATACCTATTATTGTTGAGTTGGAGGATATTGGCAGGTTATCTATTTTTACTTCATTTATATTCTGTATTACCTACATTTTGTCATACTTTATCTAATCTATATTATGTGTCTTTATATTTTCTGTTACTTTCCTGTATTTTATTCACTTCTAACTCTTCACTGTTATTAATCAAAACATGTATTGCTTTATGTACGTAAAAGCCCTATGGGCGTTTAAATAAAAATAAAATAAATAAATTACTAACTCCTGTGTAAAAAAATGTTAATATTATATATCCGATGTAAAAGCCCCATGGGCCTATAAAAGAACAAATAAATAAATAAATAATATTCTGTACATAATCATTATAAATTGTGTAAGTAATTGGGCGTAAATAAATAAATAAATGTGGTGTATTTTTGCAGATATTTTGACTTGAGATTTGCCACCAAGGCGAACACTAATAAGTTGTACTTCACACACGCTCTTTATGCCGGGGAAGTTACTGAACAGTTCAACATAATAAAGGATTTTCTGGATTCCCACCCTGAAGAGGTGAGCAATTTCCACATTTCCAAAATACCCCCCTCTTCTTCTTAATACTTTTCTTCTCGCTGAAATAGGTAGTTCTACTTAAATTTCGGTAAGAATGGCATCACTGCCCGACTGCCACTGAAGCTGAAGTTTGATTTCTCTAGAAGATGACTCAATAACCGCTGGAGCGATTTTTGGCTTATTATGCTCCATTTTAAATGTCTAAGATTGCTTTTCGGATCAAAAAAAGCCAATTATCTCTTGATTTGGCAAATTAAAAAAAAAAAAAAATACATGTTTGTAGCTCCCACGTTTCTTATTTTGGTATTAACGGAGCTATTGAAATGTTTTATCTATTATAACGATAGATGACGCAAATCAGAACTTCGTAGACTATTTTAGCACGATGTTAAAAATAATTTTTTTAAATATGTTTTTCTCGCAGAATTTCTGATCTATATTATATGGTTAAAATTGAGTCCTTTTTCCAAAGGCATATATACCTTTCATTATCAAGTATACCACAGACAAAATACAGAAATCGAAAATATTCTATTTTGACTCGAATATGTACCTCTGACGGCAGTTTCAAAGTATCAAACACGCAGGATGCGCGGGGTTATAAACTTTACGTTTTTTTTTTAAATTCTACAAATGTCAGATAAACGGTAAAATACAGGTTAATTCATTGGTTTAATGCATTTTAATAATTTTTTATGTCTCCATGTTAAAATTCGAAGTTATAATTTTTTTAATCTTGGCGAAAAATTAAAAAAATGATCATCTGGAAATCTCGAGCAATCGAAGCAAATTTATTTATTTCGCATGGTCGCTCCAGTGGTTAAGCAAATTGTCCTTGGTTCTGACAAATTAATGTTGTTGACATTTTATCAGTAAGCCTTTTGTTCTTGTTCGCTAATTTTAACCCTTTTCACCACAGGTTATCATTCTGGACTGTCAGCATTTTTATGAATTTAAAATAGAAGATCATAGAAGACTCTTGACCATTTTAGTGTCGACGTTTGGCATGAGGATGAGCCCACTAGTGAGAGATTTGGAGAAAATCACCCTTCGATCTCTGAACCAGCAAGGACAGCAGGTTTGCACATTTTATCGTAATATAATGTGTGATTTTGACGGTGCCACCGTTTTATGAAATTATTCTATCTCAATTTTTGCCCCAGTGGACCAGCAATATAAACCTCACATTCGTAATATCCGGAACGTAGACAATTTGTTTTACTTTATGTTTTTATATCTGTAATAATATTATATTATAACTTGTTAGAAAGTCCAGATTGCGAGAGGCTCGCGTAAAAATATTAAAAGCTTATTACATCTGATGTTATAATATATTGTGGGCTCGACAGAATATCTGCCCTGGTCCTTAAGAGGTGTTCTCCAGAGTTTACTCCAGTGCTCTCAAAACTCTTCAAACTCTCACTCAATAGTGGGATCGCTCCGATCCTTCCAACTACCGCCTCAAAGCCACCAATTACATACTCTCAAAGGTATTGGAAAGGGTGGTTAGTAATAAATTGTACACATACCTCGAGAATAACAACATCTTAAGCCAGGGGTCGGCAGATTTTAAAGACTTTCAAGTAAGAGTCAAGTTGTCGAGGAAACAGGATAATAAATATATGCCATATATTTATTTTCCTGTTTCCATTTTTCTTTTACATTAACTTTTCAAAAAATGCATTGAGGAAAATAGTTTCCCTCAGGGCCTATATCATCTATGGGGATGCCGTGTGGAGGGTCTTTCTGTGGAAAGGAGGGATTATCATGTGACAAATGTCAATGTGTACAAATGTGGGATGCGCGTTTGGCATTTTTCCCAAATGTGCACTGGTACCGAAGGAATCAATGACGCTAGTTGCTCGGAGCATTCATTGAAATACCAATAGAACAAGGACAGCATTCCCACCCGACACCCGTGCTATAAAGATTGCTTCCATTGAAGAAGACTAGTTTTTTATTTCGATCCATTTTAGACGTAATAGGATACGATTGGGTCTTTGAAACATTAAATATGAGGTTATTTCAACCCCAAGAGGAAATACTCTCGAGGTAACTGTCCATTCTCTGCTTCAAAGCCCTACGAGCCTTTGGAGTTTGGTTGCCCTTTGGGGGCTTGTTTAATTAAAAGCTATCATGGACTGTACTGTCATTGGTTCACATGTCAAAAGGTCATTGATGTGCATCAAAAACAAAGCCGGAGACAGAACCGATCCCTGTGGGACTCCAGCATTTACTGAATGTGAGGAAGAGATGAAACCGTCTGAATTTTTTTTTAAAGTCAGCAATCCACATCCACGTTATGACAGCCGCCATAAAAATTGGAAATAGGTGGGGGTAAAGAGAATCGTATAAATAAGTCGTCTCAACGTGGCCCACAGTTTGAAAACGGCCTTGAATGCCAAAAAAGCTGTCACAATAATAAAAATCTAAAATACTTGCAGATCTTAACTCTATTAAATCATTTAACATTATTTAAAATAAAAAAATGGATTTCTACGAATTAAACACAACAACAATTAATAAGGAAATACAATAATATAATAATATAAGCACAAATTTGGAAGGTGTACAAAGGCAATATAATAACACAGAAACAGGAAATACAAGAGTATATAAGCACAAAACTGAAAAGTGTTCATTATGATATCGAATAAGTAATAAAAAAAGAATTACACAAATAAAATAAACTGATTAGGACAACCATTTCTTCCCACATTTAGCATACTTTAAATATCGTAGTATTGTCTTTTTCCTCATGGAATCTGTATTGTATCTTTGCCACTTAATTTTGTTGTTGATGGCATTAATTATGAAGGGCACAGTGAATTTAACAATTGCTTCCATCAATTTTTTTTATGTCTCTCACAATTAATCCAATTAAAACGCACATATTAATAATGCGCTCAAGATGTAAATTTTCGCAATTATGATTTATGACAAAATGAATTTCCACAGCGTTGAGAGCAAAGTTTTTAGTTGGATAATTAAGGCGAAGTCTCTCTGTGACATGGTATTCGCGAGTTAATATGAATGAATTCATGGGATCATGATTCACCAATGCAAGATGAATTACATTCATCACAACCTCCGATAGCTTTCAATACATTTTTAACAAAAAGTCTGCAACAGATGCCCGATGTTTGTGGGGAAAATGAATCAAAAAATTTCTTAAATTGGACGTCTATGTCCGGTATAGTTACAAAAGGAAAAGAAGTTAATATAAAGTGGAAGAGGGGATTGAGCATAAATAAAGTCAGTATCATTAGACAGAAGAACGGTAGAATTATCAGCTTCACAACTGGTGAATTTGGAGACACTAAATTACAAATCATAAGACAATTTATA
Organism: Limnephilus auricula; assembly: GCA_951813805.1. Classification (NCBI taxonomy): domain Eukaryota; kingdom Metazoa; phylum Arthropoda; class Insecta; order Trichoptera; family Limnephilidae; genus Limnephilus; species Limnephilus auricula. Next base: position 19,170,436 of record OX638388.1, on the reverse strand, counting down.
TGCCGAAATAAACAAGGTAGCGAACGGATTTCGGACCCTTAATCTTCTGTGATCCTTATCGCAGCAACGGACGCACTACTGGGCCCTTATGCCCTGAAATAAATATATTTATCACATTAACCAAAGTTTGCGAACAAAACTTAGAATATTATTTCCTTTCATGAAATAAAACAGTCCATAATCGGTGACCTTCATAATCTTCTAGGACCCTTTTGGCAGCAACAGGCACACTGCTGGGTCCTGGGAAGACATTAAAATCATCTGTAGTTACGCCTATTGATCCGATATTGCAAAGTTATCGATTTCACTTTGCTAAACCCCCTGGTCAGTTTCAACATCTCAAAAACCCAACCGTGTCTGATTTCGGCAACGAGGGAGATTATTGACCGTTTGGTGCAATTTGATGGGAGTAATCTCCTCAATAAAGACTCCATTGAAATGCTTGGACTAAGTATCTCATACCTGCAAATAAATCCCTTCCTAGAGACCCTACCTCAATCCTCCGCACAACGCAACCCAACCAGATGGCGATATATATATATATTTTTTTATATTAACTCCATGTCATTTAAGAAGATGCTGTGTGAAGGGTCTTTTTGAGGAGAGGAAGGAGTGAACATGGGTCTTGAAGAGACCCATGTTGTAGGAGAAAGGAAACACAGAGGCCAGCAAATTGTTCTATAGCTGAGCTATTGAACCCAAGAACGAGTCGTAGAAACGACCTGTTCTCATGTGACAAATATCATTTGTGCAGGATTAGCGGTTATATATTATTAAAGTATTTGCGGGCCCTGTACAGTATGCCCAGTTTTTGATAGGCTAGCTTAACTCTGGCTTCGATGGAGCCCCCCTACCTGAGCTCGTCACTTAGAGTTACACTAAGCACATCAATGGAGGGCCTGTTCGGAAGATTGCTTCCATTGAAGGAAGTTCATATATCTTATGAATAGTCTTTACACTATGCCGACAGGGCGCCAAAGGAAAGGGCGAAGTGTTAAATAAAAAAATAAAAATTGACAAGTCTACTGCAATGTTTGCAGGTGATCGTAGTGTATCGCAATGCTGCTGTGGCAAGCAGTGGCAAGTGCTGGAGAGGGGGCCAGATGCCTTCCCCCTGGCCCCGCTCCACCACCACGCGGGAGCTACTTCACTTCCTGATGAACCTGCCCCGCGCTCCGGCCTCCGCCTTCGTCGTGCAGGCTGTTATTACTCAAACTGCCTACACCATCGTTCCCAGGTACACGAGACAATCCTCTGCCTCACGCCGCTTCCAATGTGATATTATTACTGTTTTACAAGCACTTGTTGTTCTGCTTTTGTCGTTTCTTGCCAAAAATTCAATGTTTTTTGACTCCATCTCGGATTTCTATTGTAATAAAGGTGTCTTATGCCGAGCAGCATAGTGCGAGTTTGTACTGATCTCTGTGATGGGTTGCTCGGCTATTTTACATACATATCAAGTTTCAGGATGTTTGCCAAAACATGGTGTACATATATTTCCAAAAAAATCTGCCACACAATAGTCATGTTTACATTGGTTTTTGAGAAACATTCTATTACGAGTTATCGTTTACAATACATTTTCGCTTAGGGCTAGATTTCACTAAACCGTTAGCCACGGGCGATTAGTCATGCTAGTTAACTTTTACTGTTTTAGTTGAGTTATACTTGTAAATACATACCTAATATTATTATTTATCCACTCAAATGCTTTTTGCCACATTATGGCACTATGTATTTCCAAAGCCTCGGATTGCTTTGCTGCCACAATGTGGCAAGTATTCCCCAGATTCGTTAAAAAAAAATTGAAATTTTTTCCCGCATCCTGCAGTAAAGATTATTTGATAACTGAAAGCTTACTTCAAGTATTGATCAACAGATTTCACTCTTCTTCGTTATTTATTGGCATCTCTGGTCAGTCTAATATCGAAATTATTTTAAATGGCTGGCTGTCAAAATCTTATCCTCTAAAATATCATTATTTCTGTGTTTTAGTTGTAAACCCGTGTAATAGTGCGCCAATAGTACCAGCACCCTTGAGGTGATTTCTCACAAAAACGGCGCTCTACATATTGTCCAATTATTATTAGTGATTTATTTTTATTATTTTTTTTAAAAATTAATTATTTATTTTTTTAAACTAAAAAAACAGAAAAAATAAATGAAAGGGCATGGAAGGGAGTGGGCACCAGTACCAGCGCCCTTGAGGTGATTTCTCACAAAAACGGCGCTCTACATATTGTCCAATTATTATTATTAGTGATTTTAAATTTTTTTATTTATTTTTTTTTAAATTTTTTTTAAAATTTTTTTTTTTTTTAAACTAAAGGAACAGAAACAAATAAATGAAAGGGCATGGAAGGAAGTGGGCACCTCGGGAATTCCGGCATTCTCTCATCATACTTACTATGGAAAATCCCGATATATATGATTCAACGCTTACTAATTTTATCGTCATGAGTCACTAAATGTTTTGTTTCAGTCTATAAAACATAACATTATCTTATAATCAGTTGGAATTAATAAAAAAAATATATTTCGGCAATAAACCCCGTTTTGCGCCTTAAGATAGGCAATCCCACAGTAAAACTTTACGGGATGGAATTTTTTTGATAATTTTCCCGAATTCAGCAACCATAAATACACGGGAATTACCACTTATTTAAAAAAAAAAAAAGTCGCAGACCTGTGTTAGTTAATATTCATTTCTTAAATCAACAAATTTTTGTTTCCATATCGAACTCAATTCGAATTTGATAAATTGCATTTCAATGTTTTCTAGATTTAGCCACTCGAAAATCTCCAAATTGAGGTTATCTGTGTCTGGATATAAAATAAATTTTGATATCTTTTCAAATCTTAAAAATAAAAAAAATATTTTTGAACACGAAAATCATTTGTGTGCCATCCAAATTATCAAATGTGCCACCTCGGGCACGCGTGCCCTAGGTTCGCCGCACCTGAATAGATGATTGCGATCTACTGTAGTGAGATTCTACTTTTGGCAAAGAATCGAAAAAACGATGCAAAGCGATTGTTTTGTCCCTTTTTTCATTGTTAATGGATTCTTTAACAAAGCAGGGAGTAGGATCGCACTTGGCCCACTTTTATTATGATCCATTCTCCCATGCGTAATGTATTTAAAAACATTTGTTTGCAAACTCTTACGGCCGCTGTTCCCAATCCTACTAGTCAATTTCTAAGCCAAAATTTTGGCTCAACACTGCTCAAATGCACAACTACGCTTTTTCCAACACACAAGCATCGCTTAAGCATGCCTTAAGCATTAACTTAACCTAGTGACTAGTGGATTAACTCTTATTGGCCGCCTCAGTTTTGGACTAGTTCTTAAAAGTGTCAACAGAGTACAAAAAATACTGCAAAAACAATGGTCGATGAAAGGTCACTTTGACAAATGACACTGAATGATGTGGGAGAATTGAACAATGCGGGGAACATTGCAAATTTAAATAGAGATATTATTGCAAATAATATGTATGTATGACTACTACTCGTAGCAACTTTGCTTGATGAGTATGGTTTTGACCCTGATATCTAATATGTGTATTACTTATTTCTTGTGTTTTCTATTTATGAAAGTAAGTTACATTCCGGTTGCAGACCAAAAGCTAAGCTATGGCGGAGCTAAGCTATGTCAGCTAAGCTAAGCCAGCTATAGAAAAACTAGAAATTTGTGGCGAATTCACGACTTCATATTGTTCACAATCTGCTAGTTAGCTAGTAAATATGATTACATTAGTGAATTCGCTAGCTAGTAGCTTGTAAACTCGCTCAATGTAATGTAATCGAGGCTTTACTGTCTGGTATCTCAGTGTTATTAATTTCCTCCACTATCCTCTTCCATATAACATCCTTTTTATATGAATCACGATAGTCTTTTGCTTCCGTATTCCATAAGATTGGAAATTGTTTAACATTTTCAATAAAATGCTCCATTTCAACACGCTAAAAATCAACTGAGAGACTCGACAAACTAAACGAAAGGCGCCAAAGAGGAGCGCAAGGGGTGAGGCGGACGAGCCAGCTTAGCTCGCGTAGCATCCAAAAAAACAATTACCACTTTGTAATTTCTTTAAATTGATCTCCTGGGCTTTCCTTTTCAACCTCAGAATATCCAGTTCCTTTTTCAGGATATCCATTCGTAGTTCGGATTCGGCGGCCTTTGCCACCCTCTCCTCATTTAGCATTTCCAGTTGTGTAATGAAGAGGTCCTTTTGTGATTTAAACATTTCAGTTTGCATTTGTACCTAGGCCAGGGTCTTTATCTCCATGTCTCGCATGTCCTCTTTCTTCGCTTGTTCCGCTTCAAGCTTGGCGGCTGCAATTCTTTGTAGGTCACTAAATAAGGAGTCCTTGGCCGTTTTTTTTTAACACAGCCGCCTCTTGAACGCTTTCCTAGAAACTGAAGGGGGGACGGTTGATGCCGGCATCGACCGATGCGCACGAGAGACTCGAAGACACTAAACGAAAGGCGCCAAAGGGGGGAGCGCGAGGGGTGAGGCGGGCGAGCCAGCTTAGCTCGCATAGCATCGGCTGGCATACACAATTAACTTAGCTTCGCATATTTTGAGTAGTTCACATAGCTTAGCGCACATAGTTTGCGGTCTGCACACAAATATGAAAAATCACCTTAGCTATGCGAGCTAAGCTAAACTAACTTTGCTTAGCTCTTGGTCTGCAACTCGCTTTAGAGTTGCAGACCAAGAATTGTTTAATGGACACGATATTAAGATAGATGAATATTTAAATTAAAAAAGTAAACAAAGCAATTACCACTTTGTAATTTCTTTAAATTCATCTCCTGGGCTTTCCTTTTCAACCTCAGAATATCCAGTTCCTCTATCAGGATATCCATTCGTAGTTCGGATTCGGCGGCCTTTGCCACCCTCCTCATTGAGCATATCCAGTTGTAATAAAGAGGTCCTTTTGTGATTTAAACATTTCAGTTTGCATTTGTACCCAGGCCAGGGTCTTTACCTCCGTGTCTCGCATGTCCTCTTTCTTCGCTTGTTCCGCTTCAAGCTTGGCGGCTGCAATTCTTTGTAGGTCACTAAATAACGAGTCCTTGGCCGTTTTTTTTAAACACAGCTGCCTCTTGAATGCTTTCCTGGAAACTGAAGGGGGGACGGTTGATGCCGGCATCGACCGATGCGCACAAGAGACTCGAAGACACTAAACGAAAGGCGCCAAAGTGGGGAGCGCGAGGGGTGAGGCGGGCGAGCCAGCTTAGCTCGCATAGCATCGGCTGGCATACACAACTAACTTAGCTTCGCATATTTTGAATAGTTCACATAGTTTAGCGCACATAGTTTGCGGTCTGCACACAAGTATGGAAAATCACCTCAGCAACGCAAGCTAAGCTAAACTAACTTCTTAGCTCTTGATCTGCATCCCGCTTTAGAGTAGACTTGTTTAATGGACACAATATTAAGATAGATGAATATGTATTTAAATAAAAAAAGTAAACAAAACAATTACCACTTTGTAATTTCTTTAAATTCATCTCCTGGGCTTTCCTTTTCAACCTCAGAATATCCAGTTCCTCTTTCAGGATATCCATTCGTAGTTCGGATTCGGCGGCCTTTGCCACCCTCCTCATTGAGCATATCCAGTTGTGTAATAAAGAGGTCCTTTTGTGATTTAAACATTTCAGTTTGCATTTGTACCCAGGCCAGGGTCTTTACCTCCATGTCTCGCATGTCCTCTTTCTTCGCTTGTTCCGCTTCAAGCTTGGCGGCTGCAATTCTTTGTAGGTCACTAAATAACGAGTCCTTGGCCGTTTTTTTTAAACACAGCTGCCTCTTGAATGCTTTCCTGGAAACTGAAGGAGGGACGGTTGATGCCGGCATCACTGTAGCCTCAGGAATGAATGGGGGAACAGCTAGTGCTAACATCTCTTTGGCTCGGCAAGTTTGAATGTCGGGTTTTCATCCTAAACAAAACATAAGAAGAATGTCAACCAGCAACAAGCAATTTTAAAACAAATAAAGTACCACCCTTTGAAATGACCTTGCAATAAAGTGATATTTTTGTAAAGTATGAGAAAATAAAGTAATTAATATATTATACGGATTAGTTATTTCAAATAAAACTGACATATTATTCTTCAATAAGTAATGTGATTATTGAGAAGTCAGGATAAATAAAATAAAAATTACCAATGTCCATTCCTCAGTCTCTGCTGATTCAGGTTGACGTGTTGGCTGCATTGCTTCCTGTTGATCTTGTACAGCTGGAGCATTTGAATCAAACCTTTCAAAGTACAATAGGACTTGAGAGAAAAATCATATAATATACACAATCCAGATATTTTGTTGAACAACAAGCTTTCAGTACATTGTACTATACATTTCCACTACATTGTACTACAAATTGGGATTTATTTTAGTGCAGAAACTCATTGCGCAGAATACTAATGGAGGGAAATAAAGACATCATCAATTTATCTATATTTTAGGAAGATATTTCTATATTTTTTATAGTAATTTTGGAGGCTGATGTTGTTCGAAGAGTTTGATGACTGTTTGTGTAGTTTATCAAGCTTATCCACTTGGAGTGATTTTTGGCTTATTTATGCGCCTTTTTAAATGTCTAAGATTGCTTTACGGCTTTAAAAAGCCAATTATCTCTTGATTTGGCAAAAAAAGATTAAAAAAATATTTGTAGCTTCCACGTTTGTTATTTCGGTCTTAAAACGAAGCTATTGAAATGCTTTATCTATTATAGCCGTAGATGTCACAAATTCGAACTTCGTAGATGATTTTAGAACGATGTTAAAAATACTTTTTTAAAAATATTTTTTTGGCGCAAAATTTATGATCAGCTGTTTATGGTTAAAATTAAGTCCCCTTTTCAAAGATATGTACCTTTCATTAACAAGTATACCACAGAGAACATACAGAAATCGAAAATATTCTATATTGACTCGAATAAGTACCTCTGATGGCAGATTCATAGTATCAAACACGCAGGAACCGCGCGGTTATAAACTTTACGATTTTTTAATATTTTTTTTATACATCCTACAACTATGAGATAAACGGTATAATAGAGGTTAATTCATTGGCTATATAGCATTTCAATAAGTTTTTATGTCTTTATGTTAAAATTCGAAGTTATGATTTTATTTAATGTTGGCGAAAAATTTTAAAAATGATCGTCCGGAAATCTTGAGCAATCGAGGTAAATTTATTTATTTCGCGTGGTCGCTCCAGTGGTTATGTAAAGATTTTACCAAGTTGTCATTGATCCAAGGTTTAATTTTTCTATTTTTTTGAACCAACTTTCGAAAGGTTGTGTATTTAATCACACTCGTATTTATTTGTTCAGTGAACTTCATCATTGCAGTGTTAACATCTGTTTCATTCAAAATATTTGCCCAGGATATGTTCTCAAGAGATGATGTGCGGAGCACGTGTAGCCAGCAGAAGGACGGTACTAGCCAGGGCAAGGTAGACAGGAGAGCTGTGTCGTAAACTGACTAAATCGCTTATAAGGGCTCTGTCAGGTGTGTGCGCAGTGTAAGACGTGGCCTGCCGCTTGGTAGGGATGCGTAGGTGTCTTCTGCACATCTCGCCGGTGTTGCGCAACGGGAACGGGATAACGCCATACAGGGAGAGAGAGAGAGATGGTGTATTGGGTCAAATATTCCGCGCGCTACACACTATTATTTATTCCGGGGTACGATAAATTATGTATCGAGTTGAATACCCCTGTTCTGAATCGTTTCATAATAAAAGGTATTACCTTAGTTTTGGTTGTGTCGCAATAAACAAATGCATACGTCAGTTCTTTTACACTTCAATTCCGACTCATTTTGAAGAAATGTTTTTATTTCTGGGTCATTCAACTGATCCACTGATATCGCTGCGTAGTCCAGTGGTTTTTTAATGGATTGTATTTTGGAAAGGGTGTCAGCTATAATTTTATCTTTTCTGGATATGTGTTGAATACCTATACTGATATTCCACTAATTGTATTGTCCAATAAAAATTGAGATTGCATCTTGGAGTATATTTCTCGGACTTCTGTAAAAAGCGAAGATACATAATTGGCTTGTGGTCAGTATATATGGTAAATTTTCATGCTTCTATTGCATATGATTGCAAGACGAGTGTCATTTTTGGATGTGCAAGCATTGCCGCACTAGCAATGCACTCTTTGCACTTTTTGTCCTTAAAACGGGTTGTTTGCCTTTCACATTTCCTTTTAATAATTCTTTAAGTGTAACTTGCACTTCTGCTGCATTAGGTAAGAGTCTTCTATAAAACTTAATACCTAAATATCTCCTTAAGTTTTTTTATTGTTGAAGGTCGGGTGTAATTTATGATTGCTTCCATCTTAGTTGGGAGGGGTAGGGGTCAAGCCATTTCAAGCAAACGTTGCTTGAAATGTTGCAATTCTGAATGGTGGTCTTACACCAGGGCGATACTGAGAGTATCTTCCTTCATTTGTTTCTTGTGCTCAATTTCTATTTGTAGCTGAACCAACTCTAGCATTGCCTCAGAAAGGTCTGACTTGAGATTGTATGACTCCATTACTTTCAAAAACAAAAATTGTTCCTCCTTCGAAAAGTTGGGAGCTGTCGCTCGGGATTTATTTATTTGGGTACACATTTTCTGGATCAAAATTAAATTATACACTAAGCAACCATAAAATATTTTGATACTCGCAATGACTTTTTTATGAATTATTGTAGCACACCCTCAGCTTGTCCCATAGCACTGATGGGTACTGTGGTGAGCTCAGATGTGTACAGGGTCTTTGTTTGCAGTATGTTTAAAAATAAAAATAAAGTAATTTCCTGACATAGTTGCTAGAGTGGTAGCCGCCTTAAGCGCGTTTGTCGTTCAATGTCTTCTATATCTTTCATGCCTTCCCTAAGGATATGTCCCAGGTATTTAATCTGTGAGGCCACAAGTTCCGTTACCTTCTAGCCGTTCGTTACCTTCAAGCCGTTCGTTACCTTCAAGCCGTTCGTTACCTTCTAGCCCGATTGGTTGAATATTTAGTGGCTCGTTATTGTGTTTGACACAACTTCGTTGTTCCACAACTCTGTAACATACGTAATTGCAAGAAATAAAAGGCTTTTTTATTTTTTTTTATTTTTTTTTTATTTTTATTTTATTTATTTATTATTGTGTTTGAATAATGCCAACAAAATGGCTTTGGAATATTAAAGCTTCTCCTCTGCAAATAGATATTGTCGAATTAAATCACTGCGAAGTCCGCACACTAACTGATTCCGCAAATTCTCATCGAGTTTGTCATCAAATTCACAAAATCTAGCATATTTTCTCAGTGTCGCGACATTTTGTGAGATGCACTCCTCCCGCTGTTGTTAGGTTTGTCAAAACTTATATCTCTCTGCCATCGCTGATGGTTTCGGCTGTAGATGATCTTGCATCACTTTTTTCAGGTCTTCGTATTGCATTTCAGTAGGTCTCGCCGGGCTACACAGATTAACCATGAGTTCATACGCGACATCGCCCACCACTGAGATCAAGGTGGGTACTTTTAATTCCTTTACCGTTTTATTAACTAAAAAACTACTTTCTAGTCTCTCACAGTAGGTGGTCCAATTTCCGTTAAGAGTGCTTTATGGAAGAAATACGTATCTAGGTGTCATTATAAGCTCAATGCTGAATACAATTAATTAAATTCAGGAAAAAACTAGAAATAATGTAAACGATAATGATGTTTAAACATAAAATAAACCAATTGAAACATTTTATGAAAACATATATTTTTTAATCTTTGTTTACATTTAAAAACATGAGCATTTCTACTTTCTTTGAATTTAATCGAGCTCTTCGTTCGCTTATAAATATGCCCGTTTTTGAAAATAGCCTCTCACAGGGAACCGAAGTTCCCACAATATTACATTTAGTTCTAACAATTTCGGCCAGATTTGGGTACACATGTTGATTTCTTTTCCACCAATCCAGAGGGCAGTTTAATTGACCAGTCATTTCTTAGAGGCAAAATGTTTTTGAAAATGTACATATCAGACTCTTTAATTGCTTGCGATAGTTGATGGCCTTTAAAATTTAATACACATCACATATTCACTTTATTGTTGGGCACCAACCTGGTTCTTGAACCTTTGGTGACACCTCTCGCCGTCCTCAGGGAGACGAAGCAAACGCGTGCGTCTTGGCCAGGACGAATCTCCGTCACTCGCACCACCCTGCGGAGGTAGTTGATTGTCCTTGATGACTACCATCTCACCAGGCTGCAAATTGCGTTGACGCCCCTCTTGCCATTTGACTCTGTTCTACAATTCTGCTATGTATTCCCGACTCCATCTGTGCCAAAAAGATTGAAGACATCTTTTGGTATATATTAATCCTGTTTGCAAGCAGATGCTGGATATCGAGCTCAGGCAAAGCTAACAGGTCATCACCTATAAGTAAGTGGGCAAGGGTGAGTGCTTTTAAATCATTTGGATCACATGTTAATGGAGTCGGAGGTCGGGAATTTCCCCATTGAAATCCCCATTGGAAACCGGACTCACCGGATTCAAATTGGGGTGTGTGGCTGGAGAAACTTGTCAATAATAACTCCCAAAGCCCTTGTATATCTGGTCTTTATTTGGCAAAATAAGACCCTTAGGGCAGCTCATGTCATCTGAGCCCCAAACTTGCAATATCTCCCCCGCTGTTTAAACCTCACATTAAGGAAAAACCTGGCAGCCTACATTTCACCAAAACGACCCATCCAGACGGATTGTAAAGAGAGAAAGAAAAATCGTTGGCAATACCAACAATACCGGCAATCGCTAACAAAACAAAATGTTGCCATAAGCCATTACGGTGGCCAGTATCAATAATTAATATTTCGGTACCTGGGTACCTGAAATCTCAACTCTTCTGTTTTGAGGATTGCTCTGATTTGTGAACCTTCTGATTTCCTGGATTCTGGGGTTTTGAAAACAAGGATTCTGCAGTTCCGGACTCAGACGAATCAATAGTGGTTCAGCTTGGCCGCTTCGTTAGGTACAGCAGCCATTTACAAGCGCTCATCAGGTGGTCGTTGGCGTAAATACGGGAATCGCCGCTGCAACCGATGTCGCTGCTAATTAAATCCCGCTTCTTTCGAATTGATGCCAAGAAATCGTCCTTTCTATACCTTGCTTGCATATTAATGATTATTGGTTTATGTTGCCCTTTTTTGGATTCCTTCAGAGCCACCCGAGTGGCGAAAACAAGATAAATTTTCAGATCGATGTCGAAACCTGTTTTTTTTGGCAAGACTGGATGCAATGTAAATTAAATTCTCGCCCTTCTTTTCCGGAATGCCGACTAATTATATGTTCGAGTGGCGTGCTCACTGGTCGCGCTGTTCCATGTCATCCTGAATATTAGCAATGCCGACCTTCAGGAAATCAACTTCATTTTTTAGTAGGTCGACCAGCTTCAGCTTGTTTTCCATTGTAGATATCTTTTTGCTGATGCCCTCAACTACTTTTCCACTGAAGTCAACGGAGAGTTTTACTTCGCTGATATCACCCATTTCCTTGACGGCGGCCGGCAAAGTAGGAAAGCGCGGCCAGCTGGTTGCTGATTTTCATAAGTTGCTCTTGTTTGGCGATTAGATATGGCCTAATAGACTTGGGAAGGATAGAATTGGCAAGAATAGGGAAATAATCTCTAATCAGAATAGGGATACTACTTAATGGACCATCGACAGTGGATTCCTTAGCAATAGAATCTGTCATGTCATTTCCAACAATACCAAGGTGACCCGGAATCCAGGCTAAGACCACTGACACATGAGCCAGCGATAGGGAATGCAGGAGGACTCTGATAGAGCAGATTAGAGAGTCGCTACTGGAAATGAGAGGGGATGCGCTTATTTTTTGAAGTGAGCATTTTGTCATTACAGTCTTCCTGTAAGACAAGTTTGAAGGAGTACTAATTTGGAATAACATTGGTTGAGAGGCAACTTCAGCAAAAGATTTTTTAGAGGGAGCTATTATTTTGGAAGCATGGAAGTATGAAACGCTATTGGAGGCCTTATAACTTTTTATGTTTTTTTGGCGAGAAAGTTCGGGGCAGGATGGATTTATGGCTGTGTGCGAGCCTGAGCAGTTGACGCAAGTGGGAGGGTCGGAAGGGGAGGGGCATAGATCTGCTAAATGGCTTTCTGCACATTTAAAGCAGCGAGGAGAAGAGCGACACAATTGCTTAGAATGGCCGAACCGACAACAGTTAAAGCACTGAATTGTCAGGTATGAATAAATTTCCACTGGGAGAGAGTTGTGGAATAAGTACACATGTGAGGGAAGCGTTTGGCCTTCAAATGTAAGAACTACAGTCTAAGAGGGTTTCCAAACTATAGACTCAGAAGTTCTATCTTTAAAATTAAGCCGTCTAGTCTTTATAACTTTCCCCGATGATGCAGGGTAATCAGTTCCGCAATGAGTTCTTCCTCAGATAGGTCTGTGGGAATACCCCTCACTAGACCCATGCGTGAGACGTTAAAAGACGGGATATAAGCTTTGAACTTTTTCGCAGAGAGGAAGTCAATGGAATTGATGAATTTATTGGCATTAAGTGCAGTTGTAAATTCTACACAGATGCGAAATCTGCCTTCGGATCTAATACCACCTGGAGAAATACCAAGTGGTTTTTTTCCAATGAATTTTCCAAAATCAAGAGGATGCAGAGAATGGCCTGGAGTGTTGTTTTGCACATACACGATGAAGGGGGCTTTTGCTGAAGTAGGATATACATTGACCAGTGGAGGAACTACTGTCTCTACGGGAATTGAGAACTGAGAAGAAGAAGAAGAAGACTCGTTTTTGGGAAGGTCACTAGCTTTCCGTTTTTTGGGAGTAGAGGATGGAAGAGATGGAAGAGGAAGGTTTGAAATAGAGATTGTCTACTTCACTGCCAATGTCAGATTCAAAAGCAGTAGGGTCAGGGGGAGCGGGATCAGGCGGCTTCTTCTCCATGGTAAGGGCCTTAAGGGCAAGAGGAAATTAAATGAAAATGACACTTACAGGACGTGGTCAGCAATATGTGAACTCAAAGAGAACAAAAAACTATAACTTTAACTATTGAAATGCCACAAAATAGGATTTTTCGTATCGAAACAAAAAAAAACGCAACAGTGTTTTTCAACTCTCAAAATTCGAATCGCAGTGCAAAAATTGAACAGAGCGATTACTTAAGGTTGTTTACAATGCAACGCTTTATTGTTGTGTATCACAATGATATACAGAGTGTAACAGGACATACCAGAAAGATTTTACCTATCGATTTCTGAGCATATTTTGAGTAATAAGCGTCCGATGACATTTTTTTATAATGAATTGCATCGCAACTGAGTTTGTTTCTAGAGAAGCGCGTACATATTCTAGCGCGCCTTGATAAGCATTGTGTCTCATTCTAGCAGCATGCCCATCGTGATGTGGTATTTCCGATAGCTATGGGATCAGTAGCGACGTGTGATCAAAAATAATATTTTTTGCTTTTAATAGAAAAAAAATATCTTTGGACAACAAAATGACAAATACATTTATTACTCCAAATATGCTCAGGAATCGCTGGGTAAAATCTCTCGGGTACATCCTGTTACACCCTGTATATTAATGTAAATATACCACAATGGTATATGACTTTCTGTTTTTATCAAGTATTTCTTCAAGTTTCTGCATGTAGTGATGATTATTTACAGTGGTGTAGCGTACCTTGGAGGGGCCCTGTATCAAAATTAGTTTAGGGGCCCAAATGAAGGGTAAAGATTTCTTACAAAAGACACAAAAATGCTTGCATTAAGTTAAAATACATATTTATTGATTATAAGTTATCACTTCCTCCTAGAAATTGAGCTAGCCAAACAATTAAAATTAAATACATATACACTTTTCTTGCCTTTTTTTTGGCAAATTGATTTATTAAATCATCTATAGCTGAAGACGATTTCAGGTTTTCTATAATTTCTACCTCTATGGATAATAGTGACAAGTCTGATAGCCGTTTCTGTCCCATCAAAGTCCTTATGTAATTTTTTATCAGTTTTAATTTTGAAAAACTTCTTTCAGCTGTTGCGGTTGTAACTGGAAGGGTCAAGAATAGAAAGCATGCTGTTATTGCCTCCGGAAAACTGGATGCAAGGCTATTGAATTTTATCAGCAATAATTCCATGAGTTCCTTAATGGAATAAATTTTTTGAATTTCCAATTTTAAGCATGTTTTCAAAGCAATTAATTGTTCATAAAAATTAACGCCGTTCTTCCATGGAGCTACTTTCAAGCGACGCGATCGCCGCTCTGTAACTTCCATACTATTATTATTAGTGTTTGTAAACGCCGCCAGGCGCTACACTAGCAAAATAGTATGATGGGTAGCGGGTAACGGCGATTTAGTTGCTTGTAAGTAGCTGCGTGAACGAAGGCCGTAACAGAGATGTCTTTACTGTATTTAGCCGACAGTTTTCCGGGAGCGTTTTTATCATTTCGTTTGAAGAAGATAGGAGTTTCTCCGGTTGTAATACTTCGAACATATAACTCAGAACCCAAAGGCTCTGAAATCTTTGTTTAGCTTGAGAAATTAATATATCTAAACAGCAATAGTAACCCTTGAAATATGATTCCGGGTCTGAAATTCTCTCATCTTGTGATAACTCATCAAAAAATGCTTCGTTATCTTTCGCCATTTATTTTTAAAAACAGTTGTTACCCTCCACTCTTTTGCTAAATCTCTGGACTCATTTAGCAAACCTTTGAATGAATTTTGATTTATTATTTCGCTCAGTCTACATATACAAAAGATTACTAAATAAATACTAGCTTTCTGTAAGTCATTATTTTCATGCTGTAGAGCTTTAGAAACAGGATTAACGATTTCAAATCGTGAAGAAAAAAATTTGACAAACACTAAAAAATCTTAACTCTCTAAAATGTTAATTATATTTTTACATTCTTCACTTTCATCTTTTTTAATGGAAATTAAATTTAGTTCTCGACACTTCGACAGTCGACACTTCAAGAACATGTTTCGCAGCATCGTTTAAAATTTAATTTAATGCGTGTGCAGCAATGAACATAATCGGCATTCGGGGCATGCTCTTTTATAAGGTCTTGTAATCCTCCACTAAATACAAAACGACGTGCGGAGTTTACGGGACGCGGCACTTGCTTCAGACGGGGAAGAATGATCGGCCCGAGTAATGAGGCGCGGGGGCCGAACGCTTGACGCTCTTTGTCACACCGGTGCGTCGCCAACCCGGCGATGATGTTGCTCCAGGCTGGCCAACGTTCTGTCTCCACACTTTATGCTATACACCCGACATAACATTTGCTCCATCGCTCATAAATTGACAGATATTGCGAAGGAGAATATATGGACATAGTATTAGTACGATTTTCGTCTCAATCGAGTGTGAATTTACCGAGATATTAAGGTACAAAATTCAGTTTAACGCTGCGTCATGTATGGATGATGCTCGTCTTTGAGGCACGCGATCAGTTGGCATGTATACATGACGTTCGTCGTAAAAAGGTTAATGAATTATTAAAAATAGTTTGATCGTGGCTGGATCCCAGCCACCGGGCCACAATGTCTCTAATAATTAAATTGGCATCGCAAATCGCTTGCACATTCAGATATAGACACCTTTTTCTGTTGCGGTATACTATGCCATCTGAAACAAGGAAAAGTCATTTCAGTACATGACATTTTTAGTTGAGGAAATGGAATATGTATAGGTAAAACACTTTTGTGAAGACATGGCATTTTTATAAGTGTTTAGGATTTTCAAAATTTTGAGCAGAGATTCACCACTGGAGACGCATATATTGAAATTCACAAAACACTTTTGTAAAAACACTGCATTTAAAATGATTGGGACTCAATATGACACCGCACTTTTATGTAAGACACAGAATTTAGATGTTCACACTCGAAATTACACCACGCGCATTACAGATGATAAAATCTCGGTACCTATTTCACTTATTGGTGAAGCAACATTTAAAATTTGACACATAGACAAGAAGTAAGAATAGTCCGTGTAAACATGATTTTTTTTTCCTTCTGAAATGCGTCAATGCGTATTTAATGTTTATATAATTTGATCGAAAACAATCTGCGCAATGCAGCCAGAGATTGCCCTTTCTGCACAACAAACCAACATGGCTGCCGTTATGGTTTCCGACGTGCGCATGCAAATGGGGGAAAAAGAAACATGTTTCACAGAGGCAATGATTTTGAACTGACATTGCTGAACTGTCACTTAAAAAAAAAGTTACTTAGCGAACTGTGGCGGCAATGCCCGGTTTTTATCAGGTGCAGAGGCTGAACACTAGCGCGATCCGATCGTTTCTGTGGGACCTCCGGACGCGTGGTCCGAGGACTGAGGCAGGCGGGAATTCTGTACTAATTCGAACTGTGTATCATAACAATATGCATTAAAATAGCATACCGACTGGTCCTTTGAGAGATTTTGTTTTTTACTTAGTCGTCAATTAGATGAACGGCATTTTTCGTGTCAACATCAACATCCTCCAATTTTCCAAAAAAAATTCGCAAAATCTGATTCGATGACGAAGCTCCAAGTGAAATCGCATCGTAGACCAAGATCAAGATTGAGCGTTAGGTTGCCGTAGGTCGCGATGGTGCTGCCATTAGCGGCCGCCAGTTCGTAAGTCTGCTTTGTTGGACGACCTTGGACTAGACGCTGTGGAAACACACAGAGGTCTGCACCTGTATCCACCAAAAATTGGGTACGAGTTGTCCGATCGGTGACGAAAAGGCGACTTATTTGCGCCGGGCTGCTGGTGCTGGTCGCCATCAGTGTGAGCCCGGGGCGTTTCCCTGGACAAAGTTGCAAGGTTGATTACATGAACGCGCCCTAGCTCCAAACGTACTGTGGTACCAGTACATGCCCTCGAATTGGCGACCCCTGGAACGGGAGCGGGAGGAATTTCTCCGCCAATGAGGACTGGTACTCCTTGACTGTCGGTCTTTTAAGCGCAGCGTTGCTATCTCCCGTCTTAGGGTGGTGAGTTCCTCTTGCAGTGGCAGCATCATTTTCTCTAACCTGCTGATCAGGCTATCTTCGAGGGTCGACTTCGAGACCGCATTGATTGCTGGTCTGCAGGCGTAGTCATCAATGGCGTCTGCCAGGTTCGCTACCTCATCCAGCGAGGTCTGTTGTTGCGTAGCCAGAACAACCTGCATGCTCCGGGGAAGTCTGCCCATCCACAGAGTCCTCAGCACCTCATCAGGTACGGCACTGCCCGCGAGGGTACGCAGATGACGGAGAAACTGGGAGGGTTTACGGTCTCCCCGCTCTTCGTGCTCCAAAAGCCTTCTTGTCTTTTGCTCCTGAGTGGAACTGAGACGTTTGGTCAGCTCGCTTCTCAGGAGGGCGTAGGCTCCGGTATCAGGAGGTTTGACAATAATGTCTCGTACTTCCTGTGCGTAGGTGGGGTCCAGGGCTCCAAGAATGTATCCAAATTTGGTGGCGTCGGCCGTGACTTCTGCAGCCTCAAAGCTCCTTTCCACCATCGCGAACCATAACTCCGGATCATCAGGGCAAAAGGGCAGAATTTTAACTGCTATCCGGTTAAGCTCTGGCCCCGAAACCGTCGATGTCGATGATGTAGGCATGTCGTAACGATATATTTATTACACGAAGAACGGACGTCAAATATATTTAATTTTACTCACGTCGGTGTAACCACTTTAGCGGTATTGTGATAGGATACCTTGGCGTGTTCTATAATATTATAATAATAATAAACGTTTGATAAATAAGTTGTTTATTTACGATTGTATCTTGTAGCGTAAAACTACGGCAACGTTTGTAGGTACAACACAATGAATGCGTAAAGATTGACTGCTCCACTTGGCTTGCTGTAACCTTTATATAGCCGTTCTTGCCACCTCCGCGAACGGTCGGTATGCACGAGAACTTTCGCGACAATATGGACACGGCCCTGAGTGTGCTGTAGAAACCTCCAGACCTTTCCATTAATTGGTTAATAATTCCGGCAAGTACTTGGTGCAACGCCTGGTACAGGATGGTACGGGACATGTACTTAGGCGGTGTCCGGCTATGTAGGCATACAAGTAGGTGCTGTCGTGCGAAGATAGTTCGCCACAGTTTGTTTTTGTATGAATTTCACTGTGAAATTCGGCACATGTCATATGTTCAGAGTTGTATTGTATGAGTAATATTGCTATAGGCATTGACCTCTCCATGGGCTCTCTGCTAGTTGACGGCTCCAATAATGCTGAGTGTTCTGGGTGGAGATCCGGAACTTGCGTTATAATGTCTTGACAGTCACTTTCATAGTCATCGATCGGAATGAAGTTAGGATCGGCAACGCTGTCGTCGGAATCATAGTCTTCAACTTCTAAATTGTCTTCAATTTCACTAGCAGAGTCACCTTCCATTAACCAATTTTCTATTTGACTATCGTCTGGGTTAATTTGTAAACAAAATATTTATTTTTATAAATACAATTAACTAATCATGTCAAAAACTCCAATAATAATAAATAAGTCCAAAAAAAAAAATTATATTTAATACTAAGGATCGCCTCCCAAGCGATCAAATGAAAATGTAGA
Source organism: Limnephilus auricula (assembly GCA_951813805.1). Classification (NCBI taxonomy): domain Eukaryota; kingdom Metazoa; phylum Arthropoda; class Insecta; order Trichoptera; family Limnephilidae; genus Limnephilus; species Limnephilus auricula. Next base: position 19,151,831 of record OX638388.1, on the reverse strand, counting down.
TTTTTCCGAAGTAATTTCTTTCGTTACTACATTACAAATTTCTTAAATTTCAATGGATTTGACGATCACGTCCCATTCAAGGGGTGATATATTGTTCAGCTCACTATTCACTTTTGCTAATGTCATATTACAACATCTTTTATTTTATTGATGAGTAAAAGCATTTCGTATGTCGAGTTCCACCTAGTCCCAACATCTTGTTTTAATTCTAAAATTGGTAAGTCCATTTGTTCTTGTACGGCATTTAATCGGGCTAGGGCATGTGAACTTCGTTTGAAATATTCCACAACAGATTTTCCTTTTTCAAGAATGGGTATTATTTCTTTCAGGCTAGTCTGCACAACCAAATTAATGGTATGTGCAAAACATGGCCAGTGGCGCCGTCCACCTAGACGAACTCCGGCAAAAATATTTGCCGCATTGTCACTTACAATGGCAACTACTTTGCTTTCCAAATTCCAGTCTTATTTTTTTCTTTTAAAAGTTCGCACAGGTTTTGAGAAATGTTTGAGATGACGAAGGCGAGAAGGTTTTGAGAAATATGCCTTTGGCTAAAAGTTATACATCCCAGTAGATTTGATGACGTCTTGGTATGGCTATTAAGAAAATGTGCAGTAATTGCAATATAACCAATATTATTCAAGGATGTGAATCCATCCGTTGTAAGACATACGGCAAAAGCCTGGTCTATATTGATTTTTACCCGTTACATTGTGCTGTTCATAAGTTGAGGAATCAAGCTCGATGATATTATCTTTCTGCTAGGAAGCTTATATTCTGGACAAAGCATATTCAACAATTCCTTAAATTCTTTATCCTCTACCACAGAAAGGGCTGACAGTCTTTTATAATTATTTTAATAACTTGGCTGTCAATCGCCTTCGACTTGTTAATATTATTTAGTGGCCGATTTGATTTTAAATATCCTGATATAGAAGGTTGTTTTACAGTTACCGGTGCCATTGAAGATACTTCTGGTTGAAAACACCGAGGTGAGTTTGGTTGGTCCATACATTGAAATTGAATGCATTGAATCCATATACAACAATAATATTTCAAAGTGACAGTTGTCAGTTTTGATTTGCTCTCACAAAATTAATAAAAAAAATACAATACAAGCGACAGAAATATTAAAAAAAGTGCACAATTTGCTGCTAGCATCTGTAGTTCTGTGTTTTAAGTGCCAAACAAAACAAAAGCCAAAAGAATTACTCTGGTAATTCACTATAAACTCCAACTAAGCCACCGAAAATTTGAAATACAATAATATATATTAATCATGGTAACTAGAGGTAAAAGTGCGCTGGAACTTGAAGACAAATACATGGAGAAAATTATTCAACACATTGATAAAAAAAATGGATAATATGAAAAAAGAAATATTGACAAAAATGGAACTATTCAAGGAAGAAACGCAAAAAAGTATAGAGTTCGTCGGCAAACAATACGATGACCTAATAAAAAAAATCGACCAAACCATAATCCAAAATCAAAAAATTGAAACCGAAATCGAAACATTCAAAAAGGAACAACAAGACCTCAAAAAAACAGTGGAGTACCTTGAGAATAAAATTGATCATCAGGAATACGAGTCTCAGTCGAACAATCTAGAACTGCGCAACTTCCCAGAACATCCTCACGAAAATCTAGTTAGCATATTCCACAACCTATCAACTAACGTGATACAATCGGTAGTGCAACCCGAAGATGTGACTTCTGTAGTGCGGGTGGGAGGTAGGAACCGCTCCGAGGACACCCGAACTAAACCAAGAGATGTTATAATCACCCTCAGCTCAAAACTAATGCGTGATCTATTTCTGGCCAAACTTAAGGAACATATTAAAACCAAAGGCCGAATTACTACATCATCCTTAGGACTACCACATGCTCAGATGGGTCACAGCACACCCATTTATATATCGGACCACCTGACATCAAGAAAAAAATTCCTCCTGGCACAAACAAAACAACAGGCAAAACTAAAAAACTATAAATTCACTTGGTCAAAGGAGGGACACCTATTTGCTCGTAAGTCTGAGGACTCCAAAATCCTTAAAATCTCATATGAATCGGACATTAAAAAAATGTGACTCGAGGTCAACAAAAAAAACCCATTACCTAAACTGCTTACCTATATTAATTTAATAAATTTCATTTATATTTTTTCCACAATCACTTTTGCTCAATACTCAAATCAATTTATAATTATTATTAATCTTATTAAATTTATCAACTTACTTCAAATATTTATCTTGACTTACTCCATAATTCCCTTTTATCTGATTTGTCTAAACTATCCAAATATTCTATTCTATATAACTGTTCCCACGTATTCATTTATTTTCACTACTACAATCTATACGATTATTATATTAAACTCAATTTACTTAAGAACTTTTAATTATTTAATTATTTCAAGTAATCTGATATATGTGATACATTTGATTGTTATAAAGTATGTAATTATTTCAACTAACTTAACTGATTTTATTCCCTGGATATTCCTTATTTTTTTAAATCATAAAATAAAACTATGTTACTTAAATCAATTAACTCACTTAACTTCCCTCAATAATGCTATTCAAAAATTGAATCCAACTTTTTTAAATCATTCCATATTATTATCTAACCACTTGATTCCTTCTATCTCATTGATTGTTTTTATTCCTGAACATTTTTTACTTTTCATAAGTTTAATTTTGCAAAATCTCTTAAATGTTGTATATTTATATTTATTAATTTTCTTACATCAACTAGTAATTATTATACAATTAATTTTAATCTTTTTATATGTCCAAATAATAAAACTCTTCTTTCATTCTCTTAACTTTCCTAATCGCCTGAACCGTAATTATAAAACTTGTTTTAACAATTTCCAATTTTTCAACACCTTAAATCGTGCATTCTGTTTTAATTATTTTGATTATCTCAATGTGTCTTATCTTTCAACAAATTTAAATTGTTCTATTTTTATTGTTACTCACATTCTTCCTATTGTCCTACACTCATTATCTCATGTAATTCTCTCAATTTATTCTATTTTATTGATAACCTACTATGACTTTTACAAATATTTATACGATTTTAATACATGTCTCTACATTCCATTAACTATTTTAATTGTCTTAGTTCGTGTCATCCTTACTAAAATCCTTAATCTCATACTTTCTATACATTTAATTATCCGAATGATCGTAGTTCTTTTTAGTGTACTTACTCATACTATATCTAAGATTCTCCTCAGCACGGGAGAAACTAAACAGCTGCAAAAAAACATCTCAAATATTAATTGCTATGGTTTTCCCTTAGCTACATATACCCACTTAACTCACAATATCACTGACAAATTCGAACCCCCACCATACATCGACGCTTATAATGGACCCGACTGACCCTATCGATAATTTACTCAACATCACGGTACAAACGACAAATGATGCAAATGCATATAAAAAAATTATCTCCAAACCTAAAGCACTAAAAATATTTGCCATGAATATTCGCAGCCTCAACAAAAACTTCGACAATTTACTTGTACTCCTAACTGACTTAGGAAATGAATTTGATATAATTGCTCTGTCAGAGTGCTGGATAAATCCAAATTATATCCCGAAAATAATCAACAACTACTCTGTCTACAATACAACGCAGCACAGGTCCCAATCCGACGGGGTCATAGTTTATATAAAATCTCACTTAAACCCTATAGTGTCTGAAATTTCAGTTGACCATGCAAATTGCCTCAAAGTCACAATTGATAACTTAAATATCTTCGCCATATATCGCTCCCCAAAGTCCAATAATGTATCCTCTTTTCTCTACTCACTCGAAAAAATAATCGATGACGCAACTAAGGATCTCATCATAATCGGCGATATCAACATAGACATCCTAAACGAAGGCAGCCCCCATACTACAAAATACCTAAACCTAATGGGTCTGCATGGCCTTATACCATACATCAACATACCTACCCGAGTCACACTCACTACTAAGACATGCATAGATCACATCATGGTTAGAACAAGACGAACCGCTAAATCAATTGTATTTGAATCTACTGTCACAGACCACTACTCAACCATCCTAGAATTACACAACTCAAAATCTCCCCCCCCTAAGTCCAGAAATCCTACTCATAACATTCTAAATATGGATCATCTGATAAAGTCTGTAGAACAAGAAAAATGGGAGTCTACCCTGCTTTCTGAAAATGTCAACACAGCTCTTGAAATGTTTTCGGCATCACTAACTGCCCACATTAATCACGCTTCTTTCCCCTCCAAAATAGCCTCTAACAAAAACAAGAAGCTGAAACCTTGGATTACGAACGGCCTTATCTTCTGCATACGTAAAAGAGACAGAATCCATAAACAAGCACTAAATAACCCGGACCCCCAATTATTACGTTTTTACAAAAGGTATCGTAACATTTGCAATAACCTAATAATAATAACCAAACAAAAATACTATAAAAAAAAAATTGAAGATTCAGGATTTGACAGTAAAGTTATCTGGAACGTAGTCAACGACATCTCAGAAAATAAAAAAACCTCACTTAATATTCAATCACTTGTTATTAACGAGAAAAATATCCTCGTCCACGATGACCCAAAAACCTTAGCCGATCACGCCAACCATTATTTTAGTAACATCGGAAAAAACTTAGCCAACAAAATTCATAATGCCAAAAATAAAACCCAAAATCATCAAGCTTCACGGGTAAGACAACAGAACAATCTACATCCCGCACTTATCCTAGCCCCAACATCCACTAAAGAAATTGTTGACACAATACTCTCTATAAAAACGAATAGTGCTGCAGGTATTGATAAAATTTCACCTTACATATTAAAACACGTAGCTCACTTTATTACCAAACCATTAAAGCATATTGTAAATCTTAGTTTCAAAAGCGGCACCTTCCCTCACCAACTAAAACATGCAACGGTTATCCCAATCTATAAGGGTGGCGACAAAACAAATATCGAAAACTATAGACCTATTTCTTTGCTAAGTGTCTTATCCAAAATCATTGAAAAAATTGTTAAAAGCAGACTTATCTCCCATTTGGAAACCCAGAAGATTCTCTCGCCCAATCAGTTTGGTTTCCAAAAAAAAATTAGTACGGAATCTGCAATCTTAGATTTGACTGAGAATATCACAAACAGCCTGGACGAAGGCGATTCCTGCCTAGCCATATTCCTGGACTTATCCAAAGCATTCGACACGGTTTCCCACCCCATACTTCTAGATAGGCTATCTCAAATAGGCATCCGGGACTCAACTCTCAACTGGTTCTCCTCATACCTAACTGATAGATCACAAACTGTGAAAATTAACAACATAGCTGTAAGTAACCCTTTACCAATCCAATTCGGAGTCCCACAAGGAAGTGTTCTAGGCCCTATTTTGTTCCTCATATACATCAATAAACTCTGTAACCTACCCATAATTGGAAAACTAATATCCTTTGCTGATGACACTGTGCTTATAGCTCGACATAAAAATTGGAAAGGAGCATTCGACATAGCTCAACACGACATAGGCCTTGTGAAGAATTGGTTAGATGACAATCTCCTCACCCTCAATGCTGGTAAAACCAAATTCTTAACCTTCAGTCTAACTGCTGCAACCCAACCTACTGATAATCAGAAATTAACAATTCACTCTTGTCCAAGACCATACTCTTCCTGTACTTGCCCAAACTTGGAAAAAGTATCCCATATAAAATACCTGGGGGTCATAATTGATCATCATCTTCGTTGGAATCAGCACTTAGCCACCCTAACTCTCCGAATTCGCAAGCTCTCTTATGTCTTTCGAACACTACGAAATATCCTTACTCCTACAATACTGAAAACAGTTTACTATGCTCTCTGCCAATCCCAATTAGTATATGGCATCATAATTTGGGGCAGCTGTGCTCGTAATTTTATTGATCCTCTACAAAAAGCCCAAAAAACGATAATACGTGCAATCAACAAGCGACCGACAAGATACTCCTCCACTCGACTCTTCTCTGAATACAACGTCTTAAACATACGGCAACTCCATCTAAAATTTACACTAACTCATTTCTTGTTTAAATATACGAAAAAAACCCTCTTACAACACAATTACACCACCAGAACAATAACAAACCGAAACTACAATGTACCTACACTACATACCACGTCAGCTCGAAGACACTTCATGTACCTAGCTCCAAAAATATTTAACCTTCTCCCTGACAACTTAAAAACTGAAACCCAACCCCATAACTTTAAAAAACAATTATCTCTATGGATCGTCACACTTAGGAACTATGATATATAATCTTTTTTTTTACTTAAATTAATTTGTATAACTCTAATATCTATCAATATTATAATTAACCTATTATTATAAATTATTATTATCAAAATATTTAGAAACCTCGATGTATATTATTTGTAATTTAATTTAATTTAATTTGTATAATTTAGTAAATTATAATTCAATTTATCAACCATCATACTATGTAACTTATAAATAAATTATTATTTATCTGTAACCCACATTTCCATAAATTCATTGTCATATTATCTGTAAACTACACTATCATCAATTATTTTATTATCTGTAAATTTCATTGTCATAAATTCCTTGTTATATGTATTACCTGTAAACATCATTATCATCAATTATTACTATATTATATGTAAATTTCATTATCATAAATTCATTGCTGCATTAACTGTAAACCTCATTATCATAATTATTATATAATCAGTAAATGTACTTCATTACCCATATAATCTGCATACTTCACCCGCCATAACACAGGGACATCCCTAGCATGGCGGGCGAAATAACACAATATGTACACTATGTATAAAATTCTTTAATAAATAAATAAATAAATAAATGGTTGCAGTTCCTACATTCCTCCCCCCCCTATCGGGGGAAGTATGCCTAACCAGCATCCAATCATGAAGGTATTGGAAAACCTGTGAAAGTCATGTCAGTGTACGTAGAACACTTCTTAAACTATGTATCAGATGTGCATTCACCGTAGGTATATGTCATCTTCGTCATCGGCGACGAACAGATTACGAATATGCTCATCAGGATAGAGCTCATAAAAATCGGTAGTTCGAAAATCTACCATTGATAAAACTTGTTTTGATAGTTTGACCATGACTTCAAACAATGTTTCGCTACTTTGTCAGTTTATACGACTTACAAGATTAAGATCGCGATTAAGATCAGTGGCGGCTGGTGCTCACAAAAATCGGTGGTGCGCTAAAAATCTTGTACATATACCTACTCTTATTAAAATAAATTTAATTATGAAAACTACCTACCTATTTGTAGATTAGGTCGATTCTCCGTTGTCTCTGAGTGGCAAAGACATCGGTGACCCTGGAGTTGAAGTCCGGTATGGATTGAATTAGGCGTTTTTCAATGCTTAGCACTGACAATGCATTGAGTCTGTCTTGGCTAATTGTATTTCTCAAGAAAGATTTAATTCTTTTTAAAGTTGAAAAACACCGTTCACTTTCCACCGACGTCATAGGGATTGTACACACGATTTTTATCAATTTAACACATTCTGAAAAAGCATCCGATAATCCATTATTATAAAATAGTTGTAAAATAGATATAGATCCATCGGCATTTGTAAAATCGTCACGATCGTAAATTGTCAACAGTTCATTCCTTAATTTAAACTTATCCAGAAAATTGTATGTATTTATGGTGGCACGAAAATCGAGTTCGGGAAAATTTTTTCTATATTCGGGAAACTTATCACAATATAGCAACTTGGCCGCTGATAGGTGATCTGTGAATTGAAATCTTGATTGCACTTGAGATAATATAATGTCACACACTTCTTTACAAATCACCGATTTAGTGGTTTTAATTCGTTTAGTGGGTGGTGGCTCTGAAACACTGTCTGTGGAATTTCGAATCACTTGAATCTGATTTTCAAAAGCACGCACATTGTTGTTTATGATAACGGGATCAATAAATCTCTTTTGCAATTGATGAAATAAAATGTCACAGTGGGGCATTATTTTATTAAAGAATTCCAACCAGTAAATGAAAGTTTCATCCTTAAAATAATTTAGAATCATACCAGCTTGATTTATAGTATTTGGGTCATTTTCAATTTCCAATATCTTTTCCATGCTATCAATTAGAGAAGCGGAATACGCATGGACGGTTTGTACGGTCCTTATATTGAAATTCCACCTTGTTGGTGGAGCGACGGGGATTTTCCTTTTGACAATATCGGTTAGTATATCTGTACGTTTAGCAGATCTGGAAAAAAATTTTGGAATTGACTGCAAATTAGCAAAAAACCTTTGAATTTCTTTATTTTCCGTTACACTTCTCTGCACTATTAGATTGAATTGATGAGCATAACAATGCACAAAATACGCGTATGGGTATAAGGTTTGGATTTTGGCCCGTACCCCTCCGATTTTTCCACTCATTACGCTGGCACCATCGTAGCACTGTGCGATAAGCTTAGATTTTGGAATTTGAAGCAACTCTAGTTCTTGCAAAATTGTGTCGGAGATTCCAACGGCACAGTGTGACTTCGGCTTTAGATATTTCCAAAACCTTTCAAAAATTTCGCCATTCCGTTCGTAGCGAATAATGAGGACCATTTGCATTAATGTGGAAACATCTGTCGTTTCATCTGCCTGTATCGATAAATAATCACATTCCGAAACTTGCTTCTTAACTTCAGCATAATAGACCGTCAAGATAGCATCCAGTATATCATTTTGAATGGTTTTTGAGGTGCCTTTGAAAACAGTAGCAGATTCAAGGTGCTGTTTCATAGCCATGTCCAGTTCCACGACAAAATTGATTAACCCACGAAATATTCCTGGATTTGCAGCTTCCTTTGTCTCATCGTGCCCGCGCAAGGCCAATTCAAATGCGCCACAGAATTTAATACAGTCAATTAATTTAGATAAAATATAACGATTTTTTTCCACAAGTTCGTTGTGTTGTTTAATATGAGTTCTATAGCCAGAATCTAATTGGTTTCTAATATCAATTGTTCCTAAGACCGCTAAGCTTATAACATTCCTCAGGTGAATTTGGGAAATACTGTGTTTTTTTACCTTGTCCGACAAGTGTGCCAAATCGGAAACTCCTTGTTCAGTCCAAACTGAATCACCACCAAAAACTAAGCACGGGAAACACATAAAACTATTAAGTTTATCACATCCACACAACCAATCTGATTTATTATAAAACTCCTTTTTAAAACTTCGATTAAACGTTTTTGTTTTGGCTTTGCACTCTTGTTTAATATGTAAAATGGGCCTTGGTGGTCCACTATTTTTAATTTGTAAACGTTTTTCAAAGTTCAGCGCATTACTTTTTATAAAATCAACATTTATACTGGAACTCATTTTTAAACCTTCCTATCTCATCCAAAAAACGAATTACAATGGCGTATTGACCTGTGACATGTCACAACATGTCTCCGTCTGCATTGTTTATGTGAGTATGCTGAGCGGGACATTAAATTTAAGAGTAGATGTTAAAATAAAAACACAATATCGAAAAATAATATTACGCAAACGCGTCCTCTATTAATATGCTGGTAAACAAACTGTTCCTTTTGATGTGGTGGAAATTTCTGGATCGCCGATCGCGTTTACGCTACATATCGTAAAGATTCTCCCATCGACCCGTCGCGACGGTTTGAACACATTAGATAATTATGAAGGGATTTTGATGATTCATTTGAGCGTTTGTTAAAACGCCCCGCTGCTCGGAATATAGGCACACAACGATATGCTTGCTTAGCTACGCACACAGTTATATAGACACTTATATTATGTATGCATTATAACCGAAGTGTGTATTGTGATTTGTGACGAGGCGTGTGTCTGAAATTTAGTACCTATATATTTAGCGCTTTGGAATTTTTTTATTATTTGAAATTTTGGGAGTGCGTTGCACTCGCGCACTTTAGAGCTGGCCGCCACTGATTAAGATTAAGAGCGCGAACCCACTCGTCCTGATTGAAACATTCCTTATGATTTATATGATGTTTTACTTTTTTAAAAGAGGAGTAGATCTTCCTCGACTCTTTAAACTTCTGGTAACCTGCCTGGTTACGGAAAATGTTCTTGCCCTGTAGCCGAAGACGCAAATTACGCGGCATAATAGAAAGAAAAGGGGCAGAAATCTGAGTGTATTCCCACGTATTAGTGAGAATACTGATTCCAGCTGCGGAAAAAGCACTGAACGCCTCAGGCGTTCGCATTTTCCCTTTATGGAACCAATCGCTCTCGAATAGAGCGTACTCAAAGAAAAATGTTTGGTAATAGGTCTTACCAGTATTCGGGGGAGCGTGGAAAACGACTCCTGGAATGGGTGATGTGTAGGACACAATCCCATTAACTGCATCAGCTACTACACGTAGCAACTGAACATAAAATTTGAAGCCTAATTCTCCTCTGACCGAGTGAATAACCAAGACGGCAATCTTGATTAGGGCGGTGACTGAGCTCATGAACTTACGTGGCTCAAAACAAGCCATATCGTCGAGCACTGAATGTAATTTGAAAAATTTTGTGTGGTCAAGTTTATTATTTTGTACTGAAAAGAAATATCTGTCTTGAATTGACATGGACATGAATTTGATAGACCTTCTGGGAATGCCATGTCAATAAGCCTTTCCGCTGGGAACAAAGCGGATGTGCGTAGAGGACACACGTGGGACACTTTCTTACTAGTGGCTTTAAGCCAGCTGAAAGCCCACTGGACGCATTGCGCAAGTAACCGTCCTTTACGGTATACCTAGCGCCATCGTCAAAACAAAGATAACGAACTCCATCTTGCTGGAGGCTCGTATCAAAGGAGCAAGTCTGTTTACTTTGCTCAACAACCTTCGCAACATGAGGTAACTCGACTGTTGGAACCTTGAAACTCTTGATATCGCGTAGACTCAAGAATCTGAACACATGGTCTTTTTGCAGACGTCCGTCGTGCTGTGGTTTTGCTTTTAATCTTCTCATTGTGATGGAAATTTAAAAAACTAAAAAAAAACTAACTAACTAACCATCACGCCGTTTCCCCGCAGGGGTAGGCAGAGAGGACGGACCGCCAAACACCTCGGTCTTGGCACACACTCTTTGCCTCATTCACGTTCATACATCGTCTCATACATTCTCTTCTATTTTTCTGACTCTTGACATGGCCCGACTCAAGTATCTGATTCACTTGATTGATTCACTAGATGGAAATTTAAACCTAAGAAAATAGGGTTTAACATTTATTCCTACAATATAAATGAGAAAAATTGTGGAAAACCAAAAATGATGCTGGTAGATTGAGATTTATTTATTTGTTTGATGATTAAAGTCACAGGTTCTCAAACTTATTTCGACTACCTATTAAGATTTAAAAAAATAACAGTGCCCCCTACATTTTAGTTATAGCAAATATAATTAACATGCATTATTATATGGACAGGAAGATAAGGGTGTGACCCGTATCCTATTTCTATTTAGAAATATTTTTATTAACATTAAAAGAAGGCTTTGGATTTATAACTAATCTTATGTGAGGGATCTAATCTGATGCATTTCGACAAGTTACGGCCAAAAACCGCCGTAAGTCGCCGGTTCATTAAAATCTTACCTCAAAAATTTCAAATAGGGATGGAATCGCCGCGATCGACGGAAAACAAATTTTGTTTAAAATTTTTTTTGAAAATCACACACAATTTCATTTAGTAAATTGCAACTCAAGTATTGTCATGTCTAGATTCTGTGGGATTTTTCTATATAGAATTTGTCTGCTGTCGCCCCTCTAGATTTCCTTAATGCCCCCTAATTTTCTGTTAGCCTCTACTGCCCCCCCGAAAACCTCCAGTGCCCGCAAGGGGGTGTTATCGCCCACTTTGAGAAAGACTGATTTAAGTGATGCTAACTTAACGCATATGATATAAATCCATTAGCAATGAATATATATATATCTCTTACAAGAGATTCATCATTACAAATGTTTTATAGATCCAATAGAAATTATTTATGTTTTCAGTTATTTTGTCTTTTTGTAAATAATGAATATCTGATGATAGTTAATTTCTGATGGTGTTTGAAAAAATCATCAATTTTTTTTCAACTTGCTGAAATATGATGTCTTTCATATTTATGTTAAATGAATAACAAATGGTTTCGATAGAATGAAGTAGTAAAAACGAGACAAGACCTAAAAAATATTTTTTAAATGTTGCCACAATTTTATAAAGTTTAGAGCTTTCCTTTGTACCAGTTACGGAGAAGAATTTCGTTACTTGCAAACCAGCAAAAAGCGTCCACTTTATGTGAGAACTCAAAAGGAGTTTTGAGAATGACAAGCGCCAAGTCATTATTATGTTGGGGCATCTCTTCCTTGTACCAGTTATGGAAACGAATCTCTCGAACCTTGTACCAGTTGTTGAGATGAATCTCGGAAACCTTGTCCCGATCGTGGAGACAAATCTCTCAAACCTTGAACCACTAGAGGAGACGAATCTCCCAAACCGTCTACCACCTGTTTTATTTGTACCACTTGTACTAATTGTGGAGACAAGTCCTTTAATCGATGGGTTGCTATTGAATCTCTGATTAACCCTTAGATGTTTGCTTTTGAATCTTTGATTAGCTAGTGGTCGATGTGAGACATTTTATTTAAGAACACAAAAGGAGTTTTTAAAATTACCAGCGCCAAGTCATTATGATGTTGGTTCAGCTCTCCTTTATGTATGGAGATGTATGTACCACATTGTACGTACCAGTTATGGAGACGAATCTCTCGAAAATCTTTTACCACTTGTACCAGTCGTTGAGGTGAATCTCGGAAACCTTGTACCACTTGTACCAATCGTGGAGATAAATCTCTCAAACCTTCTACCATTATTTGTAGAGACGATTCTCTTGAACCTTGTGCCGCTTATACCAGTCGTAAAGACGAATCTCCCAAACCTTCTACCATTATTTGTAGAGACGACTCTAAAATTAAAACTAATGTTGAAAGAGTTGACTTACCGCTTGTCCCAGGACTCCAACTTTGACGATCGCTATAGCGCTGATAAAACGTGTTTAAGATGTCGGATAACGTATTCAAAAATGGGGTCACCAATTCTAGGGAGATGTTCTACGGCACTTACCCGTTTCATGGGTTTGTAAATAATGAAGCTCTTTTAATTGCTACTGGTTATTTATTTAACTTCACAGGGTTATTACAAGTTACAAGTTTCCGCGAACAAAATTTACAGAAGGAGAATAAAAAAAAACAGCTTATCTCTAGATCGTCAAAGTTGGAATGCCCGAGTTGCGTCCTGCGCACTCGGGTCTGCGCAGAAGGGTTGCCAGTGTAGGAATCTGTCACGAATGTTTACATCGCTAAAAAGCAAATATCACAGTTCCTATGTATGCATCTACATAATTACATGCGTAAGCATTGCATGCATTCTTGCAATAAAGTTTACCTCTGTCTTCACTTCAGTTTTTAGGCCTTCCATGGAAAACCATGATGTCGTTCCGTATTCATGTACATAATTCTTCTTTTAAAGATCGCTTGTAATCTTCCTTTTGAGGTGAACGAGCATCTCTACCATCCCAAATTAATAGTAAATCGCAACTCAAGTGGTGTCATGTCTAGATTCTGTGGGATTTTTATATATAGAATTTGTCTGCCGTCGCCCCTCTAGATTTCATTCATACCCCTAATTTTCTTTGAGCCTTCTACTGCCCCCCCGGAGACCTCCAGTGCCCTCAAGGGGGCGTTATTGCCCACTTTGAGAAATACTGATTTAAGTCGCATATGATACAAATTCATTAGCAATGATATCTCTTACAAGAGATTCTCGTGAATTTTCAAATTCGCATTGCATACAAATGTTTTATAAATCCAATAGAAATTATTTATGTTTTCAGTTATTTTGTCTTCTTGTAAATAATGAATGATATATTTATATATATTATTATCTGATGATAGTTAATTTCAGATGGGGTTTAAAATAATCATCAAATTTTTTTCAACTGGCTGAAATATGATATCTTCCATATTTATGTTGAATGAATAACAAATGGTTTCGATAGAATGAAGTAGTATTGCGATTTAACATTTTTCTGGAGCTTTCACACCTAAAAAATATATTTTAAAATGTTGCCACCATTTTATAAAGTTTAGAGCTTTCCCTTGTACCAGTTACGGAGAAGAATTTCGAACTTTGCAAACCAGCAAATAGCGTCCACTTTATGTGAGAATTCAAAAGGAGTTTTGAGAATGACAAGCGCCAAGTCATTATTACGTTGGGGCATCTCTTCCTTGTACCAGTTGTTGAGATGAATCTCAGAAACCTTGTACCGATTGTGGAGACAAATCTCTCAAACCTTGAACTACTCGTGGAGACGAATCTCCCAAACCGTCTACCACCTGTTTTATTTATAGAGATGAATCTCTCGAACCCTGTACCACTTGTACTATTTGTGGAGACAAGTCTTTTAATTGATGGGTTGCTATTGAATCTCTGATTAACCCTTAGATGTTTGCTTTTGAATCTTTGATTAGTTAGTGGTCGATGTGAGACATTTTATGTAAGAACACAAAAGGAGTTTTTAAAATTACCAGCGCCAAGTCATTATGATGTACGTACCAGTTATGGAGATTATCTCCCTTATGTACGTACCAGTTTTGGAGATTATCTCCCTTATGTACGTACCGGTTATGGAGATTATCTCCCTTATGTATAATATGTACCCGTTATGGAGACGAATCTCTCAAAAATTTTTTACCTCTTGTACCAGTCGTTGAGGTGAATCTCGGAATCCTATTTATAATAGATTTATCTCCAATCGTGGAGATAAATCTCTCAAACCTTCTACCATTATTTGTAGAGACGACTTTCTTGAACCTCGTGCCACTTATACCAGTCGTAAAGACGAATCTCCCAAACCTTCTACCACTTGTACCATTTGTGGAGACGAATTTCTTAATCAATTGGTTGCTATCGCATCTTTTATTAGCTGGAACATTCCAGTTTATGTGAGAACACAAAAGGAGTTTTTAAAATGACGAGCGCCAAGTCATTACGATTTTGGTTCAGCTCTCTCTTGTACTAGTTATAGACAAATCTCTCGAACCTTTTACCACTTGTACCAGTCATTGAGGTGAATCTCGGAAACCTTGTACCACTTCTACCAATCGTGGAGATAAATCTCTCAGACCTTCTACCACTTGTGGAGATGAATCTCTCACATCTTCTACCATTTGTGGAGACGCATCTCTCGAACTTTGTACCACTAGTACAAAGAGGTACATGAAGATAGATCTTTCAAACCTTGAACTTTAAAGTAAATACAAAACTGTTGTTATTTATTATGATATTAATTATTGGGCTGACTGCCTCACGCGCCATTTGAATGCTGTTGCAAGCATATCTTGTTGCAGGCATATGTTGCAGTTCTCTGAGGCTGTCATCCCAAAGGTTGCAGTATACTTGTGGGCTGTCCATTTCCAACTCAATCCTTAGGATCTGTCCATGTATTGCGATCCTCTCGGAATTTCATTAATTTTTCATGCAGCTCATATGGGTAAAAACCACACTCTAGACGTACGAAAAAACTCTTACATAGTAAGTGCCTTACCTGATCTGCCGGATCTAAGATGGTCTTTATCGAATTTTTGATTTGCCATGTTAATCACAGGTGCACTCTCCAGTTCTGACCCATTCCTTAGGGTCCATTAATTTGAAGCGACTCTTGCGGTGTTTTATGTGTGAGTGCAAAATGTATAAAACTTTTACATAGCGCATTTTCTAATGTTTTGGGTGGGATTCACGAGTAGAGGGCTGACCGCGTGACATGCCCTCCCTTTGAGCACCTGTTTTTGGCTGATGTAGTATGAGCTTTGAAAACTACATTCATCATTTCAATTTTTGTTTGAAGTCGATTGGCCTCAGGTAATTTATGCATCAATCTGTACAATGGTGAGCAAAATATCATCTATTTAATTAATTCATTTTGTATCAAACGCTTAAACATGTTTAAAAATTGATACTGTATTAGTTTCATAGGACAAAATATGGTGGTGTAGGTACCGCCCCAACTCAACAAAGTGGCATTTCAACACCCTTTTGAAAGTTCATCAAGTTAGGTTATGGGTAACCTATAACATAACTGTATGTGGTTTCAAGCAACAGGATCAAATAAATTATTTGCGATAATGCCAACGTCATGCCTGAATGGCCGATCGCAGTCTTTTAAAATTTGCCTCGAATTGGAGTTATATGCGTGATGTAGGAAGGATCCTGACTCTTTAACGATTGGTTTTACTTTCTTCAATTGATACTTCTCTTACGTTGAAACTTAATAATCACTGCTGGACAGAGGAAATATACATTTAATGCTAGTCTCACAGGAGAGCTATTCTCCAATGGCTAGGCTTGGACTGTTTCACCATATATATATATAACATAAGGTAATATAATATAGCACTCGTGTGAAACTAGCTTAAGTATGTTGTATGGGATAGAATATAAATATTTAAAATTGGGATATATTGTTGTATGAATGCCAAAGATCTATTACATATTGTCGTTGTACAAGCTTAGCTTTATCATTGCACAGTAGTTAGATCCAGCTGAAGTTTTGGCTTTCTTAGCAATAGCGCTAGTTTTGTTTGCCAGCACCATTAAACCTGGTACTGTTTCCATCCTGGCAGGTTCCTATCCGACGTAAAGCGTAGTTGCGCAGGGCCGGTTCTCCAGCAGGTGCTCCCCTGGCTCTCTAGTCTCGCCCCCGGCCGGCCCCCACCTAACCCCGACCCTGAGGACTCTCTGCAACTTAACGTTGTCATTGCAGACTTTATTGATTTAGAAGAAAACCTTTTTCCTAAAACTATAATTCGCCTTAATTATAAACTGGCTTGAATCGTACGACAATTTTTAAACAACACTTTTTTCCCAAGTTTCGGCTGCAGGATTTCTTAATTCACAATCCAAAATTACAATTTCCTTACGTACTCTTTTTCTGGTTTCGTCCCATTTTTAGTAGCACACTTTACACTATAGATTACAGAAGGGGCCCTATCTCTTTTTTCTCTAGGCGGTAAAATTCCTAAGAAATGTCTATGTGACAAGCGGAGTGGAAAGATTGCAGTGATGGAAATACACATGTAATGTTGATTAGCTTCAACTGGTACCATTACATACACATACTTCAAATGGCTTCATCCCTGTTTTGAATATAAATGAATTTCAAACGGACTGGTCTGAATAATTCCAAAAATGCAGGGGCGGTTCTTCTCAGGGGTATGTTAGGTACGGACCTTACTACATAATTCAGAAACCTACTAAGAATTTTTTTTCATAAAAATTAATTCTTAACATAAAGGTAATTTATTAACATCTGCAGAAATATAATTCGGATTATTTTTAAGCTCGAAATTGAAAAAGTTTCTGTGGATGAACATGCGTCCGCTCCGCTTACTTTCTTGTTGTGTACTAACGCGATTTGGCAAATTTGGCACCGTGACTCAGCGGAATACAAGTTCTGTGCAGTCGGGGGACATCACCGGACTTTCTTCCTTGTAATTTGTATTAAATACTTTTCTTAGGGATTTCGCATTAGAATCATAGTACCATTATCATGGAGAAAAATTCAAGGATCCCCTTGTGAATAATTGGACGTTTGTTTTCATTAAAATTGAAGGAGATCAGCTATTGATTGACCTGGATTCGCGTTAGTGGTATTATAGTCAATGTGACTTGTCAGTAAAATAATAATGTTGGTCAGATTATTTCTATAGCGCCGTACTTTGGAAAATTTACCCCAAAGGCGCTCTTCTAAACCAATGATGGTTGGATTAAATCGGTTATTTTTTTATAAACAAATTTATGCATGTAACTATTTGGTATTGCACCTTGTAAGAAATATAAATATTTGAAAAAATGTATGAATTATGAATGGTTTACCTCAGACTTTAGATATTAGAAATGAGAACATAAAAATACCTACCTATATAGTAGGTATTTTCAGTATTCTCAATTATAATGTCTAAAGTCTGAGGTAAATTATCATATATATATATATACACATATATATATTTAGACACATAAAAAAATGTCAGTCCCCGCCATCGAAAGTGGGTTCGAGCTGCCACTGCAAAAATGTACATGAACAATTTTTTTCTCACATTTTTTATCACATGATAACAATGTGTATTTTTGTTTTAAATCAACTTCGCTATGCATAGAAATCATACAAATACATATTAAGAACCCACACATTAGATATTATTTGTTACATACATTTGTTTGAAACTGTTAAAACTGTTTTTTCTGTCTCTCTATTGTAAAACGCTATACTTTTACCTACCATCTTTATTTCTATGTACCATCTGTAAAACCTATTAATGTTTTCTTTGTTATCTAAACACACCTGTATGAACTAAAACATAAAAATGTAAATATAAAATGTAATGATTAATAAAAAAAATTCATGCCTTATCGTTTTTTGTAAGCAGGTATGTGTAATAACTAAATTACTAAAGCGAATTGTGTATATGTAAACATTGACAATGTAATATTAGATGATTTTCAGGAGTTTCAACGGAAATGAGTAGTTAAAAACACGTTTTTTGTTCAAGAAAATACACCTGCTGCAATAATACTGCAGAATTGATTCAGGAACTTCCGAGTTAAGAAGCATTCAATTCACTCTAGTTGAAAGATATAATAAGAGTTGTTATAGTTATTTGTATTGGATTGGTCCTTGTGCCTTACCAAAGAAACATGCTTAAATACCACGCTCCATCTCCAAAAGCTCCGGTGTAAAAACTTTCTTTCTGATACATGCATTGTCCATGGAAAGGAGAGGTTAAGGTAACTTACAAGCAGGACAGACTTATTACAATATTGTGATTTGGAAGCCTAGCCATACACATTATGTATTATTATTTTTAGATTGTTTAATAGATAGATGATGCGCTGGTTAGAGCTAGCACCACTGATAACGATACTTGCGCAATATAAATTTAGCACTAAAAAGTATCACCACCACATTTGAACCAAATTATTGTAGCGATCCCTCAATGTTGAGTACTCGATGTACGAGTATAATACATGTGTGTGAAATCCATTTGTCTTTATTATGATTTAATAATACCTAAAATTAAATATCATTCTTACTAACCCCACTCGCTGCCCTAGTGCTTGTATGTTCAATAGACCATTTTGCAAATTTTACAGGGGACGTTTTTTTTTTTTTTACAGGCAAATTCTAAATAATTATGACTTTAGTCATTTCATTTTATACATGTCTTTTGAATACGGTATAAAACGAAATGACTAAAGTCGAGAATTATTTAGAATTTGCCTGTAAAAAACAAAACAAAACGTCCCCTGTAAAATTTGCAAAATGGTCTATTGAACATACAAGCACTAGGGCAGCGCACTGTAATGTGTCACCTGTGCGCATTTTATAATAAAATGTGTGACATGAATGGTGTTATTCTAGATATCGTGAATATTATCAATATTGATACAATTAAAAGTGGCCAAGTCAAAATCCCTGTTCGTTGGCAAACTAAGACTTGAGTCCTTTACCAACTCACAGCTTCGCAAGTCAGGTTTTTTTTAATGTACTTGTGTATAAAACTTATATAATTCCATGGACAGCCCAAATATGTCCATCCTGGAAGAACTAGGCATCCACAATAGGCTTTCAACCATCTGCCTATAACTTATCTTAAGATACTTTGAACAATTGCTCGCCAAACCGAGGACTCCAATTTCGAGAAACTCATAGTCACTGGCAAAACAGAAGAAACAGAAGAAGGTCACCAATGCGCTGGATTATCTTTTACGTCTGATATGTCGGCATCTGCAGCCCTCCTCGGCATGGAGGAGTCTATTCCACCATGGAAATTGTAGTAGGGGTCACTGCCGCATCCAAAAAAAATCTAAAAAAAATCTCTATCTTCCAACAAACGAGATTTTGACTTGGCCAATTTTCATTGTATGCTCACAATATTATTTATGTACATTGGAGAATTAAAAAAATAAAAACATTTAATACTAAGAGAATTTATTAAACATTTCCTTTATTTCTGATATATTTTACATGCTACATGTCATTTTTATCATCATGTTTATTCAATTTATTATGCAGTAAAACTTTAAAAAAGGCCTATCTTTGGCCACATTACTAAAGTAAAACGTGACACATTTAACTTTGCAGGCGACCTAATGAGTAACTAACAAATGAACAAGCAATTTTTTACTTGTAAATCCACCAAAATCTTCACTAGCGACTGTAAATTTATCAATGTCAAGTTGTAGTGTAAAACCAAATGTATCGGCCACCTCAATAAACTGTCGACAGTGCAACCAGAAAAATGATTCACCTCTTCTGGAGATTTTGTTTTATAAAAAATTATGTCATTGAAAATATATCTTAGTTTAAAATTAATTTTTACAGTCAATTTGGAATAATAATAACTTTACAAAACAAAATGTGCATAGTTTTGGTATGCTTAAAATTTATCACATGTGAAGGTTAAAAATAGGTTTACCATAATAAATTAAGAAATATATTTTATAAATGTTTTTAGATTTGATAAAAGTTACCATATTGACACTTTTTTTTCATAAATAGAGAGCATTTAGTTTTGATTCCAAAGATCTTTCTTTATTTCTAGGAACCTAGACTATTTATTAAAATTAAATCTTTTTACGTATGTTGTTGTTGGCTTACTTATAGTTTCGTTTAAATTTAATAATGGATTTTTATGTTTAATATGTATGTACTTTTGCACAATAAAAATATAAGAATACATAGTATGTTTTGTTTTACAATCCCTATATATCAAGTCTTGATTCTTATACCCATCTTAAATAAAATGACAATTGGATAGAGTATAACCATGTGAATAGTCTTCATAAAATAGTTTTGTAGGCACAATGGACACGGCAGGTTTTTTGCCGTAACAACTAAAAAGATGCGGCTTGGCATTTGTGGCGCAGGAAACTATGCTTTGATAGGGAGCTACACACACCACACAGTGCTGCCATAGTATCCGCACCGACTAGCCGAGTCATAGCCAATCGGCAAACAAAAAACCATAAGTGTGCATCGGAGCTTCACCATTATTTATTCAAAATGTGGGTGCTTTATCCAATAGTGATTTTATTTGCGACATCCATGTCTCCAAAATACCGCTAACAACAATACATTAGAAATATATGGGGGGCACAGTTCTAAAGTGAACAAACTTCATCAAGGTTGATAATGAGTAGACATCGGATTATATGCACTAACAAAGTGCCAAAATATGCACTAAAAACCCTTGATATGCCCAAAATATGCATAATGCAAAATCAAAAAACCATTATTATTTTTATATATTTTAATTAAAGACGGTACAAAAATAGCGAAATATTCTTTAAATTATGCATAGTTTTTGTGACCATATACAATTAAGTATTTTTCCAAATTTTCATTAATTTTGTAAGCCGAAAACGACCTCCCTACGGCCGACTGTCGTCATTTGTCAAAATTAAAAATTTGGCATACTTATGGAGATTTAATTTTTTTTTTTTTTAAATTTTGAAAAGAAAGACAAACTACCACCACACTAAGCGGAAGATGTTGCTTGTGTTGTGATGGAGGACTCAGCCAGCCGAGGAATCGAACACGGAACGCCTGGGTGGGACCCAAATACGATGCCCACTCAACCACTGACCGGTCAATAACAGATACCTGTTTAGGCAGGGTATGGACCTGTGCCGTTGGTGTAGGCATTAATGTTCTTCATGTCTTCAAGACACTTTTTAGGAATCTTTTCTAATATTGAATTACCTAGGAAGGGCGCGTTGGTGAGTACGATAATTGTTTCCATTATTTCTATTGATTTAAATAGAGGATGATTTTTTTGTTTCTAATTTTTTTAATGGCATCTGGTAAATTGTGGAAATGTGTTGAGATGAGGGCGATATTCTTCGGATGCGTAATCAAATGCTAGCTTGCTTGAATTGCAAAGGTCTCAGAACTGTCAAATTTACCAGCGAAATATGCACAATTGGAAAAAAAGACTAAAATATGCATTAACGTCGTAATTAGATAATCCAATGTCTAATAATGAGACATGAGGTGCAAATAGATATATTAAAATGGTGAAAATCTTTATTATTAAGATACATAGTTTTGGAGGTTCAAAACCAGATTTCACCAATAATGATAAAAAAAAAAATTGGACTTGGACCGCTTTAGAATTGAACCCCCATATTGCATCAAAGCAGAATACAATTTTACTTGTGGATTTTTAAGGGATAAAAAAAACAGGCGGTAAAAAAAATATTTATTTACACAGAAACGTCACAGACGAATTACTTAATTTCACTAGAATAAAGGTAGTTTGTGACCTTTTTAATCACTGGTTTTTAATGAACTGCTGCGTGGCCACTCAACCACTGCTGTCGTAAGTAAAAACACAGTGTCTTCCTCTAGGAAGAAAATCAGTTTTTCTAGTTGGAGCCTCACTGATGTCCTGCAGTTTAACTTGCCAACTATTGATACATATATCCATTGAATGGCCACTCTGCCGTTATAAGCAAAAAGGCAGCAATTACCAGCTTTTGGCCGTGAAAATCTCAAATCAAATATTGTACTAAATATGGAGAAATGTTCTTTATTAAATTTCTTTCACACTCATGACAGACTCAGCTATAAAAGCTCCAGCGTTATTTGGCTTGGCGTATTTCGGCATATTGCTCGCCGTACATATGGGAATATATGGCGAGCGATATGCTGAAACAGGCCAGGCCAAATAATGCTGGCACTTTTATAGCCAAGTCTGTCGACCTCATACTATTTTTCAATTTTTCTAACAAAAGGAAGCAATACTGAACAATAAGACAATATACCTAGTTTTATAAGCAAAAACACAGCACAGGTGGGATATATACTATGTTTTGATGATACTTGATATACATACCTACTGTGTTTTTGCTTATGATAACTCCATATACTTACCTACTGTGTTTTTGACAAACAGCACATGCATTGTTCCGTATTCTGGGAGAAGCAAGGAAGAGTTGTTCATTAGGTATGTTTTAAGCTTTTTTTTGTGAAATAATTTTTTCTTGTGTTTATTTATTTTTTTACATAAATTTTATATTAAAAAAATTTTGCAGGTATCAAATTTTTTTGTTTGATCTTGTTTTTAATACGCCCTTTTTCATGTCGAGCTATACCATAAATTCTTTAAAAAATAATATATAACTGAATAAATTAATAAAATAAAATCTTTTCATATGCAGGAACACAGAATAAATAATACACAAAGGCCATCAAAGAGATGACATGTCATCACTTTGATGGCCTGTCATTACTTTGAAAAATTCTGGGCCCTTGCCTATGAAACTTACTTACGCATTTTTATTAATGTATTACGTTTTATATTGGTTTTATGTTATAAAAAAATGCATTTTGAAATTAGGTAATTATCTGAAACATTCTGTTGCATAAAGGATTTGCCACAAGGTGTGTGCATACTTTTACATAAAATATATCTATGGTCTCGGTGCGTGGCACCTTCAGTATTTACTCATTGACAATTATGCATTGGTCAAATTGTCAGCCCTGGAATTTTTTGCAACTGTTGCCAAGCCTGCGGGCCGCACACAAAAACCTGAGGATTAAAAAGAGGAAGTTGGCATTCCTTGTACGGCATAGTGGTTTATTTATGGTTTGGAGCTTCTACTTGAAGGAATGACTACTTGTCATTAACACAATCATCTAATTGACACACACCGGAGACCGGATTCTTGGAAAATTCATATAATCGAAGGACATCTGCTTATCTTGCATCCGGACAGGCTTTTTGGCATGGACATACTGTTGATAAAGCCATCCAATCTCTCGATGAGATAATTTTTTGGAGAAACCAGCCCTGATGCCTTTCCTGCACGATACGGTATTACAACATAACCCTATTTTCTTAGCAAGCCCTTTGCCAGACAGTATTAGATTTAGGATGTTATTTTATTTTAATACATCAATTCATCTAAATAAGTCTAATTTTTACTCTAAAAGGTTGATAAAAATGAACGTTCCCATATATCAGAATATACCTTTTTGCTTATGACGGCAGTTTAGTTTAGTTGGCACTACATTTATTAGTATTTCTTATATTACACAAAAATGGAGAAAAATGCTTGCCTATTTTAACACACATATTATATAAAATTAATTTATTATCTTCTATCACCTAAGCTAAAAAAAGTTTGTGGCGGTTGATTTTACGACATTTCAATAAGTATGTTGGGAATGTTAACCTGGATTCATTATTTATTATTACGTAATTGAGATACTAAAAATAGTCATTCAAACAGACACACAATTTGGAAATATCGTAATTAGGAAAACATTTAACTTTACTAAGGATCATACATCAAAAATGCATCATGCAATCATGCACAATAACACCTGTCCTTGTGAGCTAATTGAAAATGACTTAATAAATATTACGTTTAACATCAATTTAATTAGCATTAGGTGGACGAGTGAAACCCCAAATATGTGTCCCAATGTTACGGACTTATCAGCCCTAATTAGGGATTTGCAGAATACACATATGCATGTTTCAACAAATTACACATTCAAACTTTAAACACCTAATTACTACTGTATAAGAATCCAGATGGCTATTCAAAATCTATATTGCTCTGTTTATCAGAAAGTGCAATTTAAGGTTTTAAGATGAGATTCAATGGGTAAAACGGAAATTGGTAAGTAGACAACATGTATAACAAGGGTGGGGAACCTCCGGTCTGCGATACCATTTGGTCCAACTGCAGAAACAAAAATAATAAGAATCGGCACTCAAAACTCATTTGCATGTTGAAAAATTGCAATTTTTCAGAGATTCTTAGATTTCAGTTTTGATATTCAGATATAAAAAGGTTCCCTACCAGTAAAATAATAAAATTAAGGAAATAGGCAGCAATTTTCAGTATTTAAACAAAAAATACACATTTTATCAGAAATTACAGATACAGAACGCAAAAAAATATAGACTAAAATTGAAGGCACTGCAATTATTTGCAATCAAACAGGAAGATTTCTGACAACAAACAACAAAGTGAGTTGCTTATTGTTGCCACAGTAATTAAAAAAAATTGTACTATTTTAATAAATTTCTAGTTTATTTTGCTGCACTATACAAGATGGGGCCGTACCTACTGATAAGGGGCAATGCATTCTTTTTTTATATTTCACCTGCATATAATATATTATGTAATCTCATTCTAATTTTACCACTGGATGCCAGCTAGCTATCATTTTTATTTATGAACATGCATAGACAAGTTTCATAATTGAAAATAATCACACAAATCCTTCAAGTTTTGAGGTGTATAAGTCAGTTTTCTCAGTTCGTTTTCAACTTGCTGTATCTTCTTATATACTTCATATGTACGTACATTCTTTCACGCGTAGAGTAAGGACAAGTGGGACAATAAACACAATCTAAAGTATTCATAAAGATAAAATAAGTATAAAAGTATGTAGTTGGAATGTGTTAAAGCATATGGTTCTTATGCAGAATGATTGGTTTGCAGCGGTAGGGTGGGGGTGGGTTGGGAAGAGTGCGTGGTATCAGTCGCCGGGCTGCTGCCTTCACTGCTGCTGCTGCCTTCTGCCGCACTTCTGCTGCACTCTGACACCGACGGCTCATTGTCTGCAGTGCTCAGGTCCTGTTCATTGTCCACCACGTAGTTCTCTCCCGAGGAGCTGTCAGGCTCGGGGGAGTCGCATTCCATATTCCCCGATACACCCGGCATACCTACACTGTCTTCATTTGGGAAGGGTTCAGCACCAGCACCGGCGCAGCGATTAGCACTGGGAGAAGTGCCAGAGCCAGCAAACCCTTGCTCCCTGCCCAGGGACAGTTGGCCCCCCAGGTAGTTCTTTCGGTACAGGGAGTAGGCCTCCGCATTCCTGCCCATGCAGTGTTCGTCCGCACATGCCGCAGTGCACATGGGGTAGCGGACATCATCGTAGATGGAGAAGTCTAGATCTATAACTTTGTACTCATTCTTGCCTCCACTGTTAGCTACCCACAGTGGCAGCCATCTGTTGACCATGAGCCACTGCAGCGAGCCCTTGGATATCCCCTTGATGCCCGGGGGAGGAGCGGCTGCGGGAGCTTCCTCCACAGTGCTCTCGATATGCTGGTATATCCTGTCTGCCTCTACGGATTGGTTCTCGATACGGAAGCGCGGGTTCCCTTGGGTGGGTGCGGTGCAGTAGTGATCGATGTTTCCGCAGGATGAACTTAAGTGGCGCTCGATGCGTCCGATGCCGGAACCGAGGATGTGCAGGCGACCGTAGGTGTTGCCCAGTCGGCCGTAAACGGAACCGTGGGACCTGGGAACGGCCACGCTTCGCGGACACGTAGCCACCCCTTCTCCTGCCCCCTCCCTCCCTTCACTGCTGCGGTCGTTGAATTCCAACGTCTGGGAGTTGGATGGAGATCGAAGTAGCTTTTTTCCAAAGCAAACGTTCAGTCCCAAAGGACTGGCACTGCTAGAGCTCACTTGTTCGCTGCAAGCATTCACTATTGGAGATATTTTTGCTTTATTCTTGCCCTTACTAAGGAAAGATTTATCAGACATTTTTCCTGAAATTTTCGGCATGTCATACTCTCCGAAAGAGTGCATTTTGTTTTTGACTACTCCGTCTCTAGAAAGACTTTGTTTAGAGTTTTTAGATCCCGTTTTAAACATTTTAAAGCGCCAGTGAGTAGGAGCTGTGGAGGTAGAGGGTTCCTCGGAAGGCTCGTAAACATTATCGGGTCTGTTGAGATTTGGACTAAGATCCAGGTGAAAATGACTAGGAGACAAAACTTCAAACCTTCCGTTCTCATAACACGGATCGTTGTTTCTGACATCGATGGTGACAATCTCGTCAGCGACCTGAATATTGTCAGCAGGTGGGACGATACAGCGCGCACCGGGACGGGCCTGGCCGGGAGGGGCCTCAGCAGGGGGTCCCGGGGCCGGCGGCTCAGGGGCCCGGCGCAACGGGGCCGCACGTGCAGCGCTCTCCCCTCGACCCTCCTCGCTTCCCCCCTCGGGTAATTCGTTATTTCTGTAATTACAAATATGTATCATTATATTTAATGATTCCACATGAAAGGATGTTGACGGGATAAAAGCAATTACATCTTTGGCATAGGAACATTCAGTGGACGTGCGGCTCTGATATGTAAGAGTCTGACCTGTTGGGGGTCGGCAGGGAGGGCCCGGCCGCGGGTCAGGCGGGGCTCGGACGATCAATGATGGCCACTCCGGCGTAGGAACGTCCAGTGGACATTCGACTTTCCAGCATGGTCCAGGCCTCGGTCTTGGGATTGTAAACCTGTAATCCAATTAATATTTATTTTATGACTCGTTAAAAAAAATACAAAAAGTGGGTAAAATAAAGTGTGCACCATTAAGTTGTCTCTTACCTCCACGGTGTTGAGATTGGATGTTCCGTCGTCACCGCCGATTACCAGCAGCTGTCCCGTGTGGGGCAGGACGCCGGCGTTGCGGCGGGCGGCCGCCATATCGGGGGCGGGGCGCCAAGCAGGGGCCCCGGGGCGCCACATCTCCACGGAGCGCCGCACCAGGGGCCCGTCGTGACCCCCAACGGCATACAGCACCCCGTCCAAGACACCCACACCTGATTGAAAAAGTTATACAGTTACAGTCAATTCCACTTAAGAAGTTTGCTCTTGTTGGTCCATTGAAGCATTAAATAAATAAAAATAAAACAGCCCAATTAAGGGGAACGCTGTGCAGCCCTTTTCATATAAAATTATATTTTGGTATTTAAGTAAAAGGTAAAGCAAATATCTAGTACGGATGTGAGCTGCTTTACATATTTGTGTTTTAAATCATAAAATATTGAAAATTAAAGATACCATTTTTTTATGATTTTAGAGGCAAGTTTGGCAATTATTTGTGAGTTAATTTTTAATAATTATTAAAAAAAAAAAAAAAATATTTACTAAAGAAATACAATGAAATATAATTTAAAAAAATGATAAAGAAAGCATTTTGATGGGCTTAACCTCTCGTTTGTCGATTAGCTGTCAGATTAAAAAATAAAATGCGATTTTAACCCTTTGTCGATCAGCTGTCAGATTAACCGTTTTAACCGTTTGTCGATCAGCTGTCAGATTAAAAAATAAAATGCAATTTTAACCCTTGTGTATAAAAAAATTGCATAAGGACGAGGTCAGAATCGATTGCGCCAATATCATTTCAGACTTTGCTTTGTATTAGAGCACTCTAGCTTCTCAGAATGCTCTGATATTAATTTTCTGTGAAATACGGCCTTGAAATCTTACCTGTCATCCGACATTCAAGAGGTTAAATGCAAATTACAAACAACTAATTTATGTTGTTAACCGCTTGGGCACATAAGCTTGTTTTCACGACAATTTAACGTAGGTAGACATAGGAATGACGTATGCCCCGGACCTGCGTTATTAAATCCAAATTTGTCATAGGTGTCATAAATTAAAGTTTCTACCCAAGGAAATGCCTTTTTTATGATGATAATTTTTTTTATTTAGTTTTCAGTATTTTAATTCGGTAGGTAGCAGAATATAATTTTTTCACAAAGAATGCCAAAGTTACCTCTAAAGTTATGAAAAAGAAATTTCTTTGTATATTTATTATTGTAACACCCATATGGCCAGCAATGGGGCGCAACGAGGAGCAAAAGAAAAGAAGAAGAAGGCTTTTCCGGTAGAGGGACACTTTCTTATCTATGGTCAATTCTGCCTAGCTGGAGAGGGAAAAAGGAGCACATTGTTGTAACCGCTGCGAGATATACTGAAAAAAACTTATTGGGACTTTTATCTCTTTTTGTATTCTTTTTTTTAGTTTGATATTATATTATTTTGTCTGTATCTTTAAATAAAAAAAATCATAATAACAATATGCGACTAGGATTAAAATGTACTGAAGATTAAAAAAAAAAAAAAACAGTTTAACCGCTTGGGCACATAAGCTTGTTTTCACAACAATTTAACGTAGGTAGACATAGGAATGACGTATGCCCCGTACCTGAGTTATTAACCTAAAGTATACCGACTCAACTTTACCCCACTGAGTTTAGTAGCCAGTGTTACTATTCTATACATATTTTGTTATAATTTAAAACAAAAATAAACAAAATAGCACATACAAGTGTTAAAAAATAAGGAGAATTTTCACTTTTCTCGAGCTACGTACATTAGATTTTCGAAAAAAAAAATTGTTATGTTGGTACACAAGTCCCCAACATATGTTGACATTATCAGTCATTTTGCCTGTGTAGTTTGTTTTTTTATATTTATTATTCATTGTTTTTTATATAAATCCATTGTGGAATGAGTGATTATTAGGATGTTCGTTTTATCTACATTATTTTGATGTAATTTTTGTATTACATATCACAAAAGAAATATAAAAATTGAATTCGTAAGAAAGGTGAGAATTATCAAATATTTTATGTCGTATTGAAAAAATATATTTTTTGTATGCTGGCTTTCAACAAGATAACCAGTCAAATTACAGGAGACCCATATTGTCCCAAAACATCATATGCCGTTATGATAACAGGAGACCCAAATTGTCCCAGAGCGACCGTGCATCATTAAAAGATAGATATCTCCCTTCCTGTAATGCGAACATTCGTGATTTAATTTATGTTAGAAAGAGAAAGAATCAATGTTTCTCATTGCCTTTCAAGTGTACGAGCTATTTTGCTCAGATATTGAGAAATCCGAACATAAGTGACGGTTTTATTTCGCGCCAATTTGTGACGTACCGCTGATTTTGACAGCACGGTTCCATGCAACAAAAAACCGTTTTTAATAAAAAATAACTCGAAATGTCCCGGAAAGCTAACTTTTATTTGTTAATTAATATATTGCCTATGTGTTTATGTCAAATTTAATTCATTTTGGTTACATAATAATGCAATAATCTCATATAGAAAACTACTAATCGTTAAAATCACTGTAAACCCTTTTTTAAATTGATCATTCCTAATTGAATTTCCTGTATTTGATGAATATTTTTATGCATATCGTAGGAGACTATATTTCTATTCAATATTTATGAAAAACAATAGTGCTGTTATAACATATTTGTAAAGATTTCTTTGATTTTATCAAGTCGGACGTCTGAATTTATGGAGCTGTCAAATATGTAGGTTTGAAATCGATAGAGATGGGATCATCAAAATTTAAATTGACATTAATTTGTGCAAAATTCGAATTATTATAAGTATTTATTTTTAGAGTTTATTTTATAGAAGTAAATTTGAATGTTATTTTTATGATGAATGTTATCAATTTTTTTGTATAATAAATGCGTAATAATATTTAATTTCAAAATATACATATCTTGAATTTTATGAAGAAAAAAAATCTATTTGTAAAGATTTTTTTTGCTACCAAAATTCAGCGATACAATATAAAACTCATTATTGTTATACTTATATAAGGAATATTTTAAGTACAACTCTTGGCGTTTGGCGTGTTTCCGGACTATTTCCCATTTTTTTAAGTATAGTACAGTCATTTGGTTCGACAAAAGGAGGTTACCTAGAAAGGTTTCCGGGAGTTTTGAAAATTTGTAATTTTATAGATTTCGATGTGCTCTTTCCGAATTTCAACTTAGCCACCTATCTTTGGCGCTCGCGCCACCATATTGGAAAAACGGCGCCTAAAAGCAGTTTTTTGACAATATCTCCTTTCTGACTAATTTTACGATAAAAAATGTATAACACAAAATTAAACAACAGAAAATTTTCTACAATATATGTATGAATTTTTTTTTTGTAAAATCAATAGTTTTGGCGTACGAGCGCCGCAAACTATTATTCATCTAAACCACCAGGTGTTTTTCGTATATTTCTCCAAAATATTTTACTATTGTTCCAGATATAATAAAAACAGATATATGTATGTAAATACACGATGCAATCGAAAACGAAGAGGATTGTGATAAGTCTGATAATCCCATCGCAGATGATGCGGATGAAATTTCGGTCTGTGACGTTTCGACGATACCAAAGACGAACTCGCAACGCCTGGTCCATCAGGAACGGCAAAGCAAAGAAGATTGCGCCAAATTTCGAAATTGTACATTAAATGTGGATTAGGTCTACACCACGATAAAAAAAACGCGCCGCTTACTCTACCTCAAGGGGGTTAGTGGAAATTAATTTTTTGGCCAAAACGCATATTGAAGTATACTCTGCGGCGCTCGTACGCTCAAAGTATCGATGTTACAAAAAAAGTTGTTATTACATAAATTGTAGGAAATTTTCTCTAGTTTAATTTTGTTTTTTTCGTAAAATGAGTCAGAAATGAGATATAGTCAAAAAAACTGCTATTAGGCGCCATTTTTCCAATATGGCGCCTAATTGCAAAGATATGAGGTGGCAAAGTTGAAATTCGGAGAGAGCACTTCAAAATGTATAAAATTTAATTTACACTTTTTACTCCAAATAATGTCAAGAATCATTGGTTAAAGTAAGCCAAGAAGTATGTCCCTTAACACCTGCATATATTCATATATTATACAGGAGGTTAAAGATCGTACTTGACTTACTTTACCCAGTAATTCCTGAAATTTTTTTGTAGTAAAAATCGTTAACAAAGTTTTGGTATCCGATGACTTTTTTTTTCTACAAAAACATAAAAAATCAGTAGATATTGGGAAGATAGGGGCGGGTTGACGGGTTGGCTGGTTACTTGGCTAAGTGACCAGTGACGACATGTGGAAGAAATTTTTTTATATTTGATTTTGAAGAAAAAAAAAAACATATCTAAAAAGTCACCGGAGACCAAAATTTCATTTGCATTTTTTACTCCAAATAATGTAAATGAAATTTTGTTCTACGGTGACTTTTTAGATCTCTTTTACAAGTATGATCCTTGACTTACTTAAACCAGTGATACCTGACATTATTTGGAGCAAAAAATTTAAACGAAATTTTGGTCTCCGGTGACTTTTTAGATGTCTTATTTTTTTCAAAAACTTTTTCTTTAATATCTTAAAAAAAAATAATCTTCATGTCTTCACTGGTCAATAAGCCAAGTAACCAAACAACCCCTCATTCCGCCCCTAACTTCCCAACACCCACAGAATTTTAATGGTTTTGCAGAATAAAAAATGTCACCGGAGACCAAAATTTTATAAACATTATTTACTTCAAACAATGTCAGCAATCACTGGTGAAAATAAGTCAAGTACGATCCTTAACACCCTGTTTATAAATATACTTTTTTTCGACCGGTCAGTGGCTGAGTGGGCATTGCGTTTCGGTCCCACCCGGGCGTCGCGTGTTCGATTCCTCGGCTGGCTAAGTCCTCCATCACACCACAAGCAACATATTCCGCTTACTGTGGTGGTAGTAGGAGTTTTTCAAATATTTTCAGGTTATTCGTTATGGGAATTCGTCACGATATATAATATAAAGTACTTAATAAATAATTTTGCATTCTCTTTGTGGAAAATATGTAATCTATATCTTTCTCGTTAATCTTTTGTGTTACTTTACATGTGTCTCCCTCTTTTTGTATATTTAAATATATGCTATGCTCGAACAATTTTTTTATTAATATTTTAAATTTATAGCCCAAAGAAGCTTCGGCTAAGCGAAACTGGTTTGTTATAAAAATAAAATTTCGTTGTTTTGAACAAAGTTATTGTTTTATTTCATTATTTAAAAAAGGTATGATCTACACTGAATAATGCATGGATTAAATTCCATTTTATTTTATTTATCTTACGTACTTATTTATATTTATCGGGTTTAATTTGAAGAACTCCATTTAAAATCAGTTTATAAATTTTATTCAAAATATCTTCAACCAACCCCGCTTTCGCCGAAGCATCGATTCATGTTTCGAAACGCGACTTGTACATCTCTAACGGGCGGCCATCTTTGTTTACATTTGAAGAGTTTTTGGCGGACAACGAACAACTTACGCTTCGAAACAGAATACTGTATTTATGTATTTATAATAGTTAATCAGCTTTTTTTAACAAAATGACCTATAATGTTCCATAAACTATAGGATTTACGTATTCACCGTTGTGTTTATTGCAAAATTACGAGGTTATTTGAAGTTTAGTGAAGTGATGTTTTGAGGTTATTTTTTCCTGAGGTCTCAAAAAATGTAAAAAACTACGTTAAATTGGGCTATAAATGAACAAAAGTGATAATAATTCATTAGATAAATGCCTTAGGCATACGTGGATAGTAAAGTTTTTCGGAAATTCATCGTAAATTGCGAAGAAAACTAATAAAAAATTTAAACAGTTTTTTTAGAAAGATTGATAGGCTCAAAACAATCGACAAAGTTTAACATTTATTTAAAAAATAAGTTTGTATGAATGTGATAAAATGTGAAGTGACAGTTTTGTTACAATATTATTTAAAAAAAAGAATGTGTATTTAAAATTTAAAGTTTCAAATATTTTTGTTACTTTTTACGCGAATATCCTCAGGTGAGTATTTTTTGAACGAATTTGCATTTTCAAAGTAAAAATTTTAATATTTAAAAACAAAAATGTTAATTTCTAACATACACATAGGAAAGTTTATTTTATCTAGATTTTAAAGCAGTTTTTGTTTTTGCGAAGAGATAAAAAATAATCAAAATAAAGATACTTTTAAAATCCATGGGAAGAATCGGGAATTTTGCACGCCAAACAAAATGTCGAAAAGTTCCGCGATTTTAAATTTTTAGTTTTTGAAGGGTTAAACATGTTATTATGTATTGTTACTGGAACTGTTAACAGGCAATACCTAGAAGTATGATCTGTATAGATTTAAGGTAAAATTAACTTTACTTCGGGCACACCAGTCATCCCCACACTTTGATCTGTTTATCTTTTCAGTGATTAGTACAGATTTACTAAAGTAACACAACGGTGTGCAGCGTAGTCCAATGTTAAACGTTTCTGAGAAAAGAGCTGCTCTAAAGCGTACGTGTGAAGGTATGTAATTATAAGCTATTAAGAAGATATGTATGTAATGACCTGCCCCGCTGCGGCGCACCGACATGTCGGGCACGGGGCTCCAGCTGTCCGTGGCGGGGTCATAGCACTCCACTGAGTTCAGGCACTGGCGACTAACCCCGTCATAACCCCCCACCTGAAATACAAAGTGTTTGTTTAGCTTTGGACTGACTAACCGTCAAGCCAATTTGTTATTTTTTGCAGACAGGTTAAACTGCCACACAGCTCTGTATTGAAACACACTCTTTGCTTCATTTACGTTCATATGTACTGAATCTTGTTTTTTTTTTCTTCTCTCTTTATTCCAGAGAAATCACTGATACAGGTAGTTAGTTATAAACAAACAATATTAAACATCAATTATATTCTTCTGCTTCACACAGATTCAGTTAGGGAGTAGCAAATAAATTTTAAAAGAAAAAATAAAAATCATGTTAAGAGGGTATTACCGGAAATTAGTCCTTTTTAAATCAAATTTTAAACGTATTGACTGTTTTTTACAAAAAACCATCAATTGATTTTGAAAGATTGTTATTTTATCTGGTACACGCAGTTATAAATTTTGAAAAACTAAGTGTATTTTTAATATACTAAGGTTATACCGTTGGTCGTTGATTTCCCAAGGAATAATAAATAAATTATTCAATGGCAATGAAAATATTTTTTTATTATATTTAAATGTAGTTTGGTGAGTTCTTACGGCATAGATCTTTCCCTGAAGCACAGCAACGCCCACGGAAGAGCGGCGCGTGGCCATGGAGGCCAGCGCCCGCCAGTTACCCACGCGCGTGTCCAATACCTCCGCTGAGCTGAGCCCCGATGCCCCGTCAAATCCCCCCACCTGCCAACATAATAACAAATTCTACTAAACAATACTTCAATACATTTATTTCACAACATACGCAATCACAGTCCGTCAAAAAAAATCTAGAAAATTTTTAAAAATCAACACTGCGGTCGTTGATGCAAAAGTCATTAAATGCAACACCAACGTGGTTGAGAGGAAAAATAATGTAACTTTTAAAAGCCATATTTTTTAATGTGAATACAGTACAACCGCTCCCAACCATCCGGAGCCAGTGAGACTATGGTATCCCAAATCGGGAATGTTGTGAGGATGAAGATAGTGGGAGGGAGTAGGAGATGGCACCAAAGATGGCTAAAACCATTTCAAGCAACGTTTCAATTTTGAATGTCAGTCTTACACCGGGGGGATAATGAAAGTATCTTCTACTCTGGAACTTGTTGCAAATATACTACCTATATAATATTTTTAAAAAAATAATAATTCACATGCATACTGCACAACAGTCCCAACTGCTCCCTTCTGGAGCCAGTGAGACTATGGCATCCCCAAGTGGGGTATGTTGTGAGGTTGAAGGTAGTGGGGAGGGGAAGGAGATGGGGAAGAGGAAGGTGTGTATTTCTTGTATATATATATATATGGGAATATTCAGATCTGGTCACCAAACACGGCTAAAGCCATTTCAAGCAACGTTTCAATTCTGAATGGTGATCTTACACTATATATTCGATACTGAGAGTATCTTCCAGTCTGGAACGTGCCGCAAATATACTATATATTATTTTAAACTACCTAATACATTGTGAAATAACACAAATTAATCGAATAAAATTTAATAGCGCACGCCAGGATTTGAACCCGCGACCTCTGGATTTCTAGTTAAGAGCCTTTCCCCTCGACAACGGGGACCATCAAAACGGTCTATGGTCCATTATACATTTATTCGCATCAATATCAAACAGTGTTCAGAAATTATTGGTACTTCATGAAAGGAGATTCTACATCACATCCTAAGACAAATAGAAAAGTTTTTTTTTAAAGCTTTGAAATATATTTAGAAACGATTTATGAATTATTACGGATATGAACACTTTGTGCGGATTTAAGTTAAGTTTAATTTACAAAATATTTAGATTGGCACTAGCGATGCAACTTACGGCGTATATGCAGGAGTCGATGACGGCCACGCCGAGGGTGGAGCGTCGCGCCTCCATGGAGGGGGCGGGCTGCCACGTGTCACTGGCCGCATCGTACACGTCCACCGTCCGCACACGCAGCGAGCCGTTGAAGCCACCCACCGCATACACGCGCCCGTCCACTACTCCCAAACCAGCCCTGTCGGCAACCATGTATATTTTTACATATTACATTTGTTTTCACGACAAATTACAACATTGAAGAAAGGAGAAGAAAAAAAAAACATACATAACTTAACCTCCTTGGGTTTAGTGGCGGCCGGAGACCTACAATTGAGGAGGTGCAATAAAATAACAATAGACAAAATCCCACGATTCTTGGTATGTGAAAATAACATTGTCTTAACCTCTCGTAGGCCGCAGTCCCCCCGGCGGGTCCGGATGTTTGAAGCGATTTTGCCCCTTATGTATAAAGAAATTGTATGAAGAACAAGGTCAGAATCGCTTGGGCCATTCTCGTTCTTGACATTACGAATTACTGGATAGCATTTAGCCACTCCGAATAATTCATATTAATTGCTAAAGGCACGCCGGGCACCAAAGATGGCGGAAAAAATGGCTGCCGCTTGATAATATGATAGCTGTCACATTCGAAGTCTATATTTATTAATTGTTTTTTTTTTATATAAATCCATTGTGGAAAGCATAGATTTGAGTGATTATTAGGAAGTTCGTTTTATCTACATTATTTTGATGTAATTTTTGTA
Organism: Limnephilus auricula; assembly: GCA_951813805.1. Classification (NCBI taxonomy): domain Eukaryota; kingdom Metazoa; phylum Arthropoda; class Insecta; order Trichoptera; family Limnephilidae; genus Limnephilus; species Limnephilus auricula. The sequence goes on along the minus strand of OX638388.1, from coordinate 19,115,054 downwards.
TTATATCACAAAAGAAATGTTATAAAAATTGAATTCGTAAGAAAGGTGAGAACTGTCAAATATTTTATGTCATATTGAAAAAAAAAATTTTTGTATGCTGGCCTTCAACAAGTTAAGCCATAATTTTTTTTACTGGAGTTCCTTTTTAGGAGAGTGTTGTCCCGGTAAGACAGAGGATCTGGGTTCAATTCCCAGTTGCGACCGTTACCTTTGTATTTTCCGTTTCATATTTTACTGAAATTTGTTAATATCTTCAATGATTCAATACATGCATAAGCTTCACAAGTTATTCAAATAAATTGAATAATGTCGATCATAAACAATTGAAACATTGCTTAAGATGGATTTAGCTATGTTAACTGTATAGATATGATTAGTTAGGTACTACCGAACCTCCCTCTTTTATTTAATTCATTCATAATACAGTGAATACCTAACCTCCCATTTGTCGGGCGGGTGACAGATGAGAGGTTAAAAAAATAAAATGCGATTTTAACCCTTATGTATAAAGAAACTGTGCAAGGGCAAGGTTAGAATCCCTTGCGCCAATATCATTCCAGACTTTGCTTTTTATTTCAAAACTCTAGCCTCTTGGAATGATCTGATATTAATTTTCTATGGAATACGGCCATATGTGGGCAAATGTCATCCGATATTCAAGAGGTTAAGAAGTTTGGTTTTTCGGTCCCTCGAAGACTGAATGGCTCAATAGGGTATTCCACTAAAAATGTTTAGTTATTTTAATCATCTTACTAAAAATGTTTATGTAATGTTTTCATTCTAATTTATTTATTTTAAAAACGATTAAAAACCGACAAAACCAAAATGGCCCATGGTTGGCAACGATACCAACGACTTAATTTTTTTAAGCAATAAAAAAAATGTGGAAATACCCTATTTATCCCACAAATAAAAATTTTCCTGCTTATCAAGTTTTTTTTTCAGGTGACATGGAAAACTTCTTAAACTTTTGAATGTCGGATGACATTTCCCCACATATGGCCAAATTCCATAGATATTGATATCAGAGCATTAAGAGAGGCTAGAGTGCTAAAAAAAAAAAGAAACGTCTAGAATGATATTGGCGCAAGCGATTCTGACCTTGTCCTTGTACAGTTTCTTTATACATAAGGGTTAAAATCACATTTTATTTTTTAATCTGTCATCTGTCACCCGAGAAAGTGTTAAGAGAGTTTTAGTTGACCCATTGTCTTGCACTATAGCGTGAGGGATAGATTCATATGTCCATCACTCCTGGACACACTGACTCCCAGATTCCTACCTACGACTCATACTTTTTTCCTTCCCAGAACTTCATCTCCTTCTTTCAGACCTTCCACACAGCATCTCCAAAGATGACATAGGCCTTAGGGAAATTATTTTCCTCAGTTTAATGTACAAAATAAAGTTGCAGTTACAGCTCGCAGATGAGTATATATAATGGCTTTAGCTATATATATACAATCTGCAAGATAGACAGACAAGATGATTGGACATATGAACAGCTGAGTGAACTTTTGACTGATTTCATCTGCAAGAGTTAATTTGTCAGTTAAATCTCCGGTCATATACATAATGTTTTTTTACAATTTTTATTTATCCTCCAGAGTCTAGCAATTAATCTTTACGTTAGTGTTATTCCTTAAATGGGAATACCCCAGTTCCACAGAATCCAGGCAATAGGCAAGTTGAGTGAAAAATATTTTGACTTATAAAAAATATGTTCATGTAGATGACATGTAAACTTAAATACCAGTATTTTTTTTTTTAAAGTTCTTTTTTATAATTAAATTAATTCTACAAGTTTGAATTTTATTAAAGCCCGCGAAAACGGCGGCAAGAGCATAATACCGTGCTGCAGAGTTCGTGACGTAACCCGGTCCTTGATTGTGTGAAATATAAGGGAAAATACTTACAAAACCGCGACACTCTTAATATGGACGAAAAAATGAAATTAAAAAAGTTGTAGTAGTTAGATATTTACTAGTACTAATCAATTCAGTTACTGGAATTTCGAAAAAAGTGCATTATAATGGTTATTTTTTTAATTTAAAAACACGAAATGTCTATGTTAGGAACTGTTGCAAGTTTCGTTGAAAAATGACCGCTATGTTAGGAACTGTTGCAAGTTTCGTTGAAAAATGACATTTCGTGTTATAAGTTTGCCTGTGAACATTGATAAAAAAAAATAAAAAAGGGACTCAACTTCCTTATTGAAACTCTTGTGTAGAAAGTCTTCTCATTTCAAAGACAAGATTTGTAATTTTTGGTAACAATTTGAGAGGAACCATAAGAAAATTTTGTAAATACAAGGGTTAAGTATACAAGGTGTCCGGGGAGTTAAGAGTGGTAAATTGAATGGAATGAATAAATCATATGATGAGATTGTGTATGGTGTAATTGTATGGTGCAATAACCTGCATCTGCGGGAGATCATCTCAGCAGCGTGGTACCAGCGCTCCTCCTGCAGGTCGTAGCACTCCACGGAGCGGATAGCCTTGGGGGCCTGCCCGCCCACCACCAGAATTATCTGAAACATCCACATTGAGGTTACGTTCTGTACATGGAAATATGTATACCATAACGATAGCGATTTAAAATGCTGTAATGGACAATAAATCCAAAAACAAGTTAATTATGTCATTTTTCTCCGTTTTTTACTCTGTCCATCTGCATCATCAAAATATTTCTAGGAAAAAAAGTGCATCTTTTACAATGTGCATTTTTAGAGGATTTTTTTTCTGAAAAACTAAAAATAAATAAAATATTGTTATTATAGAAATTTACAAAAAATGTTAAGTATTCTGAAAGATCTATCAAAGTTATTTTATAATAAAAATTCATACTTATAGGTTGACAAAACAGGATATATGATTTTTTGAAAAAAAAAATACCAAAACACTCTTTTCGCTCTCCTGAACAATTAACATTTTGTCCTTGAATAGGTGGTCACTAAATTGCACCATTGGATTTAAATACTTGCTTAAATGCTTACCTTGGGAGCTCCGACAGGCTTCCTGGGTCGGCAGCGGGGCGTGGTGGCCGCCAGGCGCTGCTCCGGCCTCATGAGGTGGTATGCCAGCGCCTCGATCAGCAGGTCCTTGCAGCGCAGGTCGCCTCGCAGTGCCGGCTCGCGAGGCATGCGCTCCGCCAAGCATTCCTTCCAACAGACATCAACTATTCATTTAAACATGTATACACAGTGGTAGAACTTGGAAATACTTGACTCGGGTCATGTAAAGAGTCAGAATAAAATTAAAGTTATAGACAATTTAAAAAAATATACTTTACATTTTTTATAAACAATCTTATGCCTATGTAACTTCACTTTTTATTTTAACCGCTTGGGCACATAATCTTGTTTCCACGACAATTTAACGTAGGTAGATATAGGAATGACGTACGCCCCGGACCTGAGTTATTAAAATAAACATTTTAGAAACTCAGAAACCGAAAATGTGTGCACTCCAAAAAGGTATAAACTGACTAACTGCCTTTAGAGAAATAATGGAATTCCAAGCAATAAATGCACATAAAAAAACTCTCAGAAAAAATGCCCATAACAGTATAACCGGTTCACGACGAGTTCATCGAAAACGAGTTCATTGAAAACCAATTTTTTTGTATTTTGTAAATTTGCTTTCGATGAATTGATTTTTGATGAACTCGTCGGTTACCGTATAAGCGTCTCACTCCTTTGCATCTGTGGTATGGGCTAGACCACATGTTAGTAAAGATAACATAAAGAGAGGACTTGCAGAATGGTATCAAAACGTGCACAATATTCAAGCGCGTACTGCGATTTGAACTAATATTCATGAAAAACAATATTTTTCAATGCGATGTGCTTTTAATATTGGAAAAACAAAAAATGGCAAAAGGTTTGTTAGTATTTTTGTTAAGATTACAAAAAATATTTGAGTTATTATGTGAAAGGTGGAAATCATAACAAACTAGGTCAACACTTAAATAAACTGTTTAAATAAAAGCAAGGCAGAAGATTGATTACAGTCAACGGAGTTTAGCAGCCATGGTACTGGTTTAAGAAAATAAAAGACGACCACTCACCTGTGACAGTAATGGCAGGCGCACATGCTCCATCAGTGTGGAGAGTTGGGACTGTCTCCTTACGGGGCTGTGGGCGGCCCAGTTCAGTACACTCTCCAATACCTGCAATTAACATACAACAATCTCCATTATTATTATGGGACAGATTTGCTAATATGCTCCCACCACCTGAGAAGTTTATACATTTGCATATTCAAATGCATATAACTCTCTAATTACGGCGTTAATGCATATTTTAGCTCTTTTCCCAATCGTGCATATTTCGTTGATCAATTTGACAATTCTGAGGCCATTGCAATTCAGTCAAGCAAGCTAGCATTTGAAGATGCATCCATTAAACAGAATATCGCTCTCATCTCAACACATTTCCTCAAGTTACCAAATGCCATAGAAAATTGGAAACCAAAAACCTTCCTCTATTTAAATCCATAGACGGAAACAAAAGTTAGATGCTATTTTGCTTAAAACCCCAATTTTGAAGGCATGAAGAATATTAATCCCTGCCTAAACAAGTATCTCCAGAAATGGTGCCAAATTTTTAATTTTGTCCAATGATGTCAGTTGACATAGAGAGGTCGTTTTCGGCGTACAAAATTAATACTGGGTGACAAACGTCACAAATTGGCACTCGAAAATTTGGAAAAATACTTAATTGTATATTGTCACAAAAATTATGCATAATTTTAAGAATATTTCGCTATTTTTGTACCGTTTTTAATAAGTTTAAGTTTAAGTTTACGGAATTCAATACTTCGTTTGTGTAAAAGCACTGTGAAACCATATAAATATATAAAAATAAAAATGGTTTTTTGATTTTGCATTGTGTATATTTTGGGCATATCAAGAGTTTTAAGCGCATATTTCGGCCTTTTTTAATGCACATTTGCATGCATATTTTGGCACTGCTAGTTCATATAATCCAATGTCTATTGATTAGCCTGCAGAATAAAGGCATGTTTGGAGGCCTAAACATGGGTGTGGAGGTGAACGCTGCAGACTCAAAAATTAAGAACTAGAGGTAAACAGCAGGAGTTTCCTTGAGTTAATCAGGACCCTTCAAGGGCTGTAGTGCCGTATGCATCTACAAAATCTACACACTTTGGCAGCCATATTTATATTATACTCATTTGCGAACTGTATCAATAACCATTACCATTACAAAAATCATATCACACGCCTGCTCACCGTTCCAGTTAAATGTTATGGACATCATCGCATACAGTAGAACCTGGTTACTGTGTCTGCAACAGTTGTATTTATTGGATAACCAACCCCCCGGCCATAGGTCACCCCAAGTGGTTCACCACATTTGGTGACTTACCACGGGTGCCCGGGTTCACCAGTTGCGTAGCGGGCCGGATCGGGAAAGGCCGGTTTGGAGAGACCCTTTGACCACTCCAGATGGTCTCTCTCTCGACCCACTGTCTTGCACCATAGCGGCTGGGATAGATTAATATGTTTGTCACTCCTGGACACACTGACTCCCAGATTCCTACCTACCACTCATACCTTTTTCCTTCCCAGAACTTCCTTTTCTTAAAAAGACCTTCCACACAGCATCTCCAAATATGACATAGGCCTTACGGAAATTATTTTCCTCAGGGTCTCCTATGTGGGGTTAATGTAAAAAATAAAGTTGCAGTTACAGCTCGCAGATGAGTATATATAATGGCTTTAGCTATACATATATAAAATCTGCAAGATAGACAGACAAGATGATTGGTCATATGAACAGCCAGTTCTATCTGCATAGATACTGATACATACTAACGTGAATTTTTGAATGATATCATCTTCAAGAGTTAATTTGTCAGTTAAATCTCCGGTCATATACAAAATGTTTTTTGCAATTTTTATTTATCCTCCAGAGTCTAGTAATTATTCTTTACATTAGTGTTGACGTAACAGAGAAATAAATGATGAATGTATAGTGAAGGTCATACCTTTTCTTCAGATGGAACTGTGAGGCGGTCACTGCTGATGAGACGAGCCACCTGCTGCTGGGAGAGAGCCAGGAACTCCTCGCACTCCACCACCTCTCTGAAAGGAAACAGATATTTTGTTATGATTATTATCTGAGCTGCTTTCAATCTTCTCGTTTCCTCATATGAGATGTATAATGGGAAAAGACAAATACGCAAGGGTTAATCAAATGAGAGAGCAGCTAAATTGGATTCTAATAAAAAAGAGACTGTTATTTAATGTGTTAATTTTTGTGAATAAAGTCATGAACAACCATATGCCAGAATATTTTAACCTCTTGCAGGCCGCAGTCCTACCGGCGGGTCTGGATTTTTGAAGCGATTTTGCCCCTTATGTATAAAGAAATTGTATGAAGAACAAGGTCAGAATCGCTTGGGCCATTCTCGATCTTGACATAACAAAATACTGGATAGCATTTAGCCACTCCGAAAAATTCATATTAATTGCTAAAGACACGCCGGGTACCAAAGATGGCGGATAAAATGGCTGCCGCTTGATAATATAATAGCTGTCACATTTGAAGTCTATATTTATTAATTGTTTTTGATATAAATCTATTGAAGAAAGCATAGATTTGAGTGATTATTAGGAAGTTCGTTTTATCTACATTATTTTGATGTAATTTTTGTAATATATCACAAAAGAAATGAATTGAATTCGTAAGAAAGGTGAGAACTGTCAAATATTTTACGTCGTATTGAAAAAATATATTTTTGTATGCTGGCCTTCAACAAGTTTTTTTTTTTTTTTAAATATGTTTATTCAGTTTTAATTTTACAATATTTTATTTTACAAATCTTACGAAACTGATAAATCAGTTTGATTGTAAAGTTAATGTGTTATTTTTTGTGCATAAAGTCATGAGCAACCAAATGCCAAAATATTTTAAGGATGAAATTGTTTTAATAGAGATTGTACATAATTACAAAACCAGAAGTGTAAATAGAATTAGATTGCCACGTATGAAGAAATCCAAATCACAGAATTGCCTAATGTACAAAGGACTAAAGATATATGATGAAATGCCTGAAAGTCTGAAGAATGAAATTTTGCCATCAATAATGTGTCCGGGAGTAAAGTGCATTAACTTAGGGAGGTGATTCTACATGATAATTAGTGTAAGTAAAAAAGATAAATAACTTATTTTCGAAATTCCAACTTTTAGGGGTACTTTTTTGGTATAAAGATAAAATTTGTCTGATGTGTGAGGCCAGCACTATTAGGTATTTTCCACTGTTACGGTACGGGCCAATCAAAATCAACGTCGCCACTATCGCTCCCGGCTGACTCACAGCAAATGTATCAGGTAAGTTTGTACCTTACACTAAGGATTTTTATTACGTCGGAGAGTAGGGTCTTCAGAGGTCTCAACCTATTTAAGACGAGCGTCATGTATACATGCCAACCGATTGCTTGCCTAAAAGACGAGCGTCATCTATACATGCCGCGGTTGTATTGAAATTTGCAATACCAGTCCACGGGTATTGCAAATTTTTTAACGACATCGTCCTAAAAAGGTTAAGAGGTTAAGTTCCAAAGTGAATGCACTTTACCCCCGGACACCCTGTATATACTGTGGCGGGATAAAGAAAGGAGTGCCTGTGTTCATGGGGTGAGGTATATCCAGGTCGTGCATCGGATGCGTCTACCCACCAACTGCGTGGTAGGCGAGATTGGGGAGGCCTGTGGAGGGACCCTTAACCTCTCCAGCCGGACTCACTCAATCGATTGCCCCGCACCGCTGTGGGAAGGACTCGACCTTTCCTTCCCAGAACCGCCTTTTCCTTTCCTTCATTCCTTTTTTCTTTCCAGAACCTCCTCTCCTTCATTTTTCTAAAAGAACTTCCACACAACATCTCTAAAGATAACAAAGGCCCTGAGGGAAATTGTTTCCTCAGGACCTATGTCATCTTCAGGGCCTACGTCATCTTCGGGCCTATGTTACATTATTTTCAGGGCCTCCTGTGAGAAATTAATGTAAAAAAAAATCACTTAAGTCTAAAGAAAAAATCTTAATTATTTTTATTCGCATACGGTTGACAAAGAGTTTGTACAACGTGCCCTCAAACTCCAGATGTTTTGCAAACACAAGCTAAAATAATTATTGATATCTGTATTTTTCTCAGCATGACCAGATACACGGTGTATGGATAGGTTAGGTTAGGTGTATTTTTCTCAGCATGAGCTAGACACACCGTGTACACATTAGGGGACTCACGCAAAGTGCTGCTGTATGAAGGTATCGGCGGCCTGTGTGAGGTCGGTGCAGGCGTGCAGGTCAGCGAAAGCGCGTATACCGAGGCAGTTGGACGGGTGCAGCTGCGCCAGTAAGAAACTGCAGCACGCCTCACGTACGGCCGTCAGCTGCAGCAGGTTGGCCGCCGGCAGCAACACCTACAATCAATCAACACACTCCCGGTCACAATCTACATTGGTTACGACTTGCACACAGAGCCACAATTTGCAGACACGCTGTTACGATTTTCTTACAGCTGGGGCACCGCAGTCGTATCCTATTGTTTATAATAGAGTATAAATAATGTATAATAGCCCTTTGATATAGAGGTATGTCAAATACAACTCAAATTGAAAGAATTAAAAATTTCAGAGGTAAGAAAAAAGAGGCCTGTAATTTGCACATCTTTTAATTTTATTTGTACGATAATTTTGGAAAAATTTAACGATTTTCGTAAGGTGCAATCAATTTGGGCAAAATTATTCCGATTTTGGTAAAAAAGTATATCGATTATGACTTGCGATAAGCTGAGTCAAGGATGTATATATTTTGAGGGCTGACTTTTAAGCGGGCGACATACGCAAAGCTCACATCAAAAGATACTGCGTTATAAAGTATCTTTTCTACCGACACAATACGTTATAAAAAATTTCTTCCTATGGCAGGAGAAGGGGTCAGTTGAAATCAGAAGCGGTCGAGAGAATATCATTTCTTTGTACTGGATATGTCAACTTGACAGCTCCGTGCATGCTCTGTGTATTCAAAATGACCCCCTCTCCTGTTTATGGCGAAGGGGGGGTCGCATAACTTTTCTGATATCGCGATCGTAGCGGTCACGAAAAATAACGCCGATTAGCGAAGATTCAAACCGCGATCACAGCACATCATCTTTTTACATGTGGCGGGTCTCTATGGAATTGTATGGCGAGCGCTATTGTGTTATAAGTATCTTTTTGATGTGAGCTGCGAGTCTGTCGCTACCTTTAGCCTATAAATTGTTGTGAAATAACATCCTAATTTTGATCATATCAAACAATATTAAATTTATTCACATGTTGTATTCTCGCACCATATATTAACACAATATATATTTGTAAATAATTTAGCAGTACTTTGTGATAATAGTGATGACTGATGACCTTCTTGGTGACTGTAATTATTTGTTAGAAAAACATACAACAACTTTAAAGACTTAATTGTGTTTTATTACATCAGTCATATTGTTTAGTGTTGAAATAACTTTAGGACATTAATCCATTATACCCATGTTCCTTACCAAATATTCCTTCCTTGTGATTCCCTTCCTTTCACATCAAGGCCCTTACCCAAGAAGCAAAGAAGATGATTTAAAACACTTGAAAAAAGAACACTTTTGCACTTCCTTTTTTTGAATAAAAACATTCAGTTGTTCTTGAAAAATTCGACCAAGCTTGTACAAGCATTTCGCAAATGTCGCAAATAACAATAATATAAATATATTATAATTGTCGTGAAGACCATCGGGTCATCATCATTGGAAAGTGATCATAAAGAAGAACTGGGAGCTGTCACCTCATCATCAAGGTAAGGGCCATTCCTATCGTTTCCTTCCTCCCTTGTCGATTTAAAAACACAATCTAATACACTCGCAACTCGCTTCACATAATTTAGTTTTACAGTCCACACGGTGTCATCGGACACTTAACATTTTGATCCTTGTAGCCGGATATAAATCACATTCCCGCTAAATTACATATTGTTGTTTTTTAGCAAAAAATTCGCCAAATTGAATATCGTTTCAATTCAAATGATTGTGTTTTTAAACTCGCATCCTTTCAATTCCGTTCCTGTCGTAAAGCTATTTCAACAATAATTCATTATTACGCATAAAGATTAATAATTAATTAGGTAATCATATTGAAATGATTTGTTTGTAATTTCGGTAGCATTCGATAAGTAGGCATCAGTTTGAGAGCGGTTACACGCGTCGCGTCGGTAACGTAGAGCTCTGCTTCCATAGAGACGCAGTAAAGTTTATGTTTACATTTCGTTTATGATTTCGTAGTCAAGGTAAGCTGTAAAGAGTGACAGTTTTTACGCGGTTTTGTTATTGTTTGGTTTGAATATTTTTTTTTTGTTTTAAATATTCAAAAATGGCATCCAATTCAATTAAATATAGATTGTCAGTGCTGGATATGGAGAGTATTCGTGCGTCTGCTTTGAAAGCAATTCAAACAACGAATTTGTTTGACAAAGACGCTTTTAAAATACGTTACACAGATCTCGTAACTGTACGAGAAAACTTTATTCAGGCTCATATATCTCTGGAAGCTACAAAAAAGGATGAGGCTGATGTAACGGTATTACAATCGAAATATTCGGAGATACAAAATATGTATTACGAAATACAATCATATTTTAACCAACTGTTTCCTGAAAAGTCAACAGTTGCAATCGACAATAAAACAATGAACTATAATTTGACTAATGTTTCGTTACCTAAGTTGAATTTGATAGTCTTTTCTGGAATTTCAACAGAATGGATGAATTTTATTAACACTTTTGACTCGTTAATTCATTCAAATAATTCATTAAATTCCGTTCAAAAAATGCAATATTTATTAACTAGTCTCACTGGTGAGGCATTAATATGCGTGAAACATTTGCCGATTTCGGAAGGAAATTACTTTATTGCTTATCATATTCTAAAGACGAGGTATGATAATGTACGCCTAATGGCTGATATACACGTGGAGGTAATTTTGTCATCCCAGCCCGTAAAGGCTCATGACAATTTGAGGCAATTTATTTCAATGCTGAAAGAAAACATTGCCGCTTTGGAAGTTTTAAATTTTCCGGTACGTGAATGGAGTTTCATATTGTTACATATTGTTCTACGCAAATTACCAAAAGAATTGCGTATTGATTTTGAGTTACAACATAAGTCGGAAAAAATTCCTTCATTCGATCTACTATTGCAATTTTTGGAGGGACAATGCTTAGCTAAGGAAATGGCGTCAGGTATTATTCCGGAACATATGACACAAAAGGAAAATGTTAATAAAGTTCCATCGAAGGCCTATAATTTTAAAAGTCGTTCGAGCAATAATAGTAATGTTAATTCGTTTGTATCGAATATTGAAATCAAGTGTCTTGCTTGCAAATCGCCACATGCTCTTCATAAATGTGACAAATTTTTAAACCTTTCTGCAAAGGATAGATACTCATTCGTAAAAGAACATAATCTATGCCTTAATTGTTTGGTCCAAGGGAGACATAATGCGAAAAATTGTCAATCTCGCTTTTCTTGCAAGCATTGTCAAGCAAGACATCATACCCTGTTGCATTTTCCAAAGAAAATGTTGGAAAATCCAGAACCTCAAGAAAATTCGTCGGAACCAATTGCTTTGACAACGGTTTACAATAAAACTAACACATCGGTGTTGTTATCTACAGCCTATGTTGAAATATTGGACAAAAATGGCGTTTTCAAAAAGGCTAGAGTTTTGCTCGATAGCGCCAGCCAGGCTAATTTCATTTCGGAGAATTGCGTCAAACGCTTAGGTTTGCCTCGTCAAAAGAAGCAGTCACTTGCAGTGCTAGGTATTGGCAACATTCCTACAATTAATTCCAACGGATTAATAAAAACACAATTTCGTCCCGTCGCCTCGAAGGAATCTGGTATTACGACAGATTTCCTTATTTTGAATAACATTTGTTCAAATATGCCGTCATCTCGTATCGTCGAGCATGAGTGGTCACACATCGCAGGACTCCAATTGGGAGACCCTACATTCTACATACCTTCAGAAATTGATATCCTATTCGGAAGTGATATCTTTGCGTCGCTATTGTGCTCAGGTAAATTAATTGGCAATCAAAATGAACCTGTAGCCATTGAAACCAAATTAGGTTGGGTTTTGATGGGAAATGTCAAACCATCAAATCATTCTATTAACTCATTTTTCACTTCAATGGAGGAATCAATAGATGAAAAACTTAAATGTTTCTGGGAAATCGAAAACGTTCCTCTTTTGAAGAAAATTCAATCGCCTGATGAACTTCGTTGTGAACAATTATATGTTGAAAATACCTACCGTAACAAAGATGGGAGATATATTATATCATTACCATTTAAGGAAACCCCGGAGAAGTTGGGAAAATCATATGACACAGCATTGTCACGTCTCACACATTTAGAAAGGAGACTGGATCGAAATCCTGATTTTAAATCCCAATATATTTCGTTCATGAGAGAATACTTATCGTTAGGACACATGATGGAAATACCATCTCAATCGCCAATTGTTGGTAATTACTTCATACCTCATCATGGAATAATAAAGGAGACGAGTTCTACCACTCGCTTAAGGGTTGTTTTTGATGCAAGTGCTAAAACATCATCGGGTATGTCATTGAACGACATACTTTTGGTCGGTCCCAAATTACAAATGGACATCGTCGAATTGATGTGTAATTTTCGAATACACAAAATCGTTTTTACCGCTGACATACGTCAAATGTATCGACAAATACTCATGGATAAGAACTCTCGCCGTTTCCAACGTATTTTGTGGCGAGAATCGCCTAGTCATCCTTTAACATTTTACATAACAGAACTTCCATCCCTCGCCAATCTAAGAATTGATCGCTATGTTACAACATCTCTACAAAGTCGTTGTATACTTGTTGAATTTTCAGATGCCTCTGAAAGAGGATATTGTGGAATTGTATATTTAGTTGTAATTAACAACAAAGAAATATCGAGCCATATTTTGTTGGCTAAGTCAAGGGTTGCACCCATCAAAGTGACATCTATCCCACGATTGGAGTTGCTTGGAGCAGTTTTATTGGCAAATTTAGACTTACAAGATAGACTTCAAATAGAAAGAATCATCGTTTTCACGGATTTGACCATTGTATTGGCATGGTTGAAGACACCTTCGTTTCTTTTGCAAACTTTTATAGCAAATCGTGTTGAAGCTATAATTGAAAATATACCGTATGAACATTGGTATCATATTTCCTCGCAAGATAATCCCGCGGACTTGGGATCACGAGGAGTTTTTCCAAATGAAATCGCTGACGCATCGTTATGGTGGTACGGACCTAACTTTCTATCATCACCTTTGGAAGAATGGTTACTAGTTAAACCTCAAACTATTCCCGCAGAACAACTACCAGAATACAAATCGAAAAACTTGATCTCATTCGTAACGAATGTGTCAACTTGTGACCAAGAGTTTCTACTGAAATTTTCTTCATTATCGAAATTATTACGTGTTATATCTTGGTGTCGTCGATTTATTAATAAATTACGTTCGAAATCAATTGGCACTTTCAACGTATTTTCCCCACTCTCTTTAAAAGAAAATAATTTATCTTTGGCATGTTGCATTAAGCTCGTTCAAACTATTTATTTTCAACAAGATATAGACAATATACATTCGCATCATGTTTGTTCGACACAACTTCAAAAACTCGCTCCATTTATCGATGAAAATGGAATTTTAAGAGTCGGTGGTCGTATTCGTTATGCACAGGTCTCGGAAAATGCTCGACATCCTATTATTTTACCGAAGCAATGTCATTTGACAACTTTAATAATAGACCATTACCATCGTATGTACTTACATCCAGGTCCGCGTGCATTGCAATCCATAATATCATCAAAATATTGGATAATTTCGGCTCGTAACGTAATTCGACATCGTCTGAGCAAATGCATTGTTTGTTTTAAAAATAACCCGCGTGGAAGTTCACCCATGATGGGTAACTTACCCGCTTCTCGCTTTCGAGAAGGTCGTCCATTTTTGAATGTCGGAACGGATTATGGAGGTCCTTTTTTAGTGCGCGAGAGTAAACGACGCGGCGCCAACACTTATAAGGCTTATTTATGTCTTTATGTTTGTTTATCGACCAAAGCCGTTCATCTAGAGTTAGTTTCAGATCTATCTACTGAAGCATTTGTCGCAGCATTAGATAGATTTATCTCTCGTCGCGGTGTATGTCAGAACCTTTACAGCGATTGCGGCAGCAACTTTATTGGGACCAATAGATATCATACTGGTCTGTCGAAATTCTTAAATGCACCCGAAAACAACGACAAACTTGTGGATGCAACTGTCACTCGTTCAATTACCTGGCACTTTAATCCTCCTTCCGCACCTCATTTCAACGGATTGTCGGAGGCTGGAATTAAGTCAACCAAAGACCATTTGAAACGGGTTGTGGGAGATCAAATCCTCACCTTCGAAGAACTAACCACAGTTCTGACTCGCGTCAAAGCAATTTTAAATTCGCGACCCATTGGAGCGCTATCGCCGGATCCATCTGAAATGGACCCGTTAACTCCTGTCCTTTTTTTGATTGGGACTCCCCTCGTTTCTGTTCTTGAAGAAGATTTTGTGGATGTACCAATGAATCGTTTATCGCGTTGGAAACTATTGAAACAAATGTCTAAACATTTTTGGAATCGTTGGCGGAAAGAATATCTACACACTCTTCAACAACGAAACAAGTGGGCTATGACAAACCCTAATTTGAAAGTTGACGACCTAGTTATGATTGATGATTCGCAATCAGCCCCCATGCGATGGCCCGTCGGACGAGTCGTTGAATTAATCCCGGCGCTGATGGAATTATCCGTGTCGTTTCAGTATGTACTCCCCAGGGTGTTTTTAAACGTCCCGTGGTAAAACTGTATCGACTACCTATCGATTAAATATCTGTTTTGCTTAGTTTATAATTTTAATTTCGTTATTAATTCTATCATTTAATTTGGTTTGTTGTCGTTTTCTTTTTGCTTTCTTTTTCTTTCGCGTCGTTGATGCACAATTATTGAGAAAATTATCACATTTTCTCAAGGCCGGCGGAATGTTTAGTGTTGAAATAACTTTAGGACATTAATCCATTATACCCATGTTCCTTACCAAATATTCCTTCCTTGTGATTCCCTTCCTTTCACATCAAGGCCCTTACCCAAGAAGCAAAGAAGATGATTTAAAACACTTGAAAAAAGAACACTTTTGCACTTCCTTTTTTTGAATAAAAACATTCAGTTGTTCTTGAAAAATTCGACCAAGCTTGTACAAGCATTTCGCAAATGTCGCAAATAACAATAATATAAATATATTATAATTGTCGTGAAGACCATCGGGTCATCATCATTGGAAAGTGATCATAAAGAAGAACTGGGAGCTGTCACCTCATCATCAAGGTAAGGGCCATTCCTATCGTTTCCTTCCTCCCTTGTCGATTTAAAAACACAATCTAATACACTCGTAATTTCGCCACATAATTTAGTTTTACAGTCCACACGGTGTCATCGGACACTTAACACATATAACTAGCACAAATATTTCTATTTTTTAATTATTTAATAAATTAATTTTTTTACAATAAGTACATAAATATATTATATATATTTATAGTACACAGGTATATTATAAAGGAAACAATCATAAAAGCTTTTCTTACCATTAACCTCTTCGTATCTTACCATTAACCTCTCCATATTTCAAAGAAAATTAATATCAGAGCATTCTGAGAAGCTAGAGTGCTCTAATATAAAGCAAAGTCCAAATACTTGCTCCAGACTCGATTCATACTTCAAGCAAAAAATGTCCATGAAAAATCATAAAACTTTCTGTGTTCTTAGAAATAGTGGTTCGCACCGAAGCCACGATAATATTAACCTGAACATTGTCTTCGGTGACCGTGACCTCCGGGTTGTACACGTAGTCGACCAGCAGCTGCAGCGCCACGGGGTCTACGCCCTGCAGCACGATGCGATCGCGCCGTGACTCCTCAAACTGAGTGAACATGGCGCGGAAGTAGGGGCTGCAGGCGGCTAGCAGGGCGCGGTGGGCGGGCACCTCGGTGCCCCCGGCCACAAGGCGGACATCGCACAGCACGCCCTGTCTGATTGCATAAGCATTACAGTTAATTAACAATGTACACATAATCGACCAGCAGCTGCAGCGCCACGGGGTCCACGCCCTACAGCACGATGCTATCGCGCCGTGACTCCTCAAATAGCGTGAATATGGCGCGGAAGTAGGGGCTGCAGCCGGCCAGCAAGGCGGACATCGCACAGCACGCCCTGTCTGATTGCATGAACATTACTGTTTATTAATAATGAGTTTGACATTAAAATGAAGATATTTTATAAAGTGGAACAAAATAGCGACACCGAGCATCTTTGATTTTGGGACAAATTTTAGTACAATTGAATGAGCTGCTGGTTGTAGTTTTTTGTTTATTAAGAAAACAAATATTTCCGGGTTGTGAATAACCTGACAAAATTTGAAAAGCTCCCACTGTCATCAGTATAAACATAAAATATTGCTTGTGCAGAATGGGGGATTTAGCTAGCAGAGGATTTGAACTCGCAAAGCCTGGGTAGGAGTCTGATGCATTTGCCAACTCAGTTACTGGTCTAATCTAGCTACTAACCGGGTATAGTCATTTGTGTAAGGATTGTCAAACACAATATACTTGTCATGATAATGGGTAGTAGTGAAGCGGTAATATGTAGTGGGTAAGTGAAATAGTAATGCAGTAATGGGAACCAGTGAACAGTAAAAACATGTGAGTAGGTGAAGTAGTAATGAAGGGTTGTAAAATAGTAATAAATAATACTGGGTAGGTGAAGTAGTAACGAAGGGTAGTGGGATAGTAATAAAAAATGGGTAGGTTAGAAGTAGTAGCGAAGGATAGTGAGATAATAATAAATAGCGGGTAGGTGAATTGGTAATGAAGGTTAGTGAGGTAGTATTAAATAGTGGGTAGGAGAAATAGTAATGAAGTTATGGGTAATAAAGATGGGTAGTAGTGATAATGTCATTATCATTACATATACTCTGAAGCTGCAGTAAAAAAGCAGTGGGTAGGTGTAGTAGTGAAGGGTAGTGAAGTAGTAATAAATACTTAGTGGGCAGGTGAAGTAGTAATGGTGAGGAAGCGATAATGCAGGTCTTGCTTACTTGCGCATCTGGTTTAACGCGTCGAGGGCGGAGGTGGCGTGGTTGTGATGGTGGTGGCGCTGGGAGGCGCTGCCGCCTCCCGAGCACGCGCCTCCACCGCCCAGCACCCGCTGACTGCTCTCATCCAGCGAAGACTGGCTGGCACATCGCAGCAGCAAGCAGCTGGAATAAACATTTTATTATTATATCATCAATGCAAAATGGAGCATTCTTAGAGTAGCAACCACCTTCAGTTGCTAAAAAAAAGTTTACCTATGTCATTATTACAATTAATTTCACAATAAGTTTAATATTAATTGAGTTTTGTCATTCACTTTTTGTGAATTTGTGAATGTGGACAGCCAATTTTGTATTCACACGATTTTAATATTAAACGGTCAACAGAACAAAGTTCAAATCCATTCTTATTAGACCCCTAGATTTTTCCCAAACTCTCTCCGAAGTATAATAGTTAGGAATAAACAATAATAAGTGTTTTATTTTTTTGATATCCTGGATTGATTTTTATACCAAAGAAACTTTTTCTTATACATTAACGGCCTTACTAAAAAAAAAACACTCCGCAGCCGTTAAACGGTGTTTTTGTGAATCTTTACATGTGGCAACGCTGGAAATTTTACTTGTAAATTTTTCATAATAATCCGCTAGGTGGTGTGATTGATGCGCCTGCGCATTGCCGAAAATATAACCGCGTACGCTAACACTACGGAAAAAAGTCGGTCGCGTTTGTTTGTCTGATTAATATGATCTTTTAGTTAATGATTTCAATCTTTATGACTAATTCGCACTTATATTCATGTATTCAATATATTTGCTATTAATTTGTGTTGTTTTTTTGTTAGTTTAAGTCAAATTGTGGCACTAAAATCGTGTGTTCTAAATTAAGCTGTCAGAAAATGGTTCATAGGTTATGTTCAGAAATAATTTGCATTTTAAGATCTTTATTTTATTATAAATTCTTAAAAGTGATGTTTTTTGGTGACTAAAATGTCTAATACATATTTTAGTAAACGTATCAAAGAAATTAATGCCTTAAGATGTGCACGCAATGTATTCAAACGTGAGTTTTTTTATTGTAAATTTTTGGAAATGAAAAGCGAATTTCAAGATTTTTTTATATTTTTTTATTGTTTGAAAGAGTAAAAAGTGAGGTGACAGATTTATTTTAAAATCATTAAATAAAAGGACTGTGTTTTTTGAATTTTTCCAAATATTTCAATGTTTTAATAGAAAGTGTTTGGGGTAAGTGAGTTTTTTTTTTCAACTTGATGTTTGAATCTTAAAATACTACAGTTTTTAAACATTTAAGTATATTTTAGATATGAAAATCTTAAAGGTAATTAAATTTTGGTTCTAAAATGGTATTTGTTTTTACGACATCTCAAAAAATAATAAATATATAGGACATTAAAAAAAAAATTCGAAATTCGTTGAAAATTACAAATGGAACAAATATATACAACAGTAAACTACCCTCCTTGGCCGTGTAAGCAATGTACATATCTTTCCATGAACAATTTTTTTGTCCACAAAGGAGTACTGGTACCTACCCTGATGTATGGCAGTGAAGCGTGGAAATGGCAGAGAAAGGATGAAAGTAGACTGAATGCTGTAGAAATGAGATCCCTGAGGCGTATGTGTGGTAAAACCATGTATGATCGTGTGAGGAATGTGGAGATCCGAAAAGAATGCAAGGCTGATGTGAGCGTAGTAAGTAAGATTAAGAAAGGAACGCTTAGATGGTTTGGGCATGTTGAGCGAATGAATGAAGAAAGGAGTGTAAAGAGAATTTATGACGCGAATGTGAACGGTATAAGAAGCCGAGGACGCCCAAGGAAGACGTGGCACGATCAAGTAAATCAGATACTTGAGTCGGGCCATGTCAAGAGTCAGAATAATAGAAGAGTATGTATGAGAAGATGTATGAATGTGAATGAGGCAAGGAGCGTGTGCCAAGACCGAGTTGTTTGGCGGTCCGTCCTCTCTGCCTACCCCTGCGGGGAAACGGCGTGATGGTTAGTTAGTTAGTTATTTTTTGTCAGTTCTTAATTAGTAAGGATTCTTCATACATGGTTGTTTGACCGTTGTACAAATTTTTCAGAAAGTTTATTAGTAAGGCTGGTAAAATGGCGACGTTGTCAGATCAAAACCATATATTTTGTTTAGTAAGAATTTGAAAAACGAAATGTACAGACTTTACACAACGTGCTACAGAAACACCGTTTAACGGCCGCGGAGTGTTTTTTTTTTAGTAAGGCTGTAAGTATCTACTGTATTTTTATATGTTTTTTTACAAACAACAAAACCAGAATGAAGTGTATTTAGCTTCTTTCTTTTTAAAGATACACCAACATTCCCAGTTTACGAATAACCTGAAAATATTTGAATTCCTCTTACTAGCATCATTATAAGTGTTAGGTACATATAAAAGTGTTTTCTGCTGTATTTCTCTCTGTAAAGTCAAGGACATGGAATATGCAAAGTTTTCTCTAATCATTGAGAAATCATGAACCAACAAGAGACCTATGACCATGAAGGTTAAAAACTGTGACACACTTGAAAAATGTGAAAATTATAACCAGAGTGACTGAACTGTAACCTTGGATTTTATTTAAACTAAAACATAGAAAAATATTTAAAAGACATGGTTCACAATAATAATAAATCTAATATAAAGCAGACTGTCTGTTTGTGGCGGATGGATGGGTGGGTTGACAGGTTGGATTTGATTTGTATACAACTCTGAGGACTTCAACTATATATCTCTATATCTTTGTTTTTTTATACAAATCTACAGTCTTATTCCAAGACAGATGAAATTTAGCATATCTGATCTTCAAAATAGAGAAAATCTGTCTACATGAGAATCCGAAAAAATACCCCTTGCCTACACCTTACAGCAGGATTTTGACACTATTCTACGAATTCTTGAACATTTGACACTCAAAATTGAGGAAAATTACGGTCTACATCTGATTTCGAAAAATTCTGCATAAAGGGCAGGCAACGTCGGGGACTTCAACTTTGTATCTATCTATATATGTAAAGAAGTGTTCCCTGGTGTGCCTTTGTTTTTTATGCAAATCTACACTTTTATTCTATGATCGATGAAAATTTGCAACCAACCACCCACCACTTTTAGCAAAATTTTGATAATACTCCATGTGTTTTTTAACATTTGACATTCAAAATAGAAGAAAATTAGATCTATAAATGATTTCAAGAAAATTAGGATCTATAAATGATTTCAAAAAATTCTACATAAAGCAAGAACAACGAAGCAATTCTACATAAAGCTCGGGCAACGCCGGGGCATAAAACTTCTGCATAAACCTCGGGCAACGTCGGGGACATAAAACTTCTGCATAAATTTCGGGCAACGTCGGGGACAAACTTCTGCATAAATCTCGAGCAACGTCTGGGACATAAAACTTCTGCATAAATCTCGGGCAACAGCACGGGTAAACCACCTAGTGAGGCCAACATTATTGAATTTTATTATAAAATGTAAAAATATTGCATCAATAAATAAATAAAATAAAAAACGTCGGGGACATAAAACTTCTGCATAAATCTCGGGCAACAGCACGGGTAAACCACCTAGTGAGGCCAACATTATTGAATTTTATTATAAAATGTAAAAATATTGCATCAATAAATAAATAAAATAAAAAACGTCGGGGACATAAAACTTCTGCATAAATCTCGGGCAACGTCGGGGACATAAAACTTCTGCATAAATCTCGGGCAGCGTCGGGGACATAAAACTTCTGCATAAATCTCGGGCAACGTCGGGGACATAAAACTTCTGCATAAATCTCGGGCAACGTCGGGGACATAAAACTTCTGCATAAATCTCGGGCAACGTCGGGGACATAAAACTTCTGCATAAAGCTCGGGCAACGCAGGGGACATAAAACTTCTGCATAAAGCTTGGGCCACGCCGGGGACATAAAACTTTCTTTGACTTTCTTGACAAACTGACCAAAAGCCCAAAGTTCAATAAGCTCAAAACAGTAACTCAAAGCACATAACTCTAAGCTGAAGGCTGAAGGTTAAAAGCTCAGAGATCTAAACTCAAAGCTCAAAACCAAACTTCAACCAACGTCATTGTGGTGATTAAGTGATGATCCGTAAATTTTATTTTCAAGATCAAATTTATTTTCCATAATCATTCATTAGGTACCTTTTATTTTTTCATTTTCATTTTTATTTCTTGAAATGTAATTGTACATAATTTTTTGCATGTAATATGGCAGACTGGAATTGCGCCTTTCGTTTAGCTGATAAGGATATTGAATTATGAAGTGGAAATGGATGGTATAAAAAGTTGATGATGCCCGAGTAAGACATGGCACGATCAAGTGGATCAAATAATTATATGTGGTAAAATTAGGTGTTTGTGATGAACTGAGAAAGGTGTGTAAGTAGAATGTATGACGTGGAAGTGAATGATAGAAGAAGTCAGGGATGCCCGAGGAAGACATGGCACGATGAAGTGAAAGAAATACCTACAAAAATTAACATTTTAAATTATTTACAATATTATTATTTCCACTTAAAAATTACACTCAGTTAATTAGAATTCACAACCCTAAAACTTCAAACCATTTTATAAAACCAAAACCCCGAACAACGCCGGGTTCACTTCAGCCATTTATATAAAGAAGATTTGTCTGTGGTGGCCGGCGATTGTTGATTTTTATACAAATCTACAGTTTTATTCCTAGATTGATAAAATTTTGCACTTGACCTTCAAAACAAGAGGAACATCAATGTCTAAGTCTGATTTCGAAAAACTCAGTGTAAAGCCCGAGCAAAGCCGGGGAGTTCAGCTAGTTAATTAATAAAAAAGTAAATATTTCAATAAGCGAATCCAGCGTATACCTACTAGCCTGAACCAAGTTATCAGTCAAGAATTATTTTTATTCTTTTATAAAATACAAAGTTCATATTATATAGAAATTATAAAAAAATAAAAAAAACTAAGGCAGGACGAAACGCATGGGGAATTAATTCTTACGTTAAGAGCATAAAACAGAAATTGTATTGACATGTTGAACAATAATAATTACCTTCCTCTCTCCGCCGTTCCATCTTTCGAAGAATTACTCAATGCCAGATCCATGATTCCTCGATGGATACTACCCGCTTACTTCCAAGTGGAATGAATATTTCCGAAATGATAAACTAATTCATTATTAAAACAGAAGTTTTAACTATTTTTATCGACTAAAGTGCCCACTAAAGTTAAGTCGAAGACACAAAAACAATTACAACGCTTCACCTGACTTCACCCACCTATCGAAAACACAGTAAACATACACACACACACCATACACACACAAAGACACACAAATACATACAAGCTCTATCGAAAACATTGACATTTCGAGATGTCGGTATTGCCAGGTTTTTGAGCAATAATTGTTAGTTTACATGTAGGAAGGTATTTACCTAGTTGCATTTGGTGTCTGGTCTACTCAGTGGTAACTTTTTAGTTATATGAATTTTCGTAATGTTGGTCAAAGAATACGGCCGTAGAGCGTCATAATTCATCATGGTAATAAATAAGAACGATTGTGATTAAAACTGTGAATTGTAATTTTAAGAATATTAATATTTAACTTACTTTGCCATTGAGGTAAGTGCATATTATAACATTTATAATATCAAATTACAAAATGAAAAGTATATTCTGAGGTAGTTTGTCCTGAATCGTTCCTGAGATGCTGATGAATTATCATGTGAGAAAGTATCGTTTATAAGTCAATTTATTATGAGAACTCAGACATGTAACCGTTGTATTTAATTATTTGTTTTATCGGTTGACTACTCTTTATTTAATATTATTCTCTAGATGTAATGAATTTAATATCGTACAAAATATTTTTCTTGCATGACTTTGACGTCTAATATAGAGCACAACTATAAAACAGTTGTACATCAATGTGGCCAATATATTACAGATATATTATATGACATTAGATGAGTTATGAATAGTAATGAAAACAAAATATAGGGTGGCGTACGTCTTACAACTGCACTCTTGCACTCGCGCTATATTGCTCGGTGACCAGAATGTTCAGTGGAAACTTTTTAAGTGTATGAATATTGAGTACAAACTTTTCATCGGTTGTTAATTCCTCACATGATAATTCATCATGTCTCGAAGCGTCGAAAACTGATAATTGGGGTTTTTAACCTTAGGTTAGGTTAGGTTAATGTGAGTTATGATGTGATGAATTATCATGTAAGGAAGTATCGGGTCTGAATACATTTACTATGGGAATTCAGAAGCTGAGATCTCATAGTCCGATTAGGATGGAATCAGACGGTTCACTCGAGTGAAGGTTTACTCTATGGTTACTCGAGCGAATGTCCCCATCTTCGTTTCACTTTTGTTTCATTTCATGTTCAGACGTGTCATTCCGAGTAAAATAGGCCGAATGAAATACAGAAATGAACGAATAGTGAACTGTCTGATTCCGCCTTTAGACATATAACCCAGTACCACTACAGACCCTTGGGGATTGGTTTATTCATGGACCCGTGGGAAGACGGCCTTATGGCGGAATCAGACAGTTCACTCGAGTGAAGGTTTACGCCATGTTTTTTCGGCCTAATGTTCCATCTTTGTTTCATTCCATGTTCAGACGGCGATACAGAAATAAGCGTTCACTCGTCCATTCCCACTACATCGTCGCCGAGCGAGGTCAGGCGCGCTGGAATTCGTTTGATTTCCAACGCGGTCCGGCCTCGAATTTTAAGGAAAAACATGTCAGATGCATCGATTTTTACGCAATTTTGTTGACGCAATTAAATAATAAATAAAAAAACAGTTTTGTTTCGTCTTATAAACCTTTATATTTTTTATGACATAATAACACAATTTGATTTTACTTTTTTTATTACGAACGTTTACCTACAAATTAATAATCTTACATATATTATAAAATATATATATAACTCATGGATAATAAGGGAGACCCAACAATTTCTATGAGACGTGTTCCCAAAAGCAAACAAATTAGCCGAACGAATACCATTTTGACGTTTTGCGTGCGACGTGATAGCGTCCTTCCAGTACAGGACACGAGACTAACTGATTGAGATTTGACTCCGTGTTCAGACGTTTCACTTTGCTCTCTTCGGCGCGCGAGTGAAGGATGCCGAATGAAAATATCCAACATTGTTGGATCAGTTCACTTGAAGATTTCATTCGGCAATATTCGGCACTTTCGTTTCATTTCATGTTCTGACGTGTCATTCCGAGTAAAATAGGCCGAATGAAATACAGAAATGAACGATTAGTGAACCGTCTGATTCGTGCACTACCTATGCTAATGTTAATGTAATCTTTCTTTTTTATTTCTGGCAATATTAAAAACGTCTACGCTATATATTATTATTTATCTATGAACTTTTAAATTCAAAAGATATACGTCAACGGTGCCGTTTTGGGTTTTATCCAATTTATTTATGGTTTATCTGACAAAACAAACTATAATAATAGTTGCCGAGCAATTTAAGCAATGGAAACACATATCGATAGTGTTAGGAGTCAAGAAGAATATGAAACCCAATTCTTTAGTTTCGGAAGACAAGTTTTGAAAGATTCCTTAAAAAAATTGGTGGAATCTAAAATACAATCTCTGATACAAGATGCCGAAAAATACTTCACTTCTTCCCCCGATTTGAGTGAAAAATACAAACAGAATGTAAGTTCTAAATGTCTATATTTATTAGATTTCTGTATGGGCAAGTCTAAGAAACAATTAGTGGAAATCAACAGTTTTTTCGATCAACATTTTTCGATACCCAAAAATGTTTATTTACCGGAGGATGAAAATCACCAACATGTCAGCCAGGAGGAAGTGGATCAACTGAAACGCGAAACAGAAGAGATTCGGTCCAGAATTTTATCTTTGGATGCCGCGGAAGCCGTTTTCGAGAAGGAACTAACAGAAGCAGAAGACTTCCAGTACATGTATAAAGAGGATAAGGCAGTGAGGTTTATATTGGAAGCCATGAAGCAAACATCTCCATCTATATCCTTCCCGAACGAATTGAACTTTGATGGTGATATTTGAATAATAAACCGATTTCAAAAGCAAATAATTATGTTTTGGTTCTACTTTAACAACGGGACTGGTTTGCACCAGTCGACCTGTATTTATAAAAATTTTGTGCAATTAAAGGTAGGGACAGACACGAAGCTTACATAAAAAGATACTGTGTCAAGTATCTTTTCTACCGATGTTATAAGAGATTTTTTCCTATGGCTGGAGAGGGGGTCAGTTGAATTCGGAAGCGGTCGAGGGAATATCATTTCTTTGTACTGGATTTGTCAACTTGACGGCTCCGTGTATTCAAAATGACCCCCTCTCCTGTTTATGGCGAGGGGGGGTCGCATAACTTTTCTGATATCGCACCAGTAGCAGTTACGAAAAATAACGCCGATTAGCAAAGATTCAAACCGCGCTTATAACACATGATCTTTTTACGTCTGATGGGTCTGTATGGGATTGTATGACGAGCGCTATTGTGTTATAAATATCTTTTTGATGTGAGTTGCGTGTCCGTCGCTACCTCAAACATTTTTCGTATGTTTCAATTTTCAAACATTGCAGATAAATCATAAATTATTGGAGAAGCTAATCAGTCTGACTTTGCTATTAGTAATTTGTGGGGAATAATACGAATTGGTATATTTTTAACACATTTATTAACAATCATTATAATATGTATTTTTTTATTACTATCTTTGTATTATCAATATTATACCTGATATCTAATTAAATTCGAAACAATGTTTGAAAACATTTAATTAAATATAACAATCATTAATTTACACTGAAGGTTTCTACATTTTATTCCTTTATTTATATGTATTTTTTTCTTTGTTACCATTATATTATTTATTTGAAAACTGGCAGTTAGTATGGTACAAAATAGGTTTTTGTTAAAGTCTGTTCTCTTGCGACAAAATGTTTAACAAAACATCCGACAAAAGCAAAATCATTAGGGCAGGGCCACAAGGTTTTTTTCTTTCTAACGGCCGCGGAAAACAAAAACATTGTGGGCCTTGTCCTAACCATCCACAAAATGTGTACACATTTTTGTCAGAGGAGACGCCCCTTTATGTAAACATAATGTTGAGAAGAAAACAATATTGTTGGTTAATTTTTTGAACAAAGTTTAAAAATTTTTAAAACCTTCCATTTTAAACTTGTTTCCCCCCTGAATGTTTGTGCATTTGTGAATCTAATATAACATACAAAACAAAAACGATTACAAGATATGTAAATTGTTGCTGCTTTATTTTATGAACATTTAAGGATTTAATTTAATTAACATTTAAACACGACTATTAACACAATTTTCTTTAAACCAAATAATACTGACATTATTTAACATTGATCTATTTTGTAATAATTTTCTATTCTAGGAACTAAAAGGTTTACATAATTCAAACACTCTATTTCTCTATTTTCTATAGAGGGTTCATTCTCAACTTTTAATTTTCACATTCTACTTTTAGGAGTGTTCAGTAATAGAATAGATATTGTCCTCATTGTGTAACACAAATCGCTTGCTGAGGATTGGTTTGTACTTTGTCCATTTTTGGGTTTTTTTAAGCTGTGAATGTAGTAAAATTAATTATATTTTTATCTACTATGTCCACACACAAATTATTCTAGTAGAAAAACTAAAAATTTTAACTTCAAACCTCATTTTCTCGATACGAGTTTTTGTAGACAAATTACAAACCAATCCTCAGCAAGCGAAATGTTGTTTCAAATGAATAGGGTGCCTTTAATTGCACAAAGCAGAATAATTTTTGGTTACCGAAGTTTCCAATTTTATAAAAGTAAAGTCATTCCATAAAAATTGTCGAGACGACAAATATAAAATTCTGCAATTTTTGCCTAATTTTTAAAAATACATACAAAAATATTTTTGCCTTGAATTAAATACACTATTTTCAAGAAAGTTAGTTGAAATTTATTATTTGTTGTAATTGAGTAAGTATTATAAAATTGAATATAAAAACTACCAAGTTTTTAATGTGTTTTTTTACAACCAACAATAAAAAACTTAAATATTTTCTTGCAAACATTTTAACAGACAAATATAATATTATAAAACATAAATATTCTGCGCTAAACGCTGCGACAGCTTGGCTGTTTGCAGTACTCTATTGAGAACCATCTTACTTGTTATTGTCAAATGTGACATTCCTTCCAATTCATTCTAATTAATTGATTCGCCAGATCTTTCCTAGTCATGCAAAGCTTTTAGTTTTTTAATTCACATTTTGATTTAATTTGATGATCATAGTTAGAGTTAAATGTCAAGTCAATTCATAGAAATAGTCATCATTTTGTTTCAGTGTGGAAGTTTTTATAATCGTTTTACAATATACTTCTAGAGGACAAGATTTACAATCATTACAGAAAGTAGGATATTTTAGTTACAAATGATCCTAGATGCAAATGATAGTACATTATCGCATCTGTCATCTGTATACTGTTCGGGCAATAAAATGCTGCATTGATGAAATGCAGCATTTTGAAATGCAAATGAAATGAGTTGACGATGAGTAAAAGAACAATTCGTGGGTCAGAAAACAGTTGACGTTAGAAATGTTTAAAAATCAAACAATTTAGTAAAAACTATATATTTTTGCTTAGGAAAATGAGAAAATTCGGTTTTCTGTGCGTAGATTTATATTAAAACAATATATTATTTTTAGTTCTGAGGTAAGAAAGCATTCAGTAAATCACAATTTAAAATAAAAGAATTTCTGATGTTATCTGTCTTCACACCCAGTTTGACGTGTGTGTTCTTTATTTGGTTCTGTTCTGTTGTGACTCCTTCTAGTTTGCCTGTAAAGTAATAGATCTCGCAACGGCTATCACTTCCCATTGGTAAAGTGTAAAATTGACTTTAACACCAATACTTAGGATAATATCACAGTTTATTCAGCCCAACATGTAGCTGGGTACGGTAACTGCATGTTAATTGTGGATTTTATTAATCCGGTTAAATATCAGATAACTATTATTCATATAGAAATACTCAAGCGTCTGAACAATAAAATTGATCCTAATATGTTATACCAAAAGGTTGGTGGTATTAAATATGCTATAAAATACATTATTGTACAATTTTGCAAAATATTAGTTGACACAGCCCGATGAGTCATCCATGTTCGGTTGTTATTCATCTACACAAATACTTCTACTCTAATAAACACATAAGTTTTAGTAACAGGTACAAATAATATACATAATAATGTACTGGTGCAATGTTGATTTATGTCATTTCCAGGGTTGGGCAAAGTACATGCTTTGCTGTAATTAAAATGCAATTACAAAATACTTTCAAGTCGTATATTTAAAATACGAAATACAAAATACTTTCAAGTCGTGTATTTGAAATACAAAATAAAAAATACAGTATTTTAACAATTTTTATTTAAAATACAAAATACTTTCAGAACCTTTGATTGCAATAAATTGTCGAAAGCACCCGTATCTAAGGCTAGCTTTACACTTGTAAGTTTTTTCGTAAATTTATGACTTCTGGCCAATAGGCATATTGCATTTTGAAAATCCAATGTGCCCATTGGCCAGAAGTCGTAAACTTACGAAAAAACTTACAAATGTAAAGCTAGCCTTAGAGTGCATTTCCATAAAAGCAAAGCTGAGCAGAGCGCAGCAGAGACCTGCAAAAATTGACTAATCATATTGCTCAAAAGACACATCTCATCTCCGCTCCACTTCATAGACTTGTAAAGTTTTGTGGTATAGGACCCAATTGTTAGATAATGTAAATAGAAACTAATCCAGCCCAGCCTATTTATAAAATAAGAATTTCCCTTTATGAACACTAGATTTTTAAATGCATCATCAGACAAACGGTTTCTAATGAGGAATAAATAAAACCTTCTAAAGAAAATAATCTTTCTGCAGGTCCTGATGAGCATGAACTTGTGTTAAATTGTATGAACACTTTTTTTTTGTATTTGAATAGCTTTCAAGAATGGTAAGCTCTTTACTTTTATCATTTAGAAAGCTGACTATTCTAATTCCATTGTTGATGTCTTATTATCATAGGATCGCTGAATGTATTTGTGTTAAAATGTATTTTGAAGCCAGTAGTATTTGAAATACTAATTACAAAATACTTCAGCATCAGGTATTTGCAATACCAAATACAAGTTACATTTTTAGGAAGTAATTGAAATACAAATACCAAATACGTATTTGTATTTCAAATATGTATTTCAAATATGTATTTCAATTACAAGTAATTCAAATACTGCCCAACCCTGGTCATTAAGCACAGACATGCATTACTGTAACTGAAAGTGTTACAAACATCACTGTTTTACCTTTGCAATCCTTGAAAAATCAATACAACTAATTGAAACCCAGAATTGTTCATTCATTATAATAACATTGATCAACCATGCTTTACTAACATAAAAAAAGTAAATTGTAACACATTAGTCTACAGTGGTGTTATTGAGAATGCATGACTTGATAACTTCATTTTTAAAACACGAGTATGTATTACAACAAATTTCCACTTGTCAATATAAACATTAACGATCCTTGATTTTTAACCTTTCCTTTTATCTCTCTCGACCCTAAAGATTTGATTATAATTAAATAACAGGTACATAATATCTAACAGTAATATTGTTTTCTTATTATACTTAAAATAATATAATACATGCAGACGGCGGTTCTCATGGGCTTTAGTCAATTGAAATGAAGATCAATATCTAGTAATATTTTCTTTGAACACCAACATTCTAGAAGCTGTATACGATAAGCTCTGTTCAAGTAGAGCGTCTCGCTTTAAATAACTTGTAAATATCGCTTTACAATTAATAACATTAAATTACAGATAATGTAAAATATTTTTCTCGGAATTTACACCATAATTTAATTTTTGAAAGATGAACGAATGGACAACAGCCATTTGAGATAAATGTGGGTTTAAGAAATGAAAATTATTTACATTTAAGAAACCACAATGAATGAAAATAATTAATTTGATTTAATATATACTGATCATAATTTTCAAAATTATGACAGTTGTGACTTGGATCAGTGAATTGGTTTTGGTATTTGGTTTGGTGCAATGTTTATTTGGATCTGATTTTTGGATTAGTCAGGATAAGTTTATGCAGCTTTTGTTTTTTTTTATAGCTGATTATTTGTATACCGTTTGTCCACTTTGCCGGGACAGGAATCAGCTTTGACTATCTCTTTTATCGGCTGCCGATTATTGCAACACAGATACTTTTTTGGTTTTTATCAAAATTATTTTTAAATACTGTTTAGTGGACATCTGAAATTCTGTATAAGATATTCATAATTCTGAAATAATGTGCCTTTTATAGTACGTACACTGTAAAATTAATACTTGTTAGGAGTGGCGGTTCTTCACAGGGGGACAGTGGGGACAGTCCCCACCAGTTATGCTCGAAACCTACTAAAAGAAATAACAGTCTTCACCAAAATTAACTTTAAACATAAAAGCAATTAACATTTTGCAGAAATAAAATACAACAAATTAAAGCGAACCGGCTCACGCACGCTGACCAGCGGACAACCGATCAGCGCACGAACCATAAGAGTGCATTTCTCAGTGCGCAGAACCTACTGCGCACTTGGGGTACAATCCGTATTGTCCCTTTAAGCATTTTCGTTCATTCCTTGGTTTTGGTTTGCGATCGTACACATTCCAAAACCCTCGCATGCGCATTAGTATGTAAATTTCAAATACTGTGGGGACAATCCGATGAATCCCCACGTAACAAAAGTTGCATAGTTTCGGGCGGGAATTGCTCGCGTTCAAATTAACTTCGATGATAATCTAACAAATAAAGCGTTATTTTTATTATACTGTATTATAAATTGTATATCTATAGACATTTGAATTTATTTTGCGTTTATACATCTGATTAGCATGATTTGACCATGAAAATTTTTGGTTGAGAAATTTTATATTATATTCTCCGGGTAGTGAGATTACAATACAGTATGTAGTAGGTATATGTAAAAAAATGTCAGTCCCCACCATAAAAGAAGTGTTCGAGCCGCCACTGCTTGTTAGATTATAAACTAGTCCCAGTGAGAGATCATATGTGACTTCATCGTTCTAATGTATTCTTCTTTTTCATTTCTAAACATGACACTTGAGAAGAGAAAGGACGAATGTGAGAGCTCTCCCTGGGATTAGTTTAATACGCGATATTAGTGCATAAATAATTTTATCTTATGGTAAATATTTTATACGAGTCTGGGTAGTTGTAGAATGTAGAATAACAATATTTGTTTTTATTTGGTTTGATTTGTTTAGAGGTTAGGTAAATATACCTACATATTATGAATATTAACATAATATTATTACGTATGTAAAATATGTAAAGCATTTATTCAATGTGTCGTGTGGAAACACCACAAGCACACACCACACAACCACGTATGAATAAAACATCATTATTATTTACAAAGGCTTTGGGACTGACAATGGAGGCGGAGAATGAAGTTTTACTAACTGAAGGAAATTACATAATGTTTATCTTGTTTCAAGTGGTGATGATAACGATGGCATTAGCACCATATCATCTTCAGATATGGAATAAGCATGTCTTATTTCCAATGAAGACATGCACAATGTCTCATAACCTCTAGAAATTTCAAATAGTGAAATCAATCTCAGAAGAATAACACTTTGAAAGGACAAAAAATATGTAAATTATCCAAGCTGCCAAATAATTTAAAAGTACATAACTAGTAAACAGTGAAAATGTTTTCGGTTTTATTTCGATCCAATAGACAGAGTTAGCCAGACCAGTGAACGTTTGATGGAATAGGAACTAGAATTTTTCACCTTGCCAAGAGCTTAAGAAAATTATTTCTGAATAGTATCCGCTTAAAAACTTTTAACTGGAGACATAGGTTGGGCATTTGCTGAAACACAGGCCGCGCAGAGCACAGCAGCACAGAGCGGGGCATATTTTGTAATGTATGGAGCGACATACGCTGTGCGGGGCAGGCGCGTGTCGTGCAGACAAGCGTCTGTTCTGTACTGTGCCGAGTTGGGGCCCTGATACGGGCACAGGCAGACATTATTTCCCCATGAGAAACTCGCTTTTTTAGGTAATCACTTTGCCAAATAGTTTTTTTTGCGCTTTGAAAGACTATAAATCAATAGTAAATTATTCATTTCAAAGTCAGAATAGTGCTCGGAACTCGACATTCTCACAAACGACCATCACCCAAGCAGGTGCAAGGTAAGCTGTGTGGCCTGCGTCGCAGCATATGCTGGTCACCTATTTCTGCCTCGTCTGTCCTGCTGCGACGTTTCTGCTCTGCATTGATCTGCGCGGCTTGCGTCTCAGCATATGCCCAGCCCTAATATTTTTCTTATCGAGGATAAAGAAGGGAAGGCAACAAGAGCCTCCCTCGTGACCTGCGTAAGATAATAATTACAGGACGATAAATTGGGTAAATACGACAGATCAAACTAAACCAAGACAAAATGTCTGGCGTTACAAGACAATTTCAATCATATCACCACCAGTGCAAGAAGGAGTGTGATTTCTATAGTTTTGCAAAGATATTCCTGGGAGACACTTTAATACGGATGGCACTCATACGACACTCCAAGAGTTTTTCTTTCTTATACATGGGTTATCCCGGGGTAAACTGCACCAACTTAAAGAGGTAATTCTACATGATGGTAGAAGTAAAAAAGATAAATAACTTTTTCGAAATTCCATTGTTTTTTTCCATACAAACAATTCAACATTTTTTTTACCTGAAAACTACCTTAAACTGTTGAAATTTCGAATAAAGTTATTTAAATTTTTTACTTGTATTATCATGTAGAATCACCTCCCGAAGTTTGTGCGCTTTACCCCCGGACGTGTTAATTTAAGGCGATTCTATCATGAAGACTATTCATTTTCGCTGGTTTCTTTTTTTATAAAAAAAATTATCAATTTTACCTTCTGGACTTTTTTTGATTATGTTTTTAAAGATTTTAATAAAATGAACCACAATGCGGTAGTAGTATAATTTCTCCAGGCATGAGGGGGCTAACCCT
The DNA here is from genome assembly GCA_951813805.1 of Limnephilus auricula. NCBI lineage: Eukaryota > Metazoa > Arthropoda > Insecta > Trichoptera > Limnephilidae > Limnephilus > Limnephilus auricula. The sequence continues at coordinate 19,081,664 of OX638388.1, read as the reverse complement.
AGCAGGACCGTACAGATCGATGGACGATACAGTGTGCCTACTTATAAAGTAAGTATACTCCATGAAACAGGCAGCCGCCTAGTGTGGTGGTTTAATGTATCTACTCTATGTAAATGTCTTAATTAAATATCAAGTATTTAATAAAATAAAATAATAAAAAAATAGGCTATTGTTAGAATGTAAGAATAAATTTTGAGGGGTTCGCTTGCTTGGTCGGTTCGTACTATGTCCATTTTTGTTTTTTTTTAAACTGTGAATGCAGTATTATTAATCATATTTCTATCCACTATATCCACTCAGAAAAAAAAAATTTCAGCGGGAACTTACATTTTGAACATAACTTTTTGTTCTATCTCCATGGTAATTGAAAAAAAATGAGGGTTGTAGTGTACTATGTCCATTGGCCAATACTAATTTTTTACAACTATTTATTAAAACCTTATGTATGTGTTTGTAAAAATTATTAATGTTTGATTACTCAACACATTTCATTTATTCTTGCGACAAAACTAAATTTTCTATTTTCTAATGAAGTATTTTTAATATTATTTATTAAAACCTATATGTATGTGAATGCTAAATTATTATTGTTTGATATGCCATAGGATTGTTCTATCTTCGCCCAGAGTATGGATATAGTATAAAGCAACAATTATGTTTTTCTTTTACTAATAGGTAGATTAACGCCTGTATTTTATATAATTATTTATAACAATTAGTTTGAAATAAAGGAAACAAAAATAGATTTTTTTTAACTTCAAACCTCGTTTTCTCAATATGAGTTTTTGAGGACATAGTACAAACCAACTCCCCACAAGCGATATATTGAATGCTGAAAATTAAACTTTCCAGTGGATTTGTGGCACGAAGTAAGCTTTAAATTAAGAATATTGTCTATGGGTTAAAAACTGCATTCTAATAATTTATTTATTTAATGAAATGTTTCTACGGATTTATGAGAAGAGGTGTTCCGTATAACCAAGAAGTGTAAGGTAAGATTGGTTAACATTTTGGTTGGTTAGACGTAGACTGGGGGCCTGGTGTCGGGGGCAGGGGCGAGGGCAGGGGTACGTGCGACAGGGCCCGGCCAACGCCAGCCACTGGCGCACCAAGCCACCAGTCAGCCGGGTTTCACTGCATCTTTGTCCATGTCTTCGCACACCTGTAACTGATAAAACATCCATATATTGATTACTGATAAGTAGTAAGCGGCTAAGCGGTGGCAAAACGAAGAATTCCAAGTCGCGAATCCGCAAAAACATCATTTGGAGTTATTGAGGTTTGAAGTTTAGAATTGACATGTTATTACTAATTACACCTCAAACCTCAATATCTCCGAATGGTGTTTTTGCGGATTCGAAACTTGCAATTCTTCATTTTGCCACCGCCTAGCCGCTTACTACTGATAAGCAAACACGACAAAATGTAATGTGAACATTCACATTACATTTTGCCACGAGAGTGTGACAGAATTGTGTGTGGCCTATCCTCTCTGCCTACCCTTGCTCAGCATGATGGTTAAGTTAGTTAGGAGAACCTATAATAAGGTATTGAAGTGTATCATTGATATATGTTATTATAATCTCAAGAAATCGACAATTACAATTACCTTGAAGAAACATGGTAAAATGTAATGTTAACATTCACATAACATTTTGCCACGTTTGCTATGTTTCTTCAAGGTAATTGTAATTGTCGATTTCTTGAGATTATAATAACATATATCAATGATACACTTCAATACCTTATTATAGGTTCTCCTAACTAACTTAACCATCATGCTGAGCAAGGGTAGGCAGAGAGGATAGGCCACACACAATTCTGTCACACTCTCGTGGCAAAATGTAATGTGAATGTTCACATTACATTTTGTCGTGTTTGCTTATCAGTAGTAAGCGGCTAGGCGGTGGCAAAATGAAGAATTGCAAGTCGCGAATCCGCAAAAACATTTGGAGTTATTGAGGTTTGAAGTTTAGAATTGACATGTTATTACTAATTACACCTCAAACCTCAATATCTCCGAATGGTGTTTTTGCGGATTCGAAACTTGCAATTCTTCATTTTGCCACCGCCTAGCCGCTTACTACTGATAAGCAAACACGACAAAATGTAATGTGAACATTCACATTACATTTTGCCACGAGAGTGTGACAGAATTGTGTGTGGCCTATCCTCTCTGCCTACCCTTGCTCAGCATGATGGTTAAGTTAGTTAGGAGAACCTATAATAAGGTATTGAAGTGTATCATTGATATATGTTATTATAATCTCAAGAAATCGACAATTACAATTACCTTGAAGAAACATGGTAAAATGTAATGTTAACATTCACATAACATTTTGCCACGTTTGCTATGTTTCTTCAAGGTAATTGTAATTGTCGATTTCTTGAGATTATAATAACATATATCAATGATACACTTCAATACCTTATTATAGGTTCTCCTAACTAACTTAACCATCATGCTGAGCAAGGGTAGGCAGAGAGGATAGGCCACACACAATTCTGTCACACTCTCGTGGCAAAATGTAATGTGAATGTTCACATTACATTTTGTCGTGTTTGCTTATCAGTAGTAAGCGGCTAGGCGGTGGCAAAATGAAGAATTGCAAGTCGCGAATCCGCAAAAACATTTGGAGTTATTGAGGTTTGAAGTTTAGAATTGACATGTTATTACTAATTACACCTCAAACCTCAATATCTCCGAATGGTGTTTTTGCGGATTCGAAACTTGCAATTCTTCATTTTGCCACCGCCTAGCCGCTTACTACTGATAAGCAAACACGACAAAATGTAATGTGAACATTCACATTACATTTTGCCACGAGAGTGTGACAGAATTGTGTGTGGCCTATCCTCTCTGCCTACCCTTGCTCAGCATGATGGTTAAGTTAGTTAGGAGAACCTATAATAAGGTATTGAAGTGTATCATTGATATATGTTATTATAATCTCAAGAAATCGACAATTACAATTACCTTGAAGAAACATGGTAAAATGTAATGTTAACATTCACATAACATTTTGCCATGTTTGCTATGTTTCTTCAAGGTAATTGTAATTGTCGATTTCATAAGATTATAAATAACATGTATCAATGATACATTTCAATATTTTATTATAGGTTCTCCTAACTAACTAACCATCACGCTGAGCAAGGGTAGGCAGAGAGGATAGGCCACTACACAATTTCCACCCACGTGTCAAGGGTTCGTTATTCTGCTGGCTAAGTCCTCCATCTTTCAACAAGCAACATTTTACGCCTTTGAGGATGGAAGTAGATGAAATTATGAGGTTATTTTTGTAACCTGGGAATATTTGTATTCCTGATAAATAAATGACAGAAAAAATGCTCAGTTTTTACCCTGAAAATAACTCATTGTTTGGTTCACTAATGAATAGTAAGCAGGCACATTATTTGTGTGTTTTTAAGTAAATAGTTTAAGTTTAAGTAAAGTAGTAAAATGGGGGTGGAGTTGAATTCAGTTGAGGGAGTAAATAGGTACCTGTTGCGAGGGTGCAGGGAGCACAGGGGGTGCGGGCATGGTGAAGTGCCCCCCGGGCCGTGGACGCAGGTGTCGGTTGTGCAGCTCCATCTGAACTATCTTCATGAACTCTATCTGCGCTGCCAACTTCTGAACTTCTTCCTGCAAATTTATTTACTCTATAAATGGAACTCGGTAATAAACACCTATAACGCTATCAATATTTGGAACTTTATATGATTTATAGGAAGATCGATGTTTTATTATTGCTGGTTACGGGAACGATTTAAAAGCTCCATTATTTGAGAAATGAAATGAATGTGGTAACTGGATAAAACAGAATAGTGACGGAACAGAAAATAATAGATAACCACTTGAGCGCTTTTTGCCACATTATGGAACTATTTCCAAAACCTCGGATTGCTTTGTTGCCAAAATGTGGCAAATTTTCAAAATTATTTTTTATTAAAACGACTCTATAATAATATTGTACATTCAAAATATAACAAAATAAATATTCTTTAGATTCTTTAAAATGTTTTAAGGAAAGATTTAATTATAATTTTTTTTATAAATCTTACAAATTTAATATGTGATAATAAACAAAAGATAGGGGAATTCATTGCCTAAATAGAACTATAATCAGTTTGTATGTCTCCATATTCAAATTCGGAGATATGATTTTTTTTAACTTGGACGGAAAAATTTCCTTTAGCAATCCGAGAAAAAATATTTTAATTGCTCCGTCGCTCCAGTGGTTAAGGTGAGGTTATTTTTTTTATCACTTTTCTTCAATGTTCTGTTTGGCCATGGAAACAATGTATATTTGTAATCAAATTCGTACCTTCAGTTCATCATTTTCTTGCGCCAGATCATGTGGTGTGGGTGGGAGGTGAGGATGTATGGAGCCGATGCCGTTTAAGGAGAAGGAAGCGGAAACTCCTCGCGCTGCCTGACTGTCCCACTGGTCTCCGAATCCTCGACAAACACGCACCACCTGGCAACATTATAAAAAAGCGTTATATCACCTAAAAATGTATTCTTCAAACACAAATATGAGTCAAACACGCACCACCTGGCAACATTATAAAAAAGCGTTATATCACCTAAAAATGTATTCTTCAAACACAAACATCAGACAAACACGCACCACCTGGCAACATTATAAAAAAGCGTTATATCACTTAAAAATGTATTCTTCCTAAACTGCTGAATGTTGTGTTAAGAATCCCCTTTACTATTGACAATATGACAGGAAGATTGAAACACACTCTCATCCACAAAAGCACATACTCTTTACAATAGATCGGGAGAATTAATACAGCAAGGGAGTCATTGTTCTCTAAATTGTTATCTTATAATCTGCCAGTTTGTAATACTTAATACTGGTATACTCCATTTACATCTTAAAGGCCTCTGCCCACTACACCGTTCCAAACCATGACCGTACTATGAACGTATCAGCCACGAAATAAACACGCTACGCCCTACTATGCCCACTAGAACGTGCTAACATTGTATGATACCCGTATACATCGGGGTTAGTGTCCATACCATCTCCGTTCAATTGACGTACGGTTCTAAAAAAAAGAAGAATCGAGGGAGAATATTGGATGTAATTTAAGCAACTAGTTGATGATGAAGAAATATTTTATACGTACTTTTGTATGACGTCATTCCAATATAATGAATTATTAAGAAATATAGAAAATATTATCACTAAAAGAATAATATCACTATTAAAACGGGGATCATACGCGTATGATCCCCGTTCTAACACCGTCGCGTGCAATGCATAGAGCGGACCGGCACCTGCAAAATATTGTCATCGAGAATTCGCCGTCAGTCCGGTCATAGTATGCGACGGTGTTGGTCGGTGACGGGACGGGCTAGTGGGCAGCGTTTCATACTGATCGATACAAAGAATATTTTTTTGCATTCGCCGCTACGGTTACGGTCATGGTATGGAACGGTGTAGTGGGCAGAGACCATAAGAAGTAACATCTCTCGGGACTATTTAAAACTGCCATTAAACTATTACTAGTAAAGCTCTGCTAATTTGTGCTGTACAGTTCAAACTATCACAATAATATTATTGATATTATCAAAATTATATTTTACCTTGGGTCCAAAGACGAGGGCCACGGTGACCGATGTTGAGAACTGTGTGCGTACAAAACCCAAGAAATATTTCATGTCTGGACCCACTTGAGGAAATAACAATAAACTGTAAAAAAATATTAATTAGTACTTTATAAGAAATTCTAATCTTGTTACTTGAAAATTCTGAAGGGAACTGTACTCACTGGAATGTGACCATCAATAAATTGACTGCTGCAATGTTGTAAATGGCATATGAAATTAGTCTTGCTTCATTGTACAAGGACTCTGCGTGACGAACTCCGTAGCAGACTCGCACTCCCCAAAGGAGAAATGTAATCTCACCTGTCGCACAAAAAACAATAAAAGATAAAATGTTACAAAAATCTTTAAATAATCAATTTCCCTAGAAAAGAAACCAGCGGAATGAAAGAATTTCTGTATTTATATTGTTGGTAAAAGGGTTTGGGTCAACGATCTAAGGGTTTCATTTCATATCTCGGTAGAGTGCCGAATAAATAAATTGATTTGATAATTTTATTTAACTAACCACGCTAACCACCACGCCGTTCCGCCGCAGGGGTAGACAGAGAGAACGGACCGAAAAATAACTCGGTCTTGGCACACACTCCTTACTTCATTAACATTCATACATCTTCTCATACATGCTCTTCTATTATTCCGATTGCCATGCAAATACATAAATATCTCATAAACTATTTAAATTTTTTTTTTTTTCTTAAATTTTGCAAGAGTGACTAGGTACTTAATTTGAGATTTACATACCTAGGCTCCCTGATAACAAGCAACGATAATACTACAGAGGAGATCCAGAAGCGCATAGTGAGCGCAAATCGCTGTTTTTTTCCGCCTACAAAAGCAGATAAAATCCAGACTGCTGTCCAGAAACACCAAGATATTAGTGTACAAAACACTTATTAAACCAGTGCTCACGTAAGCAGCTGAGACGTGGGTACTACCTAAGAGGAATGAGCGAGCACTGGACGTTTTTTAAAGGAAAATTTTGAGGCGTATCTTCGGACCGGTTCTAGAAAATGAATTTTTTGGACAGACGTTATAACAATGAACTCTATACTCTGTTTAAGGAGCTAAAGGTCACAAAATTTATAAAACTGGGAAGACTTGAAGAGAATGACCGAACATCAAGCACCAAAGTCCCTGCTTAGACCGATAGGGCGAAGGAGCCTGGGAAGGCCAAGATTAAGATGGAGCGACAACGTCCTCAAAGATATATCTACCTTGGACCTTCTAAACTGGAGAAAGCTGGCATAAACCGAGATGAGTGGAGGAAGACTTTTGACAAGGCCAAGACCCACCAGGGGTTGTAGAGGTTGATGATGATGACTACTTAATTTATTATTGTTTGTTATATAACATTTAAAGCCAATGTATGTTTACCAAGTGCTAAACTGTGATCCCACCAGTTGTAAGTGCATTGCTTAAACTTCAAACCTTCACTGTCAGATATCTGAAAAGTAAAAAACAATATTTTAATCACCCGAGGTTTTAAGAAAAGTGCTTTTAGATATTATTATTTAGGCATAATTTTACAATTTTCATAATTGTGTTTTATGTTGCATAAATATACCTACATAGTTCATATTACCGGCAATACTTGGCAATATGTAGGTATAGTGCCATTTTTGTAAACCACAAAGGCAACGGTAATGGAAGGCTCTTTGTTTGTTTGTTTGAATGCAGTTATTAAAATTTCATGATACTTCTGGGTACATTTCTAACATTATTTCATAATATTCCAACTATTACATTAGATATTTAAAGAAAAAGGCGTACATCTTCTGCGTGTGGCGGGTCGGAGAGGGTCCATGTGCCGAGAAACACCAGCATGACTAGCAAAACTGGAAGAAGCCACCGCAGCAGTTGTCTTTCTGTTAATTTAACTGCATGAGCTGACTTCACCCGGTATGTCAAGGATACTCTGCAAATATTAATTGGAGTCATTAGCAATCTAATTTTCTTCTAATTTGCTGTAATGAATAATCGCTTTAAATAAGTCACTGAAAAGCCATAACTTACCATTTGTTGCAAAGTAATGCACGCCGATGTAATATAATGTTGCAGAGATAAAATGTCATTTGATAAAAATAAAGTTGAGTAGAAACTTTACAAATAAAAAAAAATTATATTTGATTGTATCTTAAGAAAAGTCAGATAAATTTATGTACCGCCATGTCTTCATAAGCAGAGCTGTGTATGTAATGCAGAAGCCGAGGTGTCGGCACCACTTTGTGGCTATGCAGCTGTAGATGTCGAGCACAGGAAAAATAGCAGCCATCTGAAAAGATTGATTAGAATCAATACAACTCAGGAGCTTTGTACACGATACAGTCAAATAATGCCTTACCAGAGGATTTTCCGAAATTTGCCTAGCTGTGGTACTGTGAATATTGCGGAATCTGTTTCCCAAAGGAGTCCAATGAACGCCTGGTGTATTTATTGTATGCAATCCCCACAACTCTAGAGCTATGAGCATTGTAGAATCATATTGAATAGGCGTCAGATTTGCGCCTTGCCTATGGAGTTTCCGCACCCTGCATAGCTTAGAAGCTGTGTAGATCGGGGACTCTGCTCCACAGGTGCTAAATGTGCTCCTAGCGAATTTCACGAATGCAATCCTCACAGCTCTGGAGCCTTGCCAACTGCAGAGTCATATGTTTCCGCATTATGCGTAGCTTGAAGTTATGTAGATTGCGGATTCTATGATAAATATGCGATAAGAGTTTTTCTTCATATATGCAATTTTCACAACTCTGGAGCTACGTGCATTGCAGAATCGTATTGACAGGCGTTAAGGTTGAATGCGATAATTATGATTAATTTACTTTCTGTAATATATCATTGAAGAAGATAACACAAATAGTCTAAGTTAAAATATGAAAATGAACAAGACACGTACATGGAGAAAAATGTTATTCTAAAATACGATCATTTTATTCGTAAAAACGGTTAAAAACGGGACTGAACTTCTTACGAACAAATTAACAGGGTTTCAATGTTTATTGGCGGGAACGTGTAAGAATAATTTGTTGGTATACGTAATTTCGTACGTTTACCAACAAATTATTCTTACATTTTCCCGCCAATAAACATTGAAACCCTGTTAATTTGTTCGTAAGAACTTCAGTCCCGTTTTTACAAATAAAATGATCGTATTTTAGGGTAACATTTTTCTCCGTGTAGATAATATTGTTAATTCTGAAATTTGAATTATGACTTTGACAAACACGGCGGTTTTATGATAGGTGACAATGGCTGAATTGGTAGAGCGCACGTCTCGGTAATACGAGAGATCTGGGTTCGAATCCCGCTTGCGACCGTAGTCTTTTATAATTTTTTTGTGTCTTGTTCATTTTCACATTTTAATTTAGATTATTAGTTTTATCTTCTTCTTCAATGATACATTACATTGATGGGAATAACCTTCAAAAGTTAAAAAAAGAGTTTTTCTTATAAAATATTGAATTAACTTTCTGTCCAAAAATTGTAAGATGTGGAACACATTTCAAGCAAGGGCATCAAACCCTTCCATTAGTAATATTTTCGTGAATGATATTGGCTAACCTCCAGGTACATGATGGCACAGCCGAGGAGAGTGATGGCGAGGAAGATGGGGCTGGCGCTGCGAAATACCCGGGCTCTGCGGTGACGGTGGAGGAAGCCTGCCAGAAGGATGGTCCCCCCGGCGCACCAACTTGATATGCCGAGCAGGACACCCCTTGGGGGTTGGGAAAACAAACATCTTTTCAATCTCACTTTAAATAAATATTAAGTAAAAATATAATCATCAACTTTTTATTAATGTTTTTTGTTTTATTTTTGGCTTTCACACATTAAGAGGCTAGACTTTGAAACACACGCGAAACACCCGCGTCTGTCATTCTGTCCCACTCACAATAAGCTGACGCACACCTACAATACATGCGAATGCGAAATGTGCGAATGAGACAACGCTCAAATTTACCTACAGAAATCGCTCGAAAAGGGGTTTATGGAGAATACACTTTTCTACACCGAAACTTTCAGGAAATTGAAATTTTAAAAAATATATATTTTATAGAAAGAAGAAGCTACGTCGGTAGCTTTTTATAATTTTATAATTCTTTATGAGAGTTGAGTTAGAAGCACTTTTTCCTTAAATAATATTTTTTGATAAATCGTACATGTTTGACAGTGAATGTTTACGTTAATACGAAACGCATCGAAAATTCGAAAACATACCGACATAGTTTTTACCCCCTAGAAGGCAGTATAAAAAAATATATTCATTTTGTGCAATTTTCGATGTAGAAAAGTGTTTTTTCCCGGGCGTCCTTTTTGTATGGGCCGAAAAGCGAAGTCTATCATCTTAAGAGGTAATATCCAGAAATCCATTATTCCGTTTTTGTTAACAGAGCTGCGCGCGGATGTTTTTCCAACCATGAAGCCGAACGGTATAAGTTTTAAATTTATTAGAAAATGTTGTCATTGAGAGCGGCGCGAACACACAACCTCGCACGTCCGCGTCTCATCGGCTAATGAATCGCGAGAATTTATGTCTCGAACTGCCATAGAATTGACCAAACGGGTGATGGTAAATAAATGAAAAATGAAAAATTATTTTGATCAAAAATTAATTTTAAGAAGTATATAACTTTCATTAATTTACCATCTCCCATTTGATCAGACATACATTCTCGCAACTCATTAGCCGCATTAGCCACTGAGATGCGGCCGTGAGAGGTCCTGTGTTCGCGTTGCCCTTAATAAAAAAAATGTATTAAATTTAAAACTAATACCGTTCAGCTTCATCGTTGCAAGAACATCCGCGCGCAGCGCTGTTAACAAAAACGGAATAATGGATTGCTGGATATTACCTCTTAAGGTCTTACAAGCTAAAATATTTCAAATTTTTTTACACACTTATTTTGTTTAGACATTATTGAAAAATTATAAATTATTTTGATCAAAAATTAATTTTAAGAAGTATATAATTTTCATTCATTTACCATCTCCCGTTTGATCATTTTTATGGCAGTTCGAGACATTTATTCTCGCGATTCATTAGCCCGTAGCCGCTGAAATGCGGCCGTTTGAGGTTGTCTGTTCGCGCGGCTCATTTTGACAATTTCGCAATAAATTTAAAACTAATACCGTTTAGCTTCATGGTTGTAAAAACATCCGCGCGCAGCGCTGTTAACAAAAATGGAATAATGGATTGCTGGATATTACCTCTTAATTGCCCAGATTAACCAGTCTATTGCAACCTTATTCAAACCCATCTCCTTTTCACAGCATTTCACATCACTCCCAATTTGGGGTGCCACAGTCCAAAGTGCCATTGGATTCGTGCATTCGAGACGAAATAAAAATTACCTGAAGGGCCAGTTGTAAGAGGCCCTGCAGGGTTGGGGCCCCTTGCAGGTGGCGCAGCCCTCAGCGCAGGGCAGACAGCGCAGGGCGTCCCACCCACCGCCCCCCGCACCCAAGCTCCCGTTCACCTCGGAGGAGCGCTCTTGCCATGCCACTAAAACATAACCACAATGTTATATTATATTACCGTAAATAAAGTAGGTTCCTACTTAGGTACCTAGTACCTACACAGTACAGACATGGATAGGTTTGTGATAAGACTGATAAGTGTAACCAGTAGCCAGGACAGGAAGAAGTTGTAAGTAAATCAGTGTCATGAGAAAAGAGATGAGCAGTTCTGAGCCCAGGAGTCCCCGGCCCGAGGGAGGCTCGCAACTGATCAGGGCCGGTCCTATGCAGGCACAACTGTAGCAGTCCGCTCCGGGCGCCGAATTGAGACGCTGATGATATCTAAAACTTAACACATCTCCCTTGAGATAATTTATTATAAAACCTATACACTACAAAAAAATGCAAATCATCTAGATATTATTGATTACAGTGTTCACGAACCCAGGCGACTACTTGTTTTAGCAAGGCGCCGTTTGCACCAGGCGCCGTTCAGCTTAGGGTCGGCTCTGGAACTGATTGTATGAAAACATTCTGTTGTGCTTTTGTTGTTTTCCTTTATGTTTTTGGCTTTCAAAAAGGGATGACTTGCCATAGGGAGCCATTCCGATTTTCTGGAGAAATTCTCAGTTGCGACCGTTACCTTCATATTTAATTTTTTTTTATTTGTCCTGCTTCATGTTTCATTTAGATTGATTAGTATCATCTTCTTCTTAAATGATTAAATGTATTACCTTCAACAAGTGAGCCGTTAAATCCCAGGGGGTGTGTAGGAGAGTAGAAGCCATCCCGGCAGCGGCAGACGTAAGCCCCGCGGGACCAGCGCTTCCCGGAGCGGGGGGAACACTGCAAAATAAACATTTTTAGCGGGTACACCCTGTTGTTAAAAACAGACTGTGAATAATGGAAAACGGTGGTAGCGTATCCATAGTCCCGCCGCCCGCCTAAAATAAAACATAAATTCTAAAATACCCCAAAAATAATTTCGGTTGTAGATAATAGAAACAAGGGGAGATATGGCCTGGAGCAGTCAGAAAGCCATAATTAAACTGCACAAACAATATAAGTTATGTGTTTGGTGAGCGAATTGAAATGAAAAAAATGGGCGCCGCGCCGCGTTATTTCTGCATAGATGCGATTTGCCTGATGTGGGTTGCCAGGAGGTAGTAGTAGGTACGTTAACAAAGGGGCTGCTAAGTCGCGGTGTTATTAGAAAGGAGAATTTATGTAATGTATAATACCAATTGAGGTTTGTTGCGCGACTGTTTCACCGTAATTTATGCATCTCTTGTCCGATGTGGGAGGCGGGCATGGGTACCATTTATTGGATAACCAACACCCCTGCCGTAGATCACTTCAAGTGGTTCACTACGTTTGATGACTTAGCCCGGGTTCATGGGATGATGTTTATCTAGGTCTTAGTGGCAATGCGTTAACCCACCTACTGCGTAGCGGGCTAGGTCAGGAAGGATTGGTTGAGGGTGGTCTCACCTAGATCTCTCCAGCCGGAGTCTCTCGACTCAGTGGGGGGTTCATATTCACACTCAATGGGTTCATACGTCCGTCACTCGATACATTGACCCCACCCCTACCCACCCCTCATAACTTTTTCCTTCAGAGAACTTCTCCTCCTTCCTTTCGCTAAAAAGATCCTCACACGTATCCACAAAGATGACACAGGTCCTGTGGGATTTTTTTCCACAGGGTCTCCTGTGTGCACGGAGAAAAATGTTATTCTAAAATACGATAATTTTTTTTAATTTTATTTTTTTATTTTTATTTATTTATAAGAAAATTTTTTACATTACAAATGATTACATTATGCAAAGTTTTACAATTATTAATTATTATTCTACTACTCCATAAGTTGAGCTCTAGGAGCTCGTGTTTATGGGAGGAGTATTTACAAGCAAAAAATAATGTTCTAATTAAATATGTAAACAATAAACAAAGACTTATGAAATAAATACAAACATTATTTAACATCGCATGAACTTCTCATTCTTTTATTTTTATTTCTTGTAATCCGTATTTTTATTAGTATACTACTATACCTCAACTAGACCGATCCCCCCCATCCTACCCTCTCCCCAATCCCTTTCAATTAACTTGTTTATTGTAATTTTTAACTTTGTGATTTTTCATACCATCATTAAAATCATTTCACTTATATACGATACCCATGTAGAAACCTGTAAATGGTACAATTAATGTAACCTAATTAATTTTGCCTTATTAATAATTTATACTGTTGGTCTCCCAAATAAATAAAATAAAATAAAATAAAAATAGGTATACAATTCAGGAAAAAATATATTTTTGAATGACAATACCAATATACTAGTTAGTATATTTAAACTTTTAACATTGATAATACAGATTAAGTAAGGGTAAATTAAGGGTACAATATATCATTATCCAATTTCAGGGATTTAATTTGCTTTTTGAATTGTTCATATTTCAAAGTTTCGGTTACACTAATTTTGTTTTTGGACAATAATATATTGTACCATCTCACACCTAAATACAAGTAGTGATGCTGAGCCGTAGTCGTTCTAAGCATAGGGATTGTTATTTATTAAATTTTATTCGTAAAACGTTTAAAAACGGGACTGAAGTTCTTACGAACAAATTAACAGAGTTTCTACGTTTATTGACGGGAAAATGTAAGAATAATTTATTGGTATTCATACGAAATTTGTTCTAATAATTAATAATAATAATTTATTCTTACATTTTTTTACTTTACCGTTTTACTTTAGAATAACATTTTTCTCCGTGTGGAGTTATTGTAAAAATAAAAAGTTAAACTAGTAGATTAATGTTGTCGAGAGGAAGGTAACTGCCAATACAATACTTTTGAAAAAAACACCCACTCCCTTCTCTCACCCCTTAAAGCAGACTTTTGATTCTTCTTGATGAAATTTTGCACACTTGACGTTCAAAATCAGAGGAAAATTACTGTCTACTGGTTTAGAACAAACTCTATGTAAAGCCCAGGCAATGCCGGAGACCAACGGTAAACTCATAATAGGTTAGGTGTTAGATTAGGTTACGTAAAGTTTTTTGTAATTTTTAATCACCTTTCATAACTTTATTCAATGTCCTGTTTTGTCACTATTCTGTATTGACGTGGAATCCAAAGCATACATGCATCATTTTTGTAATATATCGGAATATTACATACACAATTGTAATGATCGGATTTTTTGTTTATGCTATACGCTCGGGTCACATGGTGTCGGTGACGACGAGTCCCGAGCATAGCCGATCTAAAAGGACCAAGTCATTCCGTTTGCAAGAGGTCGACAGGCAGAATCTAGCTAGCGAGTTATAAGGTCTTGCGTCTTCTTAAAACATATATCACAGTCACTGTGATTTCAAAGAACGAAAGTCTTACAATTTAGTATTATAGAACTGCGAAAGGATCTAGTGCTATATAATACTAAAGACGAGACTATCTCTGTAAAGGTAATCCTCCAGAGACACAGATATTACAATGTTATAACATTAATTTGATATTCATGAATATCATCCCTAAACTTTGACAAAATAAACACAAGGTACATAATATGTATACTGCTTATTGTGTATTGCTTACTGTGTATTACTGCTTATTGTATATTGTAAATAAATAAATTACACAGAGTACATATCGTAATCTGTTTCATATTGACAGCCGGTCGACTCTTCCGAATAAGGTTTTTCATGGTTTCCTTATTTCCAAAGGCAAATGCGGAAGAACTCCAAAACAAAAGGACATGACCGCCTCCTTCCCACTCCCAACATAACACAAACAGACACGTATGTATATATGGCCGCCGTCGCTGGCTGATGCTGCTGATGATTGATGATGCTTGGGCAAACATGCAATTTTAGTAGGGTTTTTAGGTAACAATTTTCCCTACCGAGAAAATACAAGGCCTTTAAGTCTATAATAGCAAGGTAACTTTTTAAAATACCCACATGAGGTAAAAATTGTGAGGCGCATATACCGCCGTTCTATTTGTATAAAGAACATTAGCTTTAAAATGAAGTAATTTAAATGATTCCCACTTCATGGAAAATAAGAATCTAGATCAAGGCTGCCAAACCCCAGGCCCGCGGTCCACAATGTGGCCCGCGAACGGATCATAAATGGCCGGCGAACGGATCATAAATGGCCCGCGTGAGCAAGTTTAAAAATTCCCGCCATCTACCAATTTTTTTTATCCTTTTACAATCAGTTCGACTGAAATAATCAATTACAGCTATAACATTTGTGTGTTAACGAAAATTACAGACTGACGGACTTCCTGGCGGATTCCAATAAAATGACAAAAACTAAATAATTCATATCCTGAAAACCTCTAGCCACACCCCTTCCTGGATGGATAATTCCAGAAACTCTCTAGCCACCCCTCCCCCCGATGATCCGTTAATCTGGTAACCCTATTAGTGGCCCGCGTGTGATTTTGCAGCGTCAATTTGGCCCGACTGTTAATAAAAAGGTTGGGCAGCCAAGTAGATATCGTATTTCAAAACAAACAATAATTAATATTTTACCTTGGTGGTGAAATTTGAGCATTTGTGAGTGCCCCGGAAGACGTCCAGGGGCTCGGGGACCGCCGCAATAGGCCCCGGGGCTGGCGGGGGTGCGTCACACTGGTTCAGCTCCAGCCCAGACACGTCCAAATCCAGGGACACCAGTGAGCTTGCACTGGACCAAAACATTGTCACATGATCAGAGTCATTTAAAAAGAATTTGAGAAACATCTCGTAAGTGTCGCTAACATCGTTCATCCATACGGTAGAATTAGGTACTTACCCAATAAGGAAGTTGGTGAAAAATATTTTGACTTATAAAAAATATGATCATGTAGATCAAAAAATATCGATTCTAAATATATAAATATATTTCTATATTATTATTCTTAGAATTAAATAAAGGTTCTCAAAAAAATGTTAAAAAGCTATCAACTAAAAACGCTTTTTGATTGTTCGAAAGAATTTTGACGTCATCTGTACCCTAGTTTATATGAAAAATAACGGTAAATATTTACAAAACCGGGACTAAATATGGACTAAAAAAATAAATAAATAAATTGTAGTAGTTAGATCTAGTACTAATCAATTCAGTTACCGGAATTTCGAAAGAAGTGCATTTTAATGGTTATTTTTTATATTTAAAAACACGAAATGTCATTTTTCACCGACCGCCATGTTACGAGCTATTCATGGCGGTCGCACAGATCAAATATCACGATCAATGAGTTTTCGTGTTTGTTACATCAAGCAAATATATATATTTTTCATGTTAACATTATACCTGCAAAGCTACTGCAAGTAGCTTGTCTGTAGGAAAACAGTATAGACAAAACATTGGACTATTAAAATGTCTTAAGTATAATACAATAGGAAAACAAATTGCATTTTAATAAAATTCATAATAAAAAACATAAATAAGTATAAAAAATAATAGAATACGTCTAAAAAATTTGAAAGTGCACTAGGAGTCAGTCCATACAGAAAATCAGATTCCAATAGCAAAATATAATATAGAATAATGATTAATATGCATTATTTTTCATTCCGAAAATTGCAATACTTACATCTTATTATTATCTAACTGATACAAAGCGTATATTCCTTTAAAAGTTCGTATTTACCGTCCTAATTAGTAACACGGCTGTCGGTGAAATATGATATTTCGTGTTTTTAAATTTAAAAAATAACCATTAAAATGCACTCTTTTCGAAATTCCGGTAACTGAATTCATTAGTACAATTTTATATCTAACTACTACATTTTTTAAATTAATTTTTTTTGTCCATATTAAGCGTGACCCGGTTTTGTAAATATTTACTGTTAGTTTTCATACAAACCAGGGTACAGATGACGTCACACACAAACCCGCCTCTTACCGGGCGTTTTGGCGGGCTTCATAAAATTTTAACTTGTAGAATTAATTTAATTATGAAAACGAACTTTAAAAAAAAAATACCAGTATTTACGATGTGAACATTGATAAAAAAATATGGACTCCGCTTCTTTATTCTCTAGATATGAAAACACATTTGTTCATAGATTGGGTGATTTTGTGCAGTTGGGGTTACAAAAAAACCCTACCTTCCTAACTTCTTACTATTAATAGCAGTCAGTGTAAATACATATTACCTAGAAAAAAAAATCTTTAATAAATTGCCAGAATATATATTATAAGATCCCTAAATTAAAAAAAAAAACACACGTGATTGTGAAATTACCATTTTCGGTAATCACTAGGAATCGGTTTACAACAAGAATACCAAAAAAATAGCTTTGGCTAAATTGAAGCTTTTCTTAACGTTTCGCTAAAGTAGTATTAAAATAAACTTGTTAATTAATCCATAAAAATATATAGACGTAAACCTTAGTAATGTATTTTTTAACCAGAAATTTATGAACGTATATAAGAAACAACTTTTTGAAAATACGATTTTATGGCTAAGATTATCAAGTCACTGATAGTTTCCCTTGATTATCTTTGTTTATTTCTTATGAAATTCTTCACAAAATAAATTAAAACCACTTCAAAAACAAAATTAACCGTTTCTAGGCACTGTTTACCAAGCGATTTTTATTCCTGTTTTTATGCCTGCGAGGTGATATTAAGATAAACTAAAAATACACACATTTTCAGTATTCCTCTTGCCGGCCTAACTATACCGGCGCGTAATTAACCAATTTAATTTCAATTGTAAATTAATTCAATACATAATTCTTATGCATACAATAACATTATAAAATACACTATAGGTATACCTATAATGAATTTATGGTGGTGTAATGGTGTAATGTTAAGATGATACCCGGTGGTGCAGAAATAGATTTTACTAAAATATTGCTGTCACTGTTGCTCTTACTCCACCGGATATTGAGCGAAAGGGACAATGCACTGACACCTAACTAAAATAAAGGTTTTGTATTCCCCACTTTTCTCCTCCAAAAGTGGACTGATTTTCAATTTTTTTTTACCAACTACATAAGAAAAAACTATTCTATGTCTGTAGGTTTTGCTTTTTTAAAAAAACATTGTCTGGTTTGTATACTGAACATCTTTTGACGGCGTTTAAACCAGTCAATTTTATTGATTTTTGGAAGGTCATAACTTCTATAAAAAGTAACTTATCAAAAAAAAAACAAAAAGTACCGACACGCTAGTAGTTGATATCTATTTTATGCAAAAACAATATTTTCTCTAGGGTTAAAATCCAGAGAGATAAATAGGGAATACGTTTGTATGGAAAAATCACCGCCGGGTATCCTCTTAAACATAGTTGCCTTCTAAGAGCTGATAAGGGTTCGATTATCGGCATTGGCACTTATATTATGAGATTTAAAGAAAATATTTATACAGTTAAATCTAGGTAGTAATTTAATAAGTAAAATTAAAATGGTTTAAGTTTAAACCTATCTGGGGTCGGGCCGGGCAGTAGCACGGTGTAGGAGAGCAGCCAGCGGGCCGCCCTGCAGCTGTAGTAGGGGGCGCTCCACCGACCCACCTCCGACCCCCCGACCTCCACCGCCCCCTCCTCTAGCGCCCCCTCCTCCACCACCCCTGCCTGACTGCGGTTCACTCCCTGAATCGACTGCCACCTGTATTCAATAATAAATTACTAAAATAATAATGGTTGGTTTTGCAAGTAAAGACAGGGGCGGATTTAACCTCTCCCGGTATTTAAATCGCCACCAGTGAAAATTATTAAGAAAACAAAAAACTGACGTTGATTGTAAATGTATAAGTTTTATTGTTCATGGTTAAGAGCAATTGACCAGCGGCTGAGAATAAAGGTTAAAAAATGCTTTAACTGTACAGGGAGGTTCCAATGAGAAATATCGATTATTCCCCGTAGCAATTTTATTAAATTATAAATTTAATATGTTGGGATATTCCCTCCTTTAACATTACCAAAATAAAATATCAGTAATCAGTAATCACAAAACTTTTCAATTATATAAATTCATATAGATTCATGTCAATTAAAAATATCTATTTACTATGCATCATCATTTATAATTTTAATAATAAACTTTATAATTACCTATATGTACCTCTAATTAACAAAATAACTTATAATACCTTAAATTAACAAAATAGAAACATTTACTAAATAGAGACAATGTTGTGTACCCCTGCCAAAGTTTGTATAAATTTCGTAGCATAAGAATTTAAACTACCAGTCTGAAAATGTCCGCAGTAGGATGAAACCAGTCCTGGTGAAAATAAATAAGTGGAACAAAGTGCAAAAATTGTGTTATTTCAAATCTAATACAATGAAATTCCACCACGAATTAACAGTACAAAAACTAGACTCATTAAAATTTATAACCATAATTTATAATAGGCTTGTCCTAGTGAGGTTGAAATTGAATTGTAAACAATAATACCTGCCCATACCTACAAAGAAACAATAAATTAAAAAAAATCAGTTTTGTACTTTTATTACAGTATATAGACAAAATAAAATCAATTTTTTGTATTTCTTGGGCATTAACTATGTAACAATTTCTAGACATTTTGTATTGAAGAGTTTTAATTTTCAATGTACTATCGTTACTTAAATTTTAATTTTTATGCTACCGGTTTCGACACATCCGTGTCATTCACTAGCAAACTTAAAACTAAACTTAAAATTTAAAACAAGTACAGAAATGAATTAGATGTTATTAGGTGGGGGTGGCGGGAGGGTTGATTTTGGGGGAAGGGGAGAACAGTGGGCGGGGTCAATATCACACGGGAATAAAGTCAGAAGGGGAGATTTGCAGGGTGCTATTATTTTGTTAACTAAATTAATTTTTGATTTAATTTTTTTGTTTATTTCTAAAGTTTCTAAAGCGCACAAGTTAAAGTATGAATTTATATTTATATGTTTAAATTTGTTTTTTCTTTGTTGAAGCTAT
This sequence comes from Limnephilus auricula, assembly GCA_951813805.1. NCBI lineage: Eukaryota > Metazoa > Arthropoda > Insecta > Trichoptera > Limnephilidae > Limnephilus > Limnephilus auricula. Next base: position 19,061,659 of record OX638388.1, on the reverse strand, counting down.
GGCCTGTCTCTATTAAATGATTGGCGAATTCAGAATAGTTATTATTTCGTAAACAGAGTTCATGTTCCCTGATTCTAGTTCTAAAATTTCTAGTAGTCATTCCTACGTACTGGGCGTCGCAATCATTACATTCCAAAGTGTATATCCCATTTTTTTCGAATTTATTAGAAACATCCTTGTTATTAATTAAATTTTTTATTTTAGAATTAGTATAGAAGGCTGGAGAAATGTGATCTGGTAATATGCGGGATATTTTTAAAGATAAGTCGCCTGTAAAAAGAAGTTTTTTATATATTAAGCTTTTACCAGAAATTACTTAACCACATTACTAGAAATTTGCATTAATCAAAACTACTTCACCTTTAATGATAAATTATACAAACAACATAATGGTCTGGCGATGGGTAATCCCACTTCTCCTTTGTTTGCTGAAATATTTATGAATTCTTTTGAAAACAAACTATTCGATTGTGGACTTTCCCTTTTATCTAATGTATTTGTGTGGTATCGATTTGTTGATGATATCTTTGTAATTTGGTCGGGTAGCAACAGACAATTAGAAAATTTTCTCACTTTCATTAATAGCCTACATCAAAATATAAAATTTACACTGGAACATAATGATAACAACAGTTTGAACTTCTTAGACTTAAATATCAATTTAGAAAATAATAAGTGTGTATTTAATATTTATAGAAAACCTACACACACTGACTGTGTTATACCATCAACTTAACTTCATCCTTTATCTCACAAACTTGCTTCCTTCAACTCAATGATTCATCGTGCTATTAATGTCCCTTTAAGCAATGATAATTATAATAATGAAATTAACATTATAAAACAAATAGGCCTAAACAATGGTTATAAACCTGAAATAATTAATCGCTTAGTTAATAAGAAACAAACAAAATTTTTAACAAAAAAGTACATTTATAGTGGCAATAATAACAACGAACCTGGTAAAAGCTTAATATATAAAAAACTTCTTTTTACAGGCGACTTATCTTTAAAAATATCCCGCATATTACCAGATCACATTTCTCCAGCCTTCTATACTAATTCTAAAATAAAAAATTTAATTAATAACAAGGATGTTTCTAATAAATTCGAAAAAAAATGGGATATACACTTTGGAATGTAATGATTGCGACGCCCAGTACGTAGGAATGACTACTAGAAATTTTAGAACTAGAATCAGGGAACATGAACTCTGTTTACGAAATAATAACTATTCTGAATTCGCCAATCATTTAATAGAGACAGGCCATAGCTTCAACAAAGAAAAAACCAAATTTAAACATATAAATATAAATTCATACTTTAACTTGTGCGCTTTAGAAACTTTAGAAATAAACAAAAAAATTAAATCAAAAATTAATTTAGTTAACAAAATAATAGCACCCTGCAAATCTCCCCTTCTGACTTTATTCCCGTGTGATATTGACCCCGCCCACTGTTCTCCCCTTCCCCCAAAATCAACCCTCCCGCCACCCCCACCTAATAACATCTAATTCATGTCTGTACTTGTTTTAAATTTTAAGTTTAGTTTTAAGTTTGCTAGTGAATGACACGGATGTGTCGAAACCGGTAGCATAAAAATTAAAATTTAAGTAACGATAGTACATTGAAAATTAAAACTCTTCAATACAAAAATAAAATCAATTATCGATTTCCTCCTTGTGACTACCTAATAAAACTCTACATCTAATAAAACAAATAAAAGTAATAAAATTTATAAGAAAATTATTTAAAATAAAAAAATGGCCATGAAAAATAAGAAAAATATTTTTTTTTATGGAGCGTTTTCTGGTAGTAATTGAAGATGTCATCTTAAGACAAGTTATCATAGATATTATACAAATAATAGCAATAATTGGGCCCGTGTGCACAGCTTTTATCACGGGCTTGCACGCAATTCCAATGCGACACCTCACTGAGCCCTATACAACTACTTACACATCCAATAATTGATTTATTGGATGTGTAAGTATTTGTATAGGGATTGGATGCGTAAGTAATTGACCTTCGAAAATCTAATATTATGTATAATTAGAATTGATCAAACATTCACGTATAATTATAACATTAGGCTTCAAATGGGTCAGTTTACATTTCACTGGCCTCACAGCCCACAGAAAGTATCAGGAATTATTAACAATTAATTAATAATTAATATAGATTTATTTCATTCAAAACTTGCTTTAATACATACCTACATTCAAGTAAGCAATAAAAATGCTCAAAACGCATGATGATAACTTATTAAATATCGTGTCCTTCCTGAAAGTATTTTTTGATCATAAGTAATTATGATTTTTCAATAATGTCTAAACAAAATAAGTGTGTAAAAAAAAAATTGAAATATTTTAGTTTGTAAGACCTTAAATAAATAGACCGCAAAACTAAGGTATTTTTGTCACAAAACACGTTCTCAGATTTATTTTTTAATGATTTTAATGGAACTAAATTAAAAATTATGAAAACTACGTTTAAGATTATGTATTGATTTATTGTGTTGTATGATTACATGATTTGAAATTTGTGTTGTTTAATTTTTAATTTTTCTAAATTTAATATTTATAGGTTTTTTTTTACAATAAATACACAATTTTTACATTTTATTCAGTGTTAAAATAGTAGATAAGAATAGCCAATAGTAAATAATTAATAGAATCTATCGTTTGAAAATTGAACAAATCTGCCAACGAACTATATGTATAACTTTAGTATTTTAAAAATAAACTTAGTTTTTCAAAATTTTAAAACTGCGTGTACCAGATAAGACAACAATCTTTCAAAATCAATTTATTTTTTTTTGTAAAAAAGAGTCAATACGTCTAGTTTGATTTAAAAATGGTTAATTTCCGGTATTTTCGGGTAATTAAAAATGTTTATAATCTTTTTTCTATAATCGTTATAATCTTCGAATAAAGTATTTATAAACCTTCTTCTCTTTACAGATGGCGCGCGTTTAATTATTTTACAGAAAAACGCTTTTGTATACATTAAAATATTAAGAAGAATTAATTACATACATTATTAATTAATTGATAATTTATGTCCGTATTCCATGACATTTTGTACACAAATTTTGAATGCAGTGTTTTCCATGGCTCCGAATGCAAAAGTTGTCTCTTATGGTGATTAAGGTGAATTAAAACGTTTTTTTTCTAAAAAAATATTCGTGAAAAAAATATTTAAAAAAAATAAAAAAATTTGAATGCAGTATTTTCCATCGCTCCGAATGCAAAAGTTGTGTTGTGGTTTTATACTTTAAAATACTAAGGGGGTCTCTCACCATCCTCCCAATAGCTTATCTACCCTTATAAGGAATATTATTAAAAATAAAATACTCGCAGTGGTTAGAAAACTCGGCCAACTTATCCAATATATAGCCACTATTCTTAGGTTCGATTACGGAATTATAAACTCCAACTTGATAAATAAATAAACCGTAAATCGCAAATCGAAACTATTCGTTATTAGTGTAGATAAGCTATTGGGAGGATGGTGAGAAACCCCCCAAGAAGAATTAATTACATAAATTATTAATTAATTGATAATTTATGTCAGTACTCCATGACATTTTGAATAGAAATTTTGAATGCAATACTTTCCATCGCTCCGAATGCAAAAGTTGTCTTTTATGGTGATTAAGGTGAATTAAAACGTTTTTTTCTAAAAAAATATTCGTGTTAAATGATTTAAGATTAACCTTTTTTATTACAAATAAGCCCTCGAATCACTTGCGGGTAGGTCCTGATACAACCTGTATATTCTATTAGATAATAAAATGTTTATGTCTACAACTTGGAACGTGCGTGGGTTGTGATTTAGTTAGAAAAGTTAGAAATTCGCCTTTGGAAATGTGGTTTTATTTATCCTGAAAGCGAAATTGTTTTATTAAAAATACACTTCCACGGTAAAGGAAGTTTCCTCTATTAAAGGCAAAATACATATATTTTTTCAATAATAATTATTCCCAAAAAATATTGCAGCCCTAGTGAGTAAAACCCAAGACCTTTTAAAAAAGAAAATAAATGTATGTAAATAGGTATTATATTCGTCAAACTAAGATGTATGTGTAGTTGTTTGGGTCAAGTGGAAACATCACAAACAGCTGCAATGCTTGAAATGGGTTTAACTATTTGTAGGCGCATGATCTCTCTCCTTCACCTTCTTGTTTTTAACATCATGACATTTCGACCCTTTGGAATAACAAGGTTCCATCTGTTGCCGTAGCGTCGGGCGATAATGAACTCTAAAGTAGCTAACTATAGATCCCAGTATCGCATGACGCTACAGATGGAACCTTGTTATTCCAAAGGGTCGATTTGTCAAATGCATAGTTCATCTGGCTCCGGGCATAGGACCTCTTGTGCCATATCACATTAACATATCATCCTTAGTTACCGTTTCTCCGAGTTAGGTTTAAATTAAATCAAAACGATTAACTCAAACCTCACAATGATACACACCACTTATTGAACATATTATTTATGAGGGTATTACCAGAGAATATCGGAAATTAGTCCTTTTAAAATCAAATTCTAGTCGTATTGACTCTTTTTTACAAAAAAACATAAATTGATTTTGAAAGATTGTTATTCTATCTGGTACACGAGGTTTAAAATTTTTGAAAAGCTACGTTTATTTTTAATATACTAAGGTTATACCGTTAGTCGTTGGCAGATTTGTTCAATTTTCAAACGATAGATTCTATTAAACAACACAAATTTCAAATCATATAATCATACAACCAAATAAATCAATATATTATCTAATAAACACAGTTTTCATAATTTTAATTTTAGTTAAATTAAAATCATTAAAAATGAATCCGAGAACGTGTTTTGTGACAAAAATACCTCCGTTTTTCTATTTATTTAAGATCTTACAAACCAAAATATTTCAGATTTTTTTACACAATTATTTTGTGTAGACATTATTGAAAAATCATAAATACTTATGATCAAAAAATACTTACAAGAAGTTCACGATATTTAATAATTTATCATCGTGCGTTTTGAGCATTTTTATTGCTTACTTGATATATATTAAAGCAAATTTTTAATGAAATATATCGATATTAAATATTTTATTAAAAAAATTTGATACGGGGAATAATCGATATTTCTCATTGGAACCTCCCTGTACAGTTTCAAGCATTTTTAAAATTTTATTTTCAGTCGCTGGTAAATCGCTCTTAATGTTAATTTAGTACACATTTTTCACTTTATTTTAATACATTTTATAAAAACGTTTCCTGACGTAAGTGTGGAACTCATCAGACCCAACCTAACGGCCCTTTTTTACTAGAGTTGATGTGATGAATGTAATACATACATTCATTTCGTCATCATTATTTATGATTTTTATGAATCATCTATTTCCATAGAAAATATTAAATGATGTAGTTGACAGAACAGAATTGTTTGCATTGATAAGCTCTCGGATTCTACTTCGTAATACTAGAAGTCGGGATTTATTTCAGTGCAGAAATGCTGGGAGTAAGTACCATATGTATTTCCCTTTGCCCAGAATAATAATGGAAGGAAATAATTGTACTAATTCAGTGGACATTTTTATTTCATTCAATTTGTCACTAAACAAATATAATTTTTTTTCTTCAAATTTTGCAAATTCACTTTGTGGCACCATTTTATTAATGACAAATTAAAACACTTGAAGTCCCTGTTGATCTTCTAAGCACCTCCCCTCACTACCTCCCTCCCCCCACTACTTTCTCATTTCTACCCACGCATAGCTTTATACTTGATTATTTAGTTTTAGTACATATTATGTCCTGAGGAAGAGAACATCGTTCTCGAAACATGTCGATGTGTTAAAATAAAGATTATCGTGGTAAAAAGTGTTTTAATTTGTCATTAATAATTTTTTTTTTCAAACTTCGCCAAATCACTTTGTGGCGTCATTTTGAATTAAATTAAACAAATAACTTTGTATTAAACCACTATCATAATAGTACTATCATAATAGTGTACTATCGTAATAGTGTACTATCGTAATAGTGGTTTAATACAAAGTTATAAGTTTAATTTAAATATAAAATTAGTTATGTACAACAAATACTGTATAATTTTTACTATAAAGAGAGTTAATAAATAAATAAAGAATTGTATTTACATTGTAGAAGAAGATAACACTAATAGTCTAAATGGAAATATAAAAACGAACAAGACACAGAAACATAAAAGATAACGGTCGCAACTGCGATTCGAACCCAGAATAATCTTGTCAATTCTGAAATATGAAATATAAGATTGACAAATATGACGTTTAAATAATTGGTGGCAACGGCCGGACTGGTAGAGGCGCCCGTCCCGGTAAGACTCTGGGTTCGAGTCCCAGTTGCGACCATTATCTTTTATTTTTCTGTGTCTTGTTCATTTTCATATTTTCATTTATCTTCTTGTTCAATGATAGATATATTACATTGATGGGAATAACCTTCAGAAGTTATAAAAAGATAGTTGTTCTTATAAAAATTGAATTGTATTTACGTTTATTTGATATTTGAAGCTTAAAACATCAATTTAGAACTCTTACGTGTATTTCATGTGTAAACATGTCTCATTCATACGGATGTCATTGACGTTCGTCCTCTTCTCTCTCACGCGTCTTGTTTGAAAACGAAAAAGACAGAAGATACTTCTTGAACAAAAATATATATATGTATACATATTTTTTTTAATAAATAAACAGTTTAAAATAATCACTAATTTAAAAAATAAATAAAGAAGAAACTTTCTACTACAACACATAAATACTTGTCACACTTAAACATAACCACGTAAACACCTCAGCACAAGTTCTTCTAGTGAGGTTTTCACGAAACATACAACATTACCCAACCACTGTTTCACATTCACTAACCTACCTTACACACAACACATCAAAAAGTTCATAAATTATGTTATTAGCTATTATGTATAAATATTAATAACTTTATGTGAACACTGTAATATTATATAGAAAAAAAAAAAAAAAAAAGATTTCACGTACGATCTCTCGCGGGGACTAGGATAGTAATGAGGGGCATTAGAAAACAAAAATTTTTCTCAAGAAATATATCCATAAATTGGGTTGTTAGAGTAATTTTTCTTTCCATTATTAAACAATTATAGCAATAAGTGAGATAGTAGAACTTGCCACGGAGACAGAAGATCCAGGTCGGGCTCGGGCTCGGGCGCGAAGGCGGCACGCAGCACGCTGGTGTCGGCCCCCTGCCAATCCAGCACGAGCGCGCGTGCCCCCAGCGCGCCGGGGGTCGTGCGCGCCAGCCCGTGCGCCACTGCATCCAGAATATCTAAACAATGGAAAAACAACACCAGTTAGGAAAGCTATTCAAAGGTTTTTAAAAAATTAAAACTTAACTAACTAACTAACTAACTAACCATCACGCCGTTTCCCCGCAGGGGTAGGCAGAGAGGACAGACCGCCAAACAACTCGGTCTTGGCACACACTCCTTGCCTCATTCACATTCATACATCTTCTCATACATACTCTTCTATTATTCTGACTCTTGACATGGCCCGACTCAAGTATCTGATTTACTTGGTCGTGCCACGTCTTCCTTGGGCGTCCTCGGCTTCTTCTACCGTTCACATTCGCGTCATAAATTCTCTTTACACTCCTTTCTTCATTCATTCGCTCAACATGCCCAAACCACCTAAGCGTCCCTTTCTTAATCTTACTTACTACGCTCACATCAGCCTTGCATTCTTTTCGGATCTCCACATTCCTCACACGATCATACATGGTTTTACCACACATACGCCTCAAGGATCTCATTTCTACAGCATTCAGTCTACTTTCATCCTTTCTCTGCCATTTCCACGCTTCACTGCCATACATCAGGGTAGGTACCAGTACTCCATTGTGGACTGCTAACTTCGCTTCTGTGGACAACTTTTTGTTGGCTCCAACGGCGTTCAATCCTCAATTAATGGAGTTACCTGCATTCACCCTTCTTTCGATATCCCTATCAGCCTTCCCATCTCTCGTAAACATACTTCCCAAATATACAAACTCATCCACCTGCTCCAAGTATTCATCATTCACACAACAATCACCCAGATTTCCAGTTTTATTATTTAGACGAAACCGACATGTTCATAAATAAACCACACACGACTTGTTTGAAAAAAATTCAGACAAGCGATAAAGTAACTACTTATAATATAATATTTTAACGTTTTTTTAAAGTCCAACTTCTAGCTCGCTTGATTTGGGGGGTAAGCTGGCGAATGCGTGACAAGAGCGTTACGAAAAGTGTAGTCAGGCGAGGCGAACGGGCTGTATCACACTGTAGGAGCAAGAGAGAGCAGTGCGCGCGCACATTTTCTTTCTCTCTTCCTCTCATAGCCAGTGCATGAAGATTATTCGTAATTTCATTCCGTCCTTGAACAATTTTATAAATACTGTAGGAACAAGAGAGAGCAGTGCGCACGCTCATTTTCTTTCCCTCTAGAAGTTTTACTTCAGTCGTGTGGTCTAAAGCACACTCGTTTTTTTTTTCAAAATATATTATTTTCCGTTGTTTTTCTCCATTCTTGGTTCTTTTGTGCATCTGTCCCAAAATTTGCCGAAGCTGTGTGAGTAATGAGAACACTTTGGGGTCTAGCACACAGAAATAGCTAAATTTACAACATCGGATCGATAGGCGTAATTTATTTCGACGATTTTATATCGATGTCCCTAGCACGGTTTAACCGTTGACAGCCTAACCGATATCGACAGGGAATAAATAAGAAATCTGTCTATTAGTGTCCGACCGAACTTTCGGTTTCGGTTTCGGCCTAGTTTCGGCAAAAAATGGGTTTCGGTTTAGTTTCGGTTTCGGCTGCCATCCAGCCGAAACTACGGCCGAAACCGAAACTTTTCGTGCTGCGATCGGATATGTTCGGTGCACTGAACGGCGAGCGACGAAGTGTAATTTGGCGGCGTTAGCGCTCATAGTCATGTCAGGACAGTCAGGACTTGTTGATTTGCATACGTCAAAGGACATCCTGTTCTGATTATTTCAACATTATTGGATCCCTGATTAAAAAATACATATTTGAATTCTGATGAAGTTAATAATTGTGCGCGGACGTCGTTAGTGAAACAATGAGCAAAAGCTGTAATTCTGGAGACCCACAGCTATCTTATCTTGTTCGTCTAGAATCGCGTTTTCTGAAAGAGGAGAAGGGCTATGGGATGGATGCCCATGACTTTTAATGGAAGAAACTTCTGGCGTGGATAATGGTGACCGCATTTCACAAGTTAAGCAAATTATTCAAGCCTACTTAACAGAGCCAAGGTTACAAAGAAACGCAGATATTTGTTTTTACTGGAATTCCAGTCCATTTCTGTCTTTGACAAAGGTTGCAGTGAAATTCTTGTCGGCTCCACCGACGAATGTTTCCAGTTAACAACTATTTAGTGCTGCTGGTAAAATTTATTCAAACCGCAGAAGAGATTTCTGTGGCGAAAATGTTGATAAAATTATTGTTTCCCACTTATAATATTAGATTGTTTAATTATGAATACTGATAATAATTAATAATTAATTCATTAAAATTATTAATGATTGTAGCACATTGGAGCTCTTCACAGTTTTTTTTTAGTTTGAGTTCAATTCGAATGGTGATCTTACACCAGGGCGATACTGAGAGTATTTACACTCTGGAACGTGCCGCAAATATACTATATCATTTTTTTATATTAGATTTTATTTTCAATCAATTAATTGGGAAACAACACAAATTAATCAAATTAAATTTATTTGCCCACGTCGGGTACGAACCCGCGACCTTCAGATTGTAAGTCTAGAGCCTTGCCTCTAGACCACACCGGCCGTATTATTAATAGTCCAGTTATTTGGTTTGAAGAAAGAGGTTACCTGCAAAGTTTTCCGGGAGTTTTGAAAATTGGTAATTTTTGGGTCTTTTTCGAATTTCAAATTTGCCACCTCGTATCTTTGCCGGTCGGATAGTAAAATATTTTGGAGAAATATACTAAAAAAACGTGGTGGTGTAGATGAATAATGTTTAAATTATTAATTTTACCACAACTACAATTTTTTTTGTCTGTACGTTAATTGTAGGAAATTTTCTCAAGTTTAATTTTGTACATACATGTTTTTATCGTAAAATGAGTCGGAAAGGAGATATTGTGAAAAAAATTCTATTAGGCGCCATTTTTCCAATATGGCGGCGCGAGCGCCAAAGATACGAGCTGGCCAAGTTGAAATTCGAAAAGAGCACATCGAAATCTCTAAAATTACCGATTTTCAAAAACTCCCGGAAAACTTTCCACACGGAGAAAAATGTTATTTGAAAAAAACGATAATTTTAATTGAAAAATCCTATCATTTTAATAGTAAAAACCGGACTGAAGTTTTTACGAACAAATTAACAGGGTTTCAATGTTTATTGGCGGGAACATGTAAGAATAATTTGTTGGTATACGTAATTTCGTACGTATTTTACCGCCAATAAACATTGAAACACTGTTAATTTGTTCGTAAGAACTTCAGTCCCGTTTTTAAAATGATCGTTTTTTCAAATAACATTTTTCTCCGTGCAGGTAAAACTACCAAATGATTGGGCTATTAGTATTATTTGCATAAAAATATCTAGTTGTTAAACTCAGTAGATAGGTAATTTTTATTTTTATTTTATTGAATTTCATTAAAAAGAGTGCCTTACAAAATGACCAAAGTTTAGAAGAAATTATTTTGTTCTTAAGATGTACCTAAGATATAAAGTATTTTTTGTTTGGTGTACCTAAACAAATTAGGTAAAAAAAAGTAATTTTGTTTTGTACCTATTATTTTATGTTATTCGTAAATAACGTTAAAAAGAAATAACAGACCTACCATTTCTTATTTTAATCTTATTTACGAAACAGTTCATTTGAAATAAATATACCTAGAATAAGTAGTTATATGTATTTCAAATCAATATACCTAGAATAAGTAGGTATATTTATTTCAAAAAGCACAAACAATTTATTTGAAATACGAAGAGACAATTTATGTTTTATTATTAGTTCAAATATCCGAGACTGAATGTTTAATATAAGATTTAAAAATAAAGGCTTACTGATTAAGATTGATTATTTTTTTTCCTATGATAACATGACCTTATATGGAAGTTTCGGTTTCGGTTTCGGTTTCGGCCGTAAAAAGTAGTTTCGGTCGGACACTACTGTCTATTAATTTACATTCCTTAACGTCAAACCGGTAGGTAAAAATTAAAAATATTAATGAATTAGACAATTTCGAATTGAAATACCGATATTAAGAGCGATTGACCAGCAGCTGAGCAGGGAGGTTCCAATGAGAAAGATCGATTATTCCCCGTTTCAATTTTTTTAAATTAAAAATTTTATATCGATTTATTTCATTAAAAACTTGCTTTTATATATACCTACATTCAATAAGCAATAAAAATGCTCAAAACGCACGATGATAAGATATTCAATATACCTAGTATACTTCTTTAATTATTTATAATTTTTCTATAATGTCTAAACAAAATAAGTAGGTAGCGTGTAAAAAAAATTTGAAATATTTTAGTTTGTAAAAAAAATTTGAAGTATTTTAAATAAATAGAAAAACTGAGGTATTTTCGTCACAAAACACGTTCTCAGATTTATTTTTTAATGATTTTAATTTAACTAAAATTAAAAATTTTAAAACTGTGTTGACTAGATTATGTATTGATTTATTTTGTTGTATGATTATATAATTTGAAATTTGTGTTGTTCAATAGAATCTATCTTTTGAAAATTGGACAAATCTGCCAACGACCAACGGTATAACCTTAGTATATTAAAAATACACTTAGTTTTTCAAAATTTTAAAACTGCGTGTACCAGATAAAATAACCATCTTTCAAAATCAATTTATATTTTTTTGTAAAAAAGAGTTAATACGTCTAGAATTTGATTTAAAAAGGACTAATTTCCGGTATTCTCTGGTAATACCCTCTTACCCTCTTAATACTTTAGCACTTCGCTTTTACTTTTTGATCTAAACGGGAATTATTTAGTAAATGAGGTCTTTGTCATACTTCACTTTCATTTATTCGAGATCGAACGGAATAAATTGACCGCGTTACGATTTCTTTCACTTCTAAAAGGTTTGTTAGTTCAACTCCATTCATTAATAAGCCAGTTAGGTATTTTGCATGACGAACGACATTATTAAAAATGTTTTATATATATTGACAGCTTATCTGACACCCAGGAGACCGCGCTAAAATTTATCATTAATTATTATGTCATACTCCGCTTACCGGTTAATACGGAATATTTTTTATTCAAACAGTTAGATTTAGATTTATTATTACGAAAAGTAAGTCGGGGGAAACGAAAAAATATGCATTTTATATTTTAATTTTATTAAGATTAATTCACTTACGCGAATGTTTGACCAAGTGAAGTGGAGTTATACAACTTCGACTGCTACAAGAAACAACTATTTACGTGAACCAAATAGGTTATTAGGTTCTTAGTTTGGGTAAACTACGTAGTTCATGCGTATTTAGATTGAAACATGGATTTGATATTTCGCAAATATCTAATCCATACAAAGGAAATGGCGGCAAAGTAAATGTTTTCGACGCCATTATTGGCCAAGTACGCTCCGTATTATCCGTGTATCGAACTTCAACAGGAAATTTTCCGTATTATCCGGTAAGCAGTAATATTATAATATTTACCTCTGAACAATAGATAGAAGACTTCGCAATAATGCCTTGTTCTGACCTGATAAGTAGTAAGTCGAGTTGCGAGTAACTCGCTACTCGACTCACCAAAAAGTGTTCGCACTGCTGTCAAGTAGAGTTCATTAGTAAGCGACGCGTCAGAACATGATGGGCTGCAACGCAATAAAGTAAATACGCGAATTAAGCTGATTATAATGCTTATTTAGAAGAGGTGGAAGAATAAATTAGTGAGATGAAAATAAATAAACTCTGGCCACAAAAATAGATTAATAGCCGCAAAAACAAAGAATTTTAATGAACTGCGCATGTCAGTGCGCAGGGAAGCGTGGAGGGGGACTCTACTCGCCGAAAAAATAGAACCAAATCGATTCAATCTACTAAAGATCTGACTAGCCTACTCTACTAAAATTGTGGTGTTCGGACACGTTTAGTTACTAAAATATTAGCTATTCGACTAAAATACTCTCCCAGTCAGAACTAGGCATAAGGACGTTTTTTTAAAGATATTTTGTAAACAAAACACAGAATCTTCGGTTAGTATAATGGATCTATTATCCGTTTGTTAAGTATTTTTGAAATACGTATGAATCGATGCATGAATAGAATATATACGTAAATATGAAATTTTATTGTTATTCTACCCACTGTTCTTTAATTAATCTCTTAACAAACTTTATCTGAACATAAATAAGTGTCATTCAATCAGATTTTACAGAATTAGTCAACCAATTATTCATCCATATGAACTTAACAACTCAACCCTTACCTCTGTCGAAGAAATTAATGATCTGGGCATAACTTTCGACTCTAAATTAAACTTTATATCCCATATAAACACAATCAATAATAAAGGAATGAAAATGCTTGGCTTCATTCTTCGAAATTCTAGAGGTTTTAGGAATATTTCAACATTAAAATTTTTATATACATCCCTAATTCGTAGTCAAGTCGAATATAACTCCTCGATCTGGTCCCCCCATTATAAATTACATTCAGATTCAATCGAAAGAATTCAACATAAATTCCTAAGACACATTAATTTTAAACTCGGTATTCCCATTGAAAACATTGACTATAATTATTTGGTGAAAGGACTAAATTTATTAAAACTCTCAGATCGAAGAATTATATCCGACTTAATATTTATGTTCAAAATTGTAAATGGTAGTATAGACAGTTCCGATTTAACTAACCTCATTGAATTTCATATACCTACGAGAGCAACTCGTTCCAAAGTTCTGTTTAAATGCAACAACACCAGGACTGAGTATTCCAAAAACTCACTTGTACCTAGGTTGCAAGCAGTTAGTAATAGATACGCAGATGTGGCGGATATATTTAACTGCACGGAAAGTAGGTACAAGAGGGCTATGCTATCATATATTTTCAAGCAATATTAATTTAATCTAAGTTTACCTTATTTGTACTATAAAATTTGTTTGTACTTGTATCTCTTGCTCATATCTCGTATGTCATTTCACAATCAAATGCCACAATCAATTGTTATTCTCTTTTTTGTTTTTAATTATTCCTAATATATGCTTTTGGTTTTTAATGTGAAATGTAAATATTGTTTATGGTATGTTTATACCGTTGAAATTAAATAAATGTCCTTTTAACCCTGACCCTTGTCATGTCCCCGACCGATCAGTGAGACCCTCGGAAAAGCGTTGTTGTTTTAGTGCCGATACAACGCGCAGGGAACACATTATACGAAAGGGGTTGATTTTCTGTTGGCGTTTGTAGTTTGATACCGTTTCTGTCCCTTCTGTTCAGTTAAGAGGGTATTACCAGAGAGTACCGGAAAAGCGTCGTTGTTTTAGTGCCGATACAACGCGCAGGGAACACATTATACGAAAGGGGTTGATTTTCTGTTGGCGTTTGTAGTTTGATACCGTTTCTGTCCCTTCTGTTCAGTTAAGAGGGTATTACCAGAGAGTACCGGAAAAGCGTCTTGTTTTAGTGCCGATACAACGCGCAGGGAACACATTATACGAAAGGGGTTGATTTTCTGTTGGCGTTTGTAGTTTGATACCGTTTCTGTCCCTTCTGTTCAGTTAAGAGGGTATTACCAGAGAGTACCGGAAAAGCGTCTTGTTTTAGTGCCGATACAACGCGCAGGGAACACATTATACGAAAGGGGTTGATTTTCTGTTGGCGTTTGTAGTTTGATACCGTTTCTGTCCCTTCTGTTCAGTTAAGAGGGTATTACCAGAGAGTACCGGAAAACCGTCTTGTTTTAGTGCCGATACAACGCCCAGGGAACACATTATACGAAAGGGGTTGATTTTCTGTTGGCGTTTGTAGTTTGATACCGTTTCTGTCCCTTCTGTTCAGTTAAGAGGGTATTACCAGAGAGTACCGGAAAAGCGTCTTGTTTTAGTGCCGATACAACGCGCAGGGAACACATTATACGAAAGGGGTTGATTTTCTGTTGGCGTTTGTAGTTTGATACCGTTTCTGTCCCTTCTGTTCAGTTAAGAGGGTATTACCAGAGAGTACCGGAAAAGCGTCTTGTTTTAGGGCCGATACAACGCGCAGGGAACACATTATACGAAAGGGGTTGATTTTCTGTTGGCGTTTGTAGTTTGATACCGTTTCTGTCCCTTCTGTTCAGTTAAGAGGGTATTACCAGAGAGTACCGGAAAAGTGTCTTGTTTTAGTGCCGATACAACGCGCAGGGAACACATTATGCGAAAGGGGTTGATTTTCTGTTGGCGTTTGTAGTTTGATACCGTTTCTGTCCCTTCTGTTCAGTTAAGAGGGTATTACCAGAGAGTACCGGAAAAGCGTCTTGTTTTAGTGCCGATACAACGCGCAGGGAACACATTATACGAAAGGGGTTGATTTTCTGTTGGCGTTTGTAGTTTGATACCGTTTCTGTCCCTTCTGTTCAGTTAAGAGGGTATTACCAGAGAGTACCGGAAAAGCGTCGTTGTTTTAGTGCCGATACAACGCGCAGGGAACACATTATACGAAAGGGGTTGATTTTCTGTTGGCGTTTGTAGTTTGATACCGTTTCTGTCCCTTCTGTTCAGTTAAGAGGGTATTACCAGAGAGTACCGGAAAAGCGTCTTGTTTTAGTGCCGATACAACGCGCAGGGAACACATTATACGAAAGGGGTTGATTTTCTGTTGGCGTTTGTAGTTTGATACCGTTTCTGTCCCTTCTGTTCAGTTAAGAGGGTATTACCAGAGAGTACCGGAAAAGCGTCTTGTTTTAGTGCCGATACAACGCGCAGGGAACACATTATACGAAAGGGGTTGATTTTCTGTTGGCGTTTGTAGTTTGATACCGTTTCTGTCCCTTCTGTTCAGTTAAGAGGGTATTACCAGAGAGTACCGGAAAACCGTCTTGTTTTAGTGCCGATACAACGCGCAGGGAACACATTATACGAAAGGGGTTGATTTTCTGTTGGCGTTTGTAGTTTGATACCGTTTCTGTCCCTTCTGTTCAGTTAAGAGGGTATTACCAGAGAGTACCGGAAAAGCGTCTTGTTTTAGTGCCGATACAACGCGCAGGGAACACATTATACGAAAGGGGTTGATTTTCTGTTGGCGTTTGTAGTTTGATACCGTTTCTGTCCCTTCTGTTCAGTTAAGAGGGTATTACCAGAGAGTACCGGAAAAGCGTCTTGTTTTAGGGCCGATACAACGCGCAGGGAACACATTATACGAAAGGGGTTGATTTTCTGTTGGCGTTTGTAGTTTGATACCGTTTCTGTCCCTTCTGTTCAGTTAAGAGGGTATTACCAGAGAGTACCGGAAAAGTGTCTTGTTTTAGTGCCGATACAACGCGCAGGGAACACATTATGCGAAAGGGGTTGATTTTCTGTTGGCGTTTGTAGTTTGATACCGTTTCTGTCCCTTCTGTTCAGTTAAGAGGGTATTACCAGAGAGTACCGGAAAAGCGTCCTGTTTTAGTGCCGATACAACGCGCAGGGAACACATTATACGAAAGGGGTTGATTTTCTGTTGGCGTTTGTAGTTTGATACCGTTTCTGTCCCTTCTGTTCAGTTAAGAGGGTATTACCAGAGAGTACCGGAAAAGCGTCTTGTTTTAGTGCCGATACAACGCGCAGGGAACACATTATACGAAAGGGGTTGACTTTCTGTTGGCGTTTGTAGTTTGATACCGTTTCTGTCCCTTCTGTTCAGTTAAGAGGGTATTACCAGAGAGTACCGGAAAAGCGTCGTTGTTTTAGTGCCGATACAACGCGCAGGGAACACATTATACGAAAGGGGTTGATTTTCTGTTGGCGTTTGTAGTTTGATACCGTTTCTGTCCCTTCTGTTCAGTTAAGAGGGTATTACCAGAGAGTACCGGAAAAGCGTCTTGTTTTAGTGCCGATACAACGCGCAGGGAACACATTATACGAAAGGGGTTGATTTTCTGTTGGCGTTTGTAGTTTGATACCGTTTCTGTCCCTTCTGTTCAGTTAAGAGGGTATTACCAGAGAGTACCGGAAAAGCGTCTTGTTTTAGTGCCGATACAACGCGCAGGGAACACATTATACGAAAGGGGTTGATTTTCTGTTGGCGTTTGTAGTTTGATACCGTTTCTGTCCCTTCTGTTCAGTTAAGAGGGTATTACCAGAGAGTACCGGAAAACCGTCTTGTTTTAGTGCCGATACAACGCGCAGGGAACACATTATACGAAAGGGGTTGATTTTCTGTTGGCGTTTGTACTTTGATACCGTTTCTGTCCCTTCTGTTCAGTTAAGAGGGTATTACCAGAGAGTACCGGAAAAGCGTCTTGTTTTAGTGCCGATACAACGCGCAGGGAACACATTATACGAAAGAGGTTGATTTTCTGTTGGCGTTTGTAGTTTGATACCGTTTCTGTCCCTTCTGTTCAGTTAAGAGGGTATTACCAGAGAGTACCGGAAAAGCGTCTTGTTTTAGTGCCGATACAACGCGCAGGGAACACATTATACGAAAGGGGTTGATTTTCTGTTGGCGTTTGTAGTTTGATACCGTTTCTGTCCCTTCTGTTCAGTTAAGAGGGTATTACCAGAGAGTACCGGAAAAGCGTCTTGTTTTAGTGCCGATACAACGCGCAGGGAACACATTATACGAAAGGGGTTGATTTTCTGTTGGCGTTTGTAGTTTGATACCGTTTCTGTCCCTTCTGTTCAGTTAAGAGGGTATTACCAGAGAGTACCGGAAAAGCGTCTTGTTTTAGTGCCGATACAACGCGCAGGGAACACATTATACGAAAGGGGTTGATTTTCTGTTGGCGTTTGTAGTTTGATACCGTTTCTGTCCCTTCTGTTCAGTTAAGAGGGTATTACCAGAGAGTACCGGAAAAGCGTCTTGTTTTAGTGCCGATACAACGCGCAGGGAACACATCATACGAAAGGGGTTGATTTTCTGTTGGCGTTTGTAGTTTGATACCGTTTCTGCCCCTTCTGTTCAGTTAAGAGGGTATTACCAGAGAGTACCGGAAAACCGTCTTGTTTTAGTGCCGATACAACGCGCAGGGAACACATTATACGAAAGGGGTTGATTTTCTGTTGGCGTTTGTAGTTTGATACCGTTTCTGTCCCTTCTGTTCAGTTAAGAGGGTATTACCAGAGAGTACCGGAAAAGCGTCTTGTTTTAGTGCCGATACAACGCGCAGGGAACACATTATACGAAAGGGGTTGATTTTCTGTTGGCGTTTGTAGTTTGATACCGTTTCTGTCCCTTCTGTTCAGTTAAGAGGGTATTACCAGAGAGTACCGGAAAACCGTCTTGTTTTAGTGCCGATACAACGCGCAGGGAACACATTATACGAAAGGGGTTGATTTTCTGTTGGCGTTTGTAGTTTGATACCGTTTCTGTCCCTTCTGTTCAGTTAAGAGGGTATTACCAGAGAGTACCGGAAAAGCGTCTTGTTTTAGTGCCGATACAACGCGCAGGGAACACATTATACGAAAGGGGTTGATTTTCTGTTAGCGTTTGTAGTTTGATACCGTTTCTGTCCCTTCTGTTCAGTTAAGAGGGTATTACCAGAGAGTACCGGAAAACCGTCTTGTTTTAGTGCCGATACAACGCGCAGGGAACACATTATACGAAAGGGGTTGATTTTCTGTTAGCGTTTGTAGTTTGATACCGTTTCTGTCCCTTCTGTTCAGTTAAGAGGGTATTACCAGAGAGTACCGGAAAACCGTCTTGTTTTAGTGCCGATACAACGCGCAGGGAACACATTATACGAAAGGGGTTGATTTTCTGTTGGCGTTTGTAGTTTGATACCGTTTCTGTCCCTTCTGTTCAGTTAAGAGGGTATTACCAGAGAGTACCGGAAAAGCGTCTTGTTTTAGTGCCGATACAACGCGCAGGGAACACATTATACGAAAGGGGTTGATTTTCTGTTAGCGTTTGTAGTTTGATACCGTTTCTGTCCCTTCTGTTCAGTTAAGAGGGTATTACCAGAGAGTACCGGAAAACCGTCTTGTTTTAGTGCCGATACAACGCGCAGGGAACACATTATACGAAAGGGGTTGATTTTCTGTTAGCGTTTGTAGTTTGATACCGTTTCTGTCCCTTCTGTTCAGTTAAGAGGGTATTACCAGAGAGTACCGGAAAACCGTCTTGTTTTAGTGCCGATACAACGCGCAGGGAACACATTATACGAAAGGGGTTGATTTTCTGTTGGCGTTTGTAGTTTGATACCGTTTCTGTCCCTTCTGTTCAGTTAAGAGGGTATTACCAGAGAGTACCGGAAAACCGTCTTGTTTTAGTGCCGATACAACGCGCAGGGAACACATTATACGAAAGGGGTTGATTTTCTGTTAGCGTTTGTAGTTTGATACCGTTTCTGTCCCTTCTGTTCAGTTAAGAGGGTATTACCAGAGAGTACCGGAAAACCGTCTTGTTTTAGTGCCGATACAACGCGCAGGGAACACATTATACGAAAGGGGTTGATTTTCTGTTGGCGTTTGTAGTTTGATACCGTTTCTGTCCCTTCTGTTCAGTTAAGAGGGTATTACCAGAGAGTATCGGAAAAGCGTCTTGTTTTAGTGCCGATACAACGCGCAGTGAACACATTATACGAAAGGGGTTGATTTTCTGTTGGCGTTTGTAGTTTGATACCGTTTCTGTCCCTTTTGTTCAGTTAAGAGGGTATTACCAGAGAGTACCGGAAATTAGTCTTTTTAAATCAAATTCTAGTCGTATTGACTTCTTTTTACAAAAAAACATAAATTGATTTTGGAAGATTGTTATTTTATCTGGTACACGCAGTTTTTAAATTTTGAAAAACTAAGTTTATTTTTAATATACTAAGGTTATGTTATACCGTTGGTCGTTGGCAGATTTGTTCAATTTTCAAACGATAGACTCTATTAAACAACACAAATTTCAAATCATATAACTAGACAACTAAATAAATCAATACGTAATCTAGTAAACACAGTTTTGAGAATTTTAATTTTAGTTAAATTAAAATAATAAAAAATAGAATATGTTTTGTGACAAAAATACCTCAGTTTTTCTATTTATTTAAGGTGTTAACAAACTAAAATATTTCAAATTTTTTTTACACATTAATTTTGTTTAGACATTATTGAAAAATCATTAATATTTATGATAAAAAAATACTTACAAGAAGTACACGCCATTTAATAATTTATCATCGTGCGTTTTGAGTATTTTTATTGCATACTTGAATGTAGGTATATATTAAAGCAAGTTGTTAATGAAATAAATCGATATAAAATTTTTAATTTAAAAAATTTGATACGGGGAATAATCGATCTTTCTCATTGGAACCTCCCTGTGCAGTTGGAAGCATTTTTAAACTTTTATCCTCAGCCGCTGGTCAATCGCGTGTCTATCGACGTTGTTCAGGCGGAGGGTTAAGACTGGTTAGCAGTGTTAGGATAGCAACACATTAGTTCCAGTGGGTTTATATCTAATATTTTTAGCATAAACCTTCACTCGAGTGAACTGTCTGATTCCGCCCCTTTGTGTGAACCATGCCCTCCTTTAAAAAGCAATTTGTCGAACCCTTATCATAAACATATCCCGACAGTCACAGCAACGACATTATGGATAGTTAGAAGGATCAAAGATGTATAATTCAGCGATTATAATTCATACCAGTGAAGAGAGGTACTTACTCCCTTTGTGTACTTATCGATTTTTGCCAATTGTTTACTTGAACGTCAGGGGTATATTTTTACACGTAACAGATTCTATAAATATCCTTGTTCATCGATATTTATGTTGCCGGTATACTCTGTATACTAAACAGGATGCGCGATTCAGGTGAGTTTGTTTTCAGGCGGTTCGAAGCACGGCTGAGTGCTTCCTGTCAAAGCGTTTTCGCCATAAGCTAATGAGGCGAACCACCCTTAAATCTTCATCCCTTTATGTCAAGCATCTACATTCAAATTACAGCTGCCATCATCTAGGATTATATATAACGCTGTCGCTGAGACGAGAGATTTCCAAAATTTGCAGCCTTTGATTATTAATACGTTGACGAGGATTAATATATCTACAAGAAAAATATTTTTATCTCAACGCGTTCTTGATATACTAATTTGCGTTTTATTTTCACGCACTGAAATACTCGTAGAATACTCAAATGTGATGTTTTACTTGAACATTTAACGCTGTTCTTCCATGGAGCTACTTTCAAGCGTACCTTCCATACTATTATTAGTGTTTGTAAAAGCCGCTACGCGTTGCACTAGCAAAATAGTATGACGGGTAGCGGCGATTGAGTCGCTTGTAAGCAGCTCCGTGAACGAAGGGCGTAAGAGTAATGCTATATTGAACCGGTTTTATAAATTATTATCTTATAGTTAGTTTTACTATTTCACCTTTTCTAATAATGAATACCCATACAGCGTCGTGCGTGTTTAGATCTACGAGTATGTTCAGACTGTTCACACAAAAATACGGGAAACCAATAGAAGAAGTAGAGAGTGAGCACGGCGGAATGCTACCTCCATGACTACGGAGTGCAAAATATTAATAGTAAACTTAAGAGAAAACATGTTTGCCTAGAAATTTGAATAATAGGTATTTTACCAAACTGTTGCTGTCACTGTAATGGTAGATTCAGACTGGGTCGACGTACGTGCCCATCGCTACGCCTAACAATATCTGGACTGCTTAGCAACCATAGATTTTCAATGAAAATGTATGTTTTAGAATCACATTGGCCACACGCATCGCGACGTGCGATGTCTGTGGCCATTTTCATAGAAAATGTATGGGATGCTAAGCATTGTTTGAGTAGCGATGCGTACGTACGTCGTCCAGTCTGAACCTACTATAATTGTTACCTCCCCCCAGAATACTGAGCGAAAGGGAGAAGTACACCCCAGACTGATAACACGTAAATAAAATCGTCAAAATCGAGGTTTTGTATTCCCAATTTTTCTCCCCCAAAACTGTACCGCTTTTAAAGATTTTTTTATCAACTATATTATAAGAAAATATTCTTTGTCTGTACGTTTTCGTTTTTTCAAAATGACTTTCTCTAGTTTGCATACTGAAGGTCTGTTGATATCGTTCAAAACAGACAATTTTAACGATTTTTGGAGGGTCCTAACTTAACTTTTATCAACTACATTAAAAGAAAATATTCTTTGTCTGTAGGTTTTCGTTTTTTCAAAATGACATTGTCTAGTTTGCATACTGAAGGTCTGTTGATAGCGTTCAAAACAGACAATTTTAACGAATTTCGGAGGGTCCTAACTTAACTTTTATACGAAGTAATTTATCAAAAAAGCAAAACTTACCGAAACGCCAGTGATCGGTTTGTATATAATATTTTTCCGTTTCTATATTATATAAGCTGAAGATACGAACAATCAGCAGAGTATTTTTTTTTTTACGAAGATACAAATATTTCACTAAATTACATAAGTAAAAATGCATTTTCATCCAGCTGCCTCTAATAAACTCTCTGAAGATTGTGTCAGCAATTTTATTTCAAGTTCCTTCGCCCTCTGTTGCTTTGTCAGCGATTTTGGTCAATTTCTCCATTCAGGGGATAGGCAGCCGTAAGTTGTCAAGACAGTGAATTCTATATAAATTAGCAAATTAGTGCAATTAGGCTTCTTGTGTATGGAACACCGTCTCATAAAAGGCTCGTGCAAGGATATTTGTTAAAAAAAATCGTTCCAATAAACCGGTCTGTTATTGCCGGAATTCCCGCAATTACCTCTTCCCCTTTGTTAACCTCCCACTTAAACACTTAATTTTTTTGTTGTATATGTATATCAATCAATATTTTGTATCATAGGCTAGTTTTAATATTCTCCTGACGAAGGAAGGGTTCTTCCGAAACCAGTAGAGTTTAATTAAATTTTAAAGTGGTCTAAAACAAATTAATATATTTTTATTGAAAATATTATTGTCAAAAAAAGAAAAATCTTATAATCTACATCATATGATGGCCCGACAGTTGATTCTCCGACAGTTGGCTTCCCAAAACTATATTTTTATTAAAATAATTTTTTTTGGTGCATTATTTACCAAATTTAAATCTAAAATCAATTTCAAAAATCCCTTTAATAATAAGTTCATATGGAAATCAGTGGAGACGGTTAGATATATTATTTTGTGTAAGTAGGTATACCGTTTTTTTTTTTTTTTTTTTTTCCTTAAACTTACTGCATGTACAGAAGCAGAATCATGAAATCACATAATATATATTTATTTATTTATTTATTTATTTATTGACGCCCTATTGGGCTTTTACACATAGATACAAATTTATTTTATAACAACAATATAACCTAAATAAAAAAGATTACAAAATATATAAAAAAAGCATAAACACAATATAATAAATAAGAATATATCTAATGCTAAATCCACATGCATAACTTTAGAGAACTCGTAGGTACAATTCATATACCTACGAGCAACAAAAAAAAAGAAGAAAAAACAGTCACATAAAAAGTTGTACAGTTTACAGTTGTAGAATATGAACAATTAAAAATAACAAAAGAAAATCGAAATAAAATAAAATGATTTCTCATTCATTATTAACATTTAAAAAGTGGTGAACTAATTTAGCTTTAAATGTGTCGAAGTTTAAATTAAATATGTCAGCGACATCTGTTAGTTCATTGCCCAACCTATGTATTCTTTCCATCACAGAATTTATAGCGAAGTTATTGTTGTAGAATAAAATATTCCGTCTGGTATATTTTGGAGGTATATGTATAGATAGCAAATTTATAGCGACAGGGCAGTCCAACCTTGAATGAATATATATTTAAAGAAGGGTGGTTTCTTTTTAAACAAATATTCTTAAAATAAAACTGCAGATTTCCGAAATTTTGCACACTTTGCCTTCGAGTTGGAGGAAGAGTATCAGTTCCAATTTTTAAAATGACACAATCAAAGCAAGTTTAAGTTCATTGAACAAGATTTCACACAGGGCTAGCGCACAGTACAGACTATTGAAATTAGTATGTTTGATAATTTTTTTTAAGGTGGTTATGTTATTTCTTCTGGGCCCCTAGCGGCCCTAGCACATTCGATCGATAAGAATTGACAGGATAACTTTCGGTGACTTCTCATCTTTCCCTAGCATGACTGCAGATCTCTAACGAATAAGTTATAGTTTACAATGACTAAGTGTCCTTAATATATTGCGATATCAACTGTTGTTTGTGCGTTAGCGATCTGCAGTTGTCCTAGGCAACGATGAGAAGTTACCGAAAGTTATCGATACAATCCTTATCGATCGAATGTGGTAGGAGGCCTGGCATGTTCCATTTTCTTTAAATGGTAAAAGTAAAATTTAAAGAGTAAAATTCTCCACACTGTGCATAAATTGAATAGAACTAATAACTCTAGAAAATGGGCCTTTTCGAAGAAATATATAATAAATTTATTAAAATAATATCCGTACTACCATCGGAAAACGGCTTAATTAGTGCGCCAACGCTTTACTGAGCCAAATAGCCGGTTCACACGATGCGATTTTTGTTGGTCCACTCGCCAATTGAAAGCTAATTGACAAGTGTGAACACTTTGTCAACAAAGTTTTTTTGTTGGCTAGCGAAAGTTGATAGCCCGTCTACTTTTGACGCTCGAGTATGACCATCGCTATTTTGGTTTTACTCATCGTTCGAGTTTTACACCGAATCGTCCCGTGTGAACACATGTTTCAAGTCGCTTGTCATTTTTAGGTATAGCCGGTTCACACGATGCGATTTTTGTTGATCAACTTTGATTGAACGTGAAAAATTGTTTGAAAAAACTTGTTCAAATTCGTTGAAAGAAGGTTCACACGTGTCAATGTGCTTTCAAGTGTAGAGTTGATCAACTAAAATTGAACCGTCTGAACCCGCTATTACTCGCGGGAAAAAGTAGACGTCAGATGTGTCATTTATTCGGTACTAGTTCCTACCGTCATGGAATCCGTTTTCCAAAAAATATCTGAAATGGTCGGACGATTTAATGTTCAGATTTATGGATCTGTACCAATGCCATCCCTGTCGTTGGGATCAAAAACAAGAAGTATACAAAAATAGAAATGTCCGTGATACTGCAATAAATAATATTATTTTTCTGAAATGTAAATAATATTATTTAAAAAAAAAAAAAAAAAATTGGATGCGCTTAATTCACTCCTTCTCATGATCCATTTTCTGACGTTTTTTTATGTTTTTTTTTATAATCTCCAGCTCCTCTCCCAGAACATCAGAAATTAGATAGACGCAGGCACTAACAATTTCAGTTGACGCCATTTTGAATGTCAAAGTCGGTTCTAATTAAATTGATACGTGTGAAAAAAATCTTGTTCAACTTTTTTCGCAAAATAAAAGTGGGTCAACAAAACTCGAAGCGTCAGAACGCGCCATTACGCCGCTTTTAAGCTGCTTCTCCGCGGCCTTTTCACCAGGTGACCTCTCCACGGAACATTTGTTCGGGAAAGGGAACTTGAGTGGAGGTCTCGGGTCGCTTTTCACCGCACTTAATTACTTTTAAACGGAAGGGTTAGTTACAGGGTTGCCGATTTGCGGGGAATTCCCCAAACTGCGGGGAATATTTCAGATTTTTTAAGAATTGGGTGTTTTGCGGGGAATGACTTTTTGTGGGGAAAATGCGGGGATTCTGGGCGTATCTCGATTGTCCAACCATATTGAAAAATAAGCACATTCGGTGGAAGATTTCGTAGTTTTTTTATGGCAGCACTGTAGCATTTATTTTTAAACGATGATGTCGGGGGGATTCTCGAAGTTCGAGACCTAAACTCGAAGACATATGAATTTGCTAGTCATAGAACTTCGATGACAGAAGGATTCTTTTCTTACGTACGTCTTGTGGTTTTGATGAATTGGTGACTTGTTGTTGGAAAGTTTATTTTATAATAAGTAATAACGTGAGCTTCGTGAGAGTTTTTTTAAAATGGAAAAATGGTTAAAGAAGCGTGA
This sequence comes from Limnephilus auricula, assembly GCA_951813805.1. NCBI lineage: Eukaryota > Metazoa > Arthropoda > Insecta > Trichoptera > Limnephilidae > Limnephilus > Limnephilus auricula. Next base: position 19,035,518 of record OX638388.1, on the reverse strand, counting down.
AGTTACAAAGGAGCAAGGCAAACCCAGAATTTCTCTATCCCCCCCCCCCACCCCCACGGGTGGATAATTTAGGAGTTTTTCAGGAAAACCCATTTTCGGACGTGTGGGGAATTTGCCATTTTGCTCTCCCCGTTTCGGGGATTTTGAACATTCGTTGCGGGTATTTTGGAACATGAGCATTGGCAACCCTGGTTAGTTCTCAACTGGACGACTTAATCTGGGTTCAAATTTATCTTCGTATTTCTAATTCTCTCACTCCCATGTTACATATGTGTCAGCAAAAAGGTCACGAAAAGTGTCAGACCATATGAGTTATATACGATAAAGGTTCGTTCAGTTAACTATAACTTAGTTAACTTGGTATGTAGAATTTTGTAAAATGGCACAGTAAAATGATAGGGGGATTTTGTATAGGTAGTAACATTGGAGACGGTACAAAATAAGTTTCTCATGTACCCACAGTTCAAACTCATATACTTCAGGTACTTCACCTGTCTATAACAACCAGCCTTCATTGCCTCATTTGCCTTTTACCTTTAGATATTATTGAAGGGTAAAATAATTGAAATGATCTATAAACGGTCAGTAAACTAAACGTCCCATTCTATATGTATTTCCAATAAACCGGTCTGTCATTGCCGAAATCCGCTTCCCCTTGTTAATTAACCTCCCACTTAAACACGTACATTTTTTTTGTATAAATCTGTCAATATTTTGTATCATAGGTTAGTTTTGATATTCTCCTGACGAAGGAAGGGTTCCTCCGAAACCGGTAGAGTTAAATTAAAATTTAAAGTGGTCTAAGGGGGTTTATCACCATTCTCCTAATAGCTTATCCATACTATAAAGTTTATTTTCGACTTACGATTTACAGTTTATTTATTTATTAAGTCGTAGTTTATTATTCGGTACTCGAACCTATGAATAGTGGCTATGTATTGGATAAGTTGGCCGAATTTTCTAACTATTACAAAAATTTTATTTTTATTTTTAAAAATATTCGTTATAGTATGGATAAGCTATTAGGAGGATGGTGAGAAACCTCCCAAAACAAATGTATATATTTTTATTGTAAATTATGGCCAGCCACAAACTTAATGCTTATTACGAATAAATAATATTTTCAATTGGTTATAAACACCTCCAACACCCGAGGAAATACATTTTTTGAATTCCCTTAAAATATTAATCAAGGACCATACCTTTCTCAGTTTCTTAACATTGTTACGAGTTACCACTGCCTATGTTACATTTTTATTATATTACATTATTTCCGAGCCAAATTACGACTGTCAAAAATTGTAAGTAAGTAGGCAACTACATGCATCTCCTTCTACATATGTTTCCTCATTCCTCCACCCAACCTATTATCGAAGTACCTGTCCCTATCTGATAGTGTAAAACCTATGTGCGTGTGTGACATTGACAACAGTAAGTTATTGTACAATCAGTATATTAATGAAGTCTGCGCAATGAACAACATAATGATCTCTCAGTACAATTTAATATTGACTCTGTTAAGAAATCTGGCCAGTGATCCCTGGTGGGTTGTCGCTGTCGTGTATAATTTCTAATCTCTTATGTGTGCTTGTGAAGTGATTGCCACCAGTATCCCTAAAGGCGATAAGACGACCGTCCGTGGTCGAGTGGTAAGACACTTGACTCCCATTCGAAAGGTCGCGGGTTCGAACCCGGCGTGCGCAAATACATTTTATTTGATTAATTTGTGTAATTCACAATTAATTAATAAAAAAAATATATGTTATATTTGCGGCACGTTCCAGAGTGGAAGATACTCTCAGTATCGCCCTGGTGTAAGACCACCATTCAGAATTGAAACGTTGCTTAATAATGGCTTTAGCCATGTTTAGTGACTAGATCTGAATAGCCAGGTACTTTCCCACCTTCCTCTTCCCCATCTACTTCCCTTCCACACTTATCAGCCTCACAACATACTCCAATTGGGGATGCCATAGTCTCACTGGCTCCAGAAGGGAGCAGTTGGGACTCTTGTGAGGTTTCTCTATAAAAAAAAGAAGGATTCTTATCAAGAAGAAGTGAACAATATTCAATTGAAGCTTCAGTGCGTTTACTACGGATCTGTAATGTGATTGTGGAGTGATTACTGCTGGTTGTGTCCCTTAAGATTATAAAATTGACCCACCATAATTCAGTATCAGAAGATAAGGGGTAAAGTAGTCCTTGAAAATGAATAAATGTTTACCAACTCCCATACAGTTGTCAACTTGCTGGATTAAGAATTATTTATCAAAACGTTTATTAACTGTATCTATTAAAGGACACTTGTCTTACGAATTTGAAGCCACTAGTGGCGTGCCTCAGGGTTCGCACCTTGGTCCAATACTGTTTTTATTATTTATAAATGATGTCACTTTCATATTCTCCGATGTTAACATATTATTATTTGCTGATGACATGAAAATATTTAAAATCATCAAAAATATATACGACTGCTTGTCCCTACAGTCCAATTTTTTAAAATTCGCAGAATGGTGTACCATCAACAAACTTACACTTAACATTAAAAAATGTCAAATCATGAGTTTCTTCAGAATAAAAAACCCTATCAAATATTGTTACTCACTTAACAACCACAGTTTATTGTCAGTACCTGTAATAAGGGACCTCGGAATAACCTTCGACACTAAACTCCTATTTACTAATCACATTGATATCATTACTAATAAAGCAATGAAAATGCTGGGCTTCATTATAAGAATATGTAAAGATTTCAAAAATATCCAAACATTTAAAATACTATATACAACTTTAGTTAGAAGTCATTTGGAATATAATTCCCCCATATGGAACCCTGTCTACAAAAGCCATGCAAATTCCATTGAAAGAATCCAACACAAATTTCTCAGATCAATTAATTTCAAATTAGGAATTCCCGCGGATGACATAAACTATGATTCTCTATTACAAAAAATGCGACTCTTATCGTTAAAAGATAGAAGAATACTTAATGATCTAATTTTTTTATTTAAAATAAATAACAACTGGTTTGACTCCCCTGAATTGGTTTCACTGGTGAATTATCACGTGCCTTTTAGACCTACTCGACTCCAAACACCTTTTCATTGTAATACCTCTGGGACCACCGCAGAACAAAATGCAACAATAAATCGCTTACATACTTTTGGCAATAAATATGCTAATATCGATCACGCCGGTAATCTGGCCTCATACAAAAGATGCATTAAACAAAATTTGTCTTCTAGTACCATGTAAACATAATATGCTTACCAGAACTTGAACATTAATTCATTAGAAATCATAGGTACTTGTAAAATTCATCATATCGGTTAATATTTGTAATCTATAATATCTACCTATTAAATATTTTATTTTTATTTTTCTTTGCTCCTGTGAGGACTTCTTACTTTTTATATTATATTTAAATCTTTGTTCCCTTTAAAGATATCTTATATTTCTACATTTAACTTTTTTTATTATTATTATTTTATTCTCACTTTTAACTTTTAACTTTTTTATCTTTGCTTAATAATTTAAAGCTTGTACTTTATACTTATACTTTGTACCATATTTTTCACTTTACATTTATATTTTACCCTTTTCCTACTACTTATTACCTTACTACTTACTTTTTACATTTTTTTTCCTTATATTTAACTTACATTTATACTGTTAGTTATTCTTCATGTTGTTGTACTATTTATATGTTATGTCAATTATGTTAATGGCACATGTTGTGCCGTATATGTGTAAATAAATAAATAAACTTGAAAACTTTATAATTATATTTTACTTAATGAGTACAACCTCAAATTGTAATATTTTAATTAAATGAAGATACTATTAGAATATTAGCAAACTAAATCGAAAATCTGAAAAAAATAACAGAAATATTAGAAAAAGATACGGTCACATCTTGGACTCGAACGGACCTACGCCTTGCCGGTGCCGTGCTCTACCAACTGACCTAATGTGTCCCTATCCGATTCGGTCATATTTAACTTTATATATAATAAAGACTTCTGGGTTCCTGAGTTGGAGTCCTAGATGTGATCGTATCTTTTTCTGATTATTCTGGTTTCGAGTTTTGCTAATATTATCTACATTTAATTAAAATTTTATATTTATTGATTACAGCAGAGGTTCCCAAAGTGGGTGCCGCGGCACCCTGAGACATCAGGGGTGCTGCGAGATGCCCCTGATGTCTCTATGCAAAATCAAAATTGACATGAATACAAATATTTTATCAGTTGACTGACTGGTTTGCAAAGTATACTTCGCAGAAGACCAAGTGGAGAAGTTTGTGTGGATCCAAGATCCTTTCCGTGCTCAAGCTCCACAAGATTTTACTACGCAAGAAGAAAGAAAATCTAATTGACCTCTCGAGCGACAACAGCCTAAAAGCAAAATACGCTTGTTTGGATTTGACGGAGTTTTGGGCATGAGTCGAAAATTAATATTCGATTCTAAATGCAAAAGCTGTAAAGGTCCTCATTCCCATTGCAACTTAATATCCGTGCTAAACAGGATTTTCAGCGGTTGTCGTTATAAAGAGCTAATAAATGAATATCTCTCGAAAATAAATGTGGAAAAGGAAATGAGACTAGCTGTATCAAGCCTTATTCTCCGATTCAAAAAACTGTGCAGTGAGAGCAGGCTCACCCGTCGCATTAAACATACACACCTCAAGAGTATGTGGAAGGTTTTTTTTAATTATATTTGCATTTTCTTTGTATTTTCACCTATGTTTTCCTAACAATAAATGTACTTGTTATTTTTAAATACGAGTGATATTAGTTTCTTACCCGATTTCTTCTTCATGATCGTACAAATATGAAATATAGCTACCACAGATAGATATTACATATATGTCTATGATGCCGTGAGAAAATTCAAATTTTCGAAGTGTGTCATGACCACGAAGTTTGGGAAACCCTGGATTACAGTTCACAATTTGAATCGCAGTGAATATAGGGGAAAAGATAAAGTGAAGAGTAATTTTTAATTACCATTTCTCCGCTCATGATAAAGTAAAAAATAAATAGTGAGGGCAACTAGAAAAGCTTACAAGTAAACACGTGCCACGTCCCTGAGGTTCAAATTGCCTTTACCTCGTCTACACGTTCATAACAACATTATGAAGCTTTATCAAAATCAATATGTTGACGGTAAAGTTTATGTGGAAGTGCACACGTGCACATTGCACACCGCACGTGTTGTAAGCAGATTGCATGTTGTACCTAAGAACGAGAAGTAGACTGGCGCATAATGTGGACATTAGGGTGGGCCGTCAATGTAGGCAAGGAGAATTAAAATAAATAATTATGCTACAAAAAAGTATGAGTTGAACGTAACATCATTTTAAATTCAAAGATTATTTTAATATATATTTTTTAATGTGAATATCTCACAAGTATCCCAACCGCCTGGAGCTAGTGAGACTATGGTATCTACAATTGGGGTATTATATGAGGCTGAAGGTATTGCGGAGGGGACGGAGATGGGGGACGGGCTGGACATTCAGATCTGGTCATCAAATATGTCTTTAACCATTTTTTCTTAATTTTTCTTTATTCATGGCTTTGTAATTACACAAATTGTGGATTTTATGACCACCATGTAGCAACGTTTCAATTCTGAATGGTGGTCTTACACCAGATACTGAGAGTATCTTCCACACTGGAAGGTGCCGCAAATATGCTATATTTTTTTTTTTTTTTTAAAAGAAAGACAAACATTTCCGGGTTACGAATAACCCAACAACATTTGAAAATCTCCTACTACCACCACACTAAGCGGAAGATATTTCTTGTGTTGTGATGGAGGACTTAGCCAGCCGAGGAATCGAACACGGAACGCCTGGGTGGAACCCAAACGCTATGCCCACTCAACCACTGACCGGTCTATTTTTTTAAAATATATTTTCGTTGTTTGTTTTTGGGGTGTTATGCCGTGTTGTGCTACCTCCTTCTTTAGCTGACGTTTCGGACAGCGTTGCAGTGTCCATCATCAGGGCAGATCCGGCAGATCCGTCGATCGTAGATCGTCGTTCCGTAGATCATAGATCGTCGATCTGGCAGATCCGTCGAGAATCGACGTAGATCGTAGATCGTCGATCTACGGCCGACGGATCTGCCGGATCTGCCCTGATGATGGACACTGCAACGCTGTCCGAAACGTCGGCTAAAGAAGGAGGTAGCACAACACGGCATAACACCCCAAAAACAAACAACGAAAATGCTTTTGGCCGTGAAAATCTAAAAACGTATCATGCTATATATTATTTTAAATAAATAAAACTGTGAAATAACAAAAATTAATCAAGTAAAATTTATTGGCGCATGCCGGGATTTAAACCCGCGTTCTCCGATTGCTAGTCGAGAGCTGGGTATTGAACCAATTGAGATATCATTTGATGAGAGGTTAATCCTGGAAGGGGACCCAGAGGTAAATGTTCATAACGTGGCGTGCGCGGAAAAATGAAATTTATGTGTCTCGTATTTCACATATTATACATAATTCAAACGTAATATTATATGGTATGATTATGGTACTGGGTACTGGTAGTGGTAGATATTCAAGGACCAGTTGTTTCGGAAAATTTCACGTTTGAATTTCCTTCAAATCGACATTCACCGAAAAATTGGGTTGTTTCAACCTCCGTCAGAAGAAATTTCATCGAAAATTCCATAGGACCAGTTGTTTCGGAATTCCCTTCAAATTTGAATTTCCTTCAAATTTGAATTTCCTTCAAATTTGAATTTCCTTCAAATCGTCATTCACCGAAAAATTGGGTTGTTCCAACTTCCGTCAGCAACAAATAACGTTCGATAAATTTGAAAATTTTATTCAAGTGTTCCAAGCCGAAACACAATTTTGACGTCTGCGCATGCGCCTCCCATTATTTCGCTAACCGTCCGGACTCGGCTGATCACATTCACATCACATTTCTATAGTATTTTCACTGCTGACGGAAGTTGAAACAACCCAATTTTTCGGTGAATGACGATTTGAAGGAAATTCAAATTTGAAGGAAATTCAAATTTGAAGGGAATTCCGAAACAACTGGTCTTATGGAATTTTCGATGAAATTTCTTCTGACGGAGGTTGAAACAACCCAATTTTTTGGTGAATGTCGATTTGAGGGAAATTCAAACGTGAAATTTTCCGAAACAACTGGTCCTAAGGAGCAGTTGTTTCAAATAATGAAAATATTCTTTTAATTCACTTCAAACTAGATTGGCAATCACGTCTTCCATCATTTCAAATACCAAATGGGTTGTTTCAACTCCGATCACACTCCAATCCACGTTGAAAATTTCACTGAGTGTTCCCCGCCGAATTAGGCATTTATTCCGCAGAATTATTTATTTCGAAGACCGAGATATTTTTATGATGGCAACAGTTATAAAATTTCTATGGATGCGCATGCGCACGCCGACCACGGCCGTCAGAATTTTACCGCTATTTTGTTTTGTTGCGGTGGGTAATATTTTTCTACGATATAAAACGTAAATGATTGAGAATGAGTGTTGTTTTATTCGTATTCAGTCAATTACATACATAGTAAAGTTAATATGGTATCTTTCAATCGTATTATTTGTATATTATTTAATTTTAGACCGATTTTCCGGAATGTGACCACTTCAGAGATGTAACCTGAAAGCAACGTGGGAAAAGTGCTAAAGAAAACATAAAATTATATGGAAAATGAATTCAACGTGCCCATATTTACAAGCTACGTTTAACAACATAAAACGTCGTACATTAGAGGTTACTTGTATTATTAATAATGAGTATTTTTTAAGTCCGAATTCCGATAATTACGTATCTACTAAAGTTTATTTGGTATCCTACAATCGTATAACTATATTTGCAACTAACATTATTAACAATGAATGACGGACATCTCATTTATTGTTATTATTTGATATAATATTAAGTTTGTCTGTTTTACTTATCAGGTACCAACGGATGAAGTAAAATATGTTATAATATTGATACTTGTTTTAGCAGCAATGCAGTATGGGAGAGAAATATATAATGGAGGATTGCAACTGAAATTATGACAAGTCTGTGTTTTGGATAAAGGCTATCTCCAAACAGAAACCAACTTATCTCATGCGAAAGATATGGGTACAAAGGAGCAATAATCACGAACAGATAATTTTAACATTGTTCTTAAGTCGCCAATTAAACATACAAGTGAAATGAATAAACAGTTTTTTTTACCCACATACAACTGTGTACAAATACTGACTTATATATACGTGTACTTATTCTTATAACTTTTATGACGAGGAAGTTTTACGTGTATAAATAAACATTTGAATAAAGATATATATTGAGCACAAAAGGATTTTTATTATAAAATACTATTAATTTCGTATCTTGTACGAAATCGGGAGTTCCTCAGTTGTATCCATGTACATGAACCTATAGCTCCATGCAGCTCCGTGGTTTCAAGGTAAACAATCAGTAAAATAATTTGACGGGGATATGTCAATCATAAAAAAGAGGTTTCTTATATATTGTAGATTCATAATGTAAGTATTACAGTTGACAATTATTGTGATACCATCGGTCAATAAGAGAAAACTTTTATTTTGTTCAATGTTTTCGCCAGTTTTTACGTCATTTTCAATCTCTGAAACTGACGATTTTCGACAACTATATACTTTGAGAGGATATCTAACTTCTTATACAGAATTACTTTGAGAGGATATCTAACTTCTGAAGTTTTAACCATTGTGCATTCTTTACGTTATGTACAAAAATTGTCCAGCCATATTTAGTTAAAAATATTACAGACATTCCCGCCACGACCTGTCAGATCACAATATTGACGTCTGCGCATGCGCCTCCCTTTATTTCAAGCTTAATGGTTCGAACTCGGCTGATCACATTAAGGTGATGTCCAATCACATTTGTATGGAATTTTCGTTGAAATTTCGTCTGACGGAGGTTGAAACAACCCAATTTTGCGGTGATTGACGATTTGAAGGAAAATCTAACGTCAAATTTTCCGAAACATCTGGTCCTAAGGACCAGTTGTTTCGGAAAATTTCACGTTTGAATTTCCCTCAAATCGACATTCACCGAAAAATTGGGTTGTTTCAACCTCCGTCAGAAGAAATTTCATCGAAAATTCCATAGGACCAGTTGTTTCGGAATTCCCTTCAAATTTGAATTTCCCTCAAATTTGAATTTCCTTCAAATCGTCATTCACCGAAAAATTGGGTTGTTTCAACTTCCGTCAGCAGTGAAAATACTATAGAAATGTGATGTGAATGTGATCAGCCGAGTCCGGACGGTTAGCGATATAATGGGAGGCGCATGCGCAGACGTCAAAATTGTGATTCGGCGGGGAACACTTGAATAAAATTTTCAAATTTATCGAACGTCATTTGTTGCTATTTACTGCTGATGGAAGTTGAAACAACCCAATTTTTCGGTGAATGACGATTTGAAGGAAATTCAAATTTGAAGGGAATTCCGAAACAACTGGTCCTATGGAATTTTCGATGAAATTTCTTCTGACGGAGGTTGAAACAACCCAATTTTTCGGTGAATGTCGATTTGAAGGAAATTCAAACGTGAAATTTTCCGAAACAACTGGTCCTAAGTATACATCCTTGTGAAAGACAACCACATTTAGTGATAACATATAATAAAATAATCATGAAGAATACCAACACAGTTGTTTTTCTCCCTTTTTTATCTGAGATTGAATTCCCAATGAGTCGTCAAACAATAAAATATAGTTTTGATATCTTATTTTACCCTCTGATCTGCATCATAGTTGGTTTGTACCAGTTGGCTATGTAGCCAAAAGCAGAAATGAATATTTTATACTTTGTTCGTATTCAAACGCGAATCTTTTGAGAGCCCAGATGTAATTAAATTCTGAAAAAAAAAAATTGTAATGGTCCACCCTAACGGGCATATAGGGTGACTGGAAATTGTGGTTAAATATGTACCTTCCTTATCCATGTTACCGTTACCATGAGTGGTCCAATTTCCCTAATAACGAGTATCCAATGAAATCCTCCACTACATCCAACATCGCATGTTGCAGATGATGCAATGTAACATGACCTATAATATGTTCGACTTATAATTATTTTTTTAAATTTAAGTCTATTTAGGAAACATACAGTTACATATATAAATTCATTTTATATCATATATATATATAGTGAATTTAATGTAAACCGATTAAGTATAATTTAATTATATTATATAATTTAATATTTTTTTGTTGTGGCTACAGATTAGATAGCAAGTATATAGATATTAAAAGTTATAATATTACATAGTATAAGTAAATAAATAATAAATAAGCAATAAATAAATATTAGTTTTGATTTAAGTAAATAAATATCAAAAATATCAATAACTATTAGGGCCTTGAGATTACGATTTGCAGATAAGAGTTTTGTGTCTATTTCCATTTGAAATGTATATAAAATAAGATATTCGATCTGGCCCCCTAGCACACTCGATCGATAATGATTGATAGGATAACTTTCGGTAACTTCTCATCGTTCCCTAGGACAACTGCATATCGGTAACGTAAAAACAACAGTTGATGTCGAATGTATTGCTCAGTCATTGTGAACTGTCACTTATTAGTTGGCGATTTGCTGGTGAGTCAATAAGGCAGAAACCATACGTCATTTTTTTTTCTTCGTTTGTAAAGAGGAACAGGGTTTCACGGTGAGCCAATAAGGCAGAAACCATACGTCAATTTTTTTTCTTGGTTTGTAAAGAGGAACAGGGTTTCACTGATGATTTTCAAAAGTAAACGACAGGTGTTTCAAAACTTTTGTGTTAATATTTCAATTCGGTTAATATAAGTTTGGTTTTGAGGATTCCAAATGACAGATGCAAATTTGAGACAAGATCTTACAAAGGTTGTAACAGGACATACCCGAGAGATTTTACCCAGCGATTCCTGAGCATATTAAGAGTAATAGATGTATTTGTCATTTTGCTGTCCGATGATATTTTTTTTTCTATTAAAAGCATTTTTTTTCAATCACACGTCGCTACTGATCCCTTAGTTATCGGAAATCCCCCGCCGCGATGGGTTTGAGCGAAACATGCGCTGTTTCGTGCATGCGGCATGCTGCTAGAATGAGACACAATGCTTATCAAGACGCGCTAGAATATGTACGCTTTTCTCTTGTATCCAACTAAGTTGCGACTAACAAAGTTGCATCAGAGCGTGGTGGAAAAATATTTTTAATGTTTTTATTAGAAAAAAATGTCATCGGACAGCAAAATGACAAATACATTTATTACCCTAAATATGCTCAGAAATCGCTGGGTAAAATCTCTCGGGTACGTCCAGTTACACCATGTATAGTAAGTAGTTAAAGTGTAATATGTTTATTCCACGGTTTTGTGACTCGTAGAAAGAAGCCCATTTAAGTGTAGGCTTTTTCTAAGATTAATGCAATGTGATATTTAAATAATAGATAATTTAGAGTCAAGTACCTACCTAATAATACAACTAATAATTCTGATTATTCTACTCGTTGAAAAACGCAACAAGTGACAAGGTGACAAGTGTGTAGGATTGCGTGACTTTTATGTGAACATGACAATGTAATATGGTAACATTGTTATCACATTACATTTATTGTGTGTAGAAATATTTGATTTTATTTGCAATAATATTCATTATTTTTAATGTAATTTTTTGCTATCATTTGCTGAGCTAACGCATTTGTATATTTTCACATCATCAGCGTAAATAATGAAATCAAAATGACTGATGACATGTTTGATCGCATTGAAATACAAAGTACAGAACAGGGGTCCTAACTTGGAACCCCAACATCGATTAATTTAACTGCAGAATAACAAACAACAAAAAAACATGGCGTCTTTAGGCCCTCTTTTGACAGACTAAACGTATAATAATACATTGAAGAGTTGTAGAATGGCGTACAAGCATCGATATAATGAAAAAGTCTAAATGTGCTACATTCTTGTCGTCCCCCTGTGCGAAGTTTCGTTAATTACTCCGTTACCTGTGGGTGGTGGTGTAATCCAATTTCGTTGGAAAGGGGTTTCAAAGTAAAACCGCCTCTACAGTTTCCCCGGATTATAATTACGGTTTGCTCATTGCTTAATCCTGTAAGTTCCCTTACAAAACCAGGTTTGAAAAATCGCGTTGCAATTCAGGACGCATTTATTAATGCTGCCATTTAAAACATGAGCAAATAAGATTTATCATTGAAGAAGAAGATAACAATAATAATCACTTTTTTTTTAAATATGAAAATAGATATAAAATAGATATCATAATAGATCGCAGTAGCCCAATTGGTAGAGGTGTATGTCCCGGTAAGACGTAAGGTTCTGGGTTCGAGTCCCAGTTGCGACCGTTATCTTTTATTATTTTTCTGTGTCTTGTACATTTTCATATTAAAAAAAAATTAGATTATTATTGTTATCTTCTTCTTCAATGATATATTACATTGATGGGAATAACCTTCAAAAGTTAAAAAGAGAGTTTTTCTTATAAAAATATAAATAAGATTTACTTAATGTAGGTACTTTATGCATTTTTTTTGCCTTAGTCGGTACTCACGGGCCTTGCTAAAAAAGGTTTTAAAAAATTTGATAAACATCCCTCTACCTTTTGTAAATGATTATTTGAGGTGTGTAAAAGCAAAGGCAGCAATCTCCATTTCGTCCAGATTGCTATGTTTGTTTTTGAAATGACATGCAGATTGCTGTCTTTGCTTTTACTTACAATGTTACATACATATATTGTATACTGTATACACGTATATTACGTACAATATTTGTAAAGATATTTAACAATCTCCACGTCATTTCAAAAGCAAACATAGCAATTTGGCCGGAAGATTGCTGCCTTTGCTTTTTCACACCTCATTTATCAGTTGTGTAATATTTTAAACCCGTTTATTAGTAAGGGAACTACTAGGAAGTGCTTCCTTTTTACTCAATGTAGAAGTGAACCTTTCATCCATCAGGCCCCCTAGCACACTCGATCGATAAGGATTGTATCGATAACTTTCGGTAACTTCTCATCGTTCTCTTGGATAACAGCAGATCGCTAAAGTATAAACAACAGTTGATGTCGAATATATTAAGAACACTTAGTCATTGTGAACTGTAACTTATTCGTTTGTGATCTGCAGTCATGCTAGGGAACGATGAGAAGTTACCGATAGTTAGCCTATCAATTCTTATCGATCGAGTGTGCTAGGGGGCCTGGTCATCTTTTAATCGCCTCAATAGCTGAAGAAAGGAGAGGCGAATGTTTAAATTGGAGTATTTTTTAATAATTTCGAAAATGAGTGGAATTTTTTTTACATTAGCTCCACACAGGAGGCCCTGAGGATTTTTTTTCCTGTCATGTCATCTTTGGAGATACTGTGTGGAGGGTCTTTTTAGGGAACGGAATGAGAGGAAGCTCTGAGAAGGAAACAGGTTTGAGGGATGGGTAGGAATCTGGGTGTTAATGTGTCCAGGAGTGATGGATGTATGAAACTATCCTACCCACTGCGGTGTAAGGCGATGGGTCGGAGGAGCCCATTGGAGAGTTCAAAAGGTCTTCCTCGACAAGCCTCCCCCGATCCGGCCCGCCACGCAGTAGGTACGCCAAGATCTAGACAAACCTCAGCCCGTGAACCCGGGCGCCTCTGCTAAGTCACCAAACGTGGCGAACCACTTAAGGTGACCTATCGCAGGGGTTGGTTATCTAATAAATGGTTTCCGGGGTGGCGGTACCTATACTTGTCTCCCAAACAAAGGACTTGGAAGAGAGGCTATTCTAAAGCGGTTAAACTCTATTTAGATATGAACAACCATTAAGCATAAGACCTAAAGTTCTTGAAGAGAACATTATTTGGACGCATCTACAAATTTTCACTGTAAATAAATCAATTTTGACAAAAAATAGAGTAAAAAAAACAGTTTAGCAACTTGCCTTGTGGAGGTGCGGGTCCGAGCGGTGCGAGTACGGCGGCAGCCAGACGCGCCTGACTGCGCGCGCCGCTGTATCTGCGCGCGTCCAGGCGCACGGGCAACGGCAGCCAGGCACGCGTGATGCACAGCGTGCCACGCGCGTTGCTGCTCACGGCGTGCACGGCGCGCAGGGCCGCTTCCACGCCGCTGCCGTCCGCCTGCTGGAAACACAAGCGCAATTAATAGTCATTCATTTTATTCATCATTTATGGACGGCATTGCACGCCCTTCGAAAAAGTGAAAACCACATTAAATGATTCACATTAAATGATTGATGCTGAAAAAATGCCATTTAAAACACCGAAAACATTATGTTTACCTACGGCAATGAGACGGCAATAATTGACTATGAAAGATTATGTAGGTACAATAATACAAAGTTTTTTTGGTAGTGTAATAACAATAACATAATCATATTTTTATAAGAAAAACTCTCTTCTTAACTTTTGAAGGTTATTCCCATCAATTTAATATATCATTGAAGAAGAAGATAACAATAATAATCTAATTTAAAAAAAAAATGAAAATGAACAAGACACAGAAAATTAATAAAAGATAACGGTCGCAACTGGGACTCGAACCCAGAACCTTACGTCTTACCGGGACATACACCTATACCAATTGACTTTCTTAATTGTCAACTTCATATCTTCATATTTCAAATTTCAGAATTAACAATATTATCTTCGAATAATTTAAAAAAAAAAAAATTTTTTTTCAACTAGCAATAGTTGAAAAATTTATTATTATTATTATTTTTTTTTTTTAAAGGTTCTGGGTTCGAGTCCCAGTTGCGACCGTTATCTTTTATTATTATTTTTCTGTGTCTTGTTCATTTTCATATTTAAAAAAATTAGATTATTATTGTTATCTTCTTCTTCAATAATAACATAATGTTTACCTACATAAAAACATAATGTTTACCTACGGCAATGAGATGGCAACAATTGACGATGAAAGATTATGTATGTACAATAATACAAAGTTTTTTTTTGGTTTCTCTGCATTTTCTAAGTCAATTTTCACATGTTTTACTTAAAATAGTACCTACATGATTTATGTACAGTAAGTAAGTGATAAAGTCGCAAACTTAGAGCCAAACAGAGAATTTGAACAATTCACCAAATTTCACAGTTAATTTTCAAGTTCTGATAAGATATCATTATGTTCTAGTTGTTTCGCAGAACTGAAATAATAACAGAACTTGAAAAAATTAACATTAAATTCTGTCAAACAATTGGCTCTTTGTATAATATGTACTTATTTGAAATTTCAGATTTAACTTTTCATTTTTGTTAGAAATTTAAGAGATTTAGAATATTAAACATTTGGTGATTTTATTTTCCCGCAACCATCGTTTTTTTTCAACAGGGCTCTTCAAAAACGTTATTTTAAATAAAGGTTATAAGTTATAAGCGTTGAACCTTTTTGATATATACATTTTAGGAACGAGTCGCAATTTGAGCGTTAAATTTTCCTATAGGGGACCAAATACGTGTGAATTAGGGCGAGGTAAATGAGAGACAAGGGTATATATTAGGGGTTAATGAAGGCAATGAGATAACACGAGGGACCAGGCGATATAATTAGTTAAAACATTCTGAGTGTTCGCAAATGAAATCTCCTGTTTTTTTTCAAATGTGCGCCTATTATTGGCCACTTTTATAATTCCTGCAGCTACAGCACAATAAATAATGTTCTTTATCATAATAATGCTTCAGCTCTTTCTTACACACTAAATATAGGTGTGTGGGAGAGAGCCATTGAAAATGAAACAAACGATGTGCATATGTCTGCTTTCCTAAAGGAAATAATAAAAATGTAATAATTTTTATACATCTCCTGTCACATCACACTGTCCTTAAATTTCAAATTAGAGATTTGTACATAAAACTCTAGAATGCAGATTTACCGTTAAATGGATGGAGATAAAAATCAGGTGGATGTTGGTAGATTACTGTCATAAACTGAAGATTTGATATCTTTTAGGACTATTCATAACCATCAGTACTTTCAGCCTTACTGAAAGCCCTCATATTTCCGAAAATACCGGATTTTTTGAAGACCACCGAATCTTTTAGGACCATTAGAGCTTTCAGGACTTACAAATTTACTGGATTTATCTGGAGAGATTTTTTTTTATCAATTGTTTATAAAATTGTGATATCAGATATATATTGTCAAAATAATTCATATTCTACTCTTTTTTCAAGTTACTCGTATGCTTTGAAATATTAAGACAAATTAATTGTTATCGCCAGTACACAAGCAATATGAATATGAATAAATAGTTTTGTCTATCAAAAAACTCAAATTTCTCAAGAAAGGCTAACAAATACTATATTGCATCGGCGATTCAATCCAATATTGTATTTGATAGCCTTTCTTGAAAGATTTGAGTTTTTTAATTGACAATTATTCATATTCTTTTGTACGGGCGCAAACTATTAATTTTTCTTCATATTTCAAAGCATAACTTGTAAAAAGCGTTTATTCGTAAAATAATTATATTGCGCCATCTATGAGAGAGTATATTATTATGAATAGTCTTTTGACGAATATTCCTCCAAAGAATTTAGCCCACATTCTAAAACATGATACGGAAAAATGGGGCTTATATTTTGGAACTTATTATCTGTAGGTACGATTTTTATAGACATGTGTTTTTTTTTCATTAGGTATTCTGTGTTTAGTAACTCACGTCATATTGCAGGTCTTCAATAGCAGAGAGAAGAGATGGGAGGGCCAGAATTAGAAAGTGCATGAAGAGAAGAGGCGAGAGACGTCTTCTGGTCATGCCGCCCCATGTGCTCCTAAAACAATAAGGAAAATTATACATTTATTACAACTGTGAATAGTAATAACAATAACAATTCGTACTACAAGACACCGATCACTCTGTTTTTTGAGGTTATATGTTTTGCAAGATTGACGCGCACCCACATTACATCGAATCTGAGGTTTTCCAGATTCAACAGTCGCACACAGTTGACGTCAGATCGGCTATAGAGACATACACCTTCTTTGGGTCTGAACTTGTCAACAATAGTCCGGGCAGTCCAGTAAGGAGGCGGCTAGAGGCTCGGCTATCTGTGTTTCAGAAAGGAAAAAAAGTTGAGGCGTTGTGACAGAAGGTGGTGATGTATGGAGTTTAAATTTGTGTGCAGGCCGCGATTGTTGGCAAAATTTACCAGAAGGCCCACACCGGTGACGCCTTCTACTCGCCGTTGTCAGGATATTATTTGTTGTTGGTTTATTGTTCATGATTTTACTGATTGTTGTTGTGAAGGTATGGTGGGAAAGGAGGTCTGGGAAGTAAAAGGTATGAGGGATGGGTAGGAAGCTGGGGATCAGAGTGTCTAGGAGCGATAGACGTATGAATCCATCCCACCCCCTGCGGTGCAAGGCGATGGGCCGGGAGAGTCCGGCTGGAGCGGTTGCCCAATGCGCCTGTGTTCATATTGTAATATAAGTACCTTTGTTTATATTGTAATATAAGTACCTTTGTTTATATTGTAATATAAGTACCTTTGTTTATATTGTAATATAAGTAGGTACCTTTCTTTATATTGTAATATAAGTAGGTACCTATGTTTATATTGTAATATAAGTACCTTTGTTTATATTGTAATACAAGTAGGTACCTATGTTTATATTGTAATATAAGTAGGTACCTATGTTTATATTGTAATATAAGTAGGTACCTATGTTTATATTGTAATATAAGTAGATACCTATGTGTATATTGTAATATAAGTAGGTACCTATGTTTATATTGTAATATAAGTACCTATCTATATTTTTATTGTAACATTGAGGTGTTAAATATATTTATTAACAAAATCGTAGTAATAATTTTTTATAACTATTTAATTTATAACAAAAAACAGTTAATTTATAAACATATAAAAATGCAAACACTTTTTTTGATGTAGAATATAAATAAATTAATTTTTTTTTTTGTTTATTAAAGACTATATTATTATGACTATTAAAAAATAAAAAGCAGAGTGGTTTATTCAAAGTTCCCCTCACAAGGGATTCCTGTTCGGAGGCGCACCGTAAATAGGTTTTTTGTAAAATCACTTTGGCCAACTTAGATTTACTTTTTCCTTTTTATTGGTAATATGCAATGTCAACTTTCTGAAGTTTCCCCTACAGGTAAGCATAAAACCAACCTCTTTTTTCGTTGTTAATATTTTATACGAAGAAAGTTTATATTTAGGAAACTGGTAAGCTGTGTGATATTGTATTTTTATTTAATTTATTATTTTTTTTATGTTAAAGACAACAGTCCCAACTGCTGTAGATATTTAGTCAGTGAAACTATGGCATCACCAATTTCAGTAATTCGAGAAGTTAAAGGAATTAGGAGAGGGAGAGAAGAGAGAAAGATGATTGATAACTACCTCCCTCTTTAGATTAAACAAATATTCATTTCACACTAAACTTATAACATCTTCTGGGTCCTACAAGTTAGCGCTTTTACACTTTTATAATTTATTTGGGCAATATTTCTACAACTTAGCGCTTTTACCCTTTATTTGTACAACATTCCTACAACTTAGCGCTTTTACCCTTTATTTGTACAAGATTCCTACAACTTAGCGCTTTTACCCTTTATTTGTACAACATTCCTACAGCTTAGCGCTTTAACCCTTTATTTGTACAACATTCCTACAAGTTAGCGCTTTTACACTTTTATACTTTATTTGTACTACATTCCTACAACTTAGCGCTTTTACCCTTTATTTGTACAACATTCCTACAACTTAGCGCTTTAACCCTTTATTTGTACAACATTCCTACAAGTTTGCGATTTTACACTTTTATACTTTATTTGTACAACATTCCTACAATTTACACTTTTATACCTTATTTGTACAACATTCCTACAAGTTTGCCCTTTTACACTTGTCGCTATATTTAAAAATAATGATAATACCACGTAACTGTTTTTATTAAAGGTTTGAGGTAGCGGAAAAGTTTACGCCATTCAGAAAGGACACGTTCCAGACCTTTTTCCGCAACCTTTTTTCCCATCTTCAAGGTCGCCCAACCATACAAGGCCAACAGCTCCCTTCTCCCCAGGGCCCTGGGGGATGGACAGTGTCTGCGAACACGTTTCTCTAACTGGTACTAAGTTACGCAATGTTAATAGGTCTCGAGAGGTTAAATAAGGCAACACTTGAATCGCTTACACAAGGGGCATTTTACAAACAATTTACGGTTTGAATCTATTGTTTCATTGTTTGTTATTGATTTTGTCTCGTATTGTCGTAATGTTGCAAACAGAATAAATTGTTGGTCGGGCAGGTAGTTTTTTTGTAATTTTGTGTTTTGTAAAGAGAAATAATGTTTGTAACAACAAAGCCTTTTATCGTAATCAAATTGTTAGCTTTTCTCTTTCAACGATTCTCATATTGGTGTACTTATATAATTTCGCGGTTTACGATAGAACATAGAATATTAATTATTTTAGGTTAGATAACTTCAGATGTGACAGATATGCCTTTGCATAATTCTGTTGGAGAAATAGATGCAATAATTATGTTTCTCATTAATCCTAACTTATATGTTCAGGATTCTACGCCTCAGAAACCTACTATTTTTTATGCTTGTCACACTAATCTGTGTAGGTATGTATTTATTTCGACGACCTCGATGGTCGAGCGGTTAAGATTCTCGGCTACGAATCCGTATGCTGGGGGTTATTTTATATTTTTAATTAACATATAGCAGCTAAAATTTATACCCTCTTACTCATAATCGTAATAAAACTAATACGCTTCAGTGAAAAACTTGGCTTATTATCACTGCGTGTGCATGGTTAAAACGGCTTTAAACCAGGTTTAAGGCTAACTTTACAAAACCAAGGATGACTCGGCGGATACCGCTATTATTATGAGTAAGGTGAAAGTATACTAGCTGACCCGCCCACGCGTTGCTGTGGCTAATAAACACAACGTCATATAGTGAATGGTTACCTAACCTATATAACCAAGTGTTTTGTCAATAAATTAACTCACACCGCCATCTGTCAGAAACTTATGGAACTTAGAAATAATTTTAAATCATTGTCCCATAACAAACATTTTATTCATAATAATAAATATTGAGGTCAATAATCAAGATAAAAACTATCCTATATTGAGCAAAATTACATAGAGTAAGCCAAATTTCACCAAAATCGGTTAAGTAGTTTCAGAATTTACCTGGGACCAACATTGGGATACGAGATTTTTATATATAAAGATTTGTGGCATGTTCGACAGTGATGGATATATAACTCTGGTAAAATGTGTAGGTAAGGTGTGTAGTGTGTAGGTTAATCATGTAGTTTGAGTATCCTTCAAAAGTTGTCGTTAATAGATAGAGTAGTTTCGGGTATTATGGCCTAGTGGGCCAATATGGCCAGTAATGTTTTTTCCGACACCATCCAACACTAGCGGTTTATATATCCGTCATATTGTCAAACCCTTTCCCTCGACCCCCTCAGTCGATCCCTGCGTTGCGTTGAGTGTGTATGTGTGCAGCGCGTGCGACGATCGAAAATTATCTGATTTGATGTTATTTTTTGGTTAAGTTTCACTCATTCTTGTTCCTCAAATAATCATTGTTTTTATATTGCTAATGCACATTTTTGTAGGTAAACTTTTATTTAATAGTGTGGTGACATTTTTTAAGGACATTGTTTACTAGTTTTTAGGTTAGACTTTTTATTTGTCACAAACGTCTTTACGGCCAATATGGCTCACTAGGTAGGTGGCTAATATGGTCTACCGGGCCATATTGGCCTCACATAGAGTAAATCTTTCTAACATGTTAATATTTTTTTCCTACTGGGAAATGGCTCCACGAAAACCAATTTCACAAAGAAAACGCCAAACTTGGTGCTATGATAAAATCGAAAAGGCTATGCATTAAAGCAAAAAACGAAAGGGCAAAGGTAAAAAGACAAAGTCAAAACCTAAAAGCCCCAATACACTACTCGCGAAGTTGACCGAAGTTAATGAAGAAGTGAGCCAAGTGAGACGTATCTTGTTCGGACTTCGAAACGCTTCGAGTCCTTTGACTCGGCGCAAAAACCGACAACGATCGGAAATCGGACGAAGCGAGGTGAGGTTGCACGAAGCGAAGTGAAGTTCGTTTCTACACTATCGTATTCGATTAACCTTGCGAGTAGTGTATAGAGGCCTTTAGGAGGTACAAATGCCTAGCTCGGAGGAAGAAAACGAACCACTGTACGAAGAGAGTTCTGACGAAAGTCCAGATAGGGGCAATGTTTATGATGCCAAGTGTTTGTATTGCGACGATCTCTATTCTATGAATAACAGAGGTGAAATATAGGTTCAATACCTATGTTGTAAATTATGGGCTCACGAAGAATGCTCAGGAGTGGAAACGGACGTTTTATTCTGCGAATTTTGTTCTGCAAAGTAATACAAAGTTTATTTCTTTTGATTTTTTATTTTATTTGTTACGGTGGGCAATATGGCACACTTCATTTGTGGCCAATATGGCCCTGGGCCATATTGGCCTACCAAATTTATTTTTTTAGATTATTCAAGATTAAGAAAAAAATTATTTTCAAAAAGGCTTACGGTGTGCCATATTACCCGAACTTACCCTAAGGTTAGTTATACGTTTTATAGTTTTGCTATATTCCAACAGGTGTCAGTTGAGTCGAATATCAGAAAAGTACCATCTATCGTCATTCGTGTCTTATATATAAACGGCTACGATGATTGCCGAAGGCATCGGAGAGTAGGGTGAGCGTCATCAGTCCGGCAGCCGGCAGCTTCAGAACTACTTAGAGCCTATTCATTTAAGGGCGTCTAGTATAGTTATTCATTATTATCTTTACGATAATTTAATAAATCAACGAGTAAATCGTATGAATCTCAAACTCAATTAGAAGTTTCCAAACACATCTAAAGTTGTATTAATCATTGAGATTAACATATACAAAATGATTTTATACAATTGAGCTAGAATTCCCTCACCAAACACTTATCTCTTTATGGTGAGGAAATATTACTTATTATGACTTATCTTCTTATAGTGAGGAAAGGCTATATGACTTATCTTAATATGACTTATCTCCTTATGGCGAGGAAAGGCTAGTTTTATGTTCCATTATTACACAGATAACATGTATATATACAAATATAATTATATAGACCGCTATGCCAATTTCTACCGATTTCTGACACGTTTTCCTTAAACGTTTGAAGTTTTTAAGCTCTTAAAAAAATATATGTTATTCTTTAAGATAGTATCTATATATTCCCCACGCCGAAATGGTAATTATTTGAAATTCCCTCGATAGAAATAAATCGCAAAGTATGCTCCAAAAAATATTATTAACACGTTTGTTTCTGTCACGTTACAAGTTATATATATGAAAAAAATTATAATGTTTCTTTAAATGCTACTTGACACATCCCCCACGAGATTTTTGCTCTTTTTCAAACGAGTCGTCTTTTATTAAACATTTTCACAATTTTCGCATGAATTTTATGGTTTTTAATGTTAGCGCGCTCGCTCTCACGTTCGTATTGTCGTATCTCTCCATCTTCTTATTTTTGAGCGACGTAGCGCGCCCTTAAATGCACCCGAATACATTGATAAAATACGCAAAAACGAATAAAATCTTAGATTTATTATTTAAGCCAACGTTACATGATAATTTGGTGTGCGTTATACCATTATTCGAGAAATGGTAAGCCCCTTTAGCAGATGCTAATGATTTAATTGTCCATGGCGCCTCCCAGCTTTTAAAAGGGCCACTTTTGCTCCTAAATAATGAAGTTAATTTCTGTAAATTGGCCATCGCCTTCCATGTGCTTCTCGCTTGGGCTGGTTTACAAAACAAACTTTATTTAATTAGAAAGTTAAAAAATATCATCTGAAATGAATCGCCGCGGGGTGATTCCAATGGGAATAATAATCCATGGTCGGGGTATGAAATCTGCAAACATTTGTGATATTTTGAACAATCAACGTAAATTAATATTTAAGTCCCACACTTTGTGTACACGGGAAATATTAAAAGCATACATTTTATGGCTTAACCTATATCAGTTTTGAGTTATGGGAGCATTTACAAAAAAAATATTTATAAAGAAGCTTATGCCCGCGACTTCTGCGCAGGATTAGTACTTCTATTAGCCCATTTTCTTTTCCTAGGTCCCATCTATGTTTATACCAAAATTCTTAACCTATTTATTTAAAATATCTATAATTCTTGATTCGATTCAAAGTATCAGGTGAGTAGGTACTTTAAATAAATTCAATAATTTTCTAAAATAGAACTTTGATTTAAATGAAATTTGATTGTTTTGCAAAATGTCATTCTCAAATTTTGATATTTTCTATTAAACAATAATTATTATTTATAATATATTGAAAATAGCTAGCTTTATAAAGCCTATATGTTATTCGGAGTGTGTGCTATATTATTGTAAAATTTCATTAAAATCCATTCAGTAGTTTTTGCGTGAAAGAGTAACAAACACGCATACATCCATACAAACTTTTGCGTTTATAATATTAGTAAGATATACCTATACATATATAAACAGACTTAACAACGTTTTTTGTTTGCTTATCTCCAAGTACTAGTAAAAATATTATATAAGTAAAAATATTGCATCAAATAAATAATAAATAATAATAATACATACTACGAACTAATGGAAACTGGAAGCACAGTAATATGTTTTATTCTCCACTAATATTCAATAACTGAAAGCCGATCTTGGACGTTCAGATTTCTTCGCATTCCATTTATTTTTAAAGCGAACGATTTTCTCGAACCATGTAAACATATTACATATGATATTACAGTAAACATGATAAAATGTCGACGGGAGCATTGTTTGGTTTTGCTTCGCAGTTAACTAAAACACAAACAGTTTAGAAAAGCGTCATTGACACTGAAACGACAACACCGATGATACGGATATTCCGGAATATTCATTGAAACACAATATTGTAATGTGTACTCCGGTCTACCTAGATATTGCTTTCCTTGAAAATACAATATTATAATGTGTATTCCGGTCTAACTAGATATTGCGTTCCTTGAAAATACAATATTATTATGTGTACTCGGGTCTACCTAGATATGGCCTTCCTTGAAAATACAATTGTGTTGGCTTTCCAGAGTTGTATTGTGGGATTTCCTTCGCTTTGAATGCAGTGCTGTAGTTGCGAGCTTTTTTGCTGATGTCTTGTGTGAATTTAGAATTATTTCAGTGATCATAAGCTACTTTTTCATCCTTTACCTGCAACATACAAATATGAGATGAAGACAGTATGCTCCTTATGCGACTGTTACAAAAATATCATACTAAATGATTGATATACATATACTTGATTTTAATGTCTTACCTAAAAATGTACCTACATAGATCTTTGTGTTTTGAATTCTGTTGAATAACAGAAATAATAATTGTCTATAATATATGTTGCTGGTTGTGGTAGACTCTTTGACCTCTCCAGTCTTGACCCATCGCCTTTCACTGCACTCCTTAACCTTAAAAAGCCCTCCCGACGACCTACTCAAAGATGATTTAGACTCCGTTGGAAATTAGTCATAAATAAAATTGTCCAGAGCCCTTATATCAGATTAACAGAAATTATTACTTACATTTTTCCTTAGTGTTAGCACAATCCGAATTAACACAATTAAAAACATTTCCGTGAACATTGATCGCTTTTACGTCTATAGTTCAACAATTAAATATGCTCAATGAATGTTAAAAAGACAAATGAATTAATTTCACCACACATCAGTCAAAGCTGAAACACTTCTCTAAATATGTAGGTAATTACTGTAAACGTTGGCGATAAAGTATACGAAGTTCAAATAATTAATAAGAAAGGTGCAAGCCTATTAGACTAAGAGTATGGATATTAGAGAGACGGCGTGAAGTGTGCCCGCGCGCTCCAAGTGTGCCTTTTCTAGAATTTTACCCAAACGGCTTACATTGGCTGCTGGTTTTTGGCCGTTTAATACGTTCCGACATTTTTACGACAGCGGCCATTTTACATGGTGACAGCCAATGTCAGCCGTGTTGGTAGAATTCTCGAAAAGGCACACTTGGAGCGCGCGGGCACACTTCACATGCCGTCTCTCTAATATCCATACTCTTAGCTATTAGATTTACGTCCGAAGTAATCAACGTCAGCAGCTGTTATAAAAATTGGATGTTGTATTTTCGTATTCACTGAAAAATAAAGCTCATCTGATTATTTATTTGCGTAATATTCCGAAGGAGGCTTGGGCCAATCGGAAGCGGAAATGATTAGGTATTGGGAGGGTCGGGGCAGAGGTGGGGTGGGGTTGGGGTTGCTACAACAGCTGGTGGGGAGGAAGTGGGTGATGGGGCACTTCCGTAATCTGCTTTACTGGGGCTCGGTGCTAAAGTTCATTGAAGAGGTATCGTTATGTTCATTGTAGAGTATCGCTTATTTTACTTTCACGGAAGAACACAGCACTAAATCTTTTATTTTTCAAATGCTGTTGGGTAAGTTTGTATAAATGAGAACAGCTTTTAGAATGACAACGATATTATTTATTAGATCAACTGGTCCGGCTGTAGTTTTACAAATGACCAGTGACAAAATCAGAAACTAAATTGTACTAGAGTGATAATATTTAAAAAATGGGTTTTTGATGTTGTAAAGTAGATTTTTATTTTTTTTCTAAAATCGTTTTATTATATGCAAATTTTCAGGAAATTTCAGTTTGGCAATTGCGCTGCACCAGATTTCCTGGAAATCTTCACAAAAATCAGTTTTTCGGCTACAATAACATCAATTATGCCATTATTTTAAAATATTAGCACACCCAAAAGTACCACTAATTATAGGTAGGTACAGCAGTCCACAATTTTTAGAATTATCACTATCATTGATTTTATCACGATGAGATACTGTCGCAAGGATATCCCAAAGGTTTCATTCTCAAAATATAACTTTCACTTTACAGAAGATGATAACTAAGTAATGGAATAAATCGGTTGTTTAAAAGTTACTCCCTGCTTAAATTCGGATTATGAATTCTTCCACATTTATTTTATTTAACAACTTTAAATATCTGTGGTTTTTATGACTGTCGTTACGTTTTACAATTCCTTTAAAACTAAATATAATTTTCTTAACAGTGGTTTGGACTTGTTTATATATGATTTGTATGCACACTGAATAAAACACGTTTTTTTTATTAATCAAGGCAAGGCTCTCGATTAGCGATCCGGAGGCGGCAGGTTCAAATCCCGACGTGCACAGATATTCATTGAATTGTGTTTTTACAATTTAATAATTTAAAATAATACAATGTATGTTTGCGGCCCGTCCCAGAGAGGAAGATACTCTCAGCATCACTCAGGTGTAAGACCACCATCACAATTTTGAAACATTGCTTGAAATGGCTTTAGCTGTGTTTGGTGACTAGATCTAATTAGCCAAGTATTTTCCCACCTTCCTCTTACTCATCTCCTTCCCGTCCACACTTACTCTCAGCCTCATAACATTCCCCAATAGGAAATGTCATAGTCTCACTTGACTCCAGACGGGAGCAGTTGGGACTCTTGTGAGGTGTGCACATAAAAAAAATCTGAAATCTTAAAATAATTAAATAAATCATAGAATTTACGCAAAAAATCTCGATGTTTTAAAGAAAACTAAAAATTCCCACACAACAATAGATCTTCTATAATATAAGAAAATATTTCGTAATATGATTATCAGAAGTCTGAAAATCATCAGCAAAACGTTGATTTTTGAAAAATTTGTTAATAATTCATTTTAAAATATCTGAATACCGACAAAAAAATTATTTTTCTTAAAAAAAAAAACAACAAAAAATACCATCATCCGTTAGACATTACAGCAAGCAAAGTATTTCTTAAATCTGTTTTCTTTATCCATCTTCGTTAGCAAATATTTAGAGTTTAGCTTTACGTAACAACGCGTAACGAGTTACGGAAGCATATTTCAGTCAGATTGTATAAAAGAGGCATTGGAATGAAATCCTTTGTTATTTTTCAGGCCGCAAAGGTACCGTCTGTCAAGATATGGAATATAAAAATGGAGGGCGCTGCGATGGTTTAAATGGCAACATCAAGACTGTTTAAAAGAGAATTCATACATGGGGTTAAGCATCGTACTTGACTTAATTTAACCAGTGATTCCTGACATTATTTGGAGTAAAAAATGTAAATGAAATTATGGTCTCCGGTGACTTTTTAGATGTATTATTTTTTTTTTCAAAAACTTTTTCGTCAAAATCAAAGAAAAAAAAATTCTTCCACATGTCGTCCCTGGTCTCTAATCCAAGTAACCAACCAACCCCTCACCCCGCCCCTAACTTCCCAATATCTACTGATTTTTATGTTTTTGTAGAAAAAAAAAAATGTCACCGGAGACCGAAATTTCATTTACATTTTTTACTTCAAATAATGTCAGGAATCACTGCTTAAAGTAAGTAAAGTACGATGCTTAACACCCTGAATATATTCACTATTGTCCAAGTGAATATTTTTCACGTCAACATCAAGCAGTGTTGAGAAACCAGTGGTAATTTCAGAAAGGAGATGATTTTACATTATATTGCAAATAATTTTCATATTTTTGTTGAACACTATTGAAAATTTGTTTAATTTTATAAATATCTAATATAATATCTATTTAAATCCATTCCACTCCACTATTTTTTCCGCTATAACAACCATATAGCATTAAATAAACATATCAGCCATTGCTAGCGCGATTTCACCGTACTGCCAATACATTTTTTTAAACTTTTCAATATTTTCAAAATGTCTCCGTCCTGCATCAAAGCAAAAATAATTAGTTGTGAATATATATAAAATATAATAATTATTATAATGTTTATGTACGAGTATTATGCTTGTAAAATGATTGAATTAAAATGATTGATTAAAAGTATTTATTGAATTGTACGAATTATATGTATGAATGGATATGTTTGTAAACGTTAGACATGTATACAGATATATATAAATGTCTGCAAAATGCAAGTTTTTTTTGTCATTTTGAAATGTACTTATTTATCAAAGAAGCTATTTATCAGATGTTAAATAAATAAATAAAAAAAACCATGTGCATTTTTAGAATTCTAAAAATTAAAACATTAGGAAAAATTGAGTTACGTTATTTTCCCTGTAGATGTTCATTTATCTTATTCGGAAGTAAAACATTTGAATCTACTTAACGAATTAATAAGTAAAGTTTTTTTTCTGTTTTATCAAATTTCTGTTGACAGACTGTACGGAGAAGGGCTGCAAGATAATTTTAGTTGAGGGGCTGCAAAATTACAGAGGGAACAATGGAGCTTAGAATTTCGTTTAGATATGCCGTGAACCAGCAGTGAACATTTTACAATAACAAAGCTTTCAAAATGAAAGCTTTGAGCGGTGTTTCAGAAGAAAAATGTACTAAATAAATACTTTGTTATATTTTAGATTTTCGATAAATTCGTACAGACGTAACAATTCTTACCCAAAATGATTTGCTCAGTTAAATTATTGTTAAAATATATAAACTATATATCCAGTTAATTTTTTAACTATATGATGTCGGACAAGAGGGGGATGATAGAAATAAAATTGCCACCAGGAAATAAGCCCTTCCAAAATACGCGGAGAAAAAATTTATTCTAAAATACGATCATTTTATTCGTAAAAACGGTTAAAAACGGGACTGAAGTTCTTACGAACAAATTAACAGTGTTTCAATGTTTAATGTAAGAATAATTTATTGGTATACGTACGAAATTACGTATACCAACAGATTATTCTTACATGTTCCCGCCAATAAACATTGAAACCCTGTTAATTTGTTCGTAAGAACTTCAGTCCCGTTTTTAACAGTTTTTACGAATAAAATGATCGTATTTTAGAATAAAATTTTTCTCTGTGTACTATCTATGTAAAAATAAGATTCAACTACCCAGAGAAGGTGGAGCTATGGCATACTCACTTGAGGAATCTTATGAAACTGAAGAAAATGGTTGAAATGTCAGATCTGGTCACTGAGCTTAGCTAAAGCCTAAAACTATTTTAATTTCTTAATGATCTCCGACCAGAAAGAAACTGAGAGAATCTTCCATTCTGGAACGAGGTGCAAATGTTTTAATACATGTACATTATTTTTAAAACTCTGTGACAATACAATAAAGAGATAATATTTTCGCCCAACTCTCATTGGTTCAATGATTGCATGATAAATCCAGGGAAAGCAAACATGTAAAAGTTATTTTGACCCGACTGTTGATTCCCGGTAGTTGCCCCCTGAGTCATACAAACTGATTACAGTTCTATGTAGCCAATGAATTCACCTATCTTTTGTCTATTATCACATATTCGTAGAATTTATAAACAAAATATTATTAAATCGTTAACTTTAAAACATTTTAAAGAATCTAGAGAATATTTATTTTGTTGTATTTTGAATCTACAACATATTTTATAATCGCTTTAATAACAAAAATTTAAACCTTATTTAGGCACATTTTGGCAACAATGCAATCCGTAGTTGTGGAAATAGTGCCATATTGTGGCAAAAAGCGCTCGAGGGCTAAATTCGACTCCTTGCCTCATTCACATTCATAAATATTACATGGCCCGACTCAAGCATCTGATTCACTTGATCGTGCCCCGTCTTTCACGGGCGTCCTCGACTTCTTCTACCATTCGAATTTGAGTCATATTATAGTCTCTTTACACTACTTTTTTCATTCATTCGCTCTAAGTGTCCAAACCATCTAAGCGTCTCTTTCTTAATCTTACTTATTACTAGTAGGCGGCTAGGTGGTGGCAAAACGAAGAATTCCAAGTTGAAAATTCGCAAAAACATCATTCGGAGATATTGAGGTTTGATGTTTAGAATTGATTCGTTATTACAAAAACATATCATTTCAAAAATTCAAATTTCAATATCTCCGAATGATGTTTTTGCGGATTCGTGACTTGGAATTCTTCGTTTTGCCACCGCTTAGCCGCCTTCTACTTATTACACTCGCATCAGCCTTCCATTCTCTTCGGATCTCCACATTCCTTACACGATCATTCATAGTTTTACCACACATACGTCTCAGGGATCTCATTTCTACAGCATTCAGTCTACTTTCATCCTTTTTTTGCCAGTTCCATGCTTCACTGCCATACATCAGGGTAGGTACTAGCACTCCATTGTGGACTGCTAGCTTCGGTTTTTTGGACATTTTTTTCTAATCTTCGCTTATTTGTTTATAGATACCTATGTATATACTCTAAGGCAGTGGTCACCAACATACGGCCCGCGGGCCGGATCCGGTCCGCCAAAGATTTTCATCCGGCCCCCCAAAAACTCCTGATTTCTGCTTGTAAATAATACATAAATAGCAATTTTATAGAATCTTTATAAATGGTTGTGAATTCACGGCAGCTACTTTCAATTCATCAATCGGAATTTGATTAGGTAAAGTAAAAAGTAAAAAAAATGGGTATTTGAGATAACTAGAGTTTTCGGAGATTTCGTTGTTGAAGGCGACCAGTACTCAAAAATTTCCCAGACACTGTCATTTTTTGTTGAAATTCTAAAAACGTAGTGCAGGAAAGATAAAAAAGGGTAATTCAGGCAAAACAGAGGCCAAATAGGCCAGAGGCCAGAGGACAAACATTTTCCAAATTAAAATTTATAAAATAAAAAAACAATCGATCACACCCAACAGTTTCCCATCTTAAATCTTATTTGCAAATTGGCACCAAAAAATTTAAAAATAATTAATTTGTCAAAAAGGCGCAAACTTCGCACTAACCACAATTTACACGCGATACTCGTAGTATCAAATTTATATATTTTAGTTTGGACAATGTCAACTAAATGTCAATGTAAACTAGAAAAACCACGTGTAGAAATAAATTCAATACTTGGAGTATACAATACCTTTATTATTACTATTTTCCCTTTTAATGTGTAAATATTATCATAAGTAAGTAATATAGTAATGTATGTAAGTATATATCTAAATATTGTTTTATTTGTAACTCAAAAAAAATAAAATAAAATCCATACAATATGTAAAACTGTAAAACTACACAAATAAATTATTTTAATAATTGGAAGGCGTTTATTATTTCTTTATTCCTTTTTTTAATTAGCTGTAAATATAAATTAGATATTCCTATTTCCTATGAAGTATTTTTCCATTGCAAAATACGCACATCTAAATCAATATTCTAATTGGATTCTAATCGGAATAAGATTTTATTTTTTACCGGCCACCGTTTTCAAAAAATTTAATCCGGCTCTTTTCTCAAAAAAGTTGGCGACCACTGCTCTAAGGTACGAGAATAAATAAGAAAATAAATTGAAGCAATGGCAAGTGAAAAAGTTACAGTTCGTATTAAAAGAAAGAAAATTGTAGCACAAACCACAGCGTACTTAACACGTGTGGATTGTGGAACGGCACGTGTTGTTTGTCCGAGGTCGACTCGTGTAAGAAAGCACTATCCATTATCCGTAATGCAAGCGTGTTATTCCTCTCTAATATAATATCTCTTTTCTTTGTTTATTATTCTTCGCCTTTAGAGGAAAATTTATAAATAAAGTTAATGTCTTCAAAAAGAAAATATGCAGTGGAAAAATATATCGTGGCAAGGCTGACTATTTACTACTTGACAGTTGGTGTTGTATCTACATGGGTAGTTCAATAACGGTGGGGACATACCTAGCGTTAAAAGCGTCGGCGTTATATGGCTTGGCCTATTTCAGCACATCGCTCGCCATACATTTGCAATGGGAATGCATGGCGAGGGATATGCTGAAATAGGCCAAGCCAAATAACGCTGTATGTGTCACAAGTCTTGTGACACACACACATAAGTATTATGCAATTTCTCTGTGCTTTTTTACATATTACGGTTTTCCCTCCTCCTTGATTCCCCATCCAACCCTTCCGCACACGGAGAAAAATGTTATTCTAAAATACGATAATATTATTTTCCTAAAAACGGGACTGAAGTTCTTACGAACAAATTAACAGGGTTTCAATGTTTATTGGCGGGAATATGTAAGAATAATCATTGAAACACTGTTAATTTGTTCGTAAGAACTTCAGTCCCGCTTTTAACCGTTTTTACCAATAAAATTATCGTATTTTAGAATAACATTTTTCTGCGTGTACCCCTCCTCCCAGAATTTTTTCCCTGCCGCTTACTCCATAAAATAGATCCATTTTTCCAACAATTCGCGTGACCTATTTAATTTTTTAATGCAAATTTCATAATGCCAGAGCTCCCCATTATATATATCTACATGGTGTAACAGGACTTACCCGAGAGATTTTACCCAGCGATTACTGAGCATATTTGGAGTAATAAATGTATTTGTCGTTTTGTTGTCCGATGATATTTTTTTTCTATTTTCTAATCGTATGAATAATATAGAAAATAATTTCATAACGCCAGAGCTCACTAATTTCATAACGCCATCCTATAACCATCCCGGGTAAGCGCACATCATATTCCCAAAGTTTCACCGCAATCGGATGAACGGTATGGTCAAGCATAACCTACGAACACGCACAAACAAGCAAACGAACAAACTTAATTTTTTTATATATTAGATTGAGCTCAGCAGACATCAAATGACTAATTCCCAGATAAAGTTTTAGTGAAATGAGTAGAGTGAAAGATATCCCCAGCCTCGCTCCGGTGAAAGACAAGCATTTTGAATCGAAACGTCGTTGATTTTATTAGCTTTCTATTTATTCTTTATTTCTTCCCTTCGATTCTTTCAATCGCTCAGTATACCCCAATCAGGGTTGTCATAATCCTACTGGCTCCGGATAGAGAAAGCAGTTGGGATTCTAGTGCGGTATAAAAATAAATTAAATATAATTGTTTATCTCGACTGACCCAACAAACAATGTCGGATGAACAATTTGGTAACTTTGCACTTTGCACTAGAGAGTGGTCGGCAGACCGCGGCTCTCCAGACATCAACTCCAATTTCACCTCCACTCAACCAGCCCTATGAACTGGAGCTGCCGAGCGAACTTTGACTCGATCAGCATCAGTGTTGCCAACTCAGAAAACGAGAAAGGATTCCTTCGAAATGCGTAAGCAGAAGAATCCGCAAAGATAATTGCAATTTGCATTCTGAACACGAGACTGGTTTTAACTTGCATTCGAGTCTATCAGTCCGCACCAGCAAAAAAATATCATTGTACTCATGAACACGTAAGCAGTGGCGGTTCGTGGTTTTTTTAACGGGGGGTTCAGAAATTCAAGAGAAGATATATTGTCTAATCAAAATTTACTCTCGTCACATAAATTAAACAAAGTTAGTGGAGGGGTACCTAAATAGGTACTATTGTTTTTAAATAAGTTGATACTCCTCGACACAATTATTAAACAACCAAAATGGTTTTAGACGATTTAAATTGTTTAATGGTTTTTACAACACTGCTAATGTACGTTGCTAATTATTTTTTTTTTCAATAAGAAAAATTGCGTAGAATGTAGAATATAATATAATTGATATTTTATAACATAAAAAAAACAAGAAACACAAATAAAGGTGGCCACGAAATAAAATTAGCTTTTTTCACTTACACAAAAAATCCATTATACACGTATACAAAATATAATTATGTTTAATTTCCAAACTTTTTTCATAAGTATTAGCGTTATTTTTTTGTATATAACACTGTATTCCGTCATTGTGTGAAAAAATTAGGACAGAATATTCGCGACAACCGATAAACGCAACCACTTTCAATTTGAAAGCCGAAACAATACTAAGAAAGCTCAACACAAAATTGCATAACTAGCGACGTTGTTTGCCGAAAATTTAGTAAATGTAGTTATAACGACTTATCTATAAACAAAAAAATACGAAACAGAAGTCAAAATCGGTCCACATCAATAGTAGATTTACAAATGCCATTAGTAAACCGTTGGAGAAATGCAGAAACAAGAAAATAAAAAATGTACAAAAATGACTACAAAGTTAAATACCATAATTTATAACATATAACTTGCATCCGTCGGTGCAAAAGTCGACCGTCAGCCGGTCATCCTGCGATAATCTCGGGCTTCGTTTCGGCGAGACTCGTCAAAGTTCGGAGGTCACGTGAGATCTTGACTTGTGATCAGCGCACCAAGCTGCGTAGTTTTGTCCATTCTACCGTCACAGCGATTGTATCGGCTATGATTTTTTCGTATGGACAAATGTGTGCGGATCGCAACGCGCACAAAATGGGAATAGATAGGTACCTACCGTATTTTTCGGTGGCGCGAGTTTTAAAGACGGAATTTTAATGTCGAGCTATCTGTGATGCGCTTATATTACTATACAACAAGATTGTTTTATTTTATCATCTTTTTAATGGGGGTTCACCGCACAAACGCACTTTAGAGAAAACCGCCACTGCACGTAAGTAAATGGTTTGCTACTAATTTTGCAGCACACAGTCTGCTTGTCAATCCGTGAGAAATAGTTAGGTTTCAGGCAAGTTCTCTAGTGATTGTTTTATATAGGCTTGTATTACCCACATATAACTACAGACAGTAATTATACAATTTTTTATTATCAGAAAAACTCTCTTTTTAACTTTTGAAGGTTATTCCCATCTATGTAATATATCATTGAAGAAGAAGATAAAAATAATAATCTAAATTAAAATATGAAAATGAACAAGCCACAGAAAAAATAATAAAACATAACGGTCGCAACTGGGACTCGAACCCAGATCTCTCGACTTACCGGGGAGGCGTTCTACCACTTCAGCCATTGCGTTTCATTATAAAATCGCCGTAATTGTCAGAGTCATATTTAAAATTTCAGAATTAGCAATATTAGTTTGAAAAGCTCCAATAATAAGTTACAGATTTGCAAAATCGACATTGTTCGCTTGGACAGTCGATCTATCAATTAGATTCCGATTTTCCTGTCTAAATGTACGATTTATCATATTTAATCATGATTTTACTTCTACCGAACGATGTTTTCATCACCATTTTCCTCTCCCCCTTCACTTTCATCCTTCAATATATTGTGCGAGCGACATGGAAGGTTCCTTTATTTTGGAAAACAGAAAAATTCGCGTTAATGTCATATTAATCTTAAAAATACTACAGATGATAGGTAATGCCCTTTTTTCGAGGAAACCATTTTTGAAATCATTAGCTTAGGTATTTCCAGAAACTGATCAAACTTTAACCCGTTTAATCACAGGAGACCATATTTGTCCCTTAGCTCCATAGATCTCATGGAAATCGTTGTCTCCCTTACTATCATAGTGAGAAGTATGATTTAAACGGTGTAGGAAAGCGAATACAACACGATATATATTCAAATCTAAAAGTAAACCACAGCATTTTTTTTTTAAACGTACACCTTTTTGAAACCAAAGTTACTGATCGCAATTTGAAAAAAAAAAATGAAACTTTGTGAATTTTTTAAGATTTTTTTTACATGAAACGAAAAAAAGTGAGGTGACAGTAACGTTTACAATTTATTTGTCTAATGAAATATGTATGTGTTTTTTATTTTTTTTCATTATCAGTCACTTTAGTTAGAAAAAACGTGAAGTGAGCAATTTAAAATTTTTTTTAAAGTTTTCATCCAATATTTTATTTTAAAAAAATTATGTGGTTATTTCTAATAATAAAATTTGAAAGCCTATTTCATCACCTTTCGAAAACAGTTTTTATTTTTTGAGTACGTTAACAAATATTCCATTTATTTGGATTTTATTGCGAAGCGGGAATATTTTTAGCCTAATTTTTGAAGGGTTTTTAGCCAGCTTTATCAGTTGTCTAACTTCTAATACTGCAAACATTACTAAGTACGCACGAGTGCTAACTTGATAGAAGTCGATCTTGAGAGCGAGATAATCTTATTTCTTGCCCTCGGCCTTTTTGTCAGAGTTCAAGTTAAGAGTTAAGAGTTAAGAGTTTGAAATGAAAGCGTGTGCTTGAATGATGGTCAAACAAAACCAATCTTGTTCTCGACTTGGAGCATATCTTTCCCGAACCAGATAGAGTGCCCTCTGTAGCGTGCTCGTATAACGACCGTAGAAGTGGTTGATTAATATATTATGACTCGAAAAAGGGAGATTTTACGCAGGGGAAGGTTCTAAGTATTTAAAAAACAGTAGATACCTAAACATTCCCAAATTATTATATTCTGGCATTATTTGAATTCTTTTTACTGGCATCGTTATTCGCAGAAATTATTGCTTGTGAGATAATGGACTATTAGCTGGAAGATTATTAAGATGAAACCCGGTGGTGGAGAAATTTGAAAAATAGATTTTACTAAATTGTTGCTGTCACTGTTGCTCTTACTCCACCGGATATTGCGCGAAAGGGACAATGCACCTCGGGCTACTAATACCTAACTAAAATCGAGGTTTTGTATTCTCAACTTTTCTCCTCCAAAAGTGGACTGTTTTCAATTATTTTTTACCAACTACATAAAAAAAAACTATTCTATGTTTGTACATTTTCTCTTTTTTTTTAAAAACATTGTCTAGTTTGTTACTGAACGTCTTTTGACGGCGTTTAAACCAGTCAATTTTATTGATTTTTAGAAGGTCATAACTTCTATAAAAAGTAACTTATCAAAAAAAAAAACAAAAATTACCGACACGCTAGTAGTTGATATCTATTTTATGTAAAAACAATAATTTCTCTATCCCCTTAAGCCGGTGCGGCGACGCATTGGATCAATTCATTTTTAGGTTGTTAACCCAATTAGCCTAACCTAACCTAATCTAACCTGACCTAACCCAACCGGTAATATTAAAAGTTATACCGTTTTATGTGTCTGTATTTTGTTCTGCTAAAAATACTGGTTCATTGCTGTTGTTAACAACATTAGGAAAATTGCACAAGCGGTTCAACTATGACATCCCCGTTGGGAGATGTAATAAAGCTGAAAAAAGTTGGTGGAGGGGACGGGGAGAAGTAAAAGAGGAAGGTCTATCACTACACAAGCGGCTAAAGCTATTTTAGGAAACATTCTGATTGCAACATGACGATATATTGACCATGATTAGATTGTTTTAGAAATGATGTGGTAATAAAAACGATCATACCTAATTATAAGTGCAACACGTTAATACAGTATCAAAATGTATTTTATCATTTTGGTTTCTTCTGCAAAGTGGTTAGAAGAGAACCTCTAACACATTCCACTTTTTAACACTCCACAATTATATAATTTTAATATATATAATGTTATCGAAGAAAGCAAACACACTACATTATACAAATGAAAAAAGTTTTTTTATTTAAACTGCTTTATTTTATTTAAACACGTCGACCGGTTTTGGTTGATCTAATGTCAATATATTATTTTGATTCATCTGTAAATTCACGGCAGTATCACTGACTTGAAACGAATTGATGATCTATAAATTTCTCAAGACTGAAGTAAACAGTTTTCAAGGGCGACAGAACACTAACTGATTCAATTGCAATCGTTCATGTATAAATAATATCATACCATTTGATCTTTTTAACCTGCAAATACGTATGTAAATGTGTTCAATGATGATCTCAGCCAGAAGTGATATGGTACCTATTTATGGAAAAACTTGCTTTAATATTTACCACGGCGTTTCGTGCTTTTTTGTACTTTTAATGAATTAATTACGACACGCAATTACTTCATTGGCGTCTTGTCTTATTGTTTACTTGATATAAACATCGAAATTATTAGCATTACATAAATTATTATCGAAAATGAAGGTATTTCAGAAATGTTCGGAAATTTACATGATTCCAGAGTTCACCGTTCGCGAGCAAACAGATTTTCTGCTATATTCGTAGTCATATTTGAATGACAGTACCTTTAAGCTTGGAAGATGAATTTGAAGACGAAATTTCGACTGGGAAAAATACGAATTGCTTAAGATCAATGATTTGAAAACGTTTATTGAAATTTCGAGCTAAGATTTTTCCACTCTTTATAAGGCTTTCAAATAGTATTGCATAATAGGACAGGTATACGTATATTCAGTGGCGGCTCGTGACTGTTGGTGAGCTAGAGTGCTAATATTAACAAAAATGGCACTATTGATGTCGTTGTAGCCGAAAAATATTTTTTATTTTTTTTTCGAAAATTTATTTTTTGTATGAAGATTTTCAGGAAATCTGTGCGGCGCACGGCAAAACTGAAATTTCCTGAAAATCTTCATACAAAAAATAAATTTTCGGAAAAAAAATAAAAAATATTTTTCGGCTACAACGACATCAATAGTGCCATTTTTGTTAATATTAGCACTCTAGCTCACCAAAAGTCACGGGCCGCCACTGCGTATATTACGAATTTTTATGACGACATTCACGTAAAATCGATGACGTCATCTATGTAACATCGTCATCGATGTAACTGATCACTTCATTAATTCATATTTTTTCGTTAAGGAGGGTTTGGATAAGAAGGCTTTACAGCTTATGAATAATAATTCGGCTGTCAAATCACCAACTTTATCTCAAAAGACACTTGCAACAGAAAGAGGGGTTACAACCATGGACTTAATAAATCCTGGACGGAAATATTCGACTAAAAATTGAAGCCGCGGGGTGAAGGAGAAGATGTATGAAAAATATCAAAACTTAATTACATTTCTAATGACGTATCGATTTCCTCTCTCATTAAATACCCAAAAATTCATAAGCCGTTATAATTGCAATAAAAATACAAAAAAAGGTTAATTATACCAGGCATGTTCAGAAAGTATGTGTACTGTGATCATAACGGGCTGTGGTTTTTTGTTTTTTGAGGGTTTGCAACATTGAGTTGTAGAGAGGTACCTCCTGACCAGAGTGAGCATCGCAGGAACACGGTAGTACGTAAACTCAGGTTGTAGTGTCCAGTTGCGTGAAAGATTTCGGTAAGAAATCCCGCCAAGTGCGATCCACGTTCAGCACAAGAAAAATCGGGTCAATAGCACCCGCGAGTCTCTTGAGCGAATTGAATGGGAAGGTGTGAATTTTCTGAGCTCTATTGTGGCTGGAGATGAAACGTGCGTGGCTCATTACACGCCTGTGATAAAAAGACAGTCGTCATATCAACTCCCCATCTGCAAAAAAAATTCAAAACCAAAATTTCAGACCAAAAAATCATGGCTTCATTGTTTAGGACCGAAAAGGTATCATTTAGGTCTATTTTCTTTCTCAAAGGGAGGCCATCAATGCACAATGATAATGTGAGACCATAAAAAAACTCAAAACGAGCATTAAAAAACAAGAAAGGGAATGCTGACATTGCTGACCAGAGGGGTGTGCTTGTTGCACGATAATGGTAGATTCAGACTTATATGTATACATCGCTACGCCTAACAATATCTGGGCTATTTAGCAACCATAGATTTTCAATGAAAATTTATGTTTTAGAATCACAATTTGGATGGATGTTTTGAACCATCCCCAGTGTTCCCCTGACTTGGCGCCTTCATATTAACATATTTTGTCCTCCCTGAAGGCACAGATGGGTGGGATTAAATTTTTAACCGACGAGCAGATGCAGAAACAGGTTCTGAAGTGGGGAAGGAGCTGGCGGGAGAGTTCTTCGAGGAGGGTATAAAGAAGCTTGTGCCACGGCTCACCACATGCATTTAACGGGATGGCGATTATGTGGAAAAATAGTCAACACGTGTATAAAAAATATCCTGTAATTTTCTTTCAAATAGATGTTTTAAAAATTCGTTTAAAAAAATAAAATAATTTCTGAACATGCTTCGTATACCACTTTGCATACAAATCATTTCAAAAGTTTGTCATACAAAGGTGGTTGCCAGGCGATTTCCCGTTACCCTATATTTGGCTTCAAAGCCATTCATACAAAATCCACAAACGCTCCGTCCGGCTTTTAGGTTCGTGGTTACAACGGAGCTGTCAGCGACAGGACTATATTGACCCACTAGAGATTCAAAACGTAGCACATAATTACATATTTACCACTTACAAAAAAACGTATTTGAAATTTTACACAACTGATGGACAACAATGTTGCAACAAATTCAAACCATGTTTAAAGTATAATATAGAGAAGTAGTTTTATCCACTCGATCGCTTTTTGCAACAATATGGCACTATTTCCACAACGACGGATTGATTTGTTGCCAAAATGTGGTAAATTTTTATTTATTTATTTTTATTAAAGCGACTCTGTAATATGTTGTACATTCAAAATATAACAAAATAAATATTCTCTAGATTCTTTAAAATGTGTTAAAGTGAACGATTTAATATATTTTTTAATAAATTTATTTATTTATTAAATAAATTTTGTACATTGTATAGATATTTTGTTATTTCATCCGCCATGCTAGGGATGTCCCTGTGTTATGGCGGGTGAAGTTTACAGATAATATAACTATGAATTTATGACAATGAAGTTTACAGATAAAATAATATTTGATAGTAATGAAGTATACAGATAGATAATGAAACAATGAATTTATGATAACGAAGTTTACAGATAATATAATAATTGATGATAATGAAGTTTAAGGATAATATAATAATTGATGATAATGAAGTTTACGGTTAATGCAGCCATGAATTTATGATAATTAAGTTTAGATATAATATAATGATTTATGAAAATGAAGTTTACAGACAATATAATAAGGAATTTGTGACAATGAAGTATACAGATAAAATAATAATTGTTAGTAAGGAAGTTTACAGATAATATTAAATTGAATTTATGTTAACGAAATCCTACGAATATGTGATAATAAACAAAAGGTAGGCGAATTCCTTGGCTATATAGAACTATAATCAGTTTGTATGTCTCCACATTCAAATTCGAAGGTATGATTTATTTATGAGGGCGGTAAAATTTCCTTTAGCAATCCGAGAAAAAATATTTTAATTGATCTGTCGCTCCAGTGGTTATCCTTGATGCATTTGAATTTGTTTTACCTTTGTTATTCGGCAGGGGAATAGTGGGGGGTAAACCATTATATATTACGGAAAAAAAAAAATTAAAAAAAATGATTAATTTATATTGTAAATTTGAGCGTTCCACCATCTTGATGTTGAATCATTCTGCAAAAAAACATAAGTCTAGTTCTTGGGATTTATTGTTCTCTTTACGAAATACTAAAATACCAAGCAATCACATTTTACCGAAGGAAATAAGTCCTCATTTACGATAATAGGTACAACACACAATGGTCGTGACAAAACCACGGGAAAGTTTTATCTGTTGAATGTCAAAGGTTAGATTATATTTGATTACAAAACGGTCAGGAATTTAAAACCCAATTAGAGACTTAGTTCTTTATCCACTGGAGCGACAGAGCAATTTCAAATATTTTTCTCGGATTGATAAAGGAAATTTTTTTGTCCACATTAAAAAAAATCATACCTCCGAATTTGAATATGGAAACATACAAACTGATTATAGTTCTATACAGCTAATGAATTTACCTATCTTTTTTATATTATCACATATTCGTAGGATTTATAAAAAACATATTATTATTAAATTGTTGACTTTAAAACACTTTAAAGAATCTAGAGAATATTTATTTCGTTATATATATGAAAGTACAAATAATATTATATAGTCTTTTTAAGAAAAATAACAATAAATTTTGTCACATTTTGGCAACAAAGCAATCCGTGGTTTTGGAAATAGTGCCATATTGTGGAAAAAAGTGTGGGTTATGTTTAGCGTTACATTATAATTCAATTAATTTAATCCACTGAAATATCAAACACAGGGTGTTACAGCGCGTACCGATGGATTTTAACCAGTGATCCCTAAGCATATTTGGAGTAAAAATATAGATGTCATTTAGCTATCCGATGATGAATATTTTTTTCAATTAAAAACAATTAAAAAAAAATTCCATCACACATCGCAACTGAGTAGTCGGGTATAGCCTAACGGGTCACGTGGTAAGCACTCCGTGAAGTTATTTTTGATTTCCGAAGAAAAAAGTAATTTTGCTTTAAAAATAAATTTTCTTCGGCATATTTAGCACTCAGATTTAACACCTAAAAGTGCTTTTATAAAGATACACCCTTTTACTTTTCAACAATCTTGGTTTTGCCATATAAAGTCAACTTTCACAATTTAACAATTTGAAACGTCTTCTATTTGTCCACTTTTATTCATCAGACTGTACTTTAAAGATTTTATTTTACTCTACTTTAATAACTTATGATGAAAAAGTAACCCACAGGGCTTTCGACATCATAAAACTATTAGTATAGTTGCTACCTTATTCATAAAATAACTTTCTTTCTTCATTTGACATATTAAAATGACAGAATGACGGACTACATTCGAAATAATGGCTTTATTATTTATATAAGAAGACAGATTGGGCAGATACGAAAGATCCAACGAGAAAGACAACATAATTTTCCATTTAGTGGTTGAAAATGTCACGAAGTCAAATATTATATTCCACTGAAAATAATTTATGCTTTACATTTAAAGCAATATGAACCAATGGCATTATAAAAAAATATTCATATACAGATGTTTTGATAAAAAAAATAATTTATATTACAAATTTATTAATTTGAGAATATTTCATAAAGTAATATTTACAGTGGTTGAACAGATTAATGTAAACTCACGTTATTTGCCTATTATCTTTACATATTATATTATTCTCACTGTGAGAGATAACACTTAGGGATGTACAGTCTGAACAAAAAAATGCAACATCAAAATGACTCAAAGGTAAAAGGACGCAACTTAAAAACATCACTGCCCAGGTGCATATTTTTTACAATATACTCGTATAAACGAGGTACACAGAACTTTTGTGCTGAGTGCTATCCAAATGGAGGTGCTGAAAATAATTATGAAATGTATCCATTAAATAATTTAATGTATAAATTCGCCATCCCTCTTTCAAAAATTTTAAATGTTGGTCTAGAATACTCTTGAAGTGTTGAAACCAGAAGCCAGAAACATTGGTAAAAAAGTATTATTCCAAGTAAGAATAATAATTTTAATGTAACGCTGGAAGCGTAATATTTGTAAGGAAAATTATTATTTTTTATGTTTTTGATTTTTTAATTTGGAAGAAACCACTATAACATAATATGACATGTGGAAGAAAAATTTCGTCTATATTTTGAGTTACGTTTTTTGACGTTTTTCCTGTCAAACGGCAAAATATCAAATCTGGGAACTTTTTCAAGAGTAAAACATAATAACATAAACCTCATTTAAAATAAAGTGTTCTAAAATCGGTGTTAACCTACAAATTCAAAAAAATTGCCAAGAAATATATGTTTCGCTTTAATTGTCAAAGTATTCACGGATGTTAGTTTATCCGTATATCCTCGTATTATCCTCTGAAAGAGAGCAAGCTACACCCATAACAAGGGATGTAATCTGCCCTGAAGCCTTGAGAGTTCTGCCGGGCTTTAAGGCTAAGGGTGCCATTTTGCCAGGATGTCAGGCCGCCTGCGCCTGAGACGGAATGCGGGAATGTCATGGGTCAAACCCACCACTTCACCCGAAACAAGTACCTCCGTACGAACGTACATTACGTAAGAACGTTTTATTTTATTGAATATGTATTTAATTTTAGCGGGGGAGGATTTACCGAATACTGTGTGAATTTAATTCACATGGAATTAAAACAATATCAGAAGCTTACGCTTGCCGAACAAAGTTTTAATGAAATACAAATACAAGCCTTGTTTTTAAAATACCGACTAATAAACTTTTATTTTTTTACGTCCAGCTGGCTTTGTACGTGTTTATTTTTTTAAAAGTAAACAACATCTAAATTTGAACAGCAACAAAGTAAGTCAAATACGTCCAATAAAATAAAATACTTTTTTGTTTAAAACCACGAGATTTATTAATTTATGAACCGACCGGTATCGCTTTACTCAAGCATCTTCAGGGAACAAATTAAGAGGCTAGACTTTGAACGACACGCGGAACACCCGCGACTGTCATTCTGTCCCGCTCACAATAAGCTCACGCACACTTACAATACATGCGAATGCCAAATGTGCGAATGAGACAACGCTCAAATTTACACACAGAAATCGCCCGAAAAAAGGTTTATGGAGAATACACTTTTCTACACCGAAACTTTCACAAAATTGAAATTTTAAAAAATATATATTTTTTAGAAAGAAGAAGCTACGTCGGCAGCTTTTTATAATTTTATAATTCTTTATGAGAGTTGAGTTAGCAGCACTTTTTTCTTAAATAATATTTTTTAATAAATCGTACATGTTTGACAGTGATACGTTAATACGAAACGCATCGAAAATTCGAAAACATACCGACATAGTTTTCACCCTCTAGAAGGCAGTATAAAAAAAATATATTCATTTTGTGCAATTTTCGATGTAGAAAAGTGTTTTTTCCCGGGCGTCTTTTTTGTATGGGCCGAAAAGCGAAGTCTATCGTCTTAATACGTGGTTTTAAACAAAAAAGTATTTTATTTTATTAAATATGTCAAACCACAAAGTGATTGCTTTCTACAATAATATCAAATGTCCCTTAACATCCTGTATACTAGATTTTGAAACACTACTGGAAACACCACTAAAGAGATAAGCTGTTGAAAATATTTTGCTGGTTTGCCAGAAGAAATGCCAAATCCGCATAGATCACAGTTACCGTTTTATCACTTCAGTGTATAATTTTTTTTTATCATTTGATTAAAGTTTTCTATCTTTCATCTGTCTGAATCAGCATTTTATGAGAACGTTCATTTCCAAATTCAACACAAAAACGGTATCCACCTAAAACATTCTTACCACCATTTCTTAGAAGA
The DNA here is from genome assembly GCA_951813805.1 of Limnephilus auricula. Lineage (NCBI taxonomy): Eukaryota > Metazoa > Arthropoda > Insecta > Trichoptera > Limnephilidae > Limnephilus > Limnephilus auricula. The sequence continues at coordinate 18,990,691 of OX638388.1, read as the reverse complement.
CCCGCTCTAAAATACCATTGTCATTGGGTAGATCCATTTTATTTAACGGCCACTGAAAATACGCATCAAATTGATCGGCAGTAGAAGTACAAGTGCTATCGTAATATTATGTTGGAGAAAGAAAAGCGATGGATATTACAAAGGATCGGCCTTCACTTTAGTAATGTTCCCTAAACTGTACCCGACGGACCCATAATACATTACATTATTATCCTTGTAGATTTAGTACTGCCAGTTTATGACGAGTAAAATTATAGTAACGGCTTAATAGCAGAACCGTAACTAAAAATGAAAGTGCCTACCTTCGAATAAAGATAAAGTTTATTGATTGACTCGGTACCTATCTATGAACTAAAAGGTTTAGGAATTCTTAGGTCTTGAATCACTGATAAATTATTAATGTTTTGATTGACATTCACACATTGACGTCAAAAATGGAAACTTAATATTTTAGACCTGAAAAGTTTTTTTAATATAAATAAATCTTCCCACCATAGAGTGCAGCTGGCAACACGGTATCGCTTAGACTGTAGTTAAGCATAGACTACCACTTTCAAAACACAGGACCTTTAAGTCTATAATAGCAAGGTAACTTTTTAAAAATACCTACATGAGGTAAAAATTGCGAGGCGCATATGACGCCGTTCTATTTGTATGAATAACATTAACTTTAAATTCAGTAATTAAAATGATTCCCACTTCATGTCAAATCAGAATCTAGTAAATCAAAAAAAAAAATCTTTCAATAACACATCTGCCTTGATGATGGACACTTTAATGTTGTCCGAAACGTCGGCTAAAGAAGGAGTTAGCGTAACACAGCATAATATCCCAAAAATAAACAACAAAAATACTTTTGGAAGTGAAAATCTTAAATCATGTTTGACCTATCAAGAGTTCCACTGTAAAAGTGTAAAGTCAGGTTGGGCATCCAGTTAGAGGACGTTGTGGGGCTGATGCGTGAAGATGGATGTAAATAGTTCTCTCTGGCAATAAGTCAGTATTTCTAATATAACTAAATAAATAAAAAAAGCCGAAACCGAGAAAAACTTTACATAACTTAACTGAGTTTTACTCCCGAAATGAAATCACCAAGAAACATGTAAACAGGTGTTTTAACCCGTGAGACCTACTCAAGGTCTTCTTTGTGCTTTCCGGGAATAATCCCTTTTCAATTCGGACCTTGGGTGAATTCCACCTGTAGGACATGTTTCACGATGTAATTTTCTGATTTTCCTCCCCCTTCGTCTTCACCACAGACTCATAATATTTACCCTCCAAGGAAAATCTATGAAATTTCATCATATTATGTAAATAAGAGAATACTCGTATATCGACTCCATGTTTCGATGTGGTACGGCGAAACTCCAGAGGGTAATTAATCACAAACAATAGGGTATTTTCACAGACGAGGGATTTTGTAGAAAATGTACGGAATATTTAAAGATCATTTTTCTGATTTTAATCATCCTACTAAAAATGTTTGCTTTTTATGTTTTCATTCAAATTTATTAATTTAAAAAACGATGAAAAACCGACAAAACCAAAACATCCCGTGGTTGGCAAGGGCACCAAATACGCACGTCAACAAACAAAAAAATACCTACTACTGTCAGAAATGTCTAAGCCGGCCGACGTTCATGACGTCATATGATAGCCCCGCCCTAAAATATCGTTTTGGCGGTATATCAAAAATGGGAAACTTAGATTCGCTGTAGAAAATTTATTCGTCAATATAAAAATGCCATAATCATCGTTATTTTTTTCTTAACTTTTGTAAGCAATAAAAGTTACACTATTGATGAAAATCTAAAGGAAAAAATATTAATTATTAGTAATGAGTAATGATGGATTTTCGTTAAATTAAGCGATCGTGTATCCGATCCTATCTACCAACCTCTACAGACCTCTATTGGCTCACTAATGTGGATAATAATGCGTGTTTTGTAAAACTACGAGCACAATACTGTACTAGAAACACTTTAAGAACATAATACATATAATATACACGTTTCGCATACCTACATGGACACCACCAGGGCCCCTAGCACACTCGATCGATAAGGATTGACAGGATAACTTTCAGTAACTTTTAATCGTTCCCTAGCATGACTGCAGATCACCAACGAATAAGTGACAGTTAACAATGACTAAGTGTCCTTAATATATTCGATATCAACTGTTGTTTGTACGTTAGCGATCAACGGTTGTCCTAGGGGAACGATGAGAAGTTACCGACAATTATCCTATCGATCCTTATCGATCGAGTGTTCTAGGGAGCCAGGAACAGTTATAGCAAAGTGATACTTGAAATCCGCGCAATATGAGACTTTTCTACGCTCGTAGTAGCTACGTGATCTAATTTCCTAAAATGCGCTAGAAAGAAAATAAGAATATCTTCCAGGCCTTTATACCACTGATGAGCAACTCGCGGCCCACAGGTCCATTTCATTGTCGCCGTGAACATTTTCGTACAGCCCTCGTAACTTATAAAAATATTAAAAAACTGCAGTAAAGAATATTCAATGGTTTCGTTCTGTTTCGCAAAAGGGTTCAGCGGAAGTCTTTTTCAAAGTTTTGAATCAACCGTTCAAAATAATATCAATTTTCTTACATATTCTTAAAAAGACGAAATTTCGTGGTTCGACCATAAGCGTAGAAAAAAAATCACCTCCGCATTAGCCTAGCGTTTTTTTGTTGGGAAGTTTGATGCATTTTAAGGGTTCCTATTCCGTTTTATTAACTAAACTTTACTACGATGAAAATCAAAAGTAGCCCAAAATTTATAATATTTCAGAATGATAAAAATCGACAGCATTTATTGGTTTGGCCTTGGAGATATAAAAATGTCGCGTGAGGCGCTAAAACGCGCCGCACGTTCTATGATTGTTTTACTAAAAAAATACTCTTTTAGAAAGGACAAATATTTTTACGACACCACCGACTGCAAATTTAAAAATGTCAAGTTAAGTGTACCCTACCCCCTGCGGCCCGGAACGAACTGAAAATGGATAAATTGGTTCTCCACTTGCTTTATCTTTAGAAAAGCTAAAACAGAGGGAAATTAAGGGGTAATATCCAGCAATCCATTATTCCGTTTTTGTTAACAGCGCTGCGCGCGGATGTTTTTACAACCATGAAGCTAAACGGTATTAGTTTTAAATTTAATGCGAAATGTTGTCAGCGCGAACAGACAACCTCACATCTCGGCGGCTAATGAATCGGGAGAATTTATGTCTCGAACTGCCATAAAAATTTTCAAACGGGAGATACTTCTTAAAATTAATTTTTGAACAAAATAATTTATAATTTTTCAATAATGTCTAAACAAAATAAGTGTGTAAAAAAAGATGAAATATTTTAGTTTGTAAGACCTTAAATAAATAGAAAAACTGAGGTATTTTTGTCACAAAACACGTTCTCGGATTTATTTTTTAATGTTTTTAATTTATCTAAAATTTAAATTTTGAAAACTGTGTTGACTAGATTATATATTGATTTATTTTGTTGTATGATTTTATGATTTGAAATTTGTGTTGTTTAATAAAAAAATTGAACAAATCTGCCAACGACCGACGGTATAACCTTAGTATATTATAAATGCACTTAGTTTTTCAAAATTTAAAACTGCGTGTACCAGATAAAATAACAATCTTTCAAAATCAATTTATGTTTTTTTTGTAAAAAAGAGTCAATACGTCTAGAATTTGATTTAAAAATGACTAATTTCCGGTATTCTCTGGTAAAGCACTAGGTGGCTCAGTAAGTTCGCTAATATGAGCTAATAAACATACCTACCTACTAATTTAGTTTGCCGGTGCAGGGGTTCGTGATTTGAAAATGTATTTCTATGTAATGCGTAGAATTATTCAAGTTTACTGAACATTTGAGGTGTGTTATAACAAAGGCGGCAATCTCCACTTCGTTTCATTTTGAGTAATATGATATATATATATATATATATATATTATGGGAAAGATACAAAAAAAAATTGAATCTGATAAGTGTATGTAGATCATATCTGACAAGCTTCGACCAAGTATAGTATAATACTGACAAGCGATAAAGTGGGTATCAAAACTATTTTATTAAATAATTTTTTTTTTAAATGTGCCTTTCTTTTGTAGTGTTTGACACATCTAAATATATGTCAAAAATGTACAGATTTACCAAAAAACTATGTTGGTTATTCAAGTTTTGTACCGAACAACCACAGCCAGGGATGGCACCATGACCTGCAATAGAACGCATGTACTGACTCGGCAGTAGTAACTCGCCTCTTGACTGACCAAAATGCTACTGCTAACTACTAAATTTATGGTGTTCGGACATGTTTAGTTACTAAAATACTCGCTACTCTACTAAACTACTAGCCTAGTCCGTACGGGCCGTTACAGCAGATGTTGAAACATCTCATAACGGGGAAACCATTACATTTATTTATTTTAAAAATTTCCCGCTAAATTTCACGCGTTAGTTTAAAATAAAAAAGCTTTATTTTGTATTTAAGTGTTAGTACCTACCCATCTAAATTATATTATGCGTAAGGATTTTAACTTTGACTAAATATTAAGGATATAAGTAGGTAAGTATATATGGTCATTATAATAAAATAATTGCTGTACCATCCCATGCAAATGGAGTTTCTCGGGACCCAAACAACAGCCTTGTCGACACTAAAGCCGGAGTACGTCGTAAAATCCGTTCCAATCAGAGTCGATCGCTCAGAACCACTGAACAGATAAATCCATAGTAGAAGATAAATCCGTGTGTCAGAAGTGAGCCCATTTTTCAATTTGATCAAACATTATTTTCAAATTTCGTTATTCTTTCTTAAGCAGATAATCAGTTTTATTTGCATATTGAGTCAAAACACTGATCAGGTAATTCCTAGAAGTGTCTTCCTTGCACTGTCCCAACTCATTGTCAAGGTAGATTATTGGGTCAGCTCTTCTCATTCTCAGGCTATAACTCTTCGGTAGTGGAATTTGCCGTGACAGAGTTTTCTTTCAAATTGGTATAGATCGAACTTTAGTAACAATTATATGTTTAGTGCTCAGGCCCAATATCAACAGGAGGAAACCACTTGAAACCAGGCCAGAACACCGGACTAAAAGGGCCTCTAAACTTCTACAATATCCTCCTATTTAGTATTACTTGAAATGTTGTAATAAGTTTTTTAAAATGTGTAAACAAATAATAAATATACAGAGTGTATCGGCACGTACCCGACAAACTTTAACCAGTGATTCCTGACATTATTTGGAGTAAAAAATTTAAATGAAATTTTGGTCTCCAGTGACTTTTCGATGACGTTTTTTATTTTTTCTTCAAAATCCAACCAAAAAAATAAATTATTTTGCATATCGTTACTGGACATTCAGCCAAGTAACCGCCCGATCTCTTATCCCGCCCTCAACTCTCCAAAACCTAATACTTTATTATGTTTTTGGAGGAAAAAAAAACATCAAAAATGTCACCGGATTCCAAAATTTTATTTACATTTTTTACTTCAAATAATGTCAGAAGTCACTGGTTAAAGTTTGTCGGTTACGTGCCGATATACCCTGTATAGAGGATCTTATAAAAGTTATGAGGCCGATTTGATTTAGTGTCCTGGCCTGGCTCGAGATGGTTTTGGTCTCAGGCCTTCTTCCCGATCAGGAACAATGAAAACTACATTTGAACATTCGCTTGAATGCGTCGATGAATGCGCTCTTTCTGGAAAGCGATTCGAGAAAGCGATGTATCGCATTTCCATTTTCCGGCATTTAAATTCTAAGGGTCACGTACAATTTCCGCCATTCCACTCGTATCTTGCAGAGAGCTTGTATTTTTTATTTTACTTGGTAAAGGTTTTATCAGATCTAACAACTAGTTAGAAATAGTTTTGATGTCCTTCCCCAATGATGATTTTTTTTGGTTTAAAACGAATTTTTCAGATTTGTGTTAGTATGGCGATTATTTTTTAAATTTAATTTGTAGTGCATTTAATGTTAATCTAAATCCATTTTCCGAAAAAAAAACTCAAATTAGATTCGGTCTAGCACTTATAAGTAAACCATTACAATAAAGGATTATAAGTTGTAAATGGCGTGCAGTCCACAGAAGCTCTATAGCTTAGATAGAAAGAAAGGATATAGGTAGGTACATAATTTTTTTTCCAGAAACGTTTATTTTTTCTTGAATTGTTTTATTTCCAGTTTAGTATGAAAGAATTCGACATTGTTCCGTTCCTTCTCACCTTTTTAAAATTTAAGTTGTTGTCTCCCCAGTTTGTACGAGTATATTTTTTATGATCAAGAAGTGGGTACTTTAGATCACATATTTTTTGGTTGTCTCTCTCTAAACAAATATTCTCTCCTCTTTATAGGTTAAGGCTTTATAGCCTTAACTAAAATTACATCCTTAACACTGTTCAAAAGCACAAACACGTTCTTCCCAAAGCACAATCATTGCCATGCATTACTCAACGTAAGGAAGCTAATCTAGTAGATAAAGACTTTCTTAGGAAGGCCGAGTTATAAAAACTGACAACAGAGTGAAAAAAATATCGCGAAAACAATCGCTTTCTGCCATCAATTATCTATAATATGCTTTGCTTATATCTTTTTTAGAAACTGCCCTGCAATTTTGCCATGAAATCAATGGCTTGTAGCTTTACGATTCTATGCCAGTTTTTTATTCTACGCAGTTTCCACATTAAAAAAGGAGACTTTTTCAAAATTCAACGTAATATGTGCAATTGATTGCACTCACGTCAAATTATAATCTGTGGTTTTGCTTGCATGTTTTTCTGTACAGTACCAATTAAGTACCCATTGTGTTGACCATCTTTAAAGGTGGGCAAGAAGTTGAAACATTTAGAAATAGGAAGGGCTTCTTCTCTATGAACGTGCGGACCATTATGAAATGAAAATAATAAAGAAAGTCAAGCCGACACTTTATTTTTAACAAATAAAAACGTTTGTTTAAAAAACATAAAATTTCGGTTTATGTATTACACTATTTAAAAGAAATTATTTGTATAAATAATAAATACAATTATTTACGCTCCAATATTAATTTTATATGAAAAGTTTTTACTTTGACGCCATTTTATTGTTTATGAAAGTAAACAGGCACTCAAGTAAACTACACACGGCGATCAACGATCAAAACGTTGGGAACAGGCGGCGCCTTACGATATGCTAAGATTAATTCATCGAAACGTTAGACACAACGACTGTAAGTCTATTCGACTCCAATCTCCATATAATTTTGAAATTTGCCTTAAATTTTGAATAAAATTAATATATGAATTCACCTTTCCTCTCTCGATAATTTGAAATGACGTCCTAGAATACCCTTGATGGGTGAAAGCCAGAAATGTTTGAGAAAAAAATGGCTATAACCACTCGAGCGCTATTGCCACATTATGGCACAATTTCCAAAACCACGGATTGCTTTGTTGCCAAAACGTGGCAAATTTGAAAAAAAAAATTTTTTATTAAAACTAATATACGAGTACCTACATATAAAATATTGTATATCAAAATATAACAAAATAAATATTCCCTAGATTCTTTAAAATATTTTAAGGTTAAAGATTTTTTTTTTTTTATAAATCCTACAAATATATGATAATAGACAAAATATAGGGGAATTCATTGGCTACATAGAACTATAATCGGTTTGTATGTCTCCATATTTAAATTCGGAGGTATGATTTTATTAATGTGGGCGGAAAAATTTCCTTTAGCAATCCGAGAAAAAATATTTAAATCGCTCTGTCACTCCAGTGGTATAGATACTGTACGATTTTATAATTCAGTGTTAGAGGCTTTGTGGACAATGTAATAATTTAATTTTCCGCTATTAGTACGAGTATGTATTTGGATATTTATTAACTTAGGTAAGTTTAACAAAAAATTATATTTTTTAGATTTTTCTGGACAAGTTTAATAAGAAGAGAACCTTTTATACTGGTAGTAGCACCAAACAATATCTCAACCAGTATTAAAGTTACTCTCCGCTGTCAACCTCTCCATGGATAATCTCATTTGAGGAAATTTCTTTACGGCTCTCTTGTATTAAAGGAACTAAAAGGAAGATCTGCCGCTTCCGAGGATTTCTTTTTTCAAAGATTTGCCAACTTTTCGCGAAAAGCCCAACTTTAGGAAGTATTTATTAGTTTTCAGAATTTCGTTAATCTTTGTTTCCCTTCTCTATTCCAAATAGTCGTGAGATTTATTAAGGTGACATTTATTTCTTATATCTATGTAGTACTGGGTATATAAAAAAAAATCATAAAATACTAAGACCGTCCGTTCATGGAGCTACTTACAAGCAACTCGAGCATCAGTACTCGAACATGTGCATTTTGTGCATACCCGACATCAGTACCCGCCATACTATTTTGCTAGTGTATCGCGTAGCTACGAACACACATCATGTGCATACCCGCCATACTATGTTGCTAGTGTAGCGCGTAGCGGCGTGTACGAACACTAGCAAAATAGTATGGCGGGTGCTGATGGCGGGTATGCACATGATGTTTGAGTCGCTTGTAAGTCAAAAATTGTCAGAATCATTAAACTTTACAGAAATTTTTCTCAGATTTTCGTGTAGGTACCTACCTACCTATTTGGATTTTAAGATTTATAATTGCGATAATTTCTATTCTGATATATTATTTACTTGCATTGGCTATATAAGTTCGTATTCATGCTGTTTTAACTCGACCATTTGCTTTCTTATCTGCCTGTAAATTTGTATGTTACGTTACTGCAACGCAGTAGCCGATAGGCACGATCTAAAAAATCATTTTGCTGAATATAATTTGCTTTTCTAGAGAAAATACTTGTGGTAGATACACATTATCTGGTACATAAACATGTAGGTACTTGTAAATAAAACGTGTAGGTATCTAAGTTATTACGAAAATACAATCAGCAGGCCGACGACGAATCAGCTCGCACGCTCTTTTTTCAAATGTGAAATCGTCATGTATCTTAATTAAGAGCCATTGATTAGCGGCTGAGAATAAATGTTTAAAAATGCAAGCAACTGAACAGGGAGGTTCCGACGAGAAAGATCGATTATTCCCCGTATCAAATTCAAAACTTGTTTTAAAATATACCTACATTCACGCAAGCAATACAAGTGCTCAAAACGCACGATGATAAATTATTAAATATCGTGTCCTTGTTGTGAGTATTTTTTGATCATAAGTATTTATGATTTTTCAATAATATCTAAATAAAATAGGTGTGTAAAAAAATCTGAAATATTTTAGTTTGTAAGACCTTAAATAAATAGAAAAATTAAGGTATTTTCGTCACAAAACCCGTTCTCAGATTTATTTTTTAATGGTTTTAATTTAACTAAAATTAAAATTCCGAAAAGTGTGTTTACTATATTATGTATTGATTTATTTTGCTGTATGATTGATTTAAATTTTGTGTTATATAATACAATATTTCCTTTGAAAATTGAGCAAATCCATCGACCAACGGTATAACCTTATATTAAAAATAAACTTAGTTTTTCAAAATTTAAAAACGGCGTTTCCCAGATAAAATCTCTCAAAATCGGTTTATGTTTTTTTTTTGTAAAAAAGAGTCAATACGTCTAGAATTTGATATAAAAATGACTAATTTCCGTTATTCTCTGGTAATACCCTCTTAAGTAGGTAGGTATTTAAGGACCTACTCATAAACCTAATGATTTTATTGAAAATTTTGGTTACAGGGATAATAAGAAATATTTTTTTTAGATGCGAAGTTAACCGTTCACAGAACTACTAGTAATATGCTCTTATAATATTAAGTATTGTAAAACCTTCAAAATACAACCAAGAAGTACAAGAAACTGTCTTCTAAAGTCCGGGGACTGCTCTAACCACCGAGCAATCAGCTTTAGACCGTAGTTGTACCACAACAAGTACATGCGATGTTAACTTACTAACCACACATCTCGTCATTAGACGTCTTTATTCTTTGCAGTCCATGTTCGGGAGGCGAAACAGCTGACACTAGTTTCAATATTAAATAAATTTCCTTCTATTTTCTTAGCGATTGAAATATTTCGATATTTCGTCGTTGCATATAGAATATGAATCAAGTGAGACTGAGTGATACATTCTGAGAAAATCGATAATAACCTGTTTAAAAAAATAACGAAACGAAAAATAACAATTCTATTTATGGACAAAGTAGAAAAAATATATTTCGTTCATTATAAGAATATATTTATGGCCAACCTTAATTATTTTATGCCAGAAAATTGAATTTAAACGCGTTTTTTTCACATGTTTCATATTCTATGCACAGTTTTTCTCATATAATTTATATTCTATATACAGTTTTCGTCATAATTTTAAATACCTTAATAATGTCAAAATATTTCAATTTAATTTATTCAAATTCGACAGCTAGGCATCACAAAATAATGTTAATATTATGTACATACCAAGGCAATTGAATTGTGTAGTGATATGCAGATGATCTGACTTTAAAAAAAAATATTATGTGATATTTTGATAGTCCTCACATGGTATATTTTCTATCACCTTAATTCATTTTACTGTAATATCATTTTAATATATGTATGTAATATATGTTTAATAACCTTTCCTGTGATTTATAAGATCAAACTCTTTAGAGAATTAATTCACACTTCCAATCAACTGCCTTTTATTGTATTGAACCTAAAATGTAATTAACCTTCATATTCAAATAACCATGTTTGTATACAATTTATGTAACTCTACGTCTGTCTCGACATAGGTTTACCCTAGTGAGACAGGCATTGAAAAAAATAACATGTAATTATAATATATGTATAGATTAAATAATAAAAAATAAAAAATTATTTGATATTTTTACATGGCTCATATTGTGAAAGAGGGAAAAAAAAGAAAAGAAAAATAACTGTAAATTTAGCTCGTTTTCGTCAAAATCGTCACATTGTTCATATTAAATATGCAGCGACGATTTGCTACAGCATGTTGTAAATTTGCATCTAATTTATTTTGCAACCTAATAGTCTTTAATTTAATAATAATATCATTATAACTCTCATTATTTTCTCCGGATTGATTACCCTTAATTCCATATTCTTGAACATTCCAATATAATCATTAATCTTCAATTCATTGGCTCATGAACTCAGGAAATTGTATCTGTTCTCCAATTTCCTCGAGTGATGCAACAATTCGCAAAATTTCCTTTCCATTATTATTTCAATCGATCAATTTCTTTCCCTTCCTTTTAGTGGATGGAAATTATTATTGGCAAACGACACATAATTTTTTAGTTCGTGCAATTATTAGAGTTGACACAAACAACACAAATTTAGGTTTATTTAATGGACGTATGTGTTCTTTTTATTACTTTTTTTTCAACATCATTACAATTTTCTTCTCTGAAGTAACAAAATCCAATATTGAATCATGCTGTGTGCAAGTAATTAATCTATAGGTACTGATGAGTTCAGAACAACTCTTTGGTCATTATACCTTCCTATAATCATATTGATTCTTCTCGGGTCTGGAGGTCTGTCAGAAGGTCAGAATATTTCCGCTTTGTAATCAAATCCAAATAAATTGAATATTTTTGAACGCATTTAAAACTATTTTTTTAAAGGTGATGAAATATGCTTTCAAAACTTATTATAAGAAATAAACTTTAAACAAAAAATTTAATGCAAACACAAAACAGTTTTAAGGATGGCTTACCATACATCTTTTCTAAAAAAAATATCGATAACATAAAAACATAAAAAGTATATAAATTTTATTAGAAAAATGCATTATAAACATTATTGTCACCTCATTACTTTGTCGTTTTATGTAAACATGATTAATAAAACAAATCACAAAATTTCATAAACTTTTTTCGAATTGCGATCGGAAACCTTGGTTTCATAGAGGTGTGCTTTTAATTTTTTTTGTGGTTAAGTTTTAGATATGAATATAAAGCGTGGTGTGTCTCTTTTTAAAACCATTTAGATTAAATTTATCACCATGATAATAAGGGTAACTCTAGTTGTTTCCAAAAGCACACAAATTAGCTCGAGCGGTTAAATAAATGAATTTAGGAATAGTATAATGTAGAATGTGACATGTAATAGGAAATACCATTCAGAATTGGAATGTTATAAATTACCTTATATAATATGTTTAGTTACCAGATCTTAAGAGCCGGGTACTTCTTAACCTAGCTCTCACATCTCCTTCCTCTTCCATTTCTTCCAACTTCACAACATTATTCAAAATGGAGAATGCCCTGATGAAACACAACCAATCATAAATTAATCGTTCCTTGCAATCACTTTAACCATGCTTAGTGAACATTTGTGAAGAGTCAGATAGTTTTCAACTTTCCCCTTCCCATCTCCTACACCTTTCACTTATTTCAGCCTCAAAACATTTTACAAAAGAGGGAATGCCGGAGCCCCAGTGGGCAGTTGCGACTCTTGTAGTGTCACATATTGAGAAAAATATATTTTCCGTTGATAAGGATTTATTGTTATTTCTAGGAAATGTCTGGCATTCAATGTATGGGAATAAGGTCCCTATTCTAACCAGAGAACTATTCCATATCTTATCTGAACTCATGACCTAGAATCTACCTACGGCCGCGCTACAGAATTCCAGGAAAGCTATTTCAACTTGTATGGAAGCTCTCCACCTGCTCCTTTTCCACGTTTTAATGTAGGAATTCCTTTAAATTAAATTTATAACTAGTAGTACACAAAAACATATGTTTCTAACGTTCTTCTTATTTATAAAATAAAAATCATAAATTCCTCTAAAATCGTAAGATTTGCAAATAGGTAAGTATTTAAGTACCTACCTACTTCATTATAAACCATTTTAATTTCAAAAACGAAAATATATAATGTGTCAAAATAAATGCCTATTATCGCTATGTCAACGATAATTCTCATTTTTACCATAATATTAAAAATTCCGAATTGAAAAGTTCACTTATACACGACGATTTCACATTTGAGAAAATAATCTTTACTGAACCGTAGTCAAAGTTAGACACCTATTCAAAGTTAGCCATATAGTCAAAGTTAGTCATATAGTCAAAGTAAGGCTTTCTTGAATAATAAAGTGGATGTACCAGATTTTCGAAAACGGAACACACAAAAAGACAGAAGAAATGCAAAACAGTCGAGTTAAAGCAGGACTTTCGTCGACTGACGTTGACCCTACAGACTAGCGACATAGTTCTTGAAAAAGTATAACGAAATATTTTATTTTTTATTTTTTTATTATTTTATTTTTTTATAGAGAATACCTCACAAGAGTCTTAACTGCTCCCGTCTGGAGCCAGTGAGACTATAGCATCCCCAATCGGGGTATGTTGTGAGGCTGTAGGTAAGTGGGGAAGTGAAGGAGATGGGGAAGAGGAAGGTGGGGAAGTACCTGGATATTCAGATCTAGTCACTAAACATAGCTAAAGCCATTATTAAGCAACGTTTCAATTCTGAATGGTGGTCTTACACCAGGGCGATGCTGAGAGTATCTTCCACTCTGGAACGTGCCGCAAATATATAGTATATATTATTTAATTGTGAAATAACACAAATTAATCAAATAAAATTTATTTCCGCACGCCGGGTTCGAAACCGCGACCTTCCGATTGGGAGTCAAGAGCCTTGCCACTAGACCACGGACGGCCGTCAAATATAAAAACAAACAAAGAAAAAAATACATAACAAATATATTTTTCTCACCAATTACATACTTTAATTTCTTATTTACATTCGCTAAATTACCTAAGAACTAATGACCTAAAAGTGAATAATATATGTAAGTTATGAAATACTCATTTAGCCAATACAAATTAGAAAATAAGAAACGGAAAATAGTTCAAGGTATTTAAGTTAGGATAATAGAGCTGTGGGAATTTTTGTTACTGTTATGGAGGGATATTTAATCAAATGTATTAGAAAATATAAAACAATGTATTTTTGAACCGCAAACTAGATCTTTAATTTTCCGAGCGTCATCTCTTCCCTCTGAGCCACATTGACACAATGAAATTTCCTTTCCCGCCGTGTTTCTCTATACGTATGGTGTTGTACAAATTATTTAAGACACTATCTACACGGAGAAAAATGTTATTCTAAAATACGATCATTTTATTCGTAAAAACGGGACTGAAGTTCTGACCAACAAATTAACAGTGTTTCAATGTTTATTGGCGGGATAATGTAAGAATAATTTGTTGGTATACGTACGAAATTAAGTATACCATCAAATTATTCTTACATGTTCCCGCCAATAAACATTGAAACCGTGTTAATTTGTTCGTAAGAATTTAAGTCCCGTTCTTAACCGTTTTTACAAATAAATTGATCGTATTTTAGAATTTAAAAAATTTTCGTGCAGTTTGGATTTAGTTCGAGAAGAATCTTGCAATCATACATTAAAAAATGCCATTAAAAATATGTGTTAAGAAATTGAAGATAATGTTGGTAGTTCTTAGTCGAAGTATGATACAGTTCAACACGACCGAAGGGGACAGGGTTGAGTTAGCTCAGTAGCCAGAGCATAGTCAAGGCTAAGGTCCTGGGTCCAATTCCTAGATGCGACCGAATCTTTTTCAGATTTTTCTGTTTAAAATTTTCCTTTGTGAGTCATCAATATTGTCTTCAATGATTAAATATTACAATTTGAGGTTTTACTCATTAAGTTATCACATTAAAAGATTTCTTTTTATTAACTCAATGTTAGAAATTATTGAACCGCATTGTGTTTTCAAAATGTTATAATAACATTTCTTTAGCAAACCTTCCCGACGGTTGCTTGGTATTTTATATATATTTGTGACAAGCTTCTGCCCGCGACTTCGTCTGCATAGGATTAGTACTTCGAGTAATCTACTTTCTTTCCTAGGTCCCATCTACGTATTTATAAAAATTGTTAACCTATTTATTTAAAATATCTGTAATTCTTGATACGATTCAAAGTATTAGGCGAGTACTTTAAATAAATGCACTAATTTAAATATTTTGATTTAACAATCATTGTTTTGCAAAATGTCATTCTCAAGTTTTGACATTTTCTATTTAACTATAATTATTAGTTTCAAAATATTGAAAATAAATAGCTAACTTTATAAATATATATTATTCTGATGTATGAGCTATATTATTGTAAAGTCTCATTAAAATCCATTCAGTAAATTTTGGGTGAAAGAGTAACAAACACACATACATCCATACAAACTTTCGCGTTTATAATATTAGTAAGATTTGAAAATCTATTCGTACATATAATTTTGCTTTATGTGTAGCTAAGTACCCATTTCTTTCAGAAACGAGAAAATTATTTTCATAATATTACGATGTTTGGTTAAGGCTGATGTAAGGCAAATATATATCAATTATGTAAGTCGTCACTGTGTGGGTAATAAACACTAACTTTTATTTTGGAAAAAAAATGATAATATTTTAGGTAGGTGCTACAGTTTTAAACCTTAGCTTTGGGATATATTAATATGAAGATTCATTTTTATTATTGTTGTGTATCTGTCTATTTATGTTTCTATCTTCAAGGAAGTAAGTACCTGGCTTCTGGGTGGGTAGTGATTAATGAATACGCAAGACGGGTTAAATTTTTTGTGATACATAGAATTTTTTTTTTAAATCCTAGAAAGACAATTCAATATATTCAATACCCACTTATTAAAAAACCTAATACTTATCGATGTGATTGGCGAAGTTCAGTAAACAACTAGCAAGTAATAACAAAGCCTTTGTAATACGCTTCTGAAATAATAATAAATATAATATGAAAGTCATGGCCATGGAGGATTCGGCATAATTTAATTTTAAAAAGTTTATTGCGTTGGGTATTGAAAGACAGTAAAAGGCGCCTGTTGATCGCTTCGCCTTCTCATTTCTGTTTTCCCGTCGGAATGTGACAGAGACAAAGACATCAAATTAACATATTAATCATTTTGCCGTGACAACCGATTTAACATCATGGTAGCAAATAGATTATTGAATTAATGGTATTATTAGGCGATATTTTATAGGAACAAAAAATAATTCGGGAGAGGGTGACAGGTATTCTTTGAGAAAAGAACAAAGTAATGAATGTGAGATGTTACCTTATTTAGCGTTATGTGATTGTTTTCAGCAACCTGAAGCTTTGGAGGCTTTCCCGCTCGCTTCATTCATCATCTCGATAATTTCAGGTCAGAGGAACAGTCGGCGACCTTGAACAGCGGAATCGGAAACAATCGCAACCTTGGGTCGGCCAAACAACGCAACGCCTCGACAACATGAATCAATGTCTCTGCGTGTCTTCGGAAAAGAGTTCAACGGCGTTGTCAGTCAAGCCGATAAGCGAAACGGGCTCGGGGCGAGTTGTATTAAGTGTTGGCGGGGATATGCGTCCGGCGCGCGCCCCCTAACCCGGCTTACATAAGGCGGACTGGGGCTGTAGTTCTCCGGCTCCGGAGGCTGCCCGGGCGGAGAGGGAGACAGGTCACAGTGGCCTCTCCGTCGCACACCCCCACCCGCCATCACACCCCCAACCCCTAGAGCCTCCTCTGCGCGGGAAACGCGGACAATCGAAGCGACCCCCGACGATGCGATTTTTCAGGCGTGATTTTCAGCTCTCGAACCAATTTTTAACCTGTGTGAAAAACAACCCTAATACGCAGATGTTTTTCCGCAGTATTATCTTTTAGGTGGATCAAACCATTTTATGGAATGATTATTTCTGTATATCTAAACGAGGTTTTTATACACTCAGCTAAAACATTAATTAAAAAGTATGTTGGTAGGTTTCAGTTTTGAGGTTTATCGCGTGTTTGTGTTGTTTTAGGGAAGTTGAGGGTTTCCCCATGTTAACGGTGAAAACACGTCATTAAGCGCGTTAAGGGTTACGCAGGTATCTGGAAACATTGTGTACCATGAAATAAAATATGCTCATTACATGTTCAGCATGAAAATAAAAATACATATTATATTACGCGAACATTAGCCACACATATATTCTTTGGAAAGTATGTCTACTGTTATGATTATTATCTACTCAGTTTTTGACGCCCTGAAAACTAATAACTAATTAGGAGTTTGAAAACTGTGGTTTAGGTGCTTAAGAGGCTAGACTTTGAACCACACGCGGAACACCCGCGTCTGTCATTCTGTCCCGCTCACAATAAGCTCACGCACACTTACAATACATGCGAATACGAAATGTGCGAATGAGACAACGCTCAAATTTACCTACAGAAATCCCTCGAAAAGGGGTTTATGGAGATTACACTTTTCTACGCCGAAACTTTCACGAAATTGAAATTAAAAAAAAAAAATATTTTTTAGAAAGAAGAAGCTACGTCGGTAGCTTTTTATAATTTTATAATTCTTTATGAGAGTTGAGTTAGCAGCACTTTTTCCTTAAATAATATTTTTTGATAAATCAGTTTGACAGTGAATGTTTACGTTAATACGAAACGCATCGAAAATTCGAAAACATACCGACATAGTTTTTACCCTCTAGAAGGCAGTATAAAAAAATATATTCATTTTGTGCAATTTTCGATGTAGAAAAGTGTTTTTTTCCCGGGCGTCCTTTTTGTATGGGCCGAAAAGCGAAGTCTATCATCTTAAGATGAAGCCACAAGCCAGACACGTCTTTATTCTTATAGTGATATCTCCATGAATATAGGTAATAAGCATACAAATCGCTTGGCAAACGGAGTCTAGAGGACACGATTTCAAGTGCAAAAGTGGTTTTTATATATTTTTTTAATAATTTTATAAGAAATATAAAAGTTAATCAATGGAAACTGTCACATATAATGTAAGCCATACAATTATATTTTTTAAGTTGTTTCATATACTAATGCTTTCAAAAATTTCGAATGAAAAAACACATTTCTTAGCAGTTTGCGCTTATCTTTTTTATAAAGTAATTAACAATTTTATTTTAATTTTACTCAATGGATACGGAGATAGAAAATTCTTCAATTAATCTTAAGAGGGTATTACCAGAGAATACCGGAAATTAGTGCTTTTTAAATCAAATTCTAGACGTATTGACTCTTTTTTACAAAAAAAAATAAACTGATTTTGAAAGATCGTTATTATATCTGGTACACGCAGTTTTAAAATTTTGAAAACTAAGTGTTTTTTTAAGACACTAAGGTTATACCGTTGGTCGTTGGCAGATTTGTTTCATTTTCAAACGATAGATTCTATTTAACAACACAAATTTCAAATCATATAATCATACAAAAAAATAAATCAATATATAATCTAGTCAACACAGTTTTCAGAATTTAATTTTTAGTTAAATTAAAATCATTAAAAAATAAATCCGAGAACGCGTTTTGTGACAAAAATTCCTCAGTTTTTCTATTTATGTAAGGTACAAACTAAAATATTTAAAAAAAATTTTACGCATTTATTTTGTATAAATATTATTGAAAAATCATAAATAGATACTTATAATCAAAAAATACTTACAAGAAGTACACATATTTAATAATTTATCGTCGTGCGTTTTGAGCATTTTTATTGCTTACTCGATTGTAGCTATATATTAAAGCAAGTTTTGAATGATATAAATCGATATTAAACTTTTAATTTAAAAATTTTCATGCGGGGAATAATCGATCTTTCGCATTGGAACCTCCCTGTACAGTGGCAAGCATTTTATTCTCAGCCGCTGGTCAATATCTCTGAAGTGTATTTATATGATTACTAATATAAACCGATTCGTAGTAAAGATTAAACGAAAATAGTGATTTAGCATTAATCTTCGCCTTAATATTGGAATCCTGGATGTTTTTATCTCTGGTTTAAAAATATATATTTTTCAATAAATATGATTTGCCACTTAAAATCACGTTGGGAAGAGAACTATCGTGATAATAATGATAATAAATACAAACGAGCTTTGCGACTGTGCGTATACTATACAAATTAATAAATTCCCAATTCAATAAAATACACAATAGTTTGCAATCTTTCTACATTACTTCGCAATAACGCAGTCTTATTGACGGGACTTATCATAATTATTGAGGACCTTGGCTTATTCCAACGTAGAATGCTTTCTTTATAGCTAGCAAATGTCACAAATCGATTACTTCACAGGAGTACATGAAAACTGACTACCATGGTTCTATTGAAGTTTTTCACATTCCGAAGGTGAAATCGTGAAAATTCCTTACGAGCGCTACACAAGATTATTTTAAAGCATTTAAAAAAAGTAGTTCAGTTTCAGTGCCGGCAACCCGGGCGTTTATTTAATATAAATTAATTTACAGTTTTCTTTTCTTTTGCCTGCCTCACTAGACAAAGTCTGTTCCGAGGCGGGTAAATATTATAATATATTTATTTAAAAAAAAATATGTATCAGAAGAGACATGCAGTAAAAAGATATGTATTAATATAGATATGCATTAAAAGAGATATGTGTTAAAAAATATGTGTGCAAAAAAGCAAAAAATAAATATATACAGGTTGTTAAGCATCGTACTTGACTTACTTTAACCAGTGATTCCTGACATTATTTGGAGTAAAAAATGTAAATGAAATTTTGGTCTCCGGTGACTTTTTAGATGTAATATATATTTTTTTAAACGTTTTCTTCAAAATTAAAGTAAAAAAATATTCTTCCACATGTCGTCCCTGGTCTCTAAGCCAAGTAACCAACCAGCCCCTCACTCCGCCCCTAACTTCCCAATACCTACTGATTTTTATGTTTTTGTAGGAAAAAAAAAAACTTTAAAAATGTCACCGGAGACCAAAATTTTATTTAAATTTTTTACTTCAAATAATGTCAGGAATCACTGGTTAAAGTAAGTCAAGTACGATGCTTAACACCCTGTATATTAAATATTTACATACGTACTTATTTTTATTTTATTATTTGTTACACTTCCATACTTAATAAAAATACGCTTGCATACGTAATAAAAATAAAAATAAATTTAATTAATTTGTAATAGTTAGGCACATATTTAATAAAAATTAAACGTAACATTTTATTATTACGGGATATTTGGTTTTTATTGTATATTTTGAGGGAAATACAATGGATTAGTGGCATAAAAGTGTAGTTTTATGCTGGGTCCGTTTCTGCGCCTATCGTCACGAAGCTTCGCGTAAACGTATTCTTTTAATTTGAAAAAAAGAATAAGTTTACGCGAAGCTTCGTGATCCCAGATGCGGCGCCAGCATTAGGAAAATATTCTAAATATATTTGCAATTAAATATAATAAGAAATATATTGTCCCCAAAACTACACAATCAACAAATGCCGATTATTAATAGGTAACATAGAATATATATTAATTGTTACGTGGTAATATAAGAATTAATAATGAGTCGGTTTAATTTTTTTTAAATATTAGCTTAAAACGTTTAACGTTTAACGGCGTCATGATAACAACGGCGCGCCGTTGTGGAATAATGTGGAGAGGAGATTGACGATTATTGTGACGTCATCTGATTAAAAATCATAATCATGCAACATTTACACTTTAAAGGGCCTCCTTCTATATGAAAGAGAAGAAACACATTAAAAATGACGTTGAAAAAAAACGATAAGTAGAGTAAAAAAATAATTATGTTTACTGGAATTTCTGATTGAAGAAATTGGTTTGAAAAATACTAATTTTGATTGTGACTCTGTCTGTAACTCCTGTAATGTAATATTTTTAATCGAAAATATATTTTAATTAACGTTTTCAAAATTGGAACAGAGTTTGTCGAGAATTCAGACTATACCCGTTGATAAGGTAAGATAGATGGAATTTTTAGTGATATATTATTAATTAGTACATTTATTTTTTAGCCGTTAAACATGATTTCGAAGAAGTGGAAACACGTTGAAGAAAATAAAAAATTCAGTACCTAATTGTTCGGAAGACGATAATTTCTTTATAATCTTCTTTATATATAAAAATCTCGCGTCACAATGTTCGTCCAGGCTATTTTATTGAACTCAATATTTATTATTGCAAATTAGATGCTTGATAACCACTGGAGCGACAGAGCAATTAAAATATTTTTTCTCGGATTGCTAAAGGAAAATTTTCCGCCCACATTAAAAAAATCATACCTCCGAATTTAAATATGGAGACATACAGACTGATTATAGTTCTATGTAGCCAATGAATTCTCCTATCTTCGATCTATTATCACATATTAAAAAAATATAATTAAATCTTTAACCTTCAAACATTTTAAAGAATCTAGAGAATTTTTATTTTGTTATATTTTGAATGTACAATTTATTACATAGTCGTTTAAATATATATATTTTTTAAATTTGCCACATTTTGGCAACAAAGCAATCCGAGGTTTTGGAAATAGTGCCATAATGTGGCAAAAAGCGCTCGATTGGTTATGGGACAATGATTTGAAATTATTTGTAAGTTCCATAAGTTGCTGACAGATGGCAGTGTGAGTTAATTTATTGACACAACACTTGGTTATCTAGGTTAGATAACCAAGTGTTTAACATCCATTAGATGGCGTTGTGTTTCATTAGTCACAGCAGTGGAATTTCTTACCTACCTGTGGCCTGCAGACTATAAACCTGTAACCGTTGGGGCCACGTGCTTTTCTATTTTTGTGAAATATGACCCAAGGGTGTCATAAAATGAGAAAAAACGTTAAAAATACCTAACAATTTATTTAACAAAAGCCCGAAGGCGATTCACAAAAGTTTTTCAGAGTTTCGGAACATTATACGAAATACAGCGACATTATACAATACAACTCCGAAAAATCATTACTCAGATCAATTTGAGTAAAAAATATGCCTATTGGGAAAAAAATTCATAAAACTAAATTACGTTCTTACGATTATACAATTGCTTTATAAGTATTTTTTTTAACTTTAGAGTTTCGTAAGGCAGTTATGTATTGCTAATGTTTTTATTTTTCTTGTTATGTGTTTGGCATTTGTAAATTATGTATTAAGAACTCGCATCATATTATTAATGTATGTTATATTTTGTGCCACCTGCAGATCTAAATCTGTTTCTTTTTCTTCATCGTATATGTATTTATATTATTAAAACATATATTTAATTGCACCTCTATGGGAGGAACATAAAGTCGATTTTGTTAAATATAATATATTTATTTAATCAAAGTATGTACCATTGCTATCTATGCACTTTTGCCATCTCATAGGTAGTTCATCGATCCCTTTACTAAAAAAACCATTCGGACGGGAATCAATGAAATCTTTGAAGGCGGTTTGGACTGCCCCATCGGAGTTGAATTTTTTCCCTTGCAAGAAGTTATCCAAATTTCTAAAAAAATGGTAATGTGTTGGGGCAAGGTCCGAAGAGTACCGTGGATGTCTTAGACATTCCAATTGAAGCTCCTCTAATTTGGGGCATAATTTGGCTGGTTCGGCAGGGTTTAGCCATTGCGATGAGCGCTTCCGATTATCGTACAGGATCCACTTTTCATCACAGGTAATGATTCGATTTAATATCCCCTCATTATTGTGCCGGTTGAGTAATTCAACGCAGCAGTCAACGCGCGTTTGTTCATTTGCTTCACTCAATTCGTGAGTTACCCACCTTTCAAGCTTTTTCTTCCTTCCCAATTTGCTTCAAGTGGATTAAAACAGTTTTATCACTAACACCGCAGCCTGCAGCTAACTCGGACGTGGTTTGCGATGGATCCGCTTCCACAATAGCCTTCAATTCTTCATTATCAACTTTGGTCTCCGGCCGTCCACAGGGCTTCTTCTGCAGGTCGAAATTTCTAGAACGAAAAAGTTGGAACCAAAAACGCACTGTGTTTTCTTTTGCGGCACCGTCGCCATACACATCATTCTTCGAGCCGTTTCTGCAGCATTGGTGCCATGGTGGAACTCGTACTCGTAAATAATGCGATATTTCAAGTTTTCCATTTTGTAAACTAAGTGACGCAAAGAAAAAAAACAATTAAGGAAAAAACAAATGAATTATAATTTTCGAAACACAAATACATGAGTAAATAGCTGTATAAATTTGAATTTGGAATTCCTAACCAAAGAGAAAATATTCGAGATCAAAATTGCCAGTACGGCAAAACGCCAATTTCATATGTCAGGACCTAATATTTGAAGGGGGCAAGGAGTGTGCCCCAAGATATAAATAAAATAAAAATAAAGACATAGTCGTGTGGCGGTTTATTTTATTTAAATTATAACGCTGTTAAAATAATAAATATATAAAATGGCATTTAATTTTAGAGCATTTCTTGCAAAAGGGGTTTTTTAAAAAATAATTAAATTATCGCACATCTACGAACGAGCAGATTATGAATTATTTTATATTTACCCTTATTGAATTTACTGCTGTTTGTTGATAAAACTCCAGAACAGCTATCGAAAAATTCCCCATATACATTATGGAAAAAAATGTACAGATAAATAAAGAAAAATAAAAAAAGATTTAAGTATCACGCTTATTTCAAAAGAAGTCAATTTTTCGAATGTAAGTTAGTCCTTGGTGGTTGTAAGTTTATTCACTAAACAGCCATAAAAAATAACAAAAAATTAATCTGAATTTTTGATTTCGACTACAATGTTTTCTCCTTGAAGAATCAGGACAACTTGCGCCCATATTATTATTATGACCGTATGACATTTTGCACCCCGACCTATTCGGATGTTGGTAGGTACTTGCTCCCGTTTATCAAGGTTTGTAGGCACTGATCATCTTTACTAGTACTGTAACAAAAATAACTAACCGTTGGAGATAAACTCTAAATGCAGTCAACACCCAACGCAGTTGAGGGCAATATTTAAATACACTCTTCAAAAGGGACATTTTCAGTTCAGGTTCAGTAGGTTTGCAGATGAAATTGTTTTGCAGTTTTTTTTGCGTATGAGCGAAAAGTATTTTTATACATGGTATCCTAGGGTTAAGTGTATTAACTTCGGGTGGTGATTCTGCATGATATTATAAGTAAAAAAGAAAAAAAAAACTTGTTTCGAAATTCCAACATTTAGGGGTACTTTTTTTGGTAAAAAGATAAAAATTAGCCCGGCGTGTGCAGCCAGCACTATTGTTATTTGTTGTTACAATACGGGCTAATCACAACCATCCAACGTCGCCACTATCGTGCCCGCCAGGCTCAATTTATCCGGTAAGTTTGTACTTTACACTGGATTTTTAATTGGTACGTCTTTTTGCATGGGAAAAAAATTGAAATTTCGGAAAAAGTTGTTAATCTTTTTTACTTCGACCATCATGTAGAACCACTTCCGAAGTTAAAGCAAATTACCCTCGTACACCCCGTATAGATAGCAATAGAAGGAATTAAAATTTTGTTAGTGTACCCATTCGTAATCCGGGAAAGTATTTCAATAAAAAATAATGGTCAATACGCCATGAATTTCATACCTCAGCACTGGATCTTCTTGTGAGATGTGTTCACGAAACCCTATAACACGGTAACCGAACATCTCAGAATCTTGCAACTTCAACACCTCTTAAAGCCATTAAAATTGTTTTAATAGATTACGTTATGTTAGGTCGTGGGCTATTTTTCTATTTTTTTTCATTACTTTTGATGAATTTTAAACGGGTGTTGAAATTGAATGATTCTGAGTTACAGTTACAGTTATCATGGAACCCTATAACACATTTCACAACCATTTTTACTGTAGGTACGCATCATTCCCACATTGCACACCGCAATATCAATACATACAATGTTACACAACAATGTAATATTGTTTTTACTATGTTATAGCCTATACTTATACTTCCCCGTAGATTGTATAGAAATCTTCTTCTTCGTCTTCCGCTTGTCCTATTCGGGTCGGGACCCACTGCATCGACAAGGCTCCTCATACGTCCCTGTCTTGCGCCGATTGTTCGGCCTCCGTCCATGGCAGACCCATGCATCTCTCCTCGCACAGTTTTTGGAGTTGCCTCGCCCAACTGTGTCTGGGGCGGCCCACTGGATGTCCACCCTCTGGAATGGCACTCAGTACCTACCTATTTTCCTTGGAATTCGGTCATTCTTTTTGTATAGAAATCAGTTTTTAATTTTTATTTATTATTTCTACATGAAATAGATTTTACAGATTTAACATTTTAGATAGAAAGTTTTACATAACGTGACATAATAATATTAAAATAAGAATACAATATAAATTATCATCAACGGCGTTTTTTTTTATAGAGAATAAATACCTCACAAGTGTGTTGATACCAACTGCTCCCGTCTGGAGCCAGTGAGACTATGGCATACCCCGATTAGGGTATGTTGGGCGGCTGAAGGTAAGTGGGGTAGGGAAGGAGACGGGAAAGAGGAAGGTGGAGCAGTACCTGGCTATTCAGATCTAGTCACTAAACATGGCTACAGCCATTTCAAGCAACGTTTCAATTCCGAATGGTGGTCTTACACCAGGGCGATACTGAGAGTAGATATCTTCCACACTGGAACGTGCCGCAAATATAGTAGATATATATTATTTTAATTAATTAATTGCGAAATAACAAATTAATCAAATAAAAATTATTTGCGCACGCCGGGTTCGAACCCGCGACCTTCAGAATGGGAGTCTAAAGCCTTGTCCCTGGACTACGCCGGTCGTCTGAGCGTTATTTTTATCGTCGGTTATTTTCAACGATAACGTCGTTGACGTTATATCAGATCGTCGTCGACGCGTAGTGTCTGTACATCTGTTTATGTAGGTATAATAATTTGCTCTCGTATTTAGGTCGGAAGTCCCGGCGTCGCTGAAGCCTTTCAAATCCCCGGCTTTACATGAAAACGAAAGCCTTCACACTTAATGACTTTTATTCGACGCAATAAAATGCCTTTTATTCAGTTCATCAGCTCTTCTCGTTCATTCTAACTCCAGTATTCGAGTGTATCAATATAGCTCACCTGAAAGCTGTGCAATGAAGGGGGAAAGGCGATTTTATTTATTTTATTGGGTACGGTAAATTAGTGAACTTATATTTTATCGCGGGATGGCCGATTCGAAGGGTAGTAGAAAAATTATATTTTATTAATATATTTTTTAATTATAAATTTACCTAACTATTTATACCTACTTATTTCCTCTGTTGTCGATTTTTGATCTTTCTATTGCTAGATATTAAATACGTCATCTATCTGAAATCTGATCAATCTTCGATCACAGTTACGCCTATAGCTCATTTGATGTTTGCATGCGTATTTACGCGACCAAGGTACGTGTTTGTTCTTCTTTATTCTATGATGCGTGTAAATCCATTCACCAAAACCAGCAACTGACCGATTAACTATTGTTTCCAGCTAACAACATCACGTAAACACTAGTTGATTTTTTTACAATAGATCCACAAGGGCCATGGGAAGAATAAATTCCCTCAGGATCTATGTCATCTTTGGAAGTAAGGAGGGTCTTTTAAAAGAAAGGAAGATCAAATTTTGAACGTATAAAACGTTATTACAATGTTTTTTCTTTGCAACGTCATGATAAATTATCGAGGCAAATCGATAAAACATCGTGAAATGGATGTTTTATTAAGAAGTCATGTCATCTTTCCGTGAAAGCCATAAAGCTGGAATCAGACAGTTCACTCGAGTGAAGGTTTACGCCATGTTTTTTCGGCCTAATCTTCCAACTTCGTTTCATTTCATGTTCAGACTGCGCTATAGAAATAAGCGTTCACTCGTCCATTCCCACGACAGCGTCGCCGAGCGATGTCAACCGCGCTGGAATTCGTTTGATTTCCAGCGCGGTCCGGCCCCGAATTTTAAGGAAAAACATGTCAGATGCATCGATTTTTACGCAATTTTGTTGACACAATTAAATAAAAATAAATAAATAAAACAGTATTGTTTCGTCTTATAAACCTTTTTATATTTTATGACATAATAACACAATTTGATTTTACTTTTTTTATTACGAACATTTTCCTACAAATTAATAATCTTACATATATTAAAAAACATATAAATACATGGATAATAAGGGAGACCCAAAAATTTATATGAGAGGTGTTCCAAAAAGCAAACAAATTAGCCGAACGAATACCATTTTGACGTTTTGCGTGCGATGTGATAGCGTCCTTCCATGGTCCTTCCCGTAGAGGACGCGAGACAAACTGATTGAGATTTCACTCGGTGTTCAGACGTTTCACTTTGCTCTCTTCCGCGCGCACGTAAGTGAAGGATGCCGAATGAAAATATCCAACATTTTGGATCGGTTCACTTGAAGACTTCATTCGGCAGTATTCGGCACTTTCGTTTCATTTCATGTTCAGACGTGTCATTCCGAGTAAACTAGGCCGAATGAAATGCGGAAATGAGCGATTAGTGAACCGTCTGAATGGCGCTTAACCGATTTCTCTCCATGTATTGTACTTAACTTCAGTTACACCTATTTACCTAACCATAACATTCAATAGATAAATCGTTCGTTCAGCGATAAATTCCACTAAGTAATTAAAAATATAAGAAAAGAGATAAGCTATTTTTGTTTGTAAAACATCTATCCTTTTCATCTCTAGTGCTAATATAAACATAAATGGCATTATTGATGTCGTTGTAGCCGAAAATATTTTTTTTCTTTTAAAATCTCTTTTTTTTGGGAATATTTTCAGGAAATCTGTGCGGCGCACAGCAACTAAAATTTCCTGAAAGTCTACATACAAAAACAGATTTTTGAAAACAAATATTTTTCAGCTGCATCAACATCAATAATGCCATTTTTTTAATTTTAGCACTCTAACACACCCAACAGTCACTGGCCGCCACTATTACGTACTAATAAAGCAAAGTAAACTTTAATATTTGTTATTATATGTATTGTAATCACTTTTAATCATTGTAATATTATTAATGGTACTTCCACACCGCAGCCAACCTTCCAACTCCGAACTTAGTTCTATTGGTGTGGTGGATGCGGCCAACCTTCCAACTCCAAACTCCGAATTTCAACATGGCGGATATCGAACAGCTGATTCGGCGCTTATCTTATCAGTCGCCTACAATTATTACGTACAAGTATATTACATGACGTGTTTTCAAACAATTGTTATACAACTCTCCCGTAATAATATTTTCTTATTAATGGTACGCGGCATACGTGTCTTGATCGCCGGCCGTTCGCATACATGTGTGGACGGTGGCGTTGTGGAGTTGGCCGTCGCGATCGCCTCGGAGGCGATCCCGGGCCAACTCGAACTCCAACCTTCCAACTCGATCTTCCAACGCACGAACTACCCCTCCACACAATCGTCCAAACGTTTCAAGTTGGAAGTTGGCCGCAGTCTGGACGTAGCATAAGGCGCTCCGCCTACTGAGGCAACTGAAAACCAACTAAAACCGGCTGTTTTCTCTGTCTTGATTGGTCAAAAAGCTTGGTTAACCATAGACGACGAACAATCAGCTGACAGCTGGCAACCATCAATGGCCGCCCAGGGAAATCAGCAGTGACAGTTGCAAGTCACCGCTTGCGTTACCATTGACAACGGGGTTTTGTGTGATTGTGTAGTGCGCGGGCCATCACATTGTCATACAAAGACAGTTGGCAGTTGAGAGTTTTCAGTTGTCTGAGTGGGCGGAGGCGCTAAGAGTTTACACTATACCATGAATTCAAAAAGCAAAGAGGTAGCAACCCGGTTCTTCAAATACAAAAGAATTGCTTTTTTAACTTTCTAAACAAATAATTTAATATATTTTTAATCGGTTGAGCAAAAAGAAAGTAAGTTTGAATAAACTTTATGCAAATTTCTAAATAATAAAACCAGTGAGAAAGGTGAAATTAAAGTAACCAAAATTCTAGGCAGGCACTGGCAGTTTGTACTTGAAATCGATATTTTTATCCGTCAGTGCCATCCCTAAATCTGGGCGTCAACTCAACGGCATGAATGTATCTGTCAGTTGATTTGTCATATTGTTTGTTCCACATTATTCCTGTTTATTAATTTATTGTGTTCAAATATAAATCTTATGAAAATGGGTTCCATTAACTTATGTTTGTTAATATTTTTATCATCAGTTATTACCACTGGTCCGTGTATTCTTAATTTTTTAAATTAATGTGTTGTGGATGTTTGTGTTTATTATTGTTTCTAACCTTTGTTTTGATTTTTAGGTTTTGCAGTGAGATGCTATATGTGTTCCTCCGCACAAAACAAGCTAGAAGACACGTGTGGAGCTTACAGGAGGTTCGACAAAGAGCAGAATATTGCTGTTGAGTGTAATAGTGAAGAATCCCCTATGCCTGGATCATTCTGTATGAAGATTACCCAGCAGAGCCCAATTGGTTTTGTTTGTAAGTACAATGTTCATCACCATCTTAAGAACACATATTGTAATCTGCAGAATATATTATATTATTAATTACAATTCTATAACCAAGATTTTAAACTGTTCTCGCTACGAGCACGTTGTTAGCTGGACATTTACACTTTCACAATGTTGTATACATAAATAATTATGCAGATAAATCCAAAGCAATTTCTCCATCATTTAATGGTCGCCATATGCAATAAAACCGCAGCTTTTAGAAGCCACGCTAACTCTTGTTTGCATGCATATTTCAAAACAGACATCGTTTAGTAAGGCGGGTAACCAAATTATGTTATGTAAAATTACTTAATAAACGTCAAGGTTGCCGCATATGAAATGTGACTTCTGCTAGTAATATAATAATTACGATAATACTTACTATTTTTAAGTGCATAGGACAGTTTTATAGTGATATCTTGATTTTTGATACTCACTTCGTGACACATGGGCTTTTGAAACTCATGTTAGTTGTCATATTATCACTTTTTATGTCAATATATGAGAGTTGAGAAACTCATTTTTAGGTTGATGATGTAATATTTAGATCGTTATGTAAATTTTGATTATACTATGATTCATATTAACTGATGTTGTTTTCCAGGGGACGGGCGCTGGCGCCAGGTGATCCGGCGCTGCGCCTCGGTGGCGGACACGGGTGTGACGGGAGTGTGTAACTGGGGCGTGTACGAGAATGGCGTGTACTGGGAGGAGTGCTACTGCTCGGCCGACGAGTGCAACTCCGCCACCCGCCTCCCCATTGCCACCTCCCTCCTGCTGCTGCCCCTAATCTTCATGATGAAGTCCATCTTATAATTTGTTTATTTAAGTTATTAGTTGATGCTGCTCCCTACCTGAGGAAATGTCTCCATCGGATACAACCGCATTTACAATAATTGACTTAAGAAGTATTACTTCCTACGGCCTGTTTATTTCATTCATTATTCAACAGGTCAGTTTTTATAGCGATACTTTTGCTAGATAACAAGACGTATAAAATACATTAATTTTACAGATTTCTGAATAATTTTAACAATTAATTGGTGTACTTTCCAAACGCTGCTAAGTCACGTTTACGTAGATATTGCATAGAGAACTCTCACGCACATAGTGGCATATATCAGCTTTTATCAAAAAAACACTTAACATTAAAATAAAATAAAAAGCATACAATGGGCAAAAGTAAAAATTGACCTGTAGCCGTGGTTTTAACTCCGTTCTCAGATTTAAATCGATTAATTAGTACAATTTTGAATGTAAAACTTATATAAGTTTTGGTTGAACCTCGGTTTTAGTTAAAACTACAGAAGAAACAACCAGGCCTAAGTGTGTTTTAAGTACTATTGTATAAGAATATTAGTTTTTATAATTTTTTTCAATCTATAATGTACATCGTGTGTATTATTTTCTGAATCATTGTTGAAATGTCTGTACATATTTTGTTTACACGATGCATGTTTTTTTCTGTAACATTGTTCAAGTCTGTATTTTGTTTGTACAATGTACATGATTTGCTGAATCTCAAATTTGGTAATCTCATAATAAGGTCATTCCAGTATTTACTATGTGAATGTACTTGTACTTTTTTTACATTAGCTCCAAATAGGAGGCCCTGAGAAAAAAAAATCCCTTCAGGGCCTACGTCATCTTTGGGTATGCTGTGTGGAGGGTCTTTTTAGGAAAGGGAATTCTGGGAAGGAAAAGGGAGGGGCGGGTAGGAATTTGGAGGGCGGTGTGTCCAGGAGTGACAGGACAATGAATACATTCCTCCCGGTAGTGCAAGGCGTTGTACCAAAAAATTCCTGCTGGAGAGTTCATAAGGTCTTCCTCAACAAATCTCTCCCGATCCGGCCTGCCATGTGGTTCGTGGGCAGATACATCCGCTGCCAAACAGACAAACCTTACCACATGAACCCGGACACCTGCTAAGTCACCAAACGTAGCAAACCACTTGAAGTGACCTATGGCAGAGGTATTGTTTATCCAATTAAGTGGTTCCCGAGGCGGCGGAACCCATACCCGCCTCCCAAACTAATACTTCTAAGTGGGTCATACAAGAATTTTTTGACTTTGCAAGATAACATCTCACTGCTGTTTGATGTTTTTTTTATTTATGTGTTGAAATTTTCACAATATTTAAGAAAAAAATTATACACCATTACTCTTATTCAATATGAATAACGTAACTTTAATAATTCTCTGCAGAAAATCTTATGTAAAACATTGTATGCAATTTTAATGTTACCGCACAGTGCCTAAATGTGAACAAAAACCAATTTCATTATTATGTAAGTCTATTTCCAGTAAAAGTGCCTTTTGAAATCTATTCTCATATTGACAAATATTTCAGAATTTCAGCTTAATATGTAATTTAAAATTGTTATTGCACCACTGTATGTGGCATTTTTTTCTATTTTATTTGTCTAAGCAGTGTTTAAAGCAATATACATATTTTGTCATTGAATCTGATTAAAATAGATATTATTTCTGCCCCTCAAAAGAATCCATTTCATGTCTCTGATAAAGCTGCTGCTCTCACACAAGCGTAAAACCCTCATGGTTTGTCCCATTTCACCATATCGTTTGCCCACGCGAGCGATACACACCCAATGGATTAGGCCAAACCATGAGAGTATAGAGCTCGTGTGAGATTGACTATTAACTTGTTGAAAGCCAGCATACAAAAAATATATTTTTTCAATACGACGTAAAATATTTGACAGTTCTCACCTTTCTTACGAATTCAATTTTTATAACATTTCTTTTGTGATATAATACAAAAATTACATCAAAATAATATGTAGATAAAACAAACTTCCTAATAATCACTCAAATCTATGCTTTCCACAATGGATTTATATCAAAAACAATGAATAAATATAGACTTCGAATATGACAGCGTTCATATTATCAAGTGGCAGCCATTTTGTCCGCCATCTTTGGTGCCCGGCGTGTCATTGGCAATTAATATGAATTATTCGGAGTG
Source organism: Limnephilus auricula (assembly GCA_951813805.1). Taxonomy (NCBI): domain Eukaryota; kingdom Metazoa; phylum Arthropoda; class Insecta; order Trichoptera; family Limnephilidae; genus Limnephilus; species Limnephilus auricula. The sequence goes on along the minus strand of OX638388.1, from coordinate 18,958,428 downwards.
GCTAAATGCTATCCAGTATTTTGTTATGTCAAGAACGAGAATGGCCCAAGCGATTCTGACCTTGTTCTTCATACAATTTCTTTATACATAAGGGGCAAAATCGCTTCAAACATCCGGACCCGCCGGGGGGCTGCGGCCTGCAAGACGTTAATTATATTGTCCACTTTTTATGAGTAAAGCAAATTTATGATGAAGTTGGATAATGTTGAATCCTGAGCGATACTTACAAATTGTAAAGCAAATAAAGTAGATTAATTTATATTTACACCTTCATTTATCGGTTTACAATTTATAAATTATATTTTCAGATTATTATCACAAAAAATCATTTTTCTCAGGAAAAACATAGTATTTATGTATAATTTTTTAGATTTTACAGAATATTGCACATTCCTTATGTTTTATAAAATGTATTATTTTTAAGTTGATAAATATTTTCCGTCCACGATTTATTCATTAGTTTTAATCTGTCCTAGTTTAGGTATTTGCCATTATTATTATGTCAACAAGTATACCGCCCTATAAAGTATTTTATTTTTGCTGGTGTATGGATTGTAAGTGTATAAATATCTTCCGTCCACGATTTATTTTATTAATTTAACATTTTTGTTTGATTGTCCGTCCTTCACATCTATGAAATACTTAACTATACTGCCTTATAGAATATTTACTTTTTGTTGATGCATGATGGGAATATTCATGTAATAAAAATCACATCAAATCATTTTGGATGTAACTTTTGAATATAGAATTAACATTGCCTTATAGAATGTTTACTTTTTGTTGATGCATGATGGGAATATTCATGTAATAAAAATCACATCAAATCATTTTGGATGTAACTTTTGAATATAGAATTAACATTGCCTTATAGAATGTTTACTTTTTGTTGATGCATGATGGGAATATTCATGTAATAAAAATCACATCAAATCATTTTGGATGTAACTTTTGAATATAGAATTAACATTGCCTTATAGAATGTTTACTTTTTGTTGATGCATGATGGGAATATTCATGTAATAAAAATCACATCAAATCATTTTGGATGTAACTTTTGAATATAGAATTAACATTGCCTTATAGAATGTTTACTTTTTGTTGATGCATGATGGGAATATTCATGTAATAAAAATCACATCAAATCGTTTTGGATGTAACTTTTGAAACTAAATCAGAATTCTATCAAGTCTTTGCCTGAAAATTAAATGTGATATGTAATTTCAAAGTTTTTATCTGATGTATTTAGGTGGTTTTAAAAACTTATTATATAAGTGACGCACATATTAGAGTTTAATATAATACGCATACATAATACATATTAATAAATTATGTATATAAAACTGTCTTCATAATGTAATAAATACATACACCTGTTTTTGTACATTTTTAAAATAAAAAATAACTTTTTAGAAATTGGTCTGCTTTTAATAAGTGATTTTATTCACAGCAAAATAATGGTAAGTATGTACAGTAGCATTTTTTGTTGTTTTTGAAATAGGAAATTCACCCTAAAAAGAGTGTTTAGTGAGTCACAGTAATCTTGATAATCTGAACTAAGGAAAAACAACGACTGTTAGGACTCACGATGCGTTTGAATTATAGTATGTTAGATAGAAAAACTAAATGAAACAGCTGTTTTCTTAGGAAAACTAGATTTAATGGGCGCTTTTATTATTACCATGACGGCCCGCGGAAACGGCACGGCATTTCATTGTTCAGTGTTCTGCAAATTCTTAGAATTGGCCATTTCCCCCCGCTTGCCGCGACCCCGCGTCTTAGTAGCTTTTGTTTTAGTACCATAATGGAAGGAGATAGACGTGTCATCGGTTCTTTAACACGTGAGTAAAACTAACCAACAAATCGGACGTAGCCTGTCAGGCTACTGTCCCCAGTTGTCATCAACAATATTTGTTCCAATTTACACTAACTATTAACTATTATTAACTTAACTATTTTTTTATTTTTTAGTGCAAAATGGCAAAAAAACGCGAGGACACGTGAACACCCGACCACGAATTCATAAAAAAAAATATTACGGGTAGGCAGTCCGTCATTTGATGAGGAACTCAATGCCCTCACGCTTGCAATGTTCTCGTCCCCTGTGCAAAAATTGCCACTGATATGTATTCCAAATTAAATAGTTGTCAAAATTTGAATTTTTTTGTTTTTAGAAGTAATTATTACGTTTTTTTTTGTTTATTTCTAGATTAGATTTTACGTTAAAAGTGTTAAATTTATCATATTAGTTGTGTATGGTCTATCTAGGATCACATGTCAATTAAAGCTGAAGAGTACCACTAAAGGGGTTTCTCACCAACCTCCGAATAGTTAATCTACACTAATAATGAATATTTTCGATTTACGATTTATTTATTTATTAAGTTGTTTATAATTCGGTACTCGAACCTATGAATAGTGGCTACATATTGGATAAGTTGGCCGAGTTTTCTAACCACTGCGAGTATTTTATTTTGAATAATATTCATTGTAGTTATGAATAAGCTATTGGGAGAATGGTGAGAAACCCCCTATGTGTTAATTACCATTTTTTTCATATTTTATAATAAAACTTGATTAAATTTCCTTATGATGATTAATGGAATGTAATATTTCTAAATTAATCTTCAAAATGTTATTCCAGCCCATTTAAAATTCAATTCAGAAAATACGGTAGATTGCTAAACGGCAAGGGGGAGAAGAAAAACGCAACCACTGGAGCGGTGTGTAATTATTCAGAGTCGATATTCAAGCCAAAGGAATTGGTGGGGTCTTTAAGAAGTTTTTTATAACTTACCAACACAGACTTATGAATATTGATAGACATGAAAAGATAGGAAAGGGGTATAAACAAACTATAGCGGGACGCGGAGGGGTGAGTTGACTGTGATTCGTCAATTAATCCATCTGACAGTATATAGGCATCTCGCATCATAATATCACCATTTAGTTCTTAAAAGTAAAATCTGCTTTTGAATGAATAGACCTTTTTAAATGGGAGCGCGAATTGCTTGCCTCATTATGTAGAAACTTGCAAAGTCCATATACACTAAAATAAAGGTCATAACTGTTTTCAGAGTCGAATATTTTGTTGCCGTATTTGGTTAAGACACTTTTACAAATGTTTCATAATTTACTTACCCCAGTAAACGGCGTGGAGCACACTGCAGAAACGCCTACATTTTTTACGATTGAAATATTTTAGGGTTGTCACAATCGCTTTGTTCCTATTAATAATAAAATAATATAATTATCTCTTTTAATTAAAATTGATTAACTTGAATTATTTCACACGTTATTGAATTACGATAATACGTAGCAGTTACATTATTATTTGCTCCTAATGTTTGTAGATACTCTCAGTATCGCCCCAACTGCTTGAAATCGCTATAAGCGTGTTGAGTGACCAGATCTACATAGCTAGGTACTTCTCACCACGACATCGACGCATCGTGTGTAGGCAACAACCCCCCCCCCCCCCCCCTCCATCTCTACCACCCGTCTTATCGGGGTTCTGCAAGTCGGATCGTACGTAGCTATGAGTGGGATATTGTTTGGGAGTTTTTGACGACGAAGGTGTTTTCATTTATTTTTTGGGTACGTATATATAATATTTAAAAATACAATTTTGGTTTAGGTACATTTATTTTATTAATCATAAACGCCCTAATGGGCTTTTACACATTTATACAGTTTTTGTGATTTGAGTAAACAGATCAGGTAAAGTTTTAGATAACAGAAAAAAATACAAAGATGGGTATAACAAGACGTAGGTGTAGAGGTGCGATTAAATATATGTTTTAATAATATAAATACATATAAAATAAATAAAAAAGAAATATATTTAGATATGTAGGTATCATAAAATATAACATATAATAATAATATGATGCGAGTTCTTAATACATAATTTACAAATGCCAAACACATAACAAGAAAGATAAAAACATTAGCAATACATAACCGCTTTACATAACATTTAAGCATAAGTAAGCAGAAACTTAGTAAAATAGTATTATATACACCGACACAATACCAATATTCTCTGACTATGCATAACATTATGACAAATATACGAGTTATATATAATTTACAATATATATATATAAGTAAGGTAGGTATATATATATATATATATATATATATATATATATATATAAAGACGGGTTGGGCTTCCTGAATCTGGGGAATAGAGAAGTAATATTATATTTTTAGGTATAAAAACATTTAATCAGTTACTAGGGTGATCCGCGCACTACATTATAATACAATTTGTTTTTGAAGTCATCAAAGGTCCATAATCAATTGCTACTCACAATGCTTTCTGGAATAGGAGTGGGTAACATACAACTTACGAGCACACATGACTGAGCAGCCGCGGCTACAGCCTCGATCTCCGTGAGGCACATAGTCATAGGTTCTGGTTCACTTTCCTTTTCGAAACGAGACAAAGTTGACAATATTAGGTATATAATCATTATTGTACTTCGGTAATTTACAAATTTATTACAAATTTGTGACATGCACTATCAATCAAATATTTATTTAAAGAAAAATTAAATATAAGAATGGACTCACGACATGTGTGCTGTGTAGAGCAGGTGAGCAAGAAACTAGAGAAAAATCAAAATCCTCTTGGGGGTTCATCCAAAAAGTATTATTGGTCAATTTTTCGAAGAAAACTTCTTCGGAAAGGTTTTCACTTTGTGACGTCATTATTTATTTTAATTAAAAGACAAAATAACTTTATTTACATCACTTTTATTTATACACAATCTACATGTTTCGTGAACGATTTTCACATCATCAGGAACAAATTACTTAAATTATTATTAATTATTAAAGTATACATTTGGTCCTGGTGATATGAACATCGTTCACGAAACATGTAGATTGTGTATAAATAAAAGTGATGTAAACAAAGTAATGTTGTCTTTTAATTAAAATCTTATTGGTCATTTCGTCAGCTAGAGAAAGACATACATAATATGATTTCTCAAAGAAGTTGTCGCTTAATTTCTGAAATGGATGGATAATGACATTAAAATAATTATATGTAATGAATACCTAAAAAAAATAATTATTAGTCAATAAAGAATTTATATACTAACGATAATTTTTTCTGTAACAGATGAAAAAGAGACCGATGGAATCGCACCTACACGTAGCACACGTGTGCCCTGTTTGTTTATTATAAAATCTGTCTCTTTGAAATGTTCTGAGCAGATACGAAGGTTACGAATACTTCTGCTCACGTTTACCGGATGAAAGCTGCCACATTGTTTTCAAGTCTTCTTTTTTAGAAAATCTATAAGAAAATACATAACATTTCACTTTTAAGAAGATAATAGAAAAGGAAAACAACTAAAAAAGAAATGAAATTATTTACACACAGCCTTTATCAGCGATTCCTAAGAGTATTTGGAGTCAAAATTTAGATATCATTTTGCCGTCCGATGACATTTTTTCAATTAAAAACAAAAAAACATGTTTTTTTTTATCACACGTTCCAGCAGTACCGTACGTACGAAACAACGCGCGTACCTAACACGTGGTCCGTTGTGAGGTGTGACAGTATGATCCAAAGGTAATTTGATCGGTGGCGACGAGCGATAGCAAATATTTATTTTTTAATTTTAATTGATAAAAAAAATATCATCGGACTCCAAAATGACACCTACATTTTTCATTCCAAACATGCTTACTGTATCTACATTTTACGTCCAAACATACCACGGACGAGTACATAATTAAGAAAGCAAAATATAAAATAACGCCTAATAAATAAAACCATACTTTAATCTACTTTTAACCCCTTACTAAAAACGTGTTTTAAATTTTACACAACTGATAACAGTGATAACCAACTATTTATCCTATATTAACGGTTGTTTATGAGTTGTGTAAAATTCAAAATTCGTTTAGTAATAACGCCCTTAAAGTGGAATAAATACGATAATATATTTGATCAAAGCGCTACAGGCGAAGGCACATCCCTGATTCTTTTGCAAACGGCTTTGTGTTTCGCGTCGTCGCCATGTATATTATGTCATAGTATGTGTTACTAAAACTGGGATGCTATCATGGTCGATCGATAAGGATCGGTAGGATAATTGTCGGTAACTTCTCATCGTTCCCTAGGACAATGCAGATCGCAAACAACAGTTGATATCGAATATATTAAGAACACTTAGTCATTGTGAAGTGTTACCTAATCGTTTGCAATCTGCAGTTGTCCTAGGGAACGATGAGAAGTTACCAACAATTTATCCTACCGATCCTTATCGATCGACCATGCTAGCACCCCTGATAATATTATATAATCCGAATAAGCTTAAAATGTTGTAAAATAATGCTTACCTATGGAATGTAATACGACAATTGGGTTTATTCTCTTTTTCACTTCTGTTTTTACACGTTTTAATAGCACAAGCAACCATTTTTGCCGTGTTATTTCGTAAAATGTACCGATGAGAGCTCGGCGCTAGTCCGCACAAGAATGATGACGTCACACATTCTACGCCGTACGCGTGTCCGGCTGGTTCCAAATGGAACCGGTATAGGGAGGGGGAAATAATACGCTATTATCGCTTAGGGCAGGTCTATATATTCATATGTCTATGCTTACCAATGATTAAATATCGAACACAATTTTGAAACATCGAAATTGAATTTTATAATAAAAGTTTACTTTGAAAGTAGTAGCGTGAGAAACATGTCACTTATAGTGTTGTGAATTTGTCATGTCACCAGATAAAGATTAATACAAGTGAGGGAGAGGCAAGAAAATGATAACTTTTTTAATAATAATAATAATAATTGGATAATTTGTAGAGCGCCGTTTTTGTGAGAAATCACCTCAAGGGCGCTGTACATCTTATTATGACTTCTTAGGCTTTACCTAGAACTATTATTTACAAATGGACACAGAGAACATACTTACCTGGCAGGTCACTTCCGATAAACACACTTTAATTAGAAAGTTTATGCTTGGAGGAGATACGACTTTGCACGCGGAGGACGCTATATTAAAACACTGGACATTGCATAACTTTACATTTGCTACACCATCATTTTTCATATTACATTTATAAGAAGATTACTGCCAAAAATGTATGTGCCAATTTTGTATTTCCCTGTCGTATTAAATGAGATGGCACGAGCCATTACCGTCGCCGTGCCATTTTCGCGGGTTATCACGGTAATTATAAAATCGCTCAATGAACTTCTAAATTGCAAAACGCAACTATTTTAATCTGCTGGGTTATATTTATGTATTAACAAAGAAAAGTTTATCCTATTTACGCAGCAACATTTTTTTGGATAATTTTCGTCAGCCCAAGCAAGTGTTCAGTGCTGATATAGCTTGTGAAGAGGGAATTTTCTTGACATTTTGATTAGGAGTAGGAGAGACTCCACATTCCCAGACTTCGTCAGTCCCTTGAAAACATTGCAATAGCGGCTTCGGTATGAGTGGTCGTTTGAAAAAGGGGATTACAGTGATGTTTGGATTATCGAGGCTATACTGTACATCTGGGAAAAACTTATGTGCCCACTGAAGTAGTTGCAATGCACTGCGTTCTCAGACTCGTCAGTTCTTTGATAAACATTGCAATAGCGGCTTCGGTATGGGGACGGAGTGGTTGTCTGGAATTTGGGATTACGGGAAATCGTTTGGAATTTGGATTTGGAATTAAATTATCGAGGCTATATTGTACATCTGGGAAAAACTTATGTGCCCACTAGAGTAGTTGCGTTCCCAGACTCGTCAGCCCCTTGAAAACGTTGCGATAGCGGCTTCGATATGAGGAAGGAGTGGTCATTTGGGATTACAGTGACGTTTGGATTATCGAGGCTATACTGTACATCTGGGAAAAACTTATATGCCCACTGGAGTAGTTGCAATGCACTGCGTTCCCAGACTCGTCAGTCCCTTAAAAGAACATTGCAAAAGCGGCTTCGGTATGAGAAAGGGGTGGTCGTTTGGAATTTCAGTGACGTTTGGATTATCGAGGCTATACTGTACATCTGGGAAAAACTTATTGTGTCCATTTGCAGTTGCAATGCACTGCTTAACAACCGAGTATTATTTTTTTCAGGAATAAAATTTTAAAAGTCGATGTACAACTGTGCGCCCTGCCATAAAGAGTATTTGCGCGCGTGCCAGATATTTAAAGAAACTAGGCAGGAAATAAAAACAAACAATAATGGCAATGTCAACAAGGTTTAATTAAAAAAAGTCAATTTTTTCTTCAGATATGTTATGATATAACAGAGATTTACACCAAAATACATAAAAGGTTCAAAAGGCGTCGACAAACTTGTTTACATTTCCTTGTCAAATAGTTATTATTACTATAGGCAAACTTGTACATAAAATTGCAATACAATTCTGTTTGATTTTCCTGTTTATTCCTTTATCACATTAATGGAGCATGCGGTAACACTTCATTTTTATGCGTTATTTATTACAAGTCCATCCCCGCTTTTACAGATCAAGAATTAAGTTATTACATTTTTATTTGTAGAATCAGAGAAAATAAATATAATTTTTTATGATAATATGAAGATTCTTGCCTTTAATCAACTAATAAAATAAATGTGCATCTTAAAACTAATTGTACTACAGTAAAGATGTTAATTTAAGTCTCATTGAGTGTACAAAATGGCCGAGTAGATACTGCGCAATTCTTTCTAAAGTTAACCTCTTCAGCAATCATTCAATGGAAAAAACACTTTTTTACTACATTAGTAGTTTGCCAGATTTATCTCAGGTTTGGGAATAATTGCACATAATAGACTCGGGCGGGGTCCGTTAAAACCAAAATATTAAATTAAACCATAATTTTGTTTCTAACCTCTAATGTATTCACAAACTGATTTTGCTTGGCTCAAGCTTTTATTTCAAGAGCGATTGACCAGTGGCTGAGAATAAAATTTTAAAAATACTTGCAACTGTACAGGGAGGTTCCATGAGAAATATCGAATATTCCCCATATCAATTTTTTTAAATTAAAAATTTAATATCGATTTATTTCATTCACAACTTGCTTTAATATATACCTACATTCAAGCAAGCAATAAAAATGCTCAATAATAATGCTCAGCAATAAAAATATTGTGTACTTCTTGTAAGTATTTTTTGATCATAAGTATTTATGATTTTTCAATAATGCCTAAACAAAAAAGTCTGTAAAAAAAATTTGAAATATTTTAGTTTGTACGACCTTAAATAAATAGAAAAACTGAGGTATTTTTATCATAAAACACGTTATCGGATTTATTTTTGAATGATTTTAATTTAACTAAAATTAAAATTCTGAAAACTGTGTTTACTAGATTATGTATTGATTTATTTTGTTGTATGATTATATGATTTGAAATTTGTGTTGTTTAATAGGATCCATCGTTTGATAATTGAACAAATCTGCCAACGACCAACAGTATAACCTTAGTATATTAAAAATATAGTTGGTTTTTCAAAATTTTAAAACTGCGTGAACCAGATAAAATAACAATCTTTTAAAACCAATTTATGTTTTTTTGTAAAAAAAGAGTCAATACGTCTAGAATTTGATTTAAAAAGGACTAATTTCCGATGTTCTCTGGTAATACCCTCTTAAATTTAATTCAGTTCAAATTTCACCCCGATGAACCTTGAGTCAAGCGAAACCGATTGATGAATAAAACTAAATAAATTAGTGGTTAAAAACAAAAATGTTTGTTTAATTTAATAATTTGTCAAACCACAAAGAGTTTACTTTCTACGAAAACATAAAATCATGGTATTTAGAGGTACATAAATAAATATTATGTTTACTCTTTACTTTGTCATGTGAAACGGTTTTACATAGGTATTTAAAAATAACATCATAATACAAAATTATAAAATACAAAATATCCAAAATGGACGGAAATTGGGTGGAATACAAACGTCTACAATAATCCAACTGTATAAATATGTATATAGATTTGTCACGGATAAGTTACAAGCACAATGATTCGATAAAAAAAATATTTCAATTCACACCAGGTTCTAGAAGGGAAAGATCATAAAAAAAAACAATAATAATAATATGGAAATGTTATCAGGGAACGAGCATAAAATGGAATGTTATTTATTTGAGTTTTTGGAAGCATGTACTCGAATATGTATATAAAAAAATGTATTAAATATTATTACACTAACACTAAGAGAAAAACTCTTATCGTTAATTATAATTCAGTCAATTTATCTCTTTTGTGTGTACAAAATGATTTAATAAAAAAATGGTACGTATAAATATTTCAAACTGCCAATTTGATGTCTTGGCTTTAGCCAGTTTTACACGGAACAAAATATTTGTTAACTGACTAAAACGTGGGATACGTTTTTAGATTTTCACGGCCAAAAGCATTTTCGTTGTTTGTTTTTGGGATGTTATGCCGTGTTGTGCTACCTCCTTCTTTAGCCGACGTTCTTTACATCGACGGATCTGCCCTGATGATGGACACTGCAACGCTGTCCGAAACGTCGGCTAAAGAAGGAGGTAGCACAACACGGCATAACACCCCAAAAACAAACAACGAAAAAGACTAAAATGTGATCTAAAATGATTTTTTTTTTCTTTATTAGAATATTTATGTTTGTATGTACAATGTACATAGTTGTTTAAAATAACCTGTATAGATAATATTGACAGAAACACGGAAATACCGTGTATTTATTATTAAAAAGAGTAATATTTTGACAGACCCCTTTGAGGTAATTTAATTTTAGTACAAGATTATAATACTATTATCTCTAAATTCTAAATACTGAAAAATAATCTGCAATCTTACAGCAGTACAATTTTAAGGACGGGAAATAAATTTACTAATTGTAAGCTTACTAAATTGACATAGGCACTTTATTATCACCATTAATTTATGAAATAGTTAAGTTTGTAAATTGCGTGTACATAATAAACTATTATGCAATAATCTGAAAGATTGTATATATCCTTCAAAATATCCACAAATCAAGCTTAATTGTGCTTAGTAATATTTCAAATTTCATAAATGTAATTATTTAATTAGTTATAAAATACAACTCTTAAAAAACCAATATCTGCTGGGACGTTACATACATACATACATACAAATATAATAAAAACTAGGTATACATGTATTTTGTAAATGGACGGAGATTCAGCTTTTACGTACACAATGTATATAAGAATTAAGTATTCAATGAGTCAGATCTTCATAAAATAATATTAACTACATCAATGACCCCTTGTTTCAACAATAAAACATATTAATAATTGTCAAATGATGTCACAGGAATGAGTAAAATTAACAGGAAACAATCCCTGTTTTCCACTGCACAAAAGTAACAGGAAGAAGAACTAAATGTTATCTTTTTTTTAAAACAAAAATATCTAATATAATCATTGAAATTCATAAATGTTCTTAATTTAAATTGTGTATAGTAAATCTTCAGAACTTAAAAAATTTGCCGGCTTGAAAAAGTTTTGTCTCTACTTTTGAAGGTTTATTGGTGCATTCTATCATAAGACTTGAATCAGAGAAGTGTCCTGATAGCAGTGAATGCAAGAGTAACCGCGGTCGCAAGGAGGGTCAGGGAGAGGACGGAGGTGGTGGGAGTGGCTCCGTTGCAGCCATCCTTGCTGTTGCAGGTGCAGTACTCCATGAAGATGTTGTAGGTGCCAGTCCTCATGAGGCAGAAGCGCTCATCTCCACCCAGTCCGGGCTCACCCATGTATGCGCAGCTTCGGAAGTAGCGCCATTCACCGTTTACTGCAAACGTAACGATGCAGATTGAAACAACAGAAAGTATTCTTTAAAAAATGTATGAACAATTAGGATGAAAGAATGATCTAATAGAGATGGCCGGTGTTGTAGAAACACTACAGTTACTGTTGACACTATAAAACCTACATGATAGATCTTTACAACATGAATTACACGGGAGAACATTCACAAGTTGGCGGCTGATAAATAATCATTGAGAAAAGTTGTGATCATGTTTACGCTTCATCTGGTAAAGGAACATAAAAAAAGAAGAAACAAGATCAATTGGTGTTGAGTTCCGCAGCAAGAAATAACACCAGGGGCGTAGCTACCACCGCATTAATGATACAGGGCCCCTGGGCTACCACCGTATCAATGATACAGTGCCTCCGGGTTACCAAGGCCCCTAACGTATGTAAGGGCATTCATTTGGGCTCCCAACTAATTTTGAAGCAGGGCCCCTCCAAGGTACTCTACGCCACTGATTGACACAAACTGGTTTTAACAAATGGCCAATGTTATGAATTATGCATTAAAAATTCACCTTTCTGACGTATTTTTCTACACATGGTGGGAAGGACTCCTTTGAGATGGGAAAGTTCTTTTTCTTTTTTGCAGTCCGTTATGGGAACCGTAGTGTTGTCAAAGGGATCCGCACATTTTGGATCCGTGTCAGATCGACACACCCAGCATTTTATACTACCGCCTGCAAACAAACAAAACAAATAAATTTATAATATAATTTATGTACGGCTACTGCCCATCATCTTCAACATTTTAGTTGATTTAACATGTCAAATCAAAAAAATTATATTAAAAATGGGCGTGAACGAATGAGTCGTCTAACCTCCAATCTTTACTCACTTTGTTTTAAGATAACGGCAAATAATAATCCGAAAAGGATGATCGGCATATGTTTCGCCATGACTTTGTTTATTAACCTTGAAGATTTAATAAAAAAAATGAACAAATATCACATATATTTATCGAGAGTTAAAAACAAGACCACAGACGATGTTTACATCTGTTTACATCACAAAAAAAGTCGTTGACAATATTATAAGCAGCGATCAGTGTTGCCAGTTGAGTTGCCATGTCCCAAAAATGAAAAACTATGTTTCAGAGATGAAAAGACCACAAATCACTTTCGGCCCTTGGCTCATGGAGAAACCGAAACCAAACTAAAACTGGTTGGCAACTGCACAAGAACATCGCAATCGGACATATCGCAAATTACTCGAAAACTGACAGCTCGCGAGGCGCAACTGCACTTCGCCTTTCAGAGAAGGCTGACAAGCAACATTAGTAGAAGATGCGTTTAACCTCTCGACTGCCGTTCGCCCACCGGTGGCCGCAGGTCGAAATTTAAAAAAAAAAAATTTTGAAGCGATTATGTTCCTTATGTATAAAGAAGTTGTATGAAGAACAAAGTCAGAATCGCTTGCGCCGTTCTCGGTCTTGACATAGCAAAAATCCGCATAGCGCCAACCCATCTGAATAATTTATAATAAATATCTATGGTCAACTTGGCGTCACTTTTACAAACGGTTTTCAACTGTCATTTCATTTTCAAACAAGTATTTATGTCATTACTTCTTCGAAAACACCTTTGAATCGGTTTTTTTCATGTAGGGTGTCTATTCAGGTTAGTAGAGAAATAAATAAAAAATTATCATTTTCGTATGAATATATTTTATTTACATTTTTTTGTCGAATGGGAAATATTTTCACATTTTTTTGTTAAAAATAGCTATTCTGGGAAAACTTGTAACGATATTATCATGAAATATATATGAATAATAAGGTACATTATCTGGCAAACAGAAAACAATCACAAAAAAAAACAATTCCTTTGTTTTTATACGATATTTGAGCAAAAGCCGGGAAGATAATTTCGCGCGATTTTTTCCAAAAACACCTGGCATTCAAGAGGTTAACAAGGTTAACTCATCGAGGGCTGCATTTGTCTCAAAAATCGTGACGTAGTTTGAAGTCCATGTTACACTAGGAGATTTGAATTATTAACTGCAAAACAAGTGGCAATGTTTTTACGTCACGCGTTCGAAATTTCGAATTCAAATCGAAAGTGACCCTACGAGTTTTTTTTTCGAAAAAGGCCCGCATGAGCAAATGCTCACCCAGGCAATTCCGACACCTGGATTACATCAGCCAGTTCACCACAGACCATTGGATTATTTATACCACCGACATTCGCCACGTAGCAGGAAAGGACAACATCATCGCAGATGCCCTCTCCGGGGTCGACACAGTTGACTCTCCCTTGGACTACCTATGCGGCGCTGGCAGCTAACCAGGTGAACGATGCTGAACTAGAGGACTGCCTACATCAAATGGAATTTAAAATAAAGCTAGTATTTTACGAAATTCATGAAAAGAGAACATTTCATGTGGAAAATCTAAAATAGGAATTGTTGCAAAAAATTAAAGCTGTTCCACAAATAATATACAAAGATATCTGAGGAGCAACAATTACTTATTTTACGATTATATACTGAATACGGTTTATGTGACATCGACAGAAAAAGAGAATCTAATCATAACATGGAAACTTTTTGTATTTATAACTGTGTCTGGAGGTCTGGGGCGGCGGACTAGACGTCTTCCCTCTGGAACAGCTACGTGGAATTCTCTCTTCTCTTTGTTTTTTTAAAATCTTTTCTTTCCGAACTCCGTGTGGATTATATCTACATACTATTGTTATGTTATTGTACAATTCCACGATCATTACTGCCCAATTATAAAAAAAATCACACACACACAAATTTTTCGGTTTGTTAAAAAAACATAATTTTTTAATGCTTAATTAAATTAAATTAACAACCTTATATTATGAATTGGAAAAAGTATCGTAGAAAAGTGTATTATCTCCAAATGAAGGTTTAATAATGCAATATTTAGTAAATTCGGTTACGTACATTCTTCTTCTTCTTCGATGGCGCTACAGCCCATATCGAGCTTTGGCCTCCCGCAACATTCGCCTCCAACTCCTCCTGTCCTCAGCAGTTGACTTCCAGTTTGTTACCTGGAGAAGCTGTGCCGCATCCCCTCTTACCTCGTCTTCCCACCTCAGTCTGGGTCTTCCCACTTTTCTCTTTCCACCTGGGTGACGAGTCATAATTCATTTTGGGACGCGTGTGTCCGGCATTCTATGTACATGCCCAGCCCGGTTACGTACATAATCAGTGAGATTTAGGGTAGAATTTGCACTTACCGATAATACCCTTTGTCAATAAGAAGATAGTCTTCTTCTTCCTTGCACTGTCCCAACTCATTGCCTAGGTAGGCTGTTGGGGTCGGCTCTCCTCGTTCTCAGGTTGTAGCTTCTTCGGTTCTGGGTATCGCTCTCTTCCAGGCCGTTTCTACTTAGAATTTTAGAGCATTGAGTCATCCAGGAGTTCTTTGGTCTTCCTCTGGATGACTGTCGATGAAGCTCCATAGACATTGCCTGCTTCACTGTGTGGTCTGGTGGTCTCCGTTTTATGTGACCATACCATCTCAACTGTCGTTCCTCTAGCTTATTGTTTATGTCTGTGACACCCAGGCTACCACGAATGCGTGAACTTTTAATTTTATCTTTTAGTGACACTCCTGCCGACCATCTAAGCATTCGCATTTCTGCTGATTCAAGCTGCCTGGTGTAGGAGTTGTACATGGTCCAGCATTCGGAGCCATACATTATCGCGGGTCTAACAATAGTCTGGTATACCTTTCCTTTTAGTTTTATAGGCATTTTTGTGTCACACAGGATTCCTGTTACGGATCTAAATTTACTCCATCCCACACCTATTCTGTGGTTAACATCTGCTGCACATCCTCCATCTTTGTGGATGAGTGAGTCGAGATACTTAAATGTGTCACAGTTAGCTAATGTTACTCCATCCAGTTGCATCGAAGGAGTTACAGCATTTGTGTTTTCAAATGGCAAGTACAAATATTCGGTCTTTTTCCTGCTAATTTTTAGGCCATTATCCTCTAGGATTTTTCTCCACCTTTCCAGGCTATTTTGTAAGTCACAATGATTATCTGCTATCAGTACTACATCATCTGCAAAAAGCATAGTCTTGAGAATATTGTTGTTCATTTCTTGGATTGTTAGATAATTCATGACCATTATGAATAGCAGTGGGCTGAGGACAGATCCTTGGTGTACCCCCACTTTAATTGGAAATGTTGGTGATGTCCCAGATGTGCATCTTACTTGTGTTTCTACGTTTGTATACATATCTTGTATGGAGAGCACATATCTTTCTGGTACGTTATGAGATCTCAATGCCGCCCATATCAGGCTTCGGGGAACCCTGTCAAATGCTTTTTCCAAGTCTATAAATACCATGTGTAAGTCTTTTTTTGCATCTCGATATTTTTCTACTATGATTCTGACTGTTTGAATAGCATCTATTGTTGATTTCCCTGATACAAAGCCGCATTGATCGTCGTGTATTTTTATAATATTCCTGATTCGTGTGTTTATAATCCTCTCATAAATTTTCATGGTGTGAGACATAAGCTTTATCCCTCTATAATTGTCGCACTTCCTAGAGTCTCCCTTATTTTTGTAAAATGGAAGGAGATAACTCTTCCTAAAGTTTTCTGGCATTGGTTCTCCAGTCAATACTTTGTTATACAGGTTGCACAACCATTTATGTCCCACTTCTCCACACTCTTTCCATAATTCGGCTGGAATATTGTCTGGCCCCACTGCTTTCCCCTTTTTCATTTGTGATATGGCTACTTTAACTTCTGTTGGAGTGATTTCTTCAACTGGCCCCAGCACTGGTTGCTCTGACACATGAGTTGTTCTTGGAAATTCTTCGTTCAGTAATGTAGAATAATAATCTTTCCATCTATCACATATTTTGATTTCGTCTGTGATCAACTCACCATCAGTATCTTCTATGTATTTGGGTGTTCTAATAGATTTGGCCCTTTCTTTCCTGTGTGCTACGATTTTGTATATTCTTTGCACTCCATTAGGTGTTTCTAAATCGTCATACAGCTCTTTCAATGCCTCATGTTGTGCAGAGGCAACTAATTTCTTTGCTGTCTTTTTGACTTGCTTATACACTAACCGGAGTTGCTCTTTCTCGCTATCGCACTTACAGTTTGACCAGTTTCTGAAAGCAGTTTTCTTCTCTTTTACACATTTTTGTATTTCATTTGTCCACCACCACGATTCCTTTTTTTATTTTCAGTTTACCTTTGGAGATTCCCAGATGGTGTTTGGCTTCCTGTACACATACCTGTTCAAATGCTTTCCACATTTCAGTTGGGTTTTGTGTATCTTCATTTTGGAGATTTTCTAGCATCCAGTTTTGGAGTTTTGACGTTAATTGTTTTCCGTTTTCTTTTGAGATATTGAACCACTTAATTTTGGTTGTTGGTTTTATCTTATCCTTATACAATTTATGTCTCGTTACATGTAATTCCAGCAGTAGTAGGCGATGTTGTGTTGCAAGGGGTTCACCAGGGATAACTTTACAGTCTCTAAGCATTTTTCTCATTTCGTTTCTGCATAACCAATAATCTATTTGTGTTGCAGCATTACCACTTTTGTAGGTTATGAGGTGTTCTGGTTTCTTTCGGTAGAACGTGTTCACGATAGTGAAACCGTATGCATCTGAAAAATTTAGTAGCTCATCTCCTAGTTCGTTTCGTGCTCCATATCCAAAGCCGCCATGGCTAGAATTTTGGCCACTATTTGACATCCCCACATGCCCGTTCATATCTGCCCCCATTATAATAGCTTCATTTTCTGGAATGTTTTGGATTAGTTCTTCTAGCTTATCCCAAAAACTGTCTCTTTCTTCTCTATCGCATCCCATTTGTGGTGCATATGCACATATGATATTGTAAATAGCGTTACATATTACCAGCTTTAACATTATAATTCTATCACTTGGTGCTATTACTTTTATCACATTTTCATGAAACCTTTGCTGTAGCACTATGGCTACTCCATTTCTGGTACTACTTTCTCCGTAGTAATATAGTTTATAATCATTTGTTTGTGTTTCTAGGTAACGGCACTTGTCAATATTTGTATTTTTCCATTTGGTTTCTTGAATGCATGCAATATCAATCCTTCGTCTTCTCATCAGTTCGGCCAATTCTTTGCTTTTTGCTGTAAGCGTTCCCAGATTCCAAGTAATGGCTCTTATCTTTTCAAACCCAGAACGACTGGCTTTCCTCCGCTTCATTTTGTTTGCCCCTGGAGTCCTGCAAGCTGGCCCTGACACAATGTCAGTCTCTGGATCACCGAGGAGAAAATCACCCTCGCTGCCAGACAGGGTAGTGCATCTTTGCGTATGTTTTTCCATGAAGCATTGGTTGATTTGACTATATGGTTTTTTTATCCACCGATGGTCATCAGACGTGGAACCAGAGTGACCCAACTGACTAGGGCTGCATCCGCTATCATTGCCCATTTATGGTCAATTATCGGATTAAACTAATGAGCCTGGATACCCATTAGGTATGGTGTATGCGACTAGTACCCGAATACGTCGAGTTGCCACACCTACCATTTGTGAGCCGCCACTAACATGTGGGACAGACGCTCACTGCTTCTCACTTTAGCCGTACTTTTGGGATTCCCCGACGGGTTGGTTACCATCAACTTCACCCTCCAGTCCGTTGCCCGTTGGTCACCGCGTGGAGGTATGAGAAGCGTGGGTGGGGGAAGCTATGTCGGTCCAGGCCCTAGGACCAATGTATTGCGCTATAACCACCCAACCAACTCAATAAGAAGATAGTCTTTCGTCAAATAACAGTTTAGTTATGATACTTTAAAAAAATAAAAATTTGATTTCGCTCTCCTGTAAAATTAACCTTTTTTTAACTTACGACACTTTTCTATGGAATTTTTCGATTTGTCTCCGAGAGATCGGTCAACTGCCGAGAGAAAACGAACACGATATATTGCGTCTTCCTCCATTGCCAATTTAACCCCTTCGAGCTGGTGTGGGCTAACTGTAAAAACTATTACAATAAGCATATTGATCGGGGTTTGGGGATGAAACGATACTGTCCATGTGGATTGGAGTCTCGGCAGCTAATACCTAGTGATAATTTGTGGATGAATTGCACCCGCAAAGAAGAGGAGTTCCTAAGGCTGGAATCAGACGGTTCACTCGAGTGAAGGTTTACTCCATGGTTACTCGAGCGAATGTTCCCATCTTCGTTTCACTGTTGTTTCATTTCTTGTTCAGACGTGTCATTCCGAGTGAAATAGGTGGAATGAAATACAGAAATGAACGATTAGTGAACCGTCTGATTCCAGCCTAACAATCATCTCATTATACATGTGGGGTAATCAAATGACGAGACAATGTAATTAAAATCATTCATTTTTTAAATCAAAATTATCACTCTTCATAATGTTTTATTTAATTGTTAAAAATCCTTTGACATTTTTTAAGACAAATATTTTTTTATTTATTTTTTTTTGTACAACAGAATATTTATACCAATAACAGTACAATTTCAGGGAGGGTAAGGAGAACGTGAATAGGAAGGCGGGGAAGTACCTGGCTATTCAGACCTGGTCACCAAACAAGGCTAAAGCCATTTCAAGCAACGTTTCAATTCTGAATGGTGGTCTTACACCAGGGCGATACTGAAAGAATCAACGGCTGGTCGCACAGTATACCTAAAATTACTTTATAATTACTTACTAAACACTGTAAAATCTAATAAAATCATTTGAAAACATTTTTTTTTTCTTTATTCGTAACATATTTTTTATACAGTTTTCTTACATACTTTTCGACTACCACACTAGACACACGTCCGTATTATGGTAGTCGAAATTACTTCCCAATATGCCACAATATGAATATTATCAGGGAGAGCGATATCTAGAGAAGGAAGTTTGGATTCCGCGTCGCGCCGCTACGAAGGCGCATAGCCGTGTGCAGTCCGATGGCAAGGGGAACAAATGAAGTTTTTGTATGGAATATCCCAAATATACTATATATTATTTTGTGAAATAACACAAATTAATTAAATAAAATTTATTTGCACACGCCGGATTCGGATTGGGAGTCAAGAGCCTTTCCGCTCAACCACGCTGGCTGTCTCATGTATTAAATATTTGACAATATTTGAATTATTGTAGGTACTTATCAATAGGTACTGTGTTTAATATACCATATATCATAGTGTAAGGGCCCCGTTAATTATAGAAGAAAGGTCACTGTTATCCAACAATATTATAACAACCAAGTTATGACGAAAATTCCATTGAAATTCTCCGTGATGACGTGAATATGAGCTCCGCCTTGGAAACCTTTACCAGCCTCATCGTAAAATCTTTTTTTTTACATACTTAACAAAAACAATTGACTTAATTGTTTTATTTTGTTTGCACTTGAGAAACGAAATGTAAAATCTTTGAAAAAACTGGCACTACACTCAAAAATATGATGTACATACATCGTAATGCAAAAAAATTACAAGAATTATTTCTATTTTTTAAATATTTTACGGCTTAGTATTTTATGCGATTTGGCACAGGGTTTGACTGTCTTTGTCTTGGGATATCTTCTTCTCAAAGACGGCTCAGATTCTTCTCTTCTTCGATGAGAAACATGGCTTTATCGTAGGTTGGCGGAGGGATCTCCATGGTGCTGGAGGACTGCTGGGCCGAGGTTTCCCCAATGATGAGAGCATCGTAGGCAGGGGGGAGAATGTTTGTGCTGGTGGCCATGCCATTTTTCCGAATCAACTGACTGTTGGTGAAGTTCTGCCCAGCTTGGGCGACAGCTATATCCTACAACAAAATTACACCACGATCAAAAAAAAAAATATCACTGCCGGAAGATAAGATAATTTACGATTTGCAAAAGAAGACTGAATTTTACAGAAGTGATAATTATCTAATTATTATTATTAATTGAGATCATTAAAACCACGTATGACCGTATTAAAAAATGTGGAGATTCGGAAACAATGCTAGGCTGGTACAAGCGTGATGGTGGGCATGTAGAGCGAATGAACAAAGAAGGGAGTGTAAGAAGAATATGTTAATACTAGCTGATATCCGGCATGCGTTGCAATGCCACTTAAATAAAGCAATTGTTCTCCCTGTGTGTCCTTCCCCATTCGTCCCTTTCCCCTTTCCTCCAACTCTTCCCCTTCCATGACACCTTTCCCTCCCGCATTCCACTTTCACCTTCCCTCTCCGCTCTCCGCTGTCCCCCTTCTCGCGACCCCCCTCACGCATCCCCCTTCCACCTTTTCCTTCCCCCCTCCCTTGTCCCCACTCCCGCGAACTCCCTCCTCCTTAATTCCTCTCCGCCCCTACCGGATTCCTCTCCCCCTCATGTCTTTTTTTGCCCGCTGCTAAACTCTTTGACCTATTTTAATTTTTTAATGCAAATTTCATAAAGCCTGAGCTCGCGGTATGAAATATACTTTAAGATCTCTCTCATACTTACCAAATATACATTTAAAAAATCATAAAAATCGGTCGAGCCTACGGAGAAGTGCGACCACAAACACCGTGACACGAGATTTTTATATATATTTTATTTATATATATTATATTTGCTAATGTGGATGGCAGAAAAAGTCGGAGACGCCCGATGTCACATCGAGAGTTCGATTAATAATAGTACGTATGATTGTTAATGAAGCAAGCAGTGTGTGCAAATACCGAGTTGGTTGACGGTTCACGCCTGTGCGAAATGGAGATGGCGAATTAGTTAAGATTTTCACGGCATTTAGTATTATCTTGTTTAACAACATCTGCCTGATGATGGAAGCTACAATGCTATCTGAAAGGTTGCCGAAAAAGGGGGAGGAAACTCAGTGCTTAAATCACAGAAGTCTACACGGAGAAAAATGTTATTCTAAAATACGATCATTTTATTCGTAAAAACGGTAAAAAACGGGACTGAAGTTCTTACGAACAAATTAACAGGGTTTCAATGTATATTGGCGGTAACATGTAAGAATAATTTGTTGGTATATATAATTTCGTACGTATACCAACAAATTATTCTTACATTTTCCCGCCAATAAATATTGAAACACTGTTAATTTGTTCGTAAGAACTTTAGTCCCGTTTTTAAGAATAAAATGATCGTATTTTAGAATAACATTTTTCTTCGTGTATAAATAAAAAAGTCAATTATTTTTTTAGTCTTTTGAAAACGCGCTAAAAATGTGCAAAACCCATTATTATAATCCTGGATTTTCCCACCCCTGTAGCATACACTACTCACTAAAAGTGCAGGAGTTTTAATTTTTGAAAACCTGGAGAGCTTTTCATACTATAGAAATTCTCCCATTTTCTGATACAATGCGTTTTTACTTCTGGGGAACATATCTCCCGTGTTAAATCAGAATTAATTATTCACCGATTTGAAATAACTTTTTAACTCAATTGAACGTTTTAAAGATATGTATTTGAGGAAAAAATTATGATTACTGATTATTCAAATGCTCGTTATTTTTGGTCAAGGAAAACTGCCCATTAAAAAGCAAGGGTTTATATCTTTATCACATCACTGACTCAACAGGAAGTCACGATTAAAAAGGTTAGGTGAAATAAAATCTAGGTATAATATTGATACTACACGCAGATTTCAACTGTAAAAAAGTAAAGTTGCTGCAGCAAAGACTTACAAACCTGTAGTTTATTCCCAGTAAGTATTTTAGCTGGCAAAGTAATTTCAATCACTAGCCATGTAGCATGGATGTACCCATTTAAGAGGAAGACACAAGTTTAACGTGTATATTTTAATCTTTATTTATTAATCTTAATGGTACAATCACATATAAATGTAAAAAGAGGGAGAAATGTTTGTAATTAAATTAACATTTTAATTTTTTTTTGAGAAAGAGTAATGAATGAAAAAAAAATACGAGTATATATAGAAAATAATAGATATGAAAGAGAACAGAAAAAATAAGTAGAGATAAAAGAAAAAGGGAAAGAGGATAGCAAATAGGTATTATTTTTAAGAAATACCTTACTATATCTTACTAATATTATAAATGTGAAAGTTTGTATGGATGTATGTATGTTTGTTACTCTTTCACGCAAAAACTACTGAATGGATTTTAATGAAACTTTTTAATAATATAGCTCTTACGTCGTGAATATACATAGAATAAAAATAATGAATATATTTTTTTAATTACATTACAACAAACAGGAGGCTCTGAGGAAAATATTTTCCCTTAGGGCCTGTGTCACCTTAGGGGATGCAGGGTGGAGAGTCTTTGTATGAAAAGGAAGGTGAGGAAAAAGGTACTAGGGGTGAGTAGGAATCTGGAGGTCAGTGTGTCCAGGAGAGACATACATATAAATCCATCCCTCCAACTCCAACTTTTATACTTAATGTTTAATATTTTCAATTTTTATTTCTATCTTTAAAATATTCATCTTTCTTTATATTTCAGCTCACTGTTATTTTTATATTTGTATTTAGTTTTATTTATCCTTACATATGTTTTTTTCTTTTCTGCTTTCTTATTTCCTTTTTTTAAATTATTTATTACCATAGTTTTTATTATCTGTTTCTATAAACAAAATATTTTTTAGTTAATATATTATGTATGACTACCACAACACGGGCATTAGCCTAGTATGGTAGTTAAAAAAAACTGTCAAAAACCTGCAACATTTAAAAATTTATTAAATAAAAAATAAAAAATTAAAAAAAACTGCGGTGTGATGGCGCGTTTACATCAGGCCTGTGACCGAATGCGTCGACCGCATTCAGTTTAACCGAATTCGTTATTTACATTAGGCCTGTGACCGAATGCGTCGACCGCATTCAGTTTAACCGAATTCGTTATTTACATTAGGCCTGTGACCGAATGCGTCGACCGCATTCAGTTTAACCGAATTCGTTATTTACATTAGGCCTGTGACCGAATGCGTCGACCGCATTCAGTTTAACCGAATTCGTTATTTACATTAGGCCTGTGACCGAATGCGTCGACCACATTCGGTTTACCCGAATTCGTTATTTTTATTAGGTCGGTAACCGAATGCGTCGACCGCATACGAATTCGTTATTTACATTAGGTTTAAGAGGGTATTACCAGAGAATATCGGAAATTAGTCCCTTTTAAATCAAATTTCAGACGAATTGACTCTTTTTTACAAAAAAACATAAATTGATTTTAAAAGATTGTCATTTTATCTGGTACACGCAGTTTTAAAATTTTGAAAAACTAAGTGTATTTTTAAGATACTAAGGTTATACCGTTGGTCGTTGGCAGATTTGTTCAATTTTCAAACGATAGATTCTATTAAACAACACAAATTTCAAATCATATAAGTATACAACAAAATAAATCAATACATAATCTAGTCAACACAGTTTTAATTTTTTTAATTTTAGTTAAATTTTAATCATTAAAAAAAAATCCGAGAACGTGTTTTGTGACAAATATACCTCAGTTTTTCTATTTATTGAAGGTCTTATAAACTAAAATATTTCGTTTTTTTACACCCTTATTATGTTTAGATATTATTGAAAAATCATAAATACTTATGATAAAAAAATACCTACAAGAAGTACACGATATTTAAGTATTTATCATCGTGCGTTTTGAGCATTTTTATTGCTTACTTGAATGTAGGTATATATTAAAGCAAGTTTTTAATGAAAGAAAAAGATATTAAATTATTAATTTAAAAAAATTGATATGAGGAATAATCGATCTTTCTCATTGGAACCTCCCTGTACAGTTGCAAGCATTTTTAAACATTTATTCTCAGCCGCTGGTCAATCACTCTTAAGCGAATTTGTTATTTATTATTTACATTAGGTCGGTTTAAGCGAATTTGTTATTTACATTAGGTCGGTGGCCGAATGCGTCGACCGCACACGGTTTAACCGAATTCGTTATTTATTATTTACATTAGGTCGGTGACCGATTGCGTAAACGAATTCGTTATTTACATTAGGCCTGTGACCGTGACTGCGTCGACCACATTCGGTTTACCCGAATTCGTTCTTTTCATTAGATCGGTAACCAACCGCATTCGGTTTAACCTAATTCGTTATTTACGGTCGGTGACCGAATGCGTCGACCGCATTCGGTTTAAGCGAATTTGTTATTTACATTATATAGGTCGGTGACCGAATGAGTCGACCGCATTATAGAGAAATTAACAGTTTAATTTAATTTAAAATAAAATAATAAATTTGTAAACACCACTTTTATTTTTTATATTTTATGCCGACCGAGTTTCGCTACAACCGTAGCTTCTTCAGGACAGTATAATCCCTACTAATATCTAACATGTGTTATAATATATTCAGGGGATTGAAAAAATGGGCTAGGTTCCGTCGGTGCAGGACGTAATTGGAAGAAGGGACTGAGGATTGGGAAGTGAATGTTCTTTGTCAATGGGGAACAACCTGTAAGCATTTTCCCGCCAATAAACATTGTTCGTAAGAACTTCAGTCCCGTTTTTAACCGTTTTAATAATAAAATGATCGTATTTTAGAATAACATTTTTCTCCGTGTACAACAACTAAAATATAAACATTTTTTGATTTAAGCATTTTTAATAAACATCGATGTAATTACTCAATCCTTAAATCTTTTATAATTAAAAACAGAATAGCAACATCAACGTTTTAAAAAAAACAGATAACCATTTTCATATAATTTGACAATATTCGTTTTTATCGTCTCATGAAAACTTTTCATTTTGTGGTTTGACGTATTTTACCAAACCGCAGTCGATATGAAATCTATCCGAATTATATGTAGGATACACAGCTGGATATAATGATCTACGTTTTTTGGAAACAAGGAAAACATTTTTATTAGAATAAAAAGTACATACTGAAGGCAATCATATAAATTTTATATGTGTTTCAAGTGTTAATGTTTCACTCAATACTTCGCATGCTATTTTACGTTTGATTACAAAATAGAAATTCACACGTATCGTGAAAGAAAGGTGAAAAAAATTGACAACTTACTACAAAAATAGCTCGCTGTTGTAGCAGCATTAGTTTGACACTTTTCCGTCGCAGGTAAAGTATGCTATTGACTGCGACCATCAGACCAGAGCAGATGAATATCAGCCCCACCAGCCACATTTGGCCTGAATTGTTAAAAATATAGCCATTAGCATCACCGAGGGCTAGCACTATTATCACTGTCCCCATTGAAAATAGCGCCATGGACAGCAAAAAGTATGAATAACTCGTACAGTCGCATCTTCCGGACCTCTGGCTTTCGTCAAAATCAATATCTCTTTGCCGAAGACGGAACAGGCGTTGACGAATGAAAGGCCTATCGTTTACGGTTGCCATTTTAAAGCAAACGGTCCCCAGACGACAAGGCTTTTATTATTTAAAAAAAGCCTGCGGACGCAACTTAATTGCTACTTTCTTGTTATCATTATTTTTAATGAAACAACACCGACGAATTTAGATTTTCTAAATATCTGCCACAAAATGACAATCGAGACCAACACGGACACTTTTGCGTAAATCAGAAACTGCGTTGTGCCGCTTTGCGACTGGTTTTATCTGATTTGACTGGGTTTGAGTGTTTCGAGTTTCGAGTAGTGTTTCCATCTTATCTACATTCCCGCTAAATCCGTCAGAATCCCGTTACCCACGATGTCGACCAAATTACTTAATATTTTCGGTTCTCGGGGAAAGGGGGCGTTTTGTAACCTGGGGGTCAAGCACAGAAAACTTTACTTTTAGATAGATATAACTTCCGATTATTTTAAATCGATATACCGAGCTCGGTTTCACTGTTGACAACTGAACCAAAATTGACAGGGAATAAATCAGAACGCGTTATAAGCTGGAAACACTCGCGGACCTGTTTACGAATTCACATCGCGAAAAGTCAAACGCCAATCAATTACGTGAAAAATATAATATATTGGCAATGTTCAAATGAAATACCAACATGACATTGGCAGTCCGCTCTTAATTTTTGACACTTAACTAAACAGAAGTTAATTACTTAATGAGGTTTGTATTCATATATCAAATATTTTCTTTTTTTCAAACTAAATAAATTGATTACGTCTTAGATGCATTATAAGTCGATGGATCGCGTATACCTACGACTAAGAGCTTCGTTAGTTCAATACGTTCATTAAATACGCCAGTAATTTAGCGTAACGAACGACATATTTAAAAAAAAAAGAATATTGATAGTTAACCGGAACGTATATGATACTACGGAGGCCGCGCTAAAATTTATCAATCCTCGGTCGGAATGTATGTCAACAATCATAGACCGTGTTCGCAAAGATTGTGACCATAGATGACGGATTCGGTCAATATCGTATTTATATAGGGTAGCAGATATAGGCTGTTTCCGGCGGTAAAATAATGCGATTAGTTTTTTTTATTTGATTCCGCTAGAAAATCCGTCATCCTACTAATCATGGACACAACATTTTCCCGTTTCGAGGACACCCCAATCCGCCAGATATGACTGGAATCGACGAACGGCATTGGATGTAAAATAGTGTTGCCATTTGTACGGTTTTTATCATTTTTTAATGGTTCTTTTTGTCATTTATACCTCTATGGTTGCTTGAAAAAAATATGTCGAATAAGACATGTTTTTTACCCGTCACCAACAATATGTACTTACTTTTGAGTACTTTTTACGATTTTTTCCGCGTTTAGGGTTTAATTCCGTAGTTCTCGAATTTCAGTATGCGTTCACAATGTCTCTTTATCTAATTATTATCTTTGTCTTATATTATGACATTGTTGACAATCCGAAGGTCGCGGGTTCGAACCCGGCGTCCGCAAATATTTTTTATTTGATTAATATGATATTTTATTATTTCATAATTAATTAATTAAAAATAATATATAGTATATTTGAGACACGTTAATTAACGGAAGATACTCTCAGTATTGACCTGATGTAAGACCACCATTAAGAATTGAAACGTTGCTTGAAATGGCTTTAGCCGTGTTTGGTGATCAGATCTGAATAGCCAGGTACTATCCCACCTTCCTCTTCCCATCCCCACCCCACATACCCCAATTGGGGATGCCATAGTCTACTGGCTCCAGACAGGCGCAGTTGGGACTCTTGTGCGGTATACACATCATATAAAAAAGCATTAATAAAATATGAATCTATCGTGTTACTTTAATGAGGTGTACTAAAATGAAAAAATAAATAAATTATTGGAGTTGTGGGAGAATTTCTTCTTCCTCATCATTAAACAATTTCTTATCCTTACTATTTTTTTGTAATTTATATTTTAAAATTATTATTGAATCGAAAATGGAGTTCCACAAATTAAGCTTGATAACAGTAAAATTTGATGTTTTTTTCTTTAAAAACGGTTCTTTAGTGCTCCGCTGACGAGGCAACTGAAAATACTACCGAATAGCTCGGTCTGTCACTAGCTTATAACTCCGATCCAAATTTATAACAGAATTAAAAGATACACAATATCCACGGTTCTGTGACGTCAAATAATCGCCTCCAATCGAAAACTTTGAATGTCCATGGAAAAACTGTTGAGAACTGAATTATTTCTGTAGTGGCTTGCTTGTCAAAACGCGTATGGTACCTACACTGAGTTGAAATTGTTGACAATCTGGATGTCGCCAATAGGTAAAAAAATAATACCGAGCCATGATCGCCAAAAGATCGTAACCGACAAAAACAAAATTTTACAGGAAACGTTTTTTTCTTCTCATTTTTTAGGTAATGTACTTATGATACCCAACTCTACAGAAAATGTTTGTTTTATTGATATCGTCCGTCTTACATTAAGAACATGCTTAAATTGGCGCTGATTGAGGATAAATGACGGTTACGATGTTTTGCCCGCAATACATTTGTTAACTTTGTCGCTTACGATGTTGTTTACGATGTTTTGCATATCATGTGGAAACCTGTAAATGGTACAATTAATGAAACTTAAATACTAATGCTTGATTATTAATGTAAACTGTTGGTCTCCAAATAAAATAAATAAATCATTCAAAACGGACCTACTTTTGATAATAATTAAATATTTTTTAAGAACAATTGGTAGGTTCATGTTTTGTTTACAGTAAAATGCTGGAATATTTTTTTTTTAAATGTATACGCAAATTCATTGTTTCCATTACACAATTCGCAATTCATTTATTAAAAATAAGATAAGGTAGATATATTTGCGGCAGGTTCCAGAGTGGAAGATACTCTCAGTATCACCCTGGTGTAAGATCACCATTCAGAATTGAAACGTTGCCAGGTACTTCCCCACTTTCCTCTCCCCCATCTCCTTTTCCTCCCCACTACCTTTAGCCTCAGAACATACCCCAATTGGGGATGCCATAGTCTCACTGGCTCCAGACGGGAGCAGATGGGACCCTTGCGTGGTATTCATATCAAAAAATATATAATCAACGGGCATTATTGTATGGCCAGGTAGTATAAAAAATATTTTTATAGCTCGTATAAATGTGACAGTTTTCATAAAATATGCATATTTATATGATACCATGGGCCACACAGCTCTGTTTCGGTTATGACCAGCACAACAATAGCTATACAGCAAAATAAAGTTAAAATTATTTTCTTTTTCTTTTTCTTTTTAGGGTGTGCAAGTGATTAAAAAGTAAGCTTGCGTGGAGTGATCAGCCCTTCTGCACATCGAAGCTCACAAAAATGGAAAGAGGTCCGGTTTTACTTTTCAGAAGGACAGCCAAAATGTTTTCTTTGCATTTATATTCATCTGCTATGTGGTTTTCGTAATTGACAGATTCCGTTGCCAAAACTTGCTTCTCCACAGTCATATTTTTTTTTTGTATAAAGTACCTTACTTAGAAATATAGAGTCGCCCCGGGCTCCTACAATGCTATCTAACTGTTTACTGAGTATCGTAAGCGACACTATAGTCGTTTAAGATAATTTGAGAGATCCTTACGATGTTTTGCCTGAACTAAAATTTGAAAACGATAACAATATACGATAAAATGTACAGGGCCACTAAATCCATTTGGGTCGTAATTTTTGGTATTCTAAAATATTGAGGCGCACGGTCAACCCGTTATGGGGATACCCGGCGGTGATTTTTCCATACAAACGTATTCCCTATTTATATCTCTGGATTTTAACCCTAGAGAAAATATTGTTTTAAAATAAAATAGATATCAACTACTAGCGTGTCGGTACTTTTTGTTTTTTTTTATAAGTTACTTTTTATAGAAGTTATGACCTTCCAAAAATCAATAAAATTGACTGGTTTAAACGCCTTCAAAAGACGTTCAGTATACAAACTAGAATATGTTTAAAAAAAAAAGCAAAACGTACAGACATAGAATAGTTTTTTCTTATGTAGTTGGTAAAAAAAAATTGAAAATCAGTCCACTTTTGGAGGAGAAAAGTGGGGAATACAAAACCTCCATTTTAGTTAGGTGTCAGTAGCCCGAGGTGCATTGTCCCTTTCGCTCAATATCCGGTGGAGTAAGAGCAACAGTGACAGCAACATTTTAGTAAAATCTATTTCTGCACCACCGGGTATCATCTTAAGTGCGCATACGGTAAAAAAAGCTATTTGAGAAAAACCGTCGCTTACGATCTTTTGGCAATCGTGGCTCGATAAAATGGGAGCGTAGTTAAGCACTGCCAGAAGTAGAGTTTGCCTAATAGCGATTGTGTCGATTCTTGTAATTGTGACGTTTAAAAAAAAAAGTATTTTTATTGATGAAGCCAATCAAGCAGACTAGATTCAAAACCTCTTTGCAAATACGCAGTCCATTTGTTATCTTAGTATCAATTAAGTCCGGTCTCTTCCTTCAATATTGGTGTCTCCTGCGACAACATTTGCTTCCACATCACTTACAACATTGTCAATGGGGGCGTGGTCTTACACACAGACGCAATGTTCATGCTTTCCGCCCTAGATGGAAAACACGACAGCACCCGGGTGAAGCGCGGAAGGCAGGGGAGGGAAATGTTCATTTTTTGATAACATCTGCACGGTTCGCTCTTGTCATAAGTAAATAAATTGCAAGTGTTTTTGAGGTTTGATATGTAATGGATGACTGGATATATACGATGGATGACTGTTTCTATCATGAACTCATATTAATATACTTCAAGGAATTTAAATAAAGTTTATATATTAATTTATTATACCAAACCAATAAACACACAAAAATTTATAATAAACCCGTCAGGTCTATTTGTTCGGGTTTGAGAACAACTCACATGGGTCTAGTAGAAATCGTTGTGTCTCCCTTACTATCATGGTTAGAAATATGATCTAAGCGGTGCTAGAAAGAGAAAATATTACGCTTTATTTTGAAATTTAAAAGTTAAAAGCAAAGTAATTAAATGTACACATTTATGAATCCAAAGTTTCCGACCGCAATTTGAAAATCAACTATGAATCTTTGAGAAATTTTAATTAATTATTTTTATATCAAACGAATAAAAAGTGAGGTGATAATAACGTTTAAAATACATTTTTCTAATAAAATATTTATGTTTTTTTTTATTTTTCATTAACAGTAATTTTAGTTAGAAAAAACGTAAGGTGAGTCATTTTTTTTCAAAACTTTTTTATGTTTGCACGCAAGATGTTTATATTTCAAATATTATGTTTTAATTTTAAATCATAAAAATTGAAAACGTATTTCATCACCTTTCGTAAACAGTTTTTAGGTTTCGGATACATTCAGAAATATTCCATTTATTTGGATTTTATCGCAAAACGGCAATATTTCGAAGCTCTGTAAAAATATAGACGCATCCTGTTTGTAGCCACGCCTACAGCGCTCCAATGTTCAAACAAATGCAGGATACGACAATGTGGAAAAAAACAAAAAAATCTCGAAATGTTGAAGGCGAAGTTGAACGTTTTGTTGAAGCTGGAGATCCGAATTTATATTAACGCAAGAAATAACATTTTACAACCAACACAATCAAATTAAAAACTTACTTTGAGCAATTCAATTTTTATATTTGTGGTAAATTATTTTGGACTCAAGGAAATTAAAAAAAGTCGCCTAAAATAATAAGTTTAAAAAAACATCTTTTATTAAAAAATCGAAAGTACATAAAAATGTATATTATTTTTTAATATAGAGATTTTTTTATTAAGTAGCTGATGATTTTCCTCCATTAAATGTCCAATGTCCTGATTAGTCGGTGGACATTGAGGTGGAGCCAGTGAAACTATGGCATCCCCAATTGGGGTATGTTGTGAGCCTGAAGATAATGGGGAGGGGAAGAGGATGGTGGGGAAGTACCTAACTATTCAGATCTGGTCACCAAACACTTTCTAGTTTCTATTCTTAAGGTTGGTCTTACACCAGGGCTATATTGAGAGTATCTTCCACTCTGGGAATGTATTTGATCAAGCTCCTGTGTAGGCCAAAAAATGTATAATGCCTAGAATCCGCCTCCTTATCCGTCAGTTGAGATGAGTCTTCCTCGTGCTCATGAAGCATTGACTCATGACAGTCATGACCTACGACCTACGACCCATCACATGCACCACCCACATCACAAACCAAGTAGGCGTAGGTGAAAAGTTGCCAGAATTAAGATAGATACATAATGGGTCGACGTACATACGCTACGTTACGGATAATAATATCTGTACTGTATCGATACCTACGCATCACAACGTGTGGCCAATGTGATCATCTATTTCCATATAAAATGTACGGTTGCTAAGTACCTAGTCCAGATATTATTACGCGTGGCATAGCGTACGTACGTCGACCCAGAATGTATCTACCTTCTTGGTCAAAATTAAATCATCCTCATCTATAAGTACCTACCTACCTACTGGTGATACCTAACCCACCGTACCGTTAAATCCGGTAACTTTTCACAATGGATTTTTAATATAAACAATTTATCCTGGCGGGGAAAAATGATTATTTATTTTTATTTAATAATTTAAAAAAAAAGGTGTTAAAAAAATAACTATCCATCTACCAACATCTTAAAATATACCCATTGGTCCTAAAAAATACCTAAAATAACCACTTGAGATTCTTAAAATATACCCATTGGTCCGAAAAATACCTAACATAACATAACATAACCCCTTGAGGTTCTTAAAATATACCCATTGGTCCGAAAAATACCTAAAATAACCACTTGAGATTCTTAAAATATACCCATTAGCCCGAAAAATACCTAAAATAATTACTTGATGTTTTTAAAATATATTCATTGGTCCGAAAAATACCTAACCTAAGGGGGGGAGGGGCAAACAACATTTGGCCGTCCCCCCTATATAAAAAAGAAGTGACGGTTGTGTTAATTAGTAAAAAGATTCCCTAGATCTATCATTGATACCTAATTTCTTTACTAGTTTATAACTTTTGTATTAAAATAGTTATGAGTGTTAGTTTTGACGACAACTCACTATTTTCCTAACCAAATTGTTATATCATACAAATCTTATTCAAGAAGTTTTCTCCGCTAGACATCTTCATAGGTATTAATCATGATTTACTAAGAGGGTTTCTCACCATCCTCCTATTAGCTTATACATACTATAAAGTTTATTTTTGATTTACGATTTTCGGTTTATTTATTTTTTATTATTCGGTACTCGAACCTATGAATAGTGGCTATATATTGGATAGGTTGGCCGAGTTTTCTGACTATTGTAAGTATTTTATTTTTAATAATATTCGTTATAGTATGGATAAGCTATTAGGAGGATGGAGAGAAATCCCTTATCCCTAATCCTAACATCAACGATCGAATCGGAGTAATCTTACCTAACCATCCATGCATGTTATTCCGAAGACAGGAAGCTCATAAAATGAATGGACGTAATTAATTAATTTTAATGGATACAATGGCTTTATCATCTGTGCGTCTGGGCATAAGGTATTACTTTATTAATGTTCATTGAGAAAATTAAATGCTAATGTGCCTCCATGAGAACGCATCCCAGACTCAGGATGCATAATTTATTAATACATACTTTTATAAACGATTTAATCCGTCGAAGAAAATATTAATTGAAAAAATTATTTTTATTCTTGGAATCTAGCGTCCTGTGAGAGCTTTACGAGAATTCACGAAATGGTGCATTTATATATGAAACCTACAAAAAATACCATGATGTAATTATAGAATACACACACAAAAAAAACTTCTGGACTGGTAGAGAGGTACTCATCTTATCTTACTAATATTATACACGCGAAAGTTTGTATGGATGTATGTATGTTTGTTACACTTAAAAACGAAATTTAATAAATGGATTTTAATGAAACTTTACAATAATATAGCTCAAACATAAGAATAACATATAGGCTATAATTTATAAAGCTAGCTATTTATTTTCAATGTATTGAAAATAATGATTATAGTTTAATAGAAAACGTCAAAATTTGATCATGATTTTGAAAATTTGATCATTTTGCAAAACAATGATTGTTAAATCAAAATTCTATTTTGGAAAATATTTAAATTAGTGAATTTATTTTCGCCTAATACTTTGAATTGAATCAAGAATTGTACATATTTTAAATAAATAGGTTAAGAATTTTGGTATAAACGTAGATGGGAGCTAGGAAAAGAAAATAGATTACTCGAAGTACTAATCCTACGCAGACGAAGTGGCGGGCAGAAGCTTGTTTATTTGTATTTTGTAAACAGTATCTAGTGAAAATATTTATTAGCATAATTGTCTACTCCAGGATGCTTTTTGTAAAGTGGAATAGAAGTGCAATTTTTAATCTTACACATTCATTCATACCCAGTTGCCCAACTCTTAATTAAAACTTAACACACAGCACCGAACAGTCCGAACACCATATTATTATAATATGGTGTTCGGACTATTATTATAATATGGTGTTCGGACTGTTCGGTGCTGGTATCTCTCTCGAATTCCACTGTATTTGAATATTGATATCTGGGGAACAAGATTCCTCGATGAGGTCATTCTGTAAAGCGTAAAACCTGTAAGTTGGTACCTACTTCATTCCCGCCAGGCTGCTAATACATGCTGTAAGTTGTTACCTACTTCATTCCCGCCAGGCTGCTAATACATGCTGTAAGTTGGTACCTACTTCATTCCCGCCAGGCTGCTAATACATGCTGTAAGTTGGTACCTACTTCATTCCCGCCAGGCTGCTAATACATGCTGTAAGTTGGTACCTACTTCATTCCCGCCAGGCTGCTAATACATGCTGTAAGTTGGTACCTACTTCATTCCCGCCAGGCTGCTAATACATGCTGTAAGTTGGTACCTACTTCATTCCCGCCAGGCTGCTAATACATGCTTTAAGTTGGTACCTACTTCATTCCCGCCAGGCTGCTAATACATGCATGTAACAAAACGCCACGCGAACCACGAATCATGGGAAAGGAATGAAGGAACAGCAAAAGGCGCGAAACGCCACCTGCAGTTACTTTGTTCCTTTCCCATAATAGCCGGTTCACACGAGGCGATTTTTGTCGGTCCACTCGACAGTTGAAAGCTAATTGACACGTGTGAACACTTTGTCAACAAAGTTATCAACTTTTTTTTTTGCTAGCGAAAGTTGATAGCCCGTCTACTTTTGTCGTTCAAGTATGACTATCGCCATTTTGGTTTTACTAATCGTTCGAGTTTTAAACCGAATCGTCGCGTCTGAACACAAGTTTCAAGTCGCTTATCATTTTTAGTTACTCGCGGGAAAAAGTAAACGTCAGGCGTTTCATTTATTCGGTACTAGTTCCTACCGTCATGGAATCCGTTTCAACCAAAAAATATCTGAAATGGTCGGACGATTTAATGTTCAGATTTATGGATCTGTACCAAAGCCATCCCTGTCTTTCGGATCAAAAACAAGAAGTTTACATAAATAGAATATTAGTTTTGAAATGTAAATAATATTATTTTGAAAAAAATTGTGTTGGATGCGCCTTATTCACTTCCCATGATCCATTTTCTCACCCAAGTACGACGTTTTTTTATGTTTTTTCATAATCTCCAGCTCCTCTCACAGAATATCAGAAATTAGATAGACGCACGCACTAACAATTTCAGTTGACGCCATTTTGAATGTCAAAATCGGTTCAACTTAAATTGAAACGTGGGAACAAAATCTTGTTCAACTTTTTCCGTAAAATAAAAGTTGGTCAACAAAAATCGAAGCGTCAGAACGCGCCATAACCGGTGGTTCACGTAGCGTTTTGTTACAATGCATGTAATGCACGAATTATGGGAAAGGAATTAAGCAACAGAAAAAGGCGCGAAACGCCACATGCGGTTACTTCGTTCCTTTCCTACATGCATTTGTTACATGCATTTATACGCAGCCAGTAGTTGGTGCAAATACGGCTACCGGCTACTACTGAGATATAGTCGGTACACATCAGAAAAATTCCGATAGATCGTGATAGAATTGCATCCGTCACCTGTATGTAACTAGGGACATTGTTGTAATATCAACATGACACATAACCAGTGCCGGATTAACCCCTAAGCAAATTAAGCAATTGCTTAGGGCATCACGTCTTGGGGGGCACCAGAAATAGCACCAAAAAAAACAAACTTACGCACAATTGTACAAAATAGTTCACTATGATAAAATTGAATCAGCGTTCCCTGATGTGGACACAGCCCTGTGTATATTTGTATGCCTGATGATACCAAACTGCACAGCGGAGTGATATTTTTAGAAATTGAAAATAATAAAAAATGAAAAAAAGAACCACGATGCTGCAGGAAAGGCTCGATGCTTAAAAAAGTTGGACTTATAAACTATTTTCCGCGAATTTAATGCCCGAAAAAGTAGCAAGTCGCATTTCAATCTCGTTGTATTAAATAGGTAATTTTTTTTTTTAAAGACCGATACTAGTTTACTAGGATAGGGGGGCCCTCTGAGGCCCTAGCACGCTTGCTTTATAACGATCGGTAGGATAGCTATCGGTAACTTCTCATCGTTTCCTAGGACAACTGCACATCGCTAAAGTACAAACAACAGTTGAAGTCGAATATGTTAAGGATACTTAGTCATTGTGAACTGTCACTTATTCGTTGGCGATCTGTAGTCATGCTAGGGAACGATGAGAAGTTACCGATAGTTATCCTACCGATCGTTATAAAGCAAGCGTGCTAGGGCCTCAGGAGTGGATTGCTTAGGGCATCAAATAGTCTTAATCCAGCACTGCACATAACTAATTCATTTGGCCAACAGCTCTCCTAAGGAACGACCTTCAAGATATAGTGTTTCCTGGTTTCCTCCCTACTAAAACTTGACATTTCTTCGAGAACCTGGTTCAATCGAGGATTGCTTGCGGTGAAGAATAAAAATTGCCAAAACAAAAGTACAATGCAGCCATACAAATATTAAACTAACTTTTGTTAATTACAGTCCGTTGTTATTTTCAGCTGTCAACCCACACCTTACCCCTTTATCTGGACTAATGAATGTTAATCAACTTAATTAAACTCGACCCTCATTAGAAAGCTATGTCTTTGGTCAGGAGACACGCGTTTTTGATTATGAACAATCATTGGAATGATAGAAATCGTCCTACTCACTTTCTGCCTTTTTACAATCATAGTGCTATTACTACAAAGCAACATAAAAAGTAACTTTAAAAGGAGTTGGGTTAAAAGGGAGCATTAAAATAAATAAAAAGTCGTTAATTTTAATGTTATTTTTACACGTATTAAAACAATGTCTTACATTTATTACTAATCACAAAAGAAAGTTAAACAAATAAAAATATATTATGATAGTAGAATTGTAGTACAAACTTTCAAATCGCAAATAATTATTATAATAATACCAGATTTTGTTATCCAGCGGCTTTTCAAAAACTCTTCTCTCCAAAATTTGAATTTTCGGAGAACTGATTGAATTTCATCAAAAAGTAACACATTTCACGTGTAATATAATGTATATGTATGTAATATATAATACAGCATTAGCAGCATTGTTAAAAAAATTACAACGCTCTGCATAATTTTTTTTAAATATTGGAAACCTCTTGTTACGGACATTGGATGACACTAGTATGTAGGTATATACTTACCCATAAATGAAATTTAAAAAATAAAGTATGTTATTATATCAGTGTAGTTATCAACTTGACACAAAATCATGATTTTTATATACCTGAGAAATCAGTTTACAAAAATAAAGGTCATGTTATAAATTCTAATAGCGTCAACAAAACTGACAGTTTGACAATATGATAATAGTATCCATCGTTAAACAAGTGGGCTATCAATTCTCAATCCACAAAAAATGAGCTGTGTTTAATTTTGATAAACATTTACCAATTTACCATCGTTCTTCAAAGATAATATTACTTTCATAAATAACTAACCGTTGGCTAAGTCACAACTCTTTCATTTAATCAATATGTCTATATATGTGATGAAATAATAATACTTACATATCGTGACATATTATAATGAAAATGTATATTTCTGTGAATGTATGCAGGCTCAACTAGAATAACTTAATATATATGTATGTACAAATTTAGATATGTTATTAAATGTAACGAGCTTTTAAAGGCACCTTTAAACTTAATTAATGGACGGAATGCTGACAAGTTATCGCATGACGACAAAGGTCTATTTCATTTTGGTTAGTAGTCATTGAAATTGAAAATTAATACAGGAAGAACGAGGCAAGACAAAGAAAATTGAAATCAAAATATTATATACAAAATATTTATATAAGTTGAATGAATTCAGCGCGTTGAGGACAAATTGCAAGGTAATAAATAAATTAATTTTTGTTTATACATAATAGACAGTTTTTGTGGAATTTTGTTTGTTGTATGTTTAATCCTTGAGATGTTATTTCGTATTTTTCAAGTTGACAGATTCATGTTGTCATCTATTGATTTGTGTGGTCAATGACATCACTACGTGCGGAGAATCTACTTGTTGTTGTTAGTTTTTTTTTGATGTGGTAAACACAAAAAAAAGTAAGTGTTAAATATTGTTCTTGATGTCTACAAACATTTCGTAAACGTTTACCTAAAAGTGATAAACTCAAAGTCAGGTTGAACTAACAAAGAATCTAAAAAGATTTGTATAATACCTAATATTAAAGAATAAGCAAGGCAAAAATATTATTTTATTTCACGTTATTATTTAACAATTTATAGTTTAATGCTTACTGCAACAATTTGTGTTTGTTCATTATTTTAGAAGTCCTGAATAGTTAGAATTCCAAGATAGTTTGATTGACGAGAAAATTGAGTTAGAAAGTGTAAAAAGAGTTCAATATTATCAATGAATTGCATTTTTTGGTATTAATAGTAATAAAATAAGTTTAAAAAAACAAATGGTAATTTTTCACAAAACTTATAGGTAGGTACTTAACGAAAATATATACATAATATTATTTATTATTTTACTGATGTATCTCACATCGAAATACTCAACAAATATTAATTTAGAACTCACATAGAAATATTAATATCCAACTAACATTTTTTATTTAATGTCATAATTCATAATTTAGAAGAACACCTAGGTACAATATGTCATTGACAATAATTTACCCGATGAGAGACATTCTTTCTAATAAACCACACACGTGCAGCGTGCTGAAATCTTTACAAAAACATTTAAATTTACGATAACTTATTTGAAAAAATCACGATTTTACTAGGTACATAATGTGATTATGATTTTTGATGGTAAAGGCTTTGGGCCCAGGGGTGCAATGTTAACGTTACAAAATGAAAGCTGAGCTACAAGATTTATTTTGTCAACCAAAATTATGTTACTACTGACGAGTTACTACTACGTGACGTTTACTAGTGTATTCAATGGCATAACAATATATATAGACGCGCTGTAGAAATCTCAAAGTGGCAAGCCAAAAGCAAGTCAATTGTAGTGTTTTAGAAATCATGGTTTTAGCCAAGCAAGTCAATTGTAGTGTTTTCGAAATCATGGTTTTTGCCATCTGTAGCATAAGGTCGTGCGCTTC
Source organism: Limnephilus auricula (assembly GCA_951813805.1). Classification (NCBI taxonomy): domain Eukaryota; kingdom Metazoa; phylum Arthropoda; class Insecta; order Trichoptera; family Limnephilidae; genus Limnephilus; species Limnephilus auricula. The sequence continues at coordinate 18,918,724 of OX638388.1, read as the reverse complement.
CTCTAAGTAAGTGTTTGATGAGAAAATATTTCTTATTACTCGGCAAACACGTAAAAGCCAAGGAAAAACATTTCATTTTTAAAAACATACAAATGACTTATTATTATCGAATATTATAAAAAAATTTTTTGCACGAAGATTTTACGCGTCATAAGAGAATTCAATGCCTACTAGATTACAAGGTCTGGGCGCGCAACGGCCAAATTACAAAGTCAATGCTGTCGCTAAGTAAACTTTATTATTTAAAATAGTCTGATCATTCTGCTTATTTATATGCTTGTTGTAAAACAATGTATAAATCAGCAGTAACAACGAGCACAACAACAATCTGACAAAACTGCCGTTACTCTATTATATAGCTTGATCACTTGACACCTCAAAATCCGTCAGGCGCTCAGGCCTCCTACTCTGGTCGGCCTTGAGGCTGTAGGTACTCGAAGGAACTTTTGAATACGAAAACTTCGTCCGGTTTCATCCATAAGCACATTTCTTTTTAGCACACAAAGAACAACGTTAAGTCAAATTAAGAATTAACTGGAAACAAGAGGGTTTCTTACTTGCCACATTTTATCTTGAGTTTGTGAGACAACAGCAAGTCTAGATATATTGTAACGTCATTGACTTTACTTTTATTTTTTTTCGGCTCAAACAACTGCCCCTAGGGTTAGTAAAATAAACTACACTAACGCCCGACACGAACTAGGTACAGAATTTTGAATTCCAAGTATAGGCATGATCTTCCAATGCAGCAATGCAGGCACTAATAACTCTAATAGAGTACAAAATAAATTTGCATCATTTTCCATTTAATTTCTTATCAACCGATTGAAATACTCAAATAATTTGACTTAAAAACATGAAATTATTTGCAAATTTGTGCGACACAAATAAAAATTACTAGACAAATTAATATGCATTTTGAGGTAAATAAAAATACAGAGGCCGTATTAGAAAATGGATGATTCACGTGGAATTTATTTTACCTGATTCATCCAGAATACATTCAAATCGATATTACCAATTGAATTTTCTTGTCTCCCAGCACATTTATGTATTATGCTATCATTTTTATTGCAACTAGCAACGTTTAGGCGATGACGCAACCAAACATAGCCATAATAATAAATTATTGTATCTCTATGATTTTAACCCAATATTTTTATGACTGAATGAAATATAATATATTATATCTTCATTGATAACTGCAATACGATGTATGTCGTCTGACAAGTAACGAATTGGTTTATCCGTGGTGAGACCATCTTGATAAATAAAAATAAGCAATTTAAGATGTAGATATATTAATACTGTCCTTAGACAAATGACGTTTTGATACGATGTAAAGATCATAAATTTAGATACTTTTCCATCAAAAAGACAAAAAACATTTTTTTGACATACGACCTATTGCAGTGTTAAATGCTGGCAGGTTTTTGACTCCCAACTCACAATGAGAACAGGTATTTTGTTTCCAGTAAAATGTTTTTGCTTTTTTGTGCACAGGCGTAAATTCCAATAATATATTAATTAGACAGGTGATGCAGTTGATATGTCTCTAGATTGAACAGTGCATTCGGCCTGAGATTGGTCGTTTAGCGCAGCAGGAGTGCGAGGGCGGGCGCCAGGAGCAGGGCGGAGAGCAGGCCGAGGGCGGGGGCACCGTTACAGCCGTCCGTGTCGCAGGTCTCGCAGTACAGCACCCGAATGTGGCCGGGGCCCGATGAGCTGGTGGGGCACACGCCCACGGGCTGGTCGGGCATCTGCCAGGCGCAGGCGCGGATCACTGTCAAATCACCGCTCACTGGAATAACAAAAAGTTGGAATTGAGTTCATATCTACTGGTGCAAGAAGCTGTGTAAATGGCAGGTTGTTTTGGATGGGGGTCAGCGGCGGAACTTATAATTTTGACAGCAGTGAAAAAATCAAACTACTGTTAAATTGATTACAGACAGTCTAATCTACATGTCTTTACATCAGTGAACTTTGTCAAGAAACTTAGGATATTCAACAACAGAAAAAGAGGACAGAGATCCAAAACTACTTAGAAACATATTTTTACATTAACCTTACACAGGAGGAGGCCATGAGGAAAATATTTCCCTCGGGCCTATGACAGCTTTATATATGTTGTTTGGAAGGTCTTTTTAAGGAAAGGAAGGAGATGAAGTTCTGGGAAGGAAAATGGTAAGAAGGATGAGTAAGAATCTCGTGGTCAGTGAGTCCAGGGGTGCTAGCATGGTCGTTCGATATGACGTTACCGACCGATTGTCGGTAACTTCTCATCGTTCCCTAGGACAACTGCAGATCGCAAACGAATAGATGACAGTTTACAATGACTAAGTGTCCTTGATATATTCGATACCAACTGTCGTTTGTACGTTAGCGATCTGCAATTGTCCTATGGGGAACGATGAGAAGTTACCGACAATCGGTCGGTAACTTCATATCGATCGACCATGCTAGCACCCCAGGAGTGTCGAACACGTGGCTCATCCCTCCCACTTCGATGCAAGGCGATAGCGATGAGTAGACGAGAGTCCAGCTGGAGAGGTCAAAAAGTCTCTCCCAACAGCGCTTTGTGAGTTTCAATATTGTTATATGGTTGCTCCTATTTTTTTTCATTCTAAATTATTATGTACTTCATTTAAAACTGGACAAAATAAATAAGCAAGGAGAAAAAATAATGGTAATATCAATAAAATATTGTTGTTTTATAAAATGCCTATATTTTATCTAAAATAAAAAAAAGGGATTGACTCCCTCGGGCGTTGCAAAGGTTAATTGAGCTCATGGTAAATTCAAGTAGCCACGTAATGTTTAATAACTATTATTGTTTATATGTTTAATATAATATATAATTGTTATCGCATGTATATTATAATTAGTATCCGCTGATTTTCTGGGAATTTATCATGATAATGTAATTTTTTATTGGAATAATCTTTTACTAAATTTTAGAATTTATAGTTTTAATGGCACATGTTGTGCCGTATATGTGGAAAATAAATAGATAAATAAATATGTCAATGTAATAAATCTACGAAGAAGAAGATAATACTAATAAAACTAAACGAAACACGAAACAGAACAACACGCAGAAAAATAAAAATGTCCGAGTTGGTTAAGGCGTTTTGTCCATACAAACGTATTTCCCAATTTCCTCTCTGGTTTTTGACATTAGTGCAAATATTGACCACTAACGTGTAAAAAGTTTTGCTTTTTATGATAAGTAACGTCTTATATGAGTTAGGACCATCCAAAAATCGATAAAATTGCCCGGGTTGAGCACCATCAACAGACCACAAACTACAATATATATTTTTTAAAAGCAAAAAGGACAGACGCAGAATATTTGCTTCTAACACAGTTGGTAAAAAAAAATCATAAAAATCGGTCCTGTTTTGTAGGAGAAAAATGGCGAATACAAAACATCGATTTTGACGACAGATCCTTGGTTTGTTCCTTTGTTGCCAGTTGCCAGTTGCGACCGTTGCGTCACCTTTCGATTTTTCTGTGACTTGTTCTGTTTCATGTTTCGTTTAGATTTATTAGTATTAATATTTAATATAATGTATAATGTAAATATTTGTAAATGTACATAAATATAAAGTAAATCTTAATATATAAAACAAAGTCGGGTTAGTTACACCATTTATAACTCTAGAACGGCTGAACCGATTTTTATGATCTTTGATTTGTTGGATTTGTCTCCGTCCTGCTTAACAGAATAACGATTAAAACATCGGAAAAAATCACGGGAAAAATAAATATGAAGAAAATTAATTTTTTCATATATTTTGTATGGAACGGATTTTTAATTAATGTGCGTTGGTCGATATAATTTGAATCAATTCGAACTGTCTGGTGTTGTAGTGTGCCGAACATTTCGTGCTTAGTCAACAGCTCAATTTCATTTTTTGAACTTAGAGTAGGTACCTATTTATTTTAACTTAATAAAAACTTAATTTATTTCAGCAAATAAATTAAACACAATATTTATTGATTCTGAGGCGGTACGAAGTTTGCCGAATCAGCTAGTATTTAAATGAAATGGAAACCTAATTCTTTTCATATTTAAATTTCAAGCATGAACAATGGTTTATACTATTGTCATAGCAAGAGTGTTAAGTCCATAATTTTACGTACTTTTTGTTATGTTCATCATGTGAAGTTTATACCTTGTACCTATTAATTAAACATGGCAGGTGGCAGCCAGTAGGTACCTAACAACTCACTTGGCCTATTTCTGTCTGAGGCAATGGCTTGATTAGGCCCGTGAGTAAGACTTGAACATAAATAATATATTATTATGTTATATATGCTATGTCAACAAAACGTTCAATTTATGTGTCATGCTTGGATGGTTACTGAACTAAATGTTTCGCACAAAAACTTGCCATATATTCGGTGACCTACCTAGTACCCGATAGAAATTCACCTGCAAGAAATGATAATATTATAAGGTTAAGCAATCAGAGATAATAATAATATTGCTTTCCTTTTTTTGTGACGATTACTTTGAATTTTAATATTATAAGTGGCATTGTTATAACTTGTTGTAAGATATATGTACATGTACACTATACGTATTTTGTAATATTCATAGTGTAATAGTACTGAGCACTGAGCACGTACCCACAGTTTGACAATAAAATGTAGACATTTAAGTGATGCAAAAAAATGTAGACAAAAAGAGAGTAACGGTTGATATTAGTATGTGCAACTTCTGTTAATTGTGTTAATAGCTCGTGAATGTACATGTTATACTTTATTTTTGTAAAATCTCTTCAAAAGGTTCGTAGAAAATGTTCATTTTACAAAATTAAAGAAAATGTTCATTTTCTGCGAACCTTGATTTCTTCCTATTTGCTATGACTTAACCGATTTCTTAACAAATTATAGTGCATTCACATGAGAGGTTATGTTTGACTCCCTAATTTGACAGTTTGAAAGAAAAAGCTGTTCTAGAATGTGTCGGAATTTTTCTTTATTATTAACGCGTCTACTGAACACTCATTTCTTTAAGAAGATAATACTAATTAATCTAAACGAAACATGAAAAATAAAATAAAAAAGGTAAAGGTCGCAACTGAGGATCCAACCCAGGATCCCTGTCTTACCCGGACAACACCTTAAACCACTCGGCCATTGGCACCTACTTCATTAGTATTTAAAACAAAAAAAATTATGTCATTATCTTCAACCATTTTTCACCCATATTTTTGGCAGCTATCTTTTTGAATGATCACAAAGTTCTAAAGATTTTTTTTAAACCTATATAATGTCTCGGATATACATACACGATTTTGATTTATAAGGAAAACTTTTTTCTAAAAATCTACAATGTATTACATTTTTAGTGTAATAAACTTTTTTATTAACTTTTGAAGGTTGTATCACTGTAATATTAATAATTGAAAAAGAAAATATAATATAAAATAAATAAAAATAAATAAAGAAAATATATAAAATATGATATAATATTAATCATTGAAAAAAAAATCTAAACGAAACATAAAATAGAACAATATACCTAAAATAAAAATAAAGGAAACGGTTGGAATTGTGAATCGAACCCAGAATCTCTGTCTTACCGGGACAACGCCTTACTAATTGATGGGTATAACATACAAAAATTATTCCAATAAAATTGAATATTAATTTCTTTGTTGATCCACGGTCTACATGATCACGCCTACACTAGATCATTATTTACGAATATGTATCAGTATTCTTGTTGTGTTATGTTGTGAAACTGCCTACATACCTACATACTTTACGTTCCTCTGGCGATTTCTCTTGCTTCTTATATTATGGTGTCTTTGTGCAATTAAGGGCATTACAGAAAACAAACTCATTCACAGAGAAAACAAAAAGTATCCGCTTGATGATCTGTTTTAAGTATTACGAACAAATTATTATTTAAAAACCCTATTTTTAGTATTCAACTGCGACGCATTGTTAGAAATAATATTGAAGAATTATGATGGATTTTATTTATTCATTGTTGTTTGAAAATATTGCTCGTAGGTATGTTTGAAAAGATGTTTTGCATAGATCTCAAGAGACAAAACCAACAGAAATGTGATGTAAGTAAAAAAACTAACAGGGAATATCTTAAAAAATAATGTAAACATAAAAATTCATGAAAGAAATTGCCTTCTTAGAATCACACCCTGCAACTCAAACTGTATACACATTAGTAGTAAAGAAAAAAATAAATATCTTGGAATAATTATCGATAATAACATCAAATGGAAAAGCCAAATAAACTCCACAGTAGACAGAATGAGAAAACTTATCTATATATTTTTTAGACTTAGAAATACTGTACCTCCATTCCCAAAGTTTGGTCAAATTTATCCTACTTCGGCTGAAATCTATCAAACATAGTTTTCTTATCACAGTGCTATGGGTTTGTCTCTCCAGTGGATTATACATTACACACTTTCAAAAGCAAAACCAATACATGTAGATATCTATTCTGCTGAGAAAAAAAGTTTAGTAATCAATAAAAAAACCTTTTTGTTTATTAGAAGTCAAGAGACTCTAGTGATATTATTGCGACTCTGCCCAAGCTTGACCTCGGCTCGTCTCAAATATTTCTTAATTGTTTGTTTTATCACATGTACATGTCAATTTTAGTGTGTGAGGTTCAATAACTCTGTAAAATATCACACAGATAACTTTGTACTCAAATTCCGATACTGGTAATACAATGATAAGTAATTGTATACTTTGTTATGTTGTAATCCTGTACCGTCTATATGTTCGAGCTCGTTTAGGTTTAGTGAAGTAATTTAGGGTTTGTTTTTAATTTTACTTTATGCCACTATCTCTCGTGCAGAAATGAATATCAATTTTTTTTCCCATGAAGCAAACACTTTGAGGCTATCTGGCCCCCTAGCACACTCGATCGATAAGGATCGATAGGATAATTGTCGGTAAATTCTCATCGTTCCCTAGGACAACTGAAGCTCGCTAACGTACAAACAATAGTTGATGTCGAATATATTAAGGACACTTAGTCATTATGAACATTCTGATCTGCAGTCATGCTAGAGAACGATGAGAAGTTACCGATAGTTAGCCTATGAATCCTTATCGATCGGGTGTGCAAGGGGGCCAGGGGTGCTATCACGGTCGATTGATATGAAGTTACCGACCGGTTTTCGGTAACTTCTCATCGTTCCCTAGGACAACTGCAGATCGCAAACGAATAGGTGACAGTTCACAATGACTAAGTGTCCTTAGTATATTCGATATCAACTGTCGGTTGTAAGTTAGCGATCTGCAGTTGTCCTAGGGAACTATAAGAAGTTACCGACAATCGGTCGGTAACTTCATATCGATCGACCATGCTAGCACCCCTGGGGTATATAAAAACATATTAAATAAATTACTATAATTTTCTCTGCGTTCAAATCAATATAGTATATAATTTTATTTGTTTTATAATGTTAATGTTTAATATTTTTAATTTTTATTTCTTTCTTTAAAATATTTATCTCTTTTTATTTTTCAGCTCACTATTATTTTTATATTTGTATTTAGTTTTATTTATCCTTAAATATGTTTTTTTTTCTTTTCTGCTTTCTTATTTCTTATTTTTTATTATAATTTTTTTTATTTTTTTTATTTATTTACATTTGATACATTTAAAGCCAAAATAACAGAAATAATATTACATAATAAGAGAATCTATTTAAAATGAATACAAGTGTTATTAGTTATTACGTTGTTTTAGGTCGATATTAGTTCCTTGCTAGGCAGATTGCCTGTTCTAAGGAACCAAAGTGTGTAAAGTGGCAAATGCAATTTAAATTATTATTATTTTTTTAAATTAATACCTATATACTAAGTTTTTACTAAATGTGCCATTCATAGGTAACCATGTATCGTTTTAAGTCACATTATATAACAGTTTTTCAGACTCCTCCCTACCCAAGCCAATCAACCATAGTTTTTATTATCTGCTTCTATAAAAAAGTATTTTTAGTTCATATATTTATTATGTATGACTATCACACACGGGCATTAGCCTAGTATGGTAGTTAAAAAAAATCTCAAAAACTGTAACTTAAAAAAAATTATTAAATAAAAAAAATAAATGTAATTTGTTTACTACATTTTTATACACCCCTGATGAAGTTTCAAGTTGAAACGAAACCGGTTGGTAATATATCAAAGATTATGTATACTAAAGTGGTAATCAAACAAAGTTATATTCTTGTATTAATTTAATTATCAACGAACATCTAATAACGCAACGGAAAAGTATGACGGGGTTGTTGGTGAAAGTAAATGAATAAAACAGCCCTTGAGTAGAAGGTGAAAGATATTGGTGAACGACCACCAATCAGAATCGAAACGTTGGATTTGTTTTGGGACTAGATCTGAATATTCAGTTTTTTCCATTATTTTATGTCAACGTCTCTCCACTGGTTATGGACACACTTTTCCTAGAATGAATTTTTATCTATGGCAACTTTTCACCGTACCCTTCTTTTTGTGACTATTGTGGCTATGGAGTATTGTGACTATTGTGGCTATGACAACAAAACGGTGATACAGACAATACAGTTGTCATAATTATTGTTATTTATAGTATCTACATAATATGCGTCTTTTTCCATCACTATCTGCCAAATGTATGTTGAAGAATTGCGCCATAAATTATTCACCGCAATATAAAATGCAGCTCCGCAACCTTCATGCAAATAGATTCAATTACATTACCTGTTTTTCTTTCGATTTCAATGTTCTAATTTCCAATTTATGTTACTCATACCTGTTCATAATGAACATCTTAATATTTTCCTATTTCGGTAGGCCAAGAAGTTAATTTATAAGGTATTTAGGATATGTAAATTGGGAAACAGAAACTAGAAATCGATAGAAAAATAAAGTTGGGTCAGGGTGGCAGTCCTGCATTTTAGATATTTGGCAACGTATGGCTTACGCAAGTCTTGAATTTAATCACTTATTGCACAACGCCTTTACGTGAATTTGCCACAATCAACAACATAATTAAATATACCTAGTCGTATTTTGCAATCTTAGCACTCTAGCTCACTTAAAAGTCACGAGCCGTCACATTTGTACACAAACTTAGGTGGAGGAGTTGGTTGAAGTTTGTTGGATATTGAGTGAATGCCTTTACCTAGCTGTTCTGTCTTCTTGCAGACGGAGCGCGCGGCGCTGACGTAGGGGTAGGACGCCCCGGCGCCGGTGCTGGGAGCGTCGCAGTTAGTCAGGCTGTACCCGTGAGCGCCCCGCGGCACCGTGGAGTTGAAGGGGTCCCCGCAGCGCGGGTCAAGGTCAGAAGCGCATGTCCAGCACTGGACGGCCCAAGCTGCAAACAAAAAAGCATCATTGTTAGTTATATGATCTGCAATGAAGACCAAATTCGATCTGTGATAATCGTATTTGGGAATATTTACATTATGTGAGGAAGACAAATATGATTTGTGATAAAAAACGTATTAGATCTGCGATCGGAGATCATTTATGATAACGAATTCCCCAATGTTTACATTACGCGATGAAGATAAATATGATTTGCGATGAGAATGTATTTGACCTGTGATCGAAGATCATCTGTGATGAAGACGAATATGATTTGCGGTGAACGTATTCCCCAATGTTTATATTATGCGATGAAGATAAATATGATTTGCGATGATAACGTATTTGATCTGTGATCGAAGATCATCTGTGATGAAGACGAGTATGATTTGTAATTAACGTATTCCCCAATGTTTACATTATGCGATGTAGATAAATATGATTTGTGATGAAAATATATTTGATCTGTGATCGAAGATCATCTGTGATGAAGACGAGTATGATTTGTAATTAACGTATTCCCCAATGTTTACATTATGCGATGTAGATAAATATGATTTGTGATGAAAATATATTTGATCTGTGATCGAAGATCATCTGTGATGAAGACGAGTATGATTTGTAATTAACGTATTCCCCAATGTTTACATTATGCGATGTAGATAAATATGATTTGTGATGAAAATATATTTGATCTGTGATCGAAGATCATCTGTGATGAAGACGAGTATGATTTGTAATGAACGTATTCCCCAATGTTTACATTACGCGATGAAGATAAATATGATTAGCGATAAGAACGTATTTGATCTGTGAACGAAGATCATCTATGATGAAGACGAATATGAATGTGTGGAAGACATTCATAAATATAAATATATATAACACAATAAAAATACATTTTTTATTTAAAAGACATCCATAAATAATGTAATAAAAATTTATTCAAGGAATATTGTAGAAAACGCATTTATTCTCTGTGATCGAAGGTCATCCGTGATGAAGACGAATATTAATGTGATTTGTGTGGAAAACATTCATAAATAACGCAATAAAAATGCATTTATAAATTAAAAGACATTCATAAATAAAGTGATAAAAATTAATTTAAGAAAAAAAATGGAGTGTGCTTTAAACCACACGACTGAAGTAAATACTTCTTTAGCTCCATCTATATGTATGTCTACATATACGTTTATGTGTATAAAATATATACATATATTTTTTCAATTTTTTTTTTCAAATTTATTATCATTCGCCTCGCCGCGTTTTGCGCGTCACTGGTATTTCTAAAATAAAATATTTCTAAATAAAATACTGACATACCAGTATATAATACATAGCCAGTGCATGAAATATTTCATGCACTGGCTATGAGAGGAAGAGGGAAAGACAATGTGCGCGCGCACTGCTCTCTCTCTTTCTACAGTGAGCCCGTTCGACTCGCTACGCATTTCACTTTTCGTTACACATTCGCCAGTTTACACCTCAAATCAAGCGTGCGTAAAGAAGTATTTACTTCAACAATGATAGAAATTGAAAATAGCATTTTTGGTTTATTTTCATTCTCTTTTGATGATTTAAAAGCCTGTACTTTCGGAATTTTAAATTAAATGAAACTAAATGCAAAATATCAAGACAACTCTACATTTGAGCCCTTGCCCGGAATAATTTTGTATCCAACAATATTCTTGTTCCTAGAAAAATGGAAAAAAAGAAACCGGTTATGTTTTATAACATTTTATATTTAAAATACAATAAACATACCATTCTTAAGACTTTTACAGGAAAAGTCGTGAAAAAAGCTATTAAATTAGAATTTATTACACGAATTTGTGCTGATTTCGTGGAAAAATGTTGTATTTAAAAACTTCACAGACAACATTATTCCACAAAATGATTTTTTTTACTTTTCGTACCTTCAAGAAAGCACCATGCTCTTCTAACATCAATTTACATATGTCATTGATGCATTTGAGCTTAAAAAGCAAAAAAAATATGAATAAATAAAACCATTTACATTCGAGAATTGTCTTCAGATCAACATAAAACATTATTCGACAAAACTATTTCAACGGCTAAAAAGCAGCCTTAACAATATTTTTTCTAAAAAAATTCTACTTTCCTGCATTCTTCAACTTCTTGGCTTTAAAGTCTTTCTAGATGAAGCTATAACACATTCGTTTTCTCCATTTGTTCCCATGAATTAACCCACACTCCGTGATTTTGAGTTGATTATACAACATTATTCCACAAACCAATTTATAAAATGCTGCCACAGGCCTAAAAAAAATTTCACTACCATAATTCCAATCTTAAAAGATGCGTAATAATATGCCCAACATTATTCCATCAATAACTCAACATTGATAGTTTTGTTGGATACAACATTATTCCGGGCAAGGGCTCATTTCTTGATTGCAAAAACAGTAAAAATGCTGAGACGATCTACTGCAAAACTACAAAATCTTGACGACATTGAAGAAGACATTGTTCTTTGAGATCGTCGATGATTTGTGATTAAAACTAATTTGATTGATTGAAAGTGTTTTCCACGAAAGCAATCATTGTGGTTTGACATTATGTATGAAATACTAATACTTTGTATGAAGGCTAGAATTTAGGTTTAAATTAATGCTCCATTCAAAGTGATTGTTTTAGTTTATTATTGTTTTTTCTTGTGATGATCATTTTTTAAAAATATTCCCACGTTAATATACATAAGTAATTCCACGTGTATTGAAAATTCAAACCACTTTCACAAAGACTAGATATATTGAAAAGTAAATATTAGCTAAACTACTAATGTTTGATTAAAAATAATTACTATTGATGTTGACAAAATGTTACAAGCGGTAGTTAAGAGAGCACGCAACACCTTAGGCAAATAATTATTTTACACTCGTGTTTGGTGACAAGTTACAAATATAGCTGTCATCTAGAAGGTTTCAAAGAATTTCCGGAAGCCCTTTGTTACCATATTTAGTTCCGGAAATCAGTTTTTGAATTGTGTTTCAATAGGCACCTGGGTCTTGGAAAGTCACTTGTTCAACCATAACCCAAGAATTTTTTTTTATTATTATTTTTATTTTTTTATTTATTTATTTATTAAAAATACATTTGTACAAAATAAGGGTAGTCCCACAAAGCTGTCATATGGCAGCTTGTCTGTAGGTTCTACAATTTATCACTCTTAATATTATACATAAGGAAATATTTGTTAATACATATTATATAGTTTTATGGACACATAATAATATTAGATTATTTGAATTACATCTATAAGATATTTCAATGTACATGCCTAATAATAAGATATATAGGCAGCTACATTAAGATAATCAATTCAACATATTTAAAGATACATGGAGTTTTCGTTAATTAACCACATTTTTATCATTTTAGGGCATCTGTCATTTTTTTCAAATTTTAAGTTTTTATTTATTTTATTGAAAATCACTGGTATTTGGTATTCAAGAGTACGGCTTCCATATTTATTTAGTATTCGAGGAGTTTTTAGGCCTTTCCTTCTTTAAATCTTGTGGTATGTTTATGTACCATTGGTGTTTATATGAGCAATAACTGGTCATTTCAACACAGCCCTATTGACCTTTGATAAATTTATGAGAACTTAGCACCGATTAGAACCCCATCGAGTATTACAAGTAAAAAATAGGTTTCCAATGATACTTTAGGATTCATTGTACATGGTGTCCGGTAACTCATAGTACATGCGGGAAATTTTTGGAGTCGAATTTGTAGTACAACTTTTTTTGGATTTGAGCTTTTGTTTTTGAGTAAATCGATTTCGAAGTTGGAATTTTTAAATCGGTCGCTATGGGTTAATACACCGTCTTTTGTAATGCGTCGGTTTCAAAAGTACTTAAACTATTTAGTTCCAGCAAAAATGGAAAAAATAACAAAATCACAATGCTGACATAAAAAAAGTTGGCTTCTCTATATAAGAGTTTTAATGATAATTCGGTTCGACAGGTTACGAGTCGTGTTTATTATCGTTTTATTTACAAATAATATATAACCGGACTTAACGTCTAATGGAGGCTCTGTGTTAATCTACAACAGGGAAAATGGTCACTGAGGGTGCCCACGAGTAGATCGGGTATTATACCTATACTGACCACATCTGTTGAGAGACATTGAAACTGCATACATTTTCACATAGACTACACTTTATAATATTAGTAATTTTATGAATTGAATTGGCGGAATAATAATAGTTAAAAGGCTGTAATTAACACAATACATTATCTAGATACCCACGGTATCTAGCACGGTCAATCAAAAAATAATTTATCAAAAATGTCGCTAACTCGTCATCGTTCCCGAGCACGACTGCAAGTCGGTAACGTACAAACAACATATACGAATAAGTTTCGAACATTTAGTCGTTGTGAACTGTCGTTAGTTCGTTGGCGATCTGCAGTCATACTCAGGAACGATCGACATTATCGATAAATCCTTTATCGATTGACCATGCTAGATCATAATCGTCACAATGTCTCATGCACAATGTCTCTTTTTCATCTAGAGAAGAAAAAGAGACATTGTGCATGAGACAACCACACTATTTAATTAGTTCTTTCTTCTCACTCTCATGCCGTCTCTTTCATACTAGACGCCAGTCAAACTGTCGTTACAATAACTACCAGTGATTGGAAAAATAATACAGAAATTACCTTGATTGAATATTTATTTTTAGTTTTGCGTCCCGCATGTGTTTAATAAAACCCAAATAATACCAGACCATTGGCGATGCTCATATTATACGAGGGTCAATCAAAAACTAATGACTTCTGTTTTTTTCTACTGAAATAAAGTTAGTTGTGAAAAAATTGAATATGGCGCTATTCCTCCAACCTCCTACAATCTACTGCAATAGTAACTTTCTGCACCAACAGGTGGCAGCACTGCAGTCGCTTGCAAAATGGCCGACATCAATGTTCGTATAAAATTCTTGAATGCAGAAGGTGAAACGTCCATTCGCAATCATGAAATACTGAGGAATGTGTACGGTGAAGCAACAGTGGATGTTAGCACTGTTAGACGACGGGTACGTCGCTGACACGAAGCTGAGAGACAAACACCGTTGGCTGACGAGAAGCGGAGCGGTAGGCAATTTACAGCAGTTACTTCACGCAACATTCAGCGAGTCGATGACGTCATTCGTGGTGACCATCGGATAACCACATATAAATTGTGACGCATTCTCTCCCTCAGTAAAGGCAGTGTGATGATGTGAAGCTCATCGTGAGATTCACTTTGAAAATGAGGAGGCTGTGAAAACGTCCGTGCGTTAATTGCTTAGGAAGTAGAACTGTGATTTTTACCACACCGGGATACACGCCCTTGTTAACCACAGGAGCGACAGAGCAATTTAAATATTTTTTTTAGGATTGCTAAAGGAAATTTTGCCGCCCACATTAAAAAAATCATACCTCTGAATTTGAATATGGAGACATACAAACTGATTATAGTTCTAGGTAGCTAATGAATTCCCCTATCTTTTGTTTATTATCATATATTTGTGGGATTTATAAAAAAATATATAATTAAATCTTTAACCTTAAAATATTTTCAAGAACCTAGAGGATAGTTATTTTGTTATATTTTGAATTTACAATTTATTATATAGTCGTTTGAGTAAAAAAAATTTTTCAAAATTTTGCCATATTTTTGGCAACAAAGCAATCCGTGGTTTTGGAAATAGTGCCATAATGTGGCAAAAAGCGCTAGAGTGGTTAAAAGATGGACAAACACTGTGGTTATGTAATCGGATTTTTATTTCTTTACAATTAAAAGAAGAAAAAATATGAGGCATCACTTTTTGACTGACCCTCGTATAATAGTCTCGTCAATCGGTTAAAAGTTAAATCAATGTTGGATTAGATCAATTGAATAATAATGTATTATTTCATGCGACACGCAACCTCTTATTTTTTAGGGCAGGAGGGTCAATAAGTAAATTGTGGGAACACTCAATTGAAATTAAAAGTTAAAACGGTCACCAGCTTCTCGAACAATGCGGGCCTCGCGTGATTCACGAATAACCATTAAATATTATTGTAATATGATGGACCTATGCACAGTCATAGGTTGACACTATTACTGTCGTAGATAATACGTATTTATATCGGATGAAGAGTTGTCATAGATAAATGATAAATGCAGAGGTGGATTAAATGTTGAGAGCGCCCTAGGCAAGCACCTCATCGACGCCCCTCTAGCGGCCATATATTATAAATTTTAACTAGTACTTATACATATAATAACTAATGCTATGGGAATTTTGTTATAAAATGTGTAAATCTGATTCTCCAGCTATCTTTTTTTTTATATACCAAGTTTCATGACAATCGGTTCTGTAATTTTTTGAATGAAGAAGTAACATACACCTATACACACATCCGCACAAACAGATTTTCGCAGTTATAATATTAGTAGGGATAATTAATAAAACCATATTTGATACATAGATACATTTTTTTAGTTTTCAATTGTTTATTTAATTTATTTATTTAATAACATCGTCATAGTTTAAAAATAGCAATAAGTTTGATTCTTATCTGTCATGGTTGAGCCAAGATAATTTTCACTCTCTTTATACAGGAAAAACACCGCTCACCACTTGTATCTCACTAACTACTATTATAAAATCATGCGATGTAGGAATAATCAAGAAGGCGAGCTTGCTTCGGAATCTCTACATGTATATAATTAAATAATCTTTTATATTTTGTAAGTAGGTGCATACTGCTTACACAATTAATATTATATTATTTTTTTGTTTAAAAATTCTAGGGGCGCCCCTTTGTAACCTTGCGCCCCTAGGCACGTGCCTAGTTTGCCTTAGGGATAATCCGCCACTGGATAAATGTCACAATTATGTTATAAAAGTGTGCAAGCGCTGCATTCGCTTGGGAGCGTAATAAAATAACAATTTTGTGGTCGTCGTAGGACGCCTTGTTGAAAAACTTTAAAATTGATATCGCACACCCGTAGAAAAGTATCTTAAGTCAAAATGTTCTATTTTATGTCATATGTCTGCCCCACGGTTGTGATTTTCTATGCCCCACGAAAGTGTTTAAGCTAGATTGCTCCATCTCCGCAAGATGTCGTTAGTATCTCTTTTCGACGGGACCGCTTGTTCATCATTAATTCATTTTTTTCGCTCTCCTCTGAAATTAACTTTTTTGACTTGCGACACTTTTCTGTGCGATGTACGCTTTGGGTTCATGAAACAAATTTTACGATGTATCGTAAAATTTGTTATATGGTGGATTATAAAACCAACCAACGAATGCACTAGGACACTAGGATAACGGGTTGATAAATATGTGTGAGCTCCTGTGCTAATGCAGCGCTTCCACCCTTTTCCTGAATGTGATTTTCTTCTTATTTTGAATGTCTACGCAAAATGTCACTAAGAATTATCAACATTCTGCGTTTAGGGGTGCAAAAAGGGGATCGTGGTGGTTTATTGAATCTCATGTAGATATTGGCCTTTTTCGAGTTTTGAAGGTCAAGGGTGCATAATTTTATCAATCTCGGAATAAAATAGTAGATTTCTATAAAAATCAAATCCATGCGGCGCGTTACTCGTCCGCCACAGACACTCTTTCTTTAAATAAATAGATTTTACATAAACTCAATTTAAATTTACATTTACAATTTGGCGCCCAACGTGGGGCCAAATTGTTACGTAGAATGTCAATTAGTGTCATTAATTAAATGTGTGCCATCACAACTAAAATCTATTTAAAATAGTACCTAACTAAACGATAAATAAAATCGCTTCATAACAATCCGTTGAGTATAGTGTGCGATGAAATCGTGTAAACATTTTGACTTGGAAATACGGTCAATTAACTTTTCCGTTTATTTGGTAAGTAGTCCATGGTAAGATATTAAAAAGAAACGCATTGAACCGTTAAACTATTCGAGAAACTGTTTTACGTTAAACCATTTCAAATATTCTTTTGTAGGTATATGATTAGTTTCAAATTTCAAACGAGTAGGTATTGGATTTTTGTTCAGAGAACGAGTCATCACTTTTATACCAAATGTAGCTAGTTAAACAAAAAACACTACAGTATCTGTTTATTTTTCCCACTAAATACAATTTGGGAGGTGGGTTTGGGACCACCACCCCATGAACTAATTATTGAATAACCAACATCTCTGTCATAGGTCACCCCAAGTGCACGGAGAAAAATGTTATTCTAAAGTACGATCATTTTATTCGTAAAAACGGTTAAAAACGGGACTGAAGTTTTTACGAACAAATTTAACAGGGTTTCAATGTTTATTGGCGGGAACATGTAGGAATAATTTGTTGGTATGCGTAATTTCGTACGTATACCAACAAATTATTCTTATAGTTTCCCGCCAATAAACATCGAAATACTGTTAATTTGTTCGTAAGAACTTCAATCCCGTTTTTAACCGTTTTTACGAATAAAATGATAGTATTTTAGAATAACCTTTTTACTCCGTGTAGGGGGCGTACATTAATTACGTGAGCAAAAAAAGGGGGAAGGATCTAGTAAGATTTGCGGCACGTTCCTAAGTGAAAGATACTCTTAATTCAGAATTGAAACGTTGCTTGAAATGGCTTTAGCCGTGTTTAGTGACCAGATCTGAATAGCCAGGTACTTCCCCACCCTGCCTCTCCCCCATCTCCTTCCCTTCCTATATGCCATAGTCTCACTAGCTCCAGACGGAAGCAGTGAGGTGTAATAAAAAAATTTTAAGTAAAATCACCATACAAAAAAATAAAATCTCACCAAATCTCTTATAACGTGGGAGGGGGGGGGGGGAGGGGAAGGGGGTGGTCAATAAAAATCTCACGTCGGCTTTAAAAGAGTATATATTAATATAGAGATACTAAAAAATAAAATAAATTGTTTCACTTCTTTTGGAGTGTCCCATTTTGCACGCTGAAAAATGGCTATTAACAAAAATATTTATTTCGAGAGTAAGAAAAAAATCTCACGTGAGGGGGGGGGGGTCCCACTAAATCTCACTTAATCTCACCAAGGGGGGGAGGGGTCTAAATTTTTTTTAAAAACAGCTCACTTAAAAAGAGAAGAGTAAAGTAGTGCTGTAAACGTGACGTAATCAGGTAGTTAGAAGAGATAAATATGCGAAATAAGGAAAATGTGACCCTTTTATTTAAAACAAACAATAGAAACGTATTATGCAAACACGCAATGTTATTACGACGGTATTAATTAGGTTTTTTGCAATGACGTTAAATATAATATACCTATAGACGGGTGGTAGAAATCTCAAAGTGGTAAGCCAAAGACAAGGCAATTGTATTGCCTTCGATTTCGTAATTTTAGTATTCAACTGCCATGCGTCGCGTTAGATCGTGTTCTATCAGTAAGAAAATTGCATTAAAAAGCGCCAAAATGCTCTCGTAAGCCAAGGAATAACATTTCATTCGTAAATTCCCCCCAAAATTATTTATTTTAATGAAAAACACAATTATTTCGATTGTTTCCCGTAGATTTTTAGCGCCATTATAAAAAGTGAAATAGCAAATGTAACAACAATTAAGTATAAGAAGGAAAACCTAGGAGAGTAGGCCGTCTCGTATAGCATTCCGTATTCGTCTTTGTGTAAGCGAACAAGCGTATCTTGGCATCTCAATCACACCCGTGATGTAGAATGTAGTACTCGGCGCAAGTACGAAAACGACACTCGATCTTATTTCTATGTCGTTCATACACACACATTCTTTGAATGTATATCTTTATCATATATGAACAACTTTTGAATAAGAATTTATTGAAAACATAATAGTGTTTCTATATTGTCACAACTCTATCTTGAGTTTGTGAGACAATGGCGAGTCTAGATGAAATGTAGGAGTATAATATCCTTGGGTTTTTGGTGTAAAATAACTGTTACGATTCGTTTGGATGATCATGTAAAAAAAACGTAAAAAACAGAAATTGAAACATTTTCAAAATAAGTCTTGCTTAAGTCAGGTCTCCAGCGACCAAATGTTTTCAAACCATCGAACAAAAACATTGTGTCGGGGTCATAATGTTTTTTGTTTTCATTCGATTGTGGAAAACAAACATGTTTGCTCAAACAAATGGTTCGATATTTGTGATAATATTGTCGCTGGAGACCCGGCTTTATAATTGTAAATATTTTAGTTTTTTTCGTATACAGATACAAACATTCACTGATTAGTGATTACACTGACTACGAATAACCTTACCATGCGTACTTCAATTAAGAAGAAAACTGCTCGTGCGATGGATGAAGGACTTCGACGCGTTTGTTCACTTGGCTAATAATCGGTTCCAATTTCCAATACACTCGAGTCTCGAATGTATTCGAGAGTATGAAAAAGTGATTTAAATTTGGTTAAATTTAGGCATTTTACCAATCCTTGGGTCACCAAGTAGAGACAGCTTTGAGGGTATGGTTAATTTTCAAGATTTTATCAATTTAATTTACTACAATAACATGGCGAACGGAAAGGTCAGATACATACATAGCAAGTTTCATCTTTCGCATCTACTTACCTTACCTAGCTCACTGGCCCTATTTCTTTCCACAACATACCTGATAATTGTGTAAGTCACAGTTCCCGTAGCACGTGGAATTTTGTAATTACGTCTTTACAGTACATTATCAGTACAACTCTCATGTAACTCATCACTGAAATACATTAGTAATAATACCATAATTGTATATAGAAAAGCAGCAGGTAATTTGTAGCTGGGGTCAGTCGGGGCTAATGCAAGAAATTGAGAATATTCAAGCTACGTAGTTTAAGAGCGAAACTAATTGACTGAGCGTATCGAAGTCCTGTTTTAACACGTAAATTTGTGTGTTACGTTCCGGTTCCGGTTCAAGATGGTGGTCGTGTTGGATACTATCTTTTTTATCCCGCTATAGAGTTGGCAGGATCGTGGTTCCTGCTAGGAACTGTCAAATCGGAAAATTAATATTATGGTACCTAAGAATGTTTTGAAATAGAAATGTCATTGAGAAGATGACGTTCTTTGGACAAATTGTATAATTCCTTATTTTAAACAAAAAAAATGTTACGTAAAATATTTTTGGTTTATAATTAAACAAGCTTCTGCCCGCGACTTCGTCTGCGTAGGATTAGTACTTCGAGTAATCTATTTTCTTTTCCTATGTCCCATTTACGTTTATACCAAAATTCTTAACCTATTTATTTAAAATATGTATAATTCTTGATTAGTATTAGGCGAGTACTTTAAACAAATTCAGTAATTTAAATATTTTCCAAAATAGAATTTTGATTTAACAATCATTGTTTTGCAAAATGTCATTCTCAATTTTTTACGTTTTCTATTAAACTATAATTATTATTTTCAATATATTGAAAATAAACACCTAGCTTTATAAATTATAGCCTATATGTTATTCTGATGTATGAGATATATTATTCTAAAGTTTCGTTAAAATTCATTAATTAAATTTCGATTTAAAGAGGAACAAACATACATACATCCATACAAACGTTCACATTATAATATTAGTAAGATTAGCAAGATAGGCAGGTATTTGAACAAATGACATGATTTCAGAGGAATTTTTTGTATTGATTTTTTATTATATTATTTATATTAGATTAAACTGAATGGAACAACTGTTCCAAACAGTCTGGAGCCAGTGAGACTATGGCATCCCAATTGGGGTAAGTTGTGAAGCTGAAGGTAGTGTGGAGAGGATAGAGATGGGAAAGAGTGAATTCAGGAAAAACCTGGCTATTCAGATATGGTCACACAAATACGCCTAAAGCCATTTCAAACAATGTTTGATTTGTGAATAATAGTCTTTTACCGGGCGATACTGAGAGTATTTACCGCTCTGAAACGTGTCTCAAATATAATATAGTTTTAATGAAAAAATTGTGAAGCAACACAAAATAAAAATAAAATTACTCTCCATAGTCATACATTACAAATATGTAAGTACTTACATACAATCGTATTGTACCTACTTATAAGTACTTATAAATGCAATCAAAACAGTGAAGCGTAGCATTTTAAGTTGTCACGTAAAAAAATATTACCTGTTGTCAAAAAAAAGTCAATGCTACCTATTATTCTATTGCGTAATGTGGTGTTGACAACGGAAGCGAAACAAGTCAGTTTTCACAATACCGTCACTAGTCATCACACATTTTTAAAATTACTATACAGGTTGTCCGGGGGTAAAGTGCACTTGAACTTCGGGAGGTGATAAGTAAAAAAACGAGTGTGCTTTAAACCACACGACTCAAGTAAATATTTCTTTAGCTCCATCTTTATGTATGTCCATATATATGTTTATATGTATAAAATATATACATGTAGATATATATTAATTTTCTAAAAATATTTATTTAAATTTATTATCATTCGCCTCGCCCGATCAAGCCGTGCGCATCGACGTCCGCTCCCCCCTGCGTTTGGCGCGTCACTGGGTGCGCGCGCACTGCTCTCTCTTGCTTCTACAGTGAGACCGTTCGCCTCACAACGCATTTCACTTTTCGTTACACATTTGCCATTTTACCTTAAGTCAAGCGTGCGTAAAGAAGTATTTACTTCAAAAAGATAAATAACTTTTTTCGAAATTCCAACTTCTAGGGGTACTTTTTTGATAAAAATATAAAATTAGTTCGGCGTGTACGCCCGGCGCTAGTAGGTATATTCGCTGTTACAATCCTGGCCACTCGAAACCGACATCACCACGTGCCTAAAAAAAATCAAATTTTTCTACAACCAAATAAATATAAAATCATGATGAAAGAGAAAGGGGCCTTTTTGGCCCGGAGCTCTGTATGCCAATATATCAAAAGTGAAGTCGATTACTGTGTCGCCCGGATGACTCACAGCAATTTTATCGAGTTAGTTTCTACCTTACACTAAGGATTTTTAATAGGTACGTCTTTTTGTATGGGAAAACAAAGTTGGAATTTCTAAAAAGTTATTAATGTTTTTTACTCCTACCATCATGTAGAATCCTGAAGTTAATACACTTAACCCCCGGACACCCTGCATTATGCCATAAAGCGGAAGTTCATTATCTTTTGGGTAATACCAAATAATGTAGTGCAGATAATAAAATCTACGTAAAAAACCGAAGCATTACGAAGTAACGCAAATCGTGTGTTTTTGGTTTGAAAATTTGATCCCTTAGAAAATGTTTAGATGCTGAGTAGAACACATATTGGCCTTTGAAATAATCGAGCGTTTCTTCGGTAAGTCTTTTTATAAGCCTAGAAAAAAAATAAAGTATCAGGCCTTCAAACACTGCTTTAAAGTTCAAAATCTTCCACACACTAACCTCTTTTCGGTTATGGTTTTATCGTATAATGTAGTAAATTAAGTTCTTTAGAAAATGATCATAAAATATTTCAATATTTGTGCCTGAACAATGCAAATATAAAATAAAACACACCCTCTGGCGAGGTTTTTTTCTTGCGTAAATTAAAACACGCGGCTGGTGTTAACCACTGGAGCAATAGAGCAATTTAAAACTTTTTTCTCGGACTGCCAAAGGAAATTTTACCGCCCACATTAAAAAAATCATACCTCCGAATTTGAATATGGAGACATACAAACCGATTATAGTTCTATATAGCCAATGAATTCATCTATCTTTTGTCTATTATCACATAATCGTAGGATTTATAAAAACATTACAAGAATCTATATATATTTATATAAGAAAATATTTGCCACACTGTGGCAGCAAAGCAATCCGAGGCTTGGGAAATAGGGACATAATTTGGCAAAAAGCGTTCCAGTGGTTAAGCGGGAATTCAAACCTTATATCCATCTACATAAGGAGTGTTATTGTTAGAGGCTCGATTCCAAATCTTACACTACGTGTGCATCTTAATCCTTGTTAAATGTGCCACATGGGCATATTAAGTATGCAGTCGACACCACATAATATTTATTCTAATTTGCTAAAAGCAATAGGTACAGTATTTACCAATCGTGAGTGAATTGAAAATATTAAACCTTTCTCATTGTTAACTATTGTCCGCGAAGCAAGCAACTCAATTTAAACTGACGGAAACTCGTCCTAATACTGTAATTATTGGGTTTTTATTTATTTTCAAAGACCATGAATGACAAAATATTGAAAAATACTATGTCATAAAAACGGAAACAAACCAACTGCGCGGAGCGCGTGAGGCCTTTCTGTGATTTGTCAATAAATGAATTTGTCAATAAATGAATTTGTCAATAAATGAATTTGTCAATAAATGAATTTGTCAATAAATGAATTTGTCAATAAATGAATTTGTCAATAAATGAATTTGTCAATAAACGAATTTGTCTCTAAATGAATTTGTCAATAAATGAATATGTCAATAAATGAATTTGTCAATAAATGAATTTGTCAAATAAATGAATTTGTCAATAAATGAATTTGTCAATAAATGAATTTGTCAATAAATGAATTTGTCAATAAATGAATTTGTCAATAAATGAATTTGTCAATAAATGAATTTGTCAATAAATGAATTTGTCAATAAATGAATTTGTCAATAAATGAATTGTGCATGCAACTCAAATTGTAATAATATCATCATTCAGTCCTCGAAAATAAAATTTGCTTACGAATTATTAGTCCTTTTTACAATGTCGTGCAAATTGCTGTCTGCGTAAAAAACGTAACTGAAAATCTCAAATCGGGTAAACAATAGTGAAGGTTTGTTTACAAAATTTAATATTTTGTTACACTATTTAGTTAGATACAAATGTATTATAATTTCCCCACCTCGCTTAATTTAACCATGTCAATTGCCATGCCAAGTTGTGCCTACACTGAATTAAAAACATAATAACGTGGGTATTGAAAGCGTGAAAAATGCACGGCCATTGCGTAAAATTTGTGTTTTCTAAACGCGGCCCTTCGAACATTGAACATAGAATATTGAACAATGACAATACCTCGTCCCACTGAGCTGCAGCTGTACGCACTTGTACCCATTAAGAATAAATGAAATATTGTTAACGTAACTATAAATAATACAGATGCAATTTTATTCACACTTAAGATGCACAAACGCATATTGTCTATCTAATGTAAAAGTGTCATACTTGCCATTTTTATCTTTATTTTCGGATTTAGTAGAATTGTACCAATCTTTCACTATGCTCTAAATATTAAGAAAAAAAAATTCAGTTGAATTGATAATGTCAATAATTATTCCTAAACGACAAAACGAAGAATATTTTTTGTGTAAAAACTGATCTAAGCGCGTAGCTTAATTGTCGATAAATGAATTTGTCAATAAATGAATTTGTCAATAAACGAATTTGTCAACAAATGAATTTGTCAATAAATGAATTTGTTAATAAATGAATTTGTCAATAAATGAATTTGACAATAAATGAATTTGTCAATAAATGAATTTGTCAATAAATGAATTGTGCATGCAACTCACAATGTAATAATATCACCATTCAGTCCTCGAAAATAAAATTTGCTTACGAATTTTTACAATGGCGTGCAAATTGCTGGCTGCGTAAAAAACTTAACTGAAAATCTAGCGTAGCACAGTTTTACATTCACATAAATATAACATTTCTACCTTAGGTACTTTTTTGGTGTAAAGCCTATGTATCCTGGGTAGGTACCTATTTGGTATAGTTTTACATACATTTTTTTCTTCAATTCGCACTATTTATTTCATTTTCAGTTATTGTTGAAAAATTCCAAACGTCACAAATTGTTTGGGATTGTATTACGCTAAAAAATGACTGGTTTGCGTGATCAGCCTAAGCCAGTCAGCAGTAGATACTAAAAATCACTTTTTTAAAATACTGATAAAACTGACATACAAATTAGTCAGTGTTGAAAAACAATGGAGATTTCCCAGTCGTTCAAGTCCGTAAATCTATTGAAATAATATCTGAAGGTTACCACGCAATATGTTCACTGACTGGCAGTGATATTATGATTGCTATTAAGAGGAAACCACAATTATGTTTATTCTTAGTGTGCCTTATATCACCACAATTGTTTTATTTTTTTATAGAGAATACCCCACAAGAGTCCCAACTACTCCCGTCTGGAGCCAGTGAGACTATAGCATGTTGTGAGGCTGAAGGTAAGTGTGGAAGGGAAGGAGAAGGGGAAGAGGAAGGTGGGGAAGTACCTGGCTATTCAGAACTAGTCGCTAAACACGGCTAAAGCCATTATTAAGCAACGTTTCAATTCTGAATGGTGGTGCTACACCAGGACAATACTGAGAGTACCTTCCATTCTGGAACGTGCCGCAAATATAGTATATATTATTTTTATTAATTAATTGTGAAATAACACAAATTAATAAAATAAAATTTATTTGCGCACGCCGGGCTAGAATCCGCGATCTTCCGATTGGGAGTCAAGAGTCTTACCACTCGACCACGGACGGCCGTAACGAATATAGGCAATAGGCATAAAAAAATTGCTTGGCAAACGGAGGCTGGAAAACCGGAGGTTTTCATTTATTTTATAAATCTTATCTTACTTATATTAAAAATGCGAAAGTTTGTATGGATGTATGTAAGTTTGTTACTCTTTCACGCAAAAATTACTGAATGGATTTTAATGAAACTTTACAAAAATATAGCTCGTACATCAGAATAACATATATGGTATAATTTATGAAGCTAGCTATTTATTTTCAATACATTGAAAATAATAATTATTGTTTAATAGAAAATAACAAATTTTGAGGATGACATTTTGCAAAACAATGATTGTTAAATCAAAATTCTATTTTAGAAAATATTTAAATCAGTGAATTTATTTGAAGTACTCGCCTAATACTTTGAATCGAATCAAGAATTATACATATTTTAAATAAATAGGTTAAGAATTTTGGTATAAACATAGATGAGACCTAGGAAAAGAAAATAGATTACTCGAAGTACTAATCAGACGAAGTCGCGGGCAGAAGCTAGTAATTTTATAAGTACAAGAAAGAAGTTAATCAAGGATAACTGTCACAGATAAATTTATCCATAAAACCGTGTTTTTAATAAGTTGTTTCTAAAATGCGTTCATACATTTCTGTTGGAATAAATATTTTTTTTAGTAGTTTACTTTATATATATATTTTAAATAATTACCAATTTCAATATAAATCTACTCAAGGGAAGCGACAGGAAAAGCTTAAATTTATGCATTGCATATGTGTTGGTATACATAAAGTAAACCAATTCGTAGTAAAGATTAATGGAAAATAGTGATTTAGCATTAAGCCAGGGACACACACGGCATTATAAGCGCTAGCGTTATTTGGCTTGGCCTATTTCAGCATATTCCTCGCCATGCATTCCAATCGCAAATGTATGGCGATCGATATAGTGAAGTAGGCCAAGCCAAATAACGCCGGCGCTTTTAACGCTGTGTTTGTCCCTGGCTTCAAGCTTCGCCTTAAGCGTATTTGTGTTACGGCATCATTGGTGATGTCTCCCCTCCCTTCCCCTTCCCCCTTCTTGTCCCTATCATCATGGCATACCTGAGCCGAGCGGAGGCAGGCACCATGACGCATACAATGGCCTGAAGACTGTGATGAACATCACGTTTTAGAAAACGAAACGTTTGATCGATTTAACTGTACTATTTTATTAGTTGTGTTGTGCCTATTATTATACGAACGCGTATTGTGACTGGAGAGTAACGGTTACACAATGTGACTAGATTGAAAAAAATCAACGGCCTATTTCAAAAGATATTAGAAAAAGCAGCATGAGACCTTATATCGACTGACTGAGGCAGTCGAGTGGTAAGTTCCTCGAATACGAATCGGGAGATCGCGGGTTCGAATCACATTTAATTCATATAAAATATTATATATCTTACTTCTTATCTTTCTAATATTATTAACGTAAAAGTTTGTATGGATGTATGTGTGTTTGTTACTCTTTCACGCAAAATTTACTGAATGGATTTTAATTAAACTTTTCAATAATAAAGCTCATATATCAGAATAACATATAGGCTATAATTTATAAATCTAACTATTAATTTTCAATATATTAAAAATAATAATTATTTTTTAATAGAAAATGTCAAAATTTGAGAACGACATTTTGCAAAACAATGATTGTTAAATCAAAATTCTATTTTAGAAAATATTTAAATTAGTGAATTTATTTGAAGTACTCGCCTAATACTTTGAATCGAATCAAGAATTATAGATATTTTAAATAAATAGGTTAAGAATTTTGGTATAAACGTAGAAGAGACCTAGGAAAAGAAAATAGATTACTCTAAAACTACATAAGAAAAAACTGTTCTATGTCTGTACGTTATGCCTTTTTTAAAAAAACATTGTCTAGTTTAAACCAGTCAATTTTATAGATTTTTGGAAGGTCATAACTTCTATAAAAAGTAACTTATCAAAAAAAAGTACCGACACTCTAGTAGTTGATATCTATTTTATGTAAAAACAATATTTTCTCTAGGGTCCAGAGAGATAAATAGGGAATACGTTTGTATGGAAAAATCACCGCCGGGAATCCCCTTAAAGGTAAGATCTGCTGTACAGGGTAAGGTATACAGGCCCCCTTGCACACTTGTACGATAAGGATTGATAGGACAACTTTTGGCAACTTCTTATCGTTCCTTAGCATGACTGCAAATCGCCAGCGAATAAGTGATAGTTCACAATGACGAAGTGTTTTTAATATATATGACACCAACCGTCGTATGTACGTTAGCGATCTACTGTTGTCGAAGTTACCGAAAGTTATCCTATCAATCCTTATCGATCGAGTGTGCTAGGGGGTCAGATGGGGTCACCGAATACGTATAATGCCATTTCAAGCAACATTTTGTTTCTCAACGGTGGTCTTTTACCAGGTCGATGCTGAGGTTATGTGCCTTTGTAGCCATTTGTTTTAAACGATATTATGTAAATCTCTATGAAAATTATTCAGTAGGTAATTTTCATAAATTTTAATACCTTCATGAAATAATGAAAAGTGGTTTCTACAACAAGCTTTGCAGTAATTATCAAAGGTACTTTGTATACATTAATGACCTTCCACTGTTATTAATTGGCGCTGTGCGTAATTAAAAATATATTATACCTTGTTTGTAACAGTCACAATAATGAGCTGTTAATGTACGTTAAGGTAAGAACATACTTGGTCGACTTAGGTACGTAAGCTTCACATAACGATATCTGGACAACTTACAATACATACATTTTCTAGATAGGAAATAGATGTAAACACTGGCCAGTGTAATAAAATTAGTATCAAAACTTACGACTAGCACCTTGATAATTTAGTGGCATCCACATCCATTGATCTAGATTTTGTTGTCTTGGATTCAGAAAATCAAGGTTACAATTTCGAACTAGTTTTATGTTTGTGCACCATAAATAAACAAGATTGGACCCAATAATGATCCTTGTGGTACCCCTCATTATCATCATCAACATTATCTTTACAGGACAACGTTGTAGAAGATTAAGCATCTTACTTATTTTAATTTTAGGAGAAATGTTTTTTTTTTTCGTATAGTCATTATCAGGGTAGGTAGTTACAAGTTTGGACATTTTGTAAGTCTTCAGCAGAGGTGGGTAGACGGTTGTTAGCAGCATTCAGGTAGTCAGTTGATAGTCTGAGTGGAGGAAACTTATTTATAGCTTCATACATGGTAGGAAAATTGATCACGCCCAACCTACACAAGATTGCGAAGTCATCTTTTCAGGGTACACAGTAGACGTGTCCTTAGCCTTGAGAGGAAAATAGACACAAATATCCTATAGATACTTATTAAGAAACTTGATGCCACTCGGTACGTCGTGGATTCACAGTTGATTAGCTCACGATAAGTTGGAGAAGTTATTTACATTACAGTAGTCAAAGTTTCCTCACATTGACTGTACAAATATACAATGATCTCTGTAATTTTTGAAGAACGGTTCAAAAAAGTAAATTACCGATAGAAACAACGATAACAAGAATGGACCTAATTACGTTTTTGAATTAATTCATTGTTGTCTCCAGAATTATTAGTCACAAGAATGGAGGCAATAAAGGGGATCTGCTGTTAATGGTAAGTAATAACTTGCTCTGGATGAACTACGGGTTAAGTGAGTTAAGCTGGATAATTTAGAATGAGACGGTGGAGGCCAGTGACTAGTGACATACCCAACATTGTATTGGACATATCCAACAGTACCTATATTGTACACTCCAAAGAGTAAATTTCATATACCTAACATTTTGCATGAGTGGTAACTGATGAATGACCGGTGCGATGTTTCACTATGTCAAAAGTAAATATTATTGAGTGTGAACATTCATCATCGTTAGTCGTGAATCAATACTTTTATGTCCTTTACCACAATGTATATAATTGTTCTGCTAGAAGTGTTCTAGGCAAATCATACCCGTGTAAATAACGATGAAATTTACACCTTACACAAAACGAATGAATGCTAATTAGTATAGGTATATGCGTGCACATCGATAATTAATATTAACACGTGTCGGAAGTACCTATACTGTGAAATCGTCACGTAGGTAGTCTATGTAGGTTACAACGGGTTCAAGTAAGATAGAACCCTTTAAAAGAGATTCTTGTTTGTGTAAACCTGTATTGTATCGTATGACTACATGCGTGTATCATAATATAACTAATGCACACAAACAATTTCGAACCAACATAAATACATTCAAATGTGTGCTTATATACAACTGCTTCCTAAATAAAGTTAATAAAAATGAAAAATAAATTATTGTGGTTTTCCCCAATTGAGAAATTTTGTGAGGCTGAAGGTTATGGGGAGGGGAAGGTGGCAATAGAAAGGTTAAGTAGGTACCTGGCTTTCAGATCTGGTCAACAAATGCGGCTAAAGTCTTTTTAAGCAATAGTTTGATTGTGAATTGTGTTCTTTCACTGGTACGGTACTGAGTCCAGAACGAGCCGCAATTATACTATACTAGCTTCTGCCCGCGACTAGATATTTTTAATGAAGTACTACAGGAATCCTAAGCTGGTGGAACTTTTGCATCCTTAATTTGATTAATATTGTGAAACGAAGTAGATGGAAAAGTGGAAAGACAGGTTGTAACAGGTACTTTATGTGTATAGATGTGAACATTAGCTCAGATACATAGATCATCTCAAGCAGAGTTTCGGTTCTGAATAATGGCACGGGAACAAGTTTGTTTATTTTTAAAGCGATTGTCACACGAGAGTCCCAACTTCCAGTAGCAAGTGAGACAATGGCGGTAACAGCACCCTTAATTTAGAATGTTTTGTGAGGCTGAAGGAAGTGGGGAGGGGAAGGAGATGGGAAAGTTGTAAAGTAAAAATATTAAATTATCAATGCGATGACGTGATCTGGATGACTAAGCAATGTTAATTAATTAAAGATACTATTGGGAGGAACAACGCCGCGGCCCTTTTCATGCAAAACTTATATTTGATTTGAGGCCAAAAAAATACTTTATTAAACTGAAAATTATATTTATAATAAAAAAAGTATAGCAACTACTTAGTACTGATATGTGCTGCACTTAATTATGTTTTTCTTTTAAATTTTAAACCCTGAATAAATAACACACACTAGAATGGAAGTACATTTGAATGGAAGACAATGACGCCACTGATTTAGTGCATCTTGGTTCTAGCCCATTTAGCACGCGCTCTGCCTCTATTATACTTGTCTAACATCGTATACCCTAAACCCATTTGATCGAAATGAATTTTTCATAATCATGACAAAATTTTGGCAATTTAAAACAAAACAGTTAACAGTCTCCCAACCGGCGGTGACCGGACAGAATCAACTATTGTATTTACTTTGCAATATTGATTATTATCATCATCACGCAAATGCAGTCATTTCTTTCCTGTGATATCATTCTGCATGTAAGATACTGTTTCCTATGACAAAGATTATTAGTCAGTCGATATTGAAGTCACTTTTTAAAGTATGTAAACAAACAATGATATAATTGTATGTAACTTCTGTACACATTCTTCAGGAGGCCGAATTAACGTCTTTTTTTAAATTATAATTCTGTAAACATGGAATTAACTTTATTTTTTTAAATAAATTTTCTACAAATGTTAAAATATGTATTTAAATAAAAAAATATGCAAATAAGCAAATTTTAACCTCTTTATAAAATAATAACAAGTATATACCTACTCACGAACGGTTTTTTATTCTTATTTGTATTTTTTTTTCTTTCTTTTTATTTGCTGTTTTATAATAAATATTTTGTTACTTACATTTAATTTATATATATATAAAATGTATATAACAAAAAGGTTGAAGTTAAGTTTTAAATTTTTTTATTTAGTTTTTTATTTTTTTTAATTTAAATTTATTTTTATAAATTTAGGTTTTTGTATTGGTATAATTATTAACTGAACGGAAAATTTCGGCTACTGTCAACTTGTACTTATAGGTGTTAACAAGCCAAAAATATATCTATTCTTAGTGTGCCTTATATCGCCATAAATTTAAGTAATAGGCATAAAAAAAACATTTATCTTTATATCGGTAAAACATACACTGCTTTTGAATTTCAATAATTCTGATTTCTGATTCACAATTATTTTTTCTTTTATATGAATAGATTGTAGAAGGAACAAAAAGTAAAACTGTAAAGTAAAACAAACAAAACTGATATGCAATTTTATTGGACATTTATCACTTCGTACTTTTCTTATACCTTAATTTTATTTTATATTGACGATGACGATATATTTATTAGCCAGGTTACGACTATTAACTGCATTTTATTAATTATATATTTATTATTATATGGTGTTGTTAATTCAACTCCTTGCCAAACGTCATTTAAATAACTCTGTCTTCCAAGTGATATAAAATATATATTACAGTAGGTAACAAAATGTTTTCTATAGTATGTGAAATACATCATAATAAATTAATAATAATAATTATTGCGAATATTCCAATATGACGAAATCATTTGCCTTGACACACTTTTAGAAATTGGCAAATTATAATAGGAAGTGTCCTAATACATGGTTAATTTTATATCGAATTAATATGATAATCCAACAAAATAGAAAGTGTTCTAGAAAGGAAAATATTTGAACCACTGGCGCTGTGATTATTACATCGAAATTTAAATGTGTAATCTAGTTACGATTGTCAAATTTATTCTTCTATTCATCGAATACCATTGCCATTACCTGAAAATTGACTGGTCTTTGACTGCCCGTGAGTAGGTAAATTCAGATTATATTTTATATTATGTATCCACGGTAATAAGTTTACAATCTTTTTTACGAATTAGTGATACAAGTACCGCCTTTATATTTAATATTACCTGCATAAATATATTATACAAGTTGTCCAGGGGTAAAGTGCACTAATTTATAATGTGTTAAGGTAGTTTTCAGGTAAAAAATAAGGTTAAATGGTACGAAAAAACTGTGAAAACATTTTTGTATGGGAAAAAGAAATGGAATTTCTAAAAAAGTTATTTTCTCTTGTACTTCTACCCCCACGTAGAATCAATCACCTTCCGAAGTTAGTAAACTTTACCCCCTGACACCCTCTATTATGATGCAAGTTTCATGAATTCTGTTATGCGGATTAAGATTATTTGCGTATAACTTTTAAAAAAATTAAATGACCCAATTAAAAATTATAACTCTAATCATCTTTAATACTTACGAAATACAATGCTTTTGGCATATCTAAGTGAATAGCAGTGTAAAGACCTGCATGATTTTGATTTTGTACGGTTATGATTTTGGTATATTTTTTTAAATTTACTTTACACTGCTATAACCTACCAAAGTGCATGCGTGTCCCTAATGAAATATTATATTATATAATACTAGCAGTGAAAAACCCGCTCCCCGGGTTTTTGCTGCTAGGCCCTGCGGGCGGCTTTTCGATCTGCTTCGCCCAGTTTAAGTGATGGTGACTATTCATAAGGCATCACCCTTTGGGAAAACTAACTACTATGAACACTTCAGAATACTTATATTTAATAGGTAGTTATATAATAGTAGACATTCTTACATTAAAAGTGAATAATGAGAGGAACACTCTTCACCCCAACATAAATCTTCTTATTATTTAATGAAAGCGAAAAATGTTTCTTCTTCTTCTTACTTTTTCCTTAAATATAGTATTAGAGATGGCGCTACATCCGTTTCCAAATCGAATGTGAGCGAGTGATAAGTGTGTATATTACGGCAGCAGCTCCGTGGAAAAATGCACGTTCACGGACGGCTCAGAACGGTTTCCATACAGTGTGGCGTTAGAGATTTACTCGGAGTAGGGTTCCTTAATTTGAACCGTACGGGCATTACTTCGATGATGATATCAAATTTAATTCCAAGGGAAAAATAATAATATGAAAACTTCAAAAGTATTTTACCTGATGGCGCCACTTCCGTTTGCAAAAAGCGTGCGAGCGAGTGCTAAGTGTGTATATTACGGCAGCAGCTCCGTGGAAAAATGCACGTTCAAGGACGGCTCAGTACGGTTTCCATACAGTGTGGCGTTGCAGATTTACTCGGAGTAGGGTTCCTTAATTTGAACCGTACGGGCATTACCGTATTAATATACTTCGATTGTTGCTCGCGTAACTATACTCAATACATTGACGTAATGTTGTCGTATGAGGATCATAGCAAACACCCACCCGAGGTGCCATTGACTTTCTAGAATGCTACCACAACTGAAAAAGATTAATCCAGAATATTGTAATTTCTTTTAAGTTCATTGTTCGAGTAACAGTTCATTGAACTGAAGTGAAATAGTCTAAGTCCAAACCGATAAACATATTTTATTGAGTACTGGATAATAACCTGTTCTGATTTCTGATTATATTATATGATATTATTGTGTACTTAGGTGTGACAGGCACATACTAATTTTGATTGACGATTGGAATAACGTGTTACTATAATGTGTGTGGAAAAATGTTACAAACGACGTAGTGAAATCCTAGTACCTACCTTTGCCGACATTACCGTAAAGTTACATAATTTACATCGCTAACTCCCTGAAGGA
The DNA here is from genome assembly GCA_951813805.1 of Limnephilus auricula. Taxonomy (NCBI): domain Eukaryota; kingdom Metazoa; phylum Arthropoda; class Insecta; order Trichoptera; family Limnephilidae; genus Limnephilus; species Limnephilus auricula. The sequence goes on along the minus strand of OX638388.1, from coordinate 18,884,325 downwards.
AAAGCTTATTTCAAATATTCATTTTTATATTTATCCATACATACGTATAATTTCTTATACAGGGTGTTAAGGTACGTACTTCAGTTACTTTAACCAGTGATTCCTGACATTATTTGGAGTAAAAAATGTAAATGAAATTATGGTTCCGTAATTCCGCTATCTTTCAACACTAATTTCAACCCCTAAAATAGCTTTAATTCCCATTTAACCTTACTGCTTTTAACACTTATATTTTTTCATTAATTTTACCAATCTGGTTGGAGTTTAATGTGTTTCTCAACATATATAATAGGGATAAAAAAGCGTCTGGTAAAAAATACGCATTTTTACTTCGATTTAAATGCGTTTAAATTTAGTAGCTAGGTACTTACCTAATTTTTGGACAGTTTTTATTACATTTATTTATTTACCTCCTAGTTGGCTTTTACATGAATTAATTGAAAGTAAAACAGTTGTGTTAACTAGGTATTTGTTGTACATAGTAGCAGTGGTAAAGCATGTACATGGTATTATTCATTTATAAAATAATTAAAGATACAGAACATTACGCATGAGTTAAGCATATTTGTAATAATATGGAAAACTCACTTCTTTAAAATGAGAAAAAATATTAAAAATTTAAATTAAATAGTGAGATACTTATATTAAAAAAAACTGTAAAAATAAATATATTCACTATGGAGTGGGAAACTCTTACAATTCGGAAGAGTATCTAATTATGAAGATTTCGTTTCATCACAAAAAGTGAATATTTAAACATGTCTACAACATTCCCAAATCTATTACCAAAATTATGCAGTGGATTTACAGGTGCATGAACCCGATAATTTTGTTATAAATTTTAACAGAAAAATATTTTGTCATGTATTTTTGTGGTCGGTACATATAATTTAATTTAATAGAACTATGTCAGATATATAATCCGCCTATCTGATGGATTTCACCAAAAGGAAATAAATAGATTTTGAAAAGGAATATTAATAAATCTAAGAATTTTTTGTCTGTACCCTTTCTATATTGTTGGAATGTACTTTATATAATGGGAAACAAATAAGCGAGTTATACTCTACCCGACTTTTTATTAAAGAAGAAAAGTGTTTTTAAACATTTTAATGATTTGAAGGCATTTGCACTTCAGCTTGTATAACCAAGCATATTATAGCTTTATTTGTTATTTTATTAAAGTGTAAAATAAATGTTAATTTTTCGTCAAATATAACAACAACAACTAAAATTCTACATCTTAGTTCTTCTTTAAAAAAAAATGTGCACCAAAAAAGAATCTAATTTCACAGTAATAATTACAGACAAATTTAAAGGAACGTGTATTTATAAAATCTCACAACACCCCTTTTAACTAATTTTGAAAAAACTTTATTATTTTAAATGGAGAAGAACGCTCACTACTACTGTACGTAGATTACCTACTGTTAAATAACATCTCAGTACTGTTAATGTTAGTCACTCTTCTAGAATCGTCATTAGTCATGTCATAATGCTTGTTTACTCTAAGTTTTTGGATTTTTTTTATTATTTATTTTATTTAAACGCCCATAGGGCTTTTACATACATAAATCAATACATGTTTTGATTAATTACAGTGAAGAGTTGATAAAATACAGGTAAGTAACAGAAAATATAAAGAAACATAATACAGGTTAGATAAAATATGAATTGACAAAATCTAGGTAATATAGAATATAAATAAAGTAAAAATATCCTCCAAATCAACAATAATAGTGTATACAATAGTGTATAAAAATGTATACAATTGGTATTTACAATAGTTTACGAAATAAGAGCTAAGCAGGGCAAGCGACATTATACAGATTGGCTAAAATAGTTATAATTTTTGTCGCACGCATCGCCCACAGCACTTTTAAAGACAATTTCGCCAAAAAACGTTGCTTAATGATTTGGATCCTTTCATCTGCTCGGAAATTCGAAGTTCAAACGAACATTCACGAACAATTTAAGAATGATTTATTAAATATATCGAAGACCTTTTTCGGGAATTGCTAAATCGGTCGAATGTTGATTTTCCCTATAATTTGCGATTTTTCAACTGAAGTTCCCTATTTCGTTAAAAAAAATATATGTGAACATATTTAGAATAAACAAATTAATTCAATGTTACATTACACATACGACGTTTAAAGTTTGCCAAATTCAAATTATTGTCAAATACATCAATATTGTTTAAATATTGGTTACCAAGGAGACTATGTAATCGTTGTATTGGGGAATGCAATTTATAGTTGGAATGAGATGTGTTTATATAAAATGTTAACGTTTGTCTAGTAGTTCGTGTAGGTTCATGTAGATTTATTAAATGCAGGAGTTCACAGCAATCAATCAATTTATAAATAAGTATTTCTTCAATGTAACTACAAAAAATGTTACATGTTCGTAATAAGCATTAACTTTGTGGCTCGCCATAATTTACAATAAAATATATAAATTTGTTTAGACCACTTTAATTTTAATTACACTCTACCGGTTTCGGAAGAACCCTTCCTTCGTCAGGAGTATATTTTTAATATATTTTTAATAAAATATATAAATTTGTTTTAGACCACTTTAATTTTAATTACACTCTACCGGTTTCGGAAGAACCCTTCCTTCGTCAGGAGAATATTTTTAATATTTAAGAAGAACCCTTCCTTCGTCAGGAGAATATTTTTAATATTCTCCTGACGAAGGAAGGGTTCTTCCGAAACCGGTAGAGTGTAATTAAAATTAAAGTGGTCTAAAACAAATTTATATATTTTATTGTACAAAAAATGTTACTAAATATGGCCAAGAATACCAAATAAATCATTTAAAAAAGAACCCCTGCAGTAATTTTTGTTGCTTCAAGATTTTGAGGACTGAAAATAAAAACATAAATAAAAAAAAATGAAACGTGAATAATTGTCAGATTTATTATAAATCAAGTCTAATAATGTGAGATGCTATCATGCTACATGTATTTTTTTGGAATTATACGTAGTGAAGTTGGATTAAACTTTCGATGTATGAAAAATGTACTTATGTGTTAATACAATAATAATTGAAACGGTATGTTATTATTTATTATACTATGGCGGAGAAGAGTAAAGTACATTGAAGGTTCAATTATCTCGGTTCACTAACACGAAGATTTACACTGATTGACCTCTGACCCTTACCAATAAAACCGCAAGATATAATTTATTGTTGCAAAATTAAATGCATAGTTTATTATAATTATGTAAAAAGTCATTTCGAATAAATGAATATATTTATTTATTTCCTGTGCTCATCGGGAATTGCTTATTTTATGCAATCAAACACAAAACAACAAGTAGGTAGGTACATAGTATAAAGATACCTACCTAAGCAATATTTTTAATCTTGTTTTCAGATGTTGATTTATTTTAGAAGATTATATAACAATGATCTCAGTATTGTTTGTACAAGAATGTTTAAAAATTAATTAACCTTAAAAGCGGAGGGCCATAAAAATAGGACGACTTTGAAATTTGATGGAAGTGAGATAAAATCGTCTTTTTCTGATAAATTGTAAATTGTCGAAAAAAAATTGATGTCATTTTGAAAATTCTTCATGAAATTTGAACCATATTTATTTCTGCCTATTTTTTCGTAACTATTTACAGTTTATAGAATTTTTCATTATGTTAAAGATGCCATATATCTTGTCGGTACCTCATTTTAAAATTATTCTAAAAAAAGTTTTGAACTTGCAGTAGCTTTGCAGGTATATTGTTAACATGAAAAAAAATCTGTTTTTCTGTAATAAAAAAAAAAAAAAAAAACCTTTGACGAAGCCGGATATTCGTGCTTAAAAGTAAGTAATGAATATGAATAAATTTAAAAAAAAAATAACGTTACCTAGGATCTAGAAAATTTCAAAGCTGATTTTCATGTTTTTAAATCTCTTTCCTGCATATCTTGCTCCATTCCAGACCAGAGGCCCTAGCACGCTTGCTCTATAACGATCGATAGGATAACTATCGGTAACTTCTCATCGTTCCCTACGACAACTGCAGTTCGCGAACGAATAGGTGACAGTTCACAATGACTAAGTGTCCTTAATATATTCGATATCAACTGTCGTTTGTACGTTTGAGATCTGCAGTTGTCCTAGGGAACGATGAGAAGTTACCGACAATCGGTCGGTAACTTCATATCGAGCGACCGTGCTAGCACACCAGACCTGCTAATGTTGCACTCGCACAATGTATAGATATGGGCACTAATAAAAATTATACGAGTATGTTAAGCAATTAAATTAATAATTTATTGCTGTAATGAATATTATAATGTGATGAACTACGAGAAGGTGAAGGTTCTCTACCAGACACCCGTCTGTCACAATGTATTAACGTAACACATGTTTTTCAATACTAAAGACTCTTTTGTAGCCCGTTGGCGAACGGAAACCACAATTAGGTATATATAAAACAACGCGTTATTTACCTTTACTGCGAATTAGGACACAATGTCATGTTACATTTTTAAAAAGTTTTCTACCCTAAGAATTATTTTGATTTAGCCACGTATTTCAGAAGAGTATCAAATCCATCAATAGCCCAAGATCAAGATAAACCGGTTGAAATTTGCTGCGGTGCAATGTGACCTTGTCCTTAACCTTACCCGGTTGGTCCTAAACCCTTTGTAACCATGGACCACATTGTAGAAATGTAAAAATTGTAGAAAAAGAAAACAACGCCTTTTAAGAATCACTTTTATTGGTTAGTTAACATTGTTAGTAGTACACGGAGAATTTTTTATTCTAAAATACGATCATTTTATTCGCAAAAACAGTTGAAAACGCGACTGAAGTTCTTACGAACAAATTAGCAGTGTTTCAATGTTTATTAGCGAGAAAATGTAAGAATAATTTGTTGGTATACGCACGAAATTATGTATACCAACAAATTATTCTTACATGTTCCCGCCAATAAACATTGAAACACTGTTAATTTGTTCGTAAGAACTTCAGTCCCGTTTTTAACCGTTTTTACGAATAACATGTTCATATTTTAGAATAACATTTTTCTCCGGGTATAGTTATTAGGTTTGTTTACTTTAATACTTATATAATAAATTATATCGTAACTAGATTGGACTTAGTGAGCACGTTAAATTAAGGTATCGTCTTCGATAAGACAAGGCACATGTCATGTTTGACGTCTAATCGTTTACGATTTTTAGTTTTAATTGACACAAGAAGCGAGAACCTGGACTCACGGATATATTTATTTGCAAATGGTATCAGAATAGACACAACACGTTTGAAAATGAGATGGTAAGCTTGTCCCGAAGAACACCAAAACTCGCCAAGACGCTTTGTATAAAACTCAGTTCGCAATATTTCTTTGGATCTCATGTCAATGAGGTCGTCTTTAACAAGATCTTCATCGCCGATATTATCAATATGCATTGAAAATGAACTTCGCACCAAGTTTCTTTATCGAGGTTTTCTGGGCTAAGGTAACCTTCATAGGAATTCTGCAATGTTTTCAGATGTTTGTTTGTCATCTGGTCTGTGGACCTCTGCCACTCATGTCATGTACCCTACTTTAAAAAACCCTGACCTAACTTAACATTACATAACAGCATTTTTTTTTTGCCATTGGATTAGGTTGAGAGGTATGCACACTGCAATTGTTCGCATGTCAATACTGTTGGAGACAGAAATCGGTCCCGCAAAGCGGAAAGAAAATGGATAAGACAGAATTGCTTTTCTTCCTTCGCTTTTCAATATCCACTGGTTCTCACTTCCAAATTGAGCTCACTAGCACACAGTTGATTTTCACTTTCAATAGCTCCGTATTCAACACTGAGATGTCGATAGGAAAAGGTGGTAATTTGAACTGATAAAAAATAATGTGACATTTTATTGTATTCAGTCGAAAATGTGGATAAGGATATAAAAGGATTTTGTTGGTAGAATTACGTTTGGGAAAGGTACATAAGGATGAATGCAAGGCACCAACAAATACAATTGCGCAAAAATGACAGTATATTTCTTATTGTATTTTGCGTCTGTTTAGTTAAAAACCTGAACCTTCATCATTTTTAAAGCTGATACATAATATAGATATCATGCTTTATTAGAAAATAATTAGTCTAAAATAATTATAACGTATTTTTTCCCGTGAGCAGAGACGATTGCTGTTGAATAACCGTGTTCTGTTCTGAGTATGTAGGAGTAGGTGCAACTTAATCTACTCATGAAACAATAAATAATTATACATAATTTTATATTGTTGTGCACGTGTAACAACATATTATTTAACTGATTACAAGCTATTATCTTCAACCGCAAAAAAATGTAAACAGAATATTCAAATAACCGCGTTACCGCACCCAAAATAAAACACACTTTAAAATTCTTGAACGATGGTCAAATTTAAAATAGACACAATTATCTTGTTGGCGAAATGCGTCAACTTTTTTATAAATATGGCAAGCTAAGTTTTCCTTGGTGCGGTTATCGCGATGATCGTTCAACGATTATTGTTGAACGATTAAACGTTGAACGATAATCGTTCGTTACTATTTTTCGTTAGTCGGATGTTTTCGTGCCCAGTGACATCATGCTAGAGCAGTGATTCCTAAAGTGGTCCAGATGAACCCCCAGGGGTCCACGGGAGACTTTATGGGGGTCTACGTTGGCGTGATAAAAAAATGGGGGTCCCAAGCTGTATGTGGGAGTCAACAAAAATTTATCTGGTTTCGATAGTAAAGAAAAAAATGAAGTCTTGGCTTTACCTATCAACGTAGGCCAGTGGTTCCCAAAGTGGTCCGTATAAACTCCCAAGAATCACCCGGGTACCTTCATGGGGTTCCTGAACAACGTTAGGGGGTCCGCGCATGGTTGATTATAAAATTTAAAAAAATTGACACATTTTTATTAATATGAAAGTTATTATAAATATCGATGCACAAATTAATAGAATTCATAACCTGAAATTCTCTCACCCCCCCAGAATGGATGGTGTATACCGGGTGTGTGGCGGAATTCGTTAAGTTTATGATTCCTAAGGGGTCCGTTGGCCAAAAGAGTTTGGGAACCACTGTTCTAGAATAAGGTTGTGAAAAGAATTGCTTTAAAGTTGAGTAGACGGAAAATATCATTACTTAAATACGTATGGGATGAACCAATGAACAGAGCCAAAAAACATTGTCTGCTTGAGCTCAAAAATGAAGAAGACAACAAAAAGTTCTCCGAATTTTTCGGTCTATCTGTTCAACAATTCCATCGGGAAAACAAATTTTCTTTTTATGTAACTGCAATTTTGAATGCAGTATTTTCCATAGACTCGAATGCAAATAGACGTCTTAATAGTAATAAATGTGAATCAAAAGGTTTTTTTCTAATTCTATTCGTATTCGTGTCCAGTCATCTAGAAAGTTTACCCACCGTTCATTCATTCAACATATTTCAATAAAACTTCAGTCCCTTCATGTGTTGTATAAGTCAATGTATAGTGTTAACAATGACACAGTAATGTACCTACATAGTGTATTATGAAGATAAGCTCAATGGCATCTAGGGGTCAAAATGCACGAAATTCTGAGAAAACAATATTCTATCACAAACATTTGCCTTATTAGAGATTTTAATATACACATAAGAACCTTTGTACATTGTTTGGTTATTGCGACTCATTCAAAGGTAGCTATGAAGAGATATTCATACTAGAGATTCGTGTCCGACGTTTTGATCACAAAACAAACAAAAACAGAAAACAAAGCAAATGCAGAACAATCCATCAATATCCAAAATCCCATTTTTGGAATGTGTGGATAGTTTTTTTTTTAAATCGATATTCTTCCTTGCACTGTCCTAAATCATTGCCTACGTAGGCTATTGGGGTCGGCTTTTCTCGTTCTCAGGTTGTAACTTAAATCGATGATACAGAAAATTTTCGAATATTAAGGAGAGTGATTTTAAAAAGGCATTGGTTTTATTTTAGTAATGTTGTTGGGAATTTTTAAATAACCGGGGACCTGGGGAATGAGGTAACTATATACGTGGTGTCCGGAAACTAGTGGCACTAGTGAAACTAAGCGAGAAACTGGTGAATCTAAAGGGCGTTGGGAGGATGTTTCGGACCAAGTATAAAATGTCGGTGAAAAGGTATAGATTTGTATTCGGGATTTTGTATGTATGTTATAGATAGATATATCATTGATCACATAATTTCTTTGAAATTCAGTGTTAATATCGAGAAAATCAATTATTAAATGTCGTCGCTCGTCGTAAAAAAATTTGGCTCTCACATTAGTCCCATGTTACGATTTAAGTTATAACGTCATAAATATGTAACGCTTATGTTTGTGTTATAATATTTCCGAAGGTCGTTTAATGTTCCTCTTCTGAAATAGGTCATTTTGCCGACAGTATTTTTCATTCGATCTATTTAATAAATGTTTAATGTAAAAATACTTATATAAAATGAGAAAAATAATTACAACACGTTACAATTTCATTAAAATTGTTCCATTTAATTTAATGTTGCACTTAGAAAAAACTACTGTTTCCAACTTCTAGAAATTATTTTATGCCAATAGCATTTACTGCAATATAAACACTACGGGCCTTACCAATAAACGTGTACAACAGATAAACAATTATTTAACCTATATTTATGTAAAATTTAAAACAAGTTTAATAGTAAGGGGGAAAATGTTATAATATACTACTTTATTAATCAGGAGAATGTTAAAACATTTACTGCAGTTAAATTACGTTTCTGATCATAAAATGTTTAGTTTATCGGGGAACAAAGAACTTAAACAATTTAATATTTAAGTTTATTGGTATTGATACATTGTATCAACACGTGATTATTACTGGCAATTTTACAACTATGAACTAATTTAAAATGCGAATTTCGAAATGGTATAAAATTAAACCACAACTTTACTTAGTTCACAAGAAAACAAAGTAAAATGTAATGACACATTCAATACATTTATACACTAAGTGAAATTGACGCTAAGTTGTATCGAAAGTTGACAAGTTAATGCAAAGGGATCCGACTAGACCACTCCCAAAATAAACTATGGACACTGGTTTAAAATAAACTTTACCTTGAAAAGACGACAGATTGAGAGGCAAATATAACTTCAGAGTAAAGCAGAGATCGTTTTAAAGTCTAGTGAATATTAAGAGATATTTGAAAAGCTTAACCTTTTATAAAGATTTATATGTTTTTGAGCCGGTTGCAAAAATAATAAAATCTTCAATTTGACGAAATTCATTGAATGATAATCTGATTGGTATTACGAAACTTGTTTTTTATACATCACCACATAAAAGTATTTAATGCACAATATTAAATATTTTTGAATAAAAATATATTTTTTTAAACTGGGTATGGCGTAAGACCTTAAAAAAAAATAATTCCATTTATGTACTTATACTATGGTGCTTTACGCAAAATACCGAAATTTGAAAAATGATGTAACAATTTTTTTTTTAAATAAATACGTGAATTTTTTTCAATAATCGCAAATTTATTTTGTTGTGTTATTTCAATTGATTTGTTTTCATTTAATGATTGTTGGTCAGGTATTTTAGCCTCAGATTAAAATTTAAGATTTGTGTCATAAAGGTCGTGCAGCCATTACTCGTTAGTTAGCCTCTGCCGTTACTACAAAAAATATTATTTGACAATATTAAAACACAAATTTAGTTTATCGACACGAAAATGTTTTCAAGCTAATCGTGTTCATATTTGACGATATTAATCGAATGAAACAGGAAACAATATTTACAGCAGGTAAACTAGATCGGGTTGCCGAACCCGGATACATTAGGACTAAACTAACTTGTAGGGAGGTACTAGAAGTACTGCAGGTACCTACTTCTCGCTTTTCTGGCGACGTAAATTGACTAATGTATGTATTTGTCTGAATTATTGATAGGTCAGGGCGCTAATGGGGTTCCTAAAGAGGAGTGGAAGGGAAGGAGCAACATAGTTAGGTTGGATGACGATTTGATGGCGATTTACGAACATCTACTAACACTAACTACAGTTTATTCAACTGATTATAGATTTTACAGTTTTTGTAATGCGTCAGTAATGTTTTTTGTTTTAGTCATTTGAGACAAAAATTAATGTTACTCAAATCTTTAATTTAAATTAAAATATTTGTTTTTAGTTTTGGACAAAGTCACGCCGTAATTAGACCAGTAAAAAAACTTAATACAATATTGTAATATATATTTTTTTCTAATTTGTTACCCACTAAAAAGTTTATCTCTGGACGTGTGTTAAGTGTTGATTTGAAAAGGAAACTGATGTCACCAATTAAAATTCGATGTTTCAGCTAGTGGTTAAGTATTTTGGACTCAAATCCAAACTTAAGATTTGTATGAATAATGTAACGTTGCCGTTCTTCTTAAACTCCAGACAGACCAATGAAATATTTAATAGTCAAAAGAATACATGTTGTATTCAATATAGATATTGTACAAATCATTATAATATACATATTAGGTATGTATAATACACATGTATAAATATAACCCATTTTCTTTATATTACAATTAAAATATGTCCATACCATATACTTTAGATAAGAAGGTACTTAAGGTAGATAAAGAAGAAAAACGAATTTTTGCCAATTTTATAATATTTTGTCATAAAATTTTATCGAATGATTTAATTGTGAAACTAGCGCAGATCTCAAAAAATAACAAAAAAAAAACAACAAAAAAATTGCCGTTGCCGAGAATTGAACCCCGAACAACTGCTTGAAAGGCAACTATGCTGACCACACGGAGAAAAATGTTATTCTAAAATACGACCATCTTATTCGTAAAAACGGTTAAAAACGGGACTGAAGTTCTTACGGACAAATTAACAGTGTTTCAATGTTTATTGGCGGGAAAATGTAAGAATAATTTGTTGGTATACGTAATTTCGTACGAATACCAACAAATTATTTTTACATTTTCCCGCCAATAAACATTAAAACACTGTTAATTTGTTCGTATGAACTTCAGTCCCGTTTTTAACCGTTTTCACGAATAAAATGATCGTATTTTAGAATAAAAATTTTCTCCGTCTCTTTTACGAACGGCGGCATAAATTCATTGCATTTACAGAAAATAAGATTTACTTATTTTTCAACAAGAAAAATGTTACTTTTATGTATGTTACACCTCCGAAATTATATCTACTAATTTAAAGACATTTAATCCGATCATTATCTATTACATAATTAATAGTGATCGGATTAATTTCGAAAAACAAAATAATTAAACTGAAAAAGTTCCTGAAAAAACATGTATAAAATATGACCAGTCAAGGATGAATGGCAAAGTTTTTTATTTTTAAAAGCATTTGGATTTTAGAGGGAAAATATTGTCTCGGACTAAGTCTGCGAACGATTCCTTGAGGAGACAAACCAGTTTTGTTGTTGACGGCCAAGGTATTCAGTGATCATTGTACCCCACACCTTTAAAAATAAACCAATACGTTAAAAGGGTTTAAAGATGGCTGCTTTAACTTCTGTTTTAGAATAACTTCGAATACTGTAGTTATAATGAAATATACAGGTACCTACTTTCTAAGTCTGATTCAAAACCATCGGAGTGTGTTTTATACAGGCAATAATGTAGGTAAAGTTATTATATTATTATATATGAAAAAATATAACAAATAACTCGTACATTAATCAGTCGGTGCAATCATAACAAGCTCTTACCAATAAACATAAACATAATTGAATTTCCGATAAGATAAAAAACAAATCTGATGAAAGTTATGAAATAAAACGTGCTTTGTGGAATAAACGTAGGTCTCTTACATTTTAAGAAATATTCGCAATTCATTCCCGGCGTTGCATGCGATTTAGAATTATTGTTGATTCAATGTGTAGATGGAAGTTTTGGTTCTTAAAATAAAGTCCTTTGCGATTGCTATTGTGATTGATCTGTTGTAGGTTACACACACACACATACAACATTCAAGCAGTGATCCACGAGTTGGCAAATTACTGGCATACAACAATGTCATTTGTCATTGTTGAATGTAATAACAACATTGTTATGATTGTGTAGATTATCTAATAATAAACCGTGACTATGTCGATGCAGTTTTACACTAATTTCTGCCAGCCTCGCACAACGGTTGACGCCGTGGTTTTAAAAGGGATTAAATATTATATTATACGATACGATACGATACGATTGTACCATCTCAGACAGGAGCAATCCTGTCCCGGTAAGACCGATACACCAAGGGCACTGATTTGTTAGGACTAGGAACACGTGCTCCGAGGATAGGAAGGAAGTTGGAGTTTAATCGACCGGTATACATAGCAACCTAATAAGCCAATATTGGAATTTAGGATGGACAGGAATACGGTTAGGATTATGATTTTTTTTCCCCTTTCTTTATGCCTTCCTTCTTCTTGCCTCTTCTCAGCCTTTCTTATTTCTTGTGGCTTCTTTTTGTCTCTTCTTAGCTCTTCTTGCTTCTTCTTGGAACTTCTCGCACGTCTCCTTGGCACGTCTTGTCTCTTCTTGCCTCTTTTCTCAGCTCTTGTCTCTTCTTGCTTGCTCTTGTATCTTCTTGCCTCTTCTTAGACCCACTCGTCTCTTCTCGGATCCTCCAGCACATCCTTGGCTCGTCCCGTCTTTTCCTGCCTCTTCTTGAATCTTTTCATCTCTTCTGGAATATTCTGGTTTCTTCTCGTCTCTTCTTGCCTCTTCTTGCTTTTTCTTGGATATTATACGATATAAAACTTTGATATAAAATAATATTTATACTTAGGCTTCTGTATTAAGGATGGTAAGAAATTACGTAAACTAATCCATTAAAAATACATTTCTTCTAACGGCGGCCACCTGGAATCAGTGTATCTTGGCATTAAGTTAGAGGTGATGATGATATCCATTTCATGACAAAAGACAAGATATTTCTGTATGATGTAAAAACATGCACACTTAGAGTCAGCGAAAGGAAACGGATAGACGTCCTTGAAATGGTGCTGGAGAAAAATACTAGGGATTCCATGGACAGCCAGACGCACTAAGAAGTAACAATACATCCACTATAGAAGAGCTAGGCATCCACAAACAACCACCCGTCTGTCTACTGCGTATTTTAAGTACTTTACACGCTTGCTCGCCAAACTGAGAACTCCAACATGGAGAAACTCTGGGTCAATGGCAAAGGGCCGGTATAGCAGTCTTTGCTAAGGAGCACTTTCCTCGCTCAACTTAAACCGCCTAAATCGGCCGCTTAAACCGTGGTAAGCCGCAAAATAGTTCCCTTGCTAGACGCTGTAGCGCTATTGGTAAAAACACATCTGTCATCTCTCAGATTTCACACTGCTTCTGTTTCGATTTGCTACGTACGGGCGCAATAAATTACATTTGAGGAATAAGTTTACCAATCAACATGGAATTCAAACTTTCTTCGAGTGATGACGATTTAGACATAAATAAACCAATAACGATTTAGACATCGTTCGACGTTTGGTTGTTTGATAATAACCATAGAGTCCATAGATACTTACATAAGTAGATTGGTTCGGCATAGAAATTACTACAATTATCATAGACTAAACGTTTAAAATTGATCAACTCTAGGATTACGACTGATATACGGATTGTGTGCTAAGCCTTGCTGAGCTCCACATTCCGTCAAAGCCGAGCTTTAGACCAACTGATATACCGGCCCAACGTGGAAGGCAGGAGAAGCAGCGGATTGTCACCAAGTGGTGTGACCACGTATGACTGGCGTCCGGTCCGTCGGTGACAGCAGCCTTCCACGCAGCGCAGAAAGTGGAGGAGTGCGAAAGAGTCTTCTTCACCATGGAGATTAAAGTCTGGGTAACGATCCTCAGAAATGAGGAACCGCCGCGCCGAAAAGAAGAAGATGATATCCACCGTGGAAAGCTACCATGTTAAGTTTTTTTTATTTGATCTTGAACCACTCATCTCTCCGGACATGATATATGATAAATTCGAACATTCTTGGTTACCGAATCCATTTATGGCCGAGCATTATATTGCCCAACCTGTAATCGAGCGGAAAACGAGTATTAAGACCGAATGAAGAAACATTCGTATACCTGTTTGGTGCGTACGGAATTATGCACAGAATAGGCTATAAATGTGTACAAACATAAAATAACTTAGGTATCGAGAACGACGAGAACAGGTTCCTGGTAACTAGTTGCCGGCACTAGGTCACTTACAGTTGGCTTACACTATTATTATTCAAATATGTACGGTATTACGTCTGAGCGTATCATAAACGGAAAATTGTTTTCTGTATTCATTCATATTGCACGGGAAGAATTCCATTGAAAGGGAATGTTTGTTTTTATACACATGCATAGTGGTTGATATAACGCCTATTTAATACATACATAAATAAATAATAATTCTAATATTTTAATGAAGGCAGATAATATTAGCGAAAGTCAATCGAAACTCAGAAAGAGAAAAATCAGAAAAAGATACGGATACATCTGGGACTCGAACCCAGGACCTCTGGCGATCCGGGCCAACGCGCTATCCACTGCGCCAACGTATCCCTATCCGATTCGGTCATTTTTAACTGTATCATATTTCGACTGAGAACCACCAACATTATTTTCATTTTTCTTAACGCATATTTTTATTGGCTTAAAAAGTGGCAGAAGTGTGTACAATAAAAATAGTGTTATTTATAATTCAAATGGTTGAATCGCGGGAAAATTTAAAAATTCGTCTATAAATAATTATAAACAAAAAAATTTAAAAAACCCAATCATGTTCCGCCGCCTAAAAAACGTAAGTTTTTATTTAATGTTTAGTTTTTAGTCATTCATTCATACAAGGAAAAATTGACCTTACTTCATTTCATTTCGGATTCATGGCATGGCAGGCAAGGGGAGAGTGAATTTATCGTAATTTGATAGACATTATTTAATATAGTTTCAACATATTTCAACAGATGTCGTTAGTACAGGTTGTTATATGTAATTTTGATGTGTCTCAACAGAGATCAGTAAAGTTGTACTATATGAGAGAGTCAACTGATAAGATAGCCAATGATATCCAATCGATAGGTGGGCACCTTCGGTGACCTGTTCCCTGCCGCAGATCAACTCAGAGCATCCTTTAGAACGGACATTACGTCCAGTTAAATAATCATTGAAGTCAAGACGATAACAAACACGACTCGTAACCTGACGAACCGAAGTATCATTGAAAATTTCTGTCATCAGAGTTGCATTGCACCGGAGAAAACTACAGTACACCGCGTTACGTTTAATGAATAGTTTTTTCAAGGATTACCTAAATTATAGAGCACCTAATTACGTAATTTAAATATAAACTAATATATATTGCACAATACTCTCGTTTGGGATAAGTGTATTACCTGCCTTCGGAATTAAGAGGCTAGACTTTGAACGACACGCGGAACACCCGCGTCTATCATTCTGTCCCACTCACAATAAGCTCAAGCACACTTCTAATACATGCGAATGCGAAATGTGCGAATGAGACAACGCTCAAATTTACCTACAGAAATCGCTCGAAAAGGGGTTTATGGAGAATACACTTTTCTACACCGAAACTTTCACGAAATTGAAATTTAAAAAAAAATATATTTTTTAGAAAGAAGAAGCTACGTCGGTAGGTTTTTATAATTTTATAATTCTTTATGAGAGTTGAGTTAGCAGCACTTTTTCCTTAAATAATAACTTTTATAAATCGTACATGTTTGACAGTGAATGTTTACGTTAATACGAAACGCATCGAAAATTCGAAAACATACCGACATAGTTTTTACCCTCTAGAAGGCAATATAAAAAATATATTCATTTTGTGCAATTTTCGATGTAGAAAAGTGTTTTTTCCCGGGCGTCCTTTTTGTATGGGCCGAAAAGCGAAGTTTATCGTCTTAATTATTCATTTTGCAATATTGAAATGAATGCTATGTTGAAACGAATAATAATTATACTTTGAAGTTATCTCGAGTCACCTTGAAATCTGCATAAGCATATAATAAGGGTAAAGTGCAGATTAGTAACCGCGTTTAGTAACAATTAATTATGTATTTTAAATTACTGTTAATTGGTTTTTCACTAATTGCCAATACATATATATTGATTTAAATGAATAACTAATACCTACGACATAATTTACTTATATTTCTCACGTATATCACGCAGAATTTGACGGCCGGCATAGTCCAGCGGTGGGGCGTTAGATTCCCATTCCGAAGGCCGCGGGTTCGAACCCGGCGTGCGCAAATAAATTTTATTTAATTGATTTGTTTTATTAATCGGGTCGGTGCTTTTAAAGCTAACCGATGATGGTTGACATCCGGCGTGATCGAGGGGCAAAGCTCTCGACTCCAAATCCGAAGTCGCGGGTTTGAACCCGGCGTGCGCAAATAAATTTTATTTAATTGATTTGTGTTATTTCACAATTAATTATTTAAAATAATATATAGTAGATGTATTTGCGGCACGTTCCAGAGTGGAAGATACTCTTAGTATCGCCCTGGTGTAAGACCACCATTCAGAATTGAAACGTTGCTTTAAATGGCTTTAGCTGTGTTTGGTGACTAGATCTGCCTATACTAGATACTAGAATAGCCAGGTACTTCCCCACCTTCCTCTTCCTCGTCTCCTTCCCCACTTACTTTTAGCGTCATAACATACCCCAATTGGGGATGCCATAGTCTCACTGGCTCCAGACGGGAGCAGTTGGGACTCACGTGAGACTCATGTTGAGACTCATGGCTCACTCATTCACTATAAAAAAAAGAAAAATACATATTTTAAACTTAAAAAATATTATCATATAAGGCTATACGCATAACACACGAGATTCAAACTTACGTATGTACTACAAAAAAGTGGTTAAATACTGATATTAAATAAGTAAATTAAAATATGAATTAATTAATATTTAGTATGAATTAATAAAATTAGTTTTTCCGATTCGGTCATATTCGGCAAGGGATGCATTAGCTCGGTGGTCATATCATGTGCCCGGAAAGCCGAAGGTCCTGGGTTCGAGTCCTAGATGTAACCCTATCTTTTTCTGATTTTTCTGTTACAGATTTTCGATTGAGTTTCGCTAATATTACCTTCATTAATTTAAACATTATAATTTTAGGTTTAAATGATTAAGTTAAAAACAAAAATGAATACAAGGTTATCATTGGGCAGGTACTCTTGGTGTCCGGACATGAGCTATAAATTCCCCATTTTTCTCCTCCGAAACTAGACAGATTATAAGATTTTTTTACTAAACTGTATTAGAATATAATATTCGGTCTATACATTTTTAAAAATTACATTGTCTAGTTTGTTTATTCAACGTCTGTTGATGGCGTTCAAACCAGACAATTTGAAGGATTTTTTGATGTAACTAACTCCTGTAATCCTGGTGGTCTTTATCTATATTAGGTACATAGAAAAGAAATTGGGGAATACGTTTGAATAGACAAAACGCCGCCCTGTTTTATATAAAAGGAGGGGCCTGTGTCAGATTTTGAAATTTTGTAAGAGATATCAGAAGGAATTGTAAAATGTCCCCTATTTCAAAACTACACGGAGAAAAATGTTATTCTAAAATACGTTTAATATAATAAAATACGAAAAAAAATTCTTACATGTTCCCGCCAATAAACATTGAAACCCTGTTAATTTATTCGTAAGAACTTCAGTCCCACTTTTAACCGTTTTTACGATTAAAATTATCGTATTTGAGAATAACATTTTTCTCCGTGTATAAATGCCCATTGCCTATTGCAGTAGCTCACAATATATGAAATCTTGGCCTAAAATATCTAAAATATCGAAATAATGGCTACGCACACACAATATTATAAAGACAATATATTGTTTTTAAATGGTTTTATTTATTATGGCTGTAGTACGCAGCTGGGCTTTATTCTGCTTTGGGTGGGAAAAGGCGATGTAGGCGGTTATACGAAAGCTTATATAAATAGTGATCTTCCTCTTATTTTGAAGGTCAAGTGAACAAAATTTCAATAATTTCGGGATAAAACTGTAGATTTGTATAAAAACAAACCCACATACTCTCTTATTTATATATTACTAGCTGAAGTCCATTGCGTTGTCCGGGCTTCACGCATATATTCGAAATCAGAACCTTTCTCTTATATTGATGGTGAAGTGTGCAAAATTTCCTCATTCTCGAAATTAAACTGTAGATTTGTATAAACATCAAATCCACGCCGCTGGCACGGATGCACTTCTTTCTAGAAATAGATTTATAAAATGCTATATGTAGATTAACTATTGTTTCATACCTGTCATAAATTTATAAGTATTTTCCCTATGTTGTCATACATTATTATATTACGTAAATTTGTAATTATTCAGTAAGGCTAATATCATTATAATCGCAATAATAACGTTATTAAAAAAGTCATTACAATGATAAACGCATGTTTATTGCAGTAATAAAATAAATAATAAAATGAACGAATAAATACAAAATAGTGCTCTTCTTTATTCTTTGTTCCATTAATTACTGTTCTCACTTACAATTAACTGAAAGTGTTTAATGAACATGCTGGTATGTGTGTAACCCATCACCCCAACACCCTATCTACACAAATACATAGTACTAAAAATTATTAAAAATAATTACCCACCTTTTTGTTACTTGCGTATCAACTTATGAATATTTACACAGAATTGTTTTTCCTTACATGACAGACACGAGATCAACATTCAAACAAAACAAAAAATAGTGAAGTAAAAAGCGACAAAAGATTGCATGTTTACATTTCAAACAAAAAGCAAAGTCGGTAAACTACAAAAGTACGTCGAAACACAAATCAATATTGATAGATACCTAATACCATAGAATAAAGAATATAACACTAGAAGTGTGTTCATGGAAAATAGCTCAACATTCCCTCTCATTTACACCAAATACCCTATAATATTAATAATACCTCCAACTTCTGATATTTTCCGTATATTCTAAAGGCAGCATGCTACACTAGCGCCTTTTAACAACGTGAGATGTGCGGGTTGTTTTTCTTTCAAACATTTTGGTATTCATGTGAAAATATATTTTTATATTTTTATTAGAAAAACCCTCTTTTTAAATTTTGAAGGTTATTCCCATAAATATAATATATCATTGAAGAAGAAGATAACAATAATAATCTAATTTTTTAAAATATGAAAATAAACAAGACACAGAAAAATAATAAAAGATAACGGTCGCAACTGGGACTCAAACCCAGAACCTTACGTCTTACCGGGACATACACCGCTACCAATTGGGCTACTGCGATCTTATATGAGACTGTCGTAATTTTCAACTTCATATTTCAAATTTCAGAATTAACAATATTATCTTCGACTAATGTTTTTTTTCTCCATATTATTGGCAGCTACCTTTATTATTGGAAACAAGTATTCAAAGAATGTATTTGTTACCTAGATAGTGTCTCGGATAAATATATCCGATTTTATTTTTATGGAACACCTGTTGACTTTTTATAAAAGTCTAAATGAATATTCATATTTTTATTAGAAAAAATATGAATATTATTGAAAAAATAGTTTTTGTTGTTTGTAATCCGTTAACTACATTCACAGAATCTACTTTTTGTGACATTTTTATATATTTTTTTAATCAATATTGACCAAAATACAAATTAGATAGCGTAAAACACCGACGCGACGCCAAGAACCTACACACTAAAAAAAATCAATGTTCCGAACCGTTTATTCGATAACCTCTGCCTTAGGTCACCCCAAGTGCATAACTACCTTTAATGACCTGGCAGGGGCACCCGGGTTCATGGAGTGAGGTTCGTACAGGTCTTGGCGGTGGTATGCCTGCCCACCAGCTGCGTGGCAGGCCGGATCGGGAGAGACAGGTTTAGGGAGAGCCATTGACCTCTCCAGCAGAACTCTCTCGGAACATCACCGTCACATTGACCGGTCAGTGGTTGAGTGGGCATTGCGTTTGGGTCCCACCCAGGCGTTCCGTGTTCGATTCCTCGGCTGGCTAAGTCCTCCGTCACAACACAAGCAACATCTTCCGCTTAGTGTGGTGATAGTAGAAGATTTTCAAATGTTGTTGGGTTATTCGTAACCCGGGAATGTTTGTCTTTCTTTTTAAAAAAAAAAAAAATCACCTTGCACCGCAGAGATGTATTCATACGTCCGTCACCCCTGGTGAAACTGACCCCAGATTCCTACCCACATACCGTTTTCCTTCCCAGAACTTCTCCTTCATTTCCTCAAAAGGCCCTTCACACAGCATTCCCAAAGATGACAGGCTCTGAGGGGAATTATTTTCCTCGGGGCCTTTTGTGTGGAGATAATAATTTATTATATAATAAAAAAAAAGATAATAATTTTCAACTGAGGTAAGGAAAATTTGAGCCTACCTCTGGCACCGGGACACGCCCACAATCCTTTTCCAACAGTGTATTTATTCAGCGATTCAATCCATAATACATACCTAAGTGCGTTTTGGTGGAATATTTTTGTAGATTAGAATAAGCTGTGTCGATGAAGCTTTTTAGTTTTTCTATTTCCGATGCTAACAAGTTAGCAGGTATCTAAATATTTGTTTGCGTGTCAATGAAACAAGGTATAACTAAAGGGTGCGTAGTTCGAAGGGTGTCGAAGCAGGGCGCTAATGTGATTTAAGTACAGAGATAGTGGATACATTATTAATGCGACTTGTCACGTTCTGAACTATCTACATTTTTTGTAAAAAGAATCATGTCAGGTTGTTGGGGTTAATAACCCCTGGTAGGCGGGTTAAGGGTGGTTAAGGGTGGTTAAGGGTGGTTAAGGGTGAATAAATGAAGCTTAGTGTCCTATATCCTGTGACCTATATAATGTTGTTTTTTTTATATATTAGGGTGGGAAAAATAACGTACCACGTACCTAAGCACTGTATATGATTCCGTCAAATTAATTCAAAGGGAAACTATCACCTACCGCAAAACTCCAGGGGGTTATTATTCATGATAACCTTAGGATATTTTTCCTTCGTAATGACCTAATAATAAAGTTGTGACATATTTTCGGTAAATTAAATGTAGTGTAATCAATCCTTTAAGGGACATACATTAAGTAATTACTTGAGCTGTTTTTTTTTTTAAATTTAGACCCTTCCCTCCTTGGTGATATTAAGTGAGATTTAGTGGGACCCCCCCCCCCCCCCCTCACGTGCAATTTTTTTCTTACTCTCGAAATAAATGTTTTTCACAGAAGTCATTATTTCAGCGGGCAAAATGGGTGAAAGAAAGAAAAAAAAGAAGTGAAACAATATTTTTTTATTATTAATTTTATAATACATACTCTTTTAAAGTTGACGTGAGGTTTTTATTGACCCCCCCCCTCGGTAGAATGAGATTTGGTGAGATTTTACTGGACCCTCCCCTTATGTTTTGCTTACGTAATTAATGTATTTATGTTAAACATTATACAGACCGACATCAGCTCGCTAAATGTGATACAATGCTGCGTGTATTACCGCTAGCCGAGCCACGAATTACGGGAAAAGAACGCCGCTTTCGGTTGCTTTGTTCCTTTCCCATAATTCGTCATTCTTGCATCGACGCGAGACGCGGGATTAGCACATAATAAAACTTATCGATTCCAATTGATCCTTCTTTCATCGACGCAAGACACGGGATTGGTACATAATAAAACTTATCGATTCGAATTGATCCTCCTTTCATCGACGCAAGACGCGGGATTGGCACATAATAAAACTTATCGATTCCAATTGATGCTTCTTTTATCGACGCGAGACACGGGATTGGCACATAATAAAACTTATCGATTCCAATTGATCCTTCTTTCATCGACGCAAGATGGAGGATTGGCACATAATAAAACTTATCGATTCAATTGATCCTTCTTTCATCGACGCAAGACGCGGGATTGGCACATAATAAAACTTATCGATTCCAATTGATCCTTCTTTCATCGACGCGAGACGCGGGACTGGCAGATAAGAAAAAATTTTCGATTCCAATTGATCCTTCTTTTATCGTCGCGAGACGCGGATTTGACGCATAATAAAACTTATCGATTCGAATTGATCCTTCTTTCATCGACGCGAGACGCGGGATTGGCACATAATAAAACTGATCGATTCTAATTGATCCTTCTTTCATCGACGCGAGACGCGGGATTGGCACATAATAAAACTTATCGATTCCAATTCATCCTTCTTTTTTTCGGGATTTGCACACAATGAAACTTATCGATTCCAATTAATCCTCCTTTCATCGAGACGAGACGCGTGATTGGCACATAATATAACTTATCGATTCCAATTCATAGTTCAGAGGCCCTAACTCAGAGACACTTAATCATTGTGAATTGTCACTTATTCGTTGGCGATCTGTAGTCATGCTATGGAACGATGAAAAGTTACCGATAGTTATCCTATCGATCGTTATAGAGCGAGTGTGCTAGGGCCTCAGACGCGAGAAGCAGGAGTGGCATAAAATAAAACTTATCGATTCCAACCGATACATCGAGTAGGCACTTTTTGTGTGATATTTTGTTTCTATTTTACCATTAATATATTATTTTATAATATTTTAATGTGACACACCCACTTTGTAATTAAATCAATGTAGATAATATTATACTCTACATGCGATAATTATAACAGGAGAATTTTCTAGTACCGGATAAAATATATGCTAGGAATATATAATATCGCGTGATCTAATAAAAGCGAGATTAATTCTAATCAAGATTGCTTTATAAAGGTAGGTACTGGGTATATTTGGCCGATGATTATGTTTGTTTTGAACTCCTCCGCAAGCATCTAGGTATAGTCAAAACAGGTTTTTTTTAAATTTGAATACTTTTTATCACGTGGAGGAAAAACGGAATGTAGGTATATCCTTAACCTATAGTGTGTGTGTGTGCAGCGCTTCTCAATGGAGGACAATAGTAAAATATTAAACCGATAACTTAGGACGGGTTGTTTAACAGAATTTCAAGTGTAACATTTTCATCAAATGGCCATTCACTTTTAAAATTATGTAACATATTAGTTTAAAATTTAATCACTGTAATATACCAAGATTTGGTTGGTACCTGTGTTATGGAGGACTTGTTTCAAGAAAAAAAAAGATAAGACAATGGTAAAAACATATTTAAAACATTATAGTTTTTAATTTGCCGTGGATCATTCCTTTTTTTAAAACTTTAAAATTCATTTTCGTTTTTTTTTTTAACATAATTCCCCTCAGGGCCTATGTCATCTTTGGGATGCTATGTGGAGGGTTCTTTTCAGGAAAGGAAAGAGAGGATGTTCTAGGAAGGAAAGGGGTACAAGGGGTGGGTAGGAATCTGGGGTCAGCGTGTCCAGGAGTGACGGACGAATGATTCCATCCCTCCCACTACTAGAGAGCCCTGCTGGAGAAGTCAAAAGGCCTCCCTCAACCAGTCTCTCCCGATCTGGCCTGCCACGCAATGGTGGGCAGACGCATCCGCCGCCAAGATCCGGACAATCCTAACCACATGAACCCGGGCACCCCTGCAACGTCACCAAACGAGGCGAACCACTTGGGGTGACGTATGGCAGAGGTGTTGGTTACCAAATAAATGGTTCCCGGGGCGGCGCTATCCATACCCGCCTACCAAATTGAGTTACAATTCGTTACAATTATATACCCAAACCCGTTGCATTTTTTACCCAATTAAACTTTTTGGCAACATTGAGTTAGGTAGGTACCTACCTGTAAGTTCTGCTCTTACGTAAAACCAATACACAGTAGAAATGCCTTTAATTAAGATTTGAATGGAAAACGATGTCGCCACCTAAGTACATCTCGGAAAAGCCCATTTAGCATGCACTCTGTTTCTCTTGCACTGCCTGATTTTATCGCCATTTGATTGAAACGATAACTTTATAATGACAACGTTTTTGTATCTAAAATTTAAGCAAAGAATGATCAGAGTTTTGGATCACGAAACGTGCCTGTACAGGGTGTTAAGCATCGTACTTGACTTACTTTAACCAGTGATTCCTGACATTATTTTAAGTAAAAAATGTAAATAAAATTTTGGTCCCCAGTGACATTTTTTTTCTATAAAAACATAAAAATCAGTAGGTATTGGGAAGTTAGGGGTGGGGTGAGGGGTTGGTTGGTTACTTGGCTTAGAGACCAGCGACGACATGTGGAAAAATATTTTTTTCTTTGATTTTGAAGAAAAAGTTTTTGAAAAAAAAATAAAATCATTACAAAAGTCACCGCAGACCAAAATTTCATTTACATTTTTTACTCCAAATAATGTCCGGAATCACTGTTTAAAGTAACTGAAGTACGATGCTTAACACCCTGTATACGTGGCATTACTTGTGTTCTTCTTTATTCTTTGCATAATACCGATATAAAAATTAATCAGTGTTCACAAAATAATGGTTTAAAACAATTATTGTTGGAGATACTCTAATTTTAAAAACTTTGTAGGTACTTTAATTCGTCTGAAATCTTTATTAATTTTTATTTTATTTGTACTGATTGCCCTAATTGCCGAGTTGTGAACCATGCACTACTGTGAACTCTGGTTCCAGAGGAAGGGACTTATCTGCTTAACTACAGAGGTCAATATTCATAACACTGTTCTTTAGTAGTAACAACAATTGTATTACCTACCTTTTTTTATAAAATTCTATCAATATAACATTTTTTTCTGTAACTAAAATGGAAAAACCTCGAGTATAATGCTGTTATAATTTTTGCACGTTGTAAACATAAGATAAACTAACACATATTTAAGTTCTTTACTTAATGAGAAAAAATGCAATAATTTTTTTATTTATTTTATTTTATTTTTATTTTTAAAAGAACGATAAACATTCCTGGGTTACGAATAACCTGACAATGATTAAATATCTCCTACCTCTACATGAAAAGTAAAATGTTGCTTGTGTAGTGATGGAGGTCTAAGCTAATCGAGGAATTGAACTTTTCATGTTAGTGACTAACAAAGCCCATAGGTTCACAATGTTGTTCACAAAATTCACATGTTCACAAACATGGTGCCTATCCGAAAGAGATAAACGGAGACCAGAGGCTTTTGAGATGTGGTCCTATAGAAGACTATTAGGGATTTCCTGGAGAGACCACATTCCAAATGAGGAGGTTCTCCAAAGAATCGAAGGAGCTAGGAAGGCATCTGCTCAGGACCTTGTCCGAAAGGCGTGCAAGATGGATCGGCCATATAATACGACAAGAAGGCCTCTTGCATGCCATAATGGAGGGTATGACCGAGGGGACAAACTCTGGGGGACGCCCACGCCGAGAGTACCTGGAGGACCTGCTGGTGGACATGCGCTGCTCATAATAGGCAGACTTCAAAAGAGCCGCACAAGACAGGGAAGAATGGAAGAGAAAAATAAAGGAAATTGCTGCAAAACAATCCCAGGATTAAACCAGAGAGAGAGAGAGGTTCAATGTACCTACTTACTTACTAATACTATAATAAAGGGGGCATACATTAATTACATGAACTCAAAATAGGGAGGGGGAGGGGGGTGAGCTCAAAGTGAAATCTCATCAAATCGCATTTAAAGCGAGTGGTGGGAGGGGGGGGGGGGGGGGGTCAATAAAAATATCTCTATAATTATAAAAGAATATCTATGTATTATTATATTGGCTAATAAGAAAAACATTTATTTAGACAGTAAGAATATAATAAAAAGGTAATGTAGTGTAAATCTCACGTAAGGAGATCCAAAAATCTCACTTAATCTCACCAAGGGAGGGGGAGGAATCCAAAATGAAAAAAAAAAACAGCTCACGTAATTAATGTATGCCCCCAAAGGTATTAGAGTAGGTACTGAATAACAAGATTGAATAGTGATGCATCATCGATGACGATACACGAATGTCGATTCATACGCAAAATCTTAATCCACTCCGCGTTGTTTGTTCGAGGTTTAAATGAACTACTTACTCGAAGAAAACACCTTATATTATTGATCGTGACGTTATCTTTCCTGACCTTGAATTTAAATAGCTCAGATGCATCAACATCTTAGGCCAAGTTGTTTGTGTGACAAAGACATCAAATGGTCATTCAGCGTAATTTTGTTTTGTTTTTTGTTTTTTTTTTTTTTTTTTACTTTTGAAAGGTCTCCGTTAAATGCCGATTCTAGGTGCGTTTCAACTTTATATCAAGTTGTAAAAAAAACTGACAAGCTTAATAACATGATAGTTGTTGTCCCTTTTGCTGATTATAATTTGTTCTGAAACGGACTATTCGTAAACAATTTGAAGCTGCGGAGCAATTACCTACTTAATTTTATCATGACTTGTGCAATTCCTCTCTTCAAATACCCAAAGAAAATTCAAAAACCGTTATATGCGTTAACAATATATAAATAAAATAATTCATTTTATACCACCTTGCATACAAGTTATTAGAAAAGTTTGTCATTCAAGATGGCTGCCAGGCAATTTCTCCTCACCCTAGATTAGGCTTCAATGTGATTCACACAAAATCATTCATACAAAAATGCCTAGGGAGGTATTTGATAAATTAATTTTGTCATTAATAGGTGTCAAAAACAAAGATTTCGCCTGCGGCGCTTGTGTTTGCTCACTTGTTTTCAGAACACATACCACCGTTTTTTTGACAACACGAAAATATGAGAGCATATAAATACCGATGAGGTGACAACACAAAAAATGTCTTACAAAATAAATTAAATGGGGATTAGTTTACCTACTCAAAGTTACAAGATTAAAATAAACATTGCAATAATAATGATTAAATTAAAATAAATATTATACTTAAGTATAAATACTATAGCATATTATTCAAACGTAGCCTTACGTAAACACCTATTATTATATGTATTGAAACCAATTATTCATTGTTTTCTCAATATAATTAAAACAATCCATCGTTAATAATATTACAGTTTTTCAATCTAATGACAATATTATTATAGTTTTATTTTACCTTCCCATAGCAATGCAATTTACAAGTAGGCAGGAAGTTGTTCGTTGTTATTTTACGGTCGTATTGTCGTGCTGTAGTTTGATATTATAATTTTAATATAAAATCCATCACTAGAATGGAGGAAACTCTCAGTAGTCTTGCCATAGAGAGACGCAGCTTTAAATGATTATCCTTCTCCTTTCCTATATCATTCCCCTTTTCACTTCTCCCAGCTTCACAACATTCCCCAATTTGAGGATGCCATAGTCCTCCTGGGGTGCTAGCACGGACGATTGATAAGGATCGGTAGGATAATTGTCGGTAACTTCTCATCGTTCCCCAGGACAACTGCAGATCGCAAATGTACAAACAACAGTTGATATCGAATATATTAAGGACATTTAGTCATTGTGAACTGTCACCTATTCGTTAGCGATCTGCAGTTGTCCTAGGGAACGATGAGAAGTTACCGACAATTATCCTACCGATCCTTATCGATCGACCATGCTAGCACCCCTGACTTCAGGCAGACAGAACGACATCAGTATCTACGGCATCACAAAAAAGTGTGGTCGTCTGTAACAAAATGTTACAATCGACAGTGTCCGTAAATTAGGCCATTATAATCGAATGTTGCAATACACAATATAAAAATAATAATTTAAAAATCGTATATTTTCCTTTTCTGGTTACACAACTGTACTAAAAAAACGGGCAAATATACAGAAAATTGGGGCACGGTTAGTACGCACTTAAAAAAAACTAGCATCAGTTAAAATAATAATGAGACGTAAGTATTTCAGTTCCCGGAAATGGGAAATAATGCATTTTATTACTTAGTTATTCCGTTAAAATTAAAACGATAGTTCATTTGTCGGCCATTGTCGTTGATGTGAAAGCAGAATGATTAGTGTTTTTTTCTTCTCTCATTTAACCCAAAATATGAACTCAAGAACTAAATATAAGTTCTTGGTTTGGGTTTTTTGAAAAAACTAGCATTAATTTTTTTATTATCGAAGAAAGCAAACACTTTGTGGCTTGACATTATACCAAATAAAACTAAGTTATTTGTTTTATTTGGTATTAATTTCTTTAATAATTTTTTTTTTTAATTTTTAAAAGAAAGACAAACATTCCCGGGTTACGAATAACCCAACAAAATTTACATAAAACAACCATTTTAATTGTGTCAAAGCATGGCGTGAATAAAATATGTCAAATGAACAGTTTTTTTTTAACGAAATAGCTGTTAAAATGCAAAAAAATATTTATTTACGTTTAGTGAAATAGTTGTTTCTCGTTGTTATCTAACTGATACAAATTTATTTTAAAATAAAATGTGTCTATTAACCGTGTCCCATTTTTTGGTATACAGGGTGTTAAGAGACTTACTTCAAACCAGCGATTCCTGACATTATTTGGAGTAAAAAATGCAAATGAAATTTTGGTCTCGGGTTACTTTTTATTTTTTTTTTCAAAAACAATAATTTATTTTTCTTTCACGTGTCCGCCCAACCCCTCGCCCTGACCCTACATGTCCAATACCATTGATTTTTTTTTATGTTAAGTGGAATTTTTTTTTTTCAAAAATGTCACTGGAGACATTTTATTTACATTTTTTACTCCAAATAATGGTCAGAGAATCACTGGTTATAAAGTATGTCCAGTACGTCCCTTAACTTCCTGTATTTACCAAAATACGACAAAAAGGCAATGTTTAATTAAAATTTGTAATTTAACGTTTAATTCGTAAAGTACACAAGGTTTTAAAGATATTTGTGGCCTACATAGCTCACACATCTTTTGTTTGCTTCTGTGTCAGAATCGACGTCACTGTTTTGTCGTTGCTTTATTTCAATAATTATTTGCATGCATTTCCTAACGGTAGGCGCAATAAACGTAGCCGTTTTAGCACGCACAAGAAATATACCAGATATATCAATTTTATTGTAGTTGATTTGCGAAGTTCAAAAAAAAGTTGTAAACTGAGACGTTATAAACAAACTTTACTGGTTTTATCTACAAGTATTATATATTATTTTATTGATTTATACGAAAATGTAACAAACATTTGATTAGCTTTAATATGTAGAAAACGTTGTAATCAGAATCATTTGAAAAGAAATTCTTAATAATAATACCAACGTTCGGTTCTGGAATTTTTTTTTTTTCTGGAATTTTTTTTGAATTTCGCCACTGGAGCGACAGTGCAATTAAAATATTTTTTCTCGGATTGCTTAAGGAAATTTTTCCGCCCACATTAAAAAAGTCATACCTCCGAAGTTAAATATGGAGACATACAAACTGATTATAGTTCTGATTATAGTTTTAATATTCTCCTGACGAAGGAAGGGTTCTTCCGAAACCGGTAGAGTGTAATTAAAATTAAAGTGGTCTAAAACAAATTTATATATTTTATTGTAGATTATAGTTCTATTTAGCCAATGAATTCCCCTATATTTTGTCTATTATCACATATTTGTAGGATTTATAAAAAAATATAATTAAATCTTTAACCTTGAAACATTTTAAAGAATTTAGAGAATATTTATTTTGTTATATTTTTAATGTACAATATATTATATAATCGTTTTAATAATTTATTTTTTTTGAAAATTTGCTACATTTTGGCAACAAAGCAATCCGAGATTTTGGAAATACTGGCAAAAAGCGCTCGAGGGGTTATAAAACTTATCTTAGGAATTTAATTCCAATGACGATGATACTTTACGATACACATGGATAGAAGAATATTTCCAAACACTATAAATAATATAATGGAAAACACCGTTGTAAGTTGTTGATGTCCATATTAAGACATCCATAGCACATTATGATACAAGTAATAAGACTAATAAGGTATATTAAATTAATTTATTTCATGGTCTATACATATTACTCATATTACGTTACTTACGTCTGTCCATAGAATATCAGTATGTAATTTCGCATGAGATGAGAACGGTTCTCATAACGAATTAATTTAATTATGAGTAATAATTATAAAAAAGAAACTATGTGGAGAGAAAAAGAGAAATGTTAAAATCCAGAAATATATGCTCATGAATTGTATTTAATTGACTGTTACTAAAAGTATAATAAAAACTTAAGTTTATGTAATTTTAACATAATTTATATCACTTCAATTTTAATGGATTTAACAGAATTAGCAAGTTAGTCGTTTCAGAGGGTTTCTCACCATCCTCCCAATAGCTTATGTACACTAATAACGAATATTTTCGATTTATTTATTTATTAAGTTGGAGTTTATAATTCGGTACTCGAACCTATGAATAGTGGCTATGTTTATTTATTAAAAGAATTTTATACATAGTGTAGATATTGTGTTATTTCGCCTGCCATGCAAGGGGATGTCCCTGTGTTATGGCGGGTGAAGTATGCAGATTATATAATTTAAGGTAATGAATAAGTTTATGTATTGGATAAGTTGGCCGAGTTTTCTAACCACTGCGAGTGTTTTATTTTTATTTTGAATAATATCGTGATTAGTGTAGATAAGCTATTGGGAAGATGGTGAGAAACCTCCACAATAAATTTTTAACAAGAGTTTTGTGTCGTTATAACTCTGATTGCGACTTATAATTAACATTTTAACAAATTTGAAAAAAATCTAACCTAACTTAACCTATTTAAAACATTAAAAACGATAAAAAAATAAATACTTAATTCCGTCAAAAAATACGTACAAAAGTACAGTTCAAAAAACTGTTTCTAAGTAGGTATAGGACAAAAAACAAACATTGTTATAACATACGACACAAAAAGTAAAAATTGGTTCACGCGTGGCTGCCACGGCCACTCGGAGTGGCTTTGTTTTGTTTACGTCCGAAGCCTCATTTTACTACGCCTTTTGTGGTTACGCCCAAACAGGCTGCTGGTAACCGCATAAATTCGCCATCTTATTACGAAATCTTCTCGAACGTACCCATAATAAAGTCAGAAATGATTATCTTATATCTTCGATTAACGGTAAAAGAACGGTATTCTCAATAAATAAATAAAAAGATTATTTGAAGAATTTTTAAATTTATTTTGTTATTTGTTTGTTATCCGAATGTATGTTATTTAGCAAACATACACGCCTGACGCGTTTTTCGTCGATAAATAAATATTCGCATATGTTTGAACACAAAACTAGCATCATATAAAATTTAAAAAAAAGAACAATAACATTCCAGATTTGCTAAAATGATAATACACGAATAAATTCGACATTTAATAAAGTAAGTACCTACATACATGCTTACATTCGATTAAAAATCAAAATATGTAATCATATTTAAGCAAAGAACGTTCTACAAATTAAAATAAGATGTTCGAACATATGACGTTTTCAAATCTAAAATCGGCGTTCTTTTGTTTTCGAGTCGAACGTAAATTTGAAAGTGCGGTACAAAGAGTGTTTAGCTTACCTGTGGGCGCGAAAGCGACGAGGAGGGCTGAGGTAAACAGAAGTACGGAAGAGACCATGATGGCGTGACACACAACGTTAGCACTCGAACAGCGACGGGAGAGAACTAAGCTAAGAACCAACTGACTATCCAACTCAGAACTTTGCTCAACTAACCGAATCTGGCTTCGTGTTACTTCGCGACTTGTGGTTGTGGGGTCCTGGTCGACTTGTCCGCGGGCGGTATCGGGCGGTGTGGAGCGGGATAGACTCCGCCCGCGCCCGGTTTGCCGTTCGTGGGACGCGCAACTCAGTAACGAACACTTCGCTTTTCGGCCCATACAAAAAGGACGCCCGGGAAAAAACACTATCTACATTGAAAATTTTCACGAAATAAATATTTTTTTTTATATTGCCCTTAAGAATGTGAAAGCTATGTCGGTATGTTTTTAAATTTTCAATGCGTTTCATATTAACGTAAAAATTCACTGTCAAACATATATAATTTAACGGAAAATATTATTTAAGTAAAAAGTGCTGCTAACTCAATTCTCATAAAGAATTACAAAATTATGAAAACATGCCAACATAGCTTCTTCTTTCGTTAAGATATTTTTGTTTTTAAATTACAATTTTGTGAAAGTTTGGGAGTAGAAAAATGTTTTTTCCCGAAACCCTTTTTCGAGTGATTTCTGTAGGTAAATTTGAGAGTTTACCGCAGTTGTCCCATTCGCACGTTTCGCATTCGCATGTATCGTAAGTGTCTATTGTTATTGAAAGCGAGATAGAATGACAGACAATGAAATACCTAAATTCTCATAAAGAATTACAAAATTATAAAAACATACTTCTTATAGCTTCTTCTTTCGATAACATATTTTTGTTTTTAAATTACAATTTTGTGAAAGTTTGGGCGTAGAAAAATGTTTTTTCCCGAAACCCTTTTTCATGCGATTTCTGTAGGTAAATATGAGAGTTTACTACAGTTGTCCCATTCGCACGTATCGTAAGTGTGTATTACTTATTTAGAGCGAGACAGAATGACAGATAATGAAATACCTAAACGTTCCACGTATAGTGCAAAGTCTAGCCTCTTAAAGTAATACTAACGCAATTAGTCTAGAATATATATTTTTTAATATTTTTTTTTCAGGTGGACAAAAGTTTTCTAGAAATGAGCATTCTTCTATTTAATTATCGCCCCAATCCTTTATTACCTCAATGTTTACGTCTATAACATTACGTATTTGAATTCAAAGAGGGTAACTGTCATCTACCTGTCATTCGGATAAAATTAAAGATTTCCATTCAATTTAACCGTTAACTGAACAAAAGCGCGGGTAGAATTGTTTATCTGAAGCCATTTTCTATTTCAACACTTTATTTGGGGCTTTTGGTTTTTATTGACTAAATCTCGTAAGTTTGTCCGTTGTTTACAGGAAGCCACCTTACAGAAAATAAAATTACGTCGATGGCTGTGAGAACTCACGTAAGTTAAACTTCCGAACAACTTCCGTGAGCGTCAATTACTATAAGATGGATATATATGTAAACGCTCCTGTGAGTAACTTGTCAAAAAACTTACGTTAGTTGTAAATTTTAATTATGAGTGAAAAGCTAGCCCAACAGCTAGGATTAGGCAGCCTTAACAGATTATGAATAACAGATTTCCTACGCTGTTAGTGATGATGATACTGATGTTATGTCAACGTGTATTAGACGTTGATCTCAGAAGAAATATTTTTGCATAATCTTTATTAGCTCTTTGTTTTTGTGTAATTAGTACCTACGTGGCCACGAATTAAATCAGTCATGGGGTTTCTCACATCCTCCCAATAGCTTATCTACACTAATAATGAATATTTTCGATTTACGGTTTATTTATTTATTAAGTTGGAGTTTATAATTCGGTACTCGAACCTATGAATAGTGGCTGTATATTGTATAAGTTGGCCGAGTTTTCTAACGACTGCGAGTAATTTATTTTTAATAATATTGGTTGTAGTATGAATAAGCTATTGGGAGGATGGTGAGAAACCCCCTCAGTCAAATAACGCATACAAAGCGATCCAAATGTGCCTGATCATAAGCAAGTCCGACACGACCAAGCCGCTTGATGGGAAGCACGTAAATTTGTTGTCTATTGTTTTCTATTATTCGAAAGAATATTATTATTCGGTCGAAAGGGGGTTGAAAGTGAATTTTGTGCGAAATGGAATATAACAAAGACAAAGCATTCTTTATTGTGTTATAATAAATTTTATATATTAATATTATAATATAACATAAATTAGTAAAGTAAGGACAATTATTTTTCTCCATTTCTCAGATGTTTATGTATTTATTTAGGAAAATCGACCGATTGTTTACATCAATTAAAATAAAATTAAGAATGCAAATAAAATCTAAACAGTTTTTCACATTACTATAATTACAATAAAAAACTAAGTGGGCTGAGATAATATTTACAAACAACATTGTGAAATTAAATAAAAATTAAAATAAGATGTAAGAACATAAATAAATAACAATTTAAAGATAACATATAACCTGCTTAATAAATTTCAAATCATAATTTTTGGAAATATTTTTTTTTAAAACACAAGACCTGTACAATTTAACACATTTAATTAAGACAATAGCAGTTTCGTTATTATTAAACATTTAAGAAAATACTAAATTATTAACACCAGTAAAAAATCATTTTAAACTCCATGGATATTGAAATTGGACAGCGTTAATAGAATCGCATAAATAAGTGGTATAAAAGTAACCTAACTACAATTTAAAAATGACATTGAATGCCGAAACAGCTTTCATAATATTTAAAAAAACTAAAATACTTGCAGAACTTAAAAATAACATTATTGAATTTCATGTACAATATTTTCTTTAAAAATCAATGGATTTCTACAAATTGAACACAGAAACAATAGCTGCCTACTTTATAATAATTTTGTCACAAAGTGCCATAGACAAAAAACTACGTGCTTGCAATCAAGCGGATTGGTCGTGTCGGACTCGCTTTAAACGTGTCAACCACAGATTGGGGTAAGTATTTCATTTCCCTGTCGATATTGTCTATATTACAAATCTTTAGAAAGAACAGGTTTCTCTAGACACTATTAAAAAAGGATTAACTTAATAATATTTTATTTTTATATGCACACCTGAATTAAATACCAATTTCTGACAGGGCCGTTAAAAATATATAACACCCCTTTTTCTATCACCTTTCGGAAACTTCCACTAATTATTATTGAACATCGTATATTATATAAAAAATTGAAAATATGCATTGGACATTGGACCTTAATGCTGTTTTAAATCTACTCCCTTTTACATTTGAACAACCTTACTGTAGACATTTAAATCAATTTTACTCATTGGAGTTAAGAATATTAGAACAACTATAATCACAATTTATTTTATTTTTCATTATGTATGATGAAGGTACACATATTTATATAGTTTGTTTTTCAACTTTGGAATCATATTGAAACTAATATTTTAAACTTTATTCCACTTTTTTTTCTGACCGGGCCGGTTCTGGAGACCACCCCATCAAGCAATGTGCATGATGTTCATAGCGTGCACACGGGGGTTTTGTGTGATTTTTGATACCATAGATACCAAGGAAAATGGTTACCAAGTCAAAGTAAGTCGATTTTAATTTGGTGTTTACGTAACTTTATCGCGTCAATTGTAAAATTGCATTACATTTAGGGGGTTTCTCACCATCCTCCCAATAGCTTATCTACACTAATAACGAATATTTTCGATTTACGATTAACGGTTTATTTATTTATTAAGTTTCAGTTTATAATTTGGTACTCGAACCTATGAATAGTGGCTATATATTAGATAAGTTGGCCGAGTTTTGTAACCACTACGAGTATTTTATTTTTAATAATATTCGTTATTAGGGTAGATAAGCTACTGGTAGGATGGTGAGAAACCCCCTTAGGGGTTTATAAGTTATCCAAGAAATTTGTAATAAAACATGGGTGGGGCTAATTGAACCATTTGGTTCAACTTGCCCCAATCCAATTTCTTACTGAAATTGTATACGCAACGTATTTATTTCGCCCATTAACACTTTAATAACACCGATTTTTTTAAACTTTCTTAAAAAAGACAGTTCATGGTTTTGTCATGGACCTACATATCTACCCATAAAAATCTAACAAGACTGATTGTAGCTTCCTTATTTATATTGACATCAAATAATTAGAGAGCAGTAAATATACCTTACATGGATGTTTATGCTAATATCTATACTCAAATAATTGAAGTAATGATAACCAAGACCTTAATTGCAGTCTGCAGTTCTTAATCTTAATTAGGGATTGCAATCCCGCAGCTCATTCAATCCGGCGGGGTTAATATGCGGGATTACCCAATCCCGCGCGGGATCCCGCATCTTTGAAATTACGTTATAAAAACAAATTGAAAGTACAGATTTTTTGTAAAAATCATTTCTTACAATAAGCAACAGAAATTATTTATTTTCTATTAATTAAGTATAAATAAATCTAAAATGTTAATAACTATTATGTATAAATTTAAAATGTAAATAGTTAAATAAATAAGCGTATGGAAGTATTTGAGTTTTGATGTGCAGAATTATGCACAATCAGTCTCTATGACACCTTTACATGATGTATACAAAATGTTGTACTCCTTTCTTTGTGATTTGGAAAACTTATGTTATGTTGTTAATTTTAGGAAAAATGTATAACTCTATGAACAAAGAAGATTTGGAGGTGATTTTAGGATTGTTGGAGAATTATTCTGACTCAGACCTTAGTTATGATGATAATTTTGACGTAGAAGCTGAACGTTTGGAGGCGAGTTCTTTGGAACGTGAACCTTCGACTTCTACAAAATAAGTTAGAGAATAGGTGCAGATAAAATTTCTCCAGATGCTATCCGAGGCATTATGAAGATATTGCATTTTAAGAAGATGAACCATTGGATATCAGAGAAAAAAAATAATATAAAGGGGCGAAGGAGAATTTTTTTTTTACATATTTTCTAAAAAAAAGTTGCATTGCATGTTACTTTTGAAAATGGGGGACTATACTGGGCCTGCAATGTATTATTTTTTAGGTATACCTATTAATGAAAGTGAACTAGAAAAAATGGCGGAATAAACAGACATTTATGCCCTGCAAATCGGCAAACGTAATTTTAAGCCAACGAAATTAAATCACTTATCAGGCTGCATATACGTATTGGAACCTTAAATTTTCCAAGAGTTCCATTGTATTGGAAAAGGCTCTTGGTGCAAATTTATTTCTGGATACGATGATCTGGGACAGATTTTTTCAACAATGAAACAATCTGAATTTAGTAAATAATTTGGAAATGACACACTCGTTTTCCGATAAACTTGCAAAAGTGCATACAATGCCATCAGTCAGAACACGTTGCCTGGAATTAAAGCCAAGTATTGTGTATCGATGAACAAATGGTGCCTTTCAGAGAAAAGTAGGAAGATGAGCCTTGCAGAATCATTAGTAAAGGCGGGTAAAAATAAAGCATTCAAAAGATAGTCCGGACGTCCAAAATATCCAGATACGAGGGAACCTGCACCAAAAGAAAAAAAAGTTAGTGAAGAAGTTTGACCTAATGCAGACGTTCGACATGATAAGGTTGGCCATATGCCCCATCTTGACCAAAGAAAGCGATGTAAAAAAAAACTCTCGAAATCAAAAAACTTTTTTTTTGTGATAAATGCAAAATTAATTTATTTATAAAAAGGAACAAAATTTCATATTATGGAAATACTTAAAATAAACTTCACATGTTTATGTTTGCCACTGTTCATAAGAATTTCTATATTTCATTAAAAATCGTTGAAAATTTTCTATTCAAAACCGATGCAACAACATTCTCCTTTCAGTGATCTGTGACCGTTGAGACCTGATCGGCATAATTATGCACATGTTCAATTTCCTAATAAACAAAACTAAAAAAATATTAAAAAAATATTTTTGTGTTATTAAAACCACAATAAAGCCTAATCCACTCTTAAATATTTTTTTTCTCCCTTAACAATAATTCAGGTCTGAATGGGTTAAAGTTCCCATAATAACAAGTACTGTAGATATATTCAACAAATTCCATGTATTAGATATTTGACAAATTTTCACAAAAACTATCTTAACTCATCTGTTTAAAAATAAAACACATACATTTTATAAAAATACCCAAAATATTGTAAACACGCGGCACAAAACCAAAGAACTCGTACAAATACCTAAAAAAAACACAACATTTGGTCAAAGAAATTTTAAATACATTGCGTATAAAATATACAATAACCTACCTGACAAAACAAGACAATCGAATAATATTAAAAAATACAAAATCCTGATCAAACAATGGATCATCAAAAAAGGCCGTGCAATAATTAGTCACCTCACCCAAATATAATCGTATATCTCATTATTGTTACCACTGCCTACCAACCTGAAAATTTTGTCAAATATTTTTGCTTTATTGAAGAATGTACTTTATATAATAATTAAAATATATTTGTAAACTAGTCTGTCTCGACACAGGAGTTCCTAGTGAGACAGGCAAGGCCAAAAAAATGTAAACCTTATTTTATAGATTCAATAAATAAATAAAAAAAATAAAAAAAATTGTTAACTTAAGTGATTAAATGTAAATTATAAATTTTACTATATAAATAAACAACCTATCAAAAAAAGTGTTTTCCTTCTTCGAACAGGCCCATAACAGTTTTGCTTCCCTGAATCAATTGACGAAAGTGGCAAATCAGTTATATATTCGAACATAGTATCCGATCTGCAGCCAAACAGTATGACCGTATTTAAGTATTTGTAGTATTTGATATTTATACTTTTTGCAAGTAAAAATGCTTTAAAACATTGAGGTGATACTCAAAATAATTCATGATCAACTCTTTAATGGATGGCGTGAGTAAAATTATTTCAGGAAAAAAACGCTTTTAATGAGTTATGCCATGAAATATTAAAATAAATCAATTGTTTGCATCCGTACATCTATCTATGTATTATTATAATATAATCTATATATATAAAAATCTTTTTTTAAAATGTATATATTTGTATTTCACGCCATGCTGGGCTTTTACATGTTATTTTTTTTATTATTAACAAAGTACATCAAAAACAACATTACACACAATTCACACAAAAGCAAAAAATAAAATTAAAAAGTAAAGTACATCTAAATAAACATTACAAACAATTCAACAAAAGCAAAAAATAAAATTATAAAACTGAATCTATAACAAAATCATAAACAAAATCAAAGTCAAAATCAAAAACAAAATCAACAACATAATCAAAAACAAAATCAAATACGAGTTAGATAAAAGCAGGATACCCTACCATGCAAGGTATAGAAACAACAGAATGGGATATTTTACGAACTACATAAGAAAATACTATTATATTTTTATTTTTTTTTATTTATTTTTAATTATTTATTAACCAAAAAATACATGTTATGTACATTCTTTTAGGTATATGCCACCTCACTAGGCTGAGCCTGTTCCGCTAAGTGTAAGTTTATATGTCTGTAAGTTTTGCTTTTTTAAAAAAACATTGTCTAGTTTGATACGTTTTTAGATTTTCACGGCCAAAAGCATTTTCGTTGTTTGTTTTTGGGGTGTTATGCCGTATCTGCCGATCTGCCGGATCTGTCCTGATGATGGACACTGCAACGCTGTCCGAAACGTCGGCTAAAGAAGGAGGTAGCATAACACGGCATAACATCCCAAAAACAAACAACGAAAATTGTCTAGTTTGTATACTGAACGTCTTCTGACGGCGTTTAAACCAGTCAATTTTATTGATTTTTGGAAGGTCATCATAACTTCTATAAAAATTAATTTATCAAAAACAAAAAAAAACTAAAAAATTAATTAATAAAACAATATTTTCTCTAGGGTTAAAATCCAGAGAGATAAATAGGGAATACGTTTGTATGGAAAAATCACCACCGGGTAGACTACCACCTTAATGTTTTAAAGCATTACTTGCAAGTGTTTTAATCTAAAAGAATTAATCTAGCGCCATCTATAGGAGATAAAATTATGAATTCTTTTGAGTATCACCGATAAATTAATTGTTTGCACTCATGAATAATAGTTTTGCCCAAAACAAAACTTAAATCTTTCAAGAAAGGCTAACAAATACAATATTGGATTGAGTCACCGATCTATTTATATTATACTTTTATCGCAATCACCAGTATATTGAAAGTATATTGATTACATACCGTAGTACAATATCGCAATCTTAATTATATCGACAAAGCAAAATGCAACATATTCCTTAATCTCACTTACTAGAAAAGTTCTTAATTTAAACATAAGTAGGAATGTTTTGTATTGAAATCATTTCAATCGTGTCAAAAATATAATTTTTTAGGGGGACTTAATCAACTTATTTTTAAAAGGTCCCTAATGCCTTGTTCTGACTGGGATAGTATTTTAGTCAGGTAGCTAATATTTTAGTAACTAAACGTGTCCGAACACCACAATTTTCGTAGCTAGTCTCAGCTCTTTGGCAGATTGAATCCATTTGGTTCTATTTTTTCGGCGAGTAGAGTCCCCCTCCACGCGTTCCTTCGCACTGACATGCGTAGTTCCAAAGTAGTTCATTCGTAGACGCAGTCGCGCGCAATATGTCGTCCCGTTAGAGCGAAAATACTACTCTAAAATTATTTATTTTTGCGGCTATTAATCTATTTTCGTGGCCAGAGTTTATTTATTTTCATTAAAAAATTTATTCTTCCACTTCTTCTAAAATAACTATTACAAACAGGGGGTTTCTCACCATCCTCCCGTTAGCTTATCTACCCTAATAACGAATATTTTTAAAAATAAAAATAAAATACTCGTAGTGGTTAGAAAATTCGGCTAACTTATCCAATATATAGCCACTATTCGTAGGTTCGAGTACCGATTTATAAACTCCAACTTAATAATTAAATAAACCGTAAATCGTAAATCGAAAATATTCGTTATTAGGGTAGATAAGCTACTGGGAGGATGGTGAGAAACCCCCTCAGCCTTATTAGCGTATTTACTTTATTGCGTTGCAGCCCGTCATGTCGCGACGCGTCGCTTAAGCGCCATTCAGACGGTTCACTAATCGCTCATTTCCGCATTTCACTCGGTCTAGTTTACTCGGAATGACACGTCTGAACATGAAATGAAACGAAAGTGCCGAATACTGCCGAATGAAATCTTCAAGTGAACCGATCCAACAATGTTGGATATTTTCATTCGGCATCCTTCACTAGCGCGCGCATGCGCGCGGAAGAGAGCAAAGTGAAACGTCTGAACACCGAGTGAAATCTTAATCAGTTTGTCTCGCGTCCTGTACGGGAAGGACCATGGAAGGACGCTATCACGTCCCACGCAAAAATGGTATTCGTTCGGCTAATTTGTTTGCTTTTGGGAACACCTCTCATATAAATTTTTGGGTCTCCCTTATTATCCATGAATTATATATATTTTTTGATATATGTAAGATTATTAATTTGTAGGAAAATGTTCGTAATAAAAAAAAGTAAAATCAAATTGTGTTATTATGTCATAAAAAATAAAAAGGTTTATAAGACAAAACAATACTGTTTTTTTTATTTAATTGTGTCAACAAAATTGCGTAAAAATCGATGCATCTGACATATTTTTCCTTGAAATTCGGGGCCGGACCGCGCTGGAATTCGTTTGATTTCCAGCGCCCTCGACCGCGCTCGGCGACGCTGTGGTGGGAATGGACGAGTGAACGCTTATTTCTATAGCGCCGTCTGAACATGGAATGAAACGAAGATGGAAGATTAGGCCGAAAAAACATGGCGTAAACCTTCACTTAAACGATTCCAGCCTTACTAATGAACTCTACTTGTGCGAAAACTTTTTGGTGAGTCGAGTAGCGAGTTACTCACCACTCGACTTATTGCTTGTCAGGTCAGAACAAGGCATAAAGGTTTTCTTTTTTGGTAATCTTTCCAAGTTAAAGAGTACTTCCAGCGCGGTGATGTGGTTGAGGATGGGGAGAGAAGAGAGGACCGGGTAAAATGACTTCCAGGCCCACTAGCACACTTGATTGATAAGGATCGATAGGATAATTGTAGGTAACTTCACATCTTTCCCCAGGACAACTGCAGGTCGCTAACGTACAAACAACAGTTGCTGTCGAACATATTAAGGACACTTAGTCATTGTACACTGTCACTTATTCGTTTGCGATCTGCAGTCATGCTAGGGAACGATGAGAAATTACCGATAGTTACCCTATCAATTCTTATTGATCGATCATGCCGGGGGTCCTGGTTCTCATTTTCAGTTAACATAATTTTTTCTACCTGTATGCAAGGTGAAACAACAATTTTACAACCACATACATTTTTAATGTGAATCCTAGCGGTAATTTTTGGATGCTGAAATTAAAAACGGGCGGCTGCCGATCGATTGTCGGTAACTTCTCATTGTTCCCTAGGACAACTACAGATCGCAAACGAATAGGTGACAGTTCACAACGACTTAGGACCAGTTGTTTCGGAAAATTTCACGTTTGAATATCCTTCAAATCGACATTCACCGAAAGATTGGGTTGTTTCAACCTCCGTCAGAAGAAATTTCATCGAAAATTCCATAGGACCAGTTGTTTCGGAATTCCCTTCAAATTTGAATTTCCTTCAAATTTGAATTTCCTTCAAATCGTCATTCACCGAAAAATTGGGTTGTTTCAACTTCCGTCAGCAGTAAATAGCAACAAATAACGTTCGATAAATTTGAAAATTTTATTCAAGTGTTCCCCGCCGAATCATAATTTTGACGTCTGCGCATGCGCCTCCCATTATTTCGCTAACCGTCCGGACTCGGCTGATCACATTCACATCACATTTCTATAGTATTTTCACTGCTGACGGAAGTTGAAACAACCCAATTTTTCGGTGAATGACGATTTGAAGGAAATTCAAATTTGAAGAGAATTCCGAAACAACTGGTCCTATGGAATTTTCGATGAAATTTCTTCTGACGGAGGTTGAAACAACCCAATTTTTCGGTGAATGTCGATTTGAGGGAAATTCAAACGTGAAATTTTCCGAAACAACTGGTCCTATATTCGATATCAACTGTCGTTTGTAAGTGTAAATCTTAATGAATTTAAACGTATATAATTGGAAAACCCCTTTCATAGTCCCAAGCCTCCATAGCCAACATCTAGAAACAAATTAGATTGTTGGAATATGTATTGTTTCTATGTATGTTATCTTATAAACGTAAAAAAAAACTTTTATTTCGTAAAGATATTCTTAACAAATATGATTTTAGATTTTCACGGCCAAATTTTTTTTTGTTATTTTGTTTACCTCCTCCTTCAGCCAACGTTTCGGACAACAAAAATTAAAAACAAATAACAAAAATATTCTTAACTTTTGTTATTGTATCTAATTTAAGTATAAAAGAAGATAACAATAAATTGGTCATATTACGAAGAACGAAGCATTTGAATGAAGTAATAAAGCTTTGATAATCAAGGGAAATATATATATATATATTTTTTTTTTTTGTAAATTTAATTTAAATTAAATTTATATTAAAAAAATAAATGGAGCTCTACGAATTAAACACTAAAACAATAAATAAATGAAATATTTATGGTCAAGACGTGGCAGTGTAAGATGTCGGTAACTATCGATATTGGTAACTATCTTCGATATAGGTAACTATCATCGATATAACAACTCTAGATATGGCGTGTCTTACAAATTCGGTCCACAAATAAAACCAAACACCTGATTTCGTCGCCTCGCTTCGAAAGCACAATAGCTTCATAGACAAATTTGGTCACTGCAGACCAACAAAAGATAAAATGCAATTCTTTTAGCGATAATTTGGTTGCACAATCTATTTGAAAAATTATGTTTTCTTAACCCAATTTTTGAAACATCCAAACATCCACTCGCCCTGTCTAGACTTTATTGGTCGAAGGTTTGTCATTGTAGTCAGTAATCACGCTCTAAGAACTTCAAAATTATATTATTAATGGAATGAATAATCTCTTACAGATTATAACTAATGCTGTGCTCTGTGTTGACACAATTAACTTTCATCGTATATCGTTAGGTAGGTATATCCTTTTCCATGCCCTAAATTTGTCATAAATAAATTAGGAAGCAACAAACAAATTAAAAATAAAAATAATAAACTGAGTGAACCAAATTAAGTAATTTATAAACAAATTAAATAATTCGGAGCAAGGTATACGTACAGAGTCTGGTAGGTACAGCAAAAATTAGTCATACAGCGCCACCTCGGAGAGATTTTCTACGGCGAAAGTATGGACTACGGAAGATGTCAAAAAGTATTAAAAAACAATATCAAAATCTATACGTAGTTCCCATTTTTCGCGTAGTAATCTCTCATCATAACAAGCATTTTGGCAATGTAAATAAATTATAATGACTTATTGGGTATAATCAGTAATTTCGTGTATTTTATATAGCGCCACCACGGATATATTGTTCACGGTGAGAGTGTGAACTACAGAAGATCGCGTTCCTTTTTTTTTTGTAGTCACCCGGTCCAACAAGCATTTTAGCGAAGTTTTACACCTTTATGATATTCTGTTGAAGATCGTGACACAGTTCTCACTTGTTTACCACTAGATGTCTCTAGTCTCTAGTGCAATTGATTTTTTTTTTTTAATAATTACCCAGCCGATTGCGATGGCCGCTGAACACTGAACACAAACAATGCTTTATTAATTCTACAATCAATAATAATAATATTGCAAACTGTTTTATTTTTAAATCAAATAAAATTAATAGTTTAGGACGATTTTAATTGGCACCTACCTGTTTATCGATTTCAAATAGAAGGTCCGGAACAACCCACTGCCAATAATGTAATTTAAATTTCATTATAAATCTTTTTAAAGTAGTTGCGTTAATCATATTTTTATTTCATTTATTTTATAGGAAATAAATTGAATGTTTATTATCATGAAAAACTAAAAAGATATAATGTTATTACTAAGTAATTAATGTGGTGTTTAAAAGCAAAAACACCACTCTCCATAAATGATGAAATTAAGTTATAAATGTCAATATATGCGCAATCTCCGTAGCTACAAGATGTTTTTGAGATCCTTAGAAAAATCAACCGCAAATCGTAGAAAAATCGAAATGAAAATAGGGTTTAGGGGGTTTCTCACCATCCTCCCAATAGCTTATCTGCACTAATAAAGAATATTTTCGATTTACGATTTACGGTTTATTTATTTATTAAGATGGAGTTTATAATTCGGTACTCGAACCTATGAATAGTGGCTATATATTGGATAAGTTGGCCGAGATTTCTAACCACTGCAAGTATTTAATTTTTATTTTTAATAATA
Source organism: Limnephilus auricula (assembly GCA_951813805.1). NCBI lineage: Eukaryota > Metazoa > Arthropoda > Insecta > Trichoptera > Limnephilidae > Limnephilus > Limnephilus auricula. The sequence goes on along the minus strand of OX638388.1, from coordinate 18,839,538 downwards.
CGGCCGTCCGTGGTCGAGTGATAAGACACTTGACTCCCAATCGGAAGGTTGCGGGTTCGAACCCGGCGTGTGCAAATAAATTTTATTTGATTAATTTGTGTTATTTCACAATTAATTATTAAAAAATAATATATACTATATTTGCGGCACGTTCCAGAGTGGAAGATACTCTAAGTATCGCCCTGGTGTAAGACCACCATTCAGAATTGAAACGTTGCTTAATAATGGCTTTAGCCGTGTTTAGTGACTAGATCTGAATAGCCAGGTACTTTCCCACCTTCCTCTTCCCCATCTCCTTCCCTTCCCCACATACCTTCAGCCTCACAACATACTCCAATTGGGGAAGCCATAGTCTCACTGGCTCCAGAAGGGAGCAGTTGGGACTCTTGTGAGGTTTCTCTATAAAAAAAAAATAAAAAAAATAAAAAAATAAAAAAATATAAAAATCGTTATTAGGGTAGATAAGCTATTGGGAGGATGGTGAGAAACCCCCTTAGATAAAAATCACCACTCTCCACAGCGATTAACAAGCAAAATCACCACTCTCCACAAAAGCCAATCACAAACATGAAGTCAAAATAAATTCAACATGACCAATGAACATATTATTATAACCTTTTTTGTTATACCTAATATTTCACTTTGAATTCTACTTTTTAAGATATTACTAAAAAATCACACGAAAAATGCGAAGCTTTCTTTTATCGGTTTTTTGTGATTTTCAGAAAACAGTACTTTTGAAGAGTGGCTTTTTTGCTTTTAAGTCCCTTTTTGTTTGGTAAGTAAGTAGTTAGATATTCTGAGAAAAAATAAAGAAAAATAATAGTGTTTACCTTTCTGTTCAATGTACAAGTAGATAATAAATTACTATGAAAATAGGATTATGATTAAAATCGCATAACTAAGTGGCAGTGCTGATTAGGAATGATAAATAATATCTCAGGGGGTTTCTCACCATCCTCCCAATAGCTTATCTACCCTAATAACGAATATTATTAAAAATAAAAATAAAATACTTGCAGTGGTTAGAAAACTCGGCCAACTTATCCAATACATACACACTATTCATAGGTTCGAGTACCAAATTATAAACTCCAACTTAATTAATAAATAAATCGTAAATCGAAAATTTTCGTTATTAGTGTAGATAAGCTATTGGGAGGATGGTGAGAAACCCCCTCAGTCACATTTTGTTTTATTTCCTATCCAGGAAAATATGTCATAAGTTTATCAAAAAATAATGTAATCTTCAACACCACAGTGGAATAATGCAATAATAAAATTACAGTTGTTTTGGCACATTTTTTTTAAAATATGGACTAGTGTGTCGCAATGGAAAATTGCTCAAAATAAGCAATGGCTACATTAGTTGGACAAGGTTCTAACTGACATTTAAACCATTTATTTTGCTCATTTCTAAACCATTTTTTTGGGTTGTATTTTTCTATATACTTGTATGACGACTTTTAAAGGTTTTAAAGCTTCTATTTATTTCACAAGGTTCCAACATCGCTTTGATTTTTTTTGCAATTGTAATTTGGTTTGTATCTAACAGGGGGGCAGTATAAATCGTTACTTTGGTAGGATCTAATATCGCCTTACCATGTTGAAAAAAATCCAAAGTTAAGAAAAACTGAATTCTTTAATAATTATAATTACCAATATATCATCATTTAAAAAAAATAAAATAGTACTACATATTTAATACCTACAACTGTTGGCTAAAAAATATTTTTCAGTTTCGTTGGGTATTTTGACCTATAATCCAAAATTAAGTTTAGTATGAAACGGGCCGAGCAAGGGGTAATATCCAGCAATCCATTATGCCGTTTTTTTTTTATAACCATGAATCTAAACGGTATTAGTTTTAAATTTAATGCAAAATATTGTCATGAAGACCGGCGCGAACACAGGACCTTGCAAGGCCGCATCTCAGCGGCTAATGAATCGCGAGAATTTATGTCTCGAACTGCCATAAAAATGATCAAACGGGAGATGGTAAATGAACGATAATTATATACTTCTTAAAACTAATTTTGATCAAAATAATTTAATTTTTCAATAACGTCTAAGCAAAATAAGTGTGTAAAAAAATTTAAATATTTTAGATTGCAAGACCTTAAATATATAAAAAAATTGAGGTATTTTTGTCACAAAACACGTTTTCGGATATATTTTTTAATGGTTTTAATTTGTCTAAAATTTAAATCTTGAAAACTGTGTTGACTAGATAATGTGTTGATTTATTTTATTGTATGATTATATGATTTGAAATTTGTGTTGTTTAATAGAATCTATCGTTTCAAAATTGAACAAATCTGCCAACGACCAACGGTATAACCTCAGTATATTATAAATTAGTTTTTCAAAATTTTAAAACTGCGTGTACCAGATAAAATAACAATTTTTCATAATCAATTTATGTTTTTTGTAAAAAAGAGTCAATACGTCTATAATTTTATTTAAAAATGACTAATTTCCGATATTCTCTGGTAAAACACTCTTAAGGTTGATTGAATGTATAATAAATCATGGAGTGTGCGCCAAAACAGAGTGGTGTGGCGTTCACTACCGTACGCTTACTGTTAATACCTACCTAAGTTTAATTATGTTTATTTAACATCTCTTTCTAAATTAGTACCTCTGTAAAATGTGGCTTTTCTACCAGTTGGCAATACACTGAAGAAGGAAAAGATAAGTTAGTAGAAACACAGTTTGAAAACTGAGATTGGAAATTACAGAAGAACCTCCACTTATAATAGTTAGATCTCAGAATCCGTATCTTATCAATATCTACTTAGATATTATTTATGTATTACATAGTTTACTCCTTTAGGTACCTACTTGATACTAGGTAGCCTAGGTAGGTATCATTCCGGTATTATCAGTATTACGTAGCGCAGACCCGGAAAAGAAACATGGGATATAAAATTTCAAGCAAAAATAAAAGTATTTTTTAAATAAATAAAAAAACTAATTGTCGAGAATCGAACCACGAACAACTACTTGGAAGACAAATACGCTGATCATTTCACCGCCAACCAACGGACGTATGAACAGCGTCATAAATTTATTATACAGAGTGTATCGGCACGTACACGACAAACTTTAACCAGCGAATCCTGATCATATTTAGAGTAAAAAATGTTATGGCGAGTTTGCTCTCCGGTCACGTTTTTTTTTCATTAAAACAAATAAATTCCACACTCCGTCACTGTCCACAACTCCGCGCTACCCCCTCCTCGCCATCCGCAAAAATAACGCGATAGAGCAGCGCCGGGAAGCGAGGAGGCGATAGAGCGGAGTTTTGGACAGTGACGGAATATGTTTTTTTTTCTTTAAATTAAAAAAAAAAAAAAACCTGACCGGAGAAAAAAAACTAACCCCGTGCTAATAAACTTGTTTTAAATTTTACGCAACTGACACACAACATTAACGTTTATTTAAAATATGTTTATTGGCAATAGGAAAAACTATAAAAAAACCTATTTTAGAATGTCACTCCAATACATCACTACGAAATTACAGAAATTATATTGACATATTATTTTTTAAATTACATTTACGATAGCCTAACGATTATAATTAAATGAAAATAGTGAAAATATTTAATAAAACAATACTCGTTTAAAATAGAGCAAATGCTTAAGTTGTATATAAAGATACACTGATTTTTTTTCATAGCTACATGTTAAATAACATAACATAATGTTAATTTTCGGAGCATACTTCGCGATTTTTTCCTATCAAGTGAATTTCATATAATTAACGTTTCGGCTCGACAATGCATAGATATTATCTTCAAAAATAAAATATATTTTTTTAGGAACTTAAAAATAGAATGTGTTCAAGAGAAATTTGTTAAAAATCGGTAGAAATGCGGAATGACGCGCCTTAAAATGTCTTAACTTCCGCTCTTTTCGATCAAAGATGCAAAATTCTTCAATACACCTGCCAAAGAAATATGTATAACGGATTCTGTTATTTAAAATCACACATAACTTAGATGATAGTCCTGATCTTCTTCAATACCAATTCTTCAATTCCATTTTCCATATCGCAACAGCAGACAGTCGCTCACTTTTCATCTCCCTCTTTGCAAGACCAACTCTAAACAGAAATTCTTTACCTACAGATCCACAAATTAAATTAACTTAAATTTTTATTACCGCATTGACATTTTTAACCCGACTTTACGGGACATATAACGAAAATTCATTACAGAGCACTCGAACTAGAAAATTCAAACTTCCCTCCCATATACTCCCGTCCTTCATCCTCTTATCTTATATTATAGTCACATTTTGTCACACTTTTATCATATTTTTTAGCAGCTTTTATCATCAGTGGAAATTTCATAATTGGCGTAATTAAATATTTTATTATCATATGTATCCGTATACATATATAATTTAAGATTTGTTGTCAACTTTCCCAAAAAAAAAAAAAAAAAAAGCATTTTTATAAAAAAAATCTCTTTTTTTTTTTTTTAAATATGTTTATTCAGTTTTAATTTTACAAGATAACAATAATAATCTAAATTAAAATATGAAAATGAACAAGACACAGAAAAATAATAAAAGACAACGGTCGCAACTGGGACTCGCACTCTACCAATTCAGCCATTGCCACCTATTATAAAGCCGCCGTAATTGTCAGTCATATTTCAAGTTTTTAACATTAGTCGAAGATAATATTGTTAATTCTGAAATTTTAATTATGACTTTGACAATTACGGCGGTTTTATAATAGGTGGCAATGTCTGAATTGGTAGTGCGCACGTCCCGGTAGACGAGAGATCTGGGTTCGAGTCCCAGTTGCGACCATTATCTTTTATAATTTTCTGTGTCTTGGTGATTTTCATATTTACAAATTATATTATTTTTCAATAATAATATAATTTATATTATTATTATCAAGGATTACTACCCATCCCTTTATTAACTTCAGTCTACAATGCCATGGTACACTCTCACCTGTCCTATCTCTGCTGTATCTGGGGCTTTGCCTCAAAAAAAAGGATTTAGCCGACCTGCAGGTAGTTCAAAACCGAGCTCTCAGAAATGTTCATGGACTTCCATGGGACACTCATGTCAGGGACATCTATTCAGTTTCCGGTATCCTTCCAATCACAATCCTTCCTAAACATGAAATCACAAGCACCATCCTACAAATTACCCAACAATCAACTCATACTAACACCAAGCCAATTTACAATCAAGACATCCACAACCACAATACTCGAAATAACAATAAAATCCGCATTCCTCAAATACACACTACAAAATATGGGATAAAATCTCTGAACTATATTGCCTATACACTGTATAATTCGCTTCCAGATATGTACAAAAACATCCAGCATAATAAAAAATTGCAAAGCAATGCTTTAAAAGAATATTTTTTAACTACATTTAAAAATGAAAATATGTAATCGTCTTGTCATTTTTTGTTCTATCTTATATACTCGGATCAGTTTTTCCCTCTCTTTACTTGTTTTCTCTTGTTGTTTGTTCTACTTAACCTGTCTTTATTTTTATTTTTATGCTGTACTGAATGTAAAACTTATATTATGATATCAAAATACCTTTGTAAAATTGTAACTACTACCTCCTACCTATGAATTGTAAGTTCCTCCTGTCCTAAAATGAGTTTTGTAACTCATCGGGATTGCTCTAGCAAGAAATAAAAACAATGAAAAAAAAAAAAAATTGTTATCTTCTTCTTCAACGATATAAAAAAATATAAACTAATCACAACGCAGCCTTTTTGTTGTTTATATATCCCTTTGGCCATGTGGCCATTGGAATTAGAGATTTGTTTTGATTATTTTTTTTATGTGCTTTAATTTAATTGTACGTATTTTTTTTTAGTTTTTTCTGACTTATATTGGAGGCACTGCTGAAAACCAGCTGCATTCCCGGAGAAATCCTGAATTGCAGCTGAGCAGTGACCTTTTCGTCAATAGAACCAATGAGTACCTAATCTAAAATGTGTAATATTGTAAAAAAAAATCTTTTGATGAATAAATGATTTTAATAGTATTATTTTTATTATTATGTCAAGAGGTGATAAGTGATAATATTAATACATTTGGATTGGAATTTCGTATTTGTAAAATATTTTTTTTTTTTTTTTTAAAATAAACATTTTTGACGGCCGGCGTAGTCCAGGGGTAAGGTTTTGGACTCCCATTCCGAAGGTCGCAGGTTCGAACCCAGCGTGCGCAAATAAATTTTATTTCATTAGTTTGTCTTATTTCACAATTAATTCATTAAAAATAATATATAGTATATTTGCAACACGTTCCAAAGTGGAAGATACTTTGAGTATCGCCCTGATGTAAGACCACCATTCAAAATTGAAACGTTGCTTAAAAATGGCTTTAGCCGTGTTTAGTGACTAGATCTGAATAGCGAGGTACTTCCCCATCTTTCTATCGTCCATCTCCTTCCCCTCCCTCCAACGGAGGCAGTTGGAACCGTTGTGAGGTATTCACATAAAAAAATTCGAGTTTCAAATAATCTGACAATATTTGAAAATCTCCTACTAATGTCACTGTAAGCATAAGATCTTGCTTGTGCAAAGATGGAGGACATTACTGAGGAATTGAACTCCCGACGCGCTTCGTCTTGGTGGGGGAACCCGACGTTTGAGAAATTTTCACATAGGTTTATTTATTATCATTTAATAAGTGTATTGTGTTGTACCTTAGATGCGAGTAGGTATAATCGTATAATATACAATAATTATTACATGTTCATAGTGTATTATATAGTATAATCGTAATACTATATCTGCAATGATAATGGACACTGTAACGCTGTCCGAAACGTTGGCGAAGGTAGCGCAACCGGCATAATACTCCAAAAATAAATCACAAAAATAATAATAATATGTCTTTAACCATAATAACCTTTTCTTTACAAATACATAAATGCAAAGCATTTATGGATTCATTGGGTTTTATCATACACTGAAATTTATTTTTTCATTGCTTAATAAATGTGTTATATTTATCTTTTTATTTGTTAAACCATTAATTGTTTTAATGTTACATTTATTATGATTAATGGATAAATAATTAAATAAAGTAATACGAAAATCTATATTATATTTATATTATATTTTTATTATCAACACAATAACAACACAATATCATAATAACATTATGTTTATCGCAATATTAATTATATCAACAAGATAAAAGTGACTTAGATACCGGAATTAATGCAATTAATTATTATGTTAATAATGTAATACAAAACATATCATAATGTTTTGTACCTACCATTTTTCAACAAAGTATTTTGTTTGGAGGACTTATAATAATTAATATATGTACCTATGTAGAGTATGTCAAACCAATTTTTGACAAAATAATTAAATATTTTATTTTAATAAAAATTAATAACTAAACGATGAGCTTATAGTATGATCAATAAAACTTGGATAATTATTTAATAATGTTTTAAGGAGAGTTTGTAGATACCAATGGCTAATCAGATAAACTTTAAGGAAATCTATGTTTTTTTTTAAACAAAAATAAATCACTTTGTATACATTTTCAACTTGTATCGCAATGAGTAATCGGATAATATGAGAATAAACAAAAATAACAATAGACAAACAAGTATAGACAAATAAGTACCTATAGACAAAAACATTACAAAGAGTGGTGTTTAATAGGAGGTGTAATAAAAAAATTATTATAAAAAAAAATATTTTAAAATGAGTTATAAAAATTATATGCTAAAAAAACCTTTTATAAGTCAACACAAAATAATCAAAAAATAACCAACAAAAATTAATAATTATAAATATGTAGGTATCAATATGAAATAAATTAAAGAGATTTTTATAATAATACCAAGTTCTCTCATTAAAAATTTAGGCATATTAGATTGTCAAAGAATTTGTATCTAAAAATGCAAAAATCAGTCATGTAGGATTACGAAAGATTTTTTAAATATTTATATTGAGGGATCTGTAGGATTTATCGGTCAAATTAGGAATTCTGATATGAAAATATCTGAAGTCGATTAATTATTTTCCCATTTAATAGTTTGGTAGATTAACATGTTTTTCTTGTATTGTTTTGTATTAATTATACTTATATAATAATACACTTGCATAACGTGGATTTACTAGATGATCATTTATATGGAAAAGTGCATGAAAGGGTTTACTTTTTCCTATTAAAAAAACTTTTTTGTTTTATTTTTATTAAGTATGTCAATCCACAAAGTGATTGCTTTCTACAATAATATATATAATATGTTTGTTTTTTGCCGTCTTAACATACTTGTGGAAATGAGAGTTTGTGCAAGTAAGGGGACATACGTTAGTTATTAATTTAGACTCACCCCCCCCCCCTTGGTGAGATTTAGTGGGACCCCCCCCCTCAAGTGAGATTTTTTTCTTACTCTCGAAATAAATGTTTTTTATAATGGCCATTTGCTCAGCGGGCAAAGTGGAACACTTCAAAAGAAGTGAAATAATTATTTTTTTTTATTTTCTCTATAATATTACTAGATTTTTATTTACCCCCCCCCCCCCTCCCTCGGTATTATGAGATTTTAATGGACCCCCCATATTTTTTGTTCACGTAATTAATGTAGGCCCATAAGATCGTCGCTTTGTTGCTATTATTAAAGTATTATAATTTAAAAAAAAAACACACAATCCGCTTTCTTTTATTCACTTAAAGGATATAAAGCGAGTAAAAACAATAGATATTATTTGTAAATCATAAATAAGAAAAATAATGATGTTTTCAAAGATGACTTTCGATTACTGTACATATCGATCGTCCAATTGATTAATCAGACATCTCCGAAAAAAATAAATTTGAGTTGAGTATCTATATAGTTATATGTAAAAGTGTTCCCTCTATCTCTTACAATACTCGGGCAACTCACGAGTACTTCCAAATTAATTATAACGCAGAAAACTTTAAGTTTTTATTTTATTTATTTATTTATACTGGGTTTTTATAGATGTTCGCACTTACGTACGTGAGAACAATCCAGTTATAAAAAAACTCAGTTATTGTACAAATAGGAACATACAATTACAAAAAACCTACAATTACATACAATTAAATATAGATACATACAATTAGAAAAACAGAAACATCACAAATAAAAAAATACAAAATTATATACCTACAAGCTCACTCAAGTAACACATATTACAATGACAGGCAAGATACATAAGAAACATGAGAGGCATGCATAGAGAGACAATTATTTGACACAATACACTTAGTTTAACATAATTTTTAACAGCGCCAGAACTTTTTTTTCTGAATCCGTACAAATTATCGACGAATATATCTACTTCAGCACACTTTATCTTGTTTTCGTGTCGACACATCTGGATCAGAGGGCTAAAGTAGGCGATATTATTTTTAAATGTATTCGGGTGAAAAGTGTTATGACGTCTTAAATAATGGGAATTGGGGACATTTATTTCAATTTTGCTAAGACATAGTGTAGCATCAAGATGGCCGTGAATGATTTTATGTAAACATTAGATCAGTCAATCGCCTTCCAGTTTTAAGTGTATCAATCTTGAAGTTTTAAGTGTATCAATCTAAGATGGTCATGTAGTGCACATTTGAAGGATAACATTCTTAGCAATTTTTTAAAACTGATTCTACGATGTTTTCAAATTTGCAGTAATGTGGATTCCAAACAGTGCTTCCATATTCAAGTTTACTTCTAATTAAGGTATTATAAAGGGTTAGAATTGATTGAGGATCTTTGAAAGGTTTACATATTCTGTAAATATATCTCTTCATTTTTAATGAATTGCACTTAATTTCGTTAATGTGTACATCAAATAGGAATTTAGAATCAAGAATGATTCATAGATCTATTATTGAAGACACTTTTTTGAGAATAATATTATTAATGACATAGGAAGAATCCTTTATTATTATATTTCTAGTGAAGTTTAAAATGTTACATTTAAGTGCATATCATTGACAGTACAGCAGTTATTGTGCGTGTCGAGGCCATTTTGAAAGCAGTTGATGATCGAAAACAGACTTAATTTTACGAAAAATTTTAAGATCATCGGCGAAAAAAGCGTAATCACATTTTAATTTCGAGCCAATATCATTTATGAATACAAGAAAAAGCAAGAGGCCAAGATTTGAACCCTGTGGTACACCAAAAGTTACAACTATAGGGGATGATTTGTATCCATTAATAAGAACTAATTGATGAGTTATTTTATACAAATATGATTTCACCCGTCGAAATACGTCTATTGTATCATGTATTCCTATTTGTTCAAGTTTTTTTTAGTAAGAATGGAGTGGTTAACTTTATCAAAAGCTTTTTGGATCAGTATAAATTGCATCTACTTTTTTTTTTTTTTTTTTTTTTTTAATTATTTATTTACCAAAAAATACATGTTATGTACATTCTTTTAGGTATATGCCACCTCACTAGGCTGAGCCTGTTCCGAGGTGGCAGTGATTTAATATTTTTTATATCATTTTCAAACGAAAGAATAAAATAAATTATTAATTAATAAATAGAATTTTGAAAAATAAACATAAAATGAAAATTAATAAGAGAAATAGAAAAGAAAAGAAAAAATGGAGAAGAGATGATATAAAGAACTTAAATTATTTGAAAAAAAAGAGAGATAAAATTTAATACAGGTAGCTATTATATTGAAGAAGTTATCATATGTCCGCAGTATATAATGCCCTTGTTTACAATCCATGTATGTATTTTGTTTTTTAGATTTACGCTTTTTATCAGGTGAATGTCTATAATGTCTTTTTCAATTAAATTTGAAAGTTTTGGAGCCAGATTACGGTAATGTCTTTGTCCATAGGTGGTATTTATCTTCGGAGTCATGTGTTGATGTCTATGTCTTGTACAGTAGTTGTGTTGTACAGTATGTTGGTTTAGCTTGTCTTTTTGGTAATGTATAGATATAATTTTGATGTACAGTTGCTGTATGTTCAGTACTGCGAAGTCCTTAAATAACTCTATTGTAGAGAATCTATAAGGTTTTTTTGTGATAACTTTAATTAAGGCTTTTTGCGCTTTGACGAGAGGGTCCATGATAGTCTTAGCAGCACCACCCCAACCAATCATACCGTGGGTGATAACCGATTGGCCTAACGCGTAGTATATAGTTTTTAAAGTCTTCATTGGCATTATGTTTCGAATGTTTTTAAAAAGATATATAAGTTTTCTGACTTTACCCGCTGTTTTATTTATTTGTTCTGTCCACCTGAAATAGTTGTCAATGTAAATGCCTAAGTATTTGATTGTCTGAGTCCGCGCTAGTGGGTTGCATTGGCAGTTTTTTTTAGATGTGCAGTCGTGTATGGTTAAGTTTTCATCGAGTCTTGGTTGTCGTCTGGGATCTATACTAAATGTCATGTACTTTGTTTTGTCTATATTTAGTGTTAGCAGGTTATTGTCTAGCCAATTTTTAATCCGGTTGGTTCCTTCAGCAGCTTTTTTATATACATTTGTCCAGGAGTCAGAAGTGAAAACAAGAACAGTATCATCCGCAAAGCAAATAACTTCACCGCTAATGTCTAACTGACACAGGCAATTTATATAAAGTAAAAACAGGATGGGTCCTAATGTACTTCCTTGGGGAACTCCGTAGGTTATGTATCTGTTTTGGCTTGTTACGTTGCCTAATTTTAGTGCATGACTGCGTTCAGTTATATATGATTTGAACCAGTTATATGCAGAATTTTTAATACCTATGTTATCTAATTTTTTAAGGAGGATTTTATGGGACACTGTATCAAAAGCTTTACTTAGATCAAGAAAAACCGCAATGCAGCTTTTTTTTTGGTCAACATTATTTATAATAGTTTCGGTCACTTTTAATATTGCATCCTGTACTCCCATATTCTTTCGAAAACCATACTGATTTTCTGATAAAATTTTATGTTTGTCTAAGTAGTCTACCAGTTGGATTTTCATTAGATATTCGAGTACTTTTGTGAGAACATTTAAAAGTGATATAGGCCTATAGTTAGAGGGATTCTTTTAATCTCCGGATTTGTAAATAGGTACTATGTTTGCACTTTTAAAATGGCTGGGAAATATACCTCTAGCAGTACTCAGATTACAGATGTAGGTGAAGGGAAGGGCTATTTGGTGTTTTATTTCTTTTATTAGTTTAGTGTCAAGTTCGTCGGGTCCAGTCGCACAATCATTTCTCAGTTTATTTATATGATGTATTATGTCTTTAGTTTGGAAAGTTTTTACTCTAAATGTTTTGTTATCGTGTGCATTATTAGTATATTTATCAGCAAGTGTATCTTCGTCAGTGTTCGTTTTATTTAGTAGTGTTTGGGCTAGTGTTTGTCCAATGTCTGCAAAGTAATTATTTAATGTGTTGGCAATATCAGTCTGATCAGTTATTACTGTATCCTTAACTTCTATTTGTTGGAATTTGGCTGCTGGCTTCTTATTTACATTGTTAATTTCCTTTACTGCGTTCCATAATACTTTCGGGTCATCTTTGTTTTTTTCAATTTTTCGTCTGTAGTATTCTTCTTTTGTTTGTTTCACAATTGATCGGCAGATATTCCTATATTTTTTGTAATAATTTTGGAGCTTAATATTATTCGGTGAGTTTGAAGACTGTTTGTGCAGTTTATCTCGCTTATGCAAACATTTAACTAAGTTTTCATTGATCCAGGGTTTAATTTTTTTGTTTTTATGAACCAATTTTCTAAAGGTTGTGTATTTTATAACACTCATATTTATTTTTTCAGTAAAATTCATCATCGCGGTGTTCACATCTGTTTCATTTAAAACATTTTCCCAGGATATGGAATCGAGAGATGATCTAATAGCTTCATAATCTGTGTATTTTAGTTGCACTGTATTTTGTTGATTGTCTCTCTTGTCACTATTTTTCTTCGAAAGGGTAATCATTGTAGAGAAGTGGTCAGTTACTGTCGTATTTATTATAGCTGCAGAGATACTTAATTTAGTCCTGACATAAATATGGTCTAAACAGGACTGAGACGTAGGCGTGACTCTTGTAGGTAAATTGACAGCAGATCGGAGACCGTAACTTACAAGAAGACATTCATAGTCGTCAGCTTGGTGGTGCCTATCTCCAATTATATTAATATTCAGGTCTCCAGCTATGATACAGTTTGTGAATTTATTATGCCTCTGAAGATTTTCGTTCAATGAGTTTAGGAATTGTGATATGTTAGTATGTGATGGAGACCGATAGATGGCAATTATGACAACAGAATCACGACATTGTATGGTCACACTGTTTGCATCTAGTATTGCAGCGGGAATCATTGATCCAAAAATAGAATTTTTTGTATATGCTATCACTCCATCACTACGGTTTTTATGTGTCTTTGATGTGAAAACATCGTAACCTTGTATGCTGGGCGCAATAAAATCGTCATTAATCCAGCATTCGGTGAGAATGATAATATCAAAATTTATTTTAATTTGTTCTAAGGCTACTAGTAAGTTGTCGAAGTTTTTGGTGACACTTCTGATGTTTTGGTTGAGTATTTTCAACCAAAAATTGCCCTCGAAATGCGTGATTACTTTTGAAGCATCGAGAATACTTGTAATCTTTCATTAAAAGAATTGCACAAATAATTACAAAATTCCAAAAAATTAGAAATAATAGATCTGTGAGGAACAAACCCATGTTTCCTATTAGAGAGTAGCGGCTTAAAATGTGAAAAAATATCATTATATATCAGAGATTCAAAGACCTTAGCAAAACAGGATAGTATACTAACTGGTCTATATTTTTTTATTAAAGATTGGTCTCCAGATTTTAATACTGGTACACTATGTGCTTCTTTCTACAAATCAGGAAAAGTTCCCGTGGTTAGGGATGCATTAAAAATGATAAAAAGCGGTAAACATAAACGGCCTTACTAAAAAAAAACACTCCGCGGCCGTTAAAAGGTGTTTTTGTGAATCTTTACATTTGGCAACGCTGGATTTTACTTGTTTAAATTGGAGTTTTCATAATAATCCGCTAGGTGGTGTGATTGATGCGCCTGCGCATTGCCGAAAATATAGCCGCGTACGCGAACTCGCGCGAACTCTACGAAAAAAAGTCGGTTGCGAATGTGTGTCTGATTAATATGATCTTTTAGTTAATGATTTCAATCTTTATGACTAATTCGCACTTATATTCATGTACTCAATATATTTGCTATTAATTTGTGTTGTTTTTTGTTAGTTTAAGTCAAATTGTGGCACTAAAATCGTGTGTTCTAAATTAAACTGTCAGAAAATGGTTCTATAGGTTATATTCAGAAATAATTTGCATTTTAAGATCTTTATTTTATTATAAATTCTTGAAAGTGATGTTTTTTGGTGACTAAAATGTCTAATACATATTTTAGTAAACGTATCAAAGAAATTAATGTCTTAAGATGTGCAAGCAATGTATTCAAACGTGGGTTTTTTTATTGAAAATTTTTGGGAATGAAAAGCGAATTTCAAGATTTTTTTATTGTTTGAAGGAGTAAAAAGTGAGGTGACAGATTTATTTCGAAATCATTAAATAAAAGGACTGTGTTTTTTGAATTTTGAATTTTTCCAAATATTTCAATGTTTTAATAGAAAGTGTTTGGGGTAAGTGAGTTTTTTTTCAACTTGATGTTTGAAGCTTAAAATAATACATTTTTTAAACATTTAAGTATATTTTAGATATGAAAATCTTAAAGGTAATTAAATTTTGGTTCTAAAATGGTATTTGTTTTTACGACATCTCAAAAAATAATAAATATATAGGACATTACAAAAAAATTCGAAATTCGTTGAAAATTACAAATGGAACAAATATATACAACAGATAAACTACCCTCCTTGGCCGTGTAAGCAATGTACATATCTTTCCATGAACAATTTTTTGTCAGTTCTTAATTAGTAAGGATTCTTCATACATGGTTGTTTGACCATTGTACAAATTTTTCAGAAAGTTTATTAGTAAGGCTGGTAAAATGGCGACGTTGGCAGATCAAAACCATATATTTTGTTTAGTAAGAATTTGAAAAACGAAATGTACAGACTTTACACAGCGTGCTACAGAAACACCGTTTAACGGCCGCGGAGTGTTTTTTTTTAGTAAGGCTGAAAAAGTCTGCACAACAACTGACAAGGAAAGGAGGAATATTATCAGGTCCTGGAAATATTGGAATCTATTTTACTCAAAAAACATTTTATTTCGTCTGCAATAACATGTATTTTACCCAGATTGCTTTGATCGTGTTCAGTTATGTTTGGCATTGAATCATTAGTGGATGGTTCCGACTTAAATTAGACTCAGTTAATTAGACAATATGTTGATACTTTCTGGCTCACTAGTAGGATATTCCAAAATGTCATACCGGACCGTTATTCCACCCGGTGTCATTTTATAGCATATTTAATGTGTTAAAAATAGATACGTGTAAATAATATTTGGTTTATAGTGAGCATTCGAATATTCTCCCCCCATTATCTCAAAATTTAGTATTGGGTATTAGATTAGATTAGAGTATTATATGACTGATTAATCAACTGAACGATCGATATATTTATATGTATCAACATTAGTGTAATCTTATGCATCTTCAGAAGTAGAATTATGAACGTGTATAATCTTTATTAGGAAGATGGAAGCCATTCATAAAGACTGATATAATCTTCTTCCTATTAAGCAATCGATTTTTCGGATTAAATTTTTGACTCATGGTTGTTGATCTCCGAGTTTTTATTCGGAAACGTAGGTATTCTGTTCCTTCTGGGGAACGCGGACATTAGAGATGCAGAATTTTTTAACCCTGGATTACAAACCTTATTTTATGTGTGTCTGTTTCAAACGTTCGTCGATTCGGCTACGCGTTAAAAAAATAATGATAATATTAATAATATAGCCCAAAATATATCTTTGTAAAGGTAGTTTCTAATTTACTATTAAATTTCGGTTAAATCAAATAGTTCTACGAAGGGAAAGACTGTGCCTGGTAATATGATTATTACAATGATTATTACATTTCTATAATTTTAGAATAATGCAACAAAATTATGGTACTCATTTTCTTTTTAGAGGAAAAATACTTTTTTTAAAAAGAAAGATAAACATTCCCTAATCTTATATGTTAATCCGTCAACCGAAGAACGATAAAGGTGTAACAATCTTTATTTGTAAATACCGAATTAAAGAAGATTATAAAATTAAAATTAAATAAAAACATCTGCCAACGAAATGAAAAAATATTAAAACCGGATAAAACAGAACAGTGACATAAAATAAAACAGAGCACAATACACGATAAAAATATGTTAGTTAAGCTTAGATAAGTTAGGTTAGGTTATTTTACATTAACTTTTATTTAATGTTATGTTTTATCACTTTTCTGTTGTGTTATGGAACCAAAAAAAACGACAATAACAAATTGTCGATTCGACGAAGGTTCGTGATACAGGGTTAAATGAGTAGGTACTCCTAAGTTTTTATTAATCTGTGAAAAAGCCTGTCCTTAGTTGTCCCTGTCCTTAGCCTGTCCTTTATCTTACTAATTAGGCTAACATATTTTTTATTTATTTAATTTTTTTTTTACAAATACAGTTGTTATACATTGTATATATATATTTTTAATACATTTTTTAAATATCGTGATTCACCTTTTTTTTTGAGCAATGCTCGTGTAAAAAAGGTGGAGCAGCTATTATTAACTATTAACCGATATAATCATATTGTTTTATGCTCTCTGCATTGTTTTGCGATAATAAATACCGAGATTTCATATACAGGTTGTTAAGGGACGAAATTTTAATCTCTGGTGACTTTGGAGACCAAAATTTCATTTAAATTTTTACTCCTAATAATTTCAAGAATCATTGGTAAATAACATTATGTACATGCGTCTGACTCTGCACAATTTTTTTGCCGAATTTTAGACACAATGGCACAGAAGGATAAATAAATAACATATTTTTTGCAGAATTTCCTCAAAATGCTCCAGCTTGGGCTTAGCCCCAGATTGGTTGGAGATAAAAAAAACATCGGTGACGCTCCTCGGCTTAGAGATAATATATGACATTCAATTAATTAGTGGATAGTATGGTATACATATTATATTAGTCAATAGCAGTGGTGCCTAATCTTTTTGCTTCGTTGAACAACTGATTGACAACACACCAAAATTATTAATACTCATGACTGGGGGTTTTCCGTTTAGAAAAGTGAAAACTTCTTAAAATTTGAACAGTCTGTCAACAAATTTATTGTAGATAAAATAGAGGACGCTGCGATCATTAAAAAGGTTTTAAAAAATGACAACATCAAGATGGTAGAAAGGGACAAAACGCACATGAGAAGCACTATGGTCAAAGGGAATATTTTCCACATGAATATCAAACGTAGTTCAGCGATTAGTGATAGTTACGTTCTAAAAGAAGATGATTCTGAATGAAATTCTATGAAAATTTGTATTGTATTTTTGGTGACCAGAATGTTCAATGGAAACTTTTTAAGTGAATATTGAGTACAAACTTTTCATCGGATGTTAATTCCTCACATGATAATTCATCATGTCTCAAAGCGTCGAAAACTGATAATTGGGGTTTTTAACCTTTGATTAGGTTAGGTTAGGTTAGGTTAAGTGATTTATGATGTGATGAATTATCATGTGAGGAAGTATCTTGTCTGAATAAATTTACTATGGGAATTCAGACGCTGAGATCTCAAGTGCGATTAGACATGGAACCGTATTTTTTTAACACTTAACAAGATAATTGTATAGATTTATATTTTTTAAATTACTATGAATTTTTCTATTAAAAACTTTAAAACGGAAACATGTAATGCGTACATTTATAAACAAAAATAAAATTCTAAAAAATTGTCAATAAGTCTTGATTGTAACCTTGTCGTAACATTGTGCCCTGATATAAACTCTCATTTTATATTACCCACACTCAGCTTTACTATACCATTTGTTATTATTTAATGTTATATGTATAAATAAATGTAAATAAATAAAGTAAAAAAAAAACTATATTTTGATCTAAAATCGATGTTACTCAATGTTGCCATAGCAATATTTTTGCGGATAACTCGGAATGAATTCAACTCAACACCACTTTAATAAGTTATGAAAAAAATGGTTAAATAGGTTATGTTAGGTTAGGTTAGGTTAGGTTAGGGTATGGGCTACTTTTAAATATTGTTTTTTTATAGCTTTAAATGACTTTTTAAAGAGGCGTTGTGTTGAGTTGATTCTGAGTTGACATGCAACCATTTTTTCATAGTTTCATTTTAACAAATTTCTAGAATTTTTTGACAGTCTTTTCACCTGACGCTGTAGAAATGTTTTTGTACTCACAGCCTCTTTCACCAACCATTACTGAGCAAATACAAATCCAAATACCAATACCAAAGCCGAAGATTAATAGAAAAACTAAATAACTCGGTATACTACAGTTCGAAATACCGCCATACGATTCTGTTTCGACTTAATTTCATCGCTTCATTCACATTCAATATTATATATTGCCCCGTATCCTTTTTCTGTTATTTAGACTCTAGATATGAGACGCATTTGGTTGACTCGATCGTGGCATGTATTCATCGGGCGGATCTTAACTATTACGCTTAAGAGGAAACACAATCGCCAATAAATTTCAATAAATGGTATTTTAACCAATTATTTCTGTGTCTGTTTTCTGTAACCCCCCCCCCCCCTCTGAATACGGAGCGATAGTTACAATTGCACTTCAAGCTGATAAAACCTAAAAAAAATCTTCATGTTGGAGACAAAACGCCGCCCAGTTTCCAGTGTAATGGGTCGAGAGGTCGAGAGAGTCCGGCTGCCACGCAGTAGGTGGCCAAACGCATCCACCACCAAGACCTAGACAAGCCTCAACTCATAAACTAGGGAATCTCTGATAAGTTACCAAACATAGCGAACCACTTAGGGTTACATATGTGTGTTGGTTATCAAAAAAATGGTTCCAAATTGTTACAAACTGGTACAAAGTGTTTTAAAAATAAAATGTGCCTATTAACCGTGTCCAGTGTGTCTGGGTAAAGAATATTTGCCTACCAATGCGAACTACTGGTCTATGACTGGATTAAAGGCCTGATAACATTAATACCAAGTCCTGTGCCAATGTAATAATACATTTTGTGATGTTTTAACGTTATTCAAATACAAACCATAAACTTGGATTATTTTGACATCATAAAACATTAAAAAATATTAAGCCTCTTTAATTCGATTGGACGAAATATTATTACAGTTGTTATGTAGGCATGATTGTAATACTGAGCAGATAGTAAATGAACGGAAGAAATTATATGGTAATTATCCCAATAAAAATATTAAATCGGCTTGCATTTCGGCACGATTTAAACGAATTTTCTAACTAAACGCAACCACCTTCAGTTGCAATAAGTAAGTTGAGTCCTTTTTTTTATCAATGTTCACATGCAAACTTAAATACTAGTATTTTTTTTTTAATGTTCGTTTTCATAAATAAATTAATTCTACAAGTTTGAATTTTAATCCCGCGAAAACGCCGGCAAGAGTATAATACCGTGCGGCAGAGTTCGTGACGTCACCCGGTCCTTAATTGTGTGAAATATAAGGTGAAATATTTACAAAACCAGATCAAGCTTAATATTCTACAAGAATTACATTTCGAAAAAAAGTGCATTTTAATGGTTATTTTTTAAATTCAAAAACACGAAATGTCATTTTTCAACGAAACTTGCCACTTACTTATATTTCACACAATCAAGGACCGGGTTACGTCACGAACTCTAGTAGACTCTTGCCGGCGTTTTCGCGGGCTTTAATAACATTCAAACGTGTATTTAAGTTTGCATGTCATCTACATGAACATATTTTTTAGTCAAAATATTTTTCACTCAACTTCCCTATTAGATGAAGGATAGTAAAGTCGATTCCGCTTAATTGGGACACACCGGGACCCAAAAACTTTGACCCAAATAAGCGAAGTTTAAGGGAGGTAAAGAAATTATTTTATTGAGTTTTTTATACGTACACGTTATACGAGTACATATTGCATTTATTCTTGTTATCTCGAACGTGTTCTTAAACTTTATTAAATTTATAAAAAAATATTAAAATTAATAAAAAAATGGATAATACCTTTCGTGTACGTATCTACCTCCAATGTGAAATTATAAAAAAATTTCAGAAGGGAGAAAAAACATATTTTGAAGCAGGAATATTTTTTTGTTGCATACATTATTGAAGTAAATACTTCTTTACGTACGCTTGACTTGAGGGGTGAACTGGCGAATGTGTAACGAAAATTGAAATGCGTTCCGAGGCGAACGGGCTCACTGTAGAAGCAAGACAGAGTGCATAGCTCTCATAGCCAGTACATGAAATATTTCAGTCAGTAGATATTTTGAAATACCAGTGACGCGCCAAACGCCAGTGCATGAAATATTTCAGTCAGTATTTTGAAATACCAGTGACGCGCCAAACACGGAGGAGTGGCGGACGTCGCGGTGCACGGCTTGATCGGGCGAGGCGAATGATAATAAATTTAAATAAATATTTGTAGAAAATTAATATATGTAAATACATGTATATATTTTATACATATTTAGAGGCCGAATGCGGGTCTCCTGGATGTTGAGGAGATTTGTGGGCCTCCAGTTGGAAGAGGAGATATCTGTGTGTCGTGATATCCCCGCGTACTGTAGGTCGGAATGAATAAATGCGATGATGATTGTTGATGATGATGAATGTATTTACAATATTTACATTGTGCACTATTTACAAATGAAAGAGTATTTACAATAATTGTGTAAGTTATATTATCCCGACCGAACCGCAGATTGCGAGGTTTAGTTGCTAGGCCGCCGGCTTGTGGCCGCGAAGACTGAGCGAGATCGACTGACTACTTGGATTGCTCGAGTCCTTATATAGGCTGGGACAAAGGTACTCGGAAGGTAGGTCAAACATGCACACGCGAGAAGTTTCTCGATATGGCTAGGCAGCGCTGTGTAATGTGTGGCAGGTCCGAGCTCTTTCCAGAAGGTGGTCGAAATTAAATTGCCTAGCGAAGTAGCAGGTAGGTGCGGCCGTTCGGTAACTAGGTACGCCGCTACGTAAGTACGTGGAACGCTACACATATAAACATATACATGGACATACAGATGGAGCTAAAGAAGTATTTACTTCAGTCGTGTGGTCTAAAGCACACTAGTTTTTTTTAAATATAAATAAATATTATTCGGAGGTCCACCTTCAATTTTCTGCTTCAAAGTTGTTTTTTTCACTCTCTTCTAAACACATTAAAACTCAATCCCGAAAAAATGGCATCCACATCCAAACCGCACGCTCGCCAATAACTAAAATTCGTTAACTGAGACACGTTTTTCATCGACTTCAGATCGGATTTCGTCCCAATTAAACGGAATGATATATAACCGAAGTAAATATGTATTAGTTTCTTTATTTGGTTTCCGTTCCCTGAGTTTTGTCCCAAATAATCAGCCGTCCCGATAAACCGGTGTACGAATTAAACGGAATTAGAGGAATTTTTGAAATAAGGATTGGAACATTCATTTTAAATTAAGCAGAATAGATAGTCAACATAATTCTATAATTTATTTTTTCATTTACAATTTTTTTGCAGTAGTAGAAGATATATTTTAATAAGTTACAAAATATACATTTCAAATGTTATTAATTTTTTAAGACCTACTTTAACAATAATATTATCTACATACTAACATTTTGATTTCACAACATGGAGACAATAATCATAACTTGCAAGGCTTAGTAGCTACCTTTAGATTAATTAAATAGCGAAATGTAGAAAATGCAAGCCTTTTGCAAACATATTTTTTACAATAAGTCTCAGATAAGATATGTTGTTAGCTTAATATATTAGTCTACTTAATGATATCACTTAAATGCTAAGCTTAAAGTTGTTAAAAAAACGCCTTTATCAAAGTCTCTTCCAGAAAGAAATACCGAACTACTTTTTTTTTTTTTCAATTTGATACCGCACAAGTGTTCCAACTGCTCCAACCATCTGGAGCCAGTGGGACTATAGTATCTCCAACTGGTAAATGATGTGAGGCAGAAGGTAGTGAGTAGTGGAAGGACACCGGAAAAGAAAGATGGGGAAGTACCTGGCTATTTAGATCTGGACACCAAACACGGCTAAAGCCATTTCAGGCATCTTTCGATTCTGAATAGTGGTCTTTCAACAGGGCGATACTGAAAGTATCTATCACTCTGGAAGGTGACGCAAATATACTATATATTTTTTTAAATGAATTAATTGTGAAACTACACAAATTAATCAAATAAAATGTACTTGCGCACTCCGGGAGTTGAATCCGCAACCTCCGGATTCGTAGTCGAGGATCTTTACAACCTGTACTGTGTCCCATCTAAATAAAAAAGAACACAAATTTAATAGGTAATATTACCTGTCTGATGAGTACGGGTAATAATATTTGACTGATTAGTCTATGAAATTTGTACGACATAACGTACTTTTGGAATAACAAGGTTCCATCTGTTGTTTTAACGTCATGCGATAATGAACTCTAAGGTAGCTTACCATAGATCCCATAACCGCGTGGCGTTTCCGCAACAGATGGAACCTTGTTATTCCAAAGGGTCGATAAAGTAATTTGTTGTTCCTTCGTTGAAGAGGTCTAATGAGAAAAGCGCAATTTTTAATAAATTTCCAGTAAGCGACCATTTTTTAAATATCACATTATTGTCATAAAATCTCATTATATCCCATTAACTACATTTTTTTGACAAATCTATATACGCAAACAAAAATAAATAACGTATAATGAATGATCTACGATATAAAGCACTAACATTATACAAGGAACTTATAAAGGCAGTAGGTACATACAATACAAAAATAAAGCTGATAACAATATGAGGTTTTAAAAAAAAAAAAAAACATGTGATTTAATTGATGAAACTGATTTGTTTTATAAAATTATTATCATATGGCTTTGAAAGAATTTTGGAAATTAATTAACAAGGAAATAAAAATAAAACAGAAAGTATCTAGCACGGTAGATCGATAAAAGATAAAGTCGATAACTTGCCATGATGGTTTCTGAACACAACAGAAGATTGCTAACATACAAAATACAGTTCATGCCGAATAAATGAGGAACATTGAACCATTGTATACTGTTGTCACACGCTCGGTATAACAAAAGCCAAAAATTAAGCCCGGCCTGAAGTTGCTTCGATCTCTTCTCGCGCAGGTTTACAATGAACCTAAGCGAAAGAGAAAGATTCGTAAAAACATGTGTGTGACAGAGAAATGCGTGGGCGGATTGTCACAATTAAACTCGTTAATTTTGACAATTTCTGTATCACGTTCAGGCCGGTAACTACAACGATAATAATTATTTTCCACTGCAATGTAAGATAATATTTGTTGTTCTATAAAAAAATAATCAATGAAAAATTTTGACTGGACTCTTTTTGTTTTATGAAGGTTTTATATATATATTGCAGTAATTGAGTTAATTTTGGTAAAGCAGAAAGATCCGGAGAGAGAGCGAACTTGTACGGTCAGAGACGCAAGAAGTCTTGGCTTATAACAGTCGCAGAAGTGGCAGCAGCATGATGGCTGCGAGGAGCCAGACAGCTGGACGGGACAGGACAGCCAGATTACACAAGTTTTTATTGCACACTTTGCATTCTTCAATCGATTCCTTTTCACGATCAGTAAAGGTAGCACAAACATCTTCTGTTGTTATTTCATCAACAACTTGTTGGCAGCCTCGTTTAGTTTTAGTAGTACCATCGCCATCTGAAAACCGTATAATTTTTTAACAGCAATAATATTAAGAAAATCTTTTAAAAAATCGAGAATTCTTTTATTACGATTGTATGTTATGAGGATATTTATATACAGGATGTAACGAAGGATTTTAACCGGCGATTACTGATCATATTTGGAGTTAAGGTGAAACGTAGGCGGCAATTCTCATACAATCAGTCTGAATGCCCCCTTCGAAATCTATAGATAATATTTTATTTATTTTAGTACCAAAAAATAATACTAAAAATGAGATACTAGCGAACGCAAATTTCACTGTTATATCACTTATAATAACCAAGTAATTACATTAACAAAAGTATTTATTTTTCATCCGATTTGCGTAGATCTTTGTTCACGGTGGGCATATCCGAATATTTAAAAAAGAGATACTTTATGTGTGAGCAGTGCCGATGTACGTTTATCGAGCAAGTTTGAAGTACATTCCCATTATGCAAAGAGTTTATTAGTTTGTAGTAAAAAAGGTTAAAACAATTGCATGGAATGATTTGTTATCCGAAGTGTTCGTTTTGCTTTTTAATGAATGTTCAAGTATTGTTCGACTAAGTTACGATAAAAAGGGCGACTTTCATAATTTACAACTTTCTTGCAGCTGCCACGACAATACGACACGTGTGCCTAGTTGTATTCGTAGGTCGAGTTAGGTAGGTAGGTACACAGATATCAATTTTCTTGAACTTGAAATAAGTGTGTTTTGTTCCTTCAAGAAATCGATAATAAAAATAACAACATTGATAAAACGGCGCTAAACAAGTCTTCCAAATAATAATGATAACATTTGGATGACTTGTGTAGCGCGGTGAAAAATCACCTCAAGTGTGGATGTACACAATACATCAATGAATTTGAATATGGGAGGCGGGTATAGGTACCGCCGCCCCGGGAACAATTTAGTGGATGACCAACCCCTCTGCCATAGGTCACCCCTAGTGTTTTCTACGTTTGGTGACTTAGAAGGAGTGCCTGGTTTCACGGGGTGAGGTTTCTCGAGATCTTGGCGGCTGATGCGTCTGCCCACTTACTGCCGACCGGATCAGGAGGGCTGGTTGAGGGAGACCATTCGGCCTCTCCTGTAGAATTCTCTTGACCCATCCCCTTGTACCGCAGTGGGGGGGAAGGATTTATACGTCTGTCAATCCTGGACTCTTTGACCCTCTGATTCCTACCCACGCCACAAACCATTTTCCTTCCCATAACATCCTCTCCTTTATTTCCTTTAAAAGCCCCTTCACACAGCATTCCCAAAGATGTCAGAGGTCCTGGAGGAAATAATTTTCCTCGGGGCCTCCTGTGAGGAGCCATATATTTTTTATTTTTACATTAGCTCCTCACAGGAGGCCCCGAGGAAAATAATTTCCCTCAGGGCCTAAGTCATATTCGGTTTTTTAAGGAAAGGAAGGAGAGGAAATTCTGGGAAGGAAAA
Organism: Limnephilus auricula; assembly: GCA_951813805.1. NCBI lineage: Eukaryota > Metazoa > Arthropoda > Insecta > Trichoptera > Limnephilidae > Limnephilus > Limnephilus auricula. Next base: position 18,814,251 of record OX638388.1, on the reverse strand, counting down.
AGGTATGAGGGTTGGGTAGGAATCTGGGGCGGATTATATAAGTGTATCCAGAAAATCCGCCTCCAAGACCTAGACAAACCTCACTCCATGAACCCGGGCACTCCTCTTCAGTCACCAAACGTAGGGCACCACTCGGGGTGACCTATGGCAGAGGTGTTGGTTATCCAATAAATGATTCCCGGGGCGGCGGTAGCCATTCCCGCCTCCCGCATTGATATCCATTAACTGTCTAACCGACACGATGTGTTCCCTTACCCGGGCTACCCTGCTAAGTCACCAAACGTAATGAACCACTTGAGGTGACGTATGGTAGAGGGGTTGGTTATCCAATAAATGGTTCCCGGGCAGCGGTACCAAAACCCCACCCAAGTTGAAGTGTATTCCTCAGGCTCCGACTTATTTTACCTATATGCTATCGTGTCATATTCACATAATATTATTTGATAATAATATTATTATTACCTATTTTCAAACTCATCTCAGTCATCTCATAATACATACTGATTTTTATTGTTATATTAGCACGTGTGGTCTGGTTTGGGCACATGAGAAATCATTTTTAGTTTCGAGAAATTCTCACCACTATGTTTACTCGATAGATTTACTGCGTACAGCCATAGGAATAGATCTGATTTTTTGCCGAAAACATCATTCTCCTACACATTTTTACACGTCGGAAAAAGCAAGATAGGAATCTCGATTGTCCGGAGATAGTACATAAATGTTACATTAAATGGCAGTACGTCGTATAAGAGGTTTTTTAAAAAAGGTCCAGTTAACTTCGCAAACCGCAACACACGTCCTTGTTACCAGGCCGGCGCTTTTTATAAATCATCAAATCTTCCCGAGGGATGACTTAATTTACTGAATTCAACAATCCTTTTATCGTCCGTCTCTTTTGGACTTGTCTGTTTTACCGTTGAAACTTTGAAATGCACTATTTTTACAGATGCCTCTTGGTTTTGTAATAAAATTTTTCAGCGGCAAATTTCTTTCGTACGTGTTGGTTTTACAAAAAAATTATTGTTTTTCAGCCGTTCTCCAAAATTATAAAAGTAAAGGTACGAAAAATAATTTATACAGATAAACATATTTTATGTACATTCGCGAAACAATAATTTATCTCAGTATTAAAAAGCATAACGCGTAAAAAGTGCATCATTCGACAATATTGAAAATAACGCCATCTATCGGTGAAAAGTTTCTAAATAAATTTTAAGAATGCCCTTAAAAACGTAAATGTCATTTTGGTATCCGTTTGTAATTTATTTCATACTAGCTGGTACCCGGCATGTGTTGGTATGCCATTTAATAAAGAAATTGTTTCTCCCTGCGCGTCCTTTCCCATTCGTCCCGTTCACCTTCCTCCTCCCCTTCCTCTCCCGCGTCCGCTTCCCCTCTCGCGTTCCCACTCCTCATTCACCTTCCCTCTCCTCACTTTACTCCCCCTCCCTTCACCCATCTTATGATCCCCCCTCCCCTATTCGCCACCCTCCTCTTGCAAACCGCCCTCTCGAGTTCCCCTCCCCCCTCCCGAGTTCCGCTTCGCCCTCTCAGGTTTCCATCCCCCCTCCTGCATTCCATACATTCATTCATTCACGCTACATTCAGTTTTCAAACAGCTAAATTGAAATTGTGGTTTTTACTATCTTCCTCGCAATTTTTTCCATACTTTCTCACCGTTTAAACCTTCTTTGAACTAGGTAAAAATTTTCAAAACATAATCAGCTTAATCGGCCCAGCCGTTCACGAGTTTTAGCGAGACAAACGAACAGCAATTGATTTTTATATATATAGAAAGAAAAGCAAAACAAAAAAAACTACTCGTTGGGTAGGTACACAGCCCAGCGGATCATGTGATATGCAATCTCGTTCCAGCAGCACCGTGCAGACGAGACAGAGTGCATAATGCCACAATACATGATCCATCGCCACTTGAAACAGTGTGATCTAGCTAGATGTGGCGACGGGTGTTGGAAAGCACATTTAAAAAAAAACTTATGAGAAAATCTAATCCCAAAGCAAAATGTTATCCACATTTTTATGCACTGGAATCGAAGGTTAAAAACCTTTGGAGATGCGCTGTTACATTCTGTACATAAAAAGAACATATACATATATGAAGAAGAAGATAACAATAATAATCTAAATTAAAATATAAAATGAACAAGACACAGAAAATAATAAAACATAATGTGGGCATAGCGTTTGGGTCCCACCCGGCGTGTTCGGTTCTTCGGCGGGCTAAGTCCTCCATCACAACACAAGCACAATCTTCCGCTTACTGTGTTGGTTGTAGGAGATTGTCAGGTTATTCGTAACCTGGGGATGTTTGTCTTTCTTTAAAAAAAAAAAGAAAAAAGAAAATGGTCGCAACTGGGACTCGAACCCAGTGACATCGCACCTCTTGCTGGGACGGCACCATACCAATTCATAAGGAAGTTGAGTCCTTTTTTATTTTTTTTAATCAATGTTCACAGGCAAACTTAAATACCAGTATTTTTTTTTTAAAGTTCGTTTTCATAATTAAATTAATTCTACAAGTTTGAATTTTATTAAGCCCGCAAAAACGGCATAAAAATAATGGTATTTAAGTTTGAATGTCATCTACATGAACATATTTTTTATAAGTCAAAATATTTTTCACTCAACTTCCCTATTGTCATATTTAAAATTTCAGAATTAACAATATGTTTTTATTTTTCCATATTATCGGCAGCTATCCCTTTTCATTGGAAACAAGTGTTCAAAGAACGTATTTGTTAACTAGATAGTTATCCCAGATTTTATTATGGAACACATAAAAGAGTTTTTCTTATTAAAAAAAACATTTACATGAATTTATAAATATATTTTAATACCTTTGTAGACAGCTTTCACGCAGCGGTAATTCGGTTCATTGGCTTGGGCAAGCCTTCTTCCCCAAAACCTGGGATATTTTCTATTAGAGTTCAAAACAGCTTCAGGTAGTCGGGCTTCGGCTTCAGAATCCCCTGGGATTCTCCGGGAGCCTCCTACGGAAGTCGGTGTGGTATCTGCGCGTGTAGGTGTGGTGTCAACGGAAGTCGGTGTGGTGTCAATGTAAGTCGGTGTGTGTAGGTGTGTAGGTGTGTTGTCAACGGAAGTCGGTGTGGAATCTGCGCGTGTAGGTGTGGTGTCAACGGATGTCGGTGTGGTGTCAACGGAAGTCGGTGTGGTGTCAACGGAAGTCGGTGTGGTGTCAACGGAAGTCGGTGTGGTATCTTCGCGTGTAGGTGTGGTATCAACGGAAGTCGGTGTGGTGTCAACGGAAGTCGGTGTGGAATCTGCGCGTGTAGGTGTGGTGTCAACGGAAGTCGGTGTGGTATCTGCGCGTGTAGGTGTGGTGTCAACGGAAGTCGGTGTGGTGTCAACGGAAGTCGGTGTGGTGTCAACGGAAGTCGGTGTGGTGTCAACGGAAGTCGGTGTGGTATCTAGGCGTGTAGGTGTGGTGTCAACGGAAGTCGGTGTGGTGTCAACGGAAGTCGGTGTGGTATCTGCGCGTGTAGGTGTGGTGTCAACGGAAGTCGGTGTGGTGTCAACGGAAGTCGGTGTGGTATCTGCGCGTGTAGGTGTGGTGTCAACGGAAGTCGGTGTGGTGTCAACGGAAGTCGGTGTGGTATCTTCGCGTGTAGGTGTGGTGTCAACGGAAGTCGGTGTGGTGTCAACGAAAGTCGGTGTGGTATCTTCGCGTGTAGGTGTGGTATCAACGGTAGTCGGTGTGGTGTCAACGGAAGTCGGTGTGGTATCTTCGCGTGTAGGTGTGGTATCAACGGAAGTCGGTGTGGTGTCAACAGAAGTCGGTGTGGAATCTGCGCCTGTAGGTGTGGTGTCAACGGAAGTCGGTGTGGTATCTAGGCGTGTAGGTGTGGTGTCAACGGAAGTCGGTGTGGTGTCAACGGAAGTCGGTGTGGTATCTGCGCGTGTAGGTGTGGTATCAACGGAAGTCGGTGTGGTATCTAGGCGTGTAGGTGTGGTGTCAACGGAAGTCGGTGTGGTGTCAACGGAAGTCGGTGTGGTATCTGCGCGTGTAGGTGTGGTATCAACGGAAGTCGGTGTGGTGTCAACGGAAGTCGGTGTGGAATCTGCGCCTGTAGGTGTGGTGTCAACGGAAGTCGGTGTGGTATCTAGGAGTGTAGGTGTGGTGTCAACGGAAGTCGGTGTGGTGTCAACGGAAGTCGGTGTGGTATCTGCGCGTGTAGGTGTGGTGTCAATGGAAGTCGGTGTGGTATCTGCGCGTGTAGGTGTAGTGTCAACGGAAGTCGGTGTGGTGTCAATGGAAGTCGGTGTGGTATCTGCGCGTGTAGGTGTGGTGTCAACGGAAGTCGGTGTGGTATCTTTGCGTGTAGGTGTGGTGTCAAAGGAAGTAGGTGTGGTGTCAATGGAAGTCGGTGTGGTATCTGCGAGTGTAGGTGTAGTGTCAACGGAAGTCGGTGTGGTGTCAATGGAAGTCGGGGTGGTATCTGCGCGTGTAGGTGTGGTGTCAACGGAAGTCGGTGTGGTATCTGCGCGTGTAGGTGTGGTGTCAACGGAAGTCGGTGTGGTGTCGACGGAAGTCGGTGTGGTATCTGCTCGTGTAGGTGTGGTGTCAACGGAAGTCGGTGTGGTATCTGCGCGTGTAGGTGTGGTGTCGACGGAAGTCGGTGTGGTATCTGCGCGTGTAGGTGTGGTGTCAACGGAAGTTTGTGTGGTGTCAACGGAAGTCGGTGTGGTATCTTCGCGTGTAGGTGTGGTATCAACGGAAGTCGGTGTGGTGTCAACGGAAGTCGGTGTGGTATCTGCGCGTGTAGGTGTGGTGTCAACGGAAGTCGGTGTGGTGTCAACGGAATTCGGTGTGGTATCTTCGCGTGTAGGTGTGGTGTCAACGGAAGTCGGTGTGGTGTCAACGGAAGTAGGTGTGGTGTCAACGGAAGTTGGTGTGGTATCTGCGCGTGTAGGTGTGGTGTCAACGGAAGTCGGTGTGGTGTCAACGGAAGTCGGTGTGGAATCTGCGCGTGTAGGTGTGGTGTCAACGGAAGTCGGTGTGGTATCTGCGCGTGTAGGTGTGGTGTCAACGGAAGTCGGTGTGGTGTCAACGGAAGTTGGTGTGGTATCTGCGCGTGTAGGTGTGGTGTCAATGGAAGTCGGTGTGGTGTCAACGGCAGTCGGTGTGGTATCTTCGCGTGTAGGTGTGGTGTCAACGGAAGTCGGTGTGGTGTCAACGGAAGTAGGTGTGGTGTCAACGGAAGTTGGTGTGGTATCTGCGCGTGTAGGTGTGGTGTCAACGGAAGTCGGTGTGGTGTCAACGGAAGTAGGTGTGGTGTCAACGGAAGTTGGTGTGGTATCTGCGCGTGTAGGTGTGGTGTCAACGGAAGTCGGTGTGGTGTCAACGGAAGTCGGTGTGGTGTCAACGGAAGTTGGTGTGGTATCTGCGCGTGTAGGTGTGGTGTCAACGGAAGTCGGTGTGGTGTCAACGGCAGTCGGTGTGGAATCTGCGCGTGTAGGTGTTGTGTCAACGGAAGTCGGTGTGGTATCTGCGCGTGTAGGTGTGGTGTCAACGGAAGTCGGTGTGGTATCTGCGCGTGTAGGTGTGGTGTCAACGGAAGTCGGTGTGGTATCTGCGCGTGTAGGTGTGGTGTCAACGGAAGTTTGTGTGGTGTCAACGGAAGTCGGTGTGGTATCTTCGCGTATAGGTGTGGTGTCAACGGAAGTCGGTGTGGTGTCAACGGAAGTCGGTGTGGTATCTGCTCGTGTAGGTGTGGTGTCAACGGAAGTCGGTGTGGTATCTGCGCGTGTAGGTGTGGTGTTAACGGAAGTTTGTGTGGTGTCAACGGAAGTCGGTGTGGTATCTTCGCGTGTAGGTGTGGTGTCAACGGAAGTCGGTGTGGTGTCAACGGAAGTCGGTGTGGTATCTGCGCGTGTATGTGTGGTGTCAACGGAAGTCGGTGTGGTGTCAACGGAAGTCGGTGTGGTGTCAACGGAATTCGGTGTGCTATCTTCGCGTGTAGGTGTGGTGTCAACGGAAGTCGGTGTGGTGTCAACGGAAGTAGGTGTGGTGTCAACGGAAGTTGGTGTGGTATCTGCGCGTGTAGGTGTGGTGTCAACGGAAGTCGGTGTGGAATCTGCGCGTGTAGGTGTGGTGTCAACGGAAGTCGGTGTGGTATCTGCTCGTGTAGGTGTGGTGTCAACGGAAGTCGGTGTGGTGTCAACGGAAGTCGGTGTGGTGTCAACGGAAGTTGGTGTGGTATCTGCGCGTGTAGGTGTGGTGTCAATCGAAGTCGGTGTGGTGTCAACTGCAGTCGGTGTGGAATCTGCGCGTGTAGGTGTTGTGTCAACGGAAGTCGGTTTGGTCTCTGCGCGTGTAGGTGTGGTGTCAACGGAAGTCGGTGTATTGTCTACGGGAGTTGGTGTGGTATCAACGGGTGTAGGTGTGGTGACTACGGGAGTAGGCGTGGTGCCAATGGGTGTAGATGTTGTGTCTACGGGAGTCGGGGTGGTGTCTACGGATATTGATGTGGTGTCTACAGGAGTCGGTGTGGTGTCTACGGGAGTCGGTGTAGTGTTTACAGGAGTAGGTGTGGTTTCTACGGGAGTCGGTGTGGTGTCTACAGGAACTATGGTGGAAGGCATAAGAGTTGTAGGAGTTACAGCATCGCAGGTTTGCATTTCCGTTTCTTCACTTACATCTTCGCAATCTTCGCAAACATAACACCGCAAAGGGTTTCCTATAATCAGAAGAGAATGCTTAGATTTGATTGACCAAGTTTTGTTAAAAACACCCTTTTATTTATATTTTTATTACACTATCTTTCAAAAAATTCTCATCAAATGAGGTTTTCCTTTAATCTTTTATTCATGGTGTCTGGAAGAAAATATTAACACTACGTAATACAAATATGACATTGCTTACAATTATTTATGTAATTTAAAAAAAATATATATTTGTTAAATGTAAATCAATACCCCCCTAATTGGGGGGAATTTTTTTCATGATTTAAATAATTTGGTGAATTCTACCTATAAATTCTAACACTATAGACATTCAAATTGAATAACGTACACACATATACAAAAACAGACACTTTTTAAAAAATATAATGCATAACCTTAGGAGGGTATTACCAGAGAATACCGGAAAATCTTCATTTTTAACAAAAAATTTAAATTGTTTTTGAAAGATTGTTATTTTATCTGGTACACGGAGTTTTAAAATTATGAAAAACTAAGTTGATTTTTAATACACTTAAGGTTATACCGTTGGTCGTTGGCAGATTTGTTCAATTTTCAAACAATAGATTCTATTAAATAACACTAATTTCAAATCATATAAATCAAATCACACAACAAAATAAATCAATACATAATCTAGTAAACACAGTTTTCAGAATTTTAATTTTAGTTAAAAAAAATCTTTAAAAAATAAATCCGAGATCGTGTTTTGTAACAAAAATACCTCAGTTTTTCTATTTATTTAAGGTCTTACAAACTAAAATAATTCAAATTTACACAATTATTTTGATTAGACATTATTGAAAAATACTTACAAGAGAAGAAGTACACGATATTTAATAATTTATCATCGTGCCTTTTGAGCATTTTTAATGCTTACTTGAATATAGGTAGGTAATATATTAAAGCAAGTTTTGAATGAAGTAAATCGATATAAAAATTTTAATTTAAAAAAAAATTGATAAGGGGAATAATCGATCTTTCTCATCGGAACCTCCCTGAGTTGCAAGTATTTTTATACTTTTAATCTCAGCCGCTGGTCAATCGCTCTTAACGAGAGTATATTTATTATTCGTTTGAAAAGCGAGAAAATCGCTATGTGATTATTATCTATAAGAAATTAATAAGATATTTAGTGATTTTAATTAGCTAATTAATTTACGATATTATTGTTTGGTTAGATTCTAATCTTAGATGGTTCTAGTTGATTAAACCATACCACTCCATTGTACGGTGTTGTCCAAAACCGGTATGAATTAATGCCGTGCATAAGCGACCCACTGTGTTTTGTCTATTGCTCTCAACAAGTAATATTAGCATGGTGCGATTTCTTATAATGATCTTTTTGTGTTTGAAGCAGCACATTTTTTATGTATGTGTTTTTTAGAGGTGGGACATAAAAGTCTTGAGAGGTTGAATAATCTGATTTTTAATTTTGATTAATAGTCTCCGAGTAGTTTCCAGTGGTAAAAGTAAGGTTTTGTATGCTCCCCCCCATGCAACGATACCATAAGTTTAGTATATCTCTTAAATTAATAAATATGTATATAAGTTTTCTTAATCTATTTATAATATTGGTAATTTGAGTCTAATTTTCAAGGTTAATAACCTATATATATTTATATAACCGAAATATTTAATTTATTTTTTACTTGCAGTAAAAAATAAATTATAATAAATAAACAGTCATTGTTTTGACGTGTTAATATTTTAGTATTACATTTTTTGCATGAATTTTAATATTTAAAGTGATAGGAAGTTTTTTTTGTTATTTATATTAAAAAAGTATATCACAGGTTTTTTCAATGTTTAATGTTAATAAATTTTGGTCAAACCATTCTTTTAGCGTATTGATCTCATGGTTAGCAGTTATTTAATGTTCATTCCATGAGTCTGCTTGGAATGTAATTGCAGTATCAACTGCATATGAAATACGTTTTCCTGTTATTGGCAATTCGAAGATATTATTAATTTTTTATTTTTTATTATTTAATCTATACATATATTATAATTACATGTTATTTTTTTCAATGCCTGTCTCACTAGGGTAAACCTGTGTCGAGACAGACGTAGAGTTACATAAATTGTATACAAACATGGTTATTTGAATATGAAGGTTAATTACATTTTAGGTTCAATACAATAAAAGGCAGTTGATTGGAAGTGTGAATTAATTCTCTAAAGAGTTTGATCTTACAAATCACAGGAAAGGTTATTAAACATATATTACATACATATATTAAAATGATATTACAGTAAAATGAATTGGAAATGGAATAAATTGATAGAAATATACATGATATTACATATATATATTAAAATGATATTATAGTAAAATGAATTGGAAATGGAATAAATGGATAGAAATATATATTAAAATGATAATTATGTTAGTTTATTTGACGGGATTCTATTGTTTTTTATTTTATTTATTTTTTATTAGGTCGTACGTAATTGGGTATTTTTGTCTAAGTGCAATTGGTTTTACATATGTTTGCTATAGTGAAACGTCCTTTACTTGCAAGCCATTTTTTTATTTCGCTTTTGAATTTGGTCATTGTTTCTGTTTGTCTAATCGTAGCTGGTAGTGTATTGTATAGTTTGCAAGCTATGTATTTAAAATGTATTTGTCCAAAGGTGGTTTTAGTAAAAGGAGTTTGGAGAATTTCTTTGTTTTTGGTTCGGGTATTGTGTACCGCTTGTGTTGTTTGGTATAGCGTTTTGTCGTTTTTGTGTAAATTAATCAAGATGGATTTTGCAAAGAGCTGTTTTATGTCCATAACGTTGAAAGTATTGAAGATCGTATCAGTGCTGGTAGTGAGAGGGAGTTTAAGAATTATTTTAATGATTAATTTTTGTGCTTTAATAATGGGGTCAAGGGCACTAGAAACAGCATTTCCCCAAGCTAAAATTCCGTATTCTATGTGTGATTGACATAGTGCGTAGTAAACAGATTTTAAAAGATTTAGGTTTAGGAAATTGCGTGTTTGTTTGAAGAAGTATATAGATCTACGAATTTTATTTGTAATGTTATGGATATGTTGTTTCCAATTAAGGTGTGTGTCAAAGGTTAATCCTAAATATTTGATATTGTTAACTTGTTCAAGGCATGGGCAGTCGCAATTACAGTTCGGAGATGAATTTTTACATTCGTGTATTTTTAGTGTTAGGTTTAGGTTTGACTTTAGAATATTAGTGAGACTAAACAGTAAATATTTGGTTTTCGATATATTTAGAGTTAATGAGTTAGAGTCAAGCCAGTGTTTCACCTTTTGAATTTCTATCTCCGCTTTGGCGTATACGGTAGGCCAGTCTTTCGCTTGGAATAGTAGGACTGTGTCATCGGCGAAACTGACAATAGTGGCGTCGATATCTAGCTTACACAATTCATTAATATATATTAGGAAGAGCGTTGGGCCTAACACACTGCCTTGCGGAACCCCTTAATATATAATATGAATAGCAAAGGACCCAAAATGGTGCCGTGTGGTATTCAAAGTCGCTTGTATTTGGTTCACTAAGAGTGTTGTTTATTTTTACATATTGATTTCTAGAGTTCAGGAAACTTTCTATCCACATATTAGCGTTATTTATAATTCCGATTTTGTTAAGCTTGTATTGTAATTTCTTGTGACTTATGATATCAAAAGCTTTCTTTAGGTCAGAGGGGGGAAACCTTTTTGCCGTCGGGGGCCATTTGGATGTGTTGAATATCACCCGCGGGCCGCACATAGACTTTCGCACTATACTAAAAGATTTGTCAGATTAATGATTTACTCCAATTTGAGATTAATTTTCAAATAGATTTGGTGTTTTTGAACATTTCTTAAAATGAAATACAGTTTTTTAAAGTAGATGAAAGACTCTTTTGTGTTTTAATATTAAAACGAAAATTTACCGATCATTATTGATTAAAGTTTTGATTTGAAAACTGACTTATCCCTTCAAGTAAACTTAAATGATTACTTATATACTTTAAAAATATCACTTTTTACGAAACTAAAAAAATTAATTACAAAAAGTTTTACAAAGGTCACATGACTTTTTTAATTATCCAATAAAAATTATTTATGAAAAATTCGCAAACTTTGACAAATCTTTCGTGAACATCCAACCAATAGTGGTCGATCAATTTTTGGAATATATTAAAATTATTTAGAAGTGTCTATTACAAACGTTTAGGGAACGTTCCCAACTACGTGAGCCGTTCAGGGGGAGGAGAATACTACGCTTGGTCACAATGAGGGGCGGGGGGCGTAGGTTTTTTATCACGTAGTCAATATCCTCTAGGGAAACCTCGCGTTTTTATCGAGCTACATTCGAATGTGGCGCGCGGTGTTTGGCGCTTTTTAAACTCGCAGGTGGTAACACTGACGTACATGTGCAGATACGTCAGCTGATTGAAAACTGATACTTTTTGTTAGCAAGAAATGATTCAAAACCATATTTATGAATTACTACATCAAAACTGTAGGGGGAGGGGTCTTGGAATATACTACACGTGGTCACCGAGGGGGGAGGGGGGGTTAAAAATTGCAATAAGTGGGTCACGTAGTATGGGTACGTTCCCTTAAATGCAAATGAGGCGTATTATAATAAATGCTTCACGTGGTTTCATTTTGAGTAATGTGATTTTTTTTTTTTAATTTTCCCCATACTTTAACTATACAAAAATACATTTATTAACAAAAACTATACTTTATAGTACTGAATAGCTTTAACTGTATAGTTAAAGCATGGGGAAAATACAAAAAAAAATAAAAATTCATATAACTCAAAATGAAGCGAAGTGGAGATTGCCGCCTTTGTATTTATAATACGCATAAAATACAAAGCGCGGTGTTGCCATTTTATAACACGGCAAAAATCAGAGCTTGTACGGTTTTTATTCAATGCATAACTAAAATACCGTTTAACGTTTGGTAAGTTATATTCATAAGTAAGTCTGTAATTATATGTGGTGATTTGATATATCTACTTTATGTACATGTCACATTATGTAAATAAATATAATGAAACCGTAGTTAGATGTCTAAGTTTTTTTACTTTACATTTATATGGATAAATTTTTTTTATGGATTTACTTTCCTTTTTTTATTTTAATTTAATTTAAAGTAAGTTTAATAATGTTTTGCAAGTGTTAAGTTTTTTATTATTGTGACAGCTGCTTCGGCTTACATGGCAGAACTTAATAATAACATTATCAAATTTAATTTAAATTTAAATTAAATTAAAAAAAAAATCAATGGAGTTCTACATTAGATATAATTAAACACAAAAACAATAAATAAATAGTTTTCTTTAATCTAAAATCTTAAGAATAAAATAATAATATTAATAAATATAAAATTTCATAAATACCAACCAGGAATTATTAGATTCCTGGTCAAATAAAATTATTCACGCAAAACACTTCAATTATCTCAACCAAACGTATGTTGACAAACTTTCGTCAAACAAATGGTTGAGTATTGGAGAGTTGAGCGCAGAAATAGAAGGATTTATGCTTGCTATTCAAGATAGAGTAATTAATATCAAAAATTATAGGAAGCATATAATCAAAGATACAAATCAAATTGATGATTTATGTAGAAAATGTGTGGCTTTTCCGGAAACTATAGAACATAATATTATATCGGGATGTTCTATATTAGCGCCGTCTGAGTATACATTTAGGCACAATCAGGTTTTAAAAATAATTCAATAAAGTTTGGTAATTAAACATAACTTGATTGAATGTCATAATATAGTACCATATTATGAATACGAACCAAATTCATTTTTTGAAAATATTTTCATTTAAATTTACTATATGAAAACTATACTAACAGACAGACCAATTAGTCTCAATAGACCCGATATAGTTTTACATGACAAAATTTAAAAAAAAAACTTATATCATTGATGCTATTCCAAATTCCTGTAATATTGAAAAATTGTTTCTGAAAAAATAAGAAAGTATACAGATTTAGGAAATGAAATTAAAAGAATTTGGCATTCTCAGACTATAAAAATATTACCTTTTGTTATTTCGGCTACTGGCATTATACCTAGGTCTCTTATTAAAAATTTAGGCATATTAGATTTGTCAAAGAATTTGTATATATACCAGACAACTGGTTAATAATAATAAAACTAATTACGGTTAACTAATACTTTAATTTATTATTTAGGTATATTGTTATCATGAGTTAATATGAATTCATTATAGTACCGGAATTTATAATACGGGTACATAAAAATGTCTGTTCATATAAACAAGTACTTTATGTGTAGGTATTTAGTATTAATTATTTTATTTAGAATTGGGTAAATTATTAATTACTAACTTTTGCAACAGTTGAAAAAATTATGTGAACACCTCTTAAAAGTGCCCACTGCTCCCAATCCTCGAAAGACAGTAGCCCTATGGCATCCCCAATCGGTGTATGTTTTGTACTGAGGGTTGTGGGGGAGTGGAAAGTGAGAGGAGAGGAAGGAGGAGAACTAGAGTACCTGGCTATTCAGAACTGAAAAAAATATTTCAAGCAATGTTTCGATCTTGAAAGTGGTCTCTCACCGGGGCGTTACTAAGAGCATCTTCCACCCTGGATGTAATAAAATCCCAGAATGTTAACTTTTTTTATCACTTGACTTGTCATAATATATTTTCTCTGTCTTATATTTGTGCATTTTTTTCGAATATTATTTCTGTACCTAACAGATCTGACTTGTAAGAGTGGAATGATCTTCTTGTTAAAAATTTGATGTTTATATATTTTGTTTTAAAGAGTTTTAATTTTCAATGTACTTTCGTCTAAATTTTAAGTTTTCTGCTATCGGTTTCGATACATTCGTGTCATTCACTAGCAAACTTAAAACTAACTTAAAATTTATACAAATACAGAAATGATTTGTTATTAGGTGGGGTAGTGATTTTGGGGGATGGGGAGAACAGTGGGAGGAGTCAACATGGCACGGGAACATTGTCAAAAGGGGTGATTTACAGGTTTTTACATAGTTAATGCCCAAGAAATACAAAAAATTATATTTATATACCTAGCTCATATATAGGAGATTTTTAGCAGTCTTGTTATCTTTACTTCAAATCAATGTACAATGTATTTAAAGAACAGTATTCAATGATTAAATAAAACCTGAAAAAAATATTATTCTGCAATTTACGTCCTTGGAAAACTATGTAGTGGGAGGAGTGATTTTGGGGGACGGGGAGAACATTGGGAGGTGTCAACATGGCACGGGAACATTGTCAAAAGGGGTGATTTACAGGTTTTTACATGGTTAATGCCCAAGAAATACAAAAAATTATATTTATATACCTAGCTCATATATAGCAGATTTTTAGCAGTCTTGTTATCTTTACTTCAAATCAATGTACAATGTATTTAAAGTACAGTATTCAATGATTAAATAAAACTTGAAAAAAATATTGTTCTGCAATTTACGTCCTTGGAAAACTATGTAGTGGGAGGAGTGATTTTGGGGGACGGGGAGAACATTGGGAGGTGTCAACATGGCACGGGAACATTGTCAAAAGGGGTGATTTACAGGTTTTTACATGGTTAATGCCCAAGAAATACAAAAAATTATATTTATATACCTAGCTCATATATAGCAGATTTTTAGCAGTCTTGTTATCTTTACTTCAAATCAATGTACAATGTATTTAAAGAACAGTAGTCAATGATTAAATAAAACTTGAAAAAAATATTGTTCTGCAATTTACGTCTTTGGAAAACTATACGAGTAGGTTTGGTTAATTTCACTCGTAAAATAACCGAGGCTGTGTTTTAGCAAAGACTATATTAAGGTAAGATTTAATGTAATCTGAATGAATGCTAAATGATTTCATAATCTGCGTTTTTATAGATGGAGCAAAATGATTATGAATATATAATTTCGACCAGAAACAAACTCAATTCTTTCAAGAAAGGCATGCAAATACAATATTGTATCGGTGATTCAATCCTATATTGTATTTGTATGCCTTTCTTAAAAGAATTGATTGTTTGTGGACAAAACTAATTATTCATATTCATATTGCGCCATCTATGATAGAGCAGATTATCTTTTACCTTATCACCTTAAGTCATAATGTCAAACATGTAAATTGAAAATCGATTTTCAACTGATCGAAAAATGTAATTTTCCGCAAGTACGGTTAACTACTAGCGAATCCACAGTGGATTCGTCAGCACACTACGGGTACAAACTTCACAAATCCACGGTGGATTTCTTGGCACATTATTTTTTTTAATTTTTTTATTTACATTTTTTTTATACTTGTACAATACAAGTTTTGATTAATTACGGTGAAGAGTTAGAAGTGAATAAAATACAGGTAAGTAACAGAAAATATAAAGACACATAATACGGGTTGGATAAAATATGACTTGACAAAATGTGGATAATACAGAATATAAATAAAGTAAAAATAGATAACCTGCCAATATCCTCCAAATTAACAATAATTATTAAGTATTAATAAAAATGTATAAAATTGGTATTTACAATAGTTTATGAATTATGGTTTAACCACGGCTTTACATAAATATAGTCACTTTTATGTGTTTAAAAAAAAAATATAACATTAGGTCCACGCAGGAGGCCTTGAGGAAAATAATTTCTCTCAGGGCCTATGTCATCTGTGAAGATGCAGTGTGGAGGGTCTTTTTGAGGAGAGGAAGGAGTGAACATGGGTCTTGAAGAGACCCAAGTTGTAGGAAGGAGGAAACACAGAGGCCGGCAAATTGTTCCACAGCCGAGCTGTTGAATTCAAGAATGAGTCGTAGAAACGACCCGTTCTCATGTGAAAAATGTCAACCGTGTACATATGTTCAGCGCGCGTTTGGTATGTTTCCCGACTTTTCACCGGTGCCGAGGGGATCAATGATGCTAGTTCCTCGGAGCATCTTCCATTGAAATGCCGGTAGAACAAGGACAGAATTCCCACCCGACGCCTGAGCTCTAAAGATCGTAATCCGTTTGTTAAGAAGGGAGAATCTATCAAACGGATCGCCCGAAAACTATTAAAATAGATCACTGGTTAAAAAAAACTATTTAAACAGAAAACCATTAATTTACCTAACTGGTTAAGAAATCTATTAAAATAGGTCTCTGTTTAAGCAAACCATTAAAATGGGTCACTAGTTAAGAAAACCGGTAAAATTTGTCACTCGTAAAGAAAATTATTGAGATGGTTTCTCGTTAGGAGTGAGAAAACCATTAAATTAGGTCACTGGATAAGAAAACTATTAACATAGGTCACTGTAATAACCTGAGGGAGCCAGGAGTAGCACCAACATCAGTGTGGCTTGGAGCAGCCTCATGATTGTAGCAGTTGACAGGCAAACTTTCACGGCCACTTTAAACCTCACAATAACTCGCGCCACATACAAGTCATCTGCTTTTATTGATTGTAAAATCCCTTTATCTCTAATTTTCGCATCACTTTATCAGCGGAAGAGATAATACATCCTTCGGATACAGGCACTTCTCGTTTTGCTAGGTGAGATTGGGAATCAGCACCTTTAAATTGTATTACCTCTGACAATTACATAGTTAGTACTACCTTGGAGTACTGTATATTTATACTTCCTCTCAGTTTGCTACGTGCGGTGGGTGGTGAGCGTCCGGATTCATGGGGGAGGTTTGTCCGGGTCTTGGCGGCGAATTTACGTCAGTCCAGTAGCGATCCTGATCGGGAGACGTGGATGATGGAGACCCTTTACAACTATCTACCACTTCCTGGGCTGCTACGAATTTTAATAAAAATATAGTATGTGAAGTAAATACGTAATTAATTTGTAAACTTAAAATATATTTAACAATGGCTATACCTATACACTTTGTTCCACTCTTACACCGCGAATCTTTGGAGGTATATATGATAATCTGAGAAAAAAAGGTCAATAATTTTTTTTTAAATTAAGCCTTTCTAATTAGCAAAAAAAATGTAAAAAATGTTTACTTTAATTGCACGTGTTCGTATAACAAAACGGCTAGCTTCACATTATGGAGAGAGATTAGGAAAAAATAATGTTTGTAAAGGTGCATTTGCTTACACGAATGCTTTGTAAATCACATAAATCACATGAAAACGAAGTCAGTATAATTATCAGTTTTATTCAGGAGCCCATAACGATTCCTTACGCCCAGACTCACTGCACCACTCCATTAAACCTAGTTTACAGCACTCTGCCCAGGATTGGGCTAAATACATGCTTTGTTGTAATTGAAATACAAATTATTTATTGTTTTTGTGTTTAATTCGTAGAACTCCATTTAATTTTTTTTTAAATTTAATTTAAATTAAATTTAATAATGTTTATTATTAAGTTCTGCAAGTGTTTTAGTTTTTATTATTGTGACAGCTGTTTCGGATTACAAGGCCATTTTCAAACTGAGGTGTTTCATAATTAGATGACGATATTTATACGATTTAAAATGTCAATTGAAAGTGAGCAAATTGATTTATTATCGGTTAAACCGAAATCTTGGGAAAGTAATAGATTCTCCCCCATGAGTATTTTGAAAATTGTAAATGTGTTCTTAATTGTTTAATAATGACGTTACTGCGAGGAATATTATTTAGGTTTTGTGAAGATACTTGGAAGAGGTGAATATATTATTTTCCTTACTTTATTAATTAATGTTAAATTAGGGTCCTTCGTGCGTTTATTAATTTCTAATTGTTCGAGTAAATTCAATCGAAAAACTTTTTTTTTTCTACATGTAATGGTTTAGGTCCCTTGGTGTTATGTGGGTTGTGATTATTCACCAAGAGATGTTCTGCGAGTTTTGAAGATGTGTTTTTATTATTATAACATCGAATATGTTCTTTGAATCTAGTTGAGAATGCCCTTCCGGTCTGTCCGATGTACTTAGCATTACAGTCGGCGTGGTCACATTTTAATTCATATATATCACTATTACTAAGTTTAGGATTTTTACTTTTAGAGTTTACTTAGTAATAGTGGTATATATGAATTAAAGTGTGACCACGCCCGCTTGAGACTTTTGATCTCTCCAGCAGAACTATATCTGGACATCGCCTTGCACCCCATTGGTAAGGTTGAATTCATGTCTCCGTTACTCCTGCACACGCTGACACCCAGATTACGACCCACCCCTCATTCCCTTTTCCTTCCCGGAACTTCCCCTTCTTTCTTTTCCCAAAAAAGACCCTCCAAACAGCTTGCCCTAAGATGGCATAAGCCCTGAGGGAAATAATTTTACTCAGGGCCTCCTGTTTGGAGCTCATCTATTTTTTTTTAAAATAATGATTTATTATTTATATAAAATAAAACTATACTTTAAGCCACAATATTTTTCACTGGAGTTCATATTGTACTGTCATAGAAATACGCGCACAGTTTGACGCTTTCAGACGCTAAAATACTTTATAAATTTTAATTATTCATCCTGTCAATATATACATGGTGTCCGGTGGTAAAGTTCATTAACTTCGGGGGATAATTCTACATGATGGTAGGAATAAAAAAGTTTTAGGGGTATTTTATCCGGATTATTAGCTGAACGTGTAAGGTCGGCATAATTATTTTGCGTTATTGCCAAATCTACCCACTCGTGCCTCCGTACCTCGATTCCATGAGCCAGTGTTAATTTTGAATGCAACTGTCATTTTCCTGCTTATCCGCAAAGTAGGTAATTTAATGTACCCAGTAGTATTTGAATTTAAAAACTGTGTTATTATGATCAAACGTTGTTAATTTTGTGTTTTTTTAACTAGTGTGTATTTATTAAGACTTACGAGTACGTAAAAGAAAATGTTTGTTCAGTGCGTGTTTAGTTTGTTATTGTCAATGACTTTACAATACATCGCCACTGGTTCTTGTCTATTTAGTTGTAAACTAACCTTACTGATAAAATTGTGTTTCTTTTGTGCGATTTTGTTAAACCCATGCTCCATAAGGCATCAGCTAAATAATAGGATCACATTACCTGCATTTCTTAATGAACGGCCTTCCTATACTAATAATATTAGTTTTCTTTTTCATGCTTGACTACAAGAAGAAGGTGGACTTTTTGAAAATTTCTTAAATTAGTCAAAAAACAAAGACACTGGTTAAAAGTGTTTAAAAATGTTATTGTTATAAATGTATCTTCATTTTGTTATTTAGTGCAGTTAACTTTTTTTAATTTTATTTAAAACAAAAGATTTGGTAGCGTAATTTTAATTGTCAAAATATCTGCCTGTTATTGTTTACACGAGGTTTCCATGGATAGGTCGCGTTTCCAATCTGGGAGGCGATATGGGTACCGCCGCCCCTGGAACAATTTATTGGATTACCAACACCTCTGCCATAGGTTACCCCAAGTGGTTCGCTACGTTTGGTGACTTAGCACGGGTGCCCGGGTTAGGTTTATCCGGGTCTTGGTGGCGGATGCTTCGCAAGGCTGGATCAGGAGAGACTGTTTGAAGAAGATGTTTTGACCTCTCAAGCAGGACTCTCTTGGAACATCGCCTTGCATTGCAGTGGGCGGATTGGATTCACAAGTCCGTCATCCTGAACACATTGAACCCCAGATTCCTACCCACCCCTCATATATTATTCCTTTTCAGACTTCTCCTCTCCTTCCTTTTCATAAAAAGACCCTCCACACAGCATCCCCAAAGATGATAAAGGCCCTGAGGGTTTTTTTTTTCTCTGGGCCTCCGATGCGGTGTTAATGTAAAATAAATCAGAAATGTGTGTTTTAGTGGGTACATATTTTTGTATAGGAATTTCGTAAAAAGATATTTACCTTTTATATTCCTACCATCATGTAGAATCACCTCTCGAAGTTAATGCACTTTACCCCCGGACACCCTGTATATGTAGGACCTTACAATAAGGACGCTCGAACTTTGTTAGGTTATGTTATAGCAGCCTTGTTGTTAATGTGGCACCTGTCAATTTTTTCGTCAATGGTTTAACGAGCTATGTAGACACCTGGAATTCATTTATTTTCGACACGGACAACCTCTGTTGTTGATTTCCAACACAATTTTTTTTCTAACTAGATTCTATTTTAGATAGCTTTGACTGAAAACTGCAAGAGTGCGCTAATGTAAATAAAATTTTCCAAATAAAACCATCCGGCAAATCACCATGGAAGGTTACGGCGTTGAACAACGCGTGCAAATTATCAAATTTGAGAATTGATCAAAAGGGTACGGTTGTATTACGCGGCAGCGACGGCCATCGAGATTGTGCGGTTTAACGCCTTTAAACTTTTTTTTTTTCATTTATTAAGTTAAAATAAATTTACAGTTCACTTTCTTAACTTAAGTATCTACATATAAAGTAATAATATTAATTTTGTTCTTTTAGGTTAAATAGTTTTCTTTTAAATAGTCTGGAAGGAGATTATAAATTTGAACACCCTCATGGCCAATGCTTCTCTTGCCACTTTCAGTTTTAACAGTATTTGTGTACAGTTTATTATGTTGTCTAGTATAATGC
Organism: Limnephilus auricula; assembly: GCA_951813805.1. NCBI lineage: Eukaryota > Metazoa > Arthropoda > Insecta > Trichoptera > Limnephilidae > Limnephilus > Limnephilus auricula. Next base: position 18,794,056 of record OX638388.1, on the reverse strand, counting down.
TTGTGTATTTGTGACGTTTTTATAAATGTTGTGTTTGTGTGTATAAGTCCATTTTGTATTTTGTAGATTAAAAGGCAAGTGTTATATTCGTACAAAGTTCTTATTTTAAGAAAGTTCAAATCCTGGTATAGTTTTTTTGCGGGAGTATCTGGGTTATAATTGAAAAGTTTTTTAATGACTTTGTTCCGTATTATTTGTAAGTCGTTTAAGTACGTAATGTATGTGTTTACCCATAACTTCTTCCTTTCAGCTATTTTAAGTCGCAGGTCTATGCAAATAAATCGCAAATTATTGACGCCCTCAAAGTTAACACAACAAACGCCATTCAGCAAATTCAGCCAGACTTATGCGACAAGTCAATGAAAATTGGATCTCCCGAATACTTGCCCCTAAGCAAAACCGCGGCGGACATTTAAACTATAATTAATGTATTTCCCACTTATTGCCAAAAAATATATTTTTAAATAATAAATTTTTTTTGTGGATATCTTACACACAACTTGTTTTATTTACATTTTAAAATCGTGCGTCCTTATGGAAAGATCCTATACAGGATGTTAAGCATCGTACTTGAGTTACTTTAACCAGTGATTCCTGACATAATTTGGAGTAAAAAATGCAAATGAAATTTTGGTCTCCGGTGACTTTTTTGATGAGATCTTTAAAAAACTTTTTCTTCAAAATCAAAGAAAAAAAAATTCTTCGACATGTCGTCACTGGTCTCTAAGCCAAGAAACCAACCAACCCCTCACCCCGCCCCTAACTTCCCAATACCTACTGATGTTTATGTTTTTGTAGAAAAAAAAAAAAAATTCAAAAATGTCACCGGAGACAAAATTTCATTTATAATTTTTACTTAAAATATATAATGTCAGGAATCACTGGTTAAAGTAAGTCAAGTACGATGCTTAACACCCTGTATAATGAAAGAAATACACAATTATTTAGATTTCACGCAAATGTTACAATGCGGGCTCTCAATTCTGATACCAAATATCAACAGTAACTGCATATATTTCTAACAAATAATATTAGGCACTAACTAAATATCTAACAATCATGGCCTTTCTCCGCAGGATTTTGCAGAGAGGATAGATCGTCATAAAACTCTTTCTTGACATTCTCTTCATTCACATTCATACATCGCATCATACATAGGCACTCGTCTAGAAGGTATTCTGATTCTTGATATGACCTAATTCAAATGTTTGATTCACTTGATCGTCCCAGTCCGACTTTTTCTAGCATTCACTTTTGCGTCATAGGCGTAGGTCTTTTCTATGCGCACTCCTTTCTTTGTTCATTCGATTTACATGTCCAAAACTTATAAGTGCACCTTTCGTAACCGTATTAATTACCTTGGCATCTTATATATATCGCACATCCTGTAGAAAAGTGTCGTAAGTCAAAAAAAATTTTTTACAGAAGAGCAAATGAATGAATGATGAACAAGTGGTTCCGTCAAAACAGACACTAGCGACATCTTGCGGAGATGGTGTGATCTAACATAAAAACGGTGTTCGTGGGACATAGATTAAGCGCCTCCGCCCACTGAGGCAACTGAAAACTCTCAACTGCCAACTGTCTTTGTATGACAATGTGATATCCCGCACACTTCACAATCACACAAAACCACGTTGTCAATGGTAACGCAAGCGGTAACTCCATGGTAACTCGCAATTGGCACTGCTGATTGCGGTGGTCGGCCATTGCTAGTTGCCAGCTGTCAGCTGATTGTTCTTCATCTATGGTTAAACAAGCTTTTTGACCAATCAAGACATAGGGTCGAAACACGTAGAACGCGGGTAAAGCAGTCGGCGCATGGGCAGCCGACGGCCGACAAGAATGTTTGTATGTAAACGTACAAAAGCGCACACAGTGAAGCCAGATTCAAATGTCCGCAACTCGGTACAAAATACCGCCGGCGCGCTCGGGCGCTGTGCGCGGGTAGTCCGAAATACGAAACACGCTTTCTACGTGTTTAGACCCATAGAAACCAGCCAGTTTTAGTTTGTTTTCAGTTGCCTCAGTGGGCGGAGGCGCTAACCTCACCTTTTCATAGACAAAACGTTAAACAGAAAATTTGGAATTATGACATTTTCTATGGGATGTGCCTGGATGTGTGATGCAATGAGGTAGACGTATGCATGCGTGAGTGTATTTTCATAAATTTACTTATAAAACATTATTTATAGAAATATAAAAATATATAAATCCCCTAAATGTAATAACTTCTATAATTTACCATCGGAAAGCGTGTATGACGTCATTCCAACGCTGGAAGCAGTTGTGTAAGCAGCCAGTAGCGAAATCTACGTCATCTCTTATATTGTCTTCTCATTCGTGAAAATACCGAATTGGTCACTAATAAGAGGACGTATCTCTGAACAAGTTCATGGAAACATTCGCTATATTTTCATGAATTGAAATATTGCTTGAAATGGCTTTAGCCATGTTTAATGAACAGGTTTGAATAGCTAGGTACTTACCCTCCTTCCTCTTTCCCATTTCCTTCCACTAAAGCCGTGCAACATACCCCAATTAAGTATGCTATAGTCTTAACTATTCACATTAGAAATGTGTTTTGTAAGAAATTATTGAGAAGTATATACCCACGAGTATGGATACGTTTCCTTATTTTCGTTATGTGGTGCTCCCACAGGCAGCGTTTACACGTCAACATTTTGCCAATTGGGGAGAACATATAATAAACACATAATTTTACAAGTCAACATGTTGCCAATTGGGGAGAACATGTAATAAACACATAATATAAGTTATTTTACATGTCAACATGTTTCCAACTGGGGAGGACATGTAATAAACACTTAATATAAGTTAATGCCAAAACTTGGGCAATGCCGGGTAGTGTCATAAAACGATGAGATTTGAGATAAGGATGGACCACAACACGAAGGATATGCCAATGACAGTAACCACTAAACATAATTAAATACTTCTTCAATAATCGCAAATTATTTTTTTAAAATACATATTGAATTTTATACTTTTTTTAAAATAGGGATTGATGTACGAGTATACAAAGTTATTAATTTATTTATCCACATATGATTTTTTTAAAGTACAAACTGTTCCCAGTGTTCCTATGATTATTTATACATGTAAAAAAGAACACTCTTATGTATGTCAGCATTTTAATAAGACCAAGAAACCACCCTTTATCAAAATCTCTTCCGGAAACAATTTTACCTTGATATTACAAAAATAATATAAATATTTGTTTAATTTGATTAGAATCTATCGATAAAATACGGATATACTTTAAAGATTTAAAAAAAAAATATTATTCTAATTTGTTGTTTCTTCACTGAAGAGATCTCATAGGAAATGTGTAATTTCTTAACGAATTTTCGGCAAGCGACCATTTTTTAAATATCACTGTCCGAAATTAAGGTTTGAATCTAGGTCAGAAATTAACATAAGATTTTGAATAAATAGTTTGAGATTATTAAGATAGATGGCAGGCTCCTTTCACCCCTCCCAACAGAGCTGAAATTAATATATTGTTTATAAAGCTAATTATTGGTTTCTTCTGCATCAAACCACCCAGAGAGAAACACAAATCAGTTCCGTTGGGGGGAAATTAAATTCCTTGGGTTATATTATTTCGGTGTCAATAAAATTTTATACTTCTTCGATAAAAAAACAAAGTGTATTATTAAAAGAGTCTCCCTTCCAATCTTTGAGTGAATCCTAAAACATTACAATCACATTGTCATAAAATCTCATCACCTCTTATTTACTGTCTTAATTTGAAAAACCTACCTACTTAAATTAATTTACAAAAATAAATAAATAACATATATTGATTTGTTATCCTTACGCTGGTCTAACTCGTTAGCACGATATAATGCAATATTACAGTACAAAAACAATGTTTATTATATAAGGTTTTTAAATCTTAACTCAAATTTTTACAAGCGGCTATTTTTGGAAATAACATAAATTATCAACAGTAGTTTTTCATGAGGCTTACTTTCAAGGAAGTAAAAAAAAACAATTATACGTCATCAAATCGGCAGGTGCTCCAGGGTAAGTATTTTTCCATTGCGCATTACTCCTAGCAAACCTCCGATCCGTAGTTATTTGTTAAACAATTAAAAAAATGTAACTAACACACTTGTTGTTCTACGAAAGTTGTTAGAATATTGCGGAAATTGAGTTAAGTATATAGTATAGCAGAAAGACCAGGAGAGAGAGAGAGAGAGGTGAACACATGTACTGCCAGTGACGCAAGAGGGTTCGGATTAAAACAATCGCAGAATTGGCAGCAGGGTGATGGCTGCGAGCAGCCAAACAGCTGGACGAGACAGGATAGCCAGATTACACAAGTCGTCATTGCAGACTTTGCATCCTTCCACGCGTTCCTTGTCCAGTTCAGCGAACATGGCGCAAACGACATCGTCTGCTGCTTCGGCGTTTATTTGTTGGCAGCCCCGTTTTGTCTTACTCTCTCCATCTTCATCTGGAAACGAATAAATGGTTAGAAGGTTTTATTGTAAACACGGAAGCTAGCAAAATATGAGATATCGGTGATTTGAATTTTTTTTGTTAAATTGGAAAAGGAAATAAGACATATCATTTTTAAGTAATGGTATTAGTGATACGTCTATGATTTGGTATGCTGTATCATAATATATGTTACCTTTATAGACAGCTTTTACACAGCGGAACTCCGGTCCCTCTGCTTGTGCCAGCTTCCTTCCCCAAAACCTGGGATATTTTCTATTAGAGTTTAAAATAACTTCAGGAAGTCGGTTTTGGGGGACTAAGATTCTGCCTGGACCGCCGGAACCGTCGTCGATAACCGTTGTGGTATCGTCGGTAACAGTTGTGGTATCGTCAGTAACTGTTGTGGTATCGTCGGGAACCGTTGAGGTATCGTCGGTAACAGTTGTGGTGTCGTCGGTTACAGTTGTGGTATCGTCGGTAACTGTTGTGGTATCGTCGGTAACCGTTGTGGTATCGTCGGTAACCGTTGTGGTGTCGTCGGTAACCGTTGTGGTATCGTCGGTAACAGTTGTGGTATCGTCGGTAACTGTTGTGGTATCGTCGGTAACCGTTGTGGTATCGTCGGTAACCGTTGTGGTGTCGTCGGTTACAGTTGTGGTATCGTCGGTAACTGTTGTGGTATCGTCGGTAACCGTTGTAGTATCGTCGGTAACCGTTGTGGTATCGTCGGTAACCGTTGTGGTATCGTCGGTAACCGTTGTGGTGTCGTCGGTAACCGTTGTGGTATCGTCGGTAACAGTTGTGGTATCGTCGGTAACAGTTGTGGTATCGTCGGTAACAGTTGTGGTATCGTCGGTAACCGTTGTGGTATCGTCGGTAACCGTTGTGGTGTCGTCGGTTACAGTTGTGGTATCGTCGGTAACTGTTGTGGTATCGTCGGTAACCGTTGTGGTGTCGTCGGTTACCGTTGTGGTGTCGTCGGTAACCGTTGTGCTGTTATCGGTAACCGTTGTACTGTCGTCGGTAACCGTTGTGCTGTCGTCGGTAACCGTTGTGCTGTCATCGGTAACCGTTGTGCTGTCGTCTGTAACCGTTGTGCTGTCGTCGGTGACAGTTGTAATTTGGGTAGTGGTTATGGGAGGTAGTGCACAGGTTTGCGTCAGTGTATCCTCACTAACATCGTCGCAATCATCACACACGTAACAGTCTAAAGTGCGTCCTGTAATCAGAGAAAACATGACGCTCGTTTTTAATTTTAATAATTTTATTTATTTATTTCTTTGTTATAATAGTACCTACAAAAATAAGTCATAAATTAGGTATTCTCCTTTCCCACAATTTTATGTTTAAAGAAATCTTTAGCCCCAAGACTAGTAGAAAATGTATATAACAAGGTTGGCTCAAATAGGCATTTTTTCGACTTTGTCTCTAGTCCATGTGAGTCCGAAAGGAACGATCTATTTACCTTTTCGCTGGGTATATGATATTATTTTTTCTTAAATCTACATTAATTTCCTTGCAATTGTGTTTGTACATACAAATCGAATTAAAGCCGGTAAAATATTGATTTTTAAATATAAAAATGTGATGTACAGTGGTGAAAGGTAGAAAAAATCGGGGAGGCCCAAGGAAGAATGCATTATCCCTTTTAAACATTTTCTTTCTTAAATACTTACTTTCATTAATTTTTTCAAATTTTACCCAGAATAATTATGTCATTAAAGAAGAAGATACAACCAATAATCTGAAAACGAAAGTATGAAAATGAACAAGACACAGAAAAATAAAAGATATCGATTGCAACTGACAATCGCCTCTACCAATAAGGATATTTCCCCCTCTTATTAAACGTCATATTTGTCAATATCATATTTCAAATTTCAGATTTAACAATATTATCTACGACTATTTTTTTTGTATAGCCGAATTGGTAGAGGCGCACGTCCCGGTAGGACGAAAGGTTCTGGGTTCTAGTCCTAGTTGTGACAGTTATCTTTTATTTTTCTATGTCTTGTTCATTTTCATATTTTCATTTTCTGATTATTAGTGCTATCTTCTTCTTCATTGAAGGGAATAACCTTCAAAAGTTATAAAAAGAGAGTTGTTCTTATAACCACTCGAACGCTTTTTGCCACATTATGGCACTATTTCCAAAGCTTTCGATTGCTTTACGTGGCAAATATTCCCCAAATTCTTTGAAAGATTTTTTGAAATATTTTCAACTGTTGCCGCATTCTGCAACCCAGATAATAAGTTAGCTGATAAATTGATGGATGTCTCAATTCCTTATTCTGTGTTAATGTTGATAATGTTTTCTGTGGAATAATATTTCACGCAATTTCAGAAATATTTTTTAACTCAATTGTCAACCGCTTAATACTGTTAAAAGTGTATGTTTTATTGGATTTTTATTACGTATTTATGCACAGTCTTAAGGCAATTGAATTATCCATCTATTAAACGTGTTTTCAAGCCATTAAAATAAGAAAAAAATGGTCGCTTTTTACCGTTTTTCGAAACCCAAATAGTGTTTTAATTTTTACAATTACCGATCTAACTACGTTAAGTGTGCATTTAACTACAGTTATTCAATCAGAGCGATTCATATAAAGAGAAACATATAAATCTCATTTAATTGAGATAACTTTTAACTCAATAAATTACAATGTAACCAGCTGTCAGTCGAACTCGTGGCTTTCAAAATGGTGATAAATTCGTGGCAAAAACGTATCCTTTAGAATGTGATATTTTACGTTATTTAATTGGTTTTTCTAACATGTCTGTAAACCAGTGTAATAGTGATTGAAATATTAATGTATTTAAAGTGTTTAAATATCGTAACAATTAAATCTCAAGTGAATATTTTCAAAATAGTGTTTGTTGGTTTTATACGACGTAATACTTTGTTCGAGATGACTATGTTTGCTAATACATTATTTTCAATAAATAAAGCATTATTGAAGAAGAAGATAACAATAATAATCTAATTTTTTTTAATATGTAAATGAACAAGACACAGAAAAATAAAATGACTGCGACTGGGTTTCGAACCCAGAACCTCATGTCTAATCGGGACATACGCATTAACCAATTTTGCTATAGCACTATGAGACTGTCGTATTAGTCAACTTCATATTTCAAATGTCAGAATTTGGAAAAAAAACATTAGTCGAAGATAATATTGTTAATTCTGAAATTTGAAATATGAAGTTGACTAATACGACAGTCTCATAATAGGGTGCAATAGCAAAATTGGTTAATGCGTATGTCCCGGTTAGACGTGAGGTTCTGGGTTCTAGTCCCAGTTGCACCATTATATTTTATTATTTTTCTGTGTCTTGTTAATTTACATATTTTAAACAATTAGATTATTATTGTTATCTTCTTCTTCAATGATATATTATATTGATGGGAATAACCTTCACAAGTTAAAAAGAGCGTTTTCTTATAAAAAAATAAATAAAGCATTAAGCCAGGGACACACACGGCGTTATAAGCTCTAGCGTTATTTGGCTTGGCCTATTTCAACATATTCCTCGCCATGCATTCCAATCGCAAATGTATGGCGAGCGATATGGTGAAGTAGGCCAAGCCAAATAACGCCGGCGCTTTTAACGCTGTGTATGTCCCTGGCTTAAATCGAAATAATTCTTATTGCGGATTAAAGATAATGAATGAATCTGTCTGGGGTTCTTGGTAAGTGCGTTAAAAATACCATTTTAGTGCTATTAAGTGTGTGCATTTCACAAAAAAATTTCTGACGAATTTTTTTTTATACGAACCATTTATCTTGAGAACTTATAACATTCATTTTATTATAGATATTTGTATACGTGTTCATCAATTAGACCATTTAGATGAAACTTCATATAAAATATTTAATGTGGACGCAAAATTGAACTTCCTCCGGCAGTTTATAACTAGAAAACCCAGAGAATATATTTTTTCTAATGTTTACGATTTTTTAATAATTTATTTATAAATCCTAAAGACATGGGAGGATTATCTAAATATAGGTGAATTCATTGGCTATAAAGCACTTTATTCGGTTTATATGTCTCCGGATTAAAATTCGGGGGTATGATTTTTTTTATTTGGGCGGAAAATTTTGAAAATGGTTACCAAAAAACCTCGAGCAATCTGAGAAAAAAAAAATTAATTGCGCTGTCGCTCCAGTGGTTATAAATTAGAATATTATCTATTTCCTCCTTAAAACTACACCCAGTTTTAGGTTACACTAGAATGCACAACCTCAAAACTTAACTCCAAACCATTTATAACCCCGATACCGGGTACACGTCAGCTATTTATTTTTAAATTTTATTAATATTTATTAATTTTTTAATATTTTAATTACATATAACATAAATCGTGTTACACTATTTTTAATACCCGTGATAAAAAGGCGGAGAAACGTATGCGAATTACGTTTTGATGTATATATTTATGTGGAATAATTTTATCGGTTTACCCGCGTAACGTGGTCCTTAAAAGGACTTTTTAACTCCTGACGTTTCAGACAGATCTCACCGTCCATCTTCAGAGGCCTTATGTCTTCAGTTTTGTCTCAAACTGATCGCTTACGCGTGTCTGTTCGGTCCAGAAGTCAAGACCTCGCGGACTCAAGCGGGTTACGCGGTAAACCGAGAAATTTATCTACATCTTACACCCGTGAAAACCTTAATCATAACATATATATCGATGGTCCCGAAGAACAATGTGGGATGTGCGATTTTATAGTTTTGCTGTAGAGCTGGTTATGGTTTCATTTATGCATGTTTACTGCGTTGGAGTTTTAGCTTATAAGGAAAATATACATGTTTCATTAAATTTTATCCAAAACTTAAATCCAGAATTTTAAATCAACATAAAGTCTTAGAACCTCTAGTTTTACCGGGACAAACGCCATTCCTATTAGGCCACTGCCACAAATTATTATTTAAACGTCATATATGTCAATCTCATTTTTCAAATTTCAGAATGAACAATACTATCTTCGATTTTTTTTCCACATTATCGGCAGTGACCTTTTTATTGGAAACAAGTGTTCAATGAACGTGTTTGTAACCTGGATAGTATCTCGGATAAATATATCTGATTTTATTTACATGGAACACTGATTGATCTTTTTTGAAAAAGTCTAAATTAATATTCAATTTTTATTAGAACAAATATCTTTTTTAATTTTTTTAAGGTTATTGCCATCAATATAATATATATCACTGAGGAAGAAGATAACACTAATAATCTAAACGAAAATATAAGAAAAGAACAAGACACAGAAAAATAAAAGATAACGGTCGCAATTGGGACTCGAACCGAGAACCTCTCGTTCTGGATTGGAGTTACAGTAGTAGACCGTTTTTTCCCAGTTTATTTATTTTTTTTTTTTTTTTTAATATTTAACTTAAAAATAATAATATGTCATTTTTCCATAAGACTATTATGTTAGGTCAAATGTTATTTTTAGTCGAATATCATTATTTATTTATATCAGTTTTAAAAATATTTAAAACAATCATTTTCAACAGTTTCAATAAGTTTTTTTTGGATTAATCATAAATATATACCACTTAATATTTTCAAAGATTTGCACGCATTGTTAACTATTTTGTCGCATATTAAGATTGTTATAGCAGAAAAATATTAGGTTTTACCTACAGAATTAATAAATTTGTTTAAACCACGACTTACTACAATATGCATTACCTACTAAAATAGAAATAAGCGTCTAAGTCTAAAAGTAAAAAAATATTATTTTTCAAAGTTATACTTCATACTTCACTTTCAAAGGATTCCAGAATGACCAATGTGTGTAGTTTTTTTAACGTAAAATTCACTGGTTTAAGAATAAAAGGTTGAAAGAAAATATTTTGGTTACTCGTTTAAGAAACCGGTAAAACATGCCACCGATAAAAAAAATAAAAAAAAAAACAGAAAAACATATCCTTTGTCAAGAAAACCAGACACATTTGTGAAATAAATTTAGGTAAAAATTTCACTTGTCAAAAAACCGGTGAAATATTTCTCTTAAAAAATTTAAAAAATATTACCTGTTGAAAAAAAACGTTCAAATGAAAACACTCCTTAATTTTTTAATATAATATGTCGCAGGCTAAGAAAATCGGTAAAATATTTCAATGCTTAAAAATCCTGTAAAATATTTCACTTGTCAACAAACCGGTGAAATATTTAACTAGGTAAAAACATTGTTATAATATGTCACCGCAAGACCCATTAACGAGCTTCCGTGAATTGAAATTTAAAGTTGCGATCGTGCCCTTGCAACTGTGCAGCTGAAAGATTGATTATTCTCCGTACCTAACAACTCAATATATATATCGACTTTATTTCATTCAAATTTTTTTTTAATATATACATACATTCAAGTAAGATATAAAAATGCTCAAACGCTTGATGATACATTTTTTAGTATCGTGTACTTCTTGTAGGTATTTTTTGATCATAAGTATTTATTATTTTTCAATAATGTCTAAGCAAAATAAGTGTGTAAAAAAATTGAAGTATATTATTCTGTAAGCCCTTAAATAAATAGACAAACTGAGGTATTTTCGTCACAAAACACGTTCTCGGATTTATTTTTTAATGATTTCAATTGAACTAAGATTAAAATGCTGAAAGTGTCTTTATTAGATATATTTATTTTATTTATTGATTTATTTTACTGTAGATTATATGATTTAAAAATTGTGTTGTATAATACAATACTTTGATTGGAAATTTAACAAATCTGTTAATGACCAACGGCATAACCTTACTATATTAAAAATAAAAATGGTTTTTCAAAATTTGAAAAATAACTTTACTAGATAAAATGACAATCTTTCGAAATTAATTTATGTTTTCTTGTAAAAAAGAGTCAATAAGTCAAGAATTAGATTTAAAAAGGACAAATTTCCGGTATTCTCTGGTTACCTTCTTAAGAAAACCCGTGAAGTATTCAACTGGCTTTAAAAAAAAGTGTAATGTCACTAGCTAAAAAAAACCATTAACATATCTAACTGACTTTAATTTTTTTTTTATATTTCACTGCATAACACAAAAAAATATGTCACTTCTTACAAAACCTGTAAAATATATAACTGGTTATGAAAACCAGTAAAACTTGTCACTGGTAAAGGAAACCTGTAAAATATATCACTGTAATAACCTGAGGGAGCCAGGAGTAGCACCAGCATCAGCGTCAGCGCGGCGGGGAACAGCCTCATGATGGCGGCAGTTGGCAGACGAACTATCTCGAGCACTTGAAACCTCACAATAACTCGCCCCACACAAGAATCCTCTGCTTTTATTGATTGTAATATCCCTTTATCGCTCAGTTTCGCATCACTTTATCAGCGGAAGAGATAATGATTCCTTTGGATAGCGATCATAGCGAAAACATAAGATTTCTCGCTCAACTGCGACCAAATAAAAATGCTGATAACAGCCTACTCCTTCTTTTCGTGAGCAAGGGAACAAGTCTCCATAGTTTTGTTCGGCTGGGCCGGCTAGGGTTAGAGGGCTTGGTTAGTCATACTTACCTAGTTGGCTAGGCATGTATGGCTCTCACCCTTCATATGGGCTTTCAATAATTAATCCCATCTGTAGGAGACATTTGATTTTTTTCCCAATCAAGAACGCCATCCATTGACCCCAAGAACGAAATCCTCACCCTGCCCTTACCTGTCCAATACCTACTTATTTTTTATGTTTTTAGTTGTAAAAAAAGCATCAAAAATGTCACCGGAGAACAAAATTTCTCTAAATTTTTTTTTCTCCAAATATTGTCTGGAATTACTATGTCAAGTACATCACATTCTGTCCTGTATATTTGTTAAGCTTCAGCACTATGAAATGGAAATAAACATCACTTTGTGGCGTGCTGAACTGACTTAAAAAAAGGTAAAAGGTAGGTCTAAGGTTTTTTAGTGGCATAAATCCTCAAACTGTAATATTTAAATTGTATGGAATACATATCAAAATGTCGGAAAATGTGTGCAGGTTGAAAACAAGTGAAGGCATTTTCGATCGTGTTACCTAAAATGTCAGTAATATTACATACAGAATGCCCTTACATCCTTACGAATAAACGTGGTTTAAATTTTATATAGTTGATAAAATACCGTGTACGTAAAACTTTACTAAAGAAACAAAAAATGACTAAACTGTTAAAAATTAAACTAAGTAAACAGCCATGAAAAGTTATAGGGTAGTTTATTTGTTATAAACAAACAATTATCATTTTAGAAAAAAGATAATTTTTTGTTTTTGAAATATATGTTAATTTGTATAAATTGGAAAAATTTACCTTCGAACACGAAAAAAACATATCAATATATTTTAACGTCGAAAAATTTTATAGAATACGAAATTTTTGAAAACACATTCCTATTATTTAGGATATCTGCTAGTAACCGTGACTTCAATTTTTATCTCGTGTATACAATAAAAAATATAATTAAAATTAACATTGATTTCTTGGCCTTATATTTACCTACACATTCATAAAATGTTTTATTTACGACAAGCTTCTGCCCGCGACTTCGTCTGCGCAGGATTAGTACTTCGAATAGCCTATTTTCTTTTTCTAGGTCCCAACTATGTTTATATCTACCAAAAATCTTAACCTATTTATTTATAATATCTATAACTCTCGTTTCGATTCAAATTACTCGTCTAAATATTAGGAAATAAATTCACCAATTAAATATTTTTTTAAATAGAATTTTAATCATTGTTTTGCAAAATGTCATTCACAAATTTCGACATTTTCTATTAAGCAATAATTATTATTCATAATATATATTAAAAATATCTAGCTTTAGATATTATAGCCTTTATGTTATTCTGATGTATGAGCTATATTATTGTAAAGTTTCATTTAAATTCATTCAGTAGTTTTTGCGTGAAAGAGTAACAAACATATATACATTCATACAAACTTTCGCGTTTATAATATTAGTAAGTGAGCGTTCACATTTCCGTTTTAAAAACGGAGGCGGGTCCCGTTTTAAAAACGGATGTCCTAGCGGCTGTAGTGGATGTATGGAGCTGTTCACACTTGTCCGTCTCCGTTTTAAAAACGGATCCGTTTTTATTGTCGGAGAGATTGCCAGCGCAGCGCATCCGTTGTAAAAACGGATGTGTCTCGCTCGCCCATAGGTTTGCATGGAGCTGTTCACACTTGCCGCCCCGTAGCTCCGGCGAAACCCGCCACGCCCCGCTCCCCAGCTCGAACGCTCCGAGCTCATTCACACTTCCGTTTTAAAAACGGAGGCGGGTTCCGTTTTTAAAAACGGAGCCCCACAGCACTATTCACACTTCCGTTTTAGCGACGGATCCGTTTTAGCGACGGATCCGTTTTAGCGACGGATCCGTTTTAGCGACGGATCCGTTTTTAAAAACGGATCCTACTCTACGAAAACAAATAATTGTCAATTCAACCAAAAATTATAGGTAGATTATTTTGTAGGTACTTATGTAGGTTCATATTTAGGTACTTAGGTAGATACTTAGGTAGATTATTAGGTAGATACTTATGTAGGTTCTCAGGTAGGTATTTTGGTAGGTTCTAAGATAGATAGGTATTTAGGTAGATAGAGTAGATAAGTAGAAAGGTACTTAGATAGGTACTTATGTAGATTCATATTTAGGTACTTAGGTAGATACTTAGGTACGTACTTAGGTAGGTTCTCAGGTAGATAGGTAGATAGGTCGATAGGTCTTAGGTAGATAGGTACTTATGTAGATAGGTACTTAGGTAGGTACTTAGTTAGGTACTTAGGTAGATACTTAGGTAGGTACTTATGTAGGTTCACAGGTAGGTACTTAGGTAGATCCTTAGGTAGGTTCTCAAGTAGGTATTTTGGTAGGTTTAAGGTAGATAGGTACTTAGATATGTACTTATGTAGATACTTAGGTAGAATCTTTTGAAGTTACTTAGGTAGACTATTTTGTAAGTACTTGTGTAGGTTCGTATTTGGGTAATTAGGTAGGTACTTATGTAGATTCATGTTTAGGTACTTAGGTAGATACTTAGGTACGTACTTAGGTAGGTTCTCAGGTAGATAGGTATTTAGGTAGATAGGTACTTATGTAGATATATAGGTAGATTATTTTGAAGGTACTTGTGTAGGATCGTATTTCGGTAATTAGGTAGGTACTTAGGTACTTATGTAGATACTTAGGTAGATTATTTTGAATATACTTGTGTAGGTTCGTATTTGGGTAATTAGGTAGGTACTTAGGTACTTATGTAGATACTTAGGTAGATTATTTTGTAGGTACTGGTGTAGGTTTGTATTTGAGAACTTAGGTAGGTACTTAGGTAAATTCTTAGGTACGTACTTAGGTAGGTTCTCAGGTAGGTACTTAGGTAGGTTCAAAGGTAGACAGGTATTTAGGTAGAGAGGTTCTTAGGTAGATAGGTACCTATGTAAATGGGTACTTATGTAGGCACTTAGTTAGGTACTTAGGTAGATCTTTAGGTAGGTTCTCAAGTAGGTATTTTAATAGGTTTTAAGGTAGATAGGTACATAGATAGGTACTTATTTAGATACTAGATAGGTAGATTATTTTGTAAGTACTTGTGTAGGTTTTCTATTTGGGTACTTAGGTAGGTACTTATGTAGACACTTAGGTACGTAATTAGGTAGGTTCTCAGGTAGGTACTTAGGTAGGTTCAAAGGTATTTAGGTAGATAGGTCTTAGGTAGATAGGTACTTATGTAAATAGGTACTTTTGTAGGTACTTAGTAAGGTACTAAGGTAGATACTTAGGTAGGTTCTCAGGTAGGTACATAGGTAGGTTCTAATGTAGATAGATATTTAGGTAGATAGATACTTATGTAGATAGGTTCTTAGATAGGAACTTATGTAGATACTTAGGTAGATTATTTTGTATGTACCTGTGTAGGTTCGTATTTGAGTACTTAGTTAGGTACTTAGGTAGATACTTAGGTAGGTTCTCAAGTAGGTTTTTGGTAGGTTCTAAGATAGATAGGTACTTATGTAGATACTTAGGTAGATTATTTTTTTAATTACTTAGGTATATTATTTTGTAGGTACTTGTGTAGGTTCGTATTTGGGTACTTAGGTAGGTACGTAGGTAAATATTTAGGTACGTACTTAGGTAGGTTCTCAGGTAGGTACTTAGTTAGGTTCAAAGATATGTATTTGGTTAGATAGGTATTTGAGTAGATAGGTTATTAGGTAGATAGGCACTTGTGTGAATAGGTACTTATGTATTTACTTAGTTAGGTACTTAGGTTAATACTTTTTTTTAAGATTAGGTCCACACAGGAGGCCCCGAGGAAAATAATTTCCCTCAGGGCCTATGTCATCTTTGGGGATGCTGTGTGGAGAGTATTTTTAAGGAGAGGAAGTTCTGAGAAGGAAAAAGGTATGAGGGTATGTAGGAATCTGGGGTTCAGTGTGTCTAGATCATCCGCCGCCAAGACCTAGATAATCCTTACCATATAAACCCGGGCACCCCTGCTAAGTCAGCAAACGTAGCGAACCACTTGGGGTGACCTATGGCAGAGGTGTTGGTTATCCAATAAATGGTTCCCAGGGCGGCGGTACCCATTCCCGGCTCCCAAATTGCAAATACTTAGGCAGGTACTTAGGTAGGTTCTCGGGTAGGTACTTAGGTAGAACCTTAGGTAGGTATTTTGGTAGGTTCTAAGGTAGATAGGTACTTAGATATGTACTTTTGCAGGTACTTAGTAAGGTACTAAGGTAGATACTTAGGTTGATACTTAGGTAGGTTCTCAGGTAGGTACATAGGTAGGTTCTAAGGTAGATAGGTATTTAGGTCGAGAGGTTCTTAGGTAGATAGGCACTTTTGTAGATAGGTACTTATGTAGGAACTTAGGTAGGCACTTAGATAGATACTTGGGTAGGTACTTAGTTAGGTAATTAGGTAGATACTTAGGTAGGTACTTAGGTAGGTTCACAGGTAGGTACTTAGGTAAATCCTTAGGTAGGTTCTCAAGTATGTATTTTGGTAGGTTCTAAGGTAGGTAGGTACTTAGATATGTACTTATGTAGATACTTAGGTATAAAATTTTGAAGTTACTTAGGTAGATTATTTTGTAAGTACTTGTGTAGGTTCGTATTTGGGTAATTAGGTAGGTAATTATGTAGACACTTAGATACGTAATTAGGTAGGTTCTCAGGTAGGTACTTAGGAAGGTTCTCAGGAAGGTACTTAGTTAGGTTCTCAGGAAGGTACTTAGGTAGGTTCAAAGGTATTTAGGTAGATAGGTTCTTAGGTAGACTTATGTAAATAGGTACTTTTGTAGGTACTTAGTAAGTTCCTAAGGTAGATACTTAGGTTGATACTTAGGTAGGTTCTCAGGTAGGTACATAGGTAGGTTCTAAGGTAGATAGGTATTTAGGTAGATAGGTTGTTAGGTAGATAGGCACTTATGTAG
This sequence comes from Limnephilus auricula, assembly GCA_951813805.1. Lineage (NCBI taxonomy): Eukaryota > Metazoa > Arthropoda > Insecta > Trichoptera > Limnephilidae > Limnephilus > Limnephilus auricula. Next base: position 18,777,144 of record OX638388.1, on the reverse strand, counting down.
ATAGGTACTTATGTAGGAACTTAGGTAGGCACTTAGATAGATACTTAGGTAGGTACTTTGGTAGATACTTGTGTAGGTTCATATTTAGGTACTTAGGTAGATACTTAGATAGGTGCTTAGGTAGGTTCTATAATTGGTAGTTCTCGTCCATTATTACAGTTTTAATTTATGAACTGAGGAATAGAAAAGCCAAAAATATTTTACTACCCCTCCGCGTGTTATCATCTGCACAAGGAAAGTAGCACCAAAGTTGTTTTTATTATTTTTATGAATAATTTTACAAGAACGAAAAAAAGTTAGTCAATGGATTGAGTCAAAAATAATCTTAGCCATAAAGGGGTATTTTTTAAAAGTTGTTTCTTGTATAACTTCAGATTTATGTAATGAAAAAACAAAATAATTAGTACTTTACGCTTATATTTTTGGTAACGTAATTAATAAATCTATCTTAATTCCAATAAATTTAAAAGGTACGAAAAGTTTCAATGTATAAATAGCATATTTTTTCATATTCATAATGTAAACCGATTCGTAGTAAAGACAAATCTAAATAGTGATTTGGCGTATAACTTCATCAAAACAAACAGATGCGACCACGCAACTCGCCTGCTTCCTCGCGACTGGGAGCGTTCGGGCTGGGGAGCGGGGCGTGGCGGGTTTCGCCGGAGCTACGAGGCGGCAAGTGTGAACAGCTCCATGCAAACCTATGGGCGAGCGAGACACATCCGTTTTTACGACGGATGCGCTGCGCTGGCAATCTCTCCGACAATAAAAACGGATCCGTTTTTAAAACGGAGACGGACAAGTGTGAACAGCTCCATACATCCACTACAGCCGCTAGGACATCCGTTTTTAAAACGGGACCCGCCTCCGTTTTTAAAACGGAAATGTGAACGCTCACTAAGATGTTCAAAGACCATCGTTCAGAATCGAACCGTTGCATTGCTTGAAATAGTTTGTATTTGCCGATTAGAATTTACAATTTACGAGGCGGTTATGGGTTCCACCGCCCCGGGAGCCTTTTTTGGATAACCAACTCTCCTGCCATAGGACACTTAGTGGTTCGCTACGTTTGGTGATTTAGTGTTGGTGCCCGAGTTGATTGGGTGAGATTTGTCTAGGTGTTGGTGGGGAACGCGTTTGCCCATCTACTGCGTGACGGGCCGGATTAGGAGATTGGTTGAGGGAGACTTAACCTAGACCTGTCCAGCCGGACTCTATCAGACCCATCGCATTGCACCGCAGTGGGAGGGATGGATTCATACTCATGGACACATTGACCCTCAGATTCCTACCCACCCCTCATACTCTTTTCCTTTCCAGAACTTCCTTTCTAAAAATACCCACTACACAGCATCCCCAAAGATCACATAAGCCCTGAGGTATTTTTTTTCCTCATGGCCTCCTGTGTGGAGCCAATGTAAATAATTTTTTTAGGTAGCCAGGTACTTACCTTCTTTCCTATCTACTACCTCCAATCTCACAACACACTTCGATTGGAGACGCCATAGTTCCGCTGGTTCCAAACGGCTGGGGGCAGTTGGAGTTTCTGTGCTCTCTCTTTCATTTTAAAAAATCGCGAAAATCTGTTTTTCTAAAAGTAATTCTAAAATCTAAAAAGTTTGGGAGCCCTTGGAAAAAGCGATTACGCGTGGATGTCTTCTTCACCTGTGATTGAGCAAAATTAATTTTCTGATTAAAAAAAATATTTGATCGATGAGATAAAAGACAACATTGGGAACAAGTGTATATTGCGTATCGTTATAAAAAATCAAGTGTGTACAAGTGTATTTTACGTATCTTTAATATGTATTGTATCCATGTAAATGAAAATGATAATAGTTTTACATGGGTATTCATATACTCGTGTACGATTATGTACACGATTAATACACGAAAAGATTTTATTTTAAAAATTAAAGTTCATACTCAGAACCAATTCGAGTGCTCGAAGTCAATGACTATGGTAGATAATAAACAAAGATGTATGAACTTTTACAATACAAATTTAAAAAATGCAATGTACCATAGCAGGCAGTAGCTACCGCAGCCCGAAGCACTATTTTTGAGTATATTGTTTCATTTAAAATAATGATCTTTCATTTTCTTTGGTTTTCAATTTGGAACTGATTTTAGGAACAATTCAGGCAAACGAAATTTTCAACAGATGTTGTATATTTTTAAGTTTACTAATGGCGTTCATTTGAAAGAAAATTTTGTAATAATCTAAAAATTATAGGAAGCATATAATCAAAGATACGAATCAAATTGATGATTTATGTAGAAAATGTATGGCTTTTCCGGAAACTATAGAACATTGTATATCGGGATGTTCTATATTAGCACCGTCCGAGTATACATTTTGGCATAATCAGGCTTTAAAAATAATTTACCAAAGTTTGGTAATTAAACATAACTTGATTGACTGTCATAATATAGTTATAAATACGAAATAATTAATTTTTGGAAAATAATTTCTTTAGAATATACTTTTAATTTTATTATAATTTTTTCTTTATAATAATTTCTTTAGAATATAATATACTATAAAACTATACTAACAGACAGACCAATTAGTCATAATAGACCCGATATAGTTTTACACGACAAAATTTAAAAAATAACTTACATCATTGATTATTAGTATTCCTATTTATCATAGCTATTCCAAATTCTGTAATATTGAAAAATCCGTTTCTGAAAAAATAAGCAAGTATACAGATTTAGGAAATGCAATTAAAAGAATTTGGCATTCTCAGACTATAAAAATATTACTATTTGTTATTTCGGCTACTGGCATTATACCTAGCTCTCTCATAAAAAATTTAGGCATATTAGATTTGTCAAAGAATTTGTATATAAAAATGCAAAAATCAGTCATTTTAAATACATGTAGGATTACGAAAGATTTTTTAAATATTTATATTGAGGGATCAGTAGGATTTATCGGTCAAATTAGGATTTCCGCCGAGCCGAACCCTCTGATATGAAAATATCTGGAGTCGGTGAATTATTTTCCCATTTAATAGTCTGGTAGGTTAACATGTTGTTCTTTTATTGTTTTGTATTTATTATACTTACATAATACACTCAATACGTGGATTTACTAGATGATCATTTTTATGGAAAAGTGTGTGAAAGGATTTAGTTTTTCCTATGGGGAAAACTAAACCCGGACCTAAAAGTCTGTTGCGTTAAAAATGTTCTGTTGTACTTACTTAGGTAGTATGTTATTTTCTAATTGAATTTGAAGGGGCTTTCGTGGAAATCTAAGTTCCGGCAAGTCTTTTTTTCTTAAAATTTCAAATATTAAAAAATTTTCTCAAATTCGAAAAAATATTTATAAATTCGTTTCCAGTTTTCCAAATCCATGCCAACCCTGAACTATTTATCAAGCAATTGTTGAAAATGTATGCAAAAGCACAAAATATTATTACGGTCACAATTAATTTAGTTTGCATTTAAGATTGCAATTTTTTTGGTTGGTTGTGAAATGCCTCGAACGTTAGTATAACGTACTTACCCTGGTGATGCATACAAATAACAAGGATACGGTTATCACTGTCATATAATTATGTTACATTTTCCATCATGAGTAATTAATTCCTTCTTGTAGTCAGAATTTCACGGTAATGAAAATGAAAATCGAGGACATCACGATAATCGTTATCACATAAATATCACTCTACGAATAATTAATGAATAGAGTAATAATATCTTCACTATAATATCCTTGGATAAAGGGTGGTCCTTGTTAGACAGTTACAATGCCCGTCTAAACTATTTCAGTAGCACAAATTTATTTTGTGTCTAAATTTCAAAGAAGTTTTGATTATTGTAAAAAGGCCCGGGATAAAAATGTACACAGCAATTTGTTTGTCTTCTTCTTTTGTACGGAACAACGAAGGAAACACCAACATTATAACATATATTGTTGTTTTTTCGTTTATTGTTTCTTTACATGGTATATTATTGTTTACATTTAAAATTTTAACCTCACTGTGTTGAAGTTAATAATTTTCTAAAATAATAAAAATTTAAAAAGTGGTTGTATAATCGTTTATTCCAGAATGTATGCAAGGGTAGAGCAATGCAATACATTCAAAATTAACAAATAACAAAGGAAATTTTTAATTTAAATTAAATTTAAAAAAACAAAATAATTTAATAATAAGATAAGGTAAAACGAAATACTTAAAGAAAAGTATTGTTACATTAATGTTTTTTTACAAATAATGGGTACCTCTATGCTACATTATGTACCGGTATGCCAGTTGATTTTAAGCTCGGCTTGGTTGAGCTTAGCGCTGCATAGAAAATAATTCGTAATACGAATTTCGTATACAGGTGGCTAGGCTAGATGCCGCCAGTATTACACCGATTGTCTGGGATTTTAATAGAGTTTCACGTGTTTATTTTTCGTTGAATAACTTAAATACTGTCACGTGAGAGCTTTATCTATGATTTTTACTGTCATCGAGAAAACGCGATTTTTAAAAATGTTACCAACGCCAGTTAATTTCTTGAACATAAAATGTTTTTAGGCAGATTCATTTTTTACAAGTTGATTTTTTGATTAAGTACCCCGCTTCAATCAGCATGGTGCTACATGCGAGGATACTAATTTTTAATAGTATTTGTTTGCCGTAGTCATGCACGATTCATGAAATTAACCGCCGAAAACAAACTGTTCTGACGTTGAAACATTTAAAATCCATTATCTGACTATTTTAGGTTGATTATCAATTAATAACATTCCTTATCGCTCGGGACACTTATAAATGAAAAAAGCAATTTAAGTAAATTTTGGTGATATGTAAGTATTCAATATTATTATATTATAGATAGTCAGATAAAATTGACAAGTGACGCCAGCGTCTCGGTGCGCCTAGGCGTCTAAAAAATGAACTATTCTGCAGTTTATATAGCCTTTTAAATTTTAGCAAAGGATTTTTCGTAGGTACATAGCGAGGATATGGACTGCCTAAAATACCGGATCATTATTGTATTTAATATGTAGTGTGACCACGCGTTGATATTTGAATTGAAATAATTTATTTTGCTATTAATTTAAAAAGGACAAAGTTGAAGAAAAAAAAATACATAATAAAAATATATATGTACCTGCGACAATATATTATGCTATTTTTAGAAATGACAGAGATGTAAAAACTGTTCGCAAACCTCGGTTCACACAAATAATTTAACAATCTTTTTAAAACTACAAAAGGGATTAGATTACTTCATAGGTTCTGGAAGGCTATTTATTACCTACAGTGGAGCCTGATTCAAATAATTTCTTTACCAAAAAAAGATTTAGTTCTAATTGCCAAGTTCAGACCAGAACAAATTCTAGTAGTACGAAATATTATATTAATTTGCGCGTTTTATTGGCGCGATAAAATCATCGGGTAAATGACTTATAAAAATATATCGTATTTTCACGTCGTGATAAATTGATTACTGTTAATGGGCTTTATCAATTCTGTCATAGTTGCCAGACGAAGGCAACATTGATAATGGACTTATCAAATTTTTGATCCTATCGGGTAAGATAAATTATCGATTTGGTTAAGAAAGTTCTACTCAGATATGTGAAAAGAAATCAACAAATAATATATATTTAACAGTGAATAATGATGAGAATTCTATGATAGCCAGGAAAAAAGGTGAAAAATGATCAGATCCAGGAATATCAGATTGGCCTTTTTGGTACAGAAATCTGCCGTCTGAACAGACCTACATTCGCTGCACTGCAAACTGTAGTGAACATTACTTTTCTGCGCAGTCTCCGGTTTTTGTGGATTCGGTACCAATACCGACAAATTGGTAACCAATGTCCGGCTAAGGTTTTAGGGGAAAGGATTTGGCTATTTCAGTTTTTCCTGGCTTTACTTATATACAAAATAAATCTTGCCCTGTGACTTTTGTAATCACACAGCGTTTTAATTAGCATAACGCTGCCAGTTAAATTTTTTACTGACATCTATTAGTAATTTCTGTGGTGGAATTACGCATTTATTAATTGTAAAATTTCGTATTACTTATTATAAATTATTATTATACTCTAATTAAATTATAACCCACCGACAATATGCTTTTTTTACGTTAGGAAAATGACTTCCATCAGAAAAATTAATTTTCTCATCTTTGGGGAAGCTGTGTGGAGGATTTTTTTAATGAAAAGAAGGAGAAAAAGTTCTGGGAAGGAGAAAGGTATGAGGGCTGGGTAGGAATCTAGGGCGCAGTGTGTCCAGGAGTGACGCACGTATGATTTTATCCCTTCACTGCTGTGCATGGTGATGTGTCGAGAGAGTTCTGTCAGATAGGTAAAAAGGTCTCCCTCAACCAGTGTCTCCAAATCCACACAATAGATGGGCAGATGTTTCCGCCGCCACGACCTAGACAATCCCCACTCCATGAATACGGACACTAAAAACGTAGCAAACTATTTTTGGCGACTTACGACAGGAGTGTTGGTTATCCAATAAATGTTTTCTGGAGCGGCGGTACACATACCCGCCTCCCAAATTTTACTGTCTTAAAATATACTTAACTACCATAAAACACACAAGTATACTTAGTCATAAAACTCAGTCTATGTCATCAAACTCAAACTATGCAACATCAAACCTATCAAATCTATATAATAATATTAAGAAAATACTTTAGCTTCGTTTTTATAGGTTCCCTGTAAATACAACATGTATAGTATATGTTATTTTTATTCCTTCATTCTCCTTCCTTTAATGATAAATATTTTTAATACTTTTTTTAGTAAATATAATTGCACATTTACACATTACACAATTCAGGAAGCTATGAGATGTGCCGTCTTCCGGTGAAAGCGCCGCATCCTTTTGTTTTCTAGTCAAAAAGCTAGAATTTATTTATTCTAGCCGTAAACAGCAATACTGCCAATTATTACCAAAAGAGAACACATACAAATAAACAGAGCGACTCATGAAGCGAGTCGAAATACACATGCATTCTAAATGCTAGTAAAACGTACAACGCGTAAACACACACCTTATACCAGATACTCTCTGCGTTCAATACACACAACGAACCGACAGGCGACCCGGCTGTTTGGTGGATGCTGTTCGTATTCAGTATTCCAAACACTAGGAAGATTTCGGATACGGCGCATGCGTATTCAGTACGGCCTGCAAAGTTCTTTGAAACACAGATGCTTGTGTACCGAGAGCATCCAGAATTCAAAAAACGACTTTAACGCGTATAAGAATAAGATTCAGAATAGCGTATTACTTTTTCTCGACCATATAAATAATTGATGACTTTGTAAAGAAGAAGCGTCGAATTAGTAAATGTAAGGTCTAAGCATCAATGATTTTTCGTTTATTTTTCAATGACACATATAAGAGATTTAGGTTCTGTTGTAATTGGTGTTTCGGAGCGCTAAGGATTTATAGAGCCAATTAGACTATTTTTGTCAGGAATTGCAACTTGCTCAAGGTGCTAATCTATAGATTTGTACATCTTATAGTATTGTTGTTGTATGTAAGTTTACCTATATATTTATTAATAGCCCAGCATCTCTTCTACAAAAAGTCACCTACCACCACTGCGTCTTCTATCGACATTTCCCTGGATTCGTAATTGTATAATCTTGTACTTTCCTCTCCTCCTGTTGATTGAAGTTTTAAACTATTTAATATGTTCAGTAAAATGTCGTATTTCTCGATATCTCGGCAATCAATATTCTAAATTATCAGCCTATTTTGAGGATTATCCTATACATTCTAGACACGTGTTGTTTAGCCATAAATCAATGTGATAATCTGTTACCCTGATTACAACAGACCCAGTTACACGGTATCACCTTGATTTCCGTACTAGCACAACAGAAATTCTCTAGAAAAGTGATCTACATCAAATTGGAAGAAAATTGATTTTTTGAGACCATCCTATTTCTAGCCCCCAGAGAAGCCAATGATAATTTGTCCCAGAATCAATTCTGATTTTTGTAATTGTTTAACAAATTTCAACAGAAGTAAAATAAATTTAGATAAATACTTCGGCCTCACGGACACGGTCACGGCACATTTCTATGGGTTGTATCTCTTCGGTGGGTACAAGTGTGTATAAGTGTACCACGTGTTTAGTTTGTGTGATCAAGATGGCATTACTACTTTGATTGATTTATGAAAACAATATAAACTGATACAATACCCAAATGCTATCTCTGGCTAGCCTGTGTTTGCTAGCGTGATTTAAGTATGTTTAATTTTCGTATTTGTTCATATAACGGCGCCCTTACCTGCGGCACGCGGTCATGTATGAAGAATATAATATATTTTTTCTTTTGGGAATTAGACACTCAACATGTCCGATCAATCGGTGCAGTTTAGTATTTAGATTTACTCGCACTAATGCGATCGTACAAGTTGCGTATTCACAACTAAACAGGAGCGCTTATTTTAGTGATATGTTATTAATAAGTACATTTATTTTTTAGCCGTTAAACATAATTTAGAAGAAAGGAAAACTCGTGGAAGAAAAAAAAATTCAGTAACCGTTGAGAAGACGATTATTTCTTTAAAACATATAACATATATTTCACCTTTAAAATAATCAGTTTATTTCAATTATTTTATATATGACACACAAATAGACGTATGCGTCTGTTTGTGTGCAAATTCTTGTTTATACTATTAATAGAGATAAGATCTATTTATGTGAGACTTTTTATCATTTTTACCAATGTATTTTATTTTATTATTTCATTTTGTTGTTACACTTGAGTTATTCAGTGTTTTATGTTTTCTTTAAAAATACAAAAGAATTGCTTTATTAACTTGCTAAAAAAAAATTTTACAAAAATCTGGACTAAAAAGTCATGACAAATAATTTATATATTAAATTATTCCCCCCCCCCCTAATGCTTGACGGTCTAATCAACTACTAATCACACAGCTCAACAATAAAAAATGATAAAAAAAATATATATATTTTTTTTTACATTAGCTCCACACAGAAGGCCCTGAGGAAAATAATTTCCCTCAGGGCCTATGTCATCTTTGGGGATGCTGTATGGAGGGTGTTTCTAAGGAAAGGAAGGAAAGAAGGAGAGGAAGTTCTAGGAAGGAAAAAAGTATGAGGGTTGGGTAGGAATCTGTGTGTGACCAGATCAGACAAACCTCACCCGGTGAACCCGGGCACCCCTGCTAAGTCACCAAACGTAGCGAACCACTTGGGGTGACCTATGGCATAGGTGTTGGTTATCCAATAAATGGTTCGAGTGGCGGCGGTACTCATTCCCGCCTCCCAAATAATAAAACGTGAATAGACCGTTTGGGCACCGTTCGAACGTTAAAAAATTCAAAATTGCGCTGATCGTCGAATTTTGACAATGTCATCAATTGTGACGGTCGGTTCAAAAACCGGCTCGTTTCAAATTAACGGTTATTCATTTTTTTATTGAAATCTATATTAGAAAAAGAACAAAAACCTGTAAAATTTTATTATTTTAGGACTTCCGACGAATAAAGGCTACGATAAAGATAAAATAGCGATAATATTTCAAAAATTTGTTCATATATAACGACTAATCCCCTTAAATATTAAATTATTGCACCTAACCTGAATAATTTCAAATTTATTGCTTTATGACACAACATAAATGGGTCGCTATTATTATTTTCTTGCTCAATATTAAAGTAGATTTCATATTATATTGTATGAGATTAAACGTAGAAAAAAGTATTGCTAATTTATTAAGAATCCTTTTCAAATTATTCTTATTTCTGGTTAAAAACGAGGTTGTAGGCCTTACGAATAAATTAACAGGATGAGGTGGTCTAATAAACATTAGGACGCGAATTATTAGGATTTCCTGGTAAACTTTTATGAAATTACGAATATTTTATCAGGACGACGAATCCTACAGGAAAATCCTAATATTTTTGCATTACAATATGGATCTTCCTGATAATTCAACGGTAAACATTTCATATTTATTCACTTTTGTGATATTTTATCAGTAATTACTAACCTATCGTTGGATGTTTGTTTTGCACCGTTTTTGTGCAAAATCCCTCAAGGGAATATATTCAATAATCTATGAGGACTTCTTCATATTTTTACCAGTATTTACAAATACCAACGTTACCTGCCTTTACAAAAAGATGTAAATTAAATTGCCATTTACCAATAAAAAAGTTATATCATCAAATTAAATTACAATAATAATGCTGATGAGAACATGTCGTTCATATCCAGACAGGAGAGTGACATCGTGTGACATCTTTTCGAACCTGTCTATGGATGTATCTCTTAGATAAATTTATGACTAATCTATGAAATCATTGATTGCACTATTATTTATCTAAACTGATGTGTAAGATTTTATAATAGGCCATTATAACAATGGACTACACGCTTAAGCAAGATAATAGAAATATGCAGATTAAAATTTCATGAAAAAAAATTCCAATTAAAAATTCCAAGTAAAATTAAAAAAATAAATAAAAAAAACATGATTTCTTTGTTGAATTCCTACGTGTTTGAATTGAAATCAATACAAATAAATATCAGAAAATGTCAATGTCTATTTTTGATACTAGATGTTATATTAGTTCCATGGAGATATCGTATGCATGCTATTGACGATTGTCCTAATAGCCCTTCATAAAAATGTTCCTGCTCACACTTGTATGAAAAAGAAAAAGACAGATTGTCGAATATGTCCCATGGACATTTCGCGATCTTATGTTTCTTTCGGATTGTAGAATTATTTATGGTATAATTATTGTCGCTAATTAAAACAAGCAACAAAAATAAAAACTTTATTTCATTAAATGCACTTTATGGTAGTAAAATTGATACTGCATGAGATAAACATTAAAAAATTATTTTAAAGTTAATAATTTTGTCGTAAAATTGATATCGTTATAAAATATAGAAGTTCCTGGCCGGACCGACTTCTTTTTAGATTTGTAACACTTCGAATTCAAATGTCACGTAATTAAACGGTAAGGCGCCGAGGCAACTGAAACCAAACTAAAACCGCCTGGTTTCTAAGTCTTGATTGGTCAAAAAGCTTGTTTAACCATAGACGAAGAACAACCAGCTGACAGCTGGCAACTAACAACGGCCGGCCACGGCAATCAGCAGTGCGAGTCGCGAGTCACCGCTTGCGTTACCATTGACACCGGGTTTTTGAGTGATTATGTAGTGTGCGGGCCATCACATTGTCATACAATGACAATTGCAAGTTGACAGTTTTCAGTTGCCTCAGTGAGCGGATCGCCTAAGGTGACCACTTGATTTTGAATACTGGAATTTTTAGAATAATTTAAAAAAATATATACTTGTTTATCTCTTGTTTTCTTATCGGGAAAATGTATTCAAGGAATTTTTTATTATTAATTTGTAAAATGTAACTAATTAAATTTAATTTCGATACAATTTAATGTTTATACATATATTTATAATTATTTCTTCAGACATACATTTTCGACTGAACAAGTAAATACTACCTGCTTATAAATAAATAAAATTCTCACAATAACTCTCGTTTTTATTTTGATTCCACGAATTTATTAATTAATATAGGCATAGGTACAAAAAAAAATGCTTTTGTATTATTATTAATATAAATATATTTAATTTAAAGTTCCCGTCAATTATAGAAGCATATTCATTGTCATCCATCAATATCATAAGAAGCATGTTACCACTTACGTTCCTTGCGAATGCTTCATGATGACGTGATACGACCTCGGTCTGGTTTTTCAATATACCCTTCTTTATACAGCCCTGGAGTATTCATCTTCTGGGTCTTATATTAGGATGTCATAGATGGAAGATTCAAAAAGATGTACACAATAATTGGATGTCTTTCAAACTCAACAATCAATACAATTTCACTCTTTGAAACAATGCTGCAAGAGGGACGAGGAAGCGATATGCAGCGAACTACCTACCTAAGACGTCGATACAGTATTATGTCATTGAGGGAGAAAATCTTCACTGTTCTTCACAATATCGGTCCAAAAAAAATTTATGTGATTTTGATCGAAAAATCGAAAAAAGCGTTATATAATTTTTATTTTGCCAAGTAGGTATATAGAAATTTATTAATCAATATTATATTGATATTTAATGTGGATGACCGTTACACCATCTACAACCTAACCTAACCTTGAAAAACACAAATACCTGGTTTAAGGCTTAAGATAGTTTGGAGAGGAAGGAGATGGGAGAAAGGAAGGTGGGGCAGTACCTGCCTATTCAGAAATAGCCACCAAAAATGGTTAAAGCCTTTTCAAGCAACGTTTACATTCTGAAAGATGGTCTTACACAAGGGCGACACTGAGAGTATCGTTTAATCTGGAACGTGCTGGAAATATACTATGTTTTTTTTTTTTAGTAAATTGTGATATAACACAAATTAGTCGATACTTTACCCCTCGGCCTATATATATATATATTATCTTAATATACATAAAAAATTAATGTTTCTTTGTTTGTTCCTTGTGCGGTACCTAAACCATTCATCCGACTGCAATGAAACTTTGGTGATGTGTAGTGCTCAAGTCCTCGAAGGCTTCTTTATATAATTATGAGCTCTAGTGTTATGAAATTATTTCCTATTCCAATCATCCGATTACGATGAAACTTTGGTGAGTTGTTATGCGCGCACCCGCGAATGTTTTTATATATATTAGTGAAATCTATTGTTATAAAACATGTATACAAATTATACTATAAGTGGCGCGCGAGTTGTTTGAAAAATATATGTATTTCATATAGTTTAGCAGTAGGTAGGGAAGGGGGGAGGGGGATAAAATTTGGAAGGGAATGGGGAAACGAAGGGGGAGGTTCGCAGGAGGGGTGAAGAGGAAGGGGGAGGTGGAAGGAAAACGCAGTAGTGGGAGGGAAACCTTCTAATTTCTTAGTGTACGCTCCAGACGGAAAAACAAAAAATATTGTGTATTCAAAAGGATTTCAATAAACATAATAACACAAACAATTTCTTTTGGTGGAAGTGTACTCGCTAGTTCATAATAATATATTGTTATCGAAGCATCACGTTTTGAAAAATATCGCTTGTATCTGTAATCTTCATGACCTCAGGATGATAATGCATAGTTTTAGTCCTAAGTCATAAATCCACCGTGCCTGGGTAGATGGAATCGATACCGCACTCTCGAAGGAATGTATGTATTGTGATTCACGGAATTATCGTGCGGGAGAAATGATAAAACCATAATCGCAAAAACAACGCGATAAAAAGTTATCAAATGCAACCTCGACAAATTAACGTTCGTGTAGGAAATTGGGAAAAAATAAATTGCTTCTAAGGTCCAGTAAGTCTAGAGCACAGACGATCGATAAAACCGATATTGACTAAATCCGTGATCTACTGTCAGTTATCAATATTTGCGACCACGGTCAACAAGGAAATGCAGTCCATTTTTTTTAACTTAAATAACTGCATTTTTTTTTTTTAATAGTTAGTTTTAATAGTTAAAATAATTGTCAAAGTTTAAATTTTCAAGATCCCGAAAACCACCGTATCTATACGGTGAATCTTGTGACATTATCACTCTCCAAAAGTTTTATTTATTTTCAAGAGGTGTTGTCATTTTGTTTGAAAAAATCAATGGAGGAATGACTTTAGGTGTCAGAAGTCGAAGGGTTTTTTATTCAAGATTAACTGCTTTTAATATAAAAAAAGCATTAGGCAAAATGTCAATATCTCATCGCCACTGTTATTGTATTGTACCAACGTGTAATAATACATCTGTGACAGTACCTGAGGCCCTAGCACGCTTGCTTTATAACGATCGGTAGGATAACTATCGGTAACTTCTCATCGTTCCCAAGGACAACTGCACATCTCAAACGAATAGGTGACAGTTCACAATGACTAAGTGTCCTTAATATATTCGATATCAACTGTCGTTTGTACGTTTGAGATCTGCAGTTGTCCTAGGGAACGATGAGAAGTTACCGACAATCGGTCGATAAGCAGTTTATTAGCGTTCCACGATCTGCATTTCTACGGCAAACGGCAAAGGTGGTGTGATGCTGTATAAGAAAAATGCTCCTTTATCACTTAGGAAAACTAAATACTGTTGCGAGGATAATTTTGTTGTAAGTGTAATAGTTTGATTTAGGTGAATTAATTACCAAAAATTAGTTTGCTACAAATTTAACCTATTTTGTAATTAAAGTTTGACTACATCTTAATGTATCAGATGCATATTTTCTATTTAATTTTACTTTGAAGATTTTTTCCTTTGTGGTAATTGTTATAATGTTAGAATTAAGGAAAGCTAATAGCTCAGAAATGCATAAAATAATTTGCAAGGCAGATAGAAATATTACACCTTTAAATTTATACGACGAGAATTGCAACATTTTTATAAATACCAACCAGGAATTATTAGATTCCTGGTCAAATAAAATTATTCACGCAAAACACTTCAATTATCTCAACCAAACGTATGTTGACAAACTTTTGTCAAACAAATGGTTGAGCATTGGAGAGTTGGGCGCGGAAATAGAAGGATTTATGCTTGCCATTCAAGATAGAGTCATTAATACTAAATATAAAGCTTAATAGGAAGCATATAATCAAAGATACAAATCAAATTGATGATTTATGTAGAAAATGTATGGCTTTTCCGGAAACTATAGAACATATTATACCGGGATGTTCTGTATTAGCACCGTCCGAGTATACATTTAGTCACAATCTTCTTCACAACGTTCTTTAAGCAAAATAACTGCCTCATTAATGACTGGATGTGCATTAACGAAGCTTTTAGAAATTGTATACGCAATATATACGATAGAGCTCAACTTATGGAGTAGTAGAATTAAAATGAATAGTTGTATAACTATGCATGTTATGTTATTCTCTGTAATATTAAAAAAAAACTTAATTAATTTATTTAAAATACAATCATTTTTTTCCGTTCGATCTTGGAGAAAAAAGTGGTTGAAATATGATTAAAGACCTCATTAACTAATTAAATTCCGTTTAGTCTCAAAAAGTGCATACGAAGTGCCGACGACCTGCATGATCGAGGGGTAAGGCTCAGGACTCCTAGTCCGTGCGCAAATAAATTTTATTTCTTTAATTTGTGTTATTTTACAATTAATAAATTAAAAATAATATCAGAAATGCATAAAATAATTTGCAAGGCAGATAGAAATATTACACCTTTAAATTTATACGACGAGAATTGCAACATTTTTATAAATACCAACCAGGAATTATTAGATTCCTGGTCAAATAAAATTATTCACGCAAAACACTTCAATTATCTCAACCAAACGTATGTTGACAAACTTTTGTCAAACAAATGGTTGAGCATTGGAGAGTTGGGCGCGGAAATAGAAGGATTTATGCTTGCCATTCAAGATAGAGTCATTAATACTAAATATAAAGCTTAATAGGAAGCATATAATCAAAGATACAAATCAAATTGATGATTTATGTAGAAAATGTATGGCTTTTCCGGAAACTATAGAACATATTATACCGGGATGTTCTGTATTAGCACCGTCCGAGTATACATTTAGTCACAATCAGGTTTTAAAAATAATTCACCAAAGTTTGGTAATTAAACATAACTTGATTGACTGTCATAATATAGTTATAAATACCAACCAAATTCATGTTTAAAAAATAATTTCTTTAAAATATACTATGATAAAACTATACTAACAGACAGACCGATTAGTCATAATAGACCCGATATAGTTTTACATGACAAAATTTAAAAAATAACTTACATCATTGATGTAGGTAGCTATTCCAAATTCTGTAATATTGAAAAATCCGTTTCTGAAAAAATAAGGTAGTTATACAGATTTAGGAAATGAAAAGAATTTGGCATTCTCAGACTATAAACATATTACCATTTGTTATTTCGGCTACTGGCATTATACCTAGCTCTCTCATTAAAAATTTAGGCATATTAGATTTTTCAAAGAATTTGTATATAAAAATGCAAAAATCAGTCATTTTAAATACATGCAGGTTTACGAAAGATTTTTTTAAATATTTATATTGAGGGATTAGTAGGTTTAATCGGTCAAATTAGGAGTTCCACCGAGCCGAACCTTCTGATATGAAAATATCTGGGGTGCTAGAACGGTCGATCGATAAGGATCGGTAGGATAATAATTGTCGGTAACTTCTCATTGTTCCCTAGGACAATTGCTGATCGCAAACGTACAAACAATAGTTGATATCGAATATATTAAGGACACTTAGTCATTGTGAACTATCACCTATTCGTTTGCGATCAATTATCCTACCGATCCTTATCGATCGACCATGCTAGCACCCCTGGAGTCAGTAATTATTTTCCCATTTAATAGTCTAGTAGGTTAACATGTTGCTCTTGTTTTGTTTTGTATTAATTATACTTATGTAATACAATTGCATAGCGTGGATTTACTAGATTATCATTTTTGTGGAAAAGTGTGTGAAAGGGTTTAGTTTTTTCTATGGGGAAAATTAAACCCGGACCTAAAAGTCTGGTGCGTAAAAATAAAATAATATCATATACACCTAAAATAATGTACTATATGTGTTAATGTTAATATAATAATATATCATATTAAAATTATTGTGTCGATGATTATGCTCAAAATTTTATTTATGAAAAATACACTTATCACTACTATCAATTTTCTCTTTAGCTTCCTAATGACATGGAGTTCCTTCCTAATGCTTCCTTATGAAGCATAAAATTATGGGTCTGGGATATTTAACATAACATAACATAACTGGGATGTTTATGTTTATAAACTTCAATATGGTATCACCAGGTGACCGGAGAATTATGGAGAGCAGTGACGTCAGCACTGAAAATCCAATAATACCAACTTGACAGTGTGTTTTAATGACACGATTTAAAACGGACTTTTAATCATTTTTTTAAAACCCTTCGTTTAATATATAAACAGAATCAGCGTTTATTGGTCTATATGAACATATTTTTTTAAAGCCATTGACCGACGACTGACAAATATTAGCGCAGCTATATTAGTGTCATATACGCTGTCAGTATACAAAACATTTTGAATAATATCGTTCTTTAAGCAAAATAACTGCCTCATTAATGACTGGATGTGCATTAACGAAGCTTTTAGAAATTGTATACGCAATATATACGATAGAGCTCAACTTATGGAGTAGTAGAATTAAAATGACTAGTTGTATAACTATGCATGTTATGTTATTCTCTGTAATATTAAAAAAAAACTTAATTAATTTATTTAAAATACAATCATTTTTTTCCGTTCGATCTTGGAGAAAAAAGTGGTTGAAATATGATTAAAGACCTCATTAACTAATTAAATTCCGTTTAGTCTCAAAAAGTGCATACGAAGTGCCGACGACCTGCATGATCGAGGGGTAAGGCTCAGGACTCCTAGTCCGTGCGCAAATAAATTTTATTTCTTTAATTTGTGTTATTTTACAATTAATAAATTAAAAATAATATATAGTATATTTGCGGAATGTTCCAGAGTGGAAGACACTAGCAGTGTCGCCCTGGTATAAGAACACCATTCAAAATTGAAACGTTGCTTGAAATGGCTTTAGCCGTATTTGGTGACCAGATCTGAAAAGTCAAGTACTTCCCCACCTTCCTCTTTTCCATATATTTCCTCTCCGCACTACCTCCAGTCTCATAACATGACCCGATTTGGAATGCCATAGTCTCACTGTCTCAAAACGGGAGCAGTTGGGACACTTGTGTGGTATTCAGTTAAAACATATTAGTATTAGTATTTCAATTCGAAATGATTTATTTATTCGTATTTTTTTTTTACGCAGCGGTTTAATGTTAATGAATGTAAATCAATAGACAGATCTGCCAGTGTTGCCATGCGTTTATCGATATCTTATTTATTCCCTGTCAAGATCGATTCAGCTGTCATCATACAAGTATATATAAAAATTCTCGGAAGTTTCGCCTATCGATCTGATAAAAATATAAAATTGTTGATTTGACTGTGCTCGAGTTCCAGGACCGAACCGGGTAATATCGATTGTAATGGAATATCAACCCCTTTGCAATATACGTTAGGGTCGGTCCGTAAGTTTTCAGTGAGCTAGAGTGCCAAGATTGAAAAAAGACGATTTTACTGATGTTTTTGTAGCTGAAAATGATTTTTTTTTTTCTTCATAATTTCAACTTTTTGTATGAAGATCTTTCAGTTTAAGCGCATCCCCAAGCTGAAAGAATCCTGAAGATATTCATACAAACAGTTGAAATTTTGAAAGAAAATAAATTTCATTTTCAGCTACAACAACATCAGTAACGTCTTTTTTTTTTAATCTTAGCACCGTAGCTTACTGAAAACTCACGGACCGCTACTGATTTACGTATGTATAAGTGGTGAGAGATAGTAAAAATAAATAGCTTTTCAAAAAAAGTGAATTTTCAGTGGTCCGGTGAAATTGCGTTAGCTATTTACTATCTCCGTAAGCACACCGTCACGATAATCCCTTATTAGTTAGGAAAGGTTAGAGAAAATCCGTTTCGAAGGTTTTAAAAAGGCTTTGTACTACCTAACTAACTAACTATCACGTCGTTTCACCGCAGGGGTATGCAGAGAGGACGGACCGCCAAACAATTCGGCCTTGGCACACACTCCTTGGTTCATTCACATTCATACATCTCCTCATACATGCTCTTCTATTATTCCGACTCCTGACATGGCCCGACATAAGTATCTGATTCACTTGATCGTGCCATGTCTTCCTCAGGCGTCCACAACTTCTTCTTCCATTCACTTTAGCGTCATATATCCTCCTTACCATCCTTTCTTCGTTCATTCGCTCTACATGCCCAAACTACTAATCTTACTCATTATGCTTACATCAGAATTGCATTCTTTTTGTACAGTTTGTCAAATTAGAGTAAAAATATTAAAACCGGAACCAAAAACTTTGTAGGCTGGCAACACCAATTTTACTGTCAAAATGCTGTAAAATATAAATTGTATTTTGCTGAGGCATTTTTGTTTAGCGCTATAGCGTGAGTTTTCAAGTGATACTATTTGTAAATTGGTATTATTTTAAAATTTCAACGAAAATTTATTTATTAAAATAATTTTTAAATTTTTAAAAAGAATTTTTATTTATTAAATATTTATAATTATAATTTAATAATAAAAAAAATAACGCGCTTCGTATAAATATTTTCAAACACGGATACATGATTTAAATATGATTTATTTTTTTTACATTTAATTGTAGATATACAATATTGGCTTAATTGGCTATCATAGTTGTTTTTTTTTTCAGGTAATTCAGAAAGTACCAGAAAAATCCAGAAAGAGCGAAACAAATGGTGGTAATTTCGAAACTCCAGGCAAAATAAAAAAGGGTCGCACTCCGAAAGCTCTAGATAGTATTGACATCTGTTCTATTTGTCTTAAGGTACATTTTTTAGGGGGATGGTCTAAAGCCCGGGCAACACTAGGTACTTCAGCTAGTATTAAATAAATGTGAGCAATTTGTTTTTGTTGTTTTACAAATTTGTTGGCTACACAACTTTACATTTCCACCGTGTGTTATAATTTGAAGAACAGTGGCGCCCTCATATGTTTTCTACTTTTATTTGATAGACAATAACTGATATCTGAGGTTATCTAACTAGTTTGTTTTATAAACAAAACTGATTTGATTTATGCCTATACATATATGATAAATAAAATACAAATATGTTTTTATGAGACACCTCACTAGAACGCCCCTGTCTATACAGGGTAAAGACAAGGGAACTATGTCACCACCCGGTTGGGCAGCGTTGTGAGGTGGGTTAAGGCAGGGGCTGTCTTCTTCTTCCTTGCACTGTCCCAACTCATTGCCTAGGTAGGCTGTTGGGGTCGGCTCTCCTCGTTCTCAGGTTGTAGCTTCTTCGGTTCTGGGTATCGCTCTCTTCCAGGCCGTTTCTACTTAGAATTTTAGAGCATTGAGTCATCCAGGAGTTCTTTGGTCTTCCTCTGGATGACTGTCGATGAAGCTCCATAGACATTGCCTGCTTCACTGTGTGGTCTGATGCTCTCCGTTTTATGTGACCATACCATCTCAACTGTCGTTCCTCTAGCTTATTGTTTATGTCTGTGACACCCAGGCTACCACGAATGCGTGAACTTTTAATTTTATCTTTTAGTGACACTCCTGCCGACCATCTAAGCATTCGCATTTCTGCTGATTCAAATTGCCTGGTGTAGGAGTTGTACATGGTCCAGCATTCGGAGCCATACATTATCGCGGGTCTAACAATAGTCTGGTATACCTTTCCTTTTAGTTTTAAGGCAGGGGCTGTAGGAATGGTTTTATTAATGCAGGTCTTGCACAGGCAAATGAAAGAAGGAAAACATATGCCAGCTCGTTTCACATACAACTTACACAAACACGTGTCGAAGAGACGACCCTTTTTCATGAAGCCGACATCAAGTGATCCCCTCGTGTCCGCCAAGTTTCATATTACCTGTAGAACAAAATCAATATGCCTAAATGACGTCTCTGCATTAGAGATACTGCACTATCGTTCTGTTAACAATGGATTATCAATCAAACGGACCACCCACATTTGCACAGAAAATCAAGTATAGGTTTGTCAAGTATTTTGGGGATCTAGCCCAAATTAAATTTTTGGGCGTCCTTAAGATTTCCACAGGCTTAGCACCTGGTCTCTAATGAAGAATCTACTAGCCCTCAAAACGCCCGGTTTCTTGGAATCCAGTTATACACGGGCTTCTTTGGAGCCCCGATACTTGAGCCCTTTACTCCTAATTTTTACTCCTACATACATTTACATGGTTGATGGTTCACTTCGACTTCCCTCGCAAACCTTCTGTTAAGATGAAACCCGGTGGTGGAGAAATTTGAAAAATAGATTTGATTAAATTGTTGCTGTCACTGTTGCTCTTTCTACACCTGACATTGAGCGAAAGGGACAATGCTACTCGGGCTACGAATACCTAACTAAAATCTAGGTTTTGTATTCCCCACTTTTGTCCTCCAAAAGCGGACTGATTTTCAATTTTTATTTACCAACTACATTAGAAAAAACTATTCTATGTCTGTACGTTTTGCTTTTTTTTTTAAAAACATTGTCTAGTTTGTATACTGAACGACTTTTGACGGCATTTAAACCAGTCAATTTTATTGATTTTTGGAAGGTCATAACTTCTGTAAAAAGGAACTTATTAAATAAATTTAAAAAGTACCAACACGCTAGTAGTTCATATCTATTATATGTAAATACAATATTTTCTCTAAAGTTAAAATCCAGAGAGATAAATAGGGAATACGTTTGTATGGAAAAATCACCGCCGGGTATCCCCTTGCGATGCAATATACCAAAATTTCATTCATTTCTACATGGCAAAATATTATCCTTTCGCTTACCACAAGTAAGTATGCTGGTTGCTGGTAGAAGAACCATAATACTCGAGGTTTTAAAGCAGAACTTTAGCTTAGTAGTAAAATGGTTTTTGTATATTTTTTTTTACTTTCTAGATTGTAGGAATGCCAAGATAAGGGGATTAATAAAACAAAGCAATGTTTGAGTAGATTTATTGCAACAGTATGGATACACGTCACATATTATACGAGTTTTTTTATTAGCTTCTAAAGACATCAGATATCGGCGATTAGCAGGCCGTACAATTGTGAAATATTAATGCATTTATTACTCACATTGAATAACTTTTCAATGGCCTTTATGGCTTTTATGTCCCAAGATTTGTACGCCATTTTCAAGATCGCATTTTTATTATTATCAATGACTACAAAATATTTTCCAAAAGCATAATGAAATGTTTTTTCGAAATACTATAACGAACTGATTTTTATTCATAAATTGGGAAGGTAGACTTATTTTTCAAACATACATATTTAAATCTATCCGTTGTTACACTTTTCACAGGACAACATCAAACATTTGTCACAACATTTAATAATCTGTTGAATTACGTTCATGCATAAAAAACTACAAAATACTACGAGAACACATTGACCACGTTGCCATAATACAAGTAATATCCGAGACCTATAAGTTATCCATAAATCAAAAATTAGTTTTTATTAAACCTAAAAAAGATATACACAGTTAAAGTCAAACTTTTTCCTTATGAAAACAAGTTAAGTGAAATCTAAATCGGCGATTCACACAATAATTTGGGTCAGGTTATTTATTAAAAACTTTGTCACTACAAACAAATCACAAAAGATAATTATAATATTATATCAGGAAATTTACCCAAAAAATAATTATTCTGAATGCGCGTTTTATTCCTAAAATCTCGTCGCCATCGAAAATATTATTAACAAAGTAGCAGCACTTGAAAGATAATCTACTTTCATAATTGATAAAAACAAGAGTATTTGGAAGCATGTTTTCAACAAGACGTGGAAGTAAAAGTTATTTTTCAAGCCACGTTTATCTTCAAATTCTCGGTATTGTACGTAGTTGTTTTATATTTCAAGTTTATATTGCGCTTGAACAATGATTTATTCAATTAATTTAGTCGGTATTTGAGACTTTGAACTTGACGCAAATAAATACATATGATTTCGAGGAAATCAGTTAATATTTATTAGTCTGTGCGTGTAAAACTACCCACGAACTAATACAAGCATTAATTTCTAAGGAAAATAAATTATTTGATAATCTTATCGTGAAAATCTTGTGATTATTGTTTTCTCTTCGGTTCTCAGAATTTGATAACTGTACGTTTAAGTGATTATTTTACTTTAATGATTTACGAAAGAAAAATATTTTTTCATACAAAATTCCGTGGTTAAATACCTACCAATTATACTTTTAGTAAACATACGGAAATATTATATTTGTAAAACAGTGTTGTTTATTTTTACATTAGCTCCAAAAAGAGGTAAAAAAATTCCCTCAGGGCCTATGTTATTTTTGGGGATGCTAAAAAAGGGTATTTTTGGGAAAGGATGGATATCAATTCAGGGGAGGAAAAAGTTAAGAGAGGTGGGTAGGAATTGAGCATATCAATTTTATTTTTAAATTGATGAAATCATTGATGCATTACCATATTATATCATAATATATTATAGTTAAACAGTCAATTTCTTGAAATATTTTGAAAATACGCTTAAAACGAATTTTAAATGTTATTTGAATTATTATGTTAAAGCAATAAATAAAACAAAAAAATACCTTATTAAACCTGCATTATTAACTAAAAAAAAGATTATTTTGAGTTGATACACTAAGGTACTAATAAAATTAGCAGAGTGTTGAGATTAAAAACGCTTATAAACAATATTTATTTATAATTTTTAAATTTCGTAATAAAATTAACGCTTAAAGCTTTTAAATGTTATTTGAATTACTATGTTTAAATCAATAAATAAAACAAAAAATGCTGCATTAACCTGCAGTAAAAAGGGATAATTTTTGACTTAACACACTAAGGTACTCATAAAATTAGCAGAGTGTTGAAATTAAAAAAGCAACAATATTTATTTATAATTTTTAAATTTCGTAAAAAACTAATATGTGTATCTTAAAAATGAAACGATTTAAAAATTCTACTTTTTTGCAGTTACAAAGGTTTCAAAAGAAAATTTTAATTTATAATTAAATTGTCCATTTGTTTAAAAAATAATAAAACAACTGTGTAGGTATACGGTGTAAGTGTACTTTTAGGGATAGCTCGGTTTTCCCGGCACCATCAAACATATTTGGAGATATTGCTTTATGATTATACCCCCTGAAATAAAAAGAAATAATTATTAATTATAAAACTTTTTATGCAGAGGTGCAGCTGCGTTATCGAAAGAGCCTTAAAACTGATGTCACATTATTTGAAATCGTGGCTAATATTTTATCAGATAAACGACAGATTAGTCGAAGAATTTCATGCCTTATTAATGACAACATTTTCCCATCATTAGGTAAGATAAAGGGATGACTAAGCGTATTATTATTTTTTAATCGTAAACAAATCAAACATGACGTGTTTCTAGACATATTGCACACCTGCAACAGGTATGTACTTAAAGTAAAATTGTGGAATTCTGAATCATGCCTTATACGCAAAAGTTTTAAAATAAAGCTTTTAGCTTCATTACTTCAAGATACGAATATTTACACCGGAGGAGAGATAGTAAAAAATGCATCAAAGTTCCTTTTTTTTCAATCAAAGTTCTAAAATTCACAGTTCTGTTTGACAGTTTTGGACACCATTTTTTTAAACCTGTTTTGTATGATCTGACGTTTGTCGTAGGTTAGGTTTGAAGGTTAGGAAATAAGCATAAATTATTTAAACAATTCAAACTTAGAATCTAATAACTTATTTTGTGCATGTTTTTCCACCCTCTGGTGGTCGTTTCTTGAAGTAATTAAGTTGAAACGGATTGTTATTTTAATAATTTGTACAAAGTGTGAAGCGGAATTCAGCAATTTTACTGAAAGTTTATGGACAACAGAATGAATATAATACATATTAAGATAATGTATTTTGAAAGATTTGCGTTCGTTTTATTCATTGCGTACGTACAATTAATTTAATTATATAAAAAAAGAACTGAAGCAAACAAAGATTTTTCCTTTCTTAAAAATGAACTTTATTTCAATTATAATGGAACATGGAGTCGAGTTACAAGTTTGAAACATGCTGTATACAAGAAATGCATCTATGTGGCTGATTTGACTTAAGACTTGCTGCAATAGGTACCTACATTAAACTATTCATTATCTTTTTTTTCAAACTTTTTTACCCTATCTGCGTTTGACATAATTTATTAATATGTACATTATTTGTGACAAAAATAGCGACCTTTTCGTCGACTGTCATTGCTTGAAATATTGAAATCGAATAACACTTGTGACAAACACAGCTATAAAAGCGCTAGCGTTATTGTTTTGGCACATTTCGGCGTACCGGCGAGCGATATGCTAGCGCTTTTATAGCTGTGTCTGTCAGATCAATAAAGCATATATTATTTTGAAGACTTAAAATTATTCGGTTCCGCAAAAAAATATAATACCAAAAAAACTTAGATACTAATCAGATCAACTTTTAGTTTATTGTATTATAGTTTAGTGAGGGCAAATAGTAAGAAATAGTTACAACGAAATATTTTTTTAAAACTATACATCACTACCTTATATAATATTCTACTAGTAGTTCTGTGAACAGTAAGTAGTACTCTCATCCAAAAAAGTATGAATCAAACTGTCTCTTATTTAATAAATCAACATCAAAATCTTCTTCTGAAGTCATAAGATTTGTAAGTAGGTATAAGGTAGTTAAAGGTCTACCTGTTTAAATATAAATCATATAATTTATGCAATTTTTCTAAATTTTAAATAAGAATTATAGAATTTGACGAGGCAACTGAAAACCAACTAAAACCGGCTGTTTTCTCTGTCTTGATTGATCAAAAAGCTTGTTTAACCATAGACGAAGAAAAATCAGCTGACAGCTGGCAACTAGCAACGGCCGCCCAGGGCAATCGGCAGTGACAGTCGCCAGTCAACGCTTGCGTTACCATTGACAACGGGGTTTTGTGTGATTGTGAAGTGTGCGGGCCATCACATTGTCATACAAAGACAGTTGGCAGTTGAGAGTTTTCAGTTGCCTCAGTGGGCGGAGGCGCCAAACGTCACTATATCAATAACAATTCGTTTTTCAAACTTTCTTCAGACAGCTACCATAAAATGAAGAAAAAAAACATTATTTACTGCCCATATTTAATAATATTTTACTGCATTTTCAAAGTTAGCAAAGTTTTCCATCTAGTCAAAGTAAAGATAGCTTGATTAAAAAAGTAGTTGCAACAGACTTTAGAAAACCGAACCCGAACACTCGTAACAGATGTACAGACAGTTGATATGCCAAACTGTCAGGTTAAAACAGGACATCGCTAGGTTCAGTCAAAAAATATCCTTCACTAAAAAGGTGAGTCCTAGTGTATAACGAATATTATTTTCAGATTAATCAATAAACGTTTTTAGAAATCAAATATGTAGGTAAATAAAAATATTGTTTTAAATATAAATTTTAAAATAAAAACATATATATATTGAACTGAACATCTTCGTCCAGACACTCCACGTCATGCACATGAGCCGTTCCAAACTAATAGCAAGTAAGTTATTAAAGAAAACCTGAATGCATTCAAATTTAAAGCAATTTTTTTTACAAAGTGCTTAATTAGATAATAATATAGTGTCTGTAACGTTAGTTACATTTTGCTAAAAAGTGATTAAGCAAGAAACATTGGTATCTATTATTCTATTTCTAAATGTATGGCAAGCAAGCACGCGCTAAGAAAAACAAAATGCGTTAATATATAGAGCAATGTCGTATGATTTTTATAATCTTAATTTTACTCCACTGCATATTTACCTCCTTTTATAAAGATTTTAATAAAAGTAAGCTAAAATCCTGCAGATAGATGCGGAAGATCTTTGATCGTAATTTAATTCTATTGCGAAAATTCAAACTACCCCCAATGTAAATCGGTCTTCAATCATACATAATACGAACCAAAAGAGACATTGATAATAGAAACGAAGGGCGATGAATCTAGATTAGTATCAAAGCTGGCACAAAAGTGTCGCCAACATCGATCACCCATAATAATATTAACTGTAGATCGTATCGCGCGTCCTCCTTTGATTTTATCTACACAAAAAACGCGTGACTTTCATAGGCTCCACTGCATTGATAGTCCGTGCGGTTGGTTATAGCTCGGTTATATTTCCATGTCATATTTCTACATACACACCAAATATTAGCTTCGTCCAGACTCCGAGAGGCATGCGACGAATGAGCGCGACAAGTTTATCGAGCAATAAGGCCGAGCATACACGAAGCAGTTAGCCAGTGATCAACATACACGAACCGCTCTTGCAGTCAGAGTCTACAGCTTGAAGCTGCCATTGATAACTGCTCGAGCAGTTGGCAATTTCAATTTTAATTAATATCAGTACCATCATGGGTTTTGAAGAAGAAGCACTATTGCTGCTTTTGCTCATAAGACGACGACGGTGGCGTAGAAATAGAAAATTGTGGGTTCATCCAATATTAGAAACACTAAATTATAATGGAGAATTTCATCACTTAATTTTGGAGCTAAGACGTGATGAAGAAAAGTTTTTTTAAAATTATTTTAGAATGTATATCTCAACTTTTGACGAATTGTGTAATATACTCAAGGAAAAAAATAAACATGAAGATAGTGTTATTAGGAAAGTATCCCACCAGAAGAAAGCGCGGGATGAGGTAACTGCGCGAGAGCAGTCGACAGCTCGAGCAGTCAGTGTATGCCTGGCGACTGCTTGACCGCACGATGAAATTTCAGCAGTTGCAAATGCTCGAGCGGTTCGTGTATGTACGTACGTAGAAGTCTGTAGTTCACTATGCAGTCGCAGCTTGAAGCAGTCGATCCTGACTGCTTCAAGCTGTTCGTGTATGCCCGGCCTAGATAGTTGGACATCGCAGTCACAATTATTGATTGTTTCGAACGTCAAGAGCGCTATTGTGTGCACAAGACAATAAATGGCTCCGCGCAGCTTGAGAGTCCGCGCAGTTTTGTCGTAGCTCGGCACGCTTCCATACCATCCTATGTTTATATTATCTATGAGACAAACTGTACACTTAATTTCAACTTATTGTTTAAAGTCTTATTAGCTTATCGATAAAACTCGGTAGGTTTGTTGTTTGTTGGTGGCTCAGCGGGTCAGGGTCGCCGCGAGAAGCAGGGCGGCGGCGGCGAGCGGCGCGACGAGCGGTGCGGCGAGCGGTGCGGCGTGGTTGCACGCGTCCCGGTCGCAGGTGTCGCAGTGTTCCACATATGAGCCGGGTACGTTGTTGGCCTGCTCCTGTAGCATGCGGCACATGGCACGCGAGTCGCCGTTCCAGCTTGCGGTTGACTGGCAACCGCGCACTACGACGTGCTCGTCGCCAACTGAAACAAATTAAACATTTTTTATGAAATATTTACATTTAAAGAATATGAAATAGAGAAAGAGACAGAACTCAAAAAGAAGATTAAGTTGCGAGCTAGACTCGAACTCAGAACCTTTTCTCTTTTTTTTTTTTTTTTTTATTATTATTGAGTTAGTTTATACTACATTAATATAAACTAATAAGCACAATGTAACATTTCATTTGATAAATTTAAATATTTTTACAGTAATCATAACATTTCTTTTTAAATACATTCATTCTTTCTTCATTCTTCATAGTTTCAGGCATTTCATCATACATCTTTAGTCCTCTGTACATTATGCAGTTCTGTGATTTTGATTTCTTCATTTGTGGCAATCGAATTCTGTTTATATTTCTTGTTTCATAGTTATGAACGTCTCTATTAAAAACAATTTCATCCTTTAAGTATTTTGGCATTTGGTTTTTCATAATTTTATGCACAAAAATTAATACATTAAATAATAGTCTCTTTTTTATTGGAATCCAATTTAGTTCCTCTCTCATTTGATTAATCCTTGCGTATTTGCCTTTCCCCAGTATACATCTCATGGCTTTGTTTTGTATAACTTCTAGTTTGTTCAAATTACTTTCATTGGCCAAATATAACATCGTAGAGCAGTAGTCCAAATGTGGAGCAACGATAGTTTTATAAATGAGCTCCGTAGTGTTTCTATTTAATTCTTAGTCTTCTAAGAAAATTTACCTTTTTTAACACATATTCAAAGTTTGCTGTGAAAGTCAGTTTTGAGTCGAGTATTACACCCAGGTATTTGATTTCATTTACTTTTCCAATTTTTTCACCATTAATTGTCAAATTTAACCCTGTGCTGTTGTTTTCTCTGTCCGAATTGTGCTAACCTTGACTCCCATTCTCTCTCTCCCCCAACATTCTCCTACCCATAGAGACTCCTGCCTAAAGACTATAAATTTATAGCAATATTTAATTTGTTTTATTTATTCTGCCACTCCTAGACACACTGACAAGTGACTGCACACCCCTCATACATTTTTCCTTCTCAGTCCTTTCCCTAAAAAACATACTCCACACATCATCTCTTGAAAACCTTGGATATTTTATTTGTTTATGTGTATCTAACCTTTAATATTGATTGGTTGGTATAATTTTTTTTAAAAGAAAAACATTCCTGGGTTACAAACAACCTGAAGATTTCCTACGATTGTTTGTGTCGTGATGGAGGACTTAGCCAGCCTAGGAGAATTAATCGGTGACCAGAATGTTCAGTGTAAACTTTTTAAGTGTATGCATACTGAGAACAAACTTTTCATCGGATTTTCGTTGTTTGTTTTTGGGGTGTTATGCCGTGTTGTGCTACCTCCTTCTTTAGCCGACGTTTCGGACAGCGTTGCAGTGTCCATCATCAGGGCAGATCCGGCAGATCCGTCGATGTGAAACGTCGGCTAAAGAAGGAGGTAGCACAACACGGCATAACACCCCAAAAACAAACAACGAAAATGCTTTTGGCCGTGAAAATCTAAAAACGTATTTTCATCGGATGTTAATTTTTCAAATGATAATTCATCATGTCTCGAAGTTGTGCTGAAAATTGATAATTGGGGTTTTTAACCTTAGGTTAGGTTAGGTTAGTTTAGGTAATGTTATGTTAGGTTATGTTAGGTAAGGCTAGGTTAGGTTAGGTTAGGTAAATGTGATGAATTATCATGAGAGGAAGTATCGTGTCTGAATAAATTTACTATGGGAATTCAGACGCCGAGATCTCACAGTCCGATTAGACAAGAAACCGAATTAAACATACACGGAGAAAAATGTTATTCTAAAATACGATCATTTTATTCGTAAATACGGTTAAAAACGACTTAAGTTAAGTTACGGGACTGAAGTTCTTACGAACAAATTAGCAGGGTTTAAATGTTTATTGGCGGGAACATGTAAGAATAATTTGTTGGTATACGTAATTTCGTACGTATACCAACAAATTCACAGTGTTTCTTCATGACATTTGTCGAGAGATCATTGATCTAATTGGTTAGATAATACGCCTTTTTAATTATTATTATCCTATTAACGCATATTAATAGTTTTTAATTCGTATTTACTTATCTCCCTGTCAAACCATCTCCAGTAATCTTTTTATTATTTTTGAACGCTTACGACGGAGCCTGCATTAACTATTACTTCAGATATAATCGGAATTAAATATGTATATAGAGAATAATTGTAATCATCATGTTCATAGTTTTAGCAGGTGGAAAATAATTTAATCAATTTACACTCGTTACATAACTGTAACCATTTATCATTGCACATGGTTTTATAGTGCAATATAATATTACTTTATTTAGTGCACTAACCAATAAAAGCAATGAATACCAAGTTGCAATCATGTATAGAGTATAGACAAAAAATAAAAGATATTATTATTTTAAACAATAATTATTAGCTTCTAGAAACACTCATCCACATTGAAAAAAATCTCCCGAGAAAAGACATATGTCGCTGACGGGACTCAAACCCGTGTCCTTCTGAGTGTTTCAGGCTAATAATTATTGCTTATAATAATTGTTACCCTTTGTGCTACGCATAAAATTCTTGTCTTAAACATCAGTTTATCAATTAAAAAATAATAAAAAATATTATCTTTTATAGCTATCTTTTTACCAGCAGATACCTACATAATCAAAGCACTTCAAAGAGGGTACTAGATATATTCCGCACCTTTTGTGCATTTTTCATAGGAAAAATATTTGCGGAATTAATTAAGGTATCATAATTACATTTTTATATACTCGTATCTATATTGTAAAGATAACAAATCGTAATCTTCGTCATCGTAATCCATTTGTTGAAAGTGAAAAGAAAAATATTAAAAGAAATCTTTTCTTATTCAAAAAAATAATTATTTAATATCTACGTAGTGTTTTGACTCACATTTTTCGAAGTTAAAATATTACGATATTTCACAGCGCTGCTCACGATGAAAAAGATTTTCCAGCCTGGAATTTTTTGCATGAACACAAAATGCTTTAAGAAAAAAAAGGTGATTGTAATATCAACACATTATTGCTAAGAAATTTATTTTTATTTATTATTTCTTTACAATTAAAATACATTGTTTAGCATTAATTATTAACCCCACTAGGGTTCGCCTGTATCAGGGTTAATAATGTTATATTAATTAATTCTGTTATATACAAATTGAGTTTTATTTAATAATAAATAATATGCAGGTAAAACCCTACAGATTCGCACTGTATGAAGCTTACCGTAATGACTGTACACCCCTGCCACAGGTCACCCTAAGTGGTTCGCTACGCTCGGTGACTTATTTGGGTTACCCTGGTTCATGGGGTGAGGTTTGTCTAGGCGTGGAGAGCTGGGTCGGGAGAGTTTAGTTGACGGAGACCTAACCTAGACCTCTCCAGCCGAACTCTCTCGAACCATCGCCTTGCACCGCAGTGCGATGGATTCATACGTCTGTCACTCTTAGTTCGTCACATTGACCCTCAGATTCCTACCCACGAGAAAGACACAAAAAACCCCCCACACAACAT
Source organism: Limnephilus auricula (assembly GCA_951813805.1). Taxonomy (NCBI): domain Eukaryota; kingdom Metazoa; phylum Arthropoda; class Insecta; order Trichoptera; family Limnephilidae; genus Limnephilus; species Limnephilus auricula. The sequence continues at coordinate 18,745,626 of OX638388.1, read as the reverse complement.
CCCAAAAGAAGGCGGTGGCCCTGAGGATTTTTTTCCTCGGGGCCTCCAGCTAATGTAAAAAAAATACTCCAAACATAAATCGCGTTAATGAAAATAAATGTGATCATCATATTTGATTAAATTATTTTTGATTTTTCCTGCAAACGTATTTTGAATATATATTTTGTCGAAGAATATTAATTTTATTGCTTTTGGCAGCCATGTAAAACTTGCACAAACTTCCTATAAGTAGGTATATAAGTTTGCACAAGCCACGCCTAAGTTATGCCCAGTGTCAAATATTATCTTTTAAAAAGTGTAAATTTTCTCAACAGGACTCCCTCCTTGTATATATATATTTCCTCCAAGTTTTTTTGTCAATTACAAGTTACAACCTGTAAAAAATTATTTAGTCGAAGTAATATAGATTTCACCTTAAAAAAAAATTATCCACACAACCCGATAAGATAACTACATAGTTTTTGTGAATAAAACGATATTTCAACATGGCAAATATCCGTTTAGAATTAGGCTAATTTTTGATTAGTTGTATTTTGCAAGGGTCCAGGGTTCACTCGGATAATACAAATGAAAAATATTCATTGAGCTAAGTTTTATTGGTTGACGTGTCATAATATATATTATCTGTAGTATTTACTATTATCATAGATTTCATTAACGATATAACAAAATTATGAGTACCTACGCCTGATTCTATGGACTGCGTAAACGCACGTACACGTCTTTACACTTGCTTAGTCTTTTGTGAAACAGTTTGCATCTAAAACAAACTCGAATTCATCATAATATTTCATCCCTCAATATGGAATGCAGAATATTTCGTAACTCGCTCACGTAAGCCTCTTATGGCCAAAATCCATTGTGCCCATAGGCCAGAAGTCGCTTACGGGAGCTCAGAAGCCCTAGCACGCTCGCTCTATAACGATCGATAGGATAACTATCGGTAACTTCTCATCGTTCCCTACGAAAAGTGCAGATCGCAAACGAATATGTGACAGTTCACAATCACTAAGTGTCCTTAATATATTCGATATCAACTGTCGTTTGTACGTTCGAGATCTGCAGTTGTCCTAGGGAATGATGAGAAGTTACCGACAATCAGTCGGTAACTTCATATCGAGCGATTGTGCTAGCACACGTCTAGAGCTTTAGTCGCTCGAGCGACTTACTTATGTGAAGGCAACCTAAGGAAAGGAAGGAGAGGAAATTCTGGTAAGGAAAAGGGTAATAGGGTTGGGTATGACTCTGGGGTACAGTGTGTCCAGATCATCTTACGCCAAGACGAAGACAAACCTCACGATTTGTTTTTGTCATTTGAGCGTGTCGACTGTCGCACAACTACGACTAATGAAAATAATGCGTACGGTGTGTAGGTAGAAACCAAGAGGGGCCGCTGTAGTGCGTATATGCGGTTTGTCAGTCGTATGGGTGAAGATATAAGCGGCACTAAACTTGTGCGCTCTCTTTTGTTTGAAAAAATATGGTTTATAAATCTATGATTATAACTCTGAAACCATATGGTTTTAGATATAGATAATACCAGTGACGAAGATAGTTTTATTTGAACGCGATATAGATTGCACTTTATTATTTTTGATCTGTTGTGAGCCATTGAGTTAATAACTCAGGTACGGGGCATACGCCATTCCTATGTCTACCTACGTTAAATTGTCGTGAAAACAAGCTTATGTGCACAAGCGGTTAAGTACCTACGTAAGAAATCGATATACAGGTATTATTTTTAAAATAGAAATACATAACTACTTATACGTGCTTAATTTTGTGCAAAAATCCGCAAACCAGAGGCTATGTATCATTAAATAATAATAATCCACATTATTATAGATAAGATAAATAATTTTTGACACCTATAAATATGAGATAAATTTAATTATTCTTTTGTACAAAAAGCCAAAAATATCCAACGAATAATTATTGCGTTTTACTTAAATAAATGGTTGCGCAATAAAAATACATTTTATTTAGTGAGTGCGGATTTGTAATCTGTGAATCAGTAGCGGATAAATAATTTAGATTGAAGAAATATTGCACACTTGACCCTCAAAATAAGAGGAAGATGACTGTCCATGTGAGAATTCGAATAACTACCCCTGTCCCATTTTTCCCTTCCCTTAAAATCGGCATAATTGTCATTCAAAATTAGAGTAAAATTACTGACAATATCTGATAATAACTTTGTGTAAACCCAGGTAACGCCAGAGCTTTAAGAGGATACCCGGCGGTGATTTTTCCATACAAACGTATTCCCTATTTATCTCTCTGGATTTTAACTCTAGAGAAAATATTGTTTTTGCATAAAATAGATATCAACTACTAGCGTGTCGGTACTTTTTGTTTTTTTTGATAAGTTACTTTTTATAGAAGTTATGACCTTCCAAAAATCAATAAAATTGACTGGTTTAAACGCCGTCAAAAGATGTTCAGTATACAAACCAGACAATGTTTTTTTAAAAAAAGCAAAACGTACAGACATAGAATAGTTTTTTCTTATGTAGTTGGTAAAAAAAAATTGAAAATCAGTCCACTTTTGGAGGAGAAAAGTGGGGAATACAAAACCTCCATTTTAGTTAGGTGTCAGTGCATTGTCCCTTTCGCTCAATATCCGGTGGAGTAAGAGCAACAGTGACAGCAATATTTTAGTAAAATCTATTTCTGCACCACCGGGTATCATCTTAAGCTAGTATTTTTTTTGCGACAATATTTCAGCTGAGTGTTGTTTTTGGATTCATATGAGTAATTTCTGTGTAGGTATACGTTAATGTCGTCCGCAATGATTAATACATTGACATTGTCGAAGCAATTGATTATTTTGTTAATGGAAATAGGGAACAGAACCGGGCCAAGGCCATTAGTCGCAAGAAAGAAAGGCTATATAAAAAAGATTTTTTTTTTAAATTATCATATCCTTGACATTTTTTAACAATTTAATTGACGACAAGTATAGATATGAAAAATAGGTTATACCAAATCAAGGTTTATTTGGTCGGTCCCAAAGTAATATATAATGAAATCTTCTGTTTTCAATATGGAATTTGTGGGACTGCACTAATATCCCCAGTATCCCCACATACCGCACTACAAACTCATTAAGAGGCTAGACTTTAAACCACACGCGGAACACCCGCGACTGTCATTCTGTCCCGCTCACAATAAGCTCACGTACACTTACAATACATGCGAATGCGAAATGTGCGAATGAGACAACGCTCAAATTTACCTACAGAAATCGCTCGAAAAGGGGTTTATGGAGAATACACTTTTCTACACCGAAACTTTCACGAAATTGAAATTAAAAAAAAATATATATTTTTTAGAAAGAAGAAGCTACGTCGGTAGCTTTTTATAATTTTATAATTCTTTATGAGAGTGGAGTTAGCAGCACTTTTTCCTTAAATAATATTTTTTGATAAATCGTACATGTTTGACAGTGAATGTTTACGTTAATACGAAATGCATCGAAAATTCGAAAACATACCGACATAGTTTTCACCCTCTAGAAGGCAGTATAAAAAAAATATATTCATTTTGTGCAATTTTCGATGTAGAAAAGTGTTTTTTCCCGGGCGTCCTTTTTGTATGGGCCGAAAAGCGAAGTCTATCATCTTAATACTTTTGTTAAATTTTTGTCTAAAACAAATTTTTTTACTTTAATAAGTACCTTCGTTTTTTCCACACTTTACAGCTTTTATACGCTATACACCATTGTTAGTTCTGTAATATCCATAGGTAGTCATTGAAGGAAAATATACTACACAATTCCTTGAAATGAAATGATTCAAACGTTTCAATATTATTTCAGAAGAAAATGGAAGAAAATGTGGGATCAGAATACTGAGGTAGAATTATTGCCACCTAAACCAGGCGGGAACATTGAGTTATATGAAGGGAAGAAGGAATTAGAAAGGAAAGCGCAGAGAATCTAGCAAGTTAATACATTTATTGATCATTCAAAAATTAGGAAAGCAATCTTTGTAATAAAACAACCCTACTTACAGCCCTACTTTTAATCTAATACTAACATTGTAATACTGTGTAACTGTGTACTGTGTAATGTGTAATGTAATACTAACTTTTTTTTATTTTTTTTATGTTTTATAATATTAACTATTTTTTTAATACTTATGTTTTATAATATAAACTTAATTTTTATATTTTATATGTTTTATAATATTAACTTTTTTTATTTTTTATATGTTTTATAAGTATATTTTATACTTTATGGGGCCAACAGACCTAGCTATAAAAGCTCAAGTGTAATTTGATTTGGCGTATTTCGGCATATCGGTTGCCGTACAATCTCAATGGGAATGTATGACGAGCGATATGCTGAAGTAGGCTAAGCCAAATAATGCTTGAGCTTATATAGCTCGGTCTGTTGGCCCCATTAGGTACTTGGAAATATAGTATTTGTAATATTTTAATTAATGAAGATAATATTAGCGAAAGTCAATCGAAAATCCGAAACAGAAAAATCAGAAAAAGATACGGATACATCTGAGACTCGATTCTATATGCAATATTATCTTCATTAATTAAAATATTATAATTTGAGGTTTAACTCTTTAAGTTAAAAAGTTTAAAAAAAAATATATATATATAGTATTTGTACGTAGTTTCTAAATTATCATTAATATCGTTATTGTTTTACAGATTCGCAACGTTGGCGAATTATAAATTGCTACATTGATAACGATAATAAATGTTATCTGCTGGAATAATCGATAATCCGTTTACTGAGTTGATAAGCAAGAAGGTTTTAGCATTGGAAAATTTTTATTTAGCATTATCAGTGAATTATTCTCCATTCATACATTCCTGGGCCCCTTAAAACAGTATAGATCTAGTTAGATAGCATTATATTCATTTTATAAAATTCTGCCTGAATTCAATGTACTATTGTATATTTATTGCATTTCTAATTCATTATGGACTAGATGTAGGTACTTTACATTCATTTTTTTGTACATTAAACTTATCTGACGGCCTTCGGGGTCAAGGTGTAAGGCTCTCAACTAGTAATCCGAAGATAGCGGGTTCAAATCCCTCCGTAGGCCAATATTTTTTTTTTATTTGATTAATTTGTATTACTTCACAAATTAATTAATTAAAAATAAAATATAGTATATTCGTAGCACGTTCTAAAATTGAAGATACTCTCAGTATTCCTCTTTCCAATCTCCTTGCACTCCTCACCACCTTGAGCCTCACAACATATTCCAATTAGGATTAATCTCACTGGTTCCAGACGGGAGTAGTCGGGACTTAAGAGGCTAGACTTTGAACGACACGCGGAACACCCGCGACTGTCATTCTGTCCCGCTCACAATAAGCTCACGCACACTTACAATACATGCGAATGCGAAATGTGTGAATGAGACAACGCTCAAATTTACCTACAGAAATCGCTCGAAAAGGGGTTTATGGAGAATACACTTTTCTACACCGAAACTTCCACGAAATTGAAATTTTAAAAAATACATATTTTTTAGAAAGAAGAAGCTACGTCGGTAGCTTTTTATAATTTTATAATTCTTTATGAGAGTTGAGTTAGCAGCACTTTTTCCTTAAATAATATTTTTTGATAAATCGTACATGTTTGACAGTGAATGTTTACGTTAATACGAAACACATCGAAAATTCGAAAACATACCGACATAGTTTTTACCCTCTAGAAGGCAGTATAAAAAATATATATTCATTTTGTGTAATTTTCGATGTAGAAAAGTGTATTTTCCCGGGCGTCCTTTTTGTATGGGCCGAAAAGCGAAGTCTATCGTCTTAATACGGTATTCACATTAAAATAAAAAAATAAAAAAGACATGTGAAAAAGCCAAAAATCGAATATTAAAATAAATGGTAATTTCTTTTTATAAATTATCTCATGTTCTTTTTTACATTGGGTTAAATAATTTTCAGAATTTGAAGAACTTTAAAAAAATTAGGTCAATAAAAATATATATAATACTTTGTATAAGAGCATTCAACGCGCTCGAGTATCTAATTCTGATAGCAATAAAAATATGTTTGGCTAGGATTTCAAATAAAATATTTTTTTATAATCCATGGATTCAATCCAACATATTGAAGAAGAAAAAATTGCATGTTGGGATTATGATGACTTACTTATTTAATATCTCTTACAAACAGATAATAATGTTCGGATAATTTATATAGCGCAACATAAAAACATATAAGAATTCTATGTAGTCTAGATTTAAAAAATAAAATAATATGATAGTTTTTTATTAAACTATAAAGGAATACGTTGCATACGTGGGCGAAGTGTGTTCTTAAAGAAGAAGACGTTGTTGCGCTCAAAAACAAGAAAAGATACGACAATACGAACGTGGGAGCGAGCGCACTACCATTAAAAACCATAAAATTGATGCGAAAATTGTGAAAATGTTTAATAAAAGAAGACTCGTTAGAAAAAGAGCAAAAATCTCATGGCGGATGTGTCAAGTAGCATTTAAAGAAACATTATGAATTTTTATGAACATATAACTATTTTCATAAATAAAAACAAGTTTTTGGGACATACTTTGCGATTTATTTCTATCGAGGAAATTTAAAATGATTTCGGCATGGGGAATGTATAGATACTATCTTAAAGAATAACTTTCTTTTTAAGAGCTTAAAAACTTCAAACGTTTAAGGAAAACGTGTCAGAAATCGGTATAAATACCCGGGTGGTGGAGAAATTTGAAAAATAGATTTTACTAAATTGTTGCTGTCACTGTTGCTCTTACTCCACCGGATATTGAGCGAAAGGGACAATGCACCTCGGGCTACTAATACCTAACTAAAATCGAGGTTTTGTATTCCCCACTTTTCTCCTCCAAAAGTGGACTTATTTTCATTTTTTTTTTTTTACCAACTACATAAGAAAAATCTATTTTATGTCTGTACGTTTTGCTTTTTTTAAAAAAACATCGTCTAGTTTGTATACTGAACGTCTTTTGACGCGTTTAAACCAGTCAATTTTCTTGATTTTTGGAAGGTCATAACTTCTATAAAAAGTAACTTATCAAAAAAAAAAACAAAAAGTACCGACACGCTAGTAGTTTATATCTATTTTATTTAAAAACAATATTTTCTCTAGGGTTCAAATCCAGAGAGATAAATAGGGAATACGTTTGTATGGAAAAATCACCGCCGGGTATCGGTATCCCCTTAAGAGTTATGTGTAATTTTTTCTAGCTCATCACAACGTTCAGTAGAGGTGAAGTCGGGTAAAATTACCTCACTGTAACTACGAGTGCCTTAACGATTCCTGTTAGGTTTTCATACTAAATCAGAGTGACAATATTTCTATAAAACTAAAATATAGCAACTGTTAACTAAGCTAAAGTGTACAATATTGATTTATATATCATTATTTTTCACACAAAGAATCAGAGTTCAATTATTCGCTTTGGATTAATAGGGTTTATTATGAAGATTTGATTATATTTAATCATGATAATAATAATACCTGTTTCCTGATATTAAATGTTTATGAGTCGTATATTATTAGTCTAAATGAGTATATTAGCGGTCTTAAGTTTTTTTTTAAAACATCGTAAGAGTCTCTAAAATTATCATAGATGTCTATAGTGTCGCTTTCGATACACAATAATGCCTAGGGAATGCAAATCTCGCGAGATTGGGGCTCAAGCGAGATCCCGCGAGTTTATGAATAACAATGCTGCGAGATTGGCAGTTTCACATCACAATATTTGAATATATTAGGAAAAAAAATTATAAGTATTAATGAAAGAAACAATCAGTCTTCTCTTCTAATATCAATCTAAAATATTTTATTAAAGAAACAGTTCTTTTATAACAAACAAAACAACGAGAAGTAAAAAAAAATTAAACTGTAAGTTGAGTTGACTGTTAAACTGAGATATTATTATCAATTAAATAAAACTATATCTACTCAGTAGATCCATTAGATATTAGAGATTAATTAACAAAATATACCAATTAGTCAGACTATTAGACATTACAGATTAATTAACAAAATATACCAATCAAATGAAAGGGTTTGTTTAGTTCAAATCACAAGCCATTATTACGAATTATTTTGAAAATAGCTCCTTAAGAATAAGACGTTTTTATGCTCGAGTTGCAAAAGATCAATCTCGCTGAAAAAGGCCGAGATCTTGGGAGAACGAGATCTCGCGAGAACGAGTTTGCGTTCCCTAAATGCAACTGCCTTGAGTTTTTGGCTCATAGTGGAGCAGTTATGACTGCCGGATATGTGTTTAGCACAAGACAATAAAAACAACATGAATTTTTGAAGTGTGTATATCAGAATCGGATAGGTGAAGGCGTGGTGGAAAACCCAGCTAAAATTTCGATTTACGCGGTTATACATTGTTGAAATTTTATAAATTTCGATTTACGCGGTTATACATTATTGCATATCTACATATATAATACACTTAAAGTACCAACCAAACTCTGGTTCCACGAGAATCAACTCATCTCAAAAACTCTTTGAAAAGTCATTGAAAGCTATGAAAAAAATTGAAAAATAGCCTATAACCTAACCTAATGTAACCTATTTAATCAATTTTTTATCCAATATTTTTTTCGTCACTTTTAAATGACTTGAATTAAATTCATCCTGAGTTATCCGACCATCCTAAACTTTATAGCGAAATTTTTATTTTATTAATACAATCCATCTTTCATTACGAATATCGTTAAATTTGTGCTGCTTTGGGATAAATAAAGCTAGGTTGTTTGGTCCGGCAATGTAGCTATACGTTTGTTAACCTTTGTCGCTTACAATGTTTGAAATATATGATAATTGTTATAAAATGTAACTAAAAACAGTGTTAAATAATATTAAAAAATCGAATAAAATATATGGCTAACAAACGTTTTAAAGGAAAGTTGTTAGATGTATAAAATGTACACCTAACAATCAATAAAATGTACACCTGACAAATTATGACAAATAATAATGAGGAAGGTTGTAGATTGATAGTGCTTCGATAGCTGATGTGTTTATCTGTATAATGATTTTTAAATGAGTTTTGTGTGTAATATTATACAAAATTGATTATTTGATTGGTGAATTATGACGAAAATTAGATGTCGTTTATGCAAATATACTATACTCTTTGACAACAAGTTCGCTCAGATACGCGGATTTTAACAAATAAAAATCCAACGATTTTTAATGCATTTTTCATAAATATACCATGAATAGGATACGCAGGACAATCTGCAATCAAATTATAACATGTCATTTATTTCATTTATTGTTTTTCAATCATGAGTCAGTCAATTGCCAAATATTATATTATATTGAAAAATAAGAATTTGTTTTTTTTATTTGTGAATTGGCTTACGGTTTGACGTCTTTTTAAATAATGTAAGCTGGTTTATTGATAGCGTACCACCAAAATAATTTTATAATCGATTGTTTTGTGATAAGGTGTAATCTTTGATGCTACCGATAACGGCAAAATAAATACATTTACGTCACTAATTACATTTACTATATCATTGATGAAAATAAAAAAATAGAAAATTACCCTAAACGGAATTCGTTAAAGAATGACTTGTTCCTACAAATTGGTAGGACCCGTTTTAGTTCAATTTGACAGTCTTTTGTCCGCCATCATATTATTATATATATTACATATTATTATAGACCGGAACCTACATAGGCGTATTATCTGGCAGTTTTTTTACCAATCAACCCGGTAGAAACCCAAAATAGAAAATTATTTAGAAATGCCATCTTTTTTTGTTTAATACCTACGTGCTTTTTTTCCACAAATTTCACAATAATATTGTAAAATATAAAGAAAGAGCCGAATTGCATTTTTAATAAGTCTATAAGTGGATTTATAAATACGTCCAGAACCTATCGATTCTGTTCATGGATTTCTAAATGCGCGCAGAACCTATTCAGTAAAATAATATTTGCACTGTTCCTGAATCCGGCCGTTGGTGGATTTCGAAAAGGGCGCAAAACCTATTTAGTAAAATAATATTTGCACTATTTCTGAATCCGGTCCTTGGGTTGATTTCGAAAATAGCGCAGAACCTATTCAGTAAAATAATAATTGGACTATTCCTGAATACGGCCGTTGGTGGATTTCGAAATGCGCGCAGAACCTATTCAGTAAAATTATATTTATGTATTTATTTATTTATATTTCACGCCCTGTTGGGCTTTTACATGTTTTTTTTTAATTAACAAAGTACATCTAAATCATAAATAACATTCAATTCTCACAAAATTAGTTGGCTCTTTTTCACACAAAAGCAAAAAATAAAATTATAAAACTGAATCTAAAACAAAATCCAAAACAAAATCATAAACAAAATCAAAGTCAAAATCAAAAGCAAAATCAACAACATAATCAAAAACAAAATCAAATACGAGTTTGATAGAAGCAGGATACCCTACCATTTGCACTATAGCCGAATCCGGCCGTTGGTGGATTTAGAAATGCGCCCAGAACCTATTCAGTAAAATAATATTTGCACTATTCCTGAATCCGGCCGTTGGTGGATTTAGAAATGCGCGCAGAACCTATTCAGTAAAATAATATTTGAACTACCTATTCCTGAATTCGGCCGTTGTTTGGTGGATTTCGAAATCCGTGCAGAATCTATTCAGTAAAATTGATATCGATTACAATCGAGAATGTTGTGATTGTCAACGAAATTTCATTGCAAACAAGGTGATCAGGCCGATTGCAATTTCGGCTGGTATCAATAATATCTACTAGTATCCAAAACACACACTTGGGACGTTAATAATAATTTCATAATCAATTGCCGGAGTACTCAATTTAGGCATAGATAAAAACGATTTTATCAGATTTCATTAAGTTTGATATCTTTCTCACATATCGTTAGAGATTTATACCAAACATTTTATTAAGGGATTCCCATTTTGTGACATATTACGTATTTAGTTCATTCATGGAGAGCTGCTGGTGGCAACTTCCCGAACTAACAACATATTCAAAACCCAAGTTTAAAACAACACGTACCTACATATGTTTTCCTTTGGCATAGATTGGACAAAAGTCGAACCTACAACATATGCTTTGTGTTTTAGCATTTATACCAAATGTAAATGGAGCCCCATATACCAAAAACTCATAAAACCCTTAATATTTTTTTTTTATCTTCCAATGACAATAACAATTAAAAATACTCATTTATTTCAGTTGTGACTCTGTCTGTAACTCCGGGTAATTGAACTTTAGAACTATTGTTTTGAATTTAGCTACATTTTCCAAATTTTAAATTCAGACAAGTGATAAAGTACCTACCTATAGTATAATAATTTAAACGGGAAAAAATTATCGCATATTTCTAAATTGGAACTGATTTATCGGGAATTCAGACTATGCGGATTGTTGTATTATATTTAGGTGAAACACGAGGCAAAAAAATTGTTTCCACTTTTTTACCCCTAATTAATTCAATTTTACCTCCAATGCTCTAACGCCGAACGACCGTAAACTACCGAATCCGGTCCCCACGCTCTACACGCCGCCCCGGGAACCATTTATTGGATAACCATAGGTCACCCCAGGTGGTTCGCTACGTTTGGTGACTTAGCAGGGGTGCCTGGGTTCATGGGGTAGGGTTTATCTAGGTCTTGGCGGCGGATGATCTAGACACACTGATCCCCAGATTCCAACCCAACCCTCATATCTTTTCCTTCCCAGAACTTCCTCTCCCTCCTTTCCTTAAAAATACCCTCCACACTGCATCCCCAAAGATGACATAGGAAAATAATTTCCCTCAGGGCCTCATGTGTGGACCTAATGTAAAAAATATGTATATACTTCTGAAAAATTATAAGTGATTCCTGGCCCCCTAGAATACTCGATCGATAAGGATTGACAGGATAACTTTCGGTAACTTTTCATCGTTCCCTAGCATGATTGCAGATGTCCAACGAATAAGTGACAGTTCACAATGACTAAGGGTCTTAAATATATTCGACATCAACTGTTGTTTATACGTTAGCGGTTTGCAGTTATTCTGTTTCAACGCCAGCTATAGTACAAGTTAAACTGGTTAGCTTTACACTTTTACTATCTAGCGTTAAAACAGACGGCCACTAGGGAACGATAAGAAGTTACAGAAAATTGTCCAGTCAATCCTTATCGATCGAGTGTGCTAGGACCCCTGGCACCCTTTTCAATTTTGTTTAAGACTTGGATAAGAAGAAATGGACCTACATCCGAACATAAAAAGTACGAGAAACAAGGACATTGCACTAACCATGGAAGTACAATCTTCCAAGGACTTCTGGAACGGCTTTGATAACGAAAAGCAGCTGAGAATAAATATTTTAAAATGCTTGCAACTATACACGGGGGTTCCAATGAGAAAGATCGGCTATTCCCCGTATCATATTTTTTAAATTAAAAATTTAATATTGATTTATTTCATTCCAAGCTTGCTTTAATATATGCCTACATTAAGTAAGCAATAAAAATGCTCAAAATGCACGATGATAAATTATTAAATATAGTGTACTTTTTGTAAGTATTTTTTGATGATAATTATTTATGATTTTTCAATAATCTCTAAAAAAATAAGTGTGCAAAATTTCTTTTAAATATTTTAGTTTGTAAGACCTTAAATAAATTGAAAAACTCAGGTATTTTTGTCACCAAAACACGGTCTCGGATTTATTTTTTAATGATTTTAATTTACCTATTAATTTAAATTTTTAAAACTGTGTTACTAGATTATGTATTGATTTATTTTCTTGTATGATTATAATATGATTTGAAATTTGTGGTCTTTAATAGAATCTATCGTTTGAAAATTGAACAAATCTGCCAACGACCAACGGTATAACCTTAGTATATTAAAAATAAGTGTACCAGATAAAGTAACAATCTTTCAAAATCAATTTATGTTTTTTTGCAAAAAACAGTCAATACATCTAGAATTTGATTTAAAAAGGACTAATTTCCGGTATTCTCTGGTAATACCCTCTTAATGATAAAATTAGTGAGAACATACTCGAAGGAGTTATAGGAACATACTAGCAGTTAAAAACCCGCTCCACGGGTTTTTGCTGCTAGGCCCTGAGGGTGGATTTTGGTTCTACTTCGCCAAGTTTAAGCGTTGGTGACCATTTATAAGACTTCGCCTCTTTGCAAAACTAACAACTATCAACATAAAACTACAGAACGCTTACATTTAATAGTTATATATTATAATACAAGACATTCTGTACATTAAAACCGTGAACAATGAGAGGAACAGTCTTCACTCCAACATAATGAATGAAAGAGAAGAATGTTTCTTCTCGCATACCATTTATTGGATAACCAACGCCCCTGCCATAGATTATACCAAGTGGTTCGCTATGTTTGGTGACTTAGCAGGGGTGCACGGGTTCATGGGGTGAGGTTTGTCTCCGACAGGCGTTAGAGTGATAATATAGATATCAAATTTAATTCCACGGGAAAAATAATAATGTGGAAACTTCAAAAGTATTATACCTAGATGGCACCACTTCCATTTGCATATGGCACGTTGAGCGAGTGATTAGTGTGAACATCACGGCAGTAGCTCCGTTGAAAATTGCACGTACACGGACGGGTCAGAACGGTTTCCATACAGTGTGGTGGCGTCAGAGATTTACTCGGAGTCGGGTTATTAAATAAGAACCGTACGGGCATTCGGGTAGATACTAAAAACGTCAGATGCCCCGTACAGACCAGGCTAGTAGTTTAGTCGAGTAGCGAGTATTTTAGTAACTAAACGAGTCCAACACCATAAATTTAGTAGCTAATAGTAGCATTTTGGTCAGTCAGTGGCGAGTTACTCTATACTCGACTAAACTACTTGCCCAGTGCGAACAAGCCTTTACGAGTAGTAGGTACGAGAATTAGAGATATTGAACTCACTGTAGAAAGTGAATCGTCTAAGGGGTTTTCGGAAACGGTTTTGGTAACAAAGAGATTATTTTTGTTGGACACAGTATTTTGATATCGTAGCTGAGATGATACTTAAAGAGGATACACATTATAACGATTCATCTATATCATAACAATAGCATAAACCAACACCTCTGCCACAGGTCACCCTAAGTGGTTCGCTACGTTTATTGACTTAGCAGGGGTGCCCGGGTTCATGGGGTTAGGATTGTCCGGGACTTGGGGGCGGATGCGCCTGCCGACCACCTACGTGGCAGGCCGGATCGGGAGGGACAGGTTGAGGGAGACCTTTTAATCTCTCCAGCCGGACCCTCTCGACCCATCGCCTTGCACCGCAGCGGAAGGGATAGCTTCACACGTATATCACTCCTGGACATATTTATCTCCAGATTCCTACCCACCCCTCACACCTTTTTCGTTTCCAGGACCTCCTCTCCTTTCTTTCCCTTATAAAACCCTCAACACAGCATCTTCAAAGATGACATACGCCCTGGGGGAATTTTTCCCTCAGGACCTCCTGTGTGGACGTAATGTAAAAAAAAAAAAAAATATATATATACATATCAGGGGTCACCAAATGGCGGACCGCGGCCCGGATCCGGACCGCGACCTATTTTATGGGAAAAAATTTAAACGTTACAGGTACATGACATAACAGAACCCGATGAAAATATATAAGGTTAGGTTAGGTGTGTTATCAGTTATTAATTTTCTACAATGTTCGATTTTCCCACTGTTTTGTGTATTGTCATGGAACAAGCTCGTGGGTGTAGTAAGAGTATTAGGGGTGTTTACTCACCGTAGAAGGCGATCTTCTGGCAGTTCATGGGGGCGTAGGCCTGTCCATGCGGTGGGGCCAGAAGGTCTCCGCCCAGATGGGCCCCGATGCCCCCGAGCCCCCCTAGGGCCTTACCCAGTTCCCGGCTTGAGGCGTGCATAACCTCTGGAGTGCATTCCTGCAAAATAAAATAGGCAAAAAAATCATAAGCACACTTTCACTTTGAAAAAAAGACAAACATTCCCGGGTTATGAATAACCTGACAAATTATTGTTTTTGTCACCCTTGTGCTTTTGCAGGTGTGCTGAAGGGGATATTATGTTTAGGGAACAAATTGTTTTAGGTGCCCACCTTAAACCTTGTAAATATATACCTATTAAAATGTTATGATTATCAAAAAAAAATTACAAATTCTCACTATGTATTAAAATAATTTAGAAGCAAAAAAGCGAAGGTACCTAATAGCATAATAGGGAAGTTGAGTGAAAAATATTTTGACTTATAAAAAATATGTTCATGTAGATGACATGCAAACTTAAATATCAGTATTTTTAATTTTTTTTAAAGTTCGTTTTCATAATTAAATTAACCGACCGCTATGTTAGGAACTGTTGCAAGTTTCGTTGAAAAATGACATTTCGTGTTTTTAAATTAAAAAAATAACCATTAAAATACACTTTTTTCGAAATTCCAATAACTGAATTGATTAGTACTAGTAAATATCTAACTACTACAACTTTTTTTATTTATTTTTTTCGTCCATATTAAGCGTGTTCCGGTTTTGTAAATATTTTCCCTTATATTTCACACAAGCAAGGGCCGGGTTACGTCACGAACTCAGCCGCACGGTATTATGCTCTTGCCGCCGTTTTCGCGGGCTTAATAAAATTCAAACTTGTAGAATTAATTTAATTATGAAAACGAACTTTAAAAAAAAAATACTGGTATTTAAGTTTGCCTGTGAACATTGATTACAAAAAAGAAAAAAAAAGGACTCAACTTCCTTATTATCAAGTAGACATTTTTATTGAATAGTTTTTTGAAGTAAGACTTGACGAGAGCGTTACGAAAAGTGTGATCGGGCGAGGCGAACGGAAGTTGAGAGGGAGATATAAGTTAGTGAAGACAGAAAGAGAGAGAGAGTTACGTTTCGTATATTACGGTAGGGGCAAGAGAGAAAGGTGCGAGCACACATTTTCTTTCTCTCTTTCTCTCATAGCCAGTTACGTTTCCTATATCTAAGACACAGTGAAGGCCTATTGTCTGTATCACACTGTAGGAGCAAGAGAGAGCAGTGCGCGCGCCCAAGTTTTACTTCTGTCGTGTGGTCGAAAGCACACTCGTTTTTTTTAACAATAGATTTCGTTTTACTGTAGGCGTAGGCAGATGTATGATTTACTACCATATAAGTATGCTTTGATTTACATGGCTTGCTTTATTGTCACTATTAGATTATATGATTAGGTATGGCTAGGCGGTGGCAAAATGAAAAATTCGAGAGCCGCACATTATTAAAGGCAAAACAATTAAATTATCGTTATAAAACGAGTTAAATTCGTTCTAATCACAGTTTAGTATTCCCAGCTGGTTGGTCTAAACCACGAGAGGCTTCGTATTATTTAGGCTTATTGAGAAATTCTCAATATCGCATTATTTTTAACGAAATTATTTTTCAGACAGTGAATACCCATATACAACACGTTAGCGCATAAAAATATATTAGCTTTTCAATCTGGAGGTTGCGTGATATCAATTGTGTTTTTCTAATGAAATATAATATCAAGTGACTATTAGAGGAGATGTACCGAATATGGGGTAGCTTAGGTAAAAAAATTCTGATTAATTATATTTAAATCGTTTATTAAGTATTACACATTAAAATCATTGGAAATATAGTTACGTAACTTTAAATGTCAACAAAACATTAAAAAAACACACTAACGTATTCATGTTAAACGAAAAGTAAAAACATAGGAAAAACCAATGTCCAAAAAAGTGCTCCTATTATGGGATGCACCAATTTCGATACAATAATCACATATAAAATCAATATTATCTGCTCCCGAATACTCAATATGGCACCAATGGCGGTGCCATATTGGTGCTGGCTATACATTGGATCCACTCTTTGCCTCTGATATCACAAACCTCATCGGACTCATCATCACGAGGTTGGATTGCCGTCGGAATGTCTTCCGAAGAATGGGATAACAGCGACATACTCGTACGTGACAGCTCGTAAGAAGACGTAGAGTCGTATCGTAACCTTCCGATGGGTTTCTTCGAGACTTCTTTTTTCACCTGGACCCCACTAGCCTCCACTAGTGGGGTAAAATATTTTCGTGCCTTATTTCACAGCACTCCTTTTCTTCTGCAAGCCTTCCAGATCATTTTTATAAGGAGACGCCGTTATTATGCAAGTTTTTCCTGCCTTTCTTCCTCTAGTGGAAACCGTATTTTCTTGTTTGTGAAGGGCGTAATTATATGTGGGCTTATGAAGACAGGCTTGGGTCAGCAGATGGAAGTGACGTGCTAGTTGGAATACTGATTGAGTTGGGACAATCATTTTCTTGGTCCTCATTTTCTAGTAAGTCCTCTCCCTGAATATATTCCGATTGATGGGGTAAATTCCAATAGCATTGAAACCTTTAACGGCTAAAGCTGCACATTATATTTTCAGATATGCTTTTCAAAAAATGTCCACGCTGTCAAAGACAGACAAAGGCTTCTGATTCATTAGAAGCCATTGCCGAATTTTTGCGCTGTAATATGTCTTTAAAGCTCTTATCACTACCTTATCGAGGGGCTGCAGTTTGAGGGTAGAATGTGGATATATGTACAGAATGGTGATATGATGCTCACGAGCTTTATCTATAACATCAATGCTGAGTGTGTGGCTGTAAAGTCCGTCAAGGTTTTTGTTTCGTATATTTGATGAAGTGCTGAAACAAGTCCGTAAATAGTTCTGTTTGGATAGGTAATCCAGCAACTGTCGCCTAAAACTGGGCCCAAGACTGAATTTCGTCCAAGCGCAGCTTCCATGGCATCTTCTTCAGCGCTAGGCTTACACAATCTGAATAAAGTGCATCGAGGGACCTCGTAAAGAATGGCGGCTTTCTGATATCCCATGGTCTTCGATTTTACAGCTTCCATGGCTTTTATCAATTTTTCTGTGTTCCACGTCTTCCGCTGTTTCTTCTCCGACATTTTGACATTTGTGTAGACCAAAATACAAACTACAATAGCAAAAAAGAAATGTTATTATTCTAGAATTTCATATTAGAAACACTGTTCCTAATATGAGATACTATTCCATATTAGGGTCATCAAGAAATACCATATTTGGAACAAGATTATATATTATCAAATGGGAGTTTCTCACCATCCTTCTTATATTATTATCTCACATCCACCTCCTCTTAATAGCTTATTCATACTACAACGAATATTATTAAAAAATAAAAATAAAATACTTGCAGTGGTTAGAAAACTCGGCCAACGTATCCAATATATATCCACTATTCATAGGTTCGAGGACCGAATTATAAACTCCAACTTAATAAAAATAATCGAAAATATTCGTTATTCGTCGTTAGGGAGGATGGTGAGAAACCCCGTTAATGTAACTCCATTGTGTCAGAGTTATTATTTACTCAATTTAGCTATTATCTGAAATTATTGAGAAAATGGAGTTCCATTTTGTTTTCTTTTGTAAAATGATGTTAGGCAGTTGAAGTTTATTTTGCCAGACTTACAATCATTGCTATCATAAAATAATATTAGATATACTAGCAAAAAAAACAATCCCGAGAAATGAAAATGTATTGATTAACTACCTGTATTGCGACTGTGAAATAATCGTAATACAAATAAATATTATTTTTTAGAAGTGTTTACTTATGATTGCGATGCAACAAAGCTATAACAGAAAAATCGAAACCAAACAACTTCACAACTTGACACATGGTGTAGATAGATAATAATTAATAATTATTTAAAAAAATATTTAAATTCCCCATGATGGGACTGAGTATAATACCCCCATCAGATTTTTTTTAAATCCATTGTTATTATCCGTAAACCCAACGCTAGCGCCCCTAGACCGCAAATTTAGGTAAATATTATTTTTAAAAGTGGTTTGATTCTCGGCCACATTATTATCGTTATGGTTTTTTTTTATTATTCATAACCCAAAAAATTTTTTGTTACATTTAAAATTTAATAAATAATAGAGAACAACTACAGACTGGAAGATTGAGATAGAGCCATCTATTGTAAATATGTTTAAAAATATAATTCTGTTATTGTAAAAATGGAATTCGAAATTATACCATTATTTTATATTGTACGTGAGGTAATATTTTGTACTAACTGTTGTGTGAAAAATAGGTTGTCAAGAACTAGAGGCATCTATTGACAAAATATAGAAGCTACGCTATTCTGCGTTGGGTTGTCAACATCATTATGATAATGAATTATTCTTTCGTTATCTCTTCAACGACTAAAAAACGACGGAATATTATTCAAACTGAATAATACGTAGGTACCTGTTATCAAACTTATTAAGTAATATTATCAAAAATGTGCCGTTTGATCAAGTTTGCATGAAAATTTATACGAACTTCAGTTTTTGGATAATAGATGGCATTAAAAATATTAACAACACAGCCTACCCTCTATCGGTGAAAACCAAAACAAAGCAATATGTTTCCGTAGGTTGCGCAGATAAGAAATTTTCAAAAATTTTGTACATGATTTCGAATTACGTATTTTACAAATATATCAAAATATACAGGGTATTTTGACAGAAAACGATTCCTTGCATATTTTATGTTATTAAAATTATCAAGGGATCAAATAAAACTTTTCGTGTTAAATGCATTTATCATGAGCAAATACAATAATAATTCGTAATGTAATCGCTGGCATTCCTTTGATGATAGAACTTCTCGTGCCAAATGCATTGATAACCACTCGAGCGCTTTTTGCCACATTATGGCACTATTTCCAAAACCTCGGATTGCTTTGTTGCCAAAATGTGAGCAAATTTAAATTATTATTTTTTTATTAAAACGACTATATAATATACTGTACATTCATAATATAACAAAATAAATATTTTATGGATTTTTCAAAATGTTTTAAGGTTAAAGATTTTTTTTTTTTTTTTATAAATCCTACAAATATGTGATAATGGACAAAAGATAGGGGAATTCATTGGCTACATAGAAATATAATCAGTTTTGTATGATTTTTTTAATGTGGGCGGAAAATTTTCCTATAGCAATCCGAGAAAAAATATTTTAATTGCTCTGTCGCTCCAGTGGTTATTGAGCAAGATACAATTCTTCATAATGTAATCGATGGCAATTCTTTGTTGGCAGGCTTCTTACTCCAAATGCATTTATAGTGAACATGACACAAATATTCGTTCATAATGTAATCGTTGGAAATCCTTCGATAGTAGAGCTTCTCGTGCCAAATGCATTTATCATGAGCAAGAGACAATATTTCATGTAGTTATTCGTTGTCAATCCTATGATAGGTGGCATTATCGTGCCATTCCTGCTAACTGATGCTGCGAATAGTGGTTCTGTTTTATAACAGACTAATCGACTTCTATGATTTATTTATTTACGACGATTTTGTTTTTGCAAGTAATGATTGTGAATATGTGAATCATATTAATCATACTAATCACATTCCTTTTGATAAGAGAGACAGGATTAATATTCATAATGATCATTATCGACCACAACATCAATAATATTTTTTATTTTAGAAATGCATTCATGAAGAGATTAAAAATCAAATAATTATTCATATAGATAGGAAACGAGTTTTGTGTACATTCTTCTCTAATAATCGGAATCAACGACTGAACTTATGACATGAAAATCCAAAACATATTAGATATCTACTTGTAATTCTTGTACAGTCACTTTACTGACTTTACAATGACATGTCTTTTCAGTCCTAAAACTCGCCTATTGCGACAATTTCTATATCAACGTCAGGTCGGTATTAAAGTTTGGCGTATAACCGAAGTAATAGTTAAATACAAATTTAGTCTAGATTTGGCTGCAGGAAGGTATAGTTAAGATGTGGGTCAATATAAGTTAAAGGAATGCTAACCGTAAGTTGAAGCTGATATGACTTCATGGGGTCCTGGCAAGCCGGGTTACTCCGGGACTGGCAAATGAAGCACCTGATGGCCATACCTGGAAAAAATTAAACAAATTTAGTAAACGATAAAGACACAGGTGCTTAAGAGGATACCCGGCGGTGATTTTTCCATACAAACGTATTCCCTAGTTATCTCTCTGGATTTTAACCCTAGAGAAAATATTGTTTTTGCATAAAATAGATATCAACTACTAGCGTGTCGGTACTTTTTTTTTTTTTGATAAGTTACTTTTTATAGAAGTTATGACCTTCCAAAAATCAATAAAATTGACTGGTTTAAACGCCGTCAAAAGATGTTCAGTATACAAACCAGACAATGTTTTTTTAAAAAAAGCAAAACGTACAGACATAGAATAGTTTTTTCTTATGTAGTTGGTAAATAAAAATTGAAAATCAGTCCACTTTTGGAGGAGAAAAGTGGGGAATACAAAACCTCCATTTTAGTTAGGTGTCAGTGCATTGTCCCTTTCGCTCAATATCCGGTGGAGTAAGAGCAACTGTGACAGCAATATTTTAGTAAAATCTATTTCTGCACCACCGGGTATCATCTTAATAGACGAAATTAATAAGCATTTATTAATTAACAACTTGCTCCTGCATTTATACCTCGGTATGATCATCAACACAAGAACATTAATGTGATGTCCAATTCGAATTAACTCTTGATCGGTAGGCAATTTTTTTCCTCGGTTTAGCAATTACACGTCTCCGTGCGACGGTTGTGATAAATCACGTTTTATTGAATGACATTATTGTCACCTTAAATTTACACGGGTTGTTAATTAATTCTCCAAAAAGATCTCTTTGTAATAAAGATATTTTTTTATGCAAACAAAGATAGCGCACAAATCGTCAGCACATTCTTTGCATATGAGTAACATGATTATTGAACCCGTGTTTTTGTATCATTT
Organism: Limnephilus auricula; assembly: GCA_951813805.1. Taxonomy (NCBI): domain Eukaryota; kingdom Metazoa; phylum Arthropoda; class Insecta; order Trichoptera; family Limnephilidae; genus Limnephilus; species Limnephilus auricula. Next base: position 18,723,796 of record OX638388.1, on the reverse strand, counting down.
ACTATTTCATTGAGCACAATAATTATTTATTTTCTAAGGCGAGGTAAAACATAATATCATTTCATATTTTATTTAGACATTTATGAATTAGTTTAAATAAACCAATTCTGAATATATAGGTTTTGTAGAGTTAATAAATCTTTTTGTTTAAATAACCCCCGCCCCGTTGGTTGGTATCTTTGGTTCGGCGGCTTTTGACGTCACAACAAAATGACAAGCTTAAAAACTAAACTTATTTTGGGCACCTTTAAGCTCTTTAATATTGTTGTAACTTTTAATATTAAAAAACCTGTTATGAAATAATCATGGGCAAATGAACAACGAACCACTGAAATTATGACAATGTATTATAAACATTGTTATTATTTATTATACTTGCAGTTAAAGGTTGTGAATACTTATGGATGGTTAACTATGAATGTAACATTGAGTTAAACGAATATAATATAAAATTATGTACGTCATAAGAAATCGTAACCTCAAAAACGCGGATCAGATTATTCAACTAGACGGAAAAATTGAATCGTGTGCGGAAATGGCTACGGAAATGGTATTTTTATACTTTTGTACACGGAGAAAAATGTTATTCGAAAAGACGACCATTTTAATAGTAAAAACTGTTAAAAACAGGACTGAAGTTCTTACGAACAAATTTACAGGGTTTCAATGTTTATTGGCGGGAAAATGAAAGAATAATTTCTCGGTATACGTACGAAATTACGTATACTAACAAATTATTCTTACATGTTCCCGCCAATAAACATTGAAACCCTGTAAATTTGTTCGTAAAAACTTCAGTCCCGTTTTTAACCCTTTTTACTATTCAAATTATCGTTTTTTCGAATAACATTTTACAATGCAGTAATAGCGGTTGGCCCAATTTATCAGTCCTCAACCCATTTAAACTGTGGGCGACCTCTGTTCCAATTCGTATGGAGTAGATACGTGTGGTGTGGATGAATGGAATTTTTTTTTTTTTTTTAAAAAGAAAGACAAACATTCCCGGGTTACGAATAACCCAACAATATTTGAAAATCTCCTACTACCACCACACTAAGCGGAAGATGTTGCTTGTGTTGTGATGGAGGACTTAGCCAGCCCAGGAATCGAACACGGAACGCCTGGGTGGAACCCAAACGCGATGCCCACTGAACCACTGACCGGTCAATATGGAATGGAATATGAATTTCATTTTTCGTAGTCAATTTCAACAATATTTCAACGAAAATCTTTTATTATTTTCTTAAACGGAAATATTTTACAATTGTTTAAAACGGAAAGCTTTGAAACTTAAAACATATCAGCTTAACCGGCTGGTAGCCGAGTGGACAGATGCGTTGGATTCCCACGCAGGAGTCGAAAGTGCCCCCCCCTGCCTACGCCCATGGCAACAGTAATGTCGAATGTGTGCCTTGCTTCTAATCTCATCAGTCTTTTGACCTTCCAAGGTATGACTCTATCTATGGATTTTTATTTTATCGACATTTTTGTCCTCATTTTTATCGACACGTGAGTCCGTATTTCCGTTCAGTACCTATGTACGAATACGTAGGGTTTGATATAAATAAAAAAACTTGTGTTAATTATAGATCCGCTTCTCTACAAGCATTGCTTAAAAGATACGCTTAGTATTGTAATTAAATTATTTATGTTACCAATTAAAAAAAATAATAGATAGTTAATATTAATCAATATTGATTAATATTAATTAATATTAATTAATTATTATATTAAAGATTAGTTAATATTAATCGCACAATGGCCAGTTGTTAATTAAGGCCAGTTGTTTCAATATCAAATCAGAATATCAAATGTAACAGTGTCATCAAATGGCATTCAGCGCCTTTTTGTTTTTTTTATTTATTATTTTACATTTGAAAGATCCCATTAAACGCCGATTCTAGTAGGTGCGTTTCAGCTTTCTATCAAATTGTAATAAGCTGACAAGCTTAACATGATAGTTCTCCTCTTCTGCTGATCCCAATTTGTTCAAAGGCTGAAACGGACTTAGATTAACGGCTTCCGGACTTAGATTAACCATGAAAAACCAAATTGAAGCTGAATGGCTATCTGATGATAATGTTACATTTTGAACTTCTGTGAAACGACCTGTCCTTACAGTTTTTTGAAGATCAGTCATAAATTATTTGAAAATGACTCGAACAAAACCTTATATCCACATGCTTACAGGTAGATACATACTAGGTCGACGTACGATACGTAAGCGGCAAATAACTACATCTGAGGCCCTAGCACGCTCGCTCTATGACGATCGATAGGATAACTATCGGTAACTTCTCATCGTTCCCTAGCATGACTACAGATCGCCAACGAATAAGTGACAGTTCACAATGACTAAGTGTCCTTAACATATTCGACAGCAACTGTTGTTTGTACGTTAGCGATGTGCAGTTGTCCTAGGGAACGATGAGAAGTTACCGATAGTTATCATACCGATCGATATATCGGGCCTCTGGACTACTTAGTAACCATACATTTTATCTATGGAAATAAAAATAGACGCACCGCAACGCATTCTGAAACAACTCTTCACATAGAAAATGTATGGTTGCTAAGTAACCCATTATCATTATGTGCAGTTTACGTATGTACCTACAATAAGATGAAGTTATACGCCAAATCATAATTAAATTTTATAGATATCTTTACTACGAATCGGTTTACATTATGAACATGAAAAATGTTTTGGACACATTGAAGCTTTTCCTATCTTTTCAACGAATAGAGTTAAAATAAAATTATTAATTACGTTACAAAAAATATAAGCGCAAAGTACTAAATACTTTATTTTTTCATTAGATTAATATGAAGTTATATAAGAAACAACTTTTTAAAAATACCCCTTTATGGCCAATATTATTTTAATTTCTTGTAAAATTATTCATAAAAAATAAATAAAACAATTTTGGCGCCACTTTCCTCGCGCAGATAGTAAATTATTTCTAGCGTTTATATTCCTCGCGGAGTGCGCGATTTTGTTCTAATTTCAAAGTACAAAAAGCTCTTTATCCAAACACGAAATTTCTCCAGCTTTATCTACGGATATTCCATATTAAATTATCTACCGAGGTCTTTTCCACAGCAATCATATCGCTAAATCATAAGAATAGCGGAAGAAATCTAATTTAATAATATTAATTAGTCTACCGACTTCTGAAACGATGCGGCGCAGTAAGTACCAATATTAGACTTTGTTCGACAAGTCAATTGGAATGTTATATGTTCGATGTTAATCACATAGTTTAAAATCTTAAAGAAATATATCATTATTATCGGTTCCAATTGCGCCTATAATGCATTAAAAAATAAAAATCATTCGACCCGACGTCACATCCGATAGCATTCATTCAATTTGTGAAGATAGCAGACTTTTTATTCGTGTTTTTAATAAATTATGTCTTAACTTAGTCCACCTGTCAATCAGATGGCGATATATTTACAATCTTTATTATTTTTTTGACAATTTGTCAGATGTTGAAATGATAAGGGCTTCCTGTACCGAACGTTAGAGACTGCCCCGTTGTTACGCTTTCACATATCGATAATAAATTGACAAGTGTTTCTTAAATTTTTAATTCAACACAATAGTTCTCACTGCACGGAATCAGTGGGAGTACAGCAGTACCAAATGAGGGTGACCAGAATGTTCAGTGGAAACTTTTTAAGTGTATGAATATTGAGTACAAACTTTTCATTGGATGTTAATTCCTCACATGATAATTCACCATGTCTCGAAGCGTCGAAAATTGATAATTGGGGTTTCTAACCTTAGGTTATGTTAGGTTAGGTTAATGTGAGTTATGATGTGATGAATTATCATGTGAGGAAGTATCGTGTCTGAATAAATTTACTATGGGAATTCAGACGGTGAGATCTCATAGTCCGATTAGACATGGAACCCCAAATGAGATATATTGTGTGGTTGAAGGGAGTGGGATATGTAATGAGATGGAGTGACGGAAAGTTGAGAAGTGGTAGAGACTATTTAAATCAGGCCCCTAGCACATTCGATCGATAACGATTGATAGGATAACTTTCGGTAAGTTCTCATCGTTCCCTAGGACAACTACACATCGCAAACGTACAAACAAGAGTAGATGTCGAATATATTAAGGAAACTTAGTCATTGTGAACTTTCACTTATTCGTTGGATATCTGCAGTCATGCTCGGGAACGATGAGAAGTTACCGAAAGTTATCCTGTCAATCCTTAACGATCGATAGGATACATATCAGTAACTTCTCATCTTTCCCTAGGACAACTGCACATTGCAAAGGTACAAACAACAGTTGATGTCGAATATGTTAAGGAAACTTAGTCATTGTGAACTTTCACTTATTCGTTGGTTATCTGCAGTCATGCTAGGGAACGATGAGAAGTTACCAATAATTATCCTATCGATCGTTATCGAGCGAGTGTGCTAGGGCCTCTGGTCATTAAACAGGTGTAAGGCCATTTCATCAGGACGATACTAAGAGTGTCTATCACTCTGTACTGAGGTTTACATTTCAATACTACGATCCAATTAGCAAAATGTGATTTTTGAATCCATAGGGATTTAAAGACTAATTTAATGGTTCTGATAAAATTAAAGGTGTAAGTGGCACTATCAAGTGAATCAAAATATTTTATCGAAATATGTTTCCAGAATATTGGATCTATTCGTACTAGCACTTGATTTTATATGAATGAATTGAATGAGTTTCTGCGTGGACACCCATTATTACCCCGCGGAGAAGCAGTGTAATGGTTACATAAGTTATATAATTATTTTGGAAAGTTCTACGAAGTGGTCTATCTTCTGTAAAGTGCATTAACATCGGGAGGTAATTTTACATGATAGTATAAGTAAAAAAGAGAAATAACTTTTTTCGAAATTCCAACTTCTAGGAGTACTTTTTTGATAAAAAGATAAAAATTACTCCGGCGTGTACAGCCAACACTATTATTTTCCGCTGTTATGATACGTAACAATCACAACTTCCACAATCAGGCCCGGATGACTCACAGCAAATTTATCGGGTATGTTTGTACCTTACACTAAGGATTTTTAATAGGTACGTCTTTTTGCATGGGAAAAAAAAGTTGGAATTTCGGAAAAAGTTATTTAGATTTTTTACTCCTACCATCATGTAGAATCACCTCCTGAAGTTAATGCACTTTCCTTTGGACACCCTCTATATAAATGAGGAGGTTATGTTATCAATTTTACCTGCATACCTATCCTACTAATCTATTATAAATAAAAAAATTTCAAAACAATTATTTTAACCGCTCGGACACATAAGCTTGTTATCACGATAATTTAACGTAGGTAGACATAGGAATAACGTATGCCCCGTACCTGAGTTATTAAATATTTTGTGTGATGACAATATTTTAAATGCATTGCAAAAAACATTATTGCTGTGAATGTTTTATTTATTTGTGACAGGTAATTCATTTTCATTGACAAAACATGTTGTCATAAATGATTATAATTTATTAAACATTGACGATTATCAAGATAATTGAATTTCCCAGAAATTTCTTGTGCATTTTTTGTGCAGAATATTTTGTATTAATCACTTGTTGCTTTAATCGGAAAATATCGACTCAAACGAATAAGTTGATGCCATAAAATGATTTATAGAAGTAGCCTAACTGGTTTTGTTTTTTTATTATGTAAATTATAGATTGTTGTTATCAGTTATTTGTCAGCAGTCATCATCACTACGAAAAACAATTAATATTAATTTAATTACATTCACCAATAATAATAAACAAATATTTTGGTAACTAGTCAATAGTCTACCCTACAGCTAAAATGTCTTCTGTTTAGGACAATATTGGCAAAAGGTCACAACCTCAAATCCCGTTGGCGTGAACATAATTTTTCCCTTTGCCTGTTCCAAATATGTGTTTATGGCATTTTAAATGTTTTGATGAATATCAAAACTCTTTAACCATAAAACTTACAATACCCTCCGAGAAGTAGACATTTCTTACTCTAAGGCGCTCCGCTGACGAGGCAACTGAAAACAAACTAAAACCAGCTGGTTTCTATGTCTTGATTGGTCAAAAAGCTTGTTTAACCATAGACGAAGAACAATCAGCTGACAGCTGGCAACTAGCAACGGCCGGCCAGGGCAATCCGCAGTGCGAGTCGCGAGACACCACTTGCGTTACCATTGACAACGGGGTTTTGTGTGATTGTGAAGTGTGCGGGCCATCACATTGTCATACAAAGACAGTTGCCAGTTGGCAGTTTTCAGTTCAATTTAATCAATTATCTAATTGTCTTTTTTAATAGTAAATACGTATACCTCAACTACTATCTTGTTTTCAGTAAACCATGTTCAATTCGGTAAAAAAACTGAATGGGAAATACCGAAAATAATATTTTAAGTAGGTAGAATAAAAAAGTCAATATTAAAAATATTAAGAGGCTAGACATTGAACCACACGCGGAACACCCGCGTCTGTCATTCTATCCCGCTCACAATAAGCTCACGCACACTTACAATACATGCGAACGCGAAATGTGCGAATGAGACAACGCTCAAATTTACCTACAGAAATCGCTCGAAAAGGGGTTTATGGAGAATACACTTTTCTACACCAAAACTTCCACGAAATTGGTATTTAAAAAAAATAATATTTTTTAGAAAGAAGAAGCTACGTCGGTAGCTTTTATAATTTTATAATTCTTTATCAGAGTTGAGTTAGCAGCACTTTTTCCTTAAATAATATTTTTTGATAAATCGTATATGTTTGACAGTGAATGTTTACGTTAATACGAAACGCATCGAAAATTCAAAAACATACCAACATAGTTTTCACCCTCTAGAAGGCAGTATAAAAAAAAGTATTCATTTTGTGCAATTTTCGATGTAGAAAAGTGTTTTTTCCCAGGCGTCTTTTTTGTATGGGCCGAAAAGCGAAGTATATCATCTTAAGTATGTTAATATTCTAAGGGGGTTTCTCACCATCCTCCCAATAGCTTATCTACACTAATAACGAATATTTTCTATTAACGATTTGTGGTTTATTTATTTATTAAGTTGGAGTTTATAATTCGCTACTTGAACCTATGAATAGTGGCTATACATTAGATAAGTTGGCCGAATTTTTTAACCACTGCGAGCATTTTATTTTTATTTTTAATAATATTAGTTATTAGAATTAGGGTAGATAAGCTATTGGGAGGATAGTGAGAAACCCCTTAATTCAATGAAGGAAAAAATAGCATGTAAAATGAATAGGTAGATATACAAATATGAATTAATTACAAAGTAATTCTTCAGTGATCGCAAATTCACTTTGTGACATAATTTTTAATAAAATGTAAACAAGTCACTTTGTACACACCACTTATTTAATTCATTATTTAATTTAAATTATCAACACGTTTCGTAATCGATTTGTCAGAATAAAATTAAAACTAACAAATAATCAATAGACAAACAAGTATTGACAAATTAGCACCATGACATGAAAAAAATTTACAAAGAGTTAGGTATTTAATTATTTTGATTAAAAAATAAAGGCATATAAAGTGATTTGTTTTTGTTCAATTATAGATAAGAAGAAGACGTAAACGGTAAATAGATTAAGCTTAGGGGGGTAAGGGGGGAAGAACAATACGTTTAAATAATATATTTAAGGAACGTCATGTTTAATCGGTTATTAATTAATTTATCGTAATTATTGGGGGAGTTTTTATTGTCATTCCATTTCAGTTAGTCTCTCTCTTTTATAATTGATGATAAATATATAAAATATGAATCAGTGTGTTGCCAAAAAAGCGAATTTTATGATTATTCTCAAGATCTTTCCCCGAAACCGTTTCTCTCAGAATAGTTGCGTGTGTTATTATAAAAAAAAAATTTTTTTACATTAGCTCCACACAGGAGGCCTGAGGGAAAATTTCCCTCAGGTCCTATGTCATCTTTGAAGATGCTGTGTGGAGGGTTATTTAAGGGAAAGGAAGGAGAGGAAGTCCAGGGAAGGAAAAGGGTTTGAGGGGTGGGTAGGAATCTGTGGATAAATATGTCCAGGAGTGAAGGACGTATGAAGCCATCCCTCCCCCTGTGGTGCAAGGCGATGGGTCGAGAAGGTCCGGCTGGAGAGATCAAAAGGTCTCCCTCAACCAGTCTCTCCCGATCTGCATCCCGAACCCGAAGTCCCGAACAAACCTAACCCCCATGAGCCCGATTTTTAAACCTAATTGAAATTTGCACAATAAAAAATAATCACATCATCAGGGCACATCTGCCCTGATGACGGACACTGTAACGTTGTCCGAAACGTTGGCTAAAGAAGGAGGTAGCGCAACCCGGCATAACCCCCAAAAACAAATAACAAAAAGAGCAGGGCTGTTCAGGGTTAGGTAATAGAAATTAGAATCTCAGAATATGAAATTTTGTAGTTGTGGTAATCGAAAAACTAACCTGAGTTATGGATTTTCTCGAAATTCATAAAATCGCCTATATCTCGTGAACTAACGATAAATACATGTTATGATTAGTCATTAATGGGATACCCGGGGGTGATTTTGCCATACAAACGTATTCCCTATTTATCTCTCTGGATTTTAATCCTAGAGAAAATATTGTTATTACATAAAATAGGTATGAACTACTAGCGTGTCGGTACTTTTTTTATTTTTTTATAAGTTACTTTTTATAGATGTTATGACCTTCCAAAAATCAATAAAATTGACTGCTTTAAACGCCGTCAAAAGATGTTCAGTATACAAACTAGACAATGTTTTTTTAAAAAAAAGCAAAACGTACAGACATAGAATAGTTGTTTCTTATGTAGTTGGTAAAAAAAAATTGAAAATCAGTCCACTTTTGGAGGTGAAAAGTGGGAAATACAAAACCTCTATTTTAGTTAGGTATTAGTAGCCCGAGGTGCATTGTCTCTTTCGCTCAATATCCGGTGGAGTAAGAGCAACAGTGACAGCAACAATTTAGTAAAATCTATTATTCAAATTTCTCCACCACCAGGTTTCATCTTAATGTCATACATCCTTTATTTACCTGCATGGTTCGTAAGTTGCTAAATTTAAATTACTAGATTAATTTGTATTTTTTTTTATTTAACGACAATACAAATTAAAATTAAAATACAATATTAAGTAAATTAAGAATACAAAGTGAAGTATTTTGTCCTCAGTCCTCCTCACTAGGTATTCCTGTTCCGAGGCGGACTGTAGGTTGTTGTATGGTGTTGATCATGATTTCTTCATCATTGTTGTTGGTTTGTTGGTTATTGTTGGTTTCCACGAGCTAATAAGCTTCGTCCAGACACCCCAACTAGTTCCCAACTAGTAAATATATAATATTTTAATTAATGAAGATAATATTAGCGAAAGTCAATCGAAAATCCGAAACAGAAAAATATACGGATACATCTGGGACTCGAACCCAGGACCTCTGGCAATCCGGGCTAACGCGCTATCCACCGCGCCAACGTATCCCTATCCGATTCGGTCATTTTTAACTGTATCATACTTCGACTGAGAACCACCAACATTATTTTCATTTTTTAACGCATATTTTAATTGGCTGCTATCTTTATGTATGATTGCAAGATTCAACTCGAACTAAATGCCCTCTAGATAGTGTCAGGATAAATTTTTATCACTTTTTATTAATATGCGACATCTATTGACTTTTTCTGCAAGTCTAAGATGAAATATTTTTATTTTTACTTTTTAACTTAATGAGTTAAACCACAAATTATAATATTTTAATTAATGAAAATAATATTAGCGAAAGTCAATCGAAAATCCGAAACAGAAAAATCAGAACGTTGGCGCAGTGGATAGCGCGTTGTCCAGGATTGCCAGAGGTCCTGGGTTCGCTAATATTATCTTAATTAATTAAAATATTATAATTTGTGGTTTAACTCATTAAGTTAAAAAGTAAAAATAAAAATAGTAAATATATAATTAAGGTCAGACAGATATCCTGGATTCAATTCCCAGCTGCATTAGCTTTGTTATTTTCTCTGTGTTGTTCTGTTTCATGTTTCGTTTAGATGTATTAGTAAAATCTTCTACTTCAAAGGGACAAAATAAAGTGTACAAACTCAATTGTGAATATAATAACGTTTTCGGACCATCCCACCAATGTTCAAGTAGGTATTAACCTACTTGCTAGTTGTGGACGGCTCAAGTGCTTTGTGTGGAATGTCTGGACGAAAATAATGACTAATGACGCACGTAAAATAAAATACATAAGTAGGTACCTACACTAAGTGGGTATTAGAAATAATTAATAATCAGTGACACTCACAACTAATCAAATGATATAAGTAGTTGACGATCTAATACAGTAACGTCTTGGTTAACGAAGTAAATAATTTTCCCAACACACTTTGTTATAGGAAAGTTGCATAATTGGCGCCAACGTTGAATAAAAGCAAGGTTATGGGGCGTTCTGACTTTTCGATTTTTGTTGACCAACTTTTATTTTACGAAAAAAGTTGAGCAACATTTTGTTCACACGTTTCAATTTAAGTTGAACCGATTTTGACATTCAAAATGGCGTCAACTGAAATTTTTAGTGCGAGCGTCTATCTAATTTCTGATGTTCTGTGAGAGGAGCTGGAGATTATGAAAAAATATAAAAAACGTCGTACTTGGGTGAGAAAATGGATCATGAGAAGGAGTGAATTAGGCGCATCCAACACAATTTTATTCAAAATAATATTATTTACATTTCAAAAATTATATACTATTTTTGTATACTTCTTGTTTTTGATCCGAAAGACAGGGATGGTTTTGGTACAGATCCATAAATCTGAACATTAAATCGTCCGACCATTTCAGATATTTTTTGGTTGAAACGGATTCCATGACATTCGAAACTAGTATGGAATAAATGAAACGCCTGACGTTTACTTTTTCCCGCGAGTAACTAAAAATGATAAGCGACTTGACACATGTGTTCAGACGCGAAGATTCGATGTAAAACTCGAACGATTAGTAAAACCAAAATGGCGATAGTCATACTTGAACGACAAAAGTAGACGGGCTATCAACTTTCGCTAGCAACAAAAAAAGTTGATAACTTTGTTGACAAAGTGTTCACACGTGTCAATTAGCTTTCAACAAAAAAGTTGACCGACAAAAATCGCCCCGTGTGAACCGGCTGTAAGGGTCATCGTAAGCTGAGATTAAGCCAACGCAGCACGTGCAGAATATTCAGGTGCAGATTTTGTAATGTACGGACTTGTATGAAATAACGTATGCTGAGAGGCAGACATCGCTTCATACAAGTCCATACATTACAAAATCTGCATACGGAGAAAAATGTTATTCTAAAATACGATCGTTTTTTTCGTTAAAACGGTTAAAAACGGGACTGAAGTTCTTACGAACAAATTAACAGGGTTTCAATATTTATTGGCGGGAACATGTAAGAATAATTTTTTGGTATACGTAATTTCGTACGTACACCAACAAATTATTCGTACATGTTCCCGCTAATAAACATTGAATCCCTGTTAATTTGTTCGTAAGAACTTCAGTCCCATTTATAACCGCTTTTACGAATAAAATGATCGTATTTTAGAATAATATTTTTCTCCGTGCACCTGCAAAGTCTGCACGTGCTGCATCCCAGCATACGCCGACACTAAAGAATGCGCAAATTTACCGAAAACAAAAGGTAATTTTCTTTGAATTATTTATTTGATTTGATATGATTTCGTGAATAGCAATTTGGCATGGCTTCCGCATACTTGATTGAAACCGTGTAAATCAGATAAAAATCATAATGTCTAATAACCAGTTCATTGTCAATGCCAAAAAGCGTTCAAAATTGAGAAAAAATTTACAGAAATCGACCATATATAATTTGAGCTGACAACTTTGAAAGAACTGCCGTTTGGATCCGATTTGGAGATAATCTGAAAAACCTGTGTAGAAGGAAGTTTGTAAATGATTTTTCGTCAACATCATTTAGTTCAGAAAATCCCTTGAAAAGTTACCATGACAATATACTATAACGAGGTATTCTATCTAATTTTAATCATCTTGTGCACCACCCCCGGTTAACCCGCCTTCCCCAAATTTTATGTAGATAAACCACAGTTTAAGATACCCGGGTGGTAGAGATTTAAAAAAATAGATTTTACTAAATTGTTGCTGTCACTATTGCTCTTACTCCACCGGATATTGAGCGAAAGGGACAATGCACCTCGGGCTACTAATACCTAACTAAAATCGAGGTGTTGTATTCCCCACTTTTCTCCTCCAAAAGTGGACTGATTTTCAACATTTTTTTACCAACTACATAAGAAAAATCTATTTTATGTCTGTAAGTTTTGCTTTTTTTTAAAACATTGTCTAATTTGTTTACTGAACGTCTTTTGATGGCGTTTAAACCAGTCAATTTTATTGATTTTTGGAAGGTCATAACTTCTATAAAAAGTAACTTATCAAAAAAACAAAAAGTGCTGACACGCTAGTAGTTGATATCTATTTTATGTAAAAACAATATTTTCTCTATGGTTAAAATCCAGAGAGATAAATAGGGAATACGTTTGTATGGAAAAATCAATCCCCTTAAGGAATAATTGTACCAGTCTGAAGATGGCCTCAATACAGGCCGAAAAAAATAAGTGGAATACCAGGTACTAAATTGTGCTTATATATCATAAATAGTATTAGAAGAACGTTCGTGGAAACAAAAAATGTTATCTCGAAGATAATCAATACGTATTATCAACTGCATCAAATAAAATCAATGTATCTATTTTGTAATGCTTCTTCATCGGAATTATGATAACACTATCACGCAGACGCGTGACAAATAACGTTTGTTTTTAAATGAAAGTTAATAAAAAATATTTTTATTATTTTTTAATAAATCCAACGTCCAGTTGGTTAGTCGAACATCTCCAAATATTAAGTTTTGGGATAATGAGAAAGCAATATTCGAATGGTCACCATAAATGAAATATTATTTACACTTGTCCATATTTTACATAATTAAATATGCTAAAAATAACACCGGTAAGCATAACAGTCGATTACATTAGTATGGCATTTTGAAATTTGGTACTAGTGACCCAGAAAACATAATTTTTGTTGTTGTTTATTTCACTACAAGTATTTCGGCATTATAAAGGTAGGTATAACTAATGTGACCAGACGTCCCGTTTTCACCGGGACAGACCAGATTTTAGGCAGCGTGTCCCGGTGTCCCCGAACACAATTTCGGGACGCCAAAATGTCCCGTTTTCGAAAAGAAAGAAACTCGCAGTAGAATTTAAAAAAAAACGCGAACAAATCTAACAAAGATACGTTTTTAGATTTTCACGGCCAAAAGCATTTTCGTTGTTAGTTTTTGGGGTGTTATGCCGTGTTGCGCTACCTCCTTCTTTATCCGACGTTTCGGACAGCATTGCAGTGTCCATCATCAGGTTCATCATTCACATCGTCGGATCTGCCGGATCTGCCCTGATGATGGACACTGCAATGCTGTCCGAAACGTCGGCTAAAGAAGGAGGTAGCGCAACACGGCATAACACCCCAAAAACTAACAACGAAAATCTAACAAATCCTGCCAAGAACTTCATTCGTTTTTGAAATCAAGACATTACTTAAGAAAATTTGTCCTTTGGAAAAATATAACACCAAATAAATTTTCATATATTCATTCCCGTATATACTTTTCATAAATAAAATAAAATATTATGTAGATACTGTGAAAAAATATTTAAGAGTTCATGTGTTTTATGCGCCTACACCAACTGCCGATAATCTTGAAATACAAAAATATATAAAAATAGTCACACATTTTGAAAATCCAATATTCTCATTGGCCAGAAGTCGGAAAATTACGAAAAAGCTTACAAGTAGTGTAAAGTGTCACATCACTAATATAAAGTACTGGTGATCAATATCGTCTATGGTGTACGGTCTCTCTGTGTCTAGGTCTGGACATGTCAAGTCGTTAATAAATCTTCATTTTAAAATATAATTTAAAGTGTTCTCAATAAGATCCTCAAACAATTACCCAACGAAACATAAAGCTAGCCAGTTTAAATTTTATTGTAGCTAGCGTTGAAACAGACGGCACAAAGGGGCTAAAATTCCAATATCTCATGCGCTTGGTAGCTGATAAATTCACTCGTTAAATCAATGCTAATTTTAGTCAAAATATTTTTACTGTAACATATTGCTTAGTAAAAAAAAATCTCTTTAAATTTTGAACAAGGTTCCATGCGATTGGCAGCTACAACATGAATTGTAATCTAGCATCTTTTGTACAGCGCTCTTGAGGAGATTTTTCGCGAAAACAGCGCTATATATAAGTTAAATTAAAACAAATAACTTTGTATTAAACCACTATTATATAATCACAATTGCCTACATGTTTCGAAACCGATGGTTTCTTCGTCAGGGTGGTAATGACATTAAATAACAAAATAGACAAACAAGTATAGACTAAAAAGAACAGAATAAATATAACTATGGACAAAAATATTATAGAGAGAGGTGATAAATTAATTTAAAAATATCGTAAAAAACAATTATTTAAAATAAAATATAAAAATTATTTTAGAATATGAAAAATTACATTATATAAATTATCAAAACATAATAAAGATGTTTAAACAACAAAAATAAATTATTTTAAATATAATTATTAATAAGAAAATAAATTTAAGAGATGGCTATTTTAAAAAAATATTTGGTTATTAATAATATTCAATTTACTTTTAACACTTTTTCTAATTTCTAAGTTTGCTAATTGTAAATCTGTTGTGTTTGTGTGTAAAATTTTTAACCCTTTATTTATATCAAAAGATTGATTTGTTTCTAAAATGTGTTTGGTAAATTCAGAATAATTATTATTATTAAATCACCTTAGATGTTCCTTAACTCTAATATTAAAATTTCTAGAAGTTTTTTCAATATAAAAAAAGTTACAATCGTTACAAATTAATTTATAAACTCCAGATTTGTTAAAAAAAATCACCCTTTCCTTGTTATTTAATATATAATTTTTTTAATTTGTTATTTAATAATTAATTAATTAATCAGCTCTCTCTATAATATTTTTGTCCATAGTTATTTTTAGTCTGTTCTTTTTAGTCTATACTTGTTTGTTTCTTTTGTTATTTAATGTCATTACTACCCTGACGATGGTCATCGGTTTCGAAACAAGTAGGAAATTTTGATTATATAATAGTGGTTTAATAAAAAGTTATTTGTTTTAATTTAATTCAAAATGACGCCACAAAGTGATTTTGCGAAGTTTGAAGAAACTATATATAAGTTGACCAACTTTATTTTTATTATTATGTAGCTACCTTTTTTCAGTTTCCCGGTTTGGAAGAAAAAATAAATGGTCACATTAGGTATAACCCGCCTAAATGAACGGCAATAACTTCATTATTTTGCATGAAGGCAAAATACTGTTTTTGTTGAAGGATAAACTTAACGCAATATATCGAAATTACCCACAAGATAAGAAAAATAATTTGCTACGTTTACATTTATAAAATATTTGGGTTACTAAGTCAATGGCAGGTTTGTTTGTTTAGTCATACAACTATTGTTATATCAATGTTATCAATTTTGTTCCCAATTATCAAAAACAAAAAAACATGAAAATGATGTTAAAATCAGTATTTTCAAGTGATGTTCAATCAGCATGTTATCAATATTATATAGTATTTAATGTTTATATCATTTTTTAGTAATTCAATATAAAGCTACGAGACGGCCAGCGTGGTCGAGGGGTAAGGCTTTCGACTTCCAATCCGAAGGTCGCGGGTTCGAACCCGGCGTGCGAAAATATTTTTTATTTATTTACTCAATTCAACATGGTAAGTAAGTTGTGTTCAACATGGTAAGTAACACATTATTCCCAATGAGTTGAGAAATAAACTCATTACGGGAAGGACAGACACATATAAGTACATTTTACACAGATATTACACGTTAAAAAAATTAAATAAAAATTATATATAATATGCAGTTAGTTTACGGAAAATACGGTATAACTACTTACACAAAATATAACAAAGTGTCCTTGAAGGGGTGTGCAGAGGGGATGTTTCGCCGAATAACAAGTGTATAAAAATATTCTATTTGTCTATAATACAAATCAGCGTATAAGTACAAAATATCGACACGGTTAATACATTCGTTTCATATCCATACAAAATTATTATTAAAGGTTTTTTTGAAGACGATTTTAGGTTTGACATTCTTAAATAAAGTTGAAAAATCATAATTTCGGGGGGGGGGCAACTTTCGGGTCATCAATTGAATACTCCACTAATAAATTCGTTTTTAACGAGGCGAAAAAACAAGATAATTAGTTAAAAAGCTTATCTCCGAAGGACAGGATATAATGGAAATTTTTTCTTATCAACGTTTCTACGAAAACAGAAATATTATTGTTGCTTTATCTTAGTGAAAAATGTGCAATGTACACATCGCGATATCATTTACATTTTCTTAATGTTAATATATTAATTTACATAGAGCAAAATTAGTTTAACAATTTTCTTTTGACGCATGTGATAAGGTAATTGATTATCTTTCAACCACTTCTGAGATATGATTGTGCTACTCATACCTTGTTATTGAGCAAATTTAAATCAGTTGATCAAACATAATATTAATAATAAATCTTTACCATAAGGTAGAAAATGTGACCGTCGAAGCAGCAGCTGTAAAACCCAGTATTTGTGAGTTTAGCGGTCAAACAATTTATCAGGAATTTAAAAAACTGTTTTCAGTTCAGCGAAGTTATTTTCACTGAGAATGGAATTTTAAAAATGCATTTATTTTTTCAAACTAAATCAAAGCCAAAAAGATACAATCACGTCTTAAAAATGAACCCTAGGACCCTTCAGTCATATTTAATTGTTTCATACTTCGACTAAGAAGTATTTACATTATCTGTTTTTTTAAATTTAATGTCAATAAAATTTAATAATGTTATTATTAAGTTTTGCAAGTATCTTAGTTTTTTAAATTTATTACTAGCTTCTGTCCGCGACTTCGTCTGCGCAGGATTAGTAAGTACTTCGGTTAGCTTATTTTCTTTTCGTAGGTCTCATCTATGTTTTCACAAAAATTCTTAATCTATTTATTTAAAATATCTATAATTCTTGATTCGATTCAAGGGTGAGAGTACTTCAAATAAATTCACTAATTTCAATATTTTCTAAAATTGAATTTTGGTTTTACAATCATTGTTTTTCAACATGTCATTCTCAAATTTTGACATTTTCTATGAAACAATAATTATTATTTGTAATACATGGAAAATAGCAAGCTTTGGGTATAAATTATAGTCTATATGTTATTCTGATGTATGAGCTATATTATTGTAAAGTTTCATTAAAGTCCATTCAGTGGTTTTTGCGTGAAAGAGTAACAAACTTACATACATACATCTTACTAATATTAATGTCCATACAAACTTTTCGCGTTTATAATATTAGTAAGATTGTGACAGTTGTTTTGGCATACAAGGCCATATTCATACTGCCCGTCTAAGCCTGAATAAAAATAAAAATAAATTCTTGTAGGACTTGATAACAACATTATTAAATTTGATTTACATTAATTTTTAAAATGATTATATGAAATTCTACGTATTGAAAACAAAAACAATTAATAAAAACAATATACGATTGCAAAATTCATCTTGAACTAAATACTATCTAGATAGTGTTTTGGATAAATTTATCCATTTTTATTTAATGTACGCCTTCTATTGATTTTTTTGCAAGACAATGATGAATATTAATTTTTATTTTAACATAATGAGTAGAACCCCAAATTATACAATGAAGACAATATTAGCGACACCCAATCGAAAATTTGAAACAGAAAAATCAGTAGTGACCGTATCTTTTGTTTTAAATTTTCGTTTGAGAGCCGCATATATTATCTTCAGTAAATAAATATAACAATTTGAGGTTTTACTCATTAATTTAAAAAAAAATCAAAGCCTATACAAAAGTGCCTATATACTGTAAAACTGTTCAATACGAAAAAGTATTTGATAAAAAAGATTTGACCCCTCTTATATGCACTTAAATAAATAAATAATTTTAGTCTCTTTCTTTCACAAAATGACAACAGTAGTACTTTCAATAAATTATTTACAAAAATTACATTAAATATTAATTAAATACTTTGAGTACAAAAGCATATTTTTTTTACTTTTTATGGAAATTCGTTTAAAACGATATTTTTAACAAATTGATTCTTTTACGAATTAACTGGTTTTTCCGGGTTTATTTATAGGCAAAGCCGCGCAAAAGGGCTGGTATTTTAAAAAAAAAGTGGAGTTTAAAGTAAAAAATGCATTATTTTTTCACACTTTAAAATATAGGTACTCGTAAAAGTTATAGTTAAAAAAAGGTGTGTGCCTCTCCCGGATTTCATAATAATAATTATTTATTTATCTCCAGACATTTTAGTGTAATATAATATATCTTAATATATAAAACAAAGTCGGGTTAGTTACACCATTTATAACTCAAGAACGGCTGAACCGATTTTTATGATCTTTGAATTGTTGGATTTGTCTCCGTCCCGATTAACAGAATAACTATTAAAATATCAGAAAATATCATGGGAAAAATAATTATGAGGAAAATTACTTTTTTCATATATTTTGTATGGAATGGCTTTTCAAATAATGTGCGTTGGTTGACATAATTTGAATCAATTCGAACTGTCAATGGTGTAGTGTGCCGAAAATTTCATGCTTAGTCAACACTAACAGCTCAATTTCATTTTTTGAACATAGAGTATTTATTTTAACTTAATGAAAACTTAATTTATTTCAGCTAATAAATTAAACACAACATTTATTGATTCTGAGGCGTCACGAAGTTTTCCGGGTTGCAACCAATATTTAGCATTATTTATGATTCATGTTATCTTTTGTTTTCTTTACGTTGTAAAATTGAATTCATTGAAATTTATCAGTAAGTAATCAGAAAGAAAGTAGTTGCTTACTGGAATGGAGTAAAGAGATGAGGAAAGCGAGTTGGACGAAGGATGCTGTCATGATTCTGCTAGGTGTGAATCTGTAAGTTAAAAATAAGCAATATTAATATTTAGTTTTAAATTAACTTGTTTTTTCAACACCAGAAAAAATTGTCACTTAAAAAGATTTTGGGTAGAACCTAAATGACAATCAAAAAATTACGTCATCACTTATCACTTTTTTTCAAATTCTAGACACTTATCATTTATCTTAAATTTCTTCAAATGTTATAAATAGACATTTACAATCATCATTCATTATTCATTATTATCTAAATTAGACAGTAAGATCAGTATTTACCAATAAGTCCAATAAAGAGGTTTATTTCACAATGATTTTAGCAAAAATCAATGAGTAATTAATATTTATTGATTAATTCTCATACGACACTGTTGATAAAATAACTCGAATCGAAGCGGGAATTCTTTGTTATGATGCGTCACAAATTGAGTGTTGGTCCTTCGCGGAATAACTTCAGCACGGAATGAGAGGTCGAGGAGAAGTGAGCAGCGAGAAGTGAGGTCCACGGCTTGCATGGATAGTGGGAGAGAGTTGCGAGGGGAGATGAGGCAGAGGGGTGCATGGGATCCCCGCCGCCTTGGCGCCGACAGACCCTCATTCCCCGCCCTAGTGCCCGCCCAACCAGCAACCCCGTACACCCTCCAACATCAGAACGGGGTCAGCGTGCTTCTGATGGCATTTATGCTTTTGGCCAAGACGCATTGCGAAACTAGAGCTTGGCAATTTGGGCGGAACCATCTCCCCAGTATTTTATTTCTGTGTATTTTCTGCTAAGTTCGATAACACAGAGGGTGAATTGAATAACAAGCCGAATAGTAGTAACGAGGATTTAGGGAATTATCGCTTTTTTATTTTCATAAAGTCAATAGATTTTGAACATTTTATGCTAAATTATACATAATCTCCGACAATTTTTTTTAAAATTCATAGTAAAATTTATCCGGAAAATTTATCTTTCGAAAGAGTGAATCTTCGATACTGTAGTCCAAATGGTATGTCAATAAAAAATATTCATATTTTAGGCCGATTTATCGGGGATTTAACAATTACACGGAGAACAATTTTATTCTAAAATACGTTCATTTTATTCGTAAAAACGGTTAAAAACGGGACTGTAGTTCTTCGAACCAATTAACAGGGTTTCAATGTTTATTGGCGGGAAAATGTAAGAATAATTTGTTGGTATACGTACGAAATTATGTATACCAACAAATTATTCTTACATGTTCCCGCCAATAAACATTGAAACCCTGTTAATTTGTTCGTAAGAACTTAAGTCCCGTTTTTACGAATAAAATGATCGTACTTTACAATAACATTTTTCTCCGTGTAGCCAATCTTAAAAAGACGAACTATCGAAATTCAGAAATTAAACAAAATTATTATCGAGATACCTGCAACAATGATTTACCTCATAATAGAGGCTGTGCTTTATATTAAATGGACGTTTTTCATTATCTTGTTACTTAGATTAATCCAAAATAATTTTATTTTAAATTTATTATAGGAATCATTGTCATCATTGTCATGTTTCCTTTAACGTTGGAAAATACTTTAATAATTAAAAAATATTTGTAAACTAGTCTGTCTCGACAAAGGATTTCCTAGTGAGACAGGCAAGGCCAAAAAAAATGTAAACCTTATGAGATAGATTCAATAAATAAATAAATAAATAAAAATTGTATTTATTTTATCACATGTTTGAGCATATGAAATACATAGGTTTAGTAAAATCTCAATTAACTTGTTATTTTTAATTATTCCCTTTGGTGCTTTTAAATTACAAGAAAATACAAATGACATATTTGTATTTCAATAAAAAAATATCTGTAACTTGAACGCACTATAAAGTGTGTAGAACATTAGGTAGAAAATAATAATAACGATAAAACTACGTAAAAATTGATGTTTTCAAGGTTACCTTATTTATTAATTACCTTATTTTATACTACTTGATGTAATTGCTTAATAATGTTATTTTTAAAGTATAATATTTTATCAAAGATTAAAAAAACATACTACAAATTAGTTGACTAAGCAAAATATGTACATAGCAGAGATTAAAACACTTTGTTCAAGAAAGAATATCGATACTGTTTAAAAAGATTTGATGAATTTCATCCGAAGTAACATGAATTTAAAACATCACAGACACTTTAACAATACACAGTAGATAGTAACATAATATAGAAATCCAGTAACATAATATAGAAGTTAAGTTAGTATGCATCCACCTACGTAAATGGTATCTTTGAGAAATAGTTGATTGTGTAATAATCATTGCAAATAAATAATATTATGTAACATGACAACATTCGTTTCTGTTCGTTTAATGAATATAAATTGATATGATATTATTCTCTTTGCTAAGGACAAACCCTGCGAAGCTCGGGTTACACACCCCCGCAAAACCCACTAGCCAGTAAAGGGTGTGCAATATTTGCCAACACAATTCTACGGGGGTAGTTATGTAGTACCTATCCAGTTAGGTTGGTACTGTACAATGTACATTAGAGCTTTATAGAGTTGTGGATACCATCATAGGGGGTGAGAGAAGGTGGCTCTTAGCCCTTAACTCCTAGTGCGCGTGTACCATGACAAAGTGGTAAATAACGGTCCGAAAGAAATAGGCAGAATAATATATTGATTGGTTTATTTACGTTAATAAACTTGCAATCTTACTAATATTATAAACGTGAAAGTTTGTATGGATGTATGTGTGTTTGTTACTCTTTCATGCAAAATTTACTGAATGGATTTTAATGAAACTTTTCAATAATATAGCTCATATATCAGAATAACATATAGGCTATAATTTATAAAGCTAAATTTTCAATATATTAAAAATAATTATTATTTTTTAATAGAAAATGTCAAAATTTGAGAATGACACTTTGCAAAACAATGATTGTTAATTCAAAATTCTATTTTAGAAAATATTTAAATTAGTGAATTTATTTGAAGTACTCGCCTAATACTTTGAATCGAATCAAGAATTATAGATATTTTAAATAAATAGGTAAAGAATTTTGGTATAAACGTAGAAGGGACCTAGGAAAAGAAAATAGATTACCTACTCAAAGTACTAATCCTACGCAGATGATGTCGCGGGCAGAAGCTTGTTTACAATAAAGTGTTATGCAGAAGGATAGAATTACATCGGTAAAAAACTAAAGAATCTGTAAATCGCAACAAGGGGTCTGAAAAATCAGGAAAATGAGTTCTCTTCTAATGTGCATATTTATATTTATATTATACTTACCCCAAGCCGAAGACCACTATCCTCTAAGAGTGCTTAATAATAAACGTATTTTAATTTTACTATTTTTTTGTATTTCTTGGGCATTAACTATGTAACAATTTCTAGACATTTTGTTTTGAAGAGTTTTAATTTTCAATGTACTATCGTTACTTAAATTTTAATTTTTATGCTACCGGTTTCGACACATCCGTGTCATTCACTAGCAAACTTAAAACTTAATTTTACACAACTCATAATAAACAACCATAATACATTAATGATTGTTTATTAGTAGGATAAAATTGAAAACACGTTTATTAGTAAGTAGGTAAGGCAATATTTTAACACCCGTTACGGGGTACAAATTATTGTGAGGCGCAAAGAACGCCGTAATAAATAAAAGAACGGTAAAATTAAAAACAGTAAATAAATCATTGAAGAAGAAGATAACAATAATAATCTATTTTTTTTAAATATGAAAATGAACAAAGACACAGAAAAATAATAAAAGATACCGGTCGCAACTGGGACTCGAACCCAGAACCTTACGTCTTACCGGTACATACACCTCTACCAATTGGGCTACTGCGATCTATTATGAGACTGTCGTAATTGTCAACTTCATATTTCAAATTTCAGAATTAACAATATTATCTTCGACTAATGTTTTTTTCCATATTATTGGCAGCTACCTTTATTATTGGAAACAAATATTCAAAGAATGTATTTGTTACCTAGATAGTGTCTCGGATAAATATATCCGATTTTATTTTTATGGAACGCCTATTGACTTTTTATAAAAGTCTAAATGAATAATTATATTTTTATAAGAAAAACTCTCTTTTTAACTTTTGAAGGTTATTCCCATCAATGTAATATATCATTGAAGAAGAAGGTAACAATAATAATTATTTCCACTTCATGGCATATAATTGTCGAGAAAAAAACGTTTATTAAAAGAGCATAAAATTAAACGTTTATTTAAAGAGCGTTTAATAAAACGCATAATACGCCTGTTCCAAGTGATTGGGTAGGTATTTTTTAGATTATTGGGGAACAAACAGATGAATATAAAGTAGTTGGTAGAGTACATCCATAAAGAATTCACCCCTCCCACGGCCAAGCAAATAGCATTTTTACTCACTGGAGTGTTCTGTATATTAAAATGATATCCTCATGCATTTTTATGACGAAATAACTTCCACACTTTTAACTTAATTAAATTTCATTTTGTACCATCGCAACTCGTCTAAATTATACGCAGAGTGAGTATATACGTGTGTTAATGAAGTAGTTTAAATTCAAAGTTTAGTCAATTATACACGGTGTGAGTATATTGTGTGAGTGTGTTGCTGAAGTTGATCAAAACTAAGTTTTACATTCATTTAGTAAATTATACACAGAGTTAGCGAGTTGGTGGGTTGCTGTAGTGTTTTAATACAAAGTTTTACATTAATTTTATAAATTATACACGGAGTTAGCGTATTGGTAGTGGTTCAATACAAAGTTTTACATGAATTTATTATACTAAAGAAATTGTTGAATCTCCCTTATTATCACAGTGAGAAATGTATTCTAAACGGTGATAGAAAGAGAAAACATTACGATTTATATTCAAATATAAAATTAACCACAAAAGAAAATCTCTCTAAACACAAGAATTTCTCAATTAGAGAAGTATGGTTACTACTAATATAATATATATTGGTTAATTATACATATTTTGTGCTATGCATAAAAAATCTTGTCTTAAACGTTAGTTTATCTATTTAAAAAAATAATTAATATTATATGTATTGGTTAATAAAAAATAAATATAGAGATCACAAAAAAAAGTTATTTTAGTTAGAAAAACCGTAAGGGGAGTCATTTTAAAAACTTTTTTATGTTAGCATTTAAAAATTTTATATTCTAAAAACAAAATGTTTATTTATAATAATAACGTATGGTTTTTTCTAAGGTATGTTTCAAAAACAGTTTTTAGTTTTCGAGTACATTCAGAAATAATCAATTTATTCGGATTTTATTGCAAAGTGAAAATTTACTGACCATAAAAATATTTCCGATCTTGAGGGGTTAAAAGAAATAAAAAAATAACACAAAATATTGGTCTATCCGTATAAAGCCGTGACATTTACCCGGAATTCCGTATAATGTCAACGTCTACCGTGTCTAAGTTTGAATAGATCTAGGCAGCTTCGTTTGTAGGTTAGTTTTCAGATAGTACATACATTGCCCACCACGAAATCATTAAAAAATTGAACAATATTTTGAACTTCAGTAAATTCAGATACCGGACATGAATGCCAGACACCCTAGATAATATCTCGATTGATTTCAAAACACTGATTTTGTTCATGTGGATTAGTGTGGTAGGTAGTAACCGCATCGAGTGATTATCGTTTGATTGCACCATTATCATTATCGTATTTGATAGGCAATCCAACGGCATATCCTCTGACACTACAAAACAAGTGCTTGATTGTGCATTTTCATCAATCAATTACGCAATCTCACGACGCTCATACTAATTAATCTACTCGGAGAATACAACAAAATCAAATACCATAAATGCAATACTTTTAGATTTGAAAAAAAGTGTTTATTTTAGTGTGTGCACAGATGACAGATGACAGAAAAAATAATTTTATAAACTGCGATCACTTTCATTTTTCTTTTTTCAGAGTCGTTTATGGAGAGAGCAAAAAGATACCTATTAAATATAGAAAATAAAATTAGAAGGAAATATAAAAACAAATTTAAATTTAGTCTTGGCGGCGGATGCGTCTACCCACCAATTGCATAGCAGGCCAGATCGGGAGGCAGATTTTTTGATTGATTGATTGAGGGAGATTTTTTGACATCTCTAGGATAGGTATTCCTCAACCAGTCTCTCCCCATCTGGCCTGCCACGCAATTGGTGGGCAGATGCATCCGCCGCCAAGACCCGAAAAAACCTCACCTTATGAACCCGGGCATCCCCGCTAAGTCACCAAACGTAGCGAATCACTTGGGGTGACCTTTGGCAGAGGTGTTGGTTATCCAATAAATGGTTCCTGGGGCACCGGTACCCATACCCGCCTACCAAATTGATCTGCAAAGTAGTCATGTCCTACATTAGTTCAATAATAACTAAATGGTTGATTGGCTTGGGTAGGGAGGAGTGTGAAAAACTATTATAGTGTGAAATTTAAATTGCATTTGGCACTTTACAAACTTTGGTTCCTTAGAACAGGCAATCTGTAAACGAGCATGTTTGGATTCAAAATACACTTGGAGGGTTTGTCTTGAAACAATTTTTTTACGTGCCGACCAAATACTTGCATAATATTATATGTACTACAATTTGAGGTAAAAAAAATCGAAAATGTCTTGTTTTTAAACTGTAATTTATTTATGTATTTATTTATTGGTAAGAGACAGACAGCTTATACATAAAATATAAAGATAAATATATACATTGTTAAATGAAGTCAAGCCAAAAAAGTCTCCTATGTTAAAGTTGAATGGAGATGGAGTTTTATTACATACAATTAGTTTTGGGTGAGAAGGAGAGGAAGAGGAATATAGGATGAGGATAGGAGATGCTCCGAATACATTCCACACTCTTGCATTAATTTTCGATCGTACGTGTTACTTCTAATCGATATTTGTGAAGTGTATTGTTAAATATGTCAATGTTTTGAAATTTTGTGTTATATTGTGCACATATATTGGTGAATTTTTTCTAAAGTTAGTTCTATGTGTAGGCAAATGAAACAAATGGGATTGCCGTGTTGATCTTGTCGGAATATGAATATTTATTAAGTTGGTTAGTTCTGGCGAGTCCAGACAATTATTAAGAATTTTAAATAATAAGATTTGGTCAAAAATTAAACGTCGTGTATGAAGGGAGTCGAAGTTATGGTAATTAATAGATTCGGTGTAATTTGAGAAGTTTATTTTTTTTTATAATTTATGTGTTTAAAAAACTTTTTTTGAATTCTTTCGATTCTTTCAATGTAATAGATACATAAGTATATTTTAGAGACATGTTAGGATTTTTACTTCATTAATTTGATTTAATAAAGAATACCTACTAAGTTTATTAATTTTATTAATTGGAAACCAGGAAAACTTTCTAGTTTAGTAGACTAGTTTTCAATATTTCTTATTGTTTATCAACGCTTAATTAAAAAAGAAAATACAGGTAACTAACGATCTATTTAGATTTTTTTTAAAGTATGTGTGGCAGAAGGGCGGCATGATTTATATATAAATCTACAGGTTTATTCCGAGATTTATGAAATTTAGTTCAATTGACGTTGAAAATAAGAGGAATGTTACTTTCTATATAAGTTTTAGAAAACCCGCCACCATCTCACTTTCCTGCTCCTTAAAGCAGAATATTGATATTTATTGATGATATTTTGCACACTTAAGATGAAACCCGGTGGTGGAGAAATTTGAAAAATAGATTTTACTAAATTGTTGCTGTCACTGTTGCTCTTACTCCGCCGGATATTGAGCGAAAGAGACAATGCACCTCGGGCTACTATTATCTAACTAAAATCGAGGTTTTGTATTCCCCACTTTTCTCCTCAAAAAATGGACTGATTTTTATTTTTTTTTTACCAACTGCATAAGAAAAAACTATTCTATGTGTGCGTTTTGCGTTTTTAAAAAAACATTGTCTAGTTTGTATACTGAACGTCTTTTGACGGCGTTTAAACCAGTCAATTTTATTGATTTTTGAATAACTTCTATAAAAAGTAACTTATCAAAAAAAAAAAAAAAACTACCGACACGCTAGCAGTTCATATCTATTTTATGTAAAAATAATATTTTCTCTAGAGTTAAAATCCAGTGAGATAAATAGGGAATACGTTTGTATGAAAAAATCACCGCCGGGTATCCCCTTAACGTTCAAAATAAGAGGAAAATTACTGTCTTCTTTGATTTGACAAACGCTAATGGGGCGTTCTGAAGTTTCGATTTTTGTTGACCCACTTTTATTTTATGAAAAAAGTTGAGCAACATTTTGTTCACACGTTTCAATTTAAGTTGAACCGATTTTGACATTCAAAATGGCGTCAACTGAAATTGTTAGTGTTAAATGGTGTTAAATGGCGTCAACTGAAATTGTTAATGTTAGCGTGCGTCTAACTAATTTCTGATGTTCTGCGAGAGGAGCTGGAGATTATGAAAATCATAAAAAACGTCGTACTTGGGTGAGAAAATGAATCATGAGAAGGAGTGAATTAGGCGCATCCAACACAATTTTTTTCAAAATAATATTATTTACATTTCAAAAATAATATTCTATTTTTGTATACTTCTTGTTTTTGATCCGAAAGACAGGGATGGCTTTGGTACAGATCCATAAAACTGAACATTAAATCGTCCGACCATTTCAGATATTTTTTGGTTGAAACGGATTCCATGACGGTAGGAACTAAACCGACGGTAGGAACGGTACCGAATAAATGAAACGTCTGACGTTTACTTTTTCCCGCGAGTAACTAAAAATGATAAGCGACTTGAAACATGTGTTCAGACGCGACGATTCGATGTAAAACTCGAACGATTAGTAAAACCAAAATGGCGATAGTCATACTTGAACGACAAAAGTAGACGGGCTATCAACTTTCGCTAGCAACAAAAAAAGTTGATAACTTTGTTGACAAAGTGTTCACACGTGTCAATTAGCTTTCAACTGTCGAGTTGACCGACAAAAATCGCCCCGTGTGAACCGGCTATAAGCGACCGCCGGGGACGCCAGCTAATATCAAAATATATAAAAAAGATTGTCTGTGTCTGTAGCGGAAGGGGCACCGGGCGGGAGGCATTTGTATAAATTTTGTGCAAATCTTCGTTTTTTTTCCTAAATTGATGAAATTTTGCACCCTTTGACTTTCAAACTAAGAGGAAGGTCATTGTCTACACGAGATTTCAAAAAAAAATTCCCCGTTTCCTACCCTTTAACCCGTTTAATCACAGGAGACCATATTTGTCCCAGCTCACATAGGTCTCACAGAAATCGTTGTTTTTCCCCTACTATCATAGTCAGAAATGTGATCTAAACGGTATTGGAAAGAGAATACAACAAACTATATTTTCAAATCTAAAAGAAAACTACAAAAAAATTAAAATTTACCCCTTTCTGAAACCAAAGTTTCCGATAGCAATTTGAAAAAAAAATTATGGAACTTTGTAAATTTTTTAAGAATTTTTTTTACGTGAAACGACAAAAAGTGAGGTGACAGTAAGGTTTATAATTCATTTATCTAATGAAATAAGTATGTGTTTTATTTTTTTTTTCATTATCAATAATTTTAGTTATAAAAAAAAGTAAAGTGAGCCACACTTTTTAAAGTTTTCGCAAAAAAAAAAAATTATTTAAAAAAATACAAAGTAATTTTTAATATAGAAATTTGAAAGCCTATTTCATCACCTTTCGAAAACAGTTTTTAGTTTTCGAATACGATAACAAATGTTCCATTATTTGTATTTTATTGCAAAGCGGGAATATTTTTAGCCTCTGACAAAATACGCCAATTTTTTTAAGGGATTAGCAGAATTTGATACTTCATAATGAAATTTTGCCCACACATTAACATTCAAATGAGAGGAAAATTTCTGTATACATATGTATATCTGATTTCTAAAAAAGCTGTGTAAAGTCCGGGCAACGCCGGGGACAGCTAGTAATAAATAAAAAATAAAAGAAGAATCTTCGGAGTTGCATAACACTTCATTTGGTAAAGCTATAAATAATGTTGATGTCACCTCTCCGTCAACGGACGCTAACAAGCGACGAAAGTGACAAGTGACATAAGGTGTGTTACGATGATACGGATATCTCTGGCCGCACACAGTCCAGGAGGAAACCCATCGATAAGGGTCACTACCTACCTACGTGCAATGTGCGAATATATCTATTCATTATTCTGTACCTTAAAAGATAAACCACGGGAAACCACTTTAGGAAAGCGATTTTTGTGTTCTCGAACTGAATGTTTGAAGGTCTATAACTTTTTTACTTACTGCAATAATTAAGATCTGTGAACGGTATATTTCGTAATTTCATTCGCTTTTGGCCATGGTTAATACAAATATGTCAATTCATTAATATATTTTGGTTTTGTTCTATAAACTAAATTGGACTCCAGTGGTTTACTATTTAATTAAATTAGTTAATATATTGTTTATGGATTTAATTGTTTCATAAACATACCACAAGATTTAAAGAAGGAAAGGACCTAAAAACTCCTCGAATATTAAATAAATATGGAAGCCGTACTCTTGAATACCAAATACCAGTGATTTTCAATAAAATAAATAAAAACTTAAAATTTGAAAAAAATGACAGATTATGCCCTAAAATGATAAAAATGTGGTTAATTAACGAAAACTCCATGTATCTTTAAATATGTTGAATTGATAATCTTAATGTAGCTGCCTATATATCTTATTATTAGGCATTTACATTAAAATATCTTATAGATGTAATTCAAATAATCTAATATTATTATGTGATCTATCCTAATGTGTCCTTAAAACTATATAATATATATTAACAAATATTTCCTTATGTATAATATTAAGAGTGATAAATTGTAGAACCTACAGACAAGCTGCCATATGACAGCTTTGAGGGATTACCCTTATTTTGTACAAATGTATTTTTGATTAATAAATAAATAAATAAAAAAAATAAAAAATAAAAAGGGATCCAATAATGTTTTTTTTTTATAGAGAAACTTCACAAGTATCCCAACTGCTCCCTTCTGGAGCCAGTGAGACTATGGCATCCCCAATTGGAGTATGTCGTGAAGCTGAAGGTAAGTGGGGAAGGGAAGGAGATGGGGAAGAGGAAGGTGGGAAAGTACCTGGCTATTCAGATCTAGTCACTAAACACGGCTAAAGCCATTATTAAGCAAAATTTCAATTCTGAATGGTGGTCTTACACCAGGGCGATACTGAGAGTATCTTCCACTATGGAACGTGCCGCAAATATAACATATATTATTGTTATTAATTAATTGTGAAATAACACAAATTAATCAAATAAAAATTTTTTGCGCACGCCGGGTTCGAACCCGCGACCTTTCCGAATGGGAGTCAAGTGTCTAACTACTCGACCACGGAAGGTCGTCATGTAATGAAATACGGAGAATTTTTCTGCATATTCAACTCAAAACCTCCCAAAAGTGGACTTCCGTGGTTTATCCTTTAAGGTACATTATTTGTATGGTATATTGGGCCATGGCAAGAGTAAAAATAACCGAAGAGTACCTATGGGCCGGTATATCAGTTGGTCTAAAGCTCGGCTTTGAAGGAATGTGGAGCTCAGCATGGCTTAGCACACAATCCGTATATCAGTCGTAATCCTGAGTTTTAAACTGATAATTTTAGTAATTTCTATGCCGAACCAATTTATTTATGTAAGTATCTATGGACTCTATGGTTATTATCAAACAACCAAACGATGTCTAAATCGTCATCACTCGAAGAAAGTTCGAATTCCATGTTGATAGGTAAACTTATTCCTCCAATGTAATTTATTGCGTCCGTACGTAGCATATACGTAGCAGATTGAAACCGAAGCAATGTGAAATCTAACAAATGTGTTTTTGCCAATAGCGCTACAGCGTCTAGCAAAGGAACTATTCTGCGGCTTACCACGGCTTAAGCGGCCGATTTCAGCGGTTTAAGTTGAGCGAGGAATATGCTTCTTAGCAAAGACTGATATACCGGCCCTATGTGTTGTATGAGACAGCGACCCAACAGTTGATCCCTGAATAGTTGCCCTGTATTTATATATGATTGCAAGATTCAAACCTGAACTAAATGCTAACTAGATGGTGTCTTGGGTAGATTCCTCCATTTTTATTTAAAATGCTACATCTGTTGACTTTTCTAGTATAAGTCTAAATGGATGAATGTTTTTATTTTTAACTTAATGAGTGAAACCTCAAATTGTAATATTTTAATTAGTGAAGATAATATTAGCGAAATTTAATCGAACATCTGAAACAGAAAAATCAGAAAAAGACGTGAGGTTCTGGGTTTGAGTCCCAATTGCGACCTATATATTTTATTTTATTTCTCTGTCTTGTTCATTTTCATATTTTATTTTAGATTATTATTGTTATCTTCTTTTTCAATGATACATCACATTGATGGGAATCGCCTTCAAAAGTTAAAAAGAGAGTTTTTCTAATAAAAAAATCAATATTAATTTTTTTTTTTTCATAATATAAGCAATTAATATTATCAATATTAATTGCTTATATTATGACACTTTTTCCGCACGTAGCTGCTCTATCTTAAAAATCCGAATTTATTACTAGACATATTTTTTTAAATCTCCTCAATAAATCATCTTTAATTTAGACATTGTTAAAAAATTTCAATTCGTAAGTGGCTCATGTTTATAATGTTCATGCATGACTAATCAGATGTCGGCTAAAATTTGGAAATACTCACTAACTAGCTGAATAAGCCTAACATCTTTTCAGTAATACAATTAACCAAAATTGTGTTTGTTTTTCTTTATTTTTAAGAAGGTAGGAATTGCATCCCCCCAGAAGATGCAGGGCACTGAAGCACTGATCGTGGAGCATCGAGCACGGGCCCGCGGCGTCGCGGCGCCAGTCGGTCACCAGGGCAACGGAACGCCGCGGCGCCTGAGTGGCGACCCTTGTCTCTCCCCCCCCTTTCCCGTCCCCTCCCACCCCAACACACCAACACTATCAACTCTCCCTCGCCCATCTCTTTGTTTACATCTTGCGCGGTAAGGAAAACCGTAAATAGATTCCCATATAAATAGAAAATACTGAAATGAACCGGTTAATTTATTTAACAATCTGTGGCGTTACTAAAGATTATACTTATGAAACCGGAGAGCAAAATAAAGAAAATAATCGTTTTATTTTTATTTTGCATATGTACTGCGAGTACCTACAAAATATAAACGTTGATACGAGTTTTTATTAATTTTGAAAATGAGTAAAATAATTATCAGTTAAAATATTTGTTTTAGTTAGTTCATCGTTTGTCTGAATTATTGACACACAATCGGTTCCAATTATGATAGTGAAATTCAAAACAAAGAGTTCATTGAATCAGTGTCAGACTGAAATCAAGACCGAAAGACAGAGAGACAAACCCACAACCGAAATCAGTATTTTGATGACAACAATTTGTTTCTCGTGTGCTTGATTTTTATGTATTTATTTATAAGAGACAAACAGCTTATACATAAAATATATTTGACGACCGTCCGTGGTCGAGTGGTAACAACACTTGACTCCCAATCGGAAGGTTGCGGGTTCGAACCCGGCGTGCGCAAATAAATTTTATTTGATTAATTTGTGTTATTTCACAATTAATTAATAAAAATAATATATACTACATTTGCGGCACGTTCCAGAGTGGAAGATACTGTCAGTATCGCCCTGGTGTAAGACCACCATTCAGAATTGAGACGTTGCTTAATAATGGCTTTAGCCGTGTTTAGTGACTAGATCTGAATAGCCAGGTACTTTCCTACCCTCCTCTTCCCCATCTCCTTCCCTTCACCACTTTCCTTCAGCCTCACAACATACCCCAATTGGGGATGCCATAGTCTCACTGGCTCCAGACGGGAGCAGTTGGGACTCTTGTGAGGTATTCTCTATAAAAAAAAATAAAAAAAAAAAAATAAAAAAAAATAAATGAAAATAAAAAAAAATAAAGATAAAGATAAATATATACATTGTTAAATGAAGTCAAGCCAAAAAAGTCTCCTATGTTAAAGTTGAATGGAGATGGAGTTTTATTACATACAATTAGTTTTGGGTGAGAAGGAGAGGAAGAGGAATATTGGATGAGGATAGGAGATGCTCCGAATACATTCCACACTCTTGTATTACTTTTCGATCGTACGTGGTACTTCTAATCGATATTTGTGAAGTGTATTGTTAAATATGTCAATATTTTGAAATTTTGTGTTATATTGTGCACATATACGGGGAATTGGTGATTTTTTTCTAAAGTTAGATCTATGTGTAGGGAAATGAAACAAATGGGATTGCCGTGTTGATCTTGTCGGAATATGAATAT
Organism: Limnephilus auricula; assembly: GCA_951813805.1. NCBI lineage: Eukaryota > Metazoa > Arthropoda > Insecta > Trichoptera > Limnephilidae > Limnephilus > Limnephilus auricula. Next base: position 18,690,394 of record OX638388.1, on the reverse strand, counting down.
TTATTAAATTGGTTAGTTCTGGCGAGTCCAGGCCATTATTAAGAATTTTAAATAATAAGATTTGGTCAAAAATTAAACGTCGTGTATAAAGGGAGTCGAACTTATGGTAATTAATAGATTCGGTGTAATTTGAGAAGTTTTTTTTTTTTATAATTTATGTGTTTAAAAATAAATAGGTAAAAAGGAGTCCAAATCGGTGTGCAGTGTTCTAAGTGGGGACGGATGAACGCTGTGTAAAGGGAATATAGAGCCTTAAGGTTGCGGAAAGGTTTCGTTATTCGAATGATAAATCCTAGTATTTTGTTGACTTTGTTAATGATTTCATCAGTGTGTTGTATAAAGTTTAATTTAACATCCAGTACTACCCCAAGGTCCCTGATAGATTCTACTTATTTGATATATGTCCCGTTTAATGTATACATAAAGGGAATTTTATTTTTGTTACGTGTAAATGTTATTTTATTGCATTTTGAGGTATTCACTACAAGTTTGTTTGATTCACAGTAGTCAAAAAGACGATTTAGGTCCTCTTGAAGTTTAATGCAATCTTCTATTGATTTTATAACTAGATATATTTTTTTATCGTCTGTATATGCTAGGTAATTGGCGTGTAAAAAACATTTGTGAATATCGAATATGATATTTCGAACATAAAAAAACTCTGTGACTTAAAAATGTATAATATCAACTAGCGCAGATACGTGAAAAATCACGGAATATTATAATTATGACTTGATTTGTGAAGTTATAAGTATTAATAAAAACATATTTGCATCAGGATCATTGCCTTTCAAAGAAAGAAATTTGCCTTTCAAATGTTAGTAAACTTGAAAATTATGACATAAATACAAACCTGTCAAACATTTAAATCACATTTCAAATCAAGAAATGTTAACTATTAAAATAAATTTGGTGCCAAATTAATCATCTGATATTTTTTATAATCATCGGTTCCAATTTTTAAAATTAAAATTTATTTGAACTCGAATAATTTTACGTGGGAATTTTTTTGTAGAAATACAAATTCAAATCACGCACCCATGCACCGACAACCAAAATTAGTACGTTTAATAATTCTACGCCAGCGTTACAGACTGAGAAAATTCGCTTGGTCTTTGGGTAGAATATTTATTTTGTTTTTCTTATTTTTATTTTTATTATTTATTTCTAACAAAAAGAATACACTTAACAAAGTACACGGTTTAGACAACAAATCGGTAGTTCCGCGAAGACACCACATGGTTGCTTGTCTGCAGATTCTACCTCTATATGCAATAAGAATTCAAACACAATAAGAATAAAAATACAAGTGTGATTTTGTGAAATTCTACAAAATAAAAAATAAACTTATACATACACACACATAATTCATTTAAAAGGCCACAAAAATACCAAGAACACAAACATTTTACACAACATAATAATATACATTTAAACACCATTTATATACTCTACGGTAAGCAAACCATTGCCTTCCAGATGATAATAAAAATTTTAAGGTGAGAAAAAAAAATACATACATTTATATTAGAAGTAAAGCATATTTACGATATCTTTCCCTTTCTTCTCTGTTTACTCTATCTTTTCTACAGATACATGGATCCCTCATTCATAAGCCACATCTTTATAATTCTCATGCTTAAGCTTTCATTTTCCTCAAAAGCAATTTTATTCTTGAGCTTATTAAAAATCACTGGTACACAGTACTCCAGCATTCGGCTTCCATACTTATTTGTTATTTTAGGTATTTTCAGGCATTTTTTTTTAGAAATGTATTCTATCATTTACATTTTTAGATTTTCGCGGCTTAAGAGGATACCCGGCGGTGATTTTTCCATACAAACGTATTCCCTATTTATCTCTCTGGATTTTAACCCTAGAGAAAATATTGTTTTTGCATAAAATAGATATCAACTAGCGTGTTGGTACTTTTTGTTTTTTTTTTTATAAGTTACTTTTTATAGAAGTTATGACCTTCCAAAAATCAATAAAATTGACTGGTTTAAACGCCGTCAAAAGATGTTCAGTATACAAACCAGACAATGTTTTTTAAAAAAAAGCAAAACGTACAGACATAGAATAGTTTTTTCTTATATAGTTGGTAAAAAAAAAAAAGAAAATCAGTCCACTTTTGGAGGAGAAAAGTGGGGAGTACAAAACCTCCGTTTTAGTTAGGTGTCAGTGCATTGTCCCTTTCGCTCAATATCCGGTGGAGTAAGAGCAACAGTGACAGCAATATTTTAGTAAAATCTATTTCTGCACCACCGGGTATTATCTTAAAGCATTTTTATTGTTTGTTTTGGGGTGTTATGTATACATTGTTGCGCTACCCCCTTCTTTAGACGACGTTTCGGACAGTGTTGCAGTGTCCATCATCAGGGCAGATCCGGCTTTTCTATCTATAGATCTATCATGATCTATTTGACCGGTCAGTGGTTCAGTGGGCATCTCGTTTGGGTCCCACCCAGGCGTTCCGTGTTCGATTCCTCGGCTGGCTAAGTCCTCCACGACAACACAAGCAACATCTTCCGCTTAGTGTGGTGGTAGTAGGAGATTTTCAAATGTTGTTGGGTTATTCGTAACCCGGGAATGTTTGTCTTTCTTTAAAAAAAAATAAAAAAAATCATTGTTTCTATTCTAGTAAAAATATCAGTTTCTCTAGTTTATAGCAATTTAAAATGTCTTGTGGCAAGTAAATATTAATCATGTTTCTCCATTGATATACCCGATTGCAGCCACTTCATATTATGGTAAATCTAATTTTCGTATCGTTTTTTTAATCATAATTATAATGACGACCAATTATTGTAGACAGCTAATATTTCACAATTAAACGATTAATTTTTAAACCTTTTAACCATAAAATCATCATAATATAAATGTTTTGCGACAGCTAAAAAGGAAAATCACACAACCTATCGGTAAATATGCGTGGTTTTTTTTTATTCATCAAATTATAATTTTAGCATTCTACCCCCGGCCCTCAGCAAGATAGCTCCTAAAACAATACGAATTAGAATTATTGATTTTTATTTATTGTTTTTGTATTTTAATTAGTAGAACTTCAATTGATTTTTAAAATTTTTATTTAAATTAAATTTAATAATGTTTATTATTAACACTTGCAGAACTTAATAATATACATTATTAAATTTAATTTGAATTAAAAAAAAAAAAAGATTTTTAATTAAATGAAAACAAATTACGTTGTATGACACCACTTATTTAATCAAAATTATTTATTTATTTATTTATTTATTCACGCCCTTAGAGCTTTTACAACAATCATAATACAAAAATAATAAAAAAATAAACAATAATATACAAATTATGTTACATCATTGTTTAGTAAGTGGGAAACAGAATTTTTGAAATTTCAGAAATAAATTTTGATAAGGAATAAACGAAAATATCAACTGAACTAAATTTATTTCCAAGCCTATGTAGTCTTTGGATTGGGGAGTTATTGAAATAATTAGTTTTCGAAGGATAAACAAAGAACAGCTCTGGAAGCCTCGTGTTACGATTTGGTACTCTGAATGTTATTAGTTTAGTTAAGTCAGGTGCGTCAATTGTGCCATTTACTAATTTAAATAAAAGTACCATATCGCTCTTGGTTCTTCTAGAAGATAAGTCAGTTAAATTAAGTCGTTTCATTAATATATCATAATTAATTTGTTCAATGGGTATGGAGAGTTTGAAATTAATGAATCTTAAAAATTTATGTTGAACTCTCTCAATTTTTACTTGATGTGCTTTATAGTATGGGGACCAAATAGTGGAATTATATTCTAAATTACTTCTAACTAAGGCAGTGAAGAGTATTTTAAATGAATAAAGCGACGTAAAATCTTTGACTGTTCTTAAAATAAATCCCAAACATTTCATAGCCTTATTAGTAACTTCATTAATGTGTGGAACAAACGTGAATTTTTCATCAAATACGATACCCAGATCCTTGATATGAGACATCTTTTTAAGATACAATAAGTTTCGAAACCAATGGTTCCTTCGTCAGGATGAAATTAAATTTTATAATAATATTATTATTTTTATTTTATTCTGACGATAAATTCATTGGTTTCGAAACAATTATGTCGATAATTTTGATTAAATAAGTGATATATACAAAGTTTTTTTTGTTTAATTAAAATACGTCGCAAAGCGAATATTCGAATATTGAAGAAGTATTTCATTTTTGTTTTGACGTCAGAATTTATAATTTAAATACGTAATGTTGTTCAATTCGGGTTTTGCTTATGGGATGCCTAAAAGAGGGAGAGTGGAAGATTCTGCTAGTACATTCGGTTATCTCTCATTCGTCATACTGTCCCTTTGGTTTTGGCAAATGGTTGCTGAGAACCTACCAATAATTTTCAATGGAAAGTATTTTGTAACTTATGGCCTTGTCAAGGTACAAATGTTTACTAATCGGTATCAGTTCGTATCTGAGAATATTCTAACATGGAATAGCAATCAATAAGATAAGGGCATTTGATATTCAACATTTTATGTTAGCAAGCGCATAGGTATCTAACCTTACTTTACCTACACAGTAAACATCATCTATACAAATCGATTAACAGATTTTTTAGACCAAATTAATTAAAAAACAAATAACAACATAATTGGGAAATATTCCCCATAAAGGGAACATTGCGGGATTTTTATATTATAATGGTGAAAAACCCATTATCATCTATAAAATTAAAATACAGTAATAGGGTTTCTCACCATCCTCCCAATAGTTTATCTACAGTAATTTATATATTAAGTTGGAGTTTATAATTCGGTCCTCGAACCTATGAATAGTGGCTACATATTGGATAAGTTGGCCGAGTTTTCAAACCACTTCTTCTTCCTTGCACTGTCCCAACTCATTGCCTAGGTAGGCTGTTGGGGTCGGCTCTCCTCGTTCTCAGGTTGTAGCTTCTTCGGTTCTGGGTATCGCTCTCTTCCAGGCCGTTTCTACTTAGAATTTTAGAGCATTGAGTCATCCAGGAGTTCTTTGGTCTTCCTCTGGATGACTGTCGATGAAGCTCCATAGACATTGCCTGCTTCACTGTGTGGTCTGGTGGTCTCCGTTTTATGTGACCATACCATCTCAACTGTCGTTCCTCTAGCTTATTGTTTATGTCTGTGACACCCAGGCTACCACGAATGCGTGAACTTTTAATTTTATCTTTTAGTGACACTCCTGCCGACCATCTAAGCATTCGCATTTCTGCTGATTCAAGCTGCCTGGTGTAGGAGTTGTACATGGTCCAGCATTCGGAGCCATACATTATCGCGGGTCTAACAATAGTCTGGTATACCTTTCCTTTTAGTTTTATAGGCATTTTTGTGTCACACAGGATTCCTGTTACGGATCTAAATTTACTCCATCCCACACCTATTCTGTGGTTAACATCTGCTGCACATCCTCCATCTTTGTGGATGAGTGAGCCGAGATACTTAAATGTGTCACAGTTAGCTAATGTTACTCCATCCAGTTGCATCGAAGGAGTTACAGCATTTGTGTTTTCAAATGGCAAGTACAAATATTCGGTCTTTTTCCTGCTAATTTTTAGGCCATTATCCTCTAGGATTTTTCTCCACCTTTCCAGGCTATTTTGTAAGTCACAATGATTATCTGCTATCAGTACTACATCATCTGCAAAAAGCATAGTCTTGAGAATATTGTTGTTCATTTCTTGGATTGTTAGATAATTCATGACCATTATGAATAGCAGTGGGCTGAGGACAGATCCTTGGTGTACCCCCACTTTAATTGGAAATGTTGGTGATGTCCCAGATGTGCATCTTACTTGTGTTTCTACGTTTGTATACATATCTTGTATGGAGAGCACATATCTTTCTGGTACGTTATGAGATCTCAATGCCGCCCATATCAGGCTTCGGGGAACCCTGTCAAATGCTTTTTCCAAGTCTATAAATACCATGTGTAAGTCTTTTTTTGCATCTCGATATTTTTCTACTATGATTCTGACTGTTTGAATAGCATCTATTGTTGATTTCCCTGATACAAAGCCGCATTGATCGTCGTGTATTTTTATAATATTCCTGATTTGTGTGTTTATAATCCTCTCATAAATTTTCATGGTGTGAGACATAAGCTTTATCCCTCTATAATTGTCGCACTTCCTAGAGTCTCCCTTATTTTTGTAAAATGGAAGGAGATAACTCTTCCTAAAGTTTTCTGGCATTGGTTCTCCAGTCAATACTTTGTTATACAGGTTGCACAACCATTTATGTCCCACTTCTCCACACTCTTTCCATAATTCGGCTGGAATATTGTCTGGCCCCACTGCTTTCCCCTTTTTCATTTGTGATATGGCTACTTTAACTTCTGTTGGAGTGATTTCTTCAACTGGCCCCAGCACTGGTTGCTCTGACACATGAGTTGTTCTTGGAAATTCTTCGTTCAGTAATGTAGAATAATAATCTTTCCATCTATCACATATTTTTTCACACAGTTTTCAAACCACTGTGAGTATTTTATTTTGATTTTTAATAATATTCGTTATTAGTGTAGATAAGCTATTGGAAGGATGGTCAAAAAACCCCTAAGTATATTAATATAAAGGATGTCCGGAGGTAAAGTGCATTAACTTCGGGATTCTACATGATGGTGTAAGTAAAAAAAGATAAATAACTTTTTTCGAAATTCCAACTTTTAGGGGTATTTTTTTTAGTAAGAAGATAAAATTAGTATGGCGTATGCGGCCAACACTATTGCATGGATTCTTTCCGCTGTTACAATACGCGCCAATCAAAACCAACGTCGCCACAATAGCGCCTGGCTGACTCACAGCAAAATTATCGGGTCAGTTTACCTTACACTAAGGATTTTAGGTACATTTTTTGCATGGGAAAAAAAATTGGAATTTGGAAAAAAGTTGTTGAACTTTTTTACTCCTACCATCATGTAGAATCACCTCCCGAAGTTTACCCCCCACTTTACCCCCGGACATCCTGTATATGTATACCAATCAATTAATTATTAATCCAGCTAACAAAATAATACATCAAAATGCTCCCTACCAAAATTTCTCCGGTGAAAACGTTCTCTGCCAAAATGTTCCAAGTTAATAGTGACACAGTGGAAAGATCTCAAATAGATAACACGATATCAATACAAAAATTTATGAAAAGGTCAGGTTAGATTAGGAACAACTGCTTTTTTTAAAGAAAGACAAACATTCCCGGGTTACGAATAACCTGACAATATTTTTAATTCTCCTACTGCCCGTATGGTCATCCTAGTATGGTCCATACTGCCACCACAGTAGTGTCGTGATGGAGGATTTAGCCAGCCGATGAATTGAACACAAGACGCCTGGATGGGACAAAAGGCTAATTTTTCCAACATCGTACAGTTCTTATTTATCGTTGTAGAGTTACGGGACCCAGATAGATCGACGCAGAAAAAAAATCCTTCAAAAGTATTTTAATAGGTATTGTTAATGACACCGTGTGGACTGTAAAACTAAATTATGTGAAGCGAGTTACGAGTGTCCAAGATTTTGTTTTTATATCGACAAGGGGAAGGAAAAGACAGGAATGGCCCTCACCTTGATGATGAGGTGACAGCTCCCAGCTCTTCATTCACGGTCACTTTCCAATGTTAAATGATGACCTGATGGTCTTCACGAAAATCATAATATGTTTATGATTGTTATTTGCGAGATTTGCGAAATGCTTGTAAAAGCTTGACTGAATTTTCAAATATAACAATTGAATGTTTTTATTCAAAACAACGAGGTGCAAATGTGTTATTTTTGCAAGCGTTTTTTGTTCATCTTCTTTTGCTTCTTGGGTAAGGGCCTTGATGTGAAAGGAGGGGAATCAGCAGGAAGGAATATTTGGTAAGGAACATGGGTAAAATGGATTAATGTGCTAAAGTTATTTCAACACTAAACAGGTATAGTGGTGGTTACAGCAATATTGCTTACCTGCGACGATATGTGCATGGTTACATTACATTGTTTATTTTATGGTATTCTTACAGCAAGCATAACATTGTTTTTTTTTAAATTCTTTATTAATTTAATTCTTAAGACTTTCAGGTATCTCATCATACATTTTTCGTGTTCTATCAGTTCTATACATACAAACTTCTGTGACTATGTTTTACTCATACGCGGCAACCTAATTCTAAATATTTCTGGCTTTATAATTATATCTATTTTTATTAAAAAAAATTCATACATCAAATATTTTTCAATGGTTTTTCATCATTTTCACATTTTTTTAATGAGAAACCAATTTAGCTTTTATCTTTTGATTAATTTTTGCATATTGGCCTTTTATACGTGTAACATATGAAGCTCTGTTTTTAAATATTTCTGGTTTAATTAGGTTTCCTTCACTTTTTTTTAATGTGAATACCTCACAAGAGTCCCATCTGCTCCCGTCTGGAGCTAGTGAGACTATAGCATCCCCAATTGGGGTATGTTGTGAGGCTGAAGGTAAGCTGGAAGGGGAAGGAGGTGGGGAAATAGGAATGTGGGAAAGTTCCTGGCTATTCAGATCTAGTCACTAAACACGGCTAAAGCCATTTAAAGCAATGTTTTAATTCTGAATGGTGCTCTTACACCAGGGCGATACTGAAAGTATTTTCCACTCTGGAACGTGCCGCAAATATTCCTTATATTATTTTTTAAATGATTTATTTGTGAAAACGCAAATCAATCATATAAAATTTATCTTGTATATTGTATATTATTTTGTTCACGTTCAGTTTCAAGTTTTCAGCCATTTTGTCATATTTTATATTCGTTTTAGTTGGAGAAAGCAACTTGAAAAGAGGCTGAATATGTAATTTACTAGTAGTACTGTGTCACCTGTTCTTTTTAACGCCTATATACAGAGTGCGATTGATGACTTGAGAGAGAGAATGAGTCGCAGAGAAGGTGTAAAGATACACGGACAAAAGGTGGATATGATAAGGTTTGCTGACGATATTGCTATGGTTGCTGAAAGCCAGGAAGAACTGCAAGAGGCCTTAACAATCATGCAAAGCATTCTTCAAAACAACTACAACATGAAGATAAATAAAGACAAAACAAAGCTGCTGACTGTAGGCCGAACGCAACATCAGATGAGAGTAGAGATGTCAAGAGTTCCACTAAAGAACACCAAGGAGTTTGTCTACCTCGGGAGCAAAATAACATGGGACGAAATTCACCAGGCTAGGCTTGCATTCAATAAAAGGTCGAAAATAATAGAATCGAATAATATAAAAACTGAGAATACTCCTCATCAAGACCTATGTATGGAGTATCTTAATGTACGGCTACGAAACATGGTGTCTATCCGAAAGAGATAAACGGAGACTAGAGGCTTTTGAGATGTGGTCCTATAGAAGACTATTAGGAATTTCCTGGAGAGACCACATTACAAATGAGGAGGTTCTCCAAAGAATCGAAGGAGGAAGGCGCCTGCTCAGGACCTTGTCCGAAAGGCGTGCAAGACAGATCGGCCAAATAATACGACAAGAAGGCCTCTTGCATGCCATAATGGAGGGTATGACCGAGGGGACAAACTCTAGGGGACGCCCACGCCGAGAGTACCTGGAGGCCCTGCTGGTGGACATGCGCTGCTCATCATATGCAGACTTCAAAAAAGCCGCACAAGACAGGGAAGAATGGAAGAGAAAAATAAAGGAAATTGCTGCAAACCAATCCCAGGATTGAAAGAGAGAGAGGGTACTGAACAGTGAACTTAGCGTTTTATTATTATTCAATTTTTTTATAAGAAAAACTCTCTTTTTAACTTTTGAAGGTTATTCCCATCAATGTAATACATCGTTAAAGAAGAAGATAACAATAATAATCTAAAATAAAATATGAAAATGAACAAGACACAGAAATATTATAAAATATAATGGTTACAACTGGGACTCGAACCCAGATCTCTCGTCTTACCGGGACGTGCGCTCTGCTAATTCAGCAAAACACTTGCTTCCAATGAAAATGGTAGCTGCCGATATTGTGGAAAAAAACATTAATCGAAGACAATATTGTTAATTCTGAAATTTGAAATATGACTTTGACAATTAAGGCGGTTTCATAATAGGTGGCAAAGGGTGAATTGACAGAGCACACGTCCCGGTAAGACGAGAGATCTGGGTTCGAGTCTTGTTCATTTTCATATTTTAATTTAGATTTTTTTAAATATATATATATATATTACAAACAATACAATACAAAATGATCCTTTGTCTGTCCAACTGAGAAGGATTCCCGTTTCAGGACAGCCAAATTATGTATTTTGAACATAATATTCTTACAAACATAACATTATACTTGAACATAATATTATACTGTCAAGACAACATTATATTCGTAGTGACGGGATGGTTTCTTTATCCTTGAAAGAATCGCAAAGATGTAATTTTTACCAGGGTCATTTTGGATAACATTAGTCAGTCAGAACAGATGAATGGTTTCTTTCGGGACATCACAAGTCTGAGATTCTTTCCAGGGCATTTTGGAGAACATTTACAATTGCATAGATAGAATTTCCATATTAACCAGTATAAAACATATGAATCCTAAAGTACTTTATTCTTTAGAATTTCCTGAGTGATAGAAATCACACATTACTGAACCAAAATATATCCCGTATGACATATGAATTTCCAATTTATTAGCATAGAGAATTTCGATTCTTAAATTATTGAAATGGCTAGTCGTTATTTTACAGTAATCTTAATTCAGATTATTATCTTCTTCTTCAATTATGTATTATTATATTTGTTATACGATTATTTCAACAAAAGTCACAACGTCACAACGTTAATGCGCTCTGGCGGAATAAAAATATATCACTACCATCTTTATGGAATTGACCGGACACGGTACACACAAAACAATTGCAGACAGACGAAATGCAAAGTGACCGAGTCAAAATAGGACTTCAACTCTCAGTCAACCAGGATAGGGAAGCATGAAGGCGCCTTGTCGAAAATTTGTCCCCGTTCATGAATTTGAAAATGAAAGAAAAATTAGAAAGAAAATGTGAAGAGATGATGTGATGATTCCCATGAGATTTAACTATAATATGTAACGCTCGGTTTTCAAAGTAAATTGAGATATTCCATTGATTCGACTACCACTATAGGTCGACTATATAATGTGTATTCGGGGAACTTATAGGCTCCAAATAGGTGCATGAAATAAATTGTAGGCTGAATTAAGAAACATTGAAATTGAATTTGGCTACCTAATCAAAAGTGAACATATTTTAACCAGCTGGCGAGCTAGTAACAATTTCAAAGTACAAGTACAAAGGTTTACATAATATTGTGAACAACTGTTTAATTTAAAAGTAATCAGATATCTTTGTATGGAATCGATACCACAATGACTGGTCCTTCAAATGGAAATCACTGATAACTGAAACATCGCGGCTACATATTCTTTATCATTATTATAAATTATCGCTATTATCACAAACTAATCGGAGAGATTCGAACGGCGATAAAAGAAACACAAGCATTTTGATATTTTGGCACGTACAAACAATTATTTTGCACATAATGTACATTTTTTATAACATGTAACTGAAACCATTAGTTAACGTAAGCCAAAACATCCATTAGATGATTACCGTTCTATTCACAATTTTATATTTTCTTTTTCCATTGAGGGTTGAGTCATAAACTGATAAAAAATGTTTTTTTTTAAATTTTAATTGCATGTACATAAATCAAATTTTATTATTTATTAAGTTTTGCAAATATTTTAGTTGCTTTATTATTTTGACCTTTTTCGGCTTATGAGGCCATTTTCTAACTGTGGTTAAGCCACTTTGAGATGACTTATTTATATGATTTTATTAACCTCCACCCAATTTCAATTTTTATAATGCCTAAAATAATTTATTACCGGTTAAACCGATTTACTGAGAAACTAATTGTAGTAATGTATTCTTTATTTTATGGGGTATTTTGAAATCTGTTTTCCCACATTAAATGTCATTGTCTTCTTAGGGCCGTCTGTTTTTGTCGTCTTAGTCTTCTTGTCTTCTTAGGGCCGTCTGTTTCATCAGGAAGCTAAATCGTGAACTAAATACAAATTTTAACCTTCAGTTATAAGTAATAAGGAAGTTAAACAGGACCCTACGCTGTTTCAAGCTTACTTGGGCTGAAGTGTTAACATGCAACATTGACATTTCGTTTTTTAAATTTAAAAAATAACCATTAAAATGCATTTTTTACGAAATTCCGGTAACTGAATTGATTAGTACTAGTTAATATCTAACTACTACAACTATTTAATTTTTTTTTGTCCGTATTAAGCGTGTCCCGGTTTCGTAAATATGTTCCCTTATTTTTCACACAAACAAGGGACCGGATGACGTGAGACGACGTCACACACTCTCCCGTTTCTTACCGGCCGTTTTCGCGGGCTTTAATATAATTCAAACCTGTAGAATTAATTTAATTATGAAAACGAACTTTAGGTTTGCTACATGAACATATTTTTTATAAGTCAAAATATTTTTCACCCAACTTCCCAATTCAAAATACAAGTATTCGCCTAATTACAGCTTCCTGACCAGTGGCGGCTCGTGACTTTTGGTGAGCTAGAGTGCTAATATTAACAAAAATGGCATTATTGATGTCGTTGTAGCTGAAAAAAAAAATTTCGATTTTTTTTTTGTATGAAGATTTTCAGGAAATTTCAGTTTTGCCGTGCGGCGCACGTATTTCTTGAATATTATATATATTTCTTGAATATAATCATTCAAAAAAAATTCGAAATAATTTTTTTTTTTTTTACTACAACGACATCATCGATGCCATTTTTGTTAATATTAGCACTCTAGCTCAACAAAAGTCACGAGCCTGACGAATCCTGACATGAGAGATTATCGAAATATAAGGTGGGTTTAAAAAACTCACAAAACCGCTTGTTGACAAAAATGTTGATATCAAACCACTGTAATAATTTCAAATGGCCTCACAGGTCAACCGATACTTGGAATAGCGTTTTGCTATGTATGGGATCTGAATAAAGTGTTTTGTAATATATCTTAACTGATTGCAGACCTAGGATATCATTTATAACTAAGTTAAGAGGCTTACATACACTTCCCCCATATATGCACTTACCCCAACTCACCTTAGCTGCCAAAAACTTAAAAAAATATTTTTAAAGGAACCCAGGACCTCGGCAAAATTATGCCTTGCAAAATTCATCCTAGAATTGTATAAAAGTCAATATTTGTGTCGTATATTATATAATAATGGATAAATTTATCCAGTATACTACTTCTTTCTTCTTCCTCGCACTGTCCCAACTCATTGCCTAGGTAGGCTGTTGGGATCGGCTCTTCTCGTTCTCAGGTTGTAGCTTCTTCGGTTCTGGATATCGCTTTCATCCAGGCCGTTTCTACGTAGGATTTTGGAGAATTGAATCATCCAGGAGTTCTTTGGTCTACCTCTGGATGACTGTCGATGAAGCTCCATAGACATTGCCTGCTTCACTGTATGGTCTGGTGGTCTCCGTTTTATGTGCCCGTATTATCTCAACTATCGTTCCTCCAGCTTACTGTTTATGTCCGTGACACCCAGGCTACCACGAATGCGTGAACTTTTGATCTTATCTTTCAGTGATACTCCTGCCGTCCATCTAAGCATTTGCATTTCTGCTGATTCGAGTTGCCTAAAGTAGGAGTTGTTCAGAGTTCAGCATTCGGAGCCATACATTATCGCGGGTGTTGGGGACAGAAATAGGTCATGCAAAGCGGAAGGAAGTGGATAAGAGAGGAATTGTCGACTTACCGCTTTTCTTCCTTCGCTTGCAATTTTCCGCTGGTTCTCACTTAAAAAGAGCTCACTAGCACACGATATGGATTGCTTTCCACAAGATTCCGACACGGTCGAAATACCAGCTCCGTATTCAATACTGAGATGCTGACAGGAAAAAGTGCTAATTTGAACTAACTATTAGTGTGACAATTTTATTGCATTCGGTCGACAATAAAGGTAAGGAAACAAAAGGATTTTGTGGGTTGAATTATTTTCGGAAAAGGTACATTAGGAAGAATGCAAGGCAGCGGGTCTAACAATATTATGGTATATCTTTCCTTTAAGTTTTATCCAGGATACTACAAAAGTAGCATTTAGTTCGGGATGAATCTTAAAGTTAGCACACATTAAAAATGTGCATTAAGAAAATTAAGACAATGTTTATACTTCTTATCGAAGTATTAGACAGTTGAATTTCACCGAAAGGGAAAGGGTCCCATTAGCTCAGTTGCAGAGCATCGCAGTGGGAAGGCTAAGGTCCTGGATTCAGTTACTAGATGTGACCGTATCTTTTTATGATTTTTCTGTTTCAAATTTTCGACTGAGAGTCGCTAATATTGTCTTCAGTGAATAAATATTACAATTTGAGGTTTTACTCATTCAATTAATTCCTGTAATTGGTCACCATGATACAAGCAGCCACCTTGGTATGGTGATTTAATGTGTACTCGATGTAAATGATTTAAATAAATATCATATATTTTATAAATAAAAGTTAAATAAATAAAAGAACAATATATATTAGATCATTGAAGAAGATTATAATATTATGATGGGTATCCAAATGTTATTTTATTTTATTTTTTTATTGATTTTAGTGTTCCGTACCCAAATCGGCAATACGGAACAAAATCACTTCGGAGTCGGTCTGGCCTTAAAGCTGGAATCAGACGATTCACTCGAGGGAAGGTTTCCGCCATGTTTTTTCGGCCTAATCGTCCATTTTGTTTCATTCCATGTTCACACGGCGCTATAGAAATAAGCGTTCACTCGTCCATTCCGACCACAGCGTCGCCGAGCGAGGTCAACCGCGCTGGAATTCGTTTGTTTTCCAGCGCGGTCCGGCCCCGAATTTTAAGGAAAAACATGTCAGATGCATCGATTTTTACGTAATTTTGTTGACACAATTAAATAAAAATAAATAAAAAAAACAGTATTTTGTCGTCTTATAAACCTTTTTATTTTTTTATGGCATAATAACACAATTTGATTTCACTTTTTTTATTACGAACATTTTCCTACAAATTAATAATCTTACATATATTAAAAAACACATAAAATACATGGATAATAAGGGAGACCCAAAAATTTATATGAGAGGTGTTCCCAAAAGCAAACAAATTAGCCGAACGAATACCATTTTGACGTTTTGCGTGCGATTTGATAGCGTCCTTTCATGGTCCTTCCCGTACAGGACGCGAGACAAACTGATTGAGAGTTCACTCGGTGTTCAGACGATTCACTTTGCTCTCTTCCGCGCGCATGCGCGCGCGAGTGAAGGATGCCGAAGGAAAATATCCAACATTGTTGGATCGGTTCACTTGAAGATTTCATTCGGCAGTGTTCGGCACTTTCGATTCATTTCATGTTCAGACGTGTCATTCCGAATAAAATAGGTCGAATGAAATGCGGAAATGAGCGATTAGTGAAACGTCTGAATGGCGCTTAACCGATCGTTCGAAGTTCGTTTTCATAATTACATTATTTCTACAAGTTTGAATTTTATTAAGCCCGCCACAACCCCCGATAAAAGGCGGGGGTGTGTGTGACGTCATCTGTACCCTGGTTTGTATGAAAAATAACGGTAAATATTTACAAAACCGGGACATGCTTAATATGGACTAAAAAAATAAAATTGTATTAGTTAGATATTAACTACTATTAATCAATTCAGCTACCGGAACTTCTAAAAAAGTGCATTTTAATGGTTATTTTTTAAATTTAAAAACTCGAAATGTCATTTTTCACTGACCGCTATGTTGGGAACTGTTACTCGAGACAAGACAACAATAGAATATCGAATATCGATCATTGACTAAGTGACATCACTTCGCACAAATACATACGTATTTATCTAAACTCTCTCCCCTTGCCCCCTTACCTTCCGAATACTGAGCGAAAGGGACAAATGCATCTCGGGCTAATAATATCTAAATAAAATCGTCAAAATCGAGGTTTTGTTTTTTTTTCATTTCTCTCGTCCAAAAGTGGACCGATTTCAATTTTTTTTATCAACTACATAAGAAGAAACTATTCTGTGTCTATACGTTTTTCTTTCTTTTTAAATACATTGTCTAGTTTGTATACTGAACGTCTTTTGACGGCGTTTAAACCAGGCAGTTTTATTGATTTTTGGAAGGTCAAAACTTCTATAAGAAGTAACTTATCGAAAAAAAGCGATACGTACCGACACGCAAGTGTTCGATATCTATTTTATGTAAAACAAATATTTGCTCTAGGGTTAAAATCCAGCGAGATAAATGGGGAATACGTTTGTATGGTTCCCTCTTAACAACCTCCGGTATTAAAGTGCGGAACGTAAACATAAACTCTAGTTAGAAAGACGAAGAAGGATACGGATCAACAAGGTGACCGAAATTACTACCAAACTCTATCCTCACGTGGAACCGTGCTTGGCATGTAGCACTTCTTACAGATGACCTTTGGAAACTCATTGATCATTATATGGCGTTCTTAGTTAAGAAAAAAATTGGATAGATTATTAACAAAACCCATGTGACGGGTGAGAGTTATACAGGGTATTATATATAGGGTATGACTAACCAAGCCCTTTAACTCTAGCCGAATATAACTATGGAGACCTATTCCCTAGACTCGAAAGAAAGAAAAGGCTTTTATCAGCATTTTTATTTGGTCGCATTTGAGTGAGAATCTTATGTTTTCGTTACGATCGCTATCCAAAGGAATCATTATCTCTTCCACTGATAGAGTGATGCGAAACTGAGCGATAAAGGGATATTATAATCAATAAATACAGAGGATTCTTGTGTGGTGCGAGTTATTGTGAGGTTTCAAGTGCTCGAGATAGTTTGTCTGCCAACTGCCGCCATCATGAGGCTGTTCCCCGCCGCGCTGACGCTGATGCTGGTGCTACTCCTGGCTCCCTCAGGTTATTACAGTGATATATTTTACAGGTTTCCTTAACCAGTGACATGTTTTACTGGTTTTCATAACCAGTTATATATATATATATTACAGGTTTTCTGAGAAGTGACATATTTTTCTGTGTTATGCAGTGAAATATTTAAAAAAAAGTTAACGTCAGTTAGATATGTTAATGATTTTTTCAGCCAGTGACAATAAATTATTTTTAAAGGCAGTTGGATAATTAACGGGTTTTCTTAGGCGGTGACATATTATGACAATTTATTTTACCAAGTTAAATATACCACTGGTTTGTTAACAAGTGAAATATTTTACAGGATTTTTAAGCAATATTTTACCGGTTTTCTTAGCCTGCGACATAATGTAAAACAATTTTTAAAGGGTGTTTTCGTGTATTTTAACGTTCTTTTCACTGAGTAATATTTTTTTTACTTTTTTTTGACAAGTACCATTTCACCGGTTTTTTTGACAAGTGGAATGATTACCTATTTTTTTTTAATGTGATGTATTTCCTGTTTTTTTGACAAAGGAAATTTTTTTCTGGTTTTTTTGCCGGTGACAGAAAGATTTTCCTTTAATTTTTCCTTTAACCAGTGAAATTAACATAAAAAAAACTAAATTGGTCATTCCGGAACTCCTTTTTGTTATATAATATGAACTATGAAGTATTTTTCAAAGTTCGTTATATTTAACTTTTTGACGTAGACGCTTATTTCAATTGCAGTAATGCATATAATAACACAATATGTACACTATGTATAAAATTCTTTAATAAATAAATAAATAAATAAATATTGTAGTAAGTTGTGGTTTAAACAAATTTATTAATTCTGTAGGTAAAACCTAATATTTTCTGGTATAACAATCTTAATATGAGTTAAACTTAAAATACTTAAACTTAATATACGTATTTTATTAAAAGAAAAAATACTGAAAAATTATAAACTGTTGAAAATAATTGTTTTAAATAATGTTAGAACTGATAAGAATAAATTATGAAATTCGGGTAAAAATAAAATTTCACTAAACACCGGAAATACCTGGTCTATAGATTAATTACGTATTATTTATTATGTTTCTCAAGGTGGTTAAATTTCAAAAAAAAAAAAAATTTAATTTGAAAATATATTTTTGATCATTGAATGCTGTGTTAAAAAATGTATATATGAACCTCAATATACCACGTTTATAATATTATAGAAGCGTACAGTCTATCAACATATTATATAAATATAATAAAACGGTTCTAAATGGGGATTCACACTACCAAGCCGATCCACGCCGATCCCTGCCGAACTAGTCCAGTCCGATCTATATAGAGTGAAAAACTCGATGTGTTTATTTCTTGCCGAACTAGTCCAGTCCGATATATATAGAGTGAAAAACTCGATGTGTTTATTTCTTGCCGAACTAGTCCAGTCCGATCTATATAGAGTGAAAAACTCGATGTGTTTATTTCTTGCCGAACTAGTCCAGTCCGATCTATATAGAGTGAAAAACTCGATGTGTTTATTTCTTGCCGAACTAGTCCAGTCCGATCTATATAGAGTGAAAAACTCGATGTGTTTATTTCTTGCCGAACTAGTCCAGTCCGATCTATACAGGGTGTTAAGGAACGTACTTGAGTTACTTTAACCAGTGATACCTGACATTATTTGGAGTAAAAAATGTAAATGAAATTTTGGTCTCCGGTGACTTTTTTCAATACAATTTTTTTTTTTTTCAAAATTTTTTTTTTTCAAAATTTTTTTTGTTCAAAATCAAACAAAAAAAAGTTCTTTCACATGACCTTATTGGTCAGTCTCCCGAGTTACCGCCCCACCACTTACCCTGCCCCCAACTACCCAACACCTACTATTTTTTATGTTTTTGTAGAAAAAAAAAAAAAAAAAAACATCAAAAATGTCACCGGAGACCAAAATTTTATTTACATTTTTTACTCCAAATAATGTCAGGAATCACTGGTTAAAGTAACTCAAGTACGTACCTTAACACCCTGTATAGAGTGAAAAACTCGATGTGAACTAAAATCGGTAATGGGTGCATAAAACAGTTATTTTTTTCTCAATTATTCAACAATGGATTATTTAAAATAGTTTAATATAGATATATTTTCATATAAACATTAAATAAAGATTTATTTTAAATAAAGTTGTAAGAAATAACATAGGTATGAAGGAAAAATAGTCTTCTATAGAATCCAGAGCAAAATCCACGCGCGCTTGGGGATTTGTCACATTAGGCCGAGCCGAGCCACGGTTCTGTGGCTCGTCTGGGTGGATTTTGGACTCGATGAAAATAATGTTGAGCATGCCGAGCCACACCGTGCATGCCATCTTGGATTTCTCACACACGACGATTTTTGCTCGTTGCATCCGTCGTACGTGTCCCACTTTAAAGAATTACATATTTTCTTTTTTTTATTCATTTATTAAGTTAAAAGAAACATAACATTTCACTTCCTCAACCTAAATACAAAGTGGCAACTGTAGCAACACCAAGTAGGTAACACGGATTGTAGAACAAATTTAAGAAGTTTTAAATAATCTGAGTTTTGTGTTTTGCGAAATTTTAAATTTAAAAAACGCGAGTAACAAAGATTGTAGAACAAATTTTAAATTTTTTAAATAACGTGAAGTTCAACTTTAACAAATCGCCCAATCGACAAATCGATCGATTTTAATTAATTTATTTGTATATTATATTTACCCAAAATTACACTTACAATCATTACATACAAACTCATTCACTTGACACTGGCCAGAACACTCCCTTGGGGTAAAATGCCATGGAAAAAAAAACTAATCTACCTTTGGAATGACCATCTGTTGCTTTAGCGTCATGCGATAATGAACTTTAAGGTAGCTAACCATAGATACCATAACCGCGTGACGTTTATGCAACAGATGGAACCTTGTTATTCCAAAGGGTCGAAATGGACTTAGGCCCTTCACTCCTGGAGAAACTGAAACCAGACTAGAACTGGTTGTCAACTGCATCGGACATATCGCGAATTATTAAAAAACTGAGTAGTTACAGTTACTTAAATATAGTTAAAGTTACTAGTTTTCTACATTTTTTGTCTGATGTTAAGGCGCCTACTTCTCGTAATCCTCTTTTGGCAACTATCATGTCAGGTTTTTGGACAATAGTCACATCAGTTTCATCAACATTATAAATATCTTTAGCTTCGAATTTTTGACGATCCATTAACTTTTTATTAATTTAATCAACATTAATTTAAACGGTTATTTAATCAACATTAACATAAATACAAAAATTGAAAAGGATTTGTACATTGAAAGTATGACGGACGGAAATGCACTTGAGTTTATGATTCGGGAGCTGTATTCACAGAATCTTAAAAAAAACTTTGGGGTTAGTTGTAGCACGGGGTCGATTGTACCGGTACAATCATCCCCGGAAAAATTGGTACTACCATTCCCGAGGCGTCATTTTAAATTAAAACGTAATTTTTTTGTTAATCCCTACTTACGAACGCTTCAAACCCCGTTCTAAAATAAACTCAATTGTCCAAAGAAATGTGTAGATAGCAAAATACTAACAAACAGAACATAGTAATTGTAACAAGTATGAACGCTATCGAAAAAAGTTACGTTTAGGGCTCAAAAATGTCTTATTCTAATTGCGAACGTCCGGGTTCCACCATAACGGTTCCACTATGTCCCGCGGGCTACTGAAGTTACTGAACGGCCGCACCTACTTGCTACTTCGCTAGGCAATTTAATTTCGACCACCTTCTGGAAAGAGCTCGAACCAGCCACACATTACACACAGCGCTGCGTAGCCATATTGAGAATCTTCCAGCGTGTGCACGATTTCGCCTGCCGTTCTTGTACCAGGCTCGGCCCTATGTAAGGGCTCGAGTAAGCGAAATCTGGTAGACGATCTTACTCAGTCTTCGCGGCAACAAGCCGGCGGCCTAGCAACTAAACCTCGCAATCTGCGGTTCGCGTGTCGGGAATAATATTACGCGATTTGTAAATACGGTGCATTTGTAAAAATACTGTACATTCTGTAAATATATCATCATCATCAACAATCATCCTCGCATTATTTATTCCGACCCACAGCACACGGAGATATCAAGACTCACCGGTATCTCCTCAATCAATCGGGAGGCCCATTTCTCTCCTCAAATTAGGAGATCGCACCTGCCTCTAAAATAGTATAAGTAGTGTTAAACACCGAATATATTGGAAAGTAGCTTAAAAATTTGGAACTAGCTAAAATTTGGTAGCTGAACATTGAACTTATGCCTAACGTTGTTACACTAATCCTGTAATATGTTTATTAATTGGAAAGATATCGGAACTTAGTAGATGTACTTATAATAAGTAGTATTAAAAGTAGTTTATTGGGACTTCTATCTCTTTTGGTATTATTTTTTAGTTTGATATTATATTATTTTGTCTGTATCTTTAAATAAATAAATAAATGTAGTTTTACAAATAAAACACTTTTTGCTAAGTGAAATAATAATTTCAAAGTACATATATATAATTCACCACTGAATTAGAAACAGAGTTCCTAATAAAAATCACTTTTCCAAAATGAAAATCAACCACAATTACCGAAACTGAAGAAATTTTCTAAAAAACGTAACTTGACACCTAAATTTTTTATTTTTTTTTGGGAAGTCCCCATTTATTTTTTTAGATAGGTACATAATATCATCTTGAGTTGTCAGTGTTAAAAACAACATTGCTTGATTTATGTAAGTACATAGGTACATTAAAAGCTTCATGGGAATTCCAAAAATAATAATTAACGACAAGCAATATCAGTAATATTGTCATATTTTTAAAAAAATGCCAGATTTCAAAATTTCCCCAGATTTTGTGCTGATTTCCCTTTTCCCTAAAAAATATTTTTCTCCCCTAGATCTAGGGAAATTTAACTAGACATACCATCACTGTACTGACGATTGTCCGCACGTATCAGAGCTATCACCTGACGACACATATTATAGTTAGGGAGTTATTCGACTTGGTACTACTGACTTGTGGTACTACTGTCCACGGTCTTCCCTACATTTGTTTTAATTCAAAATTGTATAAAAGGCACTTCCAGTTATCTTCTTTAGTCTATGGTTTTTGCTTTCCCTCTATAGTTATCTACCTATTAGATAACTAACGCATAATACCTACTTACTAAATAAATATTCTGATGATAACAGTCGACATTATTTAGCGATTTCTAACATAAATTTGTGGGAAAGGAGAAAACCTAATTTATGAATTATGTACTATAAAATACGTTATGTACTATGAAATATAAATTGAATTGTTTAAATTAAATACGAGCATTATGTTTTCTCTGATTTCAGGGCACACTTTAGAGTGTTACGTGTGTGATGATTGCGATGATGTTAGTGAAGATACACTAACGAAAACCTGTGAACTACCTGCCATAACCACTACGGTTACTGCTGACAGCACAACGGTTACCGACGACAGCACAACGGTTACCGACGACAGCACAACGGTTACCGACGATAGCACAACGGTTACCGACGATAGCACAACGGTTACCGACGATAGCACAACGGTTACCGACGATAGCACAACGGTTACCGACGATAGCACAACGGTTACCGACGACACCACAACTGTAACCGACGAC
The DNA here is from genome assembly GCA_951813805.1 of Limnephilus auricula. Taxonomy (NCBI): domain Eukaryota; kingdom Metazoa; phylum Arthropoda; class Insecta; order Trichoptera; family Limnephilidae; genus Limnephilus; species Limnephilus auricula. The sequence goes on along the minus strand of OX638388.1, from coordinate 18,667,800 downwards.
ACCACAACGGTTACCGACGATACCACAACGGTTACCGATGACACCACAACGGTTACCGACGATACCACAACGGTTACCGACGACACCACAACGGTTACCGACGATACCACAACGGTGACCGATGACACCACAACGGTTACCGACGATACCACAACGGTGACCGATGACACCACGACGGTTACCGAAGACGGTTCCGGCGGTCAAGGCAGAATCTTAGTCCCCCAAAACCGACTTCCTGAAGTTATTTTAAACTCTAATAGAAAATATCCCAGGTTCTGGGAAAGGAAGCTGGCACAAACAGAGGAACCGGAGTTCCGCTGTGTGAAAGCTGTCTATAAAGGTAACATATATTATGTTAAAGCATACCAAATCATAGAAGTATCACTGATTCCATTACGTAAAAATGATATATCTAGTTTCTTTTTTCTATTAAACAAAAATATTCATTTCTTCAAACTTCGCAAAATCACTTTGTGGCGTCATTATATTAGTGGTTTAAACAAAGTTATTAGTTTTAATTTAATTCAAAAATATTCAAATCACCGATATCTTAGTGTTTACAATAAAAAAATCTAACAATCGATCCGTTTTCAGATGACGATGGAGAGAGTAAGACAAAACGGGGCTGCCAACTAATAAACGCCGAAGCAACAGACGATGTCATTTGCGCCATTTTCGCTGAACTGGACAAGGAACGAGTGGAAGGATGCAAAGTCTGCAATGACGACTTGTGTAATCTGGCTATCCTGTCTCGTCCAGCTGTTTGGCTGCTCGCAGCCATCACCCTGCTGCCAATTCTGCGACTGTTTTAATCCGAACCCTCTTGCGTCACTGGCAGTACATGTGTTCACTTCTCTCTCTCCTGGCCTTTCTGCTATACTATATACTTAACTCAATTTCCGCAATATTCCAACAACTTTCGTAGAACAACAAGTCTGTTAATTACATTTTTAAATGGAAAAACTACTTACTCCGGATCGAGGTTTGCTAGGAGTAATACGCAATGGAACATTACTTACCATGGAGCATCTACCGATTTGATGACGTACAATTGTTTTTTTTTTTTCAATTTTATTTTCTTGTAATGAATTTCCACGAGTACCAGGTGTACAAGCCTCATAAAAAATTACTGTTTATAATTTATTTTATTTATAAAAATTGCCGCTTGTAAAAATTAGATTTAAGATTTAAAAACCTTACAAAATAAACATTGTTTTTGTATTGCAATATTGCATTATATCGTGGTAATGAGAAAGACCATCGTAAGGATAACATATCCATATATGTTATTTATTTATTTTTATAATTTATTTTAAGTAGGTAGGTTTATCAAATTAAGACAGTGAATAAGAGAAAATGAGATTTTATGACAATGTGACATAAAAAATGGTCGCTTTTCTGAAAATTCGTTAATAAATTACACATTTCCTATGAGACTCTTCACATAGTGAAAGTGAAAGAACAACAAAATAGAATAATATACTTACTTACTAACCATCACGCCGTTTCCCCACAGGGTTGGGCAGAGAGGTCGGACCGCAAACAACTCTGTCTTGGCACACACTCTTTGCTTCATTCACATTCATACATCGTCTTATACATAGAGGAAAGACGCCATTTACCGGGTACTTTTTTTTGATCAGCCATAAAAGGAAGAAAATGATTGAATTTTCTAAAAATGAGTTTGTAGGTGAATAACTGTATTCATCTTTTATCATGTACGTACAATGAAAATAATTTAGCGGCCGTTCTTAAAAACATAGAAGGAAAAATATGTGAAAGGAGATATATTGTCTTTGAAAAAAAGAGGTCCTTATATCGGGTACCATGCCTGCCTTTTATCGGGTACCCGGTGATAGGATGCCTACCATTTATCGGGTACCCGGTAATACGCCTAAAAAATTATTATTACAGGTACTTTGAAAAAAATATTAATACATAGTAAATTATGTTATAAAAAAGCTCTTTATTTTTGTACTGTGGATTAAGTTCAACCGTTAAGGCAAATATCACATATATATGAAACAGAAATTCTGGTTACTTGCTTTCTAAGCGAGCCCATTTTTTAAATGCAATGCATTTTATCAATTTTTCTCCTCTGAAATTAGCTTTGTTACATTAAACACACGCTGCATCTTCTTCATCGGTAACTGGATCATCGTCGGTATCCATGAAAATAACAGAGTCATCGTTGCTCTAACCACTGCTAGAATCTGATGTGTCCACTTTATTTTTGCTTCCGTTTCATCTTCGTTGTATTTTCATAATGCGTTTACCTTTAACCAACTTTACTTTACTGACGCTTTCTTATATTGTTTAGCTATAGACTCATTTAAATTGTTTTTGTTCCACTTCTGCGAAAACCATTGATGGCTGCTTCAACAGTTGCACTACATTGGTATGCTTGCCCCATAAGACTTGCGACTTGTAATGGAGTCACCATCCTTTCAACATTATTCCCGAACTCCCGACCTGCTTTCATATATCCCATTATCTTGTTTTGAATAGCTTCTATAGCTCTTTTCATATCTGAAGGATCCCATTTTTTACGTGTTGAAGTTGCCCTCTAAAACCAATATTAGCTGAATAGATGAAGCCTTTTATCGGGTACCCGAAGTTGGCCATTACCGGGTACCCGGTATTGGGATGATATGAATCTGAAATAACGTAATAATGACAGAAACGTAACAGAGCAATGAAATGTCCAAAGAATGCATGTCGTGTGAACTTTACCACATGGGTTAACAGTAAATATAATAATAATCCTACAAACACTTACCCTTCATTAAAAAAAAGCCTTTTTAAAACTGCCTTGATAAACTATTTATCTGATTTTTTGCAAAAATGCCTGCCACTTAATGAACGTTCGAGTGACAGTTGTCAATCTTCGCCTTATAATGGTGGATGGTAAAATTTTTGTTTTTTCGACCGATTAGTTTGTGCAGTTGGCCCCAGTTTCGACATAAGGGGGTACCCGAAATTGGGCAACTACCCGGCAAAATGGCGTCTTTACTCTACTCTTATATTTTTCTGACTCTTGACATGGCTCGACTCAAGAATCTGATTCACTTGATCGTGCCATGTCTTCCTCGGACGTCCCTTACTTATGCCATCCACACTTACGTCATATATTCTCCTCTCTCTCAAATCAACTGAGGGTCCCTTTCTTTTTCATTTCTCACACAATCATACATGGTTTTACCACACATACGCCTAAGGGATCTTATTTCAACAGCATTCAGTTTACTTTCATCCTTCCTTGAAGTGATATCCATATTTAATCTATAGACTCTAACCAAATCAAACACACATTTATATTCTATTTTGATTTTATTGAGGCAAGGCAAAAATTGTTTCCGGAAGAGATTTTGATACAGGGTTGTTTATAAACACTGCTCTTATTAAAAAGCTAACATAAATAAGAGTGTTATTTTTTACGTGTATAGGAACATTAGAAACATCTTGTACTTTGTATATCTGGTTAGTTTAAAAAAATCATACATGGATAAATAAACTAATAACTTTGTATATACATAAATAACTTTGTGTGCATCAACCACTACTTAAAAAAAGTAATAAATACAATAAGTATTTTACAAAATGAATTTGCGATTATCGAAGAACCAGTTACTGTGATTGGTCCATCCTTATCTCAAATCCCCCCGTTTTATGATACTACTCGGAGTTTAGTGCCCGAGTTTCGACTCATTTTTTTTCTAATTTTAAAGATTTTTGGATTCTTCAAAGCTCCATCCATAGCTTATAATGGAAATGGAAGTTCATAGGTAGCTAAAAATGGATTAATTAAGTTTTATTACGACATGTAAACACATTTTCTGTTTGATGAATTTACTTGAAGGGTGTGCTGAAGTGTTTAAGTGAAAAAGAATATCCCAAATTCGTTTAAAAAATAACTTATATTATGGGTTTATTACATGTTCTCCCCAAATGGCAATATTTTGACATGTAAACGCTGCCTGTGTGAGCAGCACTTAACGAAAATAATGAAACGTTTCATACTCGTACATACTTCACGCTATAATTTATTTCCGAATACATTTTTAATGTGAATAGTTGAGACGATAGCATTCTCAATTGGGGTATGTTGAGAGGCTGAAGTGGAAGGAGATGGGAAAGTGAAGGAGGGTAAGTACCTCATTTTTTTTTTTTTTAATAGAAAGACAAACATTCCGAGGTTATGAATAACCCAACAACATTTGAAAATCTCCTACTACCACCACACTAAGCGGAAGATGTTGCTTGTGTTGTGATGGAGGACTTAGCCAGCCGAGGAATCGAACACGGAACGCCTGGGTGGGACCCAAACGCGATTCCCACTGAACCACTGACCGGTCTTCTCCTCATTATTCAGACCTGGTCATTAAACATAGCTAAAGCCATTTCAAGCAATGTTTCAATTTATGAAAAAATAGCTGAATGTTTCCATGAACTTGTTCAGAGATACGTCTTGTTATTTAGATCAAGGGGGTGACCAATTGAGTAGTTTTACGAATGAGACGAAAAAATAAGAGATGACGTAGATTCCGCTACTGGCTGCTTAGGGTCTAAACACGTAGAAAGCGTGTTTCGGCTTTCGGACTACCCGCGCACAGCGCCCGAGCGCGCCGGCGGTATTTTGTACCGAGTTGCGGACATCTGAATCTGGCTTCACTGTGTGCGCTTTAGTACGTTTACATACAAACATTCTTGTCGGCCGTCGGCTGCCCATGCGCCGACTGCTTTACCCGCGTTCTACGTGTTTCGACCCTTACACATTACACAACTGGCTCCAGGATCAGGGATTGCCTACAGTAAATATATAAATTATCGCATACAGGTGAAAATTTCTATAAATAATCGGGGATTGCCTACATAACATACCCCAATTGGGGATGCCTTTTCATTCATAAATGGAGCGAGTTAAATTATTTTACGGAAAAAACGTTTTCACAAGTTATTCTATGGACATCGGTGATTCAATCCAATATCGTATTTGTTAGCCTTTCTTGAAAGATTAAAGTTTTTTTTATGGACAAAATTATTTATTCACATTCATTGCGTATGTTGTACGGGCACAAACAATTAATTGAACTTAATATTTTAAAGCAAAACTTGTAAAAAGTGTTTTTCCGTAAAATAATGAAACTCGCGCCATCTTTGAAAGAGTAAATTATAAATTATTTTGAGTATCACCTTAATTCAGTGTTTCACAACGTAAGGTGTACATAATTTGATTGTATTAATTGTACACGTTTTTTCGTGTTTTGCTATCCGTTTTGTTACTTTTACGTTTTATTTTCTTAGTTTTTACCAATACCAATAATTACTAGAAGTCAGGATTTTTTAGTGCAAAATTTCTGAGATGTATTCAATAATATAACATTATTTTATTAATTAAAATATATCTAAAATTGCCTCCCTGTTAATCAACATCTCATCTAAGTCTGAACTCGACTCCAATTTAAAAATGAATATATTAATTCAACTTTCCCGTTCCCATAATTTGAAATGGTAGCCTGGAACACCCTTGAAGGATGAAAGCCAAAAACATTAGAAAAAAAAAATATATATATATATATGTATAGGTGTGAGGCATCGCGTTAGGGTCCCACCAGGGGGCCTAGTCTCGATCTTTCGGTTTCACAAACAAGCACGTTTGCCGTTTAACCTTTCTTGACGGTGCTGCCAACTAAGCGGTCACGGTTTGTATTTACTGAAATATCTTTGTAAATATACTAAACATAGAGTTAACATTTTAGGTATTCCTCCACAATACATTTATGTATTGGATTAAATAAATACATTACACTAATATTTACTGAGTGTACAGCATCGGAGCGCGAGAAAGTTTTTAGCACGGTCAGAGGAGGGTTAATACGGATTCGTGACGTAGCTAAATCCGCGTTACGGGCGCTGTGAGAGATATAGACTAGGCCCCCAGGGCGTCGCGTGTTCGATTTCTCGGCTGGCTAAGTCCTCCATCATAACACAAGCAGCATCTTACTGTGGTGGTAGTAGAAATATTGACAGGTTATTTGTAACCTGGGAAAGTTAGTCTATCTTTTTTTTTTAAAAAGGAATATAATATACCTATATACTATAGAAGGTGTTAAGGGACGTACTTGACTTACTACTTTTGATTCCTTACATTATTTGTAGTAAAAAATGCAAATGGGACTAATAGTAGACAATAAAATTAAATGGGATAAACAAGTAAATAAAATTTGTAACCAGCTTATTAGATCTTTAGCGAGTAATATTTGTAAATTGAAATTTGTTTTGCCCCATTGTAGTCTTAAACTTTTTTTATTTTTCTATGGTTGAATCCATCCTAAGATATGGAATATGAACTTGGGGGCACACAAGCATTATTTATATTAAATATATACAAAATAAAAAGAATTGTCTCACCAAATATTTACGAACAAAGAAGTAATCTAAAACTGCTGTATGGTTCAAAGGGCATACTTCCAGCAAAGGGTCTTCTTTGGTGTATTATTATAATGGATAATGAGGGAGAAAGCAAGTACAAAAAGCAACTGGTGCATAATCACACCACAAGATTCCGTGAAAATAAGGGCCTCATAACTCCAAGAGTAACAAATAAGTATGGAAGCCGAACGCTTAAATACTTAATACCAAAGATTTTCAATAAATTCAATAATTTAAAAAAAAAAACAGGATCGTGAGAGACCATGCCCCAAAAACACTAAGAGATGGCTAATAAGTGACAAATCAATGTATCTGAACATCTCAACATACCTGCCTAAATTTTTTTTTATTTAGGTAGATACATTGAGATATATTATTTTATATATAATATTATGTTATTCATGCATTAAAAATCAAAAATATATATATTATTTGGTGGAAACCACAGACAAGCCGTCATGTGACAACTTTGTAGGACTATCTAAAACTTGTATTCAAAAAATTCTTCTTGTATTAAATAAATAATAAAAAAATTATAAAAAAAAAAAATTTGAATTTACATTTTGTACTCCAAACAATGTCAGGAATCACTGGTTAAAATAAGTCAAGTACGTCCCTTAATACCATGTATACATATATAAATAGTTTATGTATTAACAGGTGTTACACGTAATAATAAAAGTGTGTAAAATTATCAGAATGTACAATTATTACCCTAGTAATTCAACTCAAATTACAAACTGAGCGCCTTGTTTTAGGCAATCTTGCTAACACAAATCATGGGTCGATAATCGGAATAATATTTTAGGCGTTGTTAATTTAGTACAGACCTTCAGAGAATACAAACTCAAAGAACGACATTTTCGAATTATTACTAGCTAACAGAGAGTACAGATCGCTATAAAACTGGGTCTTGGGAAGTATTCTTTACTTCAATCACATCCAGACATTCTCTGCTGTCATTCAGACTCTTGACATACCTGACAAGTCTTCAAGTCAAGTCTTCAATCAAGTCTTCGATTCACTTGGTCGTGTCATATTTTCCTGGCACTCCTGGTGTGCTAGCACGGTCGCTCGATATGAAGTTACCGACCGATTGTCGGTAACTTCTCATCGTTCCCTAGGACAACTGCAGATCTCAAACGTACAAACGACAGTTGATATCGAATATATTAAGGACACTTAGTCATTGTGAACTGTCACCTATTCGTTTGCGATCTGCAGTTGTCGTAGGGAACGATGAGAAGTTACCGATAGTTATCCTATCGATCGTTATAGAGCAAGCGTGCTAGGGCCTCTGGTGTGCTAGCACGGTCGCTCGATATGAAGTTACCGACCGATTGTCGGTAACTTCTCATCGTTCCCTAGGACAACTGCAGATCTCAAACGTACAAACGACAGTTGATATCGAATATATTAAGGACACTTAGTCATTGTGAACTGTCACCTATTCGTTTGCGATCTGCAGTTGTCGTAGGGAACGATGAGAAGTTACCGATAGTTATCCTATCGATCGTTATAGAGCAAGCGTGCTAGGGCCTCTGTAATCGATACAATCTTTATCGATCATGTCGATAACCTGTCATCGCTCCTGAGGACGACTGCAGATAGACATACCTGACAAGTCTTCAATCAAGTCTTCGATTCACTTGGTCGTGTCATATTTTCCAGGCACTCTTGGAATCGATACAATCTTTATCGATCATGTCGATAACCTGTCATCGCTCCCGAGGACGACTGCAGATAGACATACCTGACAAGTCATCAAGTCAAGTATTCAATCAAGTCTTCGATTCACTTGGTCGTGTCATATTTTCCTGGCACTCCTGGAATCCATACAATCTTTATCGATCATGTCGCTCATCCCCCGAGGACGACTGCAGACAGCTAATGTTCAACAGTTATGTTATGATATTAAGATCGCTTAGTCATCGTGCACTGTTGTTCATTCGTTGACGATTGCAGTTATGCTAAGGAACGATGAGAAGTAACAACCTTTATCGATCGATCATGCTACATCCTAGGTCGAAAATTGAAAATAGGTGTTATAGTAAAAAAAAATGTTTTTTATGGGTTGATTTTTTGCTAATAATAATAAGTAGGCATGAGCAAGACAATAGGCTGTTTCTCAGTAACTTTTCTCAATGACATCGCTGCCGGAAGTGTAGGTACACACAATCTAAGTACCAAGTCTAATTGCTCGACCTGTACCACAAGTTGGTCACCGGACTTGTACTATGCCAATGCTCTGAAAGAAAATCGATAAATACGAGGGTTAGTCAAAAACTAATGCCTCCTATTTTTTCTACTTAAATAAAGTTAGTTTAGTAATATTTTTGAATTTGGCACTATTCCTCCAACCTTCTTCTACAATCTACTGCAGTAGTAACTTTCTGCGTCAACAGGAGGCAGCACTGCAGTCGCTTGCAAAATGGCCCACATCGAGGTTTATATCAGACAGCCTTCTGTGCTCGAATTATTGAATGCATAAAGTGAAACGCCCATTCGCAATCATGAAAAACTGAAAAATGTGCACGGTGATGCAATACAAGAGTGGATGTCACCACTGTTAGAAGATGGGTTTTTCCCTGTAACGAAGAAGGACCAACGCGGTTGGCTGACGAAAAGCGGGGCGGTAGGCAGTTCACGGCAGTGACTCCACGCAACATTCAGAGAGTCGATGACATCAGGTGAAGTTCATCGTGAGATTCACTTTGAAAATGCCCAGGCCATGAAAACGTCGGTGCGTCAATGGCTTTTATAGGAAGCAGGACTGTGCTTTTTACCACACTGGAAAACATGCCCTTTTTAAAAGATGGACCAAAACTGCAAAAATTAACGGATATTATATTAAAAAGTGACAAATAAATTGTCAATACTGTGGTTTTCAACCTGCACACGGAGAAAAATATTATTCTAAAATACGATCATTTTATTCGTAAAAAGGGTTAAAAACGAGACTGAAGTTCTTACGAACCAATTAACAGTGTTTCAATGTTTATTGGCGGGAAAATCTAACGATTATTCATTGGTATACATACGAAATTAAGTATACCAACAAATTACGGCGTTCTTCCATGGAGCTACGTTCAAGCGACGAGATCGCCGCTCGTCTGTATTTTCAATACTATTATTAGACTTTGAAATCGCCGCTAGGCGCTGTACTAGCAAAATTGTATGACAGGTAGCGGTAGCGTCGCTTGTAAATAGCTACGTGAACGATGGGCGTTATTCTTATATGTTCCCGCCAATAAACATTGAAACCCTGTTAATTTGTTCGTAAGAACTTTAGTTTTTAACCGTTTTTACGAATAAAATGATCGTATTTTGGAATAAAAATTTTCTCCGTGCATAACTGCATTTTAATTTCTTGAAAATTAAAAGCGGAAAATAAGGCATTACTTTTTTACTGACCCTAGTACGTTGGTAGTAATTAGGTATACCGGTAGTCCTGCTGCGGTCGTAGAAACACTGCCATGCGGATAATAAAACTACATTATTATTTAACTCTACTATTGGCCATGAAACTAGTATACGAGCGCTGTTTATATAGTACCTAGTTGTTACAAGACTATAACAATAAAGGCGTGGTCGATAACATGGTGGTTAAGAAAACAGGATATGTCACAATAATCGTTAAGTTCAAAATTTGTTTACACAGATCATTCTCATCAGAGTGAAAGATACTCTCAGTATCGCCCTGGTGTAAGACCACTATTCAGAATTGAAACGTTGCTTGAAATGGCTTTAACCGTGTTTAGTGACCAGATCTGAATAGCCGGGTACCTCCCCACCTTCTTTTTCCTCGTCTCCTTCCCTTCCCCACTTACCTTCAGCCTCATAACATACCCCAATTGGGGAAGCCATAGTCTCATTGGCTCCAGACTGGAGCAGTTGGGACTCTTTTGAGATATTAACTATTAATTTTGTATCCTCGGGCCTAGACAAAATAATTTAATTTTATCCAAATATTCCCGCTTAACATTCACTTTCAAATAAGTTCGCTGTTTTTTGCAACCTAAAAAAAGAAATACTAGTAATGAAAACAGATGAAAGATTTTGATTTTACGAACGATTGAAAATTTGAAGGTAAACATAAGCAATGTTCTGAGGAAACCGGGCGCCTTTTTGTCAATACAAACGTATTCTAAAATTTACTCTCTGGATTTTTATACTAGTGCAAATTTTATTTAATATAATATGCAATTTGGGAGGCGGGAATGGGTACCGCCGCCCCGGGAACCATTTATTGGATAACCAACACCTCTGCCATAGGTCTTTCCAAGTGGTTTGCTACGTTTGGTGACTTCGAAGGGGTGCCCGGGTTTATGGGGTTCATTGTCTAGGTCTTGGCGGCGGATGATCTAGACACACTGAACCCCAGATTCCTACCCAACCCTCATACCTTTTTCCTTACCAGAACTTCCTCTCCTTCCTTTCCTTAAAAATACCCTCCACACCGCATCCCCAAAGGTGACATAGGCCCTGAGGGAAATTATTTTCCTCAGGGCCTCCTGTGTGGACCTAATGTAAAAAAAATATATATATATATATATCGACCACTAGCTTGTTAGCTTTGCTTAGTTTGGAACCCTTAAAAATCGTTAAAATTTACTGGTATGAACGCGATCAACAGTCCTTCAGTATACAAACTAGATAATACATAGAATGTATTCTTCTAATACAGCTGGTAAAAGAAATCTTAAGAATCGGTCCAATTTTGGATGAGAAAAATAGGAAATACACGGAGAAAAATGTTATTCTAAAGTGCGATAATTTTATTCGTAAAAACGGTTAAAAACGGGACTGAAGTTCTTACGAACAAATTAACAGGGTTTCAATGTTTATTGGCGGGGACGTGTAAGAATAATTTGTTGGAATACGTAATCTCGTACGTATACCAACAAATTATTTACATTTTCCCGCCAATAAACATTGAAACACTGTTAATTTGTTCGTAAAACTTCAGTCCCATTTTTAACCGTTTTTACGAATAAAATTATCGTATTTTAGAATAACGTTTATCTCCGTGTACAATACCTCGATATTGACGATTTTATTTAGGTATTATCAGCCTGACGTGCAGCTGTCCCTTTCGCTCAGTATTCGGGGGGGGGATAAGAGCGACAATAACAGTTTGGTAAAATAACTATTATTCTATTTCTCGGCGACGGTGTTTCTTCCGTGGTTTTTACTTGTAAACCGTGATTACGTGTTATTGACACCTTACTTTTTTCGATTTATATCTAAAAAAAAATTTTAACGGCATCCTTGACCGGGTTAACTTTTTGACGGTTTTCTGTTTAAACATTTAAATGCAAAAACACAAATCAATTAAATTAATTTTACTTGGGCACGCCGACATTTGAACCCGCGACCCCCGGATCGCTAGTCCCCTCGACCACTGAATTTGATTTTAATTTAGTTTAATTAATTAATTTTTACTATTTCTCCTGATAAAATGTGCAGCGTGACATAGAAAAAGAGATTGCGACAAAATACCTTTGCCTCATGGTAAAGAGAACATTGGTGCTATTAAAGACACATAAAAATCAAAATTTTAATTTCTTACGTTGCATCCCATTGTCCTGTTGCAAACCTCTATAGTTTTGTTGTATTGTGTAATGAAAGCGATCAGCCAACTGCCTTTATTAGCTTACACGACATCCGGCCGGCAACCATTATAAATAAGCACTATTTTATGTCGTTAACTATTCAATCTCCACAGGCACGCGCCTTTGTCTCAAAACCAATGAATTTATTATCATTAAATCACAGGTCGTCGACAAATTAATAAGATCTGTCAAATTGTATGCATCAATCCAAATGTACGACAATAATGACACCCTTTCCCCTTACTAAAAATGGGATTTGAATTTTACTCAACTCACACGGAGAAAAACGTTATTCTAAAATACGACAATTTTATTCGTAAAAACGGTTTAAAACGGGACTGAAGTTCTTACGAACAAATAAACAGTGTTTCAATGTTTATTGGCGGAAAAATGTTAGAATGATTTGTTGGTTTACGTACGAAATAACGTGTACCAACAAATTATTCTTTCATGTTCCCGCCAATAAACATTGAAACCCTTTTAATTTGTTCGTAAGAACTTCAGTCCCGTTTTTAACCGTTTTTACGAATAAAATAATCGTATTTTAGAATAACATTTTTCTCCGTGCATAAACAACATTTACAATACCTACAACACCTAACAACAAATGTAATAAAATCCATAATTGAATAAAATCCCTGTACAGCACCCCTCCCCCTCCTTTCCCCCCTCCCTAATATGTTTTGTTTAAAATCTCTAGGTTAACAATATATTTTACCAGTCTGAAGATAGCTTAGACAAGCTGAAACCGGTTACGGTCAATAAATTAAAAGTGGAAAAGTTTTTAATTTGTTTTATTATAAATTATAATGAATTCCACCATGAATTATCAGTTTCAAAAATAGAAAGATTTCATACGCTTTATTAAGCCTTTTTGACATCATAAATTTGTTTATTAATTTGCTAGTTTCAAGTCATACACCGTCAAGTATTATATTGTACAACAAAAATCAAATATAATTATAAAACAACCATCTAATCTGTAAGTTAACAGATCCAGCAAAAAATAAGATGAAAAATCTCAAATTTGTCTTATGCTCTAACCAAGATTGAAGATTTTTGTTCCATTATCTAATAAATATGATGTCTCAAATAATAAAATGTCAATTTTTAACTAGTATTATATTAACGCTAGCTGCAATCCGATTTTCGGTTCAGCCAAGTTCAGCACATAAGGAGAAAACCATTTAAATTAAAAAAATATACAATATTTTACTGTAACTTTTCATGATTTAATTTTAATATAAAAAAATTTGTTTGTTTGTTCGTATGTTATGCGCTGCCATACCGTTCATCCGATTGCGATGAAACTTTGGGGATTTGACGTGGTTATAACCGTGATGGTTGTAGGATAGTGAGCTCTGGCGTTATGAAATTATTTCCTTTAATACTCATCCGATTGCGATGAAAATTTGGTGAGTTGTTGTGAACATGTCCGCGAAGGTTTCAATATAGCGATACTTCTATAATGGTGTGCTCTGGCATTATGATATTTGCAAAAAAAAATCAATAGGTCAAAAACAAGTTGTTTGAAAAATGGGTGTATTTTATGGAGTTTAGCCGCAGGGAAAAGGGTGGGAGGGGGAGAGGAATCCGGAGGGTTGACGAGGGAAGGGGAGAAGATGGAAGGGGAACGCGGGAATAGGAAAGGACACACAGGGAAAAACAATTTATTTATTTAAATTGCGTATGCCGGGTGTCAGCTAGTATTAAATAATAATTTCTTCGTGCACGTTATAAAGGGTCGAAACACCGCACCTTTTAACACGACCTTGCTAAAAAATAAGTTGCCTTCAAAATATTACAAAGTCAGAATATAAACACAGATAATGTCCTATATATATCTGTACCCGAGAAGCATACGGATGCAAGTCCAAAAAGCTAAATGTTCAGGAGAGCTAAAACCGTCATATTTCTGTAATTATGGTCTCATAACTTCTGCAGATATTCATGCTGATTGATGAAATTTTTTTAATTTCTTAAATCAATTAGTTTTGTTTTAAAATTGAGAAAATAAAATGAAATATTTTACATGCAAAGCCTAAAATTAAATGTTTAAAATAAATCACTATGGACTTGAGTCCTTCTGCTTCAAAATGAAATAGACTATTTTGTTTTGACAAGTGATGAATTATTAAAAGATCGATCTTTAAAAATTTAATTTGGAAGTAAAATAATAACAAAACATAACAGGTAAAAAAAACATTTTACTGTTTATTTCTTTATATAATTATTACTAATTATTAAATTTTCATTATTTTCGTCATCTGAAAGAGGATAATCTGGTATTTATGACTAAAAATTTTGTTAAAAAAGGAGAGTGGATCTTTTTTTAACATTAGCTCCATATAGTAGGCCCCGAGAAGAAAAATCCCTCAGGGACTAGGTCATCTTTGGGGATGCTGTGTCGAGTGGCTTTTAGGGTAAGGAAAGAAAGGAGGTTCTGGAAAGGAGTTTTATTTTATTTTTATTCTCCCTGTATAATGATTACAAATATCACAGGTGTCGTTTGTTGATAGACGAGGTTATTGTGTTTAATTCCATAGAAAACAAAGAGATTAGAAGCAGAATGATGGTCTTGAGTCTTTCTACTTCTAAGAATAATGGTAGTTGCATCCTTATACATTTTTGAAAAACCCTATATTTCTTCAAAATATGACTTCCATCTTTCTGCCACTGATGAACATGATCATTTACTACACATCTTCATCAAAAACTCATACTTCAAATTTTGGACTTGTATCCATATGCTTCTCGGATACAGATATATATCTATATATATTTCTCTTTCTCAGCGCGCGCCGGCCTCCAACCATATTTGATGTCATTGCGATAAAATCCTAGTCAAAATTTTAACAAGGCGACAGTCAAAATACATTCGCTTGATACGCGATAAATAGTCAAAAAGTTGATCGATTAAACGGGCCCCCCAAAACGTCCAATTGTGATTAACTTGATTGGTAAACCCGCTACCTGATATCCGGCTTATTGGTTTCAGTATTTATCATTTTATTGTCATATCTGTTATTTCAATCTTTTCGTTGGATCGTGTGTGTATACGACCATAACACTCAGATCGTAGAGTATAAACACGAAAAATATATTAGATCTAAGTAGCTACTAGTGATTTATTGTACTACTGCATTCAAAATAAGCTTTAATAAAGCTATTATATATAAGCTGTTTGTCATCGCTTCTCAATTTAATTATAATCAAATTTTTTTCTACATACTTGTATTTATAATAGCTTACTCCCTGTACTTTATTTTGTTACTTCAATACTTACTTCTTAAATTTTTTTGTCATATTTTCTAATCTCATGTAATTTCAACATGTGTGGTCGGTAGAGTGTATCGTTTTTCTCTTTACAAAAATAGTTCAAGTTGCCTAGAAAAACGTCACAAGTCACAAAGGAAAAACAGTCAAAACTGAAAGTAAACCTTTTAAGTAATACCATATTATCTTTTTTTTAGAAAAAAGAAAAATACATGATTTTTTTATGCAAATAAACTGCAAAAGTCAAACTGTGAAAAAAAATTCTAGAGAAACGGAAGTCAAATTCTGTATATAAGGGATGCTGAAGTATATACCTACTATCACTAGCCCACGAACGAGACGCAATTACTAATAAATATAGTACCTATATCAGATTAGCTTTATAAATCCTTTAAAGCTTTACATCAATTATTGCAGTTCCAAAATTAAATTAATTAAATAAGTATTCGAAAGATATTCAACGCATCAATCGGTTTCAGTTATTTAAGCCAAACAATCCGCTTCGGCTATGCTATTATGTACAGTTGTCTTCTGTGCGTTGGATGCTCCTATCGGAAACGTATCCGGCTTCAAGCAAGCTTAGGCACACAGGACTTAATGCGCATGCGCGAATATCAAACTTCTTCTAGCTTTGTGGATACGGAACGAAGCAGAGAATCCACTGTTGTTGGTATTGGTGTGCGTTGGTGCGTTTAGGATTACAGTCGAGTACAATCGAGCATTAAGAATGTTATTATAATATGTAGGTATAATATTTCGACTCGCACCGCGCGCGCGTTTTGTTGTTGTTAGTCTCTGAGATTGGGACGGTG
This sequence comes from Limnephilus auricula, assembly GCA_951813805.1. Lineage (NCBI taxonomy): Eukaryota > Metazoa > Arthropoda > Insecta > Trichoptera > Limnephilidae > Limnephilus > Limnephilus auricula. Next base: position 18,651,665 of record OX638388.1, on the reverse strand, counting down.
AAGTTAAACTGCGGTATCTATTGCTGTTTACGGCTAGAAAAAAATAAGCTCAAATCTTTTTTTTTTTAATTCGGAATAAATAAACAGTTATTATTATTATAAGCCTTGAAAGGAAGGGAAGCTCACAGCATGTATGAAGGGACCGCGCCTGGTAGGTACTCGATTTTTTTAAAGAAAAATATTAAAGATACGTGAATTGATAAATTTTGTATAAGTACTTGAACCAAAGTTAAGTCGCATTTACTATATTATTAACATATTTTTCCTGAAAAATGTGTCTTTGATTTGTGACGTTCTTCTTCCAGACTAACTTATATATTTTACCTATGTAACGCGTCATATCTACATATTATGCCGTTCATTTGTGTCGTTCTTCTACTCCGCACCAGCGATATATACCTCAATGATTCGACCACCAAAATGCGATACGTATATACCTTATTGTTTTGGCGACCGTAATGCGATCAATATTAGATACTAATGTCTTTGCTATCACTAGGAGGAGGATGGCGGTGGCAAAATGAAGAAATCCCAGAGCCGCTCATTATTAAAGGCAAAACAATTAAATTATCGCTATTTAACGGGTAAAATTTGTTTTAAACAGAGTGTATTCTTGCAGGTGGCTCGCGTATACAAGCGTCTTCCGCGAGAGGCCTGGTCTGAACTAATTCTTAATTTTGCAATATTTTTTAACGAAATTAGTTATCATATAGGAAATACCCAAATACAACATTACTGTCCATAAAAACATATTTGATTTTCAGTCTGGTGGTTGTGTGAATATCAGTTGTATTTTTTAAAGAAATATTATATTAATTTTAAGAAATATGATATGAAGTGTCGAGGAAATGAACTAAAAGTTTAATTATAAATACGTTTCAGTTTGTCGCTGGTATTATTATATGGCCAGATGGCGAGCTACTGTAATTTGACAAACAAAAGATTGCTACATACAAAAGTTGAGTTTAGATGGAAAAGTATAATCTATCACACATAAGTAATATGAAATTGCAAATTGCATCTTTATCCTTTTTTCTACTAATAATTACTTTACTCGACTTCCCAGTTGTGTCTCATCACTGGATAGTTGAAATTCGATTCGATTGTTCACCATATTATGTAAGATAAAGATAATATTCATTTGGTCCTTTTCTTTCCAATGGAAAAAAATATGTAAAAGAAAAGAGACAATATTATCAGGATGTCTTATTTTAAAACAATCCTTTCAAAGTACAAGGGGATATTTAACTTCGTTTTCATTAATTACGAAAGTTTATTTATAGTTACGAATAAGGATTCGCAATAACAACAATATTGTAATATTCGCTTGATATGGCTTCAATTAATTTTTTTTTTTACGTTAGCTCCACACAGGAGGCCCTGAGGAAAAAAAATCCCTCAGGGCATATGTCATCTTTGGGGATGCTGTTTGGAAGGTCTTTTAAGGGAAAGGAAGGAGTGGAAGTTCTGGGAAGGAAAAAGGTAAGGGGGTGGGTAGGAATCTGGGGTTCAATGTGTCTAGGAGAGACGAATGTACGAATCCATCCCTCCCACTGCGATGCAAGGTGATGGGTCCAATGAGTCTGGCTGGAGAGGTCTAAATAAAGTCTCCCTCAACCAGTCTCTCCTGATCCGGCTCGCAAAGCAGTAGGTGGGCAAACGCATTCACCGTCAAGATCCAGACAAACCTCACCCCGTGAACCCGGGCACCCCTGCTAAGTCACCAAACGTAGCGAACTATTTGGGGTGACCTATGGCAGGGATGTTGGTTATCCAATAAATGATTCCCGGGGCGGCGGTACCCATACCCGCATCCCAAATTGAAATCCATAATTGAATCAATGAATGGATAAAACCCCACCCGGAACTAAAATTTTGACCGTGGGGTGATTTATTGTGACGTACCTATGTAGTATTTATTTAACACAATAAAAAAAAATACAGTTATTAAGCACGTTTCTAGCAGAAATCATTTGATAAGGAAGACAAATGATACCTCACAAACAGATTTCAATTTTGCTTAACTAATTTGCTGTAATATCCCGTGGAAAAAACTAAACAATGTTAATTTACGTCTTTTTTTTCTAAATATTTGTGTTGTAAATGTTCTACTATTGATTTCCGAGTGAAAGTGTGTGAAAGAGAAAGTCTCCGAAAAGTGTATTTAAATAAAGTATTTTGTAGTGAAATAACGATATCAGAAAAAACTTTGAAACATTCATACATAATATGGGCGACAGTTGATGAAACAACCGATAAGTTTGGACGAAATATAGCCAATATGGTTGTAAAACCATTAGGAGACATTGTAACTCGATCATATTTGATTGCTAGCAAAGTTTTACCGAAAACTATTGCCGATACCATAAGTGAATTTGTTAAAAATGGCTTAATTTTTTTATGGCCGGAATCTGCAGTTAATAATTTTGACAAACTTTTAATTCTAACAACAGACTCTGCGGTTGGAGAATTTAAAAGGGGGGCTTCGCGGGAAGGGGGACGAGGGAGAGACGAAGAAGATGGAAGCGGAGTGCGTGAGGGAGAGGGGGGGGGGTCGTAAAAAAGGGGAGAGTGGGAGGGGAAGGGGACGTGGGAGGGTAAGATGAGGAGGAGTCAGAAGGGGAACGGGTCGGTTGGGGAATTACTGAGAGGGGCTTCGCGGGAAGGGGGATGACGGAGAGGAGAAAGTGGAAGAAGAAGGTGGAAGAGGAATGCGTGAGAAGGGGGGGGGGGGTCGAGAGAAAGGGGAGAGCGGAAAAGGGGAGCGGGAACGGTAAAATAGAACGCGGGAGGGGAAGGGGATATGGGAGGGGGAGAGGAAGAGGAGTCAGAAGGGGAACGGGACGAATGGGAAATTACACGAAGGGAGAAATAATTTATTTATTTAATTGGCATTGCAACGCATGCCGGGTATCAGCTAATTATTAATAAATAAAGATTAGACTTATTTAGAGCTTAATCTCCATTACAGGCTGCTTCGAGAAAACTTTGCGGGAACATATAATTATTTATAATAAGTACATATACTTTTATCGTTGACAACATACTAAACTTTTCGCAAAACCGGACGCGCTCTAAAAATATGTGTAGGTATGCATTTTTTGTGTGTTTAAGGGGGTTTCTCACCATCCTCCCAATAGCTTATCTACACTAATAATGAATATTTTCGATTTACGATTAACGGTTCATTTATTTATTTTTTCCTTGAGTATGGCACTGTAATAGCCCCAGCGTGGCCGCCTTCTAGCTATCACTCATCGGGACCCATCAAGTTCACGTATGGAACTTACGGAATCTTAAATGTTGAAAAAACTTCTAACAACCCTTCTAGTAAATGTGTATTTTTGATTTGTAACGTTTTTCTTCCGGACAAGCGATATATACCTCAATGTTTTGGCGACCGAATCGCGATTAGTATGTGATACATGCGACAGAGAAGTTATCGGGTAGATCTATCGACCACAAGGCGCAGGCGGTAAAATCACTCATCGGGCGCCCGACAAGTTCACGTATAGTTTTTAGGCTCCGAAGGCTGTCACGGCTGAGCGGGCGTGTGGGACACACCTCACTGGTTTCCACCATTACACATTTTTACATGTAAAGGAACGTTAAACGTCGATGTAAAATTGTGTTATTGTAGCGGCCATTGTAACTTGCGAATATTGAGTGTGATGCAAAAACGAGAAATGTTTAAGAAATATTTAAAGTTTTATAATTAAGAAGCCTTCATTTTTTTAACATTAATTCCGAAAAATGTTGTTACATTTTTTTTGGGGAGTTTATTAAAGAAATTTAAGAAAACATATTATTGTCTATTAGGAGCAGCCCTAATACAAAAAATCTCATCTACGTATATTTTCCAAAAAAAAAACATATTTTAATACTAACTATCAAAAATCTCGAAAAATCTCTTCTGATTATATTTGCGTCGGAGGAGAGAGATTCTGGATAAAACAGAACAGTGAAGCTACAAAACTTGTAAAAGAATAGGTTAGATTAGGTAAGTTTAGTTTAGGTGAGGTTTGTTGTTTATGATTTTTCTAGAATCTGCATTAATCAAAGACTTTTGTAACAATGCGGTAAGTTCCGTGGCTCCGGATCTGATATAAAAAAATTGTGGGTTATTTTGAGCAAATTTTTTAAAATTAAAAATAAAATGTTTCAGAATGGTTATATACTCTCAGTATCGTCCTGGCCCGTAAATAGGATCATTTATTTTAAGAAAAAATAAAAGCTAAGATTTATTATGGTACCTACGGACCTTTCACTTGTTCACTGTATTTATATTATTTTATTTTATTATATGCATAGAAAAGTAGATTAAACAATAGATAAAGTAATGTGACATTAATGAATTAAAAGCACATATAAATAATATTTTTTTTAAAAGAAAAACATACATTCCCGGGTTACGAATAACCTGACAATATTTGAAAATCTCCTACAACAACCACAGTTAGCGGAAAATGTTGCTTGTGTCGTGATGGAGGACTAAGCCAGCCGAAAAACTGAACATGGGACGACTGAGTGGGACCCAAACGCGATTCCAACTCGGCCACTGACCGATCAAATGATCTTGCATGTTTCTTTGTTAATTACTTGTAAGGTCGGTAGGGAAGTACGTCTACAGGGTAATTAGTTTGTTTACAGACAAAACTATTTATTTATATTCATATTGTATATATATGTATGTAATATTCGGTCGGGCATAACCAAAGAGTATGGATATTATAGAGACGGCATGTTGAGTGTGTCCGCATGCACAAAGTGGTTCTTTTCGAGAATTTTCCCCACACGGCTAACATTGGTTGTCACACTTCGGTCGCGCATTGTGCTCCTAATAAAACGTTGATGAGGCATAGAAAAATGGTTCACTGTGCCGTTAAATTATGAATTTATGAATGAATTACTATGATATTATAATTTATGTCCAAAATCTGATATAAAAAAACAAACGTTTTTTTTAATAAAAAATAAATAAATTAATTATTCCCATTCACAGTCCGGCACTTATCTCCAAACAGCTGCCCTCCCCGCACACGCTGGCCACAATACCCCACTCCTATCCCCCCTACTAACTGGACGAGCCACAGCGAGCTACTTTGGTTTCGGCTGTTTTACATGCGATACAAACACTATGCCGCTTCCACAGAATTATAGTTCCATGGGCATAACGTTATACCCGTTCCTTGGATAAGGCGCCCCAGACGCCCCTGCCCTGAGCTATTTCGGCTGCCTCCCTCCATAATGAGTCCTGCGTATCCTCGCATAGCCTTTGCAGTGTATTCTCCCAAATATGCCTGGGTGACCTACTGGGCATTATTCCCTGGAATCGCATTCATTATTTGCGGTCTTCTGGCATTCCTAGTTGTTTAGTATCAATTCAGCGAAAATTCTCAAAAATTATTTTCATAGGCGGCCAAAAGTGAGACAAACGCAATAAGGAACTTATTTATTTTGCACTGGTAACCACAATATGTAAAGGAGCAACATACCGACTGCACAGATAAGTTTCTACTTCAATACCTGCATTTTTTATTATAAAATCTAATTATTCCAACAACGTTCATCTTTGCATAATCTTCTCGTTCGCTTCAAGATTTCCAAGAAATGATTTCAGTCTGAATACGAGTCATATTCTGTTCGGGCATTCCCACGCTGCATACAATATATAGTATGTTTTGGAAAAGTTTTTGACTGTCTTTGGACATTTTATGGACTTATATGAAATTATCAAAATAATTTTAGAAACATTATTTTAGAAACATACGCAATATACTAAATAAAAATGATCTATATAAAGTCTACTATGCTCTTTGCCAATCACGCATAGAATATGGGATTATTGGATGGGGATCTGCCTCAAACATTCACATGAAGCAGCTTGTTAAAACACAAAAAGCAATAATAAAAATAATCCTGAAAGTCCCCATAAGAACTCCATCAAAAGAAGTTTTCAAAAAATTTAATGTGTTCAGCATTATAAAACTGTACTAAAAAAATGCACTACTCAAATTTAAAGAAAATTATGCATACCTTGCTGACCAACACACCTATACTACAAGGACAAAATCTTCAAATCTACTAAACATTCCAAAATTAAATACAGCTTTCGGCCAGAAAAACCATTATTTCCATGCTACAAAATTATATAATGCCCTTCCGATTGAAATAAAAAATACCATGAATATACAAAAGTTTAAAAAGGACATCAAATTATGGCTAACGAAACATGAAGATGAGGAACTAATTAAAATTATTAAGTAACCCCAACGCAACCTACATATAATAAACATAAACACTTTTTAAAACAACGCAAAATAATAAACATAAACACCTTTTGCTTTATTTATTTATATTTCGTGGAAAGCAACAAAAACCAACAACAATGATGGGAAATCATGATCAACACCATACAACAACCTGCAGTCCACCTCGGAACAGGAATACCTAGTGAGGAGGACTGAGGACAAAATACTTAACTTTATATTCTTAATTTACTTTATATTGTATTTTCATTTTAATTTGTATTGTCATTAAATAAAAAAAAATAAAAAAATAAAAAAAATGGTAACAATAATACCTACCATGTAAAGAAACAATAAATAAAAAATATAATGTGTTTCAGACGACACAATACCCTGAAATATATTCAGAATCTTAACGACGTGAGCAAAGAAGGCGTATACACAAATATGCAATTGCGACCCCTGTGTACTGGAAGGATACTGTCGAATTTGCCCTAACAAATAATGTCAGAATCTTATCGAAGTAAGTGAAGAAGGCGTGTACACGACGCGCGTAATATACGATGCGCGGCCCGGCGTAATAGACGGACCTACGGTCGAATTCGCCCTAGCAGGCCTGAGAATTTGATCATTCCACGTAGTTTATTTTAATTAATTCCGATGAATGTATTACTAAAGTCTCAGATGTCTCTAAACTAATCCCTCCGAAAGTTATTAGTTCATCGTCTACAAAAATAAAATCTGGTGCTCACCGCTAAATTTATAATCGAAAAACGGGTTATAAAGTCTTCAAGCCGTTTTATGTAAAATATTTTAACGGTACGGTACTGTTTTTATTAATCTTAAATATAAATAACTTACATCCGTGGGTATCGGTTTGAAAAAAAATGTTATTATAGTTACGAATTATTCGGAATTAATTAAAATGTGAACGTTGAGCACACACTTATTATAAGGGTATTTTCCCATTTAACTTCCATTAATCCATAGAAGCTGTTATGTTGACAATGCTCCACTTCCTTCCACAAGCAAATGCTTCTAATAGAAGAGTGGTGTAAAATCTGAGATGTAAAATAACTATACTACGGTATTGTAATATTTTTTTATGTAGGTACCTAAAAAACAAAAAAGCACAAACACACATGAGGCAAGGAAAATAATTTAAATAAGACTCCCCTTCAGAAAAGAAACCAACCCAAAGGTCGTTGATTTAGCAAGCAATTACGATATTTGGCGAATTGTGCAAAGGAAATAAAATAAGAAGAAAATATGAACAAATTTAAATTACGTAAATATGTGATTGATTCAATTTAAAAAGGTTTTTTTAAATAATATGTCTACATATAAGGACTAATTCAGGACGTAGGTAACTACGCACCTATTAATCAAACAAAGAAATGAATAAAAGATTCGTCAAACATAGGTACTAATTTCTGTTGTCTGTGATGATGTGCATGATGTGAAATATTCCTGCGTAATATAATGTGATGCGTAAAATTATTCAAGTTTATTGAACATTTAATTTCCAAAACTGGAACTGATAGTGGAAACCAAGCGATAACGTCGGTACAGTTCTATATTTGAAATGTGATTTCTTTTGTTAAATTTTTTGACAGATCTAAATCTGAATCACAATTTTTTTTTAAGTTTTCCAATGGTGTTCATTCGAAAAGTAAATTTATGATCGTCTATCCAAATACAGGCTAAAAATTATTTCTTATAATAATTGTTACCCTTTGTGCTATGCATAAAAATCTTGTCTTAAATATTAGTTTATCAATTAAACAATAATAAATGTAAAATCATTAACATCCCGTTATATTTCGTTAATAAAAAAAATAATAATAGGTGAAAAAGCAAAACGTGTTAATTTTTCCATTGATCAACAATTTTCAATTTGTGGGGCACTTATTTTCCTTATTTCTGGGGTATGCACAGTTTTACATCCCCAATGACCTGTGTACTGTATGGTGTCCATGTAAAATAAAACCACATAAAAATAATACAGAGAATTAATCACATTCAGTTAATTATTAACAAATTTCGTGTATGAAATCAAGGGTGCTTGGAGATATTGAACTATTTAGTATTCAATCCGTTTGCTGCCAGAACTGCGCGGCGTGCTCGGAATAATATTTGAAGAACTTCAAACTCCAGCAGACCAGCATGATCGGAATAATTAGGTGCCAGCGGACCACGTAGCTCATGCAGGATCATTCGTGCTGAATTTAATGTAACAATGGATCACCACGGCTGCAGTAGCTGGTCGAATTATTCGAAAAGTCAACAAGAATCACCGAACAGATAATAACTAGAAGTGACATCTATTCGGATTTGAAATAAAACAGATAGTACAGATTTGCCATTCGATTTTTTAAGACCCCCACGGACATATAAAAAGAACACAAAATAATAATATGTACCTACTTATATCTACAAGTCCGCCACGGAACATATTAAAGACGAGAATATTTATGCACCCAGTGAAAATATTGTCTAAAATATAAATTACCCTCCGGAACATATTTTTTTAAATAAAGAATAAATTATTGGATATTGAGAAGAACTCGGTGACCCGACAGATTATCCCCCGATAGTTGGCCTTCCGAAATTATAGTTATTATAAACTTATAATTTTTTTTTAATTATTTACCAATATCAAACCATAAATCGACTATAATTTTATTTTTTTAAATAACAGGGTATAACAATGTTGTTATCAATAAATTACAAAATAAGATTTCACAGAATTTTTTTAAATTTTGATGTTTCTCTTCTATAGAAGCGGACGCTTGTGTTTAGAAGAGGGGCGAGTGTTAGAATGAAAAATATTTTGTACCCATAATTAATCATGATATAAGGAATTTTAAACTTAAAAATAAGTAGATAAATAGACAGTTAGATATGTTAATTATGAAGATTCATAATTTATTTGTTTTTACTTTGAATTGCTCTTTTACAGCTTTTAGTAGACATTTATCGTCTTCGATTTTTCTTATCTTTTCCGGTAAACTGTTGGTATTTTTTTCCTAGATATATGTAAGGGGGCATACATTAATTACGTGAGCACTTTAAAAAAAATTAACCCCCCCTCCCACCCCCCCCGCTTGGAGAGACTAAGTGAGATTTAGTAGGACCCCCTCCCCCGATTTTTTTCTTACTCTCGAAATAATTTTATATCTTTTATTATCTCTATAATAATATATACTATTTTTAAGTTTTTTATTAAAAAAGAGGTATCTATTATTAATTGATTTATTGACGCCCGTTTTAGGAGTTTTCAAGAATAGTAATTATTTTCCTCGATTAATATTATTATATTTGTAACTTTTCCATTTCTAAGAATTATAAATACATTTTATATGTTTGTCAAAAGAAAACCCTTAAGCCATTCATACATGGAGATACCCACAATCGACTCGAGTTTCATGCGCGTAGCCGCTGGCGGGTACCCGTGATACTATTTTGCTACATGATCCTACGCGCCAACTACGGGTTGAGGTCAGTTGCTTGCTTGTGTTGTGATGGAGGACTTAGCCAGCCGAGGAATCGAACACGGAACGTCTGGGGACCCAAACGCGATGCCCACTCAAACACAGAACGGTCAACCAGTATATTTATATATTTCGCGTAGCGCCGTGTACGGAAACCAGCATTAAAAAGTAGCATATATGTAGGCTACTACTACGTAGTTTGTAATTATCCCTATGTACGAAAGGCCTTAGAAGTGTAATTTATCTGATGTCAACAAATTCACTTAAAACTTTTTCTCTCGGGGGTCTCAAACAAGTCAATGCGTTTGATTTTCTGTTCAAGAAAGAATATCTATATTTTAAATTTGAAGTAAGGGAAAACTGAACCTTAGTTTGGCTCACAAGATACGGCCAAACATATTTCTATCGTTGTATTTCTTCAGTGACAATATAATGGACAAACCGCACGATTTCTTGGTGGTTTAACAGCTCACGAGTGTAATTCAGTGACTTTTTTTCAGATTTTCATGATTTTCTTATAAGCAACCAAAACGAAGAAGATGATGCTTTGATATGAAGATTCGTAAATACGATTGATTATATTATATTATTAATAATATTGATACCAGCTAAAATTTAAAAAAAAAAACGATTATAATTAATAGGTTTGCTACTGTTGTGAAAATATTTACTAAAACACGACTTATTTAAAACAGAACCAAAAATCTAAGCATCAATTTTTTTACGAGTTTTATGGGAACTATTTTTTTTTTTAATATAAAAACTTCCAAAGAGTCTCCAATCATCTCCATCAGATGGTTGGAGATGTACAGTGCATAAAAACGATCTTGATTCTCTCGTCAAATGGTCGGAACTGAACAAATTACCCTTCAGCATTCAGAAGTGCAGTGTCCTTATATTTACAAGATCCAAAGATGCGTTGCTATTTACCTACCATATTAATAAAAATATATTAACACGTAAAAATGAGATTCGAGACTTTGGCGTGATTTTTTAAGCAAATCTCTCTTTCAAATCCCACATATCTGACATTGTCTCCCGCGCCAACAAAATGCTTGGATTTGTTCTTCGTAATGCGAGATCATTTACTAATGGTATTTCAATACGAAGAACATATGAAGCACTTGTTCGAATCATTCTGGAATATAGCTCCATTATTTGTGCTCCTTCTGAACAAAACCATATCCTAGAAATAGAAAAAGTACAAAAAAGATTTATGCGTTACCTATACATGGGGGATATAGGTACTATCCATTCCTGTATCCATCCTTGTTCTTAACAGGAATGCTCGATTTTAATACCTTAGAACCCCACAGAAAAATATGTTTAGGTAAACACTTTTTTACGCTAATATCTGGTACCATACTCAATCCGCCTATGTTGAAAGAGGTTAACTTTTATGTCCCTCGTGGGAGATCCCATGCACTTTTTTATGCTCCGAAAGCGAGGACTTCTGCCTATCAGAACGCGCCAATAACCTTCTCCATGTTATATTGGTGTATAACCATTTTACGAATAACATGAAAAAATAAATAAATAAATAATGTTTATGTTGACTATGGCATCCCAACTTGGGGTAGTTAATAGCAGGGAGGGGAAGGCGATGGAAAAGAGGAGGTGGGAATTACCTGGCAATGCAGATCTGGTCACCAAACATGGTCAAAGCCATTTCAAGCAACGTTTCAATTCTAAATGGTTGTCTTACACCGGGGGATATTGATCTTCCACTCTGGAATGTATCTCTGGAAGTTATTTTTTATCAATTAAGTTATTGTGTATATTATATTAGTCGCAACGCATTATTTTTGTAAGTTTCTTTGTCCCTTTTGTTTCATTTGTTTAGACGACCTCTTTGGTTGAATGGTTACTATTCTTTAAAATTGTTTTTGCGTATGTCGAGATTTTAACTTGCAACTCCTGGATCCGAAACCAGGTATCTTAAGACGATAGACTTCGCTTTTCGGCCCATACAAAAAGGACGCCCGGAAAAAAAAAATTTTTTCTACATCGAAAATTGCTCAAAATGAATATATTTTTTTTATACTGCCTTCTAGAGGGTGAAAACTATGTCAGTGTGTTTTCGAATTTTCAATGCGTTTCGTATTAACGTAAACATTCACTGTCAAACATGTACGATTTATCAAAAAATATTATTTACAACTCTCACTAAGAATTATAAAATTATAAAAAGCTACCGACGTAGCTTCTTCTTTCTAAAAAATATTTTTTTTTTTAAATTTCAATTTCGTGAAAGTTTCGGTGTAGAAAGGTGTATTCTCCATAAACCCTTTTTCGAGCGATTTCTGTAGGTAAATTTGAGCGTTGTCTCATTCGCACATTTCGCATTCGCATGTATTGTAAGTGTGCTTGAGCTTATTGAGAGCAGGACAGAATGACAGACGTGGGTGTTCCGCGTGTCGTTCAAAGTCTAGCCTCTTAACCGCGTAAGACAAGTACTAAGAAATGTAAAAAAAATGATCTATTGATTTTAGAAGCACTCCGGTTTAAAAAGCGTCCATTCCAATACATAAAACGTAATTAATTAAGCTTTTATAAACTTATTGCTGACTTTTATCTCAGCATTTTCGTAGCAACTTGTTTTGAAAATAAATTTATGACTTTCGCAACACTTCACTATAAAGCTAATCAACAAATAAAAATATAAAGTCAGCGCGGGTTGAAGGATAGCCCAACAATGACAACAATCGCGTTGCGTGATATAATAATATACATTATCGATATGTTGTCGCAACTCGAAACAACAAAAGCAGCAACGTTCTCCGTGGTCCCAGCTGCGAGGTCACAGTCGCAGCGCCGACGATCACAATCTGGAGCGGAAAGCGATCAAATTCCTAGCGCAAGGTTCCTAGTACAGCTTAAACCAATAATACTGCGCAGCAAGTGCCGGATTTGGTGACCTCCACACAATATAAAAAATTATCTAAAACAATTATTAAAAAAAATATAACCTCATTTTATGAATTAAACCAAATATTTACAAACTATTACAAATAACACCGAATCTATAAAATTCCACAATTTCAAATCACTTACACGAATATTTCAAGTCATATTTTTTTTTTTTTTATATAGAATACCTCACAAGAGTCCCAACTGCTCCCGTCTGGAGCCAGTGAGACTATGGCATCCCCAATTGGGGTATGTTGTGAGGCTGAAGGAAAGTGGGGAAGGGAAGGAGATGGGGAAGAGGAAGGTAGGAAAGTACCTGGCTATTCAGATCTAGTCACTAAACACGGCTAAAGCCATTATTAAGCAACGTCTCAATTCTGAATGGTGGTCTTACACCAGGGCGATACTGACAGTATCTTCCACTCTGGAACGTGCCGCAAATGTAGTATATATTATTTTTATTAATTAATTGTGAAATAACACAAATTAATCAAATAAAATTTATTATTTGAATGAGCTTACAATTTTATAAAAAATGTAGTTACTGTTGTTGTCACTGTCGCGTTCAACCCACTGAATACTGAGCGAAGGGGACAACAGCAGTCACGCTGATAACAAATAAATCAAATCAAAATTTTGTGTTCCCTATAAATCTTCCCTAAAACTCGACCGCTTTTTAAGATTTTTTTACCACCTCTATTAAAATAAAATATTCTATGTCTACGTTTTATTTTTTTTTTAAATATATTGTCTAGTTTGCATACTGAACGTCTACCGACGGCATAACCAGGCAATTGAAATGATTTTTGGAAGGTCCTAACCTCTATGAGAAGTAACTTGCTAACTATTTTTTTTTTTTTTTTTAAGAAAGACAAACATTCCCGGGTTACGAATAACCCAACAACATTTAAAAATCTCCTACTACCACCACACTAAGCGGAAGATGTTGCTTGTGTTGTGATGGAGGACTTAGCCAGCCGAGGAATCGAACACGGAACGCCTGGGTGGGACCCAAACGCGATGCCCACACAACCACTGACCGGTCTAACTATAAAAGCCTCTATGGGCGTATAACAACAATAAATAAATAAATTTTACACAAATAATAAAAAATAAAAAAAACTAATCAAAACATACCGACACGCCAGTGGTAGATATCTACATTACATTCAGAAATATTTTGCAAAAAAAAAACATTTGGTAAAAATCCAAATAGGAAATTGGGGGACACCTTTGTATGGACAAAACGCCGCTGATTTCCATTTATAAACTATTTATTTCGTATATATTTATCCGAGACACTATCTAGGTAACAAATACATTCCTTGAATACTTGTTTCCAATAATAAAGGTAGCTCCCAATAATATGGAAAAAAACATTAGTCGAAGATAATATTGTTAATTCTGAAATTTGAAATATGAAGTTGACAATTACGAAAGTCTCATATAAGATCGCAGTAGCCCAATTGGTAGAGGTGTATGTCCCGGTAAGACGTAAGGTTCTGGGTTCGAGTCCCAGTTGCGACCGTTATCTTTTATTATTTTTCTGTGTCTTGTTTATTTTCATATTTTAAAAAGTTAGATTATTATTTTATCTTCTTCTTCAATGATATATTACATTGATGGGAATAACCTTCAAAACTTAAAAAGAGAGTTTTTCTAATAAAAATATGAATATTTATTTCGTTTTTGATTTCGTATTTGGCTTTTGATATTGTATTTGATTTTTATTTGTTTTGATATTGTAGATGTTCTTTGTGAAATAATAAAAAACTTAAATTGCGTGAAATTCAAAATAAATAACCAAACCGACAAAGGTTTTTTGTTTCAATTGCCCCCATGCAGGATTTAACTTAAGAAAAAATCTCGAATTTCTGTGTTCAAAGTGACAATATATGTATGGCAATACATATAACATAGTTTGAATACCACTTTATTGGATATTTCTTTAATATACAAAAACCAACCTAACTTTTGGTTAAGATTAAACATTTATGAAAAGTTTATGGACCTGTGGCGTAGACTAATTAATTGTGACTATATTAATATTTATTTTTTACTAAAAAAATTATTAATCCGTTCTCGTGGGCGGTGCATCCAAGGGAACGGCGCCCAAAGACAACTGCTTACTTTGCCTCATGTTTAATCCGGCCCTGTGATCAGCAAACCCATTAACGTCAGATAGTAAGTTACCGGTAAGTTCAAACAAATAATGGTAAGTCAGAATTCGTTATTGTCTGCGGAACCAAGGTGCGTGTTTCCAGAACTGCCAGACCGACAGGGCGTGGCTGTTGCCAAAAGCTTACGTGGCCAAATCATGGTAACTCACCGCTGACAGCTCCGTTGTAACCGCTACCTCTTTCTCATGGACGACGAATGTAACAGAATGAGAGGTCGCAATGGGGCTCTTGTTGGCAGAACTATATCTCCAATCCGGTAGTTAGTCGGAAGCCAGATTTATCTAATGAACTTTGATCACGTTTGGCTAAATTGTATTATTCATGCGGACAGGCCACTCATTTCAATATTATGATTGTCCACTTGATTAGTCAGATATCTCCAAATACTAAGTTTTGAAATTATGAGGAAAGCAGTATTCGAATGCTCACCATAAATCAAACATTATTTACACTTGTCTGTGTTTTACATTATAACACCGAGAGGGATAACAGTCCGGTAGATTAGAATGACATTTTGAAATATCCTACTAGTGACCCAGAAACATCAACATTTTGTTTCATTGACCATAAGTTTTTCTACAATATTTGGTGGTGATTATGAGTAATCCGAGTATTGTACCAGATAGAGGGTAAATTTTTACATATATAACTGCATATTCAACTCAAATTACGTGTTTTCGATGATGTCTGACTAGTAATTAATGATAAATATGAATCCTACGCATTTTTTTTCTGTTAAGGGCGATTGACCAGCGGCTGAGAAAAAAGTTAAAAAATGCTTGCAACTGTACAGGGAGGTTCCGATGAGAAAGATCGATTATTCCCCGCATCATATATTTGTAATTAAAAATTTAATATCGATTTATTAAATTTAAAACTAGCTTTAATATATACCTACATTCAAGTAAGCAACAAAAATGCTCAAAACGCATGATGATAAATTTTTAAATGTACTTCTTGTAAGTATTTTTTGATCATAAGTATTTATGATTTTTCAATAATGTCTAAAAAAAATAAGTGTAAAATTTTTTTTAAATATTTTAGTCCTTAAGACCTTAAAAAAATAGAAAAACGGAGTTTTTGTCACAAAACACGTTATCGGATTTATTTTTTAATGATTTTAATTTAACTAAAATTAAAACTCTGAAAACTGTGTTTACTGGATTATGTATTGATTTATTTTTTTGTATGATTATATGATTTGGAATTTGTGTTGATTGATAGAATCCATCGTTTGAAATTGAACACGTCTGCCATCGACTAACGGTATAATCTTAGGGCCTTACTAATAAACGTGTTTTAAATTTTACACAAATGATAAACAACTGTTAATTTATGGTAAATGGTTGTTTAAAATTTAAAACACGATTACTACTAGAAGGTTATGTTATAACCTTCTAGTAGTAATCGTGTTTTAAATTTTAAACAACCATTTACCATAAATTAACAGTTGTTTATCATTTGTGTAAAATTTAAAACACGTTTATTAGTAAGGCCCTTAGTGTATTAAGAATGCACTTAATTTTTAAAATTTTAAAACTGCGTGTACCAGATAAAATAACAATCTTCCAAAATGAATTAATGTTTTTTTGTAAAAAAGTGTCAATACGTCTAGAATTTGATTTAAAAACAACTAATTTCCGGTATTCTCTGGTTTTACCCTCTTAGGTAGTAATTGCTTTCCGACTTTGCCTGAGTTTCGACAATTTTTTTCAAAAAATTTGTTATTTTTTAAAATATGAGAAATAAGGAACAAACAAAGTTGTTTTTGAATGCTCAAAACAAAACAGTTACGTTGTCATGATTCCAGTACGTAAAGACTGTGCAAAATTCATAACATCAGAGCTCACCGTTCATAAGAGTGGAGCTTACAAATCAAATGTTTTGCTTCATAGTTACGATATTATTTTATCACCGTGAAACGTCGAGTTCCAAAGAGATTTATTACAAATTCCTTCAAAAGGTCAGGCTGCATTATCCTGACGATTTTTAACGATATAGAATTTATTATCTTACATCAAATTAACAACATCACTCAGATCAGATTGGGACGAAATTCCGTGACCAGAAGCGTAAATGGTTTGATTCTCTCATATCCAAAGATTTTCGCTAATGACTACTTTGGGCCGGTGCGGTGGGCCAAGCGTAGAAATACAAGTTCAGTGTTTATACTCCTCCATAAAACGTGTTATAGGGTTGATGTAATAACTAATTAATTTATTAAGATAAACTGAATAAGTGTTATTCCAGGAGACAATTTGGTAGGCGGGTATGGGCCTACCGCCGCCCCGGAAACCATCTATTGGATAACCAACACTTCTGCCGTAGATCACCTTAAGTGGTTCGGTACGTTTGATGACTTAGCAGGGGTTTCCGGATTCTTGGGGTGAGGTTTGTCCGGGTCTGTCCACCAATTGTGTGGCATGCCAAATCTGGAGAGACTGGTTGAGGGAGACCTATTCTAGACCTGGAGAGGTATTCACGAAACATACAACATTACCCACTCACAATTTCACCTTCTCAAACCTACCTTACACACAACATAATAAAAGTTCAAAATATATTATGTACAAATGTTAATAATTAGGTAAACACTGTAATATTACATAGAAATAAATAAAATAAAATAAATTGTTCTATCTGAATAACATTTTTGACTGTCGTTCCTTAAGAGTGAGTGACCAGCGGCTGAGAATAAAAGTTTTAAAATGCTTGCAACTGTACAGGGAAGTTCCAATGAGAAAGAACGATTATTCCCCGTATCAAATTTTTTAAATTTAAAATTTAATATCGATTTATTTAATTCAAAACTTGCTTTAATACATACCTACATTCAAGTAAGCAATAAAAATGCTTAAAACGCACGATGATAAATTATTAGATATAGTATACTTCTTGTAAGTATTTTTTGATCATAAGTATTTATGATTTTTCAATAGTGTCTGAACAAAGTAAGTGTGTAAAAAAAATTTTTAATATTTTAGTTTGTAAGACCTTAAATAAATGGATAAACTGAGGTATTTTTGTCACAAAACACGTTATCGGTTTTATTTTTTAATGATTTTAATTTAACTAAAATTCAAAAAAATTAAAACTGTGTTGACTTGATTATGTATTGATTTATTTTGTTGTATTTTTAAAACAGATAAAATAACAAGATAAAATAACAGTCTTTCAAAATCAATTTATGTTTTTTTGTAAAAAAGAGTCAATACGTCTAGAATTTGATTTAAAAAGGACTAATTTCCGGTATTCTCTGGTAATACCCTCATAAGAGTTTTTTTTCTTTATGCAAGAAATGCCAGAACTTTGTTTTATATATGCTTGCATTTAATATCAATGTATTTTAAATCCAATCCATTGTCCAATCACGTGTGTAGTTTTATTTTAATAAATTTGTATACAAGACAATTAAAACAATTCCAAAGGTCAAACAATCGAACAGCTAACCAAAAAAATAAAATCTTACAAATGACATAGTATTTTTACCGAACCTGAAGTTCATTTGCTGCCAAATAGTTATATACCTCTGACCTACCGAGGTTATCGCATGAACAAGACAAAAGCATTATTTATTGAAATAATGCTCTCCATTAAAGCAATGTAATGAATATACGTACCCATTAGATTTTATAGCTCAGAAGTTTATTATTTTAACGCAAGTCATTCATTCTACGTGGAAATAAAGGTCAAATGTGTTCACAGTGATAAATTGTTATACTAACTTCTATATTTTCCCGTATCTACAAATAGTCCCACAAAGACCATAATACATATTTTTATAGTCATGTCTAAGTTTACTTTCGTTTTGTGACCTTTAAGGTTAAATAATATTATTAATATCTTACAAACCTTTTTAGCGATTTTTGCAAATGAGCCGCAGACGTACACTATATAGGTTGTTGATAAAAAAATATGCTTCTCTTGTGTGTAAAGGCAAAGGCAGAAATCTCCATTTCGACCAGATTGCTGTGTTTGCTTTTGAAGTGACATGTAGATTGCTGTATTTGCTTGTACTTAAAATATTACATACACATATTGTATACACCTACATTAAGTACAATTTTAACCGTTTTATAAGTAGTCTTTTTATGAGTGTGTCATGGAAATGTATTTGTGAAAGAATTTCGTGAAAGACATATATATCGATTTTACTATTATATACAAGGAATTTAAATGCCTATCTAACCTAATCTGTCTTAATCTTGGACCCTATTAGCTTTAACTTTAACAATACATTATGTATTATCCAAGTTATGATCGCAAGATTAATATCGTCAATGTTTACACCTGCTTTGCAATCGCGTGGTGGGCTGACTGGCTACCTGTTGTGTGGTACTGTATACTCTAGTGCAGCGCGTGACGTCCGTCAATCACTGTATTTATGCTCTGGGAGTTGGAAACGGCGTGTAATCAATTTGCAGTCGTTAGACAATGAATTATGACACCTTGCTGCCTACTGTTTTGCTTACTGCGGTCATCCCACTACATTTACTGTCTTGTGAAATAAGCAATTCTGGAAAACACTGATTGTTATGTATATCATCGCACTTCTGGAACTTTTTACATTAGCTGAATTAGCTCTACACAGGAGGCCCCGAGAAACAAAAATCCCTCAGCGCCTGTATCATCTTTGGGGATACTGTGTGGCGGGTATCTTTAGGGAATGAAAGGATAGGAAGTTCTGGGAAAGAAAAAGGTATGAGGGGTGGGTAGGAATCTGAGAGTCTATGTGTCCAGGAGTGACGGACTTACTAGTCGATGGGAAGAAATGAGAGTCCAGCTGGAGAGGTCTAGGTTAGGTCCAACTCAACCGGTTTCTCCCGGTCCGGCCAGCCACGCATTAGGTGGGCAAATGCATTCGTCATCAAGAACAAGACAAACCTTATTTTTTTTTATTAAGTTAAAAGAAATATACATATTTCGCTTTGTTAACTTAGTACATTGATACAAATAATATTAATAATGATGGTTTACTACCTAACACCAAGTAACACATTTTTTTAAGTGAGAACATTTTGGTTTTGCTCAATAATTTTGAGAGCAAACATTTTTTTTTTAAGTATATTTATTTTATTTTCGGTTGTCAGGAAGGAGATTATATATGTTTATACCCTCATAGCCTATGTTTCTTTTGCCACACTATGTCTTTGTTAAATTTGTGTATAATTTATTACGTTGTCTTGTGTGGTGTTCATGTACTTGTGATGTTTTCATAAATGTAGTATTTGTGTGTATAAAGCCATTTAGAAATTTTTAGATTAATAAGCATATGTTGTATTCGTACAGTTTTCTGATTTTCATTAAGTTAGTTTCTTTGTATACTCTTTTGGTGGGGGTATCTGGTCTATAGTTAAAAAGCTTTTTTATAACTTTATTCTGAATTATTTGAACTTCGTTTAAGAATGTGATATTTGTGTTTCCCCGTATTTCTATGAGGTAATTAAGATGGGAATGAATTAAACTAAAGTATAATCCCCTCTTTACTTGTATTGATAGAAGATGGGCTATTCTACCAAATACACCAATTAGTGGGATAATTTTTTCTTTTACTTTTTGTATGTGGTGTTTAAAAGACAAGTGTTTATCGATATAAAGTCCCAGGTATTTTTCACTATCTGAAATTTGTAGGTTTATTCCTTCTATTTGCAAAGGTTTATGAGACGGTGTATTTCCTTTATGTGAACTTAAGATCATGTAATTAGTTTTTTTAGTGTTAATAGTTAATAAATTTTTAATTAGCCAGTCATTTAATTTATGAAGATCCAGTTGAGCTTTTTCAAGTAAGTTTTCTAAGTTTTTGCCAAAGTAAAATATAGCAGTATCATCTGCGTATAAAAAAATTTCCCCATTTAGGTTTAATTGACAGATATCGTTAATATATATTTGAAATAATAGAGGCCCTAATATGGATCCTTGAGCCTCACCTCGCGAACCCAGACACTCCTGCTAAGTCACTAGAACCACTGTTTATTTATTTTGTATTTCACGCCCTGCCATGGGCTTTTAAATGTAATTTTTTTTATTAACAAAGTACATCTAAATCAGCATTACAAACAATTCACACAAAATCAAAAATAAAATTTAAAAGCAAAGTACATCTAAATAAGCATTACAAATAATTCAAATAAAAGCAAAAAGTTAAATTATAAAATTTAAAAAATGTTGTCTTATGGCAGGGGTGTTGGTTATCCAATAAATGGTTCCCCGGGCAGCGGTACCCGTACCCGCATTCCAAATTGTACTACTTTGCCGTTCTTTGCCGTTTTTGAATGTTCTTTAGCCATGTGTGGTGTCCAGATCTAAATAGATGTTTTTTCATCTCTTTCCAATCCCCACTTCTAGTAGCGCCACAACAACTAAAATTGCTGCAAGATTCGCACCACTGGCTTCAAATGATACAAACTAGAAACAAGACTGGTACCAACCAACATTAATTTTTTTGCTATTTTGTTTAAAAAAAGTGTCCTTTTACCTTCTTGATTATGCTTTTAATCGAATAAAAATTCAACCAATTACGTTGTTCTTTTACTTACAGGTAGATTAACAATTGTATTTTTTATTGTTATTTATAACAATTAGTTTGAAGTAAAGGATACAAAACTATACTTTTTTTTAAACCTCGTTTTCTTAAAACGAGTTTTTGTGGATATAGTACAAACCGACCCTCAGCAAGCGATTTGTATATGACATGAAATATCGTCGTGAGAGATTATATTATATACCTCAATTAGATTTCACAATTTAGATGAAAATTCACGCAATAATCTCCAAAAATAACTCTTGGGAATTTACCTATCACTAGTGGTACCTACTTACAAGTCTTACGATTTCAACGGAAATTTTGGTTTTAATTTATAAAATTGTAGAAAATTAGAAACATACATTTTCGAACGCTAGTGTTCACCGAACCACCAGTATTTTATTTGACTACGTGGGTACAGTTCCTAATCTGGGGTCAACAATTTATGTGGGATGTTATAAGTGGATAGTGTGAAGTGTGTAGGCATTATTTTTAATGGATTAGTAGGTAGGTTTATCGGATTACTAAAATTCGACATTACCATGTAAACTTAGGTGCCTACTCCTGTATTGAAGATAGAGATTATAATAAAAAAATATTGTGCAATGTCTATTTAAGTAAAATATGCATACCGTAACTCGAGTAAATTCATTAAAAAAACTGAAATATGCGAGGAAAAGGTAACTAAGTGATTTATATCAAAGACAATTAGGTCATGCAGAGTTATGTTCAACATATTACATTGAGATCACTAGAGTTAATAAATGCACTGATTGAAATAATAATAATTAATGGATCTCTGTAACACAATGTTGTTGGACATCAACCCGACCTTGGCCCGTATAATCTACTAGAATAATAACATAATGGATTCACTTTTAAAGTGAATAAACTCATTGGAATATGTCAATATACTTGTACTTTAAACTCGCTTTTATAACAAAAATGTTAAAATGGACAATGAACAAAAATGTTAAAATGGTGGGGTGTGGAAATTTCTCACCTAACAGTTCATTAAAAGCTATTGGAATAACCCAAACAAAAATAAGTAAGCTTTGGTAAAGAGGGAATATCCTGCGGTTGACTAGGGCTTAGGGAAACCCTTTTTTATAAAAAATGATTTTTAGACCTGTTGAAATGACTAATGAAGTATCGCTTCACAGCAATGTGTTTTCAAGTATTGGTAATACATAGAACACTATTCAGAAAATCTACTTATGGACTTTGTAGTATTTTTTTGTGGATTTTGGCAAGATCTAAATCTTAGGAGATTGAGATTGATTGATAACAACTTGATTGTCTTTTCTACAAATAAATTTTTATGTTAACTCCACACACATGGGTCCTTGGGGGAAATCATTTCCATTGATTTGTAATTTAAGTGAATTTTACGTGGAATCAACGGACTGTGAGTTGTGAAGTTTGTGTAATAATGACCACTGCGTAACGGAGAAAATATGCCGTAAAAGGGAATAGAAAGGACCCTCAATGTATTTGGAATCAAATTCTCTGCTTCATCCAATGAATCTTCATTTGCGAAATAATTGATTAGTGGAAGCGGAAGGTGGAATACACAGGGGATAAGGTAGAGGAAGGATTATTGGAATGCAACAATATTATCCTCAATACAGCAATTCTTGAGCTATGTGTAAATGAATATGTAAATGTTAGGAGCATTGTGTAAATGGTGCAACCATCCATCACGGCCTATTTCTTCTTCGGGGATACTGTGTAAGGGGATGGGTATATCCTTGACAAAAGAAATTTACGATAAATTCGATGCTATTAAAAAAAGTTTTACTTTAATTAGTTGTGCATCAAGAAAACTTCACATATTTATTTACTCGAAATACACCATTTTATATTATACAATACATATCTAAATCCAAACAAAAACATAACAAAGAAAAACATAAAAAATACAAACAATACAATAGAAATGTAAAAAATAATCAGAAGCAAACCAGTATGCAATGGCAATATTAGAATGACAAATCTAAAAATCATCATTCCACAGAACATTTTCAAACCTGAGAGTTAGTGTAAAGTAATAATCCAATTAACATAATTACAAATGAAAAAAGTCGAAGCAGAACTGTTGAAGTAGTTGTTCTACTTGCAAACATAAAATAAGTCATATTAAAATGTTAAAATCATCTTATACATCCATTTTACATGTCTTATCAAACTCTTTTTTTTTGGTTTGACTAAAGATTAAACCTTCCAACCCAGGAAGTCGACACTTCTACCAACCGAGCGAAATTCCGATTTTTTAAGACCGGTATTCATTGCATACATTAATTGCTGTAACGTTATTTCTCTGAAATCATTTTTCCCATTTTTTCTTAGAATTTCTCTGAGATCTTCGAATTTCAGAGAAATTCATGCATTGTCATCGACAACGCGTCTATCTGCAGAGTTTCAGCTCGATCGGAAGTCGGAAAGTGGATTAACTTCCACGAGATTTAAAAAGAGAACCATTTAAAAAAACGTGCAGTGTTGCATAACACCCCAAAAACAAACAACGAAAATGCTTTTGGCCGTGAAAATCTAAAAACGTATCAAACGTACAATGTGATTATTACAGAGCTTTTACATTAAATATTTAAAAAAATAAAAAAAATTGACATCAACTACAGTATTAGAAGGTACAACGACCGTGAACATTTAAAATAGTATATTATTATAAGCTCATTTGTTTACAATAGCATTTAGAAACAAATTAACGTTGATTTCAATTATAAAAACATACTAAAAGGCATTTAGTCATTTAGTATTCTTGGAAATGGGAATGGTGCATAAATCACATATATTTTTGTGAAAGCATTTTTAAGACCTCCGGTGAATATTTCAGCCTTAAGTGTAATTTTGTAAAAGAAATTTAAAAAGTAAAATGAAACATGTTTTATATAATTATTTTAATATTACAAATCTCCAGTCACTTACATGGAATGTTAATAGCACTTCTACGATATCCAAATAAATGTTATTAATCATAATTATTTTGTGAAATGTCTATTAAAAAAAATTTGCATAAAGTTTTATTTTTTTCTTATATTAGGCCCTGAGGAAAAGAATTTCTCTGAGGGCATGTGTCTTTTTAGGGAATGCTATGTGGAGGGTCTTTTTAATGAAAGTTCTGGAAAGGATAAAGGTAGGTTAGGTAGGAATCTGGGGGGTCAATGTGTCCAGGAGTGAC
Source organism: Limnephilus auricula (assembly GCA_951813805.1). Lineage (NCBI taxonomy): Eukaryota > Metazoa > Arthropoda > Insecta > Trichoptera > Limnephilidae > Limnephilus > Limnephilus auricula. The sequence continues at coordinate 18,627,111 of OX638388.1, read as the reverse complement.
GGACGTACCAATCCATCCCTCCAACTACGGTGCAAGTGGATGGGTCGAGAGAGTCCAACTGGAGAGGTCAAAAGGTCTCACTCAACCAGTCTCTCTCGATCTGACCCGCCACGCAGAAGGTGGACGGTCACATCCGTCGCCAAGACCTAGACAAACCTCACCCCATGAGACCGGGCACCCCTGATAAGTCACCAAACGTAGCGAACCACTTGGGGTGACCAGAGGTGTTGGTTATCCGATAAATGGTTCCCAAATTATGAACAATATTTATTTGTGAGGCTATCCACAGAAATACAATTGAAGTAACTTAATTCAACTCTTTTTAATTGTCTACCAATAAGTGTACCAAAATACAAATTTTACGTTTTTTTTAATTTAGCGCCATTTATAACGAATTTAAAAATCAATATATGATGCCCATTTTTTCAGTTTCGAATGCCGCCGGCTAATAGCAGCGCTTGGCGCCTTTGCAGTCCGTATTATTTACATTTCTATTTCAAATTCACAATGCATATCACGTTTCCTATTCGAAGCATGGTATTTTTAGAATATTTTCTCCTTACAGAAATGTTTCGTTCCTTGTCTGTACAAAAATAGCAAACATCGATCGTCTCGTTGATTAGTCATACATCTCCAAATACTAAGGATTGAGATAATGAAGAAAGCGATGATCACCATAAATCAAGTATTACTTACATGTTTCTGTGTTTTACATTAAAAATACGCTTATAAAAAAATACGAGTGTGCTTTAGACCACACGACTGAAGTGAATACTTCCTCAGTAATCTAATCTAATTTTCTTTCTGGCATCGAATAAAACCATTCCAATCATCAGTGTATAAGAATCTACATTGAATATTTTAATTAATGAAGATAATATTAACGAAAGTCAACGCGCAGTGGATAGCGCGTTGGCCCGGATTGCCAGAGGTCATGGGTTCGAGTCCTAGATGTATCCGTATCTTTTTCTGCTTTTTCTGTTTCGGATTTTCGATTGACTTTCGTTAATATTATCTTCATTAATTAAAATATTATAATTTGAGGTTTAACTCTTTAAGTTAATAAGTTAAAAATAAAAATATCTATATTGAAGATTCGTTTGGATTGTTATCAATCATCGTGACAAATCAGTCGTTTCAATGCACTGAGTTCGAATACTCTAAACGAAAATTTGATTATGTAAATTACGCTTAGAATGGGAATGTTGATTTAATTCTTACAAAGTTTAAAATAAATGCCAGCACCCATTTCAAACGTCATTACTATGGATTTGAGCACTGTTAGATTAGATTATGAGGAATGAACCTCAAAATTAATTTTAATTTATTATCGTTCGCCTCCGTAATGTTCGTAATGCCCGATATTACGCCTCTCGTAACGTTGTAATTTCCGTAACGCATTCGCCAGTTTACCCCTCAAGTCAAGCGTGCCTATAGACGTATTAACTTCAATAACACCCTGAGGTGTAACGTAACGGTACATTACATCTAACCAATAGCATCCCTCGCCCCTAATTAGTAAGGGACGACGAGATACGAGAATGGAAGAGTATTCGAGATTGAATACTTATCAATTACGTTCGTAAATAGGTGGCTTGGTACACTTCGAGTATTTTGTGATTACACTTATCTTAAATATCAGTGTCATTTAGAAATATTCGAGGTTTACACTCAATTTCAAAGAGATTCCCTGTGTTTTGTGCAAAATAAAATCGGATTTCTATGCGCTAATTCGGTAATGACACCATGTTTCACTCGTATAAGGTCTAGTACAAATTGCATTGAAATTGTTTCATTTACCATTGCATGATATTAGGCAGTATACTGGTACGTCTCATTTGCTGTTCAATATCACCGTCGTAATGACAGTGCTACGTGATGTTCTGAAAATATTCATTTTATTGCACTCAACTTAATCGTTCCACCAAGTGACTAAGGTCTGAAAAAATATGGATATTACGGTCATGCGTGTTGCATTGCTAATCCGTTGGTAGTTGGTGGATTGGTATGAGCATGTTTGTTATTTATTTTTGAGGTGTTATGCCGTGTTGCGCTACCTCCTTCTTTAGCCAACGTTTACAGTTTCCATCATCAGGTTGATGAATTTAACCGTCTTTAGTGATCAGGTCAAAATAGCCAGGTACTTGTCCACCTTCCTCTTCTCTATTACCTCCTCCTCCCCACTACCTTCAGCCTCACAACGTACCCCCACTGGAGATGCCTTAGTCTCACTGGCTTCAGACGGTTTCGAGTGGTTGGGACCGTTGTACGGTACTCACGTAAAACACTATAAGATTGCAGAATAATGTAGAGTCATCATCATCATCACAATTGGCTCTAAACCCGTGGTGGGTCTTGGCCTCCTCAAGACTCTTTCTCCACTCATCTCTGTTTTGTACCAGTTATCTCCAGTTTGGAAGCTCCAAGGTACGTAGGTCTTTGAGGACGTTGTCGCTCCATCTTAATTTTGGCCTTCCCGGGCTCCTTCGTCCTACAGGTCTAGATTTGCAGAATATTGCACTGTAATATTGTATCAATTCATGAGTTTTCTCGGGGAATTTTTTAATCCACCTGTCCGGAATTAGAGCGAATATGGCAATCCCATAGTCAGTAAGTTGTGAGGTTGAATAAATTAGGAATGAGGAAGAGATGGCAAAGAAAAGAATTATAAAAACCAGGCTATTCAGAAATGGTAACCAAACATTGTAACAGTTCAACCAATAAAGGGTTTAATTTTGTCAGAATATAATTTTTCACCAAAGTAAAGTGTTTCTGGAGTCGATTTTCCATGTAAATGTCATACCTAATGAACATTTAGGCAGTGCGGCGCAAGTAGACCGAAAGGGACCAAAATAATATGGAGTAGTAGAAGTTGGAACATGACTTGTTTTCAATGACTTAAACCAGTAGTCACCAACATACGGCCCGCCATAGATTTTCATCCGGCCCTCCAAAAATTTCCGATATGGGATATTTTCATTTTATACAATTTTATTATTTGGTTGTGAATTCAAGGCAACTGACCAAAGTAAAAAAGTTGGGTATTTGTGATAATCATAGTTTTCGGAAAACTCATTGTTGAAGACGACCAGACGTTCACTCGAAAATTACCAGGACACTTTCATTAATTTGTTGAAATTCTAATAACATAGTGCAGGATAAAAAAAGGGTTGTTCAGGTAAAAGATAGTCCGAATCGAAAATATAGTTGTACCTATTTCAAAGTTTGCAGTGTACAAATCGCTTGATTATCGTGATAGCTAGAAGTGGAATAGTTATATTAATTAGCGGTGATTTACCTATTTGAGGTTGTTCCATTGAAATTCATTCGATGACGTGAAGTAGCAGCTCGAATAAAGTTTCTCGACTTAACATTTTTTTCGATTGCACTGGATGAGAGTAAAGAAGTAAGTCACACAGCTCAATTGTTAATCCGTGAGATATAGTTGGGGTGCACGCGAATTATATAGTTACTATCATAAATTGTCTTATTAATTACTGACTGCATCTGTGTTATCTAAAAAAAAAAAAATTATAATTGTTAATTTATTTCCGAGTCGTAAACGAAAAGTTTGATGTAACAGAAGAACTAGTAGGATTAAAAAGGTTGAAAGGTAGAACTACCGGTGAAAGCATATTTTCATGTGTATCAGAAACTATTAAAGACATAAAACTTATCTGGAATCTTTTATCAGCGGTTACAGCGGATGGTGCTAAAAATATGTTTGGCTAAATATTAGATTTAACGGCCAACTTAGTGAATTTCTGGAAAAGTAAGGTATTAGAAAACCTTTGAATTTTCATTGAATAATTCATTCTAATTGGATTCTGATCGGAATACGAATTTATTTTTCAAACGGCCCACCGGGTTTTCAAAAAAATCAACCCGGCCCTTTTCTCAAAAAATTTGGTGACCACTGATTTAAACGGTTTTAAAGAACGTTAAAACCATTTAAATCAGTGGTCACCAACTTTTTGAAGGTTAAAATATTTACAGTGCCTTTTGCAATGTCGTCTTTCGAGTATCGAACTAAAAATGTGAGCACTTCTTTTATTCTAACAGCTAGTTATAGTCATCTAAATTTTCTTTCCTTTTCACTAATATTTCTTTCTTTCTGTTGCTATTATATTACTATAGTTATTTTCTACTAATATTATGGTAGGTATATAATTTTTCTTCATTAAAAGTACCTAGACAAGAAAAAATTAATACTAATATTTTCTTCCATCATTTAGGTCGTCCATTTTCCAACATATTTCTTCTCTTTTTCACTGTTATAAAATATACTTTCGTTCTTGAGTTCCACAGCTCCACTGCCGGTTTGGTCATGATTTGCCGGCATTTGTGTTTCTTCCCTTCTACGACATGGATCTCTTCAAGATCCGGGTTCACTCCTTACTTTCCACAAAAAGATCCTTCAACAGCATCCCCAAAGATGATATAGACCCCCGAGGGAAATTATCTTTCTCTCTCTGTGTGAAGTAAATTTAAAAAAAAGGATAAAGTACACTACTGTTCAGAAGGCGGCTCGAGCACTTCTTTGATGGTGGGGACCGACATTTTTTTACATATACCTACATATTGTATTGTTATCTCACTACCCGGAGAATATAATAAAAAATTTCTCGAACAAAAATTTTCATGGTCAAATCATCCTAATCAGATGTCTAAACACAAAATAAATGAACATGTCTATAGATATACAATTTATAATACAGCATAATAAAAGTAAGGCTTTAATTTCTAGATTATTATCGAAGTTAATTTGAACGCGAGCGGTTCCCTCCCGAAACGATGCAACTTTTGTTACGTGGGGATTGTCCCCACGGTATTTGAAATTCAAAAATTCACATACAAGTGCGCAGTAGGTTCTGCGCACTGAGAAATACACTCTTATGGTTCGTGCGCTGATTGGCTGTCAGCTGGTCAGCGTGAGTGGTCACCGGTTCGCTTTAATTTGATGTGTTTTATTACTGCGAAATGTTAATTCCTATTAGGTATGTTTAAAGATTTCATTAATTTCGGTGAAGACTGTCATTTCTTTTAGAAGATTTCGAGTATAACTGTTAGGGACTGTTCCCACTGTCCCCCTGTGAAGAACCGCCACTGCTACTGTTATATTGTAAAAGCCCCGTGGGCGTGTATACAAATAAAAAGAAAAAATCTTCTAAAGGTGCATTTTTGCTTAGGACAAATCTTAGCTAGGATGGGTTAAATCTCGATAAAATGTATGTTTTACCATTTGGAGACTGTTTGTGAAGTCTGTATCTAATGTCATCCAGCTGGTGGTGGTGATTTAGGCGATGCAATGTAGTGCCCACGCAGCGCAGGGGGGACTAAGTGGAGTAGTGAAGTTGGTATTTGAACAACACCAAGAAAGAAGATGGCATTTTGCTTTGTATCCAGCGCGCTCGTGAGACACGCTTCACGAGTGGCGACCTGTAACGCCTTAATACCTGCCAAAAAATCTAAGAAAAAATAGAGCGCAAAAATAAATAAATAAATCTGTGTAGTTATGAATCACAAAGAAATTTCCATCACAAGCTTCGGATTGACTATTTTTTTATCGATAGTCGATTAAGAATACATTTTTGAAAAAACAGTACTTGGTCAAAGGAAGTTAGTAACTGAACTTTTGTTGTATCATATATATTTTTTGTTGGCATTTAATAACTATGTAGCGAAATGATTGTTACATGTGAACGTGATACTTAAAAACTGTTGTATTTTCAACTATTTGCAGGCGCAAATCTTGAGTCAATATATTTTTTCAATAATTAAAATGCACACATTACACTAAAAACAACGAAACGAAAAAAAAATTCAACGCTCTGTCAATTTTTAGCCTTACAGCCCTCAAACAGTGCGTTCGTATCAATAACGTGATACTGAGTTTCATTTTATGATTTTCCAAAGTTTGGTACTCGTTACATATGATTTTTCAGAAAAAAATTACTGGGTAAAATAAAATTAACATAAATAATTTATTTTTAATAATAATTTCTTTTAATCGGTCATATTTATGGAACTCCGCGTAAGCTTACTCAAAAGTCGTAAAATATTCTTATGGCCGTATTTTCAAGGTTTGCTCTCATTCACCGCAATAAGGTTCAAATTGCATGAGAAATTAAGTTATGTGATTACGACAATATAAGCCACATTGTTTGTTCTCTGACATAATGAAAAATTGATTTTTATACAAATAAATTAAATAAATTTTGAAACACCTGTTGTAAAAAATAATGTTTGTGAGACGTTTCAACCAAACGAGCGTGAATCTCGCTTTCGTCAATGAAATGGAAAGTGTTACAGTGATAAAATGCTTTGACTATAATGTTAATATGCGAAGCAGTGGGAAGGAAGATGCGATGGCGCATTAGTCGGAGTGAGAAAATACATGCGAAAAACGATTACTAAGAAACGTGAGATTCTTAGACGAAATGAAAAAACAAGATCGACGTATCAACTTAATGTTATTAGTATTTATTTGTACAAATTTTAAGAATAGGGCAGATTATTCTTCGTGGAGAACGGTTTTGTAGTTTTCATGTGACCCACGTAACAAAATTTACAAAAAATATGTGTGTTAAGTCAGAAGATGATTGCCGAAGTTTTCGATTTTTTTCAAATTTAATCAACGAAACCAGATGTAACTTCTTGACTCATGCTTTAAACTTTGTCCGTGTGTTTTGAAGCTCATTTAGATAATACTTTTTCTCTTCTCTTCTTTTTACCAAAAACGAAAGATAAAAATTCCCGAATTAAGAATCACCATTATAATACCAATTCATTTTAAAACTCTCTTGTACCAATCAAACCGATATTTAGAAGTAGAAGATAGTTAGATATATTAATTTAATAAAAACCGAAAAACTATCAAAAAAATAAAATTAATTGGACATTTAAATTAAAATTAGACATTTCCTCCTATCTCCCTATCCCTACATCTATTATTGTGAGCGGAAAATATTTTGAGCTATGACCGTGGGGTGAACCCGCGGATTTTATTTTTTACGAATTCAATTTTCTTAGTGGGAAACCGACGTTCTGCACAACTTGGCTACTAACCAACACGACTAAAAAAGTACCTCATGAGAAGTATAGGTAAGCTCTGAATAACGTCAAAAGAAATTGCACCTTCACCGGATTTGTTCATGACGCGGTACTGAAACGTCTTGGAGACAACAACGTCCAGTCAAGTCAAAAACCCGCAGGTTATGGAAATAATCTGGAATACAAATACCAACCCGCCTTGAGGAAGGAGTGTTGTTAAAGATTCTGTAAGAGCTCCACGAGGCAAAAATTGTTGGAAACTCAAACCCAAGTAAGTTTTAAGTAGAAAGGAAAAAAGGGTTATTGACTATTATTAACCCAATCGTCTATTTTAAGGCCCCAGTTGTTTTAAGGGCCGTCTGGACAGGCTACGGATTTATTGAAAATAATATTACGATAGTTAAGATAATAAGAAGATTTAACTTACTACTAATCGTAAAAAATCGATACATTTTTTTGCTTACTTACTCTTACCATAAGTTATCGGCGGCTCACCCATCGTGCCTCCTTGCAGTCCTTGTGAGACTGATGGCTAAGGGGCTGGGAAGGAGATGGGGAAGAGAAAGACCGGCTATTCAGAACTGGTCACCGAACATGACTAAAGCCATTTCCAGCAACATTTCGATTTTGAATGGTGGTCATCCATCGGTGCTGTAATGGAAGTATCTACAACTCTGGACTATTGGTGTGGGAGAAAATAGCATGGAGTGTAAATTATAAATTATTAATTAATCCTGCTAATTACACTACCCCCTGCGTCCTTTCTGGAATAAAGTTTTTTTTTTTTTAATTTGGTCGCTGGTGAGAAGGGCCATTAAAGATCATGGTAAACGAGGGATAGAAACGTGTTCCGTAACCTTTAAATTAAATGCAATTTAACACGAACGAAGTTAAAATTAATATTCGCATACAGAAATTGCACACGGCATATCATCTCCACTATCAATTCTCTAGTCACAGCAGTGTTAGGACCATTGGGTTCACTGACTGTTTTTGTCATTTAGAGAGTAGGTGTGTCACGTGTAAGAATATATATATAAGGCGAAGGTGAGTTGAACCTGAAGCCGGAAGCGGCCACAGAATCTTCAAAGTAAACGTGTCATTTTATAATGTCATAAAATCAGAGATGATAATGTCACAAAATCAAACACGAATCTTTTTTTAGGCATTTTAGAAGTGTTATTTAAAAAAATGTTTTGATCCTTGTCTGTAAAAAAATAGCAAACATCGGTCGTCCCGTTGATTCGTCAGGCATCTCCAAAGTTTTGAGATAATAAGAAAAACAATATTCGAATGATCACCATAAATCAAATGTTACCTATATACATGTGTCTCTGTTCTACATAATTAATATGCTATAAAACAACACCCTGAGGCATAACGATCCGGTACATTACATCTGACCAATAGCATCTCTCACCCCTAATTATTAAGGGACGATAATATGCCGTGTAAACGTGTCATTTTATAATGTCATTAAATCAGAGATGGGTCTACGCACGAATCTTTTTTTAGACATTTCATCTCTCTTTCCCAAGAACAGTGGATAGGTATCTGATCAACCAAAATCTTTTTTAATCAAAATCATTAATTTGTTTCTAATTATAATCGTGTTTCCGAGCCTTTCCTTGCATGGATTAGCCCTGTTGACATCATCACTCAGGTTCCTATAATAATAATATTACTATTTTCATTTACAAACCTTATCTGCGTAAACAAAATAAAATTTCCTTGGGTCAAGCAATTACATGCATATTTATAAAAAAGCAAAAAGAATAAAGGTACTATCGGTCATCTGATACTCTTACATTCGTAGTTCTAAACTAGTAAGTAGTATGAGATTAATAAAATCGACGGAATTTAATTGGGTGACAATAATTCAATTGGTAGAGACACCAGTCCCTGAAGAGTAGAGAATCTGGGTTCAAGTCACAGTTCAGATCGTTTCATTTTTTGTGACTTTGTTTCATTAGTATTTTCAACTTCTTCAATCTCCAATGCGTATACTTAGTTTATTTTGTGTAATTTAAACCCAGCTTTAGAGATTTTTTATGATTTAAAACAATTAATATTCTCTCGAATTTATTGTAACCATCTGTAGACTTTTCAGTTGAGCTAAACATAACACTAACAAAAAAAACTCTTACGGGTTTAAAGCCTTATTGTCGTGAATATTTTATATAGCTGATAAATAACCGCGTATGTGAAAATCTTACTAAAAGAAGCGAAAAATAGAAACAGGCATTTAACAGCCGTAAAATAGTTTCTGGGAATATTTACGTTGTATATACTATACAGTCTAAGAGGGATGTTTATCTTTCTATAAACTGTTGATAAAAATATTTTCTCATCGAATTTAGGAATTTTACAAGGGATTTTAAATATTTATGTTTATTAGATGTCGGTAAAATAAATATCTTTTTTGAAACTAGATAAATGTACTTCTTAGAATTGTGTATTTGAAATACACTTTCATTTTTATGAAATGCAATATTTTAATTTCCAACACAAAAGTAGAAAAAAAACTTACCACAAACATATTTAAACAAAAGCTGAAATATGAAATTAAAAAACACAGTCCTTTTATTTAAGGAATGTGCAATAAAGCTGTCACTTTATCTATCTTGTTCATTCAATAAAACGATATAAGAAATTTTTTGAAGCTGCTTTAATTTCCTAAAAATAATATTTTTAATGTATCGCTTGCATATCTTAAAACGTTTATTTCTTTCATACATGTTTACCAACACACGCATTAGACATTTATGTTATAAACAAATAGAGTTAGAGTTTTTTTATTGGTACCAAATCGAATATAAATTGTTCAGTCTTTATACAGTGTGTAACTAAAACATTGTTTAAGGTTGGGAAGTGATTTTTATTGGTAAGAATATTAATCTTTAACTCAATAATGATACATTATTATCTATGCCCAGATAGCTATTTATATTTACGAGGTATGTGCTGATGCGATATATTACCTGGAGTTTAGAACTACAAGAATTTATTGGCGATTAACTCATTGTTCAATGTGTCATCTTATACCGGACAACCACACATTTTCCTCAATCGTTTGAATTTTTTAAACTCCGGGAAGCATATTCCGCATAAAAGTCTATTGATTAAACGTGCACATTATGGTGGGTCTACAGTGTATGGAGGATTTTTTAAAGTATCGGATTCTCAGGAATCTAAAAAATATTAAAAAGTATTTATTAAGAGGAACACGGGCGCTGATAAACCTAAATACAATCCTTAAAATTGATATTTTGTATTCCCCTGTTTTCTCCTCCAAAACTGAGCGGATCGATTTTAAAGATTTTTTTACACCAACTGCTTTAGAAGAATTTTTTTTATTTCTGTACGTTCAGTTTTTTTAAATTACATTGTCATATTAAATTTGTAGGTTATTTTAAGATATTTCGTAGGCCCAGATCCTAAAAGAAGTAATTTATCCAAAAACAAAACGTGGGGACATGCCAGTGGTCGATATCTTTAAAATATTTTCACTAGTGTCAAAATCCAGAGTTGAAATATGGGAATACATTTTTTATTTGAATACTGTACAAGAGTCCCAACTGTTAACAACCATCTGGAGCCAGTGAGACTATGGCACCGCGATTGGGTTATGGTGTGAGCTGGAGGTAGTAGATAGGGGAAGTAAATTAGGAAGAAGGTCAGGAAGTACCTGGCTTTTCAGATCTGGTTACCAAACACAGCTAAAACCATTTCAAGCAACGTTTCAATACTGATAATATCTTCCACTGTGTAACGTGCTGCAAATACATGTTTTTTATTATTTTCAATTAATCCAAAAATAATCAAATAAAATTGACTTCGGAATCGAACCCGCGGCTTTCGGATTGCTAGTCGAGAGCCTTACCTCGCGACCACGGAGGCCATTACGTTTGACGGCCTTCCTGGCCTCATGCCCGGCGTTTGTATGGACAAAAAAGCCCGCTCTTTCTCTTAACGAACTCCCAATAATTATATAGTTTGATTGTACGAGTAGACTTACGCGGTTTTAGAAATGAACATAAACACACAGAATGTCGACAAACAATCCAACTATCATGAAAACCACCGATACTTTTGAGTTACCTTTTGAGACCCCTAACGATTCAAATCAATCCAAATTCGAAAATATGTTTTGACTTTGTGTTACGACCTATTACGGATATTCGCATCCGCATCCGCAAATGCGGATTATTCGCATTGATTCAAACATCTGCATCCGCATACGCATCAATAAATGCGGAGCTTTTACGGATGCAGATTCATATCTGAGACAAGTAACGACATGTAAAGAAAGTGGGCAGAGCCAAAGTGGCGCGTGCCTCGCGCGTGTTAGCTAGCAACTAGCACGAAGTTCGTTCGCTAACTGACCAATAGGAAGGTACACATTGGTGACAAGATCCTACAGGTTTTGTTTGTTTTGATTTAGTTATCGATGTGATTCCCATTGTGAATCAATTACAGTGTGTTTATCCAAGTTTATCCAAGTTGCGTGGTTGATGAATATTTCGATGTAATAATAAATGAAGATGTAAAAAAAAAATGCCGCCACTAATAAAAAGCAATATCTGGACTTACTTTGTTTTACTATTATTGCTTTAGACTTAAAATGCTTATAAGATAAGTAAGACTAAAAACTTTTTTAGTTTAGGTCTCAAAATATGATTAAATAAAACATATTAAAATTAAATCGATTTTCATTTATGTATTAAAATTGATATATCTTTAAAAAATCCTGAAATCCGCATCGCATCCGCGGATATGAACCTCTAATAATCCGCATCCGCAACAACCCTGGTTACGACCACCATAATATAGAATGAACAAAGTTAGAATGTTTGCGTATTGTTTTGAGACAAAGTGGAGCGCAGGCGACAGTAAGGTACTGAAGAGAACCTTGAGACAGTGTTGCTACCACGACCACTCTTTCCTGATAGCCTTAAGCGTGATTCGCGGTACAATATTAGGTACACAAAGCAGAACAAAGCTTAACTTGAACAGTACCTACCACTAATTAAAAAGAGTCCATTCTCTTTCCTGCACATGCAGTTAGAACAATAAAGCTGGTATCAAATACCCGACATGGCACCAGCACCAGCCACTGTTTTTAGACTACGACAAGTTTAACTTTACGCAAGTGCTAAATGGTCTCGACTAGAGACTAATGACCAGAAAGGGAACACCCGGATTTGTATTATTTATTGCATTTGGTATGTAGTAACTAATCTTTTTTTTACGTATTCAATGTCGCAACTCGTAATCTAACGCACCATTCACTCATATTTCATTCCACGTGTTTAATTTTGATTTGTAAACTTAGTCTTGTAATTGTATTATTTTTAATTACACTTTAATAATGCATAAACCTAACATAGATATTTGACTACCTCGGTACAGGTTTCCGTAGTGAGATATGCAAGTTAACACATAGTTCCTGCACTAATTTCATTCACACGCTAACCTTGATTTCCATACCATATGTTTTTACATTAGCTCCACATCTTTGGGGATGCTAAGAGGATCTTTTTAAGTAGAAGAAGTTCTAGGAAGAAAAATAGTATGAAGGGTGGGTAGGAATCTGGGGTTAGTTTGTCCAATGTGGCGGATATATGAATCCATCCCACTAACTGCGGTTCAAGGCGATGGGCCTCCATCAAGCAGCATCTCCCGATCCGGCCCGCCAGGTAGCAGGTGGACAGATGCATTCACTGCCAAGACCTAAATAAATCTCACCCCTTGTACCCGGGCACCTCTGCTAAGTCACCAAACGTAGCGAATAACTTGGGGTGACTTATGGCAGAGCTGTAGGTTATCCAATAAAACCTAATACACACCCGCCTCTCAAATTGAAAATTTAAAAAAATAGTTAATTTTTGTGTAACCATGCTCCTAAATTCTACTTCTTCGTTTAGTGGAGGAGAGTGAAATTAGGTCAAAGTTGGATGCTTAGATTATTTAGCCAGTCAACGGCACCGCGGGTCTACGCTCACCGAGTCACTCGATTCACCACAGATACATCTGGGGAATATAGGGAAAAAAATCACCATAGGGAAACTGGTGTAAAGGAGGATGATTTTATGCTGTGTTCTGTAATCTGTATTTGTCCACATTCAGAGTTCTCCCCAGAGGTCGCATCTGTGCAGCATAAAGGCTCATCAACCGTGACTGCACCGGAAGCGAATACCTACGTCTTCCAAAGGAGCAAGAACACTGGACGTTTAGTAGATGGGTTGACAGGAAGACTTTTTAAGCCTCAATTGTGCTTCAAATACGCACATGTTTATACTGCTTATGACAAAATAAATATGAAAAAGATGTCATGATTTGTATTGTTCATATTATCGGCAGCCTTTCTGTGGGGGTTACCGGCGGAAAGCCGCATCCGCTCGCTATCATTTCCCCGTTCCAATGACGCTCGCAAATTTTCCGTCCGCCGCGCTGACCAGAAAAACCTTCGGAGTCCGCAATCCGCCGTCTGACGGATCCGACACGAGCGCGATATCCGCGAAAGGCGGCCGCGGTGGCTAGGAGCCCAGCACGCCGCCCGCAGCTCTGCGCTCTGCAGTCTCCGGTCTTCAGTAACCGCTCAGAGTCCGACGCGCGCCGACGCGACAAGTGACTGCCACAGCCTATTTACGTTAAATCTCTAAATCTCGCCGAAAAGTGTCCGTCGGCCGATTGACGGTTACATTCTGAGATCTGCGGAAAGACGAGGTTCTGTCAGTGATGTAATCAAACGAGTGTCTTTTCGTAACATTTAAACGGAGTAAGTCCAAAGACATGTTTTTATTTTACAAGCAATGCTCCCATTCATAATATGTCAAACGTTCAGTTCTATGTGGGACTGCTAGTTGCTATTTGAGTGAATTTTATTTTTGACGTATGCGTAATATGTTTATTTCGGTTGAGTGTTTTAAAATATTATCAGAAAGTATATTACGTTCACACCTCCTGCTCCTGTATAAATACAGAAGTCACGAACTATGAACGTTGCATAATTTCTCCGAAGCGACACGAGTAAAGAAAATCAATCTTCTTAACTCTATTAAATATTATATATCTTTAACGCAAGATTTTCTGTATTATAAAGCTCATATATAATTTACCTAAGCCGGAGGAATCCGGCGAACTGTGCAGGCAGTGGATGTACCTGACCAAAAAACTTGTTTACAAATTGACGTAAAGCTATTCTTTTAATGTTAAGAAAGTTGCTCTCACTCGTCGAATTTCATTCATGCAAATGTCTCATAATGTCGGCGTGCAGAGAACGGGCCTTTGACGTATCATAATTAATTCTTTAAGGATTACAAATAAGGTAAAAAAACGATTAGGCACTTCTTTATATATAGGTTTATAGCAATAGGTTATCAAGTTAGCGAGATATTTCAAATGAATAACTTGTTGATTTTTTTTTTCAAAGCATTGGAACTTTATCATTACATTTGCTAGGTTTTTAATTAAATATACAGTTAAGAGGCGTAATTATAAGCTTCTTCTGCATCTTACATCCAAGAGTTTAATATTGTTTTCCGTCAGTATTTGAAGGAATTCATTCTATGTACAGTCTACACAAACATGGCTGTGAAGTTGTAAAGGTTAAGTTTGTTACAATGCAATGGCGGCATTTGGCGGAAATTCCTTCGCGACACAATTAAATACATTAAAGGTCTCCGCCAGGCACAGTTTGACGCGTCCAATGCCGGGTACAAATGGGTTAATTATTTACATGACTCACTTGACACTATGTTGGTGGCCATTGACCAATGAACATAACTATCACAGGTATAACAGCTTTTTGAAATTATCATTAGGTTATTGTAATATTATTATGATTCACTGCAAATTATATTTACCACATCATGGTATATTATGTACAGAATCCACTACCTGTATTTTAACGGAACAACAAGAGAAAGCGGTTTTCTTCCTGTTAAAGAAGTTTAACACAAAATTACTGATGTTGGATTGACTTTGCATTTTTTCGAAGGAATGATAGCTTAAAATTCCATTGAGATAATATATTTACACGCAATTGACAACGAGCCCAGTAGACATTAAAGGCCAAATTCCTCGGCACATTTCTCGCTCGCTGTGTTATTTCGTACAAGCAATCACTATTCGCATAGCTTTGCAATAACTCAGTTTGAAAATTCAAGGCTTAACGTACACGTGAAGATATTTTTTTTGAAATTCTGGAATATAAAAATTGCCTTAATTATTTGAATTTAAAACCCTTTATTGAATCTAAATGGTAGACACTCTACGTATCGCCCTGGTGAAACACCACCTTATAGAATTGAAGCGTTGGTTGAAATGGCATTAAAAGTATTTAGTGAACGGATCTATAGAACCAGGTATTTGCCAACCTACCTCTTCGCCTCACAAAATACCCCAATTCGTGATGCCACCGGGAAAAGTTGGGACAATCGGGAAGAGTTGAGACTCTTGGACTTTTGGACTTGTTGTGATGAAAAAGTGTGAAGATAGAAAAAAAAATTAAAACAATATTATCAATGATAACAGAATTTTGACCTTTGACGGTTAAACCACATTTAAAGTTCTTTATTTTACTTACCTGAATAATCCCAACCTAGTCTACCAAGATTTATGATAGCATTGGGTGGCATGTAGTGACCAAAGCGCTTGCCCACCAAAGTAGTCTAGTGGCTTGTAAGGAACCCGCGGAAGCACGTACGGCGCCTTGGGCCAAAATCAGTATGCTAAAATATGTTTTGTGCTGTCGATACAATGCTGAATACAGAAATGTCACCTTACAGACAGGCCAACACGCTGTCTCCATCCAGACATGGAAAACGTTCAAATCCAAGTAGCTTCTCATTATTTTCAGATTTTATGAAGTTCCCAAGTATGTCTCCTTTTCACTCAAGTGTCATTCAACTGATATTCGAGTTTGATTTATTGAATCACTCCAAACTCGTTTTCCAGTGCTTTTCCTTCTTTGAACATTGCAAACTCCTTACAGGTATTTTTGTATTGCTTTGGAAAACTAAAAAGTTTGCGACCTGTGGGCATAGACATAGTCAGTTCAATTTGATAACATAATTATGTGATTTTTGTCCAGCATAGCTTTCCTACTGTTTTGTTTCACAAATTTTATTTTGTAGAGTGGAGTTTTTTTCGCATGATGCCATATTTATTATGTGTTATTTGACCGTGCGTAGATCTACAGAGAACCTACCTGTCATTATTTGGTGTATGCTTAATAACAATAATGCATTGTTTATTATAAGCGAGGGTGTCAGGTATACATTTCAACATAATTTCATAAAATATATGCATTCATAAAATCTATATGTTTTAGATGGATGTTAATAATAGATAATTAGGTGGTGTTCATGGGTGGAAATATTTTTAAATGAAACTTTGTTAAAACCACTGATTTATTTAATTAATGTCGACCGGTTTCGGAACAACCGTTCCTTCCTCAGGGCAAATATAAAATGATTTGACAATCAGAAAGGAGTCGGAGGGTACAATTTATTATTAAGTATTGTGGTAGGGATGGGGGCGTGGCTAGGAGTTAATGGAAAGTTGTGGGAGGGAACAGAACGGACATCGAAAGGAAACAGATTTAAGATTGGGCTATAAGTTAATATTTTTTGTTTGTTGATAATTGACTCATTATTTCTAAGGGATTTAAAAAAAAAATTATTATTATTAAGACACCTTAAGTGTTCTTTGATTCTAATTTCAAAATTACGTGTTGTTTTCCCGATAAAAAATGAGGAACAGTCATTACATTTGAGTTTATATATTCCGGAATTAGTTAATTTATGATATTTATCTCTAGCGTTCCTCAAAAAATTACTGATATTATTTCTTGCATAAAAAGCTGGTTTAATATTAGAAGGGAGATTTTTGTAATATTGAACTGAAAAATTATTGATATAAAAAAATTTTCGCCATTCTTTATCGTTATTATTATTAGAATTGTATAGATATTTATTTTTTGAAATTTTTTTATCAATTAAATTTGGTTCGTACCCGTTATTTACAGTAGTTTGTTTTATTATAGAAAGTATAAACCGATCGGCATTTATCAAATAAATCAGTGGTTTTAACAAAGTTATATTGTTTCATTTAATTATAATGGAAAATCACAAAGTAATAGCTCGTTTCAAAAGGAAATATTTTTATTCGAGAAATGATTGCTTTTGAATTTGGACTTATGCGAGATTCCCTATTGGGAAATTTTCTCCTTTGTGTAAATCTGGACCCTCAATTATACTAATAAATGTTTGCACCTCCGCGAATATGGAAGAAGCGTTAGTAACTCTACTTTTTAGATCCAAAAAGGTGCATGAAAAACACCAAATAGTTTGAGTTATCAATCAACAAGGAATACGAGATGAGATCAATAACATTTTCTATCACAATGATAAAACCAACCAGCTTCTAAAATACTCTTTCGTCTTCACGAAAACAGTGGATCTCGATGTATCTCTTTTCTTCTGTTCCATTTTTAAAATTATTTCAACTAAGTTTCGGTTGGGGAGGTAGATAAATGAGACGACACAAGGTAAAAAATCCAACGAAATTCTCAATCCAAACAGTGGCGGAAAATCGAGCGGTAGATGTTGCTGTATTGCACTAGAAGTAATTCATTGTTGTTTGACTTGAAGTTAACACAGAGCTCTAAAGTACCTATTTAAAATAGCGCAGAAATCAAGGAAATTTGTAATTTTGCATTTACTGTACTCAAAATTGATTTTTAAGCTATTTTATTTTAAGATTTTTTTAAAGATTTTAAGATTTATTTTTAAGATTTTTAAGCTATTTTTAAGCTATCTTTACTTTTTCTTCGTTAATTATATTAAAATGAAATAATATTTTATTTATAACCACGAAATTTATTACATTTATTATGACTGATGGGTTTAGCTTAACACAAGCATCATCATGGTGCAAATTAAACAATAAACAGGGATAATTGGGATTTTATAAGTTTATGGTAAATAGCACACTTCCCATTAACTCATAACATTTCCAATATCCCTTAATCTCCTCTTAAGTTGACGCTTTTGTATCTTAAGATATTATAATATGGTAACCCATCATGTACACATTATCTCCCTCTTTTCCCCACTGTTACTATGTTTAATTGGATTTAGCAAGCCGGAGGTCTCGGACACAAATCCCGCCGTGCACAAGATAATTTTATTTGATTAATTAGTGTTATTTCACAACTTACTCATTTAAATAATATATAGTATATTTGCAGCATGTTTGAGAGTGGAGGATACTCTCAGGATAACACCACTATTCAGAATTGAAACATTGCTTGAAATGGCTTTTGACCAAATCTAAATAGCCAGGTTCTTTCACTCCCCATGACCACTAGCTCCAGGCGGCAGGGATCAGTTAAGGCTTCTGTACAATTTCACATATTTGAAAAAAAAACACTATATGACAGCTTTTTACCGAAGTACAAATAATAAAAAAAACTCACATATTAACTAATATTACAAACGAATTTAAATTTTATCATTGAAGAAGAAGATAATAACTTCTAATTTAATGATATATAAATATTACATTGATAGGAATAACCTACAGAAGTTATAAAAAGAGAGTTTTACCTATGAAAATTGAGTTTAAATTGCAAAACTGAAAACTCAACATTTGGGTGAAGTCTTTCAAATATTCGAATTGGCTCTCCAAATTTCCAAAAAACATATATTTATTTTGAGCATTAATTTATCTACATCTACAATGAAAGATTTAAATGATCTAGAACGAAAAAGGTTACTAATCGAGACAAAAAAAACGAGACTTTACTAATATAAAACATTTACAATTGAAATTATCATAGAAGTTTGAGACCTTCTAAAAAACAATCAACAGAAATTATAACATGTCATGTTAAAGACCTTTCAGCAAATTGTGCGGATGTGGCTGTGTTATATGTCCCTGCAACCAAGCATTATAAAATCCACAAGCATGTTCTTGTACACAATATAAAAATAATTACACTTCTCGGTATTTAGACACTATTGTGTCTTACAATAAACAAAAAATAATACGACAACCGAATTAATGGCCTGATAATTGTTGAATTGAGTTTTTAATCACGTTGTAAGCCCGCCAGGTATGTTGTACAGTGCAAGCCACCGATCTAATTTATTTACAAGGTAAAATCCGGAAATTCTTACCAAGAGCAATAACAGACAATAGTTACACAAAGCACTCATTCAAATTGAATATTTTCACGGATTAATCAATTCATATGAGCTCGCGCAATAATTAATACTTTGATTGATTTAAATTGCGTTTGAACGTTTGTAATGTTGTGGTAAGTACTATTACAACTCAATCAGTTCTTGACAGTCACAGTTCGCGGATGTATAAATTCTAGTTCAAAATAATAAAGAACTGCGTTTTTATAGTGTTTAATTTTGCGCACTCTTATCTACTAAGATATTAATTCATGGCTGTTTTTAATCGAAGTATATTAATACGGTAATGCCCGTACAGTTCAAATTAAGGAACCCGACTTCAAGTTAATCTCGAACGCCACACTGTATGGAAACCGTTCTGACCCGTCCGTGAACGTGTCTTTTTCCACGGAGCTGCTGCCGTAATATGCACACTTATCACTCGCTCACATGCGATTTGCAAACGGAAGTGGCGCCATCTATAATACTATACTTAAGGAAAAAAGTATGAAGAAGAATAAACATTTTTCGCTTTCATTCAATAATAAGAAGATGTTCCTCTCATTATTCACGGTCTTATCTAAGAATGTCTAGTATTATATATCTACCTATTAAATATAAGTATTCTGTAGTTTAATATTAATAGTAGTTAGTTTTGCAAAAGGGTGATTCCTTATAAATAGTCACCAACACTTAAACTGGGCGAAGCAGAACGAAAAGCCGCCCGCAGGGCCTAGCAGTAAAAACCCGCGGAGCTCCACGGGTTTTTCACGGCTAGTAAATAATCAATATCAAAATGTGTAATTTTATTTGTTGTACTTTTCTTTAATTTCATTTTTTATCGTTTGATGAGAAAATTGTACTTAAAATTACGTACAATATTCATTCAATGATCTATAACGTTATCTATAAAAAACAACTTTTAATTTTGCATCGCACATATTGTAAACAAATATTTAAAGTTTTTTTTCTTGTTTGAAACCCAATGTAATATTTTTGGTCTCTAATTGAAAGCTGCAATATTTATGATAGAAATAAAATGATATTGAAACAGAACGTTTCACGATGTTAGAGTTCACCTCGAATGTATTTACTTCATCATTCCCATTGGGTTGAAATAGTTAAGCCGAAAAACGCTGGCGCTTTTATAAAAACCACCTTTGTCACTAGCATTATAGTTGACATATTAAGAAGCCCGATGGGCATAAATGTATAAAATAAATTTATAAAAGTTCGACTAGTCTAATGTCAGAAGTCCTACCAATGTTTTCAGGATACTAAATACACGAAAAAAAAAATTTACCATGGGTGATCTACAAGTGTAAATTTTCTCGGTGTCTCACCATCATACATAAACTGTTTCGAGTTTGTAGACATTTTAATAAAAATAAATATTTATCTCGAGATCGGTCTTGCGTTATAACACGTAGTTTAGATGCAATAGTAAGATTGACAGATTTATAAAAAATGCACGTTTTCGTAACTCCAAGAGTCGAAAATATATTTGTAGATTTTCAAATGTTACTCTTTAAAAACAAACAGGATTTAGCTTCACAAAATTCACGAGTAATTTTTTTGCGTAATTATTTAGATAATAATAATTATAGATTGACCTCATTTTTTAATGCATTTTAACCCCCAAGTTATTAGGAAAACGCTTAATATTATTACTATTTAAAGAATTTACCTCAGGCATGCACTCTCACAGCAGTTTATATTGAATAGTTTGCTTTATCTCAACCTCTCTTAGGGGGTTTCTCACCATCCTCCCAATAGCTTAGCTACACTAATAACGAATATTATTAAAAATAAAAATAAAATACTTGCAGTGGTTAGAAAACTCAGCCAACGTATCCAATATATAGCCACTATTCATAGGTTCGAGTACCGAATTATTAACTCCAACTTAATAAATAAATAAACCGTAAATCGTTAATCGAAAATATTCGTTATTAGTGTAGATAAGCTATTGGGAGGATGGTGAGAAACCCTCTTATTAAAGCAATAAAGACAGAAGGGGTAACATGTGTCTATTGCATATGCAAATAGCGGCCTTATATTGGTTCTAAATAATGTCACCATCGAATAATTTATACGACATATGCACTGATGCAGTCAATCGTCATTAAGCAGAAAGCACCTATTTTTAAATATTATATGCCGTTAAGTCTGAAAATATAATATTAAGTACAAACTTTTTAATTGTCAATAATTTTCAACACCTACTGTCACAAACAGCACATTTCTAAATACTATTTATTTTATTGGACATATTTTGATTATTATTTGTCGTATGTAATGTAATATAAGAATTATGTAGGGTTCCAATCAATCACGTCAACGAGCTTTAACAAAATCATCCAAACAATTTAACATTATTATTTTTTAATTGATAAACTAATGTTTAAGACAAGATTTTTATGCACAGCATAAAGAGTAACAATTATTCTAAGCAATAATTATTAGCCTGAAACACACATCCAAATTGAAAAAATCTCCCGAGAAAAGAGACATGCTGCCGACGGGATTCGAACCCGTGTCCTTCTGATTTCCAGTCAATCTCTATCCACTGAGCTACGTCGGTTTATTTATTAATTCAATATATACTAGTGTTTCATTCAACAATTACTGCTTATTACATTTTTTCCTGTAAACTTAATTTTATATGAGAAAGGCATTGTAAGTGGTAAATCTCCCACTAGGTGGCGTCGAGATATATTATGTATACATTTTTTGGTGAAATACTTTAAACTCGTCAAATATTAATTATTATTTTGTTAATTGATAAACTAATGTTTAAGACAAGATTTTTATGCTTAGCAACAAAGAGTGACAATTATTGCTTATAATAATTTAACGTAAGTTTCATTCGTTTTATGGATGACTAGCCGCCAAAAGAGAACAAAACCGACAAATTTTAGTTTAATAAAATTGAAAACTCAACATTATGGGTGAAGTTTTTCAATTATTCGAATTTTCGCACCAGATTTCTAAAAAATATTTATTCTAAGCATTAATTTATTTACATCCACAATGAAAGATTTAAATCATCTAGGACGAAAAAGGTCATTAATCGGCAGTCGCCAACGTTCATTACACACGTTTCACACCACTTCAGCCTGTATTAGCGCAAAATGCACACATGAGCTAAACGCTGTTCGCGAAGAGTTAGTATGCAAGGAATGTTTGAATTTTCTCGCCACACAGCGGAGGTACGGCCGTGAACATCACTATTTCTACTAGATAACAAACGAAATTCGAATGGGACTGATTTGGAAGCGAATTATAAATTGATTTATAAATAAATTGAAGGCTTTTCGCATTATTTTTTTGTTTGTGTATTTTCGTTAAGCAGTCTCCTGCATTTCAGCAATAAATATAACGAATTATAATGTGAAAATGAATTATGATTTTGTACCTTTAATAATATGCGTATGCTTCAAATAAAAAAATTTATGTTGAGGAACATATTTTGTCAATAAAAAAAGTGGTATGTCTCCATGGTAACGTAAAATTTTACTGTCTCTCTCTCTCTCTCTCTGGTTTCAATCCTGGGATTGTTTTGCAGCAATTTCCTCTGTTCTTCTCTTCCATTCTTCCCTGCCTTGTGCGGCTCTTTTGAAGTCTGCATATGATGAGCAGCGCATGTCCACCAGCAAGTCCTCTAGGTACTCTCGGCGTGGGCGTCCCCTAGAGTTTGTCCCCTGTAGGTACTCTCCATACGGAGAAAAATGTTGTTCTAAAATACGATCATTTTATTCGTAAAAACGGTTAAAAACGGGACTGAAGTTCTTACGAACAAATTAACAGTGTTTCAATGTTTATTGGCGGGAACATGTAAGAATAATTTGTTTGTATACGTAATTTCGTACGAATACCAACAAATTATTCTTACATTTTCCCGCCAATAAACATTGAAAAACTGTTAATTTGTTCGTAAGAACTTCAGTCCCGTTTTTAACCGTTTTTACGAATAAAATGATCGTATTTTAGAACAACATTTTTTCCGTGCATATTCTGTAGGTTTGTAATTATTCCAGTAAGCGGTTCGTTTTATTTTTAAAGGGTTTAAACATTATTTGACATATATTTTTAAACAAAAGACGATTTGAGATTCTCTGTATTGTTGATTTTTTGACGGATTTTAAGGAAATTTAAGGCTTAGTATGCAATCGACTAAGACATATCACTTTCGCATGTGTTGCTTGTTACTCTTAAGTATATTTATGAGTAAATAATTCGATAAGTCTGTGAAAATGGCCAATTGGCTCTATTCAGTGTAGAGTGTACGTGTTTGTTTAAATCACCACTTTCCACGTTTCGCAATGTAACAACAACAGCTCAGAACTCCCTCCCGACGACACACTGCAAGTGAATAGCAAATAACATCGTCTTTATATTGGTTCCTTGTGGCTGGCCAGAAGGTTTTATGTTGAATTCAAACAAAGCTTAAAGTACCTGTCACGGACCTAGAGATTCTGCTGTCGCTGTCTGCCATTGTGCGACTGTGCGTCCTCCTGCTTTGTTTCTGGCTTATTTCAGATCGTTTTTCCTGATATTTTGTCACGCAGGAACTCTAGAAATTAAGTTTACTGCAATATACTTCTTTGGCACCAGGAATATTACACAAAAGGTAAACTGATGAAAGTTTTAATATTTTAATTAATGAAGATAATATAAGCGAAAGTCAATCGAAAATCCGAAACAGAAAAATCAGAAAAAGATATGAATACATCTGGGACTCGAACCCAGGACCTCTGGCAATCCGGGCCAACGCGCTATCCACTGCGCCAACGTATCCCTATCCGATTCGGTCATTTTTAACTGTATCATACTTCGACTGAGTACCATCAACATTATTTTCATTTTTCTTAACGCATATTTTATTGGCTGCTATCTGTATGTATGATTGCAAGATTCAACTCGAACTAAATGCCATCTAGATAGTGTCAGGATAATTTTTATCACTTTTATTAATATCCGACATCTATTGACTTTTTCTGCAAGTCTAGGATAATTTATTTTTTTTACTTTTTAACTTAATGAGTTAAACCACAAATTATAATATTTTAATTAATGAAGATAATATTAGCGAAAGTCAATCGAAAATCCGAAACAGAAAAAGATATAGATACACCTGGGACTCGAACCCAGGACCTCTGGCAATCCGGGCCAATGATGATGAAAGTTTGTTGTGTTTGAAGTGTCTTTAGCTCAATTTGCCTTTTGCCGAAATTGGTAAAAACATTTTCAAATATTTTTTTTCAAAAATTTCGTTTTCTTTCAAATCAGTATAAACCATATATCCAGATATTATCTTTATAAAGCTTTCTGCCATTAAATTTTTTTTTTTTGCAACCAATGTCTGGTTTGTTTTTATAATTCATTTGAATAGCTGTTATTTCACATGGTTCACTAATACACCTCTCAATAGACCTTGAAATTTCAACAAATAACAACATACTTTTCTACCCAGGAGAATTACCTCCCTTAGAAATAAAAGAGTCAATAACATAGGGAAGTATGTTACGAATTTTACAATAGCTAATCAAGTGACCCAAAGATGTTTTAATATTAATTGCTAAATACAAACTTAACCTCTATTACCACCCACGAGACCTACCAACTTTAGCTCAGAACTTGTAACTTGTAATTGAGAACAAGTTTTAGTGACGCCCATAATACAACGTATTGTGATTTATAACATATTATAACTAATGAATGACGAATTCATAAAACGAAACTGAATCATGCCCACTTCTTTTCTGAGTAGATTCCCCAACAATTAGAGCAAAGTATATCTACTAAATATGTAATTACTTTTTATGTTTCCAATTATTATTAAAATTGTTGCTATGCCTATAAAAATCCTGTTTGAACCCCACTCTAGTCCGACTATTCGGAACCAGTGGGTAGTAGGTAGTTCAGATCTAGTTATCAGTAAGTGGTTGAGTTGGTATCGCGTCTGGGTTCAATTTCTAGACTGGCTAAGTCCTCCATTCGGCACAAGCAACATTTTCCACTTACTGTGATGGTAGTAGATTTCCAAATTATTGTCAGATTCGACGATAGTAGAACAGTTGCCAAATACCGAACACAGTTGAAACATCAAGCAATATCTTTATTTTTGATGGTTGGATCTCAACTGAGAGTAAAAGTAATTGCCATTTCTGCGCGGGTTAGGCAGAGAGAAATCTGTATTGTGAATTGTGACCCTCTCCTTTCTACATTCAAATTCTTACATTGTCTCTTTTGCGAGAATGACTCTTGACATGACTCACATGACCCACATTAGTATTTGATCAACTTGCCATGTCTTCTTCGGGCATCCCCGACTACTTTTTCGATTGATTTTCGTATCATATCTTCCACGTTTAATTTAATTACATTATTAGCTACAAGGTACGAGAAAACAGAATCCATTAATCAGTGTTTATTTTCGTTTCAACGGGTTTTGACCCGTAACTTTTGAATTCACAGTTCAAACTCTTACCGTTTTTTACTGAGCCCAACATGCATCTTTTCGCCACCTTTTTATTTACTTTATATGGGTAAGCACGAAAGGAAGATGAGTTCTGGGATGGTAAAAAAAATACTATGAGGGATGGGTAGGAATCTGGAAATAATGCTAATTAGTAAGACTTAAAACGGTTTTAGTTTTGTTCTAAAATATGATTAAATAAAACATTAAAATTAAATCGATTTTCATTTATTTATGTACTTAAAATTGAAAAATCTTTAAAATTCCTGTAATTCGCATTCGCGGATGTAAACTCCTAATAATCCGCATCCGCGGATGTCAAAATTTTAGCATCCGCGGCAACCCTGGTAGGAACCACGATCATGCGAACTCTCGCCGGGTAAAAAGGTAGTATCAAACACTTCTAACCATCTAGATCCGGAACCGAAACGTAACAAACAAATTTAGAGATGAAATTCCAAATGGTCGAGTTAAAACAGGACTTAGCTATGCTAACACTTAAATCGCTTAAATACGGTGCCCCATCTACCCCGCGCCCGGAACAGCCCTCTCCAATTTCACATACTTTCTTTATACAAAGCCCATCTTTAAGTAAGATGCACTATTTGCTAGATACAAATTACTAGAAAAATTTTGTTGTTAATTATTGAAACAATATCTATCCAATAATAGGAGTAACGCATCTACCAACTGTTCTCCCGAAACCTTTTTCAGAGTAACCTTTGCTAAAGTACACAATTGCTGACTCTGAACAGATCGCAAGTGTCGAATTTGGCAGCCACCTTTGGTTTGGGGCCCCAAAATAACTGAAAAAACTGTTGCTATGTGTAGAAACGCGGTTTGCAATCTTTAGAGCTCACACTGAGAAAAATGTTATTCGAAAAAACGACCATTTCATTCGTAAAAACGGGACTGAAATTCTTACGAACAAATTAACAGTGTTTCAATGTTTATTAGCGGGAAAATGTAAGAATAATTTGTTGGTATACGTACGAAATTACGTACACCAACAAATTTTTCTTACATGTTCTCACCAACAAACATTGAAACCCTGTTAATTTCTTCGTAAAAACTTCAGTCCCGTTTTTAACCGTTTTTACTATTAAAATGATCGTTTTTTCGAATAACATTTTTCTCCGTGCAGGCATCAGATAGATATGCTGTCCTTGTTCGACCAGTATTAAAATGGAAGATGCTCCGAGGAACTAGCGTCATTGAACCCTTCGGCTTCTGTGCATAGACCGGAAACGCGTCAAACGCGCGCCCAACATAAGTGCACTGTTGACATTAGTCACATAAGAACAAGCCAGTTCAACAGCTCAGCTGTCGACAGATTTGCCGGCTTCTGTTACTCCCTCCTACAACATCTCTTCAAGATACATATTCACTCCTTCCTTTTCTCAAAAAGGCTCCCCGCAAAGCATCTTCGAAGAAGACATACATAGGTCCTGCAAAAATTATTTTTAACTTTAAAAAAATTGTTCTCTAAAAGTTTCAAACCAAGTTATTCAAATAATAATATATTCGAACACGATACTCACAAAATTGATTTTTTGTGCCTCTAATGAGGTCAGCATCCAAATGGTGTGAAAATTGTAATGTCATAATGCTATATTATGCCAAAAAGAAAGTTAGTCTGTGCTTTGATGGATGTTCGTATGGGGATTCACGGTGTGGATTGAAAAACTGTCTAAAATCAATAATAATAATAAAAATATTGATGAAAATATACAATTTGTCAATGCCATTATCTTACTGGCTCTGATCAGTGTGCGGAAATCACGTAATTTTTTTTTTTTTTGCTTTGTACTCGTAGTTTGCGAAAATTTACTCGGGGGCATTTAACCGACCAATCATCAATGGGTATGTATCAATGATCAATGGGTATGTATCAATATCAATGCTAGGAACAACAAAATCATCAATGGGTATGTATCAATGATCAATGGGTATGTATCAATATCAATGCTAGGAACAACAAAATCATCAATGGGTATGTATCAATATCAACGCTAGGAACAACAAAAATAATGACTAGATTTTAAAATGACAGCTACAGCAACTTTTTCATCGTGATTGAGTTTTGAAATCAATCCAGTTTTGTATATAATATCAATGGGGGACTCGTGATTTTAGTAGCGACGTGTTCGTAGCAAGTTGTTTGCGACATCAGTACACAACAAAAGAGTATCGGATACTTACATCTTCTCAGTAGTCTCCAATACTGCCGGTCTCTCGCTGTTTCCTTATAGTCCATAACGCTTAAATATATGGCGTTTGCGTCCAAACCTTCCAGCCACATAAATGTCTGCCTTAAGATGCCGCATCGTTCTGTAGGTTTAGAAAATAGAGACTTCCACGGTGGTTGTATTTCTTCATTTTTCTTAAACTACATAACTAACTAACCATCACACCGTTATTTCTGTTGGGGTAGGCAGAGGACACACCGCCAAACAACTAGGTCTTGGCACACCCATCGTTTATCATCATTCATACATCGCTTCATGCGTACTCTTCTTCGTACTGACTGTTGACATGGCCTAACTCAAGTGTTTGGTTTTCTTGAATGTGCAACGTCATCCTCGGACATCCCCGACTTCTTCTACAATTCACAATTGCGTCATATATTCTCCTTACTTCCTTATTACTTCCTTAGTTACACTCCTTACATGCCCAAACGACCTAAGCATCCCTTTCTTAATTTTTCTCATGCTTACATCAAGCATTCTTTGCGAATCCCCACATTTCCCACGCGATCATACACGGTTTAACCACATATACCTCAGGCTTAGGTACCTCATTTCTACAGCATTCGGTCTACTTTCATCCTTTCTCTGCCAGTTCCATGGCTTCGCTTCTTCGTGGTTCAGTCGGTTCTTTGCACAACAACTTTTTTATACAGCGCAAACCGCGTTCAGTCCTCCATTAGATTCCTGCATTTACCATTCTTTCAATATCTCTTCCTTCCTATCCTTCCATCTCTCGTAAACATGCTTTCCAAATACACAAACTCATTCACCTGCTCCGTATTATTCATGATTAATAATGTTAATAATTTTCGTTGTTTGTTTTTGGGGTGTTATGCCGTGTTGTGCTACCTCCTTCTTTAGCCGACGTTTCGGACAGCGTTGCAGTGTCCATCATCAGGGCAGATCCGGCAGATCCGTCGATGTCTGCCGGATCTGCCCTGATGATGGACACTGCAACGCTGTCCGAAACGTCGGCTAAAGAAGGAGGTAGCACAACACGGCATAACACCCCTAAAACAAACAACGAAAATGCTTTTGGCCGTGAGAATCTAAAAACGTACATGTTAATAATTGCACACTGTTTTTGTGCTCTCTCTCTTTTCCATAAATGCCCATAAAATCGTCATCATTCATCTTCTTCACTTGTCCTAATTGGTTCGAGAAACCATCCCATCGACAAGACGCCTCCCGGCATCCCTGTTCTATCCTACTTTTGCGACCTATATCTATTGCAAACACTGCCTCTGGACTTACTAAATGCGACTTTCTCTGGGGGGGGGGCAACTTGGCATTAAAATTATATTCACGACACATAATATTATTTTTTTTTGAACAAAGTCGAACTGCTGGCACTCTGAGTATGCGCATATCCGAGCCACCCCAACTGCGACTATTCTATGGAGGGTATCAAGGATTCAATGTAAA
The DNA here is from genome assembly GCA_951813805.1 of Limnephilus auricula. Classification (NCBI taxonomy): domain Eukaryota; kingdom Metazoa; phylum Arthropoda; class Insecta; order Trichoptera; family Limnephilidae; genus Limnephilus; species Limnephilus auricula. Next base: position 18,597,712 of record OX638388.1, on the reverse strand, counting down.
GCACTTCTCGGATCGCCGATCTTCATTTTGTGACTCAAAACATACAGGAAATCGTCCCAAAGTGTACAGCAATACTGAAGAAGTAGTGTGCCAAGTACGTCCTCGTGGTGATAAATGAATATAGGCGGTATATGCTCAGTGGAATGAGCCGAAAGGTTAATTTGAAAGAGCGATGCGCGCCGCACTTTGAATGCTGGTGCTTGTGCAATGACAGTTTATAGTGTGACGCGTCGCGGTACGGGACCTTGTGTTTTCCATGGCATTTTCAAATCATGACATTCTACAAGGTACACACAAACAAAACTGTCCAAATGAACACTTGCTGGTATGTCACACATTCGATATACACATAAAAATAATATTTTAGTAAATTCGTTCAAAAAATTTTTTTTTTATTTCACCCAAGTATGTAGCTTAAATTGATTAGACGTACATAATTCAATTACAATACTACGCTTTTCTTGCAACGCTTATGTAGAGAAGAGAAAAATATTTAAAAAAAAAAAAAAACATAAAACTCTATTTTTGTTGATTTGAATTTATCTGTTTTTCTTCTATTCTTTGTCGTAGTACGTACGCAATTACGTATACCAACAAATTATTCTTACATGTTCCCGCCAATAAACATTGAAACCCTTTTAATTTGTTCGTAAGAACTTCAGTCCCGTTTTTAACCGTTTTTACTATTATAATGATCGTTTTTTCGAATAACATTTTTCTCCGTGTGGTAAATGCATATAAAGGCCAGATTTTGATCAGCAGAAGCACACCACAAATACTGAAATTAACCACCACATATAATATATAATATGTATATGAATTATGCTTCATGAAGAATATTATTGAGATCAACTGCTAGATAAGTGATAGCAAACTCACTTACAGACCCAAAGGTCGAGGTCGATAGAATCCACAATCAAATTCCTCACCACAAGTCAGTTAGGTACGCTATGTTTTTAATAATACAGATGTTTTGCAATTTTTAAATGCAAACTCTTTATAAACAGCCTGTGCACCTACTCGTGTTAAATTGGAAGGCCGGACTGGCTGCGAAAAATCCGCCCAATGAACGAGTTAAAATAGGCATTCGTATAACAAGCTATCACCATCTCCTTGCTTTTACTCGGATCGCGTCAAAGTGAAAACAACGTTTTGCCAAATTCTCTCTGCTGGTTTGCTGGACTTTCTAGTTGGATCTCATGTGGACCACTTAATGGCGAGGCTGCACTGTATTTGTATAGCTCATTCATTTTTTTTGGCGGCTCCTCGCTTCTCGAGTACCTTGTGTTGTGTTGAATAGGTCAGGAAACCTTTTTTCTACTTACTCCAGGTACTATTTATCATAAGGTAAGAGTTGTTCTAAGTCAGATGAGAACACTTCATTTTTTAAGTGTTTATTTTAGAGCTAAATGTTGACTAAACGCAAATAGATTCAAAATAGTAAGTGGTATAAATTATTTTGCACTTCAATATTTGATTGCTTTATATAGCCCTCGATTATAGCAAAGACTTAGGATCTGTTCTACTCGCAGTATTAATAAAATCATCAATAATATTTCTAGACGATCGAATTTTCAATTTTCCAAGGATCCTCCCCACCCCTTCACAAGCATGCAACCCCACCACCCATTATGCAAGTGAGAAAGAGATCCGGGACACTTACCTTTCCGTCCTTCTCATACATGGTTGAAAGAAACAAAATCATCCATCCTTAACAAATTGCAAAATTAGAAATTACGTTATCTCGGTCAAAAACATTTATACATGCCTAATTAATTTTGTTTTAATAATTATTAATACCAAAATATAGCATGAGGCTCAAAAATATTTAAATGGATACCCTATGATTTAATTGATGCATAACTTTGTCCAGGCTTTCGCGAAATTCGAAAATGTTCTCTTTTGTTGCGTAAAAAAACTTTTGATTTATTATTTGAACTTTGGATACTACGCTGATTTTGTGTATTTTTTTAATCTTGGCATTTGATGCGAAGATTCGTGAATAGATTTATGAACTATGTTGCAATGCGTGACAAAATATTAGCTTTATGATGGTTCGATATCCACATGATATTTCAACCAGATTAATGACTACCTACTGCTATATGTAAAAAATCTGAGTGCAAAATGTTTATCGAATTTATTGTTATTTCGTATTAACACTGTTGATACCTCTCTTTGTAAAATTAGGAATTGTGGAAGTATTTTAATGAAAGACGCCTCGTAGAAGTAGCATCCCGCAAATACCTTTGGCACCCTTGGCACCTGTGCACATTCGAGAGGCATGCCATATTATGCTTGCTCAACGTTTCCAAAGTTTGATGTTATCCACCTGAAAATGTTATATGGACTGTATGGAATTTCCAGCTCACCGACTTTCGTATTTTCTCACTTCTACAATATGAGACTCCACCCATGTCCACTTCTTCCTCTTCGTAAAAATACCCTGTCCACAACTTCCACAAATTTGCCGGGGGGTAGCCCAGGGACTACTGTTTGTACCTAACCTAAATAGAAAAGTACTATTATTTGACCCTTTGATTAAAAATATAAATCACAAAATCGGATAGTGTTAAAAAACATTTTTATTCACACTTATTATTGAAGAGACATTATTAAAATTTGATATTTGAATGACGTTAGAAAAATTCTGGACAATAATCCAGCTGCCAAACTTGAATACCAAAATAGCTATAGTTCCGTAAGTGTTCGTAAATCGTCATATTAATAGCACTCGTCGGCTACAACTCGAAAGCAATAATTTATCACAGCAGCATTCCTAATATGACTCATTCACGTCCTGAATCCACACGACTCCTAATTATCGAGAAAAAAATACAACAAAATATCACAGCAATTTTTTTTACCAATAAAAACTCTGATGATTACACGTGATTGAGACCACAAATTAGCGATAAAAATGCTCAATAAAATTCTACCACATTTTGACTGAATGCTCGATTACGTGATCTGTGTGTTCTGCCCTTAAGTGTCTTTGATTATTTGTGGTCAAAACGACCGCATAACTCTTTCGGTAGCATTTAACACGGACCTTTGTTATTATTTTAACATTATTGTATAAGGCGGTAACAGATTAACAAATAGACGTTGACCTTCACAGCGCCAATATCACAACTAGATTATGCCGTGCAAAATCGCTGGTATTTATCCCTCTCGAATCGGCTGTTATTTTACTCAGAAACCAGAATATCCGCCTGCGGACTGCTGACGTGCTTGGAGAAAGGGCTCGACATTGTGTCGCCCTTAAAAACTACCATAAGTTCTGGATAATAGTGAATGACGGTACTTGGTGTTGATGTTTTCATTATCTGATATGAATGCGTTGTACTACAAACAGTACAAACTACCATATCCCGAGAAGCCTAGCTGAGAGTGCAAAGCAGGGATTTCGAAATCCGGCTTCTGTGTCCGCACAATCAGCACTGCGTTCCACAGACGACAGTTTCCTTATGATGATTAATTATGTATCTGATTATTAGCTTCTATATCCTGTAGCGCGGTTTCTTGAAGTGGCCCGAATCGTTGTTGATTTGGGGACGGTTCGTGGTTTGTTTGGCGCCAATCATTGATGTTTTTTCGGCGACAATTCGTGGTCGATTCAGTGGAAGTCTATCTTCTATCCGCGGTCCCCGACCTGTTGGTACGCTTTGCATATTCATGATTATGACGCTGTTTCGATATCGGATGAATAAATAAACAACGCTGATAAAGTATTAAAAGTTTTGGGGAATGCAGAGGAATTTGCAAACGTAAATTTTTATGTAAAAATGTGTCCGGCATACATTCCTCCAATAATTTATTAAGGAATGTGATTTCCATTTGTTTCAAATTATTACAAAACTTCTTTTTATTAGTAGGATTACATAAGATAGCATTGGAATTCATTATAGTATATGAAACAACATTAAGCTCGTTATGTTTTGAGCTGTAATATCAAATACCCAAACACTAATAATATAATTAGTACCGAAAATGGACACTCATGCCGGATATGTTTCGGTGGCCGTTTTCTCCAACAATGCCGGTAGAGGTAGACACTTCCTTATATTATGTATACACATACACATAACTAGTTGGGCAAGGCAACCAATTCTATTTAATTGTTTATTTTTTATTCGATTAGACACAAAGATAAGATCAAAAGCATTTGCTCCAGTAAATTAATACGTTAGCCGCGTGCCGTATTAAATGTTAATAGGACGGAAAAAATAATGTTTAACAGGTAGTTACTTATACCTACATCTATTTTAGTCCAGCACTATGGGCCAGTATTTCAGTTTCTTTTAAGGGCCTTCCTTACTAGCGATCTCAATCGTTGTACGGAGTATCATGAATTCTCAGATTCAAACGACAATCTAAGTTATTAATCGTCAAAATATCGATAATGTAGCCACGTTAAGCTATCATAAATACATTTTTCTGTCGAAATATATATTTTTATTAACAACTTATTTTCGTTAAATACTATATAATGAACATCTAAGAATTCTCCTACTCATTCGGCTCTCCGAGGTGGCCGCGGATGCACGCTTTTTACGGTCCGTCGTGTCAATCTTTTTTCAAAGTTCGAAATTCCGCGTACGTAATTATTATATTTCCATGTGACGCCGACGTTTCAACAATATTCCACTCTATGCGTTCCGCGTAGGGACTATAATAGTGTGCCGCCTTTTTTATGTTTCAGCTGTGAGTTTCCGTCGAAGCTGTGTAGTGTCAAATAGTATTATTAAGAATTAATTTATTGTTAACAATTTTTCGGGTTTTAGGCAATAAAAAATTTGATATTTTTAAAATATAAAAGTGTGGAAATGGCCAATAAAAAACTTAGATCACTGTCAGAAGATACAACGTATCCCTTAGCATTGAGGAAGATTGTCAAGACGTATTTTACGCCTTAGAACGGCTGTACGTTGTGCCATAAAGTACCGGAAGGCTATGAATTGTAGTCAAGAGGAAAACATAAAACAGCTATATTTGGATATATTGAATGGGCCAAAACATGTATTTGGAGACCACTCACTATGCAAGAAACGGGCATACTTTTGCAAACGGGATACTGGCGATACTAATTACGAACCCAATATGACTTCGAGCTTGATAATGTCCAGAATCATGCAGCACGTTCGACTTTTGGCATCTAATGCTCGAAGTTTAATACATGATGTAGGCAGCAATACTGTGGAGTGCTATAATAATGTTGTGGCTAAATTTGTTGGTGGGAAGCGTGTCAACTAAGCTCTAAAACGGTCCTACAAAGGAAGGTGCGCTGCAGCAGTAGTGGCGTTCAACACCAATCTTCCACACTATTCTTTGCATAAATTTGCAACCGGTAATAGTCCCGGAAAACTCATAAAGCATTTACAATTAAAAAGATTGCAGAAAAATAATCAACAAGTATTAAGTAAAAAAAAAAAAGAAAAGAAAAACCCTGCAGGGGGCCTAGTCTCGATCTTTCGGTTTCACAAACAAGCACGTTTGCCGTTTAACCTTTCTTGACGGTGATGTCAACTAAGCGGTCACGGTTTGTATTTACTGAAATATCTTTGTAAATATACTAAACATAGAGTTAACATTTTAGGTTACACTAATATTTACTGAGTGTACAGCATCGGAGCGCGAGAAAGTTTTTAGCACGGTCAGAGGAGGGTTAATACGGATTCGTGACGTAGCTAAACCCGCGTTACGGGCGCTGTGAGAGATATAGACTAGGCCCCCAGCTCGCTCCAGCAAAAGATCAGCATTATGGTCCCAATGCAGAAAAACCTTATGTGGACCAAGCATCGTATGAGGCAGCTAAATATGATTTTTTAGAAAAGCTTTTTACCATAGCCAAAGATAGGCAAGCAATTGAAAGGGTGACAGTGCTTCAAGCATCTAGTGGAAAGTGGATCGAGATGCGCCGCAATATGATTACGGCATCGTGGTTTGGAAAAGTGTGCAAACGGCGGCAAAATATCAGTTGCGCTCCATTAGTCAAAAATATACTGTACCAGCAAACCTTATCAAATATTCCTTCAATTCGACACGGACAAAAATATGAATACAATGTCCTGAAGGAGCTTGCAGAACTAGAAAGCATTGCCATAGAAAAGTGTGGTCTTTTCATAGATGAAGAGTATCCGTATATGGGTGCGACCCCAGATGGAATTTCTTCTGAAGAACAAAAATGGAGAAATGCTGGTAAATACATCTCACGATTGGTTTTACCAGGTTCAGGGCCAAAAAGTGTAACATGAAACAAAAAGAGATATTTGTATGTTTGATGTATGGACTGAACTCGGAATAAAAATCGAAAAAATTTCTAATATGGTTGAACAGCTGAAACGCTTTTACAATTTTTGTATGCTACCCGAATTAATTGATCCTCGACATAATCACTGCATGCCTATTAGAAAAAATGAGTATTTAGAAAAGTGCATAATAGCGAAAAAAACTAAAGTAAAATTGGTTTCAGCTAAAACCAAAACACGTTAGAAGGAATTGTTTCGAAGAAATCAATAACATCTTATTTCATTGAAGTGTCTTCAGGAGAAATTTCATTTATATTCCTAATGAATGTAGTTTATATTTTTAGAGATAGGGAAGAGGAGGATTGGAAAGTTCCTGGCTATTCAGATCTAGTCACTAAACATATGTACGCCGTTCTCAAGCAACTTTCAATTCTGAATTATGGTCTCTCACCAGGGCGATACTGAATGTATCTTCCACTTTGAAACGAGAAACAGATTCGTTATATGTACCTATATAAATTTTATTTAAATTCTACAATGTGTTATACTTATAATAAATTAAATTAAATTCGTTTTGTCCTCGCCGGCTTTTGAACCCGTGACCTCAAATCAAACTAGACAATTTAGTATTAACAGTGCCCCGCCGCACTGCGAAACCAGGCTGGAACAAAGGCCAAGCCTTTTGTCACTCTTTATAATTGTATTACTACATGTATCTTTTTCATCTATGTATGTGTATCTATCAAAAAAAAAATCCAAATAAAAAGTTATATTAAACTATTTAAGTTACTGAGAACCTCCTCCATCAATTAGGCTATCGTTATATTGCATTACATTCTAATATATATTTTAACATAATTTTCATAATCACAATGTCTTTAATTAATAATAATTTGTTTTGTTCTGTGCGACTTGATTGTGAATGGAACGCACCGGCCAGCTGCAGGTGCGGTCGGGTTCGATATTCGAATTCGAGCTGGAAACGTTTAATACCGAGGGCCGTTAAGCTCTTCTTACGAGGTTTTTTTTTCTTTATTAGGAAGTATTATTTTTTTTTACATATTTACTTTATTTTGTATCACGGCACAGTGATACAAAATGTAAAAATTACATTGAAATGTTTGAAGCATAAATATATGAATAACAATTTTATGAATTATAAAAGTAAGTGAATTTTAAAAGAACTGTGATACAATTATGTAAGATATTTACGTTCGTCTGTCTAGAGGCAAGATAGGCCTAGTTGCTAAATATGACTTATTTACCGGCCCTACATGAAATAAATTTTCGAAATGATTTTAAATTATTTACCATTGTTTTGCTAACATTTTTATGGGACTACTGCCTTATGCGCCGGTGATCTCGTGTATAAAACAGTGAATTCAAATTATCACATATTAGACAAACAAAAGTCTCCTTGAGCAATATTTGCTTACATTTGGCCTTTACGTTTGATGTTGCGGTAATCAGAAATGTTTATAATCTCGGGAGAAGTTATTGATACGTAGCAGAATGAAAAGCATTTCGAATGCTTCATTTGCCCTTGGTTATTACGAGTGTCATGTATGTTTACGTCACATTACCAAGAACCCCGTAGTATTTGTGATCAAATAGTAAGTGTTCTTGTAATACTTGTCTTTGGCATGGGAAACACGATTCTAGAGACGTATGTAACCGCGTGCGTGACGTGGTGACGTGGCGTGGCGTTTTATGGATGTCACAGCTGATGTAACTTCTCTATGCCGCCTTCGCCAACTACTCCCACCTTCTTTCGCACTTCTTATCTCACATCTTCTCTCTTGTTCTCTCTCCTATCTCCGCTCTCCACAACACTTACTGACTAATAGCTGACTCAAACACTCACAATAAATGTTTATTTCTTATAGATCCTGCAAAGTACAGATAATCTGCAATCAATAGAATCGTAATAGAGCCACTATAATGTAAATAATTAGACACAATTTAAAGCTATGACAAGTATGAAAATAATACACAGTGCCTAAAGATGAATAATGACAGCGAGTGTACGTAGTGTTTAAGTGCCAGGACACGCGCTCCATATAACAAATTGTGTTCGCAAAATGATAAAGTGCAAATCGTGACCGATGCTCGAGCGCGCCGTGTTGTGTTTGTGGGCGGCGCTGGTGCTTGGTGGCGTCGGCATGGCGCTTGCCAACTACAGTCTGCCCCTGGGCGCCGCGCCCTACCTGCAGCCGCAGCCCTTCCAGCCCTACCCGCAGCCGCCCCTGGCGCAGCCGCCCCAGACCAGGCACAACCCCTACAGCTCGCCCAGCTACCTCCCACCCAGCCCCAACTTCAGGGAGGAGCAGACCTACAACTCTGGCTACTACAACACATACAGCCAGAATACTAGGGAATCAAGTGTTAGAACTAATATCAATAATGAGTATTACGAGACAAACAATGCGGGGGCTACAGTGTCCACGGTGAAAGAGCAGGGATACGGATATACGGCTCCAGGCGTGGGGGGGCAGCAATCCCAGAAGGCCCCGCAGCCACAGGCGCAGCAGCCCCAGGGCCAGGGGCAGGACATCCCCAGCAGGCCGGGCGGGTACACCAGGGTACAGGGGGGGCAGGGCAGGGCGCAGCTCCACGCTGTCCTAGATTACGACGATGATTACTATGAAGACGATACAGAGACTGGATCTTCACCAGCAAACGGTGAGTGTGAAAATGTTTTCAAAACTATTTTAGAGATTTCTTCAACCTCTCAATTGTTCTTTGGTGTTTTGGTTGCCATATAAGAAGGTTAAGTTTCTTCAGCTTTTCAACCGTTATTTGGTTTTGACACCTCCTTGGAATTCATCGGAGATACTAACCGACAGATCAATCGCAATGTCAAGGGACCTGTCAGGGAGGGGCCTTATTATCCTTATTCGAGTCTGAGCGTGAAGCTAGGAGGCTAAGATAATTTTCACATTAATTAATTTCCCCAAAATGTGTACACATATTCTCACAGCGACTAGCGTAGTCTAATATTATCCACGCTTTCAGAGAAAGAGAGAACCTTAGATAGTGCAATGTACAGTGAATGTCCACAAATATTTTTTTTTACATCCATCACCTGATAAGTCTACCACAGGGTTCACCTCAATCTTTAGAAGAGCATTCTGACTAAATCAGTCTTTCACCTTCAGTCCAAAAGAACTTCCTAAGTGTGAGGTACAGACCCGGTGGTTATCTATGACTTTCCGGAGAAGAATCTCAGCACTATTTGAAAAAATTGTTACATAAGAATTTATTATCGTTGCAAAACATGCAAATGATTGTATACTTGAGTATTTACAAGGACTTTTTTTCTGTAAAGTTCTTTCAATCTTCTCAGAAGTAAAACAATGTCACTATTAAGTACCAAGTAACTCACCTAATCATGCTACAAGAATGTGAGTTGCTTGAGCTTCAGGATGAGACTATCCGTAGTCCTTTGATAGAACTTTTATCCTCGTCCTTGTCCTTGTTCCTGATGAGTAAAACCCAAAGACTTTGAGGTCGGACGAGGATCTTTAAATCCGTCTTCAAATAAATGGTACACAATGATGATCCAATTTACCTTGGAACCAATTTCAATAATCATTTATAAAAGAGGCAAATCTTTTCTATTCCTTGAACACTGACTAAGTCATCAGTTAGGTGACCTCGTGCTTTAGTTTTACAGTGTTGTTGTTGAAAAGGAAATGCTTCAGGAAGTCAGCCTAGTAAAATGACTCTTGTTCTATGTCAAGTTGGCGATTGTCTTTGTGACAAAGTTTTCTGGAAACATATTAATACGAATTTTCGATACAGCAGTTCGTTAAGTATAAATATTTACTTTTGGGTTTTTTGCAGGGCAAGATGGAAGCGGAGGCCATATGCAAGCGGCGACACCCATCCAAGGCCCAATCTTCCTAAAGAATGGCACCGTTCCTGTGGTGCCTCTCTACTCCTACCCCATACTTAACAATGGGTCATTTGTGCAGATACCGGTGAGTTTCTTTCAATGGTGACGACCTACTGAACTTGACAGAGCGGAAAGTGCGAGTCATTGGCAACAGGTCACATGATCATAATCTTACGGAGTAACTCTGATCGGGAAGAGAGACCATATTTTGGAATCAAAATGTGGGTTACGATATTCGGACTCGAAGGAATTGACTTTATTTTTATTTTTATAGAGACCTCTCGGGAAGAGAGACCATATTTTGGAATCGAAATGTGGGTTTCGATATTCGGACTCGAAGGAATTGACTTTATTTTTATTTTTATAGAGACCTCACAAGAGTCCCAACTGCTCCCGTCTGGAGCCAGTGAGACTATAGCATCCCCAATTTGGGTATGTTGTGAGGTTGAAGGTAAGTGGGGAAGGGAAGGAGATGGGAAAGAGGAAGGTGAGGAAGTACCTGGCTATTCAGATCTAGTCACTAAACACGGCTAAAGCCATTTCCAACAAAGTTTCAATTCTGAATGGTGATCTTACACCAGGGCGATACTTAAAGTAACTTCCACTCTGTAACGTGCCGCAAAATATAGTATGTATTATTTTAATTGATTAATTGCGAAAAAACACAAATTAATCAAATAAAAATTATTTGCGCACGCCCGCTCCGGGTGCGAACCCGCGACCTTCGGAATGGGAGTCCAAAGCCTTGCCCCTGGACCACGCCGGCCGTCGACTGCATATTTAAAAAGATAATTGACTAGAAAACAAATAGGTAGATACTTACTAATAGTAAGTAGGTATGTATGTTAAAATGCATCGATGTATATAAATCTGCAATACCAACACATTTGATACTTTACTTTAACTTTGACATTAGCTTAGTTCCCCACCTTTAGTGGCGAAACTTTCCATCCCATGGGCAGTTTTTGACCTTTGGAGTTAGTTTACAAAATCATTGACCCTCTGGTATTGTTTCTAATAAGATTAATATATTCAAGTTAATCTTGGAAACTGCAAATAATTACAGACAAATTCAGGATTCCATAACACGAGCTCGTATGTACGAGTAAAAATACTACTCTCTCTTTCTATCTACATTTTGGCATATCTATTGCTGTCTATTGTAACTTTCATACGTCAGATTTAATCCTGTTGGATGATTGAGTCCTAACTTTAGGTTTAGATAACATTACAAATTACTGTCAGTTGGTTTTTGTTTCACATTATTTTGTTTGAATTTTAATCATGTCATTAAAACACACTGTCAAGTTGGTATTACTGATTTGTTAGTGCCGACTTCACTGCTCTCCATTCTCCTGGTGATTGCATATTGAAGTTATAGTGAAATGATCATTATTTCATGTAATTGTTTTGTTTATGGGATTATTTACGTACTTAGAGATTGACATATAATGGTTGTTGTGTTAATTGAAACATTATTTAGGACCTCAACAATTAAAATGATGACGGAAAGGGCTATATTTACGTACAATCTGATAATTTGCCAGTAATTGATACTGAAACGTCATGTTCGTGTTTAACTTCTCTGTTTAGCTTCGAGCGTCACTGGTACCACTAGTACATATTTACTTATACTAGTATATATAAGTAACATGCTTTGCCAGACTGTATTCTGCATTTGGTATCAATGAGATCTACGAGTGTGGGCGTCCCTGTATGTCTGCGGAAGGTGCGTTACCCGACTGAAAATGTTATGATAATGGATATATCACAATCCCCCGCAAAACTCATTGTACAAAATTTATAAATAGTAGAGCGTGCACTCAAACCTTTACCCATTTGTCTTCAAAGAAGTCAATTTATGGACACGAATGCGTATAAAATTATTATTATTTTGTATCCTTTAAGACGCAATCTGTGTATTTCAAAATACGGCAACAAACTCTCTGTTAGTCGGAATGGCGCAAGTTTTGTGGCGGTTGCTTTGTGTTCCAAGTTATTATATTATAAGGTAGGTACATCTGTGTTTGACCGAGTTTGATTGTGATCCATATCTCGTTGATTGCCCAAGATATTTTGCAGGCTGCTACTCCATCAGAGTCCTGCAACAGCAGGGGCGGACAATATAAAAGATGCCAAGCGTCTACATAATATAGCTATCGGTATAGCGAAATGTCATTTTTGAACACTTATACCGGTAGATTTAAATGATTTTGTAATCACAATGTCATAAATTAATTTCAGCGCAGTATCTTGCAGAAACAAGAATATCACAAACTTTGCGAGATGGTTTTTTATTCTTACAAAGTTATGTAGTTCGTCCAGTCGTAAAATTAACAGTAAGCTTGAAAAATGTTTTAGTCAGCATCGTTAAAAAATCACGTTTATCAAGAAACTATAGATAGATAGATAAAAACAATATTTAAGCCATACCTTGATACTAGACGATCAATCTATTTGGATTTAGATTTACATATGTTTTTCTGATATATTTTTATCTTAACAAAAAAATTGGTTTTATGAAATAATTTATATACCGTGATTTCTCATACTTTTCCAACCTTTCAACAATTTCTAATATTTTTTTTTCATTTTTTCAACACTTTCTAATAATTCTATGTACATATGTATATGTATGTGTAAATATATGTTTACATGTATATATATATATATGTATATATTCTCAATTTGTTTCTGTATTATTTTTATTCTGTTTTCTTTTACTATGTACGCATTATCTCACGATATTTTTTTAAATATTTATTTGATATATTCTATGTATAATATGGAGCTCGTGGGGTTGCACCACCCTCCCTGAGATCTAGAATAAACAAGAAAAATATATATATGTTCCTGTGTTATACGTGTCCATGTGTGTAAATGTGTAGGTGCGAATATATATTTTTTTATATATATATATATCTATTACGGAGATAAATTGTACACATTAGTTCTTTTTCTTCACTCTTGTTTAATGCAATTTATATTTTCATGTTTATTTTGTGTCAATTTGCATGTACACCTTTTTTAATGTTTGAATTATTACCCGTCTCAGAAAAGACATCGTCTAGTGAGGCGGGTAACTTACTTGCTTATAAAATATTGTTTTATCTCAATAAACGCCTGGGTTGCCGGCAATAAAATTGAAATTGAATTCAATGTCGCAGTATGAATTCGAAAAATTAATCCAAGTAATAAAATGTATCGATTGTCAACGTGATTTCATGTCCATTGAACTGATAAGTTTTATTTTTACCCAGTAACGAATTTATTTTTCTAAAGACAACAGGTAACAGATGTAAAAGTGCGGAAGGTAATTATCAATATTGACGGCCAAGACTATTGTTTTGCTCATTTACCAGTACCAACGTATAATTATGTTCCAAGTGTCAATCCTCCAAGTCCGTAGCTGTGACCCAATGCGACCGTGCTGTACAATACCAGTACCTAAACAGTATACAGTGCACCGCCATGCAAAGTAATTCACTGTGCAATACATTGGTGTAAGTAGATACACGGTGCACAAGCCGAATGCAGTTTAAATCGTGCACAATAATTACAATAATTCACTGTACACTCATCATTTTGCTCTGTACCCCGATAGTCCATTAATAAATCTATCCAGCTGCTCAAATTTGTTGAGGAAAACCGCAACACGTCAAACGAGAATTTAAAATGCACTGTAGATCTATAATGATAATGCTATAATATTTATAATGCTTATTGGTTCATTTTACAATGTATACAAATTAACATTTTCGTCGTTATTTTTGTTTATTTTTACGGCAAGCGTTACATTTTAATAAGGCGATGCACCACGTCGTGAAATATTTAGAATCGGACCGCTAACAATAACACTTCTTGTCTTTTTTTTTTTCATTGTTTTTATTTCTTGCTAGAGCAATCCCAATGAGTTACAAAACTCATTTTAGGGCAGGAGGAACTTACAATTCATAGATAGGAGGTAGTAGTTACAATTTTACAAAGGTATTTTGATATCATAATATAAGTTTTACATTCAGTACAGCATAAAATAAAAATAAAGACAGGTTAAGTAGAACAAACAACAAGAGAAAACAAGTAAAGAGAGAGAAAAAAACGATACGAGTGTATAAGATAGAACAAAAAATGACAAGACAATTGCATATTTTCATTTTTAAATGTAGTTAAAAAATATTCTTTTAAAGCTTTACTTTGCAATTTTTTATTATGCTGGATGTTTTGTAGATATCTGGAAGCGATAGTGTATAGGCAATATATTCTCCGTTCAACTTTAGATCAACCCGTGGACGCGCATGTCTCCGCCCCTTCTCCCCACCGCTACTAGGACGAACGCCAACACATTCAAACCCACTATTTAAATAAATTTAATTTGTTTATTAAAGTTTATTTTTTTGTCTACCGACAAACAAAAAATGGAATTTCTTTATACACTTAAATAATGGTGGTGACAGTATTACAAAATACATACTGTATTTTATGTGGCATGAAATTTATTAAATTTGCTGAGGAATTAATCCGAAGTTATGAACATCATCATTCCCATTAAAAAAAAATCTCAGATCATTCACTTGAAACCAATGAATAATCATTGTTATCCTCGAGTTCATCAACAATATGATGGACATTACAAATTTTTTGCTCAATACCAATAATATGTCGAATTAAATTACTCCAATACCTTCACTAGCAGTGACACCTACCATAAACTTATCATATAACCTCCTGTAAGAGTTGTCCTCTTTAGTTCTTTGTAATTAGTGATTATGTATTTGGACATATCGGCTGAATATCCGTTTTATCACTGGGTCTGAATCGGTTATTTTCTCGCAGCGCAGGCCACAGGACAACGGTCAGCGACATACTAGAAGTGTGTCGTTCCGGCCGGAACGAATCCAATGAATATGGCTCCGAATGCGTGTGAATCGCTCCGAGTTCTCAAAATGAAATGAATCCGTTCCGGATTCACTTTCACACGTTCCAATCTGTTAGAAAATGGACCTGAAATTGACCCCGGAATCACTTCAAAAAGAATTTGCATTATCTCAGAGTCAAAAGAAAGCAAGAAACACAGATTTTAACCTTTTGTTGGTCTGCATGGAGCAAAATTTGCCTCCCAGCAAGTCGCGCCAACGTTTCGAACAGCGGGAAATTGTATCTAAAATTGACCCCGGAATCATTTAAAAAAGAATTAGCATTATGTCGGAGTCAAAAGATAGCAAGAAGCATAGATTTTTACCTTTTGTTGGTCTGCATGGTGCGAATTTGCCTTCCAGCAAGTTCGCGGCAACGTTCCGAACAGCGGGAATTTGTGTCTAAAATTGACCCCGGAATCATTTCAAAACGAATTAGAATTATCTCGGAGTCATAACATAGCGAGAAGCGTAGATTTTTACCTTTTGTTGGTCTACATGGAGCAAATTTTCCTTCCAGCAAATTCGCGGCAACGTTACATAAGTACTATTACTACATAACTTTACGAAGATTATTTTTCAAACACCAAAAGAATTCTGGACTTAATTATTAACAATTTAATCAGCTGAATGAATACTTCAAAATATACGAGTCCATTATAATATTTTTCCTACTCAGATATAAATTATGTATCCGTTAAGAGTCCAGCGGAACGACACAAAGACTTTGACTCCACAGGATTCGGTGAGTTCGGCTGAATCAACTCAACGGTTTGGCTCCAGCTGATTCAATGAGTAATGAGTCCAGCGGAACGAAGCAATGAGTTTGACTCCGCCGGATTCGGCGAGTCAGGCGGAGCGAAAGGAACCAAAGGAGTCAAAGGACCGAGTCCAATGAATCGAGTCCATTAGGCTGACTCCAGTTCCGGATTTGAGTCCGTAAAATGGGTGGAGTGACACACTTCTACGACATACTGAATTTTGGGCGTAGCGATTTGCAGTAGCCGTGCGGCGGTGAAGGGACCGTAGTGGGGGGGCTAGTATGTGCGGTAAAAACCAAATTTCGTACTGTCGCAGGTTGATCTAATCCTGGATACAGAATAGTTCAGAGATTTTATCCCATATTTTGTAGTGTGTGTTTGAGGAACGCGGATTTTATTGTTATTTCGAGTATTGTGGTTTTGGATGTCTTGATTGTAAAGTGGCTTGGTTTTAGTATGAGTTGATTGTTGGGTAATTTGTAGGATGGTGCTTGTGATTTCATGTTTAGGAAGGATTGTGATTGGAAGGATACCGGAAACTGAATAGATGTCTTGATGGCGGTAAGATTTAAATTTATGCACGAAAAAAACATCGTCAAAAGTGTGTTTAATTTTATTTTGCGAAGTTCAGGCACAAATTTTTAGATGTTTTACGATCACTTTCTAAAGAACTTTATTTTTTCAATTTCTACTTTAAAACTTTATTTTTGATTATAATTCTTTATTTTTTCTGGGCTTATAAACAGACTAATAAAAAATATTCTTCAAAGGACAAGATGTGTTATACTCGCATTATTTAATTAAAGCTTCTAAAATATTTCTAAGCGATCAAATTTTCAAACCAAAAACACGTTACTTCGTAGTGCTTCGCCTTAAGACGATAGACTTCGCTTTTCGGCCCATACAAAAAAGACGCCCAGGAAAAAACACTTTTCTACATCGAAAATTGCACAAAATGAATATATTTTTTTTATACTGCCTTCTAGAGGGTGAAAACTATGTCGGTATGTTTTCGAATTCTCGATGCGTTTCATATTAACGTAAAAATTCACTGTCAAACATGTACGATTTATCAAAAAATATTATTTAAGGAAAAAGTGCTGCTAACTCAACTCTCATAAAGAATTATAAAATTATAAAAAGCTACCGACGTAGCTTCTTCTTTCTAAAAAATATATTTTTTTTAAATTTCAATTTCGTGAAAGTTTCGGTGTAGAAAAGTGTATTCTCCTTAAACCCCATTTCGAGCGATTTCTGTAGGTAAATTTGAGCGTTGTCTCATTCGCACATTTCGCATTCGCATGTATTGTAAGTGTGCGTGAGCTTATTGTGAGCGGGACAGAATGACAGTCGAGGGTGTTCCGCGTGTCGTTTAAAGTCTAGCCTCTTAAATACTCTAATTCAACCCTCACTTTTAATCAGTGGCGGTTCGTGGTCTTTTTAACGGGGGGTTCAGAAATTAAAGAGAAGATATATTGTCTAATCAAAATTTACTCTTGTCATACAAATTAAATAAAGTTAGTGGAGGGGTACCTAAATAGGTACAATTGTTTTTAAATAAATTGATACTCCTCGACACAATTATTAAACGACCAAAAAAAGTTTTAGAGGATTTAAATTGTTTAATGGTTTTTACAACACTCAATGTACGTTGCTAATTATGATTGTTTTTTTCATTAAGAAAAATTGCGTAGAATGTAGAATATAATATAATTGATATTTTAAAACATAAAAAAAAAACAAAAAACACAAATAAAGGTGGCACGAAATAAAATGAGCTTTTTTCATTTACACAAAAAATCCATTATACACGTATACAAAAAATAATTATATTTAATTACCAAACTTTTTTCATAAGTTTAATTCATAAGTTTAAATCATAAGTTTAAATCATAAGTAATTATTTTTTGTATATAACACTGTATTCCGTCGTTGTGTGAAAAAATTATGACAGAATATTCGCGACAACCTATAAATGCAACCACTTCCAATTTGAAAGCCGAAACAATATTGGGAAAGCTCAACACAAAATTGCATAACTAGCGACGTTGTTTGCCGAAACTTTAGTAAATGTACTCGTAACTAAGGGACATAACGACTTATCTATAAAAAAATACGAAAACAGAAGTCAAAATCGGTCCACTTCAATAGTAGTTTACAAATGCCATTAGTAAACGGTTGGAGAAATGCAGAAATAAGAAAATAAAAATGTTCAAAAATGACTACAAAGTTAAATACCATAATATATAACATTTAACTTGCATCCGTCGGTGCAAAAGTCGACCGTCAGCCGGTCATCCTGCGACAATCTCGGGCTTCGTTTCGGCGAGACTCGTCAAAGTTCGGAGGTCACGTGAGATCTTGACTCGTGATCAGCGCACCAAGCTGCGTAGTTTTATCCATTCTACCGGCATAGCGATTCGTATCGGCTATGATTTTTTCGTATGGACAAATGTGTGCGGATCGCAACGCGCACAAAATGGGAATAGATACCGTATTTTTCGGTGGCGCGAGTTTTAAAGACGGAATTTTAATGTCGAGCTATCTGTGATGCGCTTATATTACTATACAACAAGATTGTTTTATTTTATCATCTTTTTAATGGGGGTTCACCGCACAACCGCACTTTAGAGAAAACCGCCACTGCTTTTAATACTTTCATTGCTAAATAATTATGTTAATCGTATGAGATTTATTTTCATACAATGTGTGACGAGCCTTTTATAACGTTTCTGGCCACATTATTATACACCCTTTTTTTAACAATTTAATTTGGGAGTTAGGTTAGGAGCTGTTTCAACTGTAGGTCCAATTTTCATCAGCACGATCTGATTCGGTCATCTTTATTTTATCTTTTTGATTCTCGTACCATATTTTCATACCTTATTGTTTTGGCAAATAATTGGTGTGAATATCACTTCCTAATCTAAAAATCGTTTTCTGCTTTCGGTCCGGAAGCTGAGAACATAAACCACAAGATGATAGTTCTTATCCTGTCCGAAATGGGGAGTTTACATCCTTTTAAAGTCGTTTCCGTCCATTCTTTCAAAGTTCAACGCAACAATTCTGAGAACCCTTTGTGATGGTTTTCTAACATCAATCATTATTGACCTAAGCATAGCATTAAATTGGTAAATTCGCCAGTCATAAAGCTCAAAGCGCCAAGCACAAAGCCAACACTATAAATACTTTTTTAAATTATTTAGTTCTTATACAAAAAATTGTAACTTCGTGGTAACTGGTTACCAGGGCTTTGTAATGAGAAATTTGTTTTCTTTACATCTTGTAGACGTCATTTTGCTGTCCGATGATTTTTTTAAAAACAAAAACAAAAAAAAAATCTTTGACACGACGCAATTGGAATGGAACGAGATGGAGTATGTACCACGTAATCCGCTAGGCTGTATCCAACTACCCAGTAGCGACGTGGATTTTTTATTTGTTTTTCAATTGAAAAAAAAATAAGTCTACGTTTTTAACACCAAATATGCCAAGTAATTATATCTGGTCAAAATCCTTCTGGAACGTTCTAATGTATCAGCAGGATGTACCATGTAGTAATATACTTATACAGGGTGTAACAGCAGGTACACCATGTGTTTTAACTAGCAATTAAAAATAAATAAAAGAAAAAGAAAAAAAACAATTACACATCGCTACTGATCCCATCCCTTTACGTTACCACGGGATCAAGCGATAAATCTAAAGCGATCAACCGCGTGTGTTGCCGTGCTGCTAGAACGAGACAGAGTGCTTATCATCTAACCGGCAGATATGTTATATTATATCGGACTACTCAGTTGCGACGTGTGTTGGAAAAATATGTATATTGTTATTAATTGAAAAAAAAATCATCGGACAGCAAAATGACATTTACACTTTTTACTCCTAATATACTCAGGAATCTATATATAATTTTTTTTTTTTTTTTCTAAAATGAAGAGAGGAAGGGTCGTATCTATTTTTTACCACTGTTTTTCCTCTTTCCTACAACTTGGGTCACTTCAAGACCCATGTTCACACTCCTTCCTCTTCTCAAAAAGACCCTCCAAGCAGCATCTTCAAAAATGACATGGACCCTGAGCGAAATTATTTTCCTCAGGGCCCCCTGTGTAATTACTAAAAAAAAAAATAATAAAATTTAAAAAAACACGACGGTCTTGCAGCATTGGTATAGTTTAGCCCAGTTTAAGGCAGGTTTAACCATACGTAAGCCATGATAATAAGTCAAGTTTTTCACAACACCGACCTTAGGCGCCGAGTAATATTTACACCGCGGTCATAAAGAATTTTTAGTTGGACACAACAACGGGTGAACAACAGGAAAGTGTTTCAGCTATGCATGCTTCGTTTATAGTTCACACGACGATTACACAATAATACTGTTCCTTCACAATTAAATATTTATTTATTATTGGGTGTGTTATAAAAACCATTGTGTCGTATTACGCCCAATTATAAATCCCAAAGTCAATAAAATGCTTTAAAATATGATTGTCGGTAATATTAATCGAGGTATCAAGGTCTCTGGTGAATGGAATTTAAATCCAACATGTATTTTCGTTGTGACAAGTAAAAGGTTGTGTATATTTTACCAAATTATCGTGAACTGTATTGGGGTATAATGTAATAGGCAGGTCCCGGTTCCGCTGAATGTTTGCAGTATCCAATGCCATTGCGCACTTTCGCAATTTGTCAGTAAATATCAATGCCAATTTTATTTGAGTACTGTTAACCTTTAATCTTTAAATGATTAATATAAAACATTCGATTCTTACAAAACTATGTCTATAATTATTTCAATATCTTTAAATATACAAAACACAGAGTTAAAAAACAGCATGTATAAAAACTTGGATCACAAGCTGTGATACAAATATTTAACTGCTGAAACTTAACAAATTTTTGATCTTTCATTAACTTGCAATTCTGTAAATACATTTTTTTTTAAATTTTCTAAAAATATAATGTGATTAAAACTTTTACCACTTACCACATCCGTTTATAGAACAATTTAAAAAAGGACCATCTATCAGTTTTGATATAACTGGTCTTATAGATATTTACTTATTGCGTGTTTTATTGTATCGCTCATGTAGCGATCAAAATCTTCGTTCCATTTTTTAATGTAAAATACTAACCCCTAAACTAGGATCTGTAAAAAATGTGCTCTGTTTTAATGACATAATTTGCATATTTCGAAAACAAACACAGAGCGTTTATCTGAACTTAAATTACTGATTATTAAAAATTACTTCGATCAATATTACCCTTAAAAACAAGAATAAATTCTAGATAAAAGAATTTGGCTGACATAATCTTTTAAATGATTTTTTTCTAATATTCCATGAGTATGATAAACAAATTCTTGTTCATTTTTGCAAGTAAATTTTTTATCATAATTGACTCTTCAAATGTTAACATATTACCATGATTGTCATTGTTAATTGATGACTATGGTTTTTTATATATATTTTTTATATTTATTTACCATGCACTGTGATTGCAGTATCATCAGCATACGAGAATAGTTTTACCGGGATAATAATATTACATAGGTCATTATATAGGATGTGTGGGATTCCATTATCCTCCCCACATCTTGAATTAAAAACATTATTATTATTAATTTAAATTAGGAACAACAACGGACCGATAACTGTTCCCTGTGGAACCCCATGTCTCGCAGATGCTGGTATACTAATATTAACACCAATTTTTGTGCATTGTCTGCGATCAAGTAAGTTATTTGTAAAGAGTATTATGTTATCAATGCTTGTCTTTAATAAGTGATAGTATCAAACTATCAACCATGCTTATTGTAATTGTTTTTGTGAGAGCTTTGATGCGAATCACTGTTGACTTTATATTAAAAAATAAATAAAAAAGATTGTTGTATATATTTTTTGTTAGATAAAGTAAAGCATTATCTGTACTAGTCCTGTTCTAAAACCTTAAGTATTGAATGGGGCGATCTTTCAAAAATCTCGCCCTTGGTGATTGATGTTTATCTGAAAGATGTTATTTATTATCCTTCGTGGTACTCATATTCTGAGATATTTTCTATTACTTCAGTACTGCTCTCGTGGAACATGTTATTCAATGCAATTAACATACCTACTTTAATAATCTTATTATTTTTTTCGCAACGTGATTGCATGGCCAATAATTGCGTATTGCAGTCAATAAGACAATGGAGAATTAAACAGATTAATCACCTTCGGAATCAGTCATACTCGCTCCAATTAGTTCAGAAAACTAAGACAGATGTTGTAATAAGATATCCATATCATAAAAACCAGCAGATTACTGATGTTATCTTAAGGGGAATACACAAGCCAAAATGTGTAGATTCTTAGTTACCCTTATATGACCAAATAGGCATAAAAATCGGTTGGAGTCTAGAAACGATCGATTTTACCGCAATTTATTTATTTATTTTTTTTATTTTGTGAATAATTTTATAACACAGAAAAAATGTATTAAAGGAAACTGTTAAAGGTAATCTTAGTCTTAAAATAATATTTTTTTGTTGTTTTGTATATGCGTTCATAAATTTCTAATGAAATACATTTTTTAGTAGTTTACCATTATTTTTTATAAAGTAATTAACAATTGTATTATAATTCTGCTCAAGCGAAGCGATAGGAAAAACTTGCAATTATCTCTAACATACATGTATATTTGTTTGTTTATATTGTAAACCGATTCGTAGTACATAAAGATTAATCGAATATAGTGATTTCACGTTAAGCTAATAACTGTAGAACAAAGAGCTCTGGTAGTATCTGCATTTGAAAGCAATCTACATATAATGGATAGTAAATATTCTATCTCGAGTAAGTAGGTACCTAATGGAAACACACTAACATTTAAGAACCTACCTATATAGTCTTGATTTCCCACAGATAAATTAATATTTCAAAGCTTACGTTGGAAAAACTATTTTGATTGTCAAATAAGAAAATGGTTTCGTCCGTAGTTTAGCGGGTTCTTTGTATAATGCAGAATACATTTTCAAAAATATATAAAGAAAAGTAATACACCAAAAGTATATAAACGAGTAAAAACTACGACCATCAAGATTTATTTGTGTAAGACACTGTAAGATAATAGTTTGTGAGGTACCTACTCCTGGATCTGCATTTTGTAGCGATAATAATACTTACAAGTAAAAGGCACCTTTAACGAGTTATCAGGTTTGACTTATTATAGGAAAGCAGCTGGTTTGCCCGCTTTAGTACCCATGTCTTTAGTATGGTAATTAAATAATGTAAAGTTGTTGAAATGGGTGATGACTGATGACAAATACACCGATAAATATCTTAAAACCTTTTGAAACTGGAACACATGCGAACTGCTAAAATTATGTTTTCACTGAGTAAATAAATTTATGCAATTCAAAATCGAAATTACGTAGATTGGTAGATAAATGCTGCTTATATACGCTTTTTCCAAGCCTCGACAAGCGTTTTTAATAAAACGTCAACTGTTTGCCCCAGAAGTTAAACAGTAATGGGTTAGTACCGTATACTGGGAAGAGTAGAGTCCATAAATGTATTTAATTTAAATTGCCTCAAAACAGCAATTTTTCCAGCAGTTTAGGGAAATGGTTGGCGTTTTACAAAAAAACAATTCGTTTCCGTTTTTAAAAAAAACAAAAACGTTCACCGTAAGCATATGTACGCAAAATTGGCGATGTAAAAAAATATAATATATCACAAATCACACACAAAGAGAGGCGATAAGAAAATGGACCATACAATAGAAAAAGCAAATATTTTGAAATAAAATAATAAATATGTTTTATTTCAATATGTTCACTTATACCTACTTAATACAAAAAAAAAACTTTTTATTCGGGACAACAAACAGTTCTGAGGAAGGTTAGGCGTAAACGAAATTGCGAAAAGCAGACGGCAATTATAATTAAAAATAAAATTAAGGTTGTTGTCAAATTAACTTTTTTTTAATATTTCTTTTTTTTTGTGAAAATTGTAAGTTTAACATTATAAATATATTTTATTTAACATCCTATATTAAATTACTACTCTTCCATTTAAAGCATTTACTTGTGTATGGAAGAGGAGTGTACATAGGTGCTGTTATTATTTAGTACTTAGATATTTAATTTTACATGCTATGCGCATATATGTATATGCGTGCTATAGTAAGTATATGTTATGATGGAAAATAATAAAGATGTACAATAATTTATTTATTTTTTTGTAATAAAGTTGTATTTATATTTAGTAGAAAATATTAATTAAAAATAATAAATATTTTTTTTTTTATATGTAATAAATATATATATGTGTGGTGTATGTATTTTGAAAAAAGAAAATGTTATGGAGAATAAAAGATATTTGCAAGAATTAATTTAGGTGACAGTCGTTTTTTTTTAAAGATTGTCTTTCAAATGTTTCTTGATAGAGTGCAACATTTGAATTTTATCATTAATGCTTCTGATTTCTTCCGGTAGTTGATTGAAATAGGTTCTTCCCTGTTCTTCCCTGTTTTCATGTATATTGACGAATTTCAAAGTAATTTGCAATGAACTAAACTTTTATTATTATAATCTTTCAATCAACTAGGTATACCAATAAAATATATTTTATGCCTAACTTATGCAATGACGTAAGTATTTATAATATAGCTTTCTTAAAAGAATATTTTGATAAAAAAAATTTTTTTTTAAATAATGTTTGTTTTATGTCTATATTTTTTTATAGTCTATGTGTTTTTTAGATAATGTGGGTCTCATTGGATACTTTGTCCGTGCGCGGAGTAAATTCAGTAATAGTGTGTTTAAGGGTGTTTTTGTTGGAAACCCGTTTTTTTTTTAAATAATTTTTTAAAAAATCTAATTATCGTTTTTATAAAATTATTATTTTGAATTTTTTTACTTTTACTATTTAATATTAAACTTTTAATATCTACTTGCTTTCTAATCTGTAACCATAACAAAAAATGTTATAAATGGAACTTACTGGTTTATATTATATTCTCTATTAAAGGAATATATGTGCAAAACTGTAAGATTCCTAAATAGAAAAATAATTCATTAAAATAGAGATGTACCCGAAACTAGTTCCAGTTTACTGTCTTCCAAAAGATGAAAAGTTCTTCCAAATCGGATGTATAGATCTGTTCATATTTGTGTTAAGAATTGTAGTAATTTGTACGATTTTTTTTTAAATATTAGAATTCAACCAATTATTAAAAAGTCTACTGATTTAAAACGCCGTAATTTGAATAATTACGATTGTGGATGAGTAATGAGTAGGAGGCGGCTAAGCGGTGGCAAAACGAAGAATTCTAAGTCACGAATCCGCAAAAACATCATTCGGAGATATTGAAATTTGAATTTTTGAAATGATATGTTTTTGTAATAACGAATCAATTCTA
Organism: Limnephilus auricula; assembly: GCA_951813805.1. Taxonomy (NCBI): domain Eukaryota; kingdom Metazoa; phylum Arthropoda; class Insecta; order Trichoptera; family Limnephilidae; genus Limnephilus; species Limnephilus auricula. The sequence continues at coordinate 18,572,481 of OX638388.1, read as the reverse complement.
AACTTCAAACCTCAATATCTCCGAATGATGTTTTTGCGAATTTTCAACATGGAATTCTTCGTTTTGCCACCGCCTAGCCGCCTACTAGTAATGAGTTATTTCGCATTATTTACGGTATCACCGACTAAGCAATTTTTTCCATTGTGTTTTGTAATTACTACTCTCATAACTATGAGCTGTGGAGCACAACTTATGGAGTGTACTAAGAGAAAAACACTTTCCAACAATTAACTAAATTTCATATAAGACACATTAGTTTCATATAACAAACTTCATTCTGAGTACACATATACATCAAATTGCCAGGTACCAAGGTGCCATAAATACCATTAAATCTTAAATCAAATGTTCAGTGTAATAAGTGTATTATTACTGCGGAAAATCTTACTATCTTACTAATATTATAAACGCGAAAGTTTGTATGGATGTATGTATGTTTGTTACTCTTTAAATCAAAATTTAATGAAACTTTACAATAATATAGCTCATACGTCAGAATAACATACAGGCTATAATTTTTTAAGCTAACTATTTATTTTCAATACATTGAAAATAATAATTATTGTTTAATAGAAAACGTCAAAATTTATGAATGACATTTTGCAAAACAATGATTGTTAAACCAAATTCTATTTTGGAAAATATATTTAAATTAGTGAATTTATTTGAAGTACTCGCCTAATACTTGAATCGAATCAAGAATTATAAATATTTAAAATAATTAGGTTAAGAAATTTGGTATAAACGTAGATGGGACCTAGGAAAAAAAGTAGATTACTCGAAGTACTAATGTCGCGGGCAGAAGCTTGTATACAATAAAAATAAAAAAGTGTTAAAATTTTAAGAATATAAACTATTATAAAAAACTATTGATTTAAATAATTTCATACTAACTGAATTTTAATTGCACTTCAAAATGACGGGTTTTAGTAAAATAGGTATCAATGCTAGTAAAATAATCACAAAAATTGAAGATCTAGAAAAGAACAAGTAAATATAAAGTTATAATTAGTTCCTACCTACGTATCTTAAATATTTCAACAATATATCTAGACACTTCACTTATCGCAATCATGACAATTTTAAACGTTAAACACTTGAGAATTAAGATATAAACCGACAGATAGCTGCGCAATTGATATCAGAGTAAACTGATTAGAGCTATATCTTTTTTATGATCGATATCATAACATTTTATCTCTTATAATAAATATGGAGGAATGTCAGAAACCCTATTTATTACCTGTTATAGTTCGTGACGCGACTTACGCAAGCTTCAGAAGTTAGATAAATCAGAACTTGGCTTGAAGCATGGACACCATTTACTGGCAACAAATAATAATAGTAGGCACTTACCTACCTACTCCAAGAATTACCAATTTGTTCAAATGGTTATAACTACACTCAAACAGAAGTGTAATCATTATTCATAATGGTATAGTTTACTCGCTTAATATTACACGAACACAAAACGTTTCACAAGTGTTATATCGATTGAAATGAAAATAGTGTTTGTCACTTCTGCATAAACATAAACACAATAATTAAAATTGTAAAATTTCTGCATAAATATAGTATTCCCCGTAACTAAGTTGCTACTATTCCAAAATATAGTTTTTTGAGTAAAACCGACACTGCAAAACTTTTCGAAACACTGCAACAACATTTCTAACATCCATTTTCGATGATCTGTATAGTTGTGTTTTTTTCTTGCTAAATAACAATAACGGCCTTTGTTCCCAATCTTACTGATCAACTCTTTAGCTGAAATTTTGACTCAACACTCCTCGAATGCGTAAATACGCTCTTCTCAACGTAACTCTCCGAACAACAAGAGAATCGAGCGTTAATAAACAAATCACTTAGCTGATCGGAGGCTCAGATTGATCGATCGAATGTTGATGACAACAGCCGTAAGTTGACATAAGTAAGATCTCAGCCTTACGGTATTCATCGTCAGGGCGAATGAAATACACGACCACCATACCACGGGCATGTGCCTAGCATGGTGGTCGAAAAATCCTCAATTAATATAACAAACTATTAAATGAATAAAGAAACATTAAAATATATATATATCTGCCATCCTAAATGTACCCTATAATCCTGTTCAAAACTTAACTCAGGAATAATGTGCCTCAAAATTCAAACAAACCAAATATCTACAGGTTGGCGGAAAAGTCGTCATCCGATGTCCTTTGGCTGTAATTTTTTTAATGAACAAAAATTTTTAGCATGCTGTTGGATTGTGTTTACTTGATGTCTTAATTTTTTTTCAATTAAGTCGAAAAAAATATATCGGCTAAGCGGCCGCCATTATACACGGAGAAAAATGTTATTCTAAAATACGATCATTTTAATAGTAAAAACGGTTAAAAACGGAACTGAAGTTCTTACGAACAAATTAACAGTGTTTCAATGACTATTGGCGGGAAAATGTAAGAATAATTTGTTGGTATACGTACAAAATTACGTATACCAACAAACTATTCTTACATGTTCCCGCCAATAAACATTGAAACCCTGTTAATTTGTTTTTAAGAACTTCATTCGCGTTTTTACGAATAAAATGATCGCATTTTAGAATAACATTTTTCTCCGTGTAGAATTGTGACCATATGGGCCCGATTTATTGCATTTTCCATCACCCTTCCGGCGATAGGTTCTCGCATTCTTGATATTCTCTTTGAGGGCTTCAAAAGTCTGAGCCTTGTTAACATAGAATCGTGATTTAGAGAAACCCTACACAAAGAGAAGTCTGGGACGGTTAAACCGGGCGATCTTTCCGGCTAGTGCAAATCACCAAACGAGAGTTTTGGTGATTTGCGCTGGCAGGAAAACAATTTAAAAAAAACATATTTTCAGCGTTCTTGAGGAGTATAGCGATTCATGTCTTATTGACGTGTATTTTGTATATATTTACTTTACAAGTATCAAAGCAGAACTGACATTTGCCACAATTTGTTAAAATTATGACATCTTCCGATAGATCATTCTGTATTACTGGCCTTGAGAATTAAAATAAATTTGATTGAAAGGGTTAATTTGTTTTTGATCTATTTAGATATCTCGTTTCAAGTTATTCCATTGAATAGATTTTAGCGCAAATGTCAAATGCCTGGAAGTAGTTATTATTATTGCAAACTACTGTCAAACTACTATTATTTCTTCTCAGATTATCATTTTCAGCTGTTTATTTACATGAAACCCGTTATTTTATCTTAATTGTTTGTTTGAGCAAATTCAATCAGAATTTATTGTGCTATATTATTTATATTTTGTAGGTACATAATGTTTTCCACGTTTTGATACTGTATTAGTCAGATAAAGCGAATATTACGTTACGAACAAAAAAATGAGCAGGCCAGTTCAAAAATATTTATGTTCTTAGTTAAATAGTAGTTACTAACCGATTTCGCCCGAGTTCAAACACATTGTTTTCGTATTTAACCGCCACGACTCTGTTTTGTAACACGCTTCTTTGCTTCTTTCACATTTATACACCGTCTCATTCATAGTCTTCTGATAGTCTGACTCATGACAATTGAAATAACCCGACTCAAGTGTTTGATTCACTTTATCGGGCCACGTCTTCCTTGGGCATCCCCGACTTTTTTTACAAATTACTTTCCCGTCATATATTCTCCTTACACTCGTCTTTTTTTGGTTCATCCCCTCTACGTGTCCAAACAATGCAATCCATTCTTAATCTTATTCGGTAGGCATGCTTTATTTCCAAATCACATTTGTAACACAGTTATTACACGGAGAAAAATGTTCTGCGAATTTATTCTAAAATACGATCATTTAATTCGTAAAACGGTTAAAAACGGGACTGAAGTTCTTACGAACAAATTAACAGGTTTCAATGTTTATTGTCGGGAAAATGTAAGAATAAATTATTATTGTTAATTATTAGAACAAATTTCGTATTTATACATTGTTGGTACAACGTATTTTTTCGTTGTATCTTCATGTTGTATTATCAGGGCAACTAGATAAAACATTTCTAAACGAAAGTTTTATAAATATGGCCTGATAAATATCGCGAGTGTCAAAATCGATTTTTCTCCGTGTAGGTACATTGTTTTACCACACATAGGCCTCAAAGATTTCACTTCAACAGCATTCAGTCTACTAAATCTGCATAGGTCTTGATGGAAACTACCTCGGTAAATAAATAGCTGTTGCGAGCTTTTAAGATCTGGTAAAAAGTATGTATTTAAATGTCATTATAACATATTCCATAAAAACATTAAATTAAAAAATAATGAGAAACCCGGCCCTAAACTGACAAAAAAGTGGCTAATAAATGAACAACACATTTATCTATCCTAAATCTTATATTAGGTATAAATATTGTAACTTAGGCTAATTTGTATTATGTAATAATATTGAATGGTAGAACCTACAGACAAGCTGATCTGTCACAGCTTTGTGGGACTACCCATATTTTATATTGTATTAGATGTAATTATATTCAAATTCAATAAATAAATAAAAAATTTAAAAAAATTAAAAATTCGATATATTTTGATCTATAAATTTCAGACTGAAAATAATTGTTGCCAGAACTAAATAATTGACAGTTTTTGCTGAGACAAATGCACAGATTTTCTGGTTAATTGTAAAGATTTTTCATTTATTAGAAAGGATTTATTCGCAAAACACAATTTCTTTGTTGAGATAACAACAGACGGCAACACAAATCCTTTGTGAAATAGGCAGCTCAAATCTAACGCAAGGTAAACTATACATTTATAGCATAAAGGCTCTGGATAAGTAAGTTTATATAAACACATAGATAACTATCTACATAGTATCTATGTAGGTCCTGTGTCTCGCAGACGGTATTTAGAGGCAGTAGTCACGATCGGATATGGTGCAATGGGTGGAATAGTGCCTTAATTCTTTACACTCGGAGTAATAAATCGTTTCGCTTATTTAGCACAGGCACGCATTCAGGGCCACCGCGAGGGGTGCAGTAGCCAGAGGGCAACAAAAGTGAAGGGCCTAAACTAGAAAAAAAATATTAGTTAATTTATATAAAGTAATAATCCGGAAAGAATGCAAGGCTGATGTAAGCGTTATGAATAAGATAAAGGAAAATTGATGGTTTGAACATTCAAAGCGGATGAATGGAGGGCCAAAGTGATGGTTGAAACGTCGGGGGCGCCCGAGAAAGATGTTGCATTTTTTTTTTTTTTACATTAGGTCCACACACGAGGCCCTGAGGAAAATAATTTCCCTCAGGGCCTAAATACCCTTTGGGGATGATGTGTGGAGGGTATTTTTAAAGAAAGGAAGGAGAGGAAGTTCTGGGAAGGAAAAAGGTATGAGGGTTGGGTAGGAATCTGGGGTTCAGTGTGTCTACCTCATGAACCTTACCTCATGAACCCGGGCACCCCTGCTAAGTCACCAAACGTAGCGAACCACTTGGGGTGACCTATGGCAGAGGTGTTGGTTATCCAATAAATGGTTCCCGGGGCGGCGGTACCCATTCCCGCCTTCCAAATTGCATGATCAAGTGAATAATATACCTTCTTGAGTTGGGTCATACCACGAGTCACAGTAGATATGAATGAATCATGGAGACTTGTAGAATGTCCAGGTAGAGGTACATCGCGGTCAATCCTCTGTGTTAACGATGTGACAATGTGTTAGTTAGATAAGTAGTTTATAAATATGGTCCCGCTTCAGTATACTCTGTAATTGTGAAAGCTGCTACGAACTTTAAAAATCTGAATTGGGCTACTTGCTACATTAAAAAAAAAATTATGTACCAATATTGTGAAACTTCTTTTTGTGATTTTGACGGAAATTTGCAAGAGAAAATCTTCAAAGCATCGTAAATTGTCTTCCTTAATCTTGTTAGACGCTTAGATTACTATTGAATTCTTAAAATGTAGACTCCTCATTTGTAATATCGCATTGCAATCATAAATACATTGTTTTAATACGCAAGCACCTTAGTGACCTCATTGTTTTAAAAAACAAAATATCATGACCACCGTATCAAATAGAGGTTGGTGTACAGAGTAGAAAGGCAAATTAAAAACCAAAAAAAACACCCCTTAGCTCAGTCGCCCGTGTACACAGCACATATTGCTCATAATGATGCGGCGCCCCTGAATAAACACATACAGAGTGGGCACATTGTATTGTAGTACTTATGGATGAAATGTTCTATGAATTGTCCGATTTCTACCACAGTAGTGTGTTTAGGATAATAATTGAAATATTATTAATTTATTGTCATTATTGGTTTACCGCGTGTATCATTATCCCATTCCAGAGTGGAAGATACTCTCAGTATTGCCCTGGTGTAAGACCACCATTCAGAATTGAAACGTTGCTTAATAATGGCTTTAGCCGTGTTTAGTGACTAGATCTGAATAGCCAGGTACTTTCCCACCTTCCTCTTCACCATCTCCTTCCCTTCCCCACTTACCTTCAGCTACACAACATACTCCAATTGGGAATGCCATAGTATCACTGGCTCCAGAAGGGAGCAGTTGGGACTCTTGTGAGGTTTCTCTATAAAATGTTACACTAAAAAAAATCAACTATCTAATTTGTTACATAATATCACCAAATTAAACAAACCAGGAAATAAAATGGTATATTCTTTCAACCTTATCTCCAAACAATTTTTTTTTTCTCCACATTTTCCTGCATATTGAGTATAATACATTAATAACTTCGTGAAAGGATTATTTATTGCCTTCAATTCACAAATTTATAACGCAAAAGAGTTAAAAACCTTTCTAAATATTTAAATATTATAACTTACTTTTACGCTTTTGCATACATAATTCGTTGCATTGTCTCCGAGATAATTTTATGCTAATTACTACAAAAACTACTAAAGACAAAAAAAAATCGCACACAACAGGGGACTGAATCATAAAGTTTGAAGTAATGATACGTTTGGATCGTTTTTGTGTAACGCTATCCAATTATTACCATTGACTGAATTTGCTTCAAAACTGGGTCAAGACGAATTTACTAGAATAGTCTATCATTGTCAGGGTCGCAAACGCAACTTTTTTTGATAATTGTTTTTTTAGTTTGTAATGAAGCAGTTTTGCATAATTATAGCAACTTGTACTTACGTAATTATGAATGTACATATCAATGTTTTATAATATACTAGAGCAGACCCGTGAAAAATTAATGCACCTGCAAAAAATCACTTTAAAAAAAACGAGTGTGCTTTAGACTACACGACTGAAGTAAATACTTCTTTAGCTCCGTCTATATGTATCTCCATATATATGTTTATATGTATAAAATATATACATGTATTAATTTTCTACAAATATTTATTTAAATTTATTATCATTCGCCTCGCCCGATCAAGTTGTGCGCATCGACGTCCGCTCCCCTCCGCGTTTGGCGCGTCACTGGTATTTCAAAATACTGACTGAAATATTTCATGCATTGGCTATGAGAAGAAGAGAGAAAGAAAATCGCACGCACTGCTCTCTCTTGCTACTACAGTGAGCCCGTTCGCCTCGCAACGCATTTCACTTGTCGTTACACATTCGCCAGTTTACCCCTTAAGTCAAGCGTGCGTAAAGAAGTATTTACTTTAAAAAAAACACTTTTGTGCTTGAAATCGTGACCTCTAGACTCGTTACCTAACTTCGTAGCGATATAAAGCACACACATTTTTGCTTGTTGATCTGATTTTTGGCTTGTGGCTTTCTCTTAAAAAACAGCGACATAAAGTCATTATATTTATTTTATATTTTAGAAACAAACAGTACACTGGTTACAATGTTGAAACAAATTTACATATTTTTCAGGGTGGGTACCTATGATACATTTAAATATTATATATTTACTGAAAGTAAGAATTTTATTTTCACAACGAAAATTATATTCATTCTTTAAGCTTTATTATGGAGCATTTCATCATTCACTATACTTAAATTTTCTAAAATTCGACAATCAATAATAATGTGACGTCAAAGAAATTTAAAAGAAAAGTGAAATTAATAGATAATAAGTCTACCTACAAGAAAAGGGAACGAAATTACCTTTAAAAAATAAATCTCTAAAAATAACCCATATCCAATCGTCCTACTCTACACGGAGAAAAATGTTAAAAACGATAATTTTATTCGTAAAAACGGTTAAAAACGGGACTGAAGTTCGTACGAACAAATTAACAGGGTTTCAATGTTTATAGGCGGGAACATGTAAGAATAATTAATTTGTTCGTATACGTAATTTCGTACGTGCACCAATAAATTATTCTTACATTTTCCCGCCAATAAACATTGAAGCACTGTTAATTTGTTCGTAAGAACTTCATTCCCGATTTTAACCGTTTTTACGAATAAAATGATCTATTTTAGAAGAACATTTTTGTCCGTGTAGGCTAAGTTAGTAGATAATTAACATGAATGTATTATTGATACACGCATAAGACTGTCCACAGTAATGCGATCTAAATAAAGAGTAATAAATATACGGGACTGAAAAATTACATAATAATCTTGAACTGGTTTTCGATTTTCAATCTTCCATTCATCCATTTTTTGAAGTAAAAATCGGAGCAAGTTCGTGACGGTCGCAAGTAGACATCTTTATTTATCTCCGTCAACATGCCTCCTATTCTTTCATGGACTTATTGACGAATCTCTCATTTCTTCAATCTATTAACAAATAGTGGGACATTTTCGTAACTGATGAACGCGTTAAGAAAAATATTTAAAGAATAAAAAGCATCTTTTCAAATCCAGAAAAGCGATAAATTACCAACCAGGCATTGAACTGTGAGAGAAAGACTGAAGTGAACGAAAGTGAACGAATGTTGAAACACGTTGAAAGTGAACGAAAGACTGAAGACTGTAAAAATGAGCTCCCTGGGGCATATTTGTAATGAAACCAAGTAAAATGTGGAGATTCGAAATGAATACGAGGCTTATATATAAGCAAAATGATTTGTTTTGTTCTTTGTTTATTTACATTTAAAACCTGCTAAACTATTTATTTTTTTAGCAGGTACTTAATGATAACATGTTAAACAATAATATGGTACATTTTCAAACGGAATATATGTATAACGTCGATGGTAAATTAACAAATAGATCAATTGGTTAAATTAATACAATAGTATAGATAAGATTAAGAAAAGGACCCTTAGACGCTTTGGGCATATATAGCGAATTAACGAAGAAAGGAGTAAAGTGAGAATATACGTCGCGAATATGAATTGTGGAAGAAGTTGGGGACGCCCCAAGAAGATAGGGTACGATCAATTCAATCAAATTCTTTAACTCAAGTGTAATAATATCAGAACAGTATGTTTGAGAGGATTTATAAATGTAGATTATTTTTAATTGATAAACTAATGTTTAAGACGAGATTTTTTTATGCACAGCACAAAGGTTAACAATTATTATAAGCAATAATTATTATCCTGAAACACTCATCCATATTGTTAAAACCTCCAGAGAAAAGATACATGTCGCTGACGGGACTCGAACCCGCACCCCTTCGATTGCCGGTCGAGAGCTCTACCATTAAGCTACGGCGCCTTATCTGTAACCCGCCAAGTGATTCAATATATACTAGTGTTTCATTCAACAATAACCGCTTATTACATTTGACACTATTTGACGAGTTAAATTATTTCACCAAAAAAAGGAGACATAATATGTCTCGACGCCATCTAGTCAGAGAGTTAGCACTTACTTGCCTTTCTCATATAAAAATAAAGTTGGTTGTTTGAAGGGGAAAAAATGTAATAAGCGGTAATTGTTGAATGAAACACTAGTATATATTGAATCATTTGGCGGGTAACAGATAAGGCGCCGTAGCTTAATGGTAGAGCTCTCGACCGGCAATCGAAGGGGTGCGGGTTCGAGTCCCATCGGCGACATGAATCTTTTCTCGGGAGGTTTTTTCAATATGGATGAGTGTTTCAGGCTAATAATTATTGCTTATAATAATTTCTAAATATAATTAAAGCAAGGAGTGTCTGCCAAGACCGAGGTGTTCAGTCGGTTTGTTCGTTCGTTTTAAACGGCATTATGGTGAGTTTGGTAATAAAATAAGTTTTGATTCTGTTCGAACTAAATTTCTCAGTTTTCATAAGTTATATTTCGTGATTTTTCATCACAAGTTAGAAACCGAATTACCTAACACAAAAAAACAAGCTGCAAATAATCCATATTAGGACCTTGAAGCAAATGTACCGAAATAGTTTAATGACGTCATTGTTTTACGAACCTTCTCTGACATTTAATAACATAATAATATGTATGTTTTTTTAGCACAGCGTCTATTCCTGTCTTTGTATTCTGTGTTATTATTGATTATAGGCAATACTCGATAAATAAAATATATATTCTGCTAGCTGTTTAAAGTTCTCGATATTATGTGCATAGAGTCATAATTAATGTTTAGTCTGAAGAGTGCGTTTTGGAGATGGAGTGACAGAAGAAGAAACATTCCACGATCAAGTTAATCAAATAGTAAGACAATGAACTAACAGAACGAATGTGCATGACTAAGAAGCAGCTTACATTACGTGTAAATTTAAAAAAAAAACGATTAAAAACATTTTTAGGTTTTCTATGTGATGTTGAATTACCAGTTTTACGCTTATACTACGATTTTCCGGACACTGTATATTAAATTTGATATACATGTACATGTATTTTTTTTATTAAATTAAAAGCATTTTTAATTAACATATTAAAACCTAAACGGTTTCATGTGGTTTTGATTGAACCTGAGGCTTCAGACCACTCGACAACTGACAGGACAGAGTTTTACATTTCATTCATCCTTTCACTCAGTATTCCTAAAAAGAAGCTAGTTCTATGCTATAACGTAAGCTTGCGTAAGTTACATTTTATCTGAAGTAAGTGGGCAGGAAGGCGAGGTATATATTTGATCAAAACGATAAGTTTCTCATCTCCAGTGTTCTTCGAATGATATTTTTGTTATTTTTTGGTCTTTTTGACGTCGTAATCGTATTTTGAAATGTTATTTTCATGAATAATTAAGCCCATCTCGTATTTCATCATGTTAATATTGTGAATTCTTTGGCGCCGTTCTATAAAACGTATAAGAATGTTTTTAGTTTATACGATAATAATTATCGGTTTTAAACACGAGAATAAATTGTAATAATTATAATAATGTTTTGAATAATTGTAATTCAGCATTATTATTTTTAAATTTGAATTCTACACGTGAGGGTCCCAGTTGCCTCCAACTGTCCGGAGCCAGAAGAACTCTGGCATCCCCACCTGATGTGTGTTATGAGGCTGAAGGGAATGGGGAAGAGATGGGGAAGAAAACGTTTAGAATGTACCTGGCAGTTCAGATCTGGGAACCAAGACTATGGCATTACCTATAGGAGTATTTTGTTAGGCTGAAGGGATTGGGTCCGCACGGAGAAAAATGTTATTCTAAAATACGATCATTTTATTCGTAAAAACAGTTAAAAACGGGACTGAAGTTCTTACGATCAAATTAACAGGGTTTCAATGTTTATTGGCTGGAACATGTAAGAATACTTTGTTGGTATACGTAATTTCGTACGTATTATTTTATTATGTTTCGTACGTACGTAACATTTTTCTCTGTGCGGACGGCGCCTGTCGCTAATAAAAACTTCATGGGCTTGAATTAGGCCATAGCCTTGGCTCCTCAGCTCGTCAGCGCCTTGGCAAGTCAGCGCTAGGAGCGGTGTACTCCAATTGCGCCTGCTCAGGGCCGGCCCTGGATTGGGAAAGGGAAGAAGATGAGGAAGAGGAAGGTTGAAACGTACCTGATTTGGTCACCAAACACGGCAAAAGTAATTTCAAGCAACGTTTCAATTCTGAATGGTCTTCTAGGGCGATACTTGGAGTATCTTCCACTATCTTGAGATGTTCGTTACATGTTATTTATCCGAATATTTATCCGCAGTGGCATGTCTTTGTTTATTTTATACAAATCCTTATTAAATATTATAATTTTATACATATTATTTATTCTGAGATTGATGAAATTTTGCACACTTGATCTTCAAAACAGAAAGACGGTGACTGCCTATATGAGATTTCTAAAAACCACACCATCCCCTTTCCCCATTCCTTAAAACAGAATTTTTTCACTTCCAAAATTCGCACACTTGACGTTCAAAATAAGAAGAAAATTACTGTGTACATCTGATTTCGAAAAACTATGTGCAAAGTCCGGGCAACGCTGGGAACTTCAGCCAGTTCCAATAAATTAGAAATGAAAGTATGGAAATCATAAGAATGGAAAATTTATGTTAGGGTACATGAGCGTTTCTTAGTTTTATAGGTGAGACTCCAATTCACCATTGGTGCCAATGTCCAGCTCTGGTGGGAACTAGGCACAGATACCTGGGGAGACATACAGTAGAACCAGAAGACATAGCCACATATCTAATGACAACCCTGGTAAACTTTATTAAAGGGACTGGTTTGTTGTTAAAGGATTGAGGTAAAATGGGAGATAGCACAATGGGCCTATGGCCTAAGTGCTCACGGGAACTGCTTGTAGACCGTCTCCGCCTTTAAAAAAAATTTTAGGTTAGATCTGTGATTGAATCTTAGATTTCGTGAAACTCCATACAAGAATTTGTTCGCAGGTGTGAGAAGTGCAGTCAACAAACTGACTACGTACCATAATATGTTTTCTAAGTTTAAAGTTTATATTTCTTTAAAATGACTTTAAAATAATAAATTTATTGAATATGGTCCGTTTGCTATAAATTTAAGAATATCCTGTGTTACGGAATCGCGACCAAATTTTGGCGGTCGTACGGGAAAGTGCGCCTTGTGCGGGGTCACCGAAGTGCTAGTTTCACGTGTGGGGTCGGGCGGAATTACATCGTTATGGCGTATTCTGGAACATTTAAGGCAGTTTCTGCCTCTGCCGTCCACTTTCACTTCCCACGGCGGCCGAGCTGCTACCAAAGACCCAATTCTTGAACCCCAAATCTTACGCGAAAGTTTGTATGGATGTATGTATGTTTGTTACTCTTTAAATCGAAATTTAATGAATGGAGTTTAATGAAACTTTACAATGATATAGCTCATACATCAGAATAACATAAAGGCTATAATTTATAATTTTTCTATTTATTTTCAATATATTGAAAATAATAATTATTGTTTAATAGAAAACGTCAAAATTTGATAATGACATTTTGCAAAACAATGATTGTTAAACCAAAATTCTATTTTGGAAAATATTTAAATTAGTGAATTTATTTGAAGTACTCGCCTAATACTTTGAATCGAATGAAGAATTATATATATTTTAAATAAATAGGTTAAGAATTTTGGTATAAACGTAGATGGGACCTAGGAAAAAAATAGATTACTCCAAGTAATAATAATAATAATGTTCGGATAATTTATATAGCGCCGTTTTTGTGAGAAAATCACCTCTAGGGCGCTTATGTAGGTACTAATCCTACGCAGACGAAGTCGCGGGCAGATGCTTGTGTTAAATAATAGAGAAATAAATCATTTTTGGTGAATTAATCATTTATACGGGTGCATTCGACGGCCCCCGTGGCCGGACTAGGGTTCAAATCCCGGCGTGCGCAAATAAATTTTATTTGATTAATTGTGTTATTTCTTTCAATTAAAGTAATATGTACATATATAGCATATTTGCGGCAGGTTCCAGATTGGAAGATACTATCAGGATCGCTCTGGTGTAAGAAAATGTTTCTTAAAATGGCTTTAGCCGTGTTTGGTGACCAGATCTGAATAGCCGGATACTTCCCCACCTTCCTCTTCTCTATCTTCTTATCCTCCCCACTACCCTCAGCCTTACAACATACCCCAATTGGGATGCCATAGTCTCACTGGCTCCAGACTGGAGCTTTTGAGACTCTTGTCAGGTGTTCACAACACTGACTAAAATTAAAATATGCATATTTTAATTATAGTTTCATTGGCAAATCTATCTTTTTACTTAACCACAATTTAACCTTTCAATCACAAGACGTTAAAAAATGATATAAAATATCTGACATTGATTCGTTTGCCAATAAATAAGTAAGTAAATATAAATTATACAAGTATAAACAACTTGGTTTACATCTCAGCAACAATATGTAGGTCGTAAATGGTTACATGTTTCTTTAATCGATTTTTTGCTATAACATCAAAACGCTACGCTTGGAATTTTTAATAGTTAAAGAGTAAATGCTTCTTATTCTGAATGAAATCTCTAGTTGAAATAACCTATTTAATTGCCTTAATTATATTGAATATTATCGATTTTGTAAAAAGTAAACGTTTCTCAAAATGTGTTTAAGATATTTGATTAGGTATATAGGTTTTATATGTGTATATTACCTTAATATAACCCGTCTTTTACTACCTACGATTAAAAAGTTATATTTGTCGATAATTACTTTTCCGATTGACCACTTATGGAGCAAAAACGTGGTGTCTTGTTTTCTCAGTTAGTTGTTACTTGGAATCTATTTTGTGGCTCATAATTAAAGAGTAGTAGCGAGCTGAAAATATTTGGGTTAAACTATAAATTTCATGACGCCACAAAGAAAAATGTTATTCTAAAATACGATCATTTTATTCTTAAAAACCGGACTGAAGTTCTTACGAACAAATTAACAGTGTTTCAATGTTTATTGGCGGGTAAATGTAAGAATAATTTGTTAGTATAAGTACGAAATTACGTAAACCAACAAATTATTCTTACATGTTCCCGCCAATAAACATTGAAACCCTGTTAATTTGTTCGTAAGAACTTCGGTCCCATTTTTAACCGTTTTTACGAATAAAATGATCGTATCATTGAAGAAGAAGATAACAATAATAATAACACTTTTTTAAATATGAAAATAAACAAGACTCTGCTGCAACTGGGACTCGAACCCAGAACCTCACGTCTAACCGGGACATACGCATTAACCAATTTTGCTATTGCACCCTATTATGAGACTGTCGTATTTGTCAACTTCATATTTGATTATTTTTCTGTGTCTTGTTTATTTTCATATTTAAAAAAAAGGATTATAATTGTTATCTTCTTCTTCAATGATATATTACATTGATGGGAATAACCTTCAAAAGTTAAAAAGAGAGTTTTTCTCATTAAAAAAAAATAAAATGATCGTATTTTAGAATAACATTTTTCTCCGTGCAGAGTTTGTTAAGCGGATTGTTGCTGCCACAAAAATGTAGAATATTTTCAAATTAACTTTTCGTACATTTTGTCAATAATTTGTAACTACATATTTTGCAATGATTTTTTGTGATATTAATTTTTACATTTCTTATTCGTGATGAAAATCTCTCAAAAAACAGATCTTTTGAAAATGCTTAATTTCATGAATCGGGCCCCTGATGTCCAACGCATAAAATCTGAATACGGAACGGAATATAAATTTCTTCCTCTGTGACGTCAGATTTCAAGTGTGTGAATATTATTTAAATCTGTTAAAAGACATTCACTTTTACATTATTTTTTTATCGCCACTTTAATATTAATGTAACAGTATTGCCATATTAATATATTTAAATAATTATATTTTTTGATGTACAGTGCCTGCTTATTTAAATACCAACGTTTTTTTTTACTGTGTGGTATTCAAATACCAATGGTTTAGTAATGAGTTGCTTCCAGTAATTGTTTTTTTTTCAAAGGTAATTCGGATATTTACGTTAAATGTTTTTTTATTATCTCCATTAATTAAAATACTACAATTTGAGGTTTTACTCATTAAGTTAAAAGTACAAATATATATATTTATCCTAGACTTGCAGAAAAGTCAAAAGTCAATAGTATAAATAAAAATGCATACATTTATTCAAGGCACTATCTAAATAGAATTTAGTTCGAGATTAATCTTGCAATCATACGTACAGATAGCAGCCAATAAAAATATGCGTTAAGAAAATGAAGATAATGTTTTTAGTCGAAGTATTATGATACAGTTAAATATGACGGAATCGGATAGGGACACAGTATCTCAGTTGGTAGAGCTGCGCCCCTTCAAGGCGAAGGTCCTAGGTTCGAGTCCCAGGTATGACCGTATTTTTTTCTGATTTCGCTAATTTTGTCTTCATTAATTATAAAAAAATATTTGAATAATTTGTATTACTTCACAAATAATTAATTTTAATTAATGTATAGTACATTTGAGGCACGTTCCAGAGTGGCAGACACTCTCAGTACCGCCCTGGTGTAAGACCATCATTCAGGATTGAAACGTTGCTTTAAATGGCTTTAGCCTTGTTTGGTGACTAGATCCAAATAGCCAAGTACTTCCCCACCTTCCTCTTCCCCATCTCCTTCCCCTCCTCACTACCTTCAGCCTCATAACATACCCCAATTGGTAATGCCATAGTCTCACTGGATGCAGTCGGGAGCAATTAGGACTCTTGAGTGGTATTCGTATAAAAAAAAAGAATCACAAAAGATTCGTCTTGTATGGAGGGCGTGTTCTTATAATCCTAATTATGAGGGGGTTTCTCACCATCCTCCCAATAGCTTATTCATATTACAATGAATATTATTAAAAATAAAAATAAAATACTCGCAGTTTTAGAAAACTCGGCCAACTTATCCAATATATAGCCACTATTCATAGGTTCGAGTATCGAATTATAAACTCCAACTTAATAAATAAATAAACCGTAAATCGAAAGTATTCGTTATTAGTGTAGATAAGCTATTGGGAGGATGGTGAGAAACCCCCTAGTCGCATAATTAGAGTTCACCCAAGTAACACAGATATAGGATTGTGTATAGACTTCCGAATGCATATTATGTTATCAATGCTGTGTTTGTCTTTAATTAATGATAATATCAACCATGCTTATTGTAATTGTATTTGTGAGAGCTTTGATGTGAATCACGGTTGACAAACCCTTAAAAAAATAATAAATAAATAACATTTCCAAACGTCACTGAAAAACTCTTGCTTGTGCCAACTTATTTTATTAGCGAGAAAAGGACCAAGATCGAATTTGAGCAGTATTTAACAATTCTTTGAAATTATTTTTTAAAAAAGAGGGTCTTTTATTTTATGAAATTTGTATTCAAAATTATTTTAATTTTTAATAGATTTTTTCACACTTTACCGGCTATAAG
This sequence comes from Limnephilus auricula, assembly GCA_951813805.1. Classification (NCBI taxonomy): domain Eukaryota; kingdom Metazoa; phylum Arthropoda; class Insecta; order Trichoptera; family Limnephilidae; genus Limnephilus; species Limnephilus auricula. Next base: position 18,555,363 of record OX638388.1, on the reverse strand, counting down.
GAACACGAAGCGCGTCGTGGCAAAAATTACGTCAAATTTCTTTTCAAAATTATGAATAGCTCTGTACAATTTTCCCTCTTTGACTATAAACAAAATTAATATCAATGAGAAACCCAAAAACTATCCATAGTTCTTTAGCTTAATAAGAGTTCTTCACAATAAAATAATAATTTATAGAAGGCTTACTTGTAAATAAATACAGACTGACTTTTGGAAATGAAAAATTATGACATATTTATGATAAGGAATTTGCGACGCCCTTTATCACCGATAAAAACTTTATGTTTGCAAGTGTCGAAACGTCAAGACAGATTAATATTAAGACACATTATTGCCATGCCAGGTGAATAAAATTCATGTCAGTATGCCAGGAGCATTTTTTGTTTTAAAATATTATAATCGAGGCAAGTGCGGTGAGTTCCTAGCAAATCCGTTACAAATTCTGGCATTCCAAAGGTTAAAAAAAACATTATGATGTCGCTTTATCAACAGTGCCTTTTTTAATGCCCGTACATTTACCTTCAAAGGCGCCATTGGCATTTAGTTGTTGTCTGTTGAAGTGACAGCCGGTGCAGAAGGAAAAAGTCCTGTTGTGGTCGGATAGCCTTTTATTGCACAAAGGTCAAAGTCGCTTGAGCCTACGCCCAAGGCGTCAGTATAACACATTCAACGGGCGAACAATACCAGTACACGGTTAAGGGGAAAAACGAGCTCTATCGAACGATCCATACTTTTAATTTTCGTTCACCTAATTTTTATTGTAAATTCTACGTAATTTTTTTCTCCTCGTTTTACCTATTTATCAATTTATTGACAGAAAGGATTATAGTATAATTTTTTTAAATCAAGTCCATGCTGCTAAAAATAAATTAGAAGAATAATAAAAAATCTTTTTTACAGTGAATATTTTTCACTCTGAACCCAGATGATATAAATTCCCTAGCATAAGTTTATAACGTGTATAAGGGGTTACGAAATGGGATCATATAAGAAATTGTACGATACGAGATGATCTAAACATTGAACCACTGCTACTCTTCGTAGAAAAATCGCAACTGAGGTGGCTTGGACATGTACTAAGAATGTCTGATGACCGAATTCCGAAGAAAATACTGAGTGCCATTCCAGAGGGTAGACGTCCAGTAGGCCGCCCCAGACACAGTTGGGCGAGGCAAATCCAAAAACTGTGCGAGGAGAGGATGGATCTGCCATGGACGGAGGCCGATCAATCGGCGCAAGACAGGGACGTATGGAGGAGCCTTGTCGATGCAGTGGGTCCCCGACCCGAATAGGACAAGGGGAAGAAGAAGAAGAAGAAGAAGAAGAAGTTTATAATGTTAAACCGGTCTGGTATATAATATATATTTTTTATCGTGATAATATTAAACAACACTACTATTTAGTAGGCATGTAAAATAGTTTTCATTATTCTATTTCTTCATACATTTATGTGTTAATTCACAACATGAATATATTTATGTTCAACATTTTTATACCGAAATAACTTATTGAATGAATCCTCAAATTGAAATATTCAATCATTTAAGATAATATTAACAACTTTCAGACAAAAAATGTGAAACAGAAATATCTGAAAAGATTCGGTCGCATTCCTAGATTCTGTGTCACATTTTTCGTTTATTATCTTCAATGATTAAATATAATATGTATTTGTTCGTTTGCAAAACAAATCACGAATTCGGGTTTTTTTTATCTCGGCGATTCACTAAAAAAAATTATTGTGATCATTTACGAAAAAAAATTAAATGTATCCATCCACTGGAGCGATTTGGGCCCAAATTTGGACCGCTTTTATTTTGCTGCGATTGATATCGGTCCGAAATTGGACCACATTTAACAAATCTACAAATATGGGATAAACGGTGAAATCTAGGTGGATTCATTAGCAGTAAACAGTTCATATGTTTCCATGTTAATATTTTGAGGAAAGATATTAATTAAATTGAATGGCCAAATCAAAAACTGAACACCAATCGCTAGAGTGGGTCTATGTATTCATTTCCATAATGTATTTATGTTTAAAAGAAAAAAAAATGGTCAAAATTACTTTACAGGATTCAATCATTATAGACAATATTAGGACTCAATTGGACAATATTAGACACTCAAACGAAAATTTGAAACAGAAAATCAGAGAAAGATTGTCTTCAGTGATTAAATACAATGATTTGAGGTATATTCATCAATTTTCCAAAAATATTTTTTAATAAACACTATAAGAATTTATTCATTTTGTGAACTAGTTGAATGAATTTGAATCGAACTATTGAATCAATCCTTGAGTCGGGCCATATCAAGATTCATAATAATAGAAGAGTAAGTACACGGAGAAAAGTGTTATTCTAAAATACGATCATTTTATTCGTAAAAACGGTTAAAAACGGGACTGAAGTTCTTATTTTAAATTAACAGGGTTTTAATGTTTATTGGCGGGAACATGTTCGAATAATTTGTTGGTATAAGTAATTTCGTACGTTTACATTTTCCCGCCAATAAACATTGAAACACTGTTAATTTGTTCATAAAAACTTAATTCCCGTTTTTTAACCGTTTTTACGAATAAAATGATCGTATTTTAGAATAACATTTTTCTCCGTGTACGAATGTGAATTAATCAGTGTGTGTACCAAGACAGAGTTGTGTGGCGATCTGTCCTATCTGCCTACCCCTGCGTCAGTAGCGAAACGGCGTGATTGTTAGATAGTTATTTTATAGTTTGTTAAATTGCAAATGTATTTCGCACTTTTGTGGGCACCCTGTATCCTGTATAACTAATAGTCTCCGATTGCGTTACGAGATTAGGGAAAACCCCAAGTGAAGTTTTCACCGCGTGACCTTCGAACTGTGTGTTTGAGTTTTGAGGTGCGCTAGATTCGCTTATTTCAAAGTCATTCGTGATTAATATTCTTTCACCTTAATGTTGTTGTTTTCATTGCGATTTAAAATTCTTACTTTACCGGCTAATGTAGGATGTATGTAGGTATTAATATACGTATCTATGAAATTGTAAATCTATGAGTTCGAAGCAGTAAAATCTGTCGGTGAGCTCTGCCGTCTTAACATTTGCACATCTTTTCTCTTGAGAATATTATCTAGGTCACCGAAGATGTTTTAATCTCGCGGAGTAATCTCCAATGTAAGCTATGGATCTATTCAATATCCAATAAACCAGACATTTTTCGATATTGTCCTCAAAGAAAAATAGTTCATAATGATATGTAGAGCGCAGCCGGGTAATTATTTTAAACAAATGTCCTTAGAAAACATAGTTTTTTCTAAGTTTTTTGCTGGTTGAAATAAGGTAAAATTAGAGTTTTTTTCATTTAAAAAAAAATAATATTTCATATTTTATCTTCTTCTTATGCCAAACCGAATCACACTAAGGGGGTTCTCACGATCCTACCAATAGCTTATCTACTCTAAAACGAATATTTTCGATTTACCATTTACGTTTTATTTATTTATTAAGTTGGAGTTTCTAATTCGTACTCGAACCTATGAATAGTGGCTATATATTGGATAAGATGGCTGAGTTTTCTAACCACTACGAGTATTTATTTTTTTAATATTTCTTGTAGTATCCTATTGGGAGGATGGTGAGAAACCTTCTAATAGCTTATCTACACTAATAACGAATATTATTAAAAATAAAATACTCGCAGTGGTTAGAAAACTCAGCCAACTTATCCAATATATAGCCACTATTCAAAGATTCGAGTTAAAAACTTAATAAATAAATAAATCGTAAATCGAAAATATTCATTATTAGTGTAGATAAGCTATTGGGAGGATGGTGAGAAACCCCCTAAATCTGAAAACAGAAAAATCAGAATAAGATCGAGTCACATCTGGGACTCGATTCCAGGACCTTCGGTTCGAGTGTGTTCGAGTCCCAGATGTGACCCGATCTTTTTCTGATTTTTCTGTGTGAGATTTAGATTGAGTTTCGCTAATATTGTCTTCATTTATAACTAATATTGTCTTCATTTATAAGTGTTATAATTTGAGGTTTTTATTATTATTTTTATTATTTTTTCTATTAAGTTGAAAATTAAAAAAATTAATTTAATAAAATTAACATTTTTTAGTCGCACAAGTCTTTTTCAGTCATCTTTTTCTTGTGATTTTTCTGGAACAAAAAAAGGTATTCTCGGACGAAAATGTGTTTACATATTACGCAAATCCTGTAACTATTGAATTCAAATTATATTTTGAGATTACTCTTTGATTAGGAAGATTACTTTACGCATTTCCATTTAATAGGTAGAATTTTAATATAAAATATCAAATAATCTGGAAAATCGAATTATTTCCACCGGACACCCCTGGGCATCGTTTTAATATATGCATGTTGCGTACATATTTCAAAATTATTTTTAACGAGACAAAAAATGGATAGATACATGCAAAAAGATATTCTTAATTAATTATGTGCTGAATAGCTTTATCGGCTAATTATGAATTGATAATTCGCATTTGATTCCATCGCGAATCATAATTATTATTATTTTGGCTAGTTGTGTACATTTTATTTACAGATTTCTTCCACCAAAATGATATGATGTAGTGACATCTATTGAATTCATTGACAGCTAATTCGACGTAGCGCTTCGTCGGAAGATATGTAGATGGCGTCAGTTGAATCGAGAATGGCGGCGGAATACTTAGAAATCGAATAATAATAATTATTAATACATTATAAAACATTAATAATCAAACATGATGATTATAAAAATAGCGATGAAATTATCTAAATGTTTTGCATATTTGGAATGTAGATACCTATGAATAATTGCTTCAGTAATAATTGAACAGTAAAAACCCATACGGATTTTTGGAGATTTTAGAAATAATTAAAAAGTACTTATGAGCAAATAAAATCCTTATTTTAATTTTTTTTTACATTAGTAAGTTTGTAAAGATAGTAGGATAGGTCTTAAGAATATCATCATTGGAGTAAAAATTATAAACTAATATCAACCGCTTAGCTAATATATATATATATATATATTTTTTTTTTCACCAGATTTACAGGAACGGGTTTAGTTTTTCCCATAGGAAAAACTAAACCCTTTCATGCACTTTTCCTTATAAATGATCATCTAGTAAATCCACATTATGCGAGTGTATTATATAAGTATAATTAATACAAAACAATACAAGAACAACACGTTAATCTACCAAACTATTAAATGGGAATATAATTCACCGTCTCCAGATATTTTCATATCAGAGGGTTCGGCTCTGTGGAATTCCTAATTTGACCGATAAATCCTACTGATCCCTCAATATAAATATTTAAAAAATCTTTCGTAATTCTACATGTATTTAAAATGACTGATTTTTGCATTTTTATGTACAAATTCTTTGACAAATCTAATATGCCTAGATTTTTAATAAGAGAGCTAGGTATAATGCCAGTAGCCGAAATAACAAAAGGTAATATTTTTATAGTCTGAGAATGCCAAATTCTTTTAATTTCATTTCCTAAATCTGTATACTTTCTTATTTTTTCAGAAACAGATTTTTGAATATTACAGGAATTTGGAATAGCTACATCAATAATATAAGTTTTTTTTTAATTTTGTCATGTAAAACTATATCAGGTCTATTCTTACCTTATGATAGCATTCTTAGTAGGTAGGTTTTCTTTTTTGTGAATACCGCACAAGAGTCCTAACTTCCTAGCTACTCCTAACTGTCAGGAACCAGCGGAACTACGACATTTCCATTTGTGGTATGTTGTGAGATTGAGAGAGTGATGGAAGGGGAGAGATCGTAAAGAGGAAGGTTCAGAAATATCTGACTATTTAGACCACCAAATATAGCCATTTAAGAAACGGAATGTTTCTTTTACCTGGACGATACTCAAAGTATCGACCAAGTTAGTATAGGAAGATAATTCGTAGTAAAATAATAAAAATGCATGCATGGTTCTGCCGATGAGAACTCCGTTGTAATTTATCTTTCAATTACATGCAACGTATGTGTAGTATATTGACAAATAGGTTCAGTGGTTTAGCGATAGATGACAGTAGTCATAAAGCTTTCACTAGTTTCCGTCAGATGGCGGGAGGTCAAAGTTGTTCCTATGATTGGATATAGTCGGCAGTGTTGTGCTCTGTGGGCTCAGACATGAGGTTTTTTATCCAGTTACGAATTTTTCCTCATGATGACAGTAATGTAACATAAATTCAGTCAATTAAATACAACCATCAGATAGATGGTGATAGTAAAAACGCCAAATGAGCCGCAGTTCTAGTTAGTTAGAAACATGAAAGGGTATTGTTATAAGACCTTGCTAAATAGAGAATTACAAAACAATCCATAAAATCAAAAAAAATAGAACTGTGGGCTCAGATAAAATTGACTCTAATAAATTAATCAATCAGAGATACAAACCTAAATCAATGCAATAAATGTTTGGAATATATAATTACTACTCTGTTCACTCCAGATACATTCATTATTTGTAAGTTCTGGGACCAATATTCTCCAACACAGGACGTTTATTAGGTTCTTTAAATAACAGTGACTGTTTATTGACGTGTCGTAATTTATAATTATACTTCTGAGGACAAACTTTCCTTCCTGGCTGAAAGCTAGGTTTTGTCTGCGGAGCTCTTGAATTATAATGACTCCGCAAATCTAGCTTCGGTCACACACTTTCAGCACAACTCAATAACGAGACCATGTGACCCGAAGAGCCCATTTACAATTACAGAATATATCAATAAATAAATTGTCTCTTTGAAGTGGAAATTCGACGAGAGTAGGAAAGTGATTAAAAAAATTTAAAGACGATTGACAATTTTAAAGATTCGTAATCTTCTAATAAGTTCAAGTAATGAACAGCATATCAAATGTCTACGTAGATACCAGGGTTGTTGCTGATACAAACATTTAGACATCCGCGGATGCGGATTATTAGAGGTTCACATCCGCGTTTGATGTGGATTTCAGGATTTTTTAAAGATATTTCAATTTTAAGTACCTACATAAATAAATCAAAATCGATTTAATTTTAATACGTTTCATTTAATCATATTTTGTGAACAAAGCTAAAACAGTTTTTAGTCTTAATTTTTAGCATTATAAGCTTAGAGTTTTATAACGAAATACTTTGTTTAATAATTAAATTTAAAAATTGGTGAATTATATTAAATAAATAGTAATATTGCAGCCTTTCCATATTTTACACTCGGACTTCTCCAGATCAATTTTGTCTAATATAGAGTAAATCCAGATACTGCTTTTTATTGGTGGCGGCATATTTATTTGCTTTTCACTTAATATTTACATCGAAATATTCATCAAGCACGCAAAAAACTTGGATAAACACAGTGAACAAACACTGTAAATCATGTCGATAACTAAAACAAAACTTGTAGGTTATTGTCACCAATGTGTGCCTTTCTATTGGTCAGTTAGCGAACGAACTTCGTGCTAGTTGCTATCTTCGTTCAATGAAGATGGCAAATATGAATCCGTATCCGTAAAAACTCCGCATCAATTGATGCGGATGAAGATGTCTGAATTAATGCGAATAATCCGCATTTGCGGATGCGGATGCGAATATCCGTAACACCCCTGGTAGATACACTCCCAGAAGTAATAACATAATAATTGGCTGCTAATAAAAATTATGGAGATGTCGCGTCGTCGGTTCCAATTCTTATAAATCCCTGGGTTCATTGACAATAAAAAAATCTCAATTAGTATGCAATACAGATTGAATCACAAATTACGATCATCTCGAGTTCATTAGTCGAACCTTTCCGATACGAGTATGTGCATTCTGTAGCGTCTACCTCCAATTACCAGTCACATATTCATTATCTTATTTTAGCATCGAAAGAAAAAACGCATCAGGTAACCCGCAGTTACTGGAATTTATAGACGAGTTGCTGGAATAGTACATACTGAGTATTACATCATTATCGAGGAATTTGTAATGTTAATTTCGGTTCACGTAAAACGTGCCGAGGATATCTTCTAGAAACTGGAGATTTTTTTTAATGTTAGTAAGTATGAATGTGTAATCGAAGATAAAAGAGTGTATAGATATTTTTGTCAGATTCAGTTCCATAAACAGGCTTAGACTGTGTGTATATATACTATACTATCAATGACTTTGATTGGGTCGTCATTTATATAAACGTTCAAAAAGAAGATGAAAATTTCTGAAGAAGGATTGTAAAGGACTATATACAGGGCATTAACTTCGGGAGGTGATTCTACATGATGGTGGGAGAAAAAAAGATTAACAACTTTTTTCCCATACAAAGAGACGTACATATTCAAAATCCTTAGTGTAAGATACAAAATTACTCGATAAATTTGCTGTTTGTCATCCGGGCCCGACTGTGGTGATGTTGGTTTCGATTGGCCCGTATTGTAACAGCGGAAATACCTACTAGTGCTGGGCGCACACGCCGGACTAATCTTATCTTTTTATCAAAAAAGTACCCCTAAGAGTTGGAATTTCGAAAAAGTTATTCTTCTTTTTTACTTATAGTATCAGCGCCGGATCTGCCATACGTTCAAAAACGTGCAAAAAACCTGGCGCCAACTCCGAAGGGGCGCCATGATAAAATAAATATTGTTTTAAAATTTAATTAAAATATTCCCCGAATCAGATACGTTTTTAGATTTTCACGGCCAAAAGCATTTTCGTTGTTTGTTTTTGGGGTGTTATGCCGTGTTGTGCTACCTCCTTCTTTAGCCGACGTTTCGGACAGCGTTGCAGTGTCCATCATCAGGGCAGATCCGGCAGATCCGTCGATGTATCTGCCGGATCTGCCCTGATGATGGACACTGCAACGCTGTCCGAAACGTCGGCTAAAGAAGGAGGTAGCACAACACGGCATAACACCCCAAAAACAAACAACGAAAATTCCCCGAATCGTTTACTTCTCGTAATACGGAATTATTAGTATGCGCTAGCAACACTCACTTTCCATATGCGTGAACCTAATGCGCGCGCACCGATGGTTAAATATAACGAACTACGAATTTGCCTTACGTCAAGGAATTTTTTTCCAAATACAATATATTTCATACGAACGTATGACCTATTTTTCCTTCTTGTCTCTTACGACCATTGTATCCTTCGAAATTCAACAAACATTGTGATTGGTTCATTGATCGCTTCTCGTAAGCATTTACCTTCGTTGTTCGTTGGCGATATTGGTTTATTTATGTTCGCCGCAATTCACGCGCGATTTGGCACCATACAGCTCTGTCAAGTCAAGGTAAGAATTTTAGGTTATAATTCGATTTATATTCATGAATTTAAAGATAAAAATGAATCCAATTAAACAAACTGATCAGAATATTATTATTTCTGAACTTAAACTGCCTCCTGTTTTATATTATATTTTGTTATTATGTTCTTATTTTGTCCAGTGTGATAGCTACCGCCTGAATTTTTTTTTATGGATATGTATATCTATATATATGTATATAAATTTTTTATCTGAATTAAAAAAAAAATTTGGGGGGGGGGGGCGCCATCGGTACTTCCTGCACAGGGCGCCAGATTTCGTAGAACCGGCGCTGTATAGTATCATGTAGAATCACCTCCCGAAGTTAATGCACTTTATCCCCGGATACCCTGTATGTAAATGCGAATGACGTGCGCTAATTTAAATAAATAACAGTACATCATTGAATATTTAACGCATCACAATACTTGAAATTGATGCATTGTAGGCAACCATGGACAACTTTTTAAGTCCCTTCAATATTTAGCAACTGATTAAAAAATAAGTTCGCTTTTCTCATTAAAATTTAATCTCAAGTTGATACTTGACAGCATAATTTGACACATACCAAAACGATTCACGTTTCACACGTAAGGGGTATAATTAGCTATGGCTGCACTGAGAGACTTTAAGTATGGAGGAATTACAGAGTTTAACTACATATATACTAAGTAATATATAAATATATGTTATGTATTAAGTATTAACCATCAAACCATTTATCCCAAAATAATGCCTAGCGTTTCTCAGTTCACACTTTTGCAAACATTTTTTTTTGTTCCATATTTTGTTCAGTAATGTAATTAATATAAAGAAATTAACACATATTTTTGTATTTTATTTATTATTTTCATTTTCGTGTGAATTTAGAATATTTAATTGTTATATTTTTTTATTATAAATTATTTGACGGGATATCGACATTTTATCAATCTGTACGTAATATTGTGTAGTTTGTGACCACGAATATTAAAATAGTGGCACTTTATCACTACTTTGTAAAGGGATAAAAACAAAAAAAAACTTGGTTAAATAGCTTAAGCTAGATTAGCTAATTTAAGTTTAATTTAAGCTAGATTTTTTGGCTATTTTTTTTTTCTTTTCAAACATTGTTGAAATGCCACTTTGTTGAGGGGTCGTGGAACCACTTAATTTATAGTCAAAATTAAACCAACTACGAATTTTCTGCTTATGATATTATAAGAAAAATATTTATTTTATGGAGCCTATTCTGGTGGTACTGAAGATATCTTGTCTTAATATGACATTAAGACAAAGTCATGATACTTTTTTCAATTTATTTTGCATGCTCATTAAAATTAAGTGATTCACAGAAATCACACCCTAGTTTAGTATTTTCCTTTTTTTTTATTGTTGTGGAGGATTAAAATAAAATATTTTTTTGTATAATTACTTCAAGTGTAAATAGATAATGTCTTTTAAATATTTCTTCATTTGTCAATATTTGGATTTTGTCATTAATTTTTAACATAACTTTTTCTGAAAATGGATGAGGACCGCTGTGAGAAACGAACTCGATCTGTTCAACTACTAGCCGAACAACCTAGCTATCGATCACCGCCCATTTCTTATTGATCTTCACTGAAGATTGATGACATCCTAAAAACTAAATGTGTCATTATCACAGATTAACTAAATCAGGTATCCGGCGTGAAGTTGACCTTGGAGTGAACTGAAATGGAGTGAAGTCTGGTGGGCGGGAGCGCCACACGTAACCTGTCAGGGCGGGTCCCGCCCCCGCCCTTGCCCAACACATCGTACGCACACCAAGTTATAGTCACTTTCACCTGCGATGTTTCGTCGAGGCAATGAAGTTATGCGAATCGGAAGTCTAAAGTGGGTCAATGTCGAATCACAATTTGGAAGTTCAATAGATCCGATGATCAATAATAGTTTTGCACGGTGTCCGGAAACTCGTAGTTCAAGCGGGTAACTGGTCAACCTATAGATAACTTTCATAGAAAATTTTCAATTGTTTTAAACTTGATGTAAAATCAATCCAAAAGCGACAATATTTTCCTAAACATTGAACCAAATTAAAGTGATTTATTTTTAGGTTGTTACGCCGTGTTGCGCTACCTCCTTCTTTAGCTAACGTTTCGGACAGCGTTATAGTCCATCACCACAGGGCGATGTGTATCACGTCTAAGGAACACTGTAATCTGTCATAAACGTCGACTAAAGAAGGAGATAGCGCAACACGGCATAATACCCCAAAAATAAATCACTATAGGACTTTTAGTAAAAATAAAAAATTTAATATTAATTAAACCATTAAACTTTTTTTCCGTGGCCGATTGAAAACAAAACAAACGTTTTAGCCCCGACACTATGTTTTTGTTTTTGTTCGATGTTTTGAAAACATTTGGTCGCTGGAGACTTGACTTTAGAATTATAATTCTTAAACCAAAAATAGGTACCTACTGTTTTAACCAATGGTTCCCAAACTTATTATGCCCATGAACCCCTTCTCGTAGCCAAAACCTAACCACGAATAACCCCCAAGTGAAATAACTCTATACAACTTCATCGTAGCAAAATTACAAACTTAGTCTTGAAACGTGGTGACGTAAAAATGAGCAAGAAATAAAACATTTTGATAATGATTGCGATTTTCATATTTTGCAATTTTGAAAGATTTGGAAACTAAGTGCTTTCTCCTCTCCCGAAATTTTGTTTCAGTTTTTTTTTTGCAACAAATGCAGATATTTTATTTTTACTTTTGAAAGTTGGTTTGAAAAATCCTCAGCAACGAGGAACCGACTTAAGAAGAAGAATTTTTTATTAAATTTAAGTAATACCTACCTATTTATAAGTCATTCATTCGCTGTATCAATTGTTTAATTAATTAAATTAAGCCACAAATCATGGTCTTCGCATTTTATGAATTCCAACACTGAATCAAATAGTACATAAAATCCATACAAAATGCAAATTTATAACCATCGGACTTCCATGAAGTTGTAAACGACTATAATCTTCATTATTTTCCAAACTAAGTTGAAAAAAATATCTCATTTAAAGCATTCCTTTTGATTTTACGCTCTTATGACATAATCGAGTGACCTACGCAAGATGCAAGCATTCACTAAAATTTTTGACAACTAAATGTAATCCTAATATCTAACTGTTGCGGGCCCCCTGACATTGTCCACGACCCCCCAAATTAATTTTAATTTGCCGCGGACCCTTTGGGAATCAGTGGTTTTAACCAATGCATATTGATGATTCATAAGAACCTAGTATCTACCTGCTATATATTATATATTAGCTTACGCCTTGTGCTGCTGGCAGTCAAAACCATTATAGAAGTATACATTATATAATATGTCTGTCACTCAGGTTCAATGATCTCGGATAGAACTCAGATTTATCTTGAATTTTGGTTGAAGAATTCAGATAAGTTATTTTGAAAAATACCGAATAGAACCGAAGATAAGCTGTAAAAATATTGGGTAAATATTTGCAAAATAGGGAAACGTTTAATATACACTTTAAAAAAATAATGAAAGTTGTAGTCGTTAGATAATAGTTAGTAGTAAGTAATTCAGCAATCGGAATTGAAAAATAATGCTTCTTAATGGTTATTTTTTAACTTTTACCGTCGTAATTCGTAATATGGCGGCCCTTGAAAAATTACATTTCGCATTTTGAAAGTTAAAAATCAATCATTAAGAGGCATTATTTTTCATTTCCGATTGCTGAATTACTTACTACTAACTATTATCTAACTACTTACTACAATTTTTATTACTTTTTTATTAAAACGTCCCTATTTTGTAAATATTTACCAAAAGCTTGTGATAACGCGGTACATATGCGGCGATACTGCAGCACTCCCATTTGAATAAAGAAATGTACTGAATGGTGTCTCGTGAAGTCACACCAGACGTGCTTTTACCCAAGTTTACTTTGAAAGCTTATAACTTCGAGACATCGAAAATCTAATTTAACTGTCGTTATTAACTCTTTAAAAATTATACATTTTCATTAAAATGTAAAATTCTGAGATGACCTTTTTTAGACTCTCCAGTGATTTTACACGGGTCTGCGCTAGTTGATATTATACATATAATTGACATGTAATTTATGTGCTTGTCAGTTTTTAATCTTGTCCATTTCACTTCTATAAATGTTATTGGAAAAAATTATCTTCTATTCCCATTCGATGAATCCTGTTTAGATGCGTAGTAGTTTCTTCTGCACGGAGAAAAATGTTATTCTTAAATACAATCATTTTATTCGTAAAAACTGTTAAAAACGGGACTAAAGTTCTTACGAACAAATTAACAGTGTTTCAATGCTTATTGACGGGAAAATGTCAGAATAATTTGTTGGTGATAATTTGAAATTACGTATACCAACAAATTATTCTTACATATTCCCTCCAATAAACATTGAAACCCTGTTATTTTGTTCGTAAAAACTTCAGTCCCGTTTTTAACCGTTTTTACGAATAAAATGATCGTACTTTAGAATAACATTTTTCTCCGTGTGAGAATGGTAAAAGATTTTAATTCTCAGGAAATGTAGAAAAAAGGAAAACTGCATTTTAACCTTATGTTCGTTTTTGTAAACATTTCCCGAAATGGTAATGTAGTCGAATCTGAATATAAAAAGTTTAAAAGTTACTTTATTGCACAACATTCTATTACATTATCAATACAAAAACTTAGGCAGATTGTTTAATACCGATAAGACTAGTTATTTTGCGGTCAACATAAAAAAGCTAATCGAAGTTTCGAAGGTCAGTGAAAATGAATTCACTGTTAAATAGAGATATCAAGTAATTCTGGACAGAGAGCAAAGGGTTAAGGCCGACAAGACACGATGACTTCCAAAAGATTAATAACAAAGATTGTTACCGAGAAACAAGAAAAATGGTCATTCCATGGTCACAATCGTAAGCATTTCATAATGCGCATACATATTGTTACATGCTTACAGCGGTTATGCAAAAGTCAAGTGCAATAAAATTACTCTATAATAATGCATTTTGATAAATTAATTGTTTGTCTTATATAAATGTTATAATAGCGTCGGGGGGCTTGCGTGATGTTGATACTTACAGTAATAATTACATAATTTGAAAATTAAAATGATTTGTGCAATATTAAAATCATTGTTTTAAAAAAAATATATTAATCAAAAATAATCAAAAGAACAACTTATTAGGTTGTACAATATAAAACAATACAGCAATGCACCACGTAGTGTAAAATTTGGGATCAGGCTGCTAACAAGAACACACCTTATTTAGATGGCGATAAGGTTTAAATTCCGGTTTATTACCAGCCGCCTTTTTTGATTTATTCAAGAAAAAAGCATTGCCAAAAAGCGTGTTATATTTTTACTAATATATGAATGTTTTATAATCGTTTTCTAAAATTTCATTTTCCTCATTATACAATAAAACCATAACCGAAAAGGGGTTTGTAAGTTGGAGATTATGAACTTTGGAGCAGTTTTGATAGGTCTGATACGTTATATTTTTCTCAGCTTATAAAAGAATAATCAGAAAAATACTCGATTATTTCAAAGGCAAATATGTGTTCTACTAGCAGTATTTAATTAAAAAATTTGAAATATATCAAAGCGATCTAATTTTCAAACCAAAATCACATAATAGTGCGTCACCTTAAAACAAAGCAAGATAGATAATATAAGATAACCGTTACTTTCAAATAATGCCATCACTAAATAGATATGGGTAAAATATTGCCATCACTAAATAGATATAGGTAAAATATTGCCATCACTAAATAGATATAGGTAAAATATTGCCATCACTAAATAGATATACGTAAAATATTGCCATCACTAAATAGATATAGGTAAAATATTGCCATCACTAAATAGATATGGGTAAAATATTGCCACCACTAAATAGATATAGGTAAAATATTTCCATCACTAAATAGATATGGGTAAAATATTGCCATCACTAAATAGATATAGGTAAAATATTGCCATCACTAAATAGATATGGGTAAAATATTGCCATCACTAAATAGATATAGGTGAAATATTGCCATCACTAAATAGATATGGGTAAAATATTGCCACCACTAAATAGATATAGGTAAAATATTTCCATCACTAAATAGATATGGGTAAAATATTGCCATCACTAAATAGATATAGGTAAAATATTGCCATCACTAAATAGATATAGGTAAAATATTGCCATCACTAAATAGATATGGGTAAAATATTGCCATCACTAAATAGATATAGGTGAAATATTCCCATCACTAAATAGATATATTTTGTAATTTGTCATAGAACCTTGTTAAGTTGCTCGATCGATAGAGTTATTCCACTTGCTAAATCTTTCCTTTTCTACAGACAACTTATACCTATGTATTTTTTCGTAAATTGACATTGATTGACAAGATTATCTAGAGGGCCATGTTAATGTTGTTGTAATGAGAAAAAATCCACGTATTAAATTTAGAGGATACTTACTTTATTATAAGCAGAAAATGTTGCTTTTGCAATAATAGTGGACCGTGTAATAAAGAATAACACAAGATGTGCCTTGTGGGCATGATCCAATTATAGGCATAATTTACAATTAATAATTTAATTTAATTCTATACAAAACTGTGTTTCACCATGATTACGAAATTGAAATAGGATGCCGATGTACAATTTTGGGCAAGTGTAGGAGAGACCGTGTGATGAAATGCTTAGAACCGAAAGGTACTAAGTCAGTTGCACATTTGTATCATTTCAAATTTTTATAGAAGGCATTTTTAGTGTTATAATATAATTTAACATTCGACTACCATAATACGGACGTGTGTCTAGTGTGGTAGTCGAAAAGTGTAAAAAAACTGTATAAAAAATGTATTACGAATAAAAAAAAATAAAAAACAAGCTTCTGCCCGCGACTTCGTCTGCGTAGTATTAGTACTTCGAGTAATCTATTTTCTTTTCCTATGTCCCATCTACGTTCATACCAAAATTCTTAACCTATTTATTTAAAATATGTATAATTCTTGATTCGATTCAAAGTATTAGGCGAGTACTTCAAATAAATTCACTAATTTAAATATTTTCCAAATATGAATTTTGATTTAACAATCATTGTTTTGCAAAATGTCATTCTCAAATTTTGACGTTTTCTATTAAACTATAATTATTATTTTCAATATATTGAAAATAAATAGCTAGCTTTATAAATTATAGCCTATATGTTATTCTTATGTATGAGTTATATTATTGTAAAGTTTCATTAAAATCCATTCATTAAATTTCGATTTAAAGAATAACAAGCATACATACATCCATACAAACTTTATAATATTAGTAAGATATTAGTAAGATATTAGTAAGAAGTAAGATTTATTCTATGTAGAGGACACACAGCCATGCATGTGCGAGAACTTTTCGCATTTGTACACTGACTCGGTGCTAAGGGATGTACTTGACTTACTTTGAACAGTGATTCCTGATATTATTTGGGGTACAAAATGTAATAAAAATTTTGTGTTATGATGTCCATTTTAATTTTTATCTTTATTTTATTTTTTTAAATCAAACACAAAAAATCTTCCACAGGCCGTCACTGTCCACTCAGCCGAGTACCCGGTAAATGTCTCACTCCGCCTCTGTCTATCGAAAACCTACTGATTTTTTTTTTTTTTAGTTAACTTAACATCCTGTCTATGCATCGAATGGCTTACGTGATGTAGATTATCCTACCGTTCCACGTCCTGTAAGGTGTGATGCGTGAAATATCATAATGTAGTAAGGAGAACTCTTGTTTTTCGGTAGGCCAATCAATCAAATCACCATCAGAACAAATGACGCAACACGGCCGCGTCACACTGAGTCACGGGTGACTGAATCATTGAATCGACCCGTCATTACCGACTACTTGGCCGAGGATCAAGATTACAAAAAATACAGCGGAATCTGGAATATACTCGAATCGGTAATCACAGGCCAGATCACGTATCCATTAAAACCTACCACTGAATAGATAATACATACTACACGGAGAAAAATGTTATTTGAAAAAACGATCATTTTAATAGAAAAAGCGAACATTTTAATAGAAAAAACGATCATTTTAATAGTAAAAATGGTTTAAACCGGACTGAAGTTCTTACGAACAAATTAACAGGGTTTCAATGTTTATTGGCGGCAACATTAAGAATAATTTGTTGGTATACGTAATTTCGTACGTATTTTACCGCCAATAAACATTGAATCACTGTTAATTTGTTCGTAAGAACTTCAGTCCCGTGTACCTTAACTCAGGTACGGGACATACGTCATTCCTATGTCTACGCACGTTAAATTATCGTGAAAACAAGCGTATGTGTCCAAGCGGTTAACTGTTCATTTTTCTCCGTGTAGAAACGTCTTCCATATAGATTTGAATGGAAACTATCTGACTTGATACCTTTTGGTTTTGGCCTATTTTGCACTCGCTTTGTCCTTACACTTGCCTGAGGCCCTAGCACGCTTGCTCTATAACGATCGATAGGATAACTATCGGTAACTTCTCATCGTTCCCTACGACAACTGCAGATCGCAAACGAATAGGTGACAGTTCACAATGACTAAGTGTCCTTAATATATTCGATGTCAACTGTCGTTTGTACGTTTGAGATCTGCAGTTGTCCTAGGGAACGATGAGAAGTTACCGACAATCGGTCGGTAACTTCATATCGAGCGACTGTGCTAGCACACCAGATATCGTATATTGCCATCCCATTTGATTTTCAAATGGGATAATGATGAAACAGTTCTGTATTTAAAATTTAAGGCCCGTTCTGTATTTAAAATTTGGATCACATCGCATTTTTTTATGTGAATACCGCACAAAAGTCCGAACTGCTCCCGTCTGGAGCCAGTGAGATTATGACATCCTTAATTGGGGTATGTTGGGAGGCTAAGTGGGGAGGGGAAAGATATGGAGAAGAGGAAGGTGAGAAGTTCAGATCTAGCTACCAAACACGTCTAAAGCCATTTCAAGCAACGTTACAATTCTGGTAGTCTTACACAAGGGCCATTCTGAGAGTATCTTCCACTCTGGAACGCGCTTCAAATACAATAAATATTATGTTTAATTAATTCATTGTTAAATAACACAGATTAATCAAATAAAATTTATTTGGGCACGCCGGGTTTGAACCCGCGACCTTCTTATTGGAAGTCGAGAGGAAGTCTTGTGTTCATCTTGATTCTATATGATTCTTATAAAGAGTTCATCTCCTATTATATCCATTGCATTGCATTATCCTTGCAAAAATCAAATCGGGCGTAAATAAAAGTAATATCGTACTAATGCAGATTTACGTAGATGCTTATGTAATCGGGGACGTTGCCATTAAAAGAATTCTGAATGAAAATCTATATTAAAACTTTTTATTAAAACGTCTTTATATTAAAACAGTTCCTCTTTGGTTGTTTAACTTATACAAATAAGATTGAAAAGTGTGGTTACTAGTTACTACCCGGCTTGCGCTGGTTTCTACATTAATTTTCTGAAAACTTGAAATATTTTAGATGTTGGATAAATAGATTTTTTTTAGTTCCATATCTCATGATTGAATTTACGTTGGAAGTTGCATTAGACCAGAAATTCTAGACAGAAAAATGTGTCCAAAATTCATGACACTAATGCGCAACTTTCAAGAGATAATCAGCTATTAGAAGATATTTTCCAAAATTGAATAGGTACTGTGTTTTGTTCTTAAATGCTCTTGTATTTGGAATAAACGTTAGCGCCTCCGCCCACTCAGGCAACTGAAAACTCTCAACTGCCAACTGTCTTTGTATGACAATGTGATGGCCCGCACATACACAATCACACAAAACCCCGTTGTCAATGGTAACGCAAGCGGTGACTTGCGACTTGCTCTACTGGTTGCCCTGGGCGGCCATTGATGGTTGCCAACTGTCAGCTGATTGTTCTTCTTCTATGGTTAACCAAGCTTTTTGACCAATCAAGACAGAGAAACAGCCGATTTTAGTTGGTTTTCAGTTGCCTCAGTGGGCGGAGCGCCTTAGTTTTTATTACAAATCAAACTTCTAACTGACCTTTACAAAGACGTTAAAATATTACACGATTGTCTTTTATGGGTTAAGTTGCCGTTAAGAAATGGATATAAATAAATATCACGCTGGTTAGGAAAAGCCAATCCAATTAATTAATATTCATTCCAACGGAGAACGCTTTTCCAACTCAATTGTAAATCCGACGTTGACGCCTCGTGGTGCGTCACTTCGCGTCAAGAAAAGTCGACCTGAGATATCTAGTGTTTTCTGCTTCCTAAAACATTTAACTTAATTTATTTTCATATCACGCTGGTTAGGAAAATCCAATCCAATTAATTAATATTCATTCCAACGGAGAACGCTTTTCCAACTCAATTGTAAATCCGACGTTGACGCCTCGTGGTGCGTCACTTCGCGTCAAGAAAAGTCGACCTGAGATATCTAGTGTTTTCTGCTTCCTAAAACATTTAACTTAATTTATTTTCATATCACGCTGGTTAGGAAAAGCCAATCCAATTAATTAATATTCTTTCAAATGGAGAACGCTTTTCCAACTCAATTGTAAATCCGACGTTGACGCCTCGTGGTGCGTCACTTCGCGTCAAGAAAAGTCGACCTGAGATATCTAGTGTTTTCTGCTTCCTAAAACATTTAACTTAATTTATTTTCATATCACGCTGGTTAGGAAAAGCCAATCCAATTAATTAATATTCTTTCCAATGGAGAACGCTTTTCCAACTCAATTGTAAATCCGACGTTGACGCCTCGTGGTGCGTCACTTCGCGTCAAGAAAAGTCGACCTGAGATATCTAGTGTTTTCTGCTTCCTAAAACATTTAACTTAATTTATTTTCATATCACGCTGGTTAGGAAAATCCAATCCAATTAATTAATATTCATTCCAACGGAGAACGCTTTTCCAACTCAATTGTAAATCCGACGTTGACGCCTCGTGGTGCGTCACTTCGCGTCAAGAAAAGTCGACCTGAGATATCTAGTGTTTTCTGCTTCCTAAAACATTTAACTTAATTTATTTTCATATCACGCTGGTTAGGAAAAGCCAATCCAATTAATTAATATTCTTTCAAATGGAGAACGCTTTTCCAACTCAATTGTAAATCCGACGTTGACGCCTCGTGGTGCGTCACTTCGCGTCAAGAAAAGTCGACCTGAGATATCTAGTGTTTTCTGCTTCCTAAAACATTTAACTTAATTTATTTTCATATCACGCTGGTTAGGAAAAGCCAATCCAATTAATTAATATTCTTTCAAATGGAGAACGCTTTTCCAACTCAATTGTAAATCCGACGTTGACGCCTCGTGGTGCGTCACTTCGCGTCAAGAAAAGTCGACCTGAGATATCTAGTGTTTTCTGCTTCCTAAAACATTTAACTTAATTTATTTTCATATCACGCTGGTTAGGAAAAGCCAATCCAATTAATTAATATTCTTTCCAATGGAGAACGCTTTTCCAACTCAATTGTAAATCCGACGTTGACGCCTCGTGGTGCGTCACTTCGCGTCAAGAAAAGTCGACCTGAGATATCTAGTGTTTTCTGCTTCCTAAAACATTTAACTTAATTTATTTTCATATCACGCTGGTTAGGAAAAGCCAATCCAATTAATTAATTTATTCACGTAATACTGACGAAGAAACCATCGGTTTCGAAACATGTCGATAACTGTGATTATATAGTGGTGTGCACAAAGATATTTGTTTCATTTAAGAGGGTATTACCAGAGAATACCGGAAATTATATTCTTTTTAAAAACAAAAACATAAATTTATTTTGAAAGATTGTTATTTTATCTGGTACAGGCAGTTTTAAAATTTTGTAAAACTAAATAAAATTTTATTATACTAAGGTTATACCGTTGGTCGTGGCAGATTTGTTCAATTTTCAAACGATAGATTTAATAAACAACACAAATTTCAAATCATATAATCATACAAAAAAAAAATCAATACATAATATAGTCAACACAGTTTTGAGAGTTTTAGTTTAATTAAAATCATTAAAAAATAAATCCGAGAACGTGTTTTGTGACAAAAATACTTCATATTTTCTATTTATTTAAGGTCTTACGAACTAAAATATTTCAGATTTCTTTTTCACGCCTATTTTGTTTAGACATTGTTGAAAAATCATAAATACTTATGATCAAAAAATACTTACAAGATGTACACGATTTTTAATAATTTATCATCGTGCCTTTTGAGCATTTTTATTGCTTACTTTTTTTGAAATTCCAACTATTTTTTCCTTTACAAGAAGTCGTACCTACTAAAAATCCGTAGTGTAAGGTACAAACTTATCCCATAAATTTGCTGTGAGTCATCTGGAATATAATAATATAGTATTATGATGGTCACACTCGCTCTAAATATGCGTAGTGATCAATTTCGTTTAAATTAACTCGAGATTCAATTCAACAGTGTTCTTTATAAGTTTTTTTTAAAGTAATTTTTTTTTTACGCATGCTTGACTTGGGGGATAAGCTGGTGAATGCGTGACGAGAACGTTACGAAAAGTGTATTTAGGCGAGGTGAACGGGCTGTATCACACTGTAGGAGCAAGAGAGAGCAGTGCGCGCGCACATTTTCTTTCTCTCTTCCTCTCATAGCCAGTGCATGAAGTTTTACTTCAGTCGTGAGGTCTAAAGCACACTTGTTTTTCATTTTCGTCTTCCACAAAACAATTTTATCGTTATTTATTGATATTATTTTCTTCTTCTAACCTTCAAAAGTAATAAATTTTTTAGTCAAATTGCTATTTATTATGTTAAATGTTTATATTAGAACATTTATGTATACAACCTAAGTACACGGAGAAAAATGAACTGTTAAAAACGGGACTGAAGTTCTTACCAACAAATTAACAGTGATTCAATGCTTATTAGTGGTAAAATACGTACGAAATTACGTATAACAACAAATTATTCTTAATGTTCCCGCCAATAAACATTGAAACCCTGTTAATTTGTTCGTAAGAACTTCGGTCCCGTTATTAACCGTTTTTACTATACAAATGATCGTTTTTTCAATTAAAATGTTTTTTTCAAATAACATTTTTCTCCGTGTACTGTTTTAAGAAAGGTTAAATAAATAAACAATGGAATCAATAAAAAAATCAATTGTATCGTCTGATACATAGTCATTAAATTATTGTCTATGCTACATAACAGACAATCGCTCTACCTACAAAATGTTAAAGCTAAATCCCTCGATCTTTAAAGGGGCTTAAACACGCTTAATTAATCTAAATAAATCCCTGTGCGAATTAAAATCTAAGTTGGATTACAAAATAAAAATGCTACAATACGTATACGCTTAAGAGTGTATTACCAGAGAATACCGGACTCTTTTTTATAAAAAAACATAAATTGATTTTGAAAGACTGTTATTTTATCTGGTAAACGCATTTTTTTAAATTATAAAAACTAAGTTTATTTTTAATATACTAAGGACCAGTTGTTTCGGAAAATTTCACGTTTAAATTTCCTTCAAATCGACATTCACCGAAAAATTGGGTTGTTTCAACCTCCGTCAGAAGAAATTTCATCGAAAATTAAATAGGACCAGTTGTTTCGGAATTCCCTTCAAATTTGAATTTCCTTCAAATTTGAATTTCCTTCAAATTTGAATTTCCTTCAAATCGTCATTCACCGAAAAATTGGGTTGTTTCAACTTCCGTCAGCAGTAAATAGCAACAAATAACGTTCGATAAATTTGAAAATTTTATTCAAGTGTTCCCCGCCGTATCACAATTTTGACGTCTGCGCATGCGCCTCCCATTATTTCGCTAACCGTCCGGACTCGGCTGATCACATTCACATCACATTTCTATAGTATTTTCACTGCTGACGGAAGTTGAAACAACCCAATTTTTCGGTGAATGACGATTTGAAGGAAATTCAAATTTGAAGGAAATTCAAATTTGAAGGGAATTCCAAAACAACTGGTCCTATGGAATTTTCGATGAAATTTCTTCTGACGGAGGTTGAAACAACCCAATTTTTCGGTGAATGTCGATTTGAGGGAAATTCAAACGTGAAATTTTCCGAAACAACTGGTCCTAAGGTCTTGGTCGTTGGCAAATTTGTTTAATTTTCAAACTAAATATTGTATTATACAACACAAATTTCAAATCATATAATCAAACAGCAAAATAAATCAATACATTATATAGTAAACACATTTTTCAGAATTTATATTTCGAAAATACTTCAGTTTTTTCTATTTATTTTTAGTTTTACAAACTAAAGTATTTCAGATTTTTTTTTACACATTTATTTTGTTGAAAAATCGAAAATGAAAAATCATAAATACTTATGATCATAAAATACTTACAAAAAGTACACGATATTTCGACGGAGAAAAGTGTTATTCTAAAATATGATCATTTTATTCGTAAAAACGGTTAAAAACGGGACGAACAAATTAACAGGGTTTCAATGTTTATTGGCGGGAACAACATGTAAGAATAATTTGTTGGTATACCTACGTATTTTCGTACGTATACCAACAAATTATTCTTACATTTTCTTGCCAATAAACATTGAAACACTGTTAATTTGTTCGTAAGAACTTCAGTCGCGTTTTTAACCGTTTTTACGAATAAAATGATCTTATTTTAGAATAACATTTTTCTCCGTATAATAATTTATTTTATTGCTTACTTGAATGTAGGTATATATTACAGCAAGTTTTGAATGAAATAAATCGATATTAAATTTTTTATTTTAAAAATTTGATACCGGGAATAATCGATCTTTCTCGTCGGAACCTCACTGTACAGTTGGCTCTTAACGAATGTCCATAATATATTTTTATGAGTCTTAGAATTAGTATTATGTATCTATTAATTGCACTCATTTAATATTCATGATAATTTGTCTAATAGACTAGTTTATTTACTTGCAAGCTGAAATCTCCGGCGTTGCCCGGGCTTTACACAATAATTTTTTGAAATCTAATGTAAATTGTGACTTTTATCTTATTTTAAAGATCAAGATAGTACATAGCTGATGCCCCCGGTGTTGCCCGGGCTTTATGCAGAGTTTATCAAAATCAGATATAGACGGTAATTATCCTCTTATTTTAAAAGTGGGCTACATTTCATCAAAAGGTATCAAAATACAGCTTTATGGGGTGGGAGGGGGGTATTGGGGTAGTTTTTCGAAATCTAATGAAAACAGTGACCTTACTCTTATTTTGAAGGTCCAGTGTGCAAAATTTCATCAAATTCGAAGTAATACTGTAGATTCATATACAAATGAAATCCACGCCGCCCGCCCGCCAGGCGGCCCTTTACAAACAGACACTCTCCTTTACACATAAGTATATTAGAAGTTTTCCATGCTCTCACGTAAAGTTTACAAGTACCTAAATCAGTGTTTCCCAAAGTGGTCCAGGTGGACCCCCACGGGAGGCTCGATGGGGGTCTATGTTGGCGTGATACAAAAATGGGGGTCCACAAGTTGTATGTGGGGTTCACGAAAAATTATCTGGTTTCGATAGTAAAGAACCAAAATGTTGTCTTGGCTTAACCTATCAATGTAGGCCAGTGGTTCCCAAAGTAAATTGGTCCGTATGATATAAAGGGGTCCCGGGGATCATTCAGGGGGCCCTGAACAATGTCAGGGGTAGACACATTTTTATTTATATGGAAGTTATTATAAATATTAATGCACACATTATTTGCAATTTTTACGTCCTACGTAAAATATAGAATTCACAACCCGCAATTCTCTAATTCTCTAACCCATTTCGTGTGAAGCCTCATACGTTTATTCGTTAATATTATCAAAAAAATCCGAAAGCACTGCATTCTTAAAATTTATTTAAATTATATTAAAACATTTGAGAAACTCACATTTCATTCATAATTATATCATTTAACTAATTATATCATTTATATCATTTAATTATTTCATAATTATATCATTTAAGCTTAAGGATAACAATTATTTTAATTTATTTATTTATTTACACATATACGGCACAACATGTGCCATTAACATAATTGACATAATATATAAATAGTACAACATGAATAATAAGAGTATAAATGTAAGTTAAATATAAGAAAAAAGTAAAATTAGGTAGTAGGTAAAATTAAAATATAAAGAGAAAAATATGGTATAAAGTAATAAGTGTAAAGTATAAAGTACAAACTATAAAGTATTAAGCAAAAATAGAAAGTTAAAAGTTAGAATGAAATAATAAAAAAAAAGTTAAATGTAGAAATATAAGATTTAAGTGTAAATTAAATTATAAAAAGTTATTATAGAAATCCTCATAGGAGCAAAGAAAAAATATATAAAAAATAAAATAATGAATTAGGTATTATGTATTATAAATATCAACCGATACAATAAATTTTACAAGTCCCTATGATTTCCAATGAATTGATAATTTTAGAGTGCAAGTACTGGTAAGTATATTATGTTTACATGGTACTGGAAGACAAATTTTGTTTGATGCATCTTTTGTATGAGGCCAGATTATCAATTAAAACAATCAATCTATCTTCTATTTATACAAAGAAGAGTGTCTGTGACGATTTAATTTTTTACAAACATTTACTTTGTTTTTAATATTGATGAAATTTTGCACAATTGACCTACAAAACAAGAGGAAGGTCACTGTCATCGTGTTATTTCGATATACTCTGCGGGAAGCCCTGAAATCGCCTGGGGATTCAGTTAGTAACAATTACAAATTAAATTTTGACAACCCTATTTGGTGTCATCCAAAATGCCAAACGAAATCTTATTGTAATTTAAAATGTTGTAAAAAAGATATTAGATTTTATAGTTAAGCTTATAAAAAGGGTATTCGATGATGTAGTTAACCCGCTAGTTAGCTTTTCGGAATAACTCATATAGATGTCAAAGAAATCGTTGTGTCTCCCGTACTATCGTAGAAAGAAATATGATATAAACATTAGAAAGAGAAAACTCAAAACTTTATATTCAAATATAAAAATTAACCACAAAAGAAGTAAAATAAGACCTTTTTTATAAGTAACCAAAGTTTCGAATCGGTTTTTGAAAAAAAATTCATACAACTTTGAGAATTTTTATTAATTATTTTTACATTGTTTTAATGAAGTTAAGGTGACAATAATGTTTGTAATAAATTTGTCTAATAAAATATGTATATGTTTTAAAATTTTTTCGTTATCAGTAATTTTATTTAGAAAAAAAAGGTCAGTCATTTTTAAAACTTTTTTATGTTTGCAAACTAAAATTTTATATTTTAAAAATTATGCATTTATTTCTATTAATAAAATTTGAAAGCGTATTTTATTACCTTTCAAAAACCGTTTGGATTTTATTATAAAGCGGAAATATTTTGACCATCTGACAAAATATGTTCTGCGTTTAAATATGACGCCTGAGGGGTTAATTGTTTTCTTAATAATTAATTTATTAATCCACATTTGCAAGCATAGAATTCGCCATATTTTATTAGATCTATTAGTTCTCCTTTACTACCTACATAAAATTTGTAACAAAAATTAAGACTTTATTATTTTAGTATGAGTAGGTACCTACTTCTAATTTGAATGAGGAATGTATTGTCAAACCAAAGAAAACCTGCATCTCCTTTCGAGTAAAAAAATCGCAACCGGAAGAAGAACAATCCTTTTCAAGTCGACCGCGAAGAGCCAATGGGCGCTCGCCGTAGGTGTTCAGTGTAGTGTACAGGTGACTCGTTGCAGGTACCACAGATACATAAACGAACAAATCACGATCCGCCAATGGCGCTACGCATCGCTATAATATAAGCGACGAACAAAGTATAGAAGATGCGTTAAATTTGTCCGAAAGAAAACAGTGTTTTAGGTATGCTTTCAAGATGGCCGCCGCTCAATATCTCGCGGTTTAATTTTAAATCTATTATACATATTTTTATTCACTTTTAATGGGTATCAATGACCCCCGACTTGACAAATCGCGTTTTTAGCGTTCACCTATTTATTTTATATAAGTGTGTAGGTAGATATATATAGGTACACATTTATGTAATATCTGAAATTTTAAACAGCAAACACTTTTATCATGTGTAATAAATGTCCGGTCATTGGCCGAGTTGGCATTGCGTTTGGGTGTCACCCGAATGCCACCGTGGGTTCGGTTCTTCGGCTGGCTAAGTCCTCACGACTTCGGCTGGCCGAAAAAAAACAATTAAGGAAAAAACAAATGAATTATTATTTCGAAACACAAATACGTGAGTAAATAGCTGTATAAATTTGAATTTGGAATTCCTAACCAAAGAGAAGATATTTGAGATCAAAGTTGCCAGCACGACAAAACGTCAATTTTATATTTAAGGACCTAATATATGGCTCTGTTTAGAACACAGAGGTTCAGAAGGGCTAAAAATAATGTCTCTATACTCCAGAATGCTGGGAGTAAGTGCTTAATAGACGCTAAAAGGGTTTTTTCAAACGGTGAGCCGACATACATAACTATTAATATTGAAATGACGTATTCAGGATATTTATTAGGATAAATTAGGTTGTCATTATGCTTGTTAAGTTAGGTTAGGTTCTCATAATAAAATGCTTAATGGGTTGTTAGGTGGTCATAATAAAATAACGCTTTCATAAGAGTAACCATTTTCAGTAACTCGATAAAATATCAACGAAATAATTTCATAGTTGCTCAGGGTCCTCTGTTGTAACATCATCCAATCGTATTTCCACCGGCCAATACCCACCATCTCCCGTCTTCTGCTAATTTTGACATTCGAGATTTGCGCGCGGTGACGTTTGGGCGTGTTTTTAGACGGGGGATTAATTCTACTTAAATCGGCTCCAAGCCGAAACCGCTGGGAAAATGTAAATAATTTAAACCATAAATTCATCGCGTATTAAAAACTTAGAATCATGTGTTAATTTTAAAAAGGTAATCCATCCTTCCTTTATATAAAGCATTTAAATTCAGATAAAAATTTATTGTTGCGATATTTTTTTTACTTTATGTATATTTAAATACTTGTGACCTTTAGCCGCTTATTTGAGACCTTAGCCTTTTACTGTACGGTAGCAATGTTTCAAATATACAACTTAATATCAATTTGATTGAATTCAAAATGTAATTTACGATGTCGGTGCGATTAATGTATCTACATTTATTCTAATATTCTCATGATGGTGCTTACGTTTTTAGATAAATCACGAAGTTGTAGAGAGAACACGAAATGGTTTCGCCGGCTAAATTGGTGAGTTATTTTGTTATTTTATTTGTTCGTATTTAACGGATTCTTGTTATGGAGAAAATCTAAGGATATCTTTTCTTATTATACAGAATATCTACGGATATCTTTTCTTATTATGGAGAAGTGGTTATTGTGTTTAAACTATAAACGATTGCGTTACGATCTGGTCTTCCCCAAGCCTGAAGCATTGTATTATTGATATTGCAATAATTAATTAATCATTTTGCATGTTCTCGTAGGTAGAGTGATATTTTCCGATGCAGATGTTGTATGTTGTATGTAGGTAGGTCGTGTGAATTCAATCCTGATTACCTCCGGGTGTAAATTATTGCTTCCTTCAAGGCAGATTTCGTCACCCTGTAAATATGCTTTATCTGCAATTATTATACTAAACAATTTAATTTACTGTGCGTCCGTAACGTTTTTAAAATTGGAACTGATCTATCTTTAAAAATATTTAAAGAGTCTTTTCAAATACAGACAAGCGATGTAAAATTAATCTCATCTTAATATACATAATTTACAAGACAATTATTTTTATTCAATATTTGAAATTATTGGCAAATCAAGTTACATCCCGTGATTCTTCGCGGGTAACAATAAGTTAACCTTAATGTCACAGAATTATTTTTTTGTTACCCTGTCATTTAATTTAAAGTCTTTTGCACGTCGAAAATATAATTAAATTCATAAATATGTTATATATACTTAATTAAACTTAACTTTACAGACATACCGGTGCAAACATTTCTAAAGTATATCTTATAAAATATTATACGATGTATGTAAAGTATAGAGTTCCTAAAACTGAGTTCTCAGTAGCAAGAAATTTTAATTACAATTTATCATTTTATTCAATCAGGAAGCAATTTTTTAACCGCGTGGTTCGATAAAACAATTTTGCGACAATGTTTCATGTGAAGGTAAAATACACAATGTCAATCAAATGAGAGCAATGCTACGCAGTGACTACTTGTTTTTCTCCCGATTGATGAGAATTGTAAACTTTACGTAAACATTGGAAAATTCGTAGGTTATTTATGAATCCGCCCATATTGATAGTATGTTTTATATTCTTGAAACTCAGCCTCAATTAGTTACGATAATTTGTGTATGCGAGGCAATCACGGAAAAAATACTTGCGTATTTAGAAAAATAATTGTTAAAATGTTTAATTATCTTGGAGGTACCTTGATCATGATGCATGATTAAATATAAACTACCCACGTTTTTTTGTCAGTCTCGTATAATCGTTAAACAATTGCTAAATTGAATTGTCGCAATCATGCATGCTTTTTTGAAATGCGTAATATTTGACATTGTGGTCTATGTATTTCAAATCTTTGTAATTTAAAACGACAACTCGTGCAGCTTATCCACTCGAGCGCTTTTTGACAACATTATGGCACTATTTCCACAACCTCAGATTGGTTTGTTGCCAAAATGTGGCAAATTTATTTTTTTTTATTATTAATATATTGTACATTCAAAATATTACAAAATAAATATTCTTTAGATTCTTTAAAATGTTTTAAGGTTAAAGATTTAATTATGTATTTTTTATAAATCCTATAAATATGTTATAATATACAAAAGATAGGGGAATTCATTGGCTACATAGAACTATAATCAGTTTGTATGTCTCCATATTCAAATTCGGAGGTATGTTTTTTTTTTAATGTTGGCGGAAAAATTTCCTTTGGCAATCCGAGAAAAAATATTTTAATTGCTCTGTCGCTCCAGTGGTTGGCTGTAAATATTAGAAACCAAGGAATCTACCGTTTAAGAAGTGTTTATAAAAAATGCTGTTATTTAAGTCATTAATAAAACTGTAAAGTGAAACGTTCACGAGGACTTTTTCTAACTTCTCTTGATTTAATAAACTTACATATTTATTTTTTGAACAATTTGCAACAATTTTATTTGGAGGTCTAATAACTAACCATACATATTCTTATTGTAAATAATGTTATTATTTCAGTACATAAATAGGCAATATTACGATATTTCCGCAACATTAACAATCTATTCAATCCTCTATTTAAGTAGTTTTGATAATTCAAAATCCTTAACAGAATTCGGCAAGTTTGGAAAACCCGATCAGAATTACAATTCTCTTTCAATCAAGATTCATGACCCGGATTTCAGATGTCTCTGGGAGATATTTATAAATACAATAATAAAATAATAGTTACGTTTTTGTTACAGTGTAAGCGATGATAATAAAAACAAATATTCCTACCTTTCAAATATATTTGTAACAATTTTAAAAAAAAACAACTTCAGAGGGTATTACCAGAGAATACCGGAAATTAGTCCTTTTTATATCAAATTCTAGATGTATTGACTCTTTTTTACAAAAAAACATAAATTGATTTTGATAGATTGTTATTTTATCTGTTAAACGCATTTTTTAAATTTTGAAAAACTATGTTTATTTTTAATACACTGAGGTTATACCGTTGGTCGTTGGCATATTTGTTAAATTTTCAAACGAAATATTGTAATATACAACACAATTTTCAAATCATACAATCATACAGCACTATAAATCAATACATAATCTAGTAAAGACATTTTTAAGAACTTTAATTTTAGTTCAATTAAAATCATTAAAAAATAAATCCGAGAACGTGTTTTGTGACGAAAATATTTTATTTTTTTCTCGTTATTTAATAATTTATCATTGTGCGTTTTGGGCATTTTTATTGCTTACTTGAATGTAGGTATATATTAAAGCAAGTTTTTAATGAAATAAATCGATATAAAATTTTTTATTTTAAAAATTTGATACGGGGAATAATCGATCTTTCTCATCGGAACATCTTTTTTAAACATTTATTCTCAGCCGCTGGTCAGTGGCCCTTGAATGGAATTGGAAAGAAAATTTCCTGTGAAGAGGTTCTTTTAGGATGCCTCTGTAAAGCATCCCTTTAGCTAGTTTCCGTCTAGACACGAGAAATTAATTCAGGAATTTCGTATATTTTAACATAATTCTCATTCACATGAAAACGGAGCTAATTTAAATGTATTGCACAACGATGGCATTACGCCTTGCGCATACTCAAATTACTATCACAGCTCAAATTCATTACGTCGAGTTTCGAGATCGAAATCCCATTTTTTATTAGTTATTTTGTAGGCAGGTGGAAGTTACCGATAAATATAATTGAATCGCACATGTGTTGTACTTTAACTTTGTGAGAATGATTTCTAAGAATTTTAACAAGGCTCTTTTGAAATTATTTAATTGGTATCCGCGTAGACGACGGTTATTATTAACACGAACAGAGGAAAGTAGGCGCCATTCATTGTTTTTGTTTTGTAACCAACTCGAGAGTTCTAGCCGACTAAAGAACCCCCAATTAGTATTGTTAAATGTTGAGAAGGTTACAACTCGAGAGTTCTGGTCGACTACGGCACCCCAATTAGTATTGTTAAATGTTGAGAAGGTTTCAAGTTGAGAGTTCTAGTCGACTAAGGCACCCCAATTAGTATTGTTAAATGTTGAGAAGGTTTCAAGTTGAGAGTTCTAGTCGACTAAGGCACCCCAATTAGTATTGTTAAATGTTGAGAAGGTTTCAAGTTGAGAGTTCTAGTCGACTAAGGCACCCCAATTAGTATTGTTAAATGATGAGAAGGTTACAAGTCTAGAGTTCTAGTCGACTAAGGCACCCCCAATTAGTATTGTTAAATGTTGAGAAGGTTACACGTCGGGAGTTCTAGTCGACTAAGGCACCCCAATTAGTATTGTTAAATGTTGAGAAGGTTACAAGTCGAGAGTTCTAGTCGACTGAAGCACCCCAATTAGTATTGTTAAATGTTTAAAAGGAAACAAGTCGAGAGTTCTAGTCGACAGAAGCACCCCAATTAGTATTGTTAAATGTTGAGAAGGTTACAAGTCGAGAGTTCTAGTCGACTAAGGCAACACAATTAATATAGTTAAATGTTGAATGTGGAACAACTCGAGATTTCTAGCCAACTAAGGCCCCCTTAATTTATATTGTGAAATGTTGAGAAGAGAACAACTCGAGGTTTCTAGCCGACTAAGACCCCCCCCCCTAATTCTAGATCTAAGGCCCCTAATTAATATTGTGAAATGTTGAGAAGGGAACAACTTGAGAGTCCTAGCCGACTAAGGCACCCCATTTAATTTTGTGAAATGTTGGGAACGGAGCAACTAGAGTACTAGAGTTCTAGCCGACTGCCAATTAATATTGTGAAATGTTTAGATGAACTTCACTAAACATAGTTACGGACACTGGTTAGAAGGTATAACAAATTCCGGTAATTATTAATACAGTCTACTTGTCTGTCGACAATGCCATTTTTTAAATTGTATTATTAGATGCACGGCAAACATACTCGTAATATGAAATCGGGCAGCTAAACAGCGTTGACTTCTACGAATGTTAATGATTTTGTTGTGACCGCTTAGAAAGCGTTATTACAATGTCGCTGAACCTTGTATAAGTTTACAAAAGTTTATATTTTATTAGTTTATATTTATTATTACTATTTTTTATGCCTGCCTGCCTGTAAACATGGACGATCAAAAGAAATATTTGTTTTCTGAATACTACCTATCTGTTTTCACTTGTTCTCATAGATAAAATACCATAGAAAAGGCACAGAAAGATTTTTTTAATGCTGGTGTTTTTTCTGTTACTCTTAATCATGTAGGTATACATTAACAACCAATCCTCGTACGTTAATAATGTTAGATTACCTTCCTACGCATGTAAGTACATGATATTATAATAGATATATCATATTGTCACAATCTACTAAAGATTTATACTCAAGGTTTAAACTACCTATTAGTTAACCCTTTCATATTCGCGTGTATATTTGACATAGATTCCAGAATTTTCTTCTCTATCTAGCGCGAAAAAAAATTGGTGGTTTTCCTTTTCCAACAACGGGCTGTAACTACTTGTTCCGGCGGTTCCGTTAACGGGGTGGGGGAGTGGTACCACTTTTCGAGTTTTTACAAATTCCACAAGTTTATTGAAAAACAAAATATTATTTAAAAAATAATGTAGGTGTTTTGACCCTTCATTAAATTGACTTTATTTTAATCTTTGCAAACTTTTTTTCGTAGTTAAAAAAATAATTTTAAAGTTGTTCTCTTCACCTGGCACTTGAGTTGTTTATTTAGATTTATTTTTTT
The DNA here is from genome assembly GCA_951813805.1 of Limnephilus auricula. Taxonomy (NCBI): domain Eukaryota; kingdom Metazoa; phylum Arthropoda; class Insecta; order Trichoptera; family Limnephilidae; genus Limnephilus; species Limnephilus auricula. Next base: position 18,521,634 of record OX638388.1, on the reverse strand, counting down.
ATGTTTATTCATTTAAAAACCCCCTCAACCCCTTAAAATGGTAGAATGGCTATGGATTGCGTTTGTTTTAATATTTAAATGTTTTTTAAAAAGTTGGATACATTGTGAAAAAGTAATAACATGGCGCCCTTGAGGTGATGTTCCACAAAAACGCGCCATACAAATCATCCAAATAGTATTATTATTATTATCATATTCACAATATTTCCCCCCCCCCCCCCCCGTTGTTTCTTGTAGTTATTTATTTATTAACATTTAAACCCGCTAAACTATTTATGTGGTTTGTCAGCAGGGACATAAAGACAACATTTTATGCAATAACAAGATACAAATTAAACGATATATGATGATACATTAATAATTACATTAATTGGTTAAATTACATAATAGTATAAATATAAATAGCAGCATTATATAATAAGCGAGTACAAATAAATGTATGTACAAATTAGTATAATCAAATATTTCCTGTTTAATAAGAATATAATAATAGGTAGAACCTACAAACAAGCTGCTATATGACAGCTTTGTGGGACTACCCTAAATTTGTACAAATGTTCTATCTACTAAATAAATAATAATAAATTAAAAAAACATGTACATTTCCTCAGAATGTGAATTACATTTTGGAATACAGAGGCTTCAGTGAGGCATCAATATAAATCATTATTATCCAATAGCAATTTCCTTAGATTATATTTAACTTTAGCAGTATACATTATTTACTTTTTTTAAATTTAATTTAATAATGTTTATTATTAAGTTCTGCAAGTGTTATAGTTTTTATTATTGTGACAACTGTTTCGGCTTACAAGGCTATTTTCAAACACAAAAAAAAATATATATATATAGTATACATTATACATGTTATTAATTTTTAATTATCATTGGTAGTTGATTAAATATTTTAGGTACAATATAGTTTAGGATTCTTTCACCATATTTATTCGTACATTTCGGAACTACCAATCCTTCATTTTGAGTGAATCTTGTATTATGTTTATAGCAAACCCTTTCCCTATACAATGAATCAGACGATATAACATGTTGAATTACAATATTATAAAACAATAATCCTTTGACAGGTAAAACATTTAGAGACTTGTATATTAATTTAATATTACTTCTGTGTTGATTGGCATATTTATGGATTAACAATTTTATGAGGGAGTTTTGTAATGACAATTTTTTGATTTTGACGTTTATTTATTTTTTAACTAAGATATAAGTGAACAACAACTTGAGTCCTTTTTTTATTTATTTTGTATCAATGTTCACATGCAAACTTAAATACTAGTATTGTTTTATCAATGTTCACATGCAAACTTAAATACCAGTATTTTTTTATCAATGTTCACATGCAGACTTAAATACTAGTATTTTTTTATCAATGTTTACATGCAAACTTAAATACTAGTATTTTTTATCAATGTTTACTTGCAAACTTAAATACTAGTATTGTTTTATCAATGTTCACATGCAAACTTAAATACTAGTATTGTTTTATCAATGTTCACATGCAAACTTAAATACTAGTATTGTTTTATCAATGTTCACATGCAAACTTAAATACTAGTATTGTTTTATCAATGTTCACATGCAAACTTAAATACTAGTATTGTTTTATCAATGTTCACATGCAAACTTAAATACTAGTATTGTTTTATCAATGTTCACATGCAAACTTAAATACCAGTATTTTTTTATCAATGTTCACATGCAGACTTAAATACTAGTATTTTTTTATCAATGTTTACATGCAAACTTAAATACTAATATTGTTTTATCAATGTTTACTTGCAAACTTAAATACTAGTATTGTTTTATCAATGTTCACATGCAAACTTAAATACTAGTATTTTTTTATCAATATTCACATACAAATTTAAATACTAGCATTTTTTTATCAATGTTCACATGCAAACTTAAATACTAATATTTTTTTTTAATATTGTTTTCATATTTAAATTAATTCCACAAGTTTTAATTTTATTAGGCCCGCGAAAACGCGCGGTAAGAGGTGAGAGAGTGTGTGACGTCATCTGGTCCTTGTTTGTGTGAAAAATAAGTGAAAATATTTACAAAACCGGGACACGCTTAATACGGACTAAAAAATTAAATTTAAAAAGTTGTAGTAGTTAGATATTAACAGTTAATTAACTAGTTACTAGTACCAATCAATTCAGTTACCGGAATTTCGAAAAAAGTGCTTTTTAATGGTTATTTTTTTCAATTTAAAAACACGAAATGTCATTCTTCACCGAAACTTGCAACAGTTCCTAACATAGCGTTATGTAATAAAATGTTTAAAAAAAATCAAAATTTCAAATTTTCAAAAGCTCTACCAATATTGTTGCCGAGCGTCAAATATGTTCTGTCAGTTTCAATTCGGCTTTGAAAGAGTTAAAGTACCTCCTACTTATCATTCAAAATACTATTGATAATAGGCATTGCACGCGAGTCTATTTGAAAAAAAATATATATATTTGATTTTCATCCCCTATTCAGATCTGGTTAAAATTTATAAGTATATTAGTTGTATTTTAGGTTCTCTAAAATCTAGTTTTTTTATGAAACTAATTTGTAGTGTATTTTCTGCAGATACTATGGAGCGCGCTGTCAGTGGCGCTGGGCCTAGAGGTGCGAGGTCAGCTCATCCGGGGAGTCCCCTGCGTCAAGAGGTTCCATCAGCTCTTCTGCCCCACTGCGGGGAACACATACCCCATGTGAGTACAACCTTATCTAACCTAACCTGACTACTACATAACCTGTAGGTACCAAATGATGAGACAATGCCTGTTCTATGTGAGTAGATGATACTTACCTAACCTAAACTAAACTAAACTGTACCTCTGCCACTGTACATCGGTTACTTTAATTTTAAGATTGCATTTAAGGGGGCGGTAAAGTTTTAAAACCTATTTTTTTATGTACAACATGTCGAGAGTATTGTGTCAAAATTTCAAGTAAATCGGAGCAAGACTAACGAAGATACAGCATTTCAAGCGACCGCATTTTCGAGTATAAAAACTTTAAATCGATTTTCTCGCAAACAAATTTTTGAAGTTTGTGAAATTCATAACTCAAAATCTACTTGACCGATTCTTTTGAAATTGTATACACTATTTCTACACATAAGTCAACCGATTAGGTATCAGGTATTCTGAGTTTTTTTTTTTTTACCAATTTTTTCCATTTTATAATAACAAGTTCACCGATTTTTTTTTTTGCAAAAACCGCGTTTTTCACTTGAAAATACTGCCAAAAATAAAAAAAATCGAAAAAAAAACTTCCTCTGAATACCTACGAAAACATATCACATTTTAAATGCCCCCCACCCCTCCCTTAAAGTAGAGACGATAAAAACAGATTTTTGTGATGAACTTTAAAAAATAAATTATATTTAAAATAATTTTACCATAATGATTATTTCTTTAAAATAATTATTTTAATTTTTCCAAACTTATATTTTGAATGCTTTTCAAAGAATACATGGTGGCCCAAAATTTGCACTGTATTTTATTTACCATTTTTACTCCAAATAATCTCAGGAATCACCGGTTAAAGTAAGTTTATTTATTTATTGTTTTGGAACTTTATAGAGTATTTACCGTGAAAACGTTATAAGATTGAAGTTAAGTGAAGTACGTCCTTTAGCACCCTGTATATTTTCTATCAATAAATTTAAACCGTACGCAGCTGTATTTACCGCGTCATTAAAAACGCAATGCTAATTAAGTTGTTTCATTCCGTCATTATATTTTTTTCTCAGAAACATCGATGATAATTATTATTATTGATTCAACGAAAAAATTGCACAAACTTCAATTCCTTGTTAAGAAAAAAACATTATCATTGTACCTATAAATAGTCTGCATGTAAACAATAATATTACGTGTACATATCGTCACTTTGGTTGGATAGAGTTCTAACTTCACTCTACCTTGTTCTGAGATATCATTGTCAAAGTTTGCAAAGACCATTTCTCATAATTTATTTACCACTTTCTAATTTTAGGATGAATGTTATGTAAAATATGACAATACAACGTATACTTACCATTTTAGAACATACCGAAACGCGCAGATAGAACCATATGCAACCGGCTAGGGCATAATAATTATTTGCGTAAGGTTCTAACTATATTTCCTTAATGCTATTCCAAGACACGTTCTAATTAAATTTATTCTGAATGTGTTAAACTAAAATATTGAACCTCAAAATTATAAATTGTTAAATAGATTTTGAAAATTCGTCTTCGCAAATATTGTCACCTCAGAACATGGTAAGGCAAAATTAGAACCCTATCCAACTAAAGTGATGAACTGCACTGCGCCTCATAAAAACGATCAACTGTCAGATAGAAAAAAATGACATTTGCAAAAGGTTCAAAGTGATGTTAGAATCGTGTAAAATAAACGGAAGCTTTAAAAACTTGACACGCAAGAATCTACGGAAATACAATATAAATGCTTTTGTAAACTATTGTGTATATAGAAATGACCAAAAAAAATAATATTACATAAAAATTTTGAAAAAATGTCAGTTTGAACCTTGTCTAACTGAGGTGAGATGTATTGTTGAATTTATTACTCCTGGACAATCTAGCACGTTGGTCGATAAATATTGTTGGTGTTAGAAATTCTTATCGTTCTCTAGTATGACGGAAGACCACCAACAATTCACAATGACCAAGTGGTCTTAATATATTCGACATCAACTGTTGTTTGTACATTAGCGCTCTGCAGTCGTCCTTGGGATCGATGTAGACAAGTTACCGACATCATCGATAAAATCTATATCGTTTGACCGTTCTGGATACCCTGACAATATAATGCCCGAATTCTAGTGCGCCTGGCATTACTCTAATCCGCAATATCTCTAACAGAAAGTACTATCAATAGTGATGTTGTCATTGTTGGTTTCGGTCCGTGGTTTTAGGTCAAAAATCAACCATATCTAAAGTGGTGTTTGACAAATTGACATCCTTACCTTGACATGGCTAAAAATGTAGTCCAGTTTAGACCGGGGTTGGTCAAACTGTGGTCCGCTGCAATTACGGTACGATAAAGACTTTAGAAAAATCAATGCATTGTTTGAAAGTATTTAATCTAACGAGTAAAGTTGAATAAAAACAAATCACTTTGTATTCAATTTTTTTTTACATTAACTCCACACAGGAGGCATGAGGGAAAAACTTCCTCAGGGCCTATGCCATCTTTGAAAATGCTGTGTGGAGGGTTTTTTAAGGGAAAGGAAGAAGAGGAAGTCCTGGGAAGGAAAAGGTTTGAGGGGTGGGTAGGAATCTGAGGATAAATATGTCCAGGACTGATGGACGTGTGAAGCCATCCCTCCCACTACGGTGCAAGGCGTTGGGTCGAGAGGGTCCGGCTGAAGAGATCAAAAGGTCTCCTTCAGCCAGTCTCTCCCGATCCGGCCTGTCACGCAGATGGTCGGCAGACGCATCCGCCCCCAAGTGCCGGACAAACCTAACCCCATGAACCCGGGCACCCCTGCTAAGTCACCAAACGTAGCGAACCACTTGGGTTGACCTGTGGCAGAGGTGTTGATCGTCCAATAAATGGTTCCCAGGGCGGCGGTACCCATACCAAATTTTCAACACGTTTCGAAAACATTGGTTTCTTCGCAAGGATAAATTGAAAATTAACAATAATAACAATAGACAAATAAGTACCTATAGATAAAAATAAAACACTAATAAGAGTGGTTGATTAATTAGTTAAAGGTAGATATCATAAAAAACAATTATATAAAATAAAAATATTATTTTCCAATACTCAATTCAGCCGTAATGAGATCGATTATTATTACTTATTAAGTTATTACTTCTTATTAAGTTATTAGATATTAGTAATAACTAATAATATTACTTATTAAGACGAATATAAACGCCAGAAATAGTCGACTTCTTACCCCTTGAAAACTCCGCGTATTTTTGGTATTATCTGCGTGATGAAAGTAGCGCCAAAGTCTTTTTTTTTATAATTTTACAAGAGCGAAAAATAGTTAGTCAATCAATAAAGTCAAAAATAATCTTTACCATAAAGGGGTATTTTTTAAAAGTTTTTTCTTGTATAACTTCATATTTATCTATTGAGAAAAAAAAATTATTTAGTACTTTGCGCTTTTATTTTTTGTAACGTAATTAATAATTTTATTTTAATTCCACTCGTTGAAAAGGTAGGAAATGCTTCAATGTATCCAAAACATATTTTTTCATAGTCCTAATGTAAACCGATTCGTAGTAAAGATAAATCTAAATAGTGATTTGGCGTATAACTTCATCTTAACATTTTCAAGTCTTGTTTGAGTTTCAGTTTTTGTTTCAGTTTCAGCCACAGTTTCAATTCAGACGTAAATTTGAAAGATTTCATTCAACTGTAATGCGTTCGATTATTTTTTTTATCAAATAAGAATTGTAATTAAATAGAGTGTAATTATCGGACAATCGTGATGTCACAAGTAAACTGTATTTGTATTTGTTACTTCTTCAATAATTGCAAATTCAAATGTAAAGTCTTCGTCCTGAAGTCCTGAGCCGAATTGATCACAGATAAATTTTGATTTTGGCGTCTTAAATTAAATTGTTTAAATTTTTTTTAGCATAGCTGTTGTATTACACTTATAAACAATCAATATTTTTTTTTTATAAAGTGTTCGATAAATACACTTTCTTTAAGGGCCGGTAATACCCACCCAAAAAGAAGAAGGAGAGATTCGATACTGATTGATTTGGAGAGAGCGCGCTAATACTAAAAATTCAAGCGAAAATTGGGAAAATGTTTAATAAAACACGACTCGTTTACAATAGAGCAAAAATCTCTCTTAAACAACTTAAGTAGCATTTAAAGAAACACTGAATTTTTTCGTACATATAATTTTCGGAGCATACTTTGCGTTTTTTTCTATCCAGGTAATTTTATGTATTTAAGGTTTCGGCTCTACAAATCTTTAGATATTATCTTAAAAAATAACATTAATTTTTTTAAGAACTTAGAAACTTAAAGTGTTCAAGGGACATGTGTTGTAAATCGGAATTCCGGCCCTTAAATATAAAACTCATTCGATTAAAAAAATAATCGATTGCTTTACAGCTGAATGAAATCTTTCAAATTTATGTCTAAACTAAAACCGAGGCTAAAGCTGAATTAGAAACTGAAATTGAAACAGAACTTTGAAGATCGTTATAAGTAAGAACGCAATCGATATCATCACAGTTCAATTGAGAATTGTAAATAAACGTCAAAACTGAATCTGAGGCTGAAACTGAAGCTGAGTCTGAGGCTGAACTGAAGTTGAGGCTGAGACTGAAGCTGAAGCTAAAACTTAAGATGGATCTGAAGCTGTAAATGAAACTGAATCTGAAACTGAAGCTAAAGCTGAAACTGAAACTGATGCTGAAATATAATGAGTTTTTTTGTTTTGTTAATTACAGAGACAGAATAGAGCACTTCATAGACGAGAACAAGGCGCTGATGAAGCGTATGTACGGCGACTTCACCGTGTTCACCGAGTACGGACTGCCGCGACGGGGCAAGCGCGGCGCGCCCGGCGTGCCCGACCCGCTGGGCGCCGGGCCCGAGGTGCGCGAGCCCTGGGCGCGGCGGGCACGCCAGGCCGGGGGCACCACGCGCGCCCGCCCCACCAGCGCGCCCGCTACTCCGCCCTTCCTGAACCCCAATCAGGGAAACTCTAGCGGAAGGTATGTACTGTAAACTAATTCATTGTTAATATGCGTCTTAATTTTTCGTGGCTTTTATCTTGAGAGGGTATTACCAGAGAATACCGGAAATTGGTCCTTTTTAAATCAAATTCTAGACGTTTTGACTCTTTTCTACAAAAAAACATTAATTGATTTTGAAAGATTGTTATTTTATCTGGTCCACGCAGTTTTAAAATTTTGAAAACCTAAGTGTGTTTTTAATATACTAAAGGTTATACCGCTGATCGTGGGCAGATTTGCTCAATTTTAAAAGGTTGGTTTTTTTTAACAACACAAATTTCAAATCATATAATCATACAACAAAATAAATCAATACATAATCTGGTCAACAGAGTTTTGAGAATTTTAATTTTAGTTGAATTAAAACCATTAAAAAATAAATCCGAGAACGTGTTTTGTGACAATAATACCTCCGTTTTTCTATTTATTTAAGGTCTCTCAAACTAAAATATTTCAAATTTTTTTTACACATTTATTTTGTTTAGACATTATTAAAAAATCATAAATTCTTATGATCAAAAAATACTTACAAGAAGTACACGATATTTAATAATTTATTATCGTGCTTTTTGAGCATTTTTATTGCTTACTTGATTGCAGGAATATATTAAAGCAAGTTTTGAATTAAATAAATCGATATTAAATTTTTAAATAAAAAAAATGATATGGAGAATAATCGTTCTTTCTTATTAGAACCTCCCTGTACAGTTGCAAGCATTTTTAATATTTTATTCTCAGCCGCTAGTCAATCGCTCTTAACCTGAAAGTAGCTAAGTCACAGTTTTCGTCTCCAATATTTTTGGCAAATATTTTATGGTATGAAATTCTTACATATTTACTTTGATTAAAAAAATAGCAACCTTTAACCATAAATTCAACGGGGCCTTGATTTGGTCATTAAAATTGATTTATAGAGAGGTTCTTAATATTTTAACATTGACGGGTTCGAAATTTGGATAGGTTTCGACTATTGCTTCATAATGGCCTATTATTTATATGTTACAAGTTACAAATACTCACTAACTTATCTAATATAAATTATTAGATATTGAAAAAAAATCGCCTTGAGCAAGCCTACTAAAAACGAAGTTAGATTACCTATTAAATAAGTGAGAAAAATATTATTTGTTTTTAAGACTTGTTCGTATGGAAAATCAAAGCTCTTATATTTTTCGTTTCCAAAACATTTTTTTATATCTGTATTTTCATTTATTGGCTAGAAAAAAATACTATTTTGGCTATTAACTTTTAAACAAAATTGAACCGTAAGAATAGACATATTTTTGCCGATTAATTACAAGTCTTCTGTTACGGTAGGCAAGGGCGTATATAAGGGGGGTTTAGGGTGGTAAGGTGTATTTTGTAGGAAAATCAAAGAATGGGTTAGGTTTAGTTTGTTAGATGTATGTTTTTTTTCTTCACTTTTCTTTAATGTTCTGATTTGTCATGGAACAACCTTACAAAAAAGAGCAAAAAATGATAAATTAGTGTGTTATGTTTGGTTTGTTAGGTGTAATGGTGTTTTTTCTTCACTCTAATGCTCTGATTTGTCATGGATCCTGTGGTATATTTTTGTTAAAAAGGCTCAAAAATGCGCTTTCTGCGGTAATTTACTTGTTATCCTAACTCTGTAGGAAGTTGTTGAAATTACAATCTGTCGACGAGATATTGTCTGAAGAAGAGGCTTTTTCTATAGTGGAGGTTCGAGCCCCACTACTTCAATTTTCCTGGTGTTGACCACCTTGTTGAGCCTTGACGGCTCCTCCAATCCTCGCGGTCCCTTCCTCAGCTTCTCCTGCCTTCAACTTTGTCATTAAATCCTTCGGGATTAGGTACGGGATAGAATTCAGAAAATCCGTGGATTCTGCGGGATTTTTATTAAGGGGTATTAAATTGAAATTATGCCATAAACGTTTCATAAACAATTTTATTATTCATTTTTTTATAAGAAAAACCATCTTTTTAACTTTTGAAGGTTATTCCTATCAATGTAATATATCATTGAAGAAAAAGATAACAATATTTTTTTTTTATCATGAAAATGAACAAGACATAGAAAAATAATAATATATAATGGCTGCAACTGGGACTCGAACCCAGAACCTCACGTCTAACCGGGACATGCGCATTAACCTGGTTTACGCATTGAGCTTCTGGGTTTAGCTAGCAAAATTGGTTAACGCGTATGTCCCGGTTAGAGGTGAGGTTCTGGGTTCGAGTCCCAGTTGCAGCCATTATATTTTATTATTTTTCTATGTCTTGTTCATTTTCATGTTTATTTTTTATTATTACTATTGTTATCTTCTTCTTCAATGATATATTTTTATTATTATTTGGAATCAATTATCTTTGATACTAGTATATTATAAACAAGACATTGAACAGGTAACGTAAGTAATTTAAGAGGACTTTTCGTATCAATCGTCTTTAGTGCTAGTAACATTATAAGAAGATATTGAAAAGGTAACATAATAAGCATTTGAAGACTTTGATAATAAAAAAAATATCATAAAAACTTTGTAGGTACCGACTTCTGGGCATTCTGGCACTTTTTGGTGCAACAGCATGTTTTTGGTGTAAATTTAGTTTTTTTCATCCAGCAAATCCCACACATTAAATATCTGCCAATCTGCGATATCAAATATTGCTGAAATATGATTTGCCAGTGACCATGAGTTTCTCCAGGTTAGCGATCTCAGATTGGCCAATAACGTGCTCTCAACATCTTAGGATACGATGAGTTTAATATAATTTTAATATAATTTGCGTTGTTTTTAGAATCGATGCCTGCGAATCCAAGATGGAGATAGTGACGCCATACTGGGCGCTCAACTCGGCGGGAAAAGTCCGGGCCGTGGTCAACACAATGCACTTCGAGCAGGCCATACACCAAGAAGTCTGTTCGTAAGTACAATTCCAACTTCTTTCATCCTCCATTTCCATAGATAATAGAAACAAGCTGATATACCTATGACATGGGTGCGCACTGACTGTCGCCGAACTACTACCAAACTGCACGTACTACTAAAGCAGTAATGCAATGAAAGATATGATTTTCATGTGTAGAAACATACTCCCGCGGTAACTAAAACACAGTATATTCCTTGAGGTTCTCAAGGAAGAAGACATTGCATTTTTATTACCACGGCAGCATAAATGCGGGCCCCTGTAGGTACGTAAATGCGATTTTCAGTAGATTGGGTGAAGGATGTTGGCGACACTTTTGTTCTTGCCTTTTTTATACATTAAGGTAGCGACAGACTCGCAGCTCACACCAAAAATATACTTATAACACAATAGCGCTCGCCATACAATCCCATGAGACCCGCCAGACGTAAAAAGATCATGTGTTATAAGCGTGGTTTGAATCTTCGCTAATCGGCGTTATTTTTCGTGATCGCTACGATCGCGATATCAGAAAAGTTATGCGACCCCCCTTCGCCGTAAACAGGAGAGGGGTCTTTTTGAATACACGGAGCATGCACGGAGCCGTCAAGTTGACATATCCAGTACAAAGAAATGATATTTTCTCGACCGCTTCCGATTCAACTGACCCCCTCTCCTGCCGTAGGAAGAAATATTTTATAACGTAGTGTGTCAGTAGAAAAGATACTTTTTATAACGTAGAATATAACGTAAAGAAATATTTTATAACGTAGTGTGTCAGTAGAAAAGATACTTTATAACACAGTATCTTTGTATGTGAGCTTCGAGTCTGTACCATGCTTTAATCGTGCAAGAAACATGGAATTGCCTCTCTCCCTTGTTTATTTTATCTATGCGTACTCGGAGCCAGCCCTGTGCAGGCACAATAACGAAGTGGAGTGAAAAATATTTTGACTTATAAAAAATATACCAGTATTTTTTTTAGTTCTTTTTCATAATTAAAGTAATTCTACAAGTTTGAATTTTATTAAAGCCCGCCAAAACGCCCGGTAAGAGGCGGGAGAGTGTGTGACGTCATCTGTTCGCTTATTTGTGTGAAAAATAAGGGAAAATATTTACAAAACCGGGGCACGCTTAATATCGACCAAAAAAATAAATTCAAAAAGTTGTAGTACTTATATTAACTAGTACTAATCAATTCAGTTACCGGAATTTCAAAAAAGTGCATTTTGATGGTTATTTTTTCAATTTAAAAAACACAAAATGTCATTTTTCACCGACCGCTATATTATTGCAAGTTTCCGTAAAAAATGACACTTAGGGGGTTTCTCACCATCCTTCCAACAGCTTATCTACACTAATAACGAATATTTTCGATTTACGATTTACGGTTTATTTATTTATTAAGTTTGAGTTTATAATTCGGTACTTGAACCGATGAATAGTGGCTATATATTGGATAAGTTGGCCGAGTTTTCTAACCACTGCGAGTATTTTATTTTTAATAATATTCGCTATTAGGGTAGATAAGCTATTGGGAGGATGGTGAGAAACCCCCTTAGTTAATATCTAACTACTACAACTTTTTAAATTTATTCCCGGTTTTGTAAATATTTACCCATATATTTCACACCAAACAGACCAAATGACGTCACACACCACACACTCCATTTTCTTACTCTCGAAATAAATGTTTTTCATAATAGCCATTTTTTCGGCGGGCAAAATGGGGCACTTCAAAAGAAGTGAAACAATTTATTATGTCTATAATAATATATACTTTTTTAAAGTTGACGTGAGATTTTTAAGGACCCCCCCCCCCCCCCCCCCCTATTTTTTGCCTAGCCCTGATAGTAGTGGAAGCCCCAAAATAAATAAGGATTCTCCAATTTCATTAAATTTCGAAGATCTCTCGGAATTCTGCTGCGAAGGGTATAATGGCAGTATGACAAAGAATGTGTTCACTGAAAATTTTAAAATCCCAAAGTCTATCAAGAAGGTCGGTCCAATCATTCCCGCAATTTTTAACAATTAATAATAGTAATAATATAAAAATGTATCTATATCCATATCACGACTATGTAAAACAGCGTGTTTTTTTATTATTTTTAAATCATACTATAATCATGCTCTACATTCATGTTATAATTGTAAGCTTTGTTTTTCAATTTTCTTTTCAATAATGTATGAATATTGTGGTATAAATAATATAATATAATATGTACAAAATTAATTTGTGCTATAACGCCATCTATCGCGATTCATTGGTATTATTACCACCTGAATTTTTAAAGATCTATTCATTGGTCTATCCATCTATTGGTTAGAATTCGAAGTAGAATTTGGAAGATCGTAATAGCTGGTAAATATCACGATAACGACGAATGAGTATATGGCCGGTTGGTGACGATCGTTGGCTAGCACTCAGCAAATACCGGTTCGAGCCCAGTAGCTTTCAAATTTGAAAAAGTGACTATTCTTTTTCCAAAGCAAGTATGGATCGCAACATGATTAGAACTAGCCCTTTTGCTCAGAATCTTTGACGTGTTCGAGGACTAATAATATGATGATCCTAACTTGTAATTTTTATTTTATTTTATTAGCCTTTATTGCAAAATTGACTTTCTGTCTATTTTTTTCGTGATCTTTCTACTAAAACATCCATTTCTATGCAATTAAAAAATATACTTTCGGATGTGACATATGTAACATTCTTAAATTCTTTTTTTTTTCAGTACATATTATTCCACAGTTTTTACAATTAATAGTTAATAGGGTTAAAAATAATTTACTTATATATTATTAATTATTAGGCATAGTTGTTGCCTTCCAAACAATTGATAGGGGTTCGATTTTCGACCGTAGCAATTTTTTGTTGTTGTAGTTTTTAATTTTTATATTTTTTATCATAATTTTTTTTAAATAACTACCAATTACCTACTCTACTCTTTGTTAGTAATTACATAACCAATTCATCAATAATAATTTATTTATCTTCTTTTATTTATAAGACCGGGAGGGTTTTTCACCATCCTAATAGCTTATCCATATTATAACGAATATTTAAACATAAAAATAAAATACTTGCAATAGTTAGAAAACTCGGCCAACTTATCCAATATATAGCCACTAGCCATAGGTGCGAGAACCGAACAATAAACTCCGACTTAATAAATAAATGAACCGTAAATCGAAAATAAACTTTATAGTATGGATAAGCTATGAGGAGGATGGTGAGAAACCTCTCTACTAACTGGTACCCAGCGTTGCCCGGCCAAAGGGGTTGATTCTGATTTTCCTTTGTTTAAGGCCAAGCTAAACTTCCTTTTTTTTAAGGCCAAGTTTGCAGAATTTCTCTGAAAAAATCTGTAGATTTGTATTAAAAAAAAAACGAATCCTCACACCATAGAATAAGCAATAAAGAATAACACAAGAAGTGCCTTTTGGACGACTTTTGTAATCCAATTTCAGGCAAGTGTAAGAGAGACAGACTCCATGCCTAGAACCAAAAGGTACTTATGTCTGCGGCACATTTTTTCCATTCAAATATGTACGGAAAGCACTTCCAGAATAAATTATATTCTCTATTCCCGTGGTTTTCAACCTGTGGTACGCGTACAACTTTGGGGTATGCGAAGCAAAAATTAGGGGTTCGCAACATCGTGGCACGTATGTAGGTTTTATATCTCAGCTCAACATTTTCAAATTTCGGCAGTTTACGCTCGGTCAATCAGTCAATTTTCTTCCTATGAGTTTATTAAAAATAAATATCGCAATCGCCTGAATGCTGAACCAGACTTGAGGCTCTACCTATGTGAAATTAAGCCAAACTTTGTAAAATTTTGCTCTGCCAAGCCGGCTCAAGGGTCACATTGATTGTATGTTAACATTGTATGGTTGATTATACATGGTGTAACAGGAAATTGGGCATTTATTTTTAACTACTGATACATGAGAAACTTTTTTTCTAGAAAATATTAGAGGTTAAAAAAATTAATCCTCCCAATACACTTTGGGGGTTTGGAGTTGTGTACAGAGAACATGATTTTTTATTCGTCGAAATAAAAAGACGTCGAACAAAATTTGTTCAATTTCGCATGTAGAATCACTGGTTAAAAATGTCCGAAGTTTGTTACACTCTGTATAAAATTGCATTATTTGTATTTGTGTGACTTGATTGTTAAATTCATGAAATAATGAGAGTATTCAAAAATTACAAATGAAACACGTCTTTCATTACACGTGTACACAAGATAAATGGTGGGTACAAGGTACAAGAAATTTTTAGTAAGAGTCAAGGGGTACGCAGGCTCAAAAAAGTTGACAACCGCTGCTCTCTTCTATGCCACAGACGCTTTTCTTTATGCAGGATGATATAGAAGATGGCTATCGTTAAATTGAATGAGTTTGCATGATAAAACATGGTTTATGAATCCGATGAATTGAACGTATGCACGTTTCCTTATATTGCAGCAAGACGCAGACGAACCGCTGCGCCGGAGACTGTGGCTGCGAACAGAAGTACAAGTGGCACCGCCTACTGGCCTACGACCCAGACCAGGACTGCGCCGGGATCTTCATGGACTGGTTTCTCTTCCCTTCATGCTGTGTCTGCCGCTGCACCCCCTAACCAGCCACCTCCTTTACTTTTATTAGTTCACGCAGCTCAGAATCCCACGTCGCCGCCATCAATGCAAATCTGGAATCTTCGCTTCCCTACAAGTTCTGAGCTGGTCCGATTATCCATTTTAATTCGGTAGTATAATTTTTAAATAAGGTAGCATCATCAAAAATGTACGATTGTAATATTATTCTCAATGGGGAGACATTGTATGTCGAATGCCATATTAAATCAAGAATGGAGGTGGTTTTTATTATACTTTTAATTTTAAATTACATTTATAAATACTCCGATTAATAACTCATAGCGTTAAGGTACCCTAGTTTTACTTATTTTTAACGTTAATCGTAAATTTTAAATGTAATATTAAAATTAGTTTAAAAGACTGCATAACTATATTATCAGTTTTACTTCTTGGCTTAGTAAAAAAAATCGTACATGCATATTTTTTAGCAACTCGGAGCATGAAGTGACACACCTCATTCATTCCTACAAATTAATAACCATTTCAACAATGATCCTAATATTTGATAAGATTTGAGGCTTAGATGGTTATTAAATACAGTGTTTGAACAGTAGGCGCATTTTCATGTGAAGGTTTTTCTTTACCCTTTTTAATTATAAGTTATATTTCTTAGTAACTTCTTTCTTTTCATTTCATGTTACTTATAAGAAATTTCTTTCAATTCTTTTGTCTTGGTTAGGTTTTTTTTAATTTTCCACTTAAAACTACAAGTAACATCGTTAAATTCTTTCCATTAGTTGGGTTTTCTTTTCATTTCTCTTTAGACTCATTCTTTCTTTACCTTTTCTCCTTACTTTTAATTTCTTTTTCTTTTACAACTTTGTGTTTTTTTTAAGCCATTTTTAACTTCATTCAACTCATGCGTGCAATAGATTTTTTTTATTATGCTTTTTTTTTTTAAATGATTTTATTAATTCATTAGGTAAGTAAGTTTTTAATTTCCTTTTTTCCTTTCTTTTCCTATTCTTAAGTTTTCTTCATTAATCTTATTGAACTTATATCATGTTTTAGTATTTTTAGTATAAGATTTTTTTTTTTCATATCTTTAGGATATTACTTCACTTTGATGGATTCTTTCGGCTTTAAATATTTTTTAGGTCCCCCTTAAAATATGTCCAAATTCTCTTTAATAAATTTCTTTTTTTCTAAATCGTTCCTCTAATATTTTTTATATCACTTCCTTATAATTGGCTATCTATAAGTTTTTTTTCTTTCTTTAGTTTATAAGTTTTGTCTCTTTCTTTATTTTATAAGTTTGTGTCTGTTTTTGTATTTAAAAAAAAATTGTTTTTAAATTTAGGTTTGGCAATATTTTCTTGACTTCTCAGGGTAGGATAACCATTTTTAAATTACAATAAACAATAATAAGCCAAAACTTGGGGGGTAGCTCTAAAACTAGCTGTAAATGGGGTCATAATATTTCACGCGTAATTATAAATAGTTTTAATAAAAAGTAATTTTCTTACAAATAAATTTCAAATCAACTGAAACGTTTAAATACTTTTTTTTTATCAATTCGTTCAAAGTAGCTGGAACCTACCCTGAAATAATGTAATTGACTAGATAATAATTTGCCAATGATTCTTTTTATTACTATTTCTGACTTTTCCACTGCCTTATTGTGTATTTTTATACTTTCTCTTTTTTTATTTCATCGGTTAGTTTCAACTCTCTTGGAAATTTGTATCATGAATCGCTACTATATTATTTTATAATACTGTAAATGTGCAATTAAATTAATATCAAGTATTGTTTACCTATTCTGAATAATTGATTACCGATTTTGATAGATCTTTGAATATTTCATATTAATAATGTTACCATTTGATTTTTGTGTTTATTATAATCATTAATATTAAGTATAATCTTTAGAGGTTTTTAAATGTTGATGTCCAAAATTCATTGCAAATTGTATTCCTAAATAGAAAACGTAGTTTGTTCTTAATTATCATAAGAACTAGTTAGATTTCGCCTCAATTGCTTTGTCTTTTCATATGTCCACATTAATTTAAAACACTCAAGATTACAACAACGTCACAAATATTTTCTTCTAATCTTAACATTGTTTTTCCTATTTTACTAGAATTAAAATAGAAAAACACATGTTTTAGTCTCATTAATATCATCTGAATTGTCATTTTATACATAAGACCTTTTGTCATAATAATCAATATAAATGTACAGAAATCTAAACAACTTTATCATAGGTCTTAGACTGGAGCTTATCTTCGCAATAGAAATGTACAGAAATCTAAACAATTTATTCTAATATAGGTATACTGAGTTTAGACTGAAGCTTATCTTCACAATAATATATTATTCTTCTTCTTCCTTCATCTTTCCTTTCTTTGTATAAATGGAAAAATATATATATTATTTGAAAGCAATTGAATAACTTAGTTAATTCATTGCCAAATATAAATTATTTTTTCGCTTAACGTTTTGCACAAAACTTTCTTCATTCTAAAATTAGTAAAGTAACATTTATTATAGATATTAAATTATTGCATGCGCCTCTTGGTTAATTAGTTGTGCAAATAGTCATTTTCTTCTTTCAATGCATGTACATTATTTCAGAAAGCCTATAACATCTTTGGGAAGCAATGTGTACCAAAGGTTGTCCCTGAAAATATTTATAAAAGTAATTTAAGATATTGTATTCTCATATTTTTAGTATCAAAACCATTAGAAGATAATTTACCTAGGATAATAATTTGTATTTAATTCAAATCATGCCTTATTATGAAGGTGAATAATGGAAGCTGAAGTAATTATCGAAGAGTTTCATAGTCTGTTAATGTTTTACCGATTTCTACCTAATTGTATTATAATATCCACAATTTGACCATAACGCATTGACTGCATATCAATATATTTTGAGATGAAAAGTACATTTTGACTTACAATTATAATATTAAAGTAAATTATAATATAGAGTCAACTTTATTACCTACTGAAATTAGATTCATGCTTGTTTTCTATAACTTCAATTAAAATCATTGAAATTCTTTTCTCTGTAATCATTTACTGTTAATTATTGTAGAATAAGATTTTAAGTTTCTATCATAACATAAATGAATGTTTAATTTTAAGATGTCTTGTATTCATTTTATTAATAATTAATTCCAGCATTTGATATAAAACTTGTTCAATAAAAAATAATCTTCTCTTGTATCTCCTTAATGTAATTTTCATTTTTGGAATAATTTCATAAATAAACAACATCATTTAATTCATATTTCAGGTAGCATTTTATTTAATTTCAATAAAAAATGAACAATATAAAACACTTTTTATATATTTATGCAATAAATACTGGAAACTCTCCACCTCCTAATCAAATGTTATCTGTGTATAATGGGGCCGACAGACCTAGCTATAAAAGCTCAAGCATTATTTGGCTTGGCTTACTTCAGCGTATCGCTCGTCATACATTCCCAATAGGAATGTACAGCAACCGATGTGCCGAAATACGCCAAACCAAAAAACGCTTAAGCTTTTATAGCTAGGTCTGTTGGCCCCACAAGTTCAAATTGTTTGAGCAACCACCATCGACAAAGGGGACAAGTTAAATAAAAAGATATGGCGAGTGACACCTTTAGTTATAATTTGATACCTTAATTTGTTTAAATTTTATTACTAGAAAATCTATGAAAATTGAACAGAAATAATAAAGTCACTATCATTTTACAAGCCCAATACTGCAGAAGAACCATTTGTAAAAATCTTCAGGAGGGATGAAAAACTATCTAGAGATATCGGTGCTCTTGCTTACTTATGTACTGGGGACGGTTCATTTCACACATTTAATACAACAAATGTCACTTTTGAAAGTTTTATTTTTCACTGTCTGTAATTTTTTGCATTTGGAAAAAAAAGTTTTTTGAAGTAAAACTTCTTTACGCACGCTTGACTTGGGGGGTAAACTGGCGAATGCTTGACGAAAAAGAAAAAACGTTATATACGAAAAGACGTTATATCGGGTATATATGAATTTACGAAAAGACGTTATATTGGGCGACTGTAGGAGCAAGAGAGAGCAGTGCGCCTGCACATTTTCTTTCTCTCTTCTTCTCATAGCCAGTGCATGAAATATCTCAGTCAGTATTTTTAAATACCAGTGACGAGCCAAACGCGGGGGAAAGCGGACGTCTTGATCGGGCGAGACGAACAATATTAAATTTAAATAAATATTTGTAGAAAATTAATAGCCTATATGTATATACATGTATATATTTCATACATATATACATATAGATGGAGCTAGAGAAGTTTTACTTTAGTCGTGTGTTCTAAAGCACACTCGTTTTTATGCATAGGTGTACTTTTTATAAAATGTGCGAACCACATGGACCTAAAACATTAAATCATACAGGAAGGTACTTACAGTTATATATATGGAATTATAATAAATAGAAATGTTAAATGGAAAGACCATATCAACCTTATTGTAGAATGAATACAAAAAACTTGTATTACATTAATCATTCTCAATTGAGTAGGCGAGTATGAGTACGACGAGCCCGGGAAACCCTTTATTCGATAACCAACACCCCTGCCATAGGTCGCCCAAAGTGGTTCACATCGTTTGATGACTTAGTAGGAGTGCCCTGGTCCTTGGGGTGAAGTTTGTCGAAGTCTTTTTGGAGGATGCGTTTTTCCACCTCTGATTGTACAGATAGTGACACCCGAAGAGGATTGTCTTTATGGTCTAAAATGGTGATTTTTCTAAAAAGAGGGGGTTTCATGACTTTTCGTCATACCAGTATACTGTTGCGGCCCACGTAACTTTACAAATATATTTATGCGGCCCGAAGAACAAAGAAAATGATTATCAAGAATATGAGCTATCGAATAGATGATGCGCCGTTGCATACTAACATCGTATCGAAACGTGTTTCACTAGTTAGAACGCGATAATCGGTGCGGGTAGCATTACCGGATTTTGAGGTTTCCGGTCGTTGTACGTCATGAGTTCATGAGCATGCTCATGTCAACAAATGGAGTCTGTTCCATTTGCCCAGAACTAAACAAAATAATCTTGTTGCCTGCAATGCAATTATTTAAGAATCTGAAGACAATATTAGTGAAACTCAATCTAAATTTGAAACAAAAAATCAGAAAAAGATCGGGTCACGTCTGGGACTTGAACCCAGGACCTTCGGCTTTCCGGGAAGATGATCTAACCTCTGAGCTAATGTGTCCCTATCCGATTAGGTCATAATGAAGTAAAATCATGTATGGTTTCACTTAGTTTGTATTTATTACTGTTGTATGAATAGTGTTGAGTCCCTAACTGGCTCCAGATGGTTGGGAGCAGTTGGGACTATTGTGCGGCATAAAAAAAAAGTCGACTACCCCCCACCCCCTCTCAAAACCCCCCTCCCACCCACCACACCAACTCAGTCACCCACCCCCTCATCAGAGGTAGAGTTGTGATGAGGGGTGGGTGACTGAGTTGGTGTGGTGAGTGGGAGGGGTGGTGAGAGGGGGGTTTTGAGAGGGGGTGGGAGGTAGTTACCTTTTTTTAGGCTGCACAATAGTCCCAACTGCTTCCAACCATCTGGGGCCAGTTAGGGACTCAACACTATTCATACAACAGTAATAAATACATTTGTTTGAGGTGATCGTAGCCACTGTAATACCTAAGTATCTACCGCCGGTATTTCATGAAGGTTATGTGCATTATCATGCAATGCTATGAACTCTCCAACACAAATTTAATGAAGCGTTTATTTATTTATGTGAAAGGGTACTTACATTAAATTATAACGGTGGTCGTTGTCAAGCATAGTTAGCAGACGGGCACTGCACAATATATTTTTTAAACTACGCAGACAATAAAATCAACATGTATTTCCACTTCCATTGAATTTTTAAAATAAAAACAACAACACTTCACATACATAAATATATGACAGCACTTACGATCATTTTATCTAAATAATATAAATTGATAATACATAGTTAGTATAACAGTATTGGCTGTGAGAATCTTATATCCATTTTTAGCGTTACAAAAATATTGCCAATTTACATTTCATTTGTCTAATAAAATATGTGTGTGTTTTTATTATTTTTTTTCGTTACCAGTAATTTTAGTTAGAAGAAAAACGTAAGGTGAGCTATTTATAAGTTTGAATTCAAAAATTTTACATTTAATAAATTACACGGATATTTCAAGAAATAAAATTTGAAAGCGTTTTTCATCGACTTTCAAAATAAGTTTTTAATTTTTGGATACGTTTACAAATATTGCACTAATTTGGATTTTATTGCAAAACGGAAATATTCTGATCAACTGACAGAATATGGTGGAGGCCTGATGGGTCATTTATGCGTGATGTGAACATGATGGGTTCTAACATAATTTTTTAAATATATGTACGATTATTAATTTGTAGGAAAATGTTCGTAATAAAAAAATAAAATCAAATTTTGTTGTGGTGTCATAAAAAATAAAAAGGTTTATAAGACGAAAGAATTCTGTTTTTTTTTTAAATTTAATTGTGTCAACACAATTGCTTAAAAATCGATGCATCTGTCGTTCTCCATAAAATTCGAGGACGGACCGCGCTGGAATTCGTTTGATTTAATATGCACGACCTCGCTCGGCGACTCTCATAAATGCGGGGATGGAAGGGTAGGTTACTGTAAAGGCCGGTCTCTTGCGACCAATTTCACAAACAATACCTCAAACATTACCATAAACATGGGGCAGGGCCACAACGTTTGTTGTTTTCCATGGGCCACGGAAAGCAAAAACATTGTGGCCCCGACTTAGCTATGTGTAAAAATTTTCGTCGGAGGAGACGCCGCTTAAGTTATGATGTGATGAATTATCATGTGAGGAAGTATCGTGTCTGAATAAATTTACTATGGGAATTCAGACGCTGAGATCTCATAGTCTGATTAGACATGGAACCGGTGAGATCCCATTCTACGACCAGACATGGAACGTTTACACCTACATTGTTTAAAAAAAAAAAACATGTCGAACAAGAGATGGTTTTTTACTGGACACCAAAAATATGTACTTTTTAGTGAATAATGTAGTTTTTGAAATTACCGTTGTTAGCCTTTCTTGAGAAATTAGAGTTTTTTAATTGACAAAACTATTTATTAATTTTCGTATTGCTTGTGTACTTTCGCGAAAAATATTTTTTTCTTAATACTTCAAAGCATAACTTGTAAAAAGCGTTTATAAGTTTATCGCGCGCCATCCACGAAAGCGTAGAATATGAATTCTTTTGACATTCACCTCAAATATTTACATATTCTTAAAATTACAATTCTCAGTTTTAATCACAACCGTTCTTATTTATTACCATGATGAATTATGACAATCTCTACGGTATTATTCATATTTCAAAAAGTTGCCAGTTGCAAGTAGATCGGTCACCCTTTTTTTACCCCAAACATGGTTTATTTTTATTTTTGTGACATGGTATCATTGGTTCCCTATGAAATGCAGACCAAAATCGACAACTTCGTGTTTATTTTTGACAGGAGGTTTTCAGAGCAGACATCAAAGTAGGGATAATCTCGATACGCAATAGTTAAAAATCAAAATGTTTCGTCAGTTTACCCAGAAATCTCTTAAGTTATGTGAATTTACTATTGCGAACCAGCTTGTAAAGTATGTTTCCGATAATCAATACGTAATACTATAAATGACATTCAATGATAATAATTATTGACAATGATTGTAATTTTCATCTTACATATTATATCTACCCATTGATGTATACTTACCTAATATTATTTCCACAAAAAATCAAAAAATTTGTTTACTTCCATATCTTTCGTAACTACATTTTTTAAATCATATCTTTTGCACCTACATTGAATTATTAGTTTGTCTAATGAGCTTAAAATTTTTCCAGGATAAAAAATGTTCACAATGTGTGCAATAATACTAGAACCCTCTCCAATATAGGCACAACAAAAACCAATCGAAACAGAGGCAACTTATTTGCTATTCAACGCAGGTCGATGTTTATCCAAACCCAAGATACACCTAATCCAAACAGTCTAAAGTTTCTTCCTGGTACCGCCGTCTTGGAGCCCGGACACACCATGGACTTTCCCAATGGAACAGCCGCTTTCTGTAGTCCCCTCGGTAAGCTAGAGCTCTGTATAAAAAACTATTATTTTGTGATAATAATAATATAAGCACATTATAGATAGCTCGACATTAAAATTCCGCCTTTAAAACTCGCGCCACCGAAAAATACGATACCTATTCCCAATTTGTGCGCGTAACAATCTGCACATAATCATCCATACTAAAAAATCATAGCCGATACAAATCCCTGTGACGGTGAGAAACGAACTAAACTAAGCAATATTAACCCAGCTCGGTGCGGAGCTCGCAGATGTCATGTGACCTCCGAACATTGTCGAGTCCCCGCCGATGCGATGCCCGAGATTATCGCAGGATGACCGGCTGACGGTTGATCTTTGCACTTTGTACCATAATATGGATGCAAGTTAAATGTTATATGTTCTATATTATGGTATTTAAATTTGTAGTTATTTTGATACATTTTTTATTTTCTTGTTTCTGCATTTCTCCAACTTTTTGCTACCGTGTAGACCGATTTTGACTTCAGTTTTCGTGTTAATTTTTTTAGATAAGTTTTTTTATCACTTAGTTATGAGTACATTTACTAAAGTTTCGGTAAACGTATGCAATTTTGTGTTGTACTTTCTCCAGTATTGTTTCGGCTTTCAAATTGAAAGCGGTTGCGTTTATCGATTGTCGCGAATATTCTGTCGCAATTTTTTTTCACAATGGCAGAATACAGTGGATATATACAAAAAATAACGCTAATACTAATGAAAAAAAAGGTTGGAATTTTTTTTTGTAAAAGCGTGTAATGGATTTTTTGTATAGGAAAAGTGAAAAATTCTAATTTTATTTCGTGCCACCTTCATATTTGGTTTTTTTATGTTTTAAAATATCAAGCATATATCCTACATTCTACGTTATTTTTCTTATTGAAAACAAAAAATTGCAACGTACATTGAGTGCTGTAAAAATCATTAAACAATTTAATTCCTCTAAAACTTTTCTGGTTATCTAATAATTTTGTCGAGGAGTGTCAAGTTATTTAAAAACAATAGTATGTAGGTACCCCTCCCACTAACTTTAGTTAGTAAATGAATTTCGGTTAGATATATCTTCTCTTGAATTTCTGAACTCCCCGTTAAAAAGACCACGAACCGTCACTGGTCCTGTTGATTAGTCAGACATCTTCAAATACTAAGTTTTGAGATAATGAAGAATGTAATATTCCAATGGAATCCAACTATAATAATAATAACTAGCAGCAAAAACCCGCGGAGCCTGCCTGCGGGCGGCTTTTCGTTCTGCTTCGCCCAGTTTATGTGTTGGTGACTATTTATACGGCATCACCCTTTTGAAAAACTAACTTCTATTAACATTAAACTACAGAATAATTATATTTAATAGGTAGATATATAATAGTAGACATTCTTACATTAAGACTGTGAATAATGAGAGGAACACTCTTCACCCCAACATAAATCTTCTTATTACTAAATGAAAGCGAAAAATGTTTCTTCTTCTTCATACTTTTTTCCTTAAATATAGTATTATAGATGGCGCCACTTCCGTTTGCAAATAGCATGTGAGCGAGTGATAAGTGTGCATATTACGGCACATAAAAGGGCACGTTTAAGGACGGCTCAGAACGGTTTCCATACAGTGTGGCGTTGGAGATTAACTCGGAGTCGGGTTCCTTAATTTGAACCGTACGGGCATTACCGTATTAATATACTTCGATTGGATAATTTGTAGAGCGCCGTTTTATCTCAAGAAATAAAAACCGATATCATCTCAAGAAATGCTCTCCATAAACCAAATATTATTTACACGTGTCTGTGTTTAACATATTAAATATGCAATCTATAATATATAGCATATTAAATATGTGTATGCGGGAGGCATAACGGTCCGGTACAATAGTATGACATTTTGAAATATCCTACTGGTGACCCAGAATCATCAACATTTTGTTTAATTCACTGCAAATTTTTGTGCATTTATGTGGTGTTTATGAGTAATCTGAGTATTGTACCAGACAGAAGGTATACTTTTCTCTCAACTAAAATTTCGTTTTTTCAGATATGTCTGACTGATCAACTGGAAGATCAACATAAAAATATCTTACTATTGAAATCTATTGACAAACGTTCTTAAATTTCTCTATCGCTTAATGAATGTTAATCCTTACAAACTTAGTTGCGCTGATGCTTCGCCACGTTTGATAACTTTACGTCATACACCATGTGGCAGTGCTTGTAGAAATCCTACCATTAACAATAATAGTACATATTTTGTTATTAATATCTTAATTATTTAGGTTATTTTAATAAATATAAAATATACCATGTATGAATGTGAATAAGGCAGAGAGTGTGTGCCAAGACTGAGTTGTTTGGGGTCCATCCTCTCTGCTAATGAAGTGATGGTTAGTTAGTTAAAATATACCTATGATTTTTTTTTACTATAAATACAATACATTTTTAAAAAATTGAAATTTTCAAGGTAAAAAAAATCTCACTCTTTTGAACACTTTAACTCACTCTCTTACGCCCTTCGTTCGCAGAGCTACTTACAAGCTACTCGATTGCCTCTACCCGCTACCTGTCATACTATTTTGCTAGTGCAGCGCTTAGCGTGGTTTTTTTTTATTGACAAATTTTTTTGGTACATACATTTACAGGTTGGTACATACATAATAACATAAAAGAAGAGAATAACAAAAAATCCCACATAGGCGAAGCCTGTGCGTGGGCATTATAATAAGTGGATAAGTGGAGTGGAGTGGTGGTTAAAATTAATAATTTAAAAATTTTGTACAATCGTGTAGAGGTGATTGATTTTACAGGAATTTCAGTGAATTTTTTTTTAAATTACAAAAATATTTATGTTTGATATTTTTAAATCAAAGATTCAGAAAGACATGGCATATTTTAGTTGTTTAAAATTTAGATAGTACAAATTATATGGAAAATTTATTCACTTCCATATTTTTTACCCAACTTTTAATATTTTTTTATATAAGTTAAGTTTTGGCATGTGTTGATGGAATTGGGTAAGGAATTGTACAATTTTGGGGCAATACAGTTAATGTGTCTTAATGTCTCTCCATACTAATGTCTCTCCTTAATGAACAGACAAGCGGCGATCGCGTCGCTTGAAAGTAGCTCCATGGAAAAACGGCGTTAGAAGTTAAAATCTTGAATTCAGTGATGGCATTAGTTTCTGTATTTAGTTCTCAATCATAACTTGTAATTATTTTTTTTTCATTTGCAGGCAAGATGTTGTTCCGCATTGAAGGGGTGAAGTCGGTGTTCTTTGGTTCCGACTTCATCACTATCACGAAGCAGGATGAGGATGTGGATTGGAAAGTACTAAAACCCGAAGTCTTCGCTACGATAATGGACTTCTTTGCCAGCGGTCTACCAGTTTTAACTGATGCCCAACCATCCAGTGATACTCGTGAGATTATTTTATTTATCGAAGCTCAGTGTGAGGTGGATCTACCGCCCATTCTGACCCAATAAATTGACTTGAAACAAATTACTTACTATGTATAATATCTATTAGATAATAATACGCCAAGTACATATTATTGTTAACCACTTGAGTGTACCGCCTTTATGTAGGTTTTTGGTCTTGAACTGTCAGATTGATAAAAATTTTGCAATTAAAGCTCAATAAATGAAATATTTTGTTTACAGCAATTACAGCAAATTAATACTCTTTTAACGCCTACCCATTCGTTTGTTCTGGTTAGTTTTTGGGTTTTAGTTTACAGTTACATGTAAATATGTACTGATAAATCAGAATAAAGAGATTCTTGCTTTTGTAGTGGTGTTTCCCAAAAGGTGTTCCGCGGAACCCTGGGGTTCCGTAGAAGCATCACAAGGGTTCCGCGCTCCGTCCAGATTTAATGTATGTATAATTTAACAAACAAAACAATGTGCACGGAAGCAATGCGACCTTACAAAAGTTTAATTCAGAAAAATCTAATCTGGATGAGTTTTGGATTGGACTTAAAAACGAATATCCAGAAGTCGTCGAGAAGGCTATCACAGTTTTGTTACCGTTTGTGACCACTTACCGGTGTGAAACTGGTTTTTCGGCTTACGCTTACACAAAAAACAAATACAGAAACAGACTGGATGCAGCTCCAGATCTTCGTATTCAGCTGTCTGACATAAAGCCTGATTTCAATGCTATTTTAACAAAAAATGTAAAAAAAAATCACTCTTCACATTAAAGTAAGTTTTACACAAAACTTTTGATCTTTCTTTTCAAGGTAAACATGAAAGTATTATACTACATCTTTTTCTTATAAAAATAGAGTTCCGCCTAGAAAAGTATGATCGATAAGGGTTCCGAGGCGAAATAAAATTGGGAAAAGCTGGTGTAGACAATACATTGAGCACAATACATGAGCACGATTTTTCAACACTGCAAATATAGGGATCCGGCCCCTAGGGGTTAATAGATGTCCAAAAGAATGCTAATTTGCTGTAAATAAAATATTACATCAAGATAACTTTTCAGGTTTAAAAATGATACATGTAACCATTAAAATAATTAATTTAAAAGTATATTTAATTAATTAAATGTACTTTCACTTGTTGCATTTTATTTCATATTAAATATGTAATATAGATTCCTGTAAAATTACATTACTTTAACGCTTTAGGTGCGTTCATTGTTTTTCATCGTTTTATAATTTTCAATAATCCATGAAACTATATAGTACGTAATAATATTTATTATTTTTATGACAATCTTATTATTTATTATTATTTTAAGTCCTTGGATTGCATGAAAACACTCTACATTTCATTAGTTAGAATTTAAGTAGAATATAATTCACATGTATGGTCCCCTTTCTATAAAGTAACGGGTTCAACACAAATTTCTTAGGTACTTAAATTTCAAGCTTAAAATTCCAATAGAAAACATTAATTATTTAAGTTTGATGAATCGACTTAATTTAATTACGCTGTCTGACAGAAGAATCATTTCAGCCCTAATTTTATTATACAGAGTCATGAACAACCTAATTGACAGCCCTGCCATCGTTGCTGCTATTAAACTCCATGTACCGACAAAAAATACTAGACAAAATATAATTGCAACACATTTATATACACAACCAATTATCAATCACACTCACTTACCAATGGGATGCATGATTTAGACAACAAGTTTTGTGGTATTGTAGATATATTCGCTGATTCTCTTTATAATCTAAAATGCAATTTAAACCAACACTTTGTGGAATCCTACAAATTATTGTAAAGTGGGTATAATATATTTAACGATTTGATGTGTTATTGTAATGTTTTACATTATATTTTGTTCTATGTTATTGTCAAATATAATATTTCACGGTTTTACGCTATATTCTTCAAAAACTACTTGTATATTCTTATAATTTTTCACTTTTATAACTGTTGGCATAAATTCTATGTATGTGTAATCCTCGATAACTTAAATATTATTTTATAATCTATGTAAAAGCCCCTATGGGCGTATAACAACAATAAATAAATAAATTACTTCTTATTTACTAATTTAAAAAATTAATTTCCAATTTCAAATGGGCAGATGACAGGGACAGTGTTTCCCATGCTGTGACCAAGTTTGCAAGACGTTTTTTATTACCCGGCCTGTTATATCGCTGCTCTCAATAGGCGTAAAGTGTCTATATACCGCAACTAACGCTATAGAGTCAATTATAGGTTACATAATAATAATCTTATTGGAGTCATTATCTCATTGCTGGAGATATGACCACATATTATGGAGATCGTGACCACCACCCCAATTGGCCTGATGAAACAGGTTCCTTACAGTCTTGTTCTGCAGAGAGCTGCAACGTATATGTGATGAACTATGATAATCGACCAGTCCAACGCACACACAATAATATGTCATGCTTATTTCTTTTCAGAATTCAATGAAGACGATGATGAAACTGTCCAAATGATCAAAGAACTTCTGGATACCCGGATCCGTCCCACGGTACAGGAAGACGGGGGGGATTGTCTCTTTGTTTCCTTCAAGGACGGAGTTCTCAAACTAAAGATGCAAGGATCATGCACCTCTTGTCCTAGCTCTATTTCTACATTGAAAAATGGAGTAAGTCTTATATTATATATTTTTAATTATTAATTTTTTATTATTTCATATAAATTTCACATCAGAATATTCATTTGCATTATCGCGACTACCATACTAGGCTCATGCCCGTATCATTGCAGTCGTATAAAGGCTATATTACAATGTAATAATAAGAATAGTAAATGTAGACACAAAAATAAAAACAATATTTAAAATACAAAAATAATCTTAGTATCTTCAATAATGTCACTGTACTCTCTCATCTTTGTTTACACATGATGATATTACACAGCTACATTACATTAACCCTTAGGGGTCGACGAGAAACTTCAATAAATAAAAAGATATTTTTGTGAAGCCAACACGTGGACGATACATTGCTCGGTAAAGCGATTTTTTTTTGTCTAACTCACCCAGTACAGGTATTATCCAAAGGCAAAATTAATGTACAAGAGCAATGACATTTCCGTTTGTATTTAAATAGCACCGCTAACATAGTGGGTTCCGTTAAAATTGTCGGCGAAGACACATTGACCGGGCTTTTTGTCACGATTTTACTATCGAGTCAAATATTATTGGCATAACACCTTGTATTGCACCATTAATCGATAAATTATCGGCACAAGATAGTGTGAACAGCTAGAGCCGACATCCGACCAATGACAAAAGTGTCGGTCTGAACTAATGTGAACCTGCTCTACGGTCGACAGTGAAATTGCAGTGCTTCGTACTGTGCGGCACGATTCTTCAACACTGCAAATGCAGGGGTCCAGCCCCTGGCCCTTAAAAATGTTTATTTTTTATTTATTTAAATGTTGCATAATTACAATGAAGTCCCGTTAAACTGCTAGATAGCTGTTTTATCAACGGGTACTTGTTAGCAATCTACTCTATATTTTTAAACTTAAGATCTATGCTTATCCCTTTCCGACCGGCTTCATACGATTGTGAGTTTGATTTGAAAAAAATCCTGACAGAAAATAAATCTGTTTTTGGGAATGGAACCGGAGTCGATCGAATGTGTGGGAGCTGCTTATGTAGGGTACCTTTAAGTGCGCGTTTTTCGAGCAGTAAGTCGCCTAACCTTATGGGATCATAAATTATGAGCTTTACTAGTGTGGTCCATCCAAATTCGGACATTTTTCTCGGTCGGAAAGAGATATATTATTATTTTAAATCGTAGATATAAGATAAAAAAATAAAAGTAAATAATACACAATAAATAAAATCAAAAACAAGAAGAAATGAATATATATGTAATCAGAAAAAATAATAAAATATGGGGAAAATCAGAGAGAAAAATAGATCAGTGCAAAAACAATCTCCTGCTGGAAATTTGTTCACAGTTTTGAGTTATGCACTTGATTCATAATTGGTAACTTGTAAATTTTAGGAACATTCTATTCTTTGACCGTATTTATTAAAATTATCATTAAACTTGTTTTTTTTTATATGATATCTCTATTTGCAAGTAATAACATAAAAATATTTTTTCAGGTACAAAATATGATGCAGTTCTACATTCCCGAGGTTTTGTCCGTGGAACAAATAGAAGATGAGGTGGAAAAGTTGTCTGATAAAGTATTGAAAGATTTTGAAAAAAAACACAACATTAAAGAATAAATAATCTAGTCATAGCAGAATAAATAACAAATACTCTATCGGAATATACAAAAAATATATACTGAATAAAATGCTGTAGAGATATAAAATAATAATTTAGAAATTATATGTATAAAAAGAAAAATTAAAGTATTGGATATACAAAATTCAAAGATATTGAAAACCAAGCCCTTAACCCTTCCACTGCGGGCAACTCACATATGACTTGCACTAAGCATGCCCTCTGTACGGACCACTCAAATATGAATCACATAGTTCATCCAGAAAGTGTTGACTGCGTTGGTGATTTCGTATTACTGGCATCTTATAAAATTGATCCAAGTAAATTTTTCACTCAATGATTCAAAGCTATGAAAACAATTAATTAAATGGAACAAATTTTCTCTAATTTAAAAATTTTCTAAATCAAGTCTTCTATAAAATTTCTCAGACAGAATCTATATTGAACTTAATTATTTATTGTTAAAAAATATAAAACTATTTTTAGTGAATAAACAATGAGTTTTAGTAATTTATCGTCATCATCACATTATAATTTTTTATCTAAAAAATATCTCACTTTGATCAAATTAATTTCAATCCCAAAGTTTCCCATAAAAATCCCAATGTCGGATAGCAATTTTAACTACATTATGATTCTGAACCCAGCATGATAATCAAAAAGTAAATCATTTTAGTAAAAATGGATCAATTTTCACAGTAATGTATACTTTTATAGCCATGTAAAGAAATAGAGATTTAACAATAAATTAGGGAATAGGAATATACTAGACAACCCTTAAATTAAGTTTCAATATTTGGAGATTCAGTGCTCAAAAACCAATAACATTTACTAGTATAATAAAAAAAAATTAAAACTTTTTCCACTTTTAATTTATTGACTGTAACCGTAACGGTTTCAGTTTATCAAAGCCATCTTCAGACTGGTAAAAAATATTCTTACCCTAGGAATTTTATACAAAACATATTAAGGAGGGGGAGGGGGGTGCTCTACAGGGATTTTATTCAATTATGGATTTTATTACAACTGTTAAGTGGTCTTGAGTCTTGAGTCCCAGTAGGCTAATTGCTTAGGGTTGGTAGCTTACATACTTTAGTATTGTTTGGGAAATACCTTACAAGTAATGTGAATTATTGGCACCTAATTTTATTGTTGTCAAGTCTATTATTAATTACAATCGTTATTATATTTATTATGATATGGAATTTTTGATTGATTTTTAAAAGGGAATACATTGGAGTAGGATTATTCTTATAATGGACCTAATACAAAGTACATATTTTACTTAGAACATATGATAGAAAATTACAATGGATATAAGAGTGGAGATTTTGCAAATGATTCTAATTTCTTATTCATTACAAAGATAGGGTCTACTTTTTTGGTTAGGCGGGTTATTTCTAATGATTCTAGTCTATCAAGTTTATGACTTTTATTACAAGTATGGAAAACATTAATGTCTCTGTCAAAGGACAATGGATATAAGAGCGAAATTATTGATAGTTTATTAAAGAAAAAAGATAAAAAAACTTACATTAGCAATCATGTCACAAGGCCTCGTAAATAAAAATGAAAAAGATATCACAAAACAATGGGTTAAAATTCCTTATATTGGCGAAATATCCACAAAAATATTATATTTTTTAATAACATTTACATTTTATTGCAAACTTTCATTTCCTTCGACGTTTGACGTTGAGTTGATGACACTAATATTTTTTTAAATGATATAAATTTTGTTGTAAATCTCCGCCCAAGGTGTCGAGTTCACACTGAAGCCCAAAGAGAGGGAACAAACTAAGTATGTGTCGATTTACAATTGCCAGTGTACAACAATAAGTGCATCTAGATATGTTGATAAAAA
The DNA here is from genome assembly GCA_951813805.1 of Limnephilus auricula. Lineage (NCBI taxonomy): Eukaryota > Metazoa > Arthropoda > Insecta > Trichoptera > Limnephilidae > Limnephilus > Limnephilus auricula. The sequence goes on along the minus strand of OX638388.1, from coordinate 18,488,688 downwards.
AATACCAAGTGTTATTTACAGTATTGCATTTATTATTTTAAAGTATGCTTTTTAAGACCTTTTCGAAGTGTAGTGCTAATTCTCTGAAGGCGGCAGCATGAAGAGCTCAACTCTGGTATATATTCATCCTGATGTTTTTTTTCAAATTTTCTTTCTTCAAAACCAAACAACAAAAAAAAATCTTTCACAAGTCATCACTGGTCACTCAGCCGAGCAACCGCCCAATCCCTTACCCTGACCATAACTGTCCACATAAATTTTTTCCAAACAATGTAAAACAAAAGTTGCCCAAAATGCTAGTAGGTATTTTTTAAATATGTTCGTTAATATTTCAGAATGATAAAAATCGACAGCATTTATAGGTTTGGCCTTGGAGATATAAAATTTTCACCTATGGCACTTTATTTTTTGCGTTCTATAATTAATTTATTAAAATTTATTATTTTAGAAAATACTGGTAGTTTTGTGACACCACCACCGACTGCAAATTTAACAATTGTCAAGTACCACCTGCAGCTTGCAAACAAATTTAAAATAGATAAATTGGTCCTCTGACTGAAAAAGTTTTTCATCACCGATTTACGGGATGTTTACACTTTTTGTCAACTAATGGCAGAACACGAAATTTAAGTGGTTTATTGTGATTATTGCTTGAAAACATTTTTTTAGTGCATGTTTTGGTACTCTTTTAAGTCATAAATTAAATTACAGATAAAGTTTTCCGCGTGAGTAATTTAAGCATGGGGGAATAATTTGAATACAAAAGTTATATCAAAAATTTATTCAAGTTATTTACAAAGTTTTTGTTTTATTCTCATAAGCCGAGAATTCTTTATTTGTGGTTCATCATCACTGTCACTATCGAGATAAACAACCTTTCCTTTATTATAAGTCTTCAAAGGCAAAGAAGATTCTTCAAAATGTGAAAGCTCAGCGCAAATGGCACCCTTTTGGATGGAGTCTACTTGTCTTTCAGACTTTCTGCAAGGTACTTTTAAAAAGTCTTCACAAAATGAATTAATAGATTCATAAAATCTCTCTTGTACAGATCTATCTGGCAAGTTTTTACGTCCTCTTTGTTTACCAGGCACAACACACGGTTCAATCGCTTTTGGTTTTAAATATCGAATAAACTCTTTGAGTTCATTTGAACTGGAGTGACTTGAATAACACACGTAAAATCCTGCATTTTCTTCTGAGATTATGTTACTATCTTCTTTCATCTTGGTCCATCTTTGAGCGGTGGGTCTTATTTGTCGAATCTTTAAGCCCGTGCAATCCCTGCATATTAACTGCCGCATGGAGCATCCTTTGATCGCGGTGCAGCTGTGGATTTGAGTTTCCATTGGATTTCCTGTAAATACTCCTTCCATTTCGGCTATTTGCCTAAAATGTATAAATCTTTGCATAAGAGAAGGAATATTAAAGAAAATGTTATTTCTAATCATCGTGCTCACTGGTGTGCAACATTGAATGTGCAAAACATTAATTCGTGCTTGTTGCTACAAGACGTAAACCTGAGCAAACAATTCTGATACGTATGTACATACACTAAATACTGTATTTTCCCATTGCTACTAAATTTGTAGTTTTATCTAATGCATGATGCGGATGAATAAAGATTTACCTGTATGAACCACGAACATCCTCATGCACATGTATCGGCATCTTCAGTTTGTCTGCCACATCTTTATACAAAAACTCCGACCCGTAGTAAGCCGGAAGGTTAATGTTTATAATGTATTCTTTCCCTTTGGAAATCCACTCTCGAATAACATCACTAATAATATTGCAGCTTCTATGGCGGCTTGGGAAATCAGGAAAGGCTTCATTCCAAAAAGTAGAGTCAAAATACATCTTGTCGATAACGAGGGCATCCCCACTTCTGCCTCTCAGTTGTTTTATCTTCGGTACATCTTTGGGGTGCAGTCTGAAGTCTCCGGTATAGAGGATAGTGGCCATGTCAGCAGTTTTGAAGAGGAACATCACCGAGCCAGGACAGTGGCCAGCGGGAATAAGAGACACACTTATGAACTTCTCACCACAGTTTATAGACTTTGGTATCAGGATAGTGTGGGCTTCTAGAAGATTAAAAAAATACTATCTTTACAAAATATATAGTTAGATTAGGAGCATATCTGAATTACTTCTGATGTCAAAAAGTCAGTTTACATCTCGGAAACAAGTGCATTTTGTGTATAACATACTCTGTAACACTTGGGACCTATTTGCAACCATGTAAACATTATTACTAACCTTCAATATTTAGGGCCTTGACATAGTTAGTCAATCTAGGATATTTGTTCTTTAAAATCACCGAACTTATTTCCGAAGTGAAGATACTATAACCATTACGCTGAAGATGGTTCAGGAGATAATCACTGTTTATACCCAACATGTGGTCACTGTGACAATGAGAAAGGAAATATACTCTCGATTCAAGATTTTGGCCTTCAAATTGATCAACAGAAATACCTTCAATTTCAGAAATTAATCCTTCAAATGTACTCATTTTTCATAAAATAACAGCGAGTGGAGACTAATACGTTATATTTTCCTTTTGTTCAGTATGTTGGTGAATTCTGGCTAATTATGAAACATAGAAGCTTAAGCTCGTCAATAAAATTGTATAATTATTGTGATTTAAAAGTTTAAAATAATAATTGAAAGGGAAGACGAATCAACTACTTAACTGTCAAACTTTGACAGTTTTGACTTTTGACTTTTGACATAGACAGTATTATCTTTATCTTAGCATTGCAGTTTATGGCTACTGGGTGAAAAAAAATATCGCCAAAATTATAAGCTAACATGGGGTGCGTTGTAGCCTAAGTAAAATATAATTGATGATTCGGTGACCAGAATGTTCAGTGGAAACTTTTTAAGTGTATGAATATTGAGTACAAACTTTTCATCGGATGTTAATTCCTCACTTGATAATTCATCATGTCTCGAAGCGTCGAAAACTGATAATTGAAATTTTTAACCTTAGGTTAGGTTAGGTTAATGTGAGTTATGATGTGATGAATTATCATGTGAGGAAGTATCGTGTCTGAATAAATTTACTATGGGAATTCAGACGCTGAGATCTCATAGTCCGATTAGACATGGAACCGATCATTCATTGATTCACCGCCGATCACATGATTCACACAATAAAAAAGGGCGATAGTTAAAATTTGTATTCCTTGGCAAAGACTTAACTAAGTTATAATATTGTTATTTTTATGCCATCTGCAATTTGAAAACCATTTACCATTTTTACCATTTTTATAATGTTCATTGCTATAGGTTTATATTCCTTATTTAAACATTGTATTACATATTTATATTATATCACTGTATTATATACTTATTATGTAAAAACCCATCAGGGCATTGAAAATTAATAATAAATAATAAAAATGGTAATCTTGAAGTTTTAGAGTAGAGTAGTTGTTTACTGTAGAGCTGTTACTTAGTAGAATTGGTTTTCATTCGTCCAGTGAATTTAAAATGAACAAAGTTATGAATGATGAAAATTTCAAATGAACGAAGTAATTTTGGTTTTTTTTGGATAGAAAAATGAAAAGGTTGTAATTTTTAATTGCTGTTGGGCATACAGAGGGGCTAAACTCTGTCATCGTGGAAATTTAATTTTTATCAAAAGTCTGCCTGCAGGGCCTAGTAATATTTATTATATTTTTTAATTGAACTTAAGCTCGAATAATTTGGCTTACAATGTGTTTTAAACGGCATTCCCACTTCATATTTCTTTCTCATCTTGTTTGTTATATTTATTACTTACGACAATGTGATTAGTGATTACGATTGAGTTATTACTGTTATTAGTTTAACGAATACCAATTTGTTAAAATGCTACATTATTTGTAGAATAATATCTTTATCCTTCAACTCATTTCTTATTCTAATAATACTGGACTTACGAATAGTACTGGACATATTGGTAGATTCATTCCAATGCAAGGACTTATAATATAAGGAGAGGGTTATGGCGTTCAAACCACCCTAGCAGTACCTGCTCGTAGATTACATTCCTGTAAAACACAACCATATTACATGCTCAATCTCTTTTATTCCACCCCCCCCCCCCCACCACCTCTTCCTCCTTAAAGTGAATGCTATATCTACACCCTTGAGTTGTGGTAAGTAGAGGTCTCAAAAAACATTCTAATAAATTTCCTCTCCCGTCTTAGCATCGAACCCCCGGCCACCCAATATTATGAATGTGTAATAATATGCTTTGATTCTACAGACCCAAATTTCTCATTTTTTTTCCTGGCAAGTCAAGTAACATTCCCTAATTCTTCAAGGGAAACATTAATTGTTTTTTCATTTAGACATTCTCTAAAAACAAGCATATTTTAAATGTGAAATGATGAAAAATGAAAATGTCTGTTATTTCTTATAGTTTTTTATTGATATCAGATTAAAAACAATTATAAAAATGATTTTCCAAATCAACATTTTGGTGAATTATTAAATATTATATTGGTTCTTACAACAGTAATATTTGCAAATTCAGAGACACATTTTGTAACAAGTTTTTTCTTCAATATTTAATGTATTTCTACCTTTTTTAATACATTAGTTACCGCTTAACCTACAAACTCTATATCTTAGAATACTTTAGTATAATATAAACATAGCGTTATCACAAATTCAAGTAATAAAAAGTGAAGAAAATACATCTTAGTTTCATTCGGAACACGATGATGGGTTGCAATTTGCAAACACAACAATGCAACTAACGCCAAGTAAAATAAATTATACCTACACAGCCTTAGAGGTAAATAAACAGTAAAGTGAGTTTTATTTTTAAATGAATGATTTGTATTTTATTAACATAATTTATTTAATATTGCATTCAATCGGCTGGCAGTGGCTACTAGTCATTATTATAGAAGACATCATGACTTTGAATTATATTTAACCTTCCCGTTACCAAACTCGTAAATGTCCACATCACTGTAATTGTAACGGCGAGCCGGCCTAAAAACCTACAGCTTTTGGTTCACCTTGCGCTACATACACACTATGATTTTTGATATAAGTTTCAGTTACAGCTCGCAGATGAGTAAAGAAACTTTAGCTCTCTATAAAATTATTTTTAAATGGTTTGAGTTTATGAAAAAAAAAAAACTTACTTAATGAATGAGTTTTAAAAATATATGTATCTTTTGGAGTAACATAAAGTTATGGTTATTATTTAATTTGTGTAAGCTTACGGAGATTTTAATTATTAAACAACCAAATAACGTAAATTGTCATCTTGGGTAAGCAGGGAAGGTAAGGAAATATTGTGAAAACAATAATACATAATAAGGATTATTATTCCTAATTTTCATAGAGTCTGGGAAAAATTATTTAGTAATGTTTTTTAACAAAGGACTAAGTATTTTTCACTGTTACGCTCACTGTTTCACTGTTAATGCCCATTGATACAAATGTCTAAAACTATTACAAAATTTTGATTCATTTCAGTGTTCGGGCATGGAAACACATGTTATATAATATTAGTACAAATCGAGACTAGGTGAATTCGTAATGTGAAAGGCATCTTTGAATATAGCTTTTAAAAACCACTCTAATCTTATTTCACAACACTTTCTGTTTTACCCGGTTCAAATATTTACAATCTAATAATATCTAATTTGTAAAATCATACCCTTTTATAATTTGTCCACATAAACGGTATATATGTATTTACAATAAATTTTTGCCATAAGTCTCCATGGTTTGGCGTTTAAAATTAAATTTAAAATGTACCAATCACATAATCAAACTTAAATGGGACAAATGCAGGAAGTGTTCAATGAAAGCAGTTTACACACTACAACATGGAATCAAAAGACGAAGTTAATTATTATAAAGTTTTAAGGAATCTTCAAACGAGAAAAACTACAATGCATTATTTTTTAATCTCCTATTAAGCGGGCGACAAACGCGAAGTTCACATCAAAAAGATACTGCGTTATAAGTATCTTTTCTACCGACACACTACGTTATAAAATATTCCTTCCTACGGCAGGAGAAGGGGTCAGTTGAAATCGGAAGCGGTCGAGAGAATATCATTTCTTTGTATTGGATATGTTAACTTGACAGCTCCGTGCATGCTCCGTGTATTAAAAATGACCCCCTCTCCTGTTTACGGTAGAGAGGGGGTCGCATAACTTTTCTGATACCACCACTGTAGCGAATACGAAAAATAATTCCGATTAGCGAAGATTCCAACCGCGATCACAGCGCATCATCTTTTTACGTCTGGCGGGTCTCATGGGATTGTATGGCGAGCGCTATTGTGTTATAAATAACTTTTTGATGTGAGCTGCGAATCTGTCGCTACCTTTAATGTAGGTGAACATTTTTGTACGACCCAAGAAGTGATTTCACAGTTTACAGAGATGAATCTTTAAGAAGCATTAGATACTTATGTAATAAATCAGACTATTGCATACGTAATGAACACTTGTAGGATCCAACTATTTTGCATTAAAAACGTTTATTAGTTACAAGTCAGGCTACTTCAAGCACAATGAATACTTGTAAGACCCAAGATAGACTGCCTTGCCTAATGAACTAAATTTCGTATATAATCTAGGCTTTTTGGATCCAGATGCTCTGTTTCATGCATAACAAACACTTTTGTTGGATTCAAGATAATTTATTTCATCCACAATGAGCGCTTATAGGATCCAAGATAGACTAACAAATATTTTTTATATGACAAGTAAATGCAATCTTTAAAAAATAAGTTATGATTTTAGAAAATTCTATTTCGAATTGAACACATCAAGCATTAAATGAAATGTTTTTAATATTATTAAGTGCTTTGATTACATCAAGCAAGCTTGTAAATGATATTGGGATACTATCTGCGTATGCTATGGTGCTTAAATTGCATAATATAATATGGCAGCGAGGTTGCCATAAGCAATATCCGTTTTTTCCTTTGATGCTTTATCGATATCCGCACTTAACATAATAAAAATAAGAATTAGTGTTAGGAGTTAGACATAACTAGACAATACATTAAATGCTAGAGTGATTGTGCTTACAACACAACTTAGTAAACTGAGTCAATTTGGGTAAAATGTTGAAATACTTCCAGGACAAAATAAGAAGGACAGTACCATGTTTGTAAAGTGTTTCAAGTGATACTCTTTATTTGAACTTTTTTTAAATTAAGTACTTCACAGATGTATTAGTATGGAGAATTTTTTTTATTGGTCATTTTATCAATACTATTATTATATTCTAAAAGACAGGTGTTCGAAAAAATCACAAACTTTGCACTGAAGTAGCGAGGAGCATCTGTGTGACATTGGTGTGAAGAAGTCAAACACAGATACTTCTAACATCATCATTTTCCCAAATGTTTACTTTTAAATGAGTGTTTAAACTCTCATTCGTGGATTATGGTGCCACTCTAGAACAATTAATAGTTTTAGGTGATGTCTACAACTCCATGTCGAATTGCTCGTCGATGACGGATTCTTCAACCCTTGGTTCTGGGCGTACGAAAGCAGGTGTCGGGACAGGAGCCCGTGGGGGCGAGGAGGGGGCTCCGCGCGCCAGCCCCGAGGGCAGGGAGCAGCGCGGGGGCGTTCTGGAGATCGGAGAGTTGCGGAGGTTCATCATGAAGGCCCTCTCGTATACAATGCGAGTACCTGAAAAGTAAAAGGAAATTTGGATTTAACTAGTGTTATCAAGGAAAGAGACAGTTTAAATACTAAGTTTGTCGGAGAACTTTTATTCAGAATATTATATTGAGATTAAGGTATACCGCTGTAACCTCTAATGATTGAGGCATGTAACAGGAAACAAGGTTACAATGGAGCTCTCAGCAAATAGATCACATTTCGGAAATGTTATACAAATTTTCTTTTTTTATATGTGTCAATCGTTTTAGTAAAAATGTTAATGAAATTTTGGTCTCCAGGTGACTTCTTAACATTTTTTTGTCCTCACTGGTCACTTAGGCGAGTAATCAGCCTCTCACCCCGTAATCACCCTCTCACCCCGACTCTACCTGTCCAATACCTACTATATTTTTATGTGTTAAGTTTTAAAAAAAATCCAACGGAGACCAAAATTACATTTTTTTCCTACAAATAATGACACGAATCACTTGTTAAAGTAAGTCAAGAACGTCCCTTAACACCCCATAAATGTTTCAACGCTTTTTCAGCCTTGTTTATTATTAATTATGATTATATTTATCTTTCTCTACATTACCTCTATAGGGCCTCATAAATGTCTGAATGCTTTTTCAGTCTTGTTTATTATTAATTATGATTATATTTATCTTTTTTTCCTTAGAAATATTATAAAATTACGGAAATTTTCTGTCATGAAACTGGGAATAAAGCAAAATAGGGTACCTTTATCCGAGAAAGGCACATAAAGTGGTTACTGATCATTGACGGGACAATGGAGGATATTTTGAATGAGCGCATAGAAGCGCCATTGACGCAGCGGAATGATTGTTTAGTTTCATCGACAATCGTTCGCTCAATTGCTCTATATATGGAGCCCATTGGAATTCAGATTTATCGCAGGAGATTTTGTTTTACTTTATAAATTGTATTATATTGTCTTGATTGTCCAGAATTGTGGAAAGTAAAATCAGAAGATTATCATTATCACCGTATCGCACACATTCTTAATTCAGTTTCTGCAGACGTTCACAAAGCAAATGGAGAAAAGTTCCGTCAATCGCAATTGGACTATAAATATGTAAATATGTTTTTTTTTTTTTTTTTTTTATTTATTCCCTTATTTTTTTTACAATAATTGTATTTTACATAGATAAGTTTTACAAAACTGAGTAATACGCCAATCGCGTTAACACACTGACAATAATTGACATTGATCGTCTCCAGGGTGCTTAATATTACAATATTTTAAGAGCCGTGCCAAAGCAAGGTGTGTGTGTGTGTATGTGCGTTTGCGTGTGTGCGTGTGTGCGTGTGTGCGTGTGTGCGTGTGTGCGTGTGTGCACGTGTGTGTGTGTGTGTGTGTGCGCATGTGTGTGTGTGTGTGTGTGTGCGCATGTGTGTGTGTGTGTGTGCACGCATGAGACTGGATGACCCTGAATTTATTGTGAGGAGCTGGAATCCATAATCATAATTTTCGCTTACGGAATAAAATTGTCATGTGTTACTTCACAGGTCTTAAGAAATTTACATATATTTAAATAACCGCGACGAGAATAATGGCAACACTTACGCGAGATTTTTTATTATTTTAGCAAATTAGAAAGGTACTTGCAAAAAACCTACTATTATTTTATTTTGACGCGCCAAACTTTAATGCCGACATGAATTTGATACGATCCATTCTCGCGCAGATACAGCCACTTTACTGACTTTACAATGACCGTAAACGAAAGATAAAGATGCATCAAAACATACGTGTGACAGAGAAAGGCGTGGGCGGGGAGACATGCAACTTTTCGGACTCGAAACTAGCCTTTTGCAACGATTTAATAAATTAATAAACTGTAAAAGAAGAGTGCTCGCATTTGAAATTGATATCTGATTTTTTATTGAATTTCGTATAAATCTAATAAATTTATCTTCCTTTCTTGACAAATATTTATTATTAGCTGAAAGCTAATAATAAATATTTGTCAAGAAAGCCCCCGGCGGTGCCCAGACTTTCTTCGAAATCTAATATAGTAACGGCCGCTGTTTCTAACTTTTAAATCGATTCATCTGAGGCCGCGATCAGCCAAGCATTTTGTAGGGTAGCGCTCGATTTATGTTGTCCCCAAACATCTTATGTTATCTGGCCTCGCCCACTTTCAAAGACAATAAAATGACGTCAAAGTAAGAACTTTCGAAGTTAAATTAATATTATAGAGTTAATTGTTGTATTTATTATTAATACACGTAATTTATTTTAAATATTTTTATCCATAAACTGACATTTTATATTTTTTAAACAAACGTATATAAAATAAAGTGTCAGCTTGACCGTAGGTACTGGACTTGACACTTGGCTTGGCGAATATTCGAAAACGACATAGTTTTTCGCATAAATTAACCGTTTTTCGTCTCTGCTCCGAAATTCTCAATCCATATTAATTAAAATGATAATTGATAAACGCAATACAACAGATGTGAAATGAGCGCGAAACTGTGTCTTCTGTCAAAGTGATATGTCATCGACCAATGTTTTCGCGGTATTTTTTTCTACTCTGTTGACACTTTTAAGAACTAGTCCAAAACTGAGGCGGCCGAAACGAGTTTAATCCACTAGTCCGGCTTCCTTAGGTTAAGAAAAATGCTTAAGCGATACTTATATGTTGGAAAAAGCATAGTTGTGCACCAATCAATTACTAAGGCAAAATTTTGGCTTACGGCCGCTGTTTCTAACTTTTACATCGATTCATCTGAGGCCGCTATCAGCCAAGCATTTTGTAGGGTAGCGCTCGATTTATGTTGTCCCCAAACATCTTATATTATCTGGCCTCGCCCACTTTCATAGACAATAAAATGACATCAAAGTAAGAACTTTCGAAGTTAAATTAATATTATAGAGTTAATTGTTGGATTTATTATTAATACACGTAATTTATTTAAAATATTTTTATCCATAAACTGACATTTTATATTTTTTTAAACAAACGTATATAAAATAAAGTGTCAGCTTGACTGTGGGTACTGGACTTGACACTTGGCTTGGCGAATATACGAAAACGACATAGTTTTTCGCATAAATTAACCGTTTTTCGTCTCTGCTCCGCACGCATCCGAACTTCTCAATCCATATTAATTAAAATGATAATTGATAAACGCAATACAACAGAAGTGAAATGAGCGCGAAACTGTGTCTTCTGTCAAAGTGATATCTCATCGACCATACATTGTGTTCGCGGTATTTTTCTACTCTGTTGACACTTTTAAGAACTAGTGCAAAACTGAGGCAACGAGTTTAATCCACTAGTCCGGCTTCCTTAGGTTAAGATAAATGCTTAAGCGATACTTGTGTGTTGGAAAAAGCGTAGTTGTGCACTAATCAAATACTAAGGCAAAATTTTGGCTTAGTAATTGATTAGTAGGATTGGGAACAGCGGCCGTTAGTGACCTTCCTTTTGTTCTGAAGTTTACAAATTAACAAATAATGTTAAAATTTTCATCAGTCTCAGAATAAACGGCCACCATAACACGGGCATGTGCCTAGTATGGCGGCCATAAATTCCACAATTGTTATATATTTACTATTCAAAGAATAAAGAAACATTAAAAAAAATAAAAAAAATAAAATAGCAGATTTGCGTATAAATCAAATCCACGCCGCCCACCACAGACTTTTTCTACCCATGCATAATGCCTTTGCCTAATGGAAGGATTCACTTTTGGTTTCATAAAATTTCAAAATTGAATTAAAAAAATGTATCTCGATATTCTTGCTTTCACAAAAAATACGATGTTCGTTTGTAAACAATCAAATTAGCGCTGTCCTTGAAGTTGACAATCTCAAAATGGTTTTTCTTTTCAGTAAATATTATGTGAACAAACCGTAAAAAGGTCAACAATGACATAGCACATTATTTGTTTTGCCTCTAAGGTGAAATATAAAAAAGCACCCTGATCCATTACAAAAAAAACATCAGATAGATGATGTTTTTTTATACATACCTGCTCAATGATGTTTTCACAACCGTATTAAATTACAGATCGACACACTACTCCGTGTCCGTACTAGTCAATTCATGAATTGTGCACAACCAGTATATAATATAAAAGTGAATTAAAAAATCGTAACGTAACTTGTACCCAACCAATCGTAAGAATAAGAGAATACAAAATAAAGAACTCTTCAGAGGGATGATTTGTGATTTTCACGCCAAACGTATTATTGTAATTATTGTTGGGGTATTATCGTATTATGCCGTGTTACGATACCCCCTTCTTTGGCCAACGGACAGCATTATCCAAATCTACCCCAATCTGAGGCCTGCAAATAATACCAAGTGATGGAGTTTATAAACTCAGCTGTTCCGGTCGTGACAAGGTCACAATTTTGTAATGTATGGACTTGTATGAAGCCATGTCTGCCTCTCAGCATACGTTGTTTCATACAAATCCATACATTACAAAATCTGCACCTGCAAATGCTGCACGTGCGACGCGGGCTGACTCCCAGCTTACGCCTACCCTAATGTAGGACAAACAGAACGGACGACCTCCAAAAGGATATCGAACACTTTCAAGCATTTAAACTCAGCCAACCTGTCGGATCTGCCCTGATGATGGACACTGCAACGCTGTCCGAAACGTCGGCTAAAGAAGGAGGTAGCGCAACACGGCATAACACCCCAAAAACAAACAACGAAAAAAAATGGTGATTTTGTTCGTTCGGAAAGTTAAATAAAATGTAGTCAAGAAAACTTTGTTTGAAAACATAGATTTCAACAAGAAAGCGCTGTATGAAAATTTTATCTAAGAATATGTAAGAAAAATCTTATTATTTTGAGCGGCTGATATAAAACTTTGAAGAAAGACTGAAGTTTTCCGCTCAACCCTTTTCTAAAACAAAAGAAACCGTTGAATATTCTTTTCCTCAAACTTTGATATTTAATTTAGACAGGCGGGACGAACGAAAAGGCTCGCGGGCTACACGAAATAATGGGCAGCGAGTTGCTCATCACTGCTCTAAAGGCCGGTCTCTTGCGACCAATTTCACAAACAATACCTCAAAAATTACCATAAACATGGGGCAGGGCCACAACGTTTGTTGTTTTCCATGGGCCACGGAAAGCAAAAACATTGTGGTCCCGACTTAACTATCCACAAAGTGTGTACACATTTTCTGTCGGAGGAAACGCCGCTTAAAGCGGGTAAAAATGTTTACACACTTTGTGGATAGTTAAGTCGGGGCCACAATGTTTTTACTTTCTATGGACTATGGAAAACAACAAACATTGTGGCCCTGCCCCATGCTTATGGTAATGTTTGAGGTATTGTTTGTGAAATTCGTCTCAAGATACCAACACACGTGTTCTTCATTTCTTTATTTGTATTCAATGTGGTAGCTTCGCCGATAAAATTAAAAAAACCTTTCGCCACATCCCGTCTTAACTATGATGATGTCGTGTCGATAAAGAAGTCCTGCAAAGTTTAGTGGCAACACGTGAGTTGAGTTTGTACCTACATATTTTTATTGTAGGTACACAACATCCATCGGGGATTTCGGGATGCACAGGAGACAATTTATTGAATATGTTTGTCGTCTCACCTTGCAGAGATGGATACAGTTCTACAGCCAGATACAATATTTTTTTTATTATCATATATATGCCTGTGTCTATTTCAGTCTGTTCTGTAGAATAATATCTCTTCAGTGGTCTGTTAAAAATTATTATCGTATGTAGTATGGTTCACGGGTAGTCTATCGGGCATAGACTATAATATAGACTACAAATAAAACAGTGTGCGTATGTAATAAAACTAATATGTTGGGTAGGAATATAAATATGTAGACGTTCAATGCCTCTCTATTTACACGACTATTTATGAGTCAACATACCATATAATAATATTATAGCCGATGGTAGACATGTTCAGAATATTAAGAGGGTATTACCAGAGAAAACCGGAAATTATTCATTTTTAAATCAAATTCTAGACGTATTGACTCTTTTTTTACAAAAAGCATAAATTGATTTTTAAAGATTGTTATTTTATCTGTTAAACTTATTTTTTAAATAAAAAAAACTAAGTTTATTTTTAATATACTAAGGTTATACCTTTTGTCGTTGGCAGATTTGTTCAATTTTCAAACGAAATATTGTATTATACAACACAAATTTCTAATCATATAAACATACAGCAAAATAAATCAATACATAATCCAGTAAAGACATTTTTGAGAATTTTAATTTTAGTTAAATTAAAATCATTAAAAAATTAATCCGAGAACGTGTTTTGTGAGGAAAATACATGAGTTTTTCTATTTATTTAAGGTTTTACAAACTAAAATAATTCAAAATTTTTTTACACTCTTATTTTGTTTAGACATTATTGAAAAATCATAAATACTTATGATCAAAAAATGATTACAAGAAGTACACGATATTTAATAATTTATCAACTTGCGTTTTGAGCATTTTTATTGCATACTTGGATGTAGGTATATATTAAAGCAAGTTTTTAATGTAATAAATCGATATTAAATTTTAAATTAAAAAAAAAATGATATGGTTATTACTAGACATCGGATTATATGCACTAACAAAGTGCCAAAAAAGGCCGAAATATGCACTAAAAATTCTCGATATGCCCAAAATATGCACAATGCAAAATCAAAAAACCGAAACGAAAGGATTTTTTATTGTTGTTTTATATATCTTGTTATTTAACTAAGACGGTAACCGAACCAAACAGAACAGTGACAAAACAGAACACTTTATATAAAATCATGACTCATGACTAGACATCGGATTATATGCACTAACAAAGTGCCAAAATATGCACTAAAAATGCCGAAATTTGCACAAAAAATTCTCGATATATGCCCAAAATATGCACAATGCAAATCAAAAAACCGTTTTTATTTTTATATATTTTAATTTAAGACGGTACAAAAATGCGAAATATTCTTAAAATTATGCATAGTTTTTGTGACAATATACAATTAACTATTTTTCCAAATTTTCGATCGCAAATTTGTAACGTTTGTCAGACAGTATTAATTTTGTACGCCAAAAACGACCTCTCTACGTCAACTGACGTCATTGGACAAAATTTTTAATTTCTTAAGATACTTGTTTAGTGGGCAGGGTACCTGTGCCGCTGATGTCGGTATTAATGTTCTTCGTGTCTGTAAGATTCGGGTTTTTAAGCAAAATTAGCGTCTAACTTTTTACGAATCTTTTCTGATATTGAATTGGGAAGGGCGTTGGCGAGTTCGATCATTGTTTCCTTTTGATTTATATGTTTTCTATTGATTTAAATAGAGGAAGGTTTTTTGTTTCCAATTTTTCTATGGCACCTGGTAACTTATGGAAATGTGTTGGGATGAGGGTGATATTCTGTTTACTGGATGCGTCTTTAAATGCTAGATTGCTTGACTGTATTGCAATGGCCTCAGAACTGTCAAATTGACCAACGAAATATGCACGATTGGGAAAAAAGGCTAAAATAAGCATTAATGTCGTAATTATAGAGTTTTATGCATTTGCATATGCATAAACGATGTCTAGTTATTACCTAAAAATTTCGCCTTCGGTGAAATTCGCTTTATTTTTGTGAAATTTTTGGGAAAAGTGTTATTTTTCAGTTAAAGCGGTGGTTACGGTGGTTACGGTGGTTACGGTGGTTACGGTGGAAAAACCATCAATTATTATGCAGATTTCCGAGCTTATTTAATTAGTTCTTCGATTATGAATACTTTCTCATTCCCGCATCGCTTAGCCTCTTACTAATTAAGGGCGAGGGATGCTATTGGTTAGTTTTCACCCCTCCGCACCGCTCAGGTTTACAGACTTGATCCCTGGAAAGGATGTCACAGCTGTGATGACCGATAAAAGGTCAAGTTTTAGTGCAAGAGAGCAAGTTGCTCCCCGGTGCCTGCCGCCCTACTTTAAGTGAACCTATGGCAGGACTGACCCAAGAGACGCTTCGTAAACCGTCAGCTTCTGAGTTCAGCTAACCCAGAGGGAGAAAATACTCGTTGAAACCCTTTTCGTTAAACGAAGGGTTAAAGGAACAATTAGGTTTCCTTTGGGAGGACTGACAGACGTGTAACCAATTTCTCAGTGAACCCATAAAATGTATTGTTTTACACACTCTTATACTATTATAGAACTACTATAAAGACGTGTCATACATGCAAATTGATTGTATCCAAACAAAGACTAATTGTGTTCACCCTTCAAATTGTGCATTTTTTCAGTGGTATTTTGCAACAAGAGTGATGTTAGAATTTTCAGCAAAAAAGTGGTGAAACTCTGATTTTTTTTAAATATCTACTTTTAACAGATTATTTTCTAAACTAAAATATTCACAAAATCGGATCAGTCTATTATATGTAATATTATTTTGTACGTGATTTGACCAGTTGAAGTTGACATCAAGAATGGTGGTATGAATGGTATGTACTCGTATATTGGTATATTTTCTATGAATATATTCTGTATAATTATGCTCCCTATTAATTAAGACAAAGTTGACAAAGGGTATATTGAGGTACTTATACCTGCAGACAAACAGGCACGTGGCAGCTTTGTAAGACCACCTTTCTTGTTTTTTGTAAATCTTGGTCTTAAATAATATTAAAATCATTATTAGATTCAACTATAGGTGACAAAATCCAATGATTTTATGCAGTAAACTCGGTGATTATTCCAGTGAGTGGGATGAAAAATAAAACGTATTATTTTCCACTGTAGGTAAGTAACTACTAGGTACTGTTCTGTGCCTATTTTAATAATATTTTATCTCGGCGTGACAGATGGAGCAATAACCGTAAATATTGGCTATAGGCCTGGTGGTTAGTAGCTCAGTGGACCAATGTGTAAGGATCCCACCTAGACGCCGTTCGTAAATCGGTGGTTTAATCCTTTGCAAATCTATACCACGGCTTATTCAAAGTACCAAACGGCAAAACCGACGTCCTGGCAAAGCATAGACGGGGGAGTGGTGCTGTTAAATGAAGTCGCAAAGAATTTCGATGTATGTGACTGTTCTTTGAATGAATTCAAACAATGAAACAATTATCGAAGAGTCACCAACCTAAAGGTTGTTATGACGATTTGGTGAATTTTACTATAATTGGAAAAAATTTCGTTTGTACAATAAAAAAAATTCCTCCAATACTGCACAAGCAACATTTTCCTCTTATAATGGTGGAAATGAGATGATTTCAAATATTTTCGGATTTTCGTAACCAAGGCAATGTGTCTTTCTCACAGAAAAGGGAGAAGTTATCTTTTAATCGGGTTTTATTTTATCGTTGTCTGCGGTATTCGGAAAGTAGGTACTATTATTTTTTCAACTCGCGCGCGGTTATGGTGGAATCAGACAGTTCACTCGAGTGAAGGTTTACGCCATGTTTTTTCGGCCTAATGTTCCATCTTCGTTTCATTCCATGTTCAGAAGCGCTATAGAAATAAGCGTTCATTCGTCCATTCCCACCACAGCGTCGCTGAGCGATCAGGCGCGCTGGAATTCGTTTGATTTCCAGCGCGGTCTGGCCTCGAATTTTAAGGAAAAACATGTCAGATGCATCGATATTTACGCAATTTTGTTGACACAATTAAATATATAAAAAACAGTATTGTTTCGTCTTATAAACCTTTTTATTTTTTATGACATAATAACACAATTTGATTTTACTTTTTTTATTACGAACATTTACCTACAAATTAATAATCTTACATATATTAAAACAAATATATAACACATGGATAATAAGGGAGACCCAAAATTTTTTATGAGACGTGTTCCCAAAAGCAAACAAATTAGCCGAACGAATACCATTTTGACGTTTTGCGTGCGATGTGATAGCGTCCTTCCAGTACAGGACGCGAGACAAACTGATTGAGATTTCACTCCGTGTTCAGACGTTTCACTTTGCTCTCTTCCGCGCGCGAGTGAAGGATGTCGAATGAAAATATCCAACATTGTTGGATCGGTTCACTTGAAGATTTCATTCGGCACTTTCGTTTCATTTCATGTTCAGACGTGTCATTCCGAGTAAAAATAGGCCGAATGAAATGTGGAAATGAACGATTAGTGAACCGTCTGATTCGTGCATTAGGACTTCAGGACGGGCGTTTGCCAAAACATTGAGTATCGCTTTATCAAAGGTTGTATTCTAAGAAGAGCTGGAAACGAAAATATCTCATATATATACTATGCCCACTTTCCTGAATATGTAAGAACCTAACACACATAAGTGAACCTTTTTATAGCTGTAAGACGTCTCCAGATGTACTAAGCACGTCGCGCGTCCCCCACGGCCATACTTCGTGAAGTCAATGTTGGCATACCAAATAATCATAAAAATGTTATTATCGCTGGACGTGTCTGGAATAAATGTGATACGAGTGAGTACCCAACTTCGGCTTGCATTTCCTCAAGTGTCTGCAGAATTAATTTGGTGTTTGAATAATGTACATGTCTACATATATCTGTGCCAAAAGTAGAGCCAAGAAACTGACGACCTTCGTGGCAGAGCGGTCGCTCCTTGACCCTAGACTCTGAACCCAGAGGTCGCTGGTACGACACCCGGCGTCAGCAAAAATATATTTAAAAAATATGTGGATGGTATATTATTTTCACCACGTTCCAGAATGGAGGATACTTCTAAAAGCCATGGCCGGCCCTGTGCAGGCGCAAATTGGAGCACTCCGCTCCAGGGGCCGACTTGGCCAAGGCGCTGATAAATACCTAATACAGCGCAGGTGACGTTGAGCTCAAGGCTGGTATGTACCTGGTGATATATTCAAAATCGAAACTTAGTTTGAAATGGTTTTAGCTACAATTAGTTACATCCGAATAGCCGGGTACTTTTCATCCTTCTCTTTCCCCACCACCTTACCATTTTTTCCACCAGACAACATTCCCCAAATTGATATGGCATGATTCCACTAGACCTGAGGCCCTAGCACACTCGCTCGATAACGTTCGATAGGATAACTATCGGTAACTTCTCATCGTTCCCTAGGACAACTGCACATCGCTAACCTACAAACAACAGTTGATGTCGAATATGTTAAGGACACTTAGTCATTGTGAACTGTCACTTATTCGTTGGCGATCTGTAGTCATGCTAGAAATCGATGAGAAGTTACCGATAGTTATCCTATCGATCGTTATCGAGCGAGTGTGATAGGGCCTCTGGACATTTGGAACTCTTTTTACTAATTTATATATTACTCGTATCATCTGCAGTAGCGATACTCTCAACTGTACAGATACCTATATCTTTAAATCAGTATGTATTCTATATTACAGACGTTCTAGATACCTTTTTTTTTAATTTTCTTTATTCATTTTTTTTGTTACAGGTTTGTTTTACATGGCTTTTCGACTACCAAGCTACGCAAATGCCCGTATTATGGTAGTCGAGTTATTTAGTTGCCTGTAGTATGTACCTAATACCTACCTATCTATAGTAAACCGCGCTAAGCCGATAATTCCATCATATTTGTGATAAACCAGCGTACAAACAGGAGGTAAACACTCGCTGCAGATATCACTGAATGGTGAGAGCATTGAATCGACTATTTTAGTATATTGAGGTCAACCAAACATCGAGCAGATGTACGGAGTTCAAAATTTGACAGATCAAACATAGGAATAAATACCGACTGAAGATTAAAACTGATTGAAAATCAATATTGATGTGACATACTAACACTAGATTCGGCGCCATGGCGAACAACGCATCACAGACGGTGCAAAAATATGAATTAAAAAACTGACCACCATAACCTAACCCAAAACCGACCTAACAGAAAGTAGAAACCGTAACTGTAGGTACTAAGAGAAATGAAAGAACGAGGATTGCACAAAACTTGCACTTGGTATACACGACAGCCGGCATAGTCCAGCGGTAGGGCGTTAGACTCCCATTCCGAAGGCCGCGGGTTCGAACCCGGCGTGCGCAAATAAATTTTATTTAATTGATTTGTGTTATTTCAAAATTAATTATTTAAAATAATATATAGTGTATTTGCGGCACGTTCCAAAGTGGAAGATACTCTTAGTATCGCCCTGGTGTAAGACCACCATTCAGAATTGAAACGTTGCTTGAAATGGCTGTAGCCGTGTTTAGTGACTAGATCTGAATAGCCAGGTACTTCCCCACCTCCTCTTCCTCGTCTCCTTCCCTTCCCCACTCACCTTCAGCCTCATAACATACCCCAATTGGGGATGCAATAGTCTCACTGGCTCCAGACGGGAGCAGTTGGGACTCTTGTGAGGTATTCACTATAAAAAAATATAAAAAATTTGCCCTTTTTTTATACATTTACATTTCAATTATTTTAAGATCTGAAGTTGAATATATATACGTCAGAAATATTCGACATCTTACCCCTAGAAAACTACGCATATTTTTGGTATTATCTGCGCGAGGAAAGTAGCGCCAAAATGATTTTTTTGTGAATAATTTTACAAGAACGAAAAAAAAAATTTCAATAAATAAAGTCAAAAATAATCTTACCCATTAAGTGGTATTTTTAAAAAGTTGTTTCTTATATAGCTTCATATTTATATAATAAAAAAACAAATTATTTAACGGGCCGCTCTGCCAATTTCTACCGATTTCTTACATGTTTTCCATAAACGTTTGAAGTTTTTAAGTTCTTAAAAAAATATATTTTATTCTTTAAGATAGTATCTACACATTCCCCACGCCGAAACGGTAATTATTTGAAATTCCCTCGATAGAAATAAATCGCAAAGTATGCTCCGAAAATTATTATTTACACGTTTGTTTCTGTTATTTTACAAGTTATATGCATGAAAAAATTCACAATGTTTCTTTAAATGCTACTTGACACAGCCCCCGCAAGATTTTTGCTCTTTTTCAAACAAGTCGTCTTTTATTAAACATTTGCACAATTTTCGCATGAATTTTATGGTTTTTAATATTAGCGCGCTCGCTCCTTAGTTCGTATTGTCGTATCTCTCCATCTTCTTCTTTTGAGCGGGGTAGCGCGCCCTTAAGCGCTTATATTTTTTATAATTGATAATTTTATTTTAATTCCATTCGTTTAAAAGGTAGGAAAAGCTTTCAATGTATCCAAAACATATTTTTTCATATTCATAATGTAAACCGATTCGTAGTAAAGATAGATTTAAATGGTGATTTGACGTATAACTTCATCTGAACACCATTTTTTTAAAAGACTAGTGTGCGTTCCGGTATCTCATTTTTTTACAATAAAGCGCAGCTTCATCAGAACACTACAAAATCTAAAGGATACATAATGCATCTTATGAATCTTCCAACACTGTAGACTATTTTCGTTTTTACAGCATGTTGTTATTTTGAGAGTCTGGTTTTATTTGTCACGGGTACACATTGTCCACGAGGAAAACTACAGAAAATAACAAATATTGCCCTGTGGTTAATCTGGATATTCATATAGTGCCCCTACTCGGAAGCGGATCATTTTAATAAATAAAATGTGAACAAAGTATTCGTTTCTGCAAACGAAAGTAGGAGATTATAAAGGGTTATTTTATCGCTGCATATTATTATTACAGCGCGTATAAAAATAAAAGTAATTTTGAAGAAACAAAGGATTTTATGATTCTGCCCGATTTCGCCCAAGTTTCAATATTATATTCCATTGAACGAAAGAAAAATATGATGATATTACTTTTCTTTTGAAATTGAATATTTTGAAGCATCAAATATCACGATGAATGTGTAATATACATTGACACTATTTAGATGGCATTTAGTTTCAGTTGAATACATAAATATAGCAGCCAATAAAAATATGCGTTAAGAAAATGAAGATAATGTTGGTAGCTCCCAGTTAAATATGACCGAATCGGAAAGGGATACATTAGCTCAGTGGTGAGCCGTGAGAGCATCTGCCCGAAAAGCCGAAGGTCCTGGGTTCGAGTCCCAGATGTATCCGTATCTTTATTTGATATTTTTTTCATTTTCAGATTTTCTAATATTATCTTCATTAATTAAATATATTATGTTCGCTCATTGAGAAACCGAAATCAAACTAAAACTGGTTGCCAACTGCATCGGACATATTGCAAATTACTCGAAAACTGACAGCTCGTGTGGCGCAATCAAGGCAACCAGGCAACTGAAACGCGAATAGCGACTAGCACGGTTGCGTTGCCGTTGACAACAGTTTTTTGAGAAGTTATGTAGTGTGCGGACCATCACAAAAAAATACACAGGACAGCGACTTGAGTTGCAAACTATTTTTTTACAGTTGCCCGTGATAAACGAATTATTTTATTTTTTTCCAGTGAGTACCTTACAAGAGTCCCAACTGCTCCCGTCTGGAGCCAGTGAAACTATTTTATGAAGCTGAAGGTAAGTGGGGGAGGGAAGGAGACGAGGAAGAGGAAGGTGGGGAAGTACCTGGCTATTCAGATCTAGTCACTAAACATGGCTAAAGCCATTTCAAGCAACGTTTCAATTCTGAATGGTGGTCTTACACCAGGGCGATACTAAGAGTATCTTCCACTCTGGAACGTGCCGCAAATAAACCATGTATTATTTTAAATAATTAATTGTGAAATAACAGAAATCATTTAAATAAAATTTATTTGCGCACGCCGGGTTCGAACGTTCGAACCCGCGACCTTCGGAATGGAAGTCCAACGCCCTACCGCTGGACTACGCCGGCCGTCACTTATTCGGTTGTTTTGAAAATGATTTATTCTCAATCCACAATTAGAATTATGAACCTACCTATGAAAATTAATAAAAATGTTCTTATTATTGCTAGAACTTCATAATTGTTTTTTTGCTTTGAATGAAAACTTTGCTGATTAGATTAAATTCGACATATTTATTAAAATGGATGATTTTTTTAAAAACTAATTAACAGGCAGGCTAATAATAGGATACGATGTTATTATTTAATTCTAGATTATAATGAAGAGTCAAGAGATTAGCGCTGATAAATGTAATTTTTGATATCCTGGAATACGAATTAATTTGTTTAACGGAACAAACAATATAATTTATTGTAATGTTCCGATAGATATCAACACGCATTAAACAATGTGCGAAAACATATTAAAAAGATAGTAAAACGGTAAGTCGTGACAATTTTATGTAAATTGATCTCGTTAAGTATTCTATTTTCTTTACACATTGGCCTTGATAAGTACATAATGTACGTAACACCGAAATTATCATCATTATACCTAATCAGTATACGAGTATGTAAATAAATTATTATCTTTGCACAGTGTGTCAAAAACGTGAAATGGCTAACTTTTTATTAAATGTCGACCCTTTAGAATAACAAAGTTCCATTTGTTGCGGATACGTCACGCGGTTATGGGATCTATGGTAAGCTACCTTAGAGTTCATTATCGCATGACGTTAAAGCAACAGATGGAACCTTGTTATTCCAAAGGCTCGATGTATTGTGTCTGTGCTAGGACTTTTATTATTATTAGGATATTTTTTATTATACAATTTGGGAGGCTGGTATGGGTACCGCCTTCTCAGGAACCATTTATTGGGTAACAAACCCCTTTACATACCTCACCCCAAGTGGTTCGCTACATTTGTTGACTTAGAAGGGGTGCCCGGGTTCATGGGGTTAGGCATAGACATATTATGTATAGACCTAAGTGATAAAAGCGTATTATTTCGCCCTCCTTAATTCTGGGTTCCATGGAACCGGCCGGGCTGACGTATAGGTTCGCGTGAATCTAGAAAATGTGACGCCATCATTCTTGTGCGGACTAGCGTCGCGCTCTTATCGGTACATTTTACGAAATAACACGGCAAAAATGGTAACTTGTGCTATTAAAACATGTAAAAATAGAAGTGAAAAAGAGTATAAACCCAATTGTTGTATTACCTTCCATATGTAGGCATTATTTGTCTTTATTTTAAGCTTATTCACATCATATAATATGATCAGTTTTATCACACCGAGAGACATGAAGCGTAAGCAACCGAAATTCCCGGTCCCGTCGTGTGCACGTTGCTGTTTACTGGGATAAGTAAATTATGAAACATTTGTAAAAGTGTCTTAACTAAACCCGGTAACAAAATATTCGACTCTCAAAACAAGCGAACCTTTCTTCACTTTATATGGATTACACAAGTTTGTTCAAACCGGGCGAACAATTCGCGTTCCCATGTAAAAAAGTCTATTCATTCAAAAGCAGATTTTACTTTTAAGAGCTAAATGGTGATATTATAATGCGTGATGCCTATATACTGTCATATTGAAGTAATAACGAATCACATATCGTTACAGTCAACTCATCCCTCTGCGCACCGCTACAGTTGGTTTTTACCCCTCTCCCTGATTCTCTGGTCTATGAATATTCATAATTCATATGTCTGTGGGGTTAGGTTTGTTTAGGTATTGGCGGCGGATGCGTTTGCCCACCCACTGCCGGATTGGGAAAGACTACTTGAGGGAGACCTAACCTAGATATTTCCAGCCGGGCGCTCTCGACCCATCGCCGTGCACCACAGTGATTCATACATCCCAGATTTGTTTACAATTTGGGAGGTGGGATTGGGTACCGCCTCCCCGTGTACCATTTATTGTGTAACCAACAGCTCTTCCATAGGTCACCCCAAGTGGTTCGCAACGTTTGGTGACCTAGCAGGGGTGCCCGGGTTCATGGGGTAAGGTTTGTCTAGGTCTTGGCGGCGGGCATCCTCAAAGATGACATAGGCCCTCTAGGAAATTATTTTCCTCAGGGCATCCTGTTAAAAAAAAGCCAATGTTAAAAAAACACAGCATCCTCAAAGGTGACACAGGCCCTTGGGGATTTTTTTTTCATCAGAGACTCCTTTGAGGAGCTAATGAAAAAAATTATAAGTACCTAAGATAAGTATTTACTATTATTAGATACTTATTAGTTTTATCTAATGTCTACCTTTAACAACACAGCAGTATTTTTTTAAATAACATAATAAATAATAAGAATAAGCAAAGGTGTCGTATGAATTTCTTTTAAAAACAGGTTTCCAACAACAACAAAAATCTCGCAATTCGTTAGTATAGAGTTAGGCGCTCCGCCCACTGAGGCAACTGAAAACCAACTAAAACCGGCTGTTTTCTCTGTCTTGATTGGTCAAAAAGCTTGTTTAACCATAGATGAAGAACAATCAGCTGACAGCTCGCAACCTAGCAACGGCTGCCCAGGGTAATCAGCCGTGACAGTCGCAAGATGGTCGCAAGATGGTCGCAAGATGGTCGCAAGATGGTCGCAAGTCACCGCTTGCGTTACCATTGACAACGGGGTTTTGTGTGATTGTGTAGTGTGCGGACCATCACATTGTCATACAAAGACAGTTGGCAGTTGAGAGTTTTCAGTTGCCTGAGTGGGCGGAGGCGCTTACAACACCCGTTCCTAACCAATATTCAGATTACGTTTTAGGAAAACATTTTCTACAGTACCTACGTTAACGTTAAAATTTTCCCTAACTGGTCAATACAATTTTTTTTCAATCCGCTCGAAAATATTCTTTTTAATTTTGTTTAACACAATTTGTTTTTGGGGTAATAAATGAAGATGAATATTAGAAGATTTAGATCTACTACAGAAGATAATTTTTGTATATCTTGCATTTATCTTATCTCAAAAAAATCGCCAAAGCGAAAGTTTAATAATGAAATAATGAGGTATTTATTTATTTGTAAGAAACAAACAGCTTTTACTTATGTGCAGTGATTAATGGGTGTTTCGGTACGTACCCGACAAACTTTAACCAGCGATTCCTGATCATATTTAGAGTAAAAAATGTTATGGCGGCTTTGCTCTCCGGTAACGTATATTTTCAATATATTTTTTTTAAATCCACACCCTGTCACTGTCCACAACTCCGGCATACCTCCACCTCGCCACCCGCCGCGATGCTTTTTCGCGCTATTGGCGCGAGCAGGAGGTGGGGCTATGCCAGAGTTGTGGACAGTGACGGGGTGGGGAAATTTTTTTTTTTTTTTTTTTTTTTATTGAAAATAAACGTTACCGGAGAGCAAAGTCGTCATAACATTTTTTACTCTAAATATGATCAGGAATGGATGGTTAAAATTTGTCGGGTACTTTCCGAAACACCCTGTATACAAGTGAACTGAAGTCAAGCCACAGAAGTTTCTTATGTTAAAGTTCATTGGAAATGTTCGTAAGCGTTCCTTCGTATCGATATTTCTTTATTACTTATTACTAAAAATGTCAATTTTTTATTGTATTGTGCACATACATTGGGGAATTTATTTTTATTTTATTTATTTAATATTTATAGGGTTTTTTTACAATAAATATACAATTTTTACATGTTATAACAATGTTAAAATAGTACATAAGAATAGCTTTTCCTCACTATAAAGATACCGAGGCTCTTGTGTTTGATAAGGGAATTTTAGTTCAATTATATAATATCATATATGAAAGTAAATAATACAATATGGCAAAAACAAGGGATAATTTAGAAAATGCAAGATTTATCAAAAACGGATTTCAATGTTTGAAAGAAATAATAATAATAGTGAGATATGGACTCTCATAGTAGTTTTAGGTATTTTTTTAATTTTTGCTGAAATTCCTAAATATTTACTATAACTTTTAGATTTAATGGTAGTTTGTTATAATGTGTTATACCTAGATAGAGATAAGTATAATCTAATCTAATATTTGTTTTACTCTACTATAATATATAATGAGGTTCCGGAAATTTGGTAAAGGGGTTCTGATTTACAAACCGCGAAATGACAGCAATGTAAAAAAATCCATTAATCATAGATGAAAGAACGATGTATAAATCATGGTAGTTGGTTATTTTTTTTTATTTATTTAGACCAATATTTAGCCCACGTAATGCAAAAAGAAACATTTCTTATGTTTGGAGAAAACGGTGACTCAAGATTATTGACGAATTTTCAAATATTCGGTCATAAATCAAACAACTGCAATATACAAATGTTTTTTCGGTAATCAGTAAAAATAGCTTTTAAATAACAAAAACAAAAAAAAATTATAATTGCAAAGACCATAATTCAACAACGGTGAAATCAGATAAATTAATAGCAGACGTGATATTTTTACAATATGTTATGTTGGCGAATTAACGGATATTTCTGCAGATTCAACTCAAAATCGATTTTCGCACATACCCAATACTGTTTATTGTTTATTTATTGTTTATTGAGGCATTTTAAGTAGGTACATAGTTATCTATGTCCTAATACAATCCTTATATATATACATAATTAAAGTAATACATTTACAACACATCAATCACATATTTACGTAACTTAATTTTAAATGTTTTTATGTTTTCTTCTAATTTTATTTCTTCTGGTAATTCTCCAAATATCTTCAACGCTCCGTACATCAACGAATTTTGACTCTGTGTTTTTTTCCTGAAGGGGAGTCTCAGTTCATTTCTTTTCCTCGTCTCATATCTGTGTGTGTACTGAAGTTTATCGATTTTTCTTAGAAATTCAATAGATGTATGGCCATTGATGATCTTGTAGATTAATGAAATAGTATTGAAGTAAATTATTTGTTTGAAAGACAAGATATTTAACTCCTTCAACATTTTCTTAATTTTTGTGTACCTATTTTTCTTCAATATAGTTCTCATGGCTCTATTTTGTAGAATGGTCATCTGTTTCATTAAACCTTCGTTGGCTAAGAATAGAATACTGCTACAGTAATTTATGTGTGGTACAATGATTGCATTGTACACATTTTTACTGGACACTGTGTTAAGGAATCTTCTTATTCTTCCCAACAGCGAGATTTTTTTGGCAATCTTTTTAATAATTAGTTTTGTATTTTGAGCAAAAGTCAATTTGGAGTCAATTATTACTCCCAAATATTTCATTTCGGACACTTCTTTCAAAGCTTCACCGTCGATCAAAATGTCTTTTTTTGTTTACTATACTAAGTTCGGTGGAGTAGATATTTATTTTGAAAAACGAAACAAAAAAACTCGAGTAAAATATTCATAAACAAAACCAAGGAATTTAACAATTTGGGAGGCGGGAATGGGTACCGCCGCCCCGGGAACCATTTATTGGATAATCAACACCTCTGCCATAGGTCACCCAAAGTGGTTCGCTACGTTTGGTGACTTAGCAGGGGTGCCCGGGTTCAAGGCGTTAATTGTCTAGGTATTGGCGGCGGATGATCTAGAGACACTTAACCTCAGATTCCTACCCAACCCTCATACCTTTTTCCTTCACAGAACTTCCTCGCCCTCCACACAGCATCCCCAAAGATGACATAGGCCCTGACGGAAATTATTTTCCTGAGGGCCTCCTGTGTGGACCTAATGTAAAAAAAGGAAGCCCTTATTTAGGTGTTTTAGCCTATTGGAAATAATTATCCACAAATAAAAATCTTCATTGCCCATTGCTATTATGAAGCTCATTGCTTCTTCCTCGATGCAATTAATTATTGTTTGGGTGTACTATCTTTCAAGGTCATTCTACTTCAACGCTACACGTGTTGTTTTCAAAGCAACCACACTTTTTAATATCATTATCAAATTACCAAATGAATGCTCGTCAATCAGATGTGTACATCATGGTATTGTAGGTACTCTTTCTTTTACATCCATGATAGCAATAAACTCTATCTTGAAGCAGTTCAAACCAGATAACCGAATCGTTTTAAACAACTATTTTACTTCCCATTTCTACCAATAAATTGTCGATTTAATTCAATTGCTGTGCTCCAACATATACAGTGACCGTGAAAATGTGACTTAGGTATATGTTATAAGTAGGTAATAGAGAAAAAGATGACATAGTAAAGGTAGATCTTATAAGTAGAAAATAGAGAAAAATGTGATGTATAGGTACATCTTATAAGTAGGGAATAGAGAAAAAATATGATGTAGGTACATCTTATAAGTAAGGAATAGAGAAAATATGACGTGGGTACATCTTTTAAATAGGGTATAGAGATAATATGGCGTAAGTACATTTTATAAGTAGGTATTAGAGAAAAATATTTATCTACACGTGTAAAACAGTTAAAGGCCAATAGCTGCGATGCTTTTACAAACAATGCATTTATAAATAAATATTATTACATGTATTTTAACGCTAAGTATTTAACTCTTGGGTACCTGTTTATTGTTCATTTCCCTTATTATTTATTATATATACAAAAAGATTGTAGTATGCACTCAGTATGCAAATGATTGAATGCTTTCGTAACTCTATATCGTTATAGTAGTATAAACCGATTTCTGTAACAACGGGTTTCCTACAGTTTTTTTTCATCATAAAACGGAATTCCGGATATTTGGAAGTTTTTTTTCAATTAGATAGGTCCCGCTAAATAAATTTCCTTTGGTATTTACATGGCGGTAAGTAAATACATAATAATTTTAGCACTTCGTCTGTTTCGCACTGATTCACCATTATTTGCATTTTAATGCAATCATCTTTGTTATTCGTTCCCCAACAGAAACAATAACAAACGCTGTAATTATGATAAGCCGAACTGTAATCCGAACAAAGTATCATCATAAACCAGAACAGTCAGAACTCAGTACTGGGAACAAAACATTCTGTTTAATTCAATGTTTTATCTGCCTCGTGTTGTGACGGTGAATAACATGGATGGGTAATGCATTATAGGTATCTTGTTGACGGTGATAATATTTATACGTGATAGCTTTGTTATTATTCACTCAAATGATAATAATGTGCTCCCAATCTGCCTTCGAAGTTTCGGAGAATAAAAATAAATGAAAAATCGAGGAAATGTCGAGTGAGGAATTTCTTTTGTTCGCGTACTTTATATTTTTCATGTCACTATTTAAAGAGCTGTGACCTGAAAAAATAAATAGTTAATACGAAACGGAAAAAGAAAGGATGATAATGAGAGTTTATCATTTTGGATGACTTTGATTTATACGATTATTATATCTAATAAGATAGAAAAATAGTGCAATCGATTAACAAACAAATTAATTATGTAGGTGCTTAGAGTTTGTGATAGCACAGCTGACCAAGTTGTTAACTTTTCCAATTTAACAGTTTCTCGGGTGAATCACAGTACTAAAACTGAGCAAATCGTAAAATTCATTTATGTCATCAAAATTAAGTTGACATCATACTTACGACGAGATGTTGATTTATTACATGTCGATTAGTCACGATATGACTAATTACCAGTTGATAATATGATAATACCTACTAAATATTCTAGGGACATCATAAATAAATAAATCATGTCTGGCAAAAAATACATTAAAAATGCACAACAATCTTTATTGCATATTAAATAAATAAATTAACAACATGTTGATATGTGCTACAAACAACGTCAAAAAGTCAAAACAAATTATACAGAACAGCTTGATGCTTACTTCCAGCACAGCTGCACCCGAGAATACTTGTACAGTACACAAACTCTACAAACACTAAGTGGGTAGGTATAATAAATACAGAAATATGACTAAAGCTCGCCTTCTTAGTATCAAACAAAGCTCTAAAGGTAGCGACATACTCGCAGCTCACATCAAAAAGTTATTTATAACACAATAGCGCTCGCCATACAATCCCATGAGACCCGCCAGACGTAAAAAGATGATGCGCTGTGATCGCGGTTTGAATCTTCGCTAATCGGAAATATTTTTCGTATTCGCCACAGTGGCGATATCAGAAAAGTTATGCGACCCCCTCTCTACCGTAAACAGGAGAGGGGGTCATTTTTAATACAAGGAGCATGCACGGAGCTGTCAAGTTAACATATCCAGTACAAAGAAATGATATTCTCTCGACCGCTTCCGATTTCAACTGACCCCTTCTCCTGCCGTAGGGTGGAATATTTTATAACGTAGTGTGTCGGTAGAAAAGATACTTATAACGCAGTATCTTTTTGATGTGAACTTCGCGTTTGTCGCCCGCTTAAAGCTCGCTAAGTACAATTAAAAACGTTGAAACATCTCATTCAGATCCAGACATTAAAAATCGAAGATGGACCATTAAAAAATAAACACTGTCAACTGATAATATCATATTGTGTCATTAATGTCATTATACTCATTATTATAACGCCATCTTGTTACTGCTGTATAAAGTCTTAATGGTACTTAGTTCTTATTACGACCTAAACTGCGAGCATAAAACCTACAGTGGCAACATCTGCCTGTCTCCGATGTTAGTCAGCTCAAGTTTTTATATCATTTAGATTTGGTTGTAAATAAGTCCTTCATAAAATTTCATGAAATGGAAAGGAATACTGTAAACAGAAGTAGAATAAGTAGTAATCGTAATATTATTGTAACAGCATTGAAATGTCATTAAAAGTTGTTTTCAAATACAAACAATTGTAATCTAGTAGAAACAACCGACAACCGTTAAATTTGTTTATTATCGAACATTTGCAAGTCATTGAAAAAATGTTTAAAAAAAACCCAGTTCTTTGAAAAATCTTGTAATTCATGAAAACCAGTTTGAATTCACGGAGAACAGAAGCACAAATTATGCCATCGATAAATCATCTAATACTGTACGCTACACGTTTAAACAGGGCGCATAAATCATTGAAATTTATTGGTTTTTGTGTTGATCTCCAAAAAGCTTCCGACAGCATATCTCATGCCAAACTAAAATAAAAATTAAACATTCGGTTTTAACGACAAATAATTAAATTGGCAAAAAAGTTAACTACATAAAATAACACTAGTTGTGAAAATAACAAGTGATTTTGGTATACCACAAGGCGCTGTATTGGGCCCATAAGTATTCGATATTTTTTAAACAGCGTTATTTCATTCACACGCTGACGACACGGTCAGGGTCAGGACTGGAATATTGTAAAGGTAAATGCAAATAATGATATGCTAATCCTAAAATACAAACCTAGTCTCAATAAATGCAAAAAACTTTTTGTATTCCTTTCCCAATAAATAAATTCAGAACTTATAAGCGACAAAATCGTTTTCAGTGAGAGCTAATTGTATTATTAATCTTAAATGCCGCATTTTGTAAGCTCGTGCAATACGCATTAAAAAGATGTTCTTCAGTCATGATCTCAACCTTGGATCACGAATGCGAATGGTCAGATGCTACGTGTTTTCAGTATTATTTTATGGAATGGAAGCATGGACACTTACTGAAGAACTGATAAGACGACTTGAGGCATTCGAGATAAATATCTACAGAAGAATACTATAAAAAAGCTGGATTAGGAAAAGTTACGGTTCGGATGAATAAAGAAAAATAAGTTATTGAAATAATAAAAATCCTAAAACTTCGATATCTAGTACACGTGATGAGACATCCGGAGAAGTACGAGATCTTGCATCTCATAATGCAGGGAAAGATTGCCGGAAAACGGGGCCCTGGAAGAAGGAGGACATGGTGGCTGAAAAACTTGAGACAGTGGTTTGGCCAGTCTACTGTAGAGCTGTTCCGGGCCGCAGGAAACAAAGTTCCTCAGAAGCCAACATGATAGCCAACGTCCGTTGAACGGACAGGGCACGACAAGAAGAAGAACAAACCGTAGACAGTTTGACAGATAACTTGTATCGCAATATATTCCTGAACAATAATGGGATGCCATGAACATTTATTTAATTTATTAAGTGCTGTAATAACCCATAAAAAACAAAGGTTTTTTACTTATCCATTTTCAAATGTCTATTGATACTATGCGATAGCGAGTCTATCTGCTAAGTTTCAGCTCGATGGGATGTCGGGAAGTAGGTTAATTTCCACTTCCAAGACTCCTCTTCATCCATACATTAATTCAATCAAGAAAACAAAATTCAATAGATGTATTTAAAAATTCGCTACGCGTCTCGCGCATCTCAATCTGAACAAGGTAGGTACCTACCTAACTGAAAATGGAAGGTGGAGAGAATGTTCTTCCTTTCCCAGTCTCAGCTTTATTAAAATTATAACAAAATATAATATGCATTTCCATGAACCTTTAACACACAGAGAAAAATGTTATTCTAAAATACGATCATTTTATTCGTAAAAACGGTTAAAAACGGGACTGAAGTTCTTACGAACAAATTAGCAGGGTTTCAATGTTTATTGGCGGGAACATGTAAGAATAATTTGTTGGTATACGTAATTTCGTATCTACGTATACCAAGAAATTATTCTTACATTTTCCTGCCAATAATCATTGAAACACTGTTAATTTTGTTCGTAAAAACTTCAGTCCCGTGTTTAACCGTTTTTTACGAATAAAATGACCGTATTTTAGAATAACATTTTTCTCCGTGCAGTCATTAAAAGTTCATGCTTCCCATATAAGGTCATAAATATCATTTAAAAAGTTGCGAATTTCTTTTGTTTCGTATTTAAAATATATGATAAACAAGGTGATTTATATTTAAATTTCTTCCCACTTCTGAAATACTGCCAATGGGCTGTCTTGAGAACGGATGTTGAGAGCTCAGTAAGACCATGTAACGCAATAATAATTATGTGGAACCGGAATAACCAGTCGGATCAATGGACATGGAAGACCATTAAATCTCATCCATTTCGTAATCGTAATATTATTGTTTTGGTTCACTTGCGATTGGAGTGCTTCATTATGCTTCAACTTCAAATTAGTTCTGTAATACTTAACCCACTCAAGGGGCAGCCACCACTCAATTTCCACACACGAGTTTGCAATTTGGAGAAGATAAGGAATAATACATCCCTATTAGTGTGTGGAGTGGGTTCAATTAGTGATGGCAGAATAAAACCGGGGTTAAATGTGCTTAATGTGAATTCGCAATGATTAAACAAAGGGGACACGATGACCTTGATGAGAGCAGAAACTTTAATTAAGAAATAAAGTGTCATTTTCTTGCTTCTTACTTATCTTTACACTATAAACTGGTATAGTTGATGACTTTGCCCGAGTAGTTTCGATAGGTACCTAATCTTTTCTCTTATAGATTTTTTTTATTCTCATGGCAACTTAGCATTTTTTACAATTAAATGGACATTTAATTGTAAAAAAGCTCCATATCTAATCATGGAAATGCTGTTCTAATTGTATGACGTAAGAGCTCACCGTTTGAGAGGAAATTAAAAGTTTCTGTTTAGTTAAGATTTTTGCCTCTCGAAGGCCAGGTTTATTTGGAAAAAATCGCGCGAAATTATCTTCCCGGCTTTTGCTCAAATATCGTATAAAAACAGAGGAATTGTTTTTTTTTTGTGATTGTTTTCTGTTTGCCAGATAATGTACCTTATTATTCATATATTAATATTTCATGATAATATCGTTACAAGTTTTCCCAGAATAGCTATTTTTAACAAAAAAATGTGAAAATATTTCCCATTCGACAAAAAAATGTAAATAAAATATATTTATACGAAAATGATCAATTTTTTTATTTCTCTACAAACCTGAATAGACACCCTACATGAAAAAAACCAATTCAAAGGTGTTTTCGAAGAAGTAATGACATAAATACTTGTTTGAAAATGAAATGACAGTTGAAAACCGTTTGTAAAAGCGACGCCAAGTTGACCATAGATATTTATTATAAATTATTCAGATGGGTTGGAGCTATGCGGATTTTTGCTATGTCAAGACCGAGAACGGCGCAAGCGATTCTGACCTTGTTCTTCATACAACTTCTTTATACATAAGGAACAAAATCGCTTCAAAAAAAAAAAAAAAATTTCGACCCGCGGCCACCGTGGGCGAACGGCAGTCGAGAGGTTAATTAAAAGATTTTCATAAACACATTGATATACCTACCTATATAAACTAACTAACCCGCTGGGGTAGACAGAGAGGTTGGAACGCCATATATACAATTCTGTCGTGGTACACAGTACACATTTATACATTACCTACACCATTCATACAGCGTCTTATAGGTATTTGCGAGAATTCATCAGTTATTCCGACTCTTGTCCCGGTAAGTATTTATTTAATCACTTGATCTTGCCATATTATCTTCCTGGGAAAAAAAAACTATGTTTCTTCCATCAACTAATGTTATTCCTCAATTAATTTATTTGGGTAGGGCAATTAACTTTTTTTTCCAAAGTATCTGGCTAACGCATTTCGAGTGTTGTGGAGAAAGTAAAGGTAAATTTATACTTTAATATTATAATTAGGTTAAGTCTGGTAACTATATTCCCCTTCCACAGTATCCCCAAAAATGACATAAACCCTGAGAGAAGATTTTAAATAGGGCTACCTGAGTAGAATCGATATACAAAAATATAGATGTTTATTCTATGATTCGAAGAATAAACTTAAATCTTTTATCGTAAAATCCTTATCTTCTTAATTCGTAGATAATATTTGGATAAATTATATAGAATGATTCTTATTCAAAACACAAATGGAAAATGATTTCGCGAACTGTCTACCAGTTAAACACCTGCGGTTTGATTGAGTTCGACAGTATAACCAAATGTTTTTGACCATTCCATGTGAATATAATTTATTTATCAAACGCTAGTAAAGTTTATACAGCGAATCAGCATGTTTTCGAACCGGCTTCAGTAGGTGGGAACCAAAATAAAATCTACCGGAAAAAATTTGTCTGTGTGGCCATGTTGTCTGTCTGCCGAGAAATTAATTAGGTAGGTACTTTGTTACAATGTTATCTTTTCCAGCGTATTGCTTATCAGATAGTACAGAAGACTATTGATAGATGAGAAGCTTAAACAAGGAGATATGATGATATCAATTCAGAAGTTGAGACTTTAGAATAATTTGTGAACATCTTCGAACTGTCATCTCAGTTCACTAATACAGATATAATACTTTGTTTAGTGTACTTGTATTTATTTACGTACATACATACATAGGTCCGTGCCTATTCATAGTCGTATATAATGGAATTGATTCCAAACAATCAGTTTTAATAGTATATAATATAATATTATGAGAAGTAGGTAATACTATTTTTCTGCGGTTTTTTAACATGCAATGTAAGTCTCTAAATTAAATAATAGTAAAAAAAAATCATTTCAGGAATGGAAGGTACGAAGTTTGCTTGCACTATGAAGGTTAAGAGTGATTTAGATTGGTGGGTCGGAATTTCAAGGGTTCTGTCATCACTTGAGCGAAGAGAGAACCCATAAAACTTGTACAATGATACACTTTTTTTTCTTTCAAACTTTTTGATGGATTGGCGAACGCGCGATTTTTTTACACTTAACGAATACGTGGGTGTGATTCAAAGTGATGGGTCGGATTTTCAGTGATTTTTTCTTTTCTTGAGCGAAGAGAGAGCCCATGAGACACTTTATTTTTTATCTCTTAACCGGTCAAAAGGGTAGGAAAAGTGATTTAAAGTGGTGGGTCGGCGTTTGGAGGGTTCTCCCAACACTTGAGCTAAGAGAGAGCCCGCGAGACCTGTTGTTTATTTACTAGCGCTTAGCTTACCTCCGGGGGTGGTGGAGTACAGGGTGCCTCCGGGCGTGCTGGAGTACACGTCGGGCATCTGCGAGGGGTCCGTCAACAGCATCCGGCGCGAGGGGATGGACTGGTTCTGCGTGACCTGGCGGGCGATGGGAGACGCGGACATCTCGACAGGTGGGTAGTCTTGCTCTCAAAAAACGGACTGGACAATCAATGGACACAATCTAGCAGCACTAAAACGTGCCGATTCGGGATGCTTTATTCTTCTAAAACGAAAAATCTTCCAATTACGTAATTGTTTCAGGATTTAATAGCGCGGATTGTTATTGTTTATTATTTGGCATATTATGAATATCTGGTTTGGTAAGCGGTACACGACGCGGAACACGCGGTACACGAGATTACTACGCGGCTGTGGTGGGGCAACTGCGCACTGGCAGAGCGCTACAACTCGGGTCTGGGTAATGCTGGGTGGCTCGTTCGATAACACACAAGGCAAACCCATTCCCGGCGAGCCGGCATAGCTCTCAAGCTGTGGGGCGGGCCGGATTGCGTCAGCCGAGCGCGAGACAGCCACTCCCTGACTGCTATGTAGTGTGCTTTAACTACGCAGTTACTAAAAGTCCATAGAACTTACAATTTTTATTCAGCAAAGTTGCTTTCTCATACGATATCATCTTCTACCATTGCGCCGAGTTACGTGGTAAAACCGAAACCAACAAAAACTGCATATTTTAACTCCAATGTATCGTTTTAAGTGTTTTGTTTAATCTGTGCTTGGTTTTAAATGTTAGAACGGATTTTATTTTTATTTTTTATTTTTCTTCATTTATTAAACTGGTTTACATGTTTTGAGAATTTTACGACGTGGTGGTCAACTATCTATAGAGTTATGAAATATAAAAGAATGTGAAAGAATATAAAGTAATATAAATAGACATAATATGAAAGAATATTAAAGAATACAAAATAATATAA
The DNA here is from genome assembly GCA_951813805.1 of Limnephilus auricula. Lineage (NCBI taxonomy): Eukaryota > Metazoa > Arthropoda > Insecta > Trichoptera > Limnephilidae > Limnephilus > Limnephilus auricula. Next base: position 18,451,693 of record OX638388.1, on the reverse strand, counting down.
AATAATGTAAATGGCTATAAAGTAATACAAAAGAGTATTAAAGAATATATTAGATTACAATAAAAAGCATATAATAAATTTGAAAGAATATAAAAAGTATGCAATTAAAAATATATAAAATCAAAGTATGTACTATAGAGTGAGCAGAAAAGGAAGGATTATTATTATGTTGCACATAGAATAAAGAAGAATATCTACTAGAAATTATTTCCAAAGAGATTTAAATGGAAACCAGTGTCGCCATTCACATGGTACCTTTTGATTCTAGCCGATTTAAAACGCGTACTATCTTTCTTACACTTGCCAGACATCGTATATCGCCATCCCATTTGAATTTCATAATAATGAAGAAACACAGTTTAGCAATCGATCTATAAGGCCCGATTTGCCAAACTTTTGGATCACGAAACAAATTGGCAATTCATCTACTATTATTTATTCTATTTTAAAAACATATTCGAGAAAGCTGTTTATAAAACGAAAGTTTATATTTTATCTCTAAATTATCCGCACGGAAAATTGCAGAATTTCTTTTTAAAAATGAAAATGAGGTACCTTGGACACCTTCCATCTAAATAAAGGTACCGATTTAGAGTAAATATATTTTGCATGTTCTTTTCGAAAAAGCCATTTCACTTCAGGAAAATTTCAAGCACAGCACCGAAAACATTTTGAGAACCTCAATGTTTTCGTAAATAAACTGATAGCAGCGCCCCAAGTGGCTTCCACTCCAATAATATCCAATAACATTTGTGAAAAAGCTTATAACCTCAAAATACTTTGAAACAAAGTAACAAAATAACGACAAGTATACGAAAAGTTTATAATAATGGACACACTTCGAACGCTACGACGATTCCAAGGAAAAACTCGTCGGCAAAATGTGGAAAATCAGAGATAGAAATGCGAACCACGTGGCGGCCAATGACGCTACGCAGGCGCACACCGCGCTGTTGCCAAATCTATTCTTACTTGCTATTATAGATTATAAAATGTTTTTCTATTCCTCATATACATAACTAACCTATTCTTGGACTTTTACTGAATTTTCAATTTCTGTAAGATTCTTCCACGTTTCTTACAAGATTCTTATTAAACCCTATAATAACTTAGTTTTCCATTTTCTCTTACAAAAGAATTTTACCAACAATTTGAACTTTGTTTGAACTTTAGTTTCTTAAGATTATGCTAATGATGTGTGTCCAAACTTGTCGTCGTATTTGAATGTTTGCTTTCGAAATTCTTCATTCAATTATTTTATTCCATTTTAATTATAGCTAATCTTAAAATATTACGGACTGTATACGGACCGATCGACCAAGTGGGACTATATCGATAACATAACAATTTGCCGTCGGTTTAAGGAAAATACGGTATAGGTACCTATAACTTATTCAAAACATAACCAAGTGTCCCCGAAGGGGTGTTCAGAGAGAATGTGCCCCCGAATAACTAATATATAAAAAATATTTTCAAGGATAAAACTATTTATCTATTTACTGTGTATACCAGCACATAAGTATAAAAAATTTACATTGTAAACAAATTCGTTTGATATCCATACACGGAGAAAAATGTTAATCTAAAATACGAACATTTTATTCGTAAAACGGTTAAAAACGGGACTGAAGTTCTTACGAACAAATTAACAGGTTTAAATGTTTATTGTCGGGAAAATGTAAGAATAAATTATTATTATTAATTATTAGAACAAATTTCGTACGTATACATTGTTGGTACAACGTATTTTTTCGTTGTATCGTCATGTTGTATTATCAGGGCAACTAGATAAAACATTTCTAAACGAATGTTTTATAAATGTGGCCTGATAAAATATCGTGATGGTCAAAATTGATTTTTCTCCGTGTACCTACTTATTATTAAAGGTATTTTAAAAAAAATCGTTTGATATCTATACCAACTGATTATAGGTATTTTTTAAGTCGATTTTAGGTGTGAAATTTGTAAATAAAAAACAAAATATTATAATTTTTTAATGGAAGGTTAATTGCCGGGGATCAATTGTCAAGTCACCGACTATGGGTAGGTACCTACCTTTCTTTTTGTAAGTTTCACGTTGATCTTTACTATTGAGCTATTTTTCAATTTTCTTACAATGAATGTAACGTACCTACTCATTTGGTCGATGGTGTTGGTATTATTATTTCATAAATAATCAACACTTCTTTGTAAATTTAATGGTCAAATTGGGCGTAATTAAACGATTCTAACTACTGTCTTGTTTTTACTTAAATATGAAGTTCCGAAAACTTTTAGTACCTACAACCGGAAAACTGGTGCATTTATACACATCACATTTGGAGTTGATCTTGTGATAAAAGTTTTTTGATTTGAGTTATCGTTTTAGGGTAAATTGTGCCCGAAGTTGAAACTTCTTGGGTTTGAAAAATCTGCTAATTTCAGCTGTTTAATTAATGTATTTTCAACAATTGGATCTCTTGACCTGGCTCCAAAAGTTTTTTAAACTTTCCGTCGCCGAAAAAAAAAAGTTTAAAAAAATAAATAATCAAAGTGATAGCTCAGATCGAAAAATATTTTTCTTGTTTCTCTATGTGATGGAGATTCACTTGTATTATTATTTCCCGCTTGTATTACGAATTTCCACATTTTTTATTATTTTTTTATAGAGAATACCTCACAAGAGTCCCAACTGCTCCCGTCTGGAGCCAGTGAGACTATGGCATCCCCAATTGGGGTATGTTGTGAGGCTGAAGGAAAGTGGGGAAGGGAAGGAGATAGGGAAGAGGAAGGTAGGAAAGTACCTGGCTATTCAGATCTAGTCACTAAACACGGCTAAAGCCATTATTAAGCAACGTCTCAATTCTGAATGGTGGTCTTACACCAGGGCGATACTGACAGTATCTTCCACTCTGGAACGTGCCGCAAATGTAGTATATATTATTTTTATTAATTAATTGTGAAATAACACAAATCAATCAAATAAAATTTATTTGCGCACGCCGGGTTCGAACCCGCAACCTTCCGATTGGGAGTCAAGTGTTGTTACCACTCGACCACGGACATGTATACATACATAAATTGGTTTTGTTATTCCTTGAGTGACCACAAAAGTTAATCATGTTTAGGTAGATACTATTTAACTTTTATGTGTAAAAAGGCCGTTAAAATATTGTTAGAACTAACTACCTACAATATATATTATGAACACGTTCATGTATTATGCGAAAACATTTACTACGTTGTGCAAAAACCTTTGACGAATTTGAGGAATTTTAATTTATGTATATTTGTGGCATAAACTTCGTAAATACGGCACGAGGCATAAACCGTAACGCGTAGTTGCAATCCCACGGCTGATCGTTATATGGTTGTGAACCTTTATATTAATTTGTTTTTGTTTTATATTTTAATCATCGAGCAAAGAATTTTAAAAACATACAAAAATGGTCAAGATAAATGTTGTAGAGAATATTGCCAAGGGATCACCGAAAAAGTTTGATAAAGCATCAAAATAAATAAACAAAGACTGAACCAGAAATACTTAAACTAATTATATCGGTTACGTCTATAACAATAGTATAAAAATAAGGCAGACAGAGAAATTAAACCAAAAAAGTTACTGTTAACAAAATATTGTAGGTAGGTATGTACCTACACGGAGAAAATGTTATTCTAAAAGACGACCATTTTATTCATAAAAACGGTTAAAAACAGGACTGAAGTTCTTACGAACAAATTAACAGGATTTCAATGTTTATTGGCGGGAATATTTAAGAATAATTTGTTAGTATCGTAATTTCGTACGTATACCAAAAATTTAATCTTACATTTTCCTGCCAATAAACATTGAAACACTGTTAATTTGTTCGTAAGAACTTTAGTCCCATTTTTAAGAATAAAATGATCGTATTTTAGAATAACATTTTTCTCCGCGTAGATGTCAAAACTAAAGGTTTAACGTCAGATCACTATTTAGATCAATCTTTACTACAAGTCGGTTTACATTATAAATACCAAAAAATATGTTTAGGATAAATTGAAGCTTTTTCTATCGGTTCGCTTGAGTATAATTATAATATAATGATTATTACTTTATAAAAAAATATAAGCGTACCTACTACTAAAAAAATGTATTTTCATAAGAAATTAATGAACGCATAGAAGAAACAAGTTTAAGAAATATATTATTGTGATCATGATTATCTTTATTAATTTTTTTCTTTCTTAAAAAATTATTTACAAAATAAATATAGACCACCTTTGCGCTTGAAAATGAGCGTTTGTAGACTCCGTTTGCCGACCGATTTGTATGCCTATTACTCATATTCTTGTCGATATAGGCATACTAAGAATATACAAAAATTTTGGCTTGTGGCTCGCAAATAATTCAAAGTAACTATGTACCTACCTACCTTCGATTAAAATTAAATAAAACCCGTAATACAAATATCTGTAGGAAAAGCGGGGATTGGTCCAAAAGTTCCACCTTATTTGTTTACCCTATTGGCCATAGTCGCTCATTTTTCCAATATCAACTGTGGGTTTCCAAAGGTTTCTAGAAACCCGTAAACACGTTTTTAACCACTTCAAGTACACATTGCTGGTCTAATTTATGGAGGTATGTGATGCAAAATATTAATTTGCATATTTGAACTAACAGAACTTATGTCGTAGGTATTGTTTGTCAGAAACCTGCTGTTACAGAAATGGATTGACATCATCGCATAATGTCGTAGATATTGTTTGTCCGAAACCTGCTGTTATAGAAATTGATTGATATCATCGCCTTATGTCGTAGGTAGTGTTTGTCAGAAACCTGCAGTTACAGAAATTGATTGACATCATCGCATAATGTCGTAGATATTGTTTGTCAGAAACCTGCTGTTATAGAAATTGATTGATATCATCGCCTTATGTCGTAGGTATTGTTTGTCAGAAACCTGCAGTTACAGAAATTGATTGATATCATCGCCTTATGTCGTAGGTATTGTTTATCAGAAACCTGCAGTTACAGAAATTGATTGATATCATCGCCTAAGCTCACAGTTTGGAGTCCTTTTGCTTTCAGTTGCCGATAAGCGATATACAACTATTGATAGATAATAAATATTGTGCTAACCAAACTTAAATGCATATAAACTTCTCCTTTATCAGATTCATCAATATATGCATCAACACATAAAATAGCCTTGATCTCTGCAAATTCTAACCCTGAATATTAACATTTCATTTTGCATTCGAGATGATAAAATAATACATATACATTATAATAATATAATTCATGTCACGATAAAATCACGAAACATTTCCTCTTTTGTTGCGATGTTTATTTGTTTACTGCTGTGCTGTTGTACCGTACATCGTACAGCTCACCGAATGCGATTAGCAAGAAGCATGTATAGCAAGTAGCTAGGCCAGTATCTACGTGGTACGCAGAGTCGAGCCTCCAGAGTTCTGAGAATCGTTTCCACAACAACAATATCAGTCGATTCAGTCGTCATAGTAATATCATGCCACCGGCCACGACGCGATGATGAGATAATCTACTTACCGGGTTTGAAAATACAAATAGTGGTTTCCGACAATCGGTGGTTAGCGAGCGATACACATTAATAGGGAAGTTGAGTAAAAAATATTTTGACTTATAAAAAATATGTTTATGTATATGACATGCAAATTTAAAAACCAGTTTCTTTTTTTTAAGTTCGTTTTCATAGTGAAATTAATTCTACAAGTTTGAATTTTATTAAAGCCTGCGAAAACGGCCGGTAAGAAACGAGAGAGTGTGTGACGTCGTCTCACGCCATCCGGTCCCTTGTTTGTGTTAAAAAGAATGGAAAATATTTACAAAACCGGGACACGCTTAGTATGGACGAAAAAAATAAATTTAAAAAGTTGTAGTACCTAGTTAGGTATTAACTACTAATCAATTCAGTTACCGGAATTTCGAAAAAAATTCATTTTAATGATTATTTTTAAAATTTAAAAACACGTAATGTCATTTTTCACCGACCTCTATATTAGGAACTGTTGCAAGTTTCGTTGAAAAATTACATTTAATAGTTTTACAGACATAGAATAGTTTTTTCCTATGTGGTTGGTAAAAAAAAAAAGAAAATCAGTCCACTTTTGGAGGAGAAAAGTGGGGAATACAAAACCTCGATTTTAGTTATGTATTAGTAGCCCGAGGTGCATTGTCCATTTCGCTCAATATCCGGTGGAGTAAGAGCAACAGTGACAGCAACAATTTAGTAAAATCTATTTTTCAAATTTCTCCACCACCGGGTTTCATCTTAAGTTATTTTTTTATACTTCTTTTTTTTTTATGTTTCTTTATTCTTTGAATAGTAAATATATAACAATTGTGGAATTTATGGCCGCCATACTAGGCACATGCCCGTGTTATGGTGGCCGATAATAGTGATAAGATTGAAAACGTTGGAAAATAAATCTTTCCCTAGAATAGTCAATAGTAATACTAAATGTCTTGTGAAAATGCGTAATTAGACCAAAAAAAAATTCAAAAGAAATTAGATCGCAGAATGATCCTTATTCTATTGTTTTAACAGAGTTTGCTACCCCTGTATAATGTTTACAGTAAACTATAAAATAATGTACGTCAGCAGTCCTTACATTCACATTCTTGGGTGTGTTGTTGTTGTGTGCTAAGCTGTTTGCATGTCCATAATAATTATTATCTGTTTAAAAAGCATTGCTCTTGAAGTCGGAAAAATTCTTGACCTGAAATCGTCCCGCTTCCATTAATAATAATATCGATACCCGGTCTTCGTCTAGTAAGTGCATTTGAATAATTTATTAATGCATCATTCCCAACAAGACAATCCATCTATTGATTCCCCAGGGGATGTTATATTACTCAAGCTACTCTACCAATATTGGAGAATTATTATTATATCGGGAAAGCCGAATAACTTTGCCAAATTTTAAAGCATTGCGAAGAATAATAATAGATATTTCATCAGTAAGTATTTATAAAACATATTTGTTTTGCAGTGCGACTTTGTTTATTGGTAGAAAAAAAAACTCCCGATGTCTTTCTAGCCAAGAGAGCCTCAAACAGTGAATGTCGTTGTTACTAGCAGCTTTCTTAGGTTCGAAAACGTATCGTGAGCTTTTAATTTTGTGAAAAAGGGATTTTATTTGAAATTAACACTTAATAATCATTATTATAAGCAATAATTACTAGCCTGAAACACACATCCATATTGAAAAAACCTTTTGAGAAAAGATACATGTCGCCGACGGGTCTCGAACCCGCACCCCTTTGATTGCCGCTCAAGAGCTCTACCATTAAGCTACGGCGCCTTATCTCTTACCCGCCAAATGATTCAATATATTATTATTATAAGCAATAATTATTAAATTAAAACAAATAACTTTGTTTAAACCACTAATATAATCACAATTACCTACATGTTTCAAAACCGATGGTTTCTTCGTCAGGGTAGTAATGACATTAATACTATTAATAATGTCATTACTACCCTGACGAAGAAACCATCGGTTTTGAAACATGTAGGTAATTGTGATTATATTAGTGGTTTAAACAAAGTTATTTGTTTTAATTTAATTCAAAATGACGCCACAAAGTGATTTTGCGAAGTTTGAAGAAATAATTATTAGCCTGAAACACTCATCAATATTGAAAACTCTCCCGAGAAAAGATATATGTCGCCGACGGGACTCGAACCCGCACCCCTCTGTTTGCCGGACAGGAGCTCTAAAAAAAAAAAATATAATAAGCGATAATTGTTGAATGAAACACTAGGTATATATTGAATCATTTGGCGGGTAGGAGGTATCCCGCCGTAGCTTAATGGTAGAGCTCCTGTCCGGCAAACAGAGGGGTGCGGGTTCGAGTCCCGTCGGCGACATATATCTTTTCTCGGGAGAGTTTTCAATATTGATGAGTGTTTCAGGCTAATAATTATTGCTTATAATAATTGTTACCCTTTGAGCTATGCATAAAAAATCTTGTCTTAAACATTAGTTTATCAATTTTAAAAAAATTATTCAATATATACCTAGTGTTTCATTCAACAATTAATCAAAGGGGTGCGGGTTCGAATCCCGTCGGCGACATGTATCCTTTCTCGGGAGGTTTTTTCAATAAGGATCAGTGTTTCAGGCTTATAATTATTTCTTATAATAATTGTTACCCTTTGTGCTATGCACAAACAAATCTTGTCTTAAACATTAGTTTATCAATTAAAAATAATACTTAATAATCATTTTATATTACATTGTATTGTGCCTATGTCTAGTAAAAATTATAATTTGTGTGCAAATAACACCAATTATGATATCTATATAATATAAAATATAAACAAAAACAGCAATTAAAGGTAATGGAAAGAAAATTATGTAGGTAGAAATTATGCATTATTTATGCCGCGGAAAAACAAAGAACCTTTTGAATGCAAATAAAATGAAAGTTCTTTTCAGTTCGTCCTTTAAAAGGGAATTATTCATAAAAAACATGTTTTCACCACAATTCTGTACGCCACACAGTGGGCTGAAAATCACCTTTCATAGACATAGAGACTTGAATTTTCATCTTGAATCTTTTTTTTGGCTAGAAATGGATTCTGCTGATCATTACTATGCTATAAAATTTCGTATGAAGCAATTGCGTGTACAAATGAAGGAGTTATCATTTTTTAAAGAAAAAATTGTATGGCACTGACATTAAAAATGAGGCTATCTCTGGAATCATAAGGTTGGCCATAATATCCTTACTGCGTGTTGTGGCGCAACATGCGCTTTTTTTTTAAATCGTCAAAGTTGAAAAAAAAACTTTTTTATGTTGATGATTCATTTTAATGCTTAAATGGTATTATGCCCTTGCCGCCGTTTTCGCGGGCTTAATAAAATTCAAACTTGTAGAATTAAATTAATTATGAAAACGAATTTTTAAAAAAAAATAAAAAAATAGTGGTATTTAAGTTTGCCTGTGAACATTGATAAAAAAAATTAAAAAAAAGGACTCAACTTCCATATTGCTTCATACGAAATTTTATAGCAGTGATCAGCAGAATCCATTTCTAGTCAAAAAAGAGCCTTGAAAATTCAAGTCTCTATGTCTATGAAAGGCGATTTTCAGCCCACTGTGCGCCATTCATATTCATAATTGTTATACTTCAGATTGTTGCTCTAATAATTAATATAAGTCAACGACGCGGAAATATCGTGCAATATAATATAATATATTATTGTAGCTAGGATGACGTGCCTGTGGGCAGGATTTTCTAGTAGATACACAGTACACAGCATGTGGAGTGCACCGCAGATAAAGATGTTGGTGGTAGCTTTCTTCTCCTATCTATTTCCAACCCAGAACTTCTTGGAGAAGCACCAAGGAATGGGGGAATGGCCAGGCTATGCAGTTATTTGCCTTTTAATTTTGCGTAGGCACGCCACACACTTTTTAAATAGCCACCACGATAAACTACCGTATAAATAAATCAACATTTATAAGTAAGTTAAAGATTTACTTCGTTAAAGATGACGACGACACTCAACAATAAGGAGTGCAGAAAACTTCGACGTCAGACGGAGAAAAATGTTATTCTGAAATACGATCATTTTATTCGTAAAAAACTGTTAAAAACGGGACTGAAGTTCTTACGAACAAATTAACAGTGTTTTAATGTTTATTGGCGGGAAAGTGTAAGAATAATTTGCTGGTATACGTACGAAATTACGTTTACCAACAAATTATTCTTACATGTTCCCGCCAATAAGCATTGAAACCCGTTTAATTTGTTCGTAAGAACTTCAGTCCCGTTTTTAATTGTTTTTACGAATAAAATGATCGTGTTTTAGAATAACATTTTTCTCCGTGCAGGATTGTGGTATTTTGTATTCTCTGCTCTCTGTTGGCAACTATAATAGAGACAGCCGTGATGTTGTCCAACTCTTTATCAACAGTTAGATTATCAGTTATCATTACATAATTTTACTTATTTATATGGCGAAACATAACGTTGTTTTTTCATTTGAAGCGGAGATAACGTTATTAGTTATTATTAAGGTAGCGTAAGGTAGAGTAGTAGCGACGTAGCGAATGAGCGAAAAAGCTTGAACTCATAAACTCGACATAAACTTAAAAAGTGGTCAAATTTATCGTTAATTATTCGATGTTTGTTATACATAGAGGAAGACATGGCACGATCAAGTGAATCAGATACTTGAGTCGGGCAATTTTTTTATTTTTTTTATAGAGAAACCTTACAAGAGTCCCAACTGCTCCCTTCTGGAGCTAGTGAGACTATGGCATCCCCAATTGGAGTATGTTGTGAGGCTGAAAGTAAGTGGGGAAGGGAAGGAGATGGGGAAGAGGAAGGTGGGAAAGTACCTGGCTATTCAGATCTAGTCACTAAACACGGCTAAAGTCATTATTAAGCAGCATTCTGAATGGTGGTCTTACACCAGGGCGATACTGAGAGTATCTTCCACTCTGGAACGTGCCGCAAATATAACATATATTATTTTTATTAATTAATTGTGAAATATCGCCGGGTTCGAACCCGCGACCTTCCGAATGGGAGTCAAGTGTCTTACCACTCGACCACGGACGGTCAAGAGTCAGAAAAATAGAAGAGTATGTATGAGAAGATGTATAAATGTGAATGAGGCAAAAAGTTTGTACCAAGACCGAGTTGTTTGACGGTTCGTCCTATCTGCCTACTCCTGCGGGGAAACGGCATGATGGTTAGTTAGTTAGAAACCTTCACGATAGCAACTCAGTGCAAAATATCTGAATCGATTAGCTTCGTTGAAACCACGCAAACAATGATGATTTACAGTAACTTGTGGTGTTACCTACCGTATGAGAACTATTCCTGTAAAAGTACATGTCTGTACAGAATGATTTATGGAGGTTTACCACAAACAGCGATTATTATTATTATTGAAAAACATTTTAATTATGTTAAACATTGTTATTATATTATTGAAAAATGTTATTATGTAAACATGCAGCTAAAGTGCAAATTTTATATAGGATTAACATAAAAATGTGTGTTATTGACTGGAGACGACTTATCTGTGTTCTCTCGGATTGAATCGTCAGAATATCAACATAAAAGACGACAAAAAGGACTTTGGAAGCAGAGTGTAAGAAAGGAAAACCGATAACAAAAGGGGTCGTATATAAAATAGGTAAGAGCATAATTCAATCAGTAAACGATAAGTGTTTGTAAACATGCAATATTTTTATTGGCAGCGTGTATATGCGTTCTGAGTCAGCGTATGCGTGAGCTAGCGCGATGCTAACAGCAGAACCAGCGGCTAGCGGCATACATGTCTGTAGGCACGTTCCCTCGACGCCGGGCGTCCTTTGTACTCGAGGAAAATAGAAGAAAGACCGCGAAAACTCGACGCGTTCTGCACGTTCGCCTGCGTCGGCGTCGTGACGACACGTCTGCAAATATACCGACGATGGTAAAATAACTACGACGAGCTCGTTACTTCTTACCTTAACTTGTTGACCAAAAAAAAAATAGTATTACAATGTTAAGCGAGAAATTCAAAGTTAAAATGAAAACTTTCTTGGTAAACATTGAGCAATTATTTAAAAATTACCCCTCTTACCTAGGGTAAGAGCTTTTAAATCTGTGCAGGTGATCTGTATTCTGATAAAATTAAATAATAATAAAAACTCAATTCCGATCAAAACATGTTTCTACATGGAGAGAAATGGTATTCTAAAATACGATCATTTTATTCGTAAAACGGTTAAAAACGGGACTGAAGTTTATTGTCGGGAAAATGTAAGAATAAATTATTATTATTAATTATTAGAACAAATTTCGTACGTATACATTGTTGGTACAACGTATTTTTTTGTTGTATATCGTCGTGTTGTATTATCAGGGCAACTAGATAAAACATTTCTGAACGAATGTTTTATAAATATGGCCTGATAAATTATCGTGAAAGTCAAAATCGATTTTTCTCCCTGTAGTGTATGGATTGTCCGATACTCCCTCCTGAACTGACAAAATTATGTTTAGTTTCGATGGGTATCTATTGATTGATGATTCGTGATAAATGTTAACTAAATAACAAATTAACTTGCCTAAAATACCTACAGTTGGAAATGATTGCTATTTTTTATTACACGTAGGAGTACGTACCTGTATTGATAAACATGGCGTGATAACAAATGTTGTATTAGTTATACTCATACCTATGCATTTGTCAGTTTCCTTACCGGCTTACTCCAATGAAAACATTGAAAATGTTTAAATGCTGAAGAACCGAATGTTCCGAAAAGTTGCCAAACAGCGACAGGGCAAGTTTATTGAGGGGTTCCATGTAATTTTTTTAGCTGTGATATTTTTTACCGAAATGAAATTATAAAAAACCCTTTGTATGGTCCGAAGGGCAAAAACATATTGTTTTGTGAAAAAGCTCTCAGTGCACACTGCTTCACGCAACAGCTCTCAGTTTAGGGCAAACACACATTGATTCGTGCGACGCTTCTCAGTTCAAGGCAAACACACAATGCGTCGTGCAACTTTGAGTTCAGGGCAAACACATATTGCTTCTTGCAACAGCTCTAAGTTCAAGGCAAACACACATTGGGTCGTGCAACAGCTTTCAGTTCAGGGCAAACACACATTGCGTCGTGCAACAGCTTTCAGTTCAAACAAACACACATTGCATCGTGCAACAGCTTTCAGTTCAGGGCAAACACAGATTGCTTCGCGCAACGGTTCTCATTTAGGGCAAACACAGAACGCTTCGTGCAACAGCTCTCATTTAGGGCAAACACAGATTGCTTCGTGCAACAGCTTTCAGTTCAGGGCAACGCGCATTGCGTCGTGCAACAGCTTTCAGTTCAAACAAACACACATTGCGTCGTGCAACAGCTTTCAGTTCAGGGCAAACACAGATTGCTTCGCGCAACGGTTCTCATTTAGGGCAAACACAGAATGCTTCGTGCAACAGCTCTCATTTAGGGCAAACACAGATTGCTTCGTGCAACAGCTTTCAGTTCAGGGCAACGCGCATTGCGTCGTGCAACAGCTTTCAGTTCAGAGCAAATTCATATTGCTTGGTGCAAAAGCTCTTAGTTTTGGGCAAACACAGATTGCTTCGTACAAAAGCTTTCAGTTCGGGGCAAACGCGCATTGCTTCATGCAAAACCTCACTGTTAAGGGCTACACAGTCTACATTCTCGGCTTCACTGCATGGCCCTGATTTCTTTTATGTAATATGAATCTTGTTTTAAAAATACAGAATCTTACTCAATTTACTTAAATAACCTATTTTCACCATTTTCAACTCACCTTCAGGTACTTACACTGCCTACCCATTTCTAATATGATTCACCAACCTTTTGACCTAACCCACCCACTGTTGACTAATGATATTCAATAACCGCCCCCCCCAAAACTGTTACTTATATTGTATATTCTTGTATTATCCATATACAATAATCCATCTCATTATTATCCAACGCATTAAAATATCGTGAAAATATGCGTACGGTGAAATACTATACCATATTTGAATAGTATCTACCTAGTATCTATAGAAGTGCATCGTGCATTAAAACTTGTATGGATTCCGTTGCTTCGTTCTCTACATCTATTGAATAAAACGTAGACTAAGTAATAAATCTCATAAAAAAGGTTACCTACTAATATGGAGGCACTCCGCATGAAAGGTCATTCGTTTGATGCCTTCCCCAACCGATGCATATTAAAATGCAGAGCTCCTTTCTTGATAGCCATCGCCGGTGAATTCACTTGGTGAAGTGCGGGCGTGCCCTTTGCCATGGCCGTTTATTCATTTTTAGATCATCCACCCTTGAATGTCCTAGACGACCTAGTGAATTAATGATACTAGATATTGACAAATGATAACCTTTGAAGAGCATAACACTATTTAAAATCATTGTATTTTTTTTTAAAGTTTGAACAATCACAATTTGAAAAAGAGATTTAATTTATATAAACACCGCACAAGAAACAGTAACTAAAAAAAAACTATGATAAAGAAACTATGGTATCCCTAATTGAGTTATGTTATGGGGCTCAAGGTAGTGGGGAGGGAAAAGAGATGGGGAAGAGGAAGGTGGGAAAGTACTTGGCTATTCAAATCTGACTACCAAACGATAAATAATTAATATTTGCCTTCAGGGCCTATGTCATCTTTGGGGTTGCTATGTAGAGTGCCTTTTTAAGGAAAGGGAGGGTAGGAAGTTCTGGAAAGTTATAGTTGAGTGTAACCAGTGTGGCGGACTTATGAACCATCTCTCCAACTGTGGTGCAAGTCTGGCTGGAGAGGTCAAAGGTCCTCCCTCAACTGACCACTCCCGATCCGGCCCGATGGGCAAATGGGGAGATCCATCCGCCGCCAAGGCCTAGACTAACCTCATCCCATGAACCAGGGCATCGCTGTTAAGTCACCAAACTTGGGTAAAAACCACTTGGGGCGACCTGTGGTAGGGGTGTTGGTTATCAAATAAAAGGTTACATACTCACCTCTCAAATTGTGTTTTATTTGGCCATAGAGCCAGTTAAACTATTGCATTCCCGGAGAAGGTTATGTATGAGGCCAAAGGAATGAGGTAGTGAGACGAAAAATGATCAGATAAGAAAGATTTGAAAGTTCTACTTAATTATTATACCGTTTTAGACTCACGCGAGAAATTACCTGAAAAAACTGGCAGAAGCATTTTCTTTGACAACTACAACGTGTCTCTAGAAAAATGCATGTTTTTATAAACGTTTTAAAGACGTTTCGCCGACCCAGGAATCACGGGTAGCAAAAGCTCTGTACGTTTTAGAGAGCTTTTGCTAGACACCAAGAATCACCATTTTTTCGGCTTCATATTCACAGATTTACTGCATTTTTTGTTTTATATTGATGATATCCTGCTAGAATAAAAAAAAAAATATCACACCTTTATCCCATTTTTTGTATTATAAATATTTGTAAGTGTGCGGTGGGAATTATTCGGTTGGAGTGTTGATAGTTGCGTTTTTCGACACGCAAACAAATTAATTTCGCACTTGAAGTTGCAATATTGATTCAGCGAAGTGCGATCAACGACCGCTAATAAACTAAGCAAATTATCTGTTGCGAAGCCCATGGCTGAGAATCCTTACGAGTTGTGTAACTTCGGATTGGCAAGATGCACGTGCTTATTATACTGTTTTATTAGAAAATATATTAAATGGAGGATGTGCACAATAAAATGGGGGCAAACAGCAGGAGACCAACAGAAGTGAAAGTATTTCCTAGAGGTGGTCAGTATCCTCCAAAAAATGTATACGTATGATATAATATAATATATCATAGCGACGGCGACGATGATGTACAAAACATTAAACTAGACACATAACTGAGGTAAACTATGTAATTAGTAAAATTATTAAACGGGCTTTACAAATATAGATTATCAGCGGTCTTATTTATACGAACAACGTGAATATTTGTTATTCCAATACCCTAAAGCTCAACTAGGGTCTCAACTGGCAGAAACCACAGGACTTTGTGATTTTCAATTGGGGTATTTTCGATTAAGGTATATTGCGAGTCTGAATGGAGTAAATAGGGGAAGTAGATGGGATAAGAAGGTACCCGGTTATTGAAATCTGGTCACCAACTCGTTTCTATTCTGAATTACTGTCTTTCACCGGGTCAAATTCGTTTCTATTCTGAATTACTGTCTTCCACCGGGTCAAACTCGTTTCTATTCTGAATTACTGTCTTTCACCGGATCAAATTCGTTTATATTCTGAACTGAATTACTGTCTTTCACCGAGTCAAACTCGTTTCTATTCTGAATTACTGTCTTTCACCGGGTCAAATTCGTTTCTATTCTGAACTGAATTACTGTCTTTCACCGAGTCAAACTCGTTTCTATTCTGAATTACTGTCTTTCACCGGGTCAAATTCGTTTCTATTCTGAACTGAATTGCTGTCTTTCACCGAGTCAAACTCGTTTCTATTCTGAATTACTGTCTTTCACCGGGTCAAATTCGTTTCTATTCTGAACTGAATTACTGTCTTTCACCGAGTCAAACTCGTTTCTATTCTGAATTACTGTCTTTCACCGGGTCAAATTCGTTTCTATTCTGAACTGAATTACTGTCTTTCACCGGGTCAAACTCGTTTCTATTCTGAATTACTGTCTTTCACCGGGTCAAACTCGTTTCTATTTTGAATTACTGTCTTTCACCGGGTCAAATTCGTTTCTATTCTGAATTACTGTCTTTTCACCGGGTCAATACTGGAGCATTTAAAAAAATGTTAATCTAATAATATAACTCTAACAAGATTTATCATAGTCACTTGATCCCGAAAAAAATCATCACTAATAATGTGTTTTGGGTTTTCAAGGCCGATTATCTAAGCGATTTATTTCCCTGCTCAAGTATTATTGCATTTTCTGACCTACATACATAATCGTATTACTTACCATATTACGAATTCTAGGACGGATGAATATGAAGTGGGAAACATTCCATGCTTTATATTACTTTCAATCTAAATCAACACGTGAGTGTTACTGCACTCTTATACACTCTTATACAACGATTGGTAATCATTATAATTTTAACCAAATTTTTGTTTAAAACTAATGTATTATATATCAATACTCCAAGAAACCAAGAAACAGGTCTTCTTTTCAGCTTCTCCTGCTTTACACTTTGTCAGTGACCCTGAGTTTCTCCTGGTTAGGGTTCTCAACTTTGGCTAGTAACATGTCCAAAGTATCTTAGGAATCGTTTGCAGACACATAAAAGCAGACAGTTTATAGTCTATTGTTGTGGGATATCTACTCTGGAAGAGTGGATAACTCATCCACACACTATATATACACAATTTAACATTTTCAATTCTGTCCACACTCCTTAAAGCGTCTCGATCCAACAACTATAAATACTCATCGAATGCTACCAACATCTATGAAATTCCTTTATTGTGATACATATTCTTATTGTTTACAATGTTTACATACTATACTTCAACTAGATTGACACCCGCCATCCTACCCCCTCCCTAATCCCATTTCAACAATTTTTCTTAATTATCATCTTTCAAATCACTTATACAGGTGTTAAGGTACGTACTTGACTTACTTTAACCAGTGATTCCTGACATTATTTGGAGTAAAAAATGTAAATAACATTTTGGTCTCCGGTTACATTTTTTTTGTTTTCTAAAAAAAAATAATAATATAATAAGTTTTGGACAGTTGGGGGTGGCGTAATTGGTGAGGCGGTTACTCGGCCGAGTGACCAGTGACGTCATATGGAAGAATTTTTTTTTGTTTGATTATGAAGAAAAAAAAATTGAAAAATGTCATCAAAAAAGTCACCAGACACCAAAATTTCATTTACATTTTTAACTCAAAATAATGTCAGGAACCTCTGGTAGTAAGTCAAGCACTACCTTAACACCCTGTATATTATTATAATATCCAAGTGGAATTGAAATAACTGAGATTTTATTATGCTTTATTTTAATGTAAACTGTTGGGATCCCAAATGAAATAAAATAAACTAGTGGTTAAAAACCCGGTTTTGCATAAGGCACGGCGTTAGAGATGTACTCTGAGTCGGGTTCTTTAATTTCAACATTATTTTAATAAAAATATTTATGAGAATGGCTGTTCAACAATTTCATAATAAATCCGTAGGTATATTTGCGAAGTTTTGACCCCAATATTTGAATCACCTATTCAAATAATTGATTTTCAAATAGTTTTATCATTGGAATATTGGAGAGATAGCGAGGTTTAGAGGGAAAGGCAAAAAAAGGAACTGCGGGTTTAGAGAGATTAAAAAGATTAATCATAATCAATTCGTGTTTTTTTTTCAATTATTATATTATATTATTACTATTAAATATATTGGGACTTGAACTCAGTATTTTGAACCGGTTGAAGTCAGAATAATTGTACGTACCGCAGATAAGTCAGGTCAGACATAACACAGATTAGGGAATTATATTTCAGTAAAGCAAATAACTATTATTATCAGATAACGTTTCAGTTATCACAAAAAATTGCGCGTGTATTTTACCGCGGGTTTGGTTTTCTGTTTAGGCGAAATATATCTAATTGTGTCAAGGTAAAATATAAGTACATAATATTGCCACAGGAACACAGTGCCATAACGTACAGGTCTTTAAAATCTTGAAAATGTCATGGAAAACATTATCTGTATCGCTCTGGTTGAGACCACTATTTAGAACCGAAACATAGGTTGAAATGGCTTTAGTCTTGTTTTTTTGCCAGGTCCGAATAGCCAAGAAGCCAGGAATTCATTTCTCCTACATTCCTTTCCTTCCTCTCTTCCTACAGTTTTTTCAACTTTCCCCAAGTGTAGGATGATACCATACCACTATACGATAGCACTGCAGTTGGGACTCTTGTGTGATTATCACCTTTTTTAAAGCACCAAAGGTACGGGGTATTGATAAGTAGAATATATATATAGAATATGTATACCTACGAATATAAACCAACTAACTTTCAATAGTGTAATTAAAATAGCTCAAATTTACCTACAGAAATCGCTCGAAAAGGGGTTTATGGAGAATACACTTTTCTACACCAAAACTTTCACAAAATTGAAATTTTAAAAAATATTAATTTTTTAGAAAGAAGAAGCTACGTCGGTAGCTTTTTATAATTTTATAATTTTTTTATGAGAGTTGAGTTAGCAGCACTTTTTCCTTAAATAATATTTGTTGATAAATCGTACATGTTTGACAGTGAATGTTTACGTTAATACGAAACGCATTAAAAATTCGAAAACATACCGACATAGTTTTCACCCTCTAGAAGGCAGTAAAAAATATATATTCATTTTGTGCAATTTTCGATGTAGAAAAGTGTTTTTTCGCGGACGTTCTTTGTGTATGGGCCGAAAAGCGAAGTCTATCATCTTAAACCTTGAAATACATATAATTTTATAACAATACTAGCTAATTAAATAAATAGATTGTTTCTCCCTTCGTGTCATTTCCCGTTCCCGTCGTTTTTCGTCCCCGTTCCCCTTCCGACTCCTCTTCCTCTTCCCCTCCCGCGTTCCCTTCACCTCCCGCGGTCTCGCGACCCCCCCCCCCCCCCCTCCTATAAGTTTAGGCCCATGCCTACTTTATGTACTATAAAATTAAATTAAATAATCTACCAGATTGCGGTGATATGCCACAATACTCTTGTATGTCGACTTGCTACTTACTGTTGAGTTATAACCAGATGGTATGTAGAGTTACTCGGTCTGCTAAAAGTTAGGCCTTATCTAAAAATTTTACTGTAAAAAGTACACACAATTTTTGATTATCTTATCGTTTTTGGTTGCCACGCGGTCTGGTCTGATATTGTCTACTCGTAAATAGATCCCAGTTTTTCTTTATGTACCTATAAAAATAGTTAGTATCTAAGTTCTTATTTTTTATTTAACTAATTTGGATGCAACTCAATCTAAATACCTCTCACTGTTGATATTTTCTCCTCGCTACATAAATAATAGATGTTATTATAATATACCAATACATCTTTTCCTTACTCCAACAATTGGTCCCTTATTCTGTGAAAAGTGATATAAATGATTTTTGAATAAAATTTACAAAACTAGGGCTTCTAGTTTTTTTTTGGTAAGAAATATATATATATTTTTTTTTTAAACTAAAATTCTAGATTAGGTTATAACAATACCACTAACTAATATGCACTTATACAGTTATGCTACCATCAAACGTCACATCAAGGGTGCTTTTTCTAAAATATTTAACGTGGCGTCAATTAAAAACGAGAAATTATGCTGCTTGAAATTATGCTACTTTTTTTCCATCTCTCCCGAATTAAATATGTAGTTATTTCAAATAATAATTAAATTGAAACCAGGTGTTATGGTCTATCTATATACCGCATATTTTACTAAAAATAAAATATTCATATTTAATAAAAATAAAACACTTTTTTTGTTTTAAAACCACAATATTTATTAATTTACTTTACCGACCGGTTTCGCTTTACTCAAGCATCTTCAGGGTAAATTCAGGATTAATAAGTATTAATTTGTACCCTGAAGATGCTTGAGTATCTAAAGCGAAACCGGTCGGTAAAGTAAATTAATAAATATCGTGGTTTTAAAACAAAAAAGTGTTTTATTTTTATTAAATATGTCAAACCACAAAGTGATTGCTTTCTACAATAATATATTCATTTTTATTTTAACTTGATGAGTAAAAGCTCAAATTGAAATATGTAATCACTGAATACATATTATCGACTCGCAACCGATAATATGATACAGAAAAATCAGAAAAGATACGGTTACCTAAATGTAGTATTGTTTCTAGATGTGGACGTATCTTTTTCTGATTTTTCTGTTTTCAAATTTTCGATTGATAGTCTAATATTGTCTTCAGTGACTAAAAATAAATTAGATACGAGCATTTCATTGTTTCACAACTCTCTAAAGAGCCTTAAGTGTACTAAATTATTTGTCAACCTAACCTAACCCAACAAACGTAGAGAAAAGTTTTATACTTTAAATGATAATAAAGTTCCTCTGGATTGACGAAAAATCCCACTGTGCACCCTAGGCCAAGCCCAATCGCAACATTGAAAACATTTCATTGTTAGTGCATATCGCATACCTGAACATTAAGGAGATACCCGGCGGTGATTTTTCCATACAAACGTATTCCCTATTTATCTCTCTGGATTTTAAACCTAGAAAAATATTGTTTTCACATAAAATAGATATCAACTAATAGCGTGTCGGTACTTTTTGTTTTTTTGATAAGTTACTTTTTATCGAAGTTTTGACCTTCCAAAAATCAATAAAATTTACTGGTTTAAACGCCGTCAAAAGACGTTCAGTATACAAACTAGACAATGTTTCTAAAAAATAAAAAAAACGTACAGACATAGAATACTTTTTCTTGTGTAGTTGGTAAAAAAAATTGAAAATCAGTCCACTTTTGGAGGAGAAAAGTGGGGAATACAAAACCTCGATTTTAGTTAGGTATTAGTAGCCCGAGGTGCTTGTCTTTTTTTTGTTTTGTCTTTGTCCCTTTTTGTTGTTTTGTTTGTCCCTTTCGCTCGATATCCGGTGGAGTAAGAGCAACAGTGACAGCAACAATTTAGTAAAATCTATTTTTAAAATTTCTCCACCACCGGGTTTCATCTTAACATTAATAAATCTATTTTTGTTATCAACAGACGTTTGCAAAAACATTAAAATTTAGTCTCGATTGAAGAAGTTTATTGGTGCAGCCACAGAAATGAGTAGAACTGGACGGTATCCAAGATATTTGAATTATTGAGTCTTGACTCCTAATAATATTTACGCTAGAAGCCAATAACCTCCGTCCAAAAGCTCGAGCATGCGTTTTCTCGCGTAGGAAAATCTGGATCGCGATGGGTGCGGACCCAAATAAAGCAGATTTACGTTATGTAAGTACTTATCCGAAATACTATTTAATATTAGACCGGTACGATTATATTAGATAGTACGTACGTATTGTACACTACTTGTAATAGATTGGCAACAAGCTCTGTTTTATTTCTGATCTCAAACGATGCAATGAAAATTATTATGTAAAGATATTATCAGAGGTGGTCCACGTTGAGGTGATAGAATACTCAGCTAGCAAAAAGATGGATCAAATTCGATACTTAAAATTGGTACCGACTTAGAAATTCTCTTATCAGAGTAAGTTTTATTTTTTGTAAATGTCTTCATCCTAACTAACTAATATTATAAACGCGTGTTTGTTTGTTTGTCATTCTTTCACGTCGCAACGGATCAACCGATTGACGTGAATTTTTTGCATGGGGATATTGGGAGGACTGGGAAGTGACATAGGATACTTTTCATTCGATAAAACATTTTATTATCGTAGAAAAATTCTTTGTACAGTAGTTTACCACGCGGGCGAAGCTAAAAGCTAGTATATTATATTGCAAAATTAGTAAAAAGGTAACAGAACATTTCCAGAGTATAAAACTTTTGAAAAGTTATATAAAGTCATAAAAAGTGAAAAACTGGATTAACTAGGTTAGATTAGGATGTCTATTTTTCAAAAGACCTCTGTTTTTAATGGAACCATTGGAATCTATTAAAATTATCTAATAAAACTTTGTACGGACAATTAAAACTCACAAATATACAAACTTGTCTGTACAGTTGGGAGCGTCGCCACTGTAAGTAAACATTTCAAAATTATATAATTAGTTCGTTCGTTCTTTCAACCGCCTGCACGGAGAAAATGTTATTCTAAAATACGATCATTTTAATAGTAAAAACGGGACTGAAGTTCTTACGACCAAATTAACAGTTTTTCAATGTTTATTGGCGGGAAAATGTAAGAATAATTTGTTGATATACGAACGAAATTCTCGTATACCAACAAATTATTCTTATATGTTCCCGCCAATAAACATTGAAACACTGTTAATTTGTTCGTAAGAACTTCAGTCCCGTTTTTAACCGTTTTTACTATAAAAATTATCGTTTTTTCGAATAACATTTTTCTCCGTGTGCGCTGATAAGTTAGTTTTTGGTTTATGCACAAACATTAATATTATAAATGTTCAGGACAATTGACTATATGAAAAAATACTTTTACGCAGAAATACCTGATTGTTGTTGAAAGCAGATACTTACCTAACATTTATTTTCTTTTCTGAGGCGCAATACCTACGAATGTTATTTTTCTATCGTGCGTATCAAATTCATTTCGTTCTTACTATTTTACGTCATTGTTTACGCAAAACACTGAATGGTTGGTTACGCTAGCTCAAAACGTTGTTAAAAATAAACAATAATACTTTTAAAAATCTTGCATGCAATATATTTTAATAATCAAGGTTCGTGACGTCCTAAATTTGACAAAAGTCTAACGATTAGTCCATAGATAATAGAACCACGGGAAGATGTAGCATGGAATCGTATTGAGTGTTGACTGTCGATGAGCTAAAATCCAACAAAAGTTATGCATAGGTAGGTAGAAACAAAGGCGGGGCGCCGATATGCATAGAAGCGATTTGCGAAGTATGTGTGAACGATAATAGGATATTTCAACGAATTTTTTTATTGCTTCAAAAAAAATTACAATTATTATGGCATTTTTATTTTATTTTTATTTTGACGAATACATTTTCAACAGCGAGTTTAATGGCATTTTCGACGTGTGAGTCGCTCGTTCGTGAAAAATTTCCGACAATTCTACTTTGTTTGTTTGATGACGTGCGTACGAAGCGTCGGCGTCGTTGGCAATCACGGGCCGTTTTGGTTTCGTAGATTTATGATCGTTTTTAAAATGAATAAATTTGAATGATAACATAAAAATCAACATTTTTAATACGATGATTAAAATCAGAACAATGATCTTTAAATATTCCATACATTTTCAACAGAATCCGTCGTTTGTGAAAATACCCTATCCTATGAGGTATATATTAGTTCCATGCTAAACTTCATATACTAATATACATATCGGACATATTTGGCGATATCCCTCAACTCCCAGAATTATACAAATTTCTTGAATCTCTTAATTTAACTTGACTTCGCTAGACTCACACTTTAATGCTCTTGTTTTTTTATTGATGATTTACACACCATTGTTATTTGTTTATATATATTATAGTACACTGTTATTTGACGGTTGGTATTTGTTTTTCGAGTGAGAATAATTGGACATTGTTTCGTTGCTTCTCACCTTTTTAAAATGCACGTTCTTGTCTCCCCAGTTTGTACATTATGTGGTCTAGAAGTGGGAAGTTAAGATCACATATTTTTTGGTTATCCCTCTCTAAACAAATATTCTCTCTCTATTTCATACTTCTAAGACCGAAATCAACTGCAATCTTCGATATGATATTAAAATTTGCAATTTAAATTTAATATATAAATTCAGCTTTCCTTTCTCTATAATTTGAAATGATGGCCTAAAACGCCCTTGATGGGCGAAAGCTAGAAAATTTTGAAATACCCTTTTGTGTTCAAACAAACTAAAGAAGAAAACTAATAATGACTGATGACCCTTCTCCCTTGTTTCCATTGTGAAAAAAAAACAATAAATCCCTTTTTTAATCTTGTATGCAGCATATTTGACGACTCAAGGTTCGTGAAACCTACCTACGATAATTATTACTCCCACATTATATGAAATCTGGCCAACTGGTTATTAATCGCTTATTATTATGATAATTGGTTGCGATAAGTTGTCAATTTTTTCATCGTAAATTTAATGGTTTGTCGTAATCTTGTCTATTGCTTCTCGTACACCTTTCTGCCGAACCGCACCTCCAGTATAACCAGTTTCAGTCGGTTGCATTTCGTTGGCGTAAACAAAACCTAACACTGTACGGTAATTTTACGTTCTTGTCAAACAGGATAATTAACAAGTTAACCGATATTATCTTCGTGTCAGATCTGCGCACTGCAAAAAGAGGTCTAGTTCTAATCATAAAAATCCAAAGCGGAAAATCTGCCATCACGAAATTTTCACTGACTGGAGTTTTTAAGTCAAAGCAGCTTATCTTATGCTACGTCCAGACTGCGGCCAACTTCCAACTTCAAACGTTTGGACGATTGTGTGGAGGGGTAGTTCGTGCGTTGGAAGATCGAGTTGGAAGGTTTGGAGTTCGAGTTGGCCCGGGATCGCCTCCGAGGCGATCGCGACGGCCAACTCACACGAACCAGCCTGCCGTCGCCGTCCACACATGTCTGCGAACGTCCGGCGATCAAGACACGTGTGCCGCGTACCATTAATATGAAAATATTATTACGGGAGAGTGGTATAACAATTGTTTGAAAACATGTCGTGTATATACTTGTACGTAATACTTGTAGGCAACTGAAAAGATAAGCGCCGACTCAGCTGTTCGACATTCGCCATGTTGAAATTCGGAGTTTGGAGTTGGAAGGTTGGCCGTAGCCACTACACGATCGGCCAACCTTCCAACTCCGTACTAAGTTCGGAGTTGGAAGGTTGGCTGCGGTGTGGAAGTACCATTAGGCTCGAAATTTCACTACCGCTACATGGTCCATCAACTACTATATAGGTATATACTAACGCTCTTGAGGTGATTTTTCACTAAAACGGCGCTAGATAGATGTGTCAAATATTATTTTAATTTATTCATTCAAATATTATATATTTATTCAAATATTATTTTAATTTTAAGAAGAAGACGACGGTCGTCGATGACGTACATACAACCTCAGGGTGAAAGCATTATCGATCGATATGATGTTACCGACCGATTGTCGGTAACTTCTCATCGTCCCCAAGGATAACTGCAGATCGCAAACGAATAGGTGACAGTTCACAATGACTAAGTGTCCTTAATATATTCGATATCAACTGTCGTTTGTACGTTAGCGATCTGCAGTTGTCCTAGGGAACGATGAGAAGTTACCGACAATCGGTCGGTAACTTCATATCGATCGACCATGCTAGCACCCCAGAGGCTCTAGCACTCTCGCTCGATAACGATCAATAGGATAACTATTGGTAACTTCTCATCGTTCCCTAGCATGACTACAGATCGCCAACGAATAAGTGACAGTTCACAATGACTACGTGTCCTTAACATATTCGACATCAACTGTTGTTTGTACGTTAGCGATGTGCATCAGTTGTCCTAGGGAACGATGAGAAGTTACCGATGGTTATCCTATCGATCGTTATCGAGCGTGTGTGCTAGGGCCTCAGGTATTACTTTATTACATGTTCCATATTTTTCAATTGCGTGTATTGATAACAGTGGTAGATACCAAATCTTGGTCAACCCTGGTTAAAGACCACCATTTACCCGTTGCTTGAAATGTCTTTAGCCGGATTTGATAACCAGATCGGAATAGCCAGGTACTTCCCAATCTTCCTCTTTCCTATCTCCTTCCCCCCACTCCCTTCAGCCTCACAACACAGGCACCCCAATTGAATTCACATAAATAAAAAGTGGATGTTGAGGCGACTCCTGTTTTTTACTTAAATAAAATTATTTTATTCTTATTTTTTTAAATTTGGGTTTTCGTTCTAATAGTTGACATTATTTGTTTTCAATGTGGAATTATTTTTTGCATCTTTATTCATTTACTTTTTTATCTAGATCTAGTCATTTTAATTTTTCTTTAATTAGTCTAATAATTTTTTAACACTTTTTATCACATAGTTAGAGGGCGCTAAATAACTAAATCAATGACAAAAACTCTATTGAAAGATAAAATTGTTCTATAGAAAAAACCATTGTTTTTTTTTTTTTACATTAGGTCCACACAGGAGGCCTTGAGGAAAATAATTTCCCTCAAGGCCTATGTCATCTTTGGGGATGCTGTATGGAGGGTATTTTTAAGGAAAGGAAGGAGAGGAAGTTCTGGGAAGGAAAAATATATGAGGGTTGGGTAGGAATCTGGGGTTCAGTGTTTCTAGATCATCCGCCGCCAAGACCTAGACAATGAACCCCGTGAACCCTGCACCCCTGCTAAGTCACCAAACGTAGCGAACCACTTGGGGTGACCTATGGCAGAGGTGTTGGTTATCCAATAAATGGTTCCCGAAGCGGCGGTACCCATTCCCGCCTCCCAAATTGGCTATGTGATTGTTGTCGGGTGTTAATTCTGTGTGAAAAGATTATTTTAAAAGATGTTCCGAAGAATGTAACGTAAATCCGAGAATACATTCGTTTACAAAAAATATATGCATATTTTTAGAATGGTCGGGGAATTAACCTAATTCTTGTTTTACGAAGCATTTAACAGGCGTGCGCTTCAATACACTTTTTGTAGAAAGCAAAAAATGTCAAATTTAACACATTCTTCTTCTTCGTTTTTCTTTTGGCATCCAATTTTTGGATTCCTATCTTTTTTGCGTCTCTCACCCAACCTGAACCGACAGATGTTCAGGTCGTCAACCTATCTCACAACTTTCTTTCTCTACCAAGGACGCCATCCGACAATATTGTAAATCCAACGGGCTGATATTGTAAGTCCGTTTGCCCTTCGTTCCAATTGTTCGGTATCGGTGCCGGTAAAAACTGGAGACCTTGCGAAGAAATGTAAAGTCCACATACGGTTTGCAGCATAGCCATTGTGGTCTATGGATTTTGTCGATTCGGTAACGTTACCGAGCAATCAGTGGGACGAAGCGACTGGTTTAGTCATGAGCATGAGTCATGAGAGTTGAAAAGTTCCACTGAGGATGATAATGTCAACCACCTGTTACCGACTTGATTCTTATCGACAACGATCGTCTTTTTATCTTACGAGGAGATACCTAGCATGACTCTTTCCATGACTCTTTTTGAAGACATTTTTGTCACAATGTTCTTTGTTCTTTCGCATGTTTGCGCTCCGAGTGTTAGTAGGTTCGATGCTACCTACTCGAACAAATTGAGGTAACTTCTTGTTTTTGGAGACGTGGCTAAAATTGCTGTAGGTGGCCCCATTTAATCATTTTTACTGGTTTCTTTACCGATAAAATGTTGTTAAACATTTTCTAAAGATATCCCTCCGCTTACGGACGAGTTTGGTAAACCTTGAATTTTGAATCTAATATTACTACACAGTTTTTCAAGTTCATCCAGCAGAATATTAGGCTGAGAAAACATCACATCAAACACATAGATATAGATAGGTACCTACTGTTTACTGTCTATTTCTTGGAATACAATTTATTTTATTTTATTTAACTTACATACTACTTACCATTTATTGGATAACCAGCACCCCTGCCACAGGTCAGCCCAAGTGGTTTGCTACGTTTGGTGACTTAGCAGCTGTCTCCGGGTTCATGGGATGAGGTTTGCCTAGGTCTTGGCGACGGATTCTGTTGACCACATACTGCGTGACTGGTTGAGGGAGACCTTTTGACCCCTCTAGCCGGACTCTTTCGACCCATCGCCTTACACGACAGTGGGAGGGATAGATTCATGGGTTCGTCACTCTTGCACACCCCTCATACTTTTTTTCTTACCCAGAACTTGTGGAGATAATGGACGGTCTCTTGCGACCAATTTCATAAACAATTCCTCAAACATTACCATAAACATGGGGCAGGGCCACAATGTTTGTTGTTTTCCATGGGCCACGGAAAGTAAAAACATTGTGGCCCCGACTTAACTATTCACAAAGTGTGTAAATATTTTCGTCGGAGGAGACGCCGCTTTATATAAGCAAAAAAACTTTTGTGAATAATTAATGGTGTTAATAGATTACTTCACCTACAAAATCCGGTGCAATTCAAATAATAATATATCTTGTGCATATATATGTATTATCCATTTACCTACACATATAAAACACAGACCAGCCCAGTTGTTCAATGTCCATTTTTTATAATTCAACGTATTGTATTTTGTTGTAAACAGAGATATTTTTAATTCTTTTTTCGCGCACTAATTCCGTCGCAATTCAAATGATAGGAATTCTTATGTTGATGAGTAGGTAGGTACTGGGTAACTTATCTACTCTGGAACTATTTGATGAAATAGGCGAGGGTGTTGATATATACTCGCACTCAACATTCTACCACAAAAATATACACTATTTAACGATATTTACTATCATGTTTTTTCGTAATCCTCTTAACATCATAGGTTAGGTAGATACTAATCGAGATAACTTCACTGTGACTTTCCCAGGGTGAGAAAACCCAAGTGCTGCACTTTTCAATCTCATATCGCGCAGTTATGCTTGAATTTATTATAGGTTGTGGCTGCTTCAATCTATCTGGAGCCAAGCAGGTATCTTTCACTTAAAAACCTTTATAATGGATGTGCCAATATAAAATTAATATGTTTAGTTTCCTATACTTACCAGGTTTTGAGCACGCGACTCTTAATTCCTAAGGTGCTTACCTCTCCGCCGCGGAGGTCGCCAAAACAATTTAAAAATCTCCGCAGAACTGTACATTTCCCGTTTTCGGTTTTCTTATTATGTGCGTTAGTTATTTCTGTGTGAAATTTTTCACGTTCAACGAAATCAAATTTTCTTAAAACTGAAGTGCCATTTTAGAATTAAATTGTGCTAACAATTCACACAAGCAATAAAGTAAATACCTACCTCCTATAAACAGAAAATTATTTTATAATTAATTACTTAATTAATAATACTATATTTGAAATGTGTATTTCTTTTGAATAATTTTTTTGACATATTTAGATAAATTTAATGATAAATAAATAAGATTTTATCACCAATAAAAAATATAATTATGTAATCTATGTTATAAATAAAATTTAATTATGTAATCTATGTTATAAATAAAATATAATTATGTAATCTACGTTATAAATAAAATATAATTATGTAATCCATGTTATAAATAAAATTGAAAATATTTGTTTTTTAAAAACCATGCTCCTGAGGAAAATATTTTATAAATACTTTCAGCTTCACAAATCCTATAATAATTATAATATCCCGTGATTGTTATTTCACAATGTTTACCAGTGGTCTGCTATAATAACCACCGCTATTAAGAATTCCTTGTGTATTTAATGACCTTTACACAATGGCTATAGTATTAGATGATCACCTGACGAAAACGTAAAAACTATTGCATCATTTTGTACAATAACACTTCGTTCAAATCACGAACTGCTCTCCGCACTAATTTTTGAAGATGGATATCTAGATAGATTTACAATTTAAATAAAATCATAATAATATATATATCATAATCCGGGAAGCAATCCGGTCAGTGGCTGAATGGGCATCGCATTTGGGTCCTACCCGGGCTTCGCGTGTTCGATTCCTCGGCTGGCTAAGTCCTCCATCGCAACACAAGCAACATCTTCCGCTGTCTTTCTTTAAAAAAATAAAATGAAGAGAATTGTGGTGAGTATACAAATAGTATGTCTTTTACATAAATTTAGTTTTTAAATTATATTAGTGCATTAAAAATTAACATATTAATAATAACAATATTTGTATTTTTATATCCAGCTACATGAACATTCAATGTATCCATTTTGACACCTTAGCAAAACATAAAATATTAAAAAAATAAGATGGGAACAAAATAAATATATTTCGATTAGTATATTTAAGTATATTTGTTTTTATTGTAAATACAATAAAAACAAATAAAGGAGAAGGTTGACAGACAAAAAAGTATTGGTACATGCCCAGAGTAAATAGCAGAAATCCACATTAAAAGATTACAATTATGACGATTCGATTGATTTAAACAATTATATATTTAATGAAACTGATATTAAAAAGAAAATTGCCTCTTTAAAACAAAATAAATCCGCAGGACCCAAAAACGTTCCTCAAATATTTTTATTAAAATGTATGTCCATATTAACAATCCCATTAATGAAAATTTTTAACCTCTCTCTGAAATCTGGAATTTTTCCTGAGCAATGGAAGAATAGCTTTTTAACGCCTATATTTAAAAAGGTGATAAAACTGACGTCTCAAATTATAGACCTATATGTATACAATCTGCAATTCCTAAATTATTTGAATCTATTTTATTAACGAAACTTAATAGTGAATTAATTAAAGTTATTACACCATTTCAACATGGATTCATTTCGGGAAGATCAACTCTAAAAAACCTTTTGATTTATCAACATCATATAATTGAAACATTGAATAAACGATCTCAAACTGATTCAGTGTACACAGACTTTAGCAAGGCATTCGATAAGGTATCTCACAAAATTTTAATTCATAAACTAAAAGTTCTTGGTGTTTCTGGTAGTATGTTAAACTGGTTCAAAAGTTACTTATCTTGTTACATCTAGAAAAATTTGTGTAAAAATTTTAAAGCAATTTGTGGCTTCCAGCGGAGTTCCACAAGGTTCTCATTTGGGTTTTTTATTATTTTTAATATTTATCAATGATATTGTAAAAGTTTTTAATGGAGTAAACATACTCCTGTTTGCCGATGACTTAAAAATTTACAAAACGATTACCTCTACCAATGATTGTAATATCCTTCAATCCAATCTCGATCGTTTACAAGATTGGTGTAATCGTAATGAACTGTTTTTAAATATTGATTAGTGTCAATTCATTTCTTTCTGTAGAAACAAAAATCATGTTATGTTTCATTATAGTATCAACAATATTTCTCTTAAAAAGATGTCTCATATCTCAAGGATCTGGGTATCGTATTTGATGAAAAATTAACGTTTGTTCCACACATTAATGAAGTTACTAATAAGGCTATGAAATGTTTGGGATTTGTTTTAAGAACAGTCAAAGATTTTACGTCACTTTATTAATTTAAAATACTCTTCACTGCCTTAGTTAGAAGTAATTTAGAATACAATTCCACTATTTGGTCACCATACTATAAAGCACATCAAATAAAAATTGAGAGAGTTCAACATAAATTTTTAAGGTTCATTAATTTCAAACTCTCCATACCCATTGAACAAATCAATTATAATAAATTAATGAAAGGACTTAATTTAACTGACTTATCTTGTAGAAGAACAAAGAGCGATATGGCACTTTTATTCAAATTAGTTAATTGCACAATTGACGCACCTGCCTTAATAAAACTAATAACATTCCGAGTACCAAATCGTAATACGAGGCTTCCAGAGCTGTTCTTTGTTTATCCTTCAAAAACTAACTATTTCATTAACTCCCCAATCCAAAGGCTACACAGGCTTGGAAATAAATTTAGTTCAGTTGATATTTTCGTTTATTCAGTACCAAATTTATTTCCTAAATTTCAAAAATTCTTTTTACCGTTTACTAAACTTATTATTTTTGCATTATGATTATTGTAAAAGCCCTAAGGGCGTGAATAAATAAATAAAATAAAAGTAACCTACATGGTAAAAATCAACATAAAACGTAAGTTACAGATTATACAGAATGTTAAGGGACGTGGTTGACTGACCAGTGATTCCTGGCATTATTTAGAGTAAAAAATGCAAATGAAATTTCGGTCTCCGGTGACTATTTTTAAGTTTTTTCAAACTATAAACATAAAAAGTCACTATGTATTTGAAGGTTAGGGTCGGGTGAGGGGTTGGGCGGTTACTCGGATTAGTGACGAGTGACAATATGTGGAAAAAAATTATTATAGTATGGATTAAATTAAAATAACAACGGAACTGAATTTGTTTCCAAGCCTACGGAGCCTTTGGAAAATATTATTTCCTTGCGCAACGCGCTGTTGGGAGGAGACCAGAGTCCCACTCACACTCGATCAATAACGATCGATAGGATAACTATCGGTAACTTCTCGTCGTTCCCTAGCATGACTACAGATCGCCAAATAATAAGTGACAGTTCACAATGACTAAGTGTCTTAACATATTCGAGATCGACTGTTGTTTGTACGTTAGCGATGTGCAATTGTCCCAGTAGATATAATTTGTACCATATAATAAAGACCCTCCACGCAGCATCTTCAAAGATGACATAGGCCCTGAGGGAAATTATTTTAAAAAAGACAAAACTAGATGCATTCAAACATTGATCAAATGCTCGTTATTTAGAATCGTCGAATTTCTTGCTTGGTCAAAATATAAGGGAAAATTTCTAGCGGGCCAATTTGCACCTCGTTGAAACAAGATATTGTGGTAGGTATACTGGGTATACTGGAATGGGGAAGCACGGGTAGAAGTGGTGATTGAAATCATAATTGATAAATTTTAATTAGTTTATTTTGAATAATACCACCATAATGTTAATGGCTCAATTGTACCCACTACTTGGTTCAAACCTACCCGTGTAGAAGTGAATCAGGGGTATCTTGCTATAATTCTTAAATAATTTAAAAAAAAACTAAAGTCTATCGAACTTTCTTTTAATACCATCACAAACACAATAAAAACAGCTAAAAACGCAGCTACCATCAGCAATTTTCTCTGCTGATTTTTCTTGTTAATACCCCAGTCATTTTATAAAAACAGTGTAAAAAATACTACTTGTAAAGTAAATGAAAATCCAGAAAATGACCCCAATGAATATGTCCATACTTTAAAAAAATAATATGTACTCTTTTGTATCCATTGTCCTAAATTATTGTTGATAGAATAATTAAGAAAGAAATAATTACGTTACTTATCTAACCTTGATAATGGAAGTTGTTTGTGTGTATTTAGTACAAACACCACAGATAAGATACACCTAATTAGATTATTGGTATAATTAGAATTAGGCAAAATAGTAGTTGACGACGAGAGTAAATATGTACTTAATATGTAAAAATATTTGCGCGTATTTAAATAGTTTGAACAATACAAAATTTGTTCATTATACTTGGCCGCGATAAGAAAACTTGATATGAAACAGTTAAAAAAATATATTTATTTAACATAACAGTTAAAACATAATTTTTGATAGTGCAATCTATAATATGAAAATTAATATTTGTTTATTTGTGTACAATAAATTCTTAGATCAGATACGTCTCCAGATATCTAAAGGTTAAAAGTAAGGCCACCAAATCGAATCCCAAATACTAACATCAGAAAATCGCGCTTTCGGAGTTTCAATCCATACACTTATTTCAACCTAATTCTGAATTCAGAGCGAAACTTAACAACTTATAAAACCCAGTTTTTCTTGATTCCTCCATTTAGCTTACAGTCGTTTAACCCTAAATTTATTGAGGAGTGACAGAGAATTACCATAAAGCAGAAAAATCAATAACGATTTAAAAGCTACACCTGCGCTTTTCTATCCAATTGAAGTATACCCAACGATAAACGTTACTCACGTTACTCTATTCCCCCATTCACCCCGAGTCAATAATTCTTATAACACTAACTGATACCCGGCATGCGTTAAATGCTACTTAAATAAATAAATTGTTTCTCCCATGTTCGTCCCTTTTCTCCTTCCGCTTCCTCTTCCTCTTTCCCTCCCGCGTTCCCTTTTCACCTTCCCCACATCCCCCCTCCCCTCTCCCGCTCACCCCTTTCTCGCGAACCCCACCCCCTCAGGCATTCCGCTTCCATCTTCTCTGCCTTCCCCTCTCCCTTATCCCCTCTCCTTAATTCCCCATACGACACAACTCACGTGACCTATATATATATTTTTTTAATGCAAATTTCATAATGCCAGAGCTCACTAGTATACATGATAACCGACGAGTTCATCGAAAATTAATTCATCGAAAGCAAATTTATCGACAACGAGAGGTAGGTTAGGTTAGGTTTAATTCGTTTTCGATGAACTCGCTGTGAACTTACATATGTAGAAGTATTCACGGGCATGTTAACAACAATTCAAAAACATTTAACAGCAATCGGATGAAATTTTAATCCCAATCGTGTGAATAGTATAGGTAATAATTTTATAACGCTAGAGCTCACTATCCTATAACCATTCCGCGTATGCGCACATCATATTCACAAACAAACAAACATTAGATTTTAAATATTATTATTCCACAGCGTTTCCTTCGATAACTTTTCTTATTATAGGTACATTAAAATATTGGGTTATCAAAAAATCATCTAAAATCATTTGGACATCTTAAAAATATTACGTGCTCCATATTTCAATGCTCAAAAAAGCGTAATATATTGTTTAATCATTTACCAGTTTTTTTTATTGGATTTTTAATTTTTTTTTTTTTTAATGTATAGTTACTTTCATATTGTTTACTTGCAGACCAAGGGACTGAACAGAATTTGGACAATTCATCAAATTTCAAAATGAATTTTTAAGTTCTTTGATGGTTCTATTCAAGTTCTGTTATTATTTCTGTTTTGTGAAACTTGAATAGAACTTTCAATTAACTTTGAAGTTTGATGAATTGTTCAAATTCTGTAAAACAACGAACTTTTAACCGCACAACGCACCGAGCCACTTCTAACTAGCAAATAAGTTAATAAATTTTTGAACATTGATGGGATTGATTTTATACACTTTATTTTGCCGTTTTGACAATTGAATTATTTATTTGGTAGTTGGGAGCACTTCGGTGCGTTGTGCGGTTTAGTCTGGAAGTAACCGTGCGGTTTAGTCTGGAAGTATTAAATTTCGAATTTCGACATTTGTTTTGATATCTGTATTAACATTTTTAAATATAACATCGTAGCACAAGTGGTAAAGTAAACGTGGAAACGGAAAATATGTCTGTTTTGTTTGTAAAACTTATTGGTCAAAGAATCAAGCGCGGTGGAATGTTTCCATTGCTGTTGACTTCTGCGATTTTTGCGATTTTGCAATTTTGACATTTGTTTTGATATCTATATAATGGTCATTTGATCTACTTATAATATTGGTATTTTGAGTTTTCCACTTAAGGTTATTATCTATTATAACACCCAAATACTTTATTTCTTTTTTATTTGCTATTAATAAACAATCATTATTTTGACATGTTAATATTTTGGTAGTACATTTTTTTGCATGAATTTCAATATTTAAAGTGATACAAGGTATTTTTTTTGTTATTTATATTAAACAGTATATAATAGGTTTTTTCAATGTTTAATGTTAATAAATTTTTGTCAAACCATTCTTTTAGCGTATTTATGTCATGAGTCATGATTAGCAGTTATTTCAAGTTCATTCCATGAGTTTGCTTGGAATATAATTGCAGTATCATCTGCATATGAAATAAGTTTTCCTGAAATTGGCAATTCAAAGATATTATTAACATATAATACGAATAGAAGGGGGCCCAAAATGGTGCCTTGTGGTATTCCAAAGTCGCTTGTATTCGGTTCACTGAGAGTGTTGTTTATTTTTACATGTTGATTTCTAGAGTCCAGAAACATGTTTAAATACAACATCGTAGCACCTGTGGTAAAGTAAACGTGGAAACGGAAAATATGTCTGTTTTGTTTGTAAAACTGTTGGCCAAAGAATCAAGCGCAGTGGAATGTTTCCATTGCTGTTGACTTCTGCGAATTTCCGTGAATCTCACCTTGGCAAATCATGATGTCGACAATAATCGCTCATATGTCATATGTTTGGAGTACCATCTGGAAAGGGTCGCAAAATTAACGGTTTTTTAACGGTAAACCGACAATATTTTTCATAGTTCATATCATTACTTCACCTACGTATTGATTTATATGTACGAGTTTTATTGATGATAATGTATTTATTGTTATCGAGTTTTATTTGTAGAACTCCATTTTAATTTATATATATATATTCAATAATATTATTATCTATATATATGAAAATGAATTGGAATAACTTCAGAATGACTTTACCTATTTCATTCATCTTTTTTTAAAGTTTTCTAATACTTTGTAGAAGGTTCTTACGGGAAGAAAAATTAAGAAAGTTGCGCAGAAAATTGGATAATTTCAGAAAACTTAACGACTATCCTTCGTACGTTTGACAGTTCGCGCTTTGATATATTTAGAGATATTTCCATCCGATTGCGATAAAAATTTGGTGAGTTGTTTTGGACATGCCCGTGAAGGTTTCTATATAGCAGTACATATTTATATATTAGTGAGTTCTGGAGTAATGAAATTTTCAAAATAAAATTGCAATAGGACCACGCAGGTTGTTTGAAAAATACGTGTATTTTGTGGAGTTTAGCGGCAGAGAAAAAGGGCTGGAGGGGGAGAGGAATCTGGAAGGGGCGGAGAGGAATGTAGGAGGGAGGGGAATGAGGAAGGGGGGAAGAGCGGAGAAAGTAGAAGGAGAATTCATGAGTAGGAAGGTTTGTGAGAAAAAGGCAGGTGGGGAAAGGAGAAGGGAATTCTGGAGGCCCGGAGAGGAATGAAGGACGGGTAGTTCGCTATCTAGTTAATTTCTAAAAACAGTTTTTTTATAAAAAAAGTTCTGCTATGTAATTATTATTACGTGCGACAGCTGTTTCGCCTGCTGAAGACATTATCAAACTTGATGATGTTAGCAGAACTTGTTTATAAATAAACTGTTTTTACAAATTATATATCTAATAAAAATAATATTGAACATATTATTTAAAAAATAATGTACCTCATATAATGATTGTTATTCATTTATTGGTTATAAATTAATTTGATTTTGAAATATTTTTAATAATAATAAGTTAATTGTATATATTTTTTCATCTCTTTCATAATTTTTGTCTGGCATTTTGGCCTGTCAGTGTTTTCTTGTCGAAGTTTTTTAGTACGTTGTATGGTCTGATCAATATTTATATCAATACCATTGCACTATGCTGGGTTTCTTATATTTTATAAATGCCATTGTGTGAGTAATTGAATATCACCCATGAATAAATTATTTACTGCACATGTATAGCGAATGCATTATTTGGTTCGGTTCTTATAGGTGAAAAAAAAAAATTTGCTATGCTTTTGTATTTCTCCTAAAGCTTATGAAATTTTACCAGCATTTAAAATATTAAGATAATTTAATTAGTTTTCTGTTAGAGAGATTATCTGGAAAGGTGAGTATGTGGGAATTATCAGATCAAATGTAGCCATATATTTAATTAAATTAAAGATGATTACTCCCCTTATCTAAATGATAAGGATGGATAATTTTGGGTCAAGGCTAAAATATGTCTCGCCTTGACGAAATTATTGATTAATTATAAAAATACGTAGGTATACAGCAGCGTTCTATCTGAATGACGAAATGAGTATAAAGCAATTTAAAAAATTACTTATTATATGTATATTTATTAAAACATATATCAATACCTTGTATTCATATTTATTGCATTAATTGAGAGCAGGTTTGTATCGACCCAGTGTTTTAGGATGTACAATATTGTACATTATTATATGTAGAGATCATGACGGATATGGATCTGTCGCTGATAGCTCCGTTATAACCTCTCCCTCATTCTCATAGACAACGTATTTTGCAGAAATAGAAGATAGGTGTTATTATTTTTTAATTGATAAACTAATGTTTAAGACAAGATTTTTTATGCATAGCACAAAGGGTAACAATTATTATAAGCAATAATTATTAGCCTGAAACACTTGTTAATGGTAGAGCACTTGACCGGCAATCAAAAGGGTGCTGGTTCGAGTCCCGTCGGCGATATGTATCTTTTCTCGGAAGATTCTTTTAATATGGATGAGTGTTTCAGGCTAATAATTATTGCTTATAATAATAGAAGCTAGGTTAGGTTAGGTTAAATGCAACAATTATGAAAATGAGGGAGTGATCAAAACGGAGCTTTTAGCGGTACACGCTTATAAAAATATTGTCTACCTAACGATTTCTTATATTATATAAATGCCGTTGTGTGAATAATTGAATATCACCCATGAATAAATTATTTACTGCACATGTATAGCGAATGCATTATTTGGTTCGGTTCTTATAGGTGAAAAAAAAATTGTTATGCTTTTGTATTTCTCCTAAAGCTTAGGAAAGCATTTAAAATATAATATTTAATGACTACAATTGGTACCGAATCAATAATTGCGTGATTACCTCGCATAAACAAGAAATGGCAAGTTTTTCACGTTTATTGAAAATCTGGATCTTGTGACATTTAACCGGTTCTAAGCGGTTCCTGGAACTCGTTCATTGACCCTTTCAGGCAGGCAATTTAAATATACTTATTGATTTAAAAAACGACTTGTTGCTGCATAAGAAAAATAATGTGTTTTGTTATTTTTTTAGCTATTTCGCCTGTAGGAGTTTTTGCAGTATGCAAACGGTGTGCAAACGTGAGAAGAATAAAAGCACATTTATTATATTATTGTTATATTTCGTTTAAATGTTGCATTATTTTCTGTAAATTTATGCGTAGTATAATCATTCTAAGTTGCTATCGAAATTACTTTTTTTATTTTTTATATGATAATTCAAAAGGTAGTTTTTTCATTCTGTGAGACATAATACAAGAGTACAATACAAGACTTTTACAAGTGCCAAAAATTAAATCCACTCTTGCTAAAAAACATGAATCTTACCTCGCCCCTTCCATATTCAACATTTTCTTAAAAGAAACACAACATTTTACTCATACCAACAGAAAACCTACATATAAAAACTTTAATACATGGTTAATGAACAAAAAAATAAATTGCATTAACAAGTTACTTGCAAACCGTCCGTGTTAATTTTTTATACGTTTTTATGTTTAAATATATATATATATATATATATATATATATATATATATATGTATATACAAATATATATTTTTGTATTTTTTTTAGTTTTTTGTTTTGTTTTTATGTTTCTAATGTTTTTTTAATGCAATTGCTAAATTAATTTCCCTACTTATTTTTATTTTTAAGTTTTTTTTTAATATATATATGAAATGATACTGCTACCCGAATCGGAACAGATATTGTCTAGTGAGTCGGGTAGCGCACATGAACTGTACATATAATTTAATGTTAATAAACGCCCGTGTTACCGGCATTGAAACCTCATAATCCGACAAATGGTGCAATCCCGGCTTGAGTATGCACTTATACTGTTGTGCTACATAGAGTACACCTACTTGGTTTACCATGTATTGGCACAGCTTTGTCAAATCGCTTTGCTGCAGAATTTTTTTTTTTTAAATATTGATTAATTTATTTATTTGCCGGGAGTATTTCTTGATGGTCCCGAGCCAATCAACCCACCTAAGATGCACAAACCAAAATCTTTTAACGGGATGTTATTACTGGATTACTTCCCTATGATGGTGATTATAATATTGGTTATATGGCCATCATTATCACCATAATCAACCGTCATCATTTTCATCATATTCCGATCCATTGGATGAAAGTTCTTCAATAATATCATTCAAGTTGATTGATGACAACCCCTCCCCCCCCCCCCTCCTTTCTTCATGCCTGTTTTGTTAGACAAAGTGTTATCGTTCTGCAAACACCGATAAAAATATAAATAAAAATTCAAATAAAGCGAATCGTCAAAATGAAATACTTACCAAATTATTGATATATAATTTCTTATCTTCAAAATATAAAAGCACTCGAAAAAATCATGAAATTAATTTTATAGTTGTTGTAATTCAAATTTTCAAAGAAGTATTGGTTATAAGAAAGATTGTTTCCCACCGCTAGATTGATGGCAGTGTAACTTACACAAATAGAGGGTACAAGTCGTGTAAACTCATTGAAGAACCCACAATAAATTACACAACATCGGAAAGGGTTAATCTGCCCCATTTATTCTCCAGAGGCCAATGAGTGGGATACGCCGAGCACCAATCTAGTAATGAACCGATACCAGGCCCAAATTTACACGCAGACTGTCAAGGCTGCAGCCCATGGGCTCGCACCACAAAGGGGGGCCCGCACGACAAATTGTAAGTTAAGTTGTGAAGTTATTATAAGTAGCTTCACCGGTATGAGTGTAGGCGCAAACCAATTAGCCACTAAGCTATTTTCAAGATGAGTTATAATATTTAATGACTACAATTTCCTAATTTCAATGAATTTTATTTCAAGTTATTTAAAAAAAAAAAATGATTTCGGCGTATTTGGAACCATAAACATGGCTTTGTGTTCTTTGTATGTAATCAAATAGTGTTGAATAGGAACTTCAATGATTTCCAATCCTTTTCTCTCATCATTAATTTGATCAAACTTTGATAATGTAACATTTTCTACAGTTCACGTAATAATAAACTTTAAATGCTTCTTTTCGAAATTTTAATTAGAAAATTGATCTAAAGAGCTATTTTTGCACGTTATTTTCCAAAAAAGTACTGAGAATTATAGTTCGCCCCCGGTAGAGCTCGCACCATAAGTTCAACCTCTGGGTCTACAGATTCTAAATACGGCCCTGACCGATGCAATTGTAAAAGTAGTTTGAAAAACGATTTCACCGAAGATATTAAGCATTAGTGTTTGCAGGTATATTATATGACTGCTCGTGTAGTATCTACGTGGTGAATTGAAGGGAAACAAGTCGTTCATAAATTTACAGTTCGTATTGACACTCTTTAAGACGATAGACTTCGCTTTTCGGCCCATACAAAAAGGACGCCCGGGAAAAAACACTTTTCTACATCGAAAATTGCACAAAATGAATATATTTTTTTTATAATGCCTTTTAGAGGGTAAAAACTATGTCGGTATGTTTTCGAATATTTGATGCGTTTCGTATTAACGTAAACATTCACTGTCAAACATGTACGATTTATCAAAAAATATTATTTAAGGAAAAACTGCTGCTAACTCCACTCTCATAAAGAATTATAAAATTATAAAAAGCTACCGACGTAGCTTCTTCTTTCTAAAAAATATATATTTTTTAAAATTTCAATTTCGTGAAAGTTTCGGTGTAGAAAAGTGTATTCTCCATAAACCCCTTTTCGAGCGATTTCTGTAGGTAAATTTGAGCGTCGTCTCATTCGCTCATTTCGCATTCGCATGTATTGTAAGTGTACGTGAGCTTATTGTGAGCGGGACAGAATGACAGTCGAGGGTGTTCCGCGTGTCGTTTAAAGTCTAGCCTCTTAACGACCTTATTGCAGAGCGGCAAGATCCTTGGCTCATGACACAGAGGTCGGAGTTTCAAAACCTGAGCAAATTACAAATTGTGGAATACGTAAAACCTTATTTTTCCATTTTTTGTTTTCCTTTTTCGTTTATATTCTTAATATATAAAACAAAGTCGGGTTAGTTACACCATTTATAACTCAAGAACGGCTGAACCGATTTTGTATGATCTTTGATGTTTTGGATTTGTCTCTGTCCCGATTAACAGAATAAATATTAAAATATCGGATAAAATCACGTGAAAAATAATTATGAAGAAAATAAATTTTTTCATATATTTTGTATGGAACGGCTTTTCAAATAATGTGTGTTGGTCGACATAATTTGAATCATTTCGAACTGTCAATGGTGTAGTCAGTGTAGTGTGCCGAACATTTCGTGCTTAGTCAACAGCTCAATTTAATTTTTTGAACTTAGAGCATTTATTTTAACTTAATAAAAACTTAATTTATTTCAGCTAATAAATTAAACACATCATTTGTTGATTCTGAGGCGGTACGAAGTTTGCCGGGTCAGCTAGTTTCTATATATTAATTGGGAGACGTTTATATTTATCAATCGCCCTTTATGAACTTTCTATGGGTTTATAAATATATTAGATTTTTTTATATAGAGTATATTTTATGTGAAGCCAGAGGGACTATCTTCTTCTTCTTCGATGGCGCTACAGCCCATATCGAGCTTTGGCCTCCCGCAACATTCGCCTCCAACTCCTCCTGTCCTCAGCGGCTGACTTCCAGTTTGTTACCTGGAGAAGCTGTGCTGCATCCCCTCTTACCTCGTCTTCTCACCTCAGTCTGGGTCTTCCCACTTTTCTCTTTCCACCTGGGTGTTTAGTCATAATTCTTTTTGGGACGCGTGTGTCCGGCATTCTCTGTACATGCCCAGCCCATCTCTATCTGAGGAGTCTCATATGGGCTGAGATGTTGTGGGCCTGATATATATATATATATATTTTTTTTTATTAAGAAAATATTAACATAGTACATACTTAATATAATATAATATTGATTACAATTGCTATGTAAATATTTTATTTTATTTATTTTGGTATATTATAACACGTTTCTTGGGGTAAATTAATACCTCCCTAATTGAGAAATACTCGTGTCATATATATCGTACAGTTGCCAGAGGGACAATGGCATCCCCAATTGGGGTATGTTGTGAGGTTGTAGGTACTGGGGAAGGAAGGAGAAGGGGCAAGGAAAGTGGGGAAGTACCTATTTATTCAGATCTGGTCACCAACCACGGCTAAAGCTATTTCAAACAACGTTTCAATTCTGAATGGTGGTCTTACACCTTAAATACACAGTTTTACATGTTATACACTTTATACAGAGTTAAAATAGTAGATAAAAATAGCTATGGTTAGTTATTTTTAATTTGTTTATTTATTTAACGCCCAAAGGGCTTTTAAATGTTGGTACAGTACATTTGTAACATTTTGTTTGTAGTAGTAAAAAAGTTTAAATACATTTTTTTTTTGTAAATAATAACATAAGTAATACATACACAAGTAATTTATAACTTATTAGTTAGTTAGTTAGGATCTTTTGTTTGGGATTCTTTTACTAAATTCCCTTTGAAGTTGAATCTCGAACAAAGCACTAATTGAATGGTAAGTACTCCAATGAAGTTACTAATTGCTATTTGATAGCAAACGTTACTCCCCGTGGCTTTTTAACCTTCGCACTAATCATCCCGTTTGTCTTCATTTACTCTACTTAATATTAATGATTTCTCTGTCTGGGCATAGTTATTCAACCAAGGGTCACATGAAATATAAAAGTTCTGAAAAAGGTGAGAAAGTTTTACTTTTTGTACAAAAGTGCGACTGACGTCTTCTATCAGAGAAACAGCAAGAAAGAGGTAAAATAGTGTAGGCGTAGAGGATGTAAAGTTGTCTATTATCTCTTCGTCGTATTTCGTCGTCACCTGTCTTCCGAGACAATTCATTGTGTTTGATTATTATTCCGCCATTTCAATATCAAAAAAGGAAAGACATTACACTTATAGCAAAAACTCGGTTCCATGTCTAATCGGACTATGAGATCTCAGC
Organism: Limnephilus auricula; assembly: GCA_951813805.1. NCBI lineage: Eukaryota > Metazoa > Arthropoda > Insecta > Trichoptera > Limnephilidae > Limnephilus > Limnephilus auricula. The sequence goes on along the minus strand of OX638388.1, from coordinate 18,408,254 downwards.
GTCTGAATTCCCATAGTAAATTTATTCAGACACGATACTTCCTCACATGATAATTCATCACATCATAACTCACATTAACCTAACCTAACCTTACCTAATCTAACCTAACCTAACCTAAGGTTAAAAACCCCAATTATCAGTTTTCGACCATTCGAGACATGATGAATTATCATGTGAGGAATTAACATTCGATGAAAAGTTTGTACTCAATATTCGTACACTTAAAAAGATTCCACTGAACATTCTGGTCACCCAAAAACTCGACTCGACTGTGATCAATACTAACAGGATTGAACGGATAAATCAGTTGCGTAAAATTTAAAGACGTTTATTTGTAAATTTGATAGTCCCATAAAAGGTTGTTTATCAGTTCTGTAAAGTTTAAACGTTCAACACATCTGCCCTGATGATGGACACTGTAATGTTGTCCGAAACGTTGGCTAAAGAGGGAGGTAGCGTAACGCGGCATAACACTCCAAAAACAAAACACAAAAATATTTTTCGCCGTGAAAATCTAAAATCATATCTGATTGAAAATGATGCCCAACAGGAAGCCATCCAAAGGCGTACCGAGGGAGCATTGCAAGGCCGGTCCTGTGCAGGCGCAATTGCAGCTGTCCGCTCCTGGCGTCTTGCCAAGGAGCCAAGACTCTGATCATAACACACCTAATACCTGTTACAGCGCTCTTGAGGTTTTTACTAGCTCCAGGAGCCGTCGAAGGGGATTGAAGCAGAATGGAAAGCCCTGGGGACTGGATTACTAAATGGCTTAAATCAAATACATCTATGATTGATATTATCATAATTTCGGTGCATCGGTGCATCCATGAAGTGATGTGATCAGATGTGACTAATCCTGCGTATAAAATTATTCACGTCAAATGAATTTTCATATTTGGAACTGATAAGTAGGTACTTATAAATTATGTCAGCCAGGCTACAAAGTAGATACCAAAATTATTTTATGCAGCTTCGTTCCTTTCCCATAATTCGTGTTTCGACTCAAACCAGAGTGGAAGATACTGTCAGTATCGCCCTGGTGTAAGACCACCATTCAGAATTGAAACGTTGCTTAATAATGGCTTTAGCCGTGTTTAGTGACTAGATCTGAATAGCCAGGTACTTTCCTACCTTCCTCCTCCCCATCTCCTTCTTTTCCCCACTTTCCTTCAGCCTCACAACATACCCCAATTGGGGATGCCATAGTCTCACTGGCTCCAGACGGGAGCAGTTGGGACTCTTGTGAGGTATTCTCTATTAAAAAAAAAAAACCTGTTTATACGCAGCATTATATAACTTCAAAACATGTTGTTAATCTAAAATTACGTGTAGGTACCTACATAAGGGTAACAAGATAAAATAGAACAGAGAAAAACAAAAAAACGATAAAAGAATAGGTTAGATTTAGGCGCTCCGCTGACGAGGCAACTGAAACCAATCTAAGTGCCTCCGCCCACTGAGGCAACTGAAAACTCTCAACTGCCAACTGTCTTTGTATGACAATGTGATGGCCCGCACACTTCACGATCACACAAAACCCCGTTGTCAATGGTAACGCAAGCGTTGACTCGCGATTGTCACTGCTGATATCCATGGGCGGATATTGCTAGTTCCCAGCTGTCAGCTGATTGTTCTTCGTCTATGGTTAAACAAGCTTTTTGACCAATCAAGATAGAGAAAACAGCCGGTTTTAGTTGGTTTTCAGTTGCCTCGTCAGCGGAGCGCCTAAAACCGGCTGGTTTCTGCTTGCGTTACCATTGACAACGGGTTTTTGAATGATTGTGAAGTGTGCGGGCCATCACATTGTCATACAATGACAGTTGCCAGTTGGCAGTTTTCAGTTGCCTCAGTGAGCGGATCGCCTGATTGTTTGTTATTTTTCTTTACCTTTACAATGTACAGTTTTTGTCAAGAATCCGAGCGAACCAGGTCAATTAATTTGTTTAAGTTTTCTGATGTTCATCTAAGAGTTGTCTTTTGTAAATATTCCTAAAATAAAAAAAGGCAGACAGGGCTTAATGAATAACTTTCTCTTTTCAGTGTCAAATTAATTCTTTGAACTCGGGGGTGATATTAAAAAAAATACAAAGCAAGACAAGTGTTCAAGTGTTGACGTAAAATTAAGCGCCTCATTTGCATATAATATTAATTGACATTTGAATTAGATTACATAAATATCGTTTTTTGCACATTGTTTATTATTGATTCGGCTCAAGGATGTTGTTGTAAATATGCCCATTTCTGAATACGCTTATATTTCTGTGTCTCTATAGCTGGGTAGGTACTGAGTACGCTTATATTTCTGGCATTTAAGTGTCTCTATAACTGGGTAGGTACTGAATACGCTTATATTTCTGTGTCTCTATAGCTGGGTAGGTACTGAGTACGCTTATATTTCTGGCATTTTAGTGTCTCTATAACTGGGTAGGTACTGAATACGCTTATATTTCTGTGTCTCTATAGCTGGGTAGGTACTGAGTACGCTTATATTTCTGGCATTTTAGTGTCTCTATAACTGGGTAGGTACTGAATACGCTTATATTTCTGTGTCTCTATAGCTGGGTAGGTACTGAGTACGCTTATATTTCTGGCATTTTAGTGTCTCTATAACTGGGTAGGTACTGAATACGCTTATATTTCTGGCATTTGGTGTCTCTATAGTAGGTATTGAATACGTGCTCGAGAAAAGCTTTTAGAAATTACAGTAATAAACTGATAAATATATTATAAACCTAAGTTGTATCGATCGATCTATCCCGACCATACGTATAAATGATTTTCACTTCTAAGCAAAATTCTAGAGGTAACACGTGTATTCAAAATAAATAATAAAATCATACGCCATAACTACCAATATGAGAATATTACCAACATACGCACTGAAACAAGGGCACACTTAAAAATTGGCTGCGATTTTTATTTATTTTGATAAATGCTATTGGAAACTGCCATGCGTAAAATCCGAACTCTCTCAAGTAGGGGTAGAGGTATAACAAAAAAAATATTTTGTATTTTCAAAACCGTTGGTAACATATTCGGTTCACGGCGAGTTCATCGAAAACGAGTTCATCGAAAACGAGTTCATCGAAAACGAGTTCATCGCAAACGAGTTCAACCTAACCTAACCTAACCTCTCGTTGTCGATGAACTCGTCGATTACCACTATACACACGCCCCAGTACCTGAGATCCACTCTTGAGAATGCTAAGCTCTAAAGTAAAGCAGCCTTATAATTGGAAGGTTGGTGAAATCCTTTGGATTGTGTATGACAAAACCCAACATGTTTGTGGCCGATTAACAGATCTTATAACAATTTATAAATAGATTTAGATATTTTACTACAAGATAGCTAAAGCAACGTTTAGGATCTCATGCCATTTTTTTAAATATGAAAACCGCACAAGAGTCCCAACTGCTCCCGTCTAGAGCCAGTGAGACTATGGCATCCCTAATTGGGGTATGTTGTGAGGCTGAAGGTAGTGAAGAGGGGAAGGAGATAGGGAGAGGAAGATGGGGAAGTACCTGGCTATTTAGATCTGGTCACCAAACACGGCTAAATCCATTTAAAGCAACGTTTCAATTCTGAATGGTGGTCTTAATGAGAGTATCTTCCGCTCTGGAACGTGCCGCAAATATAATTGTGAAATAAAACAAATTAAATTGCAAATATTACCTACTGACTTATGGTAATATTATAATAACTGGCTATAGAGGCTGGTTATTAGGCTATAAAGTAGCAAGCATTTTTGGGCTTAGTCTATTGCAGCATGGGAATGTTTTGCGAGCGAATATGATATACTGAAATACGCGAATCTACGAAAATATAGCGCGCAAACGGATTAACTATGTGTTTTTATCATCCGAAAGATGCACTTTGATGTCTACATAGGTAGGTACAGTTACTTTATCGAAGCGATGGATATCTGACCCAACACGAAAAGAGGTACAAAGTGAAGTGATATTTAAATTCTATGTTACTTGAAAAAAATCAAATAAAAATTGAATCGTTTCGAAGGGATAATTAAACCCATAATCTCTGGACTTTCTCTACGTTCTTATCGCTCCACCAACTCCGTGGTAGGAAAAAAAATACATCAATATTATTGTTCAATTATGTATGTTTGAAATATTTAAGTTTAAAAGATATGGTTATGTGGATCAAACAAATTACCTTTCTTTCATATTTCGTAACTGAACACACAGCCGAGTAACCGCCTAACCCCAAACCCATCAACCTGGAAAAGGTTTATCAATGATAATATTATAAATTCTACTTTTGAAAAAAGGACCCAATCCTGTTACTTCAGACCAAAATCGAATAATATTATTCCGGTCGCAAAAACACAAAATACACAATCTTGCTTTCAAAATCAAATTTTATAAAAACTGAATCAAATCAAAAAGGAGAGATTTTATAAAAGAAAAGCACAATCGAAAATAAATAATAACATATACACGAACCATAAACACAACGTAATTAACAGAAGCAACACACTAACATCTACTCTTTATTTACTTTATAGAGGATCAAATCGCCGTAGAAGAACAATGTAAAAGAATAATATTCTAATATAGACCTCAGAACAGGTAGGTGTGTGAGGTCTATACAATATAATATAAATATATTTTTTTTATCTTTGTCCTTTTTAAAATTAAAAGCAATATTTTTTTTTTCTTTTCACCTTTGTCTTTTTTAAACTTATGGCATAATTTATTATTTCAGATATCAACACATCATACAATATAATGTACTAGTTTCCTTCTGCTTAGTAGGTATCTATTTTATTTTTATATTTTTTTTACTTTCTGTTATTTTTATTGCATTATAAAAATTATTAGCTTCAACACAGGGCTTGTCCCAGTGACGTTAATTTTTTCAATGTAATAAACAATAAAAACCAATACAATAACAAAAAAGTCTGTTTTTTAAAGTAGATATTATAAAAAACATAATAATTAACATGCATAGCTTTTTAACATCCAGGATGAATAAATTATTAGCGTCAACGTAGTTCGTGGACAGGTGTGTTTGTGTTTATGTCCATGAACTTTTTAGGGACACATGTTTAATAAAATAATTGATCAAGTATATTACTCTTGACTAATTTTAGTTTCAGAGTTACACTATTTTTTCCTTTATCTACTGGAGTGTTCCGCAATTTGATCAATTTCAGCCTTGAGCGCTAGAAAATTGTTAAGCGTTCTGTTTCGAAATTTCCCGCCCTCATTCAAAATATCATAAATCTCCGAATTTTAATATGGAGACTAATAAACAGCTCATTATGGTTAGATAGCCATTGAGTGCATCTGTATTTTACCGTTTATCCCATATTTTTAAGATTTATAAAAAAATATTAATTTTATAAACGCATGAATTCTGACTATTGACTTTAAAATTGTCGTTTGTGGTACCTATTTGGAATACCTAAGATTAAATATTATGACTTATGTGTGTTGTCTATGGCCTAGTTGATAATCACAGCTACGAGTATAAATTTATATTCGAACAACCATTTTTTTTAATATGATTTGTAAGAAAGAATATTTATTTCTTCAATCTTTGCAATATGTTATTATCCTGACGAAGAAACCATCGGTTTTGAAACATGTAGATATTATAACATGTGATAGTGGTTTACACAAAGTAATTTGTTTCATTTAATAAAAAATATTTCAATCATTTTTGTTCGCGCAATGTCAATAACAAGTCATTTAGAAGAGATGGGAGATATCTCTTGTTAAACTGATGTGAAACTAAGTTTTAGCTGTGCGATTTATCGAAGATTCCAACTCGCAGGAAATTTAAAAATAATTCCAATAAATATCTCTTCATATCGAACGCTCGCGGGTGTTTTCAAATTGTCCAAAATGTGGGCAAAAATGCTCCAGTTTTAATCAATTAAAAATAGGAAATAAACAATATGACATTTCTTGACTTATTTCGAAACTCCTTGGCGCATGGTTTAAAAGACATTGCTACCATAATTTATTATCTAATGTACCTACTAATGAATGAGCTTATAACATTTTTGTTCTACGTATAATTAGTTAGCAGTTCTGTTATTTGGTAACTCCGTTTTTTATTATTATTTATTTAGTACAGAAAAAATATTTGACATAATTGACTGTCCAAGTACGAAGAATTTCCCGTTTTAGGCTAGTTAATACATTATATATAGAAGTAAGGAGTCAATTTCTCTCTGGTCCGTTAATTTTATGCTAATTGGGAGGCCCTGTATCTTTAATATTATTCACAGGGCAGCCTTGGGATATACTTACTCATTGAAAAGTACAAATAAAATTACATTGCAATAGAAATATGGAAAGTTTTTTAAAGTAATGAATAAGTATTGGAAAATTACATTTATCAGCAATGCTGATTGGTTTACAGGAAAAATGAAACCAGTTTATTTTCTCAGCAAAAATTAGGTACCTACCTACCTTGAATGCCTACAAGACCTTTTCCAGCTTACTTGTTAATAGAAACCTACCAAAGAAAGATTTTTTATTGGCATGTATATTCGATCGTCCAGTTTATTAGCCAGACATCTCCAAAAAATCAAAATTTGAGTTGAGTATGCAGTTTTTATAATATATAAGTGTACCTACCTGTCTATATAATCTGTTCTCTCTCTCTCTGGTTTCAATCCTGGGATTGGTTTGCAGCAATTTCCTTTATTTTTTTCTTCCATTCTTCTCTGTCTTGTGCGGCTCTTTTGAGGTCTGCATATGATGAGCAGCGCATGTCCACCAGCAGGTCCTCCAGGTACTCTCGGCGTGGGCGTCCCCTAGAGTTTGTCCCCTCGGTCATACCCTCCATTATGGCATGCAAGAGGCCTTCTTGTCGTATTATATGACCGATCCATCTTGCACGCCTTTCGGACAAGGTTCTGAGCAGGTGCCTTCCTCCTTCGATTCTTTGGAGAACCTCCTCATTTGTAATGTGGTCTCTCCAGGAAATTCCTAATATTATTCTATAGGACCACATCTCAAAAGCCTCTAGTCTCCGTTTATCTCTTTCGGATAGGCACCATGTTTCGCAGCCGTACATCAAGATACTCCATACATAGGTCTTGATGAGGAGTATTCTCAGTTTTAGGTCTATATTATTTGATTCTATTATTTTCGACCTTTTATAATTATTAATTATTATAATCTGTTATAATGCAGAAAATATGTAAATTAAACCAAAAAAATTGTTTTCTTGGTCACTTGGTAGGTTATTCCAAAATAACATACTAATGTACGATTTATATATGTTATCATTAGGTAGGTACTTACATACATACTTTTTAAATGTATACAATGAAGTAGGAACCGTAGGTGGTTCTGATCTCTAAACGTATATAGGTCATGCTTAAAAAGTTGATTTATTACCTGGCTAGAAATCGTTAGTATTCACTATTCGTATACCTATTATTGTAGATGTCAAATGGCAACACCAACTGGCGACTGGCAACATGCGGGCCGCTGATAAACAATGTTAAAGCACCTATTCAAATCAGGTAACAATTTGTGCATAAAAATTACCATTAGCGGCGGCCTTGCAATGGCGGGTGAATGATGACCGTGTACACGTATGGATGAGGTTATCTCCTACAGCCGAATTTCTTATTGAATTATAAATTAATGTAAGCATTGATTTATTTCAAGATATCGATTTGAAATTTTAAATTCTTTATAGACCACGAAACGAAAAGCATATTTTATTTATTTACTATTTTCTGTTAAAAATAATTCATGACCTTTGAACTTTAAAGTAAAATAAGTAAGTAGATGTTGTACCGTCAAGAGCCTTGCGTAATAATCATATTACCGGTTTATTAAAGAATCGTCGAACCACCCGCGGGATTGATTCTGAAAGGCAGTATTGAAATCAATTGAATTAGGTACATAGGTACGTTTAAGCAAAAGTTATAAGTTCTGAAGGAATAGATTCCTTCAACTGAACGGAAAAAATGTATGCCTACTAATTTCTTAACTAAGTACCTACTCATGTAACACGTTTCGTGAAGTAAAAAAAATATCATTGGCAATATTGTCATTCGTCCGTTGCTAACAATAATTAGAATTAAGGCGATCCGCTCACTGAGGCAACTGAAAACTGTCAACTGGCAACTGTATTTGTATGACAATGTGATGGCCTGCACACTTCACAATCACTCAAAAACCCGTTGTCAATGGTAACGCAAGCAGTGACTCGCGACTTGCACTGCTAATTGCCGTGGCCGGCTGTTGCTAGTTGCCAGCTGCCAGCCGATAGTTATTCGTCTATGGTTAAACAAGCTTTTTGACTAATCAAGAGATAGAAACCAACCGGTATTAGTTTGGTTTCAGTTGCCTCGTCGGCGGAGCGCCTAACTGGATGCAAAATGGCAAATTTGAATAAGTGCCTAGGTAACTGAGTTTTATGAGCAACTTTATAGACAAGTGGGTATCACTGTCTAACTGTTGTGCAAATTAGCTACCTACTACCTACCTATAGCCACAGTGTTAGCCGCAAAGTACATAAACAAACACTAACCGCGTTTTACGACAAATAACACGATATCCTTGGACTTCAGTCAGCAGATATACTGAATTAAATGCTGAAACTGCCAATAGGCTGTTTATTCATATAATCTAGACAGGGGCGGATCAAGGTCACGAAAAACAGTCAGGGGGGTAGGGCGGGGAGGGGGGTGAAATCTTCTGAATGTGATTTTATGTGGTCAAAATACCTTTGAGATCAAAATTCCCAACAAAACTGAATAAAATTAAATATATAATCTTTGTGCTTCCAATTACCTACAGAGATTAAAAATACTTATAAAATACGGCACATTAATCCCAATTCCCAAAAATCTCGAAGCCTGTGGAACTATTGTATGCCCAACTGGAGTAAGTGACGAGAGCGAAAGGAGTGGAAATTTTGTTGTAACTGTTACAAAGACGCAGGAAGGCCCTGTAGGTAACATTCACAAACACATGGAAAAATAGCAGCATGCGAAATTATTTTATATTATTTATAGATCGGAGGGTAATCCAATAAATGTTTTCGATTATTATTCTTCGGAAAGTCAATATTCCAATTATATTTAGGCAGAAACTCTTTAGCATTTTTTTTAAATGGAAATCTTTTAGTGTTTTTGAACACGTAAATCTTTAATACATACATATTAGGTTAACTCGCTAGTAGACGAGTGGACAAATGAGTCGGATTTCCACACAATCACGACCTATCACAATCCGTATACAGGTCGAAATCCTAGATCTCACCAATATTACGTGTATTGTCTATGAATTTCATAGAGGAATGTGTATATTTATTCCTCGATAAATAGATCTACATTCTACTGTCTACTGTCTATTCTCTCTACTGCCCTCTACGCCAGTGCTCCGCAACCTTTTCTCACCTACGACACACCAAAATTCTTCCTAGAATTACACGGCACACCAAAAGCTAAGATATATAAGTATTAAATTGATACAAAATTTTACAATAATTTTTAGTTTTTTATTTGAAAACTATACATACATATAACTATAACATTTTCTTTACGCAATAGGTATTAATAATTATTATAAATTCTTCATCTTCATCACGTATGTTTCTTCCGCCACCCTTCAAATTATTAGTATCTATTAATGTTAGAATTCGTTGTTTTTTATATTACATTGAAGCGAACGCTTGGGTTTAGAGGTGGAGTGAACATTATGATAAAAAAAATCATTTGGTCTTAATTATGCTATGAGTAAAACGGACAATACAAATTATGAATGAAGCATTATTCTCAAACAAAGTCTCTTCTTTCGAAAACCCACAAAATGTCCTGATAATTCCAGTGTAAGGACGACTTTTTACCAGTTTGAATTTTTGTGAGCTTTGCGAAAAAAATATGATGATAACTTATGATTAATTCTTTATTTTTTAACAATTTTCACATTTATGCCATTAGTGTTTAATGACATAATTCAGATTCATAATTATAATTAATAGTTTTTTTTAAAATACAGTTTAGTGCGGTCATGGTGTGTACAAAGCGATTGATTATCAATTAATAACATTGTCATTTCTCATTGCTCGATAAATATAATAGTACATACTTGTAAATTAGGCAAATTACTAAATTTCGGTGAGAAGTATTCAAATATTATTTATGCAAATGTCATATGACTGCTAGCGCCTCGGCGTCTAAAAAATGAACTATTCTGCGACTTACCGCAACTTTTTTTTTTTGAAATAGCCAATTCACCCTAACAATAGTGATTCGTATTACCGAAACGATTTAGCATGCTTAAATTTAGCGAGGAATGTCTTCCATAGCAAGGATACGGATTGGCTGATCATTTTGGCACCTAGCCGGGGCCCCCTCCGAGTTTCGGGCCCCATGGGAAATTGTATATATTATTTTTTGAGTCCAGTGTCTTCAAAAAGGTTAATTTTCATACCATCCCCAAATATGACATATTGAAGTTATTTCCTATCGCGGCCTTCTGCGTGGAGTTTTTGTTATTTTTGATCTCAAGAGCGCTTTAAATATTAGGTACTGCGATTGGCTTCGAGCGGCCCGGCCGGGCCCGATATTTTATACCCCCTCTCGGCGGCCCTGTCTATGCGGGCATGAGTTCCGGGGCTCCCTAGGGGTGGGTTCGTATTTCGTATCCCGCGTGCCCATAGAGTAAGGACGGAACTGCAAGGGGGCCCCAGAGGGGCAGAGATCTAACTCACAGCATTCGCTGAAATGCTGACAGTTAGATCCGCCCCTGCTCGTAGGCACAATATAATATGTAGGTGACATACGACATACCAATTGTGAACTTTTTTTAATTTTATTTACTTTATAGAGAATAACTCACAAGAGTCCCAACTGCTCCCGTCTGGAGCCAGTGAGACTATGGCATCCCCAATTGGGGTATGTTGTGAGGCTGAAGGAAAGTGGGGAAGGGAAGTGCGTTAAAAAATAAATAAACCAAAAACTCACTCGCCGAAAGCTTAAAATATAATAAGTTTATATAATATATTATTTCATTGCAGCCCAGCATCACATGTGGCGCAATTTTATAAACCTTTTTGCCCTCCGTGAGCCTTTTAATTACTCTTAATGTGAACAAGGCACTTTTTTTAATCCTTTTGCTTATTCTTCATCTATGCCCAGCTAAGTGGAATCTAAGTAGGTACCTACTGGTCTAGTGGTGTTTATAAAGTGATTGGATTGATCAATGATCAGTGTCATTTTGTAATATATGAAATATATTACCAAATATTTATTATTTGTTTAAATTCCTGCCACCTCGGAACAGGCTACAAAAATTTTTTTTTTGTATATATTGTAATATTATCCTGGTTATAAAATAAATATAGCGTGTAGGTAACTTATGTACCTACAGGTGTTTATTTGGGAACTACAAACAGACCACGCATTTTAAAGACGTACCTAAGTAATGTACAATGATGATGGCCGTCCGACAAAGCCGGACGAATAGAAAAAATAATGGCACTCATCCAGGCGTTGTTTATCAAACCACGAGAGGCATTCCGCGGATAAGCTGGCAAATTTGGCCGTGACCTATTTCTGTGAACTGCTCAAATAATAAATAATGAGTGTTGTGGGCCGTGGCAGCGAAAACATTAGCGCGCGAAATCGTCGGCGTCACCGACCAAACCCGAGGGAAACGGGTGAACTATATTTTTTTACTTATTATAATGTTGAGTGTTGATTATTCTGCTTCGGCCGGAAATCAACAATAGAGGATAGAGTTGTTATTATTATTGTGGGACTGCCAACTGGGTGAGGATATATTTATGTGGGTGAGACAGTCCTCGAATTTATGCAGTCCTCAGTAGAACTCTCGTAAATATTTACGGCGGTGATTTTTTTTTAATTACCGTCATGGGTAGGTACCTAGTACTTCTAAGTACCTACCTACTTTTTTCTTCATGATGAAAACATCCGATGATCTGCTCTGCCTAGGAACTTTCGGACTATTTCGGAAAAAAATCGGTTTAAGGTCCCCACTCCGAAAAAAGAAATTGAATTATTTTTATACTAAATTTGGGCTGGGGAATCCGAATCTGAAAGAATTAGGTTGGGATCGGCAATATTGGGCAATATTAACTGAGTTACAGGACTTAGTTTCTGTGGTTGGCAGCAGCGAATATGAACATTGAATTACTTTGATTTTTTCTATACATTTCAAAGATGTATTGCAGATTTGTTTGTGTGTACGAAACTTTAAAGTCCTGTAACTCAGTCAATATTGCCGATCCCAACCTAATTCTTTCAGATTCGGATTCCCCAGCCCAAAGTTAGTATAGTGGGGATCTTAAACCGAACTTTACCCCATATATACAGATATATATGTATATATTTATTTTTTGTGACGTAGAAGGAATAAAGGGAATAAATAATATTACATTCCAAGGAAGAATACCAGATTATTTAGATCTTGTCAAAATTCAAATTCAGCATTTTATTTCAAAATACAGGATGGCGCAAAAGTCATTACCCTATTGAAAAATGCCATAATTTTTGCAAATGTCAATTCTGCATACACATTTGTCAAGTAAACAGATACAAAATACGCGCCAACAAGACATGAATTGCTATACCCGTCAAAATACACGTCAACAAGACATGAATTGCGGAAAAAATTGTTTTTTTTTATTGACACCGGCCAGTGCTAATCACCAAAACTCTCGTTTGGTGAGTTTAGTGAGGCACTAGCCGGCAAGATCGCCCGATTTAACCGTTCCAGACTTACTTTTGTGGGGTTTCTTGAAGTCACGAGTCTATGTCAACAAGCCTCAGATTCTTGAAGCCCTCGAAGGGAATATCAGCGAGATAACACATGCGATAACATATCACCGGAAGAGTGATGGAAAATGCCATAAATCGGGCCCGTGTGGTCACAATTCTGGTGGCGGCCACTTGGCCGATATCATTTTTTCAATTAAATAGAAAAAAAATTAAGACATCAAATAAACACAATCCAGAAGCAAAACCAATTTTTTTTATTATTAAAAAAAATATCAGCTAAAGAACATCGGTTGACAACTTTTGCGCCACCTTGTAGTAGGTACTCCTTTTATATCCTATTTCACTGGGTCAGAAAAATAGAGTAAAAATATTAAACACATTTTCAATCAGGAACAACTCTTTAATAATCATAAATATTATGGAGTACATCTTGGAGAAATTTGGGTATGTAGGTACATAAAAAATAATTATTTATTTGTAAAATTAATGTAGAATAGATGTCAAATATGATTATTTTACTCAGCATTGCTTTTATTCGAGGGACTCTCGATTTTATATATAATTTATATTAATCGAGAAAGATATTAAAAAAGAATTACATATAAATAATAAGAGAAACATCCATATCAGTCAGTTTAAATAAACAAATACAAAATATCAATAATTGATTTTAATTTAATTTAAGAGCGATTGACCAGCAGCTGAGAATAAAAGTTTAAATATGCTTGCAACTGTATAGGGAGGTTCCAATGAGAAAGATCGATTATTTCCCGTTTCAGTTTTTTAAATAAAAAATTTTATATCGATTTATTTCATTCAAACTTGTTTTAATATATACCTACATTCAAGTAAGCAATAAAAATGCTCAAAATGCAGGATGATGAATTATTAAATATCGTGTAATTCTTGTAAGTATTTACGATTTTTCTAATGTCTAAACAAAAAAGTGTGTAAAAATTTTTTTAAATATTTTAGTTTGTAAGACCTCAAATAAATAGAAAAACTGAGGTATTTTTGAAACAAAACACATTCTCGGATTTATTTTTTAATGATTTTAATTTAACTAACTTTAAAATTAAAATTCTGAAAACTGTGTTTACTAGATTATGTATTGATTTATTTTTTTGTATGATTATATGATTTGAAATTTGTGTTGTTTAATAGAATCTATCGTTTGAAAATTGAACAAATCTGCCAACAACCAACGGTATAAACTTAGTTTTTCAAAATTTTAAAACTGCATGTACCAGATAAAATAACAATCTTTCAAAATCAATTTATGTTTTTTTGTACAAAAGAGTCAATACGTCTAGAATTTGATTTAAAAAGGACTAATTTCCGGTATTCTTTGGTAATATCCTCTTAATACTTTCCAAGTCAGGCCTGGACCTTACATGGTACACATTTTTCTCCCATTAGGCAGACTTTACGCGCCTTCTGTTCTCAGTCCACATGTTCGGTTTGCATTTTTTTCCTATCAAAACCACGTGTCCTGTTTGTGAGGTGTTCAGTTTAGAGGTAAGTGGTATTCATAACACACACCACAAATCATCGCTGTGTAACCAACCGTTTTTATGAACCTTTTCATTTTTTGTACCACCTTTTGCTGATAAATAAAAACTATTTGTAATTCCAAACTGTATTGTTTTATGTAAGAAATATAATAATGAAGAATCATTATAACACTTACAAAAATAACAACCTCAAAACAAATAAAATTTGTATATATGAATTTATGAATTTATGAATATTCGCTCAGCCTGATGGCGTAAGTTCACAAAGTTAGCCAGCCGTCCGCGGTCAGATAACACAGAACATGTGGAAAATCACAGTCTGGAAAGTTTTAAACTAAATAAGGTAGACTAGGATTTTTAAAATCACAAAATTGGACTAATACCTACATAATTAACACATATACCTATGGTATTTCATATCTGTGTCGTAATTGCCATAACAAACAAAAACTCTAAAAATATTATCCTTTTTATAGCACGAAATAAAAAAAAGATTTATGAAAACAAAAAAACTACATATAATAATTACTCCTTACGAACAATAAATTTATTTATCCTAACTATTCTATGTAGGTAAAATTATAAATGCATAGTAAAAATATTATCTAGGAAATTCAAGGAAAATTTTGGAATGATAATATTCTATTAAATAAATTATTGGACTTTCTAAAACTATTCAAAATAAGGAAAAGTTATAACTAAAAACTGTTTATAAAATGGATTATTTCCAAAACAGACAGAAAGTTAGAAACACTTTTAAAAAAATGTTTTCTAATATTTCAAAAAATATATATCACAGATTCAGAAAATAAACATTCTGCAAGACAAAGAGATACTCGAATGTGGACTAGAATACATATTCAAAGGAATGCAATTTTTTTTTGTGAAATATGTATGTTACATAACTCACAATGTTAAGGTTTTTTTCATATCTGATGGCAAAATTCAGCTGTGATGATGAAAACCATTAAGTTTAAAAAATGTGTGATGAGTAAGTAGCACAATATCTAAGAAAACAACAAAAGTTAAAATAACAACTTATAATAATTTATGTCTTCAGTTTGTGTTGCGATCAGCGCGGCGGTGAAGTATCAAACTCCTGTGTCCCTTGGCAGATTGTGGAAATTTTAGGTACTTTGCTCAAAGTCAAATTGACCATTTTTGGTGTTCAGTACCCAACACTTCAATCCCGAATCACTCGATGTGGTCCAGATTGCCCAGGGGATGACTACGCCACTGCTAAGCGTACATTTTATAGAAACGAGATCATGTGATTATAAAAAAAACAATATGGTTTAAAAATCTTACTAAAACTAATGTAAAATAGGGTGTAGATGATTTGACCTACGTCATCAAGTCCAAAGTAGAAATTATTAAAATCTCGAACAAAATAAATCACTCTCTAGGTTTGGGGACATACATTAATTACGTGAGCTGTTTTAAAAAAAATTTAGACCCCTCCCCCCCTCCTTGGTGAGATTAAGTGAGATTTAGTAGGACCCCCCCCCCCCCCCCTCACGTGACATTTTTTTCTTACTCTCAAAATAAATGTTTTTCATAATAGCCATTTTTCCAGCAGGCAAAATGGGACACTTCAAAAGAAGAGAAACCAATAAAAAAAATTTATTATCACTATAATAATATATACTCTTTTAAAGTTGACGTGAAATTTTTATTGACCCCCCCCCCCTTCGGTATAATGAGATTTGGTGAGATTTTACTGAACCCCCCATTTTTTGCTCACGTAATTAATGTATTCCCCCTTTAGTAAAGAACCTCATGAGGTTATAATATATATAAATCTATGAAATAAGAGATATAAATTTATCATAAAATTATACCTACTTATGCATACATTTATTTACAAAACACTGAATTCAGTTATATTCTTATTTCTTAAGGACTTGTTAAATATAGTGAATGTATAGAAACATGAGATTTACAGAAATACAACACCAATATTACACATAAACACACAACATATTGAGTTATAAATTAAGCCACATATGGAGGCAGGTTGAGATGGTAATACATACATAAGGATTATATTATGTATTGACAATACATATGTGGCCCTACGTAAAGTATAGGAGGCCTATAACTTATAACTTTACAGGAGGCAACTACTTTACGCAGGGTGTTTAACTACTAACTATATTATTTAAAATGACAAAAAGGAGTTTTAAACATTAAAATTAAACTTTTCGAACTGAACAGGCATCTTTAAAATTAGACGCATTGAATACACTGAAATAGTCTTCGTGCGTGAACCTTATAATATTTTCAATCCTACAGAGATAAGACTTTTTGTTCTCATCCGCGAGACCGTTCACTTTGGTGAGGTTGTCGGCTACTATGCTTCGGCTTCCACGACAGAAACTAAGCTGCCGGGTAACATCCACTCCGTTCATCACAACCCGGAGGAAGAAGTCTAACGGTGCCACCACTTTAGGTTTACGATTATCAATTCTTCCGCTTGGACTCTTCTTATTTTTCATGTATTCTTTGTCTTCATTTTTGTAAATCTCTATCACCATTCTGGAGGCATAGTGAATACTGAGGAAACTCTCATCTGCCAGACCTAAAGCGAGGCTTAAAAACTGCAGTGTCTTATCATGGCCTGAGAATAAAACAAACTTAGGTTTGCCCTCCGATATCATTTTGAGAATATACTTAACTATTTGTCGAATCATTCCAAAAGCTCGTAGTAACGATGCCTTTTTCAAATGACTGCTCTTGGCGTATTGCTTCATGTCCCAGTCTGTGTACGCAAAGAGACTGGTCACTTGTTCCTTTTTAACGCACAGTGTTTCCGTATCGGATTTCTTCAGGGTGTCTTTCTCATTCTCATCCTTTTCATTATAGTCTTCAGAGTCGTCGTCTTCCACTTCTGGATTGTTGATATTTTCCCCGTTGAAATTAAAATCGCCATCCATGTTTCTTTTGATGAGAATAACATCTTCATAATTCATGTCTACGTTTTCCATCATCTTCTGTTGGTAATATCCGATTTTCTCTTTTTCCATTTGACTGTCAAAGTCAAGGACGGCGGATTTGCGGTGAGATTCTTCAGGTCGCATCTTAATATTGCGAATTTTTCGTACGAATCCACGATCTTTAATAGCATTTTCAAAATTGTCTACAGAAAATATTTGTAGGAGAGATCTAGAAGCTGAATGTTTTAAATGCTTAGCTTGTAAGAGTCCTCTTAGTCCTCCATCTGCTGGCTTGGAATTGTCAATGGCTGATTTATGATTATCGCTTTTAGGTAAATTCAGGTTTGCAGGATCTTCAACAGGTTTCTCCAAGCAGGGTAAAGTGGCAGAGTGGCAGAGGTAAGCGAGTAGTGCGTCCTCCAGGATGTGGGGATCTTTAGAAGACTGTGATGGAGACTGGAACACGATGTTGGACAGTTGTGTCACCAGCTCTCCGACGGCCGGGTGGGCCTCCAGGCGTTTCTTAGATTCTTGAGACACTTTCCTACAAATTTAAAAATTATCCCTTATTATATTGAAAATTATAAAGTTGATTGATTCTACAGGATTACTAGTTATTTTGTCACGCCTATAATAAATAATGAACATTGCAAATATTATATAATATGTCATTACGCCCATAACAATCATGTGGTTGGTTTATGATGTAAACTTATTAATAGCATGTAATTTGTGGACGTTTTAACACAAACTAAAAAGTGTATAATTTTACTTATGTATGTACATTCTACTATAATGTTTCTTCTTAGTTTTTCTTTCTGTGGCAGTGAGTATGCTTTAAAAAAGAACGGCAAATAAACAAAAGTTTAATTTGCAGCTAGTGGTAATAGTCAGAATGTATTGCTACTTGGCATAGTACTCGGCCGCTGGGCAGGCACAGTCCTCGGAGCAGAAGGTGAGACTGGGGCTCTCGCGGGCCACGGCGCCCCCGACGCCTCCTCCTCCCCCCGCCGCATTGCCCCCTGCCTCTCCCAGGGCCGCCCACAAGAGGGCCAAGGCAGACTGGAGGGCTCGCCGGTAGCGGGTGCTGTGGACGAGAATCTCACCTAAGAGGAAAGAGAAAAGAATTTATTAATTAAATAATTTATACAGGGTGTCTGGGGGTAAAGTACATCCACTTCGGGATGTGATTATACATTATATTATAAATAAAAAAGATAAATAACTTTTTTCGAAATGTCAACTTTTAAGGGTACTTATTTGGTAAAAAGATAAAATTAGTACGGCTTGTGTGGCCAGCACTATTATTTTCCGCTGTAACGATACGTAACAATCACAACCATTCAACGTCGCCACTATCGCACTCGGCTGACTCACAGCAAATTGATCGGGTAAGTTTGTACCTTACACTAAGGATTTTTAACCTCACATCTGTCGCTCGGACACTGGTGTCCGGGGATTTTTTTAAGTATATTTTTTTAAATGCGATCTCAACCCTTATGTACATATAAAGAAAATGTACATGGACAAGATCAGAATCGCTTGCACCAATATCATTCCAGATGTTGCTTTTAATTTCAGTATTGTAGCTTCTCGGAATGCTTTGATATTAATTTTCTGTGATACACGGCCATCATTTGACGAAATGTCGTCCGATATTCAAGAGGTTAAAAGATATGTCTTTTTGTATGGGAAAAAAAAAGTTGGAATTTCGGAAAAGTTATTAATCTTTTTTATTCCTACCATCATGTAGAATCACCTCCCGAAGTTAACCCCTAGGAGACGACCAACTACAATGGTAGTGCAGTGAAATCATGACTATACCTACAGATACACTGCAATGTGCCCATGTAGAGCTATGTTTTTGAAGTTTTGGACGCATTTTATTACTGTCCATCATATTTCCAAAGTAAAAAAGTTGATATTGTAGAAGCCTGTCAATTATTTCAAATACAAATTTCAATATTGTTTTTGGTTTTGAGATATTTACAAAATATTACCCGTCTTCTAAGGGTTAATGCACTTTACCCCCCGAAAGCCTGTATACAGATAATGCCAAATTGTTGTGTTGACTATATAATATGTAAGATTTCGCGACACAATTATCTACTTAATTTTTAAGTTATTCGGCCAGCAGTTTTTGAATAATTTATATTTTACATGACCAGCTATGAAAAAATTGGAAATAGTGCTCCTAGACAAAGACAATATATCTAAGACACCATAATATAGCTCTTTATTCCAGACTTTATTTTATTTCCAGACATTACTTTCATTTTGTTTTTGTGTCCTTTCATTCTGATCTAGGCAATTTTACCATTGGGAGGGGTTCGATGTTCGATTCCCGTTGCACTGCAAAAACATATTTACGTGGAATAATTTAACATAGAGGCTGATAGTGTTGTGATTTAACTGTACCTATTAATCTTACAAAAATACTAAATAGCTGTTTTAACCTGTCATTGGCCGTACATACTCCAGTGTACCATCGATTTTGGAAACGATTTTGTCCCTTATGTATAAAGAAATTGTATGAAGAACAAGGTCAGAATCGCTTGGGGGCCATTCTCGTTCTTGACATAACGAAATACTGCATAGCTTCTAGCCTCTCCGAATAATTCAATTTGATTCTCCATGACGCGGCAGGCATCAAAGATGGCTGACAAAATGACCGCCGCTTGATAATATGAACGTCTATATTTTTTCATTGTTTTTTTATATAAATCCATTGTGGAAAGCATAGATTTGAGTGATTATTAGGAAGATCGTTTTATCTACATTATTTTCATGTAATTTTTGTAATATAAAACAAAAGAAATGTTATAAAAATTGAGTTCGTAAGAAAGGTGAGAAATGTCAAATTTTTTACGTTGTATTGAAAAAAAATATTTTTCCTATGCTGGCTTTCAAAAGGTTAAGGAACGGTACTGATAATAATATGCTTACATAAAATCAATTTAAAGAAGATAGCTAAGCAATGATTAAAGTTGTACATTATAATTCGTATAGTCAAATTACCTTCCGCTGGTTTCCCCGCTAGAATCAAACTCTTGGCATCGTCACTGGTGATGGTTTTGAGAGGAATAGTATTGCTTTGACTCTTTTTAGTTACTTCTTTGATGTTTGTGTTTCCTGTAGATTTAGGTGCAGCATTTGAAGAAGCTATATCTGAAAAAAAAAAAAAATTCAAAAATTATTTATTCATTAAAAGGCAGATTGACAAAATAATATGGTGAAAATAGAATACCCTTAACCTGTCATTGGCCGTACGTACTCCGGTATACTATCGATTTTGGAAGCGATTTTGTTCCTTATGTATAAGAAATTGTATCAAGAACAAAGTCAGAATCGCTTGGGCCATTCTCGTTCTCGACGTAACAAAATACTGCATAGCGTCTAGCCTCTCGGAATAATTCAAACTAATTCACGATGACGCGCCGGGCATCAAAGATAGGCGACAAAATGGCCGCCGCGTGATAATACAAACGGAGTCTTGAGCCGGAGGTGAGAAATGTGAAATATTTTACGTCGTATTGAAAAAATATATTTTTCCTATACTTTTTCAAAAGATTAAGCAAATTGGAATTTATTTCTAAAAGATCGAAAAGGCAAGATGCACCTTTTTTTTACATTAATTCCACACAGGAGGCCCTGATGAAAATAATTTCCCTCAGGACCTATGTCATCTTTGAAGCTGCTGTGTGGAGGGTCTTTTGAGGAGAGGAAGGAGTGAACATGGGTCTTGAAGAGACCCATGTTGTAGGAAGGAGGAAACACAGAGGCCGTCAAATCTTTCCACAGCCGAGCTGTCGAACACAAGAACGAGTCGTAGAAGCGACCCATTCTAATGTGGCAAATGTCAACCGTATACATATTTTGGGCGCGCGTTTGGCGTGTTTCTCGACTATGCACCAGTGCTGAGGGGATCAATGACGCTAGTTCCTCGGAGTATCTCGCTGGGTTTCAAGTTTAACCTTTTAAAAGCCAGCATAGAAAAAATATATTTTTTCAATACGACGAAAAATATTTGACAGTTCTCACCTTTCTTACGAATTCAATTTTTATAACATTTCTTTTGTGATACATTACAAAAATTACATCAAAATAAGGTAGATAAAACGAAATTCCTAATAATCACTCAAATCTATGCTTTCCACAATGGATTTATATCAAAAACAATGAAAAAATATAGACTTCGAATATGACAGCGTTCATATTATCAAGCGGCAGCCATTTTGATGCCCCGCGCGTCATTGGGAATTAACATGAACTATTCGGAGTGGCTAAACGCTATCCAGCCAGAATTACGTCATGTCAAGAACGAGAATGGCCCAAGCGATTCTGACCTTGTTCTTCATACAATTTCTTTATACATAAGGGACAAAATCGCTTCAAAAATTTGGACCCGCTGGGGGGACTGTGGCCAATTAGAGGTTAATAATAGTTATGCAAACACTGTTTTGTTTTTAACAAATCGACTATCCCAATGAACAATGTCAAATATGCAAATCTGTAACTTTGCTTATGTTTTAGAGCTGTTTAAAGTTGCATATCTACAAGTTTAAAGTTTCATAGGTACATTTTTATTGTTTTTCAGCGCAAAAAATATACATTTTTTATGTTATTTTTATTTATTTTTTATTTATATAATACATGTTACATAATTGTGACATTTACATAAAGTTGATATATTAAATCACCATACTAGGCGGCTGCCTGTATCATGGTGACCAATATAGTATAGTTACATTGTATGAAATATGCAGTCTAGTGTAAACATGGAATTAGTATAAATCATGTTAAATATTGGAAAAATTATAATAAAATGTAGAAAATAGAAAGGAGAAAAAAAAGTACATTAGCATTAGATTATATAAACAGGCTTCTAATTCTATCACATTCACTCATCAAAAAGTCTCCAAGCGTCTTCCTGAAAGTGTGATATTTGGTTATTGTCTTTATTTCAATTGTTAAGTTATTGAAGATTTTTGGAGCAAGAAAGTTAAACTGTGGCTGGGCCATTGAGGTTTTTGTTACTGGAATTATATAGTTGCATTGGTTGGAATATCTTGTATTATATTTTGATTCAAAAACATATTTTTTAATAAATTTGAATTTAAAATAGCAAGAAATGAATTTTACATATAGGGATTGTATATTAAGTATTTTAAAGTCTTTAAATAAGTCCTTTGTGGGATGAATGTAATGTACTTTGTAGATAGTCCGTATTATCAATTTTTGAGCCTTTACTAATGGATCTAATATAGTTTTAGAACACCCTCCCCAGACAACAATACCGTAAGAAATAATTGATTGACATAGAGAAGAGTATACTGTTTTTAATGTCTTTTTATTTAGTATATTTCGTAGTGATCTGAAGATATATGCTAGTTTCCGTATACGACTTGTTACATTGATTACATGATCTTCCCACCGAAGTTTGTTATCAATTATTACCCCTAAGTATCTAATGGAGTCTACGCGTTCCAGTGGATTGCATATGCAACTAGCGAGATCTCTGCAATAATGTATTTTTAGTGAATGATTAGTTGAGGGTTGGCTTATACTATTGAGGCTAAATGTTAAATATTTCGTTTTAGCTATGTTTAACGTGAGTAGATTATTATCCAGCCATTTTTTAATGTTTTGTAATATTACTTCTGCTTTGTGGAATGTTTCTTCCCATGTTTTACTTTTTAGTACCAGGGCAGTATCATCGGCAAAAATGATCATATTGGCATCAATTTGTAATCTACATAGATCATTAATGTATATGAGAAACAGTATGGGACCGAGTACACAGCCCTGTGGTACACCAAAGTTGATTCTGGTTGGATTAGACGGTTTAAGTGATGGTAGCTTAACAAATTGCTTTCTGTCTGTTAGGTATGATTTGAACCATTCGAATGCCTTATTCTTTATTCCGATTTTCTGTAACTTGGCTAGAAGGATTGGTCGAGATACTGTGTCAAACGCCTTAGCCAAGTCTAGAAATATTGCCAAACATTTGTCACCTTTGTCTAGGGCTTGCGTTATGTGTGATGTTAATTCTAGAATAGCTGTATCTGTGCTTAGTCCTTCTCTGAAACCATACTGGTTTGAAGAGAGAATATTATGTATTGTGAGATGGTCAATAAGTCTTTTTTTAACGATTTTTTCAATAATTTTGGAAAGTTTTGCACAAGCCTCTTTTTATTTTATTAGAAAAATATATTTTGGCAACTTTAAACAGCTCTGATTCAAAGCTGCCAATTTGCACATCTGACATTTTTCATTGGAACAGTAGAAATGAATGGTCTGTAATATCATTCATTGAGAGTTATTCATCACACATGGCTGGATAGCCTCAGCCCCCCGCTTTGACCTCTACCAGAAGAAGGGTAATTATTTACCTTTGTTTTCTGTTTTATTCCCGTAAAAGTCCCAGCCGAGCTTGTTGGTGTAGGTCCGCCCCAGGATGTGGCCCGTGGCCAGCAGCTGGAGCAGGCCACGAGGAGTGAGCTGGCCGAGACGACAGGCACCCGGAGGACTGCCGGGCAACAGGGGCAGGTTGTGGAAGGGGCCCGGCGACTGCGACCATGGGGCTTTACCCAGAGCCGTCATGTTGGTAATGTACTCCTGGTACCTAATAAACAATCAAATAACAATAATATATCTCTGCAAATTTCTCTATAATGTTCTTTCATATATGTGGGGCTTAAAAGCAAAAACGCCACTCTCCATAAATGACGAAATTGAGTTATAAATGCCAATCTATGCGCAATGTCCGTAGCTACAAGATGGTGTTTGAGATCCTTAGAAAAATCAACCACAAATCATGGAAAAATTGAAATGAAAATAGGGTTTGGATGAAAATCACCACTCTCCACAGCGATTAACAAGCAAAATAACCATTCTCCACAAAAGCCAATCACAAGCCTGAATTCAAAATAAATTCAACATGACCAATGAACACATTAAAACAACATTTTTTATTATAATATTTCACTTTGAATTATACTTTTTAAGATTTTACTAAAAAATCACACGAAAAATGCGAAGCATTCTTTGATCGGTTTTTTGTCATTTACAAAAAACAGTACTTTTGGAGAGTGGCGTTTTTGCATCTAAGGCCCTCATATATATTTTTTTTTTTTTTTAAGGCGGAGACGGTTTACAAGCAGTTCCCGTGAGCACTTAGGCCATAGGCCCATTGTGCTATCTCCCATTTTACCTCAATCCTTTAATAACAAACCAGTCCCTTTAATAAAGTTCACCAGGGTTGTCATTGGATATGTGGCTATGTCTTCTGGTTCTACTGTATGTCTCCCCAGGTATCTGAGCCTAGTTCCCACCAGGGCAGGACATTGGCACCATAGGTGAATTGGAGTCTCTTCATCCTCTTCACATTTTCTGCATATATTAGTGTTTTCCACTCCCAATATCTGCATGTGTTTCCTGAGATGGCAGTGTCCCGTTAATAGTCCTACCAGTTCTCTCAGCGAGTTTCTGTCCATATCGAGTAGTTTCCTGGTTCGTCTAGGGTCCGGTCCTTTTATGAGAACTTTGGATTGTCTCATTCCGGGTGCCCTCTCCCATTCTTTGCAGTGCTGGGATTTGACCCACCTATCGATATGTAGTTTTGTGTGGCTTCTTTCATATAATATGTATCTAGCATTTCTAAGCAATCAAATTTTTAAACCAAAAACACATGATTTTGCATATCTTCATAGCGCTTTGCCTTGAGCAACAATGCAAATGACCTGGCAGCACCTATCTTAACCTTTTCACCGCACTCCTGATGTTAATAGAATGATATGTGTGCGCTGCACTTTTTGTGACGAATACATTCATACATTTTCTTTGAAAATTAAAACATACATTTATGCGCATTGCGGCGTATAGGTTAAATGAAAAATGATTAAAATAAATTAAATTATAAAACATGTACATAATACCTATGCAGCAGTTGTGATGAAGTAGCGACATTACAGTCAACACTCTCAATCCCCTTGACATGTGTCAGCGGGCCCCGGTCTCCGTGTCGGATAACCACCATCACTCCTTGCAGCGCCCACGACTCGTCCGCTAAACCTGCAAAACCCATATATATAATATTAAGGTGACCATTCGTACAGGTTTTTGGTTCTCTGCCCTGCTTACTGATACTGTGTGAAGGGTCTTTTTAGGAAAGGAAGGAGAAGAACGTATGGGAAAGAAAAAGGGATTGGTAGGAATCTAGGGGTCAATGCCAAATCCTTGATTCTACGACAACTCAGAATCATACAACTTTAACACCCCTTTGAAAAGTCATTAAAAGTTAGGAATTTTTATTTTTCAAAAATAACCCCACGAAACCTAACTTAACCTATTTAACAATTTATTTTTTTAAATTTTTATTACTTTTGATGATTTTTCAAAGGAAGTGTTGAAGTTGTATGATTATGAGATGTCCAAGTACCGAATCCATTTCTCTCACTGCGGTGCGAGGGAACGTTCCGACGGCCCGCCACGCTGTAGGCGGGCAAACACATTTGCCGCCATGACCTAGACAAGTCTCACCCCAAGATCCGGGCACCCCTGCTAAGTCACCAAACGTAGCAAACCACTAGGGATATCCAATAAATGGTTCCCGCACCGGTACTCATACCTGCCTCCCAAATTACAAAGTGTTTGTTCAGGGTCACCAAAAAAATAAACATCAATTGATTTTTTTTAAATCAGTTGAATCCCAAAATATTGCACTACGATTTTCAGATAGTGGGTGAATCACGACATTAATTTGAGAAAATGCCAACTGAAAATACCAGTCATTGTGGAGATTGTGGAGCCAGAATCGGATGTCGGTTGGCACCACCAAAATAACAAAAATAAAAAAGGGAAAAATCTTTCGCTGACAATAGTTTAATTGACTGTCAGGTGTATTGATTCAAATAATGTCGGTGTAAGTCCAATACTACAGAAGAAGCATTTGTAAAAATGTTCAGGAGGGACAAAAACTATCCAAATGCACTCTTGCTTATGTACTGGAGACGGTTCATTCGCTGTATTGGCTTTAATACTGAGAACAACCAATCTATTGATCAATTTTTAATTTTGAAAGCACTGATCAATGCGGCTTGAGCTGTTCAACTTAAAGCGCCAAAAAAATATTTTAAAATTATTAGCTCACATGCGGTATTGAACTTACATAGACGATATTATGATTTCTGAACTTACCCCTATTAAAAATACATTACTTTATATCCTAGACAATTTTACCCTTATGACCAAACTAGGCACACAATCATGTGTGGTGTTCGAACACAAACACCTGTGAAAAGTTAGATTTATATGTGATCTAAATGATACTGAACAAAACAATTACCTTCAGAACCAAGATTAATGTTCTCAGCTGCATTGCAATACTTGCTGGAGATCTTCTTGTATCTGTCTGCCTTCACATTGTGTCGATGTTCCCTTCTGTATGCAGATTGCTTTGGCATACTCACATCTTCTTCGGTTGCAATATATTTGTACATTCCTATAACATTTATTTTTAAACCAATTAGCATTTAGTACAATGAAAGTCTGCAGTTAAACAGAGACAACACTTCATTTTATTAATATTTTTTTTTAATTTATGGATTACTAGAAAAGTTATAATACCTGCTACAATCAAAAAGATCCAAACACTCATAATTAGGTAGCAATACAATGCTCTGTGCTGTGATGTAAACTTAACCATTTCCGAAAGCATTTTCTTTGACATGTGTAAAAAGATGAAAACGTCAAAATATTTGTATTTGCTTCATGTTTACCAGGGTTGATTATTTGTAATTTTCGAAGTATTTCGTGGTATACTATTTTCGTTCAAATGACCTTTACGTCTGACAGATACATATTTGACAGCTTTTGAAATGTTACCAGAAATAAATAATAATAAGTGCTCTTTTTCAAACTTCAACCACAAAACCGGTTCCATGTAGTGATGGGAATGATCGAAACTTTCATATGATCGAAATTTTTTAATCGAAACATCACAATAATCGAAATTTTTTTGCTCGGAGTTTGGGAGCAATAGCTAACTAAGGTCAGGGACAGGATTTTTGTCTCTGGGGGGGAGAGTGGGGGGGAAACGGGAAAATGGAAGGGTGGGTTAATGTGAGTTATGATGTGATGAAGTAATTTTATTACTTTAATTAAGAACCTACACTAACTACTGTAAAATGTAGAAAAAAGAATCATTTCAGAGACATTTCATCAGAAGGAGTGATGGGAGAATTTCTTCCATCACTTCTTATAAATTTGAAAAAAACTTCGGATTTAACGACTTCGCTTATAATGGCTTACCTTTTTAGCGATGACAATGTAAACTCAAGTTAGGTACTAGGAAAACATATCCGTTTAGTACAACACCGTTTTAAGCGACCTATTTTAACGATAATTCGTCCGGTTAGAATGACGCGCAGTGTTTTGTTTACAAAACCTATGCTGCATTACCTCGCCCCCCCGCGCCTCGCCTACTCCCCGTGCGCTAAGGCTGCCTTTGCACATGTAAGTTTTTTCCCGTAAGTCGCTCACGTAAGAAACTTCTTGCCAATGAGCACATTGGTTTTTGCTTATGGGAAAAAACTTATGTGTGTAAAGGCAGCCTAACACCTATCCTTATTAGCATGCATAAACCACAGTCAGTGTTTATCATCTGTTGTGACAACTGCTTGACACAATGAGTTCCATGAAGCGAAAGTTTTTCAATTGAAGAAAAAAGTGCTACATTACACCGTTTAGAAGCCAGTGAATCAAATGTAACCCTCTTAAAGGTGTTCGGCGTAATTTGTAATAAATGTTTAAATTTATCGATCTTTACTATTTATTACATTATTTCATAACAATAATTACATAACATTGATAAATATCATAATAAAAACAAGCTTAAATTATCCGGCCGTTTTGTGCATCGTCCGGTTAGTACGACAAAGTATCGCCATCCCCTTGAGGGTCGTTATATCCGGATTCTACTGTATATATAAATATATTCATTTTTTAATATTAGTATTTAATTTAAAATGAAGTAATACAAATTAAACTTGAAAACATTGAAACACTAAATAAAAACTATGTTGTTTTTATTTGTACGTGTTTTTTGTTGAACAAAACATTATGTTTTTCTATTTATTCTAAAGAAAAAATAATGCATCAGAGATAAAACTTAGATAAACATAGAAAAACATGTTTTTTTTACCCCTTAAACATGTTTTTTTTTTAAATTATTATTGGGACATAGCATCACAGCTGCCAAGGCTCTGTATCAACAGACAGCTGACAATTGTTCGAGATTTTTATGCTAAAAATAGCTGAGCGATATTTGAGAAGGGGCTCAGACGAATTAGGGACATGCTGTTGTCAGATGATGATGTCAGGTTGGCAGATCCTATAAAAAATGATATTCTGTGCTCTTCCCTCCCTGTGCTAGAGGGGGAGAGAAAGATTATAGCTGTTGTGTGAGACTAGAACGTGATTCATGCAGATATTATTAATAATAATAGATAATAAATTCACAAATCGGCAGCGGTTTCCCATCCTTTTTTATGTTTGATTTGTGAATGTTCCTTATGACTACTTTATTTTGTATTTATAGCACTTTTATAAGGTCAGGAAGGAACAGTAGCAATTCAATATCCAACCCTTTTAAACACTTTCTATTTATCACAAGATGATTTTTTTAATTGACGAAGGGGAATAATGGCGCAAACTGAATCCAATTATGCCACTAGCAGTGCAAAATTGGCCGGTTTGAATGCCAGACTTTGGATGGTTGAGTTACTTGCACTATGTCGTTAGATGATTATTATACCAAAATGCAGTCAAGTTTCAAGATGGACAAAACAAAGCTCGATACGATACGATACGATACGATTGTACCACCCCAGCCAGGAGCAATCCTGTCCCGGTAAGACCGGTACACCAGGGGGCACTGATTTGTTAGGACTAGGAACAAGTGCTCTGAGGATAGGGAGGAGGTTGGAGTTTAATCGACCGGTATACATGGCAACCTAATAAGCCAATATTGGAATTTAGGATGGGCAGGAATAAAGGAATGGATTGAGCGTTATGATTTTCTATTTCCTTTCTTTATGCCTTCCTTCTTCTTGCCTCTTCTCGGCTCTTCTTGGATCTTCCTGTCCCTTTGTAGTTTTTTTATTGTATCTTCTTTTCTATTCTTGCTTCTTCTTGTCTCTTCTGGAATCCTTTCGTCTCCCCTTGACCCTTTTTACTTATTCTTGTCTCATCTTGCTTTTTCTTGATTCTCCTCTTCTCATCTGGGCTCTGCTTGGCTCTTCTTGCTATTTATTGTATCTTAATATCTCTTCTTGGCTCTTCGTGCATCTTGGTATTTTTCGTCTCTTATTGCCTTTACTTGAATCTTCTTGCCACCTCTTTGATCAACCCATCTCTCTTCTTGTTTTTTACTTGATTCTTATCACCTCTTCCGGGCTCAGTTTGTATCTTCTTGCCACTTTGTGCCTCTTATTGTCTCTTCTTGTCTCATTTTGCATCTTCTTGCAACTTCTTAGATCTTCTCGTCTCTTCTTGGCTCTACTTGTATTATCTTGCCTCTTATTAGATATTCTCGTCTCTTCTCGGCTCTTCTCCTTGGCTCATCTTGTCTCAATCCATCTTCTTGCCCCTTCTTGGCTCGTCTTGTCTCCTCAAGGCTTTTCTTGACTCTTCTAACTGCTTACCGATTCTTCTTGTCTCTTCTTGGCCCTTCTTAGCTCATAATGTGTCTTTTCGTATCACTATTCAACTCCCATATATGTATGAATATGTACACGGATATCTGTATCCAGATAAATGAATAACTTCTGAAATACACTAAAAATGCCGAAATTAAACTTAATAGAAAAAATAAAAACCGACTGAAAATAAACATGAAAAATTAGTAAAATGAAGTGAACATGAAGAAATTAAATTAAGATATACATTTAATAAATAATCCTGCCAAGATCCTTTGTCCCCTTGTATGTCAATTAGGCGAGCCTTTACTAGGTGAGTTCGTTTAGATAAAGAGATCCACCAGTAAACAAATAAGTCGATGTGATTTTTTTATTACCTACTATTGATATTATGAATGTCTTCATCTGGGCACAAATAACAGTCTACATAAAAATACAAGACCAATTGGACGGACCTATGTCTGTCAACGTGTCAACAAATCAAATTTTAAATGCTTGTCGGAATTCCAGTGCATTGCAACCTTTTCCTTCCGAGTGATGCAAACTGAAATTACTATCAATTCATAGCACCTTGTGGAACGTCAAGTGTTCCAACGGTTAAACACCTCTCCCCGAGCTCGTTATGTTAGTATAAATAAACAAATCATCAAGTTATGAACAAAATTGAAACAGGAGAAGGTCTTATCTTATTATCCCGTGGAGCGAAGATCCTTTGTCCCAAATCGAATTCAGCTGCAAACTTTAACGTCCTTTTTAGCACTTTTAGCACAATACAAAACCAATTTTCAAGATCTCTTAAAAAGGCTGTCACTAAAACACGTATTTTGAGACATTTTCAAAGACATTCGGCCAGAAAAGCCAGAGTTACAATAATAAATAAACGGAGCGATAAAAAGACGTGTTGTCAGAATGAACCACACGCTCTTACCCAGATGGACAAAACAAAGCTCAAGAAAAAATTGTAAATTGATTAAATGATATTTATTGTACTACTGTATGTAATTTATTGTACGCATTAACAAGTCAAATGAAATGTCATTATTATATCCACATAAATACAAAATAAAAAATAGATAATAATAATTGCAAATATGGCTTTCATTCATTGATACAATATATGCAAATATGCATACAATTTTATTATTGTCGATTATTCGTTTGGGAAAAACAGACAGGCTAAATATTATACATACACTCCTCCGCAACTTGGACTTGAATAAGTTTAGAAGATGTATTGTTTACCAAGAATACAGAATCAACATAAAATTTCTTGCTAACTTCTCTTGACTAAAGATGGCCAATGTCTGTATTATCATCAAATAATGTACATTATTTATTTTTTATTTAATTTTTTTTTTACAAATACAGTTGTTATACATTGTATATATATATTTTTAATACTTTTTTTAAATATCGTGATTCACCTTTTTTTTGAGCAATGCTCGTGTAAAAAAGGTGGAGCAGCGAAAAACAATTCAACATATATTTTTAAAATGTGTAGTAAGGATAATGAAAATTATAATATTAAATTTTTTTATATATGTATATCATACATATTTATTTTAAGCCACAACTCCAGCGACAATATTATCACAAACATTGAACCAAATGTTTGTGCAAACTTGAAAAATTGGGACAGGGCTAGGGTTTTTGTTTTTCGTAGCCGATAGAAAACAAAAAACGTTGTGGTCCCAACCCAGTTTTTTAGTTTTTTCTGATGTTTTGAAAACATTTGGTCACTGGAGACCCGAATTTAGAGATACTACAATTGTATTATCAATAATATAAAATAATTACACAAAAATTAAATAAAACAAAATATACAACAATTAAGATCAAACGCATGCACTTTAAATGCACCTTCAAGATAAAAATAAAAAACCAAATCTTCAATATAATATAATATTATAAAGAAACATTTTTATTATAAGGAATGGAATATACAAGGCACCTATCTAATTTAAATATGTCTTACAAACAGTTCCCATTCGCTGGTAGCCGCATACTATAATGCCCAAAAAGTGCTTTTGAACATTCATATTACAAGGAACCATACATGCAACTGTCAAAAAGATTTCTGCATATACAGTGAAACCCTCTTAAGAAGTTCTCTCTTAAGAAGTTTTCCTGCTTAAGAAGTTTGGTTTTTTCGGTCCCTTGAAGACCAAATGGCCCAATTTATCCCACTTACAAGGTTTTCCCGCCTAAGAAGTTTTTTTTTTCCGGTCCCGTGGAAAGCTTCTTAAGAGGGTTTCACTGTATCACAACGAGTCCTGATATTCTACACACATCGGCTACGCAGTGAAAAGGTTAATAAAAATTTCCATTGCAATGAAACTTTATTTTAGAAGATATTTTGCATTCAAAACTTTAATCTAAAATAACAAAATGGAGGTTTAGGTTATTTAAAAATATTCCATATTTTATTTACATGTTATAAATTTTTATTGCACATGTTGTGTTTTGCACCTACCTTAGTTTGTTCCATTAAATGTATTTTATCCTATCTATAAAATATTATCATTGTTATTCTTCTAATCGAGAATTTACATTAACTCTCTAACATGTGACGTTTCAATGCTAGGTGCTCCAGTATGCGACAGATTTTCATTTATATGTGTCTGCAAGACAAGTTTTGCGATGACCGCGTATGGGGCCACAACACAACTGCTGTAACGTCCACGTTTAATGGGTTCATAAAGTTAGAATGTAATGTACATGCAATAAAATTGTATTTACTGTATAATTTTATTAATAGATATTTATGAAAAAACATAAAATCCAAAGTACAAAGTTTGGAATGATATATATATATATATAATGCATATTATGTGAAAAATTATTAGGTGAAAAATTTGATCAACATTACTACAAAATGCCATCATGTTTATAAGGGCAATACGCTTTATTCATACAAACTGAAGCCACCCAACTAACTGGGATCATTTTAGCTTTTTAAATCTGTGCATTTTTAGATCTCTGAAGGATAACCATCAGTGATTACCAAATCCACTTATGCAAACGGATTTAAGTTTTTATCGTAATCTTCTTCTTCCTCTTCTTCAAATGGATTCTTGCTTTCAAACGGGTTCTTTTCTTCTTCCTCATCAGCAAAAGGATTCTTGGCTTCATCGTAGGTCAATTTCTCAGAGTTCACCGCCGACGAAACAATATCGATAATCTTCTTTTTAATACTCAAGGGGGATCCTTTACGAGGAGTGCTACTCTTGGAATCGATGTCCAGGTAATCGTTGGAGGTGTTCATGTGCGAAGTGCCGAGGGTCTGTTTGGCGGCAACTTGCTCGGTGTGGTTGAATCGCGTCAGGTTGGCCTCCAGGCTGGAGCTGTATTGCGCTTCTCTTTGTCTCTGCTCCATCAAGCGCATTCGACCCTCTGACGCTGGGATGATGATAGCGCTCTTGGAAGGAACAGGTTTTTGGCTCTCCCCTGCAGAAACTGTAATCAAATCAGAACAGTGAGATTGGTTATCCAATCGAGCAATAGCTACACAAATTTGGCTAGCATTGCTAATATGCCCTTGAAGGGGGCGACAAACGCGAAGTTCACATCAAAAAGATACAGCGTTATAAGCACAGACATATTATTCATAGACTTGAGAATCAGGGAGAGGGGTAATAACCATCTGTAGCGGGGCGGAGAGGGATGAGTTGACGGTAACGATATGTGATTCGTTAATCCTTCAATAAGACAGTATATAGGCATCACGCATTATAATTTCACCATTTAGCTCTTAAAAGTAAAACCTGCTTTTGAATGAATAGACCTTTTTACATGGGAGCGCGAATTGTTCGCCCGGTTTGAACAAACTTGTATAATCCATATAAAATGAAGAAAGGTTCGCTTGTTTTGAGAGTCGAATATTTTGTTACCGTGTTTAGTTGAGACACTTTTACAAATGTTTCATAATTTACTTATCACAGTAAAATGCAACGTGCACACGACGGGTCCGGGAATTTCGGTTGCTTCCGCTTCATGTCTAAAACTGATCATATTATATGATGTGAATAAGCTTAAAATAATGACAAATAATGCCTGCATATGGAAGGTAATACGACAATTGGGTTTATACTCTTTTTCACTTCTATTTTTACATGTTTTAATAGCACAAGTTACCATTTTTGCCGTGTTATTTCGTAAAATGTACCGATAAGAGCTCGACGCTAGTCCGCACAAGAATGATTACGTCACATTTTCTAGATTCACGCGAACCTATACGCCAGCCCGGCGGCCGGTTCCATGGAACCCAGAATTAAAAAGGGGGAAATAATACGCTTTTATCACTTAGGGCAGGTCTATACATATTCATATGTCTATGGTTAAAAGTATCTTTTCTACCGACACACTACGTTATAAAATATTCCTTCCTACGGCAGGAGAAGGGGTCAGTTGAAATCGGAAGCGGTCGAGAGAATATCATTTCTTTGTACTGGATATGTCAACTTGACAGCTCCGTGTATTAACCTCTCGACTGCCGTTCGCCCACCGGTGGCCGCGGGTCGAAATTTAAAAAAAAAAATTTTTTGAAGCGATTTTGTTCCTTATGTATAAAGAAGTTGTATGAAGAACAAGGTCAGAATCGCTTGCGCCGTTCTCGGTCTTGACATAGCAAAAATCCGCATAGCGCCAACCCATCTGAATAATTTATAATAAATATCTATGGTCAACTTGGCGTCACTTTTACAAACGGTTTTCAACTGTCATTTCATTTTCAAACAAGTATTTATGTCATTACTTCTTCGAAAACACCTTTGAATTGGTTTTTTTCATGTAGGGTGTCTATTCAGGTTTGAAGAGAAATAAAAAAAAATTATCATTTTCGTATGAATATATTTTATTTACATTTTTTTGTCGAATGGGAAATATTTTCACATTTTTTTGTTAAAAATAGCTATTCTGGGAAAACTTGTAACAATATTATCATGAAATATATATGAATAATAAGGTACATTATCTGGCAAACAGAAAACAATCACAAAAAAAAACAATTCCTTTGTTTTTATACGATATTTGAGCAAAAGCCGGGAAGATAATTTCGCGCGATTTTTTCCAAAAACACCTGGCATTCAAGAGGTTAAAATTGACCCCCTCTCCTGTTTACGGTGAAGGGGGGGTCGCATAACTTTTCTGATATCGCGATCGTAGCGGTCACGAAAAATAACGTAAATTAGCGAAGATTCAAACCGCGATCACAGCGCATCATATTTTTACGTCTGGCGGGTCTGTATGGGATTGTATGGCGAGCGCTACTGTGTTATAAGTAGCTTTTTGATGTGAACTTGGCGTTTGTCGCCCGCTTGAGCGATAGCTACCCAAATTAGATTAACACCACTAAATACCCTTGAGCGTTTGCTACTTATATTTGGGTAGCTGAAGGTAGGTGATTTTTACGACTTGAAAAGAACTTTTATAATTTTTTTATAAAACCTCAAAATAAGAGATAAATGGTGAAAAATAGGTGGATTAATTGGCTTTAAACTACTGTTAAATAACAGGCACTGTTTTGGTGTGACCATTACATATTTTATTCGATCCCTTACTTTTATAATAATACAAAACAGTAGGACGCTTCGGTTGGCTTCCGTCAACAGCTATTGACAATGAGTTCCAAATTTGAAAAGAAAAATAACAAAGGCGGAGATGATGAAATAGGAATCTACAAAAATGGATCTATTGAATGAATGGTTATGGTAAAACAGGAATCTATTAATATTGAAAATTAAATAGAATCACAGAGACATCTGTTGACATCTTAAATTAAACAACTACAGTGGGCAGTTTATTTATTTCCGTGTTCGGGGATATGATTTTTGTGGAATGAGCACAGCTGAATCTAAAACTAGGAATCTCTATTGCTCAAGACTTTTTTTTTAAATACGTTATATACCCGAGTGGCTATTAACCTCTCGTTTGTCGTATTTATAGTGACAGCTACGATTAAAAAATAAAATGCGATTTTAACCCTTATGTATAAAGAAACTATACAAGCTTGCACCAATATCATTTCAGACTTTGCTTTGTATTAGAGCACTCTAGCTTCTCAGAATGCTCTGATATTAATTTTCTGTGAAATACGGCCTTGACATCTTAACTGTCATCCGACATTCAAGAGGTTAATCTCATATAATATAATGTATGCAAAATATAAAATGTTAGTAAAAACGATATACATATTGCGGCTTGGTTTGCAGTAGCACTGCCTTCACCACTGGTGATAAAAAGGGTCTTCACCGCGTCGGTACAAAAATTTACTTTACTCCAATCCAAACAATCTATAACTTACAATACAGCCAGTCATAATTACTTTACTAAAAAGTTTATACATAGTCCCAGATAACCCCAGATGTAAAACTCTAAATTAACCCTACTATAAAAGGGGTAAAACGTGAAAAAAATTATCTTCTCACATTGCCTAGAGTTGTAGCCTTCTTCCAACCGCAATTTGGCCTCTGCGCCCGGACCATAATTAGGAGTTTCAACTTTGGGAAGAGCTTTAAGACTGGGAGCTGCGAGATGAGACCTCGAGGCGGCCGAGACATCTCCCTGTCCGGGTGTCAGATCTTTCTGTTCGGCGGCAACACCATCCCCTGAGATGACAGTCAGCTTGTTGAAGACGCCTCGTCCAAAGTAATCGGCTACTACTGTGAAACTGAAATTCAGATATAATAATTATGTACATAATCAAAATCGTCCAGGAAATTATATTTCAAAAACAAAAAGACCATTCCCCCAAGTGAGGTTAAATAATTTAAATATAAAGAATAACACCTAAACTAAAAATTTAAAAAATGTAACTATCCGCTTATAAATATTTGCTTTCATTATGTTATTTTTTATTTACATCTTTTCTGTAAACCTAACGCATCAGTAAACATACTTCATTACCTTAAATTATATAATCTGCAAACTTCACCCGCCATAACACAGGGACATTCCTAGCATGGCGGACGAAATAACACAATGTCTACACTATGTATAAAATTCTTTTAATAAATAAATATATTATTTGTTTTTTCTGTTGTTAAAAATGGTATTAACTAATACTACAGTAAATAATAACATTTTGTCTGATCTTTGATCATTGATGATTGATGATGTGTGTTACTTTTAAATTGTGAAATTATTAACCCCGATACAGGCGAACCCTAGTGGGGTTAATAATTAATGCTAAACAATATATTTTAATTGTAAAGAAATAATAAATAAATAAAAATAAATGTCATCCAGAATGAAGCGCGTTGCGGCAGAGAAGTGCAGTGTGGTGAGCCACCAATGAAGGCTAGCGAAATACTAATAAATCACGCCCTTTCTGCATATAGCAAAACACGTGCACCTGCACACCTTCTTTTGCTTGCAGTCTAGCTTTATTATTGTTTATTTTCAACAAAAATAAAAAATTTAAGCATTGAAGAAATAATGTTCTTTCTGTTTTTTACTGTACCATAATATTACAATTATTAAAAAAAAAAACAATTGTTTATGGTTTTTGTGGTGGGAAAGTAACCCTACCCGTCAGGAGCCCTTTCTAACTGATCGTGGAAGGCCTCGGTGGTGTGTGAGCTGGCACCCTGACTCTGCAGGACTTCCAGGAGCTTCTTGGTGTTGGGCACACAGGCTGGGCACTCCGTCTCATTCTCAGAGAAACTTTGAAAACAGCTGGAAACAAAGGAATAATTTTTTTTAAATAAAGTTTTTTTACTTTACTACATTTATTTTCATATGTCTTATAAAACTAAAAATATAAATTTAAAAATTTGGTTTGATTGGAGTTTGAACCTTCCTATCAGTGATCGGAATCAACCACACTACCAACCCGGGCAAATGGCAAATGCCAAAATTGGTAAGGTCGTCATTTATTTTGTATATTAAGTGCATAAATTTCTTTGAAATATAGATACATAGATAGATCCGTTGGCTTTAAACGACAATTAACAGTTTATCTGTTTTTATATTAATATTTGGAGGTATGATTTTTTGAAAGATCGTGGACCAATCCAAAACTAAACATGAAAATCTCCAGCGCTCAATGCATTTTAAAAAAAAATATCTTGGAGCTCCAGTGGATAAGAAGGTTTTACTATATTCAATAAATTATCACTTCACAATGATTGTATATTTCACAAAAAAGAAGCTCTTGTGATCTCACATAAAAAAATTAAATAAGGTGAATCTGAATATGACTGACTGTTGATGGTAGCTGTGATTGCACAAGAAGTGTCGGGCGGGCAGGTCGAGGGGGCGGCTGCAGGCGGCACAGCGGGAGGCCTGGCACGTGATGGGGCGCTCCGCCGCCGCCTTCAGGGCCTCGCGACCCCGCTCTGTCTCGCCCCGGTACTTGTCCGCTAGCGCCTCCTCGCGCGCCATCACCTCGCTCTCACCCGATACCACGTCCATCAGGTACCTGGAACAATGTTGTGTACACACATACAGTCAATTCTTTTCTTACACAATTTTGATATAACATGGCCCACAGGAAGCACTGGTAAGATGTACCCGTACTTAGAATTGAATTAAAATAGAATCGAATCGAGATAGTATTGAGATAGAATTTCAGGAGATGATAGTGTATGCAGTGAAACCCTATTAAGAAGTTTCGTCTTAAGAAGTTTTTATATTTAAGAAATTTTGTTTTTCGGTCCCTTGAAGACTGAGTGGCCCAATTTATCACACATTCCAGGTTTTCCCGCTCAAGAAGTTTTTTTCCCGGTCCCTCGGAAAATTTCTTCAGAGAGTGTCACTTTAAGTGTATATGTATACATAAAATACTAGTTAATGCTTTCTAGGCCCTGGATACAAGCATTTGTAAATGGTTCCATGACAAAACAAAACACTGAAGAAAAAAACAAACAAATCTAACATAACCTAACATATTGACCACATTTTGTTTTGTCATTGTTTTGCAATATTCGGATACCTTTGTAAATACAATAGCATTTCTCAGTTAGCACATTGCACTTTGCCAATGATTGATTTTTTTTATTAAATAACAGTTTTAGGAATTGATAAGCATAAATATTTCTATGTATTTGAGAATGATTCTAAAAATGATATTTCATATTTAGAGATTGTTTTTATTAATCGGCAAATGCAGTCCAAAAACAAAGCTGGCCAAACAAAAAATAATTTATTTTCAGAAAAAGTTATGCTTAGTGAAAAGGCCTCTACAAATAACAAACAATAAACACAATACGTTAGTTACTTACTTTCTAACATCTCCTAAAGTACAGGTTGGTGAATTCGAGAGGCAATCTATGACCAGAAGTGGTGAGAGCAAACGTTGATTTGCTAGAAAGATATATCAAAATTATAAAACAAGCTGATAAACAATTGTGCATTTATTATAACATTTTCAACACGAGGAATGTAAAATATGTTTATTTTTTGAGGTTTTTGTTATGTCTCTCTCACTGACATGATTCGCTTTTTCTGGACCACAGAAATGATTTTACCTATGACGTTCAGAACCTCGGGTAAGTGATGTGGAGGCGGGGGCCCCCAGAGGAGCTCCACCCACAGATGGGGCTCCTGGCCTCCGAACCTTCGACAGCAGCCCAAGGCAGACTCCTCATCCCCCTGAGACATGTGGTAACGTAGAATCTGCTGGTACCTGAAAGCAATTTCAAAATATGTACAGTGTTAATTATTATTTCAATTCCTTGAAGATCGAAATTTAAAAATGGCTTTATCCACTAGAGGGGATTTCTGGGTGTTCAGTTCTCGATTCGACCAGTTGATTTAATAAATCAACTGGCTCATATATCCATGTGGTTTAAAGCCAATAAATTAATATAGGTTTTATATGAAAAAAAAAATTTAAAATTTTTAACTCATTTTAATTTTTTTAAATCACCTACCTAAATTAATAACATATTAATACCTAAATTTTGGTAACCATCGCTTGAGTGGTTAACTATAGTGACAGATCAAAGTTTCGGCTATAGTTTCTGCCAAAAATTAGCCGAAACCTTCATTCATGAAAAAAAAAAAAAAAAAAAAAAAAAATACATGTACATTTACATTTTTGGGCTGCACTGCGCTGGTTGTTCAGATGCATTGTACATATAGTTTTGTATCGCTGATCAAAGAACCGGTGGATTTGCATCCATTGTTTTAGCCATAGGTTTTTTATATTTTCTAGTGTGTAGTTAGAAGTAAGATTGTAGAAATTATTGAAATTTGTACAGCGCCCTTGAGGTGATTTTTCACAAAAACGGCGCTATACAAGTCATCCAATTATTATTATTATTATTATTATGATTTGTCGAATCACGTTCGGCTATACTCGGGCGCGTGTGTGCATACACATCACACATCTTTTGGAACAACTTTTTTGAAACTTTCGATATTATCGGTGCGCACAAATAGATTAAAAAAAACCCTCTTTAAAATGATTTGCTCGTATATGGTTGGCATTTGTCACATGAGAATGGGTGGCTTCCACGACTCATTCTTGTGTTCAACAGTTAGTCCTTCCGATCATTGGTTCCTTATGTGTCGACATTTAATTAAAAAGGGGTTAAAGGGTTTTAAACTTATAAAGCATATTCAATTTTCAACTCACAATTTGCTTTCTTCATACAAATACAGCATTCCAGGTTTGAAGTTTAGCATCTGGCAAATAATGAGTGTCTGATCCTTGTCGTAATTAGCCTCGGTGTTCTGTAAAAGCCTCACGACCTTGTGTTCGTAGGCGTCCTTTAGGGACGGCTTATCCTTTAGACCGGACCACACATGGAGGTGGTGCTCTATGAGAGTATTGTAGACTAGGGTGGACCAGTTGGACTCGTACTTGACTAGGTGCTCGAGCAGCTCAACGAGACGCTCCGAGTTATTGAGAAAGAGGTGAATGTATTCTTCTGGACGCGCTCTGTCGGCCATATTGCGAGAGATCACTCCAGCCATCATGTCATCGTCCACTAGCGGTTTGTTTCTTGGTTTGTAATCAATGCATAGACCTGCCGGAATAACATAATAATTTTGATTACAGTATAAAATTTTACCAATTAAAGGGTTTGGCTTAGGAACTAGAGATTTTACATTCAAAATGTGGCAACCTATACATC
The DNA here is from genome assembly GCA_951813805.1 of Limnephilus auricula. Taxonomy (NCBI): domain Eukaryota; kingdom Metazoa; phylum Arthropoda; class Insecta; order Trichoptera; family Limnephilidae; genus Limnephilus; species Limnephilus auricula. The sequence continues at coordinate 18,367,285 of OX638388.1, read as the reverse complement.
AAAATGTATTGGGCGCATATTTGTTTGTCCACATATAGAATATACACGGATTAGTAGCAGAGTGAACATTCACTCCCCTGCTAGCTCAATTCCTTCATCACATCATTGCACAAGCAATGTTTTATGCCCGTAATGATGGTTATATGAGGTTTTAAAAAAATATTATTTTATTCGTAGCCTGAGAATGTTTTAATTTTTTCTTTTTAAAAACAAAAGAAAATAAAAATGATATGAACTGTATCGATGCTGGGAAGGATAATACATAGCAGCTTGTAACAGTTTGTTCTACAAGCCCCTATTTGACCTCATTTAAGTAGGTGCCTGCCTGAGCGTTCTACAAAATCATGCTGTTGGCGAGACTATTCTGTCGGTGAGATTGAGAATTTACGCGGCGCGGCGGGCAGTTGGGAAGAAGCAAGCTTGCCTGTGGAAGCCAGCCTGGAAGAAAATTTCGGCCTACATCGTTCGTCAAAATCGTAATAGTTTAATTTATTTAAATAACCTTGGTTTATCCTTATCAATTTAGCATACCTTAGCCGTTAGGTTATTAACAAGCTTGACACCTATTTTTCCATTTAAATTCTCATTTTGAAATGCTATAGAATATAATTAAATCTGCAAGTTCAACTTCGTGGCTTGCACATGACCCGAGATTATTATTTAGAGTCTAACATAAATCATGCTTACCATTATCAAATTATTGTGTGTATTTATAAATAAAATTAACCTCGTTTCATAAACTTCTCTTTATTATAGAGTTACAGTTTTCACGCATACATTCCCTTTTATGTCATACACCTTCTGAGCTAGCCAATCTTAATTAAACCCAATTTACATTCAATTACAAGTCACAGTCCTTTAAACCGTGATAAGCTATCAGTAGCGCTCTGGGAAGAGACCATTTTTGAAATGTTGCTTGATATGATATCTACATATTATTAGTACCTGCTGAACCTCTCCCTTCTACATCTCTTGCCTTCTCTCAGTTTTTGTTCCACCTCAAACAACGCCTAGAAGGGATGTTAATTAACAATCACAATGGAGTTAAAATCTAAAAAAGTACAACGCCAAACCCATAGAAAAAAGTAATACAAACTTTAATTACATTTAAGAAACTGTGTGCTTTCTGCCGGGACATTTTGAATAAGCACATTGCCATATTTCTTCATGTAGACATCGGCCTCATCAAACTCCAGGTCAGAAATGTAATCCAGGGCGTCCAAGAAGTCTTTCTTGTCTTCCGTGACTATTCTCAAATACCAGTCGTGTTGCTTGTGCTTCTTGGCTAAATGTAGCGCATCGTCTGTACTGACTTGACGACAAACCTGAAAATTATATAAACAAATGTAATTAAGAAAATATCAACTGTCATTGGCTCAGTTAGTCATATATTATATTGCCTTGCTTGTTACCCTTTTTTACTGAATATTTTCCCAAATTTACAATTTATTCTTCATTGACATGCCTGTTCACCTCACAAATAAATAGAAATATAGAAAAATATAGAATAAATAGAAGTATAGGGAGGGTCCTTTTTTCACCAACTGGTGGGATATGCAAGATGAGCGCGTAGAGTCAATCTGAACTAATTGCAGCAACCATGTTAAGAGGTTCCATTAGACAAACTTGTATTAATGAATCGTACAAAGATTATGCTTCGAGTGTAGGCGTTGTGATGTGTAGGTGTATTGTTTGATGCAACCATCCCAAGTGGCGGGTCATTGCTTTCCAGAAAAATATGCAATTGAATATTGCTGAATCTGGTTTGGTAGACGGTTCAGTTGGATTATCACAACGAGTATTTAATCTGTTCATAGAACAATGATCATCATGAAAATGTTTTTGTTACCTTAATAGCAATCTCCACATCAAAGTCTATAACTCTATCTTTGGCGTTGATGAACTCCTTCAGCTTCCCGTGCTGATCGTGCTGGTCGAGCTTGACGAAGCAGGTCAGCAGCAGTGTGGTGTGGTCCTCGGTGGCCAGCCCCTTCCTGTGCAGCTCCTGCAGGTAAAAGGTCAGCGGCTCCAGGTGTCGAGAGTCCAGGTACTTCCTGATCACGTATGACGTTTCTAATCGCCCAATCGTTTTCACATATTGCTCGATGGCTCCTTTGGGGTCCCCCTGGAAAAATCGACTGTTTTGTTATATCAGTGATTCACAACCTATTTAGCAAGCAGGCAGCATTATCTATTTTTCAAAACTTGCAGGCCGGAGGTTATGCACCACAACATTATAATATCTGATACGTTTTTAGATTTTCACGGCCAAAAGCATTTTCATTGTTTGTTTTTGGGTCCGTCGACGGATCTGCCGGATCTGCCCTGATGATGGACACTGCAACGCTGTCCGAAACGTCGGCTAAAGAAGGAGGTAGCACAACACGGCATAACACCCCAAAAACAAACAACGAAAAAGTTATAATATCTGTTTGCGGGTCTTACTAAAAATTCTCGAACGGTGAGCTTTGATATGAAATTTACAAAACTCTTTTGAATGTAAAATATGAAAAGACAGTGTTAAAACATTTTTTATAAAAACAACCTACTTATGCAGAGTTTTTAGTTGCCAAAAACACATTTTCTTTATGTGGCATTAACCTGTTAACCGGGCGGAACGTGTAAATACAACAGTACAAATAAACAATATCGCGTACGGGTATGACATATGAATACGTCCTTGAAATATATGTTGTGCCCTGGAATGGGCGGGACGTATATTTCCGAGCAACAAAAGTATTAGTCATGCACACATGCCTCGACGTGAATTTAAGACACGGAGGGAATCAGTATCATTTCGCTATTGAGAGTGGTGGATGTGACACTGGAGCAGTGACGGATACATACTTACACTTACCTACCAATTTTCGTATTTTATATTATTTACTTATATATATTTTTTTTTTATCAAAATAAAAAAAATTGTAATCTTTTTAATTGTTTGTAAAATTTCAAATTTTTTATTTCGATGTTTCCATTTTTTGTTGGTATTCTTTTTTATTTCACTGAAATTTTATATTTACCTTTGTGCTTTATATATAAATAAATAAACGAAAAAATATATATTTCATAGTCTTTTCATTTATTTTAATAACTCAGGTACGGGACATACGTCATTCCTATGTCTACCTACGTAAAATTATCGTGAAAACAAGCTTATGTGTCCAAGCGGTTAAGCATAAATAAAAAAAATAATAACATGAAATTACGTCCTAGCATTGACACGTCCTAGCGCCAGTTTTATGTTGCGTAATTCAAAACGGAACACCATCAAAGAATTTAAATATAAATTTTGAAATGATATTTAATGTAAATTACAATATTAATATAAAATTAAATGTAAAATAAAATAAACCTTCATGTATAGATGATCACCATATTGAGTATAAATATCAATCAGGCCCTCGGTATCGTACTGCTGACTGCTGGCAATCCTGATAGCGACATCATACAGATTCTTCTTAAACAGTAAAGTCAGCTTCGACTGGAGGTCCTTTTCATCCAAATGGTGGACTTGCTTGTCCTCTGTGATAATATAGAACGCCCCCCACTCAGTAACAACTGCCTTTATCTCCTCCAGAGGCATTGAGAACACAATGAACTTATTCTGGATATCTAAGATGGTGATGTGATTGCTAGGGGGCGCAGGTTCGGTTGAGGGGGAAGATACTGCGGGAACTTTATTGTCCCGGGATATCGTGACTAGATAACTCCTGAACCAATCTATTCTTTTCTTGTCGCCTTCTAAGGCGTAACACGGGCCACGACCGTCCGTTGTGTAGCAATATATTGCCTGAAAAAGAAAGAAGAATTAGGTTAAGGTGAGGTTAGGTTATTTATATTAATAAACAGCTATAAGGGGTTTTATACAAACATGTGATATACGTACATAATGATTTTGTGGAACAGTTATCGTGAAGTAAAATATGCTAATTAAATTATATAGAACCTATTGACTATTATTATTGAGGTATGTTATTATAGCCTGCTTGTAACTATATTCTATGCAGTTGAACACATCTACTACTTCTGAGAAAGTATTACCAACTGCATGCAATCTAGATACAAGCTCGTATCTAAATGACTCAAGTTCTGATATTGTTACTGCAATTAAAAATAATTTTAGATTGAGTAGATCTTGTTGGTATATGGAAGGTAATTAACAATTTTAAAAACAAAAGTAAATGGTATTATAGACAACCCTGATTTATTACATGCAGCACATTCAAATATGATTCTTATTCTTGTATAGTTCATAAAAAGGCAAAGAACTAATTAAAATATTGAGTTTCAACTATTAGCGAGATTTTTCACTCTCGTATAGTGCATTTTTGCTAGGATTACGAACAGTGGCGGCTCGTGACTTTTGGTGTGCTAGAGTGCGAAAATTGCATTATTGATGTCATTGCAGCCAAAAAATATACATATATATATATATATATATTTTTTTTGTATGTTTTCAGTTTTTCAGGTTCAGCACGGCAAAACTGAAATTTCCTAAAAACCTTCGTATAAAAAACAGATTTTCGAAAAAAAATTAAAAATTTCGGCTACAACATCAATAATGCCGATTTTTTTTTATATTAGCACTATAGCATATCCAACAGTCACGAGCCGCCACTGATTACTAATGGTTGTGTAGTGACTGTGTACATCCAGAACCCCATTCATATCATTACCAGTTCGCCTCACACCCTAAGTCTTTAACAAATAACCGAGACGGGATAGTAAACGGCAACGTCAGCTACACTCTAATACTTGGATTTCTTCAGGTAATCTTTCTGAGAGTGTAGAGCAGCACAAGGGATGTTTCTTATTATTTTCACATATGTGCTGACATCAAAATAAAATATGTACCCGCACACATTAGGTCAGGCGCGGATGCAGCCCTTGAAAAAGGTTGTGGTCACTGCCACCCGAAAATCGGCCAAAGTTGAAGTACGAACTCGCTCATGAACAATCATGACTCATGTAAATAACTCAACTTTATAAAGTAAACTTTTTTAGGTTAGGTTAGGTTACCTGTCTTTGACAAAGTACAAACAAACTAACAACGTCAGTGCCAGTAGCGCCATGCCACCAAGCGGCGGCTCGGAAGTTTTGGCAGCACGGCAATGTACAAGTGCATGCATACAACACAACATACGCTTACTTTTCAATTTGTCATCTCTTTTTTCCAATACCCATCTCGTATTCATGTGCCAAAAAGAAACAGATAAATGTGACATAACGTGTCGTCATATCTTCTATGGCTCTTTGCTGCATTCCGAATCACGCACGATTCATGATTCATTGTGTTTTTTTAAATTTTATTAAGGCATAGTGTTTATTATCATCAGCCTATCGATCTCAATAGACCGTGAAAGTGACATTACAAGTCTATTAGGGTTGTGGGCATGCCCACCGTGCCCACAACGGTGGATCTGCCCATGACTCAGGTTCAGAAATAGGATATGTACTTACATCGTTTCTGGCCACAACAAACTGTTGATCCGCCATGACAGCACAGTTAGGTTTGCATCCCAATGAGGCTTCGTCCATTGCCACGCCACGTTCCTTACCACTGCTTCCCACACTGTAAACCATCACTGATGATCGGCTGGCCACAAATAAATGGCTGGCACCCCTGAAACAGCAATCACACATAATTTTTTTTTTTTTACATTAACTCCACACAGGAGGCTCTGAGGAAAACAATTTCCCTCAGGGACGATGTCATCTTTGAAGATGTTTGTGGAGGGTCTTTTTTGAGGAGAGGAAGGAGTGAACATAGGTCTTACGTTGTAGGGGGGAGGAAACACAGAGGTCGGCAAATCGTAGAAACGACCCATTCTCATGTGACAAATGTGAACCATGTATATATGTTGGTACGCGTGTTTGGCATGTTTATACCCGACTATGCACCGGTGCCGAGGGGATCAATGACGCTAGTTCCTTGGAGCATCTTCCTTTGAAATATCGGTAAAACAGGGATAGCATTCCCACCTGACGCCTTTGCTCTAAAGATTGCAATCCGTTTGTTAAGGTAGGAGAATCTATCAAACAGACCGCTCGCTTCTGCACAGAGTTGAGGGTTTGTTTTTCTGGTATTTTGGGGCTCCAGATCAGAGGTGACTGCCAAATTCAACCACGGGGCGTACTTGTGATTTGTACAGGGTTAGCAGTTGTGTACTTTTAAAGTATCTGCAGGTCCTGTACAATATGATACAATACAAACATGAAATTATTAAATCATTCATGTCAGAATGTGAAATCAGACGTGTTTAATATTAGTTACTGTTATTTAAAAGATTCCATAATATTTTGATGTAGCATATTCTTATAATGTAGGAGCTGTTGCACATATTTTTGTATTATTTCTATTTATCTATAATGTAAAAACTTGTTACTCTCTTTTGTTTTTCTGTATTGTAAACTTTTTCTTGTATTACACATCTGTAAATTTCTAATATTAACTTACACTATATTTTATTATTTTTATGCCATCTGCAATTTAAAAACTGGTTTCAGTTTAATTTATTTTTACTTTTTCTCTTTTATTATAATATAATATTTCTTACTTACTTTTATACCTACCATTTTTATAATGTTAATTGCTATAAGTTTATATTTCTTATTTAAACATACATATATATCACTGTATAATATACTTATTATGTAAAAGCCCATCAGGGCGTTGAAAATTAATAATAAATAAATAAATAAATATGCCTGAATATTCCTTTCCATTGTAAGAATATGTACTAAAACACAATTTGGCTGTCCTGAAACGGGAATCCTTCCCAGTTGGACAGACAAAGGATCATCATGTATTGTATGTTTGTATTATATAAATAAATAAATAAAAAAAATAAAAATAAAAAAAAAGTTAAATTTCATATATATATGTTTGAATATGTATATATAAAAACGTAATAGGAATAATTATAAAAATGTAACAATCTTCAAAGGACAAAGAAAATGGGAGACTTTAATCCAGTAGCAGATAGGAATATGACTTATGCATTCATTAAATTGTTGAACAGGGTAGAAAATTATTCTTTGACAGCCTTAAGGCTTCCAGCTTTGGACATAGGCTTCCCTCAAGTGTTTCCAGTTTTTCCAATTTTTCATATTCAAATACAACATTTAAAGACAATTGACAAAAAGCATATTATGTATTTCAATACTCACTTAAATGCTAATCCGGTTATAGCCGTATTGCCTGTATCTGGTAAAGTTTTCATCTTACTGCTTCTTTGTCTCGTAATATCTCCTCTGAATAGTGTAACGGATCCATCTCCAAAACCGACAGCCATCAGATTCTAAAAATTATATTTATTATTCTATAGTGCATAAAACTACAAAATTAAGTGTCAAAACAAGAATAAGTGAGTGTGAAATACTAGTTTGTAGTATCAATTTGAGAAAACAAAGAACATTTGGAATTCAAAGCAAAAAACACAAAGGCGAACAAATTGAAATAAAAATGTGAAACGATGAACATTTATGATTGAATACCTTGTTATCATGAACAGCAAGAGCAGTAGCGGGTGTTGATCGGAGGTGAGATGGAACTGCCCGAGCAATCCTCACGCACAACGGGTTTCCTTGCCTGTCGTGACGTGCTCCATCCCACACCTTTAATATGGGATTGATACCAGCTTCATCTTCCTGTAAACATTTTTTAATATTTAATAATGATTAATAAAAATAATTATGATTGTTAATTTTTTTTTTGGTTCTTGAATGTTCTCTACAGTGAGAGAAAGATATTATGTTTTTTCTAAATAATTGTACAGATGCACAAGCCCCATAAAAAAAACAAAAAAAATAATTTAAAAAACATCAAACAGCATCAACTTTTTAATTGTGACGAGACGGGTCTCTTCTGGTTAAACAGTGCATATAAAAAAATATTTTAAGGCGGGTCTCTTCTGGTTAAACAGTACATATAAAAAATTATTAATTTATATGGAAAAAATTGTTACGCATTAGAAATAAGATTCTAGAATGTATACTCGTAACTGGAGTAAACATCTACATTCGAAATATGGGCAAAACTTGGGGCTTATTGTTAATATAGAGATTAGACTGGCTTCAGTCGTTTACAAGCGGTTATAACTGCAGAATCCTACATGATCCCTAAGATACTGCACAAGTCGTTTTGGAAATGATAGAAAAAACAATGGTGGAAACTTTCATCGGTAAGTATTGTTTTATAATAATCCTAAAAAAAGTAAAAACATTAACCCTTCACTGAAGTGAGCACTGCGGAGGCAGAACAACACCGGCCGCACCGCTCTTTGACGTTGTTCACGATCAGGAGTCGGGCAACATCGATTGTTCTCACCCCTTCCTACTTCCCGCGCCGAACAATATTTTACAAGGTTTGCAAGAAACGTAGACTCTATTTATATACCAACATTTTGTTGGCATATTGATTGCAATGTGGCCTCTTACTATTATAGGAATCTTAGATTTATAAAATATACCCATCACAAAAGCGACTACAGTGAAATCACGATCTCCTCAAATAATTGTTTTTCCTTGTCTTTTATATCATCCTATCCTGAATTAATTTCCCGCAAAACTTGCAAAAATAGATTTATTTATTTATTTATATAATACACCATTTATTGGATAACCAACACCTCTGCCATAGGTCACCCCAAGTGGTTCGCTACGTTTGGTGACTTAGCAGGGGTGCCCGGGTTCATGGGGTTCATTGTCTAGGTCTTGGCGGCGGATGATCTAGACACATTGAACCCCAGATTCCTACCCAACCCTCATACCTTTTTCCTTCCCAGAACTTCCTCTCCTTCCTTTCCTTAAAAATACCCTCCACACAGCATCCCCAAAGGTGTCATAGGCCCTGAAGGAAATTATTTTCCTCAGGGCCTCCTGTGTGGACCTAATGTAAAAAAAAAAAAAATACAATACAATACAAGATGATCCTTTGTCTGTCCAACTGGGAAGGATTCCCGTTTCAGGACAGCCAAATTGTGTTTTAGTACATATTCTTACAATGGAAAGGAATGGCGATTCTGTCAAGACAAATTTTGAGAACATTAGTAGTTGCATTTGTAGTGACGGGATTGTTTCTTTTTCCTTGAAAGAATCGCCAAGATGTAATTATTTTACCAGGGTCATTTTGGATAACATTAGTAATTTCATACAGAACAGATGAATGGTTTCTTTCGGGAGATAACAAGTCTGAGATTCTTTCCAGGGCATTTTGGAGAACATTTACAATTGCATAGTGAGAATTTCCACATTTATAAGAATATTTATAAGATTGCATCGATCGTTCCTTTTTTCATCGTTTAAGGCAAGCAGTTTATGTACTGTTTCACTCGATCGATCACCGCCAGCAGCCGCTTCTGCCATAGGCTTTGCAGGCCGTGACTCTTTTTAATTTCTAGTTGTGGAGCGTTTCAATCGTAAATCAAAAAAGTGAGCACTTTTTAAGAAAGATTAAAAATTCTCGAAGTTAAATTAAAAAAAGTGAGCACTTTTTAAGAAAGATTAAAAATTCTCGGAAAAAATCCTGCTGAAAACGGGTTGATGTAGCCAAGCGTTTAGGAATCGCGGCATTTTTATTTAAACACGTTAATTTATATCGACGGTCCCGAAGAACAATGTCGGATGTGCGATTTTGTAGTTTTGTAGTAGAGCTTTTTAAAATATCATTTCTGCATTGTTACTGTTTTTGATATAAAGAAATATAGTGTTATTTTGATCTTTGGAATTTCATCTCATTGCATTAAAAAATCCGAAAATACAGACTTTTAAATCAAAAAAATAAGCTGATAAACAAGCCAACAGAACGATTTTCAATTTTTATCAGATCCGACATTGTTCTTCGGAGCCGTCGATATGTGAAATATGCTTTTTTTAGAATACTAAACATTTAAGAATAAAAGTAGTTTTTTGTATGTTCCGCATCCACAGTTTTGCCGCATTTAATAATAATGTTTGGATGATTTCTATAGCGCTGTTTTCGTGAGAAAATCACCTCAAGGGTCATCAAGAAAAAATCACCTATATTAGTAGTTTATTTCGATGGAACCCTTCAAAAACGAAAGTTAGAGGTTTCACAGTAGTTACCTAAAGGTCTGTTTAAAAAAATTGCACCAAATGGGGGGCTAAAAAATTTTTACTGTCAAGATGCAATGTACCCGATACACAAACTTGCTTGAATACGTCAATCCCTCCACCATACAAGAAGATAACCATGACTTGTACAAGAAATATTAACAGCCTAAAAAATAAGAAAATAAAATAGCCTATTTGCTTACCCCAATAGTAACCAGGCAGGGGTCATGCTTCAACTGGACAGCGAGAGCAATGCTAAATTCATACGCCTTGAAAGATGTGACTGTCCAGGCACGTGATACCAAACGCACCCATCCATTGGTGTCACCTATCACCAGTTGAGAATTACCACTGGTACATAACTCAATAGTTGTATCCTGTGGAAAATTTATTTACGCAAAATTAACACCGTAAATTATTAGGTTATGTTAAACAGAGATGTATGGCAGATAAAAGTCATATTTTTAACAAATGGAAAAATTTATTACTTGCAATGCTTCGGCAACTTTTCCTCCATCGACATTTTTATTGAGGTCGAAAAAGTTAAATCGTCTCCACTGAAATCACAAGATAAAACATAACATATTAAAACATAAAATCCACAGCATTTCGAATTTGAATGTCATGAAAATGTTAAACACTATTCCTTTGATTCAATTTACTATAGAATCAAGTAGGGTAAACTATTAATCAAGTAGGGTAAGCTCAATACAAATACATATGTCACATTAAAACATAAAATTATGGCCGAATTGTCACATTGTACGAAATTTGTAAACTTAGATTGATAAACAATGGAACTAAAATGCGGTATTTTCCATTCCCCCAGATGTAAACAGTTGGCTTTTATAGTAATTAAATTGAATCAAAATTTTTTTTTTTATTAACACACTTTGGGCTGGAAGGGTAGTTTTTAAAACCTTTTACGCTGGTCCTACTTGAGTGCCTGGAAAGGTATTGCTGTCAAATATTTTTATATGAACATTGTATACCAATCTCTTTGTAAGGGTTCCAACGGGGAGAGTACGGTTTCCGTGGCGCCGCCATTTGACGATGGATTTTGATAAATCGACCCAAAATAAATCGAAAATGAAGAATATAATTTTTCGATATCTCGCTTCATTTTCGAGATATTGACACTTTAAAGTTTTATTTTTATAAAAAAAAATTTATAAAAAATACATTCACTTTTGTATCACAAACCATATTACACAAACCTAACATAGCCGCTAAACTACTTAAAAACTTGGATGTTTTTCTTGCCTTGACGTGAGCAGGCGCTATAAAGGGGGCACTTTCTTTTGTATCACAAACCATGCGTAGCCGCTAAACTACTTGGAAACTGGGATGTTTTTCTTGCCTTGACGCGAGCAGGTGCTATATAGGGGGTACTTTCTTTTGTATCACAAACCAAGCATAGCCGCTAAACTACTTCAAAACTTGGATGTTTTTCTTGCCTTGACGCGAGCAGGCACTATAAAAGGGGCACTTTCTTTTGTATCACAAACCAAGCGTAGCCGCTAAACTACTTGAAAACTTGGATGTTTGTGTAACATGGTTTGTGATACAAAATAAAGTGCAAAAATAAATTTCATTTTTTAATTGTTTATTTATTTTTATTTATAAATCCTAATCTAGATAAAATCATTTAAAACTTTAAAGTGTCGATATCTCGAAAACAAAGGGAGATATCGAAAAAAATTATTCTTCATTTTTGACTTATTTTGGTTTGATTTATCAAAATCCATTGTCAAATGGCGGCGCCACGGAAATCGTACTTGTGCCGTTCCAACTAATTATATGTATGTGTATAAAACATATAAATATATTCGTATACGTGATACAAGTCTTCCTCATCTTCTTATCCCCCTTGTCTTTTGTGTGGAAAAATATTTTATCAAAAGGAAACTTTGGCACTGGAGATGCGCAAATTGTTTTTTTGTTGTGATGATTTGTACTGAAGTGAAACCAATTTTTTTGTAATGTAATTAAGTATGAACATTTTTTACACATAAAACGATACTAAATGTCCAAAACTGACTTTAACATAGTACAGCAAAAAATTTCATTCAAATATAAATATTATTTTCAAAGATATATCGATTTAAAAGAAATTCCATTTTCTCGAACGGGTTCCTTATTTTTGCCCGTCTGAAGTGTGTTAACCCGTCGCGGGCTGCAGTCCCCCCGGCGGGTCCGGATTTTTGAAGCGATTTTGTCCCTTATGCATAAAGAAATTGTATGGAGAACAAAGTCACAATCGCTTGGGCCATTCCCGTTCTTGACATAACGAAATACTGGATAGCGTCTAGCCACTCCGAATAATTCAAATTAATTCCCAATGACGCGCCGGGCATCTAAGATGGCGGACAAAATGGCTGCCGCTTGATAATATGAACGGAGTCGTATTCGAAGTCTATATTTTTTCATTATTTTTTATATAAATCCATTGAGGAAAGCATAGATTGGAGTGATTATTAGGAAGTTCATTTTATCTACATTATTTTGACGTAATTTTGGTAATATATCACAAAAGAAATGGGTAATTTTTTGTTATTGGTGGCCACGGTTGTTACGAATAATTTTTAGAAAAAAACTTTAGATTCGCCTTAATCACTATAAAAGGAAACTTTTTGCATCACGGCTAGAGGAAAAAAAAGCATTTTAATTTTTAATTGCGTAAAATTTCACTTCACTTCGCGAACCGATATGTCATTAAACCGCCGCCTACCGCTGTCATTTTGTTATGTTGGTATACCCGATATATTACCGCAACATAACGAGGAGCTAGAAATGACACTACTACGCAATCTATGCAAATTAGGTAAGTACTAGTTTGGCGAAATTCTGGAAATAAAATACAGTAAAATGAATAAAGACCTTCAGGCACGTTTTTTTGCATTCATTTTTTTATGTTAAAAGCTTTACCTAAAAATCTGTTTTGAGCACTAGTTTGGCGAATACTGGAAATAAGGGGAGAGTAAGATGTTTCCGTGGCACCGCCATTTGACGATGGATTTCGATAAATCAACCCAAATAAATCGTATTTTTTTTATAAAAAAATACATTCACTTTTGTATCACAAACCATGTTACACAAACCTAGCGTAGCCGCTAAACTACTTGAAAACTGGGATGTTTTTCTTGCCTTGACGCGAGCAGGCGCTACGAAGGGGGCACTTTCTTTTGTATCACAAACCATGTTACACAAACCTAGCGTAGCCGCTAAACAACTTGAAAACTGGGATGTTTTTCTTGCCTTGACGCGAGCAGGCGCTACAAAGGGAGCACTTTCTTTTGTATCACAAACCATGTTACACAAACCTAGCGTAGCCGCTAAACAACTTGAAAACTGGGATGTTTTTCTTGCCTTGACGCGAGCAGGCGCTACGAAGGGGGCACTTTCTTTTGTATCACAAACCATGTTACACAAACCTAGCGTAGCCGCTAAACAACTTGAAAACTGGGATGTTTTTCTTGCCTTGACGCGAGCAGGCGCTACGAAGGGGGCACTTTCTTTTGTATCACAAACCATGTTACACAAACCTCCATGATTCCAGTGCCTCAGCTAGACTCTGAAGTGATTCTGATTAGAGGTTCGTTTACATTATATTATTTATTCCGTTTTTCACAATTACGCGCCTTTTCATGTATCCCACGAAGTCGGCTACAGTCGTATGCATACTCTTGTTTGTATCAGGGATACCAACATAACAGTAGTGACAGCGGCAGGCGGCGGTTTAATGACGTATCGGTTCGCGAAGTGAAGTGAAGAAAAATTTTACGCAATTGAAAATTAAAATGCTTTTTTTTCCTCTAGCCGTGATGCAAAAAGTTTCCTTTTATAGTGATTAAGGCGAATCTAAAGTTTTTTTCTAAAAATTATTCGTAGTAACCGTGGCCACCAATAACAAAAATTTACCAAGAAATGTTATAAAAATTGAGTTCGTGAGAAAGGTGAGAACTGTCAAATATTTTACGTCGTATTGAAAAAATATATTTTTCCTATGTTGGCTTTCAACAATTAAGCGTGGCCAGCTATCCTAAAAGATTACCTCAAATACTTCTATCTACATTAAATATTAAATAGTATGATGCCCAATAGGTCCATTCCATATATTTACACAAACTTTAAAATATTGAGATTCAGACTTGAAAGAAACTGTTGTGTATATAATACTGACATTACTTGCGAGTAAGGAAGTTAAATTTGTAACTATAAACCATCTAATATATTTATTTAATAAACCAGTGTTTTCAAACAGATAATTTTAACGTGTGGGGTGTCACACCAATTAAGTGTCCTCCCATTATTTACAAGATAATTTTAGTATGTTTACAGAAAAATAAGATTACACTAACCTCCAAAAAGGCCATTGTCGGATCAGATAGTAGCACTTCAATAAAAATACTCTCTATAATGATTAATTAAGTTTATTATTAATTTACTAAGCTTTCATGGCATGTTGCGGAAAGAAAATAAATAATACAGCACTAGACTAGACTTGACAGGCTTGACAGTACCGAAACGTCAAAATTATTTTGTCTGACAATGACATACCAACACAAATCTGTTTTATCTTCTATCGATAGGGAGCTTATTTTGCGACATCTGTAGACCAGTGTTTGAAGTGTAAACAAAAAATAAATAATATTAGTTTTGCATTTCATTGAGAGAGGGCCGAATTTCTAAAAATCAATAAGTGTACAGGCGTGCATTCCCAGATTATAAAATATTTTTTTATCTGGCGTGACAAGATGTTTTGCAATAATAATTAATTTCAATATGATAACTGCACAAATATAATATGGTGTTTGGTTTTCGGTAAGAGAAAATGTATTTTTTTTTTATTAGAACTTATAAGCAGTATTTATTTGAATAAGGTAATCAGATTAGTTTTACTATCAAAATGATTAAGATAAGAGCATTATCAATAATGTTATACTTATTTTAATTACTGAAGAAATATAGGTACTTTATATACGTAGTAATGTTCTCTCGAAATCGACAAAAATGTGACAGAACTAATAATTTTTCCAATTCCCTTATTTATAGGCTTTTAGTAAAACATACCTAAGTTATGTTAGTTTTTTTAAATCTAACGCAGAGAACATAACCACACTCGTTTACAATGAAACCCTTATCTCTTCTTCTTCTTCTTCTTCGTGTGCCTTATCAGGTCACCCCGACGTTGACGATCACTCTGGTGAATATATCTCTATCTTGCGCTGAATACAGCGCAAGATAGAGATCGGAATCCGGAATAGCTCCTCTATACTTCTAATACCGGTCCACTATCTTACATTTCGCAGCCAAGACATTTGTCTCCTACCAGGCCCTCGGCGACCCTCTATCTTGCCTTGTCTCTAAAAAACTTTATTAACTTGTGTTTTATTAATGTTCTAACGCTCATTTCAAAATTCACCTACATTGTATGTAAACTAACTGCGATAGAGGTACCAGCAAAATATTCGGTTTATTGTTGTACCCAGGCCCGTTCATGTTCGATGATTTTACGCTCATTCGAACATCTATTATTTACCACCAACATACAACAGCGTTTTGGTGGAATATCTACGGCATCTTGACATTCTGTCGAGCTGCTCGGGCGTGTGGACGCAAACGACGAGCATAGTTCTAAGTCAACATGTTAGATCGAGCCAAACCGTCGAACACGAACGGGCGTGGGTACTAATGTGTCCAACGTGTATTAATAGTCTCTGTTAGGCATGCGGGTGCTTAGTTTATTAATGGTCACTGTTAGGCATAATAATAAGTATTTTTGAATAATGCAACTTGAGGGACGTAATTTTCTCTCGTGGCGAGAATAAGTGCGTCATACACAGGATAGCGAGTTTAGTTGCAAACTGGTTTTTGTTCAGTTGCCTCGTCAGCGGAGGCACTAAAATTGAATGGCGCTGTCATAGAAGTTTGATTGACAACCATAGCAACCAGCCAGTTTTAGTTTGGTTTCAGTTTATCCGGTCAGCGGAGCGCCTAAAAAGCAACTAATTAATATACCGGCCTAATACCGAAATGAATCTCGCAAAATATAATGCACAAGCAATAAGCAATGGTTGAACAATAATACAAACCCTTTTTTCAAATAATTAAAGAATCTCAACCATGATGCATTTTCACAAATAGAAATGTAATAATCTTCGCCGGATTTCTACGATTTACTAGATCTTCCATATAACCTTTATTCAACTATTTTAGCTTTCATCTAGCTTAGCCAACTTCCATCGGATCCGAGCTACACCACTGCGGTCAGCTGTTTGGGTATATATAATATATATGTACCTCTGACGTATAGTGGAAGCGAACAAGCGAACTTGCTACATACTACATACTACTACATAGTACATATTAGCATTTGCGCGTATTTGCGCTACTGTCGCAAGTCGCGGAGCAAAGTGGGGAGGTTTTAACGCAACGTCTGATTATCGGTACTTGTTTACTGTTGTTTTGTTTATTAAATTAAGTCATTCAATAGCTTCGATCGTTTTATTTGAAAAAAGAAAGACGCATTCTTTATTTGAATGATTCCGGCGCTTCTCTTTTTATTTTAGTTTGGTATAGTGACGTCCTGACTGGGAAGTTCGTGTTTGTAAGGTTAAGTCTTTCACGTGAAATAATAATAATATGTTGGATTTTAGAAAACAAATTTTACAACGGTTGATTTAAAAAACCGTCACGAATTCTAAGAAAAAATTGGACCCTCGCTTGAGTTTGATTTGTTTTTGTGCTGTTTGACTTGTTTTATAATACAATTGTCGTCGATGAAAAATAAAATAAAAGACTCAAGTGTGCGTTGATTTCTTTCGATTTGGTGAGTATTTTATTTTTTTTGTTTATCATAAACCTTGAAACCCACTAACATCACTTCTGTCATTGTAATTTTGTCCAAGATTTGTATGTTTTGCAGCTAATCTGTTATATTATGAAACACATTCTGTTCCACGTTCAAAATTACTGATCTCTTCAATATCTGAAAGATGTTAAAAAATGTTTGGGTTATCTCCGCGTTATGTCAGACGAGATGACTGCATTTCTCAAAAGAAACCGCGGTATTTTGACTGCTGTTTGTGTCTGACGCGACCAGTCAAATATTCGGGGTTATCCTGCGGTTACTACATTACATCAAATAATAAAAGAATTGTGTTGGTTTCGTTAATTATCAACATTATTCCATTTTATCCACACATCATATAACTTAGTTTTATCTGAAAACAATCCTTTGCAAAGTGTGTGAGGTTGTCTGCTATTTTTAACTGGTGCAGATACTGGATAAATGGTAGGAGGAAAAATATGAAACAAAGTGATACAAAGTACCTAGGTAGTAATAACGTTAAAAAGTGAAGAAAATAAGTAAGGTAAAACCTTATTTTTTCAACAGTTTCATGACTAAATTATTTATAATATCACTTTTCAATTACGTGCGTTGTGTTGTTTTTTTACTCTTCTGATTTGTCTGATTACCGAAAAAATCATGGCCTTTGAAGTTTTTAAATAGAATAATTACATAATAACAACACAGGGACATCCATGGCGGGTGATATAATACATAACAATGTATTTAGGTAACTTTTTTTGCAAGAAATAAACAAATAGAGTTGTTAGTAGGTATTAGGTGTAGGTACCTACCTCGGTGCATACATAAACCGTGTAAAATAACAGTAGTTACCTACCTTTTAAAAAATAGCATTAGTATATATCAGGGTTTCCCAAACTGGGAAAAAGAATGAATAGGGGTTCCGCGACAATTTGTCGGAAGAATTTAATATAATATACATATTTTCATATTTCAAAACAACTGATACCTACTATTCATGAGAAATTATTATTTGTATAAATATTTCTCGATAGTTCTTAATTTAGGTACCCCTTCCAGGTAGAGGGATTAAGCTGTATGAAAGTCGAAAGAGCCGTTTATGCTGTTATCGCAGTTAATCTTCATTTTATATTATAAATAAATCTCTGAATTTTATTACTGTGCTGTTTAATACTGGGATTAGGGTCAATAATATGAACACCCGTGCGATGTGGAAACAATAACAACGGGATAACGGATCTGCACGCGTTTGAAGAAATGTCTGTGGAAAAGGCTATCCAGAGGAAAAGAACTATTAAGACGATAGACTTCGCTTTTCGGCCCATACAAAAAGGACGCCCGGGAAAAAACACTTTTCTACATCGAAAATTGCACAAAATGAATATATTTTTTTATACTGCCTTTTAGAGGGTGAAAACTATGTCGGTATGTTTTCGAATTTTCGATGCGTTTCGTATTAACGTAAACATTCACTGTCAAACATATACGATTTATCAAAAAATATTATGTAAAGAAAAAGTGCTGCTAACTCAACTCTCATAAAGAATTATAAAATTATAAAAAGCTACCGACGTAGCTTCTTCTTTCTAAAAAATATATATTTTTTTAAATTTCAATTTCGAGAAAGTTTCGGTGTAGAAAAGTGTATTCTCCATAAACCCCTTTTCGAGCGATTTCTGTAGGTAAATTTGAGCGTTGTCTCATTCGCACATTTCGCATTCGCATGTGCCTGAGCTTATTGTGAGCGGGACAGAATGATAGACGCGGGTGTTCCGCGTGTCGTTCAAAGTCTAGCCTCTTCAGAGTGTTTTACCAGAGACTACCGGAAATTAGTCATTTTTAAATCAAATTCTAGACGTATTGACTCTTTTTTACAAAAAAAACATAAATTGATTTTGAAAGATTGTTATTTTATCTGGTACACGCGGTTTTAAAATTTTGAAAAACTAATTGTATTTATAATATACTAAGGTTGGTCGTTGGCAGATTTGTTCAATTTTCAAACGATAGATTCCATTAAACAACACAAATTTCCAATCATATAATCATACAACAAAATAATACATTATATAATCTAGTCAACACAGTTTACAAGATTTAAATTTTACACAAATTAAAGTCATTCAAAAATAAATCCTAGAACGTGTTTTGTTACAAAAATACATCAGTTTTTCTATTTATTTAAGGTCTTACAAACTAAAATATTTCAGATTTTTTTTACACACTTATTTTGTTTAGACATTATTGAAAAATTATAAATTATTTTGATCAAAAATTAATTTTAAGAAGTATATAATTTTCATTCATTTACCATCTCCCGTTTGATCATTTTTATGGCAGTTCGAGACATAAATTCTCGCGACTCATTAGCCCATTAGCCGCTGAGATGCGGCCGTGCGAGGTTCTGTGTTCGCGTCGCTCTTAATAATAAAATTTTGCATTAAATTTAAAACTAATACCGTTTAGCTTCATGGTTGTAAAAACATCCGCGCGCAGCGCTGTTAACAAAAACGGAATAATTGATTGCTGGATATTACCTCTTAAGACTTTATGAACTTCGGAGTGAGTTATTAATCTTCTTGAAGGCACAAAATTCAGGACAAAATTTTGTTGAAGTTTTATCAAATCCTTCATGGCTGATAAAACTTTCATAACTAGCAGATATTTTTACAAAGTGCAATGAAGTTAACTTATCATTGCAAGGAAAAAGTATTACAATTTTTAATACGAGAGATAAAATGGCTTATTTTCATAAAAAAATACAATTTTGGATTTCATGAGTTCAATCTAATCATTTTGATTGTTTTCCCGCCTTAGGTGAATTAAATTTTAAAATAGATGAAGAGGTTACCAAGATTTTTTAGAACATCTTCATAACTTGAAAACTCTTTTGCAATATTTTCTAGTAAAGACGATTCCTGGGTTCGGAATCCATTTTCCGTGACAGCTAAATCAGTAGGCTTGAGTATGAAAATCTAATAGATTTAATTAGTGACTCTAACTTGAAACAAAAATACAAAGATCAGCCTTTACATGATTTCTGGGCGAGTTTGTCAGAAGAGTACCCCGATTTATCAAAACAAGCTATTTTTGTTTTACTTTCGTTTTCAACAACCTATTTATGCGAAGCGGTATTTTCTAATTATGCTGCAACGAAGTCAAAGTGTAGGAACAGGCTCGATACCACACCAGATATTAGAATCCAACTTACCAATATTGTGCCTGATATCAAGGAGATATGCAATTCCCGGATTCAAAATCATCAAAGTCATTAGCTACTTTATTTGATCCGTTTTTCTTTTACTTTTTACCCAACCTGAAGAATAAGCCAAGCGTTCCGTGAAAATTTACGGGTTTGCAAAGTGTTCCGTTGGAGAAAAAGTTTGGGAAACCCTGGTATATATAGTATATACCAGGGACCGTCCGTGACTTTTCAATGAGCTAGAGTGCTAAGATTGAAAAATACGACATCGATGTTGTAGCTGAAATTGTTTTTTTTAATTATAATTTTTTTGAATATTTTTTTTTTAATTTGCGTAGGCTGGCCTTTTTGAAAAAAAATTAATTAGACAGAGAAAGTGATTGTATTTTGCAGGTATTCAATTTTGCAATGGAAACCTATATGCCTATTTAAAATCTAAATCTTTAGGGGTGCCCTGAGCGAAATCACCCACTCCTTACGCAGATGGCGGTAAGATTGAAATTCGTTTGATTTATGCAAAAAGTCGTCGAAATAATAGATATTTAATTTTGTGAAGTTGACGAACAAATATTGAAATGTTTTCGGTGTTTTCCGATAATAATCCAAATAACTTAATTTGCCACATTATACAATAAAACCCAAAACCATATCCGAAAAGGGTTCGTAAGTACCTAGCAGATTTTGCACTTCAAAACCTTGTTATATATATGCCTGATACTTAATTTTTTTCTAGGCTTATAATAAGACTTGCTTCTTACAAACGAGGTATGTACTTTGTATGGCGGGCGTTATCGTGAGATAGTCTCTTCGTCATGCCCACATATTATATTCCCCGTGTGTAACAAGTTTTATAAAAAAAATGCTCGATTATAGCAAAGGCCAAGATGTAGGTATGCTACTCGCTTAAAACATCGGTAATATTGATTAAAAAGATATTGTAATAACATCAAAACAAAAACAGGTGCCTTTTCATTACTTCGCATTGCGACACCTTTCTATATAGTTAAGTCAATAAATAATATTACAGCACCCTTTAACAGAATATTGATTTTTCTTCTTATTTTTTTTTTATTAATCTTAATAGTACAATTACATAATATATATACATTACAAAAAGTTATTTAAAAAAATATTATAACAATAAATCGTGTTACACAGTTCCACCTTTTTTATGTTCGTGTTAAAAAGGCGGAGTACTCTGTATATAAATAACATTTTAACCTTTAACATTAAATTTCCAGAAAATTGAAAAAAAAAAACGAATAATAGATATGAAAGAGAACTGAAAAAAGAGAAAGAGCTATAGATTAGATACATTTCAATGTCATCAAAAAGTAAACAAGAAAATCAGACGCTTTCTAACTGCTCTTTGACGTGTTTATTACCTTTGGCCTTATCAGTGGCAACAGACAGTCTAGTCGAACATGAATGTCTTGATATTGACATGATAATATAATCAACGACTGTATTCGTGTTATCTTTTGGAACATTGCAGTCAGCATTTCGTCGGATTCATTGCAAAATTGTAACTCACATTATATTATGTGCATAATTCGCGTTATCAACATTTTGCTGTAATCTCAAAACTTCGTCACCTTTATATTTTGTGATAATATTGTTTTTAAAATTTATTTCAAATATGTTAATAGCTGGAAATATATTGCTATTATGTAAATACCTTCACAAGAGTCCCAATTGCTGCCGTCTGGAGCCAGTGAAACTATGGCATCCCCAATGGAATGTTGTGAGACTAAAGGTAGCGGGGAGGGGAAGAAGATGGGGAAGAAGAAGGTATGGGAGTACCTGGCTATTCAGATCTGGTAACAGGCTAAAGCCATTTCAAGCAACGTTTCAATTCTGAATGGTGGGCTTGCACCAGGGCGATGCTGATAGTATCTTTTTCGTTTTATCTCAAATTGGTATATGATCTCAAATCGATCACACTTCTGGGAATTAATTATCTGTCCAGAGTTCAATGTACTGGTTTCAAAAAGTCCAACACTCAACACCTTTACAATTATCGGTACCGCCGCCCGGGAATCATTTATTGGATTACCAACACCTCTGCCATAGGTCACCCCAAGTGATTCGCTAAGTTTGATGACTAAGCAAGGTGCCTGGTGTGAATTTTGACCCGGTCTTGGCAGTGAATGCATCTGACCCCCAGCTGCATGGCAGGCCAGTTCGGGAGAGACTGGTTGAGGTAGATCTTTTGACCTCTCCCAAATTCCTACCCATCTCTCATACCCTTTCCCTTCCCAGAACTTCATCTCCTTCCGTCCCCCAAAAGACCCTCCACATAGCATCCCAAGGATAACATAGGCCCTGAGGGTCGTCAGGGCATCCTGTGTGGAGCTAATTTAAAATATCGGTCATGGGTAAACTAAGATTCTCTTCAACCGGAAAACGGAAATAGCATGAAGGAAAATAAACTACAAATCAACAAATTCGCAGTTATATGTTTGTTTTTCAATTAATAAACCGCTGGCATTGAAAAAATGCACTTTATCGCACAATAATATAAATTATAACAAACCCAGCAGTAATCGAGGTAATCATTCCCACTACCGGTATAAATATTATTTTTTAAGTTTTCCAAACATATGTAGTGTTTTTATAATAATTACAGTTTCACACGTTTTTTCCTATTTCCTAGGTTGTTCAAACTACATTTTTAGAATTAAATTATTCATTTAACGCAGTGCTAACCACGCATTAGGTCTCTTCGGTCGAACTAAATACTCGGTTAAAGTGGTTCTTTGTGTGATATTCGAAAACACTGTTTATTCTTTCAATTTAATTCATACTACTTGTCCAAAAATTTTCTTTAAAAGTTTTCGCGAATGTGTTGGCGGGTGAGACATTCCATACATATATAAAAATATACCTACAATAAGGGTCAATGACATTTTTTTAATAATATTTTTTATCTCTTTCAGATAATAAATATATGTTTTATGTACAATATTATTTATAAATTTTTCTCTGGTTTTTTGTTATCTGTACCTATATATTTTTTAACAATGTTTATCTATGTAGGTAAACCATAAATAATGTTTTGATTATACGTTTGATCGATGCTGAGTTACATCCGTTGTTCCCAACTTTTCGATCGATGAATCTGAGTCTCCGATCAGCTAAGTGATTTTTTTAGACGAGCGTATTTGTGCATTTGGGGAGTGTCGAGACAATATTTCGGCTCAACAGTTGATCAGTAAGATTGAGAACAACGGCCGTTATTCTTTGGCTATTTTAAGGCTCAGAATTCCGATTTTCTACCGATTTATAATATATATTATGATCCTTGAACACTTTAGGTTTCTAAATTCTAAAAAAATTTATGTTATTTTTTAAGATAATCTCTAGATGCTGTCGAACTGAAACGGTAATCGCATAAAATTCCCTCGATAGAAGAAAATCGCAAAGTATGCTCCGTAAATAAAAAAAAAACACATACGGTTCTGTTATTTAACACGTCATAGGTTTGAAAACAAATCACAGTGTTTCTTTACATCTTGTCGATAGTATTTTGCTCTATTTTAAACGAGTCTTGTTTTATTAAACATTTTCCCAATTTTTGTTTGAATATTATCGTTTTTAATATTAGCGCGCTCCCTCTAATATTCGTATTATCTTATCTCTCCTTCTTCTTTTTGAGCGGATTAAATATTTATCGTCCTTTTGAGTGTATACTTGTAAACAATATTAAGCAGTTAATGACATGAACTCATCATCTAGTATCCTTCAAGGGTAACAATCTTCGAAGCTAAGTCATCCTCTCAGAAGTTGGGCATACTGTACATTACTCTACAGGACCCGCAGATATACCTTCCACTCAGCATCCTCAAAGATGACGAAGTCCTAGGTAAATTATTTCTCTCAAGTGGTCCTGTGTGAAGACATTTGGCGAGAGATGGCCCGTGACGTCATCGTTCTAGTACCTGCAGTCTTTTCTCGTTTTCAAACAAGGCGCGTGAAAAGGGAGAGAACGAACGTCGATGACGTCCTTACGACCTCTGGCTGAGACTAATTTAGGTAGAATAATGAGAGATAAAACTAAATCTGAATACATATTTGCATTAACACTTTCTCGTGATGTTTTCTTGTTTTATTACCACGTAATGTATCGCCCAAATCCGAATAGCCTATATTAACACTTCCCACATCTTCTACAGCCGAGATTCATCTCGTACTTATTCAACGAGTGTGTCGAACAAATTTACTTAATTTACTGCCAATCTATATTTATTATTGGTATAAAGAGGAAAACGGGCGGCGTTTTGCCCACACAAACGTATTCCCCAATTTCCTCTCTGGATTTTGACGCTGGTGTAAATATTTTTTTATATGATATAGATATCGACCACTAGCGTGTCCGTACGTTTTGTCTTTTCGATAAGTTACTTCTTATGAGTTAGGATCAGGGGCGGCTCGTGACTTTTGTGTATGCTAGAATGCAAATATTAAAAAAAATGGCATTACTGATGTTGTTGTAGCCGAAAAAATTTTTTTTTTCGAAAATGAGTTTTTTTGTGTGAAGATTTTCAGGAAATTTATGTTTGCCTTTTAGTGTGCGCAAACACGGATTTCCTGAAAATCTTCGTAAAAAAACCGAAATTTCTAAAAAATAATCTTTTTTTTCGGCTACAAAAACACCAATAATGCCATGTTTTTTTAATATTAGCACTCTATCACAGCAAGTCACGAACCGCCACTGGTTAGGACCCTCCAAAAATTGTTAAAATTTTCTGGTTCGACCGCCATCCACAGGCGTTCAGTATCCAAACTAGAAAATGTATTTTTTTAGACAAAACGTACAGATATGAAGTATTTTCTTCGTTAGTAGAAAAAATCTTAAAAATCTGTCCAGTTTTGGAGGAGAAAATGGGGAATACAAAACTTCGATTGTGATGAGTTGACTTAAGTATTTTATTTATTTTAATTTTATCAGCCTGAGATGGAGTATGCCGTTGTCAATTTCGCTCAGTATTCGGGTGAGTAAGAGCGACATTGACAGCAACAGTTTGGTAATTTTTTAATTTTATTTTTTATTAGTTACAAAAAGATGCATAAATTACAATTTTTTTTTTTACAGTAATTAATTACATAATATATGTATTTCATGTCCCTACTCTAATAAATAAGCAGGGCTTGTGTGTAAGAGGGGGGGGGGGGGGGGTGTTATTACATTGGTTTTATTTGACATGATTCAGTTTAAGTTTTCAGTATAATTTTTAATTCTTTTACATTAGTATTCATCTTTCTAATTTTTTCTGGCAAAGGGTTGAAAAATTATTTATGATTTAACTGTCCTATTGTTTTTTTGCATTTTGGAGTAGGAAGTATTGACGTTTGTCTAAGATTTCTGTTATTTTTAAAGAGTGCAGCTTTATTTTGAATATTGAATATCTTTATAAATTTGTAATGTTGCAAGGTAGAAGTATAATGCACTTAATTTTCTGACCTTAAATTGTTTGAATATAAATTCTGACGAATATGAATAGGGTTTTTTTTTAATGGTTTTTATTATTAGTTTTTGTGATTTGTAAATTGTTTGTGTTTGATTTGTATATGTTCCGCCCCATCCTATGATGCCGTATCGTATAATTGATTGACAGAAAGCGAAGTATGTGATTCTAAGTAATTTTTCGCTTAAAATATCTCTTAAATATGTTATAGTTTCCTTACTCTGTCGTTCAGAATATTTATGTGTGGGGAATATTTATAGTTTCGTAATATACCTGTTGTTTAAATTTCTCGGCGACCGGGTTCCCTTTCAATGGTATCTCAATTGAAATGGATCGGTTGATACATACTTACCTACTCCTCGAGTGTTTCGTGGAAATAACCGTCTGGTGGTTGATTCATGATCAATTTGTTATATTAGTCCAGCGAGAGCTCGTACGTACCTCATCAACGATTGTCCTCTTCCCTTTTTAAAAAATGTGTATACCGCACAACTGCTCTCGTCTGGAGCCAGGAGGAGACGTGGAAGAGGAAGATGGGAAAATATCTGGCAATTCACACCAGGTTACCAAAAACGGCTTAAGTCATTTCAATCAACGTTTCAATTCTGAATTGTGGTCTTACACCAGGGCTGTTGCACTTCGTATCTTCCACTCTAGAACGTGCCGCAATTATACTATAAATTATTTTTAATTAATTTATTGTGAAATAACACAAATTAATTTAATCGAATATTAGCGCACGCCGGGTTCCAACCCGCGACCTTCGGTTTGTTACCCCTTGACCTTGGAGGCCGTCAAGTCTTGCTAGCTTTGTTAGCTCGATCCTTCAATCGACTTGAAATTGCACGGACAATTAGATCTACGCTCAGCCAATTTTCAATAAAGCACCTTTATTAGTCTTCGATAACCTCTGCTCTCCTGAAAAGCCTTCTAGGGAATTAGTTAGAACTTTGTACCTCTATTAGCATTATTTTATTTGGTAAATACTTGAGAGAAACGATTGTAAGCAGTTTTAAAATAATGAAAATCTCAATCATATAGAAATAATCTCCTGGACAATTTACTGTTTGGCGATTGGCATAGTTTTACACTAGATGACTAGATTGACTAGATAAACGATATGAAGATGTCCCGCTAACCGAAAAGCAGTCTTATTTTTTATTATATTTTGCGTCATCGTAATATAAAAACAAATGATACTTTGTGCACACTGCACACGAGTGCACACCACTATTTGAATAGTTATTTTTGTTATTAAATTCATTTTATTTGTTCTGTATCCACATGCAATGAGCACTCTGCTGTTTATTATCAGTTAATCACGTACAACGCAAATTATTCACAAGTGATTAATAGATATATTATTATCTGATTGCACACTAGAGTACTGCATAATTACCTACTGCTTTAATAATAATACCATAATAAACACGATTCATGTTCATATTGTTCATAGTGACTGATGACAGTGAAGACCATAAACAACAATCTGTGTGTTCCCTTTTCCCTCGGACTCCAGTCAAACAGTCTTGACAAACTCCGTTACGCATTATTGTTTTTGTATTAATCTTTGATTCGAGTGTTGCTTTGGATCTGGAGGAGTTACATACCTTTAAATCTTATGATATTGACATCCGAGTTAATGTGATATAAGTTTTTTTTTTACTAATTTGGAACTTTTTTTTCTTGAACCACCTAGTTATGCAGTCAGATTTAATTTTAAATATTTTTTTAATTTTTGTAATGCAAACTATTGACCTTACGGTTAGTTTTTCGCCAGAGACTTTCCTTCAAAGAAAAATTATATTTTATATATAATAATATAAATATAATTTTCTTTGAAGGAAAGTTTGTAATGTCTTGCCGAAGAAATGTGTATAATGTAGGGAGCCTGTAAGCCTAGGATTCCAAACCTTTTTGAGTTTTTTTCTGGTTTTCATTGGGATCGACTTCTAACAAGAATTTTGCTGCAATTTTTTTTATTCTTCAAAACTTAGTGTGCCGACGCAAAATTTTCGCCGTGCACCACGTGAATCTATTTTCGTCATTACATACAAAAAAGCGGGACAAAAGTTTAGTTAAAATATATTAAAAACAAGCAAATATTGTTGTATTTTTCCTTGATAATAAATACTCAAGTATAGTTATTTAAATTCGTGCTAAACATACTTTAGTTTAGCAACTGATACAAAAAAGGTATGTAGGTACTTTGTGTCTGCAAGTTAAACTGAAACCGACAAGTGGACAGGCCAGGGTAGAGACTTTTTTAGACTTTATAAGGAATATCAGAAAAAAATGTGCTCTAATTGGACGTTTAATCGTGATGTATTTTATAAAGTACATTAAGATGATGTGATTCATTGCAAAAAATAACAACACATCGAATAAAAAAAATATTTTTAACTGATTGCCGCACAAGTTACCTCTTATCGTAGAATTACCCCTATAATAAATAACAAGGACTGAGTTTTCGAAAAAATGTAAAGTCGTTGTTAGAATCTCTCGTGAGTTCTTCAACGAACCACGATTATTCGTGTTTTGGTATAATGGTTAAAAATAATGCCCGAAATAAATATATATATCGTCACCTTAAAGCAACAGTGAGATATCTTGAAATATGCTGTTCTGAGATTATAGGACTTTTAGGTTTTCGTGAGTTCTAGCAGAATCAAATTAACTAATGTTGCAGATTACTGACATGGTATTAGAGAGGTAAATTATTTAACATCAACACAAAGTTGTAATAATAGATATTTTTTTTTTTCATACTAATTTTGACAAAGTATACGTAAATCTAGAAATATCTCAATACTGAGATTTTACTTGTAACTCAGGCATTTTTTTTTTCAAAATATCCCAATAATGTATCATGTAGAGCTCACAATTTTACATCGAACTGCATACTTATCTCAAAAGTGGGTTTTTCAAAGATATCTCACTATTGCTTTAAGGTGACGATATATACAAAATAATAGCTGTCTGAGATTTGTCGGTAAATTGTCGACAACTCCGGAACTTTGTACTCTGTGCAGTCTGCAGTATACTTTGATAGAATGAAAATGCAACTGTCCCCAGTCATCAATAGTTCAAGTAGTTTAGAATGCAAGCAATTTATTCGCCTTTGTTGTATTCAGAATACAATTATATCTGCATTGTGAATCGTGTGACACCAGTACTCCAGACCAGACAAAGTTGTTGTGGTTGAAAATTCAAGTTGGTCTTGTCATTCTATACGGGCATTGTGTGCAATACGAGAGTAAATAATCCTGTATTGCAGGGTGCCTCATCAGCATGGATCTTTAATTTATTTCAAGAACCCTCGTAGATGGTAGGTCCATTATCCTTATGAAATGTTTTAATACATCAAATTATTCACATTGGTTCTGTTTGCCTGCTTGACCCCTCAGGCCTCGAGCATAATTTGCCAGATGGTCAGATTATTTCCGCTTTGCGATAAAATCTAAATCAATGGAATATTTCTGAACTTATCCGAAAACGAAAAGTTATTCTCGAAAGGTGATGAAATACGCTTTCAAATTTTATTATTAGAAATAAACATAGTTTTTTAATACATATATTAAAATGGCTCAACTTACATCTGTTCTAACTAAAATTACTGGTAACAAGAAGTAACTAAAAACACACATATTTTTAGGACAAATGTATATTATTATAAACTGTATCGTAACCTCACTTTTTTGTGATTTTAGTAAAATAATTTAAAATTCACAAAGTTACAATTGAATTGAATTGAATGGAAGAATTGGTTTCATGAAGGTGTACATTTTAGTTATTTAGTGGTTCACTTTTAGATTTGAATACAAAGCGTGTTTTTTTTCTCTTTCTAACGCCGTTTAGATCATATTTCTCACCATGATAGTAAGTCACAACGATTTCTTTGTGACATATGAGTTGTTCCTAAAAGCGAACAAATTAGCGTGTGGGGTTAATGCTGATTATTGTCTCGCATATCCGTAGCAGACTTATAATATGAAAAAGTAATAAATATTTTATTTGCGAAATAATTTTGGTATGATTGTGATGTAACATACATATGTACATGTAACTCAGCCAAATAATATTATTATGGAGTGAAAAGTGTGTTTTTTACACCAGTCGCAAGGGACGTTTTTACATAAACATTTTCCAACAGTAAATTAAAATTCAATGCAGTATTGTTTTCAGTGGCGGCTCGTGACTTTTGGTGAGCTAGAATGCTAATATTAACAAAAATGGCATTATTAATGTCGTTGTAGCCGAAAAATATTTTTTATTTTTTTTTCGAAAATTTATTTTTTGTATGAAGATTTTCAGGAAATTTCAGTTTTGCCGTGCGCCGCACAGATTTCCTGAAAATCTTCATACAAAAAATAAATTTTCGAAAAAAAAATAAAAAATATTTTTCGGCTACAACGACATCAATAAAGCCATTTTTGTTAATATTAGCACTCTAGCTCACCAAAAGTCACGAGCCGCCACTGATTGTTTTCATTGCTATATTTGTGTGGGTGTGCTTTGTTTTGAAGCTCTCATTTTGTAAGTGCTTGGCTTTAGCAAATCTCGTTGAATGCTTATCGGCATTAGGGGGCATACATTAATTACGTGAACAAAAAATAGGGGGGGGGGTCCAGTAAAATCTCACCAAGTCAATAAAAATCTCTCTTCAACTTTAATGGTAGATTCAGACTGGGTCGACGTACGTATGCATCGCTACGCCTAACAATATCTGAGCTACTTAGCAACCATAGATTTTCAATGAAAATTTATGTTTTAGAATCACATTGGCCACACGCATCGCGACGTGCGTTGTCTGTGGCTATTTTCATAGAAACTGTATGGTTGCTAAGCATTGTTTGGCGTAGCGATGCGTACGTACGTCGACCCAGTCTGAATCTACCTTAAAAGAGTATACATTATTATAGAGATAATAAAATAAAATAAAAATTATTTCTCTTCTTTTGAAGTGTCCCATTTTGCCCGCTGAAAAAATGGCTATTATGAAAAACATTTATTTCGAGAGTACGAAAAAAATCTCACGTGAGGGGGGGTCCCACTAAATCTCACTTAATCTCACCAAGGGTAAGGGGGGGGAGATATTTAAATTGCCGCCCGCACACGATCACTGCCGCAGTTATTTTCTTGGAAATGTACATATATTGAATACAGGGTAGAGGTATGTAGATATTTTGTCGTTTTCTAC
This sequence comes from Limnephilus auricula, assembly GCA_951813805.1. Classification (NCBI taxonomy): domain Eukaryota; kingdom Metazoa; phylum Arthropoda; class Insecta; order Trichoptera; family Limnephilidae; genus Limnephilus; species Limnephilus auricula. The sequence goes on along the minus strand of OX638388.1, from coordinate 18,336,503 downwards.
AAATTTTCAACCTGAAACCATCGCTGTACCTCTGCAAATATTGAGAACAAAATCAACTTCTTTATTCATTGGCCCAGGGCTCGTCACACATACGACCTGAGTTGTCAGAGCGTCCTTACGTTGCCTGGTCCGGGTCCGGCATTTTTGGTGTAATTCTCTTTGTAGTTTTGTACTCAACGCTTTAGCTTTATTCTGGTAATAATTTATGAGGTACTTTGTGCTCGTATTTTGCGACATTTTAATAAAATCTGGAAATTTTCAAAAAAATTTAAAATTCACACCCCACTATGTTGCGCTCGTATTTTGCGACATTTTAATAAAATCTGGAAATTTTCAAAAAAATTTAAAATTCACACCCCCCTATGTTATTTTAGTTTTTGAGATAGATACACACGACGTTCGCTCGCCACGAATGTGGAAGCGGTACTGATATAATCTTTCATCTTCGTCTTCACGTCTTTTTTAGCCGAATTATTGAATTTTTAGATTAATTCGACACCTAGCCACGATTTTGAAGACTTTCGTTGTTTCCACGTTAAAAAATGAGGACAATTTGCCATTTTTGTACTCTAGTGAAGTAGGTAGAATTCAGTGGCTGTGGAAGTCAGGCGTCTGCCATACACATGAGATGTTATAATGTAATGCCCTCGTAAATAATTTGTGATTGATTGCCGAACGTATAATAGCCGCGTGCCCGTGGCCATTATGTAACTAAGCTCCCGCGTCACTCCGCCATGCGCCACTCTGGTCTCGCGAATTCAACCAACACCGTCAAATAATAATCCGAACACAAAAACTAGTCTTTCGTACAATACAATAACATATCAAAAGAGTTTTACACTGAACAGAAAAGTCCTAATTGAAAACAACCCGATGTGGCCAATTTACACAGTCAATAAAGAGTTCAATGACATTGATTCTCTTTTAAAGAAAGTAGGTACTTTGATATTTGAAAATAAGTGATTAATTTCTTCCGAAGGAAGATAGATTTGACTATTTTGCCCACATCAAACTTCTATCGGTTTGGTCTCTTCGGTGGTTTTAGAAGACGCTAACTTACTAAACTTATCCACGCTTGCCAGCGAAACTTGATAACAGCAAAAAACGATTAGCTGCAGAGTGCAGATGCAGTAGAAATACAGTTAGTCAGAACTCAATACGTTGGAATGTATTTTTATGAAATAACGTTACAAAAAAGTTGCTAGGTAACGAAATATATGAATTATTTTTGCGCTAAAATAACTTCTAGTTGTGCTTTCAATTTTTATTATTAGGAGTAGTTCTGTGAGTAGACCTCGCATCCAAATAAGTGTGTTTCTAATTTTCTCTTTATAAAAAAATTATTATATTATAATATTGACTTTTTAAGATGTATGTGAAATTGATACGAGATGTAAAATATTGTCTTAGTCCTTCTCACTAGAAGATCCTTTGCTGAGTATATAAATCAAAACCAAAATTTCCTCTGAAATCATAAGTTTTATAAGCCTGCTTATATTACCTACTTATTTTTCACAAAAACGCTGCTCTACAAACTGTCGAATTATTATTTTTATTCTACCTTCCTATTGAATTATAAACCGTTTATTATAATATTTTACGTGAATTTGTTTATTTCAAATTTAGAATTATACAATTTGTCTAAAGAAACGTTACGTTTTACGTTTACGTTTTGAATGAAATAAATCGATATTAAATATTTAATTTTAAAAAATTGATAGGGGAATAATAGACCTTTCTCATCGGAACCTCCCTGTATAGTTGCAAGCATTTTTAAACATTTATTCTCAGCTGCTGGTCAATAACTCTTAAGAGGAAACCGGACGGCGTTTTGTCCACACAAACGTATTCCTCAATTTTCTATCTGGGTTTTGAAACTATCGCAAATATTTTTTTAAATGTAATATCGATTCCGCCACTAGCTTGTTGTATATTTTGCTTTTTAGATAAATTACTTCTTATAAGAGTCAAGACACTCTTAAAATCGTTAAAAATGCCTGGTTTGAACGCCATCAACATATGTTTACAAACAAGTGCATTTAAAAAAAAATGTAAATGTATACACATAAAGTTAAAATTAAGTGTAATTAAATTATTAAACAATTTAATTACACTTTGATTTATTATCTTGTTATTTAATTGTAAAATGAGGGCCTCAACACGGGTAAAACACCCAATGAAGCTCACATTATTAAATATACATTGTAAAAAAATCTTTATGTTTTGGCATCAAATAAATAAAATAATAAAATGGTGTTTTCTTCTAATACAGTTAGTAACAAATCTTTTAAATTGTCCAGTTTTGGAGGAAAAAAATGGGAATACAAAACTTCGATTTTGATTTTATTTAGGTATTTACAGCCTGAGGTTAAGTTGTTCCCTTCGCTCAGTATTCGGGGGAATAAGAGCGGTAGTTTGGTAAATTACCTATTGTTCAAATTTCTCGGCGACCGGGTTCCTCTTAAAGGCTATCGGTAAAATGCCGCATGATTCAACGGATCTCATTTAAAATCTTGTTGGAAGTCGGAAGCTGAAAGAACGACCGACTAACTTTTCCTCGATCGTAAGTTCTGTGAGGGTAAGGAAAGGGCGACGTCTGAAATTGGTGCTGGGTTTATTATATTATTCGCCTCCACATATTCGTATAACGTTTCTAATACATCTACGTATATACATTTTATTATCTGCCGCTGAGAGCTCTATTGTACCTTGTAATCTGTAATAATACCGGTTTTCTCAGACTATTTTTCAGTGGCTTTGTTATTTTTCTTTCATGACGTACATTTTTCTAATCTCCTATACTGATTTTAGGCAAATAAAACAGTTTTGGATGTCAGTACAATTTTAGAGGTAGGTATTTTAGTCAAGAAATATTTACTGTGAATCATCTAAAATTTACTGAGAAATGCGATGCTATTTCGTGTTAATTATTATAACTCTATTCATAAATTGTTCCCATTGATAGAATGTACCTGTATTTTCCCCTTTACTAATACATGTGTTTTACATTTAAATTTTGCATATTTGATAAACAACTAGTTACAATACTTGTTGTTGTCAGTTGGGTAAAAGTTATTATTATTTATAGTAAGACCATATTCAACGTTACTAACTGGGTTACTCGTATTTTAGAGTTTCGTGAAATAAACGTAAACCCGAACCGAAACACTTTTTGAGAGTTTTTTGGGCTATCCGTCATTTTGCTCGCGCGAGATCTGTGGCCGGGTCGCGATCCGCCACCTGGGAAACACTGCTGCGACTGGATGAGATTTCTCAACCGAGCTTATCGACCGTCGCGATAGTGTGCCTTTATTTGGTATTTTTAATTAATAATTGATTTACAAAATCTTTGGCTGTTCAGACCAGTTTGACCTTGTTTTACAATTGTCCCTGCCACCATTAATTGGAGTGAGATGGACCGCAACATCGGTGACCACGATTTAGCGGATACCTGTAGACACTTTTGAATCAATCAATCTCTGCGCACTGCAATCGGTCACGCGGCACACTCCAATCAATCCGTTTATCCGTCAATACGGATTGTTAGGAAAACCCCTTCATTAACTTGGAGCAAAGAGCATTTCCCAGCCTCGACCTTCGACCTATAAACTATACACCGGGTTGTATAAATGTATAATACCACTTCTTTTGTTGGTTTAACTATTTCAATATCTTTACTAAACAAACAACAGTTATTGTATTTAAAACTTTTATTTTCTTTTATTACTATTTTTTTTTTATTCTTATTTTTTTTATTCTTTTTCTTCTTTTTATTTCTTCCATTTATTTTTGTTTGTACAAGACACTTTCCACATGGAGAAAAATGTTATTCGAAAAAACGATAATTTTAATAGTAAAAACTGACTGAAGTTTTTACGAAAAAATTAACAGTGTTTCAATGTTTATTGGCGGAAAAATGTAAGAATAATTTGTTGGTATACCTACGTACGAAATTACGTATACCAACAAATTATTCTTATAGGTTCCCGCAATTAAACATTGAAACCCTGTTAATTTGTTCGTAAGAACTTCAGTCCCGTTTTTTAACCGTTTTTTCTATTAAAATGATTGTTTTTTCGAATAACATTTTTCTCTGTGCATATGTTCCATATATCATCCTAATTTGACTGCCCTAAAACGGGATTCTTCCTAGTTGGCAGCCAAAACATTTTATAAGTAATGAATAATATATGTATAAAAAAAGTAAATAAATAAAAAAAAATAAACTAGCCTAAGAAGTATCGCCCTCTGTAAACGCAAAAGGAAAAATACAAGATAATATAATTTTGCGTATAAATAGGAGAAAAAAGCGTGAGCCGAACAACGAATTATTGGAAATGAACGAAGAAACCTTAAGACGATAGACTTCGCTTTTCGGCCTATACAAAAAGGACGCCCGGGAAAAAACACTTTTCTACATCGAAAATTACACAAAATGAATATATATTTTTTATACTGCCTTTTAGAGGGTTAAAACTATGTCGGTATGTTTTCGAATTTTCGATGTGTTTCGTATTAACGTAAACATTCACTGTCAAACATGTACGATTTATCAAAAAATATTATTTAAGGAAAAAGTGGTGCTAACTCAACTCTCATAAAGAATTATAAAATTATAAAAAGCTACCGACGTAGCTTCTTCTTTCTAAAAAATATATTTTTTTAAAAATTTCAAATTCGTGAAAGTTTCGGTGTAGAAAAGTGTATTCTCCATAAACCCCTTTTCGAGCGATTTCTGTAGGTAAATTGGAGCGTTGTCTCATTCACACATTTCGCATTCGCATGTATTGTAAGTGTGCGTGAGCTTATTATGAGCGGGACAGAATGATAGTCGCGGGTGTTCCGCGTGTCGTTCAAAGTCTAGCCTCTTAAGCGGCGTTTCGCGCCGTTCATTTGATTTATTCAACGTTTGATTAGATTGATTTATGCGTTGATTTTTATTGTGTCAGGTGCTGAACCTGCTTGGATGTGTTAAAGTAAGATTTTTCAACCTAGTGTAAAACAATGACAGTCGACAGAGATGTCAAATAATGTCCGCCAACATGAACGAAACCAAATGACTTTTTTTCATCCCGAATCCATATAAAAAAGATGACCCATTTGAAAACTGAACACAAAAAACATCATAAACGCACATAAAGTCATGTTCCTACCACATGTTTAATAATAAGTTTTTGTAAAGAGAAATCACCTCCAACGATGCTATTTTCGTACCCCCAGTGATGGGGGGGTTGTTGTGTGGCAGAAGAAAAAGAGAAGAGAGAGAGGGGGGGACGTAATGATAAGTGAAGCTTAGCTGAAGGAAGTAATTTGGCATTTAGATTAAGTCAAGAAGGCCATTGTTGCATCTTCCATACTGAACGTTGGCCCTCATGCCAGGGTTATACTGAAAGTATATTCCTGTTATTATTCTTATTCTTTAATATGGAATTTGTTATGAAGTTTGACTAGCGTAATTATACCTTTAAAAATTCTGACATTGATTTAAAGATCTAACAAATAATGTAAACACTAGTTGAAATCCTTCGCGTTGCCTGGGTTTAACCCAGGGTTTTGTTTGAAAGCAGGTACAGACTGTAATTTTGAAAGTCAAGTGTGCAAAATTTCTTCAAGAAGTGCCATAAGATTCTGTTTTAAGAGAAAATGGTTATTTTTCGAAATCTCATGTAGAAAGTGACCTTTTTCTTGTAGGTCAAGTATACAAATTTCAGCAATCTTGGAATAATTTTTTTTTTGTCGTAATTATAATTAAATGTAAATTCGTAGAAAAATCGGTACTATTTGAACAGTATGTTTTGTCGCTTTGGAAACAGCGCTGTGTAAGTGTTTCTCATTACACTCCTCTTCGCGAAGTCAAATGATGTTAACGTTTTTATAGGCGTCCGTCATTTTCAATTGGAGGTTAATTATTATTTTTAATTATTATAACAAATTTATCCTCAAGAGAAATGTGAATCACGCCAATTACAGACTTTTGTTGTCTACGAGGGTAGATGGTATCATTATTATTTGACAATAATTATTTTCACTAATATGTTAATAACAATAGATGTTTCCTAATCTGAGGGGTCAGTAACCGGTCAATAAATACTCCAGTGTTACCGATTATTATTATCCTGCATCATTTCGAATACACATAATTACAAACTGTATTCTCTTTTGTAGTTTGCCACTTTTTTATGTTATTACGACACGAGAGTCCCAACAGTCGAACAGTCCGGGATTTTTGGAACTACGCTACCTTTAATATTGTGAAATTTTGTGTAGCAACAGAAACCATCCAATAAACCTATTTCTATTAGTTTATTTTCGGTTCAAGGGTTTTATAATATTATATCAACATACTCATGCGATGCCACTCAGCGTTTGGGTCCCACCCAGGCGTCATGTGTTCAATTCCTCTGCTGGCTAAGTCCTCCTACTACCACCACACTAAGCAACATTTTTCGCTTAGTGTGGTGGTAGTAGGAGATTTTCAAATGTTGTCTGGTTATTCGTAACCAGGGAATGTTTGTCTTTCTTTACACTCAGATTTTCACGTAAAGGCGCTGGTTGACAGGCGGCTCCGCTGCAAACTTAAACTTAATTTTTATTAAATTAAACAAATAACTTTGTATCAACCACTATTATATAATCACAATTACCTACATGTTTCGAAACCGATGGTTTCTTCGTCAGGGTAGAAATGACATGAAACCTGACGAAGAAACCATCGGTTTCGAAACATGTAGGTAATTGTGATTATATAATAGTGGTTGACACAAAGTTATTTGTTTTATTTAATTCAAAATGACGCCACAAAGTGATTTTGCGAAGTTTGAAGAAATTAATTTTTATTCTTTGAAAAAAAATGATGATTTCTGAATGGACAATAATAACTCATCCCGAATCTGGTAAAGATGACATAATATGGCTACTTGTCGAAAATTTAGACATTTCAGAAGGAATTAGCGCCGAAGACAGAATAATAAAATATTGTCGTAAACAGCTGCATTACTGTTGGTGTGTGAATGGCTTGGAAAGGGCCGGACAGGCGCTACCACACTGGCAACAACCCCAGGTCTGCAAAACCTATCGATAGTTATTGCCAAATAGCATGACTGTAAATAGCGAGATTACACAAGGATTACACTGCGGAATTACATCGGAACTATCTGGTCTTCCGCCCCACGTCCATTAAACCACTTTGGACTGGATGTGTAATAGGAACCTGGTCTACTTAAGTCGGAATAGTCGCATGTTATAATTGAGCCCTCGCCCCGAATAATGTTGTATCCAACAATATTCTAGAAAAATGGAAAAAACGAAACCGGTTATGTTTGATAACATTTTATATTTAAAATACAATAAACATACAATTCTTAAGACTTTTAAAGGAAAAATCGTGAAAAAGGGCTATTAAATTACATCATTGAAGAAGAAGATAACAATCTATTTTTTTTAATATGAAAATGAACAAGACACAGAAAAATAATAAAAGATAATGGTTGCAACTGGGAACCTCACGTCTAACCGCTACATACCAATTTTGCCATTGCACTCTTTTATGAGACTGTGAATTTCTCAAATACATATTTCAAATTTCAGAATTAACAATATTATCTTCGACTAATGTTTTTTTTTTCCTTAAAGGAATTTTCATTTGAGCTTAAAAAGCAAAAAAAACTATATGAATAATTGAAACAATTTACAATCGGGATTTTATCTTGAGATCAACATACAACATTATTCCATAAGCCTGTTTCAGTGGCTAAAAGGCATCCTTAACCATATTTTTTCTGGACGAATTCTACTTTTATGCATTCTTCAGTTGAAGTGTATCTAGTCTTCCACAGGCCTAAACATTTTTTTATTACCATAACCCCTATCTAATATGCCCAACATTATTCCATCAATAACTCAACAAAGATAATTCATAACAATTGCATAAAATCCTCACCATGCCATATAACTCACCCACAAAATACAAGAGCAAAATCACACAATCAATTCCAAGTGCCTACAATTAAATCAACTTTTGCCAAAAAGCACGAATCCTACCTCTCACCTCTAATATTCAACACCTTCTTAAAAGAAACCACTTACTCCATCACTAATAAAAATCTAAAATGGCTATATAGACAATGCAACATTTGGCTACTACACAAAAAAAGATAATGCATCACCAAGTTAATGCTAATCTCTTCCTAATCGATAATTCCTCAACCTTTTTTTACACATATTTTATCTTCTTTCTTCTTATTGATTTATTTTATTATTCTTGCAACTTGCATTTTCATGTTTATTTTCTGACTATTTATTTTCTAACTCTTTTCCTGTTTTTATCTTTTTTAATGTTCTAATTATTACCTTTTTTTCTGTTTATTTTCTTAGATATGAAATTAAACAATTTTTTCACTTTGTTCCACTTATTTATTTACACCATAGATGTTTATTTTCTGTTTATTCTGTTTATTTTCTGTTTATTCTGTTTATTTTCTATCTATTTTCCTGTACACCTATCTTTTTTGATGTTTTAATTATTACCCGTCTCAGAACAGACAACGTCTAGTGAGGCGGGTAACTTACTAGTTATAAAATTACTGTATTACCTCAATAAACGCCCGGGTTGCCGGCAATGAAATTGTAAAAAATTGTATTGATAGTTTTGTTAGATAAAACATTATTCGGGGCAAGGGCTCAATTATTATATTATTTTGTTGAACTCAGTGGCAGACTTTTCGCATAAAGAATATGAATTTCATTATGAATCCATCTTACTGTCTGGATTCTCTCTTGATCGGAAAGCGTCCGGTTTCATGCACCCACAGCCGCCGTTCATATATTTATGATGCGCAAATGGAGATCCTGCGTCGTGCGAATGTATAAACATATCGCTGAAGAATGTTCACTTCTCTAAACCCCGTCATGCTGACTGTGATGTCCAATGGCTGACAAATCACGACATCCAGATGTAGCCACCACCATCTATCTCTACAACAATATAGATGATAGAAAGGCATCTATCTACCTGATCTACCTCATCGAATTAATTAGACGAACCGCGCCAGCCAGTTGCTGAATTTGAATGAATACCTACCACACTATTCAGAATCGAAACAACCAACTTACATACTTACACAAACAATTCTCCGCCATCTCAATAATATATTTTTACGATTAGCATGTGATTATTTTACAGACACCACACAAATCCCAGCGCATAGTAAGTGCATAGTACATACGTGCAATTTTAGCTCAAGGTTTTCAAAACTGATTCAAGTGTTTGTTTAGTGTTCGGTAATGGCTATACCTATAATTTAATCAGGTTGTTGAGAATTCTATGAATTTAAACAATACAATTGCATCGGCCAGTTTTGGGATACAATCATCACAATGCATTAGCGGTAAAACAACAATACTTTAAGGTGATACCCGGCGGTGATTTTTCCATTCAAACGTATTCCCTATTTATCTTTCTGGATTTTAACCCTAGAGAAAATATTGTTTTTACGTAAAATAGATATCAGCTATCAACTAGCGCGTCGGTACTTTTTGTTTTTTTGATAAGTTACTTTTTATAGAGGCTATGACCTTCCAAAAATCAATAAAATTGACTGGTTTAAACGCCGCCAAAAAACGTTCAGTATACAAACTAGACAATGTTTTTTTTTTAAAAGCAAAACGTACAGACATAGAATAGTTTTTTCTTATGTAGTTGGTAAAAAAAAATTGAAAATCAGTACACTTTGGAGGAGAAAAGTGGGGAATACAAAACCTCGATTTTAGTTAGGTATTAGTAGCCCGAGGTGCATTGTCCCTTTCGGTCAATATCCGGTGGAGTAAGATCAACAGTGACAGCAACAATTTAGTAAAATCTAATTTTCAAATTTCTCCACCACCGGCTTTCATCTTAACGGCCCTCCACACTGGCGACCAAATTCACGTAAAAAAGCAATGCAAAATCCTCAGTATCCAATTATCCTTTACCTTTTTTTTATTTTCTGCGTCTTGTTGTGTTTCATGCTTCGTTCAGATTTATTATTATTATTATCTTATTCAATTTTTATTATTACTATTACCTTATTTTATATTATTATTATATTCTTATTCAATTCTTATTATACCTTCTTTTTAAATTGTTATTATTAATATCTTCTTATACAATGATTAAATATATTATATCGATATAAACTTCAAAAGTTTTTCAAATAAATTGAACATAGAAATAAACATAGTTTACACGATAGGTAGTCGAATCTGCTAGCCGAACCACGAATTATGGGAAAGGAACGAAGAAACCGCAAATGCCGCTTGCGGTTGCTTCGTTCCTGTCCCATAAATCATAGCTCAGATCGCGCTTAGGTTCGCAAATGTATACGCAGCATTAGACGTTATATAACAAAGTCCAATAAGCCGTGATTGTTTATTGGTTGTTTATCATAATTTGCACTGTTGGTTGACAATAAAACGTGACGCGCCGCGCCGTCTTACACAGATAAATAATAGGCGCATCCTTGCGTTTATAGGTATCTCTTGTTACCTTGCCCTCTGCAGTCTGCAACTCTCGTCTGGGGATATGTAACAAGTTCGACCGGCTTCATGGCTCAAAGTTAATTAAATGCTGACCTTGAATTTCCTATTCGCACTTCTCTTCTCCAGTTCGATGGTCAGTGATCACGCGATCAGCCAACCAACCAACCAACCAAGCAACCAACCAACCAACCAACAAATCTGACATATTTCTAGGGGTCGGGGACACGATTAGGACCCAAATAAACATAGAAACTCGCTTAGTGTTTTTTTTATCGTTTTCATGTTATTTTATTTATGGCTAATAAACTCGCGATTCACTACAATAATGAAAGACATGATACAACAGTACATATATATATATATATATGTACCTATTTTTTAATCTACATTATAAGCAGTGGCGGTTTTCTCTAAAGTGCGTTTGTGCGGCGAACCCCCAGTAAAAGATGAGAAAATAAAACACACTTGTTTTATAATAATATAAGCACATTATAGAAAGCGCGCCATTAAAATTCCGCATTAAACTCGCGCCACCGTAAAATACGGTAGGTAGGTACCTATCCCATTTTGTGCGTCTTAATATCCGCACAAAACTCCCCATACAAATGAATCTTAGCCGATACAGATTTCTCTGACGGTGATGAACAAAACAAGTTCTTCTTTCCAAATTTACGACAAATTTTGTGCGCTGCTCACGGCTCATAATGTCACGTGACCTCCGAACGCTTCCGAACATAGTCGAGTCTTACCGAAGTTGCACGAGATCGTCGCTAAATGACCGGCTGATGGTTGACCGTTGACCTTTGCACCATAGGGATGCAAGTGAAATGTTATTTTTTTATGTTATATTATGGGATTTAACTTTGTAGTTATTTTTGTACATTTTTTATTTTCTTGTTTCTGCATTTCTCCAACCGTTTGCTAATGACATTTGTAAATCTACTATTGAAGTAGCCCGATTTTGATTTCTGTTTTCGTTTTTTTTTTTTTTTTAGATAAGTCGTTATATTCTTTAGTTATATTTACGAAAGTTTCAAAAAACGCCGCATTGTTTTAAGTCGCTAGTTAAGTAATTTTGTGTTTTGCTTTTTGCTTTCTTCAGTACTGTTTCGGATTTTAAGCGTTTGCGTTTATTGATTGTCGCGAATATTCTGTCATAATTTTTTTATACAATGGCGGAATACAGTGTTGTGTATATAAAAAATAATGCTAATACCTATGAAAAGAGGTTGGAAATTAAAAATAAAGGGCCTCCGCGTCCCGATCTCTCATTAAATCAAGTTTGTGCCGCAAAAACCGAGAAATTTACTCGAGTTTTTAAACGTGAGTGGTATGTGAAGTGTGCTTGGTTGTGTGGTTGCAAGGAAACCAATCGGCTATTTTGCTTCCCTTGTCTAGTTTTCGGAGGCGAATCATCGTGGTGTAAAATTGGAGTAAACGATCTTTCGCATTTAACATCAAAAATTAAAAAACACTCGGCGTCCCAAATCCATTTGCTGAATGAAGTGCAATTGGCATCCATTGGCAGGCTCGATATACGCCAGAAATTGGATTCTGCTTATCGAAAATCGATAAAAGATTTTAACGAACAGGTTGATAAAAATAGGCACATTCTATCGCGACTAATCGATTGTGTTAAATTTTGTGGAGCTTTTCAAATTGCTCTCCGAGGACACGATGAGTCTTCTGAATCAGTAAATCCGGGGATATACCGGGCTCTGGTGGATTTCATAGCCGAAATCGACCATTCTATGAAAGAACACTTATCGGGAACGAGTATTTTCAAAGGAACATCCAAGGGTGTTCAAAATGATATTTTGGATGCCATCCTGCAAGTGTGTCGGGAACACATAATGAAGGAGGTGACCGAAGCCGATTACGTTGCCATCCAAGCAGATGAAACTACTGACTGTTCGACAATTCAGCAGTTGGTTATTATTTTAAGATACGTCCACAACAATAAGATTTATGAACGTTTCTGGAAGCTAGTGACACCAAAAGATCATACTGCAAAAGCCATCGCTGCTGAAATATTAAGCGAACTAAACGTTTTGAAAATAAGTGCAAATAAATTGATCGGACAAAGTTATGACGGCGCTGCCGTAATGAGTGGGAAGGTGGGAGGGGTACAAACTATTATTCGACAGACATTTCCAAACGCCTTTTATGTGCATTGCTATGCGCATCAATTAAATTTAATATTAGAAAGGGCCGCAGCAATTAACCACACGGTAAAAAATTTTTTTTCGAACTTACATGCTTTTCCTGTATTTTTTTCAAGATCGCCGAAACGCTCGAATTTACTAAAAGAAATTGTCAACAAAAGAATACCTTCCGCCCCACCGACTCGATGGAACTACAACACCGGAACTGTAAAGATCATCCATTCTCACTTGGAACCGCTCAAGGAGTGCATGGAGGCTACCATGGCTTTGGAAGACGGAGACTATAATACTTATAACCAAGCTCAGTCTCTTCTTTCTTATTTAACTAATGAAGAATTCCTGTACTGGCTAAATTTTTTCGCAGTTATTTTACCCCACTGTCATATTTTATTTCAAGGATTACAGAAGCGATCAATAGACCCTGTCAAAATATTGCACGGGATTATTCATTTCGAAAAATCCATCATGAAAATTCGAGATGATATTGCACCTACTTCTCCGCAGAAAAAACGCCGACCCAATGATGTCAAATATTCCATCATGCGAAAGGAAATTTGTGATGTTCTTTTAATACAATCGAAAGACAGATTTCAGTTTATTGACCACCTCGTAGCCTCCAATTTATTTAACCCAGAAAAATTTTCCGACTACAATAAAAAATTTCCTGAAGCAGATTTTACGCAGACAGTGAAAACCTACGATTTCCTCGAAAATGTCAAATTGAAAAACGAACTGATTGTTTTATATGGTCGCGAAGAACTGTACGGTGCCGATGGAGCCCTCTCAATACTGCAATATCTTGTAGAATGCTCTTTACAGTCCATTTTCAGTGAAACTCTTACATTACTCAAAATCATTTGCACGATACCAATGACATCGGTTGAAAGCAGTGGCGGTTCGTGGTCTTTTTAACGGGGGGTTCAGAATTTCAAGAGAAGATATATTGTCTAATCAAAATTTACTCTTATCACACAAATTAAATAAAGTTAGTGGAGGGGTACCTAAATAGGTACTATTGTTTTTAAATAACTTGATACTCCTCGACACAATTATTAAAAAATCAAAATAGTTTTAGAGGATTTAAATTGTTTAATGGTTTTTACAACACTCAACGTACGTTGCTAATTATTTTTTTTTTCAATAAGAAAAATTTCGTAGAATGTAGAATATAATATAATTGATATTTTAAAACTTAAAAAAAAACAAGAAACACAAATAAAGGTGCCCACGAAATAAAATTAGCTTTTTTCACATACACAAAAAATCCACTAAACACGTATACAAAAAAAATTATATTTAATTTCCAAACTTTTTTCATAAGTATTAGCGTTATTTTTTGTATATAACACTGTATTCCGTCATTGTGTGAAAAAATTAGGATAGAATATTCGCGACAACCGATAAACGCAACCACTTTCAATTTAAAAGCCAAAACAATACTAGATAAGCTCAACACAAAATTGCATAACTAGCGACGTTGTTTGCCGAAACTTTAGTAAATGTACTCGTAACTAAGGGATATGACGACTTATCTATAAAAAAAAATACGAAAACAGAAGTCAAAATCGGTCCACTTCAATAGTAGATTTACAAATGCCATTAGTAAACGGTTGGAGAAATGCAGAAACAAGTTAATAAAAAATGACTACAAAGTTAAATACCATAATATATAACACTTAACTTGCATCCGTCGGTGCAAAAGTCGACCGTCAGCCGGTCATCCTGCGACGATCTCGGGCTTCGTTTCGGCGAGACTCGTCAAAGTTCGGAGGTCACGTGACATCTTGACTCGTGAGCAGCGCACCAAGCTGCGTAGTTTTGTCCATTCTACCGGCACAGCGATTCGTATCGGCTATGATTTTTTCGTATGGACAAATGTGTGCGGATCGCAACGCGCACAAAATGGGAACAGATACCTTCCGTATTTTTCGGTGGCGCGAGTTTTAAAGACGGAATTTTAATGTCGAGCTATCTATGATGCGCTTATATTACTATACAACAAGATTGTTTTATTTTATCATATTTTTAATGGGGGTTCACCGCACAACCGCACCTTAGAGAAAACCGCCACTGGTTGAAAGTGAGCGCTGCTTTTCCACACTCAGCAAAGTAAAGACATTTTCTAGAAATACAATGACCCAAGACCGTTTAAATGCCCTGTGTATGATTAGTATAGAAAAGGAACTGATAAGCTCTATACCTGATTTTAATACCCGCGTAATTGAAGTGTTTTCCAATGCGAAAATTCGGCGCATGGATTTTTTGTATAAGTGAAACAAACAAATTTTATTTTGTGCCACCTTTATCTGTGTTTTTAATGTTTTAAAATATCAATTATATCTACTTAATTATTATTGTTGAAAAAACAATAATAATTAGCAACGTACATTGAGTGCTATAAAAACATTAAACAATTTAATTCCTCTAAAACTTTTCTCGTTAGGTATCTAATAATTGTGTAGAGTGTCAAGTAATTTAAAAACAATAGTATATACGTACCTACCCCTCCCACTAACTTAATTTTAATTGTGTGACTGCCGCAGTATTCGACGATTTGACGAAGGACAACAGTAAGTAAATTTTGATTAGATGTATCTTCTCTTAAATTTCTGAACCCCCTGTTAAAAAGACCACGAACCGCCACTGATTATAAGTTGCAAATATTTGGTAGGTTCCTATCATCTTGCGCTATTTCTAGCTTAGATCTGGTATGTACACAAATTAATTACACTAAATGGAGGATTGTTATTAGTTATTACTTATTACACTACTCATGATAAATTCATACTTATTGTTTGTAAAAAATAAAAATAATAATATAATGTGGATTGAATTTAACGTTTTTTTCAGTGGCGTCCATTTACTGTTGGCTGTGTGTAGTTTTTAAAGTTTGGGTATGAATTATTATGCATTTGATGTTTGAAAATGACTATTTTACTATCTAACATCTTCCGCTGATTGTTAGGGTCGCGCGGCTGGAAAAATTAGCATACAAATTACTCGATCAGATATTTGTCACATTTTCTTATTGGTCTATATAATTATCATTTTTTTAATGTGTATACCGCACAAGAGTCCCAACTGCTCCCGTGAGACTATGGCATCCCCTTATTGGGGTATGATGTGAGGTTGAAGGTTGTGGGCAGTGGAAGGAGATGCAGAAGGGGGAGGTCGGGAAGAATCTGGCTTTTCAGATGTGGTCATTAAACACGGCTAAAGCCATTTTAAGCACCGTTTCAATTCCGACTGGTGATGGTTTTACACCAGGGCGATTCTGCGTATCTTCGTGCCGCAAATATATTAAATTATTTTTCATTTCTTAGTATGGCTCGCTTTTCTTGGGGTAGGCATAGCTTTCAGTCTACATGGACCACACACTGTGCTGTTTATTATAGTTATTCATATAATATAATATTTTATTTATAAATATGGACAAACTTACCCACAGTAATATAAAAATTTGTTTGCTTTGTTCTGACGATATTCAGTCACCCCGCGACACACATAACAATTTTTTTCTGTTGCTGGTAAATGGCCACCTGTGTATACCTACACTATATTACACCTTCTAAGTGAATAGGCTTTTAGCCTAAAACTTCGTCCTCGAATATTAAAATATGCTAAGTATGATATGTATGGATCAGTTATTTTATTTATATTTCATATATAGTTATTTTTTATAATAAATTATTAAGTTGCTACACCAAGCAGTACACGCGGGAATATCTGTCGCGTTCTTTTTACGCGATAATTAGGTACTTACCCCCTACATACTTACCCTACAAATGGGTTTTTATCAGCCGTGTAAAATATTAATCACGTTTATTAGGTACATTCTTTGTGTATAACCGATAAACATAGCATAACATTGTGAATTATTACCTAATAGTATAGTGGTTGTTACCCGTGGAACTTTACCGCTTAGAGATACGCAAAAGACTGTTTGTTGATTTGAGTATACCTACGAGTATCATTACAATAGTTTTTAACGACGTAAAAACTGTGTAAATTGTACATAATTTTAATATATAAAATATACATCTGTTACAATATATTGTGTGTACCTACATAAGGACAATTTAAAAAAAATATATATATCTATCTATCTATATATTTTACCGACACAACATCTCTTTGAAAAACATTATATTATGATGATGTGGGCCTCAATGGTGCTGAAGCCCCATCAGGATGGTTATTTCATAAATTATATATTTTTTTAAAAGCAAAAACTTTTTCATTATTTTTTTTAATAATAATGGATGTCTTAACTAAAGGTGTATAGCTGCAATTGTTTTTTTCTAGTTGTTATGGAACGCTTTACTATACAGGGTGTTAAGGTACTTGACTTACTTGATGTTTTTTTTTCTACATAAACATAAAAAATAGTAGGTGTTGGGTAGTTGGGGGCGGAGTGAGTAATGGGGCCGTAACTCGGCTGAGTGACCAATGAGGTCATATAAATTATTTTTTTTGTTTGATTTTAAAGAAAAAAAAAATTATCATAAAATAAGTCACCGGAGACCAAAATTTCATGTGCATTTTTTACTTCAAATAATGTCAGGAATCACTGATTAGAGTAACTCAAGTACCTACGTCCCTGAATAGAACCTCTAATTAGTTTGAAAACCCACACTTTTCGAAGACATAAGGTTTTTAATGATAAACTAGCTCCGGCGTGGCTCGGGCTTAACAGTTTTTTGAAATCAGCTTTAGACGGTAATTTTCCTCTTATTTTAAAGTCAAGTGCAAAGTTTCATCAAGAATCAAAAATCTTCTTTTAGGATAGGGAAAGTGTTCTAGGTGGGAAAAGGGAATGGAGTGGTTTTTTAA
The DNA here is from genome assembly GCA_951813805.1 of Limnephilus auricula. Classification (NCBI taxonomy): domain Eukaryota; kingdom Metazoa; phylum Arthropoda; class Insecta; order Trichoptera; family Limnephilidae; genus Limnephilus; species Limnephilus auricula. The sequence continues at coordinate 18,318,990 of OX638388.1, read as the reverse complement.
TCTCGGAATAAAACTAGATTTATATTTTTAAAAAATCAAACCCACGCCGCCCGTCGCGGTCGGGAGAAACACTCTAAATAATTACTTTGATTACGCAATACAATATAACACCAGATATAGGTTGTACCTAATAGTAACATTTTACTTACCCTTGAGATTTGAACAAAGGTTGTTTCAGTTGTTTGTGGTCTGTTCGGCTTCGCTTCGGCATTTTAAAAACATGAATACGAACCGTCAGTTATTATCACTATATCTATTATTATTATTTTTGTTTCCTTGTTTCCATTCGATAATATTTTATCAATTGATTTCATGATATTAAATTACTTTATGAAGATTCTTACAAAAAAGATACTGAGGTAGTTTTTTTTTCAATTTAGTAATTTTTTATTGATTACCGATGTGTTATCTTAGCAATTTGCTGTTTGCATTTTAATAATGTATATCTTTTACGATTCATTTAGTTAATTAATTATTGTGTTGATAATACTCGGACGGAAGGATGTACAATGTACAATTAGCATGTTCATACATTTAGTAACGTTCTTCCGGCGGAACAGGTTACTTGGTGCGATTAGTCAGGTAGGTACTGCAAGTTGGAGTACCTGTTCCTAGTGATGATTCAACGTAAAAACTACCTGTGTATATCATCCTGATTGCTACCTGAAGATATATGCAATATGTCCGAATTTTATAGGATTATTAAAATACTTGAAACCTGTTTAGTTTATGCTACACACTATATTTACTTCAATTACTTTGTTATTGCTGTTGTAGAGCGTAAATAATATAATTTCCTTTACACAAAACCTGCAGTTTATACTAGACACAATTTACTTTGTTATTGCTGAGTGGGGCGCAAAGAATAACAAATACGAAACCTGGAGTTTATGGGCGTTTTCCAAAAAAGATGTCGGTGACGTAATAGGAATTCCACTTAAGTGAGATGCTGCATTTCGATAAAAAATATACGTAAATTTATTAAAGAAAGTATGAACTTCATGACAAAAAGTATTTAAATAGAAAATGTCAATAAACTTCGAAAATAATTGCAATTTAAGTTTAATACTATTGGTAAGAAATTCTTTTACGTCACTTTTATCATAAAGTTTATAAAGAAAATTAAAAGAAATTCATTATTTCAGATTTTTATTTACGAATTGAAAACACAATCAGTCTCCTAAAAAATATGAATAATCAAGCTTATTGAATTAAATATTAAGTTTTTCAATAAAAATATTCTTTTACGCTACTTTTGGACACTTTGTACTGTATATTTTGCGTTCTAGAAAGACGAATATAAGTTTTTGTTTTACGAATGTTTAATTATAACAAATTTAAAATTAATCATGAACTATATCAATAAACAAAAGAACAAATTTCTTTGAGATATAATAATTGATCTTAGAAAATAAATCACAGCAATAACAGGACAGTGGCGTAAGGGGAAAAATTTGGTAACGTTTAGGAATTCTTAGGCCTCGGCCAGACTGAGAGGCTTGCCCGGTAGCGACAGCGGGCGCGAAATATCAGTCGCATGTGTACGTACGTTGTGGCTACACTGCTGAAGGCGCGACAAGCGACTGGTATGGGAAGAGTGAAAGATACTCTCAGTATCACCCTGGTGTTAGACCACCATTCAGAATTGAAACGTTGCTTAATAATGACTTTAACCGTGTTTAGTGACTAGATCTGAATAGCCAGGTACTTCCCCACCTTCCTCTTCCCCACCTTCCTCTTCCCCACCTTCCTCTTCCCCATCTCCTTCCTGTCCCCACTTACCTTCAGCCTCAAACGTACCCCAATTGGGGATGCCATAGTCTCACTGGCTCCAGACGGGAGCAGTTAAGACTCATGTGAGGTATTCTCTATAAAAAAGGGCGATTTTACTTACTACCGCCACCGTGGAAGGCCCCCCGCGCAAGTACTTTTTCTTCCACTTGTTCTTTTTTCTTTTCTTTTTATTTTCGTTTCTGTTCTCTCCAACCTCTTCTTTTTTCTATTCTTCTTTGGTTAGCTCTCTGATTATATTTTGATGTTATTTTTGTCTTTGTAACTCTTTTTTCATAAAGGCTTCATATTTTTCAGGGTCGTTTTTAATTTTGTCTCTGTACCTTTTTGATTTTTCTGCAGCTTTCAACGGCATATTTGAACATAAAATTAAAATAAATTATTTATAAAAATGCACAAATAATTAGATAGGTAATAATGGGCTACACGTGCATACCGTGTATAGCCTGAAATAGGTAACTAAGCTGAAAGGGTATTAAGGTACTTGTTAATGTACACAACTTTAATTAGGTACAGGATTAACTAAAACACACAGGAACATAAATCATGCTACATTTTATACTTACTTAATCAAAATTGTATGAACCAGCTGATTTTATACTGAATTTCAGAGTTGCCTCTACAGTAATAGTTGCTCATATTGCTGTCTATATTAGTACTTCGACACCATTTCGACTCTTTCAGAATTAATCTTTAATAATCTTAATTAATAAAAAAAAGAAAAAAAATTATACACATAAAAATCAAATAATTTTTTCTTTTTAGCTATGCTGTTTTTTTTTTCAATGCTACATATATCACTCAACCCACATATCTACATGTAATAGTTACATTTTGAAGATACACGCAAAATATAAATTTATTTAGAAAATTGTAACACACCCAAATACACTAAAAGACGGACAGAGTGAACCGACCTTTAGAATTCCATTACGTCACTTTTAAGTTCCATTCACGAGACCGTTGCGTAAGAGAAGTAGCGTAATCGCGTCAATATTTTTTCGAAATGTATTTATCAATAAATTATGAAACTTCTGTTTGTTCTAACTAAACATTTCATAAAACAATAAATGAATCAATTTAATACAAAGTAGAGTCTAATACATTCTGGTAAATTACCTGGAGAAATACGAAAGCGTTGGTGGAACACTTTTTTAGTACAGCCGAGAACGACCACTTTTGTTACGATTTCTTGGCAAACTGGCTGTAAAAAACTAAGCATGGCCGCCCTTCATAGACTAAATAGGGTTGCTATTTTCGAAAATATTCATCAATTTGGTAATATTTTTATTGGAAGACGTCAATAATGTGGTGGCGTAGGCGGAAATTCCACCATACGCTATTTCGTAGGACAACTCAATATCTGGTATTTAAATTATTTTGCACGATAATTAATCTATATTTAGGTTGCAAATCGAAAATATTATCATATACTATTAGTAGAATTAGAAATAAATACTGGGATAACATTAAATAACATTAATTTTTGAACTCTTACTGGTAGTGGTAGGTGTAGGACATACCAGAAACAGTGACCTGTAGTCTTACTTATTTTAAAATAATATCGAAATTTAATAGATTTATTCATTATTTTTAGTCCATAAAGGTATTTATTTGTTATTATATTGGTAAAATATATGGTTGGTCATTAAAACCTACACAACAAAAGTTACTGATCCTGAAAGTGATGGGACACTGACTTTTATCTATGTACACTTTTTTTGAAAAACGCCCTTATACTAGACACAATTTACTTTTGTTATTGCTGTTGTAGGGCGCAAAGAATATAATTTCATTTAAATAGATACGAAACCCGGAGTTTATACTAGAAGCAATTTACTTTGTTATTGCTGTTGTAGGGCGCAAAGAATATACGAAACCTAAAGTTTATACTAGACGCAATTTATTTTGTTATTGCTGTTGTAGGGCGCAAATAATAATAAATACGAAACCTGGAGTTTATACTAGACACAATTTACTTTTGTGATTGCTGTTGTAGGGCGCAAAGAATATAATTTCCTTTAAATAGATACGAAACCTGGAGTTTATACTAGACACAATTTACTTTTGTGATTGCTGTTGTAGGGCGCAAAGAATATAATTTCCTTTAAATAGATACGAAACCTGGAGTTTATACTAGACGCAATTTACTTTTGTGATTGCTGTTGTAGGGCGCAAAGAATATAATTTCCTTTAAATAGATACGAAACCTGGAGTTTATACTAGACGCAATTTACTTTGTTATTGCTGTTGTAGGGCGCAAAGAATATATTTTCCTTTTTATTTTTAACTTAATAGGTAAAACCTCAAATTATAACATTTAAATTAATGAAGACAATATTAGCGAAACTCAATCTAAATCTGAAACAGAAAAATCGGAAAAAGATCGGGTCTCATCTGGGACTCGAACCCAGGACCTTCGGCTTTCCGGGCAGATACTCTAACCAAATGAAAATGAAGATAATGTTCATAGTTCTAGGCGAAGTATGATTCAGTGAAATATGACCGAATCGGATAGGGACACATTAACTCAGTGGTCATCTGCCGGGAAAGCCGAAGGTCCTGGTTTCGAGTCCCAGATGTGACCCGATCTTTTTCTGATTTTTCTGTTTCGGATTTAGATTTGAGTTTCGCTAATTTTGACATAAAAACGAAACCTGGAGTTTATACTACACACAATTATTTACTTCAGTTACTTTGTTATTTCTGAATGCACGGGCGGAAATAATATAATTTACTTTTGGCATAAATACAAGCTTGATTCAGTGTGCTGCTCCATCTGTATTGGAAAAGTTATTAAATATCTGTTCCATTTGTAGGTATGATAAGAGATACATTATACAATGAAGATGTGGGTGTTAATTATACCGCAAACATCATTACCTATGGCATAATTTACCTAATTTTCTACAAACGTAAAACATCTGGTTTTTTAGTAGTTAAACATTTTAAAGTAGTTATCTGGCGGTATATGCCTAGAAGGTTATACACCTGAATACATATAAACATTCTTGCAGTATTATATTATGTACAAGTATAAAAACTATTATAAAAGAACAATCTTCCGAAAGTGTGGGTTCTTAACACAACATTGACAATCTCATTGCGTGTTTTCAGGTATGTAGGCATAATCTACAGTGCGCTCGCCGGAATAGATGAAATGAGCCTTGGCTTTCCCGGTTGAGCGGAGCGAGTACTCATCAGAGTTGCGGAATACCTTTTGTGCAAAGTTTTATGGTGCGAGTAATCCAAACCAATCGGAGGTGAATCATTATGTGGAAGCAACGATGGAATAAAGATTATATTCCGTGCTAAGTCATAGACTATTCCTTATAATGATCATATAATAATATGTCGTCTCTGTATTCCTGGTTGGGAAAATATTTCTCGGAAAACGTTAAATCCATAATTAACATATTAATGATCGTATGTAAAAGTTGAAGACACGCCTGACAAATAGTGTCATTGTGAATGTTATACCCACTGTCTGTTAAGCAGACATATTTCAGATTGCGTCATTTTGAAGGTGATTGTGATTACTGATTAAGAGTGATTAGATTGATTTCGTTAATTTGTTTGTCTGTAATAATATGTCTAATTGAGGTGGGTAGAATCAAATACAGCAATCTCCACTTTTTTCAAATGTGAACCAATAATGTAACTTTGTTAATGATTCACTTATTTACCTACCAAAGCCGTTATTTGGAATTAAAACCAGCTCTGGGTGCCTTAGTTTCCCTTTATGAATAAAATTTTTAACTTATAAATGCACGAGAATTGCTGAAAGAAAAGTTTCTTTTGGTTTTCTCAAAATAAAGCATTTTAGAGATTGCTGCATTTGATGCTACACACCTCAATTACACTGCGACTAGATTTTGATATGACTGATCGTGTAGAGTATAGGCACGCTTCAACTAAATACAGTGGCGGTTTTCTCTAATGTGCGTTTGTGCGGCGAACCCCCAAAAGATGATAAAATAAAACAATCTTGTTGTATAGTAATATAAGCGCATCACAGATAGCTCGACATTAAAATTCCGTCTTTGAAGCGCGCGCCACCGAGAAATACAGTGTATCTATCCCCATTTTGTGCGCGTTGCGATCCGCACACATTTTTCCATACGAAAAAATCATAGCCGATACAAATCACTGTGACGGTGGAATGGACAAAACTACGCAGAATTAACCCAGTTTAGTGCGCTGATCACGAGTCAAGATGTCACGTGACCTCCGAACTTTGACGAGTCTTGCCGATGCGAAGCCCGAGATTGTCGTAGGATGACCGGCTGACGGTAGACTTTTGCACCATACGGATGCAAGTTAATGTTATATATTATGGTATTTAACTTTGTAGTCATTTTTGTACATTTTTTATTTTCTTGTTTCTGAATTTCTCCAACCGTTAACTAGTGGCATTTTTAAATCTACTAATGAAGTAGACCGATTTTGACTTCTGTTTTCGTATTTTTTTTATTGTTATAGATAAGTCGTTATATCCCTTAGTTACGAGTACATTTACTAAAGTTTCGGCAAACAACGTCGCTAGTTATGCAATTTTGTATTGAGCTTTCCCAGTATTTTTTCAGTGGGCTTTCAAATTGAAAGTGGTTGCGTTTATCGATTGTCGCGAATATTCTGTCCTAATTTTTTTCACACAATGACGGAATACAGTGTTATATACAAAAAATAACGCTATGCTTATGAAAAAGGTTTGGAAATTAAAAATAATTTTTTTTTGTCTACGAGTGTTGTAAAAACCATGAAACAATTTAATTCCTCTAATACTTTGCTGGTTATCTAATAATTGTGTCGAGGAGTATCAAGTTATTTTAAAACAATAGTACATATTTAGGTACCCCTCCACTAACTTTATTTAATTTGTGTGACAAGAGTAAATTTTGATTAGACAATATTATATCTTCTCTTGAATTTCTGAACCCCCCGTTAAAAAGACCACGAACCGCTACTGACTAAATATCCTACTACATGTCTACTCCCATTCATAAACCTGCCAAAAATAAGAAAGATGAACGAGAAAGCTTATGTTAGATTCATCGTTTATGCAACCAGTTATTATGGACACTTTTGATGTTGGTTTCTTTGACCTGACGTCCACACGTTGGTTACGCGTGTTATGAACATTGTTTGATGGTGGCATGAATATGAAATATCAAAAATGTGTTATAATTTTACTTTATATAGTGAACATTCAGAAGATAATCAAACATACTAATTTTCGTTGTGTGTGTTGTGCTTTAGTTAGTCCTGCATGAAACTTGGTGCATCGAACTCCAATTTGCTTTGAATTAAAGTGTAATTTTCAAAATTTCAACTAATTGTGTGAAGAATTCAGACAAGCGATTTGACGGCCTCCGTAGTCGAGGGGTAAATCTCTTGACTAGTATTCCGAAGGTCGCGGGCTTAAATCCTGGCAAAGTATTGTTTTATTAATTTTATTTATTAATTTATTTCAAAATTAATATACTTGCGGCATGTTCCAGAGTGGAAGATACTCTGAGTATGGTGTAAGACCACCATCCAGAATTGAAACGATGCTTGAAATGGCTTTAGCCGTGTTTGGTGACCAGATCTGATTAGCCAGATACTTACCCATTTTCCTTTTCCTCATCCCTTGCCGGCATAAATATAACAAATACGCCGTTCAGTCTTTCGCAATAAAATATTGCATTTACCTTGATATAAATCAATACTTCTCTGGATAATGACATCATCCCTCATGTGTATTGAATTATTTGAGTCTACATTTGAAGTCGAGCCAAGCTCCATTCAACCTGCATCCTATGAACCTACAACAGCGACTTCTCTTGCAATTTATTTGTAAGTTCACCCATTTTTTAAAAGAAATTTTTGTCTTACAACATTTTTCTGTGGGATGTGCCATATGATATCTTGACCATAAAAATAGAATATTTTATGATTGATCCACCTACACGGAGAAAAATGTTATTTGAAAAAACGATCATTTTATTAGAAAAAACGATCTTTTTAATAGTAAAAACGGTTAAAAACGGGACTGAAGTTTTTACGAACAAATTAACAGGGTTTCAATGTTTATTGGCGAGAACATGTAAGAATAATTTGTTGGTATACGTAATTTCGTACCTATTTTACCGCCAATAAACATTGAAACACTGTTAATTTGTTCGTAAGAACTTCAGTCCCGTTTTTAACCGTTTTTACTATTAAAATGATCGTTTTTTTTTCAAATAACATTTTTCTCCGTGTAGTCACCCCCATAATAAATATCTTAGGCAGTAATAAACTTTGTACAATAAATTCTAAAATCTTGGTAACGTAGTCCCAAATCATAAATAAGTAATCAGTAATTGGTTTTGTTAAACTTTAAGCGTTGTTTGTAATCTGAATTTTAAAACACAATCACGTGCATGACGCAGAACCAACGATTAATTCCGCAGTCAATAAAGGAAATTCTTTGGCATTAATAGATATCGATTCTCCCCCATTGAACCGTGTATTTACAACATTCGCGTTTCTATTCAAATTGAAAAGGTTACGACGAAGAATTAAGCAATAAGTGGGCCATTCGGAAAACTTCCACTTCTGCATGCCTCGAGTTCCTACTGCTGCTTATGTTCGGTCATTCATTTCTCGTTGGAAAATTGCCACATTTCAATTATTCACAATATTTCAGACTTCAATTTGATATCGCGCGAGAAGTTTTTTTTGAGTTTTTTAATTCTTCGCTCAATTTTAATGTTCATTAGACTCTGTAGAATTAATTTATATGTGTTTTTTTTAAGAAAAAAATTAATTTTTCTTTATTCATTTTGTTTGTTACAGGTTTGTTTTGCATGGCTTTTCTACTAACAAGCTAGGCAAATGCCCGTATTATGGTAGTCGAGTTATCAAAGCAATAGGCAAGTAGAGTGAAACATATTTTGACTTATAAAAAATATGTTAATATAGATGACATTCAAACTTAAATACCAGTTTTTTTTTAAAGTTCGTTTTCATAATTAAATTAATTCTGCAAGTTTGAATTTTATTAAAGCCCGCCAACACGGCGGCAAGAGCACAGCAGAGTCCGTGACGTAACCCGGTCCTTGCTTGTGTGAAATATAAGGGAAATATTTACAAAACCGGGACACGCTTAATACGGACGAAAAAAATAAATTTAAAAAGTTGCAGTAGTTAGATATTTACTAGTACTAATCAATTCAGTTACCGGAATTTCAAAAAAAGTGCATTTTAATGGTTATTTTTTAAATTTAAAAACACGAAATGTCATTTTTCACCGACCGCTATGTTAGGAACTGTTGCAAGTTTCGTTGAAAAATGACATTTCGTGTTTTTAAATTTAAAAAATAACCATTAAAATGCACTTTTTTCGAAATTCCAATAACTGAATTGATTAGTACTAGTAAATATCTAACTACTACAACTTTTTAATTTATTTTTTTCGTCCATATTAAGCATGTCCCGGTTTTGTAAATATTTGCCCTTATATTTCACACACGCAAGGGTCGGGTTACGTCACGAACTCTGCGCGCACGGTATTATGCCCTTGCCGCCGTTTTCGCGGGCTTAATAAAATTCAAACTTGTAGAATTAATTTAATTATAAAAACGAACTTTAAAAAAAAATAAAAATAGTGGTATTTAAGTTTGCCTGTGAACATTGATAAAAAAAGGACTCAACTTCCTTATTGACAATTGAATTTCGACGGCCTCCGTGGTCGAGGGGTAAGGCTCTTGACTTGCATACCAAAGCAACTCGCAGATCGAATCCCGACGTGCGCAAATAAATTTTATTTGATTAATTTGTCATATTATATAATTACTTAATTAAAAATAATATATAGTATACTTGCGGCACGTTCCAGAGTGGAAGACATATATAATATCGCCCTGGTGTAAGTCCACCATTCAGAATTCAAACGTTGCTTGAAATAGCTTTAGCCGTGTTTGGTGATCAGATCTGAATAGCCAGGTACTTCTCACTTTACTTTTTTTCATCTCCTTTTCTCTAAAAAAATAATTATATTATAAAGAAAATTTCTTTATCAATATTAAACATTTTATTATTAACATTTAATATTATTCCGGTTAGCACCTTCCCATATTTTGGAATTTTAGAACTTCAACACAATCATATAATATTTGATTGAGCGTATATAGCGAATTCCTATTTTAACTCGGCCGTTTGGAATTTCATCTGTCTGTATTTGTTTGTGGGTTTCATTTTTCGGTTCAAGATTGTGGCCGTGTTATACTATATTTTTATCTAGCTAGAGTTCGTATGGGCGTGGATGAAAATCCGAATAATCAGTATTATACCTACCTGAAGAATGTTTGAAAAAAGATTTGTCATTGAGATATTTCGGACGTTTCTTAACGTAACTTAACCTAACCTAACTACTACTAATAAATCACCCTATCAATTTCATTTCATCATATTCATATTTTTACACACTAGAAATGCGATAAATCAATTATTTTAAATATTTAAAACAATCGATATACATACATATTACTGCAACACATTTGTAAATTTTGTAAATCGTCACTAACGATGATAATGAGTTGAAACGACAGTGAATCAACGAGTGATGTGGAATATTTATCGACATTTTGCTATATATTTGCTTTATCTCCATTGTTATGTATAAAACAAATATATATAAATTTGTTAATGGCATAACAATAAAAATACACAATACTGGTATCATTATGTATTCTTTTATCTCACATAGAGCGCTCCAAACTCCCAATCATCCGTGAAATTTATACCTTATACATAATTCATTGTTATTGATGTTGGGAATAATCAAAACATAAATTATAAATGCGGGTGACCTGTTTTGATAGGAAAACTAGAATAATTTAAAAAAAAACTCTATCCGCCTTTCGTACTTTAAACCTAAATGATTACCTGTGGAATACCTACCGGAGATTTCCTTCAGTTTAAAAACTTTTGTCATTTTATAGGTATTTGTGTTTTAGCCACTTTTTGATATCACCTGTCTATTTTAAATGTAATTAGCTGAATTCCCAGGTTTTGCCCGTGATTTACACAGAGTTTTTCGAAATCAGACGTAGACATTAACCTTCCTCTTGCTTTGAAGGTCAAGTGTGCAAAATTTCATCAGATTAAAACTGTAGATGTTGTGAGACCCCAGACACAATTTATGCTAATAGATAGATAGTTTAGCAAGTTTGAATAAATCAACTGTTTGATAATTATTTTGTAAGAAAGTTGACTCTGGGAGTTGGGATTTTTCTTTTTTATCGCCGAGATCGAATTATTGCGCCGGTATGCAATACAGCCTGCGACTACTAAACGAGTAATACAAGTACACGACACGGAGAAAGATGTTATTCGAAAAATCGATCATTTTAATAGTAAAAACGGGACTGAAGTTCTTACGAACAAATTAACAGGGTTTCAATGTTTATTGGCGGGGACATGTAAGAATAATTTGTTATTTAATTATTTGTTATTTATGTTACGTAATTTCGTACGTATACCAACCAATTATTCTTACGTTTTTCCGCCAATAAACATTGAAATACTGTTAATTTGTTCGTAAGAACTTCAGTCCCGTTTTTAACCGTTTTTGCTATTAAAATGATCGTTTTTTCGAATAACATTTTTCTCCGTGTACGTAATATAAATACATACACCGTTCATGAATTATGTTAAATCCTTTGTTACCAATGACCACCCAATGATAATATTATGGTATTTTTGAAATTGGCATTATGGAAAATTTAAAATTACCATAATTTGCTAAATAAGATCGCGATTTTCCCACGAGTTACTTATCGGGACAATAAAAGGACACAATCATTTCCACATTCATTACGATCACTAGATATTTTTATCTGATTGACATTTGAAGATAAATAAAAATATGCTAATAATTTTGGATACCTAACGTTTTCCAACAAATAAAACCTCTCACGTTTGGTTATTAAATACATCTATTTTATTTTCGATATTGTTTTCTTGAATGAAATAATGCAAATCTTGGAAGTGGAAATTAACCCACTTCTCGACATCCGATCTAGCTGAAACTCGGCACACATACGCATTTCTCTTATATTGGCTACTAGCGAGATGGCGCAACTAGGTTTAAAATTAAAAATAGGTGTTTTGTAATTGGAATTCTGCTGTTCTAAGTTAACATATTATAGATTCCCCGTCTATTTGTAGGCTCCGCGCAGTTGCATTTCGCATTACCTACCACGATCGCAAACGTCCTCAAAAAATGAACAGCAATCCCAAAGCATATTATCGCCGTTGCACCGTTTAAATAATTTCCACAAAATACTGTTGGTAAATTGAGCGAAAATGTGAACATTTTGATTCAATTTCGTTACCTCTATTGATTAGAGAATGTTAGATTGTAAATAAAATTGCCTGATTACCTGCTGAATGATTAGAGAGAATGTTAGATTGTAAATAAAATTGCCTGATTACCTGATGAATGATTAGAGAGAATGTTAGATTGTAAATAAAATTGCCTGATTACCTGATTAATGCTTAGAGAGAATGTTAGATTGTAAATAAAATTGCCACTCGCTACCCCCTCTCTACGTTATTTCCAGTACAAATATTGAAAATTTAAATATTTGAAGAACTCCATTGATTTTAGAATGGTTTTATCCTTCGATTGATGCCATTGGATCGGTTTTTCTCCATTTCGTAGTTTACATATTGATTGCTTCAATGTCCGAAGCAATCAATGTCTCTTGGCGATGTGTTAATATTCTTGGCAATAGATATAGCCAAAATGCAGCTTCCGGTCTTATGCCTCATCAATAAAGGTTTTCGCTAAGCGAAATTGGGTGATATTCAAATTATTAAAAGCTACAAATGTATTTCAACGGAAAACATTCAACTATTTCAAGTTATTTCCATCCTGGCCTTTTTATGTAAGCTATGGATGCTTTTAGTACATAAATAAATATATATCTTTTATCAACATACTCTTGTCTATCAGAATTCTTCTTGTAAGTGCGAATTTATCAATCAGAAAGCACTGAAATAATCAAATTCATTCGCTGTACCCCTGTAACCATGTACCTACTTAATACTTGCGCACGGCGTCCAGAAACTCGTAGTACAAAATGAGTTCAAACTGGAAACTGGTGTATCTACAACACATTTGGAGTCGATTTTGTGATAAAATTGTTTTTGATTTGAGCATTCGTATTGTAAGTAAATCGACACCGAATTTGGAATTTTTAGGTTAATTTGAAAAAAAAAACGATTACTAGGGGTTATCAGACGTTGAATGTTTTCATTGTTGTCAAGTTTAATTTGTATAACTCGATTTTAATTCTTTTTCCTTTTTATACGTTTAAAAATATTATTATTTATAAACAATTTCTGTTGTGTAATTATTTTACGCCAGCTGTTTCGCCTTCCGAAGGCATTATCAAATTGTTGCAAAGCCACTTGCAGACCATATATTTATATTATTTCCATATACATATGTACTTATAATGAAAAACAATTTGATTTTATTTCCTTCTTCATTCTTCGCAAATTAATAAACGTAGATTTTATTTTTATTACCAAAAGTTTTTTTTAATCCTTTAGTTACCAAAAGAAAAAAAAATGGAAAAAAGTTTGAAAAAACAAAACTCTCAGATGGTCAGCTTTTTATGTTCTCACCAGTTTTCCGTTTGTACTAAGAGTTTCCGGACACCATGTATTGGTTATATCTACACATGACGCATTCCGGGAAAACGTTCTGTAAAATATTGCGGAAACGCAGCGCGAAAAATGATTAATTTTCTGAAATAATCATAAAAATACACAAAAGCTGAAAAGGATCAGGCAAGTATTAATTAGATAGATAGGTACATTCTGTTGTAAAATCTGTTATATTTTAACGCAATCTTATAATAATATTTCTTCGTAACGGAAACGCAGAGTATACGCAGTATTAGTAGCTTACAAATAGCGAACTTTTTTTGGCAAATCACCAAAAGATTTCGCCTGTCGTGATTGACATCCATTCCCGAGTATCCATTATTTAGATTAGAAAAGGATACTATATATATTTTTTAAATCCAAAAATGAGCGTATAATTTTGCGTTAATTTTATCGTCCGCGTCGCATTTTCACATTTTATTAATTGCGGATCATCGTTGTCTTAAAATCCACTTCAATTTAAGGGGTTCCGTAAGCATTACAAGGCAAAAAATATCCCTGGGACAAAAAAGATCACTAACCACCTGCAAAGTTAAAGATAGACAATTTCATCCATGTCTACGACTCCCTTGAAAGTAAGTAAACTGTAGATATATTACTAGTATTTCTATGAAAAGTAGCAGACCTCACATCCAAATAAGTATTTTTCTTTTATTTAATATTATCAAAACCAAATTTTTCTCTGAAATCATAAAATTTGTAAGTAGGCACTTAAATAGGTACCTATACATAATACTGTTTAATTTTTTAGGAAAATTTATTAAATCAGGAATTACACAATTTGTCCAAAAAAACTGTTAACTATACTACACGGAGAAAAATCGATCATTTTAATAGTAAAAACGGGACTGAAGTTCTTACGAACAAATTAACAGGGTTTCAATGTTTATTGGCGGGAACATGTAAGAATAATTTGTTGGTATACGTAATTTCGTACGTATACCAACAAATTATTCTTACATTTTCTTGCGAATAAACATTGGAACACTGTTAATTTGTTCGTAAGAACTTCAGTCCCGTTTTTAAACGTTTTTACTATTGAAATGATTTTTTTTTTCGAATTACATTTTTCTCCGTGTACCTCCGTTGACGAGGCAACTGAAACCAAACTAAAACCGGCTGGTGGCTATGGCTTCCAACCAAACTTCCATCAAACTTCTATGACGTCCTACTCAATTTCTGTAATTATCTCTGATTGTTTAACCATAGACGAAGAACAATCAGCTGTCATCGTAGACATCTGTCGCTGTCAAATTAAAAAAAAAAAAACAAGAAAAAACTAGAAAACTGACAACAAAACTGGCGCAACCATGACAACCGACCAAACTGGCAACGGCCGGCCACGGCAGCTAGCGGGGCGAGTTGCGAGTTGACATTGAGTTAGTTAGTTGAGCCTTGCCATTGACAACGGGTTTTTGAGAAATTGTGTAGTGTGCGGGCCATCACATTGACATACACAGGATAGCGAGTTAGTTAAGAGATAATGATACTCGTAGTTGCAAACTGGTTTTTTTCAGTTGCCTCGTCAGCGGAGGCACTTACTATCTCAATGACAAGTATTTTTTAAAAACTTTCTTCAGGCATGTACCTAGGTAGGTAGTAGGTAGGTACCATAACATTGAAAACCTCAGTCAAAGTAAGGCTTGCTTGAATAATAAATTGTATGCAGCAGATTTTCGAAAGCGGAAATGGTATGTACAAACAAATTTACAAACAGAAACAGGACTTCGCTACGCTCAGTCAATTATTCCATTGTACAAAAGTGTGATTAGTGCCTGATCTACTGTGCTGCGGATGCCTTGTCTTGTCGTGCGGCAGACATTCCGTATTGAATTTGAATCCATCATTGATCGAACACGACAAACGACGAGGATGTGAAATGTTTTGTGCGGAGGAATGTCTGCTTGGAATTATTAATAAACACAGACAATAGGCAATGGGAATACGTAACAGGAATATGTACTAATATAGTGAGTAGTGCAGGATCCTCGCCGAGTGATGGTTCGAGAAACCATTTCGTGTAGGAAACTTGTCTTCTAGCTTTGTGGCTGAGACGTATGTTGATGACTTATTGTGGTGGTATTGGTGGTAAGAGAAACTTATTAAACTTAACTCAGCTATATATCAATTTGGAAACCCACCTGACAGACGTGAAATTCGGGATGTAAATAATGGAATGTAGCCAGGAAGCAGGAGTGTGCTAATACCGTTGATTGCACAAAATGGGTTCTAAATTCTAAGGTATAATAATAATTATTTTATTTTTTCAATGCCGGTAACCCGGGCGTTTATTAACATTCAAGTATATTTACAGACCAATATTATTATAATAACCTGCCATTGCAGAGTTTTTTCAAAATTGTATCGGATTTTTTAAAAATTTCAAGTCGCAGAAGCGACCCGTTCTCCGTGTTTCCCGACTATGCACCGGTGCCGAGGGGATCAATGACGCTAGTTACTCTGAGCATCTTCCATTGAAATACCGGTAGAATTATGATAGTATTCCCACCTGACAAGTGTCAACCGTGTACATATGTTGGGCGCGTGTTTGGCGTGTTTCCCGACTATGCACCGGAGCCGAGGGGATCAATGACGCTAGTTCCTCGGAGCATTTTCCATTGAAATACCCGTAGAACAAGGATAGCATTCCCACCTGACGCCTGTTTCAATGTACCGAAGCAATGAACCATTTTATAATAATGAGTGTTACTTAATAAATGTGTGAAAGATAAGTGTATCTGAAATAATAAGACCCAGAACATCAATGAATATTTATTTTAACTATTATTAATGAAATGCTTGTGTTAGAACATGATGTTAAATTTATTATTTCAAGATCACAACGAGCAAGATGTATTAATATCATAACTCAATAAAGGTATTTAAAAATATATATCAGCTGGTGCATTTGCTCGAAGAGCCAAATGCGGTTACAAAATCTAATTATAATGTCACAAGTTTAAATATTAAATTAATGAATTTAGAGAGGTCAAAGTACTACACCCGAGCGCCATCTTATTTTGTATGAACAAGAAAACAATTAAATTATCTGAAAGATAAACCATAATTTAAAGTGAATCTAAAATTAACATTACGATACGAAATCTAAACGAACTCATCTAGTAAATGCAAATGCCCTCGCCTCATTGACGTACAACGGGAAAAAGGATCTTGGCAATATTATTTTATTAAATGTATGTCTTCATTTTAATTTTATTTATTCATGTTCACTTATTTTTACTATTTGTTCAAGTTTATTTTCAGTCGGTTTTTTTTTCTGTTTAGTTATTAATATCGGCACTTTTAGTGTATTTCAAAAGTTATACCTTTATCCGTATACAGATATCCGTGTACATAATTCATTCATATATGGGATTTGAATAGTGATACGAAAAGACAAATTATGAGCCAAGAAGTGCCAAGAAGAGACCAGAAGAGACTAGCACTTAGAAGTTAACTGGTAAGCAGTTCACATCTAGCTCACTGAATAGTCACGAGCCGCTCTGGGGGTAGACTGCTAAAATTTAAAACTATAATGCTATGAATTTTATTGAAACCGAGATTTTTTTTTAAGATTATCAGAATTTGCATGAAAAAATTTCAACTCGATTTGTTTTCAATATTTACTTACTGCTTTTGTTTTTTCGCGTGTCGACATTGAAGGAGTTTTCGGTAGAGCTTCTTTAAGCCTACTTAGGTACTTTAATAAAAAATCTCGTTCAAGCCCAAATGGGACTTCGTTTACTTTTAATTTATTAGAATCAGAACAATTTTTACTATGAAAAAAACGTCGATTCTGATCCGAACTTCTGAGGCCAACGAGCTGAGCCGCATGATCGCCGGATTGATTCCAGACTGTTTGTGATGAAAAGCCTAAACAAATTGCAAAGTACTCCGTAGATAAGATTTCTTGTGCGTATTAGATATTATCAGTCAGTAGTGTTCCATTGTTTAGAATTAGAACGATACTCACTCGTCGCCAGTTTAGCTTTAGTAACTGAAGGAGTCCAAGTGAACTCTTCAGCGGACGGGCGACGCGTCTCGGGGAATACGAATTGGAAGAATTGCGATGGAGACCGTAAATACTTTTTTTGCATATACAACAATTATTAATATATTAACGAATTCAGAGTTATTTTGCATTCAATTTCCCCATTTTATTCCATAGTAATTGGAATAGAATTGTAAACGTTTAACCCACCTGCCTCCCCGTGAAGCGCGTGCAGCCACCAATATCCGCCGGTTGTCATTTAGAATTGCAGATCAATCTAACTCTGTGAAATCGAACTTTAATATGTTTGCAATGGCATTTGCGCGGATTAAAGTTTATCTGCAGAATTAATAATTCATCATTCCTCTCGTGTTTTACTGTTCGGACTGTTGCGAGTGCATATTATAAGTAGTTGTGAGTGGTCTGGTTCTGGTGCCCCCTGAGTGAATGAAATTAGATCCCTTCAAGCTCATCT
Organism: Limnephilus auricula; assembly: GCA_951813805.1. Classification (NCBI taxonomy): domain Eukaryota; kingdom Metazoa; phylum Arthropoda; class Insecta; order Trichoptera; family Limnephilidae; genus Limnephilus; species Limnephilus auricula. The sequence continues at coordinate 18,301,027 of OX638388.1, read as the reverse complement.
CCAACACGTGTGACGGAATACTGAAATTGATTGTGTTTTGTGCCAGTTTTATGCGTATTTTTTAATGCCATTCGAAAACGCGCACACATTTTAATGTTCAAGTTCCTGTTTTAAGTGCAATTATGTTTGTAAATACTATGCAGAAACTTGGCTTGTAAATCGATGGTTTGCAATTGTATTTTTATCTTCCACCATTTTATTCACAGATCTGTTAAAAATGTGCGTTTTAATAAAACACAGAAATGGATAGTATAGGTACAAACTATTTTAAAACATTCGTTTTAATGTACATTATTACCAATACATTGCCTAAAAACCTGAAATATAATTTAACATACCGCCCACTTTATGCACTAAGTTACCTAAGTATTTTTAATACAATAATAACTACAATATCCCTCCCATCTAGTTTTTATGATAGTTGTATCTATGCGATAACGCGGCTAGATATCGATAATAGTTTGTTTTAGATACCGGTGTTTTAATTCGTTGAATCATTGAATCGATAGAATTATTATTTGAAAGAACCTACAATCATTTCGCAGCCCTTTCGCTTTAATTAAATTATAACATTCTTGTAATATTACTTAAACCCCAAGGTTAGGCACATAACAACTCGTGGATACAACCATACAGTGTAATTATTATTCTGTACATCGATCGTATCCATTGTTTTTTTAATCAATTTATTGGCAAATTCATTCTGCCGTTTATTTTATTCCCTTTTCGTTAAAATAATTATTAGCCTTTTTCACTAGTATAGGGTGGCGCTAAAGTTGTCACCCGATGTTCATTGGCTGTAATTTGTTTTATGAATTAAAAAAATTGGTTCTGCTTTTAGATTGTGTTTATTAAATTGTGTTTATTTTTTTTTTCTATTAAGTCGAAACAATGATATCGGCCAAGTGGCCGCCGCACAGTGGGCTGAAAATCGCCTTTCATAGACATAGAAACATGAATTTTCAAGGGGTTTTTTTGGCTAGAAATGGATTCTTCTGCTCATTAATATCTATGCTATAAAATTTCTTATGAAGCAATTGCGTGTACAAATGAAGGAGTTATAATTTTTAAAGAAAAAATTGTATGGCACTGACATTAAAAATGAGACTATCTCTGGAATCATAAGGTTGGCCATTATATCCTTACACACAAATATACTACTATTTATTTGTATTTTTTTGACATACTTCGTATTGTGGCGCGACTTGCGCTTTTTTTTTAAATCCTCAATGTTGAAAAAAAACTTTTTATGTTGATGATTCATTTTAATGCTTAAATGCTTTACATATGAGTATGCTTTGTCCAGTTTACAATATTTTATTGACACTATAAACCAAAATTTTGCATTAAAATGAATCATCAACATAAAAAAAGTATTTTCTTCAACATTTAGGATTAAAAAAAAAGCGCAAGTTGCGCCACAAAACGAAGTATGTCAAAAAAATACAAATAAATAGTAGTATGTGTGTAAGGATATAATGGCCAACCTTATGATTCCAGAGATAGCCTCATTTTTAATGTCAGTGCCATACAATTTTTTCTTTAAAAAATTATAATTCCTTCATTTGTACACGCAATTGCTCCATACAAAATTTTATAGCATAGTAATGATCAGCAGAATCCATTTCTAGCCAAAAAAAGACCCTTGAAAATTCAAGTCTCTATGTCTATGAAAGGCGATTTTCAGCCCACTGTGCGCCGCCAGAATTGTTACCATACGGGCCCGATTTATGGTATTTTCTATCACCCTTCCGGCGATAGGTTCTCGCATTCTTGACGGATATTCGCTTTGAGGCTTGAGACTTGTTGAAATAGACTCGTGATTTCAAGAAACCCCACAAAAAGAAGTCTGGAACGGTTATATTGGGCGATCTTGCCGGCTAGTGCAACTCACCAAACGAGAATTATGGTGATTAGCACTGGCCGGTTTCAATAAAAAAAAACATTTTTTCCGCGTTCTTGAGGGATATAGCGATTCATGTTTTTTTGACATGTATTTTGTATCTGTCTACTTCACAAATGTTAAAGCGGAACTGGCATTTGCCGCCATTTGCAAGAATTATGGCATCTTCCGATAGGGTGATGACTTTTGCGCCACCTTATATAACCGTGTGAATGCGTATTTCACTTCCGTTTGCGGAAAAGCGATTAAAAACCAATCAATAAGTAGTTAGTGGTCGTTATAAGATTATCCTTTATTCCATTGAAATAGATTTGCCTAATAGGCGTTTGATTCCGTTAATAGGAGGTTTACATTGATTGTTGGTTGGATTGACTGTGTAATATATTGTAAGTACACAAACGAAAAGCGTTTCTTGTTATTCGCGCTAATCCGCGCTACGAACGTAAAGAGCTCCCACAAACCGGCGCCAAATTTGTTTGCTCCGATTTCAAGACATCCAAATCTAAATTTATTTTGAATCTTTCACAGTTTTACGAAGTATTCATCATCGGATGAAGAAGAGGCACTTTTATCTAGACATATGTATGTAGTTTAGCTGGTGCTCTCGTAGAAGAAGTTAAAGTTGAAGAAATGGTTACTTGACTTTTATTTTTTGTTACATTTTAGCTTATCATTTTTTTCGTATGTTTTTGTAATCTTCGTGAAATAAAATATTTAACATTTGTAAATTTCCAATTCAATGAACCAACTTTATCTATTTTACAATTTTAACCGTGATTAAAGGTAAGTACATATTGGGTCGACGTACGAAAGCTACGCTACACATAACGATATCTGGCCCCCTAGCACACTCGATCGATAATGCTGTCCTGAAATCGATGAGATCGATGGCTGTCCTGAAACGGGAATCCTTCCCAGTTGGACAGACAAAGGATCATCTTGTATTGTATGTTTGTATTTTATAAATAAATAAATAAGGATTGAAAGGATAACTTTCCGTAATTTCTCATCGTTCCCTAGCATGACTGCAGATTGCCAGCGAATAAGTGACAGTTCACAATAACCTAAGTGGCCTAATATATTCGACATCAACTGCTGTTCGGGCGTTAGCGAGCTGCAGTTGTCCTAGTACATAAACCGCCACGAACGAGAACCGCGAATTTTTGAATTGCGAAAATTTGCTGTCGCCGCGAATATTTGCGCCGGTTTGTGGGAGCCTTAGCGGATAGTCTTAGTCTTCGCGGATCGAGCATTCTCAAATCGACCCATTTCCCTTGACGTCGGCACTCGGAATCCCCAAATCGGATTACTGCTGACTAAGTCATGAGCGGTGTTCTGGCCACTGAACAATACTCGCGGCACATATCGCTTGTTTGCTGCAGTGACGACATAAATCAAACATAAAAAATAATATAATTACTTGTTTGGTCAAAAATAACCTTCTTAAAAATAGTCTTTTTTACTAGTGACGTAGTGGAACTATCGAAAGTTAGCGCGAGACAACAGTAAGTAAGACGGCCTCCGTAGTCCAGGTTTAAGACAATAGACTTCGCTTTTCGGCCCATACAAAAATGACGCCCGGGTAAAAAACACCTTTCTACATCGAAAATGTATATTTTTTTTAAATTGCCTTCTAGAAGGTAAAAGCCATGTCGGTATGTTTTTAAATTTTCGATGCGTTTCGTAGTAACGTAAACATTCACTGTCAAGCATGCATAATTTATCGGAAAATATGACTCAAGGAACAAGTGCTGCTAACATAATTCTCGTAAAGAATTACAAAATTATAAAAAAATATAGACAAATCTTCTTCTTTCGAGAACATATTCTTGTTTTTAAATTACAATTTCGTGAAAGTTTGGGTGTTGAAAAATGTTTTCTCCCGAAACCCTTTTTCGATCAATTTCTGTAGGTAAATATGAGCGTTGTCCCATGCGCACATTTCGCATTCGCATGTAACGTAAGTGTGTGTGAACTTATTGAGAGCGGGACAGAATAACCGACGCATGTGTTCCGCGTGTGGTGCAAAGTCTAGCCTCTTAACGCTCTCTACTCTCTCTACTCCAAATCCCGGCATGCGCAAATAAATTGTATTTGATTTATTTGTGTTTCTCTCATCAAATCTCACGACATACCCCAATTAAGGGTGGCATGGTTTCACTGGTTCCATAAGGGAGCAGTTAGGAATCTTGTGCGGGATTCACATAAAAAATAATAAAAAATTTCTTCAAACTTCGCAAAATCACTTTGTGGCGCCATTTTGAATTAAATTAAACAAATAATTTTGTATTAAACCACTATTATATAATCACAATTAACTACGTGTTACGAAACCGATGGTTTCTTCGTCAGGGTAGTAATGACATTAAATAACACAAGAAACAAACAAGTATAGACTAAAAAGAACTATGATTTTTTTTTAATAAAATGGTGGTTTAATACAAAGTTATTTGTTTAATTTAATTAATAATAAAAAAAAGTTTCAGTGTGGCTTCACGATTTCATGTAATACAGTAACTAAAAATAATCAAACTCATTTCCGAAAAATTTACTTATTTGAAATGTGTCATTATTTCAGCAAACAAGCGACATTATCTCATGACTCTCACGAGTCCGCGTATTCTGTTTCGGTACTCTTTTCGGGCTTTATCTTACTATTTCAGCGGTGCTGTCAGTACCTGAGAAGCAGGCCATTGGACGTACATTTTTAAATACGCCAATTTGATGAAGTTATTCGTACAATTTTAAGATTTTCGACGCAGTAAATTAGTTTTTTTCATGCTATGTACCTATGCATGGAACGAAAAACATTTACCCAATTTCCAAAGTTATTCTTTCAGTTTTTTAGTTTAGAAAATTTCCTGAAACTTCTTCCAAACATTTATTGTCAAGTGTCATTTCGTCGCATTAATTCGTAGACTGCGTAACTCCAAATTTTACGAAAATACTGCCGTTTGGTGTTAAAATTAGTCCCGCACCGACTAGTAAAACTCACAAATTAAAAAAAAATTCTTAGACACAAATAAGGAAACTGCGTAACACGATGGTGTCATTTTACTCGCGAATGTGTTTGTGAAACAAATGTGAATGTATTATTTATTAAAAAAAAATTACTGAAAAAAAACATGTTTTTTTACGTCATTTTATTTCCAAAACTCCGGTAAATTAGTGTTTACCTAATACGCCCAAATTTCGTGATATCTTCAAAATCTTCTAGCCGTTCGTTATACATAAAAAAATTATCAGGAATACCAACATACCAAAGTGACAGTGAATGAGCAAATGATTACAAATATGGCCAAAATCTCACAAGACGAAGCTAATTTTAATTTTACGTAAATGAAATTTATAATGAAATATTTTCCACTTCCCCCAAGGTCTTTTAATGTAATTAAGGTGATTCAAAAGATTTTTTCATAAAAAAGTGCGCGTTAACCGATGCCAGCTATATCCAATAATTACCTTATTTGGAAAACAGATTTAAATTATTAGTTATGTATATTATTATCCCTCCTAAGAAATAACAAAATCTAGTCCGGAGAATATAAATATATCCGTGTCTACATTATTTAAAGCATCGTTAGATAACGATTTCAGATTCGCTCAAAACTTGCCACCAGGAAATGTCACTCGGAGATGCACTAATTTGTTTCTCGCCAGTTTGAATAACGTCCCTATTCCAACTCCCAACTAATCTGAGCTATTTCCAACTCCAGCCAGGATTGTTGTTCCGAGCCGGAATCGGATTGTGGAATGGGATTGGAAAACAATAAAGCTTCCCATACCAACCGTTTACTATTCTACCTGTAGTCAAGTTGTGTCAGATTTAATGTATTTTATGGGCCATAAAATCAATTTTCGCTGACACCTTTTTATAGGCTTTATGCACGTTTATCGTTCACATTATGTAATGCTTTAGCGGGCTCGTGCCCGCTCACAAAAACAATCACGATCATATCAAGTCTCCTCGAAACGATATTACAACGTAAAGTTGGACACACACAATAGAGCTAACGAGCCAATTGGAACCGCGCCGAGCAAAAACTCATCGTGTAATCTAATAGGGAAACTTAGGCGGCTCGGCGTGGCTCCAATGCCTTGATATTCGGCGATTTTATTATGTTCTTCAGGGCCTCCTGAGGGAGTTCCTGTAAAAAAAGTACAACATTTAGCGAGTTGCGCCAAAGAACGGTGGCTCGGCTCGGCCGTAAAAAAAATTTTAAAAAGCTATTTTTTTACCTACATAATTTTTTATACCTACTTCAATTTTAATTATTTGTCGTGAATTTGTGGAAAAATAACGTATTTTATGTACCCGTGTACGATTTTAATTCACAATGTTCACTCGATGGTAACATATCGAACGGGCCTGGGTGGCGTGGCTCGGCTTGGTCGTGTGTGTTACTTTAATTTGGATCGTGTCCAAGTGTGATTCAGCTGTGTGTCAAGCTTAACAGGCTTTGAAGGTTTGCCTTAAGAGGTCCTAAATCTTCACTCGACATCGCTTTTGTTGTTGAGTGAGTAAGTCGGTACCCAGGTATAGCTAACGCAATGAGAGTTGGAAGCAATAAAAATGCATAGAATTGATTGTATTGGTGTATTCGTGTGGATCCCAGAGAGCCGAAATGGCCCTCTGTCTTTCTTACGCCCACTTATTGTAACTATTGTAGGCCCTTGAGGTGATTTCTCACAAAAACGGCGCTCTAGAAATTATCCAATTATTATTATTAAGAGACGGCAAGTTTTAATGACTTGAGTACACCGGACATACGGGGTGTCCTATTCATTCAGTTCGTAATGTGATGTAAACATATCTACATATCGCAAGTGAAATAATTACTAGTTTTTAAACTTGGAATAATTGGTAGTTTTGATAATTTTTACTGCGAATCTTTATTAGTAGATTTACAAAGTGTTTCTAAAGTGTGCAAGTGTTAACTTTATTACGACATCTTGGAGTTCTGTTACAAAACGGGAGGTAGCAAATCACTGAATGAGCAAAGTCGTGAAATTTTATTCCGCGTCTTTAATTATTTTATGCATAATATAAAAAACGGCGGTCAATTTTTAAGCATGAATGACTTAGGCCGTTCTTCCATGGAGCTACCTTCAAGCGACGCGATCGCCGCTCGTCTGTGTTTTCCATACTATTATTAGTGTTTGAAAACGCCGCTAGGTGCTACACTAGCAAATTTGTTTGACAGGTAGCGGTAGCGTCGCTTGTGAATAGCTACGTGGAAGAACGGCGTTATACCTATGATTTGACGTCTAAGGCAACTAAAGTATCACAAACCTTCGGCATACCGTATCTGGAGTGGCAAAGTAAAAACATTTATACTTCTAGTAAATAGAATAAATTAACATTAAACATGCTTTGTAAAATAAATATTTCTGCTCAGAATAATAATTATTCCCCAAAAAACAATTAGGTATAATTTCCAATTGCCGTAATTTCCGTGAAATAGACTCATTATCAATGGAAGTTTATTATTTATAGCAATCTTAAATAAAAGCTAAGAATTTTTAGTATCCTTGTCTTTATTTATAAATATCCACTTGAATTCAATCCTGAAGATCACATTTATTTTTTTTTTTTTATAATATTTTGATAAAATTCAGTATTTTTATAACAATGTTGTAAAACAAAATAAGTTTTATATAACCGACTTCAACACGCTCTGGCTTCGAATTCTGAATTGTGAAATAATCATTAATTTTTTTTTAAAAATAAAAACCTAAAATGAAACACGCTGTGTGAAAGTTTTATTTCTGTGTGAGTACTGTGATGAAACCTTCTTAACTTGCTATGGGTAGGTATGGACCCACCCTGGGATCCTTCTGCTGTAGGGTTACAGATTTCCGCGCCATCGAGACCGGATATCCAATATGTTTTAGTAGATCATTCATAAAGATAAAATTAATTTTATTTTCGATATAACACGTCGGTACCTTTATAACATCAAGCCATATCATTCCTTATCCAATCTCATTCTACAAATTAATTATCTTTATATTCTCCTTCTTACGTTATTTACTAAATAGTTGAGATATCAACGTAGAATTTTACAATGATTATAATAACTTTTTTATGATATAATCGATTTATCGATATTCTGATATAATAATTAAAACACATAGTTTTAATCCGTGTATGCACATTACTTAATATCTAATCTTGCAAAAGCACGTGTATCTAATAATAATTATCATTCCACTGTTCATTGAATATTTTATTTAATGAAATATAATCTATCTATGTTTCTTCTATATATTTATATAAAGAATAGTGTCTGTGTCAGGTGGCGTGAACTTGATTTTCATACAAATCTACAGTTTTAATCCGCGATTGATGAATTTTTTGCAAACTTGACCTTTAAAGCGAGACGAAGGTCTTTGTCTTCATGGTTTCTAAAAACCACCCCATCGCCTTTTCCCACTCCTTAATGCAGAATGTTTATACTTCTTGATAAAATTTTGCACATTTGACATTGAAAATAAGAGGAAATTACTGTCTACATCAGATTTTGAAAAACTCTGCGTAAAGCCCGAGTAAAGCCAGGAACTTCAACTAATGGAATTATAAAGTATTCACTAATAATACTTAAGGGCGCGCTACGCCGCTCAAAAATAAGAAGATGGAGAGATACGACAATACGAACGCGAGAGCGAGCGCGCTAACATTAAAAACCATAAAACTCATGCGAAAATTGTGAAAATGTTTAATAAAAGACGACTGGTTTGAAAAAGAGCAAAAATCTCTTTGGGGATGTGTCAAGTAGCATTTAAAGAAACATTATGAATTTTTTCATACATATAACTTGTAAAATAACAGAAACAAACGTGTTAATAATAATTTTTGGAGCATACTTTGCGATTTATTTCTATCGAGGGAATTTCAAATAATTACCGTTTCGGCGTGGGGAATGTATAGATACTATCTTAAAAAATAACTTCTTTTTTTTAAGAGCTTAAGAACTTCAAACATTTAAGGAAAACGTGTCAGAAATCGGTATAAATTGACAGAGCGGCTCGTTAACCACTGGAGCGATTTAGGTCCAAAATTGGACCACATTTAACGAACCTACAAATGTAAGATACATTGGTGGATTCATTAGCTTTAAAGCGCAGTAAACAGTTTATATGTTTCCATACTAATATTTTGAGGAATGATATTAATTAAATCGATTGGCCAAATCAAAAACTAAACACCAATCGCTCGAGTAGCTATGGCACACTAATGAACTGGATCGATGAAGGATAGGCCCAGTTGTTTCGCAGAAATTCACATGTTACGAAGTCATCAAATGGCCATTCAGCGCCATTTTGTTTTTTTTGTCAGTTGAAAAATCCCTTCTAAGTCCTTTTCTGATTTTGAACAATTTGTGATCAACAGAAGAGGACGCCCGTCATATTATTGTTGAGTTTGTCAGCTTGTTACAATTTGATAGAATGCTGAAACGCACCTAGAATTTAACGGGGACCTTTAAAATGGTAATTTGATGACAATGTTACATTTGAATTGGTGTGAAACAACTTGACCTAACAGTAGTGTATTTATTGGGGTTATTCCATTTCTTGTGGGTAAGTTGGCAGTCCCGGACTGGGCCGGACCGGAGAGCGGGAGCGGGGACGTACTCGGCCATTATGGGAAACAAAGGAGCGCAGTGGGTGGATTGGGCATTGGGGCAGAGGGCCCTGCAGGAAATCCACTCCGATCCCTTATCAACCTTACGTATTGTTATTATACTTGGAATTTTCCCGGGCTTCCGCTCTTATAAGAATCACGTACCGTGTATAGATATCCTGTCCAGGAATCATGAACTATCATATTAGCTTAAACTTCTTTGTATTGACCTTTTAGGAAAATATCAGTTTGTTAGGTTTAGCGGATTTATTACTTTCCTCATTGTCTAAGAATGGGTCATCGATATATTATGTACATATTTGCTGTTCGATGGCTTTGGTAAAATAATATTATAGTAGGTACATTTGCGGCACGTTCCAGAATGGAAAATACTATCAGTATCGCCCTGGTGAAAGACCACCATTCATAATTGAGAAGATGCTTGAAATGGCTTTAGCTGTCATCTGTGACTAGACCTGAATAGTTTGGTACTTCCCCATTTTATTCTCATTTCATTTCCTTCCCCACTACCGTCAGTCTCACAACATACTCCAATTGAGGATGCCATAGTCTCACTGGTTCCAGACTGTTGAGAGCATTTGAGACTCTTGCACGGTATTGCTATTTCCGGCCAAATTGGTTACAATGAACTTGGACACAATTTTTGTTTGGAGACGTTTAGAGAATAGGTATGTCAAACCTGTTAAAACTGAATCTGGACAAAATATTTTAGTATTTTTTATAGTTTTAAATATTATGTATAGGTATGTATGACCATTCTGCGAAATGACAAGCGCAAAAACTTTTAATTGTTTAGAACCTAAACGTGTTTTAAATTTTACTCCACTGATAAAAAAAGCATTTACCACACATTAACAGTGGTTTATCAGTGTGTTAATTAGCTGCTCTGATGGCAATCTCACGACAGCATAAATAATGCCACCTAGAGAACACATTTTTTTTATCTTTTTCTTAAGCGTGTATTTTTTCCAGCCGGTCTTTAGTTATCACGTTATCACATTTAAGAGGAGTGTCCTTGATTCGTACGCGGAATTTGTCTATAAATAAGATATTTTAATTTCCTTTATTTTATTTTATTTAGATATTTCGCGAATACTAGACGATCTAGGAAGAACGGATTGTACCGCGTTTCCTTTTCACCTTCCCCGCGTTCCCCCTCCCCACTCCTACTGTCCCCCTTCTCGCGAACCTCCCCCCTCACGAATTCCCCTTCCATCTTCTCCGCCTTCCCCCTCCCTCGTCCACCCTCTCCGCCCCTCCCGCCTTTTTCTTAATAACCTCCCTCCTCATGAATTCCCCTCCCACCTTCTCTTTGCCTTTTTTCCCTGCCGCTAAACTAATTTTTTAAACAACTCACGTGTGCTCTATTGCAATTTTTTTTGCAAATTTCATAACTCCAGAACTCGCCAAAACAGAAATATTGCTATATAGAAACTCACCAATTTTTTTATCGCAATTGGATGAATAGTATATATAGTTTTGAAGAGTTTTGAATGCTTGCTCTATATCGATCGGTAGGATAACTATCGGTAACTTCTCATTCCCTAGCACGACTACAGATCGCCAACGAATATCTCTATATTATATGTACATTTCATTATCATAAATTCATTGCTGCATTAACTGTAAACCTCATTATCATAATTATTATATTATCAGTAAACGTACTTCATTACCTTAAATTATATAATCTGCATACTTCACCCGCCATAACCCAGGGACATCCCTAGCATGGCGGGCAAAATAACACAATATCTACACTATGTATACAATTCATTTAATAAATAAATAAATAAAATAGCAAACGCGCAAACTGTCAAACGTACGAAGTTAAAATAGTCGTTTAGTTTTCAGAAATTATCCAATTTTCTTATTTTTTTTTTCCATCAGAACCTTCTACCAAGTATTAGAAAACTTTAAAAAAGATGAAAGAAATAGGTAAAGTCGTTCTGAAGTTATGGCGTGACCAAGGGAAACAGGGATTCATTTATATATATATATATATAGATAGGTTAAATAAAAATAAATAAAAAGAAGAACAAACAACGCTCAAACGATTCTTCTTTTCCTGCCCACCCTAAGTTCCAATATTGACTTATTGGGTTGCCCTACATACCGATCTATTAAACTCGAACCTCCTTCCCATCATCAGAGCATGGGTTTTGTTCTGACAAATCAGTGCCCCCTGCTGTACCGGTCTCACCGTATCAATCGTATCTCGTATCGTATCGTAGTTTAAAAAAATTAAATGCAGATATCTCAAAATCACTTTCCGTTGACCCTTCGTTTGTTTCGTGATGTGTCAGTTTTGTTTGTGTTTTTATAAGCGATAAATAATTGATTATGTATTATGAAGTAGTGTTACCGAGTGTGTGAGCAGATAAGTTAGACATGCTGTACTTATTGCCATTTAATTAATGTAATTATTTAATTAGCTAGAAAGTGGTTTGCGCTATCTTCAACATCAACTGTAATAGCTATAATTGTGTCGCGTTAAAAATGCTTCCATCAACAATAGACCTTCCACACGACTATAAACATGCAGGTAATGCAGATGTACCTACTTTACAGATCACTGTTTCTCAAAGTTCACCAATCGGAAAGTTATATTCCACAAAAATTTTTGCGAATTATTTTTTGTATTTTTAAAAATGTTAATGTTAAAAATTTATCCAACTCACATCCCAACGCAATGCGCCGCATCAAGATTTTTTAAATAGTAAATATGTAAGAAAATCTTCAATTGATACTTCTTGATGAAACTTGACGTTCAAATTAGTAAAATTTCTGTTTTCATCTGATTTCGATAATACATGTAAAGCATGGGCAAAACCGGAGACAGCTAGGATTAAATTATGGATCTTCGCATTGCATCCAGGTAAGGGATGCGCTCGACGTTAAGAAATACTTCTATACATTTTATGGTTTTCACGATTTTTTGAAACGTGTTACCAAACGTGTTTTATAGTGGTTTTTCCTGAATTAACTATGGCATACAATTGTTTCACATTGAAACAAAATTTATTATAACTCTACATTATTTTAAACCGGATGAAAATTTGGTTTCCTTTCAAACCTGTTTTGATATCGCTGCTCGAAAGCATACACATTATCTGTGTATTATAATAATTTGTTAATTGTAATCTTTTTTGTTTCTTGTGATAAAAAATTACCATTAGGAATACTTGTATTGACTTATTTTTTCATGCAAAGCGAAACGATTATTTTCATTTTCTTGAAATCCTCCGGATGTGCTCATCCCAAACGTTTTCCCTTTGTGTGAATCTTCTCTTTGAAATAAAACTTTTTGTTAAAATTCTTCTCCCTTCACAATTTGCACGCTTTTCCGGGCGATTTTCGTTTCTTAGGCATTGACTGAAATTTTGAAAGAAACTAACCACCGAGAACATTTAAATTAAAATATTCTGGGCAGGAGATTTTGCGTTTTTACGTTACCATCTACCTACTGAATATACCTACAATAGACGTTTTATGAATACATTATTCTATTTATATTGGTCGTGTGACCTTTAACAAATAATAATAAACAGCATAGTTGGCTGAAAAACTATCGTGTTCAAGTAGATTTTCTTACTAATATTATAAACGCGAAAGTTTGTATGGATGTATGTATGTTTGTTGCTCTTTCACGCAAAAACTACTGGATGGATTTTAATGAAACTTTACAATAATATAGCTCATTCATCAGAATAACATATAGGCTATAATTTATAAAGCTAGCTATATTCCATATATTAAAAATAATAATTTTCTACTGTTTAAAATAAAATGTCAAAATTTGAGAATGACATTTCGCAAAACAATGATTGTTAAATCAAAATTCTGTTTTAGAAAATATTTAAATTAGTGAATTTATTTGAAGTACTCGCCTAATAATTTGAATCGAATCAAGAATTATAGATATTTTAAATAAATAGGTTAAGAATTTTGGTATAAACATAGATGGGTACTAGGAAAATAAAATAGACTACTCGAAGTACTAATCCTGCGCAGTGCAGACGAAGTCGCGGGCAGAAGCAAGTATTCAATAAAGTGCCTTCTGGCCCTGAGAAAAACAATTCCCCTCAGGGTCTATGTTATTTTATGGTATGCTGTGTGAATGGTCTTTTTATGGAAAGAATGGAGAAGAAGTTCTGGGAAGAAAAAAGGTACGAGGGGTGGGTAGGAATCTGGGATCAGTATGTCCAGAAGTGACGGACGTATGAATCCATCCCCCAAACAGCGGGTTGAGAGAGTCCGGCTGGAGAGATCAAATGGCCTCTCTCAACCAGTCTCTCGATCCGGCCCGCATTGCAGCAGGTGGCCAGGTGCATCCGCCGCCATCAGATCCCGACAAACCTCACCCAATGAACCCGGGAACCCATGCTAAGAAACCAAACGTAGCCAACTACTTGGGATGACCTATAGCAGAGGTGTTTTTTTTTAAATCTAATAAATGGTTCCAAATCGAGTGAATTATTTTACCACGTAGAATTTAAATTCCTTTGTATGCTATAAACAATATTAAAGGTATTGTTTAGTATCATTTTTCGACGAATTTTTATTTATTTTTAAAAAAAGTGAATAAAACGAAATTTATAGTTTTTACTAATATATTTCATTCCATTTTGACCTTAGCGTTTTTAATTGCCTGCATTCACAATAATTTAGCCCCGTGAGTTTTATTTCTACCGACAAAAGTGATGATTGCTAATTTGATATCATGTAGGTTATTATCGCCTCCATGCATTCATTCAGCGTCCGCGGTATACCTATGTACTATGCTTTATATAGGTATACCTACAATGGAACTGTTTGAGCCGCCGGAAAGACTTCTCAAAACTTTCTAAACTACTTTGAAAACTTAAGGATGTCACTACATAATATGACGTACGACACAATTAGACCATGACGATCATTCCGAGTGTTGTGTAATGTTATACCTTTCTTATAGTAATGGTACATAGTACTGGACCTGGACTATGATCCGCGTTTGACAAATTCTGGTGTAGTTCTGATTTGTTCCTCATTTATATGTTTTGGGATGTTAATTACGAATCCAAGTGTTGCTAACAAAAAAAAGAATTTTAAGTTTTACCAAAAAACATGAAAAAATATATTTTCCTTTTTTTTATTGAAACTCAAAAATTATCAATCTCGGAAAATAAAGTTTTTTTAACGATAAATTGTAATGAGCATAAGATGACCTTTGTATGTATTCCGGTGAATCCCGAGATACCTGTATCAAATATATTAACTATGGGTGGGGTAAGAAAAAAGAGCTTAGGCATGAATATTAGTAATATGAGAGAAGATTTGAATTTTTTATTAAAATAAAACTTACCAGTCAATATAGCAAAATTTTACTTTAAAGGTGATCTTAATATTTTTTTACCTACACCCAATAGTTAAGGAGATGTTTAACATAATTCATAGGCTTTAGAGGGTCTTAAAGAGTAGACGATGTGCTAACGAGGTGCGAAGCACCACCGAAGATGTGGTCAACGAATGCCCGCTCCATTAATTTCCCGGCGGGGTTGATGAGGTCCACACGTCGACGCCTGAGGTCCTAGACTGGCTCGCAGACCTAGGTGTCCCCACCATACGAAAGAAGAAGAAGAATGGGCTTTGATATATAAGTTGTACCTATCTCGGAAATTGTCATTCCTATTTAGTTCATATTGTGCTGAAATTGTCGCAAATTTACTCTACTTTCAAAAACGTGTGAACCATTTGTTTGGCTTTTTTTTTTAATATAAGGCAAAGACAAAACAAGTGCCTAAATGTTGCGGGTTCGCCGAGGTCGAAACGCAACCCAAACAAGATATCAAACATTCAAAACTACCCGATCAAGGATTTGCCATTTTTGTGCTATTATGTATATTGACCGGACTAAACAAAGCCAAACATTCGTCAAATTTCAACTAGCAAACGGTATGCGTGGCGAAAAAATTTGTAAGCACTTAAACTATAGGAAATTTTATGCAAATTATTTTAGTGAAGGACATATTTTTTCCAATGTTAACAATGTAAGTGATATGTTTTTTCCTTATTAATTATAGGTGTGTCTGTTTGACTATATTCTATTTTCGTATATCCAATTTGTGGGTATGGCCTATCGATGTATATCAGATAGATTGACATAGAAGCCAACTTGAAATTATAGTAATTAATATAGGAATCCCTAATATGAGTCGGAAAATGTGTTGATCTACGTGTCCGTACTACGTCACGCTGAGATATAAATATACATTTACCTGGGCTAACCGCACCAGTGTGGGACGCTATCGGCATTGTGAGGGTATTTGTATTTAGTAGAAACAATAAAAGACAGCACGCATATTTCTGTCATAAACTAAATGTATAAGCGTGTTTTCTACTTGGAAATACGATTGATCAGATCGTTTGTTTTTGTTATTTTTCTGAAAATACTTTCATGAAAGTATTGTAAAGTATAATATGAAATATTTACGTTCCGCTCACTGGGTGATATTGCATGTTTTTCCCTTTAATGAAAAAGCCTACATTTTGTTGCCTGTCAAACGAAACGAGGACAACCTTCGTGCTGTTTACATGGTTGTTTAACTACGTGTTTGATCTATTCTATTCATTGCACAGAAGGGTGTTTTTGTGTCGATTGTTACTTTTGAATGACATTACACATTACCAATGTGCTCGAGCTGTTACGATCCTCCATTACGAATCAGCAGGTCACGGGTTCCAATCCCGGCGTGCGCGTCTAAATTTTATTTGTTGAATATGTGTTATTTCACATTTATGTAATTCTTATAAAACATCATATAACATAATATCGGTACTTCCTAGAATGGTATATTACTCTCAGTACCGCCCTGGTAAAAGGCCACCATTCAAAATTAAAATTTTGTTTGAAATGGCTTTAGCCGTGTTTGATGGCAAGTTCTGAATATCCGAGTACCTCCCATATTTCCTCTCCCCCATCTCTCTTCACTCCCAACTGGTGTCAGCCTGACAATATAACCCAATTGGTGATGCTATAGTCCATACAGTACGATATCTACAATAAAACATTTACACTACTCAAATAGATAATAAAATTTACGTTCAAACAATGTTCGCTTTTACCTGTACTCTATCCATTATGTAGATACTTCATATAAACACTTTTATACCGTGGCCTGTATAATATATTGTGCGCTGTATAACTGTCTATATTAGGTATGGTGTGGACGACCGTAGTTATAAAGCCTTTCCGGGCTTTAGCCTAAATGAGTTTCTCCCATTTCTTGATTGGGAATTCCAACCTCGGTTTTACGAGGTTTCCGAATTTTCACGAGATCCGATGGTATGCTGTGTGGTCTGTCTGTGCGAGGTCGAGATCTATGTAAAACGGACATTTAGATGTTTGGGAGCCGATACGCGGAGAAGAGGGATACAGGGTACAGCCGACAGTGACACGCGTGAGAGGTCACTTGCCTACACGTTAAGGTGGGTCACGAATGTATGGGGAAAAAAAAAATCTTGTTGTGATTTGTCTAATAGTGAAAAAAGGGTGCTAATTAATGATGAAAAATCACCTAATTTTTTTAAATAATATTTGGATATCATCTTCTTCCTCCGGATCGACTTTGAAATTTCACATGTTAGAGAATAACCTACCATTGTTAAATCTTTAAAAAATGTTAGATAAACAAGTAAAAATGAACTATTTTTCAATAAAACGCAAAATAGAGGGAATGTTTCGAATTATTTACTAAAAACATATATGAATATAATTCAAATTATCTCAAGGTAGTGTATTCAAATACCAGCAAAATCCCTCTTACTCTCAAATTTCGACATTATTTTGAGAGACTCAATTTTCACCTTAATAAGACCTTCTCTTGCAGACTTCGTACATAAAGTAGTCAAGGCTTCAATAACAGTCGTTACACCTCGTTCAACTGCTTGAGTATGACATGGCAGACGCAGAAGAGGCAATCTACCTTCTCCCCTGTGAGCTACAAATAATTGAAGATCTTCATCCGAAATATTCTTAGGGTTCGGTTACATTTTGCTTCCAAATAATATGATGCATCGAGGTTTATGTTTGGAAGTTGGAACAGCCCTGTTTTATTTAGTTTATTACTGCGTGCTTTTAGAACACGACGCGCAGTTAATTCTTGGATATGCTTGTGAGGGTCAGTCAAAACTGCAAGCAATAAATTTTCGGGGTGTGCAAAGAAACTGTTTCTTTCTATAACTGGATCAATTAAGTTAATCAGCTGATAAGTATCTAGGCGCTGAGATTAACTATCACAGGTGACGTGCTCCTCTTTACAGCTGGTATGAGTTTTAATGCTGGACAAGCCGGAGCATACACTTCGATTCTCTGAAGGATCTTCCGTTGAAACATAAAGACGAAGAATTCGGTTAGCACGCGTAAGCTATTTGGCATGAGACACTTTTCCAGGAGATTTGTGGCATAAATCTTCAGGTAATTTCCCCACTGTAACTGCAGATACTATTTTATACAAATATAGCTGATCTTTATCCTCGTCTTTAGTAAATAATTCATGCAACTCTCCATCAATTTCCTGAAAATGATCCATAGGCTTTTTTTCACAATTTTCCAAAGTTAGTCCTATTGCGCCTGAACATGTTTGAGGTCTAGATGTCTTACCGTCAAGATGTGCGAACAAATGCCGAAATAGTAACTTGTTCATGTGAAGCAAGCAAATTATCCATTGCAATGGTTTATAACTTTCGACGTGCCAGAGTTTGGTGCAATAAAACCTAAATATATATTGAGTCTGGCTCTTTTATCGATGAAATATGCTCTTCAATGCATCATTCTATGAATTGCGTCCCCTCCCTTTCCCTGATAATTAATGTTTTAACTTTCCGGCCATCAAAATATATTTGGGGGTTTTTATAAATTATGTGTTGTGCCCTTAATATTTCCTCTTGTTTTCTTTCATTCTATGCGAAGTTTACTCTTGTCAATAACTGGAATATTAGATTTGATGTCATACAGAACTGCTAAGGCAATGGCTGCCGCTGCCTTATCCGACACTCCATATCTATCACAAGTTTTAGACAGTGTGGAGTGATCAATATTGACCGCAGCCTTCTTCTGAAGCGTTTGAGGTACAACATTATGTTTGAAAACATATTTAAAATCGGATTCATTTGATGCAGAAGACATGGAAATATCGAGTAGAGAGGTAGTTGGCTTACCTGTGCTTTCTTTTTAAGACGGGCACAAGGATTTTTACTTCAAAAGTTTCCCTTTCAACGCAGTTTTCATTTGTTTTGTCGAAGCGATATCCACGTTTCCTATTATCATTTTTCATGTAGTACGTTGGTCAATAATGAAACTGTATTCATTTACAGGTATTTTTTGATCTTTAGGACAGTCACATTTACTGAAATCATTGCATTTGCAAGACGAAATATCAAACAGCACTTTACTTTTGCGCGGAATTCCTCCATTTTTTTCCGGTATTAGTGAAATCGGTGCTCCCCCCGCCCTCACCTCACGCCGCCAATATTCAAAACCGGGACATTTTGTAAATGATTTCGTAAATATATACTACATTTGCTATGGAAGATAACAAAAAATATGGTTAAAAAGATTCATAGTAACTTTTATACACACTAGAATTAACCTCTAAAATTTAAAATTTTCAAAACTTTGAGGTGAATCCGGAGGAAGAAGATGGTATCAGAAAATTTTAAAATTTTAAACACATCGTTTTGAACTCATTTGGCACCCTTTTATCGCTCTTAGAATTTGAAATTAACACTTTTTTAAAAATGACCCACCTTACTACACGTATTAGGACTACACGGAGAAAAGTGTTATTCTAAAATACGATCATTTTATTCGTAAAAACGGTTACAAACGGGACTGAAATTCTTACGAACAAATTAACATTGTTTCAATGTTTATTCTTACATGTTCCCGCCAATAAACATTGAAACCCTGTTAAGACGATAGACTTCGCTTTTCGGCCCATACAAAAAGGACGCCCGGGAAAAAACACTTTTCTACATCGAAAATTACACAAAATGAATATTTTTTTTTATACTGCCTTCTAGAGGGTGAAAACTATGTCGGTATGTTTTCGAATTTTCGATGCGTTTCGTATTAACGTAAACATTCACTGTCAAACATGTACGATTTATCAAAAAAAATATTTAAGGAAAAAGTGCTGCTAACTCAACTCTCATAAAGAATTATAAAATTATAAAAAGCTACCGACGTAGCTTCTTCTTTCTAAAAATTATATATTTTTTTAAATTTCAATTTCGTGAAAGTTTCGGTGTAGAAAAGTGTATTTTCCATAAACCCCTTTTCGAGCGATTTCTGTAGGTAAATTTGAGCGTTGTCTCATTCGCACATTTCGCATTCGCATGTATTGTAAGTGTGCGTGAGCTTATTGTGAGCGGGACAGAATGACAGACGCGGGTGTTCCGCGTGTCGTTTAAAGTCTAGCCTCTTAATGTGTTCGTAAGAACTTCAGTCCCGTTTTTACGAATAAAATGATCGTATTTTAGAATAACATTTTTCTCCGTGTATATGAATGTAAATAAGATTAAAAAAAACACAAGGCATAGCGTTGAAGAATATTACCTCTACCAGTGTTCGTCGGGAGATTTCGATGCTGCACAATCACTTTTCCCTACTGTCCGGAATCAGTGGGACTCGGCATCCTCTATTTGGGTATGTTGTGAGGCTGAAGGGAGTGAGGGAGATTGGGATATTTAAATTTGATCACCAAATGCATCTAAAGCCATTTAGAGCAACTTTTCGATTCCAAATGGTGGTCTTTTGAAGAGTATCTACCATAACTGACTATCTACTAGCACTGAATGGTGAGAGATGCTCACCACAGAATGGTAGTAATTTTAACCCTCTTTTCTCATTGTTTCAAATCTCCTTGTGCAAATGGCTTTTCCGCTGTATCCTTAAAATACTTAAAATCCGATTAACCCTGTGGAACTGAAATCAACACTATTATTTCTTTATTGTTTATTTATTCTTTTTTTATACTATGTAATGTTATAACTTTTAATATACTTGTTTCCTAATCTGTAACCATAACAAAAATTATTATAAGTGGAACTTAGGTTTATATTATTTCACTATTAATTATTGTAAAATCAATTTTCATGTATTTATATAAATGTATGTTTCTTAAATAAACTTAATTTTTTTTAATATGATTATCGCGTGGCAGGGGGCGGATTTAACGGTCAGCATTTCAGCAAAAATGCTAACTTATAAAAATCACACAAAATTTTAAAGATAGCCCCCTCCACTCAGGGCCCCTAGGATACGTTTGCTGACTGCCTTTTATCTTAGATCCGCCCCTGACGCGCGGCGACCGTTATCCTAGACGTTATTTACTAAACGCAAACCAACCGTCCCTTTAATTAAGTCTAACTCTGACAATAAATATTCACACGGTTACGCAGCGAAAATTTTAATATTTTCAATGTTTTTCTTACTTACTTAAATTAACACATTCGGTTTTCAAATAAGAAAAAATCCCACAGAATGGTATATTAGTCTAATCGACTCAACGTCCGACTGAAATATTTTTTTCTGTCTGAGGTTATGAAATTTAAAATTACTTTTATATTATGTAGATATTCATTAAAATATTTTTTTCACCCGATATAATATATATATTGTAATGGTGTCGATATATTGTTATTATTATGTTTGTTTTTATATGACAACACAAGAGTCTTAACTGCTCCCGTCTGGAGCCAGTGAGACTATGGCATCCCCAATTGGGGCATGTTGTGAGGCTGAAGGTAGTGGGGAGGGAAAGCAGATGAGAAAGGGGAAGGTGGGGAAGTACCTCGCTATTCGATAGTATATTTCACTCTGGAACATTAAAAGCATTTGCTTGTGGAAGACGAGTTTACAGTTCAACTAATACAATCACGTGTTTCACATACTCGTATGTACAGTTAATACAGTAACTAAAATATATAAACATCTATTTATTCATTAAGAAAAACAAGTATACCTAATTATTATTAGTGAGACTTTCATGTGGAAATAGAAGAAGCAGTCTTCCCGTTGATGGTTTCTTTGAAATATTTTTTGATAGAGTTCAACAGTTGCACTTTGTATTATTTATACAATTAATACACTATGTATTATTTTTTAATTAATTAATGTAAAATAACACAAATTAATCAAAATAAAATTTATTTGCGCACGCCGGGTTCGAACCCGCGACCTTTGGATTGGGAGTCAAAAGCCTTACCCCTCGACCACGGAGGCCGTCTAGTGAGTTGGTAACTGACAAATTATCAGATTGGATTTTTATTTTTATTTCTCAGAATGTTTATATCACTCGCTTTGCATGAAATTTTGAAGCACTAATTATTTATTTGTTTTTAACTTCGCGGTTTCCATCATATCTTATTTGTGTTGATTTTGTATACATTTTGTAGAACACCGTTATAATTTACGATGTTTTCAATTCTGCTACGAATGTTACACGTGTGACAGTTTTTTTTCTTCCGAAGTGAAACGTATTGCAAATACTATATTATTAAAAACTTATTTATTTCCTTTTTATTGTTATGTATATAGGATTTATTTTAAATTTTGGTCAGGTACCTTATCAGAAAAGATGAGCTTTTATTCCTCGAAAAAGTTTAGGCATGTGGCTATGTACGTATAATATAAGGGCAACTGGCATGTAACAAATTCATATTAAAAATTCCTTAAAATATCGATTGTCCTAGTTCTTTCATCATCGTATTAGCGCGAACCTTCTTACTGTACAGCGTTCCGGAGACGATCAATATTAGTAATTTGGTCAATGTTATTGATGTGGTTGTCAATTGCTAATTGATCGTTTACAGAGTCAATTGAAACGATTGACATTTGCGACTTCTCATTAACGGAAGGGTGGTGGGTATTTTGATTGAGCGCCGTAGTTGCAGCTGAATAATCTTTTCGTGCGATTGACAATCATTAATTATTTCATCTGCGCTATCCAGCCCCTTGGAATTCAGTTTCATTGCGGAACGAAATTTGTTTTTACTTGTAATTGCATTATATTGATTGCGATTATCCAGTGTTATACTATCTACACACCATGCTGCGAACAGCAGCTTTTGGCAGCTGGCTAAAAATCGAAGGTTGGAGGATGTCTCCCGTCTCTTTTTTTCCCATGCGAACCCGTAACACTCTGTTTCACGTTGACTGCAAATTGGAAGAAACCGTCTGCCGTTAGTACCAACCGAGGAAATGAGATGGTGATATTGAATTTGTTGTGTTAATAAAAGAGACAGAAGACAACGTGAAACAGAATGTTACGGGTTCGCACGAGGAAAAGAGAGACAGGAGACAATAGCCAGCTGCTAACAGCCGGCTGTTCGCAGCACCGTGTGTAGAGCCCATTTTGAATAGTAACATCAAAATTGTATCACTTTAGTGACGAAGAAAATATGAAGAAAACACTGTAAGAAAATATTGACGAATCGATTGAAGTTCCATCAATTGCATTTTAATTGCAAATGTCAACCTTGTGAACACATTGACAATGTTAGACATCGTCTCCGGGACGCTTAAGGTGCGACGCACACCGGCTTTGCCGATCGGTTTTTGACTCTGGTGCTAATTTGTATGGCAGTATATACAAGGTGGCACACTTATACCAGCCCCGGTCCGAAACCATTGCCATACAATTTATCACCAGCCGTAGAAAACCAGCCGGCAAAAACCGACGTTTATGTGGTTTGCCATCGGCACAAGGAATAAATACTCTTTATCGTTAATCGATTATCGTTAAACCTTTACAATATTAAAACTTTTTATTTTATTGCTGTGATTATACAATTAAACATTATAATGATTATAGTAGCAGTAAAGTACGCGGCCTCCATATTTGGAATGGTTTTTAATTCGGCCTAACTGAATTATTGAGTAGAGAACTTTTGACGTGAAATTATAATATTATATTTGCATGTATATTGGTTAGTTCAAAGAAAGTCTGCGGAATATATTAATAATTTAGGGTGATTGCGCACGCTGGAATTTTCCGTACATTTTACTTTGGGCGGCCAGGGGGATTTCCATGGGGACGAATACCGACCGTTTTCATATTAAATTTTAATAACACAATTTAGATGCCATTAAAAAAAAACTAATTATAAAGTAAAGTGAGAGCCCGTCCCTGATGAATGATGAGTGACGATGATCTCGCGAGGTTTGTTAATTTAATTACTTACAAGCGACAAAATCGCCGCTACCCGCTACCTGTCATACTATTATGCTAGTGTAGCGCCTGGCGGCGTTTATAAACACTAAAAATAGTATGGAAGGTACAGACGAGCGGCGATCGCGTCGCTTGAAAGTAGCTCCATGGAAGAACAGCGTAAGACTCACCGGAGAATCTGAAACCAAACTGAAACTGGCTGACATCGTAGCAACTAACACGGCGAGTTTCGAGTCACTGCTTGCCATTGACAACGGGTTTATGAGATGTTGTGTAGTGTGCGGACCAGCACGTTGACATACACAGGATAGCGAGTATATATAGCGGGATAGCCTCGTGAGCGGACCGCCGTATTTTGGCAATTTATAATTATTTAACATAACTTGGGTCGTCTCTATGTATGCGCTATGGTTTTATTTGTAAAATATAAGTGCTAAGAATCCCAAGGCGATTCCAAAGTGGGAGTTGGGAAAGGTGTTAACGTTTCTATTGATCTTGTCTGTATTCATTATTATTATAATGCATGTATCCCAATCATATGTAGTGTATTTTCATGAAAACTGAAACATTTTGTTATAATTCAAGGTTTGTTTATATTAACTTTTTTATGAATAGTATAATTTTGTCCGCTTAACTAATAATACCTAATCTAAATCTTCTATTGAAAGTGCTTGGCATCGGTGGATGGTCCAAGGTCACCTGTCACATGAATTATGTTTTTTTTCACTGAACGGAAAATTCTTGTCGCTAACGGTTTGTTCTTTTTTAATTTGACATAATATTATCAACGGACTGCCGTTGTATTTATTGACGTTGACGTATATTAATTGTCATTGTGTGTGTTGTAAAGAATTGATCGTGTAGGCACTGGTTACTTCACATCACCTAGAACAAGTAGGTTTTATCTGACACAGCACTGTTCTGAAGTAACAGGCTCTAAAGCACATTTCCCTAGAGCGCATTATCTCGGGACAGTGCTTGTCAGACGAAGCCTTCTTATTATAAGGTGACCATCAATTAGCGTGGGTTTCCTCCTACGAACAAAATATACGAAGGGTTGTTTCTATTTGCTTATTAAAAATGTTAAAATCTACAATTTTCTTTCAACTTTTGTATGTACCTACCCATATAGAACGCCTCGCGTGCGCTGTTGATAATCTGCTCTAGGTGTGTGCGTAATAATTATTTTATGCTTCAGTACTAATTAATATACTAATAATCATGAATTGTGTAGATTGTAGATAATTAAGTATATTAACTTTCATAATGTATTTATTTAAGTGATAATATATTACAAAATAATAACTATAATATCTGTAATACTCCCAATGAGTTTCATGAAATTCATTTCGGGAAAGACAACATTATACAATTAAAAGAGAATTATTTTTACATAAGAATACGAATTTAATAGGGAGTTCAATGAATAGTGTACATACATAGAGACTGGACCATGGCGTCGCGTTTGGGTCCCATTCAGGCGTCGTGAGGTCAATTCCTCGGCTGGCTTAATCCTCCATCACGATACAAGCAACATTTTCCGCTTACTGTAGTTCCGTTGACCGGTCAGTAGTTGAGTGGGCACCGCGTTTGGGCCCCACCCAGGCGTTCCGTGTTCGATTCCTCGGCTGGCTAAGTCCTCCATCACAACATAAGCAACATCTTCCGCTTACTGTGGTGGTAGTAGGAGATTTTAAAATGTTGTTGGGTTGTTCGTAACCCGGGAATGTTTGTCTTTCTTTAAAAAAAAAAAAAAAAACAAAACAAAACTGTGGTGGTAGTAGGAAATTTTCAAATATTCTCTGGTAGCTCGGGAATGTTTGTTTTTCTTAAAAAGTTAGAGAGTTCCAAAGAAAGATTGTGTCACTGGTTAATAAAGCTGCCGAGAAAATGTCTTTGCCGATGTTTTTTAATTTGTTACTGGAAGTTTTAGGTAACTAGGTAATGCGTTGTGTTGGGTATATGTATGCATTGACCAAAGAAAGCAATGTATTTTTAGGAGTTCCAAATTTAGTCGTGTGAGTAAATGACATTAAGTATGTTTGATCGTTTTTTGTGCTTGTGTTTGTCGGAATTATAGGCTGGTTTAGTGTTGGTGTGTGAGAAGTGTTGAATTATTTGTAGAATGGCAGTTGTGATGTATTTTGTTCAAGAAATATGTTATATTATATTTCTTGAACAAACTCGGGTTTAGGGAGGGAGATATAATATAATATTACGTACCTTCCTTGGAAACAAACTTTCAACCTGCGGAACCACTGTCAAAAGTTTTATTATACTTTCAGTTACATTATATTTCAATCAATATTGTTAAATTTGTTGCCAAAATGATTTAGTTTTAAAGTTAAGATTATTCTATGTACTTTTGGCAACATTTTTTCTATTGGGTTGGAGCGAGTGTTAATCTTACTAATATTATAAACGTGAAAGTTTGTATGGATGTATGAATGTTTGTTCCTCTTTAATGCAAAAACTACTAATTGGATTTTAATGAAACTTTACAATAATATAGCTCATACACCAGAATAACATATAGGCTATAATTTATAAAGCCAGCTATTTTGCATATATTACAAATATTATTTTTTGTTAGATTTTTAACATTTCATACTAATTTTCCTTGTTTATTATATATGGGTGCATTGATTTTACCCTCGAGACATTTATGATATTAATCTTTTTATTCGACATTCAGATGTTTACGGAAAATTTTCTGCTTCAGATGACGTCTTCGGAACAAGCATTATCAGTATTATCACTAACGTATTTCTACAGAGTTTATATTATTTTAAACATTCATAAATTTTCTGCCTCAAGGCTTAGTGAAGGTAAATAGGTACTTCCTTAGTGTTAATTAGACGTTTATTATAATGTGGCGTACATAATATATTATTGTTTTTTTTTTTTAAACTAATAATTCTTCTGGTGTTGAGTTCCTCGAGTGGGTACCCTACCTTTATCTGATGTCCGCTGATACCATAATGAATTGTCAATTGGTGACAATTATTAGTTATTATTTGTCACAAGCAATATGCAAAAATATTTTTATTATTATTACTTCGAATTCAATCCGAAGTTGTGACGCATTGATGAAGCTCATCTAAAAACTAAGACACAAACGGGTAAAGTTTTCTGATACGTTGATCGACAATTAAAGGTTCAGTCAATGTTTCTCAGCTTTGTTACTGATTAAAATTCTTATATCCCTTCATTTTTGAGATACTTTTTAACCATCACGCCATTTCCTAGGAAGGTCGGGCAGATGTAATGAACCCCAACACTATTCTCTCTTGATACACACTAATTACTATAATCACTCTCATACACACTGTCTCATGCATACCTTTTCTTCTGTTATACCTATATCAACTCTTAACACTTGATTAGCTAGATTCTAGCAGAGGTTATCAACCGTATCTGGTTCTCCACCCACATTTCAACTATATTTTCCTCCAACGCCTCGCCTCCCAATTAAAAAAATCATTACAGTGCAGATCCAAAAGTTACCGACCGCTATGTTAGTTAGGAACTTTTTGCAATTTTCGATGAAAAATGACATTTCGTGTTTTTAAATTTTAAAAATAACCATTAAAATACATTTTTTTTCAAAATTCGGGTAACTGAATTGATTAGTAGATATTAGTATAATCTAACTACTACATTTTTTTAATTTTTTTAGTCCATACTAAGCGTCTCCCGGTTTTGTAAATATTTACCGTTATTTTTCATTAAAAGTAAGTATACAGATGACGTCACACACACTACCGCGTCTCACCGGGCGTTTTGACGGGCTTAATAAAATTCAAACTTGTAGAATTAATTTAATTATGAAAACGAACTTAAAAAAAATTAATAATAACAGTATTTAAGTTTGCATGTCATCTACATGAACATATTTTTTATAGGTCGAAATATTTTTCACTTAACTTCCTAATTGTATTTACAAATGTAAAAGGAATCATTCCTCTTGTGTTCCATTCATTTGAAAAAATACTATCAAAAAAATACTGTTAATCCGTCAAAAATACCTAATCTCTAGTTGAACGGTTTTAATTTTGTATGCAAGACTCATGCAATGATGTACTACGGCTTAGTTGATTTAATTAAGATTTTTTTAAATTCCTTTGACTCCCATTTCAGCCCTTCCCCTTCGAGCCTTTCTATATCACATCAGATATCCCCTACGTCCTCATGGAGAAGGGTTAGGGGGGGGAATATAAAATTCCCTCGATAGAAAAAATCGCAATGTATGCTCCGAAAATTATAAAATTACATTTTTTCTGCTATTTAACATGTTAGGGGTATGAAAAAATTCACAGTGTATCTTTAAATACTACGGAGAAAAATGTTGTTCTAAAATACGATCATGTATTTTTAAAAACGGTTAAAAACGGGACTTACGAAATTACGTATACCAACAAATTATTCTTACATGTTCCCGCCAATAAACATTGAAACCCTGTTAATTTGTTCGTAAGAACTTCAGTCCCGTTTTTAACCGTTTTTACCAATAAAATGATCGTATTTAAGAATAACATTTTCCTCCGTGTATTTTAGACATTTGCTCTATTTTAAACGGCTCGTGTTTTATTACATATTAAAATTATATCCGATAAAATATATAAGCGATCCCTCTAACATTCTTATTTACATATCTCCCTTTCAAACCTTATCTTATTTTTGAACGCTTACTACGAATACACGGAGGGTGGTAATTAATAACAGAGATTATGGTTATCCCTGTTGACAACGGGAAGAAAGAAAAGTAATAATTATTATAATTAAAGTCGATTTTCGGCAACCCTAATAAGTGCAGTCCTTTGAGACGAGTGGCCGCAGAGGTCAGCCCCTGATTTGCCTCCTGTAATTGGTACAAAACTGAGCTCATTCACTTGTCTTGCTGTCAAATCTCGGCTCCTCAATCATCTCACCACTCCGAGACACCAGACGCGAGTGGGCGTTGTGGGAGCTGTGGGAGCTGATGGAACTGTAGATTGTAGTAGACCTGTGATACTTATCTGATTCCTTGAATCATTTCACACAATCTTTTCATAATCGTGAATCATGGGCCAAGCGAAATGCAAGCCAATTGCTCAATTCTTTTCCGGTGCAATAAACTCAATCTACACACACAAATTAGATTAAAACGTTATCTAGGTATTTAATTAAATAAAATCTTTTTTCCGTTGCGATGATTTATGGAATGTTCATTTTTAAATGTGAGATAACGTACCGATTTGTAAACAATTAAGCTACAGATATTAAAAAAAAATGTATATTATGTTTTCATTACTACCGCACCGCATTACTACTACGTGCAATGCAGCTATAATAAAGAAATTGTTTCGCCCTTCGTGTGCTTTCCCATTCGTCCCCGTTCCCCTTCCGCCTCCTCTTTCCCTCCTGCATATCCTTCCCCCCCCCGCGTTCCCCTCTCCTTTCCCTCTGTCACCCTTCTCGCGATCCCCTTCACGCATTCCCCTCCGCCCCTCCCAGATTCTCCTCCCCAACCCGCCTTTTTTACCTATGCTAATAGACTCCGTAAAATACACCCGTTATTCAAACGCTTTGCTTGTGACCTATTTATTTTTTTGCAAATTTCATAACGCCAGTGCTCACCAATATAGAAATATCGCTTTATAGAAACCTTTGCGGGAATGTTCACAACAACTCACCAAATATTCATCACAATCGGATGAAAAATATAGAAAATAATTTCATAACGCCATAGCTCATCCTATAACCATCCCCGGTATACGCACATCATATTCCCAAAGTTTCATCGCAATCGGATGAATGGTATGGCAGCGCATAACGTACGAACAAACAAACATTATTTTTTTTATATATTAGATTAAGAATATTGTCTAGGTCACCCGGAGACAGTGGAAAGCGTAGGTTAGGTATATTATTTATTTTATTTATTAGCTGTACAAATTCACATTAAAAGTATAAGGAAGGCTATATCTTTTATCAAAATGAATGGATTGTGAGGAAAGAAGAGAGAGTTAGGAAATACGAAGGTTGAGAAGTACCCTACTATTCAGATCTAGTCACCAAACACAATTAATGCCATTTCACGCAACGTTTTGATTCTGAATGGTGGTAGTCTTTCGCTAGGGCCATACTGATTGTATCTCTATCACTCTGAAACGTGTCGCAAATGGTTCCATTATAACTCATCAAAGTGGCATTTCAGCATTCCCTTAAAAAGTCATTAAAAGCTATGATTTTTTTAAATGACCCATAACCTAACGTTTAACTAACCTTTTTTTTCATCACTATTAAGGTAGATTCAGACTGGACGACGTACGTACGCATCGCTACGCCAAACAATGCTTAGCAACCCATACATTTTCTATGAAAATGGCCACAGACATCGCACGTCGCGATGCGTGTGGCCAATGTGATTCTAAAACATAAATTTTCATTGAAAATCTATATTTGCTAAGTGGCCCAGATATTGTTAGGCGTAGCGATGCATACGTACGTCGACCCAGTCTGAATCTACCATTAAGAGGCTAGACTTTAAACGACACGCGGAACACCCGCGTCTGTCATTCTGTCCCGCTCGCAAGAAGCTCACGCACACTTACAATACATGCGAATGCGAAATGTGCGAATGAGACAACGCTCAAATTTACCCACAGAAATCGCTCGAAAAAGGGTTTATGGAGAATACACTTTTCTACACCGAAACTTTCACGAAATTGAAATTTTAAAAAATATATATCTTTTAGAAAGAAGAAGCTACGTCGGTAGCTTTTTAAAATTTTATAATTCTTTATGAGAGTTGAGTTAGCAGCACTTTTTCCTTAAATAATATTTTTTGATAAATCGTACATATTTGACAGTGAATGTTTACGTTAATACGAAACGCATCAAAAATTCGAAAACATACCGACATAGTTTTCACCCTCTAGAAGGCAACATAAAAAAAATATATTCATTTTGTGCAATTTTCGATATAGAAAAGTGTTTTTTCCTGGGCGTCCTTTTTGTATCGACCGAAAAGCGAAGTCTATCGTCTTAATCACTTTTCAAAGGAGGCGATAGAGTTGCATGTTGTTATCAGCCGATGTCAGATGTCAGCCGCACATATACCTGGGTCTTACTAACATTTAGTAATCATTAGTATACGTACTTTATACATGTGAAGTAGCAATATAAGTATCTATTAACTAATGATAGTAATAAATAAAATAATAAATCCGATAAACTCGATATATGGTCATTAAATATGTTTTATGATCGAATCAATGAATTAAAATGTTATCTTTTTGATTGTGTAAAGCAAATCAAAAACGTTTTCCGCTGTGATGATCTAAATCTAAAGTAAAGAAGGTTATTTTTTAAATAAATAAGTTAAAGCGCCTGCGTGTAAATAATGTGGTGACATTTTAAAAATGTTTTTGAAGTAAATACTCCTTTACGCACGCTTGACTTGGGGGGTAAGCTGGCGAATGCGTTACGAAAAGTGAAATGCGTTGCGAGGCAAACGGGCTGTATCACACTGTAGAAGCAAGAGAGAGCAGTGCGCGCGCACATTTTCTTTCTCTCTTCCTCTCATAGCCAGTGCATGAAATATCTCAGTCATGCGGATGTGTAGATGGTGCTAAATAAGTATTTACTTCAGTCGTGTGGTCTAAAGCACACTCGTATTTTTTTGTGTGTTTAACCAAACAAAGCGGAAAATGCGATACTGAGAAGGGTTGATCGCGTTATTTAGTTAGTGAGTTGCAAACGTCTCAGTCGTCCCCCTGAATTATTTTCACTGTTATATATCATTCTTGGTCACAAATCACAACCCCTGGATAAGGGTAATAATCTAATATTTGATAAAATGCTATAGCATATCCTTTATATTTGCGGCACGTTCCCAAATGGAAGGACTACAAGTATCGCTTTGGTGTAAGACCACTATTCGGAGTCCAGTATTCAAATTTGGTCACTAAATATTACTAAAGCAGTTCAAGTAACGTTTTCGATTCTTGTTTGTCGTATTTTACCAGTTTCTTCTTAAATTCTCCATTTAGACGCGGTTTTTTATCTGGGTATCACTTTAATGGTTTTTCCTATCGAAGAATAACGGTTTAGACATCTTCTGCCTGAAGATCAAAAATATTTTTTTTTGTTAAAGACCGTTTGTCGATTTGGTATTGGGTTTTGATAATATTTTGACGGTTTTTCGTTTATTTATTTATTTATTGTTTGAAACATTTACAGAGTGTTAACAATAATTACATTAATATTATTGCGTTGGAATGTGCACAGATGTTAACACTCAAATTTAAAATGTTCACAGCATGCGTATTCAAGGTTTAGTTGTTACTAGGCGGAGGTGCTAGTAGTAAAAAAAAAACAGAACTAATGATGATAATTAAAAATAAATATAAAACATGAAATATAAAATACAGTAAGTGTGAGAAAGAGAAGAAATGAGAAAATAAAGAAAATACATAATACCTAATAAAGCAATTAAATAACTGTTCTCCATGATACATCATGGTAGAAGATTATTAATTTGTTTTTTTAAATATTCGAAACTGTTTGCGATTAGACATTGATGATTCTTCCACAGATTGATGGTATTTTCACAATTTTTGTTTAGACATTGATGATTCTTCCCCAGTATTGATGATATTTGACGGTTTTTCGTTTAGAAATTGATGATTCTTCCCCGGTACCGGTAGTGGTGTTAATGATATAAATGTATTGTGACAATGTTTTGTTTGTTATTTCCAGGTGCAAGACCATGATCGTGCCCGCCTCGTGGCAGGCGTGCGCGTCCACGGGCACGGCGGCGTAGCGCGGGCGGCGGCGGGCGTGCGCGCGCCAGGGAGCGAGGCGGCGCGGATGGCGGGCGGCGGCGCGGCCAGCAGCGCGGCGTGCTCGCGGGCGCGCGTGCTCAAGCTGCTGCTGGTCGTGCTCGGGGCCGTCGTCTTCCTCGAGTACGTGAGCGGACTGCTCATGGAGGGCGGCCGCACGCTCACGCTCTACGCGTCCAACTCTTCCGCGATACGGTAACATTCAAGATTAACCTAACCAACAACCAACACCTTACACTTAGACAATACCGCACAGTCCCAACCTCCCAGAGGCAGCAAAACTATGGAATCCCCACTGAAGGAAGTTGGAAGGAGAATGATATTGAGAAAATGAAGGCTGGGAAGTGTTTAGTGACTAAATTTATTAGACTATTATTGTTTATTGTTTCTTCTTCACATTTTAGTTTTCAGTTTACAATACAATTTTTTAACCTCACTAGGGACAAGCCTGTGTTGAGATTAAGTCGGAAACTTCCCTACCTTTCCCTTTCCCTCCTGACTTCCTTTAGCTTTTAAATAATTCTGATATTGGGGGTTCATAGTTTCACTGTCTCTGAGCAATTACAACTATTGTGGAGCAGTTATCGGTAATCGGTATAACCACTATTAATCTGCCCTGATGATGGACCCTGTAACGTTGTCCGAAACGTTGGCTAAAGAAGGAGGTTGCGCAACACGACATAACACCGCAATAACAAAATCTATTTTGACTTTTTGGTTTACTGTGAATTTGGCTTCTTGTATGTAAAGACACAGAAGGGCTTTGACTTATTGTATTTAAAGATTAAAAAAGGTTTCTTTGTATGTGTTTCCCTCAATTATTCTTGAACTTTACTTTGATATGATAAACCAATATTACACATGATGTTATCACAATGTGATTTTGTTATTATCACATAATTGGACATTATCTTCTCTAGGCATCGTCGTGCCCATCATATTATGACTTTGTTTAGTTGAAATTCTTATGTACACAACTTGTATGGATTCTCAACATAAATAAGTAAAAAAAAACATATGTAATTATGTTTGCCAACGTACTGCAATGATTTTACATGCTATATTATTATTTATTTACTACGACACAATCTTTTTTTGCAATTACCAAAGTAATATTAAAAAGTATATTGTTTATGTTAATCAATAATCACGCACGGGCACACCTGCACGAGCAACCTGTTTCCTGGTTCCATATCCTTCCAAATAAATACAATAAATAGAATCAGATTTTCTTCATTCTCTCTATATTTCCTAAATCTATTGTTTTGAAAGCGTGAGATAATTTTTGTTATTACAGAAACCCTCAAGGCCTGGCGTGGCCGAAACGCACCCACGGCCGTCACTGCTTCGACGACCACGTGTCCAGTCCCGGAATGCAGCCGGAACTCTTCTCCGCTTCCAACGCCACCCCCACGCTCCTCCCCCCGAGCGGGGCACCGGTCAACCTCACGTCTGAGGAGAGGGGCCCCGCCGTCAACGTTCACAATGCCACCCTCCGCGCCAAAGTCTTTACAGACGAGAAAAACTCCAACCAGACTTCGATTGATGCCGACGTTATTGCGAACAGAACCACAATGCTCAGTGAAGTGAACACAAATAATAGCTGGACAACCATGATGAGCGATGAGGCCATTTCTACCGAGTCTCCAGAAGCGGGCTGCGAGTTTCCCTGCCCCGCTTTCCCACCGGGTCTTGGTAAGATTTACAATATGTGATATATATGTATTACTTATCTTACATTTGATCATTGGACAGATTATCCCTGCAAGTGTCACTTATACCGATTAAAAAGAAAATCGATGTTGCCAATTTATAAAAAACCTTTCACTCATTTGGATATCTATTAAAGAAACGTTTTCTATATTTAAATAATAATAATAAAAAAAATTCTTAATTTCTGTCAGCATCTCACGATGGAAATAATTTTATGACTTTTATGAAATTTATTTTTATTTTAATTAATGAAGACAATATTAGCGCAACTTAATCCCTAGGACCCGGACCCAGAACCTTCAGCTTTCCGGGACGCAGCTCTACCGATTGAGCTAATGTGTCCCTATCCGATTCGGTCATATTTAAACTGTATCATACTTCGCCTGAGAACTACCAACATTACCTTCGTTCCAGATGTGACCGCGTCTTTATCTGATTTTTCTGTATCAGATTTTCGATTGAGTTTTGCTAACATTGTTTTCATTATTTAAAATATTATAATTTGAGGTTTTACCTATTAAGTTAAAAATAAAAATTCATCCTCGACTTGCAGAAAAGTCAATAGACATCGCGTATAAATAAAAATGGATAAATTTAGTCAAAACACACTATCTAGATAGCATTTAGTTCAGGTTTGAATCATGCAATCATAAAAAGACAACAGCCAATAAAAAATATGCATTAACCTTCCAGCGGGCGCGCTGAGTAATTTCCCTTCCCAAGTTTCCTCCATGGTGTTTTCTTTATATAATAATGTTAGGTAAATGTTTGACATTTGATCTGAAGATAAGATTCTCATTTATCATGGTCAATGCCAATTTTTTTTTAGGAAAATTCTTCAATGCTTTGGAGCCTTTCCTGGACAGGAAAATTTGTATAAAATTTGAGCATTTATGCCCTCAATGTTCATTAGATTGTAGAAAACTACACATGGCCATCTCTTTGTTATTCTAAAGAGTAAGTGGCACACATTTTGACAACTGTTTTCACTCCGCCTTTGGGTTCGTTGTAGCCCGACGCTTTCTAGTGTTCACTTTCAGGCAACGGAAATTTCCAAATATCAATTAATAACAAAAACTTTTAAGCATACCGGTACGTCTGCAGTTTAGAGAGACACTGACCCTCGAATAGCTCGAAGCTCGATGCTTGCGACTAAGAGGTAAAAAAACTGGGGGAAGCGATAAAGCGCATTTGTCATTTTTTAAGACAGTTAAGAGTTAAGTTTTTTCAAGACAATTTTAAGACAGCGCGCCCATTGGAAGGTTAAGAAAATTAAGATAATGATTATTTCTGCAAATGGAATGTACTTTCCTTTTTTTAAATAATATTTTTTGCATTAGATTTATTTGTTGTTCCATGACATTTTATATTCCTAAATTGATAAGAGTGAATGAGGTTTTATTAATGTGGTTAGATTGTGGTGCACATATTGACAATGATGTCCTTCTGAACGTCAAGGAAAAATGTTTAAATAATATCATTTTCCTCCTCAATAGGTACAAACATTTCTCATACATTTATGAATAGGTAGGTGTACCTATACAAGAGTTGATTGTAATATTTGCATTTCCTAACTCGCTAGAATTAATTCACAACAACATACATAACAAAATAAAAGTAGTTTGGTTAAAGAATTCAATGTGAATGAAGATTTCAAAATGTATAGTTTTTTTTATTTGTAATGTGTTATTTTATAAAGAAGTTGATGTTAGTTGTAAGGCAAGAATTGAACAAATAATAATAATTAGTTAATCAATTACATAACATAATAATATATATCTCTGAACTGGTGAGGAAGCAATTATTATAAATAATTTTAATATCAATTATTGAAGTTATGATACAATTACTATAATGATGATCATTCGAAATTTTACTGCAAAATCATGCTTCATAATGATGTAGAGAGGTAAAATAATTATAAACTGTTCATTTTGTCTTCTTAAAAAGCAGCATATTGTAGTGTTATTTTTCTGACCTAGAATACAGACATTGGAGATTAGAAATTTACAGAACCCTTCCACATTTTAATAAATATGTAGTAGAGAGCTTTTCACAACCTCATACAATAACAATTGCAGTGTTGAAACATTAATATAAACAATCTGCACTTGTTTGTTCCAAGCGTAACACAAATATTGTGCTGTCTACCACAATATTATTAATTATTTTTCCACACATTGTCTTCTTTTTAAAAAAATCCCCGTGTACATTAAACAACCTAGAATCGCACAAGTAATATTGAAATTGAATATATTAATAAATCAAAAATGATATTCTAAAACAATTATTCTTCTTTCGTATGGTGGGGGGTTAGAGGGGGACATCTACGAGCCAGTCTAGGGCCTCAGGCCCTGTGGACCTCATCAATCCCGCCGGGGAATGAATGGAGCGGGCATTCGTTGACCACATGTTCGGTGATCTGCATCGCATTCGCACATCGCCGACTCTGTAAGGCCCATCTATGCATCATATGGGAACAACGACTATGGGAGCTCCTTAGCTTATGATGCAAATGAGATTGGAAGCTGAAAAATTGCATTAAACTAAAAATTAGGGGGTTTTGAAATTTCAGAACTTCAGAAGGTTAAAATCAGTTTTCGGCTATATAAACATCATTTCAATAGTTATTATTATTGTTATTATCCTAATGATGGCAGACCAGAGTTTGCGAGGCAATGAGAATCCAGGCTGTCTCTCAGTGGGGTCTTGTACGAGATGATCATTTTCCACATTGGCCAATTGCCACTCAAGTTTCCACCTATCTTCTGGGGTGAGAGGTGATCGGAGGAGTCTTTCTCCTTCCGTCCAGAACGGTTTTCGGGACTACTACCGGGTGAGAGACGACATCATCGTGCAGAGGAATTGTGCTTTTTTGCAGCGCCTTCTTTTATTTCCTCGGTGTTGCAATCTTTCACCTGATGTTTGGCGGGGTTATATTTGCAAGTACGGAGAGCTAACGGAGAGGAGTAGATTTGAAAGTTCCGCTGATGGTTCGCATTGTGGCATTAAGCTAAACGTCGACAATGGAAGTGTGGGTGCTTCTGGCCCATACTGGAAGAACAGTATTCAGCTGTTGAGGAAACCAGGGCAATGGATACCGTTCTGAGCGTGTTAGCGTCGCATCCCCAACTAGTTCCAGCTAGCTTACTAACTATATTTAGTCTTGTCCTGGTTTTTTTGCCAACTGTTTCCGTGTGTTGCCGGTAATTCAGGCTCCTGTCCAAAGTTCGGAGATGGGGGTCCAAGATCGCGGAGTTGGGGGTCATGGTAAATATATTTTCCATCAAACTGAACACAGAGTTCGGCGTTTGCCTGTGAATTGCTAAGATGAAAAGCTGTCACAACTGTTTTCGACCCATTTGGCTTTAGTCGCCAATTGAGGAAATATTCTAATCTCTTCTGCTGCTTTTTAGGGTTTTGGCTAAAACAATGCAAAGAGGCAATCACCTCACATCTCACAAAATCATATAAGCAAATAGACAAGATAAATATACCTAAGTGTAATGCTCATTTTTAGCTGTAAAGTTATACAACAAACTCCCACTCAGCATCAAACAAATTTAAAAAAAAATAACTACAACTCCATCAAATCTTGGCGGAATTATCAGAAAAAGAACTGATTACATAGTATTTTAAAAACATTGTCATGGAAAGTGAAAGTGATTAGTGAGACCCTACCTAGAAAGTGAAACACTACCCAAACCATGAAGTTGGGTTGGAGGACCATAGAAGGTGCTGAAAACCTAGTTCCCCTTAGCACAGGATCTCCTAGTGAGGAGGACTAAGAAATTATTCTATATTTCTTTTATATTTCATATAATGTCAAAATTATAATTTATGTAGTAATTTAATTTTTACATAAAATCTTCAGAAAGATATTGCTAATCCACACTGGGGTAAAGTAGTCCCATCGAGAGCTTATACGGACATCATCGACGTTTATCTTCTTCTTTGAAAATGAAAAAGACAGAAGATACTAGAATGATGACATCACACACGATCTCTTACTGGGACTAGTATATTAGTTTTAAACAGAACATCAATACAGATTATTGTGTTTTTATGCTACAATAAAGATTCATTTTTAAAACTATCTGTGGCATTTTACCCACCTCTTGAAAAATGGCAAGTATTTAGATAATTTGTGGAATATCTCAAGAATCTACATTTTTTTTTTTTATCAAAAATAATTTGCATTTTATACCTCTCCTGAAATTTCTAACTGTCTTACTTATTAGATTCGTAGGCGCCGGTTCAGCATTGGCATAGTTAAAAAGAGCGTAAGACCGATTTAACTATGCCAACCGAGTGACCTTACACTCCGGTATGAGGGAGAGGGTAATTGTTTGATAATCTGCGCATAAATATTGGTGTGTAATACAGTAAAACCCCGTTAATTCGAAAAGCGCGTAATTCGAAATTAATGGCAAAAAATTCTCAATAGCAACGGTTGGCTGCAAAGGATATCGGCCGCAAAATTTCGATTTACGCGAAAATATATCGAATTTTTACAAATTTATTTAGAATATCTGAATTTAAAGGGCTGGTAATCGGCCACGAAAATCTGTTATGTGGAAAATGTCATATATTTATGTATTTACTTCGAATATAGGGCCGACCGCGGCGGTAAACGGCTGCGAAAATTCGATTTACTTGGGAATAAGTCTTATTCTTATGAATTTACTCCGAAGAACCTACCCGAATTAGAGTTTTCTACGATTTATTATGATTTTTTTTTCATAAAATTACAAATTACGTGGGAATTTGATAATTTGAAATTTAATTTTTTATGTCTAAGATTTCGAATTAACGGGTTTCTACTGTAATTTCAATTTTTGCTTCCACACCGCCACATATACCAACCAGCTGCTATTAACTGTGATGGGCATCCTTACCCATACGGTACGGGAGAGTACTGATTTTATTTTGTTTTATTATAGATGGTCCGATAGCGGCAAATCTGACAGAGATTAACCTAAAGGATCTGGAGTTCAGCCACCTGGATGTAGAAGAAGGTGGCCGCTTTGCTCCCAGAACCTGTAAACCTAAATACAAAGTGGCCATTATAATTCCTTACAGGTAAAAATCATTTCATTTGTGTGCTTTCATTTAGTTAACCTAACCTAACCCCCACGCGAGTGATGGCCAACCAAACTTAGGTAGGTGATTTTTATGAATTTAAGGTTTTTTAATTAATTTTTTTAAACCTAAAAATGTGGGATAAGCAATAAAATCTTTGTGGATTTATTGGCTTTAAGCCACGGCAAGAGCAGTTCTAATGTTTCCATATTAATATTTAGAGGTATGATATTAATTAAATCGAATGGCCGAATCGGAAACCGAGCACCTGGAAATTTCCCATTGCTCGAGTGACTAAACAGAACATTGAAGAAAGGTGAAAAAATGAATAAACAAACCTGATATGACCTAACCTATAATTTTATCATATTCTGTTTTATACGGTTTCCATATAATTATGATTATGCATATAATATTGTTTCTTATACCTATGTATAATCTTCAATGTCCTTTTTATAAAGGAGTTTAATGTTTTAATTGGAATGTTATGGCGTTGACTAATCCTAATAATTTATATTTTTCAGGGACAGGGAATCTCATCTCGCAATTTTCCTGAACAATATTCATCCATTCCTGATGAAGCAACAGATAGATTATCAAATATTCATTGTTGAACAAAAAGGTATAAATTACATTTAATATACAAGTACCTTACAAGCAATACAAACAATACAGTATTCTTACTATATACAGGGATCGCTGTGACCCTCGAGTGATACGGAGAATCAAAAAATAGACAATAAAGCCAATAAAGTTATATGTTTAGTGTGTAGGTATATATAAACAAAGGTGGGGGGCCGCTGTGCGTAGATGCGATTTGCAGTAGTATGGGTGAACAATGTTGGCGACACTTTTGTGCGTGCAATTTTATACTAATATTGGTTAATGGGCCATCTCCCTTGTTAACAATATCTACAGCGTAGATGCTCAGTGTATATATAATAATAAATCTATAAAATACTTTCACATGTATGCATAGAATCGATACTTTTATTTCCTTTACATTTTTAGGTTCAGCGAAATTTAACCGCGCCACGCTGATGAATGTGGGCTTTGTGGAGAGCATGCGGCTGCGGGCGTGGGACTGCTTTGTGTTCCACGACGTGGACCTGATCCCCCTGGACAACCGCAACCTCTACACCTGCCCCCAGCAGCCGAGGCACCTCTCCGCCGCCATCGACAAGTTTGAATTCAAGTGAGCACATTCCTCCTACCTATTTACATATGAAATACAAATACGTTTCCACGACAAAACAGGACGTTGAAGAAAAGTAAACAAACAAACAAGAACAGCAAAGAACAAACAAAAAACCTAACTTAACCTATTCTTTTATTATGTTCTGTTTTGTCATAACTAGACATCGGATTTTATGCCCTAACAAAGTGCCAAAATATGCTTGCAAATATGCACTAAAAAAGGCCGAAATATGCACTAAAAACCCTTGATATGCCCAAAATATGCATAATGCAAAATCAAAAAACCATTTTTATTTTTATATATTTTAATTAAAGATGGTACAAAAACAGCGAAATATT
The DNA here is from genome assembly GCA_951813805.1 of Limnephilus auricula. Classification (NCBI taxonomy): domain Eukaryota; kingdom Metazoa; phylum Arthropoda; class Insecta; order Trichoptera; family Limnephilidae; genus Limnephilus; species Limnephilus auricula. The sequence goes on along the minus strand of OX638388.1, from coordinate 18,260,107 downwards.
CTCAACATTATGCATAGTTTTGGTGACCATATACAATTAATTATTTTTCCAAATTTTCGGTCGCAAATTTATGACGTTTGTCACCCGGTATTAATTTTGTACGCCGAAAACAACCTCTCTACGGCCAACTGTTGTCATTTGTCAAAATTAAAAATTTGGCATACTTCTGGCGATACCTGTTTAGGCAGGGTATGGACCTGTGCCGTTGATGTAGTTCTTCATGTCTTCAAGACACTTTTTATGAATCTTTTCTAATATTGAATTACCTCGGAAGGGCGTTTCCATCAGTATTTCTATTGATTTAAATAGAGGAAGATTTTTTGTTTCTATTTTTTAATGCCATCTGGTAACTTGTGGAAATGTGTTGAGATGAGGGCGATATTCTTCGGATGCGTAATAAAATGCTAGCTTGCTTGACTGAATTGCAAAGGACTCAGAACTGTCAAATTGACCAGCGAAATATGCACGATTGGGAAAAAAAGGCTAAAATATGCATTGACGCCGTAATTAGAGAGTTATATGCATTTGCATATGCAAATATGCAAATGCATATAATCCGATGTCTAGTCGTAACCATTATAACCATCACGGCGCTACATCTCAGGGTAGGATTTGGCTTCTTCCACAAATGTTCTCCACTGACTGTGGTCCCTCACCACTCGCTTCCAGTCCTCCAATTCTCCTCCATTTAGTCTAGCCACCTCTTCCACCGTTTGCCTACGGGTCATTTCCACAGGGGACACTCACGTGGTCATTAGTTATAACTTTTGGTGTCCTATCACCCGGCATTATTTCCACGTGACCTTAGGTACAGATTACAAAGAGGAAAGAAAAATGTTGCCTTACTGGGGTACCCCATTTTAAGCCCAGATTGTATATTGTTGTGTAAACGTCAATTTAGTTAGTACGTGTAATGCATAAATATGTAGGTAATTAAAACACCCAATGGATAAATCCCCTTTGTCGTGGCGGTATATTTCTAATCATCACAAAGCCAATTAATTAAACTACAATCTTTTTTCTAGTGTCACTTGATACACACTCTGTCGCGTTCCGGAAGAACTATACAGATGTGATCATATCATGTGATGCGTTGCGATGTGTGGCTTTGCCATCAGTGGCGACATGTAATAAAAAATATTTTTTTGGTTTTTAATTGAAAAAAAACGTATCATCGTTTAGCAAAATGGCATCTACATTTTTATCTCCAAATATGCTCAGGAATCGCTGATTAAAATCCTTCAGGCACTTGCTGATATGCCCTATGTAGACTTAAATGATAGTTGGGGTACATAGATCTGGCATCTACTTATTTGTTTTACATAGGTGATTACAGTCATCAAGTTGGATGTTAATTATCAGTTTGGTTAAGAATTAATAACTTAACGTTAGTTATCAGTGATATCACTAACTAAAAATACAGATTTTTCGAGTTAATGTTTGCTGCTAGATAAAGTGAAAATGACAATATTAATAAAAATGGCCATTTTTATATAGCACCATTAAGTTATTTAATCATATGCTCATATCATGGACTATAGTAGATAAATCATTCCAAGAATGATATTACATACTTTTAAGGCTAGAATTTTATATGCCAAAGTACAACTTTACTGTCAACACTTTGCTGAATCAACACAACAAAGCTGTACTTTTGTAGAAAAAGTTGTTTGACTTAACCTGGGCGCGCGCGGTACTAATTTTCAATATATTTTTTTTTAAATGCGTAAAAGGTAAGAATCGCTTGCGCCAATACCTTTCTTGACGTGACAATTAATTTTATTAATCTAGCCCCTCTGAATATTTATATCTAAGTAATTATCTATGACATTCGGCTGTCGCCTTTTTTTCCCGCTTTCCCAGCTGTCAACTTTTTAATTGTCAACTAATTAATTCTTCGAATATGTATTTGAATTGTTGGTTTTCATGTAGGATGTATATTCAGGTTTGTGTAGAAACAATAAAATAATATATAATATATATATATATATTGCGACAGGTTAAGCCCTCAATATTTTATTATTCAATGGTTACCGCTTTTCTGTTTGCAATGACAGTGTATCTTACTCTTTTGCGTAATATGTATGATATATATATATATATATATATATATATATATATATATTTTACACTGATAAACTTGAAGAGGTTCTCTAACACGTATATATTTGATTGTTTCAGATTACCATATAGGACAATCTTTGGTGGAGTCTCATCGCTAACCACTCAGCAATTCAAGAAAGTGAATGGATTCTCCAATAGCTTTTGGGGCTGGGGAGGGGAAGATGATGACATGGCTAGCAGGCAAGTTACCCTGGAAGTTATTATTTTCATCCGGACAATGTCTTGATACTCAACCTACTGACCCACAGGTGGCTGACCCCTCAGGTCAATTTTTAATTAGTTTGAATATTGCCATATATCATCATCATAGAACAGCGATATTGGCGAGTGACGAGTAGCTAGATGTAGCTTCAGTTAGATGTTGCTACTCATTCTGCAGTTATTACGCTCGGTCAAAAAGCCCACTGATCCATCTTCTGTCTTTATATGCGCCATCAATAAATGAGATGACACTATGATCCTACGGCCTAATATTATGCAGATGAAATATCGCAAACTAAAGGTGTGGGTCATGTAGATTACGGGGTAACTTTGCATTCCTAGTAGGTAATTTATTACTACTCATACGAAGTTAAGGTACTGTCGGACTATGCTATAAAGTAGAAAGCATTTTTGGGCTTGGCCTATTTCAGCACTTTCGTTATGACATGTTTATTAATGAAAATTATTATATTATATAATAATAATGTTTAACAAAATATAAAGTACTAGCTTCTGCCCGCGACTTCGTCTGCGCAGGATTAGTACTTCGAGAAGCTTATTTTCTTTACCAAGATCCCGTCTATGTTTATAACAAAATTATTAACCTATTTGTTTGAAATATCTATAATTCTTGATTGAATTCAAAGTATTAGGCGAGTACTTCAAATAAATTCACTAATTTAAATATTTTCTAAAATAGAATTTTGATTTAACAATCATTGTTTTGCAAAATGTCATTCTCAGATTTTGACATTTTTTATTTTTATTTTTTTAAATTTTTTTTTAAATAATAAGTTTACAATGTAACAATGTTAATGACAATAAATTATAAAACAAGTCTTCACAGATTTTTATTTATTTTTTATGTATCTCTTCTATAGAAGCGGATTAAACAAACAATTATTATTTGTAATATATGGAAAATAGCTAGCTTTACAAATTATAGCCTATATGTTATTCTGAAGTATGAGCTAAGTATATTATTGTAAAGTTTAATTTAAATCCATTCAGTAGTTTTTGCGTGAAAGAGTAACAAACACACATCCATACAAACATTCACATTAATAATATTAGTAAGATAATAATTTGAGTTCCGAATTCATGAGGTACCTACAAATTCATTAGAATATCAAGTAAAGATTTATATTTTTTGAATGACCTTCCACTTCTGGACCCCTAGAATCGCCTCTGCTCTAACCATTTAAATTCACTAGAACTGTTGTCTCGTGTAATAAATTTCCTAATTAATTATTTAACTGGAAAATATAGTTTCTTGTAAAATGTAATTTTATTTATTTGTGTATGTATAATGTTTTTTCAGAATTGTTTATCACCAGTTCCATATTTCAAGATATCCAATGAGCATTGCCAGGTACACCATGTTGGACCACGAGAAGGAGAAACCCAATCAAGAAAGGTAATCGCTTCTTTATATGATTGAACCAACCAACTCACCACTTATCAACTAGCTCTGATATTGCTTCGCTGGTATCATTTTACTCATTTTCTTGGAATGTATTTATTTATCATTCTGAGAAAGTTAATACAACCCATTTGATATGGGAAGTACATACAGAGGGTCAGTCAAAAACTAATGCCTCCTATTTTTTTTCTACTTGAATAAAGTTAGTTAAGTGAAAAAATTGAATTTGGCGCTATTCTTCCAACCTTCTTCTACTGCCGTAGTTTCACATAGCACTCTTCTTAGGGTGAATTGCCTTATACACAAAAAAAAAACCTTCTGCTTCAACAGGCGGCAGCACTTTGCTTGCAAAATAGCCAACATCGATGCTTGTATTAGACTGCGTTCTGTAATTGAATTCTTGAATGCAGAAGGTGAAACGCCCATTCACAATCATGAAAGACTGAAAAATGTGGACAGTGATGCAACAGTGGATGTCAGCACTGTTAGATGATGGGTTCGTCGCTTGAACAAAGCTGAAGGACAAACGTTGTTGGCTGACGAAAAGCGTAGCAGTAGGCTGTTAACTGCAGTGACTCCACGCAACATTCAGCGAGTCGATGACATCATCTGTGGTGACCGCCGGATAACTACAGATGAATTGTGACGCATTCTCTCCCTCAGTAAAGGCAGTGTGATGTGAAGCTCATCTTGAGATTCACTTTGAAAATGCGGAGGCCGTGAAAATGTCCGTGCGTCAATGGTTTATACAGGAAGCAGGACTGTGCCTTTTACCACACTGGAATACACGCCCTTGTTAAAAAAGGACCAAAACTGTGTAAATGGACGGAGATTATATTGAAAAGTGACAAATTAATCGTCAATATTGTGGTTTTCAACCTGTGTCATTGCATTTTAACTTCTTGACAATTAAAAGCAGAAAAAAAATAGGAGGCATATTATTTTTTTTAGTGACATAAAAAAATTTTTAAAACATATTTATTATAATATATATACATAATATATTTTTAAAACATAACGTGACATAATAAATTTTTTTTAAATAAATTTATAATATATATATCTAGACAAACTTTCCTGAACCAATTAAATGATAACATGTCCTTTCACTTGTGGTGGATTGAGCTGATAGTCAAATGGTGCTGATTTACTTCAGCGATCTCCGTAGAAAGAAACACTGTTGGTGACATGATTGTCGTTAGCCCCTCAGGCCTCGGCCATATCAGTCAGAGGGTCAAAATATTTTCACTTTGCAATAAAATTCAAATAAATGGAAAATTTCGGATTAAAAAACTGAATAAATAAAAAATCTTGAAATACGTTTTCAAATTTTACTATTGGAAATAAACATGTAGTTTTTTAAATATAAAAATTTTGTATGCAAACATAAGAAGGTTTTAAAAATTTTCAAATTTTACCATTAAATATAAATTTTGAATTTTTATTGCAAACATAAAAAAGTTTTAAAAATGGCTCACCTTACATTTTTCTAACTAAAATTACTGATGAAAAAAATTAAAAAAATATATATTTTATTAGATAAAAATGTACTATAAATGTTATAGTCTTTTTCGTCGTTTCATGTGAAAATAATTCATAAAAAATTTCCAAAGTTTCATATATTTGTTTTAAATTATTGCTGTCGGAAACTTTGATTTCATAAAGGTGTACATTTTAATTATTTTTTGGTCAACTTTTAGATTTGATTATAAAGCATGGTGTTTTCTCTTTCTAATTCTGTTTAGATAATATTTCTCACCATAGTTAGAGAGACATAACGATTTCTTCGAGACCTACATGAGTTGTTCTCAAAAGCGAATAAATTAGCCTGAAGGGTTAAAGCAGCGGAGACAATGAAAGTTGTGTGTTAGATGTCTAAGTAGAAAGAAAGGCGGAGCGCCGCTGTGCTTAGATTCGATTTGCAGTAATATGAGTGAACGGTTTCATACCGAGAATGGTTGATGGTCCTTGTTTCCGTTATCTATGGTTTTCTTTATTTTAGATACAATATGGTCAAGACTAAGAGTAATGTAGCTGATGTTTGTTATGTTTGTGTATTCAGATATAACCTGCTGATAAAGGGCAAGCAGCTGTACAACACGGACGGCCTGAACAGCCTCCACTACAAGCTGGTGGAGACGCGCATGCACCCGCTCTACACGCAGCTCTTGGTGGAACTGCAGCCGCCCAGTTGATGGGGGGCCCTGGCCAGCCTGTGGTTTGGCTAGCCTCTTAGTGCCCCTCACCAACCAACTGCTATGTGAACTACAATAAAACATACCAAGTGCTAAGTGAACATCCCTACAGTGTCTTTGTGAAACTATGAGGTTATGTGATTGGAAAGAAATCATCTTTGCTTCTATTCTATGCATTATACTGTCTTTATACTTATGGACAATATACTTGGTAAGCAAGTAATTTAATCAAACTCTTATTTTGTGAAATTATTCCTTGAGAAACACACAATTCACTGAGTGTTAGAAAATGATATAAAATTAACATTCTTTGATGAGAATTACATATTTCCTATTCTATTGTAAATTCTAAAACTATTTGATATTGTAGCATGTGTAGTTCCTTTTTAAAGTGTGAAACTTCAAAAGCATATCGTTTCACTTAGACTTTTTCAATTTATAAAAATGATATAAAATAGATATTCCTGTATTGAAGAAATCTCAGATATTAGGCATAGAATGTTCACGTAACATGAAATTTTTTGAATATTTTTATTTTCCCTTCTTCCTTTACTCGACTAAGGTAGGTACCTATGTTATCTTTTTGATTATTCCAGCTTATGTTTAATTTATTGAAATACATAATTGTATTACTTTTATTGCCAACAATTGAATTATCTCAATCCATTTGAAAGCCTCCTAACTCCTTTGATTAGAATACCAACTTCTAATATTAGTAATGAAAACAATCCTTTATTCTTAGAGTGAATAAGAGAATGGCCAGAATTCAAATATTGCATAATGTTAGGTAGTATAATAAAATGATGGAAAAGTGCCAAAATCCTTCACATTATGAATCTCGTTCCTTTTGTGTTTTAATAAAGCAAGCAATAGCAATTTCGTAGTGAAAGTTGAGTCCCTATGAAAACTACTCAAAGAATTTGTTTTGCTAATATTGTTAAATTTCACATTTGCTGACAATATATCTTGTAGTAATAAAGTGTCCCGAACACCAGCTGTGAGATAACTTGCCGCGGGGAACAACGAGGCTTTATCGCAATATCCATATAAAATGCCACACTTTCCATCTTATAAGGAGCATTTTTAACTGCAGTATGTTTTTTTTTTTTTTATTTATTATGAAATATATTATGTATGTAGTATCATTGTGGCATTTGGGAACATTTATGTGGCCGCAAAGGAGGGTCCTCCGTATTAATCCCAGTAATATGTTGTTAGTGCCGTGTGAACCATTCACAATCCTAAATCTACACCTATTATTATAATGTGGAACACTAAACTAGTCAATGAATACAAGTATCTGTGTGATTTGAATGTGAAATAAGCGGTGCAGGATTTGACTGCTGAGGGTTGTGGTAGAGAAAACAAATACAATTTATTTCAATGTATCGATCAGCATTAACAACAAGTAAACGTACGGTGCTGCTAAAGATTATGTAAGAATATTGTTACATATATTTATCAGGTTATAGTAGTGGCAGAGATAGGAGACTTTGTCACAATTTAAAGGAAATGTTTGAAGCAGCAGAGACCTCTATCGACAGCCAGAAAGGACCAATAATACTTATTGTTTGTATGTACGTGCTTTTATGCTTATTTCCCGCTTTTATATGTTTCGGTTAAACGGTGTTGTGTGTCATAAAGTTCTTAAATTATGCAAGTAATATTATTTATCGGTAGGTACATAATATAATTTTTACTCAATTTGTTTGCAGATCCCATTCCCGTAGTCCGAAAGTATTCATATTCAGTATTCGATGCTAAGTCTCATTTTATTATGAATTGGCTGTGACCAAAATGTGTTACCTATTAAAATTGTTATTCCATTTTGTATAAATATATATATATTATGTGTATGTACTTACTCAAGTGTGATATGCGTTGAAAGTCTCCAGCAATTGCCATTGTCTTTAACTTTTACAATTGACTAAATTATTTAATTATTAGTTTGTTATTATATTATGTATATGATTTATCCTGGTAATAATTTAAGGGCTTAATAATTATTTTATTGTTCAACCAAAAATATTTTGTAAAAATCATCATAAGGATGACGAGTCTTATTGTTTTAGTGCTTACGAGTTTTAACTTTTAAAGTAACTCTTCTCTTCTGTTTTACATATCTATGTATATTTAATGTAAATTTTTCAAAAGAAGCAAACACATTGTGACTTGACATTTTAAATAAATGAAAAGAAAATACTTTGTTTTAAGTCACTTTATTTTTATTTGACGTCTACCGGTTTCGGTACCTCCGTACCATCATCAGGACTGTTGAAAGAAGTACACATAAATATACATAATGTTATGAAAGAAAGTTATGACGCTCTGTCCCACTCTAGTATACTGTCCCTTTCTTTCATAACATTATGTATATATTTGCGTACTTCTGTATTTGTAGACATTATTTTTGTAACAGTCCTGATGATGGTACGGAGGTACCGAAACCGGTAGACGTCAAATAAAAATAAAGTGACTTAAAACAAAGTATTTTCTTTTCTTTTATTTATATTTAATGTGTATGAAGGTCTGTAGAATATGCCAAAACTAACAAACTTTAAGTCACAAAATAAATACATAAATATTTCAACACATGAAAAATATAGGAATCCTTTTATTTTTATTTAAATGTCCATTACAATAAGGTGAGCAGCTTCTCTTGTTAAGTGTAACCTTATTTAGAGTTTGTTGAATTCATCTAAGAGATGCCTAATAGTAACTCAATATGTATTATTATTGACTAAACAAGTTGCCTTGCTGTAAGCATAGTCATTACTATTTTATTTTATTAAAGGCACAATGAATTTGTGTCAAATAAATAATTTATTCTATAAAATGTCATTGATGAATTTGGCACGGTTACTTGTTTTGGTTACATATTGACTAAGATATTATTATAATGTACCCACATAATATTCTTAGATTGTTTTGTAAGAAGATACAATATTTGTCATGTGAAAATAAATGACAGGAAAACAGCAAATATTTTTGTTTATTTCTTGTATCCCAATTTAATTGGTCTCCGTTATAATACTTCCTAAATTACTTACTTCCTATAATACTTCCTGAATTACAGCTCTTAATCTGTGCATGCACAAAAACTGTAAATAATAGGCGCCAGCACACAGAGATGCCCGACTATTGCAATGCTTGATAGAGATATCTTATCGCTTTGACAGCTGTTGAAGTTCCGGGTAGTGCGCTTATATGTTTGTTATTTGCATTAATAATAATTTATTTTAAGCAGCAATTATTAACCTGTCCGGGAGTATGAACATACATGTACAGTGAGAAAAAAATTGTCCGGAAAGAGTATGACCGTACATGTACATTAGCGCCTAGAAATTAATTATTACTGGATTTCTTCAAGAAAACCGAATGTTACTGACATCTCTGATCAATTTCTCATAACTTGTCAAAAAAATTTGCTTCATCATAAGGGCAGTTTGAGATACACATCTGCCCTGATGATGGACACTGTAACGTTGTCCAAAACGTGGGCTAAACAAGAGGGTAGCGTAATATCCATCATCAGGGCAGATTTGAGATACACATCTGCCCTGATGATGGACACTATAACATTGTCCAAAACGTTGGCTAAAGAAGGGGGTAGCGTAATATCCATCATCAGGGCAGATTTGAGATACACATCTGCCCTGATGATGGACACTGTAACGTTGTCCAAAACATTGGCTAAAGAAGGGGGTAGCGCAACAAGGCATAAAACCTCAAAAATAAATAACAATAATACTTTTGGCTGTGAAAATCTTACATATTTAACAACATTAATTTTTCAGAAGAACGAAAATCCGTTTGTTAAGACAGGAGAATCTATCAAGCGGACCGCCCGTTTCTGCACAGAGTCGAGGGTGTTTTTCAGGTACATCGGGGCTCCAGACCAAATATGGCTGCCAAATTCAACAGTGGGGCGCACTTGCGATTTGTACAGGGTTAGCAGTTGTGTACAATTAAAGTATCTGCAGGCCCTGTACAGTACGCCCAGTTTCTGAGAGGCCAACTTAACTCTGGCCTCGATGGAGCCCCCGTACCTGAGCTGGTCACTTAGAGTTACACCGAGCATGTCAATGGAGGACCTGTTTGGCGTTGTGTTTCCTTAGCCACAGCAACGCGTGGGCGGGTCAGCTAGTATACATATATCTTTATATATAAAAATCTCGCGTCACAATGTTCGTCCAAGGTAAACTCCGAAACTACTTAACCGATTTTGATGAAATTTGGCTTACTGTGTGTAATTTGGTCCAACTTAACAGATAGGATAGTTTTTATATAGATTATTGACCTCCATACTTATTTTTGCGAATTAAATGCTTTTTATGGGACAATTATTTGAAATTATTTGTAAGTTCCATAGGTTTCTGACAGATGGCGGTGTGAGTTATTTTATTGACACAATACTTGGTTATCTAGGTTAGGTAACAATCCAGTAGATGGCGTTGTATTTCGTTAGCCACAGCAACGCGTGGGCGGGTCAGCTAGAATATACATATATATATATATATATAATATATATAAGTGATGTCCGGAAAATCGTAGTACAAGCAGGAAACTGGTGAATCTACATCACATTTACGCCCATCGTTCACGTAGCTATTTACAAGCGACGCTACCGCTACCTGTCATACAATTTTGCAAGTGCAGCGCCTAGCGGCGATTTCAAACACTAATAATAGTATTGAAAATACAGACAAGCGGCGATCGCGTCGATTTGAGCTTTCGTTTTCGAATGAATCGAGACCAAAGTTGAAATTTTTTAGGTAAAATCTGAATGTCGAATGGTCAAAATTGTTGTTACGGGATTAATATCAGCTGTTTAATGTATTTTAAAGTGTGTAAAAGCATTGACCCTGCTTAAAAAAAATTTTAACCCTCTAGTTGCTGAAATTTTTTTATTTTACAAAATGCTCAGATCGGAAAAATAAAGTTTTTTTTGGGTTCCCTATGTGATATAGACTCACTAGTTTCTTGCTTGTACTACGAGTTTCCGGTCACCGTGTATAGACATTATAATGTTCCTAAATGAGATCCTTAGATTGGCATGGAAAAAAAGCTAGACTTAGTTCCCTCAATTAATACACATTGAAGTCTACTCCGAAGGTATGAAGAGAACCACCGGACAATGCCTAATTGATTTAATTTTTGAATTACCATAAAATGGTTTACCTTATTGAAGGCCTTTGAGTAATCAGTGTAGATTACATCTACTCGGTTTCTCTTGTCCACATTGCTCGTTAAATATTCCATAAAATTTACCAAATTTGTTACTAGCAATCTTTTTTGGTAGAAATCCATGTTGTTGATTTTATACGTTGCAAATAATTGTTGTACAAATTTGATCGTAGACAATATGATCAAGGATTTAATAAATACCGTGAGTATTGGTAATTTACAAAGTTACTTTTTGAACATGTTTTATGAAAAGGGATTATAATTTATTTTTTAAACTTTGTGGGAAAATTTCCTTCTCTTAGTGACATAAATATGTGAGTTAAAGGGTATGAAATAATGGCATTACCTGTGTAAATGTGTAAGATTGTCGGCCATGTGCATTCATCAGGCACTGTGTAAAGCTATCCATCAGGCACTGTGTAAAACTATCATGAAAGTCATGAGAAAATTTGGTCTTTGCAAATTTGTTTCCTTTTTACATCTAATTTCGTATACTCATCGTCAATTTTGTTTTAAAAGCCAATAAAAATGTTATGAAGGCAGGTATAATGTAAGTATCTGCACGGAGTAAGTTTATGATAGTGATTCACAACCTTTTTAGCAGAGGGATATATAAATATTATACTTCACAATACAAATGACACAAAACGGTTAAAATCATTGAGGAATTTCTTTATCTCTGAAAATATCTAAAAAACAGCTTCACAATATGTTTGAATTTAACTTGAAACCAACTAATTTGACACTTATGTTCGAGGCGTCATTGTATTATTATTGATCCCCAGTTTAAAAGTCACGCCATATAACGATATGTATATAAGTATTTCAAAATGCATTTTCTCGGTCAAGAATTATTTCAGTTGCGATATAACAAGGGTTGATCAGTTTGAATTTGTGGATGGTATACAGTAATGTTTTTATAAATTGATGGCGAAGTAATTTGTGGACAAATACACAATCGCAATTAGTATCATACTTCAATTCTGTAAAGGTTTGACTTAGTCCGTAAACTATATCTGCGTAGGGCTCCGCAAATTCCACCCGACAGTTCCAAGGAAGCGAGGCCAACAGTACCCGCTTCACTGTCTCCTCGGATATGAGGTAAACCTCTTCGGGAGTGGGAAGAGCCTTTTCCTTTTCTTCAATAGCGGTGCCTACTACGGATAGATCAATAGTGACATTTTTAGATTTTCTGCTCTTACTTCTAATAGAATTGGATAAAGAATTTCTGGTGGATTCGGCAATGACTGCAGAGCGTGATGTTTTCAATGGTTTTCCGTCGGAAGTTGCCTTATTTGGTTTTTCCCTCAGAAAGGCTTTATTGAAGCACTCCAATGAAGTTTTAGGCGTTATGATATCGGAGATGTTCACATCGCTGCATATCCTAATTGTATGATTAACAATGCTGCTCATGAGACTATCCACATGTATGATTGCATCTTGGTGTAATGCCTTCTTGATATTCATTTCTTGTAACCAAGATTGTGCAAACGACTCACATCTTGCAAAGTCTCTACTGACAACTTTTCCCAACACCAAACTCAGAGCATTCACAAATCCCTCTTCTGGATTCTCCATTTTACAGAATGCCAGTAAGAATGCCGAATAATTTAAGACATCGACGCTCACCTCGAATAACAAAAATAAATATTCTTTGATTAAACAAGAGCGTAAAATATAATGGTTATTATCACATCCTTCTGGGGGTTGAAACCATAATAAAACATTGTAATAATCGTCTCTCCTAATTGTTTCATTATGGTCAAAATCAAAGGCCATGAATGCATTCCGTAGTGCTAAAAGTTGTAACTGATCAGGAAATCCAATATCCAAACAAAGTATTAAAAAATCCCTCCAATCTACATAACTTACCTCCCCATACACACATCTTACTATAATACTGTAGTCATCTGGCTCAAGAAGATTCCAATCATATGTAGAAGGAGGTTTCAAACATTGATTATTCATATTTAATATGAAGAAATCTTGCAGCATAATCACAAAAGCTTTCATTGGCATGCTGCAATTTTTAGCAACAGACATCAACCGGCTTTGTAACTTGGCCAACTGACCAATAGGAAAATCGCAGGTTTTTACAAATTTTTTCGCATCTTTTTCCATGATTAAATTCCAAGATATTTCAATATGCCTTTCAAATTCTTCAGAATCAAATGTTAACCTACTTGGAAGTTTGCATTCTTTTTCCACAGCTATTTTTAGTAAATTGCAGATTAAAGTGATTTTATTTATGTCTCGGTTAAAACTGTGCTCAGCATTTCTGTTAGCTTCAACAAATGCTTCAAAGGCGAACCCTTTGCATTGAGATAATTGCTCCATGGCCTTAAAGTGTATCACATTCATTCTATTTCTAAATCGGCAGATTTCTGCATTCAATATGGTCTTCCATTCTTCTACTATGTCAGCTGCACTGATTTCTGGGGCACTAATTATTTTTGAATCATCAACTGGCTTGTCTTTTGAATCAGTCTTCAACTTAGAGTCCCTTTTTGCCTTTGGATCGCTTTTTGCCTTTGGATCGCTTTTTGCGTTAGGATCACTTTTAGACTTTGGATCAACTTTTTTCGCTGTTGTATCTTTGTTAGCCTGACCAATAAGTGTTTCATGAAAATATAACAGATTACCTATGTAAATTTCGACAGATGCTTTTGTAGATTCAAGAAACTGGTGGAACGGATTATCGTCATTTGATAATTCGGTAGAATTCTTCAAGGCATTCTGAATGCACGATGAAAATAGTTTCGATTCACTTTTTTCACCACTCGCATCGGGCTCCTGTGTATCATATCTGATGTGCCGTGAAGAGACAGCAGTAGATATTTTCAGAAGACTAAACGTATTCAGTTCTTCCTGAATAGAATTATTACCAAAATAAGCATTATAATAACCCGATATTATTTTTAGAGTTTCTTGTGCCCTATTTAGCTCTATTTGAATCATCATTACAAAGCAATTTGTCAATCTTGTTAAATTTTCGGTGAGCCAATCTTCCTCAATCAACTTCACTGTTTTATCTGTGTGTTCATTTTTTTTATTTTCCACAAAATGGTTTAACTCATCTTGCATCTCATTTATTTTGTAGTACATTTCTGATTTAACAACAGGATTCCTGCGCATAGCATCTTCAATTGAGTTCAATTCTGTCTGCAAAGCTACAATAATATTGCCAACTGTGGGATCTACTTGAATGGGATATCTGAGATGTTTGCGTACATATGAAACATACGGTATTAATTCAGAAAATATAATTCTTTTGCCATAAAAGAGTTCTTTCATGTTTTCTATATAAGTTAATTCATTAGTCTCCCAGAGAGATGCCAAGTCAATAAATATATTTTGCGGTAAAGTTAAATCAATACAACCAAGACTTTTAGATTTCTGCAAGGCGGATGATTGACTATCCGTACCAACAGAAGCTGTGAAAGCTTCCGACTGGAATTCCCCCGGCATTTCGTTACTTGTGCTTTCTGTTGGGAAAACTTGACTTTCTTCACTTTCTTTACTTATTTTTTGATCCATTGAAATACTGGCATCACTCTTTACTGTTTCATTTTTCAACAGCTTAAATTTGGAAATTTCCTCGGAAGAACTTTCCATATTAGTCAAAGAAAAACTTTTGGATATTTTTTCGAATGTTTCAGTTTCACCAGCGACATATTCAACTATAAATTTCACGGTTGCTTCATCAAAACGCTCGAAATAAATACTATAATTGATTCCCTGGTCTGCATAAAATCTTTCTATCAGTGTTGAGTTTTCTTCAGATAGTTTCCAAATATAATCCTCACTGGCAATACAAATAGATTGCTTTAATTTTAAGAAGGCTGTAAAAAAAGTTTCAAATTCACTGGTAATTTTACCATTATCATCCGGTTTCGGTATAATTCGAGATTCAAAATGATTATTAATTTCACTTTTTGAAGTTGTAGTTGAAAAGGAAGACAGGCGAGTAACATTTTGTTCAGTAATACTTCTCGTTTCATCATTTTCTGTGTTTTCTATTTTCAGATTAATTACTTGTCCTGTAATTTTTTCTTCCAAAATTTTAGCTTGCGAAAAAGTTTTAGGATAGTCTATTAAAACCCAGCCATCAAAGGATAAATTATTTCTCAAAAATTCAACAATTATGGATGATAACAATTCATCGGATATGCAATTTCCGCTATTTAAACATTCATAAGCTACTTTTCCTAACTGTGCAGCGATGGAGTACTTGTCCACTAGTGGTAATTTGGTTGGTGTTTGTGTATGTTTGTTGGCAAGATCAACTATGTGTGTTGTTGATTCGGATTCTATGGAATTATTTATTTGGTGTTCCTCATCAGCTGAATTCTTCAGCGATATCTCAAATTGACTGAATTCTGTGGACATTTCATCAAACTCTATTAATTCTCTTTTGTATTCCTCTAAACAAAATGCAATGGCTTGGCTCATCTGAATAACAAGTGCATTTTTTTCAGAAAGTAGATCAATAAATGTTGAGTTTTTCAAAAGGTCTTTAGCATTCAGTAAGATGGTGGCAAATCTTTTGGGAGGCAATGGATCTGGGTTCGCATATTTGGGTATTGGATACTTAGCTGCAAATAGTTTTTGTAAAATACATCCTAGAATTGTGTATCCTTGAGATTCAATACGTTCACATTGAGAATATCCTTCACAAGGTACATCTAAAGCCCAAGTTCCTGTTTTGTTATGATAACTAAGAAATTCTACTTCATCTAATATACTTCTTTCTTTTTGAGTTGTTTGCTCTATGTCTTCTGGCTCTGTTGGATCCAAATTATCTCCAATGAAAAACATGGTCTTCCATTCGTGCATGTAAATTTCGGGTATATTATTATCAGATGTCATTTGTTTAAACTCTGAAAATTTATAAACTAAATTTAAGAGTGCAGATAACGTGCCTTTACAGAGTTTTAAGGTTTCACAAAAATTTTGTGCCATTTCTTCTGAATGAAGTTTCTCATTGAACATTGATAATATTTGTTTTTCGAAGTCCAATTGTTTAGCTTTTTGTTTTATCTGATATTTCAAGTCATCTAATGCCTTTGAAAATTCTAATTGTCGTAGTTTGTCTAATTCTTCTTGTTGTTTAATTCGGTTTTTCATGACAAGTGTCATCTCATGATTAGCTTTTATCAATTGTTCTGCCATTTTCTTTTCTTGAATCGACAAATCTAGCAAACATTTAACTTGCTTTTTTTCTTTTTCTTTTGATTCATATTGTTTTAACATTTTTTCCAAAATATCATTTTCCAAATTAGCTTCGAAGCCTGATACTTTTTTTTCTCTTTTTCCCGCATTCTTTATTTTACTTTTATATTCCTTGACCCGTTCTTTATCGATTAACTGTCCGCCTTTCATGTTTTGTTTGGCATTTTCTTCTAGTTTCTTTAGTTCATTGTAGGTGTAATTAAAAGCTTGGCATGGCCTTTTCAAACTTTCTTTAGAATCGTAAGATTTGGTTTTGATTTGTTGAGTTTGGGGGGACTCACTGAAGTTTCTCTTTTCAAGAATGTCCTTTGCAAACTTGAAATCATTGGCTTTAGCAACCATTAGTTGAATTGGATTACTGGACTCCACCGGGGTGACACTGTGGGGATATGGATTTATTTCACCGTCACTTAAAGACCCAGTCACTTTTTTTCTTATAAAGTATAATCTGTCTTTACCATCGAGTTCTAAAAACATTTGGTAAAATAGTCTAAGGGCCACCGAGCCAATTCCTTCAGCGATGTAGTCCACATCATCCAAGTTGAGATCTATATTGATTTCTTTCAGCCATTCCTTTATGGCTAGAAGGTTATTTCTGATTTCTGTTGCATCATTAGAACAGACTATAGAATCTTTTTGTTCGGGAGATATAACATTATAGCTTTGAAGTAATTGGGCTATAATAACTCCATCACAAACCGCTTTGCCGAAATCTTCTGGATTCCATTTGAATGATACATCTAATCTCATGGAAAGCCATTTTTTTAGAATTGCGGTCATATTTTAGAATCATCAATTAATTTACACCTTACTGTCAGTTGACATTATTATAAAGAAAATGTGAAAAATCAAATTGAATGTGGAACAAAGCATTTTGTTTGTTTTTAGTCTGCTGAAAAAGTACAGGTAAATCATTTTAAAGATACCCTAGATCATTTTGAATAGTGGTATACTGGATTGACAAAAAAAATACACCATTTTAATGTTTGACGCTTGGATGCGTATCATTGTTTATAATTTATTTTAATTATAATTCTTTATTGTACATTTAAAACATAAAGTACAAATGTTACATAATATTTTTTACAGTCAACACAAAGTTAAAAAAAAAAAGTAAGTATATACAGGGTGTTAAGGTACGTACTTGAGTTACTTTAACCAGTGATTCCTGACATTATTTGAAGTAAAAAATGTAAAGAAAATTTTGGTCTCCGGTGACATTTTTGATGTTTTTTTTTTTTTCTACAAAAACATAAAAAAATAGTAGGTGTTAAGTAGTTGGGGGCGGAGAAAGTGGTGGGGCGGTAGCTCGGCTGAGTGACCAATAAGGTCATGTAAAAGAATTTTTTTTTGGTGCGATTTAAAAAAAAAACAATTTGAAAAAAAAAAATTATCATAAAAAAAGTCACCGGAGACCAAAATTTCATTTACATTTTTTACTCCAAATAATGTCAGGAATCACTGGTTAAAGTAACTCAAGTACGTACCTTAACACCCTGTATACAGGTGTCCAGGGGTAAAGTGAATTAACTTCGGAAGGTGATTCTACATGATGGTGTAAGTAAAAAAGATAAATAACTTTTTTCGAAATTCCAACTTTTAGGGCTACTTTTTTGGTAAAAAGATAGAATTAGTACGGCGTGTGCGGCCTGCACTATTGGGTATTTCCACTGTTACGACACGCGCCAATCAAAACCGACGTCATTTCAATGCACCTGGCTGACTCACAGCAAATTTACCGGATAAGTTTGTACTTTACACTAAGGATTTTTAATAGGTACGTCTTTTTGTATGGGAAAAAAAAAATTGGAACTTTGAAAAAAGTTGATAATCTTTTTTACTCCTATCATCATGTAGAATCACCACCCGAAATTATTGCACTTTACCTCTCCAGACACCCTGTATATACAGTCGATTCCGCTTTATTGGTACCCCGGTTTATTGGGGCTGCCAATTATTTGGGACGAAACCCAAGGAACAGAATCCAAATAAAGGAATTGATCAAAAAAAAATTATAAGATAAACTCTCTTTTCATAACTTTTGAAGGTTATTCCCATCAATGTAATATATCACTGAAGAAGAATATGACACTAATAATCTAAATTAAAATATGAAAATGAACAAGACCCAGAATGAACCGAAAGATAATAAAAGATAACGTTCGCAACTGGGACTCGAATTCAGAACCTCTTGTCTTACCGGGAAGGCGTTTTCATATTTTAATTTAGATTATTAGAGTTATCTTCTTCTTCAATGATAAATTGATACTAACTTACTTCGGTTTACTTGGACACTATTACGTTTAAATGGGACAAATTCCGATCTGAAGTCGATGCAAAACGTGTCTGAGTAAACGAATTTTAGATAAAAAAGGGCGGGCATGCGGTATGCGGTAAGGGTGGGGAGAGGGATGCCAATTTTTTTGGAATTGGGTTACAAGTAAGTAATTAATAATGTACTTGTAACGCAATCCCGAAAAAATTGGCATTCCTCTCCGCACCCGCACCGCATACCCGCCCTTTTTAGCTAAAATTCTTTTACACAGACACGTTTTACATCGACTTCAGATCGGAAAAGAGGAGAGTGTAAATAACTATTTTGAAGCAGGAAAATGATTTATTTTTATTTAATTTAAATTAAATTCAATACTGTTTTTATTAAGTTCTGTGAGTATTTTAGATTTTTATTATTGTGACAGCTGTTTTGTCTTACAAGGCCCCATATTCAAAGTCTTTGGCCAGTTTGAAAATGGCCTTGTAAGCCTAAACTGCTGTCACAATAATAAAAAAGTAAAATACTTGCAGAACTTAATAATAAAATTATTAAATGTAGTTTAAATAAAAAAATTTTAAATTAAATGGAATTCTACGATACACAAAAACAATCAATACATGAAAATGAAGGTGGACCTCCAAATAATATTTATTTAAATTAATTACACAATAAATAAAAATGATTGAAAGTCTACCTTCATGCTCCTGCTTGAAAGTGTTTTTTTTACTTTCCTGTAAAATTAAATTTTTTTCACATTGGAGGTGTTACTCGTCCAGCGACGATATTTGTTCATATAGTTAGGACATAATTAATTTTCTGTGATTAAATATATATGTTTTATATTAGATGTGCTCGAATAATTGACTATCTTTTTTTTTGTAGGCAATTCACTCTAAAGAGAGTGCTTTGTGATATTGATTATCTTTATATAAAAAGAGCTCAGTAAATAATTTTTTATCTCTCTTACTTTGCTTATTTGGGACAACTGTTTATTTGAGACAAAATATTTGGGTCCCGATCAGTGGCGGTCGGTGACTTTTTGTATAAGGGATGCTGAAGTATATACATACTATCAAATATAAACATCTATAGACTAGCCCACGAATGAGATGCAATTACTAATAAAAATAGTTCTCAAATCAGATTAGCTCTATAAATCCTTTACGCTTTAGATCAATTATTGCAGTTCCAAAATTAAATTAATTAAATAAGTATTCGAAAGATATTCAACGCATCAATCGGTTTCAGTTATCAATGCCAAACTGTCAAAAATGATTGCGCAAACAATTTTCTTCGGCTAAGCTATTCTGTACAGTCGTTTGTGTGTGGGATGCTCTTATTGAAAACATATCCGGCTTCAAGCAAGCTTAGGCATACAGGACTCAATGCGCATGCGCGAATATCAAACATCTTCTAGCTTCGTGGATACGAAACGAAGCAGAGAATCCACTGTTGAGGGTATTGGTGTGCATTGCTGTGTTTAGGCGACATTCGAGCATTGAGAGTGTTATTATAATATTTCGACACGCACCGCACGCCACGTTTTGTTGTTGTTACTCTCTAACGCCGTTCTTCCACGTAGCTATTCACAAGCGACGCTACCGCTACCTGTCAAACAAATTTGCTAGTGTAGCACCTAGCGGCGTTTTCAAACACTAATAATAGCATGAAAAACACAGACGAGCGGCGATCGCGTCGCTTGAAGGTAGCTCCATGGAAAAACGGCGTAAGATTGGGACGGTGAAGTTAAATTTGCTGTATCTATTGCTGTTACGGCTAGAAAAAAATAAGCTCAAATTTTTTTTAATTCGGAATAAATAAATAATTATTATTATTATATATTTTATAAGCCTTGAAAGGAAGGGAAGCGTATGTATGAAGGGACCGCGCCTGGTCCCGATGTGTTATATATTAATATGGACATTATAAAATACAAACATACCTAAATCTCGAGTTCAAGTCCAGGGGTTCTTTAAGTTTTTCGATTTAAGAGGTGTATGGGTACCGCCGCCCTGGGAACCATATATTGGATAACCAACACCTCTGCCATAGGTCACCACAAGTGGTTCGCTAAGTTTGATGATTTAGCAGGGGTGCCCGGGTTTTTAGGGTGAGGATTGTCTAGGTCTTGGCGGCGGACGCGTGTGACCACCAACTGTGTGAGACTGGTTGAGGGAGACCTTTTGACCTCTCCAGGGCTTTCTCGAGTCATCACCTTGCACCACAGTGGGAGGGATGGATTCATATATCCACCACTCCCGGAAGCACTGACCCCCAGATTCCTACCCAACCCTCATACCTTTTCCAGATCTTTCTTTTAAAAAAATCCACACAGCATCCCCAAAGATGATATAGGCCCCGGAGGAAATTATTTTCCTCAGGGCTTCCTGTGTGGAGCTAAAGTTAAAAAAAGTAACACACACGCAAAAAGTAACACACAGTAACGCACACGAGCAACTTTAGCTGCAGTTAACAGTTGCATACATCAAAATCCATTACGATATGTGGAGATGCGCACATTTTTTTTTAATGTGTGGATTTTTAAAAGAGGCCATCTATCGCCGCAACCAAAGTTGCTTGTGTGCACGGGTCCTAAAATTTAAACAGTTTACTAAAATAAATACTTGAGTAGTGATGCTAGGTGAAAATAATTATTATATACTATTTTTAATAAATATAATTATTGATAAACATTACCACACACCCAATGTCTGTGGGCATTTAGGGGGTAAGAGGGGACTGCGAGAAGGTGTTCCAAACTTTTTAGAATCATTTGATACTATTGGTGTGCACAAGTACATTCAAACATATCCTCTTTAAAACGATTTCGCTGATTACTAGCAAAGTTTGTAAATATTAGAGCCTCGATCACACATAGCGATTCCAACGTTACTATTTGAATAGAAGAGTTGAAGTCGCCTCGTGTGACAAGGTACTCACTGCGAGTAACTCAATTAGGAGCTTATAAACATTTGCGTGTTTCAATCAGAACACGTCCAATTCTGATTGTCCGATTTTGCTTTACGTGCAATTTTCAGTCACATGTGATGATTTTCTACATTTTGTGGGCGCAGTCCTAGTCCTCAACCAAGCATCACACCGTTTCATTACAGGGCTAGGCAGAGAGGATGGACTGACAAGCAACTCGGTCTTGGCAAATACTCCTTGCTTCATTCACATTTATACATCGTCTCATAGATACCCATCTATTATTCTGACTCTTGACATGGCCTGACTCAAGTATTTGGTTCACATGATCGTGCCATGTCTTCATCGGGCGTCTACCATTCACATTTGCATCTTATATTCTACATACACTTCTTTCTTTATTCATTCGCTCTACATGCCATAACCAATAGCGAAGGTAAATCGTTCATCTTTTATTTCTCGACTCGTAACGTCATCGCGACGCGTGACTTCATAGCGAACCGTAAAGTTCACAAGTCACAATGTCTTCACAAGTCGCGATGACTGACTGATAACAAAATAAAATCACACACATAAATTATTAGAAAAAAGTATTATAAACGTTATCATCAGCTCCATTTTTTGACATTTCATGTAAAAATAATGAATAAAAAAATTCACAAAGTTTCATAACATTTTTTGAAATTGTTGTGGGAAACTTTGGTTTCATAAAGTTGTACATTATAATTTATGTGGTTAACTTTTAGATTTGAATATAAAGTGTGGTGATTTCTATTTCTAAAACCGTTTAGATCGTATTTCTCGCTATGATAAGGTTGTTCCCTAAAGCGAACAAATTAGGCTAAGGAGTTATAACATTATAATATATTAGGAGCGTTTTAGGAATATCCTGCCGTGAACAATAAGGTGATAGTAGGCACATTGAACGGTGTAAGTTATTTATTTCATTTATTTTATTTGTCATAATATTTTTTTACCGTCAAAAGAAATTTTATCACGCATTGGTAAAAACATTTAACAATAAACGACTTAAACAATTTTGTCAATATATGTTATACATAATTCGACAAAACCAAATGATTATTCTATAGGGATTCATAATACAATGTATGAAACAACCTTGTAATTAAAATTAATTAAAAATTATCACATTAATCATTCCATAACCTTTAGTTTCTGTATTCGACTTGAAACGAATTCCATTTCGTGGGAAGGTTGCGAAGCATCTATGTTTTCAACACGTATATTTTCTAAGGAACGGGCTTTCTTTAAAGATGGTTGTTTGGCACTGGCTAAAGTGCTGCCAATCTTGGGATCCAACACCGACACATAGCTGGTGGAGGAGTCATCCATCTTGATATCCTGAGAGGGTGGAAGCTCTGCTTGCTTTCCTTCGTAACCATTCAAGGCTTCAGAGTTCTCACTTTTAGTTCTGTTTCTTTCGGGTACCGCGTAAGGGATGGTCCGGTTGTTGGTTGCCCGTTTCATTCTAAGACCGATTGTTACGTTTGAAACGTATCTGGAATTCATTTGTATGATGCCCACATCTGAGGGATTGGACACATCCCTCCTGAAGTAAGTGTTGGGTTTACTGCCGAAGCTTTTCCTTCGCATCTCCTGCAGGTATTGATTCCTGGAGTCGGTGATGGTGCTCAGCATCCCCAATTCGTGCAGAGCTGAATCCAAATTGTTCACTCCCTGTCCAGGTAGAGTCTCTTCAGATTCCTGTTAAGACAAGGTTATCATAAATACATTTTAATTCCTCAGCTAAATTGAACGATCCACAAAAGAGACGAATCAATATCACAAAGCAATTGGCTACTTTTGATGACTTAGCATGGGTGCCCGGGTTTATGGGGTAAGGTATATCAACATCTTGGATGCGGATGCATTTGCTCACCGACTGTATGTCAGATTGGGAGAGTCTGGTTAAGGGAGACACTTTGATATCTCTAGCCGGACTCTCTCATCCCCATCATCTTTCATGGCATTGGGAGGAAGGTTAGTAAAGTTTTACTATACAGACTAATTCTTATTACACATAGATTATTTAAAAAACACATTAGTTGAACTTAATTACTGTAAGAAATAACTATTTCGATGAATAAAAAAAAGAAATGGAAAATAATGCATTCAAATTCCAATTTAGTAAAAAAATATTTTAGGTTTTTAAACTAAGCCTACAGTGGAATTCTGCAAAGTATATTGTTAATATTATGTATTAAATCTAGCTAAAGTGATAAAGAAAAAAACAATGTAAAAAATCTATTTTATTTTCAAAACAAAGTAGGTAGATTCTTAGTTTGGGTTTGCGATGGTCTGAATAGTAAAATTAAATTAAAACAAATAACTTTGTATTAAACCAATATTATATAATCACAATTACCTACATGTTTCAAAACCGATGGTTTCTTCGTCCTATTTTTTTTCTTCGATGAAGAAACCATCGGTTTTGAAACATGTAGGTAATTGTGATTATATAATAGGGGTTTAATACAAAGTTATTTGTTTTAATTTAATTCAAAATGACGCCACAAAGTGATTTTGCGAAGTTTGAAGAAATGAATAGTAAAACTTTACTGAGTGGATTCATAAGTTCGTCACTCTTGGTCAAGCTGACCGCCAGATTCTTACCCTCCCCTCATACCCTTTTCCTTCCCAGAACTTCCTCTCCTTCCCCCAAAACTAAAAATCAGCAGTATCCTCAAAGAAGCCATAGGCCCTGATGAAAACTATAAAAAAATTATAATTTTTTTTTTTAATTTATCAAAAGATACTGCGCTTTCTTTCATCTGTCAGTAACAATGTGGATGCCTTTTGGGCTGGATACAGTACAAGCTGCTGACCTATAGTAGACAGCTACTGGCATTGTATACTCGCATGTCACTAGCTCGACACGCCGCGACCGGTCAGACAATGAGAGTAACTGCCATGGCACAGGTAAATAGCTACTGCCCGTAACTGCAGACTGGCGAAATAAAAAAACACGCAGAGTTGTTGCGCGGGCACAAGCATACGAGCTACTGACCTTTCACAAAATCGAGCTGCAGGCTTATGGCATGGCATAGAAGGCGAGCGTGAGTGAAAATAAAAATTGTTGTAGTAACTGGAGTGCGAGCCACTGACCGACTCGCACATGACAGTAACTTGTATAATGCGGTCACACGGTGCATGTAGCTACACTGCAGTAACTCTCACGGCCAAATCGCACTGTGTAACTAGGCCTAAACGTCTATAAATTTTACATTACTGAGAAGTGCACAATATTATAATGAATAAGAAAACTTGGGTAAGTAAACACAACCAATATAGAATACATTGATTTCATCGCAGTAACGTATACGCTATTCGATAATAACTTTTTATATTGAACTCTTCCGTGACGCTTACCTCAGTCGAATCGTTGCAAAACATCGTTCTTTTAGACCTTTACAAAACTAGCATATAAATTCAAAAGAAAGATGGTTCCAACGATTTACACATTATTGTGCAGCTCATTACGTAAATATTAATTCAAATTTGTACAACAATGTAGAAAATACATAAACAAAGCGGCAATAGCTTTGTACTCAACGTACTGAACATGTACTGAATTTAGAAACTTCAATGTTTATAAATGTCAGACGGCAGATTGGCAGATGTCAAAAGCTAAATTACCAGTGTAAAAAATATAATATCGTATTTGGCAACATCGTCTATTTGGTCAAAAGACGACCTCCCACAGATATAAATTATAAATGTCTCCCCAACATAAATAAACAATAAACCACTCATCTCCCCAACCTGGCTTTTGTCATTGACTTTAACGTTTTGAAAAGTTTTGATCCCCTTAGACTTTATTATTTCTATTTTTTCAGTTTCCGTTTTTTAACTACTCGTCTGATTCACTCAGGACTGATATTTCAGCTATTTTTAAGCTCGGCTTCACGTTGCATCCAGGGTTCCTGACAACCAAATCCGACTCATTACTTTCCCGACTGTACCTGGGATATTTGCCTATAACCTGTACCTACTGAAATACTGTTCTAATGGATATACCACATGGTTCATATGTAATCATTGATATATACACTGTATATACTTGTTTAACTCAATGTATGTAATACGCAATATAGATACTGTTGAGCATAATGTGTCCGATATTTTACGAAAAGTAACAAAGTTTTAGATACACATTGGACGCTCTATGTTAATTACTCTAATGAAGAAATATTTTTCAGGACAGTTCTTCTGAATTTATTTGCTATCGCTTTTACGACTTATTATTAAAACGCGAATTACAAATTTAATATTAAACGATTTTTTCATATAGTACAATAATAGTAGTTGAGAGGTATTCAGGTACTCATATTATTTTATTATCATGTCATGGATTGAGCATTTTATGAATCCGTGAAGTCTTCCTACAAAATGCACTCCAAAATAGACTTTATTGTCGTTAATATTAAGGTCATTTTCACATGCTATAAGTTACTTCAAGTTAACATCCATCCAACTATTTTTGAATCCAGGGTTGCCACCTCGCGGGGAATTCCCCAAACTGCGAGGAATTTTTGAGATTTTTCAAGAATTGGGTATTTTGCGGGGCAAATGCGGGGGTTCTTTGCATTTCTTGATTATCCAACCATATTGAATAATACGTACGTTTGGTGGAAGATTTCTACTAAGCAAAATACTATTTTATCTTATTTTCTTTAACTAACTCATTTTTCTCGTTAACACTAGTTGCCCTTTTCGATATTTTTTCTCCTTGCCATACCTGGCACACTGTACGTTAAGGTGGGTCATTTTAAAAAAAGTATTAATTTCAAATTCTAAGAGCTATAAAAGGGTGCTGAATGGGTTCAAAACGAAGTGTTTAAAATTTTTCAATTTTCTGATACGATCTTCTTCCTCCGGATGCACGTCAAAGTTTTGAAAATTTTCAATTTTAGGGGTTATTTCTTGTGTGTATAAAAGTTACTATGAATCTTTTTAACCATATTTTTTGTAATTTTCCATAGCAACTGTAGTATATATTTTCGAAATCATTTACAAAAAATCCCGTTGTTTTATTATTGGAGGCGTGAGGAGAGGGCGGGGGGAGCACCGTGTGCACTAATACCGGTGAAAAAATGGAGGAATTCCGCCGCAAAATTAAAGTGCTGTTTGATATTTCGTCTTGTAAATGCAATGATTTCAGTAAATGTGACTGTCCTAGAGATCAAAAAATACATGTAAATGAATAGAGTTTCATTACTGACCAACTTACTACACTAAAAATGATAATAGGAAACATGGATATCGCTTTAACAAAACAAATGAAAACTGCGTTTAAAGGGAAACTTTTGAAGCAAATATCCTTGTGCACGTCTTAAAAGGAAAAAATAGGTAAGCCAACTACCCCTCTACTCGATATTTCCACGTCTTCTGCATCAAATGAATCCGATTGTAAAGATGTTTTCAAACCTTATGTTATACCTCAAACGCTTCATAAGCAGTCTGCGGGCAATATTGATCATTCCACACTGTCTAAAACTTGTGATAGATATGGAGTGTCGGATAAGGCAGCGGCAGCCATTGCCTCAGCAGTTTTGTATGACATCAAGTCTAATATTCCATTTATTGACAAGAGTAAACTTCGCAAAGAACGAATGAAAACAAGAGGAAATATTAAGGGCAAAACACATAGTTTTATAAAAACCCCAATATATTTTGATAGCCGGAAAGATAAAACATTAATTATCAGGGAAAGGGAGGGGACGCAATACAGAGAATGACGCATTGAAGAGCATATTTCATTGATAAAAGAGCAAGACTCAATATATTTAAGTTTTATTGCACCAAACTCTGGCACGTCGAAAGTTATAAACCATTGCAATGGATAATTTGCTTGCTTCACATGAATGAGTTACCATTTCGGCATTTGTTTGCACATCTTGACGGTAAGACATCTGGACTTCAAACATATTCAGGCACAATAGGACTAGCTTTGGAAAACTGTAAAAAAAGCCTATGGTTCATTTTCAGAAAATTGACGGAGAGTTGCATGAATTATTTACTAAATACGTGGATACAGATCAGTTATATTTATATAAAATAGTATCTGCAGTTACGGTGGGGGAATTACCTAAAAATTTATGCCACAAATCTCCCGGAAAAATGTCTCATGCCAAATAGCTTACGCGTGTTAACCGAATTCTTCGTCTTTATGTTTCAATGGAAGCTGATTCAGAGAATCTTATTATTTTAGAAACATACGTTGTTAAAGTTTATGCTCCGGCTTGGTTCAGCATTAAAACTCATCCCACCTGTAAAGATGGAGCACTTCACCCGTGGTAGTTAATCTCAGCGCCTAGATACTTATCAGCTTATTTAAAAACTATAATTGATCCAGTTATAGAAAGAAAAAGTTACTTCGCACACCCCGAAAATTTATTGTTTGCAATGTTGACTGACACTCACAAGCATATCCGAGAATTAGCTGTGCGTTGTGTTCTAAAAGCACGCAGGAAGGATCTAAGTAAAACAGGGCTGTTCTAACTTCCAAACATAAACCTAGATGCATCATATTATTTGGAAGCAAAATACTGAAGAATATATCGGATGAAGATCTTCAATTATTTGTAGCTCAAGGGGGAGAAGGTAGATTGCCTCTTCTGCGTTTGCCATGTCATACTCAAGCAGTTGAAAGAGGTGCAACGACTGTTATTGAAGCCTTGACTACTTTTTGTACGAAGTCTGCAAGAGAAGGTCTTATTAAGGTGAAGATTGAGTCTCGCAAAATAATGCCGAAATTTGAGACTAAGAAGGATTTTTCTGGTATTTGAATACACTACCTTGAGATAATTTGAATTATATTCATATATGTTTTTAATAAATAATTCGAAAAATTCCCTCTATTTTGCGTTTCATTGAAAAATAATTCATTTTTACTTGTTTATTTAACAATTTTTTAAGATTTAACAAGGGTGGGTTTTTCTCTAATATGTGAAATTTCAAAGTCAATCCGGAGGAAGAAGATGATATGCAAATATTATTAAAAAAATTATATGATTTTTCATCTTCATTTAACACCCTTTTATCACTATTAGACAAATCAAAACAAGAAAAAAAAATTCCCCATACATTCGTGACCCACCTTACTGTACGTGTGATTATATTACTTTATGTTTCCGTTTTTGCCTACTGACTGTAAAATTTATTGCCACACCGATTTTTTAAAATATAAAATCATTATTTTTCATCTTGCGAATTTTAGTTATTGGTTGTAAGCTATTTTTATCTTATATTATGCATGTAATAATATGTTTTAGTCCTGTTAATGTTCCAAATGCAACAAAATAAAAGTCAATCGATAAAAAAATGTAATTTCCATATAATTTCGTTTTATTTTGAAGGCAAGAGGAGCTTGTGGGGAAATTGCGGGGAATTTGTTATTTTGTTCTCCCCAATTTGGGGATTTGGAACATTTATTGCGGGTATTTTAGAACATAATCACCGGCAACCCTGGTTGACGCCGTGCAACTAGATTGAAATTTACGAAATTTGCCCTTCATCTGACACTTCGTTTCTCGACGCCGGTCAAATTGCTGCTTCCGTAGGTGTTCTCACTCCGTGAAAAGAAGTATGTACCTTAACTTTATTTTTATCAATTTCAAATCATTTCCCAAGTTCTCCTACGATAAAGAAAGTCAAAATTAATAGAAAGTTTTGTTTTTATTAAAATAACCATCACGTAACCGCTATTTCGGATTTCAGTTTTGCAAGTGGATTTCTAGTTTTTGTTAACTTATTTTCGTAATTTATACTGCTAATACCAGCTTTGTGATTACGACTTTAGCATATTTACTTCATCATATAGAATTGTTTCAAATTAGCCGGCTTTCATTCAATTTTACTGTTCTCCGTGGTGTGACCTTTGTGTGACCTCGAAGGTAACTACGTGAAGATACGTGGAATTTCCCGATTGCTCGGATTCAATTTAGAATTAAAAAACATTATGCCAGTATTGCAAATATAGACTACTAAAAGCTGACTAGATTTTTAAAAGAATCTTCTAAATTCTGTTATGTTCAAGTATGAAGGCACGCCTAATATGGCTGTCACTAATTGCGCTTGGCTTCCTGCAGAATGAATTAGATTTTCCGATGTAATACTATGTAAAAAAAAAACTGCTTTACTTTTATATAACATTATGTACAAGTATTAATGTTTTATCTTTGAAAGAAGTGAGGTAAATATACCTAATCACGTTTTATTTGTAGGGTATTGACTATCGATTTTTACTATTATGTATTTATGAACGGCTTTAAAATTGATTCACAGAATTTCATTTGAAGTTCGTCATATTAGTATATATCCCCCTATAAGACTTATCAGCTTTCAATTATTATTATTAATATTATTTTATTTTTTATTTATACAAGTCAGTATTTTCATATTATTTTAAACTTGTGTTCATTTTTTAATATATGCCAGAAGCATGGCTTGTTTTTACAATATTATTTAGGTAGATAACACAAAGTTTATGTTTATGAAGTACTCATTATTATAATATTAAATTTATTGTTTTGACCTTCATTATCTTCATTTGACGTTGTCAAACAAAAAATTTCGTTTGATGTTACATATTTTGGGTTGAATTTTCAAGCTCCTGGCTATTTTAAATTTGTTTTATAAAAGATATTGAATGCATTTTGCCCTTGCGGTGAGTTTTCACAAAAATGGCGCTATACAAATCATCCAAATATTATTATTACTGGTGCAATATTTGAAGAATAATGGTAATTTTCATTTTCATCCAACCCATCCTGGGTAGAAACCCCATTCACACAATAATTTGATAGGTCACACAGAGGACATCTTAGTCAGTACCGGTACTATTGTCTTGACATTTATATTATTTGACCTTCATTATGCCAGAGAAGCCATAAATAAAACATTGCGTATTTTGATTATTGAAATAATATTCAATCTTCAAAAAATATGGAAAATACTCTGAAGATAAAAGAATAATTGTTGTACTATTTATATGTTATGTTAATGGCACATGTTGTGCCGTATATGTGTAAATAAATAAATAAATAGGTTGTGATCGAGACTATGATTCAATAATCAATATTTCAATAAAGCGTAAAGCATTCAAAAGTAAATTGTGCTTCAAACATTGTGTATTTTTATTAGGAAAACAGAATATTGTAAACATGTCTTTTATAGAAGTTTTTGAATTAATTGTTGAAATATATTATTTTCAGAATACTTAATCATGTCTAAGATTGGAATCAATGGATTTGGACGCATCGGGCGTCTGGTGCTGAGGGCTTCCATCGAGCGCGGAGCAAGCGTAGTGGCGGTCAACGACCCCTTCATCGGGCTGGACTACATGGTGTACATGTTCCAGTATGACTCCACCCACGGACGCTTCAAGGGAACCGTCTCTGCTCAGGATGGATTCCTGGTTGTCAACGGCAACAAGATCCAGGTGTTCAGTGAGCGTGACCCCACAGCCATCCCCTGGGGCAAAGCCGGAGCCGAGTACGTAGTAGAGTCCACCGGAGTATTCACCACCATCGAGAAGGCCGGAGCTCATTTGGCCGGAGGTGCCAAGAAGGTCATCATCTCCGCTCCCAGCGCTGATGCCCCCATGTTTGTGGTCGGAGTCAACCTCGAAGCCTATGACCCATCCATGAAGATCGTCTCCAACGCTTCTTGCACCACCAACTGCCTGGCTCCCCTCGCCAAGGTTATCCACGACAACTTCGAGATCGTGGAAGGTCTGATGACCACCGTCCACGCTACCACCGCCACCCAGAAGACCGTGGACGGCCCCTCGGGAAAGCTGTGGCGTGACGGGCGTGGTGCTGCCCAGAACATCATCCCCGCTTCCACCGGAGCCGCCAAGGCTGTGGGTAAGGTCATCCCCTCCCTGAACGGAAAGATCACCGGCATGGCCTTCCGCGTGCCCGTCGCCAACGTGTCGGTGGTGGATCTCACCGTCCGCCTCGGCAAGCCCGCCTCCATGGACGCCATCAAGGCTAAGGTGAAGGAGGCCTCCGAGGGAGCCCTTAAGGGAATCCTCGGTTACACCGAAGACCAGGTGGTGTCTTCCGACTTCATCGGAGATACCCATTCCTCCATCTTTGATGCGTCTGCTGGCATCTCTCTAAACGACAACTTCGTCAAGCTGATCACTTGGTACGATAACGAGTATGGCTACTCCAGTCGAGTTATCGATCTGATCAAGTTCATGCAGACCAAGGATTAAATGCATTTATTAAGTATTTTCGCCTCCCAGTCTACCCTACTCATCCTACACTACTGTATGCTGTATTCAAATAGGTGTTTTAGCAAGCCATAGCTGAAAATTGAAGGCAGAAGATGCCTTCATGTTCACTATGCACGCTAATAATTTTAATTTAATTTTAAGTGTCACTGCTGATTACAATTAATAAACAATATTGTTAGTCACTTCTTGTTTTGTTATTCCGTTCCTTCCCTGAAGAAAAATATTTAAAAAATAATAATGTTTTTATCAAAGCACTAGAGCGAAATAATACAATGATAATTATGGCTGCATAGTTTTGCTTCTATATAGACATGAAGAAAAGATTGTCAAGAATAATGCCCTTGTATGCATAGTAGTAAAAAAGTGGGTTTACAGTGCTACACATATAATTGGTGATAAAAGGGGGCGCTGTTGACTATGATATTACGATATTGGGTATGGTTGCCAGATTAAAATATAAAGATATAGCATTAGTTCATGTTTACACCACTGCCAACATATTTTTGTAGCACTGTATTGCCAGGTGGTAATTCAACAACCTGGCTTAGTGGGATTTAAAAAATTGTATTGTTTCCGTATATGTATACATTTGTGGAACAAATTAAAAAATCTCGTGAAGATGAAGGTAAGTAGGTACTTTGAATAGAACCAGCTGCATGGATGTCGGAATGGTAATAGTTTCAAATAATTTAGCCGTACTCAAACATATATAATATATTATAATAATAATAATAATATATTATAAACATCTAAAATAACACTTATTTTGAAATAAACGCTACACTTTTTCAGTTATTATTCTTTGACACTACTACATTAGCGCCTCCGCCCACTGAGGCAACTGAAAACTCTCAACTGTCTTTGTATGACAATGTGAAGGCCCGCACACAACACAATCACTCAAAAACCCGTTGTCAATAGTAACGTAAGCAGTGACTCGCGACTTGCACCGCTGGTTGCCGTGGCCGGCCGTTGCTAGTTGCCAGCTCTCAGCTAATTGTTCTTCGTCTATGGTTAAACAAGCTTTTTGACCAATCAAGATATAGAAACCAGCTAGTTTTAGTTGGTTTTCAGTTGCCTCATCAACTTAATGAGATTGAGGTAACTGTACGTCCCATTTTGAAGGGTACAAATATTGTATACCAATCTCTTTGCGATAATAATAATGTTCGGATCATCTCTGCCATTTTCATGAGAAAATCTTCTCAGGTTCCCAACTATATGCTTACGTATAAAAAATGTGTTAAAAGTCTTCCCCTACTTCATAAATCCAAAACATTGTAACAGGAATGCGGCCTGAGTAGAAAATTGGTTTAGCATGGCTGATCTAATTAGTAGGCACTGAATACTAACTTATAAAATAATAGGTACTATTTCGGTACATATTTTACTTTCATACATTTGAGATATTCTCGACTTGACAACAACAAGGCAATACTTTTGTTGTTTTCATTGAACCCGGGCTGTGTCAAGAGTCAAGAGGTCATTACTTACTTCTAATCATATTTTGATTGTGATTTCATAATTTGACAAATACTGTTTTACGGCAGCCGTAAAACTGCATTAGAGTATTTTTAAATTTTATTTTATGTTCAGCGCTCAGTATTGCCCTGGTGAAATACCACCATTTAGAAGCGAAATATTACTTGAAATGACTATATTGACTATAGTCTGATTAGCCACGTACTTCCCAACCTTCCTCCTTTACATCTCTTTACCTCCCCTACTCCCTTCAGCCTCCAATTGGAACTGCCATAGTCCCTCTAGCTCTGATCAGTCGGGACTCTAATTTGACACAACTGATGAACAACTGTTTACCATACATAAATGGTTGTTTATCAGTTGCGTTTAAACACGTTTATTAGTAATGTTTTTGGAATCATATTTTTGCGAATTTTTTCCTTACGATGTACAGCAAGGCATTTTTAGATTCCTTCAATTTTGTCAGTCACACAAGAAGAATATACAAGCCAAAAATATGTAAGTATATTCTTAGTATGTCTCACTCATATACATATCACCACATTACAGGCAATAGGCATAAATATCGCTTGGCATATGGAGTCTAGAAATTTTATTGATGAAGACAATATTAGTGAAACTCAATCGAAACAGAAAAAGATATGGTCACATCTGGGACTCGAACCAGGGACCTTCGTCTTGCCGGGGCGCAGCTCTACCAACTGAGCTAATGTGTCCCTGTCCGATTCATATTTAACTGTATCATACTTCGACTGAGAACTATGAACATTACCTACATTTTCTGAAAGCATATTTTTATTGGCAGACTTGCAGAGAAGTCTATACATGTCGCATGTTAAATAAAAATGGATAAATTTATCCGAGACACTATCTAGATTGCATTTAGTTCGGGTTTGAATCTTGCAATCATACATAAAGATATCAGCCAATGTTCAAACCTAAGGGGGGGGGGCAAAAGATAAATGGGGGGGGGGGTGTAAATTTATTAGAAAAAAATTTGGGACCTCTACTTACTACAACTTATTATTTAAATATTGTTCAGACAATGTAGTAGATTCAAGCATAACATGAATAATTTTATATGTCAGCATAATGTCTTCTTTTTTCTAGGGTTGTAAAATTAAAGTATTGGAGTTGTTCATCGTAAGATTGGAGTAAGGCATTAAGTCCATGTTTCAATGACAGTCTCAGGATTTTTTTTGTACAGTTTCAATAGTTTTTAATATTTTAAATAGTGTGAGTTCCAGATAATACTCTCACAAGAGGGAATAGCACAAGAGTCCCAACTGCTCCCAACCGCCAGGAGCGAGTGAGACTATGGCAACCCCAATTGGGGTATGTTTTGAGGCTGAAGGTAGCGAGGAGGGGAAGAGGAACGTGGGGAAGTACCTGACTGAAGAGTTTTGATGTTCTATGTATGAATCCCACCATTTTCAAAGGATTTACTCGTGATATCATTGATGTGTACATCAAACATAAATTTTCAATCAAGAGTGATTCCTAGATTTAATTTAATCGAACATCATGGAATACACATAATCCTTTGGCCTTCTGATACGAGTGAAGGTTATAATGTAACATTTTTTTATATTTAAAAGCATATCGTTTTGAACACACTAATTATTTAGTGTATATAGGTCTTCTTGAAGCATAACATGATCAGAATCAGTGCAAATTTTACGGTAAATCTTGAGATCATCAGCAAATAAGACAAAATCTCAGCGTGACATGGGGCCAATGTCATTAATGAAGATTTAAAAAAGCAGAGTGCCTAGACTTAACCCCTGGGGTACACCTGGGGTTACAACCAAGTTAAAACTATGATCTGTACTATTTATCTTAGGCTGTGTATACATTTATTATACATGCATGCAACGTGACGCGAACCGAAACGCGAATAATGGGAAAGGAACAAAGTAACCGCGAGTCGCGTTTCGCGCCGTTCGCAGTTGCTTCATTCCTTTCCCATAATTCGTGGCTTGGTTCGCGTCATGTTGCATGCATGTATACGGGTATACGCAGCCTTAGTCACCCTCTAGAATCGTTGTATGTTTGTTTACTCTCTTTTTCTATGTTTTTAATAAATAAGTAAAAAAAATGGTTAAGAAAAAATCTGTACTTTTACATCGCCCTTTGAGTGAATGCCAATTTATAACAAATAAAGTACATCAATAATAATAAGTAATAAATTTTGAAATTTTAACATTATACTAATGCATTGTCATAATGGTACCTACTTATCAGTTTTTAGTAAAAGATGGCAACATTTTTTCAATTTTGTGCTCCAGTTTATACAACATGAAGGTAGTTACATTGTTCGGAATTACGGAAAAATATTTCTTCAAGGTCAATAGAAGCACTATTGTCTGTGGTCTACAGGGTTTGGTTCAATAATGGCCGCATCTGTCATATTTTTGCATCGCGTGATCGTTTCAAAGCGGTTGAAGCGATAGTTCCGGAAATAATTATCTTTATGTTTGTTTTTCATTTAAAATGTTAATAAATAGATAATAAAATAAATGCTTCCTAAATGTATTTTCATACGCAATATAGGCTGTTATTTACTTTCGAATAGGATTTTTGGTTATAATGGAGGACTTGAATTTGACAGAAACAGAGCTCAGGTATTTTGGAGATTTGTTTCTGTGTTGTGATGAAGAATCCAACGGAAAAGTTCCAGTGCTCAAGGCTACGGAATTATTCAGGTCGTCGAATATACCAAATGACATTTTAAAACAGGTACTTCGTCTTTTGTTATGATATTTTTGTGACATATTGTTAAAAGTAATATTTTTTCGCAGTGTTTTTTGTTTACTCAGCTCACTATTTTTTTGTTTGTCAGATTACAGACCTGAGCTTTCCTCAAACTAACTCCGTCAGCATAACTCATATCAATAGAAAGCAGTTTTATTCTGCCTTAAAACTGATAGCTGCTCACCAGGCAAACATGACGTTGAAGAGTGATCTGTTGAATTCGTTCGTAGACCTTCCATTGCCGCGGTTTACTTGGACCTTGAATTGTGAAACAGATCCAGATCTTATCCAATTGTCTAACTGGCCAGCGACTGCGCTCCCCAAAGAGCAACATATTCACAAGAGAGACAAGTCCTTTGGTTTGTACGAGCCCATGAGACTATCCTCTAACTCTTCGGACATGGATATTCCCCAAGCGACCAACTCCCACGATGCCCTGGAAGCCCAGAGCACAGATTCTGAAGTGGAGTCAGAAACTATTTCCCAGCGCTCCGATCATTCCCATACGGTGAGTCTAGGCATTCAATTCAATTTATTGTTTTTAAAAACATTACAAAGTTGTTCAGGTAAATGTTTACTACTCCGCTTACCGGATAATACGGAATTCGAAGTTCGATACACGGATACGCACGGATAATATACGGAGCGGAACATTTCCTTTGCCGACATTTCTTTGTATTTGATATTTGCGATTTTTTTTCAATCTAAATACGCATGAATTACTTAGTTTACCCAGCCTAAGAACCTAATAACCTATTTTGTGCACATAAATAGTTGTATATTGTAGTAATTGAAGTTGTATAAGTCCCGTTTCACTTGGTCAAAAGTGGCTGTCAAACACTTCGCGTAAGTGAAATAATCTTATAAAATTGAAATATAAAATGCATGTTTTTTCGTCTCCCCCGACATAAATACTCAATTTTCGTAATAATAAAGCAAAATTTAACTGTTTGAATTAAAAATATTCCGTATTAACCAGTAGGCGGAGTACGAAACTATTAATGTTGTTCATTTTAGTGCGTTTTTAAATACATTTGTAAAGGAGAATTGCATAAAAATAAACCGAAGAAATGTCAACTATTCTGGTAGTAATGAGCTTGACCTTTAAAGGCAGCTTCTTTGATAAATTGCTAAATAAAAACACAGCTAAATAAAATAAGAAATATGTCCATATCCGAATTGATTCTATTCAACAGCAAGATTGTTCTCCCCACCGACATGACAATTGGCAAGTTAGTCCTTCTGACCCATAAATAGTTCATTCCGAGTATACCCAAAAGAAAGTTGGTAGGATAGAGCCAAGGGTAGAAGCCACACTCCCTCTTGTAGAGAATTCTCAGAAATTTATTCTGAACTCTCCAACATGAGCGAATACTTTGCTCGGTGTGGACTCCAAATTATCGACCCACTTTCAAGTCTACTCCTTACTCAGGAATTGAATAAAATTATGAGAACCCAGTTATCTCTAAAATTCCTTGCCAGGACTAACTTCCAAGGAGTAGAACAAAGCCCAGCATTCTCAATGAAGTGCTTACAAGCCTTGACAAATTTTGGCCTACTATCAAACATGATTCCAAGATCATTCATGGTGGAGACTTGTTTTAGACTTCAGATGTCTATTGTAACCGTTGACACGCCTTAGTGAATGGCAAAATTAAACTAGCAGGGTTTTCTGCTAGTTTAATTTTGACACATTTCTGCAGTGACAGCAACAAAAACAAAACAACGGAATAAATTGGACATAAGCAACCCACCTCAGGTGTCAATACCTCCTATTACCCCCAGATGGAACCGTCTCATTGCAAAGAAACAAGCTCAGGATTCTCATTGATTTAGCGTTCTAGTGAGTTAAAATGTTAAATCACTTTATATTAATTTTGTGGTGTAACTGTATTTTATTTTAGAGGTATGTTTAAATTAAATTCAAATTATTAAATCAAAACAATGTAAAATTTAAACAATGAACTTCCCTCCCTTAGCGGGCCGCGGTAAATTAATCAAACGTTGATTAAAAGGTTGGGGACCACTGTTCTAGAGTGCGGAATTACTTCTGAAACATCATTAATAAATATGAGCCTTGGGGTACTCCTGATCATGCAAAAAAATAGAATAGACCGTGAGACACAAACTGTTTCCTGTCTGCAGGATATTTAGCAGAAATAGGTGATAGTCTTATGGAGAATCCTATTATAGCCACTTTATTGAGTAAGACGTCGTGACTAACAGTATTGAAGGTCTTTGAAAAGTCATTGTACGAACGATCTACCTGATGCCTTTTTTGACACATATTCAGTAAATACCAATAAGTTGGTTTCGGTGGATAGACCTTTTCTAAATCCACGCTGTTCCGAAATTAAGAATGGCTCCACTTGTGGAGAATGAAGAATCAATTCGAACAATTTAGCCAGTGCACGTAGTATTGCAACCGGTCTAAAATTTTCCACTATGGTCTTTGTACCACTTTTATAAATTGGTTAAATCTTTGACATTTTCAAAGATTTGATCAATTTATAAATACACCAGTTTCTAAGAAAGGTTAACCGTTTGTATGCTGGGCCTTTTTCATAATATGTACTAAAATTGCGTGTTAAAAAACAGGGGAAAAAAAGAACAATTAGGATGCTAAATAAAAGATCATAAGTTGGTCAAATATTGAGATATTTTATTAATTTTTTTTAAATTTGTTTAGGAAACTTAGCATTATGATTTAAAAATATACATAAGCACTAAAAGAAGCGAAAATCAACACACCGCGGACGCAGCGCACCATCAGAATACTTGAGATATACTGCGTGTCATATCGTCAATATATCGATGACACGCAATTTTTGATAGATATTCATTCGTCGAAATATAGACGATACGCATTCAAACGGTTAAATAAGAAACCTAGTGGCTGTTTTAAAAAACAAGGCACAACCTTTAAAGAAGAAAATCTGGACCAAGTGAATGTACATATTTTTCATTTTTCTAATGGAAAATTCTATATCTGATTCTTCAATTTGACTAATATCAATATTCTGGGCTCCCTTTACATTCAACTTGGCAGCAATATTAGTATTTAGTAATGGAGACTCATTAATATACACGGATTAGAAGCATTAGCTACATCCACTCCTCTATTATTATTATATTGTCTTATTCTATTCTTGTACTTCCCTATCACGATGCTTCAATCATATTTTCATAGTGATTTGATGTAGTTCAATGTAATTTACGTATAATTTGAAAGCAGTGCGGATATTGCCCACGGCTTTCTATCCACGGCTCTATGCACACTGAACATATCATAGTCACACCGACAACCGGTAGCCTTTCATTTTTTATGGAGAGCACTTTTTATCATAATGCTCGCGATGGTATCTCTACAGAACCACTTCGGATGTCGACAACCACCTCTAATGGGAGGGGTAAATGTTTACTACTCCACTTACCGGATAATACGTGATTCGAATTTCGATACACGGATACGCACGGATAATACGGAGCGGAACATTTCCTTTGCCGCCATTTCTTTGGATTTGATATTTGCGATTCTTTTCAATCAAAATTCGCACAAATTACTTAGGTTACTCAGCCTAAGAACCTAATAACCTATTTTGTGCATGTAAATAGTTGTATATTGTACTAATTGAAGTTGTATACGTCCCGTTTCACTTGGCCAAACGTGGCTGTCAAATACTTCGCGTAAGTGAAATAATCTTATAAAATTGAAATATAAAATGCATGTTTTTTCGTCTCCCCCGACATAAATACTCAATTTACGTAATAATAAAGCAAAATCTAACTGTTTGAATAAAAAATATTTCGTATTAACCAGTAGGCGGAGTATGAAACTATTAATATGGGAGGTTTTCTAGGGAAACAGGCATCAAAAATATTATAAATACAAACATTGATGATGTACCGCCTCAAAATTATAAAATTCTTGCCTTTCTAGTTGGTTCATCATATTGTATAACTTATCAACATCACCCTGCCCAAAATACCATCCTCGTAAGGCGTGCTTGTTGTTTTTTGTATTTTGCATCAATCACATTACAACATTATAAATATTCCATCAATTTACTAATATGTGGTACTTTAGGTTTTCAATTAATTTCTGAAAAAAATGTAATGGATATTTTTGTGTAATAGACTTCTTATTACTATGACTTATGACTTCTTATTTCATCAATAAATAGCATAAACAAACTTCAGGAATGTCAAAATATTGATGTTTCTCTGAGGAAATGTTAGATTACATATCAAACAAATTAAATAAACCCTCTTCTGTGTCAACGTGATATTGTGCAAATTAAAGTGGAAAGGAGTATGAAGAATCTTTTAAATAAAACTAGTTTTGCTGAGGATTCCTATAAGGATTTTTAATTTTTACAACACAAAAAGTCATTAACAGGGACTAGAATGTAAAAAAACCCGCAAAAACTATAGTATGAAATATTTAATAGTTCTATTTAAGTAACATAGATGGCATCACTTCTGTCGGTATTTAGTACGTGGAGCGAGTGTGTATGACAGACGTTAGTGTATTAATAATATAGAATAGATCCGTAAAGCAAGTGCATGCCCAAGTGCAAAAATATATCTGACAGTGCACATAATCTATAGTATGAAAATTAATGTTTGTTTGTTTTTTCGTACCTAATGCGCGGCCATACCGTTCATCCAATTGCGATGAAACTTTGGGAATATGATGTGCGCATACTTGAGATGGTTATAGGATAGTGAACTCTGGCGTTATGAAATTATTTCCTATACTATTCAGATGGTTAAAGGATAGTGAACTCTAGCGTTATGAAATTATTTCCTATACTATTCATCCAATTGTTATTAAATTTTTTTGAATTGTTGTGAACATGCCCGTGAATACTTCTATATCTATACTGGTGAGCTCTGGCATTATGAAATTTGCATAAAAAATGAAATAGGTCAAAAATTAAATAGTTGTTGGAAAAATGTATGTATTTTATGGAGTTAGGCGGCAGGGAAAAAAGGCTGAGGTGAGGGATATGCTGGAGGGTCGATTGGGGAATTAAGGAGGGGGGCTTCGCGCGGAGGAGGACGAGGGAGAGAGGAAGGCGAAGAAGGTGGAAGCGGAATGTGTGAGGGGAGGGGTTCGCGAGAAAGAGGTGAGGGGGAACGCGGGAAAGGGAAAAGGGAACGCGGAAGGGGAAGCGGACTCGGAAGGGGAACGGAGACGAATGGGAAATGACACGAAGGGAGAAACAATTTATTTATTTAATTAGCATAGCAACGCATGCCGGGTATCAGCTAGTATATTATATTATTATGAAATCATAAGTAAATAATTTTACTGGTGATGCTATTATTTAACCCTTAGTGTGCCAGCTATAATATCGCACGGCCTGCCATGCTATAGCTACTATTTTCAGGGTGGTCACAGACCTGGAAAACCGAGAATTATTATGGAGTTTTACCAAACCTGGAATATCAGGGAATTTATAAAAATATTTGGAATATCTTTTTAAAAGTGTTTTTCTTTTACATTAAATCACACAGGAACATGTCATCTTTGGGGACACTGTGCGGAGGGTATTTTCAAGGGATTTATTTATTAAAGTAAAAAAATTAGATGAAATCAACCTATTTTTTTGCAGTTTCTAAAATAAAATTTTGAAAGATGTGCCCCTATATTAATAAAATATATTAGGGAAAAATAACTGTTTTCAAAAACCTGGAATTATCAGGGAATTTTGATATCCGTTTTCTGTGACCACCCTGTTTTTTCTTTTGCAAAATTTTGTTTTTGCAAATTGTTCCATCTCAGCAAATCTATGTATAAATATCCTCTGTATTTACTTATATTCAGAGAAACGTTTTTTCACTCTAAAATTATAAAAAAATATTACATAGAGAAGAAATATGAAAATATTCTGGAATTTTATTATATTTTCCAGTTAATAAATATGTTCTTCATTATAAAAAAAGGTTATACAGGCTTTTAGCCGGGGCCTATTTAAATGTCTATGATAACTATTTAGAAAATTTCCAATGTATTTGTAATATTTCCAAATTTGCTTAGTCGAGTGAGTACATTGCAGCTAGTTTTTTTAGTATTGCAGAAAAACTCTCCTCAATGAAATAGCATTCCCTCTGGAATGTTTGAACCAATTTGACCAAAACAGAGTTAATGTTCCCAACTATTGGTAAAATAATTGCAACCTCTAATACTGATTCCATTCACCACTTTTATATTCATTATTTTCTTTTAACATCAACCTCTTTCTTTTACTTGATAAATGCAAATAAAGGGTCAGACTTCTGCCTATTCTCAATAAATAGTTTGTAATTCTCCGCTGTATTTTTTATGCTATTGTAGGTCAAATTATGTTAATGGAAAAAATGTCCAATGAAAGTAACTACCAAATGAATCATATTATTATCTGAAACGCTAATTCCCCGCTATCGCTCACAACAAACAAACTGATAAAGAGTTATGTACGGTGTTGTTACATGAAATAAAATATGTAAAATCTATTTTTAGCTATTTTTATTTATCCTATTAAAAACAGACTTTAGTGCATTAAAATGTTAATTTTTATTGGTATTTAGTTTGATATTTAATAAAATTTATAATACACTTTATTATTTTAATTTTATTATGGTTGTTGATAGATGATACGTTATATCGTGTATAATTTTCAGATGCGGGGAAACAATGGTTCTCCATGGAGCACGGGCAGCGAAAGCCCCACACCTACCAACTCTGTGGCGGAGAGGGCGGAGCGGGCGGCCAGGGCTGGGCAGCCGGGGGCCCTGTGGGGGGGCACCGTCCCACCGCCTCAACACTGGCCACACATGGGGGAGGAGCACACTCAGCTACTGGGTACGGAGGAGGAGTCATCTGACCGGCACTCGTCGGACGAGGAGGGGGGGAGAGGAGGGGACTGAGGCGGTGGCGGTGTCAGGGGGCGAGAGGTCCAGCTCCGTGTGGCGGGTGGCCCCCGACCAGCGGCGCCACTACGCCCTGCAGTTCCAGCAGTTGCAGCCCGACGCCAGGGGACTGCTGCCCGGAACTGTTGCCAGGTACGGATAAAGGTAGTATAGCTAGACCGCAAGCAAAGGAAGGTGCGCACATGTCTCTTGCCATGCACACAAATGGCGTGCTCAATTAGTAGTTGGTTGCTTGCACATTCGTTGTGGACAACAGTAGGGAACATTCTTTTGCTTTTGTTTGTACTCTTCGTTCTAGACAACTGTAGGGAATGTTCTTTTGCTTTTGGTCGAACTATAGTAAATAGGATGTAATGATAATAAAACATTATCTAATGGAGAAACTTCAAATTTGTAACAGCTAAGGTAAAGTGACCTTACCTTTAGTGATATCTCGGCTATAGTGAAAACTGAGCTATAATATCCTCACATTTTAGCCTCGGTCACACAGAGTGATTACAATGCTGTTATTTGAATGGTATCGTCAAAATCACTTTGTGTGACAAGATGTTTGCTTCGAGTAACTCAATTAGCAGCTCTTAAACACTCATGCAATTCGATTAGAACATCTTCAATTATGATCGCTATAAACGCGCTATTTGCAGTAGCCTGGCCGAGGTGCCAATCTTCGCTGCTAAGCGGCGCTGCGTCGCATTGTCTGACAACAAATCACTATTCGCTACTTGTTGAATGTTTTTGACTTGTTTCATATATTTCTCTACATGAAGAACATTTCACTCACTGTTGCAGTTTTTTGTAGCTCCATGTGATCGTCATCTAGCGGATACACAGTGGCGTGCACAGAGTTTTTGATCAGGGTAGGCAGTGGGAAAACCGCCGAATTGATTCAAATAAGTTTTTTAAAACTTACCACAGATAACTAACTCCCTTCATACAAGTTTTCGCTAAGTGTGCTTGCTGCTGACTGCAGATAATGTAGGTTTGGATTATCTAAGCCACATCAAATATCCAAATAATCGCTTTATTTATGCATTTTATCACAAGCCAATTACTGGATATCCGAGGTGGCCTTGATAAAGGCCGTTGGCGTTGTCTCACACTTCATACAATTTTACGAGAAATATTATTTGTATGTCAAATCTATAGGTCTATCTTTTTTCAAATACGACTTTATAACTTCGTCGTAAAATGTCGCTGAACTTTTAAAATCCAAAACAATTTTTTTTTCTATTGAAATCATGGAGAGGTTTGAAAGTCGCCGTTATTATTATTTATACTGTAAAGGATATCTGTTTCTGCGAATATCTGGTTGAAGATTTGTAGGAGGAA
Source organism: Limnephilus auricula (assembly GCA_951813805.1). Lineage (NCBI taxonomy): Eukaryota > Metazoa > Arthropoda > Insecta > Trichoptera > Limnephilidae > Limnephilus > Limnephilus auricula. The sequence goes on along the minus strand of OX638388.1, from coordinate 18,215,792 downwards.
ATTAAATCAAACTCTTTCAAAGTGTTTATAAATGTATTTGCTTGTGTCATTGTATCACCGTCCCATATATCAACGTTTTCCAGTATGTCCTCGAAAAAAATCTATTAAATGGGACCTATCTTTAAATATTAAATTTGTAAATCACATTAACTCTGCGACAGTTGTGAGCCCATCCGTGTTTCCACGACGCGTGGCAATTTTTTTACATCTGCAATTTGATTGGTGACACTATGAACCTCTTTTACGGGAAACACATTAGTTTTTTATGAAGTTCACTCAAACCAAAACACTTGAGATGTCGCGACGGGTACGTTTTGGACTGTGCTTTGAATTCAAGCAAAGAGATTTGATATTTTTAAAACCCAAGTTTTAAAACCAATGTAACTTCTTTTCCAAGAGAGATAATTTTGTTTCGCGAAATGTAGCAGATTACGCCGATATTTACGCGTGTACATGACAAATTTCAGATTTGTAACTTGAATAAAACACTAGTTATTTGAAAAGGGAGACAGGAGTAATCTAGATAGGTAGACAACATATACTTGAATTTATTAAAAAAAAATGTAAATTTTAAATCGATTTCTGCTTTAACATGATTTATTTACAATTTAATCCTGATGATTGCTTTGTGTTACTATATTCTGTTAATAGAAAAGGAATCATTCAAAACATTCTTAACAAATTTCATTATATAAAACTATGATGGTTTTTTTTATAGGCACTTCTTTGAAAAATCTCGACTACCTGTTGTGGACCTTCGCAAGATCTGGCTGCTATCCAATATCACCAAAGACGGGACCCTCTGCCTCGAGGAGTTCATCACTGCCATGCACCTGATAGTGCTGCGGCGCAATGAAATTCCCGTCCCAGATGTCCTGCCGCAGTGCTTGGTTCCCAAAGTAAGGAAGCTATCCTCTCGCTCCAGTCCCGGACAAGTCATCACGTCTAAGCTAGTAGATCTCGGGTCCGATACTAATATTAACCTGGTGGGAGATTTCAATTCTAAGAAACCGGTATTACCTATTCCTGCTCCTATTCCAAAAACCTCCGTAAGTGAAGTTGAAACTTTTGAAAGTAAAATTGTAAAAACCATTAACATAGAAGATAGTTCACCATCTCTTAGTCCTCCCGCTGTTGCAGAGTTGCCCTTGAGGAGTAAACCCGAACCCTTATCGGGAAATAAGGAATGGACAAAGTTCATTGATTCCCCGACCTCTAGCATTGCGAGTCCCGGGCCCAAACCTGTCAACTTTGATTTCCACAAGGCTTCGGTCGAAAGAGACCCTAAAATATTTCATCCAGTTCCTTTAAGGGTTACTCCGGAGGCTTCTTCACTTCCCGTTCAGAACTCAGATTCTGGAGGAACCTCTCCTAGAAAAGTAGATGAGCTCGTTTATAATAATTACCAAGACCCTCACGACATATCCAGTCCCAAAAAGCTTAGTACTCAACTCTCGGGTGATATGAATAGTCTGCCTCCCGTTCCAGCGTGCGTGGCGGAAATAAAACCTATTCAGAGACCTCAGGCCAAAAAACCAGTTCTCGGTATCGGCGCAATTCCTCCTCCTCCAACTAAAGATACTTCCAGTATTGTGGAGGAGAACTCCGGTCCCATGTCCCTTCAGTATGCCCCCAAAAAGGAGCCCCCACCACCTCCACCCCCACGCCCCCTGCGCACCCACACTCGCTCGAGCAGTCTCGATCTCAATAAACTCAAGGGCTCTCATTCCGCGGCTGTGGGCATTCCACCCCAGGTGCCTCCGCGAATATCCCCCTCCATCACTAGTCCTCAGAGCAAGAAACTAATTAACCAGCGCAGCGAAGGAGATGTCCTGGGTCTCCTGGGAGAACCTGGCTTTGATCCCAGCGATGCCTTTGGGCAGAGTCTCGCTAGCCAGCCGAGGCACTCGGACGATCCTTCCACCGAAACGTTTGCCAATTTTGCTCAATTCCAAAATATTCTCCCTTTGCCTGTCGCCGAAAGCTCCGCTATTAACTTACCGAGAAGCCGAGCTAGTTTTGAAGACAATGAAGCCCTACCCAGAAAGCACGGAGCGTTTGAGATCTATAGAAAACCGACGCCTCGCAGTTCCGAGAGTCCCGACACTTGCAACCTGGGAGATCCGGCTTCCACTTGGAGTGGGGTCCGAGATGACCCCCTCAAGAGACTGCAGGAGCAGAATGCCTTGCTGTGCAGGTTGTGTCAGGAACTGACCTTGGAACTGGCCGATGTGCAGAGAGAGAGGGAGACGTTGCGCTTGAGACTGGAGACCGCCAGCAGCGGACTTTAATCACTTTGTTATTGCTTGTATGAAGAATTACCGCTTTATCACATGGCTCATATGCAATTAGATTTTATAAGTTTTCATAATTAATATTTGTGACACCATTTTATAGTTTTTCCCTGCTTGATTATTCAAATGGTAGTTTTCTTTAAGGACGGCAAATAATGAAACTTCTGCTGGAAAACTGATTATATTTCAGTTACTATTTTATCCCACCTATAAGAAGAATTCTGATGAATGCAGTTTTTTTTTAATTTGCTGGAATAAAACAATCTTATCAAATATGTTAATAGTTTATTCTTTTTTATTAAAAACACTCCAATACGAAGTGCGTTAGAGATTTGATTTATTCACTGATTTAATTTTTTTCTAAAGTTTGTTTGTAATCATAAAGTAATAATGTAAATGATCTGTTTATTCTGTGTATATCTATTATGTATAAAATATTATTTCTCTTGGAAGTATGACTGTAAAATAGGTTGGTTAAAGTTTTTCTCATTATGTATTGCGTTATCTAATTGTTAAAGGCACCATAAAAATACGCCTATTAAAGTGAATGGATTATTTCTAAGTCTTTAAAATGCTCTTTATACTCAAAGTCATAATATATTTTTATTATATGTAGGTAATTATACGAAACTGTATTGAGATAAATAAACAAATAACGTCAAGTATGGAAATGATTTATGAATTGGCACCTTATCTGAGATTCTCAATCATTTTCATTTCCCTTGTGCACAACACACGGGCATAATGTATAACATAAATATAATAAAATATTTTTTTGACATGCACAAATTATAAATGAAATTATGCAATGTGTTTGTATTTTTTAATTTTGTACTCGGTGCAATATTGCTTGAAAATACAAATTATTATTGGAAAGTGGACGAATTCAATTGCTTCAGAATTGGGCCAAATTATTTGACATATCTAAATATGTACTTGGATAATTTATATAGCACCATTTTTATGAAGTATTCGCCTGAAGGGTGACAACTCACCATATTTATCATTAACTATGTACAGTATGTTTAATTTTGTAGGCCCTGCATGCAAAATCATATCTTCAAGCCTAAACTTTCGAATAATACTTTCAGGTTAGTATGTTTTCTGTATCCGTTTGTACATAATTAGAGCCTGGAAAGTCATATTAGTACAGCGCCCTTGGGGTGATTTTTCACAAAGCGGCTCTATACAAAAAATTATCCAATTATTATTAACCGATATGACGTATAATATAATATTCTATGATGAAATGAAATTATACGTAAAGTTTCTTAGTTTTCCACTTAAAAATTATTATGAAAATATTTGATAATTTTCTGCTAGGTCTCACAATGTACATATTTTCAAATTATTATTCAACTGCCTAATTCTCTGTAAATTTAAAGAAACTTTTGTTTTGACATGTGCAAAGTGAAATAATGTTACATAAATGTATTTAAATTTATAACTGCATGTAAATTTGTAAGCTTAGTCTAGGTACTTGTGCTATGTAATTGACTGGTGTGGATGTGTCGGTGCAGCTGTAGCTGTATGGTATCTGTCCGAGTCGGGGTGTAGAGGCGAGAAGATAACTTTAGTTTATGGCTCTGACCTTCGTGGCTTTCTGACACAAGTCTAGCTTACTAGCAAGCACCGTGTAAATACAATGTTGTTGAAAATTTATTTCAAATATTTGTTCCGTGATTAACTCTTTAAACGGGTGACTTTTCGATGCTAGGTGACATTTATACGTGATCGCAAGACAACTATTGTGACGTTCACGTACGGGGCTTGCAACGCTTGTTTAACGGGTTAATACAAGTGGAATTTAACGATAATTGAAACAATTATTATTGTAAATGGTTATTCATAAGTAAAGGATGTTTGCAGGCATTCAAAATTTTATTTTTCCCTCCCGGATGACTGTTTATAAAAGTTTAAATGTTATTAAATATCTGACAGCCGTCCTCAACTATCGAAAACATTTTCTTAAATTTTTAAAAGTGTCCGTGTAGCATAATTTTTTTGCTGTTGGCGCTCAACCTTTTTAATGCAGGATTTTAGAGGATAGCAATTCCACCTTTAATTGAACGATCACATGTGAGACAGCCGCAAATTGGCACTGCATAGCTTTATTCATATACGTCTCAGCCGCAGGGAGAAAGTTAAAAAGTAACCGATTTCTTTGGAAACCATTTTGTTTCCCCCATTAAATTATACTTTACAAAATCTAAAATCAACTAAGAAGTACTTTTTAAGGATAAACTCTAAAACCGTTGACATTAAGATTGACCTATTTTTTCTATAACAAACATCGAAGATTACATTTCAAATAACACACACCTTTCACCGTGCATGTTCTGTTTTACAAATAAGGAATTTATTAATTTTCATAAATTATTTTGTACATACATTGAAATCAGTTTTTCCTTGACTATTGTGATTCACTATATTTCTATGAGAATGTACTATATATTTGTACTATTACAATGATGCTGTTAATTTTGTGCATTTTGTTATAATTCTTTGCCTTTTTGAATATTTTGATGGTTATCCATGATGTCAATATTCATTAATCAAATTGATTAATAATTTTTAATGGTATCGTCTTCAGTGTGTAAATTTTAAATAAACTTATAAAACAAATTTTTGTCCTTATTTTGATCAATGTGGTACTAAATATTTAAACATAAATATATTTGTTCCCTAGAAAACGAAAGTCATGTCCTCCCAACGGTTCATGGCGAGTTCATCGAAAACGAGTTCAACTATCTAAAATTCAACCTAACCTAACCTAACCTTTTTTTTTGTGTATTTTGTAAATTTACTTTCGATGAATTGATTTTCGATGAAATCGTCGGTTACCCCTCCCAACACCCGATTTATGGAGGTTATATATAATTTGAACGATTACCTAAATATTTTAAGACAATAGTTTTAAAAATTATATGTAAATGTTTACATCATTGATGTCTGAGTACTCCAATTTACATGCATAATGTTTAAGGTGATTGTCAAAAGAATTCAATTTCTTCTCTTTCATAATGGCGAGTGTATAATTATTTTACTAGTTATGCTTTGTAATATGTATTAAGAAAAATTAATTGTCTGCGCAGTGCGCACGTAAACAAACAATATGAATATGAATAAATAGTTTTGTTAATTAAAAAACTAAAATCTTTCAAGAAAGGCTAATAAATACAATACTGGATTGAATCACCATGCAATATTGTATTTGTTAGCCTTTCTGGATAGATTTGATTTTTTTAATTAACCACTGGAGCGACAGAGCAATTAAAATATTTTTTCTCAGATTGCTAAAGGAAATTTTTCCACCCACATTAAAAAAAATCATACCTCCGATTTTCAATATGGAGACACAAACTGATTAGATTACAGTTCTATGTAGCCAATGAATTCCCCTATCTTTTGTCTATTATCACATATTTGTAGGATTTATAAAAAATATATAATTAAATCTTTAACCTTTAAACATTTTAAAGAATCTAGAGAATATTTATTTTGTTATATTTTAAATGTACAATATATTATAAAGTAATTTAAAAAAAAAAAAAAAAATTTAAATTTGCCACATTTTGGCAACAAAGCAATCTGAGCTTTTGGAAATAGTGCCATAATGTGGCAAAAACGCACGAGTGTTTAACAAAACTATTTATTCATGTTAACATTGCTTGTGTATGTGCACAAACAATTAATTTTTCTTAATATTTCAAAGCATAACTTGTAAAAAGCGTTTATAAGGAAAATAATTATACACGCACCATCTATGAAAGAGTAGAATATGAATTCTTTTCACAATCACCTTAAGTGCAAATAAGTTAGCACCTCCTATAAAATTTGAATTGAATTAAAAACTTTTTCCCTTTTTTGTTGCCTTGCATACTGAAGGTGTGATATTTTTTCTTCTAGTGCAGTATTTCCAGAGTTATTGAAATATCAATAGGTAAGTTCCAATAATATTAAAAAAGTAAAATTATAAGGTAAGTTTTAATAAAAATCGTAATAACAATCTGCATTTTATGCAATCATGATCGGTTACAACTTTACGCACAGCTACATAGATGGCAGCCAATGTCTGAATTGATTTTCAAAGAAATATATAAATGTTCCCAGACCCTATTCAAGAAGGTTTAGTACAGTGTAAGACGCGCTCCCAGATGGATAATATACTTGTTCGACTCTCGGTAGCAACCTAATCATTATATTTGATTAAAAACACAAATTACCTTGTTGTACATCACTTTATTTTTATATTAGTACAAAATATACGTGTTTCGTGAAATCTATTTTCTAAATTCTATTAATATTCATATTGCTCATGTATTTGCGCAAACAATAAATTTTTCTTAATATTTCAAAGCATAACTTGTAAAAAGCGTTTATGGTCTCTGCCCACTACACCGTTCCATACCTTGACCGTAACTGTAGCGGCGCATGCAAAATAAACAAGCGGTGTATACGGGTATCATACGGCACTAAACCCGTTACGTACGGGTATCATACGGTGTTAGCACGTTCTAGTGGGCATAGTAGGGCGTAGTGTGTTTATTTCGTGGCTGATACATTCATAGTACGGTCATGGTATTGAACGGTGTAGTGGGCAGAAGCCTTTATAAGTAAAAATACTATACTATATTATTAAAAAATGTTAATTGTTGCCATCATAAAGTGATAACCAGTTTTTTTATGTATTGAGTTATACTATAATATACTCTAGATTATAGTTTACTCTAGAATATATAATGTATAAACTATAGTTTATACTCGTATTAAACTATACTTTAAAATATAAATTAACATATACAAAGTAATGCTTCATTTTATAAATTTAAATATTTTTACAGTAAGCATAACATTTATTTTATACATTCATTCTTCAGGCATTTCATCATACATCTTTTAGTTCTCTGTACATTAGGCAGTTCTGTGATTTTGACTTTTTCATATGCGGTAATCTAATTCTATATATTTCTACCTTATTATTATTATTATTTTTATTTTACATTAAATATCTTTATTAAAAACAATTTCATCCTTAAATATTTTGGCACTTGGTTTTTCATGACTTTATGCACAAAAATTAACACATTAAGTTTAATAACAGTCTTAGTTAGTTTCTTTTTTCTTCTAAAAAATTTATAATTTTATTCAATGTGTCTCCAATACTCTGAATATTAATATTATTATTGATGTTTTAATAATATTCTTATTTTTTTTTATATGATTATCGCACAAGAATCCCAACTGCTCCCGTCTGGAGCCAGTGAGACTATGGCATCCCAAAAATGGGGTATGTTGTGAGGCTGAAGGTAGTAGGGAGAGGAAGAGGAAGGTGGGGAAGTACCTGGCTATTCAGATCTGGTCACCAAACACGGCTAAAGCCATTTCAAGCAACGTTTCAATTCTGAATGGTGGTCTTACACCAGGGCCATACTGAGAGTATCTTCCACTCTGGAACATGCCGCAAGCATACTATACATTATTTTTTTAATAATTAATTGTGAATTTAATCAAATAAAATTTATTTGCTCACGCTGGGTTCGAACCCTCGAACTTCGGATTGCGAGTCAAGAGTCTTACCCCTCGACCTCGGAGGCCGTCAACTTATTAATTAATATCACAATGAAGCTTAAAGCTTTCATAAGTTATTTCTATTTTAAATATAGGCATACCGTAGAATGGGGTGATCAGAAACAGTTCAGCACATTTCCGACCTTACAGCTCAGAAACGTTAAGCTAAAGTACATTGAAATGCCTTAGAAATATGTTTCTCTATTTGTTAGTCTATTTGTTTCTACTGACCTATATATAACATGAAATATGCATTCTCTTTGAGATATTAAGATAAAACTGTATTATTTCTATTCACAATCACAGTGGGGTGAATAGAAACATCACAGTTTTATCTTAATATCTAAAAGAGAATGCATATTTTATGTAAAAGGTGAGTAGAAACAAAAAGTGACTGTTTTGGCTTACATGGCCATTATCAAATTTTGGTTTTAACACTTTGAGACAACTTATTTATACGATTCTAAATTTCAATTTAGAAGGTGCCTAAAGTCAGTTTAACTGGTAATAAATCATTTTAGGCACATTAAAAATGAACAATCACAATTTGGAAATGGCATTGCAAGCCGAAACAGCTGTCATATTAAATTTAATTTGAATAAAATTTTAAAAAAATGAGTTCTAAGAATTAAACCCAAAAACAATTAACAAATATTTGATGTTGTGCTTCTTTAGCAGTATCTATTTTGATAGATAATACTTCTTCATTATATGCCTTCTAAAACTTTATCATTTGTTTATTTTTTTATGAGAAAGTTGGCGTCTGGATCGAGGATTATGCTTGTAGTTAAAAATATATTGGAATTGCTAAAACAAACCTCAAAATTTACTATACATAAGTTTCTAGTCACCACATGCAACGTATCTAATCACTCCCCATTTCGTTTCTATTCACCTCCAAGGCGTTTCTAATCACCCCATATCTCGTTTCTATTGACCCCTTATGGGGTTTCTAATCACCGCATTCTGATTGAAATTTACTATACATAAGTTTCTAGTCACCACACGCAACATTTCTAATCATTACCCATTTCGTTTCTATTCACCTCCAAGGCGTTTCTAATCACCCCATATCTCGTTTCTATTGACTCCTTATGGGGTTTCTAATCACCGCATTTTGATTGAAATTTACAGGTAAAAATACAAATTCAAATATTACGGTTAATAAAAGAAGTATAGCTTACCTTTCACTTTTAATTAGTTCTATGTTAATATTTTTGGAAAATATGAGAAGCACAGGGTGAATTTGTGACTGAAAACAGTAGGAATTTACTAAGTTTTGAGGACCAAAATCACGCACAAAATTTTTTTTCAACAAAAGTGCTTGATATTCGGCACTTCTGTCTTAACGAAAGTACTCTCAGGTTAACAGGAAACATATTAATTGTTTTGGCAAATTATAGCGAAATTTAAAAAAATAATAACAATAACATTTTAAAACAAATAATTTTAAAACATAAGAAAAAACTGGAGGCATGCGAACTTATTCATTTATTGTTGTTATACACCCATAGGGGCTTTTACATAGATTATAAAATAATATTTAATTTACCAAGGATTACACATACATAGAATTTATACCAAAAGTTGTTTGGCGGTCCGTCCTCTCTGCCTACCCCTGCGGGAAACGGCGTGATGGTGAGTTAGTTAAGTTATAAAATAGAAAATGTTTAAGAATATACAAGTAGTTTTTGAAGAATATAGCGTAAAACCGCGAAATATTTTAAACAATACAATATTTGACAGTAATATAGAACAAAATATAATATAAAACATTACAATAACACATCAAATCGTTAAATATATATACAATAATAATACGTTACAATAATTTGTAGGATTCCACAAAGTGTTGGTTTAAGTTGCATTTTAGATTATAAAGGGAATCAGCGAATATATCTACAATACTTATGTCTACAATTTGTTTCTATTCACCACTTAGTTTCTAATCACCCCATTCTACGGTACTTTGTCACTGAAAATGGGATGTTTCGAATAATGCAATAAAATTATAAAAAATCTGTGATCTAACCCCTACCACTCTACACAGTCCTGGCAAAAGTACCACAAAAGTAGGTATATCTTTCCGTCAACCAGCGATAAATCAGTGGAACTCTTGAAAAGCTCCAGCTTTTTTCTAGAAGGAGAGAGAGATACGCGATGATATTCACTTTGCTTCGTATAACAAGGTTGCATCTCTTTCACATCATTCAATAATTATTCCGCATGCCAGAAGCTTTTTGAGCGCGCTACGAGCGGTGGTTTCCTTCGGATTTGTTCGGCACCTTGTTTAAATTCCGATCTTCTCCGAACGTTAATCCTCCCTTCCCCCATCCTCCCGCCTCCCGCTTCCTGCGGCGGTATGCTCAAATTTCAAAACCGAATTTAGTTTCAAGAGAACCGTGCTCGGAGTGGTGTTGTCGCGCGCTGCGTTATTTTGACAGTTGTGAGATGTTTTGTTTGTAAACTTTTTCGGAGTTAAAATTTTGGTTTTAAATGTAGTGTACCGATTTTAATCAATTTAAAGAATTAAACCGCTTTCAAAATGTGTTTTAAAATAATAGTTTTCTTTTCGTTAGCCATTACGATGGTGACTTTTGCGGCTGAACCGACTCCGAGGAGTTGCGAGCCGATCCGAGTGGAAATGTGCAAGGACATCGGTTACAATGCCACCGGCATGCCCAACCTGGCGCGCCACACTATGCAGGGAGACGCTGACGTCACCATGCAGACCTTCAACCCTCTGCTGCAGTACGGCTGCTCCTCGCAGCTGCTGCTGTTCCTGTGCTCCGTGTACGTGCCCATGTGTACGGACAAGGTGGCCCTGCCCATAGGGCCGTGTCGCGGGCTCTGTGAGAACGTGCACTCGCGCTGCTTCCCGGTGCTGCGAGGCTTCGGCTTCTCCTGGCCCGCGGAGTTCGAGTGCTCGCGCTTCCCTGCCGAGAACAATCACGAGACGATGTGCATGGAGGGGCCTGGCGAGACGGCCGAGGGCCCCGCCGCGCCCCCGAGGGTACTGGCGCCCAGCCCGGCCTGCCAGCGCCTGTCGAGGGCCACGAGCTACGTCTACCTGAACCGGTCTGGCCGCTGCGCGCAGTTCTGCGATGCGGAGGTGCTGTGGGATGCGGCGGAGCGCCGCCTGGCCGAGGTGTGGCTGACGGTGTGGGCCTCCCTGTGCTTCCTGGGCGCTCTGGGGGCCGGAGTGGCTTATGCCGGGGCCCCCGCGGGCTCCCCCGCGGAGCGTCCCCTGGTGCTGCTGGCGCTGTGCCACGCGCTGGCTGCAGTGGGCTGGGGGGTGCGCGCCGCGGCGGGGCACTCTGCCGTGGCCTGCGCCCGGGATGCCCAGAGCCCTGCGCGCCCCATCCTGTCTCAGGACGGCCTGGCTAACCCCAACTGCGCCGTGGTCTTCCTGCTCCTCTACTACTTCGGCATGGCTGCTTCTGTTTGGTAAGTCTCTATTTTTCTTCCATAACAATACCCATCTGATTTGATCGAATTCTGAGCAATTTTGTAAAATTAACGCACCGAATATGGGAGATTTTGACACAAAATGTTATCAAACAAATTATTTGACAATAATTATATAAAACAACTATTTTATTGTTGGTCAGTTGTATGCAAACTGATAGGTATTTAATTTAATTGCAACAGAAATAGATCCTTTATTTTATCTCTTAAGTTAGGTAGTATTATTTGGATGCCCTCCCTACCCCTGAATACTCGCTAACCAGTACCCAGCATTCTATCCGCCCTCAAGTAATGCACATAATATACATTTCTAAATATAAAATAAAGTAATTTATGACTAGGACCGTAGCCTGCATGATTTATTACCTTTCACTCAGCCCTGCAAAGGTAAAAATAAAGCCCTGTGCCCTGTGCAGTTACTGCCAGCTTTTCTTTGTCTGGAAGGACTTGCCTGTGATTTATTGACCATAAGTTCTACAGTTTTACTATCTAGCTTCGTTGCACTCCATAGAATGTTTGAATATTTTGCGTTATTTTAAATTTACAATTATGGCACCAAAGTTCCTTGAATATACAACAATAGGAACCTACAAAAGTAGTCGAATAACAATTCTTCCTCTTCTGGCCTCCTTTCTCGAGTGAGGTTGGCTGTCTTCAGGACAATTTCCACCCTGCAACCCGCAGCCTGGAACTACACCCATATAATATCAGTCGTGTAGGTTTCGAAGCCACAAAACCAAAGAAGAATTGAATTAAATAGAAGTAATGCAACATTTCATAAACATGTTTTTAAAATTATTTGGTATCAATCAAATTGATATTAGTAATATTATAAAAAAAGATATTGAAAACGTAACATAATAAGTATTGATAAAAAAAAAATAAGATCGTAAAAACATCGACTATGGAGAATACTTTCATCCGTACATACGTGATGGACATTGCAGTGCAGCCCAGCAGCAAAAACGCTAGGTCTGCTCCCACACTAGTTGATGGGACTGGATTGGAAGGTATCTCCCTCCGATACCTCCGTACTCAAAAAGGGGCATCTCTTTCTTCAAAATCGACTCCAGGTCTTGGAAGCTCGAGCTTGAGATGAGGCTCCATCCTCTCTTCCTAATATCAAGTTCAGTTCCTCTTTTATTGTCAAAGATTGAACACCGCTTTTTAATATAAACAGCTTGTTATGGTGTAAATTTAGTCTTTTTTCAATTTTTGACGGCTGGCATAGTCCAGCGGTAGGGCGTTAGACTCCCATTCCGAAGGCCGCGGGTTCGAACCCGGCGTGCGCAAATAAAGTTTATATAATTGATTTGTGTTATTTCACAATTAATTATTTAAAATAATATATAGTGTATTTGCGGCACGTTCCAGAGTGGAAGATACTCTTAGTATCGCCCTGGTGTAAGACCACCATTCAGAATTGAAACATTGCTTTAGCCGTGTTTAGTGACTAGATCTGAATAGCCAGGTACTTCCCCACCTTCCTCTTCCTCGTCTCCTTCCCTTCCCCACTTACCTTCAGCCTCATAACATACCCCAATTGGGGATGCCATAGTCTCACTGGCTCCAGACGGGAGCAGTTGGGACTCTTGTGAGGTATTAAAAAAAAAACGCAAATCTGCGTGATCAATTATTGCTGAAATCCCGTGGGATTTTAATCCTTACCACAATATTTCCATCCTTTTCCTGAGTTATCTGTAGGGTTATCTTGTATCATTTGCAGCCCCTCCCCCCTCCGTGACAACATATTGGAGTTTGATTCTGTTTGTAGTTATATACCTACGAGTGGGTACCTAGTACGATTTAGTTTTTGGCCGCTTATTTTTAATGCTTACATCTTTAGATGAATCCCATTTGTCCCAAGTTCCTTAGCTTTGTATTGAGAAATAATGATATTAAATTAATAATCTTTATCGGACCTTTTTCCTGCAAAATAGCTTCAGGTGCTCATTTTCAATAATTACTTAAATAATCTAAAGTCTAAAGAAAGAGATTACTCATTTGTGTTTGTCTATGATTAATTGAATACAATGTTTACATTTAAAAACCAGATTAACTAATCCAAAATATTCATACAAGTCGTGGATAGGTACCTGCGTAAAAGTTATCCTTGACGCGAGACCCTTATTACCGCTATTTCCTCTGTATTCTGTATTTCGCATCTGCAGACAGAAATAATGTGGATTGGCCTTTCTCGACACATGGCGTTTCTTAGAATCCGGTGCATTTTGTTTTACGGTCGCTAGTCGTTAGGGGTGTTTGTTTTCCGTGAAGAAATGGACCCATAACATGATATTATCTGAATCTGTCGGGAATTGGTTATGCCCCGAGTTGTAACGGCTCCAGCCCCCGCTCTCTCTTCACCTCTCCCGCCCTGATCTGTAGTTAGTAGTTGGGTCGTAAGTCGTAACAGACATGTGTTTGAAGTTTCTAATAATATGCTCAAACTGGGCTCTAAATGCTTTCATTTCACACGTTCGTCACGAAATTAGAAGCGGGCCCCACGAGGAACTAACTGGTGAACACCGAATTGGGGAATGGATCCAACTGCATCCAGGGTTACCAGATGAAACCATGAAAAAATAAGATAAACTGTTGAATGGAAATAATAAAGAAATAAAATTTGTAATGAAATTGTATAAAGTAAAAATACCTGTGAGTACCTACCTAGTTACTTCTATAATAAAAGAAAAATCAACAAAAAAAAATTTAAGCACTGACTCCAACATTCAATCTATTTCGCCCATTCTTAGTCCACTGAGCATCATTGAAAGCATTATTGATTAATTTGAAAAAGAAAACAAAGAAAGACCGTTTCTAAAATGGATGAAGAACATTATTGTTTACAAGTGGAAATGGTTAATAAGTGGTTTAAATACCATCTGGTAACTGGTAACCCTAACTGCATTGGAAAACGAGGCAAATTTATTGAGCATATTTTTCGTGGTTATCTCATTAAGAGTTCTTCTTAAAATAAAATATTAACATACCTACACGTAAATGAAAAGTAATGTTTTCACAGGAGTATGCAGATACCCTCGTTCTATTAATTAATTATCTCATTCTTACTTCATGTGATAATATTTTCCCGTCTTTGAATAAATTTTCTATTTCAATCTTCATCTTGTAATCACCTCCTTTGTGCATCCAGCGCCGGATCTGCCATACGTTCAAAAACGTGCAAAAAACCTGGCGCCCACTACGAAGGGGCGCCGTGATAAAATAAATATTGTTTTAAAATTCAATTAAAATATTCCCCGAATCGTTTAAAAATTACTCGTAATACGGAATTATTAGTTCGCGCTGGCAACACTCAATTTCCATATGCGTGAACCTAATGCGCGCGCATCGATGGTTAAAATTTAACGAAATACGGATTTGACTTACGTCAAGGAATTTTTTTCCAAATACAATATATTTCATACGAACGTAAGACCTATTTTTCCTTGTTGCTCTTACGACCATTGTATTGTTCGAAATTCAACAAACATTGTGATTGGTTCATTGATCGCTTCTCGTACGTATCTCCCTTCGTTGATTACAAGTTGCTCTTTGATGATAGTTCGTCGCTTTCGCCGCGTTATTGGTTTATTTATGTTGCCATTCGCGCGCGATTTGGCACCATATTAAACAAACTGATCAGAATATTATTATTTCTGAACTAAACTGCCTCCTGTTTTATATTATATTTTGTTATAATGTTCTTATTTTGTCCAGTGTCATATATAGCTACCGCCAGGTCACTTGGAAAAGTTACTCTCGATTCTTGTTGGCGGGATATTAATTTATTTTAAAGGTATTGCATTATTTTTTTTTATATGTATATAAATTTTTTATTTGAATTTAAAAAAAAGTTGGGGGGGGGGGCGCCATCGGTACTTCCTGCACAGGGCGCCAGATTTCGTAGAACCGGCGCTGTGTGCATCTCATGTAAGTGTCCCTTTCTTAATCTAGTTATTAGCGCCTAGGACTGCTGTATTCATCTTCAATATTCTAATGTGTGGTATGATCATTGGTCATCATCACCTTAGGAATAAAATTTTCTTCTGTTTTCAGTCTACTTTCCAGTCTATTTCAGTATTCAGTCATTCCAACTCCACTGTAGACTGTTTTGTTGTATCTTGGGGATTTCATTTCTACTGTAATCAGTGTACTTTCCAGCCTATTTCGGTATTGAGTCGTTCGAACTCCATTCTAGACTGTTTTGTTCTATTTTGGGGACTTCATTTCTACTGTATTCTATTTCAGTGTTCAGTCATTCCAACTCCACTGTAGACTGTTTTGTTCTATTTTGGGGATTTCATTTCTACTGTATTCTATTTCAGTATTCAGTCATTCGAAACTCCATTGTAGACTGTTTTGGGGATTTTCATTTCTACTGTATTCTATTTCAGTGTTCAGTCATTCCAACTCCACTGTAGACTGTTTTGTTCTATTTTGGGGATTTCATTTCTACTGTATTCTATTTCAGTATTCAGTCATTCGAAACTCCATTGTAGACTGTTTTGGGGATTTTCATTTCTACTGTATTCTATTTCAGTGTTCAGTCATTCCAACTCCACTGTAGACTGTTTTGTTCTATTTTGGGGATTTCATTTCTACTGTAATCTATTTCAGTATTCAGTCATTCGAAACTCCATTGTAGACTGTTTTGGGGATTTTCATTTCTACTGTATTCTATTTCAGTGTTCAGTCATTCCAACTCCATTGTAGACTGCTTTGTTCTATGTCGGGAATTTCATTTCTACTGTATTCAGTCTACTTTCCAGTCTATATCAGTATTCAGTCATTCTATTACCTTCCCGTGTCTGGGCAGATCATGTATATTTTTATGAAGTATTTTGATTCGGATAAGATATTTAGTAATTATTAAGAGATCATTCACAATTCCGCTTACAATATGATTGCACTGTATCAGCTGATTGCGTGGAATACATAATCTCCATAAAAGATATCGTATCAGTGGCGATAGCTTCCATAAAACGAGTAGTTAGTCGATTATTTTATTGAAACATAATATTATTGCTTTGAAATTCTAATATTTTTTGACTTCGCAATAATTTAAGATTTGTATACTTTGCTTCGCTCGTGATGTGGATTCATGTATATTAATTTCGTATCCACCTTACACAACGTAATCATACAATCCAGCGGTAGATTTCTATACTCAGTATCGCCCTGGTGACAGTGAAAGTAGAATACTATTCAGAATCAAAAATTAACTTGAAATTGATTTAACCGTGTTTGGTGACCGAATTTGATTAGCCGGTACTTCAAAACCCTTATTTTCCCATCTCCTTCCCCACCCACTCCCTTCAGCCTCACTAACTAACTAACCAACCATCACGCCGTTTCCTCGCAGGGGTAGGCAGAGAGGACGGACCGCCAAACAACTCGGTCTTGGCATACACTCCTCGCCTCATTCACATTCATACATCTTATCATACATGCTCTTCTATTATTCTGACTCTTGACATGGCCCGACTCAAGTATCTGATTCACTTGATCGTGCCATGTCTTCCTCGGGCGTCCTCGACTTCTTTTACCATTCACATTTTCGTCATATATTCTCTTGACACTCCTTTCTTCATTCATTCGCTCTACATATCCAAACCATCTAAGCGTCCCTTTCTTAATCTTACTTATGACGCTCACATCGGCCTTGCATTCTTTTGGGATCTCCACATTCACATTCACAACATACATAATTCGGACAGTCGCGAGCAGTTGGGTATCTTCTGCGGTATTCACATAAAAATGATTCAAAATATTGAACAATGGAAGAACGATTTGGGGTTGGTTCATTTTTTAACAGTGCACACGCAGAAAAATGTTATTCTAAAATACGATAATGTTATTCGTAAAAACGGGACTGAAGTTCTTACGAACAAATTAACAGGGTTTCAATGTTTATTGGCGGGTGAGAATAATTTGTTGGTATACGTAATTTCGTACGTATACCAACAAATTATTCTTACATTTTCCCGCCAATAAACATTCAAACACTGTTAATTTGTTCGTAAGAACTTTGTTCGTAGAAATTCCAGGCTGAAAAGGTATGCATATTTCATAACGCCACCGCTCACTGATCGAGTTTTTGCTGCTTCAAACGATCAGATATGTTCTGATATTTCGTCACCTGTGGCTATAATGACTATGCTGCGTATACCGCTTCCAAGGGGGCTTATCTTTTATGTACAGTGTAGGTACATACATACTTAATTGTGTGATAATTGTTAATACAGGGTGGCGCAAAAGTTGTCACCTGATGTTCTTTGGCTGTAATTTTTTTTATGAATGTGAAATGTTGGTTCTGCTTTTGGATCGTGTTTGCAATTGCTTCATGGGAAATTTTATAGCATGGTAGATCAGCAGAATCCATTTCTAGCCAAAAAAGAGCCTTTAAAATTCAAGTCTCTGTGTCTATGAAAAGCGATTTTCAGCCCACTGTGCGCCGCCAGAATTGTGATCATACGGGCTGGATTTATTACATTTTCCATCACCCTTCCGGCGATAGGTTCTAGCATTATTGACGGATATTCTTTTTTAGGGCTTCAAGAGTCTAAGGCTTGTTGACATAGACTTGTGATTTCAAGAAACCCCACAAAAAGAAGTCTGGAACGGTTAAATAAAGGGCGATCTTGCCGGCTAGTGCAAATCACCAAAGGAGAGTTTTTGTGATTTGCACTGGCCGGTGTGAATCAAAAAAAACATTTTTTCCGCGTTCTTGAGGGATATAGCTATTCATGTCTTATTGACATGTATTTTGTATCTGTTTACTTCACAAATGTCAAAGCAGAACTGACATTTGCAAAAATTATGGGATCTTCCGATAGGGTGATGACTTTTGCGCCACCTTGTATAAAACAGGAACATTTCTTGGTTTAAATGCCCTTATATTTTTACTGACATCGTCATTCATAATAGAGAAATAAAATAACACCTTAAGAACTAGACAAAAATGTCGAAACTACTCTATTACACGTGTAAACATCAATGATGTTTTGAAGAAAAAATCATTTTATGTTCTTTTTATGTGAATACCGCGCAAGAGTTCTTATTGGTCTCCACCAGCTGAAGCCGGTGAGATTGTGACATCCCCAATCGGAGTAGTATGTTTATGTTGTGAGTGTTATGCTTAGTATAAATAAGTAGGTATTACCGCGAGCCGAGCCACGAATTGTGGAAAAGGATCGAAGCAATTGCAAGTGGCGTTTTGCGCCGTTTGCAGATCCTTCGTTCCTTTCTCATAATTCGTTAAATACTAAAGGCATTGAATAGAAAAATCACTCGATATGTAAAGTCAATCACTTTTATTCATCCACATTATCACTCGATACAGACGGACACGTAACTCCTGTAGAGTTTTGAAAGAGAAAGAGATTTTTGAGGAAAATTTAGATTTTGTACCGACTTATAATTTATAATTATTAAAACATGGGAAATGGTTCCATTGATAAAACAGGAAGTTAATATCGATTGCTCTATTGATAAATTAAAGACGTCTATTGATTTTATTATGCAATTGGTTGGATTATTAGTGAGCAAACCTTGGGGATAATAGCATGAAAACTTTTTATACAGTGAGTAGAGGGAGATGGCAAAGACAAAGATTAGGAAGTACCTGGCTATTCAAATTTGGCCACCAAACAAGGCTAAAGCCATTTCAGTCAACGTTTTAATTCTGATTGATCTTAAGAGAATCTACTAGTACCTATTTAAGAACTATTGAAACATTACACCTTTGAGCTAAATAAAATCATATTTGTTTGTTACCTGATCAACTTGATTTGTGTAATTATTAATTATATTACAGTCCATTGTTATCATTTGTGTATTGTTTATAAAGGTAGCGGTTTGTTTGTATTGCTATTATCGCTTTATTGTTTAACAACGCAATAATTAGTACCTACCGATGTTTCTAAACCTTTGTCTTATTGCAAAAGAACTCCATTAATGTGTCTATCTATACACGATGTTAAAGGACGTATTTTACTTACCTTAACCAATGATTGCTGACATTATTTGGAATAAAAAATCTTAACGAAATTTTGTTCGTCGGTGATTTTTTTAAATGTTTTTTTCTTGAAATACAAACGAAGAAAAACATTCTTCCACCATGTCATCACTGGTCACTCAGTCGGGTAACCACCCAACCTCTCACTACAACCCCAGCTGTCCAATACCCACTGATTTTTTACGTTTTCAGTAGGAAAAAAAATGTCACCAAAATTTCAATTACAATTTTACTCCAAATAATATCAGGAATTACTGGTTATAAGTAAGTCAAGTATGTCCCTTAATACCCTGTATAAATATAAGTTCTTCACTCGTACTATAATAATATATCTGATGATATTTGAAAATAGTAGGTACAATAAAAATGGTAATCTGACTATGAAATAAATGATCTGAATTAATTAAAACTAAACTAATTTCGGTTGTCAGTGATGATGAAAAAAAAACTTTTTTTTGGGTTCGCTATATGATTTAGATTCACCGGTTTCCCGCTTGGACTACTGGTTTCCGGACACCGTGTATATCTGAACTTTCAGACATTTATGTTATGACATAGGTATGTCTAAATTTTTAATTTCCTCACATATGTTGATTAAACATTGTTTTTATTTAAAAGTAAGTAATTTTGCTAAGCCTTATTTTTATGGGTCTACCATAAAAATGTGTGGCTACTAACGGGCCAGCACGAAGAACAACGGATGGTCCAGCCGCAGCCGGCAATATATTAGTGTGGATTTGTGTCACCCAGCCCCAGCCCCGCGTCCGGGGCCCCATGTCCTGCCTGATTTATGGGCCCCCTTCCCGACACCGGGACCCGACAGGGACCCGACTGTATCTCTGCCAGGATCGGGTCCTGCGCGACTGAAATATATGCCTCCATTCTTGTCGGCAACAATAGTGCATCTCTCACAATTCGGTTGCTTGCCAGTACATATAATACGAATTATAGTATAGCGTCCTACGCAGACATAATTAGGTAAACGGCAGTTGAAAGTAGACACACGACAAATGAAGTACCTGCAGCAGTATTTTTTTTTATTTATTGTGATTTGTCTACTGAAATATGGTGTGGTGGGTAATGATTATACTGGTCTTTGGTAATATACAAACATATCGTCGTTGCATATAGAATATGAACCTTGTGATACTGAGTACATTCTGAGAAAATCGATAAAAACTGTTTGAAAAAATAACGAAACGGAAAATAACAATTCTATTTATGGACAAAGTGGGAAAATATATTTGGTTAACTATAACAATATATTTATGACAAACATTAATTATTTTATGCCAGAAAATTGAACTTTAACGCGTTTTTCTCACATGGTTCATATTCTATACACAGTTTTCGTCATAATTTAAATACCATAATAATGTCAAAATATTTCATTTAAATTTATTAAAATTTTACAGCTGGGCATCACAAAATGATGTTAATAATATGTACATACCAAGGCAATTGAATTGTGTAGTGGTATGCAGAGGATATGACTTTAAAAAAATTATATTATGTATATTTTGATTGTCCTCACTTGAGTAATTTATTTTCTATCGCCTTAAATATTTGATATTTTTGCGTAGCTTATATTGTAGAAGATGGAGAAAAAAAAAGAAAAATAACTGTATGTATTATTTAACTAATTTTCGTCAAAATCGTCACATTGTTCATATTAAATATGTAACGACGATATTATGGCCCAGGCCCCCCAGCACAAGCACATCGATAATAGCTTTATCAATAATGTAGGTAACTTGTTATCGTTCCGGAGCACGTCTACAGATCACCAGCGACAAAAAAAACATACAATTATATATGAACATACAAGATATTCTACAATTCACTACGAATAAATATTATTTATGGGAACGATGACAAATTACCGACATTATCTATTTATTTATTTATTTATTTATTTATTTATTCACGCCCTTAGAGCTTTTACAACAATCATAATACAAAAATAATAGAAAAATAAACAATAATATACAAATTATGTTACATCATTGTTTAGTAAGTGGGAAATAGAATTTTTGAAATTTCAAAAAAACAAAACCTTTATCGATGTGTTCGTGCTAGCTGCCTTAATTCACTGATTAGCCCATATTACGTACATTAATAATGTGTTTAATCTAATTATAATAGTACCAATGTTAGACCTACCAGGTAAGTATGGTCCTGTATATTTTCATTTAAAAAAAAAATATATATATAATAATAATTAAAAAAAAAAAAAAAAATAAAAAAAAAATAAAAAATAAAAATAAAAAATACATGTACATTTACATTTTTGGGCAGCACCGCGCTGGTTGTTCAGATGCATTGTACATAATATAGTTTTGTATCGCTGATCAAAGAACCGGTGGATTTGCATCCATTGTTTTAGCTATAGGTTTTTTATATTTTCTAGTGTGTAGTTAGAAGTAAGATTGTAGAAATTATTGAAATTTGTACAGCGCCCTTGAGGTGATTTTTCACAAAAAACGGCGCTATACAAGTCATCCAATTATTATTATTATTATTATTAATGTGTACCACTGGTAGCTCCATTGTAACTTTCGCCTCTTTCTCACAAATGAAGCGTGTTTAGAAAAATAGGGGCTGGTAACGGATATCTCGGCGGCATGATCATACACCAACCAACTGATTGCGAATCAACTCTGTCTTGACACACACTTCTCATATATACCTCCCAATCTTCCTCTTCCCATCTCCTACCCCTTCTTCGCTTCAGCCTCAACATACCCAACTATTAGAGATGCCATAGCCTCACTGTGTTCGTATTCGACATCGACTCTTGCAATGATCTGACTGGAAGTATTGTATGTATGGACGTAAACTGCCTCTTGTTTTATTTTATGGTTTTAATGTTCTAGTTTTAATAGCACCGTTGTTGTCTATTATTATTGTTCTGTACTATAAAAGCAATGTTATTGTTAATTTTTGTTATCCTGACATTGCTTTGTATAATATACAATATAATACGGTATATTCTTTGTTTCATATTATTTGATCAATATTTTGTAATTAATGATTCAAAAGGACCACTGTAGAATTGTTTTAAAGTTTATTATAGTTAAGCGCACTTGAAGTGAAATAACACAAAACTGCGTTATACAAATATTACGTTATTATTATCATGGATTCCTCGCTCTTCCTAAACTCCTTCCATTAACTTTCATATTTTATAATTTCCTCTTGACAGCGTTTCACATTTTGTTAAAACCACTAAAGAAAACCAAACGTATAGATTCAACCACCAACCCTCCCAAGTCCAACTGGTGGTTTACCAAACCCGCATACAACAGAATTTTATTTAAAACACATAATATTATAGCAACCAAGAAATGGAGATGTGATCTCAGTCTGGGATGCAGTCAGCAGTGTTACTGGTATGCGCCTGGTGCCTGATGCTTGGTTGTCTGGAGTCTGAACCGCATGTAAACGACTCGCAGCGGGAAACTTATTTATGTTTATTTTTTACAGTCGCCGTATATTTCAGTTTAGTCAAGAGTCCGTGGAATAAGCGAATGAGGTAGACAAAAAACGCATTCCCGACTCTACTTGACCTCTGTCCCCGGTCCCCGATTTATTTGCAACCTAAAAATCATCCGGCCTTACCGCAACGGACACAAAGAAACGGTTTTCTTTTTTACAATTGATTTTTTTACCTTTAAATGTTATAACCGTATTTATGGACGTTCTTTAAAGTTAACCCTCTTACCCACAATGGGACGTTTTTCAGATATTCGATTATTGAAGTATTTTTTAAATGTTATGATATCTAAAAATGAAAGTATGTGTTTGAATATGCTGTTTATAATACGACTTCTTTAGTTTATTGCATTGTTTTAAATCTATCCTGACGGTCTCCGTGGTTGAGAGGTAAAGCTCTTCGAAGGTAACTAAGCACTCTAGTTCACTGAAAAGTCACGGATCGCCCCTGATTTTACAGTATAGTATACCCAGACTCAGCATACAATCTTAAACTTACGCATTCAACTAGATTCGCAGTATTGTATATGATCAATGCTGCGTGTACATTTGCGAACCAAGATGCGAGCTGAACCACGAATTATGGGAAAGGAACGAAGCAACCGCAGACGGAATTTGAAACTGGTTTGCGCAATAGGCATTAGCTATTTGCCATGTCGGAGAAACCTGTTAGCATGTAAATGACTGCCTGTCTTTTTTGAAATTGGTATTTTAATTACACTCTTTATGTGGCCGAGGTAGTTAAGTTACGGATATTCTATGTTGCGGCTTATTAAGGCGAGGCGTCTGTCCAGGAGAGCAGGACTAACACGAAGGTATGGCGAGGAGTATAATAAATAATAATAATAAATTACAAACATATTACGCACGAGAAAGCATTTTGTTGTTTCTATAGAAGATGTAGGTAGTACAGACAGGAAGATAACACAACCTATGCTGACGTTGTCTTCGATAGCCACCAGGAACATAGAAACTTGTATTATCCTAAATGGAAGAGTTTTCTAAACAACCTCAAGTGTGAAAAGATAGCGGAAAATGAGAATCGAGAATTTTCAGATCTGGAAACTTGTTTAGTTGTCAACTCTCCTGTACTTCGGTCTAACAAAATTCCTCAAATTCGGGATGCCATAGTTCCGCTATCTCCGGGCAGTTGGAAGTTTAAGTTTGGTAATAACAATTTATATGGATTAGATACAATGCAACTTTGAGGAAGTTTTAAGTAAGTAGGTAAAATAAAGTTGTATTTTGGTTTGGTAACTGGGAGAGCACTATGTTACACGGATTCCAGAGGGTGTAGAAATTACCAAAGCTGTCTTGAGACTAGCAGCTAGTGTTGCCAAAATTAAAATAATAATTTGGCTAGGGAATGAAACAATTATTTACAGTAAGCACTCGCTACGTGTTCACATAAACGACGGTATAAAAGGTTACAATACTAGAGACTTCTGATCAGGGAAGCAGGAGTAATAAGGAGGTCTGACGAGGCACTGGGTATATGCAATACGCTTGTACCTGTGAGTGGAGTTGTGTGAGGTTCTGAGGTGTCGGACTGTTGGCCAGTCGGGTGTTGGTCCGTTGGTGTTGCCCAGAGGAACCGCGTCTCGGCCAGTCGTTATCTGTGAATTTATTGTCCTCCGCCCTCCTTCGGCCGAGAGGCTCTTGTTAAACTCCGCCATTATTATTATTATTATTCACAGCATACGGCCGAAGTATTAAAAGGTTATTTATGGCGCCGCCGCGATGCTATCTCACTGTAAATACTGTGAGAATGCCACGAGTGATCGTGTTTGATGTTTGATGGTCCCGCCGCGGTGGAAAAGTCATTACGCGGACGACATTCGGTATTAATATGACTGATGCTGGACAGCCGGGGGCTCCTTGGTCTCTCAGAGAGACCAAGGAGAGAGACTCTCTCTGTCCTTATTCCTCCAAGAACTGCCATTAATCTCGACAGAACCCGTACATGCCAGGGATCAGGTGACCACCACCCACACGATTATAACTGATTAGAATCTGGTGATTCATTTATTAAAACTATATATTCTTCTGGTGCTCTCTGCCATGGGGGTGAGCTGTCGTAGTCATAAGGGCAGTCTTCACCCTACGTACTGTATGTAGCCCGGAACAATTCTGCGGAACTGCATTCGTACCAGGAACATTGATTTCGAAACTACATATTTCATCTATATTTCCCTGAATTCGTTATCAGTTAGGTAATCAGCGCCTTTGGGGTGATTTTTCACGAAAACGGCGCTATATAAATTAGCCAAATATTATTATTATTAATATTGTATTTGTCACACCTGGTGATCTGACCAAGATATTGGGGTATAATTTAGATTTTTTTTAAACAATTTTGTTTTATTACAACTAAAGATAACCTACAATCTCTCTTATTTTGATTTCATCCAAACTAGAAATTGATCAATTTTAAGTTCAAGTGTTTACCTATCCTAAACTAACAAAATTTGTTACGCCCGATTTGAAACAGACAATTTTCCTGTAAACATCGGACATAGCAATGTATCCACTTGAATTATCGCCCGATACACCATTGTATCGTTGTTCAGATGGCCTTTTATCTCTGGCGGTCCTTTTTCGGAGGCTTTTTCTACCGACAACCATCTGACAGGTCTCTAACTAAATGACAAGCGGGGCCAGGCAGCTTTTGGGGCGGATTTTTTCCGCGAGTTTTTTTTTTGTTACTTCTCGGTAAAGTAAAGATGGTCGGCAGCGTGGTGGCATCGCAGCACCAGTAGGGTTGCCATTTCTAGGGAGAAATCCCCAAATCTAGGGAGAAAGGGAGTTTTTGACAAAATCTACGAATAATTCAGTGTTGTATCGACCGTTTTTTTTACAAATTCTTAGTCTGGCATGCAGAACTGCGAGTTTTAATAGGTTGGTCCATATAGTTTTCAGTTTAGTAGTTTGTTTCGTCGCGGACGAAAATCTATTTTCTAAATGCTTTTCGTAATCCCATGTATTTTTAATTTAGTAAATTCAAAGGAAGAAATCATTAATAATCAACTAAATTTAACCTTCAGTCCAATTTTAAGTATGTTCCTTATGTCTTCACTTATCCCCCATTCCCCTCCTCCCTCCAACAACTGACGCTCTGTCCCACTCTAGTATACTGTCCCTTTCTTTCACAACATTATGTATATATATGTGTACTTATGTAGTTTTAGACATTATTTTTGTAACAGTCCTGATGATGGTACGGAGGTACCGAAACCAGTAGACGTCAAATAAAAATAAAGTGACTTAAAACAAAGTACTTTCTTTTCAATTATTATTATTTTTAATGCCTTTACTAGGGATTTTCTATTTATTGAACTGGCACCACAACTCCGAGGCAACGCTCCTCAATTCTTATATTGATACTGGCGTTTTTTAGCTCTTGGCAGATCGATTATCCGCAGTTCAAACGCTTAATTACCGCCTGAGAATAACAGTCGTGCTGCGAAGACGCTGGACGCTTTCTCGCGCTTTTTATCGATTTAGTTAGGTTAAATTAGATGTAACTGTAAAGATTACGGGATAGAACGTCACATTTCTTAGATAATGGCGAAGTATCTATTATTTCAAACGTTTCTTCAATTCAACTTGTCATTATTCAATGACCACTGAGTCTCATTGATCGGAGCCCGTGACATTAAGTTGCACAGAGAAAAATGTTATTCGAAAAAACGACCATTTTAATAGTAAAAACGGTTAAAAACGGGTCTGAAGTTCTTACGAACAAATTAAGAGTGTTTCGATGTTTATTGGCGGGAAAATGTAAGAATAATTTGTTGGTATACGTACGAAATTACGTTTACCAACAAATTATTCTTACATGTTCCCGCCAATAAACATTGAAACCCTGTTAATTTGTTCGTAAGAACTTTAGTCCCGTTTTTACGAATAAAATGATCGTTTTTTCGAATAACATTTTTCTCCTTGTACCCTAAGGAATGTCGAGGAATTTTATAGGCGAAAGGAATCGGGGAAGAGAAGAAGAAAAAAATAGAGTGAGAGTGAGAAGTTTGTCCTGCAGGTCTTGCCACTGAATTCAAGTAGATAACGTTTCGTTTCTGACTGGTGATCTTTCACCATGAAGTATTTTCCACTCTTGACAACTAGTAGGTACCTACTTAACATTCCTGATTGTTTGGCTAGGCCAGACACCGCGTAGTGCCTAGAGCTTTTTGCCCGGTGAAAATTTCTTCCAACAAGACCAGATTTTGTAGAAGTTAACACTGTTTCTACACTGTTTTAGTTGCCGGAATGGTGCCGTGGCGACCCCAGGCATTCTCGATTCTGTTATCTTCCTCTTCTCTACCGCATAATAATGATGTCTTCATTGTACATCATGGTTTCCCACCATTTGTGTGTAATACGAATCGAAACCACCTGTTTGAAACATGAATACGGAATTTGTAACCAACATTCTTTCAATGCGACACCATATGAGAATTCTACTACACCGAACGTCTGAAACTCCAATCGGGAAATGCTGTGTGAAAGTAATGATTTTAATGAAACCCGAATATTCATTAATTTATCCAAGTTATTTTTTTACTGTAAGCTCCGAAGCATAAAAATATATTAGTTTTGATTATATTCATTTTTATAAGGTATGTAAGGTTAGGCAGGTACTCTAATATTTAACATATTTAAATAATCTTTAAAGGTGTTTTAAGGGCACATACTGTCGGCAGATGCATACTTCTTAACCTACAACATATGAGGAATATTATTTATAAGTTTCCCCGCGGGGGCAGTTAGAGAAAATGGATCGCCAAGCAACTCGGTCTTGGAACACACTCCTTGCTTCATTCACATTCATACATACCTTTCTGTTATTCTGTCTCTCGACATAGACCGACTCAAGTATTTGGTTCACTTGATTGTGCTATATAATATTCTCATTCGCGTCAAATATTCTTCTTACACTCCTTTCTTCGCACATTCGCTCTGCATGCCCAAACCATCTAAGGGTCTCTTAATTTCACTGATTAGGTACGCTCGATAATTCTAGATCTTACAATCAATAATCTCTCGAGTTACAAGATGCATTTAGGTAGGTGTAGGTACCTGCAGGTAAGAATTTATTTTTACAAATATTTGCTGCTAGGGTATTGATAAACCCTGCGAACATGGCTTTTCAGATATCTAATAATTAAAACATGTTTTTTCCATCTCCATCCATTTTATGATTTATTTTGGTGCCTTTTTATATCTATCTATATCAGTGACGTGATAAAGGCAATATTCTTCTAGCTCAGTGGTTCCCAAACTCTTTTGGCCCACGGACCACTTTTCATAGTCAAAATTGCCCATGGACCTCGGGGAAGGGAATGCGTGATTCTCAGGGGGGGCTAAAGAATGACAGGAATCATAAACTTATCGCATCATTGGTCTATATTAACTTCCATATCAATAAAAATGTGTCATAATTGACCCCCTGGGAATCTGTACTACTGGCCTACATTGATAGGTAAAGTCACGACATCATTTCTTTTCTTTACTATCGAAACCAGATAAATTTTCGTGGACCCCCATTTTTTATCACGCCAACGTAGACCCCCATCGAATCCACCTGGACCACTTTGGGAATCACTGCTCTAGATTCTAGATAACGTGAATTGTTGTTGACGTTACCATAATAAATAACGATATGGAAGCTCATGTTGTAAAAATAACATTTAGCCCCCGTTCAATCATTCTCCGCGTTATGAAATATGAACGCAGTGTGAGAGCCATCCCGTCCAAATAAACTAAAGTAATGAACGTTGCCTTATCTGCTAAGATCATTAGATTCATTAGTCTTGACTTTTGATGGTATCATTAATTTGTATAATTATCCTGATTTGGCGAGTGTGCGACTCGGGTTTGTCACACCGTTCAGTCACAGTGGGCGATCACGCTGCATGACGATTACAATCATCGTAATAATTATGACATTTCGTATCAACTCCTTCTGTGGTTGTTTTAATTACATACTCACGACCCATCGCTGCCCTCTTATTCAGAAGCCAACAGTTTCGTATTGCTTGGGTCCCTTTACAAACTATTATTGTCTCTGGTTGTGTTGTTGTGGATTTAGCACAGTGGAATCTTTTCGTGTTTCGTTAATCTCTTTACAAACTACTATTGTCTCCTGTTTTCTTGCTGTGGAATTAACCCAGTAGAAAATTTTCATATATCATAACGATCTCCCATTTTCTTGTTGTGGGATTAACCCAGTGTAAACATTCTAGAGACAGATCAGTGAATATGTGGGATAATCGAGTGAATCAGGATACAAAAATCGGTTGGGAGCATTTTTATGCAGGTGTGATTTGTTCAAGTAAAGTAATACTTTGTCGTTTTCTTGGCCTTAAATATGAAAAGAAAAATTGTATGCACATTAGATATGCTACAATTTAAATCATCGTCAATGGTCTACATAGCCATTTATAGATGTTTATAGTACTCATAGAAAGAATATTTTAGAGTATAGGCTCAATTGTTTCGCAGAAATACAAATGTTTCATTTTCACCAAAGATCCATTCAGCTCCATGTTGTTTTTTTTTTCAAATTTGAAGTGTCCTCCTTAAGATGATAGACTTCGCTTTTCGGCCCATACAAAAAGAACGCCCGGTAAAAAACACTTTTCTACATCGAAAATTGCACAAAATGAATATATTTTTTTTATACTGCGTTTTAGAGGGTTAAAACTATGTCGGTATGTTTTCGAATTTTCGATGCGTTTCGTATTAACGTAAACATTCACTGTCAAACATGTACGATTTATCAAAAAATATTATTTAAGGAAAAAGTGCTGCTAACTCAACTCTCATAAAGAATTATAAAATTATAAAAAGCTACCGACGTAGCTTCTTCTTTCTAAAAAATATATATTTTTAAAAATTTCAATTTCGTGAAAGTTTCGGTGTAGAAAAGTGTATTCTCCATAAACCCCTTTTCGAGCGATTTCTGTAGGTAAATTTGAGCGTTGTCTCATTCGCACATTTCGCATTCGCATGTATTGTAAGTGTGCGTGAGCTTATTGTGGGCGGGACAGAATGACAGTCGCGGGTGTTCCGCGTGTGCTTTAAAGTCTAGCCTCTTAAACGCCGATTGTAGCTAAGTTCATATCGGCTTTCTGTTAAATTGCAATAAGCTTGTAAGTTTATCAACATGATAGTTGTTCTCTTCTGCTAATCACAATTTGTTCAAAAACTGGAACGGACGTAGAATTGGCTTTAAGGGGATACCCGGCGGTGATTTTTCCATACAAACGTATTCCATATTTATCTCTCTGGATTTTAACCCTAGAGAAAATATTGTTTTTACATAAAATAGATATCAACTACTAGCGTGTTTTTTTGATGAGTTACTTTTTATAGAAGTTATGACCTTCCAAAAGTCAATAAAATTGACTGGTTTAAACGCCATCAAAAGACGTTCAGTATACAATGTTTAGACAATGTTTTAAAAAAAAATCAAAACGTGCAGACATAGAATAGTTTTTCTTATGTAGTTGGTATAAAAAAAATTGAAAATCAGTCCACTTTTGGAGGAGAAAAGTAAGAGATACAAAACTTCGATTTTAGTTAGGTATTAGTAGCTCGAGGTGCATTGTCCCTTTCGCTCAATATCCGGTGGAGTAAGAGCAACAGTGAAAGCAACAGTTTAGTAAAATCTATTTTTCAAATTTCTCCACCACCGGGTTTCATCTTGACGGGATCCTTTGCCTTCATAATGCCTTCAGATGGCGAAACTGCTATGTAATAATAATTACATAGCAGATCTTGTTTACAAATAAACTGTTTTTTATAAATTAAATAATAATATTTTTTTCAAACTTAATTCACTTTGTGGCGTCATTATTTATTAAATGAAACAAATAACTGTGTTTTCACTACTAAATTTATTATAATCCTGACGAAGAAACCGTCGATTTCGAAACATGTAGATTTTTATGAGTAATATTTAGTGGTGAAAACACAGTTATTTGTTTCATTTTATAAATAATAATATTATTGAAAATATGTATAAAAGAAATAAATTACCCAAATAGAAAAATCATATTATGAGTTCGTATTTCTCTGGAGAGTTATGCTTTGATTACTCCTGGACATATAATATAATATGTCAGAGATAGATAATATTGGTCTAAATAATAGTATGTTCTATGTCCGTCCGTGGCCGAGTGGTAAGACACTTGACTCCCAATCGGAATGTTGCGGGTTCGAACCCGGCGTGCGCAAATAAATTTTATTTGATTAATTTGTGTTATTTCACAATTAATTAATAAAAATAATATATACAATATTTGCGGCACGTTCCAGAGTGGAAGATACTCTCAGTATCGCCCTGGTGTAAGACCACCATTCAGAATTGAAACGTTGCTTAATAATGGCTTTAGCCGTGTTTAGTGACTAGATCTGAATAGCCAGGTACTTTCCCGCCTTCCTCTTCCCCATCTCCTTCCCTTCCCCACATACCTTCAGCCTCACAACATACTCCAATTGGGGATGCCATAGTCTCACTGGCTCCAGAAGGGAGCAGTTGGGACTCTTGTGAAGTTTCTCTATAAAAAAAAAAAAAAATGTCCATTTTTCCAAGACGGGTATCATTGAGTACCTAGTTGAATCGCCTTATTTATGTGTTTTGATCTATGAACATGGTCGACTCGTTGGTTGCATAAAACATTACATGAAGCCTTTCAAGGTAGTGATATTTATTTAGGACAAACGAGATCTCTTCCAGTGCACCTACATGAGTTATTAGAAGTACATTCTTTCTGGTATTAATTTGTAGAAATATTTGTTCAATAATAGTAATAAGTAGCTACTATTTGCAGCAAAAATCAACTAGCTGTTCCTCCTTCTTACAATCCGGACCTCTTCAAGGACCGCATTAATAAATCCCCATATACAGCTCGTACCTTAACCCGCTTCACACCGCTACCCAACAGGGTGGTAGTTCCCCTGTCTTCACTGTAAATACAGGGACGCTCTTGAGAGGTGTCGCATAAAAAAATAATAAAACAAAAAATTTCTCGAGTGATATAAGGGAACGTACCCATACTACGTGACCTACTTTTTGCAATTTTTAACCCCCCCTTCCCCCTCGGTGACCACGTGTAGTATATTCCAACCCCTCCCTCCCCCTACAGTTTTCACGTAGTAATTCATAAATATGGTTTTAAATCATTTCTTGCCAACAAAAAGTTTAAAAAAATATATTTGACTTTTATTTGTCTTTATTATTGACAGTTTTCCATCAGCTGACGTCTCGGCATATGTACGTCAGTGTTGCCGCCTGCGAGTTAAACAAAATGTTCAATGTAGCTCGAAAAACACGCGAGATTTCCCTAGAGGATATTGACTAGGTGATAAAAACCTAAGGGGGGCTTAGGTTGTGACCTAATTGTGACCAAGCGTGATATTTTGAAGATCCCCTCCCCCCTGAACGGGTCACGTAGTACGGGTACGTTCCCTAAGTGCTGTATAGTCTATAATAAAAATAATATTGATATTTAATTTTCTAGTTTATTTATTTATTTTATTTATTTGTACGTATTAACGTAGGTAACGTTTATTTATTCCCGCTCCGATCCTGTTCAGCGATTGGTCGGTGTGATAAACGAGCGCATGCGCTCTCCTCCCCGAGCCCCTTTCCTCCACCGTAATTGGGATGCTAATCAGATCCGACCTTCCCCTCTCCCGCCTCGAGCAGCTGTGGTACCTACCCAGTGCGGCCGGTACCTACTCGGACAGTACCTACCGGGCGAGAACCAGTCTCCGCGGTGCGAATACAATTTGAAGATAGCAGCCCCACTCGATGAAGTCGGTAATTTGTATAAACGGATACTAAAGTTGCGAAGGTGGGTAAGTACTAGATACTGGGTAGGTACTTACCCAGTATACCTATTGAGCTGGTCTGGCGGAGCTTTTTTCAAAGGTTCAGTGTCGAAGCGGTGGCCCCATACAAGCCCCATAAGTTGCAACAAAATGCAAATTAATAGATTGCTGGCCCAGACCCGTGAAAAATCACGGGAAATTATAATTACAATTTTGAAATTGACAAATGAAATAATTTACTTTTAAAAATATTACCTATAGTATTATAGGTAGCCTTGTCTAAATTGTTCATTCAATCAATTATATATTTTTAAATTACACTTAAATTCATTACAAATCCGGGTTCTAGATCATTGAACCAGAGTTATAGACAGACACATGACCTATTAATATTATACACCTGCAACAGTAGATATCCATGTATTGACTAATTTTTATTCTTTGGAAAACAGAAAAGTCGAAAAGTTTAGAATTATAAAATTTAAATGTATTATGTAGTAAGGTAATTCCGATCTATTGAACTATTTCCGAACTGATTTGGATTTGTTCTTGAAATCCTGGGAATACCCAAAACGCATCGAGCACGCCTAATTACAGAGGTAATTAAAATTCACAAAGTCCCATTGCAGACTATTATTCCGCTAACCCTACCAAAATTATTTTAAAAAACGCCAAACGAAATTTCGTCTTTTGCATACGTACCTAGTTGCAGTTAGTTCCATTTCTTAGCTGAAAAGTTGAGTGGAAATGGAGTAATAATTAATAAAGATTTACACCTGATTTTGTATACATTTCTCACCCGGATATTTTATTTTTTTGTACGTAAAACTTCATGGCTAAGCTAACCGAAGGTGTTCATCTCATTCCCTCTCGTTATAGTTGCATTGCGCCATCCTCTTTCTTACCCTTGGTATCATTTTCATTTAGTTTTTATTTCAATTCCGTGGTGTTTTTTCTCCCTCTGCCGCACTTATCCGGGTATCTTGTCTCTTTTTGCCTTGCGTTCTTCTAACGAGCTGCGGATAAAAACGAGTTTTCCAGACGTTCCCAACCTTTATTGGGCAAATCCCACATTAAGTGTATGGTATTGACACGTAATTATTACCAATGAAACCCATTCATGGTATTGATGTATTATTCATTGCGCGTCCAGCGAAAGCTCATTGATAAATAATCATTTAATTAAAGGTACCTACCAGTGGCGGTCGGTGACTTTTTGTATAAGGGATGCTGAAGTATTTACCCATACTATCAAATATAAAAATCTATAGACTAGCCCACGAACAAGATGCAATTATGCACTAATAAAAAATAGTACCTGCATCAAATTAGCTCTATAAATATAAATACTTGACGCTTTACATAAATTATTACAGTTCCAAAATTAAATTAGTATTCCAGAGATATTCAACGCATCAATCGGTTTCAGTTATTCAAGCCAAACTATCAAAAATGATCGCGCACACAATCCGCTTCAGCTATGCTATTCTGTACGTTCGTTTTCTGTACGTTGGATGCTCTTATCGAAAACGTATCCGGCTTCAAGCAAGCTTAGGCATGCAGGACTCAATGCGCATGCGCGAATATCAAACTTTTTGGATACGGAACGAAGCAGAGAATCCACTGTCGCTGGTATTGGTGTGTTTAGGCGATTTTTAAGCATTGAGAATGTTATTATAATTTTTTTTTTTATTTTTTATTATTTATTAACCAAAAAATACATGTTATGTATATATGTAGGTATAATATTTAGACTCGCACCGCGCGCCGCGTTTTGTTGTTAGTCTCTGAGATTTGGACGATGAAGTTAAATTGCGGTATATATTGCTGTTAACGGCTAGAAAAAAATAAGCTGAAATCTTTTTTAATTATATTTATTATAAGCCTTGAAAGGAAGGGAAGCGCAGCATCCACAGTAGATATGTATGAACGCACCGCGCCTGGTATCTACCTACTTACATATTTTACTATTTCGTCAACACTCTTTTTTGTTGTTAAAACTAAAGAGCAAACAATTACATTAACCCCACACAGGAGACCTTGAGGAAAATAATTTTCCTCAGGGCCTATATCATCTTTGGGGATGCTTTTTGGAGGGCTTTTCAAGGAAAAATAAGGATAGGAAGTTCTTTAAAAGAAAAAGGTATGAGGGTTGGGTAGGAATTTAGGGGTCATTATGGACCTATAAATTCACTCCTACCGCTGGGTGCAAGATGGTGGGTCAAGAGAGACCAGCTAGAGAAGTCAAAGGGTCTCTTCAATCGGGCCCGCCAAGCGCATACGCCGCCAAGACCTGAACATACCTCACCTGACGAACCAAGGCACCCCTGCTAATTCATAACACGTAGTGAACTACTTGGGGTAACCTAAAGCAGTAATGTTGATTATCCAATAAATGATTATAGTACTAATACCGGCCTCCCAAATTGTAAATTGTGTTCATGGTGGAAATGACTTAGCTAATTTAAATAAAAAAAATAACAAATAACTGACCTAACCTTTTTATTAAAATTATTAACCTCTAAATTTGATTGCTGTGAACTCTTGCATTTAATAAATCTACATGTACCTACACGAACTACTCGTACTAGACAAACATTAACATTTTATATACACACATCTCATTCTAACTATAAATTGCATTCCCCAATACAACGATTACATAGTCTTGGTAACCAATATTTAAACAATATTGATGTATTTGACAATAATTTGAATTTGGCAAACTTTAAACGCCGTATGTGCGAACTATTTTTACTTAATTCATAAACTATTGTAAATACCAATTTTATACATTTTTATTAATACCTATTATTATTGATTTGGAGGATATTGGCAGGCTATCTTTTTTTACTTTATTTATATTCTGTATTACCTACATTTTGTCAACTCATATTTTATCTAACCTATATTATGTGTCTTTATATTTTCTGTTACTTACCTGTATTTTATTCACTTCTAACTCTTCACTGTAATTAATCGAAACATGTATTGCTTTATGTATGTAAAAGCCCTATGGGCGTTTAAAATAAATAAATAACAAATAATAAATAATTGGAAATGGTTCAGTTGGTCTAGAAATTTCAGGCTCAAAAGCAATGCAAAATTTATGACGCCAGAGTTTGCCATTGAAGAGTTTTTGCTGTTTCTAGAAATATTTTATATTTCTTTAAAGCTAAGATTTGCAATAAGTAGAGTAGCTGATAATTATTAATCTTGTACTGATAGAAAATTAAAGTGAGATTTAATTAATGCCCATTAATTTCTAAGATCACGGCCGCTGGTTGCCGACCAATGGTACTTGCAAACAGGTTACTTTTAAACTCTATTAATTTATTATTATTTCACATCACGTTTTTATCAGTTTACACGGCATTAATTAGGTGTCACCACACTCTTTTAATTGCCCACCTTTTCCGCACAATAAATTATTAACCTCAAGTAGAGGTAGGTACCTACCTGCATTCAATTCACTATTAATTAGCTGTCGGCTGCTTTTAATGTGGCTAAGTATTGAACACGGCCATTTTAGGATTATCAGCCTACCTACACGGAGAAAAATGTTATTCTAAAATAGATCATTTTATTCGTAAAAACGGTACTGAAGTTCTTACGAACAAATTAACAGTGTTTCAATGTTTATTAGCGGGAAAATGTAAGAATAATTTGCTGGTATACGTACGAAATTACGTATACCAACAAATTATTCTTACATGTTCCCGCCAATAAACATTGAAACCCTGTTAATTTGATTGTAAGAACTTCAGTCCCATTTTTAACCGTCTTTACGAATAAAATGATCGTATTTTAGAATAACATTTTTCTCCGTGCAGAGTTAAACATCAAAATGAACATCGATTTTCAATAGGATGCCTCAAATATGAAAGGTAGATTTCTAAGAGTATCATATCATAACTTTTCAAAATTCTTTGTGTGTAGGATATACAGGAACAAATCTCTTTCGAAAGATTTTTGACCAAAATCAATCTATAATATCTTAATTTTCCATCTTAGCCAAATGGCAGTCTGAAGTTTCATGTTTAAATTTTTAATTAAAGTGTCAAAAAAGTGTCGTTTCATTATTTATTTTCCGCTCCCCACCACTTGTTAACATTATAATCGGCCGACGGGATATCAAAAAATTTCAATAAAAATAAAAGTTTATTATATTATCACCTTCCAATCGAATTTACACCGCCCTATTGCGCTTGGAATGCGCCGCAACACTTTTCCTCCGCAGCATCTCGTTTGTGAATAACGCCGGACCACTTAAGGGTCATCACCTCTCCGCTGTAAATTATCTGCGGGTTAATAACAACCTTATCTATATTTTACATGTTAACATAAAACATACTTCGCTCACAAACAATGCAATAGTTTAATTATTGTGGTTTGTGGACACATACATATTGTATAGAAATGAGTAATATAATAATATATCGTCGTTGCATATAGAATATGAACCATGTGAGACTGAGAAAATCGATAACTGTTTATCAATTGTCTATTTATGAAAAAATCAATTCTAATTATTATGGACAAAGTAGGAAAATATATTTCGTTCATTATGAGAATATATTTATGGCAAAAATTAATTATTTTATGTCAGAAAATTGAATTTTAAGGCGATTTTTTCACATGCTTCATATTCTATGCACAGTTTTTCTTACATGGTTCATATCAGGGTTGTTGCGGATGCAAAAATGGCGGACGCAGATGCGGATTATTATAGGTTTACATCCGCGGATTTCAGGATTTTTTAATGATATTTTAATTTTAAGTGTCTTTTTTTTAAATCTTTCGAAAGAGAGATTTGTTCCTACTATCTAACTAGCAAACACGCGCCACTCTGGCCCCGCCCACTTTCTTTACATGTCGTTACTTATTGCAGATATGAATCCGCATCCGTAAAAGCTCCGCATTAATTGATGCGGATGCAGATGTCTGAATTAATGCGAATATTCCGCATTTGCGGATGCGGATGCGAATTTCCGTAACACTCCTGGTTCATATTCTACACACTGTTTTCGTCATAATTTGAAATACCATATTATGTCAAAATATTTCATTTAAATTTATTCAAATTTGACAGCTAGGCATCACAAGTTGAGGTTTATATTATGTACATACCAAGGCAATTGAATTGTGTAGTGGTATGAAGAGGATATTACATTTTATTTTATTTTTTATTATGTAGGTATTATTTTGATTGTCCTGACATGGTTCGTCTTCTAGCTCCCTAAATATTTGATATTATTACATGGCTCTTATTGTAAAAGATGGAGAAAAAAAAGAAAAGCAGCTGTATACTTAAGTAATTTTCGTCAAAGTATAAATATTTTGGCGGTCCATCCTCTTTGCCTACCCCTGATGGTTAGTTAGTTACTAATTTACAAGATTTTTGAATGATACCGGGAAACTTCACAAGCTTTTTGGAGTAAAAAAAGTAAACATTATTTTTTTAAATCAATTTCAAAAAATGTTTCATTCGTGGGTAGGCTTCGGTTTCATGACTACCCCAGCGTTAAAATAACATCGATATTTCCTATTTTATTTCAGCTGGCCAGCCCTGAAGCTGTCTTGTAGGCTGTCGATTTCATGTTATCCCCTCCCCTCCCCATCCCTCACTCCACCTTTCGAGTCAAATTACCCGAACGCCCGACCTTCGCCTCTTAGACCTAAATCACAGAATCCTCTTCAACACCTTATTTTTTCTTTCTGTTCTGTGGAGTTCTTTTGTGCAAGCGAGGGCTCTGATTTCTTTGGTCGGTTTCGTGTTATAATGCGAGCCTTTGAATTACAAAATCTTCTTGGAACCATGATCACGTTAAAGGATACTGCGATGATGTTGTTATTTGATTCGCAGGTTTCTTCTAATGATTTTGCTCGTTGAAACACCCAGAATGGGAGCTAGTTCTTTCGTGAACTTTTTACCCCGTTTTACATTTACATGTAATATATTTATATACATAATATATCACCCGTCGCAAAACCTCGAATTTTACAAAACTTTAGCATGCTTAGGTTACGAATTAGATTAAGAGCTATAAGAATGTGTCTAGTACACGGAGAAAAATGTTATTCTAAAATACAATCAGTTTATTCGTAAAAACGGGACTGAAGTTCTTACTAACAAATTAACGGGGTTTCAATGTTTATTGACGGGAACATGTAAGAATAATTTGTTGGTATACTTAATTATGTACCTATACCAACAAATCATTCTTACATTTTCCCGCCAATTTGTTCGTAAGAACTTCAGTCCCGTTTTTAACCGTGTTTACGAATAAACTGATCGTATTTTAGAATAACATTTTTCTCCGTGTAGGATCACATGCTTGAAGAAATAATGCAACTTTAAGAGATTATGCTAAAAAAATGTTATTATTTAAAAAATACGGTTTTTTATTGTGTTTTACATCCCTTAACTAACCCCTTCATTTTAACTATATGCATACTATAGCTCCCCGAATGTGATATATCCCATAAACGATTCTTAAAAAAGTAATTTGTTATTACAGTATTATTACCTACCAGGTAAGTATGGTCCTGTACATTTTCATTTAAAAATATATATATATATATAATAATAATAAATAAATTTAAAAAAAAAATACATGTACATTTACATTTTTGGGCAGCACCGCGCTGGTTGTTCAGATGCATTGTACATATAGTTTTGTATCGCTGATCAAAGAACCGGTGGATTTGCATCCATTGTTTTAGCTATAGGTTTTTTATATTTTCTAGTGTGTAGTTAGAAGTAAGATTGTAGAAATTATTGAAATTTGTACAGCGCCCTTGAGGTGATTTTTCACAAAAACGGCGCTATACAAGTCATCCAATTATTATTATTATTATGTACGTTGTTCGTAATGCGTAAAAAATGTCTTTGAGGTGAAGGCATGCGGAAAAATGCAAAATCGTATAAAAGCTTGTGTATTAGTTTTGAAAGTTTGATCGCTTAGAAGTAATATAGATGCTTCAATTAAATACTGTGAGTAGAACACATCTTGGCCTTTGAAGTAATCGAGTATTTTTTTGATTAGCTTTTTAATAAGCTTAGAAAAAAATTATGCGTCTGACCTATAAAAAATGGTTAAAAGTGAAAAATCTCCTACTTACAAATCCTTTTTCTGGTGTTGTTTTATTGAATAATGTAGCTAATTAAGTTTCTTATAGAGTGATCGGAAAACATTTTAATATTTGTATCTGAACTTCACAAAATAAAATAAAACGTGCATTTTGGCGACGTTTCTTTTCAGTGAATAAAATAGGCGGAATCCAACGAATTTGTAAGTGCGAATTTCATCCTTATGCCATGTACAGAAGGATTTTAGCCCGTCGCTCAGTCTACGCCCAGAGCCCGGGGCCAACGGACATGCCTTAGTCTACGCGGCGCTTCGATCTTTAAAAATATGCTTGCGGAATAACAAAACACTGTTGTTTGCTAGAGATTAGGGTTTTTATTGATAAACGTCCAAAAATCGCCCAAGGACTAGTGGATCATCTTAATAATTATTTTTCTAAGCAACATGTTCACTCCAAATATGGTTCTCGCAGTCCAATGTCCGGGCCATACAAAACGAAATGTGAGGCACGTTTTTTCTCTTCCGAGAAGTAAGCACTAAGCACTGAGCATTAAACACCTAGGGACAATCAGTCTCCTCCGTAATAGGACCCATCTCGGCCAGTTCTGCTTATCTCCCCGTCCTCTATTGTTGTTTACAAACATTTCTCAAATTTCATTTAGCTCCCTTTGTTTTGTTTCCAGAAAAAATATGCTCAGACAAACTAGAAGAACAAAAATCTTCTATTATTTGAAAAAAAAAAACAATGATATTTTAGATAGTGTTAAATTTTCTTTATTTTTTTAACATTGGGACAACTTTTGATATACATAACATTATTTATTGATGTATAAATGACTACGAGTCCATTAGTCCCATGTAAGAATAACGATTCTTGACTAATTTGGCGGTTTTTTTTCGTCTATAGGAAGCAGGAAAAACATTTAAAACTTTTGTTCATTTTACTTTGATAAATAAATTAAATAGTTTATTCACGCAGATTAAACGCCGCGTTAAAATTAAACGAAAAATATTATTTACATATTTTATATATATCGCTGACTGTATATAAGCCGTCACAAATTTGTTATGGGTAATAAAAATAAACAACTGTCAAGAAAGAACCAATTTTAATAGTTTAAGAATATTATATTTCCACAATAATATGAATATGAAGAGAACACGGCGCTCTTACGGTCATTTTTGTGTACACATCTTTAAATATGCTACAAACCCTAGACCCGTAGATCCTAGGCCCTAGCCGAACTAGACAATTAGTCAGTGTGGAAAGAAACTCACTGGAGGAACTGGTAGAACTGCTAACGGGTTACTGTCATCTCAGGAGACACGTACAGCTGTTGGGAGTGGAAAACACTATGCAGGAAATGTGAGGAGGATGAAGATACTCCAATTCATCTATGGTGTCAATTTCCCGCCCTGATGGGAACAAGGCTGAGATACCTGAGAAGACACGTTGTGGAACCAGGGCAACCCTGTTCAACTTTATCAAATGGATCCGGTTAACTATCAAAAGAATAAGGTAAAATCGGAGATAGCACAATGGATTGGCCTGAGTTCTCACTGGAACTATATAAACCACTCCATTTTATTACATTTTTAAAAAAACGGTGACGATTTACAACTTCACAAAGTAACACTTCATCATTCAAGTGATGGAAAAAAATCTTAGGTTATGTTAGGTTATGGGTATTTAAAAAAAAAACTTTTTATGAGTTTTCAAAAGTGTTTTGAAGTGCCACTTTGTTTTGTTGTCATGAAACTTATAAAAACATTGGTGGAGGCGAAATAAGATAGGTCGATTTGCAGAATGAAAATAATATATTTATAGATTATTCTGATATTTCAATTGATATGTAATTTTGTACTCGTATCCTAGCGTTGGCATTCAAGTTTCTGCACAAATATCGATATCTATTCCGATGCCTCCTAAAGGCCAGTAACATAAAAAAATGTCTAGGTATCTACCTAAAAGCTTCATATCTTGTTAAAGTCTCTCGCTCCACTGAATATTTAATCTCTCAGCCGGGTCATCCATCAAACACCTGTTGGGCCCACTACTACTCCCAATAGCGGATGGGTAGACGGTAGGCCTGCCAGGGCAACCGTTCTATACCTCTTTGTTACGAAAACAACTCTGGAACATATTTACCTCGCGATAAACAAACTATGCTGGGCCTACCTGTGTAAATGTGTAGGTACCTGTTACCTGGTACAGTATGTCAAGAAATAGTAGACAAAAATGAATGGCGCTGCCATCGTTTAATCTGGTTAACATTATATAAAATATTGTAACCTTAAAAAGGTAAGCAAGTGAATATTTTTCGTATCTTTATCCATCAGGTCCATTATTAAGAATTTTCGATGGATACGAAAAATATTCACTTGCCCATAGTGCCTTTTTAAGGTTACAATATTTTTATATAAAATTAACCACATTAAACGATCGCAGCGCCATTCATTTTTGTCTACTATTTCTTGACAATAGACCTGATGGATAAAGATACGAAAAATTAGTGGTTATTCCGGAAATAAGATGATTCTACAACTGTAAGGAAATTTATTATTTTAATTTGTTGTTTTTTAATAAGGCTTTTTTATTTTTTTATTTTTTATTTTTTTATCGCATATTTTTATTGGCTGCTACCTTTATGTGTGATTGCAAGATTCAACTCGAATAAATGCCCTCTAGATAGTGTCAAGATAAATTTTATCACTTTTTATTAATATGCGACATCTATTGACTTTATCTGCAAGTCTAGGATGAAATATTTTTATTTTTATTTTTAACTTTTTAACTTAAAGAGTTAAACCTCAAATTATAATATTTTAATTAATGGAGATAATATTAGCGAAAGTCAATCGAAAATCTGAAACAGAAAAATCAGAAAAAGCGCGTCGGCCCGGATTGCCGGAGGACCTGGGTTCGAGTCCCAGATGTATCCGTATCTTTTTCTGATTTTTCTGTTTCAGATTTTCGATTGACTTTCGCTAATATTATCTCCATTAATTAAAATATTATAATTTGAGGTTTAACTCTTTAAGTTAAAAAGTTAAAAAAAAAAAAAAAAAATTAAAATTAATAATGTAACTTTAAATACATACCTAGATAGATTATGCTTACGGGAAACAGGATTGGTGTGTTTCACACAATTTATATTCCTCTTATACCTACTTATTCAGTAAAGGCCACGATTTTTTCATCACAATTCTTAATAATATATATATATTTTTTTTTTAATAATAACTCCACACAGGAGGCACTGAGAAAAATAATTTCCCAGGGCCTATGTCAGCTCTGTGGAGGCTCCTTTTGATGAGAGGAAGGAGTAAACATGGCTCTTGAAGAGACCCATGTTGAAGGAGGGAGGAAGCATAGACACCGGCAAATCGTTCCACAGCCATTTGAATACCACACAAGATTCCCAATAGTTGTCAATATAATAAGAGCCAATAGAAGCCAGTGAAACCATGGCATCCCCAATTGGGATACGTTGTAAGGCCGAAGGGAATGATATGGGGAAGAGGGAGGTTATGAAGTTCCTGATCAGCTGATTCCAGCTGTTTAGATCTTGTCACCAAAATATGGTTTAACCAATCTCATGCAACGTTTAGATTCTGATTGGTTGTCATTTGGTGGTAGTGTATTAAAAATGAGAAATATTTTATTTACTCTAGATTATTATCTAAATTTTTATTGACTTGGTACCATTTGATTTGATAGCTTAGAAGTTAACAATTGGAACAAAACAATTTTGATAATTTATTAGTTTTATTACGTTATAGTGGGTAAAGTGTCTTGTAATATTTTTTTAAATATTTTTATTGAAAGAATAATTTAATACATATATCAACAAACAAGTCCGGCTAAACCAATTCAATTGGCTTGTCAACAGGTGCTTACATTTTACTTACATAATTTTAATGAAATGTGGCTAGTTGATAATGTGTCATCCAAAAGTTGATAGTATAACTTGGTAGTTTGCACTTGGAATTGATAATAAATTGAATAAATTTTCAGCATCGTTAATTTTGATAATTTATTGACTTAAGTTAGGTAAAGTGTGTTGTAATATCATGAGGAGCCATTTGGAATGTTGGTAGTAGCAAAAAATCTATGACATCGAAATATTAATTTGAAGTGCAAACAAATCATACACATAATAAGTGATTACATCTTTCCTCATGTGAAATTTACAAACAAAATTCGATGTTATTGAACTATTGAAGGTGTGAGTGCGTATTTCTTGAAGTGGAATATCTTAATTTACATTAGGACATATTTCACCATACGAATCTCACATCCAGTCGATGTCGCCTGAGCGAGACATGGCACTAAATAGGCAATGAATCAAATACTAATAAAATAATTAATTGTGTAGCGGCCTGTCCTCTGTGCCTACCACTCTGGGAAACCGGCGTAATGGTTAGTCAGTTAGTGTTATAAATCACCTCGTCGACTAAGGCGATCCGCTCACTGAAAACCGTCAACTGGCAACTGTCTTTGTATGACAATGTGATGGCCCGCACACTACACGATCACTCAAAAACCCGTAGTTAATGATAACGCAAGCGGTGACTCGCGACTCGCACTGCTGATTGCCGTGGCCGGCCGTTGATTGTTCTTCGTCTATGGTTAAACAAGCTTTTTGACCAATCAAGACATAGAAAACAGCCGGTTTTAGTT
Source organism: Limnephilus auricula (assembly GCA_951813805.1). Taxonomy (NCBI): domain Eukaryota; kingdom Metazoa; phylum Arthropoda; class Insecta; order Trichoptera; family Limnephilidae; genus Limnephilus; species Limnephilus auricula. The sequence continues at coordinate 18,171,329 of OX638388.1, read as the reverse complement.
TGGTTTCAGTTGCCTCGTCAGCGGAGCGCCTTAGTTGCACCCATAGATACCCCATTGCAGCTTTTTAAGTTTTTCTCGTGTTCAACGAAAAATTCTAACAATGGCTCAGTACCTAAACTTCTTGGTTCGTGACCGCCATCACACGATTGCATTACAGATAAAAATCAAATTAACACGGAACGTGCCTGGCTAGCTAGGTACCTAGTACCTACCTACTCTACCTTTTGCCGTCCTGCCTCTATCTACCTCGTGCTTTCGTTAGTCCGTCACTCTGCTCAACTGACGTTTCAACCGAACACAGGCTCGTGCTCAGGGATATACAGTAATACAATCTGAAAATATGTTTTTAAGAATTGATAAAACAATATCTTATCGGGGACAATATTCTGTTAGCTATTCTACACACATAATAAAAATAATTGGATAATTTGTAGAGCGCCGTTTTTGTGAGAAATCACCTCCTCAAGGGCGAGAAATCACCCCAAGGGCATACCTACTGAAGATATATTCTGACCACATTCCTACCTACCTAATCAAGGATTAAAAAAATATATGTTCCTTTTATTTATTTTTACACACTTTACCTACGGTGTCGAGGAGTAGGTATTTTGTTCCTGAACCAAATCTCTTCCAATATGTTTATATAGAAATATTTTGCGTCAGTGAGGAGAGATTCAAAATGGAAATCCTATTGATTCTTGAAAGAATCTCTCCCCAATGGTGCGATTTTCACCGCTGCTGAATTTTTTTGTCCTTTTTTTTGCAAATATTACATTTAATTTCCTATATGTAATTATTTTTCTGATTTTTTAATGTACGATAAATTTAATAAAAAAAATAGAAAATATTACAACACAGTCATGTAGAAACTACTAGATTTCAGTTTGTCAACAGTTGTATAATAACCTCGTATATATATTTTTCACCTGAAAATGTACGTTGATTTGGATAATGTTTATAACGCCGATTTAGCGAAATATTTTATAATAGCTATAAAATAGCTTTAAACAATTGTTAAATACTTTATAAAATCTTTTAATTTTCATTCAATTCATTTTTGTATCCAAGTTCAATTTTTCACACTAACTTTGCATTTTCTTAAATTCAGAGTTTTTTAAAGAAGTGTAGAGATCCGGCCCTGTCCCTGCCCTTTCACAGTGTGATCCCTTTGCCAGCCGTGCCCTGCCCAGACGCTGGCACCGTCAGGACTCCGGGCCCGTCCATCAAGCCCCTGACGAGGGTCGCGGCCCACCTGCGACGCCGTCCACTACCCCTGCCCCTACCCCCCCATCCGCTGCAGTTGCCCTGTCTTCCCCCTTCCCGCCGCGCCACTGCGTTCTGTATTTCAAATCTTAAACTTAATTATTTTTAATATCGTGTTTTTAGTTACAAAAGCTCTCCTTGTCTACCTTCGTCAATTGATTAAGTGTTTAATTTTATGTGTTGAATATCAATAAACTTATATAATAATCATAATATATTTAACTAATTTATATTTTACGCCATTTTCGTGAAAAATCACCTCAAGGGCGCTGCACAAATAAACTAAGATTTATAATTATAACTAGCTACTTACATCTAAGATTTATAGCCAGTGACTTACAACCAAGACTTATTAATATTAATTATTTTTAATTGATAAACTAATGCTTAAGACAATATTTTATAATATTATTAATATTATTAAACCTTTCTGGTTAATTCTTATAGCTTCATTTTACAAAAATGTTTTTTTTTTTTTTTTAACTTACTGAGTTAAACCTCAAATTATAATATTTTAATTAATGAAGATAATATTAGCGAAAGACAATCAAAAATCCGAAACAGAAAAATCAGAAAAAGATACGTTATATAGATATTATGTTAATTTAATTCGTCGCGAGCTTAAAAAAGTTGAGACTCGAAGGCAACACTCAAATTTGTAAGAAATAAAAAAAATATTCAAAGAATATTCATATTAAATTGATAGTTGTAAAATGGCTAGTTGATATTGGCTATTTGTATAATAAAAGTTTCGAAGCAGGGGTTGTTCCTCGCCAGCCCGAAAAGGTTAAGGATCCATGGCCCTTAAATTTGCGTTGTTCATTTCGATGTTCCGTCGAGTATTCTATCACCTCGAGAGACTTGAAACCTTTGGTACAGGAATCGAACCAAATGTAGTATGAAAGTGCTCGAATGCAAAACAAAATATTAAGAATATAATTTCAATTTTAACATAATATCGACGCTGTGAGGTATGTACGCTGTAACAATTATTATAAGCAATAATTAATTATCAGCCTGAAACATTGAAATTGACACTCATCCACATTGAAAAATCTTCCGAGTAAAGATACATGCCGCCAACGGGATTCGAACCCGTGTCCCTTTGATGTCCGGTCAGGTGCTCTGATCCACTGAGCTACGGCGGGTTACCTCTTACCCGCCAAATAATTCAATATATACTAGTGTTTTATTCAATAACTACAGCTTATTACACTTTTTTCACCTGCAAACAACCAATTTTATTATAAGCAGTAATTATTAGCCTGAAACACTCATCCATATTGAAAAAATCTCCCGAGAAAAGATACATGTCGCTGACGGGACTAGAACCCGCACCCCTCTGATTGCCGGTTAGGAGCTCTACCATTATGCTACGGCGGGTTATCTCCTACCCTTGGCGGGTACACGGTGAAAAATGTTATTCTAAAATACGATCATTTTATTCGTAAAAACGGTTAAAACGGGACTGAAGTTCTTACGAACAAATTAACAGTGTTTCAATGTTTATTGGCTGTAAAATGTAAGAATAATTTTGTACGTATACCAACTAATTGTTCTTACATTTTCCTGCCTATAAACATTGAAACCCTGTTAATTTGTTCGTAAGAAATTCAGTCCGTTTTTAACCGTTTTTACGAATAAAATGATCGTATTTTAGAACAACATTTTTCTCCGTCTAGGAGATAACCCGCCGTAGCTTAATGTCCTGACCGGCAATCAAAGGGGTGCGGGTTCGAGTCCCGTCGGCGACATGTATCTTTACTAGGAAGATTTTTCAATATGGATGAGTGATTCAGGCTAATAATTATTGCTTATAATAATTGTTACCCTTTGTGCTATGCATAAAAAAATCTTGTCTTAAACATTAGTTTATTAATTATAAAAATAATAATATACCTATGAATTGTTTGACTGTACTCCCTCATCGATTGACCGTGACTCCCGTTTGTTACACTATACCTTGCTCATGAACTGTCCGTCCCTCCAGATTGTTTGATTGTACCTCGGGCATGAGTATGCAGAACCTGCCGACGCTATAGGAAAATGTAGATGCCTAGTTGAAGAAATGTATTTATCCAATCTCAAGTCGATCGGACCCGACCCGACTCCGCCCGGGCCAGGTGAAGCTAAAGACAGCCACTAACCACCATGCCGTGTTCTTGTGGCAAAGGTTCTCGGTGCTCTCCGATGCCGATAGAGATTTTTATCGGCTTTGTTTCCTCGAAGTGCTGTTGTTATTATGGTGATGTACAGAAATGTCAGAATGTGTCTGTAAATTAAATCAGACCATTATAATGGCAATTACGAGTTAGTTCTCACATTGTTTTTCATCATCTGGAAAAATCTTTTTATGTGTTACATTTGTCTCAACTTTCCGGAGCCGGTGAAACGAGACGCGAACACTGATCAACTGCTTGGAAGGCAACTATGCTGACCATAACACCAACAACTATTTTAAGAACGGAGGCATAAATTCATTATGGGGTTCAGTGTGTCCAGGAATGACAGGTGCATTCATTCCTCCCACTACGAGAGTTCAGCTGGATAGGTGAAAAATTTAATCAAAATAAAAATTATGTTTTTTTTTTATGTTCGAGACCATGTATGAATGTGAATGAGGCAAGGAGTGTGTGCCAAGATCGAGTTGTTTGGCGGTCCGTTCTCTCTGCCTACCCCTTGGGAAACGGCATGATGGTTAGTTACCTGACGGCCGGCGTAGTCCAGCCGAAATGGACTCCCATTCCGAAGGTCGCGGGTTTGAACCCGGCGTGCGCAAATAAATTTTATTTGATTAATTTGTGTTATTTCACAATTTATTAATTAAAAATAATATAAAAGTGATTTTGCGAAGTTTGAAGAAAAATATATATATATATACTATATTTGCGGCACGTTCCAGAGTGGAAGATACTCCCAGTATCGTCCTGGAGTAAGACCACCATCTCCTTCCTTTCACCACTTACCTTCAGCCTCACAACATACCCCAAATGTTGATGCCATAGTCTCACTGGCTTCAGACGGGAGCAGTTGGGACCCTTGTGAGGTATTATTCACTATAAAAAAGAAAAAATGTATACACAACCCAAATTATATTGTTTTCTAGCGCAGACCCGAAAAAAATCACGGGTTGTAGAAAGAAAAGTTGTAATTAAAATGTAGTAATATTCAAATAATAAAAATATTTTATAAAAATATGCGATATATTATCAAATGTTAATATTTGTTCATTTGAATATTCAAAACATTAAATAAATCTTCTATATCTATTATTCAAATGAACCATTATTAATCAATATTAATAATTGTTAATTTAAATAATAAAAATATTAAATATATATTAATAATTGTTAATTTGAATAATAAAAATATTAAATAAATCTTCTATATCTCTAGTTACATTATCAAATTAAATTACATAAGATCTGTTCCTGTTTGAAAGCTCCTGAGTACCGGATAGCAGAAGAGTTGTGGAGGTCTGTGACTCTTCGCCTTGTTTACGGGTAACGAGGCGTCAACAGGTTGCTTGGTCGTAATTATATTGCAAGATCCAGCGGCGCACAGTGGGCTGAAAATCGCCTTTCATAGACATAGAGACTTGAATTTTCATGGGTCTTTTTTTGGCTAGAAATGGATTCTGCTGATCATTACTATGCTATAAAATTTCGTATGAAGCAATTGCGTGTACAAATGAAGGAGTTATCATTTTTTTAAGAAAAAATTGTATGGCACTGACATTAAAAATGAGGCCATCTCTGGAATCATAAGGTTGGCCATTATATCCTTACACACAGATATACTACTATTTATTTGTATTTTTTTGACATACTTCGTATTGTGGCGCAACTTGCGCTTTTTTTTAAATCCTCAATGTTGAAAAAAAACTTTATTTATGTTTTTTTATGTTGATGATTCATTTTAATGTAAAGTTTTGGTTTATAGTGTCAATAAAATATTGTAAACTAGACAAAGCATACTCATATGTAAAGCATTTAAGCATTAAAATGAATCATCAACATAAAATACTTTTTTTTTCAACTTTGAGGATTTAAAAAAAAAAGCGCAAGTTGCGCCAAAACACGAAGTATGTCAAAAAAATACAAATAAATAGTAGTATATCTGTGTGTAAGGATATAATGGCCAACCTTATGATTCCAGAGATGGCCTCATTTTTAATGTCAGTGCCATACAATTTTTTCTTAAAAAAATGATAACTCCTTCATTTGTACACGCAATTGCTTCATACGAAATTTTATAGCATAGTAATGATCAGCAGAATCCATTTCTAGCCAAAAAAGACCCATGAAAATTCAAGTCTCTATGTCTATGAAAGGCGATTTTCAGCCCACTGTGCGGCGCTGCACTACACAACCAACATACATTATATTATTTATACGTTAAATAAATCTCCCCGCACTGCGGCCTCTTTCATATTCTAGCCTGTTATTATAATTTATTATTGATAGTTTAAATTGTGTTCTTATTCATATCATTACTGTCGTTCATCCATTTTATGTAAATTAACTAAATATGTATTAGTATTGAAAAAATGAAGGCAGGTGTAATTATCTCAATGGATAATTAATCAAATCATCAAATCAATCCAAAAATTTCCGTTTTTTTATTTTTGATCTGCGTGGTCGACATATTTCTAGGAAAATAAGTGCGTCTTTTACCACATGCATTTTAAGATTTTTTTTCTGAAAAATTTACAATAAATTAAATATCTACCGTTATTAAAGAAATTTACAAAAAAATATAAAAGATCTTTATAATTATATTATAATTATGAGTCTTAAAAAACAGGATAGGCAAATGATTTTTTAAACAATAAAAATCTTTCTTTTCGTTCTCGTGAACAATTAAAAAATTTGTCCTTTTCAGCATTTCAAATTTCCGTTATCGATCTTACTTTTGCATTTAAGTGTACATTTTAAGGCTCCTTAGCTCATGTCGGAGATAAGTTTTCTAGCTGAATATGGCACAACAATTTTCATGGCACCAGAGCTCTCTATTCGAGAAATTTTGGCGTTTCAGAGCACAGATCATATGACTATTTTATATTTTGTTGGTTTTTTTAAATCAATTAGGTATTATCATTTTTTTGTAACGCCAAAAAAATTAAACTACATAATTATTTTATTTTAGCTTTTAATTTACAATTATTTGACTATCGGAACTTTTTCATCCATCGCAATTACCAAAAAATATTATCACAATCGACCCCCATGTTAAAAAATCCAGTTCCTTTACTATGTGGGTATTAATTAAGTCCGTCTTTATTGTTGTTTAATTTATATCTGTAACGAGGTACGTTTAAACACAAACTGGTTCGGGCCTGGCCGGGCTACCGCGGCCGTCCAATTATATTTTCGTTACAAATAAATAATGGGAAACGCTTACATCAGTCTATGATAATAACTCGGGTTTCTCGCTGCCCGCCGCTGATGTTACGTGTTACCCCGGACGAGGGTTCCCCGGAACACTTCACGTGGCGTGTTCCGAGTGTTCCCATGGTTCAAAACTTCGAAGGTTGATGAATCGAAGCGATTTAAAACTTATTTGTCAGAAATGAAGGAATAATAATTATTGAATAAGAAGATAATACTAATAAATTAATCTAAACGAATTATGTAAAACAATAAATCACAGTAAAAAAATACGCTTCGCCCGATCAAGCCGTGCGCATCGACGACCTCTCTCACTGGTATTTCAAAATACTGACTGGGATATTTCATGCACTGGCTATGAGAGGAAGAGAGAAAGAAAATGTGCGCGCGCACTGCTCTCTCTTGCTTCTACAGTGTGATACAGCCCGTTCGCCTCGCCCGTAACGCATTACACTTTTCGTAACGCATTCGCCAGCTTGTTAATTCTGAATTTGTAAAAGATATGTGATAGAGAAATATTACTTACAATGACTGGTTTTGATTCCCAGATGCGATAGATGCCTTTTTATTTTCTGTGTCTTGTTCTTTTTCATATTAAAAAAAAAAAATTATTGTAAATTTAAAAGTAAATATACAGAATAATGATAATGATATGTTACATAACATTCAAATCATTTTAAATATCCAATTAGTAGAGAAATAATCTAGGGTCTAACTGGGGAGCTAGTCTAAATACTAGTACATATTTGAAAATAATAAAGTTACAACATACTGCTTATAAATAGTATGTATAGTTACCAAAATATAATAAAATAAAAATTATATTTTTAAAGTATTACAAAACAACAATTACCTACAAATGACAAAAAATAAAGCTCCAAATAAAAATAGCAAAATAATATTATTATTTATTAGCATTATCTTCTTCTTCAATGATATATTACATTGATGGGTATAACCTTTAAAAGTTATTATTTATTAAGTTATTCCAATAAAATGGAATAATAATTAATTTAAACCGAACTTCCATTCCAAAACAACATTTTTGAACGTCAAATGTATAACGAATGACATGCTGTAGGTATGTCATTCTGTTTTATTTTTTTTGTTTATTTCTGAATCGTTGGTCGTTTAGATTTCTTATGACTTTTTTATTTGTAATTTAATCACACCAAACTGAACGTTTTTTTAAATGATAAACAATATACGTACATTTTCGTTGTTTGTTTTTGGGGTGTTATGCCGTGTTGTGCTACCTCCTTCTTTAGCCGACGTTTCGGACAGCGTTGACACTGCAACGCTGTCCGAAACGTCGGCTAAAGAAGGAGGTAGCACAACACGGCATAACACCCCAAAAACAAACAACGAAAATGCTTTTGGCCGTGAAAATCTAAAAACGTATCCAATATACGTACATATTATAAAATAACACAGAGTACTTACCTATCTACTCATCAGAGGTATAATATCAAAATGTTATTAGCCGAGTGGACAAATGCGTCGGATTGCTAACAAACATTTTCTGTTTATGATTACGGTATGAGAATTCGAAATATTGTCAGGTTAAGAGGCTAGACTTTGAACGATACGCGGAACACCCGCGACTGTCATTCTGTCCCGCTCACAATAAGCTCACGCACACTTACAATACATGCGAATGCGAAATGTGCGAATGAGACAACGCTCAAATTTACCTACAGAAATCGCTCGAAAAGGGGTTTATGGAGAATACACTTTTCTACACCGAAACTTTCACGAAATTGAAATTTGAAAAAATATATATTTTTTAGAAAGAAGAAGCTACGTCGGTAGCTTTTTATAATTTTATAATTCTTTATGAGAGTTGAGTTAGCAGCACTTTTTCCTTAAATAATATTTTTTGATAAATCGTACATGTTTGACAGTGAATGTTTACGTTAATACGAAACGCATTGAAAATTCGAAAACATACCGACATAGTTTTCACCCTCTAGAAGGCAGTAAAAAAAAATATATTCATTTTGTGCAATTTTCGATGTAGAAAAGTGTTTTTTCCCGGGCGTCCTTTTTGTATGGGTTGAAAAGCGAAGTCTATCGTCTTAATGGTAGCTTGGAAATGTCTGTCTTTCTTTTTAAAAAAATGCAAAAATCGTACAGATATGTATGTAGCTTTCTACTAATAAATGTTAAATTTGCTTTTGAAAATGCTGACATAACTAAAATTTATCTTTCTAATTGTAAAGTTGCGTGGATTTTTCTCTTTATCTACTAATACCTACATTTAAAAATCTTTGCAGTCTTTGAATGCGTAAATTTACAAAGTAACTTCTACCCACCTACCTTCTTCAAAACATAATTATCAAATTATACACGATTTTATTAAACATTTCTTATGCTGCATTGCATTTTGCAGAACTCTTGTAATTGGAGTAAAGAAAGATCGTTCTATTTTGAGCTTAGCTATTTCCGTTAATTACCAAGTCAAACGATCTTAACTTTAGTTTTCGCAAAATACGTAATCTTCAGTGACTGCAACATATATTTCAAGTTAAAAGACACATCGCGTAAAATGAATCTTAGGTAACGCAGCGAGAGTTGGAAGCAATAAAAGCTTAGCATTGAATGTATTTGTGAATCGGTGTAAGCTTCCACGGTTAAGGAACAGCCCTTTGTCCCTTTTACACCTTCTTTTGTCACTAACGGAAAAGAGACAAAAAGCGTATACGATGCTCGTAAAATAATATTATTAAGTTTCTTACTGCGTGTTCAATTCATATCGGTTACAGTTATCGGATGCATGATATACCGAGTGAAATAATTTCAATTTTCATTATTTTAAGTTCGCATCGTTATTAATAAATTTATTTGTATCAGTTTTCCTGCTAAAATGTGTTTGTTTTATTTTTCATCGCAATTATTTATTTGACTACGCATACTACCAATAAATATAGGATATAGACAATGGATGATACTGATAAGCAACGAACACATCTATCAATGTATATAATTAGTCCTGGAGATTATTGCATTCATATAAAGTTTTAATTGTATTTTAACAACAAATGAAATAAAACACTATTCAGCTTATGTCCTTACGCCAAAACCATTCATTCTCTCTGCTTTGGCTTCGAACTCATGAAATAATTGAACATGAACCTGAAACGATCGTGAAATTATAATTGTTGAAATGTATATATATTCGTTAGTCTAAACGAAACACACTGTACGTAAGTTATGCATCTGTAAGAGTACCGTGATGAAGTCAACTAAGGATGATATACATTTAATTGGCGGTTGGCCCACCGGTGGCCACCAATGAAAATTAAATTCATTTATATATTTTTTTAAATCATTACTTGTTTACGAGTTTCTATTTCAAAATAATATTATTAGTAAGAACAGTTGTATAAACTACCAAAATCTGAACGAATTGTTACTGTAAACTTATAAAATACGACACAAAAAAATTCTGAAGTGACGTTTGATTTTTTTTTTTAAACCTGGCCTGCCAAAGGCTTAAAACTTACCTAGCATCAAAAGCTTCACCATATTTATAAAGTACCTAACGCAAAGCTTCCAAGAAGTAGGCGTATATACGTTGCGCAGTTATATAAAATACTGACTTAATTTTTCATCAGATCATCTTTGTCAAGATTTATACACTCCATAAAACTCTTCGCCTGATCTAACGACAGAATTATTGTGTATTAAATTTTATATTCGTGGCTAGGAGGTGAAGCAATCTCCATGCATGGGAAACCACACACGTTTTAGTAAAATAGCCAACAATAAATCAACAATTCAAATATTAATTGGAAATCGGTTTAAAACATGATTTATCGTGTTGTCTGTAGCTTGTTGGTGTGAGTGCCGCACAGTGGGCTGAAAATCGCCTTTCATAGACATAGAGACGTGAATTTTCAAGGGTCTTTTTTTGGCCAGAAATGGATTCTGCTGATCATTACTATGCTATAAACTTTCGTATGAAGCAATTGCGTGTACAAATGAAGGAGCTATCACAAGGAGCTTAAATGCTTTACATATGAGTATGCTTTGTCTAGTTTACAATATTTTATTGATACTATAAATCAAAATTTTGCATTAAAATGAATCATCAACATAAAAAAGTTTTTTTTCAACTTTGCGCATAAATATGTCAAAAAAATACAAATAAATAGTAGTATATCTGTGTGTAAGGATGTAATGGCCAACCTTATGATTCCAGAGATAGCCTCATTTTTAATGTCAATGCCATACAAATTTTTCTTTAAAAAATTATAACTCCTTCATTTGTACACGCAATTGCTTCATACGAAATTTTATAGCATAGTAATGATCAGCAGAATCCATTTCTAGCCAAAATAAGAGCCTTGAAAATTCAAGTCTCTATGTCTATGAAAGGCGATTTTCAGCCCACTGTGTGCCGTGGGTGATGGCCGGTTGGGCATCTGACAGGGAAGCTGTGGATGCAGAGATTTTGTAGGTATGTACGATGTATTTATGTTTGTATGCTTGATGGCCGGTACCACCACCGCTCCAATTGATCTCTTCACAATTTGAATGTATAATGTACCTTGAACCTAAGCCGTGGCGGAAGGTTTATTCCATCCAATTATTATTTCGTGTTGTGAGTCGGATTGACAGTTTACATTTTACATATTATTATTATCGACTTGAAATCCAGTGGCGGAGTATTTAAGCAATTGAAATAAATTATGGAATTTGAAGATAATATTAGTGAAACTCAATCGAAAGTTTGAAATAGAAAAATCAGAAAAAAATACGGATACATCTGGGACTCGAACCTAAGACCTTCGACTTTCCGGGCCAATGCGGATTGTGTTTCACTAATATTATCTTCATTAATTAAAATATGTATTTGATTATATTAATTATTAATTATTATTAATTCATAAGGTTAAAAATAGAGATAACATTTTTGTTTATTTATTTACTCTTTTATACCTCTGTTACGTAAAATTTTTACAATGTTTTACACAGGGGTTTAGTAATAATCTAATAAACAATGAATTTATTATATATTTACTTAAAGAATTTTTAAGTAAGCAGTCACTTTGTGGTTTTGACATATTATTGAAATAAAACAATAACTTTGTTTTATTTCATAAATACTTAAATTATGGTAACAATAATAATAAACTTAAATTACCAGAAATAATATTTTGAAATTTAAAAAAAATACGAGTGTGTTTTAGACCACACGACTGACGTAAATACTTCTTTAGCTCCATCTATATGTATGTCTATATATATGTTTTATATGTATAAAATATATCTATGCATACCTATATTAATTTTCTACAAATATTTATTTAAATTTATTATCATTCGCCTCGCCCGATCAAGCCGTGCGCATCGACATCCGCTACCCTCCACGTTTGGCGCGTCACTGGTATTTCAAAATACTGACTGAAACAATTTATATTTATATTATAAGAGGAAGAGAGAAAGAAAATGTGCGCGCGCACTGCACTCTCTGTCTTCTACAATGTGGTGCAGCCCGTTCGCCTCGCAACGCATTTCACTTTTCGTAACGCTGTAATTTCCGTAACGCATTCGCCAATTTACCCCTTAAGTCAAGCGTACGTAAAGAAGTATTTACTTCAAAAACATTGATTTGGTTAGGTTATAATAATCGATATTTTTGGGTATTCTTTTGTTAAACAAATTAGCAAGTTTACTACATAATTAATTAGTGAACGGTGACATTGAAATTTGTAGGACCTTAACCCTAGTGCGTCGAGTATGTATGGGGTTTTGGTGAAACCAAATCATTGTGTGTTCACCTCAGAACAGGAATAAATTTATGGCTCCTTTCACCAACCTGAATTAGCAACCGCAAACTCAAAACGCGTAATCTCGGTGTCTCCAACGTGGCTGAGAGAAATATTCGCTCTGCGTTCACATAAATTTAAGGCATCTTTTTCCAAATTAATTTCTGTTAATCGTTAATATTTTCGATACCCACTATTATCAAAACCTGTGGTGCTATTGAATTGACATTCTAGGTCTTCCACTGAGGCAGATTTAAACGTGAAAGCTGCCGCAAGAAAGTTTTTATCGTTCTCTTCTTCTGGAGAGCTTTTGTCCCACGTACCGCCTTTTCTCTCGTTGTTTTTTTTTTTATTCCGACTCATTTCTGATGGAAACGTTTAGATAAATACTGATGGATGTTTAGTTATGAATAGTTATGATTAACGGGCGCATTCTGGCCCCTCGGTCCGTCTAGTATTGGAAACAACATTAGGCACCGTCAGATGATAATCTTGACGCGTTCTGACCATCAATCCCGTCTTCCCGACCCAGCCACTGGCCAGCTGCATACCATTATTAGTGCTTGTCTTCGCTTGAAATATTATTTGTGTAAGAGTTCGACGAGCTCTGTGGCAGAGTGGTACGAGTTTTGACTCTGACCGGAAGGTTGTAGATATTAAAAATTTATCAAAGGAGTACGTTTTCTGCTAGAAATATGAGTTTTTTGTGTTTTTATAATCGAGATAACCGTCTGCCTGAAATTTCCGGTAGTTTTGTTGGGCAGGTGTTCCGCTGATATCCTAAGCATAATACGAGTATAATGTGTCAAAACCACTTCATCGTGGAATTTTCTTTCTTCAATGACCAGCAAGCATTTCGCTAAGTTAAACTTGCCTCTTGAGAAAAAATACATTATGTCATTTCTTTATTATGTACTTGTGTAAATGCAGGTATTATATTATTTATTAGATTTCATTTACAAATAATCTGGATATACACAGTCACGATTTTCTATCAATCCAGTGTGATAGATATTTTCGGTGACCAGAATGTTCAGTGGAAACTCTTTAAGTGTATGAATATTGAGTACAAACTTTTCATCGGATGTTAATTCCTCACATGATAATTCATCATCTCTCGAAGCGTCGAAAACTGATAATTGGGGTTTTTAACCTTAGGTTAGGTTAGGTAAGGTTAGGCTAGGTTAATGTGAGTTATGATGTGATGAATTATCATGTGAGGAAGTATCGTGTCTGAATAAATTTACTATGGGAATTCAGACGCTGAGATCTCATAGTCCGATTAAACATGGAACCGATATTTTCGTATCGCCGCCACCGTTCAGAATCGGAACGTTGCTTGAAATGGCTTTAGCTGTGTTTGGTGACCAGATCTGAATAACCATCACACGTTCCCCTTCTCTATTTTCTTTCACAACATCAATCGGGGCGACCAAATTGCCACTGCGTCAAAAAGTTGGGGGCAGTTGGGACTCTGGTGCGGTATGTATTCACATATTTCCCATTCCTCTCACCCTAAGTTACTCTTTTTTCGTATTCTGTGAACGTTCTTTACTCTGTAATATCGAATTTGCCGATTCATTCATTCACTGTCGATATCACCGTCTCGTCCAGTTGAAATGTCCCACATGGTGACAACAATAATAAAAGTGTGGTCTTGAAGACGATAATATCCATTAGTCCCTCCAACCCTGCCTATTGCTTGCGGCAGGGGGCCCAAAGGCCGGGCCCGAGCCCCGTTGGGCCCTAACGAGGAATGCACCCGGGCCGAGAATTGCTGCTCACCGCTGTGAACCTCAAAGTGGGATTTTAAAGTTTTTTTTCCAAAGAAATATGTATGTTGTTTTTGCATAAAATTATAATTTAAGTGCTGTTTCAGCTTGCAGCTTCAACCAATGTTTATAAATATTTGGGTTTGATGTTTAGAATCCAATACAAAACAGATCGACATACTTATCTATGCAGGCGGGGGCATCGCCACTGTAGATATTATATTATCGTGGTTTCTATAGTTTTAACAAATATTTTTCTTTTGACCGTTTACAAAGATATGAAGGTTTTTCAATATATCCAACTCAAAATGCTTTTTTTATGTGAATACCATTTCCAATTACTCCAAACGTCTGGGGCCATTGAAACTATGGCATCCCCAATTGGGATATGTTGTGAGGCTGAAGAGAGTGGGGAGGAGAAGGAGATGGGGAATGTGAAGGTGGGGGAGTACCCAGCTATTCAAATCTGAAACCAAATACGGCTAAAGCCATTTCAATACATGTTTCATTTCTAAATGGTGATATTTGACCAGGATGATGCTGAGAGTATATTATGCTGAGAGAGAAATGTGTACCATTATATTAGTTTTTTGTAAATAACATTGTTGGCGACAATTTTTAAAAACTAGCCCGTTTTACCCATTTAAGTTCTATTGATTTATTTCCCTTTCATCTTGCTCATTTTAATCTACTACGACTTTTTCACGTTGTTTTCTCACAAATCTGAATCATTGTGTACTATTTTCCACCAATTCATTAATTTATTTTCAGACCCTTAACGCGATATTTCACAAAGAATACATCAAAAAATTATTACAAAAATATTGATATATCGTCGTTCTAGTTCGTTTTTGTCCAACAAACCATTTTTTGTGAAATTGAGTTAACTATGGAGTTGTTCTCAAAAAGCCTTTATTTATGAGATACTCGTTCAATTTAATGTATTATTAATTAGCTAAGGGGTTTTCAAAACGTACTTTGTCTTACATCCTCCAAAATGTACTTCTTTTTTTCGCAAAAAAAAACTTTGAAGCGCCATTTCTCCCGATTTACGTTTTGGTCTGTTGGAGAAAAATGAACTGAAGCGACGATATATATACCTGCATACATTACATACCAATGAAATAAGCTTTAGGTAGGTGTTTAAATCTTTACATGTCATCTAAATTTCTCACGCTCTGCCTTAAAACCACCACCTTATTTCTGAATACCTTCGCGACAAAACTTGTTTGTAATCATCTAGGTTCGCGGTCCATGATAAGGTAGTAATCATTAAATTGCATGAATTAAGATGAGCCCGTCTTGATTACCACCAAGTCTTTGGTTCCCGGCTCGGGCGTGACAAATATTTCAATTTTATGAGCCTTGTAAATTTAGTGTGCGTTCAAATTTGCATAATAAGATGCACTTATGACATTTATATTTCGCACAAACCTCGTCAGATGTGAGAACGCTTTGCGGTGAATAATTCTTTTATGACATCAAGTGGTCATAAACGTGAGATATTTATATTATTATAAATTCAATGTCTTTTTTCACATCGTTTTAATAGCTAGAATAAGCGAGAAAAAACATTTTTTTTAAATATCTTATGATTCCTGTTTATCCGACATTCCCATATTGATTCTAGGTTATCTTGTAACTAACTAACTAACTAACCATCACGCCGTTTCCCCGCAGGGGTAGGCAGAGAGGACGGACCGCCAAACAACTCGGTCTTGGCATACACTCCTCGCCTCATTCACATTCATACATCTTATCATACATGCTCTTCTATTATTCTGACTCTTGACATGGCCCGACTCAAGTATCTGATTCACTTGATCGTGCCATGTCTTCCTCGGGCGTCCTCGACTTCTTCTTCCGGCAGATTATATTTCAACCTTCTTCCCATCATCAGAGTACTTGTTCCAAATTCTAACAAATCAAGTACCTCATGTTTTACCGGTCGCACCGGGACAGGAGTATACTCCTGGCTGTGCGGCATTCCCATAGCGTGTACCGACTTTGCCACCCTTTTCAACACGATGTATGCCTTGTGAAAACCTCTGCTCTGTAAATATTACATTAATATAGTTTTAAAAAAAAATAATAAAGGACTATAACTATTTATTTATTTAGATGATTCCCTATAGTATAATGATGCCATTTTCATTCTGAGAAAGCTAAATATTGAAATATTTGTTATTGTTATATTCAACATAAATATTTACAAAATAATTGTTGTAAAAGTATGCTAGAATCCCATAATCGTATAAAATTTAAGACAGGATGTCCTCTGTCACCGTGTACATAAAAACCCACTAAACTTAAATGCCCGGGCAATTTGTCCGAAACCTCAGCTTTTTAAAATAGTTCATAAACATTGAGGTTTATGTGTTTGCGCGCCGATATCAGGTGTCGTTAATTAGCGACGACTTTACATAATTCCAAACAGGTAAGCACCCACCTTAAATACCGACTGCGAGTGGTTTTCACTAAAGCAAACGAGGAAGTCTCGACGACTCGAATATAATAATATTATATTTAGAGAAATCATTTAAAGCTTTTCGTGCGGAATGTGTGTTTTGCGTCTCTAAGTAGAATGTAGGAATTTAATGTTGGCGCTATGGTAATTGCTGCTGGTTTAAACCTTAAATAATATGTTTATTATAAATTAATATATTCGTTATTACCAGTTGTGTTGACTGATTCATATACTAGGGCTATTAAATTTAACTACAAATAATATTATTGTGAACATTATTGAAGTTGAAATAATAAAAGACTTATATACACGTCAAGGCGTTTGCCTAGTACTAATTAGAAGGGTGGGTAGAGAGCATTAACAGGTAGGTAGAGAGGAATTAATGGCACGTACGCCTTTCTTTTTTCTTTATAAAACACCGTCTCATACACGGAGAAAAATGTTATTCTAAAATACGATCATTTTATTCGTAAAAACGGTTAAAACGGGACTGAAGTCCTTACGAACAAATTTACAGTGTTTCAATGTTTATTGGCGGGAAAATGTAAGAATAATTTGTTGGTATACGTACGAAATTACGTACACCAACAAATTATTCTTACGTGTTCCCGCCAATAAACATTGAAACCCTGTCAAGTTGTTCGTGAGAACTACAGTCCTGTTTTTAACCGTTTTTACAAATAAAATGATCGTATTTTAGAATAACATTTTTCTCCGTGTACAATAACCTTCTTTTATTCCAAATATTGACATAATCTTACTCTAATATTCGATTAACCCAGAGCACTTGAGGGCTTGAGGTGATTTTTCACAAAAACAGCGCTGCAAATATCATTAATCATTTCATTACATTTAATTTCTCCGTGCTTTGTCTTCCTGAAGCATCCCCCTTTGTATCCCCAAGTTGTAAGTCGCGTGTAATAAATCTTAGCAGTAAGTTATTAGTTATATGTGATATGTTTTAGATTAAATAAATTATGTTGTATAGCACCCTTGATGTGACTATCCCACGAAAAACGGCGCTATATAAATAATGTCTATAATTCTTATTTATCTTTTTCATTACGCTTACATCGGGCTAGCGTTATATTCACATCTCTTCAATTTAATACCTAAGACTTGATTTTACCTCACACACGCCTCAATGATCTCTAAGGTTGGTATTGGAGGGATATTTAACAGCAATTAACTTTTTTTTTGTAAATACCTCACAAGCGTTCAATCACTGAACGGAGCCAGTGGGATATAAACAATAATAATATATTGTAATGTACTTTAATCCCAGTGATTACTTGAAATCTGTTCGAGAAAACTCCAATAACGATCAAGGTTCGTGAGATTACGTGTTGCTTTATTTATGTTATTGCAAGGTTTATACTTAATATTTAACTGGACTAGACGTTCGTACCATAGGAGGATCTAAGTTATTCTGAAGCTGTGTGCCCAAACACTATCGGAGCCCAGTGATCTATCACAAGCCATCGACTATTTCCGTAACCGTTTGTGCATTAGACACGAATGACGATAGATGACACTCTTCTAAGTTACTACTTAACTGACATCTGTTGAAACACCTAAAAACTACCTAAAACTGTCTATACGAAGTTGAGGTTGAAACTTCATGTCTAAGCCTATGTACTACATATCGACGGTCCCTTGTCAATGTCGGATCTGCTAAAAATTGAAAATTGTTTTGTTGGCTGTTTTTCGTGATTTAAAAGTCTGTATTTTCGGAATTTTTAATGAAAAGCAAAATATCACAACACTATATTTCTTGATCTCAAAAACTGTAAAAATGCAGAAACAATACTTTAAACAACTTTACCGCAAAACTACAAAATCGCACATCCGGCTTTGTTCTTTGGGATCGTCGATATGCTGTGTGTTTGAAGCGAGGGAAATGAAATGAAAAAGAGGAAGAACATTCATACAAGTAATGTAATTATTATAACCTTTCAACCTATTAGGTATAACAGTAACTGTTGGCAACCAAATGTTAACTAAAGTATTATTTCATTTAGCATGTAACGTTAAAGTTTTGGAAGCCTACCTCTGGGAAAATGTAGATCTCCCGCCTGCCAATTATGATTGTGTATTAACGACCAAAACAGTAAATCCGAGCTCTATTATAATGTGCTGTGACCTCAGTTTGTTGTTCCTTACATATTACCTGAGGCTGTTGTCCTTTGTGTTGCGAAAACGGATACTATTGATAACTCCACTATCATTTTTACTCAATACGTACATTTAAATGTCTTGGATTGACGATCTTGTACCCACTTAGCTGAGTAAGTCTAGATTTTAACGGTCGTTATTCCCAATCCTACCGATCAACTTTTACGATGAAATTTTGACTCAACACTCCCTCAAATGCACAAATCCACTCTTCCCAACGTAACTCTCCAAATCACTCAACTGATCGGAGACTCAGATTGATCGATCGAAAAGTTTAGAAACATAAGAGCTTTTGTAGAGCTCAATCGTTCTTTATTTTACCATTATTCTCTCGTTTTGAGCAAACTTACAATAATAATTATTATTTGATGTTTTGTATAGCGCCGTTTTTGATGAAAAATAGTTCCTGGACTCTTACTTGGTTGAATTGCCTTAGGCGATGATTTTCCAGGCACTTTTCAACATTCCTCTTGTCCGTCTTCTTCTCCTCTTCACTCCCTTCACAAATAACAAGGCCATATGCAATTCGGATTCTTCTACAGTGTTCACATTTTTTCTTTTCTTTTTTTTCTGTTTTCTGTTCTGTTTTCGCTAGACCATTTGGTATTTCATCTGTCTGTAAATTTGTTATTACGTTCCGGTTCCAGATAGTGACCGTGTTTGATACTACCTTTTTATCCCGGCATAGTTGATCCTACTGCGAGCCGTCAAATCATACACGGAGAAAAATGTTATTCGAAAAAACGATCATTTTAATAGTAAAAACAGTTAAAAAAGGGACTGAAGTTCTTACGAACAAATTAACAGGGTTTCAATGTTTATTGGCGGGAACATGTAAGAATAATTTGTTGGTATGCGTAATTTCGTACCTATACTAACAAATTATTCTTACATTTTCCCGCCAATCAACATTGAAACACTGTTAATTTGTTCGTAAGAACTTCAGTCCCGTTTTTAACCGTTTTTACTATTAAAATGGTCGTTTTTTTTAATAAAATATTTTCTCCGTGTAATAATCGATATTATGGTACTTACCTGTCTGAAGAAAGTTTGAATAAAGGAATTGTAATTGCGATGATCATATTTCTTTGGACAAATTGTATTAATTAACTCTCAACTGCCAACTGTCTTTGTATGACAATGTGATGGCCCGCACACTACACAATCACACAAAACCCCGTTGTCAATGGTAACGCAAGCGGTGACTTGCGACTGTCACTGCTGATTGCCCTGGGCGGCCGTTGCTAGTTGCCAGTTGTCAGCTGATTGTTCTTCGTCTATGGTTAAACAAGCTTTTTGACCAATCAAGACAGAGAAAACAGACGGTTTTAGTTGGTTTTCAGTTGCCTCAGTGGGCGGAGGCGCTTACTCGAAAAATAAATAAAAAAAATTGCACAAATGTTTAGGGTTTATAATTAAATAGTTAAGTATTTAAGGACCTACCTACAAATCTTACGATTTCAGAGAAAATTTTTGTTTTGATTTATTAAATTTGTAACATGCTTTCTTTGACGTGGGGTCTGCTACATCTGTTCACATAGCGACTAATTTAACTTATTAGTTTATTACCATGAATTTTTAATTGGATTGAATCAAAACTTGAAACAGAGCGCTTTTAATCGTAAACCAATTTGTCTAAAAAAAACTCGTTGCTAGAAATTCAGCGAGCAAAAAACGTCTAGATTTATATGCCGATAACGATCTTTCCGACGATTGATTCAATTTGGCCTGCCTGTCAGTACCGGTGTGATTTAGTAAAACAAATAAGGCTGCCCCCGGGCGCTCCTGTACGGGACCGGCCCCCCACCTGACACCGCACTGCTCACCAACCAATCCAACAACCGACCACATGAGTTGCATTGCTTACCACTGATTGTGTGTATTGGTGCATATATATTATGTGTAGACTTCTGACAGTGGTGTTTTTGAAAACTGTCACTGAAAAACAGCCTTATGTCATGCTTGCTTTGCTCCCCGAAATTACTAGAGAACTCTGAGAAACGCCTTCTGGTCTCAGGTTTGAGGAAAGGAAAATCCTGATCTATTTCCTTCTCGTGGTGGGGAGCGAGCAACGACCTCATGTCGGCAAATATAGACAGGGACCGAGTGTTGGCCGGAATAAGCTGACCACCAACTTTCGCCCTACCAGGCGTCTGTTGTCTAGGGCACCCTCTTGTCCTGGAGAAGTAAATAATCTCCAAAGGCGGAAGAACCCTCGAGGTCAACGGCATAGGATGTGGAAAGAAACGGGAAACTACCACATTAAAGGTCCAAGTGGCATCCCAAGAACCAGCAAAACATGACCCAATCTCAAGTAAAATTCTCCGGAGGTAAAATAGTCCCCCGTTCGGATCTCCGGGTGGGGACTGCTCGAGATGCTAGAAACATAAAGTCAATAGCAAAACCAAAGACAAATACAAAAAACCAAATAGCGCGATGGGCAACGTGGAATGTCCGCACATTACTGCAAAACAGCAAACTGGATAATCTGAAAGCTGAGATGCAAAACGTAAATTTGAATGCCCTAGGTATATCAGAAATGAGATGGCCCAATTGTGGAGACTTCTGGAGTGGCGACTACAGAATCATCCACACAGGATGCATAAAGGATAAACCTGGCCAAGGAGGAGTAGGAGTTGTGCTATGCAAGGAGTGGGGAAGACGGGTTAAGGGATACGTGCAATATAGTGGAAGAATTATTCTAGTCAAAATAGAAACTAAGCCTGTAGACACTGTAATTATCCAAGTATATATGCCAACATCTAGTCATAGCGACGAAGAAGTGGAGGAGGTATACAGTTCGCTGGATAAACTTATATTAGAGATAAAAGCAGGTGAAAATCTGATTCTCCTAGGAGATTGGAATGCTGTTGTAGGAGAAGGACGTGAAGGAACTTGCGTTGGGCCCTTTGGGCTGGGTGCAAGAAACGACAGAGGAAACAGATTGACAGAATTCTGCGAAAAACACAAATTAGTGATAGCAAACACTTGTTTCCAACACCACCCAAGACAGCGATACACCTGGAAATCCCCTGGAGACAGACAAAGACTGCAAATAGACTATATAATGGTTAGACACAGATTTAAAAACCAAATAAAAGATTGTAGAAGCTATTCCGGTCCAGATATAGATAGTGACCATAATATGGTAATGGCCAAAAGTCTTCTAAAACTGAAAAAATTAAAAAAGAGAAAAAATTTCAAATGGGATACAAAAGTATTAAAGATAAAAGAGATCAGCGACAGTTTTAGGGAAAAGACGCAAGAGTGCTACCTAATGGAAGAGGAGAACGTGAATGCAATCTGGAAAGTGATAAAGACGAAGATTATAACTACGGCAGAGGAAACTATAGACAAGGAAAGACCTCAAGCAAGGAAGGAATGGATAACCGATGAGATCCTAAATATGATAAAGGATAGAAGAGAGTTCAAAAATGATAAAAGAGCTGAATCACAAAAGAAATACAAAGTGCTGAGAAACAAAATAAATAGAGAGTCCAGAATAGCCAAAGAAACATTCTACCAGAATAAGTGCGATGAGATAAATGACGACCTCAAGAGAGGAAATGTAGAAAAAGCTCACGCTGCGGTGAAAGACTTCTTTGGGATGAGAGTTGGAAAGGGTAATGCAATAGAAGGAGAAGACGGCAAAATACTTTTCGAAAATGACCAAATAGGAGAGAGATGGAAAAGATATCTTGAAATGCTGTACAATGGAAAGGGAAATAGTGACAACGAAACATTGATAGAAAGAGAAAATGAGGTAGACGCAGATGATTTGGGAGACCCAATCATTAGAGAAGAGTTTGACCTCGCACTCAAAAACCTCAAAAACGGGAAAGCACCCGGAATCGATGACGTTCCAGCTGAACTAATTAAGCCAGCAGGAAAAGGAACTACAGATGCCCTGTTTAAAATGGTACAGATAATGTATAAGACTGGAAACATACCAGAAGATTTCGAGAAATGCCTAATTGTCGCATTACCAAAGAAGGCAGGCACGACGAAATGTGAACAACACAGAACTCTTAGCCTAATATCCCATGCCTCAAAAATACTGACTAATATCATTCTAAAAAGAATCGAACCAAAAGTAGAGAACATCCTTTCCGGAGACCAGTATGGATTTAGAAGAGGTGTAGGAACCAGAGAAGCAATATTGTCGCTACGCATACTGCTAGAAAAAAGAATAAAAAGAAACCAAAACACATTCATTGCATTCATAGACCTGGAGAAGGCTTTCGACAAAGTAGAATGGAAAAGGCTCTTCGAAATTCTGAAGAGAATTGATATCAAATATAGAGATAGACGAATAATCCAGGCGCTATACAAGAATGAGGCCGCTATAATTAGATGTGATAATGGTACAAAGGAAGCCAGTATAAAACAAGGGGTGAGACAGGGATGCTCTCTGTCACCTGTTCTTTTTAACGCCTATATACAGAGTGCGATTGATGACTTGAGAGAGAGAATGAGTCACAGAGATGGTGTAAAGATACACGGACAAAAGGTGGATATGATAAGGTTTGCTGACGATATTGCTATGCTTGCTGAAAGCGAAGAAGAACTGCAAGAGGCCTTAACAATCATGCAAAGCATTCTTCAAAACAAATACAACATGAAGATAAATAAAGACAAAACAAAACTGCTGACTGTAGGCCGAACGCAACATCAGATGAGAGTAGAGATGTCAGGAGTTCCACTAAAGAACACCAAGGAGTTTGTCTACCTCGGGAGCAAAATAACATGGGACGGTCGGTCTAAGAGCGAGGTCGACAGCCGTATACACCAGGCTAGGCTTGCATTCAATAAAAGGTCGAAAATAATAGAATCGAATAATATAGACCTAAAACTGAGAATACTCCTCATCAAGACCTATGTATGGAGTATCTTGACGTACGGCTGCGAAACATGGTGCCTATCCGAAAGAGATAAACGGAGACTAGAGGCTTTTGAGATGTGGTCCTATAGAAGACTATTAGGAATTTCCTGGAGAGACCACATTACAAATGAGGAGGTTCTCCAAAGAATCGAAGGAGGAAGGCACCTGCTCAAGACCTTGTCCGAAAGGCGTGCAAGATGGATCGGCCATATAATACGACAAGAAGGCCTCTTGCATGCCATAATGGAGGGTATGACCGAGGGGACAAACTCCAGGGGACGCCCACGCCGAGAGTACCTGGAGGACCTGCTGGTGGACATGCGCTGCTCTTCATATGCAGAATTCAAAAGAGCCGCACAAGATAGGGAAGAATGGAAGAAAAAAATAAAGGAAATTGCTGCAAACCAATCCCAGGATTGAAACCAGAGAGAGAGAGTCATGCTTAATGACTAATTTTTGTTTTGAGCGAAAAACATACAAGGTCTATAAACATCAGTGATGGCAGTTAACTAAAAATTATTCTTTGAATTCAACTGTTTTTTCTACCAAAGACAAGTTTGAAACATGCTGTATATAAACAACGCATTGTTTAATGGCTATTAATTGTAGGCTGGTTTCATAAATTTTCATTAAAAAAAATAGTAATTAGTTAGATTTTCGATGTTATAAAAATGCATTGAAAAAATTCATTTATGGGATGCTGATAGTGCTTTTATTACATTTATTTTTACTTTTTAGTCTTTTATGTCACTTCGAATATGCGATGCTTGAGTGACCGCATGACATTAAGAGTTTGGAAAGCCCCTTCTAAGGTTTCGTGGTTTTGCTTCTCCTTTTTGACAGGAACACGAAATACGTGAACACGAGATGAGGACGTAAATATGATTTTTGTCATCTGATACTGTACCACCCAAATGCTCCAATCTTGTGGGGAATGCTGTGTATAAGCGTGATTTATTTTTTACATTAGTTCCGTACGAGGGACCATGAGGAAAACAATTACCCTAACTCTGGGTGCTCTGTGGAGAGTCTTTTTAGAGAAAGAAAGGAAAGGAAGTTATGGGAACAAAAATATACACACATTTATCCATGTAGATATCTTTATATTCTTCACTGTCACTTTCAATTATTGATGATATCGCGCAGGACCACTGCATTCGGTTGGGTCATATTAATACTATTTCTATGTATAGTGCTACAGAATCTGTACTGACTTTCGATACTGACGAACCAAAGCAAAAACACGTCAAAATCTAGTCAATTTAAATTTCGTAACGAAAAATAATCGACATTTTACAACATTTCAATGCAACAATCGCAATCGGTTGATTGAATAAGAACCTTAACAAGCGTTGCTACAACCGCAACATTTCTATTTGATATTGCTTCTATGTGTAATATTATCATTATTAATAATTCACAAAAGTTAATACATTTAATACCTACCTATAAATTGTATTTACCGAAAACGAGTTGATTCAATCTTGACAAATCTTACATCACTTACCATCGCAATGACAAATACAAATCATGCAATGTTTCCCTTGTTTGTTTATAGAATTGTTAGGATGGGTTGTTTCAAATAATTTGAACAATTCATCAATTTTTAGTTAATTTAAAAAACAAAAGTTAATTTTCACGTTCTGTGAAAGTTCTATTCACACGGAGAAAAATGTTATTCTAAAATTCGATCATTTTATTCGTAAAAACGGGACTGAAGTTCTTGCAAATAAATTAACAGTGTTCCCACCAATAAATATTGAAACCCTGTTAATTCGTTAGTAAGAACTTCAGTCCCGGTTTTAACCGTTTTTACGAATAAAATGATCGCATTTTAGAATAACATTTTTCTTCGTGCATATTCATTCATATTCTGTGGATAGTTTCAGTTTTATGCTAGCCTATAATTATATAATAACAGAACTTGAAAAGAACTTACACAGAACGTGAAAATCAACTTAAAATATTAGATGAAATGTTAAAAAAAATTTAAACAACCCGTCCTTTTTTTATATCTTAACTAAAGCAGTCCTTGAAAAAATATGTAAAAATGTTTTTTTTTAATATTAAAAAAATTGCCACCGCGGAGAATCTTCCCCCTATCTACCTTTGAAGGCAACTCCTTGCATCATTCACATTCATACATATTGTACTGTTATTCTGACTGTTTACGTGACCTTACTAAATTTGTTTAGCTTGATTTTGTGATGACTCTATGGCGTCCCCTCAACGTCTTCTTCTATCAAGTACCTACCAAAAGCTTTACCTAACCAGTAAAAGCAAAGTGTCCAGAATTTTACTTTCTAAATATATACATTAATATTAATTTTAAATACAATTCCAAGTATTACATCAGCCATATCAATTCTCATTATTTATCTATGGCGTTTCGTATCCTGGTACAGCATTGCCGCGGAACCTCGTCGGAATCCATAATCTCTCTTTCACACGCTTTAATAATTTTGAGAAAGAGGGAGAGGTTCCAACGGAACTATCGGCGGTAACTCTTTAACCGTGCTCCATACCATAATTAATCAACCTCAAAGGAAACTGCGCAGTGTAATAATTATTCAAAGCTTCCATTTAGCTTTTAATTAGTAACGAAGTTGTTAAATACTTCGGCTAAGATAAAAGGAATCATAATTTCGCTTTGATTTTTTTTATTAATGTATGCATTATTTATCACACAGATAGTCATCGCATTTTGCAACTAGTATAGTTATCCAAAAACAAGAATGTGTTATGGATTCATAATTAATTTACTAACTCCATTAACTGACTTTTTCCAAGTTTCAGCACTCCTTTTTTCGATTAATGGAAAATAAAGAAAAACAAGAATAATTGGATGACAGACTCCGGAGCTGTCCGTTGGACAGGTTTTGCTACTCCACACGGAGAAAAATGTTATTCTAAAATACAATAATTTTATTCATAAAAACTGAAGTTCTTACGAACAAATTAACAGGGTTTCAATGTTTATTGGCGGGAACATGTAAGAATAATTTGTTGGTATACGTAATTTCGTACGTTTACCAACAAATTATTCTTACATTTTCCCGCTAATAAACATTGAAACACCGTTAAATTGTTCGTAAGAACTTCTGTCCCGTTTTTAACCGTTTTTACGAATAAAATGATCGGCCACCATAACACAGGCATGTGCCTAGTATGGCGGCCATAAATTCCACAATTGTTATATATTTACTATTCAAAGAATAAAGAAACATAAAAAAAAAAAAAAATTTAGAATTTTTTTCTCCGTGCAGAAAAATATATCTACTGTACAGTTAAGAGTTAGTTTTACCAATTTGGTATGTGTACCGCTGTCCCGGGAACCATTTATTAGATAACCAGCACCTCTGCCATAAGTCACCCTAAGTGATTCGCTACGTTTGGTGACTTGGCAGGGGTGCCCGGGTTTATCGGGTGAGGTCCAGGTCTTGGCGGTGGATGCGCATGCTCACCAGTTGTGTGGCAGGCTGGATAGGGAAAGAGACCTTTGACCTCTTCAGCTGTTCTCTCGACCCATCGTATTGCACCGCAGCCGGATGGATGAATTCATACGTCAATAACTCCTGGACACACTGACTCTTGGATTCCTAACCACCTCTCGTACCCTTTTCTTTCCCAGAACTTCCTCTCCTTCCTTTCGTTAAAAAGACCCTTCACACAGCATCTCTAAATATGACAGAGGCCATGAATGAAATTATTTTCCTCGTTTTTTTTTGTTCTTACCACTTGAAAAACTGGAACAAGCAGTAAGTCGTCTTGTGTTATTTTTGACAAAATTGGGTAGTTTAAGAAATACTAGACAGAAAACCTGGTCAAATTTCATGATGCAAGAACTCACCGTTCTACTGATTTTGCTGCTTCATACAATCAGTGCAATTGCAAACATTGCCAAGAAATGAAATCCAATATCAAGTATCAAGCGCCTTTGTACCTTACAAGAAGAAATCTTGTTATTTATACTTCAATAACAATTATTAAACAAGACTTCAATATTAAACTTTGATCACGTTTCCACACGGTTGTTGTTACAGATACAGGCAACGCAATTCGGCCAGTTACAACCGTGATCGATTCTGACCGGGTGATAAGTGTATCTAAATAGCTATGTAGATGTTGGGTCCCTCCGGCACCGCGCATCTCCTACCTACCTGCTTGCTCCGTAGTCCCTGGTCCCTGGTCCATGGGACCCTCAAACCATTAACCTCTCGGCCGCTGGGTCGGTCGGGCAGACCTCGGACCTGTTTGATTTATCGCCCCCGGTATGCGGCCGTATTTGTTCGGCCGAAAGGGGGTGGAGTTGTCAGAATAAATTGCCTATCAAAATAATAATAAAATATAATAATGCGGGTTACTTTTTTATTTATTTTTTTATGATGTAAAATAATTTCTTGATTCTGATCGCAATAATTTATTTTTAAAAAATCGTTTATTTTATCATTAAATTATTTGTATCAAAGCTAGCGAATTTACTTGTCATTTGCGTTTAAAGTTATAGAAAAAAAAAATATCATGACTTAGCCCGCTGAAAATAATTGAATTGCAGACAGATGTATCTGTGTAAATTTCATGACGCCAGAGCTCGTAGATCCTTAAAAATTACAACCGAATGTCTTTTACATGAGGAGCTTTTTAGCCGATTTTCTATAATATGAGCTCGATCACAAAATTTTTGATATGTAGTTAACATACGTAATAATATCGTGTCATGTCTTAGATTTCTTTTCTAGATAGGTACCTATCAACCTTTTTTTATGTGAATACCGCACAAGAGTCCCAACTGCTCTCAACCGACTGGAGTCAGTGAGTATATGGCATCCCCAAATGTGGCAGTGTTATTAGGCTGAAGGTATTGGGGCGGGGAAGAATATAGGAAGAGGAAGGTGGGGAAGTACCAAGCTATTCATAACTGGTCACCAAAATTCCACCAGGGCAATACTGAGATTATATATTCCACTTTGGAACGTGCCGTAAATGCATTACATATTTTTTAATGAATTTATTGTGAAACAACACAAATTATTAATATAAAATTTATTTCGCAGGCCGTGATTTTCAATCAGCGACTTCCGGATTCGTAGTAAAGAAACTTTCCCTTAGACCACGGAGACCTACTTATCTACTTACTAAAGCTTATTTATAGCTACCTGCAAATCGCACCACAGTTAGAGAGCCTCTACCTCCGAGAGGTGTACTCATCTACCATCGCATTCCTCCCGCCCTCCCCGCCTCCCCTCACAGCATCCCATCCGAGAGAGGTCCGCCCTATCATCATCCTAAATTATTTATTTATCTTCCCCGATCGGCAATTATCTCCTCCGAGGCTCGTTACGGGCCCGGCCGGCTTTCCGGTCGGACGGACTATCTCCTCGCTGTAAACTAAATACGATGGGTACATAACCTACCAGTACCGTGGTTCATACTTATTTACCTCAAAGATGATTGGATATTACGGCTGTACACACAACACGTTTATATGTTATCGTGATTATTTTTTAGAGTATTATGCCGCGTTGTATTTCCTCTTTAAGCAACACTGAAGACAGTGTTGCAGTGTCAACATCAGGACAGTTGTCGTTTTTCAATCATTCGTTTTCGGCGTTTAGTTTTGGTGTAGACGTCAAGTTCCGGATTCCAAGAACTGTTAAGCTTAGCCCCGTCGTTTTTTTTTTTTTTTTTTATAATGGTATTTTTGTGGATTTCAATTGCCTCCGTAATTGAGCATGTTCGATGCGTTTTCGGTCTTTCTATAACTCGGGGACAAAATCCAAAGTATTGACCGATTTTAATTTAGTGCTCGGCTATAATTACCGATTTACTCGGGGGGCCGTGTTTGCACATTCGAAAGTGTTATAACAATGTATAATATGTATATTATATATTTGTTTATTTAATCTATATTTCTAACGATTTTTGTGATGAAAGGTCACTTAGAATTATCAGAATTTCGACATGTCCGTATTTTACGATTATTGCAATTTTTAGCGCCGTTTCTAAGATTCAGCTTTCTGTCATATTTTGATAAGCTGACAAGCTGAACGACATAACTCTCGTACTTTTTTGCACAATTTGTTCAAAAGATGAAACGGATCTGGAATCAGCGATTAACTGGGACATTTCAAGTGACAAAATATACTAATTGGAGATGATTAGCCCATTTGAAAATGGTTTTATTTGAATTTCTGCGAAACATCACAAACTTAGATTTTACGAGGCTTTATGAAGAACATTGAAATACTTACATGCCAATATTTTTTTCACTGAAATATTAGACATGATGCTATATTGTTACATAAGGTTAAATATTTCTTAAGAAATGTGCGAAGCTGGCTAAAAATAATAATAATTGGATGACTTGTATAGCGCCGTTTTTGTGAAAAATCAGTTCAAGGGCGCTGTACAAATTTCAATATATTTCTACAATCTTACTTCTAACTACACACTAGACAAATATAAAAAAACCTATGGCTAAAACAATGGATGCAAATCCACCGGTTCTTTGATCAGCGATACAAAACTATATGTACAATGCATCTGACTAAAACTCTACGTACAATGCATCTGACCTGCTGCCCAAAAATGTACATGTACATGTTTGTTTGTTTTTTATTTATTTAATTAATTTTTTTTTTACTAGAAGTTGGGTAGTAAAGTTAGTTTGCCGTAAATTGGAAAGAAAGAAAGCTTTTGAAATCTGACTAAATTATTGTTATTATTATTGAAGTGATAATTTTAAAAGCGTTTCTTCACGCATAACGTGTGTCAAAGTGAATGTCGGAATAACGAGTGCGCAATCAATACTGAGGGCCTTCGAGGGTACGAGGGAACCAGCAAATAAATTGGTTTGGCGAGCCCTTAAGACGATAGACTTCGCTTTTCGGCCCATACAAAAAGGACGCCCGGGAAAAAACACTTTTCTACATCGAAAATTGCACAAAATGAATATATTTTTTTTATAATGCCTTCTAGAGGGTGAAAACTATGTCGGTATGTTTTCGAATTTTCGATGCGTTTCGTATTAACGTAAACATTCACTGTCAAACATGTACGATTTATCAAAAAATATTATTTAAGGAAAAAGTGCTGCTAACTCAACTCTCATAAAGAATTATAAAATTATAAAAAGCTACCGACGTAGCTTCTTCTTTCTAGAAAATATATATTTTTTTAAATTTCAATTTCGTGAAAGTTTCGGTGTAGAAAAGTGTATTCTCCATAAACCCCTTTTCGAGCGATTTCTGTAGGTAAATTTGAGCGTTGTCTCATTCGCACATTTCGCATTCGCATGTATTGTAAGTGTGCGTGAGCTTATTGTGAGCGGGACAGAATGACAGACGTGGGTGTACCGCGTGTCGTTCAAAGTCTAGCCTCTTAAGAGACTAGACTTTGAACGACACGCGGAACACCCGCGACTGTCATTCTGTCCCGCTCACAATTAGCTCACGCACACTTACAATACATGCGAATGCGAAATGTGCGAATGAGACAACGCTCAAATTTACCTACAGAAATCGCTCGAAAAGGGGTTTATGGAGAATACACTTTTCTACACCGAAACTTTCACGAAATTGAAATTTTAAAAAATATATATTTTTTAGAAAGAAGAAGCTACGTCGGTAGCTTTTTATAATTTTATAATTCTTTATGAGAGTTGAGTTAGCAGCACTTGTTCCTTAAATAATATTTTTTGATAAATCGTACATCTTTGACAGTGAATGTTTGCGTTAATACGAAACGCATCGAAAATTTGAAAACATACCGACATAGTTTTCACCCTCTAGAAGGCAGTATAAAAAAATATATATTAATTTTGTGCAGTTTTCGATGTAGAAAAGTGTTTTTTCCCGGGCGTCCTTTTTGTATGGGCCGAAAAGCGAAGTCTATCGTCTTAAGTGCCCATCGCGATACGATATTACCTATAATATAGGTGTACCTGGCAATCTAAATTTGTACTTGCTCACTTTGAGAGGGCATAACTCGCTGATTTTATTCGCTGATCGTAGCGAGATTCGAGAGTACAGCTCGACACTAATGTACCTACCTATCTTTCGTGTGGCGAAACTAACACTTTAAGATCTGCTGATAGCTTTTTGTTTCAACCGATTCTTTCTGCTTTCAAAATGCATCCACGAGTGACCCTTACAAAAAGTGTTACCGCCGTGGATCCGTTGTAGGGCCTCCTTCTTTTTCGTGTCAAAACTGTACTTTTCGTAAATATGTAAAAATTTTGAAAACGCCCTTAAATGTGAATTATGTAATATTTTAAAAGTAATAAACTGAATTATATATACTAAAAGTAACTTAATTTCGTTGCAAAATTGTGCGAATTGGGTATACCGCCTTCATTGTCTGAATCCAGAAATCGCAGGTTTATGGGGCCAACAGACCTAGCTATAAAAGCTCAAGGGTTATTTGGTTTGGCGTATTTCCCATTAAACCCCTTTAGTTAGTATACCTATGTGTATATTTATCGGTCCTGATTGTCAAGATACTCAGTCGTCGGCATTTCAGCAAATGCTGACAGGGGCCCTCCCCTGCTGGGCCCCTCTGCCACTGGTTCCTCGAAATGACTTTAACTACGTTTAGCGACCAGATACGAATGGCCAAGTAGGTACTTTCTAACCTTCCTCTTCCCATATCTCATTCCCTACAACCTCACGGTCTTCAGCATCACAACATTGCCAAAAATGCCGTGCCCAAACGGGGATGTCATTTTTCCCTGCCTCCAGGAAGTTGAAAAAATCTCTCGGGGAATCGCATAAAAAAGCCCTGTACCGTTTCTAGGTAAATGGTCGACATCTGGTTCTCGTTTATCGTCATAAAGCTAATGGCTTTCTGGTGCCGTTTAACAAAATGACATGTAATTGGTAAAGCAAGGTAGCAGCTCGAATTGGTCCGACAGTCCGACGCGAACTTGAACCGGTTACTTCCAGGGAATTGGTTGAAATCAAATTAGATTCAGTCGCTGACCACTGTGCCTCGGAGCAAACATCTGCATTATGAATTCTGATAAGTGAGGCGCTGAAATGAAAATTGGCCGACGCGAGGCCTAACCCTGTCTGGTGGAGGCTCGTGGCTCGTGGGCAGCGTCGATGGCGAGGTGAATAAGTATTTTCATACCGGCGGAGATACAACAGACTAATTGGGCTGATGACAAGCCAAGCGCCTGAAAATCGTCTTAATGGGATCCGCTGGAAACGTCAAGTGATAAAGTCTGTTTATTTGAACCAAAAACCTTTTTTTAAATATATTTACCAGTCGGATGGTTTTATGACGTGCTTTTTTTAAATTATGTGATACCGCTCAAAATTTCCAACTATCAGAAGTCAGTGGGATCCAAAATTAAAGAAATATTGGAGCTGAAGGAAGTTTTTGAGGGAATGAGATGTCAAGAGCAAATGTGGAAAGTATCGACCATCTAATTCTTGATACTTCATAACTAGAGCCTTCTTTAGTAACGTTTCGATTCGTTGACTTGTGCTGTGATTTACAATAATAATAACATTTGCTATGTACAATTTAACGTCTTCCCATTTGGTAACTGACATGACATAATTTTAGATGACACTCAATCTTTCTCAAATATCGTATTTCAAATGAAAGAAAACCTCACCCTGTTTATTATCGGCCTATCATCATATTTCTTGGAACAACGGAAATCGTAATGTCCTGAAAACCAGTAGCACCATGGCAATTGATTGCAATATCAGTCTGCGATGTAAATAGTCCGATGTCCGATGTCCATGTTCCGGGCAGGAAGTGCGATATAAAGTAATCAGTAATCAGCCTATCCAATCCTATCGCACATATGTCCATTGCCCGTAATGTCCGCAATAATGCTCCATCTCACAATCATTTATTATTTCGCCGTGCATATTTCTAGATTGCTCTCAGGAAACCCGTCTGATATTCATAACACAAAACACATGTGCTTGTTGTGTATTATTTCTCTTCCAAATAATTGGTTCCCCTTTTTGTTTTACTAGCATGTTCCGCGATATTTATAAGACGCTGTTTCCTGTCTGTCATAAAATCACATTTTGGTCTCGGATCTTCTTTGTGTTATTTTTAATATTGTTGGCAAAAATTCATAGCTAGTCATTAGTAACAATTTTTTTTTGCTTCTCCATCATGAGTCTCATAGCGTCTAAATTTTGACAAAACTCTTCGTCAAATGTATTCAGTTTTCCCGATTCTTAAGAGTTCCCATCCAACCCGAGCCGTTCTCTTCAATTCAATGCGAACACCGCACAAGAGTCCCAACTGCTTTCAACCGTCTCCGAGCCAGGGAGACAATGGTATCCCCAATTGGGTAACCGACGAGTTCATCGAAAATCAATTCATCGAAAGCAAATTTATCGACCAATGAGAGGTTAGGTTAGGTTAGGTTAGGTTTTCAAAAAAAAGTTTATACAAAATTCATTTTCCCCCAATTGGGGTATGTTGCAAGGTCGAAGGTAGTGGGAGTTTTGCTTTCATTTGCTTTTTTCCTTGATTATATTTTTTTTTTGCGCTAGTTTACAAATTTCGACTCCCTGTGACTTTTTTTCTTTTTAACAGTTTATCGCATTCCGAATCTTATCACAGTCCGGCGACATTTTGACAATTAACAATAATTAGACCAAATATTGATTCTTTTTCGCAAACCTATCTAGAGCTGCCAATTTTTTGAGGAAATTTTTAAAAGTAGGTACAATTTTTGCATTTTTATATTTTGTGAAATGTGCTTGAGGTGTGATATATAGCAAAAATGGCTCTGTAATTTTTCACTATTTTCTTTTGATTTTTATGCACTTTAAGTTCCTATTGTTATTTGTTATTAGGTTTTATTAATTCTGCCCTATGGAGAATTCCGTATTCTAAGATATGTTCTGCAAGGAGGGGCGTGAAAACAGCCGATAGCCGATTACACCGAACTAATTGGCCTGACTTATTCACGACGATCAGGCAAACGCCCAGAGGCCGCGCGTCTTGACCTTAATAGGTATAAACATGAGCTGTCAGGTATTCGGTATCAACGACCTGCCAACATTCGGCCGGCCCGCTCTGGCGCGCGCGAGAGAGCGGGAGCGGAGCTCGGCCATTTGTTTATTTGTTTATGGCTGCCATAAACATGTTTCTCGTTAGAGCTGATGCTGTGGTACGGGTACAGGGTCTCTATTCCTGACTCAGGGCCACTCGCAAGCGCACGAGAAAGTACGTACATCGATCGTCGTGCGTATTCCTGAGTTTCATGCTTACACGCAAAACGTCAAAAGTCAATCGAGCCCGGCAACGACTGGTAAAACCAGTCGTTGCAACTCGCGGACAGTAGAGCTGTCAAACAGACACGCGCGCTTTTTAAAGGACGGCGAGTTTTTGAGTCAGTGTTGTGACAAATTTTATATAATGGCGAATTTACCGGCGATTTTTGCTGCAGTACAAAATGTGGAGCAAGCTGAGCAAGTTGCTTTGAGACCGACAAGAAGTTTTCGCCAGAGGGTTGATTCGTTCGCTGAGATAACAGACGAAAACTTCATCCGAAATTTTAGGCTAAGCAAAAGTTTAGTACGTCGGCTGATAATCCTCGTATCTCCGTACATAACGCCCCCACCCCGTTCTTCAGCTCTGGATGTTGAAACTAAAGTGATTATAAAAATTATTTTAAAAACCGTTGATAGTTTTCACATGTAAACTTCTAATTAATCGGTTGCAATGTCGTTTTGCAGGTATTAGCAGCATTAAACTTTTTTGCCACGGGTAGTTACCAGTTACCAGTGGGGTGCAATTTGCACATTGCAATTTCACAACCGTCAATATCACGGGCACTGAATGAAGTGGTGAATGCCCTAAACAACCCCATAATCTTCAACCAATGGGTAAAATTTCCCCCAAATATCCAGGCACTAAACCAGATAAGGACTAAGTAAGTTTTTATTAGAGGAACATTATGATTACTTTATTTATTTATTTTAACGTTTGCTCTATCAATAATATTTGTTTATTTTTGATTTTACAATAAATACAGGTTCCCTGGGATAATAGGATGCATCGACTGCACCCACGTTGCCATATTCCCTCCAAAAACAAGAGATCCAGACACTCCAGAGTATATTTATGTGAATAGGAAGTCGTACCACTCCATAAATGTACAATTAATTTGTGACTCAGATCTCCGAATCTTGCACGTGGATGCACGTTTCCCAGGGAGCACTCACGATGCCTTCATCTGGAAGGCAGGTTCTGTGGAACCCGTGCTGAAGCAGCTGTATACTAGTGGTCAGTCCGGATATTATCTTTTGGGGGACTCTGGGTACCCTTTGAGACCTTGGTTAATGACTCAAGTCGATAGGGCTGTACCTGGATCTCCTGAAGATAGGTTTAACACAAAACTAAGGTCAATCAGGTCAACTGTTGAGAGATGTAACGGTGTCTTAAAAATGAGATTTCGTTGCCTTTGTAAACACAGAGTTCTGCATTATGCTCCTGAAAAGGCGTCCAAAATTATCAATGCATGCATAGTGCTTCACAATATGTGTGTAGAAGATAAATTTGATCTTCCAGAATACCTGATTGATCATAATCTAGATTTAGGACTGATTGCTGGTGAAGCGGCTGCTGACCATGGGCCTGTTAACAGAATTAACCGAGATTTAGTAGCCGGTAGGGCCGTTCAAAATAGGATAGTGCAAAATCATTTTGGTTAAAAGTTTATACTAGTTTTTATTAAATCCTTGTGTTATTCTGTTTACTCTATATTATTTGTCATGGTTTTATTATTGAATGATGGTGGATTATCCACACACAACACTTAAAATATAATATGCACAGCTTCCTTGAGGTGATTTTCCACAAAAATGCGCTCTACAAATTATCCAATTATAATTATATGATTATAATAAATTAGTAACTTTGCAAGCGCCACTTTATTTTGGTTTGCCTAATTAAAGCCTAAGATAAATTATCTTTAAGAGAATCGAAGAATCAGATCATCGACATACGTCGTGATTACGTACCCAATGTGTAGACTATATAACAAGACTATATATAATCTCTCGTCGTAATATGTGTCACTTGTCTCTCTATTTATGCCTCTCAGGTTTCTTACGTAAGTAATCTCTCATCGTAATATGTGTCACGAGCTTGTATATAATTCTATATTTTTATTTGTGATGTTTTTGTTTATCTAATTGTATTTTATTTAATTGTACATTTTTGTAATTGTATGTCCCTATTTGTATATTGTAACTGAGTTTTCATAACTGGATTGTTCTCACGTAAGTGCGAACATCTGTAAAAAAAACCCTGTCTAAATAAATAAAAATGAGAACAATGGTGTGATAATAAAAGTGTATTTAACATAAGAACACATTTTTTATCAAATAATACAGAAAACAACACAATTTTCAATATAAAATATACAGTGTCAGAAAACAGTTATCAGTTGTATAATTTTATTATATTTGGCAAATTTAAGCTAAAGAAGAAAAAAAACACTGAAAACAAGTCCAATGTATTCTAGTTACTAGCATCTTTGGTGTAAATTTTAAATAAGAACATTATACATCCAGTATAAATATAAAACATTTATTCATTACGCTCAGATTTATCAAAGAATACAGAAAATAACACAAATTTTTTATATAAAATACAGTGTCAGAAATCAGTTGTACTATTTTAATATATTTTGTAATATAAGCTAAAGAAAAAAAAAACACTGAAAACAAGTCCAATGTATTGTAGTTACTAGCATCTTTGGTGTAAATTTTAAATAAGAACATTATACTTCCAGTATAAATATAAAACATTTATTCATTACGCTCAGATATATCACAATCTTTATCAAAGAATACAGAAAATAACACAATTTTTTATATAAAATACAGTGTCAGAAATCAGTTGTACTATTTAAATATATTTTGTAATATAAGCTAAAGAAAAAAAAACACTGAAAACAAGTCCAATGTATTGTAGTTACTAGCATCTTTGGTGTAAATTTTAAATAAGAACATTATACTTCCAGTAAGAATGCAAGGCCGATGTGAGCGTCATAAGTAAGATGAAAAAAGCGACGCTTAGATGGTTTGGACATATAGAGCGAATGAACGAAGAAAGGAGTGTCAAGAGAATATATGATACTAATGTGAATGGTAGAAGAAGTCGAGGACGCCCGAGGAAGACATGGCACGATCAAGTGAATCAGATACTTGAGTCGGGCCATGTCAAGAGTCAGAATAATAGAAGAGCATGTATGATAAGATGTATGAATGTGAATGAGGCGAGGAGTGTATGCCAAGACCGAGTTGTTTGGCGGTCCGTCCTCTCTGCCTACCCCTGCGAGGAAACGGCGTGATGGTTAGTTAGTTAGTTACTTCCAGTATAAATATAAAACATTTATTCATTACGCTCAGATATATCACAATCTTTATCAAATAATACAGAAAATAACACAATTTTTTATATAAAATACAGTGTCAGAAATCAGTTGTACTATTTTAATATATTTTGTAATATAAGCTACAGAAAAAAAAAACACTGAAAACAAGTCCAATGTATTCTAGTTATTAGCATCTTTGGTGTAAATTTTAAATAAGACTAGCATCTTTGATATTAATTTTAAATTAGAATATTATACTTATCCATTATAAATATTAAACATGTATTCATTATGCTCATTTATACCACAATTTTTGTCAAATGTTTACTTATAAAAAAAATGGTGTAAACCAAAACATTATTTTAAAATATATGTTGAAAAATATCACAATTCTTATTGTATAATATAGAAAATAATGTTTACTTATAAAAGAATAATTATATTTTGAATACAAGCTAAAGATTGAGACACAATTAACCACCACATTTAGTTTTATTTAGTAAAGTAACCACAACGGGTAATGAAAATAACAACCAAAACATATCAGACAATGGTGAGGGGAAACGCCAAGCCTCGTATGTTTACATAGTAACCCAATGGGTAATGAAAATAATAACCATAACATATCAGTCAATGGTGAGGAGAAAC
Source organism: Limnephilus auricula (assembly GCA_951813805.1). NCBI lineage: Eukaryota > Metazoa > Arthropoda > Insecta > Trichoptera > Limnephilidae > Limnephilus > Limnephilus auricula. Next base: position 18,132,593 of record OX638388.1, on the reverse strand, counting down.
ACCAAGCCTCATATGTTTACATAGTAACCCAACGGGTAATGAAAATAATAAAATAATAACCATAACATATCAGTCAATGGTGAGGGGACACGCCAAGCCTCATATTTTACATAATAACCCAACGGGTAATGAAAATAATAACCATAACATATTAGTCAATGGTGAGGGGAAACGCCAAGCCTCATATTTTTACATAGTAGCCCAACGGGTAATGAAAATAACAACCATAACATATCAGTCAATGGTGAGGGGACACGCCAAGCCTCATATTTTACATAATAACCCAACGGGTAATGAAAATAATAAAATAATAACCATAACATATCAGTCAATGGTGAGGGGACACGCCATGCCTCATATTTTACATAATAACCCAACGGGTAATGAAAATAATAACCATAACATATTAGTCAATGGTGAGGGGAAACGCCAAGCCTCATATTTTTACATAGTAGCCCAACGGGTAATGAAAATAACAACCATAACATATCAGTCAATGGTGAGGGGACACGCCAAGCCTCATATTTTACATAATAACCCAACGGGTAATGAAAATAATAACCATAACATATCAGCCCCCTCACCATTGAACCTCCACCCGTGCAGACTCCGAGGCGAAAGATGCCATATCGTAGAGTGGTAGACTCATTAAATGCATTCTCACTGGAACCTTCGCGGGATGATTATTTATAAAAAAAATGCAAATAATGAGCTGCTTGCTTTAATGACGAGGCAAACAGTTTCTATTGAAAACCACTAATTTAATAGAGCAGTTAAATGTAATTGTAAAGCTGTAAGAAGAATTAAGTTCCAAATCTAAGTATTAAATTTGTCTTTCAATTCTTCTAGCAGCTTTACAAGTACATTTAACAACTCTTTTAAAATGTTATTGTTTCTTTTAGCGGCAACTGTTTGTCTCGTCTGTAAAGCCAGCAGATCTTTATAAAATATGGCCTGATTAAAATTGGCTTGTTCCCCCAGTTCTACCATTTTCTTGGACACATTTAATGTTTCCATCATTCTACGTGTTGCCGTATTTGGCCTTCGAGTCTGTATGGGTGAAGTATCCAATGTGATGGGTTCCTCCAAAGAAGGTGTTGCCCTCAAGGGTGGTGACGCCTCCAGGCGTGATGGGGCCACAACTCTCTCGGGAGTCTGCCAGCTGCTGCAACCAGCCTCAGGTTGAGTTCCCCCGAGGGAGGAAAAGTCGAAGTCGACCACCGATTCAGATGTGCCCGTGTGGCCGGAGATTGAAACGTGACTAATGAGTTGAAGTATCAACTCATCAATCGCGTTCAGACTGGCTTCTGGCACTGGTGGTCCTCCTCCAGTCCCGGCAGCATGATTTTTGTTCATCAAACTCTTTGACTTCGCTTTGCAGCGTAAATCTTGCCATGTCTGGAAATAATTTTGAATAATATTAATTATTGACAGTAACATAGAAAGAAATCAGGTTCTAAAGATCACAGGGGCCTAACTACAAAAATGGTGATTTGAAATGTAAGTTTCGGTAATGCCATAATCATGTAATATAAAGCTGTTGAGATAAGGTTGGACATTCTACAAATTAAAATATAAAATTAGTAATACAAGGGCGTATTGCCTGTTAACATGACAATATTTGAAAATATCCTATTACCCCCACAGTAAGCGGGAAATATTGCCTTGTAAATAAAAAAAAATGTATTACACAAACGTGTTCTATTTTCCAAGTTTCAACGCTTTAAAACTTTCGTCTTTTCACAAAGTTTTTTGAAAAAGGCCCCTGTGATACTAAACCCCCGAAATACACTTTATAATAACTTTAAATATTCAATATTCTTCGATAAACACTCGGCATTGAGGTTAGGTTTCACGATACGAATCGCGTTTCGTCAAAGACAGCATCGTAAGGTAACAAGAAAACATTTTAAATGTAAGGTATACACAAATTAAAGTATTTAATAACTAACCTTTCGCCACTGTTTAAAGTCTTTGTTGGCCCCTCCGATTGCGTTTAGCTTGTCTGCTATTTCAGACCACCTTCGCCGCGATACGGCGAAGGTGAATGCCGATGTAAACTTTCCCATCATCAGCTCCGGGTCGGCACTCACTGGCACTCACTAGCTCAACCAGTAGATGTTTTTGATTTTGCGAAATGCCTCCAGGCATTTTAGAAACATAATTAAACAAAATCTGACGTTTCCAGGCAACCATAACACGCAACGTTTTTGACATTTCCACCATAGAAACGTAAAAAAAATCAGAAGCATAGACAATATTCTCAGGGTTACCAATACAACAATCTCGTCGACCACACGCAACTCCAGAATACGTAAACTATGATCAATCGTAAAAGTTTGTAGAGGCGACGAAAAATTTTTCGGTCGCAGATTGCGCATAACAGTTAACTGTTGGTCGTCGGTCCAGAATCGACACCCAGGTCTCTGCGGCCTGCTCGCCCCATCCGCTCTCTCCTCTGCGATCTGCGGCTTCGAGCCTCGAGCCCCGAGTCAGCCACTCCGCCTTGCTTGCCTCTCGCCTGTCGTGTCTGCCGAACAAACAGTTCACACCTCCTCCAACAGTTTCGACATGCCAAATATTGATCTGTAGAACCAAAAGGTTAAACTCTAAACAATTTTTGTGATATAGTTTTTTTTAAATCAATGATTATGTTTGTAATAATATCATTTCGTTTACCTAACATAAAAGGTAAGACACCAACTGTAAATCATTTTTCTTTTTTTTTGTGGTCACTAAACTAATGTTGATTTTTTTAATTACTCTGATAGTTCCCCATCCTGCCCCGAACTTACTTTTCGATATATGCCTCGTAAAATCACATTCAGAAATTTCAGAGTTCCATTGTTGACAATCCTTTTTTAAGGGGATTCCCGGCGGCGATTTTTCCATACAAACGTATTCCCTATTCATCTCTCTGGATTTTAACCCTAGAGAAAATATTGTTTTTACATAAAATAGATATCAACTACTAACGTGTCGGTACTTTTTTTTTTTGATAAGTTACTTTTTATAGAAGTTATGACCTTCCAAAAATCAATAAAATTGACTGGTTTAAACGCCGTCAAAAGACGTTCAGTATACAAACTAGACAATGTTTTTTTAAAAAAAGCAAAACGTACCATCCTGCCCCGAAGAATAGTTTTTTCTTATGTAGTTGGTAAAAAAAAATTGAAAATCAGTCCACTTTTGGAGGAGAATAGTGGGGAATACAGAACCTCGATTTTAGTTAGGTATTAGTAGCCCGAGGTGCATTGTCCCTTTCGCTCAATATCCGATGGAGTAAGAGCTGTATGGATATTAGAGAGACGGCATGTGAAGTGTGCCCGCGCGCTCCAAGTGTGCCTTTTCGAGAATTCTACCCACACGGCTGACATTGGCTGTCACCATGTAAAATGGCTGCTGTCGTAAAAATGTCGGAACGTATTAAACGGCCAAAAACCAGCAGCCAAAGTAAGCCGTTTGGGTAAAATTCTCGAAAAGGCACACTTGGAGCGCGCGGGCACACTTCACATGCCGTCTCTCTACTATCCATACTCTTAGGAGTAAGAGCGACAGTGACAGCAACAATTTAGTAAAATCTATTTTTAAAATTTCTCACCAACCGTTTATCATCTTAAGCCCCGCATTCCGAATTTATGCAGGGTTTATAACACATTTCCTTTGAACACTTTTTAGTTCTTTGAAACAGGTAGTTTGAAAGATCTGTACATTTGCCGAGCCGAAAAAGTAATTGTAATTATTAGGTTCAAAATAATACAAAATTCCCTCGATACTTAATACTTAAGAAGCTTATCGAAAGATGTTTCCTTTATTTTAAATAAGTCGTGCTTTATCAAATATTTTAGCTTTCTTGTATAAATAATAGTTTTTTTAATATAAGCGCGCTCCCTCTAACATTCCTATTTACATAATATATCTTCCTTTCAAACAATCTTTTTCTTCTTTTTTAATGCTTACTACGGAGCCGTCTATCTTTTATTCATTAGCGTCTATGATCGTTTTTAACGACATTAACCACACCTTATACTTATAAGACCAGTAAATGGGTTTAGCGAGGTGCGTTCCCTGGACATGGTGGACGTCATACGCAAATGCGTTTATCAAGATGGGGCTATGTCATTTTACCTCATTACCCTGTCTCGCCCACATTCCCCTATTATTATATATACGTTTGTATCTCAGAAAATTCAATTACCCTACGTTAACTTCAACTTCATCTCGTATAATGATCTGCCCAACTCAGGTTTAACCAGTAATAAGTACTCTCAGACTAATCGCAAAGCTCCTTGGGATCGTTATTAGCATTTATTACTCCTTGTCAATGTAACCAACAACCGCTAGCTTAGCTTGTTCTTGTTCTTCTCGGATCCCTGAATATTATAACTCATAATTAACTTCCAATGTAAACACAGCCTTGTTATTGAATGTTTGGACGTAAACCGTTTAATGCTGGAATGTTCGAAGACGGCTGATCGACCACACACGAGATTAATTTGCTTTCCCTCCGGGGTTCATTAAATCTGTTTTTTATTCCCATGAAAACAAATAGATTATCAGTTTTACGTACATCTTATTAAATCCTGGTTGATGCGTGCGGACGTTTTGGTTTGTTGGTAAATATCAAATTATAACCACGGTCTTGTAAATAATGATGGTACTCGTCTCGACGGTCGCTCCAGCTCGTTGCAATGCTAATGTTCTGGACCGCGTTCCGCGTTCAGCAGAGAACATAGAACACCACCCACGACTTTTATATTTTCATTATCTAGATCTGAGGAATATGTAGGTAAACCGTGTGAACATTGTGGTCTCGTTTCATTTAATTCGTTTGGCATATATTCCTGCTTGCCTTTGCATGTTGTAAAATCTTTGATCCCTATTCAAGTTAAAATCTAATAACAGTAAACACAAAGGAATAACGGCCAATTCCACGCCGCGATTAACATTATTGATTCGAATCTAAGTACCACATTATTATTATCTATCAGAACTTGCCGGGTAATTTTGGTATTTGAGCTTGGCGTGAGTATTGTTTTTTCGCCTTTAAAGTGGAAGTAAATGAAAGCCCCTTAAGTCAGACAAGGTAGGTACAGGTCCAGTGTGCAGGGTCTGGACTGGGTAGAAGTGGTATCGAATCCAATTAACAGACCCAGCCACCGAGCGATAAGGCGCTAACGAGAAGTCACAATTTTCTCACGTCGGCAATCTTGAAATTTGTATCTGTTATCATTATTATGTATTTTAAACGTTCTCTCACCATTTTACTGTTCTATTAAATTAGGGTTTCTTTCGTTGAAAAACCTGCTTTTACTGACGACAAACATGTCTGCTATCGAATGTGCCCAATCGTTTCTGACTTGGAAGAATAATGCTTGTGATATTTAGAATAACCATTTTACACGTTGAATATTATGTATTCCATGATTGGTTTCAAACAAGGGTACCTAATACCTACACACTGCACGTGTGTAAATAGTTTTATTTGATCGCAACCTTAACGGCATTCCCGGAAAAGTACACAAAACTAGTTTTGACAAGTGTTCTCATAAGTGTTGTTGGTACAAATTGCACCGAAATATTCATTTTGGTTCCTTCTCCAAACACGAGCTCACGACACGTTAAGTCAAACAACGGGTCGTCGGAGCCGCCGGGCCAACCAGCCAACTAACCATCTGTAAATACACACATGAGCGCAGTACTAATGCTGACGACTTCTGTTTGCTCTGGTGTTCCTTGGAGTAGTCTCTCATCCTCGCCCCGAACTGCTGTAGTGTACCTGTTTACATTTGTGTGCCACCTCGCAGCCACCAGAGCCGGGGCGTCCACTCAAAAACAAAACCCTACAGTATTGTTACCCTTTTTCCTAAGCACTTTGGGAAACCAGCAAAAGGAAATATGTATTAGAATTTGGACAATTTAAGTTAATCAAACAGCGTTCTTTTATACGGCATTATTAATGTGTGCTGATTGGGAATACTAATTGAGGAGGAATGGATAAAGGGTATGTTCACAGGAATTGCAGGGCAGTTGGTTGTTGACTGTCGAATGTTTTTTTTTGGTATAGGTCCCATGTTGTAATTTATGGCAAGGAAACATTCGAATATTGCAAATTCATTTATTAGAACCTATTAAATTAATGTCGTATCTTTGGTTTTCTGTAATTCCCATTTTTTAATATCCAATCATGTTGAATTACCGAATCGATGACTGGTTTTAATTCCGTGGAAACGTAACGCAATGATTATTTATAGGAGATCCAAACATATTGCAGACTCATCAATTAGGAGAGTGATTGCATCTGGAATTTAAAGCTCAGAATTTCGTATGAATACTACTTTCTTTGAATCCAGTACGCGAATAGAATACGTTAATGGCGAAAGCGAAGAAATTGAAATGTTGGTTAGGTAATTTTGCAATTTTAAATTTTATTTTTAATTCAATAGTTTAATCTTGAGAATTGTAAATCACATACAAAAGAAAAATTGTATTCTTTAAAGTAGTACTTATTTACTTTGTATATGGTCCAGTGCACTGTGTTGCAATTCACCTTATACAATGACATTTAATAATCCCGCTTTGTCACCACCAATAAGTTAATTAAAAACATTTAAGACTTTAAAAATTGCCGATCTATTTTGTGAAGTGATGCGTGTTCTAATTCGCGAATCAATACGGGATTACTTCTCAGATTCAATTGCATTGCAAAATGATATCTATAGTAACCAATGTAAAGCGTCCTTGGTGTGTTGGTTCACCATTTATTACCATTTTAAATCTAAAAAATATGTGTCATGCAATTTAATCTTTTTGCGTCATTATGTACCATGCCCGGGTGCATTGCTCTAGTTGGCCAAGCCTTATTCCAACTCTGGTAGCTACACCAGTTTTGCCACTGCCAGTACCACACCAAGTAGTGCCTTGTCTCGGTAAGGCTTGTTACTACCAAAGGTATTTATCAGAGATGAACTTTACGGACTTTTTAACAAGAGAGATCGTTATCGAAAAATCCAATCGTATTGTCTTGCTTTTATTTCTTTCCCTCTAATATTCTTACTCACCTAATTGACACTATTTTACAAATTTCACAAAATTAAATTAATATTTAATGCCGATATCTAAAATGTATTATATTTAACATTTAAAAAAATTCTCTGGATAAACTGTACCACAAGAAACATTTTGTTTCTTTCTTTTATTGTTTAGATGAAAATCCATATTATTTCACAGCAGAATCTTATCGTCACTATTGTGCAGAATAAAATTGACAAAAATACAAACCAACACCCTCTGTATGTTTGTGTGTGTACATCCGTCAATAGAGATGATTTCCCAATATCACAGGAATCTAAGCTTTTGTACAAGTGGGCCAAGCCTCTCTAATCTCTACATACTCCGTTGTAACGTCTGTTTCGTTTTCGTTTTAGAGTAAGAAGGAGAGGTTCTAACTGAGCTCTCAGCGGTAGGCCTACACGCGAGAATTTTTCGAGCGCCGCGTGAGCTCTGTTGCGTTAAAGTCTGTTTGCCCCGAGTGTAGGCGCACGCCCATCTGTTTACTGACATTTCTGACTTGTTTTATTTTTGGAAGTCAATAATATCCCGCTACAGAGCCGTTGTTTACCCCAACCGAGCGGTAATGGCCGCTGCGATCTCCTACCGTGTGTTTACTGTTTACATTCCCGCGACACTTGTAAATAAATAACGCATCGGTTGTCAGATCCCTGTGGAACACCCAAATATACAAAGCTGCAGCGACCAGTCACTCGCGGGTGTCACATTTTACAATCAATTGTCTGTCTCAGTCACTGCACCGAGATATCAAGGCACCATGGGTTGCACTGATAGACCAGCTGTACAGCTTGACACGGGTAACTTTGCGGTCGGTGGTCTTTCCACTAACGGGGAGACACTAAAAATCCCTAGAAGTAGGCTTTATTTTTTTGATTATATTTTCAAACATTATTCTTTGCAAACCATCAGTATAAATTAAATCTCGCGTATTTTCTCTTTTCCTACTTGGGTCGGAGACCCATCGCTTCGATAAAGCACCTCCAGACTTCCCTGTCCATAGCAGACCAGCCTCTTCTCGTATAGCCTATGGAGTTACTTTTCCCAACTTTGTCTGAGGCTACTAACTGACTTCGACTGGACCGTCTTCCTGAAAATAATAAAAACAATTTTATTTAAATATAATTTTTTAAGACAAGGCCGTTTTAAACGTACTGCGGTCATCTCGAGACTTCAAACTGGTACGTGAATGACTAAAGCCGTGGTATTTGTGCATTTTGTGTCAGGGGTGGATAAAAATTCAAAATTCAAAAGACGACTAACCTTTGGAAATTTCTTTTATAGTATTTTGTGCGGAAGACGGTCTACTGGCGTTGTGAGTACATGTACATTGTACAAGCCACTTGTTCTATGAAGAGCCAGTGAGACTATCGCCGATTGCGGTATCTTGTGAGGCTGGAGGAAGAAGGTTGGTAACCTGACTATTCAGATCAAACACGACTATAACCATTTCAAGCAACGTTTCTGTTCTGAATATTAGTCTTTTCACCAGGGCGATATTGCATGAGTATAACCTGCCACTCTTATACATATACCTTTCTAACATCGGAAATGGTATGCATCTTTTCTAATGCATAATTACTACTCACTTGTGAGTGGCTGTTGTGACTTGAGACCAAACCCACCGGAAGCTCTTATCTCGGATCTGTCTGATGAGACACACGTGTCTCGTGTCTGTTTTCCTGATTAATTTATGTTTTAACAATGTGTGTGTTTGTTCTCAGGTGGGTGGTGTTGGCCGGCACGTGGCGCGCGCGCGTGGTGGCCAGGGCTAGCAGCGGCCCCGCCGGAGGGGGCGCGGGCTCCGCCGGGAGGGGCGGCTCGCCCCTGCAGATCGCTGCCTGGGGCCTCCCAGCCGCTCAGACGGTGGCTGTGCTGGTCCTCAGAGATGTCGACGGGGATGAACTCACCGGTAAGTTCACTATTTTTGTAGCGGTTTTTGATTTGTTACCAACAAGAAACAATAACCAACGCTCAATCCATTCCTTTATTTCTGATCATCCTACATTCCCATATTGGCTCCCGAGTATACCGGCTGATTGTATCCATTCTCAAAGCACGTGTTCCAAGTCCTAATAAATCAATGCCCCCTGTAGGTACCGATTCGCACTGGGACAGGAGACGGGAGTGTTTTTGGCTGGGGAGGTACATTCGTGTCGTTTCGTTCGTTTTTGAGATGTTTACTGTACAAGGTTTTTAAAATGTGTAGGTACCAACTAATAATATTATTTCTCAGGGTTTGTTTTGCTCCACACATGAGGCCCCGAGGTTTCCTATGAGGTCCTGAGAGGCTGTTGGTGGAAATATTAGATTTGGGGATGTAGATATTTGTTATGTGGAGGGTCGTTTTTTTAACTGGTTCTTGAAATGATACATACTCTATGATCTAGAATATACAAAAGCTGAGTCTCTGCATATAGTCGTGAAAATGACTGATGTCCACATGTCCATGTGTGAAAATATTGTTCACGCATTTGGCTTGTCTGTCGGCTGTAAGATAGTTATTTGGAGCACTTTTTAATGAAATATTGGTAGAGCAAGGACAGCATTACCCGCTAACATCTATATCCTAAATGGTAATCCGTCCGTTTCGACTATCTATCTATCTGTAGAAGAATCGTCAAACCAATTGCTCGTATTACATTCAAAAGTTTTCTTTGAGCTGATGGTTGCTGTGCTATACTTACCTTCATGTACACGAAATGAATAACAACGTACGGACCTATTTATCTAGCTTATTGCGCCTTAGATAAAGGGCATACCTAGATACTAGATACGCTGCATTAATCAGTAGGTCCGCCGTCCACCGGGATTCCAAAACACAACTGCACGCGCGTTTAATTGCGAGCTAATCTAGGCACAAGTTCTGTACAGTCGAAAGGCACGCGCGTCTCCATATTCTCTGTATGCCGCCTATCTATATCTAGTAGCTCTGGTTGCTTGTTTTTCCACTTTATCTAATCTCGCTTAGCCTAAGCCGCCCAAGCTCACTACGAACAAAGCTATGCCGTTCCGGGCACCAACAAAAGCATTAACAATATCACAATATGCACAATTCCCTCCGTTTGCCCTGCTTATCTATTTTTTCATCTCACCGCCATGTTTGTCGTGATCGCCATTTCGTGCTTCCAACTTCCAAGATGGCCACAGTTTCCCGCCCAAACATGTCGGACAGAAGAAGCAGCGGCTCCTTTGTTCCAGAAAGAGGAATCCTATTTGCATATAATAAATTTGAATCTACGGATCCTCTCTTCGTGCCGCTCACATTGATGTCATATAAAACTGCGCTTTCCTTTCGTTTAATTGTACCGAATTTTTACAGTTTGTGTACCTAATCTTTAAATACACACAAGATAATATCATATAAACTATGCGCCTACTGAATTCATTTACACAAGTATATTGAAACCGCTTTTTTTGTTTGATTTTCCTCCTAATAAGATTGTGTTGAATCCTCCTCTTTCATTTCAAACTTCAAACCCTCTCTTTTCTTTATACCGCTCATATTAAACTGCGCTTTTCTTTATTTAACTGTAACCACTTTTTACAGTTGGTATACTTAATCTTTGAAAACACAAAAGATGCCGATTAAAGTAAGCCTTCTATGTTACCTATATAATTATATACTAATTACCATTACTGTACTTACTACGCCTTAGTTATTATGCCTAACCCCAGTTTGAAAGGCTTTGAAAGCCGAAATGACTGTTCGACTGTACGACAGCAAACAATGGTGTAATCAAACTTTCAGAATTGAAAAAACTTACAAAAGTTACAACTATTTTAACCGCATTTTGTTTGCGTTTCCTCATACAATGTACGAGTATATCTGGCTACAGTTTTCCATTCCAAACATTAAACATCTGATCAATCACATAATTGCACAATTGAATTTGATGTCAAAGTATGATGAGTTTGTTTTTTTAATATAAACTCCTAACTACATACATTGTAATGCTCTATACTCGGAATGCTTTATTTAACAAAGCTATTGGTGTTATCCGCAACAATTCAGCTGTTAAAATATCGCTTCAGAAGCACATCATGCCATCTCTTCCTTCAATAATCCATATAACTGTTTATGATTATTCTTCAAAATACCCAAGCAGGTTAATTCCTCTGTCTGTTTTCACAATGAAGTTATTGTTTACACTTGTTAAATTCCTGACACAAGCTTTAGATTCGAGTTTGCATTATTTTCATAAATAATCAACCTATTAGTTCTGTATTATTTTTGGACGACCTAGTAAGTTGTTTTACCGATTTGAAACGTATACCTACGTCTTATACCAATACATCGATACTGGATTTTGATGTTATACATATATTTTGGAATGCTGATAGGTATAGCGAAACTTTAGGAGTTTAGTTATTCATGAAAATTGAGGAAAATCCTTTTAAAAAACTATTCGGTTTTTTTTTATCTGCGTCCAGTTGCCAGAGAGTTATACAAATTACAAATTTATTATAAACGTACATTTATATTAAATTTGTCGCCGCAGCATAGGGAGTGTATACAGCCACCCCAAGTTAAGGTGTGAGCTTCCGTGCTTAGGTCGAATGACCTGGGGAAAAGTGTCCTTGTAGGTCCTTCAGGGACCAAGGAGGAGTGAAGAGAAGAGCTGAAATCACCTCCGTGAACTTTGTGGGGCCTTCAGGGAACCAAGGAGGAGTGGAAAGAAGAGATGAAGCCCCCTTTCTTCGTGGGAAAACAAGGGGGAATGGAGAAGAGAGATGAGACATGGGAAAACACATTGGGAAACCAAAAGACATGGCCTCATACCCAATGACAACCCTGGTGATCTTTATAAAATGAACCGGACGTAAATTTGGGCCTATGATCTAAATGCTCACGGGAACTATACGTAAACCATTTTTGCTCTATAATAAATAAATTAGAAAATTTAATAAAAGTGTGGCCAACCTTCATACAAACACGTGTTTATGGATTGACGCGTGTAACCTTAGTTAATAAAAATGTAAAGCTCGGCCCGCACTACAGTTTATTTTTCAAAACATTTTAAGGTAGGTACGTAGCTAATTGATCTGTTAAAGTTTTTCTGTTGTTTTTCATTTATCCTAAATCATATATAATTACCACTGAAATTAGGCTGTATTTGAGCATGAAATGCGGTTAGGTAAATCTGAACTAAACGTATAGTTGTGGGGACAAAAGCTAATCAGCTTCCAGTCATTTAATCTTCGACAAGAATTCGTATATTATGCTTATTTCTCGGCCACAATCCACAATAATTACCTACTTCTGTTTGTTTATTCCGATTTCGATCTTCTACTAATTTCTCTGATGTAGAGATGAAAGCGGGGGCCTGAAGCCACAATCATACATCCAAATCCAACACTTCTGAACGGCAGTGCATGTTTGCGGTTCCACTAATGTATTATGTGCCTTTTTAATTACAATTCAAACAACGAAATCTCTGTACGCAGATTATTAAAGGGGCCGCCCGCGCCGACCGCCTAGTGCCGGGTACCTACTCTCGAGTATTCGCTAGGGATGTCGAAAGTGGAAAAAAGTATCGATATATCGATGTATCGATATTTATTAAAATATCAATATCGACGTCGATATATCGAGGAAAAAAAATCGATATATCGGTCAAATGTTTAGATTGTACGTTCTTAAAATTAAAGTGTTTATATACACAATGTGTAAAAATGAAAGTGTATATTTACACAATGTACATTATTTTAATCAGGCGCCTCCCCCCCCGAAATTGAAAAAATATCGATTTTGATACAATTTTCGATATTTGATATTTTATATCAATATATCGGGTCAAAATATATCGGCTAAAAATATCGATATATTTCATTGAAAATATCGATATATCGATACTTTTTCAACAAGCCTAGTATTCGCTCTTGTGCTTAAACTACAGCAGCGAACGGACTATGAACACAGTTTGCTTTCTTACTGAGATAATCATACAATAAACCACACACACGTTTACAAATGTGTACACGCATAATGTATGGACACAGATATAACAAAACAAACAGTATGTTACCTACCTTCAAGCATGGATAAACACATGGAATTTATGTATTTTAAAACATGAGTGTCGTTAAAAGTATTTAGCTGGTAATCACAACAGAGGGTATATCTAATCCTTGACCTCTCAGAAAGTGTAAAGACTGTGTCGCGAAGTGCGAGACTTGCTACCATTCTTACCTTGGTGTTTGTCTCGCAGTGCAAGCAATTCTACCGGTTAGGGTTAAAAAAAATCATAAGTTATTACGTCGATGCGTTTTCGTTACGTGGTGTTTTGTTTTCTCCAAGTTAACTTTTCTAGACAATCTAAATCAGCGGCTTTCAACCTGTGGTACGCGTACACCTTGGGGTACGCGAAGCACTAATTGGGGGTACCTACGAAATATCGCGGCTCGAATGTAGATTATTGTATTTTAGTTTCGAAGGAATATCCCACAATTAATGGTAGCTCTAAAAATACGAATACCGTTCACAAGTACGTATTTGTGTGAAAAGGCATTTTATTCCTATGCGTTTATTACAAATAAATATCACAATCGCCTGAATGCTGAATCAGACTTGAGGCTCTACCTATGTGAAATTGAGCCAAACTTTGTAAAACATTGCTCTGCAAAGCAAGCTCACGGGTCACATTGACTGTATGTTATCATGGGTGAAATAGGAAATCGTTTTTTTTTTTAACTATTGGTACATGAGAAACTTATTTTCTACAAAATTTTTTGGGTTTAAAAAAATTCATCCATTCATTTTTGTGACTTGATTGTTTAATTATTGTAATTAAGAGAGTATTAAAAAATTACAAATGAAGCATGTCTATCATTAAACACAAGATAGAGGGTGTGGGGTACAACAAATTTGTAATAAGAGTCTAGTACGCAGGCTCAAAAAGTTTGACAACCGCTGGTCTAAATCAATAATTAACGGGAATCATTGCACCTGAAAGTCCAAGTTTTTAATAAAAATGTACCTGGATGTACTAAAACTACAGAAAATCATAAATTATATTGTTATTACCTTGCGTTTATTACAGACTTAAATTACAATATTATCTGTTTGCAAGTTATGTGTAAATTTGGTTGTTCTGTATTTGTCACTGAACGAATCTGAACCTTTTCACAACCAATATGATGTACATCAATCTCAAAGTTGTTTCATTAGTTTAAATTCATAAGATTTATATAGCAACCTTAAAACCTTAAATAACAAAGGTTCATGTCAAGTCCACATGAACCACAAGTCATGTAATCCAAAGCAGCATGTGTGACCGTATTTTTAGATTGAAGGCAGCACATGGCCCGGTGATTGGTGCTGAGCCCTGAATGTTAGTACCTACTGCCCAATCAATACTGATAACAACTGTTCCTGTATCTTGTTGACTCGAGATAAGGCCAACCGTTACCGGAACTTTGGTAATATCGCCAAAGGTGGTCGCCAATACCTACCTTTTTATTCGACTTCTTTAAATCACGGGCTTGTTTGATTTGCTTATCGATTAAACAGTATGTGCAACAGACGACTCATTGTGCGGAGTGTGTTCACACTGTTCGTGTTCATTCTCCCGCTGTAAATATTATGAAATAAGGTGTGCGGATCGCTAAACGCTCCTAACTTATCAATCGTCATGTCTATATCCATGTTTTATCTTAGCGAGGTTTGTTTACTTTGGGATTGTTTACTCTGTTCGGCAGGAGAAGTTTAGTATAGTCCTACTGCTGAGAGCTCTATCACAAGCTTCATTTTCAGCTGACAATCTTATACTTGACAGTCGATCATGCAAATTTTTTAACAATAGTTCATAACTTTTTTAAATAGCCGATTCTAATTCCAAGAGGAATGATATGGCTCATATGTGCCTGAAAATTTCAGCCGTAGTCATCCCTCGACTTGTTCAAGATGTCACACGGAAGAAAACATATTCTGCCACAGCATAGCATCACAAGATGATTGGTGCATTGAAAGGAAATTTCTAAGAGTAGATTAAGGGAATACCCGGCGGTGATTTTTCCATACAAACGTATTCCCTATTTATCTCTCTGGATTTTAACCGTAGAGAAAATATTGTTTTCCATAAAATAGATATCGACTACTAGCGTGTCGGTACTTTTTGTTTTTTTTTTTTTATAAGTCACTTTTTATAGAAGTTATGACCTTCCAAAAATCAATAAAATCGACTGGTTTAAACGCCGTCAAAAGACGTTCAGTATACAAACTAGACAATGTTTTAAAAAAAAAAGCAAAACGTACAGACATAGAATAGTTTTTTCTTATGTAGTTGGTAAAAAAAAATTGAAGATCAGTCCATTTTTGGAGGAGAAAAGCGGGGAATACAAAACCTCGATTTTAGTTAGATATTAGTAGCGCGAGGTGCATTGTCCTTTTCGCTCAATATCCGGTGGAGTAAGAGCAACAGTGATAGCAACAATTTAGTAAAATCTATTTCTCAAATTTCTCCACCACCGGGTTTCATCTTAAATGTATTTGATTAAAGACCGGTCAGTGGCTGAGTGGGCATCGTGTTTGGGTCCCACCCGGGCGCCGCGTGTTCGATTCCTCGGCTGGCTAAGTCCTCCATCACAACACAAGCAACATCTTCCGCTTACTGTGGTGGTAGTGGGAGATTTTCAAATGTTGTCAGGTTATTCGTAACTGTTCGTTTGTTTTTCTTTAAAAAAATAAATAATAAATAACCTAAGACTTTTTGTGTACCTATCTTCCCAAATGCTAATATAAGATATCTTGTACTGTAAATGGATGATAGTCTGTAGTACAACAGTTAAAAAAGAAATCAATAGCTAAAATAAGATATCTTGTACTGTAAATGGATGATAGTCTTTAGTACAATAATTAAAAAAGAAATCAATAGCTAAAATGAACTTAATAGGCGTAATTGGAACCGTTTAACCAACGGACATCAAACGAATCGTAAGTTATTTCACTAAGATGTGACCCAGTAGTTTGATATTTCAACAATAATGTGAAAAAGAAATTGAAAAACGTCGGTACGAATGTAATACGAGGTGAAGCTAAAGGTAAGGTAGAGGAAAGACAAAGGCTCACAGTTGGAGACCGAGTCTCCCTGCTAGGGAGAGGACTACACCAGATTTGCATATCTCGCTTTCTGCATTATATCTGCAGTTGGCTGGTTAACCAACTAACTTAGCGGTTAGTCCTGTTGAATCTGGTGAGGTACGCGTGACGTCATACTTACCTCACAATAGTCCGAACTTCTCCCAACTGCCTGGATCCAGTAAGACCATGGCCACCCCAATTGGGATATATCATGAGGCTCAATATATATTATTTTCAAATTAATTAATTTTAATTTAAGTAATTCTTCAATTTTCTTAGAATACTAAGAAATAAACTGAACACTACAGAACTCATTTATAAAACTATAGTTGCTCCACATTTAGATTGTTGCTCTATCATGTCATATTTGGACAATGGAGGAAATTTGAACAAGCTAGATGTTATACCGAATAGAGGCTATGAGATGTACACTGGGAAAAGGCAAATACGCAAGGGTTAATCAAATGAGAGAGCAGCTAAATTGGATTCCATTAAAAAAGAGACTGTTATTTTTAATGTGTTAATTTTTGTCCATAAAGTCATGAGTCATCAACAACCAAATGCCAAAATATTTTAAGGATGAAATTGTTTTTTAATGGAGATGTACATAATTACGAAACCAGAAGTGTAAATGTAAATAGATTGCCACATATGAAAAAATCCAAATCACAGAAATGTACAGAGGACTAAAGATGTATGATGAAATGCCTGAAAGTCTGGAGAATAAAGGAAGAATTATTGTATTTAAAAGAGAAATGTTATGTTTATTGTTAAAATGTAAAGTTACAAAATGAAATATTATCTTGTATAAACTAGTTTATATTCATGTTGTATAAACTAACTTAATAAAAAAATTGTGAAATAACACAAATTGATCAAATAAAATTTCTTTGCGCACGCCGGGATTCGATCCCGCGACCTTCGGATTACGAGTCAAGAGGGTAAGGCAATATATCAACTTTCAATTTTGCTATTGTAGAGCTTTCACTGAACTCTGCATTCTTCTGATAAAATGTTTGACAGATGGAAGCACGTTAATGCAAACACTTCGAACATGATTCACCTATTCTAAATTGAAATTTGATTCACCACCATCCTTCTCATTGTTTGCACCTGGTTTTCAAATGCGCGCTGCACACGTTTTTTTTCACGTGATTTCACGAATCTTTACAAAACTAAGAGCATTCCAGGCACAACAGTAGCGGGCATTTGCATTCGCAAGGAAAAAGGATGGAACCGGGGGGCAGACGGAGGGCAGACTTGTCACGATTGCTATCTGCGGTATTTAGTGCCATGCTTGTGGCTTGTTGGACCATTATTCGGGCTCATCCCCGCATCCTACACAATCCTGCAATCGCAATCTCTCCCCGAAATCTGTCTTGTCTGCTGTATTGGTAGGTACCCAGAACTACCCGGTAAGCTTGGAACTTGGGACAACAGGTTTCTATAATATTCTATATATGCCTGTGGATATTTCATCGATAAATTACGTTGGATAAGGACTGATATAGGTTTACAATGAGACAGGCCTTGCGTCGTTTAGAAATAGAAGATCTAATTAGCAATGTATGTGTTTAGATATATTTTTTAATCTGATTGAGTTCCATAGTAAAATTATGACAAAACTACTTGATAACAGTGACTCACGACTTTTGGATGTGGTAGTCTTAAAATAAATTAAAAAATGGCATTAATGATTTAGTCGTCACATTTTTTTTAATTCCGTTTTTTGTTTGTTTGTTTGGCTGTACCGATTTCCTGAATATCTTCACACACAAACCGAATTTGAGAAAAAATCGTTTTGGACTAAACACCATCAACAATATCGCTTTTTTTAAACTTAGCACTCGATCACACTCAAAAGTCGCGAGCCGCCACTGCTAGATAATAGGTAACATTATGTAACTTAAATAGACTTAACCACACACCTAAATTTAATAAATTCATTCCTGTGAATAATGGTTTTATCTGTATTTAATGATCTTTAGAATACTCAAACTACGCCAAATAAAATATATACCTGGGGATGGTGTTTTCACGAAACTAGGCTGTATAAAGTATATACCTTAGGGTGATATTATTCTGAAACTACGCTGTATAAAATATGTACCTGAAGGTGGTGTTATCACGAAACTACGCTGTATAAAATATATACCTGAAGGTGGTTTTATCACGAAACAACGCTGCATAAAATATAAACCTGAGGGTGGTTTATCACGAAACTACGCTGTATAAAACATATACCTGTGGGTGGTGTTATAAAATATATACCCGAGGGTGATATTATCCAGAAACTACGCTGCATAAAATATATACCTTAGTGTTGTTTTATCACGAAACTACGCCGCATAAAATATAAACCTGAGGGTGGCTTTATCACGAAACTACGCTGTATAAAATATATACCTGAGGGTGTTGTTATAAAACATATACCCGAGGGTGATATTATCCCGAAACTACGCTACATAAAATATATACCTGGGGGTGGTTTTATCACGAAACTACGCTGCATAAAATATAAACCTGAGGGTGGTTTTATCACGAAACTACACTGTATAAAATATATACCTGAGGGTGGTGTTATAAAATATATACCCGAGGGTGATATTATCCCGAAACTACGCTGCATAAAATATATACCTGAGGGTGGTGTTATCACGAAACTACGCTGTATAAAATATATACCTGAGAGTGGTGTTATCACTAAACTACGCAAAATAAAATTGTCGCAGTTTTATTACACGTCGTTTTACGAAGATTTTATTTGATCACCCACAATAACGCAAATAGCAAGTAATTGCTAGACCGCTGATTGTTCCGACAGTACAATAAATATTTCTTAAAGAAATAACTTGGATAATCTTACAGATTGACCATTGTACGGGTATTTGTTTTAGATTGCTTTTGAGGTCGATGACAAATTGTGTATTATTATTGTAATGATTGAAACCATTGAATGTTCGATCGTATCCAATCTTTGCGGTCTACTGATTGCCAATATATGTTTTTCGTTACCATCGATTTATTTTTACCGTGTTCAAAATGAATATCAAAAACAGACATTGAATGCAATACGTCATTTAGCTTTTACATTTTATTGCAATCTAAAAAATCTAGACTTTGTAAATGTTACCTGCACATTTCAAATATCTCGTATGTAGCCTACCTAGCGCAGGTATAAGAGTATGTATATATTTTTTTATTCTCGTCAATATGCTTTTACCTTATTGAAAATGCTATATATATTGTCAGCATAATTATAATCGGCACAACCTTTTCCCTGCTGTATGAATAGCAAATAGTATACCTAGGACATAATAACGTAAATGTATGAGACGATGTATGAATGTGAATGAAGCAAAGAGTGTACGCTAAGTTAGGTAGTAGGAAATGGAGGGATGGTTAGTTAGTTAGTTATCAAGACTTCCCCAAGCTGCTACCAATCCTAATTTTTGGTTCCTAGCTTTACGCTTTCGTGTTGTTTATCGTCTTCGTTTGAACTCGTTTATTTCTTGGATTCGGAGAGTTTTTAGCCCCAGTCCAGATGAAGTGCTTTCAGCACTAAACTTGTACTAAACTAAGTACTAAACAATGGTCGCCATTGCAAATTTCAACAAGAAAAGCGAAGATATTTTTTTAATACCAATATGCGTATCTGGGAATTTATGATGTGTTCACATACCACCAATAGATTACACAGGTAGGTGACATTTTAAAATCTATTTCAGAAATAAAATTGTTGAAAACTGAGCATTTCTGTTGCTTCTGCCGAATTAAGATGATAGACTTCGCTTTTCGGCCCATACAAAAAAGACGCCCGGGAAAAAACACTTTTCTACATCGAAAATTGCACAAAATTAATATATTTTTTTATACTGCCTTCTAGAGGGTGTTAACTATGTCGGTATGTTTTCGAATTTTCGATGCGTTTCGTATTAACGTAAACATTCACTGTCAAACATGTAAGATTTATCAAAAAATATTATTTAAGGAAAAAGTGCTGCTAACTCAACTCTCATAAAGAATTATAAAATTATAAAAAGCTACCGACGTAGCTTCTTCTTTCTAAAAAATATATATTTTTTAAAATTTCAATTTCGTGAAAGTTTCGGTGTAGAAAAGTGTATTCTCCATAAACCCCTTTTCGAGCGATTTCTGTAGGTAAATTTGAGCGTTGTCTCATTCGCACATTTCGCATTCGCATGTATTGTAAGGGTGCGTGAGCTTATTGTGAGCGGGACAGAATGACAAACGCGGGTGTTCCGCGTGTGGTTCAAAGTCTAGCCTCTTAAGAATCGCACAATCTGAACGTAACCTTGAGTCTTTTAATTTCCTCTTGGGTAAAGACGTGATTAATTTGTTGTAAAATAAAAAAAATATATATATTTATTTATTTTTATTTATTTATTTATTTCTATACTTGTACATACATTTAACAAATAATTACAATGGTTTACATAGTAGCACAAATAAAAAGGTCATATTCACTAACAGGATGTAAAAAGGTATGTAAGAAGGTTAATAGTAGCATTTTGTGAACACCTCACTGGGAGAACCTGTGCTGAGGTGTTCGCATGTTTAGGATTAAGAGATATTCTGCCAACATAAGTAGAAACGCAGTATCCTCCTTGATATTGTCAAGAAGGGCACCGTGGTTCAGGCCGTATCGGCAGTATCGTAGACATAAAATTGGTAGCAGTTAAAGTATACAAATAATTTTCTTCAAAAACAGGTAGGAATATTTTAGATATAAAACCACACCTTACTACAACTACACACACTCTTACGAACTATACTATCTATTACACTATATTCTAATACAATATTTATAAAACGTTACGCTTTCACGGTAAAGATTTATAAAGTGAAATTTCCCTTCTAAGCAACGCGAGTTTATTTTATATCATTAAGGTTTGTCAATCGAAGCGAAGTTAGCAGTCCACAATGGAGTGCCTGTACCTACCCTGATGTATGACAGTGAGGCATGGAACTGGCAGAGGAAGGATGAAAGTAGACTGAATGCTGTTGAAATGAGATCCCTGAGGCGTATGTGTGGTAAAACCATGTATGACCGTGGGAGAAATGTGGAGATTCGAAAAGAATGCAAGGCTGATGTAAGCGTAATGAGTAAAATTAAGAAAGGAACCCTCAGATGGTTTGGGCATGTAGAGCGAATGAACAGTAGGTATAAGAAGTAGGGGACGTCCGAGAAAGACATGGCACGATCAAGTGAATCAGATACTTGAGTCGGGCCATGTCAAGAGTCAGAAAAATAGAAGAGTATGTATGAGACGATGTATGAATGTGAATGAGGCAAAGAGTGTGTGCCAAGACCGAGGTGTTTGGCGGTCCGTTCTCTCTGCCTACCCCTGCGGGGAAACGGCGTGATGGTTAGTTAGTTAGTTAGGTTTGTGCATTCTTTAAAGTTACGCACCACTTAGCACCAATTATCCAGTATCGAGTGAGGAACTACGTATTTATCATACACTATACCAACAATCCAGAACAAAAGGAAGAAAATAATTTGGCACCTTCACTTACCTACCAATGTTTTTTTCAATATTTAATTTTTTGTTTTTCCTTTTTTATCGATGTAAATGCGGTTGTGGCAGCTGAATGTACAAAATGCACACATTTACACGCTTAAAATGCAGTGTGAAAAGGCAGTAAAGCCCTGGGAAGCCTTTTGTCCCCTGCACAGAATTTCCTCCTTAAAGGTACAACGTGGACTGAGGGAAAATATAAGCCGACAACTGCGCCACCTCCGCACTGAAATTCCTTACAAACCTCGGGGACAAAGCCGAGCCCCACAAAGGCCGAGGGGACAAACTAAACGAGCCTCAATGGCTCTCAAACAATCCCAGTCTGTATTTATGATATTATTTGTAAAAGCTTGCATTATGTGATGCAGTCATGCCGCTGAGAGCTCTTTTTTAACGCATTTTTTGACAGGTTACAACTCAGCTCTATCAGCAATAAATTTACACAAAAGATTCCTATCTAACATGATATTCAGCGTGAAAATAGTTTTCTGGTCACCATTTCAACAGCTTGTGAGTCACGGACTATTTTTTTACTTTCTCAAAATGAGTTCCCACCCATCTATGCTTCTTGTGTAGCCTTGCTTTACCGATTGCTGGATAAATCACTTCTGCTTTTCCAATGTTACCTATTTTGGGTTTTTCTTCTTTAGTCTGTTCCTCATTGCCGAGAATCGTAACCCCCATTCTAATTTCTATGGTGGACGAGGCTTCTCCACTTCTCGCGGTCCTGCACTGTGTGCAGAGCTGCGGACACCGACGTACCGGACTCTAATGATACTTGGTCACTCCAGCTCATTCAGACCTTCCTCTGCTTGTCCTGCCTTCCACTTTGCCGGTGACTATGAGTTTCTCCAGGTTGGAATCCTCGGAAATACGCTGTAGACAGACAGTTGATAACCTATTGTGGATGCCTAACACTTCCAGAATGGATATATTAGTGCACCTGATTGTCGTTTTTATCCAGCAACACATTTCGAGGGCATCTATTTGCTTCCTTTAACTGTCTCTAAGTGTCCATGGTTCCACACCGTATAGATATGGGGAAAATCAGCGTCAGGATGACTCTTACCTTGATGGTCTTCGTTATACCTTTGTCACTCATTTTAGGTTAGAACCTGCCATTAATTTGGGTTTTTTGTTAGTTTTTAATCGTCTCCATCTCTGCTGCAGCATTGCCCGGGCTTATTTTCCTCTTATTCAGTTTTTACTACCTACACATTGCTGGGTACAGACCTCCTCCTGGCTTCTTTAATGTTTCCAACTTTGGGCTAAGATCTGTCATTTTACCCAAGGACATCTAATCGCATTCACGGTCTGCTTGGTGGTGTATTTTTCTTCTGTTCTCCAGTTTAGTGGGGTTTCGCACAATCTTCTCTCCTAGCAGTATCGCCTGCTCATTCCCATTTTAGTACTGCCATTATTTTCGCAAAATCCCTTCTATTAGGTATATTACGAAAATACTTGACGAGCTCTTAAACTTAAGCTCCAAGCTTCCATACGTCTCGGCGGAGCCAATCTCAAAATCTGCAGCGAAATAAAATATTTGGGGCATGTCGTCACCGATGACCTAAACGATAAAAATGACAGAGGACGCCAAAGAAGAGTATACTGAGCGTACGAGCTAACTTGCTCGCCAGGAGATTCAACAAGTGCAGCCCTCCGGTGAAGAATCAACTATTCCAGACTATATTCCAGACTATACTGTATGACGAGATACACACAAGGCGTCATGAACACACTCCGAGTACAGTATAACCACGCATACAGAGCCCTGTCCCCCCCCCCCCCCCCCCCTCCTGGCGTTGCAGCGCCTTGCAGATGTTCACAGAGGGAAGGGTGCATGGGTTCGCTGCTTTGATGCGCCATAGAGTAGCCGGGACGAGTCATCGCTACCGGAGATCGGAAAATACTCTTGTCCAGGCCGTCGCCCAGTGGCAGGGAGCTCCCTACACCATAGATGGAGAATTTTTCTCAAGCCACTATACTTAAAGTCCTAATGTGTTCACCATTTTATTTTATTTATTTTTATATTAAATTTCATATTACGTAGTTTATTTAGATGTAAACTTTTATATTAACTTTGTAATGGCACTACTCCCCAATTCAAACACGAGAAATGTTTTTCTTTATTGAATTGGGTAGATTTCGTTAAAAAAACTATTTTTATTGTAATTAGCCAAAGAATTATGTAATATTAAAGACTTATGATTTTCTTTTGTAAATAAAAAAAAAATAAAAAATAAAAAAAATATTGCACACATCGCTCTGTTCAATTGAAATAAACAAATTATTATTATTATTAAAGATATCCTCTTGGTAGTTCTGTTGTAGGCTCTCCCTCACAACATACTCCAGTATTTGGGGTTGCCATGGTCCCACTGGCGATATTCACATTTAAAAAAATTCATGAATATCTGTTGTTCCCCACAGTGTGAGAATCTGTGAAATCCGCCTGTTGCTTGCGGAGATTTAGGGGTTTTGTATGGAAGCGTCGGGCGCTGAATGTGCGGCCTCCACCGACCCAACACACGCACACAATGCCCGCATTATCCCGCGGAGATGCCCGGTGCCCGGTGCCTACACCTCCCATAGCATAATGCCTTTACCCGCCTAACCTAACCTAACCTTACCTGATCACTGGTCATTGACCATTCCCGTCGCTGCCCGCGCTCGTACCGCGTTAACCAGATCTGCTTAAGCTTTTATACATAAGTAAGTGGCTAACACGTCGATGATGTATTCAATACTGGCTGGTTTAATAAATCTGGTGTTGCACACGTTTATCGCGATATTTCTTGGCAAAGAATATTATCATAGGTCGCGCAATTAGAGTTGGCCCAAACAACACTGTCCCTGTCACTGATAAACATGCGAAACGTCATTGATAAACAGATTTTTCTTGTTTACGTCTGCTTAGGCGATCCGCTCACTGAGGCAACTGAAAACTGCCAACTGGCAACTATCTTTGTATGACAATGTGATGGCCCGCACACTACACAATCACTCAAAAACCCGTTGTCAATGGTAACGTAAGCAGTGACTCGCGACTTGCACTACTGATTGCCATGGCCGACCGTTGCTAGTTGCCAACTGTCAGCTGATTGTTCTTCGTCTATGGTTAAACAAGCTTTTTGACCAATCAAAACATAGAAACCAGCTGGTTTTAGTTTGTTTTCAGTTGCCTCGTCAGCGGAGCGCCTTATTGTTTTCAGCAAGAAATTGGTATCTACACTTAGATAATAACACATAGATAACTTTGTCGAATTAGAATACTCGAATTTTTTAACGTTTATTTGCAAGTTTTACAGTGTATTATTTTTATCATACTATTAAATAAAGTGTTTTTCAATTTTGCTGGAATTTTTTTTTCTGAACAATTTTTTATTATTTTTAAATACTGTAAGCAAGCAACGCACCTGTGTGAGTATTGTATTCGACTCCACATTAACTACGATACCCGGCTTCCCCTAAGATTGGAACTGAAAAAAGATGAAATGTGCTTCTTGTCTTATTTTTTGTCAGTTAAAATAATTCAGGTCCGGGGCATACGTCATTCCTATGTCTACCTATGTTAAATTTTCGTGAAAACAAGCTTATGTGCCAAAGCGATTAAAGGCACATTTATAAGCTGCTTATCTCATTATTAGAGTGATTTTGTTTGCTGAAAATATAATAATATTACTACAAAAATATATCCAAGGTGCTGTTTACTTGAAATCTCATAAAGCTTTTATCCGGATCAGAGTGAATTCCAAAGTTATGCTTAGTGTTAATGCTAACCCGTGTGGGCAGATGGGGGGGAAGGAAGGAATATTCCTACACAGTTAGTATACCTATCATGTTAATAATATTTGTATAAATACGTAGCCAGTGTTTCGCTTAACGAGGAGTGAATTATTTAAAACACTAGACAGAGGCGTGCGCGAATTCCGAAATGTTAAATAATTCCCTCGTAAATCGTCTGCAATGAATCAAAATGCTTTTCGCTGTCGACACGTTAATTGCCATACGTGTTTATACAGCGTGTAGGTAGGTACTGCAGACTACAGCACTATAGCCAGGTAGATACCTACTCCCACCGCCTTCTGCAGGCGGGCAACAAAGCTGCAGGGAGAAATCCCTAGATTTAGGCAGAAGCTTAATGACAGAAAGGGAGTTTTTTCAAATCTAGGGTATTTTAAAAAACAAGGTTATTTTAACAGCATATAAACCTTTTTCTTACAAAATTAAACATATCGGTACGCCCCTCCCCCCGAAATAAAAAATCCTAGAAATTTACAAATTCAGAGATTTCAGCAGTATTTTTCAACACCCTAGGTTTTGTTTTGTCCCCTCCCTCTCTTCCTTCCCCCTCTTTCTTCCCCCTCTTCCTTTCCTTTCTTTCCTTCCCCCTCTTCCTTCCCCCCCTTTCTTCCCCCTCTTTCTTCCCCCTCTTCCTTTCCTTTCTTCCCCCTACCACCGATATTAGAACCCAACAATTATTAGCAAATTAGCAATACATTTAAATTATAAACAAAATCTGGGGAATTTTTCGCATTTCTAGGGATTTTTTGTTCTGGCAACTTTGGCGCTTGCATACCTGCCGAGGCAAAAGTGATCTCCAGGTCTGAGCTCTGAGCCATCAACTTTCCATCATTCGAACATCGAACACTAGAAAATCAATTTAAATTATAGTAATCGCTTCAAGTCTCGCTATGTTGTAGGTAGGCAGGTCCGGTTTAGCTTCTCTCTTCTTTCACACATAAGGGGGGTACCTATCTACCATAACTCGACGACGGTACATGCTACCTACTTCCACATAGTTAATGAGCTGTCATATTTTTAAAGATTTATGCAAAACAGGTTGTCTGTTGGAAGCTTTGCTGCACTTTAGTGTTGAGTGAAAACCCTGGTAAATGTTAAAAACTTTTTATTACAATTTCTTGCCGGCAAGGTATTTCCATCAAGATTTCCTTATTGCCGGTCAAGATTGTGTAAGATTTTCGTGTATTGCTTATTCTTGTCGTCGTAATGCCCTGTATTGACGATGATTACGACAATATTTCCGGACTAAATCTATTTCCCTCTAAACTGTGCGCCTTAAAGTTTAAGTTTAGACTTCAATACTTCGTTTATGTGAAAGCACTATTAAACAATACAATACATGACAATTAGTTATTATCATATTATTTTGTGCGCCTCTGTTCGCTACCTACCCGCTACCGAAACTGTCATAATTTCGGAAGGAATTAATATCAATAAATAATTAGATTTTTTTTTCAAGTTTATAAAATTTTGGTGGAGTCCATTACATGGAATCCTTTTCTGTGTTCTGAATTTGTCTGATCTATCTATACATTACGGCGATCTTGGCGGCCATAGCCTTGCCCTAGGACCTAGGACTATTAATTGATGGCCAAGACATTGTTTCGACAATAGACAGTAATTTATTTTGCTCGTTTACCAGCACCTTTACACTCTGGCAAATTAATTAATAGTTTAAATTGCTTTAAATGGCAGCAAATTCTGAATCAATGCTAAAAGGTGTAACTTTAAAAAAAGCACTACGGTTGAAGCCATTTATGGGGAGAGGAGTTACAGACAGACTTATTACCTAAATTAGTATTTTTAGAATTTTTACTACCAGATCGGCGTAACCCAGTGTTGCATAGTTATGAAAAAAAAACTTTATTTTTACGTCGAGTTTTGTGCAGTACTTTACCAGTTAGGTATTCTGCACGCAAATAATGCAAACCACTCGAATAATAATGGCTCAAAGGAACCGGGTGCAGGAGCCAACACTAATGGCTGGATGTTATTTGAATTCTCGAAACAATAAAAAGTGCATTGAGCAATACAATGCGCAGTCTGAATGGACAAAGGCGGAAGGCAGGAAGCGTTCCTTGTTCCTTTGCCGGGCGTCGAGCTTCAAATTTATTATATTATGTTATGCGGCTTTCTTAGTTGGGGATTTTTGTTCTAAATAACAATTAAACAAACTTTAAGACGATAGACTTCGCTTTTCGGCCCATACAAAAAGGACACCCGGGAAAAAACACTTTTCTACATCGAAAATTGCACGAAATGAATATTTTTTTTAATATTGTCTTCTAAAAGGTAAAAGCTATGTCGGTATGTTTTTTTAATTTTCGATGCGTTTCGTATTAACGTAAACGTTCACTGTCAAACGTGTATAATTTATCGGAAAATATTATTTAAATAAAAAGTGCTGCTAACTCAATTCTCATAAAGAATTACAAAATTATAAAAACATACCGACATAACTTCTTCTTTTGAGAACATGTTTTGGTTTTTAAATCACAATTTTGTGAAAGTTTGTGTGTAGAAAAATGTTTTCTCCCGAAACCCTTTTTCGAGCGATTTCTGAAGGTAAATACGAGAGTTTACGGCAGTTTTCTCTTTCGCACATTTCGCATTCGCATATATCGTAAGTGTGTGTTAGCTTATTTAGAGCGGCACAGAATGACGGTCAATGAAATACATAAACTTTCCGCGTGTGGTGCAAAGTCTAGCCTCTTAAGTGCAGTACGAGTTATGTATGGTTTGATATTGTGGAATTCGTTGAAGTTGATTGTCATCTATTTTTGTAGTAGTTGACATTCTTCCATCGCAGTACAGGCATTAGATTATAATATGTATTCTATTGCTCGCTGTAGTATATTTTTATTTCGAAACATAATCTTGGAAGATGCATAAATATGCATACATTGTCAACGACCCTGAATGTAAGAAATATTTGGTTAGTTCGGTTGAAATATGTAATTAAATTAGATACTAATTGACTGTTATCGAAGATTCGTTTCTTTCGATAAAAACACCTCAGCACAGGTTCTCCCAGTGAGGTGTTCACAAAATGCTACTAATAACCTTCTTACATACCTTTTTACATCCTATTACTGATTATGATTTTTTTTTGTACTACTATTATTAAATGGAAACCATTGTAATTATTTGTTAAATGTATGTACAGGTATAGAAATAAATAAATAAATTCGTTAACCTAGGTGTAAAAACATAATCACCAATGACCAGAGTTGTTTCGCAGAAATTCGCAAAGTCGTAATAATATGGCTATTTTGTTTTTTTTTTTGCATTTGAAAGGTCCCCGTTAAACGCCAATTCTAGGTGATTTTCAGCTTTCTATCAATTTATTATAAGCTGACAAGCTTAACATGATGGTTCTCCTCTTCTGCGCTGATCACAATTTGTTCAAAAGCTGAAACGAACTTAACTTAACTGTGAATAGAACTTTCACAGAGCCTGAAAACTAACTGTGAAATTTGATGAATTGTTCAAATTCTGTGAAACAACCCGTCCTTAGAATCGGCAGTAATGGGGACCTTTCAACTGTCAATAAAGCAAAATGGCGCTGAATGGCCATTTGATTACAATGTTATATCTGAATTTCTGTGAAACAATCCGTCCTAAACCTAGATACATGTCTGTTAAAATCTCAAACCTGATGATTTCTTCGGTTCTTGGAGGAAATAGCTTTCATTTTTTTTTCTTTTTTTGCGAAGTTTGAAGAAATATCTTTTAGTTCATTCAGAATACTTAACGCGTATCTTTAATGATCTATGGTTTTCAAGACAAAATATTTATTATGGGGCCAACAGACCTAGCTATAAAAGCTCAAGTGTTATTTGGTTTGGCGTATTTCGGCATATCGGTTGCCGTACATTCCCAATGGGAATGTTTGATGAGCGATATGCTGAAAAGTAAAGCTAAGTAACGCTTGAGCTTTTATAGCTAGATCTGTTGGCCCCATTATTGTCTATGAATTCAAACAATGTTTGTTATTGGTTTATTTGTGGGCAAAATACGACCACAGGGAATTCGCATCATAGGTACATGTCGGACGCAGATTGCAGTAGGCAAGATGTTCATTTCAGGATCACCAGAGCTAGACATCGTGCCACCATCCTTTCCACCAAACCAAAGAAGAACGATTATGAGCTAACCACTTAGTGTCGCGGCATGCCAGTAATGGGCAATTAATTGTTAGGTTAGGTCCTCGACCCATTCAGCATTCGGCATTCGGCATTCAGCATGTCACGGAGGTGTCGAGCGCCGAGTCCCGCCACTCCGGGCTGACGGGGTTATGGGGAACACGGAATACCAGCAGGGCGGCGACGAGTTTGCCATTCCAGAATCAACTTTTTATCGGCTCCCCACTAAATTATATCCCCCTTCTCGAGGGCCACCGCTACACGCGATAAATAGTGAAATGTCAGCTTCTTGATTAAGACGTGAGAGGTAATAACGGAAACAGTTGCTTTGCGCGGATCTTTTTGTTTAACCGTGCAGATAAATAATCGGGTGATTGTGGCTCATTAAAAAAAAAACTTTACAGTATTGTCCTCTGATCCTATGTAAAAAATTCGAATCCTATGATAAATTTACTGGTTTTCGTGAAAACAAATGCTTCCGTCATATTTTTTTTAAACTTGTGATTGATCTTTTTTCGCTCCTTAGGCGCTCCGCTGACGAGGCAACTGAAAACAAACTAAAACCGGCTGGTTTCTATGTTTTGATTGGTCAAAAAGCTTGTTTAACCATAGACGAAGAACAATCAGCTGACAGTTGGCAACTAGCAACGGTCGGCCATGGCAATCAGTAGTGCAAGTCGCGAGTCACTGCTTACGTTACCATTGACAACGGGGTTTTGTGTGATTGTGAAGTGTGCGGGCCATCACATTGTCATACAAAGACAGTTGGCAGTTGAGAGTTTTCAGTTGCCTCAGTGGGCGGAGGCGCTTAGAAAATACGATTGTTTATGGATAACAACATTTAGATAACAACAACATAGGACGTTTTGGCCCAAAATTTACGTTCTAAAAAGTTGTCTTTTACCTTTATTAATTGACTCGTTTATGTTTCAGGTACTTGCTTTGTGGGCAACCAGTCCAGCCGCTCTCTGATGGCCCTGGTGATCGTCCCCCAGCTGCTGTACCTGGGCGCTGGCTGCATCATGCTGCTGCTGGGGCTACGCGCGCTGCTGGCTGCCCCCCGCGCCTCCCCCGCCCCTGCCCAGCGCGCCGTCCACGACCATGAGCGCGCCACCACCAATCGCCTCGGGATCTTCGCCCTCCTTTACCTGATCCCCACCGTCTGCATAGTGGCCAGCTGGCTGTACGAATACTTCAACAGGGACACCTGGCTCGCGGCGGTCAGACCGTCGCCCGTACCGAGCGTCGCGCCGAGACCCGCAATCTGGGTGTTGTTGCTGAGGATCTTGATGCTGCAGATCTTGGGTATCATCACGTCTGCATGGATCTTATCGTCGAAAGGGCCACAGGCTTGGAAGAGATTGTGCGGGCGGATGGGTCCCCCTGCGTACAAGCCCACCCCCGTGAAGTGCGTCCCCCAAAGCTTGCCTATCCACTACTACAGTGCCGCGGCAGTTCACACATCCGTGTCCCAGCGGCCACACTCCCACTCCCACTCCAAGTATTCCAGTCACAACAGTCACAATAGTCACCGGAAGCCTCGACCTCATCATGCTTACCCCGTCCCTCTTCCTGGCGGGGAAACCATCTTGTGAAATAAACCTGACTCTCCTTCCAATGGAGTTTTCACGTCGTACGATTTCTTTTTATGATTTTAAAATGAATGTTTGAAAGAGAGACATTGTTTCCAGTGACCAGTACTTTCAAAACTTTAAATCACAGTGCCGTTATCTATGTTCCTTACTGAAACGAAGTGTCTTAGGATTAAATATAATATTATATTTGGATTGTAAATTTTATGTAGGTATTTTAGAAAATTTTCCCTTTGTTGGGGAAAAAAGTAGGAATAATTCATATTGAATTATATTTTTAACCAGTGAATAATATGTACAAAGTGTTTTAAGTATTATTTTTTTAAGTGCCATTTATAATCTAAATAGTAATAATGAATTGTTGTAACTAAATCATTTGGACTCCTTTTAACCAATGTGTAATTACGTTTTGATTCACTGAATGAGGTGCTTAGAACCAGATGGAAAGCACACTCTGAGAAGTTCTGAACAAAACTGCTTTAGAATTTTAGATTTTAGTTAGATAAATGTTATTTCTCCATTGGTAAAATATTATTTCTTTATTTCATTGGCCCGTGTACAATAATAATGTAAAGTGATCTTTTATCAATTATTCATAAAAAAACGTTCTATATTATTCAATTCATCAAACCATCAAATTCAATTTGTATCAAATAATGTTGGCCCTAATGGTCCCAAACATAGAATAAAGAAGAAAACTAGAGTGTATTCCATAAATTTTTTTATGGAAACAAATGCTCCATTTACGGCCGCTGTTCCCAATCCTACTAATCAATTACTAAGCCAAAATTTTGCCTTAGTATTTGATTAGTGCACAACTACGCTTTTTCCAACACACATTATCTTAACCTAAGGAAGCCGGACTAGTGGATTAAACTCGTTCCGGCCGCCTCAGTTTTGGACTAGTTCTTAAAAGTGTCAACAGAGTAGAAAAAATACCGCGAACACAATGTATGATCGATGAAATATCACTTTGACAGAAGACACAGTTTCGCGCTCATTTCACTTCTGTTGTATTGCGTTTATCAATTATCATTTTAATTAATATGGATTGAGAAGTTCGGATGCGTGCGGAGCAGAGACGAAAAACAGTTAATTTATGCGAAAAACTATGTCGTTTTCGAATATTCGCCAAGCCAAGGTGTCAAGTCCAGTACCTACGGTCAAGCTGACACTTTATTTTATATACGTTTGTTTAAAAAAATGTCAGTTTATGGATAAAAATATTTTAAATAAATTACGTGTATTAATAATAAATCCAACAATTAACTCTATAATATTAATTTAACTTCGAAAGTTCTTACTTTGATGTCATTTTATTGTCTATGAAAGTGGGCGAGGCCAGATAACATAAGATGTTTGGGGACAACATAAATCGAGCGCTACCCTACAAAATGCTTGGCTGATAGCGGCCTCAGATGAATCGATGTAAAAGTTAGAAACAGCGGCCGTTAGTCCTATAGCCCAGCTATTGTAGATCTTCAGCCTACTACAATTTCGTAAACACAGTTTTGTATTGGAAATTTAAGTCTCGATTCGGCGAATGTAGCCACTTTTTGTGTTATTCTCTATTCTATGTTCCCGAATTTCTCGTTAATTAAAATCATATTTGAAAATATCATCACTTTCTTCAGCCCCACTGCTGGATGAAAACCTCCTTCAGCTGTTTAACTCTTTTCTGTTCTAAGCATTCCTCTATCACCTATTAACTCGTCGATTCATATCCAGTCATTTGAACCCATCAAAATGTTATTTTTACATTGTACAAAGTGAAGCATTTTTATTAAGGATTAATTTTTACCCATAAGGCATGTTGTATTTCAACGAAAAATCGGTGCTCCAAAAAGTTTCAATGAGAAATTACTTTATCAAATCATCAGGAATATTGAAAGTTTACCATTCTGCTGTGCTAAATACTTGCCATTTCACTACAAACTTAATTGTGCACCCAGGAATGGGGAGAGAACTAAATTTATTGCTATTTTTTAATGTTAATAATAACAATTTTTTTCTTCTTATTTTGCCACTTCTGCAAATGAATATAAAACGTAACCCACCAACTGATAAATAATAAATAAGGGTGAAATAAAATATATTTTGACTTAATATTGAAGTACATATAAATTAATTATTGAAACTCCTGGACCAACCCTCATGTTCTGAGAGTTCATTAGATCTATCTTTATAATAATTATATTAAATCTAGGTAATAAAAATATATTTACTTAGTTATTTTATTGAGGTGTCCATGTAAATTTTGTAATGAATATAATATAACGGCCCACTGACAGGCGAACGTGACGGCACGCGAGCATGTCCTTGCAGATTGATTTATCCGGCAAACATCCATGCATAAGTGTTCTTCGCTCGCTTGTGATGTCATGCTCGCAGCGGACGTGCTCGCCCATCAGTGGGCCGTTTTACTATTGTGCCAACTGTCCACAGAAGTAAGTGCCTTTAATAAATTGATGTAATAAAATTTATATTGAAAAAAAAACTGTTTTAATTCACCACACGGTAACCAACAACTATTTTAACTATTCACATCACCAGAAAGCCATAATAAAATATGCAATGATTTGGTCCCCAACTAAAAAATCATATTATCGAAGAAAGCACATTGTGGCTTGACAGTATACAAAATGAAACAAATACATACTTGGTTTTAAATCACTTTATTTCTATATTTAGATCATAAATCTATTTCTAAATTTAGATTATAAAGTATTTGTTCCATTTTGTAAAAAATCATAGTTTTGGACTTCGGTACCTAGTACAAAGTGTAAATAAGAAGGGGAAGTCAAACAAATACATTTTTATAAGCTTTATATTGAGAAAACACTAACAATCACCAAATGATACATCTTACTAATATTATAAACGCGAAAGTTTGTATGGATGTATGTGTGTTTGTTACTCTTTCACGCCAAAACCACTGAATGGACTTTAATGGAACTTTTCAATAATATAGCTCATACATAAGAATAACATATAGGCTATAATTCATACCTAAAACTAGTTTTTTCCATGTATTACCAATAATAATTATTGTTTAATACAAAATGTGAAAATTTGAGAATGACATTTAGAAAAACAATGATTGTTAAACCAAAATTCTATTTTGGAAAAAAATTTAATTAGTGAATTTATTTGAAGTACTCACCCTTGAATCGAATCAAGAATTATAGATATTTTAAATAAATAGGTTAAGAATTTTGTTATAAACATAGATGGGACCAAGGAAAAGAAAATAGGCTACTCGAAGTAGTAATCCTGCGTAGACGAAGTCGCGGACAGAAGCTAGTTATAGTATAATGAGCAATGGATCTCCTAAACAAGTTAGAGGAATACACAAGCCAAAGATTTGTATATTCTAAGTGTGCCTTATGTCACCACGAATATAGGTAATAAGCATAAAATCGTTTTTGAAAACGGAGTCTAGAAAAGCTCGGTTTTAGCGCGTAAAGTGTTTTCTTAATGTATTTTGTGAATAATTTATAACTTAAAAGGCGGGTTATTATATTTAGTTGACTCGTCAGCGCTACTGGGACTCGTCCCGGCTACTCTGGCGCATCAAAGCAGCGAACCCGTGCACCCTGCCCTCTGTGAACATCTGCGAGGCGCTGCATCGCCAGGGGAGGCCAAACAGGGCTCTGTATTCTGTATGCGTGGTTATATTGTACTTGGAGTGTGTTCATGACGCCTTATGTGTCGCTCGCTAGTGTAAAAGCTCATACAGTATGTCTGGAATAGTTGCTTCTTCACCGGAAGACTGCACTTGTTGAATCTCCCGGCGAGCATGTTGGCTCAAAGGCTTAGGACTCAGTACTCAGTACTTTTTTAAAGTTGACTAAACATGCTATAATTATTTAACCTGTTGTCTGTCAACATCCAGGATTTTTTTTTTGCGACTTCAACCCTTATGTATAACGAAACTGTACAAGGTCAAGGTCAGAATCGCTTGCGCCAATATCATTCCAGACATTGCTTTTTATTTCAGTAATGTAGCCTCTCGGAATGATCTGATATTAATTTTATACGGTAGGTATACGGCCATCATGTGACCAAATGTCAGCCGACATTCAAGATGGTAAATTTTTTTTAAATATGTGAACTTGTGTTGTTTGAGAGCTACTTCAAATAAGCCAAAACTTCCATGTTTCGTCAATTTTAGCGATTTCAACTTCGAAAGCTATAAAATACCTACCGGGGGTTCAGAAAATTCAATTAACCAAACCTTACATTAAAAGGGCTCCCCCCCTCCGATCATAGATTTTAAAATATTGTTTTTTTTTTAAATTTTTTCAAGCTAAAACTGCTAAAATTGGCAAACTAAAAAACTGATAATTTTGAACAGCTGTATCTCAAACATTATCAAGTTCAAAGATTTTTTTTTTTAATTATAGCCAATTTAAGTCAACTTTAAAAGTATTGAACATTCTTTGCCAAAAATTAGACCTACGAGGTCTAAAACTGAAAAAAAGATTTAAAAAAAGTGTTTTTTTATATTTTTGACAAAGATCCGAAACTTTTTTTTTCATTAGGCCTCCGTGATGTGGCTACGACATTCCATAATAATAATAACATCGTAACAACCTTAAATAAAATCGTAACTACCCCATTATTTGATGTACAGTTTGTCAATTTAGAATAGGAAATGTAAAAAATGGAACTACAAAATTTGTAGGCTGGCTACTCCAATTTAACTGTCAAATACATATAAATAATTACCATACGATGACGATGGTTACTTCCCAACAAGCGCCCGATTGACCATATTAAAGGTTTTGGAGATATTTAGAGATGGTGCCAGAGGGCACATTATTATACATATCAAATACACAAAACGCAATAAATAGATACATGAAGCTAAACACAATAAGTATAAACAAAAATTTCGGGTAATGCAAAGGGGAAGGGTTTAATTTTTGACGTGTTCTCGGGGAATCAGAGAGAATTTAGTATTTTCCAATGTTATTAAGCTAACTTGAAGCTTCATACTTGCTAATTATGTCAAGTGAAAGAATAATATTTGGTTTAGTCAAATGAATACAAAATGATTTTGTATATAAAGGATATTATCTATCAGAGGGATAAAAGAGGGTTTTATACGGATTATGGGGAACTTTGAATTTTCACAAAGAATTGACAGATATATTGTTGATAAACTTGACGAACTAGACCTACATGTTTCGTCAATGATGGTTCTCCTATCCGTCTTCGTATGCTAAAATTTGTTCACAAATATGATCCAGGATAACTTCCTACACATTTTGCTCTATGCCCGTACGCAGTTGTCTATGCCTTCTTCTTTGGCTTTGTTCATTTATGGCTTTGTTTGTGCGACTAACAAATTGTCTATGATACATAATCAAGGTTTTGTGTCAAAAGAAACGACTTGCTATTATTAATAATTTGTTGTATTAATATTACCTCCAGAGTTTGTTCAGAATGGCAAAATTAGGAACCGTTTTCCGAATAAGCAATTCGGTGCTATGTGGGTTTAGAAATCGGTAAGTTTTTATTGAAATAAAATTCAAGATTTTAGGTTATTTCAGCGTTGTGCTTATAATAATTGAATTGTAAACAACTAATCTTTTTATTTTAGAATCAATTCGCCTCAGTTGATTTACTCGGCTAATTATGCACAGTCTGCAGAGTATAAATTAGGAATAGATAAGCCCAAGAAACCTGTGACGGTTTTCTTAAAATTCGCCTTACAAGTACGACCCACTTTAAAAGCCAAAAATCCAGACATTGGAGCTCCGGAGATAATGAAATTGGCATCAAAACATTGGCAACAACTTGGTGAAGACGTGAGTTGTCAATTTTTATTTATAGATAATCATTATTGGAAAATTATACACACACACACCAAAGATGTGAAGTGATTAAATTAATCATAAATCATTAGAAGTGAAATAATGTTTGTGCTTACAAGATTTAATAATGCATATAGTAAAATTGTATAAGTCCGCTTCATTTGGATAATCATGGCGTCGAACACTTCGCGTAAGTGAATAATTAATCGTAAAAATATAAAAAATGCATATTTTTTCATCTCCCACGACATAAATACTGACTTTTCGTTACAGTAAAGCTAAATCTAACTGTTGAAATAAGAAATATTCCGTATTGACCGTGAGCTGGAGTAACACAAGTTTAATGGATAATATTTTATATAAAATTTGTCTACTTAATTTTTTAGGCTAAAAAGAAGATGTATCAAGAGTACGAAAAAGAATACGAAGAATACAAGAAAAAGAGAGATGTGTATGAAGCTTCACTAACTAATGAGCAAAAAGAGGACATTGCCAAAATGCAGGAAGTAATGTCTCAAGCTAAAGAAAAGAAGAAACTCAAAGCTGTAAGACAAGTTATTATTATCAAAACGTTTGATGTGTTTTGGTTCTATTCTGCAGTAGCTGAAGTCCCCGGCGTTTCCTGGGCCTTACACAGGGTTTTTGAAATCAGTTTTTTTTTTTACATTACCTTCACCGGAGCCCTAAGGAAAAAATATTGCCCACCCCCCCAGGGCCTATGTCATCTTTGGGGATGCTGTGTGGAGGGTCTTTTTAGGGAAAGGAAGTTCTGGGAAGGTGTGAGGGGTGGGTAGGAATCTGAGGTCAATGTGTCCAGGATTGACAGACAGTATGAATCCATCCCTCACACTGCAGTACAAGGCGATGGGTCGAGAGTCTGGCTGGAGAGGTAAAAAGGTCTCCCTCAACCAGTCTTTCCCGATCCGGCCCGCCATGCAGTAGGTGGGAAAATGCAGGTGCAACCAAGACTTAGACAAATTTCACCCTATGAACCAGTTGCTAACTTGCTAAGTTACCTAACGTAGCAAACCACTTGGGGTGGCATATGGCCAGAGTGTTGGTTATCCAATAAATGGTTCCCGGGGCGGCGGTACCCATACCCGCCTCCCAAATTGATGTATCCTAATTTCCCTCTTATTTTGAATGATAAGTTTGCAAAATTTTAGCAAGTATTAAAATTCTGATTGAAGTGGTGGGAAAAGAGGATGGATTTTCGAAAACTCATGTAGACAGTGACCTCCTGTTTTATTAAATAGATTTATAGTCAATTCATTGTTACATTTACAAGTCCACGAATAAAATGCGCTAATCTTGTGGAATGTTATAAGATTGAAGGAAGTTGTGGAGTGGAGAAGAAAGAATGGGAATTGTTTATATAACGCTAATGTACATCGTCGCTCACATTATATCATTGCGTATCTATCTCATTTTACACAGGTTTTCAGAAGGAACAAAAAACTGTTTGGTTTATTAAATAAAAATAGCTCATCTTTGAAAAAAGGATCAACCAATATTTAGGGACAGGTTGTGTAACACACAAAAAAGGGTGAGAAATAATGAGAGAATGTTTTTCTTATGCGAGAAATATATAATATTCTATTTAAATTTCTTCAAATAATAAAACAGCATTAAAACATTTTTTGGCATATTAATCATAATAATTTTATTCTCATTAATAAATAAGGCTTTTGTATAAACATTTACTGCTAATCGTAGGTAAGTACCAATTATTTTGTTACCAAACTTTTTATAAAAGGTGCGGTGATTGGTCAAAATATTTGTTTGTCGATTCAAACCATGCCCCATGCGTAGTTTTAATTTTTTTTTTTAAATCGACTTTTTTGAGATATGCGGTGTTATAATGTGAGCAACGATATATAATATCCTGTTTGGTTCTGTTGCTGACTACAAAGCAGTGAATACAACACGGCAACACTAGAGCCTCAAGTTTGTATCATAGTTCCAAAAATCACCATCTGCCATAAAGCTGTAATTCAAGGAAACACACCTTCATCTTCAACTCTCTTCTTCTTTCAGGAATTGAAAGATCTTGGTCGCCCAAAGAGGCCAATGTCTTCATATATACTATTTGCCCAGAGTAACAAGGAAAAACTTAAGAATTCAGGATTCGCTAATTACCAATCCAACGTGGCCAAGCTATGGTCTGAGCTATCTCCCGAAGAAAGGCTGGTTTTTGAAGAAAAATCTGAGGAGCTTAGAGCAAAGTATAGGTGAGTTTTATCAGATTGCTTAGCACAACCGTAGCTTTATTTTTGTAAGTTTTTTGTTTTGTAAAATATATAGTATTAGTGCTTTCAATACCGGGATCTCGAGGGGGGGTTTAGATCACTATGAGATGCTCGCCTCTCGAATGTCCGCATGTTTGTTGCTTTGGGCGAATTCTGAGCTTTAGGGATCATATTGAGTTACATTTTAGCGTCACTACAGAGGGTTATGATATAAAATGTGTATAGCGCGAATACAGCTCATGATGTGATATTTTTCCAGGGTTGAGCTGTCCAAATGGGAACAAAAGATGTTAAGGATGGGAAACATCAACTTGATCTCCAGGAAAACCATAATTGCAGAGAACTCCAAGGAGAAACCATCATCTAAATCAACATAGGAAGTTTGGTGTCCCGACTCTGTAGCTCAAGAAGACAGTAAATCTCATAGTCCTGATAGATTATCTATTGGAGCCGATAAAGTATTGCCCAATGTTCCTAGTGACAATGCACAAGGTCAAGATGGCCAACAGAAATCTTTAAATGTTCAACTAGCAGACATTTCACATGATTTTACTACTGAGAGTCGGGGCACGGGTGAGAAGATGACCCCATCAGCTGCCAATGAGTCAATATCGCATAAACGCGATCCTAAAATTGAAGAAAAACCTAAGACTATTGAAGATCAGACCAAGGAATCTAAAGAGAGTGTGTTCAAATACTTAAAAAAGCTTTTTGTTAAGTGACCATTTTTTGTTTTAAGTCTTTCTTCTTAACTAGTGCTTACGGCACCACTTTTAATTTACGTTTAAATACATTATATGTAAGTACACAGCATATGTGTACATTTTTTTAAATGATCATATTAGTTCGTAAGTACTGCCATCTCATACTTATTTTCATTTAGTTTCTAGATTTTAGTTTGTGTTAAAAATATTTTGAAAGATGTTTGTACAAATATATTTCTTTTTCAGAAACTATTGGAGTTCTTATTTGTATCTTGTCAATATCATATTACGTTATGGGAGTAAAGGTCAAACCAGAACCTGGTTACGCCCGTGGCACCATGTACCTCTTTACACACACATCCTTATACAAACCAGAACCTGGTTACGCCCGTGGCACCACGTACCTCTTTACACACACATCCTTATACAAACCATGCGTAAGGTACCAATAAAGTACATACTTACGTAATGTGAGCCCATGTCTAAAATATTTGTGAGTTCCTGCTTCAAAGAATTTTTTCAAATCTCATTGGCCATGGGAGAATCTTTCCAAGCGAGATGAAAAAGATATGGCCGGTTTATCATTTTACTTACAAGGACTTGTGAAAAAAGAATGAAAGGAAAAATCGGCACAGTGACGGTTTCTTTATTTGAACATACATAGTACATTATTGATGATGTTGGTCTTTGGCCACTGCGAAGCTTTGTATTTTATATATCAATCGAGTCATTGGATAAATATGACCAAAAATGATATAATAATCTATGAAACAAGAGTAGTAGAGTTTTATAAGTTGTACATAATTTATTTATGATTTCTGATTAATTTATATTATTAGAATATTGCTTACACAGAACAACCTCGAAGGCACAAATATAGTGATTAAATATTATCTCGATAAGAACATTCGAGTTTGATACAAAGCTTATAGTAAAAATATATTACGATATTAGTGTGCTAAAACTATTTCCACCGGAGGTTGATACCAACAGTGTTATTTTCGTTTTTATGAAACATTTTTCATGAGTATAGTATTTTTCAGACCTTTCTCGAAGTAGTAACTTAAACCAATTAATACCATACCTGTCAAAATATGTACCTTTATATGGGCTACTATCAACCGCACCGGTCTCACACAAGCACTGTACTCTCATGGCTTGGCCTATTTTAGTATATCGCACATTCCCTTCCAAATGTATGACGAGCGCGGGCGAACATTATGGGGCCAACAGACCTAGCTATAAAAGCTCAAGCGTTATTTGGCTTGGCCTACTTCAGCATATCGCTCATCATACATTCCCATTGGGAATGTATGGCAACCGATATGCCGAAATACGCCAAACCAAATAACGCTTAAGCTTTTATAGCTAGGTCTGTTGGCCCCATTATGGTGAAATAGGCCAAGCTAAATGAGAGCATAGAGCTTATGTGAGACCAGCATTAAATATATTGCTTTAGTTTTTTAATATAGTCTTTAAAAATTTGAAAAAAAAACATTTTATTTCATATTTACGGTGGGGACACACCCTGGGTTAAAAGTGCCGGCGTTATTTGGCTTGGCCTATTTCAGCATATCGCTCGCCATACATTTGCAATGGGAGTGTATGGCGAGGTATAGGCTGAAATAGGCAAACCCAAATAACGCTGGCGCTTTTAACGTTGTGTGTGTCACAATTCTAGGGTAATATTATTATGGACATTACGGTAGTTAATGATTAATAACTTATAAAACGTCCACATCTTTTGGCAATTCACGTTCATTAGCCTCATAACAAAATAAATTAATATTTATGTAAATTTTATAAATAAATTAATGAAAATGCTAAAGATGTTATTTTTGGTATAAAAAATATTTGGATGGATTCAAATCACCGCATTTGTTATCATATGCTCATTTTTATTAGTGTATTCAAAAGAACATGTACAAATAAATACAAACATCCATCTTCAAAGCATTTCTGAAAACCCTGACCTATTCGGATAAGCCTATTAGCGTTATGGGGTGTGATCCCACTTAAACCCAAAAGTGTTATCAGCATAGAATTAGTTGTGGCAGGCTGTACAAGGAAGAACTCCGTGGATTCCAATATAAAAAGAGGTAAGAAGAAGTAATAGGTAAACGGAGTGTTGCTAAAAATGCTAATAAACTGAATGGTTATTGAAAGCAATACAACACGCAATTTAGAGTTCCCGAGTAAATATTGCTTTGATGCAACTTCTGGATTTTCAGTATCGGTTTCTGTTTCAGGAGCTGCCTCGGGGTATTCGAAAATGTTTGGTATGGAATTGTGGTTGAAGATTATGCTGTCATTTTTGCCAAACACAGATGCGTCATCAGGGGAATTTCTCGTCAACAGGGTCTCGAATTCTGAATCTCCAAGTTCACTGACAAGTCCTAAAAAGAAAATTACTTTTACCACTCAAAATGACAGTCAGGGAGAGCTTCATCGGAATAATTTTCAGCAAAAAAGAAAACGTTCCAAATACTACATGATTTAAGTCTCAATATCCGTGTTGCAGGAGGTGAGTTTGCACCTCAAATCATTTGTAATCTAGTAGGGAGTAGAGATATACCTGTTTGAAGAAGTTTTGGTTTTACTAACCTAAAAGAGTACACAAAACTATTGTTACTATAATATGTAAGATAAAAAGTGGGATCAGGGTTTGATCGATTTGAATCGTTGCCAAAATAATTACAGAACTATTTTATTAATTATAATATTATAAGATAAATAATAATATTCCCATGCGTCAAAACACCGGAATGTTGGTCACGTTCGACCAATTGTCATTTTACTTGAACTTACCATTCGCTGGAAGAGCATTCTCAATTTTTCCAGTAATTTTTTGTAACCTGTTTTGGGAATTCTGCAATATTCTACGCCTTCTAGCCTCTGCACGGGCCGCGTCAGACATTTTACACAGTTTTATATTTTATTTTCCACTAATAACAAGAATCAAGGATGACGCTTAAATTTTGTTGGCAACAATGGCAACCATTTCAATTTTAACAATCTCTATGTTGATTATATCCGTCCGACACAGAAATCAGAAGTTATTATTTTTTTCTCTTTTACCAAAACAAATAAATGTATTAAAATCAATAAACCAATAAAAAATGATTTATTTACACTGAATAGATATAAACGAGAAAAAACACTTCTCGAAATATTTTATTTTGAACAAAAATTACTAAATTCCCGCTTTTATTCCATGTCCGGTTATTGGAATAACCGAAGTCAAGCTAGAAACTCGCCGGTCTTTTGCAGTTTCGGTTTGGCGGGCAGAATTTGTGCAGCGCTATTCGTTTGTCGGGTGTTGTTTCAATCTGTGCTATATTTTGTATCAAAATGGGTGATAAAGGTGATGGAGGTAAGAAAACAGTTGTTTCATATGTTTAGTGAAGCTTCCTCCTTGCTAGATTCTGTTCATTTCGCTATCGGCTTTGTAGTCCGCTGCCCTAGTGTCAAATGATTTGAATCGAGGATTTTGCACATTTGTCCCGTAATCCTTGGCATGTTTTTGTTGTGTTCGTTCCTCAAGTTCTGACTGGATATTTTGTCGTCTTTTTAGAAACGTTTGATGACGCCGTCGAGGAAAGAGTCATCAATGAAGAATATAAAATATGGAAGAAGAATACTCCGTTTCTTTACGATTTGGTGATGACCCACGCTTTGGAATGGCCTTCCTTGACCGCTCAGTGGCTCCCAGACGTGACCCGTCCGGAAGGAAAAGATTATTCCGTTCACAGGTAAATCTTTACTGTCAAAAGTCTTCCAACATTTTTTGTATACATTTTGGCTTACAGGTATAATCTGTTGATTAGTCAGTTGGTTTGAACAAAAACTTCCCACCAAATGCTATGTCAGAATATTATTTGTATGTTTATGGAATGAGTTTATCCACTGGAGCGTCAAGACATTTACAAAAAGATGCGTTGAGCGCTGGAGATTTTTGTACTCTTGGTGTTGGATTCGGTAGCGCTCATCTAATAAATCAAAC
This sequence comes from Limnephilus auricula, assembly GCA_951813805.1. NCBI lineage: Eukaryota > Metazoa > Arthropoda > Insecta > Trichoptera > Limnephilidae > Limnephilus > Limnephilus auricula. Next base: position 18,088,581 of record OX638388.1, on the reverse strand, counting down.
CTCCGAATATTGATACGAAAACAGATAAACTGCCCTTCAAAGCCCTAAAAATTTACCCATATTTCATAATATATCTTAAGTAGGTTTTTTAAAAGAAAAAATTATATAATTCATGAAATTTGCGAGATTGTTAACAGAAATCGTTTAACATTGTACTTATTACAGGCAGGGGCGGATTCGCCCCCTGATTACAGGGTACAGTGACACAGTTTTTGATACAACCAGAAAAAAGTTTATAAGTGATATATGTATTATAATAACATTACTATTTTAACTTAGCGCCTAGCGCTCCAGTGGTTATAATAATCATAATTGGGAAGGTTATTAATCTGAGAATTATCTGGTGCTTCAAATACAAATTTCATGTCGTAAGGGCTTATCATTTAAAAAAAAATAATGTTATCGTCGCAGGAAAGCAATACTGCAGTAAACACCACTATTTACGAAAATACTTTTTATAAACCATTTTGAAGGATTTTTTTGTTCTGTATCGATCTATCTGGGTCCCGTGACTCTACAACGATAAATAAGAACTGTACGATGTTGGAAAAACTAGCCATTTTGTCAATAATAGGTTTTTTAACTGATGTGCAATATAACACCTCAAAATCCTGTTTTTTTTTATGTTTTGCGGTTATGAGAAAATTCAATTTTGAAAAGAAACGAAAAAATCACTTACACGGAAATATTACACGTTCGGTTGGTGCTTACAGCATTTTCAAAGATTGCATTTAAGTGTTCGCGCGGTTACAAAATTTTATTTGTTTGCTTTCTAATAACACTTGTCGTTTACTACAACTTGTCAGCATTTTTTAGAATAAGTTAGTGTGTTTACTACAATTATAAATGTCGTGCGTTATCGTTATTTGTACGTTACGGTGTTGTAAACCAAACGAATTTAGCCCAAAAAAATAACGACACATTTACAGCTATTCAAAATTTTAATATTGATATACTTTGGCGCTTACAGAAATTTTTGCAGCTGAAAAGTGTTTACTACATTTTTGGAGTACACAAAAAAAAGTCAATTGCTGTAAGCACCAAAAACATTGTCCTTCTTCACTTATAAAAGATTTAATATTGCCATTTGATAGATCATATTTTTTCAGCTAAGCATTTTAAAAATGGCATTTCTGTAACCACTGGTTTAACCTCTCAGATTAAAAAATAAAATGCGATTTTAACCCATAAGTAAACTACAAGGACAAGGTCAGAATTGCTTGCGGCAATATCATTCCAGATGTTTCTTTTTATTTGAGCACTTTAGCCTCCGATATTAATTTTCTAAGGAATTTGGCCATATGTGGGGAAATGTCATCCGACATTCAAGAGATTAAAAGTTATTAATTTTTTTCTAAAAACTGAATTTTTTTTTGGCTCTGGTGAACAATTTGGTTTTGGCTGTTACAGCAGTATTGATTTCTTGCGACGTTATTATCATTATTTCTAAATACTACTCTACTTTTTAGATTGATCCTGGGTACCCATACTTCAGATGAACAGAACCACCTCCTCATTGCTAGTGTGCAGCTCCCTAATGAGGATGCACAGTTTGATGCCAGCCATTATGACAATGAGAAAGGAGGTAGGTTGTAACGATTTTGTTAAATAATTTTACATACCCCCATCGTAACCTTAAGTCCTACAACGTATAAGGTCAATTAAAATTAACAAAAACAAAAAATCCATCAACAAAATAGCACACTTGTTATGTTAAATTTGGCTCAGTGACCTTGCAATGTTTGCAATAAAATATTCACAAATCTGCATTTTAATCACAATCTTAATCAATTTTAATCACAATCATTCACCCTTTGTTTGGTAATTTAATAATTTTTGACTGAAAACTCAAACATGTATTTGAAATGCAACTCGTACAATTAATTAATAGAACAAAACTAACTGAAGAGAATTTCTTTTTGGTCATGACCAACTTTTGACTTTACTGACAAGTATGTTTTTTTATTTAGTTTACAAAGAAAATAATTTAAAATGAATGAAAAGAGAATACTTGGTTCCAAGTCACTTTATTGATATATTTTCACTGTACCGGTTTCGGTACCTCCGTACCATCATCAGGACTGTTAATAAAGAATAATTTCATTAGAACAAGCATCTACTCAGCTAAATAAAATTAAAATAATAGTGCTCTGCTTAATATGTCATAGGCTACAATTTTTTTTTTTTTACAGGAGTGAAAAAACAGCATAACTTCACAAATAATAAACACAAATACCGTGGCTTCCGACATATAATCTAGAAAATATTAAGTAAAAATAAATGAATAAGAATGCGTTGATATAATATGTCGTTTCATACATAATGTAGTTTTGATGTTTTGCAACTAAGCAATTTTAACCCAAGTGGGATAAGACATGTAAGTTAATTGTAAAAGATCAAACGATGTTTCTAGGTTACGATATTTTGCCAGACGATGTGTTAAGCGGTCTACACACCATGCTGCGAACAGCCCGACATATCGGGCTGTTAGCAGCTGGCTATTGTCTCCTGTCTCTTTTTTCCTCATGCGAACCCGTAACATTCTGTTTCACGTTGCCTTCTGTCTCTTTTATTACACAACAAATTCAAATCACCATCTCATTTCACTGCGGCGCAACGGTTGGTACTAGCGGCAGACGGTTTCTTCCAATATGCAGGCAACGTGAAACAGAGTGTTACAGGTTCGCATGAGGAAAAAAGAGACAGGAGACAATAGCCGACTGCTAACAGCCCGATATGTCGGGCTGTTCGCAGCATGGTGTGTAGACCGCATTACCACCAATACACAGGAAAAAAAAAAAAAAGCATTGTTGCATATGTGGTGGCTTACGGCATATTACGGTTGCACGGATGATGTAACTGTTGGAAAAGCACAGACCTTTGTGTCCTTTCAGACCTTTCACTCTGCTGCCAGATCCTTTCTCTGAATGAAGTGAATGATGCCAGAACCTAGTATAAAATGTTTTAAATAATATTCCAGAGTTTGGAGGATTCGGTTCGGTGTCCGGCAAGATCGAGATTGAGATAAAGATAAACCACGAGGGCGAGGTGAACCGTGCGCGCTACATGCCGCAGAACCCCTGCGTCATCGCCACCAAGACCCCCTCCTCCGATGTGCTGGTGTTCGACTACACCAAACACCCCAGCAAGCCCGAGCCCAATGGAGAGTGCCACCCCGACCTCAGGTATGTTCCCGCTTCCTCAGATCTTATGGTACCAGTGTTCAGAATAGGGAAGACTGATGTGAAATATGAAAGATAGCAAAATTAACCTTTGCCGAGGTCTGAATAGCTCTAACTGGGAACTGTGCAGACCTACGTTTGATATACTCCATGTGATTTATTAAGAGCGAACGTGGGCCGCAAAGAATATTCAACGATAGGTATTAAGAAAAACTGTTCCTAATTCACTCTGTGCTCGCACCATCGGTCATCGCGCTGTAGATGTGTGGGTGTGTGTAGTCCTTGTGTGCTTGAGACGTGCACTTTGTCTAGGCAAGCTCGCGAACCGAATTATTATTTGTTCTCGACCAGTCGCTACATGTCCCAATCTGCAAATGTGTGGACACAAGACCAAAAATTCAATTTCGTCTCACCGGAGCGTTACATCTAAGGGCGTTACATAAATATGCTATTATACATATCGCTGTTTCGCACACAAAATATCCTGTGGGTGTTTTATTTTATAACATTAGGAAATATAATAAAAAAAAATTAGAGACCTACGAAACCTATATTTTAATTTATCTTTATTAATTGTAGAGTTACATTTGTTTACAACCATGTTTATTGAAAAAGTGAACTTTATATTAAAAAAATTATTAAAACCGACTTTTTCTTCAATTTTGCATATGTTTATGTACTTAGGATATTTTGTGAAGCAAACGTAGGAACGGCGACGCGGACTTTCTCATATGAATCTTAATCCCTCAGGCCTCGGGCATATTTTTTCAGAAGGTCGAAATATTTCTGCTTTGCAATAAAATCCAAATAAATGTAATATTTCTGACAGTATACGAAAACTAAAAACTGTTTATGAAAGGTGACGAAATACTCTTTTAAATTTTATAATCCAAAATAAAACTTTACTTTTGGAAATATAAAATTTTTGAGTGCAAACATTTTTTAAAAAAAATAACTTTCTAACTAAAATTACTGCTAACGAAAAAAATAAAAACACATACATATTTTAAATTATTTGTCACTGAAAGCAGTAATAATAGTTTTTATGATTTAGGACCAGTTGTTTCAAAATTTCACATTTGAATTCAAATCGTATTCACCAAAAAATTGAGTTGTTTCAACCTCCGTCAGAAGAAATTTTAACGAAAATTTCATAGAAATGTTTCAAAAAATGAAAAGATTCTTTTTTTCATTTCAAATTTGACATGCAATCATGTCTTCCTTCATTTCAAATACGAAATGGGTTGTTCCAACTACAAAATGACATTCGATAAATTTGAAAATTTCACTCAGTGTTCCACGCCGAATCACAATTTTGATGTCTGCGCATGCGCCTCCCATTGAACGCTAAACGTTCGAATTCGGATGATCACATTTAAAAAATTTCACATCACATTTCTATGGTATTTTCGTTGAAATTTCTTCTGACGGAAGTCGAAAAAACCGAATTTTTCGGTAAATGACGTTTTGAAGGAAATTCATACATGAAATATTCCGAAACAACTGACTTTTAGTAAAGTTTATTCAAGACTACGTCAGAAGTTCAATGACCCCAGTCGTGTTGATGGAATATTTTTATTTATTTGTACACTCCCCTTTGTTTGCAGACTACGAGGACACCAGAAAGAGGGTTATGGACTCTCGTGGAACCCTAATCTTAATGGATATTTGCTGTCAGCTAGGTAAGTCATTATTTGTTTTATAAAACTTAGTTTTTTACACTTTGAATCACTGATGTTAGAAAGCCATATCTACATACCATTTCAACGGCCTGTAGGCAAACCACACGACAACCTATTTAGCAACAGCGGGATTGAAGCATTTCGTGGATAAACTATGTCATCATTCATATTTTGACTGGCGTCTAGAGCTCTTTGAAACATTTTACTGAATAATGCTGCATTGCTGGTTTCCTTTTTCGTGCATTCAAATGGTGTAAATACAGTGAAACCCTCTTAAGAAGTTTTCCAAGGGACCAAAAAAAAAAACTTCTTAGGCGGGAAAACCTTATAAGTGGGATAAATTGGGCCATTTGGTCTTCAAGGGACTGAAAAAATCAAACTTCTTAAGCAGGAAAACATCTTAAGCGAGAACTTCTTAAGAGGGTTTCACTGTATAGAGATGGTTAAGATAATAATCACTACATTACATTCCACAGCTGTAATGTAGTGATGGGCCAGTTGTTTTGGAAAATTTAACGTTTGAATTTCTTTCAAATCGTCATTCACTGAAAAATTGGGTTGTTTCAACCTCCGTCAGAAGAAATTTCAACAAAAATTTTGTAGGACCAGTTGTTTCGGAAAATTTCAACTGTGAATTTCGTTCAAATCGTCATTCACCGAAAAAACATTTATAACTTTAAAGTGTCTATATCTCGAAAACGAAGCGAGATATCGAAAATTTCTATTCTTCACGTTTGACTTATTTTTGGTTGATTTATCGAAATCCATTGTCAAATGGCGTCGCCACGGAAATGGTACTCGTTCCGCATTTCAAATTTCCATTATCGAGTTATTAATACATATCAAATTCCTGCTCCATTTTCAATGAAAGCATCTATTTTGAATATGTAAAACCTCATTTTTCCTAATCTGGTTCTTCAATATATTAGGAGCATTACGTGCTAGACCGACAAAAACATGATTCCAGAAAGATGTCGCATGATTTATTGTAATTGAGAGATTAAAAAGATTCTAGAATGATGTGGTCATTGGTCAGGATAATTTAATTTTGATTTATTATTGCCTTATCTCGGTTGCTGACTACCGCTTTTGAATCTATCCTTCTAAAATGTTGCATTTTCAAAAAGGTCTATACAACCAAGTGCATTTCAAATGTAGGTAAAGGCAATGGGTTTTTCCCTGTTATAAGTGTACTTGTCCAGTATAATTTGATGGTTGAGGATGGTGTACAATATAATTTAATGTTAACAATGATTCAGGATTGCACTTGCACACTTGCTGCCTTTATGAATTGAGCAAAGAGAAGAATCACTTTTTATTGTTGACTAGTAATCCTAAAAAGGGTAGAAAGGTGTTTATTTACATGTTTTTATTGGTCTAACATGAAATTATCCACAGAATTTTTATAATTTTTGTGTGTAAACTGTAGGAAATATTTGTTTGAGGACAATTATCAATTTAATAAGACAATTATTAATTTATTTGGAGACAATTATCAATTTAATTATTTTTTTTAATGACTTTTTAAAGGAGGTGTTGAAGTTGTACGTTGTCCAGTTACCAGTCCTACTAATTCCGTCGGTTAGGTTTTTGTGTTGAATTCATAGGAAAAATAATTCTCCCCTCTGGTAATATGTATAATAGTTAAATTGGTTGTTTTTTAGTGATGACCACACCATCTGCCTGTGGGACATCAACGCCCCGCCGCGAGAGAACCGAGTCATTGATGCCAAGAACATCTTCACGGGACACACAGCCGTGGTGGAGGATGTGGCGTGGCACCTGCTGCACGAGTCTCTCTTTGGCTCCGTGGCTGATGACCAGAAGCTCATGATCTGGGACACCAGGTGAGACACTCTACCTTTTCTCTAATTCTTCTTCATGAGCCTTCACTTGTTTAGCTTTAATATTAATAAAAAAATACAGTTTATTATCAATGCGAAAATGTTGGTGTACAAACAATGCGACTTAAAAATAGAATTCTAATTCTCTCTTATTTTAAATCAAAACCAAAATCACAAGATTTTAAGTAAGTACTTAAATACCTACCTGCTTCATTATAAACCATAATGTAATTTTTTTTTATTTAAAAAATGGAATCATACAATTTGTCCAAAAGAAATGGTCACTACACAATGACAATTCTTTTTTCAAACTTCTTCAGGCAGGTAGTTACCATAATATTGAAACGCTCAAAGCTTCTAGCCAAAGTATTGCTTGCTTGTATAATAAAGTGGGTGCAGCAGAGTTTCAAAACCGTAAACGAAACATAAAAACAACTTTACATTACAGACAGATAAAATGCCAGTCATGTTAAAACAGGTCATAATATTTTGTACAATTTTCGATAGCTCATCTAATTCTGTTCTTAATTTGTGTAGAAGCCTAGCTGGCCATAAAACTAAAAGTAAAAAAATACAAATAGAAAATAGAGAATTTAAAAAAAATATTTAAATAAACTTATGAATGAATATTTTGCTTGTTTATCCCCCCAGATGCAATAACACATCGAAGCCCTCCCACACAGTGGACGCCCACACAGCTGAAGTCAACTGTCTGAGCTTCAATCCCTACTCTGAATTCATCCTTGCAACCGGCAGCGCTGATAAAACTGTAATTCTAATTGATATACTAACTATTATTAAAGTTTCCTTGATAAAACAGGACAGTGATAAAAAAGAACACGGAAGAAAAGGAACAAACCTGTACTTTTTTCTGTTTTATCTGATTAACATTATTTGTCAGAAGGTCAAAATATTTCTGCTTTGCTATAAAATCCAAATAAATGGAATATTTCTGAACGTTTACAAAAACAAAACTGTTTTAAAAAGGTGATGAAATACACTTTAAAATTTTATAATTTAAAATAAATATATACATTTTGAAATGTTAATTTTTTTAATGCAAGCATGCAAGAGTTTTAAAAATGGCTCAAGTAACCTTTTTTTCTATCTAAAATTACTGTAGTCACCTCCCTTTTCATTATTTCATAAAAAAATAATTAATAAAAAATTCCCAAAGTTTCAAAGTCTCAAAATTTTTTTCTCAAATTGCGGTTGGAAACTTTGGTTTCTTGAGGTGCCCATATTAATTTTTCTGTGGTTAACTTCTAGATTCGATATGATGCTTGGTATTTTCTCTTTTGAAAACTGTTTGAGAATGAGAATGAGAATGAGAATCATTTAGTAAGGGGAGGTATAACGATTTCTATGAGACCTATGTGAGCTGTTCCCAAAAGCGAACAAATTAGCCTGAGGGGATAATAGACTTGACTTAGTTGACTGAAGAGCTCTTTATTATAATAATTTTGTTGATATTTTTGTTATTAATCTCGTTAAACTTTATTTGTAGGTCGCCCTGTGGGATTTGAGAAATCTTAAACTGAAGCTACATTCCTTTGAATCTCACAAGGACGAAATATTCCAAGTCCAGTGGTCACCCCATAACGAAACCATCCTGGCTTCAAGTGGCACCGATCGCAGGTAAAATACATGCTCTCTCTTTAACACTACCACTATATGTGATACTTTAACACTACCACTAAGTGATAATTTAACAATACCACTATATGTGACTCTTTAACACTACCACTAAGTGATAATTTAACAATACCACTAAATGTGATATTTTAACACTACCACTATATGTGATACTTTAACACTACCACTATATGTGATACTTTAACACTACCATGATATGTGATACTTTAACACTACCACTATATGTGATACTTTAACACTACCACTATATGTGATACTTTAACACTACCACTAAGTGATAATTTAACAATACCACTATATGTGGTACTTTATCACTACCACTACCCTTTGACTAATGGTAACTTTGAAGCCTTACCATACATAAGCTTACCTTACCTTCAAACATCCACTGCAAACACTTTATACCTTTAGTCATACTCTCTTATAAGATTTTTTAAGGGATCAGAAAACAACCATTTGGCGCGGAAAACCCTATTTGTGAAAGGAATCTGAACTAGGCCATTTTTAACTTTATTTTCCAAATTTCCAAAAGAGCAAAAACTGTGAAAATTTCTTATGCGAGAACATTATGCAGTTTGTGGGTTTTACTGAAATACAAGTTTTGATCTTATACTTGAACCAGCTATTTATTAATTACTACATGTTTTTGATGTAAATAAAACTCTCAACTGTAATTTAGACAGACCGAGCTGGAATCGTTCAACTTACTCACTTTTAGGACCGCTATATACTTTCAAGTATATGTACTTGATATGGCGGACACTATTAAATATTGTGCTTTGTGAGAACGTCTATTGTTTATAAATGTTTGCCTAAATCTGTTTTTGTTTCTCAGATTACACGTATGGGACCTGTCCAAGATCGGTGAGGAACAGAGCATGGAGGATGCTGAAGACGGTCCTCCGGAGCTGCTGTTCATCCACGGCGGTCACACAGCCAAGATCTCCGACTTCTCCTGGAACCCTAACGAGCCTTGGGTCATCTGCTCTGTATCAGAAGACAACATCATGCAGGTAATTACAGCCCCTTACAGGCCTACCGTCTATTGCATTTTGCTTCATGGATCCGCTCACCCTGAATAATGCCATTGGAAATCATCTCATGAACCCTTCACCCTTGACCTTGAAGAAGCACCAAATTCACTTTAGTTTAACACATTTTAAGACATTTTAATGGAAGATGATCGTGGAACCCGAAGAAAGTATTTTCAACAAAATCAAAACGTCATCGGTGTACAACACCAAAACTTGAAGAGTGTTTATAGCTTCTAGGAACGCCTCCACTCCTATCAGTTGTTTCACTATAACTGAAGTAATGAGCCCTCCTTCCTATTCTTCCTCAGGGATACACTTGTATCTGATACTCAACAATTCAAGTATCTTGGCAACTACCGTCATACATCTGCGCGGAGGTTCGTAAACTTGCCGGCGACACCGCTCTCCCATAACCGGCCGGGCGAATTCGTTACCACTCATGTCGTCGAGAATTTAAACGTGATAGAACAGTTAATAAATATGATGTCTCATAATTGTCACTTTTTTTAAAATATATTAACTCCACACAGTGAGGAGTGAGGAAAATAATTTCGCTCAGGGCCTGTCACCTATGAAGATGCTGTGTGGAGGGTTTTTTTTTTGCAGCAATGCGCATGCTTTAGATCAAGGCTTAACAAAAAATGACAGCTTCAGCAACTGTTCACAGTGAGGTTATAAAAGCTAGTTTTGACATTTCGAGTATTCAACAATGAGTAGGTGGCAACCAGGATCTCATGATTTCAGTAGTGACATGTACGGACTGTATGTGACAAGTTGTTTGCGACATGAATATGTAACATCAGAAATGGATACTTGCTTAACCGTAACCCTGTGTAGTAGTCGTACGGATTGTATGCGACAAGTTGTTTGCGATATGAATAAGTAACATCAGTATTGGATACTTACGTAACCCCGTGGAAGATGGGCCTAAGGCTGATGTGTTTGTCTCTACACCATTCAGCCACCGGAGCTTAGACCTCTCCGCACTCTTTTGTTCTGCATTAAATAGAAGCACATATATACGGTGACCGGTCTACTCAGTGGAAACTTTTTAAGTGTATGAATATTGAGTACAAACTTTTCATCGGATGTTAATTCCTCACATGATAATTCATCATGTCTTGAAGCGTCAAAAACTGACAATTGGGGTTTTTAACCTTAGGTTAGGTTAGGTTACGAGAGGGGGAGGAGGGGGGGGGGGGGGGGGAAATGGAAGGTTAGATTAATGTGAGTTATGATGTGATGAATTATCATGTGAGGAAGAATCGTGTCTGAATAAATTTACTATAGGAATTCAGACCCTGAGATCTCACAGTCCGATTAGACATGGAACCCATATATACATATGTAATAGATTTAAGATTTTCATGGCCAAAAGAATTTTTGTTGTTTATTTTTGGGATATTATGCCGTGTTACGCTAACTCCTTCTTTAGCCGACGTTTCGGCAACAACACGGCATAATATCCCAAAAATAAACAACAAAAAAAACATATGTAATAGGTTTATTAAATAGAAGCCTCTTTGGTGGTCGACTCTCTTCCTCTCTTGCTATGTGTATTGATTGTTTATCCCGTTCTATTCTAGGTGTGGCAAATGGCGGAGAACATCTACAATGATGAGGAACCAGAGACACCCGCTTCAGAGCTGGAGCCCAGCGTTGTGAACCATGGTTGAGAGGGTACAGACTTGTCTTTGCAGCTTCACTCCCATTTATAAGCTGGAGAATTCGGTTGTACCAATTCACTGGTGATTTGTATTATTCTACTGTCAATATTACTTTCCTCGATCCTTGCCCTGTCCGACTGAGGTAGTTAAAAGCACCCAGGATTCTTTCTCAACCTATACTTTGTTATTGTTGCAGTGAAATAGGTGTCGCTTTCAGAGGCTGTTATTGTCTAGAAAAATACTTGATTGATTTTGTTTATCCTGTCTGAACTCTTGTCACAGTAAATTTAGGATCAAATTTTGAAAAGCACAAAGGATTATTTCAATTAATTAATTCACATTTGAAAATGGATGGTTTCATGTGTGCTAGTGTACGCTCGCACTCATAATGTAATTGACAGTTAGAAATAATAAGTTTTAACATGTATTGTATCTTAAATTATAGTATATTTTAATATCCATAAAGTAAATTGATTAAAATAAATCATTATCTTACAATTATTTTTCTACTGCAGTTGTTGAAATTAAATGGCTCAAAGCATGGTTACTGTTATGAAAGAAATAATTTTTTTTTTTTTCAAGAATTTGATTTCTAATCCAATTACAGTAGCCGTGTATAAGTTTTGGTTTTGATTTGTGCATATTTATGAATTCCATGTATTTTAAAAACGGAGCTTTTAATGTTCTAGCTTTTTACTGTAAGTGATCTTTAAAAACTGCAAAGTGAATATATATTATCTCCTTAGTTATATAACGTACTACATAAATTATAATGTTTAAACATAAGGTCATGATAGAAAAGAGATGAGATAATCGCCAACTGATGCAAACCTATAAAAATGATTTCCTGGCGGAACATTGCAATGGCTAAGAATGTTTTATTTTTCATTTTAAAAAATCTGTGTTGTGTCATCTGTTACATTGTGATTTCAATGAATTAAATAATAAAGAAAACATCTTAACCGAAAAGCATTTATCTTTTTATAAATCTGTTGGGATTAAGAAGTTGAAGACACTATTTTAGTTAAAAATAAAAATACCAAGCTTTCACTTTTTGTAGGTAATCGGAAAAACTAATAGCGTAACAGGTAGAAGTGTCCTTCCGGCCGGAACGAATCCAATGAATCTGATTCCAAAGATGTTTGAAATCAGTCCGAGATAAAAATATGATGGAACGAATCCGGATTCACCCTCACTCGTTCCGAACTGTGGGTGGATCTGAAATTGAACCCGGAACTAAACTTTTCAGCTTTTGTTGGTCGGCATAGAGCAAATTTGCTTTATTTTTTACTAGCATTGTAAAGATCATTTTCCAAACACAAAATTGAAGCAGTTATTAATATTTTAGCTAGGGGTCACTGCGGACTTTATTATTAACAATTTGATCAGCTGTATGAATACATAAAAATATATACACGTCCCCGGTAGATTCAAAGTGGCGTATTAAGAATAGTAACAATTGATAAAAGTGTTCGCTGGTTTCCTGTACGTTTTTAGAAGTTTACGGCTAGTTGTACACCAAGTTAATTTCTGACATATCTTGTAACATGCTTCCCGTTGGCTGATACAACATTCAATGATCAAGTTACAACATTCCGTTAGAGCGATAGCTTTGTGATCTGTTTTATTTTGGAGGGGAATTTCCCTTTTCTCTAGCCATCTGAACTGTATAAGAAACGAAAAGGTTTTTGAATCTGAGTCATAAATAAAAATCAACCCTATTCAATAGTGCAACATGTGAGATTATTCATTCAGGAATCAGAAAATCCCCAGAGCACTTGCAGGAGGAACAAGGAACAGAGCTTAGCAACCACATCAATATTAGATCTCCCTTCAGTAAGGCACCTCGCAAATTAGCAACCTCAAACTTCATTTTCGTTTTATATTATTATTATAATAAATAACAAGTGTGATGTGCGTACTTGTGTATTAATTACTCTTTGTATTGGACATATTATTTTTTAAAGTAGCACTTTTCATAGTCAGGTGATAGTAAATGAATGTACATATACAAAAACTCGAAATAATTTGTATCGTAATGTGTGCAGTACATAAGAGAAGTGAAATCTGGAAGTATTTTAGAGTGTTAAATAAATGCCATATATAAAAATGTTCCGATTTTTTATTAGTTAGCATGGAGGTTCAACAAGTAATTTAGCATGTCACATGAAGCGCAAACGTTCAGCAGTGCTGCACATTGTAAAAAATATAATATACAGTGAAACCCTCTAAAGAAGTTTTCCAAGGGTCCTGAAAAAAAAAACTTCTTAGGCGGGAAAACCTTATAAGTGGGATAAATTGGGCCATTTGATCTTCAAGGGACCGAAAAAACAAAACTTCTTAAGCAGGAAAACATCTTACGCGAGAACTTCTTAAGATGGTTTCACTGTATTCAAGTAGGTCTGGAGCAAATACATTAATTGTGCCAGCTTGTAATGTTGATAAACCTACAAATAAGACTAATGGTTAGTGCCAGTTCTTCATCGGTTTTATCAGTACCGCCACCAGCAGTACCTGAAATTTCACTTCTTCAGCAAAGAACCTATTTCTGTGCATAAATCAAGAAAGATTGATGATCAGTTCTTCTTGATGATAGTCAAGGAATACCACCCCTTTGGCCTTATAGAAGATCCTGAATTTAAAAAATAAATGGCATTATTACGTCCAAGATATAGCCTTCCATCACGAAAAACTATCAGCAATAACCTTTTGTACGAGATGGGCATTTTCCACGTTGGCACGCAGAGGTAGTGTACGCCGCGCTGTTCTTGATGCCGCCGGATCGTATATTGTTACCGCGCGTGTAAGTTAGTGCAGTGAGTGAGGCGGCACCCAAATTAAGATGACCTCCGACTACAAATTATGCCGCTATTCGTAAGGGGCCGAAGACCACCAGGTCTCCCGGCCAAGGGGAATCACGAAATACAATGTTAATAAACCAGTATGAATGAAAAGATGAAAAACATGAGCATTTTTGGAAATACTTGAAACCATAATCCCATTGGATATGGAATATCAGAAATAATATTCGAATAATGAATTCGCTTAATGTAGAGCAATTTAATCGCACAATACTACGACGGGGCATCAGTAATGAGCGGTAAGATTGGAGGCTTGAGTGAGTGAGAAGTGTTTAACCTTATGCCCATTACATACATTGCTATGCACATCAAATGAACCTTATATTGATATCTCAAAATGAGGAAAGGAGAACATTTTTTCAAATTTTAGTAACGTGTCCAAAGTTACTTAACCGCTTGGACACATAAGCTTGTTTTCACAATAATTTAACGTAGGTAGACATAGGAATGACGTATGTCCCGTACCTGAGTTATTAAGATGCGTTGTAGGCAGATAGTTGAAAGCCTACTGTGGATGCCTAGCTCTTCCAGGATTGACACTTTTGTGCGTCTGGGAAAAAAATTGGGAAAATCAATAACCGAGTCTCATCTTGGTGGTTTTCGTTTAACCAAACATTTAAGGCACCAGCTATAATGCTCTGACATGTTATTTCATCAATAATCAAACTCAATTGACTTCTGTTCTGCTGGGGTGTATTCATTTGATGAAAGACACACTTCAGAAAATATTCAGTTTTTTTTAAATCAGTGAGTGAATGGAGTTTGAACAAAAAAATATCAGCTGCTATATCAGATAGTGCTTTAGAGGTGTTGTATTAGAATACCTTGGCGTGTTCTATAATAATTAACGTTTGATGGATAAGTTGTTTATTTACAATTGTAACTTGTAGCGTAAAATTACTACGGCAAAATTTGTAGGTATAACGCAATGAATGCGAGATGGTTGACTGACTGACTTGGCTTGCTGAAGCCCTTATATAGCCGTTCTTGCCACCTCCGCGAACGGTCGGTACGCACGAGAATATGGACACGGCCCTGTGTGTGCTGTAGAAACCTCCAGACCTTTCCATGGATTGGTTAATAATGCCGGCAAGTACTCGGTGCAACGCCTGGTACATAATGGTACTGGACAGGTACTTAGGCAGTGTCCGGCTGTGTAACTACCTATAGGTAGGTCCTGCTATGCAAATTGGTAGTGAATGCAGTGCGAAGATAGTTGTTACAGTGCTGTAAATAATGTTGTAAATGGAATTCGTCTGTGCGGTTGGTCCCATTTTGATCGTTTTGCCCACACCATCAATTTAATTGTTCAGTCCGGGGTGGAAAAAATTAAACCCACTTTGATTAAAGTTAAAGCAATGGTAGATTATTTTAAACATAGCTCCCATGCTTTGGCTAAATTAACCGCCAGACAAAATGACTTTAACTTGCCTCCCGTCAAACTAATCGGAGACGTCATCGCCAGGTGGAATTCCACTTACAAACATGCTGTCGAGGATTTGGTTGCTGAGGGATGCTCTTATTTCAACGTTGACCGTGGAACAACCATCATTGAACTCCTTAATTCAAAATGAATTAAGGAGTTCAATTATTATCGAACACTCCATGAAGAATTTTTAAATATTTCTTGTCGTCACAAATGACGTAAGTAGCGAAAAAAATGTTTCATTGTTAAAGTTATTATTTATACTCCGGCAATGTACACGCACTTGAATCCGTCCGTATTGGGTGTGGAGGTGACTTTCCATTTGAAGTATATGAAATGGCGCACTTCTTGAATGAAGAAGTAAAACAAGAGATTTTCTAAGCTTCTATATTTTAATTTAGCACTTGCATTCTTAAAAAAAATTGTGTAAAAAAAATCTTATTTTTTCTAATAAACAATCAAATTTCGGTAATCAATATCTGTAATAAGTTTCCTCCAAAATCTGTTTTATGTTTTCTTTAAAGCTAACACTAATAATTTTATGATATTATGTTTCTCTTTCTTTCTGATTATATTCATGCTAAGTATAGGGTTTTCTGTTTATTCTTTATGTTAATTCTTATTTTCATATTTTTGTATACGCTTGCTCTATATGTTTTTGCCTTATATTTATGCTCGCTATTTGTTGTTAACTAAGGACACCAGATGGTGTCGTTTAAATAATAATAAAAAATCAAATCTTGAAAAGCAAGTACCGAAGTATTTTTTAACTCCCGCATTATAACAATGGACAGCATTTATTCTTAGGTCAAGAATAAATCACTGTTTGAGTGTTTGATGATTTACAATCATTTCTCGACACGGTCGATGAATTGGTTCCGATTCCGTGTCTTAGATAAGTAAATCGGTTAAGTTCATTCACTCTTGTAACTCCAGAAGACTGGACAACTATCGTTCCCAACTTCGTGACGTTCCACCGTGTCCGGCGAGTCCAGCTGAATGAACTCAATGAGTTTCATTCCAACTGATTCGATGATTCCGGCGGAACGATGCAATGAGTTTGATCCCACAGGATTCAGTGAGTCCGGCGAACCGAAAAGAATCAATGGAACGAGTCCAATGAATCAAGTCCATTCGGCTGAACTCAGAACCGAACTTGTCTCTGAAAAATTTGTGCAAAGACACTTCTAATAGCAGGCTCCCGGTAGAAAATGTAATTAAGTTTATTACGGTAAAGTATAACCAATTTAATATTGTCTGTATTTTTCTTTTGTTAAGCGGTAGCAGCTGTTAGCAGCTGGCTAAAAATCGAAGGTTGGAGGTTTTCTCCTGTCTCTTTTTTCCTCATGCGAACCCGTAACACTCTGTTTCACGTTGACTGCAAATTGGAAGAAACCGTCTGCCGCTAGTATCAACCGATGCGCCGCAGTAAAATGAGATGGTGATATTGAATTTGTTGTGTTAATAAAAGAGACAGAAGACAACGTGAAACAGAATGTTACGGGTTCGCACGAGGAAAAAAGAGACAGGAGAGAATAGCCAGCTGCTAACAGCCCGATATGTGGGGCTGTTCGCAGCATGGTGTTGTAGACCGCTTTAATAATCAGAATTTTGATAAAGTATAAAACAGATAACTTTTTGTTTGATGGATCTTGCTAGATGGTCATTTTTTGACTCGCTCAATAAATTGTGCCAAATGAAACTAGTTTAGATATAAAAATACTCTTTTATAATGTAAAATTAACAGTGATTACATATTATTATATCAGAATTATAAAACTTAAAATTAATGGTTCCCGCGAAAACCGGTTAACTGGCACTTAGTATTCCTCTTCACTTCCTAAAGCCTAATCGACTGCGGTTGCAATATATAAAATATCAGATGTTTAAGGTAGTGAAATAATTCGAACATTTCAATAGATTTTATATCTTCAGCTTGCCATCAAAGTGTTTCTTCAGGGTTTGCCAGCACTCATTATACTTTGCATCCAACTTCTGGCAAGTGTCTTCCCCCCATTTCGTCACTGCCATACTCAGCGATGACTCAAACATGAATGCCTGAAAAAAAATATGGTAACACATACATATTTATAATTCCACAATGGAAAAATATGAAGCAACATGGTTTTGGTTAAAAATATTGTGGAGTATAATGTCAAATTTAATTGCCATTGTTTTAACAGTGATTTTTTTTTCTTTTACCACACGGGGCTATTTTTCTACAGACCTATGTCATTTTTGGGGATGCCGTATAAATGGGCTTCTTAAGTAAAGGAAGGAGATGAATTTCTGGGAAGGAAAAAGATTTGAGGGGTGAGTAGGAATCTAGAGGTCGGTGTGGCCAGGAGTGATGTATGAATTCATTCCTCCGAGAGCGTTCGGCTGGAGATGTCAAAGGGAGATTTTTTTAAAATTTAACAAAATAAAAAAAGTACCTATGTAAACAAATAATCAAATACCTATCATAAAATAAATAATATTATTTATATTTTTAATATGTATTTATTTTTTTATAGGAAAAAACTCCCTTTTTAACTTTTGAAGGTTACTCCCGTCAATGTAATATATCATTGAAGAAGAAGATAACAATAATAATCTAAATTAAAATATGAAAATGAACTAGACACAGAAACATAATGGTCTCAACTGGGACTTGAACCCAGATCTCACGTCTTACCCGGACGGCGCTCTACCAATTCAGCCATTGCGTCCGATTATAAATCCGCCATATTATAAAATATTATTTCTTTATTTTCCACTTAAAACGCACCTAAAGGGTTAAAGGTTAAATACGTATATTCTGGAAGAGTTAGGCCTCCGCAAAAGGCTTCAACTGTCTGCTTACAGCATATCCTAAGATATTTTTTACACATCGGTCGAGAAACTCATGGTCGCTGGCAAAGTTGAAGACAGGAGAAGCAGAGGAAGACCACCGATGCATTGGAGTGATCAAATATCACAGGCATCCGAAACTTTGCTCGGCTCCATACAGTGCAGAACCGCGAGGAGTGGAGGAGCCTTGTTCACAAGAGGGTTCAGTTCAGAATGGGGATATGATTCCAGCAATGAGGCAACCTCTAAAGAAGAACGAAATTACATACCTGAGTTCCTTGCGCTATTTTCTGCGGGCCAAGTACTGCGTTGCTGGCAGCCTCGAAGCACTCCGTGTCTGGCCCATGGGGGGTCATCATAGAGTGGAGGGAAGCACCTCCGGGCAGGAAGCCCCCTTCCTTAGCCTCGTAGCTTCCCAGGATCAGCCCCATGAACTCACTCATGCAATTTCCTAACAAAGCACATACTTATATTATTAGAAAAAAATAATATTTTGCAAAATTTTTTAATCTAATTTAAAATGGTATTCGGTGTGGCTGTTGTGTGATTTTTTTTCTATGAAATGAATATAATACTGTTTTTACATACTATGATAATATGGTGGCCTGAATGTGTCCTCCTGAACAGACCATCTCGGAGGGAAAATAACAAAATCGGCGATGGCAGTTCCTGCCTTTGTAGAAGGACATGTCAACACAGTGAAAATTGAAGGATCCTGTAATAAAAATTCACATCGCTATAGTACCCAACTAATTTATCATATTCAAAATTTTGTTGCTGACTGTTGGAGGCATTTAATAGAAATAAATAAGAGGGACCTCTACCATAGTGCAAACAATTAAAAACAAGCTAATTGAATAATATAATAATATGTATTCCACAATGGTAAAGAACCAGTCTTTTTAGTGGAGTTATAAGAACCAATGCAGTGATGTTTGTAACAAAACTCTACAAACAAGAAATCATGCTTTATGAAAGAGTGCACCCCCTTTTATATGTATCATGAGAAACTTACGCAATGATCAAATGAAACAGAATTGATGACCATGAAGTTGTTGAGTTGATACTTGTAGGGAACGTAGTTGCCGTGCCATGCAACCACGTCAAAGGGAGAATGATCTTGTTCCGCTACAAACAGGGCGCCTTGGTATTTGTTTATTATTTTGAATCCTGAAAAAGATTCAAGAAATTAATTTCGTGTATGTATCAACATGCTGTTGCTGAAGGTTTATAATTTATTGTGAATTTTACCTTCAACTTCTCTGTCTTCGAAAGCAGCCACTGGAGTAAGGAAGTCGCGTGGATTTGCCAATCCATTTGCACCGATGGGACCCAAATCAGGGAGCTTAAAATGGCCATCAAAAACTTCCAAAATGTAACCTCTGAAATTTTATTTTCTTGATGAAAGCATTTTTCCGGAGATATATTTATGTAAGTACATCTGCAATTATGTAGTTTATCTTCGCAAATTACAAGTAAATTTTGTTTTGAGAATTGTTAAAATATGTAAATCAAACAAATTAATAAAATAACCTTGAAGGGCCATCCACCTCCACGCTGAATCTCATTCCTTGCTGTATTACACATATCTCATTAGGTCCTGCATCCAGTTTTCCAAATTCTGTGTTAATTTTCAACTCTCCTTCCTGGGGCACTGAAAGATAACAATATTTAAACATTTAGGCATGGAACTTCATCCCGCTGGCTCCTAGATTTAGGATAAGTGGCCCTGCCCCAATTTTTTAAATTTTGTTAGATGTTTTGAAAACATTTTGCAGGAGACGTGCCTTTATTACTACAAGCACATCCCAGTTATTACCATGAGTAGGTATTTACCAATAAGGAAGTCTCCATCACTGTTATACACGGCAGAGTTGTCCATAGAATTGTTGCATGCGTAGATGTGAATGGCTATTCCGTGCCTGGTGCGAGGGTCCCCGGCACCACACACCGTATGCAGGCCAGTTACAAAATCTACTTTACCGTCAGCCTCTGCAGGCAGATCAAATGGCTTCCACCTCAACTGAAATAGTAATACATGACTTAAAAGTCTTAACGGATGTGTGCAAAGATTGCCAACAGAATGAATAGGTACTGAACAAAAAAGGTACTGAACAATCAGTAATTAACAGAAAAGACCCCAAGTTGGTCACCCCAAGACCACTAGGATAAATAAATGCAGAAGCTGTGCTGGAAGAGACTGAGTATGCAATAGACGAGTGCAAGATAGGGATATCTGAAGACACCTTGTCGTAGTAGCGAGTCCCTGACCCAAGAGAAACCTATTATAGAAATTATAATGACGTTATTTATATGCCACAAATAAAAAACATAAGTGGTATTACTTTACCTGATTAGGATTCGGATATTGCTCATCCCAATTGTGACTCATATATTTCCCTTCACGGTATTTTGTAAATGGTCTATGGATTACAGATGGACGAATTCTGAAATAAATTCTCTGTGAGAAGCTGACTTTAATTAATTAAAATAGTTAATGAAAACCAGTTGAACGAAACTGTGAGAAACTGACTGTAAACGATGAAAATTAGTTAACTGATTAATAAATTACCTATAGAGCCAAGAGCGCACATTTTCATGGCGGGGCGCAGTGAAGGCTGACCCGGACAACTGCTCCGGGTAGAGGCCGAAGGGGGCTCTCTGGGGGGAGTTCCGCCCCTTGGGTAGGGCTCCCTCGTAACCCGGGGCCTCCGATTGGAACTCTGACCCAAAACCTGATAAATACTTCAAGGCAAAGAATATTATTATCATCATTCAAATAATTGCTCCCCAATAGATACGAAAGATATAATACATATTGCTAAAATAAAAATAACTGAAAAACAAGTAAAAGTAACATTTTCACAGTACTTACCTACTTATATTAAATTTAATACACACAATTTATTATGTACAGGTAAAAATTTTATAATAATTTATACTGAAAGAGATTAATTGAAAGTTTATTTATGTAAGTACAAGTAAATTAAATTTAGACTACTAAATTAATTATAAAAATAGGTAAACTTAAAAAAAAATCTAAAATGATGTTTTTTATTATTTTGGAAAAAGCATTTGATGCGATACCCAAAAAAGGGTGAAAATTGATAATGAAAATAAATATGATTAATTTCACTTGAGAATTTATTTACCTTTAATTGCGCCATAATATTTAAAATAAACAAAACTTTGCTGGAATATTCGCGACTTTAGCGTTAACTCTATTCGAGAAGAATGAATACAAATAATGATTTGAATCTTGATTGTGGATTATACCTCCTAGTGACAACACATTAAAAGGACCAGTTTAAGATAATATTGCTGAATTATTCAGTATTCAGGTATTGCATTTGTAAACAAACTTAATTTATGCAAATAACAAATAGTTTTCATAAAGAATTTAAATACCTAACTGCGAAATACGGGTTTTGTTTTGATATCTACTCCGTTGAGTTCAGTTGCTAAGAAGTGTGACGAGAATATATGATATAACAGCCGACGTGGTTGAGGGGCAAGACTCAGTACTACCAATCCGAAGGTTGCGGGTTCGAACCCGGCGTGCGCAAATAAATTTTATTTGATTAATTTGTGTTATTTCACAATTAATTAAATACATAAATACACAGTCGAACGATACAGTTAAATATTGACGGTCCCGAAGAACAATGTCGGATGTGTGATTTTGTAATTTTGCAGAAGGGCTTTTTAAAGTTACAGTTAATTGTATTTAATTACATTTTTAAAATACTTAAAATACAGACTATTAAATCATCAAAAAGAAGTTAAAATAAGCCAAAAAGATGATTTTCAATTTTTATCAGATCCGACATTGTTCTTCGGGACCATCGATACGATCGAATTGGATAGGGACACATTAGCGCAATCGAAAGCCGAAGGTTCCAGGTTCGAATCCTAGATGTGACCTTATCTTTTTCTGATTTTTAATTTCATTAATTAAAATAAACATTTTTGGCGATTCATGAATTAATTTATAACTAACTTCTATGTAACTTCTCATACATCTAAGTTATACTTCTTTGTTATTAAAAAAAAATTATTTATTTAAAATGTTCGAAGTTCGTTACTTAAAAACAGAAGGTAGGTATGGCTTTCATTTTAAACGAGGATATCATCTTATTAAACAACATTCCACTTATTTTACATAATACAAAATTCAA
Source organism: Limnephilus auricula (assembly GCA_951813805.1). Lineage (NCBI taxonomy): Eukaryota > Metazoa > Arthropoda > Insecta > Trichoptera > Limnephilidae > Limnephilus > Limnephilus auricula. Next base: position 18,066,219 of record OX638388.1, on the reverse strand, counting down.
GGAAAACCAGAATTAAATTGTTTACAATAATGACCATCAATAACAAACATCCAATGAAATGGCGAGCAAATGCCACACCTCCAGTGAACCCAGCGGAAAATACCTCCTCAATACTTACCTAGGAAAGTACTTAAACATTTTTTTAACATAAAATGCTGTACTACTAAATAAAATTGGTTTTTCTTTTGTGACACTCTTCTTTATATAATGGAAGAGCAAGACAGATAATATTATTCCAAGCCAAATAATATTAAATGAAACAAAATACTTTGTGTAAACCACATGTTATAATATCTAATTTTGCGAAGATTGAAGAACCAAATAATATTATTTCTAAAACGTTTTTATTAAACGACATTTCAATTTTACAGGCGGGTATGGATACACCATATCTAATGTGTATCCAGGATCATTAGTTTAATCCGATAATTGACCATAAATGGGCAATGATAGCGGATGCAGCCCTAGTCAGTTGGGTCACTCTGGTTCCATGTCTGATGACCATTGGTGGATAAAAAAAACCATATGGTCAAATCAACCAAAGTTTCATGGAAAAACATACACAAAGATGCACTACCCTGTCTGGCAGCGAGGGTGATTTTCTCCTCGGTGATCCAGAGACTGACATTGTGTCAGGGCCAGCTTGCAGGACTCCAGGGGCAAGCAAAATGAAGCGGAGGAAAGCCAGTCGTTCTGAGTTTGAAAAGAACTCCTGGATGATTCAATGCTCCAAAATCCTAAGTAGAAACGACCTGGATGAAAGCGATACCCAGAACCGAAGAAGCTACAACCTGAGAACGAGGAGAGCCGACCCCAACATCCTACCTAGGCAATGAGTTGGGACAGTGCAAGGAAGAAGAAGAGTTTGGATACCGCCATCCTGGGAACTATTTATTTGTTAACCAACATCTTTGGGTCACTCCAAATGTTTGGTGACTTAGCGGGGGTGCCAGGGTTGGTGGAGTGAGGTTTGTCCAAGTCTTGATGATGGATGTGTCTGCCCAACAGCTGTGTGGCGGGTCAGATCGGGAGAGGTCGGTTGAGTCCTTTGACCTTTTGTCTTCCAAATAAATTTTTTTTTTGTGTATAAGTTCTCATGTCGATAGAGTTGTTTACTTCAACGAATTGTGACAAAGGAAACATTTATGGACAATGATTTCCATGATGAAGCCTCTTAAGGAAGAGTGCTGTTTACCTCTAAATCAGTTTTATTTACCAGCAATCTGCGGCCCGCGAACCTATTCGGTAAAGTAAGTAAAATTTACAGTAAAGAATATTCAATGGTTTCTTTTGTTTTGCAAAAAGGGTTAGCGAAAAAAGTTGTCTTTCTCCAAAGTTTTGAATCAGCCTAATTAGTTAGATTTTCTTACATAAAGACAAAATTGCATAGAAAAAACTTTGCAGCGCAGCGCTTTTCTTATTGAGATCTACGTTTGATGTTTGAGTTTTCTTGACTAAATTTTGATTAACTTGCCGAATGACAAAAATCAACAGTTGCCCAAAATTTCAAGTAGGCATTTTTATAATATATATTCATTAATATTTCAGAATGATTAAAATCAACAGCATTTATTGGTTTACGTTCTGTAATTGTTTTATTGAAAAATCACCATTTTTGAAAATTCAAATAGGTTTGCGACACCTACAACAGTAAATTTAACAATGTCAAGCTGTAGGTGTAACCCCTACGGCCAGTGAACAAATTGAAGATGGACAGATTGGCCATCCGTCTAAAAAGGTTGATCATTACTGCTTAAGATAGATAGATAATGAAATTCTAAACAAAATGGTATATAACAAATTTTTGGTATTTATAACTAATATTGGATACACAATAATATTATAAAAAGTGCAAAATCATTTTGGGTTCTGGGTGTAGTATCAATTTAAGCTGTTAACTAGCATGCAGATTCACTCTTAAGTTAATACAGTTTTGTGTTCAGAATGTAACGGTTAATTTCCAGTTGTGGATTCATCTCCTGACACATTTCGAAGGAAACCATTCTCTTATTCAAAGTGCAGTTATAAAAAGTTCCAGTTGCAGACTATGTATGTGCTGCCAGAATCAAAGAAAAATCATTTTCATTTTCTGAATGTAGTTTTAATCCCCCGCATACAGATTTAATTTAAACAGTTTTGTGCAGATTCATCCATCATGACTGTTCTGTGTATAGCTATAATTTATGGACTTAAAAACTGCTATTAGTTCAAATCCGCTGCTGACGCAATTCAAAGGATATACCATTCTCGCGCTTTCGACAGTTGTGTATATGATTTCTACCTCCCCCCCTCGGCGGAAAATCTACGTGCGGCAAGCTGGTTATGCTACAAACATTCAAATGGCCCCTGACAGCAAAAAGATTCCCCACCCCAGCACAAGAGTGTCCCGCATTGATATCTTATAAAGTTGGCTGCCATAGTTAATGTCCCCGTACACTTCTGTTATTCTAACTGTAAATTAAGTACTTTTTGTTTCTCTACCTATTACATTTTCAACCCTTTGGTTTTTTATGCAAGAAATAATTTTAATTTATTAACAAAATATTTAATAAAACAAAACGAACTTATAATCTGTTTATTATAGCAAAAATATACATAAATAATAATAGATTTTAAATTAAAATTCATTGAAAACATCATGGAACCATAATTATTCATAAAATACATTTTAACTACGTATTCTGTACTGCGTTCACCAAGAAGAAATCAAATAAAAAAAAACAAAGTACCAAATTAATTAAAATGCCTTGCATCGAAAAGGGAACACAATTTATTCTTACGCAAGCATATTACACAATGCACTTAAACCCTTTAAAACACAAAATATATGCAAATCACATTTTTTCAATAGTCCCTTTCATGAAATTGACCAGCAGTTTCATTTTCCTACGAGTTTAACACTTTTTAAAAAATGTATTTTTTATAATTTTTTTAAAACCTTTATTTTTTTTTATATAATGTAAATAATTTATTTATTTGCTATTCTTATTTTGCTTATTGTTTTTTTTTACATATGAATTAATAAACTTTTTAAAGCTCCATAGCTCATGATGGTAGGGAGCTGTAAATAATCGTTCTGATGTCGCCATTCCAGATAGAAAAAGCTGCACAAATTTCATAAAGCCAATTCTCAGTGTTGTCAATATTTTGCTGTTTCATTATTGTTTAAATAATAGTACATAAAACAGTACAAATTGCAAGGATGCCCCAGCCCCAGCAGAAACACGTGGTTCGTTTGATGGATTCCCTATTTTAACAAATTACAAACTTTAGAGCACAGGCGTCAGGTAGGAATGCTTGTTGTTCGTGTTCTACTGGTATTTGAATGGAAGATACTTAGAGAAATTAGCGTCATTGATCCCTTCGGCACCTGTTTGTCACATGAGAATGGGTCGATTCTATGACTCATTTTTTAATGCAACAGCTCGGATGTGGAACGATTTGCCGGCCTCTGTATTTTCTGAGGACACGAGTCCCTTCAAGACCCATGTTCACTCCTTCCTATCATATCACCAAAAAGATCTTCCACACAGCATCCCTAAAGATGATATAGGTCCTGAGGGAAATTATTTTCCTCAGGGCCTCCTGTTAATGTTAATGTAAACAAAAAAAAATCACATTCTTCTTTCTATTTAAGACTTGTTTGATTTTAAAATGATTCCCTTTCAATGTGCAGTAACAGAGTAGCGTAATGCTGTTAGAACAGGGTCATGTCTTGATAGTCGGTGATTTCACGTCCGTCACGGTGGTGCCCCTTCTGCGAGTGGGATGTGGAGAGGGTGCACCAGGCTGAGGAGGAAGAAGCCTCATTTATCCGCTCCATCTGCGGCTGGCGGCGAGCCATTGAAACCTTGATAAGATAAATTTAATCACATATTATGTATCTTTAATTAATATCTTTATTACAATATTACTAGGCACATGCAAGTATTATGTTTTCTAAGTATAGACGTCATTAGACACATGATGACTGTAAGCGTCATTGTTTGTTGTATAACCACTCGAGCGCTTTTTGCCACATTATGTCACTATTTCCAAAACCTCGGATTGCTTTGTTGCCAAAATGTGGCAAATTTTCAAATTTTTTTTTTTTATTAAATCGACTACATAATATATTGTACATTCAAAATATAACAAAATAAATATTCTCTAGATTCTTTAAAATGTTTTAAGGTTTAAGATTTAATTATATTTTTTTTATAAATCCTACAAACATATGATAATAGACAAAAGATAAGGGAATTCATTGGCTACATAGAACTATAATCAGTGTGTATGTCTCCATATTCAAATTCAGAGGTATGATTTTTTTAATGTGGGCGGAAAAATTTCCTTTAGCAATCCGAGAAAAAATATTTTAATTGCTCTGTCGCTCCAGTGGATAACCACTAGCTACCCAAATTTGTCACTAATGTTCTTCTCATATAATTCTCTAGATAATGTTTTGTATCGTGTAGCGGCATCATTTTAAATGGATTTATTAAAATTAAGCTCCTATTTACATTTTTAACTGAATGAGTTAAACCTCAATAATATTTTAATTAATGAAGATAATATTAGCAAAACTCAATTAATTAATCCTGAGTTTGTGTCCCAGACGTATCCGTATCTTTTTCTGATTTTTCAGTTTCAGATTTTCAATTGAACTTCGCTAATATTCGCAAAATTGCATTTTTGAAGTAAATACTTCTTTACGCGCGGTTGACTTGGGGGGTAAGCTGGCGAATGCGTTACGGAAATTGAAATGCATTACGAAAAGGCGTTATATCGGGCGACTGTAGGAGCAAGAGAGAGCAGTGCGAGCGCACAATTTCTTTCTCTCTTCCTCTCATAGCCAGTCATCATATATGTCATGCGGATGTATAGATGGAACTAAAGAAGTATTTACTTGAGTCGTGTGGTCTAAAGCACACTCGTATTTTTTTATAAGTGTCTTGACTATAGACATTTCCAGTAGACCACAGACAACATACAGATGTTGGAGTATTCAATATTGCCCCAAATAAGTTCAAGGTAGGGCAATTTCGGCAATTACCAAATGAAATCCACACATTTATAAATTTAAGGTTTTATTTTTAATTTTTATGAAACCAATAAATATGATGAAATGTAGGTAAATTCATTGACTTAAAACCACAGTGATATGTTTAAATATTAACATTTGTAGAAGTGACTTTTTTATGGAATGAGTGCGGCCGAATCCAAAACCGAACGCCAGGGAAACTCTATAACTTAAGAGGAACAGCTGCACGGCCTTTTACATACAAAACTCAAATTAGAATTTGAGGCCAAAATACCCAACCAAACTGAATAATTATTTTTTAAATCAAAACGTATAGCATATAATTATCTAGTATGGACATGTGCTATCGTTCGAGAGGATGAATGTCTGCGGGTGAAACTGTTAGTGATAATGTAAATATATTGATATTTATAAGTATCACTGTAGTTAGTAGTTGAATGATGAACTGTAGTGTCACTGTCCGTACGAAGATCTGCAGATGTCATGTTTTATGATGGCCTGAACGTGTCAATGTCAGTAGTATTTGAAGTGAGTGTGAAGGTCTGCAGGAATCATTGTCAGTTGTTGTGATAACGTGAAAGGTTTTGTTTTCACATAAAAAAATCTTTTTGTTATGTTAATTTGGAAGCATATCGTCGCAAGAAAGCAATACTGCTGTAACAGCCAAAAACCAAATTGTTCACCAGAGCCAAAAAACTTTTAATATTTTAGAAAAAAATTCATAACTTTTAAACCAGTGGTTACAGAAATGCCATTTTTAAAATGCTTAGCTGAAAAAATATGATCTTTATTTTCAGCTGCATAAATTGCTGTGAGCGCCAAAGTATATCAATATGAAAATTTTGAATAGCGGTAAATATTTTGGGCTAAATTCGTTTGGTTTACAACACCATAACGTACAAATAACGATTACGCACAACATTTATAATTGTTGTAAACACACTAACTTATTCTAAAAAGTGCTGACAAGTTGTAGTAAACGACAAGTGTTATTAGAAAGCAAATAAATAAAATTTAGTAACCGCCGCGAAAACTTAAATGCAATCTTTGAAAGTGCTGTAAGCACCAACCGAACGTGTAATTTTTCCGTGTAGGTGATATTGTCGTTTCTTTTCAAAATTGAATTTTGTCGTAACCGCCAAACGTAAAAAACACATAATTTTTAGGTGTGTACATCAGTTAAAAAACGTATTATTGACAAAATGGCTAACTTTTCCAACGTCGTACAGTTCTTATTTATCATTGTAGAGTCACGGGACCCAGATAGATCGACGCAGAAAAAAATCCTTCAAAAAGTATTTTCGTAAATAGTGGTGGTAAAAGCAGTATTGCTTTCCTGCAACGATATTATTTGATTTTATGGCACCCTTGAAAAGTTGTCCTCTTTATAAAATAAAAATGTAATTCTAAATACCGAGAGTTGTATTCCTCCCGGCGCGGTCCCATCCAAAATATTTATGGCACTCTGGGCTGCTTCCGGCCTCTCGTATGTGACAAATCCCCTAAAATGAAAATAAATATTAAGACTCGCTTAAAAATAAAATGGAAGATTTACATTATTTTACAGATTAATGGTACTGGCAGACTTGCTCATTAGTAGCATGCTCTATTGCTTCTAATAAGCAAATGCTACCTAGTAGCATACATGTCACATCCAAATAAGCATGCTCACAAATGGAAGGGGAAATGAACATGCTCATTTATGAGCATGTGTGTCAGTACCATTAATAACTCAGGGACGGGACATACGTCATTCCTATGTCTACCTACGTTAAATTATCGTGAAAACAAGCTTATGTGTCCAAGCGGTTAAGTAAAACTTTTGGTAAACCAAAGATTTTCTTTGATTTTAACAGATTTTTTTACAGTAACTCCAAATTGGAGGATTCGAGGAAAATATTTTCTTTCAGGGCCTATGTCATCTTTGGGGATGCTGTGTAAAAGGTCTTTTAAATTAAAGGAATGAGAAGAAGTTTGAGAAGAAAAAGAATATGATGGGTGGGTAGGAATCTGAGGGACAGTGTGTTCATTAGTATCGTAAGTATGAACCATTCTTCCCATTGCAGTGCTAAGCGAAGGGTCGAGAGAGTCCGGCTCACCCCATGAACCCGGACACCCCTGCTAAGTCACCAAACATAGTGAACCATTTAGCGAAACACCAAACATCAATTATGTTATGAATATATTACCGATTCTTCTCAATTTCCATGGATATGTTGACAATGGCACCAATTGATGCCATGTGTTTTCTCAGATGTTCTTCCGTTATTTTATGGCCAGACACAAATACGGTTTTTGGCTTCTGGGGTTCCACACGTTCTTCCCTGAAAATTAAACTACTATTAAAAATTCGGCATACCAACCAGAGATTTAGAGCAGAACACTTTTAATTTGCAACTCACAATAAATTCAAATTTGAATATCAAAAATTAAAAGAATGCATACTTTTCTCGGGCCCCCACAAAAGTGTCGTAGAGGTTGACAACACGGGGAGGAGACTTCTCATCGGGAGGTTCATGCGCTGAACTGAAGGGCTGGTAGGACGCCGCCCCCCTCTCGGGCCCGGGTCCGCTGACGGGGCGCTCTCGTCCTGAAAAACATATTTTATACCCTTTGTGACAATGCTGGGCAGAAGATATTTTCTCCTCACAAAATTCCCAATAAATATTTTTTTTTATTATTGAAATAGGCAATTCACCCTAAGGAGAATGCTTTGTGTCATTAAAGTTAGGAAAGATTGTCAAGTTTTTGAGGATAATCTTATAAGGAGACAGGAAAAATCAAATATTGAACTCATTTAAGTCTATGAACTTGTATAAAACTGAAAAAAACGCGAAAATTTGAGAGACAGCAAATACGGAATACTAAGGGGAGAATGGTGGGTGATTTTAATAAGCAAATATATGCTTTTGAAGGAAGAACGATTTTTACAATTAAAGAAGATATGGTTAAGAGTCTTATTAACGTACAAACACATTTGAAGAAGAAGAATCTCATAAAAATGCTATAAAATTATTGGTAATAGTAAATTTTCTCACAGCCTATCTTTTAAGGCACAGTACTGCCCAGTATTGAGTTTCGGCCAATAAACGAGTTTCAGTGATGGTTTCGGTTTTGGCCTAAAATTAACAGAAACTTTGGTTCAGTCGAATTCTGCATAATGCCATCAGCTTAATGAAAATGAGTTTTGGTAATTGGTTTATATAAGCAGCCACAGATAAATCCCTCATGAAAGGAAGTGTCAGTATAGAGGCAAATGTATTGGCATATGGATGTGAGGCGCTGACACTGATGGCAAAGATAGCGGGAATGATGGATACTTTGAAAGAAAAGTGTTGAGGAGAATATGTGGTCCCGTGAAAGAGGGGGAACAGTGGCGCATCCGGCACAACAAAGAACTATATGATATATATCAGGCCCCCAACATCTCAGCCCATATGAGACTCCTCAGGTTGAGATAGGGTGGGCATGTACAGAGAATGCCGGACACACGCGTCCCAAAAAGAATTATGACTGGACACCCAGGTGGAAAGAGAAAAGTGGGAAGACCCAGACTGAGGTGGGAAGACGAGGTAAGAGGGGATGCAGCACAGCTTCTCCAGGTAACAAACTGGAAGTCAGCCGCTGAGGACAGGAGGAGTTGGAGGCGAATGTTGCGGGAGGCCAAAGCTCGATGGGCTGTAGCGCCATTGAAGAAGAAGAAGAATGATTAAAATATATTTTAAGGTTAGGTTAAGTAGCAATAAACTATACGACACTTTTTGATTGATAAATAGATTAATGATAGTATAAGCATGTTTCCAGGTTTTAATATGCGCTGGCAAGTGAAAAGCAGACTGTGATACGCTTCTCTTCACATCGCTTGTACTATTATATTATTAACCTTACACTAATGGAAGACACCCTCAGTATGGTTCTGGTGAAATAGTATTGAAACATTGCTCGAAATTGCCTTAGCCATGTTTGGTGACCAGATCTGAGTAGCCAGGTGTAGGTACTTCCCCACCTTCCTATATCCCCATCTCTTTTCCCTACTCACTACCTTCAGTCCAACAACAAACCCCAATCTAAGATGCCATAGTCTCACTGGGTCCAGACTGCAGTATAAGCAAGGATCGCCCGTAACCTAAGAGATTATAAGTGACTGATATATATTGGGCATAACAGAGCTTAATTAGGTAAACTTTCGATCGAACTGGCCACGCTTATTACGAAGATACTTTGTTTGGCGGCCAGCTGTCAGTTTGATATGTTGGTATTCCCGACAGAACTAGGAGCTAGATGCTAGATGATCGTCGCCGACTTCATGCGAAACATAATTGGCGCGTATAAAAACACTAAATAATTCATTTATAATAATAAATATTTTTTTCAAAAAACCTTTAGATTCACCTGAATTAATGTAAAAGACAACTTTTTGCATTCGGGGAAGTGGAATATATTGCAATTAAAATTTCCGTAAATTAAAAATTTACTGCCGCGTACGAGAGCGCGATGCCGCGATATTTGGCGGCCCGATATAATACCGTAATATAACGAGGAGCTAGAAATATGTCACTACTAGACAATCTATGCGAATTAGGTAAGCACTAGTTTGGCGAAATTCTGGAAATAAAATACAGTAAATTGAATAAAGACCTTTAGGCACGTTTTTTTTTTACATTAAATTTTTTAATGTTAAAAGGTTTACCTAAAAATCTGTTTTAGCACTAGTTTGGCGAATACTGGAAATAAGGGGAGAGTACGATTTCCGTGGCGCCGACATTTGACGATGGATTTTGATAAATTGATCCAAAATAAATCGAAAATGAAGAATAATTCGATATCTTGCTTCGTTTCGAGATATCGACACTATGAAGTTTTTTAGTGATTTAATAAAAAAAATACATTCATTTTTGTATCACAAACCATGTTACACAAACCTAGCGTAGCCGCTAAACTACTTGAAAACTGGGATGTTTTTCTTGCCTTGACGCGAGCAGGCGCTATAAAGGGGGCACTTTCTTTTGTATCACAAACCATGTTACACAAACCTAGCGCAGCCCCTAAACTACTTTAAAACTGTCATGTTTGTGTAACATGGTTTGTGATACAAAAGAAAGTGCCCCCATCGTAGCGCCTGCTCGCGTCAAGGCAAGGAAAACATCCCAGTTTTCAAGTAGTTTAGCGGCTACGCTAGGTTTGTGTAACATGGTTTATGATACAAAAGAAAGTGCCCCCTTCGTAGCGCCTGCTCGCGTCAAGGCAAGGAAAACATCCCAGTTTTCAAGTAGTTTAGCGGCTACGCTAGGTTTGTGTAACATGGTTTGTGATACAAAAGAAAGTGCCCCCTTCGTAGCGCCTGCTCGCGTCAAGGCAAGGAAAACATCCCAGTTTTCAAGTAGTTTAGCGGCTACGCTAGGTTTGTCTAACATGGTTTGTGATACAAAAGAAAGTGCCCCCTTCGTAGCGCCTGCTCGCGTCAAGGCAAGAAAAACATCCCAGTTTTCAAGTAGTTTAGCGGCTACGCTAGGTTTGTGTAACATGGTTTGTGATACAAAAATGAATGTTTTGACTAGTTTTTTTTATTCAATTATATTAATTTATTTTTAGTAATTTAATTTAATAGGATACATGAACTGTATGTAATACAGTGTTATCGATGCTTTAATATATGTAAAAAAAGTTTACTACAATCGAAAATCGTACTTAAAACACCAAAAAAATTATTAAATTAATTAATTCACTTTCAAAGTTGTTTGAAAATTCAAATATCAAAACCGAGTCATCATTGACTGGCGACATTGTGACGTCTCACCGTACTCCCGTCCCGAGTTCGAGCTGTTTGGTAAAAAAAAAGTGTGATTGTTCCCTATTGTTTCTAGCCGTTCTGACTGTGAAATGATTCTGATTAGAGGTTTGTTTACATTATATTATTATAAATGAATTATTTAGTGTTTTTATACGCGCCAATTATGTTTCGCATGAAGTCGGCGACGATCATCTAGCATCTAGCTCCTAGTTCTGTCGGGAATACCAACATATCAAACTGACAGCTGGCCGCCAAACAAAGTATCTTCGTAATAAGCGTGGCCAGTTCGATCGAAAGTTTACCATATATTGGGCATAACAGAGCTTAATTACACAACCACAACGTGCATTCACTGAAAGAAATATAATTTCTTTACCTCCTCTAGGCCTCTTAAATGTGAGAAGATCTGTCCGGGGAGGTGGAGTTTTGATGGCCTGAATTGCTCCACTTTTGAGCAGCTTTCTGGCTATTTCTCTCGCGTCACGCGCTTCCGCAGCGCGTTTGGGGAGAATAGGTTTCTCTGCTTCGGGTTTTGGGGCTTTCAGAGCCACCAAAGCTTTTTTCTTTTTCTTTAACTTCTGGTATTTAGCTTGAAGCATCAACTCCTCTTCTGTTAAATTTGACGGAAAGTGTAAGTAAACCATTTTAATAAAAAAATGTCACAAACTAAAGTGTTTTTTTGTATAAATTTATGTCAAAAACTTTGAAAATGGTATCATCCAAGTCGGCAACAAGTAGCAATGGCTGCTCGCAAATTTGTTATGACGTTTGACAGTTCATGAGGTCATAGACAAAATAATATTAAAACCATAAATAAAATAAACAATAAACAATATCAAACCAATAACAAAACGATATCATTTTTCTATGGCCCAACGGAATATTATTGCCGGCGCGGAATCAAATAATAAAAACTGATATTATCATGTTGGGGCGTTCAGAGAAGCGCCCCGGAGATGATCAATATCAATGGCAGATATTCCGGAAAGCTCGAAGCAGCTAGCGCTGGTGTGGTTGGATATCATGTTTTTTTTTTTTTATAGTGAATAACCTCACAAGAGTCCCGACTGCTCCCGTCTGGAGCCACTGAGACTATGGCATCCCCAATTGGGGTACGTTGTGATGCTGAAGTGGGGAAGGAAAGGAGATGGGGTAGAGGAAGGTGGGGAAGTACCTGGCTATTCAGATCTAGTCACTAAACGCGGCTAAAGCCATTTCAAGCGACGTTACAATTATTTACAACGGTGGTCTTACACCAGGGCAATACTGAGAGTATCTTCCACTCTGGAACGTGCCACAAATATACCTTATATTATTTTTAATTAATTAACTGTGAAATAACACAAATTAATAAAATAAAATTTATTTGCGCACGCCGGGTTCGAACCCGCGACCTTTGGAATAGGACTCTAAAGCGTTACCACTGGACTACGCCGGCAATCATATTGTTTTAAGGACTTAAAGAAATTTTAAAAAAAGATTGATAAAATTAATGGTTGGAATGTGAAGGAGTTTAAAAAATGAATTGAGAAATACAAATGTTTCGATCAATTTTGAAAGCAGAAACTCCACTTAAAAAAAAAAGCCAGATTTTGTATTTAAAATAATCTTTACCAACATGATTATCAGCTTGTTTTTTCAAAACCAGCTCAATTTATATTTTTACCAGAGAAAAATTGACTTTAATATATAATTTTATTTCCAAACAAGCCAAATCCCTACTCACTGTCATATAGAATTGAACCATCTCCACTACGACCAATTACAGAACGAGATTTCGCAAAGATGGCGGCCAGTTTATTGCATTCATATGCATTGTTTATTCAAATCCAACAAAATCCAATTTACTTCACACCAAACAGAGCCAAAGTCACTGTGGAGTTGGTTTTATTTGATCTAATCTGACCATCTCCAAAATTATTGTCGATTTATTGATTTAATTAGCTATTATTTGAAATTCATAACAGTGATTTATTATAGTCTTACTAATACTTTAGTTATATCAAAAGTAAAATTCCTAATACATGGATTTATCAAGTCGAGAAAATAAATTATTGAATATCTCAGAATTTGAAAAGAAGGACACGGCTGCTTTCGAAATTGATCGACACAAATGTAAAAGTAATTCGGAAAATGGAAGACTTTGTTTATAACCGCAACCCATATCAGGTTGTTTTCATATAAACGTATGTACGGACCGAGGATCGTTGTGGATGCGGATTATTAGAGGTTCACATCCGCGGATGGGGATGCGGATTTCAGGATTTTTTAAAGATATTTCAATTTTAAGTACTTATGTATATAAATAAATGAAAATCGATTTATTTTAATATGTTTTATTTACTTATTAGCATTTTAAGTCTAAAGCTTTATAATGAAAATATTATTTAAAAATCGATGAATTATATTTTAAATAGTAATACACAATAAGTCCAGATACTGCTTTTTTATTAGTGGCGGCATTTTTATTTACTTTTTCACTTAATATTTACATCGAAATTTTCATCAGCCACCCAAAAAAACTTCGATAACCACAGTCAACAAATACTGTAATTGATTCACAATGGGAATCACACCGATAACTAAAACAAAACCTGTAGGATCTTGTCACTAATGTGTGTCTTCCTATTGGTCAGTTAGCGAACAAACACGTGCGAGGCACGCGCCGCTCTGCCCCCGCCCACTTTCTTTACATGTCGTTACTTGTTGCAGATATAAATCCGCATCCGTAAAAGCTCCCACAGCGGTACAAGGCGATGGGTCGAGAGAGTCCGGCTGGAGAGATAAAATGTCTCGATCAACCAGTCTCTCCCGATCCGGCCCGCCAAGCAGTAGGTGGGCAAACATATGTGCCGCCAAGACCTAGACAAACCTCACCCCATGATCCCGTGCACCCCTGCTAAGTCACCAAACGTAGCGAATCCTTAAGGTAACCTTGGCAGGGGTGTTCCAATAACCGATTCCCGGGGCAGCGGTACCTTATCTCGCCTCCTAAATTGAATTGATTCATTATCTTACTTGCAAGTTTTAACATAAAACCTCACACTCTTTGGTCATTCTCAATGGCTAGATGGGGTAAAGTAGGTGGTAAAATTTAATCAAACACCATTGTAATTTATTTTGCATTTTATTTAGTCAATACACATTGCCTAACGCATCTTTAAACAATTAAACAACAAATAGAAACGTTAAGCGAATATTTTTGCACAATTCGAAATTCACGTTCATGTTCATGCGGATATCTACAGGGAAATAAAATGAACAAAAAAGTGTATTTAATACATAATAAAAATTCCACCAAGTGTTTTGGTTTTCCTGGGCTTTGCTTTGTTGAAGGTGAATTACTAACATTGTATGTTTTAAAATATTTAAATCCATAATAAATGTTTACCCACTTCATGTAACAATAATACGCCATACTATTGAAATTTTGAAAATTTTTGAGTTTTGGTAAAAATAAGATAAACCGGCAATTAACCTCCTTACTACTTAATTCAATAATTCATACCACCCTCTTAGCCAACCCGGACAAGCTAACCGGTACCAAAAATTGTTAAATACAATAAGATCAAAATATATATTCAAAACTTTTACAAAAAAAATTGATTTCTACCTTACACAGCGCCCTTGAGTTTTCATAAAAACCCAGTGGTGGGTGTAGAAACTAATACCGTTACCGATTTTCAAAAACCAATTGTAATTTGATTATCCCTAGTTTTCAATCGCAAACTATGGAGAGAGAATTGATTTTATAATTATAAGAAAAACGGTTTTATTTTTTCCATGCCAAAAATTGAAAAAACTTATTTTAACACCACTACTATTTTCTAGTACTTGAATTATAGAAGAGGTGACATAACACTATTAAAAAAATAATTTAACATTGAATAGGAATACACAATTACTGTAAATGTAATTACTTTTTAACATACATTCTCTTAATTTAATAATTCTATACAAATATATAATCATCGTTGTTATGAATGTATATTTAAACCAAAAAGTTAATTCGTAACCAACGGATTAACTTTGGAAGCCTGTTGATAACTTTTATAATTTGTACCGTTATTTTTTTTTAGTGTACTGTGCGCATGGCTATCTCGAAATAATTTCTTTCTCAAAAAACTCTGACATTCATTGTAAAACCATATACTTATTCACTTATGTCATTGTAACCAATTTATTGTGATTTTGTGATTTTATCTTTAAAAAACCAGGCAGCATTTTTAAACATGAGCTGCAGCTAGTTTTTAAAGTAATTCTAATGACAACTAAATACTCTCCTACGGTAACTTTACACAATTAATATAATATGACGAGGAATGAAATCATCCGGCAGCCACCCTTGGGCGTCCCTTGAACATGCTCATGATTTGAGGACCCTTGACGACCCGGAAGACAGCCTCGTAAGCGCTCTTGGCAGGGAACAAACTGGAATAAAAAAGAAAATTTTAAATAAGCATGTAAATACATTTCAGTGGTGCCTAGTACGGTAGTAGACATTCTCGGTATCGCCCTGAGGCCCTAGCACGCTCGCTCTATACCGATCGATAGGATAACTATCGGTAACTTCTCATCGTTCCCTAGCATGACTACAGATCGCCAACGAATAAGTGACAGTTTACAATGACGAAGTGTCCTTAACATATTCGAAATCAACTGTTGTTTGTACGTTAGCGATGTGCAGTTGTCCTAGGGAACGATGAGAAGTTACCGATAGTTATCCTGTTGATCGTTATAGAGCAAGCGTGCTAGGGCCTCTGGTGTGCTAGCACGGTCGCTCGATATGAAGTTACCGACCGATTGTCGGTAACTTCTCATCGTTCCCTAGGACAACTGCAGATCTCAAACGTACAAACGACAGTTGATATCGAATATATTAAGGACACTTAGTCATTGTGAACTGTCACCTACTCGTTTGCGATCTGCAGTTGTCGTAGGGAACGATGAGAAGTTACCGATAGTTGTCCTATCGATCGTTATAGAGCAAGCGTGCTAGGGCCTCAGGTGTGAAAAGTTGGATGAAATAGCTTCAAGATAGCGACATACACGCAGCTCACATCAAAAAGATACTTATCTTATAACACAATAGCGCTCTCCATACAATCCCATACAGACCCGCCGGACGTAAAAAGATGATGTGTTATAAGCCCGGTTCGAGTATTCTCTAATCGGCGTTATTCTCGGTAACCGCTAGCGGCGCGATATCAGAAAAGTTATGCGGCCCCCCCTCCGGAGAGGGGGTCATTTTTAATACACGGAGCGCTGTGCTCTAGCCGCTGTCGGCCGTCAAGTTGACATATCCAGTACAAAGAAATGATATTCCCTCGACCGCTTCCGAATTCAACTGACCCCCTCTCCTGCCGTAGGAAGAACTCTTTTATAACGTAGTGTGTCGGTAGAAAAGATACTTTAATCTTTTGATCTGAGCTGTGTACAAGTGTTTAGTGACAATAATATCTGAATCGACAGGCAGTGGCGGCCGGTGACCTATTGCACCTTACTTGCCCCCTTCACTATTTTTTTAACCTCCCCGCTTCTTTGAGCCTAATAAGTGGATAATATGTTGACAGAAAAAAAATAATTGAATGAGTACCGCACAAAAGTCCCAACTGATTCAAACCATTTGGAGCCAGTAAAACTATGTCATCTTCAATTATTTTGAGACTGAATATTGTGTGGAGGGGAAGGAGATGGGGAAGAAGAATATGGAGAAGTACACCTGGCTATTCAGATCTGTTTACCAAACATGGCTAAAGCCACTTCAAGCACATTTCGATTCTGAATTTTGGTTTTCCACCAGCGCGATACTGAAAGTATCCATCACTATATAAATATATTAGTTTTAATGAATAAATCGTGAAATAACAAAAATTACTTGAGAATTACCAGATGAAATAAAATTAGAAGAAAACATAAAAACATTTAAAATTAAATTACGTAAATATGTGATTGATATTTTATAAATGCATTACTTTAATTATGTATATATATATATATAAGGATTGTATTAGGACATACATAACTATGTACCTGCTTAAAATGCCTCAATTAAACAATAAATAAACAATAAACTCCGAAATTTTAACTCGAAACCTTTGGATTCATTGCAAGGAGATTTTTAGCGCTCTTGAAACAGGTAATTACTTAGGCAGTAAAATCAGGAATTAGAAAATTAGAATTGGTATGTTTTCCAACAAAAAACAACCCAGAGCAATAATTTTTTTATTTTTTATTTTTTTTATAGTGAATCCCTCACAAGACTCCCAACTACTCCCGTCTGGAGCCAGTTGTATCGGCATGGTAATGGCATCCCCAATTGGGGTGTGTTGTGAGGCTGAAGGTAAGTGGGGAAAGGAAGGAGGTGGGGAAGAGGAAGGTGAGGAAGTACCTGGCTATTCAGATCTAGCCACTAAACATGGCTAAAGCCATTTCAAGCAACGTTTCAATTGTGAATGGTGGTCTTACACCAGGGCGATACCGAGAGTATCTTCTACTCTAGAACGTGCCGCAAATATAGAATATATTATTTTAATTAATAAATTGTGCGAAAACCCGCGACCTTCAGAATGGGAGTCCAAAGCCTTGTCCCTGGACTAAGCCGTCCGTCGATTATTATTATTCCTTTTTAATGAGCTAGTTTTCTAGCAATGCATACATATTTTTTTTGTATTTATAAAAATATATTACGATTTTATTACTCCGATGCCAGGAAAACAGGTTTGAGAATTAAATCTAAAACAAAAATTTATTACTTACGCAAGTAATAAAAATATATTATATTTACATATATTTGGCGTGCGAATTCCGTGAATGGTGAATTAATTTTTTCAACTTAAGCGGACTTTACACCTGATTTTGGATGGAATTTGATTAACGGAGTTTGGTTGGTATGCAGCAACGTCTTATACATAGATACATGCCATAAAATAATGAATTTGTTCGAGACCATTAATATTGTTCTTATCAAGAACTCGGTAATTAGAACCACGATCCATTAATTATTATGACTATTTTGTAATAATTAATTAATTAAAATCATAAACATAAAATCCATCATTAAATATTATTTAGAACCAGGTCCCAGGGACATATGTTGGCGGAAATTATAAAAAACTACACACACCTTTATAATTATTATTTTTTTCCACTCGTTTAGCTATTCTGTTGATTTAAAATGTAAGGGTGGCCATTTGGTTTCCTATCAGAAAACGTGAAGTTCACATCAAAAAGATACTTATAACACAGTAGCGCTCGCCATACAATCCCATACAGACCCGCCAGACGTAAAAATATGATGTGCTGTGATCGCGGTTTGAATCTTCGCTAATTCGCGTTATTTTTCGTGACCGCTACGATCGCGATATCAGAAAAGTTATGCGACCCCCCTTCGCTGTAAACAGGAGAGGGGGTTATTTTTAATACACGGAGCTGTCAAGTTGACAAAGAAATGATATTCTCTCGACCGCTTCCGATTTCAACTGACCCCTTCTCCTGCCGTAGGAAGGAATATTTTATAACGTAGTGTGTCGGTAGAAAAGATACTCATAACGCAGTATCTTTTTGATGTGAACTTCGCGTTTGTCGTCCGCTTTACTCGAAAAAGTAAAGCTACGTTTACACTAGCCATTTTTTTTGCAATATATATTTTTTGATGCATTCGAATTGCTTTATAAAAACTTTACACTAGCCATTTTTTTTGCAATATATATTTTTTGATGCATTCGAATTGCTTTATAAAAACTTTATTAGAATATTTTTCTTAAGTTATCTTAAACCACCCTCTAAATAAATAAATAAAAACTTACTATTTAATGGGGAAGAACATCCTCAAATTGTTTGGCAAGATGGTCTGAATACTGTCGGTCTGAATGGCCTGCACGATGGCGTCCGCCACATATTCGGGCTCCAGCATGGGGTGCAACCAGGGGGTGATGCCGTGGAACATGCCTGTGTTGATCAGGTACGGGCATACCAAGGACATCTTAATGAAATCGTGTCCGTGAAGCTGCAAAACATAACATATTTTATTGAAGTGACATAAATTTATCACTACTGTATCCTTACGGAATTTTTTTATAGGATAGTGAGATTTGTTTTGTGGGGTTGGTTGTTGTACCGTTATTAGTTTTCAATACAATAAAGTGGAAAAAGACGCTTAATCTCAAATTTTCAAAACCTATCTACCTGATTGGCGCAGTTGAGGTTCTGCGGAGTTTTGCGGACTGCAACTTGTAAAATGTCTGACAGATTCTGTTCCCCGATATTAGAGAGCACCATGTGAACGACTGAATCGATCCACTACTACAACCTTTCTTCTTAAAACGTTAGCGTCAACATATTAACAGAGTTTAATGTAAGTTTGCCTAGGATGTCTTATTGGCGCCTAATCACCACAAAGAAAGAAAGTAAAGGAATTAACGTTCGACGTAAAGCATTATCCTTCCCCTGAGTTCTGAAAATGGAGCTTTGTGGGAAGCGATGGGGGCAGCCTTGGAGGTTCTATAGTCCGTGCAGAGATAGGCCTCATGATGCTCTAATGTCACCAGCTGGCCACCACGAGGGCAAGCAGGCTACCATATTGAGTTGTGAACATAAACATTTTACATTCTTCTTACCTTGAGTTCTGTGAACAGAGCCTCGTGGAAGGCGATGGTGGCGGCCTTGGAAGCACTGTAGTCCGTGCAGAGGTAGGTACCCATGATGCCCGCTACGGATCCTACGGTCACCACGTGGCCCTGCTTCCTCTCCATCATGTCGGGTAGGAAAGCCTTCACGGTCTGCAAATGCATTAACACAAACATAATTTTATTCATAGATATAATGACGCCGACGCGCTCACATTTAATTTCAGAATAAATTGAATTGTAATTTTTTTTAGATGTACGAAAAAATCGTACCCAGTAATGAGCCAGTGTGTTCACTTTGTATGTCGTTTCAATAGCGGTGTCTGGCAGCTCCAGGAAGGGGCGTCCGTACACTATTCCAGCATTGTTGACCAGCAGCGTTACCACGCCCACCTGGAAATAACATAGAAATTGTTTAGAAACCTACTCGTGATAGGTAAATGCATGTTATAACAATAAGGAGACATCATCCAATTTTGAGAACCGTTAAATAAATAATAAATCGATGTCTTCCACAAAAGAAAAATAGCATTTCATTAAAATAGAAAATGTATTGTGGTTAATTCAAACATTTCCCTATCAAACTCACTCAATGTTTCCGGTGGAGTTCCTCAAGGCTCTCACATGGACTGCCTCATATTTTTTATCCAACCTCAACTAACCTATTCTAACCTAACCTTAATAATAATACTAGGATAATTTACATTGTGCTATTTTTGTTAAATATCGCCATGGACTGCCTCATATTTTTTATCCAACCTCAACCAACCTATTCTAACCTAACCTTAATATTTTTTTTTTATTTTTATTTTTTTTTTATTCCAGAAAAAAAGAAAATAACATTTTCACTTACTTAACTAGAATTTGCATAACATTATATTATCATACAACATATTATCATACAATATATTACAATACTATTCATTCACTTTCAATATTATTCATTTTCACTACATTGTTTTTTGTAAATAAAAATGAATAATTTTTTTTTAAATTTACAGACACTTTTTTCGTTTTTAATATCAACTGGAAGGCAATTATATAAATTGCCCCCCTCATAACTGATAGATTGCTTACCGTAGTTAGTATGAATAGTTTTTAAATGTATGTTATCGTGTTGTCGTGTAAAATGTTTGTGTACTTGGGACGTTTTAATGAATTCTGTGTTTGTATGAATAAGTTTATTATTTATTTTGTATATAAGGAGACATATATTGTATTCATATAGTTTTCTTAATGTTAACAGTTTGGTTTCCAAATATAGTTTTTTTGTGGATGTTTTGGATTCGTAGTGAAATAGTTTTTTGATTAGTTTATTTTGAATTATCTGTAATTCATTAATGTATGTTTCATACGCATTTCCCCAGATTTCAATTAAGTAATTTAAATGTGAGTGTACGAGACTATAATATAAACTTTTTTTTAATTTAATTGGTAATAGATAAGATAATCGGCTAAAAACGTTGATTAAGGGTGTGATTTTATTTTTAACATCTTGGATATGGTTTTTAAAAGTTAGATGCTTATCGATGCACAGCCCAAGATATTTTTCCTTTATCAGGATTTGCAAATCATCCTTTTCAATTTTTAAGGGTACGTGAGGAGGAATTATCTTACGGGTTGAGCTTAAAACCATGTATCCTGTTTTTTTTATGTTCATTGTTAGGATATTTGATTGGAGCCAACTGCAAATTTTTTCTAGGTCAATTTGTGCATTTTCTAGTAAGATGTTTAGGTCTTTACCCCAGTAGAATATTGCAGTGTCATCCGCATACAGAAAAATTTCACCATTTATGTCTAATTGCGAAATATCATTGATGTAAATTTGGAACAGTAATGGTCCTAGTATGGATCCTTGCGGAACTCCATAGTTTATTGGAAGATGCTTGCTATTATGATTGTTAATGCTAACGAATTGCTTTCTATTGCTAAGATATGATTAAGTTTCGTTTTTCTGTAGTGACGTTATTTCTTAATTTTAGGAATTCTGTTTTCAATAAAGTGTTGTTTGGTTGTCTTTTTAATTTCAGGTGTAGTTTATTTCTTTTATTGATTAATTTTATAAGGTCTTTGGTTATCCAGTCTGGGTCATTTATATTTTTTGTTATAATTTTAGTGGTGCTATTGGAATTAATTTTATTTGTGAGGTAGTTTACAAGATTATCATAGTTCAGACCTTAATATTAATACTAGGATAATTTACATTGTGTTATTTTTGTTAAATATCGCCATGGACTGCCTCATATTTTTTATCCAACCTCAACCAACCTATTCTAACCTAACCTTGATAATAATACTAGGATAATTTACATTGTGCTATTTTTCTTAAATATCGCCTCAATGACGCTATTTTAAGGTTTAATAGAGGCTATATACAGATGATCATCGATAAAAATAATGTTTTGGAAAATGGAAAAAAAAATAACCGAAACGTGAAGGGGAAGTGCGAATATATTGGACGAGAAAAACAGAAATCAGGAGAGAGGGACGCATATCTATCAACTATTCAGTTAGATACATATTTATTTCCAAATAAAAAAAACCTTGTTTTTACGGCTTGTTTTTTTTACACATATGTAGGTATTAGGTAGGTACTACTTCTTATGATACCTGCTAATAAAAATTACCAGTTATTGTCATAGTTAGTTGTTACTAAAAAATGTAATTAAACATTTTATAATATATGCATCGAATTTAATCTTCCATAAATAAAGTTGTTCACAAAGTCGCGGTTTTACTTAATTACAATTCATTATGAAACACAACTGAAAACAGAGAGGAAAAATGTTTAATAACATTTTTTAGTAACCAAAACTTGGGATTTGCCAGTTATCCTTTCCTTGAATTTCCTTTTGCCCGCTTTAAAGATGGCGGCCGTCGAAACCCGAAGACCGCTCAAAATTCGTCACAGTAAGGCGATCCGCTCACTGAGGCAACTGAAAACTGTCAACTGGCAACTGTCTTTGTCTGACAATGTGATGGCCCGGACACTACACAATCACTCAAAAACCCGTTGCCAATGGTAACACAAGGGGCGACTCGCAATTCGCACTGCTGATTGCCGTGGCCGGCCGTTGCTAGTTGCCAGCTGTCAGCTGATTGTTCTTCGTCTATGGTTAAACAAGCTTTTTGACCAATCAAGACATAGAAACCAGCCGGTTTTAGTTTGTTTTCAGTTGCCTCAGTCAGCGGAGCGCCTTAACGGAGTCATTCATTCAGTTATATTATATAAATCTATTGTGGGTACCTACATTATGACATTTTAAATACCAGCAATAGTTTGATAATAGTCGTAATCATCAACTTTAATGTAAAAAAATAATCATATGTCACAAACTGAGTTGTTTTTATTTTAAAAAATCCATCACCTCCGCCACAGATGAATAGGTGGCGCGTTTAGGTTATGCTGATAGTATCCCGTTCTATCGCAAATATTCACAATGATAACAATGAGTACCTACTTAGAAATCAGCTGGTGAATTGTCCTAAAATGAATAAGCCACAAAATGGGATGACCTAAATGACTTCTTAGAATGATAATAACAATGACTAATGACAGTGTAAATGCGCAAAATCATTTATTTTTTAATAATAATGAAAGTTCGCGCGGTTCGAAGTAAATTAGTAAATGATATATTTTATGCATTCCTAATTAGTTACACGAAAAACGAAAGCAGAAAACCATTACAAAGATATGTGCTTTACAAAAAAATATTCTGTTTGGAAATAGTAATGAACATTGCAGTTCCAATTTTGAAAACGAAATTTAAATTTAAAGCAAATTTGAGTTCATTGATCGTGATCAATTCACGCGGGAATAACGCACATCACATACAACCTAAATTAGTATGTTTTAAAATGTTATGCTCATATTGACTAAAGATAGGTACATTCTGCACAACATCATTCTTTTGAACAATCATTAAAAGTGAAAAAAAAGGTTAAATAGGTTAAGAGTGATTGACCAGCGGCCGAGAATAAAAGTTTGAAAATGCTTGCAACTGTACAGGGAGGTTCCAACGAGAAAGATCGATTATTCCCCGTATCAAATATTAAAATTAAAATTTTTGTATCTTTTTATTTCATTCAAAACTTGCTTTCATATATAGCTACATTCAAGTAAGCAATGAAAATGCTCGAAACGCACGATGATAAATTATTAAATATCGTGTACTTCTTGTAAGTATTTTTTGATCATAAATCATAAGTATTTATGATTTTTCAATAATGTCTAAACAAAATAAGTGTGTAAAAAAAATTGAAATATTTTAGTTTGTAAGACATAAATAGAAAAACTAAGTTATTTTTGTCACAAAACACGTTCTCGGATTTATTTTTTAATGGTTTTAATTTAACTCAAATTTAAAAATTTAAAACT
Source organism: Limnephilus auricula (assembly GCA_951813805.1). Lineage (NCBI taxonomy): Eukaryota > Metazoa > Arthropoda > Insecta > Trichoptera > Limnephilidae > Limnephilus > Limnephilus auricula. Next base: position 18,042,400 of record OX638388.1, on the reverse strand, counting down.
GTGTTGACTAGATAATGTAATGATTTATTTTGTTGTATAATTAAATGATTTGAAATTTGTGTTGTTTAATAGAATCTATTGTTTGATAATTGAACAAATCTGCCAATGACCAACGGTATAACCTTAGTATCTTAAAAATACACTTAGTTTTTTCAAAATTTTAAAACTGCGTGTACCAGATAAAATAACAATCTTTCAAAATCAATTTATGTTTTTTTGTAAAAAAGAGTCAATAGAATTTGATTTAAAAATGACTAACTTCCGGTATTCTCTTGTAATACCCTCTTAAGCTAAGGGCTTTTCTTTTTTTCACCACTTTTAATGACTTTTCAAAGGGAGGTTGATATGCCACATTGTTAAGTTTTCATGGAACCCTATCCTAACACAGTTGTTGTTTTTTTTACATTTTTATAACAATTTTTATATCGTTGTGAACGACCCAGGGGTTATGTGTTACAAAAATTGTGCTATAAAATGATCTTAGTTTTATAATATATTGTTAATACATAGTAACTGATAAATCGAAACGCAGATACATTTCCAACTAAGTACCTACTGCATTAGATAGAAGGAACGGTAGAAACTCGCAGATTATTTATATAATGTATTTATTAGTTTCTAAAAACATTACATACTTTCTCTATTTAAAATCTAAACAATCTCTTCGCCTCAAGAGTAAAAACAAAATAAAAAACTAACGTTGTGGCTAGCGACCAGTAAATAGGTAGGTATGTAATAGGCAGTATAGGCACACTAGTGACCTAAAATCCATTAAAACAGTAACTGGACAAATCAGAAGAGTGAAGAATAAGATTAGAGACGAATTAGAACAAAAAGTGATATAAAGTCAATTCTACAATGACAATGAGTCGATAAAATTATTGTACTTGCGCGAGACTCGATCGTATCAAGATCCGGGTTTGGCGTTTACTATAAAGCATTTTGGTCAGTCAAGTGGCGAGTTACTCACTATTTGACTAAACTACTTGCTTAGTCCGAACAAGCCTTTTGCACACAGTTCAGCAACTAAATTTGTAATCTTCTCAGGAATATTTTTTCGTTGTATAACCCTTTTATGTAGAACATGAAGAAACAAATAAATGAAAAGTGTTGAAAAATAACGGTTTACTCCTAAGTTAGGTTAGGTTAACAATAATAGTAGTTAATAAAAGAAATATAAATACATATTTTACTAACCTCTTCTTTGACAATTTTTCCTATTCTGTAAACTTCCATCCTGTCGGAAACATCGCATACGTATCCATGGGCGATTAGTCCTTCTTCCTTGATCATTTCACAAGTCCTGGATAGACCTGCAAATAAATAGTTCATATTTAGTTCATTGCAAATGTAAGAAAAGAATTAATAATTATAAATAAGCAAAGGGGCAGAGGACTGGCGTTGTATGACCTTTTTACACCATGTAATAACAAATATTATTATTATTGGATAATTTGTAGAGCGCCGTTTTTGTGAAAAATCACCCAAAGGGCGCTGTATGAGGGGAATTAACTTTTTTTCACATTTTTTATTATTTTTTATAATGTGTATTACAGTTTGATGTAATCCTATTACAATAGAAACGACGTAATTTACATAACTTTTAATAAATAAATGAAAAATGTAACAATAAAATTTTGTGGAGTTCTTGCCTAAAATGACTATTGAAAAGACCTAGAGATATTATTAATAGCAACACTGGTGACCGGACAAATCAACAATGTACGACTTCATCAATCTTTGAAAAAGTGATGATAAAAAAATATGTGTTAAATAGGTTACGTTAGGTTAAGTTATGAACTATTTTTATTGTGTTTTTCATGACTTAATGACTTTTCAATGGGGTGTTTAAATGCCACTTTGTTGAGTTATCGTGGAACCGTCTGTTATCTTGGTTTTTTTACACTAACCCCCGACAGGAGGCCAGAAGAAAAAAATCCTAAGCGGCCTGTCTTAGGAGATGCTGTATGGAGATCATTTTGTGGAGAGGAAGAAGGGAAAAAGGGCTTTGAAGAAACCCATGTTGTAGGAGGGAGGAAACACAGAGGCAAATATTTTCTAGATTCTTTAAAAGTTTTAAAACGATTTAATTTTTTTTTTTATAAATCCTACAAACATTTGATAGAATATAGAACAATAATCAGTTTGTATGTCTCCATATTCAAATTCGGAGGTATGATTTTTTTTTAGGTGGGTAGAAAAATTTTCTTTAGCAATCCGAGAAAACGTTTTAAATTGCTCTGTCGCTCTATTTAATTAATATAAAAGGTTCGTCTGCAGCGATTTTTTTTCGGGTTCTATGATTGTTTTATTAAAAAAATACTGTTTTAGAAAATACAAATAGGTTTGCGACACCACCGAGTGCAAATTTAACAATGTCGAACTGAAGCAACCATACCCCTGCGTCCCGCAAACAAATGGAAAATGGATAAATTGGCCCACACTACTTTTTTATATATATATTTTTTTTTATTGTAAAACATTTTTCATCCAATTAGAGTACAATTTCACCAAATTGTCATATCAAAATGTAGGTAGGTGATTCTTCAATAATTGTTTTAATTCATTCAGAGAATAGTCACATACATCCAAATTCTTTACTACTTCATTTAACAGCACCACTCCCCTCATCATGCTATGCTTTGCCAGGACGAGAGACACGACTTTAGAGACATATTTCGTTCCCGAAACCTCTGGGTAGGGTCTATACAATGCCGTACAGAGTTATCATGTAAAACAGAGCTGTTTAGAACGATTTAAACATTGCATAAAAATATTTGGTATACCAATCAGGAGAACCCTGCTAAGTTAGCGCCTCCGCCCACTGAGGCAACTGAAAACTCTCAACTGCCATCTGTCTTTGTATGACAATGTGATGGCCCGCACACTTCACAATCACACAAAACCCCGTTGTCAATGGTAACGCACGCGGCGACTCGCGACTCGCACTACTGATTGCCGTGGCCGGCCGTTGCTAGTTGCCAGCTGTCAGCGGATTGTTCTTCGTCTATGGTTAAACAAGCTTTTTGACCAATCAAGACAGAGAAAACAGCCGGTTTTAGTTTGGTTTTAGATGCCTCGTCAGCCGAGCGCCTTAGTCTGCCTCATAGATAATAGAAACATAGAGAGATATGGCATGGAAGCTTGTCGACTGTCACCGAGACACGACCACTGCGGCGCGGAGCCAATGAATTTTTTGCATTTGGTGTGTAGGTAGGTAGAAAAAAAGGCGGGGCGTCATTCTGCATAGATGGGATTTGCATTTGTATGGGTGAATGATGTTATTTGATACTAATGAATCTGATGGTTCATGACCCATCTCCCTTGCTTTATTATCTATGGTCCAATGGTCCGTCCTGCCTTCGAGGGTCGACCGTGAAATATGTCCATAATATTATGTCAACGCTGCTAGTCAATATTGACTGGAGACATAATGTTTGTGCGTAGTTACAAAAATGAAGTCATAAATTCTACATACGAAATATTTTTGCGTCAACGTGCTATGTGGTTTTTAGCTAAGGTCAAATATTTTACTAGGAAATATACTTATGACGTTCATAACATTTTTTATGGCTTATTTTGTTTTCGATTCTAAAGCCTATAGGTAGGTATTTTAAATTAAAAGGATTTGCAAAGAAGTTAGTTAGGTACCTACCTATATTGATGCTTAATTAAAACCACTTTTTTTTAAATTACCCACCGTACTGACCAAGAGTGTTAAAGAATATAATAATAATATGCCTTTTATATTGAACTTTTATTAGGTATTTGAATATTGGACATGTTTTGTTTGTTATAATATATCCTGAAGCTCAGTTTGCCTCTTGCCTCTCCTCTAATTTCTTATTTAAAGTTACAATATTGAGTATTTGGTTTCTTCTTGTTGTTAGAGGGTGGTCTATAACTCCCTCGGGGACCAGCCGAATTGGGAGAATTTTTGTTAATTGGTTTTGGTTGTTAATTTTGGTTGGTATTTTATATTGTTTGTTTCCAATTTTCCGAGACAATGATTAGTTTTTTGGAGTATTTAGTTGTGAGTCACAGTTGACATAGTTCAGTATGTTAGGTCTGGTGGTTTCTTTCGTGCTAGTTTTGAGTAGAGGTTGTGAAGGATTGCATGATATTTTATTTGCATTTTCTTTCTTCTGTACCGATTACTTAGGAGAATCCGAAGTTCCTCTTTTTCTCCTTTCTCTAATGTTGTCCTTCGGTTTTAACACTATCAGTTTGTCATATTTTATGTAAGCAATATTTCCCTTCTTTTTCTCTTCTTCTAGTTGAGGTTGTAGCTGTTTTAGTTTTTCCAGGATTTACTTCGAGTAATCTTCTTTCACATTAATACCCCACGATCGCTTAGCAATTAGTAATATGTTTAAAATTATTAATTTTGTTGAAATAATAAGTAGGTACTTTGTACCTACCAGATAACCTATCTGAATTACTTTAAGAGAAATATGTATAATTTTGGTTAACCATTATGCTTGCGAATTATTTGTAGAATCGTCGAGTATATGATAAAGTTTTTTTGATAACATTTACCGGACGGAATATAAATGATAAATAGCATTGAGCTTGGGGTTATGACGTAGTGCAAAAATATGGGCCAATTTCGATGCAGGAGAGAACCAATTAAACTTTGTATATTCAGAAATTTCTTTTTGCGTTTTAACAGATGAATGCTTGTTTTTTGTCAAGTATCGCTTCCAGACATTCATTTGAGTGACTTTTTGCTAGAAGGTCGCTGTTCGTTTTACGTTCAAAATATATAATCTTTTGATACGTAAGTGTTCCAAAATTCATAGTTTTTAAGCTAGTTATGCACGTGAATAAAAAATTGTGAGAGAGAATGGCGCAACGTCCAATAATTCTTATTCGAATACGTGAAGAAATTTATGTTTAAAAAAATGGAAAAAATTATGGAATCACAATTTGGATGTGATAGTCCTTCGTATCGAGGCATAGTAGGTTTCTTTAGATTGACTAGGATTGAGTGGATTTATAAAGAAAACCTAAATAGTTTCAAAAATATAACTTTTTATACCTTATCTCCACACAAGAGGCCCTGAGGAAAAAAAACTCCCAGGGCCTATGTCATATTTTAGGATGTTATGTGGAGGGAGCATTTAGGGAAAGGAAGGAGGGTAGTTCTAGGAATCTAGGTGCCAGTGTGTCTAGGAGTGTCGGACTTATGAATCGACCCCTCCTGCTGCGGTGCAAGACGATGAGTCGAGAGTGTCTAGTTGGAAAGGTCTAAGTGAAGTCTCTCTAAACCAGTCTCTCCCGATATGGCCCGACATGCATTCGTAGCTAAGACCTAGACAAACCTTACCCAATTAACCCGGACACCCCTGCCAAGTCTGCAAACGTAGCAAACCACTTGGGTTGTCCTACACGGAGAAAAATGTTATTCTAAAATACGATCATTTTATTCGTAAAAACGGTTAAAAATGGGACTAAAGTTCTTACGAACAAATTAACAGGGTTTCAATGTTTATTGGCGGGAACATGTAAGAATAATTAATTAAGAATAAATAATTAATAACGTAATTTCGTACGTATACCGACAAATTATTCTTACATTTTCATCAAACATTAAAACACTGTTAATTTGTTCGTTAGAACTTCAGTCCAGTTTTTAACCGTTTTTACGAATAAAATTATCGTATTTTAGAATAACATTTTTCTCCTTTGGTGATTGGTTATCCAATAAATGGTTCCCAAATTGAAGAAATTGATTTTGGATCGAATGTGAATTAATCTATTTTATAGTCGATGTATCCGGTGCCAAACGAAGCAGATGAGTGGGGGCTCACCAGTGAATTACGTATTTTAGCAACTAACAACACCTTTGTTACGGAGAAATAACTGAATAAAAGAAAGCGTTCAGTGTTGATTGGGTTCATTGTGTCGCAGTAGGAGCAGGCGGTGATGAACGGACTCAGCTAAATATATCCAGCTAATGCCAAGAGAAATCTATTCACAAAAGGCTATTCGTGCATGCAGGCACACTTAGACTATAACTCACTTAGGTACTATCTACCTAACACCTAACAGGCTAATACTACATATTATATGTATGGCACGCACGCTGTTGGCAGGACGATATAATATGGAGAGTCAATTCTAAAGTTGAAAGAATATAATAACTTCCAAGGGCGTAGCTATGGTAGACGTAGTGATATGAAAATAGGGTTCCATGTCTAATTGGACTGTGAGATCTCAGCGTCTGATCATCTGATCTCATCTCCCATAGTAAATTTATTCAGACACGATACTTCCTCACATGATAATCCATCACATCATAACTCACATTTACCTAAGCCAACCTAACCTAACCTAACCTTCCCTAACCTAACCTAACCTAACCTAATGTTAAAAACCACAATTATCAGTTTTCGACGCTTCGAGACATGATGAATTATCACGTGAGGAATTAACATCCGATGAAAAGTTTGTACTCAATATTCATACACTTAAAAAGATTCCACTGAATATTCTGGTCACCGAAAATAGATTTCTATGTTTTATTTGTCTATAGCAAAAACATTTATTTCTAAAATAGACTTATTAACCACACGAACGCTTTGTTGCCAAAATATGGCAAATATTCTCTAGATTTTTTGAAATGTTTTAAAGTTAACGATTTTATATATTTTTTTTATAAATCCTACGAATATGTGATGATAGAAAAAATATAGGTGATTTAATTGGTTATATAGAACTATATTCAGTTTGTATGTCTCCATATCCAAATTCGGAGATATGATTTTTTTTTAATGTGGGCGGAAAATTTCCTTGAGCAATCCGAGAAAAAAGTTTTAACTTGCTCTGTCGCTCCAGTGGTTAAGAATCGTTATTTGAAAGGTAGGTAATATCAATGCCCTATTATGAAAATATATTTCACTAAATATCTATCTAGGTTGAGTGGCGCCCAGGCCCCCTAGCACACTCGATAGATAAGGATTGTGTCGATAACTTTAGGTAACTTCTTATCGTTCCCTAGGACAACTGCAGATCGCTAACGTTCGAACAATAGTTGATGTCGAATATATTAAGGACACTTAGTCATTGTGAACTGTCACTTATCCGTTGACGATCTGCAGTCGTGGTAGGGAACGATGAGAAGTTACCGAAAGTTATCGAAATTTCTCCAGTTTTAAAACGCGAAAACCGCGTTTTCGCCGAAAGAGGATTCTTGATTTACTTAAAATTAAACTTAAACAAAATTAAAACAAATAACTTTGTTTAAACCACTAATATAATCACAATCACCTACATGTTTCAAAACCGATGGTTTCTTCGTCAGGGTAGTAATGACAAAAAAAAACTAAAACAAAAAAAAACTAAAAACCAAACTAGTAAACTTAAACACACTGATTGAGAAAGAGTTTCTGTACAAAAGAAGACCACAAAAAACCCGCCCCTCTCCACTCCTCCCCTCTACAGCCCGTGTCTCGTTACTTTTGGGTCCCCGGTCGTATGTAGTATAGAACGATTGGGATTGGTTTATTTATGGAATGATTACTTTTGAAATGATGAGATGATAATATCCCACCTGGGTTCAAATTTGGTTCTACCAGTGGTGCCAATATTTTTTATTTCTTTGATTTTCTTTTGGAATTACGCATTCAGTGGTCAGCGCTTTCAAAAGAAAGAGAGAGTCGTTTTGAGAGATAAATAAAGACTCATCCACACAACAAAAGAATAAGGAAGTACAAACATTGGTATACATCATGTACTCGCACGTAGGTACTTAATACTCAAGTGGTAGGTAAGTGACAGTCAAATACACAAAATATCATCGAACTAAGACTCTAAGTGAGTTGGCAAGCAACAAGAACCATGGTATCTACCCACAACTTTTATGACGGGCCATCTAATTTTTGAAGGTCGGAAAACAAATTGATGTATTTATCGATGTCCCTTGTGTTCTAGGACACATGTAAGTCATTTGCTTAAATTACATTTAACAACTGACATCACAGTAACAAGCCTGGCAAACTGAAAAAAAAACAATAAAAATATTTTGAAACTAGGATCCGAAAATAATGTGAATAGGTACGATCGTTCCCAACAGTGAACAGGCTTGAGATGTTACATACATCACTTTGTTTAATAATTTGTTTATGTATTCAGTTCCTTAACCCCATAATACTTTTTATAATTGCGTAGCTATAACAGCCATAAACATTAAACATTCATACATTTTCTCTACTGGCTTCACTAACAGATCAAACCGTGACTAGCGAATTATTCTAGTTTCAACGTTCAAGGCTAATTGTTAAAATACATATTCCTGTAAATATATTTGACTTGTATATACTCAAGTGTTTTCTTTGATAAATAACCAACACACGCAGCCCAGTTTACAGGCATGGTAAATACTGAAACTAATAAACTAATATCCTATCCAGGATTAATCATTACAGAGCAAGTGTACACAAACCCTCTACCAAAATTGTTTCATAATTTTTTGACACATTTTTTTTCATATTTTTTTTAATGATTGCAAAGTTCTTACCAGAACATATTTACAACCTCGATGGTGTCTGGAATAAACCCACCCTGTTTTATTTTATGTTTAACATCCATTGAATCTCGTTATTTTTATTAAAATTATTAAATAAACTAATACGATTATATTAACATGTACCTCTCAATATTACAATGACTTATATAAACTTCAATTAACTAATTCTTGCTAAAATGAATATTCATTATAGAACTTAATTTAGAAAACCTTTCACTATAGAAAAGTCAATGATGTTACTATCAACTTGTAGCGACCTGCCTATATCGCATTGCGCCGTATTATTTGCCACCTTCTCGAAAGGTCTGGGAGCTGCGATCATCACCGAGTGTTATCATTCCAACGAGCAGCACGCGCGAGGTATCCGACTCGTCCGATACCTGCTCTTTTAATGGAGGCCCAAAAACATTCCTCCTTATCAATCGGAGGCCCAAAATCTGCCTCCAAAAACTCTCTTCTGGAATGCACATCACACATCACATCGTTGGAGGGGACCCACCACTTTCCCAACTTCTTAGGCGCACACGTCAGGGCTCAATTTTTTTTCAATTAAAAAAGAAGCTACATTTATTTAAAAAATAATTCTACACCCTCCAAAGCCCTTGCAAGCACGATTGTTAAGAGGAAAGGCAAAAGTATGCATATTTACATTTATAGTAATTCAAGTTAAAGACACACCAGAGATGTGTTCGCCTGATGGTTCAACATCGAAGTAGAGTGAAATAATAAACAAGAAAAATATTTAAGGTGTGATTAAAATAAAAGAAAATGTATAAGGGAGGGTAGTTTGTCCCATTATCACGAGGCAGTCCCGACGAGTGGTCTGGCCGCAATGAGCCCAAACTCCCGCGTCCCTCAGCTAGTTTCCCGAGAAGAAGTGTATGTGGGGGACGAGATACTTCTGAAGACCCTGGAGAATGAAGTGATCCTCGGATTACCGGAGGCAGGAAGGAAGGGAACCGGACTTGGGCAAATATTCATCAGGCCCGCTCATAACGCTGGGGGAGGCACGAGCGGTTCGTGGGACGACCGGAATGCTGCCACCTGACTGGATGCAGGGACCGGATCCATTACCATATACGCCCCAAGATGGACTGATAACACATCACATCATGATGGTACATCGCCAACCATAAAAATTCAAACCACCATTTTCTAAAAACTGATTTTATTGAATTTCATAATTTATTTTACTGAAAATCACCAATCAATAGATAAAATATGTAAATTGAAAAAACGGCTTGTATTCTAGATTATCTCATTTAGTATAAAATACCCAAGATTTTTATTATTACGAGAATTCCTGAGTCGAAGTGTCTCGATTACAACAGACAATAAAATTATAATATGATTCACGTAGTCAATAACCTAGAAATGGAATGTCGTAATGTTTAATGTTTTTGTGTGAACACTTGCACCAACATAAATAGTATTATTATTTGTTTTGTATTCATCTTAAGAACCATTCAAACAACTATTCTCTACACATGTTTTTTAATGCACGATGTTATTTATTTAACATTCTTTAGTAATTTTTCTCGGATATTATCTTACATCTTGACATTATGCAGGTGGACAAAAGATGGATTAATGAAAGAGCATACCTTTTATAATAATTATAATAAAAATCATGCGTAGATTTCTTTGTGGCCACAATATCTACTGAAAAGCACGACGACATAGGTAAGCAACGCATATAATGAAATATGGTAAGGAATTTACTAAAGCCATGGTTTTAAAGAACTAAATGACAATAATAAAATCATTATGTTTATTGAATCTATACCGATTTCTCTATCAATTTAAAAGGTAAGTAACTAGTAGTACCGGGCATTTCAATAAAAAGAGGAATTTTTCAAGGAGACTCGTTGAGTCCTCTTTGGTTTTGCTTAGCATTGAATCCTCTATCTAAAAATTGGAAAGAAAAAGTCTGGATGTCGAACCGCTAAAGGAACATTTCAAAATCATAAGTTGAAACGGCTGCATTACATTTTTAAGGCCCAGCTATTTCGCAGAATTTTGTGTGTAACATTGTCATCAAATGGCCACTAAGCGCCATTTTGTTTTTTTGACATTTGAAAGGTTCCCGTTAAACGCCGATTCTTGCGTTTCAGCTTTCCATCAAATTACAATAAGCTGACAAACATAACAACATGATAGTTTTCCTCTTCTGCTGGTCACTATTTGTTCATAAGCTGAAACAAAACAAACAAAAAAAAAACAAAACATTTGTTGATTTTGTTACATGTGAATTTCTGCGAAACAACTTGGCTTAAGCAATTTAGTTATAACGAAATTTTTATGTTCGTTTATGTACCTAGATTTTTACCTTGTCACCTGCACATTAAAAATAAGTAGGTATTAAAAAAAATCTCGTACTATAATTCGAAATCTGTTGGAAATGTTATATTTGCTTTGCCCTAGAAATTCCAAACAGAACCAGCTGTGTAAGTTTCAGAAAGCAAGGAGCTCACCGTTCGAGAGTTATTACTACTCTAGTACATTCCTAGATAGATTTTCTGCTTTATACTGCTGACGAGTAGTACGAAAATTGCATTTTAAGTTAATCTATTACAACATTTACGATCTCTAGTTTGCGATTTCAACAGAAATGATTGTGCTTGTACTTGTAAACTCATTACCTGCAAATGTTGTGTATTTGAAACCACAAATCATAGACATGAAACCCAGTGGCGCAGCGATCGCCCGGGCATTCGCCCCTGGGAAAGATGTCTGCTTGCTTTATAGATATAGTAAATTTTTTTTTTTTGGAACCGTATTGAAAGAATGTAAAGACATTATTTGTGTTGATTGATTCCAAAGGCGTGGCTGGTCTAATGGTCGCTAAAAAATTTGCCTTAGGGTAAAGAGTTTGTCGGAATGCCACTTTTAGTGTTTTCATGTTTTATTGCTGTAACCAAGAAAGCGGTGGTTGGAATTAATGGTTTTAAGCAAGAAGAATTTTGTTAGCTTCATTAAACTAATGAAACATTAAGTTGATCATACAAGGTACAGAAGACGAGAAGATGAAAATATGAGCATGTTATAAGATGAGAAGATGGGAAGATGAGAATATGATAAGATGAGAAGACGAGAAGATGAGAAGATGAGAAAATGAGAAGATGAGAAAATGAGAAGATGAGAAGATGAGAAGACGAGAAGATGAGAAGATGAGAATATGAAAAGACGAAAGATGAGAAGATGAGAATATGAGAATATGAAAAGACAAGAAGATGAGAAGATAAGAGGATAAGAATATAAAAAGACGAGAAGATGAGAAGATGAGAATATGAAAAGAGGTGAAGATGAGAAGATGAGATGATGAGAATATGAAAAGACGAGAAGATGAGAAGATGAGATGATGAGAATATGAAAAGACGAGAAGATGAGAAGATGAGATTATGAGAATATGAAAAGACGAGAAGATGAGATGAGTTGCCCATTGCGAGGAAAGTAGACATTGAATATTTCTGGTTAACATTTTTTTTTTAATTAAAGGAGGTATTAGTCCGGGTACCATTTATGATATTGAGAATTGATAAAAATGACATCATTTCTTTTTAGTAAAAAACCAAATATGTAAATCAATATAAATCTGTAATAAAAATTATCTCAAAATTGTCATTCGTGTCGTCTCCAGGATTCGATTATTTGAAAATTACTAATTAAAAACCTGTTATTTATTAATATTTTATTTAAAAACAGACACGTAAATTATTTTAATTAAATTAACATTTAAAACCTAAAATTAGTAGGTACGACATGATTTTAGATTTTCACGGCCGAAAAAAAAGAAAAAATAGTGATTTACTTTTTGGGATATTATAGACTTCCTTCTTTAGCTAACGTTTTGGACAGCGTTACAGTGTCCATCATCAGGGCAGATGTGTGATCATCAGGTCACATCTGCCCTGTGATGGACTATGTAACGCTGTCCGAAACGTTGACTAAATAAGGAGGTAGCGCAACACGGTATAATACCGCAAAAATAAATCACAATAATAAAATTAGTATGTTTTAAATCATCTTGGAAGCACCACACTCTGACAAAATCAATGTTATTCTTAGCCTACCGGTTTCAATTACAAGCAGCTTCCAGTTGTTGAAGAAACGTCCAGCATCCCCTTTAGAAGGATTTTCCTGATATGTTTCTTTTATGATATTCGATATAATACCAACTATCTTGTATTACTTCCAACCGATTATTAAAATGTGAGATGTGATGTAAGATGTGCCTACCCTTGCGGAGAAACGGCGTGATGGTTAGTTAGTTAAAAATATTTTTAAATATAATTTCAATTTGATTTATTCCACAAATCTAAATACATGCCTTCTTTATTTTATATGGGTTATTCTTCACGTATAACATATAACAAAATTACTATTGCGAACATTTAAAACCTATGATATCTTCTAAGGGGGTATGTTTTGAGGCTGAAGGTAGTGTGTAGAAGGGAGGGTGAAAAAGTACCCGGCTATTCAAATCTGTTTCACAAACACAGTTAAAGCTATTTCAAGCAACGTTTCAATTCTGAATGGTGATCTTTCACCGGGCGATACTTTACACTCCGGAACGTGACTACTATAAGTACGTTCATTAACAACCTGTATATAAGTTTTTTAATAAATAAATTATGAAATAACAAATTCATCAAATGAAATTTACTTGCATACGTCGGGATTTGAACCCGCGACCTTCGGATTGCTAGCCGAGAGCCTTAGATATCTCTCGACCACGGAGGCCGCCTCATAACTCCATAAATCCGATCCTCTTCACTTTTCACAGCCATGCGAAATTTGTACATGTAAATACCGGTTATCGTTAAATCTATGTAAATATTAGCGAAATATTTTCAAGGTTATGTAACTTTGGTTTCATGTTTTTAACTATCTTCCTTATTTGAAAAATGAAATTGTGGTGATATTACATAAAGCGATTAAAGAGCAATTCAATCTAAAAACAAATGAATGATGAATTTATCATCATAATTAACATATCTAACTGTCTATTTATCCACTTATTTTTAAGTTCAAAATTCCTATTTAATAATTTTAAACATCATAATTAATTATAGGTACAAAATATTTTTCATTCTGACACTCGCTCCCAAACACAAGCGTCCGCTTCTATAGGAGAGAAACATAAAAAAAAAATCTGTGAAAACTTATTTTGTAATTTATTGTTATCAACATTGATACCTTGTAAACTTATAATTTAATAAAAAATAAAAAAAATAAAAAAAATTAATAAATAATAAAAAAAATAAATAAAAAAAATGGCGCTATCACAAAAATACGAGTATTATTAATCTTTAGGTAGGTATATATAAAAATCTCGCGTCACAATGTTCGTCCAAGGTAAACTCCGAAACTACTTAACCGATTTTGATGATATTTAGCTTACTGTGTGTAATTTGGTCCAACTTAAAAGATATGATAGTTTTTATCTCGATTATTGACCTCAAAATTTATTATTGCGAATTAAATGTTTTTTTATGGAGCAATTATCCAAGTTTCATAAGTTTCTGACAGATGGCAGGCAGTGTGAGTTAATTATTGACACAACCCTTGGTTATCTAGGTTAGGTAACCGTCCAGTAGATGGCGTTGTGTTTCAATTTAGGTAGAGCCTCAAGTCTGATTCAGCATTCAGGCGATTGCGATATTTATTTTTAATAAACGCATAGGAAAAAATGCCTGTGTTATAATTTTAACATCTACTTGCTTCCTAATCTGTAACGCTAGCTAAAAATATTATAAATGAATCTTAACCGTTTTAAATTATATTCACATTTAAAAAATGTTAAATAAAAAAATTTCATGAATTTTTGTCAATGTACCCAACAAATCACTCAAAACCAAAAATCTTACACCTGCCTTTTACCATAAAAGCTACATAAAATTTCTCATTTAATAGATGCTCATATCAATATACACACATATTGTATATAAAAGGCAGAGTCGATACCTACCTAGTTACACGCGTAGAATATGTAAATGAGTCTGTCTGTCTTCTCTGTCAAATGTTTCCGGAGAAGATTTTTAATGGGACATGTCATGTCACACAGGTGAAGGCGAAGGTGACACTTAACATATTTATTATCTGTCTAGCTATCATAGCCATCTCTTTGAATACCAACGTGTTATTACAGACATTACCATCCCAATCGTCAACCACAAGATCAGTGGAACAATGCTGGGTATGTGGTATGACTAACGTGACCATAATATATTTTTCCCCCAAACCGAAAAAGGTACAAAAATGAGCTTTCCTGACAAAATCCCTGTAAACCATCCATAAAATAAGTTATTAGTTTTATCGAAGGCGGAGGTTTGAATTGATTATAAAAATCAGTTATTTTTTTATACGCCTAGATTATATACACAATCAATGAATATCATTAATAAAATAGAAATCTAAAGAAAACTTTTATACACATATCTTATACGGCTGTTAGGGTAGTCAGTCAAAACTATTGAAATCCTAAACCTAACCTTCACCCATGCAAAAACTAAAAGTATTAACGTACGCAAAAACTAAAAGTAATATCGTACGCAAAAACTAAAAGTATATAATAACTGATGCTAATGACACTGATTTACTAACGGATAAACTACCAACTTATCAACGAACAATAGAAAATGATGTGCAATAATATTGAGTAGTGAATAATAATAATAATAATAATAATAATAGTTCTTTATTCCAGAATGTGGGGAGGTGAGTGCAATCCCACACATCCCATAGATATTATATGTACATATAATATTGAAAAGCATAAATATTTTGTAGATATGAAACGTAAAAAATAAAAAAAATATATAAACATAAAAGTAAAGTAAAAGTAAAAATCAAAATCAAAAAGTAAAAAAAAGATATAAAAATAAAAGTAAAGTAAAAACTGTATTGTACTTATACATTATTGTGTTATCCATATTATTACCTATAAATACATGGGTAGTGGTTTTTCTACATACAGTTCTTACCGTACCGCAAGCCGCACATTATAAATAATATATCGCTAATGTAATGCAAAAGGAACATATCTGCATTTATCATGTTTTGAGTAAACGGTGATTGAAGATTATATGACGATTTTTCAAATAATTGGCCAAAATCAAACAGTATTAATAATACCTACGGGAGATATTTTTTTGGATGCAGTAGAAAATAGTTAAAAAAAGAAAAAAATACGTTTTACATTATCAATTTATTAAATTTGTTATAAATGCAAATATTTAACAAAAATTAATTATAATATTGTTACAATAATTTTTTTTTTTAACATTAGTTCCACACAGGAGGCCCTGAAGAAAAAAATTCCCACAGGGCCTATGTCATCTTTGAAGATGCTGTGTGGGGGGTTTTTAAAGGGAAAGGAAGGAGAGAAAGTCCTGGGAAGCAAAAAGGTTTGAGGGGTGGGTAAGAATCTGGGGATAAATATGTCCAGGAGTGATGGACGTGTGAAGCCATCCCTCCCACAGCGGTGCAAGGCGATGGGTCGAGTGGGTCCGGCTGGAGAGATCAAAAGGTCTCCCTTAAACAGTCTCTCCCGATCCGGCCTGCCACACAGATGGTCGGCAGACGAATCCGCCCCCAAGTCCCGGACAAACCTAAACCTATGAACCCGGGCACCCCTTCTAATCCCCTGTTAGCTCTTGAGTTTGGTGTAGGAGTAGGAATAAATAGTAAATAATAATATTATAGACTAGACTTCAAAAAATAAAAAAAATTATAAAAATATGAACCTGTGCACAATAATAGCGGGTGCTCTTCGCCATTAAAAGAATAAAATGTGTTAAAATCGTACATAAATGAATTGTCTTTTTTGGTAGGCTACCTATCTAATCTTATAGTATCTACCTAATTGTGTAGGCAGGAAAGTATGAGTATTCAAAGCACGATAAGTGACACTTTATGTCATGGGCAGGTTTCTGGGACATTACACTGCATTGGTCACATTAATAACAAAGGAACTTAAAAATAAAGTGGGCTACACACGCAGAATATTAAATCTGCCATTAATATTGTTCATAACTTCATGACTTGACTATTATGTAAATAGGTATCTACTGTACATGCATTTTTTTTAGATTGAAACATCCGAATGAAAAAATAACGTATATTGCAGAATATTGGCATTGAAATCGAATATTATATGCAATACGCGGATTAAGAGTTGCAAGGTATATCTTGCAATTCTGGCAACAGGTTAATCCGCAAAGAAGGTCGGAAATTTAAAAGAACTTTAAAGTTTTTATTTAATCTCCCGTTTATAAAAATGAAATAGAAATATAAAAATCAATGGTAATTGATGTGGGATTGAAAATTGTAATGTGGCCTATTTAGTAATATATTCTTATTTTATTTTAAATGTAACTATTCGTTAAGAGGAATATAAACGCCAAAAATATTCGACTTCTTATCCCTTGAAAACTCCGCGTATTTTTGGTATTATCTGCGCGAGGAAAGTAGCGCCAAAGTTGTTTTTGTTTTTTTATGAATATTTTTTCAAGAACGAAAAAAAGTTAGTCAATCAATAAAGTCAAAAATAATCTTAGCAATAAAGGGGTATTTTTAAAAAGTTGCTTCTTATATAACTTAATATTTATCTAATGAATAAACAAATTATTTAGTACTTTGCGCTTATATTTTTTCTAACGTAATTAATAATTTTATTTTAATTCCATTCGGTGAAAAGGTGGGAAAAGCTTCAATGTATCCAAAACATATTTTTTCATATTCACAATGTAAACCGATTCGTAGTAAAATAGTGATTTGGCGTATAAATTCATCTTAACAACCCTATTTTTTTTATGCACCATACTTTTAGGTCCGGGTTTAGTTTTCCCCATAGGAAAAACTAAACCCTTTCACACACTTTTCCATAAAAATGATCATCTAGTAAATCCACGCTATGCAAGTGTATTATATAAGTATAATTAATACAAAACAATACAAGAACAACATGTTAACCTACCAGACTATTAAATGGGAAAATAATTCACCGACTCCAGATATTTTCCTATCAGAGGGTTCGGCTCGGTGGAATTCCTACTTTGACCGATAAATCCTACTGATCCCTCAATATAAATATTTAAAAAATCTTTCGTAATCCTACATGTATTTAAAATGACTGATTTTTGCATTTTTATATACAAATTCTTTGACAAATAACTTACTATTATTATTACAATATTTATTAAAACAAAGGTACATATTGTAATAATAATACGATTTTAAATTTAATTTAATCCTGGAATAAAATATTAGTTTTCTTATTGCAATGTTTCAACGGTCAATTGAAAAATATCTTTGGTTATTTTAGTAGAATCATTCTTTCGTGCGGAATTACGCATAGTTAGAGTTCTGCATCTCGGAACAACAAAATTTCTGTGCCTGCGCTCTTGTGAAATTGTCGGGAACATAAAATTTTTGTAATGTTTCTTGTTTACGTTTTTATTATATCAGGAGTACAGATGGTTGTTTTTAGTAGAATCATTCTTTCGTGCGGAATTACGCATAGTCAGTTCTGCATCTCGGAACAACAAAATTTCTGTGCCTGCGCTCTTGTGAAATTGTCGGGAACATAAAATTTTTGTAATGTTTCTTGTTTACGTTTTTATTATATCAGGAGTACAGATGGTTGTGTGCTGTTCTCAGCGAAGCAATTTTACTTCAATCGATCGCTTTATAATTCAGTAGTGATTATTTTTGATGGAAACCATTCTTCCATCTTGCTACTTGCTACATGTTCTGGTCAGTAGAGCCGTTCCAGTTTTCTACTTACAACACATTTACCTATTATATGACATGTGCATGTTATATAATAAAAATATGATCGTATAGACTATTAGAAAAGTGCAAAACCGGTTATCACGCGATGTTGATTTGGACAAATCAGTAACCTAATAACATGTTCTGATAAATTAATAAATTAATGAAAACAACAATCAAGGGAAAATCGAACTGTCACAGAAAAAATATAACGTCTGACAAAAACGGATTAGACGCCGTATATGATATAAATGGTTGTCTTAATTAGAAAGTTTAGTACTAAACTGGATAAGAAAGGGTTCCAGAATCTAATAATATCAGAAAAAAATAATGTATTCCAAATTTCAACTATCTAATATCGGAGTTATGGCTTCCGTGAAATGTTGAACCTGTCACAAAGGGTTTCGTCAAATTTCAAGCCCGAAAAATGACTACTTGGAGCTCAGCTATGAATAATATTTTGAGATAACTTTAAAATTTCAATTTTTGGAAATATTGATATGAACGTATGGATATGTAAATATTATTAGAATATTATGTTTTAGAGATGCCATAGTTTAACCAATGATAAAATGAGTGTTTAGAATTTGAACAATTCATAATTAATTTTTAAGTTCTGTAAAAATTCTATTCAGGTTCCGTTATGATACCATTATTTGCCAGTTGTTTCACATAACTGAGATAATAACAGCACTTGAATAGGCCTATCACAGAACTTGAAAATTATCTTGAAAAATTGATGAATTGTTCAAATTCTGTGAAGCAATTTGGCCTAAGTTTTTAACTCGTTTTTGTCAAAAATTGAGTTTAAATAAATGTCTCTGCTCTAAGCCCAAAGCCTTCCAAAAGAGGAAATCTGTAAAATGCTTCACGAAATTTGTTGTTATTAGGAAAGAATTTCTTTTTATGCAAGTATAATTTCTTCTATTAAATAGTGTTTAATCCATTAAAAGCTTGCCGAAAAGGTCTTAGAATGGTGAATTCAATACGTTGACCAGTCCATCAATAATAATTTGGTAAAAGCATGCAGTAGTTAAAATGGTAAGAGGGAAACAGGTTGTTGGAAAGGCCGGCAACAGGTCAAACACCTTTACTAGAAGCTAGAGATTTGATCTGCAATGGGCCTTCTTGCACGACGATAAAAAAGAGCACTTTCATGTGAAGCAGATACTTTATGATGTGACATTATTATTATAAATAATAATTAAAATGATGTTGAAGAAGTTATTATTATATTTTAAAAACCCAATCAGTAATAAAAGTGGTTCCATGTCTAATCGGACTATGGATCTCAGAGTCTGATTTCCCATAGTAAATTTATTCAGACACGATACTTCCACTTTTCCTCACATGATAATTCATCACATCATAACTCACATTACCCTAACCTAACCTTACCTAACCTAACCTATCCTGACCTAACCCTACCTAACCTAACCCAACCTAAGGTTAAAAACCCCAATTATCAGTTTTCGACGCTTCGAGACATGATGAATTATCATGTGAGGAATTAGCATCCGATGAAAAGTTTGTACTCAATATTCATACGCTTAAAAAGTTTCCACTGTACATTCTGGTCACCAATAAAAGTGTTGTTTTTTACTATAATTCAATAATTCAATTTTCGGGCCGTATCTTGGGCCGGCATTTAAATTCAGAGATGAACTGAGATGATTTGGCGCGTGTGTGTGCCTGAGTGCCACCAACATGCTTTTTTGCATTGATTGAATGCATTGTCATCGTCAATGAGTCTATCTGCCGTTTTTCAGCTCTATGGGATGTTGAGAAGTGGGTTAATCTCCACTTCCAAGATTTGCATTCATTCATTCACGAAAACCAAATCAAAATTCAAATATATATAAGTTTAAAAGATTGATTTTATGATAATGATAAAATCGAAATTACTATATTATTAAAAATATGAATGCCTATCTACCTAATTAGACTAGAATTTCGTACGCTCGATGGTCCAAAAGAAATTCCGCGATCAAACATTTGAAACAATTTGTAAAATAAGGTTTTTGCTATGGAAGAAGATACGCTCTGTTAATCGCATTATTTGTTGACTAGCTACAAGTCTAGTTAGCTGGTCTACCATGAGATGAAATTCTGTTTAATTACATCATGTACTTGATGTAATTAGACGGAACTCAAAGATTTCCAAAATGTAGAGAACCGCGACCCACATTTAACAACAACAAACCATAATGATCAACGATTTTACATTTGATAGTTTCATCTTATTTGTAATCTTTGGCGAAATGTTTTGGAAAATTTCCAAGCAAAGCGCATCTAAATTTATGCAATAATATTATATTCAATATTCACTACTATACTTCTTGTTCTAAATTCAGTATAGTTACAACCGGTGAATTTCAAGGCGTCATGTTTTGACAGATTGATGGGTAGTATACATAACCAATGTTTCCGTAAAATTAGAAATATAGCAAATCTACTAACATCAAAATAAATACAAGCTCTCAAGAAATTAGAGTGCGCCAATATGGTAGGTATTTTTCAAATCGCGGCTACCAAAAATGTGCAATTTTTTAATTTTTAAGGTAGATTCAGACTGGACGACGTACGTACGCATCGCTACGCCAAACAATGCTTAGCAACCCATACATTTTCTATGAAAATGGCCACAGACATCGCACGTCGCGATGCGTGTGGCCAATGTGATTTTAAGCGCCTCCGCCCACTGAGCCAACTGAAAACTCTCAACTGCCAACTGTCTTTGTATGACAATGTGATGGCCCGCACACTAAACAATCACACAAAACGCCGTTGTCAATGGTAACGCAAGCGGTGACTTGCGACTGTCACTGCTCAATGCCCTGGGCGGCCGTTGCTAGTTGCGAGCTGTCAGCTGATTGTTATTCGTCTATGGTTAAACAAGCTTTTTGACCAATCAAGACAGAGAAAACAGCCGGTTTTAGTTGGTTTTCAGTTGCCTCAGTGGGCGGAGGCGCTAATACATAAATTTTCATTGAAAATCTATGGTTGCTAAGTAGCTCAGATATTGTTAGGCGTAGCGATGCATACGTACGTCGACCCAGTCTGAATCTACCATCATTCTAACACATTCCTTAACGATTGAAACTGGCTTTTACGTCAATGTAAGGTAGAAAAGGCTACTGGAAGTATTGGCCACTTTTATAATTCCTACGGTAATGCCATGGCGACGGCCACGGCACGCGGCGTCTCATTATTTAATACGAGTAAGGGAGATGTATGATAATAACTGTATTTTTCCTACAGAAGAAGCAGACATACCTACATCGTGTGTCTCACTATTATTTGTGGGGCTTAGAAGCAAAAACGCCACTGTCCAAAAATTACGAAATTGAGTTATAAATGCCAATATATGCGCAATGTCAGTAGCTACTAGCTACAAAATGGTTTTTGAGATCCTTCAAATTCAACATGACTAATGAATTAATGAACACATTATTACAACATTTTTAATGATAATATTTCACTTCGAATTATACAATTTTTTTTTTAGTTATTAGTAAAAAAACACGCGAAAAATGCGTAGCGTTCTTCGATCGGTTTTTTGTGATCGAAAACACTACTTTTGGAGAGTGGCATTTTTGCTTTTAAGCCCCTCATTTAATGTGTATAAGAAAGAGAGGCAGTATTACTGTGATAAATAAACAAGTTTTTGGTGCCGTTGCCGTGTCGTAACCGTAGAAATAATAAAAGGGACCGTTGGCTGAAAAGACATCTGTCACCGACGTTCGTTTGCGTGACGTCACAACGCCAATTTACCGAACAAACGACAATTTCATTTTGGCGGCAAATCAAAAATGACTAAATTTAAATTGATGTAGACAATTTATTCGTCAACATAAAAGTATGATAAAAAAGCAGTTACCGAAACTTTTTACTTTATCTTTTTTAATAAATATGAAAAGCAGTGAAATAACGGTCAATCTGTTTATTACTAATCTTTTCAATGATTTATAAATTAATAAATGAATATATCGGAATAGAATTTTTCTCAACTGAAAATAAATATGCAACCTTCGGTTTGGTTTGATTTCAGTTTGAATAGAAAATCTCCGCGTCCCACGTTGTGGAAACTTATACCAATCTAACTTGAAAACTGCACATAATAATATCATCTAAAAAACACTACCCGACAATACCTTGAGCAATTCCGTAAAAAAAAAATCGACTAGGAATCGTGTGTTTTTCTAAAATTGTAAAAAATCCGATATGGGTATTTCTTCATCGTAATGGGCGTAAGTATTGAACGTGAAGTAATACGTATGTACATAAGTATTGCATCACCCAGTGAATATTGAATGTGATCTTGTAAAACATTTTATGTGCGTAAACTTTACATATTAGGTAAGTAAGAATGCACTATGGCCCTGCCCGAGAGTCCAGTTGTAACTTTTCTTATCATGCTGCGTATGAACGGGAGAAAAAAACCAGCGAGCCGCACAACGAATTAGACACAAGTTATTAAAGGACGTAGGACTTACTTTAAACCAGTGATTTTCTGACATTATTTGAAATAAAAATGAAATTGAAATTTTGGTCACCGCTGACATTTTTTATGCTTTTCTTTCAACTTAAAACATAGAAAATCAGTAGGTGTTGGTCGGAGTGAGGGGATGAGGGACCGGTGGAAGAAAGTTTTTTTAATTTGGTTTTGATATTATTTAAATTATTAATAATAACTCGTAGTTAGGCTAATAAATTTTTCTCCTGATTTTACGCAGCATTAGACTAGACGTTTTTAATGAGAAAAATGGAAAGGTTACCACGGAGCTAAAAGCGATATTACTTTATGCATATAATCAAATAGCTACTCGGTTAAATGACGAACGAGTTCATAGAATGTTATCTGTTGAGATGAACGGTATATAATAATCATTAGCAATGGGAAAGTTAGCGGTTGCGCCATTTTTTGCTGACGCGAAGGTAAAAAACCCCATTCATAATAATTACATTCTTTTTTGTACTTGTTATATACCTTTGCGAAATTCGAGGTGTCTCCGAACTCATGCGTGCAGAAAAAAATACCTAAGGAGTCCGAGTTTATTATTCGATACTTAAACCTGTGGATAGTGACTATGTATCGGATAAGTTAGCTGAGTTTTCTACCTGTTGTTAGTATTTATTTGCGTATTTATCAATATACGTATTATCCCATGGATAAGCTATCAAGGGGATGGTAATAGCCCCCTAGGATTAATAGTATAAAAAATTCTCATATTTAAAATTCAGAATTAACAAAACACTATCTTCGACTAATTTATTTAAAGGGAACATCTACTGACCTTTACTAAAACTATAATATTTAACATTTATTGGAATAACTTTTGCTATTATAACCTTTTAAGGTTATACACAACAATGTCAGTAATATATTATCATTGAGGAATTTGAAATATGAGATCGACAAAAATGACTTAAAAATAAGAGGTCCCAATGGCCGAGCTGATTAAAACGTTTGTCCTGTTTTAGTCCTAGTTGCGATTGTTACCTTTTTAGTTTTCAGTGTCTTGTTCTTTTTCATATTGTCGTTTAAATGTATTAGTATTATCTTCTTATTCAATGACATATTACATTGATGGATTTAACCTTAAAAGTTATTACCTATAACGAGAGATATTCCGATAAAAATTGTATAGAATAAAAGTTGCTGTTCTGAACAGGAATATTTCTGAACAGTTTTCATTAACAGAAATATTTCATTTAGGGGGTTTCTCACCATCCTCCTACTAGCTTATCCATACTATAAAGTTTATTTTCGATTTACGGTTTATTTATTTATTAAGTCGGAGTTTAGTATTCGGTGCTCGGATATATAATAGTTTTATTTTATTTTTTTATTTATTTATTTATCAAAAAAATAAATTTTTACAAAATAAGGGTAGTCCCACAAAGCTGTCATATAAGATATTTCAATGTACATGCCTAATAATAAGATATATAGGCAGCTACATTAAGATAGGTATTATAAATGTATGGGAAAAAAACGTTGGAATTTCGTAAAAAGTTGTTAATCTTTTTTACTCCTACCATCACGTAGAATCACCTCCCGAAGTTAATGCACTTTACCCCCGGATACACTTATAGATAATATACTAGCTGAGGTCCCCGGCGTTGCTTGGGCTTAACACAGAGTTTTTCAAAATTAAATCAGACAGTGACTTTCCTGTTATTTTGAAGTTCAAGTGTGCAAAATTCACCAATCTAGATAAAAAAAAAACAAATCCATGTTGCCCACCTGCTTGCCCACCACAGACTAAATTTTGACCTTTGTGTAAATAAATGGTAGATTAATCATGTAATATTATGAAGGCATCGGCCTGTGTGAAGTTTATAATTTGATTTTAGGCCCTTTCCTTCTTTAAATCTTGTGGTATGTTTATGTACCATTGGGTGTTAATTTTCTAACTATTGCAAGTATTTTATTTTAATTTTTAATAATATTCGTTATAGTATGAATAAGCTATAAGGAGGATGGTGAGAAACCCCCTTAATATAGTACGTTTGCCCTCATACATGGATATTGTGATGTAATTGTTAGATTTGGAGGAGGTACCTACAAATAAATATGACTGGTACAGTATACAATGAAGTTATCAAAACTGAAATGCAGTCTACGCAGTCAGAGCTCTACCATGTTATTATTACTTCGTATGGAGCAGGCCGACGAACCAAACGATTCCTAGAATAAAAATTACATGACATGAGTAATTTACTTGCTCAAGCGAATATCATTCAAAGAGATAATTTATAAAATATTATAATTTACCAGCAATTATTATTACAAGATAAACCATTTTCAACAGATCATTACCGCGGTGAAAGTTTGTATCAATGAATCATTTTCTATCATATCTTTACAAAAAATCAATGTACATTGTTTTTCATTGTTGGTAAGTTGACTGTACCTAGTAATTATATTTATTTCTCGTCTCTGATATTGCACAATTCTGTAACTAAAGAAGAAGCCATTGATTTGGAACCACGTCTAATGTTTTAATGAAGAACTCACCAAAGTAGAAGCCCATCTGTATTTATAGGAGAATGTTATAAGTTGTAATATTGCGATTAATTTAAAAGATGATTCGCAGAGCAGGTGTTCTATTCAGTGTTAAGTGTGAGTTCAGAGACAAACCGGAGCTTTGTTCCGGTTTATGAAAGCGACGGACCCCGTCCTCTCTATTTGTAAAATAAAAATACTATCTTTAAATCTATGCTTATTCTATGACTTTATTTCATCATTGGTGTTGGAAAATTTTTTAAACTATGAAAAAAATGGTAATTGGTGAAAACTGGTAATTACTTAAGGCGAATGTCAAAAGAATTCATATTCTACGCCTTCGTAGAGGCGCGCGTATAGTATTTTTTTAAACTTATTAACAAAGTTATGCCAAATTCTAACAAAAAAATTAACGGGGCCTTGGTCGACGACGGGGCCAATTCTTTTCACCCATGTCTGAATGAGGCTTAATAATTGTAAGCAGAAACTGAAACCAAACTAAAACTGGCTAATAGCTATGGTTTCCAACCAAATTTCTATCACGGCGTTACTTAATTTAACGATTTCAGTAATTATCTCAGTTTGTTTAACCATAGACGAAGAACAATCAACTGTCATCATAGCAAATAGCATGCGAGTTTCGATTCACTGTTTGCGTTGCCATCGACAACGGGTTTTTGAAAAGTTGTGTAGTGTGCATACCATCACATTGACAAACTCAGGATAGTGAGTTTAGTTGCAAACTGTTTTGTTTTTCAGTTGCCTCGTCATGAGGCACTATAACCAACGACGAGGAATACAAAATAATTATAAATAAATAATATTTTAATTAATGAAGATAATATTAGCGAAAGTTAATCGAAAATCCGAAACAGAAAAAGATACGGATACATCCAATAGCCAATAAAAATATGCGTTAAGGAAATGAAAATAATGTTGGTGGTTGGTTCTCAGTCGAAGTATGGATACAGTTAAAAATGACCGAATCGGATAGGGATACGTTGGCGCAGTGGATAGCGCGTTGGCCCGGATTGCCAGAGGTCCTGGGTTCGAGTCCCAGATGTATCCGTATCTTTTACTGATTTTTCTGTTTCGGATTTTCGATTGACTTTCGCTAATATTATCTTCATTAATGAAAATATTATACTAAGTTAAAAATAAATATAAAAATATAAATAGATATGTAAAGTTTGTTTTACAAAAAAGAACATAATTGAAGCGTGCGTTCCGGTTTGTCAGATTTTTGGACCACATCACAAAACCTTATAAAAAAATATCTTCAAAATTAACACTTGTCGACAAATTTTTTTCGAGGTTCCACGTGGGGGTCACGAAATGTGCTAATTTGTGGAAAGCTTCTGACGCAAGTATATTACTAAATATTCCATTCATCACATTGTAACTTGTCCCTCGTTGTTTGGATAACCTCTGATCAATGGAACCGACGGATATAACACAACATGTATGAATAAATTTGAATAAATCACAGAACCTACGAAAATAGTCAGTCTTGACATATCTCGCTAATTCCTCGCAGGTCCAAATATGAAACATTTTAGGAAAATAACGTTACCGATCCATTGTTTGACTTTGACCAACAAAAATAATGTTTTTAAATATAGCACTAACTTAAAATGTCATTTACAAAACAAGGACATTTCTAATGCACAAATAATTTGCTACATTGATTTGTTATAAGTATACATCGGATTATATGCACTAACAAAGTGCCAAAATATGCATGCAAATATGCACTAAAAAAGGCCGAAATGTGCACTAAAAACCCTTGATATGCCCAAAA
Organism: Limnephilus auricula; assembly: GCA_951813805.1. NCBI lineage: Eukaryota > Metazoa > Arthropoda > Insecta > Trichoptera > Limnephilidae > Limnephilus > Limnephilus auricula. The sequence continues at coordinate 18,015,280 of OX638388.1, read as the reverse complement.
TATGCATAATGCAAAATCAAAAAACCATTTTTATTTTTATACATTTTAATTAAAGACGGTACAAAAACAGCAAAATATTCTTAAAATTATGCATAGTTTTTTTGACCATACACAATTAAGTATTTTTCCAAAATTTCGGTCGCAAATTTGTGAAGTTTGTCACCCAGTATTAATTTTGTACGCAGAAAACGACCTCTCTACAACATTCCCGGGTTACGAATAACCCAACAACATTTGAAAATCTCCTACTTTTCATTTTTAAAAGAAAAACAAACATTCCCGGATCACGAATAACCCAACAACATTTGAAAATCTCCTACCACCACACTAAGCGGAAGATGTTGCTTGTGTTGTGATGGAGGACTTAGCCAGCCGAGGAATCGAACACGGAACGCCTGGGTGGGACCCAACCGCGATGCCCACTCAACCACTGAGATACCTGTTTAGGCAGGGTATGGACCTGTGCCGTTGATGTAGGCATTAATCTTTTCTAATATTGAATTACCTAGGAAGGGCGTTGGTGAGTACGTCATGGTTTCCAGTATTTCTATTGATTTAAATAGAGGAAGATTTTTTGTTGCCAATTTTTTTATGGCATCTGGTAACTTGTAGAAATGTGTTGAGATGAGGGCGATATTCTTCGGATGCGTAATCAAATGCTAGCTTGCTTGACTGAATTGCAAAGGCCTCAGAACTGTCAAATTTACCAGCGAAATATGCACGATTGGGAAAAAATGCTAAAATATGCATTAACGCCGTAATTAGAGAGTTATATGTATTTGCATATGCAAATGCATATAATCCGATGTCTAGTTATAAGTTATAACACAAATTAATATCACAGTTCTAGGTTCTAGCTTTAGGATCGATATTTTAGAAACTCGATTTTCACATAGTATACAGAATGCAAATTATATTTATGACGTTTTTTCTTATTTTCAACAAGGAAATGTTTGTGTTCCTCTCTCTATAACAAGATGAATTCTTACTATTTTCACCACTTCTCGTTTTGAGAGTTGTTACTGCTTTAGGCAAACAGATTTGATGCAATGGAGATAAGTAACGTTTGTTTTGAAATTGATTATCTGCAAATAGGTTACATTGATATGAAATATTTTTTTGGGTTAAGAATTTTTGGACCCACAACATCTGGGCTTTTTTTTTACATTAGCTCTACACAGGAGGCCCTGAGTAAAATAATTTCCCTCAAGGCCTATGTCATCTTTGGGAATGCTGTGTGGAGGGTGTTTTTAAGGAAAGGAAGGAGAGGAAGTTCTGGGAAGGAAAGGGATATAAGGATTGGGTAGGAATTTGAGGTTCAGTGTGTACAGATCATCCGCCGCTAAGACCTAGACAAACCTCATCCCATAAACCCAGGCACCCCTGTTTAGGTGACCTCTAGCAGAGGTGTTGGTTATCCAATAAATGGTTCCCGGGCGGCGGTACCCATACCCGCCTCCCAAATTAAGCTTACAAACGCTGGGCTTAGGATTTCGGGGTCCAAGACATTTGGGCCATACCCAATCCCGCGTTTGCTCACCAACCACCTATACATACATCTCAAATTGGACACTATGTTTTTTTAATAACGCCTCGGTTCAAACAAAATACCGATAACTTGACGGCTTATGTTCACTACATGTCTGTTGACATAAAAATATGAACGTAAGTTTTTTAAGCAATTTGTTTTTATATAAACCCAAACTTTGGACCTAAGAACCAATTTTAGCTTCTTTGATTGTTAGTTTGGTTTCAATAAAATAAGCTTTAAAAATAATGGTAGCCAAGCAGGAACGCAGTTTTAAGTTCGAAATGATTAATAAAGTGCAATATCTCCCCCGACGTAAACAGTTTTATAGCAATAGAGGTGTTATTAAAAAAATATATTCGTATTAAGCGTGTCTGTGAAAAATGACATTATTTCGTGTTTTTAAATTTAAAAAATAAATCATTTAGGCGCTCCGCTGACGAAGCAACTGAAACCAAACTAAACCCGGCTGGTTTCTATGTCTTGATTGGTCAAAAAGCTTGTTTAACCATAGACGAAGAACAATCAGCTGACAGCTGGCAACTAGCAACGGCCGGCCACGGCAATCAGCAGTGCGAGTCGCGAGTCACCGCTTGCGTTACCATTGACAACGGTTTTTTGAGTGATTGTCATACAAAGACAGTTGCCAGTTGACAGTTTTCAATTGCCTCAGTGAGCGGATCGCCTAAAATGCGCTGTTTTCGAAATTGCGGTAACTGAATTGATCAGTACTAGTAAATATCTAACTACTACAACTTTTTAAATTTATTTTTTTAGTCCGTATTAAGCGTGTCCCGGTTTTGTAAATATTTACCCTTACATTTCACACAAACCAGATGGGGACCAGATGATGTCACACGGTATTTCATCTTACCGGGCGTTTTCGCGGGCTTTAATAAAATTCAAACTCGTAGAATTAATTTAATTATGAAAACGAACTTAAAAAAAATACTGGTATTTAAGTTTGCATGTCATCTACATGAACATATTTTTTATAAGTCAAAATATTTGTCACTAAACTTCCTTATTGTAGATATTCCGTAATGAAACTCTTTCACTTATACTTAACCCTGTTTAAAATATAATAATGATTGATTCGACCTACCTTCCTTGTTGATGTCCCAGACCACCACCTTGCAGCCCAGCCTGGCTAGGCGGATGCAGAGCAGCCTGCCCACGCCTGAGCCCCCTCCTGTCACCAGTGCCACCTGCCCCCGCAGCTCCTTCAGGTGGCGCAGTCCTAGCGCGTCCAGCACCGTGTACACGAGCATCTCGAGCACCTGGTACGCCAGCAGCACCAAGAAGATGAACACGTCCTTGAGCACGCTGAGCACGCGTGGCACGGTGTCGGACGTCTCCATGGCTAGGTAGTTCGTCATCACCTGAGGATTAAAAAAAGTTTTTTAAAATTTATTTCATGGATTCTTTTGTGATCGTCTAACTTGCCAGGTCTTGTTCAAATACCATTTTTATTATCTATCTAACTAGTACTGTGGCTCATATAGCCTCATATCATTATCTGAGGCCCTAGCATGCTCGCTCTTTAACGATCGATAGGATAACTATCGGTAACTTTTCATCGCTTCCTAGGACAACTGCACATCGCTAACGTACAAACAACAATTGATGTCGAATAAGTTAAGGACACTTAGTCATTGTGAACTGTCACTTTTTCGTTGGCGATCTGTAGTCATGCTAGGGAACGATGAGAAGTTACCGATAGTTATCCTACCGATCGTTATCGAGCGAGTATGCTAGGGCCTCTGATGGTTTTATGTAATTGACTGAGTTAAACACTCAGATAATTTTGATTATAAAATTACTACAATTCTTTTTTATGTAATTTTTTTTTTAAATTTGTTTATTCAGTTTTTAGTTATACAATATTACTTAAATCTTACTGTAAGATCTATCTTGATTGTAAGAAATAAAAAATTAAAGACCTTCTTGTTAGGAAAGTCTAATTATAGTAAGAATTTTGACGATTCTAACTTTATTCAAATTCTTTCTCCCTATCCTCGTCCAAGTTGAACATCTTGTCAATATTTAAAAAACAGACATAAAATAAACGACCTAATATTTTTAATGTACTGATTATGTGTAAAATCACTAAGGGCGTTTAAATAAAATTAAATAAATAATATTTTTTTATAAGCAATAATTATGAGCCTGAAACACTCATCCGCATTGAAAAATCTTCCGAGAAAAGATACATGCCGCCGACGGGACTCGAACCCGTGTCCTTCTGATGTCCGGTCAGGTGCTCTGATCCAATTGAAGATTTTTCAATGTGGATGATTTAAAATGTTTATTTATGTATTAATTTGTGTTGTTTCAGGCTGATAATTATTGCTTATAATAATTGTTACCCTTTGTGCTACGCATAAAAATCTTGCCTTAAACATTAGTTTATCAATTAAAAAAATAAATAATATTTTGTCCATATTACATCGCCACAAGCATACTAAATACCATGTTTTATTTATACAAGTTGCGATTTTTTTCTAAGTTTGCCCTAAGGAAACATAGGTAGATATTTAAAATTTTATATGTTCTAAGGATAACAAAGCGATTTTGAGAATTTTGGTTTTACAAGAATTTATTTCTGAGGCGTAATTCCATTTACTAGGAATCCAAACATAGGTTTTATAAAATTTGTGAATAGCTAGTAACATTCAAATGCATCACGTTGTAAGCTGTCACGCAATACAAAAACAATTAACGTCAACTAATATAAAAATTGATTGTTGCGACACGACTATAGTTGGTACTCATTATTATTTTATTTAAAGTAGATGAAATTCGAAATGCATTTTCAGTGGAAATTCAGATACATATAATATTAAATCAATATTAATTTATGACAAACTAATAATGATTATTTGAATAGATTCAAATTTAATATTATTCAATTACTTATTAATGTTTTTAAAATGTTTATTTATGTATTAAAATTTATCAGAAAACGCTTTCGAATTCCTAGTGTGAAGCAATGAAGGATTTATAATTGAATGGACTGTATCATTTTAATGCAAGTTTCTTTAAAATTAAAATATTACGGGAAACAGCTATTTTGAAATGACTAGTTAGTCGTTTGTTCACCTTTCAGGTTTCACGTCTTGAGAATGTGCTAGTTTCTCAGATATTGAACCAATGATTTATAGTACACAGTGTTAAGGGTTACCTGACTTACTTTGACTAATGATTCCTGGTATTATTTGAAGTAAAAATGTACATGAAATTTTGGTCCACAGTGGTATTTTTAATGTAAAAAAAAAACATTTTTTTCATAAAACAACCCAAAGGAATATCGTCACTGGTCACTCAGTTGAGTAACCGCCCCGCCCCTCACCCGACCCTACTGTAAATACCGACTGAGTTAGTTTAAAAAACGTACCGACGTTTTTAGTTTAAATAAAAACATAAAAAAATTAACCGGAGTTAATTTCAATTTCATTTTATTATTTATTTAAAATTACATTTAATGTAGATTTTTAACTGCAAATAATGTCAGGACTCAGGACTCAGTGGTTAATGACGTATGTCGGGTACGTCCTAAGAGTATGGATATTAGAGAGACGGCATGTGAAGTGTGCCCGCGCGCTCCAAGTGTGCCTTTTCGAGAATTCTACCCACACGGCTGACATTGGCTGTCACCATGTAAAATGGCTGCTGTCGGAACGTATTAAATGGCCAAAAACCAGCAGCCAATGTAAGCCGTTTGGGTAAAATTCTCGAAAAGGCACACTTGGAGCGCGCGGGCACACTTCACATGCCGTCTCTCTAATATCCATACTCTTAGGGTACGTCCATTAACACCGTTGTATGTATATACATTTACATTAACATTTATATTAGATATACATTTATAATATAATTTATGATAAATTGACATTTATAATATCTAAAATCATTTAAAAAGTTAATTTAAAAAATAGCCACTTTATAAGAATCCTATATATTTTTGCGACTTATTCCTAAAGGTTTTACGATACTGTCAGTAACTTGACTTCGTTCAAGAGCACGACAGCAGATCGCCTACAAACAAACGACAGTTCACGACGACTAAATTAAGAGGGTAGACTTTGAACCAGACATGGAACACCCGCGTCTGTCACACTGTCCCGCTCATAATAAGCTCACGCACACTTACAATACATGCGAATGCGAAATGTGCGAATGAGACAACGCTCAAATTTACCTACAGAAATTGCTTGAAAAGGTGTTTATGGAGAATACACTTTTCTACACCGAAACTTTCACGAAATTGAAATTTTTAAAAATATATATTTTTTAGAAAGAAGAAGCTACGTCGGTAGCTTTTTATAATTTTATAATTATTTATGAGAGTTGAGTTAGCAGCACTTTTTCCTTAAATAATATTTTTTGATAAATCGTACATGTTTGACAGTGAATGTTTACGTTAATACGAAACGCATCGAAAATTCGAAAATATACCGACATAGTTTTCACCCTCTAAAAGGCAGTATAAAAAAATATATTCATTTTGAGCAATTTTCGATGTAGAAAAGTGTTTTTTCCCGGGCGTCCTTTTTGTATGGGCCGAAAAGCGAAGTCTATCATCTCAAGCACATTTAGTCGACATTATCGATAAAACCTTTGTCGGTGTTAGTGTGCTAGGCTACCTGGGGTTCACAACTGTTTATATATATATTTTTGTAAATATCGTTACATCCCGTGGGATTCCGGATCCCTAACACCACAGTGTAGAAAACTAGACTCTTATAAATCAAGGGCATATAATGTAGAAATTTATATTTGCATCAGGAAGTTTATTCGCACGACCCTGACTATGAGACGTCGGTGATGAAGACGTGATCATGTTATTTTATTTCCAATTTGTGAAAAGTGTATGTCAATCAGTCAAAATTCATAACACGAGAAAGCAATTCAAATAGAAATTTGGACTATTAACGGCACTTCTGCAGCATGAGAGTGTACAGGACCACTCAATAAGTGTCAATAGTACAAACGAGCATACAAATAAAATAACAAATTTTCTTTTTTCATCCATTAGACATACGTGAGAATGGTTTTATTGTTTGAATGTATTTTGAATTCCATTTTGTATTCCATTTTGAATTACCTATTAAATATTGTATCTACATATTATTGCATTTGTTTAGATTTTTTTTATAAACAGTCTGTAGAGAAGTTCATAAAAAATATGCAGAAGGAGAAATGTAATCGTAAAGTGGCATTAAATTATATAAAACAACAGTATTTATCTTCCATTAGTTACATATTCCCAAAAGGTTTTTATGGATACTGTTTATAATCCTATTTGCATTTTATTTTAAAGGGAGTATTTCTAGTAATTTTTCAACACCATCTTCAAAATTAAATTAATTTTCCAGACTTTAAGGTGACTGTCAAAATAATTCATTTTCTAATCTTTCGTAGATGATATAAATAAATAGTTTTATCAATTAAAAAATTCAAATCTTTCAAGAAAGGCTAACAAATACAATATTGGATAATTGGATTGAATCACTGATGCATTATTGTATTTGTTAGCCTTTCTTGAAAGATTTGAGTTTTTTAATTGACAAAAATATTTATTCATATTCATGTTATGCTTGTGTACGTGGGTAAGCAATTAATTTTTCTTGATATTTCAAAGCATAACTTGTAAACATCGTATCAGATATACTCTCAGTCTAAGTATACATTTATACAAATTTAATTTAAAAAAAAAGTTTATTTATAAACAAGTTCTGCTATGTAATTATTATCACGCGTGACAGGTGTTTCGCCATCTAAAGGCATCATCAAACTCATAATGTTTCATAAGTCGGTTTGATAATGCCTTCAGAAGTCGAAACAGCTGTCACGCGTTTTATTAATAATTACATAGCAGAACTTGTTTATAAATAAACTGTTTTTATAAATTAAATAATAATAATATTATTGAATATATAAAATATAAAAAAGAATATGTTGACTTTTGTATATTCATTTTCCATTACAATTTGTGAGGCGGGTATGGGTACCGCCGCCCCGGTAACCATTTATTGGATAACCAATACCTCTACCATAGGTCACCCCAAGTGTTTCGCTACGTTTGGTGACTTAGCAGGGGTGCCTGGAACCAAGGGGTGAGGTTTGTCTAGGTCTTGCGGCCGATGATCTGGACACACTGAACCCCAGATTCCTATCTAACCTTCATACCCTTTTCCTTCCCAGAACTTCCTCTCCGTCCTTTCCATAAAAAATACCCTCCTCACAGCATCCTCAAGATGACATAGGTCCTGGAGAAAATGATTTTCCTCAGGGCCTCCTGTGTGGAGCTAATGTAAAAAATAAATAAATTAAAATTATGTATGCTTTTTTATATTACCGGTTATTTGTCCTATACCCCCTAAGCCCCAAAGTTCTTCCTCAAAAACATAAAATATTTCCAAAACCGTATGAACCGTAAAAAATTAAAACAAAAAAAAAATCACAGAACTTGAAAACGTTGACAAACATTTTTTTCGGTCTGGTATTGAAAGGGTAAAATATGTTTGGTTGACTCTGAATTTCAAATTATATTGTATACTAGATAAAATATTACTTATATTATCCACTCGAGCGCTTTTTGCCACATTATGGCACTATTTCCAAAACCTCGGATTGCTTTGTTGCCAAAATGTGGCAAATTAAAATGACTATATAATATATTGTACATTCAAAATATAAGAAAATAAATATTCTCTAGTTTCTTTAAAATGTTTTAGGGTTAAATTTTTAATTATATATTTTTTTTTATAAATCCTACAAACATGTGATAATAGACAAAATATAGGGGAATTCATTGGCTACATAGAACTATAATCAGTTTGTATGTCTCCGTATTCAATTTCGGAGGTATGATTTTTTTTTATGTGGGCGGAAAAATTTCCTTTAGCAATCTGAGAAAAAATATTTTAATTGCTCTGTCGCTCCACTGGTTATAAAAGTAGACATCAATACGATAAAGTTAAAATTTTAAGACTGTATAATAAATCATAATCTGCTCGTTCATAGATGCCGGTAATTTGATAATTTCAGGAAAAAAAATCGGTTTTTGCATGTTATGTTGTTTTCGCCCATTATATGAGCATGAATAAATAACTTAGAAGAAAGGCATACAAATAATTAATCTTAATATTTTATAGCACAACTTAAACAAATGTTTTTTTCTTAAAAATAATTAAATTACCGCCATCTATAAACGAGCAGACTATGAATTATATATTAAGTCACATAAATGTTGATATGCTTGTGATAAAACTTTGATTGAAAGGCAATTAATAAAAAATAAGCACGCAATAAATTACTTACAAACATCTCTGTCTAATTTAACTGTCATGATTTCTTCAACTATCCTTTGTGTACTTAAGAAGGATGACATGTCATTTGAATGAATTGTAACGGCTGACATAATAATTAGAGACATTCAGTTTGTGTCGTGTTACAGTCGTTACTTTTTGCCTTCTCCAATAATAATTGTACATTTATTAACAACACATTTCCAAGGCTAACAGTTTTTTTTTTATTATTAATAACAATAATATAATGAGTGTAAAACTGTTAAATTTATTCATGAAACGTGTTTGCACACACGTTCTTACAAACGTGCTAAAAAATGTAGCAAGTAAAACAGTGATATTGATATCGGTAAGGACAACTATTAATTTAGCTTCCGTAATAAGTTGATCCAATGTAACAAAATATGTTGATCTTCCAACAGTAGCCCCCCCGGCTTATTTATATACCTACAATATGCAGTCGGTTTAGGAAATATACGGTAAACCTACCTACACAAAATATAGGTGTCCCCGAAGGGTGTGCGAAGAGGACGTACCGTCGAATACCAAAAGAATAAAACATTTTTTCATTCATTTGCATCAAGGAAAAAACTACTTGTCCATATACTGCAGGGATGGCCAACAGGTCGACCGCGGTCTACCGGTCGACCGCGAAGCTGATTTAGGTAGCCCACGAGAGTAAAATAAAGTGAATAGGAAAATAGGACAAAATAACATTATTTTAAAGAAGAAGTAACTCTTCTTTTAAAATAACATTATTTAAAAGAAGAGTTACTAACGATGATTCCATTGAAAGGGCAAACCAGAGGTATGAAAATATCTACAGATCTTTTAAGTGTTTTGTTGAAAACACTGAATTTCCGATTCACAAACTAGTTGCTATCACGACAGATGGAGCACCTGCTATGGTGGGACAAAGAGTTGGTTTTATTTCGTTGTGCAAAAATGATGACAACATTCCAAGTTTCACTAACTAGAACTGCATCATACACCAGCAAGTTTTGTGCTCTAAAATTTTCGAATCCGATAATATTATGAAAGTTGCCTTTAAAATAGTTAATTCTATTCGAGCCAGAAGTTTGCAAAGGAAGACTTCTTGAAGAGACTGAATCCGAACACTCAGATCTTTTGCTACATACAGATGAGATTTCGACAATTACTGCCAGAAATAATAAAAAAAAAATTATACATTCGAAAGGAGAAAATATTCCTGAGCTTGAAGATGAAAAATGGCTTATGAAGCTGGCCTTCCTTTGTGACGTAACAGAAAAAAATCAACGAGTTAAACCTGAATCTTCAAGGCAAAGACAGAACCGTCATTGACATGATAACTTTGATTAAAACTTTTAAAAATCAAACTCAAGTGCATGCATCTCAATTAAAATAAAGCGAACTGAAAAATTACAAAAACATTGAAGAAGAATGTATGCACAATTCAAATCGAGATTTGAAAACTTTTGCTGAACAGTTGGAAAATTTGCACCTGGAGTTTGAAAGAAGGTTTGCGGATTTTACCGCTCTCGAAGAAGTACTAAGTTTCATGGTATTCCCGTTTAATTAAAATATTAATATTGACAGCATAACCTTTAAAATCGGTAACTTAACCGATATTGAATCTGTAGTGGTTGAAGAAGAAATAATTAAAATGAGAAGCGACATATTTTTGAAAGCTAGGGCATCTGGTAGTACAGATTTTTGGAAACTGATTTGCAAAGAAAAGTTTCCATGCCTAAGAAAGGTAGATTTATATTTGACATCGTTTTTCGGTTCTACCTATCTTTGCGAATCAACATTTTCAACGATGAATGCAATAAAAACCAAACATCGTTCCCGCATAACAGATGCCCACTTAACTTCGTGTTTGCGAATCGCAATTACTTCGTACACTCCCCAATATGATGAGCTTGTGGAGAATATGCAGTGTCAAACATCCACCTTAAAACGTAAAGCTTAAAGAAAAAAATTAATATGTTACGTTGCATTAATAATTTCTTACAAATTTATAACAAAATAGTTTTATTTTGTCACTTTTAAACTCTACCTTGCAGTCGACCGCAAGAAATAATTTTTAGCGCAAGTAGACCGAACAGGTCAAAAGTTTGGCCACCCCTGATATACTGTATATAGAAGCGTAAACGTTCATTAATCGACTAATATCAATTACGAGGGTATTACCAGAGAACACCGGAAATTAGTCCCTTTTAAGTCAAATTCTAGATGTATTGACTCTTTTTTACAAAAAAACATAAATTGATTTTGAAAGATTGTTATTTTATCTGGTACACGCAGTTTTAAAATTATGAAAAACTAAGTGTATTTTTAATATACTAAGGTTATACGGTTGGTCGTTGACAGATTTGTTCAATTTTCAAACGATGGATTCTATTAAGCAACACAAATTTAAAATCATATAATCATACAACAAAATAAATCAATACATAATCTAGTAAACACAGTTTTCATAATAATTTTAGTTAAATTAAAATCATTAAAAAATAAATTCGAGAACGTGTTTTGTGACAAAAATACCTCAGTTTTTCTATTTATTTAAGGTCTTACAAACTAAAATATTTCTTTTTTTTACACACTTATTTTGTTTAGACATTATTAAAAAATCATAAATACTTATGATCAAAAAATACTTCCAAGAAGTACACGATATTTAATAATTTATCCTCGTGCGTTTTGAGCATTTTTATTGCTTACTTGAATGTAGGTTTATATTAAAGCAAGTTTTGAAAAAATAAATCGATATAAAAATTTTTATTTAAAAAAAATGATTCGGGGAATAATAGATCTTTCTCATTGGAACCTCCCTGTACAGTTGCAAGCATTTTTAAACTTTTATTCTCAGCCGCGGTTCTAAATTCGTTGGTTTTCTATACCAACTAATTTTATTAAAGGTATTTTTGAAGTCGATTTTATGTTTGAAATTGGTATATTTAGAAAAAATTATGATTTTATAATAATTATAATATTGGGTGGCCAACTGTCAGCTAATCAACCGTCGGGTCACCATTCCTTTACGAGTTTACCCTTCGTCAGCTTAGCTTTTGAAAGATAAATCAAATCGTAGACTACTACCCCTCGAAATGATTTAATTAATTTTGAAAATATCTCAATAACACGTTTCTACACCAAACACTCATATTTCGATTATCACCCCGGTGGGGGTCCACTAATCAGAATCAAAACGTTGCTTGAAATGGCTTTAGCCGTATTTATTGACCAGATTTTCAGAGCCAGGCATCTACTTTCCAACCTCCCTCTGTCCCAATTTCTTCCCTTTCCACTCCCTTCAGTCTCACCACTCACCGAAATTGAAAATACCACAATCCCATTGACTTCAGACAGTTACGCCGTTCTTCCATGGAGCTACGTTCAAGCGACGCAATCGACGCTCGTCTGTATTTTCCATACTATTATTAGTGTTTGAAATCGCCGCCAGGCGCTGCACCAGCAAAATAGTATGACAGGTAGCGGTAGCGTCGCTTGTAAGTAGCTACGTGAACGATGGGCGTTACGCCGTTCTTCCATGGAGCTACGTTCAAGCGACGCGATCGCCGCTCGTCTGTATTTTCTACACTATTATTAGTATTTGAAAACGCCGCTAGGCGCTACACTAGTAAAATAGTATGACAGGTAGCGGAGCGTCGCTTGTAAGTAGCTACGTGAACGATGGGCGTTAGAGGACTCTTGTGCGGTATTCACACAACTTAATAAAATAATGTAATTTTGAATTGTGCGGGAATCGAACCTACAAATAAAACAAATGGATGGTAGAATTTATTTATTTATTTTCAAACCACCACAATTACCCCAAAGAGAATAGTTGTTCATGTACCCATGTAATTATGTGTGAGGTCTTATGTATATAAATACACACATCATACAATATTACCGGCCGCAAATTGGACAAGAATTACCACCATATTATTATGTTATTGGCAATAAATATTTATTTGTGATGTGTTGACGGTTTGCTGTCTGTTAAGGTTTTTTTTATTTGAGAAATGTCTTCATTGAGTGTAACAAACACTATGTTTTTGCCAAGTCGATACTAGACGAGAAGGTAGGTATGCAAGAGAAGATGAATAAATCAAGGAGTGTGCCAGGATAGAGGCGATTGATATGGTACCAGTCTATACATAATATGGTAATTGCGTTGGATTGGAGAAAGTGAGCAATTACTGACTTATTACTTTGCAACATTGTTTTATTGCGAGTTTCTATGGCAAAGTTGTACATGATGCAAGTATAAACCAAAAATATAACAATTGCGTCACAGTTTTCACAATCCTCCTCACTAGGGTTACGTTTTCTGAAGCGGTGTGTAGATTTTATGTTTTTGTATTTACGGCCTTACTAAAAAAAAACACTCCGCGGCCGTTAAACGGTGTTTCTGTAGCACGTTGTGTAAAGTCTGTACATTTCGTTTTTCAAATTCTTACTAAACAAAATATATGGTTTTGATCTGACAACGTCGCCATTTTACCAGCCTTACTAATAAACTTTCTGAAAAATTTGTACAATGGTCAAACAACCATGTATGAAGAATCCTTACTAATTAAGAACTGACAAAAAATTGTTCATGGAAAGATATGTACATTGCTTACACGGCCAAGGAGGGTAGTTTATCTGTTGTATATATTTGTTCCATTTGTAATTTTCAACGAATTTCGAATTTTTTTTTTAATGTCCTATATATTTATTATTTTTTGAGATGTCGTAAAAACAAATACCATTTTAGAACCAAAATTTAATTACCTTTAAGATTTTCATATCTAAAATATACTTAAATGTTTAAAAACTGTAGTATTTTAAGATTCAAACATCAAGTTGGAAAAAAAACTCACTTACCCCAAACACTTTCTATTCAAACATTGAAATATTTGGAAAAATTCAAAATTCAAAAAACACAGTCCTTTTATTTAATGATTTTAAAATAAATCTGTCACCTCACTTTTTACTCCTTCAAACAATAAAAAAATATTAAAAAATCTTGAAATTCGCTTTTCATATCCAAAAATTTACAATAAAAAACTCACGTTTGAATACGTTGCTTGCACATCTTAAGGCATTAATTTCACTGATACGTTTACTAAAATATGTATTAGACATTTTAGTCACCAAAAAACATCACTTTCAAGAATTTATAATAAAATAAAGATCTTAAAATGCAAATTATTTCTGAACATAACCTATGAACCATTTTCTGACAGCTTAATTTAGAACACATGATTTTAGTGCCACAATTTGACTTAAACTAACAAAAAACAACACAAATTAATAGCAAATATATTGAATACATGAATATAAGTGCGAATTAGTCATAAAGATTGAAATCAATAACTAAAAGATCATATTAATCAGACAAAAATCCGCGACCGACTTTTTTCCGTAGTGTTAGCGTACGCGGTTATATTTTCGGGAATGCGCAGGCGCATCAATCACACCACCTAGCGGATTATTATGAAAACTCCAATTTACAAGTAAAATTTCCAGCGTTGCCACATGTAAAACACCGTTTAACGGCCGCGGAGTGTTTTTTTTTAGTAAGGCCGCTAGTCTTTAGTTGTCTTTACATTGTCTACGTAATGTTAGCAAGTTGATTATAATTACTTTCTCTTAAAATATAACAGTTTCTGTTTATTTGTTGTTTGATTTGGTAGGTTTGGATTATATAATCTTATATAATATAATGTTACTGTCTTTTCTTTTTTTGTATTGTGAACATTGTCATGTATTACTCACCTGTAAATTTTTAATTTAACCTACACTATATTATTATTTTTATGCCACCTGCAATTTAAAAACTGGTTTCTGTTCCGTTTATTTTTTTTCTCTTTTCTTTACTATATATATATATATATATATATATATTATTTTCATTTACCTTTATACCTACCTTTCTATAATGTTAGGTATAGATATAAATTCTATAATTTGAAATATGAAGTTGACAAATACGATAGTCTCGTAATAGATTGCAATGGCTGAATTGGTTAGAGCACCCGTCCCGGTAAGACGTGAGATCTGGGTTCGAGTCCCAGTTGCGACCATTATGTTTTATTATTTTTCTGTGTCTTGTTCATTTTCATATTTTAATTTAGACTATTATTGTTGTCTTCTTCTTCAATAATATATTTCATTGATGGGAATAACCTTCAAAAGTTAAAAAGAGAGTTTTTCTTATAAAAAATGAATTCTTAATTACTTCTGAAAAAGGCTTTGGAAGACCCATCCTCAAATTTGTTATAAATCTGCCATTTAGATAAGTGATATTTTTAGACATTTATTTGCCTAAGAAATCCATTATGTAACATAATCTGGTTTTAAAAACTTGCGACTGCATAGTAATTAAGCACATCCATTCTTAGGCCTTGTTGTAGATAAGTATCATACAAGATGGTGAAAAATTCATCACCCTGTCGGAAGATGCTCTCATTCTTATAAATGGTATGTCATCACTGTCATCAGTCATCACGCTTTGGGTATGTGTGAAGTAAACAGAAGCAGAACACTCTTTGACACGCCATGAATCGCAATACTCTCCAAGAACACGGAATAATTGTGTTATAATAATTATTTTTATTTACAAACTAAGTTACTGTCTTAGGAAAATGGAAAGCTTGTGATACTATGAAAATAGTATCATAAGCCTTTACATTGTAAACTAAGTACTTACTTTCTCAAGGTACACCTTGAGAATAAATAAAAAAAGACAAACAAGTATCTAGTACCTAAGTACATTTTTTAACTAGGCCAAAACTACATTCATGTTCTATCTGCTCCTTTTCATATGTAAAATATAGCCTAATTCAAGCGTGAAACCTTATGAACTCTGTGAAGTGCGTTTGTGCTTGTATTGATAAGAAAATAAGACAAAACTTTACTAGGTATAATTTTGACACAATTTAAACAACGCGGCGCACTATTCAAATTTCTGGCTAAAAATCCACCCGTCAATATCAATACTACCCGAAAGAGAGTCCGAAATAAATTCCATAGGTGCGTTACAAATTCAGCGCCTATGCTTCAAATGAATAGTTCGAAATACAAAACTTTAGTCGCTTTAGGGGTAAACCGTGCGATAGTGCAAACCCTGGGTGCGCAGCGACTACAAAGCGCGTATAAACAGGTATGTAATTCGCGATCATACCTACGTATTTATAAGGAGCTTTAGATTTGTTAACGTTAATGTTGTTGATTTGTAACGTTGATTTGTGAATGTTGTTTGTACGGAATAATATTTTAGAAATATAAGATTCTGTAAATATTGTGTTTTAAATTGCTATTAAAATAAGGTATTTAGTTACTGAAGATGTTACTCTTTATATAAACAAATTAACAGTTTCTTGCGAAAATTGGCATTTTAGAATTTATAACTTTCATAACCTACGATTTATATTCATTAGCCACAAACGCCTTAAAAAATCGCCAAATTTTATTTGGTTGCTATGTTGCCAATCTAGATGCAGTGTAAGAAGAAAATTATTTAGATCTTAGGGGAAAACTTGTATAAATATGGAAAAAACCATCGTAGAGATTAAACTCGAGGGAATTTTTAAACTTCGATTGAATTCCTAGTGAATTGGTCCGCGAACCACATCTGCTTATGAATAGGTAGTGTTTTATTGATTTATCTTGTCTGTTTTTTTAGACTAAAGCAAGAGAGCAAAATTACATTAAGTTCTACTAAAATAATAATAAATACTATCCTCTGGATGGTAATATCTACTTACCAGTGGTTCTGTGGGTACTTATTTGACAAATCTAGGTCGCAAACATAATTAACATAACATTTTAAACGAATTCTAGTTTCACAAGAATCCACCTCCAACACTAATTATCATGAGATTACATTTACGTTCATGTAGAATAACATCATACAAGGTCAAAAAATATTCAGATTGATTGCGATTTTAACTAATATTCTAATTCTAAAACGATCCTTTATAATTTTTATTTGATGTGAAGTAATAATGTATTCTATTTCATTATGATTCGTTGAAATACTAAATTTCTTTTAATCTTGAGACTTAGACCTATTGATTGCAGAATTACTCCAATAAAATTTCACAACATAATATGGAAATTAAATAAGTTCAAAAAGTTGAAAAAAATCAATTGATTTCAATATCTATTTAGTACAGTTTTCCTTTATTTAAAAATATTTTTTTTATTTATAAAGAAAGACACACGTACCCAGTTTACGAATAAGCTGACAACATTTGAAAATCTCCTACTATCATCACAGTAAGCGGAAAATGTTACCTGTGTCGTGATTGAGGGAATTGAACTCACGACGGAACCAACCGTACGCCATCTCAATTTTTCAATTAATGAAAAACCTAACTCTGAATCTGATATAAAAACCTAGATCTGGTAAATAAAAAAATATAATATGTACCTACGTACAATTTGCTAAAATAATATTTTTCTTGGGTTAGTATATTCTATCGATTTACAGATACCTTCAATTATATTTATGCATATGTATATGTGCATGTGATACACATAATAATTTTGTGAAACAGTAATCACAAAAAATAAAATATGCTATCCTAGAACCCAAGAAATTCCTAGAAGAATAGTATTATGCATACATTGATTATTTTTATTGTAGTATGATATTATAGCCTTCTCATAACTATCTTCGGTTTAGTTAAACACATCTAAATCTACACCTGAGAAAGTATTGTCAACTGCACGCAATCTAGTTAGAAGATTTTGTGTAAAATTACATGTAATGAGTTAGCGCCTCCGCCCACTGAGGCAACTGAAAACAAACTAAAACTGGCTGGTTTCTATGTCTTGATTGGTCAAAAAGCTTGTTTAACCATAGACGAAGAACAATCAGCTGACAGCTGGCAACTAGCAATGGCCTTTTTACCATGTTACCATGTTAGTTACCATGGAGTTACCGCTTGCGTTACCATTGACAACGGGGTTTTGTGTGATTGTGAAGTGTGCTGGCCATCACATTTTCATACAAAGACAGTTGGCAGTTAAGAGTTTTCAGTTGCCTCAGTGGGCGGAGGCGCTTATTTTGTAACAATAGAAAAAACTTGACGGAATGCGAGAATCTAGCGGAATCTAACACCGATCATAATTAATACAATTAAAACAATAATAACTATGTTCTTACATTATTACTTCAACCGTGTTTCAAAGCGCAATCGTGAAACTAATACCTTTAGGTACTTAACCCCTTAGGCTAATTTGTTCGCTATTGGGAACAACTCGTGTCAAAACAAATATGTCTCGTGGAAATCGCTGTGTCTTCCTTACTATCATTATGAAAAATATGATTTAAACGGTGTTAGAAAGAAAAAGGACAGCGCTTTAGATTTAAATATAAAAGTTAACCACAAAATAATTAAAATGTACACCTTTATGAAACCAAAGTTTCCGACCGCAATTTAGAAAAGAAAAATGTAACTTTGGGAATTTTTAATAATTATTTTCAACGACAAAAAGTGAGGTGACGATAACGTTTATAATACATTTTTTCAATAAAATATGTGTGTTTTTTTCTTTACCAGAATAATTTTAGTTAGAAAAAACTAAGGTGAGCCATTTTTAAAACTTCTTCGTGTTTCCATTAAAAAAATATTTATATGTTATTTCAAATTTTATAAAATATGAAAGCTTATTTTATCATTTTTCAAAAACTGTTTTTAGTTTTCCGATGCATTCAGAAATATTCCATTTCTTTGGATTTAATTGCAATATTTTGTCTAATTTCAATATTTATTAGGAAAAATTTGGACATTCTGACAAAATATGCCCGAGGCCTGAGGGGTTAATTAGTCTGTCACAATCTGAGAGTATTATGTTTCATACCTGCGTTCTTATCGTATTTCACAATATTTATGGGCATGACCATGGAACGATGGAACCACATACTCTCTCTGTGGTTTCAATCCTGGGATTGGTTTGCAGCAATTTCCTTTATTTTTTTCTTCCATTCTTCCCTATCTTGTGCGGCTCTTTTGAAGTCTGCCACATACTAGCACTTGCAAATTGAAAGAAATATTATATATATTGTCATCTCTCAAACGAACTCGTATTTCGAATGGCATAATTTTAATACAGCATGATAATTTAATACAGCATGATAATTTAATACAGCATGATAATTTAATACGGCATGATAATTTAATACAGCATGATAATTTAATACGGCATGATAATTTAATACAGCATGATAATTTAATACGGCATGATAATTTAATACGGCATGATAATTTAATACAGCATGATAATTTAATACGGCATGATAATTTAATACAGCATGATAATTTAATACGGCATGATAATTTAATACAGCATGATAATTTAATACGGCATGATAATTTAATACAGCATGATAATTTAATACGGCATGATAATTTAATACGGCATGATAATTTAATACGGCATGATAATTTAATACAGCATGATAATTTAATACGGCATGATAATTTAATACAGCATGATAATTTAATACAGCATGATAATTTAATACGGCATGATAATTTAATACGGCATGATAATTTAATACGGCATGATAATTTAATACAGCATGATAATTTAATACGGCATGATAATTTAATACAGCATGATAATTTAATACAGCATGATAATTTAATACGGCATGATAATTTAATACAGCATGATAATTTAATACGGCATGATAATTTAATACAGCATGATAATTTAATACGGCATGATAATTTAATACGGCATGATAATTTAATACAGCATGATAATTTAATACGGCATGATAATTTAATACAGCATGATAATTTAATACGGCATGATAATTTAATACAGCATGATAATTTAATACGGCATGATAATTTAATACGGCATGATAATTTAATACAGCATGATAATTTAATACGGCATGATAATTTAATACAGCATGATAATTTAATACGGCATGATAATTTAATACAGCATGATAATTTAATACGGCATGATAATTTAATACAGCATGATAATTTAATACGGCATGATAATTTAATACGGCATGATAATTTAATACGGCATGATAATTTAATACAGCATGATAATTTAATACGGCATGATAATTTAATACAGCATGATAATTTAATACGGCATGATAATTTAATACGGCATGATAATTTAATACAGCATGATAATTTAATACGGCATGATAATTTAATACAGCATGATAATTTAATACGGCATGATAATTTAATACAGCATGATAATTTAATACGGCATGATAATTTAATACAGCATGATAATTTAATACGGCATGATAATTTAATACAGCATGATAATTTAATACGGCATGATAATTTAATACGGCATGATAATTTAATACGGCATGATAATTTAATACAGCATGATAATTTAATACGGCATGATAATTTAATACAGCATGATAATTTAATACAGCATGATAATTTAATACGGCATGATAATTTAATACGGCATGATAATTTAATACGGCATGATAATTTAATACAGCATGATAATTTAATACAGCAATATTCATAAAGATGCAAAATAAAGATAATGAAACACAAATAAAAATTATCACATTGAACGCAAAAGTAAAATGTAAATAAGTGTAAAATTAAGTACAAAAGAAAAAAAATATTTCAAAAAATATTTTTAAATACAATATCTATTCCTAATATTATTTCACGTTATATCGTTAGTTGAATATTTCATACACTTTTATCAAACTTCATTATCTCGACGTGTTGATGAATCTCATTAAAACTTTGAAAGTAATTTCCAATGGAGTTTTGCGTTTTGAAATTGCATTTGAATATATATATGCATTTACATCGATACAGATGAATCTAAAAATAAACCTAATTAATTTATCAGGTAAAGCCAGTCTCACGTATAAGCCAGGAGGAAAATCCGCGAGACATGACAAAAGTGATGAAAAAAAAACTTGGGTATATAGGTTACGTTCGGTTATGTTATGGTTATTTTTTATTTTATTTTTAACTAGCTGATACCCGGCGTGCGTTGCAAAGCCAATTAAATAAATAAATTGTTTCTTCCTTCGTGTAATTTCCCATTCTTCCCCGTTCCCCTTCCGACTCCTCTTCCTCTTCCCCCCTGCGGCCCCTCCCCCTCCTGCGTTCCTACTTCCTTCTCCCGCTCTCCCCTTACTCCGCACGCATTCCTCTTCCACCTTCTTCGCCTTCCCATCTCCCTCGTCCCCCCCTCTCGCGAATCCCCTCTCCTTAATTCCCCAACCGACCCTCTCGCATACCCCTCCCCCAGCCTTTTTTCCTGCCGCCTAACTCTCATTTTAATACACTCATTTTTCCAACAACTCGCGTGACCTATTTAATTGTTTATGCAAATTTCATAATGCCAGAGCTCACCAGCATATATATATATATAGAAGTATTCACGGGCATGTTCACAACAATTCAAAAAAAAATAATAGCAATCGGATGAAATTTTAATCGCAATCGTATGGGAAATCCCGGGTATGCGCACATCACATTCCCAAAGTTTTATCGCAATCGGACAGCCGCGCATAAGGTACGAACACACAAACAAACATGAATTTTTTTTCTTCAAACTTCGCAAAATCACTTTGTGGCGTCATTTTTAATTAAATGAAACAAATAACTTTGTATCAACCACAATTATAATCACAATTACCTACATGTTTCGAAACTGATGGTTTCTTCGTCAGGGTAGTAATAACATTGATTATATAATAGTGGTTGATACAAAGTTATTTGTTTCATATAATGAATTTTTTTAGTACAGATTTTATCACTTTAAATGACATTTAAAAGTCTCGTCGAAATGCCACTTTGTTGAGTTGTCATGGAACCGCCACGAATTTTGGGAAAGGAAAAGGAAGGAAGGAGTCATGAATTATGGGAATTCCTTTCTCATAATTTGTGGCTCGGCTCGCGCTTATGTTCACAAATATATAAGCAGCTTTTCGGTATTTCGGCATGGCGTAGATAGATTATCTAATAAAATATAACAGGTATACTAATACTACACAGGCATACTGTACAAGGATTGCATATACTTTAATAGTATATAGACAACTGCTGATTCTGTACAAATTGAAAGTGTTGAATTTGGCAACCAGCTCTGGTCTGGAGCCCAAAATACTTGAAAAAAAAACCCTTATGCAGAAACATGTGGTCTGTTTGATAAATCCTAACAATCGGGTTGCAATCTTTAGAGCTCAGACCGGTAGGTGTACTGTCCTTGTTCTGCCGGTAATACAATGGAAGTTGCTCCGAGAAACTAGCGTCATTGATCCCAGTGCACGGTTGCTATTTGTCACATGAGAACGGGTCGCTTCTACGACTCATTCTTGAGTTCAACAGCCCGGCTGAGGAATGTTTTGCCGGCTGTGTGTTTCCTCCCTCCTACAACATGCACCACTTCAAAACTCATGTTCACGCTTTCCTCTCCTCAAAAATACCCTCCACACAGCATCCTAAAAAAGACATGAAGATGAAGGAAATTATTTTCCTCAGAGCCTCCTGTGTGGACTTAATTTAAATATATATGTATATACAGGGTGTTAAGGTGAGTACTAGACTTACTTTAACCAGTGATTATTTAAAGTAAAAAATGTTAATAAAATTCTTGTCACCGGTGACATATTTTTTTTTCTACAAACACATAAACAAATTAATTATTTTATTTTATAATTATTTAATGTAATTTGTGTCCTCTTACCTCATTGTGTGAGATAAATATTTTTTATTTTATACATTAATCCAATTTATAATAAATATATTGATCTTGATACCTACTTAAAAAAAAAATATATATATAAATTATTCTGCAGAATAATAAAACAAAAACTTTATACAAAACGACTACAAACACATAAACAAATGGTAGGTGTTTGACAGTTGGGGTCGGGGTAAGAGTTTGGTCGGTTACTCGGCTAAGTGACCAGTGACAACATGCGAAAGAAAAAAAAATCTTTGATTTTTTAGAAAAAAAAAATTGAGAATTTTTTTTAAAAAAATCGAAAAAGTTACCGGAGACCAAAATTTCATTTACATTTTTTACTTCAAATAATGTCAGGAATCACTGGTACATCCCTTAACATCCCTGTATATATAAATATAATCTTACTCGTCTGAGACCACTGCATACGATCGCGAGGTGGTATAGGCCTCACCCAAATACAGTATTAATAATGTAAATTCAGCCCAAGGTTATTTTTAAATATAATATTATCAATTTTGTTTTTCAACGTTTTTATTATACGCGACCTTTCACCTATAATTATTTTATCACACTAGCTCTCGACGCAAAATTATTTTCACGTCTACCGAGAACGCATTTTTAAATAATCAAGTTCATAGATTTAGTTTTAGCAGAAGATCCTTCGTGTTTTTTATCGATCAGTTAAAATATATGAATATTATGAACCAAACGAGTGGGATTCTTGAGAGGGGTGGTACATGTTACAAAATGGAGTCGAGTGAGATGCTCCGCGATTTTATGGAAAAGCAATTTGCATAAGAAATAAGATACTGGCGGTAATTGATGTGTTTCTCATCTTTCAAAGCCGGAGAAAGTAACTCTAGAAGCTGTGCGAGTAGAGGTTGAGCCTGCAATGGATAAAAGTCATTGAAGCTGCTCAACCTTTAATTGGCCGTTTGCCCTGCGATGATTTATTTTTTATTTTTTTAAAAGCATTATTTGTTTACGAGTTTCTATTACAAAATAATATTATTATTTATTTATTTATTTATTTATTTATTTATTTATTAATTAATTAATTAATTAATTAATTAATTTATTTAGTTATTTATTAATTAATTTATTTAGTTATTTATTAATTAATTAATTTATTTATTTATTTATTTATTTATTTATATATTTATTTATTTATTAGTAACAACAGTTGTATAAACTACCAAAATCTGAAAGAATTGTTACAGTAAACATATAAAATGCTACACAAAAAAAATCTGAAGTGACGTTTTGATTTTTTTTATACCTGTCTCTCCAAAGGGACCCCTAAAGGAGCAATACTTGTCTAATACTGATATTTCAATCCTCCATAGCTCACGGTGTAGAACTTAACTTAGGGAGCAAAACAAGTTTAGTTGACCCAGAAAATAGAAACCTTTGCAAATTTCATGGCGCCAGAGCTCACAGTTCTAGAGATTCTTGTGGGCCACAGGAACAGATTTTCTGCTTTACATTTCGTCGGTCTGATGGCCAACTGGCGTATCTGATATTTGTATTTTTTTTTAGGAGAGCCAAAAAATTGATTTATTTTGCCTAATCGGATTATATTCACGCATTTTTCTTTTACCAAATGAAGTCATCAGACCGACGATTTAAGTAGGAACTTTATATTTGCATAATGAGGTCATTTTTCAAGTCCAAATTATGAAGTCGGAGATATATATTGATACTGGCTAGAGGCTAGAGGTAAGGCTCTGCAAATAAATTTTATTTGACTAATTTGTGTTATTTCACAATTCATTATTAAAAATTAATATGTAATATATTTGCGGCACGTTCCAGAGTGGAAGATACTCTCAGTATCGCCCTGGTGTAAGACCACCATTAAGAATTGAAACTTTGCTTGAAATGGCTTTAGTCATGTTTGCTGACCAGACCTGAATAGCCAGGTACTTTCCCACCTCCTTCCCCTCCCCACTACCTTCAGCCTCACAACAAACCCCAATTGGGGATGTCATAGTCTCTAGAGCAGTTGGGACTCTTGTGCGGTATTCATATAAAAAAAATAAAAATGTGTAACCGGATAATACATAAAAATAACAAAACAGAACATGTAGTAGAGGTTATAAAGTTAGGTTAGGAAAGTTTTTTTCAGGGCTTTTCTGCAATGTTTTGTTTTGTCATGTTACCATGACAATGCTTGCATATAATAAAGTAGATTAAGCGCCTTCGCCCACTGAGGCAACTGAAAACTCTCAACTGCCAACTGTCTTTGTATGACAATGTGATGGCCCGCACACTACACAATCACACAAAACCCCGTTGTCAGTGGTAACGAAAGCGGTGACTCGCGACTGTCACTGTTTTAGTTGGTTTTCAGTTGCCTCGTCAGCGGAGCGCCTAAGTCTCCTAATAACCAGTTTGCTGGCCGGTCTTTTCGTCCTCTGTGGAAGTCAATGACCGGCCATAATTGGAATATCAACTTTTGGGAAATTCAAATGACCAAAAAAACATGATTTATTATGCAGACGATACGTCAAGAACAATATAAAAATATAAGAAAAATCTTTGAACCGTTGGTTGTTTCAGTGACAATACCTGGAGCTGTACGGTGAAATCGATAACTTTACAATATCGGAAAGATAGGCGTAACTTTCGATGATTTTATATCGATGGTTCTAGCATGGTTTCACCGTTGAAGGCTGAACCGATATTGGCAGGGAATAAATAAGAAATCAATATACGTTCGCAACACTGGCGGATCTGTCTACGAATTCACATTCCGAAACGTCAAACGCAAACAAAAAAGTCACTTCCCAGTCTTCTAACTATCCCTATGCAAGAAAAATCACGTCGATCGGTCGCAACCTAAGAGTATAGATATTCAGTATACAATTGTAGTTATATGGTTACAACGTTGAGTCGTAGAAGAAGGATAAACAAACCCATTTATAATAATTATATGTAGGTACTTGGGAATTCTACTGTTTGTTATTTATGTACTGAACCTTTGAACACATGAAATCAATTAATGTTTCCCTGTCATCAATAGCTAGGTAGATTTTAAACCTGATGATAATGATATTTGGAGTATAAAAATGACACTAGCTAATAACGTTGTGATAAAGACGTCAATCACACAAAATCCAAACTTGTGAGTTAAAAAGACTGAGTAAATTAGAAGTAAGACTAAGGTACAAGGTACGACGACTTTATGGACCGGTTTTTATGGGAAGTCGCCAAGAGCCGGTAAATTTGAAGACATTGATTGATAAATTGAGGATAGTTCGACGTAAAAGTAAAACAACGTGTTTGTAAACCCTGTTTATTAATATGTGACAGTCCTTTCGAATATATAATAATTAAAATAAAATTAAGATGCAATAAATATTTTAAAAAAATAGCTCAACGTACGCACCATGCATAACAATTCAAATCTAATTCTCTGTCATTAGTCATTGTCATTAGTTTTATGGTAAAACTCATCAGTCAGGATGTGGTAATAAGTATTTCGACACTTGACGACATTTGCCAAACAATCTAAAACTCATATCTATTTTGTTATAAAATAATTTTTGTGGCTGACGTTATCAATTATTTAGTTATTATTGTTTTAATTAATAAACTAATGTTTAAGACAAGATTTTTATGCATAGCACAAAGGGTAACAATTATTATAAGCAATAATTATTAGCCTGAAACACTCATCCGCATTGAAAAAAAATCTCCCGAGAAAAGATACATACCGCCGACAGGACTCGAACCCGTGTCCTTCTGATTTCCGGTCAAGTTACGTCCGCTTATCTCTTACTCGCCAAAGAATTCAATATATACTAGTGTTTCATTCAACAATTACTGCTTATTAAATTATTTTTTTTCACCTGCAAACATCGGCGTCCCTTTATCTTTTCTCGGGAGATTTTTTCAATGCGGATAAGTGTTTCAGGCTAATAATAATTATTGCTTATAATAATTATTATCGTAGTTACACTGCGTTAATTTTCTCCCTTCTCGTATTATTAATTGCAAGTGAATTGTGATGAAATCCATACGAGCTGAAAAGTTTCGTTACTATTATAATTGGACTTAAGAAATCTTAGGCATTAGCCAGATTCTATATTACGAAAGGCCAAGAAAAAAAGGAATTACCAAACCTTTATCAAATGACATGGAAATTACTGTTATACAGAATTGAAAGTTTCAAGGTATTTGTCTTAACTTTTGTACCTTTAAACAGAATTAGGATAATTTACATACCTACTAGATATTACGTAATATACAGGGTGTACCAGCACGTACCCGTAGGATTTTAATCAGCGATTCCTATGCATGTTTGTAGTAAAAAAAAATAGATGTATATTTGCTGTTCAATAATATCTTTTGTTACATTAAAAATAAAAAAAATATGTTTTTCAATCACACGTCGCCACTTATCACACTCGTACGGGATCACATACGCGCGCTATTTCGTATGTTACCGTGCTGCTGAAACAAATAGAAGTGCACGGAGAAAAATGTTATTCGAAAAAACGATCATTTCAACAGTAAAAACGGTTAAAAACGGGACTGAAGTTCTTACGAACAAATTAACAGGGTTTCAATGTTTATTGGCGGGAACATGTAAGAATAAGTTGTTGGTATATGTAATTTCGTACGTATACTAACAATTTATTTTTACATTTTCCCGCCAATAAACATTGAAACACTGTTAATTAGTTCGTAAGAACTTCAGTCCCGTTTTTAACCGTTTTTACTATTAAAATGATCGTTTTTTCGAATAACATTTATCTCCGTTTGCGTAACAGGTGATCAGCTAGTTTATACTCGACTATTCAGTTGCGATGAGTGATGAATATTTTTATCGACTTAATTACATGGTTACGTGCTGTTACACTTTGTATACTGAAAAAAATAAAATAAATTAAAAAAACTATGGCATCATTACATAGGTGCATGTTATGTAGTGAAAGAAGTAAGAAATAGAGGAAGGTTGGGTTAGGTTATTATATTAATTAAGTACCTATCTATTCAGATTGGATCACTATACACAGCTTACACCATTTCAAGAAACGGTTAGATTCTAAATGGTGCTTTCACGATATTTTTGGTTATGCACAATACCGCACAAGAGTCCCAACTTCCCGGACCATGGAGACTATGGCATCATCAACACTGGGGCTTGTTGTGAGACTGCAGGAAGGGGGAAGGGAAATATGGGAAGTAGTATATTTTAAGCAATCGTTGTTATTTAATTCTATAAATAAATGTGTAGGTATCAATCACACCGGATATTTGAACATATTAATTATATACTTTAACGATACTACATATTTCATTTCCTTCTTAAGAGGGTATTACTAGAGAATACCGGAAATTAGTCCCCTTTAAATCAAATTATAGACATATTGGCTCTTTTTTACACAAAAACATAAATTGATTTTTATCAACGCATTTTTTAAATTTAAAAAAACTAAGTTTGTTTTTAATATACTAAGGTTATACCGTTAGTCGTTGGCAGATTTGCTAAATTTTCAAACGACATATTGTATTATACAACACAAATTTCAAATCATATAATCATACAACAAAATAAATCAATACAAAATCTAGTAAACACATTTTTCAAAATTTTAATTTTAGTTCAATTAAAATCATTAAAAATAAATCCGAGAACGTGTTTTGTGACGAAAATAACTCAGTTTTTCTATTTATTTAAGGTCTTACAAACTAAAATATTTCAAATTTTTTTTACACACTTATTTTGTTTAGACATTATTGAAAAATCATAAATACTCATGATCAAAAAATACTTACAAGAAGTACACGATATTTAAAAATAATAATGCGTTTTGAGTAATTTTATTGTTTACTTGAATGTAAGTATATGCATATTAAAGCAAGTTTTTAATGAAATAAATCGATATTAAATTTTTTATTAAAAAAATTAATACGGTGAATAATCGATCTTTCTCATCGGAACTTCCCTGTACAGTTGAGAGCCTTTTTAAACTTTTATTCTCAGCAGCTGATCAATGGCTCTTAAGTAGGTACTACCAACGCGTTTTCATGGTTTGTGTTTGTTACGGGTTTAATAATAATTGTTGGTGCGTCTGTCGGCAAAAGAATGGGGCAATTTCTTTTTACAGTTTCGACAAGATAAACGTGTTTTCTCTAGACTCAGAGTTAAGTTATAGGCCATGACTGCTAACAACTAAGAACTAACAACTAACAGCCAACAGCTAATGCCGGTGAACAGCGAGCAGTGAGCAGTGAGCAGTGATCAGTGAGCAGTGAGCTTGTGGCTATAGCTGTTGAATGTTGAAGTGAAATGAGAGAGGCTTCAAACGTTTTCAAGTTCATGGTCAATGATCACAATTCATAATATTATTATACTAGTCTCATTCAAATAATACAAATGCCAATGTTATTATGCGACTTTTATTAGACTTTTATTGCGCAGAGTAAATATCGATACTTTATTGCTAAAAATTATGGTTACTTACTTACCATAATATATTATTAAAGGGGTTTCTCACTATCCTCCCAATAGCTTATCTACACTAATAACGAATATTTTCGATTTACGATTTACGGTTTATTTATTTATTAAGTTGGAGTTTATAATTCGGTACTCGAACCTATGAATAGTGGCTATATATTGGATAAGTTGGCCGAGTTTTCTAACGACTGCGAGTATTTTATTTTTATTTTTAATAATATTCGTTATTAGTGTAGATAAGCTATTGGGAGGATGGTGAGAAACCCCCTAAGAGTATTAACTGTTGTGCATTGATACTGATAAAAAATGTTACCAAATCCCCGACACTAATTAACGATAAACTGATTAGATGACCCAGCTTGTGGCACTTCTATACCTATGTACTTGAAAGAAAATTAATAATTTATAATAACATGTAGATTATACTCTCCGAAAAAATTGACCCATTTATGATGTAATATTAAATACTTGTGATTAACTTATTATGTTGTTAATCTTTTTTATCTTTTTATTTAAAAATCATGTTTATCATTGAAAATTATCTTATGATGTGAAAAGGTATTAAATTTATACAGGTAAATAGTTGAATATCACATTATCTATTCTATATGCTTTAATTTTCCTTTTTTTTATACATTTTTATTTTTTTAAATTTAAAATTTTATTTTTACTTTAATTATCTATGTTTTTCTGTTTATGATATCAATTTTATGCGGAAACTTCGCTGGTTCATGCAACAATGTAATTACTTTATAATGCACGGAGAAAATTTTTATTCTAAAATACGATCATCTCATTCGTAAAAACGGTTAAAAATGGGACTGAAGTTCTTACAAACAAATTAACAGGGTTTCAATGTTTATTGGCGGGAACATGTAAGAATAATTTGTTGGTGTATGTAATTTCGTACGCATACCAACAAATTATTCTTGCATTTTCTCGCAGATAAACATTGAAACACTGTTAATTTGTTCGTAAGAACCGTCAGTCCCGTTTTAACCGTTTTTACGAATAAAATTATCGTATTTTAGAATAACATTTTTCTCCGTGCGTGTTTAACTGTTTGTTCCTAATAAATTAAAATAAAAAATGTTATAAATAATGTTCGGTGGACTAATTATTAATACACACTATTTTATAGCTCAATTAAGTATAAACGGAACATACGTTAAAAATCTATGCTTTCACAAATGGAGCCAATTGAATTATTTTAGGAAAACACTGTTTTTTTAAGTTAGCAAAAAGTGTTTTTTTGTAAAATAATCAAAAGAGCAGACAGCGTTATGAAAGATCAGATTATAAATTCTTTCGAATATCAACTTCCAGGCTATTTAGGTAAATTATAGAATTCATAATCTGCTCCCAATTAATAAATAATTGTTCGTTTGCGACCGTAAATTAAACACTTAATATGAATAAAAATGGTTTGTTCGTATAAAAAACCCAATTCTTTGAAGTCAGGCATACAAATACAATATTGTACCGGCGATTCAATACAATATTGTGTTTGCATGTTATTCTTGGTTTTTTATACCAACAAAACTATTTATTCATTATGGGCGCAAACAAACATACCTACATCGTAATATTTTGCAGCAACTTCGCTATGAATTCTGTGTTAGAAAGGATACATAGGTTGGGGCAATGAACTAACCGATGTCGCAGACATATTTAATTTAAACTTCGCCACATTTAAAGCCAAATTAGTCCACCATTTTTTAAATGTAAATAATGAATGAGAAATCATTTTATTTTATTTCGATTTTCTTTTGTTTCTATTGTTTATCTTCTTTTCTAATCTTTTTGTTTGATTGTTTTTATTCTAAAGTCATCCATGTAGATTTAGCTTTAGATATATTCTTATTAATTTATCACATTGTGTTTATACTTTATTTATATACTTTGTAATATTTTTTAAATATGTGTTATACTGTTGTTATAAATGAAATTTGTATTCGATATATAAAAGCCGAGTGATCAAAGGGTTAGCCACCACTAATCAGGCATCGCGTTGCAGGTTAAATCATTTGTTAGCTATATAAGGGCCGGTAATTCTATCATTCAAATTAGATTGTTAAGGTTCCTACCAGAGAACTACTTGACGAACGTAAAAACGGTTCCACGACAACTCAATAAGGCGGCATTTCAACACCCTTTGAAAAGTCATTAAAAGTTATGAAAAAAAATAAAAATAGCTCATAACCTAACCTAACGTAACCTATTTAACCAATTAAAAAATCATCACTTTTAATGACTTTTCAAAGGACGTGCCGAAATTTCATGATTCTGGGTTGTCCAGGTTGTCATATCTCTCAAACTGAGCTTAAAAAGCAAACCCGCCCTAAGTCCTACTTATTGCACCGGCAATACGTATATTACGTTTTTATTTTTTGCAGTAGGAACACAACTTACCAAATAAAATATAAGTAAGTGGCTAACATAATATGTGTACATTTAAAAAAAAAAGTTTAATTCTATTCCAACTGTTTATTCCAAATTCCATAATAAAAAAAACGCAATGGTCACTTGGTGGAGGAATTAGCTTGGAGAGGATTGAACCCACAACCCCTGTGTGTATAACACCTACGCTTCGAACCAATTTTAATTACCGACATTACAATAAGTAAATTATACACATTACTTTATAAAGGTAATAGAATCATCATTAAAAACATGCTAAACGACAGCTTAGAAAACGATTAATTAATGCAAATTTAAAAATTAAATACAATTATCTTAAAAAACTTACCAATTAGAGTTTGTTTTTCTTGTGAGGCGAATTAAAAAAAAAACAACTTTATACCGGCAAGTTCCAAAACGCGCGCGCGACGGTCGACAACGGACTAACTCAGCGCTAACGGAAGCCAAAGATGGAAATCAGTTTGCCTTTGCCGCCAACGAAAGTAGCAGTGACAGGCGACCTCAGCGCCGCGGAGGAAAAAGTAAACTCACCTCAGAGCAAATTCAGCAAAGCTTCGGTCTTGTGAGGGAATCTGGGCACGATCTGACTTTCTATTTCCTCGGAGAAGTAATGTTCCCAGTACCGTACTGACCGTAAGTCAAGAGCGGGAAATTGCCAACGGGCCCGCTATCTTCAGGGGCTGTGAGGAAATGGTGAAATGAAATAAAAATTACAAAAGATTTACTCGTTTTTCAAACGTAAAGACAACAAAAAATTAACCATGAGAAAAGAAAACTTTCGGCGTGTTAAAGATTAGATAAATATGGTGAACAGTGAACACACTCCTTCAACATTCAAAACGACTTAAAGGAACCACGTAAATGTACATAAACATTCACATAATAGGGCGTCCCTTAAGAGGAAGCCACAAGCCAAAAACACATGTATTCTTAGCGTACCTACCTTATATCGCCATGAATATATGTAATGGACATAAAAATCGCTTGGCAAACGGGGTCTAGAGGTCCCCATTTCAAGCGCAAAAGTGGTTTTTAATTATTTTGTAAATAATTTTACAAGAAAGAAAAAATGTTATGAGGGGTTATTACAGAGAATCCCGGAAATTAGTCATTTTTAAATCAAATTGTAGACGTATTGACTCTTTTTTACAAAAATAATATAAATTGATTTTGAAAGATTGTTATTTTATCTGATACACGCGGTTTTAAAATGTTGAAAAACTAAATGTATTTTTAAGATACTAAGGTTATACCGTTAGTCGTAGTCAGATGTGTTCAATTTTCAAACGATAGATTCTATTAAACAACACACATTTCAAATCATATAATCCAACAAAATAAATCACATTTTCTATTTACAAACTACAACATTTCTAATTTTTTTTACACACTTATTTTGTTTAGACATTATTGAAAAATCATAAATACTTATGATAAAAAAATACTTACAAGTAGAACACGATATTTAATAATTTATCATAGTGCTTTATGAGCATTTTTATTGCTTACTTGAATGTAGGTATATATTAAAGCAAGTTTTGAACGAGATAAATAGATATTAAATTTTTAATTTAAACAAATTGATACGGGGAATAATCGATCTTTCTCATTGGAACCTCCCTGTGCAGTTGCAAGCATTTTTAAACTTTTATTCTCAGCCGCTGGTCAATCACTCAACTGTCAGTGATAATTTTAGCCATAAAATTGTATTTTAAAAAAGCTGTTTCTTACATGCGTTCATGTATTTCTAGGCAAAAATATATTTGTAAATGGTAAACGCTAATTTTTATTTTAATTATACTTATTGAAAAGGGTAGGAAGAGCTTTTATTTATACAAAGCATATTTTTTATATTTATAATGTAAACTGGTTCGTAGTAAAGATTAATCAAAAATAGTGACATAGCATTAATTTTTGCCAATTCTTTCGGACCGTAGGTATATCTGAAAAAACATAGATTTCAGAATTTGTCCTCACTACCTAGATTTCCAGAGCGAATTAAAATTGGTAGTTATCGTTACCCCTATTGCTGGTATTAATGGATTTTAGCTACGAGTATTTGTGAAAATATATATTAAATAATTTTGCTGGTTATTGATTGGATTTTGTATTTTATAAAAAATGCTCTTGATAATAAGTAATGTTTGTGTGTGGTGGCTCCGAAATGTTGAATGCCTTGGGGCCTCCTCGGTGCTTAATTCGGCCCTGAGTGTTCTTGTTACTTGCCTCTTGCATTTTGCCTCTTTTCTCGCCCGTTACAATAAATGGGACCACACCTAAAAATCCCCGGAGATTGTTAACAAAAAATAAGAAAGTAATTCGTAGTTCGGTACCTACCCATAATCTAAATGGATCTGCTTCGCTCATAAGATAAGTAATCTCACTACGTATTTACAGGTAATTAAATTATGAAACTTGATTCATGTAAATATTGGGTAATTTATAGAGTTCACTAAAAACACGTTAAAATAATAGGTACTTCATTGAAAATTCTAATTTCGATTGTGTGTCTCTGTGACTGCAACTCCGGTTCAATGAACTGTAGAATGTGGTTTTGCTTTGAAATTTAATTAAAAATTGGAACTGATTGTGAAAACAAACCTACCCATAAAAAAAAATATTTTTAACTAATTATCTAAAAAATCTAAATTTGAAACGTATATTCCTTTTGTAATTTTCCAAGTTTTCTAATGAGTGCTTTTATTCTGACTAGGCGCTCCGCTCTCCGGTGAAACTGTAACCAAACTAAAACTGGCTGGTTGCTGTGATTTCCAACCAAACTTCTATTACAGTGCTACTCAATTTTACGATTTCAGTAATTATCTCAGCTTCTTAAGTTTAACCATAGACGAAGAACAATCAGCTGTCATCGTAGCAACTTGCCAGCGAGTTTCGAGTCACTGCTTGCGTTGCCATTTTTGAGAAGTTTTGTAGTGTGCGTACCATCACATTGACATACACAGGATAGCGAATTGCGTTTAAAACTATTTTTTTTCGGTTGACGGTGAGCGGATGGACTTACCGTGACGACCCGTGGCGATAATGGCTCGGGCCATCTCGTTTCTTTAATACGAATGAATGCGTTTTCCGTTATATTGGGCCAGTTATCTTCTTTTGATTTTTATTATTATTTAAAAAAAAAATTCTTCACATGAAATGATAAAAGAACTTGAATAGAAATACAACAGAACTTGAAAATTAACTTCGAAATTTGATGAATTTTACAAATTCTGTAAAAGAACCGTCCTTTAAATTGATTTGTTAAAAAAAATTACAATTCATCAAATATGTATTTGAGGTTAATTTCCACGTTCTGTGAAAATTCTTTTAAAGTTCTGTGATAATATATCAGTTTTATGAAGTAACTGGCCTAATATATTAATGATATAATATCAAAACTTTATCCGAACTTACACACAACGTGAAAATTAAATTGAAATATTTGATGAATTGTTTAAATTCTGCAGTGAAAGAATCCTTCTTAGTGTTGTACAAAACCTTTTGTATATGCAGTAATGAAAAGTAGCACCTACCTAAATAACATTTTAGAATTCTATTTATGTAACTAACTAACTAACTATCACGCAGTTTCCCCGCAGGGGTAGGCAGAGAGGGCCAACCGCCAAACACCTCGGTCTTGGCACACGCTCTTTGCCTCATTCACATTCATACATCGTCTCATACACTCTTCTATTTTTCTGACTCTTGACATGGCCCGACTCAAGTATCTGATTCACTTGATCGTGCCATGTCTTCCTCGGATGTCCCCTACTTCTTATACCATTCACACTTGCATCATATATTCTCCTTACGCTCCTTTCATCGTTCATTCACTCTACATGCCCAAACCATCTGAGGGTTCCTTTCTTAATTTTACTCATTACGCTTATATCAATCAGCCTTGCATTCTTTTTGAATCTCAACATTTCTCACACGATCATACATGGTTTTACCACACATACGCCTCAGGGATCTCATTTCAACAGCATTTAGTCTACCTTCATCCTTCCTCTGCCAGTTCCATGCCTCACTGCCATACATCAGGGTAGGTACAAGCACTCCATTGTGGACTGCTAGCTTCGCTTCTTTGGACAGCTTTTTGTTAGCGCCAACGGCATTCAGTCCTCCATTAATGGAGTTAATATATAGTTATATTTATGTATTAACGTTTTAAAACGAAGCAACAAATTTATTTCGGCGAGAATAGGAACTATTACCGCTGAAAGCTCCGTTGTAACCTCCCCCTCTTTCTAATGAATGACGCATGTGCCAGAAAGGGAGGTTACAAATGAGCTCTCCGCGGCAGAAGCATAGTGGGTAAGTGCCTACCGTCACAAGTACCGACCTGCAACTTGTTAAACCAGATTTGAACCGAACAAGATTCATACCGGATTGGAAATGAAAGTCTAATGAACTCAACAATGATTATTTTCATCGTTATTATTTATTTACATTTATTTTTAGTATAAGTTAAGCATTCACCGCTGAACAGAAAATCCAAAGAAGTTAATACCGTAGATAACAAGTCCCAACAATTACGGCATGGCATCCCCTATAGGGGTGTCTCGCTGGTGGTAACCGACATAAATTCATCATTCGAGTTCATCGAAAATAAATTCATCGAAGGCAAATTTACAAAAGCAATTATACAAAATACACAAAAAAGGTTAGGTTAGTGGTTAAAATTCATAATGCCGTCATAGGTAGGTACTATTTTATATCATATTTTTAAAGTACCTACCTATGGCTAGTAGTAAGAGTGAGTAAGTACTTCCAATATTTATCATTCAATTCAAATATTCAAATGATTCCATAACAAAAGAAGTCTACAGACTTGATTTTGATAAGAAAAAACCTGCAATTGTAAGGCGCTCCGCCCACTGAGGCAACTGAAAACCAACTAAAACCGTCTGTTTCTCTGTCTTGATTGGTCAAAAAGCTTGGTTAACCATAGAAGAAGAACAATCAGCTGTCAGTTGGCAACTATCAATGGCCGCCCAGGGCAACCAGTAGAGCAAGTCGCAAGTCACCGCTTGCGTTACCATTGACAACGGGGTTTTGTGTGATAGTGTATGTGCGGGCCATCACATTGTCATACAAAGACAGTTGGCAGTTGAGAGTTTTCAGTTGCCTGAGTGGGCGGAGGCGCTAAAGCATGTCAATGGAAATTGTTATTGAATTAAAATAAAAAGTACGACTATATACATATTTAAAGCGTGTTTAATTGCAAAGGCGAGTAGCAGAGAAAACCTCCACCTGTAATAACACATAATAGGCGTCAAAAATCGCCAGTTAGGTTGAATTATAGTTAGTTGAACTCGTTTTCGATGAACTCTTTTTCGATGAACTCGCCGTGAACCCTCGCTGGTATGATACGTTTTTAGATTTTCACGGCCAAAAGCATTTTCGTTGTTTGTTTTTGGGGTGTTATGCCGTGTTGTGCTACCTCCTTCTTTAGCCGACGTTTCGGACAGCGTTGCAGTGTCCATCATCAGGGCAGATCCGGCAGATCCGTCGATGTGAATTTGAAAATTCACATCGACGGATCTGCCGGATCTGCCCTGATGATGGACACTGCAACGCTGTCCGAAACGTCGGCTAAAGAAGGAGGTAGCACAACACGGCATAACACCCCAAAAACAAACAACGAAAACCTCGCTGGTATGTTTTATTTAATTTAATTTATAGTGTTCACAGCAGACAGAGGGTTAACATAAAAAAATTACAAAGTAAAAATACCAAGCGTCCAATAACGGTGTACAGCAATAATGTAAAACAATTATAACAAAATCAGGAGACAATAAAGTTTTGGGTCAAAGTCAAGTAATGACAAGATATTCAAGAATTCTGATTTATTTCTAATTATTGCTAAATTTCAAATCTTTGTCCGAATCTGGAATCTTGCCTCAACAGTGAATTTTATTGGAAAAGGTTAAGGTTGTTCTTTGGAAAGAAATATGGAAAGTTTCAGGTTTTCTTAGTAGACGGTGATTGATGTTGATTTTGATTGTGGCCAAGAGGGAAGATTCTACATGGTTATTAAAAATTTTGAAAATAAATTTTGTGTGATTTTTGTCACGACGATCATTAATGTCGGCGTATGCTGGGATTCAGCATATTGTGTCGCACGTCCAGATTGCAGGTACAGATTTTGTAATCTATAGACTTGTATGAAGCGATGTCTGCCTCTCAGCATAGGCTGTTTCATACAAGTCCATACATTACAAAATCTGCACCTGTTGCGACACATGTTGAATCCCAGCTTACGCCGTCTCTAATGCCTTGTTCTCACCTGACAAGTAGTAGGTAAGTCGAGTGGCGAGTAACTCGCTACTCGACTCACGAAAAAGTGTTCGCACTGCTGTCAAATAGAGTTCATTAGTAAGCGACGCGTCCCGACGTGACGGGCTGCAACGCAAAAAAGTAATTAAGCTGATTGTAATGCTTATTTAAGAAGAGGTGGAAGAATAAATTAGTGAGATGAAAATAAATAAACTCTGGCCACGAAAATAGATTAATAGCCGCAAAAATAAAGAATTTTATAGTAGTATTTTCACTCTAACGGGACGACATATTGCGCGCGTCTGCATCTACGAATGAACTGCGCATGTCAGTGAGCAGGGACACGTGAGGGGGACTCTACTCGCCGAAAAAATATAACCAAATCGATTCAATCTAGGTACTAAAGAGCTGACTAGCCCACTCTACTAAAATTTTGGTGTTCGCACACGTTTGATTACTAAAATATTAGCTACCCCACTAAAATACTCTCCCAGTCAGAACTAGGCATAACTGTTGTGAAGCTGAGGAAGGGAGGGAGATTGGTAAAAAGAAGGTTGCCATTTCGACATTGGACGGTGGTCTTTCACCAGGGCAATACTGATAGTTTGTAAAAACCGATGTCGCCAGATTAAATAAGACCTTCCGACTTCTAGGAGCCAGACAGGTTAATGAAATTGATTATTCGTTCAAAAAAATTGTTTTACGTGTTTGAAAATGTTTGATCACTATTGATCAGTTTTACCAGAAGTAAGGCAAAATCGTGCTTACTTCGGGTAAACAGAAACGCCCACAACTCACTTCTCTAGTTATGTCTCTTCATGGTGTGTACCTAATTCTTCTAACGAATTGAATGCTTTGAATGTGGGTTGTTGAGGAACGTGCATTGCTTTTGTAAATACTAATTTGATAAATCCAGTTATTTAATATAGCACGTTGCACAG
The DNA here is from genome assembly GCA_951813805.1 of Limnephilus auricula. Lineage (NCBI taxonomy): Eukaryota > Metazoa > Arthropoda > Insecta > Trichoptera > Limnephilidae > Limnephilus > Limnephilus auricula. The sequence continues at coordinate 17,976,616 of OX638388.1, read as the reverse complement.
AGTTCGGAGTGTTGTCAGTAAATTGATCACACCAGAGGCCCTAGCACACAGTTAGAAGTTACCGAAAGTTATCGATACAATCCTTATCGATCGAGTGTGCTAGGGGTCCAGGTTCATAAAAAAGCTGTATTTTCTATTCTATAAGTGTGGAACATATAGGATTATACATGTAGTTCCAACATCCTTCAACAGATGTAGTTTTAAGGTGTCTCAACAGATGTCAGTTATGTAGTACCTTAGAAGAGTGGCGACTAATGCACGAATGATTACGGAAATAGCCGATGATACGCGATAGACAGCTGGGCTCCCTCAGTGTCGGATTCACTAGTTCACTGGCTTCAGAATAACTATGAGCATCCAATAGGACGGACGTCTGTTCCAGTTAAATATTTATAAAGGGACTTGTAATCTCGACGAACCTCGATCTTGATTGGAATTTTTACGAACGTATTTTGAATAATCTCAAGTACTGGGATAAAGAACATTACAATAAGCATGTTCCTTTTGTGGTTTACGAAGGTAACAGTAAGCGCCTCCGCCCACTGAGGCAACTGAAAACTCTCAACTGCCAACTGTCTTTGTATGACAATGTGATGGCCCGCACACTACACAATCACTCAAACACCCGTTGTCAATGGTAACGCAAGCAGTGACTTGCTACTTGCTTTGCTGATTGCCCTGGCCGGCCATTTGCTAGTTGCCAGCTGTCAGCTGATTGTTCTTCGTCTATGGTTAAACAAGCTTTTTGACCAATCAAGACAGAGAAAACAGCCGGTTTTAGTTGGTTTTCAGTTGCCTCGTCAGCGGAGCGCCTTAGGTTGAAAGCTCTTTGGTTTGTTAAGAAATCCGCATTTGCCAAACATTGATATATTTCCAGTATTATTTCCTGAAGAATAATAATGATAAAAGTTTTTTCTAAAATTACAAATTAACGGGCTTTAATTGTGTGTGGAATTCATACATTTGACCTTGATATTGGTCTAGTTTGGAATAAACGTTCTATACTCGGTCCAATACTGCAATCAGACAAAATAATTAGTTACATAAAAAGAATTAACGATTTGTGATATGCATACTGATAAGATTTTTAATGTAGGGTGTCCACCATTTTTGGGGCTACGTTTTACATTCGCAACTTATAAGGAATGTACAGTACTTAATGCCGCTATATATTTTATTACCTGCTGGAAGCTCGTTACCAAAAATGAACACGGAAACAACTTATTATTTTAATTTCTTTGCAAAATATGCAATTTAGTCAAAATAGTGTTTTCTATTGGAAAGGCAAATATTTCCTAATTGATAACCTGAATATATATGAATAATTCCTTATGCTGACTGGTTGCTGACTGCATAGTCAACCGCAAAACATCTTTAGAGCCATGGACCAGCGGCTGAGAATAAAAGTTAAAAAATGCTTGCAACTTTACAGTGAGGTTCCGATGAGAAATATATCTATATATATCAATTTTTTTTAATTAAAATTTATATATCGATTTATTTAATTGAAAAATTGTTTTATTATATACCTACATTCAAGTAAGAAATAAAAATGCTCAAAACGCACGATGATGAATTATTAAATATCGTGTACTTCTTGTAAGCATTTTTTGATCAAAAGCATTTATGATTTTCAATAATGTCTAAACAAAATAAGTGTGTAAAAAATCTCAAATATTTTAGTTTGTAAGACCTTAAAAAAAATAGAAAAACCGAGGTATTTTATTCACAAAACACGTTCTCGGATTTATTTTTTAATGATTTTAATTTATTACTAAAATTAAAATTCGGAAAAATGTGTTTACTAGATGATTTATTTTGCTGTATGATTATATATTTTGAAATTTGTGTTGTATAATACAATATGTTGTTTGAAAATTGAACAAATCTGCCAACGACCAACGGTGTATAACCTTAGTATATTAAAAATAAAATTATTTTTTTCAAAATTCAAAATATGCGTTTACCAGATAAAATAACAATCTTTCAAAATCAATTTATGTTTTTTTGTAAAAAAGAGTCAATGCGTTTAGAATTTAATTTAAAAAGGACTAATTTCCGGTATTGTCAGGTAATACCCTCTTAAGAAGGAAATGAATTTACAATGAAAGGAATACCTACTTGTGTTTGTGATTACATTATTTATTTTGGATTTTAATGTCATTTGCTCCGATTTGAATTTTGATTTATGTGATTCAATTTTTATTTTATATTATATTTAATGTATTATTTGTTATAATGTAATATTATTAGAGGCACTGCCGAAAACCAGTTGTTTTACGGGAGGAATCCTGAATGTACAGCTGAACAGTGACTTGTAAGTATTTTTGGCACTGACCCATCGATAGAATCAATGTTATAAAAATAATATAAGATGCAGGTATAAGTTTGTAAAAATCCATTGTCAAATAAATGTTATTATTATTATTATCTACCATTATTAAGCGGACGATGTTACTTGTGAAATGATGGACGACTTAGCTAGCAGAGGTACTGAACGCACGACGCTTGGGTAGGAACCAGACTCATTTGTCAACTCGGACACCAATTGGTCTTGTTTTTTTTATTTTTATAGTGAATACCTCATAAGAGTCCCAACTGCTCGCGTCTGGAGCCAGTGAAATTATGGCATCCCCAATTGGGGTATGTTGTAAGGCTGAAGGTATGTGGGGATGGGAAGGAAAATGCGGAAGAGGAAGGTGAGGAAGTACCTGGCTATTCAGATCTAGTTACTAAACACGGCTAAAGCCATTTCAAGCAGCGTTTCAATTCTGAATGGTGGTCTTACACCAGGGCGATACGGAGAGTATCTTCCACTCTTAATTTAGTTGTCATTTGAAAAAATATATATTTTCGTTGGACGGAGCCATCGTTGGATTCTGCTACTCAATATAAAAAAACAATTAACGAATTCCACGAAAGGAGAAAGGTAGTGGCATACGAAAACTATTAAAAAATAGGTATCTACCTACGGAGGTGTAGATACGTTCATGCGGTTCCACGACAACTCAACATAATGGTATTTCAACACTTCCACGACAACTCAACATAATAGTATTTCAACACTCCTTTGAAGAATCATTAAAAGTGTTTTTTTTAAGTAGCTCATAACCCAACCTAACGTAACCCATTTAACCATTTTTTTAATCACTTTTAATGATTTTACAAAGGTGATGTTGAAAGTTGTTGAGTTGTCAAGCCACCGATTATGCCACTTCCGCGTGGACACTGGACAACGTATAAGTAAGATAAACGTAAAGTCATAGTAGTAAAACATATGACAGGCATGGTTAGTATTCAGTATATTATATAATAGGTACCTAATTATGAAATTCATAATAACATTTGTTATTTTTCTGTTAGTTATTTTTCAATTTTTAAAAAATTTATTTAACATTTTTTTATCATTATGTCCCGTTAAACTGATTTGACACCAGTTTGTCAACAGTCAGTAAAAAAAGATAGTAAAAAATACGACAGGTATTTATTTTTTTATTTTATTGAAAGTTGACAGCAAATCTGAGATTATACAATAATGAGATAGTTAATTATGCCAATTATGAATTTTCCACTGATGATAGTGAATGATAATGGTAAATACATACTGGGTCGACGTACGTACTCATGCTGCGCCTGACAACCATACATCATCGCAACGTGCAATGACTGTGGCCATTTTCATAGAAAATGTATGATTGCTAAGCATTGTTAGGCGTAGCGATGCGTACGTACGTCGACCCGGTATGTTTCTACCTCTCACCGCGCTAATAAAATTACAATATGTTATAGGACTCAGGTCGCGATTCCTTCAAAAATATCTCATCTACTCCTTAAGGTGATACTTAAAAGAACTCATAATCTGCTCTTTCAATAATAATAATTTAATTATTTTAGAATGCAACACTGCTATAACACTGCTGCAACAGATGCCAGCTTAGTGCAGACGAGCAGCTTGGAAAAGATTTTCGTGCAGTATAACTACACCTACCTCATAATTGGAAGATCGAAGAAGCTCGGCTGATGTCCTCTTTCTACAGAAAATATCCAGGTCCATCGTAGATTGCCCGGAACTCTTACAACGAATCCAACTACGAGTTCCCAACAAACAAACCAGACCAGACAAATTTTTTAGCCTCCCTCGATGCAACACCAATTCTAAGCTAAACTCCTTCATTTATCGTGCATCACACACTTTCAATACATACTATACACAATTTGACATTTCACACTCCTTAAAGTCTTACCGGCAATCTCACGATACTTTACTATAACTACTTACATACACACTACTAACTAACTAACTAACTAACTAACCATCACGCCGTTTCCCCGCAGGGGAAGGCAGAGAGGACGGACCGCCAAACATCTCGGTCTTGGCACACACTCTTTGCCTCATTCTATTATACAGAATAGATCCATCCCTTTCCCTTCCGTCCCACCATCCCATCCCCATAGGCTAATGTAACTATTTTTCTTTGTTTACACTAAAACATTAAGATACTTCAGTGGAAACCTATTATTGGTTAGATGATTTACCCATGTTTTATTGTACTTTATAAAATGTTATACTGTTGGTTTTCCAAATAAAATAAAATAAAATAAAATCATGTGCGGCCTTGCATGTTGGAAGAACTGCAGTGCTCTGCAGTGCTTCTAACATGCATGACGGAGGGACGAGTAAGAACCGGGGTACACAACTCTAGAAATGTCCTCATTATGGAATCACGCGAGATTCCAGCATCGAATAGGTCAGATATATATTCAGAAATAAAGAAGAGTTTTTTTTCTTCTTTTATTTACACTTATTAATCAAGCGTTTGTCATGATCAGTGGCATTATTCGACTATATATTATTATATCGACGCGCGATGGGGTCTATCATTTTCTCCAGTGTTATTCGATGCTGGAATCTCGCGTGATTCCATAATGAGGACATTTCTAGAGTTGTGTACCCCGGTTCTTATGAGGTCTGCCAAACCAGGAACTCGTCCCTCCGTCATGCATGTTGGAAGCACTGCAGAGCACTGCAGTTCTTCCAACATGCAAGGCCGCACATGATTTTATTTTATTTTATTTGGAAAACTTTATTTCTGAATATATATCTGACCTTATGACCTGTCATGTATTATATGAATAACCACAAATAATAATAATTATAATTGCATACATTCATGGTTTTATGCGTAATACAAATGTGTTTTTTTTTACAGAATATTAACTTTGACCAGGCGAGAGATTTCGACAATACAGAAAAAATCTCAGAAAGTAAAAAGTAATTTTTTTAATCCATATTTAACAAAAAAATATTACGTCAACGTTTTCTCGGGTTTTTACATCAATAAATTTGAACTACAAATTATAAAATTAATATGTATAATAGTGCAGATCCGTGAAAAATCAGGGGATATTATAATTATACGTTTGATTAATTACTGCATGCTAGCTGAAAACACTCTTGAAAAATCATGAAAAATCGACTTTACTTGTCAAGATTAATCATAAGAAATTTAAACAAATGAAAACCACGTTTTAAATAAAGAATTTACTATTAAAAAAATTCCAGAAAAAACATTATAATATTATAGGTAACTTCATACAATAAAAGACCTAAAAAATATTATACCAAAGAAATTTCGATCTATAGGTAGTGAGTAGCTATTTTAGAGTTCATTATCGCGTGACATTACCGCGACAGATAAAATTTTGTTATTCCAAAGGCACGATTTGGTAAAAACATATTATATTATTGGTAGGTAAATTAGATGTAAATCCGAGTTACAGACCGACTATTAGTTTTTTGGTAATCAATAAATTAACTCACACCGCCATCTGTCAGAAACTTGTAATACTTACTAATATTTTCAAATAATTGTCACATAAAAAACATTTAATTCGCAATAATAAATATTAAGGTCAATAATCGAGCCAAAAAACTCCTAAAGTGGTCTAAAGGTCATTATTTATTTGAAAACCCTTATTGATTAATAATTTTCGCGTATGCAGGAAAATGTGGAAATAATAAAACCAGCAATTTTTTTTTTTTGATAAAGTTAGCTACATAAACGTGAAATATATTTTGATAATCAGATATATTTTCTTGTAAACAAAACACCATTGGAAAAAAATAGAACTCGTAGTTTTTTGTCCGAATATGAGCAGAATTTTTCGCGCGGTTCCTTGTATTTTCGACCGACATTCGAGTGTTTTCCTGGGATTTTCCTTCCGGCTCTCCACAGGTAGTATTATTCTTAAAATTTAACTTTAAATACTTTGTCGTTTTAGAAGCAACCTGTCTATAAAAATGTAATACAAAGGTATTGAACAAAGAACGCTTGAATGATGGTCATCCACACCCACACTACTGTATCTCCAACAATGCATTGTATTTAATCGCAGTCAAAATATGATTACAGAGAGAGACGAACAAGAAAACACGAAAAAAGTTTCAGAAAATGAAAAAAAAATGCAAAAAGAAGAGGGGCCAACGGCACGCGGTGTTCCCAAGCGGTCACCCATCCAAGTACTGACCGCGCCCAATGTTGCTTAACTTCGGTGATCGGACGAGAACCGGTGTGTTCAACATGGTATGGTCGTTGGCGAACGCCGATACTGCGATAGGAATCATATTTGAGAAAAATATAATTTTTTAATCATTCACGTTTTGTTGAGTAGTGAACTTCCTACGAAGGCACTGTTTAAACGTTTACATATTCCAATAGATGCCTCTTTCTCTACATCTACGGAAAGAAAATTAAATAAAATAGCAACCCTATAGCAAGTTTCGATGGTGAAAACTGTAATGATGTTGTCTTTTAAGTTGGACCAAATTACACACAGTAAGGGGCTTTCTCACCATTCTCCCAATAGCTTATAATAATAATAATAATAATAACATTACATTTATATAGCGCAGTTTTGTGTGGTTTCACTTCAAGTGCGCTTAACTAAAATAAACTTAAAAATAATCCTATAGTGCTCCTTACAAAATGTTAATAGAAATTTATAATAAATTTACAAAATATTAATAAAAATTCATTATTACGGTATACACAAAACAAAACAAAACAAAAGCAGAGAACACAATTTAACAATAACAGTGCTGTTGTTATAGCACAGGACAACAATAATAGACAATAACGGTGTAGGACAAAACAAGAACCGTAAAACTAAAGTATTATATAAAACAGGTCTACCCTAATAAAACATCTACCCTAATAACGAAAATTATTAAAAATAAAATACTCGCAGTTAGAAAACTCGGCCAACTTATCCAATATATAGCCACTATTCATAGGTTCGAGTACCGAATTATAAACTACAACTTAATAAATAAATAAACCGTAAATATTCGTTATTAGTGTAGATAAGCTATCGGGAGGATGGTGAGAAACCCCATTAGCCAAATTTCATAAAAATCGGTTAAGTAGTTTCGGAGTTTACCTCGGACGAACATTGTGACACGAGATTTTTATGTATAAAGATATATTTTTTTATTTATAAGTTTTGGACGAGCAATGAAAAATAAAATGACGCTTACGGTAATGATTTATCATATATGTTTAAATTTCCCGCTAACGATGCCATCTCTGAAGAGAAATCAAAATCAGAAAAAGAAACAGGTAAAAAAAACTGAACACTACATGCATTTCCTTGTTAGTGCCATCTAGACTATTTATTGAACACTAAATAAAATAATCTATTTTGGAGTTTCGAAATATTGTCTGAATATTATGGCAAGAAATTATAAAAGGTAAATACTACAGTATATATTTATATGATGAATGATGTTCCACGAGATGATTTGTGATTGTTATTGAAAATAAAATTATTTATGGTAGGCACGATAGAAAATTCGATAAAAGTTATAAATTTTATTTCAAAGATGGCGCTAGCAGCTATTTTCCACTCCTGTAATAATTTGAATTTGTTTGGTGACTTCCGTAGCACCCACGCAAGTTCGCAGGTGTATTGAAGGGAAACACTTTTGTGTTTATTTCACAGTTATGAAAGATACAAGGCAATGATAAGATTAATAAAATTAGTAGCTATTTAATTATTTAGTAGATAGGAGAGAAAATCGAAGAAACTTCTTTATAAGGTACGAAGGTATGTCGGATTGGGAGTCGAGAGCTACCTATGGAAAAAAATGCTCCGCTCAAATTGAAAGGAACAAATTAGGACCTTACTGACCAACACACCTACACTATAAGGACGAAAACCTCAAACCTACCAAACTTCACAAAATTAAATATGTATATCTTTTGGAATAACCATAAATTCCATTTTACAAAATTATATCATCCCATGAATTTAAAAATACTATGTAAATAAACAAGTTTGAAAACAACCTTCAATTATTATTTTTCAATTGACATGGAATTCCACAAACATGAAGATAAAGAGATCAACATACATTGTCAATAAACACGAAGACTTGGAATTCCACAAACATGAAGATAAAGAAATCAACATACATAATCAATAAACATGAAGACTTGGAATTCCACAAACATGAAGACAAAGAGATCAACATACATTGTCAATGAACATGAAGACATGGAATTCCACAAACATGAAGATAAAGAAATCAACATACATTGTCAATAAACATGAAGGCTTGGAATTCCACAAACATGAAGATAAAGCAATCAACAAACATAGTCAATAAACGTGAAGATGATGAAATCAACAAACTAGAATAACAACACAGATAAAGAAATCACAATACATTGTCAATAAACACGAAGACTTGGAATTCCACAAACATGAAGATAAAGAAATCAACATACATTGTCAATAAACATGAAGAATTGGAATTCCACAAACATTCCATTCCAGAATTCCACAAAGAAATCAACATACATTGTCAATAAACACGAAGACTTGGAATTCCACAAACATGAAGATAAAGAGATCAACATACATTGTCAATAAACATGAAGACTTGGAATTCCACAAACATGAAGATAAAGAAATCAACAAACATAGTCAATAAACGTGAAGATGATGAAATCAACAAACTAGAACACCAACACAACTACCTATAGTCCGTCTCGGAACAGAAATCCCTACTGAGGAGGACTGTAAATAAACTTTGTATTTAAATAATAGATATTGTTAAAATGTTTTTTTTCCTTTTAGGGTTGCCTCATTCAAGAAGTGAAGAAATCAGAATTGCACCTACATTAATTAGTCATTCATTACCCTGTTTACCGTCGTGAGGATAAAATACTTCTGAATATTTCTAATTCTAGATTAATATCAAAGTAATGAAAATAACAATTGGCAAATATCCTCTTCGTTAAATACAATAGGAACTTACATTATTGCAATATCCTTTTAAAGATGAAAGGAAATAGTCTAAACAAATTTGTTGACATTGCACAACTCAATCTCTCCACGCAAGGAGTTGCATTATTAATTTATATTACATAATTAGGCACCTTTATTTAATGAGGCTATACTTTTATGGTAATATCATTAATATTATTATATATTTGTATAATTTGGGAAGCGTCATTCTCATAAACAGACATACATATTATCAAATTTCCGTAACATGTTTTCCAACAGTAATAAACCTCCATTCCAATTCCTAAACTACAAAAATCTTACAGCCATAACCTCAACGTGGCCTGACCACAGACGATAATGATTTGAATGTCGAAACTCGACCGTCACAATAATAACAAACTTTAAGACCCATTAATCAGCGGCCGAGAATTCAAAATTCAACTTGCGATCCTACCCTTGCAACTGTACAAAGCGGTTCCGATGAAAAAAATTGATTATTCTCCGTACCAAATTTTTTAACTAATAACTCAATATAATATATACCTGTATTCAAGTAAGCAAACAAAAATGCTCAAACGCGTGATGATTAATTTCTTAATATCGTGTACTTCTTGTCAAGTATTTTTTGATTGAAGCAAAATAAGTGTGTAAAAAAAATCTGAAATATTTCAGTTTTTACGACCGTAAATAAATAGACAAACTGAGGTATTTTCGTCATAAAACACATTTTAATTGAACTAAAATTAAAATTTTGAAAAGTGTCTTTACTAAATAATGTATTTATTTATTTTTCTGTTTGATTATATGTATATGTGTGTTGTATAACAATATTTCGTTTGAAAATTTTACGAATCTGCAACGACCAACGGTATAACCTTACTATATTAAAAATTAACTCGGTTTTTCAAAATTTAAAAACTGACTTTACCAGATAAAATAACAGTAAAAAAGAGTCAATACGTCTAGAATTTGATTAAAAAATGACTAATGTCCGGTGTTCTCTGGTTATAACCTTTTAAAAAGTTAGATAATGGAACTAAATACAATTATTAACAGTTAAAACATTATTTATGTTTAATTTTGAGTGGAAATATCCAACAAGTTATTAACATATTAGGTAATAATAAGTAAATTTCTGCTATGACAATATTGCACATCACTCACATTTTGCACACCTCTGGCAAGCGATGGTTTATTTACAAACAAAACGTATTACCGGAAAATTTTGACTCTGATCAAAAGGTTTGCGGAAACCATAAAAAAACCCACTGAGAAACCCACCGAAGAAACCCACTATTTAGAAAAAATATAAATATGTAGATACAATAGACCAGTGGTTCTTAACCTTGTTGGAGGTACTGACCCCCACCAGTTTCATATGCGCATTCACCGAAACCTTCTTGATGGACAAGCGGGGCGTGACATCACAAATCATATGAATCGGGTGTCTTGACCTTCGCCGAACCCGCGAGACTGACTCATCGAACCCAGTTTAAGAACTACTGCGATAGACAGATAAATCATCATTAATATATTACAAATTAATAGACAAATCACCATTCATAATCGAAACATTGCGTCACTTAAAATGGTACTAGCCATGTTTGGTGACTAGATCTGAATAGCCAGGTACTTCCCAATCTTACCCTTTCTCATCTGCATCAACTCCGCACTTCAATATTTCGACGCACCCCAGTTGGGTCATGCCATAGTCTCCCAATGGCTCCGGACAGAAAGTTTGGAGTTTTGGGCTTAATTCATATAAATAGTGGCTATAAGCAGCTTGTCATAAGTTGTGTTTACGGCAAACTTACGATTGCCTAAGTCCTAACCATTTTGTTCGAGTTGAATAACCATGCCAAAGTCACGCAATTCTATTCAACTGGCCTTGAAATTCTTTCAATTTTCTTATGGTAAAAATTAAGAATTCTCCAATCTTCATGGGTGGAACATCTGAGTGGGTTTTTGAACCACAGATATTATGTAAATGTATCGAGGAATTGGCGTACGTGATTATGTAAAGGTACACGCGTATGGAAATTCGTCAATTTGGACGTGACACGTTTTATCACCCATGAGAGATCTAATGTCTGACGTAGTTAGTGTGAGGGAGGTGATTAATATCGATTCCACGTGTGTCATTATTATTACTACAATTTTTTTTTATATCAGCAAGAACATCTGAGGAAAATAATTTCAATCAGGACCTATGTCATCTTGGGGGATGTTGTGTGGTTTGTATTTTTAAGGAAAGGAAGGAGAGGAAGTACTAGGAAGGAAAAATGTATTGAGATGGGTAGGAATCTGGGGTTTAATGTATCTAGGAGTGACGAACGTATGAATCCATCCTTCCAACTGTTAAGTTAGCAAAGCTATGTGCCGTGAGAGTCCGGCTGGAGAGGTTAAAAGAGCTCCCTCAATCCTGCCTGCCACGCAGCGGGTGGGCAGACGATATACCGTACCCTTTGAACCCAGGCACCCCTTCTAAGTCAAGAAATGTAGCGCACCACTTGAGGTGGCCTATGGAAGAAGTATTGATAATCCAATTAATTGTAATTGGCGATACACATACCCGCCTTCCAAATTGTATGTCAAACATTATTGACAGAAGCTTAAAAATAGTTATAGAATTGTTGATAGATGCTAAACGTATTCAAAGAGCACCAGTCAGAGTCGAAACGTTGCTGGACATAGAAATAACGGTGTTTAATCTTCGTATCTGAATAGCCAGGAACCCAACCTTACTCCACTCCATCTCCATCCCTTGCCTACTCACCTCAGCCTCACAACATGAACATACCCCAATTGGATACCTATTTCAGTTCCACTAACTACGGACAGTTGGGACTCTTGTGCTGTATTCAAAAGAAAAACAAAAACATTGTTTCCATCGCTAGCCTTGTGTTGATTTTTTAGCCGCGTCTGAATTTGGCCATTGTGATGCCACAGCATGCTGCATATAATATTATATACCTATATCCGTATCCGATGAGAACATCCTGCCAAACAACTACTTGATTCGGTTTTTCCATTTCAAATGATTTTTTTATCCCACGAATAACATAATACAAAAGCAAATTAATTTCAGTACCTATTCGAATGCCATAAATTAAATGTTATTGTGTTTCTTCTTTTGTCGTTTGCATTTTCCTTTTGTTTTATTTAATATTCACGTTTTCCATATAATACTGACAACTAGTCAACATATTACCAAAAGCCATTTCTAATTCAGTTAAGAGTGTTTTACCAAAGAATACCGGAAATTAGTCATTTTTTAATGAAAGTACACGCAGTTTTAAAATTTTGAAAAACTAAGTGTATTTTTAATATACTAAGGTTATATATACCGTTGGTCGTTGGCAGATTTGTCCAATTTTCAAACGATAGATTCTATTCTTTGATTATATAGACATTTATATATAATCAAAGATTCTATTAAACAACACAAATTTCAAATCATAAAATCATACAACAAAATAAATCAACATATAATCTATTCAACACAGTTTTCAAAATTTCAATTTTAGACAAATTAAAATCATTAAAAAATAAATCCGAGAACGTGTTTTGTGACAAAAATAACTCAGTTTTTCTATTTATTTAAGGTCTTACAAACTAAAATATTTCAGATTTTTTTTACACACTAATTTTAAGTTTAGACATTATTGAAAAATTATAAATCATTTTGATCAAAAATTAATTTTAAGAAGTATATAATTTTCATTCATTTACCATCTCCCGTTTGATCATTTTTATGGCAGTTCGAGACATAAATTCTCGCGATTCATTGGAATCGAGTGCGAGGTTCTGTGTTTGCGACGCTCATAATGACTACATTTTGCTTTAAATTAAAAACTAATACCGTTTAGCTTCATGGGTGTAAAAACATCCGCGCGCAGCGCTGTTAACAAAAACGGAATATTGGATTGCTGGATATTACCTCTTAATGCTTACATCATTTGATTGTATTTTTCGAAATGAGTTTATACCCACTCGCTAGAAGTGGATAGGTGTATCTATTACGTTATGAATTCATTGATTTGCAAAATAATACATCTTAATATATAAAACAAAGTCGGGTGGGTTGCACCATTTATAACTCAAGAACCATTTATAACTCAAGAACGGCTGGACCGATTTTCATGATCTTTGATTTGTTGGAATTGTCTCCGTCCCAAATAGCAGAATAATGGCGTTATGAAATTTGCATAAAAATATTGAAATAGGTCAAACGCGAGATGTTTGAAAAATTGGTGTATTTTATGGAGTTTAGCATCAGGAAAAAGAGGGGGATGAGTGAGGGAGGAAGGTGGAAAAATCGGAAGGGGAATGCGTGAGGGAAGGAGACGCGGAAGGGGAAGAGGCGAATGAGGAACGGAGACGAATGGGATATGCAGGGATATTATTTAAGTTGCATTGTAACGCCGGGTCAGCGAGTATAATATAAACAAGCAAACTAGTAGAAAAAATAACTACAGAGAAAGAAGTGAAAAAAAAAATCAGAAATCATTGTTTTTGTGTAATAGATAAAGGGAGTAAAAATTTAATGAAGAAAACTTGGAAAAGTGGGAAGGATATGAGGTGGAGGAAGGTTGGAAAATACTCGGATATACAGGTTTGTAGCTATATTTCAAGCTACGTTTTAATTCTAAATCGTGTTTTATTGTACTCGTACATATATTTATTAATTATTATTTATTTTTGTGATAACGTATTAAAATAATATTTTCGGTAAAACCCAATTTACATTTGAATTTTGAAATCTGTTTTATTTTCATAAACGGGAACTTATTCCTTGTAATTAACTTAAACAGAATATTATTATACTAACGATACAAAGCAATTAAGAAAAACCTGCCATTGGTAGTACATGGAAAATAAGCGATATTTTGTATAATCATTTCTCATTAACTGGGAAAACATTCAATTTCAATTTAAAGTAGGTTTATGATAAATGATTTTTTTTTTCGATGATGTCTCTCTGTTTGAAGCTGACACTTGGCTAGCCGTCAAAAAAAGGTGAATGGATATATTATGTATTGTAAAAAAGTGGATGGATGGATACAAATACGCTCACACTGAACGCCGAGAAAATTAAATACGTCTCGTTAGGCATAAATATTAAAACCTTTGAACAACAACCCCATGACGATGCCTCTATCAGAATACATGCAAGTTTGAAGCCGCTGGTCAATCACTGAAACATGATATTCCAAGTTCTACAGGCTAAATTTACTCTTCTGTATAATGACATCTCAATGCAAAGTAAAAATCAACCCGTAAAATAGCTTTTTTTTACTATAAAACATTTATTTTTATTATGTAGTATGTAGTGAAACAGTTTCGACTTTACATCGAACGGCCGGACCTAGCAGTGCTATCTGTTGGGCGAATTTCAACGAAAAGCGTGTGTGCGAAAAGTTGGTATAATGCTTTATCTACGACAACGAGTTTATCTTTAGAGTTTCAGCTCGATCAGATATCGGAAGGTGGGTTAATTTCCAGTTCCAAGATTTGCATTTACGAAATTGTTATTATTATGAAATTTACTCACCTGCAAACTAACTATTTGCGGTGGTGTAGGTACTACAAAACATCTAACTGTGTAAAATTTACGTTTCATAATTGGAAAATATTTACTTTCACAGTCGTTCATATGAAAAAACGATTTATGATTTGTGTACCAAAATAAAGTTGATATGGAGCCCAAATATTTTCCTATTGTCTCAAAAGACATCATTTAAGTACTGGAAATTGAGCAGAAAGACAATGTTGGTTGATATCTGAAAACGTTCGATCATTCCATAATAAGATACTAGTTACCGATATATTAAGTTACTTGAATACAGGTTAAGCTGAGTGAATAAATGAGTCGGGTTTTCCTACCCAAGGGTTATGAGTTCAATTCCTCTTCTAGATAAGGTCTCTTTTATTTCACAAGCAACATTTATGAGGGTATAACCAGAGAATACCGAAAATTTGTCCTTTTTAAACCAAATTCTTGACGTATTGACTCTTTTTTACAAAAAAACATAAATTGATTTCGAAACATTGTTATTTTATATTCGAAAGATTGTTATTCCATATTTATTTTGAAAAACCATCTTTATTTTTAATCCTTTGGTCGTTGGCAGATTTGTTAAATTTTTTAAAAGATTATTTATTTTATTGTATTGCACAACACAAATTTCAAATCATAAAATCATACGGTAAAATAAATCAATTCATAATCTAGAAAAGACAATTTTTTTTGGAATTTTAATTTTAGTTCAAATAAAATCATTAAAAAATAAATGGTAGATTTGTTAATTTTTTTAAAAGATTATTTATTGTATTACACAACACAAATTTCAAACCATAATACAGTAAAATAAATCAATACATAATCTAGAAAAGACAAATTTTAATTGTAGTTCAATTAAAATCATAAAAAAACTAAATCCGAGAACCTGTTTTGTCTATTTATTTAAGGGCTTACAGACTACACGATGTTAAAAAATGTATCATCACGCGTTTGAGCATTTTTATTTCTTACTTGAATGTAGGAATATATTAAAGCAAATTTTGAATGAAATAATGTCGATATTGAGTTATTAGTTAAACTTTTGGGTAGGGTGAATAATCCATCTTTCTCTTCGGAACAGCCCTGTACAGTTGCAAGGGCACGATCGCAAGTTGAAATTTCTATTCTCGGCCGCTGGTTAATGGATCTTAACGATCACAATAAGGGTGCTAAGACTTTTTTTAAATGTTGAGTTATTCGTAAACCGCAATACATATAAGGTCAGGAGGGGGAGCCGTGGACAAAGCTTTGTGAATACCACAACATTATTTAAACCATCTCTTTTATCAAAATGATGTGAATAATAAGTTGTAAGTAAAGGTCCCAAAAACTTTCTAATAAATTCTCCCCAATTTCTCCATTGCCCCCCCCCCCCCCCCCCCCACAGGACCGAACCCCGCCCCATAGGGTCGAACCCCATGTGAATGCTATAGCTACGCCCTTGGTTTGTGATGTTACCTACTAATACAGAGTATATAAGTTTGATGGGCCTAGAGGATTTTTTTTTACTAAAAGGCGCGGTATAAAAGTGACCCTTTTATCAATGAACATCACTGATATTTATTAGTTATAGGTATATTTTTTAAATTAATTTTCTATATCTTCGGTTTTGTTTCGTTTCTATGGCAAAGTTTGTACATGTTTTTTAAAATTATATATATACCGGACAATAGTCCCAACTGCCTGGAGCCATTGAGACTATGGCATCCTCAATTGTGGTATGTTGTGAGGCTGAAGGTAGTGGGGAGGGGAAGAAGATGAGGAAGAGGAAGGTGGGGAAGTACCTGGCTATTCAGATCTGGTCACCAATTACGGCTGAAGCCATTTCAAGCAACGTTTCAATTCTGAATGGTGGTCTTACACTAGGGCGATACTGAGAGTATCTTGCACTCTGGAACGTGCTATATACTAAAAATAATATATATATTATTTTTAAAATTAATTGCGATATAACACAAATTAATCAAATAAAATTTATTTGCGCACGGCGAGTTTGAACCCGCGACTTTCGGATTGGGAGTTCTTGTAAGTATAAAGTATAATATAAGTATATAAATTCAAAGTTTTCACAGTCCTCCTCATTAGATTTTGTTGTTCTGAAGCAGCCTGTCTTTTTTTAAAAATATTTTGTATTCAGTTCCCAGTTGTGGGTTTTTAATTTTTGAAGTTGATTATCGCTCTGTTTTCTCAGCCATGTTTTAAATATATTCATTTCTGTTATTTTTTCGGTTTGGTATTGCTTTGTTGCATGGAATTTAATATTTCTCTAACCAAAAGATGTATTCAAACTAGGAGTAACCAGTATATTCTAACTTATGGCCCTGGTTGAGTAGCTACTTATGTTGGGCAGTGGAGTATTCGGATATGTTTTTTTTTGGTTTAAATAAAATGTTTTTTGTACATTGTAAATTTGAAAGTTTTAAAATATTTCTTCTGTCGGAGTTCTAATTGAATCTTTCAGAATTGTCTTTAGTACTTGGGCTATGTTGAGCCGCTTTGTGTGAGCGCACAAGACACACTTAAGAGGCTAGACTTTGAACCACACGCGGAACACCCGCGTCTGTCATTCTGTCCCACTCACAATAAGCTCACGCACACTTACAATACATGCGAATGCGAAATGTGCGAATGAGACAACGCTCAAATTTACCTACAGAAATCGCTCGAAAAGGGGTTTATAGAGAATACACTTTTCTACACCAAAACTTTCACGAAATTGAAATTTTAAAAAATATATATATTTTAGAAAGAAGAAGCTACGTCGGTAGCTTTTTATAATTTTATAATTCTTTATGAGAGTTGAGTTAGCAGCACTTTTTCCTTAAATAATATTTTTTGATAAATCGTACATGTTTGACAGTGAATGTTTACGTGAATACGAAACGTTTCGAAAATTCGAAAACATACCGACATAGTTTTCACCCTCTAAAAGGCAGTATAAAAAATTTATTCATTTTGTGCAATTTTCGATGTAGAAAAGTGTTTTTTCCCGGGCGTCCTTTTTGTATGGGCCGAAAAGCGAAGTCTATCATCTTAAGTTGTCCCGTAATGAATTTGTGATTGATACAAAGCGTAGTGTCCTTTTTAATGTCGTTTATATTGAGGATATTACGCATGTTTCTACAGAAGTATATGTACGTGGTTAGTTTTTTGTGATTACGGCAAAGTGTGAGTTGATATTCACCAATTTCAATTCCAAGATATTTGATGCTTTTGGAGTGTGCTATAGTGGGGACAGAGGCATGATAAACCTTGATTATGTTAATAGATTCCTTGGGTTGAATGTGATTTGAGATTAAAGTCATCCGCCGGCTGTCCTGTGTCTTTTAAAGAAAATGGTTTTGTTTTATTAACATTAAGGACGGGTTGTTTCACAGAATTTGAAGAATTCATTAATTCTTAAAGTTAATTTTCAAGTTCTCTGACATTTCTATTCAAGATATGTTTCTTTTATATTATTATTGGTCAGTTTTATCATACAACTGATATAATGACAGAAATTAAGTCACAGCACTTGAAAAGTAACTTTTAAATTTGGTGTATTGTTTAAATTCTGTGAAGCAACTGGGTCTAAACATGAAGGAATTTTTATTATAAGAAGCCAGTTTTGCGGGAGACCACACGGAGAAATTTTTTATTCTAGAATACGATCATTTTATTCGTAAAAACGGGACTGAAGTTCTTATGAACAAATTAACAGTGTTCCAATGTTTATTGACGGGAAAATGTAAGAATAATTTGTTAATATACGTACGAAATTACGTATACCAACAAATTATTCGTACATGTTCCCGCCAAGAAACATTGAAACCCTGTTAATTCGTTCGTAAGAACTTCAGTCCCGTTTTTACGAATAAAATTATCGTATTTTAGAATAACACTTTTCTCCGTGCAAGTCCATGTTTCGTTCCTGTGTAGATACTTATCCAATCTTTCCCGTTAAAGAAAATTACTGTATCGCCAGCAAAAGTAATGATTTTTCTCTCGTTCCTAGTATACAGATATCATTAATGTGTATTAGAAATAATATCGGTTCTGGTGTGCTTCCTTGCGGTACTCTATAATTGAATAGTAGAGGTTTGCTTTTTCGCTACTTAATTTGAACACAATATAAAAGCTCTGTCATATAATTTTTCTAAAGTAAGTTTAGAGTTGTATTCGACAAACTAAGCAATTAGGATTTTGTGATCTGTTCTATCAAAAACCTTTTGTAAATCTATCAAGATTTTCAATGTTTTCTCTTTACTGCCTAAAATATTTGTGATATTTAATAGTTACTATGGCGTCACTAGAACTTAAGTTCTCCCCGAAACCATATTGTGTTTCTGATAATATTATATTAATTTCTAAGCAAGAAAGGTGAAGGTTTATTTATTTAAGGAACATAAACAGTCTTAACAGTATAATATATATATATAAAAGGATGACAAAAAACAGACAAATTATTAATGTTCACAGATAGGTATTTGGAAATATAAAAATGAGTGTAAACTAGAAAAAAAAAAAAAAACAGTATTAACCAGAAATTAAAAGAATAATAACAATACAAATGATAAACGTATAATACACAACAATAATAAGACTGCGAAATAGGTTTAAATAGTTAATTTATTAGAAAGTTTTTGGTACTTATCACAACACATTGATAAAAGAGATTGTGTATAGAATATTATTATAAGATATCCTTTGATTTTAGTATATAAAGATATTAGTATATATATATATATATAATATTATACTAATATCTTTAATACTAATATATATATAAGATATTAGAATAAGGAGTGGATCTCATAAACAAAAATGTGAACGCGCCGAAAACAATTGCTCATCACACATTGCCTCTTGTCACAATTGTCTATAAAAAGGTTTTTTCCCAAACTGAGACAAAGAAACATTACCTTACCCCGCTTCTTAGCCAACGGAGACACTTTTAGTAACCCCTTTTATCGGGAAAAAAATATCTCCGATGTTTTTTGTCCCGCCCGAATACAGATTAACGACTATTTTGTTTTGTTACTGATTAAATCTAGGTATTATGTAAGCTACCAAATAGTTTTATAAATAAGGAAAAATAATGCACCTTAAAAATGCGTCGTGAAATTAAACCGGTAAAAGTAGTAATTAAATCTTAGTTCTCAAAAAAAAACATTCCTTTTTTAAAACAGAATATTATGACATGTGTTATCTTCACAAGACCAATAAAATACATAAGTATGTTTACCAAATTTCATATTAAAACTCAAAAGAAGTAAAAAAGGGGCATGGCATAGCCCTTCCCTAATACAATAAGTTTGGGGTACCCTGTTCCTACTTTCATGCTCCCCCTAAAAATGATCCAGTATCTGTGACGCACGCGTCGCAAGTCATGTGATGTGAATAATCCCTCGCGCCGGTTTTCAATGGCCGCTGTAGAACTATTTCATTCTTTCAAACCAACTCATAATCATTGCCAAATCGGCTAACTGAAGCTCTACACAATAAGCGTTTTTTAATGTATTTATTTGACGAGGCTTTAAGATCGCAAAAAATCTCGATGGTTTTTGTGTAAATATGAGAGGGGATGGCGTCGCTAGAGCCAGTCAGTTTCGATCCGTCGTTGCGGCCGCGTGTCTACAGTAACGCCGCGCGTGCGCACCACCAAACCAATCACAGCGGTGGATCTTCCCGCCCATTTTCCTAACTTTCCCGGTCTACATTTTTCAAAATCTATGTCTTTCAAAGCTGTCATTAATTCAAAAGAAAAATATTCTTATTTAACTTTTTTGGTTTTGTTAATAATATCGTTATTCTAATTAGACATTTTTAATAAAAATCCGATTGGATAAAAACGTTCAACAAAAATCGTTGAATAAAAATCCGATTTAAGTTTTGTGCTGCGTGTAGAGTACGTTTTATTTCCGTGTGTAGTTTATGAATGCAGGTATGCATTTTTTCTATTTATTACCATTGTTTTTAGTACGTGATAAGGATATAAAATGTCTGACGCGCCAAAAAATCTTGACCTAGGTAGAAAATGTGACGGAAATGTTTACATTTCTTAATAAAATTATTTAATGTAGTTATATAACTGTATTAATTTGGTTGTTTTTTTAAAGTTAAGTGTGTCGTTAAATCGCTAAAATGTTAATATTTTTAAAGTATGAAAACCAAAATAACATATTTTAAAATGAATATTTGATATGGTACCAATCAGTTAATTATATTTTCTTTTGCCTAATTGGGGTTCATTTTTACCCCTTGTGGTTTTTGCACATTCATAAAAGCATTTATTATTTCATTTTATATCCATATACAATATAAAACAGTGGCCAAATACCTGCATGATTTACAAAATCCATTCATATTTCATGTGTTAATTAATAACTTAAACAAGTATATTTCATAATATTTATGCAAACTTTTGTTTCAGTATATACTTCCATACATAATTCAATACATAATTCCATACAAATACAAATGGTGGCCTTTATTGGTATTGCCTCATCGACCGGTAACTGCCGAAAACGTGTAAAGATTTAAACAATGTTTTTAAGGAAGTTATTTGACATCCGCAAAATAGAATATATTATATAGAATGATTTAAAGTGAACATTCATATAAAATAGATTAGGTATGCGCCATGTGTGATCATTTGAAGCACCCCTTATTTTTTATTCGTAATTTTTTCGAAAGGTAGTTGATATGCAAGCTTTCCGAGGGGTAAAGTACACTAACTTAGGAAGGTAATTTTACATGATAATGGAAGTAGAAAAGATGAATATTTTTTTTCGAAATAATAATGTGTTTTTCCAAACAAAGATATATTTCCGTTAAATATTTTATTTTTTCCAAACAGACCACTTCACTTTTTTACCTGAAGTATCTTTAAATGTTGGAATTTAAATAAAAATTCAAAATTTAAAAACAGTAATTTATTTATTTTATTTTAGGGAAATCAATACTTTATTTATTTATTAAAAGATTTTTATACATAGTGTAGATATTGTGTTATTTCACCCGCTATGCTAGGGATGTTGCTGTGTTATGGCGGGTGAAGTATGCAGATTATATAATTTAAGGTAATGAAGTACGTTTACTGATAATATAATAATTTACAATAGGGTTTGTCTACATATGTGCAATTTACTTAACTAAGAAACCAATTATTAGCAATACATTATATAATTATTATTATTAAACACTAGCATTTTGATTTGAATTTGTTTTACAGTGTTAATAAACAACATTTAAGTATGTATATTGATTTTTTTAAAGATGAAAAATATCTTCCAGATCAGAATATTTATTTTAAACACTTTGAAGCTGAATAATATATATAATTATGTTTATTATTCAGCTTCAAAGTGTTTAAAATAAATATTCTGATCTGGAAGATATTTTTCATCTTAAAAAAAATCAATATACATACTTAAATGTTGTTTATTCTGATACTTTTATTTATTTAGATCCAAATAAACGTATATACTTTCCACTATTTTTCTTATATTGAATATCTATTTTAGTGAGACTTGATAGTCTCTGTTCACATTTTTATGTATTTTATTTAATGCTTTTCTTGTTACGTTTTTTCAATATATTACATCTTATTTATTGTTTTAATTTTTAACTAATTACAGTTACACAAACAACTTGTAAAATCAATTGTAAAATCAAATCCCATTAAGGCGTGTAATAAACAAAGAAATAAAAACGTTTCACGTTATTTATCTTTTTACTTGTACTAACGCATAGGTGTAGAATCACCTCCAAAATTAAAGCACTTTACCCCAGGACACCTTGTATATTGTCATAAAATAAAAAAAAAATCAGATAGAGAGATTCAGATAATAAGACAAATGTAAAAATTATGTATATCTTCGAAGATATCAGATTTAGGAAATTTTCTTTCAAGATATAGTGTCCCACTCAGGAAAGGTATTGTTTGGCATGCCAAACTAAATTTGTTTTTATCCATTTAAGATACCATACCTCCCTTTCCATATACACGTATATATGTTAATTTAGCAAGCTTTTGATTAAACTGAATACTGTAAAAGCGAAAATGTATTAAATTTGAAAATTCCGACTTGAAAAAATAATATCATTGGAGAAGAAGATAACCTATAATAATCGAAATTAAAATATGAAAATGAACAAGACACAAAAACAATAAAACATAATGGTCGCAACTGGGTCTCAGATCTCACGTCTTATATTATATTACATTGATGGGAATAACCTTCAAAAGTTAAAAAGAGAGTTTTTCTTATAAAAAAATTAAATAATAATGTTCGAGTGTGAAACTAATATTAAACGAATTTAAACAATTTTCTGATGGTGAATGTCAAAAGAATTCATATTCTACGCTTTCGTAGATGGCGCGCGTATAGCATTTTTACTTATAAACGCTTTTTACAAGTTATGCTTTGAAATATTAAGAAAAAAATATGGTTCGCGAAAGTTCACATCAATATGAATATTAACAAATAGTTAATTAAAAAACTTTAATCTTTCAAGAAAGACTAACGAATGCAATATTTCATCGGTGATTCAATCCAATATTGTATTTATTAGCCAAATTCAGAAATATTCGTCTTTATATAAAGTGCTCAAAGTCTTCGAGAAGAATATCATCGCTGTTCGGACTGAACCTCACGTGTACATTGTACATACTTACACACTGAAATATCATTCAAATTTAAAATAAGGATAATAGACAAAAACTTTCATCTCCTGAGAAAATATATTTTTGTAAATATGTCCTTACGGATTTGGACAGAAATAAGTCTATTTGTATATTCAGGTTCGCGACAGATTTGGACTCTGCCGTTAATATGTCATATAAAAAATATCTACTCCAAATCTAAAGATAAGAAGTAAACAAATAAAAAGTAACCAAAATCAAAGATAGTAGCGCGTATTTATCGATTGGGGGCATTGGGGCCAGGGGATTGCACAATAGATATTTATTAGACCATGTTTACCCTTCAACCGTATAATCCCACGATTGTAAATGTATTCGCCCATATGTATATTTTTTCCTCATTGTAAAATTTAAAAGAAAATTGTGTCAGCAAAAACTCTCTGACATTGATCAATTTGCACAGCTGGTTTTTCCATTAATTTCAAGATCAATTACTTTCAGCTTTCAAATTCTATTCCATAATGCGCTACGGGAGATTTAAAAAAAATATTCGATGTTACATTGTTTAGTTCTACATTTTTCCAATTGTCTACTATGACAAAAGGAATGCTAAAATTCCGATAATTAGCCTCTCAACCTTTAAATGGTGTTTGAGTTACACATTGAATAAAGAATGTACAATTTCAGTTTCAAACTCGTATTAATAAAATAAAAACTCTTACTGGCTGCGAAAGAGCTGGCAACATAGCATTTTGGTAAACTGGCGCATATACCACGAGCGTGAGATTCCTGTCAAAAATACTGTTTTGATATGTAATGTGTGATACAAATCATGCGTTTTTGTTCATAATTTCTATCCTAATAAACGTCTCTTTTAGTCAAAAATTTTACGGGTTGATTTTTTTGTCGTTTGAAGTTAAAATATTACAATTTATAAATACCTAATAATATATATTTCAAATACAAAAATCTAAATGGTAATTTTATGTAGTTTCTAAAATGGTATTATTTGTTTTACGGCAGCTTCAAAAAGAAGAAATATATTACACATTTAAAATACCTTCGAAATATTCCGAAATCAGATGAGAAATTTATCAGCTTATACCACAAATAAACAACCTTCTTTGGCTCAATAAACAATGCATGTATTCCATAAACAATTTTATGACTGTTTTTATTTTACGTTTACTATTATCAAGTTTATCAACTGACTAAACTTTTAAGGTTGTATTGCTATTGT
Organism: Limnephilus auricula; assembly: GCA_951813805.1. Taxonomy (NCBI): domain Eukaryota; kingdom Metazoa; phylum Arthropoda; class Insecta; order Trichoptera; family Limnephilidae; genus Limnephilus; species Limnephilus auricula. The sequence goes on along the minus strand of OX638388.1, from coordinate 17,951,893 downwards.
TTGTCGCATAATTTTCAATTGCCCAATAAGAAAATAGGTTTGGAAAAATGAGAGTTGTAACATGGTCGAAACTGGACAGTAGTCTGTAGCATTAAATCTATAAATAAATCACTATCCTACGAGTGAACTTACTACCTGTGAAAAATCACGTAAAACTTTTGAGTTGAGATAAAATTTGAATGAAATAAACGGGTTAGATTTTTTTGGCATAATTATGAAATAAACATGCGGATAGGCAGGTAGTTAAAATAATAATAACATTAGGTACCGATGTAATTTGGATAGAGTAGACATTGAAACAGGTAACTACTGTTATATTTAAATAATAATGGCAAGACAAGATTATTAACATTTTATACTGGTAGTACGTGCCTATACACACGGATTTGATACCAATTTGGAATGACTTCAAACTTGATACTAGCGCATTTTTGTTGTTCTTACTACATTCCAATTATTAACAAACCAGTTTAGATGACATACACAGTTCAATGAATGAATCCTCTATAATGGCCAAATCAAATGTCCATTAAGCGCAACTTTTTCACATTTGAAAGATCTCCGTCAATCGCCGATTCCTGGTGCGTTTCAGGTTTCTATCAAGTTGACAAGCTTAATGACATGATGATGTCCTCTTCTGCTAATCACAATTGGTTCAAAAGCTGGAACGAACTTATGTACTCAATTACAGAATGAGCGCACCAAAACAGGGGTACATAAATATTCTCTCAAAATATAACGCCTCCACTCTATCTAACCGGCGAACATACCTTGACCTCATGACTTTGTATAAAATCTGCAACAACGTTATTGACTGTCCTGATTTACTGAAATTAATAAATTTCAAAATACCACCCAGGGTAACAAGGCTTAACGACTTATTCCACATTAGCCGGACTTGTACAAATGCAGGTGTCAGGGATCCAATCAGAAGGATGTGCGAATCTTTTAATCAAAATCAAGACCTCAAGGATTCTGACTTATTTTTTGATACACAAAGTACTTTTAATAGAAAATTAAAGACTATTTTCCTACATAGTACAAAGTAAACATTTTAGACACATCCGTATAGCATTGCTTTTTTCTATCTATATATATATATATATTAAAAAAAAAATTGTCTTACCCTCCGAATTTTTCCAAAATAATTTGTAAACCTTTATAAGTTAAGGATATTGCGCGTTTTCTTTCTTTTTCATCTCTAATTGTAAAATAATATTCTCATTTATATATTTTTTCCTTATTATTTATAAGTAAAATTATTTTTATCTGTTTTTATCTGCTGTCAAAGTCAATTAGTGAGAAATAGTTTGGATGCAGGTGAGTTCTCTAGTTGTTGTTTTTATGAATTAAGAATTGACATCTGTATCTGTATTTTCTCCTAAATAAATAAATTCCTACTATCAACTCTTCATAATAATAGTTCAATATTAATTAACTTGTTTTAAGTTTCAGGTAGGATAGGTTCAATCTCGTCCCTCGATACTTAATTAGCTATTAGGCAGGTAAAGAATGACGGAAGTATCCGTGTAGGCTATCAAAAGATAAACTACGAACTAACATTTAATGTAGCCAAAATACGGCACAGTAGCGACGCCCCGACCGAATAGATAAGTTATGTAGCGTAGCGACGTTTATGACGCGACGTTGCAAGTTTTGTGGATACAAAAACTATTGATTTTAGAAACTAAGTTTTTGAAGTAAAAATTCTTTACCCACGCTTGACTTGGGGAGTAAGCTGGCGAATGCGTGACGAGAGCGTTACGAAAAGTGTGATCGGGCGAAGCGAACGAAAATAAATTCAAAATTAATATATGTATATATATTTTATACGTATAAACATATATAGATACATACATATAGAAGGAGCTAAAAAAGTTTTACTTCAGTCATGTGGTCTAAACCATACTCGTTTTTTTTTCTTTAGTTCTTTCTTTGAGCGCCTGCAAAGTTAAGAGAGTCAAACATGAAATAAAGAATATAACACTAGAAGTGCCTTCCATACAAATTTGAATGAAAAAAAAAACAAATGTTCTATTTAGCAAGAACCCAGCGTTCCATCTCACTTACACTCGCCTGGATCGTATATCTCCATCTCGTTTGAATTTCGAAAGCACAGTATTCTATGGAATTATAGGCTCAAATTGGGCCTATAATTGGATCACGAAACATACCCACAATCGCTTCCTTTGTTAATTATTTATTCTATGGCTTCAAGCTATACCTATAAATAACGTAACCACAGAAAAAAATACACATATAAGCAATAATCTTAGAAGAATGATTATTTTTAATTATCTAACACGGATTAAAATAAGATAAGTATCCAAATTAGATTTTTTTTGACTTTGGTCACCAATTAATAGATACTATTTTTTAAATTAATGTATTGTTGTTATTATTAACTAGGTAAATTTGTGAAGATTATAAAGCCAATTAAAGATTATAAAAAAAATACTCACACTGTCTTGTATTTTCTTAGGTGTTATAATATATATCAAGTTATCTGTTTTTAACACGTTACATATTTTAGGTGTTATTATAAAATTATTTCATTCATTTGGGCTACTACTATCTATTTTATCTTATGTACATTATTGAATTGTGGGTAGAGTCGGAGTTGACTGCATTTCAAACCATTCATACTCTACCATAAAGGAAAATTACAAACATTCAATGCAATGTATATGGCAGGTGAACTCAATTCTCAAACAATCGTAGGTATCTCGATCAAATCAAAACTGATTATTATAATATTTGTATACATAATTCAAATAACCAATAATCGATTGACCAGCAGCTGAGAATTAAAGTTTTAAAATGCTGACAACAGTACAGGGAGGTTTCAATGAGAAAGATCGATTATTCCCCGTATCAAATATTTAAAATTAAAAAACGATTTGTTTAATTCAAAACTTGCTCTAATATATACCTACATTCAAGTAAGCAATAAAAATGCTCAAAACGCACGATGATAAATTATTAAATATCGTGTATTTCTTGTAAGTATTTTTTGATCATAAGTATTTATGATTTTTCAATAATGTCTAAACAAAATAAGTGTGTAAATTTTTTTTTAAATATTTCAGTTTATAAGACCTTAAATAAATAGAAAAATTGAGGTATTTTTGTCACAAAACACGTTCTCGGATTTATTTTTTAATGATTTTAATTTAACTAAAATTTAAATTTTGAAAACTGCCTTGAATAGATTATGTATTGATTTATTTTATTATATGTATGATTATATGATTTGAAATTTGTGTTATTTAATAGAATCTATCGATTGAACAAATCTGTCAACGACCAAACGTATAACCTTAGTATATTAAAAATACACTTAGTTTTTCATAATTTTAAAACTGCGTGTACCAGATAAAATAACAATCTTTCAAAATCAATTTATATTTTTTGTAAAAATGAGTCAATACGTCTAGAATTCGGTTTAAAAAAGAATAATTTCCGGTATTCTCTGTTAATACCCTCAGGAAAAAATCGTTACCGAATTGATTTGCAACATTACCAAAATAATGTTCAAAGTTAAATGCCGCCAATGCCTGAATTGTGAGAAATAACACTTAAAAATTTTGTGTTATTTCCAATAGGAAATCATTTCCATGGGTTCAAAGTTAATATCTGCCAATACCTAACTTGAAAAAACCACACTTTGCACGTTGCGCCGTTTTCCAACATGACGTTAATTGATCATGATTCCTTTCTAAAGAAACTACAATCCTAAATATTGCGCTCTTTTGCAACATGTGGTTTAAAGTTATCTGCTTACACTAACTTAAACATAGCCCCACTTTGCACGTTGCACTGTTTTCCAACATGACGTTCATTTTTGGCGGATGGTGATTCCTTTATAAAGAAAGTGCAATCCGAAATGTTGCGCTGTTTTGCAACATGAGGTTAACACCTCTCTGCCACTCTCACTGAAAAAAATTCCACTATGCATTGTTGGGCCGTTCTCCAACATGACGTTCAAAGTTCACTACTTCAAAGAAACAAAATCCGAAATGAAGCGCTGGTTTGCAAAGCTATCTGTCAACACTTCACTTAAAGATAGCACCACTCTCAATGTTTTCCAACATGACGTTCACAGTTGGCGTCTGGTGATTCCTTTTTAAAGAAACTACAATTCGAAATGTTGCGCTATTTTGCAACATGTGGATTAAAGCTATCTGCCAATACCTAACTTGAAGACAATCCCACTTTGCATTGTTGGGCCGTTGTCCAACATGACGTTCAAAGTTAGCGGCTGGTGACCTCAAAGAAACAACAATCTGTAATGTAGCGCTGTTTTGCAACATGATATTCAAAGTTGAATGCTGCCAATGTCCCACTTGAAGGAAACACTACTCAATCGATTAACGTACCTGTGAGCATCTTGATTTATTCATAATTTGTTTTGAAGTATTTTTCCTTCACCTTGACCTGCATTGTGTTCTCGTAAATCTTGAGCTTTAGCTCTTAGCACGCAAAGATTCAAACCATCATCTTCTAATGATTATTTCACAACACCTGCAAGAAAACGTTAAGTTATAAATGCATCTTAAGTAAACAATGATATACTCGTAGTGTAATATATTATGAATAAATAGCTAAAGAAGTGGAATGTGTCGAGTGTTGACCGTTATGCTCAACACTGACTTTCAATGTTGTGTTTATTAATAAAAAATACCATTTGCCGATTGTAGGAAGTAAAAGTGCTTAGTTTAGAGAGGTAACTGCCAGTCAAAATAGTTGAGTTTGCAGCCGTGCCAAAATGTCTCTTACTTAATTTCTAATTTGTTCATGAAAAAATAAGTAGGTACATGTTTTAATTTAGTTTTATCTTTTGACTGGAATTTGAATAGACTCGTCTACTTGCGATTTGTAATTTGATGAAATTGCTTAATATGGTAAATTTTCATTTACTCAACCAACTGAGATTATTCAAGGCTCCCACATAGCTAATTTGACCTTTGGGATTAGAGGTTGTGCAATTTTCTCTTGGATTGTTAATTTCTCTGCGGCACATTATTCCACGTAAATTCTCATAATCTCTATTACATTTGGTCAACATAAAATATGATGAGTGCAAAATTGATCGTTTTGTGATAAGTGTGTCATTTGATTAAGTTTTTACGTCATTAGTCAGTCTTATAGGTACATAAATGGTCCACCAAACCAGGGAAACTTATTATTTGTTTCTATTTCCAATGTTACCCCAAGTGGTTCGCTACGTTTGGTGACTTAGCAGGGGTGCCCGGGTTCATGGTGTGAGGTTTGTCTTGCATTTGCATGGCGGGAATGGGTACCGCCGCCCCGGGAACCAATTATTGGATAACCAACACCTCTGCCATAAGTTACCCCAAGTGATTCGCTACGTTTGGTGACTTAGCAGGGGTGCCCGGGTTCATGGTGTGAGGTTTGATCTAGATACACTGAACCCCAGATTCCTACCCAACCCTCGTACCTTTTTCCTTCCCAGAACTTCCCCTCCTTCCTTTCCTTAAAAATTCTCTCCACGCAGCATCCACAAAGATGACATAGGCCCCGAGGGAAATTATTTTCCTCAGGGCCTCCTGTGTGGAGCTAATGTAAAAAAAAATAATAGTTTCAAACTGTTCACTTGAGAAAAGTCATTTTTGCACAATGTATATTTATTTCTACAAAATAACTCAGATTTAGTGGGTCTGAAGAAATTTCAAATAAGCGAGAATATATATGACTTATTTAGGTTTAATTTAAAATAAATTCTATTCAGCTAGGCTAGATCGAAGTACAAAGGTATCATTTTCCTAGGCTCGAATTTTCTGTTTCCGTTTCTATTCGCCATGCTTGAATGCTCTACTGATCAATAACACTATAACGCATAAAACATTTTGTGTACTTAGTAGATACTAAGTTTTATCAAGAGAAAGTTAATAATGTACATGATTTTTTAAAGTTACAAAAACAGAATTTCCCACGTGAGGCCAATAGTTACAAATACGCACAGTTGAACAAACATCCAAAAGTTGCTCAGTTTTTTTCAAGTCATCAAAGCGTTTATGAAATAGTGACAATGAATGAGAAATTAGGCTAAGATAGTAAACAATAGATCTAGGGTAATTAGCAATTATTTCTAACATTGCGGTATCGGCCGAAATACAACAACTTCGCCGGGAGCTGAATCAGCCGAATGTCAGTGGTATGCCAGCGATTACTTATTCCTTTCTAAAAATAAACAAGAACAGTTTTTTGCTGGAAACGAATTACACTTTCACGGTCGCCTGTAAATCGATTGACCTTTTTAAAGCACTTTCGCCAGACAAACCGTTCGGCGGACTTTACTTTACAGCGGGCACGCGAGCCTATAGCGCAAACGTCATCGGTCACGTGAACGGATTGTTAGCTAATCTCAGTATATGACCAATTCATTCAATTATTGGTGAAGTTCATCTTTAAAAACAAATATTGCACGGTTATATGCTTAATTCAAAAATAGTGTGAGGTTAATTTGTCTCGTCTTCAAAAACCTCTAAAACAACAGTTATTTTAATTTTATTTTATTTGGAAAACCAACAGTTATAACATTTTATAAAGTATAATAAAACAGGGGTAAATCATTTAACCAATAATAGGTTCCCACTGAAGTATCTTAATATTTTAGTGTAAACAAAGAAAAATAGTTACATTAGCCTATGGGGATGGGATGGTGGGAGGGAAGGGAAAGGGATTGATCTATTCTGTGTAATTAGTAGGGTGTACTTAAGTTATGTAAGTAGTTATAATAAAGTATCGAGAGATTGCCTGTGTGACTTTAAGGAGTGTGGTGTAGAGTTAAAAATGTCAAATTGTGTATAGTGTGTGATGCACGATAAATGAAGGAGTTTTGCTTGGAATTGGTGTTATATGTATTATAAATACAGTGATTAGGGACATTAAAGATCCAATTAAACGATTCATCTTATATAACTCTCTACTGCACTGGCTGGTGTCCCTAGCTATTGGTATCCAGTCCACAGACCTTCCTGCACCATCTTCTTCGACGCAGTCAGTCCACCTCCTTCTCTGTCTTTTTTAATCATTAGCTCCACGCAGGAGGCCCTGAGGAACATAATTTCCCTCAAGGCCTATGAAATCTGTAGGAATGCCGTGTGGAGCGTCTTTTTAAGAAAAGGAAGGAGAGGAAGTTCTGGGATGGGAAATGTATGAAGGGTGGGTAGGAATCTGGGGGTCAGTGTGTCCAGGAAGGACACACGTATGAAATCATCGATCTCACTGAGTTCGGCTGGAGAGGTCAAAGAGTCTCCCGCGACACTCTCTCCTGATTCGGCCCGTCACGCAGTAGGAAGAGAGAGACATGGACAAACCTCATCCTATGACACCGGGCACCCCTGCTGCCAAAGTCACTTAACTTAGCGAACCACTTGGGGTGGCCTACATATAAATCCAATAAAGGTTTCCATACCACCTCCCAAATTGTCTGGTCTGCCTCTGGGTTTTTTTTTACTGGGGCAACCACTTTAGTCACGATTTTATGTGTTCTGTCATCAGACATTCGTTCCACATGACCACTATTTGGGATCTGGAGAATCTTTCAATGGCTTCATGCCCAATTAGATATTATTAGATGTAAATTACAGATTGTAAATTTATTAGCAGTGATCACAGACGTTCAAATGTCTATGGCAGTGATAAATAAATATTCGAATTGCCACTTTGCCAAACGAAAAAAATCTGCAAAGTTTTCTAGCCAATTATATGGCATTTTTGGCGTTTCTCAGCTGTAAAGACATCGGGCGTTTTTTTACTCTCAATATAAATAAGTCACAGGGAAAAGTTTTTAGATTATTTATTTTAGGTGATATTTAAAGAATTTTGGCAAATTATGTGCCATATTCGTATGTTTATTTTCGATTCTATTTATGTAGATATCTGAATGTTATTTAATGTAGTAACAGTTATTTTGTCAGATACTTTTTTAGATTTTCACGGCCAAAAGCATTTTCGTTGTTTGTTTTTGGGGTGTTATGCCGTGTTATGCTGGGCAGATCCGGCAGATCCGACGATGTGTCGTCACATGGATGGTCACATGGTGATGGACACTGCAACGCTGTCCGAAACATCGGCTAAAAAAGGAGGTAGCGCAACACGGCGTAACACCCCAAAATTTATTTTGTCGATAGATAGCGTAAACTAGGGTTTCTTTAAAATATTCCGTTTTTCTTGAACGGTTCGTATTTTCTTGTATCTTTATCGGATAAAATTGGAACAAGATAGTAACAGCATTGGACTACTTATTGAACTGCTACACAGTGAACGTACAATATCATCGCAAACAATGATGTTATATATGTTACCTAATACGTTTTTGGAACAAAAATGACACCCACACCCATCGCAGTTCTCGGGGACGCACCTCATACTAACTACATACTAACGTGATTCTCGGCTGCTAGCTCTAAAAGCACAGTAGATACATATTGCTAAAGTACCATCTGCATCGGCTATTTAAAAAAGCATTGTATCTGGAACCCAGGACAAAGTAACCTTGGTTTACAATACCACCACATTCTTCGATGTTATACGTCTATGGGGTATTTCCACGTTTTATTTTTATTTAAAAAAATTAAGCAAAACATTACGATTACTATAGCATTTTTATTTTATTTTTATGTTGACGAATAAATTTTCTACAGCAAGTTTAAGTTGCCCATTTTTATAATCCCGCCAAAGCGGCATTTTCGAAGTGTGACGTCATAAGAGTCGCTAGTTCTTGAAAAAATTCCGACAGTTCTACTTTGTTTGATGACACGCGTACAAAGCGCGTCGTTGGCAATCACGGGCCGTTTTGGTTTCATAGGTTTTTGAGCGTTTTTAAAATGAATAAATTTGAATGAAAACGTAAAAAACAAACATTTTTAGTACGATGATTAAAATCAGAAAAATGACCTTTAAATATTCTATACATTTTCAACAGAATCCCTCGTTTGTGAAAATACCCTATTGTCTAGCGGTTCTATTAGGATTGTGTTTTATTGCAAACAGTAGGTAATGTGCTAGGTTACGGAGGTCTGTGAGGCGCTATAAAGCAGCAAATCTGTTTGCTTGGTTGATCAAAAACTATTTAATCGTACATTTGAAAATAATCTTTGAACCACATGAATGTAAAAATATGAATCAACTGTAACGTCTTGAAACTTCCACAGAATTTTCTCTCTTTTCTAAGCCAATACAACTAATTTCAGAAAGAATCGTAATTTCCGTCACTAGTTATAAAGCTTTTCAATATTTTCTTATTAGTCAAAAATGCGTTTTTTTTGTACGATCTTTTTCTAATTTCAATAAAAGAATCTTGAAACTCAGGCGGTGTACAGTGTAAATTGTAGGAGTGTAGGTACATAATTGTTGCACCTCTGTACAATAAATGAGATGTGGTTCTGCGGTGAAAGACTATTAAATCGTATTTTATGAAGACTAAAAAAATACCACCATCGTAATATAATAATGAACCTATATATATATATCGCTGCAGTCTGCAGTGCAGGTTACAGTTTCAGAGTGAATTGAAACCGCCGATGACTCCGTTGTAATCTCTTTCTCTCTATATATCACAAAAATGACGGATTTAATAGAAATAGGTACAGTTTACAACAGAGCTTTCAGAGGCAAGACTATGCCGCAAAGTGCCAGACAGTCTCTCTTAGTTTTACAAGCAAAACCCGATTATTCATTTAATTATTTATAGATCATGGGATTGATGTATTTAAACATATTTGTATGTTGAATCGTGCACTGAAAATGTCTTTTATTTTTATTTATTGTTTGAAACATTTAACAATTATTACATGAAATTGCCATTGGGATGTGCAGAGATTAGTAATACTCCAATTAAAAATGTTCACAGCATTCGTAAAACGAGTTCAGGTGCATGAAGGTGCCGGTTCCATGTCTAATCGGACTATGAGATCTCAGCGTCTGAATTCTCATAGTAAATTTATTGAGACACGATACTTCCTCACATGATAATTCATCACATCATAACTCACATTAACTGACCCTTCCATTTCCCCGCCTCCCCCCTCACCTAACCTAACCTAACCTAAGGTTAAAAACCCCAATTATCAGTTTTCGACGCTTCGAGACGCGATGAATTATCACGCGAGGAATTAACATCCGATGAAAAGTTTGTAATCAATATTCATACACTTAAAAAGTTTCCACTGAGTAGACCGGTCACCGGAGGTGTCACTAGTAAAGTGAATCGTTGAGTTCCAAAAACCCTTCTTAATGGATTTTCTTACTTTTGAGTAAGAAAAACATGTAGGCTGATAAGTTTTCATGATTCCAGTTATTTAATTTTTTTACACGTTAACACTATCTTGTAATAATTTACATTTTAAACACGTGTTTCAATTTTAATTAGAGGGGATTTTTTAACTCACTTTCAATCGGAGGGGTTTTGGAACTCATCAAGTTATTAAATACGGAGGGTTTTGGAACAAACCTTTTTTTTGTATTTCTCTGCTTTTTGGCCAGTGCAGGGAAATGAAACGGTTGAAATCAAATAAAAAATATCATATTACAAAAATAAAAGTAAGCAACTTATTGGAAGATTTTAATAAATATTTAATAAAAATATAACAGTAGTTAAAATAAGAAATATTAGTGAGTTTTTATTTTTTTTTGTTTTAATTTTTTTATTTAAAGAAATATTTAAAACAAAGAATAATACATACATATCAAATAAAAACATAATACAAAAACAGAGAAAAAGTCCCAATAAACTACTTTTAAGTAGTTTGTCAATGGGTTCTTTTAACTTAATGGATTATTACAAAAATTAAATTAATTATTAAGAAAAAAATTGTTTACATTCATAAAAAAAATATATTGTATACACTCATACCATAAGAAATATAGCCTAAAAAGATGTAACATGATATAAAAATAATTAAAAAAATTTAAAAAATGATATAAAAATAAAAAAGAGGTGTAACATGATATAAAAATAAATTTAAAATATATATATATATATATAAAGTGTATGAAGTTATAAATTGTTTGTCTTAGAATCTAATACAGTTAATATATTTATATGCGGCAACAGAGGATTGTTTTAAAAAACTTAAAATGCGTTACATTATTAGACCAATATAATTTTCTCTGACTTCACAAAAATTATAAAGAGAAGTTTCTTGTATAATTTCTGGAGATATCATAATTTTTTTGTAGAAACTGATGATTTCTTATTGTTTCTAATCAAAGCCATAATTTTTTTTTACAAATTTATACACCCTTCACTTCATTTTGAAAATGTAATTTTGTAAAAACATATTACGGTCAAAAATATTTAACAAAAATGAGACGCCATTAGAAACTTCAATAATACCAAGCAAAATTAAATATAAAACGTAAAAGTATATAGAGAAAGAGAAGACAGAAAGAAAGAAACGAAATTAAAGTAATAAAGCAATTAAATCATTTTTAATTCAAATATTTGTAGTTACCATGACGTCACATTAACTTAATAGCCAATAACACATGTATTTTTTATAAAAATTGCGACTTGCTAAACATAATATATTATATTATAATAACTTAATTAGGAATATAATATTTTATTAATTCGTTGTTTCTTTTTCTTACAGGTTGCACATATCAGAAAGCAGGGAACTCAAACCATTGAAGTAATTAAAACTAATATATTCATAGTCAATAAAGCTAAAAAATCAAAACATACTTTTATTCAAATTATAATAACAATTTTTTTTTTAACTTCTAACAATAATCTTTAGTAATATCAAAACATATAATAACACATCATAATATCAACCTTAACAAATTTGAATGAATTAAAATCTGTAAGTAAATAGTCATACCAAGTGATTTCCGTTTGTCCCACATTTTGCAACGAGCGCCGTCATCTAATGATACAAAATAGTATAGAAGTCGATTCTTCATCAGGTACTTCAGTGCGAAAGGTTCTTCATGGTACACTGCCTGCGGTTCTGGGCTAATATTATGATCTACCATAATTTCAATGAGAATGCTGGAATCGTTGGTGTTGAACTCTAACTTGTGCCATTCTGAAACCGGTGCCTTTCGCCTTGAAGATATTATTAAATTCAGTAATTCATATTGACTTTCTAAATGCTTCAAGTACGCATTTGACACACTAAGAGGAGGTTTGCTAGTCCTTATCAATAAACTAAAAATTCAAGGATCCATAGATTTATTGAGGCCACCTATTTTCTCGTAAAAACAACTTTCGGGTGGTTTTTTTGCACCTGTCTGACTTATTTATTACAAAATTTACAAAAAATCAACTAATTTGAATGTATAACGAGTTTAGCATTGATATTATTATCGATTTTTTGTCAATTTCTTAAACCCCTCAAGCTAATCTGTTCACTTTCGGGAACACCTCACATACGTCTCATAGAAATCGTTGTTAACTATGGTGAGAAGTTTACGATTGCAATTTGAAATAAAAGTGAAATTTTTTATTATTTATTTTTATTTGCAACGATAAAAACGCGATGCGCCGGTAATGTTTATAATACATATCTATTATATCTAATAAATAGTGCGTGTATTATTTTTTTAGTTATCATTTTAGTTAGAAAAAACGTAATATGAGCCATTTTTAATCCTTTTTTTAGTTGAGATTCAAAATATTATTATGTTCAGAAATATTTAATTTATTTGAATTTTATTACAAAGTGGATATATTCTGACCTTCTGACAGAATATGCCCAAGGTCGGAGGGGTTAAAAAAACTCAACGCGTTCTTAAAATAAACACCAAAAAACTGACAAACAACTAACCTTTTTTTTGCGACTAAGTTTTTGCAGTTCTAATTAAGTGCGCACAAAATTTGCTGAACATTTTATACGAGGACAAAAATAAATAACATTCAGTGACGTATATACCAATAAACCAAAAAGTGGTTTAAACCAAAAAAAATTGTTAAAAACAGAGGTACTCAAAGTGGCAAGATGACGACCACAACGGGTAACGGTGTCTCCAACGGGCACTCGTGCGAAGGGTCCCGGCCCAAGCGAGCCCATTTATCCGTGCTGCAGACAGTGTTGGACGTGCTGGTGTTCGTGGTGGTCAGCTTAGTGCACATAGCGCAGGCCCTGGTGTGGGCGGTAGCCGGCAAGCATGAGAAGAGCCTGGAGGGCGGCGTGGCGCTGGTGACGGGCGGGGGCGGTGGCCTAGGGCGGCTACTGGCCATGAGACTGGCGAGACTGCGCTGCATCGTCGTACTGTGGGACATCAACAAAGATGGTAAGTTATCTAACTTACCAATTTTTTAGGATTGAGTTATCAAAATTTTATTCTAATACCAAGATTTTGTGGGTGAGTTATCTAATTAGTCATTTTTTTATAAGAAAAACTCTCGTTTTAACTTTTGAAGGTTATTCCCATCAATATAATAGTATATTACTTTGAATACTTATTTCCAATGGAAAAAAAAAGAAAAAAAAATTAGCTGCCAATAATATGGAAAAAACATAAGTCGAAGATAATATTGTTAATTCTGAAATATGAAGTTGACAAATACGACAGTCTCATAATAGATCGCATGGCTGAATTGGTTAGAGCGCCCGTCCCAGTAAGACGTGAGATCTGGGTCTGTCGTATTTGTGAACTTCATATTTAAAATTTCAGAATTAACAATATTATATTCGACTAATGTTTTTTTGTTCTCCATATTATTGGCAGCTACCTTTTTTTCCATTGGAAACAAGTATTCAAAGAATGTATTTATTACCTAGATAGTGCCTCGGAAAAATATATCCGATTTTATTTTTATGGACCACCTATTGACTTTCTATAAAAGTCTAAATGAATATTTTTATTTATTTATTAGAAAAACTCTCTTTTTAACTTTTGAAGTTTATTCCCATCAATGTAATATATTACTTTGAATGCTTGTTTCCAATGAAAAAAAACAGGAAAATAGGTAGCTGCCAATAATATGAAAAAAAAACATTAGTCGAAAATAATATTGTTAATTCTGAAATTTGAAGTTGACAAATACGATAGTCTCATAATAGATCGCAATGGCAGAATTGGTTAGAGCGCCCGTCCGGTAAGACGTGAGATCTGGGTTCGAGTCCTAGTTGCGACTATTTTTCATATTTTAATTTAGATTATTATTTTTGTCTTCTTCTTCAATGATATCTAATTAGTCTTCGTTAATATCAACAATTACCGGCTGAGTTTTCTAATTATTCTTCACTGTTGGTGGACTTCTGCGACCTTGAGAAAAAATGACGCGCTAAAATATCAAGAATAATTTATTTCAAAGCCGTCAGTGAAGCGGCATTCGTCAAATAAAAGTCGTTTCTAAGTTGATATTGTTGATTCTGACATTCTCCTTCACACAGTTCCTTTATACATAAGGTTTAAAATTAGACGATTTTTATAAAAAAAACATCGATTTTAGTATCGACTACCACAATATCCACAACACAGGCATGTGCCTAACACGACTGTCAAAAAAATCGCAACTCATGTAAATAACAATGCAATGAATAGAATATTTAAAAAAAACATTAAAAAAATGTATGGAGACACCTGTGAACCAGCGGCATCCCGAATTTCTACCGATTTCTTACATATTTTCCTTAAACATGTGAAGTTTTTAAGCTCTTAAAAAATATATGTTGTTCATTAAGATACTATCTATACATTCCTCACGCGAAACGGAATTAGCAAAGTCGCGGCAAACACTTGAATGTCATTGTATTCCACACTTATTGCCTTAAAATAAACCTTCAAATAATAAAAAAAGGAATATATGTTATTCTTTTTAAGATAGTTTCTATACATTCCTTACGCGAAACGGAATTAGCAAAGTCGCGGCAAACACTTGAATGTCATTATATTCCACACTTATTGCCTTAAAATAAACCTTCAAATAATAAAAAAAGGAATATATGTTATTCTTTTTAAGCTAGTTTCTATACATTCCTTACGCGAAACGGAATTAGCAAAGTCGCGGCAAACACTTGAATGTCATTATATTCCACACTTATTGCCTTAAAATAAACCTTCAAATAATAAAAAAAGGAATATATGTTATTCTTTTTAAGCTAGTTTCTATACATTCCTTACGCGAAACGGAATTAGCAAAGTCGCGGCAAACACTTGAATGTCATTATATTCCACACTTATTGCCTTAAAATAAACCTTCAAATAATAAAAAAAAAGAATATGTGTTATTCTTTAAGATAGTATCTATACATTCCTTACGCGAAACGGAATTGGCAAAGTCGCGACAAACACTTGAATGTCATTATATTCCACACTTATTGCCTTAAAATAAACCTTCAAATAAGAAAAAAAGGAATATGTTATTCTTTAAGATAGTATTACTTACGCGAAACGGAATTAGCAAAGTAGCGGCAAACACTTGAATGTCATTATATTCCACACTTATTGCCTTAAAATAAATCTTCAAATAATAATAAAAGTAATAGAAATCTCAGAAACAACTTGTATTATTTACAATTTAACATCGAGCGTCCTTATTGAAAAACTAAATAGAAGTATTATTAGACTATTATCTTTGTTCCCAGCATAGTCCCACTTAAAAAATCATATTTCAATTATCAGTTTTAATACTAATCGAAAATTATGCACATTGTATTATTTTTCTTCGTTTCCTGGATAATAAACGAATAGGTTATAAAATAAGCAGCTTTATTTAATCAATGAAATTGTCAAGGCTATTTGAGAAGCAATGCAGTACCTAGAGCTTAGCATTACTTAACATACCTGTCGTTGGTCGCCAGACATGTTGTGTTTTTTTCTTTTTGAAATACAGATAGTTTGCATTATAATTTACACTTGCGACTTACAAATAAAATGCATTTTAGATTGGCATCGATTATAAATGTCTTGGATTATACTGGATCCACGATATTAATTCATCCCGGTAACAGTTCCAACTTATAGAATTTTAATTAATTTTCAATTTTATTTTATTATTGATACAAAGCAAGATTAACTGACACCTAGTCAAAAATTACATTTATTCCATAATATTTGTCTGTGAAATGTGACTAGACACTTGACTACCATCAAATTACGGTCGTTAACTAACTGCTAGCCTTCAATTATTATACTATCACAAAACGAGTAAACAATATTTACCACTAATAAAATAATGTCGAAGAACAAAGCTGTCTGTTTTAGTTTGTTATGGTATTTTTATGAGGGCGCTGCTTGCGGTTTTGTACTACAAACTACACAGAAATATCAGTACCTGGCACTTGTGCAAGGAAGAAAATGTAAAAAAGCCTCCTACGCCATTAATGCCAAACAACTATTATTTACAAGCGACAGATTGCTGACTTCTGGGTACCTAGGCCAGAAAATTATCAACATTGACACCATACAATATCGGTAATAGTCGACCCTTGTAAGCACGGCCGCAAATCGCTCAAGATATTTGATAGTTGAAATCGACTAAAATATTGTTAGTTTATTGAGCCCGTTCCAACGCTTGTATAGAAGTCGATAAAAAAAAATCCTTTCGGGCGATTTTTTTTTTCTATTTGATAAAATTATCGATATATATTAGCAGCGCTGAGGCCCTAGCATACTTGCTCGATAACGATCGATAGGATAACTATCTGTTACTTTTCATCGTTCCCTAGCATGACTACAGATCGCCAACGAATAAGTGACAGTTCACAACGACTAAGTGTCCTTAACAAAATCGACATCAACTGTTGTTTGTACGTTAGCGATGTGCAGTTGTCCTAGGTAACGATGAGAAGTTACCGATAGTTATCATATCGATCGTTATCGAGCGAGTGTGCTAGATATTGACAAACTAGGATTTGTCGTATCGATTCTGCTTTATTGTCGAATGTTGTTACTGCATAAAATACTAACATCACAAGTGAATGCACTCGAGGCCCCATAGCCAAGCCAATAGGAGGTTGGGCGAACATCTTAGCTCACCTTGACATAATCAGATACTCGTGAAGTTATATTTGTAATGTTTTGAGCCATGCTAACTCTAATACTAATGCTCTAATGCGTTTGCTGTTGCTTCGTTTCTTTTCCATAATTCGCGGATCAGCTCGCGGTTTTTTCTCCCGTTTATACATAGCATAAGATAGGCGATTTATTGAAGAATTATCTCATGGTTCAGACGGTCAAGTGCAAGAACATTTGGTTCGCGTAATAGGATACCAGAATATTAATTTTGCCACATATTTGTTTTGTGATTGACAGATTTTGATAGTGAAGATAATATTAAAAAAACAAATCTCAATGAAATTTGGTTCCAATTAGGTAGTTGAATTGAAAGAAACCGAATCAAGTGTACTTAAATGTATTTTTTTATAAATTGCCTGTTTTTAGAATATTTACCTGGTTTTTGGCTCTAGTGTTATTTAATATAAATTTTAAAAAATGTAGTGAACTGGTTTTTACCATGTAACCTCAATATGTGATTGAAAGATGCTTTGAAATTGTACATATGGCTAAACTTTACAATGTCGTAAAATCTCCTCTCATTTCTTGGTTTGTTATATATCTTTATTTGTTGATTCTTAGACTAGGTTCATGTCCCTATCATGATGGGTAGTATTATTTGTTTCTGTAGTCAAAAAAGTTGTTCTTTCTTCGAGACATCATTTAGTATTAAGATTCACAGAATGTAGCCTCATAAATATTTGTATTTTATCAATTCTTTGTGTAAATAAATAACTATAATTATCACAGCATCACACATATCAAAATTGCTCCAGGTAGGTACCAACTATTTGGCTCAGATTATCTGTTCAAATGATTAAAATTTTGAAAGCATAATATTATGAGCTCAATTTTGAGTAGTTATACATTTATTAGTCTCTTTACAAAAGTTCTAGCACATTGTAATACATACACCAATTTTTTATTTGTCTCACGGATGTAGAAGCACCATGGTACATTTTTAAATACGAAGTAAATCAAATTAGTTCACTTTTTATATTTTGGTTTCATCTTTTGCGAGAAAAAACCGCGAACACTTTATTACAATTTCTCACGCGTGTGTCGAATGGGACACCGTCTTGGAGCATGGCATAAAGCCATTAAACAATCAAAAATCGGTTACACCATTGCATTGTTGTTTCTTTAAAGATACTTATACGGGTGTGTCGAAACCGGTAGCAAAATAAATTAAAGTAACGAAAGTATATTGAAAATCAAAACTCTTAAAACAAAATGTCTAGAAATTGTTACATAGTTAATGCCCAAGAAATACAAAAAAATACTTATACAGGTCATGCAATAAATATAAATACCTCTCAATCAATCACTTTCTAAAAAATCATAAAAGGTGAAAAATAAACCAGAAAAAACTTTGTACCCACTAAATGACAACACTCAGGGCCTGGCAAAGATGGACCGAAAAACAAATAACCAGTCTGGGCACAAAATCCTTGCTTCATCCAAATTCATCGTCTTACTTCATCGTCTCAACTCAACACTCTTCTGTTATTAAGACTCTTGGCATAGCTGGATTCAAGTATCTGATTTACTTGATCGAGCAATGTCTTCCTCCGACGTTCCCAACTTCTTCTACAATTCACATTCGCGTCATATATTTTTTTACACTCGTTTCTTATCATTTTCGTTCGCTCTACTTACCCAAACCATACTCTCTCCACCCCTTTCTGAATCTAACTCTTTACTCATTATATTACACTTAGGGGGTTTCTCACCATCCTCCCAATAGCTTATCTACCCTAATAACGAATATTATTAAAAATAAAAATAAAATACTTGCAGTGGTTAGAAAACTCGGCCAACTTATCCAATATATAGCCAATATTCATAGGTTCGAGTACCGAATTATAAACTCCAACTTAATAAATAAATAAACCGTAAATCGTAAATCGAAAATATTCGTTATTAGTGTACATAACCTATTGGGAGGATGGTGAGAAACCCCCTTACACTTTGCATTTGTTCCGTTAAAAAGGTTTTTTTTTAAATATACTGCAATTTTTTAATGATTTTACCAATTACCTTAACCTTTCTTAAATTTAATCAGGCTGTTAGTAAAGTAATCCAAATGTAAAATATAAAAGTCACACATAATGATAATAATATCATAACAACAGCACAAAGAATAACGAAATTATATTATACTCCTATAACGTATTTAAAAGTGAAGAAACTTCTCACTTCTCGCTTCCAATAAACCCAAAAATCAAGAGTAATGCTTTATCTATTCACGTTTAATATGGTAATGACATCAAAATGATAATATGGTTCATAATAAAAAATGCATACATCTGTCGTACAAGGACAGAATTATGGCATAATATTTGTAAACTTCTCTTCTTTGAATAGGTATTAGGAAACATCGCATTCGTGACTAGAGTGTCGCAACTGACGTTCAACAAACTGTGTCCTTTGTGTGAGAAGTTGTAGCTAAAATACAACTGAACATAAAGTCGCTAGAAGTTTGATCTGTTTCAATATGAAAGAAAAAAATATATCACCAATCGACATCTTGCTAACGACCTTTTAAGACCATTGTAATGTTCGTCATTCCCAGTGATTGGGATTATTTGATATGTGTTCGGGAATCTCCAATAAAGCTCAAGGTTCATCGAGACTACACGTTACAATGAATATTTAACTAGAGCGAATGTCCGTTCTATCGGATGATCTGAGTAATTTTGAAGCCAGTGAACTCGACACTGTAGGAGCCCAGCTGTGCATTAGACACGAACGGCGATTGTTGCCACTCTTCTTAAGTACTACTTAACTGACATCTGTTGAGACATTTTAAAACTACACATAAATACCTGTAGGTACTAACATCTGTTGAAGGATCTTGAAACTTCATACATAATTTTACACATCACTACAATGAAATTGATTATGTGGTTTTGTTTTTATTGTTTGTTTTTGTTTTGTTATGCAAATTTTTTTTAT
The DNA here is from genome assembly GCA_951813805.1 of Limnephilus auricula. NCBI lineage: Eukaryota > Metazoa > Arthropoda > Insecta > Trichoptera > Limnephilidae > Limnephilus > Limnephilus auricula. Next base: position 17,931,955 of record OX638388.1, on the reverse strand, counting down.
ACATCTAGTAAGAAAATATAAAAATACAATTTAAAAAATACAATTTAAGAAATACAATTTAAGAAATAAAATTTAAGAAATACAATTTAAGAATACAATTTAAGAAATACAATTTAAGAAATATAATTTAAGAAATACACTTTAAGAAATAAAATTTAAGAAATACAATTTAAGAAATACAATTTAAGAAATATAATTTAAGAAATACAATTTAAGAAATACAATTTAAGAAAGACAATTTAAGAAATACATTTTAACAAATACAATTTAAGAAATACAATTTAAGAAATACAATTTAAGAAATACAATTTAAAAATACAATTTAAGAAATATAATTTAAGAAATACAATTTAAGAAATACAATTTAAGAAAGACAATTTAAGAAATACATTTTAAGAAATACAATTTAAGAAATACAATTTAAGAAATACAATTTAAGAAATACAATTTAAGAAAGACAATTTAAGAAATACAATTTAAGAAATACAATTTAAGAAATACAATTTAAGAAATATAATTTAAGAAATACAATTTAAGTAATACAATTTAAGAAAGACAATTTAAGAAATACAATATAAGAAATATAATTTAAGAAATACAATTTAAGAAATACAATTTAAGCCATACAATTTAAGAAAGACAATTTAAGAAATACAATTTAAGAAATACAATTTAAGAAATACAATTTAAGAAATATAATTTAAGAAATACAATTTAAGAAATACAATTTAAGAAAGACACTTTAAGAAATACAATTTAAGAAATACAATTTAAGAAATACAATTTAAGAAATACAATTTAAGAAATACAATTTAAGAAAGACAATTTAAGAAATACAATTTAAGAAATAAAATTTGAGAAATACATTTTAAGAACCACACTAAGAAATTCAATTTAATACAATTCAAAGGTTAAGAAAAGCCCTCTATTTTAAAAACGTTTGATTGGTTTCATCTGAAGTAAGTGAAATTTGAGCTCAGTTTGGTCACAGGGCACACACACAACACACTTATTTCGGTCTATCTCTTCAGTGTAAATTACCATGAACGGTTTGGTCCGCACGCAAATATTTGAAACAAGTCAGTAGTAATTTTCTTCCACGAAGTATTTCCACTAATCGGTCTTGTGAAAATCGTGATATAAACATCCCACCGGGAAAATTTTGTAATACAATGTCACGAAATTTATGGGAATTTTTTTGTAATTCGTTTTTAAACGAAAATTATGAAATTGTTCGATTTTATTTCGTGAAACGGGTGAACGCCGGGAGAAGGAAGGGAATGGTTAGGGACAGGGAAGAGGAAGGATAACCAACACCTCTGCCATAGGTCACCCCAAGTGGTTCGCTACGTTTGGTGACTAACGAGGGGTGCCCGGGTTCATGGGGTAAGGTTTGTCTAGGTCTTGGCGGCAGATGATCTAGATACACTGAACCCCAGGTTCCAGAACCCAACCCTCATACCTTTGTTCCTTCCCAGAACTTCCTCTCCCTCCTTTACTTAAAAAATACTCAACACACAGCATCCCCAAAGATGACATAGGCCCTGAGGGAAATTTTTTCCTCAGGGCCTCCTGTGTGGACCTAATGTAAAAAAAAAAAAAATATATATATATATATAGACTCTCAATTCTTCTAAGAAATACATGCAAATACAACATAGGGTTGATTCGCTGATTCAGTATTGTATTTGTACGCCTTTCTTGAAAAGATTGAAAAGATTTTTATACGAACGAAACTATTTATTCACAGTCATATTGCATATTTACGAGCGCAAACAAACAATTCATTTTTACATTTTACAGCGAAAAGAGTTTTTTCCTAAAATAATCAAATTACCGCCATCTATCGAAGAGCAGATTGTGAATTATTTTAAGTTAACCCTTAAACAGCAACATACTAAATTTGTAATTATACTACAAATTACTAGATATCTAGAAATAGAAATCCGTTATAACCACAAAAAATAATCGAAATTGTCGTACAATCTAATTGCTTATCGAATTGGATTTGAGGTTTCGTTAAAACAACATTCTAAGGAAAAATCCCTAAGAAGCAATACAAGCCAATTCGGCTTTTACGGAATTCCTGGCAGAATAAAATGAAAAACATGATTATATAGGCGAAATTACCAGAAAAATTCACTACCTGAAATCCTCTAGCCCTTCCCCCCCCCCTGCAGGATGGATGTTGTACACCGGGTGTCATTCGTACCGATAATGTGGTAAATTTATGAATTTATGATTCCCGAATTACTCTACCCCCCCCCCCCCCTCCTAGGATGGATGGTTTATGGATCCGTTAAGTTTACAGGATTTTTTTTTTGTCAGGAAAACTCATTTTCGGATCTGGTAAATCTAAATGCAAGCGAAGTCTAGAAATAGTCGTGATGATTAATTATTTTGTAAATAATTTTAAAAGATTGTTTCAATGCGTTCATGGTTTTATAATTTTAAAAAAAAATTATTTACGCTGACTCTAATATTTTTTACAACGTAAAACAAATTTATTTTAACTTTAACCGTAGAAAAAGTTTCTTCTCCAATCTTTGCAAAATCACTTATTTGCATCATTTTTAATTAAATTGAATGAATAACTTGGTGTACACCATTTATATAATCACAATTATCGATGTGTTTCGAAACCGAAGGTTTCTTCGTCAGGATAATAATATATTAACGACTGTAGAAAAAGCTTCAATTTATCGAAAGCGAAATTTTTAGTATTCATAATGTAAACTGATTCGTACGAAAGATTACTCTAAAATAGTGATTTCACAGATAGCAACCCACCATATCTACTATATACGAAAATGTAGTTAGATATAGTACACTTTTAAAATAACAATTAGATCTAAAATAATACAACTTGATTTTCTGAATTGTGAAATATTAACTTGAAGGTGAGTGTATCAGTGGCAGTGAAATGCATTTTCCTGCAATACAAGCGCTTAGCGTGATTGGAAACCGCCGTTTAATATATTATTACGCTATATAGGTACGATCGTGAGCCATTCTCACAATTTTGCAATAAAAAATGATTGGCAAGTAACCATTAAAATGCGTACAAAATCTAACAGTAATATTTTTAAATGCTTTAAATAAGAAAATAATTGATATTGATTATTTCTCCACTGGTTTTATATATTTTTTAAAGAAACAGTCTATTCTCTTTAGGAAAAGATGACACGCGTGTTATTTTTGGATTATTGCAATTTTACGTGTTTGGATGGATGTTTGAAGTTCTCTTCAATCTGTTAATTTGTCCGTATGTACCTTGAAAATTTTAAGGAAGGACAGGAAGGTACTGTGGAATAGACGTGGGCAAAATTGAAGGACCGAATATAATGAATTAATTCTTTCTTGGGAAACACTTGATCTGATTCTGAATTTCAAAAGAAATTGATTCTTCATTCTTTACACCCTTAATAATATTTTTTTATTTTCCATTTATTTTGCTGTTAAACTATTTCAATGAATGTTGCGTACCGTAAATGATTTAAATACATATTATAATACTTCGTAGCTATTTACAATATTATTCTTTAGTATGCGCGCCACTAAGTTGCCGAACGAAGGTATTTTAAACCACTTATTGCGATAAAAGTTTTTTTTTGGGAATTATAGGAATTAAAAGATCGAATAAAAGGAATCAATTCACAAAGCCAAGGGAATCAGACTGAATCGATTCACTACTGTGAATAAATCTCCCCATGTCTGTGGAATAATATAAATTCATCATTGAGGAAGAAGATAACACCAACCAATCTAAACGAAATATGATAAAGAACAAGACACAGAAAAATAAAAGGTCGCTCTTGACATTTGATATGTATTTTTGTTAAAATTATTATCGTTTATAACACATTGGCATAAGAAGAAACAGCGAAATACTATTTTTAGGTATTGCTATGCCAATAAAAAGAACTACCTCTTAAGTTTGGTACAGAAATAAAAAAAATTATATATAGAGTACAATTATAAAGTATCAGTATGGTAACAATAAAAATATATAATATATAAGATTTGAAATGAAGTTACTGCTTTTGTTCATGATGTTATTTGAATTCAGTCTTTAAAAATAATTTTACTTATATGTTGAACAATACCAATTATTTTTATTTTTATTTTTAACTTATTAAATTAAAGAGTTAAACCTCAAATTATAATATTTTAATGAATGAAGATAATATTAGTGAAATTCATTAAAATACCAATTCTGTTTTTTTCAATTTCAATTCGGGTATAACCTTCAAAAAACTATAATAACAAGCTATTCCAATAAAAAAATAATATATTTATTCGAGCCCTTATAATATAATACTCAGATACTGTACAAGTGGAAGATAAAAGGTGCATAAGGACCCAACATATTCATGATAAATGTTTTAAATTTGAAAACCTTCAACAAAATTTTAACATAAAATCCCTATAGTCTAATCCCATAAGTTCCCTACTTTTCGATAGATCAATTTGAGTCTCCAATCAGCTAAGTAATTTGTCTAGTAACACTCGATTGGCCTGGAGAGTTGTATTGGGAAGAGTGCATTGGTGCATTTGAAAAGTGTTGAGCCAAAATTTGGGTTAAACAGTTGATCAGTAGGATTGGAAATAACGGCCGTTTAGTGTCTTATGTCATAATGAGCAAATTATACTATGATTTGGGTATCCAGTATTCAACCAAGTTAATTTCACGTTGAAGTACCTACCTACCTACACGGAGAAAAATAAACTGTTAAAAACGGGACTGAAGTTGTTCCGAACAAATTAACAGTGATTCAATGTTTATTGGCGGTAAAATACGTACGAAATTACGTATACCAACAAATTATTCTTAATGTTCCCGCCAATAAACATTGAAACCTTGTTAATTTGTTCGTAAGAACTTCAGTCCCGTTTTGGACCGTTTTTACTATTAAAATGATCGTTTTTTCTATTCAAATGTTCGTTTTTTCTATTAAAATTATCGTTTTTTCAAATAACATTTTTCTCCGTGTAATAGTAAATAAACACGCACAATTCCGTCATCGTTCGGGCAAAATGAATACACACCAATAATTAGGCAATTTTAAAATCTATTTATCTTTACTATTCCGAAGGTTATCCCTGGATTAATGATAATAACTGGCCGCTTTTCGTTGGAACGTGATTTCGTATTTGATGCCAAACACGTTCACGCTCGGTTCCTATAGCCTGCGCGGTTTCTTAATCTGACTCGCTCCGGTGATCCCGCGCAATGAAAACTACTAACATCCACTTTGCCTTACCTACTGCTGCGAATATTTCGTTATTTGCCATTTAACTTTTTGCTGCCCGATGGAACTTAGCTAATTGTGCCTACATATTTATGGAAGGCTATTATTTGATAGTTTAAGTTATTTTTAAAATTTTAATAGATATTATCATTAATTTTATAGTTGAAAACAGCTTGATGTTTAGTCGATGGTCTAACCAACCTTCAAATCAAAATAAGTGTTATAAAGGCATTGTGCTAGACGTGATAGAGTGTCTGAAACAAAGAGTGTGTCCCTTCTTGTCCGGTGCTGTCAACTGATAAATCTGCCCGTGGAATAATGTAAATTCATCATTGAGGAAGATGATAACACCAACCAATCTAAACGAAATATAATAAAGAACAAGAGACAGAAAAATAAAAAGGTCGCTCTTGTCTTTTGATATATATTTTTGTTAAAATTATTATCGTTATTTTATTATTATTTTTATTTTATTTTATTATTAATTATAATTTTTTTATTTATTTTTAAATACATAACACATTGGCATAAGAAGAAACAACGTATCTGTTATTAATTCAATATCTCTGTATATATAATAGCGTCCCTCAGGGATCGGTTTCCGACCTTATTTTTGTTGCATATCAATGGCCTTTTGTCGTGTGCACCAATTCATTGTTACGCAGATGTCAATACAGTCCATGATAGCTTTTTGTTTAACATGGCCTCGAAGGGCACACTAATACATAACATTTTACTAATGCCCGTGTGTCCATATTAGTGCTAGTATTAAAATAATTAAATAAGATATATAAATGTAAACTATTTATTTTTATCCGACTTAAAAATAACAAAATTTTAAATGTGTGCCCTGTGTACCTACCTTCTGATACACAATACCGGAACTCAAGGGATTTTATAGTATCGCAAGGGAATAAAGGCATACCGTTGATAGATCTGTCGTGACCTTTTCCTTTAAATCACCAACATTATCAGAAAGAGAGCTTACAGAAATAATTCTCTTTAATCGTCAGATTTAGCTTTACAACAAGCACCTAGTCTTTAAAAATTGGTCTGATATTGCTTCTCGGCCTTATGGACAGTTCAGGTACAATTGTACTAAGTCTTTATAAAGACAACTTAGTATATTACCAGCTACCGGACTACGAGGCAGCAGGAAGATTCGGCAGTTCTCCAATAGAGTGGATTTTTAAAAATTAAAAAAAAATTTTTTAAAGAAACATTAAAAAAAAATAATAATACATATCTATATATCAAATAAAACATAATACAAAAAAATACGAGTGTGCTTTAGACCACACGACTGAAGTAAAACTTCTTTAGTTCCATCTATGTATATGTCCATATATATGTTTATATGTATAAAATATATACATATATTAATTTTCTGCAAATATTTATTTAAATTTATTATCATTCTCCTCGCCCGATCAAGCCGTGCGCATTGACATCCGCTTCCCTCCGCATTTGGCGCGTCACTGGTATTTCAAAATACTGACTGAAATATTTCATGCACTGGCTATGAGAGGAAGAGAGAAAGAAAATGTGCGCGCACTGCTCTCTCTTGCTTCTATAGTGAGCCCGTTCGCCTCGCAACGCATTTCAATTTCCGTTACACATTCGCCAGCTTACCCCCCAAGTAAAGAAGTATTAACTTCAAAAACAGAGAAAAAGTCCCAATAAACTACTTTTAAGTAGTTTGTCAATGGGTTCTTAGGTTCCTAATCGAAGGACAGGCTGATGTTTTACAACAGCGAGAACGACGAATCTTCGTTTTCATTTCGAAGTTTGCCCACATGTCCGACACACGCATGTTACATGTTCTTTCTTAAAATCTATTGCAGATACTTGTGTTTGGTACGTATTTCATATTGTTTACACACAGTTCGAAGACGTCGGTCACTTAGGTATAGAGCAAATACTTGAGATTCTTAGCCAACTCATCAATTTATTATTTTTTTAATTGATATTTGTTTACCTACCTGCGTAGAGCCACGGCCCTGATCCAAATAGCTACCGCTTGGAGCACTTTGTACCTTGGAGTAAAATGTTACTACAAGGCCTTTTTAGAGGCTTTTCAAATAGTAATACAGAAAAACCAAATATAATAAAACAAGGGAGATGGACCATAAACCAATATCACTAGATATGAAACCGCGCGCACGCAAAAGTGCCGCCACACGGAGAAAAATCGATTTTGATCCTCACGATAATTATCAGGCCATATTATTTATAAAAAAATCGTTTAGAGATGTTTTTGTCTAGTTGCCCTGATAATACAAAATGACGATACAACAAAAAAATACGTTGTACCAATAATGTATACGTACAAAATGTGTTATAATAATTAATAATAATAATTTATTCTTACATTTTCCAGACAATAAACATTGAAACCTGTTAATTTGTTCGTAAGAACTTCAGTCCCGTTTTTAACCGTTTTACAAATAAAATGATCGTATTTTAGAATAAAAATTTTCTCCGTGCAACTTTGTTCATCCATAGGTACCTACTACTATAAATCGTATTTACAAACAGTGGTGCGCGACTCGGTGCCCCACCTTGGTTTCTGCCTTCACACCAAACGCTAAATCCTAATATAAATAAAAAAGATACAACAGAAAAAATAGTAAAAAACCATTACTTGAGACACTGAGGCGCTCTCCAGTGCCATCGTACTTTCGGCCATGACCTCGTAGGTACCTAAGAGTATGGATATTAGAGAGACGGCATGTGAAGTGTGCCCGCGCGCTCCAAGTGTGCCTTTTCGAGAATTCTACCCACATGGCTGACATTGGCTGTCACCATGTAAAATGGCTGCTGTCGGAACGTATTAAACGGTCAAAAACCAGCAGCCAATGTAAGCCGTTTGGGTAAAATTCTCGAAAAGGCACACTTGGAGCGCGCGGGCACACTTCACATGCCGTCTCTCTAATATCCATACTCTTAGGTAGGTACCGACTGGCTCACGTTGTGTACTGATTGATCTATACCATGTGACATTGATTAATTGTGGAGAATGTGGGTTCGATTTGCGCTCAACCAAAAAAAAACCCAATCATTTTTTTTTTTTAATAACTTGGTGATTAATTAATAATGAATACCTAATGAGTAATAAAAACATATTGATTGATTGAAGATACTTTCTAGATTGCATTTAGTTTGGAAAGATAATCATAAAAGCATACATAAAGTTAGTAGCCAATAAAATTTTGCGTTAAGAAAATGAAGATAATGTGGGTAGTTCTTAGTCAAAATATCATATAGTTAAATATGAAGGGGAAAGGGTCGAATTAGCTCAGTGGTTAGACTAGAGCCCCGGCAAGGCTTGCTCGTCCTGGGTTTAATTCCTAGATGCGACTGTATCTTTTTCTGATTTTTCTGTTTCAAATTTTCGTTTGAGAATCGCTAAAATTGTCTTCAATACATTTAAAATTTAACACATGGTCTCTCGGTAGGTATGTACCTAACATGGACTCTCGGTACCTAGCATGGACGATCGATAAAACCTTATATCAATCCGATATTGACCAAATCCGTCATCTATGGTCAGTTATCATAAGAGATATTCCGACCGACGATTGATAACTTTTAGCCCGGCCACCATAATAGTATCAGATAAGTTTCGGTTAATAAACGCATTTCGGTCAATAAACGCATTTTTTTTGGATAATGTCGTTCTATATCCAAAAGTACTGGTTTATTTAATGAATGCATTGAACTAACGAAGCTCTTAGAAATACACGTACTTAACTTGTATAATAATGTATAATGTAATAAATGGTTGAAATATGAGTAAAGACCTCATCAATTAATTAACTCGCGTTTAGTGTTAAAAAGTAAATGCGGACTGCCAATGCATTTTTAGGTTAGTATTTCAAATCAACATTGCAAATGTATTAATATTTTTACGTAATTGATTGGCGTTTGACGTTTCGGATTGTGAATTCTTAGACAGAAATGCCAGTATTGCCAGCGTTTATCGATTTCTTATTTATTCCCTGTCAATATCGGTTCGGCTGTCAACGGTGAAACTGTGCTAGACATCAACACAAAATCATTGGAAGTTACGAGTTAGATAACATAAGTTACAATAATGACTATCGATCCGATATTTTAAAGTTTTCGATTTCACCGTGCTAGAGCTCCTGGGCTTACGAGCAGGTACTAACTCAGGCAGCATTGCAATTGGTAGTTGGTAGATAGACGCTTTAAAAATACGGCGCCTCCGCAACTACTTTTGGAGCCAATTACACCTGCAGCGATTGTGCCTGCCTGCGTTAGATTTAACCATTTTCTAGTACATTTAATATGACAAAGAGATTTGAGGACACAGACCGGATACTCTGAAACTGAAGTTCTCCAAAGTAGGTCATGTGTCTTAAGAAATCAAATAAAAAACATAATATAACACTAATTTGATAGACTTTCGAATATGTAGTTTAAATATATGTTTTTTGAAAATATTATCGTTCAATAATTAATACATGATAAGCTTTCTATACAAACATCAACCTTTGCCCCTCCGGAATGCAGAAGTGCACTTTCCCCAAGTTATACGCCACTTTTGTTCTGACGCAGATAAAATCTGCACCGCTAATGCTTCCATGAAATTAATGGTGTCGGCCCGTAGTTGCCACTAAGACAAAGTAGATTTAAAAAAATTCTTGATTATTTCAAAGGTCAAGGGTGTGTTATATTCGCTGTATTATAAGTTTTCTAAGCGATGAAATATTCAATACAAAAACACATGATTTTGAATTACTTCGTAGTGCTTAGTTTTATCTACGATCGGGTTGGATATGACAATCCCGAATGTTGTCCACCTGTTTTACGTAAGATTATAGGGGTATTACCTGACTATATCTAGATGTCTTCATCACACATCGAAACCAGTTTGGTGGGTATCAATAATCAGGTTCCGACTGGTTGCAAATAATTAAAATACAAACAAACAATAATTATCTTCAATGGAAAGATCACAGTATCTCCATTTGCACAAACCACATGCATACTATGTGACGTTATCCTTTATGGCAAACTCACAAGCACATACCAGCAATAATTTGCCTTAATAATGGTACAGTGGTGGTGTAATGCAATGATAACATAAGTTACAATAATAACAAATAAATAACAATAGAGGCATATTATCCACACAACACTTCAATAAACAGTATCTATCCTTCCCTCAGTCTATCGATGATTTCTTCATCGGGCATAAACAAACTGCAGTGGACGTTGTAGGCAATATCTGTACCATGTGTGCTAGCACGGTGGCTCGATATGGAGTTACCGACCGATTGTCGGTAACTTCTCATCGTTCCCTAGGACAACTGCAGATCTCAAACGTACAAACGTCGGTTGATATCGAATATATTAAGGACACTTAGTCATTGTGCACTGTCACCTATTCGGTTGCGATCTGCAGTTGTCGTAGGGAACGATGAAAGGTAACCGATAGTTACCCTACCGATCGTTATAGAGCAAGCGTGCTAGGGCCTCACAGCTGGGGCTATAGTACAGTGAAATCGATAACTTTACAATATCGGATCGATAGATGTAACTTCCGAAGATTTTATATCGATGTTCCGAGCACGGTTTCACCGTTGACAGCCGAACCGATATTGAGAGGGAATAAATAATAAATCGATATACGCCGATATACACTGTAGGTGATTTCTAAGAATTGACATTCCGGAACGACAAACGCCAAATAACTACGTAATAATATTAATAAATTGGCATTGTTGAATTGAAATACTAACCTAAATATGCATTAGCAGTCCGCATTTACTTTTTGACTCTAATTGGGAGTTAATGAAATAACGAGGTCTTTAGTCATATTTCAACCATTTTCATTTCTCAAAGATCGAACGGAATAAATTGATTGTCTTAGATGAATTATTTACTATTTAAGTCTATGCATCGCGTATACGGCTCCTTTGATGTCTAAAAGCTTCGTTAGTTCATTCCGCATTGGATAAGCAGTTCATTACGCCTGTAATTTTGCATAACGAACGGCATTCTTCAAAAATATGTGTATATTGACAGTAAACCGAAACTTAACTAATACTATGGAGGCAGCGCTAAAATTTATCAATCGTCAGTCGGAATATCTCTTATCAATTGTTGACCGTGCTCGCAAATATTGATTACAGACCATAGATGTCAGATTTAGTCAATATCGAATTGATACAAGGTGTTAAGTGTCCAGTGACACCGTGTGGACTGTAAAACTAAATGTATGTGAAGCGAATTGCGAATGTCCAAGATTGTGTTTTTATATCGACAAGGGGAAGGAAAAGACAGGACTGGCCCTTATCTTGATGATGAGGTGAAAGCTCCCATCTCTTCATTCACGGTCACTTTCCATTGTGTTAAATGATCGATAGTTATCACTATCACGATTATCATAATATATTTATGATTGTTATTTGCGAGATTTGCGAAATGCTTGTACAAGCCCGACAGAATTTTCAAATATAACAATTGAATGTTTTATTCAAAACAACGAGGTGCAAATGTGTTATTTTTTCAATCGTTTTTTATTCATCTTCTTTTGCTTCTTGGGTAAGCGCCTTGATGTGAAAGGATGGGAATCAGAAGGAAGGAATATTTGGTAAGGAACATGGGTAAAATGGATTAATGTCCTAAAGTTATTTCAACACTAAACACAAGGTTTTATCGATCGTACGTGATAAACCTCATGATCGATATTACTTTAATTCAATCCTTAAATGGACAATAATCCTTCCCTTTGACGATATTACTGATCCCGCATATACAAACTTGGGCATTATGGACAGTATCTTTGCAACAGCTGATTGCATCTACTATGGCAGCAGGGTGACCCACTGACTGAGTGCTGACTGGTGGCTGCTGTCCGCTATCTGCTAGCAGCCTAGCACCGTGTCTCCGCTCTGCTCCACCGTAAATTAAATACTTGTACTTTCGTTAGGGAAACGGCATGCCGACGGTGTTACTATAATATACTATACATGTACAGTCAATACCGAGATAAGTAGAGCGATTCACTATTGAAATGCGCAAGTACAGTAACTGGTTTTCGGTCACCACGCGCTTGCGAACACTTAGCCGTGAGGAAAATGATAGGTCATCAGCGGCATGTGAGAAAAATGGCATCACATAGAACGTAAACAGTTTATTAGTTTCTACAAGTTGTAATTTTATTAGTTGTGCATGAGGAATACTCGGAACATGTACAATGTTTGTGTATTTGGGAAGCGTGTTTACGAGAGTTGGAAAGGCTGATGGAGATATTGAAAGTAGGGTAAATGCAGGCAACTTCATTAATGGTTAACTGAACGCGGTTGGCGCTAACAAAAAATGTAAAAAGAAGCGAAGCTAATAGTCCACAATGGAGTCCTGATACATGTCCTGAAGTATGGCAGGCATGGAACTGGCAGAGGAAGGATGAAAGTAGTCTGAATGCTGTAGAAATGAGATCCTTGTATTGTAAAACCACGTATGACCGTGTGAGAAATGTGGAGAGCCGCAAATTTTTATTATTACACGGAGAAAAGTGTTATTCGAAAAAACGATCATTTTAATAGTAAAAACGGTTAAAAACGGGACTGAAGTTCTTACGAACAAATTAACAGTGTTTCAATGTTTATTTTCTGGAAAATGTAAGAATAATTTGTTGGTATACGTACGAAATTACGTATGTAAACCCTGTTAATTTGTTCGTAAGAACTTCAGTCCCGTTTTTAACCGTATTTACTATCAAAATGATCGTTTTTACGAATAACATTTTTCTCCGTGTAGGCACAATTTTTGATTATTTAATTTAATAAAAAAATTGTACCTGTATAAAATATAAACCTTGCCGATTACCAGTCTTCTGACTTCTTCATCCATCTTCAGCATTGGTGACCCCGACGTGATGCGAACACGTAACCTTCTCACTCCTACATACTTATACATTAAACTCGTTGGAGTTGCTAAATAAGATTCAATTTAATGTACCTACGCGCTCCACACGCTCTTCTGTCTTTTTCAAAGTGGATCAATGTTAAACTTTGCGATTTTATGCGGAAACTTCGCTGGTTCGTGCAACCATGTAACATGTTATTATTTTAATAAAATATGTTTATTGTTATTTTTTCCCTAATAAACTAAAATAAATAATAAAAACGAAATCTAATCAATATTCTCTTTTTAATTACAATAACATCATAATATATCAAAAGTCAACATTTTAAATTGCGAGCTGAATAAATATAAAAGTCTATTTTATAATAGTGTTTTTCTGACATGTCATGAATAACTTTTATGTGGTTGTTTATATTTTATAATTATGCTTTGAATTAATTTTTTATATGCATCCTGTATTCTTATTATATTATAATGTTATGGTTTTGTTTTTTCTATCATATAATTCTATTCATACATATTAACTCAAGGAGGAAACGTTGTTGGAGGTATATGATAAAATTGAAGTTTTCGTTCCCCACATAGACATATGAATATTACTAGACCTGCCATAAGTGATGCAAGCGTGTTATTTCCCCCTCTCCATACCGGTTCCATTTGGAGCCAGTTGAGCTCACGTATGGCTTCACGTGAATCTAGAAAAGGTGACGTCATCATTCTTGTGCGGACTAGCGTCGAGCTCTCATCGGTACATTTTACGAAATAACACGGCAAAAATGGTGGCGTGTGCTATCAAAACGTGTTAAAATAGAAGTGAAACGGAGAATAAACCCAATTATCGTATTACTTTCCATAGGTAAGCATTATTTTACAATATTGTGAGCTTATTCAGATCATATAATCAGTTTTAGTAACATATACTATGACATCGAGACGATCGGATAAATGGCGAGGTATTTCTCGAATGTGCTCGTCGCTGTTTACTGGGGTAAGTAAATTAAAAGTGTCTTAACTAAATACGGCAACAAAATATTCGACTCTGAAAACAGCTACGAACTTTACTTTCGCAAGCAATTCGCGCTCCCATGCAAAAAAGTCTATTATTTCAAAAGCAGATTTTACTTTTAAGAATTAAATGGTTTGTTTTGTTTATTTATTTATTGAATCTATATCATAAGGTTTACATTTTTTTTGGCCTTGCCTGTCTCACTAGGAACTCCTGTGTCGAGACAGACTAGTTTACAAATATTTTCTAATTATAATATGAAGCACATTTTTCAATAAAGCAAAAATATTTGACAAAATTTTCAGGTTGGTAGGTAGTGGTAACAATAATGAGATATACGATTATATTTGGGTGAGGTGACTAATTATTGCACGACCTTTTTCGATGATCCATTGTTTGATCAGGATTTTGTATTTTTTAATATTATTCGATTGTCTTGTTTTGTCAGGTAGGTTATTGTATATTTTAGACGCAATGTATTTGAAATTTCTTTGACCAAATGTTGTGTTTGTTTTAGGTATTTGTATGAGTTCTTTGGTTTTGTGCCGCGTGTTTACAATATTTTGGGTATTTTTATAAAATGTATGTGTTTTATTTTTAAACAGATGAGTTAAGATAGTTTTTGTGTAAATTTGTCGAATATCTAATACATTGAATTTGTTGAATATATCTACAGTACTTGTTATTATGGAAACTTTAAGAATAACTTTCATAATTAATTTTTGTGCCTTCGATAATGAATCTATAGCTGATAGTGTTGCACCTCCCCATGCGATTATTCCATATTCAATGATTGATTGACAAAGAGAGTAATAAACAATTTTCATAGATTTGGAATCTAGTATGTTTCTAATGTTTTTGAAAAAATAAACATGTTTTCTAAGCTTATTCGTGATAAGTAGGCAATGTGTATTCCACTTAAGATATTGATCAAATGTAAGACCAAGGTATTTGATATGGTCCGTTCGATCTAGGCAAGGACATTGACAGAATGTATCGTGAATACAAGAACATTCATGTACTTTTATTTCAGCATCTTGATTAGGTTGGCCAACGATATTCATACTAAAAGTAATGTATTTTGTTTTGGTAGTGTTTAGTGCAAGAGAATTAATATCTAGCCATTTTTTAACAGAGTTAATTGATTTCTCAGCCATTTTGTATGCGTCTAACCAAGTGTCTGATTGAATAAGTAGCACAGTATCGTCAGCAAAACTTACAATTTTTCCATCTATCATTAGGTTACAAAGATCGTTTATGTATATGAGAAACAAAGTAGGGCCTAAGACACTTCCTTGGGGAACTCCGTAGGTTATAGGGAGGGGTTGGCTGAATTTGTTTTCGATTTTGACACTTTGAGTTCGATTAGTTAAGTAACTTTGAAGAAATTCTAGGTCTTTCCCTCTTATACCAATGGTATTTAGTTTATTAATAAGGATGTCAAAGGAGATGGTATCAAAAGCTTTTGAGAGGTCTAGGAAGATAGAAATGCATTTTTTACCCTTATCTAAATTTGAAACAAGAAAGTCTGTAACAGCAATAATGGCATCGGCAGTGCTCTTATTTGACCGAAAACCAAATTGATTTTCGGAGAGTAGCTGCTCGCTTTCCAAAAATGTTTTCAGTTGTTTGTTAATTATTTTTTCAACTACTTTCGAGAGTGAGTTAAGTATTGTTATGGGCCTATAATTGTTAATGTCCACTTTTAGACCACTTTTGTATATGGGTATGACGAGCCCTTGCTTTAATTCATTAGGGAAAATTCCCTGTGATATGCTGAGGTTAATTATGTAAGTGAGAGGTTCCAATAGTTCGTGAACAAGTGTTTTGAGTAAACTTACGGTGATGCCATCCATACCGGCGGACTTTGTGTCTTTTAATGAGTTAATTGTATTCTTAATATCGTCATGTGTAACCGTTTGAAATTTAAATTGTTTAGAAAGGAGTATATGTGTTTTTTCCTGTTTTGTATTAGAATTCGGGGAGGACATTTTGTTTGCTAATTTTTTCCCGACATTAGTGAAAAAGTCATTGGCATGGTTTAGGATTTTTTCTGGATTCTTTGAGAAGTCGACGGTCAGTCCATCAATATTTAGTTGTTTTAGGTCAGTGTTTAAGTTAGGCTTAGTATGAGTAGCTTCACGTAATATGTTCCACATTTCTTTTGGATTACCTTTGCTTTCTTCTATTTTATGTCTATAATATAATTCCTTAGCATTCCTGATGACTTTTGTACATATGTTTCTGTATCTTTTGTAAAAGTTGTTAAGTATAGTGTCGGAAGGATTCAATGAAGTTTTTTTATGAAGTAAGTTTCTTTTTCTTATACAATTTATAATGGTGTGATTAATCCAGGGAGTTAGAGGTTTAAATTTGTGAGGGATTGTTTTTACTATAGAATTAGTGTTATTATTTATTTCAGTTTGTAGTTTGTCTATGAAGTAAGTCCATGCATCATCAGCGTTGGGTATGTGTAGTAAGTTGTGCCAATAATTACAGAAAAAAGATTTTTTTATATTCTCATAATCAACTCGTTTTATGCAATAATAGTGTTTCATTTTTTTTTTTTTTGATGGTGTGTTTAATGAAATCATAGTGGCATAGTGGTCAGTAATAGTAGATTCAAAAACCAGTGTTTTATATGGATTATTCGTTTTTATCATAATGTGGTCAACACAAGAGCTGGATTCTTTGGTGACCCTAGTCGGGTGATTTATTGTAGATATCAATCCATGGTAACTAAGTAGGTTTAAGTAATCTTGGCATTGTGGGTGTGAATTACTTGGTAAAATGTTTATGTTAATGTCTCCGACTAAAATTAAGTGTTTTTTATGCGCAAGTTGTGATAATTTTTCATTTAGGCTTTGTATGAATGGGGTTATATTGTGGTAGGATGGAGATCTATACATTGCTAATATGCACGTGTCACCGTACGATATTTGTAGACAATTTGCACCCGGGATTATTAATTCCAAAGTCTGAACATTCAGTACGTTATTCACATATATAATAATGCCGTCATTCTGATTGTGATGTGTTTTTGTGGAGAAGTGAGTATAATCAGGAAGGTGTTTTGGTACATATAGTTCATTAATCCAACATTCTGATAGATGGTGATATTATAATGCGAGATCCCTATATACTGTCAGATTGATTTAATGACAAATCACATATCATCACAGCCAACTCACACCTCTTCGACCCACCATAATTGGTTTTTATCCCTCTCCTATATGTTCTCGTCTAGTAATATTCATATGTCTATGGTTCCCCAAAGATTAATAAATAAATGAAATGGAGAAATCAGGAGGGGGCATTCATTTTTTATTTGTTCCAGATTATATACATAGGTGCAATGTCTTTGGGCGTGTCTTAAAACACGGTTTTAACGAAAGTTATTATGTGATTTAAAAATTAATATATCAACCAAAAATTAATCAATGAAAATATTCCATCGAATCCAGAGTAAAGTTAGCCTCTCCGAAGCTGGGCGTAGATGTTGTACGGTAGGGTGTGTCAATTATTTCAAAAGTTGCGTCTAACTTAGAAAATTAGAACAGCATATAATTATATTTTTTAAAATTGTTATTAGCTCGGTAGAATGCATTGAAAATTAGAAAAAAACAATCTGAAACAATTAATATTTTTTTCATAGTAATAATTACTGTTGTCCAACATTAATATGTTATATAAATATAAATTTTATATATAAAATATATTATTTATATATAAATTTTGAGCGTACATAATTTTTTATTCGTTGTATTTTGTTCAAAATTTTTGGTGTAGTTGTTGTTTATTATTTTGATTTTATCCAGAAAAGGTGTTATTTTCCCTTTATATATTTTTAACAAACCCATCACATATGTTTCAAAAAAAAATTTTTTGGCATTCTTTGGACTGCAGTTATGGAATAAAAATTATTTTTTTTACAAAATATAAAATATGGACCCTTCGTTTTATTTTTTCCCGAATCACGAAATCTATTTTTTTTCAAAATTTCCAGCCATTTTAGCGAGCTGATCGTGAACACCAATTTAATTTATTTTTACGTTTTCGGATATCTACAGATCATACGCAACATTTGAGACCCCGGGCGTTTAAAAATAAGGCAATTTTTTTCTCTCAACGGAGAGCGACACACGCAGATACAATAGTACACAATTGCTGATCTGTACAAATCGCAAGATCGCCCCACTGTTGTATTTGGCAGCCCCCCAGTAGGTCCCAGACTAGGGGTGGCTTTCCTCCCTTCTGCAACATGGGTCTCTTCAAGACTCATATTCACTTTTTCCTCTCTTCACAAAGACTTCACAAAGCATCTTCAAAGATGACGATAAAATTCCCGAGGGAAATTATTATCCTCAGGGCCTCCCGAATGGAGCTAACTTAAAAAACTATATTTATGTCGTCATTAATAAATTTGAAAAAATCTTTGAAAATAAATCTGTAAACTCGTATAAATCGGACTTCATGTAAATCATCAAATGGTGAATCCATTTTACCAGTCATCAAACAACGCTAATTAAAAAAAATCATGGCTATTGGATAAGTAGTAAATTAAAATATCTCATTACCAAAAGATATATACATTTTGTATGTACATGTACTTTTGCACCCTCAAGTTCTGAAAGATTTACTTCTTCTATGGGATCCACACACCGTTAGGGATTTTAGGGTAATTTAATAAAGAAAATCGTCCGCCTTGCGATGTTTTAGGAATATTTTAAATGAGTACTTATCTGGATATTTTGTAATCCTTGAGGCGAAGCTTAATGCTAAATCACTATTTTAGATTAATCTTGCAAAACATCCTTTGGTCAAATTAAAGCATTTCCTGCCGTTTTCATTAAGTAACATTAAAAAAATGTTAATTACTTTATAAAAGATATAAGCGTAAACTACTATAGATAATATTGTGAACACGTACAAGAAAGAACTTTTTAACAATACGATTCTATGGCTAAAATTATCTGTGACAGTTTCCTTCTTCTTCTTCTTTCATATGGTAAGGGGGTCAGAGGGGGACATCTAGGTCTGCGAGCCACTCCAGGGCCTCAGGCGTCGCCTTGTGGACCTGAACAATTTCCTCAACAGTTTCCTTGAATAGGGTATTTCCACATTTTTTAATGCTTTAAAAAATTAAGCAAAAAATTAAGATTATTACGACATTTTTATTTTATTTTTATGTTGACGAATAAATTTTCTACAGCGAGTTTAAGTTGCGTATTTTTGTAATCCCGCCAAAACGGCTTTTTCGACGTGTGACGTCACAAGAGTCGCTCGTTCTTGAAAAAAATCCGACAGTTCTACTTTGTTTGATGACGTGCGTACGAAGCGTCGCGTCGCGTCGTTGGCAATCACGGGTCGTTTTGGTTTCGTAGGTTTTTGTGAATAAACTTGAATGAAAACGTAATAAACAAACATTTTGAGTACGATGATTAAAATCAGAAAAATGATCTTTAAATATTCCATGCATTTTCAACAGAATCCCTAGTTTGTGAAAACACCCTATTACATTTTTTTCTTTTTTATAAAATTATTCACATGATAAATAAAAATCACTTTTTCGCTTGACATCGTGACCTCTAGACTCCGCTTGCCAAGCGATTTTTATGCCTAATACTTATATTCGTACCGTCATAATGCATACTAAAAATGCATAAATTTTTGGCTTATGGCTTGCTCTTAAAGAAAAATCTTGTCGCCTTACGTCCTTGAAGTTAAACAGAAATAAAGTTGAAGTGTAAGTCAATTAAATGCTTACTTACGCGACAACAATTTAATATTATTTGAAATAACTGCGTAAAAATTTAAGTGGTCAAACACTCGTTTGGGGGCGAAGTTTAAGTATTTTATACATTATGTACGTACCTACTTATTTCAATGGTGAATTAAAACGGCTGATATAATATTATGTTGATTTTGTATAAATACTTCCGCTTTCTTAGCAAATATTGTACGAGCGTAAGAATTTGCGTGCTTAAATTATTAAAACGACTATGCAGATCTTAGACACGAATCTCGGTATTATACCCAAGGTCTCGCAAATACGATTAGGTATGACTTAATTAAAATTTGATATGAAATAACTAACAAATTAAACAAAATATTTCATTTCATTGCTACATACATCCTGCACATTTGATCATGTACGATGAACGGAGAATCTTTAGATCCCAACCAGGAAAAGGGTATTTTCACAGTTTTTTTTTTATTCTCGAAAAAAATAACGATAATGAACGTAGATATTTGCATTTTATTTTTATATTGACTCATATATTTTCTATAACGATTTATAATGTGCCATTTTCGATTTGTCGCTAAAACGACATTTTCGTTTTTAATCATGAATTCGGCGGCGTTGACGTCAGGTCGGGCAACGTTGGTGACAGCCATCTTACCAGCCAATGGCGGATTCTATGCCATAATGACGCTGAAGCCAGTTGGACTGTTTCGAGAGTGTGGTTTTTCAAATCAATAATCACAATCAGTAAAATCCACTTTAAATCTTCCACACGTTTTTAACGGTATACACAGTTTGAGAAAATACCCCATTCCCATGAATCAACTTTGTTGGCAGTCATAATTTGTATGATATAATAATACATGAAACGCAAGTTTATAATCTGATAAATTCTTTCTTAGATGGCGCCAATTAAAATATATATATTTTTTTTGTTATGCTTTAAAATATTAGATGAATTATTGTTTGTTGGCGCGATGTATCTATATGGAATGTGACTATGAATAAATAGTTTTGTCTATATAAAACCTCAATTCTTTCAACAAAGGAATTCATATACAGGATGTCCGGGGGTAAAGTGCATTAACTTCGGGAGGTGATTCTACATGATGGCAGGAGTAAAAAAGATTAAAAAAACTTTTTTCGAAAATTCCGACTTTTTTCCCCTGCAAAAAGACGTACCTATTAAAAATTCTTAGTGTAAGGTACAAACTTACCCGATAAATTTGCTTAAATTTGTTACGTACCGTAACAGCGGAAAATATAGTGCTGGCTGCACACGCCGGATTAATTTTATCTTTTTACCAAAAATGTATCCAAGTTGGTGTGAATGAAATGACAGATATCAGACTCTGTTGTCAGTTTTTATAAGTAGATGTTCCTGAGGAAGCTTTAATCCACTAGATTAGATTTCTTGAGTTAAGTAGTGCATGGCGATGATTGTGCTTTGGGAAGAAGGTATTTGTGCATTTGAGCAGTGTTGAGCCGAGATTTCGGCTCAGCAGTTGATTATTAAGATTGGACACAACGGCTGTTAATATTTTAAAGCATTTCTTGCAAAAGTGTCTTTTCCTAAAATAATTATATCGGCGCCACCTGTAAACGCGTAGATCATACCGTATGTTCTGTTTAACCTTAATATTAACTGTTTGGATGTGTCTTTTTCAACAAGAAAATTATTCACAATAGGTACTCTAAAAATACGTCTTGTTTACTATAAAGATAGTTTAACGCATCAACTATTTATACCTACGCACAAATTGATGTGCCTCCTGTTATTAGATTAATTTTTAAAGGGACTATCGCGCGTTGTTTCAATTCGCTCATCTTGAATGTCAAAAGAATTCATATTCTACGATTTCGTAGATGGCGCTCCTATAGTATTTTTTACTTATAAACGCTTTTTAGAAGTTATGCTTTGAAATATTAAGAAAATTTTATTGTTCGCGAAAGTACACAAGCAATATGAATATTAACAAATAGTTTTGTTAATTAAAAAAACTTTAATCTTTTAAGAAAGGCTAACACATACAATATTGGATTGAATCACCGATGAAATATTGTATATGTTAGCCTTTCTTGAAAGATTATAGATTTTTAATTAACAAAACTATTTGTTAATATTCATATTGCTTGTCTACTTTCACGAACCATAATTTTTTCTTAATATTTCAAAGCATAACTTGTAAAAAGCGTTTATAAGTAAAAAATACTATACGAGCGTCATCTACGAAAGCGTAGAATATGAATTCTTTTGACATTCACCTTAACCTATAATTTTGGATGTAGGTATTTATTTTTTTAAATTATTTACTCTGTATGCATTATCACCCTGTACTCGTCCAAAAGAACTCAAAGTGTAAATACATAGCCCTTGATTTAATGTTGTTCATTGGAAATAACCACCTTCTTGGATCTCAAGTATGCCATGAATAATTCAGTGAGATTACCAAGCAAGTTCAGAACTAAATATTTGGCATTCAAATTACCATAAAATATAAACAATTTCTGAAAATTATTACTTACTTAATTATTAACAATTTACCTATCTTGTCTGCCAAGAATATATCCACAAGGTGAGATCACTGAGATCAGAGCAACACATTTCGCAAGTCTTGAAATAGTTTTGCTATTAAATATGGTAACAAAAATATTCTAATCAAAATTCTTGCTCAACAAGTTTATATACCTACCATTGGTATTTTGTTTAGTCATTGATACCTGCATAGAAATATTTATTATATTATAGATATTAATATCTATATGTAATTTGAATAAATTTAAAAAAATTAAAACTACCTTTTTACATAATATACACATTATTAAAAAATATGTTATTATTTGAGGAACGTTCTGCTATAATGCTATTAAATATATTATAAACGTATTTTTAAGTGGGTTAAGACCCATTGACCAGCGGCTGAGAATTAAAGTTCCAAAATGCTTGCAACTGTACAGGGAGGTTCCGATGAGAAAGATCGATTTTCCCCGTGTCAAATTTTTTAAACTAAAAATTTAATATCGATTTATTTCATTCAAAACTTGCTTTAATATCTGCATTCAAATAAGCAATAAAAATGTTCAAAATGCAAAATGATGATACATTATTAAATATCGTGTACTTCTTGAAGTATTTATGATTTTTCAATAATGTCTAAACAAAATAAGTGTGTAAAAGAAATCTGAAATATTTTGGTTTGTAAGACCGTAAATAAATAGAAAAACTGAGGTATTTTCGTCTCAAAAAACGTTCTCGGATTTATTTTTTTAATGATTTTAATTGGATTAAAATGAAAATTCTGAAAAGTGTCTTTACTAGATTATATGTATTGATGTACTGTATGATTATATGATTTGAAATGTGTGTTGTATAAAACAACATTTCGTTTGAAAATTTAACAAATCTGCCAACGACCAACGGTATAACCTTACTATAATAAAAATAAACTTAGTTTTTCATAATTTTAAAAGTGCGTTTACCAGATAAAATAACAATCTTTCATAATCAATTCATGTTTTTTTGTAAAAAACAGTCAATACGTCTAGAATTTTATTTAAAAAGGACTAATTTTTGGTATTGTCTGGTTATACCCTCTTAACTAAATTATTGAAATGATACGAAAGGGAAACGATTAATTTAATTTAGAAAGCATTTCAACGCATGCCGGGTATCAGCTAGCAATTTATAAAATAAAAGGTTATGCGCCACGAATTGCGAAATTGTACAATGTTAGCAGTGATAATACTCTTAGCATTTTCAACACAACATTGCGGTAGGCCTATTCAATGATATTATAATCAAATTTCAAATTTATACCAATCTGACCTTATTTGACTGAATAACAATCATGTTTCAAAATTTTGGAATACGACTTTTTTTTAAAGTTTAAGGTCAAATAATGCTTAAAACAGGTAGTAGTACTAGCAACAAATGAGCTTGACAAGTATTATTTATTACGTACGAGAATATCTCATTTACGTTGACCTACAATGGTATCGTGATTACGTGTTTACTCAATAGACACGATATCTAAATAATAATTGTAAAATTGGCACCCATGGAAAGCGGGGCAGTAGTGTAAGACACCATCATTAGAACTGTCCCAGCTTCATCATGAAATCAGTTAGTAAAACGACGGATCACTTTCGTTGCGCATACGTGCTTGTTTTTCCCAGGGATGTTGTAATCGCACTGAACCTAGTTACTGTCGTCTGTAGCCACTTATGTAGCTCTGCTTAGAAGAACTAATACTACTAGATAAGAATGCAGACAGATCAAGTCGCCAGATTATTAATTCGTTTGGCGAGAAATATTGTACCCACGATTTATTTATGAAATATGAAATCTCAGAGTTAGACGTTTCTAAAATATGTTTTATTGCGTCTCACATGGGTTTTTAATTTTCTCTTAAAAAATATTCAAATAATTTTCTATCAATGCATCAAACAGCATTAAAAATAATAATTTTACAAAATTTCATTTATGGAAAATTAATATATAAAAAAAAAATTGATTACGAGGTCAACTGTTCCAGTTCATTAGGAATTTAGAAAGCCTATTTGTGTGATATCACAAACAGCAAAAACTATCAAATGGTGAGTTCTGGCATAATTAAATTTTGCACAGGTTTTTTTTTTTAGATTTAGGACAAAAAACTATCTTATAGTCAGAACTCATTTTCCAACGGTTACATGATAACTCTATATGTTGTCCGCTCAGTGGTCGAATGACATCGCGTTTGAGTCCCACCCAGGTGTCGCGTGTTCAATTTCTAGGCTGGCTAAGTCCCCCATTACGAAAAAAGGAACATTTCCGCTTACTGTGGTGGTAGTAGCATATTTTTAAAAATATATTGCCAGGTTATTCGTATTCCCGGGAATGTTTGTCTTTCTTTAAAAACCAAAGTGATGTTTCAACATTCCTTAGAAAATGAAAAACTTCACGTAACTTATTAAACCTAGTTTTATTTTATTTTCCATCTTATTTTCAAAGGAGTGATGAAATGCCACTTTGTTGAGTTATACGATCACCTTTTCCAACATGGGCTATGAAGCTTGGAAATATCATTTTGACTATAAAAAAATAAGACAAAACACCTTTTTTTAGTTCGACATTTAAAAAAGTTCAATTTAGAAAAATAGTTTTGAACCTTAAACAAAGCCTGGTATAAGTATTTTATGGGGCAGACAAAATAAAAAAAAAACATTTGTCTTGCAAACTCTTAATACTAGATCTGTTATTATAATGGTAGGTGGGTACTAGGCACTTACCAGATTCATTCACTACAGTGCATTCTATGCAGTTAATTCAACCTCAACTAGAGACTGGAGGTGC
Organism: Limnephilus auricula; assembly: GCA_951813805.1. Taxonomy (NCBI): domain Eukaryota; kingdom Metazoa; phylum Arthropoda; class Insecta; order Trichoptera; family Limnephilidae; genus Limnephilus; species Limnephilus auricula. Next base: position 17,906,717 of record OX638388.1, on the reverse strand, counting down.
ATTGCGCCTACTTACGGCTGTCCCATATTCACAAGTGCAGTTGTCCGCCTTCGCGTGCGCCTGCGCTTACAGATACGCTACCGTAAACGAAAACAAAATACACTCGTAGCCTTGAAATGTACGCACTCGTGCATGTATTTTTTTTATGAATGTGTGTAACTATTGTGTAATCACGAACAAGTTCACCTCGTGAATATAATATTGAATTTTTTTTGGTAAACTAGAAATAATAAATAATTTATCTTTTGGTGTGCCGACGCAAGATTTTCGCCGTGTGCCATCTGATTCTATTTTCGTCCCAAATTACTTGGTTTTTGCAAAATTATGTTTTTGTAAATTATATCGTCTTACCAGATAAAGTGTTTATATATTTATAAAAATAGTTTATGTAGTTTCCTCAAAATAGCTTGTTATATCGCTTGCTGAGGGTTGATTTGTACAAAAACTCGTATTGAAAAAACGAGGTTTGAAGTTTTAAAAAAATCTATTTTGGTTTCCTTTATAATATAAAATACAAGGGTTAATCTACCTTTAAGTAAAATAAGAATTTGAATAAAAGCATAATTAATAACGTAAAGGGACACTTTTTTGAAACAACAGAGCCAAAAAAAATTATGTTGGTTTGTACCATGGCCATATTTCATGTTGGTTTATACTATATCCATACTCTTGGCGGAGATAGACCAAACCAACAGTAATTTCATCCTATGGCACATCAAACAATAATAATTTGACATTCACATGAATAAGGATTTAATAAATAATAATAAAATAAAAAATATCTAAAATTCTTCATTAGAAATTAGAAAATTTAGTATTGTCGTATGAATTAATAAAATGTATGGAGTAATCAAACACGAGTAATTTTTACATACACGTACATAAGGTTTTAATAAATAATAGTAAAAAATTCGTATTGGTCAATACACTGGCACTCCAACCCTCATTTTTTGGGTTGATGAGTGGAGGAAGACTCTTGAGGAGGCCAAGACACACCAACGGTTGAAGAGCCAAATGTGATGATGATTAATGTTTTCATTTTTGTGTGTTAAATATTGACCAGAGAAGAACGATTCACTTTTTTATTGTTTAAATATACCATTATTTTACATACATTTTATTTTAATAATTACCATTAACTCACAAATAATTGCCAAAGTTGCCTCAAAAATCACGAAAAAAATAATTATCCATATACCTCTTCTTCCTTGCACTGTCCCAACTCATTGCCTTAATATAGGCTGTTGGGGTCGGCTCTTCTCGTTCTCAGGTTGTAGCTTCTTCGGTACTGGGTATCACTTTTATCCAGGCCGTTTCTATGTAGAATTTTGGAGCATTGAGTCATCCAGGAGTTCTTTGGTCTTCCTCTGGATGACTCTCACTGAAGCTCCATAGACTCTGAGTGGTCTCCATCTTATGTGCCCATACCATCGTTTTACTGCTTAGGTCCGTGATACCCAGGCTGCCAGGAATGCGTGAACTTTTAATTTTATCTTTTAGTGATACCCCTGTCGACCATCTAAGTATTCGCATTTCTCTTATTTCGAGTTGCCTAGAGTAGGAGTTGTACATGGTCAAGCATTCGGAGCCATACATTATCGCGGGCCTAACAATAGTATATAATATACAATATCTTTCCTTTAAGTTTTACAGGCATTTTCGTGTCATACAAGATTCCTGTTACGGATCTAAATTTACTCCATCCCACACCTATTCTATGGTTGACATCCGCTGCACATCCTCCGTTTTTGTGAATGAGTGCAGAGTCCAGATACTTAAATGAGTCACAGTTGGCTAATGTTACTCCATCCAGTTGAATCGAAGGAGCATTTGTGTCTTCAAATGGCAAGCACAAGTATTTAGTCTTTTTCCTGCTAATTTTTAGGCCATTATCCTCCAGGATCTTTCTCCACCTTTCCAGGCTATTCTGCAAGACACAATGATTATCTGCTATCAGTACTACATCATCTGCAAAAAGCATAGTCTTGAGAGTACTGTTGTTCATTTCTTAAATCGTTAGATAATTCATGACCACTATGAATAGCAGTGGACTGAGGACAGATCCTTGGTGTACCCGCATTTTAATTGGAAATTTTGGTGATGGCCCTGATGTGCATCTTACTTGTGTTTCTATGTATGTATACATATCTTGTATGGAGAGCACATATCTTTCTGGTACGTTATGATATCTATATTATTCTCTACTTACCTATATTTTATAATTTAAAAAACAAATAAATTATGTAGCGCATTCTGTACTAGATATTTGCTACACCTCTAGGTTACAAAAATAATTATTCAGTTTACTCAATTACAAGTATTTTGGCCTAGAATTCAAATTTAAGTTTTGTGAAAAAGGGCCACGCAGCCTCTGATATGAAATGATAACAACAATATGGGACGTTTGGGATTGCACTAACCGGAATAAAAAATGCACATCCCGGAATGAAAAATATTATTATTATTATTAAGTTTAACCACAAAGTTATAGATTTTTATCTTTTGTCCACTTTGGTCCATTGCTTCACATGAGTAGCCAATATGTCCGCAATATTTATTTATCTTCTCTGGCGAAACAACAAAAACCACAAAGTTATAGAAAATACATGGTATTCGGAAACTACTGGTATAAGTCGGAAATATACATGATATTTGGAGTAGATTTGGAGGTATTATTTCGTTTTGATTTGAGCTTTCGTTTCAAAGTAAATCCAGTGGAAATTGGAATTAATTAGGTTATTTTTTTTTATTTGCGTAAATCAAATGTAATAAGGTTATTATTAAGTTCTGCGAGTATTTTATTTTTCTATTATTGTGATAGCTGTTTCGGGATTCAAGGCCATTTTCAAACTGTGGTTATGCCACTTTGAGACGCCTTATTAATATGATTGCATATACCCCCGAACATTTTTATGGTGCCTAAAATGACTTATTACCGGTTAAACCGATTTACTGAGAAAACTATTGTTGCAATAAAATATCTATTTCTGCATGAAAACAATTCAATATTAGGTAAAATTTTTAAAAAATCGGCCGCTTTGTGTTTACTATCACCTATTTTTTTTAATGGTGGGAAGCCTGGACCCGGAAAAAATTTAACCCTTTAGTTGCCGAAAAAAAAGAAAAAAAAATATTTTCCATCGCGCCATTGAGGTATTTTTTACAAAAATGGCGCTGTATAAATCAGCCAAATGTTATTATTATTATTAATTTGTTTGGGCTCTTTAGTTTCCCGATTGTAAAACTGACGTATTCCAGACGCCGTGTATAATTACTTGATACGCAATGCCATTACAGAATACCACATCGATTCCATTGTTTTCGCTTTTAATGCTAACATTATTTATTCTTACATTTGAGAGTTATTACTTGGCGTAAACCAAAAAGTATGTGGTCTTACACCCGATACAACTTGTTTTAAACAATTATTTCGCAAGGATAATTCTCGCACGTGAAAATACTTGACATTTCATTGAACCACATAACTCGTAAAATAACAATTAAGTGGAATCAAGGAATGTGATGAAATGACCGCCAGCCGCGCTTAATGTCTTTTTTTTTTTTTTAATTTGATATAATATTTGTACATTTTATGGTATAATCCAGTAATGTTGGCCTCACTGGGAGGTTTACCCGTGCTTAAATTCATATGATAAGGGAAGATAATTGTACTTCGAACAAAGCGAAGGATATCCAGTTATGTATTTGAATTCGTGTGCACAGCGTAAGCGTGTAACTAAAACTTTATAAAAACATATATAAAACTTTTATATGTGTTTTTTATCGTTAAATAAATTTATTATACGAATTAGACACTTGTTAAAATGTTATGTTAACATCTAGCTTTAAGGTTATATAAAAAAATTCAATATCTGCTCTTTCACAAATGGTTCTATTTGAATTATTTTAGGAAAAAACACTTCTTGAAAATTACGAACATACTTGGCTATAAAAAAAACTCAAGGCATACTCAAGGCATGTATCGGTGATTCAATCCAATATTGTGATTTTATGCCATTCTTGAAAGAATTGAGTTTGTTTATGGACTATTTATAAAACTATTTATTCATTTTAATATTGCGTATGCTCAAACAATTAATTCATTTTAATATTTTAAAGCGTTACTTGCAAAAAGTATTTTTCCAAAAATAATTATACTAGTGCCATCTATGAAAAAAAATAATGAGATTTTTTAAAAGTATCATCTTAAATTCAACCCGTTTTCGCCCGGCTTAAACTGTGCTCTATGGCTCTAAGGCTCAGGATGGAAATTGTATTGCGAGCTGAATGCACTCACCTACAAAATTCCAGACATCAAAATCTGTGCGAATTTCGCGATGCTCACCATTTAAGAGTCGTGCTGCCGAAAGCCGTCTGATTTTTTACAGGTTAAGTGGAAAAGTATAATAGTATCTATTTAATAAAACTTTAAAATTTAGTTGGTTCTTTGGCCACTCTGCCACAAGTGCTTTTGTTGTGTCAAGTTTTTAACGGTTTTTTTTCAACCTTCACCATAAAAATGAAAGTATGCCAAAGGAAGACGGCATTCTTTGTTACATTGATTCAAGTTTATCTTCGTTTTTAACTGCATTGTACCACATTATCGCAATTACAGCTGAAGACTTTCATTCTTACTGCTTTCCAAGGACGTGATTTGAAAGTTTACTCGGACACCTATCAGGGCTGATTGGTGGACTTAATGAGAAAATTACTGGTAGCTGTTACTTGTTACTTCGCACATTCTCTATTGAAGTTGACCGTTTACAGGTACAAGCGCTCGGTGCCTGGCAGAGAGACGAGTGCCTGGTACCTTGTACTCGGACTATCGGCACGCGGGGCGCAGTAATATAAGTATTTAGCAGTAATTCTTGCAAGTACATAAGTTCCGCTGTCTTCCACCAGTCAACCATTTCTCAATCTGCGAGCCTGGTAACATTTAGCAACGAGTGCTGGTGCAATATGGCTGTGTTTGAAGCAAGTTAGTCCGTTGGGTGTACTTATTACGTACTATTTACCATTGATCATTGAAACAAAGGGGAAATAGCATGGAAGATGGAAGCTTGCCCACTGTCGCCAAGCTACGACCAAACTGGGCGGACTATCAAAGCAGCGGAGTTAAAAGGAATATAAACGTCAGAAATATTTGACTTCTCTACCCCTTTAAAACTCCACGTGTTTTTGGTATTATCTGCACGAGGAAAGTGGCGCCATAGCTGTTATTTTTGTTTTTTTATAATTTTACAAAATTTAAAAAAAAGTCAGTCAATGGATCGAGTCAAAAGTAATCTTAGCCATAAAGGTGTATTTTTTAAAAGTTGTTTCTTATATCTTCGTATTTATTTAATGAAAAACAAATTATCTAGTACTTTACGCTTATATTTTTTGTAACGTAATTAATAATTTTATTTTAATTCCAATAAATAGAGAAGGTAGAAAAAGCTTTAATGTATCCATATAATATTTTTTCATATTCATAATGTATACCAATTCGTAGTAAAGATAAATCTAAATAGTAATTTGGCGTATAGCATCATCTTAATGAAAGTTATGATTTTGGTGCGTTATGCGAGTTGCAACAATATGGGTGAACGATGTTGGCGATACTTTTGTGTCTATTATACTAATGAAAAAAGGTTAATGGAATATCTCTCTATGAAAACGATGTATTTATTTCCTACGACTACTACGAATGAGCATTACCAGCGTCCCTCATAATTCTCGGACTAACAAATGAATGATTATATCTCGTGGTGAATAAATGGTAAATAACATGTCAAGGTTGGAAATTATATAAAAACTTAGAAATTATATAACAGTGCTGCCGATAGTCAATAACACCTCGGCAGCTATTAATAGAAAATATTACGAATCTTTAAAAAAATTAAAACATATTTTTATTTCATTCAAGAATCTCTAAATTTATTGATCAAGGTAAATTATTGAAGAAATTGGAATTTCGGGAAACTTGCACTAATTTTTTTTTAGCACCAGACTGTTCCTATGGGGAAAACTAAACCCATTCACACACTTTTCCATAAAAATTATCATCTAGTAAATCCACGCTATGCAAGTGTATTATATAAGTATAATTAATACAAAACAATACAAGAACAACATGTTAACCTACCAGACTATTAAATGGGATAATAATTCACCGACTCCATATATTTTCATATCAGAGGGTTCGGCTCGGTGGAATTCCTAATTTGACCGATAAATCCTACTGATCCCTCAATATAAATATTTAGAAAATCTTTCGTGATCCTACATGTATTTAAAATGACTGATTTTTGCATTTTTATATACAAATTCTTTGACAAATCTAATACGCCTAAATTTTTAATGAGAGAGCTAGGTATAATGCCAGTAGCCGAAATAACAAATGGTAATATTTTGTAATATTTGTAGATTATTATTAAAAATAGTAAATTTTGTGTAAAAATTTCAGCCCATTATATCAACAACAAAAAAACATTTTTGCAGGCATACCACAAGGATCGATATTAGGCCCTACATTGTATATTATACGTGTTACTAAAATGAAATTGATTTTCTCTCATGTAAAACATTATGAGAACAACTTTACAATTCCGAAAACGCAGTATTAATTATATCACAAGAAGATTTGTGGAGGGCTAATATTTTATTGCAAAGAGATTTTGTCTCTCTTCAAAGTGGTCTCATGATTAAAGGTATTCATGTCTCAGGATTAATAATTTATGCCAAAAAAACAAGCTTATGCACATGAAATCTCCCCATGCCAACATCACCATAAAATCTAAAATTATTTCTCACAGTTTTATGCCATGCTCATATTGATCATTTCAGGAAATTGAACTTGTTACAAAACAAATTTATCTGGGCTTAACAATTGGCTGCAATTTAAAATTGAAACATTTTAATATTTTTTTCTTACCATATATCTTATTTTTTCTTTATACTTGCACTTTATATTTATACTTAATACTTATTCTTTATACTTATATTTTATATATTTCTCCTTTTTACTTTATGGTATGACTCCTTACTTTTACTACTTTCAACTCTACATTTACACTATTTATATATATTTAAACTATTGCATTCTTAATATATTGTACCATTTATATGGTAATAAATTTATTGTTTTAATGGCACATGTTGAGCCGTATATGTTTAAAAAAAAATAGATTAGACATTCATGTACAAAAACTTTGCATACGACTTAGAACTATAATGAGCAGTCCATATTTAAAAAAAAATGTTCCACGAAACACGTTAAGAATAATACATCTATCATTGGCGGAGTCCAATAAGGTTCATCTATGCTAATAAGATAAGAAATAACTACATGGGAACATTCAACAAAGACAAATATACAACGTTCCATAGTCAAATTACTCTTAAACAAAGAAGAATATAAACAAAGACATGATGTGCCTAAATCATTATAATGCAATTCTGTACATTTATTATCTGTTCGCGCTATATTGGTGCTTTAAATTGTGCGTCAGCACACATCTCTATTTGAATATTAACAAAATAGCGGAACTTGCTTATAATTACAAGACTAACTACTAACGATGTACTTAGTCAACAAAAAACAACTAAATTCGGCAATCCTCAAGGTACAGTCCTGGGACCATTACTGTTTATCATTTATGTAAATGACATATTCAATCAAAGATTAAACGGAAAAATAATATCATATGCTGATGACACTGTCATAATAATTGAAGGTTCTGATTGGAATATCGTTAATAACTTAGCAAATACTGATATTAATATACTGAAAAATTGGTTCGATAAAAACCTCCTCTCATTAAATACTGAAAAAACTAAATATATCCCATTCTCTATCAATAAATTTAGATTAAAACCAGAACTAAAAATTATAATACATACACTTAAATGTAACGGAACAAATTGCAATCAAGCATGTTCAATACTTAATCCAACTTCTGAAATTAAATATCTTGGTATATATATAGATCAACATTTTAAATGGAAAAAACAAATTTGTGAACTTGTCAAAAGAATTAGAAAATGTATTTATATATTTATAAGATTAAGAAATATTCTTAGATTAGAAAACTTAAAAATAGTGTACTATGCAATTGTTTAATCTATATTGCAATATGGTATTATTGGTTGAGGGGGAACTTATAATAATATTTTAAATCCACTCAAAATTGTTCAAAGATTGATAATTAAAGTAATACTGAAAAAACCATCCAAATTTTCTACTGAAATTCTCTTTTCAATATTCAATGTACCTACAATTGACAAAATATATAAAAAATATTCAATACTACAAATTTACGAAGAAGTATAGTTAAATAACTTACCATTCCATTCATCAGCAAGATATCAGAATACAATCAAAATCCCTAAATTTAGTACAAAGCACATACAAAATACTTATCTCTATCTAGGTATAACATATTATAACAAACTACCATTGTATCTGAAAATATTCAGGAATTTTAGCAAAAGTTAAAAAAATACTTAAAACTACTATAAGAGTCCATAACTCACTATTATTATTGTTTCTTTTAAATCCTTTATTGATAAATCTTGCATTTTCTTAATTATCCCTTGTTTTTGCCATATTATATTATTTACTTTTATCACACATGATATTATATAATTGAACTAAAATTCCCTCACCAAACACAAGAGCCTCGTCTCTTTATGGTGAGGAAAAGCTATTCTTATCTACTATTTTAACACTGTATAAAATGTAAAAATTATGTATTTATTGTAAAAAAAAAAATCTATAAATATTAAATACATAAAAAAAATAAATAAAAAAAACTTCAAACAACGAACTTGTTATTCCCAGAAATCTAAATAACTACTATCCTTTGATAAGAGAACAATATAAAAGAACCTATGAAAATAATGACCCTAAAATTTACAACATGTTATGCTCGATAAAATGTTATGAAAGAAAAAATTTCAGAAGGAGAATGCTGAAAAAATGGTTGTGTGAAAAAATACTTTTTATACTGATCTATTTTTCTCTCTGATTTTCCCTGTCTTTGTATCTTTTCTGATTCTATATAAATTTTTATGGGTTTTGTTTTTATAAATTTTATATACTATGTATTATGAACCTTTTTTTTGATCTTTTGTTATGATTTAAAATAACAAAGCTAAATTGTAATATATGTACAGGTCCAATGTTTAAAAATATGAAGAAGATTCTAAATAAAAATCCATTTACAAACTGCTATCTAGGAGTTAAACCGGACTTTACTTTAATTGTGTAACATTTAAATACATAAATATTTCCAAAAGGAAAATATATAAATAGGTACATAAATTTGCGATAACAACAGGTGTTGAATCGTCAATTGGTGAAAAGTAGAAAAGAGAACCGTCCGACTAAAAAAGTTTCCATGGCTGTGATCGTATCAGCTTTTATTAAAAAAAATCCTCGGTTCTTTAGGTTATTTCTTGATATAACTTATATTTAACCATTCTAACAAACTTAATGACTTATTGTATTCTTTATTAAGAGAACTGTGCCGGTTCTACTTTTGGCATGATATAATAAAGCTTCTACACGTGAATGCTTTAATAAAATTAAACCTGTGCTTGGGGTTTAGCGTTCAAGCTAAATAAACGGATTCTGGCATATAACTAAACCAATGTAAATTTAATCGATATACAGTTTACGTTTTTGTAGTGGTGTATAGTGTATAATGTACGTTGGTATGTAAACAACGCTGTCTTATCCCGTTTAATCACAGGAGACCATATTTGTCCCAGCTCACATAGGTCTCACAGAAATCGTTGTTTTTCCCTTACTATCATAGTCAGAAATGTGATCTAAACGGTATTGAAAAGAGAATACAACAAACTATATATTCAAATCTAAAAGAAAACCACAAAAAAAATAAAATTTACCCCTTTCTGAAACCAAAGTTTCCGATAGCAATTTGAAAAAAAATTATGGAACTTTGTGAATTTTTTAAGAAGTTTTTTACATGAAACGAAAAAAAGTTAGGTGACAGTAAGGTTTATTATTCATTTATCTAATGAAATAAGTATGTTTTTTATGTTTTTTCATTATCAGTAATTTTAGTCAGAAGAAAAAGTAAAGTGAGCCATTTTTAAAATTTTTTAAAGTTTTCGCAAAAAAAATTTATATTTATAAAAATACGTAGTAATTTTTAATATAGAAATATGAAAGCCTATTTCATCACCTTTCGAAAACAGTTTTTAGTTTTGGAATACGTTAACAAATTTTCCATTTATTTGGATTTTATTGCAAAGCGGGAATATTTTTAGCCTCTGACAAAATACGCCAATTTTTTTAGGGGTATGTTGACATCATAAGTTTGCAAATTTTATGTTGTCTAATGGCAAACTTTAAATCACAAAACAAAAAAAAAAACAACAATTAATTTTGTTATTTTATGTGAGTGGTTATTTTTAAAATGTTTCCTGGTCAATAAATCTTGGGTAAACACACAAATACTCAATATTGAATTATACTTCCGTCTCACCAAAATGGGAACTCCAACTAACCCAAACACCTTGAAGTATATATTTTATTGATGTTTTTATAAGAATATGTTTTGTAGCCTTTAAATCCACCACGTGGTAGTCTTTTTTTTTTAAATTTTTATTTATTCATTAAACTACTAGTTACATGTTTTGAGAATTTTTCGACCATCACGCTAGGCACATGCCCGTGTTGTGGTGGTCTTTAATAGCTTCGATCAAGGTTAGATTGTCTTGCATAAACAAGAATGTAAATACATTAAAAGAAAATAAATCTTCGAACTTCTAACATCAGGACGTCCAGTATGTTGAAATACATAGAAAATTTTGTAATAATGAGAGATAAGTGAGTTTTATAAGTTGGAAGGTTTAAAAACACAGGATTTCGTGTAATAAATAAGATTAATTATTACATCATTCATTGTTAAAAAAAACTTTTTTTCATTTATTAAAAACATACCTTCAAACTCATACAAGCTCTTCCGATATTTAATACACCTGCCAAAAATATACTGCTTATTTTGTTTACTGCAATGTAATAAACAATTTATTCATTTCATCATGTTGGTTAACTGACCTGCCCCAGTAAATCTATTTTGATGATGTAAGAATATTCAAGGCTGTCCGAAACGGTGCGTGGCAGAAGGAGGAAAACCACTAGATTTAACACCATAAAAGTAAATCAATATTATATTACCGGCAATAAATATAATTCTCGTTTATTAAATACATGAATACCAATAGCATATTTAGACATAAATGAAAATTTCTATCCCATTTGTTACTAAGAACGATTCTAAAGTAAAACCAGGCAGATGTCGTATCCACGTCATTATGGAGCATTCGAAAGGACGAAAGAATCGAAATTTGAAAGTCCTAACTGGCTTTTTAGAATATTGATGGGTGACTATGATTGACGGAATCTTTTCATTATTCAAACATTTCATTAAGTGAGATTTGAATTCGAATTAAGAATCGAAAATCGAAATCGGTAATCAAAAAAGCAACTATGTTCCATTGGTTACCATGAAACAGGCAGTCGCCTAGTGTGGTGATCTAATGTATGATTTATGTGAAAAATTTAATGTGTATTTTATAAATAAATAAAAAATTAATAGAATTCAAAGCGTAAAATAAGTCGTCCCTTACAGGAACTTTTATTCTTTATAACGATAATATCATATTATTATTATGCTGGGGCCGCATCTGCGCCTATCGTCACGAAGTTTCGCGTAAACGTATTCTTTTTTCAAATTAAAAGAATACGTTTTTGCGAAGCTTCGTGACGATAGGCTCAGATGCGGCCCCAGCATACGGTAAAATGAATAAAAAATAAGTATATAATTAATGTTAAATGTCTACCTCATACTTTGCTAATTTTAATCTAATTTTCATCCGTTTCATGAAAGAAAGCTTTTTTTGCTTGTTTTTAGAACTGTCAATGCCACAATAGTTCTAAAATTTAAAAAAAAACGTATGTTCGCAACACATCTGTAGGAATATGATTGAACACATATGACATTCTAGTATCTTCTTTCGTTTTCGTTTTCAACAAGACGTGTGAGAAAAAAGATTTTTATGAACGGCATTTAGGACGATATTCGATGACGTGCATACGATCTCTCCCTGGAACTAGTGTACTTCAACTTCGTCACAATGTTGTAATAAGCCCCTGGAGTGTATTTATTTATTTCTTAGAATAGTAATTATTGATATGAATAGATTTTTCTATAGAGAACACGTAAAAATAACATTTATTTAAAATTCATCTTTATTAATAACATTACATCGGTGATGTGTAGTAACTCCTGAGTTGAGAGCAGGCGCAGTTTATAACAAAAATGAATGTAACAAACAACACAATATTACATTTAAAATAAAAGACAATCAACGTACGCCTGACAATACATTTTTTTTGTTTATTTAGTAAAAAATTATGCATATATTATACATTATTTATAAAATGTTTCGACTGCCCAACTAGGAGGAATTCCGTTTTAAGACAGTCAACTTAGAAATAGATTAAAATCGATTTATTAAATTTGATTAATGTAAGATCGTTGATGTTTGATCTATCTTGGCTGATGATCCAAGACTTGACGTACTTACACGGAGAAAAATGTTATTCTAAAATACTGTCATTTTATTCGTAAAAACGGGACTGAAGTTCCTACGAACAAATTAACAGGATTTCAATGTTTATTTATCCTACTACGGACATTTTCAGACTGGTAGTTGAAATTCTTATACTACTGAATTTATACAAACTTATGCTATGGGACATTCATTATATAGAGACAATTTTGTGTGCCCCTGCCTTGAATTTCAACTACCAGTCTGAAAATGTCCGTAGTAGGATTAAACCGGTCCCGGTGAAAATAAATAAGTGGAACAAAGTGCAAAAGTTGTTTAATATCAAATCTAATACAATGAAATTCCACCACGAATTAACAGTTCAAAAACTAGACTTATCTAAAAAAAAATTGGCCAAAAGTTATTTAAGAAAGTAAGAGATTTTGCCATTACATTGAATTTAATATGGGAAAAATTATTCGAAATTATTTTAATTTTTAAATTAATTTGAAATATGAGATCGTCAAAAATGACTTAAAAATAAGAGGTCCCAATGAATGTGAGACAAGTGATCCTGTGTTCGAGTCCCAGTTGCGAACTTTACCTTTTAATTTTTCTGTTTATTGTTTATTGTTTATTGTTTCTTCTTCACATTTTAGTTTTCAGTTTACAATACAATTTTTAACCTCACTAGGACAAGCCTGTGTTGAGGTTAACAATTATTTACAAAGTAACAAAACTGTGTCTTGTTAGTTTTCCTATTTTCGTTTCCTATTAGTATTATCTTCTTCTTCAGTGATGAATTAATTCATAAATTAATTAAATGGTACATATCCTCTGATTGAGTAGATTGTTGTAATTTGTTGTTCCAGTTATGTATAATAACAGAGTTTTTATAACTGGATCGTTCTCACACAACGTCAGTTGTTATAACATACTATAAATAAATAAACAAAATGCTTAGGAAAAATTATACAAGTGTAAATCTCAAGGATATGAATCTTAACCAAAGATAGGTAGGCATTTATGATGAATTTAATTTACCTTATCGAACATTTTATTAATAGGTAGATTAATGTGCCTTCCCTATTAGTTATTAGTTCACCCATAACCTCCAAGTGTCCATTGCTTACACATCTTTAATAATCATCAATGTAACTTGTGCATAATTATAATAATTGTTTATTGTAACGGCACGTAACACAAATACAAAGTTAAAATCATTAGACATTACGAATAAATGATGTACCAACTTTGAGTCATGTTATAACGCCTTCGTGTTTTCTGTCTAATATGCAATAACTATTGTGCACATAAAACAATGGCAGGGAAAATAATTAATATTATAATGATAATAATGATTGTTGAGTGTGATGACGTTAATAAAACATATTGAAAATACTACAATAAACCGCCCTAAGTCACCGCTTTATAAATTTGTTTGATTATAATGATAATCATTATACCATCTACTCACTAAAATTATAAATATATTTTTTTTTATTTTAAGAATTATTTTGTTCAAAATATAAACATTATTGATAAAAGAGTAATAATTACATATATTCCAACGCCCTTGAGGTGATTTTTCACGAAAACGGCGCTATATAAATAAACTATTATTATTATTAATTATTAATTTGAAACATTTCGTCTTCCTAATTTTGTATCTATATTTTTTTTTATTTAAAAATGTACTCCCATGAAAAAGCTATGCTTGTGGAAGGTGAGTAATAAGGGAGGAATGTGTTATTTATTTAGTTACTAGCTGACCCGGCAAACTTCGTACCGCCTCAGAATCAATAAATGTTGTGTTTAATTTATTAGCTGAAATAAATTAAGTTTTTATTAAGTTAAAATAAATACTCTAAGTTCAAAAAATGAAATTGAGCTGTTGACTAAGCACAAAATGTTCGGCATACTACACCATTGACAGTTCGAATTGATTCAAATTATGTCGACCAACGCACATTATTTGAAAAGCCGTTCCATACAAAATATATGAAGAAATTAATTTTCTTCATAATTATTTTTTCTGTGATTTTTTCCGATGTTTTAATAGTTATTCTGTTAATCGGGACGGAGACAAATCCAACAAATCAAAGATCATAAAATCGGTTCAGCCGTTCTTGAGTTATAAATGGTGTAACTAACCCGACTTTGTTTTATATATTAAGATTAAGAATATTTTTTTATTACGATTTTTGTTTTTATTATGTACTTAATATTTTTTTTCAATGCGCTTTTGAATTCTTAAGGTCATTTTTAAGGGAACTTATATTTTCTGGCATTTTATTAAATAAATTTGTTCCTAGGTATTTGTAGTTTTGTAGAGCAAAAGTTTTTTTTAAATATCGAAATCGGTAACATGTTTTTTTGCCCGAGATATTTTAAGGCATACCCCGTAAAAAGTGTTTTTTTTTTTAAATAATTAAATTAGCGCCATCTATGAAAGAGAAAATTATGAATTCTTTTAAGAGGGGTAATGTTGACAATTCAGTCTATAAGACTATTTTATTAAATGAACGTCGGTAAATTTTTCCTCTTTGACATTTCGTGGAGGTTAATAAAACTCCAGCAATGTTTTTAAAAGTATCTGGTACCTAAAAGTATTGGATTGTTTTTTTTTCGGTTTATATTAACAAAGGCTGTCTTTAATTAACACTTGTTAAGACGATGGAGAGGCAATTCAAAGAATATGAGTTGACAAAAATTAACACCCGCGCGAAATGCTTGACAAACATGGCATTCATCTTATCTGTTTATTTTTGAAGTACCTTCTTAGGTATTTACACGAAAAATGATGTAATTTTTAATATGCGATATATCAACATTATAGTAACTATTCAAATATCTTAGGACACACATAGCACTCTTCTTAGAATGAATTGCCATATACACCAAAAAATACATATCTTAGGTACCTACCTGTGTAATAAATCGTGCGTCCATTGTTCTATATAATTGCCATTTGAATGTTATTTTAAACAACACATATTTTTAATAACTTTTTAAATATTACAAAGTTACAAAATGAAAGATTCTCTATTGGATTGAGAATAAATACTTTAAATAAATACGACAGATTACATGAGGAGGCATAAGTTAAAAGGTACTAGATCTGGTTCAATGAACTCAAATTTTGCTTTGAATTTAAGTGTCATATTTAAGATTGCAAAAATAATTATGTCAAGCCATAAAGTAAGTACTTACCAATAATATAATGTTTTTAACAAAAAGTTAAAAAGTTAGAGCCTTTTAAAAAATTGGTATTGAATTGTAGAAAATTCAGAATTTTCCGTGATATTTCAATGATTTTCGTTAGTCCTTTTATATTTGAAGACGTCATATTCAATTTTAAACGCGCGTTTTCAATTATAAAAACATGTTTGACTGTATACTTTACATAAATAGGTTTGGAATAAATTCGATTTCGCCTCTCCGAAATAACCAATAAAGAATAAATTTTAAAAAGGTACCCTCGTTATAATATTTAAAGAATTTTAAAAGTACGCCAGCAACACTCATTAAATATTATTATAATATTAATATGTATAATATAACGATCACAGTCTGTGAATCACGCACAAACACGTCACAAAAAAGTGATATTTTTGATTTGTAAATTAAAAATAATCCTTTATCGAATTTACATATCCTGGTTGACGGACACATAAATAGCGGTAAAACGAGTTTTTTTTTGCGAAAACCAACATAGACTTCTGTGTATTTGTATATTGTATTATACGCTAACTATTTCATTAACATAAAATGTCGGCTCATCGGCCAAGTTCGGTTATTGCGTGGATAAACTACGGACTTAAGTACCCAAATCAGCAACCAGTTTTTAAGGTTCTTGATACTTGTACAGTGCCTAGGTCACTGGGAGGTTTAATTACCTCTCTGGTAGGGCCGTGCCTTTTACTATTTATCGCATTTTATTAGTAGAAGTGGACCTTATCCTTCAAGTGTCAAAATCTTGATATTTACGTAACAAGTGACCCGAATATTAGAAGATAGGAGAAGAAATATTTAAAAAGTTCTCTAACATTGCCCAACTAACATTTGGCGCTCATTAAGCCGGTAATAGGAGGAAATGAATTATTTTCAAGTTATTTGTAATCTGTAATTGATTGTCTTTCTTTATTTTATTAAGGCTATCTAATATTTTCGTTGTTTGTTTTTGGGGTGTTATGCCGCGCTGCGCTACCTGCTTCTTTAGCCGACGTTTCGGACAGCGTTGCAGTGTCCATCATCAGGGTAGATCCGGCAGATCCGACGATGTTATTTGTAATAAGTAAAACTATAATAATATCTTTAAAAGTACCTACGTTTCTACACGTATTTTGTGTTTGTGAAATGCAGATAATATTAATGCAAAATTAAATCATATCAAAGACAAGTTTTATTTTAACCTATTTTTATAAACATCTGTGGTTAAAATGTCTACTATTTTTTTTTTATTGATATAAAAGGATGTTAAAATTATTACTTAATATTATATCTACATATTTTTGGGTAGTTTCACTAATTCGTTTTTAAAAAAACAATTCAAAGCATCTTAAGGAGGCATTCTAGTCTGAAATTTCGAAAGAAATTATAATTTTTTTTTGATATTTTAAAAGGTTAGATCTTTAAAAATATGTTCTTAAACGGATTTTTAGAAATTCGAATTATTATAGGAGTTATAGCTATTTTTTGGCGCGACAACTAAACGGGTCTGGCCGGAACAAATTGAACAATACATGGTATACGTTGCCCTACTACCTGCGGATGGATTACCCCATAAAACCTTTCTAATATTCCATACCTATGTAATGTATTTTTAAAGGAAGGTCCTAGTAACGTAACGTAAGTATATCGTGCCATTATATGAATAAAACTGCCTGACACTTATTCAAAACTTTAAACGCGTTTTTCACGAAACTACTTTTTTAAAGCTGGCGTGCATGATGTCTAGAGTTCTACTGAACCGATTTATTTGAAATTTGGTATGAACCTTCTCTAAACATCCCTTTATGGCGCCAAGTAGAATCAGAGAATTTGAAACTTAAAAAAAACGTTAATAACATGTTTTTTTTTCAAATTGTCGCAATTATGTGGAATTTTTTTTTTATTCCTAAGAGGCTCCGGCGATGGCAACATCTTTACTGATTAAGAATCCGTTCGATTTTTTTAAAAGAAGGGTTGCAATCATGCACGCCAGAACATCCCTTTTTTTCATCCCTCACATTACCAACCGATTACTTTTCAAGTTTTGAATATATTTTTTTGTTTAATTTGTATGTATTCTTAAAATATAAATAAACAAATTATTAAAAAATGGATGGTAAAAATTTTCTTCTTTTTTTTTAGAGAGCTCGAAAAAACACCCGAAATTTGTGCCTCTAGACTAGAATACCCCCTTAAGAAAAGTAATAAAACAAGGAATTCAAGGAGTCCAAGGCTTCACAAAGGTGAACAAGGGATGTCTTTTCTAGTTTTCTGTATTTTTGGTTTTGGATTCAGAGGAGTTTTATAATATTTCCTATTATAATATGTATAGAACCTGTGTCTCCCTAGCGCAATACGGCATTGTGCACCTGTGTCTCCCTAGCGCAAATCTTTGTATTTATCATCACTTATGGGTAAAAAGACTTAGTTCGAAAAATCAATTTAACCAGTTAAAAAAAAATCATTTTCGGTGGCATGCTTACTAATATGTTTTTAATTGAGAATTTGATGCATAGTTCAAACGAGGGCAATATAGAAGACAATACAATATTGTATTGTCTCAGCTCCGTGAACAGCCTCAACCGCGAAGAACAGGTTAATGGGACAATACAAGAACTCGACTGTAGTTCAAACGCGAAATGCTGAATAAAACCATGAGAAATTTTATACGTTCGTCAAACTGGTTCGAATTAGTTTGGAACATCCGCCCACAGTTCTCTCTTACCCCGCTGTAGTCCTACAATACAATGCACCGTAAAGAAGTAAGAAGCAAGAAAATGCAAAACGCTCGACTATTTCGAATTTAAACACGACTCAGTCAATTATACTGATTTTGCTAGAATTAATTTCAATGATTTATTCAATTGTTAAACAGACTATTAAAATATGATAATAATATATATTTTTGCACAAATAATAACAAATATTTTAATTGCTGTCAAACGGGAAATTTTAAACTTAAATTATGAATGATAAATAACTTAGATACGACATTGTTTTCGTAAAATTAAAATAATTCATTTAATGGGCCCCTTGCATTATTTTTAATGACTTCGTCGATGTTTCTGTAAATATTTTGAGATAATAATAAATCCTTTTTTAGCTCATGACGTCACTATATAATGTCCGGTCTCCGATTATTTTATATTTTTTTTATAAAATTCCACTCTCACTTTTTTATTTGAGATTTCCTTCTGCTTTTTGAAGTTGACTTTTAATATGTTAGCTGTGTTTAGCTGCGTTTATCAAACGTTGTTTAGCAAAATTATAAAGCGATGGTTTATACAATATTTATGATTATTTTTCAGGTTTCGGATTCTACGGTAGTCATATGAATCCATTTTTAAACAATGAAACACAGGTTGCATTTTGATAGATCGCAATTGCCTAAGGTTCGAAGAAAATTGAATTAAATAGATTTTCTACGAACATTGGTACAGGTCCGTACGGCTTACGAGGCAGTGTGGCACCTACAATATATGTTCAAATTCCCCACAACCTCTGAAACCAAATTTTATTGAAAATATCATTAATTTTTTTTAATTATTTAGTCATTTTCGAATTTTCTCTTTCATTCAGGCTTAAAACATAGAAATTTATTTTAAAATTTGCTGAGAAAGGACTAAAAAAACTAAATTACAGTTTATTCTAAATTTAGTTGAATAATCAGAAAATGCTCTTTTAATCGGTACTAGTTATGTCAGTTCTCATTTTATAGAATCCCCGCATTTTCCCCACACCAAGAATCAAGGTTCTCCTCACAAAACGCCTAATTGGTTTAAATTCTTTGAAATTTTCCGCATTTTGGGAAATTCCCCACAAATTGGCACCCTGTTTCGAAGCGGCTAGGTTTTATAAAAAAATATTTTTGGCTATTTCAATCTTTCTTTTTAGCACCCATAAATTATGCCCGGTCTTTTCGGTTTATAAAAATGATTTTCATTAAATTGCCATGGTTTCAAGAACACACGGAATGTCTTAGAATTTTTGGCTAAAAACTGGAAAAAAATGCGTTGCAAGTTGCCTTTTGTGTTTATTTTATACAATAAAATAATGGTAGATTACTCTAAGCCTTGAATCTTATTTTGCATAATATAGCTAGTATGTATATATTTATATGAAAGCAAGGTAAGTGTGATTCGAAAAAAATAATGTTAAGTAGGTGTCTGTTATTCATAATCATACTTTTAAAATGTGTTCTAATTCAATTTCTTTCACTTCTTTGATCTAGTTTACGGGATTTTTATCGCATATCATAATGCGAATTTATTATTCAGATTGAAGATTAATAGCATTTGGGTTCTTAATTGACTTGTTGTGTATTCGAAAAACTTGCAAACCCAAAATATGGAACACGAGCGCAAATATATTAAGCCTCTATGAAAATCGTTATTGTAATGAGTTAGACGAGATTAGAATAGTTTAAGAGTATCGGTGTCCTCAGATTTATTCAACTTAACGACAGATTACTTGCCTTTTTGATAAACTAGGTTAGTTTGGAGAGTTTTATGTCACTTTCAATTTGCAGCCATCATTGACTCGGAACTCGGATCAGCTGTTGTAGCACATTTTATTTTAACACGTGGTCCGGGCTTGGTAGACATGACATCAATGAGTACCTACTTATGTAATTATTTATATTTCATCAAGGTTTACAGAGTAGATGTTTTATTGTGTAGGAATTGCAATCAAACTTAAGTCGAATACAGTACCTACTCGTACGGATGCATTGCATGCATTCAGAAATTTTCACACTTGTTATTCGACTTAGAAGACAATTTCAGTGGTTTTTTTTTGTATATGCGATGCACACTCAGTCTCGTCTGTATGCACGTGTGATATAAAAATCAAATTTGATGATCATGTAGGTACCTAACTACTTGTCATAGGTCATAATGATTTAAAAGTCAATGTGACCAATATGCACCAAGATGCTGTACTATGCTGTTTCTCAGATACATTTAGTAGGGGCATGACGTTGGGAAGTGCATGCTAACAATATACGCCAACACACACAATCCTATGTTTGTGTTGTTGGGTTAATTCTAGCGCGATCAATATGTATATATATATATATATATATAAATAAATTTCCGTGCTTTCTGTATTGGAAGGATAAAGTTGTATGCCATAAAAGTTAAATATTAACTCATTCGTTGTAGAAAAAACCGGTACTGGAGAAAGTCACATATTTTGACAAATGTACTGACGATTTCGTTATTTTCCTGTCCAAAATGTGTTAAGTTACTTCATTAATCACAAATGAATGACGAATTCAACCCAAAATCTAATGAATGATATTTGAAAACGACTCTGAGTAGATTTCTGTACTGACAAAAATTAGAATATGATATTGTGTAAATTTGTTTCTTAATGGACGGACACAGTCGTTATGCATTTTTTAATGAGTTTTAATGTTGAGTTTAATGACCTACTTTGCAGAGCCGGACTGCAATATATTTCACCAAGTAAAGAGAGAATACATATAAGAAAACTACGTAATTATTTAAAAAAAATATATTTTTTGATTTTCCTTTCACAGATAATCAACAATATGGCATATAATCAAAATTATTTTATATATTTGTGGGATATTATATGAAACTAAAGCGATTAGTAGGGGTTTTGATTGAAAATTGCCTATCTGCATCTATGACCGATCCGGCACTAGTTTTACAGTGACAAAAGGTGACCTGTTTAATATTTCAAAAAAATCACGTTTAGCAAAAAAAATAAACTTGACTATTTAAGAGGCATTTTCCACCATGTTATCGCCCCAATGACATTGATAATCTTATTACATAACATTCAAAACGCCAAAAGCTTGTGAATCTTCTTGTGCCGACATAAAATTAACATTTATTTTTCATATCTAACATTAAATTGATATGAGTGGTGACAAAATAATATTAATTTTAATTTTATGAAATTTTTCCTCAACGAATCATTTACTAAAAATATTATTGTTTATAATATATGTGATCAAATATTTAAAGATTGGATGGTTCAACAAAATACAAGTTCCATAGAATATATTATTTGTCTGCAATAAAAAAATAATTTATGCAACCCATTCCCATGTACATTGTACATTAGTTATTTTGTATTTAAGGTGATGCACCACGTCGTGTAAAATTCGGGATCAGGCAGCTAAAAAGTACACTCCTTATAATAACACCAGCCGCCTGTTTTGATTTATTCACGAAAAAAAACATCGCCAAAAAGCATCTTTAATTTTATTTTGCGAAGCTCAGGCACAAAAGTATTTTAATGTTTTACGATCATTTTCTAAATAATTTAATTTTCCGTATTATACAAAAAAAAAACCTAACCAAAAGGGGTTCGTAAATGCTATTTTGAAAATTTTAAACTTATTTTGTGGCACCATTTTAATTCAAAATTAATAGATTACTTAGTTTAAACCATTTATCCTGCCCGCCTATCCATTGACGCCTTTATGTCTATGCCTATTGTTGTAATTAGCTAAGAAATCCAGCATACAAAAAATATTTTTTTTCAATACGATGTAAAATATTTGACAGTTCTCACCTTTCTTACGAATTCAATTTTTATAACATTTCTTTTGTGATATATTACAAAAATTACATCAAAATAATGTAGATAAAACGAACTTCCTAATAATCACTCAAATCTATGCTTTCCACAATGGATTTATATCAAAAACAGTGAATAAATATAGACTTCGAATGTGACAGCTATCATATTATCAAGCGGCAGCCATTTTGTCCGCCATCTTTGGTGCCCGGCGCGTCTTTAGCAATTAATATGAATTATTCGGAGTGGCTAAATACTATCCAGTAATTCGTAATGTCAAGAACGAGAATGGCCCAAGCGATTCTGACCTTGTTCTTCATATAATTTTTTTTATACATAAGGGGCAAAATCGCTTCAAACATCCGGACCCGCCGCCTGGTGGGACTACGGCCTACAAGAGGTAAGGAAACCCTAATGAAGGAAGCTTTGCTTACGAAACATGTTGGTTTTACAATAAACGTGGTAAAAACTAAGTAAATAATTTTGAAATACACATGTATTCTACTCGCAGTATTTAATCACATGATTTTGCATTGCTTAATATACCGGTAGATTATCAATTTTAGGTAAATCACAAAATGTTGTGAATATCTGGCTATTTAGACTTGGTCACCAAACATGGCCAAATCCATGACAAACAAACGTTTCAATTCTGAATGATTGTCTTACACCAAGGCGATACCGAGAGAATCTTCCACTCTGGAACATACCGCAAATACACTATATATTATTTTAAATAAGTAAATTGTGAAACAACACAAATAAATCGGCTGGCTAGTCAAGAGCCTTACCCCTCGACCACGGAGGCCGTGAAAACAATTATAGTTTTATAATAAACTAGCTGACCCGGCAAACTTCGTACCGCCTCAAAATCAATAAATATTGTTTTTAATTTATTAGCGAATTGATTCAAATTATGTCGACCAACGCACATTATTTGAAAAGCTGTTCCATACAAAATATACGAAAAAAATTATTTTCTTCATAATTATTTTTCTCGTGATTTTTTCCGATGTTTTAATAGTTATTCTGTTAATCGGGACGGAGACAAATCCAACAAATCAAAGATCATAAAAATCGGTCTAACCGTTCTTGAGTTATAAATGGTGTAACTAACCCGACTTTGTATTATATATTAAGATAATATACTTATTTTTGGAGTCTTATGCCGTGTTGCGCTTGCAGTGTTCACTATACTCCAATAAACATGCCCATAAATACTCCAATATCCCAAAAATAAATTCTTTTGGCCGTGAAAATTTAAAATCATTATTCTCATTTATTTAAAGTGATGTTAATTATAGGCAGCTATCAAACAGTTATATTTAGATTTTGTGTCTATTTTTTCTGTCTAAAAATCAGGTCAATGTTATGAATACCATGATGTAATATATTTTAGAATGTGAAGTAACTTATAACTTGCTTTAAATTAATCAAGTTATTTGATATCGGCTTTTTTAACAAATGCCCTCTCTTCTAATTAAACAAGTTTTCAAGGTAGTTCTTCCATATATGTATATAATATTATTTATTATTAATGTGTATAATCCTGTATATATTCATATATACAGAATGTTAAGGTACGTACTTGACTTACTTTAACCAGTGATTCCTGACATTATTTGGAGTAAAAAATTAAATGAAATTTTGGTCTCCGGTGACTTTTTTGACGACATATTTTTTTTTATTAATTTTTTTTTCTTAAATATCAAACAAAAAAATTCTTTCGCATGACGTCACTGGTCACTCAGCCGAGTAACCGTCCCACCACTTACCCCGCCCATAACTGTCCAACACCTGATCTTTTATGTTTTTGTAGAAAAAAAAAACATAAAAAATGTCAGCGGAGACCAAAATTTCATTTACATTTTTTACTTTAAATAATGTCAAAAATAAACTAAGTCAAGTACGTACTTTAACACCCTATAGTATTTGTGTTTTACCAGGTTTCATGACAAAACACGTTTTGTCATTGTTCTATTTTATTCCGTTACCACAAAAATAAAAAAATAAAAAATGGCGTCTTTCTAAGAATTTGTTTAATTTATTCCAGGTCTTGATGAGACAGTAAAGCTGGTGACCAGCATGGGAGGCACCTGCAAGGGGTACATCGTAGATCTCGCCAACCGACAGGACGTCTACAGGGCGGCTGCACTCGTCAAGGCAGACTATGGAAGGGTAAATTTTTATCTATCTAGATTACTCTATAGGTAATATCCCTTCGCATTCAAAATCCAACAAATTGTTAGCTTAATCGGGCCGCTAACAATAATAGTCCTTATGTAAATGGTGATTAGGTTTAAATTCTCACTTAACACAGGCCGCCTATTTTGATTCATGCAAGAAAAAAAACGTGTGCTTTATTTTATTTTGCGAAGTTCAGGCATAAATATTGAAATATTTTACGATCATTTTCTAAAGAACGTTATTTGCCGCACTATACAATAAAAGCATTACTGAAAAGGGGTTCGCAAGTAAGACATTTTGAACTTTAAAGCTTTTTTATAAGCACTTTATTTTTGGTACTTTATTTTTTCTGGGTTTATAAAAATAAACCTAACCTTACCTAACCTAACCCAACCCACGTAGGTCTCGAACTGTGATAATGGACTTTGAAGTTATGCTTTTTCAATATGTACCCCTATGGATACCTTTTTAAATACATGAATCACAATTTGAGATTCTAAAATTAATTAAGGTCTGTAGATAATTGGTTAATATAGCGCCATTTTTGTGAAAAATTTCCTCAATGGCGCTGTGATTCCAATTTGAAATATTTCACATACGATAATTTAGAAGTGAGAATGCGAAATGTGGCAAACAATTTCTGATAGGCGCTTTTATTATTCTCACGTTTACGGAACGACGACGATACAAAAAAGGAATAAACGTACGTTGCCTAAAACAATAATGCTGCAACTCTTTCTTACACATTAAATAATGGCGAGACAAATAATGAGACACGCAGTACATACATTACGCCTGTTTCCTACAAAGGAAAAAAGTAGTACTTTGGAGGAAACAAACATACGTACATTGTTTGTGTGACTATTATTTAGTGCGTGAGAAAGATCTGCAAAATTATTGTGAAAGGAAAGGCACGATTATTGCCCTTTTTGTGCCGTCACCGTGACATAACCATGGTAATTATAAAAGTACCCATTAACTAGAGATTAGTTTAAGTACCTAGTAGAAAATCTATAATACCTAACATCGATATACTATATATTATGTTCTAACACATATATATTATGTTCTAACTACATGCTATGTTCACACATATTATAACATATAACTACCTCGTTTTGAATAGAAGGTCAGAATTTAAAAGTAACATTACCTTTCAAGAATAACGCCATACGATATTAATCATTCATGTACATTTCGCTAACCATGATCCATCATAAAGTAATAATATTGATAAATTGCGAGTTTCGTTGCTTACCACACGTTGGTGTCATTGCCATGAAAAAAACTTATATTTTCACGAAGCTCGATAATACTAGTAGATTCTTACATAATTATTAAAGTTAGCTCAAGTACCTACCTTTGAAAAGCTTAAGATTTTCTTTATTTGGTGGCATACTTGGAAAAATGGCGTTTGCCCAACATAACAGTGAATAGCTTACGTAGATAATAGTTTATGTATAATCAATTGTAAACGTGACTCCGATGAACTTCTAGATATTATCCTGAGTAGGTAACCTTCTTGCCAATCATTATTGAAGGTTATTGTTATTGTATTGTATAACAATATTATAACGTGATTTAAAAAATAATCGACCCCAAAAAATATTATTTATTTTAAACATCCTTTCTGCACAACGTAATTTCATAAATATTTATAAATGTACTCATAAAACAAAGAAGGAGATGATAAATAAAAAGGAAATTTGAAATGCTTTTTTTACCAACGAGGAAAAGTTTCGCTAAAAATTCCCTCATTCTCGGCCACGCCAATTTATAAGGAAAAAATCAGCAGAAATATGTCAATAAATTACATTTTTAAATTCTAGAAAATAAAATAGGACAGTTCGTTAATAATAAAAAATATTACTTAATGTAAAAAAAGGTTTTTCAGGAGAGCAAATTTACATTATAGCGTGTGTAATAAATTAAATTAAATATTTAACGATATTTGCCCAGGTATTTTTAACACATGGAAAAACACGTTTTTGGGCATTAGTGAATCCATTTAAATGGTTATATTTCATTAAACTCCCGCAGTAAAATAATTTTAAAATAACCTCTATAACTGAATATACTTTTTTTAATTTATTCACTTCCGCTTCTTTCATTTTCTTTCTGCTTTATCATCTCTTATTAGTTTCAACTTATAATTTCACAAAAAATTATTTCACCTTCACCTTTTCAATTTTTATCCATTCTCGGGAATACCCTCGAAGGAAATACGTACACAGAAAGCCAAATGCAATAATAGATTTGACGAAAACATTTATTTCAATCGCTGGTATAACGTAATAAAAATGTCTTAACAATGAAAAGTAAGGGTATTGTGCTATTTTTCGTTAAATTAAAATATGACCATGTGTAAAGTTTTCCTTGAAAACACTAAGAAAAGACCTTTGTGACAAAATATTCACAAAATAAAGTCTTTGTACGAAAGCAAATATTTAACCACACCGATATTCTAACACCAAATCCACACTTGTGCTATTCTTAGTATTAGTATATGTTTGATTATCCACGTACGTCGCGAGTTAAATAGCATTATTTCTAATGATTTTCTGATAAAAAGTGACAAATAAGCCGTGTATTCTCTTAACCGCATAGATAAAAAATAGCTTTACTAAAGTTCCATAAGGTAAGTATTGAAATGTTTTATCTGAATTTGAAAGTGGCTGTCTAGTAAGCAGTTAATATACTTCTAACTGCAGACAAGCTTTCAATTTTCGACCCCATGGGCATTCCAAAAATGGAATTTCATAATTGGTAAGGCTCCAACGGTTTTCGAGTCAATTTTAATGTTTAGTTTTTTTTAAATTTACACCCTATCTTTATTTTTACACTCTTCGGTGCCATGGTCACAAATGAAAGAATTTTAAAAGTTTGCTTTTTAAAAAATATTTTTAATGGTATGTAATTCAAAAGAGAAAAGTCTTGAACTTTCTGTTTTGATCAATTTTTAGACTTCGCTATTCTGTGACAATATTTCATCATACAAACTTTTAGTTATTAGCGCTATTTTTTTAAAATTGAGTGTTTTTTACTAATTTAGAATTACTATTAAATGGACAAATTTGAAGGAAATTTGCCAGCGTGGCCTCCATAAAAAAAATTACACCACGAGAGCACAAACTGTAAAAGAGCAAAAATTATATTATTTACATTTAAAATATTTTTTTGAAATTAATCCCCAATCAGGGCACAGTTATTCGGAGTAAGATAATATTAAAAGGGGTTTTTAAAGAAGACAATTTTATAGAACTTGAAACGTGATTATTTTTTTCAAAGTTATATAAAACATATTACATAAGATCATCTTTTAACCAGATTTCGACGGTTTTAATGACTTTAATAATCACGGTGAGCCATTAAAACATGTTCGTGGTCTTGGCGATGACTTGAAATACATTAGAATAAATAATGAATAATTAGCACAATATCAGACTATCCACTTAATTTTTACAATTTCGCGGTATTATAAATTTTACGATAGTTAAATATTAATGGGCAGATTGACGATAAGAAAACACGTTCAAGAGTTACCTTAAGTTCGTGTTCGGGCAATAAATTATTATTTTGACACCTGTTGTTCATTAATATTTGAGATTTCTTAAATTCTTTAATTCTTATGGATGCGGATTATTTCGGATTTTTGGTTTAATCCCAAGGTCGCTTTACAAAATTAAAGGATAAGTTTAAAAGGCAATCTTTAACAATAAGAATAGTCCTTCAGCATATTTCGATATAAAATATAATATTATATACGTGTATTAAAGTTTTGTAAGTTTTATACATCGTTGCTACACAACAGACAATAATGAATATCAAGCTATGAACGAGATGTCAAGTTTTTCCAGTTTTTAATTGTCAATATTTCATCAATTTTTTCATATTTTTCATTATAAAATCGGTATTGTGCTACTTAACGTCACTCATTATATTTTAAGATTTTTTCAAGTTATTAGAAAAAACCGTTTTCCTCGAGGCCTATGTCATCTTTGGGGATGATGTGTGGAGGGGCTTTTTAAAAAATGGAAGAAGTTGAAGCTCTGGGAAAGAAAGTATGAGGGGTGGGCAGGAATCTGTGGGTCAGTATGTCCAGGGGTGACGGACGTGAGAATCAACACGTAAGTGTAAACGTGTCCAAGAGTGACGGATGTATGAATCCCTTCCTCCCACTGCGTCCCTCTCGATTTGGCCCGCTGTGTAATGTGGCTAAACCTGTGGGCAAACCACCTCCCGCATGGCGGGCCATAGCCAAAAGACCTAGACAAACTTCACCCCATGAACCCGGACACCCCTGATTGGTCACCAAACGTAGCGAACCACTACGTAAGCGTGCTTATTAACGTAAATTATAAACAAATACATAATAGTAAAATGCCACACTGATGAAATACACAATAGTAAAATGCCACACAAATGAGTCCCATTATTGACATGCATAAGGTCATTTGGAACCAAATTATACAAAAATAAAGTTGTCTGTTTGTTCGTATAATAATGCTGGATACCTTTAAAGGAAAGTGTTGAGGAGAATATGTGGTCCAGTGAAAGAGGGGGAACAGTGGCGCATCCGGCACAACAAAGAACTATATGATATATATCAGGCCCCCAACATCTCAGCCCATATGACACTCCTCAGGTTGAGATGGGCTGGGCATTTACAGAGAATGCCGGACACACGCGTCGCAAAAAGAATTATGACTGGACACCCAGGTGGAAGAAGAAAAGTGGGAAGACCCAGACTGAGATGGGAAGACGAGATAAGGGGAGATGCAGCACAGCTTCTCCAGATAACAAACTGGATGTCAGCCGCTAAGGACAGGAGGAGTTGGAGGCGAAAGTTGCAGGAGGCCAAAGCTTGATATGGGCTGTAGCACCATCGGAGAGAGAGAGAGGGATACCTTTGACTGCATATTACTTTATTGAAAGGGAATAGATGGTTACGTCACAATGACATATAAAGAGAATATCCCAACATGTGTGAGATAAAATGTGAAATTATTAAAATAATATTTGTTTGTTGTTTTCAGGTGACGTTATTGATCAACAATGCTGGCTTGGTATCCGGGACTACGTTATTAAAGACACCTGACCATCTTATTCAGAGGACCTTTGATGTCAACATATTAGCACATTTCTGGGTAAGTGTAACCTCCACTCCTATTTTTATTAATAATTTTATTTTTCAAATTGCAAAATAATTCATAATTGATGTTTGAATAAGTTCACGGCTGTCATTGGAGATAAAATACTAATTTATAAAATATTAACAAATTGCGATAAAGTGGAGGTGAAAATCTTTTCGCTTCAGAGAAGAGAAATGACAGACTAACTTGCTCGTACCTCCATCATAAGCAAAAAGGCCCCTGGAAATATTCAATGGTCACATTCTGGTGTACGAAACCTTTCATATTAATTTATTCACCTATTGTAGTAAAAAGTATATGAGAATGAGACAATTGAAAATCTCCAGCTGCCTTTTTCTTTATACAGTCAGTATAGGTGTTGTAGAAGAAAAAAATAAATTAGTTTTTGCAATATTTTGATGGAAGACCGGTGCAATAAAAAATAACCCACGCCGTATCCGCGTACTAAAAAAAATGTAACAAAACGAGTTCTTAAGGCCCTCCGCTCATAGAGAAACTGAAACTAAACTAAAATTGGCTGGTTGCTATGGTTATAATCAAACTTCTATCACGGCGCCACTCAAATTTAATTTCGCTTATGGAAAACTGAAAAAAAAAACAGTTTGCAACTCAATTCGCTATCCTGTGTATGTAAATATGATGGTCCGTACACTACATAACTTCTCAAAAAGCCGTTGTCAACGCAACGCAAGCAGTAAGTCGCAACTCGCCGTGTTAGCGCCTCCGCCCACTGAGGCAACTGAAAACTCTCAACTGCCAACTGTCTTTGTATGACAATGTGATGGCCCGCACACTTCACAATCACACAAAACACCGTTGTCAATGGTAACGCAAGCGGTGACTTGCGACCATCTTGCGACTGTCACTGCTCATTGCCCTGGGCGGCCGTTGCTAGTTGCGAGCTGTCAGCTGATTGTTATTCGTCTATGGTTAAACAAGCTTTTTGACCAATCAAGACAGAGAAAACAGCCGGTTTTAGTTGATTTTCAGTTGCCTCAGTGGGCGGAGGCGCTTAGTTGCAACGGACAACGACACGCCAGTTCCTGGTTGCCATAGATACGCCAGTTTTGTTGTCAGTTTTCGAGTTTTTTGTTTTGTTTTTAAGTGCCATCGCTCACAAGGCAATTAAAAAAAATAATGGCTGCTAAACTCGCCATCTCAAAAACCCGCTATCAATGTCAACGTAAGCAGTGACTCGAAACTCGCCGTGCTAGTTGCTACGATGACCGATGATTGTTCTTCGTCTACGGTTAATCAAGCTAAGATAATTACTGAAATCGTAAAATTGAGTAGCGCCGTGATAGAAGTTTGGTTGGAAACCATACCAACCAGCCAGTTTTAGTTTGGTTTCAGTTTCTCCGATGTGCGGAGGGTTTTACAGTATTTGTTTGGCACTCATAATATATTTCTTATTTGGAATATAGCTACTGAGGTGAAATGAGGAACAGTACAGAGTTTTAGTACCTACTGCAGTTTTATTAAATCAGGTGAATAAATAAGCAATATTTATAAGCGGTGGAGCCAACTCCTGATGTCATAGATTAAAAAAATATATATATAATTTTATTTTTATTTTGTAAAAAAAAAAAAAATATTTTTATGTTGTTTCTGTATTATTTTCATTCTGTTTTCTTTCACTATGGATGCAGTATCTCACAATATATATATTTGTTATATTAATTTGATATGTTATATGTATAATATGGAGCTCGTGGGATCGCACCACCCTCCCCGAGATCTGGAATAAACAAGAAAAAAAAAAAAAAAAAAAAAATAAATAAATAAATAAGCAAACTTTTTTATGAACGTTAATGGAAAGAGTTAATGTGAAACATTAATGGAAAAGTTACATACAAGTTAATTAATATTTTATGTTCAGCGAGTCCAAAGTGCCAAATATCTTGTGACTCATTTTATTAGCTTCAGACTTTAACTGAAGTTGTTTGCCAATTAGTAGCTAGAATTGTTTTTTTGCCTTTGATGAAAAGGCAATTTATAAAAATTGTTGTTTTTTTTCGGCCGATGTACATATTATTGTACATAAAATTATAAATTTAAAATGTATGTAAGAAATGGTCGCAAAATAAAATATGATGTCACCTACTTTGGTCGACGAGCTTTGAACATTATTATAATGGTTACGTTTTAAGATTTTCACGGCCAAAAGCATTTTCGTTGTTTGTTTTTGGGGTGTTATGCCGTGTTGTGCTACCTCCTTCTTTATCCGACGTTTCGGACAGCGTTGCAGTGTCCATCATCAGGGCAGATCCGGCAAATCCGTCGATGTTATTATATATTATATATATATATATATATTATTATAATGTCCGCAAAAACACAATGAAAGATTATTTACTGTAGTAATCCAATGTTTCCGCCTTTTGTATTAAGTTAAAATCTTGGATTCAACGTGTAACTGGAATAATGATTTAAAACATTTCAGTAGAATTCTTTCATTTTGATATGTCGGCAGATTTTACCGCAAATAATAATAAGATATCACTGACTCAAAAAACGACAAACCTGAATAGAACCTGATCAAAAAAAAAAAAAAAAAATTTTTTACCGAAGACTATAATTTTAATAGGTAACTTTTCTTAAATCTGGCTTTTGTACATGTTTAGTTTCTTTATAAGAGATATTGTCATAATACGCTATATTTTATATCTGTGTGTCACAATACTAGTTAAGATGCTAGACTTTGCACCACACGCGGAACACACGCGTCTGTCATTTTGTCCCGCTCATAATAAGCTTACACACATTTTAAGATAGGTACATGCGAATGCGAAATCTAGGAATGGGACAACGCTCATATTTTACCTACATAAATCACTCGAAAAAGGATTTCGGGAGAAAACATTTTTCTACTCCCAAACTTTCACAAAAACAAAACTATGTTCTCGAAATAAGAAGCCATGTCGGTATGTTCTTATAATTTTGTAATTCTTTATGAGAATTAAGTTAGCAGCACTTTTTCCTTAAGTCATTTTTTCGATAAATTATACATGTTTGACAGTGTATGTGTACGTGTACGTTACTACGAAACGCATCGAAAATTTAAAAACATACCGACATAACTTTTTCCTTCTAGAAGGTAATTTAAACTAAATATATTAATTTCATGCAATTTTCGATGGAGAAAAGTGTTTTTTCCCGGACGTCCTTTTTGTATGGGCCGAAAAGCGAAATCTATCGCCTTAACGTGTTAAGCGACCAAGAGTGACGCAGATGTTATGAAATCAATAAAAAACGTCATTTGTCCAATAAAAAACACACACTGTTGTGAAACGTAATAAGGCAATGTTCATAATGAACTTGAAGCGTAATCGTATAATATACATATTATATTAGTGTCATAAGAGTCGCATTAAATATTTTACGTAAACTTTTATTATGTCGAATAATTTGGGAAAATAATTCTATGGAGTATAAATCATAGGCGTAACTGTGCACATAAAAACATAAAACCAGAGGCACAATGTAAAAGAGAAAAAAGCCATTCAGCAATGGCGTTGTATTAATTTTCAAATATTTGCAGTGCTATTTATGCATAGATGATGTAGAATCGAGGTTATTAGAGCCTTTTTATGTACTCGTATAGGTATACTAGCTTCTGCCCGCGACTTCGTCTGCGTAGGATTAGTACTTCGAGTAATGTATTTTCTTTTCCTAGGTCCCATCTACGTTTATACCAAAATTATTAACCTATTTATTTATAATATCTATAATTCTTGATTCGATTCAAAGTATTAGGCTAGTACTTCAAATTAATTCACTAATTTTAATATTTTCTAAAATAGAATTTTGATTTAACAATCATTGTTTTGCAAAATGTCATTCTCAAATTTTGACATTTTCTATTAAACAATAATTATTATTTTCAGTATATTGAAAATTAATAGCTAGCTTTATAAATTGTAGCCTATGTTATTCTGATGTATGAGCTACATTATTGTAAAGTTTCATTCAGTAAATTTTTGCGTGAAAGAGTAACAAACACACATACATCCATACAAACTTTCGCGTTTATAATATTAGTAAGATTGCCTTTGAAGACATTCAAAACTTTCAAATTGAAACCTCATTTAGCAAACTATCATGACAAGGATTTATTATAAATGTATTCATATAAATTGTGGCACATGGGGAAAGATGGGAAAGACCACTATTCGGAATCAAAGCGTTGCTTGAAATGGCTTTAGCCGTACTCAGAGAGGAAATAATGTTGTTAAATAATTTACATTTGTTTCCAGACCACCAAGGCCTTCCTCCCCGATATGATGGAAAACCAGGAGGGACACATCGTGACCATCGCGTCCATGGCCGGCCACGTGGGTGTGGCGAAGTTGGTGGACTATTGCTCCACGAAGTTCGCGGCGGTAGGCTTCGACGAGGCACTGCGGGCCGAGCTGGAGGCCATGAACGTCAAGGGCGTGCACACCACCGTCATCTGCCCCTTCTTCATTCGGAGCACGGGCATGTTTGAGGACGTGCACTCCAGGTTTGTAATTTTTTTCTGTTTAACTCGGCCATTTGGCATTTCGTCTGTCTGTAAATTTGTTTGTTACGTTCCGGTTCTGGTTCATAATGATTGTCGTGTTGGATACTATATTTTTATCCCGCCATAGTACGCATGCTCGTGGTTTGTTGGTACGTGCATTCAAATCGGAATGATCATTATCGTGGTAGGTACCTTCCTGCCAGCCTATTGTCATCGAGATGGTGACATTTCTTTGGACAAATTGTATAATTCCTTTTTTGAAATTTTAAAAAAATTGTTACGTAAAATATTTACGATTAATAATTAGTTTATATTGTCGTTGGTATGTCTTCCACTCCCTCTATAGCTCATGGTAAAGAAGGGGGGGGAGATTATAGGTGTGTGTGACACTACAACATATAATCTGTTCAGGCCACGCCCAAAAAAAGCTTGATGAGTATAGCATGATCTAACACATACATTAATCAAAACCAAAATTTCCTCAGAAATCATAAGATGTGTAAGTAGGTACTGAAATACCTACGTACTTATTTATAAACCGTTAATATTTTACGTAACATTATTTTTTAATTTCAAATGAGGAGTTTTACATTTATGCAAAGAAATGTCACCATCTCAGAGTGGAAGATTATTTCAGTATCGCCCTGTTGTAAGACCACCATTCAAAATTAAAACGTTGCTTGCAATGGTTTGAGCTGTAAATAGCTAGGTACTTCCCCACCTTCCTCTACCTCATCTCCTCCCCCCCCCCTACTACACTCAGCCTCACAACATGCACCATATGGGGATGACATAGTCTCACTGGCTCCAAAAGGTTGGAAGCCGTTGGGACTCTTGTGCGGTGTTCACATTAACAAAAAATAGTCATGGAAAAAAATATTAATGGAACATAACTTTGCTATGTTCCATTATTTTGATTGTTTTCTTCCTCATAATTCATAATCCAAACCTGTTAAACTACTTCAGTAGTTGTTGTCAACAGTAAGATACATAATTATGTGCAAAAGTATGAAGGTTATAATTTAAACAACTTTGCTATATATTTATAAAGGTAAAATAATATTAGAGCAAGTCTTTGTGAAGAAACACGGGATCATAAAATAGAATTAATAAAGGTAAATAAATCAAGAATATTTAGAGTTGAGACAATTTGGTGATAAACGTGAGCATAATTGAAGGTGTTAAAAAACTTTTAAAGGGTATAAAATTATGAAACTCTGTTTAAATTGCATGAAACACAAATAATAGGAAATTACATTTTAAGTTCAGTATTTATATTGACACTTTTACTTAGCGTTAGTCGATAAATTTATTGTGGGAAATAGGTCAATAGCCCAGTCAATGGGTTGTCAGAAAGGGGCGTTAATTTGCCAAAGGTTATGTAGTTCTAGTTTTTTGGTGTGTTGTTTGTACTATGAGGAATCATTTTTTAAGAAAGTGCAAGTCACTATGTATATATATTTACTCGTGTCCCGGTTTACTGATGAAAAAAAAAAAAAAAAAAAAAAAAAAAAAAAAAAAAAAAAAAAAAAAAAAAAAAAAAAAAAAAAAAAAAAAAAATATCTATAAACTTCTATCTCCGCGCTTTGAGAAAGGAAGTGTTCAATTACATTATAATAATTTTTATTATAATCAGTGTATAATCATCGCTGAGTTGTTTCACTTGCAAGAATTATTCAAACTCATCTTAATAAGAAGAATCTTAAGAATTTTAAATAAAAATACAAAAATAATGGAAATCGATGCATAAAATTCTTCTTTCCGAAAGTCATCAAGTCATTCGAACAATGCATCAAAAAGCAGGTCTACGGAAAATAAAAGGTTTTTACAGATAATAACCATTTGAATACGAAGATTGTTCTGTTTTTGTTGCATCATTAATTAAGGTTGTTCTAAGGTTAATTGAGTAAACACGTCGATTAAACAAATGTATTATGTCTGTTATGATATGGGTCATACAACAATACAGTAAAATAATAGTATATACATGTTCAAACCACATACGTAGATGTTGTGAAAAGGAATTCAGAGTATGGAGAGCACAAGCCAATGCCTTTTCTAAAAACTAAGGGTTGTCGTACATCCCAAATTAGCTATTGTGTAAATGATTTTTGTTTGATAAAATACTACAACTCTTAGGTATAATTTTAGAGAACATCACACAGCGTTTATTTGTTTGAGTTTGTAACGCAAACATCCTGGCGGGATCGGGATATATTCAGAAATAAATACCAGAAAATTTAATCGGACATTGCACCCGGGGACAAAGTTTCTTTTCTCTACAACTCTAAGCTCTAAACCGTTAAAAATATGAAGTTAAATCCGAGTCACATTGGCGAATTGTGAACTTTGACCAAAAATATTACAATTGTTATTACGCTTTCGTGCATTGTGAATTTCAGAGACATTTTTTGCAGTAATTTGCGTCAATTTGCGCTAATAAAGTGGCAGACGACCATGAAGAGATCAAAATAAAAAAAATATATAAATAGTTTGAATACAAGTGGCGTTAATGTATTTTAAGTAGGTACCTACCATTATTATTGCTATTATCTGTGCTTTTTTAGAATAAATATAATAAAGCATTAAATCTAAGAAGGGTATGCAAATAACAGATAATATTAAATTATTTATAGTGACTTCTAATATTCGACTATCTCCGCGAGCAGGTACCTACAAAAAATATGTAATTGTCAGTAGGCATGATGCGTTTGTATAAAAACACAATTAAATTTCATTGCTTGTAAATTGACAAATAAACAACAAAACCAAAAAGGCACTATTAAAAATGAATAACTTTAATTTTAAAAGCAAAAAAATGTTTGTCCAGTGTTAGCTAAATCTTTCTAACTCCGAGCTGTGGTGCACTGATATTTGCAACACAGTTTTCCTGACCGAAATTATTATTTCAAACTTTTAAAACGTCTGCTTTTAGCTCGCAACGGGATTTCTTTCGGGAGCAGTGGAACTTTGAAATATCAATTTAACTATTAAAAATAATGGGATAAGAGCTCTGTTATGATTTAATTTGAAAAACAGGTAGGAAACTATTTCTACTTCAATTTTGTCGTGAGTTATGGAACAATGACATATTAATTTTATTTATCTATCACACAATAAGACTGTTATGCTTCAGTGACGAGAATCCCTTTAATCTACCTAAAGATAGATTATACCCATTCTTGCTAACGTACGTATTACTGAACGAACTTTATCTGCGAAATGTATTTCGAGAGAAGGTTGAATTCAAAGTGCAATGTCAAGAGTTTTAGGTTACCTGCGACGCACAGTGGGCTGAAAATCGCCTTTTATAGACATAGAAACTTAAATTTTCATGGGTCTTTTTTTGGCTAGAAATGGATTCTGCTGATCATTACTATGCTATAAAATTTCGTATGAAGCAATTGCGTGTACAAATGAAGGAGTTATAATTTTTTAAAGAAAAAATTGTATGGCACTGACATTAAAAATGAGGCTATCTCTGGAATCATAAGGTTGGCCATTACATCCTTACACACAGATATACTAATATTTATTTGTATTTTTTTGACATACTTCGTATTGTGGCGCAACTTGCTCGTTTTTTTTTAAATCCTCAATGTTGAAAAAAAAACTTTTTTTATATTGATGATTCATTTTAATGCAAAATTTTGGTTTATAGTGCCAATAAAATATTGTAAACTAGACAAAGCATACTCATATGTAAAGCATTTAAGCATTTTTGCATTAAAATGAATCATCAACATAAAAAAAGTTTTTTTTTCAACATTGAGGATTTTAAAAAAAACGCGCAAGTTGCGCCACAATACGAAGTATGTCAAAAAAATACAAATAAATATTAGTATATCTGTGTGTAAGGATGTAATGGCCAACCTTATGATTCCAGAGATAGCCTCATTTTTAATGTCAGTGCCATATAATTTTTTCTTTAAAAAATTATAACTCCTTCATTTGTAGACGCAATTGCTTCATACGAAATTTTATAGCATAGTAATTGATCAGCAGAATTCATTTCTAGCTAAAAAAAGACCCATGAAAATTCAAGTTTCTATGTCTATGAAAGGCGATTTTCAGCCCACTGTGCGCCGACAAACTCGTTTACCCTTTTAAAATGTATTGTTATAAGCATAAGCGAATGAACTTTGCATGTTCGTTGCGATCACGTGCAACAAATCAATAAAATGTTTATGCTTCGTTAACTAACGGCAATAAGCTTATTTAAGCTTCTTCCTTTTTTTAAATATAGATTTACAAAAATCACTAATCAGCAGACTTTAACTTGTCACATCTCCGCCATTTTGACATTTACCACTCAAATACGTTAACGGTCCATCTATAGCGGTATCCGTTGGATTCCGGGTGATCAAAGTCCGTCGAAATTTGATGATGGCTTTTCTTGACGTTTGATTAAACAATACAATTTATGAAAATGGCGTTGATTGATCATAAAACAACTGTCCCCAAAACTGTGTTGCGACTTTTGATAACCTCCTTTGTTTTAGTATATTGGATCCACACAGGATTCTGTGGATTAAAAACCTGCGAGTTGCAAACCACGTTGAAAGAATAAAGAATGCTAGATGATAGGACACTGAAATCCATAACGAAGCAGTTACCTTAGAAGCGACTCAATGGCAGATCGAGAAATTGACTCCTGAGGCCCTAGCACGCTCGCTCTATAACGATCGATAGGATAACTATCTGTAACTTCTCATCGTTCCCTAGCATGACTGCAAATCGCCAACGAATAAGCGACAGTTCACAATGACTAAGTGTCCGTAATACATTCGACATCAACTGTTGTTTTAACGTTAGCAGTTATCCTAGGGAACCATGAGAAGTCACCGAAAGTTATCCTGTCAATCCTTATCGATCGAGTGTGCTAGGGGGCCTCTCAGTACGGCGAAATCGATAACTTTACAATATCGGATCAATGGACGTAACTGCCGATGATTTTATAGCACAGATTTTATAGTCAGACTGATATGGACAGGGAATAAACAATAAATCGATATATGCTGGCAACATTGAAAGTATTTTCAATGAATTGACATAACGAAATATCAAACGCCAAGCAATTATGTGAAAATATTAATAAATTTTCAATGATGAATTGAAATACTGTCCTGAATATGCACTGGCAGTGGGCATTCACTTTTTTAATAACTAAATGTTAATGAGGTCTTTAGTCACATTTCAACCATTTTCATTTCTCAAAGGTCAAACGGAATAAATTGATTGCGTCTTTATATAGAAACCTCACAAGAGTCCCAACTGCTCCCTTCTGGAGCCAGATAACAATGGCATCCCCAATTGGAGTATGTTGTGAGGCTGAAGGTAAGTGGGGAATGGAAGGAGATGGGGAAGAGGAAGGTGGGAAAGTACCTGGCTATTCAGATCTAGTCAATAAACATGGCTAAAGCCATTGTTAAGCAACGTTTCAATTCTGAATGGTGGTCTTACACCAGGGCGATACTGAGAGTATCTTCCACTCTGGAACGTGCCGCAAATATAACATATATTATTTTTATTAATTAATTGTGAAATAATACAAATTAATCACATAAAATTTATTTGCGCACGCTGGGTTCGAACCCGCGACCTTGCGAATGGGAGTCAAGTGTCTTACCACTCGACCCCGCACGGTCGTCATTAGATGCATTATTTAAGTCTGTGGATTGCGTATACGACTTCTTTAATTTTCACACGGAGAAAAATGTTATTCTAAAATACGATCATTTTATTCGTAAAAACGGGACTGAAGTTCTTACGAACAAATTCACAGGGTTTCAATGATTATTGGCGAGAACATGTAAGAATAATTTGTTGGTATACATAATTTCATATTATTAACACATTATTCTTTCTTATTCTTTTCCCGTCAATAAACATTGAAACACTGTTAATTTGTTCGTAAGAACACAAGTCCCGTTTTTAACCGTTTTTACGAATAAAATGATCGTATTTTAGAATAAAATTTTTTTCCGTGTAGAGTTAGTTAAATAGTTAATTAAAATTTATTTATAGAACAGGAAACCCTAGTGAGGAGGACTGTGAAAAAAGACAAAAAATTATACTTATATTGTACTTTATACCTACACAATGTACACATTTTGCCATTGAAACTAATAAAAAAAAGATAAATAAAAAATTAAAAAGATAAGCCTGTAAAAATATGTGTTTATTTATAGTTAACCGAAACTTATCCGATACTATGAGGCCGTGCTAAAATTTATTAAGAGTCGGAATATCTGATAACAATCGTAGACCGTGCTCCCAATATTGATATCTGACCTTAGATGACGGATTTGGTGAAGATCGTACTGATATAGTGTTTTGTCGATCGACTATACCTTGAATACTTGAGAAAAGGCCAGAGGACTGGAGACAAATAACGACTTGGAACGGGAGCCGCTGAAGACCATTTTGGAAGATATGAATGATAAATGATGCTGGTTGAGAATGGATTTACCCCTTTTTGTTTCTAATTCGGTGTTTTATCGTTTTCCAGATTCGTCCCCCAACTGAATTCAAACGATGTTGCTGACAGAATCATCAAGGCAGTACGATGCAATGAAAAGTTCGCTATCGTCCCCGGATATCTGCAAATATTGCTAGCAATCAAATGGCAAGTTTATGGATTCTTACTTTAATAAGATTTGAGATTAAATCACTTTAGAAAAGTCGTAAAAAATTACGTGACATTTTTGTATTGGTTATGAAGTCACTGTCGCTCTTACTCCCCCGAATACTGAGCGAAAGGGACAACTGCATCTCAGGCTGATAATACCTAAATAAAATGATCAACATTGAGGTTTTGTATACCCTTTTTTCTTCTCCCAAACTGGACCGATTTTTAAGATTTTTTTACTAAACGTATTATAAGAAAATACTATGTTTTTGTACGTTTTGCTCTTTTGAAAACTGAATTGTCAGGTATCTATATTGAACGACTGTTAATGGCTTTTAAACCAGGCAATTTTCACGATTTTTAGAGGTGCAGTACTGTCAAAACCCAGAGAGGACATTAAGGAATACGTTTGTATGGACAAAACGCTGCCCGGTTTCCTCTTAGTCCGGGGGTAAAGTACATTAACTTCGGTCATTTTAAGTAAAAAAGGTAAATAACTTTTTTCGAAATTCCAACTTTTAGGGGTACTTTTTTGGTAAAAAGATAAAATTGGTACGGCGTGTGCGCCCAGCACTATCAAGTATTTTCCGCTGTTAGGATACGCGCCAATCAAAAACAAAGTTGCCACAACGCGCCCGGCTGACTCACAACAAATTTATCGGGTAAGGTTGTACCTTACACTAAGGATTTTTAATAGGTACGTCTTTTTGTAAGGGAAAAAAAGTTGGAATTTCGAAAAAAGTTGTTAATCTTTTTTAATCCTACCATCATGTAGAATCACCACCCGAAGTTAACGCACTTTAACCCCGGACACCCTGTATAGGTAATATGATGTTGGGCATAACATGACATTATTACTGACCACCACAATACGGACATGTGCCTAGCGTGGTGGCCTAGCAGTTTAATAAATAAAGAAAAATAAAAAATTTAAAAATTAAATTAAATTATCTTTGCATGGAGATTGATAGTTTGAAGACCTCAGTGGTGGAACTATAAGCTCCTTGGCACTTTTACCACAAATTCCGGCTTTAATGAAAAAAAAAATACTGATTAATATAGCACCAATATTCATTAAATGAACATTCCGCTCGGGAACGTCGTACATTGTTCTCTTCGTATAAATATTCTTCTTAGTTTATAATACATGTACTTACTTATACGGTAACCGGAACCTTATAAAACAGAACATAATAAAATAATAGGTTAGGTTAGGTTTAGTTCTTTTCTTCAATATTCTGTTACGAGTATCATGGAACCTTCACATCTAAATTTACTTTATTATATGTTTTAATGTATTTTTCTTAATTTCAGGATGTTCCCGTGGGGCTGTGTATCCGGCTTCCTGAGGCGTCTGGTACCGGATGCAGTTCCCGACGATACTTCCGCCCTCTCACCTCCTGTCCCTGCGTCTCCACACACCCCCCAGGGGAAGAAGGAGCTCTCCAGCAGCGAGATGCCGGTCAGGAGGACCACCACCACCGAGAGGCAGCCCTAACTCCGGCACACCCCTGACAAAACGCATCAGACGAATATATATACGAATATGAAAAAAACCTAGGCCAAGTCGCTCATATATATAGACTCTTGACAGTCCGATTTATTTGCAGCGCTTTTTGGCATATCCTCGTGCGATGAGTTTATTGTTAATGAAAAGACAAAAATGTAATAAGCGGTAATTGTTGAATGAAACACTAGTATATATTGAATCATTTGGCGGTTAAGAGATAAGCCGCCGTAGTTCAGTGGATAGAGCTCCTGACCGGCAATCAGAGGGGTGCAGGTTCGAGGCCCGTCGGCGGCATGTATCTTTTCTCGGGGGGTTTTTTTCAATATGGATGAGTGTTTCAGGCTAATAATTATTGCTTATAATAATTGAAAAGACAATTGATATTAATATTTAATCATTTTATATATTTTTAGTGCAGTGAAAGTGTAGAGTTAATTACTTCAATATTCACACAAATATTATATTATGTTGCAATTTTTGCCATGTTTCATAAATATAATAAAACTATTGTTGCCGGTGAAAAATCATGGAATGTACATAACTTGTTAAAAATTATTTTATTATTAATTATTATTTTATTAATTATTTTTGTACTCAGGATGTGCAAAATAACATTTCTTGATGATAGCTGAAAAAATTTTTAAAAAATCTGTCCTTCTTTCGTTTATGTTTACGAATATATATTATACAATTTTCTACGTAAAAGTCTATTCAAAGAAAGAAAAAAGATGAATTATACACTTGTTGAGCTCCTTTATGCAAACTTCTACAATGATTTAACTACAAAGTAACATGAACAGTATTTATTTGACCTATAGACATTTTATGTACTGATATATATTTCTGCATTATGTAAAATTTCAACTTGTATTGTGTTATCAAAAGCCCTACGGGCTTTAAATAAATGAATAACTAAAAATAACTTCACTTGCCAAGACGAAAAATGATAAATTTTATATATACAGCATAAAAAGTACCTACTTAGAAACATTATCGCTTGTCTGGATTTGAAAAGATTATTTTTTAAATGTCCGCAATACACAATGTACAATCAATTCTAATTTTTTTTGTCACGCAAGCAGATAATATATGCACAAAGAAATTGTATTGTTTAATTAATATGTAAAAAAAATATAGTTTTTTTTACCATTGTATCGCAAAACCGACTCAACAAGAAATAACTGTAAGAAAGAGAAATTGATTGTAATGTTATTATACAGGCTGTCCGGGGGTCAAGTTTTAAGGGAGGTTCTAACTTTTAGGGGTAATCTTTTGATAAAAATATAAAATTTGTCCGGCGTGTACGGCCAGCACTATTATTTTCCGCTGTTACGATACGGGCTAATCACAACCATCCAACGACGCCACAATTTTGTACCTTACTCTAAGGATTTTTAATAGGTACCTACTACCTACGTATTTCGCACGGGAAAAAAGTTGGAATCTCGGAAAAAGTTGTTAATCTTTTATACTCCTACCATCATGTTGAATCACCTCCCGAAGTTAATGCACTTTACCCCCGGACACCCTGTATGTTAATACCTTTCAGTGTGATGCATTGCTTTACGTTCAAACGTTTGTAGATAGTGTTACAAGTTTAGGTACCAATAATGATCCTTTGATTTTTTTTTTTATCAAACAAATAGCACCCAAGTTCTTACCCATTTCTTAGAAATTTGTCGTATTTTTAAATGTTTTATTATCTTTGATAGCTCCTTATGGTTCATTGTTTTTCGTAGGGTAAGGCACAGCCTTTCAGCTTTTTTAGACTGCACGCCACTGATTAAAATTCAGAATAAGTATATCACAAAATTATAAATGAATCTTATTAATAATTTATTCACAAAAAGCTTTATAGTGTGGGCACATTAAATAAATTACAAGGTCGAACTGTTTGAGATGCGCGTCAATCAATGTTTATTTATATTAAGTAAAAAAATACGCGTTTGTTGTATTACCCGAGAATGTCTCAAAGAATTACAAAAAAAATCTGTTGGAACACGATCTTGAATAGTAGATATCAACAATTATTATTATTTTAAAAAAATGTACGTAAATTTTGTCACTACACTTTGATTATAAAAATGGCATTGTAATTTTTTTTATTTAGTGACCTATTTCTCTAACCTTGATATTTAATAGTAAGTCAGTGCATATTGGACAGAATCTTATATCTACACCTGTCATAATTTGTACTTTGTAACTTACTGTTTTTGTTAATATCTCCTAACTGCATTACATTTTTTATAACAGTTCAGCCATTGTCTTCTTCGTGTATTTAACACTTTTGTGGAGAGATATTATAGAATGTTATAATTTTATTAATTATATTTGAATCATTTGACACTTAGTTTTTTTATATAAAAAAACATAAAATTTTATGTAAAAAAAAATACCCTTAGGGCCTATGTCATCTTTGGGGCTCTATAAGGAGGGTCTTTATAAGTAAGGAAGGAGAGGAAGTTCTGGAAAGCCAAAGCGTATGAGGGGGATCTGAATCTGGGGGTCAGTGTGTCCAGGAGTGCCTTTGAATCTATATCTCCAACTGCAGTACAAGGCGATGTTCCGAG
The DNA here is from genome assembly GCA_951813805.1 of Limnephilus auricula. Taxonomy (NCBI): domain Eukaryota; kingdom Metazoa; phylum Arthropoda; class Insecta; order Trichoptera; family Limnephilidae; genus Limnephilus; species Limnephilus auricula. The sequence goes on along the minus strand of OX638388.1, from coordinate 17,861,827 downwards.
AGAGTCCTGTTGGAGAGGTCAAAAGGTCTCCCTCAATTATTCTCTCCCGATCCGGCCTGCCACGCAGTTGGTGGGCAGACCAATCCACCGCCAAGATCTGGACATAATTCACCCCATGAATTCGGGCACCCCTGATAAGTCACCGAACGCAGCCAACCACTTGGCGTGCACGGAGAAAATCTTTATTCTAAAATACGATCGGAACGGTTAACAACGGGACTGAAGTTCTTACGAACAAATTAACAGGGTTTCAATGTTTATTGGCGGGGTCATGTATGAATAATTTGTTGGTATACGTAATTTCGTACGTATACCAACAAATTATTCTTACATGTTCCCTCCAATAAACATTCAAACCCTGTTAATTTGTTCGTAAGAACTTCAGTCCCGTTTTTAACCGAATAAAATAATCGTATTTTAGAATAACATTTTTCTCCGTGTGACCTACGGCAGATCTGTTGGCTATTCAATAAATGGCGTTACCCATACCCGCCTCTTAAATTGAATTATTATAACTTACGTTATTTTGTAATAATGTAGGTCAAGGACAATTAAGATTATTCTTTGCTCAATACATTTAAGGTGGATATTATTTAACTGTAATTAATATACATACCGTGGGCACGAGTTACTTAACTTAAATTAATTTCATATTTAATTGATTTTGGAAATAAAATCAACTATGGCATTGCTTTTTAAAACAGAAACTTTATTTCAAATGAAAAATATTTTTGAATGGGCTTTTACCCCATCATATTTGGACTATTGTTAAGTAATAATTATAATAAAGATGTAATTCTTTTATAAATCATAGTTCTGGTTCATGTTCCTCATGGGATCTCTTTTTCGTCGGGTACAGTTCTGTGCTATTTATGGTCAATATTTTTCAGTTCAGCTGAGTTTTCTAATAAATACGAAGATATAATAAATCTACGAAAATTAAACTTGTATTTTTTTACCATCTATCTGTTTAACAAAATTTTGATCTGGCAAGTCATAGCATTTGCTATATCAATCTTGCTTAATTTAAGAGCCTCAGATCGGAGCCTAGGTAGACAAACTGGTGCACCGTTTCGAGGTCACTCAAATCGTTGGAAAGCATGTGATTATAATGTCTATTGGTTTCCATTAATACAGCGTTAGCCCCGTTTTTGCTAAGGTCGAGATTTTGACTTTCTTTTCCAATCTGATCGATTTTTATTTTCATTTAAACCTTAGTTGTTGCTAAGAGAGATCTGCTAAACTGAGTTTTGAAACTCTACCCACATAGAAAACGCCTTTTCAGCCTTTCAAAACAAATCTTATTTCTTCCATGGATAGCTTCTTTTCGGATCTTGAAAAGAATATTATCAATTTTAATGATATTTATGTATATAAAATCTTTATATTTATGATTGCCCTATACGCTATCATCGTAGCAAAAATAGTTGTGCTAGGAGGTTTTACCAGATCCTTCATGTTTTGAAGGTACCTCCATATTTTGAAGAACTATCCACTGGCCGTAGCTGAGACGGTTCAGGATTCGCCTATTTTCAATAATTTGACAATCATTAAATATTGGTTTAAAGCCGGTTTTTTTAAATGGAACTGTTTTTTATTCGTAAATAAAGTAGACAATCTTACAATAGTTGTTAGATAATTTTTACTCACACAATGCCTTTTCCTTGTATCGCAAACTCAATTATATCATTTTGCGTAGGTTGTAGGTACCTATTAATGAATACAAAATACCGAAAATCTGTTTTAAAGGTTTTTTAAAATTTTTCTCTATTCATTAAATTGTTAGTTACATATTTTGAGGATTTTACGACCACCATGCTAGGCACATGTAAGTGTTGTGGTGGTCGATAGACGTCGGTTTGAGTACACAAGCTAATTACATAATATTATATTTTTAATTTTTTTTAAATAATAGGTATTTTTTAATTATTCAAAAACACATGTTTAAGATATAATCGACCCCGGTGGTGAGAAATATATTAAATAAATATATATTAGGTAAAAATGTGATTTTAAAATAGTGATTTATGTGAACATTCCTCATGAAATAACGTTACCCTTTTTCTCTTATTTTTGGTAAAATCGTATATTAAATAATGCCTTAAATTAAATTAGGGGGTTTGAAAATATGGTATTTTCACGTATGGTTTGCCTGCTGGAACAGATTCCTTGTTAGGTACCTAAATGTAATGAAAAGAATGTAATTTCCGTTGAATAAATCTGTTATGAAAAGAGTACCTAGGTGTTCATTATTTATTTCTTTAAAAAATTATGTCTTAGTCAACTTCCAGAAAATACAAAACATAACACATTGTACAAACACGTATTTGTCGTCATACGTAGTATAAAATTTGTCAAATATTAAAATAATTATCATAATTTTAATGAATTTTAACATAAAATTCAATATGGCTACCCATAGAACTGGTATAGTAACCAACCTCATTTATATGGTTTTTTGGGTTCAAAAATATTCGTATGATTTCAAAACGTAAACACGGTCACAGAAAAGCATACATGCATACTGAGCTTATGCTGGGAATGGGCACAGTTAACAGGTGATTGATGAAAATCAAACACCATCAAATCACGTTGTTCGTCAGGCAAGAGAAACAAAGTTCACCTACACAAGAGATGTGATGAAAGCTGTCAAAAGTTTGTAAAACTGGTTTGGAATATGCTCAAATCCGGCCGCCATATTGATGATGCTTAACAATATTCTTTGAATATTTTTACAGACCGGCACACAAATGCTGCAATTTCCTTTGTAAGATAGTCAGTCCCCACCAAAAACCTAAAAGGCATTGGACGGAGCTATTCGAGAACAATTTGAAGCCGCGGGATCAGAGGAAGATGTATGAAAGTGCCAATACCCACTTAATTTTAATGATAGGAATGGGATATCCCTGCCTCATCAAATACCCAAAAAATCCATAAGCCCTTATAATTGCATGAACAATATGAAAATAAAATTAAAAAAAGTTCCCATCAATAATTTTACTAATTACTTTGCATACAAATCATTTTTTAAGTTTCTCATAGAGGGGCAAGGCAATTTCCCCTTACTGTACACGGAGAAAAATGTCATTCGAAAAAACGATCATTTTAATAGTAAAAACGGTTAAAAACGGGACTGAAGTTCTTACGAACAAATTAACAGGGTTTCAATGTTTATTGGCGGGAACATGTAAGAATAATTTGTTGGTATACGTACGAAATTACTTACATTTTCCCGCCAATAAACATTGAAACACTGTTAATTTGTTCGTAAGAACTTCAGTCCCGTTTTTAACCATTTTTACTATTAAAATGATCGTTTTTTCGAATAACATTTTTCTCCGTGTAGATTTGGCTTTAATATCATCATTCATACAAAATAGCACTGAAGTTCTGCTCATTGCTTTTCAGGTTCACCGTAAACAACCTTAATCCCCCCTTTTCCTATTAAAGTCCGCCGGCATTTCGAATTTTGAGATCGGTGACTTGTAGAGTGGATTTTGTTGCTGGTCTCCCATAGCTTCCATTTGCCGGGCTGCATTTGCCTCAAATTTCTTGAACTCAATCCTCTCCCTCCTGATATCGAGGATCTTCCACATGCATATGGTGAAGAATCCCGATATCAAAACAACCACGGCAGGGAGGAAGAAGCTAAACATGGCCGCCTGCAAGAGGGTGCTGCAGGTCTTGGGGTAGGCCCTTAGCAGGACATTCCAATTTTTCTGGACCTCGTAGTTGAACTTGTACTGGCAGGTGCCGTTTCCTTCTTCCCTTCGAGCGATGCAGAAAACAGCTTTGGGAGGGGCATCTGAAAAATTGAAAAGTTTGTTGAAGCTTCATGAGGTTACTAGTGGAGAAATAGGTAGTGTTTGCTATCAATATATACATAATAGTAAATTCTTTAATAGTATCTTGGTTTTTCGTTAGTTGGTTCGTTAGTACAGTTGAGGGGATCCACCACTTTCCCGCCCTAATATAAGTAACAATGGTTACTCCTTCAAGACGCACTACACGGACTCTTATTATTCTACATAACAGAGCTACATTTATTTAAAAACTAATCTAGACCTTCAAGTGTCCTTGCGTAGCATGAATTATTAACATTTATGTGTATGGAGATGATGAATTAGTATTTATGCACTAGTGAACAGTAACGAAATTTCAACAGAAAACAAACGATAAGGTTAAGTAAATCCACATTAATAATTGGAATTATATGGTACAAAAACAAAAGCATCAATATTCTATAAATTTTAAAGTAAACATGGTCAAAAGTCCTCTGTTTTGCATCAGAGGCGAGGATCTAAACATCCCCTTAAGGGGGAGATTGATTTCACCAAGAACAATAGTTCATCAAGTGAATTGAAAACCTATTATTAATTTGTTAAAAATTGTATTATTAAAACCTAGCAATACCTAAAGCAATATAACGTAATCCTAATAAGAAAATTTAAAAAAAAAACACTCATAGCAACTGTATCACTATTCCGTAAAGACATATAACCTATAGAGAAACAAAATAAAAGATAAAAGACCTAAGGCAAAAAAGTCAATAATAGAAGCAGGTTCGGCCTTCAGTCAAATAGGTGCCAGTAAAAACCTCAAGTGTGCTGTATTAGGTGTTAGGTATTATCAGTTCCTTGGCTCCTTGGCTCCTAGGTGCCCTGAAAAACTTGGCAAGCGTCCAGAGCGGATTCCTCCAATTGCGCCTGCACTGGGTCGGCCCTTACTAGAAGCAAGTCCTTCAAGTGAATCAATCACAAAATAAAACACTTTAAAAAATCCTCAGATAGCAAAAAAAATTGTGAAAAACATAGAAATAATATAATATAGAGTTTAAATGGAGGTTAGTAACATCCTTAGTCAGTCATCTTAACCTGTGTCTCAATGACAGCACGTTTACCTGTCAACTTCTGTTCCCAGTCGCAGTGGGATGATCATCTTGTCTTTTGATTTTTTTTATAGTAGCAAAGACGGCATGACCTTAGGGAAATCCTCAAAATCATGACCGCTACCAGTGTCGGCATGTAACTACATCCTGGGTGCACAACATGCTTACGTGAGTTTAAAAAAAAAAAATTATATGAATACCGCACAAGAGGCCCAACTGCTCCCATCTGGAGGCAGTGAGACTATGGCATCCTCAATTGGGGTATGCTGTGAGGCGGAAGGTAGTGGGGAGGGGAAGGAGATGGGAGAGAGGCAGGTGGGGAAGTACCTGGCTAATCAGATCTGATCACCAAACACAACTAAAGCCATTTCAAGCAACGTTTCAATTCTGAATGGTGGCCTAGCACCAGGGCGATACTGAGAGTATCTTCCACTCTGGAACGTGCCGCAAATATACTACACACAAGCTAATCGTTCGAACCCGCGACCTTCGGATTGGAAGTCGAGAGCCTTGCCTCTCGACCATGCCGGTCGTTAGTGTAGTATAATAAATTCAGTCGACTTACCAGCGTCCTTCCGGACAAGGCTAGAGATGACGGTCGCGTTTGTGGTGGCAGCACAGATGGAGGACGCATTTCTGCTGCCCCTGACGGTTGCCACGGCGCAATCCTCGTAAAGCTGGCACATTGGGTTCTCACAGTTGGTGCAAGTCTCGCAAAAGGTACCCGTATAGAAATTCTCCAAACGGGAACAGCGACATTCGCCTGGAATTTGAGTAAGCTTAATTTTCACAGTTGTCACATAATTCACTGACATTGATATATTGCGTTAAAACCATTGGAGGTTTTCTCGAAGGAGCACATGAGCAATATGAGCTTTGTGCAGTGAGCTCTCAAACAATAGCTATAATGAAAAATACAAACATTGATTTAGCTCGTGGAATATAATACTCGTAATACTAAACGAAAAATCCTCTCAGTAAGAAAAAAATCATTCTTTTTTTTCTCATAATGTAACCAAGACTAAAAACACACTGTAGATACTTTGAACAACGTACCACTAAAATTCCTTCACTCCAATATATTTGGATGGAAATTAATTCTTTCAGTGTAGGAATGCCAGTCTTTTTGGATTTGGGATATCCTCGTCCAACGGGGAGCGCCAAGGGGCTAGCGTGACTGCCTTGTTTTGGAGGATTTGAAGTTTTTCATACGGGAGGGAGCTGCATTCCCCCCAAATGGGCTCTGCGTAAGTGAAGATGGAACTGATGATGGCTTGGTAGATTAATAATTTATATTTTCATGGCTTTTTGCCCTTTTTGCACATCATGGGAGTAAGGGGCGTGTAGGGAAAGGGTTCCTGATTTGAGTTTGTCTTATGCCTCGTCTTATGATATGCCGTTGGTCGGACTATGAAATAAACCTTTAAATGTATCGATAGTTGAACGTAACGAAACGACTTCAAATCCAAATTGTTGTATTCTCTTCTATCCCCCATGCCTTAGCTTATAAATACTATAATATACACCGTAAATATGTATTACCGCAAAGACATTCGCCCCTGTCGGAGCAAAGATAGCTGTCGCCGGGCAGTCTGCACAGCTCCGTGCGTGTGGAGCACGAACACGTGGGGCCCGACCAGTCCGCCTGGCACGTGCACTCTCCGCGGGAACATGTGCCCTGCTTGGGCCCGCCGCATTCCAGACCATTTAAACTGCAAAAAATAAATTGCTTAAAATGGAGGAACCACTGAACAGAAAACAATATAAGTGTGATTTATACCGATTTTATTTGAAAGAAAACTAAGATTCATTAATTTACATGATATAAGATAAAAATTCGGTACGTGCACACAGAAACGCCCACAATCCACTCTCTCTAATGAAAGGATCTTGTCAGAATTTCTTAAACAGTGATTAGAATTTGCATACATTACATAGGTACTGTGTTGCATACAGATAAGAGTCTGGTTTTGCTATAACAACCAAGAACAAATTATTGCAATAGTTTTGTCGGATATTTTAAGATAAGATATAGATTTTTTTTTCCGGTAAAACGGGAGGTTCTGGGTTCGAGTTTATTTTTCTGTATCTTGTTCATTTTCATATTTTCATTTAGATTATTAGTGTTATTTTCTTCTTCAGTGATATATTACATTGATGGGAATAACCTTCTTTAAAAAAAAAACATATTCTTCCTTTTTTTAAAAAAAAAGAAGGTTATTCCTATAAAAATCGTTTTTCTTATAAAAAGAGTGTTTTCAGAAAAGTTTACAATGCCTGTTTTTTATATCATGATTTCGTTTCGATGTTGATATGGACAATTTAGTTCGTAGATGCATCCGACATACACATACACCGTGTTCCACCCTCTTACCGCAAACTTTGGGATAATCTAAGAATCCTAATAAAGTATTTTAAACAACAACAAAAAAATATATTACAAAAAAAAAATTAAATCAAAATAGTCCAGTGTAATCGTAGCTTTACTTTTGCTAGTAAAGCATTTTGAATAAGAAAATGGCCAGCTCACATTCCTAGAACAGCTGACCGAGTTCGAAGAAATAATAATTATAAAGATGTGTTATTTTAACCTTTTGTAAACTACAAAAAAATAGTAATGAAACCCGCGAGAAATTATGCAGCAAAACTGTCCCACTTATTTTTTATTCCTCCAAACTGGTAAAAAAGTTAAAAGTGTACGTACGGGTTTGCGCCGCAAGTCCTATACTGGCAGTATTCCCCCGTGAAGCCGGGGTCACACTGGCACTCTCCGCACAGGCAGTCGCCGCTCAGGGAACAGACCTGGCTGGCCGTTCCCTCGGGGTCCGTACACTTCTCAGCCAGCTGCTTCTCGTTCTGCCCGGTCTCCAGGAGATTGCAGTCGCAGTTCTCACCCGACCTGGAAACATTGATTTTCTGTCACCCCTCTCTCCTTCACACATCAAGAAGAGAGATCAAGAGACACACCCTTAATAATCCGAATAATTTCGGCAAAGCTTCACAGTACATACACGACAGCCCAAGATCACTCTCAAATTCTCAATCAAATTCTAGACGCATTGACTCCTTTTTACAAAAAAACATAAATTGATTTTGAAAGATTGTTATTTTATCTGGTACACGCAGTTTTAAAATTTTGAAAAACTAAGTTTATTTTTAATATACTAAGGTTATATTTATACCATTGGTCGTTGGCAGATTTATTCAATTTTCAAACGATAGATTCTATTAAACAACACAAATTTCAAATCATATAATCAAACAACAAAATAAATCAATACATAATCTAGTAAACACAGTTTTCAGAATTTTTTCAGTAAAATTAAAATCATTAAAAAATAAATCCGAGAACGACAAAAATACCTCAGTTTTTTTGAAAAACTGAGGTATTTTATATTTATTTAAAAAAAAATTACACACTTATTTTGTTTCGAAATTGTTGAAAAATCATAAATACTTACGATCAAAAAATACTTACAAGAAGTACACGATATTTAATAATTTATCACCATTCATTTTGAGCATTTTTATTGCTTACTTGAATGTAGGTATATATTAAAACAAGTTTTGAATGAAATAAATCGATATTAAATTTTATATTTAAAAAAATTGATACGGATAGTAATCGATATTTCTCATTGGAACCTCCCTGTACAGTTGCAAGCATTTTAAATATTTTGTTCTCAGTCGCTGGTCAATCGCTCTTAACAAGAGAAGACATGGGGAATATTGAAATCGTTTTATCAAGAGATAAGCTTCCAAAATAATCCGAATGATTTCGGCAAAGTTTCACAGTAGATACACGATAGACCAAACTCATTCTTTAAGGTGAGACAATACCACGTTTATCAAGGGGTTTGCCCTAGGCTCACATTTTAATTTATTTCGGCAAATTCGTAATTGAATTACCAAATTTTTTTTGACGCTCCCCGAGGAATACAAGTTATTTATATTTTAGATTAAAAAAAACAGTACCTTACCATACATTTTTTTAACGTACAACGCCTTTGAAAATTGTAATACGTTGTACAACTACATCTTTAGCGGTAAGGTCAATATTATTTTTTTTAACGATAAATTCATGTTTTACCGAGGGTGTAGTAGAAAAACATCTAAGATTTTATTAATATGTTCATCAGAAATAATTAAAATCTACCACTAGGTAATGTGCAATTTCTGGCCTGACAATGTAAACTCAACCGTAGTACATCAATACGCCGCAGCGCCAGACATTATTTTCATTTGCAGGGAGAGAAAGACTTAAGCCGTTATTATTTAGTTGCCGATAGAGATTCGGCATGTGAAGACGTCAGCTCCGGCCCGACGTTTCAATGACTTTTTTACGTATTTATTTTATTTAATCAATCGAATACTTTTAAATATATTAGTGAAATCTTTCGTTTATTTTAAATATTACTACTTCTACAACTAAGTAAAGTCTTTTTTGTGTGTTTCCAAAATTTAAAGGAATATGTATTTTTTAGTATTAATTTGTATTTAAAATACGCACTGTGGTGGAGTTTCAGAGAAATATGGACAATATATATTTTTTAACTGTCTTAAAGATTATTTTCTAGACTTATTTTTTCAATTCGTTAGTTTTTTTTCTTGACAAAATTTTTTGATACATACATTTACAGGTAGATACATACATAATAACTTAAATGAAAAGAGTAACAAAAAAAAAATCCACAAAGGCGAAGCCTGTGCGTGGGCATTATAATATGTGGGTATAAAAACAATGGTGGTTAAACTCTGGACTCACTGACCCCATATTCCTACCCACCCCTCGAACCTTGTTCTTTCCTCGAACTCCTTTCTTTCCCTAAAAAGGCTCTCCTCACAGCCTACCCAAGATGACATAGTCCCCGAGAGAAATTGTTTTCCTGAAGGCCTCCTGTGTATGTATTTTAAAAACAAACAAAAAATAAACGAGTTTTTAGTAGCAGATGTACCCCACCAAAAATGTCTCCATAACTGTTTACCATATGTTAATTACTTATATATTAAATTGTACACCACTACACAAGCAAGAATCCCTTTAAAATGATTTACCCGATCTCAGATGACCGTAACCGGTTCGGTCTATAAAGGAAAAGTACAACGAACTTAAAAATTGTTTTATTATCGCATTACAATGAAATTCCACAACAAGTAATTAGAAAAATGTATTATCAAAATAACTAATAATAATAAATGAACATAAGCTATTATATTTTAAACATTCATATATATTTTTTAAATTTATTTATTTTTTATTATTCTTTCTATTATTTTTATTTCCTTCAATTCTTTTGGTTTTGTACTAACATGTTCTGTATATTTTATACATCATCGTAATTTGACTGCCCTAAAACGGGATTCCTCCTAGTTGGGCAGTCAAAACACTTAAATAATGTATAATATAATATGTATAATCTTTTACTAAATAATAAAATATATATATATATATATATATATATATTATTTACCGGAAAGAAATAATTAGTTCATAAATAAAATATATTTCTATTTTCAGATTTTATTGGCATTTTTAGTATATTTACAGAAACAAATATTAAATATTTCTATTCAGATTTTATTGGCCTTTAAAAAAGATTTACAACAAACAAATATAAATAACCTAAGGAAGGAAATGTGATATACGATTACATGGGATCTCTTATATTTTTGCTGATGTTGTAGGTACAGCGAGTTTCTGAACACCATGTAAAATATTTTATTACCTGATTACTGCTAACAATAATGTTTATTATGACAAGCGTAAACAAATTTAATGCTGAAATTTATTTAAATTTGTCCAAGATAAATTGAGAACTGTTACACTGTGCAACGCCGGTAGAAGTCACCCGCCCTGTGACTTTTGGTCGACAACGCCCCCGGCCGTAGGACACGCCCGTGATCCCGCCTGTTTTGGATTTTTATTTTAGGCATCATACCGCCTTAACAAGGGAAAGACTTGGGAAGACTGAGAGCGTCTAGTTTATAAACGAAGATGTTCGGATGTTCCCGCCTTGTAAAAGAGTTTTAGAGATATCCTATGGACATGTTGGGCTGGCGTTTTGATACACGGAAAGCTAAATTTGGTGTGCTACGTTTTCATCTCATTGCAGACTGGAAGAAACTATCGATTTTGCCCCGGTGATATACCACCATTTAGAATCGAAACACTCGCTACTCGAAATAGCTTTAGCTAACTTTAGTGACCCGATCTGAATATCTTGGTACTTCTCAAACATCTTTCCGTCTCCTAATTCTTCCAGTCTTTCAACATTCGCCAATTACGGATGTCATAGATCCATTAGCTCCGACAATTTAAACTCTTGTATGGAATCACATTTTTTTTAAAGTCACAAATCGTTCCTTCACACAGCATTCGGGGGATTTAACACGGGGAAGATTAAAAATTAATTATTTGGAAAAAAAATCCCACTATAAAAAACCAGGTTTTTTTTTTTACTAAAATTCATATATTTTCAATTTTTGACCTAGTTTCGCCATGTCTTGGGTCGACTTGTAGCCAATTTCAAAGAAAAAATATTTGTTTTTACTGAGGATTGAACCTTCCTCCCCAGAGTCAACAATGCTAACAACTGAGCCAAATCTCATTTGTACAAGACCGATATTTTCTTCGTATTTTAACTAAGAATTGACATCCAATTTCAGAGAAATGTCTATGTCTAATGTCTAATATATATGTCCGAGTATGTACGCTATATTAGATAGAATTCATTGTCATCGACAATGAGTTTCAGCTTGATTGGATGTCGGGTTGGTTTCACTTCAAAGATTCCATTTCATCCATCCATTTCATCCAATTTGACGACCGTCCGTGGTCGAGTGGTAAGACACTTGACTCCCATTCGGAAGGTCGGGGGGTTCGAACCCGGCGTGCGCAAATAAATTTTATTTGATTAATTTGTGTTATTTCACAATTAATTAATAAAAAATATATATATACTATATTTGCGGCACGTTCTAGAGTGGAAGATACTCTCAGCATCGCCCTGGTGTAAGACCACCATTCAGAATTGAAACGGCTTAAAAATGGCTTTAGCCGTGTTTAGTGACTAGATCTGAATAGCCAGGTACTTCCCCACCTTCCTCTTCCCATCTCCTTCCCTTCACTTACTTACTTTCAGCCTCACAACATATCCCAATTGGGGATGCCATAGTCTCACTGGCTCCAGACGGAAGCATTTGGGACTCTTGTGAGGTATTCTCTATAAAAAATAAAAATAAAAATAAAGGAAACAAAATCGGAATTCTACTACCTGGATGTTTCCAAAAACCACTCTAAACTCTTGTAACGTTGCGTTTGGGCAAAGACGAGACAGAATTTATTCCACTCATCTGAGGTTAGCTTTGGGAGTTTCTTTCCTCTTTGTTTATTTTTAGATCAACATACCATCCAGCGAGGCAGGAACATTTTCCGCAAACCAGTTCTGAATTATCAGGGCACAGACTGGAGGCTAGCTCCAGGTTGGGCGCTTTGCATTCACACTTGCAGTGTAAGTCAATTTCAATCGTCATTTCCATCCTTCCTATTTGAGCGTCATATATGTGAATCGTCTTGACCTATGTACATATAAACAAACAGAAATCATTTATTTAATTTAATACAAACGACACAACGAAGTGTAAATAATTATAAAGTATGGAAAATCTAAAAAGGTGTAAGCGCCTCCGCCCACTGAGGCAACTGAAAACTCTCAACTGCCAACTGTCTTTGTATGACAATGTGATGGCCCGCACACTTCACAATCACACAAAACCCCGTTGTCAATGGTAACGCAAGCGGTGACTCGCGACTGGCACTGCTGATTGCCATGGGCGGCCGTTGCTAGTTGCCAGCTGTCAGCTGATTGTTCTTCGTCTATGGTTAAACAAGCTTTTTGACCAATCAAGACATAGAAACCAGCCGGTTTTAGTTTGTTTTCAGTTGCCTTGTCAGCGGAGCGCCTTAGTATAACTACAATAATACCTAAAGGTAGGTATAAAAAGTGAAATTATGGGAACATTAATTAATTACGTGAGCAGTTTAAAAAAAATTTAGACCCCCCTTGGTGAGATTAAGTGAGATTCAATGAGAATATGAGATATTACTAGACCTGCCCTAAGTCATAAATGCGTATTATTTCCCCTCCCCATACCGGTGCCATTTGGAGCCGGCTGGACTCGAGTACGGCTTCACGTTAATATAGAAAATATGACGTCATCATTCTTTTGCGAACTAGCGTACATTTCACGAAATAACACGGCAAAAATGGTGGCTTGTGCTATTAAAACGTGTAAAAATAGAAGTGAAAAAGAGAATAAACCCAATTGTCGTATTACATTCCATTGGTAAGTATTATTTTACAACATTTTAAGCTTATTCAGATCATATAATTTTAATAACATATACTACGACATCGCGATATATCTGGCGAGGCATTTCTCGAGTGTGCTCATCACTGTTTACTGGGGTAAGTAAATTATGAAAAATTTGTAAAAGTGTCTTAACTAAATACAACAACAAAGTATTCGACTCTGAAAATAGCTACGAACTTTACTTTGCCATATTTTGACTTCGCGAGTTCGTTCAAAACGTGGCGAGCAATTCGCGCTCCCATGTAAAAAGGTCTATGCATTCAAAATCAGATTTTACTTTAAAGAACTAAACGGTGATATTATAATGCGAGATGCCTATATACTGTCAGATAGATTTATTGACGAATCACAGTCAACTTACCACTCCGCGTTCTGCTACAGTTGCTGTATCTAGTAATATTCGTATGTCTATGATTGTATATAGGTACTTACTTTTCCATGGCCATCTTTAGGACACTCGTCCATTGTGATGTTGACGGTGAATTTGTAAATCTCCCCTATCTTTACCCCTTCGCATTTAGACGTTTGCACAACGGTGCCGTTGTTTCCACAGTCAGCGAAGTAAGTCAACTTGAACGGTAATTCAGAGTCGTCACCAAAGCTGATGACGCTCACGAAGTCTTCGTATCCCTGCTTGACGAGGCTGAGGATGTTGGAACTGTCGTTTGCCAACCTCCCCACGTAGGTGTGGTCAGGTAGGAGTGCATTGATTTCCTCGTAATAAGCCTGCACTTCTTCTGTGACTGCAAATATCACATTGATCTAAAACAAAAAAAATACATAACGATTAAACTACCGCAATTTTTTTAATAAGTCCTAAAGTTTTATTTCAAATGATGGAACATGAAATCAATTTAATATCTACCTTTTAAAATTATAAGTAACTTATCAGGGCCCAGTTGTTTCGCAGAAATTCATGTGTCACAAAGTCATCAAATTGCCATTCAGCACCATTTTGGTTTTTTTTTACAGTTGAAAGGTTCCCGTTAAATGTCGATTTCCGTTTCAGTTTTTGAACAAATTCTGATCAGCATAAGAGGACAACTATCATGTTGTTAAGCTTGTCAGCTTATTTTAATTGGATATTGTTGTGAAAAGGCTTTATTTATTATTGTACGGCACAGTTTATATATGATAATGAAAACAACTAAATGAACTGATGTGGACTCGACGAGCAGCAGCGATGAGCAGGAAAGGAATAAATGGAATAAATCATGAATAAAGGAAATTTTTCTTTTGTTTCATATTCCAATCTATCTAATATAAAAAAATTCTCGTGTCACGGTGTTTGTGGTCGCACTCCTCCGAAACGGCTCGACCGATTTTTATGATTTTTTTATGTATATTTGGTAGGTTTGAATATAATATAGAATAGGTCGTAAAGTATATTTCATACCGCGAGCTCTGGCTTTATGAAATTTGCATAAAAAAATTGAAATAGGTCAAAGAGTTTAGCGGCAGGGAAAAAGTCATGAGGGGGGGGGGGGGGAATTTAGGAAGAGCGGAGAGGAATTAAGGAGGGGGCGATTCGCGGGAGAGGGGACAAGGGAGGGGAGAAGGCGGAAAGGGTGGAAGGGGAATGCGTGAAAGGGGCTCTCGAGAAGAGCGACAGGTGAAAGTGGAACTCGGGAGGAGAAGGAGTCGTGAAAGGGGAAGAGTTGGAGGAAGGGGAACGGGACGAATGGGAAAGGACATGCAGGGAGAAACAATTTTATTATGTAAGTGGCATTGCAACGCATGCCGGGTATCAGCTAGTATTTAAATAAATTTTTAATTCCTGCAGGTAGGTAAATAATTGCCCGGTAATTTCCAGTAGGTAGCTATTGCATAATATAGAAAGCTGAAACGCACCTAGACGGGGACCTTTCAAATGTCAAAAAAAACAATATGTCGCTGAATGGCCATTTTATGATAAGGTTACATTTAAATTTCTGCGAAACAACTAGGCCTTAATCATTGACGACAATATTAAATACCATAAAGGGCTCTCAAATGAAATATGTAAAACAGAAAAGACCGAAAAATTTTCAGCCGC
The DNA here is from genome assembly GCA_951813805.1 of Limnephilus auricula. Taxonomy (NCBI): domain Eukaryota; kingdom Metazoa; phylum Arthropoda; class Insecta; order Trichoptera; family Limnephilidae; genus Limnephilus; species Limnephilus auricula. Next base: position 17,846,531 of record OX638388.1, on the reverse strand, counting down.
ATCTGGAAATTGCTCTTTCTTAGTAACTTAGTCTATTTATTTGTATCATACTTCGACTGAGAGCTACTAGTATTATCTCAATTTTCATAATGTAAATATGTACTGTACTGTAATATTCCGTTAATTACCTACTGAAAGAATATTAACAACCTTCAAAGAAAACGAAAATTTAAAAAGACACAGAAACCCAAAAAATATTAGGTTTGCGACCGAGACTGGAAAAAGACACAGAAAACAAAAATATTAGGTTTGTGACCGAGACTGGAACAACAGCACTACTGTTTTCGGAAGTATGCGTCTATCAGCTCTGCCATCTCAACAAATTCATTCGCCATAATTTTTAAATCTCATACTTGTTGAAATCTATGACGATAAATGAATTGTTCGGATAACATTGTTGGTAGATACGTTATATAAAGATATAGTAACCCGAGTTCGGTTCTGTTTTTTTCTATTATCATGTTCTTTTTTGTTAAGTTCATCATTGATTATTGAAAGAAATTCTTTAAATAATCAATGATGTAGGTTTCTAATTAGATTAGTTTGGTTGCCTTGTACTCATCCAGTATCCTGTTAATTTGTGCTAACGAAGGGTAATCCATTGCGGTAGACTCCGTGTAGTTGCCGTCATTATCCACGTGACATTTTTCATCATTGGGTTTGACGACGCCTCCTAAAAATAATGGTAGATAAACAGAGATTATTTGACCACGATGTGTAATGTTTTGATATGCTACTGATATTATAATAAAATAAACGAGTTGGGCAATCAAGTTTTAACAACAAAAAACAGTTTTAAAATTAAACGTGTTTATTAATATGATATTCAATGGTAAGCCGTACTCACCTAGTTTCCCCGTCCCAGCAAAGTGCACCAGCCCATCAGTGGCCAGAATGACTATCTTCCTGGAGTCTTGGTTCCAGCCCAGCTTCTCTCCGCAGACAACCACCTGCATGAGAGCCTCCAGGGTGGCTTCCAAGTTGTCCAGGTTGCCGGTCACTCCTGTTGCGTTCACCACATTCACAAAGTCAGCCACCTGTCAATTTTCACATCTAGGTAAAATCAAAAATGTATTCAGACATTTATGTATTTTATTATTTTATGTATCATCGGGCGTAAGAAATTTGGCCTCCTAACTTGTTTGAAAACCTAAAAAAAAAAAAAAAAGATTTTTCTACTTTTTTAAACTTATTCAAACATTTTAAATTTATGTTTAGTTATTTTAAAAAAAATAACAAGTTAGGAGGCCGATTTGATTCAGTGTCCCAGCTTTGCGATCTTTAATTCAAATGTAACATTATTTTAAAAATAAATCAATCAGCATCATCTTGTTTTTTGACATTTTAAATGTCCCTGTTAAACGCCGATTCTAGTTGCGTTTCAGTTTTCTATCAAATTGTAATAAGCTAACAAGCTCAACAACATGATGGTCCTCTTTTTCTTATAAGAATTTGTTCAAAAGCTGAAACGGACTTAAAATCGGCATTTAAAGGGGACCTTTTAAATGTCATAAAATCAAAATAGCGTTGAATGGCCATGGGATGATATTGTCTTCGCTCAACATTATTCAAGTTCTATGAACCTCTAATTTTCAAAATTCGAGCTACTTATCATATCAGACAAGCGATAAAATAGGTAGGTACCAAAATTATTTTATGAATTAATAATTCTTTATTCTCAAAGCGTATTTGTCTTGTTCTCGTGTTTGAAAGATGCTTAGATGAATAATTAATAGCAGAACGAAGATACCAGAAGATACGTTACTGAGGAGGCTGAAGAGTGAGGAGACTACGTACGTGGTTTCACTGAACTAGGACTAGTGGACGTAGGTAGATTAGCGGCCCATTCATATACGTATTCTGTGAATGGCTATCCTTTTCATAAGAAGTGCTTCATTTTGGTCGATTATGATAACGTGTCTTGTATTTTTATAATATCATTGAGTAGATGATTTCGTAATTTTTCAAGATTTTTAACAACAAACAATTGGTATTTTTTATATCCTAAGGCAAATTTTTTTTTTTTTTTAATTCTAATATCCACAAATCCTAAAATCACAATTCCCGTGAGATCTGCACTAGTGTTGAATATTTTCATGTGTAAAGAAATCATAATTTTTGGCTAATTGTTTTGGGAATATCTAATGGGGGTTGTCCCCGTAGACATCCTGTAACACACCCCATTTTGTCATCTATAGGACAACACCGCCACAAGTTAGAACTAATTATAATTGTACTAAGTTATTATTGTATTACAATCTCAAATATTTAAAAAAAATATCTGGAACAGCACTCCCATAATTAAAATATGGTAGTACGCAGGAAACATTTTATACTTAAGATGATAGACTTCGCTTTTCGGCCCATACAAAAAGGACGACCGGGAAAAAACACTTTTCTACATCGAAAATTGCACAAAATGAATATATATTTCTTATACTGCCTTCTAGAGGGTGAAAACTACGTCGGTATGTTTTCGAATTTTCGATGCGTTTCGTATTAACGTAAAAATTCACTGTCGAACATGTACGATTTATCAAAAAATATTATTTAAGGAAAAGTACTGCTAACTCAACTCTCATAAAGAATTATAAAATTATAAAAAGCTACCGACGTAGCTTCTTCTTTCTAAAAAAAATATTTTTTTTTAAATTTCAATTTCGTGAAAGTTTCGGTGTAGAAAAGTGTATTCTCCATAAACCCCTTTTCGAGCGATTTCTGTAGGTAAATTTGAGCGTTGTCTAATTCGCACATTTCGCATTCGCATGTATTGTAAGTGTGCGTGAGCTTATTGTGAGCGGGACAGAATGACAGACGCGGTTGTTGCGCGTGTGGTTCAAAGTCTAGCCTCTTAAGCCTTAACAACATGTCATATTTCACTAAATAGCCGAGATGCTTTTAAAAGTAACTCGATTATTGTAGCAGAATTACACAGCAACACAGTTTGTTTTATGACATTCACAGAACAGTTTATTTGTTTTATGGCAGTATTCATTGTACCGTCTTATGACTGTTGCATTAAAATTATTGAATTACAAGATTGTTACACCGCCACATTTCGAGATGCGGCGGTGTTACATGAGGTGGTTGGAACCGTAAATGCACAAGTATTTAAGCCTTATTTGCACAAGCTTTCAAATGACAAATTATTTAGCAAATCTAAAATCATATATTCAAAAAGCATAATATTATGTACTATCCAGATGGTTTGATTCATTTAGTCGCTCCGCTGACGAAGCAACTGAAACCAAACTAAAACCGGCTGGTTTCTATGTCTTGATTGGTCAAAAAACTTGTTTAACCAAAGACGAAGAACAATCAGCTGACAGCTGGCAACAAGCAACGGCCGGCCACGGCAATCAGCAGTGCAAGTCGCGAGTCACCGCTTGCGTTACCATTGACAACGGGTTTTTGAGTGATTGTTTATTGTGCGGGCTATCACATTGTCATACAAAGACAGTTGCCAGTTGACAGTTTTCAGTTGCCTCAGTGAGCGGATCGCCTTACTTTTTAATTTATGTGGAATCAAAGAAATAATAAGGAAATTTTAACACTTTAAAGGCGATTTACTCAGAACATGAGTTTTGCAATAGTGGTGGTGTTTCTTTAGGTGTTATTTTTTTATTTTTTTTTTTTTTTTTATTTACAAAAGAAAATCATAAGTCTTTAATAATTACATAATTCTTTGGCTAATTACAATAAAAATAGTTTTTTTAACAAATCTACCCAATTCAATAAAGAAAAACATTTCTCGTGTTTGAATTGGGGAGTAGTGCCATTACAAAGGTAAGAGAAAAAATAAAAAAGAAGAAAAAATTTGAGGTAACAAAATACATAAACTTATATAGGATGTTAACAAATATATATTGATAGTGGAATTGAGTATCATATCAGTTACTAAGTTGGATATACAGAAATAGATAAGTAAAAGTAAGAATATAGATGTAGTGAAATAAAATAATATTATTACATTTCAATTTATAGGTAGGTATTATATATAATTAACAAAGGTGTTATGTTTGTTTACCTTGTCGGTTAGGTTTAGCCTGTGCCTGAAGGCGTAAGTAGGCCCGCAGATCCCCAGCTCGGTGGAGCAAGGGTTCAGGGAGTGCTTCAAATCCATATTGGCGTACGGCATTACCGGCTTGTCGGCGAAACTGCCAAATCCTAATCTAAACAAATCATTCATACAATTAATAATATAGTTAATTAAATTATTTATTGGAAATGGATGTAAAGAAATTTTTTGTGATAATTTTCAAAATTGGAAGTATTATATTTTTATTTATTTATGAATTAATTACTACATTATAGAAACATTTTATTTTACATCTTATATTAATTACTACTATTTCATTTAAAGAATTTGCTTGTGTATGGAAATATATACATTTGTTTAGATCAGTGATTCCCAAAGTGGTCCAGGGGAGACTCGATTGGGGTGTCTTGGCTTTACCTATCAATGTAGGCCAGTGGTTCCCAAAGTGATTTTTATTAATATCGAAGTTATTATAAATATCGATGCACAAATTATTTGCGATTTTTACGTCCTAAGTAAAATATAGAATTCATAACCTTAATTCTCCCCCCCCCCCTCCTCCATACCAATGGTGTACACCGGGTGCCTGGCGGTCCGTTAAGTTTATGTTTCCTGAAATTCTCTAGCTTTTATTTTTTTTTTAATTTTCTACTGAATTTTCAAGGATCTGAGATAATAACGAATAAAATTAAATAATTTCTTAATATTTGCATACAAAATGGAGATTAAAAAATGTCACCGGAGACCAAAATGACATGTACATATTTCGGTCCAAATTAGCTCAGGAATCGATTGTTAAAGATTGTTAAAATCTGTCGAGTACCCCTTATTCTGCAGTCATAGGCAAAAACGCGGATGAAAATTTTCAATTATCACATTCTGATTAACTTTTTATTATAATAGGTTGATAAACATGAAAGGTCTCGTTCGTCAGAATGTGACCATTAAAAAAATTCCAGCTGCCTTTTAGCTTATGACGGCAGAATTAATCTAGAGGAAAAGCAAAGACATATCTTCAAGAAACGCAAAAATGAAATGTACATAAGCACAGCCTACCTGAAACGGTCGGTAAGATCCTTCAAGGCAATCGGGAGATCACTCTTCAGCTCAACCAGAGTCTCCTTATCGTCAGCCATAGACCAGGTCAGGTCCATCAGGTAGTACAAGTCCAGAGGATAGTTCTTAGATAGTCGGTACTCAAAAGATACCGAATGAGTTTCCCCTATAAACATTGTTTTAAAACTATAAAATCATAGAATAAAGAAGAACACAGAGCAGTGCCGTTATCCGACAGGTTTCCGGGAATAGGAATGTTCATTGAACGGTGTAAATTTTGTACCAGTTACTCAATTTGTATAGAGACCAGCAGGTGTGCTAGCACGGTCGCTCGATATGAAGTTACCGACCGATTGTCGGTAACTTCTCATCGTTCCCTAGGACAACTGCAGATCTCAAACGTACAAACGACAGTTGATATCGAATATATTAAGGACACTTAGTCATTGTGAACTGTCACCTATTCGTTTGCGATCTGCAGTTGTCGTAGGGAACGATAATCGTTCCCTAGGACAACTGCACATCGCTAACGTACAAACAACAGTTAATGTTGAATATGTTAAGGACACTTAGTCATTGTGAACTGTCACATATTCGTTGGCGATCTGTAGTCATGCTAGGAAACGATGAGAAGTTACCGATAGTTATCCTATCGATCGTTATAGAGCGAGCGTGCTAGGGCCTCTGGAAGTCCAGCACGGACGATCGATAAAACCTTATTTCAATGCGATATTGACTAAATCCGTCATCTATTGTCAACAATCGATGCGGTCTCCGCAATATATACATATTTTTAATTATGTCGTTAGTTATGCAAAATAACTGGCTTATTAATGGATGGAGGTAAACTAACGAAGCTCTTAGAATTGAAAGAAATCGTACACGCGATCAATAGACTTAAATAATTCATCTAAGACGCTATCAATTTATTCCACTCGATCTTGGAGAAACAAAAGTGGTTGAAATATGACTGAAGACTTCATTAACTAATTAACCCAAAAAGTAAATGCGGACTGCCAATGCATATTTAGGTTGGAATTTCAATTCAACATTGCGAATTTATTAACAGTCTTCTTACGCCTTCAATCCGATATTGTAAAGTTATCGATTTCTCTGTGCTTAGACCCTGCAGAAGGTTTAATTTGTTGAAGATCTGTCATTTGTATTTCATATTAGCAACATATATTTGTTTGTTACGGTACAAGTCCCTTTTGGTAAATTAAAAAAATCATTTTTGTTGTTTATTTTATGATGTTATATGCCGTGTTACGCTAGCTCCTCATCTCATCATCGGGGCATGTGTTTGCCTGATGATGGACACATAAAACTCACCTGCCCTGATGATGGACTCTGTAACTTTGTCCGAAACGTCGGCTAAAGAAGGAGTTAGCGTAACACGGCATAACATCCCAAAAATAAACAACAAAAATACTAATTAAATAAAACAAATTACTCTGTGTAAACCACAAATCATGTGTTATAATATCTAAAGTTTTCAAAACCGGTGGTTTCTTCGTCAGGATAATAACATAATAATAATAACGAAGAAACCAGGTTTTGAAACATGTAGATATTATATCGCTGAAATACACTACATTTTCACACGTAATTAATTAATTTTGTTAGTAATGGAATTGTGTATTGTTTTGAAAATATGAACTTACATACATACATGGTGTATCGGACCGTTAATAAATATTAAATACCTACTTGCACAATCAGGGTGTAAAGAGACGTACTTGACTTATTTTTACTTATGATTTTAACCTGACATTATTTGGAGAAAAAATTACAATGAAATTTTGGTCTCCGGTAACTGCTTTTATGTTTTTTTCCCACTTTATTTTTTTTTTAATTCTAACAAAAAAAACTTCCACGTTTCATCGCTGGTCACTCAGCCGAGTAACCCTTCTGACTAAGCGACTTTTCCTGTGCACTACCTACTGATTTATTATGCACGGAGAAAAATGTTATTCGAAAATACGATCATTTTATTCGTAAAAACTATTAAAAACGGGACTGAAGTTCTTACGAACAAATTAACAGGGTTTCAATGTTTATTGGCGGGAACATGTAATAATAATTTGTTGGCATAGAAACTACGTAGGCCAACAAATTATTCTTACATGTTCCCGCCAATAAACATTGAAACACTGTTAATTTGTTCGTAAGAACTTCAGTCCCGTTTTTACGAATAAAATGATTGTATTTTAGAATAAGATTTTTCTCCGTGTGTTGTGGGTTGAAAACAAAACATCAAAAATATCACCGGAGACCAAAATTTCATTAACATTTTTTACTCCAAATAATCTCAGGAATCACCGATTTAAAGTAAGTCCAGTACGTCTGTACGTTACATCCTAACTTTGATAAAATGTTGCTATTTACATTGTTTCAGTCCCTTACACCCTAACTTTGATAATATGTTGCTATTTACCTTGTTTCAGTCCCTTACACCTTAACTTTGATAATATGTTGCTATTTACCTTGTTTCAGTCCCTTACACCCTAACTTTGATAATATGTTGCTATTTACCTCGTTTCAGTCCCATGGTAATTTTCTGAGGTTTCATTTGATTAGCTGCGTGTGTGGAGTTCATGTCAATAAGGGGGGCATCTTCGTTGTAGTAGACATACGTCTTATTTCCCCCCACGATGCTGCTCGATGGACACTTGTCTCTGCGAAGACTATAATACAAATAACATATTAATCCATCACAGTTATATCTCGCCAGAATACAATTTAGCCCAGTTTGAATCTGTGCCCACAAAAATTAAGTCAACAACTTACTGTCAACTTTCAACGGTGACCGGACAACATTGTTGGACCGGACTGTTGTCTACTATTGCATCACTCTTTTGAAAGGTCATTAAAAGTTATAAATAGTTGGGTTAGGTTATGGGCTATTTAAAAAATATATATTAATTTCTTTTTTCAAAGGGGTGTTGAAATGTCACTTTGTTGAGTTGTCATGAAACACAATATCGCCAATACAGAATATAATAACAACGTAGATTGGCAGTTTCCGACACTACCACAGTTATTTTCATAAAAACTTCAATCGTGTTTCGTTTTGGTCGATGTGTTGTTAGTTATAGTATGTTAACCCTGTATAAAAAATTGTTTTGATTTATTTAATTCATTTGCAACCTATGTTTTTTAATAGGCCGGTGTGAGAAAGGAGAAGTAAGGAAACGTGGATAAACTTTCTAATCTAGCGTTCAACCAGCTTTAGACTTTTGGTGTGCTAAAGTGCAAATATTTAAAAAAAATGCAACATTTTCATGAAATCCGTGGGCACAAAACAGTCAAACTGAAATTTCCCAAAAATCTTCAAACAAAAACCAAATTGCAAAAAAAAAAACTGTTCCGGTACAAAAACATCAGTAATGCCATTTTTTTTAATATTAGCATTCTAGAATACCTAAAAGTCACGAGCCGTCACTGCGTTCAACCATGATGAATTAAGAGGCTAGACTTTGCACCACAAGGGAATGTTTAGGTATTTTATTGTAAGTCATTCTATCCCGCTCTAAATAAGCTAACACACACTTATACACACACGATACATGCGAATGCGAAACGTGCGAATGGGATAACTGCCATAAACTCTCGTATTTACCTATAGAAATCGCTCGAAAAAGGGTTTCGGGAGAAAATATTTTTCTGCACCCAAACTTTCACGAAATTGTAATTTAAAAACAAAAATATGTTCTCGAAAGAAGAAGCTATGTCGGTATGTTTTTTATAATTTTGTAATTCTTTATGAGGATTGATTTAGCAGCTCTTTTTCCTTAAATAATATTTTCCGATAAATTATACATATTTGACAGTGAATGTTTACGTTAATACGAAACGCAAAAAAAATTAAAAAACATACCTACATAGCTTTCTCTTCTCTAGAAGGCATTATAAAAAAAATATTCATTTCGTGCAATTTTCGATGTAGAAAAGTGTTTTTCCCGGGCGTCGGATCAACCCTACGGCAAAAGGAAGATCAAATTTTGTTTTAATCAATTAGAATTAGATAAAGGAATATCCATAAAAGAACTATCTTCCCTAAACAACACATCTAAAATAATCACCTATATTCAAATATTTTTTAGTTTTACATTTTGTGTGCATATTATAGCAATTTTGTATGCAATATGGTTGATGATTCTCAACATCATACTTAATGCTCATCAAACTGACAGATTAGATATTTTAAAATTTGAAAGGTCTCATTTTAACGATCTCTCTCGCCCGTTGATCAAATTGGGATCAGCTTCCAAGCATAACAGTCATGAATTACTATAAAAAATTGTAAATATTTTGAATTTTTTCGTCATGGAACCAAATAATATCTATTTTATAGACCGAGCTGTAAAAAAATGGTGTTTTATTTACCTTTCTTCCGAGTTGCAAGCGGGTCTATTAGACTGAACGAATGGATGGTCATCGCACCAGTAGCAGAAATCCGCGGCAGAAATACAACTCAAGCAGTCCTCCTTCTCGGCGCACACCAGGCTCTTGTACAGGTCATCTGTTGGGGAAAAGGCATATGGAGTATCAAATTAAATTATTTTTAAAATAATTTCCAAAGATGTTAGTGAAGCAGTAACACGACTTTTGCAATGTACCACAAACTCTTTAAATAAAAATTCTGGGGTCAGCAAACTACTTTGGTCGTTCATCGGTGATTGATTATGATGAGCTTTACCTATTAGAAGGCGACAAAAATAATGCTGGGTCTCGACCTTGTGCTTGCGGTCGTATTTATCTAAGTCTCAATCCCTGCATTACCGACAGCTTTATATTACTAAATTATTATTTGTTACTTTATATTACCAGTGCCTTCTATGAGCGACTTCTTAAATATCCTTGAAGTTGATATATATGATACAACCTATAGGATATCAAATATTGTATATTATTAAAAATATCCACCCATTACTATCTATACACGTACAAATACCCCCAAATGTAATTTAAAAATTTTTAAATTTATTTATTTTATACACTTCACAAATATAAGACAAAAAGTCCCGATAAGCCACTTTTTAGTAATTTGTTTAACGGCTTCTTAACATTAAATATCTTATTATAGTAATTTAATAGTTACATTTTTACAATTATAGATATATAATAAAATTAAACTTTTTACAGAAATCTAGATAAAAGAAAAATTATGAAAACATAAGTAACGATTTTAAGGTCTTTAGAATAATATGTCATTGTAATCCAATACAAATTAATTCTTTCCGTAAGCCAAGTCTTCAGTAAATTCACCAATTGTCTGTATTGGGCACAGTTTTTAATTTCAGCAGGTAACATATTTAAACAACTGGGAATCATGTAATTTAAGGTTCTTCGTTTCGTCGTTAAAATAAATCTCTGTTCTTCGAGTCTCCAATATTATGTCTTTTTTTAATCGATCAAAAAGCGATTATGTTTTTTCGGAAAAAAATGTTTTATGTACTTAAATAAAATTTACCCAGCAGCAGCGTGCGCCATGTAATCCATAAAGGCTGAAAATCTGTGCCTATCCCAAGAAAACCGAACCATCAATTTTTTTTTCTCCCGCCTTTGGGGATATACGAGTATTTATAAGTTCAGCGAATATTCCCGGGTGCAAATCACTAGTCAACGTACAACGTACGTCGCCATTGATCATTCAGCCTAGTAATCGCACCCTCATCCATAAACTTTCATTATCCATTTCTCCTTTTCCAATGTTGTGTTCACCACGTGGTACAATCAAGATGACCAAAAATGACGACATGTCACCATAGAGAAAAAATCTACATTTTTACTCCAAATAAACTAAGGAATCTTTAGTTGTCGAGTACGTCCTGAAATACTATGTAGGTATACCTACTCGTATAGGTTATGCATTATACACATTACTGACAAGCGATTCATTATTATTTCACGAAGGCATTTATCATCAGGTTCCCGGAAAAACTTTGACGACTGTCCGGAAAACCCGCACTTTTCAAGTATAAATTATCTTCAACTTCGATGCTTGAAGCTGTCGATATCGACTGCTTATTCCCTGTCTTCAATGTCGTCCCGACTAATATAGTTACAATCTAATTTAGTAACACAGTAGAAAAACTATTATCCTTCTATAAATCATAAAAATAATTGTATAGTTCATTCTATACACTTTTCTTGTATTTGTCTTGTATTCTTTCCCCCCCCCCCCCCCTCCCATTTCAGTCATCCATTACCACATTATTGCCCTTCACTAACCCCCATTTATTTAGAAGTTACCACCACCCCCGGGAGCTCTCTAACCCCTCCCCTCCTCAAAAAAATTATCAAACATCGTCACTGGTAACCGCCCAAACAACCTTCCAAACCAATCCTCATAGGCGATCCGCTCGCTGAGGCAACTGAAAACCGTCAACTGGCAACTGTGTTTGTATGATAATGTCATGGCCCGCACACTATACAATCACTCAAAAACCCGTTGTCAATGGTAACGCAAGTGGTGACTCGCGACTTGCACTGCTGATTGCCGTGGCCGGCCGTTGCTAGTTGCCAGTTGTCAGCTGATTGTTCTTCGTCTATGGTTAAACCAGCTTTTTGATCAATGAAGACATAGAAACCAGCCGGTTTTAGTTTATTTCAGTTGCCTCGTCAGCGGAGCGCCTTAGCCAAATGTTTTTTTTTTTATGGTTTTTAGACGGAAAACTCACCGGAGACAAAAATGAGGCTAAAATTCGATTTGCATTATTACTCCACAATCCAAATGAACTTAGGATTCGCTTGTTAATATTTGTTTTAAACCAAGAAAGAGGAAAATCTTACCTTGACCATAAGCAAATAATATATTTGCAAAGAAGATTACAAAAATGATGGAGATAGTTCTTGTTTTCATTATATATTCAAATTCACTAAAGAACCATACATTTAAAATATTATGTTTTTTATTTCAATACTTTAGCAACATAATTCACAACTTGCCAGCAAAAAAAACAAATGTTACTAATTCAAAATATAGCCAATGTAATAATGTAAATGCAGTGATCGGCAACCGGTGTGCATGCCGTTGCGCGACGCTATGATAAAGTAATTGGGCCCTTCGCAAAAACACAATAACGCAAAGCCACGGAATACGTTCTGAACATCAAATAATAAACAGATCGCAGCATTTCGAACATAACCGGTAAACGGCTAAACTTGAAATGAATCTTTATTGTTTTACACTGAAGTTGGTTGTTTCTTCGCCATGGTATTATTGTTAATATTTCAATTTTTAGTATTTTGTATGTGGACTATCTCGAGGTAACGTTTATTATTAATTCATACATTTGATAATACTTAGCAACATATCAACTAACATGGATAGTTTTTGAATGAGTGAATCAGCTTGCATTTCCTTACATACGATCATTGTGTACCTACATAACTACACGAATAACTGTATTAGAATACAAGCATTTTTTTCGGCCGAGCCCGAATACTTCTTTGCAAAAAATACGATTTTTTTATCACCTTTAAAACTGGTTTTTGAGACCATAGATAAATAGCTAATGTCAGAACACGATAATGGTTTATCTTCGCTGTCAAATCTCATTTTACTTCGTATATTTGTTCCTCACTATGATAGTCAAAAATTTACGGTTTTCCGATTTCTGGTATAACTTTACACATTATTTTTGTTTGCATTTTAGCTATCAATTCAGAAGGTAGCCTTTGTTATATTTCGAAAAGTGATGTTTGTGTTTAATTTCGATTGAATTTTTTGAAGGCAAGTCTTGAAGGTATTTTTTCAATGTTTTTTTTTAATGGAATAAAATGTTATATTATTGGTAAAAAGCAGTGGCGGTTCGTGATCTTTTTAACGGGGGGTTCAGAAATTCAAGAGAAACATGATATATTGTCTAATCAAAATTTACTCTTGTCACACAAATTAAATAAAGTTAGTGGGGGGGGGGTACCTAAATAGGTACCATTGTTTTTAAATAACTTGATACTCCGCGACACAATTATTAAACAACCAAAATGGTTTTAGAGGATTTAAATTGTTTAATGGTTTTTACAACACTACGTTGTACGTTGCTAATTATTATTGTTTTTTTTTTCAATAAGAATAATTGCGTAGAATGTAGAATACACTATAATAGATATTTTAAAACATAAAAAACAAGAAACACAAATAAAGGTGGCCACGAAATAAAATTACCTTTTTTCACTTACACTAAAAATCCATTATACACGTATACAAAAAATAATAATATTTAATTTCCAAACTTTTTTCATAAGCATTAGCGTTATTTTTTGTATATAACACTGTATTCTGTCATTGAGTGAAAAAAATAGGACAGAATATTCGCGACAACCGATAAACGCAACCAATTTGAAAGCCGAAACAATACTAGGAAAGCTCAACACAAAATTGCATAACTAGTGACGTTGTTTGCCGAAATTTTAGTAAATGTACTCTTAACTAAGGGATATAACGACTTATCTATAAAAAAAAAATACGAAAACGGCAGTCAAAATCGGTCCACTTCAATAGTAGATTTACAAATGCCGTTAGTAAACGGTTGGAGAAATGCAGAAACAAGAAAATAAAAAATGTACAAAAATGACTATAAAGTTAAATACCATAATATATAACATTTAACTTGCATCCGTCGGTGCAAAAGTCGACCGTCAGCCGGTCATCCTGCGACAATCTCGGGCTTCGTTTCGGCGAGACTCGTCAAAGTTCGGAGGTCACGTGACATCTTGACTCGTGAGCAGCGCACCAAGCTGCGTAGTTTTGTCCATTCTACCGTCACAGCGATTCGTATCGGCTATGATTTTTCGTATGGACAAATGTGTGCGGATCGCAACGCGCACAAAATGGGAATAGATAGGTACCGTATTTTTCGGTGGCGCGAGTTTTAAAGACGGAATTTTAATGTCGAACTATCTGTGATGCGCTTATATTACTATACAACAAGATTGTTTTATTTTATCATATTTTTAATGGGGGTTCACCGCACAACCGCACTTTAGAGAAAACCGCCACTGGTAAAAAGTGAAAGATTTGTCATTTTACGTAAAATACGCCCCTAGAGACCTAATGTTCTTTCAAATGAAAGTAGCAATTTCTTAACAGCCTTACTAATAAAATTTCTGAAAAAATTTATCAATTGTTAAGTTGTTAAACGACCGTGTATAAAAAAACTTACTAATTGAAAACTGACAAAAGATTTTCCATGGAAAGATATGTATATACATTGGCTACACGGCCAAAGAGGATAGTTTATCTGTTGTACATTTTTGTTTTATTTGTAATTTCACAACGAATTTCGAAATTTTTCCAAGGTGTTTTAAATGACCTATATATTTCTTATTTTTAAAAATGTCGTAAAACCAAATGCCACAACAAATTGCAGTATTTTAAACTTCAAACATGAAAAAAAATAAAAAAAGGTTACACCAAACATTTTCTATTAAAATTAAAACGTCTAAATATTTCTGAAAATTCGAAATTAAAAAACACAGTCCTTTTATTCAATGAATTTCCAACAAAACTATCACTTCACTTTTTATCTCATTTATACAATTAAAAATTCTAAAAAAATAAATTAATAATTCCCCATGGTTAAATGAAAATATCTGACATTTTGGAGTCATTTTGGTACAATTTAGACGTTGATTTCTGGAATTTGTATTTATTTACACACGCAGAATGCATTTATGTTATTAAATAACATTATTTTTATGCAAGTTTTATTAAACTCACGCAAAAAAAAAATATATATCCGAAATAACCTATATTTTTTTTATGTTCACAGAATTAAATTAACAACATTACGTTATTAACGGACTAAAACACTGACAAAAACAACACAAATAATAGTAATTATGTTGAATAATATAAAAGTGAATTGGTCACTAGAATAGAAATTATGCATAAAAACATTGAATGACACGTAAAATCTCATATGTCAAAACTGTTATTTTGCCGCCGCAAGTGAAAAAAATGAAGGACTGCACATGCGCAGATGCACTGATGTTCAGGGTGACAAACAGAAAAAATCAATTATGTTATCAGTAATGTTTTGTTTTAAAATATGTACAGACTTTACACAACGTGCTACAAAAGCAACGTGTAACGGTGTAAGTATTTCTTTTTATTACTAAAGTATTACGGTACGGCTGTAGTATAAAAATAATTAAAGATCCTACAATTTAAAAAGAAAACTACCAATTGTTATCAGTTATCACGCATTAAATATGTTCTACTACTGTCATGCCTTTTAATTCAGGTCTGAAAAGTTTGAGTAAGTTATTTTAATCAGATTTTCGTGAACATGAACTCGAAGCCAGTGCCAACACGAGAATGATTTATCTCCGCTGTGAACACGAAATCATTTTTCATTGACAAGTTTTAGCACTTGATAATAAATATTAAAGTTCTATGCTATGCCTATCTCACTGGGAGGTTCCCATGTCAAGACAGGCAGGTTTTTGAGAAATTATCCCAGTATATTAATAAGGTAAGCCTAGGTTATAGTTCTTGCTGCGTTGTATATTTATTTTTTTCCCTTTGGTATACCGCGAAATTTTGGTAAGAACTTTGTTGTGCTGTGAGTGGATGAGAAAAGGTTGCGGAGAGCTGATGTAATCTGACCCTTATGGCGATAATGCTAGATAAGATAACAAAGTAGATAAGAGATAGAAGAACTTGCGATAATAAACATGAAGAAAAAAATTTGGAAAATTAAATATTTGTTTAAGTTTATATTCCAGCAGACTGGAAGGATAGTGCAATCCCAGCCTGCCATATTGCATAATAATTAATTATAATAACTACTTATATACATATGTTCTTTCGTATTGGACGGGAATGGTATTTTCGAATGAATTCGGATTTATATCCACCAAATTTCTATCTTTTTAATATGTTAATACCACACAAGAGTCCTGCTCCCTTCTGGAGCTAGTGAGACCATGGCATCCCCAATTGGAGTATATTGTGAGGCTGAAGAAGAAGGGAAAGATGAAAGTGGGGAAGTACCTGGCTACTCAGATCTGGACACCAAACACGGTATAGCTAACAGCCATAAACATATTGTATATATTAATTTTCCGCACTGGTATCACCGAACGGTAACCAGACGCGCAGCATGATTCGCGTAAATCATTCCAGTTCCAACGCTCTTAGCACATACTTAGCGCCTCCGCCCACTGAGGCAACTGAAAACCAACTAAAACCGGCTGTTTTCTCTGTCTTGATTGGTCAAAAAGCTTGTTTAACCATAGACGAAGAACAATCAGCTGACAGCTGACAACTAGCAACGGCCGCCCACGGCGATGAGCAGTGTCAGTCGCGAGTCACCGCTTGCGTTACCATTGACAACGGGGTTTTGTGTGATTGTGAAGTGTGCGAGCCATCACATTGTCATACAAAGACAGTTGGCAGTTGCGAGTTTTCAGTTGCCTCAGTGGGCGGAGGCGCTTACTCCCTCCAGTCGTTACGCATTTAATTCTGTAAAAAATAGTATTTCTGCAAATATACCTGACTTGTTTACCCAAATGTTGTATTTATAATAGTGATAAACATCTGATACGCAGCCCTGCTTACAACCTTGGTATTGATTGTAAACCGAATCCTATCCAGGATTAATGATTTCAAATACGAACATACACACAGGGTAACACAAATACCAAACGGCCTTGGATGAAGATGAATTATATGTCTACTTTATCTACTTTATATCGTTCACCTAACACCCATTGATACCCATTAATTGTACAGCTTGACACACTTAACTTTGCAAGTAACCAAAGAGTCAGTGGCCGCCCTTTACAGGGGCTTGATGTGGACCAGCCCCAACCAGATATTTGTAAAAATTAAAGGAATCTTAGCAACTTTGTCGTAAATAAAAAAAATATATTTATTTAGTCATAAAAATATTTTATGTTTGAAGAAATGTTGATTTTCAGGGGCCAAAAATAAAATTTATATCACCACATTTTTAAACTAAAATTTTTGTCAGATTCGTAGGCACACGTAGGTGTCTCCGGTAGGCACACGGAGGCGTCTCCGGCAGGCACACGGAGGTGTCTCCGGTAGGCACACGGAGGTGTCCGGTAGGAACTCGGAAGTGTGGAAGGGCACAGACAACAAAGACGATGTATGTACCTATACTATTTCCAGGGAGAGATAGTATGCACGTCATGGAAGAAAGTCCTAAAAGCTGTTCATAAAAATCTTCCTTCTCATAAAAAAATAGCAAATTTCTACGGAGCGTTTTTATTTCGATTTCACACATGTATTTAATGTATGAATACAAATATAGTATCTTACATCTGAATTATCGATGTAGGTACCTACTTATTAATACTACGATATTACTATAAATTTATTATATTGTAAAGATCCCGTCAATTATAGAAGAATAGTTATTGTCAGTTTGGTAGTTATTGTAGTTCAGGTTTGGCCAGTCTACTGTAGAGCCGTTTCGGGCCGCAGTAAACAAAGTCCGCATAGCCAACATGATAGCCAACGTCCATTGAACGGACAGGGCACGAGAAGAAGAAGAAGTTATTGTCACCCATCAATATAACAAGAAGCAATCTACCAAGTACGTTCATTTAGTGGTGACGTGGTGCTTTCCATGATGATGTGGATACGACCTCTGCCTGGTTTTTCAGTGCATATTAGCGACTTCATCCTGCCTACTTCAATGCGTATTAGCGACTGCTTACTGGGGAATTAAGAGTGTACTTTATAAGAGGTGTGTAAAATCAAAGGCAGCAATCTCCATGAAAAATGGCAAGGAGATTGCTATTTTTGCTTGTACCTTGAATGTACAATATTACATACAAATATTATATGTAATATACGTGAATACAATATGTGTATGTAATGTTGTACGTAAAAGCAATATAGCGATCTCCATGTCATTTCAAAAGCAATTATTGATTGAAATAAAATATTGTTTCATTCAAATTTTTCACATTGCCTCAGTGTTTTTGTTGTTTTTTTTTAAAACCGAAAGGTAAAAAGACAATTGATAATCTTGCTCTTGCAACTTGCAATCAAAAATGTATTTTCATAATGAGTTTCTTGGATCACATACACCTACCTATACTGGTAACCGAAAACTCGTAATATAGGCGGTAAACTGGTTAATCTACATCATATTTGGAGTCGATTTTTTTGTATAACTTTTATGATATTCAAAAATTATCTTGAAATGAAAACTGCACTTATTTCAAGTGCGAACGTATGCCAAGCTGTATGTTTTGAAACCCTTTTTACATTTGATTATGTACGTGTTTTTATGTATCGCTATCCAATTCCTCGATTTCTTCTGGAATACTTGCAACAGTTCTCTTAGGACAAGAAGAATGAAAAATATTCATGCGAAGCAGCTTGACATTATTATTTCGATAACCCCCGAGCCAGGAAACATCTTGTCTGTCAACAAACAGGACATCCCCAGTCGGTTTATTTTCCTTGAAAATACACTGTATAGAGCTTTTGTCGGGAAAGGAATAAGTTCCCCAACCAGAATATTGTCCATTATCTGTTGGTCCGTGGTATTTTGAGCTGTCGCAGAATTCAATGATGATATCTTCACTCGGGTTCAGCTGGTCGTTGATCCAATTAGCTTTGTACACGTGTCCGTCCCATGTTGTGTATTCTCCGTAACCTGAAATCAGGTTACCTTGCGATTAAATTTCTGGAATTTGGTTTTGCAGCGCTACCAATCCGCAGATTTCCGAAAATATGTTGTCAACCTCCGGATGCCGAGTTTTTTTGGCTAATGTAATGTATATATTATATACGTGTAACCAAACATTTTTTGTCCTAAAAGTAACAGCCCGGTTGGAGAGTGGGTTATATCAGGAGCCCGCGTTAATCTCTAGAACTGAATAAGGAAGTATTTACAAAATCGGGACGCGCTTAATATGGACGAAAAAAATAAATTTAAAAAGTTGTAGTAGTTAGATATTAAGTAGTAGATACTAATCAATTCATTTACCGGAATTTCGAAAAAAATTATTTTTAAAATTTAAAAACACGAAATGTCATTTTTCTACGAAACTTGCAACAGTTCCTAACATAGCAGTCGGTGAAAAATGACATTTCGTGTTTTTAAATTTAAAAAATAACCACAAAAATGCACTTTTTTCGAAATTCCGGTAACTGAATTGATTAGTACTAGTTAATATCTTACTACTACAACTTTTTAAATTTATTTTTTTCGTCCATATTAAGCGTGTCCCGGTTTTGTAAATATTTTCCCTTATATTTCACACAATCAAGGACCGGGTTACGTCACAAACTCTGCCGCACGGTATTATGCTCTTGCCGGCGTTTTCGCGGGCTTTAATAAAATTCAAATTTGTAGAATTAATTTAATTATGAAAACGAACTTTAAAAAAAAATCTGGTATTTAAGTTTGCATGTCATCTACATGAACATATTTTTTATAAGTCAAAATATTTTTCACTCAACTTCCCTATTGAACTAATACCAAATCAACTCACGAATCAGCATTTAGTGCCATTTTGGATTTTTGCCCCCTCTTCTACTAATTTTCAGCCCGTATCAGCGTTCGATCTAATTTGTATCAGTAATCGATCATACATATCATTATTTTACTATGCTTGACGAATTTATTTGTTTGACATCATGCTTCTAACAGATCTTTGGCTACAAAAACTTCAGAATTTCTAACTACAAAATTCGTACACGTCAATATCCTTCTTTTAATCATTGTTTCTATATACATTTATGCTACAGGCACGAAAAATCATTACATCTCACCAACATGGATTTGTATCAGATAGATCTACACTAATAGATTTAATTACACGCGAAAAATATGTATCATACAATCGCGATTACAAACGGATGCAGTTTACATCGACTTCAGCAAAGCGTACCTACGATAAAATTTCTTAGCAAATTTTATATCTAGTGCTTGAGGCCTATATAACATCTATAAAACTATATTTAATAAATAGTTATGGCTTCAAATTCATGAGATATTTTATATCTCATGAATTTGAATTTAATTCTAGTCGCTTCAAACGGGCTGCCTCAAGGTTCCCACTTAGGTCCGATTCTTTTTTACTTTTTATCAATGACGTTATTTCTATATTTGAGTCCATCTCCTGTTGTTGAGCTGACGACTTGAAATTTTACACAATCATACGAAATTTAATGGACTGCATTGTTTTACAAAATAGCTTGGATCATTTATATAATTATTGGTGAAGCATAAATGATTTATTTTTCAGTGATTTATTTTCAAATGTCAATCCATCAGTTTTACTCGAAATAAAAATTAAATACTCGCTAAATATAATATCTATAAATATGCTATATATGTTTTTTTTTAATTTTCTTTATTTATGAAATAGGTACTAGCTGTACCAGGCATGCGTTGTAATGCTACTTAAATAAATAAATGGTTTCTGCCTTCGTGTCATTTCCCGTCCCCCTTCCGACTCTTCTTCCTCTTCCCCTTCCCGCGTCCCCTTTCCCTTCCGCGTCCCCTTTTCACCTTTCCCGCATCCCCCCTCCTCTCTCCCCTTTTTCGCGAACACCCCTCACCTTCTCCGCCTTCCCCTCTCCCTCGTCCCCCCTCCCGCGAAGCCCCCTCCTTAATTCCCCATCCGATCCTCCCGCACACCCCTCCCCCAGCCTTTTTCCCTGCCGCTTAACTCCATAATAAACCGATTTTTCGAAAACGCGTGACCTATTTAATTATTTAATGCAATTTTATTAATGCTAGAGCTCACCACTATATATATATATATATATATATATAGAAATATTCCCGGGCATGTTCACAACAATTCAAAAAAAATAGCAATCGGATGAAATTTTAATCGCAATCGTATGAACAGTATATGAAATAATTTCATAACGCCAGAGCTCACTATCCTATAACCATCCCAGGTATACGCACATCATATTCCCAAAGTTTCATTGCAATCGGATGAACGATATGGCCGCGCATAACATACGAACACACAAACAAACACACATTAGATTTTATATATTAGATTTATCTATACAGTTTGTTACATGCTTTTCGACCACCATACTAGACACATGCCCGTATTATGTTAGTCGGACAATATAAACAATGTCAATCTTTCAAAAGTATCCGAGATCTTTGCGTCGTTTCCGATGATAAGATGACATTCGTACCCCGCATTGATGTAATTACAAATAAAGCAATTACAACTTACATGTATCAGTTTTATATTAAGATCATTTAAAGATCTAACATATATAATTACATTAAAAAAAATGTACATAACGCTAGATATAAGTTAGAAGCTTTATTGAATATAATTCCTCTCTGGTCACCACTATACAACGTACGAGTACATCAACATAAAAAGAGAAAAATATACTTATAATTGTGAATAGTGGGCAATGGGTCTAAAAAGGTTTAGAACCTCTGATTCATAGTCACAGGTGAGCTTTTGAAATAAAATTGTGTAGATTTTCGGAAATCCCGATCTCAGATTCTCCTAATTATCTTCAGAATCCGTCCCAAGTACCTAATTTTAGTAGGTAATAAAAAAAAGTTCAAGGTGACCTCTACAAAGACAGTCATTTTTTACCATTTTTGGTCACAGTTAAATTAATTTTCTTGGCTTCAAATCCTCCCACGTAATGGTCACCATTGGGAAACTTGAAGTCTCCGTCGCCTTGCACTATGTCTGGCAGAGAGACACGAGGAGCCTCGGGTTCAGTCAGTTCAGTCGCTTCTACGTTGTTGTTTTCCATAACTATAATACATAAAGGAAATGACTTTACTTTACATATCTAAGATCTATAATAAATGAAGTAATATTCACGACAAGTTGTTATTGTCATGTACGGTCATATAGATCATAAACATCATAAATAAACCAACAACATAGAAATAATTTGCCAACTGTTTGATTTTAGAATTCGTATTAGAGCATATTAATACAGCTCCTTGAGTAGGTAGGTTCGTAGTTCATATTTGAACTTGCCTAGTAGCAGTAGGAACCAACAGTTTGCCAAAGTCAGAGCATTAGTGCGATTTTGTATGAATAGCATTGAAATCAAATCTAGGGTAAGGGGAGTTTGTCTGGCAGCCATCTTGTAAGACAAACGTTTGAAATAAGATATCTGGCAAGTTTGTACCTTACCCTAAGGATTTTTAATAAGTTCATCTTTTTGTATGGGAAAAAAAAATTGATATTTTGGAAAAAGTTATTTATCTTTTTTACTCCTACCATCGTGTAGAATCACCTCCCGAAGTTAATGCACTTTACACCCGGACACCCTGCATAAGGATATATATTTTTTTAATTGTTAACATTTTTAGTATTTTGTCTTACTAACTAATTAATTACGATATAATCAGCCTCAAAATATGAAAAATATTAAAAAATCAAAATTTATAGATATTTGTTGCAAACACCTTTTTTATGTTCACCACACACTGTCTTTTAACATTTTGTACACGTCATCTCAGACATTCTTTTCTTTTTTATTGTACATAAGCAACAGTAACGCCAAAATTTAGACGGAGGTCCTCGTCAGCTTCTTGAGAAACCTCGTGATTGGTTTGTAGCAGGATCTTCTCGATATTTTCTATAGTACGATAGTACGCTTTTTAGATGTCTCCATATTTGTCCACTGAACAAGCTCTTGAATGATTTCCTCGGTAATAAATAATCAAAGCATAAAAGTGGTTCAAAAATATTTCGATACATACAACTAGGACCTCTATTAGAACGAACTATATTGATCGCAGATGTTCTTCCACTACTTTGACCTTTAGAAGTAGCCCAAACGTGTCTATTCTTACCTCTATGAGGCGGAATAACTATGCGGTGGTCATGTCCGGGGTTTTCAGGAGGTGTTGAGGTATCATTCAAGCTTGTAACAATCACGACAGTGCCTCTAATGAAGCTAAACTAACATTGTCAACAGGATACCAGCTTCACCGAAAAAGGATAGAAGATGCTCGGTTAGCCAAAACTACGGACAAAGAGCGATCGAACATTGATCCGTCTTTTTTATCTGCAACCTTCGATCTCCAAAGTGTGCTACAAATACCGTCTAGTGACACTTCTCAATTGTACTACTCTCGCAAGATCTGTGTCTACAATTTGACAATATACGAATCACGCTTGCCTAATGACGGGTATTGCAATGTTTGGACAGAAATGAATGGGAAAAGGGGTAGTTCGGAAATAGGAAGTGCCTTGTGGTTCTGGCTGAAACAAATTCCACAAACTGTTAAAGAATTGTCTTTATTTTCAGATTGCTGTGGAGGTCAGAATCGAAATCAACACACAGCAGCATTTTTTATGTACCTATGTGGTGCAAACACTTCATTTCGATTGCATTGAGCACAAATTCTTAGAAACTGGACACACTCACATGGAAGTTGACTCCATGCACAGTGCAATCGAAGCTCAAAAGAAAAATGTACCAATTTTTTCAATAATTGATTGGATGACAGTTTTCAGATTGGCACGGTTTTCAATGAAACGAAAGAATGCTAAGCCATTCAATGAACATCAATTGGCATTTTCTGATATGTTAGAATTGTCTGATTTATCAAAAAAAATTATAAAAAACCGTAACAAAGATGAGAATGGTGATACCGTTAAATGGCTGAAAATAAAATGTCTAAAGTTTGAGAAATCTAAGCCACATTGTTTCCAGTATCGTTATGACTTTACGACGCCGTATATTAATGTTTTTACCAAGGGCAGAGGTCGGCAATTCAATTCGTCATGCCTACAGAAATAAAGAAAGCATACTCAACTCTAGTAGAGTTGAGCCCATATCACAGGCAAAAAAGAATGACTTGGAAAGATTGTGTACTTTGGGAATAATTCCTATTAAAGTACAAGAATGGTACCATAATCTGCCCGTCAGTCAGATTGCAAGAGACGTGGCACCATAGTCTGGTGAAGATGACTCTGAAGACGGTGAATGAATATTACCTACTATGTAGCATTAATTTTTTAGTTTACGATTGAAAAAATATGTCTTAAATATTAAAATTATTATTATTAGTATTTTTTGTTTATCAAAAATTGATTAAAAGTAATTTTGTCTGCCACAAAATAATAGGTTTGCCTTTATTTTAATTACTATAATAATATCATAAGAAATCATTCACTTAAGGGGGGGATATCAAAACTCGGCTTCACTGCAGTTAGGTATTTTTGGTACTTGTACGGCCCCGCTAGCAAACCACAATTTTTGCCGTCTATGGGGCAGACTCGGGTAAGATTGACACCAAATTGGTAAACCATTTAGCATTTTGATAAAGTACGAAATAAAAAATACACTTGCTCTATAAAATTTAAATTTGTTTACTAGATTATGGATACAGCTAGACAGACATATTAGCAATGGAATGGATAGATAGAAACATCTTTTACGCCCTGAACCTTTTTTGACGTCTCCGTTTTTTACTCAATGAGACTTTGAATCTAATGGTGTTTTGACGTAGATTGTATGGTTTATAAAATGGTAATAACTGTATTTATAATATTACCGGAAAATAATGGGTGTGAATAAAGGGAGATCATAAAATAAAGTTGGGACAAATATTTTTAAGTACGTGCAATAGAAATGACAAAAGGTGGTTTTGTTTTTGAAAGTTTATTTCGACAAATTTTTTCGTACTCAAGAAAGAATATATTTCAAAATATTAGCTCAGATAAACAAAAAGTAGAATGACGCACATAAACGAAAAATCACAAAATACAAATTGATATAAAATCAACTAAATGTAAACTTGGTATGCAAATATTCAGCATAATATCCTACAAAAATTGCCAAGACTTGTGGATTTTAGAATGATATTAATTTTATCTTTAGTACTTGTGTTAAACAATGTCAGTCGTACGGAATTTTTAAACCTCTCAACATTAATAGTAGAATCTTTTTTTTATTTTTATATATAACTTCGCACAGGAGGCCCGGAGAAAAATTGTCTTTAAGAGACCCATATTGTATGAAGGAGGAAACACAGAGGCCGGCAAATCGTTTCACAGCTGAGCTGTTGAACTCAAGAACGAGTGGTAGAAGCGACCCGTTCTCATGTGAGAAATTTCG
The DNA here is from genome assembly GCA_951813805.1 of Limnephilus auricula. Taxonomy (NCBI): domain Eukaryota; kingdom Metazoa; phylum Arthropoda; class Insecta; order Trichoptera; family Limnephilidae; genus Limnephilus; species Limnephilus auricula. The sequence goes on along the minus strand of OX638388.1, from coordinate 17,821,350 downwards.
ACCGTGTATATATGTTGGGCGCGCATTTGGCGTGTTTCCCGGCTTTGCACCGGTGCTGAAGGGATCAATGACGAAAGTTCCTCTCTGAAGCATCTTCCATGTCTGAAATAACGGTAGAACAAGGATTCCATCGCGGTAGACGACCCTGAATAATTCTTGAAGCACGTGTGCTCCTGAGGCTGTTCCTTCTTATTGGCAGCTCGTGTACAAATTACCCAAAATTTATTTGACTCTCTCGACTCATCGCCTTGCCCCGCTGTGGGAGAGATGGATTCATACGTCCGCCACTCCTTTTTTTATATGAATACCTTACAAAAGTCCCACCTGCTCCCCTCTGGAGTCAGTGAGACTATGGCATCCCCAATTGGGGTATGTTGTGTGGCTGAAGGTGAATGGGGATGAGAAGGAAATATTGTAATTATTTCTACAAATCTCATGATGTCAGAGCTCACCACTATATGTATATAGAATCCTTCGCGGGCGTGTGCACAACAAATCACCTATTGTTTCAGTGCAATCGAATGAATGGTATAGGAAATTTTTTATAACGCCAGAGCTCAGCACTACATATAGAAACCATTACAGGTATGTGCACAACAAATCACCAAAGTTTCTTTGCAATCGGAGTAATGCTTTAGGTACCGTATAAGGAATTACGAAGGTGTGCATTTAACAACTTACAAAAGTTTCATCGCAATCGGATAAATAGTACAGGAAATAAATTCATAATGCTAGAGCTCACTTGCACTATAATATATATAGAAAATTTCAAAGGCATGTACACGTAGGTACACGAAAAATCCGCCAAAGTTTCATCGCACTCAGATGAATGCTTTAGGTACCGAATAAGGGACAAACAAAGAAACATTAATTTTTTATGTATTTTTTTTACAAATTTCATGACGCCAGAGCTCACTATTATTTATAGAAACATTGGCGGGTGTGCACATAACAACTCACCAGAGTTTTATCACAATCGGATAAATGGTATAGGAAATAATTTCATAACGCTAGATAGTAAATAATTTCATACACGACAAATCGCTATCGGATAACTGCTTTAGGTTCCGCACGAGGAACAAACAAAGAAACATTCATTTTTATACGATAAAATAATTAATTATTTAATTTATACATTGCTTGTATAACACCTATTTCCCCCATTCATTGCTTGACGGAACTGCAATGCGAGCGCGCGACCTCTCCCCTCAAATGTCCACTCATTACTGAATAAATTTCCAAAATGTTACCGTAAAACCTGCGCCTTAAGTTTCTTATAAGGCTCAACTATTGACAAGCAGAAGTCAGTAAGTGCAACCAATTTTTGATTTGTCTCAAAAATTATAAAAACCTCCTAATTTTGTGAAAAAAATTATTTTGCATCTGTATCTTTGTAAAATAAAAAACATTTTGAAGTATGCAACATGTGTTTTTCTTATGATTCCTGATTTATAGAGTTCTTCAAATATTAAAATTCAAATATCTCAGAAACACCAAAATGTTAGTTACCAACTTCTGCTAGCAACCCGACGATTTATGGAAACAATTCATTTATTCCTACTTTTTTGTAATACAGTCGAACCCTGTTAAGAAGTTCTTCAAGGGACCGGTCAAAAAAAACTTCTTAAGCGGGAAAACATCTTAAGAGGGTTTTTCAATTTCCTTTCAATTTTCTATTAATTTTTTGACTGTCCAAATGACATCCATTGGAAAGTTTCATCATAAATAAACCAATAAAGGTTTCATAAACATTATATTATAGTAGTAATTACTGTTATTTCTAAATCCAAAAAATCAAATTTCAAAATAAAAATTCCTAAATTGGAATTTAGAAATTCGTGTTCCTTGACGTCCCTTCAAATTCAGGTAGGTTCTTCGAAGTAAATTCATAATAATACGACTTATTCCTATGTAAATCGAAAATTCGCGGTCAATTTCCATCGCAGTCTGGCTCTTCAAGTTCAGATATTCTAAGTAAATTTGTAAAAATACCGATAACTCCACATAAATCGAAATATCGCGTGCACTTTCCATCGCAGCCCGACCCTTCCAATTTAGTTATTCTTTAATTTTCACTAAATCAAATTTTCGCGGCCAATTACCGTCGAAATCGGCCATTTAAACTCAGATATTCAAAGTAAATTCATAAAAAAATACGATGTCTTTTCGCGGTTGTATGATAGGTAGGTTAAATAAAAATATGTATCGTCAGCTTGCCACAAAAAGTTCACTTTATGTTGATTTTACTTTTAACTAAAGAATTATTTTATTATTATTATTATTATTTTATGCAGTGAAGCTAGCAGTCCACAATTAAGTACTGGTACCTACCCTGATGTATGGCAGTGAAGCGTGGAAATGGCAGAGAAAGGATGAAAGTAGACTGAATGCTGTAGAAATGAGATCCCTGAGGCGTATGTGTGGTAAAACCATGTATGATCGTGTGAGGAATGTGGAGATCCGAAAAGAATGCAAGGCTGATGTGAGCGTAGTAAGATTAAGAAAGGGACGCTTAGATGGTTTGGGCATGTTGAGCGAATTTTTTAAATTTTTTTTTTTACATTAGGTCCACACAGGAGGCCCCTGGGAAAATAATTTCCCTCAGGGCCTATGTCACCTTTGGGGATGCTGTGTGGAGGGTATTTTTAAGGAAAGGAAGGAGAGGAAGTTCTGGGAAGGAAAAAGGTATGAGGGTTGGGTAGGAATCTGGGGTTCATTGTGTCTATATCATCCGCCGCCAAGACCTAGACAATGAACCCCATGAACCCGGGCACCCCTGCTAAGTCACCAAACGTAGCGAACCACTTGGGGTGACCTATGGCAGAGGTGTTGGTTATCCAATAAATGGTTCCCGGGGCGGCGGTACCCATTCCCGCCTCCCAAATTGAAAGAAAGAAGTGTAAAGAGAATTTATGACGCGAATGTGAACGGTATAAGAAGCCGAGGACGCCCAAGGAAGACGTGGCACGATCAAGTAAATCAGATACTTGAGTCGGGCCATGTTAAGAGTCAGAATAATAGAAGAGTATGTATGAGAAGATGTATGAATGTGAATGAGGCAAGGAGTGTGTGCCAAGACCGAGTTGTTTGGCGGTCCGTCCTCTCTGCCTACCCCTGCGGGGAAACGGCGTGATGGTTAGTTAGTTAGTTATTATTTTATTCATACAAAAAATATCTGTTTGAATTAAAATATAAAAAATTCAGTACACCCCGAGCTTTCATAAGCATTGCTTACGAAACATGTTGTTTTTATTTAATAAAAGTGGTTAAAAAGTATTTTATTACTTAGTATTAAATTAAAATATAAAACACACTTGATAATCCAAAAGTTGAATACTGAATAATAACTTTGCTATTTGTTTAATTAATATTAATAATATTCTAATTTGCTACAAATCGCAAAGGATTCCACAGCCCGTAATTTGTCAAACAGCCTGACTCTGTTATGCAGTCTATCGCACCCGCACGTATTGGTTTTCTATATAAATTGAAAGAGACAAACAAACAGCTGACCCATTATCAACATGCGTGTACACTGGCTGGTAGTAAATTCTACAAATGCTCCGATAAAATTAACGTTTTTGTAAAAGGTAGTCACCAACAAGTTAATTCCAATATTCGGCAAAGTCAATGGTTTGACCCTCTGCCGAGTTCACTATTAACTAACACTTGAAAGCTGGGTACAGATTGCAGCTGCCATCCGTAATTATAATGGACTATTGGTAAAAGGCGTTTCTCCAAACTGTTTGACCAAATATTGTTTTATTGAAATATTTTAAAACTAAAAAAAAACATCAATTTCGTAAGATGGTTTTTTTTTAATATTCTACACGTGAATATTCATTTAAGATATATTTTCCACTACAAATTTAATGAATTTTCATATACGTAATTTGAAATTAAGAATAAAACACTTTTTCGCCGAAAAGTTGCGTAAATTAAAATATCACGTGTACTTAGCGCAACGGCATAATGGCATTTGCGATTTTTCGATGTAGTGATTTGAAATAATAATATAATATTTTGGTGTGGAAATTTAAATTTGGCGGCGGCATTACCGTCGTGGACGAGCTTGTCAGATGCAGATTACGTATTGTATTGATTCGAGATAAGATAACATTTTTCCGCGGAATTGAAATTTCACAGCCCCCAACATTATTTAAATAAATTATATTTTTGTTTTGTGTAGATGCCACCTTTTTTCTTTTCACTGTTCAGTGGTACCTAGCTTGTGTTGTGTTGCTTCTATCTCTATCGCACGCATTGTGATTTACTTGAGAGTGGGAGAGACAAGAGGATTAAAAAGTCCAAATAACAATGGTTCTACCTGACACAGCGACGTTATGCGATAATGGTCTTTACGGAAAGGTATTTTAGAGCTCATTATTTCATGCTTATGTCTTATTCTTTCTTTCAAACATTCCCAAAGGTCATTTTTCAAATAGGTGAAATGGTTTTATTGGACCCATATACTACAAAGGAGCCAGTATGGCGGGAGCATAAACAAGAGATGGGTATTTTTATTGGTTAAGTTATGCCGACAATTTTATTTTCTGTTGTAAAACTTTTTAAGAGGGTAATTATTTTCTTGGGGGATTGCATTTTGGAACTTCTTAGGCGGGAAATCTTTTCACGCGGGAAACATATTACACGGGAAAAAAATGCGTATTTTGTATGGGAATTTTTCGGGGATGAAAAAACTGAACTTCTTAGACGGGAAAACATATTAAACGGGAACTTCTTAAGCGGGTTTGACTGTATTCAGTTTTACATACTTACATTGTATTGCACTACTTACTGTGGTCATAGCTGCAGATTGACATACTTATCTCTGTAGGCGCCAAAAAGAGGTACCGACGAATAAACAATTTTTTTTTTAATTGGTCGATTTTTGGTACATTCAATATGTTTATTGACAATAGCGACGCCCCCAACTACACAGATAAGAATGTAGAACCGTACACCTACTTTCTATTTGTCACCATAAATAGAACCAACACCCAATTAATGTTTTGTGGCCTTTAGTGCATTTATGAGAAATATATCTAGGATGTTGGTCTGATTTATCCAGTAATAATGTGTAAAAAAGATGTATTTTGATGTCTTTCTTTATTTGGTTCCTTTTCATATCAGAAGTTGAATATCTTCGGGGCAGTCATCACAACTCAGCAGGACTACACTTACACGTCATGAAGTACAGCATCTTAATAACTCAGGTACGGGGCATACGTCATTCCTATGTCTACCTAAGTTAAATTGTCATGAAAACAAGCTTATGTGCCCAAGCGGTTAAATTGCTACGACTTTCAAATCGTCCCACACAAGGACGGCCAAAGTAAATTACGGCGCCAAAAATAGGAAAAAGTATTGTCTTCAAACTAATCAAAAATATTAACTATAAACCAGTTCAAAATGAACTGCAAGAATTTATTTTGTAAACGCAACCCATTTGCCTGGACACATGCCCAAAGATGAGTCATGTTTTGCGCGGCCAATACTGGTTAGTTTCGCCTGAAACATTGACGGAGTTACTACACTCGTCCTCTTTTACCTATTTTAAAATCAGAATGTTTTCAAAATGGATATTGAAGCGTCAGGTATGTACAAGGGCGGACCCAGGATTTTTTTCTGGGAGGGGCACAAGGGGCAAAAAAATCAACAATTACTGTTAGAAATAAACTTGAAATATCATACTTCAAGTTTATTTCTACGAGTTCAAGTATGTATAGGAAGGTTTATGAAAGAAAACATCTCCAGACCGTCAAAACAACAAAACGTACCAAAAAGATTTTGAGTTACGGATGTTACTAGCCACAAAATAACACAATACGTTAAGTGACAAAGAAACATATCCACAGGTTCAACGGATAAACATATACATCTATAAGTTACTATAGAATATCACAGATACTGATCTCATCATTTCAGATACTGATCTCATCATCACAGATATACAGATCTGTAGAAAAATGAGATACGTTTTTTTTACCCTAAGGGGCCGAGTTATAAATGAATCTCCTTGTCTATTTTAAATTATAGATGTAATAATAAATGTGGCACGTATATTAAATAGAAACGTGCAAACCATGAAAATAAAATCAGAATTAAAGTCAATGAACGTCAAAACTATGTTTAATTATCAACTATTTATTATAAATAAATATTTTTACAAAAGTGTAAATCCGCAAGAAAACTTTTACACATATATCTAGAGTTTAAAAAATTATAATAATGATAATTGGATAATTTGTATATCGCCGATTTTTTTATAGAAAATCACGTCAAGGGCGCTGTACAATTTGTATTCCTAGGCTTTATCTATTTTTTTTATATAAGTACCTACTCTATTACGTTTTGATGAATTGCTCGGTGAACCACCAAAAATTTAAAGCACCGCCCGCGCCAGCACCTGACCCCAACTAAACCTAATAATGTAATTTCTGAAAGATTTTCTTAGGTAGTCTCATCATCAGCATTTCTGATTAGAATATCAAATAAAAATATTTTTGGGGTCGTAAATAAATAATTCGGCCTTGTGTGCGTCCCATAGATTATCAATACATAATTGTAATCTTGTATTATTTGTGGCTCATATGATCAAGTTTTAATCTTATTAACTCTTTCCTGGTGGGACATAGTCCAGTCAAAATAGACAAAAAAAAGTGCTGAGTTTGCATTAATTCCGGACAAGCCGAATTTTTGTACAGGTCTTGAATACGGCATTACAAATGTTATGTCAGAAGTCCCCATCGATCCGTTGTTTTTTATCCGAGGTCAAAGGTCATAAATTTTTGTTTTTTGCGTATATCTCGGAAACGGTGAGAGCTACCGAAAAAATTTATGAGAAAAGTTTGTAGATCATAAAATTTTCTACAAAAAGGTACAAGTACTTTACCTCAGATAAAAAACAACGCTAAAGCTAGATCGATGTGGACTTTTGACATAGCATTTGGAATGACGTATTCAAGACCTGTACAAAAATTCAGCTTGCCCGGAATTAATGCAAACTGGAATGTCTATTTTGTCTGGACTAACAAGGCAAAGCACAAACAGTGGTGATGGATACAGACCGACCCACATAAATAATCCAATTTATGAGCTTTTTGTGCAATTTATATAAGATCTTGTGCAATTCCACATATATCACATAAATATTATGTTTCCTGAAAGGAGTTGTGAAGTTTTAAAAAAATAATATTCCGATTTTTTAGAGTGAGTGAGACACTGTTTTGACAGTTGTCCAAATTCAACTAGCGACTGTTTCGATGCAGGTGTCCCATAAAGGGACTCAGAGGCAGACTAAGGAAGAAGTGCACTGACTGCGTGGAAGAACATTGGATAAGGATGGGAAGACCCGAGAACTGGAGAAGATTGGCCAGGAATCGGAGATGAAATGGTGAGAATAATAACGATTATTTTCAAACAAATGTTAAAGTTAAAATTTTTGTTTAATCATACAAATTTACAAGCATGTACTCCAGTGCACTTACACCATTATAATTAACAGGTATGAATAATTGACCTGAGCACTTAAATAAAAAAATAAAAAGTGCCTATTCCATTATTTAAGAAAATCAGTGTACCTGTGAGTAATGGATACATCACGAATCCCCTCGAATGTTATAAAATTGTCTGCATTCCTAAAATGCAATTTTCAAAATTTGTAGTAACATTTTATCAATAAAATAATACATATATCATTAACAATGTTGTAACTTTCGCGACCAAGATGTGACAATTTGCTTGCATACAATTCCCAAACAATAACATGTACATCATGGCAACACTTTGAGATGTATTAACATTTTGTGTAAAGCTTACTACATATTTACAGGATGAACCTAACCTGAAAACACAGGACGGGTTCCTTATAATTAACATTTCAAAATTATCAACAGAAGATTCAAAAATACATCAACTTTCCTTGAAATTAAAAAAAAATCAAAATACAATTTAAAAGTAGTTGAGATTTAAATTCTTTGTCGTCATACGCTCATAGAGTGTTTTTTTACCTTTTATAATAAAATATGTTTATGTACACCAGAGTTCAACAATATGTCAATTATACTGCATAATTCATAATCAGATGTTTCACATAAAATAAATATTAAATACTAAATAAATAAAAGCCAAAAGTTGTTGGCTGTAAATGTCTTTCCAGCGACTTTGCTAATTTTCCAGATAGCTTTTAAAGCCAAACTTCAATCTGAAATACTTACCAAAGTCGCATAGAATATTCACAGATGTGATCAATGATAATTGTGCTGTATTTCAATAAAGATAAAATCTCAATTTCTAAAATGCTAGATTTCCCGGCAGTGACAATGTGTTATTTCTATTTAATTTACGATGCTTATTGAAAAATGTATAAAGGAAGATGAGTTCTCAGATGTTGAAGATGATAATTCACCGATTTTTCTAATGGCCTACGATGTCAAGAATTGAGCATTGACTTAAAAACCTATGCTTTTGGGTGGTATCATCCTGGGAACTGCGCTTCACTGCCCTTAACATTTAGGCAATTTCTTTCCGAATAGTGGTCTAGTCGGAATTCTGTGGTTCTCAGAGAAGCATGTTGGTGGGATCCTCGAGGAAACTCCTGAAGGCCATCAGCCACTGGGCGCCCACTGCTCCGTCCACCACGCGGTGGTCACAGCTGAGAGTTACGTTCATGAAGTCAGCCTTTTTCCATCTGAAAAAAAAACATTGTTGTGAATAACAATATTTGACAATATGTACTTGAATTTGAAATGAACCCACAACGACTGTGTGAGAACCCAATGCGAGGGTAGAGCAGTTTCACCACTATAAGATCCTCGGGCAGGGGCGTGCACTCCGCATAAGCACTGCCTACCCTACCGTATTTGTAAAATATAAGCTTGTAAATAATATTATAATTTATTAAATTATTGATAAAAATAAATGTACACTTTCAAAAATAGCGCGAAACATCTGTGCCACCAAAACTACGCGAGCGCCACAACAAACGGCATACTACAAAGTGGCATAAACTGTAACTAGAATCTACACGCCCTCTGACCGCCGCACTAAAATGCAGCCTAAGCAGGAATTATTTCTACCTAGTAGCTAACTTCATACAAGATATCAATGTTCACGAAATGCACAGAATATTGAGTAGAAATAATATTGTTTTGAATTTGCTTCTATGGGTTTTTGTGTTAAGCTGGAATCAGACGATTCACTCGAGGGAAGGTTTCCGCCATGTTTTTTCGGCCTAATCGTCCATTTTGTTTCATTCCATGTTCACACGGCGCTATAGAAATAAGCGTTCACTCGTCCATTCCCACCACAGCGTCGCCGAGCGAGGTCAACCGCGCTGCAATTCGTTTGGTTTCCAGCGCGGTCCGGCCCCGAATTTTAAGGAAAAACATGTCAGATGCATCGATTTTTACGCAATTTTGTTGACACAATTAAATAAAAAAACAGTATTTCGTCGTCTTATAAACCTTTTTATTTTTTATGGCATAATAACACAATTTGATTTTACTTTTTTTATTACGAACATTTTCCTACAAATTAATAATCTTACATATATTAAAAAACATATAAAATACATGGATAATAAGGGAGACCCAAAAATTTATATGAGAGGTGTTCCCAAAAGCAAACAAATTAGCCGAACGAATACCATTTTGACGTTTTGCGTGCGATTTGATAGCGTCCTTTCATGGTCCTTCCCGTACAGGACGCGAGACAAACTGATTGAGAGTTCACTCGGTGTTCAGACGATTCACTTTGCTCTCTTCCGCGCGCATGCGCGCGCGAGTGAAGGATGCCGAAGGAAAATATCCAACATTGTTGGATCGGTTCACTTGAAGATTTCATTCGGCAGTGTTCGGCACTTTCGATTCATTTCATGTTCAGACGTGTCATTCCGAGTAAACTAGGCCGAATGAAATGCGGAAATGAGCGATTAGTGAAACGTCTGAATATAATACGTTATGGCTGAATCAGACGGTTCACTAATCGTTAATTTCTGTATTTCATTCGGCCTATTTTACTCGGGAATGACACATCTGAACATGAAATTAAACGAAAGTGCCGAATACTGCCGAATGAAATCTTCAAGTGAACCGATCCAACAATGTTGGATATTTTCATTCGGCATCCTTCACTCGCGCGCGGATGAGAGTAAAGTGAAACGCCTGAAGACAGAGTGAAATCTCAATCAGTTCGTCTCGCGTCCTGTACTGGAAGGACGCTATCACGTCGCACACAAAACGTCAAAATGGTAGTATTCGTTCGGCTAATTTGTTCGCTTTTGAAAAATGTCTCATAGAAATTGTTGGATCTCCCTTACTATCATGTATTATAATATATTATGTAAGATTATTAATTATACAAAACCTACTAGATGCCAAATTTTTCTCAGATTAAACTATATATGACATGGCGGGAACCTAAGTACTGTGTGTCCATACTCAGACATAATTGTGTCAATTTCATATATGTACATATCTTCGGGCGAAGTTTATACAGAATGTTACATCTCATCACATCTAAAATTATAATGCTTAATTAATAAATTAATACCATACTGAAAGGAACTAGAAGGAAACTGTTCATTTCTTACCCCTTTTCAGACTCTTTACAAGGAACAATCCTCTCCTGTGTTCCTCCCACAGCAAGAATGCAAGACTGCGGAGGATTAATAATGGCGTTGAAAGATGTCACACCTAAAATGAACAAAATACATAATAATACTTTAGAAAAATAAATAATAATGGAAGTAAACCAGTTCTTGGATTAGAAAGCTGTCTCAATAAAATGAATATATGTAAATCATTCAAATTATTGTTTTTACTCTTGACTGTGGATAACACAATAATATTTTGAAGAGTTTTTGCACATACAGACCATACCAGAACCAATTTAATAGCAGGAAGTTAATTTATTGAGATTTAATTTTTGTCCTTGATAAAACAAATTTGTTGACTTGCAAGTATTTATTAACCCTTGACCGTATTACATGGGCAGAGTTTGTTTTAGAATGAACATAATATATTATCTGCCATTTACGTATGTACGACACATGTTGTGTTATGATATCTAATATCAATAATTACACTTCAAAACACTAATACATAGCACATATTTCTCTATGATGGTATGCAGTTCATGCTCCTTATTCACAGTTAAAAGGGTTAAACATGGAATTAAATCCTAATTATTTGGCAACACATTATAATATCTTTAACTTCTATACATTGAGGATCACTATTTCGAGACATTGAAGAATTATGGATATTGTTTATGAATACGGCAGATTATGAATATGACACTATGAGTATAATGGATCATGAATACTTATGGCAGTTTATGAATACGACAGTTTACGAACATGGAAAGATGACTTACCGAACATTCCCAGGTTGGATATGCTAATGGTGCCGCCCTGGAACTCGGCGGGCTGCAGTTTGTTGTCGCGCGCTTTGGCGGCCAGCGCCTTCACTGTCTTGGAGATGTCGGACAGGCCGCGGCTCTCGGCACCAAACACTATTGGTGTGATTAGCCCCTTTTCGGTCGAGACCGCAATGGAAATGTCTACAGTATCAAATCTGAAAATAAAAAGAAATCAATCTCATTAGTTACAGATACTAACCGTGGCATTCGTATATCATCTGTCGTCAAGTAGATAGAAAAATGACAAGCCTAAAACAAGGATCTCCAATATGTTAATGACAAAAAAATAGAATAAAGATATGTATTATATTTTATACACATATATAATAGTATGTAGTTTAGGGTTCAGATAGTATTTTCAATTGTATACATAATCAAATATGCTAATCTTGCTTTAGGCATTTTCTTCTTAAGTGATTTTAAAATATAAGATAAATAGCCTGTTTCCATAGACATATGAATATTACTGGACCTGCCCTAAGTGATAAAAGCGTATTATTTCCCCCTCCCCATACCGGTTCCTTTTAGATCCAGCTGGGCTGGTGTACGGCTTTGCGTGAATCTAGAAAATGTGACGTCCTCATTCTTGTGCTGACTAGCATCGAGCTCTCATCGGTTCATTTTACGAAATAACACGGTAAATTTGTGCTATTAAAACGTGTAAAAATAGAAGTGAAAAAGAGAATAAACCCAATTGTCATATTCCATGGGTAAGCATTATTTGTCTTTATTTTAAGCTTATTCAGATCATATAATATGTTCAGTTTTATCACATCGAGATACAGGCAGCGTTGCCAACTCGGAATTCGCAATCCGTCGTGTGCTTGTCGCTGTTTACTGTGGTAAGTAAATTATGAAACATTTGTAAAAGTGTCTTAACTAAATACGGCAACAAAATATTCGACTCTCAAAACAAGCGAACCTTTCTTTGCCATATTTGGACTTCACAAGTTTGTTCAAAACATGGCGAGCAATTCGCGCTCCCATGTAAAAAGGTCTATTCATTCAAAAGCAGATTTTACTTTTAAGAACTAAATGGTGATATTATAATGCGAGATGCCTATATACTGTCAGATTGATTTATTGACGAATCACATATCATCACATAGCACCCCGCTACAGTTGATTTTTGCCCCTGTCCTATATGTTCTCGCTAGTAATATTCATATGTTTCAATTTAATAATTATCAGGGTTCAGTAAACTAGTAAATGAAATCCAACAATATTACAAACACACCATCAGAGTGCCAGCAATCTGGTAATCAACTTAAGAATGTATATGTGGGGTATAAAAGCAAAAACGCCAATCTCCAAAAATGACGAAATTCAGTTACAAATGCCAATCTATGCGCAATGTCTGTAGCTACAGGATGGTTTTTGAGATCCCTAGAAAAATCAAAAAGTTTAGATAAAAATCACCACTCTCCACAGCGATTAACTAGCAAAATCATCACTCTCCACAGCGATTAACAAGCAAAATCACCACTCTCCACAAAAACCAATCACCTGAATTCAAAATAAATTCAACATGACCAATGAACACATTATTATAACATTTTTTATTATAATAATTCACTTTGGATTATACTTTTTAAGTTATTACAAAAAAATCACACGAAAAATGCGTAGTATTCTTTGATCGGTTTTTTGTGATTTACTGAAAACAATACTTTTGGAGAGTGGCGTTTTTGCTTTTATAACCCTCATATGAAATTCGAAAACTCGTATTAGAAGTAGGAAACTGGTGAATCTACATTACATAGAAAAACAATACTTTTGGAGAGTGGCGTTTTTGCTTTTATAACCCTCATATGAAATTCGAAAACTCGTATTAGAAGTAGGAAACTGGTGAATCTACATTACATAGAAAAACAATACTTTTGGAGAGTGGCGTTTTTGCTTTTATAACCCTCATATGAAATTCGAAAACTCGTATTAGAAGTAGGAAACTGGTGAATCTACATTACATAGAAAAACAATACTTTTGGAGAGTGGCATTTTTGCTTTTATAACCCTCGAATGATATTTGAAAACTCGTATTACAAGTAGGAAATTGGTGAATCTACATCACATCGAGAAAACAAAAAAATTAAAAAAATTTCAATCTGATTTTTTTTTCAAATTTGACCTAAAAAATCAATCTTTGGACTTGATTTACTCTACAATGAAAGTTCAAATCAAAAAAAGTTATACCACAAAATGGACTCCAAATGTGATATAGATTCAGCAGTTTTCCGCTTGTATTACGGTTACCGGACACGGTAAGATAAGACGGATAACAACACTGCTTGTAGAAAAAGTGGAAAGTTTGTTGGCTCAATAGATTAACTAAAATTACTATCCAGGCCAATGTAGGAATTTCATTTGGAACTTATTTCAAATGATGAAGTATGATTTATTTCTATGTAATCCAAAAACCAATTATGTAATCGCATAATGCCAGGAATTGATAAGCAGCTAGGAAAGAGTTTCTATATGCACAAAAAATCACATGGTGAGATGGTGAAAATTACTCATAACCCAATCTTCAACGTCTGAAAAAAGTGTAATTCCCTAATTGATGAAAGTGTGGGTATGCACATCAAGGATTTTATCACTCCACTAGAAATTCTTCTATCACCAATCACTATATTCTATCAACACTTCTGTCAATCAATCACTCATTCCAAAGCACAAACATTCTTCAAATCATATATAAAAGTGTAACGCACTGTCTGATGAAAGTGTCCATCCACGCAGAATTGGCGGCCGGCACTTTCTTGCACGCCAACGCCACGGCCTTGACGATGAAGTCATTGACAGACAGCTTTACGCCGTCCTTCTCCAGCTTCTTGTTGAACTCGGAACGGAGCTTGGAGATCTTATCCACGTTGATGTCGCACGACAGCTGGTAGTGCGGAATGGAGGTCTTGGACTGCAGCAGGCGCTTGGCGATGATGGCACGCATGTTGCTGAGCGGGATGTCCACGTAGCGGGCGCCAGGAGCGGGCTGGGGCAGGGGCGCAGCGGGGGCACCGGCGGCCGCTCCGGCCAGGTCGCTGCTTACGATGGAGCCATAGATTCCACTTCCGGGACCTGGAAAAACATGCATCCATAATTTATAACTGTTCTATGAATAATTTACAAATCACACAAAACACTATTTAAAATAAATAACAAAAAACAACTCAAAATGCTATTTGTTGTGCCCTTGGAGGATAGTAGTGACATGTCCAAAAAGATGAGCTCAATGTTTTTAATAATCACCATGAATAATTGTAGGAATATTCATATACAAATGGATACTACATACAAACTTTGTAGCCAATTTATCTCTCAATGTTACTTATGTGCCCTAAAATATATCAACATGAACAAAAGTGCATAAATCAATTTCCAATCCATCTAATAAAAGAAAGCAAAAATGGGTATTTAAAAACAAAACTGGATTTACTGTAATATGACCTTGTTGAGTTGGTTATGTTTTTTGCTAATATGCTTTTTTAATGGCTTGGAATGACCTCAAAAGATACTTTCACAAACATCAAGATACATTAGTTTTTTTCAGATGTTTATTATCATAGACAGGGGTTTAGTTATGATCACAGAAACATACTTTTTGCATATGAGAAAGCCCCAATAATTACTTTAGAAAATCTCTTTAACCATTCGAGCGATAGCTACCCAAATTTAGGTAAGTGATTTTTATAAATTAAAATTAAATATAAATTTTCAAAAATTAAATTTTTAAAAAAATTATTGAACCTATAATAAGTGATAACAGTGAGTAAGTAGGTGGATTCGTTGGCTTTCAACCGCAGTAGGCGGTTAATATATTTCAGCATTAATATTTGGAGGTATGATATTGATTAAATCGAATGGCCAGATCGAAAACTGAACATTGGGAAATATCCATCGCTCGAGTGGATAAACTATAAAGGTACAACAATGTGTAGAGGAATCACTTATGCTGGAATTTAGCAAGTTACAAGCATCATGCAGGGTAAAAATTGAAATTTATATTTAACTCGGGTTTCACAACGGGAACCGTAAACTAAAATGCTAAATTACCGAACATAAATCTTTCCCCGTGGTCACCATTGCTCAGCTTTGTAACTTGCTATCTTTCTAAAAATATCCAAGTGATCCCACTCACCCATTGTGATTCCTTCCCTTGCTAACCGGGCTGGAAATAATCAGAAAAAGAAATTGATGCATTTTACCAAGATAGGCTAAAAATAACTTGTACATCACAAAAAACACATATTTAATGCTACATATTTTCTGAAACCAGGAGGGATCACTTAACATAATATAAACATAATCAAAAAGCCCGTCATTATACATATAAATATATACAATTATAATCATTAGTGTCATGTTTAAACCTCACGACACTTGCAGATAACTGATAGAAATTTGCTATTACATAATTATTTTCCTTTAACCTTTATGCAGAATATACAAGTATATATATCAGACATCTAGGGCAGGGCCAAAAGTTTTATGCAGAGCTGAAGCAGAGTTGGACCACAGATTTTTTTCTTTAGATAAATGCACGCCTGTTATATTTTATACAATAGTTATGTATGCATATAATATTTACTTACATAACAATACGGACAAAGGCATTCAGTAATAAAGTTACTGAGGTTGACAGAATGAAGTGGTTTGTGACTCACCCTGCAGTCTGATGTTCTGTGCCTCGGCCAGCCTCCTGGCCATGGGGCTGGCGTATAGCCTGGAGCCGGGAGCCGCTCCCGGTGGCGGCGGGGGGGCCGCTGAGGGTGTGGGTACTGCGGGTGCAGGGGACGGAGTAGGCGGCGGGGGGGCCGCCGCTGCTGGGGGTGGGGCGGGGGCAGAGGGTGCAGGGCCGCTAGCTGACAAAATAAAATATTTATTGAATAAAGTATTCTGTATAATAGTTTTAAAAAAAAGTAGTGTCAAAATTCATTAATTTTATGCACTTAAATGTACATGGTTTCCTGAAACTCATAGTACAAGTATTTCGAGTCAATTTTGTGGTACAACTTTTTTTTATTTAAGCTTTTGTTTTCAAGTAAATAGAGTACAAAGTTTTTTGTTTTTAGGTAAAATTTAAAAAAAAACGGTCTCTAGTGGGTTAATATCAGAAGTTTAAGTTCTTTTAAAATGCGTCGAATCGTAGACCCAGCAAGATTAACCCATTAATATCTGTCTCAATCATGCCACCGTTTCACAAAGTTTTGTGCACAATTTATATTAATGTATGCACGACTTATTTGGAGTTTTGTACTAAAAGATAGCTCAAATAATGACCTGGCAGCAATCAATGCACAAATGCCCATACCAAGGAACCACCTCTGCTCCTAACTGGTGGCAATAACTATATGGCACGTATCGAAAATTTCTTTTAAATTTAAATATTTGTCAGAAGGCTCTTCGTACATAGAGATAAATGTATATGACTGCAATGCAACCACTAGTAGGCTACTGATATGCTATTTTTTAATGCTGGTTTCCATACAAGGCGCTACCCAAATTATACTGAACATGATAATTTTTTCGTGTGACATTGAGTTAATACAATGTCACGCGACTCTAGCGATGACGACTATATCGTTCTTCTATATTATAAGCATAAAAAACCATCTAAATGTCAAGCGACTCTAGCGATGAAGACAATATCGTTCTTCTTTATTATAAGCATAAAAAACCATCTAAAAGTCAAGTGACTCTAGCAATGAAGACAATATCGTTCTTCTATATTATAAGCATAAAAAACCATCTAAATGTCAATTGACTCTAGCGTTGAAGACAATATCGTTCTTCTTTATTATAAGCATAAAAAAACCATCTAAATGTCAATTGACTCTAGCGATGAAGACAATATCGTTATTCTATATTATAAGCATAAAAAACCATCTAAATGTCAATTGACTCTAGCGTTGAAGACAATATCGTTCTTCTTCATTATAAGCATAAAAAACCATCTAAATGTCAATTGACTCTAGCGATGAAGACAATATCGTTCTTCTTCATTATAAGCATAAAAAACCATCTAAATGTCAATTGACTCTAGCGTTGAAGACAATATCGTTCTTCTCAATTATAAGCATAAAAAACCATCTAAATGTCAATTGACTCTAGCGATGAAGACAATATCGTTCTTCTATATTATAAGCAAAAAAACCATCTAAATGTCAATTGACTCTAGCGTTGAAGACAATATCGTTCTTCTCAATTATAAGCATAAAAAACCATCTAAATGTCAATTGACTCTAGCGATGAAGACAATATCGTTCTTCTCAATTATAAGCATAAAAAATCATCTAAATGTCAAGCGACTCTAGCGATGAAGGCAATATCGTTCTTCTTTAGTATAAACATAAAAAAACCATCTAAAAGGAAATGTTGGGTTCACCCATACAACGAAATAAATATTAAATGTAGGACATTCTTCGCCAAGGAACTACAAGAGTCAAATTGTTTTTTTTTCAACCTCAATCCATGCTTTCTCCACTAAATCCTTTCTTAGGGGACGTACATTAATTACGTGAGCGGTTAAAAAAAAATTAGACCCCCTCTCCCCCCTTGGTGAGATTAAGTGGAACCCCCCCCCCCCCCCCCCCCCCCCCCACCTCTCATTTTTCAGCGGGCAAAATGGCACACTTCAAAAGAAGTAAAACAATTTTTTTTTTTTAATATCTCTTTATTAATATATACTGTGTGAAATTTATAACCCCCCCCCCATTTTTTGCTCACGTACTTAATGTATTATACGTATAATATACCCCTTACGTATTCTGGTAAAGTATAGTTACATAAACATGGATGTTTTTCCACCTTCTGAACAAATTCAATTCATGTTCGGAAGCCATTTCAGTCAAACGAGTAGTAGATGGGAAACTATTTACATTCTAAAATATCATACAATAATTGAGAGTGCACTACAATATCGCATATTGAATACTATTTGAACTACAGCGCTTCAACTACGTTTGCCGAAGGCTGCATCTACAGCCCAACCTGTATATGTACAGATACATATACAGGTTACCAGTCTCAAGAAAGGTCTTAGCAAGAGCAACAACTCCATCTTTCGAGCATCCTTTAGGATGAAGATTCTATCAATAAGGAATGACAGCGATTACGTGATATGTAATTATGACTAAATTACAATTTTAAAATACAATAACTAACTTTTTTAATTATTGTATTCTCAATTTATTGTATGATTGAATATTTTTGCTTATTTACCAACATTTTCAAAAAGCATTTTGTACTCAGTTCGAAGTTCTCGCCAAATATAAACATCCGTCATGTAAATTGGTGTGTTGCGCACCGTGAGCTAGCTGACAGGTTTTTCGTAATTACACAATGTTATTTTGCAAAATGATGGTTTTCTAATTCTTAGCGTCTTACCAGATAATGTTTTTTTATGTATTTATCAAAATTGAATATATATAGCATAAGCAGTTTCTCCAGAATGGCTACTTATATTCAGAGAAAGCTTGCATGCAAATGGTTAACATTTTATTATATATATATATATATTTTAATATGTTTTTGTATTTACTTGATATGGCTGGTTTATAGAGCACCCCACACAACCACTCTGCAATATTTGCTATTATTATAAAAAGCCTGAGTAATTGTTTTGAAATAACCCATTATGCAGCAAAATCAGGACTTAACCTGTTGTCTGTTGCTCGGAAGCTTCTTCTTCTTCCTTGCACTGTCCCAACTCATTGCCTAGGTAGGCTGTTGGGGTCGGCTCTCCTCGTTCTCAGGTTGTAGCTTCTTCGGTTCTGGGTATCGCTCTCTTCCAGGCCGTTTCTACTTAGAATTTTAGAGCATTGAGTCATCCAGGAGTTCTTTGGTCTTCCTCTGGATGACTGTCGATGAAGCTCCATAGACATTGCCTGCTTCACTGTGTGGTCTGGTGGTCTCCGTTTTATGTGACCATACCATCTCAACTGTCGTTCCTCTAGCTTATTGTTTATGTCTGTGACACCCAGGCTACCACGAATGCGTGAACTTTTAATTTTATCTTTTAGTGACACTCCTGCCGACCATCTAAGCATTCGCATTTCTGCTGATTCAAGCTGCCTGGTGTAGGAGTTGTACATGGTCCAGCATTCGGAGCCATACATTATCGCGGGTCTAACAATAGTCTGGTATACCTTTCCTTTTAGTTTTATAGGCATTTTTGTGTCACACAGGATTCCTGTTACGGATCTAAATTTACTCCATCCCACACCTATTCTGTGGTTAACATCTGCTGCACATCCTCCATCTTTGTGGATGAGTGAGCCGAGATACTTAAATGTGTCACAGTTAGCTAATGTTACTCCATCCAGTTGCATCGAAGGAGTTACAGCATTTGTGTTTTCAAATGGCAAGTACAAATATTCGGTCTTTTTCCTGCTAATTTTTAGGCCATTATCCTCTAGGATTTTTCTCCACCTTTCCAGGCTATTTTGTAAGTCACAATGATTATCTGCTATCAGTACTACATCATCTGCAAAAAGCATAGTCTTGAGAATATTGTTGTTCATTTCTTGGATTGTTAGATAATTCATGACCATTATGAATAGCAGTGGGCTGAGGACAGATCCTTGGTGTACCCCCACTTTAATTGGAAATGTTGGTGATGTCCCAGATGTGCATCTTACTTGTGTTTCTACGTTTGTATACATATCTTGTATGGAGAGCACATATCTTTCTGGTACGTTATGAGATCTCAATGCCGCCCATATCAGGCTTCGGGGAACCCTGTCAAATGCTTTTTCCAAGTCTATAAATACCATGTGTAAGTCTTTTTTTGCATCTCGATATTTTTCTACTATGATTCTGACTGTTTGAATAGCATCTATTGTTGATTTCCCTGATACAAAGCCGCATTGATCGTCGTGTATTTTTATAATATTCCTGATTCGTGTGTTTATAATCCTCTCATAAATTTTCATGGTGTGAGACATAAGCTTTATCCCTCTATAATTGTCGCACTTCCTAGAGTCTCCCTTATTTTTGTAAAATGGAAGGAGATAACTCTTCCTAAAGTTTTCTGGCATTGGTTCTCCAGTCAATACTTTGTTATACAGGTTGCACAACCATTTATGTCCCACTTCTCCACACTCTTTCCATAATTCGGCTGGAATATTGTCTGGCCCCACTGCTTTCCCCTTTTTCATTTGTGATATGGCTACTTTAACTTCTGTTGGAGTGATTTCTTCAACTGGCCCCAGCACTGGTTGCTCTGACACATGAGTTGTTCTTGGAAATTCTTCGTTCAGTAATGTAGAATAATAATCTTTCCATCTATCACATATTTTGATTTCGTCTGTGATCAACTCACCATCAGTATCTTCTATGTATTTGGGTGTTCTAATAGATTTGGCCCTTTCTTTCCTGTGTGCTACGATTTTGTATATTCTTTGCACTCCATTAGGTGTTTCTAAATCGTCATACAGCTCTTTCAATGCCTCATGTTGTGCAGAGGCAACTAATTTCTTTGCTGTCTTTTTGACTTGCTTATACACTAACCGGAGTTGCTCTTTCTCGCTATCGCACTTACAGTTTGACCAGTTTCTGAAAGCAGTTTTCTTCTCTTTTACACATTTTTGTATTTCATTTGTCCACCACCACGATTCCTTTTTTATTTTCAGTTTACCTTTGGAGATTCCCAGATGGTGTTTGGCTTCCTGTACACATACCTGTTCAAATGCTTTCCACATTTCAGTTGGGTTTTGCGTATCTTCATTTTGGAGATTTTCTAGCATCCAGTTTTGGAGTTTTGACGTTAATTGTTTTCCGTTTTCTTTTGAGATATTGAACCACTTAATTTTGGTTGTTGGTTTTATCTTATCCTTATACAATTTATGTCTCGTTACATGTAATTCCAGCAGTAGTAGGCGATGTTGTGTTGCAAGGGGTTCACCAGGGATAACTTTACAGTCTCTAAGCGTTTTTCTCATTTCGTTTCTGCATAACCAATAATCTATTTGTGTTGCAGCATTACCACTTTTGTAAGTTATGAGGTGTTCTGGTTTCTTTCGGTAGAACGTGTTCACGATAGTGAAACCGTATGCATCTGAAAAATTTAGTAGCTCATCTCCTGTTGCTCGGAAGCTGGCGTCCGGAATTTCTTTTTTCTTTTTTTAAAACTTCAGAACTCGCTAATGGGTCTAACGGGCCCAGTTCTTGTTATTTGTGTAGTAACTTTAAAATTTTGACATCTGCGATGTTGCCATTATTAGTACCTTTCAACGATAGTGTAGCATGACAGATGACGATCTAAGTCGTCAGTTAGCACAATGCGTGTGAGTGCTACAGACGAAAAAGGTGCATTATATGGGTCCACCGGACCCGGTAGCGACTAAATACATAAGTGTTTTTTCCATAATTTTATTACTATTTATTTACCTTTTTTTACTTCATTTCATAGAAAATGGCTACCAATAGGTTTTTGAGATCTAACGTAATAAGAGAATATCATGATGAAATATAATCCCAGAAGTAGAAACAACAGTGGCATCCAACCCGCCCCTACCTATAAGTGAACGAAAAGTGCGTTGCGGCCTATGTAACTGGAAAAAAGATAGAAAAACCAAAGTTTTTTGCGTAAAATGCAATGTACCAAATTGTGGAGAGCACATGAAGCACCTTTGTTCAAATTTTTATAACTAAATTTGTCGTAGAAAGAGACCGAACAGTGTAGAGACGTGATTTTATTCCTAAGAAATATTTTGTTAATTTTCAAAGTTTTTTTTGTTTTTTTCTGGAATGATTGATCTCTCATTATTATTTTGTCTAAGTAGGTTCATTATAGTACTGTAAGAAAATATAGAAGATTTTGCTTAAAATAAGTAATTACAGAAATTATAACAATTAGCCTTAATCTTATCATTAAATAATGGTAAAATTCCTTTAATTATTGTAGTTACTTTTTGATTCAGTAAAAACAATAAATATTAGTATTTGATTGAATATTGTCTTTTTTTATTCCACATCCTTATAAGAAAGAAAAAATAACTTTTATTGAGCAGTTTTGGAATAAACATATGATATTATACTGGGTCCTGCGCACCCGGTAGCGAGTATTTGTGTTACAAACGCACGACGCGCGAGTCCTTAAGTGTTAAATGTGATTTTAACCCTTATGTGTAAATAAAGTGTACAAGGACAAGGTCGGAATCGCTTGCGCCAATATCATTTCAGATGTTGCTTTTTATTTCAGTAATATAGCCTCTCAGAATGATCTGATATTAATTTTCTATGGTATACGGCCATCATGTGACCAAATGTCAGCTGACATAAAAGAGGTTAAACGATTCAACATTTTTGAATCATTTAAACATTGATCTTCATTAAGGTCGGAGTAAATAAACACAGTGTCATGTTGTTTATTATAAACACATATTATGTCATTGGACAACACATACATTTATATATTGAAATAAACAATAACAGAAAACTTCTATGTATATTTAAATGCAGGAAGAGTAGAACTTAAAGCTATCATTTTCAATAAATTAACAAATTTAAAACATTAACAGATCTTAAATTTGTTATACAATATAAATAATGAAATCAAATTACATAATAACATTTTACACATTACAATGAAAGTTTAAAAAATAGACCTTGAAATTCGAACTATGCTATTTCAACAAAGACACAATTTTCAGAGCTATTGAAATCTGATGTTTATGGATCTTAATAATACAAATATAATCAACATTACTTAAGTCAACATTTCTTTTGATAATTTTTGCACTCGTGGAGTCATTAACAATCACTCCTCCAGCAGTTATTTTGAGCAATGGCAACAGCATTTTGCCTCTATTTAGCTAGAAAAAATATACAATAATATTAGTTCCGAGTTAGCATAATCAATTTATTTTCATAAATATTACTTTAAATATCAGCAATAAAATTAAATTCAAACAAAGCATTATTTTAGATGACGACCCTTTAGAATAACAAGGTTCCATCTGTTCCGGTAACATCATGCGATAATGAATTCTAAGGTAGCTCAGTATAGATCCCATTATCGCACAACGTCCGCAACAGATGGAATCTTATTATTCCAAGGGATCGATGTGTCATTTTCAAAAACACACTAACGGCACAAACAAAAGTTAATAAAATTTTGCAGTACTCAATCAAAAATAACAGTTTATTAACTATAAAAATGGGTATAACTGATACGCAATAATTAATTATGTGAAGACTTATGTGACTTTTGCTAAATATTGTGATTTAAATGTTATTTAACTTACCTTCATTCCTGCTAGTCACTTTTACATACATAAGATTTTAACTTAATTTCGACCAAATAAGACGTCTGTTATTGTAAAAGAATTATCGTTATTTTAAAAATATATTGTTACTTGCAAAATTGTGATCGCGAAAAAATCTTCAAATTCACAAAGCATTATTATAAAAAGCTTAAAACTTGAAATTTTTCAATAAAATTAAGAATTCATAATCATCTTGGTGCTAAGTTGAAAAATGGCTGGCACATTGGCACTTCAAGGATTGCATAACACTATCCATTTATCTTTAAGAGCTTATATTCATGAAAAATATAAACTGTTAAGAAACATTGTTTCATTGAAAATGAGGATAAACTAATGTAATAATCCCTCAAATATTTTTTTTAAAGACAAATAAAAATGGTCCTATCTTGCTGGAAGTGAGGAAAATTTGTCTTCAATAGAATACATTATTAAGAAAACCTCCCCATCACCATCTGAATGTGACTTAACGTCATTCTAAAAATTGATATCTGTAATTCAGTAGATTTAATAAACTTATGATTGTCACTTTTAAAGTTGTAAACAAACTTACGGTTGTTACCTTTAAAGTTGTAAACAAGCTTATGGTTGTTACTTTTAACCATTGACATTAAAAGAGATAGACATGCCCTAATGCAAAATCTGGGTATCAGTTCGACGAGCTGGAAACAAACCACGTGGCATTGGCACCAGAAGGGTTCGAGAATGCCTTGAATAAACTATGACATCAGTTGTACATTGACAGCCAAAGAGCGCAAATTGAGATAATCAAATCCTGTGCAGAAAAGTAAAGATAACTAAAATAAGGTAACAGTTCGCAGCGCAGTCCATTGTGGGGCTTTTCTGCGCATGGCCTGAATGTTTGTTTCTGACCGGGCCGTCAGGCGCTTACTCATCTTTCGCGTGTTCGTTTACTGTAGGTGAGTAAATTATAAAAGGGTATACTAAATACTGTAACCAAATATTCAATTTTAAAAAAAAACTGACTTTTGTCTGCATTAAGTTTAATTTTCAATTAAGGTTTTTACGCGGCCAGAAAAAAAATTGTAAAAAGGATTACTTATTTGTAAGCAGAAAATTATTTTTGAAGACTAGATAGTGATAGTACAATGCAAGTCGCCAGTATACTCATTTACAAGTATGTCAGATTCATTTATTTAAAAATCACTAAAAGGGAGACAGTCATGCCACTTTCCTTTTCCGTGCAACTTGGTTTGTTCCCCTTTCCCTTACGGGCTGGTCTATTGGTTTCTTACGTTTATGCTTTTAAAGTTGTAAACATGGTTGGTAACTTTTAAAATTGTAAACATGTTTATGGTTGTTACTTTAAAAGTTGTAAACAACCTTATGATTGTTACTTTTAAATTTGTAAACAAGCTTCTGATTGTTACTTTTAAATTTGTAAACCAGCTTATGGTTGTTATTTTTAATGTATATACTATATACTCATTTACAAGTATGTCAGATTCATTTATTTAAAAATCAGTAAAAGGGAAACGGTCATGCCACTTTCCTTTTCCGTGCAACTTGGTTTGTTCCCCTTTCCCTTACGGGCTGGTCTATTGGTTTCTTATGTTTATGCTTTTAAAGTTGTAAACATGGTTGGTAACTTTTAAAATTGTAAACAAGCTTATGGTTGTTACTTTAAAAGTTGTAAACAACCTTATGATTGTTACTTTTAAATTTGTAAACAAGCTTCTGATTGTTACTTTTAAATTTGTAAACAAGCTTATGGTTGTTATTTTTAATGTTATAAACATGCTTAGTTTTAATGTTATAAACAAGCTTATGGTTGTTACTTTTAATGTTGTACACAATAAGTACTTTTAATTGTGAAAAAAAGCGCATGAATCCTACAGTTCTTCAGGATATTATTAACTGTTAGGTTTAACAAACTCACTTCCGTCGCCGACGTAATCCTTGAAGGCGGCCACGCTGGCCTCATCCTCCACGATGATGCACATTAACTTGCCGATGGGGATGCCCTTAGTCCCGGCTGGGATCAGGATCTTGGCCAGATATCCTTCTGAGGGTGTCTCAAAGCCCATGGTGGCCTTGTCAGTCTCAATTTCACACAGCAGGTCACCTAAAATAAAAACCAAATATTTAATCTGGTAATTTAAAAATATTACATATGGTTAAAACTGATTAGCAGGCATACAATAATTATTATTGATATTGACTCCATGATAAAAACCTAAACCCCCCGCCCCTCATTGTGACCAAGCGTGGTATTTTGAAGATCCCCTTCCCTCCCTCCCCCCCCCACCAACCATTCCCCTGAATATATGATTTTCTTCTCAAACAACAATTCAAATTGATATACATTAGAGAGTATACATTAGAATCACCAAAATCATTCATTCTACATTTATTTTCCACCAAAACTTTATTTAATTAGATGAATTAATTGTTTGGCAAAGAGCCCAGCATTGTCACATATTTAGATTTTTGTACAAAAACAAGCTGGCAAACAGACCTTCATTTAAAATTTATTAGTATTTTGTATTTCCAAGTGGAATTAACTTTCTAAATTCGGATTTAATCACTAAACCTAGAATGGTCCAGAAGTCTGTTCCAAAGATATAATCAACAAGCATTTATTTTATCACCAACCAAGAAAAGAAGTATTTTTTTCTAAATAGACTACACCTCTTTATTAATGATTTATCTAAATCAATATGAAAAACAACATCAATATACAAATAATAATTAATCTTGAAAATTAGGCAATCCTGAATCACGAATTTAACCCTTTTTTGTGAATACCTCATGAGTCAATACCCAACCGCTTACAACTTTCCAGAGTCAGAGTATTTTGCGAGGCTGAAGTAAGTGGGAAAGGGAAGGAGATGAGGAACACGAAGGTTGGAAACTACATGGCTATTCTGGATATTTAATGGAAGATCTGCTCACCAAAGTCATATTAAGCAACTTTTTGATTCTGAATGGTGGTCTTTCTCCAGGACGATACTGAGACTATCTATTGCTCTTCCCGTATAACATTTAGAGCAAATTAAGGGAGTCACAAATTTTATGGTAATGTCAACATTCGGGTCGTGTTTAATTCAATAACCTTATATTTGGAATTCAGATATCCAAATTAACATATTAAAGCATAAATGCTTCTATTAAAGTAAGAACATATTGGGTAGACGTAATGTACGTAAGCGACACATTACGACAATCTGGAGCACTTACAATCCATACACTTTCTATGGATTGTAAATTGTCCAGATATCGGAAAGTGTAGTTTACATAGTGTACGTCAATCCAGTATGTATTTACCCTTATGTTATTAATCATTCAAACACTATAAATTGGAAAAACATATAGAAATAAAAAAGATTGGGTGTGACTGAGAATCATGTTTAAAGAAACTGTACATGGACAAGGTCAGAATCGCTTGCGCCAATATCATTCCAGACGTTGCTTTTTATTTCAGTGCGAGCCTTATGGAATGCTCTGATATTAATTTTTTATGGAATACGGCCATATTGTGGGGAAATATCATCCGACATTCAAAAGGTTAATCGCATATTTCTTGAAAATCATAACATTATTTCAATTTGTTTTACATGAGATGCATCCATGTGATATTTTTGTAATGCATGTACACTCTCCGAGAAGGGATTGTTTAATATTTTGTAAAAACAAAATTACTTCTTTATGTAAATAACTTGGCTGATCCTGAAGATAAAAACTTTGATTGACCAAAAGAAATTAGATTGTTTGTAAACAAGGGTATATAAAAATTTGTAAATAACTTCTTTATTCTAGAATGTGGGAGAATATAAACCGTGTTTGTTTTCAATGTTATTTATGTTTAGTAACACGAAAAAGATGTATCCAAGTAAACTCTATTTTTACCACAGAATAAAGAAGAACACAATAAACTTCTTGTGGACGTATTTCGTGATCCAAATATTTGCACAATTTTCAATTTGGGAGGCGGTTATGGGTACCGCCGCCAATATAGCCAACGCCCCTGCCATAGGTCACCCCAAGTGGTTCGCTTCGTTAAGTGACTCAGAAGGGGCGCTCGGGTTCACAGAGTGAGGTTTGTCTAGGTCTTGTTGAATACGTTTGCCCATCTATTGCCTGGAGGGCAGGACAGGAGACTGGTTGAGGAAGACCTAACCAAGACCTCTCCAGGTGGATTCTCTCGACCCATCGCCTACCACCGCAGTGGAAGGGATGGATTCATACGTTCATCACTCCTGGACACATTGGCCTCCCAGATTCCTACCCACCCCACATACCCGTTTCCTTCCCAGAACTTCCTTTCCTTCTTTTTCCTTAAAAGACCCTCCACACATCATCCCCAAAGACTACATAGAAGAGAATTGAAGGAAAAAATAATAAAATCGAAAATAAGGCATTACGTTATATAGAAATACCGCATAAAAAATACTGTACATTATGTAGCAGAAAATGGGAGAATTCTAGTTAGAACGGACATTTTCATTACATTTTGTTGACCGCGTCATCTTAAATTGTGTAAAAAAAAGAATTGATTGTGTTTAGAAAATGTGGGCAATTTTTTACTGGCTGAGGTTGATGGTGACAGCATTTAATCTATAATAATAGTTGGAATTTTATGATTTATTAATAAGATAGTTAAGAAAAACTGCATTTAGTATAAAAACATGTTTTTCATACTAATTAAATTAAAAGAAACTGTTATATATGTGGACTTGTCTATTTTACCAAATTGCTCGCTTGGGAATATACGGAGATATGGTAAAACAAACCAAGCCCACGAATATTATGAGAGTATGGTGCTCATGAGACTAGCATTAAAACGATAAATAAATCTACATTTACTATAAAATCTATGTATTCACAAGTAATAAGCCCAGATTCTAATGTGAACAGGAATTAGTACATAAATCACTAGTGGGCAACTTGATTTGTGAACAGTTTTAAAACTTTTTAATTGGGCATATCCATCTTTTCTACAGAACACAATATGATAAATAGAATCTGTGATATTTCTGTTTATCCGATGTACAATAATGGTAATTATAATAATTATTTGCACTAACCATCATTCAATTGGTCACCCTCTTTTTTCTCCCAGTTGATGATGGTTCCACTCTCCATTGTGGGAGAGAGGGCGGGCAGGAGCACCTTGGTGTTGGGGGGGAGGTCGGCATAGTGACGGATCTGAATATTACTCCAAACCCCCCACTGGCTCTTCTTTTGTAATACTGACACTTCTCTGAAAATAATACTAATTTTATACAATATTTTACAGTAAAATTTCAGTACTCCGCTTACTTATATATACACTCAAAATATTGAAATAATACTTAATTTCAACTTTATTACAATTTACGTCGGGGTTGGTGGAAAAACAGGCAAAAAAAATAGGTTATTGGGTTGTTTAAATAATTCTGTATTTAACCTCTTGAATGTCGGATGACAGTTAGAGGTTAAGGCCGTATTTCTTAGAAAATTAATATTAGATCATTCCGAGGAGCTCGAGTGCTCTAATAAAAAGCAAAGTCTGGAATGATACTGGCGCAAGCGATTCTGACCTTGTACAGTTTCTGTATACATAAGGGTTAAAATCGCATTTCATGTTTTAACCTCTCAGCTGTCACCCGCCTGCCGGCGGGCTTACGACAGATGACTCGTTAAGGGATAAACCACGGAAGTCCATTTTTGGCGGTTTTGAGTTAAAATATGCAGAAAATTTTTATGTATTTCATTACATTATTGGATGAAACAATGAAATCCATAAACAGTATATTAACTGAGTTATGTAAGTACAAAACCACTGGAGTCCAATTTATTTTAGAGGATAAATCAAAATATATTCATAAATTGACATGTTTGTCTTAACTATGGCCAAGAACTAATGAAATTATGAAATATACTGTTCACAGGTCTTCATTATTGCAGGAAGTAAAATGGAACATTATCTTTTACCATCTCCTAAATAGTTGTGTTGTGTGGTAATTAAGTACAAATGAAGTGTTATTTAAATAATTTGGGCATATTAAGAAGCGGGAAACAAAAATTTTACCAGTTTTACTTTTCACACTTTATTTATTATTGAAATAACACATTGTTTTAATTTATTACTGTAAGAAACAAATATTTAACTTAACAGAAATGGAAAATAATGCCTTCCAATTTCCAAAAAATATAATAATAGATTTTTAGGCTGGGTTTTTATTTCATAGATTAATCCAGATATGATTTTGCATAATATCTAAATCTATTAGCTAAAGAGGTGAAAAAAAAAACTGTTTTATATCAATACGAAATAGGTTCTTAGGTTGGGTTTGCGTATGAACGAGTCTGAATAGTAAGTCGAGATTTCTTTATTAACTTTTGGTGACAGATTTGCAATAAATTGTAAATATACCAAATGGCATACTGGAAAACTGACAGCAAAACGGTTATGCAATTTTACCATTTCGCGAAAATAACATTACACGTATTGATAGTGTGCATTTAAGGTTATACGGTATAATTAGATAATTTCAAAATGACAGGTTGTTATGTTAAGGCTTATTTATAATAAAATGAGATAAACCTGTGAGGATTTGCCCGCCGCATACACTCGGTATTTAGGCATCGTACTACATTTCCCCTGATAACCCTTTTCAATCCACACCGGAGCACCTCGTTTCGCACAGCGATCGTTCGGAACATTTCTTATGAACTAATTTAAAATAATTAACTACCAAACAACCGAACGTCTCTAAACCGAATCAAAATATGCCCGATCGACCTTCTGCACGTCCTTGTCGCGATTCGTGAACACAGAATAATGAATGTAGTTGCAGATCATATAATTCCCTGCCACACGTCACTTTAAAATTCGAATTTTCTCAACTGCAAAGTAAGTAGGTACCAGGAAGAAATTTTTTGAATCGATGTAAACCGAAATATCCATCAATATAATAAATAAAATATACAACTGTGAATTAAGGTTTTTCTTGCGCCTGGCGCAAGTAAAACCTCAAGGGCGCTGTGTTAGGTAGTTAGTTAGGTGTTTTTTTTATGTTAGGTATTAGTTAGCGCCTTGACTCTTGACTCCTTGGCTTTTTGGCTCAAGTCTTCTTCAATTTCGCCTGCATGGGGCCAACATTGAGTAAAAGCAGCTTATCTTATCAGGGCTCCTACCAGCAAACAACTTGAGGGATGTAAACATCTCTTATAACAAGCTTAGAGCGGCTGAAATTTCGGGCAAGGCATCTGATATGTTAATTATGATAAGTAAATAAGAGATTACCATCATGTTACATGGTATTTTTTTTAATAACATCAATGGTATTTGTTTTTTAAATGGCTTCGTCTTGTCGTACGATCGACGCATATGACAACACGTGGTACGTTGTCAACAATAGTCCATAAATTATGAATTAACCAAAATAGGTAATACGAATTTAAATAGTTATAATATTTGGATAATCCGTATAGCGCTTTTTTGTGAAAAAAATCGCCTCATTAGTTAACTTAGAACACCATTTGGCTAGATCACTCCCTCGGGGTAAAATGCCATGGAAAAAAAAAAAAAAAAAACACCATTTTTACCGATATTTTTTTTACTATTGGCTTTTACTGACCAAGGGCGATCTTAAATATTATGTTCAAGAAACATATTAATTTATTCAGTTTATTTTATTTGTTTTGTTGTGAAACTGCATGAGTATGTATTATATTGAACAGTTAAGATTTTTTATTTTTTATTTACACTAGTTAATAAGTTAATAAGGGTGACCGGTCTACTCAGTGGCAATAGTAAATGAATTTTCGTAATGTTGGTCCAAGAATACGGCCATAGAGATTGTCATAATTCATCATGCTAATAAATAAGAACGGTTTTGACCAAGAACGATTAAAACTGAGAATTGTAATTTTAAGAATATTAATATTTAAAATATACTTTGCCATTTACGTAAGTTCCATTTTACCAATGTATTAAACGACATTTGTAAAAATTTCTAACATTTATAATATGAAATTACATAATAAAAAGTGCATTCTGGGGTAGTTTGTTCTGAATCGTTACCGAGATAAGTTATGACGCTGATGAATTATCATGTGAGGAAGTATCGTTTATGAGTAAATTTATTATGAGAACTCAGATGGTGAGATCCCATATTACGACCGAAATGGAACCGCTTTTCCCAAACAATTTAACCCTTAACACCACTCGTGGGGGAGAAGCGTCCCCCACCAAGCAGGTTATCGCAAATATTTCTTTTGTTTTAAGCCTTACGCGCTTGCGGCTCCGTGTATTCTCAGTATCACCGAGAGCCGAGAGGTCGCGGTGAGCGGGCGTGCATTGGACTGACGTTTTTGGTTAATGAGGTACGCGTTTTTCTGGGACCTAGGTTCCCCACGAGTGTAGTTTCGTAAGTAAAATTTCTCGATTAGAAGGATAGTAACACTCAGTGTGTGCGAAATGCCAAAAAAATGTTTGCCGAATACACTCCGTCGATGTTAAAATTTGTGATATTGTAAATAATAATCTAAAGTAATATATTCGGCAAACATTTAATATGTAGATAAAACAAAAGATTGTCATATAAAACTGCAAGGTCTAATATTGTAAACACAACTATTGTGATTTTGTATGTTATGGAAGCTATTGAAAAAAAAAAGTTTTTAAATTTTTGTTATACGCTTGATGAGAAAAAATACAAATTTAGCTTTTTGAGTTTTTTCATTTTCATTTTAGTACTTAAAATGCGGTCTAATTTTTTTTTTAGTTTAAAGACACTTTTTCGTATAAATTCCCATAAATATCACATGTTTGTTTAAAAAATGTAATAAACTAGTTATCTTGGATTTATTATATGTCATTTATTAATCATAAATAAATAAATCCCGAAAAAGTGTTTATTTCTCTTTTTATGAAGTATAAATTCGCGGGGGACCTTGATCCACCACAATGTTAAGTTCATTTTAACTTTTGTAACCATCTTGATTTACTTTTCTCATAAATATATATAATCGTTATTTGTGATTTCCGAGGTACAACCCTACTTTTATTTTTGAGCAAATGGCAAGCCTGCATTTACATGGCGCTAACTTCTCTCTTTTTCTGACGTATCTCTTTTACTAGCGCCTGTCAAAATGGTGAGGGTCGTTTTTCGTAATAATCTAAGTAATCGCGTATTATTTCGAGTGTTAAATAGTGTGTTTTACCTTATTTAATGTCGATTGTTCTGATCCAGTGTTTCATTTCCACGATTTTTGTTGTTTTTGTATTTAAACCCTTCATACCATTTTTCGATGATGGTTGACTAAATTCCTTGTATTATTGTTTTATAGGCCAAACGCACCAAGAAGGTCGGAATCACCGGGAAGTATGGTACCAGGTACGGTGCCTCACTTCGTAAAATGGTGAAGAAGATGGAAATCACCCAGCACGCCAAATATACATGCTCATTCTGCGGAAAGGTATAAAACATAACCTAAAAATCTTAGCGGTGTCCCTCCATGTCGCCTGGCATAATTTACAAGTGAAAAATTGTATCTGTATCAGTGTTATTTTACTATTTCAATGTTTCCCGTGAAGTGACAGATGTCAAACGTGATAATATTACAAGTTAATAAACTAGTGAATCCTCTTCAACCAAACTGTTCTAAAGGAAAATTACCACCCTAAAGATCATAAGTGTTCACGCAAACCTCAAAATTATCCCATAAATTTGAAGCCTTAGTCATTCCACCATGCTGGGAATAGACTAAATTGTGTAATTAATTCCCTGTTGATGCATTCATAACTAAAAATCTGTGCAATTTACATCTGAATTAGTAAAGGATATTTATATATCCGTGTTGACATCTTTTTGCAAAATATGTTTAGATAATGCAAGTGGTAAAAATGAAGATTCATGCAATTATATATGTAAATATTAGGTTCAATTTCTTTAACAATAATACATTTTCTATTAGAAAAAAACTATATGTATTGATGTAGAAGAACTATACAAATGCATTAAAATGTTTTTGTTTATCAATAATTAAAAAATAAATAATTACTGATAGGTATTTATTATCTTAATCTGACATTTTCAGTAATGTTTATAGAGCACTAGTAGCTACTACCGGGCTTCACTTTCAACTATTTTTATTTATTTATTTAACAATGCAACTCCTTTTATTATTTTTTACTGTCAAATGGACATTTTACAGTTCCATAGCTCACGCAGGAAATAATTTTGTAAATTTGATTTTTATGACACAATAAGTTAGTGTTTCCTGCTTCAAAGCAATCAGAATTTTTGCTTTATGGTTAAAGATTATAGATATATATTATGTTTACTATTGATGTTGCATTTATTTGCGTCAAATCCACAATCTATATAATTTTTGTGCAGTTTTCAATGTAGAAATAGTTCAACATAATCTACAAAACCTGCTGATAATTTACTATCACAATCAGTTTGTAACAATAATGGGGCCAACAGACCTAGCTATAAAAGCTCCAGCGTTATTTGGCTTGGCCTACTTCAGCATATCGCCCGTCATACATTCCCATTGGGAATGTATGGCAACCGATATGCCGAAATACGCCAAACCAAATAACGCTTAGAGCTTTTATAGCTAGGTCTGTTGGCCCCATAACTTCTGGTAGCAATAGCTTTCTTCTTCGGGCTTTATAGAATAAAAATAGTATGTTTCTGTGATGTATTTGCGTTGGTCCTCAAAGAAACATGCTTTTTGAACAAGTTTCAAGGCAACAAGGGAGGCTAATTTTGCAATAGATCGAAGACAGCACAGGATTCTAATTAATGACTTGTGATCCTAATTCCAATGTTTATTTGTGATTCCAGGAAGCCATGAAGCGTGCATGCGTGGGCATCTGGTCCTGCAGGCGTTGCAAGCGCGTTGTTGCCGGAGGTGCGTGGGTGTATGCCACCATTGCCGCCAGCTCTGTGCGCTCCGCCGTCAGGAGGCTGCGAGATGCGTAGACTCGTCTGCACCACCACCATTTTGTCTTAAGCTAAAATAAACTATTTCCACACGACTGCAAACCTTTTATTTACCTTCCCTATTTGATGACTTAACTCTTGATGAACTAGGGTGAATTCGCCGGTCCTCCGGCCACAGCTAGAAGTCGGCCAAAATGACTTTAACTTGAATAAACTTGATACTCGCAATAAACTTCAATAATATTTTTGAATTCGGGGGTTCACTGATCAGAAAATACACACTAGATATTATGCCTTCCATTTAGATTTGAATGGAAACCAATATTATCACTGACTTGGTACCTTTTGGTTCTAGCTCATTTAGCATGCGCTCTGTTTCTTAAGCGTCCGCCACACTACTCGCGAAGTTGAACAAAGTAGATAGTGTGGACACGCACTTCACTTTGCTTCGGGCAACTTCGCCTCGCTTCGTCCAACTTCCGATTGTGTCGGCTTTTGCGCCGAGTCAAAGGAATCCAATCGTTCCGAAGTTCGAACACGAAGCGTCCGACCACACTACTCGGCTCACTTCATCATCAACTTCGCGAGGAGTGTGGCGATCGCTTTACACTTGCCTGGCATTGTATATTGCCACCCCATTTGAATTTCATGATTATGATGAAACAGTTCTGCATATTAAAGCAAAAAATGGTCAGACTCTTGGATCACGAAACAAATCCATAGGGCATTTTCTTGTGTTCTCCTTTATCCCATATTTATAATTCTACAAAACCTTTGAAAATACCCTTATAATGATAAATGCTTGGGGGTAAACTCAGTGACTCTCCATTTTAACAAGAGGCATCTTGGAATGTCAAAGTTTAGTAGAATGCGAAAATTTAAAATACATTTTTATTTTTGAATAAATTTTATTACTAGAAAATTTGAGCAAATGTATGAAATATGTATCATCATTAACAATATGCGAAATCATTGATGGGCCGCATTTAGTACAGGGCATATATATATATTATTAGATATAATATTATGTTACTAAATTAGATATGCTCAATACTTTAAATGTTCTTCCATCAGCCAACTAAAGGATACAGCTGTGATGAAACAACACCACATAATGATTACTTTCCTCTATTTTTGATTCTGGTTTTAGAAAAATATACATTTGTTAGATATATTTATACTGGAATCCAAGGCTATATTTGTAGTAAATAAATTCTCTTGCGTAGATAATATTAAATATAGAAATTTGTATGGAATTATGATATGCATTTCATAATATATAAATACATATATATTATAATCTCAAATAGATGTATATCGAGAATATTAAGTTTAGTACATATGTCGCTTTATCTTCCAATTATTTAGATTAAGAATAGAATAATATTTACATCAAATGGCAGATTAATCTAGATATTACGATACGTTATAGACAATAATGAATACATTAGTCTTATTTCATTTAAAATTATGCATGTACCTAAATTGTAATACACAGATTTTTTCTTTTAAATACTCGGATAACACGTGGAAGAACAATATATAATATAAAGGAAGAAGTTGATGTGTAAATATAAGAGTATTGTTGGATTCCAATCACTTACATAATAAACTGGACCTCGGCAATTTAAACATAAAAAATATTGTAGGTTCTAAATGCATCAAAGTATTAGGAGTTTTTAAAGTAAATATTGGCACACTTACGGCTGCTTACACTAATCAAAACAAAGCGAATGTTTGGTTAAGTAAAAAAAATTATCTTAACGGAGGAAGACTTAGTGAAAGTTCACTCTATTCCATTTTATCAACATTATTTTACTGTATGTTTGTTCAATACCAATAGTGGATTTTGTCAAAGCAACAGTTCCAAGTGATAAATTAGTATTAACTTAATAATTAATATTTTATTATTGCACATTATTTGTTTAAAAAGTCTGACTCCGCAGTTGATCTGTAAAACCACACAATTTAACTACAATTTAAAAAAATGTTAGTAGCACTAAATTAAATCTTATTTAATTGGCAACAAAATAAACAGTGAGATAAAGAGTTCTTGCTTTTCGTTTCGTTAAGAGCAGCCATTTAAAATAATGACAAAGTTACTATTGCGTTATTTTTCAACGCGCAGTTCGTATAGTTTGTTGTGCGTTTTCTTTATTTTTTTATTGTTAAAAACACTTATTTAGTTTTACAGAAAATAAGTAGCGCACTGCTGAAGAAAATTAAGCACAGTCACGTTGGGGACACTGAAAATGTGCCTCTGAACTAAATGTTATCACTCAGTTTAAAAAGTGTAAGGCCGGCCGTAAATGTAAAAACTCACCTAACATTTTTTTTAAATACTTTTTAGAGATAATTCGCGTTGGTTGGCTTCTGTCGAACACTTGTAGGGTGAGTACCTAATGCAATGACTTTTTGAATTTAAAAATAAAATTCATTCTCCCATATTCAATGCCTCGCTACAATGTTCACACTCTCTAGATTATATGGTCAACCATGTGACTGTGTTGTGACAATAAAGATATTAAATGTATTGGACTGTTTAACTCCATTAGTTACATTGACAAACAATTTAAAAAACCTAATTAATTTAATAACCCTATCTATTAACAATTATTAAGTTCTAAGTATTACCAATAGTTTTGATCTGAGAGATACAATGTCTATTAACACATTAGCAGACACAACATCTATTTTGATTAGGTGAGCTACGGTACAACCCTACGTCCATAGACATTGTTTACAGAACGCGATAATATACAACATGCATGGGTGTCTAGTTTTGTATTGAACTTCATCGTCACAATGTAAGTTCAAAAGACAACAGGCATAAGGCACACAAGCTAATACAAGTACCAACATTTTAGAATGCATCATATATTATACTCGGTTATTGACAAAGTGTCTGCCAATGTGCTAACTTGTAAATAAAATTTGCTACTAATAATTTGGTAAATATAAAATATATATTTTGAAAGAGCTGTATAAAAGATTTATACCAAAAACAGCTAATGGCAAAAATACAGGACAGCAGTAGATTGGGTTTCCAAAGTACCTACAGTAATTCACAAACAACATAAACGTACAAGTCCTGTACATAATACGTTAAAGTTAGGGGAAATTTCACCACATCTGAGTAAACTACTGATTTAACGATACTTGGTGAGTAGCGTATATTATCTGTTTCACCACCATAGAGTAACACCACCCGTCGAGTAAATGCCTGTTTTTACCATTATATTAATACCATGATCAAAGTTACTTAGTAGTTAATCGCTTGGGCACATAAGCTTGTTTTCACGTCAATTAGACATAGGAATGACTATGCCGTACCTGAGTTATTAATCAACAGTTTCCTGAAAAGTGGTGAAATATTCCTTTAGTCAAGCAAAACTTTATGTACATTTTAAAAGTTACAAGAACATCATCTGTAGATTGAGTTGTATCAACTATCAACTTAAAGATGTACATACACATTTTATTATTATTTACAAGTAGGCTGAGTTTATACATTTAAAAAATGGAGATATTATTCTAAATAAACTAGCAACAAAAATAATAGGATATGGAAATTAAATTGTTCAATCAAATTGTAATTTCATTGAAATTTGATAAAATATGCCTTAAAAATAGGAATTAGTAAAATGATTCTAGGGATGTTGGGCTATATTAAGTCTAGGATAAATATTTTTAGAAGTCCGTACTTATAATATTATCTATTTTCCTTTTTTCATAAATTACTATTAAGAAAATTAATAAGTCATTGTATTATATTCTAACCTTGGAATGTCAATGCAAACAGTTTTTAATACTTGGAAAAAAATTGATTTAATTCATTTAAATGTTTGAACAAAATTCTCCTTCAAAGTTAAAAGGGAGTTAGGGGAATTATTGTAAATACATACATACACACTTACAATTTACTTTAAAATCATGAATAATTTTTTTTTAAAGAACATAAATAATATGGGTCTCAATAATAAAAACAGGAAATGCCGACGGGACATTTTCAGACATTTATAATAAATTTCTCAAAAAAAACTCACTCGTAACAATTTTATAGGAATTATGTACAAAGGATGATATTTCAAAATGAAAAAAAAAATCACTTAAGGATATGCAGTGACATCCTTCATTTTGTTTATGAATGTGTGGAGACAACGGTCTACTGGAGGTTGGTTGCGTTACACATGTAGATAAGTCTTTAGAATAATGTTTATTACGTGATAGGATTAAAAGTACAGTTTAAGAATATCTCTCCGGCTCCGGCAGAAGGAAGACAAGACTTGAACACGAGCACCGCTGCAAACAAAACATTTACATTACATAATATTATTATGCGCCAAATGTATTTAATAATAGTGCAGCAATCAGTTTGTCAATTGAAGTTAGCTACCTACTAAAGTTGAATCAAATTAAATTGAAACATGAAAATCACAGAAAAATAGTGAAACCCTCTTAACCTCTTGAATGGGATGGATAGGATGAAATTACCCCACATATGGCCAAATTCCATAGCAAATTAATATCAGAGCATTAAGAGAGGCTAGGGTGCTCAAATAAAAAGAAAAGTCTGGATTGATATTGGCGCAAGCAATTCTGACCTTGTCCTTGTACAGTTTCTTTATAAAATTATAAATTAAAATCACATTTTATTTTTTAATCTGTCATCTGTCACCCGCCCGCCGGCGGGCTTACGACAAACGAGAGGTTAAGAAGTTATGCTTGGGAAGTTAGATTTTTTCAGTCCCTTGAAGACTCAATGGCCCAATTCATCCCGCTATAGGTATAAGGTTTTCCCACTTAAGAAGTTTTTTTTTTGGTCCCTTGGAAAACTTTTAAAGTGTAGTCAGATAATTTTCCTGTGATTTCACAGGTACCCCATAGATAAAAAGACAAAGGGAGGTATGGCATGGAAGCTTACCAAGCTAGCACCACACTGCATGGTTTATCAAAGCGGCAGAGCCGATGAATGTCATGAGTTTGGTCATAGGTAGGAACAAAGGCAGGGCGCCGCTGCGAGTGGATGCAACTTCAAGTAGTATGTCCTGTAGCACGCCCCCGCGTCAGTGTGCATTATTATTTTCTGTGTGCAGTATATGTACTTACATATGGCGTGACTAGCTGGCATGGCCGTTGTGCTGTTTGAGCGCCTCCCCGTCCGCCTGCCACTTGAATTTGGTGTCCATGAGCCACTGCTGGCCCGCCTCGCCAGTGCATGGCCGCAATACGGGCAGCGCCGGCTGCTCCGCTTCCGCCCGCTGCAGGCACGCCCCCGTGTTTGTGTGCTTTATTGTTTTCGCCTGGAAATAGCAAAAGGATTTTGATAAATTTCCGCCTAAAATGTGGTGCAAAATTTTACATGAAAATGGTCAGCAAACCTGTACAGCACTGCAAAATTAATTTGATATACCACTGAAGTACAGTTCAACAAGCACGTGTTACGTAAATTAGTGTAAGGGGAGTTATCAATAGGTAATGCGTATTATATACATAAGTGCAGATTCCCCCATGAAACGCATACCTACTTATTATTGCGTATTAATTCTTATCCTGGGCATGTAGAGCGAATGAACAAAGAAAGGAGCGTAAGGAGAACATATGATGCAAGTGTGAATGGCATAAGAAGTAGGGGACGTCCGAGGAAGACATGGCACGATCAAGTGAATCAGACACTTGAGTCGGGCCATGTGAAGAGTCAGAAAAATAGAAGAGTATGTATGAGACGATGTATGAATGTGAATGAGGCAAAGAGTGTGTGCCAAGACCGAGGTGTTTGGCGGTCCGTCCTCTCTGCCTACCCCTGCGGAGAAACGGCGTGATGGTTAGTTAGTTAGTTAATTCTTATTCCAGTTATTACAAATTGCAACTACGTAATATCGACTATAAACTGGTTCATATGTCGGTACCTCAACATTCTTCTTTGTTATAAAGGGACAATTTAAGGAAATAACTTGTTATACAGGTCACCGTTTAGTTGCACAATATTAAAGCCATTGCATAATATCTAAAACAATGAGAATTTTGAGCTAAACAAAATAAATACATATGTATGTTTGAAAAAACAAATTAATTTGGAATTCCTTCACTCTACGTGATATTGTTACAAATTATGTAAAAAAAGCAGTTGTTTTTACATGGTTGAAGATGCTATGTGCCAATCTTTCACCGAGCACCATGGAAAATCCCTAATATTGTACCACTTTTGATAACCACTTTGACAAACTGTTGATTGAAACCTCACCAAAAATATATGTAAACTTTCAATTCAATTAACTCTTCAATTGAACGGTTCCACTCACGTGATTGTCGTACATCCAGGCCTGATTTCCTGCCATGCCGTGGCAGCGCACGAGGCGCACGGGCCCCCGTGGATGCGCCGAGTCCAGGCAGTTGTCGTCCGACATGATCTGCTGGCGCTTGGTGTACGCAAACACCTGGTTGCCGCCCAGCTCGTGGCAGTACGCCATGCCAAGGTTCTCTCCCGACTTGTGGCCCATAGTGTCCAGACAGTTTTGGGTCTCAGAGTTACGGATCTGTAAAAAAAAGTTTATATATAATACATTCAATAGAAATAGCTCTTGTAAATCAGTATAAATCAACCTTTCAGATTCAAAACGCAAATACAATCTCACATTTGAATTTACTAAAATTTTGTTCTAAAATCGGTGTTGCCTCAGTGAAGAAAATTTTTAGTTCTATTTTATTAAATTTCTACATTTTTTGACCTGAGTACATATGCCAATAATAAAATACTTTTTCTACTTTCAAGGGAGATGTGGTGGGTGAAAAAAGTTGTACTGGGTTCCCGTAGGTTCTATTGAACTCTCAAATGCAGAGGAAATGGGGAAGAGATTGAGACACTTGAATGGGATTCTAGTACAATCTCTTAAAATCATTACAAAAATGCACCTAATGAAAAGTTCTTATCTTAGCTATAAAGCAGAAATCTTATTCTATGAAGAAGCAAAAACATTTGTCACTGGTGTCATGAAATTTGCACAGATTTTGTTTTCTACATAATATTTAGAATTTATAAAAAAAATTCTATCACACTGATACACGTTGCGACAGATCACATGATAAGCGGTCGGTCTGTTACCATGTTGCTGGAATGAGACAGAATGCATATCACATGACCCGCTAGGCTGTACCCAACTATTCAGTGGCGAGATGTGAAGGATTTTTTGTTGTTGTTTTCAATTGAAAAGAAATATCATCAGACAGCAAAGTGACATCCAAATATGCTCAGGAATCACTGGTTGAAATCCTTCGGGTATGTGCTGATACAACCTTTATATTAATAAAATAAAATAGGCTTACATCTCCCAGGTAGTAGTAATCCAGGGGCATTTGACTTTCTGGGTAAACATTCTCCAAATACCATCGGAAGCTCTTGCATTTGAGGTTTTTCCTCAACTCCTGTCTCTCGGTTATATTTCCCAGAGGGACTAAACGAGCACCTGTGCAGATTAAATACTAATTACAAACCAATATTAACTTCTTAAATTAAAACAATGTATAAAATTGATTAATTCTTGGTGGAATTTCACTGTAACCAAACAACCTACAGTCTGACATATATTATAATAGTTGATGGCACTGCAATCGTTTAAAGATAAATGGTAACACCAAGATGAATAATAGGAAAATTTAAAAAAAAGTTCTTTGTAATATAGCCCTAAGGAAGATAATTACATGGAAAAGCGATTGTTATCTATTAGATGTTAAAATTAAAAATCAAACAAAATCTAATTCCCAGATTACCAAAATTATAAATTTAAAAAAAGGAGTTATATTATGTTCTGTAGTTTGTTAAAAACTAAATTCGAATGTAAAGAAATTTTAATGTGGAATGTGGAAGGACAAATTTCAAAGACAAAGTGAGTAACTTGGTATTGCCATAGTAATTTTTTTTTTAGTTACAAATGAATAAATTTCTAGTTTGCAATACCACGCTTTATTGTTCCACTTATTTGTTTAGGATCTGAATAGTTTCACAGTGCAATGGGTATTTTCAGACTGGTACATTTAAATGCATGCTGTGATATTATTATAACATTTAAATCAGGAGTGATAAAACTGCTAAACAACAAACTGTAATAATACATCAAAAGATTTTGATGGCCTCCATAGTCGAGGGGAAAGGCTATCGACTAGCAATCCAAAGATCGCAGGTTCAAATCCTGGTGCGCGCAAGTAAATTTTATTTGATTGATTTGTGTTATTTCACAATTTAATCATTAAAAATAATATAAGGTATATTTGCGGCACGTTCCAGAGTGGAAGATACTTTCAGAATCGCCCTGGTGTAAGACCACCATTCAAAATTGAAACGTTGCTCCAAATGGCTTTAGCCATGTTTGGTGAACAGATCTGAATAGCCAGGAACTTCCCCACCATCCTCTTCCACACCTTCAGCTTCACAACATACCCCAATTGGAAATGTCATAGGATCACTGATTTCAGGCAGTTGGGACTCTTGTGCGGTATTCACATTAAAAAATATCAATTATTTTAAATATATGTTATCACACAAAAATCCTAAGCATAAATTTCAAATGAATCAGTCTGAAGAAGCCCATAGGAGAGTGCAACCAGTCGTGTTCCAAATAAGTACATATGTACATAAATTATATAATAAAAATTATAATGTTTCAAAAATACATAATTTTTTTTAATTTCTTCATATAACTATT
Organism: Limnephilus auricula; assembly: GCA_951813805.1. Classification (NCBI taxonomy): domain Eukaryota; kingdom Metazoa; phylum Arthropoda; class Insecta; order Trichoptera; family Limnephilidae; genus Limnephilus; species Limnephilus auricula. Next base: position 17,778,057 of record OX638388.1, on the reverse strand, counting down.
CTTATTATTTATAAACAAGTGGAACAACGTTATAATTAATGTTATTTACTCATAATATTTATAAAAATCCTTGAAAATGATTGTTAACACTACAATAATATGGTACTAAGCCTGGTTAACCAAAGTGTACATTCTGTGTACCATGAAGTATCAAACAGCAAAAATATCACTTCTTATGCCAAACTAATGTTATAGCTAACTACAATGGATTTAGTAAAGAAGTAAAACATAATTTCTATGCCCGAATCTAAATACCAAGCGACATGTTCATGTTAAAATTATTTTTAAATCAATGCGAGGGCAAACCAATCTAGTCTAATCAACTATGAATGTTGTTTTTATGTTAAAAACATAACTAGGCTCCATTAAAATGAATGAAAACCTTTAAAGTTTATTAGATGTTAGTATGATTATAATATGTGGCTCTTTAACATGCCGTTTTAATATAACATGTACTGACGTGTTATATGATTGATGGGTTGTTAGTACTACACTTTATGTTTTGATTGACATAATACATGTATTATACATGCCTAGAATAATGTTACAACAATACACATGTTTCACGTTCAAACTACAAGTTTTCGTAAGTCACTTGCGTTAAAACGATCAATGTAAACGACATTGTAATTTACTTACTGTAATTTATAGCAAGTTACAGAAGTCGTTAAGTGGCGTGAGTTTTTTAAAGATCTAATCGCTCCACGCGAACTTCAAGCCTTCTCGCAGCTTTTGAAATCAATTTGATAAGTTAAGACGCTTACCATAAGAAATGGTACCTACCTAAATGCGTCCATTAAAAGACAGGTTTTCGCAGGATTTGGTTTTTCCTATAAAAACTGGTAATAAAAGTATGTAATTATAACCCAAAAATAATATTAAAAATAACGCTACAAAAAAGCACTACAAAAACTAAAGCACTAAATGGAAAGAAAATTTTCTGAAACCAAAAATCAAAGAGAAATTATTTATTTTTCAGATGCTAAAATGTTTCAGAAAATGAGCACCCCTTTTTGATTGGCGGTCCAATCCTTTCTAAATAAAATGTTTCTGATATGCATATTCCAATTCGGTTGCCGTCATCTAGCCAGTGGCGGCTCGTGACTTTTGGTGAGCTAGAGTGCTAATATTAACAAAAATGGCATTATTGATATCGTTGTAGCCGAAAAATATTTTTTTTTCGAAAATTTATTTTTTGTATGAAAATTTTCAGGAAATTTTAGTTTTGCCGTGCGCCGCACAGATTTCCTAAAAATCTTCATACAAAAAATAAATTTTCAAAAAAAAAATTTTTTTTTTTTTCGGCTAAAACGACATATACAATGCCATTTTTGTTAATATTAGCACTCTAGCTCACCAAAAGTCACGAGCCGCCACTGCATCTAGCTATCATTCAGATACAATTAAAGAACTGCTATTGTCCGCCATCTTGATTTTGCTGTTAACTGAAAGAAAGAGCGTGGGGATTTTTTTTTTCTCAACTTAACTTTTATTCCAATATCCTCTGTCTTTGGGCCCTTTCGTCTTTATTGACAAAAGTGCGTAAATTATGACAGCAGCAACTCATTATTGATATTGGAAGTCACTTAACCACAAATAAACTTACAAGAGTGTTGGTCGCTGTGAACCTACGTAAGTTAAACTTTCTTGAGCATTAATTAAAATAAGTTTTTTTTTTTAAAGGCGGAGTCGGTTTACAAGCAGTTTCCGTGAGCACTTAGGCTATAGGCCCATTGTGCTATTTCCCATTTTACCTCAATCCTTTAATAACGGCCCAGTCCCTTTAATAAAATTCACCAGGGTTGTCACGGCTATGCCTCCTGGTTCTACTGTATGTTTCCCCAGGTATCTGAGCCTAGTTCCCACCAGGGCAGGACATTGGTAATAAATTGGTTGAAAATGTAAATGTACTTTTAAATAACTTATCAAAAACTTACATAAGTCATAAATTTTACTTATGCAAGTAAACATAGTCTAAAAATCTACCCCCATCTCTCAGATGTTTAGATCACCAAGTACAGCGGAGACACACTGTGTAAATCGGAAATATAAACTTTGTTTTAGAGGTTTAATAGTAAATTATTTGGAACCATGAAACAAATTATTTGGAACCATGAAATAACAGTTCGTCTGCAATAATACAGAGATATCCTTGGAACAGTTTTTTTTTAATTTTGAAAGCAGTAGTTTAACGACCAAAGGACAAATTTGAAATAATCAATCAAAACATAGAGTGATTGCGACAGCGAGTTGTTATAATATTAGTGTTAAAACCTGGGTTTATGCTGTAGTAGAAATTCTTCCACGAGTCAAGCCACACCTCGGCGAGGCGCGCATTGTTGTGATTGACAATACGGCTCGTCCCACCTGGGAAGGAGTAGGGCGTGGACTTCCTGAACACGTGGCCGACGTGCGAACACGGCACGATCTCCAGCACGCCCCCGCACATCCACACCTACACACACCAACCGCACCATGCCAGACATCATCACACCCAACGTACTTATTTGTTATTGCCTGTGTCTCTCTCATGCTGTACGTGGCCAGAGTACTAAGGTGTGCTTACTTCAGAGCTTGGATTTAAACTTTTAGAACGCTGACCTTTTCAAGGAAATTTATCGGAACTTTTTTGATGCAAAGTATGTGTTTTAGTGAAACTTAATGGATCATATGACATCCAAGCTATCATATTAACATCCAGATAGTTGCTGATGGATCACATACGCGACAGCAGCTTCTATCGGTTTAAATTAAAGTCAAAGACGTAAAGCCATTTCGATTTGTGAAACATGACAATCTACTTCACAAAACCCTATTCGTATTTCGTTTTTGTTTTAAAAAGTTGAAGATTGGGATATTGGCTGTTTTAAAATTAACTACCCTAACTTCAAGTAAGGCAAAGCTTCCAAAATATTGTCCATGCTTGTTATTGTATGTCAAAACGCTAAAGATAGTGATAGTGATAAAGATGTAGATGCTAAAGACTTATCATAATAATTCACAGATTAAGCAAGGGAAAAAACTAGAGCAAACAATGCTTACTTACACAAAAAGATGTATTTTTTGCCAGAAAAGGCATTGAATCCGCAACCTGTAGATTCAAATTTAAATGCGTAGAACATAAATCTACAGAGGCCAGTTAACAGGCCATAACTCATTAGAATGATGGCCTTATGGCCTGTTGGCCTTATGACTGTGTAGACCACAACATAATTGTTGTGATCTACACATTTAACATTGGGTCACAACAATATATTGACACAATTTTTTCTTATATTTCATATAATATGGGCCCTGCTATTTGGATGTTATGATATTGATTGTTTCATGAATCGCATTAAAATGTCTCCACAGCTGTATTAAAGAACATTGTTAAATAAATATCAGCACACGCGACAAGCAGGCAGTGAACAGCCGCCATTGGCTGCTTCAGTATTAGCATAATCGGGATTCATACAATTCAAAATGCAAATGCCTTTGCATAAACAAGCTCAAGGCCACACCAAAGTACTCTCGCCACGTGCTGTACTGCCTTACTCTTATATGGAGCTTTGTTAGTGTCGCATGATATGAGATCAAAACTCAATACATAAGGCGTATGGGTGATTAGTTAACAAAACAATATTATAAATGGTAAAGGTAGCTATTAAAATACTCATTTTTGCATAGTTAAACAACAGTTATTATGGGCAACAGTGGGTTAAGATTATTACCTAAAAAAAAAAACACTACAGCAATGTTGTGGCATTCGAAATTAACCTCCATCCATTAAATTACATAAAAAAATGTATTTCCCAATGCAGCGGTACTATTTTTATAAGTACACGGGTGATTGGTAGATTGATTAAGCACATTTTAAAAGTTGAGCATGTTCTCTGTTTATCTAACATATTTAAGCTATTAATTAATTTTTAATGTACTTTAGTTATTGTAAAATGATTACATAATACAAGAAAGTCAAATGTTTAATAAAAATAATATGTTCAGATGAAAGAAGCCCAGTGCAAAATATTATGGCCTAAAAAAAATATCAGCATTGATAATATTATATTACAGATATGAATTTTGCTCAGAATAAAGTAACTTTGGGCGTTATTAATATTATGTATCTCTAAAAATAAGTTGAATTATAAATTAATACATTTATTGACTAGGAAATTGATTACCAAGCTTATAAGCCGTTATCATTTTTTTATCACAAAGTCATTATGCTTTTACAACACGTGCTTAGTGTTATTTTACCAATATGTAATTAAAACAGGTGCCATGTAAGAAACAAAATATTAAATAGATATTATGTTATGTTAAAAGTTACAGTGTTTATAATTATAATCTCTGCAATCAAATAAATAAATGATTTGTTATTTGGATGGATGAATGTTGGTTAGCAAAACAAAGTGCAGGTAATTTATTAGTAAAATAAATTAATATGTACTGGTACTCTGCGCCTAGATAAAGCAGTACATTGTGATGATCTGTCCATTGTTTAGTTTCATAGAATGGGGATGATTTTGTAATAAATATGTATGTAATGTTATTTCTATTAGGCCATGAACACCCACTACGGAATACCGCAAAAGGATATTATCAATACCGACAAGTTTATACGACAAATTTTAAATAACTTTTTTTATAGGATGAGAAGATAAAAAAAACAAAAGAGAAGTAAAGCGAATACATAAATAGAAGCCACAGAAAAACTACAAACAAAATAACAAGAAGATGTAAAATTGATAAGGAAATGTTTGCGTGTCTAATTTAACATGCTATGGGAGCAAATTAAATATGGTTTGTTTGAAATGAAAAACCACAATAAATAGTAAATATATGCACCCACATGAATAAATATAAAACAGACATGATATAATTGAAAAAAAGCTGGGTGGGACAAGCCAGAAATGAATTTTTCGTAACGTGAACACCTGTTGACATCAAGTATTGATTGGATCAATGGGCCACAATGATATGTCAATTTGTCTCAAGGCAGATGCCAATAATAATTATCAACACGGAAGTGTCAAAGATAACTTGAAAGTTCCACACGGATGATAAGCAAATACTAATTCAATAAATAATATTGTGTAAGAATTTTTGTTACCAATGATGTTTATATTGATATAATCCATGAGATGATAATTTTTTTTATAAACGACTTTGGAGCTGATATTATACTATGAACATGTAATAGATAAATAAATAAAGCATAAAATGGAGATAGCTACAAAGATAAAGAACATGGAAAGCATGAGATGTAAAAATAAATGAAAGAATGACAATAAAAAGTTATTAAATTCTCAACAAAACCTCCTCCAAGGGAGTATGCACAAAAATGTTAGTAAAATTTTAATTTGGTTAAAAATGATGAATGTTATTTTGGCGGGTATTATTATTATCGGTCTGGTCGCCTGTTAGTGTTAGGGTCCAACCTGGGTTCATGGCGTAATAGAAATCCCTCCATTCGTCCATCCAAACTTCGGCCACTCGGGCAGCATTGTGCAGCACGATGCGACTCACGCCGCCGGGGAACGTGTACGGGGACTTGTCCCTAAACACGTGGCCCACGTGCGAACACGGAATTATCTCCAGAATGCCACCGCACTGCCACACCTACGCGCCAAATCATGTTCAAGTTACACAGCACATTACACCGTACAACACAACACCACTGCAAGATAATGATTGTATTAAACATTTCAAAACTAAATAAGATAAACATTAAACTAAAGGTTCTTTAACTAAAGGAACTTCTTTCTCATTAACATTCCACACTGGGAACCAAGGCCAACATTTCTATCTTCATGCCGTGTCCAGACGCTTGCCAAGCCTCAGCAAGCTTTTACTAGAGTTGGGGGCATTTACGTTTTTTTTAAAAAAACGAAAACGAACTGTTCTTTATAAAACGTTAACTGTTTTCTCAAACTTTGGAAAAAAATCGGCTGTTTTGAGGCAATTTGTGATAAATAAATTTGTAGGCTACTACGGTACTAACCTATTTTTATATCACACAAATTGCCTCAAAATAGCCGATTTTTTTGCAAAGTTAGAGTAAACGGTTAACGTTTTATAGAGAACAGTTCGTTTTCGTTTTTTTGAATGCCCCCAACTCTAGTAAATGCCCCCAACTCTAGTAAAAGCTTGCCGAGGCTTGGCAAGCGTCTGGACACGGCATTAGAGCATTATTTAAAAGAAAGGAACGAAAGTCAAAAATTATCATGTCAATCTGACAGTATTTTAAACACATTATAAAAACTTAATTCTTGTGCAACCATGCAGAGGATTTTGAATCTGCAATGCCTGAGTGCAAATACAACACTTTGAACGGCAATGGCCACAAACCATTAATCATATTATATTTTCACAGTTTAAACATGTGACCAATTTCAAAACGATGCCCATTAAAAGATAGAGACTTAGGATATTATTATTTTACCTTTTTTTTTTTTACATATAATGTCACTAGAGTTAAAATGAGATTAAATTACTTTGTGACATTATTTTATGCTACAATTAAGCATAACAAATTTATTGTTATCAAATATTTTGCTGTAGAACTTATTTGTTTATCCACAAAATGTATAAAATAAAAAATGTTTAATATCAATAATCATCGAATCACATATGTATAAAAGAAATATATGTACAAACAAGAAAAATGGTTTGAGATTAATATTTGTATTGGAGTTCAAATCCAAGTCACGGAACCCATGTTTTTTCTTGGGTTTTTTATTAGATATAAATGAATGATTATTAATACTTATTTTTTGGTGGTTGTGGTTAAAACATTTGAAATAATTTAGTGTAGTTGGTGATGGTGTTACCCTAAAGCTCATTTCGAGGTTCTCGCCTCCCCAGATGTCCATGCCTTGGTCGTAGGAACCGATCTTGTAGAAGAAGTCCCGGTCGATGGCGAACAGGCCCCCGGCCATGGTGGGCGAGCGCAGCGGCGCCGTGCGGTCTCCGCCTCTTCGGGCCATCTCACGATCAGGCACCCGGTACCTGTGCGGTTTTAAAGTAAAAATTTATTTTAAAAATAAAGAAACAAAGACAAACATTACCAGGCTATGAAATTGTATGAAGAACAAGGTCAGAATCTCTTGGGCCATTCTCGTTCTTGACATAACAAAATACTGGATAGCGTTTAGCCACTCTGAATAATTCAAATTAATTGACAATGACGCACCGAGCATCAAAGATGGCGGACGGAATGGCTGCCGCTTGATATGGTTGTATTCGAAGTCTATATTTTTTCATTGTTTTTGATATAAATCCATTGTGGAAAGCATAGATTTGAGTGATTATTAAGAAGTTCGTTTTATCTACATTATTTTGATGTAATTTTTGTAATATATCACAAAAGAAATGTTATAAAAATTGAGTTCGTAAGAAAGGTGAGAAATGTCAAATATTTTACGTCGTATTGAAAAAATTTTTTTTCCTATGCTGGCTTTCAACAAGTTAATGATTGAGGGCATGAGAATTTTTTTTTATTGCGTTGTTACATACCCCCTAGGTGCCGGAGTCCTGCGTTTGCAGTGTTGACCTTTTACATTTATTTTGCCCTCAGATTTTACCTCTACTGGGTTAGTTAAAAAAAATCATAATCAAGTATGGTATTGTCTATGTGACAGCTTTAACAAAAAATCTTTTTATTTATTGAAGTTTCTTGCCGGCCCTTGAATAAGTTCTACCATTGCCAGGTCTGAAACCAGGTCTGAAAAGGTTAACTAAAACTTTCAATGAGACTGTTAAAATCAAAATTTAAACTAAAATTTAACTACATATTTAAAAAATAAGTATTGATGATTGAATATATAATTTTAAAATGATATTTGACTATGTACCATCTAAAGTTCAGCTTCCAGTTGAACCCGCCCCACGTCATATCGGAAGCGGTGATGTACTCGAAGGTCTCGTCTGATATGACATCAATGATTGGACACACCACAGTGGTGCGGTCCTCCACTATACGGGCCAACAATGGTTCCAGCCAGCCCTCTGAAAAAACCATTGTTAAAAGATAAAATTAGCTACAATGAAAATAAACATTAATTACAATAATTTACAATGATATTGTGTAAATTTAACAGAACTACATTATACTATTTACATATTTTTCCATCCAATATTGAAAAAAATATGTTGCTTGCGATTATTGAAACATTAAAATAATGTTAAGCTACGATATACAACGCCCTTGAGGTGATTTTTCACAAAAACGGCGCTATATAAATTAGCCAAATATTATTATATTATATAACTCGTAAACTACAATTAAAGAAAACATGGACAAATGAGTTTTTTTCATTACTAATTTTAAAACATTTTATTTATAAAATTGCTGATGGAAACTAAATATAACAATAGCTATAAAAAGACATTATTGAATTGTGCTTTAATGTACTCCATTCAATTAACAGAATAGGAAATTAGTCAGCAATTATTTAGTAGAAAATTAATTTGCCAATCAGTCAAAAAATTATATTGTTACTATGAATAATTATGTTACGATTGTGAAATACAACTTCTAAAATGAATTAGATATTCTCAGAATGCATTTATTGTAGTTTTCTGAAAATAGTAAAGGGAAAAATTTATGAATGGTTATTATGCAGTGTTTGTATACAATAACAAAGCAGCAGTTGATGTTTCAAAACACGACAAAACACAAATTTTATGAAAATGATATAGGTACTTTCAATTATATACTAAAGTATAAAAATATTATACTTGGACATCTTCCCAACTGGATAATACTCTCAGTCTGGAAGAGAAAATATAATTTAGAATCAAAGTATTTCTTGTAATTGCTTTAGCGGTTTAATAACTTAATACTGAACCCAACCCAACCTGCTTCTCTTCCCTGACCTCCTTCACCTCATTACATTGCCCAAATACCTACTGGAAAAGGCATAATCCAAGTTATATCCAGAGCCAGTCCAGCCACGACTATAATATTTTATGAAAACAGTTCTGTATGAAATTTATTGATGGCAGCACTTCTGTTAGTAGCTAGCACATGAAGCAAGGTATCTTACCGGTACATTCACAGTGAGCGTCTAAGAAAGTGATGACATCTCCGGTGACGTGTTTGGCCCCCAGCAGTCGGGCCCTGATGAGGCCAGACCTGGTTTCCGTCCTGTACACATACGTGGGCACGGGAAGAGTGCTCACATAGTCTTCCAGCTGTCTACCCAAATGATCTGCGACACGAAATCAATAAGCAAGTTACATTCAATATCATCATTTCATTTATTTATTTGGCAATGTTTATTACATTTTTAAGAGACAGTCAAATTGGTAAGGTCCATAAAATTGAGCAACGAACATTACAACATTTAAACTTAAACTTTTCGTTTTTGCGCTCCAATGGGAATTAAACTTGCAACTCCAATATCAACATGCAGACCAGTAATGCACAACCTATTTAGCAGGCAGCCCGCATTACCTAGTTTTCAAACTTTCACGGGTCGCATGGAACACCAATGTGGTACAAAATAGCCACACAAGATGGGCTCATGGGCCGCATCCGGCCCGCGGACCACGGGTTATGCACCACTGGTATATACCATACGCTTCAGAGGCTGTTATAATTGTTAATTTTTCGTTACCTTTTTCGCTAGAATCGTCAACTAATATGATTTCCTTTAGCAAAGGCTTTGGAGAGCGGTTTATGACGCTCCACACGGTTCTGAGTAGGGTTGTCCATGCTTCGTTATGGAATACTATCACAATGCTGGTAGTGGGCAAAAGCTTAGCGTAAGTCTTACTTTTACACCTGCAATTAAATAAACACGTTAGTAATAAAAGAAAGAATATAACATATCATATTATTGAGAACAAGAATGATAACAACTTAAAAGTAAATACATAATAGTATCATTAACATAAAGAATGTATTTATAATTGTTTTGCTTACCCTTCCATTCTAACGTCAACGAGAGATCTGTTTAAAGAAATCATATCACTAGCCATTAAATTAAACTGATTTTCTTTAAATTTCTCTTTCATTATTGCTTCCTTCTCAGGGGGTATAACCACAGCCCTACCTGCAAAATAAGAAGTTTCAATGTTAGTTTTAAGGCAAATCATACTACAGAGGACACGTTGAATGAATTTGAAATACCGAAAGCTTAAAAAATGTTTTTTGAAGCCAGTCCCCTCTTAACGTGCAAACGCCCAAAGATACTGGATGAGCAATGTTAATCAATTCTATTTAAATTTAGACAAGCGATTCAATTCAACAATTTTTTTTTATTTTTATTCTCCAGCTTCCTCGTCAAAACCAAATTATTATTAAATTAAATAATTTTTTGATCCATCCATTACACCACTATACGAGCCGGGGTAGCATTAAAATTATTTACTTGCACAAATGATGATAAAATGTTGGTGTGCCTAATAGACAAGTAAAGGGATTTCACAATGCATAATGTCAGGGTGTCTTTAGAAAGTTGTCCTTTGAAATATGCTAAATTTTTGTACTTTAAATATATTTTGTCAGTAGCTTCAATACAAATGCACAAAAAATATCGATGAATAATTCAAAAAGACAACATAACCACTTGAGCGCTTTTTGCCACATTATGGCACTATTTCCAAAACCTCAAAACCTCACCTTGTTGCCAAAATGTGGCAAATTTTCAAAAAAATTTTTTTTATTAAAATGATTATATAATATATTGTACAGTACCTTCAAAATATAACAAAATAAATATTCTCTAGACTCTTTAAAATTTTTTAAGGTTAAAGATTTAATAATATTTTTTTTATAAATCCTACAAATATGTTTTTTTTAAATTTTTTATTGAGAAACTTCACAAGAGTCCCAACTGCTCCCTTCTGGAGCCAGTGAGACTATGGCATTCCCAATTGGAGTATGTTGTGAGGCTGAAGGTAAGTGGGGAAGGGAAGGAGATGGGGAAGAGGAAGGTGTGAAAGTACCTGGCTATACAGATCTAGTCACTAAACACGGCCATTATTAAGCAACGTTTCAATTCTGAATGGTGGTCTCACACCAGGGTGATACTGAGAGTACCTTCCACTCTGGAACGTGCCGCAAATATAACATATATTATTTTTATTAATTAATTGTGAAATAACAGAAATTAATCAAATAAAATTTATTTGCGCTAATAATTTTGTGATAATTATTTATTGGCTCCATATTCAAATTCGGAGGTTTGATTTTTTTAATTTGGGCGGAATAATTTCCTTTAACAATCCGAGAAAAAATATTTTAATTGATAAAAAAAATAAAGTATTTATTTAATCTCTGTCGCTCCAGTGGTTAAAAGTCAAAATTAAATCAAAATTTTTAGTTATGTTAATATTATGATAATATAAAGAAATAATATTAGTTGGTTCAATTTTGGTGTACAAAATTCCGAAATTCTAATCTTCAATGGTGAGAAAAATACATGATTTATTTCACATCTTCATGGTACTCGCAATAATGACCATTATCTAGATGTGCAGGCTGCAAAGTGTGTCACTACTTAGTAGTTGTTAGGTTGCATGTTTAGCAGTAACAATCTCTGTTGCATGCACAAAATGCACACCCATTCGTCTCGAGATGCACAATTATCTTTTAATCTCCAATAATTGGTTTATGGTCCAAGGATTGGGACTGTTGCTGCAACTGTCACAAACTCAATACTTTCTAATGATGGTGGACATTTTAAATGTTTCATTTTGGGTGGAGTTCTGAGAACAGCGACAGTAGTGCCAGTATAGAAATTGTGTGAGCACTATAGAAATGTAAGTGACGCATGGCGGTAGCGTCAGAGCCGTGTTTACGCACTCTGCAGTGATTGATTTATAGTTTTACATTTTAAAAAAGTGGATGGAATGGAGTTTTGAAGTTTCTATCAAGGAAAATGATGAGTTTCTTATAACTTTGTAGATAGATATATTATATTAACCGCTTGGGCACATAAGCTTGTTTTCACGACAATTTAACGTAGGTAGACATAGGAATGACTTATGCCCCGCCCCGTACCTGAGTTATTAAAACTTGTAACTTATAATATCCATTATTTCAGTGCAAAATATATATTTTTTTAACCCCTCAGGCTAATGTTTACTTTTGAGAACAACTCATCTCATAAAATTCATTGTGTCTCCCTTACTATCATGGTGAGAAATATGATCTAAACGGTGTTAGAAAGAGAAAACACCACATTTTTATGAAACCAAAGTTTTAGACCGTAATTTGTAAAACGTTATGAAACTTTGTGAATTTTTTATTAATTATTTTTACATAAAACGACAAAAAAGTGAGGGGACGATAATGTTTAAAATACATTTGTCTAATAAAAAATGTGTGTGTTTTTATTTTATTCTTTAGCAGTAATTTTAAAAAGGTAAGGTTAGCTATTTCAACAATTATATTTTTATTTTGAATTATAAAATTTTAAAGCTTATTTCTTCACCTTTCAAAAACATTTTTTAGTTTTCGGTTACATTCAGAAATATTCCAATTATTTGAATTTTATTGCAAAGTGGAAATATTTTCAACTTCTGACAAAATATTACCAAGCCTGAGGGGTTAAAGAATTTGAAGTGAAATTCAAGTGCGGTTAGCTAATAGTAATAATCCAAGGTGGATTCGCTAGCATTCCAAGGATTAACAGCCCATCTTTTCTTTTTCTGATCAATAACATTAGATAGACAAATGAGTGATTAATGAATCTATGAAGCTAAAATCAATATTACAAAGATTTTAGAGGGTGAGAATTCAGTGTAAGTTAATTCTGATAACTAATGCATTGGACAGATGAGGTGGGCTGACGATTTGAAGAGAACCACCGGTTTCGGATGGGTAAGAGCCACTGAAAATCGCCAAAAGTGGAAAAAATTCGGAAAATGTCACAGTAAACTAACAAGATTAAACATGGCAGCAATTCTGACAAATTCTGCTTATAAAAGTTTTTACCAAACAATTAATTTAAATGCGTGTTTTTCCATCTTCTCCCGATCTGAATAGTTGTTTCTTGGGTAAAATATACGGAGAACACAGTTAAGCAGGGCTAGATTACAAGCTACTAGCCGGTGAATTCACTATCTGCTAGTAAACTTCGTATTGTTCACAATCTGCTAGTTGGCTAGTAAATATGATTACATTAGTGAATTCGCTGGCTAGTAGCTTGTAAACTCGCTCAATGTAATCGAGGCATTAGGCACTATTTTAAAAACACTTTGTATCAGTTAGACAACAATGAGAAACAATTATTTTAGTAACCGAAAATGGAAAATAATGAGTTGTAATAACAAATTTTGTTAAAAACAAAAAAACTGAATATTTTAAGTCTTTTCTTCAAAATAAAAGATGAAAAAAACTCAACTTAAAACTTTCACATCAATAACAATAACAATGGCCGCCAAGTGAACAATCAATTTTAATTTTAACGAAATAACTTTTAAAATGCATTATTTTCCATTTCAGAAAACTGAAATATTTACTTCTCATTATTATCTAACTGATACAAAATGTTTTTTTTTCTAATAGTGCTTATTGACTGTGTCCCACTTTTCTGTTTATTTTCCAATATTTTTTTAGTAGTAATTGAGTTGAAATGAATTATTATTATTTCAATAATTTGTGCATATTAAGATTGAAGCGGAATATGAGAATCATACCAAAATCTATATTGGTAAGGTTTTTTAAAATCATCCTGGGGCTAAATAGAATTAGCAAGTAAATATGAAATGAGTTAAAATAAAGAGATAAAATGAACATAGATGGCTTACCCATCTCTCCTGCTAAACCAGAGTGTTCGGTAACCACTGGTGCCGGGTCCCACTTCTTCAGTCTTGAGGGAGGGTAGAGCCCCATGTAGTGGATGGCTCTTTCATCACTATGCTCTTTTGTTTTCTTCCCAACCACCAGAGAGTCTCTTTTCCCGTTACTGTTGTGGAACTTTAAGTCGTTTTCAACATCGGATTTCAGATGGCTCGCTTGCACCTGCCAAGTGACAGATTTTTCATGATACAAGAAAGCATCAAATTACGACACAAAAAGGTGAATGATATAGTTAAAACAATAAAGTTTTTATGAAACCTCAACTTAGCCGACAGCATCTGGCAATGAGTAGTGCATTAATCTGCTTGATTTAAGTTGTCAGTCAGCGCTTATATGTTTCACCCCTGTTATGAATATGTGACTTATCAACATAGTGTACAGTTGACTCTACAAGACATAGCGTGGATAAAATAAAACATCAATTCTAACAGTGCTTATATTTTTCATAGCGACGGATGTCTTGTGGCAGTGTGAAACATACAAACAGTCAATTGTTATATGAAAGAACAAAAGAAAATAATAACACAAATTTATTCAACAATTTGAATGAGGAAAACATTTCAAGAAATGGTAGTGTTATCTTACCAGCACATCATACTCTCCAGGCTTCTTCCCACAGTCCCAGGAGCCGAGGCAGTCTGCATAGAACATGAGCAGGACTACATCTATCATCAGCCATACTAACGATGTCAGAAGGATGATACGACATGTGTGGATTCTTATTTTACTTCGAAACATTTTATATATTTATAGACGATACTGTTAAACAGAAAAAGCCACTACTGTCATGAAGACAACAAATCACTTGAATTCAAACACTCACAACTGTACACATCTAAGCAAAGACGGAGGTTACCGCTTGGATGTCATATTGATAAAAATATGACTAACAGGTATTAGAAAAATACAAAATGCTCCTGAAACAAGACATTTAAAAATAATTAAAACAAAGTAAAACACATAAAAGGTACGTTTCGACTTCAACTAAGTTAATATTAACGATAAAACCAAACCACATACTGATTTTCGTACAAAAAACTGTCAATTTAAATTCAAAACTATAAATTTACAGGTTTAGTGGAACAGGTAGGGCAAAAAGTGGTTTAGCGTCACACTCAACATTTACAAAGCACGTTAGGCAAATCTGTATCAAATTTTAATCAATAAATTGTAATTCATTCATATACAGAAAAGCAATTAAGCAATTTACATTCACCTGTCTTAATCTATTACACGTCGTATAAATGCAGCTCCTGCAAAAGCAGCCATCGAAGCAAAATTCATACGTCAAACGAGTATGTTGAAAAACTTTCTCATTTGTTTCTCGTGCCGTACTCTTCTTGATGCACTTCGCCGTATATATCTGTCTCTATTTTATCAAGTCTACTGAAGGCCGAAGATATTGCAAGAAATGCTGGCAAATGGAAATGTTGCTATCCGGTAAGAAAACTAGCGAAAGGAAAGTAGGTACACGTACGTCATTGATAAATTTCCAATAAAATTACAAAATATTTCTTTAATTATTGATGTTCTTCCCAGAGAAGGTGACTATTGCTTTACAGTTCTGAATTTAAATTAAACATCGTACATTGGACATCACAGTAAAATTATTTGGAAAAGAAAAAAGTGGAAAAATTATTTGATAATTAATTTTGAGTGAAAAGCCATTAAAAAATTAGATAGCATTTCCATAAAAAACCGTGAAAGTAGTATTTTTTCCATTGAGCATTTAAATGATTTTGGGAGGCGGTGTGGATAGCGCCGCCCGCGGACCTTTTATTCAATAATCAACAGTTTGCCATGTCGTTTCATGCTTAATATGCTGATTATTCGATAATCAACAGTTTGCCATGTCAACAGTTTCCCGTGGTTCGCTACGTTTGGTGACTACGCGGTTCCCGCGTTCATCGAGTGTGGTGTATTCAGATCTTGGCGGTGGATTCGCCTGCCCTCCAGCTGTGTGATAGGCCGGATTGTGAGAGGCTGGTTCAGGGAAACCCTTTGGCTTCGTCAGCTACTTTCTTTCGACCCATCATCTTGCGTAGCAGCAGGTCGGATAGATTTATACGTCCGTGACCCCTGGATCTTTAGATTCCTACCCACCCCTCATACCATTTTCCTTCCCAGTACTTCCTCTCCTCCCTTTCCTTAAAAAGATCCCCGTACAGCACCCCCAAATATGAGATAGGTCCTGAGGGGAATTATTTTCCTCAGGGCCTTCTGTGTGGGATTTATATATTTAAAAAATGATGAACTTCCACGCTTGCCATCAGCAGATATTTTTGTTTCCGTGACAAAATGTTGCCTTGCCTAATCTTTAAAAAATCAAACTACAGTTGCTGAGTAAATTTATCGTATTTCTCAACTTATTTATCGATGTCTGGATTTTTTTTCATCGCCTTTTTCGAATAATACTAAGTCCGAATTATATAATACAGGTATAATATATAACTTTAAAGTGACGGGAACATTTCAATGGTGACTATAAAAAATCCTTATGTTACCTACCTAACGAATCTCGAACTGACTTGTCGACTGGTGACAGTGGTGTCGATGTGGATGTGAACATTGTGGTGACCTCTTCTGTCAGCAACACAATGTACTTTATCTATGGTCAGCCATCAACCTGTCAGCGCTGTCAGCTGTGTGTATTTAATTTGAAGCGCGGTAGTTAATTTTTGCGTGTGCGCATCGTGCAATTTTATCAGTAGTATTATTGTAGTGGCTTTAGAGCTCCCGATAGTCACGATTTGGCTGAAAACGGACTTCCATATTTCGAAAGTCCCCAAAAATAACTAAACTTTGTGTTAAACTTAATGATTAAAATTATATAAAGTTGTGTTTTGACGTCGAAAACAAATTATTTGATAACATTTACTTACGTATACATACGTGTGTTAAGTTAAACCTGTTTAAGATAATACTAAGTTTTTGTCGACATCAATTGACTATTAATAGTTCCGAGGTGCCACCAATGATGTTATTTTTAACATATTATATTCAGGTTGTTCTTAACATTTTGTGTTAATATTTGCTACCGCCGGAGCTCCTAGTCAGGAACAGTAGATGCCAAGTACAGATTGTTTTGGGAATATGCATCATAGATTGAAAAGTTCTACAGTTACAATGCCTCAAGACGCCGAAAGAAAAGGTGAAACCGATTCTTCGGATAGTGATCGAAGTCATTTACTGAATAACAATTTAAAAGTACGGGATGTCGGTGATAGCGGAGAAACTTTGTGGATTGTGGCAGTACAAATGTTCATTCCATTTCTGCTGGCGGGATTCGGAATGGTCGCTGCGAGTCTACTGTTGGATACTGTGCAACATTGGCCTGTATTCCTTCAAGTCTCTGAAGTTTATATCCTGGTTCCGGCTCTTCTCGGGCTGAAGGGAAACCTGGAGATGACCTTGGCATCCCGGTTGTCCACCCACGCCCATATGGGCCATTTAGATTCTAGTATGTCGCCTTTGATTATTGGCAATTTGTGTTTGATTCAGTGCCAAGGTGTTCTCGTTGGGTTTCTAGCAGCAATGGCCGCCGTGGTGATGGGCTGGGTGCCCGAGGGGGAGTTTGATATCCATCACGCCATGCTGCTGTGCGCCTCCAGTGTCCTCACTGCCTCTGTGGCCAGCTTTGTACTCGGATGCATCATGATCCTGGTAATAGTTTTGTCTCAGAAGATGAACATCAATCCTGATAATGTTGCCACCCCCATAGCCGCAAGTCTGGGAGATCTGACAACTCTGGCTCTGCTATCTTGGATCGCATCATTGTTGTACAAGAACTTGGGTAACAACGTGGTCTTTCCGGGCTTGATAATTGTTGCTGGGGCCATCATAGTTCCTGTGTGTGGTTATGCCGCTGCTAAGAATCATTTCACCAAGCAAGTGTTGGATGAGGGATGGTCTCCCGTTATATCTGCTATGGTCATAAGCAGTGTGGGGGGTTTGATCCTGGACTATACTGTGTCTAGTTATAAGGGTATTGCTGTTTTCCAATTAGTTATAAATGGCGTAGGAGGGAACATGGCTGCCGTGCACGCGTCTCGGCTATCTACCTGTCTCCATACGGGTGGCGTGGTGGGTCCTGTTCTGGGTAAAACTACCAAGCTCCTGCTACTCATGGTGGTGCCCGGACACCTGATCTTCACGTACACCATCAGCTACTTGCAGGCGGGGCACACTTCTCTGACTCCCGTCTTTATAATGGTGTACATGTGTGCTGCGATAACGCAAGTATTGTTGCTACTAACTATTAGCCATTACCTAGTTCTGTGGATGTGGAAGTGGGGAATAGATCCTGATAACTCTGCCATCCCATACCTCACAGCTTTGGGAGATCTCCTGGGAACGGCATTCCTGGGTTTGGCTTTCCAACTGTTATACGTAATTGGTGATAGAGATAGTGATCTCGGAGATTGAATGTTTAAAAAAAACTGCAATAAGTTTAATCTCTTGTCTTGTATTATTTATTTTACACAATATAATTTGTTTTGTCATTGTTCTAAAATTCCCAATATTAATTAAGTCAGTACTTAAACAATTTTGATTACTGAATGGAAATTTCTTTTAAACATTGTGTGTAAAATAATGCTACTTAATTTTATATGTAATTGTTTTTTTAGTTGTCCGCATATCCCACCAATACTTGGTAGTTCAATTGTGCAAACAACCTTGTGCAAAAAAAACTATTAGCCATTAGTGTAATTGACCTCTCTAGAAGGTTAACCATCTTTTTCTATTAGGTTTACTTTATACCTAATTATTTTACCTTCTTTATGAATGTAGTATGTTATAAAGATTAAGTTCTTGGAATTCACATTTGATTTTGGGAATTTTTTAATAATATAAAATAAGAAAGTCTTTTGATGAACGTTCATATAAAAGTAAACCAAAAAAATCATTCCTAGTCTCTACACCTATTAGAATTAAGTTAGGTTAGGGTTTATTATTTTAGGAATTTTTGTTGTTGTATGATATTATGAATTAAATAATTCATGTTAACTTTCCGAAGATAACATTTCGATAGTGCCTTATTGTTATAAAATTGAGAAATTAGTTCAGAAACCATGAACATGAAATAATTTATATCTTCGAAATTACTTACTACACCTCTTTTAACAGTTATTACTCCTTTTATTTTATGTACGTCCATAAAGTTCATATCTATTTAAGTAAAAAAACCATAGAGAAATTAATCACTTCCCTCAATTAATCAAATAACTAATCTTCTATATTCATTCTAAAGACTAAACGCCTCCGCCCACTGAGGCAACTGAAAACTCTCAACTGCCAACCCCGACCGGCCCGCACACTACACAATCACTCAAAAACCCGTTGTCAATGGTAACGTAAGCAGTTACTCGCGACTTGCACTGCTGATTGCCCTGGTCGGCCGTTGCTAGTTGCCAGCTGTCAGCTGATTGTTCTTCGTCTATGGTGTAACAAGCTTTTTGACAAATCAGGACATAGAAACCAGCCAGTTTTAGTTTGGTTTCAGTTGCCTCGTCAGCGGAGCGCCTAACACGTGCACTGTACTCTCATGGTTTGACACAGGCATTATTTACATGGATTTAACAAATTACTACTACTATGCTCTCCGCTGTGTCTGCTCTGAAGGCTTATTTCATTAAACTAACTGCAGTCCCCGGCGTTGCTTGGGCTTTACGCCAAATTTTTAGAGTAAAGAGTAATAATCTTCTTATTTTGAATCTCAAGTGTGCGAAATTTCACAAAGAAATGTCAACATTCTGCAAAAAGAGAATAGGGTGGTTTTTCAAAATCTCACATAAACATTAACCTTCATCTTGTTTGATAGTCAAGCGAAATTTCTCACCACTATGTTAATTCTAAAGGCTTATTTCTTTCATATTGCCAAATTTCTACCCCTATATACAGGGTGTCCGGGGGTAAAGTGCATTAACTTCGGGAGGTAATTCTACATGATAGTATAAGTAAAAAAAGATAAATATCTTTTTTCGAAATTCTAGCTTTTAGGGGTACTTTTTTGGTAAAAACATAAAATTAGACCGGCGTGTGCGGCCAGAACTATTATTTTACGCTGTTATGATACGGGCCAATCACAACCATCAAACGTCGCCGCAATCGCTCCCGGCAGGCTCACAGCAAATTTATCAGGTAAATTTGTAACCTTACACTAAGAATTTTTAATAGGTATGTCTTTTTGTATGGGAAAAAAAAGTTGAAATGTCAGAAAAGTTGTTTATCTTTTTTTACTCCTACTTAGAATTACGTAGAACCTGCGTAGAATCACCCCCGAAGTTAATGTATTTTATCCCCGGACACCCTGTATATACTTCTTTGAGTTCATTCTATTGATTTATTTCCTTAGATTTGCCAAATTACTACTGCTACACAACGTGTTATTTGTTTGTGAAACCAATTCATACATGTAAAGTACATTGTTTTCATTTATAGATTGGAACTTTATGGGCACCCTATGTATTCTATGAATCTATATTTCTATAATGTAATGAAATATTTGATTATTTGAACAGCCTTTGGTTCTGTTCTTTTGATGTTAAGTACTTATTAATTTATTATGTATACGTACTTATTATTATTTGTGATTAATTATTTTGTTTAAAATACATCATCGGAAAATTGAAGTCTGTGATACCACAGTGACATGCCAATTTTACTAGTTCATAATTTGCATAATTGACTGTTGCAATTTTACGATTTAATAATAATTGATTGATAATTGTTTTTAAATAATGATTTTTAAAATTAAATCTTGCTTCACTTTTACTAGTTTCTGCTTTATTATACTTTCATTGATTTGAGAAATTTCTCAATTTTCCCAAAACTAAAAAATGTTTATTTAATTTCATATGTTTTTTGAATCTAAAGAATGTTCAATTAAATTTTTAAAATTGTCAAGAAAAGTTAAGTAATGGAAAACTGCATTTTTACGAGATATTTTATATAAATTTAATTTTTTTGTAAAATTATAATTTTGGCAATTTCGTAACAGAAAAGAAGTGTAGGTACCTGTTGAAAAATATTTTTTTTTAATAAATCTTTCTATTCGGGTACCTACTTAATATTTTTAATAAAATTTATTTCTCAACTTTTAGGACTGATGGTTTCACAGAATTTGAACAATTCGATTAAATTTCGAAGTTAATATTCGAGTATTGTGAAAGTTCTATTCAAGTTCTGTTATTATCTAAGTACTGTAAGACAACCGGGCAGTGAAATAATATTCACTGAGAAATATATATTTTCAAAAATCCATTGCAATAATTACTGGAATAAAAAAATTATCCCATTTTTTCTGTTCACGGAGGAGAAATCTTTTTTTGAAAACAAATTATTAAAATGACAAAAAGTGCCTTGCAAATATTTCAATATACATGCTACGCACATTCAAATTCAAATAGTTCAATGTTAGGTCATAATGTATTAATTTTTGGTTATCTTTTTGTGTGTCCTATTAGAATTTATAAACTTCAAATCTAATTCAAGAAACGGCATTAAAATTCAATACAGATAATAAAGATATGCAAAATTTCATAACACCTGTGCTTTCATTTTAGATTTTTTTTTCTGCTTCAGAAAATTAAATTTCTTCTTCAATCTTTGCAAAATCACTTTGTGGTGACATTTTTTATTAAATGAAACAAATAACTTATATATGTAAACTGTTGGTTTCTTTGTCAGGATAATAAGAATATAAGTGGTGTACACTAAGTTACTTGTTTCATTTAATCGAATTTCTGTTTTATAATTAAGAAAACATGCACCAGAACGGACAGTAAAATAAATACATTGTACAAAATATCAAACAAAACTGAAAATTGTGTGCACATTGCAGCTTGATGCCTTTGTGGACGCAAGAAAAGAATGATTAAAAATAGTCAGTCAGCAAAGATAAGTTTGTCAAGCTGTAAATTTCATTAGTTCCCTTTACAAAGTTTATTTGTTTTAAAATTCCTTCTCAGTGAACAGGATCATTGAAGCTTAAATTAAATTAATTTGTTTTCTGATAGTGTCACTCATGAACAGATAATAATTCACATTGGAATGTCATACTTATCTATTTTTAAAATAATTTGAATATAAAAGTTTTTTTTGTTGAGCATTTATAAACTTCGTCTTCTATCTTCGACTAAAAAAACTACTGGATGTAATTCGCAGAAAATTTAAATGTTTCTTCTTATTAGTGTCGGAGTGTTTAGAAGGTTAGTTGAATGGTAGAAGAAGTCGGTGACGCCCGAGGAAGACTCAAAACTTTACTTCAAACCATACATAATTCCAAGCAACGGGTACACGTCAGCTAGTCGATAATAAATTTCATAAATTATTGATGAAAACGAGTAAAAATAATGATGTTTTCATTTACTTTACTTTTAACTGGAGTCAGCGGTTTTACTAATCTAAAGTCTGATCTTTGGGTCAATCGATGAAAGTAATTTATAATATTAAATGGTCATATTCGAATAGTTGGCAAGTGATTTATTATTAAATACAGAGTAACATGATTAATTTACATGTAAAAACTTAATAACACGTGTATTTCTATAAAATTGTTTACCACCGGATTAATGTTAAATGTAGTATATTGTAGGTTATGTATTAATATTTCTTTTGCAGTTATTTGCTCTTGGAATAAAAATGTATTTTCTCATCTTTATCCACCCTTAATTTTTGTTTTGCTTTTAATTAATTAAAAATTATAGCAATATTTTGTTTTTTTGATAAAATGCTTTTCTTGTCAATATTCAACTTTATTCAAATCTCATATACATAGTGCCATAAAGGAGAGATTGCCCGTGGTGAAATCAGGAACTACAGATCTCAAATAAAATAAAATAATGTTTTTTTATTTATTATTTTTTAAAAACATTACATATTACAATGATCTTTGGCTGTCCAACTAGGAAATTAACCTATTTTAGGACAGTCTGTAGGTAATATAGGTACATACTTTCTGATTTCACAGTGGGGGGTAACTCTGTAGTGGCTGTAAGTATTTATATTATTTTGGTAATTTCAATTGCCTAGTTGAATTTTGATTTTCAATTGACTAGTTGAAGTTAGTACTACTTAGTTGTGTAAATATAAATGATAATCTGAAGAAAACCCTGCTGTTTTAGGGTTTGAGAAAAATAAAAAGTGTTTTTAAACATTAGCTTTAATGAATGCACAGGGTTAAAACGCTTTTCTGGAAGTCACAAGTGACTACATGTTAAAAGGACATGTTCGAGGGGCAAGGAAATAACCCTCGAAAACTTAAATGCCAGTATAGAATATAAACTGCACTACTTGTACATATATTGTGTTTATTTATCAAGATATTTTCAATAATCTTTTTATTATTCGACTGTGAGAAGACAGAAGGGCAATAACCCACGCTTGAAATATTTAATTTACATGTTAAATGTTGACATGTTTACATTTATTTTAAAGTGATTAATGATTGTTTTGTGTAGGTTTTTTAGTTTATGTAATTAGTAAAAAAAAATATTAGAAAGAAAAGAGTTTAGTAGATTTTCCATAAAAGTTTGCATAAATGTGAGATAAATATGACTTTTTGTTTTTTCATGGTTGTATTACAGGATGGCGTATCACAATTTGCAAACACAATTCATGACGCATAATAAATGACTTTTTAATGTAAAATTAAAAAAATTATAATATAAATAATTGGGTTACACATTTGATCGCCATTTTCAGCTCCCATTGTTTTTTCCACCAGTTGTATCTTATAATGAGAATGTTGTGGTTTTTGATGTCTTCGTCAGTACTCTGTTGATTTTTTCATAATTTCAAAAAAAGGTTTTATAAAAAGCTTTCTCTGCAGGTGCTGATTTTTTGTGTTTGTGATTTATGCAACATCCTGTACAAAATTTATTGTTCTTATAAAAATGTAACTAAAGATATATTATGTATTAAATTTGTAAAATGTAAGTGATAAGGAAGTTCTAATTAAGTATGGTCCATGTCGAATTTGTACTACATAATTGTTTTAAAAAGGGTGTAATTTTGGATAATCAACGAATTAAATATTCTTTTAGATTCACGCAAGAAATATTTATATATTGTAAAATTATGGTGCTATTTTATTAATAAAATTTGATTTATAAATGTTTTTTTATTATGTGAGTATTCCAAAAGTACTTAACTTAAAAAAAACCACCTGCTCATAAATAACATTAGCAGAGTCTTATGCAATCAAATAGACAACACAACACTTGCAGATGTGTAAATGTGTTTTGACCATTCAAATGTCAAAGAATTCAACTTGAAAATATGTAATATGGAAATTCAGATGGCCTTTAAAAATTGGCATTTTACTTGAAAATATTTGACATACAAGAACAAGTTCTGTAAACAGTAATAAACCATTCTTCGACAGATTGATTGAATTGAAATTGTCAAATTGAAACACACAAAAAAAGTTGTGCCAGCATATCAATTTTTTATATTAACACCATTATGTCATCTTTGGAAATGCCAAGCGGGGGGACTTTCTAAGGCTGCATACACATTTACGAACCGAGACTCGAACTGAGTCATGAATTATGGAAAAAGAACGAAGCAATTGCAAACGGCGCGAAACGCTGCTACTATAAACTGCCGCTAATATAAGCAACATAAGAAAAGGCATAAGTGAAGCTGTCGGGAGGAGGGTGGAAACAAGTCGGCAAATCATTATTTGGCACGAGTACGATTTCCGTGGCACCGCCATTTGACAATAGATTTCGATAAATCAACCCAAAATAAGTCGAAAATGAAGAATAAAAATTTTCCGTATCTCGCTTCGTTTTCAAAATATTGGCTTTATTAACTTTAAAGTTTTTAGGATTTATAAATAAAAATAAATAACAATTAAAAAATGAAATATTATATATTATTTTTGCACTTTATTTTGTATCTCAAACCACGTTACACAAACATCCCAGTTTTCAAGTAGTTTAGCGGCTACGCTAGGTTTGTGTAACATGGTTTGTG
Source organism: Limnephilus auricula (assembly GCA_951813805.1). Lineage (NCBI taxonomy): Eukaryota > Metazoa > Arthropoda > Insecta > Trichoptera > Limnephilidae > Limnephilus > Limnephilus auricula. The sequence goes on along the minus strand of OX638388.1, from coordinate 17,753,273 downwards.
ATACAAAATAAAGTGCCCCCTTCATATCACCTGCTTGCGTCAAGGCAAGAAAAACATCCCAGTTTTCAAGTAGTTTAGCGTCTACCCTAGGTTTGTGTAACATTGTGATACAAAAGTGAATGTATTTTTTATAAAAAGGAATTACTAAAACTTACTATAAAGTGTCGTATCTCGAAAACGAAGCGAGACATTGAAAAATTTTATTCTTCATTATTGATTTATTTTGGTTCGATTTATCGAAATCCATTGTCAAATGGCGGCGCCACGGAAATCGTACTCTCCCTCATTATTTGAATTCATCTTTAACTGTTTGGACATTTATGGTTTCATTCAATTTATTTATTGCTTCATTTAATTTGTTTATTGCTTCTCAGATTATAAAGCATAATTTTTCACATAATCAACCTCAACTAGGACTAAGCCTGTAGAGGTTGGTTGGTTTGGGATTTGCTTTGGGACTTGAATACTGACAAACGAAAACCCTTTTAGGAGGTAAATTTATTATAGAACTATTAAAGTATAAAAAATAAGCCTGATAGATGTCACTTACAAGTTCGCTTTTGGAAATAGAAAAAATTGTACATTAAGTGGATTCGACAGATGGAGTTAGTTAAGAATGACCGCTACTATCAGTGTCAGATTTACATTCACTTTGATATACAACTTGCGCTTATTCAAGGGGCCAATTTTTTGCAACGCTAATCTCTACAGTATTCATTAAATTGTCACTGTGCCAGTGAAAGATAGCGATGATTATCAAATAATGTTTCCTGCTTTATTTTTTATTTTTTTATTAAAAGCGGAGACGGTTTACAAGTAGTTCTCCAGAGCACTTAGGCCATAGGCCCATTGTGCTATCTCTCATTTTTTTTTTTTTATTTATTTTTTTTTTTTTTTTTTATTTATTTATTTATACGCCTATCAGGCTTTTACATACATAGTTATAAAAATTTTTTCATAAGATTGTAAGTTCACAGTTACAGTAGTAATACATAGTATAATCTATCTATTTAACATATTATAACAGCAAGTAACTAGTAATGCTTAAGATGATTATTTGTAGGTATAAACCTGTTGTACAAAAATAAGAATGTGCCTACTCCTAAGGTTAACAAACGTAATTTAGCTATAAAGAAATGTAAAGTTTATATGTACATAGTAGACAGTGAGAGCAGTAACATGGTATAATACGACATAATAGTATAGTGTATAATATGAGGCCTTTGAATTAGAGAGTTTACGAAATAATTGTTGGCGGTATTGTTAACATAATATACCTAGATCGTTTGACCAGTTATCGTGGCCCGTTAAATCCAGGGCGGAATTTTACCTCAATCCTTTAATAACAACTCAGTCCCTTTAATAAAGTTCACCAGGGTTGTCATTGGATATGTGGCTATGTCTTCTGGTTCTACTGTATGTCTCCCCAGGTATTTGGACCTAGTTCCCACCAGGGGGCCTAGTCTATATCTCTCACAGCGCCCGTAACGCGGGTTTAGCTACGTCACGAAGCCGTATTAACCCTCCTCTGACCGTGCTAAAAACTTTCTCGCGCTCCGATGCTGTACACTCAGTAAATATTAGTGTAATGTATTTATTTAATCCAATACATAAATGTATTGTGGAGGAATACCTAAAATGTTAACTCTATGTTTAGTATATTTACAAAGATATTTCAGTAAATACAAACCGTGACCGCTTAGTTGACAGCACCGTCAAGAAAGGTTAAACGGCAAACGTGCTTGTTTGTGAAACCGAAAGATCGAGACTAGGCCCCCAGGGCAGGATATTGGCACCATAGGTGAATTGGAGTCTCTTCATCCTCTTCACATTTGCTGCATCTATTGGTGTTTTCCACTTCCAATATCTACATGTGACTCCTGAGATGGCAGTGTCCCGTTAGTAGTCCTACCAGTCCCCTCAGCGAGTAAATGCAGTTTCACCATTTTCCCACTTGTACTATGACCGTGTATAGGTAAACGCCACTCTCCAATAATTAAGAAATTGAGTTACAAATGCCAATCTATGCTCAATGTCCTTAGCTACAAGATGGTTTTTGAGATCCTTAGAAAAATCAACTGCAAATCATGGAAAAATCTAAATGAAAATAGGATCTAGATGAAAATCACCACTCTCCCCAAAACCCAATCACAAGCCTGAATTCAAAATAAATTCAACAGAACCAAAGAACGCATTATTATAACATTTTTTATTATAATAATTCACATGAAAAATGCGAATTATTCTTTGATCGGTTTTTTGCAATTTACTGAAAACAGTACTTTTGGAGTGGCATTTTTGCTTTTAACCTCTAATTGGCCGCAGTCCCCCCCTTATGTATAAAGAAATTGTATGAAGAACAAGGTCAGAATCGCTTGGGCCATTCTCGATCTTGACATAAGAAAATACTGGATAGCATTTAGCCACTCCAAATAATTAAATTTAATTGCCAATGACGCGCCGGGCACCAAAGCTTGAAAGGTGAGAACTGTCAAATATTTTACGTCGTGTTGAAAAAAAATATTTTTTGTATGCTGGCTTTCAAAAGCTTTCAAACCCCTCAATTGCTTATCTCTACAATTTGAAATAAACTATGGAATAAATTATTCATACAGCAGCAATATTTCATGATTTTGAATGAAGAATAAAAATAATAATTTTTATATGCATTTATTAAAAACACAATATGTAATCATAAACAAGGCCTTTACATTTTATTATGAATCTATATAAAATGGTGATAACGGTAACAATTTAGATGCAAACATTTAGTTTTTATGCATCCACATACAAAATTAACAATTTTAGATCAAAACTCAATTCATTGCAATAATAAATATGGTGATGTATAATTTTACATACCCCAAAAGGATATTGTTTATTGATATGGTATAATTGTTTAATTATAATTTTAAAGAATTTACGTTTTTTGTAAAAATATATATCGTTTATGTAAGTTCATTGCAAAAACGGCTTAAATTCCGCATTAATTGGTGAATTAAAATTATGAAATAGACCAATACTAGTTAGAGTCAATACCACAAATGAATTATCCCGTCTGTAGAAGCAAGCAAGGTCAAGAATATCCTCCATTACAGCGAATACAATATAAAAGATACTTTGGCAATTTTTTTTTTAACTTTAACTCCACACGGAGGCTCCGAGTAAAATAATTTCCCTCGGAGTCAATGTCATCTTTGGGCATGCTGTGCGGAGGGTTTTTTTTAAGGAAAGGATGGAGAGAAATTTCTGGGTAGATGCAAACATTCATTAGAAATAAAACGGTAACACAAAATAAACTCAATCTATATTCATTTTATATCTCTTTTTTTTATTTCTGAAATTGCAAGGTTTTTAGTCTCTCCTATAACAACCACTAACATTTTGGCAAATGGTTCTTCTGCAGTATTGAACTTACACGGACGATACGGTTGGAATAACACCAACAATAGTGACATTATTTAAATCTTACAAAATAAAATATCATCAACTACATTTTCCTTAAATGAAATAATCATAACAAATTATCTTTTCTTAATAAATACATGTGATAAAACAGTAAATGGTGTGTAAATAATTTCACTGATAACATGAAAAGAGTGATGTTATTTGGCAGAGTTATGGTGCAAATAAAATTCTGTTGGTGTTTGATAGCAATCGTTGAAGCACACCTGCAGTAAATCCAACAGTTTGGAAAATATGGACGAATTTCTAATTTATTCATAACAGAGCTAGGCTCTATTTGAAGGTACAAAAAAACATGTTGTGATGTCAATTTAGTCAAATGTTCAAATAAACAAATGTGATGGAATGACATTCTATTTGTGATTTAACATAACCCGCAGAAAAGCAGGAGTTAAGGCATCTTTAAAGTCCTACTTTTAATTTAATTTAAAACAAATTAAATACATATATCATACAATTACAAAAGGTACAATGAATATTCATAGGTATTTTGTTGTGATAAAATTAAAACTAAATTTAGCTCAATATTAATGAGCTAGATAAATTCATAATAACTTAAACTACATTATACAAATCTCATATACATAAATTACATGTTATTAAAACTATTATATAAACAAACAAGTAATACTTTACCAGCGCAGAGATATTTATATGATAATCATGAAACAATATTAAATTGGTAGGTTTAATGCTGTGATATTCTCAAAAAATGTTTTCATTTAGATAAAATCATTCTGATAAATCTGATAATAGCATCATTTTATTTGATTATTTAAAGAAAGGTATTACATTTACTATTTACAAAGAATGTTATTGATTGAGCATGATCCTCAATCCTCTTTATTTTTTCCACAATTTCCAGAAATTAACTAATATAATTTTGTCATACAGAATACAATCTATTGTACTCAAGTCGATAGTGAAAATGCACAGGTACCTACAGACACAGGTGTCTTACCTGTCTTATCATTGCTTTAATATGGGGTTAAGGATCACAGGCGGATACTTCTGCGTAATTCATATATTACAATAGGATCCGAATAAACAAGGCAGTTCGGTAATTCAGCAAACATTTTTGGTAAAGTACCGTTTATTTTATTTGCACATTTTTTAACAGTTAATGCGCCGATAAAATATTGCACTTTTGTTAGTTTTACTACTACTTAATTAGCATACAGAACACTAATTTATTTTATTGTTAAAAAATGTTAGAACCCACTAGACGAGTTATTAAAAATACTCAAATGATTGATTTTTTTTCTTCCAACAAATCATATCCAATTATACATGTTTATTGGTACATGATGCAAAATATTTAAGGACATCATAGAGAAAAAACATATTCAAGCAAATTTTTTTGTGTGAACATTAAAATTCTTAACAATTTGGACAGCAATGGTACTAAAAGTGAAAAATAATTAAAATTTTATCCGAAACCAGCAAAATAATGGAATGATCTACTTGTGTTGCTGCACAAGAGTGATGTTTAGGGTAGGTACTAGTACTGGCGAGCAATTTCATAATGTTATTCTTATTAAATAATATGCATTCTTTAAAAATTCTACAATATACTTTTAATGAAATGCCTGAAATTTTTTGTGAGCATTTGGCATTTTCATTACCATCTTCCGACAATGAATTTTAACTACCACTTTCAGAGGTCTAACTTTACCAGGTGTACAACATATAACAATAATATTGAGAGTTGACACTATGTTCACATGACCTTTCTTGCTTGCCTGTGACTCTATAACATCTTTTAATATTTAGCATCAAGCACACATTTTTTTAAAGAACTTCATATTATAATGAAGTCGGCTTTAATTTATGATGTCGATAATGACATGTAGAAAGTAATAATAAACATACATTCTATCATTTTCGATAGATTTCATGTGATGTTTAGACGACAGGTATATTTCAATGGAAACAATACATCACGTAGAACACTTTCAATTAGTCCCTTGGGAAGACACAATGCGATAAGGGAACACTTTGCATCCTAGTCTCATCACAGATTAGATTGGGAGCCTTTTGCTGCTCCATGAGGCCTCAGTCGTGCGGTGACTCATCCGGGATCAGGACCCAGTCATCGTCAAGTTGTAAGGGACTGGCTCCCATTAATTCTAATTGTTTTTTTAAACTCCAGTAGAGTTTCACTAACGAATCCTGGAAGAGAAGTGAAATTTAGATATAAATACACAAAAAAGCATGTCTTAAAATCATTATCGGATAATTTTATTCACGGTCTAAAGCAAGACAAGGTTTAAGTTTTAGTAGACAGAATGACAATTACACGTCTTAGATCCTGTGACAATAATTTTATTTATGTTAAATGCTGTCTACAAGTTCTGATACAATCAAGCAGAGGTTTGATAAATTAGTATATTAGACGCAGACCTTGGGCCTACTTGAGCAAAGGTGAGTTTTGGGTATCACTCCCTCATGCATAGATTGGGTAAGGGGACATACATTAATTACATGAGCAGTCTTTTAAAAAATGTAGACCCCTCCCCCCCTTTGGTGAGATTTAGTGGGACCCCCCCCCTCACGTGAGATTTTTTCTTACTCTCGAAATACTTAAATATTTTTCACAATAGCCATTATTTTCAACGGCAAAATGGGACACTTCGAAGTGAAACAATTTTTTGTTATCTCTATAAAAACATATACTCTTTTAAAGTTGATGTGAGATTTTTATTGGCCCCCCCCCCCCCTGGTATAATGAGATTTGGTGAGATTTTACCGTTGCTCACGTAATTAATGTATGCCCCCTAAGTATGATGGCCCAAAATCATTCAGTACCTTATATATTTAGACAAATTTTAAACTTGACTCTTATTGTGGCACTTACAAACATAATGTTTCCATTCATTCATTGTGGCTAAAACTATTGTTAAAAAACAATATTAGTTTTTTCTAGGATTCACAGTAATTTTTCTTTACCGAAGTTATAAATAAATCGTATCTATGAATGTACCTTCTCGTCTTCCAGCTGCATCGCTTCCCGTTTTTGTCTCAAGGCTTCTTCATCAATGTGTTGGTCAATGAGCTCTGAGCGGTACCTCGATAAGTAGGCTAGTTCTGTTTGAACCTAGAAAATGAATACAAATTGTAAATGTATACATAAATTTACAAAGCAGTAAGTCTGGTAATGCTGTTCATAAATTAATATCATTTTGCTTGTCATTTTCAACTCTATGGGCTGTGAATTTAGAAGCAATGTTATCATTTTCACATTGCTTCCAAAAGCACTCAAGCCGTAGGGCGCTTTTATAATTCCTATGGTTGTGGCAAGGCGACGGCACAAATAAAACAAAATATATATGTTCTTTTTCACTTTATCATAATAATGTTGCAGCTCTTCAGAAAATAAGAAAAACAATGTATGTGTGTCTGTTTCCCCCAAAAGAAAAATGTAAACATTATCGTACATCTCTCTCACACATATTAATAACTCAGGTCCGGGACATACGTCATTCCTATGTCTACCTACGTTAAATTGTCGTGAAAACAAGCTTATGTGCCCAAGCGGTTAAAGAAATGAAATGCCATCGTTACTGTGCTGTAACCATGAATTATAAAAAGGCTTATATGCCCATTATTTTAACTCATGTTATGTTTTATCTTATTCCTCAGTAGCGCAATCCTCATAATAAGGATTGTCATTGGCAATGACCTCTGGTACAATAACGTGACTGCCGGGTATCTGAGCAATCTTCCCGTCAATGTATTGGCAAGATAGATAAATCGGTTGGAGTAATTTAAAAGTTTTTTATTTAGAAAACAGAAATACTTTCTTACAACCATATCTGATAATTGCAAATGAGCATACCTTGAGGTACTCCTGTGCCAGCTGCTTGTGCTCCTCGAATATCCTCAGCGAGGTGTCGTTGGAGAGGTCGGGGGTAACGGGCCGCAGGTGTGGGTCCAGCATCATGTGCATGGAGTCCAGGGCGGGGTCCTGCGCCCCCTGCTCCGGGGGAGGAGACCGCCCCGAAGGGGGATCGCCGCCGCCCGCTCCGGACTGGCTGCTATTACCTGGAAGAAACACTGAAGATTAGAATACAATAATTGCAAAAGCGAACGCTTGAACCGGCCATCAGGGTGATTTACAGAAATTCAAATGTAACATTGTCACCAAATAGCCGATCAACGCCATTTTGTCACTGTCATTCATGTCTCCGTTAAATGCTGATTTTACATCAATTTGAGCTTTTGAAAAAATTGTAATCAGCGTAAAAGCACAACCATCAAATTGTCATGCTGACGCTGATCGCCATTTGATAGAAAGCCGAAGCGGTACCCATACCCGCCTCCCAAATTATGAAGATACGCTTGGTTCTTATGCGAGAAATATATAATATTCTATTCAACTTTCTTCAAATAATAAAACAAAAATAATTCAAAAATTTTATTCTTAGAACCAAATAAAACTTTTGTATAAACATTTACTACTAATCACAGTTTTTTTTTTATTTTTAATATGTTTATTCAGTTTTAATTTTACAATATTTTATTTTACAAATCTTACGAAACTAATCAATCAGTTTGATTGTAAGATAAATGTACAAATTATTTAAAAACTAAACTTTGTATAAGAGGAGAGGTTATTGGTCAAAACATTTGTTTGTCGATTCAAACCATGGTGTATGCATAGTTTAAAAAAACAAAACAAAAAACAATAAGTTTTTTTAGATATGCGGTGTTATAATGTGAGCAATGATGTATGTTATTTCTTATAAGCATTAAATTAAGTATGAGAAATTAAATAAAAAAAATATTATTATTTAAAAAAAAAAACTAAGTGGAGTTGATTGGCCATTGACAACAATGTTTTGATTTTTTTTTAAAAATTTTTCTTTATTCATTAACCGCTTGGACACATAAGCTTGTTTTCACGATAATTTAACGTAGGTAGACATAGGAATGACGTATGTCCCGTACCTGAGTTATTAAACTGCTAGTTACATGTTTTGAGCATTTTCGACCACCACGCTAGGCACGTGCCCTGTTGTGGTGGTCAATTTCTATGAAACATCCCAAAGCAAGATTAAAATCCTGGAGGTCATTTGGTATAATTTGAATTCAGAGTTAACTCTAGTTATCCTAATGGTTTAAAAACAGTTTTGCATGGATTTCCATAAAGCAAATTATTCGGAAAACTTCAGAAAACTGTGTGCTTCTAGTAGTTATTTTGTGAAGCAATTAGACATGATTTTATTAGGAGAATTACGACACACAAGTGGATGGAAGAAGAGTTTCGAGACATCCCAGGAAGACGTAGCACAATAAAGTGAATATAATAATTGTTTGGGCATAACAAAAGAGTACCTTGTACGAATGCAAATTAAGCAAACGGTATGTGCAAAGACAGTTGTGTGATTTCCAAGTTGAATTTTTTTTAATAACGCAATAGTTTCAGCTGGCAACGATATTTTTATCATGAACTGAGGAAGTTAAAAATATCCATTTGGCTGTGAAGAAATAAGATGAGTCTCCATATTTCTTGTTCCTCACTCATCAACACAAATTTCGGATAGTAAAGCTCACATGATAAAGCTAGTTGTGATAAAAAAACAAAAATGACAAACAGATGATTTGGCTTCAGTTTTTTAAATTTAATTAAAATTGACATTGAATACATTCACGTGACAAATAATTTAAATCACAAAATTCACACGTGGATAGCAAACAGAGGCATTATCTCCTGCGGATAGATACACAGAACTTTTACAATATGAATTTTCACGCCTGTATTTTTCTCATTGCTTTTATTTTATTTTCTTTCATTTCTTTTCTTTTCTTCTTTTTCGGAACAGGCTAAGCCTAGTAAGGTGGTTTATACCAAAAAAATAATATTTGGGGCATAACGCTAGAAGTGCCTATGTCAAATTTCTGAATCGCCCGGAGACGTAAATTTTTTAGCACTAAAAATACTGAATCAAAATTTTGACTTCTACATTAGACAGGCTATAATTTCATCGATCTAGAGCAGGGCTTCCAAACTGTGTTCCGCAGAACCTGAATAGTTCCGAGACAATTTGTCGGAAGAATTTAATATAATATATTATACAAATATTCATATTTCAACACTTATTATTCACAATAAATTATTATTTAATTTTTTATATGAAAAACTCTCTTTTTAACTTTTATAGGTTATTCCCATCAATGTATTATATCATTGAAGAAGAAGATAACAATAATAATGTAAATTAAATGAAGAAGCCACAGAAAAATAATAAAAGATAATGTCCCATGAGAGATCTGGGTTAGAGTCCCAGTTGCAACCATTATCTTTTATTATTTTTCTGTGTTATGTTCATTTTCATATTTTAATTTAGATTATTATTGTTATCTTCTTCTTTAATGATAAATTATTATTTGTATAAATATTTCACAAGAGTTCATAAGTTATAGACCCTTCCGGGTAGAGAGACTAAGCTTTATGGAAGTTGAAAGAGCCGTTTATGCTGTAAATGATAAGAGTCAAACTATGATAAGAGTCAAAATATGAAAATCTGTTGGATATGGAAACAATAATAATGGGATAAAGGATCTGCACGTGTTTCATGAAATTTCTGTTCCTAAGGAACCCAACCATATTTTTTTCGAAATCGACTTTACCTGAAAGTAAAAATCTATCAGTCTTACTACATCCTTGTTAGCAATTAATCGAACCATAAACGGGCATGGTGCCGTAAATACTGTTGAAAAAATCGTGTGAAATTAGTTTGTGATTTAAATCCCGATAAAAATCAAGTAAGTAATTTTTTTCAAATAAATCATGATTAAAATCAATACTTTTTACTGCAACCAAATCACCCGCCTGAAGTGCCAAGGGACTTCCCCCACCTAAAATGCCAAGGGACTTCCATGGCACGCACACACGTGCAATGCTAAAACTACTGTTTGGGGATATACAGTAATTTAAGTTTTTTTTTAAAATTTAGACCTCCCCCCCTTGGTGAGATTAAGTGGGACCCCCTCCCTCACGTGAGATTTTTTTCTTACTCTCGAAATAAATGTTTTTCATAATAGAATGTTTTCAGCGGGCAAAACGGGACACTTCAAAAGAAGTGTAACAATTAAACTTTTTTATTAACTTGATTAGTGAAATTGTGAAGTGAAGACAAAATTTCAGGAAGAAAAAAAGATGCTGTATGGGTTCATAATATATTTCAACTAATTTACACACAACCTTGACAAATTATATACCTAAACCTTTCTCATGAATCCACTCTGTTGGTGAAAACCGCATGAAAATTTGTTCAGTAGTTTATCGCGAATACAGACAGACAGACACGGCGGAGGACTTTAATTTATAATATGCAGAGATAATTAAAATTAACAACAACAACACGGGTTTTCTTTTTACATAGACCGACTTCCGAGTTCAAATAGATGAAATATTAAAAAAATCTGATTTAAATCAAATAAATCCCATTTAAATCACATTTTTTTATTTTTTATTTTTTTTTTTACAAATACAGTTGTTATACATTGTATATATATATTTTTAATACATTTTTTAAATATCGTGATTCACCTTTTTTTTTGAGCAATGCTCGTGTAAAAAAGGTGGAGCAGCGAAAAACAAATTCAACATATATTTTTAAAATGTGTAGTAAGGATAACGAAAATTATAATATTTAATTTTTTTATATATGTATATAATACATTATACGTGAAACAGAATTGAAAAAAGAAAAGATATAAAAGAAAAAGAAGAGAGAAAATAAAAAAAGAGTATAAAAGAAAAAGGATTTCCAAAGTCACAGTCACAATGATTGTAATATGTTATCGATATATTGTACATAAGTCCGATGTAAATCAAATAGAACGCGAGACCTACCTAGTTTGACAGTCAAAATGTCAATAAAATGTAAATGTATTTTTGTTTTAACAAAAAAATAAATCCGATTTTTTTATTTAAAAAAAAAAATATCATTATTTATATCCACCCTGGTTTGTGGAAAATAATCGTTATCAATCAAATATCGAACGTCTAAAGGAGAACACAAAATTCACACATAAAATACATATATATGTGTATACCGACATTTAGAAATCAAAGGTTAGAAATTCATGCCATAATCATAAATTTGTAGTTAAAAAAAAAAAAAAAAATTAGCTACAAGGAAGCCTTTTAGTTTTCTAATAAATTATATTTATGTGGGGTGCTCGGGTTCATGGGGTGAGATTTGTCTATTTCTGAGGCGGGAATGGGTACCGCCGCCCAGAGAACCATTTATTAGATAACCAACACCTCTGCCATAGATCACCCCAAGTGGTTCGCTACGTTTGGTGACTTAGCAGGGGTGCCCGGGTTCATGGGGTGAGGTTTGCCTAGGTCTTGGCGACGGGTGATTTGGACACACTGAACCCCAGATTTCTACCCAACCCTCATTCGTTTTTTCTTCCCAGAACTTCCTCTCCTTCATTTCCTTAAAAACACCCTCCACACAGCATCTTCAAAGACGACATAGGCCTCGAGGGAAATTATTTTCTGTGTGGAGCTAATGTAAAAAAACATTTTGTATACTTTTTTTGCACAACTTTTACTCTTAACTCTGTTGATTAATTCAATGTTGGGAACCAATCTGTCAAATTTACATTAAAATAAATCAAATGACCTAAACTGACATAGGCACTTTTAGCATTAACCTCCAGAATTATATTTTGGTTAATAAATAATATATGAAATTAAAAAATATTTTTATAAGTATAATATATTAGGTTAAGCAGTCGATAAAATGTCATTGTCATTAGTAAATAAACCAGGCCATATTATAAAGTGCGCATTATTCATGTTAAAGAAATATAAATGAGTTTCAGAAAAATACGTTAAAAACAAAAAAAATTATATATTAGGTTGAGCAGTCGATAAAATTTTATGAGTAAATAAACCAGGCCATTTTATAAAGTGCACACTGCACATTGTTCTCGTTAAAGAAATACAAATGAGTTCACAGAAAAAAAATCGTGCGTAACCGCAGTCATGTGTTTCACATTTGGCGAGGTTACAACATTTTTTGTCAACAACAATGATTAAAAAAAATAAAAAATCCAACGTTTTTCCGCATTTAGAATAAAGAAATTAGTTGATAAATGCTTATGACGATAATCTAAGAGAATGTTGACCCTGATGGTTTTTTTCTGGATTGAATGGTAATTCGGAAAGTAGCGGAAGTACGAATAAACAATAGTTCAAGGATATTGTATTCAAAATAAATTTCTACACTAAATCATCCATATTACATCTGAGTATACATTTAGGCACAATCAGGTTTTAAAAATAATTCACCAAAGTTTGGTAATTAAACATAACTTGATTGACTGTCATAATATAGTACCATATTATGAATACGAACCAAATTCATTTTTAGAAAATAATTTCTTTAAAATTTACTATGATAAAACTATACTAACAGACAGACCAATTGGTCATAATAGACCTGATATAGTTTTACATGACAAAATTAAAAAAATAACTTATATTATTGATGTAGCTATTCCAAATTCCTGTAATATTCAAAAATCTGTTTCTGAAAAAATAAGAAAGTATACAGATTTAGGAAATGAAATTAAAAGAATTTGGCATTCTCAGACTATAAAAATATTACCTTTTGTTATTTCGGCTACTGGCATTATACCTAGCTCTCTTATTAAAAATTTAAGCATATTAGATTTGTCAAAGAATTTGTATATAAAAATGCAAAAATCAGTCATTTTAAATACATGTAGAATTACGAAAGATTTTTTTAAATATTTATATTGAGGGATCAGTAGGATTTATCGGTCAAATTAGGAATTCCACAGAGCCGAACCCTCTGATATGAAAATATCTGGAGACGGTGAATTATATTCCCATTTAATAGTTTGGTAGATTAACGTGTTGTTCTTGTATTGTTTTGTATTAATTATACTTATATAATACACTTGCATAACGTGGATTTACTAGATGATCATTTATATGGAAAAGTGTATGAAAGGGTTTAGTTTTTCCTATGGGAAAAACTAAACCCGTTCCTGTAAATCTGGTGAATAAAAAAATAAAAAAAGCTGACGTACATGATTATTTTACAAGGTGAACAAAATAAAGCAATCAAGCGAGTTCTTTTAAAAATATTGTTGAGGTTGTGTCATGTCATTCAAATGATAGGACGAAGCTAGGAGAAAAACTCATAATTTTTTGCGATAAAACTGAACAAGTCTAATGAATAACGAGACAGGAATATTTTTGGAATGGAGGAAAATCATTATTAGAAAAATTCACAATCCTAAATAAACTTAAAAACGAATGCTTATTTTTCGTAATCTTCTCGATCGTAAGTCGTAAATATGTTTCACATTAATATACTGAGCTTGTGGGGTATTTGGTATATTCCTAGCAACAGGCAGTTTCCGCAATAAGGAATATTCGGGAGAGACGCCTGCGGATACTAGTGTGAACAGTATACAGTGGAGGTAGAGTGTTGTACACATTCACCGGTACATTGTTTATGTTTGCAGATACGATTCCGCTGCCTGTCAGGGTCTCACATCAGTCATCGCATCGCGAGTTCGGCTTAAACGAGCACCAGCAGTACCAGCAGCCCTATCCCGCTTCCCTGGTCATTCATCAGTCTCATCACACATCACACACCACACACTACACATGCAGCACATGCTGGACGAGCTGGGGGAGGTTTGTTTGCTGGTCGAGGAGACTGCGCGGGAGAGGAGGCCGTCCGGACCAAAAATAATTCCACACCGTCGCGGCGCCTCGTTACCTCGTAAAATCATTCTTTCCGAAATCTCTTTGGGCATTCCGATAATTTACGTCACTTTGGCGAGGACACATCGCGCGTATTTACGAAACAAACGATGCGAAGATTTGTTTCCATGACGCGGATACATTGTTCAATTCCCGAATTGAACTTGCGATTCGCAAATATGATAATGGATAAAAGCGCGATCAACTATCGATTATCGACTATCCACAATTGACTCACTGTAGAAGACCCAACTGCAGGTGACCGTGTCCCTGACGGTGGTGACGATGCTCGCGGGGATGTCGCACATGATGGGTGTCGAGAGGGCTAGAGCAAGAGCTACAGGACGGAGCGGCCCGCGCGACCTCGGGGCCGGGGACGCCAGGGCCCAGGGGCGGGGGGAGCACGTGACGCGTGCACTGCTGCACCGCGCTGCAGCGCGTCTGGCGCGCCCAGCCACCCACCCACCACCCCACCACCCTCTCCCTCCCCCGCCAGGAGTCCACAAGTCGGAAGAGCGACCACGTCACAGGCGAGCGAAGGATCACATTCGACCAACTAGTTTCTCACTTTATTCCGGTTTGCACATCTATCACTGAACAAACACAAGGCGAACTTCCTATTATCACTGATTTATTCACTGGGATAGTGGGATAGTGTAACACACAAGATGGCAAGTTTGCTAGTCGAGCTAGTTTGGTAGGCGGCGAGTGCAGGATGTGCGAGAGGAGAAGTGTGTCGCGGCTCTCGGCGGAGGGCGCTGCCCCTAGGGGGCGCTGCACGGGCCCCTGCCCTGCTCCCTCGCCCCGCGCCCGCAGCGCTATTCCCGGCGCCTGACTCACGGGCCCATACGGGCTATATCGGGGGCCGTGTGCACGCACACCACCGCACCACACCGTCTCTTCTCCACCAACACTGACAACACTGTCGTGATACTTCTACTGCTACTGTGCACACAGCCAGATTAACGTACAAAACAAACTTCATTTCTTTTAAAATACAAGCCATTTTTTTAGTACAAATAATGCAGCTAGGATTTCCCATCTTGAGAAGAAAACTACACAGCAGGCGGTACGGGAGCTTCGGATGACTAATAGCCGTCGCTTTGGTCTTCGTCATTTGATGTAGCATCGTAGAAATCTAACTATTAAACTTTGCACGTATACATGGCGTTAAGCTTCTTACAATGAGAACCAAAGCACACGGCGATATGAAAGAAAAAAAATATACATATATATATATTTACCAACTTCACGTATTAGAGCGGAGCTTTTCTTTAGCACCATTATGACAACAACGAAAACTTCTACGTTGGTTGGTATTGTAACTTTTTGGGGTTGTTGTCGTCAGTGTTGAAAGCTCTCGAAAAGCCGCATTTAAAGTGATCTCAGAAGAGCTTATAGTGCGAGCAGCACTGAGTCACTACATGAAAAACTGCGGGCATTGTTTTTGTGTCGCAATCATTGGGCTCGCCTCCAAATTAAATAAATGCAAAAGCTACTACAGTTCGGCACACTCACTCGCCGTTTATTCTCCAACAACTTCAGCCCCGAGGTATTTCGAAAGCTTGATTCAAACAAAATAATAAATGAAAAAAACACGCGATAAAACCAGTCACAATTTTTACAGTAGGTATCAGAGTTAGTGAAGTAAGAGGACGATGAATTGAAATTTTGTGTATATTGCATCATAAACTCGCAGACGGTTGGGAGCTTTTTATCTTTAGCTCGCGGCATATGGTCGACTCAAACAGCTTCCGCATACAAACGATTATAATAATATTACCGATTTACAAAATTATCTGCGCAGGCGGCCAAAAAAGGAACTATCGAAGAAAATGTTATTTAATCCATTTTTTGTATCAACAATTACAGTGATGAAGAAAACGTACTTATTTTTTTATTTTTTTTACATCAGCTCCACACAGGAGCCCCTGAATAAAAAAAAAACCCAGGGCTATATGGAGGGTCTTTTCAGGGAAAGGAAAGAGAGGAGATCTAGGAAGGAAAAGAGTATGAAGGGTGTGTGGGTATCTGGAGGTTAATATGACCAGGAGTGACGGTCGTACGAATCCAACCCTCCCACTGCCGTGCAAGGCTCGAGAGGTCACAAAGTCTCCCTCAACCAGTATCTCCCGATTCGGACCACCACGCAGAAGATAGGCAAATGCATCCGAGGCCGAGGCCAAGACCTAGACAAACCTCACTCGGTGAACTCATCCACCCCTGCCAAGTTAACAAACGTAGCGAACCACTTGGGGTGAATGATAAGGAATGATAAGGAAAACCGTGTAACCTTTTATCTTCCATCTAAACGACGAAAGGAACAGAAATTCATAGAGGTTAAAGGAGAGCTTTCAACGGCAGAACTACAACAAGTACCTACTTAAATAATGGATCAGTGGGCAAAACTTATTTGGTTTTGCTAAATCATTATATTAAACATAAACGATGCTTGTGGGTCAGAAATACTTCGAATAAGTTTTAGAGTAAGTATGGAAGAAATTTGTTAGATTTGTTTAGTAGTATTGCAGGCCGCGGGTTGGGTTTACCTGCGTTGGATGCATTATCGAGGGGATACATAGAGTTTCCCGCTGATCGGTGTGAGTCACAGGCTAAAACAGACCACCAAAATGCCACACGACGCCAGCATCTTTTGAGCTGTTTTCATAGTAACTCAGGAACTAACAAGCTAATGGTCGCGACCAAATAAACAATCACCAACAATTTATTGAGAACCTTTGTTGAAATTTGTTTAAATAAAGGATAATCTAGATCTCATTTGTCACGAAATGAGATGGAAACGACTTAACCCTTCCATAGGTCACCCCAAGTGGTTTGCTACGTTTGGTGACTTAGCAGGGGTGCCCGGGTTCATGGGATGAGGTTTGTATGAGTCTTTGTGGCGAATGCGTTTGCCCACTTACTGCGTGGCGGGCCGGATCGGGAGATAGTGGTTGAGGAAGACCTACCTCTCCAGCCTGACTATTTCGACCCATCGGCTTGCACCACAGTGGGAGCAATAGATTCATACGTCCGTCAGTCCTGGACACATTGACCCCTGATTCCTACCCACCCGTCATACCCTTTTTTCTTCCCAGAACTTCCTTTTCCTAAAAATACCTTTTACACAGCATCCTCATGCAGACATAGGCCCTGAGGGATTTTTTCCCTCGAAGCATCCTGCGAGAAGCTATTAAAAAAAACCCTAATAGTTATTTAATATCTAAGAAAAAATGGTATTTCCACGAAATGAACTGGGAGTTCTGTTTCTGTGACTTTAATGATATTACATTATTTAATTAGAAATATACAAAATCTGGGGCCGTTTGTTAACCGAAATTATGAGATAGTTTTTTTTATGTAAGATGGTAACTAATTGCCTATTTTCTACTGATGTTGGTATTGGAATGGTTGAAGATAAGTACTGGATATTTTAATGAAAATTAAAAAAAAATCATTTAAACATTTCGTTGTTTGTTTTTGGGGTGTTATGCCGTGTTGCGCTACCTCCTTCTTTAGCCGACGTTTCGGACAGCCTTGCGGCGTCCATCATCAGGGCAGATCCGATGATGTGTTGCCGGATCTGCCCTGATGATGGACACTGCAACGCTGTCCGAAACGTCGGCTAAAGAAGGAGGTAGCGCAACACGGCATAACACCCCAAAAACAAACAACAAAAATGCTTTTGGCCGTGAAAATCTAAAAACGTATCTCATTTAAACGTGTTTTAAAGAAATATAAGAAACCGAACTTTTTACTGGTAGCAATATTTTTTAACGTTACATGGCGGTGTCACCAATCTATAAACAGAGTAATGATACGACAATCTTTTGAAGATGCATTAATTTCCTCTCCAACTTCCCACATACAGAATAAGTAATCACTAATCACAAAACAAACATCATATAGTCGAAAGTTCATTATCACGCGTTTCAGGCAGGAAATTAAATAACGAGAAAAAATAGTAATAATAAATAGAAAAGTGGAAAAAAGAAATAAAAGGTAACAGAACTTTGAGATCCACCAGCTTGATCAAAGATGACAAATTCAAATAAATTGTAAAATGCCTGCTTGAGTTTATACCTTTACTATATTCGAAGATGAATCATTTCATTTAATTAACACGAACACAGTTAATATTAACCTTTTTAGTGCCAAAAATGCAGCGTGCGATCTTATTCTCTACACCGAGTTTATTTTAGAATGAATAAATTGCATATTAAATAGAAATAAAGACTTACCTTCATGCTACAAAAAGTACAAATATTTTATATAACATGATAAGTACCTATAAAACGTCAATAATGCTTTAAAATACTGAAATTATCAATTATCACCAAAGTATTGATTTTTTTTTCAAATAAATAAAAACAAACACTCTAAAAAAAACACCCGCGCTAGCACCCTTAAATGGAGGTTATCCGCAATTGAGGGATAAAATTGAAAATCAGTGATAAAATCCTATACAACCCTAATACGAAGCACCCCTGTCACGGTGACTTTTTCTTAGGTTCCCATCCTAGGAGACTTCGTTTTCTTTGTTTTTGATAATCTGTTCGTTTTTTTTTAAGTTATCACTCCTTTATTTCTTTATTACGCTTTATCCCACTTATTATATCAGTTTTGCTGATTTCGAAGTCTCAAATTCGTCGTTAAAAATCAAATTTAAAAATATTGATCAATTTCCGAAAATTGAAACATTGTTGAAAAAAAAGGAAAATAACATAAAGTTAAAAAATATTGCGAATAGCTGGAAAAGCTCTAATCGCACATGGCGCTTGAATCAAACATGGAAAACAGATTCAAGCGAGGAGTATCTTTAGAATCGCGTAAAAAATGAATCACCCGCTAAAAATTGACGAAATTGGGGAAATCTTCAAAACTGTACGGAGCTATTTTCGCCTGAATCAAAACCATTTTAATAATAATCATGGTTGCTGCTGTGTACTATGGTGTCGGTATAAAAGTTAGACATGTTTGGTGTTGTGTCCTGGTGTCGGTTTAAAATGGAGACATGTTTGGTGTTGTGTACTGTGGTGTCGGTGTAGAAGGGATACATGTTGTGTTTGTTTGATGAGCTTTTTGTCTACAAGAGGGGAGGAGCGAGGGGTGTTGACAGATGGGCTGTTGCACTGAGAGGAGTGACTCAGCGACTCGACGGTTCCGGGAAATCTAAAAGCGCGACATTCACCTTTGGGGGACTCTAGCCGCGGCTTTCTCGGAAAAACGGCTAAAGCGCTCTTAACCTTTTCTAGTATCATGTCCTTAGGAAAGAAGGATTATTAATTATTATCTTGTAGCTCGGATGCACACACGGCTCAGGGATCACGAGTACACCTTCAATGCCATTAGCCCCGTCCGGACATCACGCTCCTAGCGATCAAGGCAGTTTCTAACCAACAAATTAAAAAAATTACAATCAAAAGAGCAAACTAAATCAATTGTGTCTCAATACAGAAGAGGACTATCCCGTCAAAACCTTCTTTAATTAATATGTTTCCATGTACCGAGCAGATCAGTTCGCTACAAATTACCTTACTATTGCAATAATATAGGATCAAACGCTGAATTAAATTACATAATGAATCGTCTGCATAATACTTGGTAATAAATATGTTGTTGATGTTGCTGTAAATATTGAAAGAATATCAACATACAAACATTAATTAATTAGGGCTGTTTGTCATCGCTTCTCAATTTAATTATAATCAATTGTTTTTATCTTATTTTTTCAACATAATTGTATTTATAATAGCTTACTTTCTGTACTTTACGTTGTTACTACAATATTTACTTCTTAAATTTTTTTGTCATATGAACTTTTCTACTCTCGTGTAATTTCCCGCTTGTATTTTTTCTTGATTATGTATATTTTTTATCTACCATTAAATTTATATTTTTTATCTACATGTCAGTATATATATATATATCTCATTTATCTTATGTATATTTTTTATCTACATGTCAAATTATTGTAATTTTCATGTAAAAGCCGTCAATAGGCGTTAATAAATAAATAAATAAAAAGCGTAGTTTCAATAATTGCCCCATTTTTCCAAAAAATAAATTTCCTCTCTTATTCGAA
Organism: Limnephilus auricula; assembly: GCA_951813805.1. NCBI lineage: Eukaryota > Metazoa > Arthropoda > Insecta > Trichoptera > Limnephilidae > Limnephilus > Limnephilus auricula. The sequence continues at coordinate 17,732,958 of OX638388.1, read as the reverse complement.
TGAGAGTCGGACATTGTTCTGCTCCTTCTCACTTTTTTAAAATTCACGTCCTTGACTAGTTCTATAAGTTCTCACGTGATTGTACGTTCTGTGGTCTAGAAGTGGGAACTTTAGATCACATATTTTTTTGGTTGTCCTTCTTTAAACAAATCCTCTCTTCTATCAAGCCTTATCAAAAATTTCCTCCCCTCCATTCAACATCTTATCTCTTCTAAGTCTGAACTCGACTTAAATCTTCATTATAATTTAAAAATTTGCCTATTGCCTATTTAAATAAAATTAATATTTAAATTCACCTTTCATTTCTCTAAAATTTTAAATGATGGCCTAGAACACTCTTGCAGGGTGAAGGCCAGAAATAATTGAAAAAAAGTCAATTGAGACCGTAATAATATTTCAGGCCTTTGCATTAATGTTCAACTATTGCTTTGTATACTTATTCGCACTTGTACAGAGTTTAGGTCATGCGTCGCACGCCTCTTAAGTCGGGACGGAGCTTTTGTCGATGTTTTGTAATAACTAATAACATTACCTAAATTTAGTCTGCGATATTAAAAAAAATATTTAAAACTGTAGTATTAATAATTTGTTTGATATTTTGAAGGATTTTTCAGGAAGGCTTTGATCGGATTTCAAAACCATCTTTTCAATTGAACACTTGATGCAATTAACAATAACAATTACATACATTGATATTTCAAAATTCCAAAGTGTGTGATCAAATGGACGCTGCACGCTGAAAATTGTTGACATACATTTAAGAATGTTGGAATACATTTAAGATGGGAAAAAGTCATGAAAATTTCATGACACTCACGGTTCCAGAGTTTTTTAAACAGATTTTCGCATAAAGCTCCATTGCAAATTGCAATCTTTGTTTTGAATTTTTATAATAACATTACTATTGAACTCATTATGTACTCAGATATTACAAGAGTGATCTTGATTTCAAAAGTGCATTTCTATGACTCAATAGATTTCAAAACGTACAATATTATAACAGTTGTTCGATATGTCTCTGCGTGTGCGTCATCAGAAAGCTTGAGTCTCCCCAGACATCTTTGTAAAGTTTTGAAAAATGACATTCATTGAAAAAAAGGTTTTGTAAAATAATTTTCGCAAGATAATTAATGGTTAATTTGAAGTGAACATCTGTCACAAAATCACGAGAGACGTGTTGATGCACATCATTGTTTTCTAAGTAGGAGACGTTAATAAAAGGTATGATTAGTCATGAACTCCGAAGTACAAGCTAATGCTATATGAAGCCGACTGCAGCTGGATGATTATAGGTTTGTTGATTAAAGGTTTAATGAACAAAGAACAGGGAATAAATCTAAAGAAAATGTTCAGAAAACCGATAAAATATCTATTATTGAAAGAAAACACGTCTGGTTTGGTTTCTCAGTCTCATTAGTTTTCTTCTCAGTAGTTATTAGCACAAATTTTTCCACTGAAAAGAGTTAAAAAAAAAAACAATTTAAGAACTTTGTATGCAGGGCCGTATTAATAAGACTTTTAGAGGTCCTAAGCAATTAGATCTGCGTTCACCATTTATTTCAAGCTCAAAGTATTAACAGTAAAATAACTATTATACTTTACTTTCCTACAGTTAACCTTCAGGGGGTATTCATGAAAATCTACAAAGAATCGCGAATTTGTTTATTGTTAATGTAGTGCGCGCAGAGCTTTACCATTAATTGTGGGTCAAAATAATTAAACGGTGTTCGCAAAACATCGTGAGGGTGTGGAATGTGTGGAGTACACACGCAAACTTATTAAACCGTGTTAAAAAATAACCAAAAACAAAATAAGTATGAGCTATAATATGAACTTTTAAAAATTTGTTGGAAGGGGTGAATTAGTGAAACTTGACCGTTTACATTCACAACTAGACATTCTATTTATATTTTTAGGTTCTAAGATTACTTTGAACCTTTAGCAATTGCTATTTTGTATCTGACAGTTGATCGTTTTTACGAGGCGCAGTGTAGTTTATCACATTAGTTAGATATGGTTCTAACTTCGTCTTACCATGTTCTGGGGTGTCAAAGTTTGCAAAAACGAATTCTCACAATCTATTTAACAATTTCTGATTTTGAGGTTTAATATTGTGTAAATATTTTAGTTTCAAATATTTAAATATGACGTATATTTTATGAGATACCTATCGGTAAATAGATAATGAAAAATCGTCTTTGCAAACTTTGTCACCTCAATAATATTTTCTCATATTATTTAAACACAGGTATTTACTATAATTTAATTACGTAACAATGTGCAATGTGTCCTGAGAACGGGGTACCCAGTAAGGACACACTCTTTTATAAAAAAATTATAATAAATAAATAAATAATCTCAGAACAAGGCGAAGTGAAGTTAGAATCCTGATCAAACGGAGTCACGATTTTCCTATGTGGTGCTCGCTTTTCCTTGATACCCCAAGCACGCGCTAAGTTCGATACATAGTGAATCCAGCCCTGCTTATACATTACGTAGCTCGACGTATATCTACATATTTATGCATGCTTCTAGTAGTAGTTTAGTCGCAAGTAAAAGCCAACTAATTGTGACTGACAAGAGTACGGGATTCAAACAAATTTAATTTAATATTTTCATTTTCTATTTAGGTTTATCGGCAATCGCTGTAAAATCACACTGGATCCCTGCGGCAAATGTGGCCGGTTTCACTGATATGTTTACTTAGTTGTCTGAGACCGGAGTGAGTGACGCACTCAATAAAGGGGTCAGGGAGACCTATCCTATGTGATACTAATAGCGCATTTAATATTGATCGTAATAAATTGATGTCTGTGAGGCTACAGGAATTATGTCTAGAGCTCTGAGCAAATTCAGTGAAACTGAAAACTTACTTCGAGTTGAAAATAATGGTCAAAAGGAACATTTTATATTATGAATTATTAAATGTTTTTAATCACAAAGATTTTCACGACAATCTAAAAACCGTGGTTAAAAAGTATCTAATTTTTATTATAAGATTTTAAAATATAATAAAGTTGGCACTGCATCATGCCGAATGGATATTTGATGACAATCTTACCTTTGAATTTCGACGAAAGAACTGGGCTTTAGTTTTAAGTTCTAAGTTATACATCGAAAATGCAGTTTTGCTTGCGTAACAAAATTACCACTTTTCTGTCGATTTCCTTACATTCTATTTTATATTACATTATACATAAGATTTATAAAAACAATTAAATTTCAATAAATTAAAGGTCCTGAATAGATATGCAGTTGCACCACAATAATATGTTTAGTGTACTGCGACTTGTACTGGCTGGTAGTACCCAAAACTGAAGTAATTTAAAAATATGTTTTTTTTAAATGTAAACATTATACATAAGATTTATAAAAACAATTAAATTTCAATAAATTAAAGGTCCTGAATAGATATGCAGTTGCACCACAATAATATGTTTAGTGTACTGCGACTTGTACTGGCTGGTAGTACCCAAAACTGAAGTAATTTCATAATATGTTTTTTTTAAATGTAAACACACATATTTTAATCATGAAAGTCTGTAGAAATTCATTTACCACGAGGAAGGTATGCAAATGAAAAAAACTGGCGAAATTACAAAAACGTCAAAGAACTGAAATCCAAATTGATTTGAAAATGTTTCTCGTTGATTTTCTCACTTTTTGGCAGTTGTTGGAATATCGTTGTTTTTTTTTATAATTCGCTAAAACATATTTAAAAATATATTTTTTTGTTATTTCGAAGAAATGAGAATATTTGAAGGATTACCAGGAAAACTTTGCATACGAGATGCGTCCAAATCAAAATCTGAACATTCATGAAAAGCGATTTATATGTTTAGAGAACAATAAAATAACGTTACATTTGTTTGCTTTCTCTGATTTCTTATTTTTTTTTATTTAGGCATCGCACAAGAATCCCAACTGCTCCCAACCGTCTGAAGCCAATCAGACTATCCTATAGCACCCCCAATTTGGTTGGTTGTTAGGCTGAAGATAATGAAGAGGAGAAGGAAACGAGGAAGGAGTACCAGGTTAATGATCTTTTGGTGATTATTTTAAATTGAGTTTCATAACAATATCTTTTAGTACGATGCCCTTGCGGTGATATTTCATAAAAAAAGACGCTATACAAATTGTCAAGCGTTCAGTTAAGAGATGTCAACATAAACAACGATAGATCTCTTAAAAACCCTTGAAAACACCAAGGGTGAGCTATTTTCTATCATGTGATAAATAATAATAAATGTTCAATAAATAAATAAACATAAATAATGTTTGGGCTATATTTTGAAACGGTGGAAGATACTCATTTATAATAACTAGTACGTAAGTAGTTATAACTGAGATTACCACGTTTTTTTCTTATCGTACAATTTGTAAAAGAAAACGGGAAAACAATATGGCGTCTTGTCTTATGTTTTGACAGAAAAGTAGATACCTTCTTTAAAACTCCATAACGGAAATGGTGTTGTGGGCTGACATTGCATTACATAAAAAGCTAAACAATTTTGACATCCGTAGGGCTATTCTGGTTTACGGTGAAGAAACAGATTTTCTGGTTTATGGTAAAGCTAATACGATTAGACATTAAAAAAATTGATAGGAAAACTCTTCGACAAACGATTAGTCTTTGCAAAACAGTATCACCATTCAGAATCAAAATGTTGCTTGAAATGGCTTTAACCGTATTTGGTGACAAGATATGCAAAGCCAGGTTCTTCCTCTTCCTCGTCTGCCCCCTCCATTACCTTCAGCCTCATAACATAACCCTACTGAGGATGCCACAGCCTCACTGGCCTCAGACGGTTGAGAGCGGTTGGGATTCTTCTGCAATACTCACATAAATAATAACAACAGTTTCTGCATCAACATGTTGTTGGCATGTGCAGAAGAAAAAAACGGGAATTCGTAGTCCGGGCCCAGAACAGATGTGCGATGAGTCAGTGAGTCAGGCGATAGTCCGCCCTTAGAACGCCAGAGACGTCCGGGCGGTGATTTACGCGCGGGAAAGCGGCGCGCGAAAATGAAGCGGGGAAAATTGCGGGGAAAGCGGCGCGAGAAAATGGCGCGGGAAAATGGCGGACTAGATAGACATTTACGCCCTGGTTTTTGGAATCCGATGACATTTTGTTGTTGTTTTATTTCCTTGAAACATTTAAAAAATCAGTAGGTATTGAACAATAAAGGTATATTATATATAATAATTTTCTAACTAATGCAAGTATTTTATTTTTACTTTTAATAATATTCGTTATAGTATGGGTAAGCTATTAGGAGGATGGTGAGAAACTCCCTCAGTGTATTTTGTAAGTGGCTCATTGGAGGGAAATCGGGACCATCACATCACTGGGCCCAATAGACATTATTTGACAATGCAACGGGCGAATAGTTCTAGTCCGAGTGAGGGGAAAACAATGCCAACACTCCGACCGGTTGCCGTAAGAGAAATCTCACGGTTCTGCATTAATTCTACCGGCTTGGCACACGAACACCGAACACTGGCTCGGACTTAATCCGGTCGACAGATTTGACAGCTTAATCCGAGATTAAACGATGCATCAGTGACATAAATGATTGTGATTTTAATGTTTGATGATCTTCAGCCTTTATCTGAGCGAAATAAATAACACAAATATATTAAAATAATAGTAAGGGGGGAGGTGGTAGAAGACGCGGTAGGGGAATAAAACGCGGGAGGGAAACGGGGCGGGAACTTGGAAGCAGATGGAAGGACGAGGGAGGGGTAGAGGGAGGGATTGCAAAAGAGACATGTAGCATTAGGGAATGGCAGGGGTAAATTTGGATAATCCATGCATCTCACAAGGACAGTTGTATGAGGTCTGCTCACGCGTCGGAAAACCTATTGATTTGTGAAAAGTACTGTGTATCCAAAACCGGTTAGTGGCCGAGTTGGCATCGCGTTTGGGTCCCATCCAGACGTCCCGTGTTCAATTCCTCGGTTGATGAAATCCTCCATCACGATGCAAGAAACATTTTTCGCTTACCGTGATGGTAGTAGGAGATTTTCAAATATTGTCAGGTAATTCGTAACCCTGGAATGTTAGTCTTTCTTTTTAAAAAAAAAAGAAAAGCACCCCTCTAAACAGAATTAAAACATAAACCCTTTGTTCTAGTGTCATTGCAACGCATGTCGTGTACGCTAGTCTTAATATAAATATAAAATTATTATAATTTATAATTAAAACTGTAATATTTGTCTATTTGCATGTTTATTACAAAGCATTTAGCGAATATAAATTAGAACATACAAATCGATAGAAAGATGGATTTATTATAGAGAGAGCAGAGCTGATTTCACAATACGTTTACGTTAATTTGGTCCCTCCAAAACCACAAACTCTGAGCGGCTGAACTCTATTAAAATATATCAAATTCAAAGAACGGGGACGGGTTTACAAACAATAAAAAAATAGACAGAGAAGCAATTATTTTTTGGTGGAAAATTAATCTGTATTTTGAATAATAATCCGAAATTAATTCAAATGTAAATAAATCAACATTAAAACTCTGGCCTGTGAATCATTCAAGCCGAGTTTCGTCACGCACAAGTGGATCCGACATCGATTAAAAGTAAAACAGGCGCGCCTTGTCATCTCCAATGTATGTTCTATATACAGGACTATGTTCTAAATACGAGATACGATCTAAATACAAGATTATGTTCTAAATACAAGAGAAGGTGTGTTCGAAACACAATAATATGTTTTAAATAATACAAGATTATGTTCTAAATACAAGAGAAGGTGTGATACGTTTTTAGATTTTCACGGCCAAAAGCATTTTCGTTCTTTGTTTTTGGGGTGTTATGCCGTGTTGTGCTACCTCCTTCTTTAGCCGACGTTTCGGACAGCGTTGCAGTGTCCATCATCAGGGCAGATCCGGCAGATCCGTCGATGTGAATTTGTAGTGTGTGTGAAACGTCGGCTAAAGAAGGAGGTAGCACAACACGGCATAACACCCCAAAAACAAACAACGAAAAAGAGAAGGTGTGTTCGAAATACAAGAATATGTTTTAAATAATACAAGATTATGTTTTTGAAGTAAAACTTCTTTACGCACGCTTGACTTGGGGAGTAAGCTGGCGAATGTGTGACGAGAGCGTTACGAAAAGTGTGATCGGGCGAGGCGAACGATAATAAATTTAAATAAAGATTTGTAGAAAATTAATATATGTATATATTATACATATAAACATATATCTATATATATATATATATACACATACATATAGATGGAGCTAAGAAGTTTTACTTCAGTCGTGTGGGCTAAAGCACACTCGTTTTTTTTTAATAATACAAGATTATGTTATAAATACAAGATTATGTTATAAATACAATATTATGTTATAAATACAATATTATGTTATAAATACAAGAGTATGTTATAAATACAGACTTGGCCCTTTAGACGCAATAAGATTTACTCGACAAATTTTTAAATACCGAACGTTATTTTTTAATAATTATTATGCACGCGTCTTATATTACCGCTTTACACTGCTTTTTCAGTTGACTTATGTTGACGGTTGATAGGCAAAAGGTTGAGAAGCAAAAATGCCACTTTGGTACTGTTTTCGGTAAATCACAAAAAAACCGATCAAAGTTCGCATTTTTCGTGTGATTTTTAGTAATAACTTAAAAAGCATATTCAAAAGTGAATTATTATAATAAAAAAAATGTTATAATAATGTGTATGATTTGCGGTTGATTTTTCTAGGGATCTCATCAAAACCATCTTGTAGCTATGGACATTGCGCATAGATTGGCATTTATAACTCAATTTCGTCATTTTTGGAGAGTAGCGTTTTCGCTTTTATACCCACATATGTAAATAAAAGCACGCCTATACCTAAGAGTTTGAGTTTTGAACTGTTCCTAACTTTGGAGTTATTATTAGTAATTTTAATTTTAAAAATACTTTGTTGGAAAACCACCTTATAATAAATAAAGTCTATTCAAACAAAGTACTTTTTATTAAAATAATAATTATGTCCAACCACAAAGTGATTGCTAGCTGTTAATTTTTTTGTCAGTTTTCCTAAAGCCTTACTAACAAAAGTGCTTTAAATTTTACACCACTGATAAAAAACATTTGTGCGTGGTAAACGGTTGTTTTTTAGTTGTATAAAATTTAAAACATGTTTATTGGTACGGCTGTTTATATATTTTAACGCGTTTTATGGTTAGAATTGCCTTTCATTTGTAATTTTGTTTGAAGATTCGCCAAAGTATATCTATAAATAACTTTGTGAGTTGCTATTTAGTTTTCCTAATAAACATGAGGATGTGGCAGAAAGGCACCATTCAGTACCGAAACATTTTTTGAAACGAGCCATGTGTTTTAGTAATCATACCTGATCAGCCAGAACCAGTTTTTTCTCGCCCCCAATCCCTTCAGCCTCTCAGCATACCCCGATTGGGATGCCATAGTCCCACTATCTTAGTGGGATTTTTGTGTGGTATTCAAACATATTATTTAAAAAAAATTATATTAAAGATTAATGAAGCTTAGTTTAGTTAAAACCCGTTGACCAGCGGCTGAGAATTGTTCCAAAATGCTCGCGACTGTACAGGGAGGTTACTATGAGAAAGATCGATTATTCCCCGTATCAAATTTTTTAAACTAAAAATTTAATATCGATTTATTTCATTAAAAACTTGCTTTAATATATACCTACATTCAAGTAAGCAATAAAAATGCTCAAAACGCATGATGATAAATTATTAAATATCGTGTACTTCTTGTAAGTATTTTTTGATCATAAGTATTTATGATTTTTCAATAATGTCTAAACAAAATAAGCGTGTAAAAAAATCTGAAATATTTTAGTTTGTAAGACCTTAAATAATAAGAAAAACTATGGTTTTTCGTCATAAAACACGTTCTCGGATTTACTTTTTTTATGATTTTAATTGAACTAAAATTAAAATTCTGAAAACTGTGTTTACTAGATTATGTATTGATTTATTTTGCTGTATTTATATCACTTGAAATTTGTGTTGTATAATACAATATTTCGTTTGCAAATTTAACAAATCTGCCAACGACCAACGGTATAACCTTAGTATATTAATAATAAACTTAATTTTTCAAAATATAAAAACTGCCTTTACCAGATAAAATAACAATCTTAGAAAATCGATTTATGTTTTTTTGTAAAAAAAAATTCCAGAATTTGATTTAAAAAGGACAAATTTCCGGTATTACAGCGGGCCGGCCCATTGATCAGTAAAATAGAAATTATCCTGATTCGGTCTGTTCTATAGTATCTAGTGTTGAATCGAACTATTTACAGTAATACTTAGATTTTGTTAAATCACGTAAATGCTATAAAAATATTAATAAAACCATTGCACAAGTACCCAGATACGTACTTTAATGACATAACTTATGATTAATACACGGTCGTTTTCACCGTCTTTGGAAGTCGCGTAGGGGGGCATCATACGTGATGAGACCTCTTGTATTTTAAATTACACAAGAGATAATAATAATTGCTAATTCAATTACACGTGCAGTCATTGCTTTATAATACATTGCGCAAATAAATAATTAAAGTGCACAAAGAAACAGATTTAATCGTTAATAAATTAAAAAGGACGTTTAAATGCAATTATAACGGGTAGTTCCCGTGAAAAAAATTATTATTAGAGGAAATAATTTCTCAATTCGAGATCTCGAAAGTTGCAAAGTATTCCAATCGCCTTATTTTAGGCTTATAATAACATCATTTCACCCCTTCGCCTTCTGTGCCCTTTTTAAAAGAAAAAGGTGTGATGATTTGTTGCAATATCGCAATAAACATCAATTTTACGGCAAAAAGGATTTAAGAAAATAAAAAAAAAAGTATTTCTGAAGTGCAGCTACAAGATTTTCAGACTAATATGCGTACACGGAGAAAAATGTTATTCTAAAATACGATCATTTTATTCGTAAAAACGGTTAAAAACGGGACTGAAGTTCTTACGAACAAATTAACAGGGTTTCAGTGTTTATTGGCGGGAACATGTAAAAATAATTTGTTGGTTTACGTAATTTCGTACGTATACCAACTAATTATTCTTACATTTTCCCGCCAACAAACATTGAAGCACTGTTAATTTGTTCGTAAGAACTTTAGTCCCAGTTTTAACCGTTTTTACGAAATGTATGCAATCATCTGTTGCAAAACATTTTTGTTCCGAAATTAAAAAATAAATAAATAACAAGATGGCACAAAAAAGCAAAGTTACTTTGAGCGAAGGAAATCTTTTTTTATGCAGGTTGTCGCAAAAGTCAACGTTATCCATATAACGGCTGACAGGCCAACTAGAATATCGAAATATGATTATATTATAGTAAAAAATCATTCACTTTCGAGATATTGGCACTTTTATAAATTTGGTGAAAATCGACACGTGAGAATTCAGTGATTCCCAAAGTGGTCCAAGTGGACCTCCAGGGGTCTACGGGAGACTCGATGGGTGTCTACGTCGCGTTGGCATGATAAATGGTCTACGTTGGCGTAAATATGGTAGAAATGTACCAGCCAAGGGGTCCACAGAAACCAGTAAAAATTTTAAAGTGGGATTGGAGATGGGAGGAAGACTCTGCGTTAGATGTTAGATAGTTTTTCGAGTGCCACAACTATAACTCGAAAACTAACAATTTTTTAAAACTAAAAGTCATATTTTGATATTTTGGTCCGTAATCAGCCCACCGATGGATAACTTTGACCTTTATATAAAAGTAAGTTTCCTGACAGACCTAAAATAATGCATTTACAAGACTTTTCAATTATTGTCCATTGATTAAACAAAATTAGCTAAAAATATAAAACTAAAACACGCGCTCGTTTCTTCATATTTATATTGAAATAAAAACAGTTAAATATCGATAAAAAATGTCTCCGTTAGATAGGTATGAGTATTTCTCACGATAATACAATCACACATGAAATAAAATATTTTACTTAGTAACAATAAAATGTGCCCTTTTAAAATAATAATTTCTTATCGTCTGGGTGAATTTTTTTCATCATACGGAACACGTACATTATTTTACAACTCACACGTTAACCACTAATAACCATTACTAATTAACCTTCACGCCGTTTCCCGGAGGGGTAGGCAGAGAAGACGGACCGCTAAACAACTCGGTCTTGGCATACACTCCTCGCCTCATTCACATTAATACTCTTGACATGGCCCGACTCAAGTATCTGATTCACTTGATCGTGCCATGTCTTCCTCGGACATCCTCGACTTCTTCTACCATTCACATTTGCGTCATATATTCTCTTGACACTCCTTTCTTCCGCAAAAAAATATTATTGTGCATATTACGTAGAAAGGTGCGTCTTGAACCAACTATGCCATCAATTAAAATTAAATTAAGAAAAATATTCAATTATTTTATCAGAAAGACAACTCTCTGATAAAATAAGCTATTCAAGAAAATTTATAAAGGATTCGAAAATGTAGGTAAAATTACAAGACGTAGGTTTTTTCTATGCCAACGGACTAACTCCTCAAAATTATCACTAAAACGTGCCTGGCGATTGGAAACCTAGTCAACCAACCTAAATATATGAATACGAAGTTAAGCACCTATTCAAGTGAAATGTACTCCTCATAATTCAATTACAAAATAAAATATATTTATGTGCATACCATCACACAAAACACCATCAATGTGAAAATAGAGAAAACTATAAAGTTATAAGAAAGAAAGGTCGATTACTTCAGCATATCCTAATTAATTCTGGAACACCGAATTGATAATACAATGATAGACTAGATCAGGGGCCATGACACGTAAGAAGAGGATATTTATTACGTTTATTATTAACTCAAATCTCTTTTTTTTGTTTTTCATTTCCTTCATACAGCAGACCCGGAGGAAAATAATTAATTAATAATAAAAATACCCAAGTTCTAGGGGGGAGGAAACACAGAGACCGGCAAATCGTTCCACAGACGATCTATTGAACTCAAGAACGTGTCGTAGAAGCGACCCGTTCTCATGTGACAAACTGTTCTTTTTTATTGTATAGACAATAAAACATATGTAACCTCAATATTCATGTAACTAAGTATGTAGACATTTATGTACCTCTATGTCTGTCTCTACACAGGTATATCCTAGTGAGACAGGCATAAAAAATCGCATGTAATTAAACTTTATACATATAAATAAAAATAATCATAAAAAAACGAGTACATACATTGGGCACGCGTTTGGCGTATTTCCCGACTATGCGCCTGTTCCGAAGGGATCAATGAAGCTAGTTACTAGGAGCATCTTCCATTGTAATACCTCTTGTCTGTGCTCTAAAGATTGCGATCCACTTATTAAGACAGGGGACGCTAACCGACCGCCCGTTTCTGCACAGAGTGAAGGGTTTTTTCAGGTATTTAAATTCAACAGTGGGGCGCACTTGCGATTTGTACAGGGTCTGCGGTTGTATACGATTAAAGTATATGCGGGCCCTGTGCAGTACGCCCGCCCAGCTTCTGAGAGGCTAACTGACTGGCTTTGATGGAGCCCCCGTGCCTGAGCTGGCCATGAGTTACAACAAACATGGAAGGCATGTTGGGAAGATTATGAAAAACGTGCGAGAACTTTATGACTAATGTAAAAACGAAATATAATGGTTTAATGAAATGATTATAATGTATCATTGAAGAAGAAGATAACAATAATAATCAAATTTTTATTTTTTTTAAATATGAAAATGAACAAGACACAGAAAAATAATAAAAGATAACGGTCGCAATTACGACAGTCTCATAATAGATCGCAGTAGCCCAATTGGTAGAGATGTATGTCCCGGTAAGACGTAAGGTTCTGGGTTCGAGTCCCAGTTGCGACCGTTATCTTTTATTATTTTTCTGTGTCTTGTTCATTTTCATATTTAAAAAAATTAGATTATTATTGTTATCTTCTTCTTCAATGATATATTACATTGATGGGAATAACCTTCAAAAGTTAAAAGGAGAATTTTTCTTATAAAAATATGATTATAAGGATTTAAAGACATCATATTTAAGAGGGTATTACCAGATAATACCGGAAATTAGTGCTTTTTAAATCAAATTCTAGACGAATTGACTCTTTTTTACAAAAAAAACATAAATTGATTTTGAAAGATTGTTATTTTATCTGGTACCGCAGTTTTAAAATTTTGAAAACTAAGTGAATTTTTAAGATACTAAGGTTATACCGTTGGTAGATTTGGTCAATTTTCAAACGATAGATTCTATTTAACAACACAAATTTCAAATCAAATAATTATACAACAAAATAAATCAATACATTATCTAGTCAACACAGTTTTAAAAAATTAAATTTTAGTTAAATTAAAATCATAAAAAAAATAAATCCGAGAACGTGTTTCGTGACAAAAATACCTCAAGTTTTCTATTTATTTAAGGTCTTTACAAAATTTTTTACACACTTATTTTGTTTAGACATTATTGAAAAATCATAAATACCTACAAGTAGTACACAATATTTATTAATTTATCATCGTGTTTTTTTAGCATTTTTATTGCATACTTGAATGTAGGTATATAAGGCAAGTTTTGAATAAAATAAATCGATATTAAATTTTTAATTTTAAAAAATTGATACGGGGAAAAATAGATCTTTCTCATTGGAACCTCCCTGTACAGTTGCAAGAATTTTTAAACTTTTATTCTCAGCCGCTGGTCAATCACTCTTAATCAAGGGAAACAGTTGCGGATAATCTTAGCCATAAAATGGCATTTGAAAAAGTTCTTTCTTATATGCGTTGATACATTTCTAATGAAAAATTAACTTTTTAGTAGTTTATGCTTATATATTTTTAAAAGCAATTAACTATTTTATTTAATTCTACTCAAGCGAAACGAAAGGAAAATCTTCAATTATTTATCCAAAGTTATTTTATAATGTGTTAAGTAGTTAAGATTAACAGAAAATAGTGGATATGAAATTAAACAATTTTTTCACTTTGTTTCACTTGTTTATTTACACCAGGACCGGTTTCGTCCTACTACGGACATTTTCAGACTGGTCTAAACAAGTGGAACAAAGTGAAAAAATTGTTTAATTTCATATCTAATACAATGGAATTCCACCATGAATTAACAGTTAAAAAACTAGACTCAAGAAAACATTAAGTTCGCCAAGTGTTTAAGAATCTAGCACAATATAAAATAAATGTATTTTATTACTTATCTAATTTTTTTCCATCTTGCATTGTAAAGTATTCTGTATTTTTGTTGTTGTGCACATTTAGATGTTCTTTGTCTTAAAAATAAATATATAAAAGCTCAGCTGGGCGTGAAAAATCAAATCAAACAAATAATGGATTTTGAAACAGCGTATTGATAATTATAGCGTAGGGTCGTCGACAAGGAAGAATGAAGATATTTATTACGTTTATTCCTAATAGTTTTCCTTCAGATCAACAAAATTATTCTGCTTGATCCGTATTTTATTGTGATTGTTTACAATATACACGGTAGTTTTTAACTCGATTACGAAAAAACTTTCGAGAACTTTTATAATTGATTCTGGAGCACCATATCGATCATTGGTAGCCTAGGGCCATTGACAGGGAAGAATGAGGATGTATTATTACGTTTATGCCTGTTAACTCACATCTCTTGGACTGCGTTTCTGGGAACTCATCAAAGTGAAGATAATATTATAATGACTCAAGCGGGAACAAAAAAGGGTATGCAAAAGACGAGCACGCATCGGCTCGAATGAGTCTCAGATAATTCTAGGGAATAATGAGTAATGTGTAGCATCAGTGACGAGACGAAATTATGTTTACGACCGAGATTATGGTGGACAGCAAAACGATTTGAGACTTGCGTTGTTTGGAGATTCTAAATAATACAGAATATTCCTGTTTTCCCTAAGAGTATGGATGTTAGAGAGACGGCATGTGAAGTGTGCCCGCGCGCTCCAAGTGTGCCTTTTCGAGAATTCTACCCATACGGCTGACACCATGTAATATGGCTGCTGTCGTAAAAATGTCGGAACGTATTAAACGGCCAAAAACCAGCAGCCAAAGTCGGTCGTTTGGATAAAATTCTCGAAAAGGCACACTTGGAGCGCGCGGGCACACTTCACATGCCGTCTATCTAATATCCATACTCTTAGTGTTTTCCCTATAGTGCGAGGGTGTTACCAATAAGGAAGTCGAGTCCTTTTTTTTATCAATGTTCACATGCAAACTTAAATACTAGTATTTTTTTAAGTTCGTTTTCATAATTAAATTAATTCTACAAGTTTGAATTTTATTAAGCCCGCGAAAACGCCGGCAAGAGTATAATACCGTGCGGGAGATTTCGTGACGTCATCCGGTCCTTGATTGTGTGAAATATTAGGTAATATATTTACAAAACCCGGTCGCGCTTAATATGGATGAAAAAAATAAATTTAAAAAGTTGTAATAGTTAGATATTAACTAGTAGTAATCAATTCATTTACCGGAATTTCGAAAAAAGTGCATTTTAATGGTTATTTTTAAAATTTAAAAACACGAAATTTAATTTTTCAACGAAACTTGCAATAGTTTATAACATAGCGGTCGGTGTTATACTTTTTCCGGCGTTTTCGCGGGCTTTAATAAAATTCAAACTTGTAGAATTAATTTAATTATGAAAACGAACTAAAAAAAAATACTCGTATTTAAGTTTGCATGTCATCTACATGAACATATTTTTTATAAGTCAAAATATTTTTCACTCAACTTCCCTATTATTGAGTGTAGGTACATATTTTAGAGGTGTGGATGTATCAGAGGACATAATTTTTTTTTGAGAAAATTATTCCTAGTTTATGAATGAATGACCTGACAATATTTGAATTCCTCCTACTTCCAGCATATAAGCGGAAAATGTTGCTTGTACAACGAAGGATTTAGTTAGAAGAGGTTTTGTTCACTTAGCTACGATCCGGTCGTAATATGATGTTTTATAAATCTGGCACATAAAAATGATTTTCAATCGATTCAATTAATGGAAATAATGCCAATAAAGCGAACTCAATTGGAAAGAGTGAGATAATTTGAAAGGAACTTAGCCGTATGACAAATTCCCGGTTGTTGACTAGAGCAAAACAAGAAAATGTGTTGTAAATCTTGAATATATGCCGTTTTTGAATATATCGTTGCATATAGAATATGAACCATGTGAGTGAGACTGAGTACATTCTGAGACAATCGGTAAAAAATGTTTAAAAAAAAATATTCATTTATATATATATTCACAGTTTTCGTCGTAATTTAAAATACCATATTATGTCAAAATATTTAATTTAAATTTATTCAAATTTGATAGCTAGGCATCACAAAATGATGTTAATATTATGTACAAGGCAATTGTGTAGTGGATATGACTTTTAATTTATTTTTATTATGTACTATTTTGTTGTTTATTTTTTATGGCCTTAAATATTTGATATTATTAAATGGGTCATATTGTAGAAGATGGAGAAAAAAACAAAAATAACTGTATATTTAAGTAATTTTCGTAAAAATCGTCACATTGTTCATATAAAATATGCAACGACGATATGCCGTTTCCTGTGTGTAGTCACGCATAAGATGGATTTAATAATTTGAAAGGGAATGTAAAGAACTCTGTAATAATATCTTTTCTGGTAATTTCATATAATTTGTACTTAGTTTACTTAAATTTATAAAAAATAATAATAATAAATACTCACTCATAATTAAAACATGTGGCAATTTTGTAAAGATCACACAAATAGTTTTCACACACAACTAAATCGTCCACAAAATAAACAAAAATAATAAATGTCTGATATGTCACGATGTAAGTCATACGCTCAGACGCGCATTAAAAGGGATCATAGGAAATAGTAATATATTTGGTTTTCCTCGACGGTAACAGTTCTTTTGTAAGTGTTTTTTCGGAACCGGTTCTTTGAGTAACAGTTTCGAAGTGATGTGACGGCGATGTTGAGTATTGATGTGACCGGTGACCGGTGCCCGCAGTGAATGCACCAGGGAGACGGAGACGGCAGACTGCGCGGCTGCACGCCTGCTGCTTGCTGCTGCCTGCTGGCCGGGAGATGCACCTGCGGGCGGCAGCGGCGAGGGGAGGGACCGGGATGCAATTAACTCGACGAAGAGACAATAGGGATCTGTGCACTGTGCACAGTGCCTGTGCACTGCGCTGCGAGGGTGGACCGCAAGAGGAGTTCGAGCAGACCAACAAACTCGATTTCAAATATTTAAATGAACTTTGAATTTTAAATTAGTCTAATGGATGAGCGTACAGATTTAACTGTATTGCTTTTCATTTTTTCTGTATGTAAGCTTGTTTTCGAAAATCTGCTGCATGCGCTTATTATTCGAGCAAACACTACTTTGTCTAGATGGCTTACACTTTGTACCTATTATATTAGCTTATACTTTGACTAACTTAGAATATGGTTCAGTGAAGATTATTTTTTCAAATGTGAAATCGTCGTATTTATTTGGAATTTTTTATTAGCATTTCATCAATATCAATATGATGGTAGGTACCTACCCACATGGAAAGTTTGAAAAAAAGAATTATCATCGATATAGTCACGTTTCTTTGGATAAACTGTATAAGGCGCTCCGCTGACGAGGCAACTGAAAACAAACTAAAACCAGCTGGGTTTCTATGTCTTGATTGGTAAAATAGCTTGTTTAACCAGTGACGAAGTACAATCAGCTGACAGCTGGCAACTAGCAACGGCCGGCCACGGCAATCAGCAGTGCAAGTCGCGAGTCACCGCTTGCGTTACTATTGACAACGGGGCTTTGTGTGATTGTGAAGTGTGCGGGCCATCACATTGTTTTACAAAGACAGTAGCCAATTGGCAGTTTTCAGTTGCCTCAGCGAGCGGATCGCCTAATTCCTCATTTGAAATTGTTTAAAAAGTTACATAAAATAATATTCGCATATGGTTTATAATTATTAAGTAGGTGGGTATTTTAGTACCTACATACAAATCTCAGGAAATTTCGGTTTTGATTTATTAAAACAGAGAAAATTAGAAACATACTTTCTGGGTGTGAGGCGTGAGGTCTACTGTTTACAGAACTACTAGTTAGGTTATACACATCTTTAAGAATAATGGCAGTTTGACCTGTTTGACTCAACACCTTACACCTTGAAATCTAATATAGGCGAATATCTTATAGGCTTGCTCATGAATTTTTTTTAAAAACACATCTTAAAAATTACCTCCACAACACAATATACCAAATCTTAAATCTATTAGAAAAAATATGCGTTGTTAATAAGAAAAATATAATGTGTGAGTTATATCTATAGAAGCTTATCCAACGTGTTATTTGATTAGATCCGTTCTCTTCCCGCGCCTTTCCACATCCCAAAAGTTTACTTTGAAGATTAATTTTAATAGTATAGGTACTGAAACTGGTTAATAATTGCTTTAGTTTTAAAGTGTTTTCATAGAATAAAAAAAAAAAATAAAAAAAAATGCCTTGTGGATATGTTTTGTGATAAAATATTTGCCCAATCGGGCCTAAATTTCCAATGCAAAACTGTGTTTACGAAAATCAAATGGGATGGAGACCTACGATGTCAGGCGAGTGTACAGGCAGGTAGGTACATACTGGGTCGATGTACGTACGCCACGCTACGCATGACGATATCTGGACTACTGAGCAAACATACATTTTCTATGGAAATAGAATCATGAATATAAATAATAATAGAAATAGAATCATGAATATAAAATATAAATAATCATCATCAGAATAATACTGGCTACAACTTGCGATGCATGTGGCCAGTGTGGTTCTAAAGCATATATGTCCATAGAAAATGTATGGTTGCTAAGTAGTCAGATATCGTTATGCGTAGCGTACGTATGTCGACCCAGTTATACCTTCCTTAAAAGAGGCAGAGCGCTGAGCGTTTTCATTAAAATTTATATTTAAGGCATTAACTTATATCTAGTTTTCTTATTAATTCTACGAGTTTTGTGATGTTTATAAAATAGTGGCGATCCGAGACTTTTCAGTGAGCTAGAATAGTAAGCTGACATTACTGATGATATAGTAGCTGAAAATATTGATAATGTCGTATTTTTTTCAATCTTACCGCTCTAGCTCACAAAAAGTCTAGAACCGCCCTGCCATAAAATGATATATAAATTGAAGGTATCAATCAATTAAAATAAAGGTTATTTCGAGTAACAATTTTTTTTAATTCGATGGCGGATGAGTCGTCAGAAAAACGTTGTAATACAAGCATAAAACGCTAGCACATCTATTAAAAAGTATGTTTCCACAAAATGTGTAAAGAAAAATACAGTTGTCTAAATCAATTAATGCAAAAGCCGAGTTAGTTGAGAGAGACGAAATCGATAAGGGGTGATTTTTCAACCACAGAACGTATAATTTTATTAAATAAAACTGCAAATAGTAACGGCATTGAGAGCCAATGAAAGTTGTCTGTAGTGAGCACGTGTGTGTATTAATGAGCATGTTGTATCACACGTGGTACGAAAGATTTACGATAATTCCGCACAAAAATAGAAGGGCGATAGAACCAAAACAAGGAGATTTCTGGAGACGAAAATCTTCATCTAACTACAAAGATGAAAAGTAAATAAAAACAATTAATAATTATTGTCATTGTAATAATAAAAAAAAACAAACATAAATCGATAAAAACCAACAACAAAATTGTAATGGAAATAATGAAATAATCTAAACTGAACAGCGTAAACGTACAAGAGGTACACGTACACAGCAATTAACCATCACATCGTTTTGGTAGACAAAGAGAATAGACCGCCACACAACTCTGTCTTGGCGCACACTCCTTGTATCATTCACATTCGTACATCGTATTATACAACACACTCTTCTATTTTTTTATTAACTTAAGAATGGTACATATTAATTCATGCTGGTCTTCCATTAAAAGCATTTGCTTGTGGATGGATGGAAGAAGAGTTTACATTTCATATATGTTCAATTAATACAATAATATTATTCTGACTCTTGAAATGGACCGACTCAAGTACTTGATTCACTTGATGGTGCTATGTCTTTCTCGGGCGTCCCATTGTACCATTCAATACCGCGTCATATGTTCTCCTAACACTCCTTTCTTCTTTCATCTATCCAATACCCAGTATTTCAGCATTCGGAATTAAAACTACGACGTACACTTTCCCACAAAACGTTTACGTTGTATGGATGTTTTTATTTATTTTTGGTTGAGGTCAACAATAATGGTTTCTTCACACCCACCTGATTCACAATCAACGAAAAAACAAGACAATCTGTGTGTATGAAGTTTCAATAGTTATTCATGTAATCAGTTTTGTAAAGTATATATACGTACGGGTGATTTTTAACAAAAACGGTGCAACAAAAACCATCCAATTATTATTGGTATAAATTTGTACTACGATGCAATAGATAAAATGCTTCAATATCTGTTTTTTTCCGACAATGATTAGTTTATCGATGTACTAAACAAAAGTCGACAGCTAAGTTTATCCTGCCGATATTGCTTAGTTATCGGTATGGCCGTACAGGCACCCATAAAGCTGAAAGCTCGCTGCAGCTTGCGGGGTGTCGCGTCGCTACGTCGCGTCAGTGCCGTCATTGGACGATGTCCGTCACAATATTGAAAAATGCTATTAAACTGCCCCCGCCCAACCTTCCTATTTAATATGAACATAAGTTTGGAGTCGTATAAGTCGAATCAACACGGAGCTATTATTAAACTCCATTGCGCACAGTGAAGAGAAGTTTGAATGGCAATATAATATCTCTTTCATCATTTCGTGCTATTTTATATTAAACATGCTTCTAATTTATATATAATATATATTAATTTTTAGTTTATGTAGAAATGTCTCACCTCATTTCTTACAAACTGTAAAGGTGCTCTCTCAATATGTATTATTAATGAATTAACATCAAGAGGGTATTTTTTACCAGAGAATACCGGAAATTAGTCCTTTTAAATCAAATTCTAGACGTATTGACTCTTTTTTACAAAAAAAACATAAATTGAATTTGAAAGATTGTTATTTTATCTGGTACACGCAGTTTTAAAATTTTGAAAATTAAGTTTTTTAATAATGTACTAAAGCTATACCTATGTATATGTATTATACAACACAAATTTCAAATCATATAATCATACAAAAAACTAAATTAAAATCATCATCATCATACAGCAAAATAAATCAATACATAATCTAGTTTTACATTTTTATAACAGTTTTCAGAATTTTAATTTTAGTTAAATTAAAAAATAAATCCGAGAACGTGTTTTGTGACGAAAATACCTCAGTTTTTCTATTTATTTAAGATCTTACAAACTAAAATATTTCAGATTTTTTTTCACATTTATTTTGTATAGACATTATTGAAAAATCATAAATACTAACGATCAAAACATACTTACAAGAAGTACACGATATTTAACACTTTGTCATCGTGCGTTTTGAGCATTTTTATTGATTACTTGAATGAAAATGAAAAAAAAAATTAATGAAAAAAATTTGATACGTGGAATAATCGATCTTTCTCATCGAAATCTCCCTGTACAGTTGCAAGCATTTTTAAACTTTTATTTTCAGCAGCTGGTCAAAGGCTCTTGAGGCCCGGTATTACCCGGTCAAAAAGAAGAACGAGAGATACGACAATACGAATGTTGGCGGGAGCGCGCTAATACTAAAAACGATAATATTCAAGCGAAAATTGTGAAAATTTTTAATAAAACACGACTCGTTTTAAAAAGAGCAACATATCGAGGGGGTTGTGTTAAGTAGCATTTAAAGAAACATTGTGAATTTTTACATACATATCACTTGTAAAATAATAGAAACAAAGTTTAATAATAATTTTCGGAGGATACCTTCAGATTTATTTCTATCGAGGGAATTTCAAATAGTTAACATTTCGGCGTGGGGAACGTATCTATACTATCTTAAAGAATAACATTTTTTAAGAGTTTAAGTAAGAAATCGGTAGAAATTCGGGATGCCGCCATTTATGTGTGTTACTTTTTGGGATTTTCCAGAGCAACATTATTAATTTTAAAAAACTCCTTTCTGAATCTCTTTTTTTTTCTTTCTTTGAACAGCCTTTTCCGACATTTTTTTTTCGTTTAAATAATAACTTTTTTTTAGTTTATTGGGGAAATAAACACATAAACAAAAATATTTTATATTTATAAAATTACATGTAACATTGTAACATGAACCAATGAAGTTTCGGCATAAGAATCGTATATTAAATAGTTAATAACTAAATAAAAATATTAAATAGTTGATTTGATAAAAAAATGAAATATAAAAAATTAAGTTCAAAAGGATATAGATAGATAGCGTAAATTAAACTGTGCGAATAAATTAAAGAGAGAAAAACAACATAATGAAAATAAAAAAATGGCGAAGTAATACTAACACAACTACATTCGACAAACATGTGAAAGAAACATGAAGATGTGAAAAAAACAAACACGAAGATGTGAAAATTAACAAACATGAAGATGAGGAAATTAACAAATGTAGTTAATAAACATGAAGATGAGAAATCATGATGACAGAGGTTTGTTGCTCTTAAACCGGTGATTTTATTATTTTTGGAACGCTTCCAAATACGGATTCAAAAACCAGGAAAAACTACTCGGTCTCTCCTGTCAAAATTGAAAGAATTTTACTAAATTGTTGCTGTCAGTGTTGCTCTTACTCCACCGGATATTTAGCGAAAGGACAATGCACCTCGGGCTAATAATACCTAACTAAAATCGAGGTTTTGTATTCCCCACTTTTCTACTCCAAAAGTGGACTGATTTTCATTTTTTTTCGAGGTTTTGTATTCCCCACTTTTCTACTCCAAAAGTGGACTGATTTTAATTTTTTTTTACCAACTACATTTTTTTTTTAAAACTATTCTAAGTCTGTAAGTTTTGCTTTTTTTTAAAAAACATTGTCTAGTTTGTATACTGAACGTCTTTTGACGGCGTTTAAACCAGTCAATTTTATTGATTTTTGTAAGGTCATAACTTCTATAAAAAGTAACTTGTCAAAAAAAAAAAACAAAAAGTACCGACACGCTAGTAGTTGATTCTATTTTATGTGAAAACAATATTTTCTCTAGGGTTAAAATTCAGAGAGAAAAATAGGGAATACGTTTGTATGGAAAAATCACCGCCGGGTATCCCCTTAACACTGCATATTAATAATATGACACGTTTGATTTGGACACGTTACTGGAACTAACTCCGCATTCGTGAACATTATGAGAAATAAATTATAGTATTTAATAATCATGACGTTGCACCAGTCACCATTTATCAACAGTCAATCAATCATATTATTTCTATAGCCCAGCCTCCGAGAGATGAAGAGGTGTGTGAGTAAGGCTAAAGATTTTAGATTATAACATTTTTTGATAAATTACCAAATCTTATAATCAGAACAACACAGGAACTAAATAGTTAATTTTATACACGGTCACGAGTGCAAGTGGACTGTGCCAGTAAATTACGTAGAATGGAATACTGCCGCTATAAAACGCAACGACTGTTACTAAAATAATATTATCGACTTGCGTAAAATAATACATTGTAATTTTAGAATGAATTAAAGCTTTCAAAGGAAGCTCGCCAGCACTCAACAAAGAAGTTCATGTACAGATCAATCAGCGCAAGACATGGTACTGGTAAAGTAAGGGAACTTTTGATGACATCCGTAAAAAAGTGCAAGGCCGGCGTAAGCGTAATTAAAAATATAGGCACGGTTGCGCGCCCTTTCCATACAAAACTTAATTTTGGATTTTAGGCCAAATATTTTTTAATCAAAAGGCGTAGCAAATACCTATCACGGCTCTAGACTAGCAAGCGGGTTCAAATCAAGCGGCGTGTGCAAGTAAATTTTATTTTTATTAATTTGTGTTATTTCACAATGTGCTCATTTATAATACTATATGTAGTATATTTGCGGCAAGTTACAGAGTGGAAGATACTCTCAGTATCGCCCTGGTGGTAGGACCACCATTCAGAATTGAAGCGTTGCTTGAAATGGCTTTGGCCGTCTTTGGTGATTAAATCTGAATAGTCGGGTGCTTTCCCACCTTCTTTATCTCCTTCACCTCCCCCCTACCATCAGCCTCACAACATACCCCGAACGACTGCGCTGCCCTTTTCATACAAAACGTAAATTTGTATTTGAGGCTAAAATACCCCGATTTCAAATTATTTTTTAATCAAAAGGTGTAGCAAGTATTTAGTACGGATAATGTACCTACTACTTTATTTATTTGAGTTTTAAATTATGATATATTAGCTATTAAAGAATTCAATTTTGCATGATGCAACTTTTATGAGTTAGTAAGTACTGCACGGAGAAAAAATGTTATTCTAAAATCGATCATTTTATTCGTAAAAACGGTTAAAAACGGGACTGAAGTTCTTACGAACCAATTAACAGTGTTTCAATGTTTATTGGCGGGAAAATGTAAGAATAATTTGTTGGTATACGTACGAAATTACGTATACCAATAAATTATTCTTACATGTTCCCGCCAATTAACATTGAAACCCTGTTAATTTGTTCGTAAGAATTTCAGTCCCGTTTTTAACCGTTTTTACAAATAAAATGATCGTATTTTAGAATAACATTATTCTCAGTGTGAAGTATAGGTACTGAACTGCTGAAATAAGTAGGTACTGAGTGAGCTACCGAGATAGGTACTAGGTGCCAGGGAGCGTGAGTAGTGAGTAGTGAGGTGATGCCCCCTGACGTGGACAAACGACGACACGGCTCGCGGCGGCCGGAGCCAGCTTAGCCAGCTCAGCCAGCTCAACCAGCTGGGGCCGCTTGCAGCTGCATTTCCAAGAAGGGCTGAGAGGAAATACGGCATGACGCAAGCCACAAACAAGCCCAGAGCAAGCAAGTCAGAGCTCAGAGCTGACACGACAAATCCTTGCCTACATTCATACTGAATTAATCCAAATTATTCATAACATTATTACTTCGCGTCAGTCTTCTTTCAATTATATGCGAAAGTTACATATTCCAAAATATACTCGTAAAATGTCTATTGACTTTCTTTGTTTTTGTTTCGGTTATATGCTGTTTTTGTTTCGGTTATATGCAAAAAGAACATTCTCTGAAATGTAAAACATGGATTAATTTTAATTTTGTTTCAGTCATCTATATGCTAAAGTAACATTTTCCGAGCTGTAAAGTGTGAATTAATTTTGATTTTGTATCGGTTATAACAAAGTAACATTTTCCAAGATGTAAAACGTGGATTAATTTTGATTTCGTTTCAGTTATATGCTAAAGTAACATTTTCCTAAATGTACAGCGTGAATTGTTTGTATCAGTAACATACGCTAAAATAACATTTTTCGAGATGTAAAACGTGGATTAATTTTGATTTTATTTTTATACGCTAAAGTAAAGTTTTCCGAGATGTAAAACGTGGATTAATTTTGATTTGGTTTAAGTTATACGCTAAGGACATTTTAAGATATGTAAAATGTGGATTAATTTTGATTTTGTCTAAGTTATAAGCCATAGTAAAATTTTTCCAGATGTTAAACGTGGATTAATTTCGATTTTGTTTCAGTTCGCTAAAGCAACATTTTCCGAGATGTAAAAAAAATTGGATTCATTTTCTGTACTGTAAAAAATTAGATTAATTTTTTTTGCATAAGGGCCATTTATAATGTTTGCGGTATGACTTTATAAAATCTGATTGTATAAAAAGGCATTAACTCTCGAACGGTGTACTCCGGCTTCATGAAATCTTTACTGCTATCTGAAATTTATAATTGAAGGCAACTGTTTTTCAAGCTCGCAGTGTTATTTCCATCATAAGCAGTGTTATTTTCATCACAGCGCCCTTGAGGTGATTTTTCACGAAAACGGCGCTATATAAATTAGCCAAATATTATTATTATTATAAGCTTTTCCAAAATTGTCCAAAATAATACAAGGTGCCGTAATAGTAGTTACTTCATAGGAACAGAAAAAACGCCGGGTACTTTAATGAATAAAGTAGAGAGAAAAATACGGTAAATTATAAAACAGCATGAACATGACCGCCGATAAGATGAAAGACAATGATTTTGCGTATAATGTGCATAGTAAACTGTAGTGGAAGTACCGACGTAGAGCATGAGAACAGAGAATGGAGCATCCATTCCGTGTTGATGTTATGCACGAATCAGACGGTTCACTAATCGTTCATTTCTGTATTTCATTCGGCCTATTTTACTCGGAATGACACGTCTGAACATGAAATGAAACGAAAGTGCCGAATACTGCCGAATGAAATCTTCAAGTGAACCGATCCAACAATGTTGGATATTTTCATTCGGCATCCTTCACTCGCGCGCGGAAGAGAGCAAAGTGAAACGTCTGAACACGGAGTGAAATCTCAATCAGTTCGTCTCGCGTCCTGTACTGGAAGGACGCTATCACGTCGCACGCAAAACGTCAAAATGGTATTCGTTCGGCTAATTTGTTTGCTTTTGGGAACACGTCTCATAGAAATTGTTGGGTCTGGGTCTCCCTTATTATCCATGAGTTATATATAAGAGGCGGCTAAGCGGTGGCAAAACGAAGAATTCTATGTCACGAATCCGCAAAAACATCATTCGGAGATATTAAAATTTGAATTTTTGAAATGATATGTTTTTGTAATAACGAATCAATTCTAAACTTCAAACCTCAATATCTCCGAATGATGTTTTTGCGAATTTTCAACTTGGAATTCTTCGTTTTGCCACCGCCTAGCCGCCTACTACAACTTATTTTTAATATATGTAAGATTATTAATTTGTAGTTGTAATTAATTTGTTCTTAATAAAAAAAAGTAAAATCAAATTGTGTTATTATATTATAAAAAATAAAAAAGGTTTATAAGACGAAACAACACTGTATTATTTTTTTTTTATTACTAATTATTAATATACTAATTTTTTTAAAATTTAATTGTGTCAAAATTGCGTAAAAATCGATGCATCTGACATGTTTTTCCTTAAAATTCGAGGCCGGACCGTGCTGGAAATCAAACGAATTCCAGCGCGCCTGACCTCGCTCGGCGACGCTGTAGTGGGAATGGACGAGTGAGCGCTTATTTCTATAGCGCCGTCTGAACATGGAATGAAACAAAGATGGAACATTAGGCCGAAAAAAACATGGCGTAAACCTTCACTCGAGTGAACTGTCTGATTCCGCCATTAGTAGCTCGCGCGTGCTAACGTGGAAAGTCAATCACGATTTGCGCAACCACACAACATAACTAGATTATAATCTACCGCGATTGCGTGCATCTTGTCAGCCAAAATATTATATGAATTAACAGAAATCAATTGATAAAATCAGTCTAGGTAATTCTTTTTGGAATAAACCTGCCAGTAATAAATTGGCACGTAATAAGTTATATTTATTATGGCACTCTTGAGATCATTGAATCGAAATGCTTTAGCGTGGCTCGATACGTTCATGCGTTCAGGACAAAACTTATTGTACTGAATATTTAAAGATAGAAAACAACCCCGACCCACCTTTTTATTACAAAAATTATTTTTCAGAAATTAATAAAGATTAAAGGATTATTCGATATTACTTATGTAAGATTTTTTACTTATATTCCATCTAAACCAAAAAATCCGGACAAATTAAAGGGCCGGACAAAAGGCTAGAAGTCCGGACATGTCCGGATTAATCCGGACGGATGGTAACCCTAGTTGGGACTCTTCACAAAAAAAACATTTATGCGTTGGATAACATAATAAAAAAATATATATTTATTTATCGAACGCAGCAGAAGAAAATATTTTGTGGAAAAACAGGGAAAAAATTCGTTAATGTGCACGTATTTCTGTGTGCGTTGGATCTGTTAGCGAGAAGGGTACGGGGTTTTACGATGCGCGGTTGTCATTATCAGACGTAGGGCTGTCTGCCGGTTGTAATCAATCCATCGTGCGTTTTTAGCGTGGTCGATGTTATTTTCTAGTTTTCCGCAATTATACTTAATATTTTACTTATGGCATATATTATTAATAAAAAGATTAACGTAAGTAAAAAATATGAACTATTAATGTTTATCCAACAAAACGAAAAAATTCTAAATGTGTAGTAACTCTTTGTACTCGGTACACAGCACCGGAGATCGAAGGAATTTTTAGCATCGTAAGCGAAGGGTTAAAGAACACAAACATTCAGGGCCGAAACGGTAAAAAGATTTGTGTTCTTCTGTAAATGCAGAATATGTATGTTTTACGCACAGACAGTCTTTACTGTGTAAAATTTCTAAATCAACGCTATTATTTTCAGCTGCCAAAAGCATTTCCATAATGGGCTACGAGGTTTTATTTTATTCGCCTAACAGTAAAAAATCTGATAAGGAGCCACATTTGTCAATTACAATATAATTTTTTTGTAACTAAATTGATGCAACGCACGAAAACAAGTGCAGTAGTAGTTGTTGCATTTGATTGCCGAGTGATATATCGAATGTCGTTAAATTATAATACATAAAAAATCATACATTATCTTTATACAGGGTGTTGAGGTAAGTACTTGACTTGCTTTTTAACAAGTGATTCCTGACATTATTTTGCGTAAAAATGTACATGAAAATTTAATCGCCGGTGAAATTTTTGTTTTTTTTTTCCCGTCTTAAAACATAAACAAATCAATAGGTATTGGAAAGTTAGTGCCTGGGTTGTTCGGCTAAGTGACCAGTGTCGAAATGTGAAAAAAAAGATATTGAGAAAAAAAAAATTGCAAAAAACATCAAAATTTCATTTTAATTTTTTACTCCAAATAATGTCAGGAATAAATAGCCTGTTAACTTGTATGTCAAGTACGTCCCTTAACACCATATATACACGTACACTAGTATATTTGATTTTAAAGCTACCTTATACTGCCTTTTTCGTGTTTTTTTTATTATCCGTAAATTAAATGACTAATCGCGGTTTTAAAGTAAATGGAATATTAAAAAAAAGTCGACAACTTAATTTTAAATATTAAAATATATTTTAATTTATCGCCGAAATCAAAATAACAAATCTAGGAGCAGATTATATCTGCACGTATGAGAATAAACACGTAACGCGCTAATCGCTTTTCATGCTAAGGCATCCCGTTCAGATTGATCTTCGATAGATAATAATGATGTCATTACAGTATTCTTCTTCTGATTCTGTTTTCTACGGGAGGTTCGCTCTCATGAGGGCAAACTTCAGTCTAGAGACTTCAGCAAGCCATCGGAGACTCAATCGTTCAAGCCACGTAACTTTCGAAGCCAAAAATGTTTCCGTCGCGTCCAAGTTTTCAATCGATCTTTCCCTTGATAATCATTGTTGGATCAATTGTCGCTAATAATGTGACCAAGATATTCGATTTTTCTTTTTCTATCTAGTGATAAAGTCTATTCTCATATCTTTCCTAATTTTTGAAATTTCGATTAATAAATTATGGCGGTTTTAAAAAACTATGATATCATGCCATCAATTAAAAATTGTTTACACCATTGGCAAGTACGATTCATCGAACAAGATCTCATAAAATTGAGGTACGAAGAGTGGTTAGCGTTTGACAATCGTTAGAGTTTTGCAACTTTTGCTTATCGTAAACATGAAAAAAAAACGAGGAATGAGGACAAACTATTTTATTTTAAATAGTTAACGGCCGTACAGATTAAATCCTAGTTAGAAGAAGTTCATAGAGATTCTGCAACAGCGTTGAAGACTGTTCATTGCTGGATTCTGTACCAGTGATTTTTAATAAGCTCAAAAATTAATTTGCTTTTGAGGAAAATAAAAGTTTAAGCATGAGGGTTGTAAAGATGTGGCTTATGAATGAGGGATGTATCTTTAAAAATAACAGAATAAACAGGGAAGAAAAGGAAATCGTAAATAAGCTTTACTTCTAATATATTTTATTTTTCTCACCATAAGTTTAAATATCATCTGGAAGGCAAATATATAAATTGCCCCCTCGTAACACATGGATTGCTTACCGTAGAGTATAAATGTGTTTAAATGTATGTTGTCGTGTTGTGTAAAATGTTTGTGTACAGGCCGGTCTCTTGCGACCAATTTCACAAACAATACCTCAAACATTACCATAAACATGGGGCAGGGCCACAACGTTTGTCGTTTTCCATGGGCCACGGAAAGTAAAAACATTGTGGCCCCGACTTAACTATCCACAAAGTGTGTAAACATTTTCGTCAGAGGAGACGCCGCTTACTTGGTACTTTTTATGGACTTTTTAATGAATTCTGTGTTTGTGTGTATAAGTTTATTTTTTATTGTGTAGAATTTCACAAAATCACACCTCAGACATATATTGTATTCTTATTGAATATAGAGGTAGAATCTGCAGACAAGCAACCTTGTGGCGGCTTCGCCGAACTACCTATTTGTTGTCTATGTACTTGTTAAAAAAAGTGTTTTAACGTGGCCGTACTAGCGATTAACCGCGCTCTTGGCGCCCCTTTGGGGCCACCACTGAGGAAAACATTGAAAAACTCCAAGGTATCGTTTTGGAAGAAAGCCGATTGCATGTGCAAAAGGTAGCTAAGTAAAAAGTAGTAATTGAGAGGAGTCCTGTATGAAGATTGGTGTGAAAAAGCAGTCTGCGGTAAGGGTATCGCGATTGACGTACAGGTGACAAAAAACTCCAAGGTATCGTTTTGGAAGAAAGCCGATTGCATGTGCAAAAGGTAGCTAAGTAAAAAGTAGTAATTGAGAGGAGTCCTGTATGAAGATTGGTGTGAAAAAGCAGTCTGCGGTAAGGGTATCGCGATTGACGTACAGGTGACAAAAAACGCAATCGATTTTATATTTTAAAGCAGTATTAGTGATGTTTAACACAATCATAAGAAATTCCTAATAGTCTTCTATAGGACCACATCTCAAAAGCCTCTTGTCTCCGTTTATGTCTTACGGATAGGCACCATGTTTCGCAGCCGTACATGAAGATACTCCATACATGGGTCTTGATGAGGAGTATTCTCAGTTTTAGGTCTATATTATTCGATTCTATTATTTTCGACCTTTTTAGGAATTTAGGAATTTCCTGGAGAGACCACATTACAAATGAGGAGGTTCTCCAAAGAATCGAAGGAGGAAGGCACCTGCTCAGCACCTTGTCCGAAAGGCGTGCAAGATGGATCGGCCTTATAATACGACAAGAAGGCCTCTTGCATATTATAATTGAGGGTATGACCGAGGGGACAAACTCTAGAGGACGCCCACGCCGAGAGTACCTGGAGGACCTGCTGGTGGACATGCGCTGCTCATCATAAGCATACTTCAAAAGAGCCGCACAATACAGGGAAGAATGGAAGAGAAAAATAAAGGAAATTGCTGCAAACCAATCCCAGGATTGAAACCAGAGAGAGAGAGAGAACACAATCCGAACGATTTTTCCAACGATTCTTTACTTGGATCCGTCACTACATCCAAGTATGCGCTCCGACTCTTCTATACGGTATTGCTTGAACGAGACGGAGCTGATATTAATTACGTGATGCAAAAGGTTGAATCCAGTGGCGTCACAGAAGATATGTCTTTGTTTTTAATTGAAAAAAATGTCACCGGACAGCAAAATGACATTCCATGTTTTGCTCTAAATCAGCTCACTGATTAAAGTGTGTCGGGTACGTTTTGATACACCCTGTATAGTGTAGAAATAGAGCGCATTCCCTTCGGTGATTCAGCGATTAGCGCTGATCGGAGTGTCGCAGTGTCAGGGTGTCAGTGTTCATGTCGAGCGTGATGCGGTGATATCACCGGCACTTCCCAGAAGGACGCCGCCCGCTGCCGGCGTCGCGGCGAACGGAAATAACGCGAGGAGCGACGCCCGTTCAAGGACCAGCGGACGGCCAAAGGTTTTGGATGAAATTCCTCGGCGATGTTGTCCGTTTCCGAGAAGGCTCTCTGTCGATCGGCAACGCATAACTGGAACGGCGGATTGATCGGATTGCGGAACGGCAGTACGTTTTTTAAATCGCGACCAGATGATGGAGAAAGGATTTTCGTAAACAATATTGACAGGTCGGGTGGCAACATTCAATTTGAAAACCAATGGATTTCCAACCAAACAATTATATCAATACACACTGTATCTAAACATAAAATACATTTCTGGCAAGCGAAAATTTATAAGATACTAGCTGATACCCGGCATGCGTTTCAATGCTACTTACTTAAATAATTATTTTTTTCTCCCTTCGTGTCATTTCCCATTCGTCCCCGATCCTTTTTCGCCTCCTTTTCCTCTCCTCCCGCGTCCCCTTCTCCTCCCGCGTTCCCTTTTCACCTTCCCCGCATCCTCCCCCCCCCTCACGCATTCCGCTTCGACCTTCCCCTCTCCCTCGTCCTCCTCCCGCAAAGCCCCCATCCTTAATTCCCCATCAGTCCCTCCCGCATATCCCTCCCCCCAGCCTTTTTTCCCTGTCGCTTAACTCCATAAAATACACCCATTTTTCCAACAACTCGAGTGAACTATTTCATTTTTAACGCAAATTTCATAATGCCAGAGCTCACCAGCATATATATATAGAAATATTCACAGACGTATTCACAACAATTAAAAAAAAAATTGATAGCAATCGGATGAAATTTTATTCACAATCGTATGAAGAGTATTGGAAATAATTTCATAACGCCAGAGCTCACTATCTTATAACCATCCCGGGTATGTGCACATTATATTCCCAAAGTTTTATCGCAATCGGATGAACGGTATTGCAGCGCATAACATATGAACACACAAACAAACCAACATTAATTTTTATAGAGAATATTATAGATTTTTAACAACACTTTTCCGAAAATTTTCAAGAATTTGGAAACATGTGAGGTAAAAATTTATATATATGACCGTATTACGAATCAGGAGAACCGAAAATAAAAGAAGACCGATTAAGCATGATCAAGATTAAGAAAGGGACCTTTAGGAGGTACGGACGGAGAAATTAGTGTTAGCAGAATATCAAGCGAATCAAATAGTTGAGTGACAAAACGTATCAAGGCCCGAAATAAAAGGAGAGTATTCATGAGGAAATATGTATGGATATTAATGAAGCAAGATGTGTGTAGTTATTTTGTAAATAATGTAATCAAATTATTATTTTAAATAACAAAATTCATCATTTCATGCGAAAATGTATGGATTTTGTTCCAGAAAACTGTTGAAATATTTGATTTTCTGGAAATCTTGTACGGGTTGTTTCACAGAATTTGAAAAATTCAAGTTATTTAAAGTCCTATTCAGATCATTGAGTAACAACCGGCGGCCCATGATAAAATAATAAGAGAACTTGAATAGAACTTTCACAGTACTTGAATTTTAATTTTGATGATTTGTTCAAATTATGTGAAACAACCAGTTGTATTAGATTCTAAGACAAACAATTTTTAACTTCATACACTTTTTATATATTTTTTTATATCATGTTACACCTCTTTAGGCTATATCTCTTATGATATGAATGTATACAATATTTTTTTTATGAATGTAAACAATTATTTTTTAATAGTTAATTTAATTTTTGTTATAATCCATTAAGTTAAAAGAACCCATTGACAAACTACTTAAAAATAGTTTATTGGGACTTTTTCTCTGTTTTTTGTATTATGTTTTATTTGATATATATGTATTATTATTATTTTTAAATGTTTCTTTAAATAAAATAAAAATAAAAAATTCAAAATGTTGGGAAATAAATTTTAAATAAAACCATGAAGTAGGTAACTAATTAGAAAGATATGTATATTAAAAATATATATGTTCCATGCGTACTTCCTAAAAGTCTCTTACAAACATAATTTAAAAGAAGCTATAATATTATCATCATTTTCGAAAGATAAGAGAAGAAGTAACAATAAAATATATCATGCAATATTTTCTTACCGACACACTAGTTATAACAGATTTCTTCCTACGGCAGGAGAGGGGGTCAGTTGAATTCGGGAGCGGTCTCCGAATATCATTTCTTTGTACTGGATCTGTCAACTTGACGGCTGACAGCGGCTTTAGCATGGCAGCTCCATATTTAAAATGACCCCCTCTCCTGTTTACGGCAAAGAGGGGGTCGCATAACTTTTCAAATATCGTGTCACCAGCGGTTACGGAGAATAACGGCGAATAGCTTAACGCATTATCTTTTTACGTGTGGCGGGTCTGTTTGGGATTGTATGGCGAGCGCTATTTGTGTTATAAAATATCTTTTGATATTAACTTTTGTGTCCAAAGCTTAAATCTCCGATAAGTACACAAAAGATATAAAAACACATCATGTCAAATTAGTTTTGTTGTTGTTTCAGGAAACTGGGTAAAACATAGATATTATATTAATAGATTTCTGTTTAAATACCGCACAAGAAGGGTATCTAAAAAGCGAAGATGCCCAAAAATATAAAGAAAGTTAATACTGGGTCATTCATTACTCAGTAGACTGGTTTTTTATTAATTTCTTAGTGACGCATAGAGCCTTCTTCGAAGGAACTGAATCAATGAATCAATCAAATCAACGCTACAGCACCCGGACAAATAAGACAATGTTCATAATATTATAATGTATATATAATTTTTTAAATCAGTATTTCTGTACTGTGGTAATAGAACCAGCACCCTCCCAGATCAAACTCAAGCATAGACCACATTACGAAGACCGCAATGTGCATGTAAAAAAAATGCCACGCATGTTCAAATTATCTAATCCCTCTACAATCAGCTTTATACGAGCGTGAGTTTGTTTTTGAAAATATCCTTACAGAAAATATATCTGTTTTTTGGGAACAGAACCTGTATTTATCGAACGTGCAGGAGCTGCTTGTGTAGGGTACCTTCACGCGGTTGTGTTTCAACAAGTAAGTCGCCCAGCCCTATGGGATCATAAACATGAGCTTTACTAGTGTGGCCCATTACAATTTGGAAATTCTTTGCCAGTTGGTTGCAAAGGGTTATTTGCAAACATTTGGAATGCGGTGAAAAGGTTACAATTTTATTGTTAATTATTGAAGACAATATTAAACGACTCTCAAACTTAAAATGAAAAACAGAAAACAAAGAAAAAGATTCAGTCGAGTCTGGAATTTTTTTTACTTTAAAACCACACAGGAGGCCCCGAGGATAATTTCCCTCAGGGCCTATGTCATCTTTAAATATGCTGTGTGGAGGGTCTTTTTGAGGAGAGGAAGGAGTGAACGTGGGACTTGAAGAGATCGTGTTGTAGGAAGGAGGAAACACAGAGGCCGGCAAATTGTTCCACAGCCGGGCTGTTGAACACAAAAACGAGTTGTAGAAGCGCCCTGTTCTCATGTGACAAATGTCAACTGTGTACATATGTTGGGCGCGCGTTTGGCGTATTTCCCGACTATGCACCAGTGGAGAGGGGATCAATGACGCTAGTTCCTCGGAGCATCTTCCATTGAAATACCGGTAGAACAAGGATAGCATTCCCACCCGACGCCTGTGCTCTAAAAATTGCAATCTGTTTGTTAAGACGGGAGAATCTATCAAGCGAACAGCCCGTTTCTCCACAGAGTCGAGGTTTTTTTTCAGGTACATTGGGGCTCCTGACCAGAGATGGCTGCCAAATTCAACCGTGGGGCATACTTGCGATTTGTACAGGGTTAGCAGTTGTGCACTATTTAAGTATCTGCGGGCCCTGTACAGTACACGCAGTTTCTGAGAGGCCAAATTAACTCTGGCCTCGATGGAGCCCCCGTACCCGAGCTGGTCACTTAGAGTTAGACCGAGCATATCAATAGAGGACCTGTTCGGAAGAATGCTACCGTTGAAGGAGACTAGATTGTCATTTTGATCCCTTTTAGACGTAATCAGACGTGATTGGGTCTTTGAAACATTGAACTTGATGAGATTATTCTTACCCCAAGAGAAAACACTCTCGAGGTAACCGTCCATTCTTTGCTTCAAAGCCCTCCGAGCCGTTGGAATTTGTGCACCCTTTAGGGGCTTGTCAAATAAAAAGCTATCATGGACTGTACTGTCATCTGCGTAACAATGAATTGGTGCACATGTCAAAAGGTCATTGATGTGCAAGAAAAACAAAGTCGGAGACAGAACCGATCCCTGTGGGACGCCAGCATTTATCGGATGCGAGGAAGAGGTGAAACCATCAGCAACCATCTGAATCGACCTCTCCCTCAAAACGTCAGCAATCCACGTACACAAGGATGCAGGAAGTCCGTAAGAAGGCACTTTGTTGACAAGTCCTCGGTGCCAGACCCGGTCAAAAGCCTTGAAAATGTCGAGTGCGACTGTTTGGGTCTCACCTAAACGTTTCAGGCACCGCCTCCAAACATGCGTCACATCCGCGAGAAGATCATCGCACGAGCGGTTCCGCCGGAATCCGTATTGACAATCGTTGATAATTTTGCTCTTCTCGAGGTATGTGAGCAGTTTGTCGTTGATCACTTTGTTCCATCACCTTGGATAGAACTGATGCAATCGCTATGGGGCGGTAGTTGGCCGGGTTGGAGCGGTCACCCTTTTTGGAATATGATACGATAGCTGCTTTTTTCCAACCAGCGGTCATTCTTTGACCGCTCAGTGGATGAGTGGGCATCGCGTTTGGGTCCCACCCGGGCGTCGCGTGTTCGATTCCTCGGCTGGCTAAGTCCTCCATCACGACTCAAGCAACATCTTCCGCTTATCGTGGTGTTGGTAAGAGATTTTCAAATATTGTCAGGTTATTCATAACTCGGGAATGTTTGTCTTTCTTTTAAAAAAACAAAAAATAAATCTATATTCAGGCAAAAGTCACCAAGTTTTGAGATATCAAAATTTAAATGTTTGAGAAAAAATCTTGAGTAAGAACTTTAGATAAAAACCAGTTTAAAATATTATATTTGATTAGAGAAGAATCTGTGCATCAAAAAGCAAACTGGATTACAAAATATTACAATATCAGTGAAATGTCCACACTTCCCAAAGACGGCCAACACTTCAAGGCTTGTTAGCCCCAATGATGTTTTACAGGATTCATCTTAATTGGACCAACCGCCCGCAAACGATCGACAGATAATATCTGTACCCGAGAAGCATACGGATTCAAGTCCAAAAAGCCAAATGTTCAGGAGAGCCAAAACCGTTTCTTTTTCCTGTAATTATGGTCTCATAACTTCTGCAGATATTCATGCTGATTGATGATTATTTTTAAATTACTTATTAAATCAATTAGTTTTTTTTTTTTTAATTTGTTGTCAAAATATTTTACATGCAATGCCTAAAAATAAATGTTTAAAATAAATCACTATGGACTTGAGTCCTTCGGCTTCAAAATGAAATAGACTATTTTGTAATGACAAGTGATGAATTATTAAAAGATCGATGTTTGGAAATTTAATTCGGAAATAAAATAATAACAATACATAATAGGTAAAAAAAACATACATTTTACTGTTTATTTCTTTATATAATTATTACTAATTATTGGTACTTTCATTATCTTCGTCATCTGACAGAGGATAATCTGGCATTTATGACTTAAATTTTTTTTTTAAAAGTGAAGTGGATCTTTTTTAACCGCTTGTTTTCACGATAATTTAACATAGGTAGACATAGGAATGACGTATGCCCCGTACCTGAGTTATTAACATTAGCTCCACACAGTAGGCCCCGAGAATCCCTCAGGGCCTATGTCACTGTGACGAGTGTCTTTTAGGGTAAGGAAAGAAAGGAGGTTCTGGGAAGGAGTTTTATTTTTATGTTTATCTACATCCTCCCTGTTTTATGATTACAAATATCACAGGTGTCATTTGTTGATAGATGAGGTTATTGTCTTTAGTTCCATAGAAAACAAAGAGATTAGAAGCAGAAGGATGGACCTTGGTCTTTTTGCTTCTAAGAATAATTGTAGCTGCATCCTTATACATTTTAGAAAAACCCTATATTTCTTCAAAATATAACTTCCATCTTTCTGCCACTGATGAACACGATCATTTACTACACATCTTCATAAAAAACTCATTTCTTCAAATTTTGAACTTGCATCCGTATGCTTCTCGGGTACAGATATTAATCCCTCGGTACGCATTACACTTAACTCTACACTAACCGCGCCAGAAATGTTAAAATTCCTACCTTTCTCCTCCTGTCTCATAATTTTGTCAAAGCCGGCCATGTTCCTTATCTCCAGGCTTTCTGCAAGTTCATCTTCATCCTCTTCATCGTTGGTCAGATCCCAGGCATTCTACACAGTCAAAAATAAAGCATATTAGCGTGTTGATATACTTTTACAACTTATGTGTTGTTACGTGTAGTGTGGAAGAGATACATATTAGTAAGAATTATGATAAATTACTTAAATCATGCCGTGTGCTGATACATACACCGTGACCATAAATAATAGAAAAAAGCGAGATATGGAAGAAATGAAAATGTGCCGACTGTGCCATGACCAAAATGTGCAAACTATCAAAGCGGAAGAGCCAATAAAAGTAATGCAATAGGTAGAAAAAAAGGCGGGGTGCCGCCGTGGGTGCATGCGGCTTCATACTAATAATGGTGTGGCCATCGACCAACAAAGTCTAGACAGGGCGTGTGTTAAAAACGACACTGAAACCAAAATTATTGGTTGGAAAAATTGGGTTAAGAAAACATTTATTAAAAAGAAAATGTATTGTTCCACATCGCAGGAAGCACTATTTTTTTTAATCTTTTGTTGGTCTGGGAGGGCCAAATTTGTCACCCCAAAAAATAATATGCTTTCGAAGTGAGGCAAAAAAATTAGATGGAGAATTTGGTTATAAATTTCTCAAAAGTGGGCTGAATATTCAATAATTTTAAGTCTCGCCATATCTAGAGTTGATATATTGATGTTCATGGCCCATCTCCATTTGTTTATATTATCTGTGGCTATTGCTAATTATGTTTAAGAGTATATTATTCAAAGGTATCATATATTATTAATAACTAGCAACTAATGTGCACGAAGCTACACAAAAAAATATTTTAGAATATGAATAAATATACACATACAGGGTGTAACAGGACATACCCGAGAGATTTTACCCAGCGATTCCTGAGTATATTTGGAGTAATAAATATATTTGCTGTCCGATGACATTTTATTTCTAATAGAAACATAAAAAATATTTTTCCACCACGCGTCGCAACTGAGTTTGTTACAAGAGAAGCACGTACATATTCTAGCGCGTCTTGATAAGCGTTGTGTCCCATTCTAGCAGCATGCAGGAAACAGCGCATGTTTCGCTCAAACCCATCGCGACGCGGTATTTCCGATAGCTATGGGATTAGTAGCGATGCAGGCCGCAGTCTTCCCGGCGGGTCCGGATTTTTGAAGCGATTTTGCCCCTTATGTATAAAGAATTTGTATGAAGAACAAGGTCAGAATCGCTTGGGCCATTCTCGATCTTGACATAACGAAATACTGGATAGCTTTTAGCCACTCTGAATAATTCATATTAACTGCCAATGACGCGCCGGGCACCAAAGATGGCGGACAAAATGGCTGCCGCTTGATAATACGAACGCTGTCATATTCAAAGTCTATATTTATTAATTGTTTTTTTATATAAATCCAACGTGGAAAGCATAGATTTGAGTGATTATTAGGAAGTTCGTTTTATCTACATTATTTTGATGTAATTTTTGTAATATTTATGAAGTTCGTTTTATCTACATTATTTTGATGTAATTTTTGTAATATATCACAAAAGAAATGTTATAAAAATTGAATTCGTAAGAAAGGTGAGAACTGTCAAATATTTTACGTCGTATTGAAAAAAAACATTTTTTGTATGCTGGCTTTCAACAAGTTAATAGAAAAAAAAAATCATCACACAACAAAATGACAAATACATTTATTACTCCAATATATGCTCAGGAATCGCTGGGTAAAATCTCTCGGGTACGTCCTGTTACACCCTGTATAATATAATAATACTACAAAATATTTTAGAGCCAAAGCTAAAACCATAACATGAATTGAAACTTCTACTTGTTCTATTCTGTTAAAAATATTTAAATGAAGTCTCCAAATGTGAGTAAAGAAGCTTGTGGCATATTTCAGCAAAAAGGATACTTAGGGCTCCTATGCACAAGTGGGGTAAAAGTGTTTTTAATAGAAAAAACTAACATGTGGTATCCCAAATACAATTAAACCTTCACACATTAAAAAAATCTAGAATTAAATCGACATTACTTGTCATTATACACATAAAACCTTACTAATAAAAGTTTTTTAAATTTTACACAACTGATAAACAACCATTTACAATATATGGTTGTGTAAAATTTAAAATACATATATGTAAGGCCTATAATATACAGAAATAAATTATAATTTTATTTTGAAAAACTTAAAAAAAAATAGATCGTTTGTTACTGCCCCTTTAGAAAATCTGCTTTAGATTTATTTTTCTGATTAATTTGGTGGACCATTTTTATCTTTATAATTGATAAACATTATAGTGCAGTCATTGGGTGCCGAAAAAGGGTGTTTTAAAACAAATTCTGGGGTAGTTCTGATTTTTTACTCATTTATGTGTTTTGGGGGTTGATTATGAATCTGAATTGTCAACAAAAAGAAATGGTTGAAATTTGAGTTATAGCCAAAAACACAAAGAAAATGTTTTTTGCCATTTTTTTATTATAACTCAAAAACCAACTTTGGGAAAAATGTATTTATCACTAAAATAATTTGCATAAAATTTTTACAACATTCAACTTAGGTGCTTACAAGTTTTCTGTTTGGCTAAAACTCAAATTCCAACCTTTTTTTTGGCAAAACTTAGATTCGTAATCACCACCCCAAAACACATAAATGAGGAAAAAATCAGAACTACACCAGAATTTGGTGTAGTTCTGTAAAATCATAATAAATACCATTTTGTGTTATATCTTTTGAATCCCGTCGATTCAATACTTTTTTACTACAAACAGAAAAGAAAGATTTGCATGACAAAAGACGCACAAGCAAAATGCAAAAGATATGGAATGACAGACATAATTAAGACCACCAAGATAAGACTTGCCAGGGTACTGATTTTCCCCATATTTCTAGACGGTGTGGAAAGAGCCAGCAAAAGAAAGCGGATAGACGCCTTCGAAATGTGTTGCTGGAGCAAAATGCTCAGGATTCCATGGACACCAGTCGCGGAAATGTGTTCATTGTGGAATAGCTAGGCATTCACAATAGGTTTTCAACTATCTGCCTACAACGTATTTTAAGATGGCGCCCGGTACATCGGTGTCCGCAGCTCTCCACGCATTGCAGAACCGCGAGGAGTGGAGAAGCCTTGTCCACCATGGAAATTGGAGTTGGGGTCACGTTCCTCATCAATGAGGAACCGACCTAACTTGTTGAAGGCCAGCTTACAAAATTTTTTTTTTTTTTTCAATACGACGTAAAATATTTGACAGTTCTCACCTTTCTTACGAATTTAATTTTTATAACATTTCTTTTGTGATATATTACAAAAATTACATCAAAATAATGTAGATAAAACGAACTTCCTAATAATAAGTCAAATCTATGCTTTCCACAATGGATTTATATCAAAAACAATGAATAAATATAGACTTCGAATGTGACAGCTATCGTATTATCAAGCGGCAGCCATTTTGTCCGCCATCTTTGGTGCCCGGCGCGTCTTTAGCAATTAACATGAATTATTCGGAGTGGCTAAATGCTATCCAGTAATTCGTATCCAGTAATGTCAAGTAATGTCAAAATCGCTTCAAACATCCGGACCCGCCGGGGGGACTGCGGCCTACGAGAGGTTAAAACATAATTAAATTAAAATTTTGAAAAGGTGAAATCCTGGCTAAGAACTATATCATATTTGAAAGAAAACTGATGTAACCAATAAAAGGTCCTTTTGACTCCTAGGTCCCAGAGAGACCAAAGATTTTTTTTTTTTTTTTTTTTTTTTTTTTTTTTTTTTTTTTTTTTTTTTTTTTTTTTTTTTTTTTTTTTATAGAGAATACCTCACAAGAGTCCCAACTGCTCCCGTCTGGAGCCAGTGAGACTATGGCATCCCCAATTGGGGTATGTTGTGAGGCTGAAGGAAAGTGGGGAAGGGAAGGAGATGGGGAAGAGGAAGGTAGGAAAGTACCTGGCTATTCAGATCTAGTCACTAAACACGGCTAAAGCCATTATTAAGCAACGTCTCAATTCTGAATGGTGGTCTTACACCAGGGCGATACTGACAGTATCTTCCACTCTGGAACGTGCCGCAAATGTAGTATATATTATTTTTATTAATTAAATGTGAAATAACACAAATTAATCAAATAAAATTTATTTGCGCACGCCGGGTTCGAACCCGCAACCTTCCGATTGGGAGTCAAGTGTTGTTACCACTCGACCACGGACGAAAGATATTGAAGGTTTATTATCTTGACTTTGGGCACGCAGACACGCCCGAAACACACACTTCAATTGTTTCATCTGTTCAGTATGTGATGCCAATTGTGCATCACCAATTCCCACGGTGAGTCATTTTGGATGACATCAACTTTTTGGCAATACTAACAGAGGTCTCTCTTGTCATTTAAACTTCTTCTTGAGATACTGATAGATAAGTTGGAAGGGTAACAAGCAGGATTCAAATGCACATCTGTTACTTAGATAATGTGTATAAAAGATTGATTAGAAGTCATTATTTAGATGTTGGAATAATTGATCGCAAAATGTTAGTAGCAGATTAAAATCATTATGTTAATGCTTGCATTGCTTAATCACAGACACGAATAACAGTAAAACTAGAAACTTGACCATGAAGTATATTGGAGAAGGTTTATAAAAATTTAAAAAAATACATACAGTGAATTTATCTGATGATTAATATTCCTGTGAATTTTTTAAATATATTTATGGGTCAATAAAAAGATTGACAGCACTTATAATTTGGAATGCTAAAAACCATTAAATTAGTAGATACATAAATAATAATTTATTATCTTTTAGTCATATTTTATCATTCATGTCTACAGATGAATGATATACAATGCATATACATGATATGCATGATATGCACCACCGGCTATTAAGTTTGAGAAATGCAATAAAAATTATGAATATATAGATTCGCTCTTGATTTTTCATCCAAGTTTCAGAAAATAATAAAAATATGCTAGCGAAGGCAAGAACCCCTTAAAAATAAAAACAAACACAGATGGTAGTGATTGTACCGTTTTAGTAAAACCTGCCACAACAGTCAAATAAATTTTACTTCGACCACCCGTAAAGCTTAGACGCACTCATATTTTTTTTGGTTTTATTGTTATTATTCCAATCTTTATGCGTTAAATTATATACTAATCAGAAATCATAGAAAAGTGTAAAAAAAATCAGTTAGTTTAAAATTGAGTTAGTTTAAATTTGTTATAAAAAGAAAACATTAAAATAGAAAATAAATAAAGAACGCTAGTTGGAGTGTGTGAGTGAAATACGTGTGTAATTGTGTGTAGAAACATAAAATGAAAATGCACAGTAAATGCGCTGTAAAGCCACCATGAGCCATGAAGCAAGTATGAAGAATACTGAATACTAACGGGGTTGACATTAATTTGTAAAGGTGCTTGTAATCTAGGATCCGGAACGGCTAAGAGTCCGCCAGGGAACACGTCACGAACGTTGCCGTTCACCAGCGGCTGATTGTACACGCCACCTTCGTTAGACGAAGCTACTTGACTCCAATATCCCTCGTTAGTCCGCTCTCCAGGGCTACTATTCCAGTTGTCTTGACTCTGAGGATAGAAGTAAGTGTTTGGATTAGGCGACAAGGTATTTCTCATGGGCGATCTATTGCTGTTCTCGTGCTCCTGGTTCCAGTAGGCCTCGATGTCGGTATGGCGCGGGTTCATATTTCCCACATTGTAGTTCAGCATGGGCGACCTTCTTGGCGAGCTGCTCTCGCTGAAGTACACGGGACTTTTATTCATGAATCTAGTCTCGTGCTGTGTGGCATTCTGAGGGGTGCTGCCACCGGATGGGTGTTGATTTAACTGTGATCTGTTTGTGGGCGTATAGCAGGGAACAACTTGGGGTTGCTGTTGGCTCGAGCCTTGGGGGCTATTCAATGATCTATTGGGACTTTTAGTTGAATCTTTTCGATGGCTAATGGGAGTATTTTCAACGGGACTTGATTTTTGCTGAGAAGGGTTCTTCTTGAAATGCTCCGGGATCTGAACTTGTCCGATTCGGTTGGTTCCAAAGGACGCCACAGGAGTTTTAGTGTGTGGCATGATAGCTATACTTAGGGGTCTTGGTGGGGTGGAGGAAGCCATACCACTTTGTAGTCTACTTATTTGAGATTCCACAAAACTATGAGGTCTGATTTGCGGACATACATTAGTTCTCCTCATAATGGCTGGATTGGATAGTGCTAGGGATTCATTCGATTGTTCCGTGGAGGCGGTGTCTGCAGGAAGCCGGGTGCTGGTGGGGAAGCTGTCCTGATAGTCTAATGTGTCATCTTCCTGATCGCTTTCCTCACTCATCACTTCCTCGGAGTAGCTGTTATCATACTCTATAGGCGTGTCGGCGCCGGGGAAGTATGTACACAGCATATTCATACTTTCCACCACCTGAAAATAAATACTCAATAAAAAAAAATGCTTTTGATAACTTGATGAA
This sequence comes from Limnephilus auricula, assembly GCA_951813805.1. Taxonomy (NCBI): domain Eukaryota; kingdom Metazoa; phylum Arthropoda; class Insecta; order Trichoptera; family Limnephilidae; genus Limnephilus; species Limnephilus auricula. Next base: position 17,688,281 of record OX638388.1, on the reverse strand, counting down.
AACTACATATGTATTTATAAATGGGCAAAAACCTATTAAACAATCTCTAAACTTAGAAGATAATTTTAAAGGACTTAACACTAGTATTTGTTTACATTTGGAAACAAACTTAAGTATGTTTCCAAATGTAAACAAATATGACGTCTCGGCGAGTATGGCCGTACAAGTACGGTCAGAATAAAAAGTCTCCAAAGAGTATGGCCATAATATTACGGCCGTGTGCCTAACGCGTGCCCAACGCGGTTTATTCATGAAATGTGAAGTGTACTGCCATCAGTTTTCAAGGATGTTTCGAACATTTGGAGCGGTTTGATTAATTTACCGACGTTGCTCACTCACGGGACACAATTTTGTTCGAAAAAGCTCACTCTCCAAGAGGTTAAAAACCAAGAGATACCTACTATTATTTGTTATAGTAAATTAGATAACAAATAAAAGAGTTACCGCTTATGGCAGATGTGAATGATATTTTTGAAGTACAGAAAGAAATAAGGAAAGTGAAGTCAGGTCACCTCATGCATGCTGGGTCTCTCTGCAGGAACTTTGTGCCAGCACTGTGTCATGAGGTTCTCTATAGGCGGCGGGCAGTTCTCTATGAGAGGTGGTCGCTGTCCTGAAAACAAAATTAACTAATTATTTCTTGCAGAAAAAAATTGATGATAATACATAATTGTTATTTTTCTTAATTAGAAAGAATGAAGTGTTTTTAAAAAATCACAAATCACTATTAGTAATGGGGGAAGAATCAGTAACCATACTTAAAAAAAATAACCTAGAGAGGATGTATAGAATGGGAGCTCCTAACTTCCTGGATATAATTTACGGAAGAGAAGAAAAGTTGTCACTTCCACCATATAAAAAATAATGGCCTACAAACTTAGTTTCCTAATTACTTTATGAGAGGTTTGTAGCCTGTTATTATGCACTGGATATACACTGATGTGATTATAACAGATAGTACATAATTAAATTGGCAATACATAGAACAGTCACAACCGTTGTAGTCTCGTAAGCGGAAATATGAAAATGCATTTAATCTAATATCTAATTATGGTGAAACTCTCTTAAGAAGTTTTCCAACAAACTGGAAAAAACTTCTTAACCTTTTGAAAGCCAGCATAGGAAAAATATATTTTTTCAATACGACGTAAAAAATTGGACATTTGTCACCTTTCTTACGAACTCAATTTTTATAACATTTTATTTTATTTTTATAATTATTTCTGGCTTTCACCCTTCAAGGGTGTTCTAGGCCATCATTTAAAATTATGAAGAAGTGAAAGGCGAATTTAAATATTAATTTTATTTCAATGGAGAAATTTCAAAATTATAATGAAGATTGGAGTCGAGTTCAGACTTAGAAGAGATGAGATATTGAATGGAGGCGAGGCAATTTTTGGCAAGTCCTGATAGAAGAGAGGATACCTGTTTAGAGAGGGACAGCCAACAAATATGTGATCTAAAGTTCCCACTTCTATACCACAGAATGTACAATCTGGGGAGTCAAGCACAAGAATTTTAAAAAGGTGAGAAGGAACAGAACAATGTCCGATTCTCATTCGAATAAGTGAGGAATTTCTTTTTTGGAAAAATTGGGGAATTGTTGAAACCATGGTTTTGATGGGATAGTCCTTTGTATTGAGGCATAGAAGGCTCCCTTGGATTGACTAGCAATGTGCCAATACTCTGCCCAAATATTGCGGGATCTGTCTTTGATGATAGAAAAAATGTCAGATAGGGGAATGTGGTTTACGAGGGTAACAACAGGGTTGGACGCTCCTTGTTTTGCCAAGGCATCCGCAATATCATTACCCATTATGCCAACATGTCCAGGAATCCAATTCAGGGTTACGGTTTTTCCAGAGCTTTGAATGGAGGCTATCAGCACTCGAATAAGACATACAAAGTGATCATCAGGATGAAGAAGAGGACTGGATGTAAGTTTTTGTAGGGAACTGAGAGAGTCAGAGAGAACAAGGGAATGTTCAACATTATTTTTGATTATATATTTGAGATTTTATTATTGCAATGCACTCGGCTGAAAATATTGAAAATTGATTTGAAATTGAATGAAAAATTCTGTCATTGGAATTATTGTGGTAAACGTTGATACCTATACCGCAGTTAGGAGAGTCGGGAGATTTGGATCGATCAATAAATAAAAGAGAAAAGTTGGGTCATTTAGATGAAATAATGTCATTGAACATGTTATTGACAGTACGGGCCGAGAGATTGGAATGACTTTTAAGGATGCCGATCCCTTCTAAAATTGTTGGGGATAATGTGACGTGACTATATTTTAATTTGTATAAAGGAAGAAGATCATTTTGGATAATTTGAAGCTCTGAGAGAGACTGCTTTTGTGATATATTACAAAAATAAACGATCTTCCTAATAATCACTCAAATCTATGCTTTCCACAATGGATTTATATCAAAAACAAAGAAAAAATATAGACTCCGACTACGACTCCGTTCATATTATCACGCGGCGGCCATATTGTCGGCCATCTTTGATGCCTGCTGCGCCATCGAGAATAAATTTGAATTAATCGGGGAGGCTAGAAGCTATGCAGTATTCCGTTATGTCAAGAACGAGAATGGCCCAAGCGATTCTGACCTTGTTCCTCATACAATTTCTTTATACATAAGGGATAAAATCGCTTCAAAAATCCGAACCCGCTGGGAGGTCTACGGCCTGCGACGGGTTAAGCGGGAAAACCTTACATGTGGGATAACTTGAGCCATTCAGTCTTCAAGAGACCGAAAAAACCAAACCTCATAAGCATGAAAACTTATTAAGAGGGTTCCACTGTATTATTAAGATCAATGATAGATTAGTTCAGAATCTTGGAAGAATGATTGTACTGTTGTTAAGTGAATGAATTTTTCTCCATGCAGGAGGCCTAGAGAAAAATAATTTCCCTAATTAATAAGGTCCTAAGTCATCTTTGGGGATACTATATGGAGGGTTTAATAAAATTAAGGAGAGGAGGTTCTGGGAAGGAAAAATAATGAGGGGCAAGTGGGAATCTGAGGGTAGTGTGTCCAGGAGTGACAGACGTACGAATCTATTCCTCCCCACTGCGGTACTAGAAGATGGGTCGAGAGAGTCCAGCTGGAGAAGTCACAGGGTTTCCCCCAACCGGCCTCTCCCAATCCAGCCCACCGCCCATCATGCAGTTTGTGGGCAGACGCAAACGCCGCCAAGACCACGACAAACAGTTTCCACCCCAACTCATCAAAGTAGCATTTCAACATCACTTTCAAAAAGTCATTAAAATGAATGATTTAGTTTAAAATAGACCATGACCTAACCTAACGCAACCTATTTAACATTTTTTTTTTTCACGTTTAATGACTTTTCAAAGGTGTTTTGATGAAGTGGCATGTTATTGAGTTGTCCGGTCGTCGGTCAAACATCACCAAACATGCTGTCACCAAAAGTAGTGACCCATGGCAGAGGTGTTTGTTTTCCATGAATGGTTCCGGGGGCGGCAGTACCCATATCCGCCTCCCAAAATGAACTCTTACAAACCTTACTCGTTATATCGAAATTTACACCAGATATGTTGAAAGTATATATATGTACTGGTAATTCCTCATTTATGTGGCTCAAAAGCCTTCCCAAAGCGCGACTCAGTAATCCTAAACATAACCAACATACGAATTTATTTTTTTAATGCGAATACAGCACAAGAGTCCAATTGTCTGGAGCCATTGAGACTATGGCCAATTGGGGTATGTTGTGAGGCTGAAGGTACTGGGGAGGGAAAGGAGACAGGAAGAGGAAAGTGGGAAATTACCTGCCTATTCAGATCTGGTCACCAAACACGGTTAAAGCCATTTCAAGCAACGTTTCAATTCTGAATGGTGGTCTTTACCAGGGCGAAACTGAGAGTATATTCATTCCACTCTGGAACATGCGGCAAATATATTGTATTAATTAATAAATTGTAAAATAACACAAATAAATCAAATAAAATTTATTTGCGCATGCCGGGATTTGAACCTATCACTTCGGGTTGCTAGTCAAGAGACTCACCCATCCATGGACGGCCAGTAAGGAGAGCCTTACCAGCCTTTGTAATATTTATAGGCCATTGTAATATTTTTTGCAGGGTACAAAAAACTAGGTAGCATATAGAAAAATATAGAAACCTGTGTGAACTGCCCACATTATTCTAAAGGCCGAGCCTCCAACTTCATCAAAAGGTTTCCGTCTCGACAAAACCTCCCACAGGATTATTCCCCACGAGAAAACATCACACTTCTCTGTATATGATGATCCTTCAAACACCTGAAATGAGAAACATCAGAATATAATACCAAAGGATGAAATAACACACATTCAATTATTTATTTAGGAAACTAATACCAATTTCTTATATAACCACTGGAGCGACAGAGCAATTAAAATATTTTTTCTTGGATTGCTAAAGAAAATTTTGCGACCCACATTAAAAAAAATTATACCTCTGAATTTGAATATGGAGACATACAAACTGATAATAGGTCTGTGTAGCCAATGAATTTCCCTATCTTTTGTCTATTATCACATATTTGTAGGATTTATAAAAAAAATATAATTAAATCTTTAACCTTAACATATTTTAAAGAATCTAGAGAATATTTATTTTGTTATATTTTGAATGTACAATATATTATATAGTCGTTTTAATATAAAAAAAAATTGAAAATTTGCCACATTTTGGCAACAAAGCAATCCGAGGTTTTTGAAATAGTGCCATAATGTGGCAAAAAGCGCTCGAGTGGATAAAACATTATTTAGGTTGGGTTGTTTCAAACCCTCTTCACATTTGATAACCATTAAATTGTGGATCAGTACCAATTGTTGACAATTGGATAGTTGAAATTGAACAAATAACTTGAAGCTTTCCTGGTAAAACTTTTAAAATAAAATTTTATTTGCAAACCTATCATTACTATAACTGCTCTTAACCTTCCACAGGGCTCGTTGTCGTAAAATTTACGACAAATGCGCCTCATCGCTTTCCCCAGTTTTATCTCTTATTCGCAAGCATCGAGCTTCAAGCTATTCGAGGGTCAGTGTCTCTCTAAACTGCAGACGTACCGGGTGTGCTTAGAAGTTTTTGTTATTCATTGATATTTGGAAATTTCCGTAGAGCGTAAATTTTACGATTCATGTCTGAAAGTGAGAAAAACACCAGAAAGCCTCGGGTAATACTGGACTACAACAAACCCAAAGATGGAGTGGAAACAGTCGACAAAATGCGTGCCACTTACTCGGTCTCTAGAATAACAAAGAGATGGCCATGTGTAGTTTTCTACACTCTAATGAATATTGGCGGCATAAATGCTCAAATTTTAAACAAATTTGCCTGTCCAGGAAAGGCTCCAAAGCATTGCAGAATTTTCGTAAAAAAAATTGGCATTGACCATGATAAAAGAGCATCTTATTTTCAGATCAAATGTTAAACATTTATATAAAGAAAACATAGTTTACATGGAGAAAACTTGATGACGTAAAATTTACGACTAGCGCCCGCTCAAGGGAAATTACTCAGCGCGCCCGCAGGAAGGTTATCACTGAACTATCGAGGTAATCTTTAGATCTCTCTGCAATTTGTCAACACCAATATATTTTACCAATATTGTTCTGAGCTTAGTCTGCTGGAGACCTCCAACCTTATTAAAGGCATGTCAACAGTAATGGTAAGTACATACTGGGTCAACGTATGTACGCTACGCTACGCATAACAATATCTGGACAACTTAGCAAACATACATTTTTAGAATCACACTGTCCACACGCATCGCATAGCGTAGCGTACATACCTCGAGCCAGTATGTACCTACCTTAATTGTCATACCTAAAATTGATTGTTGCTTTTTGAAGACTTGAATATATATTTTTTTTTTTAAATAAATGCTCAAAGGACGAAACTCTAATTAGCGGCTAAGTAGTGCCAGGCTAAGGCATTGCAGGTTCAATCTTCCGCTAGCTAAGTCCTTCACCACAATTGCAGGAGAAAGATTTCCGACTTTTAATGATTTAAATATTGTCAGATTTTTGGCAACAGTCAGTCTTTAAAAAATATATTTTCAATAGCTTTTTACCCCTTCCCGGGCGATCACACAAATTTTAAATCTTGAGAAAAAAATTCACCCATAAGGGGTTAATTATTTGTTTCCAGTAGTTTTGGAATTTCCCCCAATCTCATTTATCTCGCCCTACTATAATACTATTTCTTGTTGAATAATCAAAACTCTATTATAAAGGTATATGTAAGAAAATAAAATATACATATCATTGGGTTTTGAAATGAGAATATGGTTGGTTCCTACCCGAACGTCATTTATTCAGTTCCTACCTTTCCCTAAACATGTCTACTAATTGGAAACTGTTTGAAAAATGGAACCATAGGCTCATTCGGACTGGGCTAGTAGTTAAGTCGAGTAGCGAGTAATTTAGTAACTAAACGTGTCCGAACATCATAAATTTAGTACAGTAGTTTAGTCAATGGTTTTTAGAGTCAATCCAGCATAGCAGTGTGATTTTTCATTGCTTTTATTAAAACTAACTAACTTTTATTAGACCTTGTTATCTTTTTTCTTCCCTTACATTGTCTTGTGTCCTAACTAGGTGGTACTATATGAAAGTAAATCTTTCACATAGTTCCATCAAACACCACTTCATTCTTTTTTGCCTGTTTTGCAGACCATTTTTTAAGTTTATCTGAAGCTACATTATCGTGTGTAGTTTCGGAACCATCACATGTTACATAAGTGAGTACATAATTACGTTATAATTCCACTGTGGCATAGTTCAATTTCTCTACCAAATAAGTCCTTCATCATAGCACAAACAACATTACCCAATTATAATGATGGCAGTAGAAGTTTTTCAAATATTGTCATGGTATTTGTAATCGGGAAATGTTTGTCTTTGTTTAAAAAATAAAAATTATACCTCAGGTGCCATCCAAGCTGCACTCCCTTTATTATTGGTCATATAGGTTGCCTTATCGGCCGCTGTACCAAAATCACAGATCTTTAACCTCAACCCGCCCATCACCAGCAGCAGGTTTGGTGGCTTCAGGTCGCGGTGAATGAGAGGTTTTGGGCGCATTGAATGTAAATATGCAACCCCCTGAAAATGATCAAACAGATTAAGTACGCGAATTATTATGCGAAACAGGAGTGGGTTCGCAGGAGGAAAGGACGGGGGGGGTGTATTATTCGGGGGACACAGGAGAGAGACAGCGGGGAAGGAGGAAGGGGAACGAGGGCGTGGAAAGGGATGCATGGGAAAGGATACGCAGGGAAGGGGCGACGGAGGGGTGAGGAATGGGGGAGGGGCAGAGAGAGGGATTGCAAAGGAGACATAGTAGCGGTAGGGATTGCAGGAGGTAAATTTGGAAAATTCATGTTTCTCATATGGACGGCTATATTTGGCCTACTCCTGCGTCTGAAAATTTTTAAAATATTGTGTATTCAAAAGCACTTTCAATAAACAGAATTAAAATACAAACACTTTCATCCTTTGAATGGCATTGCCACGCATGCCAGGTAATCAATAGTTCAAGTATGAAAAACATTTGCCTCGCAAACAGGAAAACTAATGATATTATTAAATACTAAATCATCAGTAGGGGGAAAATTACCAAAAAATATTAAACAATATCAACAGTTTTATGCATATCTGCCTGCACAAAACGCAACTGTCAGTGCTCTTATTTGACGTGCAAAATTTAACCAGACCCTATCTTGATGTCGCTGAAGATAGAAGGTGGTCGTAATAACATGCATCTTTACTAAATGATAGAGATTTTGGTAATATTAAATAATACAATAGGCACATCTTCTATGACCTTTGTCCGTTGCGAGGTTTGAGGTACCTTTTCATATAAAAAAAAGTCTAGAGCAAGCAAGTAGATTATCTTATGAGAATACACACATAAAAAGTAAATAAGACACTACGTTTGTTCTCTATCAGCTTTACGTCTATCTCTGAAGGTGGAGAAATTGTACAGAATTTTGAACAAGGGTAGAATCGTAACTTCACAGACAAATGTCAATATTATAAAATTGGAAAGGTTTGTTAGCATAAAAAGGTACGGTTATGTTGGCTGCCTGCTTATTGATAAGGGACTACGATCAGTTATTGTGCAACAATTAGTGCATTTTAGCATGTTCAGGCGAGGAAGACATGAAACTAAGAATTACCACATTGCCTGATAAGACTAGTACGACATTGAGCATTACAACAAAACAAATTATGAATTCAATGTACATTACCTCAGCACATTGTCTAGCCCAACTCATGGCGTGGGCGGCCTTATATCTAGGTTTGGGATTACAGTGCAGAACGTTGTACAGCGAGCCCCCTTCGGCAAATTCCATGACGAGGCAAACATGGCCCTTGGTGCAAGCCCCATACAGCTTTACTATGTTTGGATGAGACACTCTTGACAGCTGCCGGACTTCTACACTAAATGCCTTTCGTTCTGCCTCGGAATTTATATGTTTCACAGCCACATGAGTTCCTCTCCATAGTGCTTTCCATACTACCCCGAAAGCGCCCTTTCCCACCACCTGTGGATGTCAAATAAATATTTATTTACAGTGGCTTGACAACCATTTTTCTTCGCAATATTTTTCGATCAATTAAGCAAAATAGGATAATTTATTCTCCGTATAAATCTTTGTGCGGCTAGGAGTAATGTATAAAGCATTCATTTGACAGCTTGTTATTGAAAATAAGCTGCAAACTTACTTGTATTTTCTGAATTTCATCATAGTCGATTTCTTCTAACTTTTGTTGCATGATGGGTCCATGTTGTATTTGCGAAGCCATCAGTCATGGGCACCATCACATAAAATTTTATGACTCCATTAAAACCATTTTCTATTTAATTTCTGCAGATATATACAAACTATCAAAATAGTTCACAATATTTCTTGGTTATGTTACTACGAATATTGTTTAGAATGAAGGATGTTATTGAGAGACATCTGTTGACCGACAAGTTTACAATCTGCAGTTTTGATTTTATAATAACAGATGGCGCTGTTCGACGGTGAGGAACGTTGGAACATAACTGATATTAGTTTTAACGTACGCTATTATGACCTTTAACTTTTTATATCTGATATGAAATTTTGTTGTAAGTCGTAAAACAAAAAATATGAAAAACAAGAAGTCACAACTTTACGTTTTTCGCAGGTAGGGTCGGCGGAATCTGGTAAAAAATATTCTCGTAGTGCATAAAACCATGGAATATACATTGGAAAAGAAGCAAGAAGCCACGAAACGGCAATACAGCGTACAACCCACATTCCATACTTGAAAATGAAGCATATTTTTAATGTACTTGATCAAGGCTCGTAGAAAATGTATTTATAAAGGTTAGCTTATCGAGAAGGCAGAGTGGCGACTGGCCAAACAGTCGCGACCAGTCGTGACGTAGCTTGAAGTCCAATCCCCACCGGCAGATTTGAATTTGGTGCATTACAACTAATGGCGTCAAGCGACTCTGAATGCATACGTTTGTAATTTATTATACTAATTATTATGTATTAAAACTAGTAAACTGGCCACACGTTGCAATACATTGGTCGCTTGGTACTTGATAGCTAAACGCAGACCTCAACTACCTTTTGTCACAATAACGCAGTGAGTGGGGCCGTAGTGAAATTAATTTTGGGTACATTGTAATATTTTTATTAACCAATACGTGTTATTTATATAATACTAGCTAATACCCGGCTTGCTTTGCAATTCCAGTTAAATAAAGAAATTGTTTCTCCCTGCGCGTCCTTCCTCATTTATCCCCGTTTTTTCGTCCCCGTTCCCTTCCCTCCTGCGTTCCCCTTTACCTTCCCTGCGTTCCCCCTCCCTCGTCCCCCCTTCCACGAACGCTCCCTCCTTAATTCCCTTCCGCCCCTTCCGGATTCCCCTCCCCCTCCCATCTTTTTTCCCTGCCGCTAAACTCCATGAAAACCCAAGCCGACGTAAGACGGCCGGCGTAGTCCAGCGGTGGGGCGTTGGACTTCCATTCCGAAGGTCGCGGGTTCGAACACGGCGTGCGCAAATAAATTTTATTTAATCGATTTGTGTTATTTCACAATTAATTATTTAAAATAATATATAGTATATTTGCGGCACGTTACAGAGTGGAAGATACTCTTAGTATCGCCCTGGTGTAAGACCACCATTCAGAATTGAAACGTTGATTGAAATGGATTTAGCCGTGTTTAGTGACTAGATCTGAATAGCCAGGTACTTCCCCACCTTCCTCTTCCTCGTCTACTTCCCCTCTCCACTTACCTACAGCCTCATAACATACCCCAATTGGGGATGCCATAGTCTCACTGGCTCCAGACGGGAGCAGTTGGGACTCTTGTGAGGTATTCACTATAAAAAAAAATAAAGCGAAATGGCTTTCAAAGTTCGACCCCAAACCCAATTTAAAAAAAAAAAGTAACTGTTAGTAGATTTTGTCATTGTTACCTCTTCAGACCACACTTTTTAGTAAGAATAAAAATAAATCAATGGGTTCGGCGCCATATATCCTGAGAAAATGGCCTTCAAAGTTCGACCCCATCATGTCCATAATATAAATAGTTATGATTTTTCCACAAATGCAACATTTTTTGCAAAGCCTGAGGAAACTTTCGAAAACTTCGACTCCAAAACTTACATTTCGCCCCGCAAGATCGAGGATTTTTCCACTATTCCATTGATTACTTTGATGATTCCACTCTATATTATCAAACATTTTTGTAATAATCCAACGAATGCCGTTGGCGTTAACAAACAACTGTCCAAATAAGCTAAACTATGCAGTCCACAATGTAGTGCTGGTACCTACCCTGATGCATGACAGTGAATCATGGAACTGGCAGAGGAATGATGAAAGTACACTGAATGCTGTAGAGATGACATCCCTGAGGTATATGTGTGGTAAAACCATGCATGATCGTGTGAGAATTAGATTAGATAGAAGATTAAGAAAGGGACCCTCAGATGGTTTGGGCATGTAGAGCGAATGAACGAAGAAAGGCGTGTAAGGAGAATATATGACGCAAATATGAATGGAAGAAGAAGTCGTGGACGCCCGAGAAAGACATGGCACGATCAAGTGAGCCGGATACTTGAGTCGGGCCATGTCAAGAGTCGGAATAATAATAATAAGAGCATGTATGAGAAGATGTATGAATATAAATGAAGCAAGGAGTGTATGCCAAGATCGAGTTGTTTGTCCGTCCTCTCTGCCTACCCCTGCGAGGAAACGGCGTGATGGTTAGTTAGTTAGCCCTTGAAAAAAGGATTTCAAAATAGTTTGACCCGAAGCCTTGCATTTCGCCCTGCAAGAATGATGATTTCAAAGTAGCTTGACCCAAAGCCTTGCATTTCGCCCTGCAAGAATGATGATTTCAAAGTAGCTTGACCCAAAGCCTTGCATTTCGCCCTGCAAGAATGATGATTTCAAAGAAGTTTGAGCCGAAGCCTTGCATTTCGCCCCGCAAGAATGATGATTTCAAAGTAGTTTGACCCAAAGCCTTGCATTTCGCCCCGCAAGAATGATGATTTCAAAATAGTTTGACCCGAAGCCTTGCATTTCGCCCTGCAAGAATGATGATTTCAAAGTAGCTTGACCCAAAGCCTTGCATTTCGCCCTGCAAGAATGATGATTTCAAAGTAGCTTGACCCAAAGCCTTGCATTTCGCCCTGCAAGAATGATGATTTCAAAGTAGCTTGACCCAAAGCCTTGCATTTCGCCCTGCAAGAATGATGATTTCAAAGAAGTTTGAGCCGAAGCCTTGCATTTCGCCCCGCAAGAATGATGATTTCAAAGTAGTTTGACCCAAAGCCTTGCATTTCGCCCCGCAAGAATGATGATTTCAAAATAGTTTGACCCGAAGCCTTGCATTTCGCCCTGCAAGAATGATGATTTCAAAGTAGCTTGACCCAAAGCCTTGCATTTCGCCCTGCAAGAATGATGATTTCAAAGTAGCTTGACCCAAAGCCTTGCATTTCGCCCTGCAAGAATGATGATTTCAAAGTAGCTTGACCCAAAGCCTTGCATTTCGCCCTGCAAGAATGATGATTTCAAAGAAGTTTGAGCCGAAGCCTTGCATTTCGCCCCGCAAGAATGATGATTTCAAAGTAGTTTGACCCAAAGCCTTGCATTTCGCCCCGCAAGAATGATGATTTCAAAATAGTTTGACCCGAAGAATTTGTAGTTGGCGTGGTCCAGTCTTTGGACTCCCAATCCGAAGGTCGCGGGTTCGAACCCGGCGTGCGCAAATAAATTTTATTTGATTAATTTGTGTTATTTTATTTATAATGTATAGTATATTTGCGGCACGTTCCAAAGTGGAAGGTACTCTCAGTAGCACCCAGGTGTAAGACCACGATTCAGAATTGAAAACGTTGATTAAAATGGCTTTAGCTGTTTTTGGTGACCAGATCTAAACAGCCAGGTACTTCCCCACCTCCTCTTCCCCATCTCATTTCTCTCCCCACTATCTTCAGCCTCACAATATACCACAATAGGGGATGCCATAGTCTTACTGGCTCGAGATGTGAGCATTTGGGACTCTTGTGCGGTATTCATATAAAAAAGAAATAAAAAAATACACACTAGAAATGTCTTTCACGTAGATTTTAATGGAAATCAATGTCGCCATTGACTTAATATCATTTGGTTCCAGCCCATTTGGCACGCGCTTTCCGTAACACTTGCCAGACGTCTTATACCCGATTTGCCGAACTTTTGATTCTATGATGCTGGGTCTACATCTAGCTAAGATGGCACGACATACTACATAATATATAACCGTTGGAATCAAGTAAGTACCTAAGTATCATCGGATGGCATCCTTGGTTGGGAAAGGGAAGCAGAGATCATTCACAGATGAGATAGGCCAACAATTTGAAATTTGCAGGCTTGCAGACAAATATCTGAAAAAAGAATAGTGCCCCGGTGCGGGTTTGTTTTTTTTAATTAAAATTTAAATATAGTTTATTTTGAGATTGATGAAATTTTGCAAACTTAACTTTTAAAACAAGAGAAAGGTCGCTGTCTAAAAGAGATATCCCCTTTCCTACTAACGCATTATAAAGCGCGGGCAAGGCCGGGAATTTCAGCTAGTTATCAATAAAAGTCATGACTCAATATTCACATTTATTATGATTTATTGGTGAAATTCTAGATGATAAGATAAGATATGACAAATTACTTAGCGGATGTGTAAGTGTAAATAGGGTAACTTCGGTACATAACTTTAGGAAATGCAGGTTGTTGGATAATGATTATTTGGAAAGTGTGCGAATTGTTTTAATATCGCAGAATGCCTACAGGGAGTTCTATGACATATAAATATATAACTATAAAATAATATATATCATTATGATAGCAAATATTACATTTAAAACATGGAAATGTTTAAATAATATCGATGAAATTTATGCTTAATATATAATATAATAAATTTTCTTGCCATCATTGTGCCATCCAGTCGTTTATCAAATTACATCGTTCACTTTAATTATAGACAAAAATATCTTTTATTATTTATAACTAATTCCTTACAAGTAATTATTTAATCTATGAAAAGAGATACATTAGTTGCCATCGATCGATATGCCAGATGCCTAGAGAAAAATAATGTAATGTGATATTGGCATTGGAGAACATTATTTTGTTGCGAGTGATTTTATTGACGCAGAGATGTACTTGTACTTCAATTGTATTGAACATATTAGGTACCCATGATATGGACTTGTTTAGAGTGATGAAAATCGTCTAATTACATTATTTTATATATATACACTGGGAGGAATATTTAAATATAATCTCCTTATTTCTACCACATAGATTTGAATAAAGATGCGTGAAGACTTCGCCTTATAGACTGCAATTAGAATTTACAGTACCATGCGGCGGGACACGGGGAATCCCTGGTCCCTGTTGGGCGAGGAGCGCAGCAGCTCGTTGAGGGTGAAGAGATCCTCGTGGGGCCGGTAGTTGAAAGGGGAGCGCTTCTTGGCGACCATGAACCTCTTGGAGAGATGGTTCCTGTTTCCGAATCCGGCCCATTGCCTCTTCCTGCGCAGGTTCTGAAGGTTCTGAAGGTAGGCAGGTTCCGCGGGGATGATCTCTGGGAAGTCGTGGGTGTATTGGTAGTGTCCCTTGGGTTGCATAGCCAAAGGCCGCGCGGCGTAGTAGGGCCGGGTGAAATGAGAGGGTAGAGCTGGCTCTTCCATCCACCTCTCGTCAGTTTCTTCTCTATCTTCTCCAGTGTTGTCCTCGAAAGGGTCAGCTAGGTTGTAGTTGTTGTAATAGTTGTCTGAAGGGTAGTTGGGAGATTGCTCGTTGTTGCGTCGCTGCTGTGCCTCCCACAGAGACAAGAGCGCCAGTATATCTTCAGACCGCATGTTGGATTCCCTCTTGAATCTATTGATGGTGGAGTATCTCGGAGACATCTTGCTTACGCGGCTGAGCGTGGCACCCAGGTCTGCCCTGAGGGGGTGGGAGTTGGCCCTCTTCCTGCGAAGGGCGAGGCGAGAGGGGTCCGCCGAAGGAGGCTCTCCGTATAGCTCGGCGCGCATTATCACGTGCTCTAGAGCTCCCGTGTTCACCCTAGGGGGCTCCACGTCGGCTCGGATTGGCTGGCCATCGTACGCTGAAAGAAAAACATAAACATTCGTGTTGCATACTTAAATTTTTGAAAAACATTACAAAAATAAGCTTGCAATTTTAGATGTTGATGTATTAAGAATACTAAATGGAGAAAAATGTTATTCTAAATTACAATCATTTTATTCGTAAATAACGGGACTGAAGTTCTTACGAACAAATTAACAGGGTTTCAATGTTTATTGGCGGGAACATGTAAGAATAATTTGTTGGTATACGTACGTATACCAACAAATAATTTTTTTGTTTGTAAGAACTTCAGTCCCGTTTTTAACCGTTTTTACGAATAAAATGATCGTATGTTATAATAACATTTTTATCCGTGTACAAGCCCCTAGAAGAGAAGTCGACACAGAGATAATATATCTTAGTATTAGAAAATACAAGCATAACACTCTATTGGTCAATCAATTCATCTTAAAATCCTTATTAGGTACCATCATCAGTCAGCGCCATCGGATACGGTTCTAGGTCATTCTTGTCGCTTTTGTTGAGGAACAGCGACTGGCCGTCGTCCTTAGGTTGGTCCCAGCTATCGGGAAGGTCCACAGAGTCTCCGGATGAAGAGAGGCCGGCAACGGTCCTCTCTGGCTGCTGAGTTGTCAGCCGCTCTCTGCGCCCTTCCTCGACGTCTCCGATATCTATAATACAAATCCATTGCATACTATAGTGGCATGCGTGGCTTCATGACCAAAAACAACTATAATATTATTTTATTTTATTAGATTAATGGAATCTATGGGCTTAATACGAAAATTTCCCTAATGGGCTTTTATATGAAAATTTTCCAGTTGATTACGGTATTTAGGCCAACATGGTAATATATAGTTTTATTACCAACTCGTATGAAAAAGTGCATAATATGTAACTACCAATAACGAAATTCAGTGAAAATTAGTAAAATACCAATACGATGATTAAAATTTAATAACAATAATAACATAAGCCTAAAATAGTAAGTAAACGAAAATATAGCAAATGTGTGCGTTTATACTTATAATATTAATTATGTGAGTTACAAAACAATAAAACAAAATAAATAATAATTAAATTTACTCGTAAGGTATAGAATATTATAGCAGAGATTTAAAAAGATAATAAAAGTTGTACCAATAAAAAATTAATAGAATTTGGCAAAATAAAAATACTTTGTTAAAATAGAATTTCAATACTAAGATCTGGCATAAAAAAGTGTAAGGTATAAAATCTAGCTGGGAATTTCCTTCGGAAAAGGGAATACACAAGTATAGTATAGGCAGGGTTGGGCAGTATATGAATTTCTTGTAATTGAAATACGTATTTAAAATACAGGGTGTTAAGGTACGTACTCGAGTTACTTTAACCAGTGATTCCTGACATTATTTGGAGTAAAAAATGTAAATGAAATTTTGGTCTCCGCTGACTTTTTTATGTCAATTTTTTTTTTTTCAAAATATTTTTTCTTCAAAATCAAACAAAAAAAAAATTCTTTCACGTGACCTTATTGGTCACTCAGCCGAGTTACCGCCCCACCACTTACCCCGCCCCCAACTACCCAACACCTACTATTATTTATGTTTTTGTAGAAAAAAAAAAAAAAAAAACATCAAAAATGTCACCGGAGACCAAAATTTCATTTACATTTTTTACTCCAAATAATGTCAGGAATCACTGGTTAAAGTAACTGAAGCACGTACCTTAACACCCTGTATGTACAAATACGTATTTGGTATTACTTCCTAAAAATGTAATTTGTATTTGGTATTTCAAATACCTGACGCTGAAGTATTTTGTAATTAGTATTTCAAATACTCATGGCTTCAAAATTCATTTTCACACATTTAGCAATCGTATGATAATGAAAAATAAGCTGACTATAGGCTAAAAACACTAGAATCCAGAGCAAAATATATTCATTTTTATAGTTGGCCACTTTATTGTATCTACCGATTCGATTAAGTTTTTTAAACTGTCGCCTGAAATAAATGGAGTCATATTGGCGTCATGTTATTCTAGTTACAAAATGCTTTGCAGAAAGCATTAGACGAGAGGAAAAGAATTCAAAATCTTGCAATTCATGCTTTGGAGGCAAATCACAAAAAAAACATGAAATAATGCCTGAGAGCAGCAGGATTAGCAGTACTAGTAAAGAAGATGATGATTTTATTGATTTTGTGAACAGGGACAGTGATCAACCACAAACATCAACAATGGAGTTAGTCAGCTTTATAAACAATAAAAGTAAAGAGCTTATCATTCTTGAAAGCTATCCAATTATAAAAAAAAGTGTTCATACAATTTAACAGAAGTTTGTGCTCATCAGAAACATTATTTTCTTTAGCAGGTTTTATTCATTCCGCAACAAGAAATCGTCTGATGATGCATGTAAAAATCTAGTGTTCATAAAAGGAAAATTCTTATATTACTGGTAAATAGGCTGGACTGGATTAGTTTCTATTTACATTACCTAACACCTGGGTCCTATACCATAAAACTTTACAAGGCTACGAAGTGGAGCGGAGATGAGACGTGTCTTTTGAGCAATTTGATTAGTCAATTTTTGCACGTCTCTGCTTCGCTCTGTTTCGCTCTGCTCAGCTTTGCTTTTATGGAAACGCACTCTTAGATAAGGGTACTTACGACAGTTTATTGCAATCAAAGGTTCTGAAACTAATTTGTATTTTAAATAAAAATGGTTAAAATACTGTATTTCAAACACACGACTTGAAAGTATTTTGTAATTTGTATTTTAATTACAGCAAAGCATGTATATTGCCCAACCCTGAGTATAGGTAAAATAATATAAGTACTAAAGAATAGTGCAGTCTTACTATTAGGTATATAGTAGGGGAGTCTTACTATTTATTTATTTTGTATTTCACGCCCAGCTGGGCTTTTATATGTTATTCATTTTATTTTTTAATCACAAAGATCATCTCAATGTATCAATAAGAATAACAAAATTAAACAAATCAAAACCAAATCAAACAAACAAAATCAATATAGTAGTAGTACAGTCTTACTACTATTACACAGTACTATTAATAGTGCAGTCTTACTATTATATAGTAATCGAGTCCTACTATAACATAGTAGTGTAATCTCACTAGTATAATGGTAGTGCAGTAGATTGATTATACAGTAGATAGTGAAGTCTTACTATTTTATAGTACCACCTAGTGCAGTCTTGCTATTTCACAGCCTTTGAATACAGGTAAAATAGGGTTTGATAAATGACAAAATTCGTGAAACTTTGGTCATACATATTTCATCTTAGCAGTATAAATGAAGATCTGTAGAATCCGCTCAAAAAAAGTTAGTTTGCAAACACGTATTTTCCAAAATTGTCTCCATTTATACTATCAAGATAAATGTATTACCAAATTATTTTAATAAAATAAACTAAAATAGTTTCATTAATGCACCAATTTTGTCACTTGTTTTGTGCATTTTGATACTATTTTAGTTTATTTTATTAAAAGGATGAGGATGCGTGGCTTTGCGTCATCCCGCGAAGAAACTAGTTTGAAGACGTCAAATTGCCATAATTCTAAAAAGTACAAACTAATCAAAGAGAACCAATTTGTCAATATAGAACGATAGACATAAAAAATCTTCATAAGTTTATAGAAAAATAATTTTTATTTGAAATTTATTTGCAGTTTTTACACTCCATGCAATGGAATCATAAGTAAATCTTTATTTTCATTCATTGGTTTTATTTAATTTGCCCCAAGCAAAATAATGTTTCAAAATTTAAAACCCACTTACACAAAAAAGATGCATATTCTTAATTTTGGTGTACGCCCACAAACCTAAACATTATCGCGAAGAACTTATAGAGCTTTAAATTTATAATAATTACTTATTAAAATTCCTGTTAGATTGCTATGGCGGTTTCATAATATCTTTGGGAAATGAAACAGCTGTTGTCCACAAAAATAAATATTGTTATAACTTTCAAAAATCGTATTTGATTTTGAAAATAATAAATGAGAAAAAGAGAAATATTTCAAGATTCGAAATCGTATATAACAATGTATGCAAAACATGGCATGTTATAAATAAACACAATTTATAGTTACACATACCTGGCAATATAGGAATACCAAACAATGTGTATTTTTAAATTTATTAATTCGCTATAGTTTATTTTAGTGGAAGTTAGCAGAACCCAATTCCGCTTTGAAGTACTTTTGCTGACTATGTGATAAAAAAATAAATGGCACCAGCTGTTGGGCGGAAGGCCAGCTAAAACCTTCCGCAAATATTTACAGAGTTGGTTTTAAGATAAGGTCGGCGAGTGGATAAATAACTACCTACCCTTCATCTGATGAAGTACCTAATTTTAATTTCCCACAAACGAAAAATCATTTTGCAAGGATTCATATTATTCTATGAAAAGCAAAACTCCTACACATAATTAATAAAAGAAGTCTTAAAAATAGTAATATCAAAAGCATCATTAAATATCATAGTAGAGAGTTGCGAGGCAGGTGCCCCGTAGGAAGAAAACATGGTCGGAAAATGCTTTTCTTTAGAAGTAATAACTTCCTTTAAATTTATTCATGAAATATGACTGAAAATTTTGTTCAAGATGTTCAAAAACATTGACTTTGTGCAATGCATATATGTAGGCGTTATTATGTACGAAAGTACAATAATATTATTTGTTTTTCTGCGTTGACCTTTATGTTATGCTTCCTGGATTTTTTAATAATTCCCGGACCGGTGCCAGCCCGCTTATATATGTAACTATATAAAATGCATAATAAGAAAATGAAGGCTTCATGGTACATCGCCTATTGCGCACTTATGTATTTCAGATCTATAATGTTATGTATCAGTATGACGGAGCAAGGGGATATACATATATATGTATAAGGTATAATGTGATAACCTTATCTAAAAGTTGATCCGTTTTCAATGTGTGATGATAAGTGTAAGTTTTCTTGCAAGCAAGACCAAGTACCCAGCCGTGACCTTTCGGAAGTGGCGGGTCTGGCGTTATTGCTTCTCAGTGTTAATCATCTTACCTTTGTTTCCATGGTCTGCAATCTCTCCAGGCGGCTTCGGGGCAGCGTGGACTATCAAGACAGCAGAGCAGATCACCCACAGAACATGGGAGAAGTTCATGATTGGCAGGTAGCGGGTAGCGGGTGGCAGGTAGCGGTTAGGGGTCGCAGGTCGGGCGGTAGTCAAACCGTCCACAGCGTAGCGCGAGTCAGCTCCTTGTGTTACAGGTTGCTCATCACCCGGGTCCGGTGTTATTATCTAAACAGATGGGCAAGGGGGTGTTTTCCCGCTCAAACATAGCTTCATCCCTCGCACCCCCGCGGCAGACGTGGCGCGCGGGACAGGGATGGACGCAAAGGCGGCTGTCGATATTTACAGAACCTGCGCATTGCCGTCTACGTGCTCGGGGGGAGAATCACTCGTGATCGGAAAATAAAAGCAAGTTTTCCAAAAAATTCTTTGATTATAATTTTTAATCCAAAATTTTATATTAAATCTCTAAGAAAACTGTCAACTGGCAACTGTCTTTGTATGACAATGTGATGGCCCGCACACTTCACAATCACTCAAAAACCCGTTGTCAATGGTAACGCAAGCAGTGACTCGCGACTCGCACTGCTGATTGCCGTGGCCGGCCGTTGCTAGTTGCCAAGAGGTAGAAACCAGCCGGTTTTAGTTTGGTTTCAGTTGCCTCGTCAACGGAGCGCCTCATTGACAGCCCTGATAACAGAGTTAATTCCCAGTAGGTACTTACCCAGCCATTTCAAACTTGAATGACAAACAAATTGAAGGTACCTAACAATGATCCCAATACAAAATTACTGTAAACATTTCAACTCCTAGAATCTAACGAATGCAAATAAAACTATGTATGTATCAATAGATATACTTGATGTTATTTTTTGGGATATATTTCGATATTATTTAAGAGTACGTATTTTGTTCATAATCTGTTATCTGTGTATCGTTGTATTATCACTTGAATGTAAAAGCCTTTTATGGCGTTTAAATAAATAAATAAATAATCTGTTATACTTCTTGTTGGTGTAATGGAGTAGAATTTGTAGGGATTCTGCTGTTATTTATCCAGTCAGACACTCGAATCTATCTGCCATCTGTAAGCTGTTCCGGTATTATAACAGAGATTTTTAAAAATAAAACGAATATATTTTGTAATTGGGCAGACCAAGACCCGAGATTCGGTTGCGGCAATGGCAATATGTTTATATTTTTCCATTATTTTTCACATCTTTGGAATCAAGAATATTCAAAAGTCACGAGCCGCCACCGCACGACTGTATTGTAGCTTATAAAATACGCAAAGTTTAATGTTTATATTTCAGGAATGAAGTCGCAGGTAGTACGAGAATAACGTATTGGGAAAGGTATATTACGAGTACGGGTATATAATACAAGAAAGGTTAAAATAGGATAATTGAACGTGGGCGAGAGGGGGATTGAGTTCAGCTGTGGAAAACCCCGCGTGGGAGGAAAGCGAGGAAGAGGAATGACGTCTTTCCTCAGATTATTCGAACAAATGAAACGTATTTTTATTGTAATTTCTGGCTCAAGACGATGGAAAAAGCAATTTGCTAATTTTCATGATGGCTGCCAAGTGTCACTTCAGGGAGGGGGCCCGGGGAAACGATTATTGTTATTCAGATGAGTGCGAAAAAAAAGAAAAATTTCCGTTAGATTTGTATAATTATTCTACTATTTTTTATGAGGACAGGCTTTTATCAGAAAAAACTAGGTAATAGCAACAGATTTCAAATAAATTTGTAAATCCGAAGTGGGCTTGTTAAAATAAGATTAATCTAAGCCTTGTCCAATAGTCCAGTAAGGTAAATGTTCCACAAGCCGCCGCACTTTTATTAAGCACATATTTTTGAAAATTTACCACGTTTCAATTTAATTACTTAAAGAAACAACGATTGACGTTAGGATAGATTGTAAAAGACGCAAAGTTCAAAATTTCCCATATAAAACGTTTCTATTGCCGCCATTTTTTTGTGTGGATTTGACATTCTTTGCGAAGTTTTGTTTCTATCTAAATACGTATGAATTACTTAGTTTACCCAAAATATGAACCTAATAACCCATTTTTAGCAAGTAAATAGTTATTTCTTGTAGTAATTGTTTGAAAATAGTGTTTGAAATAACTAACTAACTAACCATCACGCCGTTTCCCCGCAAGGGTAGGCAGAGAGGACGTATCGCCAAACTCTTGACATGGCCCGACTCAAGTATCTGATTCACTTGATCGTGCCATGTCTTCCTCGGCCGTCCCCTACTTCTTATACCATTCACACTTACATCGTATATTCTCCTTACGCTCCTTTCGTCGTTCATTCGCTCTACATGCCCAAACCATCTGAGAGTTCCTTTTTTTAATTTTACTCATTACGCTTACATCAGCCTTGCATTATTTTCGAATCTCCACATTTCTCACACGATCATACATGGTTTTACCATCCATACGCCTCAGGGATCTCATTTCACAGCATTCAGTCTACTTTCATCCTCTGCCAGTTCCATGCCTCACTGCCATACATCAGGGTAGGTACAAGCACTCCATTGTGGACTGCTAGCTTCGCTTCTTTGGACAGCTTTTTGTTAGCGCCAACGGCATTCAGTCCTCCATTAATGGAGTTTACCTGCATTTACCCTTCTTTCAATATCTCTATCAGCCTTATATCAGCAAATACACAAACTCATCCACCTGCTCCAAGTATTCATCGTTCACAACTATATTGCACACTGTTTTCGTACTCTCTCTTTCAAACACCATGACTAAGGAAATCTGTTCCTAAAAGTGCGGCGGTATGTGGAACATTTAATTCCAGTCATTTTAGGCAGTTTGTTGAAACCAATTCTCGTGTAGTTTTAATTTTTTTTTTTACTTTTATGTTTTTTGGGGTTCTATTATAGTTGAAACACATGGAAAAAGTTTTTTCGCGGCTTTTCCTGATCGGGTCCTATTTGAAAGCCGTAAACCTTACTACAATAATTAGGAAAACAACAAACCACAATTTATCCTATAATTTTATTAAAGGGGCATGACAGTGTTATGCCACTAAGTGGTGATTTGGAAATGTTTGGGAGTGGAAAAAGTTACAATGGCAAAGACACGGTAAAGTACCGAAAGCGAATTTTTTCCATGGTATCCCCAATTAGGGTAGCTGTGTGTTATGGAAAAGGAGTGGAATGTGAATTATTAATCACACGGAAAAAACACCAATCAGGCAATACATTTTCTAGGTCGAAGGGCAAACCAATAAATGCTTTCGATTTTTTCTAGAGATTCCAAGAATATTTAGGCGAAAATTTTTTAGTATTTACTAAACGGATTAGTTAACATTATATTGTTTTAAACATTATTTTAAACAAGTATTGTTTAAAACGGAAACAGTCATCGAATAGTTTTCGACCATCATTCTTAGGTGAAATCCAAAAGGTCCATTTGGCAATACGTACAACAGCGCCCAAAAAAAGCGGGTGCTCTATCTCGTTCTCAAGGCTTTATGCCCGTAAATTGATGATTTTGTAGTTTTTTTTGGTGTAGTTGACATCAAATCCTCTTCAAATCATCACTCTTATGGCCCTTACAGTCTAGGCTAATAGTTTACACGAGTATGAGTATTTTGGTAACTAAACGTGTACGAACACCATAAAGTTAATAGTTAGTAGTAGCATTTTGGTCAGTCAAGTGGCGAGTTACTTGCTACTCCACTTACTTGCTACTCGCCCAGTGCGAACACGCCTTTAGAGAAGGGGAGGGGAACCTGCGGCCCGCGAGCACTTTTGGTGGCCTGAAAGCGCCACAAAAAATACACTCAGAAAGCGATAACGATTTTTTTTCACGGTGTTTTAAATAAATTTTAAAGTTATTATTACTAAACATAGCTGACAGGAAAATTAATATCGTAAGAATATCTCTGTTTTGATGACAACTCTATTCAGGAAGGAAAAAAATTATGTGCTCTCTTTATATTGCTACACTTCTGCCATAAAAACAGGTAAATAATTTTTTTTTATTGGAAATAGTTAAATAAATATAAGATTATAAAGAAAATATTGCAGTCAATAAATTTGCTGTAAAATGCAGGAAAATCATTCACATGCTCTGAGTACAATATAATTTAAGCTGGTGGACTCCTGCACAGATCCGTATCTAGGTGAAAACCACTATTGTGTTCATAATGCAAATTCTTGTTGCTGATTCATCTGCTTTTCAAAGGGAACCATACACGTGTTTCAAGTGCAAAAATCGGAGGAAAATAATTTTAGTGTTATGGGTGTAGTATCAATTAAAGCTGGGGACTCGCTTGTAGATTCACTAGTTAATAGGTAAAACCAGTTTCATGTTTCGAATAATCTGTCAAAATTCCATTTCGAAGAAAACTTTCCCAATATTTCGAGCGGAGTAAATTTTTTTTTTCGAACCATATACTGCAAAATTCCTAATTCCTGAGAAAACCATACGCGTATTATGATAGTAATACTAATAAAAGCTGGGGACTCGCATGCAGATTCACTCATTATTTAAAACCAGTTTTGTGTTTAGAATGTAACGGTTAAATTCCAGTTGTGAATTCATCTGCTGACATATTTCGAAGGAAACCGTTATCTTATTCGAAGTGCAGTTATAAAATTCTAGTTGAGACTATGTATGTACCTACCACCAGAATCGGAAAAAAACCATTTTCATGTTCTGAGTGTAGTTTTCATTCCCCGCATTCAGACTTAATCTAAACCAGTTTCCGTTCAGAATATAACGATAAATAAAATAACAAGTTGCAGATTAAATAATAAGTTGCAGTTGCAGAAACTTTACATTTGAGTTGCACACCAAGTGCTGCATTGACTGTTCCGTGTGTGTGTGTGTGTGTACCTATTGTTTAAGCTTGTGAGCTCAGAATCAATCTTAAGTTAAAACCTGCCTTGTGTTCTAAACAGAGTGTAAAAATTCGAGATGCGAAATCCTCTGCTAACGTAATTCAATGGATAAGATTCTCGATTTCCGAGAGAAGACACAATTTAGTTGCAGAATTTGTGTATAATGGAGTCATAGGATATATATATATATATACAAAGAGAGGTGCATGAAAATCTATGTGCGGCCCGCGGGTGATACTACAAGCATCCAGATGGCCCCCGACGCCAAAAAGGTTCCCCACCCCTGCTTTAGAGCCTTGGGGTAGGATTAGAAGCTAAGAGTATGGATATTAGAGAGACGGCATGTGAAGTGTGCCCGCGCGCTCCAAGTGTGCCTTTTCGAGAATTTTACCCATACGGCTGACATTGGCTGTCACCATGGAAGATGGCTGCTATCGTAAAAATGTCGGAACGTATTAAACGACCAAAAAACAGCAGCCAATGTCAGCCATTTAAGTAAAATTCCCGAAAAGGCACACTTGGAGCGCGCGGGCACACTTCACATGCCGTCTCTCTAATATCCATACTCTTAGATTAGAAGCCGTTTTATCGAGATTCATAGGAACGAACCAACCGAAACATTGGATTTGTGGTAAGATTGATGGTCTGAGGACGGTTTAGTGAAAAAATTTAATTTATCATTTAAAAGAAAAAACTTAAACTTACATATAACATACCACCATTGGGGTCGAAAATAAAGGTCGTTTTCTCAAGCTCTGTGGGACCGAATCAACTCAAATGTTTTGATTTGTAATAAGATTGTGAACTGAAGGTTCAATGAACAAATTTACAATTTGAATCATTTTTGTGGAAAAAACATTAAATCCGCAATTGGTAAAATTTCCTTGAGGACGCACAGTGGACTGACTAGCACAAGCAAGCTAGACAAAATATTGTATAGTCTTCTATAACACACTGTATGAATTTGCATTTATGAATTAGTGTCATCATTAAAAAGTATCAAGTTTGTTCAAGTGATAGCGTTATTTGATTTTCGAAGTCACTGAAATTTCAGTAACTATAAAATATATTTTCTGAGTGCATTTTAATTTGAGAATTATGTAATTGGAATGATTACGAGGTGTACATTTATCATCTAGATCTAGATAATTGTACCTGTATGAATAGGCAGAGATTAATATTGAAAAATAAATGAAAGGAAATGCATAATATTTTATTTTAAAAGTTTTCGTAAAAAAAAAATATTATCAAATGAAATGGATACGCACTAAATACTAAGGATGGGTTGTTTCAAACATTTTTAACAATTCATCAAATATTTTAAGTTAATTTTCCCGTTTTGTGAAGTTGTTTTCAAGTTCCTGAATTATTTCAGTTTTATGAAGAAACTGGTCTGTAATAATATAATAATAGAACTTACACAGAACGTAAAAGTTTACTTAGAATATTTGTTGAATTGTATATTTTTAAACAACCCATTACTTATTATTATTTATTTACTTCATTTGTAACGATATCCAACTGAAATCATAATATATAAAAATTAATGTTTCTTTGTTTGTCCCTTAAGCGATACCGATTGCAATGAAACTTTGGTGATTTGTCGTGCACATGCCCGTGAAGATTTCTATGTACAGGGTGTTAATTTCCTGATATTATTTGGAGTAAAAATTGTAAATTAAATTTTGGTCTCCGGTGACGTTTTAGTTCTTTTTTTTTCAAAAAATTTTTCTTCAAAATCAAACAATTTTTTTTCTTCTAATTGTCGTGACTGGTCACTAATCTAAGTTACCAAATATCCCCACACTCCGCCCCTAACTTCCCAATACCTACTGATTTTTTATGTTTTTCTAGAAAAAAAAAAATGTCATCGGAGACCAAAATTTCATTTTCAATTTTTACTTCAAATAAAGTTAGGAATCACTGGTTAAAGTAAGTATAGTGCGTGAGCTCTGGCGTTATGAAATTATTTTCTATACCATGCATCCAATGAAATTTTGGTGAGTTGTTAAGTGCACACCCGTGAATGTTTCTATAAATAATAGTGAGCTCTGGCATTACGAAATATGTATAAAAAATTTACAATAAATAGCGCGTGAGTTGTTCGAAAAATATATGTGTTTCATATAGTTTAGCTAGAGGAAGGGGGAGTGAGAAGGGAGACGAAAAAAATAGGGGGGGTTAGCATGATGGGGAATTAAGGAAGGAGGAAGGTGGAGGTGGAAGGAGAACGCAGGAGGGGAGGGAAACGCAGTAGGTGTTGTCGCGGGAAAGGGGGACGCGAGAGGGGAGGAAGGTGGAAGGGGAACTCGAGAGCATGGGAAAGGACATGCTGGGAGGTGTGGGATAAATTTGGAAAATACATAGGTCTCACATGGACAGCTGTGAGACGAACGGTGTGTATTTCATACAAAAGATGTGTATCCAAAAGAACTTCAATAAACAGAATTAACACAAACACTTTCTTTTTAAACGCATGCTGGGTACTCGCTAGTATTCAATAAAAATGTGATAGTATTATCAAAATGACTGTACAGTTTGGATTGTTGTAAACGGAAGGGGCGCCCTCTGTTATTTTCCAAAAGAACCGATGGAGTTTCAAACATCATCCCCGATGAGTTTATGAAAGAAAATTTAAAGGTTTAAAAAACTTTAAACCCATTTTCCGAGCATTTTTTTTTTAATATTTTGAATTATCCCTGAAGAAAGTTTTAATTTTAAAGTTTTAACATGAAAAATCCAATTTTCCCAGAAGAAATTTTTTCAGAAAAATATAATTTTCCATACTTAATCAAACATTTACCACATGAAAATTACTTCCCACTTCAAAACAATAACCAAATCACAAAGACTAAATCTAAATTTTTGAACAATAATTTCCCTATCTTTTTCCGACCAATTTTTCTAACTGAATTTTTTCAATTTTTCCCGGAAGAATCTGAAGACCATTAAAAAACTAGGAGCCTTTGGGCCATAACCTCAAAAACTCATGCCAATCATTTGCTTATGTCAAGAGCGCGGCTGTTATCAAATAATGAACATTTCCCCTCCCCTTCACCCAGGCGTTGTCATGTTTTCCATCGACCACGGAAAGCAATAACATTGCGTCTTTGTGTAAGGTCACGCCCCTATTGACGATGTTGTAAGTCACTTGGAACAGAATGTTGTCGCAGGATACGATTGTATTGGAGGAAGGGACCCAGCTTTAGGTCTCATAGAAATCATTGTGTTTCCCTAAAGCGGCGTCTTCTCCGACGAAAATGTTTACACACTTTGTGGATAGTTAAGTCGGGGCCACACTGTTTTTACTTTCCGTGGCCCATGGAAAACAACAAACGTTGTGGCCCAGCTCCATGTTTTTAGTAATGTTTGAGGTATTGTTTGTGAAATTTTTCGCAAGAGACCGGCTTTTACTGTCATGGTTAGAAGTATGGTCTAAGCGGTGAAAGAGAAAATATCACGCTTTTATAAATATAAGCAAATTTAAAAGTAATCAAAAAGTACACATTTATCAATCCAAAGTTTCCGACCGCAATTTGAAAATCAATCACGAATCCATGAGAATTTTTTATTAATTGTTTTTACATCAAACGACTAAAAAGTTAGGTGACAATAATGTTTAAAATACATTCTAATAAGATATGTACTTATATATTATATGTGGGAATAAGTACATATCTAATTAGAATGTATTTTAAACATTATTGTCTAAAATACATTCTAATATATATAAAATACATTATAATAAAATATGTTTAAAATACATTCTAATAAGATATGTACTTATATATTATATGTGGGAATAAGTACATATCTAATTAGAATGTATTTTAAACATTATTGTCACCTAACTTTTTAACTTATATGTTTTTTTTCATTATAAATTATAAGTAATATTAGTTAGAAAAAACGTAAGGTTAGTCATTTTTAGAACTTTTTTATGTTAGCACGCAAAATGTGTATTTTTCAAATATTATGTTTATTTTTAATCATTAAATTTGAAAGCATATTCCATCACCTGTCCAAAACAGTTTTTAATTTTCGGATACATTCAGAAATATTCCATTTATTTGCATTTTATTGCAAAACGGCAATATTTCGAAGTTCTGTAAAAATATGATGCGTAGACGCGTCATGTTTGTAGCCACGCCTACAGCGCTCCAATATTCAAACAAACGCAATGTAGAAAAAAACAAATAATGTTCTCGAAATGTTGAAGGCGAAGTTGAACGTTTTGTTGAAGCTGGAGATCGGTTTTGTGGATGTTTTGGACCCATATTGAAATAGTTTTTTGATAACCTTGTTTGAATTACCTGTAATTCGTTAATGTATGTTTCATACGCATTTTCCCAGATTTCAATTAGGTATGAAACACACATTAACGAATTACAGGTAATTCAAAACAAGGTTATCAAAAAACTATTTCACTGTGGGTCCAAAACATCCACAAAAAATATATATTTGGAATAGGAGTTAAGATGATACCCGGTGGTGCAGAAATAGATTTTACTAAAATATTGCTGTCACTGTTGCTCTTACTCCACCGGATATTGAGCGAAAGGGACAATGCACTGACACCTAACTAAAATGGAGGTTTTGTATTCCCCACTTTTCTCCTCCAAAAGTGGACTGATTTTCATTTTTTTTTTTTACCAACTACATAAGAAAAAACTATTCTATGTCTGTACGTTTTACTTTTTTTAAAAAAACATTGTCTGGTTTGTATACTGAACATCTTTTGACGGCGTTTAAACCAGTCAATTTTATTGATTTTTGGAAGGTCATAACTTCTATAAAAAGTAACTTATCAAAAAAAAACAAAAGTACCGACACGCTAGTAGTTGATATCTATTTTATGCAAAAACAATATTTTCTCTAGGATTAAAATCCAGAGAGATAAATAGGGAATACGTTTGTATGGAAAAATCACCACCGGGTATCCTCTTAAGAACATGTATAACAAACTACCGTATTTGATCGGTCAGTGGCTGAGATGGCTTGGCGTTTGGGTCTGTCTCCCCCAGGCGTTGTGTGTTCAATTTCTCGGCTGGCTTTTTTTTTATATGAATACTGCACACAAGTCTTAACTGCTCCCGTCTGGAGTCAGTGAGACTATGCCATCCACAAATAGGGTATGTTGTGAGGAAGGTGGGGAAGTACCTGGCTATTCAGATCTGGTCACCAAACATGACTAAAGCCATTTCAAGCAACATTTCAATTCTGAATGGTGGTCTTACACCAGAACGATACTGGGAGTATCTTCCACTCTGGATCGTGCCGCAAATATACTAGATATTATTTTTTATTGATTAATTGTGATATAACACAATTTAATCGAGCATTAAATTAACTTGTGCATGCTGGATTCAAATCCATGACCTTCAGATTGCGAGTTAAGAGTCTTACCCCTGGACCACGGAGGCTAAGTTCTCCATCATGACGCAAGCAACATTTTACGCTTACTGTGGTGGTAGTAGGAGATTTTCAAATATTGTCAGGTTATTCGTTAACCAGGAATGTTTGTCTTTCTTAAGAGAAAAAAAAAGTAATATAATATTGGACTGCCAAAGAAATATATATACATACTTATAAAGGAGGGAAATGCTGACGAGAGGAGTGTGATTGTTGCACGACGACGCCCGTCCTCACACAGCCTTAGCCACAAAGGTGCTCTTGGACTCATTTGTTTGGGATGTTTTGAAACACCCCGTATTCCCCTGACTTGGCGCCTTTAGATTATCATATTTTCACCTCCCTAAAGGCACATATGGAATGGTAAAGGCACATGGTGGAATTAAATTTTTAACCGAAGAGCAGATGCAGACAGAGGTTCTCAAGTGGAGGAAGGAGCTGGCGGGAGAGTTCTTCGAGGAGGGCATAAAGAAGCTTGGACCACGGCACACTACAAAACACACTACACTGCATTCAACGAGATGGCGATTATGTGGAAAAATAGTCAACAGGTGTATCAACAGTGTCCTGTAAATTTTTTTAATCCACTTTTTCTGAAAAAATATAAGCCATTTTTAAAACTTTCTATGTTAGCATTTAAAGTTTTATATTTAAAAAAATTATGTTTATTTCGAATCATAAAATTGTCAAGTGTAATTATCACCTTTCAAAAAGTTTTTAGTTTTCGGATGCGTTCAGAAATATTCCATTTATTTGAATTTTATTGCAAAGCAGAAACATTTTGGCCTTCTGACAAAATAGGTCCGAGGCCTGAGAACACAAAAATCCTAAAAGTGTTTGAATTTTTAAATACATTTTACTAGAACGTTTCAAGTTTAAAGTTTATTACTTGTTGAGGCGGAACCATACAATTTAAATATTTGCAACAT
This sequence comes from Limnephilus auricula, assembly GCA_951813805.1. Classification (NCBI taxonomy): domain Eukaryota; kingdom Metazoa; phylum Arthropoda; class Insecta; order Trichoptera; family Limnephilidae; genus Limnephilus; species Limnephilus auricula. The sequence continues at coordinate 17,657,354 of OX638388.1, read as the reverse complement.
TATTTACAATAACGCCCTTCGTTCATGCAGCTACTTACAAGCGACTAAATCGCCGCTACTCGCTACCTGTCATACTATTTTGCTAGTGCAGTGAGTAGCGGCGTTTACAAACACTAATAATAGTATGGAAGGTACGAGAAGGTCGCGTTGCTTAAAAGTAGCTCCATGGAAGAACGGTGTAAATGTTCAAAATCTCCTACCATTTTCTCCCATCAAAACCAAAGTTTTCATTCAATTATTGCATAGATCGTTAAACTTTGTTTATTCAATTATTATTAATACTAATTCAATTATTATTACGTTCTGACTGGGCGAGTATTTTAGTCGAGTAGCGAGTATATTAGTAACGTATATAAATATTAATAAACATGTCCGAACACCACAATATTAGTAGAGTAGGCTAGTCAGCTCTTTAGTAGATTGAATCCATTTGGTTCTATTTTTTCGGTGAGTAGAGTCCCCCTCCACGCGTCCCTGTGCACTAACGTGCGCAGTTCATTCATAGACGCAGACACGCGTGATATGTCGTCCCGTTGGAGCGAAAATGCTACTCTAAAATTCTTTATTTTTGCGGCTATCAATCTATTTTCGTGTCAATAGTTTATTTATTTTCATCTCACTAATTTATTCTTCCACCTCTTCTTCTAAAATAACCATTCTTCTTCTTCTCGTGCCCTATCCGTTCAACGGACGTTGGCAGTCATGTTGACTATGCGGACTTTGTTTACTGCGGCCCAGAACAGCTCTACAGTAGACTGGCCAAACCACTGTCTCAAGTTTTTCAGCCACGATGTCCTCCTTCTTCCAGGGCCCCGTCTTCGGGGAATTTTTCCCTGCATTATGAGATGCAAGATCTCGTACTTCTCCGGATGTCTCATCACATGTCCTAGATATTGAAGTTTTCGGCTTTTTATTTTATTTATTTATTTTTATTTATTTTATATTACAGAAACAAACAGTACATTGGTTACAGTGATGAGACAGTTTACATATATTAAATGATATTTCATGGTGGGTACCTATTATATGTTTCTTTGAATGTGTTATTTGTAATTACCGGGTGATGTGCGTAGTGTATATGTGTGTGAGTGTATGTGTGAGTATGTTGGTAGGTGTGAGAAGTGTATGCTCATTGAATAGTTTATATCATTGACATAATGCTCTTTTTAAATTTGGGCAGTGAATCGGAGAAAATGTCAATGTTAGAATTTAGGCAAATATTATTGAATGTATGAAGAACACGGTTAATTGTCGAATTAGTTGCTGCATTTGTTTTGCAATTAAGCGTGTGAAACAGTGCAGTATGTCGTGTACGTCTTAAAGTTATATTGAAATTAATTAAGGATAGTAGTTCGGTACAGTCGATATTATTATTTAAAATTCTGTGTATAAATGTTAAATCAGCTAGTGCCCGCCTTTGTTGCAAAGTTTGAAATTTAAATTCAAATTTATTGTTGAATTTGAAGGTAAGATATTTTATAAATCTGTTTTGAATGTGTTCGATGCTATCAATGTATACTTTATACTGCGGATTCCATATTGGCGACGCGTATTCCAGTGTACTTCTGATTAATGCAAAGTATAGCATTACTATTGTACGTGGGTTACCAAAAACTTTACTTATACGAAGAACAAAGCCAAGCATTTTGTATGACCTATGAACGATTGAGTCGATGTGCTTATTAAATATAAGTTTGCTATCAAGGTAAACGCCAAGATCTTTACAATCCGTTTTAGAGATGACAGGTTTATTTTGGAGTGAATAAGAGTACTTAATTATATGTTTATTCCTGGTGAATGTCATAGTATGACATTTCGAAACATTTATATCTAAACAGTTAACTTTACAATACTCGCAAAGCCTATCTAAGTCACTTTGTAACGCTTCGCAGTCAGAAAGAGAATGCACAACTTTGAAAATTTTCATGTCGTCAGCGTACAGCTTATATTCGGAGTTTTGAAAGCATGATCCAATGTCGTTTATATAAATATTAAACAAGAGCGAACCTAGGTGAGAACCTTGCGGGACACCAGATAATACCTCTAAAGAATTTGAGAAGACGCCATTGATTAAGATTACCTGATTACGATTGCTAATATAGGACTTAATCCATCTAAACAGGTCACCATGTATACCAAGTTGGGTGAGTTTTTTCAAAAGAATTGAGTGAATTACGCGGTCAAAGGCCTTAGAGAAGTCTGTATACATAGTATCGACCTGCTCTTTATCATCCATCTTGCTATGCAAGAAGTTAATGAAAAGGGTGAGGTTGGATGTTGTAGACCTACCTTTCATAAATCCGTGCTGATTCGGTGTAATGATTGAGGAAATGGCCGAGTACAATTGATCAAAGACGATTTTTTCAAGAATTTTGCTTAGAATAGGAAGTTGGGAGATTGGACGGTAGTTTTTAACATCATGTTTATCACCAGTCTTAAAGATTGGTGTAACAACAGCTGATTTCCATTTGAGAGGAAACAGTCCTTCTTTTAGTGATTTTTTATAGATGGCGCAAACTGGAAGACAGATATATTTACTGCAGTTACGTATAAAAATTCCAGGTAGCCTATCGATTCCGGGACCTTTTCTAATGTCTATGCTTGAGAGGTATTTTAAGGTGATTTCTTCGTTTATTAAGATTGAGGATATTAATGTGTTGTTAAGAGGACCCTCCTTATTATTGGCATCATGAGTTGGAATTTCATTGGTAAAGACCGATGAGAAATAATCAGCAAACAGATCTGTAACTTCTTTGCTGTCGTGTGCTGTTGTGGAATTATAGGTCATGTGTTCCGGTATAACGGGAGATTTTCTTTGCGCCTTTACATAACCCCATATTTTTTTAACATTATTTTGTATATCAGATTCCAATCGAGCAATATAGTTTTTATGAGTAAGACTAGAAATCAAATCTTCTTTTGTCTTTTACGGAGTAATGCGAAAGATTGATAATCCAATGGATTCTTGTAGCGTTTCCAGGCACGAAAAAACTTTAATTTTTCTTTCGTTATATTTATTAAAGCCGCCGAATACCATGTTGGAAATTTAGTTGGTCTGATTACTTTCGTAGGAACGAGATTATCTATTAGGGTATCAATGATTTCATAAAAATAGTGTACCGCAGTGTCAACGTCCTGTGCTTTAACGACAGAAGACCAGTCAATATTTCTGAGAGTATCATTGACAACTTCATAGTTAACTTTATTAAACGATTTGACAATCTGGGGTTTTAGGACGGCAGCAGGGGGTGGAATATTGAGTTCAACTATAATTGATTTATGATGTGCATCTTCTATTATCAGCGGAGAGTCGGCAGCGGAAACTATGACTGTAGTGTTACAAAGCACAAGATCTAGAATTCGCCCATAAGTATTAGAAATTGTATTAAGCTGTTTTAAATTGGAGAACGAAAGGCAACTAAGGAGGGTAGAAGCACAGAGGTCGGCACTATGTGGCTGAAGCATAGAGTTCCAGCTCATGTTAGGCATATTGTAGTCACCTATTATTAGAAAAATGTCATTTGGAAACTCAGTAGTTAAATCGGATATGGCAGTTGTATGACTATTGATGATAGAGAAACGCTGCGCGCTCGATAATTTAGGACTAACCCCCGGTAAGTAAGAGCAACAAATATGAATATTCAAAATGTGATGTTTCGAATGTCTTAATAATAGTGAGATCCATATATCCTCGGCTTCTGAAGTCCACGATTTTCGAGATCGAACATTAAAGTCTTTTTTTATACCTATAGCAACGCCTCCCCCTTTAGTTTTACCCGTTAGAGTAGTATCTCTATCATTTCTGTACACGTTATACCGGCAATCAAACAGTTCCTCGTCGGATATGCTGTCAACTAACCACGTCTCGCTAATTAAGATTATGTCGAATTCGTTGATCAGGACATTTTCATAGAATTCTCTGGTTTTAGATCGGAGGCCTCGTGCATTTTGATAAAAAATTATGATAGTATCATGCATTGTGTAAGTGAAAAATTATTATCCAATTTTGATTTGAAATAAATAGAAAAATAATTAAAAATAAAGCTTTAGTCGAGATGAGGATATTTTGATAAATACTCAGCAGCCGAAAGTCCACTGGGGTGAGCATATTAATCAATTTGCGCATACATGAATGTTTGTGTTGTATTGGGTAAGTTAGGTGATGTGTGTGTAGAGTTGAGTAGAAAAGTGGTATAAGTTGAAAACCTAAAATATAATAAAATTTAAAATTGAAACAATTTACTATGTTAAATTGTTCAGTTGGGTTTGACCTGAGACTAGAATAGCAGGAGAGGTAACATTCTTTCTTAAATAGATTTTTGAGTTTCGCACCCATTAAATAATCATATTTGTTTATGTTTTTAAATTCCTTAGCTGATCTCAGCAGTAATTTATTTTTTCTAGTAAGGTGATCATTAACAAAGAGTTTACCTCCTGCAACACCTAGGCTCTTACAATCGACCCCCTTCTTCTTTTTAATGGCCGCTAGCAGCTCGTCCTTCTTCCTTTTGGAGATGAATTTAGCCACCACGTTCCGAGGGCGGGCGTCACGAGGAGCTGCTGCTATTCCATCTTGAGAATGTTGCCGTGGATTGGCTCTACTAATGAATTCAATGTCCTCTTCCTTAATAATTTGTCCAACGTTTGATGCAATTTTAATTAGGCTGGTTGTTAGGTTTTCATCTTTGTTTTCGGTTAGACCGAAGATTTCAATGTTGTTGATGAGCAGCTGTTGTTCTCTTTCGTTGTTTGTTTTGTCCAAATATGTAACGAACTTTTTTAATTCCATTACTTCAGCTTCAAGCTTATCCATTTTTTTAAGTTTTTCTTCTAATACCAGAATTTTATTGGTGAAGTCTTCGATTGTACTGTTATTGTGAACGATTGTCTGTTCAAAGGAAACCAGTTTTGTATTCATTGAGTTCAGTTGAGAGGAAAGTTTCTTGATTTCGCTAAGAAGAATTGACGAGTCGACAGAGTTGAGATTGCTGGAGAGCGGTGATTGTCCTGTTTTACATTTTGCGCACATCCATGACTCCCTGTTCTCCTCAGACATCCTTTTAAAAACTGCAGAGGTAAGTTTGGCACAACTGAGATGAACTTGATTTTTGCAACTTATACACTTCATGCAGTCAGCCGTTTGAACTGGCTTGCTACATTGGTTGCAAGTAGAACTCATAGTGGTGACAATAAATTTAATATTATCTATGATGGTAATTATTTTCTTCAATTTGAGTTTTTACAGTGTTGTGTCACTTGTTCCACCAAATTCAATGTTTAGTGCACGGAATTACTTTTAAACTAACTGCGTAAACACAATATAGCACTAAAGAGTACTATTATATATTTTTAAATGGGCTAAATAACTTTGACACTTTGATATAATGCTGTCACACCGGTAGTTGTAGTGAATATTGTTTTAATAACTACTTTTTCTTCATTCATCTGAGAGATATTAGATTCATATTAGAATTTTAGAGCATTGAGTCATCCAGGAGTTCTTTGGTCTTCCTCTGGATGACTGTCGATGAAGCTCCATAGACATTGCCTGCTTCACTGTGTGGTCTCCGTTATACAGATCATCTCAAAGTATTTAAAATTTATTTAGATATTTACATTCAAAAATTGAGATACCTGCAGAAATTTAAAAAATTTATATCTGATTTTATTCCCCATTTATAGGTACATAGAATTTTTCATTGTTCTGAAATTTTTATAATAATATTTTATTATATAATAAATTTATTCCTGTACAAAAAAAGGGCTATTGTAGCGTAATTAATAAATATCTTCCCGCACCGTGCCGTCCCTTACTAACTAGGGGCGAGGGGTGCTATTGGCTAACGCTCAGATCGGTTCCCGGGAAGGGATCCCAGCTGAGACGGTATATATATAATACCGTGTGTGAAGAGAAAAAAGGTATCAGAGAGATTGGTGCCCCGTTTCGTACGGCAGTCTTCAAGGAAATAACCTGGCAGGTCTAAATGACAGACATGTGCTAATAACCGTTGTGTGAGCGTGTTATTCTAAAACCTAGGTTGAATAGAATCCGTGAAAGGGTTAACGAGCTGTAGAAAGAGCGATTAGGTTCCTTTGTTGTTAAAAGTATGAGTAGTACTGATTTACGATCGTTGAACTGTTCTATTTTGCCAAATTGATTGTACCTACTTCCCAAAATAAAGACTGTTGTGTTTAAGTAATTAAATTGAGCGTTTTCTTTAATTACCATTGTTACACTCTATTAATTTTTAAGTTAAATTAATTAATATAGATTATCTCTTTTTAAATTTAATCAATATTTCATTGAAGAAGAAGATAACAATAATAATCTACTTTTTTTCTTTTTTTTAAGACGTAAGGTTCTGGGTTTGAGTCCCAGTTGCGACCGTTAACTTTTATTATTTTTCTGTGTCTTGTTCATTTTCATATTTAAAGAAATTAGATTATTATTGTTATCTTCTTCTTCAATGATATATTACATTGATGGGAATAACCTTCAAAAGTTAAAAAGAGAGTTTTTCTTATAAAAATATGATTAATCAATATTAATTAGAGAAAATGCTTTTCTGATAGTCACAGTTTTACACAGCCAACATAACAATCAGTATGCATTAGTATTAATAACAATTAACAAATACTGACCCCCCACATGCACGCTTCGAGAGAAGCTTCACGATAGGCATTTTGCCGAGTTAGAGGACAACACTATAAATCATTGTTGAATGTGAGCAGAGGTGCGCGCGCTTTTCACAAATTTTGTGGGAAGTTTCAGTTGCCAATGGCGTCAAGCCACACATAATATTAAATTATTCGGAAGTCAAAAGATTTATGCGGCTTGTAGTCATTGACCATCATTGATGGTTTCATCTGTGTGTTAGATCTATTGGCAATTTTCAAAATACTCATTAAATAAGTGTTTTATGGCTCAAATACATTGACCACGGCAACTTTGAAGGTTTTAAACCACTTCTGCATACTTAACTCATTTTTGCCAAATTTGTGGTTTGACTCCCTTGATATCTACGGCAACAATATTTGCATGTAATAAATGGCTGCATTCAAATGAGTGGGCTAATGGCTCTGCCGTGTGTCCAGATTAAAGCACGCCTTCCACCGCGAGCGGGAAAGAGTTGAGCTAAACAGGGTGGAAGTTGCGCGAAATAGCTTTGACCTTCCACCAAGAAAGAGTCGAAGAAGATGGGTGTTTGTCTTCCACTGCCCAGGCGAGAACTAAGCGAGGCGAGCTCAACCGAAAATGAGAAATAGTTTTGCCCTTCCATTGAAAAGGAGTCAGTATGTATCGCTTCGTCGTTCGAAGTGAACAGAGTGTTTTTTTCTGACTTCACGTATACAAATAAATAAAATAAAATAAAACCAAGATTTTGGATTAATAACAAAACTTAAAAATACTTTGGTTTAAAAAAAATTTTTTTTAACTTTCTTATTTCTGGCAATTACATCTCAACGATGGTTTTCCAAGCCGCATCCTTCAGTCCCATTAACACCCGTCCTGTGTCCCATGAACACTAATATTGCCGAAAGGCTTTAAAAAATATATTCCACCTCTAAAAAACGCAGTAGTCAACTGAATTGATGATAGTTCTTGAGCGAAGTCCGCTAGAAACTAGTTGCCAACGGTGTATGCAAGCAGGCTCCTTCGAATTTATTTTAACCCTTAAAAAAATTGGCGTATTTTGTCAGAGGCTAAAAATATTCCAGCTGTGCAATAAAATCCAAATAAATGGAACATTTGTTAACGTATTCGAAAACTAAAAACTGTTTTCGAAAGGTGATGAAATAGGCTTTCAAATTTCTATATTAAAAATTACTATGTATTTTTTAAATAAATTATTTTTTTAAATAAATTTTTTTTTTTGCGAAAACTTTAAAAAGTGTTCAAAATGGCTCACTTTACTTTTTTTCTAACTAAAATTACTGATAATGAAAAAAAATAAAACACATACTTATTTCATTAGATAAATGAATTATAAACCTTACTGTCACCTCACTTTTTTTCGTTTCATGTAAAAAAAATTCACGAAGTTCCATAATTTTTTTTCAAATTGCTATCGGAAACTTTGGCTTCAGAAAGGAGTAAATTTTAATTTTTTTGTGGTTTTCTTTTAGATTTGAATATATAGTTTGTTGTATTCTCTTTCCAATACCGTTTAGATCACATTTCTGACTATGGATAGTAAGGGAGAAACAACGATTTCTGTGAGACCTATGTGAGCTGGGACAAATATGGTCTCCTGTGATTAAACGGGTTAACTAGTTCACTAGTATGCAGTTGACGTTTGCTAGTTCAGGTAAGTTTGTCCGAAGTTCGCTTAAGTTCTTGGGGTCGGGATTGAACACCTGCTTTCTTAAGGTATCATTCCGATCTCGGCAGTCGCGACCCGGCAGCCGCGGCCCTGCAGCCGCAGCCGTGGTCGCGCCGTACCGCTTTGTAGGGATTTGTATGCAATAGTTTCCGATACAAGCTACTCTAGTTCATTCTATTGATCCACTGTTCTTGCCATGAGCCTTTTCCAGCTTCTGAGGTAAAGTAATCTTTAAGAATATCTCTGAGTTGAAATCCATCTTTTTTTTTCTTCTTTTTTAAAAAAGAAAGACAAACATTCCCAGGTTACGAATAACCCAACAACATTTGAAAATCTCCTACTACCACCACACTAAGCAAAAGATGTTGCTTGTGTTGTGACGGAGGACTTAGCCAGCCGAGGAATCGAACACGGAACGCCTGGGTGGGACCCAAATGCGATGCCCACTCAACCACTGACCGGTCTATGTTAAGAAACCCACCCCTACGTGCCAGTGGAAACATATTCTCTGTTGATTTCGTTTTCGTTATAACTATAATATGGTATTCCATTTTTTTCTAAATAAGCATCCCGTAGTAAATTATGGAGGCAACATAGTGTAATGATATAATAGTGCACTGATTTATGCTTGACTACTGCGGTTGGCAGTCGCTGCCCGGGCCGTGGACGCTGCTATCCGAATGCTTCTGGCAGCGCCGCACAGCAGTAATAATGGGTCGCAACTGCCAAGTCGCGACTGCCGAGATCCGAATGATAGTTTTAGGCTCTGCTGTATGTGGCGGTGATTAGACTATTCGATGAACCTCTCGAGCCAGACATAGATTGACCTTATTTTAACAAGCCCACTTCGGATTTCGAATCCGTATTCCGGGCTAACAGTCAAAGCATCTTACCTCTCCAGGTTTAGTTTACATTAAAAATAAAACAGCATTTATTAAATTAATTTATTTATTTAATGTTACGTTATGTTACCTTAAATGTTTGGTGTCATACATTTGAAGCAAATAAAGAGAAAATAAAAATGAACTATCAGTGGTTTAACAAAACTTAACAAAACCATAGATGTACTACCAGATCAGGTCATGAATAACTATAATTTTGTTGCATCTTTTCACATGTTAAAAACAGACAGCCAAATAATCTATCTTAAAAAGAAAATGAAATATCTTAATTCTTTATAACTTAAACAAATCCTTAACATAGACAGTCATTGAAGATCAGTATTGTTCAATCAAGGTCAGTATAACAAGTCTTATGTATCGCTGCGGATTTGTGGAACAATTGTCACATCTTCAGGCAAAAGAAGAATGATTCTGAATATCAAGTAAAAAGCTTACACTTAATAATTTTACACTTACAAACCTAAAATGTTTTTCACAATTTACACAAGTTGTGCAATTTTATTTTAAATGTTAACAAGTTATACAATATTATGAAAAACAATTTTCGAGACATCTTTTGATAAAGGCCTTTACGGGCAACTGTAATTTTATCCAATACACACCGTTCCGACTGCTTTCTTAACTTACTTTTCCAAACAAACCCTTCAAAAAGTATACATAAGGATTCAATACATATTATTCATTACATCTATATCAATTGAGCGAAAGATGGCAAGTTGTACAATATTTTATTAGAATCGCGTCAACATGCAGTTCTAATAAAAGTCAGTACAGCTGACCAATGCAGGAATTGCGTAAACATTTCATTTTGGTTTCCAGTAAATTACAATTTTTTTTTCTGTTTACAATATTGTAGTTTTGAGTGAGATCTCCATGTTATATAAAGTTAATCCAATTTGTCCAAACTATTACTGCTGTGGCTACTAACCCCAAACCAAATGGCTACATTAACTGAATAACTCCTCTTACAAATATACCTAAATAATCATTTTAATTAAAATAATCCAGATAACATGTTTAATAGCAACAATAATTCAATCGTACAGATAAAGGTTCCCATCGACAATTCGAATGCATAACAAATAAATGAAAAAAGTAAATGAGGTAAATAAAATTTCCTGGGTACGCCGTGTATTCTAAAAGCCTTATTTATTGGTCAGTCGGGATGCTGAAATACCTTGTGTCCAGGAATAAATACAATCCAGTGTGAGCAATTCAGCAAACAGTTCTCAAATAAGGACTCAAAGTTATTGCTTTTATTCCCTTTTCATTTAAATTTAAATAAATATGAAATCCAAAATAACATGTATTAAATGTAAAATACTTATACATCAAATCCTATATAAATAATTGTATGTATCAAATACTCAGCGTATATATTTTATATCATTCTAATCGACACAGTTTACAAATAGCTGGATAATATTTAAAATAAATAAGGAAATGAGGATGGAATTTCCACAAAGCTCTTACATTTTATAAAATGGTTTTATTCTCAAGTCCAAAAATATATTCTTCTACGTGGAATATTATTCTTCAATTCCAAGTTCTAATGATATTTTTACCAACATTTGATAGAAACAGGCGGCTGCTCTTCTCCTGGCCATGCCAGAAATAATTATGCCTTTTACAGATTTTGTATTATTCTAAATGTTAATCATACTCATGTCAATGTCGTATCAAAGTATTGGCAGTCAACACGGGGGGAACTTATCATTTATATAGGGCTTTAATAACATAACAGTTAGGTGTTTTGGTTATTCAGTTATCAGCTCAAATTTGGACATAATCTACAACTATCCCATACCCATCTCATACCTCTCATTAAACTACTAGATTCCTCACAAATAAATAATATTTCAGAAGAACGAGTATTCTTATTAGATCCGTGTCTACCACTCTAATCAGGTTATTATGCAAAATGTATAGCATGCGCAGAATTATTCAACCTCACTAATTGTTTTAAAGTTAATAGTGGACATTTGTTACTAGAGCCAAGTGCAGAGTGCCGCAATGCCCGTGATGTTTATTAGTAGGTGATATTATGTCGACTGCCTGCTTATTGAAATTGCATTTTAACAGTCCAGGCTCAGTAGACATGAAGCCAATATAAAAACTGTAGTATCTCGTAGTAGGCCTCAAAAAGCAGATTATTTTCATATAAAAAATCTTAAATATATTGTAGATTCTAATTTGTAAAGTTTACAGTGTAATTAAAATCAATAAAAACAACATCCAATTTAGAAAAATTGACAGGGAATCTATTACAAAGCCAAGATTTTGTAAACTTATACAATATTTTATTTTATTTAAATAGAGATTGATTATGTGAAAAAAAAAAACTTTGGTTAAGAAACATAAAACACTCATCACTTCAACATACATAGTTTACAATGCTTTTAGAATGACTTTACTGAATAAGTAACTAATTTAGCATACTGTGCAAGATTAATAATATTATTGATATAAAATAATTTAATCCTCATGGAATAAATTAGCCAATTCGGGGAAGGCACAAAATGCTGACTAAGGTTAAGTAAACAAACATGTTTGGCAAGGAAGAGGAGAAACCCGGATATATGCATGTAGCGCTAGGCTATGTACGCATCATATTACGCGCGTAGCAAGTGTAGGTTGATTAAATATGAAAAAGCCATTAGTATACCAAGTACATACAAACAGTGTAATTGGCAACCTAAAACTATCGGATACCTTTACACTTAATAAGTTGAATAGAACAAACAATCAGCACTGTACAAGTTAGTCACTGCAAGTCAGCACTTATGGTATTAGAAGGATGTATGAAACATGAATGTATGAAACAATAAAAGAAGCTACTTTATTCACATCGGTGGGACGACTATAAGTGAAGAGAAAAACTTGCACCCTAAATTCATCAAGGGCGGTGTTCTGAATTCGTAAATATGAAGCGATAATAAAATTCTGCGTGGCCTTTGCCCTCCGCTCTCCGATTAATATAAATATATACACTCACACATTTGCATTCACTTTATAACTAGTGGGAATAAGTAATGACTCGCAAAGCGGCTGCGTGATGAGAGGCAGTTGTACAGTTGTGCGGTGCACTCTGTCTGGCATGCTCACACGCACACACCGCCATCCACTCGCCACTTATTATGAGAGATCTGCAACAGACAAGCAAACAAACTTTAAGTAACAGCAAGTACACCACCAACTAGTAGATCTATCACTAGTTTATTATGAACCACTAGTATACTCACAAGTGAGGTCCTGTTGGGAGTGATGGCGCCGCTGCACTTGGTCCAGGTTGAATCGCACAAAGGCCTCGTACTGTTCAGCCAGCTGCGTGCTTAAGGTCGCCTCGTACTCAGCGCGCAGCGCGGCCTCTTGCTCGCGGAGCATGCGCTCGCAGATCACACGAACCTACAAACACATACGTTATTAACACTCTTGCCATAAAACATATTGGCAATACGCAACCATTTTCAAGCCACCCAAGCATTTTACATTAAGGGTGGGTTTTTTCATTTACCGAGAATGCTAAATGCAATGCTAATTGTAAAATTTTATGGTAAAAGTCATAGAAATGAGTTTTTTCATTTCACATTTGCCGTTTACTTTTACCTAGAATGTTACAGGCCAGCAATGGTGATGTAAAATGCTAAAGTAAAGGTAACCAAAATGGCCGCCGTTGTCAATGTCACTTTAGTGACAATTCAGAGATGAGAGGTTATTTTCTTGCTTTCTGTTTTACGGTATTTCCAATTATATCATTATCATCATTACGTCTGCGACAAGTGACAGTTTGTCAAATTCTGAGGATGAACCTATAATTAATTATGACACGATGTGTCGCGACATAATATTATACGCAGGAGACTTTCATATGCTGATTTTGCGTTAATAAAGAACGAAAATTTCCGAACGTCATACACAAGAAGACCATCACAAGACGATGCAACAATAGACAACGCAATGCGCATAGAAATCATAGAATGTTTGACACTTAATGTGTGATTTGCCACATGAAAAATATATATGTACAGTTTCCTATACGAAAGTGTGGGAATTAAATTAGTTATCATGCTGTCATCCCTATTTACCTATACTTTAGCAGTTGGCGTCGTGAAAAAACTCATTTGCCGTAAATGTACTGCCAAAGTAACTGTAAACTGCACGGCTAAAAGTAAAGGTTAATGAGAAACCCACCCTGTGGCAACAGAACATTAACAAATTAGTTGATTGGTTTTACAAATTTTTTAAAGGGAACAAGTTTAAACATGTTCAAGCAGGGGCGTAGCTACAACATTCAGGAGGAGGGGCGGTAACATTTTTATATTTAGATTATCAATTTAGGAGGCGGATATGGGTACCACCCTCCTGGGAACCGCTTATTGCAACACCTCTGTCAAAGGTCACTCCAAGTGGTTCACTATGTTTGTAGCAGGGATGCTCGGGTTTGTAGATGAGGCTTGTTCAGGTCTTGACAATGCGCCTGCCCAGCAGCTGCATGACTGCCAGATTGGGAGTTTGGTTGAGTGAGACCATTTGACCTCTCTAGCTGGATCCTCTCAGCCCATGCACTGCAGTGGAAGGGATGGATTTATAGTCCTCTCCTGGATGGACTGATACCCAGATTCCTACCAATCCTCACGTTTTTTCTTCCCTTCCAAAAGGAGGCATAAAGGCCTCCTGTGTATTAAGTTAATGTAAAAAAAAAAAAAAAAAACACATTGCTTATTTATTGTTATCAAGTTTCATTTGTGGGGTATAAAATCAAAACGTCACTCTCCAAAAATGAAGAAATTTAGTTACAAATGCAAATCTATGCGCAACAAGTTGGTATTGTTTAGAAAAATCAACTGCAAATCATGGAAAAATCTAAACGAAAATAGAGTTTATAAATCACCACTCTCTTAGAGATTAACAAGCAAAATCATCACTCTCCACAAAAGCCAATCACAAGCCTGAATTCAGAATAAATTCAACATGACCATTATTATAACATTTTTTATTATAATAATTCACTTTGGACTATACTTGTTAAGTTATTACTAAAAAAATCACACGAAAAATGCGTAGATTCTTTGAATCGGTTTTTTGTGGATTTACTGAAAACAAAACTTTTCGAGAGTTGCGTTTTTGCTTTTATACCCCTCATTTGTTTTTCTTTTATATATTACATCAATATAAAAAAAAAAAAGATGGAGGGAGGGGGGATTGAACCCTTAAACCCCCCTTCCCTTCTATACGTCCATAGGTATGACCAATGTAACAAAGTATTGCGCGGGTAAAAGAATTTAGGAAAGTAAATAAGTATCAAGTGACGCGTATGAGGTACCGACCTGCTTGAAAGTGAATAGAGCTCGGGAGTGCGGGTGGTGTGGGGAGTCAGCCTCGGAGCCGCTGGAGGAGCCGTCGCTGTCCACCTGCTGGGGCTGGCGCGGAGCTCCGGTAGCTGCCACGCTGCTCAGCTTCAACTGGCGACGGTGCTGCAGACGCTTGATTTCGTCGCAGATCTCCTGGGCCATGCGCTCTGCAAACAACACAATGTTAATTATAGACTTCACTTTGGGAAACCTTCAATGTTCCTCATTTCTCCATGTAATGGACTGATTCCTGATTATGTTAACATTTTACAGGGAGAATATGAAAGGAGTCACAGTTTTCAAAACATTGACATTGAAGCAGAGCCACACATCAAGGGTTAATGACAAATAACCACTCAAATGAGAGTTACCTATATTGTGGTTTATTTGACTAAATTCAGTTGTCAATATATTCGTTATTGAATTCTCTGATTAATTAAAATTATTTTTAAGTCCTGGGAATAAAAATACAGTATAATTTTTAGCAGTTCGTCACCTCATTTGGACAGGGATCTACTTCACTCTATCTTGTTGGAGACATGAGATGTCAAACTTTGACCATCTCTTATTATCTATTTACAAATTTCTGATTTTGAATCTTGTGTATGTATTTCAATTGAACATATTTTATAGGAAAATATTTAAATATGATGCATAATTACCATTTTAGAATATACCTAAACATCCAAATAGAACCATATGCAACCAGCAAGGACATAATAATTCATCGCACAAGGTTCTAATTACATTACCCTAATGCAATTCCAAGCTAGGGCCAAAATCTATTTAAATATTTTCCATTATAAACTAAAAAACTTTACACAAGATTTAAACACAAAATCAAAAATAGATTACGAAAATTAGTATTTGCAAACTTTGAAACCTCAGAATACGGTAAGGCGAAGTTAGAACCCTGTCCACCTTGTGACTACCAAAGTGACAAACTACAATGCGCCTCAAACTAACGATCAACTGCCAGATACAAACAAAATAGAGAGTGTATGTGATGTTAGAACCTTGTAAAATAAATGGAACTTCATTTTAGAATTTCCTCATACAAGTATCTACGGAAATACAATAAATATGGTTCTGAATTTTTTTTTAATAGTAATGAGCAGTGGCGGCTCGAGCACTTCTTTGATAGTGCTTTTATCATGATAATCAGATGTCTAAACACAAAATAAATTTAAATATATATAGATATACAATTTATAAGTTAATTTGAACGCAAGCGATTCCCGCCTGAAACTATGCAAGTTTTGTTACGTGGGGATTCATTGGGTCATCCCCGTGGCATTTGAAATTGACATACAAGTGCGCATGCGCGGGTCTCGAATTGCGTACGATCGCGAACTAAACACAAAGAATTAACAGAAATGCTTAAAGGGACAATTCAAGTTGTCCCCTAAGTGCGCAGTACGTTCTGCGGACTGAGAAATGCACTTTGATGGTCCGCTGCTCAGCCTAGGTGGTCGCCGGGAAACATTAATTTGTTGTATTTTATTTCTGCAAAATGTTAATCAGTGCTCACAATCACAACAAGCTCTATGTTATTCTGACTCTTCCTTTTATGTTTAAAGAAATCATTAATTTTGGTGAAGACTGTTATTTCTTTTAATAGGTTTCGGGTATAACTAGTGGGGACTGTCCCCCTATAAAGAACTGCCACTAGTAATGAGCAAAAGAAATGGTTTTGCATTATTCAAATGTCATTTTTGAAGTAGGAGTTGTCATTTGCTTCCAGAGCACAGAGTTTTATTTTATTTATTTTTTCAATACTTGTTGTAATATCCTCTAATATGTGCAGTTATTAATATTGATTCAGTTAGATTGAATCATAACAAAGAAACGGATATAATTTGGGTATTATTTTAGATTTTACATTAAAAGTATTAAGTGAACACAAATCTGACCTGATGATGGACACTGTAACGCTGTCCGAAACGTTGGCAAGAGAAGGAGGTAACGCAACACAGCACAATAAATTAAAATTAAATCACGATAACAGATATACGATAGTCATCAAGGAAAACAATATCTCTGTTTTAAACTATTTTATACAATTTTACAAAAAGTTAACTAGTTTTGTTATAACTAATCTACTGAATAACATATAAAAACAATTTTCCATGTTTTTCCGCTTCTTTTATTCTGGCTGTAACCAGTTTCAGCCTATTAATGCCATTTTCAGACTGGTACAATTAATCCTTAAACTATGGTTTGTACCAGACTGTACCAAACTACGGGTTGCACCAGTCTGAAGATGGCCTTAATAGGCCGAAACCCCTTTCGATCAAAAATAATAAAAGTGGAAAAAAGTGTTTTAATATATTATTATCATGAAATTCCATTCCACCATGAATTTGTTAGTATTTAAAATAGAATAGATAATCACAGCATTTTTTTCTCTTACAAAATAATCAATTTTTTACATGTGGCTTGTTATCAATGTGTTGTGCATTGACACGCGCCATTGTGTGTGTTTGAGAGGGACCTCCTATGCAATATCTATGCATACAATACAGCAACGTTTGACTATTACACTGGGAGCGATTATTTTCTGTCTTGCTTATAAATATATTGAAGAAAACTTCAAGTCCGTTATACAGAAGAGGAAGGTGGGGAAGAGGAAGGTGGGGAAGAGGAAGGTGGGGGAAGAGGAAGGTGGTGAAGAGGAAGGTGGGGAAGAGGAAGGTGGGGAAGAGGAAGGTGGGGAAGAGGAAGGTGGGGAAGAGGAAGGTGGGGAAGAGGAAGGTGGGGAAGAGGAAGATGGGGGAGAGGAAGGTGGGGCAGTACCCGGCTATTCATATTTGGTCATCAAACATGGCTAAATGCATTTCAAGCAATGTATCAATTTTAAATGGTTGTCTCTCATGATAGTAACAGTAACAAGGACGATAGTAACAGTATTTTACACTCCGGAACATACCGCAAATGTACTATTATTGTATACAAATTAATTGTGAAACAAGGGAAATTAATTAAATAAAATTTATACATGTCAGGATTCAAACCCGTGACCTCACTATTCGTAGTTGAGAACCTTACCCCTCGACCATAGAGAATGTCAAAATTCTTTGCAAAACTTAAAATCATTTTGTGT
This sequence comes from Limnephilus auricula, assembly GCA_951813805.1. NCBI lineage: Eukaryota > Metazoa > Arthropoda > Insecta > Trichoptera > Limnephilidae > Limnephilus > Limnephilus auricula. The sequence goes on along the minus strand of OX638388.1, from coordinate 17,639,674 downwards.
AATGTGACAAATAATACTCCCCTAAACGTTGCACTTTCAATAGGCCCAAATTATGAAAATCTAAATAAGCTTGAATTACTTAATTAACCCAAACTAAGAACCTATATTGTGCATACAAATCATCAGTGAAAACCTATTGGTTGAATAATCATAATAATAACATAATAACATCCCAGTTTTCAAGTAGTTAAGCGGCTACGCTAGGTTTGTGTAACATGGTTTGTGATAAAAAAGTGAATGTATTATATAAAAAAAAAAAAATTACTAGAAAAAAAGCATGATTTTTTACGTCATTTTATTTCCAAAACTCCGGTACCTAAATTAGTGTTTACCTAATACATCCATCCATTTATTTTTATCTTTTATTTATTTTTCTCGTGTTTTGACACATTCTATTCACATAATAATATTGATATTATTGCTTAATAGCAACACTTAATTTTCTTAGGTTGGCAGCAGCGAATACGAACATTGCATCACTTTGACTTTTTCTATACAAATTGTGTCAAAAATGTATTGCGGATTTGTTCCTGTGTACGAAACTTTAAAGTCCTGTAACTCAGTTAATATTGACCTCCCCAACCTAATTCCTTCAGATTCGGATTTTCCAGCCCAAAGTTAGTATAAAAATAATTCAACTTATTTTTTCGGAGTGCTTCCCAAGTACCGAACTTTACCCTCTGAATAGCCAGGTGCTACCCTACCATCCTCTTCCCATTCCCATCACCTCCAGCCCCACAACACACCCCAATTGGGCATGCCATAGTCTCACTGGCTCCAGACGAGAACAGTTGGGACCCTTGTGCGCTATTTTCACATAAAAATAGTAACTGTTGAAACGAAGTATAATTTCCATAATGTGTGCCTAAAAGTGCAGCGATTAGAGAAATATTTACCGAAATTAGAAATAATGATATTAATCTATATTTAGTATGGATGTAGACGTCCACAAAAATATACAAATAATAATAGTGTCGAGGTGACAGAAATTAATACGGGTAGAATTACAAAAATATCTTACAATAAGCAAGGGCAATCATTACGAAGCAGTTTTCAACATTCTGGAATATTACCATCTAATAAACTAAATAGAATTCGATATGCTTAGTAGAAATAATATTTAAATTTATTGCGACATAACTAAATAGGTACCTACCTATTTACAAGTTTCATGAAACCCACAGAAAAAAACCGTTGGAGACGCCAGATGTAAAACTGCACAATGGAACTAGTTTTATGAAGCGTAATAAAAGCAAATCTATAATATAAAACGGGGGTACAAATAAAAATATAACTTATTTTTTAAATTTTAAACCGAAGTGATGACCTTTGTTTTTAGAATAAAGAAAATAAACAAACCTGGAGTAAGCTTGGGATTTCCGGAGCTTTGTTCCCCAAATGGTGAGACTCTGGATTCAGCAATTTTATATCCTGGGCTTGTATTTGAGCTGCTAGCAGCAAAAGGAGAGCATCTTCTCCTCTTCGCTGGCATTTGAGACATCGACTCCCAATCCAAATTCCTCTTCAGGGTAGCGCACGCCATTTTCTTTTTACACCCAACGAAACAATCGTCAAACGAACGAATCAAACTATTTCTTTCATCGGCGATAGGAACAACCGTATAAATAAACTAACCGCAGTAAACAAAATCACACTATATATGTTCTAAATTCTGTATTTGTCCAAAAAATATATAAATAGGGTCGATCGTTCTGGATTATATGAATTTAGAAACGGAAAAACACAAAAACAGAACGATCGCACATAAGATCACCACAGATAAGCATAGAAAAGCGTTGTTGTTCGGCTGTTGAACAAAACCATAGACATCATAGATAAATGATGCGGGACTGGTGATGGTATTTCGCATTTTTCTTTCGATTATTTTTATAATCGAAATAACAAAGGAAATTTTTGAAGCGGTTGTAAAATAATGGATTAAATTGTTTTGGGTGCACGGTGCTTCCAATACATACTCGGCATACTCTGGACCACTAACAGCTACTGTGAGATTTAAAAAAAAAATGATTGAAAAAAAAGGAAAATAATACGGTGCCCAGAAGTTGAAGGAAATTCAATCATAGACATCCAGAAATACATTAATTTACTACCAGCTGATGACCTAATCAACTAAGGAAAACCACCCGGTCAATGTGATTTTGTGGTTACTTAGGGGAAAGAAGGTCTCCCTCAATCAGTCTCTCCCGATCCTGCCAACCATGCAGAAGGTGGGCAAACGCATCCGCCTACAATACCTATAAAAAACCTTACCTCATGAACCCGGACACCCGCTCAAGTCAACAAATGTAGTGAACCGCTTGGTGGTAGGGTGATTTATATATTGAGGGGTATTGGTTATCCAATACATGTTTCCCGGTACCCGTACCCACCTCCCAATTTGAGCGAAAAACTCCTAGGCCCGCCAAAATGTGTTTTGTGTCAAAAACATTCGTCTGCCTTTCGAAACCACCCATTTATATAAAAAAAAGTCGGAAAAAATCTTGACATTATGAAAAATATTCGCTGGCCTTTTGAAAATATCCACTTAGATAAATGTACATTAAAGTAAAAGTCCGGAAAAAGGTCAATCGCATTTCATTGCAGATTGTCAATGACGTGAGCACAATGACAATTATTATTGACATTATCGTGTCCAGACCCAGATCTTTTAAAAACCAAGATCAAAGGTTTTAGATTTTTACCTAATAAGTTGATATTCCTTCATTCGGTTATTTGCTCTATGTAGATAAATGATATTTGATTGGTGTCTATGATGCGTCGTTTCGTTGAATTTCGTTTTCCATTCTCCTTGGCCCTGTCGTGTTTATTGTGTACTGCTTTGGGCAGTTTTATTTTTATTTTCATAATTCCTTCCGGCCGCAATTCCTTTTTATGTATAATTTAATTTATAACTGCTGCATTTATCTAACATTATATCTATGATATAGTGATACGTGGATTAGCAACAAGATGAATTTGATAGATTTGTTTATTTGTACTACCAGCTGATGACCTAGGTGAGATTATTGCAATAATTTTGTATCCTTTATTTATTTGCTTTATATTGCTTTAGTTTAATATTGTTGCATGTGTTATCACCACCTATTTTCATGTTAGACAATTACTAAACTATGGGTAATATGGCATTTCCTTCTGACCCCTGCCAAAATTTGTTCGTGTTTGACATTTGGTTTTACACAATCGAATTCTACAAGTAAATGAGTAATTTCCGCAAATTACCCTTGAATTATTATTTTTTTATATTTCTTGAAATGCTCCGCTAGTTTTCATTATCATTTATAATATATATACTTAAATGTTTTCTTTTTTTAAAAATAATTTTGGTATCTCATATCAATTTATTATTGTAATTGTAATAATAATAATAATTTACAAATCTCATATTATCTCTCTTTACTACTAATTGATTGCTACGAAAGATAAGTTTTTCTGGAAATTCCATGAAAATCGTTGTGGCAAATTAAAATTATTATATCTGGCAATGTTATTATTTCGTCCTAAAATTTAAAAAAAAACCTAAGATATTATTTTCAACACTGTTCATCATTCATTTATTTTATATGATAATGTGGCATTATCGTAACTAAATCTAAAACTATGTAGTAAGATTTTTTCACACAGATCTGTGCAATAATAAGTTACAACATAGGATTAGTGTGAAGAGATTAATAATCTTAAATTAATCTTAGATTAAATTAAATTAAATATTAAAATACACGGTTCAATATTACGTTCAACTCAACCAGGTTGATAACAACCTCTCAACCCAATTGAGTCGTTTGTAAGGCTCGTTAGAGGTAAAAACCACGCTTTGTATTTGCGTCTAAAAGCTTACCGTTCATTTACAAATAATTGATTTATAAATTTTCCAAATGGTCAGCGGGCCGGATCGGGAGAGAGTGGTTGAGGGAGACCTTTTGACCTCTCCACCCATCGACTTACATTGCAGTGGAAGGGATGGATTCATAGCCTTTCACTCCTGGACACACTGAATCCCAGATTCCAACCCACCCCTCAAATATTTTTTCCTTCCCAGATCTTCCTCTCCTTCCTTTCCTTCGAAAGACCCTTCACCCCAAAGATGACGTAGGCCCTGAGGGAAATTATTTTCCTTAAGGCCTCTTGTGTGGAGCTAATGTAAAAAAAGAGATATCCCTTTTTAATGATGGATAATTTATTACTATCAGTAGTTTCTTCCATCTCGTGGAATGTTTATTAATTATTGCCTTCTATCTTTTTACATTTCATATTTATAATATTAAAGTAATTATCCGATATAGAGTGTGCTGAAGTAGATATTTTTGTCGATAATTTGTACGGATTCAGAAAAAAAGTTCTGGCGCTGTTAAAAAATATGTTTAACTAATTATATTGTGTCATTTGTCTCTGTATGCATTCCTCTCGTGTTTCATATGTCTCTCGCCTCTCATTGTAATATGTGTTATTTGAGTGAGCTTGTATATAATTTTGTATATTTTTTATTTGTGATGTTTCTGTTTTTCTAATTGTATATGTCTGTATTTAATTGTAGATTTTTTGTAATTGTATGTCCCTATTTGTAAAATAACTGAGTTTTTATATCTGAATTGTTCTCACGTAAGTGCGAACATCTGTAAAAACCCAGTATAAATAAATAAATAAATCCCTAAAACTATGTGAGTAATCTGTAAAATTTCGTTAAATGGGTCATGGGACTGTGAAGATTGGAAATCCCTGCTACAGTGGATACTATTATTTCTAGTGCAACGTTTTTATGACTTCATTTGTCAACACATTAATAAACCTAATTAAAACAATTATCATAATTTCCATTGTTCTGTTTACTCTTTTACCACTTTCATATAATTGCTTTAAATATTAAATAATTACCAATTTACGTTTTCCCTTTATTTCCAGATATGTTTCTTTTAATAATAAAATAAGAATGACTTCAAAAAAGGTGACCCGGAAATGGGAGGTGTTTGCTGGTCGGAACAAGTTCATCTGCAATGGACGGCTCATAACGGCGCCTCACAACGGAGTCTTCTATCTCACTGTCTTCCTCATCACTTGCACCAGTGTTTTATTTTTTATATTTGAGTAAGTTTACATGCATTTTAAACAAATAACAAAACAAAGCAGTCTATGAAACAAGGCTTTCTCAGTGCATTTTAAACAAATAACAAAACAAAGCAGTCTATGAAACAAGGCTTTCTCAGTGCAATGGATCTTACAACATTCCGGAGATATTGGGAGAGACAATACAAGGCTTTTTCTTTTGGTTTTAAGTAAATTAATAGTTTCGTCCATACTGCACAAGGTATATATACAAGGCAGCGTAACAATGCAAGCCCTATGCCGTGTGGACATTTTAAAATATATTTTTTAATGTGAATACCGGGGGAGGGGAAGGATATGGGGAAGTACCTGGCTATACAGATCTGGTCACCAAACACGGCGAAAGCCATTTCAAGCAACGTTTCAATTCTGAATGGTGGTCTTACACCAGGGCGATATTGAGAGTATCTTCCACACTGGAACGTGCCGCAAATATACTATATATTTTTTAAAATTAATTAATTGTGGAATAACACAAAATAATCAAATAAAATTTATTTGTGCACGCCGGGTTTGAACTCACAACCTAAGGATTAAGAGTCGAGAGTTTTACCTCTTTTTTTCTGGACCGCGCCGCACCTCTTACATATCTATGTGAAGAGCGCGCCAGAGGCACATCCACACGGCATCCGGCTTGCGTTGCGACGCTTCCTCGTACGCTCGCCTCACGCCACGTCAACATATGCATCAATCACAGCCTAAATAGTATTAATAATTTAATGGGAATAAAAATGATTTCCATTTTTTGCTGTAAGTGTATTTTAAATCTTGGTTTATTTTCCTGGAAAGTGGCTAAATGTGATCCTTCCCAGGATAGATGTGCATTGCAAAAATGTATTAATCATTCACGCAGTTTTCTACAAAGCAATGATTTAATGTCAATCCATCACACAATATTAAGACTGGGGTGTTTCACAGAAATTAATGAAAAAATAATCAAGTTGTAATCAGAAACTCTAGTTTCGGATTTCATATACGTTCTTGGTACAAGGGCTAATATTCCTGCCTGTCCTTGTGTCGTAATGTCCAGTTGACAAAAAATAAACTGAGCACCACAATGTATCCGATTTGGCAATGTTGACCACAGGGAATATATCGAGTAAGAAGTGATTTCGTAAGGAATTGGAAAAGTTCACTGTGATGAACAAACAACTTTAAAAGTGTGTACATTCTCGAAAATCACAAAGATATGTTAAAATATTCATCAATCTCTAGACACACATTATTTAGCAAATCACAACAAACATTTGAAACAAAAACTTATTTTTAAAGACAAAAAAAAAAAATACTCTGGTAAGAACAGATTACCTGCGGCTAGCCAACAGCTTTCGGAATGATAGTTAAAAGTGTTGCTAATAACAAGATAATTTTTTAACAATCTTAATCAGGGATAAATTAACATTACTTAAAAAAAAAACCATAAAAAATATATGGATGTCTTACAAGATACAAGATTTTTTTTTCAGAACTTTCAGAACAACATCAAAGGGTTAATGCTATTTCGAATTTCTTTTCCAGCTGTCCATTTTTGGCTGTTCATATAACTGCAGCTATTCCATGCATCGGTGCTATTTTATTTATTTTTACGATGGGCTCGCTATTGCGGACTTCGTTCAGCGATCCCGGCATCATACCTCGGGCGGCGTACGACGAAGCTAACTATATTGAGAAACAAATAGGTAAGTTTAAAAAAAAAGAGAAATAAACATTCCAAGGTTACAAAATAAATAACTTGTCAATATTTAATTCCTCACACTTTCATTATAATAAGTGGAAAATGTTGGTTATGAAATGAAGAAGGATGTAGCTAGAACATTTGAACACACGATGCCTAGGTAGCCGACGCATTGTCCACTCGGCTACTAACCAATCATTTGACAGCAGCCACAAGGTATTTATGTAAACTCCCCTGATGGAACTTGGGTTGGAAATTTAACATTTAGTTATATCTAAATGAAAATCATCTTTTATTGTAAAGCACAGTGGTAAAATTATCAAATAAATTTCACCATTTTTGGATGAGTGTTACCAAAAGAACATAGTTTTTATCTCACATAACATAACAATATTGCTAGTATCTAGTAATAATATCCAAAAATTAACTGCTCTAACCTTTTTACTGCCGTAGCAAGTTTTCTTTGGGAAAATGAAGTAATTTTTTGTTATAATCTGTGTTGAAAATATTTTTATACTAATCTAGTTTTATGTACAAGTTTTCTTTGGGAAAATCAAGTAATTTTTTGTTATAATCTGTGTTGAAAATATTTTTATACTAATCTAGTTTTATGTACAACTAGTGCAGATACGTGAAAAATTACCAGATATTATAATTGTAGGATTTGTTGAGCTGACAATATTTATAAAATATTTGCCACAGGATTTTTTCTATGCCTATCAAAAAAGTATTTAGAGACAATCTAAAATTTACCAATTGAATGAACACCATATAAACTTTAAAAAATCATTATTCTGATTTATAAAAAACCAGTTTGCAACTCAACTCGCTATTCTGTGTATGTCAATGTGACGGTCCCCACACTACACAAATTCTCAAAAACTTATTGTCAACGGCAACGCAAACAGTCGCAAAAACTCGCAACGCGACGTGCTGTTGCCAGATTGCCCGGTTGCCATGATTGTGCCAGTTTTGTTGTCAGTTTTCGAGTTTTTTTTTTGTTTTTTAGTCACCAGCGCCAATACGATAGTGACAAATGAGAAAGATGACAGCTGAAGTGTTCCTTGTCTATGGTTAAACAAGCTGAGATAATTACTGAAAAATGTAAACAAAAGAAAATGTCAAAAATATAAACAAAAGAAATACACATTTCAAATCACGTTGGTAAGAAAAATAATTTTGTATGTTTCAGAGGTGCCCAATTCGTGTAATTCCCCGACATTGAGGCCGCCCCCTCGCACAAAGGAGGTGTTGGTCCGCGGCCAACCTGTCAAGCTCAAGTATTGTTACACTTGCAAGATATTCCGCCCCCCACGCGCCTCCCACTGCTCTCTGTGTGATAACTGTGTCGATAGATTCGACCATCACTGCCCCTGGGTATGTACTGATACTAATGTGTACAACCATCACAATACATATCTTATTAGCAACGTAACTTGCTGTTTAATGACCTTTAATTGTTTTCTAAATTTGTTTAAAAAGAATCATTATCGGCGTAAGTTGTCCTTGAAGGTTCAATACAAGCATGCCACTCTCTAAATTTTGCATATTTGGCAGACTCCATACACTTAACAGGCTTGAAGATAAACTAAAAATACATCAGATGTAATGATATCCGAGTCAATTCTTATCAGACAGATTGTGGACAATGATTTGAACCCCATAAATTGCGCTCCAATGATTTGTGATAATCACGTATATACATATTATGTTATCTTCCAAACACAAAACGTAGTAGTTCTTATCTTGTTAATGGATGGAGATAAAATCATTATGATTGATCTTGATCATTATCATCATCCAATGGATATTTCATTTTTTAATTATTTCAGGTTGGCAACTGTGTTGGGAAACGAAACTACCGCTTCTTCTACATGTTCATCGTCTCATTAGCATTTCTTGCCGTATTCATATTTGCCTGTGGAATCACACATCTAGTATTACGTAAGTTAATATATTGTAGAAACTACAAAGTTATTGCAAGCGACATTTGAAACATAATAATGGTTGGTTTTTTAAACCGTTCCTTCATTGAAATGCGCGGTCCGACGCCCGTGCGCTGCAGTGTGGCAATTCAATAAACATTGTCAGCATTTAAAAATCTAATTACTAGCAGTACCTACTTTTTTTTTCATTTTTCTTTATTCATTGCTTTGTAATACCGACTAAAAAGAGTGCTTTGTGTTAAACTAATGTTTTCTATCTTCCTCCCCACAGTCAGATAGTATAATACGTATAAACATCTAAATTTTGAAAAAAAAAAAACTTTTTTAATAAATGAAGAACGTTGCTTTAGCTACTTTTGTTTTTGGTCAAACTCTAATGCAGATTTTATAGATAAAAAAATCTATAGATTTAAAAAAAAAAAACTTTATTCGTTTTGTCAGTTCCGCCTGCAAAAATAAGTCCATCCACTCCCGGGCAACTGAAAAAAAAACAGTTTGCAACTTAACTCGCTATCCTCTGTACGTCAAAGTGATGGTCCGCACACTACAAAACTTATCAAAAACCTATTATCATCGGCTAGCCATACTAGTTGCCGTGGCCGGCTGTTTGCCAGATTGCTCGGTTGCCACGATTGCGCCAGTTTTGTTGTCAGTTTTCGAGTTTTTTTTTTTTAGTCACCAGCGCCAATACGACAGTGACAGATGAATGAAATGAAAGCTGAAGTGTTCCTTGTCTATGGTTAAACAAGCTGAGATAATTACTGAAATTGTAAAATTGAGTAGCGCCGTGATAGAAGTTTGGTTGGAAAATAGCGACCCGCCAGTTTTAGTTTGGTTTCAGTTTCTCCATGAGCGGAGGGCCTAAGTGTGTGTAATTTGTTCCGAGTATAGTTTTTCATGACTTTTACCCCAAAAGAAGTATGTTCTGAAAAGTCAGTATGTATCACATACTATATTTTATCAATACTTGTTACATATCGTCGTTGCTTATTTAATATGAACAATGTGACGATTTTGATGAAAATAAGTTAAATATACAGTTATTTTTCTTCTTTTTTCTCCATCTTCTACTATTTGAGCCATGTAAAAATATCAAATATTTAAGGCGATAGAAAATAAACCATGTGAGGACAATCAAAATAGTACATAATAAATTTTTTTTAAAAGTCATATCCTCTACATATGTACCACTATACAATTCAATTGCCTTGGTATTTACATAATAATAACATCATTTTGTGATGCCTAGCCGTCAAACTTGAATAAATTTAAATTGAATATTTTGACATTATTATGGTATGTATTTAAAATTATGACGAAAACTGTATATAGAATATGAACCATGTGAGTAAAACTGTGCATAGAATATGAAGCATGTGAAAAAATGCTTTAAAATTCTGTTTAAAATTCTTTAATTCTCTTTAAATTTTCTGGCATAAAATAATTATTGTTTGCCATAAAAATGAACGAAATATATTTTCCGTACTTTGTCCATAAATAGAATTGTTATTTTCCGTTTCGTTATTTTTTTAAACAGTTTTTATCGATTTTCTCAGAATGTATTCAGTATCACGTGCTTCAATGCAACGACGATATTATGTTATCAGTACCTCTTACCCTTATAATTAGGCACACCTCTTTTATTTAGTATTTATTTGCAACTTTCCAACAACACATTTTTGGTTGTATGTATGTATGTACAGTATGCGCCTAAATTTAATGCCGACCTGAACTTGATGTGATCTATTCTCGCGCGGGTGCAGTCACTTTACTGACTTTACAATGACCGTAAGCAAAAGAGAAAGACACATAAAAATATAGATGCGACAAAGGTATGATCGGGGAGGCATGCCTCTTTTATGACCTTAAACTCGCCTATTGCCACGATTTCTGTATCAATGTCAGGTCGGTATTAAAGTATCTCCTGTACTATATATATATATATATATATATATATATGTAGTTGAAGACTATTTATAGAAATAATGGTATTTATGTAATGTTAGTGTCTCGGGAGCCCCCGGGGCGCGCCCTGCTGGAGGCCCTGCGCGCCTCACCTGCCTCAGCTGTGGTGTGCGCCGTCTGCTTCCTGTCCGTCTGGTCCGTGTTGGGCCTGGCCGGCTTCCACACGTACCTCATCACCACAGACCAGACCACCAATGAAGATGTGAGTAGCAACACCTTCCTGACAGACAATCACTGATTACTATCCATATCGTCACATCAGAAAGAGTGCTGACTCCAAGTTAAATATTTTTATTTTGTGTTCCGTATCGATGCCTGGAATCCATTACAATTTATTTCCGTTTTGCGCACGTTTATTCCCTATATTTGCCCTTTTATTTGACTTGCCACACTTTCTTTCTCTACTGGCAACACTGTAGTGACGCGCATTTCAGTTCATTAAGATTGTTTTTCTAATAGGTCGATTTGTGCTTCATATTGCGCAAGAGTTGTAATTTCACCGATGCGGTTAGTATTACCCATGCTTTCCAAGAAAGAAATCTAGCAATTTAACCCTTCAGGCCTCAGGCATATTGACCGTTAAACTTCTTAACCTCTTTCCGCAGTCCCCCCGGCGGGTCTGGATTTTTGAAGCGATTTTGCCCCTTATGTATAAAGAAATTGTATGAAGAACAAGGTCAGAATCGCTTGGGCCATTCTTGATCTTGACATAACGAATTACTGGATAGCATTTAGCCACTCCGAGTAATTCATATTAATTGCCAATGACGCGCCGGGCACCAAAGATGGCGGACAAAATGGCTGCCGCTTGATAATATGAACGCTGTCATATTCGAAGTCTATATTTATTCATTGTTTTTTATATAAATCCATTGTGGAAAGCATAGAATTGAGTGATTATTAGGAAGTTCGTTTTATCTACATTATTTTGATGTAATTTTTGTATTATATCACAAAAGAAATGTTACAAAAATTGAATTCGTAAGAAAGGTGAGAACTGTCAAATATTTTACGTCGTATTGAAAAAATATATTTTTTGTATGCTGGCCTTCAACTAGTTAAGACTCTCAGAAGGTTGGAAAATTTGTGTGTATTTCCACTTTGCAATACAATCCAAATAAGTGGAATATTTTTTAATGTATCCGAAAACTAAAAAATGTTTTTGAAAGGTGGTGAAATAAGCTTTCATATTTTTTTCTTAGAAATAAACATATATTTTTTGAAATATTAAAATTTTTAATGCAAACATAAAAAAAATTTAAAATTGAACAACTTTTATGTTTTTCGTCTACACACTTACTACAATAACTGAAAATGAAAAAAAAAACTTATTTTATTAGATAAATGTATTATAAACATTATTATCACCTCATTTTTTGTCATTTAATATGAAAATAATTACATAATAAAATTTTCCCAAAGTTTCATAAATTTTCCTTAAATTGTGGTCGGAACATTTGGTTTCATAAAGTTATACATTATAATTATTCTCGGTGGAATATAAAGCATGGTTTTTTTCTCTTTCTAACACTGTTTAGATCACATTTCTCACCAAGACAATGGGGAGACAATGATTTCTATGAGACCATACGAGCTGAACCCAAAAGCGATCAAATTGACTATGGATAAAAGCTATTTCTTCGCGAAATTGAACAAATTAGCCTGAGAGGTTAATATTGAGATTGATAACCAGTTGCATATTTTGAATGTGGGAAGTCATCTTTTAATGTAAACATCGGATGCGAAGAGTAGTTGGAGTTATTATTATATCAGGGATGATTCTTTCAGTTGCTAATTGACTAATATTATAACCTAAATTTCCTGTATTTTCAGATTAAAGGATCATTTTCCTCCAAGCATGGGCAGGAGAGCCCCAATCCTTATTCAAGAGGAGGGGTTTGCAGTAACTGCTGGCATGTCTTGTGTGGTCCTGTTGCCCCTTCACTCATTGACAGGTAATTTTATTACATTTTTGGATTGAATAAAATCTTTACTTTAACTCCTAGGTGCCAGAATCCTGCATTTGCAATGTAGAATTGTGCCCATGCACGGTACGTGCCGAACGTGTCGACCTTGTGCATTTATTTTGCCTTTGGATATTACCTCTACTGAGTTAGTTGATAATAATGTGGCTTTATCAAAGTCGTCTTCATATATCAAAGATATTTTAGTTCAATGATCGATATTTGAGGTAATCCTAAAAATACCATCTAATTTTACTACTGAAATTCTCTTTTCAATATTCAATGTACCTACAATAGACAAAATTTATAAAAAATATTCAATACTACACATTTAAAAAAAACATTAAATAACTTAGAATTCAATATACAGTAGAATCCGGATATAACGACCCTCAAGGGACCGGCGATACTTTGTCATACTAACCAGACGACGCACAAAACGGTCGGATAATTTAAGCTTGTTTTTATATGATACATATTCATGTTATTGTAATTATTGTTATGAAATATGTAATAGTAAAGATAGATAAATTTATTTTTAGGTAAATAAAACATTTAATACAAATTATAACTTTAACAAATACTTAAACATTCTACAAACATACATAATATTGTACTGTAATCCAAAAATATACAATGTACCTACATTCTATGCAAGTAAATATATAGTTACTAAAGTTGAAAGTCTGTAATTTGCGTTTGTTTTTGTTCGATAGTGAGAACTTCGCACAGCATTGTGAATACGCGACATCATAGTTTTCATAAAACAAGGTGTAAATACAAACATTTTGGCTTCACGGAACTTATTGTGTGGAGCGGTTGCCACAACAGATGATAAACACCGAGTGTGATTTACGCTTGCTAATAAGGGTAGGTGTTGGGAATAGCCGAGGCGAGGGGCCGGGTGGTGAGGTATTGGTGCGTAGGTTTTGTAAGCAAAACACTGCGCGTCATTCTAACCGGACGAATTATAATTAAAGTAGGTCGCTTGAGTGGTTTATTTATGGGTCGCTTTAAGCAGTTGGTCGCTTAAAACAGAGTCGTACTAAATGGATATATTTTCCTAGTACCTAACTATGAAACCTAACTCGAGTTTACATTGTCATCACTAAAAACGGTAAGCCGTTATAAGCGAAGTCGTTATATCCAAATTCTACTGTATCAGCAAGATATCGGTATAATATTAAAATCCCAAAATAGAATACCAGGCACATTCAAAATACCTACCACCATCTAGGAAAAACTTTTTTTAACAACCTTCCTTTTTAAATCTAAATTTTTTTTTGATAATATTTATGAATTTCAGCTAAAACTAAAAAATTACTCAAAACTAGTAGTATAAGCGCATCTGCTGACGGAGAAACTCGAAACTCGCCATGCTAGTTTTAGTTTGAGCTTGAGAGATTTAAACCATAGCAACTAGCTAGTTTTAGTTTGGTTTCGGTTTCTCCAGTGAGCAGACCGCCTAAGAGTGTGTATCTGTTAATATTATTTTTTAAATCTTAAAATCTGTTATTGATAAATTTTGCACTTTTCTTACTTATATTTTTGTTATTAATTTACAATATTTTATTTTTATGTACTTACATGATTTAATATATGTAATTGAGTTAGAATTCCCCCACCAAACACAAGAGCCTTCTTTCTTTATGGTGAGGAAAGGCTATTTTTATTTTCCTTTATCCACTGGAGCATTTTTGGCCAATTTGCAAATACCCTTGAGAGTTCGCTGACCAAAATGTAGCCAACCGCTTTGTACACATTGATTAATCACAAAGATAACTTCGTATTTTCACTTTTTAACAAGAGATGTCTCGCATCTCTTCTGAATTATTTGTTTTTGATATTTCGCAAACCGAAAATATTGAAATTTTTTTTTTTACAAATCATTGATCATGTGTTTATATATTAAAAAATGCATGTTGGAATTTAATTTCATATCTGTGATTATCAACTAGGCTATAGACAACATATAGAAGTCATAATATTAAATATTCTCCGAATAGTTACATACTATGTTTCCCAATTTTAAAGTTAATAAAATGCAGAATTCATGCTTTTATAAATTTAATGTTTTTTTATAATTTCTTATCCATCCTAAAAATATGGGATAAATGGTTAAATATAGGTGCATTCAATCGCTCTCTAACCCTATATGTTTATATGCAACCATATTAAAATTCGGAGTATGATTTTTTGAAAGAGGGCGGGAATTTCCATAATGTTTAAATCGATTTTACAGTGAAACCCTAAATGTCTAGTCAATCTCTAAGAATTATATATTTATTGTAAAAAATACAAATTAAAAAAAAAAAAAATAATTAACCATTGTTTTTATTAAAGTTTCTTGTCCGGCCCTTATGGGTAAAACGGTTCCAGGACAAAACAGAACATTAAAGAAAAGTGAAGAAAAAAAAACCTCACCTAACCTATTAGTTTATTGTGTTCTGTTTTATCCGGTTACCCTTTTTATGACCCAATGTGGATTTATACAAAGTTTTTTTTTTTCAGACGAGGCGTCGTCACAAATGAGTTCAAGGTAGAAATGGCCGAGGCGCAACAGAGGGTAAGGACTATCACAATGAGTGATATTATTTGTTAATTTACGTGTTGCACGGTGTGTTCCCTTAATTGATTTGGTGTTGCATCTCATGTTAACTGTATTTTTAGGCCAATGGTTTCTCCCCGACAATAACATCTCAGTACGAGTACTCCGTGCCTGTTCCTGGTCTTGCCACACCACATGGTAAACACAAGCATTTCTCATCTTTGTACTTAAGTTTGTTCCAAAGCTAAAATGCCAAAGAAGGTTGTATTACAGTGAAACCTTCTGAAGAAGTTTTAATGCTTAGGAGGAACACCTGTGTGGCCCTTTTCATACATTACTTAAATTTGGATTTTAGTCCAAAATACCCAATGAATCTGAATAATAAGTTTTTTTTTATCAAAAAAAACTTAAGCATTCGAGCGCTTTTTGCCACAATATGGCACTATATCCAAAACCACGGATTGCTTTGTTGCCAAAATGCGGCAAATTTTTATTTATTTATTTTTATTAAGGCGACTATATAAATACACTGTACATTCAAAATATAACAAAATAAATATTCGCTAGATTCTTTAAAATGTTTTAAAGTTAACGATTTAATAATTTTTATTTTATAAATCCTACGAATATGTGATAATAGACAAAAGATACGTGAATTCATTGACTATATAGAACATTGTATGTCTCCATATTCAAATTCTGAGGTATGATTTTTTTTATGTGGGCGGAAAAAATCCTTTAGCAATCCCGGGAAAAAGTTTTAAATTGCTCTGTCGCTCCAGTGGTTATTATATACGGATATTATATATATAATAATGAATATCTAGGACGGATGTGAGCTGTTTTTATATATTTGAATTAGATTTTCACGCTTTTAGAGACAACTTTGGCAATTATTTGCAAGTAAAGTTATTGATAGGTATTTATTTAAAAAAATTATTTTGCTCTACCTATTACGTAAGTACATATGATTAAAACGTACTGCGCTCATCATTTAACCAAAGTATCAGACAGCGTTACAGGGTCCATCATTACACATCTGCTCTGATGATGAACACTTTAAAGCTGTCCGAAACATTGGCTAAAGAAAGAGGTAGAGCAATGTTGCATAATGAAATCTCAAATCATGATTCCAACAAAAATTGGCGTATACATCAGTGGCGGTCGGTGACTTTTTGTAGAAGGGATGCTGGACTATGGATAAGTATTTGGTATACTCAAATACTACTATTAAAAGTACCTACAAATCTATAGATTAGCACCATGAACAATATGTAATTCCTTAAAAAAATAGTCTAATTAGCTCTAAAAATCCTTAGCGCCCCAAAACGTCAATAATTACAGAACCAAAATTTCTAATAATGTTTGATTTCATTGAAAAATAAACAAAAAAAATCCTTGACGTTCTTGGGCTTTCATTTACCAATTTCGACGCTCCTTTATAAAGTTATCGATTACATGGTTGAGAAATGTTGACTCCTCATGCCATTAGTAGTAATTTCTCAATAAAGATGATGCAATTATGAATCAAATATGTAATGGAAGGATTAAACAAGAATGTTTCAATGTTATTCAAACAAAGCTGTCAAAAATTAATCAAGAAAACACATATAAAAAAAAATCAACCCGATTCTTATTAAAGTAAAAATATAATAAGCCATTCTGTTCCTTTTTTCCACACGAATTAAAGTCGTTTTTTGTTTACTGAATGCTTCCGGCAAACACGAGTCTATCTTTCAAAGAATTATGTCAGCAGAAGTGAACACGCATGCGCGAACTCCGAAATATTTGTAGTTATTTGGATACTGGGCGAAATATCGCATCCAGCTGGATCGCGTGTCGCTTCGTTGTGTATGTGTTGAACACAGCGAGTCTCTGAGGATGCTGTTGCTGGTATGTGTGTGTTTTCGCGTTGTACATTTTACTAGCATTGTGGATATGTATGTATTTCGACTCGCATTGTGCGTCGCGTTGTGTCTCTGTATGTATTATCTTTAGACAACTTGCAGTGTTGCTGTTTACGGCTAGAAAAAATAAGTCCTAAGCATTTTGACAGGGATGCGGCGCTTCCACCGCATGTATGGACCGACTGCACCTGCTGTACATATACATAAATACATTTAATTTTTACCTAAAAAAACACATTTTTTACAGTGTTTTGTTTTCTATTCTATTTTTTTGTTAATTAGTTTGTTTATTCAGACGCACACGTAGACGTTAAAATATGAGTTATAGGTTAATTAAATTATTACATGGTTCCTATTCCATGGAATAACAGCAGGTAATTTCGCCTGAAATGTGAACGGTTCTTAAAACTCAACTAATGATTGTATATTACAATAGTAAAAAAGGAAGAAAGTATGTGAAAGCTTTTTTTTGTCTTTTTATAAGCCTTGAAAAAAATGAAGTATTAAGTGTATAAAAACTGATTTAAAGTTAATCTCCTGCTTTTACGAACCCTTTTACGGTTATAGTTTTACATATTGTATATGTAATATGGCAAATTGAGTTCTTTAGAAAATGATTGTAAGATGTTATCGACGGTCCCGAAGGACAATGTCGGATGTGCGATTTTGTAGTTTTTCAGTAGAGCTGTTTAAAGTTTGATTTCTGCATTTTTACTGTTTTTGAGATAACTAATTATAGCATATAAAAAAAAAATATATTTGATTTCATCAAAAATTTGAAAATTCAGACTTTTAACTTGTTAAAAGCCAGCATAAAAATTTTTTTTTTTTCAATACGACGTAAAATATTTGAGAGTTCTCACCTTTCTTACGAATTCAATTTTTATAACATTTCTTTTGTGATATATTACAAAAATTACATCAAAATAATGTAGATAAAACGAACTTCCTAATAATCACTCAAATCAATGTCGCTTCAAAAATCCGGACCCGCCGAGGGGACTGCGGCCTGCAAGAGGTTAACCTCTCATTTGTCGTAAGCCAGCCGGCGGGCGGGTTGTAGATGAGAGGTTAAAAAATAAAATGGGATTTTAACCCTTATGTATAAAGAAACAAGGACAAGATCAGAATCGCTTGCGCCAATGTCATTCCAGACTTTGCTTTTTATTATACTACTCTGGCCACTCGGAATGCTCTGATAATAATTTTCTATGGAATTTGGCCATATGTGGGGAAATGTCATCCGACATTCAAGAGGTTAAATCAACAAAAAGAAATTAAAATAAGACGACAGCACGATTTTCAATTTTTAGCAGACCCAACATTGTTCTATGCAATTAAAATAATTTTCGTTTAAATCCAAAGCATATTTGAGTTCATTGAACCAGATTTCGCTTTCACACAGAACTAACCGAGTAACACACAGACAAATGAAATTTGTATTTTTTATTATTATTATTAAGCACCAGTGCCTGCTTGTTTTTTTGTAACTTCATCTTTTTATTGCTGCATTTAATTTGTGTTTTAATTTCGCTTGCATTTCATCTTTACGCCCACGTCGCTGAAGAGATAAAACGATAAAGTGTGTTGTTGGTTATCTGTGTGGCCAAAGTATGGTCAATTTTACCTTACTCTAGATCAGACTTTTTTAAATATCATCACATCAGTTTTGTGTTCATGCATACTTCTAGGAATTTTCTGTTCAGTGGTGTACACCAAGGAATCGAAACTGGTCCATCGCAGAGCGAAATTCATGGATTAAGAAATTAATATCGTGGTTATAGGACATATTGGGTTTGCTAGATTCAAAAGTTACATAGAACTACTGTACACACTACACAGCAAAAATTCTTTTAAGATTCTTGTTAAAATTCAATACCCATAAAAAAGTAACGGTAAAAAGTGGCCTACGACATGAATACAATGCATTTTGTTGTCATCTCTCCTGGAATTAAAAACACAGCTGTTTTGCTTTATCTTTTTATTTATTTAAATTTAATAACTTGGTTTGTATTTTATTCCGACAGAATATGGTGAAGTTATCGGAACTTACATGAGGCCCTTGAACGGCAGCTATAACAACCTGTACGGGATAGACGAGGGGGATGGAGAGCTGGATAACGGTGGGGTGGAGGCCGAAATGGAGAACAGGAGTCCCTCGGAGCCCCACGGGGACCGGATGGACCCCGCGGGGGAGACAGACCACCCCAGAGGACACCTCTACTCAAACCTCGCTGATTCGCATTACATGAACCATCATCTGGATTTGGATCCTGTAGTGTTGACAGGTGTGCATACATTTTTTTACTGTGTTGGTGTTTTGATTGGTCATTTTATACAATAACCCTTTGCAACCGGCATAAAATTTCTGAATTGTGATAGGCTGCACTAGTAATAGCTCTTAGATTATGACCCATAGAGCTGGGAGATTTACTGATTGAAATTCGTGCTCATGAAAGTACCCTACATAAGCACCTGCCCTTACATTTGATTAAAACTGGTTTCATTCCAAAAAAACAATTTTATTATCTGTCAGATTTTTTTCTAAAAACAAACGCACGCTCGTACAAAGTCATTTGCAAAGAGATATGTTCTTTATAATAAATTTTCATTAAAATCAAAATTTAGAAGACAAGGTCTTTGTTAGCCAAAACCCTAATGAGAATAATTATTGTAGAAATAGTCTTTCAACCAGTGGTGTTTAACCTGGGTTCGATCGAACCCCAGAGGCCGTAGCACACTCGATCGATAACGATCGATAGGATAACTATCGGTAACTTCTCATCGTTCCCTAGCATGACAGTTAGCGATGTGCAGTTGTCCTAGGGAACGATGAGAAGTTATCGATAGTTATCCTATCGATTGAGTGTACTAGAGCCTCTGGGGTTTGGCGAGTCAGTCTCGCGGGTTCGGCGGAGGTCAAGACACATCCCCGACTCATGATTTGTGATGACACTCCTCGCTTGTCCATCAAGAAGGGTTCGGTGAATACGAAACTGGTGGGGTTCAGTACCTCCAACAAGGTTAAGAACCACTGCTTTAAACAATCCGACTTTGTTTTTGATCTGTTTTATTGATCTCAAAACCCAAGTAAAAGAATTTACTGTATGTGGGGGACTAAGTTCTTGATCTTTAGTTGCCTGCCCATTGCTTAGGATTGTGACTCTGGTGATTATTAATTTCTGTGGATCCTCTACTTCTCGCAGAAACGTGTGATTTTTGGTAAAATTGATTGCAACATCTTGTTTCTCTTTAAAAGGTTCAAAACACAGTTTGGTGGGGGACAAAGATATGCATCATTCGCATCACATGGAGATGGTATCCTCGTCTTCCATGAAGCTCTCAGTGGATCCTGTCTGTCAGAATGTGACCTACAGCCAGGAGCGGGAGCGGGAGGGTGCACCCAATGAGGACAGCACCATCAGGAGGCTGCCCACGAAGGTGGACAGCGCCAACAACAGCACGCAGACCTGGGCCGACCGCTTGCCGCAGGCCGACGCCAGAGACAAGAGCGCCGTCACAGTCCTCAGCGCCAGTAAGCTGCGGCTGCTCCACGACACTACCATGATAGACACCGCCTTAGATTTAGACAGCCTCGACGGCTCTACAGTTTCCTTGTGGCCTGCGAACGTTTGACATCACCAAGTGCAAGTACTTCATATGTAAATTGAACTGCTTGCCTAATAAAAACTCTAACCAAAAAGGAGGTTGCACTACTTCTATGAAGGTTTCAAAGTGAATAATGTGATTACTGTGACTACCTACTAAGCGGACTTCATAATATAGCTAGGCTATTATATAAGGTTATTTCTAATACGTAAGGTAAACAAGCATTTTTTATATTGTATTTTATTTAAAGTAACATTCTACAAATAATTTATTCTAAAAAGTATTGTATAATAGATAATGGAGTACTATTGAATAAGATTGAGAGACGAGTATTTGTATATTATGAGCAACAATTCCAACATCAAAAAGTATTTGTTATTTGATTTATAAATCTTTTTTGTAAAAAAAATATAATTATATTTTATAAAAAAACATTTAATTGGTATATTATTTATTATCAAACATACTATTTTCGGTTGTACGTGATATGCATTTTTCCTGCGTGAAGTTTATATTCACATTCAATTAATAACTCAGGACGGGGCATACGTGTCATTCCTATGTCTACCCTACGTTAAATTGTTGTGAAAATAAGCTTATGTGCCCAAGCGGTTACTCAAATTTGCTTTGAATTTATATTAATTTTTACATTTTCAAAATTAAACTGTGAAGACAAAAAATTTAAAAAATTTAATGTGTTCAGCATTATAAAACTGTACTCAGAAAATGCACTACTCAAATTTAAAGAAAAATATGCATACCTTGCTGACCAACACACCTATAAACTACAAGGACAAAATCTTCAAATCTACTAAACATTCCAAAATTAAATACAGCTTTTGGTAGCGATGGGCACAATCGATGAATAATCGATGATTTACTCGATCTTTTTTACCATCGAATGATTTCGATTCATTTCCATAGAAAAATCGATTCTCGCTTCTCGCTTCTCGATGTCAAATTCATTCGAATGCACAGTCCGAGACAATCGGGTTTGAAACGTCATCGAACTTGAAATCGATTCTCGCTTCTCGATGTCAGAATCCATTCGAATGCACAGTCCGAGACAATCGGTTTTAAACGTCATCGAACTTGGAATCGATTCTCGCTTCTCGATGTCAGAATTCGAATGCATAGTCTTGAAACGTCATCGAAAGTGATTTTGCTTGACAAATGAAATATTTTAGAGGTACATGTTATAAATCAACCTGATGTGTGAATTTTAAATTATGAATGAATATAACTTTTAGGTAACGATTTACGTTTTCAGTATAGTTTATACGTAAAAGATTGCGATGGTGACAGCTTTCAACAATTTAAAAATGTTTATTATGATGTATCATCTATTTGGGTATTGTATATTTAACTTAAAATAAAACAATAACTTAGTATATACCATTTTTATATGCCGACTTTAATAACTTAGTATATACCATTTTTATGCCGACTGGGTTTCGCTAAAACCGTAGTTTCTTCAGGGCAGTAAATAAATACTCTACTAAAATCAGCAAGTAATATGTTTTCATATGGACATATCCAAATATATTTAATTTATTTGAAATTAACAGGTGTTTCTTAGTTTGTAATAAAAATGAAATGATTTCTATAGTAAGAAAACTTTATTTAATGATAATCTGTTAATAATTGCATACGAAAAGGTGTCCATAACCTACATGTTATTTAGAGGTTATTTTTTAACAAAAACGATATTAAATTATTATATTTTGCTCACGTAATTAATGTATGCCCCCTAAGCATATTCTCTTCTATTTTGAGTTCGGCCAGAACATCTTACGGCGATAGTGCTATTCAGGCGCGGATCCAGCCCCCGAAAAAGGTTGTGGTCACAGCCAGCCGAAAATCGGCCAAGTGCGAGTTGGAGTAAGAACTCGCTTCATGCATGTTGTCAAAAATGTGACATAACGTGTCAGCATATATTATATGGCTCTTTGCCGCGTTCCGAATCACGCACGATTCATTGTGTTTTTTCAATTTTATTAAGGCATAGCGTTTAATATCATCAGCCTATCGACCTCAATAGACCTCGAATAAGGTTGTGGGCATGCCCATCGTGCCCACAACGGTGGATCCGCCCTTGGTGCTATTGGACAAGTACAATTGAAACGAGAAGGGGATTTGTGCACCGTTAGAGCAAAAGTCACACCTGAACACAAACTTAGCCCCCCGGCTTACGATATTATTTGATTTGCAATAAATAACAATAATAATAATGTATTTGCAATAGAAGCCCCTCTTCACAATGGGCCATCCGATGGGCCACTCGATGGGCCACTGTATGGAGGGGGCAGTGGCGTGTAGACATGGGCAGATTTATTCACAGTAGTGAATCGATTCAGTCTGATTCCCTCGGCCTTTTGATCTGATTCCTTTCATTCGATCCTTTAATTCCCAAAAAAAAAAAAAAAAAAAAAAAAAAAAAAAAAAAAAAAAAAAAAAAAAAAAAAAAAAAAAAAAAAAAAAAAAAAAAAAAAAAAAAAAAAAAAAAAAAAAACTACTACTATTACTATTTTTATTATATTTATTTTAAACTTAAAATAGTTCCGCTTCGTCTGATCCACGGAGGAAGGAATTCCTTCCTCCGTGGTCTGATCGAATATAAAACGCATTCTACCCAATTTACGCAGGGCTCGAAATCGGAAGTTTTCGACCTACGATGTAACTAAATTGACGGCTCGGCCCACGGGGAAATCGCACTGCACTCCCAAACGGATTTGCGGCAGGCATTGAGAATGAATTGTATCTTTTGAGCAGTGTCTTGTGTCTTGCCTGGGACTTGTGACTGGGAACTAAATTGACGGTTCCGCTGCGCGGGGACTAACGACGAACCGATTCGCAGCGGTCGTTAAGGATTGGATTAGGAACTTCCGACTAGCAAGTGTCTTTTGACTTGCTGTGACCTAATTTACTTGCGTTCCGCGAACCTAACGACTCGCTTCAACAGAGGCAGTCATTGACGAAGTATAATCTACTTGGTCGAAGGAGGCAGTACATACTCGATCATGGGAGCGGGATTTGAAAAGAGGCGATCATACTAATTCGCTCATTCGTTGAATTAGTGGATCAGAAGTGACGCAGAGATTGGGTTTGACCGCTTCGGTCCGGACTGACGTGTAGGACTATGACGACACAACTGAATAAGGAATACATTTATTAATTCAATGAATGAGTGGGACATATGGGACTGTAAAAGAGAGGTGCGTTGTTCGGAACTCGGAACTACTTCGTTCGACTCGCAACGTTTTGTCGCCTGGGCTGGAGGTGTGGGGACTCTCTGACCTATGGGTTTTCGGCGCGGGATATACTATACGTGATAGAGGTAGTACAATGCATACAGCACATTACCTCCGGTATCTTCGCGGCGCGCGCTTATAGGTAACTTATCCGCGCAGTAAACATACAGAATAATATTAAATAAAATTTCTACGAAGCATTAAAATATGTAAATCGTTAACATAAAATATTTTTTTAATGTAAAATAAATAGAAATAAAAATATGGTGCCGTTTAAAAAATCTGTAAGGAATGAAGATTTAATTCCTTCTGAAAATGAGAATCAGATCGAGTGTGTTACAAGATTGAATTGATTCATTCAAATCATTCATTCAATTTTGCCCACGTCTAGTGGCGTGGGATTTGCCCATAATGGCAGTGGGATGGCTGGGTGATGGCTGGGATGGCGGAGTGGGCCATTCGATGGGCCACGCGATGGGCCATTGATGGCGATGGGATGGCCTGGGATGGCCTCCGCGAGTTGTTTTCCGGATAGTGGCCCACTAGTCAGTGCCTGTTTGACCATAAACGGGAGTAGACGTTCTAGCTTGTTTCGGAACTACGTAAATACTACTGAATTCAAAGTAATTTAACCTGACCACGTCTTGAGCCTGGTATTTTTTAAACTGTCGAAAAATACATACGAGTATGATGTTCAAATGATGATTGATGTTTTTTCTTGTTAACCCAATGTTCAAATGGCGATTAAATTAATTAATTTTTCTTTGATTTATTTTTAATAACCATTAAAACAATTCGTAAGCAAAATTATTATGATATTTAACACTGGCGACACAGAGATACGATAATACCTAAAAGTATTATGTAGATACCTACCTACTTATGCCAGAAAATATTATTCTTACACTGTTTTTTCATGGAGCTACTTTCAAGCGACGCGACCGCCGCTCTTCTGTACCTTCCATACTATTATTAGTGTTTGTAAACGCCGCTACGCGCTGAACTAGCAAAATAGTATGACGGGTAGCAGCGACTGAGTCGCTTGTAAGTGGCTCCATGAACGAAGGGCGTTACTCTACATAAATATGACAGTATATTTTTGGGATCGCCCGTAGGTACCTAAACATAAATAGTGTTTATGAAAATATTATAATAAAAATTATACAGTTATTTAAAAAAGGGAAGTTCTCAAAGAAGTTTATGTATAGGTACAAAAATTTTTATTTTTATAGAGAATATCTCACAAGAGTCCTGCTCCCGTCTGGAGCCAGAGAGACTATGGCATCCCCAATTAGGGAATTTTTGCTCAACAGTCCTTAGTTTTGTTTTCATATCTTTTTGTTTAGCAAGTTAAAAGAGAAATTATTTTTTTTATTTTAAGTACCGGGTTGCTACCACTTCCTTTTCGTATTCATGGTATAGTGTCAATTCTTAATAATAATACAATGATTAAAAATGATAACAATACATACAATGACAAAAATTAACCTATATTATATAAAAGGGGTGGTATTTTTTTTGACCGGGATAAGTAGCCTTCAATTAATTTTTTTGAATACCTATTATTACTAATAATACACTTCATCGTCCATAATATTAATACAATACATTCAGGAAGTACCTACAAACAATAGCATCGATAAGGTAATACATTATGCATTCTTTCTTACCTGTATTCTTTTAAAGCGTTTATTTCCACTACGGTAGTTCAAATCTATGATTTCGCAAATAATTTATTATTTATTTAATGCCGATCACACAATTTCTGAAAAACTCGCACTTCGCACTGCTAGTTGCTACGATGACAGCTGATTGTTCTTCGTCTGTGGTGAAACAAGCTAAGATTGAAATCGTAAAATTGAGTAGGAAGTTTGGTTGGAAACCATAGCAACCAGCAAGTTTTAGTTTGGTTCAGTTTCTTCAGTGAGCGAATCACCTTAGTTTTGATTTGTGATCAAGTTTTTTTTTTTCAATCAAACATATAAATTACGGTTTTGGCGCCCCGCTCGCCCCCCCTGGATCCGGGCCTGGTTGTGAGGCTGAAGGTAAGTGGGGAAGGGAAGTAGATGGGAGAGAGAAAGGTGGGAAAGTACCTGGCTATTCAGATCTAGTCACTAAACCTATTTCAAGCAACGTTTCAATTCTGGTGGTCTTTCACCAGGGCGATACTGAGAGTGTCTTTCACTCTGGAACGTGCCGCAAATATACTATATATTATTTTTATTTAATTAATTGTGAAATAACATAAATTAATCAAATAATATTTATTTGCGCACACCGAGTTCTAACCCGCGACCTTCGGAATGGGAGTCAGAGGAATGTCACTGACTGTCTATCTACATGATATTTAGAAAACCTCTGCGTAAAAACCCGGGTCAAACCAGTCAAAACCGGGTCAAATCCAGTTCCTGAACGCTACAAGTATGTAGTTGCTTGAGTATACCTGTTACCTACTTTATAATTTAGTCTATTTATATAATAATACTCATACTTGAAAAAACAGTGGTATAATTCCGTTGTCAAATATTGTTTAAACATTGCAGTTTAACAAAAAATCGTTGTCTCTAATATGAAAACCAATTTTAAATCTGGCGCGTTTTTGTATACCGACTCTTCGCACAGTGGTAAAATTTTTACGATGTCGTAAACTATTTAATATTATTAAATCGTTTCATTATTCGTATAAATGAAATGAAAACGACAATTACTTTTGAAAATCTTATGAAAAATGTATTCATACTTACATTTGTAGTAGTCATATTGGGTTATATTCTTTATTTTTATTGAAAAGTGCCCTAGCTTTTCCAAGTGACCAGTGACTACTGTGGTAGCTAGGACACTCGTTTTTTTTTAAAGAGAGAATCGCCAGTAGCCCTATACTCTCTGAGCTAGTGATAGAAAATCAATAAAAAAGTACAAAGATAAGTTCAGTAAGATGTAAAATAATGTTTTAAGTAGGTTAGTTGTTAGTAAGTTAGTCACCACCATGCAAGATGGTTTAACACAGTATTTTAGATCTAACTAACACAGCTTATCTGAACTAAAACTAATCTGGACAACTAGCAATTAAAAAATATCGGAAAAAAGTTCAAAGATAATTTCAGAAAGATGTACAATAATGTTTTAAGTTTGTTAGTTGTTAGTCCCCACCATGCAAGATGATTTAAAACAGTATTGCAGATCTAACTATGACCTTATCTGAACTAAAACTAATCCGGACAACTAGCGATTAAAAAATATCGGATAAAAGTTCAAAGATAATTTCAGAAAGATGTACAATAATGTTTTAAGTTTCTTAGTTGTTAGTCCCCACCATGCAAGATGATTTAAAACAGTATTGCAGATCTAACTATATGCTTATCTAAACTAAAACTAATCCGGACAACTAGCAAATAAAAAATATCAGAAAAAAGTTCAAAGATAATTTCAGAAAGATGTACAATAATGTTTTTAGTTTGTCAGTTGTTAGTCCCCACCATGCAAGATGATTTAAAACAGTATTGCAGATCTAACTATGACCTTATCTGAACTAAAACTAATCCGGACAACTAGCGATTAAAAAATATCGGATAAAAGTTCAAAGATAATTTCAGAAAGATGTACAATAATGTTTTAAGTTTCTTAGTTGTTAGTCCCCACCATGCAAGATGATTTAAAACAGTATTGCAGATCTAACTATATGCTTATCTAAACTAAAACTAATCCGGACAACTAGCAAATAAAAAATATCAGAAAAAAGTTCAAAGATAATTTCAGAAAGATGTACAATAATGTTTTTAGTTTGTCAGTTGTTAGTCCCCACCATGCAAGATGATTTAAAACAGTATTGCAGATCTAACTATGACCTTATCTGAACTAAAACTAATCCGGACAACTAGCGATTAAAAAATATCGGATAAAAGTTCAAAGATAATTTCAGAAAGATGTACAATAATGTTTTAAGTTTCTTAGTTGTTAGTCCCCACCATGCAAGATGATTTAAAACAGTATTGCAGATCTAACTATATGCTTATCTAAACTAAAACTAATCCGGACAACTAGCAAATAAAAAATATCAGAAAAAAGTTCAAAGATAATTTCAGAAAGATGTACAATAATGTTTTTAGTTTGTCAGTTGTTAGTCCCCACCATGCAAGATGATTTAAAACAGTATTGCAGATCTAACTATGACCTTATCTGAACTAAAACTAATCCGGACAACTAGCGATTAAAAAATATCGGATAAAAGTTCAAAGATAATTTCAGAAAGATGTACAATAATGTTTTAAGTTTCTTAGTTGTTAGTCCCCACCATGCAAGATGATTTAAAACAGTATTGCAGATCTGACTATACGCTTATCTGAACTAAAACTAATCCGGACAATTAGCAATTAAAAAATATCAGAAAAAGTTCAAAGATAATTTCAGAAAGATGTACAATACTGTTTTAAGTTTGTTAGTTGTTAGTCCCCACCATGCAAGATGATTTAAAACAGTATTGCAGATCTAACTATATGCTTATCTAAACTAAAACTAATCCAGACAACTAGCAAATAAAAAATATCAGAAAAAAGTTCACAGATAATTTCAGAAAGATGTACAATAATGTTTTAAGTTTGTTAGTTGTTAGTCCCCACCATGCAAGTTAGTTTAAAACAGTATTGCAGATCTAACTATGAGCTTATCTGAACTAAAACTAATCCGGACAACTAGCGATTAAAAAATATCGGATAAAAGTTCCAGGATAATTTCAGAAAGATGTACAATAATGTTTTAAGTTTCTTAGTTGTTAGTCCCCACCATGCAAGATGATTTAAAACAGTACTGCAGATCTAACTATGAGCTTATCTGAACTAAAACCAATCCGGACAACTAGCGATTAAAAAATATCGGAAAAAAGTTCAAAGATAATTTCAGAAAGATGTACAATAATGTTTTAAGTTTGTTAGTTGTTAGTCCCCACCATGCAAGATGATTTAAAAGAGTATTGCAGATCTAACTATATGCTTATCTGAACTATAACTAATCCGGACAACTAGCAATTAAAAAATATCAGAAAAAAGTTCAAAGATAATTTCAGAAAGATGTACAATAATGTTTTAAGTTTGTTAGTTGTTAGTTCCCACCATGCAAGATGGTTTAAAACAGTATTGCAGATCGAACTATCAGCTTATCTGAACTAAAAAATATCGGAAAAAAGTTCAAAGATAATTTCAGAAAGATGTACAATAATGTTTTAAGTTTGTTAGTTGTTAGTCCCCACCATGCAAGATGATTTAAAACAGTACTGCAGATCTAACTATGAGCTTATCTGAACTAAAACCAATCCGGACAACTAGCGATTAAAAAATATCGGAAAAAAGTTCAAAGATAATTTCAGAAAGATGTACAATAATATTTTAAGTTTTGTTAGTTGTTATTTCCCACCATGCAAGATGGTTTAAAACAGTATTGCAGATCGAACTATCAGCTTATCTGAACTAAAAAATATCGGAAAAAAGTTCAAAGATAATTTCAGAAAGATGTACAATAATGTTTTAAGTTTGTTAGTTGTTAGTCCCCACCATGCAAGATGATTTAAAACAGTACTGCAGATCTAACTATGAGCTTATCTGAACTAAAACCAATCCGGACAACTAGCGATTAAAAAATATCGGAAAAAAGTTCAAAGATAATTTCAGAAAGATGTACAATAATGTTTTAAGTTTGTTAGTTGTTAGTCCCCACCATGCAAGATGATTTAAAAGAGTATTGCAGATCTAACTATATGCTTATCTGAACTATAACTAATCCGGACAACTAGCAATTAAAAAATATCAGAAAAAAGTTCAAAGATAATTTCAGAAAGATGTACAATAATGTTTTAAGTTTCTTAGTTGTTAGTCCCTACCATGCAAGATGATTTAAAACAGTATTGCAGATCTGACTATACGCTTATCTGAACTAAAACTAATCCGGACAATTAGCAATTAAAAAATATCAGAAAAAGTTCAAAGATAATTTCAGAAAGATGTACAATACTGTTTTAAGTTTGTTAGTTGTTAGTCCCCACCATGCAAGATGATTTAAAACAGTATTGCAGATCTAACTATATGCTTATCTAAACTAAAACTAATCCGGACAACTAGCAAATAAAAAATATCAGAAAAAAGTTCACAGATAATTTCAGAAAGATGTACAATAATGTTTTAAGTTTGTTAGTTGTTAGTCCCCACCATGCAAGTTAGTTTAAAACAGTATTGCAGATCTAACTATGAGCTTATCTGAACTAAAACTAATCCGGACAACTAGCGATTAAAAAATATCGGATAAAAGTTCCAAGATAATTTCAGAAAGATGTACAATAATGTTTTAAGTTTGTTAGTTGTTAGTCCCCACCATGCAAGATGATTTAAAACAGTATTGCAGATCTAACTATATGCTTATCTAAACTAAAACTAATCCGGACAACTAGCAAATAAAAGATATCAGAAAAAAGTTCAAAGATAATTTCAGAAAGATGTACAATAATGTTTTAAGTTTGTTAGTTGTTAGTCCCCACCATGCAAGATGATTTAAAACAGTATTGCAGATATAACTATATGCTTATCTGAACTATAACTAATCCGGACAACTAGCAATTAAAAAATATCAGAAAAAAGTTCAAAGATAATTTCAGAAAGATGTACAATAATGTTTTAAGTTTGTTAGTTGTTAGTCCCCACCATGCAAGATGATTTAAAACAGTATTGCAGATCTAACTATATGCTTATCTAAACTAAAACTAATCCGGACAACTAGCAAATAAAAAATATCAGAAAAAAGTTCAAAGATAATTTCAGAAAGATGTACAATAATATTTTAAGTTTTGTTAGTTGTTAGTCCCCACCATGCAAGATGGTTTAAAACAGTATTGCAGATCGAACTATGAGCTTATCTGAACTAAAAAATATCGGAAAAAAGTTCAAAGATAATTTCAGAAAGATGTACAATAATGTTTTAAGTTTGTTAGTTGTTAGTCCCCACCATGCAAGATGATTTAAAACAGTATTGCAGATCTAACTATATGCTTATCTAAACTAAAACTAATCCGGACAACTAGCAAATAAAAAATATCAGAAAAAAGTTCAAAGATAATTTCAGAAAGATGTACAATAATATTTTAAGTTTTGTTAGTTGTTAGTCCCCACCATGCAAGATGGTTTAAAACAGTATTGCAGATCGAACTATGAGCTTATCTGAACTAAAAAATATCGGAAAAAAGTTCAAAGATAATTTCAGAAAGATGTACAATAATGTTTTAAGTTTGTTAGTTGTTAGTCCCCACCATGCAAGATGATTTAAAACAGTATTGCAGATCTAACTATATGCTTATCTAAACTAAAACTAATCCGGACAACTAGCAAATAAAAAATATCAGAAAAAAGTTCAAAGATAATTTCAGAAAGATGTACAATAATGTTTTAAGTTTGTTAGTTGTTAGTACCCACCATGCAAGATGATTTAAAACAGTATTGCAGATCTAACTATGACCTTATCTGAACTAAAACTAATCCGGACAACTAGCAATTAAAAAATATCGGATAAAAGTTCAAAGATAATTTTAGAAAGATGTACAATAATGTTTTAAGTTTCTTAGTTGTTAGTCCCCACCATCCAAGATGATTTAAAACAGTATTGCAGATCTAACTATACGCTTATCTGAACTAAAACTAATCCGGACAACTAGCAATTAAAAAATATCAGAAAAAGTTCAAAGATAATTTCAGAAAGATGTACAATACTGTTTTAAGTTTGTTAGTTGTTATTCCCCACCATGCAAGATGATTTAAAACATTATTGCAGATCTAACTATACGCTTATCTGAACTAAAACTAATCCGGACAACTAGCAAGTAAAAAAATATCAGAAAAAAGTTCAAAGATAATTTCAGAAAGATGTACAATAATGTTTTAAGTTAGTTAGTTGTTATTCCCCACCGTGAAAGATGATTTAAAACAGTATTGCAGATCTAACTATACGCTTATCTGAACTGAAACTAATCCGGACAACTAGCAATTAAAAAATATCAGAAAAAAGTTCAAAGATAATTTCAGAAAGATGTACAATAATGTTTTAAGTTTGTTAGTTGTTAGTCCCCACCATGCAAGATGATTTAAAACAGTATTGCAGATCTAACTAAGAGCTTATCTGAACTAAAACTAATCCGGACAACTAGCAATTAAAAAAATATCAGAAAACAGTTCAAAGATAATTTCAGAAAGATGTACAATAATGTTTTAAGTTTGTTAGTTGTTAGTCCCCACCATGCAAGATGTTTATAACAGTATTGTAGATCTAAGAACTCATCTTAAAATTAAACTGAACCACGAGTGGTTGCCTGCCGGAAACATAAAACTAACTTAAAAATATACCTGTAAACACAATGTTGCTGACCTTAAATATAACTTAAAACTAGCTTTAAATTAACTTAAAACTAACTTAAAAATAAACTGGTTCTTCAGGCCGACAGCGTCGCTCCACGACGTATCCTGTGAAAAGCAAAAGACAACGTTAAAATAAATCTTAAAGACAAAAAAAATCATGAATGGCCCTCAATACTAGTAACTGAATTCTAATAAATAAATTGCACATTCTAGTCAGGAACCATTTGCCACATATCACTACCGATATATTGCACATTCTAGTCAGGTACCCTTTGCCGCATATCACTACCGATATATTGCACATTCTAGTCAGGTACCCTTTGCCGCATATCACTACCGATATAGATATCACATTCTAGTCAGGTACCCTTTGCAATATATCACTACCGATATATTGCACATTCTAGTCAGGTACCCTTTGCCGCATATCACTACCGATATAGATATCACATTCTAGTCAGGTACCCTTTGCAATATATCACTACCGATATATTGCACATTCTAGTCAGGTACCTTTTACCACATAACACTACCGATATATTGCACATTCTAGTTAGGTACCTTAGCCACATGTCACTACCGATGTATTGAAACTATGTGTTACTGGTTTCAGCCTATTACTGCTAGACTGGTACGATTTTTAAAACCATGACATCTACATATAAATAAGTATTGTGCAGAATATTGTACATAAGAGTATAATCATCCCGGCATGATATCCGGCATGGGTATGCAGAATCATTCTGAAGGATCTGAGAAAAATTAAATAATGGACCATGCGCTATTGGGATTATGCGGGATTCTAATAACACTATTGCGGTTAATCGTTCTAAAGGGTCTAAAGATAATAAGAGAATGTTCCCAATACCAGCCTTGGAAGGAGAAATAAAAAAACAGACACAGTAAAAATAATTAGTACCTTCCAAAATAACCATCTCACTATTGCTGACAAACATCTACAAATCTCTATCTTTTGAACCAATAACACAAAGCCAACTAAAATTGTATCATATTTAGGAGTAGGATGCCAAAGAAAGAGTGCTGCCAGTGTCTTACAGGGAGCTGTTTAACCACTCGAGCGCTTTTTGCCACATTATGGAACTATTTTCAAAACTTTGGATTGCTTTGTTGTCAAAATGTGGCAAATTTTCAAAGATTTTTTTTTTATTAAAACGAATGAATATTATATTGTACATTCAAAATATAACAAAATAAATATTATCTAGATTCATTAAAATGTTTTAAGGTTGTTTTAATTATATTATTTTTATAAATCCTACAAATATGTGATAATAGACAAAAGATATGGGAATTCATTGGCTACATAGAACCATAATCAGTTTGTATGTTTCCATATTCAAATTCGGAGGTATGATTTTTTTTTAATGTGAGCGGAAAAATTTCCTTTAGCAATCCGAGAAAAAATATTTTAATTGCTCTGTCGCTCCAGTGGTTAAGCACTTACATGGTATTGCAATTTTGCTATAAAATGACTGACGATGTTTTGTGTACACTCCACTAGGTATCACTGCATTTAAAAAACTGTTATAAAAAACAATGAAATAACTTACCAATTCCTCGGAAGTGTTGGTTCCTGTTCTGTTCCCCGGGAGTACTGGAATACTGGAATACCAGAAACCAACCTTAAAACACCAAAAGATACGTGTCATAATGTAAAATCAAGATATTATTAAAACCAATGAAAATGGGAACAAGGGGACCGAAGGAACAGAATAGACAAAATGTTTTATTGCTTCTCCTCCGAACTAAAGATTATATAGATTTTTTATAATTCCAAATTTTTTATAATAGGTACTTTATTATATAATAAATTTATTTCTGTAAAAATAATGGCTATATTACTTTTTAAGTTTAATTATATATAATCTCCAAGTAATTCAATTTTAAAATTGACAAGATAAATAACATTAAAAGAATGAGATAGCTAAAAAAATTTTTTATTTATATCGCATTAATGCACTATTTATACAATATGTCCAAAGAAATGTAACCGTGTCTCAATAATGATTATTGTTTCAAACTTTCTTTAATCGAAAATATCATTGAAGAAGAAGATAACAATAATAATCTAATTTTTTTAAATATGAAAATGAACAAGACACAGAAAAATAATAAAAGATAATCGTCGCAACTGGGACGTCAAACCCAGAACCTTACGTCTTACCGGGACATACTCTATCAATTGGGCTACTGCGATCTATTATGAGACTGTCGTAATTGTCAACTTCATATTTCAATTTTCAGAATTAACAATATTATCTTCGACTAATGTTTTTTTTCTTCTTTTTTTTTTCATATTATTGGCAGCTACCTTTATTATTGGAAACAAGTATTCAAATAATGTATTTGTTACCTAGATGGAGTCTCGGATAAATATATTCGATTTTATTTTTATGGAACACCTATTGACTTTTTATAATAGTCTAAATGAATATTCTTTTTTTTTTATAAGAAAAACTCTCTTTTTAACTTTTGAAGGTTATTCCCATCAATGTAATATATCATTGAAGAAAAAGATAACAATAATAATATAATTTTTAAAAATATGAAAATGAACAAGACACCGAAAAATAATAAAAGATAATGGTCGCAACTGGGACTCGAACCCAGAACCTTACGTCTTACCGGGACATATACCTTATAATATATTTTTCTGTGTCTTGTTCATATTCATATTTTAAAAAATTAGATTATTATTGTTATCTTCTTCTTCAATGATATATTACATTGATTGGAATAACCTTCAAAAGTTAAAAAGAGAGTTTTTCTTATAAAAAAAAAATAATTTCTTTAATCAAGTTAAAACAAAACTTTGCAGTTGCTCAGTCAATTAAAAAAATAAATTAGCTTTATAATATTTAATTCATAGTCTCGATCAATAATGAGCAACCCCCGGGGGTCCGGCTCAGGCTTTAAGCGGCCCTGCGTACCTTTTAATGATTAAATCAAAGTTATTTTAGGTAGGTACGTTTCATTCTAGTTTTTTAAATAAAAATAATTTCTTTATTCAGAAATGTGGGGAAGTTAGTGCAATCTCACAAATACCGTAAAGAGTGCAAGTACATAATGACAAAATATAGACAGAGGTATTAGAAAACTGACATTTTTTACTTTCAAAAATCATATTGACAGAAATACTTTCAAAAATCAATTGTAAAACTCCGATAAGAAGACTGACTCTGACAGAATTAAAATATTTAAATTAAATTAATTAATTGATATCTGGGTAAATTGCATATGAAACATACATTAATGAATTACAGGTAATTCAAAATAAGCTAATCAAAAAACTATTTCACTACAAATTCAAAACATCCACAAAAAAACTATATTTGGGAACAAAACTGTTAACATTAAGAAAACTATACTCCTTATATACAAAATAAATAATAAACTCATACATACAAAGACGGAATTCATTAAAACGTCCCAAGTACACAAACATTTTACACGATAACATAAATTTAAACGGTGAAAGGTCTACTCAGTGAAAACTTTTTCTGTGTATGAATATTGAGTACAAACTTTTCCTCACATGATCATGTCTCGAAGCGTCGAAAACTGATAATTGGGGTTTTTAACCATAGGTTAGGTTAGGTGAGGAAATGCAATGGTAGGTTGGGTAAGTATCGTGTCTGAATAAATTTACTATGGGAATTCAGACGCTGAGATCTCATATTCTGATTAGACGTGGAACCTATTTAAACACCATTCATACTAACTACGGTAAGCAATCCATTAGTTATAAGGGGGGCAATTTATATAATTGCCTTCCATATGATATTAAAAACGAAAAAAGTGTGTGTAAATTTAAAAAAAATTATTCATTTTTATTCACAAACAACAATATAGTGAAAGTGAAAAATATTGTATGATAATATATTGTATAATAATAAAATGTAATTTAATCTACTGTAATGTAATGTAATTTAATTAAAATTCTAGTTAAGTGAAAATGTTATTTTCTTTTTTTCTGGAATAAAAAACTTATAAAAGAAAAAATTATAAATAGCCAGAAATGGTTGAACATATTTGTTCAAAATAAAAAAAAATGTTAATATTTTTATAAGAAAAACTCTCGTTTTAACTTTTGAAGGTTATTCCCATAACATTGTAATTGATAATATTGTTAATTCTGAAATTTGAAATATGAAGTTGACAATTACGACAGTCTCATATAAGATCGCAGTAGCCCAATTGGTAGAGGTGTATGTCCCGGTAAGACGTAAGGTTCTGGGTTCGAGTCCCAGTTGCGACCGTTATCTTTTATTATTTTTCTGTGTCTTGTTCATTTTCATATTTAAAAAAAAAATTGATTATTATTGTTATCTTCTTCTTCAATGATAAAAAAAAAGTATTTAATTTGAGTCAGATTCAGATTCCCGACGCTCTGTAGGGAACCCGCTTGCGCAGCGTGGGTATTAACTGTGAAACCTAAAGTTTAAGTTTAGACTTACGGAAATCAATAATTCGTTTGTATGAAAGCACTATGAAACCATACATGATTTTACTTCAATGGCAAGCCAGATTTGTAAATAATCAACATTCATTAAATGAACTGTGAAAGAACATGGAATTAACAATGAAACTATTAGAAGAAAATTGAAAACAGGAGAGAAATAACTTCAATTTTATTAGAAATAACTTCCAGGAACAAATTATTGACCTCCAAACAAACTGATCACTAAGCTTGAAATGAAAAATGAACGAAATTGTACAGAACGATTCTAAAAGTCTATTTAACAGGAGTAAAAAGGTAAATTAATAAAATTACACACACTACAAAGTAATATGAAAAGTATCTATGGTATTTACTGATATATTTTATATTATGTAATGATATATATTATGTTCTGCATTGTTTAAAATTTCAACATGTAATACATCATTAAATAAAAATATTGAAAATAATTGTACAGAAGCCCTGAGGAAATGTGCTAATGTAGCTGACAAACACTACAAAATATTGGAAGTATATTAGCAGAAAATATCACAAGTACTGTTGCAGCAAACATCTATCTACCCAACAATAACTCCAATAATGATAGACAATTTAAACATCACAACATAATAACTCAGGTACGGGGCATACGTCATTCCTATGTCTACCTACGTTAAATTGTTATGAAAACAAGCTTATGTGCCCAAGCGGTTAAGCCCACAATGCAAGATAAATAAATTAATACAATCATTAAAGAATAGAACCCCCCACCCGGACTCTTGGGAGCGACCGTACCGCACGCCGCTCTAAGGCTGGAATCAGACGGTTCACTAATCGTTCATTTCTGTATTTCATTCCACGTATTTCACTCAGAATGATACGTAAATAAATAAATTAATACAATCATTAAAGAAAAGAACACCCCACCCGGACTCTTGGGAGCGACCGTACCGCACGCCGCTCTAAGGCTGGAATCAGACGGTTCACTAATCGTTCATTTCTGTATTTCATTCCACCTATTTCACTCAGAATGATACGTAAATAAATAAATTAATACAATCATTAAAGAATAGAACCCTCCACCCGGACTCTTGGGAGCGACCGTACCGCACGCCGCTCTTAGGCTGGAATCAGACGGTTCACTAATCATTCATTTCTGTATTTCATTCCACCTATTTCACTCGGAATGATACGTCTGAACAAGAAATGAAACAAAGATGGGAACATTCGCTCGAGTAACCATAGAGTAAACCTTCACTCGAGTGAACCGTCTGATTCCAGCCTTAGCCGCCGGGCAGAAAAGTAAAGACCGAAAGTAAGACAACAGTTTACAGCACAGTTCACTGTGAGACTTTTCTGCACGGTGGCCTGGAATGGCGCTGGGACGGTCGCTCCCATGAGTCTGTGTGGGGGGTGCTAATGACTCATCTACAGGTGCTGACATCATAGACGCCAAGACAATTAAAACTCAAGTAACCAACTCCCCAATCCACATACATACTTAGCCTAAAATAAGGTACTTTTTAGGATGTTTAAATACAATACTAGTAATTGCTATTTATAAATTCATGACCAAAAAATGACACCAAAAACTTCAAGAACAAATTTCAATGTACCTACCTACCTAGTCTTATTGTAAAGCTTTCGATACAAAATCTCATGTTACACTTTTTAAGGTGAATGTCAAAAGAATTCATATTCTACGCTTTCGTAGATGTCGCGCGTATAGTATTTTGACATATAAACGCTTTTTACAAGTTATGCTTTGAAATGTTAAGAAAATTTTATTGTTCGTGGAAGTACACAAGCAATAAGAATATTAACAAATAGTTTTGTCAATTAAAAAACTCAAATCTTTCAAGAAAGGCCAGCAAATGCAATATTGGATTGAATCACTGATGAAATATTGTGTTTGTTAGCCGTTCTTGAAAGATTTGAGTTTTTTTTTCCTAATGTTTCATAGCATAACTTGTAAAAAGTGTTTATAAGTAAAAAATACTACGCGCACCATCTACGAAAGCGTAGAATATGAATTCTTTTGAAATTCACCTTAAGAGCCATTGACCAGCGGCTGAGAGTAAAAGTTAAAAAATGCTTGCAACTGTACAGGGAGGTTCCGATGAAAAATATCGATTATTCCCCATATCAAATTTTAAAAATTTAATATCGATTTATTTCATTCAAAACTTGCTTTAATATATCCATACCTACAATCAAGTAAGCAATAAAAATGCTCAAAACACACAATGATAAATTATTAAATATCATGTACTTCTTGTAAGTATTTTTTGATCTTTAGTATTTATGATTTTTCAATAATGTTGAAACAAAATAAGTATATAAAAAATCTGAAAATTTTTTGGTTTCTAAGTCCTTAAATAAATAGAAAAACCAGATAAAATAACAATCTTTCAAAATTAATTTATGTTTTTTTGTAAAAAAGAGTCAATACGTCTAGAATTTGATTTAAAAAGGACTAAATTCCGGTATTCTCTGGTAATACACTATGGGAAACGAACTTATAGCTATTAACTGGAAGCAAAAATCAAAAAACAATTACATAGCAAGTCCGCAGAAGCGTTGGTGATCCCTTTAGGTCCCCCGGAGTGCCAGCAACCACGTCTCCCGAAGTTCTGGAGGCTGGAGCAGGCGAGGTTCAACCTGAAATACACGAAAGGAGATATTATTATAATGTAAAAGCAAGACATTATTAAAACAAATGAAAATGAGAGGTGAGGGGTCCGAAGGAAAAGAATTAAGACAAATTTTTCTATTCTTTTTCCGACAAAATATTAAAAATATGGAAGCAGGAATTATGCACTCTGTCTGAAGAAACATTACCATCTCAAAAACGATTCTTTTTTCAAACTTTTTTCAGTTGATTTAAAACTCAACAATGATAAAATCTGGGCCCGGCTCGGGCTCTCGGTGGTAATTAATTACATCAAGTCATTCTACATAGAATATGTGCAGTGTTTAAAATTCGGAACATATTAATTCTAAATAATACTCCAACAGACTAAACATTTTTTTTAAAAATTAAAACAACCACACAGCAGTATATTATTACATAAACTAACCTGGAAACTTCAGTGGTGGCAACTGGACACACCCGAGTCTGAAGAAAATCAACTCCTCAGACCGCTGACAGCGCATTGACTTTCTGGAGTAAGAAGACAGCTGGTGTCCTGATTCTCATGAAACAGAAATCTTTGCAAAACCCAAGAAATATATAAATTGAAAGCATAGCACATAAAATGTATAAAATCAGGTGACTTATTATATAAGAATAAATGTGAAGTCCATGTAATAAATAATAACAACGATAAACGCCTTAGAGATAACGCCTTAGAGATAAACGCCTTAGAGAAAAACGCCTTAGAAAAAAACGCCTTAGAGATAATGGTCTTAGAGCTAAACGCCTTAATGATAAACGCCTTAAAGATAAACGCCTTACAGATAATAACAACGATAAACGCCTTAGAGAAAAACGCCTTAGAGATAATGGTCTTAAAGATAAACGCCTTACAGATAACAACAACGATAAACGCCTTAGAGATAAACGCCTTAGAGATAAACATCTTAGAGATAAACGCCTTAGAGATAACGGTCTTAGAGCTAAACGCCTTAAAGATAAACGCCTTAAAGATAAACGCCTTACAGATAAATGCCTTACAGATAAACGCCTTACAGATAAACGCCTTAGATATGAATGCATTCAACAAAACGGTCTTAGAGCTAAACAAACTAGAGACAAACGCCTTAAAGATAAACACCTTAGATATGAACGCATTCAATATAACGGTTTTAGAGCTAAACAACCTAAAGACAAAAGCCTAAATGCCTTGGAGATAAACGCATTAGAGATTAACAGTCTTAGAGCTAAATGGCTTAGAATAAACGCCTTACAGATAAACATCTTACAGATAAACGCCTTAGAAATAACGGGTTTAGAGCTAAATGGCCTAGAATAAAAGCCTTAAAGATAAATACCTTAGAGATAACAGACTTAAAGCTAAATGGCCTAGAGTAAGCGCCTTAAAAATAAATGCCTTAGAAAATAACTCACTAGAGGTAACAGTCTTAGAGCTAAACGGCATAGAGACAGACACCTTAAAGATAAACGCCTTGGAGATAAACGCATTAGACATAACGGTCTTAGAGCTAAACGGCCTAGAATAAATACCTTAGAAAAACGCCTTAGAGATAACGTTCTTAAAGCTAATTGTCTTAGAGCTAAACGTATTTGAGCTAAACGGCCTAGAGCTCAACGCAATTACCACTTAACGCAGTAAGACACAGCAGGACGATTACAGCAAGACTCAGCAGACAGTGAACCAAATTTCAGCTTGATGACGGCACATCCTTCGTTGGAAGAAAAGGTTACACCTGGAAAAATAAATAGAATTAGTTTTTTAAAAAACTCACAATCAAAGATAAACAATTAGAAAATACTGAAATATTTGTTTTGTATTTTGAATAAGGCACAATTTTAGTGTTTGTGCTAAATTTGTGGTAACCCAAAGTCAAGGGTAATTTCTGTATTTTGCATATCATTACTGTTACAAAAAAACCTCCTTAACGTAAGGTGCGTTGGTAAAATTTCGGAAACACTATTTATATCAAAATGGGTTGCATTGCATTCAAATTACAAGTACGTAAAAATAAAAATTCGCTTAATCTGCGTTTAGAATGACCGCCATACATACAGGCCCGCCCATAAGAGGCCGTGCAGGGCGAGCATCGCATGCGGGCGGCACTTTCACCCTAACATCCTCCTTCCCAACCCCCTTAGCCCCCCTCATCACAACTCTCGCTCAACCCCTTGGGAGTTGGGACTCTTGTGTGGTATTCACAAAAGTAAAGAACCCTTACTACCCTGAAAAACAAAATTAAACTACCCCCTAGCCTCTCTCACTTCACCCCACCCGCCATTTGGCGTTTGGTATTCTTGATACTATAA
The DNA here is from genome assembly GCA_951813805.1 of Limnephilus auricula. Classification (NCBI taxonomy): domain Eukaryota; kingdom Metazoa; phylum Arthropoda; class Insecta; order Trichoptera; family Limnephilidae; genus Limnephilus; species Limnephilus auricula. Next base: position 17,597,882 of record OX638388.1, on the reverse strand, counting down.
CATAATGAAGGGCTAGAAGAGACGTTATTATCATGTAATCTATGTTAATCTACCATTAGGTTAGGTTAGGTTATCCCAACTCTTCCTCAACTTCCACCCCAGGGAGCAGTTGTGACTCTTGGGCATAATAAAAATATTCACATACTTGATAAAAAATTAACAATAACCTCAACACTTCGCTTGCTGAGGGTTGGTTTGTACTATGTCCACAAAAACTCGTATTTAGAAAACAAGGTTTGAAGTTTTAAAAAATCTATTTTTGTTTCCTTTACTTCAAACTAATTGTTATAAATAATAATATAAAATACAAGGGTTAATCTACCTTTAGGTAAAAGAACAACATAATTGGTTGAATTTTTAATTGAATAAAAGTATAATCAAGAATGTAAAAAAACACTTTTTTTAAACGAAATAGAAAAAAAAAAGTTGGCTTGTACTATACCATGACCATATTTAATGTTGGTTTATACTATATCCATACTTTGGGCGGAGATAGACCAAACCAACAGTAATTTCATCATACGGCAAATCAAACAATAATAAGTTGACATTCACATACATGAGGATTTAACAAATAATAATAAAATAAAAAATATTAAAAATTCTTCATCAGAAATGAGAAAATTTAGTATTGCCGTATGAATAAATAAAATGTATGGAGTAATCAAACATTAGTAATTTCTACATACACGTACATAAGGTTTTAATAAATAATAGTAAAAAAAAAAAATAGAATTGGCCAATGGACATAGTACACTCCAATCCTCATTATTTGTAATTACTATGGAGATAGAACAAAAAGTGATGTTCAAAATGTAAGTTCCTGCTGAAAATTTGTTTTTTTTTGTGTGTGGATATAGTAGATAAAAATATGATAAATGTTACTGCATTCACGTTAAAAAAATAAATAAATAAGTGGACATAGTACAAACCAACCCTCAGCAAGTGACTTATTGTGGTGATTGTTGCATGTTCGATGATATGTGAGAGATCGTATGCATGAAAGAGACAGCATGTATGACTATATAAAGAATGTACTTTGTCCATTGTGCGCTCTTCACTCGAAATCTCCATTAGATACACATTGTATTTACTAGTCACTTGTGTACTCATTAAACTGTATAATAAGAATCCAACTCTCATTATTGTTCAACACCCATCTATATTCTGTGGAAGCCCTTGACCACGAGAACCTTGCACCACCCTAGGTGCAAACCTACCACACTAATAAACTTATCAAGCTATCACGTTTGACAGTAAATGGATTTTAAATTTATCCAAAATCATAAATAAAAACAATTTTTCAAAAAAAATTTACATTAACAAATAAATATTTTGTACAACACAAGCGCTCCTCTTTTCTGATAAGGTATACATGACCAATCATGGACCTTAAATAAAATTATATTTTGTAAAAAAAAAATTGTTGAAATAACGGTGACCAGAATGTTCAATGGAAACTTTTTAAGTGTATGAATATTGAGTACAAACTTTTCATCGGATGTTAATTCCTCACATGATGTCTCGAAGCGTTGAAAACTGATAATTGGGGTTTTTAACCTTTGGTTAGGTTAGGTTAGGTAAGGTTAGGTTTGGTTAGGTTAGGTTAGTGTGAGTTATGATGTGATGAATTATCATGTGAGGATGTATCGTGTCTGAATAAATTTACTATGGGAATTCAGATGCAGAGATCTCATAGTCCGATTAGACATGGAACCGAAATAACATGTGTTTGTTATTGTTATTGATAATTGTTAATTGTGTTAATTAAAAATGTTATTATTGTTGATGTTTTTATTGGTGATGTTATTATTGTTGACTTAATCATTTTTTGTAATTGCAATTGTAATAAACATTGTTGTAATAGTTGTCGTTGAAATGGTTGTTGTAATTGTTGTTGTTATTTTAACATTGTTATGTTAATTGATGTTGATGAAAGTCCATTTATTTGTCACAATGCTGGATTTTAAATTACTTATATGAATATTATTATAGTGTTACGACAGTTTGAAACGCTTGGATTCTTACGTTATTTACACGGTACAATGAAAAGACTCTTCCAAAACCTATATTTATATAAGAAAGAATTAGTAACATCGGCTCATTGATGGTTCTACGCATTCCATTTGAGCTAAAAATAAAATATTATTTGAAAAATAAATGTACCCAAGCGTTGACAATTTCAAATCAATGTTTGTAAATGACCTATGACTATTAATAATAATAAATGTTACATAGTATTTCGGGGCGAACGAAATAAAATACTAAATCTTTTTCCATTTTGCAAAGAATAATTCTTATTTAGCAAGTATGGAATACACAAAAAACAGCAAAATATTGATAAGGTTGTAAAATGACACAGCTGTTGTTTTCGGTGACCAGAATGTTCAGTAGAAACTTTTTAAGTGTATGAATCGTCATATTGAGTACAAACTTTTCATCGGGCGCAGGGAAGGTTTAAATGGTAAGAAAGCATTCAAAAATTGTGAGGTAGATGGTAAAAACAACAATTTCATTTTCCCATATATATAAACTATGAAGGCGAAAGTTTATATGGGTCTAAGTGTATTTGTTTCTCTTTCACGCAAATACTACTGATAGAATTTTAATGAAACTTTACAATAATATAGCTCATACATCAGAATAACATATACAAAAAAAAATTGCAATAGGTGGCACGCAAGCTGTTTGAAAACTGAATGCATCGGGAATGAATGTATGGAATGCAGGAGGGGGGAGGGGAACCCGGAGGGGGAGGAAAACACGGGAAGGGGGTTTGCGGGACGGTGGAAGGGGGGGGAGTAGAGTGAGGAGAGGGAAGGTGGAGGAGGAGGAATGGAAATACGAGAGGGGACGGGGATGCGGGAGAGGAAGGGGAGGAGGAAGGTGAAAGGGACGAATGGGAAAGGACGCGCAAGAAGAAACAATTTCTTTATTAAATGGCATAGCAAACGCAAGCCGTTATCAGCTAGTGATAAATAATAATAACCCAAAAATAAATCAAGATAAGCCCAATAGCTGGTGCATTTTTAAAGTATAAATAATTTTTTTTATAAAAAACTTTACTAATTATATGTGTCAAATGTTAGAAGCACATGTATGTATACCACTAGCAGACGCGCAGTACTCGGATAACTCAATAAATAAAAAAATGTCATAGAATACGGACATAAATTATTGTAAAAGTCTGTCATCCGACACAACCAAAGCAAGTTTTCATTTCACTTAATTGAAATTTTAAATGCCGCGTTTTCCATAGCCCCGAACACAAATAGCTGTCTTTTATAGTAATAAAGATGAACAAAAGGTTTTTCTAAAAAATATTCTTATTAAGCATGTCCAGTCATTCCGAAAGTTTACCAAACATTTTTCTATACAATATAATATGCATCATAGTAATTTTGATTGTAGTTCACTGTGACAATGGAATTATTTGTAGCCATGAATCAAAGAATGTGTGTTTCTACAAAAGCCGTCTTCTCAACAGTATAGATATTCATCATACAAAATTCTATTAATCTATGATTTCCACGGAAACAAGTCGTCAGCTTCAAAAGTGAAAACACATAAAAAAAATCAAAGTGATATTTTTAAAGTTAATGTGAAAATGATGCTCACCTTCCCGCTTGGCCTCGTCTTCCTGGGTGTTCAGGACAGGGGAAAGGGGACAGGGGGCGTGGGGGCCCAGTTGCCCAGCTGTAGACTGGAACTCCCATTTCTGGTTCCAACTCCAGTACTCCCAATTACTGGACCTGGGGAAATTACCATACAACGTTAAAAATAGGAAACATAAAAAGGTATGGTTTGGAGAAAACAAATTTACCGAAAAGACAAGTAATACGAGACAAAAAGAGTTGGGATAGTATAAAGAAAAAATAGTATTTTGTGTTACACAATTTTAACCTTTAAAAAAAATCATATTGTTAATTAATATTGAGACCAATAACTACAAACAATAAGTTATTTAGTAAGCAAGTTATATTATTATAACACTTTATTAACAACATATTTAAAGGATACTGAAGTGCATGACATATTAGAACAAGGATTATTAACAAGATAAGCATACGTACAGATGATATAAAAAAATTACCCACTTTTAATCACTAATTACTGCGTTGTGCCATATTTTATTGGTGGCAATTTTTTCACTAACCGCTGAACTTTCACAGATTATGGAAATTACACTTTGTTTTAACAATTACAAAAAATCAACTATTTACATGCCCAAAACAGTTTATTAAGTTCTTAGTTTGGTTAAACTACGTAATTCGTGAGGATTTAGACTGAAACAAAACTGACACAAATCAACACATATAAGGGAATCATTTTATATGGAAAATTTTGAACTTTGATTGAATGAAATTGGAATTTGAATGCATCTTTTACCGTCTATACAAATGTAATTAGTTGTTTCCTGTAGTAATTAAAATGAAATTTAGTGTAATTTCCAAAATTTCTTCCTAATAAAAGTGCGGCGGTTAGTGGAATATTTACCAATGAATAACCGTGACAGAGATTGGGAGTTGCAGATTTCAATACATTTTTGGTCATTTTTGGAGTTCGGGTCCCAAATTTTCAGGAATCTCACCACTATTATGCTAGTGATAGACTCAGCTATAAAAGCGCGAGCGTTATTGGGCTTGGCGTATTTCGGCATATTTCGGCACGGCCGAGCCAAATAACGCTGGCATTGTTATAGCTAAATCTGCCAGACCCATTACTGTTTAGAAATAAATTCTACAGTGCTGCCATAAAATAAACTACGAAATCTTCCACGGAATGTACATTTTCTACAATAGGGTTACATATCAAAGAAATGCTTAGAATTTTTTCATTTCCCTTGCAAAAATGTTCTTTCCGCTTCCAATTTGGCCGAGAGCATGCTTATAAAGAGCATGTGTATTCGTTTGTTGGCTTTGAACATGCTTATACATGATTATAGTCAAAATAAGCATGCTAATTTATGAGCATACAGTTGAAGAGCATGCTTATTTATGAGCTTGTGTGTCAGTACCATAATTATGAAAGCATTATTGTTGATTCTGATATCAGAGGGAAACACCAGTATATCAATTAAAAACAAATGGATAGTAGGGAAAACATTCATTTGTTCCTTTCAATCACCCCAGGAATGATGCTATGTGTGATCACTTTGCATTTATTTATTTAAAAATTAAAAATTACAAAAATTCATCCGACGAGCTGATTATTGGTCTCAAGGAAATCATTGTCTTCCTCACTGTTATGGTGAAAAATATTATCTAAACGGTGTTGAAAGAGAAAAACCACGCTTTATATTCAAATATAAAAGTTAACCACAATCACAGAGAATTAAAATATCGATCATCCAGTTGATTAGTCAGACATCTCCGAAAAATCGACACATGAGTTGAGCATGTCGTTATATATGAAAGTGTACCCTCTATCTGGTACAATACTCAGATTACTCATAAACACCACCAAATCTATTAATTACAATGCTGAAAAACTTGTACGTGGATAACAAAAAAAAAATGTTTTCACGTTAACTTGTAGGAAATTTCAAAATGTTATACTAATGTACCGGACCATTATACTTTCCGATGTTATTTCTTAGCATATTTTATACGTAAAACACAGACACATGTAAATAATATTTGATTTTTGGTGAGCCTTCGATTATTGCTTTCCTCATTTATCTTAAAACTTAATATTTGGAGATGTCTTAGTAATCAACTGGACGATCAATAACGATCGACGACATAATATTATTATAGACAATGACGTGATGTGGTGAAATAGTAGCTAATTAATTAATATGTGGTGAAATTAATGCAACCGTTTCACCACATTGTGTCAACGTCTATATGATCCAAAATTGTTATATTTAAAAAAACATGTTTATTTCTAATAATAAAATTTGAAAGCCTATTTCATCACCTTTCGAAAACAGTTTTTAGTTTTCGGATACGTTAACAAGTATTCCATTATTTGGATTTTATTGCAAAGCGGGAATATTTTTAGTCTGACAAAAAACGCCAAATTTTTGAAGGGTTAAGAAAATAAAAATATCGATTTGGGTTCGTAATTGGACCACTAGAAGAGCAAACCTTGGAGCAACTAATCATTTGTTAGTAGAAACGCGAGAAGATGTCAAAGGATATAAACATCATTTACGAATGCTTCTGCAGAAATTTGACGAGCTTTGCATACAAAAACGAGATACTCAAATGCGGAATGCTATTCCGAACTGAGATCGGATTGAAATGAGCATGCTCATAAGCCAGCCTGTTTACACGTGCTTAGAGCCTTCCCCTTCCATCCGATAATCCAATGAGCATGCTCACAAATCAAACGGCTGTTGATTTGAGAGCATGCTCTTTTAGCTTCAAATGAGCATGCTCATTACTAGCAACGTCACTGACACACATGATACTAGGTAGCATGCTCTTTGGCTTCAAATGAGCATGTGTGTCCGTAGCTTTATTTCCAAAACATGTAGGTACCTATTAAAAGTGCGGCGGCGTAATATTAACCGCATTTTCTTCGATAGAAGTTGAACATAGTTTACCAATTACAAAATCAAATTTATGTAGAAATTCACTGACGAATCACGTAAAACCACAACATTATTTAAACTGCTATGCACAATTTTCTTGAATTACTCAACGACATTGTTTTAAAAAAACTTTCGAAGTATTTGTTCCGAGTTTGTATTATTGCACGATTTAACTATGAGGTTTATAAAAATATAAACTTACCCGCGCTCCAGAGAGAGGGCCTGACCGTCTTCACCCGGCGGCTCGCTAGCAGTGACTGCGAGCGTGGAAACGGTGAAAACGCAGCCCCCCCTCCACGTACTAACTCTCGTCGGTTCGACACTAGAGATGGGTGAGTCCTACATTTTGCCGGAGGCCTCCAAAGAGTGCTTCTTTTTAAAAGTACTCGGGTTCTAGCAGGTCCCGGGCTCGAGTTCTTGGATGCGGACTGGGTGTTTTGCGGCTACCGGGACGCACGGGTTCGGAGCCGGACCTCGGAGCCGGATTCAGATAGAGCCCGCACAAAACTTAGACCAGGACCAGACCTCACGACTCGCGAGTGGCGCAAGACTGTGGTCACAGTGATGCCGGTGGGGGCATTCGGTTTTCGTTTCTGGGTCCGGCCCCGAGTTACGGGTTTGGGTCCGAGTCTTGGACCGGGTTACCTGGAAGTAGTCGATTTGAAAAAGGAGTAGGAACCGCCTCTAAGCATGTGTGAACAGTTGAACAGGCTGGCTTATGAGCATGCTCATTTCAATCCGATCTCAGTTCGGAATAGCATTTAGCATTTGAGTATCTCGTTTTTGTGTGCAATTTTAGAGAGTAGCTCGTCAAATTTCTGCGGAAGCATTCGTAAAGGATTTTTATATCCGTTGACATCTTCTCGTATTTCTACTAACAAATGATCAGTTGCTCCAAGGTTTGCTCTTCTAGTGGTCCAATTACGAACCCAAATCGATCTTTTTATTTTCTTAACCCTTCAAAAATTTGAAGTTTTTGTCAGAGGCTAAAAATATTACCGCTTTGCAATAAAATCCTAATAAATGGAATATTTGTTAACGTATTCGAAAACTAAAAACTGTTTTAGAAAGGTGATAGGTGATGAAATAGCCTTTTGAAATAGAATCTTTTGACGAAAGAAAATAAAATGATTGATTTGGGTCCAAGATGTCAACTCTTGTTGCTCTAAGCATGTGTGAACAGGCTCGCTTTTGAGTATGCTCATTTTGATCCGATCTCAGTCAGAACAAAAAACGATATTTTTATTTTGTATTTGTTTTCTTTCACCAATATTTTTTTTAATAATTGTATTGCAAACACTAACATTATTTTGTTGACTTCTGTGCGCATGAAACTGTCTCTATTACATTTACAATTACAACGACGTAATAGAGACAGTTTCATCCGCACAGATATATTGCTACTAATGAGCATGTCTGTCAGTACCGTAATGCTACGGACACATTTGCTCATTTCAAGCCAAAGAGCATGCTACCTAGTAGCAATTGCTACCTAGTAGCATGTGTGTCAGTGACGTTGCTAGTAATGAGCATGCTCATTTGAAGCCAAAAGAGCATACTCTCAAATCGACAGACGTTTGATTTGTGAGCATGCTCATTGGATTATCGGATGGAAGGGGAAGCCTCTAAGCATGTGTGGACAGGCTGGCTTATGAGCATGCTCATTTCAATCCGATCTCATTTCGGAATAGCATTCCGCATTTGAGTATCTCGTTTTTGTATGCAATTTTAGAGAGTAGCTCGTCAAATACTGCGGAAGCATTCGTAAATGATTTTTATATCCGTTGACATCTCGCATTTCTACTACAAATGATTACTTGCTCCAAGGTTTGCTCTTCTAGTGATCCGATTACGAACCCAAATCGATCTTTTAATTTTCGTATCCCTTCAAAAATTTGTCGATTTTTGTCAGAGGCTAAAAATATTCCCGCTTTGAGATAAAATCCAAATAAATGGAATATTTGTTAACGTATCCGAAAACTAAAAACTGTTTTCGAAAGGTGATGAAATATGCTTTTAAATTATATTATTGGAAATAACCATGTAATTTTATAAATATAAATTTTTTGGATGAAAACTTTAAAAAGTTTTAAAAATGGTAACCTCACTTTTTTGTCATTTCATGTAAAAAAAAACTTTAAAAATTCACAAAGTTTCATAATTTTTATTCAAATTCTGATCGAAAAGTTTGGTTTCAAAAAGGTGTACATTTTATTTTTTTGTAGTTTACTTTTAGATTTGAATATATAGCGTGTTGTATTATCTTTCCAATACCATTTAAATCATACTTCTAACTATGATGGTAAGGGAGATACAACGATTTCTATGAGACCTTTGAGAGCTGGGACAAATAATATGGTATCCTGTGATTAACCGCGTTAATAAAATAAAATCTTTTATAATCCTTATAATTTTCTTAAATAATTAATAATTGCGTTGCAAGCAATAAGATGTTCTGGGCGAACGGAATTGTCTCTATAGATACGATGACAGTTATTATTTGACATAAGCATGCTCTTTAAAGAGCATGTGTGTTCAATTGTTGGCTTTGAGCATGCTCTTTCATGAGAAAGCTCAAGCCAAGCCTGTTCATTTATGAGCAAGTGTGTATAGTTGTGTGAGCATGCTCATTAAAGAGCATACTCATAAGCCGGCTTGTAATAAGCAAATGTGTCAGTACCTATAAGGTACTGACACATTTGCTTATTACAAGCCGGCTTATGAGCATGCTCATTAATGAGTATGCTCTCACGACTGTACACACTTGCTCATAAATGAACAGGCTTGGCTTGAGCTTTCTCATGAATGAGCATGCTCAAAGCCAACAATTGAACACACATGCTCTTTAAAGAGCATGCTCATGTCAAATAATAACTGTCATCGTATCTATAGAGACAATTCCGTTCGCCCAGAACATCTTATTGCTTGCAACGCAATTATTAATTATTTAAGAAAATTATAAGGATTATAAAAGATTTTATTTTATTAACGCGGTTAATCACAGGATACCATATTATTTGTCCCAGCTCTCAAAGGTCTCATAGAAATCGTTGTATCTCCCTTACTATCATAGTGAGAAGTATGATTTAAATGGTATTGGAAAGATAATACAACACGCTATATATTCAAATCTAAAAGTAAACTACAAAAAAATAAAATGTACACCTTTTTGAAACCAAACTTTCCGATCAGAATTTGAATAAAAATTATGAAACTTTGTGAATTTTTAAAGTTTTTTTTTTACATGAAATGACAAAAAAGGGAGGTTACCATTTTTAAAACTTTTAAAAGTTTTCATCCAAAAATTTTATATTTATAAAATTACATGGTTATTTCCAATAATATAATTTAAAAGCATATTTCATCACCTTTCGAAAACAGTTTTTAGTTTTCGGATACGTTAACAAATATTCCATTTATTTGGATTTTATCTCAAAGCGGGAATATTTTTAGCCTCTGACAAAAATCGCCAAATTTTTGAAGGGATAAGAAAATTAAAAGATCGATTTGGGTTCGTAATCGGATCACTAGAAGAGCAAACCTTGGAGCAAGTAATCATTTGTAGTAGAAATGCGAGATGTCAACAGATATAAGAATCATTTACGAATGCTTCAGCAGAAATTTGACGAGCTTCTCTCTAGAATTGCATATAAAAACGAGATACTCAAATGCGGAATGCTATTCCGAACTGAGATCGGATTGACATGAGCATGCTCATAAGCCAGCCTGTCCACACATGCTTAGAGGCTTCCCCTTCCATCCGATAATCCAATGAGCATGCTCACAAATCAAACGTCTGTCGATTTGAGAGTATGCTCTTTTGGCTTCAAATGAGCATGCTCATTACTAGCAACGTCACTGACACACATGCTACTAGGTAGCAATTGCTACTAGGTAGCATGCTCTTTGGCTTCAAATGAGCAAGTGTGTCCGTAGCATAACTCGCGCGAGTTCGGGGTCGGAAGCGTGCGTCTCGGCACCCGCCTCGGCTCCCAGTACCCAGTTCGTAACAAGAACTCGGAACCTGGAACCACTCCTAGAACTCGAGTACTTTTATTCCTTCTCTTCGGAGCCCCCGGCAAATCGCGGAAATAGTTCGAGTAGTGGGGGATTTATTAGCATTTATTCCGCGCGCCACCGTTGAGTTCATTTTCTGCCGACCCACCGTTGTGAGAACAGCATGGCGAGCCTCGCTCTCCAGTAAGTTTCATTTTTAAACTTTTTTTAATTTTAAGTAGTAATTAAATAAGTAGTCTAATAAGCTAAAACGAATACGTCAACAAGAAAAACAAATTATTGCGTTTTCAAATTGTTCATGTCAATTGTGGATTTCAAATTAGGCTGTTTTTAAAACGTTTTTTAATTAAATTATTATACATCGCTAGCGGAAATTTGAAATGCTGGAAAGGAGTTCAATTTCTTCGTTTTTTTCTGTTTCGATCTGCGTAGTCGAAATAATTCCAGGAAATAAGTCGGTCTTTTATAACGTGCGTTTTAAAGGGATTTTTTTTCTGTAAATTTAAATTATAAATTAAAAACTGTTATGTAAAAGAAACCAATTTTATTTAAAGTTTTCTGAGAGAAGTATTCAATTCCATAAAAAAATCATAATTATTACCGGTCTACAAAAAATCTTTCTTTTTGCTCTTTCGAACAACAATTTGTTCTTTACAACATTTCAAATTTCCGGAGTCGACATAATATTATTATGGAAGTATTTTTTTTTTTTTAATTTAGTATTTTCAGTGATTTTGTCATCGAAATAAATTTAACTTGTGTAAAAGAAAATACAAATTATTGTGATTATTTTACATTATTTAGCATTCGTATAAATTATTGTGAAAGAATTACACCACATTATGCAATTATTTCACGACATACATTATACCACCACGTCTATCAACTGATAGGAAGGTTATGGGTTAAAGTTAACCAATTTTACGTTTAGTTCGATTGTCAAGGGTACTACGCGCGATGCTGCATTTGTAGCAGCCAAGCAGCCCGACCTGTCGGCCTGTTTGCGGCATGGTGCGTGGTGCGTAGAGGGCCTTCATAATTACAAACTTCATCTAAATCATATTTTTTATTATACATTTTTAAACTCTAATCATGTGCCATTTCAATAACGTTAAAAGGCTTCCTTCTACTCGCCATTCTTATAATAATTCAGACTACTCAAAGCAGTCTGACATAATTGTCATTTTCTATTTCGTAGTTTTTAGTACTGAAAAAGTGCCAAATTCCCACGTGTGTGATGAAAAATATTTTCCTAAACTCGGCAAACACTAGTAAAAGCCAACGAATAGCATTTAATTTTTAAATGTTCGCGAATTTATATTGTTTTAAATAGCGCAATGCACACAAATTCTTCGAATTTCTATCTTTATCACTGTTTGAATTAAGATTTTACTGGAAAGTGTTTTTTGCCTGCCGCATTTCGTTAAGATTGTGAGTAGCAAGTCTAGATGTATTTTAACGTCATTGGCCTTATTTATCTTTGTGAGGTAGCATCTTTTCTCGCAGGGTGCATGTGCATGTTATTCTGTCAGAAGGTCACACAATTCCCGCTTTGTAGTAGGTATCAAAATTGAATATTTCTGAACCTGCCGGAAAACTAAAAACTGTTTTGTATTAACAAATAATTTTTGTATAAAATTTCGAATGCAAACGTAAAAAGTTTTTTTAAATGCCCGTCATACGTTTTTTCTAACTAAAATTGCTGGTAATAAAATAAAACTATTATTACCCACATGTTAGAAAAATGTCTTATAAACGTTACGTCACCTCATATAATTAAAAAAAACACATTTTTTTTCAAATTGCGTTTCGAAATTGTGATTCTATATATCAGTACCTTAGTAGATGAACCACGTTTGTCCACTTTCGACTTTGGTTGAGGAGAGCTATTTTTGTGTTAAATAAATGAATTGAGTTTCGCTAATATTGTCTTCATTAATTAAAAAAAATGTACAATTTCGCATGTAGAATCATTACTGGTTAAAAATGGCCGAAGTCGTGCGACACTGTATAAAATTGCTTTAATTGTATTTGTGTGACTTGATTGTTAAATAATTCATGCAATAATTTATTAATTTAATTTCCACGGTATAAATATATTATAAACAATAGTTACATATCACAGTTAAAACCATAAGAAAATAAATGAGAGTATTAAAAAATTACACGTGTACGCAAGATAGATCGAGGGTAGGGGGTACAACATTTTTTTAGTAAGAGTCAAGGGGTACGCAGGTTCAAAAAGCTTGACAACTGCTGCTCTAAGCGCCTCCGCCCACTCAGGCAACTGAAAACTCTCAACTGCCAACTGTTTTTGTATGACAATGTGATGGCCCGCACACTTCACAATCACACAAAACCCCGTTGTCAATGGTAACGCAAGCGGTGACTTGCGACTTGCTTTGCTGGTTGCCCTGGCCGGCCATTGATAGTTGCCAGCTGTTTGTTCTTCATCTATGGTTAACCAAGCTTTTTGACCAATCAAGATAGAGAAAACAGCCGGTTTTAGTTGGTTTTCAGTTGCCTCAGTGGGCGGAGCGCCTAACACGTTCACGTGGAAGGAAACGAAAAACATAATATCATATAGACAAAAAACGTAAGTCCATTTAAGTATATTATTGTTTTTTTTTTTCATTAGGCAGCATTATTTTGAAATCATGAAGTACTTATTTTAATTAAAATAACCAAAGTTCTCCCCTAGAAGGAATAAACGGATAATAAAAAATACGAAGAAATGATTTTTTTTGTTTCCATAAAAACATCAGTATTATATTTTTATTATATCAGCTCATAATTTTTATTAATATGTAATATTTTGAAATTTCCTACAAGTTAACCTGAAAACATATTTTTTTTTGTTATCCACGTACAAGTTTTTCAGCATTGTAATTAATAGATTTGGCGGTGTTTATGAGTAATCTGAGTATTGTACCAGATAGAGGGTACACTTTCATATAGAACGACATGCTCAACTCATATATCGATTTTTCGGAGATGTCTGACTAATCAACTGGACGATCGATATTTTAATTCTCTGTGATTGTGGTTAACTTTTATATTTGAATATAAAGCGTGGTTTTTCTCTTTCAACACCGTTTAGATTATATTTTTCACCATAACAGTAAGAGAGACAATGATTTCCTTGAGACCAATAATCAGCTCGTCGGATGAATTTTTGTAATTTTTAATTTTTAAATAAATAAATGCAAAGTGATCACACATAGCATCATTCCTGGGATGATTGAAAGGAACAAATGAATGTTTTCCCTACTATCCATTTGTTTTTAATTGATACACTGGTGTTTCCCTCTGATATCAGAATCAACAATAATGGTTTCATAATTATGGTACTGACACACAAGCTCATAGATAAGCATGCTCTTCAACTGTGTTGGTACATTTGCTCATAAATTAGCATGCTTATTTTGACTATAATTATGTATAAGCATGATCAAAGCCAACAAATGAATACACATGCTCTTTATAAGCATGCTCTCGGCCAAATTGGAAGCGGGAAGAACATTTTTGCAAGGGAAATGAAAAAAATCTATGCATTTCCTTGTTATGTAACCCTATCGTAGAAAATGTACGTTCCGTGGAAGATTTCGTAGTTTATTTTATGGCAGCACTGGAGCATTTATTTCTAAACAATAATAGGGCTGACAGACTTAGCTATAACAATGCCGGCGTTATTTTTTATACATTATGCGATATGCCGAAATACGCCAAGCCAAATAACGCTGGCGCTTTTATAGCTGAGTCTATCACTAGCATAATTGTGGTGAGATTCCTGAAAATTTGGGACCCGAACTCCAAAAATGACGTATTGAAAACTGCAACTCCCAATCTTTTTAATCAACTGCAATCCCAAGGTTTTATGCATGCATTGGTAAATATTCCACTAACCGCCGCACTTTTATTAGGCACAAATTTTGGAAATTACAAAAATATAATTTTAATTACTACAGGAAACAACTAATTACATTTGTATAGACGGTAAAAGATGCATTAAAATCACAATTTTATTCAATCAAACTTCAAAATTTCAGGAATAAAACGATTCCCTTACCGCCATTTTAATTTTATTTTTGTATGGGTTGATTTGCGTCAGTTTTGTTTCAGTCTACTCACGAATTACTTAGTTTACCCAAACTAAGAACTTAATGACATGTTTTTTGCATGTAAAGAGTTGATTTTTTGTAATTGTTAAAACAAAGTGTAATTTCCGTAATCTGTACAAGTTCGGCGGTTAGTGAAATAATTGCCACCAATAAAATATGGCATAACGCAGTAATTAGTGATTAAAAGTGGGTAATTATTTTACATCACCTGTATGTATGCTTATCTTGTTAATAACCCTTGTTCTAATATGTCATGTACTTCAGTATCCTAATAATATAACTTGCTTACTAAAGAACTTACTGTTTGTAGTTATTGGTCTCAATATTAATTAACAATATGATTTTTTTTTTAAAGGTTATAATTATGTAACACAAAATACAATTTTATCTTTATACTATCCCAACTCTTTTTGTCTTGTATTACTTTTCTTTTCGGTAAATTTTTTTTCTCCTAGACATACCTTTTTATGTTTCCTATTTTTAACGTTATATGGTAATTTCCCCAGGTCCAGTAATTGGGAGTACTGGAGTCGGAACCAGAAATGGGAATTCCAGTCTACAGCTGGGCAACTGGGCTCCCACGCCCCTGTCCCCTTTCCCCTGTCCTCAACACGCAGGAAGACGAGGCCAAGCGGGAAGGTGAGCATCATTTTCACATTAACTTTAAAAATATCACTTTGATTTTTTTTATGTGTTTTCACTTTTGAAGCTGTTGACTTGTTTCCGTGGAAATCATAGATTAATAGAATTTCGAATGTTGAATATCTAAACTGCTGAGAAGAAGGCTTTTGTAGAACCACACATTCTTTGATTCATGGCTACAAATAATTCCATTATCACAGTGAGCTACAATAAAAATTACCATGATGCATATTATATTGTATAGAAAAATATTTGGTAAACTTTCGGAACGACTGGACATGCTTAATAAGAATATTTTTTAGAAAAACCTTTTGATTCATCTTTATTACTATAAAAGACAGCTATTTGTGTTCAGGGCTATGGAAAAAAATTTCAATTAAGTGAAATGAAAATTTGCTTTTGTTGCGTAGGATGACAGACTTTTACATTAATTTATGTCCGTATTCTATGACATTTTCTTAATTGAGTTGTCCGAGTGACTCCAGATACTAATATCTACAGCCTGTATGTCGGACGAATATCTACAGCTCATATGTTGGACAAATATCTATGACCTTCGGAGTGAAGACTAATATCTACAGAGCTAGGGTCGGATTAATATCTATGAGGGTCCCAGTGGTGACGAATATCTATGGAGCGTAGGTGGGACTGATATCTACAGAGGGCAGCTGAGCAAGAGGTTGTACGGAAAAGCATAAATTACTTAAAGGCTTAAACGTTTAAAGTACGTACATGAAGTTTTTGCATAATATTACGAATTTTGCTGTAATGTTGAAATTGGCATAGCACCTGCTCGCGTCAAAGCAAGTAAAACATCCCAGTATTAAAGTAGTTTAGCGGCTACGCTAGGATTGTGTAACATGGTTTGTGATACAAAAGAAAGTGCCCCCTTCGTAGCGCCTGCTCGCGTCAAGGCAAGAAAAACATCCCAGTTTTCAAGTAGTTTAACGGCTACGCTAGGTTTGTGTAACATGGTTTGTGATACAAAAGAAAGTGCCCCCTTCGTAGCGCCTGCTCGCGTCAAGGCAAGAAAAACATCCCAGTTTTCAAGTAGTTTAACGGCTACGCTAGGTTTGTGTAACATGGTTTGTGATACAAAAGAAAGTGCCCCCTTCGTAGCGCCTGCTCGCGTCAAGGCAAGAAAAACATCCCAGTTTTCGAGTAGTTTAGCGGCTACGCTTGGTTTGTGTAACATGGTTTGTGATACAAAAGAAAGTTCTTTAAACTGCAATCGCAATATTACATTATGCCAATATGCTATACATAATTGCAAATCCAACCTCTGCCAGTACTGTAGATATTCGTCTACATCATCTGTTCTGTAGATATTAGTCAGCAGTTTGAGCTGTAGATATTCGTCCTCACTTTGGTTCCCATAGATATTGTTCCAACATACCTCCTATAGATATTAGTCAACACATGGATTCTCATAGATATTAGTCCGCTTTGTTCAGTTTTTGAAATTCCTGTAGATATTAGTAGACGCCTCCGTCCGAGTACTGCGCGTCTGCTAGTGGTATACATACACGTGCTTCTAACATTTGACACATATAGGAAAGCTTTTCTAAAATGTTAAAATTTAAATTATCGAAGAAAGCAAACACTGACTGTGGCTTGACATTATACTAACTATTAAAAATAATTGCCAAATTTTAAACAACTAGAATTAATCAACAGTCCAATTTTAAAGTTGTTCCCTTACTCCTTATGTTACCCCCACCCTTTCTTTACCCCGCCCACTACCCCACCACCAACCATTTATGTATTAGATTCAAAAATGTACCAGCTAATGGGCTTACCTTGATTTATTTTTGGGCTATTTTTATTTATCACTAGCTGATACTCGGCATGCGTTGCAATGCCAATTTAATAAAGAAATTGTTTCTCCCTGCGCGTCCTTTCCCATTCGTCCCGTTCACCTTCCTCCTCCCTTTCCTATCCCGCGTCTCCTTCCCCTCTCGTATTCCCACTCCTCCTCCTCCACCTTCCCTTTCCTAACTCTACTCCCCCCTTCCCCCATCCCGCGAGTCCCCCTCCCGTATTCGCCTCCCCCCTGATTTGTTGCTTGACAGCAATTGGTAGAGTTATTTAGAAAAAAAAAATTTCAATATCTAAACTGACAATTTATATTAGCTTTTAGAAAGTGAGGAAGAAATTTGAAATTTACGTATATTAAATGGCACCATGAGTACTTCAGTGTATTAAGGCGAAGCACCACATCGAAAATATTCTGGATCAGGCCGCCAACAATAACACCGTATGTAGATGGGGATAAGATTAAAATTCCTGTTTAAATTAATTCAAGAAAACGCTTTTATTATTTTATTTTGCAAAGCTCAGGCACAAGTATTTAAATATTTTACGATCATTTTCTAAGGAATTTAATTTTCCGCATTATACATTAAAACCATAACCTTATTTATAACTTTATTTTGAACTTTAATAACTCAGGTACGGGACATACGCCATTCCTATGTCTACCTACGTTAAATTATCGTGAAAACAAGCTTATGTGCCCAAGCGGTTAAGAGGGTATTACCAGAGAAAACCAGAAATTAGTCCTTTTTAAATCAAATTCTAAATGTAGTGACACTATTTTACAAAAAAACATAAATTGATTTTGAAAGATTGTTATTTTATCTGGTACATGCAGTTTTAAAATTTTGAAAACTAAGTGTATTTTTAATATACTAAGGTTATACCATTGGTCGATTCTATTAAACAATACAAATTTCAAATCACATAATCATACAACAAAATAAATCGATACATAATCTAGTCAACACAGTTTTCAAAATTTATTTAAAATCATTAAAAATAAATCCCAGAACAATTTTCGTGACAAAAAGAATGCGGTTTTTCTATTTATTTAAGGTTTTACAAACTAAAATATTTAAAAAAAAATTTACACACTTATTTTGTTTACATTATTGAGAAATCATTAATATTTATGATCAAAAAACACTTACAAGAAATACACGATATTTAATAATTTATCATCATGCGTTTTGAGCATTTTTATTGCTCACTTGAATGTAGGTATATATTAGAGAATGTTTTGAACGAAATTAAGTTTTAAAAATTTGATAAGGAGAATAATCGATCTTTCTCATTGGAACCTCCCTGTATAGTTGCAAGCATTTTTAAACTTTAATTCTCAGCTGCTGGTCAATCGCTCTTACGGCAGTTTTTAATTAAAGCATCTGAAATATTTCTAAGCGATTTAAAACCAAAATCGCATGATTTTGCATTACTTAGTAGTGCTTTATACCGAGTCCAAAATTTCCTTATACTTACCTTTCATAACTAACATTCTCGGACCACATATTACGACTCACTCCAGCATGCTACAAACGAAGTAAGCTGGAGTATGCTAGTGGTGTGTGGTCTCCGCACCAAACTAAATATGTTATTACGCTGGAACAAATCCATAAAAAATCCTCAGGTATGTCTATATGCGGACGCATGGAACTAATCCGAGGTTCATGCACCATATAAACTTACTTTTGAGCCAACAAATAGATTTATCTTATAAGCCAGACGTTATGCAAATCTTGCAATAAGTAGATACTTAATTTTAACATAAAATTATAACTGTATTGATAGTCCATTCCTCTTGGAATGCGGTGGCTTATACGTGCCTGAAAACTTTAGCCGTAGTCGTCGATACGACTTTTTTCAAAATACCATACGGCAGAACAGATGCTCTTGCACAGCATAAGCATGACAAGAGGAATGGTGCTGTTGAATGAAATCTTGGAAACACTAGATATAAATAATTATTCTTTAAATAGCCTAAAGATTTTTTTTGTATACTAATTATCTTCCTAGGTGTTAAGATTGTCAAAATGAGAATTGTACAGTCATTGGATTAATAATTAATCTGTTGTAAAATGATATCTCAAAACTATACTTTTGGCTTAATGACAGTTGACCTCCTAGTGTTTTTATATACAATTTACAAAATGTTAAGGAAAATAAACGGTATATCTACTCGCACAAAATATAACTAAGTGTCCCCGAAGGGGTGCGCAGAGAGGATGTAGCGCCGAATAACAATATTTTCATTGAAATTCATTCAGGAAAAAACTTGTCTTATACTGAAAATACCAGCTTACAAGTACAATAATCGACACTGAGATAAATACTTTTTATATCCATATCAACTTCTTATTAAAAGTATTTTTGAAGTTGGTTTTGGGTTTGACATTGATAAAAATTGCAGAAATAATTATAATTATAATTTCGAGGGGCCAACTAGGGGGATAAACAGTCATAGGATAAACTGTTTTAGCATAAACTGTCATAGGATAAACTGTCATAGGATAAACTGTCGTAGGATAAACTGTCGGAGGATAAACTGTCGGGTGATGAACTGTCATAGCTGAAACTGTCGGGGGATAAACAGTTGTGAAATAAACTGTCGGGATCAACTGTCGGGTCATTACATTTCAAGATTGGAACTGATTGTTTGAAAAATTCAGACAATCAATAAACTCGGATTTGCATTGAATTTAACATTTTTAAGATTGGAACTGATTGTGTGAAAAATTTAGACAATCAATTAAGTTAACTTACTGTCTGTCTCTAACTTAATTTCATTTCTACAACGGATTTGCTTTGAATTTGTGTCTCATTTTCAAGATTGGTACTGATGGTGTAAAAAATTCAGATGATCAATTAAGTCTACTTACTGTCTGTCTAGCACAATTTCATTTCTACAATGGATTTGCTTTGAATTTAAGTGTCATTTTCAACATTGGAACTAATGGTGTGAAAAATTCAGACAATTAAGTCTACTTACTGTCTGTAACTCAATTTAATTTCTATAAATCGGATTTACTTTGAATTTAACGTGGAACTGATTGTGTGAAAAATTCAGACAACCGAAAAAGTCTGTCAGGGAATAAACTTTCGGGGATCACTAAAATAATCATGGTGCAAAATATATACATGGTCCGAAAGGGTTAAAGCCATTACAAGCAATGTTTCGTATTTGAATGGTTGTCTTTCACTGGGCCGATATGAAAGTATCTACCATTCTAGTAAGTTATCATAATTATTGATGGAAAATTTGGTTATAATTCGTAGTATAATGCGTAGCTAGGTACATATTTGTTTTGAATTAGTAGGTATTTAAATTTTACAATATTTCTCTCAAATTGGCACGCATTTTTAGGCAAGCCAATTTTTTAACAGATTTTGAACAATTCTTCAAATTTCAAACTTAATTTTGAAGTTCTGTGAGTACATATTCCAATTCTGTGAAGAAACTGGCCCTAAGCATCAAAGAGCCATTGTGATTTTTTTGGAATTAACATCTACATGTATCTTTTTAAAGCAACAATCTTTCTATGAATTTTGTCTAGCTAGCTTTTTCTAATCAATTCACTGTGCGATGTATGAATGCTAAGTGAAGCAATAAGTGTGCGCTAAGATAAGAATTGTGAGGCGATCTATCCTCTCTGCCCACTCCTGCGGAAAAAAAGGACATATTGGGTCGTTTTAAAAGTGTATGTATTTTCCATATATGTATGGAGGTGCGTTCCAATACCTACACACTTAACAAATTTTTATTTTGATTAAGTTTTTTATGGTTTTTATTTTTTATCGTGTGGGGTGTTTAAGGGGAGTTGTGAAAAGGATGGGGGGAGGGGGGCAGAGTGGGCACAAAAAACATATTCATGTTTTCGAATTAATATTAATTAATAATAATCAATGCAGTTTTTTTAAACTAATTACATTATTTATTTTTCTAGGTGCAAGGTTTTCTATCAACATGTGACATCATCAAGCTGTATTTTGGTTCAGCAGATGTATCGCTGAACCAAAACCCGCTGAATAAGAACAGATGCATAGCTGGCGTACAACCTACCTACCTACCTATCTGGCTTGTTGGGAAGTGAAATTTTATTTATTATACTTTGTATTTTCTATTGTATTTTGTTGATCACCATTAACGAGGGGGGGGCCCCCCTGACTGAATGTATTCATAAACTGGTATGCAGTTTGAAAATGTTTGCTGTTTTAGTGTTGAACCCATTTTAGCTTTAACCCGTTTATATTAAGCACATTTAGATTTAAGTCCGTTTTAATCTTAAGTCCGTTTTAATCTTAAGTGCGTTTTAATCTTAAGTCCGTCTTAGCGTGTAAGTCCGTCTTAGCGTGTAAGTCCGTCTTAGCGTGTAAGTCCATCTTAGCGTGTAAGTCCGTCTTAGCGTGTAAGTCCTTAGCATGTAAGTCCGTCTTAGCGTGTAAGTCCGTCTTCGCGTGTAAGTCTGTCTTAGCATGTAAGTCCGTCTTAGCTTTAAGCAAGTTTAGCTCTAAGTTGTCTCGTTCAGATTTAAGCCATCTAGTAGAGTTCGAGATGCTGAAGAGGAACTCATAATTTTTTTTATATTTTGTTAACTGTGCTTTGAATTTTGTGTTTTTTTTGTGTTTTTTTTTTGTGTTTGTTTCCCTTTTCATTTCATTATAATAATATCTTTTTTTTGTTTTTTTTTCAGGTTGAACTTCTAATGCCTTCTCTTCTAGTTCTATATGAATTTTATGTATTTTATTTACTACGCTTTGAATTTTGTATATTTTTTGTGTTTGTTCCCCTTTTCATTTCATTATAATAACATCTCTTTTAGTTTTTTCCAGGTTGAACTTCAAATGCCTTCTCTTCTAGTTCTCTTGCACTCGAAGGGAAATGGTCAACTTGCACTTCCGAGAAACATTTGTGGACTCTTCTGAGATTTGGTAAGAAATTTCATTTAAATAAAGATCCTTTATTAAATACCTTTATTTTTGTTGCAGTTTATCAACCTAACTGTGAAGCTGTATTACTCATTTTTTTAAATTGAGCGTTGCGAAGACATCTTTAAACTCGATAAAGAAACTTTGAAAAAGAATCGTTATTGTGAATATATCCGAAAACTAACAACTTTTTTTGAAAGGTGATGAATTACGCTTTAAAATTTAATTTTTAGAAATAACCAAATGACCGGTCAGTTATTGAGTGGGCACTGCGTTTGGGTCCCACCCAGGCGTTCCGTGTTCGATTCCTCGGCTGGCTAAGTCCTCCATCACAACACAAGCAACATCTTCCGCTTAGTGTGGTGGTAGTAGGAGATTTTTAAATGTTGTTGGGTTATTCGTAACCCGGGAATAATTGTCTTTCTTTAAAAAAAAAAAACCATGCAATTTCTTAATTATAAACATTTTGAATGCAATCTTTAACCGCTTGGACACATAAGCTTGTTTTCACGATAATTTAACGTAGGTAGACATAGGAATGACGTATGGCCCGTACTGAGTTATTAAAAAGCTTTAAAAATGGCTCACCTTTTTTCTTAATAAAAGTGCTGGTAATGAAAAAAAATAAAAACACATTTTATTACACAAATGTATTATAAAAACATTGGTTTCATGTATATAGTATAAAGGTGTATAAATTTGAATTCTTTTGTGGTTAACGGTAAGATTTGAATACATAGCATTGTGTTTTCTCTTTCCAATAATATCATTTAGATCATATTTCTAATTATGGATAGCTTGAGGGGTTAATAATCTCTTGCTTTATCATTATAATAACATCTGTTTTGGTGTTTTCAGGTGGAACTGATCTGCGTCCTGGACCAGGACTTTGGGTTGCCAGCACTCCGGGGGACTTGATTGGATCGCCAATGCCTCTATGATCTGCGTCCTGCACCAGGACTTTGGGTTGCCAGCACTCCGGGGGACTTGATTGGATCGCCAATGCCTCTATGGATTTGGTATGTTATTTCATTTTAATCATTTTGTTTTAAAATTCTTATTGTTTTATAGCAGTTATTCAACGGAGATCGGTATATTGTAGCGTTCTGATATTTATTACAGACACTAACAGATTCTCCAATACTTTGGATGGAGATTACTTCTTGGAATAATAGATACTTTATATTATCTGCGTTTATTATACACTTCGCGGTTTACAATATAGATCTCGTTAGTCGCTTCGCGGTTTACAATATAGATCTCGTTAGTCGACCTAACTAGAAGCTGGCTAAATGGAATCTAAACCGTGTGTACCAGTGAACACTCTCTCAGAGCTGTTTGACCCTCTCTTGGTTCCCACAGGTACTAACCTACCTACCATCTAGCGGAATCTAAGGACAGTTCTTAGCATTGCCATCTTTGTCTACAAGCCAGAAGTTTTTAGTTACACTACAGTATATCGATCAAGTTGATAAGTCAGACATTTCTGAAAAATCAAAATTTAAGTAAAGGATGCAGTTATATGTAAACGTGTAACTTCTGTCTGAAACAATACTCGGATTACTTATAAATACCACCAAATCAATTATAATGCACAAAAACTCGTATCGAAATTGTTTTATTGGATACTAGTAAAAAATTTCTTACTAATGTACCGTACCATTATGTATATAATATTTTATGTATGGTGAGCATTCCAATATTGCTTTCTTCATTATCTCAAAATGTAGTATTTGGAGATGTCTGACTAATTAACTGGAGATCGATATATAAGATACTAGTGAATACCCGTCATGCCTTGCAATGCTACTTAATAACTCAGGTACAGGGCCTACGTCATTCCTATGTCTACTTACGTTAAATTATCGTGAAAACAAGCTTATGTGTCCAAGCGGTTAAAGTAAGAAAGCATTTGAGTTTTGATTCTGTTTATTGATATATAAGATACTAGTGAATACCCGTCATGCCTTGCAATGCTACTTAATAACTCAGGTACAGGGCCTACGTCATTCCTATGTCTACTTACGTTAAATTATCGTGAAAACAAGCTTATGTGTCCAAGCGGTTAAAGTAAGAAAGCATTTGAGTTTTGATTCTGTTTATTGATATATAAGATACTAGTGAATACCCGTCATGCCTTGCAATGCTACTTAATAACTCAGGTACAGGGCCTACGTCATTCCTATGTCTACTTACGTTAAATTATCGTGAAAACAAGCTTATGTGTCCAAGCGGTTAAAGTAAGAAAGCATTTGAGTTTTGATTCTGTTTATTGATATATAAGATACTAGTGAATACCCGTCATGCCTTGCAATGCTACTTAATAACTCAGGTACAGGGCCTACGTCATTCCTATGTCTACTTACGTTAAATTATCGTGAAAACAAGCTTATGTGTCCAAGCGGTTAAAGTAAGAAAGCATTTGAGTTTTGATTCTGTTTATTGATATATAAGATACTAGTGAATACCCGTCATGCCTTGCAATGCTACTTAATAACTCAGGTACAGGGCCTACGTCATTCCTATGTCTACTTACGTTAAATTATCGTGAAAACAAGCTTATGTGTCCAAGCGGTTAAAGTAAGAAAGCATTTGAGTTTTGATTCTGTTTATTGATATATAAGATACTAGTGAATACCCGTCATGCCTTGCAATGCTACTTAATAACTCAGGTACAGGGCCTACGTCATTCCTATGTCTACTTACGTTAAATTATCGTGAAAACAAGCTTATGTGTCCAAGCGGTTAAAGTAAGAAAGCATTTGAGTTTTGATTCTGTTTATTGATATATAAGATACTAGTGAATACCCGTCATGCCTTGCAATGCTACTTAATAACTCAGGTACAGGGCCTACGTCATTCCTATGTCTACTTACGTTAAATTATCGTGAAAACAAGCTTATGTGTCCAAGCGGTTAAAGTAAGAAAGCATTTGAGTTTTGATTCTGTTTATTGATATATAAGATACTAGTGAATACCCGTCATGCCTTGCAATGCTACTTAATAACTCAGGTACAGGGCCTACGTCATTCCTATGTCTACTTACGTTAAATTATCGTGAAAACAAGCTTATGTGTCCAAGCGGTTAAAGTAAGAAAGCATTTGAGTTTTGATTCTGTTTATTGATATATAAGATACTAGTGAATACCCGTCATGCCTTGCAATGCTACTTAATAACTCAGGTACAGGGCCTACGTCATTCCTATGTCTACTTACGTTAAATTATCGTGAAAACAAGCTTATGTGTCCAAGCGGTTAAAGTAAGAAAGCATTTGAGTTTTGATTCTGTTTATTGATATATAAGATACTAGTGAATACCCGTCATGCCTTGCAATTAGTGTTGAGTACCTCATACAAGAGGCACTACAAATGTCGCATACAAAGGCGTAAAATGTCCCGTCACCTCACAAAATATATTTGTACCAACTCTTTTTCTTTGTACCACTTCAAATATGAGGTGGTGAGGTAGTTGGTGTAGTTTACTACATTGCATGGGACGTATTTGAGGTCCAACTCATTTTTGTACCACTTCAAATATGAGGCGGTGAGATGGCGGTGAGGTAGTAGCGTTACATCGGTAGTGCCACTTCATTTCGCGTCCGGGACGTATTTGAAGTGAGCCGCGAGGTGTGAGGTGCGAGTTGTTAGTACCACTTCATTTCGCATCCGGGACATATTTGAGTGAGTGAATGAGTGAGGTGTGAGGTGCGAGTTGGTGAAGTGGTACATTCGTGTATGCGACTTATTTGTATTAGAGCCGCGAGGCGTGAAGAGTTGAGGAGAGCCGTACAGTATTGGGACTTACTGTATTATAAATATGTATTAAATTAATATTATGTGAATAAATTGTTAGCCACAATCACACAATTAATTATTCCTAATATTTGCTTTTGGTTTTTAATGTGACATGTAAATATTGTTTATGGTATGTTTATACCGTTGAAATTGAATAAATAAATACCGCAAAAGAGTCCCAACTGCTCTAAAGGGGGGGGGGCGTTGAGGTAGAGTTGTGATGAGGGGGGTGGGTGACTGAGTAGGTGTGGTGAGTGGGAGAGGTGGTGAGAGGTGGTGAGAGGTGGGGTTTTGAGAGGGGTGGGGGGTAGTCGACTTTTTTTATGCCGCACAATAGTCTTAACTGCTCCCAACCGTCTGGAGCCAGTTAGGGACTCACCTCTATTCATACAACAGTAATAAATACATTTGTTTGAGG
This sequence comes from Limnephilus auricula, assembly GCA_951813805.1. NCBI lineage: Eukaryota > Metazoa > Arthropoda > Insecta > Trichoptera > Limnephilidae > Limnephilus > Limnephilus auricula. The sequence goes on along the minus strand of OX638388.1, from coordinate 17,571,607 downwards.
TGACCGTAGCCATTGCCGTCCCTAAGTACCTACCGCCGTTATTTAATGAAGGTTACGTGCATTATCATGCAATGCTATTAACTCTCCAACACAAATTTAATGAAGCGTTTATTTATTTATGTGAAAGGGTACTTACATTAAATTATAACAGTGGTCATTGTCGAGCATAGATAGCAGGCGGGCTCTGCGCAATATATTTTTTAAACGACGCACACAATTAAATCAACATGTATTTCCACTTCCATTGAATTTTTAAAATAAAAACATTAACAACACTTCACACAAATAAATATATGACAGAACTTACGGTTATTCTATATAAATAATATAAATTCATAATACATAGTTATTATAACAGTATTGGTCGTGAGAATCATAATACCATTTTTAGCGTTACAAAAATAACCAACAGTAAATACTAGTACCGACTTCGCAAATTCTCTACCCCCCCCCCCCCCCCCCCCCCCGATATGCAAATATTTCAACACCTCACCTCAAAAGAGGTGGGACACCTCACCACCTCATTTCAGTATTTGAGTACCTCATACAAACTCATTCTGGTATCGTGTCCTACCCAACACTACTTGCAATGCTACTTAAAGTAAGAAAGCATTTGAGTTTTGATTCTGTTTATTGAAGTGCATTTGGATACACAATATTTTCAGTTTTTCTATGCGTGAGTAGGCTACAAAGAGCTGACTGCGTGAGAAGCATGTATTTTCCAAATTCAGTCTACTATTCACTATAGCTCCCTCGCTATCTTTCCCACCCTGCCGCTATATGAAATACACACATTTTTCAAACAATCGCTTGCCATCTGTTAATTTTGTATACATCTTTCAAAATGCCAGAGCTCACCATTATATATAGAAACCACCGCAGACGTGTGCACAACAAACAGCCAAAATTTCAACACAATTGGATTAATGATTTATACTCAATCAACATGTTTTGTGAACGATGTTCACATGATCAGGATTAAATGTACACTAAAGTTAAAAATTAAATATTAATCACATATGGGAGGAAGGGGTAGAAGCAAGGGGAAGGGGTAAAGGTGGAGAAGTTTATTAGAATTAGGGATTTCAAAGTCATTAGAAGGCAAAGACCGGTTGAGTGGGAAAAGGTTCAAAAGAGGGTTTATAAAAATTTGCTGCTTATTATTATTACCTTTTTTTCTTATTTCTAAAATCTCTAAATTATTAATCTGCGATGCCTTATAACCTGTATGTTTTTTGATAAATGATCTGCGAAGTCAGATTCGCTATTGCCATTTAAAGCCCTGAGATGTTCTTTAACCTTTCCTTCAAAGTTTCTATTTGTTCTACCTATATAAAAGCAATTACAATCTTTACAATTGGGTTTATAAACGCCCGATTTTTTGTTTTATTTTCGCTATCTTTATTGTTATAGGATGTATTTTTAAAAATTTATTATTTGTATAAAATGCTAGTTGTATAGTACCGGGAATGTTTTTACTAATTATTTTTGACAGATCGTTATCAACAAATAGAATTCTACGCCATTGATTATTATTTATATGTTTAGAAAAAGGTAATTAACATATATAGTTTTAAGAAATTCTGTTTATTCTTTTTATTTAGTATTTGGTCTATTAATTTAGTGGAATAACCATTGTTTAATGAGATTTAATTCCAAAGTATAATTAGGAACAGACAAAGGACTCTACTAATCATAGAGTGAAAGGCCGCGAGCTTTTGAGAGAAAGGATGATTTGATGAATTATGTATAACAATATCGGTGTACGTATCTTTACGGAAAAAATTGAAATCTATTTTATTACTTACTAATGTAAAATTTAAATCTAAGTAATTTAAACTCTTCTCTTTACCTATTTGTAGTGTGAATTGAATGTTTTTATGTTCAGTTGCCTTTCTGTACCTAACCAAATACATATTATTTCATCGATGTATCTTTTCCAGCAATATACATTTTTAAGTAAAAGCTCACCTATATATTATTAACAAATATTTAGGTTAGGTGTTTTAAATCGACATTCGTAGTGTAACACACAGAACACTTAAACTCAATTGAGCTAAATCATTTTTTTTAACAAATATTAATAAATGTCTTGATGCAATAAGTTTTTTTTAACCCCTTGGGCTAATTTGTTCGCGTTTCGGAACCACTTCTATAGATCTTTTAGAAATCATTGTTTTCCCTACTAGCATAATTATGTCGTTTCATGTAAAGATAATTGATAAAAAAATTCCCAAAGTTTCATAGTTTGTTTTCAAATTGCGGTGGGAAACTTTGGTTTCATACAGGTGAACATTTTAATTATTTTTGCAGTTAACTTTTAGATTTGAATATAAAGCATGGTGTTTTCTCTTTCTATCATATAATTTAGATTATATTTCTAACCATGATAGTAAGGGAGACACAACGATTTCTATGAGACCACACATATGAGTTGTTCCAAAAACCGAACCAATTAGCCTGAGGGGTTAACCTTGACTTTCATTTTCATTCATTTTAATAATTTGTTGATTTTACGTTATAATAACATCTCTTTATGTGTCTTTCAGGTAGAACTTCGCATTCATCTCTGCGCCCCGCACCAGCTCCAGCTACAGGAATTCGGAGGACTCACCAACGCTTCCGAGGACTTGGTAAGTAGTAATTTCTTTTTTGAATTTCCTATTGTTTTCTTGTAATAAAATCATTCAACAGGTTCTTATTGAAAACCTTATTGTGGTAGGTGGGTTGATAAGATAGTTAGGGTTTTCTTGGTCAGATTCCCAACTGTTAACTAACAGTTAATACTTATGCTGTACGAGGTGTATACATTCATTTGTATGAGGCGACTGTAATTACTACAGTACTACAAGTGTAATACATCGATCGTCCAGTTGATTATGGTGATATGTGGCAAAGGGTACCTAACTAGATTGTGCAATATCTTTATTAGAGTTCAGTTACTAGTATTGAGGGCCGTTAATGATTTTTTTTGCCTTTAAGATTTATTTTAATGTTGTATTTTGCTTTACACAGGATACGTCAAGCAGCGACGGTGTGGGCATGAAGAACCAGTTTATTTTTAAGTTAGTTTTAAGTAAATTATAAGTTAGTTTTAAGTAAATTTTAACTTAGTTTAAGTAAATTTTAAGTTAGTTTTAAGTAAATTTTAAGTTATATTTAAGATCAGCAACATTATGTTTTCAGGATTCTTTTTAAGTAGGTTTTAAGTTTCCGGCAGGCAACCACTCATGGTTCGGTTTAATTTAAAGATGAGTTCTTAGATCTGCAATACTGTTTTAAACCATCTTGCATGGTGGGGACTAACAACTAACAAACTGAAAACATTATTGTACATCTTTCTGAAATTATCTTTGAACTTTTTCTGATATTTTTTAATTGCTAGTTGTCCGGATTAGTTTTAGTTCAGATAAGCGTATAGTTAGATCTGCAATACTGTTTTAAATCATCTTGCATGGTGGGGACTAACAACTAACAAACTTAAAACATTATTGTACATCTTTCTGAAATTATCTTTGAACTTTTTTCTAATTTTTTTTTAATTGCTAGTTGTCCGGATTAGTTTTAGTTCAGATAAGTGTATAGTTAGATCTGCAATACTGTTTTAAATCATCTTGCATGGTGGGGACTAACAACTAACAAACTTAAAACATTATTGTACATCTTTCTGAAATTATCTTTGAACTTTTTCTAATATTTTTAAATTGCTAGTTGTCCGGATTAGTTTTAGTTCAGATAAGCGTATAGTTAGATCTGCAATACTGTTTTAAACTAACTTGCATAGTGGGGACTAACAACTAACAAACTTAAAACATTATTGTACATCTTTCTGAAATTATCTTTGAACTTTTTTCTAATTTTTTTTTAATTGCTAGTTGTCCGGATTAGTTTTAGTTCAGATAAGTGTATAGTTAGATCTGCAATACTGTTTTAAATCATCTTGCATGGTGGGGACTAACAACTAACAAACTTAAAACATTATTGTACATCTTTCTGAAATTATCTTTGAACTTTTTTCCGATATTTTTTAATTGCTAGTTGTCCGGATTAGTTTTAGTTCAGATAAGCGTATAGTTAGATCTGCAATACTATTTTAAATCATCTTGCATGGTGGGGACTAACAACTAACAAACTTAAAACATTATTGTACATCTTTCTGAAATTATCTTTGAACTTTTTTCCAAAATTTTTAAATTGCTAGTTGTCCGGATTTGTTTTAGTTCAGATAAGCGTATAGTTAGATCTGCAGTACTGTTTTAAATCATCTTGCATGGTGGGGACTAACAACTAAGAAACTTAAAACACTATTGTACATCTTTCTGAAATTATCTTTGAACTTTTTCTTATATTTTTAAATTGCTAGTTGTCCGGATTAGTTTTAGTTCAGATAAGCTCATAGTTAGATCTGCAATAATGTTTTAAACTAACTTGCATGGTGGGGACTAACAACTAACAAACTTAAAACATTATTGTACATCTTTCTGAAATTATCTTTGAACTTTTTTCTGATATTTTTTAATTGCTAGTTGTCCGGATTAGTTATAGTTCAGATAAGCATATAGTTAGATCTGCAATACTGTTTTAAATCATCTTGCATGGTGGGGACTAACAACTAACAAACTTAAAACATTATTGTACATCTTTCTGAAATTATCTTTGAACTTTTTACCAATATTTTTTAATTGCTAGTTGTCCGGATTAGATTTAGTTCATTTAAGCTCATAGTTAGATATGCAATACTGTTTTAAATCATCTTGCATGGTGGGGACTAACAACTAACAAACTTAAAACATTATTGTACATCTTTCTGAAATTATCTTTGAACTTTTTCAGATATTTTTTAATTGCTAGTTGTCCGGATTAGTTTTAGTTCAGATAAGCGTATAGTTAGATCTGCAATACTGTTTTAAATCATCTTGCATGGTGGGGACTAACAACTAAGAAACTTGAAACATTATTGTACATCTTTCTGAAATTATCTTTGAACTTTTATCCGATATTTTTTAATCGCTAGTTGTCCGGATTAGTTTTAGTTCAGATAAGCATATAGTTAGATCTGCAATACTGTTTTAAATCATCTTTCACGGTGGGGACTAACAACTAACAAACTTAAAACATTATTGTACATCTTTCTGAAATTATCTTTGAACTTTTTTCTGATATTTTTTTAATTGCTTGTTGTCCGGATTAGTTTTAGTTCAGATAAGCGTATAGTTAGATCTGCAATACTGTTTTAAATCATCTTGCATGGTGGGGACTAACAACTAACAAACTTAAAACAGTATTGTACATCTTTCTGAAATTATCTTTGAACTTTTTCTGATATTTTTTAATTGCTAATTGTCCGGATTAGTTTAAGTTCAGATAAGCTCTTAGTTAGATCTGCAATACTGTTTTAAATCATCTTGCATGGTGGGGACTAACAACTACCAAACTGAAAACATTATTGTACATCTTTCTGAAATTATCTCTGAACTTTTTTCCGATATTTTTTAGTTCAGATAAGCTCATAGTTTGATCTGCAATACTGTTTTAAACAATCTTGCATGGTGGGGACTAACAACAAACAAACTTAAAACACTATTGTACATCTTTCTGAAATTATCTTTGAACTTTTTTCTGATATTTTTCAATTGCTAGTTTTCCGGATTAGTTTTAGTTCAGATAAGCGTATAGTTAGATCTGCAATACTGTTTTAAATCATCTTGCATGGTGGGGACTAACAACTACCAAACTTAAAACATTATTGTACATCTTTCTGAAATTATCTTTGAACTTTTTTCCGATATTTTTTAATTGCTAGTTGTCCGGATTAGTTTTAGTTCAGATAAGCGTATAGTAAGATCTGCAATACTGTTTTAATCAATCTTGCATGGTGGGGACTAACAACTAACAAACTTAAAACACTATTGTACATCTTTCTGAAATTATCTTTGAACTTTTTTCTGATATTTTTCAATTGCTAGTTATCCGGATCAGTTTTAGTTCAGATAAGCGTATAGTTAGATCTGCAATACTGTTTTAAATCATCTTGCATGGTGGGGACTAACAACTACCAAACTTAAAACATTATTGTACATCTTTCTGAAATTATCTTTGAACTTTTTTCCGATATTTTTTAATTGCTAGTTGTCCGGATTAGTTTTAGTTCAGATAAGCGTATAGTTATATCTGCAATACTGTTTTAAATCATCTTGCATGGTGGGGACTAACAACTAACAAACTTAAAACATTATTGTACATCTTTCTGAAATTATCTTTGAACTTTTTTCTGATATTTTTTAATTGCTAGTTGTCCGGATTAGTTTTAGTTCAGATAAGCTCTTAGTTAGATCTCCAATACTGTTTTAAATCATCTTGCATGGTGGGGACTAACAACTACCAAACTGAAAACATTATTGTACATCTTTCTGAAATTATCTCTGAACTTTTTTCCGATATTTTTTAGTTCAGATAAGCTCATAGTTTGATCTGCAATACTGTTTTAAACAATCTTGCATGGTGGGGACTAACAACAAACAAACTTAAAACACTATTGTACATCTTTCTGAAATTATCTTTGAACTTTTTTCTGATATTTTTCAATTGCTAGTTTTCCGGATTAGTTTTAGTTCAGATAAGCGTATAGTTAGATCTGCAATACTGTTTTAAATCATCTTGCATGGTGGGGACTAACAACTACCAAACTTAAAACATTATTGTACATCTTTCTGAAATTATCTTTGAACTTTTTTCCGATATTTTTTAATTGCTAGTTGTCCGGATTAGTTTTAGTTCAGATAAGCGTATAGTAAGATCTGCAATACTGTTTTAATCAATCTTGCATGGTGGGGACTAACAACTAACAAACTTAAAACACTATTGTACATCTTTCTGAAATTATCTTTGAACTTTTTTCTGATATTTTTCAATTGCTAGTTTTCCGGATCAGTTTTAGTTCAGATAAGCGTATAGTTAGATCTGCAATACTGTTTTAAATCATCTTGCATGGTGGGGACTAACAACTACCAAACTTAAAACATTATTGTACATCTTTCTGAAATTATCTTTGAACTTTTTTCCGATATTTTTTAATTGCTAGTTGTCCGGATTAGTTTTAGTTCAGATAAGCGTATAGTTATATCTGCAATACTGTTTTAAATCATCTTGCATGGTGGGGACTAACAACTAACAAACTTAAAACATTATTGTACATCTTTCTGAAATTATCTTTGAACTTTTTTCTGATATTTTTTAATTGCTAGTTGTCCGGATTAGTTTTAGTTCAGATAAGCTCTTAGTTAGATCTCCAATACTGTTTTAAATCATCTTGCATGGTGGGGAATAACAACTAACAAACTTAAAACAGTATTGTACATCTTTCTGAAATTATCTTTGAACTTTTTTCTGATATTTTTCAATTGCTAGTTTTCCGGATTAGTTTTAGTTCAGATAAGCGTATAGTTAGATCTGTAATACTGTTTTAAATCATCTTTCACGGTGAGGACTAACAACTAACAAACTTAAAACATTATTGTACATCTTTCTGAAATTATCTTTGAACTTTTTTCCGATATTTTTTAATTGCTAGTTGTCCGGATTAGTTTTAGTTCAGATAAGCATATAGTTAGATCTGCAATACTGTTTTAAATCATCTTTCACGGTGGGGACTAACAACTAACAAACTTAAAACATTATTGTACATCTTTCTGAAATTATCTTTGAACTTTTTTCTGATATTTTTTAATTGCTAGTTGTCCGGATTAGTTTTAGTTCAGATAAGCATAAAGTTAGATCTGAAATACTGTTTTAAATCATCTTGCATGGTGGGGACTAACAACTAACAAACTTAAAACATTATTGTACATCTTTCTGAAATTATCTTTGAACTTTTTTCTGATATTTTTTAATTGCTAGTTGTCCGGATTAGTTTTAGTTTAGATAAGCATATAGTTAGATCTGCAATACTGTTTTAAATCATCTTGCATGGTGGGGACTAACAACTAACAAACTTAAAACATTATTGTACATCTTTCTGAAATTATCTTTGAACTTTTTTCTGATATTTTTTAATTGCTAGTTGTCCGGATTAGTTTTAGTTCAGATAAGCTCTTAGTTAGATCTCCAATACTGTTTTAAATCATCTTGCATGGTGGGGAATAACAACTAACAAACTTAAAACAGTATTGTACATCTTTCTGAAATTATCTTTGAACCTTTTCTTATATTTTTAAATTGCTAGTTGTCCGGATTAGTTTTAGTTCAGATAAGCTCATAGTTAGATCTGAAATAATGTTTTAAACTAACTTGCATGGTGGGGACTAACAACTAACAAACTTAAAACATTATTGTACATCTTTCTGAAATTATCTTTGAACTTTTTTCTGATATTTTTTAATTGCTAGTTGTCCGGATTAGTTATAGTTCAGATAAGCATATAGTTAGATCTGCAATACTGTTTTAAATCATCTTGCATGGTGGGGACTAACAACTAACAAACCTAAAACATTATTGTACATCTTTCTGAAATTATCTTTGAACTTTTTTCTTATATTTTTTTAATTGCTAGTTGTCCGGATTAGTTTTAGTTCAGATAAGCGTATAGTTAGATCTGCAATAATGTTTTAAATCATCTTGCATGGTGAGGAATAACAACTAACAAACTTTAAACAGTATTGTACATTTTTCTGAAATTATCTTTGAACTTTTTTCCGATATTTTTTAATTGCTAGTTGTCCGGATTAGTTTTAGTTCAGATAAGCATATAGTTAGATCTGCAATACTGTTTTAAATCATCTTTCACGGTGGGGACTAACAACTAACAAACTTAAAACATTATTGTACATCTTTTTGAAATTATCTTTGAACTTTTTTCTGATATTTTTTAATTGCTAGTTGTCCGGATTAGTTTTAGTTCAGATAAGCATAAAGTTAAATCTGAAATACTGTTTTAAATCATCTTGCATGGTGGGGACTAACAACTAACAAACTTAAAACATTATTGTACATCTTTCTGAAATTATCTTTGAACTTTTTTCTGATATTTTTTAATTGCTAGTTGTCCGGATTAGTTATAGTTCAGATAAGCATGTAGTTAGGTCTGCAATACTGTTTTAAATCATCTTGCATGGTGGGGACTAACAACTAACAAACGTAAAACATTATTGTACATCTTTCTGAAATTATCTTTGAACTTTTTTCCGATATTTTATAGTTCAGATAAGCTCATAGTTCGATCTGCAATACTGTTTTAAACCATCTTGCATGGTGGGGACTAACAACTAACAAAACTTAAAATATTATTGTACATCTTTCTGAAATTATCTTTGAACTTTTTTCTGATATTTTTTATTTGCTAGTTGTCCGGATTAGTTTTAGTTTAGATAAGCATATAGTTAGATCTGCAATACTGTTTTAAATCATCTTGCATGGTGGGGACTAACAACTAACAAACTTAAAACATTATTGTACATCTTTCTGAAATTATCTTTGAACTTTTTTCCGATATTTTTTAATTGCTAGTTGTCCGGATTAGTTTTAGTTTAGATAAGCATATAGTTAGATCTGCAATACTGTTTTAAATCATCTTGCATGGTGGGGACTAACAACTAACAAACTTAAAACATTATTGTACATCTTTCTGAAATTATCTTTGAACTTTTTTCCGATATTTTTTAATTGCTAGTTGTCCGGATTAGTTTTAGTTCAGATAAGCATATAGTTAGATCTGCAATACTGTTTTAAATCATCTTTCACGGTGGGGACTAACAATTAACAAACTTAAAACATTATTGTACATCTTTCTGAAATTATCTTTGAACTTTTTTCTGATATTTTTTAATTGCTAGTTGTCCGGATTAGTTTTAGTTCAGATAAGCTCTTAGTTAGATCTCCAATACTGTTTTAAATCATCTTGCATGGTGGGGACTAACAACTACCAAACTGAAAACATTATTGTACATCTTTCTGAAATTATCTTTGAACTTTTTTCCGATATTTTTTAATTGCTAGTTGTCCGGATTAGTTTTAGTTCAGATAAGCGTATAGTTAGATCTGCAATACTGTTTTAAATCATCTTTCACGGTGGGGACTAACAACTAACAAACTTAAAACATTATTGTACATCTTTCTGAAATTATCTTTGAACTTTTTTCTGATATTTTTTAATTGCTAGTTGTCCGGATTAGTTTTAGTTCAGATAAGCTCTTAGTTAGATCTCCAATACTGTTTTAAATCATCTTGCATGGTGGGGACTAACAACTACCAAACTGAAAACATTATTGTACATCTTTCTGAAATTATCTCTGAACTTTTTTCCGATATTTTTTAGTTCAGATAAGCTCATAGTTTGATCTGCAATACTGTTTTAAACAATCTTGCATGGTGGGGACTAACAACAAACAAACTTAAAACACTATTGTACATCTTTCTGAAATTATCTTTGAACTTTTTTCTGATATTTTTCAATTGCTAGTTTTCCGGATTAGTTTTAGTTCAGATAAGCGTATAGTTAGATCTGCAATACTGTTTTAAATCATCTTGCATGGTGGGGACTAACAACTACCAAACTTAAAACATTATTGTACATCTTTCTGAAATTATCTTTGAACTTTTTTCCGATATTTTTTAATTGCTAGTTGTCCGGATTAGTTTTAGTTCAGATAAGCGTATAGTAAGATCTGCAATACTGTTTTAATCAATCTTGCATGGTGGGGACTAACAACTAACAAACTTAAAACACTATTGTACATCTTTCTGAAATTATCTTTGAACTTTTTTCTGATATTTTTCAATTGCTAGTTTTCCGGATCAGTTTTAGTTCAGATAAGCGTATAGTTAGATCTGCAATACTGTTTTAAATCATCTTGCATGGTGGGGACTAACAACTACCAAACTTAAAACATTATTGTACATCTTTCTGAAATTATCTTTGAACTTTTTTCCGATATTTTTTAATTGCTAGTTGTCCGGATTAGTTTTAGTTCAGATAAGCGTATAGTTATATCTGCAATACTGTTTTAAATCATCTTGCATGGTGGGGACTAACAACTAACAAACTTAAAACATTATTGTACATCTTTCTGAAATTATCTTTGAACTTTTTTCTGATATTTTTTAATTGCTAGTTGTCCGGATTAGTTTTAGTTCAGATAAGCTCTTAGTTAGATCTCCAATACTGTTTTAAATCATCTTGCATGGTGGGGAATAACAACTAACAAACTTAAAACAGTATTGTACATCTTTCTGAAATTATCTTTGAACTTTTTTCTGATATTTTTCAATTGCTAGTTTTCCGGATTAGTTTTAGTTCAGATAAGCGTATAGTTAGATCTGTAATACTGTTTTAAATCATCTTTCACGGTGAGGACTAACAACTAACAAACTTAAAACATTATTGTACATCTTTCTGAAATTATCTTTGAACTTTTTTCCGATATTTTTTAATTGCTAGTTGTCCGGATTAGTTTTAGTTCAGATAAGCATATAGTTAGATCTGCAATACTGTTTTAAATCATCTTTCACGGTGGGGACTAACAACTAACAAACTTAAAACATTATTGTACATCTTTCTGAAATTATCTTTGAACTTTTTTCTGATATTTTTTAATTGCTAGTTGTCCGGATTAGTTTTAGTTCAGATAAGCATAAAGTTAGATCTGAAATACTGTTTTAAATCATCTTGCATGGTGGGGACTAACAACTAACAAACTTAAAACATTATTGTACATCTTTCTGAAATTATCTTTGAACTTTTTTCTGATATTTTTTAATTGCTAGTTGTCCGGATTAGTTTTAGTTTAGATAAGCATATAGTTAGATCTGCAATACTGTTTTAAATCATCTTGCATGGTGGGGACTAACAACTAACAAACTTAAAACATTATTGTACATCTTTCTGAAATTATCTTTGAACTTTTTTCTGATATTTTTTAATTGCTAGTTGTCCGGATTAGTTTTAGTTCAGATAAGCTCTTAGTTAGATCTCCAATACTGTTTTAAATCATCTTGCATGGTGGGGAATAACAACTAACAAACTTAAAACAGTATTGTACATCTTTCTGAAATTATCTTTGAACCTTTTCTTATATTTTTAAATTGCTAGTTGTCCGGATTAGTTTTAGTTCAGATAAGCTCATAGTTAGATCTGAAATAATGTTTTAAACTAACTTGCATGGTGGGGACTAACAACTAACAAACTTAAAACATTATTGTACATCTTTCTGAAATTATCTTTGAACTTTTTTCTGATATTTTTTAATTGCTAGTTGTCCGGATTAGTTATAGTTCAGATAAGCATATAGTTAGATCTGCAATACTGTTTTAAATCATCTTGCATGGTGGGGACTAACAACTAACAAACCTAAAACATTATTGTACATCTTTCTGAAATTATCTTTGAACTTTTTTCTTATATTTTTTTAATTGCTAGTTGTCCGGATTAGTTTTAGTTCAGATAAGCGTATAGTTAGATCTGCAATAATGTTTTAAATCATCTTGCATGGTGAGGAATAACAACTAACAAACTTTAAACAGTATTGTACATTTTTCTGAAATTATCTTTGAACTTTTTTCCGATATTTTTTAATTGCTAGTTGTCCGGATTAGTTTTAGTTCAGATAAGCATATAGTTAGATCTGCAATACTGTTTTAAATCATCTTTCACGGTGGGGACTAACAACTAACAAACTTAAAACATTATTGTACATCTTTTTGAAATTATCTTTGAACTTTTTTCTGATATTTTTTAATTGCTAGTTGTCCGGATTAGTTTTAGTTCAGATAAGCATAAAGTTAAATCTGAAATACTGTTTTAAATCATCTTGCATGGTGGGGACTAACAACTAACAAACTTAAAACATTATTGTACATCTTTCTGAAATTATCTTTGAACTTTTTTCTGATATTTTTTAATTGCTAGTTGTCCGGATTAGTTATAGTTCAGATAAGCATGTAGTTAGGTCTGCAATACTGTTTTAAATCATCTTGCATGGTGGGGACTAACAACTAACAAACGTAAAACATTATTGTACATCTTTCTGAAATTATCTTTGAACTTTTTTCCGATATTTTATAGTTCAGATAAGCTCATAGTTCGATCTGCAATACTGTTTTAAACCATCTTGCATGGTGGGGACTAACAACTAACAAAACTTAAAATATTATTGTACATCTTTCTGAAATTATCTTTGAACTTTTTTCTGATATTTTTTATTTGCTAGTTGTCCGGATTAGTTTTAGTTTAGATAAGCATATAGTTAGATCTGCAATACTGTTTTAAATCATCTTGCATGGTGGGGACTAACAACTAACAAACTTAAAACATTATTGTACATCTTTCTGAAATTATCTTTGAACTTTTTTCCGATATTTTTTAATTGCTAGTTGTCCGGATTAGTTTTAGTTCAGATAAGCATATAGTTAGATCTGCAATACTGTTTTAAATCATCTTTCACGGTGGGGACTAACAATTAACAAACTTAAAACATTATTGTACATCTTTCTGAAATTATCTTTGAACTTTTTTCTGATATTTTTTAATTGCTAGTTGTCCGGATTAGTTTTAGTTCAGATAAGCATAAAGTTAGATCTGAAATACTGTTTTAAATCATCTTGCATGGTGGGGACTAACAACTAACAAACTTAAAACATTATTGTACATCTTTCTGAAATTATCTTTGAACTTTTTTCTGATATTTTTTAATTGCTAGTTGTCCGGATTAGTTATAGTTCAGATAAGCATGTAGTTAGATCTGCAATACTGTTTTAAATCATCTTGCATGGTGGGGACTAACAACTAACAAACTTAAAACATTATTGTACATCTTTCTGAAATTATCTTTGAACTTTTTTCCGATATTTTATAGTTCAGATAAGCTCATAGTTCGATCTGCAATACTGTTTTAAATCATCTTGCATGGTGGGGACTAACAACTAACAAACGTAAAACATTATTGTACATCTTTCTGAAATTATCTTTGAACTTTTTTCCGATATTTTATAGTTCAGATAAGCTCATAGTTCGATCTGCAATACTGTTTTAAACCATCTTGCATGGTGGGGACTAACAACTAACAAAACTTAAAATATTATTGTACATCTTTCTGAAATTATCTTTGAACTTTTTTCTGATATTTTTTATTTGCTAGTTGTCCGGATTAGTTTTAGTTTAGATAAGCATATAGTTAGATCTGCAATACTGTTTTAAATCATCTTGCATGGTGGGGACTAACAACTAACAAACTTAAAACATTATTGTACATCTTTCTGAAATTATCTTTGAACTTTTTCAGATATTTTTTAATTGCTAGTTGTCCGGATTAGTTTTAGTTCAGATAAGCGTATAGTTAGATCTGCAATACTGTTTTAAATCATCTTTCACGGTGGGGACTAACAACTAACAAACTTAAAACATTATTGTACATCTTTCTGAAATTATCTTTGAACTTTTTTCTGATATTTTTTTAATTGCTTGTTGTCCGGATTAGTTTTAGTTCAGATAAGCGTATAGTTAGATCTGCAATACTGTTTTAAATCATCTTGCATGGTGGGGACTAACAACTAACAAACTTAAAACATTATTGTACATCTAATAGTAATCACATAAGTACATCTAATAAGCTTAATGTACTTTATATGCTCATATTATATATTCGCAGCAATTATATATATACTCTGTATACTTATGATTATGTTATATTTACTTTATATGCTTATGTAAAATGTTCGCAACAACCAAATCCTTATATCTCTTGTAAACTTTATATGCTTATGTTTTCATTTCATATTCTTCATATGCTTATGTTTTATAATCTTTATAAGCTCATGTTTTACTTTCTTTATATGCTTATATTTTATATTCTTTATATGCTTAGGTCTCGTATTCGTAACAACAATATGTACACATTTTTTATACCTATTCTTATGCTACATATACTTTATATGCTTATGTTAATCGAAATTAACTATGGCGTCTAAATACATAGATAATGACAGTGATGTTCTATTCAACATAGATACCCTTAACATTCTCGATGCTTCAAAAGTAATCACGCATTTCGAGGGCAATTTTTGGTTGAAAATACTCAACCAAAACATCAGAAGTGTCACCAAAAACTTCGACAACTTACTAGTAGCATTAGAACAAATTAAAATAAATTTTGATATTATCATTCTCACCGAATGCTGGATTAATGACGATTTTATTGCGCCCAGCATACAAGGTTACGATGTTTTCACATCAAAGACACATAAAAACCGTAGTGATGGATGGAGTGATAGTATATACAAAAAATTCTATTTTTGGATCAATGATTCCCGCTGCAATACTAGATGCAAACAGTGTGACCATACAATGTCGTGATTCTGTTGTCATAATTGCCATCTATCGGTCTCCATCACATACTAACATATCACAATTCCTAAACTCATTGAACGAAAATCTTCAGAGGCATAATAAATTCACAAACTGTATCATAGCTGGAGACCTGAATATTAATATAATTGGAGATAGGCACCACCAAGCTGACGATTATGAATGTCTTCTTGTGAGTTACGGTCTCCGATCTGCTGTCAATTTACCTACAAGAGTCACGCCTACATCTCAGTCCTGTTTAGACCATATTTATGTCAGGACTAAATTAAGTATCTCTGCAGCTATAATAAATACGACAGTAACTGACCACTTCTCTACAATGATCACCCTTTCGAAGAAAAATAGTGACAAGAGAGACAATCAACAAAATACAGTGCAACAAAAATACACAGATTATGAAGCTATTAGATCATCTCTCGATTCCTTATCCTGGGAAAATGTTTTAAATGAAACAGATGTGAACACCGCGATGATGAATTTTACCGAAAAAATAAATATGAGTGTTATAAAATACACAACCTTTAGAAAATTGCTTCATAAAAACAAAAAAATTAAACCCTGGATCAATGAAAACTTAGTTAAATGTTTGCATAAGCGAGATAAACTGCACAAACAGTCTTCAAACTCACCGAATAATATTAAGCTCCAAAATTATTACAAAAAATATAGGAATATCTGCCGATCAATTGTGAAACAAACAAAAGAAGAATACTACAGACGAAAAATTGAAAAAAACAAAGATGACCCGAAAGTATTATGGAACGCAGTAAAGGAAATAAACAATGTAAATAAGAAGCCAGCAGCCAAATTCCAACAAATAGAAGTTAAGGATAGAGTAATAACTGATCAGACTGATATTGCCAACACATTAAATAATTACTTTGCAGACATTGGACAAACACTAGCCCAAACACTACTAAATAAAACGAAAACTGACGAAGATACACTTGCTGATAAATATACTAATAATGCACACGATAACAATACATTTAGAGTAAAAACTTTCCAAACTAAAGACATAATACATCACATAAATAAACTGAGAAATGATTGTGCGACTGGACCCGACGAACTTGACACTAAACTAATAAAAGAAATAAAACACCAAATAGCCCTTCCCTTCACCTACATCTGTAATCTGAGTACTGCTAGAGGTATATTTCCCAGCCATTTTAAAAGTGCAAACATAGTACCTATTTACAAATCCGGAGATAAAAAGAATCCCTCTAACTATAGGCCTATATCACTTTTAAATGTTCTCACAAAAGTACTCGAAAATCTAATGAAAATCCAACTGGTAGACTACTTAGACAAACATAAAATTTTATCAGAAAATCAGTATGGGTTTCGAAAGAATATGGGAGTACAGGATGCAATATTAAAAGTGACCGAAACTATTATAAATAATGTTGACCAAAAAAAAAGCTGCATTGCGGTTTTTCTAGATCTAAGTAAAGCTTTTGATACAGTGTCCCATAAAATCCTCCTTAAAAAATTAGATAACATAGGTATTAAAAATTCTGCATATAACTGGTTCAAATCATATATAACTGAACGCAGTCATGCACTAAAATTAGGCAACGTAACAAGCCAAAACAGATACATAACCTACGGAGTTCCCCAAGGAAGTACATTAGGACCCATCCTGTTTTTACTTTATATAAATTGCCTGTGTCAGTTAGACATTAGCGGTGAAGTTATTTGCTTTGCGGATGATACTGTTCTTGTTTTCACTTCTGACTCCTGGACAAATGTATATAAAAAAGCTGCCGAAGGAATCAACCGGATTAAAAATTGGCTAGACAATAACCTGCTAACACTAAATATAGACAAAACAAAGTACATGACATTTAGTATAGATCCCAGACGACAACCAAGACTCGATGAAAACTTAACCATACACGACTGCACATCTAAAAAAAACTGCCAATGCAACCCACTAGCGCGGACTCAGACAATCAAATACTTAGGCATTTACATTGACCACTATTTCAGGTGGACAGAACAAATAAATAAAACAGCGGGTAAAGTCAGAAAACTTATATATCTTTTTAAAAACATTCGAAACATAATGCCAATGAAGACTTTAAAAACTATATACTACGCGTTAGGCCAATCGGTTATCACCCACGGTATGATTGGTTGGGGTGGTGCTGCTAAGACTATCATGGACCCTCTCGTCAAAGCGCAAAAAGCCTTAATTAAAGTTATCACAAAAAAACCTTATAGATTCTCTACAATACAGTTATTTAAGGACTTCGCAGTACTGAACATACAGCAACTGTACATCAAAATTATATCTATACATTACCAAAAAGACAAGCTAAACCAACATACTGTACAACACAACTACTGTACAAGACATAGACATCAACACATGACTCCGAAGATAAATACCACCTATGGACAAAGACATTACCGTAATCTGGCTCCAAAACTTTCAAATTTAATTGAAAAAGACATTAAAGACATTCACCTGATAAAAAGCGTAAATCTAAAACACAAAATACATACATGGATTGTAAACAAGGGCATTATAGACTGCGGACATATGATAACTTCTTCAATATAATAGCTACCTGTATTAAATTTTATCTCTCTTTTTTTTCAAATAATTTAAGTTTTTTATATCATCTCTTCTCCATTTTTTCTTTTCTTTTCTATTTCTCTTATTAATTTTCATTTTATGTTTATTTTCATTTTATGTAAATTCTATTTATTAATTAATAATTTATTTTATTCTTTCTTTTGAAAATGATATAAAAAAATATTAAATTACTGCCACCTCGGAACAGGCTCAGCCTAGTGAGGTGGCATATACCTAAAAGAATGTACATAACATGTATTTTTTGGTTAATAAATAATAAAAAAAAAAAAAAAAAAAAAACATCTTTCTGAAATTATCTTTGAACTTTTTCAGATATTTTTTAATTGCTAGTTGTCCGGATTAGTTTTAGTTCAGATAAGCGTATAGTTAGATCTGCAATACTGTTTTAAATCATCTTTCACGGTGGGGACTAACAACTAACAAACTTAAAACATTATTGTACATCTTTCTGAAATTATCTTTGAACTTTTTTCTGATATTTTTTAATTGCTTGTTGTCCGGATTAGTTTTAGTTCAGATAAGCGTATAGTTAGATCTGCAATACTGTTTTAAATCATCTTGCATGGTGGGGACTAACAACTAACAAACTTAAAACAGTATTGTACATCTTTCTGAAATTATCTTTGAACTTTTTCTGATATTTTTAATTGCTAATTGTCCGGATTAGTTTAAGTTCAGATAAGCTCTTAGTTAGATCTGCAATACTGTTTTAAATCATCTTGCATGGTGGGGACTAACAACTAACAAACTTAAAACATTATTGTATATCTTTCTGAAATTATCTTTGAACTTTTTTCCGATATTTTTTAGTTCAGATAAGCTCATAGTTCGATCTGCAATACTGTTTTAAACCATCTTGCATGGTGGGGACTAACAACTAACAAAACTTAAAACATTATTGTACAGCTTTCTGAAATTATCTTTGAACCTTTTTCTGATATTTTTTATTTGCTAGTTGTCCGGATTAGTTTTAGTTTAGATAAGCATATAGTTAGATCTGCAATACTGTTTTAAATCATCTTGCATGGTGGGGACTAACAACTAACAAACTTAAAACATTATTGTACATCTTTCTGAAATTATCTTTGAACTTTTTTCTGATATTTTTTAATTGCTAGTTGTCCGGATTAGTTTTAGTTCAGATAAGCTCTTAGTTAGATCTCCAATACTGTTTTAAATCATCTTGCATGGTGGGGAATAACAACTAACAAACTTAAAACAGTATTGTACATCTTTCTGAAATTATCTTTGTACTTTTTCTGATATTTTTAAATTGCTAGTTGTCCGGATTAGTTTTAGTTCAGATAAGCGTATAGTTAGATCTGCAATACTGTTTTAAATCATCTTGCATGGTGGGGACTAACAACTAACAAACTTAAAACATTATTGTACATCTTTCTGAAATTATCTTTGAACTTTTTTCCGATATTTTTTAATTGCTAGTTGTCCAGATTAGTTTTAGTTCAGATAAGCTGTGTTAGTTAGATCTAAAATACTGTGTTAAACCATCTTGCATGGTGGTGACTAACTTACTAACAACTAACCTACTTAAAACATTTTTTTACATCTTACTGAACTTATCTTTGTACTTTTTTATTGTTTTTCTATCACTAGCTCAGAGAGTATAGGGCTACTGGCGATTCTCTCTTTAAAAAAAAAACGAGTGTCCTAGCTACCACAGTAGTCACTGGTCACTTGGAAAAGCTAGGGCACTTTTCAATAAAAATAAAGAATATAACCCAATATGACTACTACAAATGTAAGTATGAATACATTTTTCATAAGATTTTCAAAAGTAATTGTCTTTTTCATTTCATTTATACGGATAATGAAACGATTTAATAATATTAAATAGTTTACGACATCAAAAAATTTTTACCACTGTGCGAAGAGTCGTTATACCAAACATGTACCTATAAAATATTTCGTTTGTCAAGCAAAATCACTTTCGATGACGATTCAAGACTACGCATTCGAATTGATTCTGACATCGAGAAGCGCGAATCGATTCCAAGTTCGATGACGTTTAAAACCGATTGTCTCGGACTGTGCATTCGAATGGATTCTGACATCGAGAAGCGAGAATCGATTTCAAGTTTGATGACGTTTCAAACCCGATTGTCTCGGTTTAACATTTTGATTAATTCTAACCAATGACAACGCTTATCTCACTTCGATTAATTCTGACCAATCACAGCAAAGACTTTCGATGACGTCTCACACCGATTGTCTCGGACTGTGCATTCGAATTAGCGATGGGCACAATCGATGAATAATCGATGGTTTACTCGATGTTTTTTACCATCGAATGAATTCGATTCATTTCCATAGAAAAATCGATTCTCGCTTCTCGATGTCAAATTCATTCGAATGCACAGTCCGAGACAATTGGTTTGAGACGTCATCGAAAGTCTAAACCTGCCGGCTAAAATCAGCAAGTAATATGTTTTCATATGGACAAATCTGCTTTATATGACCAAATATATTTAATTAAAAAAAAAAAAAAAACGTATCTATATTTTATTTATTTGAAATTAACAGGTGTTTCTTAGTTTGTAATAAAAATGAAACGATTTCTGTAGTAAGAAGACTTTATTTAATGATAATCTGTTAATAATTGCATACGAAAAGGTGTCCATAACCTACATGTTATTTAGAGGTTATTTTCTAACAAAAACGACATAAAATTATTATCTTCGTATTAAACACAGACACACGTCAATATTATGAATGGGAATTTGTACCTACCAGCTAAACTAAATATCTTATTAGTAATTATAATGTTGTGAGATGCCCACATATTTGAAATTCGTGGAAAAGAGGAATAACACTAATGTTGCCATCAAACAAAAAGGAATTTGCCAATTTGCCATTGCCAAGAAAGAAAAACGGTGATTGAAATGTTGTTGCAGTACTTACTTACTAATGTTATTTAGAGATTGTTTTTGAACAAAAATGTCATATAATTATTAATGGATTTTTTTACCAACGGGATAAACTAAGTAGCTTAACAATAATTGTTATGTTGTGAAATGCATATCAAAAAACAACAAATAAATTTACAACAAACAATAAGCGTTGCCATACATGATGCACCATAATAATTTTCGGCTTCCTACCCCCCCCCCCCCCCCCACACATACTAAAATCCTGCCCCTGACCGTAGCTATTGGTCCCAAACTCCGACTAAAAAATCGATTAATCATTCGATGATTGTGATGTCTCGATTAAAAAAAATTGATTATATAAAAGTTTTGATCATTCCCATCGCTAATTCGAATGAATTTGACATCGAGAAGTGAGAATCGATTTTTCTATGGAAATGAATCGAAATCATTCGATGGTAAAAAAGATCGAGTAAATCATCGATTATTCATCGATTATGCCCATCGCTATTCAAAAGTGTTTTCTGAGCAGGGTTGCCCATTTGCGGGGAATTCCCAAACTGTTGGGAATATTTCAGTTTTTTTAAGAAGTGGGTTGTCTTCTGGACTTCTATGACTTTTGAAGTATTCTTTTCTTACGTACGTATTGTGGTTTTGATGAATTGGTGACTTGTGGTTGGAAGGTTTATTTTATAATAAGTAATAACGTGAGCTTTGTGAGAGTCTTTTTTAAAATGGTTAAAGAAATGTGAAGTTACAAAGGAGCAAGGCAAAACCTGAAATTCTCTAGCCAACCCACCCCCCCCTGATGGATAATTTAGATATTTTTCAGGAAAACTCATTTTCGGATCCGGTAACTCTACGTGTGGGTAATTTGCGGGGAATTTGCCATTTTGCTCTTCCCGGTTCGGGTGTTTTGGAACATGAGCATTGGCAACCCTGATTCTGAGGTAGTTTGTTCTGAATCCTTACTGAGATAAGTTATGATGCTGATGAATTATCATGTGGGGAAGTATCGTTTATGAGTAAATTTATTGTGTGAGATCCCATATTACGACCATTAAACATGTAATATTGTTACTATTTTTAAGATTTGTTTATGCCCAAGATCACCCTTAATGGGTGAAAGCCAAATAAGTAAATACATAGGTATGGTTCCATGTCTAATCGGACAATGAGATCTCAGCGTCTGAATTCCCATAGTAAATTTATTCAGACACGATACTTCCTCACATGATAACTCATCCCATCATAACTCACATTAAACCTACCCTTCCATTTCCCCCCCCCCACCCTCTAACCTAAACTAACCTAAGGTTAAAAACCCCAATTATCAATTATTATCGAAGTTTTCGATGGTTCGAGACATGATGAATTATCGTGTGAGGAATTAACATCCGATGAAATGTTTGTACTCAATATTCATACTCTTAAATAGTTTGCACTGAGTAGACCGGTCACCTATATATATGTAAAGGAATAAGAGTACCTACCTAGAAATGTCTAGGATTCCTTTATATTTATTTACCTATCTACCTTTTTTTTTTAAAATTTCTTTATTCATTTTCTTTGTTACAGGTTTAATTTACATGGCTTTTTGACTGCCAAGCTAGGCAAAATAACCATAACTAACCATGGACTACGTACATAAATGGAAAGATACATCCACATGATTTTTTTTTTTTTACATTAGCTCCACACAGGAGGCCCTGGGGGAAAAATTCCCTCAGGGCCTATATCATCTTTCAAGATGCTGTGTGGAGGGTTTTTTTAAGGGAAAGGAAGGAGAGGAAGTCCAGGGAAGGAAAAAGGTTTGAGGAGTGGGTAGGAATCTGGGGATAAATATGTCCAGGGGTGATGGATGTGTGAAGCCATCCCTCCCTCTGCGGTGCAATGCAATGGGTTGAGAGGGTTCGGCTGCAGAGATCAAAAGGTCTCTCTCAAAAAGTCCCTCCCGATCCGCCCTGCCACGCAGGTGGTCGGCAGACGCATCCTCCCCGAAGTTTCGGACAAACCTAACCCCATGAACCCGGGCACCCCTGCTAAGTCCCACTAAGAACCACTTGGGGTGACCTGTGGCAGAGGTGTTGGTCGTCCAATAAATGGTTCCCGGGGCGGCGGTACCCATAACCGCCTTCCAAATTGTAAAATGATTACATGCGTTCGACTCTAATTTAACCGTCTATACATGACTCCAAGAATTCGAATAGTAAATCGCATATCAAGTGGTGTCGTGTTTTTTCTAGATATAATTTATTTGCTGTCGCACCTGTAGATTTCCGTACTGACGTGGTTAAGTCATATCATAAATGGTGACGTGGCGTATCTCAGACGGCTTCATAAATAATCGAAATGGATTATATATATTTACTGACTTGCACATTATTTACTTGTATTATGATTCGTTTATTACTATTTTACTAAGGAAGTACAAAAAACAACAACATTTATGAGATCAACATTTATTTGATACAATTTATATAACCTATATTTCGCTCAACTAGACAAATATTCGTTATAATCTTTAGCTATAATAAAATTATGTTGACATTTTTTTTGATTTGTTTTTATTTTTTAAACATCAGTATTCATTATAGTTAACTTGCTTTTAAAATCACGTAAATATTTTAGAATAAATCACTTGTTGTCTACACAGTCCACGCATACTGTTTTTGAACACCCAAGACAAATAGGCTTGCGACATTCAATGCAATTGTACTTAGTACGTCTTTTTGATCGCCGTGTTCGATACCGAAGCTAAGGCGCTCCGCCCACTGAGGCAACTGAAAACCAACTAAAACTGGCTGTTTTCTTTGTCTTGATTGGTCAAAAAGATTGTTTAACCATATAACAAGAACAATCAGCTGACAGCTCGCAACTAGCAACGGCCGCCCAGGGCAATCAGCGGTGACAGTCGCAAGATTGACAACGGGGTTTTGTGTGATTGTGTAGTGTGCGGGCCATCACATTGTCATACAAAGACAGTTGGCAGTTGAGAGTTTTCAGTTGCGTGAGTTGGCGGAGGCGCTAATGCTGGAATCAGACGGTTCACTCGAGGGAAGGTTTCCGCCATGTTTTTTCGGCCTAATCGTCCATTTTGTTTCATTCCATGTTCACACGGCGCTATAGAAATAAGCGTTCACTCGTCCATTCCGACCACAGCGCGCCGAGCGAGGTCAACCGCGCTGGAATTCGTTTGTTTTCCAGCGCGGTCCGGCCCCGAATTTTAAGGTAAAACATGTCAGATGCATCGATTTTTACGAAATTTTGTTGACACAATTAAATAAAATAAATATAAAAAACAGTATTGTTTCGTCTTATAAACCTTTTTATTTTTTATGATATAATAACACAATTTGATTTTACTTTTTTTAATACGAACATTTTCCTACAAATTAATAATCTTACATATATTAAAAAACATATAAAATACATGGATAATAAGGGAGACCCAAAAATTTATATGAGAGGTGTTCCCAAAAGCAAACAAATTAGCCGAACGAATACCATTTTGACGTTTTGCGTGCGATGTGATAGCGTCCTTTATGGTCCTTCCCGTACAGGACGCGAGACAAACTGATTGAGAGTTCACTCGGTGTTCAGACGTCTCACTTTGCTCTCTTCCGCGCGCATGCGCGCGCAAGTGAAGGATGCCGAATGAAAATATCCAACATTGTTGGATCGGTTCACTTGAAGATTTCATTCGGCAGTGTTCGGCACTTTCGATTCATTTCATGTTCAGACGTGTCATTCCGAGTAAACTAGGCCGAATGAAGTGCGGAAATGAGCGATTAGTGAACCGTCTGGATGGCGCTTAAGGGGGAGGGCACCGGGGTATCTTTAAATACTTCGAAATAAGACTCATATTTGTTTGCCGTCTGTGACTCGGCGACGCTGTAGTGGAAATGCACGAGTGAACGCCTATTTCTATAGTGCCGTCTGAACATGGAATCATCATGGAATGCATATGGAATAAAACGAAGATGGAACATTCGGTGGAAAAAACATAGCGTAAACCTTCACTCGAGTGAACTGTCTGATTCGGATTCGCCAATAATATTAATGTTGCCATTAAACAAAAAGGCAATCATTGCCAAGAATGAAAAACAGTGATTGAAATTTTGTTTCAGTACATACTTACCAATATGTTGCATTATTGAAACATGTTATTTAACTAAGTAGCTTAATAAAAATTGTTCTGTTGTGAAATTAAATATAAAACAACATGTAAATTTAAAATTAAACCATAAATGTTGTCATACGAATTCACCATAATAATTTTCGGTTTCCTACCCCCCCCCCCACCACCGCGAGACAAAAAATTCTGTCCCTGACCTTAGATATTGCTCCCAAACTCCGAGCAAAAAAATCGATTAATCATTCGATTAATGTGATGTTTCGATTAAAAAAATCGATTATATAAAAGTTTCGATCATTCCCATCTCTAGCTTTCGGCCAGAAAAACCATTATTTCCATGCTACAAAATTACATAATGCCCTTCCGATTGAAATTAAAAATACCATGGATATACAAAAGTTTAAAAAGGACATCAAATTATGGCTAACTAAACATGAAGATGAGGAACTAATTAAAATTATTAAGTAATCCCAACGCAACCCACAGATAATAAACATAAACACTTTTTAAAACAGCACAAATTAATAAACATAAACATTTTTTGCTTTATTTATTTATATTTCGTGTAAACCAACAAAAACCAACAACAATGATGAGGAAATCATGATCAACACCATACAACAACCTGCAGTCCACCTTGGAACAGGAATACCTAGTGAGGAGGACTGAGGATAAAATACTTGAATACTTATTTTTAATTTGTATTGTTATTAAAAAAAAAAACAAACGATAAAGTAAGTATCTACCTACATATAATATAACATACCTGTCTAATATTGGTACAAGAAAATATTTTTAATGTCTTTTTCAAATGGAATTATAATATCCCATTATTTTTCACTTGTCGGTGCGAGTTAAGACGGAATCAGACAGTTCACTCGAGTGAAGGTTTATGCCATGTTTTTTCGGCCTAATGTTCCATCTTCGTTTCATTCCATGTTTAGACGGTGCTATAGAAATAAGCGTTCACTCGTCCATTCCCACCACAGCGTCGCCTAGCGAGGTCAGGCAAAATCAAACGAATTCCAGCGCGGTCCGGCCTCAAATTTTAAGGAAAAACATGTCAGATGCATCGATTTTTACGCAATTTTGTTCTACCATTAAATAAATAAAAATATAAAAAAACAATTGTTTCGTCTTATAAACCTTTTTATTTTTTATGACATAATAACACAATTTGATTTTACTTTTTTTATTACGAACATTTACCTACAAATTAATAACTAACTAACTAACCATCACGCCGTTTCTCCGCAGGGGTAGGCAGAGAGGACGGACCGCTAAACAACTCGGTCTTGGCATACACTCCTCGCCTCATTCACATTCATACATCTTATCATACATGCTCTTCTATTTTTTCTGACTCTTGACATGGCCCGACTCAAGTATCTTTATTTATTTATTTATTTATATATAGATACAAAAGAAAGTACAAGTTACACATTAGGAAGCTCTTTGCCTGTCCAACTAGGAAAGTTTCCCGTTCCAGGACAGACAAATTGACAGGTTTAGTTCATATTATTCCTTAAGTACATAATTGCAAACAAAAATAAAAACAAAGATAAAAACAAGAAAATTCATTTTTTTTGAAATTGAGTTGTGTTATGAAAAAAAATATAAAAAACATACATACATTTTTTTTTGCGACTATGCAAAAAAGTAATCTGTTAGCATATGTGCTATTCGGATTTACCGAATTAACCTGGTAACAAATAATATATTCAGAATTACAGAGTATGGGATAAGTAGGTAAGTTGGGAGTGTTGAAAAGTGTAAACAAGGTATCTGATAACAAGATAGAGGAATAACAATAAGATTTACAATATAAAGATATAGAAATGTGTTGAGAAGTGTGAACTTATAATACATATAGATATAAGCATGATTATTTTCACTAATTTAAAACATTATTATTATCTGATTCACTTGATCGTGCCATGTCTTCCTCGGGCGTCCTCGGCTTCTTCTACCATTCACATTAGTATCATATATTCTCTTGACACTCCTTTCTTCGTTCATTCGCTCTATATGTCCAAACCATCTAAGCGTCCCTTTTTTAATCTTACTTATGACGCTCACATCGGCCTTGCATTCTTTTCGGATCTCCACATTCCTCACACGATCATACATGGTTTTACCACACATACGCCTCAGGGATCTCATTTCTACAGCATTCATATAATTATTATATAAATATGTATAACACATGGATAATAAGGGAGACCCGACAATTTCCATGAGACGTGTTCCCAAAAGCAAAAAAATTAGCTGAACGAATACCATTTTGACGTTTTGCGTGCTACGTGATGTGTATTTACTAACCTTCAAACTTAACTTAGGGAAAAAATGTAACTTGACGGCTCCCACGGTCCGGGGGCAAGGCTCTCGACTAGCGATCCAAAGGTTGCATCTTCAAATCTCGGTGTGCGCAAGTAAATTTTATTTTTTTATAAGAAAAACTTTTTTTTAACTTTTGAAGATTATTTCCATCAATGTAATATATCATTGAAGAAGAAAATAATAATAATAATCTAATTTTTTTAAATGTGAAAATGAACAAGACACAGAAAAATAATAAAAGAAAATGGTCGCAACTGGGACATTTTTTATTTGATTGATTTGTGTTTTCACATTTTAATCATTTAAAATAATAAAGGTATATTATATATGGTATGGTGTATATAAGACCACCATTCAGAATTCAAACGTTACTTGAAATAGCTTTAGCTGTGTTTAGATCTGAATAGCCAGTTACTTTCCGACCGTCTCTTCCCCATCTTCTTCCCCTCCCAACTTTCCTTCAGTGGCGTTAACACACAACGGACCCCTTCCTACTTCCGACCGCTATCGCAAACTTTTGAGATACGGTTTACCGATTTTGCCTTTTTGTCCTAATTGTTTCGTAATGTTGACTTAACACAAAATATAAGGAATCACTCTTCAAAAACTTTATATAAGAGTTCACTATGCAAAAGTAATTAATATTAGTCAGTGGCAGCTCGTGACTTTTCAGTGTGCTAGGGTGCAAAGATTGAAAAAACAAAGGTGTTGATCTTGCTGCCGAAAATGTTTTTCATTTAATAAAAAAATGTTTATTTTTATTTTTTATAGTTAATACCTCACATGAGTCCCAACTGCTCCCGTCTGGAGCCAGTGAGACTATGGCATCCCCAATTGGGGTATGTTATGAGGCTGAAGGTAAGTGGGGAAGGGAAGGAGACGAGGAAGAGGAAGGTGGGGAGGTACCTGGCTATTCAGATCTAGTCACTAAACACGGCTAAGGCCATTTCAAGCAACGTTTCAATTCTGAATGGTGGTCTTACACCAGGGCGATACTAAGAGTATCATCCACTCTGGAACGTACCGCAAATATACTATATATTATTTTAAATAATTAATTGTGAAATAACACAAATCAATTAAATAAAATTTATTTGCGCATGCCTGGTTCGAACCCGCGCCCTTCGGAATGTGAGTCTAACGCCCTACCGCTGGACTATGCCGGCCGTCATATATGAAGGCCGGCATGTATGAAGGTTTTAAGGATGTTTTCAGTTATGTGTGGCAACCTCAACACAGGCTTGTCCTAGTGAGGTTGAAAATTGTATTATAAACTGTAAAGAAACGATAAATAAATGTCTGTTATCACAAGTGGACTGAGTTTGAGAAAATTTCATGATTGATTCTAAAATTATTAGAAGTGGTACTGCAAACCTGAGATGCAAAACGTTATTTTGATTAATTTTTTCAGACATTCAGAATCCATTTCCTATTTTGGATTATTTTTCAGTCAGAGATTTCCGAATGTCCATTTTGGGTACTTGTTTTGAAACACTGATTTTTTTTTAGTTTTCCCTCGAAAACTGAGTAATTAAATGTTGGTAGAACCCACAAATATTAGATTTTCCATAGAAATATTATGTATAGACCTGCCCTAAGTGATAAAAGCGTATTATTTCCCCCTCCTTAATTCTGGGTTCCATGGAACCGGCTGGGCTGGCGTGTAGGTTCGCGTGAATCTAGAAAATGTGACGTCATCATTCTTGTGCGGACTAGCGTCGAGCTCTCATCGGTACATTTTTCGAAATAACACGGCAAAAATGGTAACTTGTGCTATTAAAACGTGTAAAAATAGAAGTGAAAAAGGGTATAAACCCAATTGTCGTATTACATTCCATAGGTAGAAATTATTTTTCTTTATTTTAAGCTTATTCACATTATATAATATGATCAGTTTTATCACACCGATTGACATGAAGCGTTGCCAACCGAAATTCCCGGTCCCGTCGTGTGCACGTTGCTGTTTACTGGGGTAAGTAAATTTTGAAACATTTGTAAAAGTAATTGTCATTTGTAAAAATGAGTAAACTAAATACGGTAACAAAATATTCGACTCTCGAAACAAGCGAACCTTTCTTCGCTTTATATGGATTACGCAAGTTTGTTCAAACCGGGCGAACAATTCGCGCTCCCATGTAAAAAGGTCTATTCATTCAAAAGCAGATTTTACTTTTAAGAACTAAATGTTGATATTATAATGCGAGATGCCTATATACTGTCAGATTGAATTATTAACGAATCACATATCGTTACAGTCAACTCATCGCTCTGCGTCCCGCTACAGTTGGTGTTTACCCCTCTCCCTTATTTTCTGGTCTATGAATATTCATATGTCCTATGAGATTTTCTTACATAAGCATTTGGTTTTTTGAATCCTCTGAAAAACCTTATAAGAGTGTCACTGTAAATAAATGTAAGTATAGTTGTTTTAAGTATTCATCCACCTAACAATGCCGAAATACAAAACATTTCTAAAGTTGTTGCTAGATTAAATAAATGATGTTGTATGTAATATATACGTCCCACATTCAATATACCTACATCTAATAATTAATGACCCCAATAAAGAAACTGCCTTTCAGTTCTGTGAACAAAGAGGGAAAAATCTTTTATGATAAATTTATTTCATGAATAGAACTTGGAATGAAAGGCAGCATTCAGGGATTCTGCTTTGAGGAAACGGGAACATTACATTGACCATTTTTCAAAATGTCATCAGAAATGATTTTTATTTTTCAGTGCAATTTTATTGCGTAAGGAATAATATAGATAAGTAGGTACTCATCGAATTTTATGTTAATTTCTTGCTTTTGCCATCAATTTTACAAAAAGAGCAAACATAAAAATATATTATGTTGGCTGGGAAGTATTTCGAGCTTGTTGTGAGACTAATGGGACCAGTGGCGTATCTAAATCATTTAAATAAGGGGGTAACATTTTTTTTGAAGTTTTTTGGGACCACTACTCACCGCAACTGGTTATTTACCACATTGCTACAATAGATAGGTGCAAATAATATTATTGTATTTTCCTGAAATATAATCTATGAACCAACTCTAATGCATTTTTCCCTAACTTAATTAATATTGAGGCCGCTACGGAGGGGTGGGGAGGGCGGGATTAAACCCCCTAAACCTCCCCCTTCTCCCAACAATATGCATCCCTGAATAAGCCAAGCCTATCACTACAAAAGTGTTTTTTTTGTTGTTTTTTTGTTTTTTTTTTATAGTGAACACCTCACAAGAGTCCCAACTGCTCCCGTCTGGAGTCAGTGAGGCTATGGCATCCCCAATTGGGGTATGTTATGAGGCTTAAGGTAAGTGGGAAGGGAAGGAGACGAGGAAGAGGAAGGTGGAGAAGTACCTGGCTATTCAGATCTAGTCACTAAACACGACTAAAGCCATTTCAAACAACCTTTCAATTCTGAATGGTGGTCTTACACCAGGGCCATACTAAGAGTATCTTCCACTCTGGAACGTGCCGCAAATATACTATATATTATTTTTAATAAATAATTGTGAAAGAACACAAATCAATTAAATAAAATTCGAACCCGCGGCCTTCGGAATGGGAGTTTAACGCCCTACCGCTGGACTACGCCTGCTGTCAATGTGCTAATGATATTGCCTATGCACAGGAGTCACTCAAGCTTACGGTGTTTTTGAAATATTTTTTCCATTCCCCGGGTGTTGGAGCAGCACGTCCTGGCCGATACGTAGCTGAGGTACCTATCGTATCTGTTATTATCATAGAATAAAGAATTTAATTATTTATTCATAACTGGTGGCTACACTGGCTACACTAGCGAGCGCCTCCGCTCATGCGGATACATGTTGTGTTTTGTGAATAGAACGGAAATATTAAACATATGCACCGCTGTGAGATGTAGTAAAATACATTGTAAATTGATACAATGTAGAAAAATAAAAAATAAAACTTTTAGGAAGGTACTTCCAAATCTGTGCAGAAAATCATAGTAGGTACCAATAACAATAGAGACAACTAAGGCATGTGTGACAGCGAAATGGGGTGACGGAACTTTTATATGTACGGGAAGAACAGGGACGGTTGTAACACAGGTTCGGTTGTAACAGGGCCTACCAATTTGATTTTTCAATCAATTCCGCCCACTCTTCAGGTCGTGGTAATGAGTGGATAGATTACATAGTGTACATAATATTATAAAATACGAGTGAGCTTTAGACCACACGACTGAAGTAAATACTTATTTAGTAATCTAATCTAATTTTCTTTCTAGCATCGAATAAAACCATTCCAATCATCAGTGCATACGAATCTATATTGAAGATTCGTTTGGATTGTTATCAATCATCGTGACAAATCAGTCGTTTCAATGCACTGAGTACGCACACTCTAAACGAAAATTTGATTAATTTTATTATGGGAATTACGCTTAGAATGGGATTGTTGATTTAATTCTTACAAAGTTTAAAATAAAACTTTTTGACGCGGATTCTAGTTAGAGAGCGACGTTTATTCACATTTGCAGCAGGAAATAAAAAAAAAATCCAATCGAAAAAGTGCTAGTTATTAGTTAGATTTTAACGTTTAGAATGTGAGAAACAACAACACAACTATTGTCAGCATAAATCCAGCACCCATTCCAAACATCATTACTATGGATTTGAGCACTGTTGTTACGATTAGATTGTGAGGAATGAACCTCAAAATTAATTTTAATTTATAATCGTTCGCCTCCGTAACGTTCGTAACGCCCGATAATAGGCCTCTCGTAACGCTGTAATTTCCGTACCGCATTCGCCAGTTTACCCCTCAAGTCGAGCGTGCCTAAAGAAGTATTTACTTCAATAAGTAATAAAATTGTTATATATTGTGTAGAGCAGCGGTTCCTAAAAGGTGTTCCACGGAACCCTGGGGTTCCGTGGAACAAGTATAAGAGGGGTTTCGCAAGTTAGGGTTTGGGCGTGTTACAGAATCCAGACGCAAATTACCGGCGCTTATTGGTAACAACCCGCTCCCGCCGCGGTGCAAGCAATCGGGGCAAGCACGCAACACGCAACAAGCAGCTAACGATGAAAAAATTCCATTATTCGCCGGTCAGTGACTGAGTCGGCATCGCGTCTGGGTCCCACCTATGCGTCGTGAGTTCAATTACTATGCTGGCTAAGACCTCCATCACGGCATAGATGACATGCAGAAATGTTTGATGAAAAATGTGAGGTAAAATGATTTTTTTCGAAAATATCTACTTTTGTGGAGCGTGTAACTCAAAAACGTTTGGGAATTCGAAATTTACGTATAGAATAAAAGTTGTAGATAATTTTATGAACTTTCATTTATTGTTAAAAAAATTCTTCTGCAACGCACCGTTTTGAAAAATATATATATATATATATATATTTTTTTTAAAAAGAAAGACAAACATTCCCGGGTTACGAATAACCTAACAACATTTAAAAATCTCCTACTACCACCACACTAAGCGGAAGATATTGCTTGTGTTGTGATGGAGGACTTAGCCAGCCGAGGGATCGAACACGGAACTCCTGGGTGGGAGCCAGACGCGATGCCCACACAACCACTGACCGATATAAACGTTGACTTTGAAACTTTGTTTTTTCTTCCCCCTCCCCCCCTAGCTCACCACCTAGAAGTCAGGACTTTTGGTATGTTCACACCCTAAGTAGCCTTAACAAGTTTCTGAAGGAATCGCTTAGGTACCTGCTAACGCACTCTACATCTACTTTTGGACCATTCATTGACTGGACTATACGGCGCTTTTTGCGCGTCTTTCTGGATGTAATAATATTCATGGTGACCGGTCAACTAGAATCATGCAACCTTAATACCTTCTTTGAAAAGTCATTAAAAGTGATGATTTTTTTTTTTAAGTTTAAATAGGTTACATAGGGTATTTTAGTTACAATAATAAAATAATATTATTTATTTATTATTAAATTATTATTTATTTATTATTACATTATATTATTTATATTAGTTACATATTTAGTTAGGTCATTAAAGTAGGTTCTTCCTCCTAGAAGAGGCATGTAACAAAAATATAGCGCGTAAAGCTTCTTATTAAGTCTTGGGTATGTGCAGTCAAAAAGTTTGGGTACCATTACATTAGGATTAGAAGATTAGATGATTAGATGATTAGATAAAACCCTGTAGAGACTGCAGTTAAGATTTTTTGGATCAGATGATCCAAAAAATCGGATTTATTATTATCAGAGTATTATTTTATTATACTCGTAATCTGTATTCTCCGGAATTGAAAATTTTAATTTAAGAATAATGATTAAGTTCATCATCAGCGCCGGATCTGCCATACGTTCAAAAACGTGCAAAAAACCTGGCGCCAACTTCGAAGGGGCGCCGTGATAAAATAAATATTGTTTTAAAATTTAATTAAAATATTCCCCGAATCGTTTGAAAATTACTCGTAATACGGAATTATTAGTATGCGCTGGCAACACTCACTTTCCATATGCGTGAACCGAATGCGCGCGCATCGATGGTTAAAATTTAACGAAATACGGATTTGACTTACGTCAAGGAATTTTTTTCCAAATACGATATATTTCATACGAACGTAAAACCTATTTTTCCTTCTTGTCTCTTACGACCATTGTATCCTTCGAAATTCAACAAACATTGTGATTGGTTCATTGATCGCTGCTCGCGAAGGAAACCCTTCGTTACAATTTATGCCTTCGTTCACTTCGTTGATCGTTGGCATTCGTTGGCGTTCGCCGCGTTATTTTATGTTCGCGCGCGATTTGGCACCATACAGCTGGTATTTTAGGTTATAATTCGATTTATATTCATGCATTTAAAGATAAAAAGGAATCCAATTAAACAAACTGATCGGAATATTATTATTTCTGAACTTAAACTGCCTCCTGTTTTATATTATATTTTGTTATGACGTTCTTATTTTGTCCAGTGTCATAGATATTGCGGTCACTTGGAAAAGTTGCTCTTGATTCTTATTGGCGGGATATTAATTTATTTTGAACGTATTGCATAAAATTATTATTATTTTTTTATAGATATGTATATCTATATATGTATATACATTTTTTATCTAAATTAAAAAAAAAATTGGGGGGTGGCGCCATCGGTACTTCCTGCACAGGGCGCCAGATTTCGTAGAACCGGCGCTGTTCATCATCCCCTTCTTCTTCTTCTTCTCGTGCCCTGTCCGCTCAACGGACGTTGGCTATCATGTTGGCTATGCGGACTTTGTTTACTGCGGCCCGGTAGACTGGCCAATAGACTGGTAATAAATACACTCTACAGTAGACTGGCCAAACCACTGTCTCAGATTTTTCAGCCACGATGTCCTCCTTCTTCCAGGGCAATCTTTCCCTACATTATGAGATGCAAGATCTGTACTTCTCCGGATGTCTCATCACGTGTCCTAGATATTGAAGTTTTCGAATTTTTATCGTTTTAATAACTTATTTTTCTTATTCATCCGAATCATAACATCTTTATTCGTAACTCTGTCCATCCAGTTTATTTTTAGTATTCTTCTGTAGATCCACATCTCGAATGCCTCAAGTCGCCTTATCAGTTCTTCAGTAAGCGTCCATGCTTCCATTCCATAAAATAATCCCACCACATGACATATATGTTATGAATAACCTGACAACATTTCAAAATCTCCTACTACCAACACACTAAGCGGAAAATGTTGCTTGCGTCGTGACGGAGGGCTTAGCCAGTTGAGGGATCGAAATAAAGTCGGATTTAATCTGGATATCTGAATTCACGTAATCCGAAAGTCCATAGTTTCAGCACTCGAGCGATCACTCGAAATAAATAAATTTGCCTTGAGCGCTCGCCACGTTTGAAAATTAATTTATAAATTTTCCGCCCACATTAAAAAATCATTTCTCCACATTTGTGTACGTAAACATATAAACAAATTATAGTGCTATACAAGCCAATTCACCTATATTTAAATAATTATCCTAAATTTATAGGATTTATAAAAAAAATATTAAAAAATCATAAACATTCCAAAAGCTTTCGAGATAAAATCTGCCACATTAAATATTTTCTATGGAGTTTGTTGTAAATAGTCTAATTAATAATCCCATATAGAAATATCTATAGGGTCCGCCAAATAACTTTTTTTTTTGAAAATGCTATAAAAAAAAAACTACTGAATATTTTCTCAAATTTCTTTTTTTATTTATAAGTACAATCCTTCCGGTTAATAATGGAAAATAATTTCATTCAAATGGCTGCCTCGGCTGGCCATGCAGTAGCCTACACGATCGGTCCAATTTTTAAGCACATTATCGATTGTGTGCAGCTGTATTTCACCAATGGCTTCACGAATATTGTCCTTTAAAGCGTCAATTGTCTCTGGCTTGTCGGCGTAACATTTATCTTTGAGGGCACCCCACAAATAATAGTCCAACGGTGTCAAATCGCAGCTCCGAGGTGGCCAAACGACATCAGCTCTGCGGCTGATAATGCGATCTTCAAAAACAGGGCGCAAAACATCGAGTGTAGCTTCGGCTGTGTGGCACGTAGCGCCGTCCTGTTGAAACCAAATGTTGCCAATATCCTCCTCTTCAATTTTTGTGAACAAAAATTCGTTCAACATGGCCCGATAACGATCGCCATTGACTGTAACGGCCACTCCTTGCTCATTTTCAAAGAAAAATGGCCCAATTATGCCTCTGGACCAAAATCCGCACCAAACAGTGACTCGTTTTGGGTGTACCGGCTTTTCAATGTATGCGTGCGGGTTTTCTGTGCCCCAAATACGACAATTTTGCTTGTTTACATACCCGCCAAGATCAAAATGAGCTTCATCGGAAAAGATGATTTTTTTGGCAAAATCGGCATCTTCTGCAAGTCGATCGCAGGCCGATATTTCCCAGCGTTGTTCAAGCGTATACACAACCATATTCGCTCAGCGGAAGGATAAAACTAATTATCTGTCAAATCAGACATGAGCTAAGTGTTACCATTCACGAAATAAGCACTAGTTGAAAAAAAAAACTTATGATGGCGGACCCGGTATAATAAAACTGAATTTTGATGAGTTGAAATGATTCCTAAGAAAAGAAATTTTGTTCGTGAATGCACAAATTTGATTGTAATAAAATATGATTTTTAATGTATTTACCAAAAAAAAGTGCATTACACCACATAGATACATTCATTATCTTTATTCTACAATAACAATTAACTCGATTAATGCTTTATTTATTGAAAAATATCCATTTGCAAAGATCGCCATTCCGAGCAATCTATTGCGCGTAAAAAACGAAAATCCAATGTTTTAAAGATATATCACTTCATTTTTAATTACTTCGACATGTAAATAGGTTAAAAGCATTGATAATTCAATCATTGTTACACTGGTATACAATTATATTACAAAAAGCGACAAAAAACAAGTAAATTCGATATTTTAAAAGAACAAGATTTTGAGAGTAAGGCGCTCCGCCCACTGAGGCAACTGAAAACCAACTAAAACCGGCTGTTTTCTCTGTCTTGATTGGTCAAAAAGCTTGGTTAACCATAGATGACGAACAATCAGCTGACAGTTGGCAACTATCAATGGCCGCCCAGGGAAATCAGCCGTGACAGTCGCAAGATGGTCGCAAGATGGTCTCAAGTCACCGCTTGTGTTACCATTGACAACGGGGTTTTGTGTGATTGTGTACTGTGCGGGCCATCACATTGTCATACAAAGACAATTGGCAGTTGAGAGTTTTCAGTTGCCTGAGTGGGCGGAGGCGCTAAGCGCCTCCGCCCACTCAGGCAACTGAAAACTCTCAACTGCCAACTGTCTTTGTATGACAATGTGATGGCCCGCACACTTCATAATCACACAAAACCCCGTTGTCAATGGTAACGCAAGCGGTGACTTGCGACCATCTTGCGACTCTCACGGCTGATTGCCCTGGGCGGCCGTTGTAGTTGCGAGCTGATTGTTCTTCATCTATGGTTAAACAAGCTTTTTGACCAATCAAGACAGAGAAAACAGCCGGTTTTAGTTGGTTTTCAGTTGCCTCAGTGGGCGGAGCGCCTTAGCAGTTTGAAAAAATGTTTGCTATCAACTTAATTGAAGTTAGTAATCAAAAGTAAAGGAAAGAACAGCGATATCTTTTGATCATTAATTGAATTAGACTTTCAGTTCTCAAACAACCTTTTCTGCAGCACGCGGGAACATTTGAAAAAAATGTTTTATGAATGGTAGGAAAAACGTGGTCGATTTTTGGACAGAAATTAATCCTAGAAAAATTAAAGTGGTCCAAATTTGGACCGAAATCTCTCCAGTGGAGTCTCTAGTACTTGTATAAGTGAATGTAAGCCGGTTGCCAATTACAATTTTTTTAGCCAAGTTAAACAATATGGAAAAGTCATTGCCGTTCTGAGCACACCGATCTTAGAACGACTGTACGTTTCCATTATTTTGTTACAATACGGTTAATAAACCGTGGTATGAAGATATCTACCGTAATTTTAAAGAAAATGAATCGTATACTTCTTGAAGTTAAGTACTTACTCGCCCATAAAAAGCGAAACGACCGGTGAAAGCAATTCTCCAAAATTGGCCGGGAAAGGACGCCGAGAGATTCTTGCTCGCGCGAGTCGTATTAAATTTTCTTGGCACACTCGCAGTAGTTGGAGTACATTCGCTCGAACGAGAAAAACATCGATAAAATCTCATCGTTACACTTCATTGGTTCGCCGTTTTAGAATTTATTACTATTTTAAGATTAATTGCGACTACTTCTGCTCTCTAGAAAATTTATCGAATTTTTTTTTCTTTTTTTTGCATTCGCTCCATTCAGGAGACCCTAAAGTAAATAATTTTATGTGATCTTAAATAATAATTATGCCATCTTTGAAGATGCTGTGTGGGGGATCTTTAGAAAGTAGGTGACGTTCTGGGAATGAATATTGAATGAAGGATGGGTACGAATGTATAGGGGAGAGTTTCTCCATTAGCAAGTTTGATTACATTACAGGTCTCGTGGCGCAATTAGAGCTGACCCAAATAACATTAACTTAAGGGGCCGCTCTCCCAATTTCTACCGATTTCTTACATGTTTTCCTTAAACTTTGAAGTTTTTAAAATCTTAAAAAAATATATGTTATTGTTTAAGATAGTATCTATACATTCCCCACGCCGTAACGGTAATTATTTGAAATTCCCTCGATATAAATAAATCGATATAATTTTCATGTTTGTTGACTATGTATTTTGGACAATAATATTATTACAATAATTGACTATCAAAATAATAATTTTCCAAAAACAAAATTTATGTAACCGAAATTTTAAAATATGCACAATTCGAAAAGAAAATTAACTACCTGAAATTGGATAATGACCTATTGTACCCTATTACAAGCGTAATTCCACTTACAAAATAACGTAATTCAACCCTCACAATTTTAGAAAAATAGTTTTAGAAAAACAATAACTAAAGCTTTTCTATAAATGCCAGATAATATAGATTAAGTAGGTACATATTATATACGTAGGATGTACGTTTTGCTATCTAGCATACTCGTAAAAAAGATTGAATTACGTTTGTAGTTATTTTGAATGTTGAATTACGTTATTTTGTATGTGGAATTACGTGTGTAGTTATTTAAGTATTTGATTATTGTTTGCATATATCGCCCTCTTTATGTACGTAAATACTCCTTCCATAACCACGAGCTACTGGAGCTCAACTAATGGAGAAGTATAATAATTAGGAAAAAACATTATAGGTATACTTTTACATATTGTTTTAATTAGAAATGTTTTTTTTTGTAATAATTTTTTTTAGTTTTTTTTTTTAATGTGTGTTAATTTTCTCATCTTTATGTTTGTTATCTGTATGTTGTGCTAGTGTTACTTCATAACTAGTTTGAAACATGCCGTATGAGAGCTATGCATCTGTATGAGAAGTGTGTTCGGGTCAACTCTGTACGCACGCTCTAGGTATATTTTGGGCATCAATAATAATTTATTGATTACTATAGTCTACATAGTGTCTATAGTATACACAACATAATTGCTCTTTCAAGTGTGATACGGTCCATACAAGACTTATTATCAACTTTACCCTTGCTAACTGTGTATTGTGTTTTAACGTTACGCTTGTTATCATTTATAATTAAATATTATAATATGGTACATAGATCGCGTTACTGTTTATTAGATTTTTGGGTACTAACACTTTTTGTATGTAAATTTGTGCTTGTGTATAAGTTTTCTTTCGTGGTTCATATTTGGTCGAACGATGAATTCCAGATCGGAAGAAAAATCTAGGGGCTCGCAAAGTAAAGCTTCATTTAAATCAGATCATCGTTTTCTTATTTTTATCAAGATAGTTGAACCATCAATTACTTACGTACTTACAGTGCTACATGTATAAGTTGGCGGTGAAGTAGACATGAACTAACGCTATACCTTTATATTTTAATCTGGCAACCACACTACTATCATTGTCATTGAGCCAACTTCGCCAACTTTGCATGTAGCCACTGTACCTATGTGGATTTAAAAAAAAAAACTTTTTAGAAAATTTGAACAAATTTCACACAGATTTTTCTAGTTCAACGTTAATGCTCCATGTATTTATTTTCATCGTGTTAGGTACATCATTTTCATAATCAGGCATGAAATAAAGTTCATTACTCTTGTACCTTAAAGGATAAACTACGGACGTCCACTTTTGGGCGGTTTAGATTTGAATATGCAGAAAAATTCTCCGTATTTCATTACATTATTGGATGAAACAATGAAATCCATAAACAGTATATTAACTGATTTAACTAATTACAAAACTACTGGAGTCAAATTTACTTTAGAGGATAAACCAAAATGTATTAATAAATTGACATACTTGTATTAACTATGACCAGAAACGAATTAAATTAAATACAACGTTCACAGATCTTAATTATTACAGTAAGTAAAAAAGTTATAGACCTTCAAACACAAAAATCGCTTTCCTAAAAGAAAAAAAATAAAAGTCCAAAGTGGACACCCGTGGTATCCTTATGCTTTAAGGTAATTTTTTTTTGTTTATTTTTATTTATTTATTTATTGTTTCTTCACATGCGTATTACAGTTGATAATACAATTTTCAACCTCACTAGGACAAGCCTGTGTTGTGTTGAGGTCAAAAATTATTCAAAGTAACAAAAATAACACTAAATAATATAGGTAATACAATAATAACTTGAAAGAACATTATTGTTGCATTAACATTTCTTATGGTGGGTACCAACTAATGCACTAAGGGGCATACATTAATTACGTGAGCAGTTTTTGAAAATATTTAGACCCCCCCCCTTGGTGAGATTAAGTGAGATTTAGTAGGACACCCCTCCCCCTCTCACGTGAGATTTTATCTTACTCACGAAATAAATGTTTTTCATAATAGCTATTTTTTCAGCGGGCAAAATGGGACACTTCAAAAGAAGTGAAACAATTTATTATCTCTTTAATAATATATTCTCTTTTAAAGTTGACGTGAGATTTTTATTGACCCCCCCCCCCCTCGGTATAATGAGATTTGGTGAGATTTTACTGGACCTCCCCACAATTTTTTGCTCACGTAATTAATGTATGCCTGTTAAGCTAAAGGCGCCTAGCGCATTACAATGTAAACAATATGGAGTGACATAGTTGATATGAAAAAAAT
The DNA here is from genome assembly GCA_951813805.1 of Limnephilus auricula. Taxonomy (NCBI): domain Eukaryota; kingdom Metazoa; phylum Arthropoda; class Insecta; order Trichoptera; family Limnephilidae; genus Limnephilus; species Limnephilus auricula. The sequence goes on along the minus strand of OX638388.1, from coordinate 17,530,614 downwards.
GCTATTGAATATAAAATATGGGGATAAAGAAAAATATTAATTATAATTCAATCAACAAAATTGTTATATAATAACTACCAAAATACAAGCGCATACGTGCGACATTTACAAAGGAAAATGCGACGCTATCGGAGAGAAATAATATTATTACAGGTGGTCACTTATTAGCAGCTATTCACAGAGGTAGGTGCCCTGTACAGTACAGGTATACAGTGTGTACACACCCACTCGGTTTGGTCCGCGCTCTGTGCCTGAGCTGAGATGAGCTGAGAGCTCCGCTGCCCGCAAGAAACCATTCTCACTGTCCAGTGTCCTTGCTCTGCGAGGAGCCGCGAGCTTCCACCGCCACCACACCGCCACCACCGTCCGAGCGCGCAGTCTCCGGAGTTTCCCGAGCGTTTCCCGAGCATTTCCCGAGCCGCTCCGAGCGCCGAGCCTCGCAGGCCGTATTGCGCTCGACTTTATTCGACCGGCCGTGCTGTGCGCGCGCGAGACCCCGCGATGGATTTTTCTCAGGTCTTCACCCTCGGTAGGCGAACTTTGGTTACCTGAATATCCTCTCGCGAGCTTTGGCCATTATCTGTTGAGCTTCGGGGCTTCGATACTAACGGCCGACCGTCGGGCAGTGGTCAGTGGGTCAGTGGTCAGTACCGCGCCTTTCATTATTTACTTATTCTAATTAAACAAATATGCATCGCTGCCGGATGAACGCGGAAAGGTGCGCTGTGATTATGATATAGTAAATAATATTTACCTTGTAAAAGTTGACTAAATGTTTCGTTGCATGTAACGGCGGAGAACCAACGAACTGTAAGTAAATATAATTATCGTGCTTTAGTGCGTAAGGTAAAATAAACAAACACCGTCAGCGAAGTCACGAGACGGCGCGGCGGGAGCGATGTAATCATTCTTTCAATTATTGAAACTTCAGTCTTGTGGGAAAATGCCGTTGGATATAGAGAAGATAAACCTTCTGGAGTTGCTGTCAGCATCATTAGGTTAATTTAGAAAACGAGAGTAATTGATATGATCGCGCAATTGCCAGTGCACTGGTTGAGAACTGAGATGCGTGCAAGCTGATCTGCCGTAAAGATTTTCCAACATCGAATATACGCGCGCCTTTTGAGCGAGGGATTATTACCTGTCCGAGTGTGTCCTAATTCCACACACACTCTAAACATCACACTCCATACTCTTGCATCGATCTCTCTTTATATTTACATTTAACCGGGTACCTACACCTATACAACGCTTTCTAATTCATATTTCCACCGTCCAATTATCACAAAAAACGTCACTAATCTTTTATTAATGAATGCCATCAGCACGGCTCGCGACACTTCCACGTAAAACAGGAGTATGTATACCTGTTTGACATGCTTAGTTATGTTTTAGCTTCATCGATTGGCTTTGTAAATAGATCCACCGTCGGAATTCTTTCAGGAAAGGTACTGAGCTCACCTGTACTTGTATTCCTTCGCATTGTTTGTGTACGCTATTCACAGGTAAATAATCCATATCTAGCGTGTACCGGTACAATGTTAACACACATAAACCTGGCTACCTGCTATTTGCTACTCGCTATACCTATACACTAGCTTACTAAACCTTTTGTAAGAAGCACACGAAATACATTTTCATATCCGCCAGAGCCTTTTACCTCTCGAGATTACTTCCTTCCTCTACCTTTCCCATTCAATTCTTTCTTACACAGCTTCTAACGCAGCGTGCTATCAAATATATCCGTATACCTACAATATATATACCACTATTATTATTACAGGTACTAGCGTAGACTAGTGAAAAATCACGTGATAGCCAAAATCTAGAAAAATCAGTTCCGATTTCAAATATTATAACTATTTAAAAAGTTAACGACTGAAGTAAAATACTAATTTTTAATTTCCTATGTGAATTTCTAATCTAAAATTTTCAGGCAATTAGTATAATATTAGATGACAATAAAGAAGGCAACAAGAGAAAGGATAATTTATTTTATAAGATAATGTATAAAAGTATTAAACAATGTAGATAGGATGAACATAATACGTCAGAAATAATAAGCAAAACATAATAAATCGAAGAAAAAGTAAAAATTATAATACGGTGGAACTAAATTTTTTTAGTTTGTGTCCGTACCTACCTTATGCGCGGCCATACCGTTCATCCGATTGCGATGAAACTTTGGGAAAATGATACGCGCAATATGCGCATACCCGGGATGGATATAGGATCAGCTCTGGCGTTATTCAATTATTGCTATTATTATTTTTTAATTGTTGTGAGAATACTTCTATATATGTATATACTGGTGAGCTCTGCCATAAAAAAAAAATAGGTCACGCGAGTTGTTGGAAAAATGGGTATATTTTATAGAGTTAGGCGGAAGGGAAAAAAGGCTGGGGGAGGGGTATGCGAGAGCAGTGGCGGTTTTCTCTAAAGTGCGGTTGTGCGGTGAACCCCCATTAAAAATATGATAAAATAAAACAATCTGGTTGTATAGTAATATAAGCGCATCACAAATAGCTCGACATTAAAATTCCGTCGTGAAAACTCGCGCCACCGAAAAATACGGTACCTATCTATTCCCATTTTGTGCGCGTTGCGATCCGCACACATTTGTCCATACGAAAAATCATAGCCGATACGAATCGCTGTAACGGTAGAATGGAAAAAAAAACTACGCAGCTTGGTGCGCTGCTCACGAGTCAAGATGTCACGTGACCTCCGAACTTTGACGAGTCTCGCCGAAACGAAGCACGATATTGTCGCAGGATGACCGGCTGACGGTCGACTTTTGCACCGACGAATGCAAGTTAAATGTTATATATGATGGTATTTAACTTTGTAGTCATTTTTGTACATTTTTTATTTTCTGGTTTCTGCATTTCTCCAACCGTTTACTAATGGCATTTGTAAATCTACTATTGAAGTGGACCAATCCTTCTGTTTTCGTTTTTTTTTTATAGATAAGTCGTTATATCCCTTAGTTACGAGTACATTTACTAAAGTTTCGGCATACAACGTCGCTAGTTATGCAATTTTGTGTTGAGCTTTCTTAGTATTGTTTCGGCTTTCAAATTGAAAGTGGTTGCGTTTATCGGTTGTCGCGACTGTCCTAATTTTTTGACACAATGACGGAATACAGTGTTTTATATAAAAAAATAACGCTAATGCTTATGAAAAACGTTTGGAAATTAAATATTATTATTTTTTGAATACGTGTATAATGGATTTTTAGTGTAAGTGAAAAAAGGTAATTTTATTTCGTGGCCACCTTTATTTGTGTTTCTTGTTTTTTTATGTTTTAAAATATCAATTATATTATATTCTACATTCTACGCAATTGTTCTTATTGAAAAAAAACAATAATAATTAGCAACGTACATTGAGTGTTGTAAAAGCCATTAAACAATTTAAATCCTCTAAAACCATTTTGGTTGTTTAATAATTGTGTCGAGGAATATCAAGTTATTTAAAAACAATAGTACCTATTTAGGTACCCCCCCCCCACTAACTTTATTTAATTTGTGTGACAAGAGTAAATTTTGATTAGACAATATATCCATTCTTCTCTTGAATTTCTGAACCCCCGTTAAAAAGACCACGAACCGCCACTGTGCGAGAGGGTCGGTTGGGGAATTAAAGAGGGGTTCGTGAGAAAGGGGAGAGTGGGAGAGGAGAGGGGGAACGCGGGAAGGTGGAAAGGGAACGCGGGAAGGGAAGGGGACTTGGGAGGGGAAGAGGAAGAGGAGTAGGAGTCGGGGGGGACAAATGGGAAATGACACGAAGGGAGAAACAATTTATTTATCAGCCGGAAACACTCATCCACATTGAAAAATCTTCCGAGAAAAGATACAAGCCGCCGACAGGACTCGAACCCGTGTCCTTCTGATCTTCTGATTCAATATATACTATGAAAACTACCGCTTATTACATTGTTTTTTCTTTCTTTTTTTTCTTTCTTTTCACCTGCAAAAACGCATTTTATATGAGAAAGGCATTATAAGTGCTAAAATTCCCACTAGGTGGCGTTGAGACGTATCATGTCTACAGTTTTTGGTGAAGTAATATTTTCTCGGAAGATTTTTCAATGTGTATTAGTGTTTCAGGCTGTTAATTATTGCTTATAATAATTCTTACCCTTTGTGCAATGCATAAAGATATTGTCTTAAACATTAGTTTATCAATTAAATATTTCTAAACCTTTACTTAAAAATTTACTCAAATTTATTTTTATGTTTCACAACAACATTTACTACAACGTATTCACAAATTTCATATTTCTAAACCTTTACTTAAAAAAAATACATTTTTTACTTGTACCTATTGATGTAATATAGAATTTTTGTTTATATTACCCTCACACAGGCAGTGCCTTAGTGGGTTCCCATTACCTACTTTTATCTATTATATATTTAATTATATACTTACTTTTGCTAACTTTCACATTACTTTTTCCTCATGTTCTACATCTTACTGTATTTATAAATTATGTAAAATTAATTTTGAAATGTTTATTGATATATAATGGGAAAAAATTAAGGAAAAAAAATTATGCCCAGAAATACCGTGAACCAAATAGTTTAGACCACTCGGTACCCCTATGAAAAATGCTACGAATTTTAAGTCAATAATGGCACCATGCAATTACCTCATTATCTACATTAGAAGTGCCTTTTAGTGTCATTAGAGTCATCGCCAGAAAGGGAAATACAACATGAAAGAATGCCCTTTCAATTCTGCGTGTTTCTTTATATTTTCTACGGCGCACAGTGGGCTGAAAATCGCCTTTAATAGACATAGAGACTTGAATTTTCTAGAGTCTTTTTTTGGATAGAAATGGATTCTGCTGATCATTACTATGCTATATTTGGTATGAAGCAATTGCGTGTACAAATGAAGGAGTTATCATTTTTTAAAGAAAAAATTGCATGGCACTGACATTAAAAATGAGGCTATCTCTGGAATCATAAAGTTGGCCATTACATCCTTACACACAGTTATACTACTAATTATTTGTATTTTTTTGACATACTTTGTATTGTGGCGCAACATGCGCTTTTTTTTTAAATCCTCAATGTTGAAAAAAAAAACTTTTTTTATGTTGATGATTCATTTTACTGCAAAATTTTGGTTTATAGTGTCAATCAAATATTGTAAACTAGACAAAGCATACTCATATGTAAAGCATTTAAGCATTAAAATGAATCATCAACATAAAAAAAGTTATTTTTTCAACTTTGAGGATTTAAAAGTTGCGCCAATATGCGAAGAATGTCAAAAAAATAAAAATAAATAGTAGTATATCTGTGTGTAAGGATATAATGGCCAATCTTATGATTCCAGAGATAGCCTAATTTTTAATGTCAGTGCCATACAATTTTTTCTTTAAAAAATGATAACTCCTTCATTTGTACACGTAATTGCTTCATACAAAATTTTATAACATATAATGATCAGCAGAATCCATTTCTAGCCAAAAAAAGACTCTGGAAAATTCCAGTATCTATGTCTATGAAAGGTGATTTTCAGCCCACTGTGCGGTGTGTATATAGCTAACTACAAACTACGTAGTAAGTAGAATAAATATGTACCTACTTATATTTATTTATATGAAATAGCTCAATTGGTGTCACAATAGGCAATCAACGACATAATAAGGCATTTATTAGGTCATTGTTCCCCTCCACGTTTAGTATTTAATCGGTAAGAAGCAGGAATGTCTTTCATCGACAGATCTTCCAATAAATAAATGATAATATTTGTTTTCACGTTCGTTCAATAATTCCTTCCCGTTTTCTGATAAATTTATGAAGCGTAAACGATTAATGAAGCTATTTTTAATCTTCGTGTTTACATTGTTCGTAAGATTCTCGACGATTGTTTAACGATGCGAAACCACGCAACAAAATATTTCTTAAATTATTCAAAAAATACATATTATGAGAGATTATTTGAGATACGCTCGACAAAATAAATAAGAGATAAATTATACACACACAGTAAAATTGCGCCAAATTTTATGTTTTTACTGAAATCCGCGCGCCGCAGTTACTTGTCTGTTTTTTCAGCAGCTTTTTTGCGAAAGTGATCTATTAACTGGCTATGATTTAAGTCAGACATTATAATGAAATAAGAAAGCGGCGTGCATAGTGTCAGTGCCGGATTAGCCCCTAAGCAAATTAAGCAATTGCTTAAGGCACCACGTCTTGAGGGGCACCAGAAACAGCACCAAAAAATATTTTCTAGCACAAGAAAGGCAAAGAAGGCTGTTTGACAATCCTCTAGTTTTAAATTGACTTTTGAACAAATTTAAGGATTTAGGAACCGAAATTCGAGCGTTTCATTCATATGTCATAAAAAAATAAGTTTCAATGATTTGCCTCGCACACGTTCACGTCAAACTGACTCAAAATTGTACAAAATAGTTCACTATGATAAAATTTAATCAGCGTTCCGTAATGTGGACATAGCCCTGTGTATATTTTTATAGCCTGACGATATCAAACTACACAGCGGAATGATCTTTTTCGAAATTGAAAATAATAAAAATGAAGAAAAAAATGACGATGCTGCATGCTAAAAACGTTGAACTTATGCCCATCGTGCACGTAGCTACTTACAAGCGACGCTACCGATACATGTCATACAATTTTGCCAGTGTAGCGCCTAGCGGCGATTTCAAACACTAATAATAGTATTGAAAATACAGACGAGCGGCGATCGCGTCGCTTGAACGTAGCTCCATGGAAGAACGGCGTTATAAACTATTTTCCGCGAATTTAAAACTCAGCAAGCAAGTAACATTTCAATGAATAAATGAACAATGCTTTGGTTTTTATTGTATGTAATATCTATCCATGTATGTATCTCTTTCGTCCATTAAACATATTTTAAGGTACGCAATGATCTATCTCGTTGTATTAAATACAAGGATAGGGGGCCCACAGGCGTGGATTGCTTGGGGCATCAAGTAGTCTTAATCCGGCACTGCATGGTATAGAGATGTATAAAACAATTTCACACTGTAATAACATTACAAAATCACACGATGGATAAAACCAAGCGAATTCTAAGCGGCAGAAACAATATTCGAGCACAAAAGCGATTGTTTTTGTTGGTCCTTCTGGCGCCTTCAAGTCTACAGCGACTCCAGTCTCCACCTCTATCGCGATAAAATCATACACATACCAGAATAAAGAGTTTTATACTATTCACAAATCACAATACTATTTTTTGTCGTGTATGTTATCGGGGATTCTGACTCACAGAATGTTGTCATCATTGTCATTTATTATAAATTGTTTAATGTTCTTTAAAAGGTATTAAGTCCTTTATGAAAGAATTCGCTTGCATAAATATTTTCCTATTTACATGATCTAACAAATTTCATGATTATGGCATGGCATGGAACTCAGTTGAGGCTTTTAAATTCTGAACTTCGGAGGGGTTTAGAGTCTTCAATAATGACACTCTCTGTGTTGTTCATACTTACCTAATGCACTTCGATAATGTAAGTTCGACATCTTCAATTTGTTTTTATATCGAATACATTGGAGAATCAGAGAGGTCCATCAAAAACTATATTCTTCCCATTAGTGCATGTCCAGATCTTAGGGGGTTTCTCACCATCCTTCCAATTGGTTATCTACACTAATAACGAATATTTTCGATTTACGATTTACGGTTTATTTATTTATTATGTTGGAGTTTATAATTCGATACGATAGATTGGCTATATATTGGATAAATTGGCCGAGTTTTCTAACCACTGCGAGTATTTTATTTTGAATAATATTCGTTATTAGTGTGGATAAGCTATTGGGACGATGGTGAGAAACCCCCTTAATCTAAAAATGTTTCTCATTTCCGATCTTTTCAGATTAACCCCAGTGAACCATAGTGTTTTAAACCGTACCTTTTTTTTATTTTTTATAGAGAAACCTCACAAGAGTCTTAACTGTTCCCTTCTGGAGCCAGTGAGACTATGACATCCCCAATTGGAGGATGTTGTGAGGCTGAAGGTAAGTGGGGAAGGGAAGGAGATGGGGAAGAGGAAGGTGGGAAAATACCTGGCTATTCAGATCTAGTCACTAAACACGGCTAGAGCCATTATTAAGCAACGTTTCAATTCTGAATGGTGGTCTTACACCAGGGCGATACTGAGAGTATCTTCCACTCTGGAACGTGCCGCAAATATAGTAGAATTATTTTTATTAATTAATTGTGAAATAACACAAATTAATCAAATAAAATTTATTTGCGCACGCCGGGTTCGAACCCGCAACCTTCCGATTGGGAGTCAAGTGTCTTACCCTAAGAGTATGGAAATTAGAGAGACGGCATGTGAAGTGTGCCCGCGCGCTCCAAGTGTGCCTTTTCGAGAATTTTACCCAAACGGCTTACGTTGGCTGCTGGTTTTTGGACGTTTAATACGTTCCGACAGCAGCCATTTTACATGGTGACAGCCAATGTCAGCCATGTGGGTAGAATTCTCGAAAAGGCACACTTGGAGCGCGCGGGCACACTTCACATGCCGTCTCTCTAATATCCATACTCTTAGGTCTTACCACTCGACCACGGACGGTCGTACCTTTTGGAGCTTTCTGCTTTCTGTACCATACTTCCTGATTGAATGACACCGTCCCAAAATACGAATTAAATGAACGAATAGGTAAGTTGTCTTAGGCGGAAATCTCATCTATTGGATTATCTGATTTAATATTATTATAATATAGGTATTAACGCTAGGAAGCGGCGGGTTGTATAGGTAGCTACTATAATACCATTGTACAAAAATAGCTGCTGAGGTGATCTGGTTTCTATTTATTGTTTATGGCTCGTTGGATTGTATAAAATAATTCATACAGTTTGTACTGAAAGCCACGATACGGGCTTTTCGCAGCTGTTTCTTATGTTTATTTATAAGCTGATCTTTCCCGCATTTTCAAAAACAATATTGTAATTCGTGAATGCGAAGAATTCAGGGATAGGTTCAATAACTTACCGCTTTGGCTCGGAATACCAAACATCAAACGTGGGAAATACGATAACATTATAATATCTTTTTTGTCTACCGAACTGTGACTGTGATGTTATTATAATATTGTATTGCAATGATATATCAATAATTGATACCTACCCGATTACGGCGTTTACTCGTTACCCAACGATTACATAATATTACATTACCTATCGATTACATGTTAGTCATATTCCCCACAGATTGCCTATTTATTAGGAAACTTCTGATTACATATTTACCTACATATTTATATCACGTATGTAGGTATACTCGTAATGACTACTTATAACAGATTTAAAAAAACTCTACTATAAATCGCATTCGAAAGAGAGATCTTGAAATTGCTTGAAGTTTCGAAATGTTCGTTCAGAAAATTTCACGTTTGAATTTCCCTCAAATCGACATTCACCGAAAAATTGGATTGTTTCAACCTCCGTCAGAAGAAATTTCGTCGAAAATTCCATAGGACCAGTTGTTTCGGAATTCCCTTCAAATTTGAATTTCCTTTCATATTTGAATTTCCTTGAAATCGTCATTCACCGAAAAATTGGGTTGTTTCAACTTCTGTCAGCAGTGAACATACTATAGAAATGTGATGTGAATGTGATCAGCCGAGTCCGGACGGTTAGCGAAATAATGGGAGGCGCATGCGCAGACGTCAAAATTGTGATTCGGCGGGGAACACTTGAATAAAATTTTCAAAGTTATCGAAAGTTATTTGTTGCTATTTACTGCTGACGGAAGTTGAAACAACCCAATTTTTCGGTGAATGACGATTTGAAGGAAATTCAAATTTGAAGGAAATTCAAATTTGAAGGAAATTCAAATTTGAAGGGAATTCCGAAACAACTGGTCCTATGGAATTTTCGATGAAATTTCTTCTGACGGAGGTTGAAACAACCCAATTTTTCGGTGAATGTCGATTTGAAGGAAATTCAAACGTAAAATTTTCCGAAACAACCGGTCCTATGAAGGATTCATGGAACGAATTTCTTTAAAACATTGGTAATCAATCCAAGTGTCATTTTATGACGAAGAGACTTCTGCGAAATCTTTTGAAAATTCGTAGGTGCATACGTAGGTACTAGGCACTTACCCCCTTAAATGTTTGTTCCCATCTAGTACTTGTCGATACTTAATTATGTAATGTTTATGGTTGTTGTGTTGTCTTTTTCAACAGGGAGTGGTGAGAAGTGAGGAGTGGCAGGAGCACAGAAAGCAGGCAGGATGGCAACCCCAGAGTCCGTGGTGATGGAGACTCTCCGAGGATACTCCTGCAGCGCCGACCAGTGGCCCGGCCCTAGACTGGTCAAGATATTCGTCTCCAGCGCTTACAACGGTAGGTACTGCATTATTACTAAGTAGTAGGTAGCGGTCACCTGAAAATTTTAAATTGAGGAGTAAAATTTTTGCAACAATATGGCAACTCCGAGTATTTATTTAACACCGATTTTAGAACAATTTACATTCTAAATATTTACATATTTTAGCAACTTGTAGGGGACTAGGGCCCCTAGCACACTCGATCGATAACGATTGATAGGATAGCTTTCGGTAACTTCTCATCGTTCCCTAGCATGACTGCAGATCTTCAACGAATAAGTGACAGTTCACAATGACTAAGTGTCCTTAATATATTCGACATCAACCGTTGTCTGAACGTTCGCGATGTGCAATTGTCCTAGGGAACGGTGAGAAGTTACCGATAGTTATCATATCAATCCTTATCGATAGAGTATGCTAGGAGGCCTGGGGTGTTAGCATGGTCGATCGATATGAAGTTACCGACCGATTGTCGGTAACTTCTCATCGTTCCCTAGGACAACTGCAGATCGCTAACGTACAAACGACAGTTGATATCGAATATATCTTATTCTTTAAGATAGCATCTATACATTCCCCACGCCGAAACGGTAATTATTTGAAATTCCCTCGATAGAAATAAATCGCAAAGTATGCTCCGAACATTATTATTTACACGTTTGTTTCTGTTATTTTACAAGTTATATGTATGAAAAAATTCACAATGTTTCTTTAAATGCCACTTGACACAGCCCCCACGAGATTTTTGCTCTTTTTCTAATGAGTCGTCTTTTATTAAACATTTTCACAATTTTCGCATAAATTTGATGGTTTTTAATGTTAGCGCGCTCGCTCCCACGTTTGTATTGTTGCATCTCTCCATCTTATTCTTTTTGAGCGGGGTAGCGCGGCCTTAAAACACGAGTATACGATCGTTGTATTTTTGAGCCTAGAGTTATCACTGCACTTATGCGATCCGCCCACTGAGGCAACTGAAAACTCTCAACTGCCAACTGTCTTTGTATGACAATGTGATGGCCCGCACACTACACAATCACTCAATAACCCGTTGTCAATGGTAACGTAAGCAGTGACTCGCGACTTGCACTGCTGATTGTTCTTCGTCTATGGTTAAACAAGCTTTTTGACCAATCAAGACATAGAAAACAGCCGGTTTTAGTTGGTTTTCAGTTGCCTCGGCAGCGGAGCGCCTAAGTCAGTCTTTTTTATGTTGAAACAAACCTGTAATGTTAAAAGTCGAATAAAGAATGGGGTATAGCGTAAAATTACCTTGGTGTCGCCATAATGTAGGGTGCATACTTTATACAACTCGTTCATATGATATAACGTTCCGTAATTTTTTGATTTTTTAGTCCCCAGTCGTCACTATTGTCATTTATTTAACTTTATGTTATTTTAACTTTTATTTCAGAACGCCCTTGCACGATTATGTCACGCCGGACCAAAAGCCTTCTCCTACTTATTATAATTAATGTTTTATTAATAATTTATAATTGTATTTGGCTTTCCCCTTGGGTGTTTTTGAAAATCGTTCTAAAAGGGTGAAATTATATTTTAATGACGTTACATTGGATGGTTTTTAAAATCACTTAAACAATTTTAAAAAGTTGAGGCTAAGGATTAATGTGATGTTGAAAAAGCTGATGGTGTTTAAGTTAATGTTTGGTAGAAAATATAGTAGGTACTTGTTTATCGTAGGGAAATTAAAGCATACGTTGTCTATGGTTTCTACTTCAAGGCAAGGTTCGTAGAAAATGTTTTGAGTACCTACCCACAATTCGGGGAGTAGAGAACTTGAATTTTAAATAGGTGAGAAGGAATGGAACAATATCCAATTTTCATGCAAATGGGGGAGGAAATGTCTTTGTTCGAAAGTTGTGGAAATTGAACGTTATTGGTTTATTTATGAATTGAACGACCCTTGATTTTGTGGAATCACTCTATAAATTGGGGGAAATTTAGCTCCTTTGTTTGGCTGATATATGCAAATGATAAATAAATGTATGTAAAATATTGGCACGTGGAGAGTGAAATAATTTGAGTTGATATGAACATGAGTAACGTATCACTTTATTCTGATAATATATACCCACAATTATAAATAAGTGAAAATTTTACAATAATATATATTTTACAATTCTTGTCTAAAATTACTATTGAAACCTTCAAGGCTAATGTCAAGAGACCTGGAGATACCATTTAGCAGCACCATACCTCTTGTCATGCTATATGCTGGGCAAGGACGTCCGTTCTTATTGTGATAAAGTAAAACTGCGACTTTGTAAATTTCGCATAAATAAATCGCAATATATTTAAAAAAAAGTATCCTTGGAACAACTTTATTTATGGAAGATTAAACCTATACTAAACATCAATACTGAAACCATTCAGGTCATCACTAGTCATGCAGTTCTACATTGTATTATAACTATTGTGGTAATCTTACATTGTCTTAGATTAGTAACACCGGTGTAGGTAGGGCAGGTAACATATATATTCAGAAACAGAAAAAAAAAACAGGATTAAATAGGTGTATAACTTTTCTTTCTTACAAAATTACAATATTGATTATCGGAACATCATGTGCCATTAACATACAAACAGTAAATGTATCGACAAGCAAGAAAAAATAACGGTCATGCATAATGTATGGAAGAAATAATTAAAAAAGTACTAAACATTTATGCAAATTATATAGGTACATAATATAAGTTTGTGTAATTTCTATCTAAAGCTTGCTGTATTATTATGTACATTTTCTAGTGAAAATCTTTTTGCATAAGTCTTTAATCGCAAATTTCTCAGACATTTTAGGAATTATCTGAGTTTCGTGGAGGCTATAATATAAAAAGTATAACATATAAGTATAAGATAACTACAAGTCAAAGCATGAAGAAGGTTTAAAAGGCTTTAAAAAATACACATTGCGTATCAACTGTCGAAAGTCATAGGCTTACACCAAAAAATTCAATGTTTTGACTTGAGTTACCAAGTCTCGACATTCTGGACAAAGGGGAATGGTATTAATAATTTGTAGAATGTTGATTGAGGAACAGCAATACATTATTTCGGAGTCTACGGGTAGGGATGTTGAACTGGATGAGTTGTAACAAAGCAGATGTGTCATTAATACTGTTGATAATTTTGAATATGCAAATTAGATCAGAGTATTTTCTACGTTTTGCTAAAAAAAAAATTTATAATATTATTTATGTTGTTAGGCATATGAAGTTATTTTCTCACCGGTGAAAAGATATCCCACTTCCTTTGCTGCACCGATTCGTGCAATTATGTGAAGAGCACGAAAAAACCATTTTGTTTAATATCTATAACGCCGAACAGAGTCATTAGAAGGCTGCTGGCCTCTTCTTTTACCTTATTCAAATATGGCGGTTTTTTCCCTAGGGCGATTTCCGGTGGTCCCAGTGGACCGCTCAAAATTCGCTACGGCAAACATTTCCATCCAGTTATATCTTCTATACATATAAAAATGAATCCCTGTTTCCATTGGTCACGCCATAACTTCAGAACGACTTTACCTATTTCATTAATCTTTTTTAAAAAGTTTTCTATTACTTTGAAGAAGGTTCTTAGAAAATTTCAGAAATCTTAACGACTATTTTAACTTCGTACGTTTGACAGTTAGCGCGGTTGATATATTTACAGATATTTCCTATACTATTCATCCGATTGCGATAAAAAATTGGCGAGTTGTTGTGGACATGCCACGTGAAGGTTTCTATATAGCAATATTTCTAGTTATGGATCTATGAATATTTCTAGTTATGGAGTCAAAAAAAATTGCAATAATGCACACGCGAGTTGTTTGAAAAATGAGTGTATTTTATTGAGTTTAGCGGCAGGGAAAAAAGACTGGAGGGGGAGGGGAATCCGGGAGGGGGGAGGGTAATGAAGGAGGGGTGGTTCGCGGGAGGGAGGATGAGGGAGAGGGAAGGCGGAGAAGGTGGAAGGGGAATTCATGAAAAGGGGAGGTTTGCGAGAAGGGTGACAGCGGGAGAGGGGAGGGGGGACGCGGGGAACGGGACGAAGGTGGGGAAGAGGTGGAGAAAGGGGACGAATGGGAAAGGACACGCAGGGAGAAATAATTTCTTTATTTAATGGCATTGCAACGCATGTCGGGTATCAGCTAGTATTATATAAATCTATGCGTAGAATCTTCGCCGTGTAGCCATAAAGCTATTTTTCTATGTTTTTCAAATCGTAAGTACCTACCTATATGGTTTTATTGATTTTGTTATTGAACATCTTGCAGATAAATTATTATGGGAAGACAAGACAAAACGGGAAGACAAGATAAAACAATAGAGTTAAATATAATTATGAAAATGATGTTATTTTTATAGGTAGGCCCCCTTGTATCGGTGATTTATAAATACATCAGATAATATATTATATTATATTAAATACAAGCTTCTGCCCGCGACTTTGTCTGCGTAGGATTAGTACTTCGAGTAAACTATTTTCTTTTCCTAGGACCCATCTACGTTTATACCAAAATTCGTAACCTATTTATTTAAAATATGTATAATTCTTGATTCGATTCGAAGCATTAGGCGAGTACTTCAAATAAATTCACTAATTTAAATATTTTCCAAAATAGAATTTTGATTTAACAATTATTGTTTTGCAAAATGTCATTCTCTAATTTTGACGTATTCTATTAAACTATAATTATTATTTTCAATATATTGAAAATAAATAGCTAGCTTTATATATTATAGCCTATATTTTATTCTGATGTATGAGCTATATTATTGTAAAGTTTCATTGAAATCCATTCATTAAATTTCGATTTCAAGAGTAACAAACATACATACATCCATACAAACTTTCGCGTTTATAATATTAGCAAGATATTACAATACGGCGGCTAGACAGTTGAAAGAAATTGAACGGAATGGAATGGAACACGGAACGTGACCGTTCTAAATATTTAACACGGCGCCTCTGCGCAAAAACACTTTTCAATTTGTGACCCGCGACTGCTCCTACATAAATTTTATTTCCAACCTGGTTTATGGCTGGATTCGATTAATATTTAAAATCTCTCGACTATATCGTTACATGATTAGTTTCCATCCATTCCTCCATAGTTGCTTTTGAATTTGGCCTAATTCCATTCCATCTACTTTATGTCCCAAAGGAAAATTAATGAAAAACCCATCTACTTTTTGTCCCAAAGGAAAATGTAAATTTTAGGCAGGACAGGTACCGACGCATACAGTAAAACATTATTTTAAATAAGTGCCCTTTAGTTATAATAGACGAGTCGAAATATATTTAAAAAATGATGTTAACCTTTGATGAATGTCAAAAGAATCCAAATTCTACGCTTTCGTAGATGGCGCGCGTATAGTATTTTTGCTTATAAACGCTTTTTACAAGTTATGCTTTTAAATATTAAGAAAAAATTATTGTTCGCGAAAATACACAACCAAAATGAATATTAATAAATAGTTTTGTCTATTAAAAAACTCAAATCTTTCAAGAAAGGCATACAAATACAATATTGGATTGAATCACCGATTAAATATTGTATTTGCTAGCCTTTCTTGAAAGATTTTAGTTTTTTAATTGACAAAATTAATTATTAATATTCATATTGCTTGTGTACTTTCGCAAACAATATTTTTTTCTTAATATTTCAAAGCATAACTTGTAAAAAGCGTTTATAAGTAAAAAAAAAATAATAGTATACGCGCCTTTTTTCGCTGTTTGTTTTTGGGGTGTTATGCCGTGTTGCGCTACCTCCTTCTTTAGCCGACGTTTCGGACAGCGTCCATCATCAGGGCAGATCCGGCAGATCCGACGATGTGTCGACATGTGATGTCAGATCTGCCCTGATGATGGACACTGCAACGCTGTCCGAAACGTCGGCTAAAGAAGGAGGTAGCGCAACACGGCATAACACCCCAAAAACAAACAACGAAAATGCTTTTGGCCGTGAAAATCTAAAAACGTATCAGTATACGCGCCATCTACGAAAGCGTAGAATATGAATTCTTTTGACATTCACCTTAATTAGCAAAGCACACGTAATGATATGACATGATCTATGAACACGACAAGGACAAAAGGTTGAATGTAATCATTTTGTTAGATCCTGATTTGACTCACCCTCTTCTTCGTTTGCTACGACAGATATGCAAGCAATGCGATCTGGGGGCTGTCTATGACAATTATTGTTTGTGTATGAACTCGTGCAAAATAGAAAAAGAATTAATTCTATTTAATTATCTATAGTATTTAATTATAAAAGAAAGTCGGCTTTCTTTACTAATAATAACGTAGACAAACTTTTAACTAATGTAATGATAAATACGATGTATTATCCCAATTGGGCATTTACAAACTTATTTGCAGTGATTGCCCAGCTATCTATGTATGTAAACCTGCGAGAAATGTAAACAATACGTTAAAATAACACTTCAGGTGTTTAACAAGTTCAGATTTTTCGGAATTTGCCGAGTAGATACCATTTTTTTGATAAGAATACAGTCCTACATAAAAATGGAATAGGCTTGCACCTTAATAACTTGGAGGCGTTAGAACTCATAAAGGAAACGAAATGGTTTATTTTAAATAAAGAAAAGAAATTATCCAAAAGTCCAATTTTAAAGATGTTTCCTTTCTCTCATTTAACCCCTACCCTCCTCCATCCCTACCGACTTCGCTCTGATGTTTTGTCCCCCTCTAATATTATCTATTGTTGTATATAATATTATGTAAATGTATGTAGGTACTTACGTTAGTTTATATTATTACGGTCCTTAAGAAGGTTAGTTATGTGTATATAAGAAGGTTAGGTTAGGTTAGGTTAAGATTAGTTATAAGAAACTAGTTGACTATTATTTGTAAAATTGTATGTATGTACGTTTTACATTTAAACTGTAGTATTTTCTTAATGTTAGGTAGACATTTTCATAAAAAAGAATACTGTAGGTACAATACAGTACATACCACTTTTGTCTTTTACCAAGAACGAAAACAATTTTAAACTTCACAATTCTATCTATTTTCCAAAGAAGCACATTCTATTATGCTTTCAGTATTGCAATTTTTAAAATAGATTCATTAGAATGAATATTTTTTTATAAAATTTTCTGTCAGAAGTTTTATTTCTGAAAAGTTGTTTTCTGAAAGTTGTTTTCTCTGCAAGAAACTTTGCCATGTGAGATACACACATGTCTGTACCTACATATTCAAGATGGTATCTAACCGAATAACACGTCTGGTTCTTAATTAATGACGGTCTGGGTACACCCCGATTAGGTATTTCATTTTCACAGAATTACAAATGAGGTTGCTTTCGTTTTTAGTGAAGATTAACTTTGCGTAGTACGAATGCGTAAATGTCGTGAAATATGTCTAATATAAACATTATTTTTTAGATTTTCGAGAAGAAAGAAAGCAGCTCCTGGAGGTGGTTGGCCCGGAATTACAATCCATGTATGACGATCGACAAATAGAGGTAGGAATTTACTGCAAACATTAGTAGGAATTTACTGTGAAGTATGTCCTATTCATACTAAATTTTCCTATAATGTCTATCATCTGAGGGAAATATTTAGACAAAGTTTAAGACAAAGAAAAAGTATGATTTCTGCCCACTGCCCTCTGCACTTTTTTATTTTATTATTTTTATTGATCACAATTTAATACAAATTATATAGTAATTTAATCTCAGTCCTCCTCACTAGTGATTTCTTTTCCGAGGCGGACCGTAGGTAGTTGTAAAATACATGCATCTACAGAGTGTTAAGCATCGTACTTGAGTTACTTTAACCAGTGATTCCTGACATTATTTGGAGTAAAAAATGTAAATGAAATTTTGGTCTCCGGTGACTTTTTTTATGAGTTTTTTTTTTTTTTTTCAAAAACTTTTTCCTCAAAATCAAAGAAAAAAAAAACTTCGACATGTCGTCGCTGGTCTCTAAGCCAAGTAACCAACCAACCCCTCAACCCGCCCCTAACTTCCCAATACCTACTGATTTTTATGTTTTTGTAAAAAAAAAACTTCAAAAATTTCATTGGAGACAAAAATTTTATTTACATTTTTTACTTAAAATAATGTCAGGAATCACTGGTTAAAGTAAGTCAAGTACGATGCTTAACACCCTGTACACTGTACATAATAATTCGTGTTATATCATTTTCTCATATTCATGTTTGTTGATTTCTTCATCTTCAGGATTGTTGACTATGTGTTTTCATTGCCTCATCTTCATGTTTGTAGAACATGTTCGTTGATTTCCACATCTTCATGTTTGTTGACTATAGATTATGTAAAAAAAAATACTAACTTAAAACTCTAACATCATTAGCTACCAAATTCATTTAAAAGTATTTATAATATTATGATTTCATCGAAGATCCAATACATTCTACCTTTTTTATAAATTTCTAAGTTCGAAATTACACAAAAAACATATTCTAGCAGCAAATGAAAAACACTGATAGATAAATACTTTTTTGCTATATTTTAAAGCTATTCTAAAATAATAAACTTATTATAAGGAATATTATCTGTTAATATAATGCAAATCGTCACGTTCTGGTACAAAATCAATTTAAAAAAAACATGTTTTTATGGCAGGTAATCAAATATTATTTAGGTGACCGATAGATGTTAGATAACTGATAATTTACATTATCGTGAGCAATTTGGTGAACCGCAAACATCATTGTGCTCGTGTTTAAAAAGTTCCAAGTAATGATTCTTTCCACCTTTGTGCGTAGTTAGTAGAGTAATTTGATGTCGTCGCATAATACACTGTATACCTTTGTACCTACCTATTATGTCTGACAACATAATACATGTCTCGGAATTTACGCTTTACATCTGGTGTGTTACTTACTGTAAAAAATGTAATATGATTTTAATCAAAATAAAGGGACGGAATAAAAATGTCCTTGAATAAAAATGATAAGTTTGGAAAAAGTTATTCCTAGCCTTGTTGAAGGTAAAAGCCACCCTTTGAAGGGGTGGGAGGTGGGAGGTGTGGGTGAGCCGATGATATCACTGGAATAAATCTCTACCACGTTATGAAAGTTTGTACTCGGTTTTATCGCGCAAAATAACACTAGAAGAAATTTCGAGACATTCATCTCGAATTACAACAACATGTAGGCAAGATGCCTCGCGCAAATAAAAAACTTTTATACTTTGTCGTTGGGAAATCAAATGTTCCTACCTACCCACTCCAACATGTGGAACTTGTATTTATGTTCACTGGCCTGAGGACATGAAAACTTATTTTAACATTTGATATAAACAATGTATATTTTTAATGTTTTGTGTAGGTAGGAACTTTGAAGTCGGTGGGATTGTCAGTGCAAAATAAACAAGGAACATTTAATTCTTAGGCTAGCTTTACACTTGTAAGTTATTTCGTAAGTTTACGACTTCTGGCCAATGGGCAAATTGGATTTTCAAAATTTCAATACGCCCATTGGCCAGAAGTCGTAAATTTACGAAAAAAGTTACAACTGTAAAGCTAGCCTTATTTAACTATTATCTGAATATTATAAACTAATTTTGAATTATGACAATGATCATTAGGTAGTAGCTAAAAATATGGGAAATAATTGAGGATTTTACGGGTTGTTTCACAGAATTCGAACAATCCACCAACCGCTATGTGAGGAACTGTTGCAAGTTTTGTTGAAAAATGACATTTCGTGTTTTTAAATTTTAAAAATAACCATTAAAATGCACTTTTTTCGAAATTCCGGTAAATGAATTGATTAGTACTAGTTAATATCTAACTACTACAACTTTTTAAAATTATTTTTTTGGTCCGTATTAAGCTTGAAACGGTTTTGTAAATATTTTACCTTACATTTCACACAATCAAGGACCGGGTGACGTCACGAACTCTCCCGCACGGTAATATTCTCTTGCCGGCGTTTTCGCGGGCTTAATAAAATTCAAACTTGTAGAATTAATTTAATTATGAAAAGGAACTTTAAAAAAAAATATTAGTATTTAAGATTGCATGTGAACATTGATAAAAAAAAATTTAAAAAAAGACTCAACTTCCTTATTATGTGAACCCATAGGGTGGGGTGGGCCTAGTTGAGCGACTAAGTCATATCTAGTAAACGGTAAAAAAGGACTCAACTTCCTTATTATGTGAACCCATAGGGTGGGGTGGGCCTAGTTGAGCGACTAAGTCATATCTAGTAAACGGTAAAAAAGGACTCAACTTCCTTATTATGTGAACCCATAGGGTGGGGTGGGCCTAGTTGAGCGACTAAGTCATATCTAGTAAACGGTAAAAAAGGACTCAACTTCCTTATTATGTGAACCCCTAGGGTGGGGTGGGCCTAGTTGAGCGACTAAGTCATATCTAGTAAACGGTAAAAAAGGACTCAACTTCCTTATTATGTGAACCCATAGGGTGGGGTGGGCCTAGTTGAGCGACTAAGTCATATCTAGTAAACGGTAAAAAAGGACTCAACTTCCTTATTATGTGAACCCATAGGGTGGGGTGGGCCTAGTTGAGCGACTAAGTCATATCTAGTAAACGGTGCATCAGGTTGACTTAGTACCTACCTTTACTGTTGAACAGGAAATTTATCATGCTATAAAAGCATCCAGACACAAATACAATTATAGATACAATTTTTAAGGAAACGTTGAATATGTAAGAAAGTTCAGAGTTGCTCAACCTGCAATTGGAAATTTATAATAAGTCTATTTATTTATTTATTTGACTTATTTATTGGTTAACTAACGCCTCTGCCATATGTCACTAAGTGGTTCGCTACGTTTGGTATGACTTGAGGGGTGCTCGGGTGCATGGGGGTGATGTTTGTTTATCTAGGTCTTGGCGGTGGATGGGCTAACCACCTTCTGCGTAGCAATGACTGAACAAATAGCCCCGACCTGAAATTTCAAAGATGAAGTTAGTTTATGAAAAAACCATGAGATCTGGGACTAAACAGCTATGTACAAGATAAACACTTGATAGCATGTTCCAAAAAAATCTAGGATTGAAAATTGCGATGTATGTAATTTTAACTTCGAAAAAAAAACAAGGCGTCCATCTCAGTCGATCGCCACACTTTAATTGACTATCGCTCACTATCTTCCCTCACTCGTCCGCTTATTTCTTCAAACATTGTCGTGCGAATGATAGTTTTTGAGTTATTTCAATTGCACAATTTGCCCCATTGCTCAACTAGCCCCGCCCTACACTGAACTACATTTCTGAATCCGGGATGCTAAAAAACATAAATCACTCAAAACATGCAGATGTTTTCCACCGAGAACATCGGTAAAAAAACCACGTTGGATATGTTTAAAAAAGGATAAATAATTGATCCAAAAAACCACCAGAAAATGATAAAAACCATTTATCTGACAACACTGGCAAATGCAAACGACAACTTAATCCCTTTAAATACCTACCGACTGTTAATGACTTGTTTAGAAGCTAAATTAATTCAACCTTGTGCCAATTTATTGATGTTGATTCTTTACATTCATTAATAACACTCTAACAATAAAATTCAAAATAGATTATTATGAAGGGACTCCAAAGAAGATAATGTCGCCAGGATTGCAATTTATGCTCCCACTCGTGTTATTTATAATGGTTCCATGTCTAATCGGACTATGAGATCTCAGCGTCTGAATTCCCATAGTAAATTTATTCAGACACGATACTTCCTCACATAATAATTCTTCACATCATAACTCACATTAACCTAACCTAACCTAACCGAACCGAACCGAACCTAACCGAACCGAACCTAACTTAAGGTTAAAAACCCCAATTATCAGTTTTCGACGCTTCGAGACATGATGAATTATCATGTGAGGAATTAACACCCGATGAAAAGTATGTACTCAATATTCATACACTTAAAAAGTTTCCATGACAATTCTGGCCACCATTTATAATATACTCCCACTCACGAGTTGGATTCATTCTTCCGTCACTATATACACTGGATACACCGATTCCCAGCCTCCTATCCACCTTTCCACAATTTCCTTCCCATCACAACCCCCCCCCCCTCCCCTCTCCTCACCACCGCTCAAAGAAAAAAAACATTAAAATCATGCAAAGAACAAATAAACAAAACATCAATAACACAGCGGCGAGTAGCAGGAGTCCTCGGTGCAGGCCAAACCAGGAGATGGGCGTACTGTACTGCCCGCAGACACTTTACTAGTATACAAATGCCAACCCTGTACAAATCGCAAGAACGCTCCACGGTTGAATTTGGCAACCATCTCTGGCCTGGAGCTCCAAAATACCCAAAAGAAAAAACCTCGATCCTCTGCATAAACCGCGGTCCGTTTGATATATTCTCCTATCTTAAGAGGCTAGACTTTGAACCACACGCGGAACACCCGCGACTGTCATTCTGTCCCGCTCACAATAAGCTCACGCACACTTACAATACATGCGAATGCGAAATGTGCGAATGAGACAACGCTCAAATTTACCTACAGAAATCGCTCGAAAAGAGGTTTATGGAGAATACACTTTTCTACACCGAAACTTTCACAAAATTGAAATTTAAAAAAATACATATTTTTTAGAAAGAAGAAGCTACGTCGGTAGCTTTTTATAATTTTATAACTCTTTATGAGAGTTGAGTTAGCAGCACTTTTTCCTTAAATAATATTTTTTGATAAATCGTACATGTTTGACAGTGAATGTTTACGTTAATACGAAACGCATCGAAAATTCGAAAACATACCGATATAGTTATCACCTTCTAGAAGGCAGTATAAAAAAAAATATTCATTTTGTGCAATTTTCGATGTAGAAAAGTGTTTTTTCCCGGGCGTCCTTTTTGTATGGGCCGAAAAGCGAAGTCTATCATCTTAACAAACGGATTACAATCGGGAATAAGAGCAAAGGAATCGGGTGGAAATGCTGTTCTTGTTTTACCGGTGTTTCAATGGAAGATGCTCTAGCGTCATTGGCATCATCCTTCGGCACCTGAGCACAATCGGGAAACACGCGAAACGCCCGCCCAACATTTGTACACAGTTGACATTTGCCACACTAGTTTAACAGCTCGGCTGTGGAACGATTTGCCGATTTGGAACCATTGGCGGTTGTCTCCGGGGATATATGCGGATGTCGCATATTTATGTGATCCGTGAAGTTTCCTAAAACACAAGTAAATAAATACATGGTGTCAAAACGTGTCGCCTGATGGAATAGATTGCGTTGAAAAGGCCAACATAACTTTTTTCGCGCCTCAGAACATGCGTTGTTTATTGAAGTGGGTAGCCGGCAATGAATTCAGTTATCAATCTGAGGTATATACACGGTGTCCGGAAACTTGCAGTACAAGCGGGAAACTGGTGAATCTACATTACATTTGGAGTCGATTTTGTAGAATTTTTTTTTTTATTTCAACTGTAGTTTTCGAGTAAATCGTGTTCAATTGTAGGTGAAAAAAATTGGTTTTAGGGCTGATGTTTAAAATGTTGAAGTAGAAAAAGAAAGAAGTTGAAGCGTACACCCGACTCCAAACGTTTTTTAACTCTTTAAGTGACGAAAAAAAATTTAAAAACATGTTTAATTCGGTTCTTGTGATGATGTGATGTGATGATTTACCAGTTTCCCGTATGTATCACAAGTTTCCGAAAACGGCACCACGTATAACACCGCCTTAGTGAAAATAAATCCTTTGTTTCCTATAAATAGCTCCGGAAATAAAACTTTTTTATGAGTTTATAGAATCAGCGAAAACATAAACATCCATGCATATTTCGAAACTTAACTGAATACGTTGTTAAGAGATAAACCAGTGATCGGACGAAATAATTTATGTAAATGGTGTCTCAAATTCTCATGTTTTAACAACAAGAGTTCGCAAAAAATATTTGTTCTGACACTTTATTTTGCCTTATAGGCCGGATCTTGTGCCGTGCGACTTCTACTTGTTCCCAAGAGTGAAATCTGTGTTAAAGGAAACAAGATTTGATCCATTTTTTATACTTATAATTTTTCCGGCAAAACAAAAAAAAAAAACAACTCTTTTGCGAACGAAGGCTACGGCTATACGGATTTATTTACAGAAGCCAAAGGTGCTGCATTCGAAAGAGAAGGCTTCACACTACTTATTTGTTAGTTTCTGATGTTTGGCGCATGCGTACTTCTTCTGCAACAACGTCAATCTCATTATTTAATAGCCACACCTCGTATGAGATTTTAGATCTTTACTATATTTATTTAATTAGGTAGGTACCTAGCGTATTTTTTCAAGTTAGGTAAGGGTACCTACCCTGTTTCTTCCACCTAATCTTGGTGGGGTAGAGGTAAGATTTAATTGGAAATCAGCCCCGGCAGCTGTTTTTTTTATCCGCTCAGACTGTTTTTATAGCGGCGTTATTATTAATAAAGAAGCATAATCTTAAGCTTACTATCTAATTTACCTCGGTTCTAAAAAAATATTTACCTACTAAGTACGAAAATTTTCACTAATAAGTGGTAATTCCGCTCCGCTGAAGAGAATAAAAATATTCAATTTTATATATCATTGAAGAAGAAGATAACAATAATAATCAATTTTTTTTAAATATGAAAATGAACAAGACACAGAAAAATAATAAAAGATAACGGTCGTAACTGGGACTCGAACCCAGAACCTTACGTCTTACCGGGACATACACCTCTACCAATTGGGCTACTGCGATCTATTATGAGACTGTCGTAATTGTCAACTTCATATTTCAAATTTCAGAATTAACAATATTATCTTCGACTAATGTTTTTTTTCCATATTATTGGCAGCTACCTTTATTATTGCGAACAGTTATTATTATTAAAATTACAGTTGCGACCGTTATCTTTTATTATTTTTCTGTGTCTTGTTCATTTTCATATTAAATTTTTTTTTATTATTATTGTTATCTTCTTCTTCAATGATATATTACATTGATGGGAATAATTAGGTTAAAAAGAGAGTTTTTCTTATAAAAATATGAATATTCAATTTTGTTTAGTGTTTTTGTTTGGCACATAAACTAGTAGGTACGGGACGTTTTGATTTTTGACATGAATTACTCATAGGCCATTGATTGTTCCCCCCCCCCCCCCCCCTAAAAATTGGCATGAAAAGGCGGCCAAAGATCCCCTCTTTAAATTATTATTGGGTGCATGTAAAAATATTTTCAAACGGTAGGTATTAAAAATATTCTTATTGGTTATGCCTCTGTCTGTA
This sequence comes from Limnephilus auricula, assembly GCA_951813805.1. Taxonomy (NCBI): domain Eukaryota; kingdom Metazoa; phylum Arthropoda; class Insecta; order Trichoptera; family Limnephilidae; genus Limnephilus; species Limnephilus auricula. Next base: position 17,505,041 of record OX638388.1, on the reverse strand, counting down.
ACAATTCAATGAACTTTTACTTTGAATTTAAGATTCATTTAGCTCCCACTAAACACGAGTTATTCTCAATTAGGGAAGTATTAATTTAAATCAAGAAATATATTGTATATTTATCAACAGTTACAAATAAAAAAAATAAAAAATGTTTTCTTACATAAGAAATTGTAAACAATATGAAATATTTTCTTGTAATAATATATTTTCTTTCTGTAATAAATAAGAACGATTGTGATTAAAACTGAGAATTGTAATTTTTAGAATATTAATATTTAACATACTTTGCTATCGACGTAAGTGGATATTATAACATTTATAATATGAAATTACACAATGAAAATTATATTCTGAGGTAGTTTGTTCTGATTCGTTACTGAGATGCTGATGAATTATCATATGAGGAAGTATCGTTTATGAGTAAATTTATTATGAGATGGTGAGGTCCCATATTACGATCATTTATACCTACATCGATTATCGTAAGCCATTATTTGGTAATTTTGTAAAAAATACTTTGCCGCCTAAATTAGGTAGGTACTTCTATAAATAGGTATTGTTGATACGTATATTGTATGTTTTATCAATGCAGTGTAATTTAATTGCCAATAAAGTACAAAATGACAAATGATGATTACAGATAGAGCTGGTGGATATGCTTTATGGCTGCAGTGAATACGAGGCCGATGAACCACACATATTACAAGACCACCTGAAAGAAATACAAATCTGCCATGACACTTCCAGAGCCTGCTTCTTTTTGGTAAGAATCATCAACTTATGCATTTTTCTTGTATTAGCCCCTTGAATGCCGGTTGGCATTTGCCCACATGATTAGGGTTACCAGATCCGAAAATGAGTTTTCCTTACAAAATTCCTGACTTAGCAAAAAAAATCCTGTAAACTTAACGGATCCAAAAACCGGGGTGGCTAGAGAAATTCAGGAATCATAAATTTACCACTTTGTCGGAACGAACATGACACCCGGTGTACACCATCCGCCCTGGGGGGGGGGGGGGCTAGAGAAATTGACAATTATTCCTGTTTTCCGGACAGACAGCTAAAATTCCTGACATGTCAGGAAAATTCCTGTCACCTGGTAACCCTACACATGATGGCAGTGTGCTGCGTACCATAGAAAACACATTATCCGGCCTGTGTCTATTTATTTGAAGCATTCCATCAAAGTGTTTTTCGCATTTAACATTAAGTTTTATTAAGTTATTTCCTGTAATCAATCTTTCTTCCCATCCTTAGAGCACGTGTTCTGGTCCTAAAATTTTAGTACCCCATATTGTCTACTGGTCGCACCGGGATAAGAGTTCCCCTCGTGGTTTTTCCCCCCTCTTTTTTAGTACGAAAGGAAAAATTCTTGTTTATTTCGTGTTTAGCATAGTGTTATAGTATGTATGTACTTATATACAATATAAGGTACCTACCTAATTACCCTTCATTTCATGTTTGCACGTTTTGTTCATGGTAGGCCATGTATATTTAATCGGTTCTTGTTTTTATTTGATTGAAATGTTGGGTGCATCAAAAGATGTTCATGAATTTTTTACCCAATCTGAAATGTGTCTGTGAAACCAGCTGTTGGCGCGCGAAACCGTTTTTTATGACAGTCATATGGACAGATAAGAAATATCAAGAATTATGATAAGGATAATAGGTAATAGGGTGACTGAGGTAGACGAGGGGAGGAAAACCAGGAGGTCATTCTATTCTAATCGTTATAAATTTAAAATATGCCTCTAACTCTAACAATGATTGTTGTGATTGAGGTATATTATTATAGCCTTCTTATAACTATATTCCGTGCAGTTGAACACGTGTACTACTTCTGAGAAAGCATTGCCAACTGCATGCTATCTAGGTATAAACGAGTATCTAAATGACCCAGTCCTGATATTGTTGTTACAATTAAAAGTAATTTTGGATCGAGTAGTTCTTGAGGGTATATGGAACGTAATTAGGCTTAATACATCAGGGCTGTCTATAACACCATTAACAGTTTTATAAATAAAAGTCAAGTTGGAAATTAGTCTTCTATCTGAGAGTTTTAATAACTTTAATTATTTCATCAAATGGTTGTAATTTATTGATTCTAATGGTAGACCAAGTTTATAATTAATGAATCTTGAGATTTATGCTGATTTTTTTCGATGGAATCTGAGTGGATTTTGATGGATTTTGAATCTGAGTGGATTTTGAATCTGATGGAATCTGAGTGAGGAGACCAGATAAAAGAAATATATACACGATTTGACTTCGAACTAGCGAGGAATATAAGAATTTTAAAGTTGAAATATTTTGAAAGCCTCTTCCATTTATATGTGAAAGAAAGTTAAATTTGGAATCAAAAACTTTTATCCGATGACAATGCTCAAAAATAAAATCCACGTTGTTATTTACGTTTTTAGATTTTCACGGCCAAAAGCATTTTCGTTGTTTGTTTTGGGGGTGTTATACCGTGTTGCGCTACCTCCTTCTTTAGCCGACGTTTCGGACAGCGTTGCAGTGTCCGGCAGATCCGACGATCTGCCCTGATGATGGACACTGCAACGCTGTCCGAAACTTCGGCTAAAGAAGGAGGTAGCGCAACACGGCATAACACCCCAAAAACAAACAATGAAAAGACGTTGTTATTGTCTAGTTTTGCAAGGCAAAACTTTTTCCTCCCGTAAAACGCTTAGATTTTTCAGGGTTATAGTTATAAGGGATATACATGATTTATTTTAAGCAGTGATTCCTGACATTATTTGGAGTAAAAGTGACATTTTTAGTTGCTGGTTTTTTTCAAATACAAACGAAATAAAATCTTTCACATGTCGTCATTGGTCACTCGGCCGCATAAATAAACCAATCCCCTCGATGCCCGATCCCCCAACCCGACCCTAACTGCTCAATACCTAGATATTTTTTTACGTTTTTATTTTTAAAAAATCACAAAAAATGTCACCGCAGACCAAAATTTTAATTTAATTTTTTATTTTTATAATGTCAGATATATATCGCTTAAATTAAGTCAAGTACGTCCCACGTCTGTTAACACCTTACATAAATATTCCATTATCATTAAATTAATACGTAAGTTTAGGTTTATATTATCAAACTTTAACAAAGCACTCCGCTATATTACTCCTAATTCATGAATAATTTAATATGGAATTCCCCTAACAAAAAATTAGGTACCTACCTCGTACTAGATACGTACCTACAACTACCTACTTATTAGTTTAGTAAAGTTTCTTACTTATTACTACTTGTCACTACTTGTCACGCTTGTCAGTGTCAAAACTCACAAATGTCACCTGTCATTTATTATGTTTTGTATCTTTCCGTGTAATTCAAACGATTCAAACATCAACCAGCTCGCGTTGAGTCAACAAGTGATTATTGATAAGCTAACGTGAGTTAACACCACATTATTTGTTCTGGCTTTGAATAATGTAATGTCAATACGAGGAGTGACTAACTGCTAACTGCTAGGGGTGGGTTTGATGAATATCTCAGCCATTTTGCTTTGGTAACATCACCTATCACCATACATCATCGCCTTTCATGAATAGTAAGTAAAACCAGGTTAAACGGAAGATACGTTATAATCTACTCGTTCACAGATGGCGCCAATTAAATTATTTTAGGAAAAAAACACTTTTTGCAGGTTAAGCTTTAAAATATTGATATGAATTTGCTTAGGAATAAAATCTAATATTATATTTGTATGCCTTTCTTGAAAGAATTGAGTTTGTATGTAAACAAAACTATTTATTCAAATTCATATTGCGTATGAATGCGCAAACAAATAATTCATTGCAATATTTTAAAGCATAACGTGCAAAAAGTGTTTTTCCTAAATTAAATAAATAAATTAGAGCAGATTATAAATTCTGCAAGGATCACACGGTGTGTAATTCTTCAACTTCACTAGTAATCCTGTAAGTTAGGGGGTTTCTCACCATCCTCCCGTTAGCTTATCTACCCTAATAACGAATATTATTAAAAATAAAAATAAAATACTCGCAGTGGTTAGAAAACTGGGCCAACTTATCCAATATATAGCCACTATTCATAGGTTCGAGTACCGAATTATAAACTCCAACTTAATACATAAATAAACCGTAAATCGTAAATCGAAAATTTTCGTTATTAGGGTAGATAAGCTACTGGGAGGATGGTGAGAAACCCCCTTAATCTATTTAGTTTATTCATATTATAAACTTATATCTTTTGCATAGAGCCTTATATTAATCACTTTAATTCTTTTGACCATGAAATCTCAAATCACAACAGATGAAAAGGTATTCAAATAAATTTTCAAAGTATTTTTCATTTCTGTTTGACAATTTATATCAACTCCTTTTCTATGGCCCAATCTCATCCTCTGAGCGGTGGTGGAACGTGGGTGGAACGGTATATTTATGGGTGACAGTGACGTGCATTACTTTATGACCAAATGTAGGCCATGTGCAGTTTTCAAGTATGAAATGTGCATATAATATTTGAATAAATAAAAGTAGGTTCCTTGTTAAATAGTTGAATTTAAAAAAAAAAACAATTATATGGTTGAAGACTTGTATAGTACGTTTTTTTAGGGTAGGCATAGCTTTTTAGCCTTTATAGTGTTACCGCCATTGCCTCTGAGTAATCACAAAACTTACTTTAAACAATTAAAGTCTCACAGGCGTCTTACAAGTTTGATAATAAATTTTTTAGTTGGAAAAATTGTAAAAAACAGGTACCGGAACGCTGTTCTGGCTCCTCTCCGCCACATAAAAGCACACTGATGTTATTTTAATAATATGTTCCCTAATAATAATAATAGTTTTTGTGAAAAATCACCTCAAGGGCGCTGTGAATATTATCTCTTATTATTTATGTTTTTTACTCATCAAAATTTCTTTACCTAACAACAAAATGGTAGACATTACTTAAATCATGCAATTTGATTTCAGTGGTTATCAAGCAGTGAGAGTTACTCCAGTGGCCCGTCCCTGCCCAAGGAGATAGAGGGTGGACTGCTGAGCGCCCTGCTTGACAAGTGCGAGGTGCTGCGGCTGGATGCAGACCTACTCCGCTGCTGGTACCCCCCGCCCAAACAGGGGGATACTCACTTCATCGCAACCAGGGGATGGTAAGTATTCATATTATGACTTAGATTTATAATAGATGCTATAGAATAGAGGCAAACTGGAGATCTGTAATGTTTCACTAAGTACAATATATTTTCTATTTGAGTTTTATCATTCTATTCTAAAAGCTCTATATACACAAAACTGTATGTAAGGGCAGACGCCGTTATTCTAGGACACTGAAGCGTGTGCCCTATCTGATTTTCGAACAAATTATATCTCTGATTTAATATTACCACTTTAAATATGATAATTTATGTGGAAAAGTTGTTAGTGATGTGTGATTTACATTTAAATTAATGCCATCTGTTGACACATTTGCAAATGAGATCATTGTCGTTGGTGGGGCACTAATAAATTATGCCCTGAATTAGGTAATCTGCGCATGCACTTTGTATTGAATTTATGTACCATACAGATCTTTTGTATCATTATTATATTATTTATGGGACATTGTTTAATGGTTTCAATGTGGTTGGAACCCTCCGGGCTGCCAATGTATAAAGATATTAAGTACTGATTTTATGGATTAACTTAATAATTCGGTGCCTACTTGGTTACTTATACATGGGTAGTTCTAACCTTGAGCCACAGAATCAGTAGAGTTCCTCTATGTGTAAAATTTTTAATTAACGATAGGTTCAGTGAGCTGGTTGATATGTAACATTATTAAAACATTATAGAATTTCGAAAAAATTAACTCAGATTAGGAAGAATTCAAATTAACAAAAAATGATAATGGTGATTATTTTTGTGAAACACAAATGATAATTTACACTTTATGCATCTTTACTGCACAAAAAATATATATTTTTATATACTGCATAGAGTTGTTTTGTTATCAAACATCCTTATCGAATTACTGGCCCGTTTACCATCTCACAATTTTGTTCAATATAATAAATAGTAAGTAAGGGGGTTTCTCACCATCCTCCCAGTAGCTTATCTACACTAATAACGAATATTTTCGATTTACGATTTATTTATTTATTAAGTTGGAGTTTATAATTCAGTACTCGAACCTATAAATAGTGGCTATATATTGGATAAGTTGGCCGAGTTTTCTAACCACTGAGAGTATTTTATTTTTAATAATATTCGTTATTAGTGTAGATATGCTATTGGGAGGTTGATGAAAAACCCCCTAAGTACAATATAATAATATTACTTGGGAAATTTACATCACTTTCCACATTTTTTTAAATTTATTTCATATAAATTGTAACTCATATGGTTATAAATATCTTTATTTCTAACCAACAAAGTATCATGTTTTCAATGATGTTGAATGATTAGTGAAACATTTCATCCTTTGCTTATACAGAGCACAATCAGTCAATGAGTTAGCTGAATAGAAATGCTAATATGGGTTTAATATTCACCATTGTTTGTCTGGCCAATAAGTTATCTTCTCCTTCAAAACACAAAATGAGGTCATGTTTGCTTAGTTAGTAATGCGATCGAATGCATTTACCCAGTGACACTTAACTGGGTGAATGCATTCTATGGAAAGAGTAAGAGCCTCCTCTGATGAGGTAACTGAAAAAAAAAACCAGTTTGCTAATAAACTCGCCATCTTGTGTATGTCAATGTGATGGCCTGCGCACTACACAATTTCTCAAAAACCTGTTGTCAATGGCAACGCAAGCAGTGACTCGCGACTCGCCTGCTAGTTGCCGTGGCCGGCCGTTGCCAGTTTGCTCGGTTGCCATGGTTGCCCCAGTTTTGTTGTCAGTTTTCTAGTTTTTGTTTTGTTTTTTCAATTTGACAGCGCCAGATGAATGCGATGACATCTGTTTGTTCTTCGTCTATGGTTAAATAAGCTGAGATAATTACAGAAATCGTAAAATCTAGTAGCGCCGTGATCAAAGTTTGGTTGGAAACCATAGCAACCAGCCAGTTTTAGTTTGGTTTCAGTTGCCTCGTCAGCGGAGGCACTAAATTGAGATAATTACTGAAATCGTAAAATTGAATAGCGCCGTCATAGAAGTTTGGTTGGAAACCATAGCAACCAGCCAGCCAGTTTTAGTTTGGTTTCAGTTTCTCCGGTCAGCGGAGCGCCTTAGAAAAACAAATGATCCATAGACAATATAAGACAAAATTGGTAAAAAATTATTGGAAATGAAAGGGAATGTTTTATGTACTATGTAATGTCAAGTTCTTATAAACAACAAACAAACATTTTCAAAAAAGTTAATTTTAATGTTATCTTGGACTAACTTTGAATATTGAATGATTGTTTTTCAGGAACCTAACATCTGATAGAAAGGAAATACACGAAGAGAGAGAACAAGTCATAGATATATTAGGAAAATGCATAGAGGGTATTTTGAAGGGAAAAGATCTGGAGAACCCCGAAGCAATACGATATGGAGAGCTCTTACAAAGTCCCATGGAAAGGCATGCACAAGTTGTTTTGGGTAGGCTCCCTTATAATATCTTAAATTTTTGATTATATCGCAATAATATAAACTTGATTTTAATATTCCTTTGATATTTTACAGATATTATGAATACATCAAATAAAAAAAGTGGGGTCCTGGCTGTCAGGAGAGAATGGATAGATCACAATAAAGAGAAAGAAAATAACAAAATTCTCGATGTTTTGACCAAATCTAGAATTATAGACCTCGGAGAAAGGTTTCAGAAAATCTTGCCTGAGGAGAACATTCTTAACATAAAGTGAGTAAGATTGAATATTGCTTCCAAATAGATTTTTTTACGATCCATACATACTTTACGATTGGTATTTGATAAATTTTAGGGCTCCTTGGAGAGGCGGTAAAGTGGACCCGGAGTCACCGGGACAATCAGAATACCTGACGGAACTGAGGGAGACGGTGCAGAGAGCATTGGAGCGACTTATCAATCTAGATCTCAGCGAGGAGCCAGATTCCGGAAAGGGAAGGAAAAAGACTATTCAGGTAGATTGCTTCTTTCATTTTGAGCTACATTTTTGATAAACTTAAGAAATAGACAACTTTCGTGGCCTAGTTGTTTACGCACTAGACTTTTAGTTGGGAAGTGGCAGGTTTAATTATTAAAGATTTTTAAGTTAAGAAAGACAGTGGCAATACCGATAATAAAGAATTATTTTTGGCGCTGCGAGATCTGGACGTTGTGATGTTGATTGTTAAGTTTGATGGACCTTACTAAAAATGGCTTTACAGCTTCACTAAACCTTATTGACAAATATATTTTGTAATTCTTCTGTTTGGAGTATAATGAATGCCTCTTTTTTTTCAGGAAATATTTCTGGAACATCTCACGCATATGACAATCTTTAAAAATCATTTACATCATCAAAAACTGAACATGGCATGCCTACAGACTTTGACAAATCAAATACAAGATCTCATGTCCTCTAATTATGCTTCCCAAGCGAGGCATCCACCAATATTAGTGTACGGGCCTCATAGTTCAGGGAAGACAACCCTCCTGACCCACATATATGAAAACTGTGAAAAGCTGTTTAAAAAACCCGTTCTTAGAATAATCAGGTTTTCAGCTGCAACACCTCGCTCCGTTTATAACCTAGAATTACTCAGAGTCGTATGTCAACAAATATCTATTATTCTCAAAATACCTGAAGGATACCTGCCAAAAGACGCAAGCTTTGACCCCCTATACATCAATAACTGGTTTCAAAGTCTCTTAAGAAGATGTGAAGATATGGAAAACGAAATTATGCTTATATTCATAGACAACATGCACAAAATTAATCCGCTGGAATGTGATATCGTTACGGGGCTGTCATGGCTTCCCGTTACACTGCCAAAAAATGTATTCATTATATGCACGAGTTCCATCCCTATTGAGCAGCTGCAATTCACCCCGACGCAGAAAGAAAAGTTCCGCTCCAGCGGATGTTACTATCAACTGCCGGCAGCTAGTAGTCTGCCGTCTGAAGAAGCTGATAGACATCTTGATGATTTAGAGCGCCGATTCGGCCACGGAGCATTCAGCAGACTGGCCAAGTACATAACTTGTGCTGAGTTTGGTCTCACGGAAACAGAACTGCTGGAGTTATTGATGCCCACCACGAATAGTGATGCAGTGATAAGTGTTCAAGACGGACACTTTAATTTTTCAATGCTGTGTGTTGTGAAAAAACAAATGGGTAAACACGATTATATAATATCTTCTTATTGAGTTAAAAAACGATTAATTGAATGCTAACCTATACTTTTGTGTTCTAGAAAGCATCTTGTTGGACAAGTACATGTCGGGAAAGTTAACAGTGGTGTGGCGAGCGGCGAGTGTGTCGGAGGCAGCGCGACGGCGCTACCTGTCGGCGCAGGAGCCCCTCAGAGCCACACACCACGAGGTGGCCAACCTCTTCTTCAGTCAGTTTGAAGAGTGCGAGGATACGCCATCCGATGCTACAGAAACAGGTATGTAGAAACCGCTCTCATTATACAGCGCCCTTGAGGTAATTTTTCACTAAAAGGCGTTACAAATTTCCAATTATTATTATACTGCATAAAGATTATGTAATTACAACCTGATAACATAATTTATTTGAACACCATTTTTCCAACAAAATTTGTGTGACAAGATAATTTTAGCAGCAACAATGTAACACCACAAAAATTGGCCACAATTCTCTGCCGGGAAGTAAAAAATTGAACTCACTTCATCTATTCAATAAAGAATCATGAGTATCTTTTACCTACTTTTAGAACCTACCCCTAGGTCAGTGGTCGCAAACTATGGCTCGCGCAGTTCAGCCACGCGCGGCTTTTCGGTTTCTTGAATATGGTTCTTCGAGGCATGACGTGTTTAAAATACATTTTATTTTACTAGTTATTAATCATATTTCAGTAGGCAAGTATTAGACAGGTATATTATTTAGATAAGTCAAAACACAACCATCCTTACCTGTGGGTAGGCATTTAGAATTTGATATTTCCTTTCATATGATATTGTAGAGAGTTTTTTCAAGACATTTTGAAAAGTGCGTGGTTGGCTTTTCTTAGTTAATTATTTTTTGCGAATCATTTGTTTGTCAAAAATTAATTGTATTTCTCTAATATTTGTATGTCAGACATTTGCGTAGATATGCGTAGTTTGCACTCACTGTTTATAATTGTTCTTAAATAGGTATGTCGATTTGTTATTAAAATCAGATAGTTAAAAAAATCATATTTTTGAAAATTTTATATTACTTTGTTAAAAAAATTATTTAATGATAAAAATGCAGTTTTTATCAGTAAATAAGATTATTATAAAGCGTGATGCATAGTAGTTTTATTGCGTATGTATAGTTTCAACCGAGCAACTTCTAAAAACGGGGTTCTTGTAAATATAATAAATTTGTTTGGGGACCACTTCCCTGTAAAAAATTGTTGCAAGCATATTCTTCCTGAATTTCTGCTGTTACATTATTGTTGTTAGAATTATTAATGTTTTCACACATTTTTTGGTTTTGAAGTTTCTTACGTGCATATTACGCACACAAGCTACTTTTAATTGTATAATATTTCAAAGCTTGTTTTATACTCCTTTATAACATTTTGACGGTGTAAAGGTGTCGGGGCAGCTGTTGGCGAGGGTGTAGAAGGAGATGGCACCCCCTTCCAGAGCGGGCGTCGCACCATGGCGGCCCCCTTCACGCAGCGCCACGTGGAGGAGTCCTGGCTGCACCTGCTGCTGGCCGGAGACTTCACCAGGCTCAAGGACCTCACCATCTGCAACTTTGACTTCCTGCACGCTGCTGTAGGTCATTTTGAATATTTATTGATATTAATTGTATGTAACCAGGGCATTGCTGAGAGCTACTACCAATCTGGTAATAAAACAACGAATACACAACTAAAAATCTTATAACAATATTCCTTGGTTACTTAAAAAAAAAAAAAAATATTTTAGTCTATTTGGGAAATATGTATTTTTTTAATTACATGTTTACTGGGTTGCATAAATCAGTGAAGTTTCCGCATAGGATAATCTTTTTTCCCCTTTAGTTTAGAGCATGTTTAGAGACTTCTGTTCCCATAAACATTAATGATTGAAAATTCATAGGTGACAGATTGACGATGTGAGATTGCTTTGAACTTAGATATTGGTAAATTTGAACACGCTCACTTTTGATTGATTTCAGAATTTCATGTTGACTGAAATTTAAACTTAAAAACCTCCATGACTACCATTGATAAGATGAAATCTACCATAATCAAGTACTTTTTCTTCATTATATGGACACAATCAATTTTGATTGTCACCCCATGTAAACACTGTAAAAAAATTATATAAAAATGTATTTGCGCATTTCATGTTACGACCAAAGCAACTTACTTCTCTGCCATGTGATTGACCCTTTTTAACTTACAGCAGTCTTTATCCCTACCAAACAAATTTATCAACATCCTTAATTTTTCTGTTGATATCAATAACCATTCTGCCTTGAAAATTCTACACCAACCATACACAACCTGCGGACCGTGGGTCGCATGCGGCCCAAAACACATTTATTAATTATCAGGAACATGATTTTAAAAAATCTGGCATTCTAAATTTCGTATATCTTGAGATTTATTTCGACTTTGACATACACCCGAAGAGGATTGTACATATTATGGTTTATTTGTCAATTTATCGAATTTAAGAACTATACTAATCTGAAAGCTATTTTTGAAGAAAAAAGAAAGGGAAAGGAGTTCATCGATTTTTGGAAATTGTTCCTGAAAAATACAAGACTGTACAAAATTGTGCCTTCCTGCTCCTCACATTGTTTGCATCAACATATATTTGTGAATCATCGTATTCCAAAATTAAGTATGCAAAAAACGTATACAGGAATCGACCTACTGATTCTCACCTTTGTGACGTATTGAGGGTAGTATGCAGCAATTATAAAAGTTGAAAATTTATCTCAATGTCAAAAGTCACACTAATTTTGAAATAAACGCTTGGATACGTTACTTTTATTTATTTATTTTTTATATTGGATACACTTAAAGTAAAAATAACAGTAATAATTTAACGTAATAAGAGAATATATGTAAAATGAGTACAATTGTTATTACGTTTTGTCAGGTCGATATTTCAGATTGCCTGTTCTAAGGAACCAAATTTTAATTTGAGTTGTACTTTTCAATATTGTAATTTTTGATGAACAGTATGTTTAAGTTTATAATTTTTAAAATCTTAAAAATGTTTTCTAAAACAAAGAGGGGGGAGGTTCATGATTTTTTTTTGTCATACTAGTATAGTGTTGTGGCCCCCGTAACTTTACAAATATATGCATGCGGCCCGAAGAAAAGTTGAGTATCATTGCTCTATACCTATTAAGATATTGCATTTGCAGGTGCAAACTGTGACGATATCGTACCTGCGCTGCATCTTGGAGCATGTTCGGTGCTATATTCTGGACAGGGACATAGAACTGGTGTACAGCGCCGTACGCAAGTCCAGCGACATCCTCACCAGAGACCATATGCAGCTTGGGGCACAGGTCTGTATTCTGCAATAGCAAAGCGTTCAGCTCATAATGTCATAAAATATTGTAACTGTCAAAATATAGGACAAGGCTCCAAATTGTTAGTTGCAAATAAAAAAAATATAGCTTTTGATTTTGAATGCGTTTGTTATTAGATTATCAGCTGGTTGCGGCCTGTTATAGTAAGCCCCCACACTGCGCTCAATGTCCTGGTGACAGCGGCCATGGCTTGGTGTGATGGCTACACCAAACCTCTTCTCGTCCCCCTCAATGGCTGGTGAGTAGTATTATTACTATGTACGTGTGCATAAAATCTTATTCTATCTCTGGACAGATCATCTCATCACTCTGACGAGGTTTTAGTATTTTTATCATAATAACTTTAAAATATATTTTGTGATAGGGTACAACCCCCAATTGCGGCCACTGTGAAGATTCTCCAAGCTGCCGGCGGTGCTCGTTTACTGGCTCTCGCCCCCACAGGACAACATCTTCTGCTGGCCCCTGAGAAAGGAGATCCTCAGCTTTGGCATATAATGTCCAATTCACTGGTCCACACCTTTAAAGGTAAGCCAAAATCATTAGTAGGTTTTTTATTATTATTTTTTTTATCCGAATACTTCACAAGAGCCCCATCTGCTCCCGTCTGGAGCTAGTGAGACTATGGCATCCCCAATTGGAGTATATTGTGAAGCTGAAGGTAAGTTAAGAAGGAGATTTGGAGGAGGAAGGTGGGGAAGTACCTGGCTATTCAGATCTAGTCACTAAACACGGCTAAAGCCATTATTAAGCAACGTTTCAATTCTGAATGGTGGTCTTACACCAGGGCGATACTAAGAGTATCTTCCACTCTAGAATGTACCGCAAATATACTATATAGTATTTTTAATTAATTAATTGTGAAATAACACAAATTAATCAAATAAAATTTATTTGCTCAGAGGTACGTAGTATAATATTGTGTACTTGCAGTGGTAATAATGTTACAAGATAATTGTGTACCACTGAGAGTTCTGTTATAATCTCTCCTTATTTTTCATATTATTTATTATACAAAACATGTAAAGAAAGCCATAATACTGCAATTCATAAATCTCGTTTTTAAATATCGGCAATGCACATAAAATTACTGACAAGCTTCTTTGAACAAATTAAGAAAATTTGAAGGGGTAAATAGTCTTGTGTACACATATTTTCTGTATACATATGTGTTACTATTAGGTTTACGAATGTTTGCAGGGCATTCTGGTCAAGTGCTGTGTATGGCTGTCACAAAAGAATCCCAGTACTTACTCACTGGATCCGAAGATACAACAATAATTATCTGGGACCTGCAAACCCTGACCATCAAGATGAAGATAGCGTGAGTAAAGCAATTGCAAAGAAGTTACATATATGATTTTTCAAACTAATTAAACCACAATGTATGGATTGTTCCTGAAATGTTTAGATTAATTTAGAATGAAATGTGTGAACTTTATGCATGTTTGATGGTATTTATATTATACTATGTGTTGTGTTCTAGAGAGCACATAGCCGCTGTATTAAGCTTGGCGTGTGTAGTGAATCGCTCGCTCGTTGTGAGCGGAGGGGAAGATTCTGCCGTTATCATCACTTCCCTGGCCGATGGATCTGTGGTAGGTCACAAAATAACCTTTCCTTTTAAAAATCTAAGTATCGACTTGCCCTCTTCAACTTCCGAGATTTACTGAATTTCAAGGGATTTTTCTTCATTTTTAAATTTGCCATGTAAAATTATTGCTGTTTTGTCGGTGTCTTTGTACATCATCTTAGTCATCGGCTTAGAAGGGGTAATAAAATTTGTAAACATTAGTTGTTGCATCGGAACATTGATATATTAGGTATTTACATATGAAATTGGCGTTTTGCCGTACTGGTTACTTTGATCTCAAATATCTTCTCTTTGGTTAGGAATTCCAAATTCAAATTTATACACTATTTACTCAAGTATTTGTGTTTCGAAAATTATAATTTATTTATTATTAAAAAAATTAAACGCTCACAAGTAACTTTTTTGGAGTCAATTTTCTCTTGGGGCATGGTTTGGCTGGTTTGGCAGGGTTCAGTCATTGCGATGAGCGCTTTCGATTATCGTACAGGATCCACTTTTCATCACAGGTAATGATTCGATTTAAAATCCCTTCATTATTGTGCCGGTTGAGTAATGCAACGCAGCAGTCAACGCGCGTTTGTTGATTTGCTTCACTCAATTCTAGAGGTACCCACCTTTCAAGCTTTTTCACCTTCCCAATTTGCTTCAAGTGGATTAAAACAGTTTTATCACTAACACCGCAGCTTGCAGCTAACTTGGACGTGGTTTGCGATGGATCCGCTTCCACAATAGCCTTCAATTCTTCATTATCAACTTTGGTCTCCGGCCGCTTGTGGCTTGTTCTGCAGGTTGAAATTTCCAGAACGAAAACGTCGGAACCAAAAACGCACTGTGTTTTATTTTGCGCCACCGTCGCCATACACATCGTTAATCCTTCGAGCCGTTTCTGCAGCACTGGTGCCACGGTGGAACTCGTACTCGTAAATAACGCGATATTTCAAGTTTTCCATTTTGTAAACTAAGTGACGCAAAGAAAAAAAACAATTAAGGAAAAAACAAATGAATTATAATTTTCGAAACACAAATACATGAGTAAATAGCTGTATAAATTTGAATTTGGAATTCCTAACCAAAGAGAAGATATTTGAGATCAAAGTTGCAAGTACGGCAAAACAACAATTTCATATGTAAGGACCTAATATAACTCAATGCATCCGAAGCTGTAATTCGTAAGCAGTTTTGTATGCAATCGTATCGGATAGATAGATACCTTGTCGGTGTTTTCATTCGTTTTGTTGGAGTTGGTTGCTTTTATGTATTCTTCCAACAACTTTGATCCCTTCTTCCTCATATTCATAAATATACCAATCACCTCATATTCCTGGCATTTTGGCTGCTTACGAATTAAGCATATTTTCATTTTCAAAGGAGGATGGATGGGGATAATTTCGTGAAAAAATCATAATAAATTTCGCATTTTCATTTATTGAGTTCTATTTTCAAAAATTGTTAGCATCTCATTTTGTATTGGGTACCTACTTTTAGCTTTGGAACTTAATGTTCATAATTTGAAATAATTTCGAACATTGATCACAAGTATGTATGATATTTTGCATTGGGTATTTAATTGTTTTATTTTTTGGTAGAAAGCAGTCACTTTGTGGTTTGACATATTAACTGAAATAAAACAATAACTTTGTTATTGTAACCACGAATTAATTAAATCGTGGTTACAAAGTATTTTTTTTTATTGCAATTAATTGTTTTAGCTATGGAACTTTGTCCATAGTTTTTTTTCCCCCATGGCATTTCACCCCAAGGGAGTGTTCTAGGCAGTAAATATTTTCGAATACGGTACCTACCCACCTTGCATTGTAATATGAACTAACCTATACTGGTTATTATGTAGCTGCTGGACAAATTCGTTGAGTTCCTACCTAGTATGTTCGATTTCTCCGCTATCTAAGCCCTCCATCGTTTCACAAGAAACTTTTTACGCTTATAATGATGGTAGTATTTTCTGAGTTTGGGGGAATGTTTGTCTTTCTTAAAAACAATTATGTATACCTACATAATATGCTTGATATGTTTAATTTAATGTGTGACAGCTCTGTTATATTAAAGGCAATAAATTCTCACATAAATTTCTTGAAAATTATAAATTATTTTCAAGCATCATAAAAGTGGATAAACATGTACTTTGCTATTGAATTAGCGAAAATTAGTAAATCTAAACCACTTAAAGTAACCTTTTCTGCTGTTTTTGAAAGTCATGATGAAAACAGTGAAACTCTCTTGATTGGAAAGTAGTTGCCTGTTGTATGCTGATGATGCAGTGCTGATTTCTAACAGTATAGAAGATCTGCAGTCTCCCGTGTCTAGGATGAATGAAGTGTGTATGAAGAATGAATTAGTGATGAACGTAAGTGAGTGTATAAAGTCATGGTGTTTGAAAGAGAGAGTACGAAAACAGTGGGCAATATAGTTGTGAATGATGAATACTTGGAGCAGGTGGATCATTATGTGTATTTGGGAAGTATGTTTACAAGAGAAGGGAAGGCTGATAGGTATATTGAAAGAAGCGTAAATGCAGGTAACTCCATTAATGGTGGACTGAACGCCGTTGGCGCCAAAAAAAAGCTGCCCGAAGAAGTGAAACTAGCAGTCCACAATGGAGTGCTGGTACCTACCTTAATGTATGGCAGTGAAGCACGAAACTGGCAGAGAAAGGATGAAAGTAGACTGAATGCTGTAGAAATGAGATCCTTAAGACGTATGTGTGGTAAAACCATGTATGATCGAGGAATGTCGAGATCCGAAAAGAATGCAAGGCTGATGTGAGAGTGTAATAAGTAAGATTAAGAAAGGGACGCTTAGACGGTTTGGACATGTAGAACGAATTAATGAAAAAAAGAGTGTAAAGAGAATATATGACACAAATGTGAATGGTAAAAGATGACGAGGACGCCCGAGGAAGACATGGCACGATCAAGTGAATGAGATACTTAGATAATCAGATAGGTCGGGCCATGTCAAGGTCAAGAAGATTTGAGAAGATGTATGAATGCGAATGAGGCAAGGAGTGTATGCCAAGACCGAGTTGTTTGGCGGTCTGTCCTCTCTGCCTACCCCTGCGGAGAAACGGCGTGATGGTTAGTTAGTTAGTCTCTCTTGAGAAGTTTCTTCTTAAGCGGATGAACCTTATGTCCCGGGACTAATTGGGCCATTTTACAAATTCAGTCTTCAAGGGGCAGAAAACCAAACATCTTAAGCATAAAAACTTCTTAAAAGGGAACTTCTTAAGCGAGTTTTGTAGTAATTAGTTTAGAACATTGTAAAAAAGCTCACTCCAAATGACGTTATTTTATAGATAATGAAGTTAGACCATCACCGTGGCCCCGTGACAGGAGTGAAAGTAACGCAAGACGGCGACGTCCTTGTATCCTGCTCTCAAGATGGCACGGTGTGTGCCTGGTCAGCGGACACCTTCCAACTCCTCAATACCATCCACACCCACAACCGGGCACCCATACACATGATGGACCTCTCCGATGACTCTGTGTTCTTGGTGACCTTGGAAGGAGATGGGGAGATTCGTATCAGGACCTTTATCACAGGGACAGACCTTCATACCATCCCCAAACAGAAGACGCAGGTAAATTCTTTTTGAAAGATAACTTTGTAGGGGCACAAAATTATCGCCGAAGACTCTACTTTTATTATTTCTCGAATGGTGATTTTTGACTATGCTTAGTGATCTGACTATTCAGGTATTCTTTTTAACCTTCCTCTTCTCCACATTATTCAGTGTCATGACATTCCCTAAAAAGACAAAGTGCACATCATGCCACCACGGAACTTCCGAAATTGTCAAGAGCTTTTTGCTAAAGAGCTCTTATTAAGAGGCTAGACTTTGAACCACACGCGGAACACCCGCGTCTGTCATTCTGTCCCGCTCACAATAAGCTCACGCACACTTACAATACATGCGAATGCAAAATGTGCGAATGAGACAACGCTCAAATTTACCTACAGAAATCGCTCGAAAAGGGGTTTATGGTGAATACATTTTTCTACACCAAAACTTTCACGAAATTGAAATTTTAAAAAATATATATTTTTTAGAAAGAAGAAGCTACGTCGGTAGCTTTTTATAATTTTATAATTCTTTATGAGAGTTGAGTTAGCAGCACTTTTTCCTTAAATAATATTTTTTGATAAATCGTACATGTTTGACAGTGAATGTTTACGTTAATACGAAACGCATCGAAAATTCGAAAACATACTGACATAGTTTTCACTTTCTAGAAGGCAGTATAAAAAAAATATATTCATTTTGTGCAATTTTCGATGTAGAAAAGTGTTTTTTCCCGGGCGTCCTTTTTGTATGGGCCGAAAAGCGAAGTCTATCATCTTAAGTTATGAGTATCTACATAAAAGTATACATTAACCGAATATAACGGAATAGTGACAAAACATAACATGATAAAATTATAGATTAGGTTAGGTTTTTTTTATGTTACTTTTTCTTCACATTTCTCCGATGTTCTGTTTGTCATGGATCCATAGGATATACTGAATATTAATAAGTATGTTTTTTTGTGCAGGTGATGTGCATGCGCGTGTCTCGCGACAGCTCCCGCCTGCTGGTGGGGCTGGGAGCTGGGGGGGTCCTGGTGTTCGGACTCCACTCCGGGCGCCCCATGAGGGTTCTGCCCCCCGCACAACCTGCCCCTCTCTCTGCGCTGCTGCTCACGGAGAACGATGACTTCTTGTTTGCCGCAGGTAACTGAACTGTCCACCGTAGTAAGCTAAACAAATGCCTGGCCTTTTCAGGCATATCTAGTTATAACTGTTAAACTCTCCATGACTCTTTCCTTGCGCTTTGTAAATAATGATACAATTAATATAAGTTTTTTTATGGTTTTTTACTCTGTAAAAAAAAAGATGTTCTTCATGGCAAGCGATGGTGAGGAGCTGTCATACTTTATAACGATTCATAATATATTTTTATTTATGGAGGGCGAAATTAAATGAAATGTAATGTTAATGTATTTCATTAAAATTGTTTGCGGGCATTTTTTCGCCAATCCTAGCTAATTTTTTCAACAAACATGTTTACTTGTCTCCTGCAAACCGAGTGTTATTATGTAATAATATTATAAAAAATTATCATATTTCTCGAAATTACAGGGTTAATAACTCAGGTCCGGGGCATACGTCATTCCTATACTAAATTGTCGTGAAAACAAGCTTGTGTGTCCAAGCGGTTAAATAAAAAAAGACAACCTTTACCCATTTTGTTCGTAACTGAAATTTTGCAGGTGGAAATCGTGTGACAATCTACTCCTTCCGCACCGAGGACTCGATGACCAACTTCCGTCCGATGGGCGCCGAATCGGAGAAGCGACCGGGCTGCGAGACCGTGGTGCGGGTTTCCCGTGAGCAGTCAGCCGTGCTGGCGCCGTGCTGCGTGGCGGTATCGGCTGACGGTCAGCTGGCTGCCAGCGGTTGCTCCCGCGGTGAGCTGAGGTTGTGGCGCCTTGGCTCCCCGGCCGTAGTCTCCGCCCTGCCAGCGCACGCCCGATCCGTCACCTGCGTGGTCTTCGCACCCTCCAATCTGCTCTTGCTGAGTGCCTCGGACGACACCACTGTTTGCGTGTGGGTGCTGCCTGACTGCACACGCACCCTCACATATAAGGTGAATCACTTTTATTTTGCTTCTACTAATATGTAGATTGAATAAATCTACTAATATGTAGAGTTTATGCAAAGTCTTTATATTTACATAAATGCCTTGACACTGAACAGAAAATTCCAATACAATAATAAAGTGTAATTTAACTGATGTGACCATTTAACATAAGACCTTTCGATTCCCAGGCCCCAGATAGGATGACAAAATTAATTTTTGGTTCAAGAAAGACTATTTGAAGCCTAATAGAACATATCTCCGTAGTGTGGTCGCCCTTTTACAAAATTCATAATGAAAGAATTTAAAGAAAAAATTTATGCTGTGTAAATTTTAAACTTAATGTAATGATAACTATCAAGTAATGCAAAATCACGTGTTTTTGGTTTGACAATTTGGTTTCTTAAAATTATGTTGGACGCTTTAATTAAATACTGCGAGTAGAAATCATTAAGAAACATTGGAGTAAATGGTACAGCTCTAGAATGGTTAAAGAGCTACCTTTTCGAACGCCCTCAAGTCGTAAAAATCAACAATGTATTTAGTCAACAAAAAACAACTCACTTCGGCATACCTCAAGGTACAGTCCTAGGACCATTACTGTTTATCATTTATGTAAATGACATATTCATTCAAAGATTAAATGGAAAAATAATATCATATGCTGATGACACTGTCATAATAATTGAAGGCTGTGATTGGAATACTGTTAATAACTTAGCAAATACTGATATTAATATACTGAAAAATTGGTTCGACAAAAACCTCCTCTCATTAAATACTGAAAAAACCAAATTTATCCCATTCTCTATCAATAAATTTAGATTAAAACCAGAACTAAAAATTATAATTCATCAACTTAAATGTAACAGAACAAATTGCAATCAAGCATGTTCAATACTTAGTCCAACTTCTGAAATTAAATATCTTGGTATATATATAGATCAACATTTTAAATGGAAAAAACAAATTTGTGAACTTGTCAAAAGAATTCGAAAATGTATTTATATATTTATAAGACTAAGAAATATTCTTAGATTAGAAAACTTAAAAAGAGTGTACTATGCAATTGTTCAATCTATATTACAATATGGTATTATTGGTTGGGGAGGAACTTATAATAATATTTTAAATCCACTCAAAATTGTTCGAAGATTGATAATTAAAGTAATTTTGAAAAAACCATCCAAATTTTCTACTGAAATTCTCTTTTCAATATTCAATGTACCTACAATAGACAAAATATATAAAAAATATTCAATTCTACAAATTTACAAAGAAGTACAGTTAAATAACTTACCATTCCATTCATCAGCAAGATATCAGAATACTATCAAAATCCCTAAATTTAGTACAAAGCACACACAAAATACTTATCTCTATGTAGGTATAACATATTTTAACAAACTACCATTATATCTGAAAGTTATCGAAAATATTCAGGAATTTCAGCAAAAATTAAAAAAATACCTAAAACAACTATAAGAGTCTATATCTCACTATTATTATTATTTCTTTCATATCCTTTATTGATAAATCTTGCAATTTCTTAATTATGCCTTGTTTTTTACCATATTGTATAATGTATTTACTTTCACACATGATATTGTATAATTGAAATATAATTGAACTAAAATTCCCTCACCAAACACAAGAGCCTTGTCTCTTTATGGTGAGGAAAAGCTATTCTTATCGACTATTTTACCACTGTATAAAATGTAAAAATTGTGTATTTTATTGTAATAAAAACCTTTAAATATTAAATAAATAAAAAAAAAATTTAAAAAAAAATAGTGGAGTATTTTTTTTATTGTATAATGTGGAAAATTAAATGATTTAAAAATGATCATAAAACTTCTCAAAATAAAATAAAACATGCTTTTTGGCAATGTTTTTTTCATGTATAAATCAAACAGGCGGCTTGTGTTAAGCGGGAATTTAAACCTTATCGCCATCTACATAAGAAGTGTTATTGTTAGCGGCCCAATTTTGAATTTTACACAACGTGGTGCATCTCTTTAAAATCCCCTTAGAGCACGTAAATTGCAGGCCAAGCCTTGAGAGTATAGCACTCGTGTGAAACCAGCATTGTATTGTTATTTAGTATGAGGAGATAAATAATAAGATGTACGTCCGTTGAAGGTTGTCATGTTCCTCCATCTCTACATGTACTAACCGTCACAATGTTATGTTGCTTGTCAGGGCCACAATGCGGGGGTGCAGACCCTGTGCATGCTGCAGGACTCACGGCGGGTAGCGTCTGCAGACACCTCTGGGGCGCTCCATTTGTGGCTGGCCGACAGCGGCATCCTGCTGCAGACCTGGGACTACCCCAGCACCACCATCTCCGTCACTAACAACATGAAGTTTGCGGTAAATTATCATTGTATTTTATACACTTAGATACTCGCAATCTTCCACTGCATCAGACACCAATAAATAATGGTTCCAATGAACTGATATTTGAAATAGAGTATTTAATTTCTAGACAATGAATACAATGAAACTCCATTAAGAAGTTTTCCAAGGGACCAGAAAAAAATATTTTTTAAGTGGGAAAACCTTATATGTAGGGTATATTGGGCCATTCAGTCTTCGAGGGATCGAAAAAATCAAACTTCTTAAGCACAAAAACTTCTTGAGGGAACTTCTTACGCCGTTCTTCCACGTAGCTATTCACAAGCGACGCTACCGCTACCTGTCAAACAAATTTGCTAGTGTAGCACCTAGCGGCGTTTTCGAACACTAATAATAGTATGGAAAACAATTCCTCTGCTAGGTAAGTCCCCCATCATTGAACAAGCAATTTTTTCTCTCATAATGAAGGTAGTAGAAGTTTTACAATTTTTTTGAGTTATTCGTATTCTAGGACTGTTTGTTTTTCTTATTAGAAAAAAATAAAAGAAAACAAGTGTGTAGGGACAAGGATGTATATTTTAGTACATATGTTGCAATTTTTGAAATCCGACAAAGAGTGTTCACAGTGTGTACAGCGATTTCGCCAAGCTGTTTTTGTCTAGGTACTAAAATCTCTGTTACCGTTCGCTTGTTCAAAAATTCATGATAAAATATAGGTTTCATCATAATTCTTGCATGTAGCAAAAAAGACCAGGCCCTCGAGTGAATGGCTGAGTGTCAACCAACACGTCGAAGAGTTTGTGCATCAAATCTTTATACCTACTCCTTTCTGAATGCACTTTAGTCAAAGTTATTACATAATATGTTTTTATTCTTATTATGTTTCTTCTTGCTATTAATATAGGTGTGCATCAATGTGGGAGATAACCTGGCCACCATCTGGTCCCTGAGTCGCGAGGACGAGCGCTGGAGCGTATGCCATGCCGAGCCCGTCACCTGCTGCGCCATTACCTCCGATTCCCTCTACCTGGTCACCGGCTCCAAGGACATGTCGCTTAAGGTCTGGCAGCTCAATGGAGGGAAACTTGCGCAGGTGGGGATTTTATTACGCGTACCTTACAGTGCTGGCTTTTCCAACGCAAACTATTCCGTTCAAAATATGCGACATCAGTCACTAAATATAAACAAGTCATAGTAAAATTTATATCGGAAAAATCAACAACATTTTAAACAAAATACATACATAGTTCTGATTTGATTTATTTCATTTATGTATTGTAATTTTCTCACTGTTTTTCCATCTTGCATGGTTGAGTATTTTGTTTTTATCTTATTTCGTTTTTGATTTTGTTTTTGTTCTGATATTGTTATGCTCATTTAGATGTTCTTTGTGAAATAAAAAAATAAATAACATGTAAAAGCCTATCTGGGCATGAAATTCGAAATAAATAAAATTTTTAAAAAAATTGCCATTTAGAAAAGGTGAATTGTCTTGTTATCATGTTATAGTGATGTTGAATAAGAAAAGACTGCACTTCTTAGGACTGCTCTTGGATGCTTTAGTATGTAAATTTATGCTACGGACAATGAATTGCAATATCTTATTATTGGGATGGAAACGTTTTCATTGAAAATGTCTTTTTGATTGTTTTAAGTACACACGTGTAATAAATATTCACTGTTACTAATGGGTGTCACTAAATAATAATAAACATTGTTGATTTAGTCATTCTAAGTGTGACAAATAGAATTTTATTATAGGTATTTAGAGCCAGAAATATCAAAAGACGCCCGCACTGTTAGCACAAATTGGCTATAATTTTATTGAGCGTGTTAAAATCAGATTGGGCATCGTTAAATATCAAAGGATGGTGTCATTAGATGACTCAGCAAATAGTTTTAGTGCTGTGAAACAAAATAAAAAGGTAAAATTTTATTGGTCAGCATATTTTCAATTTTCTTATGAGGAGGGAACTATATGTACATAGAGACACGATAATCGATTTTTTAGGACTTACAAACACGAATTCAAAACGCGTCCAATTTGCTCAGGTTCATCTTTTTCAGACACAGACCACCATTTGTATGGTGCCCTGATGTGGTGGTTGCATGTACACCAAATTTTCCAGTGTTGTGCTTGCAAAATCTTAGTATACAAGCTGGTTATTGTTCAGTGATTCGCTCGGAATTCGTACATGATGATCTTGGATGGTCAACTAAAGTATTGAATCTGGCTGTGTGGCCCATGGACAACACTAGACCGGATCTTGGATGCTTAATATCATATTATATAGACATCTATGAATTTGTATGGTATTTTTTCATGATTGGTATAAAATGATGACTTTTTAATAATTCCTTCTACTTCTCAGGTTCTTGTTGGCCATACCGACATAGTAACTTGCGTGGCGGTCTCGATCCTCAACAAGACGCAGGTAGTGTCTGGTTCTTGGGACAACAATCTCATAGTGTGGGACATCAACACTGGCTCCGATGTGCACCTTCTTTCTGGCCATTTGGGCAAAGTCACCTGTGTTCGAGTTTCGGGTGATGGCACCATTGCAGTTTCAGGTTTGTTCAAATAAATAAATAATTTGTTCTCTCTATAATCTGTACAATCTAATTTCTTGTGTTTTCTATCATTTTGTCGCTAACTTGCTAACAGCTATGTTTGCTTGCCAGCTTGATGAAGCTTCTATCGAATACCAAAAGATGTCACTAAGTTCCTGCCATGGAATATTCTAGATAATGTTTTGTATTGTGTAGTCTGCACGTAGATGTCATTTTTAATTGTTTTAAATTGAAATTCTGGTTAGAACTTATGTTAGAAAATGTATTTTTTTAAGTCTGTGACTATACATTTCCAGTAGACCATAGACAATAAACAGAAATAGTAATATTAAACGTTGCCCAAATAATTATATGCAAGTTAGTAAGATATAGAATATTTTTTAAAACCTAAAAATATGGGATAAATGATGAAATACAGGAGGATACATTGGCTTTACAGCAGTAGGCAATTTATGTTTCCATATTAATATTAGATCATCAATTTATGAAACTGATAATGATTTTTTTTCATAGAGGTGATTTAATTGCTTATTGTTACATGTATTCTTACCTTTCATATTTTGTTTTTCAGGCGCCGATGACAAGACACTAATAGTTTGGGAAACAAAGCGAGGTTTAGCTCTGACATCTCTGCAGCTCCACGCCCCCCTCTCGCGGTTTGAAATGGCCACCGACTGCTCCAGAATAGCTGTCCATTTAATTGACAGAGGTATGTTTTAGTACTTTATATATTTACCAAAAATTTATCTTAATCGAAACATCTCTATGATGCAACTACGTCACTTCAAGGAACGGTTAATCCCCCAAAATGCGTCAGTTTCAATGGCCGACGCGCTCGATTTCGGTTGATTTCGCTCTGTGTTTTTAATCATTATAATGTCTAATAATGTAACAACTGGGCGGTTTTTAGTGAATTTACATAAAATGATGTGTGCAAATGAAGTGTTTCATATATAAAACATTAATATAGTGATTTTAGTGTGCGTTTCTTTAAACATTGTGAGGGAGTGATTTTGGTTATGTTTTGCAGTTTTTGCCAAAAATAACGTTGCGTGTTCGTAAATTATTATATAAATGATGTGCTTTGATCGTATTAAACCATAATGAATCGATTTATGTCATTTTTCACAGTAATTGCGTAATATAATAATTAAAAATAATATTTTTAAAATCCCGAAAAAATCTCAAACACTCGCGAACGAGAATTTTTTTTGATAACTTTGTGAATTTTTTTATAATTATTTTTGTATAAAACGATAAAAAAGTGAGGTGATAATAATGTTCATAATACATTCGACTTTCGAATAAAGTGCTTGTTTATTCATTACCAGTTATTTTAGTTCTGTTTTTGAAGAATAGTACGTCAGGTGAGCCATTTTCAAAACTTTTTCATGTGTGAATTAAAGAATCTAATATTTCTAAATTAAATTGTTTCCTTGTAATATTATAATTTAAAAGCGTATTTAATCACCTTTCTAAAACAGTTTTTAGTTTTTGGATACGTTTATAAATATTCGATTTATTTTGATTTTATTACGATGCGGAAATACGCAAGAATTCTGCAGCATTTGACAGGGTAATTAAGAGATATAATAGTCAAATAAGCTCGAGGCTTCGGGGGTTAAAACCACATTATCTTTTCACCAGGTCAATGGAAGGGGTTGGATTTATACGTTATTTGTCCATGTAGAAAATATTTTTATCATCCATAAAACTGTATATCTTTAACCTCATAAATTTTCTTAACCGCTTGAATGTCAGCAAAAATTCAACATTTTGAAAACCGAAAAAGCAGATACGCTAACAGCTCAAGCGGGCGACATACGCGAAGTTCACATCAAAAGATACTTTATAACACAATAGCGCTCGCCATACAACCCCGTACAGACCCGCCACACGTAAAAAGATGATGTGTTATAAGCGCGGTTCGGGTCTTCGCTATTCGGCGTTATTCGCGGTGACCGCTCCCGATGCGATATTTAAAAAGTTATGCGGCCCCCCTCCGCCGTAAACAGGAGAGAGGGTCATTTTCAATAAGCATCCGACGTGATCAAGCAGCTGTCAGCCGTCAAGTTGACAGATCCAATACAAATAAATGGTATTTCGCAGCCGCCTCCGAATTCAACTGACCCCCTCTCCTGCCGTAGGAAGAAACCATTTACCCCGTGCATCCACCACACTGACCGATTTTATGTTATTCTGAATCTTAAGAAATGCTCCAAGCATACTAAAATACATTTTATTTACTGTCATATTACTACATTGGTGTAGAGGACAACATCATATTATTTATTTTCATTAATAATATGTATTAATTTTTTATTGGTTATACCCATAAATGTAATATGGATACACAGTGAAACCCTCTTAAGAAGTTTTCCAAGGGACCGGAAAAAAAAAATTCTTAGGCGGGAAAACCTTATAAAAATTGGACCATTTGGTCTTCAAGGGACCGAAAAAACCAAACTTCGTAAGTGGGAAAACATCTTAAGTGAGAACTTCTTAAGAGGGTTTCACTGTATATCATTAAAGAAGAAGGCGATGTAAAAATATTAAATTTATTTCTACAATGCTTCTATCTTAGTACTAACTGTAGAAAATAGCATTGTAAAGGATACTTATTTAACTTTACGAAAATATAATAGAACCATAAAAATATATTTGTACATATTTCTATACCTGTTTTATATAAAATGAGGGAATAAATCATTTCTCTGAATATAAGTAGCTATTCTGGGAAAACTACTCATGCAATAAAATGTTGATAAATACATAAACACATTACATATCTGGTAAGATGGTACAATTCACAAAAACATCATTTTGCAAAAACCGTGAGCACTTACGAAATCATCAGCAAGCACAAGGCGCGTAAAACGTCTCTTTATTGCCAACACACGAAGGAGTTTATATTTGACGGGAGCTCCGCTTCCCAGTACTACTTAGATAAATCTTCCGAATAATAAATTAATATGCTTTCAGGTTGTCTACCGATAATATGTCTTCACAACACTCCCGCTGTCTACGTGAAGATGCCAACATATTCAGCGCCCAAGGAAGTGGATGGTAAGATGTCTTACTTAGCAATTTACAAGTCACATAACTAACTAACTAACCAACCATCAAGCCAGTTCCAGAGAGATGCTTAGCACACACTCCTTGCCTCATTCACATTCATAAATCGTCTCGCCTCGTCTCGACTTAAGTATCTGGTTCACTTGATCACACCATGTCTTCCTCAGGCATCCCCAACTTCTTCTACCGTTTTCATTTGCGTCATATTTTCTCCTTAAACTCCTTTCTTCATTCATTCGCTCTACATGCCAACACCATTTGAGCGTACCTTTCATCTTACTCATTACGTTTACATCAACCTTGCATTCTTTGTGGATCTCCATATTTCTCCCACAATTATACATGGTTTTACTATACATTCGCCTCAGGGATCTCATTTCTACAGCACTCAGTCTACGTACATCCTTTCTCTGCCAGTTCCATGCCTCACTGCCATACATCAGGTTAGGTACTAGAACTCCTTTGCGGACTGCTAGCTTTGCTGCTTTGGACAATTTTTTTATGGCGCCATCCGCATGCAGTCCTCCATTAATGGAGTTACCTGCATTTACCCTGCTTTTAATATCTCTAACAGCCTTTCCATCTCTCGTAAACATACTTACCAAATACACAAACTCTTTCACCTGCTCCAAGTATTCAACATTCAAAACTACATATATTGCGCACTTTTTCTTACTCTCTCTTTCAAACACCATGACATAAGAATTACTTACATTTATCATAAACTCGTTATTCATACATACTTCGTTCGTCCAAGACATGAGAGACTGAAGATCTTCCATTCTGTTAGATATCAGCACCGCATCATTAGCATACAACTGCCAACATACTTTCAGTCACATAATTTATTATATGTAGTCGACAATGTTATTGATTATTTACGCTGAATTATTTTGGCATAGATCTGAGGCCCCTGGCCCCCAAGCGACCCATGAAGCGGCTGCTGAAGAAGGAGGTGTCCCTGGATACGTACACCTGGCAGAAGAAGTATGGCCATCTGCAGTCCTCTGCCATGATGGCACAAGTAGATGAAAGACTGAAAAGAAGGTGAATAAAACAAATACAACCTTACTAATAAAAAAACACTTAATGACCGTTAAACGGTGTTTCTGCAGCATGTTGTGTAAAGTCTACATATTTTAAAACAAAACGTTACCAACAACATAATTGAAAATAATCGAACACATGTAATTGAATTTTTCTGTTGGCCGCCCCGAAAATCCGACCATTTGCACATGTGCAGTCTGCCACTTTCTTTTCACTTGAGGGCGGCAAATAACAATTTTGATGTGGTTTTGACGTATGGGATTTCATGTGCCAATTATTTTATTTTTTTAATGTTTCTTTATTCTTTGAATAGTAAACATAACATTTGTGGATTTTATGGCCGCCATACTAGGCACATTCCCGTGTTATGGTGGTTCATATAATGTTTTTATGCCTAATTTCTTTCCTAGTGACCAATTCACCACAAAACTATGCACTACTAACTATACTAATGACATCTATTTGAAGGATGTTGAAACTACATGACTAATCCTATATCCACAATATCTTTTTTAATTTTGGTTTATAACAAAATTTAAAAAATTTTAAGTCAATAAAATTGATATATTTTTATAGTTATAATGATAACAATGCATTTGAATTTTGGTTTTAGGTTCTCAGTGTCTGCCTCAATGGAAGAAATTTCTAAAATTCAACAAGAAAAAAGCAAAGAACTGGGCTCCCAGGTATTTCCCTTTTTATTATTTCTTTTTTATGTGAATAGAGCACAAGAGTCCCAACTGTGCGCAGCCAGTGGAACCAGGTACATCCCCAATTGAGGCTGCGAGGAGGAGGGAAGGGAAGGAGAGAGGTGGAGGAAGGTTTTGAATTATCTGGTCAACAAGCACGGCTAACCTAACCTTAAGTCGTTAAAATAGAAATACCTAAGTCGTTTTTTAATGGATAACTGGCTTACTGCTGCAATAAATTGGATTTGAAGGTATTTTCAAATAAACAGATTTTAATTAGTGGTGAAGTAAACAGATTAAGGTTTTCAGAAGACAATTGAAGTTGTACCCATTTGATCCTCCAAAAGATTTTGGGTTTGTCGATGTTCCGGGGAACTCAGAATTTAGTTAAGAGATAGTAGAAGTGTTAGTATTGAGGGTAGCGTAGATTTGAAGATGGTATTTAGTAGCAGATGTTTATTGATGTGAAATACTTTCAGAGTGGTCTTGGTCCTGAACAAGCGGCGCTCGCACAATCTCAACACTTCGATCAGCTGGAAGCTTTATGGAATAAAGTGTCTCCGCCTCGTCGCCGCTCCAATAAGGTAAATATCCTCACTTCATCTCATCTCTCCACTGATGGGTGAAACTCTATCCAAGCTGCTTACTGCTGCGATACCAACATTAAGTATTATCATTCGTTTTCATCATTACGGTCAACCTAACCAATAACATTTCGTTTTAATGCTTTCCACGTTATTTTGTATTCCCTACTAATAAATTTACTAATATTTGTCCATTATTTTTCAGTCCTTATCGAAACAAAGTTCGTTGATTGAATCCCGTTTTGATTCTTCTGAAGAGGAACACTCTACAGAAGACCAAGGTATACTCCACTAATCAATAACATCTGTACATCAATAGTGTCACTGATAAAACCTAAAATAATGTATGTATGTCTTCTCTTTGTTCCAGAACACATGGTGGATTAATAAGACAGTAGATTGATTAACCCATTGCATTAAGCTGAATTCAATGTGTCCTTCTCACTCTTGAGCAATACATGCCTAGTGTCTTCATATGTTATTGGTGTTGCAACCTTCCCTTCCTTAGAGAACATGATCTTCCTGTGTATCTAGCAGTTAGCAGTAGACTGTACCTGTTGACAGATGTCCCCTAGTACCTTAAGCTTTGTCCCAAACAACATTGGCATCTTGAGGACATCCCCAGTGAGCGAACAACCTCAAATTGTTGTTTTCCTGTGATTTTTTCTTGTGAATCTAATAATGATCAATCGAAACTTAGAGGCTATATACTTAGCTGTTATGTCAAAACTCGAAATAAAAATATAAAATGTAATTTAACATATCAAAAATGACTTTCGGAAGACATAATAAACCAGCAAAGGAATATCAAGAAAAGTTATACGATCACTCGTACCTACAATTTTTAATAATAACCACACACCTCTTTCTAATGCCTGATTCTTACATGCCAATTATAGATAAGTTCCAAGCAAGTTCTCCCGTGAGACTTGGATGATTTGAAATTACAATAAAGTTAGTAGATCTCGTAGGGGAAAGTTAATGTGAACTTAAAGATAAGAACTTTTGAGCACAATTTATGAAAGATTACGTACAAATAATAAAAGTAGAAATGAAACCCGCACATAATGATTATTTTGACGTTGTAGTGATACTTTTACCTATATTGTATGCCTTATCCATGTACACGAATATTACCTTGAAGTCTTATGCTTTCCCCGTAGAAGATTCAACCTGTACTCCCGAATCCATGTGTTGTGAAGAAGTGTGTTAATTAGTAATTATGTACATCGCATTTATATATGTTTTTGTATTCCACCTAAATGATAATATTATGTACACTTTATACATTGTTGTCTTTTCGTTGCAATATTTAAATGCACATTGCACATTCCTTGACTAAATAACTGTTGGAGAGGTGTTTTACTGGATTTTAACAGAACTGTTTTGATCTTATGCTACAGTTTAATGTATTCCTATATTATGTAATCTGAAAAACATCATTTTTATTAAGTAGATAAAAATCTTATGATTTGTGATCTGCCAACGCAAGGATAAGTTATATTATGTATGTATTGCATACTACGATACAATGCAAGAATCGAAGAGTATTCTGAATGTCTTTTGTTTTAAACATCGATATTTATCTATGTGATTATTTATCTTAACAATATGAGTAACGTTAAACTCTGTTATTGCGATAATGGATCTTCCAACCTGTTTCTAGTGCAAAGTGGCTTACCTTGAAGGCTCTAGATAATACCCCAAGAAAGCAACAACGTCTGGTGACACCTGCTCGACATTGACAACTGTTAGAACAAACAGCCATTCGGTCTGCCCTTGAGAGATAATATTTATGGACTACAGACTACACATAAGATAACCGGGGGGGAAAGTGAATTTATCAGTTGACAGTTGATTGGTGCTCTAACAGAGTTTAACTGTACCGGCCTGCGAACATGCTTATTATAAAATATTTGTTGAAATTCTTTTATAAGTGTTGTGATTGCACACAAAAAAAAACACAAATATTTTTAATTTAGTCCTAAATGTTTTAGAATTGAATGTACCTAATGTAATGAACCTATTCCATCTGTGATCTCTTGCAGTGACTATCATCTTAGAACCTATATTATAAATATTTTGTTGTTATCCTATTGTATATGTAAGCTTAATAATAATTATAACTGACTCGCTTATTAGTGGTCAAACATCCCTTGGAAACTGTCTACACCTTCCACTTAGTTCCCGCCTTCAAACACGCACGAGTTACTTTACCCAACTTGCGCTGAAGGTTGAACCACGTGCGTAATGCTTCTGGCATTCATGTATATTTTATATACAAGATACAAGAAGCGATCCTTTGATGTGTGTTTTACATGTTTTTTATCCAATTATTATTTATGGTGGTTCTGGGGTTTTCTACTCAAGAAAATACAATAACAATGGCGAAACAATAATATTGTATTTAAAAGCTTTTATTTACACTTTTACACTAAATTACAAAATAATCAATAGTTTATAAATAATCCTCGTTGGCCAGACATTGTACTTCTTTAACAACGTTACTTATACACTAACTGTCATATTATATTCAGACCTTCTCGGGAGATTCAAACTTAACAATGCCGTTGGCCTCCAACCACTCGTTTAACTGCCTCCTCATGCGGAGTGGAATCCATCCATCACCTTGGAGTCAAAGCGACTACTTCAAATCTATGCCATCAGATAACATTCTCATTCTTAATTTTTTTTTTATATAATAAAGATATTGCAAAACTACTGTTTTGTTGAATGTTTATAATGGTGAATGCAAGTATATAAATTGTCTGTAGCATTTGAACATATTTTTACCTCTTTTGGTAAAGTAATCACAATAATAATATGATTTTGTTTCAAATTCACAATTTCAATATGTTATATGAAAACTCCCACCTCTTTTCCCACCGAACACACATAATATTATTATTTACACGATTCCTATTAAAACTTTATTTATTTTTAATCAAAATTAATACTTAAGTACCAATAAATAATAACAACCTAATAGTAAGTTACCCGGGTAGCAGAATTACCAATAGAACAAAACATATAGTCTGTTATATTTACCACTTTCCCAGAATCATCATAAGAAAAATTAAAAGTTAGAGATTATTGTAAGTACAGTATATTGTAATGTTAAAAGATACCACTGACATAATGAAATATTGTTATGAGTCATTTATTTAACAGTTCCATTATATTGTATAATTATTTTATGAGTCATTTATAACAAGTTTTGTGTGTACACATGTTATCTAAAGAAAATATTTCATGAACAGGTTTAATTTTCTGAATACACACGGAAGTGAACCTTTTACTGTATTTTCTGTGGATATTATTTAATTACAGAAAGACGCTGTACTTTGAATCACAGATAAATAGATAGCGCCCATACTGCCGGAAGCATGAATTATTGACGCATCATAAAATGCATTTAACCCCGAACAGGGCATTACTTTTACAATAAATTTGCATTATCAATGTTTTTCTTATAATATTTTTTTATCCGTACTGTAATTATGAATTGTCTTTTAGGCCATTCATCTGTCATATGTAGGTACAATGTATTTTACACCTGACAATAACCTAATAAAGTTTATTATTTTATTATCGAAGAACATTTTGCAAGCAGATCAAAAAAATAATTGAAAACCAAACAACCTAAATAAAGATTGGCATTGAACATCTTGTCATAATATTATATCACATAATAAAGTTATTACATAATTTATGTATGTTCCTATAAGTTGAAATGTTACTTGTTCATGAAATATTTTTTTGTTGAAATGATTTATTCTCATTATTATAAAATTATATTTACAAATTTTATTATAATTCTGAAGGTAGACAATGTTTGGTTAATTCTTAAAGGAACAAAAAATATTAATTATGATTTTCTTTTTTAATAATACATGTTTATGAGAACGTTCCGGATTTTTCTAACGGACTGTTCCTATTTTTATCATCGAAACGCAAGCTTTTATAATTATTATATTATTGTATAAATGATTTTATTGAACAAAATAATGTATTTTATGTTATTATGGGCTTGAATTAATCAAACATGTTTACACAATTATGTAATAATCAAAAATATTGATTGTCTGATGGTATTTGAATTCATGTGGTTATGTCTACTTTTCAATTGAATGAAATTGTTTTTATGTAAGTAGTCTGGAATGATAAAAAATTATCTTTTACGTCGTGTGAACAAAACACTTTTGAAAATGATGTTACATTTTATTATATAATCATTCCATTAGACATTCAATATTTTTGATTTAAAATATTAAGTTTTTTATCATCTTAAAAAAAATTACAATCCGATAGTGGTATATATTTATCCGTTTATTAGAAAGTAGAAATATTCACATATCCTGTGATTAGCAATACTCAAAATGTAGAATGTTGTGAAATCTCAATAAAAATTTTCTTTGATCAAATTGTTTAATTTTTAGATAATATTATAGCATATTTTGTCAAAAACAGCAAACCCAACAAAATAAAGCTCATCTCGAAGAAATATGTATAATCTTTTTAAATAATTTTTTTTAGATTTTTTGTTTTTACCAGGTTGAATTTTATTTTGAAGAAAAGTTTTAATAATGTTTTTGTTTTAAATGAAACAGAAATACTTTTAACGTTTTTTATTTAAAGAAAAAATATCTTTATAATAAAGAATTATACACTACAATTTTATAAGTACAAGCGAGCTCCAAAATAATTAGAAAATTACTTGGTTAATTTGGAGTTTAAAACCTAAAAAAGGAACGCATACCGCTCGGCCAGCAAGCATAAAATATTCAAGTCTAAAACATAATATGTAAATATATAAAACGTGCATCTTTGTATTTCTATAGTTTTTCAAACAACATTCCCTTAATTACTCCTTCTTCTACATCTTCTTTTGTTTATTGACTAAGGCTGTTAGAAGCCGTATTCTAGCCTTGGTTTCTTTATATTTGGCATAAGTCTGCAGTATTAATTCTTTATCATCTCCGGTCAAGCTTCTCTCGTTGAGGTCTTCATAGTTGGCTTCCATCGTCTTAATGGTGGCTCGCAGGCTCAGCTTCATCCCTTTGGCTTCTATAAGTAACTTGTTGAGTTCGTGGAGTGGCAGAATATGTAGGTTTTCATTGATAACATCTCTCTTCTCTTCAACTAGCAGAACAGCCTGGTCACTCGCCGTAGACTTGGCAGAAGATGAAGCCCCTTCGTCTATTTCCTTGTTTTCTGACGAAGAGTCCTTATTGTCCGCGTCACTGTTACTTTCCTTATCCATGGATTCAGGAGATTCTTCAGGACTATCTGAACTAGTAAATGGCAAGGCTTCATTCTCCATGATAGTTGCTAACTCATTGCTACAGTTAAGTTTCATCTGAAAGAAAATAATAATTCCAATTATAAATCATATAAATTTGATACAACCGTGAGATAATATAACCAGGGTTTAGAAGGCTAACTCACAGCATCGAAGCTAGCGACGAGCCTTTTGACCACACGGTAGCGGTCGTACAAGGGCCGGGCCGTGTCACGGTCGGGGCGCGAGGAGGGTCGACCGCGGGCCCCCTCCAGCCACAACAATGCCCTCTGTACCGCCGCCTTCTCCTCCACCAGCTGAGCGCGTGAACACTTCTCCAGTTGTTCGGGGCGGCCATGAGCACTGCGCTTAGCTTCTAGCCGCTGAAAAAAAGTAACTTTTTATTACTCCATTCTAATAAAATACATTTGAAAAGAAAATACTTATATGTAGGTAAATTTATAATTTCCTTACCCTTTCAATTTCCAAAACCACATCTGCGATAGGTTTAGTCTTCAGTGACTGTTCATCGTGTGATAAAATAGGCAAGGCCCGAAGTATTGATTCAGAAGGTCCTTTCTTAATACTCTTCCTTTCATATTTCAGTTTCCTCATTTCTGCGTACATTTTTCTTAAAGTACTGTCATTCATTTTATCAGCGTGCGATGCTCGGAATCCATGGAGCAATTCAAAGTCTACCTCACATTTTGCAATCTTTTTTTTCAAGGTCTGTATCTTTTTGCTAATTTTGTTGAGCCGTTCATCGGGTTCAATGACTAAGTTTCCACCCAATGCTTCGATGGATCCGTAATCACAAATGTCGGGTAATATCCTCTTTTGGTTCTGTATCTCCGAGATCTCCTTGCTGTACCCCGCAATATTATCATCGAGTAATGGCTCGGAGTCATCGTGAAAATTGTATAAATTTTCGAAAGATTCACTATCATTGGGGAAATCTGAAAACTTTACAGGTACACTGGGAACTGGAGCATCATTCCCAAGTTGTTGGTGTAGTGTTTTTAAATCGATAAAAGGAGTTTTCCTCAATGGAGACTGAGAGTGAACACTGGGACTTTGAGATCTGTCACGCATTTTTTTGGCGTTTTCATTTTTTGTGGTTGTATTTTTGAAATGATTTTTTGTTTGACCAATTTCCTTTTCCAGGTTGAAATGTTTAGAGTCTTCATCATCGTATATCCTTTCGTAATTTCCTTTAGATTTATTTACGGAACTTATGTTATTTTGCGAATCGTGCATAATAGAACTAAAGGAATCTCTCTGGTTAGAATTATTTCCACTTCTCTTGCTTTTCCGAGAAGAGTTTTCGTTGGAAATGAGATCATTTTCCTTGAGGGAGCCTGAGGTGGGGCCAGGCAGGTGCTTGGGCTGACGGCGCGGGGGTGCGCGGCGAGTGCGGGAGCGCCGCTCGCTGCTGCGTGCTTTCTCGGCCGCCTCGCTCTCCATCTCCCACGCGCCCTCCCCGGCCACCGCGGGCTCGCAGAGTTGAGCCCGCCCGAAAGCATTAGGATCCCGGTTCGGAGATATTTTCTTGGGAAATAAGATATACTCGTGAATACTGGATCTCGAAGGAGAGCTATCATTCTTACTGTATTTTTGCCGCACGTTACCATAGTATTCGAGAGAATTCTCATTGTCAAGATCTTGAACCGAGAATCTAGAAAACTTTTCACCGATCATAGCAGATTTATTAATGTCTTTAACGTGCACGCTGTCGCTGCTGGTCTCAAGACGGTTGTGAGCGCGCAGGGGCAGGTGGTTGTCTTCGCTGCTTTGCACGTGCGATGAAGCAGATTGCGCTTGCGTGCGGCCTACTGGCTTCTTGTACTTTTCAAAGTCCTCATGGGAGGACACCCGGCGGATGTTGTCTTCGGACACTATCTTCACCTCCACTGACCGCTCCTCACTATTAGACCTAGTGACTTTGCACTCGTGCGCCGAGAAGCTGCCCGAGTCTTGTCTCTCTTTCCTCTTGCGGGTTAATGTTTCTCCGCAGAAGTCTTCCACATTAGCATTTTCCTCGATTTTGGGCAGAAACTTTTCAACATCTGATAAATTGTAAATCAGATCAGATGGCAGGAGTTGGTTGGCGAATGGCTTGCGCTTTACATCGTCAATGTTGACTAAGGTCGCCGCGTCGGCAGGTGTGGAGGTCTTGATGTAGGTTGACACCATCTTGGAGATAATGGCGCAGGTGCCGCCGGTGTGTTCTGTGTTGGAGTTGGTTGTCTGTCCTTGTCCATCCGCCGTGTTCCCCGGCTCCATGTATTTCCCCGTCTGCTGACCCTCATAGGACAAGATGTCCCCGCTGTCCTGCACCACGCGCTGCTCCTCCTCTGTTGCGCCGCACTGCAATCACATCAAACATACAAGTTCAGCAATGGATCTATCATCAACACCACAACTTAAATACCTCCTATCAATTGAAAACTAAATGACTTTAAAATAATGCCCACATTAGGTACCTACCTATGAGTAAAGCGCGGAAGGAAAGGGCGGGGATATTATTTGTTCGTTTATCTTTGAAGTAATTAAGTACCTACCAGTGATGCCTTATCCCAAAAATAAAAATAAACCGTGTTTCAGGAGTAACAAACCATGTTTTATCATATTTTGGAGGATAAAACCAAACAAGTAAAACGTAAGCTTTTTATTGAGAAATGAAATAAGAAAACAAGGGTACGTAAACTACCTATAATTTTTCTTTAAGTGATGGAATTAAAAACCACACAAATAAAAACATAAAAAATGTTTTTATTTTTTACTCTTAGTGTTGTTTAATTTGCAGAACTTTAATTTAAATTATAATAATTAAAAAAATATAAACAACTTTGTAAAATAAAGTTTTTCAACAAAAAACGGATCTGCGTAGAAATGCGGCAAAAACCTAACAATATTTTAGCATCCCAGAGGAGTTCAATATTTTTCCAGAACTATTTTCGGTTGAAATGGTCTCAAGGTCGCGTTTTTGCCCTTTGCCATTTTCTTCGAAAACCGGATTTGTCTTGGAAATAATTAATGTTAATGTACAAAAATAAAAACAAATAATCAATTAACCAGTGCCCTAAACAAACGATACAGAAATAACTCAATAGAAATTAACATGCCAACTATGTAAATTGAAAGGGAATCCCGATCACATTTTCGTTTGGCTAAATACTAAAATGTCTTACATATTGTCTGTCAAATAACAGTGGAAAACATAGTAGGTCGTCACTGTTCTTCAAATGGCAATACTAAAATTATAACACATGGTGGAAAAGCTGTGTAACCTACAATTTTGTAAAAAAAACAAAGACATATAAAAGCGAGAAAAATATTTTTTCATTGCAATGTAGATACCCACTGATCTTAAAATTAGAATTGCATATAGGTATATTATCCCTTTGCGATTTTGTGTTAACACAATGAAGAAAAACAATATTGTAGTAAAATAAAAAGCAGTTTAAAATTTGCTTACATTTATTTAATTCTAGCTAAAAAGATGTACCTTATGATGAATAATAGCACTGATACATCAAAACTATCTATAGCTTTCAGAGTGTGACCCTTTTTTATTTTGCCTGGTGTTTCGAATTTACCCCCAATTGTTTCGCTCTCCTTGACAATTCGCCTGATGGTACTTTCTGTCTAATAAAATCATACTTAAAAATGTATCCGTGTTTAAAAATGTTATTAAAATAAAACTGAAAATATTTGTATTTAGGAAAATGTTTATAAAAATGTTACTTACAGTATTCTACATAAACAGTGTCATTGTCATTTTGACAGTAAAATTGATGTTGCCAGCCTACAATTTTTTTTAGTACCGGTTTTTATATTGTATACTCTTAGCGCCTCCGCCCACTGAGGCAACTGAAAACTCTCAACTGCCAACTGTCTTTGTATGACAATGTGATGGCCCGCACACTTCACAATCACACAAAACCCCGTTGTCAGTGGTAACGCAAGCGGTAGCTCCATCGTAACTCGCAACTGGCACTGCTGATTGCCGTGGGCGGCCGTTGCTAGTTGCCAGCTGTCAGCTGATTGTTCTTCGTCTATAGTTAAACAAGCTTTTTGACCAATCAAGACAGAGAAAACAGCCGGTTTTAGTTGGTTTTCAGTTGCCTCGTCAGCGGAGCGCCTTATTTGACAAAGTGCACGTTGCGTCGCCTCCTCATATTCTACTCTTTCATAGATGGCGCGCGTATAATTATTTTTCTTGTATATATGTGCAAACAATTATTTTTTCTTGATATTTCAAAGTATAACTTGTAAAAAGCCTTTATAAGTAAAAAAAAATACTATACGCGCGCCATCTACGAAAGCGTAGAATTTGTCCAAACGACCATTAGCAAATTTTACAGGAGGAGGAGATTTTCATTGCCGTCTGTTTCAACGCTAGCTACAGTAAATGCATAGTAAATGTTAAACTGGCTAGCTTTACACTTGTAGGTTTACGACTTCTGGCCAATTGGCACATTGGATTTTCAAAACGCAATGCATTGCAATGCATTTTGAAAATCCAATGAGCCAATCGGCCAGAAATCGTAAACTTACGCCCAGGCTAGCTTTACACTTGTAAGTTTTTTTGGTAAGTTTACGACTTCTGGCCAATGGGCACATTGGATTTTCAAAATGAAATATGCCCATTGGCCAAAAGTCGTAAATTTACGAAAAAACTTAAGTGTAAAGCTAGCCGATGAAGCTATTCCCGTAAAGGTAAAGTTCTGATTAATTTAAATAATTCTTAGTAAAGTGATTAATTAATTACCGTTTTTGAAACTTTATTTTAAGTTTTAAAATGGAGATTGAAGAAAAACTAAAATGGTCGTTTGGACAATTAATAACTAAGGTGACGATTGGTCAATAATATATACCACATGAATTTCGTACCTACGTAACTGTCACTAGTCAAAATGACAATGGCTGCTAATGACACCTGAGAGTGGAAATTCACGTCGTGAAATCCCCAACAAAAAAAATACTTAAAAGATTGAATGCTTACCTACATTATAAATCGAACTTACCTACAACGCGATATCACAATATGGTGATGATGTCTTTTAATCATTGACACCGGAGTAAGTACCCGCATTGGTTTTAGGTATAGGTAGGTACGATGATGGAGAATTATTTCAAAATATAATAATAGTTTTCAGTTTAGGCGAACCGCTCACTGAGGCAACTGAAAACTGCCAACTGGCAACTGTCTTTGTATGACAATGTGATGGCCCGCACACTTCACAATCACACAAATCCCCGTTGTCAATGGTAACGCAAGCGGTAACTCGCAACTCGCACTGCTGATTGCCATGGCCGGCCGTTGCTAGTTGCCAGCTGATTGTTCTTCGTCTATGGTTAAACAAGCTTTTTGACCAATAAAGACATAGAAACCAGCTGGTTTTAGTTTGTTTTCAGTTGCCAGCGTCAGCGGAGCGCCTAAGTCCTGAAAATTCTTAAATTTTATACGCGGACAACACCGACTTTCAAAAATCAGAGGCGGGACGGGAGCGGAGAGAGCGGAGATAACCATAGATTAGGGAGAGGAGGACAAAGGGGACAAGGATCTCTGAGCGGCCTGAGCCAGCCGATATTTTAGCTCTTTTAGGGAGTTCAA
Organism: Limnephilus auricula; assembly: GCA_951813805.1. NCBI lineage: Eukaryota > Metazoa > Arthropoda > Insecta > Trichoptera > Limnephilidae > Limnephilus > Limnephilus auricula. The sequence goes on along the minus strand of OX638388.1, from coordinate 17,463,984 downwards.
ACTCACCGTCAAGACCCTGATAATATATCTAATTAATGAATGGTAGTGATCCAGGAAACATTTTCATCTAACAGCTTTTTCAGTCGATTTCCAAAGGATAAGTACCTAAGCATTACGCCTATAGACTAGAGGCAGTGGAGCCCAAGATTCTGCGATAGAGAGGTGAACCATCACCCATACATAAATTCCCACTTACATTGAACGCAAATGGGCTCCGTGGCCCGGGGCTGCGAGACTCCCACGGCCGAAGGGGCGCAGGGGGCCATGCTCCCAGTCAGGGCCGGCCCTGATCCCAGTTAGAGGGATCTTCTCCCTCAACTGAAGGCAGAAACATGTTTACATTGCATTTGTGAAAAAAATTGACCGGTGCGGCCCTGGTCAGCGATCGAACTATAATAACGATTTTTTTTAAAACTCCTTAATATGCATAGTTTCTTTTACTGAAGATAAATCGAGAAACTAAACGAAACCTACCTATATAAAGAGAAGTGTCTGTATCGCACCGGGTGACTGCGTGGATATGATTTTTGTTGAAATCTACAGTTTTTATTCCAAGATTGATGAAGTTTTGCACACTTCACCTTGAAAACAAGAGAAGGTCACTGTCTAAATTTGGTTTCGAAAAACTCAGCGTACAGCCCGGGAAAGGCCGGGAATTGCAGGTAGTAAAATATCCTTCTGATGGACGATAAAAACACAGTGACAGTTCTTTCCCTCCAACTCCCTATAATACGAACATGGACATAATATTTTAAGACTGTAATATACAGGATGTTAAGGTACGTACTTGACTCACTTTAACCAGTAATTCCTGACATTATTTGGAGTAAAAAATGTAAATGAAATTTTGGTCTCCGGTGACATTTTTGATTTTTTTTTTCTCCAAAAACATAAAAAATAATAGGTTTTAGGTAGTGAGGGGCGGGTTAAGTAATGGGGCGGTAACGCGACTGTGTGACCAATAAGGTCACGTGAAATAATTTATTTTTTTTGTTTGATTTTGAAGAATAAATTTTTTGAAAAAAAAAATTGTCATAAAAAAAGTCACCGGAGACCAAAATTTCATTTACATTTTTTACTCCAAATAATGTCAGGAATCACTGGTTAAAGTAACTCAATTACGTACCTTAACACCTTATATATAGGTAAGTAAGTTCTTAGGTACCCCATTTTGTTTGTGAGCATTGCGATGTTTTATAACTTCAACGCCTTGTTATTTATTATGGCTGTCAATTGTTTTAAATTAGCAGTTTAAAATGATGTAAATCACTAAATAATCAAAGTGCATTCTAATAAAATGGGGATCTACCGTAAAACGTACCCATCTTGCAAGACAACAAATATTATTGTGTTGACGTGTTATGTCTCAAAAACCTTTTTATTGTAGGTACCTATGTATCTAAATAATAATTTGATTATTTTTAAAGCCCCGTTTTAGGTACTGCGATTGCTTGGGCCCCGGGCCCAATGATTTATACCTCCCTGAACCCACCCCTCTCGGCGGCCCTGTCTAAGGGCATGCGTTCCGGGGCACCCTTAGGAGGTTTCTCACTATCCTCCCAATAGCTTATTCATACTACAACGAATATTATTAAAAATAAAATACTCGCAGTGTATAGCCACTATTCATAGGTTCGAGTACCAAATTATAAACTCCAACTTAATAAATAAATAAATCGTAAATCGAAAATATTCGTTATTAGTGTAGATAAGCTATTGGGAGGATGGTGAGAAAACCCCTTAGACTAGGGGGCTTGGGCTCATGCCCCACGTGCCTATAGGGTAAAGACTGAACTGCATGGGGGTCCTGAGAGGCCCAGCAGAAGGGGGGAGGGGGGCAGTCAGCATTTGCTGAAATGCTGACCGTTAGATCAGCCTTGTCCCCCTCCCTTGTATAAGTTTGCTGGTTTGCTGACTGCCTTTTGAGTTTTAGATCAGCCCCTGATTCTAATAACAATTTAGCGGAAATAAGCGGAAGAAGCCGGTAGTGTAGCGGGTGTAGCGGTGTAGCGCGGTGTGGCGAGGTGCGGGTGCGATGCGGTTGCGGTGCGGTTGCGGGCGGATTGCGGCTGTAAAGGCAGGTAGCATGCAGTTGGTTGTTTGCAGTAAGTACTCACGAAGCAGTGTCTGGCGGCGCCTATGATGGCCTGCAGCAGATGCGCAATGGCTGCTAGACTGGCTGCTCGCCAACGCCTCCCACGGCCGGAACCGCAGCTGCGGAGATATCAACACATTATATCGGTCCTACTGTCCTACTCCAGCGGGGGAATCTAATAATGACCGGACACCCGACCGCTCAACGCTTGTAACATCATGCATCAGCTGACTACAGACTGGATTGCATACATGAAACACACTCTGCACTGCATACTAAAAATTAAAGTACTAAACTGTGCTACTACTGCGGCGGATAAAACATCAACACATGCCTACCTAGTACCTAGTACCTACACACATAATATTATCCGTCAGATTGATAAGAAGAACAGAACTTCGGGTGAGCCGAACTCTTCCGAGCGACAGACGAAGGCAGTCCGGCAGTCGCTGCTCGCTGCAGGTTACTCGTTACTCGTTATCTCGACATGTTTACATTCCTCACTTCATTCTCTGTGTAAAGAAATTTTACCTAGATAAACTCTACTATTTTATGGTGCACAGATAATTTTTGAATTACCAAACCGTCAATACAATGCGTGAATACACAACAACTTTATTAATTGCTAAAATGTTTGTAATTACCTGCGTAAATAACCTCGGGGACGGCTAGCGCGGTGTAAACAGAAAACACTCGCATGCAGCGAGACACAAACTTGGCTATTACTTCGTGCGCGGAATGAATTCCATTACATTAGTTGGGTTTGGCTGTCACTTGGAGGCACCGTCTACCGACTGCTATAAGCTGACTGCATCATGTCGCTTGGTAGATGTTGAACATCAGAGAAAAACTCGCGAATTGATGTCCAGTGATTTTTGGCTCGACTTCTAGCGCGTTCTTAGCCCGTACACGCCCGGGCATGTATGTATGTTGCGATTTATGGATGTATTCAGTGTATTCGCGCGTTTATGTCGACTTGGCGTAATCTAAACACGGAATAATTCGCTATTTCCCAACCCGTATGTTTTAGGTTCTAATATTCCTTCTTATTTTCAAGTGGGTGGTTTAAAAATAATATCTAATCTAAGCCCTTAAAGAAAGTGGTGTTTGTACACAAACGTTACTTGTTTGTACGCAGACTTACAATTGAACATTTACTGAAAACGTCCTTGGCGAAAATGATTATTATTACTACGAGGAGTTGTGTGTAGATAATATGTAAAACACATAAATATTATATACCTAACTACCTATATGTATATAATATTTATGCGTTTTACATAAATATTATATACATTTATATACCTAACTACCTATATGATATTATTATAACTTCTTAACTTTCTACTACATTAAGCCTCGATTACATTGAACGAGTCTACAAGATACTAGCCGGCGAATTCAATATCTGCTAGTAAACTCGCTCAATGAAAACATATTTACTAGCTTACTAGCAGATAGTGAACAATTCGAAGTTTACTAGCAGATAGTGAATTCGCCAGCTAGTAGCTCGTAAACTCGTTCAATGTAATCGAGGCTTTATAATAGGTAACTAGCTGGGTAGGTACCGGAGCTTACTTGATATACAGCTTTGTAATTAAGTACCCCATCTATTTATATAAGGGTAAAATATTACATAATAATCGTGCGTCAAGTAGATTCTAATTTATTCAGCCATATAAAAAATCATACCATCAACAAAACCTTGAACATATTAAAATATCTTGTGTGAATGTTTGCCTACATCATAGGTACATCATATATGCCCCACTTTTAAAGTAAGACAGCTATTTTTTGTAAACCAGGACATTTTTCAGAAAAATTGTTTTTGAAAATGAAACTTTATATTTATATCATGTCCAAATTTTATTCCCGATTTTACCATATTTGGATAACCGGTTCGTTGTCGCTTTCTGAAAATGTGTGATGAAATTGGGTACCTATGGGTGTTTTTGGAAATAGATTTATGATTATTGATTATTATTAGGCCTTTGAATTTTTTTGGTACTAGCTTAGGATAACGACTAACCAGGTAACCAGGAAAGAAAGTACTGTACTGATAAAGCCAGTACGAATGGTCATCATACCCTACAGTCTACGCCAGTGGTCACCAACATACAGCCCGCGGACCGTATCCGGCCCGCCAAAGATTTTTATACGGCCCTCCAAAAACTCCCGATTTATTGCGGATAAATAATTCATTTAGGATATAATATACTAATTGTATAGATTTTATTATTTGGTTGTGAATTCACGGCAGCTATATTTCAATTAATTAATCGGAATTTGATTAGGTAGTGGACCCAACGTAAAACAATACTTATTATATAATATACAATTTGGGTGGCGGGTATGGGTACCGCCGCCCCGGGACCCATTTATTGGACGACTAACACCTCCGCCACAGGTCACTCCAAGTGGTTCGCTACGTTTGGTGACTTAGCAGGAGTGCCCGGGTTCATGGGTTAGGTTTGTCCGGGACTTGGGAGCGGATGCGTCTGCCGACCATCTGCATGGCAGGCCGGATCGGGAGAGACTGGTTGGGGGAGACCTTTTGATCTCTCCTGCCGGACCCTCTCGACCCATCGCCTTGCACCGCAGTGGGAGAGTTGGCTTCACATGTCCATCACTCATTTATCCCCAGATTCCTTCCCACCCCTTAAACCTTTTTCATTCCCAGGACTTCCTCTCCTTTGTTCCCTTAAAAAACCCTCCACACAGCATCTTCAAAGATGACGCCTTCTGTGTGGAGCTAATGTAAAAAAAAAACACAAGGTTTTATTTGAGATAACCAGATTTTTCGGTGTTTTCGGAGAATTCTTTGTTGAAGGCGACCATATTCGCCATGTTCGTTACTGGAAAATTCCCAGGACACTTTCATTTCTGTTACAATTCTAAGAACGTAGTGGAGGCAAGATAAAAAGGTAGTTCAGGCAAAACAGAGGCCGAAACGAAAATATTTAGTTGCATTTCAAATTTAGCAGTTTACGGTACAGCCGAACTTTAAGACCGCCTTGAAGATGGTATATTCCATTGTAATTACTAACTTTAAAATGAACGTAAGCGCCTACTTTTCCCCCAGGGCCTCCTGTATGGAGCTAATGTAAAAAAACACATGTTTTTATTTGAGATATTCAGATTTTTCGGCGATTTCGGAGCGCAGTTACTGACTTTAAAGTGAACGTAAGCGAAAGAGAAAGTTGCGAAAAAACATACGCGCGACGGAGAAAGGCGTGGACCCCTTGACACTATTCTTTCCTGAAACTCGCCTATTGCGACGATTTCTGATCAACGTCAGGATGGTCTTAATGTTTGGCATGTTGATACTGTACACATCGCTTTATTATCGTGATAGCTTGAAGTAGAGTGATTAGTGCATATTTCTACATTATAATAAATATTTTTCTATCGTAAAATAAGCACATAAAATTTTAAATTTGAATTGGATTCTAATCGTAATATTTTTTTTTCATCTGGAACCCCCCCCCCAGGTTTTCAAAAAATTCAATCCGGCCCTTTTATCAAAAAAGTTGGTGACCACTGGTCTACAGCAACAACAAACATCAAGTAGTGGTGGACTAAAAATACGCGCCATAGGAATATCAGACACACACATTCTATATATACGCTATGTTATAGCCGATGTAATACAGACTACAAATGTATGGCGATGAGTTTACTCGATCGGCACTCTATTCATTAGCAGAAGTACAGTGTTCAGTATTGTATAGGTACGGAATACTGGTATACAGCGGAACATTCAAGAAACAGAGGTAACACCATGCCCCGGGCCAACTAGGTACAGTGTCAGTTCAGTAGCAGTAGTGCATTAATATAGTTCCAAGTCTGAAGGTCAAGGACTAACAGGGTCACAGTAATAAGACGTCGGTACCGTTTGGCACATCAATGATCATTGATCAGTGGTCATTATGTTGATTGTTTAGCACGCGACTCCTCCACCAAGCACCGACTCGAATCAATGACGATGAAAGTGCTTTTCCGCAATGCCTACAAGACATATTTGAGACACAACAAATCGAATTTATTGAATAACACAAGTAATAACAGCTAAAAATGGCAATATATCGGTTTTGAAATCTTATATTATCCATACTCTTTGTTCGCAACACTATACCTGATTTGGAGGAATGAATGCTTTCAACCAATGTAGCAACCACATACACCAGCTAGTTCCGGGCACGTCCATGGGTACTGGCTGCCAGCAGCCATGGCTGCTTGCGAAATAGCCACGTATCGCCGGCGATCTTTGGCTGCCTAGTGCGTTAGCTTGAATAACATTTTCATACAAATTTAGGCCTGGTTACCTAGTGCGTTAGCTTGAATACCATTTTCATACAAACTTAGGCCTGGTTACCTAGTGCGTTAGCTTGAATACCATTTTCATACAAATTTAGGCCTGGTTACCTAGTGCATTAGCTTGAATACCATTTTCATACAAATTTAGGCCTGTCTGCCTAGTTCGTTAGCTTGAATACCATTTTCATACAAATTTAGGCCTGGTTACCTAGTGCGTTAGCTTGAATACCATTTTCATACAAATTTAGGCCTGGCTGCCTAGTTCGTTAGCTTGAATACCATTTTCATACAAATTTAGGCCTGGTTACCTAGTGCGTTAGCTTGAATACCATTTTCATACAAATTTAGGCCTGGTTACCTAGTGCGTTAGCTTGAATACCATTTTCATACAAATTTAGGCCTGGCTGCCTAGTTCGTTAGCTTGAATACCATTTTCAAACAAATTTGAATATCGTGCTGGCTGCGCAGCCTGGCTTTCTACAGCCTGGTGCGTCCCTATCAGCATGAAATCAAAATCCTACTATAAAAATAATAAATAATCTTGTTTCATTCTAAAAAAAAGAATTTCAAACAAAAAACCCGATTCTAAAAATATTCATATCCAACATTCCGACCCCTGGATTTTTAATGTATGTACCAATTAGTCAAATTAACTGAATAAAAGTACTTACATTGATGTCACAACATATTTTAGAATTAATTTTCAATTCGTTTGAGGTTCATGTTTTTTACGATGATATATGCATAATATTTACCAGTTTGAACACGAGTAATTATTATGCACTAGCATTTTACATGAGGGCGAATTCGTGAATTTACATATAAAATTATAGTTTGTTTGTGAAAGTTGTTAGTTTTCTTAAATTCATCGACATTTTACCGTTAATAAAATAAATTACTCATTTAGGGAAACTTGTAATAACTATGTATAGGTATTTATAACTATACCTCCGTAAGTAATAAATACCTATACATAACATATTATTTAAAAAGTGGATGACCTAGTAATTAACATAAATATAATTTTTAAACATTTAACGTTATTATACAGTATAGATTTCTTAAATATTATTTACCTACACATACATCTAACAACAAACAAATTACATTGAGGGGGTTTCTCACCATCCTCCTAATAGCTTATCCATACTATAACGAATATTATTAAAAATAAAAATAAAATGCTTGCAATAGTTAGAAAACTCGGCCAACTTATCCAATATATAGCCACTATTCATAGGTTCGAGAACCGAATAATAAACTCCGACTTAATAAATAAATAAACCGTATATCGTAAATCAAAAATAAATTTTATAATATGGATAACCTATTAGGAAGATGATGAGAAACCCCCTGAGTTACATGCCTAGGTACAACTACAATAATTATATTATTTTAATTTTAAAAAAACATCAATCTTTCTATGCACCCTGTAGTCTGTACATTGTACAGTTGTACGGATATAATATACAGGGAACCGGAAATAATAAAGGTACTTCGCACGGCCTTGATCAGTGGCGTAGCTCGAAAGGATTAATTGAATATTATTATACACGCTACAAAAATGGATATTTATACTGAGATCTTAAATTTTACAATAAATGTCAGAGTATCGATATATATTTTATCGATGATGTCGGTAACTTGTCACAGTTCCCGAGCAGTTCGTCAACGAATAACAGTTGATGGACACTGATTGTTTAGAATTTATTCGATGTGTTTGTAAGATAGCGATCTGCAATCGCGGTCGGGAAAGATGACAAGTTATCGACATTATCGATAAATATTGTATCGATCGACGGTGCGTTACCCATAAGTAGCTACATGAGATAACATTTATTATGGAAAAAATGTCATGCAAACAAATAACGTGACGAACTCACCAAAAAGTCCACTTAGATTTTTCTTTTTCTTCCAATAAGATACCGAGTTATTATGATTGTTGTAAAAACAAGATGCAGGTGGCACCTAGTTCTGGTGTTTACTACGCTGTGCAGATGCAGATACTACTGTGTTTACGAACGCTCAGACTGATGCTGGCCATATTTTACATTCACACGACATGGGTACATATTCATGTGCTTGACATTTTCATTCTCAGCAGTAACTACAAGGTGGAAAGATTGTCACGATCAATCAAATCACATGCGGAGTTAATTAGATGTTTGTTCCATATCGCCTTGCCTGCTCAGTCGCTGGGAACTGTGTTACGAAGAAAATACTCAGCGGGTGATAAAGCATGAATTTATTATGTTCAAATACATTATACATGAATACTTACGTGTGACTTGACAGATAGGCTGCTGATTAAGACGTGCGCGTGTGGGAAGGTGGTACTTGTAAGTATTCTTGCAAGCTTCCGCGTGGGGTCCCGGGTCACTCGCGATCGATATAATGTTGCACTCGCGAGCAGAAATTTACAAATTATCGGTAATCATTTTCCGACACTCGCGGCACTAAACAATTGAAATTCAAATGTCCAATTAATGATAATATGAATATCACCGCACTGATTCACTTGTGGCTAGCGCGTAGCACGGTCGTAGCAAGTGTTTGTCATCTGATGGTGGACTGTTCGGTGTTCAGTGTTCAGTGGGGGGGGAGTGATCATCGCTGATCGTCCGCGGCTGCGGGGGCTGCGGGGGCGGGGGGCACTGGAGGGGCGGACCCCGGGGGAGGACGCATGTCCCACTCGCGGCACATGGCACTGTCTAGGGCTGCTTCAGGAAGTGTGTGGACACCAGCCGGTAGCTCAGCATGGGCGGGCGGGCACTGTCCGCATCTTCCTGTACCTGGAATCCAACAACACCTTTTTGTTACTACATATTATGAAGAATTTTTTTAATACAAAATATAAACATAGAGATAACTGATAACAGAGTAATAATTAAATAATACATGTCTAATATACGAAACATTTCATATTCCTATTTTTTATTATTTAAATGTGTAGGAACTTCAATAAAAAGCTGTACTGTGTGTATGGGAGAAGGTGTTATTTATTAAGTTAGGTACTAAGAACATATATTTTTTAAATTTTGTTGATGTTTTTATCATGTAGTTTTAATTTTAAATAAAAGTTTTATTTTTGTTTTGTTTGTTTTCTTATCAGTTGTTTTCAGAAAAAAATTGTTAATAATAATGATTATTAACAATTTTTTAATGTCTACCCTGAACCCTGAATAACAATTTAATAAATTAGAGCGGTAAATATCCAGATACATTGAAACTGGACACCGGGTAAACTTAAAATAATTCAAAATCTGGTCGTTTGATGGTCAATAGATATCGCTAATTTAATTATTTTAGGATAAAACACTTTTTTATGTTATGCTTAAAAATATTAATTGTTTGTTTGCACCTGAATAATGTACATACGGTATATGGATATGATTATGAATACATAGTTTTGTCCGCATACAAATTCAACTCTTTCAAGAAAAGCATGCAAATACAACATTGAATCGGTGATTCGATCCAATATTACCAATTTTAGATTCTTAGGTTCATAGTTTAGGTTAAATAAGCGCCTCCGCCCACTGAGGCAACTGAAAACTCTCAACTGCCAACTGTCTTTGTATGCCAATGTGATGGCCCGCATACTTCACAATCACACAAAACCCCGTTGTCAATGGTAACGCAAGCGGTGACTTGGGACTTGCACTGCTGGTTGCCCTGGGCGGCCGTTGCTAGTTGCCAACTGTCCAGCTGATTGTTCTTCGTCTATGGTTAAACAAGCTTTTTGACCAATCAAGACAGAGAAACAGCTGGTTTTAGTTGGTTTTCAGTTGCCTCGTCAGCGGAGCGCCGAAGAGAAAAAAGAAAATCTGACGAATCAATAACAATGGCCGCCAAGTGAACAATCAATTTAAATTTTAACGAAAAAGTATGTAAATCTTTTATTTTGAATCGATATAGGTGTTTCTCATTATTATCAAACTGATTTTTTTGTGTTAATTTGTGTGTATTAACCGTGTCCATCAGTTTATCTAAGATTTGGATATTTGTCGCCGCGCGCCGCCCCTGGCCACAGTCTGCACAACTGCACACATGGCATACACAGGGCGAGGGCGAGGGCGACTAAGGTGAAGTGGAAGGGCACCGCTGGCTATCAACTTTTGACACTGAGTGGCAGGTTCGACCTTCAGAGCACATTGCGCTGCTCTCTGACTGTGACGTCACCTGTACCGGCCCAACCAGAATATGCATCGCGGACCGATCAGATTTCAATTAGAGTAAGTACCGAGTAATGTATACCGTGGTTGCTATTCGGAAAAATAAGTAAATTTGTAATTTCGTGCAGTCAGGATGTCACTCTAGTTATTTTGGCTACTGTAAAATTAATTTACTGGTTCCTCTTTTGGCAGCAAGATTCACACATATATCGCATACAATATAATAATATTGTACATTAGTATCTAGTGTTATAGTTTATTAGTCGGTCGTATGTGACGCCATCTTTCTAGTATCTATTCTTTCTTGTGTCACTTTTGTTTTGATACAGCTAGAAGGAAGAGGACGACCGTCGATGACATACGTACGAGCTCTCACTGGAAATAGTACAGATTGATTGATCTCTATAAGTCATTAAAACTATTTATTGCAAACTCCCGTCTTAGCTTGTGATAATTTATTGTAATAGTCGGAAAGGTAATTTTTTCCGATGTCACAAAATAAATTAATTAAAAATAATCAATAAAAATTATTTATTAATTTAGAATTAAATTTGATTAGGTACCTATTACACATTTACGTGTCCGTAAAAATCAATAATATAATTGGTTAATTACCTTGAGATACGAGTGTGACATTTTCAAAATTATAACTGAGGTATGTGTTTGTGTATGAAGGTACAGAATATATTTTTATTTTATTTTTTGATTCAGTAGAAAGAATATTTCACGGTTTTCATCCTGGCAAGTCAAGTTGCATCTTTTGAATTTCACCTGTATTTTCACCTCCGCTGACGAGGCAACTGAAACCAAACTAAAACTGGCTGGTTTCCAAGTCTTTATTGGTCAAAAAGCTTTTTTAACCATAGACGAACAGCTGGCAACTAGCAACGACCGGCCACGGCAATCAGCAGTGCTAGTCGCAAGTCACAAACCATTGACAACGGGTTTTTGAGTGATAATGTAGTGTGCGAGCCATCACATTGTCATACAAAGACAGTTGCCAGTTGACAGTCTTCAGATGCCTCGTCAGCGGAGCCCCTTAGGCGATCCATTAGGCTCCGCTGACGAAGCAACTGAAACCAAACTACAACCGGCTGGTTCCTATGTCTTGATTGGTCAAAAAGCTTGTTTAACCATAGACGAAGAACAATCAGCTGACAGCTGGCAACTAGCAACGGCCGGCCACGGCAATTAGCAGTGCCAGTCGCGAGTCACTGCTTGCGTTACCATTGACAGCGGGTTTTTGAGTGATTGTGTAGTGTGCGGGCCATCACATTGTAATACAAAGACAGTTGCCAGTTGACAGTTTTCAGTTGCCTCAGTGAGCGGATCGCCTAACAACCAGTTTTGTTAGAAATTAAAAGGTATAATATCTAATATCATGTTTTGAGAAGTCTAAAACGATGGGTACCTATCAGTATCGATTGTGGAGTATCGATGACGAATGTTCTACCCCTCTAGTAGTGTACCCCATACCCCATCCCTAGGGCATGCGAAGCGACGCCATGCTTTATTTGTAAAGGTGCGCTTTCAAATACGAGACCTTTGGAGATTTTGCCGGCTTATTTGAAATGACGGTGCGCGTCAAATTGAATGACTCTTTTTACTTAGATTAGATCAAGTAAACAAAAACCCACGTGTTTTAGCGTTTGTACGCACACCGTATTTAATTAGACTCAATGCTGTAGTATTATGTACGTAATAGGACGAGTAAATAGCAATGCTAAAACTTGTGTAGATAATGCGAACTAAATATAGGGATGTTGTCATCGTCAGTCTGAAATAATCTCTAACGTACGTACCTACTCATTTACGTAAGTATTATAATGCAACTAAAAAAATAAAAAAAATGATTTTAATAAAATATTTTTGGACATCAACAGGGAAAATCCAAGGTGGAAAGTGAATGAATGACATAAAAATGGAAGAACTGAATAAATTAATGAAACATTTTAAATCGTCAGTCAACAGAGTTTACTAGAGATATACATCAGAACTTAAATAAAAATGAAGACCCCAAAAATCACTAGACTGCAGTGACCAAGTAAAAAAAAGTAATCTTTAGTGAACTATAACAACAATCCCGCTAAACAAATAATAAATTGCCCAATGGCGTTGTGTTAGACAATAGATCCTGAGTCCGGGTCCCAGTTGCGACCGTCACCTTTTATATTTCTGTGTCTTGTTCGGTTTCATGTTTCGCTTAGATTTGTTAGTATTATATCTTATCTTCTTCAATGATATATTATATTGATGGGTATAACCTTCAAAAGTTATTCCAGTAAAAATACAATAATAAGTTTTCAATTGAATTTAAAAGAATCAAAGGACAGGGTTATTAAAACAATATGAAAGGAGTATTGAGCCCAAAGGACATACTCCACGGAATCTACGGAGAAAATTTATGCTAAAGAAGAACTATCCCCAAGAAATTAACAACTTCTCTGGTTACCTAAGTCAACAAAATCTATTGGATATAAATATTTATTGTATTTCTTCGGCATTAACTGTGTCACAATTTCTAGACATTTGGTTTTGAAAAGTTTTTTCTATGTACTAACATTTAAGTAACATAGTACATAGTCATAGTTATAAAAGCTTTATTTTCTAAACATGTAAGTAACTACATAGAAAATAAAACGTTTTTTAAAACAAAATATATTTGGACGAAGGACGAACATGTTTTACAAAGGAAATCGACGACTCCCCTGTAATTCGCATAAAATATACAAACTATATACCACTTTAGAACTGAGCCCTTGCCCGGAATAATGTTGTATCTAACAATATTCTTGTTTCGAGAAAAATAGAAAAAACGAAACCCCTTTTTTTTCATAACATTTTATATTTAAAATACAGTAAGCATACAATTCTTAAGACTTTTAAAGGAAAAGTTGTGAAAAGGGGCCATTAAATTATAACTTATTGCAAGAATTTGTGCTGAATTCGTGGTAAAATGTTGTATATGAAAATTTCACATATAACATTATTCAACAAAACTTTTTTTTTAACTTTTCTGACCCTCGAGAAAGCACCATGCTCTTCTAACATCAATTTAAATATGCCATTGATGCATTTGAGCTTAAAAAGCAAAAATAATATATGAATAAATGAAACTATTTACAATCGAGATTTTGTCTTGAGATCAACATACAGCATTATTCCACAAAACTGTTTCAGTGGCTAAAAAGCAGCCTTAACAATATTTTTTCTAGACGAATTCTACTTTTATGCATTCTTCAGTTGAAGTGTACTCAATTGAAGCCATCATACGTTCGTTTTCTCCACTTATTCCCGTGAATTAAACCAATCTCCTTGATTTCGATTAACGGCTTTATGCAAAATTCTTCCACAAACCTACGTTTAAAATGCCTAACAAAATTTCATTACCATAACCCCCTATCTTAAAAGATGCGTAATAATATGCCCAACATTATTCCATCAATAACTCAACATTGATAATTTTGTTGAATACAACATTATTCCGGGCAAGGGCTCAACTGTAGACGTTACATGTCATGACAACGATACGAATATATTTTTTAAAATCTCCATTAAATTATTACTGAAAAGCACGCAAATCAAAGAATTTTTTTTTGAAATGATATAATAACAATACGTAAACACGAATGCGATAGAGAATGGCGAGCTACTTTCAAGCAACGCGATCGCCGCTCGTCTGTACCTTCCATACTATTATTAGTGTTTGTAAACGCCGCTAAGCGCTACGCTAGCAAAATAGTATGACAGGTAGCGGGTAGCGGCGATTTAGTAGCTTGTAAGTAGCTGCGTGAACGAAGGGCGTTATAATAATAATGTTTGGATGATTTTTATAGCGCCATTTTCGTGAGAAAATCACCTCAAGGGCGCTTAAAACGGATAAGCTATCAAGAGGATGATAAAATACCCCCTTAGTCATTGAGTTACTTCAATGCCCTAAGTTTAATAATGACATTCGGCTGTAGATACTAACAGACGGGAAAGGGTCCAGCCGATAGCGATGGGATAAGAATTGGACCAAACTTTAAAGAATTTACTAGGAGCTCACGCGAACTTAACCCAACCAAGATACTTAAATTCACCTCTGAGAAAGTCAATGAAATGGTCAGCGCCATTTTGTTTTTTGATAGTTGAAAGGCCCCGTTAAATGCCGATTTTTAATCTATTTCAGATTTTGAACAATTGTGATCAGCAAAGGAGGACAACTGTCATGTTCTTATCAGCTTATTACAGTTTGGTAAAAAGCTAGAATCATCGTTTAAAGGGGACTTTGCAAATGTAAAAAAAATGGCACCGAATGGCAATTCGATGACGATGAATTTAAATTAAAAATAATTAAATTATTAATTTAAAGATTTGAATTTCTGTGAAACAACTGGCTCGATTAATTCCTTTTAAATTAAGAACTGTGTATAATTTTATATAAATACATTATTTAGATTAAATAGTTGCGAGGACTCACACCTCTCCAAATAGATTTGTTTGTCTTTTTATGAGAACTAGAATTTAGTTGGAAGAATTATCCATAGATAATTAATTTCATAGTAAGGGCAAATTCCTCTCAGAGCAAGGAAATTTAATAAATAGCCTGTTTTTTAGGTTTTATTTCTCTCTCAACAATAGCTTCTCGACAAGTAAACAAATAAACTCCTTGGTCTGGTACGGGTAGTTTGGGCTCACTGATATTCACAATGTAATTGGGAATAGTGCAAATAAAAACACAAATCTTTTTAAGTTTCCTGAAGATGCGTTATTATTTTACAAGTTCCTTCCTCCAAAACATTTACAAACTGAATTTTTTTTATTATTAAACAGCCCTATTTATACCGATGCTTACTCGCTGTAGTATTCCGCCATGCACAATAGCAATTAGCAGAAAACGTAATGTTTATAAATAAACTTATTGATGGTAAAATAGCGATAAACATCGATCGTCGCGTTCCGGCGTAACCTTGGCTTGTTTCCGTCTTATTCGGAACAGCGTTTTATAAGAAACGCGTAATAAAATTACCTAGTTTCCGGATACAGTGCAAAAAATGAATAAAAAGTTTTCCGATTTAAAGGCCGTTATGTTTCCTTGCTATTACTTTTACGTTATAGTTGGTAATATTATTTCATAATATTATCAAGATCAAATGTTGTTTGATTAATTTCTGTTCATTCACAATGTATTAATTAAAAATAATATATTTTAAATTCAATTAATAGGAAAGTTCCATACTCTCAGAATCGCCCTGGCATAAGACCACCATTCTGAATTGAAAATTTGTTGCTTAAAATGGATTTGGCTTTGTTTGGTGACCAGATCTAAAAAGCCAGGAATTTCCCCACATTTGTCCTCCTCTACGTTCCCCCAAGGTTAACAACAACGACACAATACTACATTCTACTGCAGTATACATAAGCGGAATTACATTGTTGTGATATTGTGATATAGAGATGTTTAATGTTAACTTGGTGAATTTTGTAGAAAACCTACATGAACACCTCATTATTTGTAAATCACATTTTTAAATTTCAGGTAATACAAATAATAATTATATACCCACTTGATCCACCATTGTACCTAAGTAATTATAAACCAGAAAAAACGAGGTTTTGTGAGTTTTTGACCATATTTTTTTGTGAATTTTATAAATTTTTTTTTTTACGCACCAGATTTTCAGGTCCGGGTTTAGTTTTTCCTATGGGAAAACACTTTTCCATATAAATGATCATTTACTAAATCCACGTTATGCAAATGTATTATATAAGTATAATTAATACAAAACAATACAAGAACCACATGTTAATCTACCAAACATAACATAAATGGGAACATAATTCACCGACTCCCATTGACCAAGTGATTATACTTGGTCGATGCCGACTCCAGATATTTTCATATCAGAGGGTTCGGCTCGGTGGATTTCCTAATTTGACCGATAAATCCTATAGATCCCTCAATATAAATATTTAAAAAATCTTTCGTAATCCTACATGTATTTAAAATGACTGATTTTTTGCATTTTTATATACAAATTCTTTAACAAATCTAATATGCCTAAATTTTTAATGAGAGAGCTAGGTATAATGCCAGTAGCCGAAATAACAAATGGTAATTTTTTTATTTTTTTATTTTTTTATTACATTATTTATTTTTACTTGTCGATTACCAAACTAAGTAAATATCTTGTTTTGGTTGCAGAATAGAATCGATACGCGACAGTGCCAGCGAATTGCGACGTACATGTAGGTACTTACCAACTACGCATCGGAATAATATTCCCTCTCAACCCTGATCCAACCCCTTTCCTATTATTAGTCCAAGCGATGACCGTTAATAAAATATTAACCAATAGGTTACCTGCACCAAATAAGTACTTGGCATTAACACAAGTGGATAAATTTGATAAAAAAAAAACTATCTGGTAATCTTGACTCCATTGATACGTTCGACCCAAACATCACTTAGGATTTAGTTTTGTGTGTGTTGGAGCACATAACACTTCCAACAATGTCGTGTTTGCCAAACGTCACTGAGAAACAGCTTTTTGTCTCGCTTACACACACTTATAGTTTTTAGCGAAAAAATGGTGAAAAGTGTACCTACACTATCGTCGATTATTTTTACAGATTCGAACAAAGGTGATGTGTTCTTTAATTATTTAAAACTTAATTTTTTCCATTCGTATTCACTGGAATTTTCTTTTCTGAAGTCGTATAAGAAAAGCATTACAAGTGTAATATTGTGTAAAACATGCTGTGTGCAAACAATGCATCTGTGTAAGTAGGAACCGCTGTGTGATTTTAGATTTTTTTTATTTGTTTTAGGTGTGTTACGCCGTGTTGCGCTACCTCCTTCTTTAGCCAACGTTTCGGACAACGTTACAGTGTCCATCATCAGGGCAGATGTGCACCCCAAAAACAAATTAAAACATTTTAAAAAAGGTACTACTATGTTCGTTTTTAAGTTATTTTTTTTTTATAATTTTTTTTTTTAAGTTTTCAACTTTGTGTAGGGAATAAGTTAAATTTAGTGCTCGTTGACAAAAGCGATAGGCAGGTAAATCTGTAACCCACCGATTCGAGAAACGTAAATCTATGTATCACGATATGCGGAAAGACGGGAAACTGGTGAACCTACATCACATTTGGAGTTGATTTTGTGGTATAAATAAAGTCCAAAGTTGGCATTTTTTGGTCAAATTTAAAAAAAAACTATTTAAAAAAAGTCTTTTAAAATAGTCGAAACGTAGACACAATTTTAGTTGAGGAAAAAAGTAAAAAAAAAAGAATAAATCAAATTGCTCAGGTCGAGAAAATAAGTTTTTTGGGTTCTGATTTTCCGGTCACCGAGTATAATAAATTAGAGTAAATAAAACCAGTGAACGCAAAACGCACTCGTTGACCTATTTTATTTTGTTAATCCGGCATTATACGATCAGCTTTCGTTTCATTGATCAGTAATAGACAGACTAGGTCTGGAAAGTAAATTGAGGGAAGAGAGAGAGAAGAACACCCAACTTCTGGGCAATGAGTCACTGCGCCAACTGCCAGAGGAATCGTACTAGTCCTATGAAATGGTTTTCTAATGCAAATCGTAGCCATTTCTAGTGCAAACTGGTGATATTAATTCCCGAACGCAATTCCGCAATAATAACGTAGTATTTTTTGTTTGTTTGCGTAATATATTATGATATTATTACAAAAAACATGAAGTAATATTTTTTCTCGGAATCGCCAGGAAATCATTAGATGTTACTTTTTAAACTAAACATTTTTTGTAAACAGTGATTAGATTACGTACGAATAATTCGTGATTAGGTAATTAAAATTAGTATTAAAAATAATTCATAACATAAAGAGCTCAATTAACCCCTTGGGTTTAGAATAAACCTACATAATATTGGCATCTTATTTACAAAATCAGTCAGATTAGAGATTTATTTAGAAATATTCCGGTTTGATATAAATTTTGAATGCATTATGGTAAATTTTCCAACGCATAGCGAACGCTAAAACTGTTTATATCACAATAAAAAATAAGACATAATGAGTTTTATAAGGATACGAGTAGTGTAGTGACAAGTGTGGTGGCAGATATTATGATACAAAGTAACTCAATAGTAGGTATATTTCGTGGAAAATACGCAAGTATATTATCTCGAGTGGTAAAATTCAATCGCCTAATAAGGACGATGTCGTATTGAAAACGTTTAGTTAGTAACAGCATTAATAATGTATCCATGAATGTAGGTTAATACCCTACGTAGAATGTACGTAAAAGAAGAAGAAAAAACAAAAGGAATTAGACAAAATATGAAAAAGAGACAAAGTATCCAAAAAGAGATAGATCGTCGATGTTAAGAGCGATTGACCAGCAGCTGAGAATAGAAGTTTAAAAATGCCTGAAACTGTACAGGGAGGTTCCAATGAGAAAGATCGATTATTCCCCGTATCAAATTTTTTAAATAAAAAATTTAATATCGATTTATTTCATTAAAAACTTGCTTTAATATATACATATCTACATTCAAGTAAGTAATAAAAATGCTCAAAACACACGATGATAAATTGTTACATATCATGTACTCCTTATAAGTATTTTTTGATCATAAGTATTTATGATTTTTCAATAATGTGTAAACAAAATAAGGGTGTAAAAAAAATTGAAATATTTTAGTTTGTAAGACCTTAAATAAATAGAAAAACTGCGGTATTTTTGTCACAAAACACGTACTCGGATTTATTTTTTAATGATTTGAATTTAACTAATATTTTTTTTTAAAGTGTGTTGACTAGGTTATGTATTGATTTATTTTGTTGTATGATTATATGATTTGAAATTTGTTTTGTTTAATAGAATCTATCGTTTGAGAATTTAACAAAACTGCCAACGAATAACGGTATAACCTTTGTATATTAAAAATACATTTAGTTTTTCAAAATTTTAAAACTGCGTGTACCAGATAAAATAATAATCTTTCAAGATCAATTTATGATTTTTTGTAAAAAAGGTTGAATAAGTCTGGAAATTAATTTAAAAAGGACTAATTTCCGGTATTCTCTGGTAATAACCCTCTTAAGCTTTAAAACCCTTTTAATAAGAGGAATATTACTAACTGTCGGCAGTTAAAGGTTTTTGCTGTGTAGTTACTGTAGTTAGTAGCAACCCATATAACTAGTATAATGTATGCTCAGGTGAGTTCACCCGGTAATAGCCGTAAGAGCGTGCTATTTGTCGTATGGTTATCACATTCTGCGACAGGAGTTTTCAGCTGAAACTGGTTAAATCAAGCGAGGGCTGAATATTGAGTACATAAAAGATAGCCGACCTTTTTAGAAAAATCGGACATGAGATAAAAATACCACCACATAAATAAAAAATTCTAACAAAATATCTGAAGAATTTAATCTGCCCAAAATGATTAGCATGTTATTTAATTAACATAATGCTTCAGAATAAAGATTGAGTAATTTTCGCTATAGTGGTCCTGAATTTAAGATATATGGCAAATTTTCCTCTTTAAGAGACATATAGGTCACGTACAGCGTACTTATACATACATCAGTAACACTGTGGAATTCTAAACGAAATCACAAAGAACATCGTCACAGTAATGTTGATGCCTTATTTATAGAGGTAAGCAGTAAGCACGCCCACGTTTGCTTCATCAAAACGTAAATTTGTACATCCGAGTTTATAAACACCTTCCGTCTACTTTTAAGGGAAATATGGATTTTTCGATAAGCCTGTTATTTGAAAACGATTTGTGTATTTTATAGAGGCTTTGTGACACACTTTTATAATAAGTTTATTTATTTACGGACTTGAATTCCTTATCGCCTTTCCTAAGTTATTAAAAGACACGGGGAAAACTCAATAGTAGTATTAGTCGGTTTATAGCAGTTCACAGTAGATGTAAAAATATTGTTTTTATACAGGTTAAAAGCGGAAGATTTCTTGAGAAATTATAACATTAGTGCATTGTTCTCGCAAGGAGAACTACGCGCTTTTTCTAATACTCACATCCTATGATTTGACCTTCGAGGGTGTGGAGTTGAAATTGGGTAATTGTACGTAACACTGTGGTTGGGGAATGTATCTCAACTAAACGTAAATAACGTTATTTATCGCGGAGTCCATCGGAACTCCGACCTCGTATCACGGTATGAAAGTTAACTGCGTAAGTGGTCGCACAAATAGGCATTCTCATGTAGGCACTGGAACACAGGCCCCGGCGAATCGTCAATAAACAAAGCGGTAGAGACGTTCGCCCTCTGGAGTCGCCGTACGAGCGGTGACTTTATAGGAAAATTGTTCACTTACCGGTTGTTTGAGAAGGATTGATAGGCGATCCGGAGGATTACGCGATTATCGAGCAAATCACTCGCGTACGTACGTTAGTCACAGAGCAGACTTTGATCTGGATTTTATCCGGTTAGAGGAACGGGCATGGAGTGGTGTGTGTCCGCGGTATTTGGTTGTCTGCCGGATCGCGGAGTGAGAGGCGCGCTGCGCAGGCGCGGAAAGAGGGCTACTTGAGCGCTGCACGGCGGGAAAGTCGGAGGAAATGGTTGGCCCCACCCTGTACCCAGTACCCGGTACCCGGTACCCCGTACCCTGTACCCTTTAGCCTAGTCCTTAGCTGCGTGTCCGTATGTCGCAGTCGTACTGTGCCGTACCTACGCGCACTCGTACGCGGTACGTCTTACGATCGCGGATGTCTGATCCCTGCTCTACTGATTGCTGTATTATACTGCCCACTGTCTACTGCACAGACGGATACTGGGTGTACGGTGTACGTGCTGAAAGTGAGCACCGAACACCAACACTGCTCCCACTGAATTCCCAGCATTATACGTATATTATAGCCGAACTCCGCGGGATAATTAGTCATATTGCGAGCACATCAATATTTTTATGCGCTGTTTTTGATGAAGCGTGAGTCGCTTGTGAAGTCCCGCCTAATTGAAGTTCACAGATAATTGACGTGGATGACATAAACATAATATGTCCGCTGTACACAGCCGTCGCCCACCATATTTATTTACATATTTATTTATTTATTTACACATTATACGGCACAACATGTTCCAATTAACATAATTGACATAACATATAAATAGTACAACAACATGAAGAATAACAATCTAAATCTAAGTTAAATATAAGAAAAAAAAAGGTAAAACGTAAGTAGTAAGTAAGGTAATAAGTAATAAGTAGTATGTAAAAAGTAAAATATAAATATAAAGTGAAAAATATGGTATAAAGTATAAGTATAAAGTGTAAAGTATAAAGTACAAACTGTAAATTATTAAGCAAAGATAGAAAAGTTAAAAGTGAGAATAAAATAATGTTTGTGGCTGCTGATCACTCAGACATGAGTACAATGGTTCCATGTCAAATCGGACTATGAGATCTCAGCGTCTGAATTCCCAAAGTAAATTTATTCAGACACGATACTTCCTCACATGATAATTTATCACATCATAACTCACTTCCATTACCTCCTAACCCCCCTCACCTAAACTAACCTAACCCAATTAAAAAGCCCAATTATCAGTTTTCGACGCTTCGAGACATGATGAATAATCATGTGAGGAATTAACATCCGATGAAAAGTTTGTACTCAATATTCATACGCTTAAAAAGTTTTCACTGAGTAGACCGGTCACCGAGTACAGTAACTTCCACATAAATATGTTCTGTTGAGTCAGGAAGTTGCGGGTTTGATTTTCGTTGCAGCGAATAAAAATAAAATAATGATTTTTTTAGATTCTTCCAACACTATCTATAGGTAATATGTTCATATGTAAGTATGCATATTGTGGTATTTTGCAGCATGCACCTAACAAAAATGACTTTAACCCTTCATGCTAATTTGTTCACTTTTGGGAACAACTCATGTAGGTTTCATACAAACCGTTGTGTCTAAGTCTAAAATTTAGACGTGTTTGGTGATCTGATCTGAATAGCCAGGTAGGTACTCCTGCATCTTCCTCTTTGTCATATCCTTCCCCTCCCCACTAACCTTCAGCCTCATCACATACCCCAATTGGGGCTGCCATAGTCAGACGGCTGGGAGCAGTTGGCACTGTGTGCGGTTTTCAGATTAAAAAATGTCTACTAACCTAACCTAAGGTTACTTCTATAGATTTAGATTCACTTTTAACATTTACTTATGTATTCAATTTCATTTTGCTTGACATAATATAATATCAAATTTATGTACCTACCACCTTTGTTTATTATATAATACCTACCTATAAATTGATATGTAATAATATTATTTTATTTCACTACATCTATATTCTTACTTTTACTTATCTATTTCTGTATATCCAACTTAGTAACTGATATGATACTCAATTCCACTATAAATGTATATTTGTTAACATCCTGTACAAGTTTATTTATTTTCTTACTTCAAATTTTTTCTTCTTTTTTCTATTACCTTTGTAATGGCACTACTCCCCAATTCAAACGCGAGAAATGTTTTATTTATTGAATTGGGTAGATTTTATTGTAATTAGCTTCTAAGACCCGTGATTTTCTTTTGTAAATATATGTACCTATGTATTTCAAATAAAAAAATGAAATAAATACAATGATGGGTGTTTATGAAACTTTTTTTCTATAATATTGTACTCGTCTCTTTCTTTACAAGATGGATACGTTCCAAAGAATGCAGTGCTAAAATAAACATTGAAAATTACACGGTGCACTTGGAAAAATTCCATTGCTTATAAAATCAATTCACGATTACTTCGGAAAGTTATATAGATAAGACTCGTTTCAGATTTTTTAGATTTGCGTGGATACAGAGGTATAACTCTCAAAGTTGAGTCAAAAACAGTACCTACTCAGTACTCACACCGCAGGTTATGACTAACTTGTTATTGTACTTCAGAAAAGACATAAGAAAAAGAGGAAAAATATCATTTCTTAAATAATGAGAAGAAAACACTGTAAAAAACTACGAATATTTAAATTCGATGGTCGTTTACACTAAGAGCTAGTTGCTTGACAAAATTTGAACAATTCATCGAATTTCGAAGTTAATTTTCAAGTTCTGTTATTATGACGCCATTGGCCAGTTGCTTCGCAGAACAAAAATAATTACAAAACTTGAGTGGAACTTTTACAAAAACTAAAATTTAGCAGAAATTTAGCAAAGAAAATTAGCTTCGAAATTTGATGAACAGTTCTAATTTTGTGAAACAACGCATTCTAATTGTTGCCCCTTTATCGCTAATAACAATAAGTAGGCGTAAGCAAGGCAAAATACTGTTTCTCAGTGATGTTTGGCAGAGGTTATATTCACCAATCCTAAATTTGTTTTGTTTGGGTCAGTTCTAATTAAGCGACCTAATCACGTAGGTACCTATTTTATATTTCTAGCTATTTCAATTAGTATCGCTTTCGTCCACCGAACGGAAAATCCCTAGAATTGTAATCTATTCTTCGTCCAAAATAAGATCAACTTGCGAGAGTACAAAATTTGGTTCCTACTGCGCATACCCCATCCCCTTCTTCGGTCCCTTCACCAGTGCGCTGTTACTACGCCCATAGCTCAGTATCTCCTGGGTCGTCGTCTCGTATGTCCGCGTCTTAGGATTTTAACCCATTCAGTCCCCATAATAAAATGGATAATCAAACATAAATGTTTCAGCCGAGTCCAAATTCATTATCACTGTCACAAATGCAAAGAACAAAAGAGGCATTAATAATTATGTCCTTTATTTAATTGCAATAAATAATATGAAAATAAATTTATATCCAAATTTTAAAAAATAAAATCGTTTCTATAAAACAATGATGTAGATACTGTACGTATAAAATTACTAAATGTTGGCGTTGATCAGTTTTATTTATTTATAGGTAGTATACAACCTTAACCCACAATGAAAAATATTTAATATTATTACATTATATGTTAAAAATACACATATCTAGGGAACCTGATATCTCGCATACTTGTACCATTCCAACAAATTTTGAAAAAACTAATGTTAAAATATACGTTGAGTGATTTGACTGAACATATTTTCGAAAAATTAATATACATCGATAAACGATTTAATAAATCTGATATCACATAAATTGCTATGTGTATATTGTAAACCCATTACAACAATTATTTTAATGAATAATTAATTAAAAAAATTTAATTGCCGGTAGGTTGAAAATAATAATCAAATGATTAAGTTAATTTATTTAAGCAGCGGGGTTTAATGTGTTAACGTGCGTTGAAGCAGCGGAGGGGGGAATGGGTGGTGACATGCGCGTTCACGGGACGATCTAAAGATGAACGGAGAATAGCTATACCGATTTGATAGACAACTAATGTTGATAAGTTATACATAAAAGCTGTCGACTCCTGGGCACCGAATAGGCCATAGAAATCGATTATTTGTCATTTATAAATTTGAAAAAGTTTGAACAATTTGACCGGAATTAAGGTCCAGACACGCCCACAACACGCTTCTATTGATGTATCTCTTCAGTGCTTTCATCAACCGAAGTAAGTCAGTGGCGAGTCAGTAATGAGTGGCAAGGGCACATTAAAGAATATCCACAGGGGAGCAAATGACTAAAGAACTAGAGTGAGGGAATGGGATGGAGAAAGGAGAGGGAGACACCAGTCAAATGATTGGTTGTATTTTTTTCAACTCATTTTCTGGGTACAAGCATAACCTTCTTCTTCAGCATTGCCCTGGTGAAAGACCACCATTCAGAAATAAAACATTGCTTGAAATGGCTTTAGCCGTGTTTGGTAACCAGATCTGAATAGCCAGGTACTTCCCCATCTTTCTCTTCCCCATTTCCTTCCGTTCCCCACTATCTTGCCTTACAGCATAGTAATGGCGACTTAACCACTCGAGCGCTTTTTGCCACATTTTGGCACTATTTCCATAACCACGGATTGCTTTGTTGCCAAAATGTGGCAAATGTTTTTATTTTTTTATTAAACCGACTGTATAATATATTGTACATTCAAAATATAACAAAATAAATATTTTCCCTTATATTTCACACACGCAAGGGCCGGGTTACGTCACGAACTCTGCCAGCACGGTATTATGCCCTTGCCGCCGTTTTCGCGGGCTTAATAAAATTCAAACTTGTAGAATTAATTTAATTATGAAAACGAACTTTTAAAAAAAAAAATTGTGGTATTTAAGTTTGCCTGTGAACATTGATAAAAAAATTTTAAAAAAAGGACTCAACTTAGTTGCGGAAGGGAGAGCCAAGTAATGAATAAATATATAGTCGCTTCGTATTCATCAGCCCACAGAATATGATTTACATAAATTAACAATTTTTACTGAAAGTCGAAAGGGTGCAAAACTGAATGTTTTGTAGAGAAGTTAATTTTTTTATTTATTTTATTTTTATTTTGGAGTCAGCAGTACCAAGTACTTTGGAATCCCTCATTTAGTGTATTTTTTAATGAAAGTTCTGTAAATACCTACTTTTTCATTTTTTTTGTGAATACCGCAGAACAGTCCCAAATGCTCCCGTCTGGAACCAGTGACACTATTGCTTCCCCAATTGGGGTTTTGTTGTGAGGCTGAAGGTAGTCGCGAGGGGAAGGAGACGGGGAAAAGGAAGGTGGGGAAGTACCTGGCTATTCAGATCTGGTCATCATACACGTTTGAAGCCTTTTCAAGGAACGTTTCAATTCTGAATGGTGGTCTTACGTCAGGGCGATACTGAGAGTATCTTCCACTCTGCAACTGCCGCAAACATACTACCTATATATTATTTTTAATTAATAGACTATGAAATAACACAAACCAATCAAATAAAATTTTAAAATTCGGATTGCTAGTCGAGAGCCTTACTACAATCCTCCGTAGAGATATTCTACGCCAATCCCTTCCGAGTTGTCTTCTCGGTGAAGAATTTTCCGAAGAACTTTTACAGGATTGAAAAGTGAAATTCCTGATGCTGTACCTGTTCCTGCTGCCAAATTTCTGGGTGCCTTAGGAAGGGTTGTTCACAGCTTTTGAGCAATTCATATATTTTCAAAGCGAACATTCAATTTCTTTGAAGGTCCTATTCAAGTGTTGTTATTATCCAAACACTGTGTAACAACCGGCTCGTGATGTAGTAATAACAGAACTTGAAAAGAACATTCACATCATTTGAATTTTAAGTTTAATGGATAATAGGGAAGTTGAGTGAAAAATATTTTCACTTATAAAAAATATGTTCATGTAGATGACATTCAAACTTAAAAACACGAAATGTCATTTTTCCCCGACCGCTATGTTAGGAACTGTTGAAAGTTTCGTTGAAAAATGACATTTCGTGTTTTTAAATTTAAAAAATAACCATTAAAATGCACTTTTTTCGAAATTCCAATAACTGAATTGATTAGTACCTACTAGATAATATCTAACTACTACAACTTTTTAAAATTTATTTTTAAAAATAAATTATATAAAGTATACTAGCGTTTGTCGCCCAGGGTCTCAAAAGTTGCGTATGATCTGTAGCTATTCGAAAACGTAAAAATAAATGAAATTGGTGCTCGCTAAAATGGCCGGAAGTTTTGAAAAAAATTAGATTGCGTGATTCGGGGGAAAAAAAGAAAGGTCCATATTTTATATTTTGTAGCAAACTTAATTTTTATTCCACAACTGTAGTCCAAAGAATGCAAAAAAACTAATTTTTTGGAAACATATGTGATGTGTTTGTTGAAAATATAAATTATAAATTAAAGTGAAAATAACACTTTTTGCATAAAATCAAGATGCTAGGCAATAACTACTCCAACATTTTTAAACAAAATACAACGAATAAAAAAAAATGGATGCTCAAAATTTAATGACAACATGTTATGACAACAGTTATTGTGAAAAAATCAATGATTACCATAATTTAAAAATTCATGTTTTAGGTGTTTTTTCTGATTTTCAATGCATTTTAGCGAGCTATTTTTTAAATAAATTTATATGCAGTTCTAATTTTCTTTGTAAGACGCAATTTTTGAGACCCCAGGCGTTTCTGAATTCAAAAATTGAAATAATTGACATACCCTATTGTATACCTGCCTCGTAACAGACTTTTACCCATGTCTAGTGAGATGGGTAAAAGAAAACTATGAACATAAATGAGAATAAAATAAACGTGTACGACCAATCCGAAATGGATGCGGCCCGTGGTAGGCGATCAAAAAGAATAATAAGGGGAGATACGTAAATAAGAATGTTGGAGGGAGGGCGCTAATTTAAAAAACGATAATATTCAAGGGAAAATTGTGAAAATGTTTAATAAAACACCACTGGTTTAAAATAAAGCAAAAATCTCTCGACAAACGCTTAAGTTACATTCAAAGAAACACTGTGAATTTTTTCATAGCTATAACATCTTAAATAACAAAACGAAATGTGTTTTTAATAATTTTCGGAGCATACTTCGTGATTTTTTTCTATCGAGTGAATTTTATAAAATCACCTTTTCGGCTCGACATTCTACAGATATATTATTTTCGAAAATAAAATACATATTTATAAGGAACTTAAAAACTGAAAGTGTTCAAGAGACATATCGTCGCATTAATTCGTAGAATGCGTAACCACCAAATGTCAAATTTTACAGGAGGCACAAAAATCCTCATAGTGAAAAATCATTTATGTTTCGAACATATAATATTTTTCGAAATTTATTTTCAATCATTAAACTTTTGTAAGTTAAGGCTTTCTATTTCAAATATTCTAATTCTATTTCAAATTTCGAATTTAGGAACTTTACATAAAAACCGAGAATGGAGATACGTATTTTACAAAAATGATACATACTTTTCTGACCGATCGTCGGTAACTTCTCATCGTTCCCTAGGACAACTGCAGACCGCTAAAGTACAAACGACGGTTGAAATCGAATATATTAAGGACACTTAGTCATTGTGAACTGTCACCCATTCGTTTGCGATCTGCAGTTGTCCTAGGGAACGATGAGAAGTTACCGACAATCGGTAGGTAACTTCATATCGATCGACCATGCTAGCACCTCTGGAGTTTCGAAGTATTCGCGAATAAATACGCAGTTTCCTAATTTGTGTTTATCTAAGAATTTTTTTTTTTTTTTCGAGTTTTACTAGTCGATGCGGGACTAATTTTAAATTACCAGATGGCATTAAAAACGTATTTTAAAAATTTGGAGTTACGCAGTCTACGAATTAATGCGACGATATGTTGTAAATCGGTAGAAATGCGGTATGCCGGGCCTTAAGCAATCATTCTCCTGGCAATGGGAAGTCGCATATGTCAATGGCTCTAATCATGTAAAAATATGAATATCTGATTGTCAATCACATGAATAAGACGACAATTGAAATTGACATCAAGTGTTTAAGACGATAGACTTCGCTTTTCGGCCCATACAAATATAGGACGCCCGGGAAAAAACACTTTTCTACATCTAAAATTGCACAAAATGAATATATTTTATACTGCCTTCTAGAGGGTGAAAACTATGTCGGTATGTTTTCGAATTTTCGATGCGTTTCGTATTAACGTAAACATTCACTGTCAAACATGTACGATTTATCAAAAAATATTATTTAAGGAAAAAGTGCAGCTAACTCAATTATCATAAAGAGTTATAAAATTATAAAAAGCTACCGACGTAGCTTCTTCTTTCTAAAAAATATATATTTCGTGAAGTTTCGGTGTAGAAAAGTGTATTCTCCATAAACCCCTTTTCGAGCGATTTCTGTAGGTAAATTTGAGCGTTGTCTCATTCGCACATTTCGCATTCGCATGTATTGTAAGTGTGCGTGAGCTTATTGTGAGCGGGACAGAATGACAGACGCGGGTGTTCCGCGTGTCGTTCAAAGTCTAGCCTCTTAAAATAGACCAGCACCGTCTATGAATAATTTTACCTTCGCCCTGCAAATAGGCTCTTTCTAAAATGCGCCGAATGTTGCAAGCACCTTCCGCTCACAAGAACACATATAAGGCTGATATTTGGTGTCGTAGAGCCTTAACCACCTCTTGTGGGGTGGGAGGTGGGGTGGGTGGTAGAGGGTGGTGTGGAGCTCCGCGCCTGCGCACCCCTATCGATCGCACGCCTCAGATTCCTAGTGCCATTACGCTACGTCTAAATGATTCTCTCCCAGCACAGCAGCTAGGTATGACTGAACGATAGGCTTCAATTTTCAACGCAGATATAATAACCAGCGAACACAGAATCTCCAGAGGTGTGATTTTACCGATTTGAAAGAAAGCTGATGTCAATTTTCTGAAGACATTGAAGATGTGCAAATTTCACGACGCCAGAGTTCACGATTCAAGAGTTTATAGTGGGACTTACAACAGACCTTACATTTAATCAATAAGGTGACATCGATAAAATGCTGTCGTGCCTAACCCCTTTAAATTATATTTTACACTGAACCGAAAATTCCTAGAAGGGTAATCTATAGGTACGGATTTGAAAGATTTCTGATTACGCCAATTTGCTTAAGACTTCTAGACCCTAGAGAGGCGAATGAAATTGAATACTTACTTAGGGCCAGTTGTTTCACAGATTTTTTATTTTTTATAGTGAATACCTCTCAAGAGTCTCAACTGCTCCCGCCTGGAGCCAGTGAGACTATGGCATCCCCAATTGGGGTATGATATGAGGCTGAAGGTAAGTGGGGAAGGAAAGGAGAGGAGGGAGAGGAAGGTGGGGAAGTAGCTGGCTATTCAGATCTAGTCACTAAACACGGCTAAAGCCATTTAAAGCAACGTTTCAATTCTGAATGGTGGTCCTACACCAGGACGTTACTAAGAGTATCTTCCACTCTGGAACGTGCCGCAAATATACTATATATTATTTAAAATAATTAATTGTGAAATAACACAAATCAATTAAATTAAATTTATTTACGCACGACGGGTTCGAACCCGCGGCCTTCGGAATGGGAGTCTAACGCCCTACCGCTGGACTACGCCGGCCAGAATTTGAACAATGTATCAAATTTAAGTGAATTTTCAAGTTTTGTAAAAGTTCTAATCAAGTTCTGTTATTATATCATTACTGGCCATTTGTTTCGCTAAACTGAAATAATAACAGTGAATAAAACTTTTACATAACTTGAAAATTAACTTTGAAATTGGATGAATTCTTCAAATTCTGTAAAATAACTGATGGCCCTTAATTTTCGAGAAAGAATAATATTGATATTTGAATCGATTTGGCAAGAATTAACAAAAATTGAAGTTGATTTGGGCACACCGACACGCCAACAGTACACTTCTATCAATTTATATGTTCTGTAAATATGTCATATCTGCTGATATCTGCATACAATACATACCTTTGTTTTAAATAAAGACAAACATTCCTGTCGAATAACCTGTCGATGTGTACATAAATTCTCTCTACTGAGCCTTCTCTCATAATTTAAAAGGAAGCCACAAGCCAAAAATGTATGTATTCTTAGTGTGCCTTATACCGCAAGAAATATAGGCAATAGGCATAAAAATCGCTTGGCAAACGGGGTCTAGAAGTCACGATTTCAAAATTGGTATTTATTTATATATGAATAATTTTATAAGAAAAAAAAAGTGGAAACTGTCACAATAATTTTAGCCTTTAGTTTGTATTTATAATGGAAAACCAATTCGTAGTAAAGATTAATTTTAAATACTGATTTATCATTAAGTTTCGCCTTAATTTTTGTTTGTGCAGTGGTAGTGGACAGAATATTGAACTCGCGACGCCCGGGTGCGAACCTGACGCGTTCTATTATTATTATACATAGCGATCGCGGCGTACCGATTAATAAGCACTTCATTCTTTGAATTTTGATTGGAAATTTCCTTTGCCGTGTGCTGTAGTTTCACTATTCGATTGGGAAATTCGCCCAGGGCCGGCCTAGAGCCAAACGGCGCCTTATGCAATTAATATTTTGGCGCCTCTTGCCAAAACTAGTAGACGCCTAAGTAGATGATCAATGAAATAAATAATATTTGTATTTAATGTACTGCCGTTTTATGAGAAATAATCTTTATAAAAGGGCAATTTGCTAAGTGTCCACTTATGACAAAATGTCAAGAGAAAGTCTCGAGACTATCGGTTGCAGAGTGCTAACCATTTGAGTATTTGAGATCATTTTGCAGTCTCGAGATTGTTGCCGGAAACTCACCAGAGACTTAGGTCTCGAGATCAAGATAATTTCGCGTCCATTTGAGACTAGTTTGAGAGTCAATACGCATTCTGCTGTCTGCTATGTGACTTGTTCGCTAGTTTTTTGTTTCTAAAAAAAAACATTTTTTGCAAATTGATTCTTCTTCAAATTTTGTCGCAAATTCTTCATATTTTTGGTTTTTTTTCTCTCGATTTCTGTATAACTTATGTTTTACGCTCCATAAAAATTCTTGTTCCTCATACAGGTTAATTAGTCCAAAAATTTCATCATCCGCCCACTATCTCATTTTAATTATTGAATTAATTGGCAAAAAAAAAAAATTATTTATGGAAAGATGACGTATCTACAAATAAAATAAAAAAATGTTAGCTTTTTGATCAAAAGTCTCAACTCTTCCAACAATGCCGGGAGACTGGAGACAAAATCGCGAGAGCAGGAATGAACCCGTGCTCTCTCGGGCAGTCTCCGAGACCAGCACCGGCTCTGGGAGAGCGCTCTCAGGCCCATATCACTTTGAGAGTCCAGTCTCGAGACAACTCTCGAGACTGTTTTGTCTCAAGCGGACACTTAGCTTTATGAGCGCCTTGCGCCTGTAATTGCGCCTGCACATGGCCGGCCCTGTTTACACCTGTTGCGAAATGGGTGAATTAATATTAGAATTTACTACTTATTTCTGTATTAGAAATGAATGGGAATATTTTAAAAGTCAAAACTAGCTACGTTTGTCCTGGACTATTTTCTGCTTATTATAAGTATCTAGTAA
Source organism: Limnephilus auricula (assembly GCA_951813805.1). Taxonomy (NCBI): domain Eukaryota; kingdom Metazoa; phylum Arthropoda; class Insecta; order Trichoptera; family Limnephilidae; genus Limnephilus; species Limnephilus auricula. The sequence continues at coordinate 17,431,497 of OX638388.1, read as the reverse complement.
TCTCTACAAATCTTTGTCACATATTTAATCACGCAGGTACTGTACACAAGGGCGTATAGAAGGTAGCGGTGGGAGGGGGGAAGGGGGGGGGGGGGGGGTTAGGGGTGTAGGGGTTTACCCCCCCCCCCCTAAATGTAAACCCCTACACCCCTAACCCCCCCCCCCAATGGCCTCAGTATAATTATATAATTATACAACAATAATTATATGTAACATTGTGTAGGAAAAAGAGAATAGTATTTACTCGTAGATTACATCCCCATCAATATAATTTGCATTATCTCTTTTATCAATGTGATGTAAATGATGAATTGGAGGCCCAAAAATACAAATAGATAAGGTCCCAATTTTTTTCTGGGAAAATCCACTTAAAAGTTTTGTCACTGTAATGAATTTATTTTATTGTATGAAGAAGACCCGACCCCAACAGCCTACCTAGGCAATGAGTTGGGACAGTGCAAGGAAGATGAAGATGAATTTATTTTTATGTCTATTTGCATTTTCAGGCTCCAATTGTGGTAAGTAGAGGTCCCAAGAAACTTTTAAATATTTTTTTCACCCCCCACCTTTCTCCCTTGACCCACTCCCCCCCCCCTCCTCGTCCCCTATAAGGTCGAACCCCATGTGAATGCAATAGTAACGTCCTTGACTGTACACAAGTCGCAACCGATACTATCTTTAAAGGTGAATACCGCACAAGAGTTCCAAGCTGCTCTCTACTCTCTCGAGTCAGTGTTACTACGGCATCCCCAAACGGGGTATGTTGTTAGGCTGATAGATCTGGGGAAGGGGAGGAGTTTGGGAAGAAGAAGAAGATATGAAGGACCTCCTATTCAGATCCGGTCACCAAACACTTCTAAAGCCATTTCAAACAACTCTTCGATTCCGAATTGTGGTCTTTACACCAACGCAAGATGGCTGATACCAGTCCGGAACGTGCTGCAAATATATATAATATCCGCGGCTTTCTTCTAAAATGGTTTTTCGATATATATTTTAGCGATTTTGCCTTCTGAAGTATGAAAGAACCTTTCGATTTCAAGAAAGGATTTTTCGATTTTCAGGGGTTAATGTTACACTAGAAAAATATTTAAAAAAAATAATAATCTTGCTAAAAAGAGCAAATTCCACATTGGCCTAGTTTGAAAAACGGACATTAGCCCATTTAGAAGCAAGCCACAGACTTTACAAGCAGGTACACATATAAATTAATTATGCTAATATTAAATCTGAAATAACACAATCTAATTAAATAAAATTTATTTATGAACGATGAGATATTGATGTCTCTCACATGCCTGTATACCCGTTAGAAACCCGTTGTTACGAAAATTGGATGATACCACTGAGCGCGTACCAGTCATATAACATATAAATATAGATACCTCTGTATTAGGATAGGTATGTATGTTTAGTAAACCGACCCCCGAGAAGTACACAAATAAAATGATTATTGCTTTTATAAATTGCTCATGTATATTTTCTATCAAATTGGGCATGATATAATTATATGTAACATCGACAAAGCTGCTTCGCAATTTAGATGCCTACCACCTAATCACTGGTCTAGGCTAGCTTTACACTTGTAAGTTTTTCCCGTAAGTCACTCACGGAAGCGACTTCTGGTGAAATTACGAATGTAAACGACAACAAAAGTCACTTACCTTAATTTATAGCAAGTTACAGAAGTTGTTCTTGCGGAAGTTTTTTGACAGGTCTAATCGTGTCCGAGCGAACTTCCAGCCTTCTTACAGCTTATAAAATCAGTTTTATAAGTTGGGAGACATTCCGTAAGAAACAGTATACCAAAAGCGTCGCGCGAGATGTCAAAAATGAAAAGACAGGTGTTTTCGTAGGAGTTTTTTTAATTTATTTTTATTATTATTTTAATTAAAATATGATTAGGTTAAGTGGATAATTACTCACCTTATTATCTCCCGAAAACAATATAACATAACACTCGATAAAACTTAAATAGGAAATTAATAATTATCTACCCACAAAAACTAATGGAAATCGAAAGAAACATTACTGATTCCAAAACCCGAAGAGATATCATTTATTTTTCATGTGGAAAAAAGCTTTCTGTAAATAAGCAACCTTCTAATTAATTATCGGTCCAATCCTTTCTAATCTCAATGTTTCCGATTTTAACATTACGTATTTGAATTCAAAGTCCATTGCTGTCAAGTGCTATCATTTGAATAAAATTAAATAACTCCATTAATTTTCGCGCAGAGAATATCGGAAATTAGTCCCTTTTAAATCAAATTCTCGACGTATTGACTCTTTTTTACAAAAAATTGATTTTGAAAGATTCTTATTTTATCTGATACACGCAGTTTTAAAAATTTGAAAAACTAAGTGTATTTTTAATATTGGTTTAATTTTCAAACGATAGATTATAATAAACAACACAAATGTCACATCATATACAACACAATAAATCAATACATAATCTAGTAAACACAGTTTGGAAAATTTTAATATTATTTAAAATCATTAAAAAATAAATCCGAGAACGTGTTTTGTGACAAAAATACCCCAGCTTTTCTATTTATTTAAGGTCTTACAAACTAAAATATTTGAAAAAAAAAACTTTTTTTACGCACTTATTTTGTTTAGACATTATTTGTTTTTATTAAAAAATCATAAATACTTATGATCAAAAAATATTTACAAGAAGTACACGATATTTAATAATTTATCATTTATCATCGTGCGTTTTGAGCATTTTTATTGCTTACTTGAATGTAGGTATATGGTATATATTAAAGCAAGTTTTGAATGAAATAAATCGATATTAAATTTTGTATCTAAAAAATTTGATACGGGGAATAATGGATCTTTCTCATTGGGACCTCCCTGTACAGCTGCAAGCATTTTTAAACTTTTTTTTTAGTCGCTTTCAATGGCTCTTAACGGAACAAAGGTGCGTGTAAAATTGTTTATTTCAAGCCAGCTTCTATTTCAATACTTTATTTGAGCCTTTTCGTCTTTATTGACAGAATCGCATAAATTTGTCAGCAGCAAATCGTAGTTGTCTTACCGCAAATGAATTTACAGTTGATGTAGACGGTCGCTATGAGCACATACATAAGATGAACTTCCGAACAACTTCTGTGAGTATTAATTCTCATAAGTCGGATGCATATGTAAACTTGTGAGTAACTTGTCAAAAACTTCTTTAAGCCGTAAATTTTATTTACAAGTGTAAAGCTAGTCTAAGAATTGATAAGTCATGTAGTAGGGCACCGTGTGAAATACCTAGTTCTATAGCTTTAGAAAATATATTGCCATGCTGACGGGGAAACACTACAGAAAAAAAATTACAGAGTAATCATTTAAAATAGGATACGTTTAAATTTATTTGTGCACACCGAAAGTATCGAATGTTTCAAAAAAGTTTTTTCTAGCTAGTTTAGAACACCCGCCGCCAGTCCCCTCTTTCCCCGTAAGAGCCCTTAAATACCGGGTGCGTATTGACGTTTATCAATTCCATTTAAATTTATTAATTCTACATTCTACAATGTTATGTTATGTTTCTTCAGCTGCCTAACGAAAACAAAACCATTAATAAAATTAATTATTTTTTGTTACATCCCGTACTCACTACACAAGCAATGTTGTTTTTTATATTTATTAGTACCTACTTATATAAAACAAAAAGGTCCCTAAGTTTTTTTAAATTAAAAAAACTTTAAATTATAATTTTTTTTTTAATATTTATATTTTTTTTTAATTTCGAGCAATTTCCTTGTATTCCCTGATCATACACAACATAATTTTGATTATTCGTAACAATTTCAAATTAAATTGATGAGAAAATGTTCCAGACAGACGTCACAGTACCAGTGGCATGTTTAGAATGGACAAATTGGTAGTCTCTTTACAGAACGGATCGATAAGTCTTTTCCCAGTGTAATTATTTGATCGTATTTCGTTATCCCATTACATCAGACTTGTAATAAAGTAATAACATAAAATAATCGACAAAGGGTTGCGTGCGTACTGAAATAGAGCTCTACTTATCCTTCGGAGACTACATACCGATTTGATGTCAGCAGAGCCAAATAATAATATAGGTTTTTTGTATTTCTTGGGCATTAACTATGTAACAATTTCTAGACATTTTGTTTTGAAGAGCCCAATAATTTAGTTAACAAAATAATAGCACCCTGCAAATCTCCCCTTTTAACTATATTCCCATGTGATATTGACCCCGCCCACTGTTCTCCCTCTCCCGCAAAATCACCCCTCCCACTACCGCCACCTAATAACATCTAATTCATTTCTGTACTTGTTTTAAATTTTAAGTTTAGTTTTAAGTTTGCTAGTTAATGGCACGGATGTGTCGAAACCGGTAGAAGAAAAATTAAAATTTAAGTAACGATAATAAATTGAAAATTAAAACTCTTCAAAACAAAATAAAATAGGTATTTATTAATTTTACGATGATACAAAATATACCAGATTTTACTATTTTTTACAGAATGTGTTCGAACCATTTTAAAGATCAAAGCTCGAACAAAAATACGGAGAAACTTAGCTAATTAATAATAATCAAAACATACAAAAAATCTGAGTAAAAATTAATAATAAAGTAAAAGTGCACAAGTATCTTCATTGAGAAAAGCCCAATAAAAAGTAGAGTAATAACGTTTTCTGAAATTTATTAATTAACTTTCAAAGAATCAGCAAAAAATAAAACTATTTTTTAAATTTCTGAATGTACAACATATCGAGAGTATGGTGTCAAAATTTCAAGTAAATCGGAGCAAAACTAAAGAAGATACAGCGTTTCAAAAGACCGGCCCTTTTCGATTTTCGACCGGATTTTCGAGTATAAAAAACTATAAATCGATTTTCTCGCAAACAAAACTCAAAATCTACTTGACCGATCTTTTGAAATTTTGTACACTATTTCTACACACAACTCAACGGGTAGTCAGTGAGAGTTTTTTTTACCATTTTTTTCCATTTTATAATAACAAATTCATCGAAATATTTTACTTCAAAATGCTGCCAAAAATATTTTAATTTTTTTTTTACTTTATCAATCATATCACAAGACCTTGTAAATAAAATGAAAAACAATTGGTTAAAATTCCTTATACTGGCGAAATATCCACAAAAATATCTATGTTAACCAATAATGATAAATGTAGAACAGCATTTTATAATGTAAATTCTCTAGGGAGAATATTAATTAACAATAAAGATAAGAGAGAAAAACTGGAAAATTCAGGCGTTCACCAAGTGAACTGCTCTAATTGCCCGTCATATTACATAGGCTAAACGGGGAGATCATTAAAAAACTAAAAAAGTAGACCCTATCTTTGTGATGAATAAGAAATTAGAATCATTTGCAAAATCTCCGCTCTTATATCCATTCTAATTTTCTATCATAAACATGTTGGAAGTAAAATATATGCTTTGTTTGTATAAAGGCCGGTCTCTTGCGACCAATTTTACAAACAATATCTCAAACATTACCATAAACATGTTGCAGGGCCACAACGTTTGTTGTTTTCTATGGGCCACGGAAAGCAAAAACATTGCGGCTCGGACCTAACCATCCACAAAATGTGTACACGCTTTGTGGATAGTTAGGTCGGGGCCCCAATGTTTTTGCTTTCCGTAGCCCATGGAAAACAACAAACGTTGTGGCCCTGCCCCATGTTTATGGTAATGTTTGAGGTATTGTTTGTGAAATAGGTCGCAAGAGACCGGCCTTTAGGTCCATTATAAGAATAATCCTACCCCAATGTATCCCAAAACCAATCAATAATAACGATTTTAATTAATAATATACTTAACAACAATAAAATTGGGTGCTAATTATTCACATTACTTGTAACGTATTTCCCAAACATTACTAAAGTATGTAAGCTACCAACCCTAGGTAATTAGCCTACTGAGAATAACCAAAATAATTAGAAATTTGATGGACAGTCAAACACCACTTAGCAACAAATCGTCGCCTGAGTGCTTAATTGTCCAATCGCCATTTTAGTTTTTGTTCAATCTTCATTTTAAAATTAAAAATAATGTATCAAAAACAATAATTAATCACTTAACTAAGAATTATTTAAACTAATCAGACCTTTACCTTTACGGGAATAGCTTCATCTTAAACACCTTCATAATGTTTCATTGAAATAATGAAAAAAAACCCTCCTGTAAAACATTCAAATGGTCGTTTTGATAATTAAGCACGCAGGCGACGAAATGTAATAAAACCATAATTGAATAAAATCCCTGCAGAGCACCCCCCTCCCCTCCGCAATGCAATTTTAATAAGATAGGCAAACAAATCTATAACTATCTTCTTTCTATTTATATAAAAGACTAGTAGAAGTCCCCGACGTTGTTCGAAATTCTGATCGGGGCCAACATTGTAGTATAAAATATAAAACCAAATTTCATAAAAGAAACCAATCTTACAAAACAAATATTAAAAAAAATATTAGGCAGATGAAATATTCAAACCACAAAAACATTTAATAATAGTGATGGCGTATAGGTAATAATTGTAATAATACGTCTACGAATGTCTTGGCCATTTCAATTTGAATTAGGTAATTAGGTATATACGTTTTTAAAGGGATCCCTCAATGGTAATTGCAAAAGTACCTACTGGGCTGTTGAGTTCGTCAAGACATGTAATTACTGTTCCTCCGACGCCAATAATACATAGTATTTATTATTCTCATGGCGTCGCATGCTTCCGTAGCGTCGTCGCGGCGTAGATTGCGGGTCGTGGAAAGGCATCTAATTGGTAATCGTACCCATAGCTCTACTACGCGTGTTCTACGTCGTACCTCAATAGGTACAACCAGGTACCAAGAGCCTTACTAATTTACCTATATGTGCCCTGCAATTATTTATCAGTTGTGTAAATTCTAAAACACATTTATTAATAAGGGGATCAATATATTATAATATAACCTTCATATACGCAAAATAAAATCACTCGGCATAAAGAAAAAAGCGGGTCCTGACAAAGTTAGTCCTGCTTTTCTAATATAAAACTGTGCATCAATAATAGCCAATCCGCTATGTCAAATATTTAACCAATCACTAAATTCTGGCTGCTTCCCCGATCTATGGAAAAACTGTTATCTAACACCTGTATTTAAAAAAAGGCGATATTCATGATGTCACTAATTACTGACTCTTTTGCATGCTCTCAACTCTCAACTATCCCTAAATTGTTTGAAAAAATTATTCTTCAAAATCTCCATATATATTAACAACATCATTGTACCTAGTCAACATGGCTTTATGCCAGGCAGATCCACACTAACAAATCTCTCATTCTATAAACAATTTATAGCATGTTCACTTGAAAACAAAACCCAAGTCGACTCAATATATACAGACTTTGTAAAGGCGTTTGACAAAGTTAACCACAAAATTCTTCTCAATAAACTTAGTAAAATCAGAATAGAGGGTAAACTAGTATTGCAGAGGTGCAATCTCTCCAGGATAGCTCCAATTTTGACAAAGCTTTTTAAAATGTCACTCAAATCTGGCTCTGTAGTACAGAGTCTGTACCCTCTGGTTGGAAAAAGCGGTTATCCACCCTACTCCAAAGAGGGTGACCGCTCCAAACCGGCCAACTACCGCCCCATAGCGATCACATCGGTTCTATCCAAGGTGATAGAACGTGTGATCAATGACAAACTGCTCACGAGAAGAACAAAATTATCAACGACCGCCAATACGGATTCCGGCGGAACCGCTCGTGCGGTGATCTTCTCGCGTATGTGAAGCATGTATGTGGGCGGTGCCTGGAACCTTTCGGTGAGACCCAAACGGTCGCACTGGATAAAGCACCGGGTCTGCACCGAGGACTTGTCAACATACTGCCTTCTTACGGACTTTCCGCATCCTTGTGTACGTGGATTGCCGAATTTTTGAGGGAGAGGTCGATTCAGACGGTTGCTGATGGTTTCATCTCTTCCTCGCATTCGATAAATGCTGGCGTTCCACAGGGATCGGTTAGGTCTCCGACTTTGTTTTTGTTGCACATCAATGACCTTTTGACATGTGCACCAATTCATTGTTGCGCGGATGACAGTTCAGTCCATGATAGCTTTTTGTTTGACAAGCCCCTAAAGGATGCACAAATTTCAGCGGCTTGGAGGGCTTTGAAGCAAAGAATAGACGATTACCTCGAGAGTGTTTTCTCTTGGGGTAAGAATAATCTCGTGGAATTCAATATTTCAAGACCCAAGCTTGTCTGATTACATCTAAAAGGGATCGAAATGACAGTCTAGTCTCCTTCAACGGTAGCATTCTTCCGAACAGGCCCTCCATTGATATGCTCGGTGTAACTCTAAGTGACCAGCTCAGGTACAGGGGCTCCATCGAAGCCAGAGTTAAATTAGTCTCTCAAAAACTGGGCGTACTGTACAGGGCCCGCAGATACTTTAATAAGGCACAACTGCTAACCCTGTACCAATCACAAGTGCGCCCCACGGCTGAATTTGGCAGCCACCTCTGGTCAGGAGCACCAAAGTACCTGAAAAAACCCTCGACTCTGTGCAGAAACGGGCGGTCCGTTTGATAGATTCTCCGGTCTTAACAAACGGATTGTACAATCTTTAGAGCACATGTGTCGGGTAGGAATGCTCAGGGCCGTAGTTGACTGTACGGTGCGCCCGCACGGCGATGACAAAGGCAAATAATAATGCGAATGTATTATATATATACTCAATATTATTTTTATTATAATTTGATATTATTTCTCAGTTCTTATTTTGTTCAGTAAAATGTATAGGTACCTGTAAACTTAATTCACATGTAACACATTATTGTAAAAGCCATTTTAACGGCGTTCAATTAAATAAATATTATATGTTGCGCTGAATAAATAAGGTAGCTTCAACATCTACAGACTGTAAATTTAAAAGAAAAATTAGGGGCGACTAATAGACGAAGATCTCCTCAATAAAAATTTGATATTGCTGAAATCTGCAAAACTCGCAGGGGCTCAGCTAGAGTGCATCGATTTTTGCGGCGCGTTTTGCGGCGCGTTTTGCGGCGCGTTTGGCACTTTGGCCGAACACTAAAGTTGTTAACCATATTTTAGATAGATACATATTTGAACTTAAGAAGTGTCATTTTTTATGATTGAGTTAGGCATTTTAGTATTTATAGGTACATATCGTAATCAGAGTTGAGGCAAACACTGTTCTCACACATACGCATTGCTTGAATACAGCATGTTTCAATGTTGTTACTGCACCTCAGAAAGAAAAAAAATCAAGGGAAAACGGAGAGGTAATTTTATAATTAATGAAAAAATCACAGAGTACATTATTTTGAAAATCAAAAAATTTGATTATTTGGCACTTGTTGCCCAGTGGCGGATACAGAAAAAACTCAAGGGGGGGAAGGGGGGTGGGGGTTGCAAAAACAACTGACTGCCTGGCAGCGACTCTGCTTCCCTTACCCATATGTGTAGCTCGGTTGTTTCGAAAACATTCGGTGCCAGAATGTTCGCTTCCAGACTTTTATTCACGACTTTTCGCGAACAAATGCCAGACAGAATAATCGAGATCACTAGAATGGCAGCGACTTTTCTCGTAGGTTAGCTATCTATGTTCCAGACATAAACGTATGAAAGTACAACTACTCGATAACTCGACTCGGAGTCGAGTGACGAAAGAAACGAACGAATAGCGTGCGGGCTGGCGGCCCCGCAAGGGGGGGGGGGGGGCGCCCCCCCGAGCCCACAATATGTATCCGTCACTGTTGCTGCCCCTCATATCGCTAATAATAATGAGTAGGCGTAAAGCAAGACAAGAGACAGTTTCTCGGTGGCTTTGGACAAGGAATCTGTCGGAACCTACAAAAATGCAGTGAATGCATCAATACACACAATCCTAAGTGCCTTGTTAGATACAAATCTAATTGCGCGGCTACAATCATTTTTTTTTGCAGTTTTGCAGTGTAAATAGGTACCTATCTACTCTAATCTAAAGTTAAGAACCACTGCTCTGCAATAATGAATTCGTAATCTATTGGTCCCATTATACCTACTATTACTACTACCACTACTAGTATTACTACCACTTTAATGTTTGCATGCGTGTTAAATAAGTTTATATTTTTTATATGTTTTTGCATAGTGTAGGCGGTCGTTATGTGCAATATTTAAAATGCTATTTCAAACGACCAAATTTTTATTAACATTTTGCACCTTCAAATGTGAGAAAAGTTATTTTATGTATGTCGGTAAATTTATCACAATATTATTACAGCAGACAAGAACACAATTACACACAAGTCATCAATCGATAAAACGCCGAAATAGCTTATTTTCATTTTTTTGTAGTAGGGTACACCGGGGGCAATTGCCTCAGGGGCCAAAAGGTACCAAAGCCGCCTCAACACAGGTCAGGACATTGAAACAAATCGGACTCTACATACTGGGTCGAGGTACGTATGCTACGCTACGCATAACGATATCAGAGGCCCTAGCACGCTTGCTCTATAACGATCGATAGGATAACTATCGGTAACTTCTCATCGTTCCCTAGGACAACTGCACATCGCTAACGTACAAACAACAGTTGATGTCGAATATGTTAAGGACACTTAGTCATTGTAAACTGTCACCTATTCGTTTGCGATCTGCAGTTGTCCTAGGGAACGATAAGAAGTTATCGACAGTCGGTCGGTAACTTCATATCGAGCTACCGTGCTAGCACACCAGGGCCACTCGATCGATAAGGATTGACAGGATAATTTTCGTAACTTCTCATCGTTTCCTAGAATGACTGCAGATCGCCAACGAATAAGTGACAGTTCCCAATGACTAAGTGTCCTTAATATATTCGATATCAACTGTTGTTTGTACGTTAACGATCTGCAGTTGTACTAGGGAACGGTGAGGAGTTATCGTAAGTTATCGATACAATCCTTATCGATCGAGTGTGCTAGATATAAATATAATATAACTAGATAACCGGACTACTTAGCAACCATACATTTTCTAGAATCAGAATCACACTGGACGCACATTGCATTGAGTATGGCCAATGTGATTCTAAAGCGTTGAGAAAGCTCTAAAGCTGACCGGTCAGTGGTTGAGTGGGCATAGCGCTTGGGTCCCACCCAGGCGTTCCGTGTTCGATTCCTCGGCTGGCTAAGTCCTCCATCACAACACAAGCAACATCTTCCGCTTAGTGTGGTGGTAGTAGGAGATTTTCAAATGTTGTTGGGTTATTCGTAATCCGGGAATGTTTGTCTTTCTTTTTAAAAAAAGAAAAAAAAAAAAAAAAAAAAAAAAAAAAAAGAAAGCATATATTTTCATAGAAAATGTATGGTTGCTAAGTAGTCCAGATATCGTTGTGCGTCGCGTAGGGTACGTATGTCGACCCGGTATGTATGTACTTACCTTTATTTTTATAAGATCCCTGACGTTACTTATAATGTAATCAGCCAAAACTCTTGAGGTGATTTTTCACAAAAACGGCACTATAAATTAGCCAAATATTATTATTCTGTTCTAGGAAAGTAAATGTAATTAATACAGCAAAAAAAAATCTTGATTCAGTGTTCCGGCCTGGGTTAAGCTTCTTTTGGTAGTACCAAATCGAATAACTTTTTTACTGAAAGCAAATTTTTGCGATCGTATTCATGTTTTCACATATTGTCTGTTAAATAAGTGTAGAAAACGTAGGAGGGCGCCACTGTTCTTCAAATGGCAGTACTAAAATTAAGACACACGGTGGAAATATAAATATCGAGGTTTTTTTTAATCCTGTGTCGTCGATTCTACGAAGTTTTGTAATCTAGGGCTAAGTACAATAGGGAATTAAGAATTTTTTAAACAATAGATTATACAAATGTGTTTCCTTGCCGAAAAGCCTATTTTATGCAAAAATGATGTGTTTTAATCAATTTTCTTTACTGGTACAACTGACCGACTCGGAGTCGTAGCATTTTTATTGATCTTTTCATAAATTTTCATACCTATTTGTTAATATTGTGGTCAACTGACTACCGTTCAGCAAATCATTATGTTGAGCATGTCATTTTGCACCGACCGCTATGTTAGGAATGTTGCAAGTTTCGGTGAAAAATGACATTTTGTGTTTTTAAATTGATAAAATAACCATGAAAATGCACTTTTTTCGAAATTCCGGTAACTGAATTGATTAGTACTAGTTAATATCTAACTACTACAACTTTTTAAATTTATTTTTTCATCCATAAAGCGTGTCCCGGTTTTGTAAATGTTTTCCCTTATATTTCACACAAACAAGGGACCAGATGACGTCACACACTCTCTCATACCGTGCCGGGCGTTTTCGCGGGATTAATCAAACTTGTAAAATTAATTTAATTATGAAAACTAACTTTAAAAAAATAAATATATACTAGTATGAGTTAATAATTATAAGTTTGCATGTGAACATTGATAAAAAAAATAAAAAAAGGACTCAACTTCCTTATTGTCTAGCCTACAAAAATATTGTGTGAAATTAATTTTTTTTAATTCTTTTTTATCAGAACACAAGTCGTTATGAGCCATGATGGGTATTTTTGTTATTAACATGGTACTACAACTTGGCCTCCTCCACAAATGCTCCACTACTCCATTCTTCTTCCTCGCAATCAGTTCATCTCTTCCTCAATCCACCCCTGGGTCTCTTCCACTGGGGCACCCAATTGATCATGATTTTCAGTATCCTATTGTCTTAAATTCTTTCTACATTTCCAGCCCATTGTAATTTTTGGGACTTACAAATCTTACAAAGAAGTATGTTTGTACGAAAATAAATAAAACACGTAAATTCAGTATAATATCATTTATTGCACAAATAAAGCTCAGCATAAAAATAAGATAAAATATGTATAATGTAAATAGATAAAAATAATATAATTTTACAAATATATTTAAAATTTGATTAAGGTGCGTGGACTTAGGGAATGTTAGACATAACGATAAGTGGATGCTCCGTGTTGGTTGGTTGGCTAAACCACTGGTCACTGGGATTAGTGGTCCCAGGTATTAGCTATTAGGTACTAGTGGTCTCCCTGCACTTTGAGCGACTGGTAGTAGTCACAGAGGACCCTCCAGGCCGCGGGGGCCATGAAGCCATTGGGGGGGTCGGTGCCGCTGCGGGCTAGACCTGGAAACAAAAAAACAAACATAACCTTAATAACCTAAACCTTTACCATAATACCCCAAAACCCAATTACCATAAAAACATAACCTTATTATGAGTATAATATGTATAATACATATTTTTTATATACCCATAGGACTTTTACATTGGGTATACATTACAATTTTTTTAAAGGGTTTTTAAATAATGGTTTCAATTGGTTTACAATTGGATAAAATTTTAAAAATATAATATATAATAATCCAAAACCTTTCAGAAATAATATTTTGAGATGAAAGATTTGTTTATGTATGTAACATTGAATTGGTTATATAAAAATAATTTACACAGCGCACAGGCCATGGAGCTACACAGAGTCGCTAATTGCGATAGTGCACACTGCGCATAGCTATAATTTTCTTATTTATAGCTTGTAATAAGATAAATAGTCACAGTCTTCGATATAATAATTATTTATGTATAAGACTGTGACACTTCCAGTGGCAGCTCACGACTTTTAAGTGTGCTAGAATGCTACTATTAAAAAAAATTGTATTACTGATGTTGTAGCTGAAAATGATTTAAAATTTTTTCGAAAATCGGTTTTTAGTATGAAGATTTTCAGGAAATTTCAGTTCAGTCATGTGTGCGGATTTCCTGAAAATCTCTATACAAAAACCGAAATTCCAAAAAAAAAAAATGTTTTCGGCTACAACAACACCAATAATGTCACTGGACACAACCACGATACGCTACTCTTTAATGCTGGATTCCGTACGTGGCGCCACCGGAAATATACTGAACTTAATAATTTTTTCATGTGCAGCTGTGGAATTAAGGGGATACCCGGTGGTGATTTTTCCATACAAACGTATTCCCTATTTATCTCTCTGGATTTTAACCCTAGAGAAAATATTGTTTTTACATAAAATAGATATCAACTACTAGCGTGTCGGTACTTTTTGTTTTTTTTGATAAGTTACTTTTTATAGAAGTTATGACCTTCCAAAAATCAATAAAATTGACTGGTTTAAACGCCGTCAAAAGACGTTCAGTATACAAACTAGACAATGTTTTTTTAAAAAAAGCAAAACGTACAGACATAGAATAGTTTTTTCTTGTGTAGTTGGTAAAAAAAAATTGAAAATCAGTCCACTTTTGGAGGAGAAAAGTGGGGAATACTAAACCTCAATTTTAGTTAGGTATTAGTAGCCCGAGGTGCATTGTCCCTTTCATTCAATATCCGGTGGACTAAGAGCAACAGTGGCAGCAACGATTTAGTAAAATCTATTTTTCAAATTTCTCCACCACCGGGTTTCATCTTAATACAATGTATAGTGATAACTAGCGATGACCACAATATTGTTCTTTATCTTTATTATAAGCATAAAAATCAGTCTAAATTGTCTAAAAGAAGATTTTGGGTTCACCCATGCAATGCAATAAATATTAATTGTAGGGCATTCGTCACCCCCATGAAACTACACGAGAATGACATCAAATTGACTTTTTTCCAAATTCCTTCCTTTCCAATCCTTTCTTACGTATTCTGGTAAAGTATAGTTACATAAACATAAATATTTTCCTACCTCCAGAACAAATTTAACACTCAAATCATGTTCAAACGACATTTCTGACAATGATGTGAATGCAACTCACGTAGCATGCTACCGGCACTGTCAGTAGCGTGCAACTGACATCAAACCCTTAGTCGAAGCATCTTGTACGAACACTAGCTAAATAGTATGGCGGATACTCACGAGCGGCGAATATGCTACGTACACGAAACTCGAGTCGCTTGTAAAGTATCTCCATGTACAAATGATATAAATTAAATATGAATCAATAATATTATGCATAACTGACCTCGCATACGGGTTCCTGATATGAAGTCAAAATCTTGTTTCCTTGAAGGATCGAAGAAGTCCATTTTACCACTAACTGTGTCGTAAGCTGCTACTCTGAATGGAACAATCTGAAAAATAAAAGAAAATTATTTAATTTATATAACACTCCCACAACATGTCATCGATGCAACTAATATAAACCAATTCAAAGCTCTATTGGATTCATATTTGGAGAGAAGAAAGGACTAACTTAGTTTAAATTTAAAACAACTCAATTACTGTCAAACTCATTGTGAAATTAGATATGAGCGCATCAGCACAATGCTGCCTGCTCATTACATAATAATAATAATAATAATTAATTATTAGAGACAACCCTCTGATATGAAAATATCCAGAGTTGGTGAATTATTTTCCCATTTGGTACTCTGGTAGGTTAAAATGTTGTTCTTGTATTATTTTGTATTAATATAATACTTATATAATACGCTTGCATAGCGAAAGTGTGTGAATGGGTTTAATTTTTCCTGTGGGGAAAATTTAACCCGGACATAAAGTCTGGTAATATATACTTAATTTATGTAAATAAAATGTTAACTTTAATATAAGAATATGACCTCTAGTTCTCCTAATCCCGGAGCCATCTTGAGCACTTGTGCCCCGTGTCGAGGGTCATACAGGTCGCCCCCGGTCACTGGGTGGGGCATGCCCGCAGGATCCCGTCCCACGATGTACAGGTTGGCCCCCGCGTTCATGCGGGCCTTGGCGTGCCACTGGACCTGCAAAATACAAAGATAACATGTTAAACCTGTTATATGCAGACATCACAGCAAATGTGTTGGAGCGGACGTGCCTCGTATGTGGGCGTCATAACAGTTGTCTTGCAAAAGCACCAAGAAAAAGTGCAGCGAATTTAAAAAGTGTGATATTCATTAATCAATAGTATGTCAAAATTGTTGTGATAATTATTTATTTTGACAGTACATATAATATTTACTTTTATGTAAATGAGGGTGGATTGAGACAATGGAGTTTTAAAACAAAGCAGTCTTAGGACAGCATACTTTTAGGAAAAAGACTTTTAAATCGACAAGCATTGATATAATAATAACTCAGGTGCAGGGCATATGTCATTCCTATGTCTACCTACGTTAAATTGTCGTGAAAACAATTATGTGCTTATGTGCCCAAGCGGTTAAGTAAATTTGTGGAATTTTGACGAACTCTTTACAACAGCTACTATGGCAAATTCACTCTCTTAACTTCTTGAACATTAAAATAACTTATGAAAATTAAGGGAACACCTATGTGTGCGTATACATCCAAATTGAGACTTGTTCTAACATGACATCTGGGTATCATTTCGACTAGCTGGAGGCAAACCACGTGACCATATTTTTGGCACCAGGAAGGTTCGAGAATCCTTTGAATGAACTACGACATCAGTCGTACATTGACCGGCGAAGAAGGGTGAACATTGAAATAAGAAGCGGAAAAGCACAGTTCGCTAAAATAAAGCAAAGGTCTGTAGTACAATCCGTTGTGGAACTTTTGCAAAGGGTGCACATTGAAATAGCAAGACCCTGAGCGGAAAAGCACAGTTCGCTAAAATAAAGCAAAGGTCTGTAGCGCAATCCGTTGTGGAACTTTTCTGCGCAAGATCTTAATGCTTGTTTTTAAACGAACCGCCTGGCGTAGCGACGCTAAAAATGAGTGAGGTTCATAAATAATAACACATGTTTAAAAATGTCTTAACTAAATAGGAAACAAGCCCAAACTTTTGTTCATTCGATTTAGGATTTGTAGTCAGGTTTTTTACACAGCCAGCGAGAACTGATTAGTGATATTACAGTACGTTAGATTGCCTGTATGCTGTTAGATTAATTTATTGACAAATCACAGAAAGGGAAACAGTCACACTGCCTCCAGCGCCCTGCGCTACTTGGTTTGTTCCCCCTTTCCCTGATTGGTCTATCAATTTAAATGTCCATCAGGAAACACTTGTTTTAAATGTTGGTCAGATGTAAGTCTTTTGTTAAAATAGTTTTGGGTAAAATTTTAACAACACTCGCATAGCAGTCATTTAATTTGTTACATGAAAGAGTGATTATTACCTCAGTAGGTCCGGCGTACATCATGGGTGAGGGGAATATGGCGAGGATGGTGTTGCTTGCTTGCAGGACACCCTCCTCCAGCACGGCGAGGTGTTGCTTGATTCGGATCGGCAGAGGGACATCATCATCTTTAGTCCAGCCACCTTTTACGTAAGTCAAATAATAACTATTAATATTTTTATCAATATAAATTTAAAGTGTGAGGTTGGACTAACCTAAAATTCTGTATTCATACATTTTAAAATGATTATTTACTTTCATTTACATACATCTTTTTTAAGGGTGGCAAAATTAATAAGATCTTTAAATAAAAACAATGTACATGTATTATGTAATAGTAAATATTTTGTGTTAGCTACCTAGTGGATGAAGAAGTAGCACTGGTTTCTTAAAACCTCTCTGAAGAAGCTGTTTGTGTGTGTCTGTCATCAGTAGAGCGTGACCATTGTGAATGGGATTCCGTAACTGTAAATAAACATACACATAATATAAGAATTTATGTTTGCATAAATCGACTGCCATCTTGGCTGTCAGCGTTTAGACATTAAATTAGAAAGGTGTTGCTAGTGCAAGAACAGATGCCAGGAAAAATAAAAAACATGAAAATACTGATTGTTGACAGCTATAATACAAAGAAATAAGGAAACGAACCTGGAAAGCAAAGACGGCATCTGCACCCATTTCCTTGAAGGCCTCCTTGAGCTGGTTGGGTGTGAGGCGGTACTGGTCTAGGCCATCGTCCCACTTGATGGGGCCCAACACTTCCACGGTGCCGCCCACCAGCCAGTCTCCGCTCTCCTCAATCATCTGGAAAATATTAGCAATTTAGGTTATGTAGAAAATGTTAAAAGACACTCCCATCACCATATAGTTATATATAACTAGAGGTGCTATGTCTTATGTAACATCCCATCGAAGTGGGTTTTTTAATGGTAAGTGGAGCAAGAGCGGTGCACGGGAGCCGTGTTCGGTAGTTTTCGTTTTTCATTGAACGAATGCAGCACAAAGGTAGGTTGTTGTGTTGGTGTTACATAGTGATTTCCTCATCTTCATGTTTGTTGATTTCATTGTATCTACTATCACAATAAGGAAGTTGAGTCCTTTTTTAATTTTTTTTTTATCAATGCTCACAGGCAAACTTAAATACTGGTATTTTTTTTTTTTTAAAGTTCGTTTTCATAATTAAATTAATTCTACAAGTTTGAATTTTATTAAGCCCGCGAAAACGCCGGCAAGAGTATAATACCGTGCGGCAGAGTTCGTGACGTCACCCGGTCCTAGATTGTGTGAAATATAAGGGAAAATATTTACAAAACCCATTTTTTAACGACTGCAACAGTTCCTAACATGGCGGTCGGTGAAAAATGATATTTCGTGTTTTTAAATTAAAAAAATAACCATTAAAATGCACTTTTTTCGAAATTCCGGTAACTGAATTGATTAGTACTAGTTAATATCTAACTACTACAACTTTTTAAATTTATTTTTTTCGTCCATATTAAGCGTGTCCCGGTTTTGTAAATATTTTCTCTTATATTTCACACAATCAAGGACCGGGGTACGTCACGAACTATTATGCTCTTGCCGCCGTTTTCACGGGCTTTAATAAAATTCAAACTTGTAGAATTAATTTAATTATGAAAACGAACTTTAAAAAAAAAAAATACTGGTATTTAAGATGGCATGTCATCTACATAACATATTTTTTATAAGTCAAAATATTTTTCACTCAACTTCCCTATTGATTTGTGATGATAGATATACATAAGGATTTACTAAAATTTTCTCCGCAATAGATTAAAGCTTGCAATAAGGCTTAATTTATTTCTATGGACTGACTTTGATATAAGGATGTCCAGGATTGTGTATTCCGAACTGGCGGGAGCAGCGCTCCTCCTTTCGGTGCGGGAAGAATTCTGGTGTGCGCAGGATGGCCACGGCACGGCCGCGCACCTCCAGTGTCAGGGAGCTGCAGCTCTCCAGCCGTGTCTTGTTGGCCGCACTCAGGGCAAGTACGATGGGCACCGACTGGTTCACCACGCTGCCGTTTTGTTGTGTTATGGAGTTGAAGTGGAGGGTCTGCAAGAAGAAAACAACATTAAAATATTATAAGTATTTATTATAGCTGGACATGATTTATTCACTGTCATCCTGACTATGGTTACATTATTAGCCGACCAGACGCCCAGAAATAGTGTGATTTATTAGTTGTTTGTTAATTTGATGTATAATAGTAAAACTCACCTGTAAATATTCATGTTCTCTCATGAAGCCTTTGAGTGGGGCAGCCCAACCTTCTGCTAGAATCTGAGGAAAACAAATACAAAGTTACAATTAATATTCTCTCATGACGTCTTGTTTACAGTTTTTATCACCTGTCCTCCTGTAAGCTATTTATATATGTAGTTATTTTTAACTTAATGAGCAAAACCTCAATTTATAATATTTCAATTAATGAAGACAATATACAGGGATGTCCGGGGGTAAAGTGCATTAACTTCGCGTGGTGATTTTACATGATGGTAGGAGTAAAAAAGATTAACAACTTTTTCCGAAATACTAACTTTTTTTTCCCAAACCAAAGGTTGTACCTATTAAAAATCCTTAGTGTAAGGTACAAACATATCCGATAAATTTGCTGTGAGACAGCCAGGCGCGTTGTGGCGACGTTGGTTTTGATTGGTGCGTATCGTAACAGCGGAAAATACCTAATAGTTCAGGCCGCACACGCTCTACTAATTTTATCTTTTTACCAAAAAAGTACCCCTAGAAGTTTGAATTTCAAAAAAAGTTATTTATCTTTTTTACTTACACTACTATCATGTAGAATCACTTCCCGTAGTTAATGCACTTTACCCATGGACACCCTGCATAGTGTCGGGATAAATTTATCCATTTTAAAATCAAGATAGCATTTAGTTTGAATTGAATCTTGCAATCATGCATAAAAATAGCAGCCAATAAAAATATACTTTAAGAAGAAAAAAAAAAAGATAATGTTAGTGGTTCTCAGTCGAAGTGTAATACAGTTAATATGACCGAAAGGGAAAGGGATAGTTGGCGCAGCGGTTGCACGGTGGCCTGTAACCGAAGGTCCTGGGTTCGAGTTCCAGATGTATCCGTATCTTTTTCTGTTTCAGATTTTCGATTGAGTTTCACTAATATTGACTTCATTAATTGAAATATTTATTAGTATTTTATTAATTGTTGTATAATGGAAGCCGGGGAATGATTAATTTAAATTTCAAAATTGAATGTCTAATGTGTATAAAAAGTTATATGACAATTTTGGCGATAATTTATGGATTGATTACACATTACAAATAATTCCAAAAAAATATTTATTTTTAAAAAATCAATAAAAGTCACCGGAGACCAAAATTTCATTAACATTTTTTACTCTGAAAAATATCAGGAATCACTGGTAAGTCAAGTATTTCCTTCACACAGCATCTTAACAGATGACATAGGCCCTGAGCGAAATTTATTTTCCTTGGGGTCTGCTGTGTGAAAAAAATATTTATATACATATTTATTTTAAAAAAATCAATAAAAGTCACCGGAGACCAAAATTTCATTAACATTTTTTACTCTGAAAAATATCAGGAATCACTGGTCAAAGTAAGTCAAGTATTTCCTTCACACAGCATTTTAACAGCCTATGACATAGGCCCTGAGCGAAATTTATTTTCCTTGGGGTCTTCTGTGTGGAGTTAATATAAAAAAAAAAAAAAATGTCCCTTAACCTCTCAATTGTCGCTCACCTGCAGACGGGCCGGCGACAGATGAGAGGTTAAATGTATAAAGAAACTGTACAAC
Organism: Limnephilus auricula; assembly: GCA_951813805.1. Lineage (NCBI taxonomy): Eukaryota > Metazoa > Arthropoda > Insecta > Trichoptera > Limnephilidae > Limnephilus > Limnephilus auricula. The sequence continues at coordinate 17,410,587 of OX638388.1, read as the reverse complement.
GCTTGCGCCAATATCATTCTAGACGTCACGTTTAATTTCAGTAATCTAGCTTCTGGGACTACTTTGTAATTCATTTTCTATGGTACACGGCCATCATGTGGGCAAATGTCATCCAAAATTCAAGAGTTAACATCTTGTGTATACACACTGACCAGATTAGTTCATAGAGACTGGTAGCGATCCCATTATTAAAAACTGGTAAACTGTTTACCATTCATTTTATCTATATTGTACTGATTATTTCTCAAATAATAAAATAAAAAAAGTTCACAAAGTATGCCTGTTGCCCAAAATCATATTAAAATCGCCCCTAAAGCACTTTTAACTCTTGCTCGCACCACAAGTGCTTAAAGCAATATTGGCCAGGTTAGGAATCAGTGATTTAGTACCTGGAGCCACTGGAGGTCGACAAGGGAGATGGAGAGTTTGGGTAATGTGGCAGCCTCTTCCAGAGCATGGCCCAGCCTGTTTCCCGTGAGAAACAGCTCTGGTACTTCAGCATCAGCATCTTGATGGGTGCGTGGAATAATTCCCTGAAAAACACCAATCAAAATCAAATAAATTAAAAAATAAACTGATCACTTCACATTAAGAGGGTTATAACCAGAGAATACCGGAAATTTGTCCTTTTTAAATTCAAATTCTTGACGTATTGACTCGCTCACTTAAATGTAGGTATATATTAAAGCAAATTTTGAATGAAATAAAGTCGATAATGGGTTATTAGTTAAACTTTTGGGTACGGAGGATAATCAATCTTTCTCATCGGAACCGTCCTGTACAGTTGCAAGGGAACGATCGCAAGTTGAAATTTTAAATTTATTCATAAACGATACTTCCTCACATGACAATTCATCAGCATCATAACTTATCTCGGTAACGTTTCAGAACAAACTACCTCGAAATATTCTTTTTATTATGTAATTTCATATTTTAAATGTTATAATATGCACTTATGTCAATGGCAAAGTATGTAAAATATTAATATTCTTAAAATTACAATTATCGGTTTTAATCACAATCGTTCTATGATGAATTATGACAATCTCTACGGCCGTATTCTTAGACCAACATCACGAAAATTCATATTACTAAAAAGTTGCCACTGAGTAGACCATGTTCATACTAAAATTCCATACCTTCTCTTCCAGCAACTGGATGACGCGAAGGGTGGACTGTTCTATTGAGCAATCTTCTGTCTTTACAATGAGATCGGGACACTCTGGCTTCTCATATTCTTGGGTGATTCCTGTAAAACCCTGGAATAATAATAAAAGACGATAGAAATAAATTATGATTCAGAACAGTAATAATTATTGTAGGAATAATAAAACTAATGGTAAGATTTTGCGAAATTCAATTATGTATCATCAAGAAGATTTTCAACATAACTTCTGTGGTCTTAATCAAAAAGGTGCTTGTTTTTCACATCTGTTTCACCACCGAGTTTGCCGTAACTCTGCAGAAGAGTATTGTGTTTGAAGCAGATTTTCACCTTCAGCCCGAAAGGGTTTCAAGGACGAGAGGCCCTTGGCCGGGAAGTTTGAAGTTCACCTTGAAGTGGAGATAATTAAGGTAGGTCTATGTCTAAAGCTTGTTAAAATTTTGAAAGAATACCAGATGACGGGAAATTTACAACGACCAAGTGGGTCCAGCAGTGGAAGCAACCCATTCAAGACTGTGGAATGTGGAAGACGATAGGAGCAGGATGGGAAGAACTGGGAGAATTTGTGGAGGAAGCCAAATTTCACCCTGAAATGTAGTGTCGTGATAATAATAATGTATAAGGCTTGACACCAAAAACCTCATAAAGAAAGAGGAAGACATAGGAGCAAGACACTAACTTTAATTTGACCATCGCGAGCCTTCTTGTAGAGTCCCTTGACATCCCGGGACTCGCACACTGTAAGGGGGGTATCCACAAACACCTCGAGGAATGGCAGATCACACTCCTTGTGGATGCGCCGGGCCATGTCTCGATCCTGGAAAACGAAAATATCATATATACTACAAAAAAATATATATACATACATACTTCATTCAGTGAGTAAATCTCTGTATTGTCATTGACCGTTCAAAGCGGTATTCAAATAAAAAATATAATAATAAAAAGTTTCAAAATATAATCAGACCGATTTGTAGATGAGTCAACAAATGCATTGGGTCCAGGCATCGTGGGACAAATCGTCAGCTAGCTACGTCCTCCATCATTGCACAAGCAACTTTCTTCCCTTATGACAGTAATAAAATGAATTCAAATATTCTCAGATTATCCGTAACCTGGGATTGTTTGTCTCCACTGATGTCTTTGTCTCTATTAAAAAATAAATATATATTATGTTAATGGTGGTTGATTTTACCTCGGCAAAGGGAGACACGAAGCTGCAGAGGCACAGCACCCCGCTGTCGGCAAACAGCTTGGCCACCTCTGCCACCCGCCGGATGTTCTCCTCGCGGTCCTCCTTCGTGAAGCTGAGATTCTTGTTTAGGCCAGTGCGGATATTGTCTCCGTCCAGGCCGTACGCGGGGATTCCTGCAATGGAACAATATCAATTTTTTATAAGTAAACTCAACTTGACATAACGTTTAGTAAGTATTATTGTATAAGTTACAAAAGTCAGCTGAGCTTAACATAATGTTTAGTCAGTATTATTGAATAAGTTACTAATGTCAACTGGACACAATGTTCAGTAGTATTACATTCAAAACCTTCCTATAGATTACAGATAAACAATGACGACACCACCTCTAGCGGTCTTTCAAAAATTAACGTTTGTTCCACACATTAATCCTAAGGATCAAATCTTATATTACTAATAAGGCAATGAAATGTTTGGGATTTATTTTAAGAACAGTCAAAGATTTTACGACACTTTATTCATTTAAAATACTCTTCACTGCCTTAGTTAGAAGTAATTTAGAATACAATTCCACTATTTGGTTCCCATACAAAGCACATCAATTAAAAATTGAGAGAGTTCAACATAAATTTTTAAGATTCATTAATTTCAAACTCTCCATACCCATTGAACAAATCAATTATGATATATTAATGAAACGACTAAATTTAACTGACTTATCTTGTAGAAGAACCAAGAGCGATATGGTACTTTTATTTAAATTAGTAAATGGCACAATTAACGCACCTGACTTAACTAAACTAATAACATTCAGAGTACCACTAGGCTTCCAGAGCTGTTTTTTGTTTATCCTTCGAAAACTAACTATTTCATTAAATCCAAAGACTACATAGGCTTGGAAATAAATTTAGTTCAGTTGATATTTTCGTTTATTCCTTACTAAAATTTATTTCTGAAATATCTAAAATTCTGTTTCCCGTTTACTAAACAATGATGTAACATAATTTGTATATTATTGTTTATTTTTCTATTATTTTTGTATTATGATTGTTGTAAAAGCCCTAAGGGCGTGAATAAATAAATAAATAAATATAGGTCGCAGAATTAGAGTTAAGGCGAACAACACATACCTAAGAATGTAAGTGTCGGTGTATTCGTATATATATATACACATCAGACAGTGACTTCTTTGCCAAACGTCTATGAGATACAGAATTTGGCTTACTTACGTCCACTTATGATTATTAGCGAGAAAGGGAGAACATTGTACATTGTTCGAATATGAATACTATTTGAAAAGTTTTACATTGTGTTCTTTTTATTAATTGGGACGTTTGTTTCACATAATTTAAACAATTCTTAAAATTTTTAAGTTTATTTTAAAGTTCTATTCAAGTTTTGTTATTATTCAGTTCAGTGAAGCAACTGGCCAATAATGATATAATAGCAGAACTTGAATAGAACTTTAGAATTAACTTCGAAATTTGATAAATTGTTCATGTACTTTGAAAAATCACATTTAGTCTGAATTCTCGAGAAAACAGTCAGACTTTTGAAAATGGCAATTGAAATAATTTATCAAAATTCAAAATATTAATATCAAAATAATTCTTCAAAGAAACACTACCAATTTTGAAAATGACAATTAAATTCAAACCAAATTAGAGTACTAAATTTCATTGAACCAGAGTTACGGAGAGACCTACAACCGAAATTAGTTGATTAATGGGTGACTGGACAACTCAGTATCATGAATTTTTTTTTAAAAACATATACATATTAAATCTAACTGCAATCATCAGTTGATTAACAAGTATAAAACATGTTGTATGCAGGTAACGCATACGTGTGAGAATATTATTAAACATATTAATTTCCGTAGTCGGTGCGTGAGTGATGTTATGATATTCATGCGTAATGCGTAAAATTATTCAAGTAAGTATAATAAACTTTTAATTTTAAGGATTTGAATTGATAAAAGTATTAATCATATCAGACGAGGTGATAAAGTAGATGGATACCAACATTATATTCCTTAAATAAATAATAATAATTCTATGTTTGGGATGTGTATTTCTTTTGTTTACACTTTTGACAAATCTAAATCTTTATTTTTTTTAAAGCACTTCCAGCAGGGCTACATGCAGTCTTTGCAAATTGGACCGTTAGTAGGCACAACCGCCAGCCAAATTATTATTATTCCCTTTGTCGAGTCGTCGGAATAATAATACTGTCAGTTGGGGTTTATGCATGCAGTGCCAGGTGTGCTAGCATGGTCGATCGATATGAAGTTACCGACCGATTGTCGGTAACTTCTCATCATTCCCTAGGACAACTGCACATCGCTAACGTACAAACAACAGTTGATGTCGAATATGTTAAGGACACTTAGTCATTGTGAACTGTCACTTATTCGTTGGCGATCTGTAGTCACGCTAGGAAACGATGAGAAGTTACCGACAATTGGTCGGTAACTTCATATCGATCAAACATGCTAGCACCCCAGCAGGCAGTGCTTTATATCGGATCGTGGGTAAGGCGTTTTAAAGTTTACTAACTGTGTTTATTTGAACGGTTCTGATTTTCTAATTATTTGTCAACAAAAAAATGTTATTATATTATAGAGAAAATTGACAATGTTTGTTATTTGGCAATGTTCCTGAGATAAATATTTTACAAATACTTCACAATAGCTTCACAAATCACAATTATAATATCCCGTGATTTTTCAAGGGTGTGCGCTAGTAATTCATAAAACGGTTCCACGACAACTCGACAAAGTGGCGTTTCAACACCCTTTTGAAAAGTCGTTAAAAGGTTGAAAAATGAAAAAAAAACCAAAACTTAACCTAACGTAACCCATTTAACTTTTTTTTTTGTTTACACTTTTAATGACTTTTCAAATAAAAGGAGGTGATGAAGTTGTACACTGTTGAGTTTTCCGGTCACCTCATGATACATAATATTATTTGTGATACAATGATGGGGCCGACCATGGAACTATAATCCATACTCTTTGGAGAAGACAGACTCAACTATAGAAGCGTTATTTGGCTTGGCCTATTTCAGTATACCGCTGGCCATACATTCCCATTGGCAATGTACGGCGAGCGATATTCCGAAATACGCCAAGCCAAATAATTGTAACGTCATTTGCTGTGATACCTATAATATTATGTACCCATACAATTTTAAAATGACACATTACGAAAATGTACCGTATTTAACATTTCAATGCAAAATTAATATAATAAATTACCGTTCGTCTAATTAAATAATAAGAACGTAACAAGAATTACAATTATTAATGTGCAATATTATATAATGATAAAGATAACCTCTAAATAAAATGTGGTAATTCCATTTCCTAGCGGCGGTCTTCAGTAAAGACAATGAGCAATAATATAATTGAATTATTTAATTATTTAGAAAGTGAGTAGGTAGGTACTGGGTATTTTACAGTAGGAACAGAAGCAATTATTATTATTAATAGTTGGTAATGAGACTAATGACTAATGACTACTGATTGGTTAGAAACAGCAAGAGGAAGGAAGGAAACAGCCGCTTAATTCATTAAAAATACCCCTTGGACAAAAAACGAAGGATTCACCTTGAATTTAATACATAATTCAATAAAAAACTGATCTACATCTGGAAATATTATGTAAGCATTTTCGAACCAAAATGCTAATTATAGGAAATTCACTCGATAGAAAAAATCGCGAAGTATGCTCCGAAAATTATTAAAAACACATTTTGTTCTGTTATTCAACTTACAGATATGAAAAAAAAACACAATGTAATAAATTAAATGCAACTTCAGCATTTGATTTTTGCTCTTTTTTTAATTAATTCTACACAGGAGGCCTGGTGGAAAATAATAACCCTCATAGCCTATATCATCTAAGGGGATGCTGTGTGGAGGGACTTTTTAAGGAAAGGAAGGAGAGGAAGTTCTGGGAAGGAAAATGTATGAGGGGTGAGTAGGAATCTGGGGGTCAGTGTGTCCAGGAGTGACGGAACATAAATCCGGTTGTCCGGTCCAGAGTCCGGTTGGAGAGCTCAAAAGGCATCCTCTCTCGATCAGGCCTGCTACGCAATAGGTGGGTAGATGCATCCGCCGCCAAGACCTGGGCAAACGTCACCTCATGACATGAAACCGGGCACCCCTGCTAAGTTACCAAACGTAGCGAACCACTTGGGGTGACTTATGGCAGAGGTGTTGGTTATCCAATAAATGGTTCCCGGGGCGGCGGTACCAATACCCGCCTCCCAAATTGATCTATTTTAAACGAGTCGTGGTTTTATTAAATACTAGCTGACCCGGCAAACTTCGTACCGCCTGAGAATCAATAAATGTTGTGTTTAATTTATTAGCTGAAATAAATATAATAAGTTTTTATTAAGTAAAATTAAATACTCAAATGAAATTGAACTTTTGACTAAGCACGAAATGTTCGGCACACTACACCATTGACAGTTCGAATTGATTCAAATTATGTCGACCAACGCACATTATTTGAAAAGCCGTTCCATACAAAATATATGAAAAAAAATATTTTCTTCATCATTATTTTTCCCGTGATTTTTTCCGATGTTTTAATAGTTATTCTGTTAATCGAAACGGAGACAAATCCAACAAATCAAAGATCATAAAAATCGGTTCAGCCGTTCTTGAGTTATAATTTGGTGTAACTAACCCGAATTTTTTTTTTTTTTAAGATTTCACTATTTTCGAATTATAATCGTTTTTTAAATATTAGCGCGCTCCCTCTTACATTTCTCCCTTTCTTCTGCTTTTAGAATGCGTACCTAATACCGGTCCATTTGCGCCCGTACATACGCAAGATGAACATGAATAAATAGTTTTGTTCCACAAACAACAAACAAGAAAGGCTAACAAATATAATATTGGATTGAATCACCGATACACATATTTAGGCATCCGGATCAGTATGAAAATTAACCCCCAAACCAATTTCAATTTGGTCCACGTGCACGTTTATGAAAAAGCGAGTGCATTGTATCGCAGTATTCAGGTCGTGTTGTGCCTTACGTTTTACCCTAAGAGTATGGATATTAGAGAGACGGCATGTGAAGTGTGCCCGCGCGCTCCAAGTGTGCCTTTTCGAGAATTCTACCCAAACGGCTTACATTGGCTGCTGGTTTTTGGCCGTTTAATACGTTCCGACATTATTACGACAGCAGCCGTTTTACATGGTGACAGCAAATGTCAGCCGTGTGGGTAGAATTCTCGAAAAGGCACACTTGGAGCACGCGGGCACACTTCACATGCCGTCTCTCTAATATCCATACTCTTAGGTTTTACCTTTTTGTGGTCTACAATGGAACTGATTACCTAGTCTCCCTGCCATGCTAAGCGAGTTCATTTTTTTCATAATATGGTACGCTACATTTAGTGGGGTTTCTCTGGGTATTGGTGAAGGATGAGTCTGCCCACCTACTCTCCAGTCGGACTCTCTCAACCCATCGCTTTGCACCGCAGTCGGAGGGACGGATTAATTCGTCCGTCACTCCTGGACACACTGACCTCCAGATTCCTACCCACCTCACATACCATTTTCCTTTTCAGAACTTCCCCTTCGTTCTTTTCTTAAAAAGACCCTCCACACATCATCCTCTAAGATGACATAGGCCATGAGGTAAATTATTTTATTTATAAATAAGTATCAAGGACTATGTAACGTAAGGTTAAGGGAGAACCATGATGGAAAATTAAGAACTTGGCCTGGGAGGAAGTCTCTAAAAGAGCCAATGACAGTTTTTCAATTTTCACAAGGCCTATGTAATTGCGCTTGTTGGCAAGTTTTAATTTTAAGAAAAGCGTTTTTCTAGTGTAACATTGGCCCCCGAAAATCGAAAAATTTACCAGTGAGACAGGCTTGAGACATAGCAAAACAAAAGCAATATAATATTTTATCATAATACATACATAAATAAGTAACATGGATAAACTTCAGTGTTATATGTATGTACTCATTATTATTCATATGTAAGGTGCGATTACCTATACGGTACCTACCTAGTCATCATAGTATCTATAATCTGCAAAGAAGCTAAACGGTTTCCAATGTCATTCTGGTTTCAAGTTTTCTCCAATCTTCTTGGAAAATAATACCTCTGCACCTTTTCTAAGTATAAACGCCATTAAAGTGGAACCGATTTATATTGATTGAACATAATAAATAATAATTATTAATCGAATGCAGTTTTCACGTCGTAAAACTTTACATTCCTTTATAATGCAGTCTTTATGTGGTGTATGCATGGTTTTGTTTCATGAGGTGTTATATTTTTAGCTGAGCAAAGAGCCATTGACCAGCGGCTGAGAATAAAAGTTTAAAAATGCTTGCATTTTGCAACTGTACAGGGAGGTTCCAATGAGAAAGATCGATTATTCCACGTATCAAATTTAAAAAATTAAAAATTTAATATCGATTTATTTCATTAAAAACATGCTTTAATATATACCTACATTTAAATAAGCAATAAAAATGCTCAAAACTCACGATGATAAATTATTAAATATCGTGTACTTTTGTAAGTATTTTTTGATCATAAGTATTTATGATTGATGTCTAAACAAAATAAGTGTGTAAAACAAATCTGAAATATTTTAAATTATATTAAACAAATAACTTTGTATCAACCACTATTATATAATCACAATTCTCTACATGTTTCAAAACCGATGGTTTCTTCGTCAGGGTAGTAATGACATATTTTAGTTTGTAGAGATCTTAAATAAATATAAAAACTGGATATTTTCGTCACAAAACACGTTCTCGGATTTATTTATTAAAGATATTAATTTAACGAAAATTAAAATTCTGAAAACTGTCTTTACTAGACTATGTATTGATTTATTTTGTTGTATGATTTGATTTAAAATTTGTGTTGTATAAAACCACATTTCCTTTGAAAATTGAACAAATCTGCCAACGAACAACGGAACCTTAGTATATTAAAAATTGTAAAAAAGAATCAATAAGTCTAGAATTGGATTTAAAAAGGACTAATTTCCGGTATTCACTGGTAATACCCCTTTAAACTACAATATAGCAAAAACAATGTAACATCACAGAATAAAACACCGATGCTGCGGGCCTTAGTATCAAATATGGAATGAATTAATTTGCTGATTGAAAGTAATAATAATAATTAAGGCTGGGTTATACTCACACAGCATCAAAAAGAAGAAGAAGGAGATATACGAATGTTAGAGGGAGCACGCTAATATTAAACGATAATATTCAGGCGAAAATTGGGAAATTTTTTAATTTTTTAACACGACTCGTTTAAAATAGAGCAAAAATCTCTCGACAATACCTTAAAGCGGCGTCTCCTCCGACGAAAATGTTTACACACTTTGGATAGTTAAGTCGGGGCCACAATGTTTTTAATTTCCGTGGCCAAATAGATAACAAGAAACGTTGTGGCCCTGCCTCATGTTTATGGTAATGTTTGAGGTATTGTTTGTGAAATTGGTCGCAAAAGACCAGCCTTAAGAAGCATTAAAGTAAAGAAATATTTTGAATTTTTTCAAACCTTAGATGTGATAATAGAACCGTATGTTTTTTTTTTAATTTTGGAATTTTTTTATCGATTGAATTTGATATCGATGTGATTACCGTTCCCGCTCAACAGTATCCAGATTTTATAATAACATATATTTTTTTTAGAACTTAGAAATGTTAAGTGTTCAAGGGACATATGTTATAAATCGGTAGAAAACCGGATTTTCCAGCCTTTATCTACACGTGTATTTTAATCGAATGCAATCGCAATTTACATGGTAAAACTAATATTCTTTTAAAATTGAAAATTGATAATGTTTTGTTTAGAACACCTGAGAAATTTAACCTAGTGCACAAACATTAGTTAATAAGAAAATAAGTCATATGTAACATTAACAACATAATGCTATCTCGTTTCGTCACACAATAATTAATACGTGAGTTTTTAGTTTACGGTATTGCATTCACATTTTTTGTTGAATTTTTCGTGTGTAACAGTTTGTAAAAGTGAACCGCCGTAAACCGGGGTTGCTTTGACCAAAATAATATGTACCTATGTCTTTTTTTTAAATCATTCATAGATGTATATTTCCTAAAAATAAGAGTAAATATTTACAAAAACGTGGGGAGGGGAAGGAGATGGGGAAGAGGAAATGTGGGGATGTACATGGCAATTCAGATCTTGTCACCAAACACGGCTAAAGCCATTTCAAGCATTTTTATAAAGTAAAACTTCTTTACGCACGCTTGACTTGGGGAGTAAGCTGGCGAATGCGTGACGATAGCGTTACGAAAAGTATGATCGGGCGGGGCGAACGATAATAAATTTAAATAAATAAATATTTATAGAAAATAAATATATGTATATGTACCTATATACATGTATATATTATACATATAAACACATATATTTACATACATATAGATGGAGCTAAAGAAGTTTTACTTCAGTCGTGTGGTCTAAAGAACACTCGTTTTTTTTTCAACAACCATTTCGAGCAATTCTGAATGGTGGTCTTACACCAGGGCGATACGGTAAGTCTCTTCTACTCTGGAACGCGCCGCAAATATACACAATTTATTTGCGCATGCCGGGTTCGAACCGGGACCTTCGGATTGGGAGTCTAAAGCCTTTCCCCTGGTCCACATCGGCCGTCGAATATGATATAGATATATATTTTAGTACTATATTTTAGTTTTAATGTTTTTGTTTTGTCCTGTGCTATAATAGCGTTACTTTTTACTAATATTGTCCTACGCTATAACAGCACTCTTATTGTTAATTTTGTTCCCTTGTTATTGCCTTGTATACTCGTATACTGTATATTCTTTATTTAAAATTACTTTTCAATACTTTGTAAGCACTGTAGGATTATTTTTAAATTTTGTTATAGTTAAGCGCACTTGAAGTGAAACATCACAAAACTGCGCTATACAAATGCTTTGTTATTATTTATAATAAACCGTTTTGCCATCGGACTGGAGCGATTCGGTGAGGTCTCATTCAACTTACGTCTGAACCTACTTCAAAACGGTGCTAAACAAATAATTTGAACTATGAACCGTTGTGATTAGCACCGACTGCTCAATTATTATCATTATCATCACGAACACACTGATTGGTAATGGTCTCACCATCGACTTCATCGTCATCAGCCTTGTTCCTGCCTTGTATGGTTAACTAAACACATAAATAAACCACTCGTAACTAAAGAAAAACCAAGAGTCCGTCAACCAATTCTAGAAATTTAATAAAATAGAACAAATAAAATTCAATACTATGGCAACATTGAATTCAGAACAAATTTGTTTATTTTAATTATTTATTGAATCTATATCAATTATAGTAGACTCAAATGTGAGGTTATGTTGAACAGGAAAAATAACATTTATTTTTATTTTTTTTATTAATTATTCAAAAAAGATACATAAATTACAAATACATTTTATACACTAATAAATTATAATATATATATATATATATGTTTGATGTACCCCCATAAAAAAGCAGGGCTTGTGTGTACGGGGGGGGGGGGGTGTTATTATATAATTTTTATTTGATATGATTTAGTTCAGGTTTTGAGTATGATTTTTAAGGTGAGTTTTAAATTCTATTATATTGGTATTCATGTTTCTAATTTTTTCTGGTAATGAATTAAAGAATTTTACTCCGAGATATTTATGATTTAACTGTCCTATTGTTTTTTTACATTTTGGAGTAGGAAGTATTGATGTTTGTCTAAAATTTTTGTTATTTTTAAAGGGTGCAGTTTTATTTTGAATATTATCTTTAAAAATTTGTAATATTGCATGGTAGAAGTATAATACACTTAATTTTCTGACCTCAAATTTTTACATACCTCAATAAATCGTAAACTCGTTTTTTTAATGTTGGATGTGTTTTTTAATAGAATCTTTTCCCCTTACTATCTCGATATTGCTTATTAAAAACGATTGTAGCGCTCTCCGTTTTTATCTAAATTTTCTTGGTAGACTGTACGTATGGTGCTGGCATGGAACTAAACAAAAACCAAAGTGCTATTAGAATAGGTATAGCTTGACTAATAAACAATATTATGTAAAAAAAGGAGTACCAGTAAACAAGGAACCGGATGACGTGTAACCGGAAGACGACGTCACACACTCTCTCGTTTCTTACCGGCCGTTTTCGCAGGCTTTAATAAAATTCAAACTTGTAGCATTAATTTAATTATGAAAACGAACTTTAAAAAAATACTGGTATTTAAGCTTGCATGTCATCTACATGAAAATATTTTTTATAAGTCAAAATATTTTTCACTCAACTTCCCTATTGAATGGAAATGTGTTTTTTTGTATTTTGAAATATATTAGATTTTAAACAAAACAAAAACTAAATGAAAGAGACGCGCAAAATAAGTTTTAAAAAAAGTGGAAAAAAATTCCCCTTTGTAATCTTTGTATGTCTCACATTTGAATGTAGATACTAAAATTGTATTTTCGTAGCTCGGTGTTGCCAAGGGAATAATTTGGGAATAAAACCAAAATCTATTGTTATTTATATTAGTACCAAGTATGAAAATATTCATAAACTTACTACTAACCTACTATAACTAAGACTTATTAGTCTTATTACTATATGTAACTAAGACTTATTTTATGCAAAAACTCGAAAATAAATACAGTAAGTTCAATGAATGTTGAAACGTGTGAGAGCAAATCACTTAAATGTTATGAATTCGTAAATCACACGATTGCACGAGTTACGTGAATACAACACGATCCACTTTTGCAGCGAGTAAGTGGAAACCGTTTCTATGTATAGTCTGTTGCAGAGGGCAGAGCCGGCACGAGGCCTTTCGGCACGTGTTCATCGCGATATACATTTTTTGTATTTTCAAAAGAAAGACAAATACTCCCAGGTTACGAATGAACTGACAATACTCGAATCTTGCTACTACTATTATTGTAAGGGGAAAATGTTGGTTGAGTAATGATGGAGGATTTGGCTAACAGAGGATATCTGCAACACCCGACATTTAACCGTTCGGCCACAAGCAGAAATTTATCATTGCATAACAAGGATTTTCATAAACAATGATAATAGTAAATGATCAAGTATACCCAATGAAATATGAACTCGGACGGATCTTGTTTACAAGTGGATTCACCAAATCACTACACCATTTATATTTTATACAATTACAAAAAATATAAGATTCGAGATAGTGTCGTATAATCGGAGGAGGAATGCCAAGAGCTGTCTACTCGCGGCCGTGAAGCTGGTCGAGCATTGTAAGAATAATTTGACTAAATGAATGAAAAAAATATTTGCAATAAATACCTATCAATAAAAATTACTTACTAATTTCGAATTACTGACTGTAAGTGCGGTTCAATGAACTCTAGAAATTTAAGTGTAATTTTCTAAAATCCAGTATAATATAATCAGTAACAGAAAAAGAATATTACCTTTGGAGATGAGATATGCCTCCAGCGAAAAGGCGATGCTGGTCTTGCCGGCCCCGCTGAAGCCGGTGAACCAGACGGTGGAGCCGCGGAAGCCCCGCGAGGCCCCCGACAGGCAGCCCAGCGCGAGCCCCCGCTTGGCGCGCGACACCTGGTGCTGCTGCTCGCGCACGTTCGTCGCCACCTGCGCGCACTGCAACACACAAACAACGGTCCCATGACAATACAGAATAGTGCAAAAAGAATAGCCACAATACAGAACAGTCACAACACAGAACAATGAAGAAAAATTTGGAAAAACAGACCTAACCAATTACCTAGTTGATATTTATTTATTTATTATTTTATATAATCTGCGTTGATTCAGAGTAGGTGTGTATGACACGACACATGAATTAGAATATAGAATAGTAAATAGCGTGTGACGGTTAATGCTCTCTGCATACCCCTACGGTGAAAGGGTGTGATGATTAGTTAGTCACATAGTTTTGTCACTTGTTCTGTTTTATCCGGTTGCCACAAAAACACCATCAATGACTACATCCATCACAGTTAGGTAAGTCTTCTGTATTTACACGTTTGAGCTCAAAAAGCATTTAAAAAATACTCTTGGAATACTGATGCCCTTGTTTTAATTAATCGAAAAAAATACATAAATATAAAATGTCTTTTAAACCAAAAAAATATAAAAATAGAACAAAAAACGTCCACACATCAAGCTCTATGTATATAGCGTCTACAATAAATTAAGTAAACAAAAAAATACGTTTTTTGAAATACGGGAAAAATATTACAGTAGGCATTTAACAGTTCCTAATGTTTCATATTAAATGTTGTTACATCCATTGTGTGTTTGTGACTGTTAAAACTAACAACATGTTATTATTAAGTACTGCTAGCACGCGTTACGCCCTTCGTTCACGGAACTATTTAAAAGCGACTTAATCGCCGCTACTCGCTACCTGTCATACTATTTTGCTAGTGCTGTTCGTAGCGGCGTTTACAAACACTAATCATAGTATGGAAGGCACAGACGATCGGCGATCGCGTCGCTTGAAAGTAATGCTTTTTCATGGCCGCTTTTTCAACGTTCGAAGCCATTTTTAAAATGTCAGGAGCCCGTTTTCAGATGGGTACTGGGTACCTAGCGCCAAAATACCCTATTACGGTTCTGCTAAGCACACCTAATCCATAGCATTATTCCATGGACCGTTTATCACTTCTGCATAATACATGATCCATTCCCACGCTTCACTTGCAATGGGCACTAACCTCAAATCTAAAACATCCATAATACAAATAACCTCTAAACCAGTGATGAGCAACCTGCGGCCGGCGAGCCACATACGGCCATTGCCATTTCGTGTGGTCCGCGAGCCTTTTCGTACTAGGCTAAATAAAAATATTAAAAAGTTTGCGGTAAAGAATATTCAATTTCTGTTCTTTAAAAAATGGTTGAGCGGAAAACTGCAGTCTTTCTTCAATGTTTTGAAACATCCACTCAAAGTAATAAGATTTTTCTTACGAATTATTAGACAAAATTTCGTTGTTCGACCTCAAAGCCAAAAAAACTTGAAGCTAGTGTTTTAAACCAGGATATCATGGATAGCAGGATAGTAAAGCTAGTAACTCTGGCTACGTGCAGACAGAACTAGCTTTGTTTTAAATTCAGTAAGCTAGTGAGGAAGCTAGTAAGCTAGCGCCTCAAGCCAGGATAGTTTAATAGAATGGGGTTTTATTATTTGAGCTAGTTGTGGTGAGGGGCGCTACCAGTAGTAGAAACTCACATCCGGCTTTGTGTTGCGCTTTTTTTTATTATTTGGGAATGGGTACCGCCGCCCCGGGAACCATTTATTGGTTAACTAACACCTCTGCCTTAGGTCACCCCAAGTGGTTCACTACGTTTGGTGTCGTAGCAGGGGTGCCCGTTCATTGGGTGAATTATGTCTAGGTCTTGGCAGCGGATGATTTGGTCACACTGAACCCCAGATTCCTACCCAACCCTCCTATATTTTTCCTTCCTAGAACTCTTCTTGCTTTCCTTAAAACACCCTCCACACAGCATTCTCAAAGATGACATAGCCCCTGAGGGAAATTATTTTCCTCAGGGCCTCTTGTGTGGGGACCTAATGTAAAAAAAAAATGATGGAAAAGCTAGCTAGCAAATTTATGATATTAAAGGCAGGTTTGACAATTCCAAATAATATTTTTTCATAGATACAATTTATTTTCGTCCACGAAACTTTTGTTAAATACAAAGGTACATTTGAACAAGAAAAGACACTATTAAAAATTTGACTTGATGACCTATATATAGAGATTTTAAAAATCCTTATAGTATGAATTCCCGCATGCGTCAGCAAAAAAAAAATGATTGCAGAAATGGTCGATATAAAATGAAAATTGACGAAAAAAATTGGCCTTAATTTTGCAATAAATTTTTACTAAGATAAGAATTTTTCGCAATTCGAGGTTAATTCGCATAACAATTTAATTTTCTTTTATTTAAACTTTAAATGAAGTGAATCGGGCGAAAAATAATGAGCTAGGATTCCAACCACTTAGAAAAAGTGGTTTTGAGAAAAAGGCGTTTAAAGTTTTCGCTTGTAACCAGTTCGCTTAGTTATCCGTCTTCCTGCTTGGCGCGCACTGCTCCTATATTTCAAGGTCAAATGTATAGGAAATTTATTAGATACCCATATAAAGATTTTTTGGATCATCTGGACCAAACTTCCCCCTTAATCAGAATTATTTAAAAAAAATATTTTGGCCCTCTACTATGTAGTCTATGTACATAGATGAAATGAAATTTAAAAAGGCATAAAGATGGGCTTAGATTTAAACTACAAACGACTGATTTACATTGAAACACAAATTTGTCGTATATAAATTAAAATTTCGACCCAAAAAACCCCTTTTTACATTACTATTTTTTTCTTCGTTTCATTATTACAATAGGGTCGGCAAGATATTTTATGTGATAAATTATTAACTCTCAAAAATTGTCAAAGTTGCCTCCAAAATCGTGAAAAAATGTATTCTTTGAAGGCCTATATTTCTAATTTAAAATTAAAAAAATAAAAATAAAAGTATATTCGTACTCGAAGTTTGCTATAGGTACAACTTAATAAATATAATATCCAGTTCGGTTAAGTATTTTGGCCTGAAATCCAAAATTAAATTTTGTATGAAAACGGCCGCACAGCCGTTGCGCCGGTTGCGCGGCCTTTTTCACGCAAATTTTTTTTGTATTTGAGGCCAAAATAATATAAAAGCTGAATAAAAAAAAATTATCCATAAGGTCTGGTAGATCAAATCTAGAAAGAATATGTGCTACTTTATTTATTTGTGTTTTAAATTAACTGTTGCCCGCAACTGAAGCTCGTTGCGCCTCTGGATTAAATCGAGTTCGAAATCGGAATTTTGTAGGTCAAATTCGAACAAAAAGAAGCTTTTTATTGTATTTTAAAATGCATCGAAGCTTAGATCAGATTAAAATTTGAATACCACAATATCCCCAGACAGGATATTATGTTCTATGTTCTGAAACTATGAAAGGAGTGGGGAGAAGAAGGAGATGGGAAAGGGGAATGTTGGGATGTCCGGGTCATCAATTAAGGTTACCAAACACCGCTAAAACTGTTTATATTAATTTTTGTATTATCCCGTTTACTGCAACATTCGCTTACGACGGCCTTATTTACTGTTACAGTCAGTGCCGTTATGAACGAACTTGACTGTACCAAAAAAATAAATTATTAGTTGGGTTACGTCGTGAGCTGAAACCGCTAAATGCGAATAATTAATTATATTACATAATTAAAATAAGCAGAAACTAACTTTCTATAGCAGTGACTCAATATTTTTAGCAAGATAATTCAAAGACAATACAAAATACAACCATAAGAATCTCGCCAGAATTATATTAGATTTGTTGCGTATTTTCAAAATATTTTTACAGGTTGGCGTGTACAATTACAATTCACACATGCAAATAATTATTGACAGTAAAAATTTGTTACACTAACTGATCTTCCCTACATGTGTAAGTAAGAAAGAATGATATATGCATAAAATATATCTACCAGTAAAAGATACTGCTTTTGAAGATGAAGTACTACGCCAAATCACTATTTAGATTTATCTATACTACGAATCGTCTTACATTATGTATATGAAAAAATATGTTTTCGGTACATTGAAGCTTTTCCTACCTTTTAAACGAATGAAATTAAAATAAAATTATTAAAAATATAAGCGTAAAGTACTAAATAATTTGTTTTTTCATTACATAAATATGAAGTTATATAAGAAACTTTTTTTTTAAATACCCCTTTTTGGCTAAGATTATTTTTTACTTTATTGATTGACTAACTTTTCTTCGTTCTTGTAAAACTATTCATAAAGAAAACTGCTTTGGCGCTACATTCCTCGCGCAGATAATACAAAAAATACGCGGAGTTTTCAAGGGGTAAGGAGTCGAATATTTCTGGTGTT
Organism: Limnephilus auricula; assembly: GCA_951813805.1. Classification (NCBI taxonomy): domain Eukaryota; kingdom Metazoa; phylum Arthropoda; class Insecta; order Trichoptera; family Limnephilidae; genus Limnephilus; species Limnephilus auricula. The sequence goes on along the minus strand of OX638388.1, from coordinate 17,392,244 downwards.
TACATTCGTCTGAAATCATGTGCAATTTTTTTTACTTTTTCAAAATAATTATGTTATTGCAATGTAATTTTAGGAATCTATTCTAGTAAAGTAAAGATGTAAGTAGTGTTGCGTTTCCGAATGCAAAGTTAAGTGTGTCAACCTGTTGACGGAAGATGGTCTCTTTGACCTTACAAAGGTAATGATCGTATAAAGACCTCAATGTAGAGACATACAAATTCTTTAACCTGTTCTACTTTCTCTTTGTACGGACTAACGTAAACAAAGTTACCTACCCTCCGAATATTTCTCCAAGCTCCGAAAAAATAACAATGTCGGTAATAATGACGTCTTTTGTACCTATCTTAAAAACTGTAAAGCAAACAACCTGTCTGTATGTCTCTCACTAAAAACTCGCAAACGATAAACTAACAAATCGTGAAATTTACATTCAGCGTTTTCAGGCTCGTAATAGAAATTCAAAATCGAGTTGTCTTATAAACGCAATTATTTTCATAACATCTACGTATTTAATTGTTCAAGAAAGTGAAGAAAACGCAACAATTTTCAGATAACAAACATCAATTTTATCGTGAGCTATGGAGCTTTGAAATATCCAATTGATAAATTATTTCAACTATAAAAAAATAATACAAAAATAGTGGATCCGAAATATCAACATAAATCCATAATATGCATCATTTTGCAACATGAATCCAACATGTTGCAAAATGATGCAATTATTTCACGATGCAACATAAATCCATTATTCGCTTATGAAACTCCACACAGGATATATATATATAAATAGCTTCCCACAGGAGGCCCTGAAGAAAAAAAAATTCCCCTCAGGGGGCTGTCATATTTGGGAATGCTGTGTGGAGGGTTATTTTTAGGAAATGAAGAAGAATGTTCGAAAAGAAAATAAAATGAAAAAAAAAAGAAAGAAAAATGTTCTGGGAAGGAAAAGGGTATGAGGGGTGGGTAGGAATCTGGGGGTCAGTGTGTCCAGGAGTTTCGGACGAATGATTCCATCCCTCCCACTATAACGGTGCAAGGTGAGATAGCCCTACTGAAGAAGTCAGAAGGCCTCCCTCAATTAGTCTCTCCAGATCTGGTCAGCCACACAATTGGTGGGCTGACGCGTCCGCTGCCAAGAGCCAAGACCCGGACAAACCTCACCCCATGAACCCGGGCACCCCTGCTAAGTCACATTTTATCATATTACAACATACATCTATTATTTGCTTCACGATGCAACATAAATCCATAAATCGCTTCGTATTACAACATGAATCCATTATTTGCTTCACGATGCAACATAAATCCATAATTTGCGTCTTGTTGCAACATGAATCTATTATTTGCTTCGCGATGCAACATAAATCAATTGTCTGCTTCATGTGGCAACATAAGCCGATTATTTGCTTTAATGCGACATAACAATACTTATGAATTTACATATCTATTTATAATAATAATAATATTTGGGTAGGTACCTAAACAAAAAGGCGCTCAATAAATTAATGATACAATAGGGAAGTTGAGTCCTTTTTTTTCAATGTTCACATGCAAACTTAAATACTAGATTTTTTTTTTTTAAGTTCGATTTCATATTAAAATTAATTCTACAAGTTTGAATTTTATTAAGCCCGCGAAAACGCCCGGTAAGACGGGAGATACCGTGTGACGTCATCTAGTCCCTGTTTGTGTGAAATATAAGGGTAAATATTTACAAAACCGGAGCACGCTTAATTCGGACTAAAAAAATAGATTTAAAAAATTGTAGTAGTTAGATATTAACTAGTACTAATCTATTCAGTTAACGGAATTTCAAAAAAGTGCATTTTAATGGTTATTTTTTAAATTTAAAAACACGAAATGTCATTTTTCACCGAAACTTGCAATAGTTCCTACATAGCGGTCGGTGAAAAATGACATTCGTCAAAATATTTTTCACTCAACTTCCTTATTATGACTTGCAAGACTGCATGCAGCACATGTTTTAGCTACTCCGTGGAAACATGAGAGGTACCTACGCATAATGATATTAATAATAGAACAATGAACTCTAGTTTGAGATGAAGCAAACGGAGTACATAATATTGCACATTCCGACAGTTGCAAAGTGTGAGGAAAAATATTTTTTTTTGTACCCTTGTATGTGTTTAGTGTTAAACCATAAAAAACCACGGGTTACAACTTGACAACATTAAAACTGTAAAACACAACAAATAATTTTCTAGATAATAGTGTTATTTTTAGGTCAAATTTTACTTTGGGCATACATTAATTACGTGAGCAAAAAATTGGGGGGAGGGCAGTAAAATCTCATTATACCGAAGGGGCGGGGGGGGGGGGGGGGGTACAATAAAAATCTCCCGTTAACCTTAAAAGAGTATAAATTATTATAAGGATAATAAAACACATAAAAATTGTTTCGCTTCTTTTGTAGTGTCCCATTTTGTCCACTGAAAAAATGGCTATTGTGAAAAACATTTATTTCGAGAGTAAGAAAAAATCTCACGTGAGGGGGAGGGGGTCCCACTAAATCTCACTTAATCTCACCAAGGGGGGGGGTCTAATTTTTTTTAAAACAGCTCACGTAATTAATGAAGAAAATTATTAACACTTTGAAGATATAAGGGCAGGAAGTTTTGCTCTCTAGAAATTTCTAATACAGTTCAGAACATTCGAGAGTTTTCGAGAGCATTCCACAACATTCCAGAACATCCCGGAACACTCTGGAATTATCTGGAATAGTCTGGAGCATCCGGGATTATCCCGGAACATCCCAGATCATTGTGGAAAATTCCAGAACACTCTCGAATGTTGTGGAATGTTCTGGAACATTGTGGACCATTCGAAGCCTTTTTGTACGGGTGGGGATATAGGGCCATTACCCAATCTCACATCAACTCCCTGAACGAAGCCGGGTACCACAGCTATTATTTATAATTGGACTTGACAAACTACACAATGCAGCCTACCTTTGGTCATAATGCAGTGCACGCTACTGTTATCGTAAGGTTTGGTGACCAAAAATGACGATTGTGGTGCTCACTGCACATTTGAATATGTTGTTAATTGTGTATGAAATTGGTAAGCAATGTCGCTAAAGAAGAAATAGCCAATCAAGGGTTAGCTGGATGATTAATCGGTGGTCTGTTTGTTTGACAGTTCAGTGTTATAGACCGGCGTTGGCAGATGTTATGGGCCGGTGTTGTGGTGTTGGAATTGCTCGAGATAGAAGCAGGTAGGCCCACGTCAAATTAAAGACGATTGTTTACATAATGCCGAAGCACATGGGCTAGGTGTATTCTTAACCCAGATTCTAAGCAATTTAAAAGAAAGTTTGGCAAAATATGCCGAATACAGTAATATTTTACTTTTGCGTATATAATATGCACAATAGCTGATAAAATGACTCCGTACATTTTGAAATGACATTACAATATACAATATATCTACCTAATTTACGCAGTCAAGAGTAACACAGATGTGTAAGTGGAAAGAAAATGATTTAAAATAAAATTTTATTAAATTGCAATTTTTTTTTCCTATTGTATTATACTTGAGACATTTTAATTGTACAGTGTTTTGTTCACACTGTTTTCCTGCAGACAAGCTATTTGCAGTAGCTTTGCAGGTATAATGTTAACATGAAAAAAAATCTTTTTTTCTGTAATAAAAAAAAAATTATCTTTTTAAATCCAGACAAAGATAGAGTAGGTGCTTTACCTATATTAAAACAGACGATAATTTAATTTTTTTTATTTGAAATGTGTAATATTTTTTATTATTTCATCGAACTAATAATAAAAACTTTCAATAAAAATATATAAATTTGTTTTAGACCACTTTAATTTTAATTTAAACCACTTTTATTTTATTTAACACTTTAATTTTATTTCAATTTTTAGTCAACCGGTTTCGTAAGAACCCTTCCTTCTTCGGGAGAATATTAAAACTAACCTATGATTTAACATTTTGACAGATAAACATACAAAAAAAATCCTGTTTTAGGTTAACAAAGTGGGAGGGGTAATTGCGGGAATTTCGGCAATAACAGAGCAGTTTACTGGAAATATATCTAGAATGGGACTAAAAGATAAATTAATTTGGTTATTCAACATACTAGCGTTATTATTTAGGGATTTTTTAAAATTTCAAGTGCTTCTAAGTTATCTAATTTTTTGCTTTTATTATTACGGTGAAGAATTTTAACACCTGTGTCCCAATTAAAAGTATGATTGGTGGAAGTAAGATGATTGGCAAACTCTGATAAATTATTGTTATTTAAACATCTTAAATGTTCCGCGATTCTAATATTTACATTTCTGGTTGTCTTACCTAAGTAGAACGATGGACAATCATTGCAACATAGTTGGTAAATGCCTGAGTGGCTTATTTTATGATCTCTATCTTTAGTGTTTTTTAAATAATTTACCTAAGTTGTTGTCAGTTTAGAACGAGGGTTTAATGTGGGAGACAATTTTTGTGGTATTGTACTAAGTGAAGAAAAATTTGATAAAATTCTACGCCATTGAAAGGGATTTGTGATTTTATTATTAGTTTCAGGTGCACCAAATAAAAATAATTCGTTGAAATTAACTTATGTTTCTTATTTATGATTTTATCAATTAAGTGTGTGGAATAACCATTATGTAGGACAAGTTTAATTAAAATTAAGTTAGAGTTTACTTAAATTAAGAGTAGCGTTTAATTCAAATTAAAGTGGTCTAAAACAAATTTATATTTACATTTTTATTGTAAATTATGGCGAGCTACAAAGTTAATGTTTATTACAAATATATAAAAACTTTCATTTATTAACATTAAAATGTATCCCCCTATCAAACCAATATTGAGTGCACACATAATGAGAGTAAAATAAACCGGCCGGATGTATTTAAACTATATATTATATCTACACACAAAATTACAGTTTGCCAGTTATGGCATTATTAGCGAGAAATGTATAATTTTCAGAACCACTTTCTCGAAATGAATCTGGTAGTCACTAGGTACCTACTTACATAATATTAGGCAATAAGTGATATAATGAAAAAATACCCTGCTCCCCTCCCTACTCCCTTGGACAATTAGCTCCAAAATACAAACAAGAAAGAAGCGGGAATAATCTATGTAGGTACGTACTTACCAGAAACTAGACAAACCTGGAGAGGGCAATGTAAACAAAACACACATACACACGGTACCAAACTCATATTTGACGCATGAAAGGTTATGCGCCAGTCAAATTCAAAATGTTTATGTACAATAAATAACTAATATAATACTAATTAATATAGTGATAATTTGACTAAAACCATCTTTAAAACTAGTTAAGAAGGCAGAAACCATAAAGAATTCGCTCGATAAGCTGTGTGTGAAAATCCCCAAAATACTACAGCTTACCTAGGTAGGTACCTACAAAAAATGTCTTTCTATAATTCCAGGAAAAAAAACTGTTTATCAACAAGTAATCAGTTTAATGACAGACTTACGTAAGTTTTACTTTCAGCTTCCTGCTGTTTGAAATGCTCAATCCTCTCCATTAATTTCTGCTGCCTTTTGATCAGACTCATCTTAAAGGCGGGAGATGCACACCTGTATTAACTATCAACAACACGGCACTCGAGAAATACGGCGGCAGAAATCGCAAAACGAATCCACTTTCTATAATACTACGAACATCGGTGATTCTCACAGAACAGAACTCAAACGGCTGGGAAAAGAAAGTATCCCATTTTACGGTCAAAGGAAAGTGAAGTAACGTTTGGACGCGACTTCTTGTAACATCAACTGTGATGAAGTAAAGCGGAGAGTGATCCAACGAACGTATTTAAACTTTCCCGCACCGGAGTGAGTGTTGCCAGAGCTCGGCAAGAGTAGTGGGGTTGAGGAGGGGGGAGGGGAGCAAGGACAAATTAAGTACTTCTCCAATAATTTTACTATTTTTACTGCAATTATATTTCACGTACAATTCCGTATTTTTGTTCTGTGTCGATAAAAAAAACTTTGAATTTTATTTTCTGGCTTGGCGTTCCGTGACATTGATAAAATGTAGCGTTGGCAAAAATCGAAAAAAAAACACTAATGGCTTTAGAGGTATTTTTTACCCCCTAACTTTACGCCTTTTACGGTTGGCTAAATCCGATAAATTGTTGTTTTCAGACAGACATTCGAAGAAAAAACGAATCCTACATATTTCTTACAAAACTAGCCTGAAACAAAGGATATTGTAGTGACGTTAAATATATGATTTATAATTAAGTAGATAGGTATTTAAGAACCAACTTACAAATATTTTGATTTCATGGAAAATTTTGGTTATGATTTAAAAATGAGAAAATTAGGCCAAAACACGGGTAAAGTTCGGTACTTGGGAAGCACTCCGAAAAAATAAGTTGAATTATTTTTATACTAACTTTGGGCTGGAAAATCCGAATCTGAAGGAATTAGGTTGGGGAGGTCAATATCAACTGAGTTACAGGACTTTAAAGTTTCGTACACAGGAACAAATCCGCAATGCATTTTTGACATATTGTACTGAAGAAGTCAAAGTGATTCAATGATGCCAACCTCAGAAAATTGCAAAGTGTTGCCATTAAGCAATAATATCAATGTTATTATGTGAATAGAATGTGTCAATCACTTTTTTATCACAAACCATGTTACACAAACCTAGCGTAGCCGCTTAACTACTTGAAAACTGGGATGTTTTTCTTGCCTTGACGTGAGCAGGCGCTATAAAGGGGGAACATCCTTTTGTATCACAAACCATGTTACACAAACCTAGCATATTATTGCTTAATGGCAACACTTTGCAATTTTCTGAGGTTGGCATCATTGAATCACTTTGACTTTTCAGTACAATATGTCAAAAATGCATTGCGGATTTGTTCCTGTGTACGAAACTTTAAAGTCCTGTAACTCAGTTGATATTGACCTCCCCAACCTAATTCCTTCAGATTCGGATTTTCCAGCCCAAAGTTAGTATAAAAATAATTCAATTTATTTTTTCGGAGTGCTTCCCAAGTACCGAATTTTTTCCCAAAACACATGCACCCTGAAATATAGCTCTGATGACGAATGATGACTTTCTCGATAACGTAGATCAAATGCAAGCATATAATAACCAACTATTTAATGATGATGGTATGTTACTTAAATCATAAACTGAGAAGGTCATTTGTATAAACGTTATAACGGCAAGATCTAGGTTAAAGGTTACGGTAAGAAAAACGTTTGACCTTTTGCATGACGAGGAACAAAATGTTATTTTTAATTTACACTCGGCAAGATTACACTTGTAAAAATTAACACTTACAAATAATGTTAGGTGCACTATTGATTGAATGCACTTTGTGAAATCTTTCAAACTCGAGTTTGTATTAAAACTTTTTAGCCTAAAAATGCTAACAGGCATACAAAGAATTTCACTAGAAAAATCAAATAAGCAATATAATATCCATTTTTTAAATTTATTTAATCTATATATGGTATAATTACAAGTGTTTTTTTTCCAATGCCTCTCACTAGGGTACCTGTGTCGAGACAAACCTGTGTCGAGAAAGGTACATAAATTTATAAAAACATGGTTCCTTAAAAATAAAGGTTAATTACATTTTAAGTTCAATACAATAAAAAGGAAGGTAATTGGAAGTATGAATTAGTGGGAATTAGTCCTACAAAGAGTGTGATCTTCCAATCCACAGGAAGAGTATAAATATTTCAAAATGATATAATAAAAATGAAGTGGAATAAATGGATAGAAATATACATTAAAATAAATATGTGCATGGCACGAGTGTGACAATTTCAATTTTGGAATTAATGTACGTGCACGGAGAAAAATGTTATTCGAAAAAACGATCATTTTATTAGTAAAAACGGTTTAAAACGGGACTGAAGTTCTTACGAATAAATTAACAGGGTTTCAATGTTCATTGGCGGGAAAATGTAAGAATAATTGGTTGATATACGTAAGAGAGTATATTTGTAGTTGATATACGTACGAAATTACGTATACCAACAAATTATTATTACATGTTCCCGCCAATAAACATTGAAACCCTGTTAATTTGTTCGTAAGAACTTCAGTCCCGTTTTAAACTGTTTTTACTATTAAAATGATCGTTTTTTCGAATAACATTTTTCTCCGTGTGTTATTGTATTATTAACGCAGACCGGTCATATAGTCTGATCAATAGTCTGAAATCTTGACAAATCAGTTCCAATTTTCATAATGTTATATAATATATTAGATAAGCGATAAAGTAGGTAGGTACCTACTTTATCGCTTATCTGAATTCTTCACACAATAAGTTCTACTTTTGAAAATGACACTCAAACTCTAAGCAAAATTGAGTTCACTGAACCCCATTTCGCGCATGACTAAAGCACATCAAATACAACAGAAATATGTTTTATTATGTATCAAATTATAAAAAGAATCTTTTCGAATAGATAATGTAGCTACCTGTAAAATACATTTTACGAGATGATTATTTTCAATCTATATTTGAAATGTAACCTAATGGGAATGTCTCCACATGTTATTGTAGGTATTTCCTGTGATAGGTTGGTACTCTCGGTACCTACTGTGTCTCCACAATTCACAAAAGATTTTATACTAAGACCAAATTTTTTTTTGGCCGTCCCAGTTGTAGCTTCGCTGAAGGAAAATGAAACATTTGAAGTCGCCGCTCAACGTGCCTTCAAAATCTACGTTGTCGGTGGGAGTGCAGTTCCACAAATTTGTTCCGGTGAAGATTTTAATGATGATAGCGAAACTAGGATAGGAGATGACACAAGAAGAAGAAAGAACTTTCCCGGACATTGAGATGAAAAAAAATTGAATTACGTACCTACCAATGGCCAATACATATTATCTTATTTTATTACAGTTAAAAATTGGATATTTTAGATTTAACGACGTTGCGTACTGAACTATTTGCGCCGACACGACTTAGAATCGCCCTGGTGAAACACCATTCCAGACCAGACCAGAATAGAAACGTTGCTTGAAATACCTTTAGCCGTGTTTGGCGACCAGATCTGAATGGCCAGGTACTTCCCAAACTTCCTCTTTAGCTTCCCTTATATACATTCTCTTTTGTATCACAAATCATGTTACACAAACCTAGCGTAGCCGCTAAACTACTTGAAAACTGGGATGTTGTTCTTGCCTTGACGCGAGCAGCTGCTATAAAGGAGGCACTTTCTTTTGTATTACAACATAGCGTAGCCGCTAAACTACTTGTAAACTCAAAATCTAGCTTAGGTTATAAGTCTTTAATTTTACGATTGTATTGTAATAATTAGCTCACCCGGAAAGTAGGTAGGTACAGTACCTACACCCAACAAGAATTTATTTTTTAAGGTTGGTACTTTCGGCAAATGTCATATTTGATTGTGTTTGATTGTCTATTGGTCTATTCATTAAAGAAGGAACGCTCCGTATTATCCGTGTATCGAACTTCGACAAGAAATATTCCGTATTATCCGTGAGGCGGGCTAGTAAATATTTACCTAAATTCGTTTGATATCCATACCAACTTATTATTAACGGTATTTTTGAAGTATTTTTTAGGCAAATAATTAAATTGTAAATAATTAACAAAAAAATTATAATTTTCTGATAATCAAAATTTTGTGGGGGCCAACTGTCGGGTCACCATTTCAAAGAATAGATTAATAGAAAATATGATCAAAATCTCCTCCCTAATTTGGAGAGAAGCGTGTCTATGGGAGGGAGTAGTTGAGGAGAAATATCACTAAACTGCCCGATAGAAATGCTGTGTTGTTGTTAAAATAAAATACTATTTTTTTATAGTTAACGGCTCACAAGAGTCCCAACTGCTCCCGTCTAGAGCCAGTGAGACTGTGGCATCCCCAATTGGGGTATGTTGTGAGGCTGAAGGTAAGCGGGGAAAGGAAGAAAATGGGAAATAAGAATGTAAGGAAGTACTTGGCTATTCAGATCTAGTCACCAAACACGGCTAAAGCCATTTGAAGCAAGGTTTTTATTCTGAATGGTGATCTTACATCAGGGCGATACTGAGAGTATCTTCCACTCTGGAACGTGCTGCAAATATAGTATAATATGTTATTTGTAATTAATTGTAAAGTCAAGATAAATAAATCAAATAAATTTTATTTGAGCAAGCCGGGTTCGAACCCGCGACCTTCGGAATGGGAGTCCAAAGCCTTGCCCCTAGACTACGCCGGCTTACCTACTACTATTACTCAAATAAATACTATTACTCAAATATAATAAAAACTAGATATTACTCAAATATAATAAAAACTAGAGATTACTCAAATATAATAAATACTATTACTAATTCAATGTTTCAAAGACCCAATCATGTCTGATTTCGTTTAAAAGGGATCGAAATGACAATCTAGTCTCCTTTAACGGTAGCATTCTTCCAAAAGGTCCTCCATTGATATGCTCGGTGTAACTCTATGTGACGAGCTCAGGTACGGGGGCTCCATCGAGGCCAGAGTTAAGTTGGCCTCTCAGAAACTGGGCGTTTACTGTACAGCGGGCCTAGTCTCTATCTCTCACAACGTCCGTACCTACGTTACGAATCCTTATTAACCTTCCCCTTACCGTGCTAAAAACTTCCTCGCTCTCCGGTGCTGTACACTCAGTAAATATTTATATGTTGTATTTATTTAATCCAATACATAAATGTATTGTGGAGGAATACCCAAAATATTAACTCTATGTTTAGTATATTTACAAAGATATTTCGGTAAATACAAACTGTGACCGCTTAGTTGACAGCACCTCAAGAAAGGTTAAACGGCAAACGTACTTGTTTGTGAAACCGAAAGATAGAGACTAGGCCCCCAGGGCCCGCAGATACTTTAATAGTGCACAACTGCTAACCCTGTACAAATCGTAAGTACGCCCCACGGTTGAATTTGGCAGCCATCTCTGGTCAGGAGCCTCAATGTATCTGAAAAAAACCCTCGCTTTTTCAATCTTTAGAGCACAGGCGTTGGGTGGGAATGTTATCCTTATTCTACCGGTATTTCAATGGAAGATGCTCCGAGGAACTAGTGTCATTGATCCCCTCGGCACCGGTGCATAGTCGGGAAATACGCCAAACGCGCGCCCAACACATGTACACGGTTGACATTTGTCACATGAGAACGGGTCGCTTCTACGACTCGTTCTTGTGTTCAACAGCTCGGCTGTGGAACGATTTGCCGGCCGCTGTGTTTCCTCCTTCCTACAACATGGGTCTCTTCAAGACCCACGTTCACTCCTTCCACTCCTCAAAAAGACCCTCCTCACAGGATCTTCAAAGATGACATAGGCCCCGAGGGAATTTATTTTCCTCAGGGCCTCCTATGTGGAGTTAATTTAAAAAAAAAACTCTAATATAATAAATACTATTACTCAAATATAATAAATGCTATTACTCAAATATAATAATACAATATCGTTCAAGTGTGTTAAACATTATTATTATGACCATACAATCATAGCTAACGTTAAAATAAATATTTTTTATAATTCTTACAATGTTCATTATTACGTAGAGTTTTTATAGTACCTCATAATAAGCAATCGGTGCAATAAAATTATCCGTGGTAATTATTTGCTTGTTTTAATAGCCGTTAAATCCATTTTTTACCGTTATGTTGTATTTATCGAATAAGAACGCGCATTACGATTTTCTTGTATTGAAAAAAAACTAACTAACTAACTAACCATCACGCCATTTCCCCGCAGGGGTAGGCAGAGAGGACGGACCGCCAAACAACTCGGTCTTGGCACACACTCCTTGCCTCATTCACATTCATACATCTTCTCATACGTACTCTTCTATTATTCTGACTCTTGACATGGCCCGCCTCAAGTATCTGATTTATTTGATCGTGCCACGTCTTCCTTAGGCGTCCTCGGCTTCTTCTACCAGTCACATTCGCGTCATAAATTCTCTTTACACTCCTTTCTTCATTCATTCGCTCAACATGCCCAAACCATCTAAGCGTCCCTTTCTTAATCTTACTTATTACGCTCATATCAGCCTTGCATTCTTTTCGGATCTTTACATTCCTCACACGATCATTCATGGTTTAACCACACATACGCCTCAGGGAGCTCATTTCTACAGCATTCAGTCTACTTTCATCCTTTCTCTGCCAGTTGTATTGTATTTCTCTATTTTAATAAAGCTGACACGTTGGTAAAACTGGTGACCGGATAACTCAGAATGAATTCAACTCAACACCTCCTTTGAAAAGTCATTAAAAGTTATGAAAAAAATACATAAAAAATTGGTTAAATAGGTTATGTTAGTTCAAGGAATGGGCTTTTTTTTCATTTTTTTTTCATAAATTTTATCGACTTTTTAAAGAGGTGTTGAGTTGAGTTGATTCTCAGTTGACATGTAACCGGTAAAACTATAATGGTTACTAACTACTATTAAAAAATGAAAAAAAAACTTGTCTTTAAATGGGTTCTTTCAGAAACATCTGGCATTGACCCCTAGCACTGTCGATAGATAAGGATTGTATCGATAACTTTCGGTAACTTCTCATCGTTCCATAGCATGACTGCAGATCGCCGATGAATAAGTGACAGATCACCATGACTAAGCGTCCTTAATATACTCGATATCAACTTTTGTTTGTACGTTAGCGATCTGCAGTTGTCCTAGGGAACGATGAGAAGTTACCGAAAGTTATCCTATCGACCCTTATCGATCTAGTGTGCTAGGTGCCCTGGACCCCTAGCACTATCGATATATAAGGATTGTATCGATAACTTTCGGTAACTTCTCATCATTCCGGAATTTTAAATCCATCAGCAAGTATGTAATATTGGTAATATGAACACATATCTATAAACCACCGATTAATAGATCCAAGATTGCAAATTCGCTGCAAAGCATTCAACTGCATCAATAATTTAAGGCGAAGCAATTCGAAGTAATACAAAATCATGTGTTTTTGATTTGAAAATTTGATCGACTAGATGCTTTAATTAAATACTGCTAGTAGAACACAGCTTATGAATTAAAAATTATTATTTAAAGAATTATGGCTGGACACCCAGGTGGAAAGAGAAAAGTGGGAAGACCCAGACAGAGGTGGGAAGACGAAGTAAGAGGGGATGCAGCACAGCTTCTCCAGATAACAAATTGGAAGTCAGCCGCTGAGGACAGGAGGAGTTGGAGGCGAATGTTGCGGGAGGCCAAAGCTCGATATGGACTGTAGCGCCATCAAAGAAGAAGAAGAACACAGCTTGATCTTTGATATCGGGCACTTTTTTTTAAGTCTTTTTAAAAGCCAGAAAAAAAATCAGGCCTATAAAAACTGCTTTAAAGTTCAAAATCTTCTACTACACGGAGAAAAGTGTTATTCTAAAATACGATCATTTTATTCGTAAAAACGGTTAAAACGGGACTGAAGTTCTTACGAACAAATTAACAGGGTTTCAATGTTTACTGGCGGGAACATGTAAGAATAATTTGTTGATTTACGTAATTTCGTACATATACCAAAAAATTATTCTTACATTTTCCCGCCAATAAACATTGAAACCCTGTTAAGTTCGTAAGAACTTCAGTCCCGTTTTTAACCGTTTTTACGAATAAAATGATGAATATTTTAATAACATTTTTCTCCGTGTACGAAGCGATTTTCGGTTATTCAACACTAATTTGTCGTACATAAATTTAAATTACTACCCAACGAAATGCCTTTTTATGAAGTTAAATTTTTTTTTTTCATTATATTATCAACGCAGCAGGTAGGGCAAGATTATTATTTTAATAATAATAATTTTTTCACAAAAAATGCCAAAGTTGCCTCCAAAATCATGCAAAATTGAATTCTTTAATGGCCAATAAACAATAATTTAAAACTTGAATAAATAAAGTAGCACATATTTACTAGATATTTGCTATACCTTTCGATTAAAACATAAGTTTTCAGTTTGATTGGGTATTTTGGCATCAAATCAAAATTTAAGTTTTGTACGAAAAAGGCAGACATTTTGTTCTGTTATTTAACATGCTATAGCAGGGGTAGGGAACCTTTTTGGCGTCGGGGGCCAATAAGATTTTGAGGCGCCCGGGGGAAGGCGTAGAAATCATTTGTTTATATTACATGTCACGAGTCTACTCTCGGTAATCGAGAATCTTATCCCTTGAATCGTGTGGAATACATGATGAACAGCTCAATTGTAAAGCTTCACTCGGTTCATGAGAATGGCATCCTTCAATGAATCTGCAACTTCTTATTTTATTTTATTAAATCCTGGACACAAATCTGGTTTAAATTATGCCGATATGCGGGGAAACAAAACTACACTAAGAACATGAAAATGGTTTTTCTTTGATTTTGGCACTAAATACCTAGTCTTCAGTTAGAATTTTATAACTGCACTTCGAATAAGAGAAGGGTTTCCTCCAAAATTTGTCAGCAGATGAATCCAAAACTGGAATTCAACCGTTAGATTCTGAAAATGTAAAAAAAAACCGTACAACACAAAACTGATTTTAAATAAAGAAGGAATCTGCATGCGAGTTCCCAGCTTTAATTGGTACCACACATAGAATACAAAAGTGATTTTCCTCCGATTATTGCACTAGGAACACATAAATGGTTTCCTTCGGAATGCGTCAGAAGATGGATCAGCAACGGTAATTTGCATCATGAACACAAGAGTGGTTTTCACTTAGGAATGGATCGACGCAGGAGTCCACCAGCTTAAATTACATTGTACTGACAACGCTGCGTTTATACCAAATTTATTGACTGCAATAATTTTTTTATAATTTTAAATTTATTCAACTATAAACAATAATTTATAGGCTTTTTTCCTATTTTTTTATGGCAGAAGTGTAGCAATATATAAATAAATCACATCATTTTTTCCCTTTCTGAATAGAATTGTCATCAATACGGAGATATATTTTTCCCTTTCTGAATAGAGTTGTCATCAATACGGAGATATTTTTTCAATATTAATTTCCCTATCGTATATAAGAAATAAGAATAAAACTAAAAAAAGCATGTTGGATCACATCACATATTTATTTGTGTCGAAACTGATTTCTGGTAACATAGGTGCACACGTAAGCACATACCTGTCAGCTATGTTACGAATTTCTCTGGGTTTATTAATAATAACTTTAAAATGTATCTGAAACACCATGAAAGAAAACCGTTCTCGCTTGTGAGAGCTTACGAGTGTATTTTTTTGTATTTTTTTCCGCAGACCGCACCAAAAGCGCACGCAGGCCGCACCAAAAAGCTTCGCGGGCCGCAGGTTCCCTACCCCTGTGTTATAGCAATGAAAAAAACTCACAGTGTATCTTTAAATGCAATTTAAGCATTTGTCGAGAGATGTTTGCTCTATTTTGAACGGATCGTGTTTTAATAAACATTTTCACTATTTTCGCTTAATTATAATCGTTTTCAATATTAGCGCGCTTCCTCTAACATTTGTATTTACATATCTCGCCATCTTATTCTTGTTAAACGCTTACAGAGATAAGACAGACGCCACATTTTATTGTTTGTTTCATACTTTTCAATCCAAATCTCGTGTGAAGTCGGCGTGCATCATAGAACCAGCCAAGAATCCAATAGGACTATGGTTTCTTGGAAGAATTTCGATGTCGTCAGTAGGGTTAGATAGACGTTACACATGCAATCCAAAAATAGATTACAACATCACTGTTGGCCCCTGCTTGGCTGTGTTTATAAACTCCCTGCTCTGCGCCGGTCTGGTATTGGTAATTCGCGAGGATTTGAGGTGCAAAAAATATCTTCTTCATGGCTGAATAAACCCAGTAACAAATTCACGAAGGTCTGGGTTATATCAAGGCCTGCCTACTCGTGCGAGGAACAAGGGTACGGGACTGTATTGCGCCGAATGGGATAACTACCGAGAAAAAAATTGTTTGCATCCGCTAGGCAGAAAAACAAAGATAATAATCCACTCCCGTTCTGATTAATTGAATTTGGTGAAGCTATAAATAAAGGAGTTTTGTTTATATTAAGCAAGCTTAGCCACGAGAGCGATCGTGTGTTCATGAATCGATACACGAAAGGGGTTTTTTCTTGCACCATTTGAGAGGTTTGTTTTGCACGGTGCATGCCTAAATAGTAAACTAACTATATTATATTATACTATCAAGTTTTTCCGAAAAAGTGTGTGGTTTTAAACCAAATATTATCTTCCCGCTTTCAGTTGGCCGGGAGAAATTGCTTGTTACATAATTTGAGGTTTGTTTTGCACAAGGATGCCACAAAAACAAACTTAAGAGGGTAGATATTACCAGAGAATACCGGAAATTAGTCCTTTTTAAATCAAATTCGAGACGTATTGACACTTTTTTACAAAAAAACAAATTGATTTTAAAAGATTGTTATTTTATCTGGTACATGCAGGTTGCAGGTTTAAAATTTTGAAAAACTAAGTGAATTTTTAATATACTAAGGTTACACCGTTGGCGTTTGGCATATTTGTGCAATTTTCAAACGATATATTCTATTAAACAACACAAATTTAAAATCATATAATTATACAACAAAATAAACCAATACAAAATCTAGTCAACACAGTTTTCAGAATTTTAATTTTAGTTAAATTAAAATCATTAAAAAATAAATCCGAGAACGTGTTTTGTGACAAAAATACCTCAGTTTTTCTATTTACTTAAGGTTTACAAACTAAAATATTTAAAAAAAATTTTACACACTTTTTTTTTTAGACATTATTGAAAAATCATAAATACTTATGATCAAAAAATACTTACACGAAGTAAACGATATATAATAATAATTCATCGTGCGTTTTGAGCATTTTTATTGCTTACTTGAGTGTTGGTATATAAAGCAAGTTTTGAATGCAATAAATCGATATTAAATTTTTAATTTAAAAAATTTGATAGGGGAATAATCGATATTTCTCATTGGAACCTCCCCGTACAGTTGCAAGCATTTTTAAACTTTTATTCTTAGCTGCTGGTCATTCGCTCTTAAGTATCGTCTTTTTTATATGTAAAATGTACTTTTTTGTATCCTTCTATAATAAATAAATAAATAAACTTTACTTTTTACGCCAATGTTTTTGGTTTTAAATCAGATATTACCTCCCCTTTTTCTTTCCGTCCCCTTTTTCCTGGATGTATTACTTCTGACAACATTTCAATCGATTGATTTGCACAAACCAAACAAAAACTCCCGCAAAAAATAAAATCAAGGAAGAGGATATCGTATTGTCTAATAAGATAATAATATTATTATTGAATGAGCGTAGCGAAGTCTCGTTTTAACTCGACCATTTTGCATTTCGTCTGCCTGTAAATTGGTTTGTACTTTTTGTTTCCGTTTCAAGATGCATGGTGGCCGTTTTAATTGATCAGTACAGATTAATAGTTTATTTTATTTGGACTTTTTTTTCAATATTACGGTACCTATACACCCGAAGAAAGTTTGAAAAAGAATTATCATTGAGAAAGGAAACCAAGGAAACCAATGGAAACTCACCGCAGAAACTGAAACCCAACTAAAAGGCGCTCCGCTGACGAGGCAACTGAAAACCAACTAAAACCGGCTGTTTTCTCTGTCTTGATTGGTCAAAAAGCTTGTTTAACCATAGACGAAGAACAAACAGCTGGCAACTAGCAACGGCCGGCCATGGCAATCAGCAGTGCAAGTCGCAAGTCACCGCTTGCGTTATCATTGACACCGGGTGTTTGAGTGATTGTGTAGTGTGCGGGGCATCGCATTGTCATACAAAGACAGTTGCCAGTTGACAGTTTTCAGTTGCCTCAGTGGGCGGATCGCCAAACTGGCTGGTTTCTATAGTTTTCAACCAAACTTCTATGACGGCGCTATTCAATTTTACGATTTCAGTTTATTATCTCAACTTGTTTAACCATAGACGAAGAACTGTCATAGTAGCAACTAGCATGGCGAGTTTCGAGTCACTACTTGCGTTGCCATTGACAGCGGGTTTTTGAGAAGTCGTGTAGTGTGCGGACCATCACATTGACATACACAGAATAGCGAGTTTAGTTTCAAACGGTTTGCAAACTGTTTTTTTTTTCAGTTGATTCGTGAGCGGGCCGTCCATAAATAAACCAATCCGGGCCGTCTTAACTTTCTTTGGACAGATTGTATAATTCCTTAATTGAAAATTTAAAAAATGCTACGTAAAATATATGGTTTTTATCAAGTAGGTAGGTATTTAAGTACCTACTTACAAATCTTATAATTTCAGAAGAAATTTTGTTCTTTTGATTTATTCAATACGAGAAAATTGGAAACAAGTTTTAGACGTGAGTTCTTCTGTTCACAGAACTACTAGTCTTAGGCTGCCTTTACACCCGTAAGTTTTTTTCCCGTAAGTTGCTCACGTAAGCAACTTATGGCTAAAAAGCAATGTACCCATTGGAAAGAAGTCGCTTACGTGAGCTAAATACTTTCTACAACATGGGTCTTGAAGAGACCCATGTTGTAGGAAGGAGGAAACACAGAGGCCGGCAAATCGTTCCACAGCCGAGCTGTTGAACACAAGAACGAGTCGTAAAAATGACCAGTTCTCATGTGACAAATGTCAACCGTGTACATATGTTGGGCGAGCGTTTGGCGTGTTGACCCGACTATGCACCGGTAGTTCCTCGGAGCAGCTTCCATTGAAAAACCGGTAGAACAAGGATAACATTCCCACCCGACGCATGTGCTCTAAAGATTGCAATCTGTTTGATAAGATGGGAGAATCTATCAAACCGCCTATTTCTGCACAGTCGAGGGTGTTTTTCAGGTACTTTGGGGCTACAGAACAGAGATGGCTGCAAAATTCAACCGTGGGGCGTATTTGTACAGGGTTAGCAGTTGTGTACTATTAAAGTATCTGCGGGCCCTGTACAGTACGCCCAGTTTCTGAGAGGCCAACCCTCGATGAAGCCCCTATACCTGAGCTGGTCACTTAGAGTTACACCGAGCATATCAATGGAGGACCTGTTCGGAAGAATGCTACCGTTGAAGGAGACTAGATTGTCATTTCGATCCCTTTTAGACGTAATCAGACATGATTGGGTCTTTGAAACATTGAATTCGACGAGATTATTCTTATCCCAAGAGAAAACACTTTCGAGGTAAGCGTCCATTATTTGCTTCAAAGCCCTCCGAGCCATATAAATATAACTAACTAACCATCACACCGATTTGCCTCAAACAACAAACAATATTAAGTAGGTACCTGCCAAACTGCCTAAAGCAATTGAGTAGGCACCTACCTAACACCAAAAAATAAATAATTAGGTACTTACCTATTCGCAAGCAGTTTGAAGTTTTCGGGTAATAATAATGAAATTATTAGAATCGTTAAAAAACGCAACAAATTTCGTCATCGAAATCGTAGCACAGAATTTGCCGGGGCTTGTAACTTGTAACCCTCAATTAAAATCAGTAAATGGTAATTTTGACAATCAAATGTGAAACGCAGTTATTTATAAAACAATTAGCAATTAGGCGTGTATTGCGGGTCTAATAATTACAAGGATATCTTCCCGCAGTGTGGTTTGAGCAATACACAACCTAAATCGGCCATTCTCAAAGCAGAATCAATAATCTCTTGATAAATGGAATGAGAAGGACTTTTCAATTTGATAACATTAAAATGGTTTTATTTAACGGAACATATCATAGTGATTCATTATTATTATTTGCATCGATAAAAAGAATGTTTTAATAATTTTTTAAAAATTAAAACCAGACTATAATATAATTATGAGTAGGTTTATTGTTTATCATTATCACTTTATAAACACTGAACATTATGTAAAAGCCAAAACTGCCGTTGAATAAATTCGTGAAATTCACATATTTATTTATTTGCGTTAACAGTATTTATACATTTTTTATATAGTATGTCAGAGATAAGTTTGTTTATGTCATTGACCAACAAAATAACGACTACTAATTCAAGACCATAATAAAAAAAAAATTAAAAAAACACAACAATATAACTAATACAAACAATTCTGATAAAGTGCATCTTATATTTACAAAAAGTGTTTTATGATATATACATATTTCTAAGGTTTTCATTTAAATTTAATGGATATCAATAATATCTTTGAGGAAGTGATTTAATTCAAATACAAACTACTCAAAGTAAAAGAGAAAATGTGATGAACTAATAAAAAAATAAATCAATGAAATAATATGTTTTTATTGTTAAACATGGAGTGTTCTTTTTTATTATGGCATTCGATGGAGTGTTATTTTTTTACGAATGCTGTAATTATTAGTATTATTCTAATCCAGTATGTACTACACCACAATATATTATTATGTAGCAACCAGCCTATTTTGGTCTGACCGATATAAGGACGTGTATTAACCCCCTTACGGCCGCGCCGTCCCGCTCAAAAAGGAGAGATACGACAATACGAATGTTGGAGGAATAAAATTCATGCGAAAATTGTGAAAATGTTTAGTACAATCGTAGTAAAATACGACTCGTTTGAAAAAGAGCGAAACTTTCGAGGGGCGTGGGGGTTGTGTTAAGTAGCTATTAAAGAAACATTGTGATTTTTTTCATACATAATACATAATTTGTAAAATAACAGAAACAAACGTGTAAATAATAATTTTCGGAATATACTTTGCAATTTATTTCTATCGAGGGAATTTCAAATAATTACCGTTTCGGCGTGGGGAATGTAAAATAATAACAATAATAGGTGTTTATTCCAGTATGTGGGGAGGTTAGTGCAGTCCCACACATTCCATAAAGATAAATACGTGAATATTGGAAAACAAAGAAAAAGTAGGAAAATAAATGAGTAGGTAAAGATAATAAAATAATAATATTTGTAAAAGAAATAATAATATAAGGATGCTCTACAAGCTAGTATTTTTCTCCGGTGTACAACAAGGCTGGAGGCTGGAGGATGGACTGAGCCGGGCTTCCATGATGAGGATATTTTCAGAGCTGCTTATCCTTTCCCTCATTCCTGCCACCCTGGATCTAATAAGGGCTAATATAGATATTATCTTAAAGAATAATATTTTTTTTAAGGGCTAATATAGATATTATCTTAAAGAATAATATATTTTTTTAAGGGCTAATATAGATATTATCTTAAAGAATAATATTTTCCCTCATTCCTGCCACCCTGGATCTAATAAGGGCTAATATAGATATTATCTTAAAGAATAATATTTTTTTTTAAGGGCTAATATAGATATTATCTTAAAGAATAATATATATTTTTTAAGGGCTAATATAGATATTATCTTAAAGAATAATATATATATTTTTAAGAGCTAAGAAACTTCAAATGTATAAGAAAAATATTAATATTATTAGTAAGTTTGCGCCCCGGTCCGAACAGTGCATCTTCAGGGGAAGATCTCTGGCAGGTCTGAATTACTTTCAGCTAACCCAGAGTGTAAAGGAACCGTAACCCATTTTTTCTTTTGAGTCATTTCTCGTTTAAGAGATAATATCCAGAATCCATTATCCCGTTTTGTTTTTTTTTTAAATGTAAATCAAATTTTGGTCTCCGGTGACTTTTTAGATGTCTTTTTTTTCAAAAACTTTTTCTTCAAAATCAAAGAAAAAAAATTTCTTCCACATGTCGTCACTGGTCTCCAAGCCAAGTAACCAACCAACCCCTCAACCCCACCTCTAACTTCCCAATACCTACTGATTTTTACGTTTATGAATAAAAATAAAAAAACAAAACAAAAAACTCAAAAATGTCACCGGAGACCAAAATTTTATTTACATTTTTTAATTAAAATAATGTCAGGAATCAGAGATTTTATTGCCAAGTGGAAATTTTCTGACAAAATATGCGGGGTTAACCGAGTAAAGAAATTATGTCTTATCTGTGCGTGTTTCCTTTATAGAAAACTGCATTATTTGCAAGAAGGTAAATAGTCCAGTCAAGATGTACATCCGTGCTTGCAAAAGGTCCGATCTTTCTGATTTTTTTATATGTTGTTAGGACCTAAACCAATATTAAAAAAACAGATTTGCAATTTCCAAAGTGCTGTGCGAGCGGCGGTGTACCCAAAAAACCATTAAATTTTCGGACTTTTTTCAGTTTTTGCTCAATATCTCAGTGAAGGAAGGGTCTGACCGGTATAGTTAGTTGTTCAGCACTATTTTAAAGTAGACTAAATTTACTACAATTTCACCTCGGCGTTTAGCTGTATCTAAAATAATTTGCCTCATGCCCAACTTCTCAACTGTACGGACCACATTCCTTCTTGCCAAGGGCAGTTTGCTTTGTTGCCCGAGAAATTATTCTGTGACAACATCACCACACAAAATTCAAATCCCTCTCAAGGTAGGAGCCAGTTTACTTGATAATCTTGTCGATAAAGTCTTCGGTTGGGAAGCAGAATCCCTTCCTTCAACGTTACACACAACTGTATATCTCTTCCTGGTTGAAATTTTAGAGGAAATTTTTATTTTCTGTGAGACCACGTTTTTGCCTCACTTCAATTAGTGTTCGAATTCCTCGTTCTTTGATGATCACAACAGGACATGTATCGAGGTCCTCACGACACACAAAACACACGCTCGGACGGATAGACATTTCGCAACACTCTGAGAGCTGCCCTGGAAGGGCCGGGTGCGGGTAAAAAGGTCAAGGGAGGGGACAACGAAAACACTTGGGGAAAATCCGTCCGTTATCTGCCATTTTTGAATATTTGAGTGAACCGCTGGGCCTACAGGTACTAATCTGGTTTCAAATGAAAGCGAATTAAATTTACTACAACTTAATTTCTTGTAATATTTGACGTGGGATGCGAATTTTAGAAAATATTTCACAAAATAAGTAAACATTTCGAGAAAAATCATTTTTTGGAAAAAAATGTTGATTTTCGAAGAACTGTATCTTAAAAACCAATTGCTGTATAGAAATCACTTTGGTTTCAAATTGAAGCAAATTTTGTCTACTTTAAAATAGTGTTGAACAACGGTCAGACCCTTCCTTCACTGAGATATTGAGCAAAAACTGAAAAAAGTCCGAAAATTTAATGGTTTTTTGGGTACACCGCCGCTCGCACAGCACTTTGGAAATTGCAAATCTGTTTTTTTAATATTGGTTTAGGTCCTAACAACATATAAAAAATTCAGAAAGATCGGACCTTTTGCAAGCACGACCCCCTTTTCATGTTTAACTTGACTGGACTATAAAATAATCATTATTTATGTAAAATTTTCCTGTCGGGTTTTTCCTCATATCTGTGTGAAGCATTCGGTCAAGTTTTAAATTAATTTATGTAACATCAACATCACACACGGATCCTATTCCTGAACGCGGCTGGCGGACTAAAGCATGGGAAAGACGCGAAGTTCACATCAACAGATACTTTATAACACAATAGATATAACATAACAGATGATACATTTTAATAATTTTACATCTCAGAGTTATTTACTACTCTTCCATTGGAAGCATTTGCTTGTGTATGGAGCGCTCGCTCGCCATACAATCCCATACAGACCCGCCACACGTAAAAATATGTTGCGTTATAAGCGTGGTTCGGGTCTTCGCTATTCGCCGTTATTCTTCATAACCCCTGCCGACGCTATTTTTGAAAAGTTATGCGACCCCCTCTCCGCCGTTAACAGGAGAGGGGGTCATTTTTAAATATGCAGCTGCCGTGCTCAAGCCACTGTCAGCCGTCAAGTTGATAGATTCAGTGGAAAGAAATGATATCCCGCGGCCGCTCCCGAATTCAACTGACCCCCCCCCCCCCCCTCCTGTCGCAGGAAGAAATCTTTTATAACGTAGTACGTCGGTAGATAGTTATAGTAAATAGTTATAGATGTCATTGAAGAAGAAGATAACAATAATAATCATAAAAAATTTAAATATGAAAATGAACAAGACACAGAAAAATAATAAAAGATAAGGGTCGCAACTGGGACTCGAACTCAGAACCTTACGTCTTAGCGGGACAGGTGTATGTAGAGGTGTATGTCCCGGTAAGACGTAAGGTTCTGGGTTCGAGTCCCAGTTATCTTTTATTATTTTTCTGTGTCTTGTTAGGTGAAAATGAACAAGACACAGAAAAATAATAAAAGATAAGGGTCGCAACTGGGACTCGAACCCAGAACCTTACGTCTTAGCGGGACAGGTGTATGTAGAGGTGTATGTCCCGGTAAGACGTAAGGTTCTGGGTTCGAGTCCCAGTTATCTTTTATTATTTTTCTGTGTCTTGTTCATTTTCATATTTAAAAAAATTAGATTATTATTTTTATCTTCTTCTTCAATGATATATTACATTGATGGGAATAACCTTCAAAAGTTAAAAAGAGAGTTTTTCTTATAAAAATATAATTATAGATGTATTCATATTCGTAAACATGAAAATAAAATTAAAATGCCTTAATTGCCGTATTTTTTTTAGAATAAAAAAAAGGTGAAAATACCCTACCGACCTACATCGGCTTTTGTTTAAAATTTAAGCTCGCGATCTGTAAACCAGTGACAAGGATCGCAACACTCTGTACTCTCTGCAGTTCTACATTGGAGGTCACAAGGGCTGTGCAAAAAAATTATATCGCTGAAAAAATTAACTTTCCACTTGATCACTTTATTTTTATTTACTTTTCAAATACATTTCAAACGCTTACAAAATCCCAGGCGAAATTATACTTTTTTGCTAGAACCGACCAGCGCAGGAAACATCTTACTGTGCATAGCGCAAATGCGATTACTATTGCGTGATAGTATAAAAAAGTGTCGATAGAGATGATAAGGTCAAGTAGTTTTATATTTATGAAAAAAATGCTTTTGCAATGAAACTACATTTATCCCTATTTATTCATGTGCATGCAGAGCGCAGGCGCTTTACATCCGCATCAAAACAATCCAATAGGAATTAGACTTGTGGGGAATACACAATAAAAAAAGTCAACAATTCAACTATTGTAAACGGTAAAGTGCCTGATGTTTTTCGCCATTCCGGTATTTACTTAACACACGTCAGCCACTACAATAAATTAGCTCAAATACTCATAATAATATTACACTCATGATTTTTGTAACAGTCTGTTATGACTTCTGACATACATACATAGATCATATTATATATTATTATTAAAAAAAAAAAAAAAATCTAAATTATTTAGGGAGGTATGTACATTTTACAATCTATTATTGATTATTTCATAATACGGGTGAATTTTCCGGCCCAAGGTTCCGCCCTTACCAACATTAAGTACAAAATAATATCATGAATTACAAGAGTAACAAATAATGTGCACTTACTGTTTTGAATTTCTTTTTCACTTCTGTAGTTTCCATCGTCAATTGGGAACGTTCAATATTATTATCACAGAATAACTGATTTTAAACTATCCATATCAAAATACACGTATCAACCGAGTCTAGAAGATGTTATCACTGTTATAACATAAAGTAATACTTAATTCAAGAATTTTTTAAATCAGCATTATAAGAAAAAACGCTCGGTTAAATATTTTTACGCGGCGGAAGGATTCAGGCTTCCGCTTTTCAAAGCTTTCTGCTCGTGCCAAATCGTGCTTGACACAGCCTCACACTCACAGATTCAGCGCTTGACACATGTCACCCATGTCATGACAGATGGGAAGGGTTGCCATGTCGGGAAAATATTAGCCCGCCTTCCCAGATGAG
This sequence comes from Limnephilus auricula, assembly GCA_951813805.1. NCBI lineage: Eukaryota > Metazoa > Arthropoda > Insecta > Trichoptera > Limnephilidae > Limnephilus > Limnephilus auricula. The sequence goes on along the minus strand of OX638388.1, from coordinate 17,366,577 downwards.
ATGTACATTTTTTTTTTACATTTTTTATCATTAAGTTTCTTAACATGATTTTCATCTATGGAACTTGTAGCACAACACAACACGTGTTGGAGTTCAAATTTCGTCTCATTGTGTTTTGAATTTGATCAGCGATAGAGCAGTGGTTGAGTCGCAGTAATCCCTTTTGATTATAAAACTCGCGATGGATAGTAATACCGGCAGAGGTTAGTTTCTAGTTAACTACTACGTTTTACATCACTTTGTCAGGGTAAATTTGAATAGTAATATTGTATCTTATTGTTGAAGCAATATTTGTTTGAGAATTAAATGGGGGTTTTTAAAATAAATCTTAAATTATTATGTCATGTCGAATAACGGCATCATATAAATTGTCCCGTGCATAATTTTTGCCTTATTCGAAGATTATTAATATTTGATTATAGTTTTTGTGCAAATGTCCAAAATACGAATGCATGTTTTTGAACAGTATAATGTCAACTGCCACTTTTGGTTTCATATTTTTCAACTTTCAACGTCGATATCAATGTTATTTGTCGTAGAAAGAAAAACGATGCTTATCTTCCCGCCAAATAATTACATCGCTCCTTTGCTAAACGTTCTTCATTCTATTTGCTAAACATATTTACCTTCAGGGTCAGATTTGCAATTTGCGCCAACTGCATGTAACGTGTATTGTTGTAGTACTTATTTGGTTTTTATTTTTCAAGCGTACATTATGAAGCATTTATGATGCTGATACTTTTCCCATGCGAGTTCTTTCACTGAATAACCGCCGAAAAACACCAAAAAAAAAACCGGCATTATTAGGTTATAATCTGTCAAATAAAAGTATTGTTCTATAATTACCGGAACAAGCCTATTATTATTTGTATTTGTAGCTTCTTTCAGCATTTCAACTAACTTAACCATGCCAAAACATTAAATGCATCTCTTGCATGACAGGCAGGTGTGTTTTGTAACTCCATGACAACTCAACAAAGTGGCATTTCAACACCCCGCGCTCCGAACTATTCGAGGGTCAGTGTCTCCCTAAACTGCAGACATACCGGGTCTGCTCAGAAGTTTTTCTTATTCATTATATTTGGAAATTTCCTTTGAGCGTAAATTTTAAGATGCACGCTATAAAGTGTCCTAACCCCAGAAAGCCTCAGGTAATACTAAACTAAAGCGGAGCGGAAACAGTTGACAAAATGTGTGCAGCTTACTCGGTTTCTAGAATAACAAAGAGACGGCCGGGTGTAGTTTTTTTAATTAATAGTGAAGTACTCCGCCTACTAGTTAATACGGAATATTTTTTATTCAAACAGTTAGATTTAGCTTTATTATTACGAAAAGTGAGTATTTATGTCGGGGGAGAAAAAATATGCACTTTAGACAAAAAAATATGCATTTTGTATAAGATTTTTTCATTTCACGCAAGTGTTAAGACGCCATGTTTGGCCAAGTGAAGCGGCCTTTTACACTTCATTTCAACAATTAATACAAGAAACAACTATTTACGTGCACAAAATAGGTTATTAGTTTGGGTAAACTAAGTAATTCATTTTCGTTGTTTGTTTTTGGGGTGTTATGCCGTGTTGTGCTACCTCCTTCTTTAGCCGACGTTTCGGACAGCGTTGCAGTGTCCATCATCAGGGCAGATCCGGCAGATCCGTCGATGTGAATTTGTAGTGTTAAGTGTGTGCTTATTTAGTTGGAAGCGATACCGTGCCGTTAGCCTTATTTCAGAAGAAAGTGAACTACTTTGAAAGGGAAATTTGGTGAAAGCGCAGTATTTACGTTAGCCTGGGGCCCGTCCACGGAGAAATGTAACGAAATTTCCAAACGAAAGTAGTGTCATCTTGTGGCGAATTCTAGTCAAAAGGCTGTGCTTTCCTTCCTTTCGTTCACAATGTGACAGACAGAATTGCCAGGATGTTGAGAAAAGAAAGCATCAAGACTGTCTTCGGAACCACAACCAAAATCCAAGACCTACTGAGGTCTGCAAAAACTAAGTTTCCTCTGGAAGCAGACGGAGTGTATAAACTCAGCTGTTCCGGATGTGACAAGGTTTATGTAGGCCAAACAGAGCGGACGATTTCCAAGAGGATAGCAGAACACTTTCGTGCTTGTAAACTTGGCCATCCTGATAAATCGGCAATCGCCGAGCACTTAATTGAAACCGGCCATTATTTTGGATTTGTTCCTGAGGTCCTGGGAAGACCTAAAACTTATAGATCACGCCTGATTACGGAGGCAATTGAAATCTACAAAAATCCAATTAATATTAATAGAGACGACGGAGCTAAGCTCAACAGCTCTTGGTATCCGGTAATTGACGGCTACACCAAAGCTAATCGCAAAAAACCATGTCTAAGTATACTTTAATAACACATAATAATTCAATACAAAAGTATAAAACCATTTGTTTATACCTTGATATTGGCTACATTCGCTTCAGATTGGTTTTTTTTCTATTTCTAGAATTCGCCACAAGATGACACTACTTTCGTTTGGAAATTTCGTTACATTTCTCCGTGGACGGGCCCCAGGCTAACGTAAATACTGCGCTTTCACCAAATTTCCCTTTCAAAGTAGTTCACTTTCTTCTGAAATAAGGCTAACGGCACGGTATCGCTTCCAACTAAATAAGCACACACTTAACACTACAAATTCACATCGACGGATCTGCCGGATCTGCCCTGATGATGGACACTGCAACGCTGTCCGAAACGTCGGCTAAAGAAGGAGGTAGCACAACACGGCATAACACCCCAAAAACAAACAACGAAAATGCTTTTGGCCGTGAAAATCTAAAAAACGTATCTAAGTAATTCATGCTTATTTAGATTGAAACAAAATTTCGCAAATATCAAATCCGTACAAAAGTAAGCGGAGTACTACACATTTATTGTTTTTTACACTCAATAAATATTGGTAGCATAAATGCTCAAATTTATACAAATTTGCCTGTCCCGGAAAAGCTCCCAAGCTTTGAATAATTTTCCTAAAAAAATTGGCAAAAAGATCATCTTTCCTTCAGGTTAAATATCGAACCTAGGTAAATACCTAACATTTATATAAAGAAACCATTTACATGGAGAAAACTTGATGAAATAAAATTTACGACAAGCGCCCGCTCAAGACAAATTACTTTGCGCGCTCGCTGGAAGGTTAAAAGTGATAATTTATTTTTTAAATAGCCCATAAACATTGATGTATATTTAGATTAGACATAAGCGGGAAAAAAAAAGTTCTACGGAGTTGGATGTGTGGCATCCAAGTCTCTATTTCACCACTTTAGTAGATTTTAAACCGTCTACCACTGCTGACGGGTGACATGTCAAAATAATGTGGAAAAGGATCAAGCAATTGGCTTAACTAAAAAGACGCGGATGATCTGACGGTCGAGCCTTTCAATGCGGTGGCTTCAGTTAGAAAGTCTAGTTTATTTATAGAATTTGGGCACAGCAGTCTACCCTGTACCTTCATAGACTACGTGGTAGGTAGTGGTAGAGGTTGTTGCAGGGATATGAAGACAGCGGGCCGCGCTTTCATGGAGACCGCTCGTACAAATCACTTAAATACTGAGGCACTGCTGAAAACCAGCTGCATTGCATTCCAGGAGAAATCCTGCATTGCAGCTGAGCAGTGACCTTTTCGCCAATAGAACCAATGTGTAATCAAACATGTATATCTATATTGTAAAAAAAAATCTATTGATGAATAAACGATTTTATTATTATTATTATTATTCTCAGGACCTCTGGCAATCCGGGCCAATGTATCCATATCTTTTTGTGAATTTTCTGTTTTCGATTGACTTTCGCTAATATTATCTTCATTAGTTAAAATATTGTAATAACTATGTTGAACATTATTATAGAAGCCGAGTTTTTTCTCATCACTCTTTTTCATGTCTTTTCAAAGGAGTGATGAAGTTGCACATTGTTGAATTGTCAAATCACCGTTTATAACATCTTGCATTGCTATTTCAGTGACAAGATCTGCTCGACGCTTGTCGGTTGAGAAGTCGGATAAAGAAGATGATCTTCGCTCGACTGCATCCACCCCTACAAAGAAAAGGCCCACCAAAAGATTATCCATTAAACCTGACCTAGAGGATGTCATGGAAACAGGTAAAAAGAACTTATCATCTTCATTAACCTCTTGAATGTCGAATGACATTTGCCCACATGATAGCCGTGTACCATAGAAAATTAATTACAAAGAATTTTGAGGAGCTACAATTCTCATCTGCCGCTGGCTCGGGGCCAACGACAAATGAGTGGTTGATCCCTCGAAAATGGTCAATTTCATATTAACAGAAGCCGCAAGCAAGAATTCAAATACATGGAAAATACTTGACATGAACTTGGTTGATGTTTTCCTGGAGAATAACAAAACTTGTGCATATTTATTTTATCTTAATTTTATTTTCTGTCTTTTATTGGAGGCACTGCTGAAAACCATCCGCATTCCAGGAGAAATCCTGAATTGCAGCTGAGCAGTGACCTTTTCGTCAATAGAACCAATATTTAATCAAAAATGTTTATATATTGTAAAAAAAATCTATTAATGAATAAACGATTTTATTATTATTATATCTATTAAGTACCTACCTCACAATATAATAATAACTTTCCCACTAATTTGCGCAACGTAGTTTTATTCTACTTTACTCTTATTTCTAATAACCCTTTAATTAAATACAATTATTTCAATCCATCTCTTTAAGAGTTTTTCCTAGGCCCAATGCTGGCTAATTTGACCCATTCCGTTTGCCGCCACTTTGAATGTCTATCTCCATTTTAATAAATAAAAATAAAAGAAAAGAGATGTTTAAAAGTTTTTAGATAATGCTGATACTTCTATGTGTATTCATGTAATAGCTTTCACACATTTTCCATCATCTATTCTATCTAATAGTAATATTATACTAATGTCTGTACAGTTTTGGGTTGTTGTAAACAAAAGTGGCCCCATCCATTATTTTCAAAAAGAACCACTGAATATTTCAAATAGCCAACCAATGAGTAAATGTCAAAAAGAAAATTTTAAAAACTTGGAATTTCTCGGTTTCAAAAACTATTTTCCAACCAATTTTTTCTAATTTCCCATTTCTGTTATTTCCAGCAGACATTTTTCCAGAAAAATACCGTTTCCTGGATCAAAAATTACCACCCATGCCCATTATGTATGTGAATTTCACAGAATTTGGGAATAGACTTTAAAATCCATACGTGAGAATTATAAAATCCGGTCCGCTCTTTCGAAGAAGTGCTTGCGTCACCACTAATTAGTACTTATCTCACATTAATAAGTTGCATATATTGGTTTTCTCAGATGGGGACATTAAGCTGGGCCAAATCATGGAAGAAAACCCAATTCCTGATTTTCTAATAGAGGAGCTAACAAAGAAGGATTCCCTTTTAAGTGGCACTCCTGCCAAAGATACCCCCAGCCGAAGCCTGAGGAACAGGACAGCTTCTATGTGTTCCACCGAAGGTCTGAAGAAAAGCCCTCAAACCAAGTCCCCACCTACTTCTGAAGTTGTAAGCACAAAAACGCCAAAGAAGACCATGCTGAAGAAAATTGAGAACTCCCTGTTACAAAATCTTGTGGATTCCCCAAAACCAAGAAAGAAGCGTAATTCTATTGGAGGTAAGTAATTAATTTTAAATACATACTATGTTTTCCCATTCAATTTTAGCTATCAACTTTATCACGCAGTTACACAATTCTTCTAAAATAAACTTTATTTTTACTCAATTTGGTAGGCAGGTATGGGTACCGCCGCCCCGGGGACCATTTATTGGATAACCAACACATCTGCCTACGTTTGGTGACTTAGCAGGGGTGCTCTGGTTCATGGTGTGAGGTTTTTCTAGATCTTTGCGATGGATGTGTCTGCCCACCAACTGGCGGGCCAGAACGGGAGAGAATGGTGGAGGGGGACCTTTTGGCTTCTCCAGAGCTCTCTCAGAACATCACCTTGCACCGCAGTAGGAGGGATGGAATCATTCGTCCCTCACTTCTGGACACTGACCCTCAGATTCCTACCCACCCCTCATACCTTTTTCCTTCCCAGAACATCCTCCCCTTCCTTTCCTAAAAAGAACCCTCCATATAATTTGAAATTTTGTAGTTGCTTACTAAAAAAAATTTTTATACAGTAGAACCCCGTTAATTCAAACCCCGATAATTTGAAAAAACGAGTAATTCGAAATTTTTGGCAAAAAAAATCTCCAAAAAAATTTTTTCATGCAAAATGATTTTTTAATTCGCAATTCGAAATTTATTTCCGTCCGCACACGAAATTTTTTTCGTGTAATTCCGAAAACAGCGATTTTTTTTTAGTTTCGTGAGTCAGAATCTAGGATAAGGTGCTCCCATAGCCGCTGTGCCCATATGATGCATAGATGGGGCCTTAAAGAGTCGGCGATGTGCGAATGCGGTGCGGTGCAGACCACCGTACATGTGGTCAACGAATGCCCGCTCCGTTCATTCCCCGGCGGGATTGATGAGGTCCACAGGGCGACGCCTGAGGCCCTGGACTGGCTCGATGTCCCCCTCTGACCCCCCCACCATACGAAAGAAGTCAGAATCTGACAGATAGCCATAGCGATAAAACGCGTTTAAAAGTGGATGTATGCGGTTGGACAACGTCCTAATTCGTATTATTGTTTTGTAAATCGGAATCGGTTTCCACTGGAAAGTCGCATTTTTACGAATTTACTTTGAATATATGAATTTAAATGGCCGGCCGCGGCGGTTGTCGGCAGCGAAAATTACGCGGTATTTTTACGAATTAACTCGAATATCTGAATTTTAACAGCCGGCTGCGACGGAAATCAACCGCAAAATTTTGATTTACGGGAAAATATATCATATTTTTACAAATTTACTTTGAATACCTAAATGCAAAAGGCCGACCGCGTAATTGCGATTTACGGGGAAATATATTGTATTTTTACGAATTTACTTCTAATACCTAATTGTCAAGGGCCGGCTGTGACCGATATCGACCGCGAAATTTCGATTTACGTAGAAATATATGTAATGTATTTTTAGGAATTTATTTCAAATATCTGAATTTAAAGGACCGGAAATTGTCTGCGAAATTACGATTTTCGCGGTAATATAGTATATTTACCACGAAGAGGTAACTGAATTACGAGCCGTCAGCGACGGGATTCGGCCGCAAAAATTAGATTTTTCGCTAAAATTATGTGTATTTTATTAATTTACTTCCAATATATGAACTGGAAGGGCCGGCTGAGACGTAAATCGGTTTCCAAATTTCGCTTTATGTGGAAATATATCATATATTTATGAATATACTTCTAATATCTCAATACGGACGGTCGCAGCGAAGGATATCGGCCGCGAAATTTCGATTTACGCGAAAATATATCATATTTTTACGAATTTATTTCGAATATCAGAATTCAAAGGGCTGGAAATCGGCTGCGAAATTACGATTTTCGCGGTAATATATCATTTTTACTAATATCTAAGTTTAAAGGGACAGTCGCGGCGGTAATTGGCCGGAAAATCTCATAATGAAAAATGTCATATTTTTATGTATTTACCTCGAATATAGGGCCGACCGCAGTGGTAAACGGCTGCGAAAATTCGATTTACTCAGGAATAAGTCGTATTATTACGAATTTACTTCAAAAAACATACCCGAATTTGAGTTTTCAGCCGAAGAATTCGATTTTCAGCAGTTTTTTTATGATTTTTTTTTCATAAAATTTCGAATTACTTGGGAATTTGTTAATTCGAAATTTGATTTTTGATGTTCCATGGAATTCGTATTATCGGGGTTCTACTGTACATGTTTATTTGTAAAACGTAAATTGATTCCTTCATTATTTTTGATATAGGTCAAGCAACTCTTCGCTACGATTCCTTTTAATTTTTTTCTTTTTTCTACTTCTTTCCTAATTCCTTTTTACTTTTAATTAAAACATTAAATCAATTTCTGTGTAAAATTCTGTAATTTCAATTGCCTATTTCCTTTAAAAAAAACATATATATTTATTTAAAGTATAGGACGTTTTTTTTCATAAAAATGTATTGAAGATGCATTATATTTGTTTCATAGATTGAGTTGTTCTGTTTTAGGATCTGATGCAGATGGAGCACAGGAACTGACTCCTTTGAGAAGATCCCGGAGACTTAGTACTGAGTTAAATGTTGTCGTTGAAGATCCTCTAAGTAAGTACCAAATCATTTGACAGCATAAAATCCTTACTCTCAAATTAAAACCAGAATACATCAATACAAAACACAACTGTTTAAATATTATTAACTTTGAATAATAATGCTTCTATTATAGATCCTTTTAGTTTTGTTTTAATAATTTTTAGACTAATGTAGTATTTATTATTTATTTTAGGAGAAGAACAATCTGACCATGTTCAGGTTCCAATAACTCGGAGAGGCAAACGACTGAGTGTAGTTCCACTGCAGCCTACTCTTCCCGAAGAAAACGAAGATCAAAAAGAAAGTGACAGTACATCGACATCACCCACGGCAACTCTGAACGTTTCCTCGTCCAAGAGATCACCTAAAGTGGCGTCACCTTCTAAAGCTAACAGCACCGCTGCTTCCCCAATGTTGCTTCAGAATACTTCATTAACAAGAAGGGATAGGCAATCTAAATCGCCAACTATCACTGTCACGTCTCCTATGTCGTCCCTCAGTGTTTCTTTAAGAAGTGAGAAATCGCCCAAAACACCAAAACCACAAACTCCCAATAAGATCGATAGCACTTCAGCATCGCCCGTGTCTCAAGATGTTTCCTTGGCAACGAATGATCGTAAATCAAGAACGCCTAAAACATTATCTCTCAACAAGAGTGTGTCTGCATCGCCCGATGCAAGGACACAGGACGTCTCCTCAACTATGGGGGACTGTAAATCACCAAAAACACCCAAAACATTGACTCCCAACAAGTCTTTTAAGCAAACACCGAATTCATCAAAATCAACACTGAATTCGGATAATTCTCTCCTTAAAAATGTCTCTTCTCCATCACCAGATAGTGTGACAAATACTTCTACAGGAAAACTGAACAAATCTAGTTCAAAAAAAATAATTGATGAAGTTGAAAGTCCTACCAAAGACAACCTCAATAACATTACTAGTGAGGGGTCAGAACCCACCAAGCCAAACAATACTAGTTCCTTGGGTAATAATCTTCCCACAGAGGTTTCCAACTTATCGCAAAATTCCACTCGTAGATCTCCCAGGAAGAACAAATCATTACAAAATATGTCAATTGATGAAGTATTGCCTGAAAATGACATGGAGGCACTCTCTGGTGATTCTAAATTGAATGCGTCACTAAAAAATACATCAATTAGTTCAGAAAAACAAAATGTATCAACACGTAGTTTAGTGTCCGTGTATCAAAGCTATATTGAAATAGATGGAAACAAGTCTGTTTCCTCAAAGAAATCTAATGGAAGTTTCAAATTAAATTTCAGTGATAACGAGGAGGATAATAATGTTGAAGAAGTTGTAAAATCCGCATCAATGAATGCTTCTGCCATAGAAAGTAAAGCAAATGGTTCAGCTGTGTCTTCTACTATGCGTATAGTCTACACTTCTCCATTGAAAAGTTCTCCAGTTTCTCCCAACACATCTACTGTGAAATCTAATAAGAAAAATAGGAAATCTGCCGACAATATTGGTGCAAATATAAGTGATAGTAATTATGAGGAAAGTATCGCCACCAGCACTCCATTTGTAAAATCCGCCATGGACAAATCCAGAAGTCCTTCCTCCATTAAGAATACCTCTGCAACAAACAAATCTCAGAAGATAGAATCCTCTTATGAAACACCGAAAAGGGACAAAACTAACTCCTTCACCAAGAAAAGTGAGATAGGTCAGTCTGTAGACATTTCTTCAGATGACGAAGATGAAGACGCCATGAAAATAGTGTTTCACGACTCACAGGCCAGCGATGCCGGCTCCAACTACCAATCTGGAGATAGCATGGACGAGTCTGAACGAGAAGAAATGATAGCTAATGAAGTTGTAGAAAAGGGTGAATCCCTGAATTCTGAAAGTGGGGAAAGTGATAATGACTCCTATGAGAAGGACTCCTTCATTTGTAGCGATGAAGATGAATCAGTAGCGAGCATTTCTTCTGATGAAGATAGGCTTGAAATTACACTTCCCGGTGAAGATGCCAGTGACAAGTCTAGTAAGCTTTCTAAATCAATTGAGTCCAGTGTTTGGAAAGATGAAGTTAATGTTCTATCGGATAGTCAACCTGGCTTGTCTGGGTGTACTCTGAGCGCTACAAAGTCAGCAAATACAAGTTTAAACGAGAAGAAGAGGTCTTCCATCGGTTTGAATAATGTTTCCAAATCCAACGAGTCTTTTAACACTTCTAAACGGGAGTGCACCACATTGATCAGCACCTCTAACAAATCTAGCTCCAATTTGTCCATGAAAAAGGGAACGCCTAACAAATCTGTTTCCAATATGTCCATGAAAACGCCTAACAACTCTATCTCCAATTTGTCGAATGCAGAAACGCCCAACAAATCCATCTCCAATTTGTCCATGAAATCAGAAACACCTAACAAATCTAGCTCCAATTTGTCCATGAAATCAGAAACACCTAACAAATCTAGCTCCAATTTGTCCATGAAATCAGAAACACCTAACAAATCTAGCTCCAATTTGTCCATGAAAATAGATACACCCAAGAAATCTAGCCCCAATTTGTCTAACAAAAGTCTGTTGAAAGAAAATAATGTTGCTCAATCACCAAAACGACTGTCAACCACTGATTTGAATTACACTGCTAAATCAATCGCAAATGTTGAAAGTGACGTATTATCACTATCGACTATCAGCGTCACTGGAATTTCACCGAACGAGCTTCTAACGAATCTTACTGCTGGCAGTATGTCCACACCCAACATGGGTAAATTACCTAAAACTCCTGTATCTAGTGTGAACCTTTCGGGCAGTGCAAATAAGAGATTATCTTTAGATAAATCTAACAATACATCCAAAGCCAATGATTCCATCAAAGAAGACAATGTCTTGTCAACCAGTCGAGCAAATTCATCTGGATTTTATGAATCTAATTCATCAACTAGTAAATTGATTTCTGACTCAAGTCTGCTGAGCAGTTTGAAAAATATTGAAACTTTGATTAATTCAAAGAAAAGGGTATCGTTGAATTCGAGCAATGTGTCCAAATCAAGTGAGTCATTGGAAATCTCAAAAAGCACGACCGATGCATCTACGTCCAATACAACTGGCCTTACACCAAAGCAGATGAAAAAGAGTTCACTTGATGCAAGTCTGTCAACCAGCTTTGGTCAAAAAGATCAAAACAAAAGCATTACAAAGCTTCTGGATATCAGTGAAAACTCCAAAATATCTATACAAGAAATATCGACGGCTTCACCTAAACTACCTTGCAGCTCCATGGAAGTTGATTCATCTGGTGAGTTTTGAATGCCCCCTTTCAATGTTTCTATAAATAATATGGCGATATGTGTATTCATCAAATTGGAATCATTCAGAAATGTGTTGTTAACTATTGTTTTCTTTATTTTCATGAAGATGATTCCGAAACCTTGAATGAGAATTCATTCTCTACGAAGAAATCCCCCGCAGTTGTTTCATCCAAAGATAAATCAATGGTTAGTATAAATAAATTCTCTATACGCGGTAGAATTTGTACTGTAGGTACATGTATTAAATTATTTCTTCATATTTGCAATGTAATTTAATATTCCCATGTATTTTGAACAGGAAAAAAGGAAGTTGCAGCCAATGGGAGAGTTCAACTCTAACATACTTCCAAACAAGCAGTCGGAAACAAAGCTCAAGGCTGCGGCGTCAACAGAATTTCAAGTGGAACCAGTTAACATTGCATTGGGCACAAAACGCAAGCTGGAATCCGATTCCCTGTGGACTTGTACCGCCGGAGACTTCCAAGTTGTCAAGAAGCAAAGGCAACAGCCCACCAGGAGCATCTCCGCATCTGACTATGGGAGCACCACATCTTTTAAGATCGTGCCATTGAAGAAAAAACCCAAGGCATTACTGCAAGTAGACACCAATGTGGAATCCAGTGTTTTTAATTTCAAACAAGACATGTTGTACGGCAAACGTTGTCCGAGGAAAGACTCGAGCAAACTTTTGAAGATACAGCAGAAATTAAAGGCTTCTAAAAACAGAGGTCCCTTTTAAATGTATCTAAAGTCCTTGGACTGTGTTGTTACCATTTTATGATACGTATTGTTATTTGTATGATACATACAGTTGGCCATTAATAAATAACTACAATGGGTATGAGAAATGCTAAATATGTACATGAAATGAGTCATGTTTGATTTCAATTGCATTGGAATTAATAATGGCGATGGCCATGCATGATATGATCATTATAATTTTTTTTATTTACTATATTTATTTTGTTGATTTGCTGTTTTTTTTTTGATTCTTAAATTCATTAGGCTAATTTTTTTTCATTAAAATAAGTCATTAATGTAGTTTGTAAGTGCCTCCTGTAGCTGTAAGTGGAATGTTTCAAGTCATTTGTTTTGGTATAATGTGATTTCAAAAGACTTTTTTTAAATCTTTATAAACTTTTATTTTTAGAAAACTGTTGTTTGGATTTACCAATGCCATAAACTTGTCCTACCTCCCTGACCTGGGTTGGATTTACTAATACTGTAGCTTTTCCTACCTCCCTGTCCTGAGTTTGTTTTACCAGGCATTTCCCACATTTAAATAAGTGGACATCTCTGGTATTTTTTAACCCGTACCACCTCTCATCAAATCAGCTCAGAGCCGTGTGTCGCTTGATTTTGACATTCTTATTTATCATTAAAATTGCTCATCTTGTTCTGGAACCTTAAATTTTATTTTACATTACAATAACATAAACAAGAGAGCTATGAAACCATCCCATACAATGGTCATCATTTATGATACAGACAAATTATAAAATTAAATAAACAAAAAGGAAGAGAGGGAGATATGCTTATCGACTAAATGGTTGGAGATCGCCTCCCGGCTGCCGATAAATGGAGACTTTGTTTTTTCATGTATCTAAATGAAATATATTTTTTCTTGAATATTCAAACAAGATGTCTATGGAATAAAGAATAAACCACATTTTAAACCCGGGTTGAGTACCATTTTTTTTTCTCTATACATTTTGTGAAATTTTGATTGGAATCGTGGGTGCACCTCAATAACGTATGCCACGCTGTGGGCTTGATTTTCCAAGTCAAATTTCAGATCTTTACATTACATAAATCAAAAAGTATGTCTAAGATAAGTATTAATATACCTACAGATTAAATGGCAACTTGTTATTTCTCAAGTTGGTCTCATGCATAATCGAATTTGTCGCTTGTCAAATGATATGATATGTTGCAGTATCAACGACGGTATGTGTACGTAAGCTCGAGGTTTGATGTATTTAATTTCCTTTAGCTTTTTACAAGAACCATTCAGAATATGGTTTGTACTGGATAAATTTGGTAAATAAGTTTTGAAACACATAGTTAAATAAACATTAATTATTACCTATAAATGTATTCATTGTTACCAGAAAATTTTAGTTAATCCTTTTTTACCTGCATCATCATTAGCAAAACAGTTGATAAGTTATCTTTAATTAGATTGTGGAATATGTATTTTAAAACTATGTTGACATTTTTGTCAAGTGTCTTCCTATGAACTGGATTCTTAAGTCAAGAAGATAAATTTTATGTTTTTCATAATCATGGATTTCCTTATATACACACACTTTTTTTATTTTGGTATTTTATTATGTTGCGTCGTTGTAACCAAATTTTTGATCGTCAATAAATGTTTTTGATATACATAAGAAAAAACCGACTTACTCTCATGAATTATTTTATTTTGTTCTGATAACAAATAACCTTGTTCAGTGGTTCTCATAAATGTTTTAAAGGTAAACAGTTCATTAACCGTTCGGGCACATAAGCTTGTTTTCACAATAATTTAACGTAGGTAGACATAGTAATGACGTATGCCCCGGACCTGAGTTATTAACCTCCTATTATTACCACTACCCTGAGGACTTCCACATTTTCACTTGTCCATTCTGATGCCAAACCAGCTAGCAAAACACATGACTTAAACCACAAAAATATCAAATGTACTTAGAATGGGTTGTTTCACAGAATTTGAACAATTTAACAACACCAACATCATCAAAAATGAACAAATTTCAAAGTAAATATTCAAGTTCTGAGATAGTCATTTTTAAATTCTTTTACCACCCATTTTACTATGAAACAACCGGCCCATTATGAAATAATAACAGAACTTGAATTTTAGCTGTAAAACTTGATGAATGGATAAATTCTGTGAAATCACCGGTCTTTAGTATGAATAGGGGTTGAAGGTACTGAGGTAACAACATAAGATAGCTGAGGGGTATGATGCCATTGTTTAAGTTTAACTTTTTTCATCGCTTTCTATTCCACTTGATAAATAACAAAGCGGCCATTTTTAATAATAAATTATTTATTTTATTAATTTATTTGAAAATATCTTTATAGAATCAATCAGACCCATTTTAGTAGTAAGTAGTGCAGAGCGAAAAAACTTTTTTTAAATTACCCATTTTACAAATTGGTCCCTTGAAAAGTACATATCCAATACATCAAATACACATACACAATATCATCAAATTTTAACTTCATCTTCTGTTGGTCCCACTGTCCCTAAAGTATAACAAAAAAGTGTTTTTTTTTCTTCAGATATTTCAAGTAATTTGTCGCAATTACATTTTATTTTATTTTCATAATTACATTCTGAAAAATTACTCGTATTTGTTCCTGTATTTTTATTTTTATTTATTATATCAGTAACTTCAGTTATAAAAAATGTAAGTTGAGCCATTTTTAAAACTTTTTAAGTTTGCATTCAAAATTTTAATTTTACAAAAATTATGTCTAATAATAATATTAGTTTGTAGTTTTTGGGTACGTTCAGAAATATTCCATTTGTTTTGATTTTATTACAAAGTGGAAATTTATTAGTGGAAGTTAATTTAGCAAATTATTCATATTCATTATTCAATTTTCGACCGATAAGCATTCTACGGATCTCAGATGTGCCGGCTCCAATTTCATATAACTTAGCATCTCGAAGGAGTCTTCCGGTTGGGTAGTCATTGATGTAGCCGTTTCCACCTGAAATTTAAATTAATTAAAATAAAGAAAATTGAAAAAAGTAAGTGTATAATTTTTACAAAACTGGTTATTGGTAGTATTTTGGTGATTTAACCCTAACCGTAAATAATTAATAGTGATAAATTATTTTTTGCACAAATAATCAGAATAAAAATAACATTTACCAAGAATCTGGATGGCGTCAAGTGCCATTTGAGTGGCCTTTTCTGCGCAGTACAGGATAACCCCCGCACAGTCCTTGCTATTCACATGTCCGGCATCACAGGATCTGGCCACACTGTACAGGTAGCTCCTGCAGGCACTCAGGGTTGTGTACATGTCGGCCATTTTACCCTGTACACCATTTACCACTTGTATTAAATATACATACATATTTTAAATTGCTAAGGCACCTTCTAAAATTAATAGTTCCAACATTACATTATTCCAGGTCCTAATTTGGCCATCCGCACATATTATATATTCACTATAGGGTAATTAATATTCATAAAAAAACTTTCATCAAACCATTAATATTAATTAGAGCGTGCAGATGCACAAGCAATAATATTGCCAATAAATATTGGCCATGTGCTAACGGCCTTTAAAGAGATTATTTTCTATGTATGAATGAGTTAAAAAATAACCAAAAAGAATGCTAATAAGATTGGAAGAATTTTTTTTAAGTACGATTCCCACATATAAAATATATTGTGAAAATATGAATCAAAAAGACAATAGTACAAAATAAATTGAGGACTTGGTAAAGTAATAGAATATCGCAACAATCAAAATTGTTAGTATTAAATTAAATCTTACCTGAATCAGTTGGAATTCACCAATTCGTTTCCCAAATTGTTTTCTAGTATGAGCATACTCAAAAGCAACGTCTACGCACGCTTGCATGATACCCACAGGGCCAGCAGCTAAAACCAGCCTCTCCAAATCCAGTCCAGACATCAGCACGTAAACCCCCGAGCCCTCAGCACCAAGAATATTTTCAGCAGGCACCTGAAATAAGGACAAGAAATAGATTTTTTTCAATGTTTTAAATTGTACTGTGATGTAAAGATATGAGTGTATACTTACTTTGCAATCTTCGAAGACAAGTTCAGCAGTGCTTGAACCTCTCATTCCGAGTTTGTCTAGTTTTTGTGCAACCGAAAATCCTTTAAAACCCTTTTCAATCAAAAAAGCAGTAATACCGTGTTGTTGTTTTGTTGCCTTGGGGTCTGTCCTGGCGTATACCTTGAAAAGAAAGTGTTAAATATTACATCCAATCCAACTTGTCTTCGTGCATATCCAAATTCATATATAGGTTAAATGAAGTTACCACAAGAACATCTGCGTCTGATGCATTTGTGATCCAAAACTTATTTCCATTAAGTACATAGTGGTCTCCTTTCTTTTCTGCTCGTAGCTTCATGGACACTACATCACTTCCGGAGCCAGGTTCAGACATTGCCAATGCTCCGACATGTTCCCCACTGCATAACTACAATATAGGAATTGTTTTGAAGCTTATAAAAGTGCCTAAAGCCAATAATTGTACGACACCGGTAATAAAAATATTAAGCGCTAAAAAACGCTTTGAAATATCAAAACTTACAAATTTCTTGAAAATTAATTGTAAACGAGGGCTGTTCAAAAAAAAGGTGACTTAAAATTTCTCGGCCTACGTACATTCAATTTTCGTTTTTTTTTGTTGTTATTTTGGTACGTACGTCCCCAATATATGTTGATATTATCAGCCATTTTGCATTTTTAGTTTGTTTTTTACAGATATGTATAAAGGGTTAGACGTGTTTTGGTGTGATTGGCGATTTTTTGCTATCGAAAAAAAATAAATCAAAGAATCTCTGTTAAATTTTGTGTGAAAAATAAAATTAAGTGCTCCAACGCCTTTAAAATGTTAACTGTGGCATTTGGCGAGTCTAATTTGAACAAAAATAAAAAGTTTTTAAGTGGTACAAACTCTTCACAGAAGTCCAAGAAGATTGCCCACCCTGGACGCCCCAGCACGTCAACAGCCAATGAAAACATTGAAGCAGTGAAGAAAATTGTTCCGGACAATTGTCGAATCACTATTAGAGAAGTTGCTGAGGATGTCGGCATATCGGTTGGCTATTGGAAAAACAACAGCTACCGAATTCATCGGACTTGGCCTCCTGTGACTTTTTCCTGTTCACAAAACTGAAAAGATTCATGAAAGGACGAAGTTTTGCCACAATTGAGGAGATAAAGACCGCATCGCCGGAAGAGCTCAAGGCCATCCCAAAAAGCGCTCCATCAGAAGTGCTTCGAGGATTGGAAAAAGCGCTGGCATAAGTTTATTATATCTGAGAAGGATTACTTTGAAGGAACAAAATAGATATTGATGAATAAATTAACATTTTTCAAGAAAATCAAAAAGTCACCTTATTTTTTGAACAAACCTTGTATGTAACGAGAAAACTAATCGAAAATTAATGTTTGACAATAATAATATTTGGTACCTTGGGGAGATATTTAGACTTTTGTTCATCATTGCCATTTCGATTAATTTGATTTATGCACAAATTGGAGTGAGCTCCGTATGACAGTGCAATAGCGGCATTTGCTCTAAAATAAGAAGAAATAATCATTGATTACTCCAACAATGCCATAAAATAAGTAGGTACATTTGATTTGAAAGTAAGTATTTATATTTTATTCATAGTCTCCGTAAACAGTTGTAACTAATAAGTAATAGAAGTAAGTACTTAACATGTTGTAATGTGTAAAACCACGGTGGGTGGCATTGCAAGGTTATATGCCATGTTTTAAATGAATGAGACTCTGATAGTGACAATGTGTATTATGTACATACATTGTAAAAAACTGTAAAATGGTAATTTGTATCAAACATGTAATAAATGAAATTATTGTGGGTACAACTAGAAGAGTTTGATAGGAAAATAAGTCAAATACTGAAAATATGGGGGGGGTATTCTAGTCTAGAATTTCGAAAAAATTAGACGTTGCCTGACTAGCTGCAGATGGAGCTAGTCGGGCAATGCATTCACTTCCAAGTGAATTAAGATTTCTTTACAAATAATAAGATGGTTACCTTGAAATTTCTTCAAGGATGACAACATGGTCCAAATACTGTCCACCGGTGCCGCCATAGTCAGTGTTTGCAGTAATTCCTGATCAGGTAAAATATATCATTACATTTCTGATCACATAAAACATTTCCAAACTATTTATCTTAGGGTAATTATTGTGGTTAAAACTAAAATATACTATCGTACCAAGGGCTCCTAGACTTCCAAGCTGCTTCCAAAAGGTGCGGAAATCTTTGAATTCATTAGTTCGATCTATTTCATAAGCTTTGGGTGCAAGTTCTTTTTGTGCAAAGTCAAATATAGTTTGACGCAGCTGAAAATCAAAAAAACATTTGCTAAATTCATAAGTGTTAGTTTCTACTCTGGTTAAAATATTCTGATGTCTAGTTTACGCATCAATTTATCAATAAATTAATTGTTGTATTGATTAAGATTTACAGATAAAAATGAGAGGTGTGTCTGCAAGTGTATCAAATAATGTCTACGTGAATTCATAAAAAATATAAATATGTTTGTAATATTTTGTTAACATAGCATTACTAGTAATATTACCCAAAATCAAATAAAATACAATTACAATAATCTAAAAAAACATTGTATGAACTAATATCACATAATATGGACAAAAACTTTCAAAACACTAACCTGAACTTGTTCACTGGTTAATCCAAAAATACTCTCATCAATAGGATAGTATTTAGAAAAAGCCCTGGGGAATTGGCTTTTAAAGCCATTTAATTTGAGGACATTATTAACACACAACTTTAAAGCCATTTTGTCAACTAATTTATGTAGATCTTGTGACGTAAATATATTTTTGGCATGTAAACAGGGTTACAGTGATAAGCTTATCATTTTGTTATCAGCAAGACTAGTGTTAATGTATTATATCAGTGGTGGTGATGGAGAGAATTATTAAGCAATTAAATACAAAAAACATTTTGAAATGGTTAATAATTACAGTGCAAGAATGTGTAAAGTATGGATCGCGATTTTCAAGTGATTTCTTTGAGAACAGAGATCCATACTTCGTTTATACACACATTTGGTTTCAAACTATTCATCTAACTACTGAGTTCATTTTGGTTTAATATTTGAGAACTGTTGGATGTAAAAATGTTGACTTTTGATGATTTTATTACTTTTCGAAGCAATATCATTTCAAAAGATTGGAATGCATATATAAAAACTTGCATGGAAGGTATGGGACTAATAGTAATATTTGGATAATTCCAATAGTACCGTTTTGTAAGAAAATCACCTCAAGGGTGCTTAATGACTAAATTAACGTTAATTATTTTAAGTTTATCAGGGCTTGATAAAAATAAATAAAAACTATTTTGAGAATCTATATTTATAATATAAGATAACAAACCACATTGTATCAATATCGTTGCCCAAGCCCTCACTGGACACTGCAATGTTAATCCTGATACTTTGACCTGGCATTGTTTTTCAAAAGATAAATATTCATTAGCACGGTTGGGGAACCTTTTTAGCATTTGGATGTTTGTAATACCACATGTGCCGCACATATTTTTTGAGGTAAAGGGGGGGGGGGGGGGGGGGGTTAGAATCTTCTTTATTATGATTATAACCTCATTTCACCAAGTACCTACCGATTTTTAATTTTTATATCACACCAGGTGTGCTAGCATGGTTGATCGATATGAAGTTGCCGACCGATTGTCGGTAACTTCTCATCGTTCCCTAGGACAACTGCAGATCTTTAACGTACAAACCATAGTTGATATCGAATATATTAAGGACACTTAGTCATCGTGAACTGTCACCTATTCGTTTGTGAACTGCAGTTGTCCTAGGGAACGATGAGAAGTTACCAACAATCGGTTGGTAGCTACATATCGATCAACCATGCTAGCACCCCTGACAAGAAATTTTCGAGTAAAAAATAGATAAATATGTGACCAAGCATCTCATGTTCACAAATGAGTCTGCAACTTTAATTTTAAACTAAACTAGGAACATGAAAATGGTTTCCCTCTAAAAATTGGAATTTGATGGTTAAACTCTGAACACATAACTGCTTTTAACAAGTATGAGAGTCCACAAGCTTAGGCTCCGGCCCCTGGGGGTTAGTAATGGTTACACTCGGAACAAGATAATCGAAAATATAACCCGTAAATAATACTGTAGAACAAGATGAGAATGTGCCACTTTTTCGATATTATATAGTATTGTGAAAAAAAATAGAAGATATACTGCAGATTGGTAATTGCATTATACAGGATAATTCTCTGGTGGTATATTTAAGATACACACATTTTTTATTGTGCCCACAGTTCAGTGAAAACTAACATTTTCCTGGCACACACTCTCCCTTGGGATTTGGGGAGAGCATGTGCCACCTTTGTTTTCTACCATCTTCTCAAGAACCAGCAGAAATAGCAGTTAGATAATACTAATAAATACTTGCCTACACATTTTCAAATGTTAATACGCGATACAGACGCGAAGCTCACATCAAAAGATACTTTATAACACAATAGCGCATGACATACAATCCCATACAGACCAGCCAGACGTAAAAAGATGATGTGCTATAAGCGCAGTTCGAGCCTTCGCTAATCGGCGTTATTCTCCGTAACCGCTAGCAGCGTGATATCAGAAAAGTTATGCGACCCCCCCCCTCTGCCGTAAATAGGAGAGGGGGTCATATTTAATACACGGAGCGCCGTGCTCAAGCCGCTGACAAATTGACAAATCCAGGAAATCTTTTAGAACGTAGTGTGTCGGTAGAAAAGATACTTTATAACATAATATCTTTTGATGTGAGCTTAGCGTTTGTCGCCCGCTTCATTGTCCATACATTCCAACTTTATCTAATTAATTTCCCTAATCCAGTGATGAATTAATGAGATTCTACTGAATTTGTATACTTTTTTGGTGAGTATTTCCTCTCATCTGCCGCTGGCCCTCCGGCAGGCCAGATGAATAAATGCTCAAATGCAATTTTAACCCTATATAAAGAAACTGTACAAATCAAGGTCAGAATCGCTTACGCCAATATCATTCCACATGTTGCTTTTAATTTTAGCAATGTAGCTTCTCGGAATTCTTTGTGATTAATTTTTTATGGTACACGGCCATCATGTGAGCAAATGTCATTCGACATTCAAGAGGTTAACTAGTACCTCCTACATTAAAAATTAAGATCCTTCATCCTGTGAATCTACTTTTGTTTGTCCATGATAATAATAAGTCATAGGCAGCATACATATAGTTTTGTATCACTGATCGAAGAACCGGTGGATGCAATGTTTTAGCCATAGGTTTTTTTTTTATGTTTGTCTAGTGTGTAGTTAGAAGTAAGATTGTAGAAATATATTGAAATTTGTACAGAGCCCTTGAGGTGATTTTTCACAAAAACGGCGCTATACAAGTCATCATCGTTCTAGTGTCTTTTGAACAAGATGCATGATAAGGGGAAGAATGTCAACGACGTCCATACGAGTTCTCACTGGTTTACCTACTTATCTTCCAAAATCATCATTCCAGTTAATTTTCTGGGTGGTTCACATTATCACACTCCAATATGTATAACCATCTGCAACTGGCAAAAAAATCTGAATTATAACGGACCGCACAAGTACAGCTCTTAGTTACGATTCCCTAGGGCTGGGTGACTTACTGGTTGAAGGACCCTACGTAGTCCAGCGGTAGGGCGTTAGACTCCCATTCCGAAGGCCGCGGGTTCGAACCCAGCGTGCGCAAATAAATTTTATTTAATTGGTTTGTGTTATTTCTCAATTAATTATTTAAAATAATATATAGTATATTTGCGGCACGTTCCAGAGTGGAAGATACTCTTAGTATCGCCCTGGTGTAAGACCACCTTTCAGAATTGAAACGTTGCTTGAAATGGCTTTATCCGTGTTTAGTGACTAGATCTGAATAGCCAGGTACTTCCCCACCTTCCTCTTCCTCGTCTCCTTCCCTTCCACACTTACCTTCAGTCTTATAACATACCCCAATTGGGGGTGCCATAGTCTCACTGGCTCCAGACGGGAGTAGTTGGGACTCTTGTTAGGTATTCTCTATAAAAAAAAAAGAAATTCCTACATATTTCATCATCATCGGTTACATTTCGAAAAACTGTTTTTTTTCTGTCAGGATTTTTCAAAGACAAACTCAGTCTCATTGGTTGAAAGGGGATAAAGTGACAAAATTAGACATTTTTTGTAGTTATGGTGTCATAATTTGAGTTAAGACATCACAAACTGTAACCATTCAAGCGATAGCTACCCAAATTTAGGTAGGTGACTTTTATGAATTATAAATCTAATTATTTTTTGATTTTATCATTAATTTAATTCATTGGCCATAAAACCAGTTGGCAGTTCAAATTTTCTATGATATTAATTAAATCGAAAACAGCTGGAAATCTCATTCTTAAAATTAGTCTTGAACGTAAATTTTCCCTTATAATCTTTCCCAAAATAACTTTAAAACTCAAATTCGTAGAGATACATATTTGAAGTACATTAGCATAATATAATAATGTATTTTACAGAAATAAACAAAAAAATACGTTATACTTGTAGTTAACAATAATATCTTTTATTTACATATTTTATATAAAATGAAGTCATAAATATCATAAAGTTCTTTATAATGGAAATAATTTTATAATATAATTTAATTATAATAGAATAAGTCGTACAGCTGTATCAGTTAAAATTTTAAGAGTCAAATCCAGTAATAAAATAAACAAGGAAGCTTTAAAAAAACCTTATGTACTATTGTTATATTTAATTAAAGATGAATCTTGTATGATTCTACACACATAGAACTATTGTACTCGAACAACCCTTTACCTCCATACTCTCAACATACAACTCACTTTCTGATACAACCAAGCGTGAAAAACCACAAACTGTATTTTTAATACATATTATAGGTACAATATAGATTACATACCTACCGTATATAACCAAATAAACATTAATATAATGCCCACTCTTATATCTGATACAATCATGTCTGGAAAACTTAAAACCTGTATTTAATTTAGATTATAGCATTACATAAGTATAATAAATAAAATATTTACTCAGTAAAAAAAAAGGTGTTCTTTACTTCGTAAATATTTCGATTTTATTTATAATACTTAATTAGAAATAATTTTGCACCTATAAAATATATCAAATTGTATATCTACTACATATATTTAAAGTAAAAATATAAATAGAAAATAAATTGAACTGTTGTGAAAGGATACATTTAATTTTGTTGGTGAATTTTTTGAAGCTTTTATCACATTTCCAGAGAAATTTTTAAATAAATAATTATAAAATTCCTTTACCTATTCCTCCAAACAGAAGAAGAGTCGATAGCTGCTACAAATCGACTATTTCAACGAACAATGTCAGGTGTGCAAATTGGAAACTTTGCATTAGATCTGTTTTCAGTTTCATTTCTTCGTGTTTAGCGCTTACAGTACTGGCGTATTCAAGACGATCTATCCCATTACGCAGCACGTTTTGACACATGTAAGTATTTTTGTGAAACTTCATGGATCCCATATGCGACACCCACGTACGGGGAAAGC
Source organism: Limnephilus auricula (assembly GCA_951813805.1). NCBI lineage: Eukaryota > Metazoa > Arthropoda > Insecta > Trichoptera > Limnephilidae > Limnephilus > Limnephilus auricula. Next base: position 17,342,734 of record OX638388.1, on the reverse strand, counting down.
TACTGATGGATCGAATATGAGACGTCTACATAGTTTAAAGTTTAGTTATTTTTGAGAACAAGAAATGAAGTGTTTTGATTGGGAAAATAATATATTACAGCAACTTTAAACAATTCTGGTGAAAAGTTACCAATTTACACATTCAATATTGTCCATGGAGACAGTTGAAAAGCCGTTTATAGCAGTTGTGTTAATTCCAGACTTAATAAGTATAATCATAGTTTATTTAAACTGATTTTACATCTATATAAATACATATTAAAATTTATAGGTACGTCATAAATTCAGTCAAAGAATGGAATAACATGAAATAATGGCAGAGTTGTTTATCCCTCTGAGCTCTCTCGTCCAATGTGCATGTTCACTCCAGAGTTACGATAACGACGGGTTCGGAGCACTTCCCTCGGGAGGCGGGGGGTCAATAGCGGTGTCGGCTAGGGTAGGGGGCGGGGCTCTGTTGCACGGGGGGGTTCTGCTGCCTCACCGGGTATCCCGAAGTTATGCCTCCGGTTTTAACAATCTGAAAAGAAAACATCTTACAAAATGGCACGAAAACAGACAGTCGTCAAAAATTTAAGTAAAATGTTTTCAGCCATATAACATGTATAGAATAGTAATTGTACCTGCGGGGCAGTGTGTTGCATGGAGGGGTGCACCTGTCCCGAAACCAACTGGCTATGGCGGGGCTGAACGGGGGCGGCCGTGGCTTGCGGGGGAGCTTGCCGCACATACTCGTTCTAGAGGAAATCACACATATTATAATGGGTACCCATTGGACTATATACATTTTCATATTTTAGCTGAAGAGACTGGGAAGCTCGTGACCGTTATGTGGCCAATAATTTTTTTGTATAATCAACTTAATTTTAAGATAATTAAGCAATAATTAAATTGGGAATATAAACCCACGAGCATTGTAGTCTCATCAGTTAAAATTCATTATACAGTATAATATGAGAAACGTATTATGCAAACCTATCTAAATAAACAAAGTAATATATCCTAGTTAAGCCTAAGAAATTTCTAGATGATGCAGGCAAATTCTGACAATGTTGCACCGCAAATAAACTACATAAGAACTCAATAATGAATACATAATATTATGCCATGCCTCACAGCCTTGGTATCAGAACTCCACTGTGGACTGCCAGCCTCGCTTCTTTGAAAACTTTTTATTAGCAGCCACAGTTTTCGTTTTCTTTCAATGGCCTGATCAGCCTTTCCATCTCTCCCCACTCGTCCCAACCATTCAAAGTCCATGAATTATTTGATTATCCCTTGATTAGAAAGTGTATTACCTGTTTGACGTGGTGTTGTGTGTGTTGGTAGATAGGTGCGGTGTACGCAGGCTGTGAAGACGGCAATGCGTAAAAAGACGCACTGCTGCTAGAGCTGTATTGTGATGGTTCTAAAACATTAACAATACAATACAATACAAGTCAATAAAATTCTTCATCCTACAAAAGTATTTAAAATAACTGTGATACTCAACTACTAAACTATAATGTAAAAGCCCATTAGGGCGTGTAATAAATAAATAAAAGGATAACATTATTTTATTTCATTTTATAATATATTGAATAAAACTTTTGATGTAGAATCACTAGATTCGACTATACAACATTAGGCTACTGCTACTCGCAGCTACAATTTGTGAATTGTCCTTAGCTTGCAGAGATTTTTATTTTTTAAACGCAATACAAACATTTCCGGAAATTAAGAATAACCTGACAATATTTGAACATCTATTGCAATCACAGTTAGTGAAAATGTTGCTTGTGAGAGGAGTGGAGTGGACTTGTGGAGGATTTAACCAGCCAAGTAATTGAAGTCACAAAATCTGGGGGGAACCGGACGCTTTGACAACTCAGTCACTGACCGGTTAGATCAGAACATTTATTAAATATTATTAAAGAACATTTATTCAAGCAACGTTTCAATTCTGAATTTCTGAAAGGTGGTCTTAAACCAGGGCGAAACTGAGAGTATCTTCTATTCTGGAACGTGTTGCAAATATACTATACATTATTTTTAATTAATTAATTGTGAAATAACACAAATAAAAGGTGGGGCCTTCGAAGAACCAAGGAGGGGTGGACTCTTCCCTTGTGGGGCATTCAAGAATTCAGAGAACCAAGGGGGAGTGGACTCTCCGTCGTGGAGCCTTAAAGGAACTAAAGAGTGGAGGGGAAAGATGAGGCCCTCTTCCCTTATGGGGCCTTCGGGGAACCAAGGTGGAGTGAAGAGGAGAGATGAGACCTAGGAAGCACATTGTGGAACCAGAAGATATAGCCTCCTATCCAATGACAACCCTGGTGAACTTTATAAAAGGGACTGGGTTACTGTTAAAAGGAATGAGGTAAAATAGGAGATAGCACAATGGGCCTATGGCCTAAGTGCTCACGGGAACTACAAGTGAACCGTCTCCGCTCTTAAAAAAAAAAAAATTGCATTTGCCCATATTTTCTACAATCAGGAACGCAATGAAAATTCCCCGAGATTTGTTCAAAACATCTGAAGAAAATATACTTTATAAGTAAACCAATAATAATAATAAGTCTGTTTTGAATGCCTAGCTCTCCTACCAATGGAATTTCGAGCCTTTTTTTTAAAACAATATCTTAACCCGTTGCAGGCCGCAGTCCCCCAGGGAATCCGGATTTTTGAAGCGATTTTGTCCCTTATGTATAAAGAAATCGTATGAGGAAGGTCAGAATCGCTTGGGCCATTCTCGTTCTTGACGTAACGAAATCTGGATAGCGTCTAGCCACTCCGAATAATTCAAATTAATTCCATCAAAGATGGCGGACAAAATGGCTGCCGCTAATATAATATAAACGATAATAATATAATATAAATAATATAATATAAAATATAAACGGAATCGTATTCGAAGTCTATATTTTTTCATTGTTTTTGATATAAATCCATTGTGGAAAGCATAGATTTGAGTGATTATTAGGAAGTTCGTTTTATCTAAATTATTTTGATGTAATTTTTGTAATATATATGTTATAAAAATTGAGTTGGTAAGAAAGGTGAGAACTGTCAAATATTTTACGACGAATTGAAAAAATATATTTTTCCTATGCTGGCTTTCAACAAGGGAATCAATATTTTTCCTTTATCTATCCGAGCCTCTATTTTTATAGAAAAATGGGAAATATCAGCCCTCGGACGAGTCTCATCTTAGATCTGGTGAATATAATAATCTGATTTAGAGAAGGCGAAAAAGGAGCATCTTACTATTCCATAAAACTGCACGTGATATCTCCCGGCTCCTTCCATCTTCCATTTCTGAAAAATAATAGTATTAGTAATTTAGAAAATTATACTCAAATACATGTCAGCAGTCAATGGACAATAAGAAGAAAAAAACACAATGATCAATACCTAAACATAAGTCAATCAATTTTTACATGGGGAATACGTTTCACAGAATATGTACCATGTAAAAAATATGGTGCTCAATGTCATGATTCATTTATGGTACTCAATGTCATGATGTTGTGTTGCTCTTCCTCTTTCTTTAGCCAACACTTCGGCCAGCATAACCTACAGTGTCCATCATCAATCAGGGCACAGCAGATATCTGTCCTGATGACAGACACAGTAACGCTGTCCGAAAAGCCGGCTAAAGAAAGAGGAAGTGCAATACGGCATAATAACCCAAAATTAATCACAATAGGATCTTTTGGCCGTGAAAATCTCAAATTATATACATAAATTAGGAACATAATGTAAGAAAAAATGTGAGATACGTTCTATTGAATGAAAATCACTCCAGGATATCAAAAATAAAACATTATTATTTATTCCTACCTGGTATTGTGTAGTGTATGAAAGGAAGAAATTCTAATAAGAACGGACATTACCATTTAATGGTGTGCAACCAGGAATATTCCCTTGCGAATATTTGTGTGTGTTGGTAGATAGTTCGTCGCTCTAGTTCGTTTTTGTCTAACAGACAATTTTTTCGTGAACTTGAGTTAAGTATGCATTTGTTCTCAAAAAGCCTTTATTTACACGATAATCGTTCAATTGATGAAATTGATATTTAAAGGTTTGTTTCACAGAAATTTAAATGTAACATTGTCATGAAATGGTAATTCAGCTCCATTTTGTTTTTTTTTTCAAAAATTCTAAAAGTTCTGTCCTCTGCATGCTCAAATTATAATAAAATATTTGTAAATACATAACATGATATTTCATTGTAGGAGAAAAAAAGTTTTTAGATAAAAATACCAAAAAAAAAAAATTCATGCGAATTTACTCATCAATATTACCGAGGATGACTATTTCATCAGATCTGTGAATGGCAAGTATGGCATGACTTACTGTGGATGGGCCCCTGTGCATGTGGCGGGTGTTGCTTGTTGTGGTGGGCGTGGTGGAGGTAGGTGGCCCCCGGATTGGCATAAGGCGGTGACGGGCTGCGTACTCTTTTGATATTGGCGACACCACCCTAAAAATATAATTTTCCCATGAAACTCACAATTGTCTCATCAAAACATGATAAAATTACATGTGAAAAGTGAACTTTTGAAAATAATATTTGAAGAATGCTAACAGCCGTTGTGTCCAACTTTTCGATTGATTAATCTGAGTATACCGAGAAGAGCCGCTCAGTTAAGTGATCCTAAGGAAATGCTCCAATTTGCCTGTGTCTAACATTTTAATCTTTCATAATGACGGATTTCTCGTGTGTGGGGCCGTCAAAATGACGTCAAAGTAAACACTTTTCATGTTAAATTAATATTAAAGCGTTAATAATTGTATTTATTATTTATAATAACTACTTAACAATTGTATTTATTATTAACGAATTTAATATGTTAAAAATAAAGTGTTAGCTTGACCATCTTTTTTATTTACTTTACAGTTAAACGAGTTTGACGTTTGACGGCAGATATGTCTCAAACCAGCTATGATTTTTGTTGGTCATATATGGGCAAATTTTGAAAAAGTCTCCATTTGTAATGTGCATACTTCCAGTTGCAGAGAATCGTAAAGCTACAAGCAACTGATTGCAAGGGCTCAAAACTTTAAAAAAAAAACACGTTTTAAGTCATCTTAAAACGGTTGTGAAATTCTCCATGATTTAATATTTTCATATACATAATTAATATCGGCACCTTTTCACCGCCTGTGTAACCCGATCTTAGTTGATTATTAGGATTGGACACAACGGCTGTAGGATTACCTTGTTGAGCATATGGACAGATAAGAAAGATCGGCCCATGTTAGGGTAGCCCTGCGATACAGTCGGCGGTAGAATAATTGGGACTGGACTATGTTGTGTATTATTTGAAGGCTACCATGAATATATAAGATTACCTTGTTGAGCATATGGACGGATGAGAAAGGTAGGTCCATGTTGGGGTAGCCCTGCGATACTGTCGGCGGTAGGAATAATTATTTGAAGACTACCATGAATATATAAGATTATAAGATTACCTTGTTGAGCATATGGACGGATGAGAAAGGTAGGTCCATGTTGGGGTAGCCCTGTGATACTGTCGGCGGTAGGAATAATTATTTGAAGACTGAATGTATAAGATTACCTTGTTGAGCATATGGACGGATAAGAAAGGTAGGTCCATGTTGGGGTAGCCCTGCGATACTGTCGGCGGTAGGAATAATTATTTGAAGACTACCATGAATGTATAAGATTACCTTGTTGAGCATATGGACTGATAAGGGAGGGCGGCCCATGTTGGGGTTGCCCTGCGACACAGTCGGCGGTAGGAATAGTTGGGACTGGACCATGTTGCCTCCAGATACCATGTTGTGTATTATTTCACTGCAAATACAAAACATCAATAAACTATCACTTAATAGATACTCTCTATATATAGCCCTGATGAAAGAACACCAATCAGAATCGAAACTTTGCTTGAAATGGTTTTAACCGTTTTTGTTGACTTCCTCTTCCCCTCCCTACTAATTACCTTCAGCGTTACAATATAACAGGGGTAGGCAGAGGAACATCTCAAAACATTGACACACACTTTTTACTTATTGTATTTGAATTCATACATCGTCTAACGTAACATTCATTCTTGACTCAACGAAGAATTCAACTGGCTCAAGAATTTGATTTATTTGATCGTGCATGTCTTCTCGAGGCATCCCCGACTTTCTCTTCCATTCACACCATTGAAAAATAACCTGACAAACAATGATGCATGCAATCTGCGATTTGGAAGATTAAAAAAATAGTAATGTGAATAAGTTGAGTGATTAAATAAGAATAATTTTTATCTAAAATACTGACTTAGAGTCCTTGTTGTTTTGTTGTCTTTTTCTGTTGTCATCTTCGTTTAGTACTTTTTTGAGTTGCAGGAACAATTGGTGCTTTTCTTCCTTCGATTGAGCTAGTTTTTGCTCCAACTGTTGAATCTGTTCCCGTGTCTCACCTAATCAACAATCAGCGAATTATTCAAACAGATTCAAATGAAATAACAGTCAAATAAATAAATCATAAATTGTTATTTATTTGGCAAAAATTTACTATCACTCCAATAAATTAAAAATATTTTTTTGCGGACCTTAGATCACAGAAACACAGGGAGATATGATACGGAACCATGCTAAGAACAAACTCAAATCACTATCATCAGGACCCAATGAAACTCTTGCATTTTGTGTATAGGTATTGTAGGCAGGTATAGCGATCATGGCCCATCTCAATTGCTTCTAATATCTATGTAATCAAAGTTGTAATTTGACATAACTTACCAAGTGTCATAACATCTTGTCTCTCGCGGGCTTCCCTCTCTTTTCTAAGCCTTTCTTCCTCAACTTCAGCCTCTTGTTCTGCCAACATAGAAATAATGTAATTTTACCTATATTATTTTGTGTTTTTGAAATATTATTTTTGTTTTCCTTTTATGTTATTTTTTTACTTTAAATCATTTTTAACCCCAACACAGGCTTGTCCTAGTGAGGTTAAAAATTGTATTGTAAACTGTTATATCTAAAATATGAAGTAACAATAAAAAAATAAAATAAAAAAATGGTGTTAACCTATAGGAATACTGACTGTATTTATAACGTTTTGTTTTGCCTTTGTAAGAAAGGCAAACAGTGAATTAAGTTGAAATTCATAAAAATTGGTAGAGGTACATCATAATTTTTATATTTATGTTAAGTAAATTGGCATACCGAATAGCTCTGCTATATCCTCTCCATCTTTCTCATAAAGACGCATGTAACAGAAAGAGAGGTTACAGCAGAGCTCTTATTGGCAGGATCATAAAAACAATTTTATAATGAAGAGAGTTTAGTCTTAGATTGAAAAAGGACTTCAGCGCTTGGCTGGTGGGTCCCAGAGTGCGCTGCGTAATGATTAATGATCTGTTGCTTGGAGCTCCGCCGTAACCTCTCTTTCGCATACATGCGTCGATTATTAGAAAGAGGAAGTGGTTCTTTACCAGCGGAATTCTTTTATTTATAAAGCAAGGCGATTAAGACAAACCGAAATCAAGTACGGTTAAAATATGTTATTTCCAAATTTGGTGAGAGCGCAATAACAAAATGGATTCACTCTTACTAGACTCTCTTCTCATTCACTTGTATGAACTGAATCGAATAATAATTAATAAACAAATTAATTTTTATAAACTATAAACATAAATAGTAACATCACTTATTCTATAATATCCAAATGGATTTATTTTAAATATACAGTAAACAGGCTAGGATAGGACAGTATCATTAAAAATGTAAACCTCAGTTAATTCTGAAACAAACTACTGCTATTGTAATAACAAATCAATATTTTTGGTTTTTCTGACCACTAATCTAAAATACCCGTAAAATACTATAAAAATTTGACTTTTTGAGTGTTGAGCAATGACTTCCTTATTCTTGGGGCAACGTTTCGGACAGCCTTGCAGTGTCTATTATCAGGGCAAATGTCACATCAGCAAACTGCAAGGCTGTCCAAAACGTTGGCTTAAGATGGAGAAGTAAGGCAACTGAGGCACACCCCGACATTGAAACACCACTACAAATTGGCCATGAGAATCTAAGTCATGCTGCATATATAAAGGATATAAAAATTCTCAACTTTTTTCTTGGAGGCGGGTAACTTCATAATAGATATTCAAGTTGTACACAAACCTTCTTTTCTCCTTTGCCGTTCTCTTATGATGTGTTTTTTAAGAGCAGCCCGTTGTTGATTTGCCTTTTCAGCTTTAATTTCTTCTTCTGCTGCTGATGTTACGGCCGGCATGTTGTAGTCGACAGTGCAACCTTTCTTTTTTAACGTTGTGGTTTATTGTTTATAATCAATGTAACAGAAATGCACTTTCTGGAAATTTACAAACCAAGAAATGGCAAAATATTTTATTCGCGAAATATTATTATTATTGTTAGATCAAAAATCAAAATATGGATCAAAACTCGACGAAATTGCATAGATGAGTAAAACTCGTAGATATGTAAATGTAAAAGTAGTGAAGTAATATTCCTGAATTCCTGAGTATTTTCCTGAGTGATGGACATAATCGAAACCATATCGAAACATTTAGATAATAAAAAATTATCGAATGAATCGAAAATCACTCGGAGTTCATTGTGAGTGGCGACACAATATAGGCAAAGGTACGTTGATATGGCCATATTTTGGTATGCAGATACTGCATACCAAATTGCAGGTAATCTGAAATGCTCGAATCAGCGGTTAAGGCGGAATCAGACAGTTCACTAATCGTTCATTTCTGTATTTCATTCGGCCTATTTTACTCGGAATGACACGTCTGAACATGAAATGAAACAAAAATGAAATGAAGATGGGAACATTCGCTCGAGTAACCGTAACTGTCTGATTCCAGCATTAGCGCTAGTGTAGTTTGCGATCGTGCAAGCTGCCAATCAGTGTTTATTCCTATTTTAGAATCGAGATTTTTCGATTTATTGTCAATGGAGTGTCCCATATCTCGGGTTGGACTTGGCATGAACCATGAACTGTTTTACGTATGGTGTGGTAAGCAAGTTCATGGGGTGAGTGATACATCTAATATTCTTGTTCATGGGGTTGAACGTGATAGTATTTTCGGTTCCATGTCTGGTCCTAATATGGGATCTCACCATATGAGTTCTCATAATAAATTTACTCATAAAAGATACTTCCCCACATGATAATTCATCAGCATCATAACTTATCTCGGTAACGATTCAGAACAAACTACCTCGGAATATAGTTTTTATTATGTCATTTCATATTTTAAATGTTATAATATGTAAAACGTATATATAAACTTACGTCACTGGCAAAGTATGTTAAATATTAATATTCTTAAAATTACAATTATCGGTTTTAATCACAATCGTTCTTATTTATTACCATGATGAATTATGACAATCTCTACGGCCGTATTCTTAGACCAACATTACGAAAATTCATATTACTAAAAAGTTGCAACTGTTGACCGGTCACCAGTATTTTCGAAGTTCAGTAAGCACCTAATGAACTTCGTTAAGATAGCTATGAATTTCCACAACAGCCTTCTTGAAATTATTTATTAAAAAACTAGCTGTCAATCCAATGTCAAAATTGTCAAACTGTCAAAGAAAAGATGGCACATTCAAATCTTTGTTAATATTATGTTATTTATTACGCCCTTGATTCTGAGAGGATTGGTTTATTTATGATTCCGAGTTCCGAGTGCTTATGCCTGCTACGTACTGCATAGACTGAAGGTATAGTTCAAAATCAACCTACATCTTCCCTCCTGCGCATACGTTTAAAAGGATTTATAAATGTGTAAGAAAGTTCTCTACCAAACTAGACAAATAATGAAACAATATCAACATATTATTTATTTATTTTTCTGTAGATTTTAGTTTCTGATATAATAAGGAGTATTCTCTAACATGATATTATATTATGCTAATTTTTATGAGTTTTAAATACTGATAGTTCATCAAAACATCCAACACTTGATTTTTTACATATTCAACACAATCTAAAATATGTGTGTAAGTGAGAACAAAATACAAACATTTAATTTAACTAACAAGTATTGTAACGACACGATGAACATGGGATGAATCATTTAGTAGAATCGTATTAGTTCAAATAGCACCCAACACCTAAATACATTGAATTAGTTAGTGATAAAATACTTATGTATGTGGATGCCTTTGGGTGAATAGATACACTTGTAATACTGTTATACATATGTAACCGTACTCTTATAAATGCATGGGAAATAGCGTATTCACTTTTAACACAAGTTATTCTCGTCAATACTGTTTCTGTGCAAGATTACATTATTTGGAAGTAAATATTGAAATAGATATTGGGTTATTATTTCATAAAAACTCACTTGTATTCAACATGTGCCCACTTCTTTTGGATATGTCATGAAGGAATGGAGTAGGCTTTATAATTAAGTACAGTTTTTGAACCAGTTGTTAACGCAGAGCAAACAACAACGGACACTCGAGTGTCCAACGGGAAGCAACTGAATACACATTTGAAGAAGTTCCCAATAGAAGTGTTTGATTAGAATGTATCTGGGTGACAGAAATCCTGTTCTGTTCTGGTTAAACAGACTTACATGATAAGGATTACAAATCCCGCGGGAAATAGATATTATTTATTAATAATACATACGATGCATTTTCTATTTAAAATGTTTGCTTATTTTATTTTTGAATAAAAGTTTCGTAATGTAGATCTTTAAGACTAAAGAATAAAAAAATAACTTTAAAATGGTGTAGTAAGTTTCAACCAAACAAAATAGGTAGAAGAATATTATTAAGTGCTGACACTTTATTATCAAATAACAAATGTGCAAAATCTATTTATATCATAATCATCTTTACGACTACCCTCAGAACCATTTCTGCAGAACATTTAATTAATGTAAATATGGCCGAACCTTGATTTTCCACTTCTAGAGCAGTGATATGTTATCAAACCATAAGTTTCTTGCTACTTTTTATTTTTTGTGGTAAATTTACAATGCAAAATATTATTTTTTATAGATGTCATGTTATTTGCAGATGTCAGATTTATTTATTTACTTTGTTCTATACACACCAAAAGCAATTTCTTCTACTAGTTATGCACAGCTAATTATCTACAAGGTAGAAACCATCTAGTTAAAGCTTTCCTGACTGATTAGCTTCACACGAGACCGCCGACACATTCCCCTCCACGAGATGTGTAGAGTTGATGTAGAAATTGTATCATTTCATTGTTTTATTTTAGCCAAAATCACTTAAATAAATCTACCACATGAAGTTGTAAGTTTTATACACATTGACCAACATTGTATCCGAGTCTTCAAAACATTCTACTATTACTGTTACTGTAACTGTTAGGTACTATGGATGAATTAATATGTTTTCAGGCGTCAGAACAGATTCAGGCATCCTACATTGACTTTTCTTCATGGAAACAAATAACGAATTGATGTTGAATACGTCATTACAATAAACAAAAGATTTTCCTATACTCTTCTGAAATTTTATATATATATATTATGTATTCACACTCTATAAATTTTTATTCAAGTTATAACGTGTTTTTATTACATAATAAAAAATTGACTAGAAATATTGTTTTATTTTAACTAGTTAAATTGATAATAATAATAATATGTTATTTAATTAAAAAGTAACATAATTTAAATTGACTATATTTTATTATGGAGGATCTTCCCTTCCAGCCAGATTACATTCAAAGTGCAATTATCTAAACATTAGACAGCATTAACATTACAAGCCCATAACATCTAAACTTCCGCCTCTTCCTCCGCTGCCCACATTACATCTCGAACACAAACATACATACTCATATTATTACTTTTTACAACACCCCCCCCCTGCCTCCCATTTCCCTTCCCGTATTGACACATGTGACACTATTGATGTAGCTTTCTAAAGTTGCCACCTCGGTATAATTATACATACATATGAATTATAGCCAGAACAGTAAAGTTATAATGCCATTTTCTGGCTTGTAGAACCTCGGAATTTTAACAACAAAAAATGCATATAAAATAAATATAACTTATTCTTATGAGAAATTAACATTAGTAACTATAAGATAATTGTCACAAATTTGGCGCTCTAGCTACAAAACTGAACAAGTACCTTTCTTTTAATCAATTCCAAATTCAACATAACAATGTAGGTACATAATTGAATTTTAAAAGCAGTTAAACCATCTTTAGTTTGAATAAATCAACCAATTCACTGGCGTATTCGTAATAAATTGGAAAGATCTTAAATAATTACAAATAGATTCAATAAGTACATAATTCCAGATTCAAGCAATATTGAGATAAAGATGTTATAGGCAAACTGGTTCGATATTATTTTCCTATGCAGTATTGATCTTAGTAATCTTGTATGTAACTTTGAGCGCGGCAAGAATGATCACTATGTGGTATTCAGGTCCTCGACAATAATAATAATTGGGCAATAAGCGTAGCGCCGTTTTAGTGGAACAGTTACTCCATTAGTTGGGAGTTGGGACAGCACCAAACTAAACTGAGAATTAATCTTTATTACTATAAACAAGATTTAAGTTTTTTATATCCGGAAAGAAGAATATTTTTAATTTTTGTCATTATTAAATGAAATTATCTTATTTTAGATTATTCGTACCACTACAATCTGGAATAGTCCAAATCAAAACATATTTTTACATGGTGCAAAACCTCAATAATAATATATTATACACTCTTAGATAATAATAATGTCTGCTTTATTATTCCTTTCCAACAAGTTATTACATATATATTTTGCTGTAATGATATAAGTAACAACAGTGGCTAGCTAAAACCATTGTCTAATCAACCAGATTATCAAGAATTCTTTGTAGGTAAGCAAACTACTATGTGTTCACATTTGTCCTTTCAGTGTAAGTAGTAGGCCATATATTATTTCATATTGAATCATAAAATCCAATTCTCTGATAGTCAGCTTCTTTTTAAAAAAAAATCTGTAGGAATGTTTTGTTTTGCAGAAAAAAATGACACTGAACACAACTCAGGGACTTTTCAACTACTTATTACAATGTATGATTTATCATGTAGTTTTATATACACTTGTATATGATTTATTTGCTTTGTGATTGATTGACAGTACATAATATAATTATCAAAACCAAAAAAATGTATTTATAAATAAATTTTAACAATCAAATTAGGATGATGTTTTATGTTTGTGAATCCCTGGTTGATGTAGCACCACATAGTTATTTTAAAAAAATTGACAGGCAAAGTTTTGAAACAAAAAGCATAATGAAGATGAATATGAATATATACTACATATAGGTCGATTATATGGGAAATTAAATCTGAATTCTTCAAGAATGTAAGCTTTATCAGTAGAAAAGATCCTAAATTCATAGATTTATACTCATTTAGATACTACCAACTCTAGAACAACATTATATTTACAAATGGCAGTGGCAGAAAAATTAAAGACTACATCTTATACACTATCGTGGGAATTGTTTCTAGTTAATTATTGTATTTTTCCAATAAATGCTCATTACAAAAGTAATGATATCCATTCGTTTAAGTCATCTTATGTAATAATTCTGACTTCCTTACATTTACTTTATATAATATAACATACAATAACTTTGTACCTACCTACATTTATTATGTTTTTCATGTTCATTTTTAAAATGATCAAGAAAAAATACATATTATGTGCATATCACAAAACAAGACGATGAACTTATAATGTGTGTAGGTAGGTACCGAGGGCAAAACCATATGTACGTAAATGCAATGACTAATTACAAAGATGTGAACAGTGGACACTTGTAACAAGCATATTCACTAGTTCTATAAAATGAGCGACTCAATTTAATTTCAGATTACAATCAAAATCATCAGAAATATGGCGGTGCACGTAACACCATTTTGTGCTTTCTTAGACTCTACAATAGGAAGGTTTTCGTAAGATATATATAACATATTAACAATACATAAACAGCAGTATACTTTGCAAAACACACACTTCAATAAACAGTGTAAAAATCTCATACAAATCTTACAATTCACCAAGTATTTATTACAAGATGCAATATTTCCTGCTAGATTAAATAATGTAGAATTGTTCAATTGCATTGGTTCGTGTTATAATAAAAAATTATAAATTCATAGGGTTTCATTATACCTAACCTAAATACATTATCTTTTGTAAAATCCATTCAAAAGTGAAAAAGTGTGAAAGCGTAACATGTATACAATATCATACACAACGATGATGACACATACCTACTGGGGCATCTGTCAATTAATGCATTCTTAATATGTATTGCTATGTTATGTATTAATATAGTCTGATATAGCTCAGGGAATATTTGTTAACAACTCTCTCCGTCATCAAAATAATATGTCTTACTAACTGGCTAACTAACCACCTCAACTTCTCAGCTCTGAACACACCAGCTAAATATTTGTTGTAATTAATTCGAGGGGTAATTGCTACAACTAGGAACTAGGTAACTCTGAAATCAACATTATCGAGATACACACAAAACCCTAACTTTATTTCCTCGACCAGAGTAAATGTATGCCATATGTATTACGCTAAGAGTATGGATATTAGAGAGACGGCATGTGAAGTGTGCCCGCGCGCTCCAAGTGTGCCTTTTCGAGAATTTTACCCAAACGGCTTACATTGGCTGCTGGTTTTTGGACGTTTAATACGTTCCGACAGCAGCCATTTTACATGGTGACAGCCAATGTCAGCCATGTGGGTAGAATTCTCGAAAAGGCACACTTGGAGCGCGCGGGCACACTTCACATGCCGTCTCTCTAATATCCATACTCTTAGGTATTACGGCATAAATGTACTCCTATGTATGTCACAAATACATATAACGTGTTAAGGTTTAAATGAGGTGAGGAAATAAAGGTAAGTGTGGTTTTGTGTGTAACTCAAAAACGCTGATTTGGAATTACCCGGTTGTACTTATTAACCCTCGAATTAGTAATTTATGTTTTTGTAAGAAAAGGAATTGCTCCTTAAAGTTGGCCCAATACATAATTTGATTAATGTGCTCAGTACTAAAAAGGAATCATTTCGATGAGATCTCTTTCAGTCCATGGTTCACATTAATTAATGTGTTATTTTATTCTCGGTAAGATTTTGAATATTCTCCCAAAATTGAATAAAACATAATAATAGTAGTGAGTTGGTCTACAAGTTTTCACTTTATTGTTTTTTGTAATATTACAGATTATAAATATTCTTGTTTTTTTAATATTTTTAATACACATTATAAAGTTTATTGAATTCTATTCATCGACCATTATAATTAAGACAATGATTGCAATTTAGTAAATTCGGCTATTGCACATAGTACAAAAATGACAACAATAGCAATAGCCGTTTATGTAATCATAATATCATGAAATCTAAAAACAATAATGAAAATAAACACAAATGTAAGCAGGTATTTATAATATTATATAGTTTCCGCTTGGCAATTACAGAAATGAGAAGACAAATATATGAGTTAATTTCATAAGATATAAGATTGATATTATTAAGTTGTAGATATTTCAAAAGTTTGTGTAAAAAAAGGTAATATGTTCTTCAAATTACCATTGGACATGTCTAATCGTGGTTATACATATATATGTCCAATAAATACATCACTGAATGTCTCGTGCTGCATGAGGTAGCTCTTTCATGATGAACTGATTTAAATGGGGTTATATTATATGTGTTAACTGAATCTTATCATATTACCAGCCTGGTACAACAGGGGTAAGCGCTGGGCGCTAGACGCTCGGCAAAGGAGAGTCATGTCAAAGATCTACAACAATAGTGTTTATTTTTACAGGACTCCTTGGAGACGTAAAAGCTCGTCCTTTGGGATACTATATATTATCATTCCTGACATACATATTTGTATAAAACTATAGTAAACACACCCCTGGACTTGTTTATTTACTACATCATAGACATAATATTATCTGTGTGTGAATAGGTATCTCGCTTATTCGTTGGGTTTAATCGCGGCTGCAGTTTTAACCACAAATATACCAGAAGCGTTTTGAGAGGAACACCTACATTATTTCTAAATCCTACACCCCTACGAAGTGAGACTTATTAGTTTTAAAATCCAATTGTTCATGTCCCCTTTTCAGATATCTAAAGAATAAAGCAAGTATAGAAACACTATGCCAAAGATATGATCCATTCACAAAAGCAGTCAAACATTTAATGATATTTTATACATGGTATGTACCCGTTAGACATCTGAGGAACAGGCTCACAGGGGGTGCAGGAACATTCACTGGAGACTAATCACTGTGTTCTCGAAGGAGAACTCGTTCTGTCATGTGGGTTCTTCTGCCAGCATTGGCGAGGATTAGTTCTAGGATTAGTCACTTTGCTCTCCATCTCCGTCAATGTCTCGGTCGTGGGCATCTCTGGGCCGCGAGTCCTCTGTGCCTGCGCTGGAGGTAGGGGTCAACTCCTCCCCCCTCCGGCCAGCCCCCGGTCCCAACAAGTCCCCTCCGCCACTCGCTGAAGAGCCAAACAGATTAGAAGAAAAGGCTCCTTCACCATTCACTATACTTTCCTCTTCGATTGTATCAGTTGTATAATTTTGTAGGAAAGGATTGGTAGAGCTGTAATTCAAAAGATCATAGCCAGAACTCTGCTTTAATGAACTGTTTTGATTTGATCCAAATATATCTGACATTTGCATGTTGAAATTGTGACTTGACTGTTTTGCAGTGTTATGAATAGAATCAAAAATATTTTCTCCTTGGCGGGACCCGTACGTCGCATAGCTGGGCACTGCGGAGTTCACCGCAGTCGAGTTCACAGGGGCCATTTTATGTCCATACATTGATCCTTTGGTCTGAAATAGATCGTCAGATTTTGGTCCATTACTGCTGGGGTTCGTATGATGGAATATAGAATCTGCAGTAGTACTAATATTGTTTATGGTACTTTGAAGATTTGAAATGAGAGTATTCTCCATGCTTGTCAATGATGTGGATGTGAGGTCTGTCAGGAAAGGCGAGGCATTCATAGTGACGGCGATTCCTGCATTAGTTCCCGGAATGCCCGGAGAGGCGGTGCGGCTGGCGAGGTGTGCGGGAGAGGACACGCGGTTGAGGCTGGGAGACTCCCGGGGGCTCTTGCCCTGACCGTTGGTAAACATCTGGGCAGATGGGCTGCTGCAGTAGTAGGAGCTGGAGCTGGGCGGCAACTGGGAGCCCTGGGAGCTTTGCAGGTAGGAGGGGGTTGTTCGCCCGCCGGCCCCCGCCCCGGGAGAGGTTCGCGCCGCGGGCTGTCGGGCAATGGAGGACACTGAACTCCCGTGTTTGAGAGTCTCGTTACCTGACTGACTGTCGGAACTGCTACTTGGTGAGCCGGGCGAAGATACTATCACCTGGAATAAAGTAATACATTGTCAGAGTCTAACATCAAGAAGAGTGGCGGTAGCAGTGGTAGTAGTGTATCGAGGAGTTACCTGTCGGGAGCGAGGAGGAGCGGGCAGAGGCCCAGTTCGCGGCGATTGAGGACGATATGGGCCGGCCTTGGCTGATAATTGAGCCTAAAAGAAATAAAACTCATGTAATCAATATCACAACAAAATAACCTTTGGTTATCATTATAATATGATAAATAAGTGCAAATCTCGTCAAGCAGTTGGTTTTGCATGTAACCTGTGTTGGTGTAAGCAAATTTGCAGGGTGAAAGGATAACAATCACTATGACATTATGTATAATATAAACTTTGTACAAAAATGTTCCTAGACAATAAACACCATGAACAGTATGTATGCATTAGGGTACAGTATGTACACATTATTTATGATGGTGAAGGGCAATACTAAAGTTTGCAGTTACACACGTCATGGATTTAAGAGTTTTTAAAAGTACCTAGTAAATGAACAATAATTATTGACCAACAACAATTAGTATTCTAGGCATGCCTGGGACTAGTTTCATGAGCAATGAAAGAGGTTGGCGGGGCGGAGGAGATGTTGCTAACAGTTACTGTAGACAAGTATGTCGGTTGGTTGGAGGAGTACATGGTTAGTAATGCATTACTTAGTAATATGAGGTGTATACTTACATGCCCTACCTGTGATGGGGCGAGAGAGTGCCGAGCCGATGGAGCTTGCGATACTGCTGATACTGCTGCTGCTTGCCGATATGGACTGGCTGAGTGCGGAAACTGGCCTACGGGACCATACACTATTCTTAGTCTAGTCTCATCTATCTGCTATTTTAGCAGCACAGCACACCTTTATAGCACTCTCTCACTCGCACTTATACTCAAATATATTACAATGTGTTATATCACAATCTAAACCAGCCAAACGGGTCACATCTCTGCATTTTTAAATATTGCATCAAATCAGGTTGGGGTGTGTCACACTCCATCACATTTGATGACATCAAATCGACTTTTAGCACTTTTAGAATTTTTAACATTTGAATGGTCCCCGTTAAATGTCGATTCTTTGCCTGTTTGAGCTCATGATCGAATTGTGATGAGCTGAGAGCGTGATCATTGACTGGCCGAATCAGGGTTTAATGAGAACTGTCCAAATTTAAAAAAATTAAAATGAAGCCGATCGTCGATTAATGATGAAGTTTGAAAGACCCCAAGCATAGTCAAATTAAAAACATCTGTTGTACTTAAAAGTGCACTGTATCAATAATATCATTAAGCATTTCTATAAATAGCACAAATCCTTTGCAGATATTGTGTATTATGTACGTATTATAAAATGAAATAAACAAATGGTTGTTGGGAGCACAACGGAGGTTCGCTGCTGGAGAGTGTAGAGGAAAGCAAAAGAGAGCAAGAGTTGAAAAGGTGCCGAGTGCCGGTGCTAGAAGCTTGAAGCCTTAACAAAATAATATAGAAAGACAAACATACTTGATATTATAATGAGTGATTGAGAAATGATCAAAATGCAAGCAAACTACTGAATGTTTAGTGCTCTAATGAACCATGTCAGTTTGTTGTTGCTACATACTTGAAACAACAACCGAACTTAGATTAAATTGATGTGTGGTGATATTTGTAGGCGTAAGCAATTTCTTTATTAGAAAAGTGAGCGCAGAATTGAGCTGAAAGGTGAAATTAAGTAGGACTACATAAGTAAGGTAAAATTATAAATTAAAAACATAAAATCTTTATTAAAGAAACTTATTCATTTTACTTTCATCCTATTTATACAGTTATAAAAATATAAATTCATCTTCAATAATTTTGTCCATGCAGTAACATTCTGTGCACTATGTATTTAGTTTGTTTATTTATTTAATTAGACCCGGCTTATACTAAACTTTTAATATACTATCGGGAACTTTAAATTGCAGCACAGAATAATGATTTCTTTTATGTTTCTATGACTTGGCAACTATGAATTTTAATACTATAAAGTAGGTATGGTTTATAGTGTCTTTGAAATTCATTTGTATAAAGTTTCTAGGATGTATACATTATTATGCATTTTAAATTAGATTCAAGCATTGTAGATTCAAAATGGTTTTCATTTTTAATGTCTGTATTATTATTTCATTCTTTCAATAATGTGTTTCATGCAAGCTAGTGGTTACTGATGCAGTTATTGCATTTGGCCAGTGAGAAAATATTTAATAATCATTCTGCACTTTTTTTTTAAATGTTAATGTGTGACCTGAGAATGGTAAGGGATAGAAAGGAGAGGTGGAGTGGTAAGAGTTGTTGTAAATGGAGTGGAGGGGGCAGCAGGTGGGTGGTGGGTTGTTGGTGGTTGGAAGGTGACCAGGTCTGAGTGAATGTTACCTGGCACCGTGGAGAGTCCCGCTGGAGACGCACTGGCTGTGTTTCCATGCGGCCCGGGCGCTGGCTCGCCGCGCCGAACTGTCTACAAACATACACGCATTAACCACATGCCTCCTTCCTCCACACTCTTACTTACTACACTCTTACACGCGCCTTGTGCCTCATGCCTGATGCCTCATTACCCATTCTCTCACTTCCCTACTCCAAGTCCTACTCCACTCAACCCAATACAACTCTCTACTCTCCAGTAATGTTGCCAAGGGAGTGTGTACATTATGCCACATGACTAATACATAAGTAAAGCTAACTATCAGAGAGAAAATACCACTCAACACACACCGATTTAACATTCAATTTTTGTATTATTCCATTTCTTCTACACTTTAAGTAAATCATAATTATTTTTCTTGTTCAGTAAACAACATAAGCAGTTTAGCGTATGTAATTCGTAACAGACTATTAAGAACTTTTAAATTAAATAAATCAATACTTGCGCTTAAGCAGCATATACAGCAAAAAAAAACTATCAAATAATATATGTATTTTTTTTCCATTTTGTGGAAAATATTACGAGGCATGGCTTATAAATATTCAATCTAATCAAAAAATCATCCGAACTACAATATTGATGAAAAATATCAGCAACATAAATAATTACCTAACTTCTTTTCAGATCAAACACACTGTTCACATTCAAAATCGGTGTTCAAGTTGTAACAAAAAAAAATCGATTGATTTTCAAAATATACTTAATAAAAAATAAAAATAAAGTAATAAAGGAATCAGTTCCTTGGTGGAAAGATGATGAGAAAAATAATGAGGAATAAAATTAAAATATTATTGTAGTATGGCCTCGAAATAATGTATAAATAAAGAATCTTTCAACTGATGTGTTCATGTGAAATGTATGCAGACAGATTGGTATAACGATCAGGAGTGAAATTGTTGGATATTGATATTGCCACGAGAAAAAAATTCACCATGGAGAGAGGAAAACACTTGGACACCATCGGACACCCTAATCTACGTTCAGTTGTTGTCAACCTTCAGTGTTGTGGGTGAGCAGAGATTGTGACTAATAAATCCATGCTTCACATATCATCGGTGTTTTGCAGAAAGGGACAAAAAACCAAACTGCCTTTTATAAATGACAGAATGTGAACTAATGTAATATACTTTAACGTGAACATATTTATAAAGATGTTTAAATACTTAGTAGAAAAGTCACATGGTAAGTTCCGTTTTTGCTTTTGCCCTTTCTACCTAGCAACGACCATATACACTACAGGAGACATAATCATGCGTGGATTTTTTCAGAGTTTCACAACACATAAAGCAGAATGGGCTGGAACTCAACAAGTAGTTTAAACAATTTTAGAATTAAAAAGAAAACATAAACACTATGGTGTGAAAATTCTACAAATTATGAGAAAACACTTGATGAATATAAAAGATAAGTAGTATTCAAGAAGACCAAATTTATATGATTTAAAAGTACGAAATTGTGACTTTTTTATAAGGGAATTTGATAAATAAAATAAGATAAAATAAACAACAGCTGTTGAAAGAAACAATTTGAAGTTCAAAGTAATCTCATTGAGAAGACATTACCTGAGTGCTTTGGAGCTGGCCAAATCTGAAGCAGGTACTTGAGGACTCCGATGGGCTGGGCATAGTCAAGGTCTGTGTTGGCGTGGCCCTCGTTGGCAGAGTGTAGCATCAGCGGAGGGGCCAGGGCTGTGGCCAGATTCTCCGGAGACATCTTGTTCCTCTCGGAGACCGACACCACCATGGCCAGATGGTCGAGCAGGAAAATGAGCGTCGCGCGGTTGGTACGGGGCAGGCAATCCAAGATGCTGAACATCAACTTGGCATTTCCTTCGGGATCATCTGGTAAACAGACACCTAAAACACACACACATAATATTTATATGTTTAGATATAAAATTTATTAATAATGAATACTAGATGTATTACCTGTTCGTTTATAAATTAAATTTACATTTAACACAAAGTGGAAGATAATACGAGAGCAAAATTAGAGCTGCTGGCTCACCAGCAATCATGAAGGAAATGGTTCCAATATGGACCGTGATGAGAGTTGGTCCTAAAATTAGTCCTATTGGATTGGTTGTTGTGTCTTCAATAGCAAGCTCGATCTTTGCTGTGGTATGTACTTGCCACATATATAATGACGTGATGTGTGTAATGGTTGAAATATGTCTTAAAGGAAATCTTCATCAAATGATGTGTTTTTGATTATTTACCAAGAGCATCAACAGTCATCTGATAGAGACATTTAGTGAAGAGCGGTTGAGGCAGCTCCCTCAGATAATCCTTGAGAACTCCGGTGATGACGTTGATATCGGGAACATTGTCGGGCGTCAGTTCTACGGTGCGACTGTTGCGTTCAAATGATTCGCGCAGGATCCTCTTTTTTGTTGCTGATCCACACAAACGATAGAGACCTGGAAAACACAAATTTTCAATGTCTAATTTGATCAATAATTTATTTGCTTAGAAGGATTTATTTGGCTTTGGTAAAACATTCAGTTAAACATATTTTTTCAGAATTTTTTTCAATTAAATGTTTTTGAGGGCTACACACTTGGTCTGGCTACTATACTATTTTTCCAACCCAGTAAAATAAAGTTCCCATCAAGCTCTGCAAAATAGTCATTGATGACATACATTAGTGATACATGAGTTATCGTATTATGTATTAGCGGTTGACCACGCATAAAACACATGAAACGTCCATTACAACCGGCAGGCTGCCGGCTGCTACTGACAACCGCATCGTGGCGCGTATCCTTTTACCCCTCTTGCTTACTCCCGCACCACTTTGCAAGTTATCAACCGTTAATAAATAGTGTAGTTACCGATGATGTCGAGTCCCCTTCGCTCGATCTCTTCCACGCAGCGCCTGATGATGAGGGGGACAGGCGGCTGCTGTGAGTGCTGTGCCCCGCGAGCCCCCTCGCGTGCCACAACGGCCTCCAGCTCGGCCCCAAAAAGCGGGGGTGCCGCGCGCGCCACCGGTCCACTAACCCCACGTCGCCGGTACAGCATGGCCGAGTCTGTGTAACGCAGCCGGAGGTAAAGGGTACCTGGGCAGAAACATTTTCACATTAAATAAAGATGTAGTACAGTCCGTCAAGATAAAAATGGAGGGAGCTGCGACGGTTTTAATAGCAAAAGTTTAGTTGGCAGTTCAAAGCAAAAATAATGTAACATTATGAAAACACTATGGTCCAAAAGTGAAGATTTTGCACAACAATATCAAACGATGCTCAGAATTTTGTGTTACTTTCTGAAAGGAGATGATTCTAAATAATATTCTAAGAAAATTTAATACTCAACCTTTTTTTAAAGTAAAAAAAATGCATGAAAAGTTTTTCGATTTTTAAAATATTCACATCACAGATGTAATTTATTACGGCACTATACACTTGTGAGCTGAATTGTGAGCCGAACCACGAATCACGGGAAAGGAATCAACCAACAGCAAGCGACGTCAACCACCGTTTGCGGTTGATTCGCTCCTTACCCACTACACGTGGTTCGTGCCGGTATACGTGCCATTATAAGTTAAAATTAAAATAAAAAACTATACGGAAGAAAAATGCACTTTACACAGCAAATTAAAGTTATACTATTTTACCAGTCCTATATACTACTGTCATTTTCGGCAGTCGATCATAACCTCGTATTTGATTCTTCTATAATTTGATCTCGCTCTTAGTCTAAGAGCGAGGTCGACAGCCGTATACACCAGGCTAGGCTTGCATTCAATAAAAGGTCGAAAATAATAGAATCAAATAATATAGACCTAAAACTGAGAATACTCCTCATCAAGACCTATGTATGGAGTATCTTGATGTACGGCTGCGAAACATGGTGCCTATCCGAAAGAGATAAACGGAGACTAGAGGCTTTTGAGATGTGGTCCTATAGAAGAATATTAGGAATTTCCTGGAGAGACCACATTACAAATGAGGAGGTTCTCCAAAGAATCGAAGGAGGAAGGCACCTGCTCAGAACCTTGTCCGAAAGGCGTGCAAGATGGATCGGTCATATAATACGACAAGAAGGCCTCTTGCATGCCATAATGGAGGGTATGACCGAGGGGACAAACTCTAGGGGACGCCCACGCCGAGAGTACCTGGAGGACCTGCTGGTGGACATGCGCTGCTCATCATATGCAGACCTCAAAAGAGCCGCACAAGACAGGGAAGAATGGAAGAAAAAAATAAAGGAAATTGCTGCAAACCAATCCCAGGATTGAAACCAGAGAGAGATAATTTGATTTAACATATTGCCGGTAAACAGATGTTCATGATACGACGCACTGATGTTGTATTTTTTTAAGAGGTCAAAATTTTGTGTGTTGTGAAGTCGATGAAAATCAATATCAAAAAAAGTTAACCACCTATCATCTTTGGATAGGTCACAACTAGATAGGCTACATACTAACTACTACAATAAAAGACGTCTCTGTCAACTATGTCATATTGCATCCCTGACTAAAAGATATATAATATGTATGTTGAGTCTTATCACATCTCCTCTAAAATGATATCAATAGATGTTGTGTCTGTGAATGTGTTAAAATCAGTTAGAATTTTATTGAAAATCTACACTGCCCGTTAAGAAAAAAAGCTAATTATGAAAGAAGAAAGTCCATAAATTATCGCAGTTTTTCTTTCACATGTATCGTACTGTAGCATTTATAAACAGTGCCAGGGAACATTCTCCCTCTTTCTGTATAAACTGTGGATAGAGGTAAATAAATGAGGAGACAATCTTTTCTACCTCGTGAACGAGCTGTCTGTGGCTGTAGGGCCTTAGTTTTCCTTTCATATTAATAATATATAGTAGAATGAACCAACCTCTAGGGTCTATCTTGAGGGCCAGTTGATGCAGGGGGCTCTGCCCCAGCAGCTGCTGGAGGTTGAGAGCCCCGCGGTAGCACAGCTTGTGGCGGTGCTGCGGGTCCCACGAGTACACCAGGAGGTCCAGCTGGCGGTTGTTCACCAGATCCAGCTCGAACGACTCGTCCCAGTCAAATTGTAGCTCCCCTGTGCGAACCTGTCATCAAATCAATATAACACGTATTAGAGCCAAAAGAAGTAAAGGGAGAAGTGAATTATGAACGCATCAAAAAACTAAATCACTGTTTTTGAGAGGTGATGAAATACATTTTCAAATTTTATATTTCGAAATAAACATATAAGTTTTGAATGCAAACATACAAAACTTTTAAAAATGGCCGACTTTATGTTTTTTCTAACTAAAATGATTGAAAATGAAAAAACATAAAAACACACACATATATTTTATTAGGCAAATGAATAAATGGTATCTTCAACAAACTTTTTTGTTTCAAAAATAATGATTCAAAAAATTCCCAAAGCTTCATAATTTTTTTTTCAAATTCTGATCTAAAACTTTGGTTTCATAAAGGTCTACATTTCATTTCTTTTGTGGTAAACTTTTATATTTGGAATACAAAGCGTGGTGAATTCTCTTTCTAACACCATTTACATGATATGTATTTCTTACTATGATAGTAAGGGAGACACACAAATTTATATGAGACCTATAGGAGTTGTTCCGAAAAGCGAATTAAGTAGCCCGAGGGATTAAATGTAATTATAGAATTTTAAGATTTTAGCTAATGGGAGAGCACCATATTTTTTTATTTTTTTTTATAGAGAAACCTCACAAGAGTCTTAACTGCTCCCTTCTGGAGCCAGTGAGACTATGGCATCCCCAATTGGAGTATGTTGTGAGGCTGAAGGTAAGTGGGGAAGGGAAGGCGATGGGGAAGAGCAAGGTGGGAAAATACCTGGCTATTCAGATCTAGTCACTAAACACAGATAGAGCCATTATTAAGCAACGTTTCAATTCTGAATGGTGGTCTTACACCAGGGCGATACTGAGAGTATCTTCCACTCTGGAACGTGCCGCAAATATAGTATATATTATTTTTATTAATTAATTGTGAAATAACACAAATTAATCAAATAAAATTTATTTGCGCACGCCGGGTTCGAACCCGCAACCTTCCGATTGGGAGTCATGTGTCTTACCACTCGACCACTTGGAGCCTGAAGAATGTCGAAATGCCTAGAACTGTACGCTGGCGACAACTGGCCGCTAGTGTTGTGAAAGCAGAGAGAATAATACGGCAAGTGACGGCCTCCATTGTCGAGGGGCATGGGCTAAGAGTATGGATATTGGAGAGACGGCATGTGAAGTGTGCCCGCGCGCTCCAAGTGTGCCTTTTCGAGAATTTTACCCAAACGGCTTACATTGGCTGCTGGTTTTTGGCCGTTTAATACGTTCCGACAGCAGCCATTTTACATGGTGACAGCCAATGTCATCCGTGTGGGTAAAATTCTCGAAAAGGCACACTTGGAGCGCGTGTGAAGTGGGCACACTTCACATGCCGTCTCTCTAATATCCATACTCTTAGGGCATAGGTCTCGACTAGCAATCCGAAGGATGCGGATGCACAAATAAATTTTATTTGATTAATTTGTGTTATTTTACAAGTTTGTTAATTAAAAATATTATATAGCATATTTGCGGCACGTTCCAGAGTGGAAGATACTCTCAGTATCGCCCTGGTGTAAGGCCACCATTCAGAATTGAAATGTTGCTTGACATTTTTTTGCCATCGCTTTAGCCATATTTGGTGACCAAATCTGAATAGCTAGGTACTTCCCCACCTTCCTCTTACTTTCTCTTACCCATTTCGTTCCCCTTTACACTACCCAACCTCACAACATACTCCAATTGGGGCTGCCATAGTCTCGCTGGCTCCAGATGGTATTCACATAAAAAATAAAATTGCTAATTGCAAATAAAATTGCCAATTTGCTAAGATATATAATTTTTAAATTTAAGTTGTTCAATCTTTTGAGTAAGTACTTTTTTAACCCCTGCCCTGATTACAATAGTTTTTTCTTTATATTAGACTTATAACAGGTTATTTTATGGAATTTGAACAATAGATCCTATTTCAAAGTTTACATTTAAGTCCTGTGACTATTCAAGGCATATTCTTAACATCAGTTACATCATAATTATTTAAGTTTTAAACCCCAGGCGAATTTTACAGATTTACGTAATAGGTACAAAACCTTGTAATATATTTAATGTACTGTGTATACCTTATAAACCAAATAAATAAATAAATAAAAAGTACTGTTATTGTCTATCTAAGTACTATGAAAAAAATCGTTCTAGGATGAAATAATAACTGAACTTTAATTTAACTTAATTTTAAAGTGAAGTTCGATGAATTGTTAAAATTTTGTGTAACAACCCGTCCTAAGAGAGAATACTAAGAAGCGTTGGAAGCAGTTGTAACATAAAAAAACTATTATATATATAGATAAATCTGGTAAACTACATGAACGGAGCTGGGAGATATTATATTAAAGGATACTTACAACAGTGCGCGCCTTGTGCACCCTGTCACACTCCAGTACGCAGTAGAGATCCCGGGCCCCACCGGGCACGCTGGGCTGCGAGTGCGGGGTGGTGGGGGTGGCCGAGCCCGAGCCCCCGGTGCCCCCGCGCAGCCCCCGGCCCGCTAGCAGGTGCAGCCACAGCATGCCCGACACGCCGCCTGCCATCCCCCCCACGCCTCCACTCATACTCAGCGTCTGCTTGTCCAGCTTGTACTTGGCAAATTCTGGAATATTAGCAGTTATCAATACATAATCTCATTTTAAAATACTTCAGATTCAATTGATTAAATTCAACACAAATTACAAAGATACATTAATTTTAAATTTCGGTATTCCTATTGAAAGCATAATTAGTTGATGAAAGAATTAAATTCATTAAAATTCTCATAGTATTGACAGCCTCGATTTTCTTGACCTCGTTGGATTTTATTTACATACGATAGCTGCTTGTTGCAAAATCCCGTTTAAATGTAACAACACCAGGATTGAGCATCTCAAACCTTCGCTTGTGCCTAGATTACTTGAAGTTAGTAATAGATATGCAGAGGTGGCGGATCTATTTAACTACATGGAAGGTAAGTACGAGAAGGCCAACCAAGGTTGTCAACCAATATTAATTTATCATTGAAGATTGATGGGAATAACCTTCAAAAGTTTTAAACAGATCGTTCTTATAAAATTAAAAATATTAATTTAACCCAAGCCTGGATTTATGTTTTATATGTACTTTTAATTAAAAAATTTGTATTCTTCAAGAGCTCATTATTCATTTTATAATTTTATACTCTGAAGTCATTGTTTTCATTGTCATTTTAAAAATACATTTTTAGCATTTTCTGATGTGACATGCAATTAATGTCAATCATTTATTTACATCGTTGATATTAAATAAATAAATAATTTCTCATTGAAGAAGAATATAACACTAATAACCTAATCGAAAATATGAAAAAGAATATGATACAGAAAAATAAAAGATAACGGTCGCAACTGGGACACGAACCCGAAACCTCTCGTCTTACCGGGATAAACGCCATTCCAATCAGGCCACTGCTACCAATTATTTAAACGTCATATTTGTCAATTTCAAATTTCAGAATTAAGAATTTTATCTTCATTGAAGAAGAAGATAACAATAATAATCAATTTTTTTTAAATATGAAAATGAACAAGACACAGAAAAATAATAAAAGATAATGGTCGCAACTGGGACATATTTTTCTGTATCATGAAAATAATATTGTTAATTCTGAAATTTGAAGTTTGTCAAATACTAGTCTGTCTGTCCAGCGTCCAGTGGTTATGTCCCGGTTAGTCGTAAGGTGCTAAGTTTATATCCCAGTTGCGACCATTATCTTTTATTATTTTTCAATGCCTTTTCATTAAAAAAATAGATTATTATTGTTATCTTATCCTTTAATGATACATTGATGGGAATAACCTTCAAAAGTTAAAAAGAGAGTTCTTCTTATTAAAAATTGAATATTATCTTCCACTAATTTTTTTTCCAGATAATATGGAAACGAGTGACTTCGAAAATATAGTATGTGGCTTCTTAAGATGATTGGCAAAAGAATTCATATTCTAGTCTTGCATAGATAGCAAGCGTTTAATAATTTTAGGGAAAAATGCTTTTTACAAGTCATCATTAAAAATATTAAGATGAATTTATTGTTTGCACCCGTACACACTTAACACGAATATGAATAAATAGTTTTGTCCATAAAACAACTAAAATCTTTCAAGAAAGGCTAACAAATACAATATTGGATTGAATCACCGATGCAATATTGGATTTTTAGATTTTATATTTAGAGTAGATTATGAATTCTTTTGAGTATCACAGGGTGTTTTAAACTCAACAGATAAGAATGATACGAATTATGGAGTTGCATAATTTTGTTATGTTTTCTAGACAATCGCAAAAATCTGATTTGTAAAACATTGAATGTAAACAAAATTTTATTTTTGTTCTCTAAATATCTAAATAATAATGTTCAATTAATTTGCATTTTAAACATGGCTTCATTCAATGATGAGCATGTGCCAAGGTATAAATGTTTGAAAAGTAAAAGCCGTTTACCAGTGGGATTGATATCAATGTGCCGGGTGCGCGGGAGAGTAGAGGAGGGGGTGGGCACGGGGCTCGGGCCCCCTCTGGATCCCAGCTCCAGCAGCTGCCTCATGCGACGGGTGGACGGAGATCCTATCATTCCTGAAATCAAAGGCAATTTCTCAATTAATGATGCAACCAAAACTAAAAATGATTCCGTGACAAAACAGGACGTTGAAGAAAAATAACAAACAAACCACACTTAACCTAATTTAACCTGAACCAACTTAACATACTATTTTATTCCTGTTCTGTTTTATCACTGTTCTTTATGTCAATGTTCTGTTTTGTCTCCGTTCTATTTTGTCACTGTAATTTTTGTCATTGTTCTGTTTTGTCCCTGTCATGTTTTGTCACTGTTCTATTCTACTCGGTTAACACTAAATACACACACACCCTGATGCTGGTCTCACACAAGCGCTATACTCTCATGACTTGGCCTATTTCATCATATCATTTCGCCTACGCTCGCCATACATTTCTAATGGGAATGTACAGCGAGCGATATGCTGAAACAGGCCAAGCCATGAGAGTATAGCGCTTGTGTGAGACCAGCATTACTGCGGATTAAGCCGCTATGTTACCCTAGAAGCAATTCATTTTCTAAAAGCAGTGGCGCATCTCTTACTTATCACTTTACCAATATTAAATAACCGTAATAATATTACGTATCTACTTTGATATTGAATACTTGTGGGGCTTAAAAGCAAAAACGCCACTCTCCATAAATGACGAAATTGAGTTATAAATGCCAATCTATGCGTGATGTCCGTAGCTACAAGATGGTTTTTGAGATTCTTAGAAAAATCAACCGCAAATCATGGAAAAATCGAAATGAAAATAGGATTTGGATGAAAATCCCCACTCCACAGCGATTAACAAGCAAAATAACCACTCTCCACAAAAGCCAATAACAAGCCTGAATTCAAAATAAATTCAACATGACTAATGAACACATTATTACAACATTATTTATTATAATATTTGGCTATGAATTATACTTATTAAGATTTTACTAAAAAATCATACGAAAAATGCGAAGCATTCTTTGATTGGTTTTTTGTCATTTACGGAAAACAGTACTTTTGGAGAGTGGCGTTTTTGCTTCTAAGGCCCTCACTTGATCTGTGTCCTTTTGCGTGTAATAATCAGCATGGAGAAAATAGACAAAATTACCTTGTAAATTTATATAGAATAAAGCGCTTCAACATACCGGATGAAGTAATATGTTGAGTAGACAGCGATCTTGCTGGGATGGAAGTATGGGTGGAAGATCTCCCTGTGAAGTTTCTGTCCAGCGTTCCCGTCAAGGCAGACCTGCCCGCCCCGTACAGCCCGTAGGATGAACTGAACGCTGCAGCATTCTCTGCCTGTGAAATGCATTAAATAAAGATTGAGATTGAAATTGAACCATTTCTTTGGCCTTTTCTACGCAATCTATCTATCCCATTATTGACAGTGTTTGTGTTTTAGTGAAACTTCATGGATCACATATGCGACGGCAGGTTAGTCGCCGATGGATCATATACGGGCCAGCAGCATTGATAAGGTTAATTATATTTTGAATAAGAAATTTGATAATTATTTTAATAGAAGAAGTGACAACATACATTTTTCAGAGCATCATGAATGTTTTCGGCGCTGTAAGTGAACCTCGCTGCTCTGTGTTGATTGAGGACATCTCTGCTTGCTCTTATCTGCTCATAGATGGCACTTGTCGACGGTGTTCTTGATAACCAAGAACGATATTCATCTGAAAAATAACAACAAGTTTTTTTTTCATAGAATACAGATTTAGTGTGCTGAAGTGAATAGTTATAGAATATAATATTTTGTAATGAATATCTTTTGCATAATGTACATAATATATGCAGTGACTGACCTCTTGGACCTCTGCCAGTTAGATGAGGCATCTCGGGAGCCGACAGGTTTCCATCTGCATCATCCATCAGCAAGGAAGATATTCCTCCGGGGCGATCCAAAGTTCCAAACCTCTTTCCCATTGCCAGCCTAAGGAAATTATGTCTTGTTTTTATGATGTGCATAATGAATATAATGACTATATATAGTACACATGTACAATCTTTCAAGAAAGTGCAGAAAAAAATGGAGGGCACTGCAGTCATTATAATCATAACCTCACTTTTGAATCTACTATAATTTTTTCTAAAATCGCTGTTGCAATTTTTAGTTCCAGTTTATTACCTCTACACTTTCTTGACTTTACATAATAAAAACTGTTTGTTGTGGTAGGTATTTATTATTTACAAATTTAATTTCTTACCTTGTGGAAGCTCTTGTATCTCTTGGAAGTGAATTGAATTTGTTGGCTAAATCTGTGCCTGTTATTGTATTTGTGCGTTGTACGGAGTTTAATGCTGACGACGGTTGATTTCTGAAAATGAATGTATAATGATTTGAAATATTTGATACATTCAAATAAAAGAAACCTTAAAAAAAGTTTATTATAATAATATGCAACCGAGATGAATTATTTTTAATAAACAATATAATTTAGGTTGTGATATGAGTACATAATATGTAAGTAACATTCTAAAGTTCAAAAATAAATAAATCTTATTATATCATTGAAGAAGATGATAATAATGATAATCTAATTTAAAAAATATGAAAATGAACAAGACACAGAAAAATAATAAAAGATAATGGTCGCAACTGGGACTCGAACCCAGAACCTCACGTCTAACCGGGACATACGCTTTATCCAATCGTTAATCTGAAAAAAGGTAGCTGCCAATAATATGGAAAAAAAAAACATTAGTCGAAGATAATATGGTTAATTCTGAAATTTGAAGTTGACAAATACGACAATAGTCTCGTAATAGATCGCAATGGCTGAATTGGATAAAGCGTATGTCCCGGTTGCGACCATTATCTTTTATTATTTTTCTGTGTCTTGTTCATTTTCATATTTTAAAAATTAGATTATTATTGTTATCTTCTTCTACAATGATATATTACATTGATGGGAATAACCTTCAAAAGTTAAAAAGAGAGTTTTTCTCATAAAAAATTAACTTTTATTATTTTTAGTACCTGTAATTAATTTATGCCGATGTTCTTAAAATAGTTATGGCTGTAGCAAACTTTAAAAAAAAAAAAATTATTTTATTTTCTAGTGATTTTTAATTTTTAATACAACATAATCTCCTTACACTGGGATCTCAACTGATTTCATAGAATCTATGAAATTGATCAGTCAGAATAGGCTTCTCTATGGAATAGAAACCCAAATGACTTCAATTTTCAGACTAAACAATACATTAGTGAATGTTGTTTCGCCATCCATAGAGCGTGAGCTTTTCAAAATTGGAACCGATGGATGACTTGAGGATATTATCAAATTAAAAAGATTTATGGAATAGAAACCCAAATGATTTCAATTTTCAGACTAAACAATACATTAGTGAATGACGGTTCGCCATCCATAGAGCGTGAACTTTTCAAGACTAAACAATACATTAGTGAATGTCGGTTCGCCATCCATAGAGCGTGAACTTTTCAAGACTAAACAATACATTAGTGAATGTCGGTTCGCCATCCAGAGAGCGTGAACTTTTCAAGACTAAACAATACATTAGTGAATGTCGGTTCGCCATCCAGAGAGCGTGAACTTTTCAAGACTAAACAATACATTAGTGAATGACGGTTCGCCATCCATAGAGCGTGAACTTTTCAAGACTAAACAATACATTAGTGAATGTCGGTTCGCCATCCATAGAGCGTGAACTTTTCAAGACTAAACAATACATTAGTGAATGTCGGTTCGCCATCCAGAGAGCGTGAACTTTTCAAGACTAAACAATATATTAGTGAATGTCGGTTCGCCATCCATAGAGCGTGAACTTTTCAAAATTGGAACCGATGGATGACTTGAGGAAATTATCAAATAAAAAAGATTTTATTTTCAAATTCAGACATTCAGGAATTCCAGTGAAAAATAGTATGGCTTAAAAATTATATATTTATTTAAAAAGCTTATAATTTATTTTATATGGCTTACTTTTGCAGGCCATTTTTTAAAGTAGAATAATTAATGTAGGTACTTGCATCATTTTAAAGAGCTCACTTTGAATCTACAATTTGTGCATACCGTGCTTCAAATTGGTTTAAAATGGTTTGGACACCCGGAACCGCGCACAGTCTTATCTTAACCCGCAGTAGTCCTATGATACAGTGCACCACAGGATAAGCAAAAATATCTTTTAAATGAATCTACTGTACCTACCTATTCGTAAAGTAAAATTAAAAATGAAAATATCTTTTTTGGTAACAACTAGTTTAAACATAATTACCTATTATAATAGTAGTAATTGGATCTAGAATTAGCGGGACCGCACGTGGCCTCGGTGTCGGAAGAGTAGTCCAGGCTCCGGTTCCTCCGAGTGAGGGTTCCTTGGGCCGTCATGGAGCTGGGGGCTACGTACTTATTATTGAGGCCTCTGGAATCCGGACCGGTTGTGGCGTATCGTTGATTGTATCTGGACAAGGTTGAACCTACAACAAGACAAAATAATACTAGATAATCTTAGTATCGCCCTGGCGAAAGACTACAATTCAGAATCGAAAGGTCTGAATAAGCAGGTACTTCCTAATCTGGCTCTTCCCCACTCCCTTCAGCCTCATAACATACCCCGGTTAGGGATGCCAAAGTCCCACTGGCTCCGGACATTCAGGAGGGGTTCGGACTCTTGTGCGGTAATCATATTTAAAAAAGGCCAGGGACCCAATTTTCATTTCAGTAGATAATAGCTCGCATGCGAGGATCGCGCACGATAAATTATCTACTGTTTCGATAAATGCGTATTTTCAACCGTCGTAGATAATGTAAAACAACCGATATTAATACCAACATAAAAATGTACCAATTTTATTTTTTTATATGGTAACCCGTGTCTTTGACTCCATAGATTTGATACATTTCGGCCGATTTCGGCTGTCAATTTTCGATTCACTTTGTTGTTCGTTGAAGTAATTGTTTCCTCCCGCGTGTTTTTCAAAATATTACCGACTTTTGCTTTACTTTTGGACTTTCTGTTACTATTAAATTTGAATCCATCGCAAATACGCTGAATGCCATTCCCGGTGGATGCGAAGACTGGAAGCATTATGTAGGTTCTTATAAAAATAAATTCCATGATAAATACAATAAAATAGTATATGCTGATTACCTACTCAACTTTTAAACTTAATATTGTATAGTTTTATATTTTATTGTCAAAAAATTGTTATACATTGTAAAAAGGATTTTGTAATAATATATAATAAATAAAATAAACATTTCTTTTAATTATTAACAAATCTCCTGAGGTATTTGATATCAAATATTGCATTGTAACACACACACACTTGCTTACTAAAATGCGTCCTACCACTGTGTTGGAATGGAAGTAAAGTAAGGTGAGTAATAAAAAGTAAAGGTACTACAAATTTTAATATATTTTATCAATTAATTTGAGCACCAAATGTTTAGATAGTCGAACATTTTTTATAAACAGTTTATTACTCGGACTAAATGCATCAAATTGGAACCGATGGATGACTTGAGGATATTATCAAATTAAAAAGATTTATGGAATAGAAACCCAAATGATTTCAATTTTCAGACTAAACAATACATTAGTGAATGACGGTTCGCCATCCATAGAGCGTGAACTTTTCAAGACTAAACAATACATTAGTGAATGTCGGTTCGCCATCCATAGAGCGTGAACTTTTCAAGACTAAACAATACATTAGTGAATGTCGGTTCGCCATCCATAGAGCGTGAACTTTTCAAGACTAAACAATACATTAGTGAATGTCGGTTCGCCATCCAGAGAGCGTGAACTTTTCAAGACTAAACAATATATTAGTGAATGTCGGTTCGCCATCCATAGAGCGTGAACTTTTCAAAATTGGAACCGATGGATGACTTGAGGAAATTATCAAATAAAAAAGATTTTATTTTCAAATTCAGACATTCAGGAATTCCAGTGAAAAATAGTATGGCTTAAAAATTATATATTTATTTAAAAAGCTTATAATTTATTTTATATGGCTTACTTTTGCAGGCCATTTTTTAAAGTAGAATAATTAATGTAGGTACTTGCATCATTTTAAAGAGCTCACTTTGAATCTCGGACTAAATGCAAAATTCACCATTTTTATAATAATTAACAAAAATACGACACACGCAAACCGTACAAGTAACACTTTTTGACAGTTGAACTACTGCTAAAACCAATAGTCAAATTATCTACTGCTTTGTAATAGATAATTATCTATTAGAAATTCCAAAATACGCTTTCTATCGAAAATTAGTAGATAATTACTCGGTGATAGAAAAACCATAGACAACGTAGGTGTATCGGACGAGTCCACAAATGCATCTGAGACAACGAAAATTCAAAAATTTGAATTTACGTCAGCGCCCAGTACCATGCCGCCAGCACGTTTACGAGTCTTCAATTATCTGTACCAGTCGCCACCGAACACGCACAGTACCATGCCGCCAGCACACATTTACGTTTCTTCAATTATCTGTAACAATCGCAAACTTACACGCAATTGATAATAAAGGGCATGTGCGGCATCAGACTCCGACTCCAAAACACATCTGAAAAACAACGCAGATCCTTCACCAGAGCCCGCAGACATGCAAATGATCACCACCAAGGAAACGTTTGACTATTTACGTTATCCCTACTCCGCCTCCCGCCGAGCTGCCATTGGTTGAAAGCGAACAAAGGAAACTACGAAATCGAACATATTTACGACTCCTAATTCGCTATTTCAAAAACCTCAAGTCAAATTACGGGAAATTGCTAGTACTTAGGTTCAAATAATAAATATCACCACAAAAAAATAGACATGTACTAAAAAATTAACTTAAAAACTGATACCTACTAGTGATTTCTACCCTTTAAGAAAAATATTTGTTGCTTAAAAATGTACTTTGAATCACATATGTAAACTTGTATATTTTCTTATAAAAACAATAAAAATGATGTAAGGATTTGGTTTGGGGGTCCTAAGCTAACTTGGCCAGAGCTGTTATATACAATTTTTTATACATCTGAATGCAAAACACAGCAATTAGAAAAAATTCCTAATTGAAAACCCTTGCAAAATTCAAGGAGGTGTCTTGCAATGAAGATGCGACCTCGGTCGGTCCTATAAATAAAGATCGCCTTTCAATGGCAAATCAGTTCAATACTACCAGCCAACAAGCAAGCAACCAAGAAGCCTCCAAACCAAAGTCTACAAGTTCAAACCATTTTAAAGTGTTTTAATCAGTACTAAATTCAGTTCCTCCCAGTAAAACCCCAGTCTCCTGCCCAAAAAGTCTCCAAAAGTGCAAAACATATTTAAATCTTTTTGCAGTACTAAAATCAGTTTTGACCTTTTACTAGAATCAAAGTCGCTGGAATTCAGCTCTTCAAAAGTAAACCCAGTCTCCTGTTAATCCCAAAAGTCTCCAAAAGTGCAAACATATTTAAACCTTTTGCAGTACTAAAATCAGTTTTGACCTTTTACTAGAATCAAAGTCGCTGGAATTCAGCTCTTCAAAAGTAAACCCAGTCTCCCGTTAATCCCAAAAGTCTCCAAAAGTCTCCAAAAGTGCAAACATATTTAAACCTTTTGCAGTATTAAATTCAGTTTTGGCCCTTTAACTAGAATCATTTTACTAAAGTAGTAAAATCACGTACAAAAGACCATTGGCGTACCAGGTGTGCCCAGCTCCCTATTTTACAGTTTATGTACCAACCACACACGTGTCGTACATTTGGTCCTTCGAGCCGGATCCACACATAACGCCTCCAGTCTCATCCAGTAGAGATGCCATCACTTCGCAGCGGCCGTAAGGCATCATCATCATCAGATGCATCACTGCACAATCCTGACGCCCCCGGGACAAGCCAAAAGGTCCCAACGCCACCTCATCATCCTCCAGACCCGTGCGCCTCAGACCTCGATGAGTTGCCAACCGGTGTACCCCGTCAGACCCAGGACCTACCTGTTTCGACTCCAGATGTCACCGAGAAACCCCATGAATCCGACGAAAAAAGCGGTGAAACTTCTGACTCGAGTTCTGAATCAACCGAAGACTCTCTCCGAATGCTACGCCGGGAGATGCACGTTCGCGAGAAACAACACGCCAAGCAGATATCCGAACTACTCGCAGCCTTGAACACCGCAACACGTCAAGCAGTCAGCCAACCTGCTCAACCAATGGCACCAATGGGTCCGCCTCACAACGAGTTTGCGACGAGATACGCAACTCAACCACTGCGGCCAGCCGGCCCACCTGCCGACGAGTTTGCGACGAGATACGCAACTCAACCAATGGCACCAGTGGACCCGCCTCACAACGAGTTTGCAACGAGATATGCAACTCAACCACTGGCGCCAGCTGACCCACCTGCCGACGAATTTGCGACGAGATACGCAACTCAACCAATGGCACCAGTGGACCCGCCTCACAACGAGTTTGCAACGAGATATGCAACTCAACCACTGGCGCCAGCTGACCCACCTGCCAACGAGTTTGCGATGAGATACGCAACTCAACCAATGG
Organism: Limnephilus auricula; assembly: GCA_951813805.1. Taxonomy (NCBI): domain Eukaryota; kingdom Metazoa; phylum Arthropoda; class Insecta; order Trichoptera; family Limnephilidae; genus Limnephilus; species Limnephilus auricula. Next base: position 17,304,758 of record OX638388.1, on the reverse strand, counting down.
CACCAAGGGACCCGCCTCACAACGAGTTTGCGACGAGATACGCAACTCAACCACTGGTGCCAGCCGGCCCACCTGCCGACGAGTTTGCAATGAGATACGCAACTCAACCAATAGCACCAGTGGACCCACCTGCCAACGAGTTTGCGACGAGATACGCAACTCAACCAATGGCACCAGTGGACCCGCCTCACAACGAGTTTGCAACGAGATATGCAACTCAACCACTGGCGCCAGCTGACCCACCTGCCGACGAATTTGCGACGAGATACGCAACTCAACCAATGGCACCAGTGGACCCGCCTCACAACGAGTTTGCAACGAGATATGCAACTCAACCACTGGCGCCAGCTGACCCACCTGCCAACGAGTTTGCGATGAGATACGCAACTCAACCAATGGCACCAAGGGACCCGCCTCACAACGAGTTTGCGACGAGATACGCAACTCAACCACTGGTGCCAGCCGGCCCACCTGCCGACGAGTTTGCAATGAGATACGCAACTCAACCAATAGCACCAGTGGACCCACCTGCCAACGAGTTTGCGACGAGATCCGCAACTCAACCAATGGCACAAGTTGGCCCGCCTGCCAACGAGTTTGCGACGAGATACGCAACTCACCTAAAGGCACAAGTTGGCCCGCCTGCCAACGAGTTTGCGACGAGATACGCAACTCACCTAAAGGCACAAGTTGGCCCGCCTGCCAACGAGTTTGCGACGAGATACGCAACTCACCTAAAGGCACAAGTTGGCCCGCCTGCCAACGAGTTTGCGACGAGATACGCAACTCACCTAAAGGCACAAGTTGGCCCGCCTGCCAACGAGTTTGCGACGAGATACGCAACTCACCCAAAGGCACCAGTTGGCCAGCCAGCCAACGAGTTGACGACGAGATACGCAACTCAACCAATGGCACCAGTTGGCCCTCCTACCAACGAGTTTGCGACAAGATACGCAACTCAACAGCAATCAGCCTCCTCCAGCCAGGACCTTCCATTTTTTACACCTCCACCAGCAACCGACGAGACAACACGACGCACTCAAGAATGGTTGCAGCATGGCGCCGACCCACTAGCTCAAATCGCCTCAATAATGACAGAGGCATTCCGCACATCTAGAAACCAGGACAGCCCCCGCACGTTAGAAGATGATTCAAGGATGGCAGCTCTCATCGCCCGGCAATCTACGGCAAAAGATTTACCGATCTTCTCAGGAGACCCGCTTGAATGGCCCACTTGGAAAGCGCAGTACGCCCAATCCACCGCCACCTGCCAAATGACTTCGAGCGAAAATCTCATCCGGCTGCAGCGTGCCCTCAAAGGCAAAGCACGAGACACCGTGGGTCCCCTGCTGATGGACCCCGCACAAGTCCCGGAGATCATCAATGTCCTCGAACAACGATATGGGAGCGCTAACTCCATAGCAAAATTTATGCTAGAAAGGATTAAGAAACTGCCTAACCTCACGACCGAAGCATCACTTGAGGATCTGGCAGATTTCTCCGGGACGGTGCAAAACTTGGTGGCATCCCTCCGAATTCTAAAAAATGATGGCTATCTTACCAATCCTGCACTTCTGAACGACATCACAGACAAGATGCCGAGTTCGCTGCGGCTGGCATGGCTGATCGAACTTCGCAAACAACATACTCCCGCTACTATAACCCAGCTCTCCACCTTTCTGAAAGAAGTAACAAACGCAATACCAAATAGCGGGATGGAAGACCGCATGCGACCTCGACCACGCCGTGAGCAAGTACATGCAGGATTTGAGGAGGAAAATGAGGATAACCCAAAAGAAAAACCCGTTCCAAGCAAACGAAAAGCAAGCGTAGCACATAGGAACCCGGAACCAAGCCGCAAACGAAAATTGACCAGTGAGAGTTGCTTCCAGTGTGGCGGTAATCACAAAACCCTCGAATGCAAAGAATTCGCAGCCAAAAGCATTACACTCCGATGGGAGACTGTACGTTCAGGAGGACTATGCCGCAAGTGTCTGGAAAAACACTTCTCAAGAAACTGCAAAGCAAAGATATGGTGCAACGTAGGGGAATGCCGAGCCCCGCATCACCCCCTGCTACATGATCCAGAGTTCGTACGAAGAAGCCCCAAGGGAACCGTTAACTTATGACGCCAGAACACCGATGAGAGGGTCCTATTGAAAATCGCACCAGTCATTTTAAATGCTCCCAACAAAGGCGAGGCATCAGTGTTCGCACTCCTAGATGAAGGATCCACGGTAACACTTATCGATGCTGACACCGCAACCAAAATTGGAGCAAACGGTCCTAGTCACGGACTACGAATCCACGGCGCCAAAGGAATGTGTACCTCCGACAATCTCTCCCGGCGAGTCAAGCTGATAATAAGAGGTGCAGGCAACAGCGATACGTACCGCATCTCCGCCAGCACAATAAGCAACCTCAACCTGCCGGAGCAACAGATCCAAGGAAAGTCTGTCAATCCAAAGCTGTTAATAGGACAAGACAACGCTCACCTAATTGTTTCGAGGGAAGTACGTGAGGTTGATGATACTACGCGAATAATATCACGCACCGCACTAGGATGGATTGCCCATGGGGGTACCAACCCCAGAAATAACAACAAAACCACCACTTTGGCGCTACAACTAGAAACAACCGCAGACACCCAGTTGAGTGAACTGGTGAAATCGAACTTCGCCATCGACTCTCTCGGAGTAACGTCATCAGCTAGAGTCAATGCGAGTGAGCAACAGGCAATTGCACTTATGAATGCAACTACCCATCCTCTTCCTACAGGCAGATGGGAAACCGGTCTACTATGGCGCAACCCAGGAGTTATATTACCTAACAATCGTCAGTGTGCATTGAAGCGACTTTTGTCCTTGGAGAAAAAGCTGGCAGCAGACAAAAACCTAGCCGAGGCCTACGCTGACAAAATAAGTCAACTTATCATCAAGGGCTACGCCAAGAAGCTGTCAAACCATGAAGCTTCCACCTTCACACCCCGCAAATGGTACCTGCCCCACTTTGCTGTGATCAACCCCAATAAACCAGGAAAAATCAGAGTAGTGTTCGACGCGGCCAGCCGATGCCGAGGAACCTCACTCAACGACCAGCTGCTCACAGGCCCTGATCTGCTGTCTTCCCTCCTGGGAAATATAATACGCTTCCGGGAAGGTAACATCGCCATTGCCGCAGATATCAAAGAAATGTTCCTGCAGATAAAGATAAGACCAGAGGACCAGCCATCACAGCTGTTCCTGTGGAGGACCTCAGCCCTACACCTATCAAATGTCATCAATGATGTTTGGAGCCACTTGTTCCCCGAGCAGTGCCCAGTTTGTCCGAGATAAGGTGGCCGAAAAATACGAACATGAATACCCGGACGCCGCAGTGGCTATTCGCACCAAGTTCTACATGGACGATTACTTGGATGCAGTAGACACCCCCAGGGAAGCTGCTGCACTCGCCCACAGTGTAAGTGCCCTCCTCGCGAAGGGAGGGTTCCACTTGACAAACTGGGCATCCAACAGCCCAACGGCCATAGCTGACGTTCCCAAAGAAGACCGCGCCAGCTCCACGGTGCAGATCAGCAGCGGAGGCCCGGAAACAGAGCGGGTGCTTGGATTAATCTGGGACTCCTCCACTGACCACTTTCTGTATTCATTCCACGAGGCCGTCTCTCCCGAAACCACTACACAACCCACGAAGCGGCAACTGCTATCGATAGTAATGAAGATCTTCGATCCAGTGGGTTTCGTTGCCTGCCTTACCATCAGATCCAAGATGTTACTACAAGCAGTATGGCGCTCAAGCGTCGGCTGGGACGAACCCATTAACCTTGGACACGCCCAGAGGTGGACAGACTGGCTGAACCTGCTGCACACGAACAGCGTCTCAATCCCGAGACGTTGCCTCTACAACAAACAGAGCAACGTAACTTTACATCTCTTCTGCGATGCATCAGAACAGGCTTGCTGTGCCGTGGCCTACTTTACTGAAGAGGTTAATGGGGCCCTACGAGTAACATTTCTTGCAAGTAAATGCAAGGTAGCACCACTGAAGCCTCTCTCCATTCCCCGCCTCGAGCTACAAGCCGGTCTCATAGCAGCTAGACTAGCCAAGACAATCCAGAAAGAAAGCAAAGCCCTGATATCCCGAACCTGCTTCTGGACAGACTCCACAACCGTGCTATGTTGGTTACGCACCGACCCACGAGCCTACTCCGCCTTTGTAGCCAACCGACTGGGTGAAATAGACGAACTAACCAACATATCCGACTGGAAATGGGTACCCACAAAGCTGAATCCCGCTGACATCGGCACGCGAGACACCGAAGTACCCGATTTGACACCAGAGGGAAGATGGTTCACCGGCCCAGCCTTTCTCACTTCCCCGGAGGACGCATGGCCAAAAGAGCGAGCACCCACCCACAGGCCTGACGATCTGACACTGGAAGTCAAACCTCACTACGTTGGTCTTGTCTCCACCAGAGGCGAAGCGCTTCCATTAGTAGAACGATTCTCCTCATGGCACCGACTAATCCGCTCCACAGCCTGGATTCTACGATTTACCAGACGATGCCGGATGGGGCCCAACAAACCAGTAGAAGGCCCACTAATAGCGGAGGAAATAAAAGCAGCAGAACACAGATGGATCAAAAGGTCCCAGGAGGACGCCTTCACAACTGATCTACACAACATCCGACAAGGTCAAAAACTACCTGCTGGCAGCCGCCTCAACTCCCTAAACCCCTTCTTTGGACCAGACGACCTAGTGCGAATGGGTACCCGACTACAAGCTTTGGAAAAAACAAAAAGTGTGGCCCGAACACCCATCATACTGGATGGCGACGAACCCTACACTCAACTCCTGATCCGCCACTACCACCAAAAGGCAGACCACCCCAGTACTGAGAAGACAATAGCAGAGATACGCAATCATTTCTTCATAATACGACTTCGCACAACAAGCAGAAAAATAGCGCACGCCTGCCCCACTTGCTTCATACGACGCAGCAAACCGTCTCCACCTTTGATGGGCGCACTACCACCACCCCGCCTGATGCATCACGTCCGCCCATTCACGCACTGCGGGCTTGACTATTTTGGCCCTATGGCTATCACGGTCGGTAGACATCGAGAAAAACGCTACGGAGCCATTTTCACCTGCCTCTCGACGCGCGCCATCCACCTGGAACTAGCCGCCTCACTAACTGCCGACTCGGCCATCATGGCCTTACAAAGAATGACCGCCCGCAGAGGACAACCCACAGCCATGTACTCGGATAACGGGACAAACTTTCACGGAGCCGACACTGAGATGAAGGACGCCCTGTTGTCACTAAGTCAAGACGCCAGAATGATTGATGCAATAGCCACTCAAGGCATCGAGTGGCATTTCATACCGCCAATGAGTCCCCACATGGGGGGAGCTTGGGAAAGATTAGTGCGATCAGTGAAAAAAGCGTTAAACGCCACACTCAAGGAACGAGCACCAAAGGAAGAAACACTACGCACAGCACTTGCAGAAGCCGAGTTCGTGGTAAATAATCGACCACTCACCCACATTTCGGTTGACCCACGTGATGAAGAACCTCTCACACCCAACCATTTTTTGCTAGGATCGGCCGGGAAACGCCCCCAATTATCCTTCTACGACAAAAAAGAAGAGGACGTATGTCTCCGCCGCCAGTGGCGCATCGGGCAACAACTTGCAGACACCTTCTGGAGACGATGGCTGCGCGAATACCTACCTACCATGGCTGCCCGGCAAAAATGGCACCACCCCACTACACCAATAAAAAAGGATGACCTAGTGATCATTATGGACCCAGCACTACCTCGGAACAGTTGGCCGCGTGGCCGCATCATCGAAGCAATACCCGCCGCTGATGGACAAGTCAGAACAGCCCGGATTCAAACCAGCACCGGGATATACGTAAGGCCAGCAGTCAAAATCGCCGTCATCCTACCCGCTCCACCGACACCTGACGAAACTACAACACCTGCAAAGACACCCGATTCAGAACTCAAACATCGTGAAAGGACACGCCCGACGAAGTAGCTAAGTGCAAATGAGGCTGCACGGGGGGAGTGTATCGGACGAGTCCACAAATGCATCTGAGACAACGAAAATTCAAAAATTTGAATTTACGTCAGCGCCCAGTACCATGCCGCCAGCACGTTTACGAGTCTTCAATTATCTGTACCAGTCGCCACCGAACACGCACAGTACCATGCCGCCAGCACACATTTACGTTTCTTCAATTATCTGTAACAATCGCAAACTTACACGCAATTGATAATAAAGGGCATGTGCGGCATCAGACTCCGACTCCAAAACACATCTGAAAAACAACGCAGATCCTTCACCAGAGCCCGCAGACATGCAAATGATCACCACCAAGGAAACGTTTGACTATTTACGTTATCCCTACTCCGCCTCCCGCCGAGCTGCCATTGGTTGAAAGCGAACAAAGGAAACTACGAAATCGAACATATTTACGACTCCTAATTCGCTATTTCAAAAACCTCAAGTCAAATTACGGGAAATTGCTAGTACTTAGGTTCAAATAATAAATATCACCACAAAAAAATAGACATGTACTAAAAAATTAACTTAAAAACTGATACCTACTAGTGATTTCTACCCTTTAAGAAAAATATTTGTTGCTTAAAAATGTACTTTGAATCACATATGTAAACTTGTATATTTTCTTATAAAAACAATAAAAATGATGTAAGGATTTGGTTTGGGGGTCCTAAGCTAACTTGGCCAGAGCTGTTATATACAATTTTTTATACATCTGAATGCAAAACACAGCAATTAGAAAAAATTCCTAATTGAAAACCCTTGCAAAATTCAAGGAGGTGTCTTGCAATGAAGATGCGACCTCGGTCGGTCCTATAAATAAAGATCGCCTTTCAATGGCAAATCAGTTCAATACTACCAGCCAACAAGCAAGCAACCAAGAAGCCTCCAAACCAAAGTCTACAAGTTCAAACCATTTTAAAGTGTTTTAATCAGTACTAAATTCAGTTCCTCCCAGTAAAACCCCAGTCTCCTGCCCAAAAAGTCTCCAAAAGTGCAAAACATATTTAAATCTTTTTGCAGTACTAAAATCAGTTTTGACCTTTTACTAGAATCAAAGTCGCTGGAATTCAGCTCTTCAAAAGTAAACCCAGTCTCCTGTTAATCCCAAAAGTCTCCAAAAGTGCAAACATATTTAAACCTTTTGCAGTACTAAAATCAGTTTTGACCTTTTACTAGAATCAAAGTCGCTGGAATTCAGCTCTTCAAAAGTAAACCCAGTCTCCCGTTAATCCCAAAAGTCTCCAAAAGTCTCCAAAAGTGCAAACATATTTAAACCTTTTGCAGTATTAAATTCAGTTTTGGCCCTTTAACTAGAATCATTTTACTAAAGTAGTAAAATCACGTACAAAAGACCATTGGCGTACCAGGTGTGCCCAGCTCCCTATTTTACAGTTTATGTACCAACCACACACGTGTCGTACAGTAGGTAATTATCGCATGCGAGCAATTATCTACTGAAATGAAAATTGGGTCCCTGATGAACTTCAGCCTCGTTATGTAGAGGGATTCAATAAAAATTAAATGATGACACGTTCCTTGGTGCAATGACAACGCCATGAAATGTACAGATATTCGCCAAACTGTAAATAGCTGGCCATTAATCTTGAAATCTCTGAAGCTTGCCATCATTACCAGATTCACATTCAAAATAACAAAACTTTGAAACATGCAGGAGCAACAATAAATTGTGTGCTAGCTTAAAGGACTGGCGCAATACATACTAATAAAACCATTTAAGTTGATTGTACATCTTACCTGATTTAAGACTAGAGCGTAACAGTGTATGCCTGCCCGCTGGCGATATTGAAGTATAATCTGAATATTCTACGCGAGGTAAATGTTGATCAGATCCCGATCGAGGCATTATGCGCTGATTGGACGAAAACCTAGAAAAATAGAATAGCATTAATTCACAACACATTCTTATTCATAACCAATAAACTTCTATTATACAAGACCTACCTCCAAAGTGTTGCCACAAAAGAGAAAGTGTGGCATGTCGAAAAAAAAAAAATCAACCCGTAAAAAACAAAGGTTTTTTTTTATTTTAATACATCTATTCTCAAATTACCTTTAAAACTTTTTCCGTTTGTCTGAGGTTTGAACTTTTCTACCAGTAATCAGAATCAACCACGCTACACACCAGGCCAAATTTGTAAGGCCAATGTTTATTTAGTATATTAAGTGCTATAATATCTTCAAATTTAAGAAAAATGCGTTTATGTCATCGTGTATATGCGTGATTGCCACATTGATAAAATGCATTGTCATCGACCACGAGTCTAACTGCAGAGTTTCAACTCGATCGGATGTTGGAAAGTGGGTTAATTACTACTTCCAAGATTCCACTTCATGCATTCATTCAATCAAGAAAACAAAAGTGGAAATTCAAATATGAACATAGATGTATTTAAAAATCGGAAATGAATGCACACAAAATGGGAAAATTGCTCTCTCTCATAATGAATTCCATCATCTATGGAAATAAATTAGCAATTTTATTGGTAGGTAAATATCTTTTACTATTCCAGTTCTACCTGAAATTATATTTAGATCCTTTAAGAGCCAGGAATAACTGGCTGAATCAATATGGATTAAACATTCAGAATAGATGAGAGGATGTTTCTATAATAAGAATTTAGGGATTCAATGACTCATTCATTATAAATTGATAGACCTTTTGTATTAAATTAGATTATTTCGTATTCTACATGAGATATTGGGATCAAAACTGGTCACCTTTAAAAAAGTATTTTTAGAGATAATTAATTATTTGCAACAAAGTGTTACAAATGGGAGTTAATTATTTGTCGCTAGAGGTATTTGTATTCGGGTTCACGAATACTTCCGAGCAAAGGTGAAGGTACAAGCCCGCAATAGGCAAGCCCGCCGTAGCGCTAGCCAGAGACGAATTCTAGTACTGAACAAGGACGCCCGTATTATGGTTATTTACTCTTGTAATGAAATAAGTAAATAAATAATATTGTAAAACAAGGATCTAAACATCTTCTTAAATAGATCGCCTTACCACACAGAAGATAATCATGTACAGCATTACCTTTTTTTTTCACCAGATTTACAGGAACGGGTTTAGTTTTTCCCATAGGAAAAACTAAACCCTTTCATACACTTTTCCATATAAATGATCATCTAGTAAATCCACGTTATGCAAGTGTATTATATAAGTATAATTAATACAAAACAATACAAGAACAACACGTTAATCTACCAAACTATTAAATGGGAATATAATTCACCGTCTCCAGATATTTTCATATCAGAGGGTTCGGCTCTGTGGAATTCCTAATTTGACCGATAAATCCTACTGATCCCTCAATATAAATATTTAAAAAATCTTTCGTAATTCTACATGTATTTAAAATGACTGATTTTTGCATTTTTATATACAAATTCTTTGACAAATCTAATATACCTAAATTTTTAATAAGAGAGCTAGGTATAATGCCAGTAGCCGAAATAACAAAAGGTAATATTTTTATAGTCTGAGAATGCCAAATTCTTTTAATTTCATTTCCTAAATCTGTATAATTTCTTATTTTTTCAGAAACAGATTTTTGAATATTACAGGAATTTGGAATAGCTACATCAATAATATAAGTTATTTTTTTAATTTTGTCATGTAAAACTATATCAGGTCTATTATGACCAATTGGTCTATCTGTTAGTATAGTTTTATCATAGTAAATTTAAAAAAAATTATTTTCTAAAAATGAATTTGGTTCGTATTCATAATATGGTACTCTATTATGACAGTCAATCAAGTTATGTTTAATTACCAAACTTTGGTGAATTATTTTTAAAACCTGATTGTGCCTATATATGTATACTCAGACGGCGCTAATATAGAACATCCTGATATAATGTGTTCTATGGTTTCCGGAAAAGCCATACATTTTCTACATAAATCATCAATTTGATTTGGATCTTTGATTATATGCTTCCTATAATTTTTGGTATTAATTACTCTATCTTATTAATATTATTATTAGTTAATTATAATTACAGAGAAAGTTAAGATTACAGTTTGGATTTGACCCTTAATTTGATTATATCAAATAGTGGAATATCCAGATGATTTGTAAAATAATCTCACTATTACTATAGTTTGTATTGAAGTTAACATTAATAACTCAGGTACGGGACATACGTCATTCCTATGTCTACCTACGTTAAACGTGAAAACAAGTTTACGTGTCCAAGCGGTTAAGAGGGCATTACCAGAGAATACCGGAAATAAGTCATTTTTAAATTAAATTCTAGACGTATTGACTCTTTTTTACAAAAAAACATAAATTGATTTTGAAAGATTGTTATTTTATCTGGTACACGCAGTTTTAAAATGTTGAAAAACTAAGTGTATTTTTAATATACCATGGTTATACCGTTGGTCGTTGGCAGATTTTCTTCAATTTTCAAACAATAGATTCTATTAAACAACACAAATTTCAAATCATATAATCATACAACAAAATAATTTAATACATTATCCAGTCAACACAGTTTTAAGAATTTTAATTTCAGTTAAATTAAAATCATTAAAAAATAAATCCGAGAACGTGTTTTGTGACAAAAATACCTAAATTTTTCTATTTATTTAAGGTCTTACAAACTAAAATATTTCAAAATTTTTTAAACACTATTTTGTTTGGACATTATTGAAAAATCATAAATACTTATGATCAAAAAATACTTACAAGAAGTACACGATATTTAATAATTTATCATCGTGCATTTTGAGCATTTTTATTGCTTTTACATGAATGTAGGTATATATTAGAGCAAGTTTTGAATGAAATAAATCGATATAAAATTTTTCTTTTAATAATTTTGATACGGGGAATAATCGATCTTTCTTATTGAAACCTTCCTGTACAGTTTCAAGCATTTTTAAACTTTTATTCTCAGCTGCTGGTCAATCGCTCTTAATACATTTGAGTTAAGAAGCATTAGTTACAATTTTAATATCTTTACAAAAATCATACTTCCAATATTAAGGTGAATATCAAAAGAATTCATATTCTACGCTTTCCTAGATTGCGCGCGTATAGTATTTTTACTTATAAACGCTTTTTACAAGTTATGCTTTGAAGTATTAAGAAAAAATTATTGTTCGCGAAAGTACACAAGCAATATGAATAAAAATAGCGGACACTTATTTTGACACCTGAGAAAAATAATTTGTCTCAGTGCTTGTCATCTTTGGAGATAAGAAACAATTACGAAAATCGAATACGGCTATGTAAAAATTCCAGATACTACACATATTCAATATCAAAAATATATTATTGAAGCAATTCAAAAATACTGAATCTTCTACTAGACAGTGCATCCATCACACTAGATCATACAAAAATGAAATAAAAAATATTCCAAGCTATAAAACCACATTTGGACAAAGAAACCACACGTACTTTGCAACAAAACTCCACAACATTCTTCCCCAAGACATAAAACTGAATAAAAATTTTTATGAGTAAAAATCAAAAATAAAAATATGGCTGAAAGAGGTCAATGAAAAAATCCTGATGAAAACACTACAAACTACATAGAAAACAAATAAATTATAATTAAATAACTTTAGTCCGCCTCGGCACAGGACTTCCTAGTGAGGAGGACTAAGAAATACAATATATTATATACTTAAATTCACCTTTATATTTTGTATGTACAATTATTTTATATAGTCGCTTAAATAAAAAAAATTTAAAAAAACTATACGCGCGCCATCTACGAAAGCGTAGAATATGAATTCTTTTGACATACACATTAATACGGAAATATATGAACTGCTTACTGCAGTTTAAAGAAATGAATCCACATAAAATTCAGTGTTTATCGCATATTTAGGTTTTATAAAAAAAATATATAATTTTAATTAATTTGAATTTATAAAAATAACAAAATTTGGGTAGCTATCGCTCGAGTGGATCATCTTGAAATAAATATAATGTAGGCAACAAGGAAATAGATGAGATTACCTAGCAGACGTCATGGGCTGGCCCCCGGCAGAAAGTCTCCGAGGAAGCACGGGACCCGAGTAGAAGGAGTGCACCTTCTCAGCCAGGCTCTCCAGGGTCTTGGGGTAACCCCTCTCGTAGCCTTGGAAGTGCTGAACAGACGTGGACTTGGGCTGCTCCGTGATCACGGGGGGCGGAGGCTGGTAGCTGCAATAAACACAATATTTCACGTTAAAACATGCAACTACAGTCCGTAATCAAAGTATAGAAATTTAATAAAATGAAACCAATTTTTATTATGATAGTGGCGATATCGATTTTAGAACAAATTACAGTAGATTCAAATGTAAAGTTATTCTCGATGACTAAAATGTTTTTATATCTATACAATGAGATTGGAGGGTTAGTAAATTAACAAGGGTTAACAATGAAAGAATGATTAATTAATATATTTAATATTGATCTTGTGGCACAGATGTTATTTTAATTACATCTTGCTAAAAGTCTCTAAGATAAGCACAAGTAGAACTAGCAATTTACACACATTGAGTAAAAATAGCGGACACTTATTTAGACACCTGAGAAAAATAATTTCTCTCAGTGCTTGTCATCTTTGGAGATAAGAAACAATCACGAAAATTCCAGATACTACACATATTCAATATCAATTTGGAAATAATTGTAGAATTAAAAATAAAATTACCTCCAATGATTTGAGGGTGTTTCTGAGGGTGGCCTACTATTGTAGTACAGATCTAAACTGGAAGACTGATCCGGAGAATAGCCGGCAAGCCCCAATCCCAGCCGCGATCTGGATTCAGTCATCTCCCGCCCGTCTCCCGTGTGTCTCAGTCTCAGACTCCCGCCATCTCTGAAATACCAAGGTGGGTTACATCACATATAGCCCTACCATTGATAAAATACACATGCAACAGAAAAAGAGGTTACAACAGAGTTCTCTTTGAGTCATTGCCTCTTTGCTGAGAATCATGACCCAATGACCCATCATCATGACCATCATCATGCGTAAAGAGCCTCGGGCACTGATATTCCGGACGCCTGTGATACTTGATCAGTCCAACTCATCAGTGATCTTCCTCTGTTACTCCTGCCACCCACTTTGCCAGTGACTATGAGCTTCTCCAGGTTTGAGTTTTCAGTTTGGCGAGCGACTCATCCAAAATATCTTAGGATGTGTTGTAGACATTTAGGCGCTCCGCTGACAAGGCAACTGAAACCAAACTAAAACCGGCTGGTTTCTATGTCTTGATTGGTCAAAAAGCTTGTTTAACCATAGACGAAGAACAATCACCTGACAGCTGGCAATTAACAACGGCCGGCAACGGCAATCAGCAGTGCGAGTCGCGAGTCACCGCTTGCGTTACCATTGGCAACGGGTTTTTGTATGATTGTGAAGTGTGCGGGCCATCATATTGTCCTACAAAGACAGTTGCCAGTTGGCAGTTTTCAGTTGCCTCAGTGAGCGGATCGGATCGCCTTAGACAGGCAGTAAAGTTAACAGCCTATTTTGATGCCTAGATTTTCAGAATTGTTAACATTCCTAGCTGTCCCTGATATCCTGATCATTCTTTGACAGCACTACATTTTGAGGTAGGACAGGACCCTAGGTAATTTACTTCTCCTGGATGTTTTATCTTACTTATAACAATTCCATTTTTATAATCATGAAGGTTGAAAGGCAAAGAAGTCATATTGTGCATGTCACATGCAAACCGAAGCAAAATAATTGTAAAGGGTATTGACCTGTTTGAATGTCCTCCGTGATCCATTTCATCCACCATATCCTCGTCCCTTAGTTCCCGTTTAATAACAACAACTGGGGGCGGTTTGTGCTCTGATCTCGGTGGCAAACTTGGTGAACCACTGCCTTTATTTCCTATCAAAGAAAATATGAAATTCAATATCAAAATCGGCTTTTAATGAAATAAATGAAAATAATTATTCTAATAAATCTAATCCTGGATAATAGTGATGTTGTATTAGAAATTGTAACAAACCTTTACGTTGTCTAGTGGCTAGAACTAGTCGTCTGGGAATTGACATAATTATCACCACATCATCTAGGGACATATGGGTTACATCCACCAAGTTGACGGCCAAGATTTCATCTCCAACCTAAAAAGAATATGATATTTATAATGACAACCGATAGTTTAGTAAAGTTTCCTGATGTCCTCTTTGTATATCCAACAGCAATTATTAGAATGTGTGCAAAAAATTACTTAGGTCCACACATATCTTTTCATTTTTCATCCAAATAAAAACTATTTGTGAATGCCTAAGTAACATGTACATGTTGTATAACTTCGTTAATTTGAAATACACTGGACGAATGAAAATTAATTTCTACTAAGCAACAAACTCCTAAACTAAAAAATGTACTGCCAATCAGAACTCAAGAAATTAAAGAATGCAGTCGAAATAGTGTATTTTGACATAAAATTCGAGTTCCTCCTAACCTCCCCTATAGCAATTTTTAACCAAATCAGTTTTAGAGTTCTTTCAAGATAATATCATTTTAGATACAATTTATTGTTCATGGTCACAGCTCAAATTTTCTAAATTGGAAAATTTTAGCAAGGAATTTTGGTCGGAAAACTAGTAGAGAAGTTTTTATAAAACATTTAGACTTTTGATTTTGTTATTTGAAGTTTGGAAACTTCATAAAAACTTCATGCTTTCATCCTGAAAAAAAAAACTTTTCTTAACAAAATTCGTTTGAGAAAATCAGAATTTTTCCAGGAGTTTTTTTTTTTTATATTATGTTGCGCTTGGAAATTATCCACGTTGGAAATTTTTATTTTTATTAAAAAAAATCTTCGTGAAAAATTTGTAAATCGGAAAATTTTTGCTAGGAAATAAGGTCAGGAAATTTATTAGATACAAATAATGAAAGTATTCTGAAATTACTAAATAACTAAACTGATCTAATAACTCAATAATGCCAATAACGAAGTTATTCAATACTCTGTTATGAGTTCCTACAGTAACAGGGTACGCCGTTATTTGAAGATACTATGTTATCCATACCTGTTAACGTTATATTAGGCACTCCTCTAATTGGTATAATAAATATAAGTAATTCAGTGTTACATGTTTGTAAAAAAAAATTTTATGGCAATTTATCAAAGAGACCAAGCAGTTCTCAGTTCTTTTACTAAGTAATTTTTTCATTTTGGGTTGCCATAATAATATATGTATTAGTTATAAATGAGTAGGCAAGTGAAACCATTCACAATTAACAATTAACCCAAACTATGAATAGAATAACCTATTTTGTGAATGTAAATAGTTGTTTATTGTAGGAATTTCCATAATATGTGCCTAAAAGTGCGGCGGTCAGGTAAATAATTACCGAAGTCGCCAGTTTCCACCATCAGTTTGATCAATGCGCCCGGGTTGCCGGCAATGAAATTGAATTGAATGCTTTCGATTCAGACGCAACAATCGATATCTTTGAGAGGCAAATATCTAAACGTGAGATAAGGATGACGACATGTGAGAGGGGGGTACCTTTAGACAGCCACTGTTGTAGACCGCGGACTCGAGCGCGATCCGGGAGATGAAGACTCCATCCCCGCGATCCATCCCATTTCCCTCTCGGATGTAGAGGCCCAGCGTCTGCCCTGGCCGCTTCACTATCTCTACCAACTGCACCGTGTGCTTCGCATCCTGCGTGCCAGAAAAACATATTTAATAACAAACAACAACAAAGAAAACTAATCACACATTTGATACTTTGACGGAAAACGTGAAAGAAAAGTAGGAAAACTGTCAATGTCAATACGAATAGATTTTGAATTTGAATGACAGCTGGCGGCCATAGATTTATAAATTGTACAGATTTGGGGGAATTTTATCTGATTTGTTATTTGTTTATGATTATTTGTTTTTACAAGGGACGGGTAAGTACCAAGTACCCACACGAATTATTTTTTTTTATTCACGTTTTCTAGACGTTACCTGCTTTCCTTTTGAAATCAGTCATGTAAATAAATTAAATTCAAGATGGAAGATGGCCGACGACCTATAATTAGCCTGCACACTGAAGAGATATAGCCTGCAGTAGAAAGGAATGTTGGAAGACTTAAAATTTGATGACAGGACGGTGAGGAGGCGAACGCCCCATTTTTACTCTAGACTCTAAAAGGGCTAATCGCTGATGATGAATAAATAAAAAATATGATTAAATGAGTATGTTTACCTGGAGCATGAAGAATCGCTTGGCGGCTTCATTGGCCGCCCGGCCGACCTGTCGTGGCTCCAGGATGCGCACTATCATCTCACCCCTCCGTTCCACGGCCTACAAATCATTCATATTATCATTTATTATCCACGTTCACATTATAAACGGTATCCATCCAGAACTATTTAGGAATTCTCTGGAATTCTATAAGGGGGATATCGAACGTAATCAAAAGATCTGTAATGGCACAAATCAGAAAACTTTTAAAAGGTGATGAAATTTAATGAATACTTTCATCACTTTTCAAGAGTGTTCTGATTTGTCATGAAACCGGCATAATGATGCATTTTTTATAGATTTACATAATACCTTAAATACTGGTATTTTATCTTTAAATGCATTAAATTATTTGGTATCAATTTTGACCCGCCTGGCATATATGCAATATATATTCAATATTTTATATTTGGTTTTCTTTTTCACCAGCATTAATATTTAATATTTAATATTAATATTTTTCATATCATAATATGTTTAATCCATATTTCGGAAGAATTTGTACAAAATTTAGTAAGTTAATAAAGTAACTATTAGTGACATATAAGTAATCAGAAGATGTTTGTATGATAACTTACCTCCAGCGCTGCGGCGGTGGTGGCATCGTGGTCATTTTCCACTGTTTCTATTTGACGAAATATTTCTGAACTAATTCCCGACACCTGAGAAATAAATTAAAATCGTAATCAATTTCACACAGTGAAAAGTAATAAAACAAGCAATAAGGTGCATGGACCACCTAACCACAAATATTGAGGACAAATAATAAAAAAAAAATGTTGGATCTGCTGGACTAACGAACACGTCATTTCAAGCAAAGCTTCAATTCTGATTTAAACCAACGCTGATAATATTTATTATAATAAAACAATAAATTTTTAAATTTTATTTTTAATTTTTAACTTTTTAACTTAATGATTTATACCTCAAATTATAATATTTTAATTAATGAAAATAATATTAGCGAAATTCAATCGAAAATCCGAAACAGAAAAATTAGAAAAAGATACGGATACATCTGGGACTCGACATCTTGCAATCATACATAAAGATAGCAGCCAATAAAATATGCGTTAAGAAAATGAAAATAAGTTGATGGTTCTCAGTCGAAGTATGATATAGTTAATAATGACCGAATCGGATAGGGATACGTTGGCGCAGTGGATAGCGCGTTGGCCCGGATTGCCAGAGGTCCTGGGTTCGAGTCCCAGATGTACCGTTATCTTTTTCTGATTTTTCCATTTTCGATTGACTTTCGCTAACATTATATTCATTAATTAAAATAAATATTTTCATTTGTAGGTATCGTGTGTGGAATAATATGCAGGCTTTTATATTTATGTTCTTTTCGCTTTAGATTTTACTGATATACAAAAAAAAATATGAGGAGATAGGGTTAAATTTGGAACGGTCGAGATAAATCATTCAAACTTGGGAATTGGAATCTCAATTCACCAGAAAAGGCGGAAACATATTTCCAGTATCTTTCTACAATAATAGTACCCTGTGTTGTCAATTCCAATCGAACAAAAAAATTCAACAAAGGAAAGTTTTCCCTATCTGTGGATTATAAAGAAAGCCCTGAAATACACAAATTTTCCGGAATACGGGAGAGGTACAAACTGTCTGTGTACACTTTCTTTAGAAATAATAGATCCGGAAAGGTTTGTACTGATTTAAAAACACATAGGTAGGTAGGTGTGTGCAGTGGTGCAGGCATCCTAAAGTGAATCTAACGAACTTACTTCATAAGTTATTTAGGTAAGTACTTAAGTACAATTTTCAATTAGTATTTTTGATGTAATTAAAACAAAATCTTGCACAAAATATATTATTTAGGTTACAATGAATTCAATTTACCATTACAAAAAATATTCAAGAAATGAGAATATCGAAAAAATACACGGTATGTATGATGTCAATGCTATTGCTGAATGAAAATGCCAGTAATTTTGGATAAAATTAGCACCAAATAATGTGTTTGGTCACCTAATTTGAAGAGTTAGGGTAGGTGATTCTCAACCTCAGACCATATGAGTTCCCAACCTTCCTATTTTTTTATATACTTCCTCCACCCACTTCCCTCATCATCCTCAGATAACCCGAACCAAATTTTGATGTACATTCATTCACACTCGATCTGGGAAGTTGAGCTTTTATGCGGAAATTACATTAAAAAAACTGAACGGTGTCCGGAAACTAACGATACAAGCGGGAAACTGGGGAACCATCTTCACATAGAGAACCCACAAACGATTTAGATTTTTTTTCTTTTTTATAGCAACTGAAGGGTTTCAGCACTTTCGGTTCCTTTTCTAAGCTTTGAAAAACACTGCATTTTGACAGCTATTATTACTTTCAAAATAGTTCAAATTATAATAAAAAATAACCAAATATTTATAACTGTTTTGTTCACGAGATTTTTGACAGAATAATACTAACTTTAGTTTTTTTACTAAGAACTAATTGTAAGTTATTTATTAGGTTCTTAGTTTTGGTTAAACAATATAAGAAAAAAACTAATCTCCCTTTGAAAATAATAGCCGCTAAGTTAATAAACAATTTTAAGACTAACGAAATAACTATCAAAATGCAGTATTTTCCGTTTTCCCCCAAATAATTAATATGTTGTTGTCTTATAAAGTAACATAATGAAATTGAATCGAAGTGTTCTTTCAAGTCCATCAGTTACTCTAAAACTTTAACCACTTATTCATTAATTAATTACAGTAGAAGGGGAAGGAGATGAGTGAGATGAGAGGAAGGTGGAGAATTACATTATATATATATGTATTGTAAGTAGATACCTTTCTGAAGTCACTCTGTATGACCATGGGCGTCTGGTCCTTGAGACGGGCCGGGGGGGGCGCACGCCCTGGCGACGCGGTGAGGTCCGGAACGTTGCGCCCATTTTCCTGCAAAACACACACAAACATTATCTCTCTGGACACATTTTCACAGAAGAATATGGAATAAACATCCAACACAAACATTAGCACTTTGAACACATTGTCACAGGGAAAGAGGTATAAAATATAAAACCAGATAAACAACGTAAGCAAAAATTATACTGAGTCACTTTTAACCTTTTTTGTGATTTGATTTATAAAGCTTGTTCTAGTGATACACCACTTAAATTGTAAGACATTTGGCGGGAGAAGATAACTAACTAAGTAACGATAACGCCGTTTCACCTGATGGATAGTCAGAGAGGATAGACAGTAACGCAACTCTGACTTGGGACATGCTTCTTGCTATATAAAAAAGGTTGTTATTACTTATTTTCTGTACATCCATATAAACGTGTGAGCTTTGGGCCAACTTTAAGAAGAGCAGTTTGGAAAGGATGCACGTGCAGTTTAACAACGCCTACCGCATGATGTTCGGCCTTCCTAGATACTGCAGTGCTTCCAACATGCTCACGGGGGCGAGTACCTAGTTTTGCAGCCCTTGTAAGAACTCGAGTGGCAAGATTAGGGTATATTTGTTATATTTGAGGATGCTGTTTAAGGGAAGGAAGAAGAGAAAGTTCTGGGAAAGAAAAAGATATGAGAGTGGGCAAGAATCTGGGGGGTCAGTGTGTACAGGAGTGACGTATAAATCCATTCCTTCCATCACTGCGATGCAAGGCATTTGTCTCCCCCAACGGGTACTACCAATGTGGTCCGCCACGCAGCCGGTGGGTAGTCGCAACCTCACCATATGAACCCGGGAATCCCTGCTAAGTCACCAAATGTAGTGAACCACTTGGGGTGACCTATGGCAGAGGTGTTGATTATCCAATGAATGGTTACCGGGGCGGTTATATCTATGTGCTTACATATTTTTTGTTTTGCTTGTACTTGTTCATCTGTATACTTTATATACTTTAAGGGATGTGTAGAATCGCACTAATCTCCCCACGTTTAGGAAAAAAAAAATTATAATTATTATCTTATAGACACCATTTTGATTCTGACTCTTGACGTGACCAGATTCAGGTAATTGATTCACTTGTAAATCTTGATAAATTCTCTAAAGGACTGGGAGGATAAGAAAACGGTTGCTTTAAATTGCTTTAGGTATGGTCAATAAACAGGTAACTCACCGATTTATTTCCTCAAATCTTTGAATTCCTTGCTTGAAAATGCTGGTTTTGGGCTATCGGACTTTTGTACGGTGCTAAAAATGAATTCTGTAGTAAGTGTCGTTCACACCCAACACGTTGAGTAACCCAATTTGCGAAAAAAGTATTCGTTACCGAATAAAAATTTCTTTACATGCCGAGAATTGGATAAAGTTTTCCCGGAAAACCTTCGGGAAAGATAGAAAAACGCGTAGCCCATAATGTTTAGGATAAGTACGAGAAGGGTGGGAGATGTGGCTCGGGGTGGAGAGTGGTTGGGGGAGAGGGGGAGGTATCGCATAGCATGACTTACAATATAAACTTGTCGAACCTTCGTAACTTTTAACTAAGTTTTCGTACACTATGAGAATCCTGAAATTTGTTCGGAAACTCGATGTTTTGTACACTGTGCGTGAAGGTATCAAACAAGCGTTCACGAACGATCCGGTAAATAATTGCATGAAAAGGTTAAAACGTTCAAACAATAGTTAACAACTCTATCACCTGCAACAAAATATAAAATGTATGTTTTTTAGGGCCGCCTGTTTCAACGCTCGCTATAGTAAAAGTTAAACTGGCTAGCTTTTGTGAAGTATTCAAGTTCAACGAACTTTTAATTTTCAAATTTTGAACTGACAAGTGTAAAATCATATCAGACAAGCGATAAAGTAGGTAAGTACATTAATTTATTAATAAATATTTTTTTATTTGAAATGTGTATTTGTTTTTGTTTACATTTTTGAAAGATCCTGGCAGGTCAATTTAGATACACACTTTGATTAGAAAGTTAAGTTTAGAGAAGAATACTGCAATTTGCATGATTTACGACGTTATTCCATGGAGCTACGTTCAAGCGACGCGATCGCCGCTCGTCTGTATTTTCCATACTATTATTAGTGTTTGAAAACGCCGCTAGAAGCTGCACTAACAAAATAGTATGACAGGTCGCTTGTAAGTAGCTACGTGAACGATGGGCGTTGCAGTTGCTATTTTTCCCCCATTACTATTTATTAAACCTCTCTAATTTGTCAACAAAAACATAAAATCCCTGATTGTGTCATAAAGAAAATTGACAGAATGTATTTATTTTTGAAAGGCAATGAGATTCACAAATCCTACAATTATTATAATATCCCGTGATCTTTCACGGGTCTTCCCCAGCATTATAATATTAAAAATTAATTAACATTTTATAATTATTTTTAAATCTATCATAGAAATGTGATAAATAATATGCACAGGCTTTGCCTTTTTGGGATTTTTTGGTTTATACTTTTTTTATTGCCTACCTTGTATATTCGTTTTTTGTATTTTAATTTTATATCCCTATGTTTCATAACTGTTCCAATGTATCAAATACTTTCAATTCATAAATATATATATATTTTTAAGAGGGTTACATAATATAACATGACAATGTTTTTGAAGTAAAACTTCTTGACTTGGGGGGTAAGCTGGCGTTACGAAAAGTATAATGCGTTATGGGCGAGGCGAACGGGCTGTATCACACTGTAGAAGCAAGAGAGAGCAGTGCGCGTGCACATTTTATTTCTCTCTTCCTCTCATAGCCAGTGCATGTAGATTATTCGTAATTTCATTTCGTTCTTGAACAATTTTATAAATACTGTAGGAGCAAGAGAGAGCAGTGCACGCGCACATTTTCTTTTTCTCTAGAAGTTTTACTTCAGTCGTGTTGTCTAAAGCACACTCATATTTTTTTAAATTATCCTACTAGCAGCAGAAAATATTGCTCGTGTAGGTAATGGTGGAAGATTACATAGATATCAGCGAATTCAACCCCCTGCGTCTGCAACCCGTCTGCGCCCCTGTCGGATTTATCAACTCGACCACTAACCAGTTATTTTATTAATGAAAAATTAAAACACTTTGTTCTTACCACGAAAATCTTTATTTTAACACATCGACATGTTTCGAGAACGATGTTCTCTTCCTCAGGACATAAAATGTACTAACATGTCCTGAGGAAGAGAACATCGTTCTCGAAACATGTCGATGTGTTAAAATAAAGATTTTCGTGGTAAAAACAAAGTGTTTTAATTTTTCATTAATAAAATGGTGCCACAAAGTGAATTTGCAAAATTTGAAGAAGTTATTTTATTATTTTCCGCACAGACTGCTGATAGCACAAGTCCACGAATACTGAAACTTTGAGAATAATATTTAGTGCACAACTTTTCATTATTTGTCTCGCTTTTTTATTTTGATCTAATTTTTCGAGAACCATTCAATTATTTTCGTATCTATGCAGCTCTTCTGGCCGCCTGCAAACTTCCTAAATTATGACATCTGAAAAGCTGCAACCATTAGCAAGTCCTCAAACATTAATCAGCGGTGTGTGAATCTCTGAATCTCGGGGAGCAGTGGCAGGGGGTCATTGCCACTCCCGCGGGTGTAATCGTATGCTGACGTGTACGGGAGCAGTACCCAGTACCGTAGGCATACCGTAGGCCGTAGACTACAGCGTGTACACTACTAACTCGTGTGACGTGCGGCGCGTCACCGCGCACCGGTCACCGGCTCCGCTAGCTGTGCTGTGCTGCGCTATGCCATGTGAATGCCAGGCCTATGAACTAAGCCGTGGAATGCTATACCGTGATAGGGTTGTTATTGCTGTGTGCTGTGCCGCTACGTCGGGATGGGTACATCATTAATTCAGCGGCCCACTACATGATTGTTGTGTAACTCGATTTGCCGGCATTTACGGAGTCTGCTTGCGCTCGGCTCTCTCGCCTATTTTCGAGTGACACACTTAAGCGCCTGTTAAAGGATTGAATGGGAGTTGGAATACGAGAAATTCGGTTAATGGCGTGTTCCGCACCCAACCCCTGAACAACACTCGTAGCATTTTTTGCACACTAGAATAACAGGCCTCTTCGCGGGGCACGTACAACGTAGATACAAGCCGTACACTATAACGCAGTCAAAGAAACTGAATCTCAATAATTATCTGTTAAACTGTCAACGGTGATCTCTGTAATCTTTAAATTTGCACAGCTTGTTTATCTATCATTTCTAGATCAACGTTCACAAAAAAAAAACTTGGCAAGATCTAAACATTTTTTTTCGATAAACTACATTTTCATTAAAAAATTATGAAAGCTAAAACGAAGCAAGGTTGTAAATTATAAATAAAAATGGTAAGTAACTCGACAGACACGAGCAAAACACCCGTTCACAGTTGATGTAGGTTTCATGAGAACCGGTCGTTTCTTTGATTAGTTTTTGTGTAAGTCGGCTCGTATGTCGAACGAGCTACCGACATCTGTTTTTCCCCCTTCATATAATCCGGGCCTCTTCAAGACCCGTATTAATAAATCCCTCCTTACAACCCCTACCTTACCCCGCCCCACATTGAAATAAGGAAAGCTTTCCTTATTTCAAGAAAACATTTTTTATGTTTCACCTCATAAGAGCGCCCCTGTCTGTTTTTTCTTATTATTTTTACTGTGTTATTATTTTTAATGCAACGAGGTCAAAGATACCAAAATATGAGATGAAGTTTCGTAGAAATTACAAAGTTTTTGAAGTTAAAAGAAAGGTAGGGATAGGGGTCAGGAGAGGCCAGAGGACTGTTGGGAGGGTGTTTGCCAAGTAGTTCCGGGTTAGGCCCGTACAGCCTTTAGGGGTGAAGTTCACTTGGCGAACGTCCAGAGACTTCCGGCGGGACTCGACGGCCCTCAAAACGAGTGTAGGCAGGACAGGAGGCTACGTACCCTCCAACCAACCTACCTACCCTCTACCCTCTACCCCCTCCCCTCGACGCGTTCTACTGACAGTTTTAAACGATATTCTAGAAGCGGGTCGTAACTCGTTACATATTTTAGAGGCATCCTACACGACCTATTGACAATTTTTTGTGATTTTTGACTTCTTTATGAAGGAACAATTTTCTATCAAAAAATTCATCAAACATCACCTTAGATACAGTTACTAGAAATCACTACGCGACTTGGTCCGACATTTCAATACTTTTAATAATAATAATAATTGGATAATTTGTATAGCGCCGTTTTTGTAAGAAATCACCTCAAGGGCGCTGTAATTTTATTCTTATTTAACAATTACAATTTAAAAAAAGATAATAATATAAATGAAAGCGGCCTATTGTTAAATTTTACGGCAGTAAAATTTAGATTACAAATCTCCAAAGCTGATGATGAAATGACATTGCGTGTTCAACGTTGGAAGGTTCTTTGACATAGAAAATGAGATGTTATGCAAAAGTCACCACACATCAAAAATCAGATCACACTGCTCCAGAGTTTTGGTGGGACATTTTCCGCTTAATAGTTTATGATATATTATAATTTTTCGGTATATAATATCATATCACACTTCTCGCCATACCACTTGAATTTCATAATAATGATGAATTTTAGGGTCCTATTGGTCACACTTTTGATCATTCGTTATTACTTTATTATGATTGGCTTCTATATTACTATTGTGTCACTATATTATTTTTTGCTTCTATTATTATTATTTACTTCATTAGGTTTGGGTCCTACCCAATTCCTCTGGCTGGATAAGTCCTCCATCACGACAAAGGCAACATTTTCCGCTTACTGTGGGGGTAGTAGAGATTTTCAAATATTGTCAGGTTCGTTTTTAGATTCTCACGGCCAAAAGCATTTTCGTTGTTTGTTTTTGGGGTGTTATGCCACCTCCTTCTTTAGCCGACGTTTCGGACAGCGTTGCAGTGTCCATCATTAGGGCAGATCCGGCAGATCCGTCGATGTGAATTTGTAGTGTTAACTGTGTGCTTATTTAGTTGGAAGCGATACCGTGCCGTTAGCTTTATTTCAGAAGAAAGTGAACTACTTTGATAGGGAAATTTGGTGAAAGCGCAGTATTTACGTTAGCCTGGGGCCCGTCCACGGAGAAATGTAAAGAAATTTCCAAACGAAAGTAGTGTCATCTTGTGGCGAATTCTAGAAATAGAAAAAACCAATCTGAAGCGAATGTAGCCAATATCAAGGTATAAACAAATGGTTTTATACTTTTGTATTGAATTATAATATGTTATTAAAGTATACTTAGACATGGTTTTTTGCGATTAGCTTTGGTGTAGCCGTCAATTACCGGATACCAAGAACTTTTTCATGGAGAAGTTTGAAGAAGTGGCACTAGACACAGCTTCGGCTGTTCCCAAGGTATGGTGGCGTTATGTCGATGATGTCTTCGCCATTTGGCCTCATGGAACAGAGAAATTGAACGAATTTCTGGATCATCTAAATTCACTCCATAGTAAAATTAAGTTCACAATGGAGCTGGAAAACGACGATAAAATCCTGCCTTTTCTAGATGTGGAGGTGACGCGAAAAGAAGATGGTAATCTAGGACACACAGTATATAGAAAACCTACGCATACAAATCGGTATCTACATGCCGATTCGCATCACCACCCAGCGCAGAAGAGAGGTCTTATCCATACTTTGGTGACCCGAGCGACCAGAATATGCGAAGAAACAAAACTCGGAACAGAACTTATAAAGCTGACCGATGCACTGGAACGCAACGGTTACCCGACAAGGCAGACAAGGCAAATTATAAGAGCCAAATCTACACCGAAGGAAGTCAGAGTTGAACAAGAGTCAAAAGGCTGTGCTTTCCTTCCTTTCGTTCACAATGTGACAGACAGAATTGCCAGGATGTTGAGAAAAGAAAGCATCAAGACTGTCTTCGGAACCACAACCAAAATCCAAGACCTACTGAGGTCTGCAAAAACTAAGTTTCCTCTGGAAGCAGACGGAGTGTATAAACTCAGCTGTTCCGGATGTGACAAGGTTTATGTAGGCCAAACAGAGCGGACGATTTCCAAGAGGATAGCAGAACACTTTCGTGCTTGTAAACTTGGCCATCCTGATAAATCGGCAATCGCCGAGCACTTAATTGAAACCGGCCATTATTTTGGATTTGTTCCTGAGGTCCTGGGAAGACCTAAAACTTATAGATCACGCCTGATTACGGAGGCAATTGAAATCTACAAAAATCCAATTAATATTAATAGAGACGACGGAGCTAAGCTCAACAGCTCTTGGTATCCGGTAATTGACGGCTACACCAAAGCTAATCGCAAAAAACCATGTCTAAGTATACTTTAATAACATATTATAATTCAATACAAAAGTATAAAACCATTTGTTTATACCTTGATATTGGCTACATTCGCTTCAGATTGGTTTTTTCTATTTCTAGAATTCGCCACAAGATGACACTACTTTCGTTTGGACATTTCGTTACATTTCTCCGTGGACGGGCCCCAGGCTAACGTAAATACTGCGCTTTCACCAAATTTCCCTTTCAAAGTAGTTCACTTTCTTCTGAAATAAAGCTAACGGCACGGTATCGCTTCCAACTAAATAAGCACACACTTAACACTACAAATTCACATCGACGGATCTGCCCTGATGATGGACACTGCAACGCTGTCCGAAACGTCGGCTAAAGAAGGAGGTAGCACAACACGGCATAACACCCCAAAAACAAACAACGGAAATATTGTCAGGTTATTCGAAACCCGGGAATGTTTGTGTTTCTTTTTTTAATTTAATTATTTTAAAAAATTAATAATTTTATGATGTGAATAAAGCGAGGAGTATGTGCTAAGACAGAGCCGTTGGTACATCTTCCCCGGCTACCCCTCCGGGGAGACGGGCGATGGTTAGTTAGTTAGTTATTTAGTTAGTTAGTGACTGGCTCTTACCAATCTTGGCAATATCTTTTACTTTTCGAGGAATTCTCCTAGTTGTATATGACAAAATTGAGGGAAATTTTAGCAGGGATTGTAAACTTTAAATTGTATCAACTCCATGTTTATTTGCATTCACAAATACGAAATTTCAGCTATGAGCAAAGTTTTCGTCAAAGGCTTTGGGTGCAAATAATAATATCCTTTGAAGTGTGTGCTCCCGGAGGGCATGCAAAATTCATAGCACGGCGGAACACTCTTATCAATGTTTGCTCGGAACACTCTGACAGAACGATTATATTCCGCCGATGCCGATGGTCTTATTGTTCAGTATTCGAAATGTTTCGCCCTGCTTTTTGCACCCTTTTTTCTAATATTTGGGCACATTTTACGTCATCAGAGGTATGCAAAATAAACATACCCTTTTTTGAGAGGAAAATCGGAGCTGTGAAACCAAAAACGGTATCCGTCAAACGAGGTACAACCACTAGAGGGGTAGATAAGATACTCTGCCTGCTGAAAGATCATAATTCAGAATCTAAACTATGCTTGAACTAGCTTTAGCCGTGTTTGGTGACCACGACTGGCAGGGCCAGGCCATGCAGCCAACCTTCCTCTACCGCGTCTTGTTCCATTTAGCCTCACAGCATATCCTACGTTGGGAGCAGTTGGGACTGAGCGGTATTCGTATTTTGAAAAACTAATAAGTACAAGCTTACATGTTCCATATTGATATCACAACGTTGAATAATAAATATATCTAAATAAACACCTATTAGAATTATATTTTTAAAAAATAGTGTTTTATTTATTTATTTTATTTTAGGGATATCAACAGTTTACAGTGTGGTTCATTTATACATGTGTAATTTACCTAACTGAGAAACCAATTATAGATTTCCTCAATATACTATAGTATGATGTATCTAAAAATTTAAACACTACACTTACAACAACAACAAAAAAATTACATTATTTTAACAAGAGGGAGATTAATTAAATACTATATAATATTTATCATTACATTTTATGAAGTTTGGTTTTCATTAGCACTCATTATTATTGAATTTTTTTCACAACGAGCTCTTCTTTTAAGGTGTCGATTTTCAAGAAATTCGTAAAAGTGGCAATATCTAGAAAACTAAAGACATTTCACTAAAATCTTATTACGATATTCTGGTGCGTCATGAATCAGCCCTCCAAGGGATAACATTGAATTTTTGGGACATCTGTATGTGTGTAAATCTTTTTTAATGCAGCTATTTTTTATTTATTTATTTAGTACAAGATATATTAAAATGTTTTGACTGTCCAACCAGAAGGAACTTCCGTTTTAAGAAATTTAAATTTTGAATTTAACTTTTGCTTTCTTGATTGAATGATATTATGGCTGAAGCGGAATCTTGGAAGCGAAAATGTACATACCTCCCGATATCTGATCGAGCTGAAACTCGGCAGATAGACTCGTTGTCAACGATAATGCATTCTATCAACTTTTGGTAGCAATCACGGTGGACACATACGCATTTTTCTGAAATTCGAAGAAATGAAAGCACGAAATACGAATCGGGTTTGCCAAATGTGGATTTGGCCCGGTTTGAAGCGCAGTTGATTACGATCACTCTATAGGAAGGTTCAATCTAACAAAAAAAAAGTTTTAAAAGACATGAGATGATATGTATTATAGATAAAAAAATATGTTTTTTTTACGGGTTATTTTTTTAAAGTACAATTTTAGCTAAAAATATTTATATAAGATGTGTAGAAACTACTTTTTTTACGGGTTATTTTTTTTAAAGTACAATTTTAGTTTCAAATATTTATATAAGATGTATACACTACATATATACCTATTGCCTAAACATCCGAATAATAATAATTGGATAATTTGTATAGCACCGTTTTTGTTAGAAATCACCTCAAGGGCGCTGTACAATTTATAATATGATTCTTAGGCTATATTTAAGTTTATTATTTACAAATATATACAGAAACATACTTACCTGGTCAGTCACTTCCGATAAACATACTTTAATAAGAAAGTTTATGCTTGGAGAAAATACCAATTTGCACGCGGAGGACATTATATTGAAAACACTTGACATTGCATGATTTTACATTTACTGCCCCCCATCACTTTTGGTATTCACTTATAAGAAGTATAATGCCAAAGGTACATAAGCTACATAAGAACGCTGTGTATATAAAGCCGTTATTGTAAATCGGTAAAGGTACAATATTTCTACTTCCTACATACGCATCTATTATGATTTCGATATTGTCGATACCTTCAGAAAGCCGAGTCTATTCTGAATCTAATATTATTAATTCGAGCAAATCGATTTCCCGATTTCAAATACCCGGCAATAATTGATTTGTATAATCCGTTCCCACAACCGGCGCGCGGTCCCTTTACAACTGTATCAGTCCAATCAAAATATTATTATTACTTATTATCGTTATTATAATTAGTCTACGACACACACGCGAATAGACAATAATGTTTTATTTGTGGCTTCTCCAAGTGTTTATAATAAAATAAGCGAGATATTTTCCCACATTTTTCTTCCCTGAATCTAAAGCTACATTTCAGGAAAACATTTTTTTATAAACTTTTTATACATACCTACATATACATAAGAGTTCCAGGAGTCTGTAAAACTGAGTAGTTCTGTGAACATTTTAGATCTCAATAAAAATATATACATTTGTTTTAGAACACTTTTAATTAAATCTACCAACCCTTCCTTCGTCAGGAGAATACTAAAACTAACCTATTGTTAATTATACATATTTGAAGTGTTCTTCCGAAATCGGTAGAGTGTGATTAAAATTAAAATGGTCTAAAACAAATTTATTGTAATAAAAACCTTTAAATATTAAATAAAAAAAAAATAAAAAAAATATATTTTTACTGTAAATTACGGTGAGCCACAAAGTTAATGCTTCTTGCAAATTATAGATCTTGCCTCCGAAAAGGTGCGCTATTAATTTTCTTATTTAATAAGTCAAAACCAAAATTTCCTCTGATATCATTAAATTTGTAAGTAGGTACTCAATACATACCTAATTATTTATGAACCATATATTTTACGTAATTTTTTTTTAATTTTTTCAAATGAGGGCGCTATAATAAGATTCGACTTCCTCGATGCAACACCATTTCTAAGCAAAACTCCTGTATTTATCGTGCATCACACACTTTCATTACACACTACACACAAGTACTTCTTAAAGTCACGCAGGCGATATCTCGATAGGTTATAACTTTACTATTATCATTAGTATTTTTTTACTTTCTACTTCTGACTTTTATGTCCGGGTTAAATCTTCCCCACAGTAAGAACCCTTCCACATACTTTTCCATAAATGATCATCTAGTCAATCCATGCCATGTAATTGTACTATTTAAGTATAATAAATACAAAACAATACAAGAACAACACGCCAACCCGGCAGAGACCAAATGGGAAAATAATTCACTAACTCCAGATATTTTCATATCATAGGGTTCGGCTCGGTAGAACTCCTAACTGGACCGATAAATCCTACTGATCCCTCAATATAAATATTTAAAAAAATCTTTGTAATTCTAGATGATTTTTGCATTTTTATGTATAAATTCTTTGACAAATCTAATACGCCTAAATTTTTAATGAGAGTGCTAAGGTAAATTGCAAGTAGCCGAAATAACACATGGTAATATTTTTATAGTCTGAAGATGCCAAATTCTTTTAATCTCATTTCCTAAATCTGTATATTTTCTTATTTTTTCAGAAACAGATTTTTTAATAATACAGGAATTTGGAATAGCTTCATCAATGATATAATTTTAATTTTGTTATGTAAAACTAACACCCATATGCATAGTCGGTTCCTCGAGATTTCCTCCACTCAACTGTGACTCGACTCAACCTCAAGGATAAAATCGGTATGCAGAACTGTAAAAACTGTCCTCGACTTGAGCAAATTCCTCAGTCGAGTCGAGTAATGACCTGTCAAACTCAAGGTACGTCGCGATCTACCTTGAGGCCTCCTCAAAGCTTGTTAACAGCGCTTTCCACATTATTTCTGAGGTTAATTAGCATAATGAATAATTTCCATGATTTTATTGACCACCTTTATGAAGACTTGTACCAATATCGTCCTATAAAGCGGTATTTACGGGATGCAGAAAATCCGCTGGAATATTTTGATGATGTGGAATTCCGAAGACGACTTCGATTTAGAAAAGATACAATATTAAATGTCCTCTTGCCACTTTTGAATTTAACACCGAATGCCAATAACCAAAGTCTTCCAATACCGCCTTTGTTGCAGCTTCTCATTGCAGTCCAATTTGGGAGGCGAGCACGGGTACCTCAACTCGACTTACTGGAGGTTCCTCACTGGAGGGTGAAGCCGTAACTGAACATACTGATTTCAAGGGAGTTTTTAAGATTTTCTTGAGGTGACCTCGACTAAGGTCGAGTGGAGAAGGTCTCGAGGAACCGACTATGCATATGGGTGTAAATCGGGTCTATGACTAATTGTTCTGTCTGTTAGTATAGTTTTATCATAATATATTTTATAAAATTCATTTTCTAAAAATGAATTAGGTTCGTTTTCATAATATGGTACTATATTATGGCAGTCAATGAAGTTATGTTTAGTTACCAAACTTTGGTGAATTATTTTTAAAACCTGATTGTGCCTAAATGTATACTCGGACGGGCGGCGCTAACATAGAAAATCCCGATATAATATGTCCTACAGTTTCCGGAAAAGCAATACGTTTTCTACATAAATCATCAATTATTATAACTTTACTATTATTATTAATATTCATACTATATTTCAACTAGACCCCCATCTCACCCCCTCCCAATTCCCACTTAATAATAATAATAATAAAATCGTTTATTCATCAATAGATTTTTTTTTTACAATGTGGATATACATTTTTGATTACACATTGGTTCTATTGACGACTGAGGTCACTGCTCAGCTGCAATTCAGGATTTCTCCTGAAATGTAGCTGATTTTTCCTCCACTTAGACAATTTGTTACGTAATCTTTCTTAATATCATCTGTCAAATCACTTACTTCACGTATATATTATAAAACCCACGTGCAAAGCTTTAAATGGTACAATTAATGTAACTATTATGCTTTATTTTAATGAAAACCTCCGGTCTCCCAAATAAAATAAAAGTATAATTTCTTTTAAAATTAAATTAACTTAGAATATTTAGTCCAAATAAACACGACGATTTCACATTTGAAAACTAATAAATCTATGTTGAACCGTGGCAAAACAGACCCCCAGATTCCGACCCAGCCAGCGAAAATTTTTGTGGAGGGTCTTTTTAGGGAAAGGAAGGAGAGAAAGATCTGGGAAGGAAAAATGTAAGAGGGATGAGCAGGAATCTTAGGGTCAGTGTGTCCAGGAGTGACGAACGTATGAATCCATTAGGGATGCTGTGTGGAGAGTATTTTTAAGAAAGGAAGGAGAGGAAATTCTGGGAAGGAAAAAGGTTTAGGGGTATAGGAAATTTGGGGGCCAGTATGTCCTGGACTGAAGGACGTATGAATCCATTCCTCACACTGCAGTGCAAGGCGGTTGGACGAGAAAGTCTGGCTGGAGAGGTAAAAAGCATCCGCTGCCTAGGCCTAATTAAATCTTACTCTATGAACCCGGGCACCCCTGCTAAACCTAGTGAAACGTTTATGGTGACTTACGGCAAAGGTGTTTGTTATACAATAGGTGGTTCCCGGGGGCAGTACCCATACCGGTATAAGTAAGTAAGTAGGAAAGTAATTTCGATTTCTTAAAATTAATGTTAGTATTATTCTATGTCGAATGCTAAGCGCATGTTTTATGTTCCCAGTCTCGACGTACCTTTATTATATTGGTACGCATTATTATAGCATCGCGTGACTGGAATTTTTTTCTAAAACGTTAAATTAAAAATTCATGTACACTAAAGAAATTTGCATTTAATTTTGATGTATGTTTTCGCTAATGGATGGAACGTTTCCCTTCGGTTGTGTAATAGGGTAACAGGGTAACGGCGGCGCGGAAGGGAATCGATAGCGGATCAGTGGCGCGCGGTCGGGGGCCGCGGAATCCGGAAATCCTCGCTGGCGATGACAGCGCGATAGCCCCGCTTCTAGCTGGTGCCTACATATAGCTAGGAGCTACATATAGCTAGAAGCTACATATAGCTAGAAGCTACATATAGCTAGAAGCTATATATTAGCTAGTGGCTACAGCCAGAGGCGTCGCCAGCTTCCAAGCTAGGGGGGGCAGCTTACATTTTTATAGAGCTTATTGGAAAGGAACAAAAAAGTTGTCAGAATAAACTAGAAATATTTACATACAAGCTGACTAGAACCCGGCGTAGCTCGGGGTTATAAACAGGGCCGTCCAAGGCCGTGAAGGGGCCCATGGGCATACTGAGTTTGGGGGGCCCCTCTGAAAGCCGTAAACCTTTTAGAAAACAACAAACCCATAATATTTCTATAATTTTATCATGGCGGAGGGGTGGGGGGAAGGGGGTATTTTAAAGGGTTCGTGCAAGACCTAATCATAACATGTAGGTATGTGAACAATTAAAAGTTAAAAATAATTGAAATTTTGAATTGAGTATAAGCGCCTCCGCCCACTCAGGCAACTGAAAACTCTCAACTGCCAACTGTCTTTGTATGACAATGTGATGGCCCGCACACTACACAATCACACAAAACCCCGTTGTCAATGGTAACGCAAGCGGTGACTTGCGACCATCTTGCGACCATCTTGCGACCATCTTGCGACTGTCACGGCTGATTACCCTGGGCGGCCGTTGCTAGGTTGCGAGCTGTCAGCTGATTGTTCTTCATCTATGGTTAAACAAGCTTTTTGACCAATCAAGACAGAGAAAACAGCCGGTTTTAGTTGGTTTTCAGTTGCCTCAGTGGGCGGAGCGCCTTAAACAATTTACGTATGGAAATATTATTTTTAATTTTAATGGCTAAATAAAAATTAAATATTATATATTTTTTTTTAATGTGTAGATTACCTTCATTGATGCAAACAAAGTAAAAAATTGCGAATATTGCATATCAGTCCCTCAATAATCTCGGTGCATGTGGAATTATGGAATCCCCAACTGTAAGTGATGAGAGCAAAGTGAGTGGAAAAATAGTTATTTCTCTCAAAAGGCCACAGAATTCTTTTCACGGTATCCTTAATTGTGGTAGGTAGCAGGCGTGTGGTGTGGTTGAACGGAGTGGAATATGAATGATTACATTCACTAAGAGATGGAAAAAACGAATAATATATTTTTAGGTCTAAGCGCAAACTAAAAATTACTTTCCTTTTTTATTTTTCGCAGAGTCAGTTTCCCAAAAATATTTAGACGAAAGTAGTATTTTAGTATGTTCTTAAACGGAAATAATATTTACCATTAGCAGATGGATAGAGCCTCAAGGCGTTCTACTGACGCCGCGCTATAACGCTGCGTTGTGTTGTACTGAACACTGAACACATCGAAGCCGTTCAAATAGAAAGTATGCGACGTTAGGCTCTTGACGCCTTGACGCCGCGATAAGTACGCCTCCTGTTGGACGGAGCCCTTAACCGGCTAATAACCAGTAGATAAATTCGCGTGGTGAGGCACGGTCAGTTCAAACCACTGCACTGCTAGATAAGTCCTCGGTAATTTTTTGTTTTAGAATAGGTAAATCTTTTAATTTATTATTCGAACAACTTATTTTTTAAATTTATTTTTCGAATAACAATAATAATGTATTGCATTACATAAGTAAGCGCCTCCGCCCACTGAGGCAACTGAAAACAAACTAAAACTGGCTGGTTTCTATGTCTTGATTGGTCAAAAAGCTTGTTTAACCATAGATGAAGAACAATCAGCTGACAGCTGGCAACTAGCAATGGCCGACCACCGCAACCAGCAGTGCCAGTTGCGAGTTACCATGGAGTTACCGCTTGCGTTACCATTGACAACGGGGTTTTGTGTGATTGTGAAGTGTGCGGGCCATCATATTTTCATACAAAGACAGTTGAGAGTTTTCAGTTGCCTCAGTGGGCGGACGCGCCAACACTTTCCGCTTACTGCCTCCGCTCACCAGGCAACTGAAAATGAAACCAGTTTACAACTAAACTCGCTATCCTCTGTATGTAAATATGATGGTCCGCACACTACACAACTTCTCAAAAACCCGTTGTCCATGGCAACGCAGGCAGTGACTCGCGAGTCGACATGCCAGTTGCGTGACATGACAGCTGATTGTTCTTCGTCTATGGTTAAACAAGTTGAGATTATTATTGATATCGTAAAATTGAGTAGAAAGTTTGGTCGGAAACCATAGCAACAAGCCTGTTTTAGTTTGGTTTCAGTCTCTTCAGTGAGCGAATCACCCAAGAGTCACCTCGTAGATAGTGGCGGCTCGTGACTTTTGGTGAGCTAGGGTGCTAATATTAACAATAATGGCATTATTGATGTCGTTGTAGCCGAAAAATAATTTTTCTTTTTCGATTTTTTTTTTGTCGCGCGGATGAAAATCTTCATACCGAGTAGCGCCACCGCGTAGTGCCACCGCGTATCATCACCGCGTAGCGTCACCGTGTAGTGCCACGCATATCATCACCGCGTAGTGTCAGCGCGTAGCACTACCGCGTAGCATCACCGCGTAGCGTTACCGCCAAGCGCCACCACGTAGCATCACCGCGTAGTATCACCGCGTAGCATCACCAAGTAGCGACACTGCGTAGTGCCATGCGTATCATCACCGCGTAGTGTCAGCGAGTAGCACCACCGCGTATCATCACCGCGTAGCGTCACTGCGTAGCGTCACCCCTTAGCGTCACCGCGTAGCGTCACCGCGTAGCGTCACCGCCTAGCGTCACCGCGAAGCATCACCAAGTAGCGACACCGTGTAGTGCCACGCGTATCATCACCGCGTAGTGTCAGCGCGTAGCACCACCACGTAGCATCACCGCGTAGCGTTACCGCGTAGCGCCACCACGTAGCATCACCGCGTAGCCACAACGCGTAGCCGTACCGCGTAGCCGCACCGCGTAGCGTGATCCTACCATTGAGTGCTCCGTTGAAAGCTCTCTCTCCGGTAAGCATATAGAAATGTTGCATTAATTAAATTATGTTATAGAAAGTATAACGCAGATAAACTGATTGTGTGTCTCACTAAATCGCGGTTCGTGAAATCTGTATCTGGAATTTCTGGATAAAGCAACTGCTTTCTCTTCAGCTCGCAATATCGTTTCTATCAATAGTAATAGCAACCTACATCGGTTGTTACGTGTTTTTCAATCGACCAAAATAAACTTAAGTAAGCCGAATGGTAACTACTGCTAGTCTATCATTTATATTTATTATTTATTTATTTTATTTCATGAAAAACGATAGTTTTCAATTTGGTTGTTTTAGATGCAATTTGAGAAACCAATTATAGATGCCCCTATTATACTAATATGTTAGTGTCAACTATTCATCAAAACTTTGGAATGAAATTTATTTTATTTTGCAGAAACAACATAATAAACAGTACATACTTACAAAGAAGAAAATAGTTACAAAGTTATAGAAGTTAATACAATAATTGGTACCGATGATATTTCGCTGTTATATATTAAGTTTTTGTGTGATATATTATACGTTTTACGAAGGAGTGTGTGTGAGTGTTTGTGTGTGTGTAGATGTGAGTGTGTGTGTGGATGTTTGTGTTATGTGTGCGAATACAGTGTGCCAGAAAAGTTTTTCTTAAAAAGAGGGAGGGAATCAAAAAATATATCTGTTTTTGTGCTTGTTTGAATTGAGTTGAATGTTTGAAGGATGCGGGAAATGGGGGAGTTGGCTGCAGCGTTTGTTTTATTACTAGTTGTGTAAAAAAGGTTTGTGTGGCGAGTTCTTTTAATTGGAATGTTAAAATTTATTTGGGATAGAAGTTCTGGGCGGTCTATTTTGTTGTTTATTATTTTATGGAGAAACGTCATTTCAGCTACATTCGCCTGAATTTCAGGGATTGGAGAGTGTAGATATAATTATTGTTGTATTTAAAATACCACTGTCTATTCGAACATCGACAACTTTGTAGCGCTTCAAGAAGTTCTGAGGCAAATGTAGCTAAATGCACAGTCAACCGCACAACATTATCCATTTATTGTATAACTAGATTTTGCCCGCGACTTCGTCTGTGCAGGATTAGTACTTCGATTAGCCTATTTTCTTTTCCTAGCTCCCATCTATGTTTATACCAAAATTCTCAATCTATTTATTTAAACTATTTATAATTCTTGATTCGATTCAAGGGTGAGTACTTCAAATAAATTCACTAATTTTCTAAAATAGAATTTTGGTTTTACAATCATTGTTTTTCAAAATGTCATTCTAAAATTTTGACATTTTCTATTAAACAATAATTATTATTTGTAACACCTGGAAAATGGTAAGCTTTGGGTATAAATTATAGCCTATATGTTATTCTGATGCTATATTATTGTAAAGTTTCATTAAAATCCATTTAGTAAATTTTGCGTTAAAGGGTAACAAACATACATACATCCATACAAACTTTCGCGTTTATTATATTAGTAAGATATGTATATCAAAGTAGAGGCATTTCTGAAAACCAGATGCATTTCGTGAAAAAAGCTGAGTAGTGACCCATTTGTCAATAGAATCAATGTTATAAAAATGAAAAAAAGATGTATAAATTTGTAAAAATCCATTGATAAATATTTTTTTATTACATACCTACTTATTATGAATAATGCTATTATCTTCCTTGATAATGGGCACTGAAAGGTTTCGCAAAGTTAGTAGCTTAAAGTACAACAAAGAGCAATATCCCAAAAACAATAATTATTTTGCGATCCGTAGCATCATTGCATTTCAAATTTGATGTCTTGAAAACAACTCGCGTCGGTATACTGATAAAACCCACTAAGTGCATAACTGACGATTTTGAGAAAAATCAATTTGAAAGTTTGACTGTGTAAAAGTCATGTTCGCATTCTAAATTTTCAATTCTGTAAAATGCTGTTATATTTATAGTTTAATTAACTTATAATTTTCATAAATCATTTCAACTTAATAAATTGTTTAAGCCCAAAAAAAATTTCTAAAGATAAAATGGTGGGATTTTAACTGGTTTTATCAGTACACGATATAAGCCAGTACTTTGAATTTAATGCTCAAGAAAACGTTAAATAGCTTCAGAGGATTTAATTTGTAGAGGAATTAAACAATTATTCAGAGAATTTTATTGTCTATTAAAACAAAATGTTAAAATAAATACAAAATGGCATTTTTAATTATGTAAATCATAAAAAGCGTTCAAAGAAAAAATAAAATAATGAAACTATTTCGATATTTAAAGGTAACATTAATTAAGGCAAGAATGAATTATTCTTGAGTACCATTATCTTCAAGCTCACATTCATCATTAGGAACTCGATCCTTCAGATCGATATTAGTGCGGAGTCCATTGTACCATCCATGTAATTCTTCAGGGATAATTCCCTTTTGACACAGTTTCAGTAGGTCATTTTTCTTGGCCTGACTTATCGCCACTGGTTCATTATAGAGTCGGAGTCTCGGAGAATAACTTTGGAAACATTATTTATTTGTGGGCCAGGTGAATTAAGAGAAGATCTTGAAAATTATTTTTCTGTTAGGTGCTTTAAAAATTTCTGCAATATTTATGTAATGAAATGTGTCAGACATGTCATAATTGAAGAAGATTTTTTTCTGTTTCTCCTTTCACATACCTCAATCTTTTTATTTTTAACCATCTAATATGGTTGCCTTGATCATTCGTTCTGTTTATCATAACCTTGTCAGCGAGGTCTTTCAAGTCGATGAATTCATCATGTTGGAACTATTTAACTTTGTATGGCTTGACGGTAACTTTTTTTTGGTCAATTTTGCGCTTTTTTGTGATCTAGATCGTTAAAAGATATTAACCCAATCATGCATAGTATACACAGAAGAGTTTTTCTTAACATGTTCTATGCTATTATGCATTGAATCTGCTTCCATATGTGTGTGACCAGATTCTAGAAATTTCTGCTCAATTATGTTGATGTGCTCAATAGTAAGTAAGTAAAGTAGTATTACTGCTACATATTGGTTTCGATTCTGCCCTCCGCATGTGTCAGAGAACAACTTATTTCATTAATATTATCCGGTAAGTAATTTTTGAGGTTGAGGTACAGGATAGAGCCTCTTTCGCAACTCCCAAGCTTTCCATTTATTTCGGACCATGGAAAACACTACCCATTGTTGGGGGCAGGTGCCTCATATGAACAACGAAAATGCTTTTGGCCGTGAAAATCTAAAAACGTATCCGTCGCTATAACAGTCTGTTGAAATCACTTATTTGCATTTAACGTATTTTAACTGTCAGCACTCTTCATTTTAAAACCCACATTTTATCACCAACATGGCCCGTTCAAAACACCTATAAGACTTTAACTGGTTTCAACTGTTAACAAAAAATCATTTCGTTCATCCGTGTTAACAAATCATACCGGTTATAGTAATTTAGGGTTTTTTAATTGAAATTATTTCCTGTGAACGTGCATATAATGAATAAATAAATAAAGCTAAAGTCATTTAAATGGTTTTACGTGATATAATATTATTCGTTCGTTAAAGTAAAACATACCAATAAAAAAAATTAAAGTGTTATAAATTGTTTTCATAGAAGATATTTAAAAAAAGTTTCCACTAAAGGGATTTAGTTGTTTTCAACGGAATACATTTTTAGGTAACAAGAGGGTTAGAGGTTTTTAGAAAATTCTAACTTCAAAACGAACCATCGAAGGATGTTGTGGGTTTTAACAGTCGATAGAGCTAAAAAAACTGAACAAAACTGCATTTTTAACTCATTTCGGCAAGTTTTGTCATTTAGCTGGTTTTACCAGTATACCGACGCTCGCTGCTTTTTTCTAGTGCACGGTAAAATATTGCTACCAAAATTGTGTTTCGTTTTATTCATTTTATATAATATCCTTCGTATTGAGGCAATAAGGGAATATAGGCCATATGAATAGTGGTCGGTGGAGGAAGCTACTTGCAAGAAGGGGGGAATATAGCGGGAAAGCTGGGAGAAGAATGGGGGTAGGTCGGGGGATGCAACGCCCTACAAAAATGGCGGGCTTTATAGCCAATCTAGAACTTTTCCAAGCGTCTCCGAAGCGAAAATATTCCAATTCAAATGGACATGCGAAATTTTTCTGATTTACAATAAATTTAATGTTCATGGTATCTGGGCACTGAAGATATAGGCCGATAGAAGTGTGTTGTGGGCGTGACTGTGTGCCTGGTGTTATTGATCATACATTACATACGTTTTTGGAGCAGACAGTCAATTTCGTTGGCATGTCTGGGGCCTTGGAGTCAAAATGACTCACATAAATTGGCGACATCAGTTTTCTCTCAAAATAATACGGATCAAACTTCTAGAGATTACCTGTGGTCATTATGTCTGGAATGATTTTATATTTATGCGTAAAGTTAAAACTTTTAAGTGGTACAAAGCGATTTAAATAATTTCGCATTTCTTTCATTGGGCTTGGCGGCTCTGAACCTAGAGGTCGGGGTTTTAACAACTCGTTAATGCAGAAGTTTTTGTGAAGTAAATACTTTACGCACGCTTGACTTGGCGGTAAACTGGCGAGAGAGTTACGAGAGGCGTTATATGCAAACGTTACGAGCGTTACGAACGTTACGGAGGCGAACGATAAAAAAGTTAAATTAATTTTGAGGTTCATTCCTTATAATCTAATCGTAACAACAGTGCTCAAATCCATAGTAATGACGTTTTTATTGGGTGCTGGCATTTATGCTGACAAGAGTCGTGTTGTTGTTTCTCACATTCTAAACGTTAAAATCTAATCAATAACTAGCACTTTTTTGTATTTCTTGCTGCAAA
The DNA here is from genome assembly GCA_951813805.1 of Limnephilus auricula. Lineage (NCBI taxonomy): Eukaryota > Metazoa > Arthropoda > Insecta > Trichoptera > Limnephilidae > Limnephilus > Limnephilus auricula. The sequence continues at coordinate 17,263,683 of OX638388.1, read as the reverse complement.
TGTGAATAAACATCGCTCTCTAATTAGAATCCGCATCAAAAAAGTTTTATTTTAAGCTTTGTAAGAATTAAATCAACAATCCCATTCTAAGCGTAATTCCATAATAAAATTAAAATTTTCGTTTAGAGTGTGCGAACTCAGTGCATCGAAACGACTGATTTGTCACGATGATTGGTAACATTCCAAACGAAATAATAATAATAATAAATAATCAATATCAATTCTTATACACTGATGATTGGAATGGTTTTATTCGATGCCAGGAAAAAAATTAGATTAGATTACTAAATAAGTATTTACTTCAGTCGTTTGATATAAAGCACACTCGTATTTTTTATGTTTTCACTGCACATTCCAGATTAGTAGATACTCTAAGTGTCACCCTGTCGAAAGACCGCCAGTCGTTGAAAATCATTCCTTCAAATGTTTAGTTTAAACATCCAGGTTTTCTCCATCCCCTTCCCTTCCTCAATATGTCAATATCACAACATATTCCAATTGGGATTCCATAGTCCCTGACTCAAGAAGGACGTTATGCGGACGCTTGTGCGGTATCCAAAAAATATTGTCTATTTATTTGTTATATTTATTTACCACATGACGGCCGGTGTAGTCCAGGGGCAAGGCTTTGGACTCCCATTCCGAAGGTTGCGGGTTCGAACCCGCCAAATAAATTTTATTTGATTAATTTGTGTTATTTCACAATTAATTAATTAAAAATAATTAATATTTGCGGCACGTTCCAGAGTGGAAGATACTCTCAGTATCGCCCTGGTGTAAGACTACCATTCAGAATTGGAAAACGTTGCTTGAAATGGCTTTAGCCGTGTTTAGTGACTACATCTGAATAGTCAGGTACTTCCCTACCTTCCTCTTCCCCATCTTCTCCCTTCCCCGTTTACCTTCAGCTTCACAACATACCCCAATTGAGGATGCCATAGTCTCTCTGGTTCCAGACGGGAGCAGTTGGGACTCTTGTGAGGTGTTCACTATAAAAAATATATATATATATATATCTTTAATCAAGTTTTAGTTCTAGATTTCGCCTTCTAGATTTTCTTTCGTTTATATTAAATACAACAGACACATTCTTGGAAACTTTCTGAATTCAATAAAGTGGCTCAAATGGAATGCGGGATCTTAAGTGGATTTTTTTTTATTTTCAATGCAACTTTCAAACTGACATTACTTAAAAAGCTATTTTTTGGGAACCTTCGGTTATAATTTTGAATCAAGTATTAACTTTAAGTTATCAATCTGTATAAGGTTCGTTGTTTCGATAGCTCAGTAGTTTGGGCTCGAAATACACGAACTACAAGCACTTGAAATAAAATTTCAATTTGAATTATTAAAATCAGTTTGAATTATTTCACAATTTATTAATTTAAAAAATATATAATATACTTGCGGCACGTTTAAGAATGAAAGATGATTTCAGTATCGATCTGGCGTAAGACCACTACTCAGAATTGAAACGTTGCTTTAAATGGCTTTAGCCGTGTTTGGTGACCAGATCTGAATAGCCAGGTAATCCCCAGCTTCTTCTTCCCCTAACTTTCTTCCCTTCACCACTACGTTCAGCCTCGTGACATACCCCAATTGGGGATGTCATAGTCTCATTGCCTCCAAACGATTGGGAGCAGTTGGTACCTACACCCATATAAAGCCATTTTATTAAATTATTTTCTCTCTATGGCAATTGCAGATCAAACTGTAGACTCTGTTTGAAGCTGGTGATTTCGACTGCTTGTGGTGCCTACCTACTTCGTGTATTTCCTGCATTATGGGAGTCACTAGTTTCCGTTAAGATCCCCTAGTTCAGGGCTCCGCAAACTTTCAAGTGAGAAGAGCCAAATTTTCAGGGAAAAAGGATAACAATTTTTTTTTTTTTAAAAGAAAGACAAACATTCCCGGGTTACGAATAACCCAGCAACATTTGAAAATCTCCTACTACCACCACACTAAGCGGAAGATGTTGCTTGTGTTGTGATGGAGGACTTAGCCAGCCAAGGAATCGAACACGGAACGCCTGGGTGGGACCCAAACGCGATGCCCACTGAACCACTGACCGGTCTAAAATATATAATATCTGTGATAAAAGTGGTGAAACTGTGGCCTGCGAGGCATTTTGGTGCGTCCCGCGAGGACTTTTTTTATGATAGGAAAAGCATTTTCGTTTATCAATAGTCAAGAAATCATATAATGGTAAATGTGGGGGAACAATAATAACGATATGATTTGAGTTATTTACATTTACCGTATTGCCGCACTTCTGCCCATTTATGGTTTAATAAATACAAACAACATCTTCGTGGATTGGTGGACTCGTGTGCAGACTTCATTAAGATTTCATTCAGACGCATTTCGAAGGAAACCATTCTCGTTTTCTAAGTTTAGTAATAAAACTCTAGTTGCCGACTATGTGCTGTAAAAATCAGAGAAAAAAACATTTTCGCGTTCTGGGTTTAGTTTATTTAAAGCTGGAGACTCGTATACAGATTCACTCTTCATTTAAAACCAGTTTTGTGTTCCCAACGCAACAATAAAATTGCATTTGCTGTTAACCGCTTGGACACATAAGCCTGTTTTCACGATAATTTAACGTAGGTAGACATAGGAATGACGTATGTCCCGTACCTGAGTTAAATTAAATTGAACTGCTGTTCCAAAGAGAACAAACAAAAACAGAAATCGGAGAAATCCGTTTGCGTGTTCTAAGTGCTGTAAATGATTACTGGGGACCCGCTCAGCGATTCGCTACTAAGTCCAAACCAATTTTGTGTTCCGAATGTAAAAAATAAATTTCAGTTGCGGTATCATCTGCTGACGTATTTCAGAGAAAACCATTCTCATGTTTCCAGTAAAATTAGAAAATTCTAGTCCGTGACAAAATGTTAAATAGTTTTAAAACCATTTGCTTGTTCCGTGTGTAATAATAAATTGAGCTCGTGGACTCTTATACAGAACCACTCTTAAGTTCAAACCAGTCTTACCCGTATGCTCCATATGAAATTGTAAAATCTTCATATTTTGAAGGAAACCATTCTCAAGGTCCAAATGACTCGTTCAATAGATTTAGCGTTTTAAGTGCAGTATAAACTGCAGATTGAGCAGCTGCTTTTCAAGTCAAAGTTCGTTCGGCGGCTCGTTGGAGTGGAGGTGAAATTAGAGCCGCAAATGCCGATCCAAAGAGCCGCAAGCGGCTCGCGAGCCGAGGTCTGCCGACCCTTGCCCTAGTTCAAATCCGGCTGGCGGTAATTACCCCCTTACTCATAAGTTGTTTCAATGACGGATATTGTAAAAGAAAATTTTATATTGTATTTAAATAATGTTTAATATCAAATTTGTCTGTTCTAGTTTGGCCAGTTAACTAGTATAGACTTTAGCCACGTTTGGCGACCAGATCTGAATAGCCAGATGTATCCCAAACTTCCTCTTCCCAATCTATTTCACCTCACTGTTCTCTTCAGCATATAACAATATTCAACTGTTTTGTCCTCAAAACTTCCCTATACAAATGAATATCATGAAATTCTATAGATACCGACACGATAATCGACATGAGAATTGTGATGAAAATCGACATGAATATTAATCAAAAATAATAATAAATCACCGCCTCACGTCCTATCGCTACTAAATAGTTACTCGATTACCAACATTGCAGCATTGGCAAACTGGCTGAAATTTTAACTTTCCAAGTATCCAATTTTACGTGGGCAGAGTTAGAGACCCAAACCTTTCTGATTTTTTTTTTTTGGTTTGTCAAGATTAATGGGCTTACCTGCAGCTAAGTACGTACTGCCGGTCGTTTTTAGCAACGACCAATCTTCCCGGCTAAGATATTACTCTAACGGCGTACCTGCCTCAGTGCCTGGTGCCTACCTAGTGCCTGACTAGTGCCTGACTTGTGCCTGGAGTACCTACCTGGTGCCTGACTTGCGCCTGCCAGGCGCCACCTTCTGCTGCCCGCTAACGCCAAAGTACTCGCTCTTAATTGCTTAAATCCAACTAATAGATTCCCCTCCTGATGTATCTTCCCGATAAGGGACAGGGAGAATTAAATTGTTCTTCTAACGTCTCTAGCGAACCAGCGAAAGTGCTATTAACAAAATAGAAGTACGGTTTTAGGTTATTGATTGACGTTACGGACTTAAGTGAATAGTGAATATTAAGTCAATTTAATTCGAGGTTGCCAGAGTTGAGAGGTCGAAAAATGAACGACCGTGAACGACAAAGTAGGCATTTTAGTATTACCGTGTAGCCTGCTGGGGTGTGCTTAAAAAAACTCTCAATTTTCTACGATAACTAATTGGATGAATTATTGTAAATCAAAAACCATGCTACTACTAACTAGCAGTTTAACTCTACTTTAGTTTTAGTTAGTTAAAAACCATGCAATATTTATTAATGGAAGTTAATTATCTAAGCCAAATATTCCTTGTTTTATGGGGTTTTGAAAATGCGAATGTTATTTTATTATCTAATAAAGTTTATTATGTGACACGAAGATGACAGAAACGAGCGGGATTATTTAGAGGCGGAAGTAAATGGGAAATAGAAGTTGAAAAAGAAGGTTAAAGTTGAAGATTGGCAAGTACCTACCTGAGGCATGCTTAAATATTATTCCTGTGTGAATTTAATATAAAAAATATTTTAGGTGGGTATAATTTATCATAATTGTTCCGATATGGTTAATAAAAATTTGAGTAAAATCTTTTTTTCATTATTATCATTTCAATCATTATAATGTGTAAAAAAACATGCGCAGATATGTCTTAAATAAGTACTCACTGTTACCGTATGATTAAATGATAACAGTTAGGTATATTTAAAAGCTAATGTTAAAAAAAATACAAGTTATTATTCTGAGCATTTTGTAAAGGTTAGCATAAATACTCCAAGGCAAAATATTAGTAGATATCTGATCTGAAAAGGATGGGGAGTTTGTAAAAAAAATGTAAGAAGCGTTAAGCATACAAGTCTTATATTGGAAAAATATTACATTTTAAATGTACATAAACTGGCTGGCAAAAAGAGGGCTAGCTTAGTTGAACGGTGAAACCGTTTAATGCGTGTATCGTAGGTAGTTGAAGAACCGCTTCCCCGCAGCAAATCATCTCAGCTTGATTTTTACAAATATTCCTTTTTAGTGTTAGAATGGCCTTGTGAATGTTTTCCCTAAGACTGAAACTAGTAAAACGTCCAGGATCGCTAGATGTATTTGGATTCTCATGGTCCAAAGATAAATCTCCAGATTATAAATAAAATATTATGACGAAATCAGCGAGCGAATTCGTCGGTCTCAGCCAAAGGGGTGCTCGCTACTCTGGTCTGTTGAACAAGGAATTGCTCCCATTTCAATCCTCAGGTTTTGTGATTGTGAATTTATCGCAGATTTGACAACTGTTGTGACTCAAAAAATTGCTGGTTTGACAAACTGACCAATGCCCAATGGTCAATGCGTAAATACTGGAAATGCCACAGATCGAAACAATAGATATAACGTATGTAAAAAGATCCACATACCTTGTAACAAATCCTTTATGTAACAATAGATACCTATATAATATGATAACACTCTACACACGTGGAAACAATAAAATTACATAATGAGAGCAAATCCATCATAATAACACGCAAATATAGAGCGTGAAATACACATAACAACTTTAACTTAACACGTGGGAAGGCAATTGTGAAAAAGGGTCAGGGCTGTAATAAATAAAAGCAGTATCTAAACATAGTGCGAATACAAAAACGGATTCTTCGCGTGGGGTAGTCGGCACTTGCGTGTTTACACGAGGATCAGGGTGGAGGGTGGCAAAAAATCAGTAGCACGTTTGGTCATTATGTCTACCTGCCTGTGTTGTCGGCTGGTAACGTGCTAACTAGCTACTCGGGAATGTTATATAGCTGGAATACTAACTCAAGCCAGACTTTCGCATTATTCTTTTCTCGGAATATAGTGTGTGTGTGGGTCGGAGTAACGACTATGGTGAACCTTCATTATGAACTGAAGTTTTAACTAAATTTAACTAACCGGATTTAACTAACATCAAATCAGTGCCATATTGATTTTTTTAAAAGCTTTTGATTACATTGTGATCAGCTAACAAGCTCAATAGTATGACCATTAAGCTTGTCAAAATGTTTGTCAAAAAATTATGGTCATCTATATGATTCAAAAAAGTCAAGTAGTTAGAAAACCTCAACAGCCAGTGCTGAAAAACAAAATTTTAAAAACATTTATAGATTATGGGGAATGAAAACTAGGGAAATCTTATTAAATTAAATTAAGGTACAAGTAGAAATTTGTGTGCTGAAGCAGGAAAAACATCACATTTCATAAGCTTCTTCTGTCTACAATTCGGTCAACGTAACTATTTTTAGCTATTTATATTAAAGTAAGTCAACTTTCAAAGAATGTGACAAGATATCTTATTAATTTCAGTATTTTCAGTAGTACATTTTTTTTTGTGATGAAAATTGGGCGAAGCCGGGCAGCTGAATATCATATTGCTTGATATAATGAAAAGTATTACTTCGTCCCTAAGAGTATGGATATTAGAGAGACCGCATGTGAAGTGTGCCCGCGCGCTCCAAGTGTGCCTTTTCGAGAATTTTACCCAAACGGCTTACATTGGCTGCTGGTTTTTGGCCGTTTAATACGTTCCGACATTTTTACGACAGCAGCCAGTTTACATGGTGACAGCCAATGTCAGCCGTGTGGGTAGAATTCTCGAAAAGGCACACTTGGAGCGCGCGGGCACACTTAACATGCCGTCTCTCTAATATCCATACTCTTAGCTTCGTCCCGAAAAGCCGAAGGTCCTGGGTTCGAGTCCGTGACCGAATCTTTTTCTGATTTTTCTGTTTCAGATTTTCGATTGAGTTTCGATTGAGAATTAACAAATTATTTCTATTTGTATGTACTTTTAAGAAGAAACCACAACTCAAAATGTGTATATTCTTAGTGTGCCTTATATCACCACGTATATTTAAAAAAAAATATGAATGAAGGAAAACTGTCACAGATAATCTTAACCAAATAATATAGTATTTTTCAAAGATGTTTATTTTTGCGTTCACACAATTCTAATGAAAAAAATACATTTTTTAGTAGTTGACGCTTATATTTTTATAAAGTAATTAAGACCCATTGACCAGCGGCTGAGACAAGTTCAAAATGCTTGCAACGAAAAAAAAGATCGATTATTCCCCGTAATCATAAATTTATATCGATTTATTTCATTCAAAACTTGTTTTAATATATACCTAAATTTAAGTAAGCTATAAAAATGCTCAAAATGAATGATGATAAATTATTAAATATCGTGTACTTCTTGTAAGTATTTTTTTTATCATAAGTATTTATGATTTTTCAATAATGTCTAAACAAAATATGTCTGTAAAAAAATCTGAAATATTTTAGTTTGTAAGACCTAGAAATAGAAAAACTGAGGTATCTTTGTCCCAAAACACGTTCTCGGATTTATTTTTTAATGATTTTAATTGAACTAAAATTTAAATTCTGAAAAGTGTCTTTACTAGATTATGTATCGATTTATTTTGCTGTATGATGATATGATTGTATAATACAATATTTCGTTTGAAAATTTAACAAATCTGCTAACGACCAATGGTATATAACCTTAGTATATTAAAAATCAACTTAGTTTTTCAAAATTTAAGAAAGTGCGTTTACCAGATAAAATAACAATATTTCAAAATCAATATATGTTTTTTTTGTAAAAAAAGAATACGTCTAGAATTTGATATAAAAGGGTAAAATTTCCGGTATGGTCTGGTTATACCATCTTAATAATTTTATTTTAATTCTACTCAAGCGAACTATGTGAAAAGCATTAATTTATTCAAAGCATATTTTTTAGAATTCACAATGTAAACCGATTCGTAGTAAATATTAATTTAAAATATTGATTTCAAGTTAAGCTTCGCCTTTAGGTAAATATAATTGGATACCTAATTGTATTTCGTTTTTGTGAAAAATCACCTCACAGGCACTGTAGTAACGATAGGCATAATATCATCTAATAATAACAATCTAAACGCTAAAAAACTTTCTTAAACCTATCTTTGCAAAAAATAATATTATCTAAACGCTAAAAAAACTTTCTTAAACCTATCTATGCAAAAAATAATATTATCTAAACGCTAAAAAAACTTTCTTAAACCTATCTATGCAAAAAATAATATTATCTAAACGCTAAAAAAACTTTCTTAAACCTATCTTTGTAAAAAATAATATTATCTAAATGCTAAAAAAACTTTTTTAAACCTATCCTTAAAAATAATATTATCTAAACGCTAAAAAACTTTCTTAAACCAATCTTTGCAAAAAATAATATTATCTAAACATTAAAAAAACTTTCTTAAACCTATCTTTGCAAAAAATAATATTATCTAAACGCTGAAAAACTTCCTTAAACTTATCTTTGCAAAAAATAATATTATCTAAACGCTAAAAAAACTTTCTTAAACCTATCTTTGCAAAAAATAATAGATATTATCTAAATGCTAAAAAACTTATCTTACCTATCTTTGCAAAAAATAATATTATCTAAACGCTAAAAAAACACTCTTAAGCCTATCTTTGCAAAAATCCGCTCTACTTCACAGTTTGCAATGAGCATTGTCAGTAGTAAAATTGGGAACTCACAAAGAAACGGAAAAACTTCCGCGCATTGCATTTCAGGTCCATTTACCTCCATGATCTGGTTTTCAAAAGAAACAACTTTTCTTTGAACTAGTTTAATAATTTGTGGACTTTGGGGAAACGGCTGTGCGGCCTTTTTCATACAAATCTTAATTTTGGATTTGAGGCCAAAATACCCAACGAAATTAAATAATTACTTTTTTAATCAAAATGTGTAGCAATATCTAAATGAAATAGATTTTTGCATCACTTTAGGGGCAATTTGGAAATTTTTATTTGGGAGTTAATGATAATTAAAAATGATAATTTTGCTCTATTTATTACAGAAATATGAAGAAATGTATACATATTTAAAAAAAAAAGCAAAATGATGGGCTTAAATTTAAATTACAAACGACCGATTTACAAATTTGTCGTATATAAATTACAACTGATACCCAAGAAAAGGCTTTTTTAACTATTATTTGTTTTTTTTTATTTATTATATTATCACAGATAGGGCAAACATTTTTTTAAATTTTTAATTAACACACAAAAATTGCCACAGTAGCTACTAAAATCATGCAAAGTTGAATTTTCTAACCGCCTATATTTTATAATTTAAAATATAAAGAAATAAAGTAGCACATGTGTGAATTAGACATTAGCTATATCTTTTGATTAAAACCATAACTATTCAATTTGGTTATTTATTTTGGGTATTTTGGCCTCGAATATAAAATTAAGTTTCGCATGAAAAAATGTCATCGACTCCGTCCTCTTACTTCCGAAGATACTAAAACTATAACGTCACGATGGACTAGTATATATACATATATATATAACGATAATATTGCCGAAGAAGGGTTGGACAATTTATTAGGTTATTCATATGACGAAGGTCACTTCAGAGATAAATTATATATTTATAATTTCAACTGAATGCCGGCACTGAAATTGTAAAAACTAAAATAAAGACAATTAGATGTGCATATTAATTAGTTTCAAATGCCAAAATTATATAAAATATAATCAGATTTCCATCTTTCTATAAGCGTCTGCGTTTCCACAGTGTGTGGACGTTCCCAGTAAACCCAGCAAATTCAATTAAGTATTCCAAATGAACCACGTAGGTGGTTAATATTAATTAATAAGTTCAATTGAAAGCGTTTATTTCAATAATATTAACCTTTAAAATACCTAAGACTAATATTCTATTATATATAAATGAACGAAAAATTACACAATTCCCCACATTTAGATCTTTCTCTTTTTTTTAAATCAAGAAAAAAAAATCTGGAATTCTTTTGACCTTTGATAATATTGGTTCGTCTGGTAATTCTGAGATTACGAACCTACATTCTCTTCAGTTCTGTTCTAGAAATAATATCAGGTAGCTAAGGAAGCTGCAGTGGGCGTCTATTGGAATTGGAATGCTGGAAATAAATTTATTATATTTTGAGAACCCAAAATCTACGTCAACAGCCATTTGGGTATCTATGAATAAATTAAGATAAACCCACTGGTTCACGTAATGGGAGGGATAGATCACAAGGATCAAGGAAAGGTCTCGAGGGTTGGTATTTTAATTCAGCGGTAATACTCAAGTATCATCCTATAGTGAATTGGGGTATAATATTTTGGGATATAATCTTGGGTCAAGTTATAAAATAACGAAAAGAGAACCCGACCTTTGAAATCGATGGCCTTTTGCAAATTTATAATATAGACTATAGAGCCATTACCAAAAACAAATTCCAGCAACACGTGTTGGAATTATTGTAAGATAAACGAAGTATTCATTGCAGTAATGTGCATGTAAAGAACCATACTACTAGCGTCAGGAAAACTGATAAGTGGAGAAAAAGTCTTGGCACTACCAATGGATATTTGGAACATCAGAATCGACTTAGGTACTCCGGGAAGAGAAACAGAGGTCACCGGGTTTGAAAGGTGTAAGAGTCGCCAAGAATGAAAAAATTGGAGATATTTGAGAGGACTATATTCAAAGACTATCTACAATTCAGAACGGTAGGTAAATATTAGAAGTATGAGAAGTAATGTAACTTTCTTTGTAGCCGAAATTATTTTGCCAGTACCTAATGTCTTTAAATGTTGTATGATTCTAATTACAACCAACAGTATCAAAAGAATTCACTGTTACTGATGTCATGTTGCGTAGCTTTCCTCTTTAGCCTGTATTATGGCCAAACATCCCAGAATTATTTTTTTCAACCTGTTTAAATTGTGTATAGGGTTGAAAAAAACATCGTTGTATTAAGTCTTGAAAATGAAGGGAGCAGCAAACGATTTATTGGCTATTATTATCAAAGTCAATCATTTTTCTTTCTGTTGCATTTCGTGTTCTTTTGTTTCAATATTGACTACGATGCATTCCAGAGTGGGAGTTACTCTCAGTACAGCCTTGATGAAAAATCACCAGTCAGAATAGAAACGTTGCTTGTAATGACTTTAGATATGTTAATAAATTCGATATATATATATTTCTAAACCTTATTCAATCCCTAATCCCCCCCTGCTTCAGAATTCAGAATCACAACTTTCTGGGGATTCCAACATTCTAATGGTTCCAAGCAGTTGAAACTCTTGTATCTCATTATAAAAGAAAAACTATGTCATTATTTTTTATTTATTTATACCGCACAATTGTCTCAACTGCTCCCGTCTGGCGCCAGTGTGATACTATGGCATCCCCAAATGGGGTATGTTGTGAAGCTCAAAATAGTGGGGAGGGGAAAGAGGCGGGGAAGAGGAAGGTGGAGAAGTACCTGGCCATCCAGATCTGGTCACCAAACACGGCTAAAGCCATTTCAAGCAACGCTTGAATTCTGATTGGCGGTCTTAACCAGGGCGATACTGAGAGTATCTTCTACTCTGAAACGTGCCGCAAATATACTATATATTATTTTTTTAATACATTAATTGTGAAATAACACAAATTAATCAAATAAAATTTATTGCGCAGTCAACTGTCTTGTCCCTCGTCCACGCCGGCCATGAATGCTTTAATATTTTTAAAATCAAATAAAAATTGTTATATAAGTCGTTTGTATTGTTATTTAAAACGACCTGCAAAACGCTGAGAAATTTTAAAATCCTTTCTACTCATCAGAGCAATTATTCGTGCTTCATTGGAAACCCGTCATGACTACATAATCTGAGGCTGCGATTCTTGCTTTACTAGTCAGTAGTCAGTACTGTGAGTAGTAGGCGCGGGTGAATGAATGTGTTGGTTCGGTAGTACGCCGGGCGGCCGCGCCGTAGGCTCAGTACTTCCACCCCACGCTTGCGCCATACGATCCAAGGGAAACTGAACCTGAATAAAAAGTCTCATTTCTCGTGAACGTAATCCAATCAAATCTTCAACAGTTTTTAATGCTTTTTGCACGGGGGTGAGTTTTCCGCGAGTTACTGTTTTCATGCAAAACCAGAGGCCGTGCCACGGAGTAGCGCTAGTATTCCAACACACACACGTTTCAAATTAATATCATGGCGGACAATTCGATTAAATCTTACTACGGTTTGTAAGATCTGTTTGTAAGATTAAAGACATTTACAAACTTTTGAAACATGATTTCAATTGAGGAGATGTTTAAGTTCATTATAATTTATGAGACGGATGTTATATTTTGTAACGCACGCCTTGAATGTCATGTTTCAAAGTTATACACACAATTATAATATGCATTGGGTACACATGTGAGCAATCAAAAACTTATAAATAATATATGTATTAGCATTAAAACATGAAATGTTGTGAGGATTTGTAATTTTTTCTTTTTGTTAGTATCGAAAGTTTTGTATTTCAAATGTTTAAAAAGTTAACAATTCATTTTCAATAGTTAACTTAGGGGAGAATTAATTATATTTTAATAAAGAAACTAGGTCAAATGTGCAGTAAATTAAATGAAATCGACCCCAAAATATTTCATGAACCCCGCGAACCGTCAAAAGTAGATTCTGAACTGCGGACAGAATTCCCCGAATGAATCACAGTTTAATTGGCCACTTGCGCGCTATAACAATATTCGTAAGCACTGATAACACGAAATGAAATTAACAAATAGATGCTAGCTGTAATCTGCCATGGACCACCTGAGCAGGCAATAAATCACTCGCTCTCATCTGCACATTTGTGTTATTCGTGTGGATGTAAGAAGGGTATTTAAGGTGATACGTTAAGGGTAGGTTGATTGTCGGCAGTCGCAAAGACTGGGTGTGGACTAACCTTCCTTGAAAAGAAGCATCCACTTCCCTCACTGTCACACATTAACGTCGACTGCTCACAGATCGAGGATACTTATCGCACTTTTAACAGTTTCTTTAAAATGATGTACGGAGCAAAGATGGCGCGGCGGACTGTACCCTGTTCCCCCCCTATCGTCTATCGATTGGCGGAGGCGCCGCGTGACGTCACGGACCCGAGCGCCGCCCGGAAACATTCGGACTTTTCCGGACGCAGGCGTCCTCGGCAGCCTCGACTCGGCTAGAGCGTGTGGCGTACACCGTGTGTGGTGTAGATAGGAAATTGGGAATGTGCATTCGGGAAAATGCACTCGCACGGCCCCGCTACACACTGCACACTGCACACTGCAAAGGGAGGACTATCTGTACCTCTGCCAAATGGGATGCATTGTGCTCCGGCTCGATCATTAGAAACCAATTACTATGTCAACATCGGAGATTCTATCGTATCGGTTTCAATATTCTCAATCAATTCAAGTTATTAGATAATATTATAGCTGTAAAATTGAATAGGGATCTCTTTGAACGGATAAACAATCATACAATGTAGGCCTGAGTCATGTAGTTTATGTCTAAGAAATTAAAAATACTAATATCGGTTGAGCCTATGTCTGCAACTCCGGGTCAATCAATCAATGAACTCTAGAATTTTGCTTTGAATGTGAGGTTCTTTTTCAATGTTGGAAGTGTTTGTTTTTGGGTAAATCAACGAATCTATAACATAATATTTTAATCTACAATATATTATTATTTTCATTTTACCGAATCCGGTCCCAGGGTCATTATTTATAGTAGAATCTTAAGAGGGTATTACCAGAGAAAACCGGAAATTATTGCTTTTTAAATCAAAGTCTAGACGCATTGACTATAAAAAAATATATAATTTAGAAAGATAGCTAGTTTATCTGGTAAACGCATTTTTAATATACTAAGGTTATACCGTTGGTCTTGGCTGTTATTATACAACACAATTTCAAATCATATAATCATACAGCAAAATAAATCAATACATAATCTAGTTCAGCTATTTTTCAGAATTTTATTTTTGGTTACATTAAAATCATTAAAAAATAAATCTGACAACGTATTTTGTAACAAAAATACTTCAGTTTTTCTATTTATTTAAGATCCTTACAAACTTAAATATTCAGATTTTTTTTGCACTTATTTTTTTAGACATGATTAAAAAATCATAAATGATGATCAAAAAATACTCACAAGAAACACACGATATTTAATAATTTATCACCGTGCGTTTCGAGCATTTTTATTGCTTATTTGAATGTAGGTATATATTAAAGCAAGTTTAAAATGAAATAAATCGACATAAAATTTTTAATTTAAAAAAATTGTTACGGGGAATAATAGATCGTTCTCATCGGAACCTCCCTGTACAGTTGCAAGCATTTTTAAACTTTTATTCTCAGCCGCTGGTTCAATGGCTCTTAATCACGTGAATTTCGCTAGCCGTAACTTCTATGATAACATATTTTGAAATTTCTTAGGTACATTGTTTAAAAACGTAATATGAGTTATTCATGTGTAAAATTACATGTACATACGGTAAAAACTCCGTGTCTTTGAGCCGAGGTGATTGGGAGTGAGGGAGTTGAAATTTAATATACATACTGGGGACTGGAATATTCTGCATCAGTGTTCCTTTTTGTTAAAACTCAACGAAAGAGGTTATTCAACCGCGAAACTTTTCGTTTCCAAGTCGGGCGGCTTTTTCTTGTCTCAGATAAGGAGAAAAATCTTCAAATCTTTTGTAAGCACTCTTTTGTATGAGAATATCTTTGTGTAACTTCATAGGTTTTGAACATAATATCATTTTAGACAATATCGAATCAAATATCTAGTTAATTTATGGCGCTTTCCACGTATTTTTACTTTTTGCCTATATTTCCTTTGTTAAAATAGATTGATAATTTTGTTGTAAAATACTGGAATATTAAAAGAAAAGTTATCAATTTCACACAATTTCATAAATTAATTCAATTCAACCTTTGGAATAACAAGGTTCCATCTGTTGCAGAAACGTCACGTGGTTATTTATTTATTTATTTGAGACACAAACAGGATATGTATAGAACATTCTTGTTGGTAATATAAAACAAAATTAAATACAAATATAAATATCCCTAGACTGTGTCTGCAGTAAGCATATTTGCATGTACACAGAAACAAACACATAAAAAAAACAATGTCAGTATTTTTATACTTAACTAAAAAAACTTAATTATAATAATAAAAAAGAAAGAAGAAAAAATCTAATAAATAGAAAATGTTTATGAAAAAATAATAAAACAACAAACAATCTTTTATTTTTATTTTTTAGGTGCACAAATTGTGGAGATACTTTTTGAAACAAGTTATATTATTTACAAAATATCTATGATAGTGTGATGTTATGGGATCTTTGGTAAGCTCCTTAGAGTTCATTATCGCACGACATTAAAGCAACAGATGGAACCTTGTTATTCCAAAGGGTCGACATCTCTGCGGTTCTAAATATACTAAAAACTAAGTTTTTTTATGAATTTAATCCGAAGATATTTTTTTTACCTTAAAAAACTTATGAAATATTATAACAAGTAAATTGTTCATTACCTACTTTAGGAGGGTAAGGGCAAGTTGTTTCACAAATTTTTTAATGTGAATACCGCACATGAGTCTCAATTGACAGTGAAACGAGGAGAAGGAAGACGGGGAAAGTACTTTACTATTCAAATCTGATCTCCAAACACGGCTAAAACCATTTCAATGAAGCCATTTCATTTCTGAGTGGTGGTTTTATACCAGGGCTTATATTATACCGAGAGTATCTTCCACTCTGGAACGTGCCGCAAATATACTATATATTATTTTAAATTATTAAATTGTGAAAATTACACAAATTAATGTAATTTTAAAATTTACTTGCGCACGCCGGGATCTGAACCCGCGTCTACTCATCGACATCAAGAGCCTTACCCATCGACCACGGAGGCCATCATCTCTGAAAAGGTTTGATCATTGATCAGTTGTTTCGTTTAATTGAAGTAGTAACTGAACTTGAATAGAACTTTCACAGAACTTGAATGAATCGTTTTAATTCTATAAAACAACTGGCCCTAAGACTTAGCTCGAGCTTTTTTTTATAGTGAATACCTCACAAGAGTCCCACTGCGTCTGGAGCCAGTGAGACTATGGCATCCCCAATTGGGGGATGTTATGAGGCTGAAGTATGCGGGGAAGGAAAAGAGAGGAGGCAGAGAAAGGTTGGGAAGTACCTGGCTATTCAGATCTAGTCAATAAACACGGCTAAAGCCATTTCAAGCAACGTTTTAATTCTGAATTGTGGTCTTACACCAGGGCGATACTAAGAGTATCTTCCACTCTGAGCTTCTAATATTACTCGATATATTATTAAATTAAGAGGATAGACTTTGAACCACACGCGGAACACCCGCGTCTGTCATTCTGTCCCGCTCACAATAAGCTCACGCACACTTACAATACATACGAATGCGAAATGTGCGAATGAGATAACGCTCAAATATACCTTCAGAAATCGCTCGAAAAGGGGTTTATGGAGAATACACTTTTCTACACCGAAACTTTCATGAAATTGAAATTTAAAAAAAAATATATTTTTTAGAAAGAAGAAGCTACGTTGGTAGCTTTTTATAATTTTATAATTCTTTATCAGAGTTGAGTTAGCAGCACTTTTTCTTTAAATAATATTTTTTGATAAATCGTACATGTTTGACAGTGAATGTTTACGTTAATACGAAACGCATCGAAAATTCGAAAACATACCGACATAGGTTTCACCCTCTAAAAGGCAGTATAAAAAATATTCATTTTGTGCAATTTTCGATGTAGAAAAGTGTTTTTTCCCGGGCGTCCTTTTTGTATGGGCCGAAAAGCGAAGTCTATCATCTTAATCATTATGTTCTGAATGTTGTCGTGAAGTTAGTTTGACTTTTATTTTCCGTTTCTTAAAAATTGATTCGATGATGTAACTACAAAATTTTATTTCATGTATTGTAATCCTTAAATTTATCAATCACACACGACGAGTTTCGTGATTGGAAATCTTTCTCAATGTCTTATTTGCCGGTAAAATATAAAATCAAATTTAACGAACTTAAAAATGCCTCCTCTGCACTAATATCGATCTCAAATACGGACTTTTGATGATACTCGTGGCAAGGTAGATGTAATCGATACGGACAGTATTATTAGATCTCGTCAATCGGTTCTGTGCGAGTAAAACTGTACAAAGAACAATCGGAAGTATCAAAAATATAATGACCTGAACCTGAAAAAATTATGTGAAAATGGCATAATTCCCATTTGATTGATCCTAAAATAATCGAAGTTTTATCAAAATCAGATGAGGACAATGCACAAGTTTAACATTGCGCAGCTTGATTTCACTTTATATTTAAGGATTTCTAATTGTACTGTAAACTTATATGTCACAAAAAAGTGATGAAATTTTTTTTTAAATGATTGTTTAGGTTATGTTATGGGCTGTTTTTCAGTTTTTTTTTCATCACTTTTAATGATTTTTTTAAGGAGTTGTAAAGTTGCATGATTCTGAGTTATCATGAACCAATGAATGTTCGTACACGGAGAAAAGTGTTATTCGAAAAAACGATCATTTTAATAGTAAAAACGGGACTGAAGTTCTTACTAACAAATTAACAGGGTTTCGATGTTTATTGGCGGGAACATGTAAGAATAATTTGTTGGTATACGTAATTTCGTACATATACCAACAAATTATTCTTACATTTTCCCGCCAATAAACATTGAAACACTGTTAATTTGTTCGTAAGAACTTCAGTCCCGTTTTTAACCGTTTTTACTATTAAAATGATCGTTTTTTCGAATAACATTTTTCTCCGTGCGATATCGATAAAATTAACATTCTCTATAAAGTAGGGTACCATAAGCACCTTACTTAAAAAGTGAGAAGAAAAAAACGTCTCTTGTAAATTTTTTGTCGGTTACGATCTTTTGGCGATCATGGCTCGATATATACATTTTTTTATTATTTCAAATATACTCAGGATTTGCTGGTTATGATCCTCCGGGTACGTGCCGTTACACGCTGTATTTACAGAAGGTTTTTTTAAGAATGTGGGACGCACCTAAAATTTACTTACGTGGCAATATGTATTATTTTATTTTCATGAATCGACGTGCGACACAGCGACATAATATATGTTTTATTCCACGAATGTTGGTACCTATAAATAAATATTTACCGTTGGTATTTAGTATATAATTTGTTTTTTATTTAAAGAAAGCCAAAAATTCTATAAGCTGACCATGTAAGGCCTCATCTACGCATCATGTTATTGTGGGCACAACGGCTATGGAAGCACCTTGATGGTGGACCAGAATTTTTTGAGGAAATGAAAACCCAGACTGTCACTCAGTGGGGTCTTCAATGTGATGGGCAATTCATACGTTGGCCGATTGCCACTCAAGTTTCCACCTATTTTCTGGTGTGAGAGGTAATCAGAGAAGCCTCTCTCCTTCCATCCATGGTTTTCGATACTTCAAGCGGCATGCCGGGTGAGAGACGACATCACTAATTCTACAGGTTTATATATTTCTACAATTCCTTCTTGTATTACCTCAGTTACAGTGAAAATCTTTTAACATATCTATTTATTATAAGTTTTAGTGAGAGAGACATACAAGATTTTACATTTTAAATAGTACTGAATACAAGGCCGTAGCCAGGGGGGATCAAGGAGATTGATCCCCCCCCCCCCAACACAAAAAATTCTGAAACTTATTTTAGAGGTACTATCATGATTCCACTTTTGGATCATTTGATTGATCAGCTTCGTTCGAGATTCCAAAATCATAGGTCCACATTTTAATTCCGTCTGTGTGTTGCAAAGACCAACTTAATTATCAAGAAGGAGCTCTACAAAAAATATTTGGAATGGGACTCTGTAAAAGCTCAATTAGAAATGTGGAGAATAAAATGGTTGGAAAAATCTGAACTAAATGGACATGTGCTATTGAAGCTCTCGGAGAATGCAACCAGGCCTTATTTCCAAACATTCACAAACTTTTAAAAATCTTGGCGACACTGCCTGTTTTCACAGGTACCCCTGAGGTCCTAGCACACTCGATCGATAACGATCGATAGTATAACTATCGGTAACTTCTCATCGTTCTCTAGCATGACTAAGTGACAGTTCACAATGACCAAGTGTCCTTAATATATTCGACATCAACTGTTGTTTGTACGTTAGCGATGTGCAGTTGTCCTAGGGAACGACGAGAAGTTACCGATGGTTATCCTATCGATCGTTATCGATCAAGTGTGCTGGGGCCTCTGAAAGGACTTTCTCTTCTCTGAACGCCTCAAAACCTATTTAAGAAATGTCACATGCCGGGAAAGACTAAACGGTTTGACGTTAATGTCAATCCACCGAAGAATTGACATTGACACTTTGACACCGAGGAGGTAATTAATTTGTTCGCTGCAAAAAAAGCAAGAAGACTAAATTTAATTTTGTAATTATAAAAATATACGATAATATTGATACGTAACACCTTTTAGTTTCTTTTATTAAAAGGAAGGAAACC
Organism: Limnephilus auricula; assembly: GCA_951813805.1. Taxonomy (NCBI): domain Eukaryota; kingdom Metazoa; phylum Arthropoda; class Insecta; order Trichoptera; family Limnephilidae; genus Limnephilus; species Limnephilus auricula. The sequence goes on along the minus strand of OX638388.1, from coordinate 17,244,152 downwards.
GACCATGTTCCAAGTGCAAAAATTCGAGGAAAACGATTTTGGGTTCCGGATAGAATCAATTAAAGCTAGGGACTGGCGTGCAGATTCACTCTTAAGCTAAAACTAGCTTAGTGTTCCGAATGATTTGTCAAAATTCCAGTAGCGGATAAATCTTCTGACGCATTTCGAAGAAAATCGTTCTAATGTTTTGAGTGGAGTTAAAATTTTTGTTTCAAACCATACCCATGTTATTGAGATTAACACTTATTATCGCATGCAAATTCACTCGTTTTTTTATTCAGAATGTAACGATTAATTTCCAGTTGTGGATACATCTGCTGACACATTTCGAAGGAAACCATTGGAAGTGCACTCAAAATCTATAGTTGCAAGAAAAACCGTGTGTAACTATAATATAAGCTTATGGACGTGCCTGCTAAGTATGTGTTCTAAATGTAAAAAAATCGAGATGCGATTTTGTCTGGCTACGGCCTTGACTGAATAATGTATATAATTTAGTTTCAGCTGGCGGCATATATGTAGATTCCCATGTAATTTTACGCAATCCACCATGATTATAAATACTTTGAAAATCCAGAAACATTCAATTCAGAGAGTTTTACCGAAGAAAATCAACCTAAAATAAGACCGCCGACCTGCCTTTTGGAGTGGGTCATACAAACTGCATAGTTACCGGTCAGTGGCCGAGTTGGCATCGCGTTTGGGTCCCACCCAGGCGTCCCGTGTTCAATTCCTCGGCTGGCTAAGTCCTCCATCACGACTCAAGCGCATTTTCCGCTTACTGTGGTAGTAGTAGAAGTTTTTATAATATTGCCAGGTTTTACGCAATGCGGGAATATTTGTCTTTCTTTTTTAAAAAAATCTTTAGTGTTATTAACGGTGGATTTAATTTAAATATATACCTATCTCTTCAGTGTATGATATTGCCCTTTTTTAATGAGTTAAAACTCAAATTGTAATATTTTAATTAATGAAGACAATATTAGCGAAACTCAAGAATCTTGCAATCATAGATAAAGATAGCAGCCAATAAAAATATGCGTTAAGAACATGAAGATTGTATTGGTAGTTCTCAGTCGAAGTGTGATACAGTTAAATATGAGCGAATCGGATAGGGACACATTAGCTTAGTTGGTAGAGTTGCGGCCTGGAAAGCCGAAGGTCCTGGGTTCGGGTCCCAGATGTGACCGTATCTTTTTCTGTTTCAGATTTTCGATTGAGTTTCTCTAATATTGTCTTCATTAATTAAAGTATAATATTGTGTTACAGGTTGATCAAATAGAGTTATAATAGGCGGGTTCATGGATTGATGCGTGTCTAGATCTTGGCCGCGGATGCGTTTGCCCACTTACTGTGTAGAGAGCCGAATTGGGAGACACTGGTTGACGGAGACCATTTGACCTCTCCAGCAGCACTCTATCGACCCATCACTCCATCGCCTTGCACCGCAGTGGAATGGATGGATTCATACGTCCATTACTCCCTGACCAATTTACCTCCAGATCCTTCTTACCCCATTATACCCTTTTTCCCTTCCCAGAACTTTGTCTCCTTACTTTCCTTAAAAAGATTATCCATTCAGTATCCCTAAAGATACCATAGACCCTGTGGGAAATTATTTTCCTCGAAGCCAATAAACAATATGCATGCAACTTGTTTGTATTTTTTGGGCATAAACTATGTAACAATTTCTAAGCATTTTTTTTTAAGAGTTTTATTTCTCATGTACATTTGTTACTTAATTTTTATTTATCTGCTACCGGTTTCGATACACATGTCTCATTCACTAGCAACTAGCAATATGTACATTTTTTTTAACATTAATTCCACACAGTAGGCCCTGAGGAAAATTATTATATATCATCTATGAAGATGCTGTGTGGAGGGTCTATTTGAGGAGAGGAAGAAGTGCACGGCGAAAAAATTTATTCTAAAATACGATCATTTTATTCGTAAAACGGTTAAAAATGGGACTGAAGTTCTTACGAACAAAATAACAGGGTTTCAACGTTTATTGGCGCGAAAAAGTAAGAATAATTTAATTCTAATAAATTTATTCTTACATTTTTTCCGCCAATTAACATTGAAACCTGTTAATTTGTTCGTAAGAAGTTCAGTCCCGTTTTTAACCGTTTTACGAATAAAATGATCGTATTTTAGAATAACATTTTTCTCCGTGTGAACATGGGTCTTGAAGAGACCCATGTTGTAGGAAGGAGGAAACACAGAGGCCGGCAAATCATTCCACAGCCGAGCTGTTGAACTCAAGAACGAGTCGGAGAAGCGACCCGTTTTCGTGTGATAAATATCAACCGTGTACATATTTTGGGCGCGCGTTTGGCGTGTTTCCCGACTATGCACCGGTGCCGAGGGGATCAATGACGCTAGTTCCTCAGAGCATCTTCCATTGAAATACCGGTAGAACAAGGATAGCATTCCTACACGACGCCTGTGCTCTAAAGATTGCAAACCGTTTGTTAAAACTGGAGAATCTATCAAACGGACCGCCCGTTTCTGCACAGAGTCGAGGGTTTACATGTGAAAAACTCTTCAAAAACAAAATAATATTATGTAGTTTTAGGAAAGTGATAATGTTTTATTTCAGATTTGTTTAACTTTTTTGAAAATGAAAAAGTCACGGGACCCGCCTGCATTAAATTAGCCATACATTATATAAATTACTTTTCCCCTAGTTCCCCGAGTCGCGTGGGAAACTATAGAGGAACCCGTTAACTGTCTAGCTGGGTGAAACTTCTTAAGATTTAACTAGGATAAAAATAGAAGCAACCGTACTTAACAATAAATTATGGGTTTGACCATTGATTTTTTTTCTTTATTCATACACGGAGAAAAAAATTATTCTAAATTACGATCATTTTATTCGTAAAAACGGTTAAAAACGGGACTGAAGTTCTTACGAAGAAATTAACAGGGTTTCAATGATTATTGGCGGGAACATGTAAGAATAATTTGTTGGTATACGTAATTTCGTACGTATACCAATCAATTATTCTTACATTTTCGGCCAATAAACATTGAAACACTGTTAATTTGTTCGTAAGAACATCATTCTCGTTTTTAACCATTGTTACGAATAAAAAAATCGTATTTTAGAAAAACATTTTTCTCCGTGTAAAATATTTTTGTGTACAGTTTTTTTTTGCATGTTTTAATTCATCCTCATTATAAATTTAAGTCCTCCTTTCTTCGTTAGATAGGTAGTTATGATTTCAACAGTCTATAAATGTACCACGGCCTCCGTGGTTGAGGGTAACGATCCTCAGCTGCGACTCCGGAGACAGACGGTTCAAATCCCGCCGTGCGCAACTAAATTTAGTTGAATTAAGTACCTACCTATGTTTGCGGCCCGTTCCAGAGTGAAAGATACTTTCAGGATCGTCCTGGTGAAATACCACCACTCAGAATCAATACGTTGATTAAAACGGCTTTAGTCGTGTTTGGCGACCATTTGAATAGCCAATAGGTATTAACAGCGTCTTCCACCCCTCCCCACCACCTTAAGAGGAACCACTATGAGGTACTTTGGTACAAACATTTAAATTGGGATTTGAGGCCAAAGTACTCGACCAAACTGAATAATTATTTTAAAATCAAAAGTTATATATACATATTTATATATATTTTTTTTATATAAGAAAAACTCTCTTTTTAACTTTTGAAGGTTATTCCCATCAATGTAATATATCATTGAAGAAGAATATAACAATAATAATCTATTTTTTTTAATATGAAAATGTACAAGGCACAGAAAAATAATAAAAGATAATGGTCGCAACTAGGACTCGAACCCAGAACCTTACGTCTACCAATTGGGCCACTGCGATCTATTATGAGACTGTCATAATTGCCAACTTCGTATTTCAAATTTCAGAATTAAAATAAATTAATTTAAATATAACTGTAATTATATAATATAAATGTAAGGTTCTGGGTTCGAGTCCCAGTTGGGACCATTATCTTTTATTATTTTTCTGTGCCTTGTTCATTTTCAAATTTAAAAAATATATATTTTTATTGTTATCTCCTTCTTCAATGATAGTTATATATTTATTTACTATTAATTAATGCCGATTAATGGCCTTTACATAGCAATAACAATAATTTGAAATATGGATACAGAATATACACAGTTAATAATATGTATATTAAAAATATAAATTAGAAAATTACAAGTGCATGGGAGTTAGATGAAAAATTCATATGACAAAAAATTTAAAAAGTAAGTTTTGTAGTAACAACATAAAAGTACAAATAGTACGCTATTATAAATACAAGAATGAAGAAAAAAAACGAAAAAAAGAAAAGAAAAATACACCACAGGTACATACATATATACATACAAGATATTTTGAAAAGTAGATACTTATGAAGTCAGTTCTTAAAAGTACAAAAATAACTTCGTAAAGTACGAAATAAAAATTATTATGGCAAATATCTAGTAGGACATGTTAAATTTTGTTTATTTATGATTGAAATTATAATATGTAAGGTATTTTCCTGATTTTAGAAGAAACTTTGTCTATCATTTGTGAGTTAATGATAATTTTTTTTTTAATTTGTCTCACTGTGCAAATGTAATAAAATATAAGATAAAAATATACGAGGATTGATTGATAAAAGCATTTTAATGGGTTTAATTAAACACGACCGGTTTACTTAGGAACACAAATTTTTAGCTTATAATTTTTAAATTTCGGCCCTAAATACGCTTTTTTACATAGTTTTATTAAATATTTAAATAATACGTAGGGTAAAATTTTTTTTTGTCGAAGTTATTTAAATTCATGAATAATTGAATTCTTTGATGGCATATATTTTATAAATTTATACACAAATAATTAAAGTAGCACATATCCGTACCAGATATTTCCTATAACTTTTGATTTAAAAAAATATCAGTTTGGTAAGTGTTTTGTCCTCAAATCCAAATTTAAATTTTGTATGAAAAAGGACTCGCAGTCGTTCTTCTTAAGCCTCACAAAATACCCCACAATACAGTTGGGGATGCCACAGTCTCACTAGCTCCAGACGGTTGGAAGCAGTTAGTTGGGACACGCAGTACTCACATAAAACATTATCTCATGGATTATTCGTGAAAAACGGAACTAGGAACACGATGATATTAATTTCATAACAAGCGTTTATTCAAGTGTCATTTTCCATTGTGCATGTACAATTTTCGTTAGTGAAACTAAAAAATTCAAGCCAAAGAATTGTGCTGAAATTTGTAGAATTACGGGATTATTTTAGGTTAATTATAATTCTTTTTATATTAAAGAGAACTATTTAGGTCGAGGGAGATGGAAAATTCTCAATTTTTTTAAAAACAAAACTATGTTTGATGATTTTTTTTTCTCCATTTAAATACAAACCAAGAACCTATTATGGGTTCATCCTATTATATCCTATTTTAGGAGCATACACAAACTAATAACCTAAAGAGGTTCGAAAATAATGACCGCCAAAAGAGCAACAATTTTAAGATTAACCAAATATATATTATTTATTTTTATTTTTAACTTAAAGAGTTAAACCTCAAATTTTAATATTTTAATTAATGAAGATAATATAAGCGAAAGTCAATCAAAACAGAAAAATCAGAAAAAGATACGGATACATCTGGGATGTATCCGTATCTGGGATGTCCCAGATGTATCCGTATCTTTTTCTGATTTTTCTGTTTCGATTGATATATATATATATATTTTTTTTTTTACCAATTTACGTTGGTGCACAAATTTATAAATTTAAAAATGTAAATTAAAATTCGACCAAAAAACTATTTTTTTTTCATATTTCATCTTTTTTATTTTCTAATTCATTATATTAACACAGTAATAAGGAAATGATGAATTATTTTTTGTTAACAATTAATGCCTCTAAAATCATGCAAACTTTAATTCGTCAATTGCCTATAAATATCATAATTAAAAACATAAATAAATAAAGTAGCACTTATCCGTACTTGATATTTGCGATACTTTTGGATTACATTTTTTTAATTTAGTTTGCTTGGTCATGTAGCCTTAAGAGGAACGGCTGCGCGGCCGGTTTCATACAAAAGGTAGTTTTGAATTTGAGGCCACAATTCCCAACCAAACTGAAAAATTATTTTTGTAATAAATAGGTATGTATGTATATAGGGTAAGTTTTATCTAGGTCTTGGCGGCGGATGATCTAGACACACTGAACCCTAGATTCCTACCCAACCCTCATACCTTTTTCTTTCCCAGAACTTACTCTCCTTCCTTTCCTTAAAAATATCCTTCACACAGCATCCCCAAAGATGACATAGGCCCTTTAGGGAAATTATTTTCCTCAGGCCTCCCGTGTGGACCTAATGTAAAAAAAAAGTCAAATATCTATCTCGGGCAGGAGCTACTTTTTTTTGGTTTTTAAATGATGACGTATAGGTAATTAAAGAAATCAGTTTTCGTTCATTTTGGAAACAACTTTGGAATTTTTTTGTGAGTTATTTATAATTAATAAACAAAAAATCTGCCTAGTCCTTGGATTTAATATAATGAAAAAAGAAATAAAGAAGTGTTAAAAGTGCGTTTCTTTGGGTAGTAATTTTAATATATAAACGACAAGTTTTTGTTCCTATTTAAATAGGCAATTTGTAATTTAAATTTACATCCATCAAAATTGTTTTAAAAATATATATATTTTCATTTTTATATTTCATCACATTTCAAACAAAAAATGGTATTATTATTTTTTTTAATACTTACATACTCGCAAATAATTGTTTAAGTTGCCTCTAAAATCATAAAATATTAAACATTTTAAAAGCCTATATTTTATAATTTAAAGCAAAAACATATAAAATAGCTCCTGTTCGAATTGGTGTTTGATATACCTTTTGATTACAAAAATAATTTTTGAGTTTAGTTGGGTATTTTGGCCTCAAACTCAAAACTACGTTTTGTATGAAAATGGCTCCGCAGTCGTTTCTCTTAATTGCCTTAGCCTGATCTGTATCCTTTTTCCAATGTTTTCCGATTAGGTACGCGCCTCTGCTATGTGAAGTGTCTGTCTTTATTGTGTCGAAATCTTGGAGGAAATATTATTTACATTAATTAATAAAAAAAATTATCACCCTTGGTTTATAAATAGCCAATATGTATTATCTTTTTAACGTTAAAATTTGATATTTAAAAAAATACGTAATTCTAAAAAGTCGGGAGAACAGTATATATTTGCAAAATCTTTATTATTATTAAGTGGTTATATCGTTTCACCTATAGATAGGTACCTGCATATTGTTCTCAAGATGAATTTATTATTCTTTGATTAAAAATTATCTCGTGAATTTTCAACTACTAGCAACCAACAAAACATTTCGCAAAACAGTTAATTCATGGTGGGACATTGAAAAAAATATTTCATTACAACTAAAGGCATTGATGAGCGTGTCAAAGACATATTTAGGTAACGTGAAAGCAGTGCGAGACATGGAAGTTTGTATCTACGTAAACACTACGAGAACTTATTCATACATCTCTGTTCATTGTTGGTGCTTTGACCTGTAACTTTAAATGCACATTGGTTGTACGACAATTTTGTGTTCATTATGAAAAGATGGTTTCCGCCCAAGAGGCCGATGATTTAAATATCTTCCACCTACGGAAATTCTTAGTTCGAGGCGCTGCAGTATTGGATCGGGTTTCAGGTTCCATGCAACGCCACCCACTCTTTTCTTAAGTACTTCAGGTAATGTGATGAGAAGGGGGAATAAGAAAAACGGATTTTCAAAATAAGGTTTCTTATGTCAGAACTTCTTCTGACACCTATAAGAAACCCTTCACATTAATTTACAAATATCAACTAACTTTATCAAGATTTCATCCCTTATAAGCGCCAAGTTGACATAGAAGTTGTATCCTGAACTTTTAGATTACACGGGAATCGATTGTACAATGTTTTAAATAGCGTGCACTTTTGCCTAAAAGAAAATGAATGCAAGTGTAATTTTGTAGTGATGTGTAGTGTAGGAGTAGTGTAGGCATGCTGGTGTGTAGTATGTAGTAGAGGTTGTGGAGTAGTAGGTAGTGGAGAGGAAGAAGTAGAAGTAGTTAGTGGAGGTGCCTACCTTCCTGCGGCCGCAGCAGAGCATGTTGCGCGCGCGCGAGCTACCGCCACCGGAGCTTGCCTTGAGCCTGGCCAGCTTCCGCCACTGCATCGGGCCCGGCCTGCGGGGCGCTGCTCAGGCGGGGCCCGCTCCCCCGCATCACTGCACCTGCCCCTGCCCCATGGGCCCCTTACCGCCCGGCATGCATGCTCCGCTCTCGCTTTACTCTCGCTGTCCACACTACCGTGCAGTGTGCACTCGCCACTCTACACTGTACACTGAACACCGTACAGTGTGCCCGCGCCTAGCCAAATCGATATCCTAGTCTCGGAGCGAGCAGCGAGCTGCGAGCCTAGTCTACACTCGGCGCTGAAGACTTTACAACTCCGGATTCAGTCGATCGCATGGTTTCCACTTATGATTACTAGATGTTCACTTTGAACGGTCCCGAGTCACTCAGATGCGATTATCCCGGATGAGCGGGAAAGGAAACCAAAATGTATCCGCCACGAACACAGCGGAACAACGCGGAGGCCGTTACGATCTTTACGCTTTACGTGAAGGCGACACTCTTGGCAAACACTCGGCTTCACTCGGATACCACGTACGGCAGTAGGGGTCGCGTATCCCGATCAATTACTAGAAACATGATTGATAATCTGCCTTACTTCAATTTTATCCTAATGTTTGATGGCCTATTGGTTTTCCGAGCGTTTCCCCTCCCAGGCTCGAGTGAGGCGGAGAAGGCCGATGCGGGCCGAACTTTGCCGAGCGTGCCCCACCCTTGGATTTTCCCCCACCCCCCACTCCCCACCCTCCCGCCTTCCATCCGCGGCGCATCGACGGAAAGAAAAGCTCTCCCGAAGTACATGCGCCAATAACATACATAATATACATTGCCTTAACTACTTCCTGGAGCCGTACAATGTCAATAATTGGTACTGTATAACATAATAAAACTTTCGTCGAGTCCAGTCTGTGGACTACATTTTTACTAAATTAATTTCCAATTTTTGACAACATTCGATGATATAAGTATAATATTTTGACGTTGAATAAAGCAGGGAAGCGAAGAGTTAAAAGAAGAGGAGGTCAAATCATTTTTCTTAAAAATATTGGACGTATTCTCGTTTTTTCATATTCCAGTGTGGTTTGGCCGAAGCACAATTATTAAGGTGTTCATAATAATAAAATTCATTTTTTTAATTTTTGCTTTACGTAATTAATGCATGTAAGTAGGTATTTAGGTGTGTCCTCTTATCGAAGCGGAACATGTAGCATAAGAAATGAATATCATACTAAACGGAACCTTTTGTCTACGAGAACATAAGTAGTTTAAGATGCATGCTGTTTTACCGTTTGGTTATTATTGTTTACGTTTACCACTAGATGTACCTGTGTTGTCTTTTCAATTACAACATTATAAATGAAGTTCTGAAAGCCTTTAAGGAAAACTGGAAAACTCGACTTATCTACTATTTTGATACATGATTAATTTGAAGCAGCGTATTGTTAGGATCTTCAACAAGACTAATTTTAGTCATCAGAAAAGGCCAACGATATAAGTGGCAACTTTATGATTAATTCACTCTTTCATTTTCTTCATAATATTTGGAATGATTTTAGAGGGATTTGAATTCCTTATTGAAGGAAAATATCCCATTTAAAAATGATCACTATTAGGCGCTCCGCTGACGAGGCAACTGAAAACCAACTAAAACCGGCTGTTTTCTCTGTCTTGATTGGTCAAAAAGCTTGTTTAACCATAGACGAAGAACAATCAGCTGACAGCTGGCAACTAGCAACGGCCGGCCAGGGCAATCAGCAGTGCAAGTCGCAAGTCACCGCTTGCGTTACCATTGACAACGGGTGTTTGAGTGATTGTGTAGTGTGCGGGCCATCACATTGTCATACAAAGACCGTTGGCAGTTGAGAGTTTTCAGTCGCCTCAGTGGGCGGAGGCGCTTATAAGCAGGATGCCTGATTCATGGTAACCAAAATATTTAACAATCTCAGAGTGGGTACTATATAGAACACAAATCTCACAGATTTCATTTTTCGACGGTCCGAAAGATAACATAAGAATAAAATTTTAGTAGAAGTTTATCTCCCAATTATTGGTGATACCTTACCATTTAGAAATCCCAAATAGTTCTGAGGCCTTTTGAAGGGGGGAATGGATGGTTTCCTGTTAGGGGGAGAAAACATCGTCGATGCCAAAGACCCAATCATTCAAAAAGGGATCGAAATGACAATGTAGTCTCTTTCAACGGAAGGAATCTGCCCAACAAGCCTTGATATGCTCGATGTAACCTCATGTGATCAGCTAAGTAACGAAGGCTCCGCACCTATAAACAAGAGATAAATTAAGTTATATTAATTAGATAAATAATGCTTACCCTTTACAAATCACGAGTGCGCAAAAGTGAGTAAAAGTAAATTTAATTTGTTAGCTTCTTTCACCATTTCAAAAATTTAAGAGGAAAACGGTCGCCGAGAAATTTGTGTGGCGGCCTACCTAACTTGCACAGCAGGATCTACATATAGGTATATACGTCGCCTGCCCGGCGCCGCTGCACCTACCTTATTCGCCACATGCTCGAAAGGTGTGGAATCTTCAATATGCGACACACAGCGCTGCGCCAAAATTTCGGGAATGTTCCAGCGTGGGCACATTTCACCTGCCGTTCTCGTACCGGCCAGGCTCGGCCTATAAGGGCTCGAGCAAGCCAAATCAGGCAGTCGTTCTTAATCAGTCTCAGTCAACGCAGTACTCACGCGGCGACAGGCCAGCGGCCTAGTAACACAACCTCGCGATCTGCAGTCCTCGGGTCGTAATAATCTTACGCAATTCATTTGTAAATAGTGGATAATGTAAATATTGTAAATACATCATCATCCTCGCATTTATTATTCCGACCCGCAGCATGCGGAGATATCACGACCCACCGATATCTCCTCAATCAACCGGAGGCCCACAAATCTCCTCAACCTAGGAGACCCCCACTTGCCTACAAACTTACCCCAAATTTGTAAAATAGGTATTTTACCAAACTGTTGCGGTCTCTGTCGCTGTTACCCCGAATAGTGAGCGAAGGGACAACTGAAACTTAGGTTGATCCCAAGGAGGGTCCCAACCCCTATAAGAAATGACTTATCAAAAAAAGCAAAACATTTTTCTTATGAATAACGATAATAATCCGACAAGCTAATGGTCGATATCTATATTAGGTACATTAAAACATATTTGCACGAGTGTCAAAATCCAGAGAGGAAATAGGGGAATGCGTCTGTATGTATAGACAAAACGCCGCCCGGTTTCCTTTTAATGGAATTCATATTTCTTATTTTCACTACTCGGCACCGATTTTTCATAACCATAAACAAAAATTATAGAAAAAAAAATTAATTATAATTACAATAAACTGCTAATTACTGCTTGACATTCTCAACTTTTCATTCGATCAACGCAGACACTGGGAGAAACTAACGCCAATCGCTCACTGAGGCAACTCAAAACTGTCAACCGGCAACTGTCTTTGTATTATAATATGATGGCCCACACACTACATAATCACTCAAAAACTCGTTGTCAATGGTAACGAAAACGGTGACTCGCGACACGCACTGCTGATTACCGTGGCCGGCCGTTGCTAGTTGCCAGCTGATTGTTCTTCGTCTATGGTTAATCAAGCTTTTTGACCAATCAAGACATAGAAACCAGCCGGTTTTAGTTTGGTTTCAGTTGCCTCGTCAGCGGAGCGCCTAACTAGCCAACGAACTATTTTTTCAAATCCATAGTTTTTTTACATCCCCAATCCACACCGAAATCCGGTCTTACGAAATCTTAGGCGTTCCGCTCACTGAGGCAACTGAAAACTGTCAACTGGCAACTGTCTTTGTACGACAATATGATGGCCCGCACACTACACAATCACTCAAAAACTCGTTGTCAATGGTAACGAAAGTGGTGACTAGCGACTCGCACTACTGATTGCCGTGGCCGGCCGTTGCTAGTTGCCAGATGTCAGCTGATTGTTCTTCGTCTATGGTTAAACAAACTTTTTGACCAATCAAGACATATAAACCATCCGGTTTTAGTTTGGTTTCAGTTGCCTCGTCAGCGGAGCGCCTAACTAGCCTACAAACTATTTTTTTAAATCCATAGTTTTTTTTTATAACCCCAATCTACACCGAAATCCGGTCTTACGAAATCTTAGCGCCGCGGCCGTCATCGACTATAGACTATAGTGATCGGTTCTTGAACGGTATGTGCCTACCTTATTGAAATTAAATAGGTTCTTAAAAACTGAAGTAGGTACCTAATAAAAAAATGTTACAGGAACATACAAAGTAGTGTTCGAAACTTAAAACGATTTTTTCGAAACAATCTATTGTTTCAATTTCAATTTTTTCCAGTGAATTTATTGATTTTGATAAAATAATAATTTAGCATTGTCTTGGTGATAAAATGAGTGATTATTTCTGTTACCTGGACGTCGAAGACGATGACGATGACGTTTTGGTACACAATGAGTTTTCGAGTCCGTCGGATCCTTCAAGTCCTGTAGATCCCTTTAGTCCTTTCAGTCCTTCTTCAAGTCCTTCCAGTTGTAATGAGATTGTCATTGAATATTATGAAGGTAAGACAATTTATAATACTTCTTCAGGTAATATTTTATAAACAAACCAGATAATTTCATCGCAAATATGAAAATATAAATAAATTATAATATAAACATAATTCACTAATTATAATTAATGATTTTTACAATTAATTATCAGAGCTATTAATGATAATTGATTTTTGGGAATAAGCCTTATGGCATTTCTCCCATTTTTAGCCAACGATTCGGACTTGGAATTCCGATTGGAATCCACCCAAATGGTAGATGGTGGAAGGTGTCACCAAACGTATCAACAAAGACGTCATGTCTTTCTATAGATAATCACAATCAGAATGAAGAAGTGCATTGTATTGAACGCACGTTCAAGTTTTGCCCAGTTTCGATAATGATTAGTGTCCTTTCGCTAACATCTCACGTTCTACCAGCTGGCCTCTATAATAAAAACTCGATCGATAAGATTGATAGGATAACTTTCGGTAACTTCTCATCGTTAGCTAGCTTTTCTGCAGATCGCTGAATCGCGGATCGATGAATAAGTGACGGTTCACAATGACTTAGTGTCCTTAATATATTCGACATCAACTGTTATTTGCACTTTAGCGATCTGCAGTTGTCCTAGGGAATGATGAGAAGTTACCGAAAGTTATCCTGTCAATCCTTATCGATTGAGAGTAATAGAGGCCCTGAACATCACAAAATAAAATGGTATGATTTTTTTTACATTAACTCCACGCAGGAGGTCCTCAAGAAAATAATTTCCCTCGGGACCTATGTCAATTGGGGATGCTGTGTGGAAATTCTTTTTAAGTACTTAAGGAAGGAGAGGAAGTTTTGCGAAGGAAACAGGTGGTTAGGAATCTGGAGGTCAGTGTGTCCAGTAGTGGCATATGAATCCATCTGATGTGAGGGAGTGGCCAGAGGAAAGATCTGATCTTTCCTCTGGCCACTCCCCCTCCTCCCCATATATGCGTGTCGTATGATAATACCAATATTGCCGATGAGCATCTCTCTCTTCGGGGCCTGCGCTAAACAAAAGATTTTCAAAATAAAAATGACACAGCTGGACATTGCAAATCCTGTTCCGGTCCTGAGTTAAACGGCGCCGGGCGCTAGTAAAAACCTCAAGAACGCTGCAGAGATGTTTGGTATTGGCATTATCGGCGCCTTGGATCTTTGGCAAATCGGGCCCGGAGCGGACTGTTCCAGTTGCACTTGCACAAATGCACAGGGCCGGCCCTTCCTACATGCCCACAAAAAATCAATGGATTTTATAAAAATAGTCGTTTGTTCAACAGTGTCGAATAATTCGTACAAGATGCAATACAAATGTCCCATACAAAACGTAAAATGTCTCGCCACCTCACAGAATATATTATATTATAGAACATTTATATTAAAAAAATTATATTAGAATAATATATCTAGAACTAGCATCAGTCAAAAACCTTTTTTCAAAACGGGTTTTTGCTGCTAATAGTCGGCGGGTGACACGGCAGTAGCTTGGTAACAAACTTTACGTACGAAGATGGTTTTGCATAAGGCGCGGCGTCAGAGATTTACTCGAAGTGGGGTTCACTTCATTAAGAGGCTAGACTTTACTCCACACGCGGAACGTTTACGTATTTCATTGTCTGTCATTCTGTCCCGCTCTAAATAAAATAATACACAATGCGAATGCGAAACGTGCGAATGGGACAACTGCCGTAAACTCTTATATTTACCTACAGAATTCGCTCGAAAAGGGATTTCGGGAGAAAACATCTTTCTACTCCCAAATATTCACGAAATTGTAGTTTAAAAACAAAAATATGTTTTCAAAAGAAGAAGTTATGTCGGTATTTTTTTCATAATTTTGTAATTCTTTACGAGAATTGAGTTAGCAGCACTTTTTCCTTAAAAATATTATCCGATAAATTATACATGTTTGACAGTGAATGTTTACGTTAATACGAAACGCATCGAAAATTAAAAACATACCGACATACACTTTGTCAAATAAGAGTAGAAAATATAAAAACCGGAACTTAAAAATGTGTAGGCTGGTATACCAAATTTACTGTCAAAATGACAGTAAAATGACAATGACACTGTTTATGTAAGTAATTAAAAAAATAAACAGTTTTTTATATATAAATATTTTCAGTTTTATAGTTTTTTAGTTAATAACAATTTTAATGCGCTTTGTATAAATATTTTCAAACACAGTTTTAAGTATGATTTTATTTACGTAGATATACAATATTGTTAACTATCATAGTTGTATTTTTTTCGCAGTTAATTCGTAAAGTACCATCAGGCGAATTGTCAAGGAGAGCGAAACAAATAAAATAAAAAAGGGTCGCCCTCCGAAAGCTATAGATTCCCAGGCAACGCTGGGAAATTCAGCTAGTATTAAATAAATGTGAGGAAATTCTAATTTTATTGAAATGCTTTTATTTTACTACAATATCGTTATTCTTCATTGTGTTAACACAAAATTGCAAAGGGATAATATACATATATGCAATTCTAATTTTGAGATCAGTATACCTATCTATATTGCAATGAAAAAAATATTTTTCACACTTTCATGTGTTTTTGTTTTTTTTACAAAATTGTAGGTTACAATTTTGTAAAATCTATATTGCAATGAAAAAAAAAATTTCCCACTTTTATGTGTTTTTGTTTTTTTTTACAAAATTGTAGGTTACAATTTTGTAAAATTTATATTTCCACCGCGTGCTATAATTTTAGTATCGCCATTTGAAGAACAGTGGTGCCCTCCTATGTTTTGTACTCTTATTTGACAGACAATGGCTTTCGCCTTCTAGAAGACAATATTAAAAAAATATTTATTTCGTGCAATTCTCGATGTAGAAAAGTGTTTTTTTCCGGGCCGAAAAGCGAAGTCTATCGTCTTAATAATATCAATTATTATTATATTTTTGTCCCAACTCATTTTCTTTGTACTACTACAAATGTTTTGAGGTGGTGAGGTGGTTGCGCTACACTGCACTACATAACTACATTTCGTGATGGACATGTATAGGTGACAGTTCACAATGACTAAGTGTCCTTAATATATTCGATATCAACTGTCGTTTATACGTTAGCGATCTGCAGTTGTCCTAGGGAACGGTGAGAAGTTACCGGCAATCGGTCGGTAACTTCATATCTATCGACCATGCTAGCACACCTGAGGCCCTAGCACGCTCGCTCTATAACGATCGATAGGATAACTATCGGTAAATTCTCATCGTTTCCTAGCATGACTACAGATCGCCAACGAATAAGTGACAGTTCACAATGACTGAGTGTCCTTAACATATTCGACACCGACTGTTGTTTGTACGTTAGCGATGTACAGTTGTTCTAGGGAACGATGAGAAGTTACCGATAGTTATCCTATCGATATTTATAGAGCGAGCGTGCTAGGGCCTCTGGTCCTGGGGAAAATATTCTCCGACCGTACAAGATTTTAGTTCCATTTTGACTCATCATCACACCTCACACCTCACCTCAATACTTTATTTCATAAACTCATTCTGAAATTGTGTCCTAAACTATACCGCACAAGAGTCCCAACTGCTCCCATCTGGAGCCAGTGAGACTGCGGCATCCCCAATTAGGATATGTTGTAAGGCTGAAAGTAGTGGGAAGGGGAAGATGAAGGTGGAGAAGTATCTGGCTATTCAGACCTGGTCACCAAACACGGCTAAAGCCATTTCAAGCAACGTTTCAATTCTGAATGGTGGCCTTACACCAGGGCGATACTGAGAGTATCTTCCACTCTGGAACGTGCCGCAAATATCCTATATATTATTTTTAATTAATTAATTGTGAAATAACACAAATTGATACATAATAAATATTTGCGCACGCCGGGTTTGAACCCGCAACCTTCGGATTAGGAGTCGAGAGTCCTACCTCCTCGACCGCGTGCAAAGTGTACCGAATCAAGCTTTTAACATCTCTATGTACGACATTTATAGAATTTATGAACATGCCGAACCCGGGGAATGTCGGGCAGGACGCTTTATGCTGTATGATTATAAATATTAGAGACATGAACGATTAATATCAACGTTGACTACAGATCTGAATTATTATTATGTTTTAGAAAATATTTTCCTTCAAGGCATGTCATCTTTAGATTGCTGTGTGGGGAGTCTTTTAAGGAAAGGAAGGAGAGGAAGTTCTGGGAAGGAAAAAAATATGAGGGATGGATATCCGAGTGCCAGTGGATCTAGGAGTAACGGGCGTGTGAATCATTCCCCCCATTCCCCCCACTGCGGTGCAAGGCGATGGGTCGAGAAAGTCCAATTAAAAAAGTCAAAGGGTCTCCCTTAACCGGCCTCTCCCGATCCTGTCCGCCACGCAGATGGTGGACAGACGCATCCGCCGCCAAAACCTCACCCCCATGAACCCAAACTGCTCATAAACTTACAAACTGTAATAAAATATTAAACAATGCTTATGTAGATACAACGTATGAATTTATCATTTTAAATAAAATATATACATATATTCACACGTGATGTTGAGATATGCGACTGGCGCACAAACAAAACTTCGTCCGAAAATTGGGATAAAAGCGCATTATTTTATGCAATATGATTTAGAATTATTAAAGACATATTTCTTTTAGTACTTATTAAATTTGTAATATTGGTTCAATGTCAGAGATTTTGACTAAAGTAAATAGGCGAGTATTTGAACAAGGAAGAGCAGAGGACGGAGCATTTGAAGTTGGCGCGCATGCGTCGCCGGGCGAGCGTCGGCCATTAGACGGTAGCCTAGGCGACTGGCGTAGCAACGAGTCAACAACTTGGGTACATTACACATTTTTAATAAATTTAACCAAGAAAATTTGCTCTTAAATACTCGTTTTCCAGTCGAATAGTAATGAAATGAACTAAAAGCTCGCCTTTGCATTGTGTCTTAACCAACTGTTCTAGTTTGTGTGCCGTTTTCATATTTTGTCGTGTTATTTTTGTGATTTGACGTACGGGATCATCTAATAAAATGGCTGACAGGTACATTTATTCGTCAATTTTATGTTTATTCCACTTTCTTATCAATGCAAAACAATTAGCCGTGACTATCCTTCCAATATCTGCGGATGTTTTATATGTAGTAGTATTTTTATCACAGCGTGACATTGTCGCATAATTAATTTCTGTGCATGGTGCATTTGATGATTTAAATAATTTTTTGTTGCTGCCTAATTATTGAAAATGCGGCAGGTCATGGAATTGTCGTCGCTTAATTTAATAATTTGTATTGGCGTTAAATTTACCGTCTTCGGGTTCGAATAGTCGAATGTTATATTGGAGGTCATCACTGTATGATTGATTTATGAATGTCTACATACTCAAAATGTTGAAATGATTCTTAAAAATCTTTCAATTAAACTGAATAATTTTTTACAATCATCAATTCTTTTCCTACCAATTTGACTAAATAATGCGTGCTGTCATTGATTTGTATGAGTACCTATTTAAAAAGTTATAGCTATATGCTCCTACCTACGCTTATATAAGTGAACACTTGAGCTAACCAATCAATAATTAAGTCTACCTGTTGGTTTTCTCTTTTTAGTTTAATAAACGCAACACAATTATTGCCTTTGTTTAATTTCTAACTGCTCTGCTTTTACATTGACCTCCTGTATCTCTAAATCTATAACTTACTTTCTTTTCTAACTAACTAACTAACCATCACGCCGTTCTCCGCAGGGGTAGGCAGAGAGGACGGACCGCCAAACAACTCGGTCTTGGCACACACTCCTTGCCTCATTCACATTCATACATCTTCTCATACTTTTCAATTCATATTATTTTAAAATATAATAATAATAATTGGATAAATATATGTTAAAGAGTTATTATTATCTTTATGTTTAGAGTTATATGCTCAATATATCATAATGAATACTCGCTTGTTTTCTCCTGCTATGTAACAGATTTTGCATAGGGCACGTCGACATAAATGTAGTATGACAGACCGCACGCTATAAGTTTTATTAGTTAAGAGAGTTTAGCTGTTTAGTTGATTGAACTGGTGAGGATACAAGAGTAGATTATGTGGGTAACGTGGCTATATTTAATCCTAATGACGGTTTTATAATAGGTGGCAATGGCTTAATTGGTTAAAGCGCCGTCCCGGTAAGACGAGAGGTTCTGGGTTTGTGTCCCTGTTGCGACCGTTATCTTTTATTATATTTCTGTGTATTGTTCATTTTCATATTTTAATTTAGATTATTATATGTATATGAAAAACATATTGTCGCCATTCAGGTAAAAGTCACCAAGTTACTAAACTTAGTTTACTTAGGGCCGTCTGTTTCAACACTAGCTACAGTGAAAGTTAAACTGGCTAGCTTTACACTTGTAAGTTTTTTCGTAAATAAGCGACTTCTGACCAATGGGCACTTTGGATTTTCAAAATGCAATGTGCCCATTGGGCAGAAGTCGTAAACTTACAAGTGTAAAGCTAGCCTTACACTTGTAAGTTTTTACGTAAGTTTATGAAAAAACTTACAAGTGTAAAGCTAACCACTATAACTTTTACTGTAGCTAGCGTTGAAACAGACGGCCCTAAAGTTGTCGCAATTTGAGAGTTTGAAACAGTGGCGGTTTTCTCTAAAGTGCGTTTGTGCGGCAAACCCCCAATAAAAAGATGAGAAAACAAAACAAACTTGTTATATAATAATATAAGCACATTATAGATAGCTCGACATTAAAATTCCGCCTTTAAAACTCGCGCCACCGAAAAATACGATACCTATTCCCAATTTGTGCGCGTAACAATCCGCACATAATCATCCATACTAAAAAATCATAGCCGATACAAATCTCTGTGACGGTGAAACTAACAAAACTAAGCAATATTAACCCAGCTCGGTGCGGCGCTCGAAGATGTCATGTGACCTCCGAACATTGTCGAGTCCCGCCGATGCGATGCCCGAGATTATCGCAGGATGACCGGCTAACGGTTGACCTTTGCACTTTGCACCATAATATGGATGCAAGTTAAATATTATATGTTATATATTATGGTATTTAACTTTGTAGTCATTTTGGTACATTTTTTATTATCTTGTTTCTGCATTTCTCCAACCTTTTGCGAATGGCATTTGTAAATCTACTATTGAAGTAAACCGATTTTGACGTCTGTTTTCGTATTAATTTTTTTTAGATAAGTTTTTATATCCCTTAGTTACGAGTACATTTACTAAAGTTTCGGTGCAATTTTGTGTTGAGCTTTCTCCAGTATTGTTTCGGCTTTCAAATTGAAAGCGGTTGCGTTTATCGATTGTCGCAAATATTCTGTCGCAATTTTTTTTCACAATGGCGGAATACAGTGTGATATATACAAAAAATAACGCTAATACTAATGAAAAAAAGGTTGGATTTTTTTTTTGTATAAGTGTGTAATGGATTTTTTGTATAAGTGAAAAATTCTAATTTTATTTCGTGCCACCTTCATTTTTGGTTTTTTATGTTTTAAAATATCAATTATATATCCTACATTCTACGTTATTTTTCTTATTGAAAACAAAAAATTGCAACGCACATTGAGTGCTGTAAAAATCATTAAACAATTTAATTCCTCTAAAACTTTTCTGGTTATCTAATAATTTTGTCGAGGAGTGTCAAGTTATTTAAAAACAATAGTATGTAGGTACCCCTCCCACTAACTTTAGTTAATAAATAAATTTCGATTAGATATATCTTCTCTTGAATTTCTGAACCCCCCGTTAAAAAGACCACGAACCGCCACTGGTTTGAAATGAAGGTAAAATCAGATTTTTTAATTTTTAAACTTTACAGTAATGTACATTATTTTTAAGTGTTATCTATTTGCATAATGATACAAAGAAATTTTAACCATTCAAGGATTTTTCTATAACCCTCCTGGAGAGCAGGGGGGTAATATTAAAAAAAACAGGCATGTTGCCCAAAAATTTGCTTACATGGGTGATTTAATTTCAATGTATAACTTAAATCCTAACAATATAGCAATAAAAATAAGTATCTAAAAATACAAAAGTAAGTGACAAACAAGAATAAGTAAAAAGTAAAGAAGCATGTGTATATATACATGCTTCTCCCAAACAAGAGTTTTTTGTGATATCTAAGTTGTTTTTAGATCATATTCTCTGTAATTTAGATAATCCCAGATAAACTATTCAGTAATCGTTCTGCATTTTTTTTTTTAAATCCTGTTACAGTTTTTTAAGGTATTGAATAATATCTATTTATTTCCCACAAAATACTCTCCCCCTCCCCTGGATCCCCGTTACTTAAAAAAAATTCCTCTCCGCAAACAAGCCGCGAGTAGTCATAAAAGATGCTTTTTATTGGAGGTGGCTTCCTTAGTAATATTTATATAGTTGAGCTACGCTCGATTGTGAAATATCTCTTTTACAATTTTGCATTACTTAATGATTAATATTTGATTTACTGGGCGAAGATGGATCATGTCCAGTTGAAATGGCACTAAAATTAAATCCATTATTTTTAACAACTGAAGATATAATAATCTTAATCAGTGGTAAATCAGTGGTTCTTATGAAGTTATATTGTTTCATTTAAATCTAATAATCTGTTAGATGTATTTTGTGGACGTGTCAGGTGTACCCGAAGTAAAGTATTACCTGTAAGGTGAAATTGATATTTTCAAATACGTATCGAAATTCTTTCTAGGATAGATCATCAATTTCATAGCTCTCTCTAGGTCCTAGGAGCGAAAAGGTAACTTGACGACATCAAGTAGATATTATATATAGACATATACACAGTAGATATTATATATAGACAATATAGACATTCCTTTCAATTCAATGTAGATAAAACTTTTTCAAACAGATTTCCTGTGCAATTTTTTTTACCTGTCTCTTATTTCGTTTTAATTTAGGTATGTACTATTTTCGTTAAAATGAAATTTATTTACTACATAAAAAATTTAAATAAATAACGCTAAATAGAAGTTAAACACTTTGGAATTTTCTGCACAAAACTCTTACAAATTAAATGAACCTTTCGGCATTATTTATATGAAATCTAAGTGAATTGCAGTACGACGTTGCCTCTGTAGGTAGCTAGGTTTTACCTGTCTAGTCTAGTAAGTAGTATCTGGTATATGAAATCTGTCAACCTGCACCAGTAAAATAGTTGGGGATTAACAATATTAGATTGGGGTGAGTACCCCTTGTGCCAGGCAGTGCCATCCCTCGGTTCAATTGAGATTTTTCATTAAGCATTTGAATGAATCACTTATTTAAGTTTCTCAAATGTTTAATAATTCACTTTGATCCTTTTTGGAATTAAATATTGGATATAAAAAACTATGTAAATGCAGATGGAAATACTATTCTGTCAGAAATAAAACTTCGATTACCCACCATGTTCATGCTATGTACTTAACTACCAATCTGAAATAATAAAAAAATATTCTAAACTTTTCTCAATTCGTGTTTGTTTCTAGCAGATTAGATCCAGAGTGAAAGATTCTCTCAGTATATATTCCCAGTGAGAACCCATGATTTAGAAAAAAAAAATTTGGTTGAAATCTTCAGTTATATTTAGTGACCAGATCTAAAGCAGGGTACTTTTCCAACCTTCCTCTTACCTTTCTCCTTCCTCACATCCTTCAGCCAAACAACATCCCCCATATTGATATACCTCTTACTATAATACTTCCCCCGGTTTGAGGCCGTTTCTGCGGGTACCTATTGCATAAAAATTAAGTTTAGTGGGTGTAGTCTTCCTTTAATCCAATCTAGTAGCTAGTCATATTATTTATTATTACTTATTTATTATTTTTAACCATATACCCATAACCTCAAACTAAAATAAATCGAAATTTTGATATTATAATATTAAAAATTGGTACATGATTTTTTTAAAATTACATGATCAATATTTTTTTTAAATGCAATACACCAAAAGTAAGATGTTTTCTGTCATTCTAAAATGTATATTTTTAAAGAATTCTAAACAAGTTCTGTATTCTTTAAGGTGCTTGTTAAAAGAATTCATATTCTACTCTTTCATAGATGGTGCGAGTATAATTATTTATACTTATCAACGCTTTTTACAAGTTATGCTTTGAAATATTTAAAAAAACATTATTGTTCACGGAAGTACACAAGCACTATGAATAACAAGTAGTTTTGTCAATTAAAAAACTCTAATCTTTCAAGAAAGGCTAGCAAATACAATATTGGATCGGTTATTCAATCCAATGTTGTTTTTGTTAGCCTTTCTTGTAAGATTAGAGTTAGTTTAATAGACTAAACTATTTATTCATATTCATATTGCTTGTGTACTTGCATGAACAATATTTTTTCTTAATATTTCAAAGTATAAGTTGTAAAAAGGGTTTATAAGTAAAATATTTATACGCGCCATCTACGAAAGAGTAGAATATGAATTCTTTCGACAATCACCTAAATTTTAATTTTTAAAAGTTCCATCACAAAAAAGAATATTAATAACATATTAAATGACGCCACAAAGTGAATTTGCGAAGATTGAAGAAATTACATGTTATGTAGATCAAAGTTTTATTTATAATTTTTTTTAAGGAATAAAAATTTGTACTGAATTAAAAAGTCGGATACCGTTATATATTATTATTATTATTTAGCAGCAGGTGTTTGGTAGTTTGGTAAAGAAGGGGGACCCTTATGAATGTGCCATGCCAGTGCACACCCATGCAAGACCATCCACCGCCCCCTCACCCGTGTACAGCCAAACCAACAGCTTGCTACTAGCTACTTGCCAGTTACCTATGGTGGGGCAATTATTCCTCAGATAGTTAAATGTCAGGGGTGCACAACTATTTTCTATTATTACTTATTGAAATTATTCATCAGATTATTTTATATTATAATGTTTCTTATTGTAAAAAAGTTAAGGCTCATATTTAGACAAACAATACATGGCATTTCTGTTTATATTCTTATCCCACTGTTCTAATTCAATGGAGATGTTATAATTTTGAAATTTTTTCATTTTATTAAAAAATTTCACTTTTTTTACACTGAAATTATCTTACATATAAAAATCCCGTCTTATTTTTTTGACAAATAAATTTAAAACCTCAGTGGCTCATAATGATAATTTTTAAGAACAAGATAGTTGTGTTGGCCTATTAATTCCAAATGCAAAAAACCTGTCAAAATTACATGAAGCCAGAGTTCACTGTTCTACAGTTTTTACTGCTAAATGAAGGTTCATTTTAATGTGAACAGTCATTGCCATTAGTTTCAATAATTTTTATTCAATCTTATTCTAAATAACTGAAAATTTATGTTCTTTCAATTTTAAATGATAAATAAAAAATAAAAATTATACTAGCCCCAGGGACGTCATCAACGTTTATCTTCTTCCTTCTCACACGTCTTGATATAACTAGCTAAAAATCATTTCTCTGAATATAACGAGCTAGACTAGGGGAAACTACATATGGTACATTATATACTATTTTTATAAATATGTGAACACATTATCTGGTAAGGCAGTACAATTTCCAAAAACTTCATTTTGTAAAAAAACAATTAAGTTAATAGAATCAAATGACGCACAGTGAAAATTTTAAAAAGAGTTATCAATCTGAAACTAAATCTCACATTATTAAATAGATGAAAAAGAAAATATTCAACATATACGGTTTGCTTAATTAATAAACAAATCATTTTACTCACTATTGATCCTGGTTTGCCACCCCTGCAAGACAGGTGCGTAGCCAGAACCAATTCGGTACCCTTTACTTTGCTGCAGCCCCCGGCATACATTATTGTTTAGTTGCAAACGCTATCAGGTCCGTGAAATGAATACAGTTCTAATCATAAAGATTATTTGATCAATACGGGGTGGGTAGGTGCTCGTGCATAGGTAGGTCTCGCTCCCTAGCTCTGTGAGATGACTGCCTTTACTATCAGTGGGCTGTGTTGGCCGGCGTGAGTTCATTGTTGCACGGGCCTATATGGGAAACGAAAACATGAAGCTCGAAAATATTTTTTATCTAGAGAGTGAGTTTTTATTTTGGGTTTTTTACACGTAATTATGTTTTTTAGCACTTGGTATGTTATTACTTGATCTGATGTACATAATATTTGCTATGTCTTTTGAAGTGGCAAGCCATTTTTCGTGAACAGATCTGAATACCCAGGTACTTCCGCATCTTCCGCTTCCTCATTTTCCGTTTACCCTGCTCATTCCCTTCTGCCTCACAACATAATCCCACTCGCTTCGGTTAGTAGGGAGCAGATGGGACTTTTGTGCGGTATTCACTTTATGTATATTTAAAAAAACAGCTATAAAGTCAGCATTTTATTACGCTGTGAAAACAATAATTATATGTTTCTCTCGTCTGAATGTTCTCTAAGTCAGCATATTTATAAACATATTGTGTCACTCAGTAATCTAATATTATATTTATTTGTATAATGAATATATGATATGTGCTTAGGTACAATGAGAAATTGCAAATCTCAACCCATTGACTTGTTTTGCTTTGTGTTAAGCAAGCGTTTTAACGTTAAGCAGTTTGTTCACGTGTAATACAGTGGTACAGTGGCGTCTGTGTTGGTTGGGAGACTGCGCGAGGAGGGGTTTCCATGGAGACCAGCCAGCTCCGGGGGCTGCCATGGTTACCCCACCCCATCTTCTAAACCCTCGGACGGTTATCTTGTGCAGGGCCGCATTCTGACTAATCTGATTCTCTGACAATTTGCTATATGGGTAATTCTACGACGAGAGGTAACATGTGCGGCAATCAGTTTAAAATAGATTTTTTATTCTATATGTCATTATTTTTTGCAATGAAGCACATCATCTTAATGTACTTTATAAAATACATCACGATTAAACGTCCAATTAAAGCACATTTTTTCTGAAATTCCTTATAAAGTTAAAAAAGTCTCTACCCTGGCCTGTCCCCTTGTCGGTTTCAGTTTAGTACATACCTTTTTTGTATCAGTAGCTAAACTAAAGTATGTTCAGCAATAACAATATTTTTTTGTTTTCAATCATTTTTTAACTTAACTTTTGTCC
Organism: Limnephilus auricula; assembly: GCA_951813805.1. Classification (NCBI taxonomy): domain Eukaryota; kingdom Metazoa; phylum Arthropoda; class Insecta; order Trichoptera; family Limnephilidae; genus Limnephilus; species Limnephilus auricula. Next base: position 17,218,383 of record OX638388.1, on the reverse strand, counting down.
CGTTTTTTTGTGTATCTACCCTAGCAAATTTCGTTCTGCTACTACAAAATTAAATATAAACATATTCCAAATAGCATATAAACTAACAAATAGCACTGAAATATAAACATATTCTCAAGTATTTCTAAAAGCGTGAAGTTAGCAATACCAAACACATGAGCCGTTAGAGCGCCGCCAATTGATAATTGTTGCGATGGAACAATGTGGTGTAGTGGTTTCGTGTGATTGTGTCTCTCCCCTGGTAAGTTATAAAAGTTATTATATTCATTTAATTTTTTTGTCTTTACTGCCCTAAAATAATACGTCTCCATTGTCTACCTACGTTAAATTGTCGTGAAAACAAGCTTATGTGCCCAAGCGTTTAAACCTCTTATCGTAGAATTACCCATATAACAAATCACATTCATTAAACTTACTGGTACTTCAACTAAAATTACTGGTAACAAAAAATAAATAAAAATACACATATTTTATTAGACAAATGTATTATAAACATTTTTGTCTTATCATAAAAAAATGATTAAAAAAAAAAACATAAAGTTTCTAAAAAATATTTCAAATTGTAGTCGGAAACTTTGGCTTCCGATGTAATTCTTCTGTGGTTAACTTTTAAATTTGAATAAAGTGTGGATTTTCTGTTTCTAACACTGTTTAGATCATATATCTCACCATGATAATAATAATAATAATATTTGGCTAATTTATATAGCGCCGTTTTCGTGAAAAATCACCTCAAGGGCGCTGGGATAGTAGACCTATAGCCCTTGCGGCGATTTCTCACAAAAACGGCGCTCTACAAATTATCCAATTATTATTATTATTATATGAGCTGTTCCCGAAAGTGAACTAATTAGCCTGAGGAGTTATTTTGTTAACCATATTTATTTTGCTTAGACTATTTCATATTTAAAAAAAACTTGTTCCTTCATCAAACTCCAAGAATTTTTAAGCTCTGTAGAAAAATTCTCTACAACTTACTATTGTTTGACTTTTAAAATTATCATTCTCAAAAATATTTGTCTAATTCAAGCCTGTTTTACCTTAACCTCTTCCGCTGTACACAATGAAGTGGCTCACCTCTCATTATGCAGGATTACTGATTCAACAAATAACTCGTCTACTCGTGAAATCATCTCAGAATCATTGATTTTTCCTCTACGCTCTTATTTTTTTAATGCTTCTAATATAACATACAAAGAGGTATATATTTATTGACACCTATCATCTATTATGAATTATAATTATTATATGTAACTAGCTGAAGTCCGCAGCGTTGCCCGGGATATACGCAGAGTTTTTTCTAAATCAGATGTAGACAGTATTTTTCCTCTTATTTTGAATGTCAACTGTGCAAATTTCATTAATAATCGAAATTCTGCTTAAAGGGGCGGCGGGGTTGGTTCTTCAAAATGTAGACAGTAACCTTACTCTTGTTTTGAAAGTCAAGGGTGCAAAATTTCACCATTTTCGGAATAAAACTGTAGATTTGTATAAAAAACAAAGCCAAGCCACCACAGCCACTCTTTTTTATATATTACTAGCTGAAGTCCCCATCGTTGCCCGGGCTTTACACAGAGTTTTTCTAAATATAATGACAGTGAGTTCCTCTTGTTTTAAAGGTCAAGTGTGCAAAATTTCATCAGTCTCAAAATAAAGCTGGATTTGTATACAAATCAAATTTACGCCACTCGCCCGATACAGACACTCATATTTATATAAATAGATAAAGTTTTATCTTTTTGTTGCAAATTCGAAAGAGTCTCATAGAAAAACCTTTTATTTTTTTATTTTTTTTAAAAGAAAGACAAACATTCCCGGGTTACTAATAACCCAACAACATTTGAAAATCTCCTACTACCACCACACTAAGCGGAAGATGTTGCTTGTGTTGTGATGGAGGACTTAGCCAGCCGAGGAATCGAACATGGTTCGCCTGGGTGAGACCCAAACGCGATGTCCATTTGTACGTCTGTCTTTGAATGATATATTATTTGTTATAGAATCTGTGAATCATATTGCTATAAAATCTCTGCGTAACAGATACCTGGTTACGTGTAGTACAAACGATGATTAAAAATGGTTTGCAGATCAGGGCATGGAAACATAAACAATGACTACTAAAATTTACACATGACAAGCTTAAAATGAGCAAATTATAAAAATGGCACTATGATTTCTGCTTAATAGTTAAGTTAGAAGAATTCGATCATGGCATGGCCTATCTTAATTGTTTGTAAAGATGAATATTTCTTCCAATGATATGTTTTTGGCTATGTGCTGATAGGTTATTCTAATTGCAGATTTTGACTGTCCTACGGACGAGATAATCGTGAAGTCCTCGTCGTGCACCGTGGTGCGGCGGCGGGATGGAGGGCCGCCGCCCTCCCCTCCCTCCCCACCTCCCCTCGCCACGGCACAGGACGAGGTCATCGTCATCCCTGCCAACGCCGACAGCCTGCAGCAGGCCATCCAGCAGGTAACCCTCCCTCAATCAGTCACTCTTGCTCCCAATCCCCCAAATATTTATTAATCCACACCATATATTTTTGGAATACCTTTGATCACCTTCATTTTCCCGGGAACTGTTAGGATCGGATTGGTATCGTTTTCAGTATCCCACTAACAAGTTTCTCATAAAAATGGCTAAAGCTTGCTTAAATAGCTGTCAAATGTGTTCCTGCACAGTGGAAGGAAAATGATGTTCTAGAAATAAAGCAATTATCTAGGAAATTTTGCCTTAATAAATGGTAGATAGAATATGAAAAAAGACCTTGATTAGTTTTATGCTGGAAGTCAGGTGGAATCACCCGACGATACAGTGACCGATGAAGATCCCATCATTGGGGAATTGAGACACCACCATTGTTATTAGTCACTTCTGTTTGAGTACTCAACGATGGTTTTGTTATCTTATCTTGAAATACAGCCATCTACTAACTGGCTATTGAAAAATCAATATTTTCACACCGGGTACACTACTTTGTTTAATGAATAAATTATTATTTTTGTAATTATGTAGTTATAAAAATAAATTGTTATAGCTTTTTTTTAATTCAAGCCAGTAATTTTTTTTTTTGTATTGCATGCCATCATCATACAGGTTTGAAATTTATATGAAAATAGTAACAATTTTGTGCTGTTTTAAAAAATCTTGCATGATTTATTTGAATGGGTTTGATAAATTTATATTAATATGTGTTTTTTATGTCGTTTATTTATTTTTATAGGTTTTGCACTGAATGCTTTTAATATATTATGTTAAAAAATATAAATTACATAACTAAAAAAAATATTTGGTAATATGTAAAGTACTCAGGATGTGTATGGTCACTTTTCATTTTTTGAATTCCCATAGCCATTTTGTAAGAAATTCAATTGCCTCTGGCTGCTTTCAAAACTTAAGGGAAAAAAAAACTGGGAAAAACATCAGGTAAAAAACATTAAAAATATATTATTGCCAATATTACAAAATTAAAGCTTCATTATCTATTACCGTTTTTCATTTTTAGGCTGACCTACGGCAAAGTTGAGCCAGAGACCCGGCTTTATTTGAGCAAGGTTTACACAAAGAATGATCATGTTCTATTACAGTTTTAAAAAGTATTATTGGTCGGCGAGATGAGAAGAAAAAAATCACCGCATGGAACTGACATCACCCATTCATTTGAACACAGCCTGAAGGTTAATGGAGCCGATATATTGAAGAGGAATTGATGTCCTGATTGTAGTTTATTTGTGTTGCAGGTGACAGCTAACGGGGTGACGGTGGTGGATATGCGCAGCCTGGGAGGCGACTCGGGGCGCTCCAGCCCGGGCTCGGGGGAGCAGCAGGTGGCCGTAGTGCAGTCAGGGGAGGGCCAGCACTACATCGCCGTTACTGGTAACAACACTAGTCCATTTACCTACAACTGTATAAAGTTCCCCTAACCTAACACAACTTACCTAAAGTATTATTCATATTTTTAAAGGAATGTTGGGGTATTTCTACTTTGATTCAATTTCACATATGTACTATGTTTGAAATGTGACAAATGTTGAAACACCTACACTATGTTTACAGTACAAAGGGGTAGAAACCTTATCATCTAACCTAAAATGCTATTAAGTGCTACCTGAATCCCATTTTTGCAGATCTGTAAACCTCCATGCTTTAACATTAAAAAAAAATTCAAAAAATATAACTTTTTGGCTAGTGCAGAAAACAAAAATTTTGACTAAATAATATACATTACGTAGTGTAGACCTTCACATTGAAGTTTCTTAACTGCTTGGGTACATAAGCTTGTTTTCACGACAATTTAACATAGGTAGACATAGGAATGACATATGCCCCGCACCTGAGTTATTAAATGTGGCTTTAGTCGCAATAAACTTAATGCAATCTTCCAACAAGAAAAGGTTCCCAATCCCTGGTCTAGACACTGGCCACTTTGTACAAGAAACATTGTGTGGTTTAGTTTGAGACAGCACTACTTATTTGTGCAATAATTTTATTGTAATTTTATATAACTATAGTATTTATGAATGAAGTGGTGGTATTATAATGTCTGATTTAATGCTGCAAAGGAACTGTTTCTCCGTCTTACGCTCCTCTTACAACTGCCATTTCAGTGGGTGAGTAAAAATCAAACAAAAAAATACTAAGGACGGGTTGTTTCAAAAAATTTTAACAATTCTTCAATTTTTTGTAAAAAAATTTGTAAAAAGCATTAACTTTGTAGCTCGCCATAATTTACAATAAAAATATATAAATTCTTTTTAGACCACATTAAATTTAATCAAATTCTTCCGGTCTCGGAAGAACCCTTCCTTCGTCAGGAGAACTAACTATTATAACTAACCTATGATTCAAAATATTTTCAGACATTTACAAAAAGTTTGTCGGTATTTGAGTGGCAGGTGAACAAAGGGGAAGGTGTAATTGCGGGATTTCCGGCCAGGAGAGCGGTTCACGGGAAATATATCTAGAATGGACTGAAAGGTAAATTAATTTGGTTATTCAATATACTAGCGATAGAATAACCAAATTAATTTATCTTTTAGTTCTATTCTAGATATATTTCCAGTGAACTGCTCTGTTCTTGGAATTCCACAATTACCCGTTCCCCTTTGTTCACTTCCCACACAAACACCTGAAAAAAATTGTATATTTATGTCTGACAATATTTTGTATCTTAGGTTAGTTATAATATCCTCCTGACGAAGGAAGGGTTCATCCAAAACCGGTAGAATTTGATTAAAATTAAAGTGGTCTAAAACAAATTTATATACATATTTTTATTGTAAATTCATCATATATTTTAAGTTAATTTTCACGTTCTGGCCAGTTGCTTCATAAAACTGAAATATTCACAAAACTTGAATAAACCTTATTACTTACTTAATTAGCCGTCATTTTTAATTAAATGAAACAATAACTTTGCGTAACTTATGAAAACATGAATCCGGATGAAGAAACCATCGGTTTTGAAACATGTCGATATTTGTGATTATATAGTGGGGTTTACAGTGAGTTCATCGAAAACGAGTTCAACCTGACCTAACCTCTCGTTGTCGATGAATTTGCTTTCGATGAATTGATTTTCGATGAACTCGTCGGTTACCGTATAGTGGGGTACACAAAGTTATATGTTTTATTTAATTTGATAAATTGTTCAAATTTTTTTAAACAGCCTAAATAATCCTAAAACTATTATTCATTATTTATTATACTCTGGCATCAGGTATCACTGATACTAGTATGTACATAGTGTAATGTATGTGCACAACTGCACACGTTATAACATTTTAATCTCTGTAATATGAGTTTATTTGGTATTCAGTAGAACCTTATTAATAGTGACAGACGTCAGCAGTAATCATCCCCTATTAGTGTGATCTCAGTGTTTAGTGGTGCAACATGATACCTGGCACCCTCCGCCATTGAAATGGAGCGGCAACAGGTTGTGTTACTCCTGGAGGATGGCACGTGAGATACATAATAGGTGCTCGGGGGGATGCCTCTCACAATGGCTAGCTGGTGGTGTACACCTGTAATATTAAATCAGGGACCCCCCAACATTGTACCCCTATTGCCCTGCAGATACCCGTCCCATGGGGAGATTTAATAATGTAATGTAGAAGCCCTTCACTGATTAATTGCCGCTTCAGTTACCTACCTTGTTTGATGCACAGTACACTTGCAACATGCTTGATGGATTATCTCAATTATATTCTTTGCTATCAGGAAGGAATCCTTATTTTATTTGAAAGAAAGGGGCCAATCCTCATTTTATTTGAAAGCATGTCTGAATCGAAATTGGTTTATTATGTAATTGTTTGCCGATGAAACTGAGCACCACTGTAATTTATCTATTTAAAGTTTTTACAAATATACACTTGTTGTTTTAAATGTACACTGACATCTTCTATATTTCCTGATTTCACCCTCATGAATTTAAGGCAGGAAGTATGTAATGTACTGCTACATAGATAAAAAAAATCGTTTGTTTAACACTGAAAGAATGAATGTTTCATTATTGAAAAAAATTTGAGTATAATATTACATTATGGAAATTGATCAGATAAAAGAGCACCCTTATCTCCAAACTAGTTGTATAGAAGGGGGGAGGGGGCATTGGGTGTATTTCATTAATAAAGGATTTTTTCACCTGAATTGGCAGAGGGGTGATACTTTATCTCTCCACGGCTACCTGCAGGGAGGGTACAGGGGGAGGGGGCTTATTTGTTGCTAAGGATTATCTTTTCCATATCGAGAGCAACAATACACACCCCTATTTGGTGCCAACCAAAAAGCATTGGACATAATACATCTTTATTGAGTATTCACAAGGCAGATTGTGCCAGTTTTGAAAAGGCCAAACAAAACTTGCTTTGAAGTTTAAATTCACTTTGATCTGATTGATGTTCACAAGGAAGAAATACTTCTCATATAATATATTTGTGAATATTTTTTTTTTTGCATTCACCAAAATTACATTTGCTAGTGTGTAAAATAAATTATATTTAGATTTTTTATATCTAAATATTTAAAAAAAAAATTGAATTTAATCTGTTTTTAAAATACCTTTTAATGAAAGATTTATACTGAAAAATTGTTGTACACAAAGAGTTAAAAAAAAAAATTTTAATGCATTTTACAATAAACATTTATATAAATGCCAAGCATCTGCAATAATTCCCATATTTTTCAATTTTATACGTAATACTGTTGCCAAATGCAATCTACATCGACCCTACGTTGAAAACAACCATAATTAATCTGCAATCTTAACAAGGCATTTACCTGCCGGAAAACATAATATCCGTAACGGGCGAGCACAGATCAATTCTCCCCCCTCCCTACAAGGGTGGGGTGGTAGGGTGTTGGGGGTGGAGAGACAGGAGCAGCGGCGGCTCGCTCCTGTTGCTATCCAGTCTCTGCGTGACAGTCGTCCGGGTAACATCCCCAAAGGTCCGTTCTCGGAAGGAACTCGTTTCTCTCCCGTCTTCCCGTCGCAGCAGCCTGGGGTGTTTCCATGGAGATGGCATGCTATAGACAACCATATTCTGCGAGTGCGTATATATTTTGGCTTTCATCCGACCCGTGACAAAACACTTTCTCTGTGCACCCGCCCCCACCTCTTTTCACACCTTTACTTTCCGCTTTTCGGCAAATATGTCCACACTTAGATTTATTTCTGTAATAAACATTCATTGCTCGAAATCCTGACTGCATGTCCAATGTTGAGCTCTCAAGTGATTTAAAGTTGTATCAGATTTTGTCTATGTCGTTTTTTGTCACCTTGAAAGTATTGGACCTTATAAAATCAGGGGTGTGGCTATTTGCATTGTTTGTATTGATTCAAAAGCCTACATTTTCAACACTTTATAAATATTTGTGATTATTGTATTTTTGTTATTATTACATACTCCAACTACTGGCAAGTTTTTCTCATGGATTTGTTCTTTAACATTGATTCAACCAAGTTAAATTATACAATAAAACCAGAATGAAAAGTTTTTTGGTTTTTCAGTCCTTGAAAACTGAAATTAAAACATGGCCTCGTCTGGAACCCATCAAGGTTTTCCTCATAAGAATTTTTCTAGTCCCTTGAAACCTTACAAGAGAGTTTCACTATATTACATAGTATAATTTTATAGTGATAATTTCATTAACCTGTTATTATTAAAAGTAAATAATGTTACAAGAGTGATGAGAATCAAGACAGCAAGATGATCTCATTAGAAATTCTTCTACACTTCTTCTTTATCCCAAACATTTGAGGTCACCACTCTTTATTAGTCTCCCATAAGTTGTGACAAGTCCTACTGCAGCGACTCTATTTTGAGATGTAAATCAGTGCTTTATGTGAGTGTGTTGTTGATTTTCAGGTGACGGGGGTGGCGTGGGCTACCATGTGCAGTATGTGGAGTCCCAGGAGCTGTATTCACAGCCGCAGCAGGGCCCCAGCCAAATGTAAGTTGGATTATATAGATATTATAGCTCATTATCTGTGTATGTAGTGTTGGATTTAAATACCATAACTGCGTAACATAATTATCAATCTGTGCATTCCAGGGCCTATCCTGTATACACGGTTGGCGAAGGAGCATCAAACTACAACGGCACGGGTCCAGGGGGCCAGTGGTACGCGAGCTCAGGCAACGGCGGGGGCCAGCAGGCCTCGCACCACTACCTCATTTCGGGGGGCCCCACCGAGGAGGCCGTGGGGCCCATGCAGCGCTCTTCCCCCCAGACAGTGGCCGCTGTGAGTTTAACAAACAACCTTTTCCCCCGTGTGCTTGCGGTGACAGCTTTTAGAGTGCCTAACCCAACCTGTGTTGCCAAGATATATACCACTCAATATTTTATCTGATCACCCCTTAACTGTCACTGTGGGTAGTCATTTTAATGGTGGAATTAATGCCTAGTGGCAATTTCTTTTAACCAAATTTGTTTAATTTTATTGGAAATTCAATGGCGTATGGTTTTTTCCTACCTCATACTTAAAAGAATTCTTGTCAAGTGGGGAAAGGATGGAATAGGGAAGTAAGTTAAGGTGAGGTGAGGTGACAGTGGAGTATGTGCTGGTGAGAATAGATTTTTTAAATGACTTGAAGGTGGCGAAGAGGGCACCCCCTAATGCAATATTTACAATAGTTCAGTTATGCAATATTTCGAAACAGAGCCACAAAATGTGTTACATTTACCCGCGCATGGCGCATGCTTATTTACTCACTAGTAATATATAGCAGTAAACAAAGGTGTCTCCCCAGCAAGTCAGCTTTTCCAACAAAATATTCTGTTGTCTGTTGAGTCGCAAAAGCCCACTAAAGGGAAGCACCAGGAGGCCTGCGACGGAGACGATTCTTTGAAAGGGTAATGAGTAATGGTTAATGATGAATGATGCATGGTACTCTTGTAAGATATAAATAATAGCGCTTCCTTTGCATCTAGTAACTTCAATACATACTACCTTCTTTCTCCCTGGCTTTTAACACATTGATTTGGAATGCTACTTACTATATAATATTTATTAGTCATCCATAACATTATTAATTATGTACAGCTTTAGTTACAGAAGCATGTTATAGTGCATTACAAAGAAATGTGTGACTGCGTTCGATTCACAGTTGCGATTGAACAAGCATTGAGCTGTGAAGCCAACAATTTGTCATGTACCATGTACTAACCCATGTTGTGTGGCTTGTGCCTTCCTTGTGGTGTGTGGTTTAGGAGGCGAGTTACCTGGGGGCCCAGGGGGGGCAGGGGAGCCCCGAAGAGGGCCGCGAGGGGGCTGGAGCCGCGCACGCCGCCCGCAGCTCGCCCGCCACTGTAAGTCAGTTCACAGTAAGTCATGTCCAACAACAAACAACCAAACCAAACAACCAACCAACACTTAGCGTGCATGCCATGCCCTCTCATCCGCTTACTTTGTAGAGCTTGTGTAAGATTTAATTATAAATCCAAAATTATATACAACACTTTATTTATGTATTGATATCTTGTTGAAACAAACATTTTATTTTGACTTAACATATTCGCCGCCTTTACGCCCATGGGAGCTGTGAATGTAATCACAGTGCCGACTTCGCCCATTGGTGAACTTTTCCTTATTGACAATGTTTTCCAAGCATCAAATTTCTTTTACCTTAAAGGCTTGCGGTGAATGTGTTAAACCTTTATTATTATTATCTCTTTCCTTGATTAAGCAGCTATACTTTTCCCTTAAACCAAGCTACATATTATTATCATATTTGTTTTGGCACCCAAAAACTAGACAATCACCTGAAACCCTGTTCACATAAGACTAGGTTTGTCGCTGTGACTATTTTGTCATTTGCCTGTTAAAAATGACCCCTGCTTTAGAAAATTTCATAATGCTTAATTGTATCACTTAAACTGTTGTCAATCCTTACATAGTGGAAGATGCTATTGATATGGCCCTGGGTAAGACCACCATTCAGAATTGAAACGTTGCTTGAATTAGCTTAGTGTTTAGTTACCAGATCTGAATAGCAAGGTACAATCCCATCTTCCTCTCCCCTATCTACTTCCCCTCCCCACTACCCTCAACCTCACAACATATGGAGTACCATAGTCTCACTGGCTCCAGACGGTTAGGAGCAAATGGGACTCTTGTGCAGTATACCCATTAAAAAAAATAGAAATTCAATAATTCGAAAGAGATAGATATAGACCAGTTGTATAACCACTTAATATCATTGGTCCACAGTAGTGGACCTTCCCTAAAAAAGAAAGCAAAGATCGGACGAAAAAACCGTTCTGAGTTGGTCACTCCTTTATTTTTTTGTGTTTTTATTTACAGCTGTTATGGAAATGAAACTTCTTGACCATGTAGGCACTAAATTCTTTACTTTAAGTAAAATTAACAGTGGCAACCTAAGTTACGACATTTCAAAATTTGCTGATGATATTTTTCAGGGTTTTCCAAAATTTGTAATTGCTTTCCGCTTCTATTGGTATAAAAATTGTAAATATACATTGTATATATGACACAACTCTTGTTGCAACTGTATCTGCATCCGGTCCAGTTGTCAGGTTCAAAATTTTCACAATCCTAGCGCCGAAATAAAGTTATCGTTATGTGAACAGGGTTTTGATACAAAGAAAATATTGCGTTTGCTAAGAATGAAGCATTTACAAACATGCAAGGATATTTTATCAATTATTTACTTATTTCTAATCAAAGCAATAAAAGTAAGTTCCCTTTTCTGCCCAAGCGCAATATTTACTTTCTTTGTAAATACTATTATGTAGTGATAAAATAATTATACATAGTTATAAAATAGTAAAATACCTTTCATCTTTTCATGTAAATGACTACAGTGAAACTCTTTTATAAGGTTTTCCAAGGGAGCGGAAAATTGGGCCATTATTCAAACTCAGTCTTCAAGGGACTGAAAAAACAAAATTTCTTAGCATGAAAATTTCTTAAATGGAAACTTCTTAAGCAAGTTTCACTGTATGTATCTACAAAGTTACCCATTGCTAATACAGTAGGTACCTACTTAACTGTCCAGTAGCAACTGAGCTTATAGCAATACCACAACCAGGTCACAACTTCAAATCACCGGTAAATTCTCCACATGCACCGAGTTCAACGTGAGCACTGAGTGATTGTGCACATGTGTAGTCACGGTATAGTGATTATCAGTTGCCTGTCCAGTTGCTGTGGCTTGTTTAACATAAGCAATTATTGATTGAGCACATTGTCTAGAGTGGCCATTTTCCCCATGTAGTAATTGTCTGTTGTATGTCCAGTTGCAATGGCTGCTGGAGAACTACGAGACGGCGGAGGGGGTAAGCCTGCCACGCTCCACGCTGTACAGCCACTACCTGCGCCACTGCGGACAGAGAGATCTAGAGCCCGTCAACGCTGCCTCCTTTGGGAAGCTGATACGATCTGTGTTCATGGGCCTGCGCACTCGCCGATTGGGCACAAGGTAAAACTAAATCATTTTAATTTTCTATAATATTTTATTTCAATTTACTGTTTAAATCGGATCAGTGAGGCGAGACTCTTTCAAGAATCCATCAGGAACATGAAGACCTACACATAGCAAAATAGCTGAATACTCTTTACGCCCTCGCAGCAGTCAAGATATTCCTTAAACTCTTTCTGCCGATTGCTTTGATGATAGCCAACAGAAGAGGGTACCAGAAGGAGAAGAATCAACATTATATCTAATTTCATCTGCGTTACTTATATGATCATTTATGGATTATGAATTATAACTTCCAGGGGCAACTCCAAGTACCACTACTATGGCATCCGAGTGAAACCGGGCTCCTCGCTCAGCGGGGCCACCTGCCAGGGCGAGGGGGGCTCCGGCGCGGGGGCCAAGGGGCGCTGCGGCAGCGGGGGCGCCACGGGGGGGCGCACACACGCCCGCCAGGACCAGCTGGAGCAGGGGACCAACTCGCACATGCACCAGCATCATCAGGTCAGCCAACAAACAAAACAGTCATCACCACGACCCTTCATTCTATGGTGGGATATTTCCTCCACGAATGCTCTCAGTTGCCTGCAGTTCCTCGCCATTCGCTTCCATTCCTCAGTCCTTCCTGCCCTGCTGCAATCTTCCTCCGCACAGTTTATCCACTCTTTCCTCGATCTGCCTCTGGGTCGCTTCCGCTGGTCATAATTTGCCATAACAGAATAGAATATGTAAAGTGTTAATAAAATAATGTTCTGAATGGAAATGACTAATTGGTGTAATTATGACTATTTTCAGTATTTGGGAGATGGGAATGGAGCTATTCCAGACTTTCCTGAAATCCAGTTCAACGAAGCCCTTCCTGGAGACTGCACTTTGGAAGATGTTGACACACTCAAGTTAGTTTTCATACTTATTAAAGCTACACCGAAACCTTCATTTAACCACTGGAGCACTGAGTGTCCATAAAGTGGATAGATGGCTATTAAACATGATAAATTAAACCGGGTGCCTGGAAGATCTTCTCAATAAGAATAAATTTAAACTTTCGCTGCCCTTTTGCTGATCAGTAACATGCTGAGATAATGCTTTCACCGTTATTCACGAGAACCCATCTGTTTACAAGGAACTTGTCTAGTCAATTTTACAAAACATTTTTGATGCAAAAGTTAATTGCGTCCAATGACTAAATAAAATACCTAAGAGAGTACTTTATGTCTGTGACTAGCTGACCCGGCAAACTTCGTACCGCCTCAGAATCAGTAAATGTTGTGTTTAATTTATTAGCTGAAATAAATGAAGTTTTTATCAAGTTAAAATAAATAGGTAGCTACTCTAAGTTCAAAAAAATAAATTGAGCTGTTGACTAAGTACGAAATGTTCGGCACACTACACCATTGACAGTTCAAATTGATTCAAATTATGTCGACCAACGCACATTATTTGAAAAGCAGTTCCATACAAAATATATGAAAAAATTATTTTTCTTCATAATTATTATAGTTATTATATAGTTATTATAGTTATTCTGTTAATCGGGACGGAGACAAATCCAAAAAATCAAAGATCATAACAATCGGTTCAGCCGTTCTTGAGTTATAAATGGTGTAACTAACCCGACTTTGTTTTATATATTAAGATTATCAAGCAGGCCATAAATAACATACATAAGTAGCAATATTCAATATTGCCCCAATTATGTATTATGTAGAACAATTTGAAAGTACATAATTTGTAAATTTAACGATTTTTTGGAATTTTTTTATAAAATCTAAAAATATGGGATAAACTATGAAATATGGATGAATTCATTGACTCTACAGCACTGTTCACAAACGAATTCACAAACGAATTCCCAGTCAACGGCCTTGCAAAGTCACTCCAAGGTTTGAAAGCATGACAATAGAAATGTATGCACATTATATCGTCCATATGCCTGGCCCGTCACGTCACGGACTCTAAATAATATTATGGTTATTATAAATCTACCGTGTTTAGTGGTCCAATTATAGGCCCAATTTTGACCTATATTTCCATTCAAAACTGTGTTTCACTATGATTATGAAATTCATATGCCGATATACAATTTCAGGAAAGTGTAAGAGAGACAGACCCCATGTTAAATGGTCTAGAACCAAAAGGTACTAAGTCAGTGGCACATTTGTTTCCATTTAAATTTGTATGGAAGCTACTTCTAGTGTTATATTATTTATTCTATAATTATTGAAAATATCACATTAATGTATTGGAAAAAAGATCCAGCCAGTAAAAACATTCCCTTGGTATTAATCGCGTTCTAAAATATGTATGGGCAAATTGCACAACTTTACATTTTGCAGAAAGAGTCCAATCGTATTTGAATCCTTCTTGAAAGCTGTCACTGTGATCATTTGGATCACTTTTGAAGTGTATTTATTGAGTTGTTTTTTTTTATTATAACGATCATTAATATAAATTTAACACCATCAGCAAGTGAAATACTCATTCCAAAATTTACACTACTTTTTGAAAGCTGGCAGCTTACTGTTATTTAATATTTATCCAATCTTATATTTCCTCAAATATTTCTAAATTGAGATTTTTCATTTGGATATTTTTACATGTGTCAAGGTTACAACCCATTATACTCCTACAAGGAAGTTTCACTGTACACAGTTTTAAATGTTATTTTAACCAATTTCCAGCAACAACCAATGTAGCGGACTCCATTAAAATGTTTGAAATTTTCAGATCAATATACCGAGAGCATTGTGAGGCATTCTTGGATGCCGTCCTGTCACTAGAACTGTCCACTGTGGAATCTTTGTGGAGGGAGTTTTGGAGACAGAACAACAACAATGATTCCGACGAATGCGAAGAGGAAAAATACCTTTCCAAGTAAACAACATTATTCTTTTAATTTTCCATGTAATATAACAAATTTTTTTCCTTGAACACAAATAACATACAATTACAAACTGATGTACAGATTATATTTAGGCAGCCGGCGAATCGCTGTTGTACTTTGTGGTAAAGACTAATGACTTTACTAAAAAACTAAAAAAAATAAAAGGTTCCAATTTTTACACAACTGATTTACAATCATTAAAGTATGAAAAATGGTTGTATATCAGTTGTGTAAAATTTAAAACATGTTTATTGGTAAGGCGTTAAAGGTTAGCTTCAAAAACTATGTGAGGCGTCCCCTATTAGGTCTACCTTTAATTAGATATCATTTGTGGGGTATAAAAGCAAAAACGCCACTATCCAAAAATTACGAAATTGAGTTACAAATGCCAATCTATGCGCAATCTCCATAGCTACAAAATGGTTTTTGAGAGCCTTAGAAAAATCAACCGCAAATCATGGAAAAATCGAAATTAAATTGGGGTTTAGATGCAAAATCACCACTCTCCACAGCGATTAACAAGCAAAATCACCACTCTCCACAAAAGCCAATCACAAGCCTGTATTCAAAATAAATTCAACATGACCAATGAACACATTATTATATCATTTTTTTATTATAATAATTCACTTTTGATACCTGTTAAGTTATTACTAAAAAATTACACGAAAAATGCGCAGTATTCTTTGAACCGGTTTTTTGTGATTTACCGAAAACAGTACTTTTGGAGAGTTGCATTTTTGCTTTTATACCCCTCATTTGTTGTCTACGTGCCCATAGGACCAAGCTGTACCAGCTGTGCGGCCTGGTGGAGGTGCAGAGGTGGGTGCGTGCCGTGGACGTGGCCTTCTACCAGCGCCTGGTGCAGGTGCTGCTGCCGGACGTGCTGCGCCCCATCCCCTCGCCCCTCACGCAGGCCATTCGGAACTTTGCCAAAGGTACCTGAACTATTTAATACTCACCTCCATCCTTCCGCAGCCTCTAGGGTTTGCTTTCCGTAGCTTGTGCGGGGCGACGGAAATAAGGGAAAAGTTGCCTTACTTCGGGCACATCAGATAGGCCCACAATTCACTTAACCCGTAGAAGACGGCAAGAAATTTCAATAAATACAAGACAACCCCACACTTAATGAAGTGACACTTTTATTTTTATCTTCAACTTTAGGATATTACTTCAACAAATAATATCCTAAATGAATATATGTGAATGAATGTTATAAATGAAAATGAATGTATAAAGTCAACACTGCAAATGCAGGGCTTTGCACCGTGTATAGGGATAAATCTTCAACACTGCTATTGCGGGGCTCAGGCTCCATGTTATAAATTTCTTTACATATTTCCCAAGATCTAAAGGAATTTCACAACACTGCATCAGAGATCAGCGACCTAGAAACAACATACAATTTAGCATCTGTGGCTAACAAATATATTTTCATAGATTAAAAAAAAAATTAAAACCACTTTTTTGGCAAAAAAACTGTTATTTTTTTATATCTCGTGATTAACTTATTTTAATAACTTAAAACATAAATTTTCTGTACAAAGTATGTGTTAAAACATCACCCAGGCAGCTAACAGATTCCTAATGTTTGCACGCTCATACGGTTTACCGCTGAAGCGCCATAAATATATTTTGTATGAACCATTTCTTAGAACGGAAAGTCTCAAAATAGTTACTGAATTCTTAATGCACGTATGGGATTAATATCAGACTTGCTCTCGTACAGATGGGTGGATATTATAGCACGGATTTTGTCTTATTTTATTACATATCTTTTTATGTGAGTTCACTGCACAATCACATTTTTATGCCATGACCAAAAAGTTAAACTGTGCATAAGTACATAAAATAGCTTCTTATTTGGACCCTAGATGCCTCTAGTATTAGCTATTGTGATACGCTTAGTAAAAATTTTTGTAATGAATTAATGAAATCTGTGGGCCAGGCCATCATTCACCCATACTAGTGCAAATCGCATATACGTACCGTGGCGCCTAGAATTTGTTTTGATTGTCTGTGCAGTTTGGTCGTAGTTTGGTATGATTCCGTGCACTATCTCCCTTTGTTACTATTGTCTATCTAACTAACTAACCATCACGCCGGTTTGTTTTAAATCAGATTTTTAATTAGTAAAATTGTTGTATATTTTTGGGGTCAATGTTCAATTGATTTTGCCATCACTAAATGACATGCTGGTTAATCTGTACTGTAAATGGTTCAGGTCTAGAATCGTGGCTGGTGGGCGCCATGGGCGGCTGTCCGCAGGGCATGATCCGCTCCAAGGCGGGGCCGGCTGCGGCGCTAGCGCAGTCCCTGCGGCGCTACACCTCGCTCAATCACCTGGCACAGGCGGCGCGCGCCGTGCTGCACAACTCGCAGCAAATTCAGCAAATGCTGGCCGACCTCAACAGGGTGGACTTTCACAATGTGCAGGTAGCCAAACAAACAACATGTATTCCATTCTTGATGCAGTGTCTAAACTAAACTAATGCCTTGTTCTTACCTGACAAGTAGTAAGTCGGGTGGCGAGTAACTCGCTACTTGACTCACCAAAAAGTGTTCACACCGCTGTCAAGTAAAGTTCATTAGTAAGCGACGCGTCGCAACATGACGGGCTGCAACGCAATAAAGTAAATACGCTATTAAGCTGATTGTAATGATTATTTTAGAAGAAGTGGAAGAATAAATTAGTGAGATGAAGATAAATAAACTATCATCACGAAAATAGATTAATAGCCGCAAAAATAAAGAATTTTAGAGTAGAATTTTAGCGCCAACGGCACGACATATTGCGCGTGTGTGCGTCTACGAATGAACTGTGCATGTACGTGCGCAGGGACGCGTGGAGAGGGACTCTACTCGCTGAAAAAATAGAACCAAATGGATTCAATCTACTAAAGAGCTGACTAGCCTACTCTACTAAAATTGTGGTGTTCGGACACGTTTAGTTACTAATATATTTCTTCAAACTTCGCAAAATCACTTTGTGGCGTCATTTTGAATTAAATTAAAACAAATAACATGTTTCAAAACCGATGGTTTCTTCGTCAGGGTAGTAATGACATTAATAACAAAATAAACAAACAAGTATAGACTAAAAAGAACTATGGACAAAAATATTTTAGAGAGAGGTGATTAATTAATTAAAAATATCGTAAAAAACAATTATTTAAAATTAAATATAAAAATTATTTAAAAAATATGAAAAATTACATTATATAAATTATCAAAACATAATAAAGATGTTTAAACAACAAAAATAAATTATTTTAAATATAATTATTAATAAGAAAATAAATTTAAGAGATGGCTATTTTTAAAAAATATTTGGTTATTAATAATATTTAATTTACTATTAACACTTTTTCTAATTTCTAAAATTTCTAAGTTTGCTAATTGTAAATCTGTTGAGTTTGTGTGTAAAATTTTTAACCCTTTATTTATATCAAAAGAATGATTTGTTTCTAAAATGTGATTGGCAAATTCAGAATAATTATTATTATTCAAACACCTTAGATGTTCTTTAACTCTAATAAAAACTAATATATTAGCTGGGATGGGATAAATGTAGGTTTCTAATAAGAGTTATCATTATGCTTTGTTGACTGAATGTCAAAATATTCAATATGCATCAGTATATTCAATTGATGGGTTGGTTGGTACCTTCCATTTTCAGGAACAAGCGTCGTGGGTGTGCCAGTGCCCCAGCGGAGTGGTGGGCGAGCTGGAGGCTGACTTCAAGCGCACGCTGCAGCGCCAGGCCTCGCTGGAGCAGTGGGCAGCATGGCTGGAGGCCGCTGTGCGCCGCGCCCTCCGCCCGCACGAGGACTCACCGCACTACGCTCATCACGCCCGCCAGTTCCTGCTCAAGTGGAGCTTCTACAGGTGGGATAGACCTGCTTGCTTACCACAACCAATAAATTCATTCAAACGGTTGCCAATCACTTCCTAACACTCATTAAATGCCCACTGAAGGATTACAGTACAGTCCATCAATTTTTTTTTTTTATTTGACTAACTCCAAAAGGGCACACCATTTGCTCGGGGGACTTTGAGGCAGAATATGTTTCCTCTTGGAGTAAAAATGATTTAAAGAACCAAAGGTTAGCTGAGTGGACAAATCCTCGGGTTCCCACTCGGTTATCGTGGGCTCAATTCCTCTGTGACCTAAGTCCACCATCATTGCACGAGTAACATTTTTCGCTTATAATGGATTATATTAGCTTAATCAGAGGAATGGTACTATTGAATGAAATTTGTAAACTGGTATATATATTATTTAATCCAGTTATCGTGGGCTCAATTCCTCTGTGACCTAAGTCCACCATCATTGCATAAGTAACATTTTTCGCTTATAATGGATTATATTAGCTTAATCAGAGGAATGGTACTGTTGAATGAAATTTGTAAACTGGTAAATATATTATTTAATTACTCTTTACCTTAAAACTTTGTGGCATGCCTCTTTCTTCTCAAATGTTAAAATAAGAAATCTTGTACTGTAAATGGATGTTTAGTCGATCATACACATAGACATAAGAAACAGTGGACATCCCATAACCAGTGGCGGCTGGTGGTCAAAATATGTGGTGGTTCACCAGAGTCATTAAGTCAGACAACTTATTTATAAAAAAGTTCTATTCTCCTTTCCTTTTGTTTAGCGAAGATCTCTATGACCCTTTTGTTAAAATCAGGCATCGACTGAATTAATAATTGTACATTAATTAAGTAGGGAAAGAAAATGTGGCAAGTTGAATAAAAGGGCAAATAGGGAAGAAATAAAAGGGCGAAAGAGCTAGCCCTCTCGTAATGGATTCCAGGCATCGATACGGAACACAGAATATAAATTTTATTGGTAGGTAAAATTATTTTATTGTATACATTTTGAATGTATACAGCGAACAAACACAAAGGTTAACATTGAAGAGAAAATATTGACAAAAACATTACACATAAGCGTTCTCGTTTAACATGCCACTGTACAAACCGCTCCTTTCGATGTGGGGCGTAAAATTCGGAACGGCGTTCGGTCGTAGATAAAATTTGGAAAGAATTGTATGTACCTATGCTTCTTTCGACTGTTCACGCGATAGACAAAGAAAGTTAGTAGGATTCTGGAACGCAACCGAAAACGAACTCCTATGAAGTTGGGCCCAGTCTCGCCGCCCTGGAAGATAGCACGCATAATAGGATCTACCTACCTACTGTACGAGATCTTGAGAAAATATTATAATTTATAACCGAACCGAGTTTCGTATTATGATCAACAATTTTTGTGGGTTGTTGTGTGGGAGCTCTTATTAACTGGCCGCCACTGCATATAACACAACATCTGAAATAAGGTTGAAGTAAGAAATTGTATGAAGAACAAGGTCAGAATCGCCTGGGCCATTCTCGTTCTTGACAAAAAAAAATACTGGATAGCATTTAGCCACTCCGAAAAATTCAAATTAATTGGCAATGACGCGCCGGGCACCAAAGATGGCGGAAAAAATGGCTGCCGCTTGATAATATGAACGCTATCATATTCGAAGTCTATATTTATTCATTGTTTTTTTATATTTATTTATTTATTAAAAGAATTTTATACATAGTGTAGATATTGTGTTATTTCGCCCATTGTATTAATATGAATTATTCATATAAATCCATTGTATTTTTTTTTTTATAATCCATTGGACAAAATGGCTGCCGCTTGATAATATGAATGCTGTCATATTCGAAGTCTATATTTATTCATTTCATTTTATATAAATCCATTGTGGAAAGCATAGATTTGAGTGATTATTGGAAAGTTCGTTTTATCTACATTATTTTGATGTAATTTTTGTAATATATCACAAAAGAAATGTTATAAAACACATGTTTGTCATGGCGGTAAGTAAATTATGGTGACCGGACAACTTAACACGGAGGCACTTCAACACCTTTTGTGTGATAACCCTAAATATATGTATCATGGACATTAACTCAGCGTGCATATGTTTGTCATGGCGGTAAGTAAATTATGGTGACCGGACAAGTTAACACGGTGGCACTTCAACATGCCTTTTGTGTGACAACCCTAAATATATATTTCATGCACGTTAACTCAGCGTGCACAGCACATGTTTGTCATGGCGGTAAGTAAATTATGGTGGACAACTTAACACGGTGGCACTTCAACACACATTTTGTGTGACAACACTAAATATATGTTTCATGGACGTCAACTCAGCGTGCACATGTTTGTCATGGCGGTAAGTAAATTATGGTGGCACTTCAACACAACTTTAAAAAGTGATAAATGCGATTTTAACCGTTATGTATAAAGAAACTGTTCAAGGACAAGGTCAGAATCGCTTGCGCCAATATCATTCCAGACGTTGCTTTTAATTTCAGTAATGTAGCTTCTCGGAATTATTTGTAACTAATTTTCTATGGTACACGGCCATCACGTGGGTAAATGTCATCCGACATTCAAGATGATAATAGTTATAGTAAAATACGAGTTGCCTGAACACTGGCAGATTGATTTATTGACCAGTCATTGAAAGGATGACGCTCACGCCACTTTCCGCTACCTGCAACATGGTTTGTTTCCCTCACCCTTATCGGCCTGTCTATTATTTATCATGCCTATGATCGTACAATAAATAATTGAGCCCTTGCCCCGAATAATGTTGTATCCAACAAAACTATCAATGTTGAGTTATTGATGGAATAATATTGGGCATATTATTATGCATCTTCTAACCGCTTGGGCATATAAGCTTGTTTTCACGACAATTTAACGTAGGTAGACATAGGAATGACGTATGCCCCGCACCTGAGTTATTAAGATATGGATTATGGTAATGAAAAATTTTTAGGCTTGTGGCAGCATTTTAAAGGTTGGTTTGTGGAAGAATGTTGTATAAAGCCGTTTATCGAAATCACGGAGCATATCTGCATCATCTGAGCATTTAATTCATGGAAATAAATGGAGAAAATGAATGTATTATGGCTTCATCTAGAAAGACTTACTGTGTACAACATTTTTCCACCAAATCTGAACAAATTCTAATTTGATTGCCCTTTTCCACGACTTTTCCCCTTAAAAAGTCTTAAGAATTTTATGTTTATTGTATTTTTAATATAAAATGTTATAAAACACAACCGGTTTCGTTTTTTCCATTTTTTTTTTCAGAACAAGAGTATTGTTGAATACAACATTATTCTGGGCAAGGGCTCAATTGTAAAAATATATAAATCAAATTTTAAGAGTTTATGACATGGCCTCGGGGCCTCCTGTGTGGAGCTAACGTAAAAATAATCTCTGTTACTTTCAGTTCCATGGTTATCCGAGATTTGACTCTTCGCTCTGCGGCTTCCTTTGGCTCCTTCCACCTGATCCGCCTTCTCTACGATGAGTACATGTTCTATCTCATTGAGCACAGAGTGGCGGCCCACCAGGGCAGTGCTCCCATACAAGTCATGGCCGAGGTAATAATACATATAATAAACCAAACCAATTTGCAAAGCAATATGGTACCGCCCCCCCTGGAAACCATTTATTGGATAACCAACACCCCTGCCATAGCGTCGCCTGAGTGCTTAATTGTCTAATCGCCATTTCAGTTTTTGTTCAATCTTCATTTTAAAATTAAAAATAAAGTATCAAAAACGATAATTAATCACTTAACTAAGAGTTATTTAAACTAACGAGACCCTTACCTTTACTGGAATAGCTTCATCTTAAACACCTTCATAACGTTTCGTTGAAATACCGAAAGAAAACCTCGTCCTCCTGTAAAACTTGCAAATGGTCGTTTGGACAATTAAGCATGCAGGCGACGATAGGTCACTCCAAGTGGTTCACTGCATTTGGTGACTTAGAAGGGGTGCCCGGGTGGCTACTTATATGTTTGCCCACTTAGGGAAACCTAATCTAGACCTCTCCAGACGGACTCTCTCGACCCATCACCTTGCACCGCAGTGGGAGGGATGGATTCATACGTCCGTCACTCCTGGACAGATTGACCCCCAGATTCCTACCCACCCCTCATACCCTTTTTCTTCCCAGAACTTCCTCTCCTTCCTTTCCTAACCACACAAAAGATGACATAGGCTCTGGGGGTGTGAAGGGTTCTCAGGGCCTCCTGTGTGAAGCTAGTGTAAAAAATATGGGATCTAAATCATGCGCTGCTTTTATTATTTTTAATCTCTTAATCAATAGTAGCAATTAATGGATTCGGAGGTCAAGTATGACAGGAATTCTAAATGGAGAATGTTGCTGGCTTTTAGTTCCTCTTTTGATCCACCTAGGTTAGGTTAGGTTAGGTGTGCAGGCGGCCAAAAGAAGTAGCAATTGGATTTGCACTGTATCGTTAATATGTATAAATCAAATTTTCATTTGCACAAAATAAAGCATTATACTTTTGTTATTCCATTTTAAAAAATACGTACAAGATATCGATTGCGGTTTAGTAAAACCGTTCAAACCACAAAATGAAAACTTTACAGGAGACAATAAAAAAGGAATATTTGCAATTTTGTAAAACTAAATACAAAACCTCAAAAGTTTATGTGAAAGCGGTTATCCATTTTTTAAATTTTGATTTAAAATATTTCAATTCTATTTATAATAATGAAAGAATAACTATGTTTTTTCAAAGACCTAAAAAAAATAATGCATAAATTTAGTTTTTAGTACTAAAAATGCCTAAATCATTTCACCATTTTGTACTTCGACTTATTGAATGTGAAACCCTAAGAGTATGGATATTAGAGAGACGGCATGTGAAGTGTGCCCGCGCGCTCCAAGTGTGCCTTTTCGAGAATTTTACTTAAATGGCTGACATTGACTGCTGTTTTTGGTCGTTTAATACGTTCCGACATATTTACGATAGCAGCCATCTTCCATGGTGACAGCCAATGTCAGCCGTATGGGTAAAATTCTCGAAAAGGCACACTTGGAGCGCGCGGGCACACTTCACATGCCGTCTCCCTAATATCCATACTCTTAGGTGAAACCACTGAAAAGTAACATTCCCAAAAAATGTGACTTGTAGGGTTTTACCAAAACGCAGTCATATAATGCCGAAAATGTTTTGGTATCCATTGAAGACAAGCTTTTATGTAATTTTAAAATGAGATTTCCAATGTTTGTTGTGAACAGAAAGACCTGATGAACAGTACCCTGGAGGAAGAGGTGGTGGAAGATGACTACGAGGAACTGCTGATTCCGGGAAACCTGAAGCGAGAAGCTCCGTCCCCGGCCAAGAAGATGAAGATCAGCTAGTGCTCCTGACACTTCTCCCATCAGTCCCTGCCTCTAATTTAGCCTACAATTTGTTATATTACCAGCGAAGATGCGGATGTTTCAAACTACCCATTACTGTCAATATATACAGAGCATTCAAGTAGCCGCCAAGAGATTGCTCGCGGCTAAATGGGAAACTACAATTATTTTGGTACCTACAAAAAATATTTTAATAAAGGTACATTATTAATTAAGTTCCTGATTCTACTCTGGCCAATCTCTCAGTGGGCCCACTATGTATTGTATTATGCTGACTGCAAAAATGCCAGAGCTATTTGCATGCAGTGGTCTAGGGACTAAATACCGGCCACCCCATAAAAGCCTTGAATGACAAAAATAACACCCACTGTTTATTTTTTTATAAGCCAATACAATATTTTTTTAGTACGACTCACTAAACCACTGTTCATATATAATTCCCTTTCTTGAATATGGTTGTTTAATTGTCATTGTAGTGGTTGGTACAGTGGAGATCTGTCCCTTACGCCTGCAAAAGTAAGCTTGTAAAATGAACTGAGTTTCTAATTTAATTGTGCCTGTTTCCTATTGCTGAGCCTAATGATCATATTTTTATATTGCCGATCAGCAATTAACGTCCATTTGAAAATAACCTATATTATACATGAATTTTATAATTTAACTTGTAATATCCTTAATTTTTTAATGAACCTAGCTACTATACCACTAAATATAATTCATCGAAACAACGTAAGTTAAAGTACCCTTGTATTTTCTTAAAATGTAAGTATCTCTATGTAAACTTATATTAAATGAATATCTTTACGGTGTAACTTGAATGTATAATTCCTTACATGTGTATTTATTATTATCAATGTGACCATTTAAATGTTGAATTTAAAAACCACCTGTATGTGCATGTGTCTTCTCATCATTCGGGCAACATTGCCAGTCATCTCTGATTTAGACAAATGACTATAAATTTAATAATTTGAAGTATATATTTATTATTTAATTCATTGTAATTTTTGATAAAACACTGTTAGGAGTTAAATAAGAAATTGTTTTGTTTTAAAAGGAATGCGGAGTAGTTAGAATCCTATGAGCTTATAGAATGTGGAATTACCCAAGCACAAACATGTCTAGGTTAAGTGGTTGGTTTGCAAGATGTAATATTAGGGCAATGCTTTGGATGAGGTGGTTATGTAGTAAATAAATGTCTAGAATTTTATCCGAGTATTTAGTAAATAAAAATATTTTTTATATATGTATACTATTTAAGAAAATTTTAGCTTTGGGAGTTTCATATTACACTAAGATGGAATTCTGTACAGACCTCTTGGACTTGTATTGTAATTCATGCCTATTTATTATTAACTTGCATTATTATGTAAATGGGTTCACCCGGTGGCAGCATCACTTATTGTAACTATCTGAAAATGTGTTTTGTATAATTATCACTGTTGATTCTCCCAATGTCTGGGTTTGTTTACATCTCTCACCTTATCAGAAGTTTCAATAAATGACAGATATACTAGTCATTTATCACAAGTGTGCCCTTGCACCTGTCAAAGAAAATAACTGAATGAAAAATAAACCTCACTCCATTATAAATAATGGTGTCCTTTGAAAGAACCAATAGATTATGTATATGCCACTCATCACTTCCACACAACGCACTGGCTTC
This sequence comes from Limnephilus auricula, assembly GCA_951813805.1. NCBI lineage: Eukaryota > Metazoa > Arthropoda > Insecta > Trichoptera > Limnephilidae > Limnephilus > Limnephilus auricula. The sequence continues at coordinate 17,192,622 of OX638388.1, read as the reverse complement.
AACGTAAAATAATATAACGTTCGTACAGGCGCACAGTTGTTCCCAAATAAGTTTTGTCATCGTAGTTGCCAATGTGACCGCCCCCATTGTTGGCACCGTACTAAACATTATTTTATACCAATCTATGTTTGTTGCACTTTTAACTATTTAATCTGCTTACAAATATATGTTATTGGCAAACTAATAATATAAAATAACATTCAAGGAGTGAATTTGCAGGACGTTTCCTTTGGTAAAAATATTAATTTCTTTCTCCTAATTGTATTTTTCAAATATTTCAAGTTCCAGTAATTGTATTTTCTAAGGCGATAAATGTATTTATTTTAAGATTACACATTCTGCCTTTTTGTACAGAATATACCTGCAAATACTAAACTATATGTATGTGTTGTTAAACGCAGAGAGTTAATGTGTACCATGCTCATGAACAAACAATAATTAATTCACCCAAATTCAAGAGGCGGGTTTCCTTTCTTTATCCCTAACTAAGGAATATACCTTTCTTCCCTCATTTTAACTTTGGCATTAACTGAAAGTGAGTGAAATAGCCGCTTAACGATCGTTAAGCAGCTATCTTACTCGCTCTAGTTTATGCCAAAACTAAAATGAGGTGGATACATTAGATATATTCCTTAGCTAAGATAAAGAACAGGAATCTGTCCTCCAGAAGTTGTTTGCAATTTTATCCACATGTCACAACAGTTGAATAAATAAACCCTCTGGCATTCTTATTACCTACAAAATGCATTTACTGTCTTTTAAATGTATTAAAATTATAAACTAATATATTATAACATAATGAAAAGGAAAGAATCAAAAAGATTAGCAGGGTAAATAGTGTCGTATGGGCAGCGTGTGTACGGGGACTAATGGTATTCAATAAACTTCTTAATGTAATGTTTAAAATTTTAGAATTGTAATATGGATGTGCCCTGATTCCGTAATGGGAAACCTTAAATTGTGTCCTGTTTTCAATATTGACTGACTTTGTTAAACCGCACAGTATATTTATTTGATTCAAAGGTTAAAGCTAATATAAACTCAAAGGATTATTTGTTTTTTTTTTTTTTTTTATTACGTTCACAATTTTTGAAAATCTTCAAAACTTTGGATATTTTTCTCCACATTTTTTGTTAATGTTTCTGCATTTCTAAGAAACTGTACTACATAATGTAAACATACATATACTTCCATATCAAGTCTTTTTTATACTGCAAGCATGATCCTAGAATATATTTATTTTGTTCTAATCGTGCAGCATGTCATTGTGGAATTGAGGAAGGACCAGAAAATGACCATGTTTTGTTATGTTAGTGCATGAATGTGTTGTGGTTGTAAAAGTGGTCACATGATTGTTACCAGCATTATTTATGTACCCGATACCAATGCCAAGTGGTGGTTGATGAGAATATTAAACTAGTCATGTGTTATATTCCTGTTTTACTTATCAGCCCTCTCTTCTCTTTTAGCAACAAACATCAAGGAATAATAATAAAACTAATAAATTGTATTTTACAAACATTATATTTTATTGAAAACAATTTTGTCCAGGTTAATGGCGCCATCATGCATGTATGTACATCATACATTATTTTATATTACAAATAAAACAACCTAACTTTGATTCATTTGGAGCCTTAAAAACAATTTACGTACAAGCTATTTCAAATCAAGATGTCTTAAAACATAAAAACAACTTGGTCGTATCTTTTTTTGTCAAATTTCTAATAAATATACTTGAAATTTAGAAAAAAAACTTTTCTAATCTGTAAGTACACGGATCTTTTAGGTTTAATTTAATTAATTACGACTTGAACGCTGCACAAAAACATTGTTATGTACATCTTAAAATTATTTCACAAAATGGTAACAATTAGTCCAAATTCAATGTTTGTAAATAGGTTTTACATAGATTAAACTAAATAACTACCATTAGATCTGAGATAAATATTTTTTCAAAAATTAAAATTAAAATTCCACAGAGTTGGCCAATGATTGTATAATGCTTTTAAGTTAAATAAGTCTGACAGGAAAATCAATGGAAAAAGCCAAAAGAAAATAACAATCCTATTTTAGTTTACATAAAACAGTAAAATGTTATTTATGTAGTAAATTTACAATGTGGAAATAAGGTTTTTTGAAACAAAAAATAAATATGCTAATAAATGTAGATTTGAACCTTCAAAAGATAACTTTTAGAAGGTGGAAACAACTGCGGAGCGTTTATCTCTGTTCTTCCCTCGAGTGATGGTCCTGGCCTTGAAGTTGGCTGCATTCTGCAGGTGCTGGAATTATAAAAGAACATTCATTCATATTTTTTCTTCATGGCGTCATTTTAATTAAATGAAAACAATCGCTTTATGTATCCCACGTATTTAATCAAAATTATCAACGGTTTCTTCACCAGGATAAAATATCAATATACATATATATATATTAAAATTTTATATATAAAAATCTCGCATCACGATGCTCGTCCAAGGTAAACTCCAAAACTACTTAACCAATTTTGATGAAATTTGGCTTACTGTGTGTGATTTGGTCCAACTTAAGGTAGGATAGTTTTTATCTCAATTAATTGACCTGTTGACCTCAATATTTATTATTGCGAATTTCATTAAATGTTTCTTATGGGACAATGTTTGAAATTATTTGTATGTTCCGTAAGTTTCTGACAGATGGCGGTGTAAGTTAATTTATTGACACAACACTTGGTTATCTAAGTTAGGTAATCATCGAGTAGATGGCATTGTGTTTCGTTAGCCACAGTAACGCGTGGGCGGGTCAGCTAGTATATACTGGGTGTTAAGGTACGGACTTGACTTACTTTAACCAGTGACATTATTATCATCATTTGTAAACCTGTGCCCAAACATTCTGCAGGAGCATAAAGGCGCAATCATGTAATATCAATAGGGAAATTGAGTGAAAAATATTTTGACTTATAAAAAATATGTTCATGTAGGACATGCAAACTTAAATACATACCAGTATTTTTTTTGTTAAAGTTCCTTTCTTCATAATTAAATTAATTCAATTTGAATTAATTTAATTATGTTTACAAGTTTGAATTTTATTAAAGCCCGCGAAAACGGCGGCCAGAGCATAATACCGTGCGGCAGAGTTTGTGACGTAACCCGGTCCTTGATTGTGTGAAATAATACAGGTAATACAAATTCATTTAATTGATCGTAACATTATAGTACAACATACAAAAAAAAAATGCTTAATTTTTTAAAACAAAATATAAATAATTAAGCCGACGGCAGCAAATCTTCAGAGGCGCCTCGATAAAAAGTTGTCCGCCGGTGAACAGTACAACTCATGACTGAATCATCGGAAATCAAAAAATAAAAATGATATCATTAGATAACCACTTTCCTAAAGTAATGCTGGGAGGAATTTTTTTTTTTGATTTTTAAATTTTTGGTGACACTTAGGCGATCCGCTCAATGAGGCAACTGGAAACTGTCAACTGCCAACTGTCTTTGTATGACAATCTGACGGCCCGCACACTTCACAATCACTCAAAAACCCGTTGTCAATGGTAACGCAAGCGGTGTCTCGCGACTCGCACTGCTGATTGCCGTGGTCGGCCGTTGCTAGTTGCCAGCTGTCAGCTGATTGTTCTTCGTCTATGGTTAAACAAGCTTTTTGACCAATCAAGACATAGAAACCAGCCGGTTTTAATTTGGTTTCAGTTGCCTCGTCAGCGGAGCGCCTTAGAAGTGAACGATTTTCATCTAAAAAATGGGCCTATTTGTTATTGTAAAAGTCATAATTGTGAAAAATAAACAAAAAGCTCCCAGGATGCTACCTGGTGACAAGTGTCAGGAAATCGCTTTAAAGTTTTGGATATCAGAAAATCCAATACTAATCGTGAAAATTTTGTTCATAAGTTCTAATCATATTTAGTTTTGCTCCGATTTGTTTCAAATTTTGACACAAAAATCTTAATAACTCAGGTACGGGACATACGTCATTCCTATGTCATACGTCGTTAAATTATCGTGAAAACAAGCTTGTGTCCAAGCGGTTAAGATGTTGTACAATCATTTGAAATAATAAAAATAAAGTTAAATAGTTACCATCCCTTTAACTGTGTAACAATTTGTAGACATTTTGTTTTGAAGAGTTTTTTTTTCTATGTACAGTAATTAATGTACATAGAAAATAAAACTCTTTATGTGCCGTAAATGCCGTACTAATTTTAATTTTTTTTTTTTTTTAATGCGATTTAAACCCTTATGTATAAAGAAACTGTCAATATCTTTCTTGACTTAGGAGCAGTTGTTTCAAATAATGAAAATATTCTTTTAATTCACTTCAAACTAGATTGGCAATCACGTCTTCCATCATTTCAAATACCAAATGGGTTGTTTCAACTCCGATCACACTCCAATCCACGTTGAAAATTTCACTGAGTGTTCCCCGCCGAATTAGGCATTTATTCTGCAGAATTATTTATTTCGAAGACCGAGATATTTTTATGATGGCAACACTTATAAAATTTCTATGGATGCGCATGCGCACGCCGACCACGGCCGTCAGAATTTTACCGCTATTTTCTTTCGTTGCGGTGGGTAATATTTTTCTACGATATAAAATGTAAATGATTGAGAATGAGTGTTGTTTTTATTCGTATTCAGTCAATTACATACATAGTAAAGTTAATATGGTAACTTTCAATCGTATTATTTGTATATTATTCAGTCAATTACATACATAGTAAAGTTAATATGGTAACTTTCAATCGTATTATTTGTATATTATTTAATTTTAGACCGATTTTCCGGAATGTGACCACTTCAGAGATGTAACCTGAAAGCAACGTGGGAAAAGTGCTAAAGAAAACATAAAAATATATGGAAAATGAATTCAACGTGCCCATATTTACAAGCTACGTTTAACAACATAAAACGTCGTACATTAGAGGTTACTTGTATTATTAATAATGAGTATTTTTTAAGTCCGAATTCCGATAATTACGTATCTACTAAAGTTTATTTGGTATCCTACAATCGTATAACTATATTTGCAACTAACATTATTAACAATGAATGACGGACATCTCATTTATTGTTATTATTTGATATAATATTAAGTTTGTCTGTTTTACTTATCAGGTACCAACGGATGAAGTAAAATATGTTATAATATTGATACTTGTTTTAGCAGCATTGCAGTATGGGAGAGAAATATATAATGGAGGATTGCAACTGAAATTATGACAAGTCTGTGTTTTGGATAAAGGCTATCTCCAGACAGAAACCATATCTCATGCGAAAGATATGGGTACAAAGGAGCAATAATCACTAACAGATAATTTTAACATTGTTCTTAAGTCGCCAATTAAACATACAAGTGAAATGAATAAACAGTTTTTTTTACCCACATACAACTGTGTACAAATACTGACTTATATATACGTGTACTTATTCTTATAACTTTTATGACGAGGAAGTTTTACGTGTATAAATAAACATTTGAATAAAGATATATATTGAGCACAAAAGGATTTTTATTATAAAATACTATTAGTTTCGTATCTTGTACGAAATCGGGAGTTCCTCAGTTGTATCCATGTACATGAACCTATAGCTCCATGCAGCTCCGTGGTTTCAAGGTAAATAATCAGTAAAATAATTTGACGGGGATATGTCAATCATAAAAAAGAGGTTTCTTATATATTGTAGATTCATAATGTAAGTATTACAGTTGACAATTATTGTGATACCATCGGTCAATATGTCAATAAGAGAAAACGTTTATTTTGTTCAATGTTTTCGCCAGTTTTTACGTCATTTTCAATCTCTGAAACTGACGATTTTCGACAACTATATACTTTGAGAGGATATCTAACTTCTTATACAGAATTACTTTGAGAGGATATCTAACTTCTGAAGTTTTAACCATTGTGCATTCTTTACGTTATGTACAAAAATTGTCCAGCCATATTTAGTTAAAAATATTACAGACATTCCCGCCACGACCTGTCAGATCACAATATTGACGTCTGCGCATGCGCCTCCCTTTATTTCAAGCTTAATGGTTCGAACTCGGCTGATCACATTAAGGTGATTTCCAATCACATTTGTATGGAATTTTCGTTGAAATTTCGTCTGACGGAGGTTGAAACAACCCAATTTTGCGGTGATTGACGATTTGAAGGAAAATCTAACGTCAAATTTTCCGAAACAACTGGTCCTTAATAGTTAATTTGATTAATTTAGCCCCTCTGAAAAATTTTTAAAGTAATTATCTATATCTACGACATTCGGGAGTGATATTTTTTTCTCGCTTTACGAGCTGTCAACTTTAGTCAAGAAGTATAAATGTAATTAATTCTTCAAAAACACCTTTGAATTGTTGGTTCCCATGTAGGATGTATTCAGGTTTGTGTAGAAACAATAAAATCAGTTCATATTCATATAAATATATATTTTTTTTTATTTTTGTTTGCCAAATGGGAGAATTTTTTTTTTTTCTCTAAAGTTTAGCTATTCTGGGAAAACTTGATATTATCATGTAATATATATGCATAATAAGATACATTATCTGATAAACAGAAAACAATTGCAAAAAAACAATTCCTTTGTTTTTATATGGATATTTGACCAAAAGTCAGGAAGGTATTTTTCACACGGTTTTTTCAAATACGCCTGAACGTGACCGGTTAAAACAAAACAAATATTCTGTATCTGAGATTTAAATTATTTTTTATGTTAACAGCTGGTCCAATTGCACCAACAGTCCTGCTGGTGAGTATGAGAAAGATGCAGAGGTTAAATTGGTTACATCAGTGGTATGCCCTAATGTTTTAGATTATAAGAAGCATTAATAAGTACCCTGAGCAGTTTGTTGTTGGTGCGTGCTGTGGGGGTGTTGGTGGCGGGGGCGAGAGGCGGGGGCGGCAGCAGGAGTGCGGCGCGCAGGGCGGGGGCACAGGCCAGGTGCAGCGGCAGTCCGGCGCACAGAGCCGAGCCCAGCGCAGCATAGCGGCGTCGCGCACACCACCCCTCCACGTGCAGCGTCTCTCCCTTGATGCGCACCACTATGTCTTCCATATCATCCTCCTACACAAATACAATCACTTTTATTAACCCTCAAGCCATGAGCAGCAACCAAAGTGATTTCATCTCTCTTGCTCACATTCTATTTATTGTACAGAATCGAACAAAAATTGAAGTTGATTCAACACATCGCTTGCTGAGGATTGGTTTGTACTATGTCCATTTTTGGGTTTTTTTAAGCTGTGATTGCATTAATATGTATTAATAATATATTTATCTACTATGTCCACCCACAAAAAATACAAATTTTCAGCGGAAACTTACATTTTGAACATCTCTTTTATTCTACCTCCATAGTAAAAAAAATAAAAATTTAAACTTCAAACCTCGTTTTCTCGATACGAGTTTTTGTGGACATAGTACAATCCAATCCTCAGCAAGCGATATGTTTCTCTTTTTATCGGGCATTCCAACACATAAAAATCCTATTCTAAACCACAGTAATAGAATAGATGATGAGAACATGGCCACAAAATTTAATTAACTAGAGTGTGACCATCGTTACAGTGGAGCAATCGACTCCGAGGTGTCCTATAGGCTGCTGGTTCAGCGGGCATTATTACCTCTAAATAATGAAGGATGTCACGGAAAGTGGCGCGTTGCGTCTTCCTGTCCTTCTTGGCGCGGTACTTGTGAGAGTCAGTGGCCAGCTGCTTCATGTCCTCGACCAGGTCGGGCAGAGCCTCCTCGCCGAACATTTCCGAGTGGTCGCGGCCAAGCTGGAAGGCCAGCGCCAGGCACTCGCCAGCGTTCAGCCGCACCTCCAGCCCGGGGGAGGACAACATGCCTCCCAGCTGACGGAGGGACCTGAAATATTTATTTTTAATTATATTTTTTAGAGCATTCTCTGTTAACTCGGTGATTTGACACTAAAGAGATAAACCGATTCAAAAGTATTTTGGGCATGTGAACGAAGTAAGCCAATTTTTCATTACTTCTGATGAAATTCATCATTTCAAATAACAAAATTATTTATTGAGCAGATAATTATAATCAATATCATTGGTCTGATAGGGGCCTATGAATGGAAATGTCTGTTAATTCAATTGTAAAAATACACCAAACTTCCGAATATTTATAAGTGTTTTTACTAACGGGGCAAAACTGGTTGAGCCGCCGAGCATCATGCAGACGTCTCCGGGGGCGGCCAGGGAGAGGAGCAGGGCCCAGGAGGCCAGGGCCGCAGCGTGGAGCGCCTCCATCTCAGTGCTGACTGTGGTCTTCACGCTGCCATCACCCTGCAAATCAACACCATATTAAATATTCATATGTTGCGGAATCAATTTCAATTTCATTGCCGGCAACCCGGGCATTTATTAAGGTAATATAGTATTTTATAACAAGTAAGTTACCCGCCTCACTAGACGTTGTCTGTTCTGAGATGGGTAATAATTAGAACATTAACATTTTTTTTTTTTTTTTTTTTATTAAAAAAGATAAAAGGTGTACGGGAAAATAGTCAGAAAATAAACATGAAAATACAAGTTTTATTAATCAAGAATAATAAAGAATCAATAAGAAAAAAATAATAAATCTCTATAATTGGAATGTTGATCTATATATCGGCAAGACACTTTATTCCCCTCGAATGCGGCGTGCCGACATATAGGCTGGATCTCGCGAAACATGGTCACCGCACAGGGAACACGTATCCCTGTAATCTGCTTATTTGACATTGGAAATAACTTTTTTGTTTAGCATGTTTTGGTCCGGGAAGTGTCATAAAAATATTAAATATAATTACATTCTTTATTTTTTCATGAATTATCGAAACTTCTTATGAAACTATGAAAAAACAATAAATTTAAATAATATAATCAAAACAATTAATGCAAATTGCAAGTTCTTCATCCGTTTGTTGTCGAAAAGTCCAAAGCGTACACCCACCTCGGCATCGCAAGTTCAAACCATTGCTAGCAATGTCCTTCATCTTTGCAAAAGCAACATTTTTCACTTATTGTGATGGTATGGTACTAGGAGAAATTTAAATATTATCAGGTTATTCATAACTTACTTTCAGATAGCTTCCACTGAAGATAGTTTCCAAGTTGCGCATCATTTCAAATATGAAACCCATATCATCTTCTCCCATGAACGTTAGCATACCCAAAGCTGTTACACACTGAAAATGAGAACATTTTTCATTAAATCGGCTCCCTTCTATGATTACATAAGGCTAGTTTTACATTTGTAAGTTTTTTTTTAAATTTACGACTTCTGGCCAATGGGCATATTGCATTTTAATAAAATCCAATGTGCCCATTGGCCAGAAGTCGTAAACATACGAAAAAACTTACAAATGTAAAGCTAGCCTAAGAATGGAAACATCAATTTTCTTCAAAATACAATTAAAGATATGGGTGCAATAAGAATGTATGTGAGAAAACGACATTTAAAAAAAAAAACCTCAAAATTGTTACAAAGGATTAAATCGGCTTCCTTCTAATCTTTATCAAAATACGTTTGAAGCCACGAGTGCAATAAGAACTTATGTGAGAAAACAATGTTTTGAGAAAACAACCCTCAAAGTTTTTACAAAGGATTAAATCGGCTTCCTTCTTATCTTTCATTAAAATACAGTTGAAGACACAAGTGCAAAAAGTATGTGAGAAAACACCATTTAGAGTAAACAGCCCTCAAGGTTTTTACAAAGGATTAGAGTGTACTACTTCCCACGGAAAAATCGTCTCCATTTTTTTTATATCTAAGGCACTTTTATCTTACTTATGGAAATATGAATGAAACTTGGCATTAAGCTGCTATTTATTTAAATTTAAAGACATGAAGGTTATTTGCTGCGGTGAATAAAACCTTACACGTGAGATAAATTGGTCCATTTTTCAAATGCAGTCAGTCACCAAGGGACCGAAAAAACCAAACCTCTGGCATGAAAACTTTTTAAGTGGGTACATCTTAAACGAATTTCACAGTATAATTATTTCAGAGCTAGTAGAACACACATACTGAAATTTAGATATTTGCAATTATTACCATATCTATTATTTAAATTTTCCATGTCGAAAAGAGAATAAATATCAACCAATTTATATATTATTTTAAAAGAAGCTAGTTTTATGAAAATTAATCTGTCTTTGTTTTACCTTAGTTCTGGCATTGGCATTTACTGATTTATCCATGGCGAGGACCAGCAGAACTGGCTTTAAGGTCTTATTCAATTCCTCGCAGTAATCAGAAGCAGCAAACTGGAAACATCAAAAACAATAACCGATTAATCTACCATTGTAAATACATAGATGAGTAACACCTAATTAAGCTGAAATCAAAAGATATTTGAGATTTCCGGTCCAAAAGTATTGATTAATTTCTGGGTTATTATGCGGTGTAGCGCTTCCTCCTTCTTTAGACAATACTTGGGACAGCGTCACAGTGTCTATCATCAAGGCAAATGTGTAAATTGTGGTTGAAGTGTGTGTCTATTAAAATAATAATAATAATAAAATAGATTTTTTCTATTGTTAAAAATGGTATTAACTAATACCACAGTAAATAATAACATTTTTGTTTGATCTTTGATGATGTGTGTTATTAAATTGTAAAATTATTAACCCCGATACAGGCGAACCCTAGTGGGGTTAATAATTAATGCTAAACAATGTATTTTAATTGTAAAGAAATAATAAATAAAATAAATATTTGGCTGATTTATATACATAGCTCCATTTTTGTAAAAAATTACCTTAGGGTTATGCAGAAGTAATACCGTGTTTTGTGGGTCAATCTTCTTAGGGCAGGAATTTCAGTAGAATTATTGAAATTAGTTTTGTATTTAATTTCGGTATAGGTATGTGAAGTAGCGGATACTAAGAACTATTAAGCATAAACTTAAACCTAAAAGTATTCCCTTGATGGAGTGATGCAGTAATAACTTTATTTATTCACTTACAGATAAGTCTGCTTTACTTGTGTAATATTAATTAGTAAATAACCTGAATAGCGATGAGAGCCGCCAGATCAGCGGCGGCTGCCTGCTCGTCGGGTTTGCCTCTCTTCAGGCACTTCTCCACGTGGTCGGTGAGCGTGAGGCGGTGGCTGGCCAGGATGCCGGGTGCCCAGCGCGCCCGCAGCGCCCCCGCGGCCCCCATCAGGCATTTCACGCGTCCCGCCGCCGACTTCTGGGAGAGCCCATCCACGGCGCTGCACAGCTCTTCGTCCATACGGTCCACATCCTTTAGAACCTCTTCGCTGACTTCTTCTAGAAAAGTATATTGAAAATTATTAGGACTTGAACATAACATTTTACTTTCATTTGAGAAGCATTTAACAAAGATTGTCCAAATTTAAAAAATTTTAAATACGCTGATCGTTGATTTGATGGTTATCAAATGTGATGCAGTTTGAAACGCTCAATGAAAAAGGATTACCAGTGGAACGGTAAAGTAAATCAATCTGTGAGAATTTTTGATATACGATTCACTTGGAAACGAGGAGCGATTGAAGTAAAGACTGATGCAGGGCAGCAGAAGTAGTCACAGACGTGCACTCAAAGGGGAAGGAAAAACGTGAGAAATTATTATTTTTCTTCTTTGCTTGGGGCACACACAATTTTAAAGACGCAACGGACTACCCACCACTGCAAACAGCACCAATGTGCTCTTTACACTCTATTGTAAGTACGGATTTCCCTTGCAATCCACTATTCCATTCATATTTACCTCCTTCATCTTGAACACTGCGAGCTTCCGACGGGTTGGACCACTCGGATGCATTGTCATTCCCGGATTCATCATCGGATGCGGAGTTGTTAGCTGCCTCAGTCCTTTTCCCCTCTGAAGAAAAGATTAAAAAACATAAATATAAAGTATTAGTATTACTTATTATCATTAATTACTTCTTCGTATGACTTGGTTTCCTACACAATCAAATAAGACAAAATATAATTTTTTCTAATCAGTTGCCTTGATGGATGGAAACCATACATTTTAATCATGGTTGCAATGTCAATCATTATCTAATGATTGTGTGGTAATTAAAGAGTTATAGCATAAAGTTCAACTTTCAAAAGATAAGCCTTTGTACAAATAGTTGATAATACAATATAACTAACATCTGTATGATTTCATAATACCAATCAGCAGTTTGCACGTTTTAATTATCGATAATTGTTCACACAACATTTCAACTTAACTGGTGATAAATAATATTGCACTAAGATTGAACGTTACATTATTCATATATTAAATATTAAACTACGTATTTTATCCAAGTTTCCCAGTCTCATCCATTAATCGTTTAACCCTTTCAAGTGTCGGAAGCGCCTATCAGCCATGAAAAATTTGTACCCATTGAACACCGCCGTGACCGAAAGGCAAAATCAAAATATAATTTCTTTTCATAGGATTTTGCATCGAAAAAAATAAACACTGCGATAAGTGTTCCTGCTCTTCATTTCATACAACCATTTTAAAATAATCACAAAGTTAACACTGCGTCATTCTAAACGAGCTCGCCTTTATTTTATTGTGAATTTACTTCCCCACCTTCTCATTCCAATCTCCTTCCCTCTCTACTTTCAGCCCTACAACATACCCCAATTGGGGTTGGGAGCAGTTGGTACTCTTGTGCAATATTTAAATTAAAAAAATTATAAAAAAAGAATGGCACTTTTAACATTATGGAAAATATAATAAAATTTCAAGAAAGAGAAAAAACATTTCTGTGAATGTATGTAGCTTTTCTAGATAAACTACTTACATGTTATAAGACAGTACAATTTAAAAAACAATTTTGCAAAAACAAGTTCGTTATTATGAAAATGGCGCGATACATGCGAAAATTTATCATCAGCAAGAGGTATAAGGCTAGCTTTACATTTGTAAGTTTTTTCGTAAGTTTACAACTTCTGTCATAAATTCTGTCATACAAAGTCGTAAATTTACAAAAACACCTACAAGTGTAAAGCTAACCTTAGGTCGCAGGAGCTCGGCTTTCCAAAGGGTAACTTTAGGAACAATTAGGCAAAGTAATTGCCTAATTTTCTCATTCTTTTTTTTTTTTGCAGTTTGGAGTTGCGAGAAGTGACGTTCATCTGAGATTTCTATTATTTTTAAAAACATTTCTTTTTTTGTTGATTAATATAATAAAACTTAATCCTCACAGCAAGAGGTAGAAGGAGCCCGCATTCGGCAGTAGATAAGGAATGGTCAATGATTAATAAGCGATGTGTTCAAGTCATAAGTTTTACTGATGAAATCTAACTTGAATTTTATATTATGCATTGGGATTCCCTCGCTATAAAATTACAAAAGCATTATACTTAGGCTAGCTTTAGAATGCAATATTATGATTTTAAGTTCATAATATAATATTTATTTTACATCAAATAGAGTTCAGAGGAAAAAAAAATATTTCACAACATTGCGAAACTCATTTCAAATTTTGTATTGATTTCAAGCTGTCAAAACATTTTGTCATGGAAATATTCAAAGCATTACACAATAACCAATGTTATATTTGTTTACATTTTAACCGAATTTTACATTGTCAGAAGCAGTGTTTTTTCTTCACTATCAAGACCATTTAGCATGTTGTCTATCTCTCTCACACTTGCCTGGAATTGTATACCGCCATCAATCTGATTTTCGTAATCGTGGTGAAACACAGTTTTGAATGGAAATATAGGCCAAAATTAAGCCTATAATTGAACCACTAAACACGCCCTCAAGGCACTTTTGTGCTATTCTATGACTGCAACTAATACGAGAATCGTATAACTGAATAATTATTATTATTACCGAATTCATCAACATAAAAAATGTCAACTATTACTTATTATTGTAAAATAAAAATTTAACTTATTAATGTGCTACAGAATAATAAAATAATTATACTTCAAAACCCACAATAATGTGTGATCTAATTCATAAAACACTATTGCCAAGATAATGAATACTATGTCAAGGCAAGGAATACTTTTCCTATAATTACTATTGAGTGGTGAATGGCCTGGTAGATTTATAATAACCATAATAATATTTAGAGTCCGTGGCGTGACGGGTCAGCCATATGGACGATATGTGCATACATTTATACTGTCATGCTTTCAAACCTTGGAGTGACTTTGCAAGGCCGTTGACTGGGAATTCGTTGACGTTTGTAATTAAAAATAGAACAAATTCTCACTCAAATTCTCACTAGACAAAAACTGTAGTCCGTTCGTAATATTCAGCAACATAATAATTATATTCGGATAGAAAACGTGGGGATATTCCATGTTATTATGGATATAATATCGATAAAACTTTGGAGGAAAAACGTATTATGAAGGCACCTAAAATAAATCAAAGTGTAACATAAAATTATCAGCGCTATTAGAAGAAAAAAAGATTTTTAGACTCACCGTGCCTTCCTTTTCTTTTTCCTTTAGGCATGGTGATGGATGAACAAGAAAACACAAAAATTAAACTAAAATAATTTATTTATCACTAATATAAATACACAATCAAGAAGGTGAGCACTGTGGTATATTAGTTTTTAACACCGTTTTTGAATACCAACATGAATTTAAAACTGAAATGAGTGTGAAATTATTTAACATGTTTAACTCCCTGGCGAGCACAGACGACTTCGACCATAGAAATTAATATAAGATGTGTAACTACAACATTTCGGTTTTATACCCATTGAGTACAATCCAGATAGAGGTGAGTCAACAATACACAATCCGTTGAAAAGATATTGATGTATTTCACAATATTTTGAAATGACTAGGCATGGGTAAACTAAACACTAAACGATATTAAAAATATAGATGAATCCTGACGATTTTTATGTAACATGCCTTGATTATACGTAGAGTTTAGTTTTCATAATTATAATAAGTAATTAATTTATAATTTGGCCATAATTTTAACGCATTTATATGATGTGATAATTTAATTTTGGGGTGTTATGCCATGTTGTGCTGCCTCCTCCTTTAGCCAACGTTTCAGACAAGGTTACAGTTTCTATATTTCGAAAATAATTCTATTTAATTTTTATAAGAAAAATTCACTTGTTTACTTTTGAAGGTTATTCCTATCAATGTAATATATCATTGAAGAAGAAGATAACACTAAAAATCTAAATTAAAATATGAAAATGAACAAGAAACAGAAAAATAAAAAATAGCGGTTGCAACTGAGACCCGAACCCAGAACCTCTCGACTTCCGGGACGGTCGCCTCTACCAATCGGCTATTGCCACCAATTATTTAAACATCATATTTGTAAAACTCATATTTCAAATGTCAGAATTAACAATATTATCTTCGACTATTTTTTTCCATATCGGCAGGTACCTTTTTCATTGGAAACAAGTGTTCAAAGAATGCGTTTGTTACCTAGATAGTGTCTCGGATAAATATATCCGATTTTAAAAGGTAGCTGCCGATAATATGGAATTTTTATAATTAAATTGGAAAAAATTAGTCGAAGATAATATTGTTAATTCTGAAATTTGAAATATGAGTTTGACAAATATGACGGTTTTATAACAGGTGGCAATAGCTGGATTGGTAAAAGCGCCTGTCCCGGTAAGACGAGAAGTTTTGGGTTCGAGTTCCACTTGCGACCACTATATTTTATTGAAGTAAGACTGTCTTGTTCATTTTCATATTTTAATTTAGATTATTAGTGTTACCTTCTTCAATCATCAATGATATCATATTATTTAATGCGTTGTCACATGGTTGTCATGGGCATTTCAATTTTTATACAAATCCTTTGATCCCAAAGACAGAGTCGGCTTTGGTACAGATCGATAAATCTAAACATCAAATCATCCAACCATTTCCGATACCTTTTCATTGAAGAAGATGCCATGATTGTTGGTACGTATTAAGCGTCGTCTCCGACGAAAATGTGTACGCATTTTGTGGATGGTTAGGTCCGAGCCGCAATGTTTTTGCTTTCCGTGGCCCATAGAAAACAACAAACGTTGTGGCCCTGCCACATGTTTATGGTAATGTTTGAGATATTGTTTGTAAAATTGGTCGCAAGAGACTGGCCTTTACGGCTCCTTTCGCCTGCAGGGAACTAAAAATCGCAAGCGAGTTGAAACACGTGTTCACACATTCGAATGTAAAACTCGAACGATGACTATTAAAAAACAAAAGTAGACGGGCTCTTAACTTTAGTTGTTCAACTAAAAACATCATAAAATTTGTTGAAACTTGTCAATAAGTGTAATTCAACAGAGAGTTGATTAACAAACCTAAACCGAAAAAAGAATGTTTGTATGTAAATATACGAAACTGCACACGGTGAAGGTCCGGTATCCGAAACTCGTTACAAAATGCCGTCGGCGGACGGAGAAATCCAGCAGTCTTTTGGCGGCTTAAAAATAATAATTTATATTTTTATTTTAACTTAATGAGTTAAACCTCAAATTGTAACATTTTAATTAATGGTGACAATATTAGCGAAACTCAATCGAAAATCTGAAACAGAAAAAGATTGGGAATATCTTTTTATGATTTTTTTGTTTCAAATTGAGATTCGCCAGTCATTGTGTAATCATTCGAATTTTGAATGTTGACTCGCAGTAGTTCGAAGTTCGAACAAAAGTTGACATTTGTTTAGTCTATGCTTTTATGAATAGAGAACATAGAGGATATCGGAGAATATCGAAAGTGCTTTTGACAAACAAAAAATTATCATAGAATTATAAAGAATATAGAAGCATAATATAAAAGTGTAAAGAATAATAAAGAAATTGAAATTGATCTCGGAGTTACTATTATTTTGCGAATAAAATCAAATTTTCTTAATTATTCCGCGATGAAATAATGTTGTAAAAAAATTACATTGAGGTGACGTTTTTCCTTTGAAAACTCTCACAAATCTTAGAGACTCCTCCAATATATACATAAATGTATCAGATTGGCATATTATTTGCTAACGATAGATGAGAGATAATGGACCCAAGAATGTGTAAAAGGATAAGTAGCGAAAATTTATCTAAAAGTGAAGAATTTGATCGCGAAGGATCTAATTTGGAGATTGGTCCGGAGAGCGAAGATAATTACAAATACGATGAAAATGAAACCCTCGAAATTAACGCTGTCAGATGGTTAGATGATGAACAAATTGACCAATTGGACGTAAATTTGGATCCAACTAATCTTTTTTTTCATAGAGTTGATAGTGCTGAAATAATATATCAAAATAAAAAGAAGAGATGTAAATTAGTTGGTAAATATGTCATGGGAGATATGCTGGGTGAAGGATCGTATGGTAAAGTGAAGGAAATGCTGGACTCGGAAACTCTCTGTAGAAGAGCTGTGAAGATATTGAAGAAAAAGAAATTACGCCGGATACCCAACGGAGAGCAGAATGTACAGCGAGAAATTCAACTTTTAAGAATATTAAAACATAAAAATGTTATAGAACTCGTGGACGTAATATACAATGATGAAAAACAAAAGATGTACCTGATTATGGAATATTGTGTAGGCGTTTTACAGGTTCAAAACTTTAAATGAAATAATTAATGTATACCTTTGACCGAAGCAATATTTACCTTACCTAATTTAATATGATTAATGAAATCATTTGATATCATAGAATGAATACCGTCTGTAGTTCATAAAAAGGGCAATATTAATATAATTTTTGTTGTTGTGTCATATACTGTCTGATATTGATGAATTTTCAAATTTCAGCGATAATATACCTATACCTACTAGCAAGTAAAATCCTACTTGGGTCTTGTTAGTTGGGGTAGTATCTCTAACAAACTTATACAGAAGTACAGAAGGAACGTTAGCATAATAATATTATTGAATGTGTGTGGGTGGCCTACAATCGCAAACAAAATGCCATTTAATATCTTGCTAGCTTTATTTTCCTGCAAAGTTTTAGATTCATGCTAATTAGATAGTTACAACGCGGTCAACACGACTACTAAAGCTGTGTTTATTTATTGCACATTGTTTTGTTATTATCCAGGATATGCTTGATGCTGCTCCAAGCAAGAGGTTTCCGCAGCACCAGGCCCACGCTTACTTTACCCAACTCCTCGACGGGCTGGAGTACCTGCATAGTCAGGGGGTGGTGCACAAGGACATCAAGCCGGGGAACCTCCTCCTTACGCTCGACCACACTCTCAAGATATCGGATTTTGGTGTGGCAGAGGTGAGTGTTATTATTAACCTATCATCTGTGTCTTGGACGCCGGCGTCTGGGACAATTTTTTTATTTATTTTAAATGCGATTTTAACCCTTATATATAAAGAAACTGTCCAAGGACCAGGTCAGAATCGCTTGAGCAAATACCATTCCAGACGTTGCTTTTTATTACAGCAATCTAGCTCCTCAAAATGCTCTTAATTTTCTATGAAATTCGGCCTTACCCCCTTAACTGTCATCCGACTTTCAAGAGGTTAATAGTAATGTAGCTTTTCGGAATGCTTTGAAATTAATTTTCTATTGAGAACGGCCATATTGTGGCCAAATGTCATCCCACATTAAAGAGGTTAATCTAATTTCTTTTATTCTGCGAGTATTATTATTATTGATTATATGCCAACATTTAGCCTCTAAGGAAAAAAAGTTTCATCCCATCTCGTCGACACCAGTACTAATACTATACTGACAAAGCCCATTTATGAATCGTAGAGTTTTTGGCATTCAATAGCAAATATTTTTTCACAGGCTGTGAATGATTGATTTATGTATTTAAAATGTTAATATTATGATAAAAATGAATGAATTTTCTTAATTATGTGATAAATTGCATAGTCTCAACTGTTTGGAGCCAGTGGGACGATGGCATCCCTAATTTGGAAAATGCTGTAAGTTGAGAGGCTGAAGGAAATAGGGAGGGAAAAGAGAAGTACTTCTTCTGCTAATGGCTACTAAGATCTTATCACTAAACCCAGCACAAGCCATTTTATGTTTCGATTTTCAAAAATGCTCCTCCATCAGAAAGATACTTTTTGTATTTCCCACTGAAATGCTGGCATCAAGTAATGAGAATTTTTGTATTTCCTACTGAAATGCTGGCATCAAGTAATGAGAATTTTTGTATTTCCTACTGAAATGCTGGCATCAAGTAATGATAATTTTTGACATGTTAAAATCATGGCCAGATTTGAATAACCAGATTCTCTTCCCATATGTAGCAGATTGGATATTACATACTTCAGCCAGCCTCGCTGTAGTCTAAAGAAAATTAATAAAATATACAAGTATGTAAAGTGAAAACTGATAAATGACTTGATAGTTCCGTTGAGTTCCAAAACCCTCCCTAATGGACTTTCATACTTTTGAGTAAATTAAGAAAAACGTGTGGGCTGATGAGATTTCAACATTCCAGTTTTTTTTGTTTTATTGAGAAATTAATAGAACAAGCATGATAAAAATCAACCAAACGATCAAAATTTGTTTGGAAAGAAACTGGTGATCATTTTGAGTTTGTTGAAATACTGACTTCTGATTCAAAATACTCCGTAATTCGTCTCAATTACAGAGTATTTTGGAACTGAAACAAAACACGATTTATAAAGAAACTAGGAGGAATTTGGAAATAATAACAACAGCATTACATTCCTGGTTAGAAAACACAAAATATGGCATTCACAACTCATTTTCAACAAAATTTCATTAGGGAGGATATTGGAACTCAACGATTCACTTTATCTATGACAATTGAATAAGAGGTGAGACAAGGTTAGATTTTATCCAAACTTAAAGAAATCTTATATCTTCGCTTGTCAATGCTTTTTCAAGTTTTCCTGAATGAATAACTTATAAATATGTACATAGTAAGTAATATGTACTTATTTGTCTTCAATGATTTCTGCATTTTACATAAAATGTGTATTGTACGCTATTAGCCTTGCAAAAGTCATACAAGGAAGGTTATTTTAATTAAGAACAGTGTAAACAAGTTTTCAAGCCTTGCTTTATATCCTAATTGTTATTATGTTGAAGTCATAAATACTTGCCTATTAAATTAATGATAAAAACATGATAATAGTTCAGGTAGGTAAACAAGATTAATATTATGAGTGCATAATTTTTAATTGTATATGAATAATATATGTACAGTTAAAATTTTCTACTGTCACGTTGAACCTCTCAATAATATATGATTTACAGATTGATTGTTCAAACATTATTTGTTATCGGTTTATAAGTATGCAATAGAAATTCATTGGAGAAAAGTCAGATGTTTGCTGCAACCTTTAGACCCACCATAAATAGTCCATACGTATAAATATTGGCAATATAATAATGTATTTTTAATAACCCTTTTTCTTAGGAGTTTTAAATTAATATTATAATTTATAGATTGACGTCATCTCTCATTGTATGTACAGTGGGTTGCCACATTAATAGGGACACTTCTGAAAAATGTGTTTTTCTCACTTTTGTATTCGTAAAACAAAGGTATTTATGATTTTAGGTACAATTATTATCATTTATTAAATAGATAATTTAGTTTGGGTAATTTAAACACCATATTTGTTCTTAATCTGCATTTATTTTCTTTGTTAAATTATTTTAAAACATCGCAAAGAAAGTTAATCTTTTGTAAAATCGCCTTTAGCCTCAACTAAAGCTTGTACACGCCGTGGCATACTCTCAATGCACACTTTTGCACAGCGCTTTAGCTCAGGAGAGTGATGCCACTACTTGGATGAGGGTTTCGGTGAACTGCTGCCTGATTCTGATCACCTCCTTGGCAATCTCCCTCTTCATGACCTCCCATAGGTTTTCAATGGGGTTCGTGTCAGGGGAATTCCTCGGATAAGGTAAAACCTGCAGGTTTTTTCAGCCAGGAATGCAGTGACAGTCCTGGCTTTATGGCAGGGTGCAAAATCGTGCAGAAATATCTACTCCTGGCCACCAGGAACCATTCTCCGACTTGAGGCATCAACTGATTTTCCTGTACTTTTCTGTACTGATCCTGCCTCATGGTCCCTTGCACAATGTGGAGTCGCCCTATCCCACTGAATGTGGTGATTGACCATACCATGGATACTGGCAGTGTATTTGATCATCTCCTAAGGCAGTCCCGATGGAATTTCTCCACTTGGAGTCGTCAGAAGAACGATGAATTTTTCACCAAAATTTGGAATATCGACTCCTCATAGAAGCATACCTAAAAAGACCACAATCATAGCCAAAACATGACTATTGTGCCTGCCTCAGTCGGAGAATGGTTCCGGCTGGCCAAGAGTATGTATTTCTGCACAATTTCGCATCTTGCCATTAAGCCAGGACTATCACCGCATTCCTGGCTGAAAAAAATGTGTAGCTTTTACCTTGTCCGAGGAATTCCCCTGACATGAACCCCATTAAAAACCTGTGGGAGCTCAAGAAGAAGGAGATTGCCAAGGAGGGGATCACAATCAAGCAGCTCATTGAAACCCTCATCTAAGTGTGGCATCACCCTCCTGAGCTAAAGCGCGATGCAAAACTGTGCATTGAAAGTATGCCACGGCGAGTACAAGTTTTAGTTGCAGCTAAAGGCAATTTCACAAAATATTAATTTTCTGTGCGATAATGTTTCAAAATAATATAACAAAAAAAAAATGCAGATTACGAACAAATAGGGTGTTTAAATTATCCAAACTAAATGATCTATTTAAAAAAAACAATAATTGTACCTATAATCATAAATACCTTTGTTTTACGAATACAAAAGTGAGAAAAACACATTTTTCTGAAGTGTCCCTATTAATATGGCAACCCACTGTATACTAAGTTTTAGTGGTAGTTTAAATGCATAGAGTATATAACAGGGTTAGTCAGTCCATGTTATGTTTTCTTGGATTCCTACAATTTTACAAGCAGTGTAAATCTGTAATTGGTTTTAGAGTTTCCAAAGTTCTATTCAAGTTGTTTTATTATATCATTATGGGCCAGTTGCTTCACAGAACTGACATAATAACAGAACTTTAAAATTAACTTTGTTCAAATTCTGTAACTGTGCTCTTGGTGCACTGGTTGTACCATTTCTTCAACTGAACCATTTTTTTACCTTCATCTTCATGCGGCTCCCAAAAATAGCCCTTTTATTCATATAGGTTGGGGTGTTTCAAACTCCTTGATGGCCATTTTGATTTTTTGATATTAAATCCAATTTTAAACCGGTTTCACCATTTGATAACAGAATGGGGTCGACAAACTTAGCTATAAGTGAGCCATGTGCCGAAATATGCCAAGCCAAATAGCATAAAGGACATGTGATTATACTTGTCTCTGATCACAATTTGATCAAAAGCTTAAACAGGTCGAGAATCGACGTTTAAAACCACTTGAATGTCAGAGCAGAAAATCCTCCAAGCACCCCTGACTGACCGGTGCGAATTAGCAGAACTATGCGATAATAAATAAGTTTTTATTATTGTGACAGCTGTTTCAGCTTACAAGGCCATTTAGTTTGAAAATGCGCTCTACAAATTAAACACAAAAAAATAAACAAATATGCAATAATTATCTTGATGTGTTTTGTTCAAGTACTTTCGGAATAAAAATCTATTACTATATTTTTTTGTGATTGTTTCCTGTTTACCAGATAATATATCTTATTTTTCATGTATATTTCTTGTTTATGTCGTAAGACGTTTTCTCAAAATAGCTAACTTTGTCTAAAATAAAATCTACCATTTGGGAGATAACACTCCAAATCATTCAAATAAAAATACATAAACTGGTTTTATTATTTCTACATAAACCTGAATACATACAATACACGAAAAGATGATCAAAAGGTGTTTTCAAAGAAATAATATGACCTAGACTCCTTTAAAAATTAAAATAATTGCATTTTTGAAACGCTGTGGAACGGCAATGAATTTTGACAGCACAAATAAAATGTTTTCTTAACAGTCAGAGAGGCTACATTCACAAAATAAAAAGTGAAATCTACAGTATTATTAGTGTAAGCAATTCTGATTTTGTCCTCTAAACAGTATTCAAAGCATAAAGGTTAAAATCCCATCACAATAAAATCCAGAATGGATTATATTAGAGCGCTTACAAGTGAGCGATTGCCGAGTACGGTCTTGAAAAATGTCAATCACTTTATGATGGTCACCAAATGTGGAGTTTGAAACAACACAACTTGAGAGTTTGAGCAATGTTTTGCAAACCTCTCAGGTTGAGTTGTTTCAAACTCCACATTTGATGACCATCATAAAGTGATCGACATTTTTCACGACCGTATCGCTAATAGGTATAGTAGGTGAGTATCTCTAATAGTATATTATAATTTCCAGGCACTAGACATGTTTTCTCCCGGGGATATTTGCCACACGGGCCAGGGGTCGCCGGCCTTTCAGCCCCCGGAGATTGCCAACGGAGCCGAGACCTTTGCCGGCTTCAAGGTGGACATCTGGAGCAGTGGAGTCACCTTGTGAGACTATTGTTAAATTTTAATGCATAACATATATCTTCCACTTTCTTTGCGTTTATTCCTTTTGCAAAGCAATTATGTAGATATTGATAACTGCATAAAATAATTGAAATATATAAAATATATTCAGAGCGGGCCCTGAGCCAAACGGAGCCTGGCGCTAGTAAAAACCTCAAGGGCACTATATTAAGTGCTGGGTATTATCAGTGCCTTGGCTCCTTGGCAAGTCATTAGAAGTCATTCTGGCACTGACAGGTCAAGGTGTACATCTATCTATTGGAATTTCACTTTTGTTTTCTTGTTTGATTGAAGTGGAATCTTGGAAGTGGAAATTAACCCCCAAGTTTTAACCGCTTGGACACATAAGCTTGTTTTCACGATAATTTAACGTAGGTAGACATAGGAATGACGTATGTCCCGTACCTGAGTTATTAAAATACATTTGAAAATAGATGTATTATAGTAAATACAGTGAAACCCTCTTAAGAAGTTCTCTATTAAGAAGTTTCCTGCTTAAGAAGTTTGGTTTGTTCGGTCCCTTGAAGACTGAATGGTCCAAATTATTTCCACATATAAGGTTTTCCCGCCTAAGAAGTTTTTTTTTTCCGGACCCTTGGAAAACTTCTCAAGAGGGTTCCACTGTAAACTTTGTTTTTTACGGGTTGATTTTTTATGATATATTTTAAAGAAGCTAAAACCCTATTTATTTTAACCAAATGAAACAAATACTTAGTTTTTAACCACTTTATTTTGATTTATATTGGGTGACCGGTTTTGGTTGAACTCAACCTTCATCAGGACAATAATATATAAACTAAATCATAATACAGAGAAACAATATCAGATAAACAAAGTAGAGAGAGAAAGCATATGGGAGAGGGAGAGAAATCATAGACTGCTAGGAGGAGTGCGAAGAGGGGCAAGGGGAGGGGTAAAGGAAGGGTGGGGTTTACATAAGGAGAAAAGGAACAACTTTAATATCAGACTGTTGGTTAATTCTAGCTGTTTGTTTAAAATTTGGCAATTATTTTTCTTTGAAAAAAGTTCACTCAGGTGTGTGTTCAATTCTTCTGCTAGCTAAGTCCTCCATCACTGCACAAGCAACACTTTCCGCTTTTAATGATGTTAGTAGGAGTTTTTCGAATACACTTATTTTTTTGCCTCAGATACAACATAGCAACGGGTGTTTATCCATTTGAGGGGGACAACATCTACAGGTTGTTTGAAAGCATCGGCCGGGCAGAGTTCAGTGTGCCCGAGGACCTGGGCGAGGCGCTGGTCAGCCTGCTCAACGGGATGCTGCAGAGGGATCCCCAGGACCGATTCAGCATCCCCCAGATTAGGAGACATTCGTGAGTATAGTTTGTAGTGAGATTTTGACCTAATATACGAATTGGAGTGTGATTGTGGACACTGAAACTATAGAACATATCGTAGAAAAATGTCTCCTCTGCCAATTTCCCTGAGCCACATCTGTGCTGAATCAAGCGATTCCCAGTTAGAGATGGGTCCATTGACCAATTTTACAAGACCCACTTTGCTAACCCCCGCTGGCAAAGTGACCAGGTCAAGAGTACCTTCTCGTTGGTACTTTTACGCATGGAAAACATCCCTTAGAGTTGAGAAGAGTCATCTACGCGTGCGCTGCCCTATAAGTCAAAAGTACCTGCCGTACAAAAGAGCCGAGTATCCGTCACCTGATCTTTAATCGGGTACTTTTGTTTGTCATTGGTAGATAGTAGGTAAATAATAACCTAATTTAGATTTATTTCAGGTATCTATATCTTGAGAATGAGATTCGAAATGCCCGGTCTAAAAATTTCATATATTTATGGTCAATCACTATACCAGCAACAAGCAGGGGACATGGGTGCTGCCAATTGCCAATTTCCCACAACCATCTCTCAAAACAACTTAAAGTGGGTTGTGGGGAAACGAATGTTATGAGCAGTGGCGGTTTTCTCTAAAGTGCAGTTGTGCGGTGAACCCCCATTAAAAATATGATAAAATAAAACAATCTTGTTGTATAGTAATATAAGCGCATCACAGATAGCTCGACATTAAAATTCCGTCTTTAAAACTCGCGCCACCGAAAAATACGGTACCTATCTATTCTCATTTTGTGCGCGTTGCGATCCGCACACATTTGTCCATACGAAAAATCATAGCCGATACGAATCGCTGTGACGGTAGAATGGACAAAACTACGCAGCTTGGTGCGCTGCTCACGAGTCAAGATGTCACGTGACCTCCGAACTTTGACGAGTCTCGCCAAAACAAAGCCCGAGATTGTCGCAGGATGACCGGCTGACGGTCGACTTTTGCACCGACGGATGCAAGTTAAATGTTATTTATTACGGTATTTAACTTTGTAGTCATTTTTGTACATTTTTTATTTTCTTGTTTCTGCATTTCTCCAACCGTTTACTAATGGCATTTGTAAATCTACTATTGAAGTGGACCGATTTTGACTTCTGTTTTCGTATTTTTTTTTATAGATAAGTCTTTATATCCCTTTGTTACGAGTACATTTACTAAAGTTTCGGCAAACAACGTCGCTAGTTATGTAATTTTGTGTTGATCTTTCCTAGTATTGTTTCGGCTTTCAAATTGAAAGTGATGACACAATGACTGAATATACAGTGTTATACACAAAAAATAACGCTAATGCTTATGAAAAAAGTTTGGGAATTAAATATTATTATTTTTTGTATACGTGTATAATGGATTTTTAGTGTAAGTGAAAAAAGCTAATTTTATTTCGTGGCCACCTTTATTTGTGTTTCTTGTTTTTTTATGTTTTAAAATATCAATTATATTATATTCTACATTCTACGAAATCATTCTTATTGAAAAAAAAAAATAATAATTAGCAATGTACATTGAGTGTTGTAAAAACCATTAAACAATTTAAATCCTCTAAAACCATTTTGGTTGTTTAATAATTGTGTCGAGGAGGATCAAGTTATTTAAAAACAATAGTACTTATTTAGGTACCCCCCCACTAACTTTATTTAATTTGTGTGACAAGAGTAAATTTTGATTAGACAATATATCATTCTGAACCCCCCGTTAAAAAGACCACGAATCGCCACTGGTTATGAGTAATGTGTTTTGAAAAACTATGTACTTAACAATGTGGCAGATCTAAAAACTGTGGAATTTTTAATTTTACTTTACTTAATAACATTGATAATATGAATTATTACCCACTTTAAAATATTCAATTTCCGATTGCCATCAAGGTGGGTGCAAAGGAAACCGGGTCTGGGCGGAGAGACGTGGATCCCCATTCCGGCGCTGCAGGAGGACCACCTGCACCGCATGACGGTGCTGCCCTATCTCATGGAGTACCACTATGAGGCGCAGGACAGGAACACCGACAACTATTACACGGGGCACGACCTCAATGGTAAGTCATGACCTTGTGGGGTGAATGAATATTTTCAGAAAGTAATTTTGAATCAGAGTCTCACTCTCGAATACATTATCCTAACCTAATGAGCTGTCGAGCAAGCCGCACCAATTTATTTATATGAACTCAAGTGTGGGGAAAGCTACGTACTTCCTAAATGCGGTGAATCAAATTATCAATATGTTTTTTATGTCCTATAATGCATTTACACTGTTTTTGGCATTGTATAAATGGTTTAATTATATTGATTTAGACTCAAATTTGTAATGTTTTGTACAAACTGAATAATAAAATAAAATAAAATTTAATAATGAAAACATTAAAATGATACACCGATTGGTTAATCGACCTCCGTTAACCTTCCAGCGGACGCGTTGTCGTAAAATTTACGACAAATGCGCCTTATCACTCCCCCCAGTTTTACCTCTTAGTTGCAACCATTAAGCTCCGAGCTATTCGAGGGTCAGTGTCTCTCTAAACTGCAGACGTACCGGGTGTGCTCAGAAGTTTTTGTTATTCATTGATATTTGGAAATTTCCATTAAGGGTAAATTTTACGACACATGCCTGAAAGTGAGAAAACACCAGAAAGTCTCAGGTAATACTGGACTACAACGAAACCAAAGGCGGAGTGGAAATAGTCGACAAAATGTGTGCCGCTTACTCGGTCTCTAGAATAACAAAGAGATGTAGTTTTCTGTACTCTAATGAATGTCGGCGGCATAAATGCTCAAATTTTATACAAATTTGTCTGTCCAGGGGTTCCAAAGCATTGAAGAATCTTCTTAAAAAATTTTGCAATGACCATGGTAAAAGAGCATCTTATCTTCAGATCAAATGTCAAACATTTACCTAACATTTATATAAAGAAAACACCATTTAAATGGAGAAAACTTGATGACGTAAAATTTACGACATGCGTCCTCTCAAGGGAAATTACTCAGCGCGCCCGCTGGAAGGTTAAGCCCTATGAATTTAAAAAGGGGAGCAAGAGTTAATTTCTGTGGCAACACCTACTAACACCGATTTTGGAACAAATTTCTGGGTATAAGAGATGTTGTACCAGTTTCTCTACTCTTCTACAGCTACTACTGCGGTTTTCCTAATGAGACTTTATCCACAGACGAGTTATGCAGAGTTTTGCATTAAATTTTTCCTAGTTATAACTTGTATGCCTTTCTTACAACGTCGGTGAAGTGCGAATGCTCCCCGCCATTTTTTTGTCTTTTGCTCCTGCGATGCTACTATTACGGACAGTTGGTGATGTATCTACTGGGTTATAGGGTATGGATTTGAACAGTTGTTGTTCAATGTATGTTTGCACATAGTATGTAATAGCATTTTGTAAATAATTGATATTTAATCGTTTTAATTGTTTTATGGTGCCATTATTCTGGGAGATTGTTTACTCATGTCTCATGTCACACAAACATCTGCACTGCCTTGGCTCAACCTCAACATTCATAATTTAAACTATCTTCAATCTCCATGTACATTCGCATTCTTTCTCACATTCGCTTTTTTATGTACTACCTCATTACCTGTAGAGGTGCATAGAATCAAAGGATAACATGTTGTGAATCAAATTTAAAAATAATATGAAAATCAATATTTTATAACTTGCAGATTTGCTTGAAAAATTTATCGATCAGTTGTTTCAATTTAATTTGAGATAGCAGTGTGTAATATAATGTCGAGAGATTGATTTAATGAGATTTAATCATAAATAATCATATTCTAAATTATGTTTTTTTTTAATAAGCATTACTATGTAGTATGTTTGAAAGCTGCCCTTAGATGACGGGTTGTTGCTTTGACTGCATTCACACATACATAGTTAGTTTTTCTATTATTTCAGAAACATTTTCAAGCAGCATGATCAGCATTTTTGCCAGAATATAGGTTTGTGTTGAGAAATTTTCACTTTTGCTTGGGGT
The DNA here is from genome assembly GCA_951813805.1 of Limnephilus auricula. Lineage (NCBI taxonomy): Eukaryota > Metazoa > Arthropoda > Insecta > Trichoptera > Limnephilidae > Limnephilus > Limnephilus auricula. The sequence continues at coordinate 17,163,833 of OX638388.1, read as the reverse complement.
TTACCATTAAAATAATCATTAATGCCAATGAGCGTTTTTATTATTACCGACTCGTGGAAACGGCACAGCGAAAGTAACGGCTCGCGCATCTCATTTCTTTAATACGAGTGAGGGAGAGGCAAGAAAATAACTACTTTTTTGCATCTCCATCACTCGTATTAAAGAAATGAGATGCCGCGAGCTGTTACCATCGCCATGCCGTTTCCGTTATCACGGTAATAATAAAAGAGCTCTATGTATTAATTATCATATGCAACCTATTTATTATTGAAGAAGTTATGAAATGACACAATCATAGACTTTTAACAAAAATATCTATTTTCGCAACTAATTTCTTTGAATCTTCTATATTTATTTATTCTCCTTTTGATCATGTAAATGGATTTGTACCTATACTTGGAGTCAATACCAAACATTTCTGATAAAATGCATGCCCCTATAATTATTAAGTTTGGACTTAAACTCCTCACCTTCATTACATTGCCTTGTATCTTGTACTTGTAGGTGATTCAGTTTTTCATAGTAAATTAACACTGGCTTAAGTGATCACTATAAATAATATATATTATAATGTATCTATTTTGAGTGTGATATCACTAACCTAGTACATATTCAAATGATCACAAAGAGTATCATTAACCATTAATAAATTACTTAAGAGGTTAGACTTTGAACGACACGCGGAACACCCGCGTCTGTCATTCTGTCCCGCTCACAATAAGCGCACGCACACTTACAAAACAGGCGAATGCGAAATGTGCGAATGAGACAATGCTCAAATTTACCTACAGAAATCGCTCGAAAAGGGGTTTATGGAGAATACACTTTTCTACACTGAAACTTTCACGAAATTGAAATTTAAAAAAAAATATATTTTTTAGAAAGAAGAAGCTACGTCGGTAGCTTTTTATAATTTTATAATTCTTTATGAGAGTTGAGTTAGCAGCACTTTTTCCTTAAATAATATTTTTTGATAAATCGTACATGTTTGACAGTGAATGTTTACGTTAATACGAAACGCATCGAAAATTCGAAAACATACCGACATAGTTTTCACCCTCTAAAAGGCAGTATAAAAAAATATATTCATTTTGTGTAATTTTCGATGTAGAAAAGTGTTTTTTCCAGGGCGTCCTTTTTGTATGGGCCGAAAAGCGAAGTCTATCGTCTTAAGGTGATTGTCAAAAGAATTCATAATCTACTCTTTCATAGATGGCGCATGTATAATTATTTTACATATAAACACTTTTAACAAGTTATGCTTTGAAATATTAAGAAAAATAATTGTTTGCGCCCGTACACAAGCAATATGAAAATGAATAAATAGTTTTGTCAATTAAAAAACTGAAATCTTTTAAGAAAAGCTAACAAATCCAATATTGTATTTGTTAGCGTTTCTTGAAAGATTGTGAGTTTTTTAATCGACAAAACTATTTATTCATAATCATATTGCTTGTGTACGGGCGCAAACGATTAATTTTTCTTAATATTTATTTTAAAAAAACTTGTGAAAAGCTTTTATATGTAACGTAGTTAAACGCGCGCCATCTATGAAAGAGTAGAATATGAATTCTTTTGACAACACCTTAACATCTCATATTGTCAATGCAGTGACATACATATCTTCAATGTGATTGACCAAGAGTAGGACCTATTTATTAAGCTTTATCCTTTAAAACGCCGGCCATACCATATATCATAATGCGGCATATTTTGATTCAATGTATGTCTTTTAAAGAAACTTCATGGATCACATCTGCGACATCCGTGTGCGGGGATCGCCATCGATGGAGCACATATGCGACAGTCGTGTAGATAAGGTTAAGGGTATATAGGTTTAACATTGCAATTTTATTTGCAGAGGAAAAGAGGTACATGGAGAAGCAGCCAGATGAAATATCGTCATGGAACCAGAAGACTGGGAATGGATCTCAAGGTCCACACTCGCACCAGTCACACCAACCCAGTAAGAGAAGATGGAGAAAGCCCATCTCCTGCATGTCCGGGAAGAAGTTCCCCACCTGCAAGTTGTCGTGATAAGTGTCCTGAGAGCTCCATGCGTCCGGACCCTCCTTTCGCTAGCCAAGTGTGCTATTATTCATTTATGATTAGTTCAAATGAATTTGTTGTTTTAAATATTCTTTGTAAATGTGTTTAAGATCCTTTACTTAATTGAGATTTTTTTAAATTGTGTAATTCGTGGAATTAGTGATGCAATGATTATGTGTTATGAGAAATGTCAAGGTTATTCGCTGTCTACCATGTATTACATTATCACTATTATCTATAAGATTTTCCAAAAAAAAATGAAATCGAATTCTGATTTTGATTACAATGTATTGATTTTGATTACAAATTACTAATTATAATTTGGATAAAAAATGCTTTGTTTAAATACAATGTTATTGAGTAAATTTTAAGTTTAGACTTACGGAATTCAATACTTCGTTTGTGTGAAAGCACTATGAAACCATATAAAAACCAAGCGGCTTTTCGATTCAGCCTGAAACTTCCTTAGCGCTGTCCAAATACATACTTTGCTTATTCAAGATCTATTACCTTAACGCCTGTAGTCGGTCGCCTCTTACCTTTTTGCCCGCCTGTGGGTGGCGTTCAGTCGCCCAATTAGGGGCGTCTTCTGTTTCAGGATCGTGGGTAGTAACTCAAACTGCTGAGAATATTCTCAAAACCTCATCCTCTTTCCATTTTCCGTTTCTCCCCATTTGCCAATCAACAATATTAGCAATTGGAAGAGAGTGATGCATCTACCAGACATCCTACACTATGTAGCACCGCTCAAGAGCCTACCGGTCTGATTGTCGTCGGAGGGCGGAAATAGATTGATGGCTGGCAATTAGAAATCATTACATCAAGAGATTTCGGTTGTGCCTCTGTAACTCCGGACCAATGATCTCCAAAACTTTTGCTTTGAATTTACTTCATTTTCAAAAATGGAATGTTTGTTTGGAGAATCCAGACAAGCTATAAAGTACCTACCTATAGTATAATATTTTTAACATAAAATTATTATAATTGCCATTTTAAAAATTTGAATTGATTTGTCAGGAATTCAGATAATCCCCATTGATGTTTTATATTATTTAGATGAGACACGAAGTGAAAAAATTGTTCCACTTTTTTTTTACTTCCAATTAATCCAATTTCCAATGCTCGATCGAAAACTACCGAATCCAGTCCCCGCGCACTGCTTATACAGGGGTGTCCGGGGGTAAAGTGCATTAACTTCGGGTGGTGTATCTACATGATGGTAGGAGTAAAAAAGATTAACAACTTTTTTCGATATTCCAACTTTTTTTTTCCATACAAAAAGACATACCTATTAAAAATCCTTAGTGTAAGGTACAAACTTACCCGATAAATTTGCTATGAGTCAGCCGAGTGCGTTGTGGTGACGTTGGTTTTGATTAGCACATATCGTAACAGCGGAAAATAGCTAATAGTGCAGGCCACACATGCCGTACTAATTTTATCTTTTTACCTATCATGTAGAATCTTTAGCACTTTACCCCCGGACACCCTGTATATGTTTCGACGAGACATAAGTTCACAATAGCGTCTCTATGACTATCCTGTGATTTTTCATAGGTCTGCTCTATTGTAATTCTAATAGGTTTTTCTTTTGTTTAAAACTTTATTCTGCAATCATAATACTTATCTACCTTGTACGATTAGTGATTGGATAATCACAATTGTCCAAGTAAAAATCATGGCATCACTAATACAAATATATTATTGTGTGTCTCTGAAAATAATTAAATTATTTGTCTTAATATTTAGGATTAAATCGGTAGTATTTGCGAATAACCTAATAGCTACCTTTCGGTCATTTGGTAATAACCTGAAATTTATTTTTATTTTTATAAGATGTTGCCTAAAAGCATAATATTGAATTAATATCGGATATATAGGGCTGATCCAGAGTTTAAAATTGCTTTCCTGCAACTGTTCTATTTGAAGTGTTCAGATTATGCCAAACCACTGAAATTTATCTGCTAAATAATAATTATTTATTACAAACAAAAATGATCTTTTAGTCTTTGTACAGGTGTTGAAAGCTCGCAGTCAGTGGCGTGCACTGCTCTATGACGGAAGGAATGCTTTATGTAGTTTTGAAGTTCGGATATGCATTATCTTTTAATTTCTTAGGGTGGGTACAGCGTTTCAGTCTTTATGAACACTCACGTCACTGCTCGTCAGTGTGTTCTAGAGGTTATTTGAAGAAAGTTTTGAATAGGCATATACAATGTACATATATTTTACAAACCAAAAAACGATTTCTTGGAATAACTTGGAGAAGACACCTTAAACTACTGGATAAGCTGGTCGCGTGACAAACCTGTGCAAGCAGACACCATTCATTTCATACAAACTTGTTGTATTATGTAATCTGTCTGTGGTTCATGCCCAATTACTAAATTAATTGTGATTGTATCAACCACATCAACCGATATAGTCTTTAGCGTTTAAGAAAATGCAATTGGTGTTTACTGTGTATTACCGTTTTAACATTAAAATATCATTTGCTAAATATATTTTTTATCTGGTGAGTGGAACTTTTGCTAAGCAAATTATGTGAAAAAAAAGAGAAATTTATCTTATTTAAAATTTTATGTATGTAAAATTAGCCTATTGTTATGAATTAAAATTATTTGTAGTCAAATTTTTCATTGTGCACAGCACTCGAATGTGTATATTTGATAATATGAATGTACATAATATATTTATATTAAAATAATGTATCAATCTTGTAAGGGAAACTATGTTTATGTATTGTATAATTTAATGAGTAGTTTATCAAAATCTTATGGGGTAAATGAGCAACAAACCTTTGGGTTATCTTCTTTTTTATCATTGCTAACCTTCATCTCGAAAAAAAATGAACTGATATTCCATCTATATTTATAACATTAATTTACTGATTTGAAAACAGGATGCTAATATTTATTGCTAATATTTTTATATGTGACAAAAATGCAATAAATTTTCGAATGAAATGGCCGGATGTAGACTCTTTCATAATAAAAATCACCAAAATGCCTCAACCCATTTCCATGGGTCGATAATTCTATTACTTTCTTCTGCTGAATTCTATGAGGGCGGGTCAGAAAGTAACTACCGTTTGACTATAAATAATAAAACCTGCATTGATACTTATATTTTATTATGTGCCTCCTATAACTACAGCTTTCCACCATTTTTCAACAAGTCATGTAGCCAATCTAACACAGCATTTTGAAGATGTTCATTGTAATCAAATAGCTGGGCCCCAAGCCACTTATTGAACAGATGGAGCCAAGTCCGAGCTGTATTGAAGACGAAAGATTACTTCTCTTTGATCACTTTTTTTATTTAAGCGACTACATAAAATAATTGGGTAAATATGCATTATTCCGTTTACCGGATAACAAACACAATCAAATATGACATTTGCCGAAAGTATTAACCTTATAAAAATAAATTCTTATCAACGAGTGTAGGTACAGTACCTACCTACTTTCTGGTTGAGCTAATTATAATTAATACAATATAATCGTAAAATTAAACATTTATAACCTAACCTAGATTTTGAGTTTTCAAGTAGTTTAGCGGCTACGCTAGGTTTGTGTAACATGGTTTGTGGTACAAAAAAAGTGCCCCCTTCATATCGCCTGCTCGCATCAAGGCAAGAAAAACATCCCAGTTTTCAAGTAGTTTAGCGGCTACGCTAGGTTTGTGTAACATGGTTTGTGATACAAAAGTGAATAAAATTTATAAAAAATAATTACTGAAATTAAAAACATGTTTTTTTATGTTATTTTATTTCCAAAACTCCGGTAAATTAGTGTTTACCTAACACGCCCAGATTTCGTGGTAGCTTCAAAATTTTCTAGCCTCGATTTTTGCGGTATGGCAATCTTATTTAATATTTTAGCTATTGGTAGGTACCATGGAAAATGTGAAAATGAGTGTGTTGTCTATGAAAATGAAATAGAATGTGGCGAAGATTTCGTACCGCGTAAGTGAATTAATTTAAACAAAATTAAAATGTTAAATGAATATTTGCAGGTTTTTTCATCTCCCCCGATGTGAAAACTCATTTTTCGTAATAATAAAGCTAAATCTAACTGTTTGAATAAAAAATATCCCGTATTAACCAGTAGGCGGAGTACTTCACCATATATAATAATTGTACATACAAAATATAATGGTGAATTTAAGTATAGATTTTGTATTTCTTAGTTCCTCCTCACTCACCAGGGGGTCCTATGCCAAGGCAGACTAAAGTTACTTAATTATAGTTTATTTGCCTTCTATGCAGTTTTTAGTGTCTTTATTAGGGTTTTTTCATTGACTTACATGACTTGGGATTTAGCACTTTGATGACGATGAGCATCTTCAAAATGCTGCGATAGGTTGGCTATATTCCTCGGCTGCCGACTTTTATCCGGAAGGAATTTGCAAATTGGTGCAACCTTATGTGACTAGTGCTTGAATGTAAATGGCGACTTGAATGAAAGCTGTAGTTTTAAGAGGCACATAATAAAATATTTGTATCTATTTGGGTTTTTTATTTATAGCCAAACGGTAGATATTTTCTGAACCGCCTTCTTATTATATATATTAAGGAAGCAATGTCAATTTAAAAGGTGTGTTTTGATTTCTAATTGGAAAGGTACATAATATTATAATGTAAATTATCATAGCCTCGAATAAGGTTGTTGCAAGCAGTGGCGGCTCGTGACTTTTGGTGAGCTAGAGTGCTAATTTTAACAAAAATGGCATTATTGATGTCGTTGTAGCCGAAAAATATTTTATATTTTTTAATCGGTGCGGCGCACGGCAAAACTGAAATTTCCTGAAAATCTTCATACAAAAAATAAATTTTTGAAAAAAAAATAAAAAATATTTTTCGGCAACAACTACATCAATAATGCCATTTTTGTTAATATTAGCACTCTAGCTCACCAAAAGTCACGAGCCGCCACTGGTTGCAAGGGCAATGATTTATGTAAGAGGGTTCGACACATTGTGAATATTGTACCATGGACATGAGAGAATTCACCATGTTATTTTAGAAAAGTATGATGTTATTCCTTATAAGGGATTAATTGAACGTAGTTATGCAGATAGCAGCCAGCCACAAAAAGTCAAACTGAGATTAACCCCTAGGAGCCGGAGCCCTGCAATTGCAGTGTTGAAGAATTATGCCTATCCACGGTGCGAAGCACTGCAATTGCAGTTCGACCTTATATATTAATTTTGTCTTCGGATATTAACTTGACTAGATTACTTAAAGATAAAAATAAGAATATCACTTTTTCAAGTATGGTATTGTCTGCGTGTTGGCTTTAACAAAAATACCATTTTATTTATTCAAATTTCTTACCGTCTTGTACGGGTTAAGCACTTTTGTCTAAAGTCGAATAATCAAATCTACATAACACCTAAAATGTTTTTTACTTCAAAGAGTTATAAATAATATTATATAGATACCAATTTTTTATAACTTTAAAGTGGATTTAAGTGTAAATTTTATTAATAGTTTCGTACTCCGCCTACTGGTTAATTAAGGAATATTTTTTATTCAAACAGTTAGATTTTGCTTTATTATTACGAAAATTGAGTATTTATGTCGGGGGAGACGAAAAAAGATGCGTTTTATATTTCAATTTTATAAGATTATTTCACTTACGCGAAGTGTTTGACAGCCACCTTTGGCCAAGTGAAACGGGACTTATACAACTTCAATTACTACAAAATACAACTATTTACGTGCACAAAATAGGTTATTAGGTTCTTAGGCTGGGTAAACTAAGTAATTCATGCGTATTTAGATTGAAAAACAAATCGCAAATATCAAATCCAAAGAAATGGCGGTAAAGGAAATGTTCCGCTCCGCATTATCCGTGCGTATCCGTGTATCGAACTTCGAATTCCGTATTATCCGGTAAGCGGAGTAGTAAACATTTACCAAAATTTTTAGAGATATTGGCTTTTTTTCAGATCTGGCTGTTTTCTGTAAAATAAATATTAGTGAATGTGAGCTCTGCAATCAACTATACAGTATATATATCATCGTTCGAATGTTAGATACATTGCTGAAATTGACCCATTGACTATTTTCTGGTATGTTTTGAGAATTAGTCACATTAAAAGTGTTTTGCTTTCTGCCGTTTTTAAAAGTTATTTTTCACGAATAAAAAATATTTCGGAAGGCGATTACTATGAATTTTTGCACGAAAGCGACCTGGCTGGTAGAACATAGAATTGACCTTAACTAGTCGAATGACAACAATATATTATTTTTGCCAAAATTGTGGATAACTACATTCAATTGATCCCATACCTGATGATGGCCTAATGAATAACGTTGATCATTTCGGTAAACTAAAGCTAACTCTGCGTGGGAATTTATATGAAATATCCATCAACTTCAAGAAATAGCAATTTATACACAGTATGACAATATTCTATTATTTCCAATTAACTTCAATGTCTCTGATGATATTGTATATTGGTGATAGTCAAGGAATTTTTATTTCATGTACATACATAATATAATGTAATTGTAATTTTATTATTAACGGTGAGTGCCCAGTTTGAATGTGTGCCATAATAACATTAATCTTCACCAGTTTATCTACAGCTTTCAAGTAAATACATAAACAAATTTCTGATAAATGTAATTCTAATCTTGTGTACTAATTGTTAACATGTTAGATTCCTCTGGTTTTTTGGCGAAATTGGGCATTCAAAGTAAAGATGTGTGTTTTTTTTACTATCTAGTAATGGGCTTTGTCTTGTGGATCTGGGATTATTGCCTAATTATTTCCTTTTGGAATAGTTCTCATCACATCTGCGGTTTTTATAAAGTAGAATACTATTGAGACATAGTGCATTTACTTTTATCACACTGTTTTGAATGAGACTAGTTTGATTTTTAAATCAGCGTCAATATAATGTATTGATCAGTGAGTGATTTGGAAGTAGATGCCTTACTACATTCATCAGCTATTTGTTGATGGTCGATGTGCTGTCTAAAAAACATACATTTTCTATAACAAACATTTTGAAAATAAAATATAGCTGTTACTTAAAACCTAGAAAAAAAGTGCATAATTTTTACGTATACTGCCTTGGGTAGTTCTTCTCCGTGTAATCACCCTGTTACTGCAATATTTTTGTTAAACATATGTATATTTTTCGTGTCTACCAAAGAAAAATGATTGTTTTTGAAATCAGCTGCCACCACTTGACGTGAATTTAGATTTTATTTAAAGCTCTCGGTGATCCAACAGTTGACCCCATGACAGTTGGCCCCCAAAATTATAATAATTATAATTTTTTGTGCATTATTTACCAATTTCACACTAAAATCGACTTTAATACCTTTAATAATAAGTTGGTATGGATATCAAACGAATTTATTTATTTATATGCTGGTACACACAGTATAATATAGACAAGTAGTTCTTGATGCATTTGAATGGAAATATGTTTTATTCTTTTGTTATTCGGCAGTACATCCCTCTCTGCACACCCCTTCGGCACATTTCATATATTTTGTGAAGTAGGTAAACCGTATTTTTCTTAACCGCTTGGGCACATAAGCTTATTTTCATGACAATTTAACGTAGGTAGACATAGGAATGACGTATGCCCGGACCTGAGTTATTAAACTGACTGCATATTGTATAAAAGTATGCCGGGGGGCCAACTGTCGGGGATCAAATCTGTCTTGGAACCAAAGTTCTCGACTCCTAGACTCCTACACTAGAATTCCCAAATATTCTCATCACTGCACTAATTTGAACCTCAATATTATCAACCTGACATGAACAAAATTATAAAAAATTATTTTATTTTTGAATATATAGTTGTATGATGTTATAACAATATAGTAGTAAAAGGTATGCTTCTGACTGACAAATGAGCTATTGATTGAAGAAGCTTCCCCTGCACCGCACAACTGTTGTACATATTTCTGGAGACCCTTCTTTAAATAATATTTGCTCTTGTATCCAAATTGCAGCTTCAATCTCGCGATAGCATATTTTTAAATGAGCATCATATTTATTCTGCCTCAAATGTATCTTAAATCGAATATATTTTTATATTAAAAAAATTATTGTATTAGTTTAAGAGATCAAACGGCTTCCGGTTTATCCTGGAGCAGAAGTTACAATAATCATTTCACTGTTAATAATAATTCGAGCCATTTTTAGATTATATTCAGAATAATGCGTTATCATTAGAAAGTCTATGGTCATTTGATAATAATGTAAAATGTACATATTGTGTATTATTATTTTATTTAACAAAAATACATATTAATATAATATTCTGGAGTTTATATTTATTATGTACAGAAATGTGGAGTAAAATTGTGAAGGAGCGTGCATAATATATAGTATATATGTAATTGAGAACCTAAATAACTAAATCAGTACATGTCAAACAAGAAGGTTACTTTAATCATTACCTTTTTAGACAGCAAATGTCTTGTACAAATGTCTCAGTGGCTTGTACTGGAAGTGGTAGCAAATGCTGGCCTCGGATTCTAAATCAGGTTGCGTAGTAAAAATAAGCAAATGCCTCGAGACGGCTCAGTAGCCTGTCCTGGAAGTGGTGCCACCAAGCGGCGGCCCCAGATCCGGAATCACGATTGCATAATAAAATAAAAACACAAAAATGTAATTTTTTAAACCCGTTTATTCAAGTAAAAAACATGGCTTGTATAAATAATTAAAATGAATGTATATTTGATAAAAAGGTTAACAATCACTGACGGTACCTAAACATAGGCAAGTAATAAAGTATAAAAATGAATTGCACAAGACTCACTAAACTCTAAAGCGGGACTTAGAGTAGATAATCATAAATAAACATTAACATTTCTCATGACCTTGCGATGGTCTTATTGCAATTTGTTAAAGGCTTATGCAAGCTTCCACAAGCGGTGCATCGTGCTACTGCTACTGCTACTTGGACGCCTGGACCCAGTATTAGTGAACCATAGGCATTATTTCCTATCAGGTGCCTGGTCAGTATGATCATTTCTGTTGGTCACGGGCATTTGCTAAGCAACACGCCTGCAGTAAAACAAAGTTTAAAAGATAATCTCGAAATCATTATGAAAATATGTACATCTGAAAGTTAAACTGAAACATTGACTATCAAAGTAGAAAATAGATTTTTGATTCTTAAAATAATGCATCAAATGCACACACATAAATATAAACAAATAATAACTTATCAAAGAAAATTGCAATTAGTCGAGGTGAAACCCATTTTATAAAAAATATATACTTTAGACAAATATATTATAAGCACTTTATTTAATGGTTCACATTCAAATAAAGTACCATGCAATTACATATAAACAATGGAGTGGTCTAGAAACAAATACGGCAGTGTCCAAAAAAAATGGCCCGGACAGAGTCGCAATTATTGTTAACTGATTCTTTAGTTTGGAATGGTAGAGCGACAGAACACCAGTAAAGAAACCACCAAGGATCTCAAATGTAAATAGTTTCAGTATCAAAATATGAATATTTCTATATTTTTATTGTTGCCACAATTATGATTCTGTTGCATTATAACTGCCGGGTAAACATGGAAGGCTGATTTAGATGATTTTTACAATATGTACATAGTCGCGATAATTGTTCTTATTATTATTAACTCTGTTGGGAGCCAAAGTCACTTTTTAATGCATTCATCTTTCACTCCACCCAATGTACATTAAATAGCTGCCGTGCGAAGCGGCTCTCTCAGACAGGTTTTTAAAGCGAATACACATAGCTCACATTACAAGCGTAGCATTGAATGTAAAGTACGCTTGAGGTGATCCTTTACAAAAGGGGCGCTATTAAGTTAAACTACAGCTCTAGTACATTAATGGAATCACCGCCTGACTAAAATAATATTTACACATGTTTTCAACGTTTCCATCACATTCCCAATGTTTGTAAAAGGAATAACGGGCGTGCCCACGGCCCAGCACTTTGATAGTTAAACAATGTTATATTAAAACGAGTGCGTGTAGGTCTGGAGGCAGAGTTTATTTGCAGTATTATGGGAATGGCGGTGTATGGGTTATATGAAGATTGGCATGCTTGTGAAACACTGCTGCGCTGACGTATTATCTCCCAGTTGACAGCTTATTTGTGGGAATCAGTTACAATTCAGTTTCACCAAAGTGGTCTCTTATGAAAACACAGTAGTCTAGATTACAACTTATCGAGATTACAACACTCTTTACAAGTAAACGTACTTAGATTTTGTCACAGACCTGTTTATATTGGATAATGTTATTCTTAGAGCCTTAACCTACAATACCTACAAATAAATCCTCGCCTCTATTAATTTTTAGGAAAAATGATTATGAACTAAGTACAAAGAAATGATTTAGTAACTAATATTATGTAGAATTATGTTGTCACCATATTACAATCAGGAAAGGGTATATTTAATGAACTATAGAAAGAACAAAAAGGCTAATTTAAAGCTAACCTACCCAATAGTACATAGGAAGGAAACAATTTACATTCTCAGTTTTCATTCAAAGTTTAATTATCATTTCATTAATTGAAGCTATAATGTGGATGAAGCCTTGGAAGAGATGGAATGAAGATAGGAATATCTGGTTGGGGTGGCGTTGGGAGGCGGTGACAACCGTGAGCAATTGGCCAGGAAATACAGTTCATATTCTTAATACAACGATGCACAAAATATTAAAAAGCTTCTTGACAAATAATATGGTCAAGAAAATCACAGGCTAAAGGTATATTTTAACCATTTTAAAATACTGCGTACAAATATTTCATTTCAGAAAATGTAACAACAAAACATTATTTCATTAATCTAGTCTAGAAAATCTAGATAAAATGAAATACCCAATTGATCTATTTCCAAAATGTCAGTAAACTTTGTACAGGCTTTTGAGGAAGATTTATATGTGTGGCTGAAACCATTGCCTAGTGTTAACTTATATTACAAAACAATACATGTTTACTTGGTTCATATATCTATGATCTTTTTAACTACATATATGATTTTAGTGAACGATTTATACTGTGGTCAGGGACCTGATCTATCAAAACAATGTTTTCTGATTCTATGATATATAAATGTTGATTCTATTTTACAAATAAATGATCATTATAAAAGTGAAATTGATACAAATCTCTATGCCTTTTACATTGGTTTTGCAAGGACCACAATACAAAAGTTATCTCAAAAGTATGGCATGTAAAGAGTATGCACTACCATTTTGGTTAAACAATCTATACTAAAAATCACAAGTAGTGGATTATTCACAATCCAAAATATTGTCTTTATAATCTGCGCTAATCTTCTGTACACATTGTAACTTACTTAACTTAAGATAAGACTAAGACATAAAAAGACATTTATACACTTTGTCGCTAAGAGAACAAAATTACATAACATACACATAAAACTATTTCCAGAGTTTATCAGCACTTTTTACTATTCACAACCCATTCTATGACAATAGAGGCATTTGTAACAAGTAAAATAGAAACAATAAAACTATATACAGCGGGAGGGTAAGAGAGCGTACATCAGTTGCCTACCGCGTGTGACTTGCGCATTGTCAGGTCAGTGGCAGTCATGTAGTAGTCGGACGCCTTGGTGCCCGAGTGGAGGCCGTTGGAGAAGCCATTCACCGCGCCATTGGAGTACGGCTTACCATTCTCCTGCAGCGCTCCGTTGGCCTTTAGCTTCTCTCTCTCTGCCTTTGCCTGAAACACCACGTACTTGTACACTTCTGTCTCTGTAATCTTCAATGTAAGGCTACTAGATTATTCCAACCAACTTACCTTCTCTCCCTTCTTCACGTACGACTGCTTGTAGAACTCGTTGAAGAGGAAGAAGAACATTACGGCGTGCATGCCGATCCACCAGACAAAGGCACGTGGGTAGTTGCAGTCAATGAACAACAGTTGGAAAGCGTGCACCATGATGGCAATGAATTGAAGCTGAAAAGAGAACAATAATATATGTATGTATTTTTTGCACCTGACAACAGTTTCTTTCCCCTGATAGGGCTGGTGACTTCGCATCAAAAAGGCACGTACAGATATATAAATTGATTCAAATAATTAAAATTGAAATAATACTGTCGACTGACAGCTGCAGGGTTGGTTGTTGATAGGATAGGTGATGTGTGCGGAATAGTTACCATCTGCAGTCCAGTGAGGTACTTCTTCCACCACAGGAACTTCTGGAAGCGGGGCCCGAACACGGCCAGCAGGTAGTACGAGTACATGACGATGTGCACGAAGGTGTTGAGCAGGCCAAAGAAAGTGCTGTGGCCGCCCGGGGTGAACTTCACGCCGAACCACACGGACATGGGCATGCAGCCGTGGTGGATCACGTGCAACGTTGAAATGTGCGAGTTCTTCTTGCGCAGGACAAAGAATATCTGCAACGGATACACGAATATTTATTAGATAAGGTTGGGTACAGGCTTATTACTGATAGCTCCATTGTAACCTCTATATATATAATACAAAGAGAGTTTACAACTAAGCACTCAGCAGCAGACCCAATACATACTATTATATCTAACAAAAACTTTTTTGTGGCATTTTAAGAGCAGAATGTTTATGAGAATATGTTTTAATATTATATACTGCGAATTTGAGCCATTTTCTATAATCTAAAGAGCAGAAAAGTATTTGTACAGTGTAATGGTGTTCAATAGCCGAAAACAAAAAACAAATAAAGTCAAAAAATGACTAATGCCAAAATTCAAAACCACACTGAAGTGCGGATGTTGACAAGCCATTGAATTTGAAAGAGTGCTTTAAAAAAACTGTACTGTGCTTTTAAAAGCCATTAGAAGAATTTTATTATTTGTATTCCATCGCAGATGATTAATTATGATTTTTTACTGACAACAGAGCTATTAATAATGGATTAGATGAGGCAACGCAATCTAATAAGCATTCTTCACTTTTGTTAGTTTATGTATGATATTCTTACTTTTGTACCCTCATATTAAATAACAATATTATGTATAAGGTATGTCTAACATAATATGTATTTTACTCCAAGTAAACCTCTGTACTTGAATTCTAAGTGTTTACAGTACACAAGTACACTTGTTTGTACTTCCACAGTTAATGAAATGATAACACTCTTCACATTAATCGATATTTTCACTTTTGCCAAGTGTCCACTCCTAAATAGCGCACTTTTCTTTGTTACTGCTTTAAGATAATCCATTATTAGGGTGAATGCCAACATCGTTCATCCATACTAAAGCAAATAGCATTTAAGTGCAGCGGAGCCTCGCCTTTGATTCTACCCACACACCATTCATTTCATTGGCTCCGCCGCTTTGACAGTCTGTGCGGTATGTTCACAGCTCCGGGACATTCTGCGAGTTTCCATGCCAAATCTTCCTTTGTTTCTATTATTAATGGTTCCAATAATGAAGAACATGCTCACCGTATCCATGAACTCTGTGAATTTGGAGAAGTAGTACCACCAACATGCGTGGACCATCTGTAAACATTTACAAATATATAAATATGGGGCATTTAATTCAACATTTATAAAAGCATTCTATTTTTACACATGCCATTTAATAAAAACGCTATAAACCATGTAATTCAAAAACTAGAAACAAAATAAAACAAAACTTGATTATTTAACTTGTGAAATAAAAAACACACACATTAAAAAAATATTAATTCTGTAAAAATAAAAAAAGCCAGTTTAATAGATAAACGTAATGAGTAATGCATTTTGATAGATTTGTAAAAATGTATTATTTATGTACGGAATTCGAATCCGTTGTGTCATGAATCAAATACAATATTATAGGTATGGAATGTGTGTAAATACTGTGAACTGTATTAGCAAAATCATTTTGAGGCATTTGATAATAATTTTATAAAAGAATTTACTGCAAGTCTAGGAATAATACAGAAATTTGTTTTCCAGCAAAATTGTAGGTGGGTGTAGAAACGATTTACATATTAAAGATGTATTTCAAATTACTGAAAGAATATGATTTTTACTTCATTTAACTTAAATCTTTGATGATGAGATGTGATTCCTTTAATTTTGTTGGCAAACAAATTTGTATTTTTTAAGTAATGTATGATATTTGGAGAGAGAGATAGTTGAATGTTTATACATAGTTGGTATGCCTTTGTACAGCGGAAAGCGAGTATGGAGTTTAGTGAGCAGGAAACATAAGAGTATGTACTAGTTGGGTTTGAATTGTGAGTGAGACTTTGTTGTCCCATGTGGGTGGTTTACATTGAAGTCATATGGTTCAATGCAGTATGAAATGTGGTTGAGTGTGATGAGTTTTTGTTTACAGAAGCGTGTTAAATGGAAAATACCTTGTTAGTATATTGGTTAACCAAAGCAGTCAAATATCAAGCAAATTTACAGCAAACTCAGAATAAAGCGGATAATTAATAAGGGCTTAAAATACTTAGGTAGGAACAAGAGAAAATAAAAACAACCCTCGATATTCTAATTCTAGGAACAGATTTCATTTTACATCGGTGTTTCATAAATATACTTAATAACAACTTTTAAATAGTGATTAAAATTTTGATATAATGCAAAGCAAGAATACTTCGAAATTAAATAGTAGCTTCATGCTTCATTAAAAAAAAAACTTTGTGTAAAAAAAAGTCGTGTTGATTATTGCAAAAGTGAAAATATTGATTGGGTTTTATAGTAATCTAAATACAATGTTACCATAACATAAATTAGATCTAAGCACACACAAAAAAATGATAGATCACAATAGTTATCGAATAAACCATAATATTTAATATAAAATAAACAAAAATCAGCAGTTGAAGCAGTATGGAAGTTGAAGAATTGCCGACATCCAATAGTGTAATAATGTAATCTAATTTATCTGGACATTTAAAGCTATTTGCAAAATATTGTATTAGTAAAAAACAAACACATCCATGCGCAGTGTTATCATTTGTACTTTCAATAGTTGACTCTAATATATTATTATAAGTAGTTCTGTGAATAATATACTTCGCATCCAAAAAAGTATATTTTTAATTATCTTTTATAATAAATCAAAACTAAAATTTCTTCTTAAATCATAAAATTTGTAAGTTTAGTAGGTACTTAAATACCTACCCACACAATTATTACAAACAAGATATTTTATGAAACACTTTTAAAATATCAAAAAAGGAATTATACAAATTTGTCGGAAGAAATATTACTGACAATTCTTTTTTCAAACTTTCTTCAGGCAGGTAGGTACCATAATATTGAAAAAATGCTAATAAGAAAGTACAAATAAAAACAATGATTACACATTTTAAAAAGGATTTTAACTGATCCATTAAATTAAAATGGCCACCATTTTGAAACGGAAGATACAAACAAATTTAGAGATAGACAAAATGCAAAATGGTTGAGTTAAATATGACTTTGCTAGGTTCCATCGATAAACTTGCCTAAGGTGATTTTTTAAAAGATAATTAAAATCAGTATTTTGCCAATTATATTAATATAATGTATTATTACAATGATGGTAATTAAACAGGATTTTTAAAATTTTATATATGTACATCTCTTTGACTTAAGTGTTAAAAAGTTTAGTATGCGTGGGTAAGCTTACCAACGTTTTTTAAATTGACACAATGGACAAATAAATTTCTTAAAAAAACTATTATGATTTAATTTCCCATTTTTTACAAGGTAGGTACATTTATTTGAGTATATTAAACATTAAAATTTGCAGATCGTATACATCTATGTATTCATTTCCCAAATAACCTCATAAAGCATATATTAGTAAAGCTCGTCAAGCAATTTTTACACCAGTCGTGTTAATATTAAATAAAACACATTCTTAAATATCTTCATTGCCAGCTCAAAAACAACAATAAAAAATGTTATAGAATAACATAAAGTTAGTGTAATATGTATTTCATGTCTTATTTTGCACTTGGGTATCATTATTTATGTTTTTAATAATTGTTTATTGCATTATTTGAATATTTAAAATCATTTCGTTAGTTGTAACATTATGTAAAAGTGATGATTTGTCTAGAATGTATAGGTGCAGAGTTGGTTGACTAATAGTGTTCCTTCATGCAAACAAAAGCAAATAGGATAACAAAACAAACGGAAAGATTGCTCATCAAAATACTGTACTTTTGGCAATACTGGAAATTGTAAATGCCAATATAACAAATCCAGTGAAAGATAGCAGGTAATTACGCCGTCCGTTCATGGAGCTACTTCCAAGTGACTCGACCGCCGCTAATCCATACTATTTTGCTGCACTAGCAAAATAGTATGCCGGATTCTGACGAGCGGCGATCGGTCGCTTGTAAGTAGCTCCACGAACGGACGGCTTTATAAACACAAACAAAATCAAACTCACTACAAAGGTAATAATAATAATAATGTTAAACAAAACTTTACTTTGTAGAGACTGCTTATCCATCCATATATTAATTTCAAATAACAATTTTAACTCAAAAAGTGCAGTAAAGTTTTTTGCACTGAAATATCTGATCAGATTAATTGCAAAGAATTATTCCAAAAATGCTTTACAAACATTTCACTTAAAAAGCTTTAATGAATATAAAAGTCTCAATCGAAAAGCAATTGTTTTAAACTATGTACCTAGATACCACAAACATATACACAAAACCAAGAAAAAAGCACCAGTGACATTTGACAAAGTTTGATTTGATGGGCAAATCTTTCCAATTCAAAATAGAAAACATTCACAATGTCAAAAGTATAATATGCATAAAGGACAAGATTGAAAAAATATTATTCACATTAGTCAGAAATAAAAGGTTGACTTAATATTAAGGGTGCATTATCCAGACAAATCTACCTAAAGGTAACAGCCCACAAATCATAAGTTTCAAACATTCTCACCGTATTTACTCTGTTTATTTCCCATCACAAAAGAATAAAATAAAAGGAGAGAGTGGTGCGGCAATGGAAGAGCGGTAGTTTGGTTGGAGGATAGAAGCGGGCGAGAGAAGAGAGAAGCAGGCGAGAGAGGAGAGAGTTGGAGATGGGAAACAAGGCGAGTAAATAGGCAACTTTATCCTTGTATATATGATGGAATCACCCTTATAGTTTCTGGATGATTGGTGTAGTCAACGGGTTGACAGCGCAGACTGTAGCGGCCGGTGATCCAGCCCGACATTGCCAACTGAAACAATCATAGAAAACCCCAATTCTGAATTCTCTCATTCACTGCTGCGGGGCGCGTCAGTCTATCGGACATCAGATGACCAAACTCTGCTCAGCTTAGGCGAATGCAGTACAGAACAATCAACACGCACATTTATATACACATACTAGCAGGGTTATGTTATTTACTTCTACATGGACGCAGATACACATGTATTCTTAACCTACGTTAACTGCTGGGTAAGAAAATAGGAAAAGCTTTTAATACAACCTGCCATACCTACAATTTAAATCTTTGAGCATTTAGTACACAGATAATATATACACATGTTAATATTCTTCTAAATTATATTAGGGTTGTTTACAAAGGCCACTATAGATACATACTACTGATTATTGGAAAATAATACAAATGTGCGAATTTGCTTCAAATATATCTGTAGGATATATTTGAAGTGTTTCTGAGAATTATCAACTATGGTTGCTATGAGCTACATACATAGTTTAATATTTTAGAATTGGTTTAGCAATTTCAACTTAGTACAGGTCAAATCTCAATGTAATGAATACCAAAATACAAAAAGGAATATTTATTTTTAAAGTGTTTACATTAAATTTGCAGTTGTCTAGGAGGGTGTTGAACACAATTTTAATTTGAGAGTACAAATGATGACAATTCAATTGCCACCTTCCATGAAGCATTCATTTTTGAAAACTACACATGGATTGGAAAAGATTGGGGTATTCCTGTCCTGTAAAATATTCATTCACAATAAAAATGTTGTATTGCAAAAATAACGCAGTGCACGCTGCTAAGGTATAAATTTTGTTATTTACATTAGTAAAAAATAAAACTCCCTTTTTCAAAAATATTTAATACAATGTGTTTATACAACTTTTAATTCTAAAATAAAAGTTAATTTTATACAGGCAATTTAGATTTTACAATAATTATTATTTTATATCTAATGATTTAAATTAGAAGCACTTGCTTGTGGATGAACACATTTACTAGATAATATACTTACATTTTTTATAGAATATTCAGTATGACGGGATATTCTTAATGGTACCGTGTATTTTGTTAAAATGGGATTTGACCTGTATAATCTCACTGATTATAAACAGTAGTATAAAGCAGTGAGAAACCAGTTGTAGCAGAATAATGATTGTGATCACGGTGTGAAACCAGGTATTGGTGGAAACTAGTTGCACCAGGATTGTTCACACTATCACATAAATTACTGTCCAAACATAACCAACGACTTTTATAAAGATGGTCTATCATTTTTATTGGGAAGCAGGTGGTACTTGGAACAAAATCTCCTCTCTGGTTCGACAGGTCACGATAATGACCTCATAGACAATAGTTAGGATAATGCATAGGAACAACTTACTACGTACACGGGGTCACTATTGTGACCTTCGGAACCGGAGAAATGATTTTATCCCATACCTTTAGACTAAAGTTATAAATTTATGGTTAAATTTAATAAAAGCACAAGGTCACTACTCCCCAAAATACAGATAAGGGATAGAAGGAACTGTAACTGGTCAGAACAGTAGCCAGTAGCGTTGGAGGAACGACGGGTAGCAGAGCGTTAGGAGAATGCTGCAACTGTATCTAGTGCTTGTTAGAGAGCCACTCTTACCCTACAATAATATATTAGGTATATACATCCCTATCAGCTGAAGGACACAGTAGAAATAATATTTACAATGCACATGACATGTACTGAGAGTATTTACAACATTATGAAGAGATGATGAGAGGGTGGATGAGGTCTAACTACTATGTAATATTTACAAGGTGAATTAATAAGATGATGCAACCCCATGGAGCCGGAGACCTGCGATGGAATCAAAGAGAGAGACAGTTATTCAGAGGAGGTGGGGGTGGGGGGGACTTACGCGGGTGGCAGTCGGAGAATTGGTATTGTCCACGGGTTGGCAGGTGAAACTGTATTCACCCCACCAGCCTCCCATTAAACACTAGATAAAAAAAGTGGGTGGTGCACATTAAACAAATGGGGGAATTAAGCAAATCATTGAAATACACAAACTAAAAGGTTAGGCTAATCTAATTCATTTCTAAATTTTAAAAATCATAAGGCAGGGAAAATGCTACATGGTAAAATGAACAGATCAACAATATAAGACTACTACAAACATTACACACCATGACGCTCGGTCATATTACATGAAGGAATCGAACCCTCAGATTGTGTGCTTAACGTATAAGTAATCAATTTTTTTCCCTCTAAAGCTTGTACGTAAAAACTCACCAATCCGCAACCAAACTGAAAATTTGTTGCAGAAATGAAATATTTTCATAATATTACCAAATGGAAAAAACTGTAAAAAAATGGTTAACACAAGCAAAATTTTCAATAAAATTCACAATAAATATTCTATATCACCAAAGAAAAATTGAATTTTCAACTGGCGCATAATTTTTTAAAATTACAAATTAATTTTTTAATAAATAAAATTGGACTCGGTTCTTTTGACAAAAACTAAAAAAATTTAAAATTTAACAGTTTATGTGAAATGGAATGGCCAGTACCATTAGCATATTCAAAGAATTTGACAATCATGAACTTACTTATTGGATGAATTTATGTTGCAATTTAAAAACATTCTATAAATTAACTACTAAATAATTGGGTAAATGCGTAGAGGTAAATCAAAAAGAATACTCACTTCGTAAAATAACCACGCACTAAATATAACTTGGAATAAATTATAACAAATAAGAGTGTTCTTTAACTCCATCGGTTTCCTATTTTCCATATATCTGGGGCCTAGGACCTGAAATATATACAAAACATAATCAGTCAAGGAAGACGAATCGAAACATATTTGTTGATATATTGATAGAATATAATTTTTTTTAAATGTGTAATCGTAATAATATCATTTGACTATTTGATCGGTCAGATTATGTAATACTATATTATACTTTTTTATTGCTTTCCATGCACACTGATTTTCTACATAGTTGAAAAAATATATAAACAGTATATCATTGATAAGAATGTTTGCTTTGAAGGTGTGCACATTCTCGGTGGCTTATGTGTCAGATATTGACACACATAAATTAAAATGACTTAAGTTGGTTGTATTAAAATACATAATAATCAAGTCGGCCTGGAAGCAGGCTAGTGCCGGCAGTTAAAGGAAGTAGGAAATTGGCAGGACATATTATTATAAGGACATATTATTATAATGACATATTATAATGTCCAGTGACACATGTATATGTATAAAAATGCATAATGGCAGTCACCTTGACTAGATAAACATAGGTGAGACACAGGGCCAGCGTGGGCAGAGGCGAGCTCATCAGAAACCAGTCATTTGTGCGAGGGTCTGGAAATACAAGCAGAAAACATTAATACCAATCAAGTCCATCTAATGTGGTGCTGCCGCAGATAGATCCTTTCTTATCTTTCTTTCTGATAGACTTGTCGTTTTTTTTTTTTTAATTCAATTCTCTGTTCTTCTACTGTTCTCTCAAAAACATTACAAAATATTAACATTTTAATGCATTTTTTAAATACAATTGTAAGAGCCATAATTAAACAAAACAGGCAAGGATACTAATTACACAAGCATTAATAAAGCTTGCCTTTTAAAGGCAGCTTCACTAACGCTAAATATGTCGATATCTGAATTAATTCTGTTCAACAGCAAGATTGGTCTCCCGACCGCCATGACCATTGCCAAGTTAGTCCTGCAGGCCGGGAGATAAAACAGTCTATGCTGTCGGTGGCGAAGATAACCACCGGGAACATAGAAATGAATGCTCTCCATGATAGCCGAGTTTTCAAACCATCCACAAATCAATCTGAAGAAATGTGTGGCAATATGTACATCCCTTCTGACCCGTAGATGGTTCATTTCAAGCATACCCAAAAGAAAGTCGGTAGGATAGAGCCATGGATAATAACCATACTCCCTCATGTAGAGAAATCTCAGAAATTTCTTCTGAACTCTGTCTGACATGAGGGAATATTTTACTTGGTGTAGACTCCAAATTACCAACCCAATTTCAAGTCTACTCCTTACTAAGGAACTGAATAGAATTATGAGAACCCGGGTATCTCTAAAATTCCTTGCAGTGAGCAGAACAAAGCCCAGCATTCTCAATGAAGTGCTACAAACCATCTCAATATGAGAAAGTTTAAGAGAAAGAGGGAGGTTACAACGGGACTATCAGCGATATGACTTTTGCCTCGTTGATTATTGTGAGGTCAAATAGGCGGAGGGTGCATTATCAATATATCAAACTTAGAGAGGTGCATCCTGGTCTGGAGTTCCTAGGTACCTGAAAAGACTCTTACCCTAAGGAAAATCCGTTTAATAGATTCCCTTATCTTAACGGATGAATTGCCATCTTTAAAATATAGATGTCAGGTAGGAGTGCTGAGTTTGTTCTACCGTATTTCAATAAAAGTGCTCTCGAATAAATTGCGTCATTGATATCAATGCACA
The DNA here is from genome assembly GCA_951813805.1 of Limnephilus auricula. Taxonomy (NCBI): domain Eukaryota; kingdom Metazoa; phylum Arthropoda; class Insecta; order Trichoptera; family Limnephilidae; genus Limnephilus; species Limnephilus auricula. The sequence continues at coordinate 17,140,142 of OX638388.1, read as the reverse complement.
AATTTTTCTTACATGTATGACATTTTTAGGAGAACAAGAATGATGTTTGTATTGAACACATTGTCTATGAAAACACTTGTTGCTGCCTTTGTGTTAATTCCCTTCTATAGGATTACTTTAAATATTCTTAACCTTCCAGCGGGTGCGCTGAGTAATTTCCCTTGAGCGGGCGCATGTCGTAAATTTTACGTCATCAAGTTTTCTCCTTTTAAATGGTGTTTTCTTTATATAAATGTTAGGTAAATGTTTGACATTTGATCTGAAGATAAGAAGCTCTTTTACCATGGTCAATGCCAAATTTATTAGGAAGATTCTTCAATGCTTTGGAGCCTTTCCTCGACAGGCAAATTTGTATAAAATTTGAGCATTTATGCTGCTGACATTCATTAGAGTACAGAAAACTAGATCTCTTTGTTATTCGAGAGACTGAGTAAGCGCCACACATTTTGTCGACTGTTTCCACTTCGCCTTTGGTTTCAGAAGTCCAGTATTACCTGAGGCTTTCTGGTGTTTTCTTACTTTCAGGCACTTGTCGTATAAATTTATGCTCAATGAAAATTTCCAAATTTCAATGAATAACAAAAACTTCAAAGCACACCCGGTACGTCTGCAGTTTAGAGAGACACTGACCCTCGAATAAGAGGTAAAACTGGGGGAAGTGATAAGGTGCATTTTATCGTAAATTTTACGACAGCGCGCCCGCTGGAAGGTTAAACAAACTCACCACACAGCACCCCCAAAGTTGAGAGAAACTGAAAACCTCCTGTGTGGAGCATGTTATATTATTATAAAAGAAAACATTATCTAAAAAGCGTGTCAAAACAAATAAATGATGATTAATTTTATTTATTGATTGTTATCTTCTTAAGTAGACAATTAAGATGATAAATTATGACATGATTACTTGATCTGTTTATCTATAATTATATGCTACCATCAACATGCAGTATTATTCAATACCGTTTGACACTGAATATGACTTTATTGCACCCATTAAAATGCGTTTTTTTTAAACTGAGAATACAGTAATTATTATCCATCATTTGACCTTACATTATCTTGTAGTGTTTATGGACCTGCCCTATACGCTATAAAAAACTAGCAATGTCAATTTTTATGATTGCATTTCAAGATTGTAGATTTATCAAATTTTATTTTCAAGCTAATGCACAATATTTTATATAACACTGAAATAATAATAAAAAAAAATTAAACAAGCTGATAAGTACCTACTACAGATTAGTAAATGCAGTGGGTATTTACTTACTAAGTTTACGTTTCGGTTTGTAATGTAGGTACTTTCAGGCTAAATTATAATTTACAAAAAAAAAATATTGTAAGATTATCAGCATTAGGTTCCTACCATGTTCCTACAACCTGAGGTAAAACAGTAGATCACAGTAGATCATGTGAATGTCACAACAAAAAAGGGAATTTTTTTTTTTTTACTACAAATCAGTTAATTAATCATATTGCTACTGATCCTTGATTATTAAAGAAAAATAAAGAAATACTGTAAGATTACATGTAAATCGCGGTTGCGTTAATGATATAAAAACCAGAAAGGTTAGGAGGTCGGCAATAACTGAAGGGTTAAGTGGTTAACAGGTAGAAGATAGGTAATATTATGTCATAAGAACTCACCTCCGTGTTTATTCATTATGTTGTGCATATCATCGATATATCTCATTATTAACGCCATGGTGGAAGATTCTGTAACAAACAATATCAGATTAGACAATCGCTATTACAAATATGACATAACTGATAAGCTCGTGACTGAAAACACTGAATAAAAATGAGCATTGACCCTCAATTCGTTGTAAAGATTATTTCGCGAGCGTATCATCTGTCACCGGCTGTCACTATTTCAATGGGCTTATATTCCAAAACACCGCAGCTGCCGATTCAACAAAATCTCGGATTAAATACTTCCAAATCTATCCACGCCGCAGTGCAATTCCTCTCGACGTCCTTCTGTCAAAAAGCTAGGATTAGTGGAAACCGCCCACCTTCCGTCCTACCGTCGCGCGAGTTTTCTCGTAAACAAATGGAAATCGCGAGCAGTAGTAAGTACTTGTTCAATACAAAAAGGACTTACGGTTGTTAAAAGTAAAAATGCCCATATTTGACACTTGACACTGCAGGTGGGATATAACTGCCTATTGGGTCGGTTTCTAACATAAACGGAGTCACCGGACGGCGGTAGGGTTATTACATAAATCCCGGCGCTGTTATCATCCCGCCAGTATCGCAGTCGGTTGCAATGGCGCGGTTCGCGTGCGATCGCGCGGGCCCAGTCGCCACTCAAAACCAACTAGTCTAGTCTCACTCAAACTCACAACCGGCCCGGTCAATGGGCCGACATCGAGTGTAGGGTGGGGAGTGGTGAGGCAGGGTGAGGGGTGATGGGGTAAGGGAACCACGTGCTGCGCGGGGCCCTGCTCCGTGCTCCGTTCCTGTCTGCGATTTTATGTAATAATAGAATTATGTATTTTACTCCCAATCTACACATACCTATTTATTTCCCAGGTACGAATGCAAATGTGCGAAGAAATTCGATTTCGACGCTATTCACAGAGCCAAATCCACGTTCAAATCTTATTTACTGCGTTTCTCAATTTTATAATTTCGTGCATTGAAAAAGTCTCTCAAGATTCCAATATGAATATCTGATAGTATTATTGTCCTAGTTGGTAATAATTATACAGGTGTGATGGTGTTCTTGACCGCAAAACCTAACATTGGCACCGGACCTGTGAATTTTACGATACTTGTGGCTGGACAATAATACCCAATAAATCATATTATTATGTTTTTTTTCTGTACCTACCGGCACCTATTCTAGTCAGTTTCGAAAAAAATAAGTTGCATTATGTCAAATCTTTTTCGAGACCTACACAAAACATAACGAAAAATACCAATGTTTATCGCAGTGGCGTGCACTCTTTTACACCAAATTGTGACTTTGCTTACACCACTAGCAAGTTTTTTTTCCATATAATCTATAATTTACAAATACAAATTCACACAAATCGCAAAAGCGCCTTATGATGTGAGTTACTTGTAAATTAATAGAATAAATCGTCCTCTACGGCGAGTTTTGGATTTAAGTGTTCACATAATTTTTCATTGTACAAGCAGTATGTACAATTGTACAATCCATAAAAGAGGTAAACAATCAATAGTTCCAGTAAACGACCAAAGCAGTAGATACTAACATAAATATGTGCATACATCGTAGGATACGATTTTTTTCGCAAAACGGAAAATATCTAATTAATAAATCACGTCTTACATAAAGATTCTGCTAACGTCACGAGGTTCTACAATATGGTCCGGAGACGTCAATTTGAAAATTCTGAAAATCCTAGGTTTATAATAACTACTGTCGTCAACCGCGCAAGATAAAAACATAAATGTTATTTTCTTAACATTAAACCGTGACCTTGAATTAAACCAAGTTAATCTTAAGCCCAGGATCAGCTCACGTGCAACTTAGGTTTTTACGTCCTAGTAAATAAGTCCGTGTCGGTGTTTCAAAGTAAAACTGAAAATGTGTTGTGATCATTACAGTATGGTTTTGTTAACTAGAATGTAAAGACATGGAGCATCTCGACTGTCCCAACGAACATGAAATATTTATTACATGTTATATTTATTAAGAATTTAGGTTTTATATTTAAAAAAAAATTGGTTTGAAATCATTGAACTGAAGTAGATCATGACTTCGTGACGTTAGTTTTCATCCAGGATCATGTAATGAGTCATTCAAAATTACAAAACTCACCCAGAACAAAATTTACTGAGCGCAAATAAAATAAGATATTCTATTTGCGGACCAATGGCAGTCATTTCCATTATGTGGTCAAGATGGTCATTTATATTCAAGCGCAGGTATCGGGGGAGGAAATACCCAGCTGGCTGATTGCTACCATCTCTGAAGGTATTGGTGGTATTGATATTGGTACCTGGGTGCAGGTGTCAACACCGCCAATAGGCCAGGCTGGCGGTGACCTCTACCAACGCACCGGTCCATTCGAGAAATTTTCTGATGAAACGTATTACATTAACTTGCGTTACTGCAATGTGTTTTATCGACACGCAATATCCAAAAGACCTTTAACTGATACACAGTGATTTGGGTCTGTCTGGATAGTAAATCTTCTTTCATCACTCAACTAGTGTCATCAGTGAACTTTAACTGACATGCAGTGATTTCAAAATTCAAAAAAACATTTATTGGATAAAATAAACAGAAAGTACAATTGATGTAACTTATGGGTACATCATATTTCTTACAGCTAATCAAGTTTGGGTAACCTAACCTAATCTAACCCAGCTTGGGTTTGCCTTGATTGTAACTCGCCTTTCTTCACTCAACCAGTGTCATCAGTGAACTGGTATGCAGTGATTTGGGTTTGCCTTGATTGTAACTCGCATTTCTTCACTCAACCAGTGTCATCAGTGAACCGGTATGCAGTGATTTGAGTTATAACTTACTAACTATTGTAACTGACCAACCAGAATCATCAGAAGGGTTTGTTAAAAATGTAAATCGTCTATCTTCTCTCAATCGTCATCTTATCACTCATCCTCACCAGTCGTCAGTGACCTTTTTAAAAATTTGATTTCGGTTTAGGAAGCATTTGGAATTAACTATATTAATTTTTTATAATTTAAAACCGCAGTAATTATTTGAAAATTTAACGTTTCGTTTATTATACCTGAGAAGATGAAGCAATTTTTATCCAGATAAGTGATCTTTATCGTCATGATATTTTCAATCATAGATTTAACCAACAATCGCAGGGTTAAAATAATAATAAATATTATTAATTAAATGAAACAAAAAAAATACTTTCTGTACACCACTCTAACATACGTTACAATAATCTACATGTTTCAAAACCGATGGTTTCTTTGTCAGGATAATAACATGAATAAAAATAACAAAAGAAACAAACAAGTATAGATAAAAAGAACTAAAGTATTAAAGAGAGAGGTGATTATTTATTAACAAAATACAATCAGTTTGTTAAAACAAATAAAATTAATTATAATAAGGGGGTTTCTCACCATCCTCCCAATAGCTTATTCATGCTAGAACGAATATTATTAAAAATAAAAATAAAATACTTGCAGTGGTTATAAAACTCGGCCGACTTATCCGATGTATAGCCACTATTCATAGGTTCGAGTACCGAATTATAAACTCCAACTTAATAAATAAATAAACCGTAAATAGTAAATCGAAAATATTCGTTATTAGTGCAGATAAGCTATTGGGACGATAGTGAGAAACCCCATAAATATAATTATTAATATAAAAATAAATTTCAGCGATGTCGGTTTTGTATGTGATTATAGTGGTTTACACAAAGCAATTGGTTTCATTTAATTCAAATGATGCCACAAAGTAAATTTGCAAAGATTGAAGAAATATTTTTAATATTCATTCTCATTTCGTTAAAACGACGCGTGAAAACGAAAATCGTCAATTTCATAGGGAGTTATAAAATTATAAACGTGAAATTTGAAATGTCGGCCTACCATTGATAAGAAAACTTTATGTGAGAAGTTTTGTAAAAATAAACAAAGAGCGTAATAAATCAGTCATTTTTTATAAAGTTACGACATAAAACCACAGGTTTATTAATTATATCATAAACAGCAATTAGTTTTAAAAAATCTTGATAGAAAAATCCGTTCAAGTGAAGATTAAATTTTAGTAAATTAAAAGCATGAAATGAAGTGACTTATGAGATACGCGATGATTTGGTCTGCCTCTTCACTTAACCGGTGTCATCAGTGAAAATTATTGGTGGGTCGTGGGGCAACGCTGAGACAGGTCGCTGACCTCTCCAGGAAAACAATAAATTGTTAGTCAGTTCGTGCGCCATCCAAAATCCTTCATATATTTACCATTTACATTCATTGTTTATGGGGTGAATAATTTTTAATGATGGCAGGTTTTTCGAGTTGGAATGTTGATGGATTGGTATCATCAATATTATTAATAATTAGATTTTTTTGTAGCTAGGCGAAATTTGGATTATTTTAACAGCTCCCAAACTATGTTTTGAGGCTGAAAGGAGTGGGTAAGGGAAGAAGATGGGGAAGAGGAAAGCTGGGTAAAATCTGGTTATTCAGAACTGCTCACCAAAGATGGATGGCAGCCATATTCCACTTTTAATGGTAGTCTTTTACTAGGAAAATACTGAGTGTTTCTGCTCTGGTATAAAAGTATAATATTGTAAATTGGTATGTGGGTATTTTAATGATATTAAAACATTGGAAAACGCAGGTACAGCAGACCGCAGATTTCATTTTCCAAATATCTACATTTATTAACTTACCTACTTCATTTTATTTTATGTATAAGGTTATAATGACGTCATTTAGGCCGCTTCGAGTAAATTATTAAGCATATCTACCAGAACTCTGGTCACGCGACCAGCATTACAAAGTATTAAATTGGTTTTGATGAACTTGCTAAATAAAAATGGAGATACCTAGTCAATTTCAGTTGAAACGCCAGACAAGAAATTCGGCGCAACCTCGGGGGAAAATAATGTAATTTAATATTAATTTTTTTATAAGAAAAACTATCTTTTTAACTTTTGAAGTTTATTCTCATCAATGTAATACATCATTGAATAAGAAGACCACAATAGTAATCGAAATTAAAATATGAAAATGAACAAGTCACAGAAAAATAATAAAACATAATGGTCGCAACTGGGACTCGAACGACGATAAAAAAGGTAGCTGCCGATAATATGAAAAAAAAACATTAGTCGAAGTTAATTCTGAAATTTGAAATATGAAGTTGACACATACGACAGTCTCCTAATAGATCGCAATGGCTGGATTGGTTAGAGCGCCCGTCCAGGTAGGACGTGAGATCTGGGTTCGAGTCCCAGTTGCAACCATTATATTTTATTATTTTTCTGTGTCTTTTTCTTTTTCATATTTTAATTTAGATTATTATTGTGGTCTTCTTCTTCAATGATATAATTTAATATTCGTTACGCGATCGAATGACAATCTACGACTATTTCCCGCCACAAATCCATTAATTTGACCATCAATGCATGTTTACTTCCTTTTTTTAATAATACTCCTATTTAATTCAGGTCTCCAAACATCTCTTTTTGCAATTCTATTTTCGGCCTTTTCGAAATACATCAATTGAGCTGCGCCTAATGCATAGGCAATATTGATAGCATAACTCATTTTCACTTATTGATGAATATATATTTGTTCTTTTGAATGTTGGTCAAAGCAGGGATTACCAAGTAGTGATATGTATACTAGCAAAGATAAGTGAGATAATTCCAGGGTTCGGGAAAAGTAATAAAAAAGGAGTGCCGTTCAAAACCTTACATGTAAATCATTAATCATTACGATTTAAACGGGGGTAAGCGAAGCTTCAAGATTAAGGACCTACTCACCAAAAAATAATTGGAAACAACAGATTTAGAGTGTTTTGAGTAATAAGGTGACTATTGACTATTTGAATTTATTTTTATTACAAGGCATATTATCAATATTATTCAGCCTTGAAACGAAATGGCACCTAATTGAAGACGTGAAAATAACATTGCCATATAAGTTTTGATGCCAACAACATCACATTTAAAAGCACAACAATTTGGTATCCATCAACATAGCAGGTAGGTACTAACATAAATCATGTTCTTGGAATTCTTTAGCCACATACTCGTATAAAAAATCGAACGAATCCATTAGTTTAAATTATTTGACTATTTTATTAGATCCTGAACGTGCAGACGTTGCTTTATGATCCTGATTTGACCTTTGAGATGACCGCTAGAGTTGAGTTTTATCATTATGCAGAAGGATGACGGGTGTACTTCCGACAGATATTATTTTATGAAAGGATCGCGCTTTGCATTCTGATTAACTAAGCCCTGGGCTAAAGTATATAATGATAATAATAAGCTACTGTAATAATGAAAGGTCCCTACCTAAATTTTCAATACGCTTTTATGTAAATGCTGCCATTGCTTCATGAACTTATCAAACCACCCGTGGTCGAGTGGTAAGATACTTGACTCCCAATCGGAAGGTCACGGGTTCGAGCCCGGCATGCGCAAATAAATTTTATTTCATTAATTTGTGTTATTTCACAATTAATTAATAAAATAATATATACCTACTATATTTGCGGTACGTTCCAGAGTGGAAGATACTCTCAGTATCGCCCTGGTGTAAGACCACCATTAAGAATTGAAACGTTGCTTTATAATGGCTTTAGCCGTGTTTAGTGACTAGATCTGAATAGCCAAGTACTTCATTACCTTCCTCTTCCTCATCTCCTTCACTTCCCCACTTACCTTCAGCCTCACAACATACCCCAATTGGAGATGCCATAGTCTCACTGGCTGCAGACGGGAGCAGTTAAGCCTCTTGTGAGGTATTCTCGATAAAAATATTTAAAAAAACCTAATATTCAACGACGAGAATGGGAAGCTAAGTCATTCATTACATTTATGTTAAACATATTTCTGTTTTTGTTACCTATACATTTTAAATATTCCCATTAGAAGTAATTTATTTTTAAAAATTCGAGTTTTCAAGAAACCGAATTAGAATATTTATTTCTCTCTAAATCTTATACACGACGTTAACTTGTGTTACTTGACTTACTTTAACCATTGATTGCAGAAATTATTTGAAATAAAAAATACGATTAAAATTTTTATCTACCTTGGATTTAAGTTAATTTTTCAATTTTTTATTCTTCAAAATCAAAGAAAAAAATGTCGTTATTGGCTACTCCGCTGTTACCGCCCAACCCCTCACCCCTCCCATAACTGTCCAATACATAGATAATTATTTTTTGTTTTAAGTAGGAAAAAAACCATCAAAAATGTCACCGGAGACCAAAATTTATCAAGAACGTCTCTTAACCAACCTGTCTACCTGTCAACCAACCAATCAACATTTCTGTCAATCAATCAACGTGTATTATAACCATGAACCTATTGTATTGTAGGTTTCAAATACTGTATTTGACTCGCCAAGGTTGTAAAAAGAAGCCCAGATGATAAAACACCGAAAATCATGTTGCCTCAGTGGAAGAGACCCAAAGGCAGAACCAGGAAGAGGTGGTCTTGCTAAGTGAAAGAATATTAGAACAAGATGGGAAGGTTTGAGTGCTGAAGATGAATGGCTAGACGAAGAGGATTTATGAAGGATGCCAAACTCCACCGTGGGATTTGGCGCTGTCATGACGGTGACGTGTTACAAGGAATATTAGTAATAGTATGAAATATTTTGACTTATAAAAAATATGTTCATGTAGATGACTTGCAAACTTAGTATTTTTTTTTTAAAGTTCGTTTTCATAATTAAATTAATTCTACAAGTTTGAATTTTATTAAAGCCCGCCAAAAAGAGGCGGGAACATGAACACGAACATTAAAAAAAAATACTAGTATTTAAGTTTGCATATGAACATTGATAAAAAAAGGACTCAACTTCCTTATTAAGTGATTCATTGAGTTTAAGATTTGAAAGGTTTCATAAAGATTAGTTCCAGCAGTTACACGTGTTTTTAACATAACCGTAACTATATTTTGTAATCATAACTAATTTTATGGATAAGACGTGGAGTAGACTAAAATGTTTGCCTTCAAGGTATTTAGGTTTTTGATGTACCTACCTATCGCCATTTAAAATATCATTAATTGTGTCGCAACAACGCGAGTTGCAAAGTGACCATTAAAAATAATAAAAGATGGCGTCATAAAAAAAGCCCGACATTCAATTAAAATTATTCCATTGCAAGTTTTGTGAAATTGCGTATCAAAACATATAGATACTTTATTGAGAAATCTTTTATTTTAATGAAATGTTGCAAGGAAAGATAGTGCGTGATATACCATGGAAGTTTTCCATCCAAATTAATTGTTACGTTGTGAGACTGAATACTGATGGTATAATATTATCATTATAATCAGGTACTTTACGATATGCACTAAATATAGTGATTTGAGATGAAAATGATGTTCAGGTTATCTATGAATATCATCAATTTCTTCCGGATAAATTCACATTTTCACTTGCATAAAACTGAGGCAATATAAATCACTAGTGAATAGATATTACCCGGTTTCACCCTTGTTTTAACCATCTTTTTTCTTAAAACAAATAATAAAAAAGTAGGCAAAAACATCAAAATATATCATTGAAGAAGAGGACAACAATAATAATCTATATTAACCCCTAAAAAAATTGGCGTATTTTGTCAGAGGCTAAAAATATTCCCGCTTTGCAATAAAATCCAAATAAATGGAACATTTGTTAACGTATTCGAAAACTGAAAACTGTTTTCGAAAGGTAATGAAATAGGCTTTCAAATTTCTATATTAAAAATTACTATGTATTTTTTTAAATATAATTTTTTTTTGCGAAAACTTTAAAAAGTTTTAAAAATGGCTTACTTTACTTTTTTCTCTAACTAAAATTACTGATAACGAAAAAACATAGAAAACCTACTTATTTCATTAGATAAATGAATTATAAACCTTACTGTCACCTCACTTTTTTTCGTTTCATGTAAAAAAAATTCTTAAAAAATTCACAAAGTTCCATAATTTTTTTTCAAATTGCTATCGGAAACTTTGGTTTCAGAAAAGGGTAAATTTTAATTTTTTTGTGGTTTTCTTTTAGATTTGAATATATAGTTTGTTGTATTCTCTTTCCAATACCGTTTAGATCACATTTCTGACTATGATAGTAAGAAAAAAACAACGATTTCTGTGAGACCTATGTGAGCTGGGACAAATATGGTCTCCTGTGATTAAACGGGTTAAAATATGAAAATAAACAAGACACAGAAAAAATAATAAAACATAATGGTCGCAACTGGGACGTTAAAAATTTAATAAGAGAGTTTTTCTTATAAAAAAATAAATATTAATTTAGACTTTTATAAGAAGTCAATAGGTGACATCAATAGGTATCTAGGTAACAAATACGTTCTTTGAACACTTGTTTCCAATGAAAAAGGTAGCTGCCGATAATATGGAAAAATAAAAACATTAGTCGGAGATAATGAAATATGACTTTGACAATTATGGCGGTTTGATAATCGGACGCAATGGCTGAAACAGTAGAGCGCCGTTCCGGTAAGACGTGAGATCTGGGTTCGTGTCCCAGTTGTGACCATTATGTTTTATTGTTCTTCTGTGTCTGTTCATTTTCATATTTTAATTTAGATTATTATTATTATCTTTTTCTTCAATAATATATTACATTGAATGGATAACCCTCAAAAGTTAAAAACAGAGTTTTTCTGATAAAAAAATTAAAAATATCATATCTTGCCTTATTTTCCACCAGTTAAATTGATATTTCAAAGCTCCATGGCTCATGACGGAAGTAAGTTACTAGATGAACATAATTATGTTGCAGAAAAATAAATTTGTATACATTTCAGGACACCAGAGCTAGTTGATAGAATTCTATTGTTGTTTCATGCATCTGACAAATTGATTTTCTGTCTAATGTGCTATGTTACCATTGAATGCCGTGATTATTAATAAAAAAAATCCTATTTAAATTGAGCAGTGTTTGCGTTTTATCATTTAATTACATTTTGTAACTTGCATAAATATTTATTTCAATGATGATATAGCTATTTTTAATTGGGCGAAGTCTTTCGACACGATCCATAAAAAAGCTGAAAATGCAGTTTTCTACTATTAAAGTAGAGCATATTCAACAAACAAAACATTTTTGCTGATTTAGACATCTAAATTTAATGTAATGCAAACTCACTTATATTTCGATATTAGATAAATTATGTCTATAGTACGTGCCCGATTCACAGTAAAATATTGCGAAACTTTAATTCTGCTGACTATTATTTAACGCTAAACGTTCAACGATGTGCTTATGAAAACTGAAATACATTCTTTAGACATGTTGTTTAATTTTTTGGGAAGTGTTTCACACATCAGAAATGAGATAACAATAATTTGATTACATAATTGAGATTACTTTAAACACTGAAGACGGTGGGAATCGAGTCCAAAAATTGTTTTACTTTTGAATAGCTTTTTATAATACACTGTTACCTGTCCCTATTTTTCATTAACGACGCATATTATATAAATGAGCAACTTTCTGTCTTGCCCTTTACTGATCAGTTATCTATCACCTTAAGGACACTTTAACTGAACGAGAGCTTATAGAGGAGTTCTCAGTGGTAGAATTATGGCTACGACTGCTACGGGACGATTCGCGACTCTACAACTCTACACTACAGCGCTACGATGATTTCCATAATCAGAAGTGAACCCCCAGACCAAAAAACCATAATTATATCATAAATATTTTACCCTTGTGAACATAAATAATATTTTGTGACTTCGTTTTTAAAATAACTGCTTGTCAATTTACATTTGAGAAATTGTGATAATATTATGCAACACACGGAGAAAAATGTTATTCTAAAATACGATCATTTTATCTGTAAAAACCTGAAACCCTGTTAATTTGTTCGTAAGAATTTCAGTCCCGTTTTTACGAATAAAATGATCGTATTTTAGAATATCATTTTTCTCCGTATATACCAACAAATTATTCTTACATTCTCCCGCCAATAAACATTGAAACACTGTTAATTTGTTCGTAAGAACTTCAGTCCCGTTTATAACCGTTTTTACGAATAAAATTATCGTATTTTAAAATAACATTTTTCTCCGTGCAGGCAGACACTTCTTTCATCATCTTTTACATCATTGGCAAGAAATAGAAAACCTACGAGAATAATTTTCTTGTAATGAAGTATTTTGCCTCCAATTAACAAAATTTCACGGAGCAACTTTAAAATGAATTACTTCAAATAAACGTGTACTAAATATAGTTTCTGATTCATACCTGATTATGTAGGTATAACTGGTTAGCACTGTTTTTATTCATGTCAATTAAGCTCAAACATTAAAAAAATAAATGACTTCGATGACATTGAACAAGTAGTATTCTAGCCGTAACTAGACCAGCGAAAAAAACGTAGGACGATCAACCATCAACCATATGCACTAATGAAAAAAACACTAGGTCAATGAATCTATAAAGATATATCAATAAATTTGGCCTTAGATAAAAAATAATGTAAAAGCGGCACGATATGGCTGTGAATATTAGAATGTTACCAAATAACGAGTTTATACACATGGCACGGAATTTAGGCCTACCTTAATTTCAATACTTCACGGCAATAGTGGTATTGTTAAGTAGGTCCCAGACAAAAAGCGTAGGGAAACAGATCGTCGACTATGACTATGAACAACTGTGACTATATTCTGGTACCGGGTCTAGCCCCTTGGCGTCAGTTGGCATATATATTTTGAGTCTGATGAATGGATCTTCTTTTATTTACCACTTTCTCACATTTATAACGTTTTGAGATAGGAGAAAGTTTATAAAATGATGCACAATTCAACCCAAGTTTTCAGGTTTATATCCGTACCGCAAATTAAAACGAAACGTGCTTTATGTTGTTGAGAATTTGACGTCCATGAAAAGAAACTGCTTTAAACAGGCAGTTATTTTGGTTAGGTTTATTTGAGAGATTAATTGTAATTTTATACAAATTTAAACGCCTTTTCTCTTGGCCGGAAAAGGGTTAAAGTTTATGACAAATTGTACAATTAGCGCAAGCAGATTCAAGCAGAAAAAACAATGAGTTTACTTCACAGATTTTCAAGATGGAATACTGAAAGAAAAGCGTTGCCCGGAAATATTCGTTTCGTGAATAAGGCAGGAAGAAGACGATGATTAATAATAGTAAAAATAATAAAGGCTTAGAAAAAATGTTAAAATTGGCTCGACGAGATGGAGATGCGAAGGTCATAAGGCCAAAAATAATAATCAATCAGAAGACAATCAATATTCACAGGAAACAGGAAACGTATTATTTTAACATCACTATTTTCTAAGTGTGACTCACCTAGGGGAGAGTGGGTGTGAGGTAAGAGATATTAGTATATACACTATATAATACACCTAGAATTCGAGGATTCATTCAAACTACAGGAAGTCCTTGTATGTAAAATAAAGCAAGTTTTTTTATTTATTTTCAAGGCAAGGAACGTTAACTTAAAAAAAACTTTAATTGATTGAGGTTAGACATTAAAAAATCTACTCTTGAGTTAAGCCAATCCTCTAATCTAAGAGTAAAAGGGGTTTGAAAGGTGTGCATACCAAAACTGTAATGTCAAGTAAACCACGCTGGCCTTGTGTTTTTGTACGTGGACTTGTTTTTCGGTTTCACTTTCTAGTTTATAGACACATGGCAATAGCCATTAACAACTCATTAAGAATTCCATTGCCCACGCCATTGCACATCTGGCGAAGGAGATATTTTTAACAGGTTAATCTTACTCCACAAGTTCAACGCTCAAATAAGCACTAAATGTCAAACAGTTTATCTTGTCCTTATGTTACTTCGACAGTTATGGATTGATCTATGCCCACCATATTATGTTATATGTTACCACTGCAAATCGCATCACAGCGTCACCCCGACTTTTTTCTGCCTATACGGAGAAAAATGTTATTCTATATATAATACGACCATTTTATTCGTAAAAATGGTTAAAAACGGGACTGAAGTTCTTACAAACAAATTGACAGGGTTTCAATGTGTACGTAATTTTGTTCGTATACCAACAAATTATTCTTACATTTTCCCGCCAATAAACACTGAAATACTGTTAATTTGTTCGTAAGAACTTTAGTTCCGTTTTTAACCGTTTTTACGAATAAAATGATCATATTTTAAAATAACATTTTTCTCCGTGTACAAACCACTAACTTACACTAGTTCTACCGCTTTGGTTTAGCTTTAAGTTGGTCGTAGCTCGATCGTATCTCCCTTTGTTTATATTATTTATGAGCGGAAAAGTTAGCAAAATGTTTACAAGAAGATTTTACTTCCTCAATTTAGACGAAGTATAAAAATTAAAGTCGTCC
Source organism: Limnephilus auricula (assembly GCA_951813805.1). Taxonomy (NCBI): domain Eukaryota; kingdom Metazoa; phylum Arthropoda; class Insecta; order Trichoptera; family Limnephilidae; genus Limnephilus; species Limnephilus auricula. The sequence continues at coordinate 17,125,127 of OX638388.1, read as the reverse complement.
AATATTGGATAGTCTACCACAGAAGGAAATATGTTGTAGTCTTGACGAGATCTGACATCATATTCCACTGGGTTCTGGATGGCTGCCAGCGTGTGATGTCGCCCGTTACGTCACGACTTTAATCTGGCATCATTCTAAAGGTCAGGTATTAATTTAGATTTGTGATAAACGCACGAAATGATAATTATTATCAGCGACATATCTGTACCTAAGCCGTGCTAGTATTAACTAGATCTGCGCGGCAAACGTGAAACTTCAACTAACAGAAGGAAGACATAATCCATATGAACTTAACAACTCAACCCTTACCTCTGTCGAAGAAATTAATGATCTGGGCATAACTTTCGACTCTAAATTAAACTTCATATCACATATAAACACAATAAAAAATAAAAGGGATGAAAATGCTTGGCTTCATTCTTCGAAATTCCAGAGGTTTCAGGAATATTTCAACATTAAAATTTTTGTATACATCCCTAGTTCGTAGTCAAGTCGAATATAACTCCTCGATCTGGTCCCTCTATTATAAATTACATTCAGACTCAATAGAAAAAATTCAACATAAATTCCTAAGACACATTAATTTCAAACTCGGTATTCCCATTGAAAACATAAACTATAATTACTTGAAAAAAGAATTAAATTTATTAAAAATCTCAGACCGAAGAATTATATTCGACTTAATATTTATGTTCAAAATTGTAAATGGTAGTATAGACAGTCCCGATTTAACTAACCTCATTGAATTTCATATACCTACGAGAGCTACTCGTTCTTAAGTCCTGTTTCAATGCAACAACACCAGGACTGCGTATTCCAAAAACTCACTTGTACCTAGGTTGCATGCAGTTAGTAATAGATACGCAGATGTAGCGGATATATTTAACTGCACGGAAAGTAGGTACAAGAGGGCTATGCTATTTTATATTTTCGATCAATATTAATTCAATCTAAGTTTACCTATAGAATATAGATATATTTGTATATATATAGAATATGGATATATTTGTTATTATTTGATATATTCTCTTGCTCATATTTCTGATGTCACTTCACAATCAAGTGCCACAGTTACTTTGTTATTCTTTATTTAAAATGATTGTTAATATTTTCTTATGGTTCTAATTGTGTCATGTAACTACTGTTTATGGTGTATTTTACCGTAGAAATTAAATAAATAAATAAAATTTTACGACGACGACTTCCTGCTTATTAATTTGTTAAATATTAACACAAAAATCCAAGCACCTGACTACCTTACTTGTTTACTTTTCCTACTGATAAAGTGGTTGTGATAAGTACCTAAGTCATTGATAAACAACCAACAATAGAACCAACAATAATATTGACTGAAGAGCTTTTTGTTAACTGCCCGTAAAAAAAGGCTCACAAAAAATTGTGTACTTTTTTACTTTTTTACTTGATGATATAAGTACTGAGATCCATAAGGAAAATGTGTGATAAAGACGTGTAAAATTGTGGATATCACGAATGCGGAGATACGAAAACAATGCAAGACCGATGTAAATGAAATAAACGAGAAAGAAAGGTACGAGGTCCGAATATATCTGTGGTTTGAACATGTAGAGCGAACGAACGGAGAATACATGACACTCAAGTGATGGATTAACATGTCGGATAAGTTAGATGAAGTTAATATGGCATAAATAAGAGAAGTAAGCTTGACTTTGGTCATGTCAAGACTGTCAACAGTAAATACACCACTAAAGCAAAGAGCGCATGCTAAAACCGAGTTCTATGGAAATTCATCCTCTCTGTATTTCCTCTGTGTGATTGTTAGTTAGTAGACCCACTTGTTCCGCAGAAATTAAAGTGTGACAAATTCATCAAATGGCCATTCAGCACCATTTTGTTTTCTGACGGTTCCCGTTAAATCCGTTTCAGATTTTGAACAAATTGTGATCAGGATAAGAGTACAACTATCATGTTCTTGTCAGCTTATTACAATTTGATAGAAAGCTGAAACTCACATGGAAACGGGGTTCAACCTCGGAACAACTGGGCCATAGTTATTTTTATATATTTTTTTATTTATAATTTAATCAATTATATTTGCCAGCTGTTGAAATTCGAAATTGAAAACATCCTTTTTTGGACATTTATATGAATTTACATTGTACAAATCATAAAAAACGTAAGCGCGATCTTAGAAATAATGTTGTTTTTAAAGGATTGTAATAAAAATATTTATGATTCTTATATTTACCATCGATTTTAAGAAAAATACCTTGTCATAAACAAAATAACATAACAAAACCAAATATTGATGAACACATCACTTGTAAATAAAGTAGTGTTCAGATTTTTTCCTTCTCACAACTCTCTTTATTGACGAATCAGAATTTCGACGGTGTGAATATAATAAAAAGGTATATCGTAGCCGAAACGTAGTCGTTTATGTGTTGACGGCCTCCGTGGTCGAAGGGGAGGCTCTCGACAAGTAATCCGAAATTTTATTAGATTAATTGAGTAATTTCAGAATTAATTAATCAAAAAACCAGAGCCGACCCCAACAGCCTACCTAGGCAATGAGTTGGGACAGTGCAAGGAAGAAGAAGAAGAATTAATTAAAAAACCACTATCTAGAATTGAAATGTTGGTTGAAATGACTTAAACCTGGTTTGGTGACCAGACCTAATATAGCTAGTTACTTCCTTACAAAGCATGCTAACATTAGTATATATGTATGTATCTAGGTATTGATAAATAAGTACCTTCAGACAAAATTACCATAATATAATTTTTTTGTCGTTTTTAATACAACAATTATTTTTAATAACATAATTTGTTTTAACCGCTTGGACACATAAGCTTGTTTTCACGATAATTTAACGTAGGTAGACATAGACTGAGTTATTTAAAGAATGTTCATAATAATACCTAATTAATCAGCTCTACCAGCTCATCGAGATATTTAAATATTTTCTTATTATAAGAGCGCCACGCAGTGATTTTGCTATTATTGAATAAAAATTCAATATTATCTAATTAAAATTATTTTGAAGAAAGAAAAAGTAAAATTTAATCGGTACATAATAATATGCAGATGTGCAATATTACTTAACTGTAGGTATCAGTCTGTTATTTTATTTTAATTACAAGAAAAATATTACTATTAATACGTACTTATATCTATCTATTTATATACCCGTAAATGGAAGTTTCTGTGCCCTGTAGCGGCGGGCGTACGGCGTGGATTTGATTTTTAGACAGTTTTTGAAAGGTTGTGAGGTTGATGAAATTTTTCACACTTTACCTTTTGGATTTTGAAGAACTTTCTGTAAAGCCCAGGAAACAGTTTACAGCGCCCTTGAGGTGATTTTTCACAAAAACGGCGCTATACAAGTCATCCAATTATTATTATTAAATGTCGGGGACTTTACCCAGTTCATTATAAAAAAATAATATCGGCATAAAATAAAGGTATCAATATAATTTGACACTTTCAGCAATAGAATTAACGTTAGTTTACAAATCCAGAGTTAAATAGTTTCATAAAATAAAATAGCACTATTATATAAAAAAAACAGTATTGTGTATTAATATGTAAAATGATTTTGAAGTATGTCCATAACCTAACTTAACCTAACCCAGGCATACTACGTAGATTGTATGTGGTAATTAAAGTTAATATCTTGTCAGTCATCTTGCACACATAGCCTTAAAAATGATAATCATTTCATAAACATTAGCTCATCTCCGAGTTTAATTTGCCCAAGAGAACGGCACCTAAAATGATTTCTCCATGTTTAATGTTAGTGTGGAGTATAGCGCATGAACTTTGAATAATAAACTGTAATAATACGGTAAAATAACAGCTCTGATGCGATTTTGTTCCGTAAAAACGTGAATAATTATTATTTTTAACGTAGGTCGTGCGGAAACATACATCTTCTACCTACATGTATGATTTAATTACACCGATCCCGAAAGCAATGACTCTGGAAAAAGCTCTGCCATTCTAAAAATATATCTAAACAAACCAATAATATGATAAGAACGGGGAAATTTCAGCTCAACATATATATTATATTTCCGAGTGATAGAATATTTACCACCCTTATACAAAGACCTCCATTCAGAATCGAATATTGGCTTTAAAATTACTATAGCCGAATATCGTGACCAGATCTAAAAAGCCAAAAGCCAATCTCCTTCCCTTCAGCCTACCACAGTCCCACTGGCTCCAGACAGTGGGTATTAGAGACTTTTATGCGGTATTTCCAAATAAGTACAGAAAACAGAAAAATTAAAATCCGAAAGGTTCAAGAAACAGGTCCGATTTGTGGTGATAAAAATTCCATGCTAAGAAGTGTCGATTCACCCTTTTTTGGGAGTAACGACATTCCACAATTTATATGTATATTAATTTTAACTCTCAGAACCTAAAACTTTAACGTTCCTGAAAAGGTAGGGTTCTGTTGTAATAAAATAATCAGTAATCACTTGCTACTTATTAAACATCAATTAACTGAGTAAATAACGATAATTAATGTTAATCGATTCAATCAAGGTTCATCATGGTGTATGGTTCTATGCCGCGTCTCTCTCCACCTCTACTCCACTGGATGGTGGGAGTACCGACATCCCACAATGCTATTTTGAATCAGATGACGTCACACGAGTAGTCAATCTCTCTACATTACTACGTAATGGCGTTGCGAATGGGGTAGAATGACGTCATGACGAATTTTATATAAAAAAAATACATACTTAAGTTGCACAAAATTTGTGGGGATTGTTGGAGATTCTGAAGTAAGCGTGTGAATGAATAACTGTTACCTTGAGCTTTTTCGGTTAAGTTCGACGGTCAAAATGCCGAGTAAACTGTTAAACTCATTGTGAAATTAGATATGAGCGCATCAGCAGAATGCTGCCTGCTCATTACATAATAATATTTAATAATAATATCTCAAAAAAATAATTGTTTCAATCTGGTTTTCGAAATATTTTTTATCGTTATTAGTTTAGGAAGTCATTACCTTCTAAGATTTTAGAATTAAAATGCTCGAAGCCAAAATAAAAACTTTATACCTACGCATTCACATTACTTCTACCACTGACTTCACAATATCATCAGAAATCTGTCGAAATTCGCTTAATATTAATTAATGCAAATATATTACTGGAAATAAAATTGCCTTGAATATATGTATTCATAAGGCATTTTGGTTATGTAAAATTTCGGTCAGCTTTATTCCAGTGACACACACGGCGTTAAAAGTGGTAGCGTTAATGAGCGCTACCTACGCCGCTTATATTTTCTACCGACACACTACGTTGTAAAAGATTTCTTCCTACGGCGAGAGAGGGGTCAGTTGATTTAGGGAGCGGCCGCGGAAAATCGTTTCTTTGCATTGGATCTTTCAACTTGACGGCTGACAGCGGCTCCGTAATTAAAATGACCCCCTTTCATGTTTGGGGTAGCATAACTTTTCAAACATCGCGTCAGTAGCGGTTACGGCGAATAACGGCGAATAACGGCGAATAACGGCGAACAGCGAACACCCAAACCGCCCTTATAAAGCACCATCTTTTTACGTGTGGCTGGTTTGTATAGGATTGTATGGAGAGCGCTATTGTGTTTTAAAAAGTATATTTTAATATTAACGCCGTGTGTGTCCAAGGCTTAGTAGATCTTTTGGCAAACATTTGAATAAATCTCGCAATCTAAATCCAATAAACCGCACGTGGTAAGGTCATAAAAACCGGTTTGTTCGCAAGTTCAGGTGGCGCACTTAATTAACTGCTATCAGGTCGTCGCACTCACTGATGATTTGATAAAGTTGTGTGATTATGCTCACATTTATACGATAAAAATATTCCATCACTTTTTAAGACACCTATTTCCAGAATGGAATATGCTCTCAGAATCATCCTGGTGAGATAATTATCACTGCTGCTAGAATTTTTTTTAACCGTGTTTAGTGACCAATCTAAATAGCCAAGCTAGCTTCCTAACCTTCCTCAATCCCTTCTCATTTTCCTTCCCCATTTGTTTCAACCTTAGAACATTCAAAATGCTACTATTCATAATCGCTTTATAAAATGAATGACATGTTTGTATGGATACCCACATGTAGGTGAATTCATTGCCAACTTACCTATAAAGATTATAAGAAGAATTCGATCTCGTCTAGGAAAAAAGATTTTTTAAGAAATGGCCTCCTCGTAAGCCCAAAATCCAAACCAAATCTCCAAAATCAACAGAAAAAGTTCCTCCACAAATCACTGGATGATTTATGGGGCCAACAGACCTAGCTATAAAAGCTGAAGCGTTATTTGGTTTGGCGTATTTCGGCATATCGGTGGCCGTACATTCCCCATGGGAATGTATGACGAGCGAAATGCTGAAGTAGGCCAAGCCAAATAACGCTTGAGCTTTTATAGCTAGGTCTGTTGGCCCCATTATTCAATTACATTCAAAATATATTATGCTTTATCCCCTACCTTTTTTTGATATTTTCGTACATATAAATCAAACTGGATCCGTCCAACTACTAGACGAACGTTCTACCCACCGAGCTATGCAGCACCTCAGACAATAGTCACCTAAGTAATATCAACTAGGGCTTACATTTTGGATGGTATATTTAGATATCACGAACATATGTGATTAAACCCGGGACTGCCATAAACGTGACGAATGTACGCGACCTGACGAACAAGCGCGATTGCAATCTGCCTGATTTCGGTCAGATTATTTACATCAAGAATAATTTCGAGAAATTGCCGTAGTAAAACGCATAAAGCTGTTTTATTGCCTTACAGCGATATAAAAACTCACAAATATATAAGGCATTTCTTCTTTGTTTCAAGTTCAAAAGCAGAAAGGCTTTTGATCGGGTGTTGAACTCGCGACCTTTGTCCAAATATACAATTATCTTCCAGGCCCCCTAGCACACTCGATCGATAAGGATTGATAAGACAACTTTCGGTAACTTCTCATCGTTCCCTATTATGACTAAGTGCCATTAATATATTCGACATAAACTGTTGTTTATACGTTAGCGATCTGCAGTTGTCCTATGGAACGATGAAAATTTACCGAAAGTTGTCCTATCAACCCTTATCGATCGAGTGTGCTAGGGGACCTGGACTGCAAACTTACCACGGAGTAAAGTAATGTTGTTTTAAAAATTTTCTGACTCATTTCAGGAAGCCTCAAAGGAAACCTCAAAAATTGTGAAATCATTGTGTAACCTCTAGAGATGTTATGAAAATGTATATAAGGGGAACTTGAAAAGATTTTATTTTAGGAGGGAGAAAGCACAAAACGGGCAAGTTATTTCGGATTCGAGTTGTTGAGTCTAAGAAAAAGTAGTAAAATAAACTCGTGCAGCAAATGACAACTGTGTACCGACAGGAGTTTTTGTGCAGTTAATTTTTATGTTCACCAAAAATAATCATGGCGTCAACCTCAATCCCCGTGGGATGTCAGAATTTACTCAATGATAGGAAGAGATACATATTAACGGATATAATGATATGTTCGTAGTCATCTGAATGATTAGACAATATTCAGTGCTTATATCTCACGGAAAATATTGATATAAGTGTCTTTACGCAACCAATCAAGTGACAAGGCTCTTATCATTCATTAGAATCTTATCTGAAATATTATGTAATATTATTTGAAAGTAGTCTCCGCGATATGATTGATAAGCGTGACAAAAAGATAAGGAAACGCATACTTATTTATCAAGATTTGCAATCTTCACGATGTAAATCAGTAGGTCAGGTATGTAAAATTGTTTATCTATTTTCAGTCATAATGGCGTATCTAAAAAACTTTAATTCTGGTGGAAATTGAAAGCTACGTGCATAACGTAAATTCAAATATTGTTATTTTGCATTTTTATTTAACGTTCTCAGTAATTATTTGGGTAACAATAAGCGTAATTGCTTGCATTTTGTGAATACCGTACGCATGTAAGTGAAATGATGATTGCATACAGTATACAGGCAGCCTGACCCACTTTCTGGTGTCAATGCGTGCCATGGCCAAATAATACAAATCGGAAATAATGTACGCAAGGAGACGTTTGTCCTCACTTTATCAACTTTTGATCCTTAGCCAGGTTGAAACGAGGTTCTAAAAATGCAAAACTTTTCTACAAGCTTGGGATGATTATTATACACCACATACCCTTCTCTCAAGCTTGCAAGCTTTTCGCTGGTAAATTTAATTTCTTTCAGTGAATATCGAGTAATACCTGACATATTGATAAAGACATACAATTAAGAACATTTGCTGAAAGCTGTTGGAAAATTAATTGGTTAGCTTATTAGCGATTGACCAGCAGCTGAGAATAAAAGTTTAAAAATGTTTGCAACTGTACAGGGAGGTTCCATTGAGAAAGATTGATTATTCCCCGTATCAATATTTTTAAATTAAAAATTTAATATCGATTTGTTTCATTCAAAACTTGCTTTAATATATACCTACATTCAAGTAAGCAATAATGTTCAAACGCACGATGATAAATTATTAAATATCGTGTACCTCTTGTAAGTATTTTTTGATCATAAGTATTTATGATTTTTTGTAAAAAAGAATCAATACGTCTAGAATTTGATTTAAAAAGGACTAATTTCGGGTATTCTCTGGTAATACCCCGTTAAGAAACAAAGTTTAAGGATTTCCCTAATATAATATTGCAAACTCTCACAATCGGGTATCCACTGATCTTCCGATCATCCGCTGGTAGTTGAAAATAACTATTTTATGAGTCTACGAAAGCTTTGGCACTAACTTCGTATATTATCGTTTAGATTGAGACTTGTTCATTGAGAATCGAGCCTTTTTGGTGGCAGTTTGATAGTTTCATGCTTCGCGGAGACTTGGATTATCGTTAATGACGATTTGCCAATAAGCCATTCTGGTAGCAATCGGTTTCGATGTATTCGCTGATAAATGCTCGGGGCTGAGGCAATGGCCGGCACGTAGCGGGTACGTGCACTGGACAACAATTATTCTCAAGTGAAAGTGTCATAACAAACCGATGCATTTGCATGTAAACAGTGATGATCGTACGCCTTAGATTATTTCATCGGTGATAAATGCTTTGTGACACCATTCAACATTATACAATGAAAAATTATCAGATTTAGAACATTTCAAGGATTACGCAGTTTTGGTTTTATTTAAACATAAATATACAAAATTACTACTACTACTAATTTATTGTGAATCTGTGACCATGAGAAATTTCCTTGTTCGTAAAAGGCTTATGACCTGGTGTTGTGGAATGGTTTTCCTCATGGGTCTAATTAAGTTCATTACTATTCATTCTGTTAAATTACGAATTTCATATTGAATCAGTGAGCACCTGCTACAGTTTTACTATTATTATTCTCCTTAAAGATCCCTCTGGCATCATTGGATTTGGAACCATTTATTGGATAACCAACACCCATGCCATAGGTCACTTTGAGTGGTTCGCTACGTTTGGTGACTTAGCAAGGTTGCCCAGTGATCCATTGGTGAGGTTTGTCCATTGCCCTGGTTGGGGGAGACATTTTGATCTCTCCAACCGGACTCTCTCGAACCACCATTGTCTTGCACCGTAGTAGAAGGAATGGATTCATACGTCCTTCACTTCTGGACACACTGACACCCAGATTTCTACCCACCCATTATACATTCCCAGAATTTCATCTCTTTACTTTCCCTAAAAAGACCCTACACACATCATCCCCAAAGATGACATATAGGCCCGAGGGAAATAGTTTTCCTCAGGGCTTTCTGAGTGGAGCTAGTGTAAAAAAAATCACGAAATATTTCAGAAGTAAATCAAGGAATATTAGCTAATATCGGATAATTAAATGAAACCTCTCTGCACTAAGAACTACCTAAGTATTTCCTACATAAGTATTTATGATATTTATATATATATATATATATATTATATATATGTTTATGATATTATTATATATATAAATGTTATATGAAATTGTCACGATACTATTAATCATAGCACATCGTAAATTATTATTGTATTGTGAATCACTTTCTTTCCAAGTAGCCATTTTTTGGGTCAGATACTTTTTGAATTCACGATTGACCTCTAAATTTCTGAATATTTCACGTTGCCTACATTTCACATTAATCCATTATTGTGTGATCTATGTATCTAATACGTACTTCCTGAGAATATGGACCCATAGAACAAGTCGCTATTTGGGAATCCAGTTTTCACAGCGACCATGATTATTATCATATCACAGCACTTTCATCTCGAATTTGAGAACTAAGTGAAAAAGTGTCACTCATAAAGAGGATTTTAAGATAAGACACTAAAACAGACCTGTTCAACAAACTGTTAAACAATACATATAATGTGCATAGATATTACATTGAAACCTATTGTATTAATGTGTACGAACTACGGATACGTTTCAAAACCTATTATTTATCTTAATAAATTTATATAATATAAGATTGTCCACCTAAGTCAATCAATAAAGTTTTATTTATTTAATTAGGACACATAAAAAACAATTATAAAACCTTTCAAATTTTAAAAGCCTGCATAAAATATCAAACTGATTTCTATCGTCCACGCCTTGAAATTATCGAAAATATGTTTTTTATAGTTTGAATGACCGCCAACTTTTTGACATTGAATCAATCATAAGATTATATGTAAAAATACTTTAATTAAACATATATATTTATGCAAATTTTCAACTTTCTAAACCAAGTCAAGTTCACTGTCACAACTTTAGTCTCACTATTGTGAGTCTAAAGTTGTGACGGTAGATATACTCAATTTTATTAAATTGCGTATATCTAGTGACTTATCAACTACATTTCAATAATGAGTTATTTCTAATGAATGCAGTCAGATACTTGTATATCTGTTAGATAAGATCTGATTCATAGAAGTACTCAGTAGCAGAACATTATTAAATTTGGAACATCCGCCTTTTATTGTGTGTGCTGTATCATTTTCAATGCTGATCTATGTCCATCTAATCCGCCATGCGCTTAGTTGTTTTGAAATATAAAATATTAAGGTTACTTGCCATATTGAAGGTTAAAACATTAATCGATTTGTCAAAAGCGACCAATAAATTTGTTAAATTATATAGTAAACGAACTTGTTGTGAAATATACCGACAATGAATTGTATTTTTAGAAAACATAACCACAAACGATTTTTTCAATTTGGTTCTTTACAAATTCAACGAAATTTTTCGTTTCTAATTCGATTTGCGTGTGCCTAAATTAATTGATCGAATGTAAAACGGAGGTGTTCATAGGTGATCATAAACCATAGGTGTGAAATATAACTTGTTTTATTCTGTCAAAAGACTTTGTGTGATGGATCGCCACAATAATTCAAAGTGTTCCGATTTCATGTAAAGAGTAGATTCGATATGAATGGACCAATTGAGAACTTGTATCTACCAGTTAACACAATTTCTAGGCAGTTTTAGTAGTCTTACAGAAGTAACAAAGACGTGTGAAGTGGTCGTAAGTTTCCAATCACTGTTCAATGTTTTTAACACAATCATTAGCAATATCATTTACGCACTTGTCAAATGTCTATCTCTTTGAAGTCACTCTCAAAAGGAGAATAATGTAGCCATAAACCGTACATTATTTGAAAATAAACCAAAATTAAACACACGATAAATCTTTAGAGAAATATTGGGTGAAAGCATTATTTTAGGTTAACTGCGATATTATAATATCGGCCATCATTTGTTGAAAATTAACATAGAACAACTGAGGATAGACTGAAGCAGTAGATAGAAAAGCTGCGAGGAGCTTTGCATTCTTAAAACCTTTACACGAATGGTTCGAGTTGAGTACATATTATACATTATTTCTAGGTTTCACCTAATGAGTAGGTATCTATATGGATCAGAGTTTCTTAAAGTCATGACTTGATAACTATCTCATATGAAACATTTCATGAAGCACTTCCTTTATAGATATAAAGGCCAGAGATACGGTCCAAAAACTTGGAGTTGTTACAAATTTGTAGAAAAAAAAAATAGATAAAATCTCAAAAAATAACCCTGTCGACTCGCAATCAATCATTAAAATATACATTTTTATCTCTCGTGATTTCAACGATCGGTCAATAGCGGTAGCATGGAAAATAACATGTACGGTAGGTACTTAGTTACTTGTCATTTACTTACAAAGCTGTGTAGGTACTTAAAGTTATTCTTCAAACACCATTCACTAATATCTGCTATTGTAAATTAACAGGCTTCATTGAGTTCAATACCAAACAGGTATTGACTTTTCCATTTTCTAATTGCGTCTTCCGTTACTGTTGAAGTGTTTGCTCGGCGGATTGTCTGCTATAAGTACCTACACTTTTGCATAGTGAGGACCGTGGACACTGGACACTGGACACTGGGCCCTGGGTAGTGTACACAGTACATGTTTATAGTGTAGGACACCACTTGAGAGACAAGGAAGTGAGACACTTCATCTTACCGCGGTGAACTTTGTGTCCTCATGTATCCATACGTGTCCATCATGATCAGCAGTCTACTGACAAGGTCAACAATACACTATATAGGTACTTATATTATAACTTTATTTTTTGCTTATTTTTATAACGCAATTTTTGCGAAATATCAACTCGAGGGCTCTTAACAACGTTAGAAAATATTTCTTACATTAGACGAGACAAGTGAAAACTGGTAGCAGATGCCATGGACTAAATTTTAAGACTTATCAAGAATAAGAAATTTACAAAGGCACAAGGACCAGATTTGCACAATGCACACGAAGAAAGTAAATAATAATTTTGCTGCCACTTGGAAAAGGGGTTTTTATAGAAAAATATATGTATGGAAAGAACTTATAGGTCTAATAAATCTGTATATGATTTGAGATTTTCACAGTATAAAATTATTTTCACGGCATTCTACCCCTAAATAAATCAAGATAAGATATAATACACGTTTTTGTCGCTGACAGGTGGGAGATCAATAATTGATAAATACGTACATAAGTCCTCAAATAACATGAGATGAGAATATTTTACGGATTTAATATTGCTTATCGAAATCCAACTTGTTTATCCTTATAATTTTAAAAATTAAACAGAATTATGGTAAATATTTCGGTTATTCACCCTGTTTTAAATTTTTTTTTAAATATTGAGTAAATTTACCACTGCATAATGTTTGTATTTACAAGCAACACATTAAATTCGTGCGGTCTTGGACGGGTTCACAAGGACTATTCGTGATCTTAAATATGTTTTTACGATACTTGTGACATGATTATCACTTTCTGGAAATGTAATATTGAACGAGTTGCCGCAAACAATCGTGCCGATTGTTCTTTTGTCTGTTTCTTGAAATTAGACTGATTTTACGCGAGTAGTTAGAAAATAATAAGATATTTATTGTTTCCAGGAACCATGGCACGAACGTGAAGATGTTTTCAATTTCTGTTTCCATGCACCAATAAAATCATCTATTAAATAAAAATTTGAAAAAAAGTATTAAAATGAAAACAAAATTACTGATAATGAGAAGGTACCTAATTATCGGCAATTTTATTCGAAAGATATAGCATAAATAAAAGGTCGAAAATAATAGAATCAAATAATATAGACCTAAAACTGAGAATACTCCTCATCAAGACCTATGTATGGAGTATCTTGATGTACGGCTGCGAAACATGGTGCCTATCCGAAAGAGATAAACGGAGACTAGAGGCTTTTGAGATGTGGTCCTATAGAAGAATATTAGGAATTTCCTGGAGAGACCACATTACAAATGGGGAGGTTCTCCAAAGAATCGAAGGAGGAAGGCACCTGCTCAGAACCTTGTCCGAAAGGCGTGCAAGATGGATCGGTCATATAATACGACAAGAAGGCCTCTTGCATGCCATAATGGAGGGTATGACCGAGGGGACAAACTCTAGGGGACGCCCACGCCGAGAGTACCTGGAGGACCTGCTAGTGGACATGCGCTGCTCATCATATGCAGACCTCAAAAGAGCCGCACAAGACAGGGAAGAATGGAAGAAAAAAATAAAGGAAATTGCTGCAAACCAATCCCAGGATTGAAACCAGAGAGAGAGAGAGCATAAATCCTATAATGATGATTATTTCCAAGGAGCCTTTCGAATAATACAAACAACATAAATTAGAGATATCTAAAATAGGTCGTTATTAATACGACAGAAGTATTCATTTTTTTTACATTAGCTCCACATAGGAAACCTTCAGGAAAATAAATTACGTCATTTTCCTGTTTTCATATCGAGAGCAATCGAAAATGAAATAAAAGATGGCGGGATGCATCAAGATTGATTCAGTAAAAATCAGGCAATTAAAAAGAAACTTTTTCTGCTTTTTGTTAATACATTACGATTTATAACACTATAATTGTACCTACTTGAACCTATCTATATTTATTTCCATATTTTCACCAAACCATCATAAATAATAACTGTGTCTCTAATATTACAGATATTTGTGAATTAAGTTATGATTTTATTATAAGTTTTACATAATCTTGTACGACCAGAAAGCAGATTTTATTAATTAAAAATAATTATTTTATGTGAGATCAAGAAAACCTTAAAAAATGTTGTACATTTGAGCGCACCCATTCCGAGACACAATTGTGAGAAATTGAGATAATATTTCTAATATAATGTTAACCTTCAATTTGTAAAGGTAGTAAAAATGTAATAAATTGTCGTTTTGTGAAATAATAATATTAATTCTGGATAGGTTACTTTGTACATAAAATTTTAACCTGACATCAAAAAAATTACGAAATGTCACTTGTTAAAGGCTTCTCTAGAGTGGTAATCAGTTTCAGTATCTCCCTGGTGAAAGACTACCAACCAGAATCGAAACTTTATTTGAAATGGCTCTTGCTATATCTGATGACCAGATCTGAATAGTCAGGTATCTCTCAACCATCCACTTCTCCATATATTTCCCTTCCCCACCAATTCAACCCAACAACATACTCCAAAGCAGTATTGAACGTAAAATATATAATATAATGTCTACGTTCAGAAATCTTTTTTAAAGTGTTATTTATCATTTGGAGAGTTGAAATTAATTATAAGTGTATGAATATTTCTTTTCGATTTCATGAAACACAGGTAACTGGTTGTTAAAAATAAGATTTTGATAGCCAATAATTAATTAAAAATGCGGTAGACACAGCGTAAATTCCGAATAGTGTAATAAGTAATAAATATCCGTGGAGACATGCGTACGAATTGTCGCTATAATGTGTAAGTATGGCTCAATCTAATATCATATCTTGTTCCAACGTACATAGTCACCAACGCAATCATAACGTTACAGTATTACATATTTCAATATGGTATTAAATGCCATGAAATTCTTTAGAAGTACCTTTGTAGGTAGATACCAAATGCAAATGAGGAGATTGCAAATTTTTAAAAGCAAACTGCATTTTTTCAGAAAAGAGTCGTAAAATGTAAAATTTACTCGTGATAAATTATATAACTGGTTTTTTCTCAGCCAGTGAGTTTTTTTACAATCATTCGGTTCGGTGTTGAATATAGAGGTATTTTAAATTGTGAATACCGCATCCGGTTAGTGCACTAGTTTCCTAAATGCATACCCTGCTAACCGGAGCCAGCCAATGAAACTACCTAGGCAACCCAATTGGGGTATAGTCTAAATCCATGGTGATCTTTGTCCAGCGCGATACTGAGAGTATTTACCATTCTGTATTACCGCACGTATACTACATTTATAAGAAATATTATTTTATTTGAATAATGTGAAATAATGCAATTTGCTATCCGCGACATCCGGATTCGTAGTCGAGGACCACGGATGACTTGAAAATATCAAATAATATAGATAAATATTACCGGTTCTGTATTTTCACAAATGATTTCCTCTTCCCACTCCAGTGGGGAACTCCAATCAACTATTTTTAGTATAAATGTTCACTTAAATGCCAACAATTTTTTTTGTTTACATTTTCATAGCAGAATAAATTTAAATCGTTGATTTTTGTCTCGTAAAATCGGGCAGATTTAAAACGTATAGACCACCATGCACTTTTATACCAAATGACCTTGCAATCGTCAAATCTCTCCACACCCACAGTCCCACAGTGCTACGGAATTGCGCTATCAATGACGTTGGAGTGAATTCTCTATGTTTTTAAACAATTTTTAAAAATAAGTTCAATAAAACTGAGAAATAAATGAATTGTTATTATGTAATTAATAAATCGTAGTATTTTCATTTAAGTTTCATATTCAGTGAAGAAACTATCCACATCTTCCGTTGAAATGTAGACCTGTAGTAAACTGATATTGAATCCCTCGGTCAAATTATTTCAATACTGATTTGATAAGTAAAGTATTTGGAGAACGAGTGTAAGACATAGTGACACATTGTTGAAATCTAATCTGTTTATCAACGACCATTCAGATTATGCATCCAGATCAGCTTGCATTTTAAGACAATCTTTTTGGGAGCTTATTTCTATCAGAATTTTAAGGTCATCTGCAAACAGTAGACATTTGCTATTCCTAACAAAGTTTTGGATGTCATTTATTAGTATAAGAAACAACAGCGGTCCGAGGTTAGACCCTTGAGGTATTCCAGATTTCGCGAAATTTTTTTTTGAGTTACGTCCATTTACCGAAACAAATTGGCTTCTTGATTTTAAATATGATGAGAAATAGTTTAGTGTTGGTACGTCGAAGCCTAGTTTAAACATTTTTCTCAGAAGGACATCATGGTTAACAGGGTCACAATTTACGGTGTAAACTACATCTGTTTGGTGCCTCGAGTCTAAAACCAGTGGAACCGATCGAAATCAAACCACGTTGTGCGGGGTGTTAATTGAAAAAGTTGATATGTATATTTGTGTCAAAGGCGTTTGCTGACAAAAAATAATAAACATTTGTTATTAAAAACACGAATCTATTTTTCTTTAAATGGCTGCTCCAAAAAGGTACTCCCACCATCCTCTCTCTTCCTCATCTCCATCTTGTCCAAACTCCTTTCAGTTTGGGAGCAGTTTGGACTCTTGTATGGTATTCAAATAAAAATGGCGGTGCTCACAAAATAGACCGAGAGATCTAATTTTACTACATAATTCTAAAACTTACTTTTTCAGAACAAGTAGTTTTTTTACACAACAAACAATCAATAATTTACTAAATGCCTATTATTATGAAACTGTAAAAAAAGTTACTTAACTGTGACCTAAGAACTTAGTATAGACACGCACCTTTCAGTTAAGTCATGATTCATGATATTGGCCTAGATTCTCAAGACAAAAAGATGATTGTGTATTGGCTCACCCGAGACTCGAGCAATGAAATTATAATCATTTCACATCACTATTACTAATGCACATCGCAGAGATGATACATAATCTTAAATTGCCTTTTTTATGAGCGGCAAATACTTTGAACAAAAAATGATAATCTCATCTAATGATAAAACGTTAAAAAAGCGAGTCTGGCTTCACTAATCAATCTAATCATCATTTTGAGCTTATTACTTTTAAAAGACAATTACCATCTTACATAGTCGTCTTACCTAATGATTTTTTTCTGTTCATGAAAATTTCAAAAGTTTTTAGAATTTTTTTAACTTTTTAATTTGCAATTTTTAGAAAATAATCATCATGCAAGTGGTTTCAATTTTTAGATGACACTTTAATTTAAAGCAAATATGAGTTCACTGAACCAGATTTCACATTTCACTTGACAATATTTTACGGAGACAAACAACCACGCGTAGACATGCACAATAATTATGTTTGATAATCATTAAAACGAATGTTCATATATGTTTAAGAACAAGTCACTAGGAACTAAAAATAAAATAATTAACTTACAACCACTTGCTAGATAAAATCTTCAAATTTATCGTCAGCTTTAAAATGTTAATCGTAATTCAAAAAACATCTTTGACAAGATTACCTTATTAAAATTACAAGGATAATGTTCATATATCGACTCTTTTGAATAATAAGGTTCCATCTTTCGCCGGTACGACCATAATTTTTTAGAAAAATCTTTTAACATTAATTTTTCTAAGCCGATTGAAATACCATACAAGAAAATATGAGTTTATAATAGAAATTATGTATCTACTAATATGTATTTTGTAACAAAGTAATCTATTACATTATACCTATCACTGTGAATGGAGCATCATTATTGTTTTGTATCAAATCTCTTCGCATAATTTACCCCACTTCGGGAACGGGTCCGATTCAGTTTTTGCGACCCAATAGCCGCAAGGTTGGCTTGACAACCGACGCAATTGGCTCAATGTTGAGGTCAAATCGGACATTTCGAAATGGTGCCTGTCGACGGACACTTGGTAATGAAATCTGCAAGTTTCACTTTATACATCAATTTTGTGGGTGCGATAATGCGTTTGTTATTCAATGGGCGTTTAACGGCGCTCTTCTTCATTATGTCATATTTTACGTGTTTGTAGGTGGCATAAAAATACAATGATTTTAAAAAAGTGGTAATTGAGAAGAGTTTATATTTATAACAGTGATTATCTACCTGCCCGAATTTCATCACGCTTTTTTGGAAAAAGTCTAATTGAAAAAAATTATCCAACAAATAATGATGTTTTGTCTAATTTCTTAATAATTAAATATATATTTTAAACTCATATATGACCTAGAAAATGACTAGGAGTTTTTAGCACGGCATGCAGATTTTCAGTTTTATAGTTAAGATTATTCGCTGGTTATAGAGTCTTCATTGTAGATGTTTCTTTATTATTTTACAACTATACGTAAAAAAATATCAACATTATTAATTGCTGCAATTATTAGACTAACAAAACTAATGTATCATATGTTGGCATATATCTTTTTTAATTTCTCACACAAAGTATTAATGAAACAACAACACAGATACTAATGTAAATTCTTTCACACGACTGACCGTTAGAATTAATTTTTGATGTTTCTAATCAATCCCCCGGCGTGCCACTTAAACAGACGAAGGCTCTCATACCAGTGTTTATAAATGTGTATTGAGCGGGTTAATTTATTGTAAGTCGAGCCATTCCGCAACCCGCTGGGCTCCTTCTCGGGGTGGCGTAATGCTCGACGATTGGCAAAGGTTGCCTGCGACCGCTTCGTATGAGCGGTGGGTATTTTCACGTTGTCTTAATTAAATACGCCGGAGAATATATCAAATTTGAGGCCGCACCGACTAGTCTTAGTTGGTCAAGTAAGTCAAGTCCAACCGCAGCCTTACGGAGGCTTACAAGTTCACAAAATGTCCTGCGCAGTTATTATCCTTAAGCTATTCCCTCAGCCAAGGATATGGAAATTATATCGTTTGAATAAGTGCACATTTGGATCGTAAATACTAATAAGGTTAACTATGTACCTAAGGTCAAAAGCAAGGACATCGACTTTACTAACAGCTGTTGATTGTTTGTGTTGGCAAATAAGATTTGCCGATGCAAATAATATCAAAGTGCGTTAGATACCTGAGATAATGTGTTTTCAATTAGATACGTAATTGACCATCCGTATCATACAGTAGTACCGGGTAGATATCCTTCTAGAGTTGTCACGGTGATAAATAACTGAGGTCAACATTTAAATTAGCAATTTGGGATAATCGTGTGGTGTAGTTCAGCTCGAGATTATAGATAAATAATACCCACTGAAGGTTGGCGTTGGATGGAATTATCTTGAAACTGATTAAGTCATTATTATCAAAAAGCAAAAGAATTACCATTTTAATTGACTGTGCATAGTTAAAAAACCTTAAAAGAAATTATATGCTTAACAAACAATGCCCCAACTGGATATGTAAATAAAAGTCGGGTGTATGTTTTTTTCAATGAAAAATTATGTAAAGTTTCTATGAGATTTTGTAATTATATTTTGCAAGTTGGCTTTGACTGCGTCTACAGCTCACTGGGATAATTACTTTAAGATATAGTTAATCAATGCAGGTTCGCATTACAAAACACTGCACAGATATTGCCAATTGAGATTAGTTGAGAAAACACAATATCACTAATCTAATTTATACTCGAATCCGAAGTATTTGGATTGTATTAATTATTAAATTGTACAGATTATTATTGTAATAATTTCGAACCGGAAGAGAGTTGTATGAAGTCTGAAAGAGCCTTGTTTTCTCTGCGATTGTTTTTATTTCGCAAAATTTTCGAAACTATGCAGTACGCATCATCGCCTCAATCAAAACCTTGGCGGATTA
The DNA here is from genome assembly GCA_951813805.1 of Limnephilus auricula. Classification (NCBI taxonomy): domain Eukaryota; kingdom Metazoa; phylum Arthropoda; class Insecta; order Trichoptera; family Limnephilidae; genus Limnephilus; species Limnephilus auricula. Next base: position 17,104,882 of record OX638388.1, on the reverse strand, counting down.
TAATTTTTCGCTTGAGAAAATAGTGGATAACTCTTGATTACATCAGATGCTTATTAATTAGATCTAGCAGAAATCAATACCTATAAAAGTTTTAAGACCGTAAGTAAGCAAAGTAGGTACGTAGCGACATTCGTAATACCCGACATACGTAAAAATTAAATTATTTTTTACAAGCTAACATCCCCAAAATCTTTGCATGGGTCAAATATAGTAAACATGGGGGGGGGGAGAGTGTCTTAAGAATAATATCAATTGTTTAGGAGAGCCAAATTAAGCTTTGCTTGTCTCTGCAAAAAAATTATCAACAAAAATATTGTTTACCTACCTACATACTGACATAATATTTAAATTAAAAAAATATATTTTTTACTATCCGGTTTTTTAAAATAATTATTTTGTCGCTTAAGTCTTTTATATCATAAAAGAAACCTATACATTTTTAGAAAGGAATTATTTTATATATAATATTATATAAAGAAATAGACTTACGACGTTTTGAATTGATATTCAAAATATGTAAAATTTGAATGATGTAGATACTTTTTACCAAATTGTATACATACTTTAATGTTAATTTATATGTGATTACGATTTTAAAATTTCATTTATTACCCGTTCTGTGTTTTAAAATAATTATTTTGCAACTGTATTTTGAATCATAAATAATATTTTAGTCCTAATAACTAATATCATAATTCGACTTACAACTTTTGGTCCTATTCTAAACCGGCTATGGTAACAACATTTTCATAAGAAATTATTTGAATCTACGACTAACGCCATTTTGTCATATATGGGTATGTAGTGATTTCATATTATTATCATTTCATATTATTATCATTTTATATTATCATTTCATTTCATATACCACAATACCACTTAGGCTCAAGACAAATTTACTAAAATATGCGTAAAACATCGGCTTTAATAATAATAATAAAATCGTTTATTCGTCAAAAGGTTTTTTTTACATTATAGGTACACATTTTTGATTACTCATTGGTTCTATTGACGAAAAGGTCACTGCTCAGCTGCAATTCGGGATTTCACCAATGCAATGCAGCTGGTTTTCGCTTCGCAAATGTATATACTAGCCTTTTTGGCTATTTTCTGAATTAAGACCTTTGTCCCGTCCAGAAGTTGTCTTAGATTTCTTTTGTCTAGTGAATATTCTTTATGATTTCGAGGTCCAGGCTGCCCAAGATGGCAGTATGGTCACCGCTGATGAAACTAATATAATAATGTTTTTTGTTTAATTAAACTAATTGCTTCAGGAAAAATATAATAGCAAGCTTGTAAATTAAGTTCAATTGTGTAAGTTGGCACATCTTTAATCGAGTTCGCAGCATCATTATTCATCTCTGTAATGTGTTCACTTTTACCACTATTACTTACTTAAGAAATTATTGCATTACAAAACGAGTAATCTTTATTTTTTCATTTTTGCCCGGCTGAAAACTTTTAGTTATACTGAAAAACATGCCTCAAGTTTAAACGACAAAAAAATTTGGCACATTGGTTCATTGGAAATCGGAGCAGTCAAAAAATAATGCGTGTTTAAATATTGACAAAATAATTGCACATTTAACATATAATTAGACCAAAAGTTACTTGAAGAAAATGCACCTTCATAATGAAAAGTTATTAGAAAAACGCGAAATTTATTATTATTTATCACTCCAATAAAGTTATCGAAGTGGTAAATATTGATTTACTATGTTTTGATTGGTTATATCAAATAAGAGAACTTTTCCGTTATTACGTTATTCGTTCATTACGATCGTAATCGGTGGTGTTAACGTCGAGCCGTAAAGAAATTTTGCCTTGGAATTCTTTGCCTTTCTTTTGGCGACTAATGTCCGGAACGTTCCCCTAAATTGCTTCCGCAAAAAATCGAAAAACTTTTCCGATTTCTCCGAAAATAGAAAACAAGTTCTGCTTTAGTCTCATGGTGTATAATAGTGTGGCTTTAGTAGTTGTACTTATTTAATGCTCAGTATTCAGTAACGACAAGGATAATTAATAATTTTCTCTAATGATTCGTACCGCGGTGCTACGATCAGATGGCCCAGGCTTATAAAGCACTGCGTACGATAGATACGATAGATGCAATTGCTCCATTTGTATCACGTATTTTTAAGTTGTGCAATATTTTTATGGTTAGCTACGGCGGTTTGCTGCGTAATCGATTTGAACGGCAATGTGGCAACAATGTAGGTGCAAACTAGCGAGAACCTATAAAGCAAATGTCGCTTTGTTGAGATGATCCGACTACACGAGTGACCAAGACTGGATAAACTACCAATCGCGATAAAATATGTTTCGTAATGAATATTGTTTACGGTTTTATTTACTTTGTGGCGTTTTTCTGTAAGAAAAATCAACAAATCCATATTATGGTTTGTACAAGTACAAGGAAGCGTTGGAATAATTAAATATATCAACCGTATTCAGTTAACCTTCAGTAGGACCCTGACTGAACCATTGCAGGCTCGACTAATGCAGTTGCAGTTTGATCCGCAATTTATTCGTCATCTTTTTCACGTGACCGTCACAATCCCACAACACCACTTTGTTGGTAATAATTAATAATTATAAATAAGTTACCATTTTTTTTTTTATTTCACTCGAAGACCAATATATTCATATTTCGCAGCGATGCGCCTTGTTATAAAAAAACATTTGAAGATGGTTTCTTCAAAGTTTATATAATAAAGTCATTATTTTTAATTCTTACGTGACTATTGTATGTATATACTACTTTTTAAAGTGTTTGAAAACTTGCAACGCAAAGATTATATATTATTAATTTGATATAAGCAAACTGATCAATATCGGAAAGATATTATAAGCATAAAATATTAAAATTTTTTATTTGTAAAATGGACACTTTTTTGAATCATCGATATTTATATATAGGAATTTATAAGCAAAATTCTTTGAAAACACTTACACGTGTTTATATGGAAAGAAGGAATTGCACGAATGATGATTTTGCAGAAAGAGTTCGCAATAAACGAAAGGTCATCGTCTTTATTTCGTAAAATAACTGTACGGAGTCCGTATTAAAAAAAGTGTTGAGACATCAAATAGCAATATTTCACGATTACTGAATTTATTTTAATGCACTAATGTAATTTAATGTAAAAGCCACAAAGGCGTAAATGTATACACATAAAATAATTCATTGACTTACAGAAATTTCATTTTCTTTAGAGTAGTTGATTACAATTTTTTTAATATAAAATTCATATAAAATTTAATTGCCAAATAAAATTTTATTTTATGTGGTGAGTTGACGTAGGGCTAATTCAGTTCTTTTCCGCGGTGCTTTATTCAGAAGTTCCTATAACATATCTTTTCTCAGTTTGATAATCCCGATCTGCCAGTAATTTGTTGCCTGTTGTGATATTACAGGCACGCGCAAGAAATAAATACTAATACAATTATGTATTTTTACATCAATCCATTAGCAGCTCGATGGTTTCCTTGAATGTTTTGTATGTATTCGATTTAATATAATATTGTTTGATTTATTAATACGGCAATATACGAGAGCTACGAGGGCGCAGTACATCCTTGTGTGTAATATATTCTTTATATTTTTCCAACGTAAAAATGTTGTTCAATTCGTATCTTCGCAGAAATACAATTACCCACTTAGCGGAGGTACGAGCAATGCTGACTTCGGACTTTGTGCCAGGGATCGTAAAACTTATAACTGGAATAAGTTATCAGGGACGCCTCAGGAAGACGTGGATCTTCTGATGTAATCAAATAGGTACTTAATATTATACACTTATATAATGAAAATATCTTACTTTAGTTTAACTGGGTTCTCAAATTCTCCTGTTTTTGAACAAGAATATTCTTTCTTCAATATTCCTCAAAATAATAAGTAATCATATTAGTTCGAATCCTTCATGCGAAGTTGTCTTCAAACGATTAGTGGAATTCTGAAATAAAATAACGAATAGTATTAAGTTTATTGAATAACAGAGATAAGTCGCAGTAGAGTGGTAATTTATTTTCGATTATTGACCTTGGACAAAGTTTGCTATTTATTTGATAAAAACCAGTTTTATGGAGGCTGCGGAACAATTTTTTCTAAGTAAGCTTTTACAAACATTTATAAGATTTTCGTAAAATTTTGATTAAAGCATCAATAAAATGTGATTTGTTTGTATATCGCTCTCATACAAAAATAAAGGAACTTATAAAGCAAGCCAATTTCAGTTATAACATAATTTTTATTTAATAATTATGATAGTGTTGTGATAAAATCCACAAGAATCAGAGTTCATTATGTCAAAGCATCAATAAAAAGTGATTTGTTTGTATATCGCTCTCATACAAAAATAAAGGAACTTATAAAGCAAGCCAATTTCAGTTATAACATAATTTTTATTTAATAATTATGATAGTGTTGTGATAAAATCCACAAGAATCAGAGTTCATTATGTGCCATTGTAAAAAATGCATTAATTTTCTCACGAAATTATAAAATAGTAAATTTTGCAATGTTTGCGTGTCCTACTTTTTAAGTATTACCATATAATTTAAACAATAGGTACACAGATCCAGTACCAACTGATACAAACCAATGTATTACTCTTAACATGGACGAATCAGTACTTTTAAAATTTGATTAAAAACTGTATAAAAATAATTACTTGTATACTGAGTTTGTGCACCAAATATTTGATATCATGTCCTTACACATTCCACATCCAATGCACGATTGAAATTATAAAAAAAAATATAATTGTAGAAAATGGTTTTTGATAAGGGAGAAAGGCCCACAGTGGTCCAGTCATTTTAACCACATAATAGCTTTGTTATTATATTTACCGGTGTGTTAACCACGCATATACAGCTAGATCAATGCCATATTACTTTACATATCAAGGCTAACATAGACATTTGGATTCGCAGAAACGTTAAACAAATATTTACCTTTAATTGATTGGATGTAATTATTCCGTATACGGCAGGTACTTGATCAAAGCATTAATAGCCGTGAACAAACATTTTAATATACTTCTATAGTTTATGACTTTACCACCAGAGAATTTACCGTGGTCGGAATTCACAAACTATTGTTTAATACTAATAATTATGCATCATTATTGAAATAACATAATAATTTAAGTTCTCTATAGCATCTCCCATGGCTGATTATTGATTAATTCAAAGACATTGAAAGATACACGTTTTATTAAGGATTTGAAAAGATATTATTATTTGAGATGGGTTCGAATTCAATGTCAAAAAAAATGACACCAAACAAAATCACGATTGGGGGCAATAATCCGTCACCAAAAAAAATTCACGACTACAAATTAACCTCAAACAACATTATTTATTTTCAATGCTACATTTATTTTCATGTCTGTTATGTTGCGCCAAAGGGTATGTCAATTGAAACCATCACAATATTTTTTAGTAAAAAAAAAAATTCATTGACTTATGATAAGTGGTGTACTTAATTGATTGTTTAATAATTACTGGGATGTATTGAGAACAAAACTCAAGAGATAATCATGTGAAAAATACTCTTGACAACAATCGTTCATTGAAATTTACTGTGACGAGACAGTTTTATTACTAGGAACAAGTTGCAAAGTTACTGTATTTATTGTTGCGAAAACTCTACATATTTCCTTGGTACTCAAACATACTAACTTTAGATTTAAAGCATGCACAAAATAGGTAATAATTGCGACTGCTTATGTCGCATGAGAACCAATTACTAACAAGAAAATTAACGTTCTTACATGTATGTATTTATCTAGTTATTGCTTTTACGATGAGCTTGTAAAATTCCATAACATTTTAAACAATATATTATTTTCATCCGCTTTACTTATTATTTTCATAAGTTTTTATGTATTTATAAATTTTCCTTATTACTTTAATAAGTAACAGTCGTTTCAGACTTTGAAGGATTGATCCAATAGGTATAGAAATTCAAATAACAGAACATCAGCATAATATCTTTGGAAAGGTGAGCCCACGAGTGTCAGGGTAACCGCTGTCGAGACTCTTTAAAAATTATTTTTCAAGTGTTGTTAAAATCAATTGTTTATAACCTACGGAAGTTACATTCATATGAACCTACTCGTATATACATAAGTAGGTACTAATTAAAACATGAAAATTGATCATGATTGTTGTATTATTGCGATGAATTGATCAATTGCTCATGCTTTTTAGGTTATTGCGATGAATAAGTCGTTTGTTTTGTCCAACTGAAAAGCACTAGACCGCATTTAACAAATCTGTATGTCAAGCCTCCGACAGTGACGGGCGATGGCACAATAAAGGTTTGGAGGTTGTACTACAGACATCATTATGCAGAGTGTCATATATATGAAACTGCCATTACTTCAAGACTTCAAGGATGATTCCAATCAAGATTTTGAAACAGTCGAGTGGTGAGACATACATACATACATACCGCATCGCTTACAACCAACCTAATATGTAAATATTTAGCGGTTTGTACCAGAAGCTCGCACATTTTTTGCCGAAAAAGATAAACATATTAACGCTAATAGCCCGGAGTGAAGATAACGAAGCTGAGGAGTAAATAAGGTAAACCACGAGCCAAGTTTTCAGCTTGTGTATTTGGGATTTGTAAATAATAAAACGTACCGGAGTTATTCATATCTTAGAGTTGAATTATACATTGACTTCGGGGGGTCTTCAGTAACATTGGCATGACCAAATAAAACTATTTAATTATAGATAAGATGGCATTGTTAAAAACATTAAAATCTGTTTACGGAGGCGTTCAGTAATTCAAGGATAAATATAGTTTGTGTTTCAGAATAGCGTGTAACAAACTGCTTTGTATCATTCTATCCTCAATCCGCGACACTATTATGCGATTGTAATTGTCATGACCGCATTAGAAACACATTAAAATGTTTGTGTTCTTTTTAATATGCTTGATCAATGAGTCTCCAATTAGGAAAATTCCAGAAAAACCAGAAAGACAGAGAATTTATTTACTAAGTAGGTACCTAATGACCGGCAATCTTAGCCTCCTTCCTGGTAAAGCAGTGTCGCCTGTAAACAGTGATTAAAACCACAATCCCGTCTAACTGCTAATTACAGATTGACTGTAGCTAGGTTTCTATGATTATGATGATAGTGAATTGATTGTGGGGGTAATGTTATGGACTTATTAAATTATTTTCCAATGACACTGACGTTATGACGTCACAACTAACGTCAGATTGGATGCGTCGTTGCTTCTGTGATTTGCTCGCTCTTCATTGCTACAGGGTGTTTAGTGAGAAAAAAGTACACTGTAAAACTTGGTTGCCAAGGGTCATAATATTGTGATTTTTAACGAATTAAGGAAATATGACTTTTGATTGAAGAAAATCAAAAAATCCTCCTGATCAAAATCGGCAAGTTTGCTAAGATTTACTACAAATTAAAGTCCAAGTAAAGTTGTAATATATTATGCTTCGCTGCAGGTAGGGTGCTACAGTTAATCCTTACTGATTAATTAACAATACATAAGATATATCTTCGTAAGACGCGGGACTTAAGATTGAAACGTAAACTCGTCTATGTAACTCATGATTAAACACTAAACTCGTCTGCTATGTTACTCATGATCAAAAACTAAACTAGGTTGCTATGTAACTCAAGATCAAAACAAAACTATATAACTCATGATAAAAAACTAAACTCGTCTGCAATGTAACTCAAGATCAAAAAACGAAACTCGTCCGCTATGTAACTCATGTTCAAAACTAAAATCGTCTGCTATTTAACTCGCGATCAAAAGCTAAACTCGTTCGCTATGTAACTCATGTTCAAAACTAAACTTGTCTGCTATGCAACTCGTAATCAAAAACTATTCTGCTGCGTTTTAATTTATTACCGATAAATGTTAAAGGGTGTCCAAAGTCCGAATGTACATTAGTGCTGGTGCGGTAAGTATTCAAAATAGTTTCTGCAACTATTTATTGTTCAGTACCAGCATCATCTTAAGCTCTAAAGTTATAACGCACTTATTCTTTTTTTCTTCTGCAATAATTTCTGTTTGGGTACCCTGGTTGGTACTGTTTTGTAGGACCTGTATCGTATCGTCAACATTATAGGTTCTCTTAGATTATTATTAAGTGTGGATATTATTCGTGGGTGAAATGTGTTGAACTGTTCATTATCAACACTCTGTAAGTACGTAGACATAATAATGATTCCTAATTGAGTTAACAATCGCGAGATATTATTTCTATCACCTCTTGAAGATGACAGCGGCTGCTAGGTAATTTAGGGCTACATGGGGGACATTCGGCGTTAAGTTGTAATATCGTACTGATTTTATTAAAGTATTCAGATTACACAATAAAAAAATAAAAATGCCACCAAAAACGAAATAAGGAAAACTGTGATAAATAGTTTTTATTTCAAAGTAAGAAAAAGCAAATATAAAAAAAAAAACTGAGATATAAATATTTTTAAAATGAAAAATATTTTTAATAATAAATATTATTAAAATATCTCCTTAAGGTTATTTATTGTGACGGCCTAAAACCTTTAAAAACCCCAAACACATAAATTTTTACGAGGACGCACTTAAATTGAATATTTTATTGTGGGTTATTTTCTTACCTTAATAACCTCCTTGGATCAGAAACACAGCTAGAATCACTATAGCAACACAAGCCGCGGCAAGAACACGAATAATTAATTTCTACCACCGACTTAAAGGGCATAAATCGTGGGAAATAGAAAAATTCTCAGGGAAAGTCCGCTCTATCGGCGTGCGCGCGAATTGGCGAGGCGACCGCGAATGACTGTCCAGTGCCCGTCGCGATCTCCGCAGACCTGCGGCCCCGGCCGTGCCCTGGCTCGGCCACCCAACCTTGGCGGCAAGCAAAGTGAGGGCAATCCGCAAAAAAAAAATACAAAACACGCTTCCCCCGCGCAGCTTCACGGCTGCAAAACTAACCTTGCTGCTCAGTGCCTAACCACTTGTTCCCGCTTGTTCAAATGGCTCTTAATTACCACCTCTGCAAATAGGAAAATCCACCAAAAGGTTATTGAATAAAAACGCAAATTTTTAAAAAATTTTCCGTAGCGATCAAATAAATACATTTTCTTTTATGAGTGCACTTTATTGCATTCTAGACTATTCTCGGATTGTATGAAGACTGCTTTGTCATTGCATTAATTGGTCAGGAAAATGCATTATCAGGGAATCGTGAAATGACACGAATATTTATGGTGTTACTTATTGCATGTAGAAACGTGTATGTGTTTGGAGATTTAATTCAAGTTGAGCGATGAACACATTTGATCGAGAAACATGTTGCCCAATGTTGACGAATGGGCGCACCAATACGGCTCCCTACAAAAGAGTTTACCAACACCCGTCGGCATTTGCGTGTCAAGGTTTGTTTAGATGAAAATAAAATTTAGTAATTTTCTGAACATTACGAAAAATTAAAAAAATAAATAAATAGCAATTATTAATACGGTTCATACAGAGTTTTGGACCGGTTTGAGATGACATAGTTTGAGCGGCTGCGGTCCGGTGAGGATTGCTTAAGAGTTGGAGGAATTCGGGTAAGAGTTGCGAAGGAACTGTACTTGTCCTTGAAAGATCGCCTTCCACGCTGAAAGCCGATGGTGGTGGATTGTCATTGCACATTTGAATAACTGTAGAGGGCAGCATAAATGTGTTGAAGTCATGAGCATCTGATACAAGTGTGTTGCAGTCATGAGCATGTGTTACGAGTGTGTTGAAGTCGTGCGCATCTGATTCGAGTGTGTTGCAGTCATGAGCATCTGTTAAGAGTGTGTTGAAGTCATGAGCATCTGATTGGAATGTGTTGCTATCATTATCATCTGATATGAGTGTGCGCCATGTTGTCATGAGCATCTAATACGAGTGTGTTGCTGTCATGATCATCTGATATGAGTGCGTTGAAGTCATGAGCATCTGTTACAAGTGTGTTGTAGTCATGAGCATCTGTTACGAGTGTGTTGAAAACGTAAGCATCTGTTATGAGTGTGTTTTTGTCATGAACATTTAATACGAGTGTGTTTAAGACATGCGCATCTGATACGAATGTGTTGTAGTCATGAACATCTGTTACGAGTGTATTGAAGTCATGAGCATCTGATTCGAGTGTGTTACAGTCATGATCATCTGATATGAGTGCGTTGAAGTCATGAGCGTCTGTTACGAGTGTATTGCTATCATGATCATCTGATATGAGTGTGTTGGAGTCATGCGCATCTGAATCGAGTGGGTTGTAGTCATGAACATCTGTTACGAGTGTATTGAAGTCATGAGCATCTGATTCGAGTGTGTTGTAGTCATTAACATCTGTTACGAGTGTATTGAAGTCATGAGCATCTGTTTCGAGTGTATTGCTATCATGATCATCTGATATGAGTGTGTTGGAGTCATGAGCATCTGTTACGAGTGTGTTGTAGTCATGACCATCTGGTATGAGTGTGTTGAGCACGTGAGCATCTGTTATGAATGTGTTTTTGTCATGAACATTTAATACGAGTGTGTTGAAGTCATGCGCATCTGTTATGAGTGTGGTTTTGTCATTAGCATTTAATACGAGCGTATTGAAGTCATGAGCATATGATCGGTTGTGTTGCTGCAATGATCATCTGATATGAGTGTGTTGAAGTCATGAGCATCTGTTACGAGTGAATTGAAGTTATGAGCATCTGATTAGTGTGTTGTAGTCATGAGTAAAAGTTACGAGTGGGTTGTAGTCATGAGCATCTGGTATGAGTGTGTTGAACACATGAGCATCTGTTATGAGTGTATTTTGTCATGAGCATTTAATACGAGTGTATTTTTGTCATGAACATTTAATACGAGTGTGCTTTTGTCATGAGCATCTGATACGAGTGTGTTGAAATTATGAGCACCTGACACAAGTGTAGTTGCGACTATCTTGGTTGATTGCCTTTTCATAAACAACAACAAACAATAGAAGATGTTAAAAAAAAAACTATTACTTAGTAGTTAAGTAATGTTCGCAAAAGTCTGAGATGGATATTATAATACGACAATGAGTGTAAGTAGTTATTAAACAAATTTGATTTTATCTACATTTAGTAGCCAGATATGTATTATGTATCTATATTTAGTAGTCAGACACGACATCTTTATTTCGTAGACAGACATGACATCTATATTTAGTAGCTAAATATGACATTAGCTATATTTAGTTTCCAGATATAACATAAGCTATATTTGGTAGCCAGATTTGACATTATCTATGTTTAGCAATCGTATATGACTTTAGCTATATTTATCAGATATATTTTATATTAGTAGCCGGATATTACATTAGCTATATAATTAGTAGCCAGATATGACATTAGCTATGTTTAGTTATTCCAGATATGACATTGTCTATATTAAGTAACTTTAACTATATTTAGCATCCAGATATGATATTAGCTAAGGTAGGTAGTCAGATATGACATTATCTATGTTTTGTACCTAACCAGAAAAGATTTTAGGTGTGCATATTTATCAGTTAGATGTGATATTAGCTAGGTTTAGTAGCCAAAAATGATATTAGCTACGTTTAGTAGCCAGATATGACATTAACTACGTTTAGTGGCCAGATTTGAAGTGATTTATGTTTTGTAACCAAAAATGTATTTAGCTATATTTAGCAGTCAAATATGATATTAGCTAAGTTAGGTAGACGAAATTATCTATGTTCAGTAACCAGATAAGATTTATGCTATATTTGCAGCCAGATGTGACATTAGCTATGTTTAGTACCCGGATATGATTAGGTAAAGTCCACCATTTTTAATTCACCCCCTCTATCACTTTCTTCCACCAAACAATATTTAAATAATGTGGTTTTACAGGCTAGATACTATAACATTTTAAAAAATTACGATGCGGGATGAAACATCATTTCGCTAAACAATACGATCACATCACAGCAATCAGCCTCAATAAAAATAATCGATCATGCAATTCAAACGACTAACAAAAGTGATTAAGTACAAGCGTCTTGAACTTGTCTCAACGATATCGAAGTGTTAATTGCTTCTTGTAGCTAGACTTTGCTATTCACTTATACCGCAATCTGACACTCGCGTGTCAGTTAAACTCGCTAACATGTGCATTGTCAACATGGCGCAAATACATTTGCCATACTGATAAATACTAACATCAAACAACGAAACATTTACTCGTGTAAACACATTGTTTAAATTGCGGCTGAATAATAATCACCCACTCTTAGCAATAAATACCTTTCAAATAAAATGATTGCGCAATTATTTCATGAAAGTTTACCGCACTTCAAACAAGTGCGCATAAATGAAAACGTATTATTTACCTTGATTCAATGTTCCGATGATCACAAAAAATGCCAATGCCACTTTAGATAAATTCACTGTAAAAGCTTTTCGTTGGAAGAAACATCAACGCGCGGTAAAGATACAAAATATTCCCTAAGGCAGAACTGGCGCGGATTCCGGCCTTTTTGCCGCCGAAACGTTTTCAGACTGACGAATAATCAAAACTGCTCTTGCCGCCACTAAGCTGGGTCTATTTATTAACTTTAGCCTTAAGTTTATACTTTATACCTAGTGCTTAAGTGGTGGCGCGGTGTTGTTTGTGCGTTACGTCAAACGGAAAATTGAACCAATATAATATTCAGGATTTTTTGGACATCCTCTGAGAGCGAATAAGGATAATTTTTAGCCGATTGAATATTGTTTTTGATGCTTTTTGCTCTTTACTAATGTTGTAGAAGCGACAATACATATATTTTATTTATTTTTTATAACCAAATCATGTCAGAATTCGATTAGAAATATGGTAAGACATAGGTTAGGTATTACAAAACATGATTAATTTTCACGTGATTTTTCTTATAAATAAGCTACTTATTTACAATTTAGAATAATTATATCACTTAGCTGTGTTAATACAAAGTCATGACTCATGGTTCTAGGTTTACAGACATTACAAATTTAAAATAAATAGAACATTAATTTATAGTCACCGGATACATAAGCACAATTTGAAACGAATCCCTTTCATCGAATTAAAACAAATATATATTGTAACACTAGTTTTTACTCGTAAAATTTAAAACATTGTTTTTACTTGTCAAAAAAAAAAAACTGGGAAATTTCGTTTCTACAGAATCAAAAAATATTACACATTTCAATATTATAATGAAAGTATCGACCTACCATGTCGCTTCTCTGGAATTGAAATCTTTTATTCATATTTTCCTCAATATAAATATCAGTTTCAACTTTTCAAATGCCACTCACGAATGCACAAGGAAATTACATTGATTAGGTGCGTGTAATATAGTGCCTAAGCAAATAAAATTTACAAAATACATAATACACATGTTTTAAGCAACATAATAACAGTCTAGCATTTTGGCTGGTGATTGTCCTCTATACAGAAACCAAACACATAAGGAACTGGAGGATAACAGCAAGAACATCAAGACGTTCTAATTTCTATAAAAATTCACGATTATTAATGGACAGTTTAACCGCCATCTACTTTAAATCAATATATTAATACTTTTAATCAATATATCTGCATTCAAAGGTTCCTTCCTATCTGTTTGATAGACTGCAGTGGTCTCGTGACTCTCATGCACACAGTAGACGCCAAAGGGACCATTTACTAATTCTCCCAAAACATAAAACGGCTGTATTTGAAGGAATTTTCAGTTATTCATCATCAAAACTATGGAATGAAATACCACTGTCTATTAGAATATCGACATCTTTGCAGAGCTTCAAGAGGCTCTACGGCGAATGGTTGCTGATTGCACAGTTAACCGCATAACATATTAATTTTTAATTAATAAAAACAATTTAGAACTTACATTATTTATATATTTTTATTTATTTCTAGTTCTTTTCTTTTTTTAATATTTATATTGTTTATGTTGATTTTGAGATTTGGTTTGATCATTTTTATGTAATTTAATTTATTTGTATTTATTTTCTGTCTTTTATTGGAGGCACTGCTGAAAACCAGCTGCATTCCAGGAGAAATCCTGAATTGCAGCTGAGCAATGACCTTTTCGTCAATAAAACCAATGTTGAATCAAAAATGTATATATACGTAAAAAAAATAAAAAAAGTATTGATGAATAAATGATTTTATTATTATTATTATTATACATGCGACCGTCAGCAGCAATGCGCTTAATAAAAATTAAGGAGTGTGTTCTATTCAAATGTGGATAATTCGAAAGTTTGAGGCTGATAAATTTACTTCATCACATGATGTTATTACTGACACTGACCACAGTTAGTTGGTTAGTTGGCCAAAGGGCCCATTGGCAATATATAATAAAGTGCTTCTTGGTCCATATCAAGCCGATTTGCTCATACGTCGTTAATCATCGGTAAAAGTACAAGATTTTAGAACAAGATGCGGAATGCCACTTTGTTGCGTAAAGAGTATAGATTTTTTATTGAATTCATTTCACATCTTTCACAAAGGTACGGTAAGGATTAGTTAGATAAAATCTCTTTTATCAATATACTACTTACCCTCTCACTGGAAGTTGCCTCTATTTTTCTGTTGTTAGAAATACATGAGTTTTTTTTTAAATAATTGTTTATTATACCAGTGTATACCAGATAAAACAATGTTTTCATTCTGATTATAAATAAACCAATAACATTCTCACGTACCTACCTACTCCGTTTTTTTTTTTAAATTGATCTAAGTCTCAGTTTTGAATTTAGAATTGAGGATATATTTGGTTCCTACCGTCATGTTAATTTTCCACAGTACATACGGTACCTACCTTTCCTAACAACTCAGTTTGAAACTATTTGAAAAATGGAACAAAAAAAAGTGAAAAAATCAAGTTCCTTTCTTTTGAGTCGGAATAAAGAAAATTATTGTATTCGAACCTAGTTTGTTTTGTTAGTTATGAATAAAATATCGTAATTTTTTATATTCGCATTCGTCGTTTTGTACCGCGCTTTGAATTGCCGTAGGGTGTGTTTATTGTTTTGTGTGCCCGAATCCTTCCAGCATTATGTTCCCGAGGTATGTGATTCAGTTATTATTTTTCTCCTTTTTATTTAAAATTAATTAAAAAAATAAAATTTTTACATTTTAGGTATTATTTTCGATCGTAATATAAAACACATACACAGGGAAGATACAGTTGGGCTTCAACGTGCCTTTAGTTCAGAGAAACACACACACTTATTGAAAAAATAATACTAACTAACTAACCACCACTTTTCGTCGCACGGGTAGGCAGGGAGGCTAGACTAAAACACAACTGTATCTTGGTACACCCTCATTGCTTCATTCACATTCATACATCGTCTCATATATATACGAGTATATACTCGTATTGTGAATGTTATGGCCAGACTTGTATGTATTTGTCTCACTTAATCGCACTATGTCTTCCTCGGGTGTCCCCTACTGCTTCTACCATTCACTTTCGGGTCATAGAATTCCCTTATATATATCCTCATAATAAGCAAGCATAAACCAACTAAGCGATCCATTATTAATCATATCCAATACGCTTGCATGAATAATTTTTGATACGTTCGGTGTGCACGAATACATTTAAACGTGTCCAATTTCAAACCATTTGCCTGTACGCACATTTATTTGTATATTTATTAATTAATTTTAAGAAAATATGTAATAAAAAATGTTTTGATCATTTGGAACGTAAGCCGTAGAACAAACAAAAGATCATCGTTATTAATCGTAAAGTCGAATTGCGTTCCATTTTTGTTCCCTGGATGTTTAATTTTTAAATCAATTATTTATTGCAGCCTACGGGTGACCCCTGAAGGTCACGATTACAGTTATACATACTGTTTACTTTAAAAAAAACTACATTAAATTGACGTAAATTTAACTATATGTCTAATTCTCAAATAATACGAAATAAATACCTATAACATCAATTTTTTATTTATATTACGCTGGGATTCCTGATCTACTACATATTATATTTTAACTGCTCTATTCTATTTATTTCAAACTTGCTCTATTCTATTGTCGATTCTATATAGAATAGAATAAAAGTTGAAATTCATTTAATACTGGGGTTTTTATTTCTATATTCGGTCACAGATCTATTTCATAAATTCTATAAAATAAACGCCTTAAAATATATTGGATTTCCCCAATTTATTTATATATTTTTTTAAATGTTAGCTCCACACAGGAAGCATTTAGGAACATATTTTCCCTCGGGGCCTATGTCATCTTTGGGGATGCTGTGTGGAGGGTCTTCTTAGGGAAAGGAAGGAAAAATATATGAGGTGTGGGTAGGAATTTTGGGGTCAGTGTGTCCTGGAGGGATGAACCCGGACACCCCTGCTAAATCATCAAATGTAGCGAACCACTTAGAGCGACCTATGGTGTTGTGGTGGTGAATATATAGGAGAACGAGTAATATTGATAGTGTGGGTAGGAATTTTGGGGTCAGTGTGTCCTGGAGGGATGAACCCGGGAACCAGTGGCGGCTCGTGACTTTTGGCGAGCTAGAGTGCTAATATTAACAAAAATGGCATTATTGATGTCGTTGTAGCCGAAAAATATTTTTTATTTTTTTTTCGACAATTTATTTTTTGTATGAAGATTTTCAGGAAATTTCAGTTTTGCCGTGCGCCGCACCGATTTCCTGAAAATCTTCATACAAAAAATAAATTTTCGAAAAAAAAATTAAAAATATTTTTCGGCTACAACGACATCAATAATGCCATTTTTGTTAATATTAGCACTCTAGCTCACCAAAAGTCACGAGCCGCCACTGCCGGGAACCCCTGCTAAATCATCAAATGTAGCGAACCACTTAGAGCGACCTATGGCAGAAGTGTTGGTGAATATATAGGAGAACGAGTAATATTGATAAAAAACATTAATTAATTTATTTTGAATTTAAATTAAAAACTACTTAAAATTTTTTTTTGAAAATTAAAACGATTTACAATTGTTGGAACATTTTTAAATACATCTAGATATTTCAATTTCGATTCTGTTTTCTTGAATGAATGAATGAATGAATGCAAATCTTGAAAGTGGAAATTAACCCACTTCACGACATCTGATCGAGCTGAAACTCGGCAGATAGACTCTTTGCCGGTGACAATGCACCAGTAGCACTCACGTATACACACGCACTCACAAACGTATTTCTTTTAAATTGGCTACTAGCGACCCAAGGGATGGCCGAAAATTGAAAATAGATATAAGTATCTACCATAGTAAAAAAAAATTATTATGCGATTTTTTTTCTTTTTTCTTAATTGTTCATAAAAATTATAATTTTAGGATATTTATAAATTATGATATGTAAATGAATACTATTAGTACTCCAAACATATTTTTAAGCATAATGAACAATTATTGTAATAAAAAAAGCTTTAAATAAATATTAATTTGCAAAGATATAATTTATTTAAATTATTTAAATGAAATTTATACAGATTGAAAGATTTACATTATAAAATTTATTTCAATACGTACATTCTGCCAAAATCAAGTTCATCCAAATTTTCCACAGAATGAGTTGAGTAAAGGATCAATTTTCCTCACATCAAATACATATAACAAAATTTAAGGCATTTTTTGCAACTCGAGGATAAAGACTGCTTGGGTTCCCTTTTAGTTAAACCCATAACCATTTAAGTGTTGATGAACTTTTTTTTCTTTTCTTAATAATAACATTATTAATTTTAGTTTATATTAAATGAAAAAATAAATAAATGGAGTTCTACGAATTAAACACAAAACAATAAATAAAAATGTTAATGTACTTCTCAAATAGCGATAATGAACGTTTCAACCATTGCATTACAAATATTGTAGTGATAATTTCAAATCGGAATGACCCAGTAAATAGTATGTGAAATTTTTTTAACTCGTACAAGAAATATTGCTTACACGTTTCAGATTACAGAATAACCATAACTCTGCATTAATCATTTGAAAAACACGCCATCTTTAATAATAATAATGAATGCTGTTTATTGTGGAGGAAATATTTTTGTCGGTTAACGAAGAAACATACTAACTGGGTTGAAAGCAAATTTGTTTCTAGAGATATAAGTATTTAATAATAAACAGATATTTATTCTCATTAAGAAGCATGCCACAGGCCGCAAGGTTGTCATCGACGTAAACCGTTAAATAACTCTCTAAATGATACATTTTGCGATCAGTTATGCTTTTCAGATGATTTATCGACTTGCTTTCATATTGGAAACCTGTTAAGTTATTCAAATCTGATGATTATTCTTCTTCTTCCCCTTGTCCTATTCGGGTCGGGAACCCACTGCATCGACAAGGCTCCTCCATACATCCCTGTCTTGCGCCGATTTTTCGGCCTCCGTCCATGGCAGACCCACCCTCTCCTCGCACAGTTTCTGAAGTTGCCTCGCCCAACTTTGTCTGGGGCGACCCACTGGACGTCTAACCTCTGGAATGGCACTCTCTTGATTATTGCAGACTGTAATTGAATAGGTATTTGATACAGGTAAGTATATCAAATACCAAAAAGGCTAACTTATTAGATAAAATGTTTGCGGAAAACTCGACCCTCGATGATCAAGCTGCAGTCCCGACGTCGGTTTCTCACTGCGGTTTATATATGAAAAAGTTGAGGATCCGGCATCGGAATGTAGGTACTCCAAGTCTTACGAGGGCTTCTGTTAATAAAGATAGCGGAATCCCCACCCTGGTATTGCAGAGGTGCGCTGCAGAAATAGCTCCGATTTTGACAAAGCTTTTTAAATTGTCCCTGAATTCTTGATCTGTACCCTCTGGTTGGAAAACATCGGTTTTCCATCCTATTCCAAAAAGGGTGACCGCTCAAACCCGCTCAACTACCGCCCCATAGAGATCACATCAGTTGTGATATTCTATCCAAGGTGGTGAGACGTGTGGTCAACGACAAACTGCTCACATACCTCGAGAAGAATAAAATTATTAACGACCGTCAATACGGATTCCGTCGGAACTGTTCGTGTTGTGATCTTCTAGCGTATGTGACGCATGTTTGACCGGTTCAGTGAGACCCCAACGGTTGCACTGGACATTTCCAAGGCCATTGACTGGGTTTAGCACCGAGGACTTGTCAACAAACTGCCTTCTTACGGACTTCCCGCATCCTTGTGTATGTGGATTGGCGACTTTTTGAGGGAGAGATCTTTGTTTTTGTTGCAAATCAACGACATTTTGACATGTGCACCAAATCATTGTTATGCGGATAAGAGTACAGTATCTGTTTGACAAGCCCCCAAAGGGTGCAAAAATTCAACGGCTCGGAAGTCTTTGAAGCAAAGAATGGACGGAATATTCTCGTCGAATTTAATGTATCAAAGACCCAATCACGTCTGATTACGTCTAAAAAGGATCGAAATGACAATCTATTCTCCTTCAACGGTAGCATTCTTCCGAACTGGCCCTCCATTGATATGCTCGGTGTAACTCTAAGTGACCAGCTCAGATACGGGGGCTCCATTGAAGCCAGAGTTAAGTTAGCCTCTCAGAAACTGAACGTACAGTACAGGGCATACAGGTATTTTAATAGTACACAACTGCTAACCCTGTACAAATCGCAAGTGCGCCCCATGGTTGAATTCGGCAGCCACCTCTGGTCTGGACCACCCTTGACTCTGTGCAGAAACGGGCGGTCCATTTGATAGATTCTCCCGTCTTAACAAACGGATTTGCAATCTTCAGAGCACTTTCTTGCAGTGGGAATGTTATCATTGTTTTTCCGGTATTTCAATGGAAGATGCTCCGAGGAACTAGCGTCATTGATCCCCTCGACACCGGTGCATAGTCGGGAAACACGCGAAACGCGCGCCCAACATATGTACACGGTTGACATTTGTCACATGAGAACGGGTCGCTTCTACAACTCGTGGAACGATTTTCCGGCGTCTGTGTTTCCTACCTCCTAAAACATGGGTGTCTTTAAGACCCATGTTCACTCCTCTCCTCAAAAAGACCCTTTGAAGATATTTATTGTTATTAAGTTTATTTTGTAGAACTCCATTTTAATTTTTATTTCTTTTATATATTCAATAATATTTATTATTCAATGTATAAAAAACATTTTATTATAAACAAGTTCTGCTTCGTAATTATTATTATGTGTTACAGCTGTTTCGCCCTCTAAAGGCATTGTCAACCAGTTTGACAATGCCTTTAGAGGGCGAAACAGCTGTAACACATAATAATAATTACGAAGCAGAACTTGTTTATAATAAAATGTTTTTTATACCCTTTGAAGATGTTTGAAAAAAAAAACATCTTTGAAGATGCTGGGTGGGAATATTATATTCCTCAGGGTCTTTTGAGTATATATATATATAAAAATAAAGTGTGTTGTTTCAAAATATCGAAAAATTATTAAAACTTCCGTACAAGCAATATTTTGACGTCGATTACTGTTTTACATTGTCATTACAATACCGAAAATTTGAGGCATATGTGTAGTATATATATACACGAAAGAAGACTGTTAGGATCATATATTAGTTGTATATATATATATATATATATATATATATATATATATATATATATATATATATACAACTAATATATGATCCTAACAGTCTTCTTTCGTGCGCTGGGAGGGGGAGGGGAGGGGGACAGTCATTGGGGGACATCAAGTCTGCAAACCAGTCGAGGCCCCCAGGCGTCGCCCTGAGGACCTTATCAATACCACCGGGAATGAATGGAGGAGCCTCTTTCCTCTCCCATTCAGGAGCACTTTCGGGGCGTCCCGGGTGAGAGACGACATCATCGTGCAAAGGTATTGCGCTTTTTTACATCCAACAATGTAATGTCTTAAGTCATCAAGTGTGATGTCTAAAATCACTAATCACTAGAAATAATTAATCGACTCTCATTAATTTATTGGGAAAATAAAGTTATGCATATAAATATTTTAAGAATTCCTAATTTACCAACCTTGTTATTATCTGAATTCGTATCTTGTTTTGTTATATAAAATCATGAATGGTACCAATCGTAGGTTGTGATTTTATAATCTCGTCGTAGAAAAAACGAACGAAAGAGACGTTACTAGGTACATTCCATTGGTAATGAGGTATCTCAAGGGAAAGTTTTACACTTTATGCTAGGAGTATACTTCGCATGAGTGCCATCAGTTTTGATGGGCGATGTCTTCATCTTACTTTAAATTTAAAAAAAATAATGAATTAAGTACCAAACTGATGGGCTTGTGCGGAGAGTTAATGCACGAGTTAGAGAAAAATCAACATTTTTAGTAAATATTGAATAAAATAAACAACAATGGATCTCCTGCAATGCTTCCAATTAATCTTTGCTATGTTGTATAATAAAATATCATTCAAGAATCTTTGATATGTGCTAGTGTAAAATTTGAGCATGATGCGACAGTAACGCCATTTTTTTTATGTCCTGGGTCATTTGTTGAACTGACTGACGGAATTTGTCTCCGAACGACATTTATCGCCAGTCTGCGGAATTTCATATACCTACGCCTGGCTCGCCAACAACTTTAGTTGCGGGCATCTTTTGCGTTGCGTCGCTGCTGAAAAATCCATGACGGTAATGGAGGTGCACACACGAGGCGACACGGCACTAAATATAATATATACTATACTATACTTTGTTAATATTTGCCAAATGTCGTCGCAACTAATGATCCTCGTGTGCGCCTGGACTAATGTACAGATGCGGAGACAGGTTCGACGCTCGTAAGTTGCCGGCAGGCGTAACTAAAAAGTCTCTCTGATGTCGCGTCGCCCCGTGTGCGCATCTCCACATATGTAATGGTTTGTCAAGGTGCACATTCTGTGCGCCTACAAAAAGTTGAAATTTTGAAAAAAATAAATATTTTCAGCTATAAAAACATCAGTAACGTCGTTTTTTTCAATCTTCGCACTATAGCTTACTGAAACCTCAAGAACCGCCTGGTACCTACATACTTCAAATCAAATAAAATGATATTATCTTTAAAACAACCAATTGCGTAACCGGAATTAATACGTGTCTAAATATAAAAAGGAAATATGATGTTTCAAAGTTTGAGTTTGAGTGTTTGGTAAAAGACGGTGCAACGAGAGAGCAAACATTTTGAATTGTATGACGCAAATTAATGTAATGTGGAAGGATAAATATTTTATCAATGACGAATTTTAAATCAATAAAATTTGCAACGATGGATGTTGGTATATTTAATTTGTTACGAGGAATTCTGGGGAAAATATTCATATGAGGTACCACCAGGTGTGCTAGCATGGTCGATCGATATGAAGTTACCGACCGATTGTCGGTAACTTCTCATCGTTCCCTAAGACAACTGCAGATCGCTAACCTTAAGGACACTTAGTCATTGTGAACTGTCTCCTATTCGTTTGCGATCTGCAGTTGTCCTAGGGAACGATGAGAAGTTACC
The DNA here is from genome assembly GCA_951813805.1 of Limnephilus auricula. Classification (NCBI taxonomy): domain Eukaryota; kingdom Metazoa; phylum Arthropoda; class Insecta; order Trichoptera; family Limnephilidae; genus Limnephilus; species Limnephilus auricula. The sequence goes on along the minus strand of OX638388.1, from coordinate 17,082,416 downwards.
GGCAATCGGTCGGTAACTTCATATCGATCGACCATGCTAGCACCCCAGATGCAAATAAAGACTTTCATACTATTGACTTAATTATTATTACTGTACACGGAGAAAAATGTTATTCTGAAATACGATAATTTTATTCGTAAAAACGGTTAAAAACGGGACTGAAGTTCTTACGAACAAATTCACTGGGGTTCAATGTTTATTCTTACATTTTCCCGCCAATAAACATTGAATCACTGTTAATTTGTTCATAAGAACTTCAGTCCCGTTTTTAACCGTTTTTACGAATACAATGATCGTATTGTAGAATAATATTTTTCTCCGTGTAGACTCACGTCTATACGCGACAACTTAGCACCGCTAACACTAACCAGAAGCCGTCTGAAGACAAAACTCATCTTGCTAAGGTTAAGAAGACTACCGTTCTAAGGAGATGTTATATGCAAGAAATAAAATAATCCAATTTGGGAGGACGGTATGGGTACCGCCGCCCCGGGAACCATTTATTGGATAACCAACACCCTTGCCATAGGTCACCCTAGTGGTTCGCTACGTATAACTAAGCAAGGGTGCCCTAGTTTATGGAGGTGAGGTTTGTCTAGGTCTTGGTGGCGAATGCTTCGACCCACCTACTACGTGGCGGGCCGGATCGGGAGAGACTGGTTGATGGAGAGTTTTTGACCTATCCAGCCGGACTCTCTCGGAACATCGCCTTGCACCGCAGTGGGAGGAATGAATTCGTACGTCCGTCACTCCTGGACACATTGACTCCCTCCTACCCGCCCTTCATACGTTTTTCTTCCCAGATCTTCATTTACTTCCTTTTCCTAAAACACAACACAGTATCGTCAAATATGTCATAAGCCCCAAGGCAATATTTTTTCCTCCTGTGTGGAGCGAATGTTAAAAAATCGATTTTACTGATGATAATATGTCACCTAAAAATTGTACACAAAATCACGCGGCTAAAATTTTTACTCAAAAAGTTTTTTTCTTTCTGTGCGGTTTCAAGGCCGAATAGTTTAGTGCATCGTAATATCGCATGGATTCCGAACCAGGCAGAAAAATCTGCTTTTTTGTATGAGGTTTATCTATAAAATCTAACTTTTTACATAAAAGATTACATTTTTTAAATATTGTAATTGGTTTCTGATGTAATTAGTAAATTAAATTGGCTGTGTGCTCCGTCTTACCCTGTGACGAGAACTGATACTAAAAACAGGCAGAATAATAATATACACACTGGACTTTTTATTCGTGATTATTATTTTTTTATTATTTTTTTTTTAATGTTAAATTATTCTTCTTTAATCCGCATAATTGAGATTCGAGAGATTTATTCCCTTGAGTATAGTGAAATAAATATGGTAAAACAAAACAAGTTCAAATATTTTACCAAGGTCACCAAGGAATTTAATTGAAAACCTTCGACAGAGGCTTCAAGATGTTTTTACATATTTTATTTATAATTTGGCCATAATTAATAATTACTATTTATTTATTATTGAAGCTTATTTAGTCGTGGGTACTTGGAATGTTAAAAAAGCGTACAATTTAAAAAAAATTAATTATATTAATCATTTTTCGCGTGTAAGGCGATTCATTATCGTAGCTACTTACAAGCGACTCGAGCTTCATGCGCGTAGCACCCGCGGAACTCCACATTGAGTACCCGCCATACTTTTTGCTGATGTTCGTACACAATGCTACGCGCATCGGATGGTAAATAGTATGGTGGGTACTCACTATTTCCTGTAATTTGTGCAATAAGGTGGAACATGGAACCTTGTTACTCCAACTTAAAAATTTTACAGTACACTTTTAAATTGAGCGCCCCCTTGGGGGGCCGCCAGCCCATTTGTTCGTTTCTTTCGTCAGTCGACTCTGAGTCGAGTTATCGAGTAGTTGTACTTTATTATGTAGCACGCGCGCTTGTCCGCATCATCGTACTTTATATGTTGTTGTCTAGCACATAGATAGCTAACCTACGAGAAAAGTCACGGCCATTCTGGTGAACACGATTATTCTGTCTGGCATTTGTTCGAGAAAAGTCGCGAATATTCTACTGTTTTGTATTTGTTCACACTCCATAAAAGTCTGGAAACGAACATTCTGGCACCGAATGTTCTCGAAACAACCGAGCTACATACACAAGGGAAGCAGAGTCGCTGCCAGGAAGTCAGTTTTTTGCGCCCCCCTTGAGTTTTTTCTGTATCCGCCACTGTGACAATAAGGGAGATACAACGATTTAGGTGAGGCATATGTGAGCTGGGACAAATATGCTCTCCTGAGATATGGGTTAAAATGAGCCTCACATAGGAAAGCACTGAGGAAAATAATTTCCATCGGGGTCTATGTCATATGTGTCTATGTCATGAGTGAATGTGAGTCTAAGAAACAGGAGGGAGGAAACACAGAGGCCGGCAAATCGTTCCATAGCTACGCTGTTGAACTCGAAATCTGAACCTGGTGAAAATGTAGGATTTGTATTGTGAAGAAAAGAATACAACGGCGGGGAAATATAGCTTGTAGATGTAGAAACATATTTTTTTAATCAAATTTAATTTAAGTTCACGTGAAAAAATTTGAATTATGGCGATTATGATAAGATGGCGATGAGATAGGAATGAGACGGTTAGAAGAAATGTGATGTACCTGTTCATTTTTTGATTTGCAATTTTGTTTCAAATCATGTCTGAGAGCGGAAGTTCCTTCTATTTTAGAAGAAAAGTGAATGTGTACAATTTAACAGCTCATTACTAAGTAACCAAAACCATATTTTGTGTAAAATGGAAAGACAGTGTGCCAGGAAATGATTTAGCGAGTGCTTTAAAAACATTTTAAGTTGCTTGGTTGCTGAGAATAAGTTGACTGAACTATTAACTCGGAGTGATCATACATACCGCAAAACAAAAATTATTAAGAAGAAAATCCCCAAATGAAGTACCTGGCCATTCCTGCAAACAAGAGGTTGACAGTGCTCACAGTGCAACTGAGAGGCTCAACTTCCTCCGTTGTCTTGTCCACTCAGTCTCTTGAGTACAGAACTATCAGTGAATAGAACACGGTATCACTTCTACGTACATACTACCTACATACTCACTTCGCTACAATCTACAAATCTGCCCTGTTGATAGACACTGTAACTGGGTTGGGTTACAGAAGGAGGGGACGCAACATGGCATTATAACCCAAAATGCTTTTATTTTTTTTAATTAAGTCTACACAAGAGGCCCCGTGGAAAATATTTACCCTTAGGGATAATTTCATCTTTGGGGACACTGTGTGGAGGGTCTTTTTGAGGAAAGGAAGGAGAGGAGTTGCTTTCGCCGCAAAGACCTGAACAAACCTTTCCCACATGTGCTCGGTCACCCCTGCTAAGTCACAAAAATTAGCACACCACTTGGAGTGACCTATTGCAGATTTGAAAAAAATCCTAAATAATAAATTTCATCCCAAATTTAAAATAATTATATCACTACAATACTTTTAGCCCTAAAAAATCTCAAATCATATAAAACTACTGTCACAATTTTAATTTAAGGCTCTTGTGTTATTGTTTTTGGTGTTTATTAATAAATTATTATTATTTTTAATAATCTATTTTATTTGTTGTTCGATTTCATTTCTAAATTTCTTAATAGTGGGATAAAAACACAATTTTATAAGAGAGATGCGCAAAAAAACTTAATTATTCTAAGTTAACTTGAAATCACTTAATTGAATAACAAGGTCGCAACTGATAAAATTGCTTTTCAGATTTTATACTTCTAAGCTTAAATGATTGTTAATGATAGACTCTACTTTAAAATAAGTAAATAACCTACAACTAATCGTTTTTGCATACTCAAAACAATATAAAGTTGTTTACGTATCGAAATACAGTGATTCAAATCTTTGAAGCCCGTTTTCTCAGAATAGGGTCGGCATTAGATGGTACCTTGTTATTACATGGGGTCCAAAGGCCAGGGGACGTGGACACATATATGTTGTATGGATCGACTGTATTTTAACAAAGGACAGAGGACGTGCACACATATTTTGGATGGATCGAGTGTATTTTTACTAAGGACGTGGACACAATTATTTTGTATGGATCGACTGTATTTTAACAAAGGCCAGAGGACGTGCACACATATTTTGGATGGATCGAGTGTATTTTTACTAAGGACGTGGACACATATATTTTGAAGTTTTCTTTTAAATTTGTTCTTTAAAATCCTTCCTCAGTTATTTGTTTTCTTTTTAATATTTGTTTTACTCTACAGTTTTATTTTTTAAACTTGCACTACTTTCTTAAGCACCGGCTAACATCAGGAAAAATGTAAATATAAATTGTATTTTGCTAAAACTGTTGTTCGTGAAGATGTGACATAAAATACAAATAAAGTATAATGTTCGTATAATTTGTAATAACAAGTCAGCAATAAAAACATCTTCGATCTTAATAATAAATATATGGTTTGTTTTTTATGTTATTTTCAAATAGGAAATGAAACAGGTTTTCTAGAAAAAATATTCACTCCATTTACTTTCGTACTCTTTTTTAAAGTTCGTTTTATTTTGTGCTAGCTAATACCCGGCATGCGTTGCAATGCCACTTAAATTAATACATTGTTTCTCCCTTCGTGACATTTCCAGTTCGTCCCCGTTCCCCTTCCGCTTCCTCTTCCTCTTCCCCACCCACATCCCCTTCCCCTCCCGCCTTCTCCTTTCATAATTTCACGCGTCCCCCCTCCCCTCTCCCGCTCTTCCCTTTCTCACGACCACCCACTTCACACAATCCGCTTCCACCTTCACCGCCTTCCCCTCTCTCTCGTCCCCCCTCCCGTGAAGTCCTCCTCCTTAATTCCCCATCCGATGCTCTCGCACACCTCTTCCCCAGCCTTTTTTCCCTGCTGCTTAACTTCATAAAATACACCCATTGTTCCAACAACTCCCTTGACCTATTTCAATTTTTTATGCAAATTTCATAACGCCAGAGTTAGTTAACCCAAGTATATATGTATATAGAAATATTCACGGGCATTTACTCAACAATTCAAAAAAAATTATAGCAATCGGATGAAATTTTAATCCCAATCGGATGAATAGTATAGGAAATAATTACATAAAACATTAATTTTTATATATTCGATTTAAAATATGTTTAGACTCTTGTCATCTGATACAATTTTTTTAAGTAATCACATACGTTTTACTAAGTAAAAAGGTAATTTTTATCATTATATTAATATTTCACAATTCTTAAAAACATTTATAATTAGATAACTTACGCATTATGTATGCATATCTATGCATTTTTGAAAACATATAATAATCTGTAACCAACTACTTTTCTGATACGTTTTGAAAATTAAATAGACTAAATAAATAATAACAAGTTAAATAAATAACTCACGCTTAAATATATATAGATATATTTAAAAAAAATGTTTTTTTTTGTATATTGTTAATAGTGCGTTCGTTCTTAAGATAAAAAAAATAAGATAACAGATAAAATATTAAGTACTGATAAAATGTGGGAGTGATTTTCGATTAAAAAAATTATTCAATTATATAATCTGCAACGAGATGAACAATGTACATAGGTATTGGCACATCATTTTATAAAATATATCTGCATCTAGAAGCAAGATGATCTGTTAAAAAATGCACAAACGATTTACTATGTTGGATTTAAATAAAAATATATTTCTTAATTTCAGAGTGTTTCTACAAGATTTAAAAATAAATATATTCATTAGTCGTCGTAGTAATTCTATGCTTTTTAATTCAGGAAGTTGGGGAGAACTTGTACCTGGTGAAAAGCTTAACGATCACAATGAAATCAATAACAAAGTGTGTTCTCACAGTGCCATCTTCACGCTGGTGAGTCACAAATTATTGCCGAAATTCAAATCATGTAAAAATCAGCAGTTTTGTTGCCTTAATTTTATAATTAAAAAACAAAAAAACTCTAGCGTACCCGACTACCACGGAACTAGATATAATACGCGAAATATTCCGAGTCCCGTCGGCGACATATATCTTTTCTCGGGAGAGGTTTCAATATTGATGAGTGTTTCAGGCTAATAATTATTGCTTATAATAATTGTTACCCTTTGTGCTATGCATAAAAAATCTTGTCTTAAACATTAGTTTATCAATTTATAAAAATAATCAATATTTGACGAGTTAAAGTATTTTCACCAAAAAATGTAGATATAATGTCTCGACGCCACCTAGTGAGAGAGTTAGCACTTACATGCCTTTCTCATATAAAAATAAAGTTGGTTGTTTGCAGGTAAAAAATATAATAAGCGATAATTGTTGAATGAAACACTAAATATATATTGAATCATTTGGCGGGTAGGAGGTATCCCGCCGTAGCTTAATGGTAGAGCTCCTGTCCGGCAAATAGAGGGGTGCGGGTTCGAGTCCCGTCGGCGACATATATCTTTTCTCGGGAGAGGTTTCAATATTGATGAGTGTTTCAGGCTAATAATTATTGCTTATAATAATTATTCCATTTAGTTTATTGAAGCTCAAAATTCCTTGAGAAATTCTCGTACTTATCAAATACTACACTTTTTAATTTCGTCAAGTCCCATTTTAACAATATTATGTAATTTATATTTTTTTAACAAAAATTATATATGCGAAAAAACAAGTTCTTAAATAGCTGTCCGAATTTTCCGCTCGTTCCACTACTTCGTGTCAATGAAAGCGTACGTTCATTCAGGTTATTTTAAACACATTTTAATCGTAGGTTTTCCAAGAAATAAGGAAAAATTACGAATGTTTTTATAATATACTTGCTGATATCCGGCATGCATTGCAATGCAACTAATTTTTATAATTCGTCCCCGTTCCCCTTTCGCCTCCTCTTCCGCTCCTCCTTCTACTTTCCCTCCCGCGTTCCTCTTTCACCTTCCCCGCGTTCCCCTTCCCCTCTCACGCTGTCTGCGACCCCCCATTCTCCTTCCACCTTCTCCGTCTTCCCCCCTCCATCGTCCGCCCTCTCGCGAACTCCCCTCATTAATTCCCCTCCGCCCCTCCCGGATTCCCTTCCTTTTTTCCCTGCTGCTAAACTCCAAAAATACCCCTTTTTCATACAACTCGATTGTGACCTATTTAATTTTTTAACAAATTTTATAATGCTAGATCTCACCACTATAGAAATATCGCTATATAGACTTCTATACGGGTATGTTCACAACAGCTCATCAATTTTTTTATCGCAATCGGATGTATAGTTTAGGAAATAATTTCATAACGCCAGAGCTCAATATCCTATAACCATCGCGGGCATGCGCATATCAAATCCCCAAAGTTACATCGCAATTGGATGAACGGTATGGCAGCGCATAAAATACGAACAAACAAACATTAATTTTTATAGGTATATAAGAAGATATGCAAATATGAAATAAATAAATCGGAGACGAATTTATATCCGTTTTATAATTTTGTGTCCATCCTGTTATTAATTATTGTGGGATTTATTTATTTTCCTTAACAGGTTCCAAGATTACGTAGATTCGTTAAAAACAACAGCATTTTAGTATGTTTTTTCTGAATCTAAGATATGGGGAATTTGCCTCATTAATATATTAAAATTGTAATTAATATACTAAAATTACGATGCTAAGGGTTTTATTGATTTCTGCCGAATAAAATACGCGAACTTACGGTGCGATGTGATACTATTCAATCGATGTTGTTGTTTTCAAGCCAATTTGAATTGAATACGTTCTTCATCTTTGTAGGTTATTTTATTGCCAGATAATATATTCTGATTGCTAGCTGGGTTGTAGCTTTTACAAAATAATGATAGAGCATTGAAAACAAGAATAATTGTAGTCAGTCCCTTTGATAGCACCTACTTTGAGAATAAGTATTTTCACTAGAAGTAAATGACCGAATGAAAGCACATTATTTCAATTTTCGTACTTTGTTAGATTTCATTTACAAAACAACCTGTTATTTAAGTTATTTAATTAAAGTTTATTTGTCATATATGTAGTGTATTTTTAGTGTCTTTATTAAGGTTTTTCATTAACCTCTTTCAACGATAGTTTTATTCTTCTTTGTACTCATAATTTTTTTTTACTAAGTTAAATTATCGTTAATGCACTCTCCCGATTTGACTAACTATGCATAGTTTGTTGTTGATGTAGTCATTAAAAAAACGGAAATATTTCTCAAATTGGAGGACAGTTTTCAAAAACTATATATATTGTTTTTTTAAAACTTGGGGTTAACATTCTGTGATAATTTTTTATTGCAAATTCAATATTCTGTTAAACATGACGAACACGGGGAATACTTAATTCATTTGTGAAAAGCCATCTTTATTTTTAATAATCTTAATAAATACAAAAACTGAGATTGCTTACAATCACATTGATTGTAAGATTTGTAAGATGAAATATAGAAAAAAAGAAAAATTGAATAAACATGTTAGAAATTTGCAAATTTTAACAAAAAAGTAATATATAGATTTTTGAAACAATCTCAATATATTTTAATTATGAAATAAAATAATAGTTTTTAATTATCAAAAAATATTGTTTGCTTTATCTTTCAAATTACCTAATTCGACCAAAATATTAATAATAAAATTTGAAAACAAAAAAAATGTTTAAAATATGACACTCATCGTTGTAAAACGTGTTATGTCAGTAAAAAAAAGCGCATAAGTAATAAATACCTTGACAAAAATATTGTTGGGAATCCGAAATAAAGTTGCTTTTTTTAAATAATGGGAGGCCTTCTCAGACACATCAAAATAAGATAATAATGACATTCTTACATTAATTTTCTAGCTATTTTTTGAAAACTTTAATATAATTTAGGTATGTATTATATATATGTTTTATTTTGTGAAAATGTATCATTTTCTATTACACGTAAAGCAAATATATTGATTTTTGGAAATCTGAATTAGCCATTTCGTTTATTTAACAAGGGAATAAGAAAAAATGGGTAGATAAAATTTTGGGTAGATATTTCTCTCTGTGAAAACGCTCCACCACATTCTCGCACAATCGCATTTATACATAGGTACTCGTAAACCCATGCGCGTTGTTAGAAAATTCTTAATTTTTAAAGATATTTTCCTCAGCACCGGTAAGTTTCAAAAGATACAAAAAGATCGTTACGAATTTAATAATTTTTTTTACAGTCAATAGAAAAATAAGAATTCTTAGTTCATGGTTAGGGAGCTGGTTTGATGACATCAGATAAAACTAGCGTTATTTTCATTATATAACTAAATATTGGTATTAGTGCCAACGCCTTAAAGCATAATTTCACATTATCTACTTTTTCAATTATATCTTGTCAAGTCCTTGTAAAGACGCTAGAATGTAATGAGATACGCAAACCTTGCATTATAATTTAGGCATACTTATGGATTAAAAATATATAAACTCAATAATGTTATAAATTAGAACCAGTATATTATTATAAATTTGCTTGAAAATGTAGTAAATATTTTGGATAAAATAACATTGACCATGACATAGCTGTACTTTTTATTTTCCTTATGTGAAAATATCAAATTTCACATATAATATGTGACTGAAGGTGGTGGGGAGGGGAAGAAGATGGGGAAAAGTAGTGTGGGGATGTACCTAAATATTTAGATCAGATCACCAAACATGGCTAAAGCCAAGAATGGTGGTCTTTCACTAGGGCGATACTGAGAAAATCTTTCACTCTGGAACAGGCGGTAAAAATACTATAATTGTATTTTTAATTAATTTATTGTAAAACAACACAATTTAACTATGGCGAAACATTATGATGTAATAACAAATTATATGCTTTTGGTAAGTTGGTTTAAAAAATTGATCATTTAGAAATATTTTAGATGATTTATTTTGAGAATAATGTTTTCGTCGAGAAAAAATATTGTACCAGGCCTTTAAAAACTTATTTAAAGTTCAAAATCTCCTACTTACGAACCCCCTTTCGGTTAATGTTTTATTGTATAATGTAGCACATTAAGTTCATTAGATAAATATCGTAATTTATCTGTGTTTGAACTTCATAAAATAAAGTAAAGCACAGTTTTTGGCGATGTTTTTTCTTGCATAAATCAAAACAGGAGGCTGGTGTTTAGCGGGAATTTAAATCTTATCGCCATCTACATAAGGAATGTTATTGTTAGCGGCCCGACTCGAAATGTTACGCGACGGTGGTCCATCATCTTATATTTAATTTACTTTCCGGTGCTAGGATTTGAACCTCCGGATTGGTAGTCGAGAGTTTTACCCCTCGACCACGGATGCCATCAAACAATCATGCATGTATTCTTCATTCCGCTCGAGTCTTAACACACTGATTGAAAGCAAATAGTAATGGAAATGATGACGTTGCTAGGTGTACCTGAGAAATGTCATATTTAAATGACCCTGTGGACTTTGAATATTCAAGATAATGGAAACGTGTATAAAAAATTATTGCGCCTATTATAACTAAATGGAAACTTTTAGAAAAATTCTACTAAATTTAGTCACCTACCTCGATAAGTAGTGCGAGTGAACTGGATATCTTGCAATCACACATCACACTGACACGTGTACCTACACGTGTACCCATATAATACACGTGTCTTCATGAATTCAAAACAACTTTTTGCACACCATAGGCATTCCATTTAGTTATCTTTAATTTACGCATTTGTATATTTTTTATACCGATCGAAATCAACAGATCACTTGCGCGTGATAAAAATTCATAGCACTTATCGGATGATCAGTTCAAATATGTTTTTTTTGTACACATGTTGTCGTACTTGAAAGCAAAGTTTTTTTAAAATAATATCTGCAAACGGGTTGCAAAAAATACACAACAAATCGATAATTATACATTATGCGTAGGTCTTAATAAAGTTATAAATTAAAAAAAAATCGCGTAGATTATTTCAAGTATGTTAAACCTGCTTCAGGGTTTAACAAAAAAGGCTTTTTGTTACTTCCGTCATTAACTTCAATCAAAATCGCGTTTTTTTATCGATTATTGTACATTCGAATAATTCGCGTTAATTTTTAATTCGCTGGAGTTCGGAAGGCCATCGATAAAATATAATTCCACTTCATGATTTAAGAAGGAGCATAGAACAGCTTCCCAGTTCATGATCAGAGACTTTGGACCCACTCAGGTATCCATAGGTTGGTACCTGTCGAGTGGCACGACTCAGGACTGGTCAGGTCGCTCCATTCTACAAACACTTCTGCGGGTTCTAATAGACACCTACCTACTCCAAATATTAAAATCCAAAGTCCAAATTTAAAAAAAAATCCATCGAGCTCACGTGACTGCTTATGCGATGCCAAATATCTTTTGTGTTTACTAAAAATGCAAAAGAATGGTCAATAGATAATGTTTGACTTAATTATTAAACAGGCATTCTAATTTCATTGATTAGTGTTGGTAGCGCTGAATAAAGAAACAACTTTTTTAACGACTCAATGCACACTTCATATTATCTAAGATGATTGAAATGGTTTCCATGGATGGACCGAAAAAGATACAATATACGAGTACATATTGTTTCAACCAATTATTTCGTAATGCATGAAAATTCAACGAGTTTTCACAATTGAATGCGCTTTTCTCGTATTATCATTGTGTGTATTGCAGAGAAGGCTGCATAGAGTGCTTAGACGTATTGCACTATAGTCTGCATAGAGTGCACACAATATGTAATAAATATGATGCATCATATTATATCTTATATAATGCAATGCATATATGGTATTATTGCACAAAGAAAATTTTCCTGATTGATGAATGCAGAAAGGAAGAGAAAAGCTATTTATAGTATGAACATACCGCTTCATCCTGAGTCACCCGAGTGACACATGTACGTAAAGATTTGTAAGTGTATTTATTTAGGTAGGTTCAGATAATTCACAGCAATGTTCACCAAACACAAACAACAAAACTTGCGACATTGCGTTGTTTGGGTAATTTTTAACATTGTTTATAATACCTACTTATTACAAATAAAGCACTTGTTCCTTATTGAATATCATTATATACATAGATTGTCAGGCGTGTATTCTTAGTTGTGCCTAAGATTATAATAATTTATACAATTAAAGAGCATGTCATTCTGATGGAGTACCTTTACAGTTGTCTCCGTATTTGACTTTAATGTCGCAATATCAGCAATATTGAGCCATGGTTAAACCAAAGTATTTAAAAATGTGAACATGTAACTTTCGACCTGTGAACATGTAAACAAAATATGAGTAAACCCAATTTGAAGAACAATTGGAAAATAAAAGCATCTTTCGTAAAGTTTGTTACGAACAATCTGGATTTAGGAACAATTCATGGGAAATAGCAAAATATTTAGTAATTATTGATCGGAAGGAAGACATGGATAAAAACTTGTGTATTTTTGCGGTATTTTTTAGGTTTTCAGAGAGCTTTTGAAACACAATTGTTTTTATTTTTATAACTCTATTTCTGTCTATATATAGAAAGAGATTTAGTAAAATTAAAGAAATATTGATATAGGGGAAAGAAATAGAATGGTTTCAGAATTATGTAAGCAACAGTCAACAATCAATCAAGATTAAGATTAATTTATCTAATTAGTATCTGGGTCATGATTACCAAGAAACAAATTGCTGAAATATAAGTTACCCAAAATAGAGCAGTAAGGAATATATATGTATATCATCTACCATGGGATACACATATCAAAGTAAAAAATTGTCACAGACATACATAAATACTTCCCTTCACGATTCTGCCAAAATATAGCATCACAACTGCCATTCTACAAATAATTCAACACTCCTCACACACCAACACTAAACCAGCGTTTAATTACGATATACACCAGCACAAAACAAAATCACAAAATCAAATACACTTATCAGAATCTAAATCTCATATGACTAAATTTGGAATTAACTCCTTACAATACATTGCAAATACGCAATACGAGGCATTATCTACTAACCTAAATTTCCAGCAACAAACAAAAAACATTGATCAAATCTCTTAAAGGATATTTTATCAGTAGCATGGTTAATCAGTGGCATATTTAGCAATCTTTCTTTGTAATTCTTGAATATCTTTCTAAATTTATTTATGAAATATTTTTCAACTAACTGTATCAAGTGTGTCTAGTCTCTTATAAAGTCTACGAACTTTTCATTGAACCCCCCTTTAAATTCGTGTACTTGTAAAAATAATTTTCTTTTAATTGTATAATGCTGTCCTTCCCGAAATGAGTTTTATCAAACTCATTGGGAAAAATGTATTATAAATATTATATTATGATTTTTTAATATATTATCACTAAATAAAAACAAAAAATTGTAACAATTGTATCAAATCCGATTGAAAATATGCTGGTGGTACCGCACGGATCGGTATTGGGCCAAATCCTATTTATACTCTACATTCTCTACATAAATGATATAGTAAAAATAATGAGGATGCGGTATATTGGCCTCCGTGCCATCTGAAGATTCAAAAGATTACCTAAGTAAAGTTCAACGGACTTATCGCTGAGGCCGCTTAGGTTTGGCTATATTTTCCCAATACCAGATGAGCGGAGCCGTTCCAATTTTTACAAATCTTGTTATTGACGGCCCTTCGAATTCGAAAATCTTGTTTATAATTATATCTTGTCGGTTTGGCAACATTGGCTTCGTACTCACGGGCCGCATAACGCACTTCAGCCGCTCCCAATTATCAAAAGGGCAACATAAAGTGTGTTAAATAAAAGTATGAGTAACGAGCAGTGGCGGTCCGTGAGTTTTCAGTGAGCTTGAGTGCAAAGATTGAAAAAAAAAACGACGTTACTGATGTTGGTCTAAGAGCGAGGTCGACAGACGTATACACCAGGCTAGGCTTGCATTCAATAAAAGGTCGAAAATAATAGAATCGAATAATATAGACCTAAAACTGAGAATACTCCTCATCAAGACCTATGTATGGAGTATCTTGATGTACGGCTGCGAAACATGGTGCCTATCCGAAAGAGATAAACGGAGACTAGAGGCTTTTGAGATGTGGTCCTATGGAAGACTATTAGGAATTTCCTGGAGAGACCACATTACAAATGAGGAGGTTCTCCAAAGAATTGAAGGAGGAAGGCACCTGCTCAGGACCTTGTCCGAAAGGCGTGCAAGATGGATCGGCCATATAATACGACAAGAAGGCCTCTTGCATGCCATAATGGAGGGTATGACCAAGGGGACAAACTCTAGGGGACGCCCACGCCGAGAGTACCTGGAGGACCTGCTAGTGGACATGCGCTGCTCATCATATGCAGACTTCAAAAGATCCGCACAAGACAGGGAAGAATGGAAGAAAAAAATAAAGGAAATTGCTGCAAACCAATCCCAGGATTGAAACCAGAGAGAGAGACTGATGTTGTTGTAGCTGAAAAAGAATTTTTATTTTTTTTCAAAATTTCACCTTTTTGTATGAAGATCTTAGGATTCTTTCAGTTTGGGGATGCGCCGCATCCATAAATTAAGAATCTTCATACAAAAAGTTGAAATTTTGAAAAAAAAAAAACATTTTCAGCTACAACAAAATCAATAACGTCGTTTTTTTCAATCTTAGCACCCTAGCTCACTGAAAATTCACGGACCGCCCCCAGTAACAAGCTGTGTGCACCCTTTCATACACACCATATTTATTGTTTCGGTGTGTGGCACCTCCATTACTTACACAGTGCTTATTATGATTGGTCAGATTGCCAGCCCTGGATTAATTTGGAGTTAAACTGTTGTCAAACCTGCAGGCAGCATTCAAAGTTCGAATTTGAATTCAAGCACTCATTTCTTGTCGGTCAACCCAGAGCTTGGGCAAACCTCGGGACTGCCTTAGTACGACGAATCAATATTTTTTTAATAATCGCTACGACTGTGGTTTGGGCAAACCTCGGGACTGCCTTAGTACGACGAATCAATATTTTTTTAATAATCGCTATGACTGTGGTTTGGGCAAACCTCGGGACTGCCTTAGTACGACGAATCAATATTTTTTTTAATAATCGCTACGACTGTGGTTTAGGCAAACCTCGGGACTGCCTTAGTACGACGAATCAATATTTTTTTTAATAATCGCTACGACTGTGGTTTGGGCAAACCTCGGGACTGCCTTAGTACAACGAATCAATATTTTTTTAATAATCGCTACGACTGTGGTTTGGGCAAACCTCGGGACTGCCTTAGTACGACGAATCAATATTTTTTTTAATAATCGCTACGACTGTGGTTTAGGCAAACCTCGGGACTGCCTTAGTACGACGAATCAATATTTTTTTTAATAATCGCTACGACTGTGGTTTGGGCAAACCTCGGGACTGCCTTAGTACGACGAATCAATATTTTTTTTAATAATCGCTACGACTGTGGTTTGGGCAAACCTCGGGACTGCCTTAGTACGACGAATCAATATTTTTTTTAATAATCGCTACGACTGTGGTTTAGGCAAACCTCGGGACTGCCTTAGTACGACGAATCAATATTTTTTTTAATAATCGCTACGACTGTGGTTTGGGCAAACCTCGGGACTGCCTTAGTACAACGAATCAATATTTTTTTAATAATCGCTACGACTGTGGTTTGGGCAAACCTCGGGACTGCCTTAGTACGACGAATCAATATTTTTTTTAATAATCGCTACGACTGTGGTTTAGGCAAACCTCGGGACTGCCTTAGTACGACGAATCAATATTTTTTTTAATAATCGCTATGACTGTGGTTTGGGCAAACCTCGGGACTGCCTTAGTACGACGAATCAATATTTTTTTTAATAATCGCTACGACTGTGGTTTGGGCAAACCTCGGGACTGCCTTAGTACGACGAATCAATATTTTTTTTAATAATCGCTACGACTGTGGTTTAGGCAAACCTCGGGACTGCCTTAGTACGACGAATCAATATTTTTTTTAATAATCGCTACGACTGTGGTTTGGGCAAACCTCGGGACTGCCTTAGTACGACGAATCAATATTTTTTTTAATAATCGCTACGACTGTGGTTACACAAATTGGCAAGTGACTCGCCATCTTGGATTTTGACTGGAGGACACACCGGGCTGATGAGAGCCATCGGAGGACATCCGCCTGCCCTGCTACTGGAAGACCCTTTTGACTGGGAGCCAAGCTTCTGCTATCAATTCATCCTCACAATGGATCCTTTGTTGAAAATAGGGGATTTTTTCGACAAAGCCATCCTTCAGCGTCGCACGACCCAACTTGGTTTCAGCTTTCATATTATATTACCCTAGCAAGCCCATAAATTCCAGAAGGTATAGATTTAGGATGTCCTTTTGATTTAAAATATATATTATGTATTTTTATTTTTATTTTAAACTTTTTAACTTAAAGAGTTAAACCTCAAATTATAATATTTTAATTAATGAAGATAATATTAGCGAAAGTCAATCGAAAATCCGAAACAAAAAAATCAGAAAAAGGCGCAGTGGATAGCGCGTCGGCCCGGATTGCCGGAGGACCTGGGTTCGAGTCCCAGATGTATCCGTATCTTTTTCTGATTTTTCTGTTTCGGATTTTCGATTGACTTTCGCTAATATTATCTTCATTAATTAAAATATTATATATTATGTGTTTAAAATACATTATTTTCATTTATAAACATAGAAACCCAATCATTGCCCTTCATTCTTGACATTTAACAACATCTTATCAATATTATTATTTCAATGATAAAGCTATCTAAATTTTATGCATCACAAAAATGATGCAATATTGTTACAGCACCATTCCTACGGTAGAAAGGGTATAAAATCAATTATTGCGACTGTAATTGTCAGCATTTTTGATGGCATCACTGTTTCCTATAATGATATTATTATTATTTGGGTATTCCTTGCATCAAGCAATTAGTTGTGCGTGTGTCATGTTTTGAAATTATGCTGCTTCATCAGTGTGAACCGTAGGCGCAAACCAATTAGCCACAAAGTTTCCACAAACTTTTTCCAAATTAAGTTATGTGCAATGAGTACAATTTCTCATAAATATAGTGTACGGAAATCACTCTATTTCAAAGTACCACAGCATTTTCCAAAAAAAAATGTACCTGTATAAAAATATAAATTAAAAAAATAAATTTATCCAGATGAAGAATCCATCGGTTTCGAAACATGTGTATAATTTTGATTAAATAAACAGCGTATACTTCATTTAAAAAAAAAGCCAAACCCCGACCAACTGCTTAGAAGTTAGAAGGCAACTATTCTGACCATCACACCACCAACTAACTATTTTAAGAACGGCGGCATAAATTAATTATGCGTAACGTAACGTTCTGAAAATATTAAATAAAAAACCATGTATTTTTCAATTCTTTAGAATGTTACGTACTCATATCACACTTAGCGCCAGTTGTTTCACAGAATTTGAACAATTCATCAAATTTCAAAGTTTATTTTCTAGTTCTGTAAAGGTTCTGTTCAAGTTCTGTTATTATAAAATTATTGACCAGTTGTTACATATAATAACAGAACTTGAATATGGAAAATTAACTATGAAATTTGCTAAATTGTTCAAATTCTGTGAAACAACTGTCCTTTAATAATTATTTAAAGATAGTATTTGGGAACACGAAAATAAACGTCAACTCTTATTCGTTTTAATGTAGTCGTTAATAAATTTTACTTGTGTTAATAGATTTTAAACTTAATGATTGTAAATTTATTTTAAAGTTATATCTCGCCACTTCTTCAACTTCTAAAGGCGTTCCGAGTCGTGAAATTTTCTTTTAAGGTTTTTTTAGTTTAAAAATTTTTCTACTCCCCCCTTTTCCTGGGTTAGAAAATTACTCTGACCCTTCCTTTCTATGGATTACCCCCTATGCCCAGGTAGGGCCCGAACCACAGGTTCAGATCCTGAATTCCGCCCTGGCGTCAGTCTAAAAGTAGGTGTCCGTGTTTGCGGCGAAGGGTTGAACTAAAGTATGAGGTGACTTGTGGCCAACGGTATATTCATTTTGCCTTTCTACAAATGCGCAAGCAGTTTCTTGGCGCGAGGAACATAGGAAACTGGGTGATGTCGTTTAAAGCGTTGATCCTTTGATGGAAAGGCTCGAATACACTATTATAGTCACAATATTGATTTCGTACACTTTATTTTTCTCTCTTGACCGCTAAATTAATTATTTATTTACATGTTGGGAGCGGCTAGGTGTGATGCACCAAATATTCTGTTCTGGTTTGGCTCCAAATATTCTTGAAAATGAAATAATAAACACAATAACTAAACACAACCCACAGACTTTGTCACGAAAGGGTAATAAAATGTTCACCGCTGACGATTTGAAGATGATTGCACGAGTCCAACTAAATTTATAAAATTATTGATATTCAAAATACGACGCACCTAAATATACAGAATATTTGTGTCATAATGCGGTTCTGGTAGATTAATAGATTGCGAGAGAAAAGTTGGGCTTGAGTAAACGTTGTCCAGGTGTCCAGATTTGTAAACTACAGGTGAGAAGAAGTGTAGGTTGTTGGCTCTAGTAGGTCCACTGTGCGAGCTTGTATACTGTATAATCTGTACGGTGTATAGGTGCAGCTCCCAGCCTACCCCTCTCTCTGCCTACCGCGCCGTGGATGTCAACATGGATACCTCTAAAATGGTGCCACAGCGAGATTTGCATCACATGGACCAGTTCTCCGATGGTACAATCAGCGGTGACCAGTCTGTGCGTAAAAGTTCTAAATTTCATATTTCACATTTTGTTTTGAAGAGTTTTAATTTTCAATGTACTATCGTTACTTAAATTTAAGTAACGATAGTACATTGAAAATTAAAACTCTTCAAAACAAAATGTCTAGAAATTGTTACATAGTTAATGCCCAAGAAATACAAAAAAATCATATTTCACATTAAGAACTCTTTCATGTTTGTGACAAGGCTGGGGCATTAACCTGCAGCCGGTGTTAACTACTTGTGTTTCACAATGAAAATCTTGTTTAATTCGTGTTTCTTAAATTGTGTTTTATTATTCCACCGATAAAAATATATTCAACGCAATGTGATTTCGTGTTTAACCCAATCTTAAAAATCTAAAATATACTTCTAAACTCCGTAAAAGATTTTTATAACTATTTCTCAACCCGTTCCCGTATATAAAATAAGTACCCGTTTTAATATATAAAGTTGTTAAAGTCCTCTTTTAAAACATAACACGTTAAATTCTGATATCTTCCTTGAAGAACCTGCCCCAATTACTCTATTTAAAAAAAAAATCCATTGATGATGTGTAAGCTACCTTGTGGAATGTGCATCTAGGCAACGTAGATTTAAATTCCGTTAAAGAACTTTTACAACGTATAACCTTTTACAAGTTTATTTGTGTTTCATCTCAATTTTTTCATAGGTAACAAGTAGTATTGGAAACCACGTCTTCGCGAGCTTTGATTGATCGAAGTATCAAAACATGAATAACAATGATCAAATATAAAAAAAGTACAAATTTAAATTCTAAAGATCTCTACGGGGCAACTTTTCAACAGTTCGTGAAAACGACTCTATTTGTTTCTTCTCAACATGGTGATGTTTTAGGCAGCGTACATGTGAATTTTTTACTCAGTTGCCTGCTTTTAATTAGCTTATTACATGAGTCGGTGTGAAAATAATAATCGTGATCGTCTCTTTATCTCTTTATCTTTATCGCAGCAGGAAATCCTACCCTATTAAAAAAATATATGTTTTTTAAAATATTCAGGATAATAAATAATCAAATAAGGATAACACAAGTTTAAATCTAAAAATGAAATAAATTAACACGAAAACGACTCAGATGAATTAATAATGTTGTTTTAATAAAAATTTTAATGTGACTTGTAAAAAATGCTCAATATGATGATTCCTTTTCAATTCTATTTTCCAGAAATGAAATGCAACGTAAATTAAATAAGTAAATACGTTTGCTAATTATATTTTAATCACTGCAAAGTGAATGTCTTCATCGAAATTGTCATTGAAAGTGTAGATTTCAGTCAAATATTTTCTCAGCAGGAATTTTTTCTGTCAATCAGTCAATAGAGTTAATTATTCACTTTGTCCTCGTTATGATTAAAATAGTTAAAAAAAGATGAAAACACCGCACGACCTTCTCAGAGCCTTGAAATTTTCGGTTATTTGTGAAATTCGATGATGATTTCCGGATACAACCCCTCTTGCCAGCGGTGAAATTCACGTTAGTATTGCGCAATATAATATATGATAAATGGAAGAGTATAGGTATAAGTCGCCAAATAATCCGAAACACACCTACACATGCCACCCTAATAATAAATATATTCTTAACATATATTTCTTAACATTCAAACAGATGAGTTTTTCCAGGGGTCAGGTTCAGGTGTCTTGTCATCACGTTTACTAGTTAGATGTTTACACTTTGCAATACTAAAACACAGGGAAAACAAGTGTTTTTAATTTGTAGACTGCGTCGATTTTCCAACAAAATAATAATAAAATAACCCTTTTAACCGTGATGATGATGATAAGTTTCGGATATAATTAACAAACTTGTACCTAAATATTCAAAATCCATTTCCCCAATTGAGTTTATATTTATTGAGCAGTATATAGTTATATTTGTAAGCAGTATATAGCAAATTATGATAATAGTTCAAACATAGAGCTCAGCGAGAGTCAATTTATAAAGATGATAGCAGTGATTGTTGTGGACCATATTTGTTGTCAAAGATAAGAATAACTTATATAGACAACTTTTTACAAAACTAAGTAATTACTCAAGACCTGTTTTTCTTCCGCAGTCTTTCCATATTTTACAATCTCCGCCTCCACAACAGCAGCCTAAGCGATATCTTTCTCTTACCCAGTGGTCACCAACATTTTTTAGAAAAGGGCCGGATTGATTTTTTTGAAAAACTGGGGGGCCGGATGAAAATAAATACTTAAACCGATTTGAATCCAATGAAATCCATGAAAATCATGAAAATTCAAAGGTTTTCTAATATTCTTTTCCAGAAATTTACTAAGTTAGCCAACAAATCCTATATTTGAGCCACTTAGCACCATCCGTTGTAACAGCTGATAGATTCCAGATAAGTTTTAGGTCTAGGTCTAGGTTTTAGGTAACTGATACACATGAAAATAGGTTTTCACCAGTAGTTCTGTCACAGGGCGACGCCTGAGGCCCTTTACTGGCTCGCAAACCTAGATGTCCCTCTCTGACCCCTACCATACGAAAGAAGAAGAAGACCAGCAGTTCTATCTTTCAAACTTTTTAATCGTGCTAGCTCTTCTGTTACTTCCAACTTTTCATTCATGCCTCGGATATAAATTAACAATTGAGCTGTGTAACTTACATCTTCACTCTTATCCAGTGCAATCACAAATAAGAGAAATCTTAGAGTGCAACCGATAAATTTGTAAAGTTCAGGAACTTTTCTTAGAGCTGCTTCTTCACATCAGCGAACCAATTTCAAACGAAATTTTAGAAACAACCTCAAATAGGGAAATCACAGCTAATCACTATTACTATTCCACTTCAAGGTATCACGATAATCAAGCGATATTTTATACTGCAAACTTAGAAAGGCATTGAAAAAAAATCACTATTTAATATATAGTTTAAATAATAATAAAATTAAAAAATGCAATTAAATATTTTCGATTTGTCCTCCGTTTTGCCTGAACTACACTTTTTTATCTTGCCTGCACTACGTTCTTAAAATTTCAACAAATTTATCAAAGTTTCCAGGGGAATTTCCGAGTAACAAACTTCTGGTCGCCTTCAATACCGAATTCTCCGAAAACACAGAAAACTCTGGTTATCTCAAATACCCAACTTTGGGACAACTGCCTTGAATTGACACCCAAATAATAATGAAATTAATATATTCTGTATGAATTATTTATACGCAGAAATCGGGGATTTTGGAGGGCCAGATGAAATTCTTTGGCGGGCATGTTGATGACCACTGCTCTAACCCATGGAATGATTTTAATGATTTTATTATTCATGAAGGAGAATTTCATATCAAGTCTATTACTGTTACATATCTGTTTCTAATTGGTACAATAGACACAAGAATTGAAAACATCTTATAATGCATAAAAATATTTACTATTAATATTGTTAGTATGACAAGTTTTTTCTAATTACTTTGTGAGTGATTGAGGAACTATAAAATTAAATATTTTAAATTTCAATTGTTTTGAAATAATTCATTCTTAATATAAGGAATGAAGCTTGACCCTCAACTATTATAGAAAACAGTTTTTATGCCTCATAGTTGGATACTTTTGTTTATTGTTTACTTTGCTAGAAACAACGTCAAAACATTAAAATGGCAGGTGAAACCAGTATGTTTAAAATAAACAAACCGAAAATATGTATGTTATGTGTCATATTGTCGAAAAATATTTTTTGGTAAATTTTTTAAATAAAATCACCAAATAGATAGGTTGATGAATGATTCATAAAATCCACGAAAGTGACCAATACATAGTTACCTACATACAGACAACCCCCCTTACTTATAATCATAAGGCGATCCGCTCACTGAGGCAACTGAAAACTGCCAACTGGCAACTGTCTTTGTATGACAATGTGATAGCCCGCACACTTCACAATCACACAAAATGGTATCGCAAGCGGTGACTCGCGACTTATACTGCTGATTGCCGTGGCCGGCCGTTGCTAGTTGCCAGCTATCAGCTGATTGTTCTTCGTCTATGGTTAAACAAGCTTTTTGATCAATCAAGACATAGAAACCAGCTTTTGTTGCCCCGTCAGCGGAGCCCCTAACTAATATGCGTCGTCTTACGTCGTAACAGTGAAAAACTTGACTTATTATCATTGCGCGTGTATGGTTAAAACGGCTTTAAACCAGGTTTAAGGTCAACCTCACAAAACCAAGGATGAGTCGGCGGATACTGCAATTATAAGAAAGACCATGTTCAGAAGAAGCGCGATAGCGTGAGCATTTTGGGATTCAGACCTGGAATATGGACTTGGATGAAGTGGTCGTTTTGTGGCTGGCTGGTCGCTCCATTGCACTCGATACATCCGTTCTCCCTGCAATTCGCGCTTAAACTGGACGCAACAATGGAGTCTGGCGTACTACGCGCGAGTTACGCGCGTAATCGCGATGACCCCTAGGAGACGACCAACTACAATGGTAGTGCAGTGAAATCATGACTATACCTACAGATGCACTGCAATGTGAGCATGTAGAGCTATGTTTTTGAAGTTTTGGATGCATTTTATTACTGTCCATCATATTTCCAAAGTAAAAAAGTTGATATTGTAGAAGCCTGTCAATTATTTCATATACAAATTTCAATATTGTTTTTGGTTTTGAGATATTTACAAAATATTACCCGTCTTCTAAGGGTTTTAACGCAATGTATTGGCGCCTAGGACCTCGCCTACGCGCGTATGCTTACGCGCGTAACGATTCGCGGCGAATACGCTCTTTCTGAACAGGGTCTAAGGGGGACATCTTTATTTAAATGATATTTTTTTAAAGTTGATTGAATTGACCTTTCATGAGTTTCGCAGTATATACAGATATATATAGAAAAATATATTATTTTTTTACATTAACTCCACATAGGGAGGCCTTGAGGAAAACAATTTCCCTCAGGGCCAATATGTATATCCAAAGACCAGTATATTTTTTACCATATATATTTTTTACCATATATATTTAATTTGGGAGGCGGGATGGGTACCGCCGCCCCGGGAACCATTTATTGGATAACCAACACCTCTGCCATAGGTCACCCCAAGTGGTTCGCTACGTTTGGAAACTTAGCAGGGGTGCCCGGGTTCATGGGGTTCATTGTCTAGGTCTTGGCGGCGGATGATCTAGACACACTGAACCCCAGATTCCTACCCAACCCTCATACCTTTTTCCTTCCCAGAACTTCCTCTCCTTCCTTTCCTTAAAAATACCCTCCACACAGCATCCCCAAAGATGACATAGGCCCTGAGGGAAATTATTTTCCTCGGGGCCTCCTGTGTGGACCTAATGTAAAAAAAAAAACACGATTTAAATAATAATATTAATGAATATATAAAAAAAATAAAAAATAAAAATGGAGTTCTACAAATTAAACTTGATAACAATAAATCAATTTTTGGTTTTCCACCGTATGAACCTGTTGGCCCAAACATACGGTGATTAATTATTGTAATTAAGAAGTTCTATTAAATTTATACAAATTATTAGAAAGTTTTACAAATTGCAGCGATTTTAGAAAAAGATTAAGTTTATTCATTTATCGGTTTGCCAGCAGGCTGCTTGAGGCCATGTGTTTTTTTTCTTGCTGATGGGAATGCTAGCAAGTCCGCATCCTATATCTACTTCTTAACAAACCAAAATTTCATCACAGTGCGCAGATTACTTTGAAATATAATTAAACTGTAGACACTTGAAAATATTGCATACGTATATAGCAGTGGCGGTCCGTAACTTTTCAGTGAGCTTGAGTGGTAATATTGAAAAATACGACTGTATTGATGTTGTTTAAGCTGAAAATATTTTATTTTTTTCAAAATCTGTATGAAGGATTATTTCAGTTAGACGAAGCACGGCATCCCGAAACTGAAATATCTTCGTACAAAAAAAACAAATTTAAAAAAAATATATATTTTCAGCTACAAACAACATCAATAGTGTTGTGTTTTTCAATCTTACCACTTTAACTAACTGAATGTTCACGGACTGCCACTGGTATTTACCCAATAATTATTATTGGGTAAGTAGATACTGAAATCGTCAAACCTGGCAAGAAATAATCTATGGTTTATATTATTTTGTACACAGGTCGCGCAATTACCGAGGGCCTTACTAATAAACGCGTTTTAAATTTTACGCAACTGATAAACTAAATAAGCATTTGTAGATTAAATGGTAGGTAGACTGTTCTGTGATATTTTAAAGACATTTATTATATTATAACATGACGCCCTCCGCTGTCGACTAGCAAACCAGAGGTCGCGGGTTCAATCGTTTTATTAAATAAATTTAGTATTTAGTATATTTGCGGCACGCTCCAGCGTATACTCTCAGTATCGCTCTGGTGTAAGACCACTATTAAGAATTGAAACTAAGCTTGAAATGACTTCAGCTGTGTTTGGTAACCAGATCTGAATAATCAGGTTCATCCCCGCCTTCCTCCTCCCCATCTCCTTCCCCACCCGACTACCTTCAGCCTCATAACATTCCCCAATTAGGGATACCATATTCTCACTGGCTCCAGACATACCTCTAGACATAAGTGTTTCGTTGTGTATTTATTGAGGATGACTTATGAAAAAAAAAATTATAATATTTAAAAATCCAGACTTTATTTACGACTTGACACAATGGGTATTATTACTCTGAGAGAACCATAGACGACAATCAACTCACAAGTAGTTCTTCACTAGTGATGTGCAACACTTTACATAGTGATGCGATAATAAGTAGGTCGTGCAATTAGAGTCAACCTAAAAAACACAAACTGTGGATTGTGTGTATTGGTGAAAATATACCTACGTATACACTTCCTTTCAGCTGAGAAATAGCCTTTTGTCTTTTTTACTCCTTTCGATTGTTTTTTTTCCAGAAAGAAACAACTTCAAAAAACACATTTAAAAAAAATCGTTTTGTGCTTAGGCATCCGAAAAGTTTTCCAGTAGGTTCTTTTTAATACCTTATAGGATAGACCAGTTAAAAATTATGGCATTTTATAATAATTGTAGGATTCGCAAACCTGAAAGTATTTAAAAAAATATATACATTTGCCTCAGAATCATCCAAAAGAAAAAAAATAATTTTTTGAATTTTAGTTAACTTGAAAAATTACTTATCTATCCAAAGACACGTTATATTCATTCTAAGCGAACAAAAAATGTAGTACCGCTTATGAACAGGGTAGCCATTTAAAAAAATATGTCCGTACGAATCTAACAGCTGTATAAATGGTTGTTCCAAGTTTGAAAATTAAAATTTCAATGATTTTTTTTACGAGAGATGGGAAGGCTGATGGGGATATTGAAAGAAGGGTAAATGCAGGTAATTCCATTAATGGTGGACTCAATTCTGTTAGCGCCAACAAAAAGCTGTCCAAAGAAGCGAAGCTGGCAGTTCACAATGGAGTGCTGGTACCTACCCTGATGTATGGCAGTGTAGCATAAAACTGGCAGAGAAAGGATGAAAGTAGACTGAATGCCGTAGAAATGAGATCCCTGAGGCGTATGTGTGGTAAAACCATGTATGATCGTGTGAGGAATGTGGAGATCCGAAAAGAATGCAAGGCCGATGTGAGCGTCATAAGTAAGATTAAAAAAGGGACGCTTAGATGGTTGGACATGTACAGCGAATGAATGAAGAAAGGAGTGTCAAGAGAATATATGATGCGAATGTGAATGGTAGAAAAAGTCGAGGACGCCCGAGGAAGACATGGCACGATCAAGTGAATCAAATACTTGAGTCGGGCCATGTCAAGAGTCAGAATAATAGAAGAGCATGTATGATAAGATGTATGAATGTGAATGAGGCGAGGAGTGTATGCCAAGACCGGCGGTCCGTCCTCTCTGCCTACCCCTGCGGGGAAACGGCGTGGTGGTTGGTTAGGTAGTTGAATAATTTTACCCAATCGCATAAATTCCATTTCAAATCATGCCCCCATGCACCACGCGAATTCAAATATGCTGGATCCACTCAATGCATCTGTGTGAGTACTACATACTGTATTCGGATCAACCATCCATACAGCTTGCGGTGGCATAAAATATTTGAAACCAGCAAACAATCTGGTTTTAAATACTATGTCTTTTCTTGGTATATTACTTTAGGGCTAGTGAACTAACGAACGAGATTTCACTCTTAAATTGAAAGTGATTTAAATCGAGAGTTGGCAATCATTGCAGTTACCTGATTCCTTACCACAAGCCATACGAGTGTACAGTTTGCTATGTAATAGGTTCCTACCGTGAATTAAAATGAACTAAAGTGTGAACGTAAACCAAGTCAAAATGTGTTTTTGGTGGTTCCACGATAACTCAACAAAGTGGCGATTCAACCTTTAAGAATATTCATTAAAATTACGTTTTTTTTAAATAGCCCGTTACCTAAACTAACGTAACCTATTTAACCTGAAAAATAAAAAAATAATAGGAATGAGTCGATCAAAATTTTTGTGATATTGCTAATTAACTGAAATAACTTAGTGGCCACTGATGAGAAAAACCGATAGAATGGTGTTTGGTATGCTCGAAGTAAATGTTTGAACATTATCAAGCACCGAAATTCTTTATTAACCCCTCAGATTAATTTGTCCGCTTTTGGGAATAACTCATAGAAATCATCAAATCATCGTGTCTCCCTTAATATCGCAGTGAATCGTTAGAAAGGAAAAAAAACTAATTATCGAGTTATTCGAAATGAATTAAAATATACATCATTATGATACCAAACTTTCCGACGACAATTATTAAAAAAAAAAAAGACACTTTGGGAACTTTTTATTAATTATTTTTATATGTAACGACAAAAAAGTGAGGCGATGATAACATTAACAGTACATTTGTCTAATAAATCAGGTTTGTTTTTTTTCGTTATCAATATCTGGAGTTTGAAAAATATAAGGTGAAGCATTTTTAAAGGTTAAAACTCCTTACTGCAGACAGTTGTTAGTTTTTTGGTATATTAAAAAGTGTTAAATTTATTTGGATTTTATTGCGAAGTGGATATATATTGACCTTCTGACAGAAAATGCCCGTGGCCTGAGAGGTTAAAAACAGATAATCAATTCCATTGGCCTTTCTGGAGCATAGAGGTCAACAGGCAAATTGGCGACCAGTTTTCATTCACGTCAGATGGTATCACACTTTTTAGGCCTTTCTGTTCAGTTTTAGTAGCGTAGACATAATTCGATTATTATTACGAGTGCGTATAATTATTAGTTGGCAAGAATGACGGACCTGATTAACCTGTTTAAATTGACATTGCCAAGCAGCGGTAAAATCTAAAATTTCCAAGCCTCAGTAGCCTTACATATATATATTTTAATCACAGCTGGTATCGGAAACAATCCGTTATCAGCCATCCATAATTTATTGATATAATAACGTTCTAGCTGAACAACTGTGCTGTAAGTAGGTAGCATAGACATATGAATATATCATATGTCTATGGTAGGTAGGTACTTCGTCCATTCCTACTCCGCAAGCGCAAAACCAAATAACTATCAGGTTTTTCTTTTACTCTGAAATAGTTAAATGTTCGGGCAAATTGTATATACTACCTAATCCTTGCTTCCAAACGGATACAATACAATACAATTGCCACGAGGTATTTCAGAATCTTATTATTTGTTTTACGTCTCTTTTATTATTTTTCTCTCGCTTCGCACGTTGGAACTCTTGGATGGTTTGGGCATGTAGAGCGAATGGACGAATAAATTAGCGTAAGGAGAATATATGACGCAAGTGTGAATGATATAAGAAGTAGGGGACGCCCGAGGAAGACATGGCACGATCAAGTGAATCAGATACTTGAGTCGGGCCATGTCAAGAGTCAGAAAAATAGAAGAGTAAGTAATGAAAACTATTTTTCTATTGCTTTGCAGGTTTTTATTTCTAATTCGATCGGTTCTCGTAATAGCGGGGAAAGGTTAAGCCATTAATTTAGACTCTTTATTTTTTTAAGAAATACAAACAATCCCGGGTTCCGAATAGCCTGTTAATTTTATTAAAACTCCAACTGCTAACATTATAAGCGCAAGCTGTTACTTGTGCGATGATGGATATAGTTAGCAAATGAATTGAACCAGAGATATTACAAAAGTTTGTAAGTTCTTAGGGTAACAGAGGTGCACTATTGTTTTTTTTTTGTATGAGATTTTAAGTTTAGTTCTTCGATTGAGTAGGATTTTTAAGACGAATTGCAAGATTTTGGTGGCTAATGGTAAATAATAAATGTAGTATATAATAAAACCCGATATCAATGAATGATATCGGGTTTTATTATTTATGTAATTATATATTTTAATCACAGAATCTACCAGCACCCAAAATTACACAAGTTAAATTAATAAAATAAAATTTATAAATAAATTAATTGAAAACAAATCAGTTCGAATACACCTTTTATATATTCAACATTATCTAATTGTTTCGAAACCAAAGGTTTCTTCGTCAGGATAAGATGAAAATAAATAAAATTAACAAAAGACAAACAAGTAGGTATAGACAAATATGAACTATAGTAAAAAAATATTATATGGAGTGGTGATTAATTACTTAAAAATATCATAAAACAATTATGTGAAATTAAAAATTAAAATTATTTTAGAAACGGAAAAAATTGCATTATAGTCTAAATAACAAAAATAAATTATTATAAATGTAAATTTTCATATGAAAATAAATTTAAGAGATGGCTATTGAAAAAAATGGTTATTAATGATATTTAATTGACACTTTACTCTTTTTCTAATTTCTAAAATTTCTGAGTCATCTAATTGTAAATCTATTGAGTTTATGTGTAAATTTTTTTACACTTTATTTATATCAAAAGAATAATTAGTTTTTAAAATGTGGTTGGAAAATTCAGAATAATAATTATTATTTTAACATCTTAGATGTTCCTAAAATTTCTAGGAGTCTTCCCTACATAAAAAGTTACAAATTAATTTATAAACCCCAGATTTGTCAAAAAAATCACCCTTGTCATTGTAATTTAATATATATTTTTTTAAATTGGTTTTGAGTATAAAAAAGCTGGGTGGATATTAATCTGGCACGTTTTTAATTATTAAATTTGAAGTATTATTATTTAAAAATACTATTTTTCTCCAATTATTTTCGTTGTCAACTGTGTTTGGATAAATAAATAAATAATAAATATGTTTATACAATTACAGCCTTACTAAAAAAAAAACACTCCGCGGCCGTTAAACGGTGTTTTTGTGAATCTTTAGATTTGGCAACGCCGTATTTTACTTGTTTAAATTGGAGTTTTCATAATAATCCGCTAGGTGGTGTGATTGATGCGCCTGCGCATTGCTTTACGGCTGAAAAAAAATAGCGGCAAATGCGGAAAAAAGTCGGTCGCGAATGTGTTTGTGATTAAGATGATTTTTTCGTTAATGATTTCAATCCTTGACTAATTCGCACTTATATTCATGTTCTCAATATATCTACTATTAATTTGTGTTGTTTTTCGTTAGTTTAAGTCAAATTGTGACACAAAAATCGTGTGTTCTAAATTGAACTGTCAGAAAATGGTTCTATAGGTTATATTCAGAAATAATTTGCATTTTAAGATCTTTATTTTATTATAAATTCTTGAAAGTGATGTTTTTTGGTGACAAAAATGTCTAATACATATTTTAGTAAACGTATCAAAGAAATGAATGTCTTAAGATATGCAAGCAATGTATTCAAACGTGAGTTTTTTTATTGTAAATTTTTGGGAATGAAAAGCGAATTTCAAGATTTTTTTATTGTGTGAAGGAGTAAAAAGTGAGGTGACAGATTTATTTCAAAATCATTAAATAAAAGGACTGTGTTTTTTGAATTTTGAATTTTTCCAAATATTTCAATGTTTTAATAGAAAGTCTTTGGGGTAAGTGAGTTTTTTTTTCAACTTAATGTTTGAAGCTTAAAATACTACAGTTTTTAAACACTTACGTATATTTTAGATATGAAAATCTTAAAGGTAATTAAATTTTGGTTCTAAAATGGTATTTGTTTTTACGACATCTCAAAAAATAATAAATATATAGGACATTAAAAAAAATTCGAAATTCGTTGAAAATTACAAATGGAACAAATATATACAACAGATAAACTACCCTCCTTGGCCGTGTAAGCAATGTACATATCTTTCCATGAACAATTTTTTGTCAGTTCTTAATTAGTAAGTATTCTTCATACATGGTTGTTTGACCATTGTAAAAATTTTTCAGAAAGTTTATTAGTAAGGCTGGTAAAATACGACGTTGTCAGATCAAAACCATATATTTTGTTTAGTAAGAATTTGAAAAACGAAATGTACAGACTTTACACAACGTGCTACCGTGCACCGTTTAACGGCCGCGGAGTGTTTTTTTTTTAGTAAGGCTGATAGTGTATACGAAGTGATTTGTTTTCATTTAACTAAAAATGGCGCCACAAAGGGAATTTGCGAAGACTGAAGAAATAATATATAAAATATTTATCTCATGCAAAACAAATTTTAATTTAATTTTAAACAAATTTTATTTAATTTTAATCCTTTATTTTTACTATCCGCAATATTCTCACATGAGTCTCTAATCTAGTCTATAAACGATCGTAAAAATAGTGCTAATTAAAAACCCGTTAGTAAAAGTATTTTTAACTAAAATCATATGCCGAAACCATAAAATGTGTATTCATAATAGTAATAAACTTGAAATAAATATTATGTATTTGTTACGGAAAACCATAAAATATTAAATAATAACCTATTCCATAGACAGATAAATCGATAAACAGTTCACGACATAATTTGGTCATAATTTTCTAATAAATATTCAAATATGAGAGACACAATTATAATCATTATTATAAATATGTAGGAATATTAAAATCTGTAAAGATATTAATGCCAACAATGGAGATAATATTGCTTTGTGACAAATTGGTAGACGATAAGGACGATTTTCTACCTATTAGCCACTGGAGCGAATTAGGTTCAAATTTGGATCGCTTTTATTTTTCTGCGATTGATATCGGTCCAAAATTGGACCACATTTAACGAACCTACAACTAAGGATTAGACGGTGAAATCTAGCTGGATTCATTAGCTTTGAACCGCAGTAAACAGTTTTTATGTTTTAATATTAATATTTTGAGGAATGATATTAATTAAATCGAATGGCCAAACCCAAAACCGAACACCAATCGCTCGAGTGGTAAGAAGATATTGTTCAAAGTAAGGCATTTAAAATACGTACATTGACAAAAATTAATTTTTCTTGTGAAAATTTTACTTTTCTTGACACGATGGCTAATCCACAACTGAGAAATGTTTTTTTCCACAGAATAAAAAAAATTCGGATTTTAAATATCATAAAACCTACTAATATCGGTTGCGAGCCTGTCTGAAATTGTAAGTCAAAGTCAAAACACGCATTCGAGAACAGAAATCCAACAAGGCCACGGGGCTGGATGGTATCCAAGTAAAATTTTATTATCACGTTTAGAGAACAACAACTTTATGAGAACATTTGTATAATATATGTTTTTTCTACAATCTCAGTATTTTCACATCCACTTTTCCTCATTATGGAAACTTACTTAGTTAAGCCCGATTCACAAATCAGAGAATAAAACAGAACTACAAGCAAGCAATGTTAATATTTCATTTGTCTGATTAAATTAATATTTTATTTGAAACGGTACCTATTTCGAAACAATCATGTTAGTACCCTCCTTAATTTTGTGTGAGGAAAAATGTTTTTTAAAAGTATCTCTGAGAAATGTCAAAATGTGAAAATTCTAGCTTGAATCATAGTTTTAATTCACTTTTATTATGTTAATTTTTTTTCTCAGGTGTTCCATTAACAATAATTTCCCGTTTTTTATTTATGCATTAAGAAAAAAGCTAACCTTGAATTGCAAAAAAATGTCTAATAAAGCGAAATTTAAATAATATGCAAATGAGATAAAGAACAGGTATCTATTTTATTTAGTTCCTTGGCCATAAATCTCTATTTATTGTTATTTCTCGTTATGGTTAATAGCGGAGGGCACGAAATCAGTATTAAGCATGTTACGCACGAGGAATACGAGTATTATATATATATCTCATCTATCTATGGCGGACATCGGGCGTGCGGTGAGGATTTGGCGTGTAAACAAATCCACAGTTTAATTCCGAGATTGATGAAATTTTGCACACTTGTACTTCAAAACAAGGGAAAGGTCACTGAAATTTCTAAAAACTTTGCGAAAAGTCCGGGCACTTCAGCTAGTATTGGAATATACTTCGGTAACGACGGTTTGGGGATGTGTGGCGAGCGATATCGTGAGATTGGCCACGCCCAAATATATGCCCTGTGTCTGTGTAGCAAGATTAATTATTACATAATTACAGCTCAATCAAAAGCTTTCGATTGAAAAATTTGGTTTTGTAAATCTGTCTAATTAAAATGATCAGTTTGATTTTATTAATAAAGGTAGGTACTTACGGAGTTATATTGCCAAAAAATAATGTAATTCAATAGTTTTTTTTGGGATTTATGCTTTATTTCACAACCTTCGGATATGTTAGGGCTTATAACACACCTATACCGTAGAAACAAAGGAAGAGATGGTGAGGAGTCTGTGGAGCTACGACCAAACTGCACGCACTATCCGCGGGCCATTGAAAGATATGCGTTTGATATGTTGGTAGAAAGGATGTAATGCCGCCGTGCGTAGATACGGTTTATAGGTAAAAAATGTGACAACACTTGTGTGCATGCGGTTTCATACGAATAATGGTTCATGGCTCATCTCCATTTAAAATAATACGGTTTTTAAGAAATTTGTTTTTATAAAATATAAAAATAGTTACATGTATTTCAATGAACATTTCATATTCATAATTTTATGATATGCTCTCATAAAAAACTATGCTTGTGCTTTGGGAAAGGTGTTACTTAATTAGTTATTAAGAATTGTTACTGCAATATCATTACTGTTATTGTTTTTTTTTAATGTTTCTATTAATCATGATTTCACTGCTTTGTGCCATATATGAAGGTTTTAATATTATACCGTTATTTTAGGGTGTTCTTGGAGAAAAGATATTTAGAGGATAAAGCAACCCTTAAAGGTAGATCGTTAACTCTGCGTTGGAAAGAAAACCATCCTAACTTTTTTCCGTTCAGCCGATTGCTGAAAATTTTGTAATTTCCACACTAAGAAATCCTTGCGTAGTACGTTTGGTCTATTCCGGCACATTGAAGGCTGTATAATATACCGAATTAATGCCTGATATTACTGAATAAGCCCACTACAGTGTGGGTGCCCCTTGCATACAAGTCATGTCATGTAAGGTCGAATGGCTTGGTCATGCATCTAAGGTCAATGGTTTAATCCTCGTAGAGGCCCCTTTATATAATAATAATAAATGTTTAGAGTAATTTGCGATAGGCCGGATATTTTGTAATTGATTTTAATTTTGAGTTTGCGTTTCATGTTTACTAGGTTCTGTTCTGTTAGAGTTTTTTTTAGAATTTTGGCTCCTTAGCTGTTTTTCGTAAATAATGTAGATCACTGAAAAAAAAATACAAAACCCCTGATTAGATTACTGTTCTAATCGAGTAATATGTACCTATACATATAAGTGAGGTGCCGTCGCTATATTCACTCGTCGGGTAGTGTCGTATATTCATTTAATTTTGAGTCTAGAGTCTAGAGGTTGAGGTTTCACTCTGGGCGGATGAACGGATGTAGCAAGTAGGAATATTGATTTCCAAATTCTCAGCTCCGAAAAACGGCCTCCTCCGTTTGCGCCTGGAGTGACGACTCTCCCAAAATACGTACGAAAAAAGCTTTGTTGTAAAGCCCCAACTGATCTTAGTTGTCAGTAGCCGTAGCGATGCCAATCGGAGAGTTGAGTGGAAGGAGGTAAGGAAAAAGAAAATTAAGAAGTAACTGGCTATTTTGATTTGGTTACCAAACATAGCTAATAGGTACCATTTCAAGGAACGTTTCGATTTCAAATGGTGGTCCTTTACCAGGCTCACAGGCTAGGTACAAGATTATAGTGTAAATGGAATTTGTGATTTATGGCGTTTTATTCATAATGTATTTATTATACGAGCAATAGACTGAATAATAGGTAATAATTGGTTGTTTTCCAACCAGTTTTGACAATAAAGTTTAATGATTCGTTACTTAGCATATTAATCGCGAGGAATGCTCGTTTGAGTCGAGAATCTGCCGATTCATCAAAAAAATCGGACTTTACCCCTAACCCCGCGAGGACCGGACACACAGGATTGTGATACGTTGAGAATTATTGATATTCTGATGAACCGTATTTCCGCATTTCAGCGGTTAAATCATTTTGAGGTCGTTTGGTTTTTGAGATGAGTAGATAACTGTTTTCGGCAACAAATTATTTATATCGCGTTTGTATTCCTGACAAATTATACAAATCTCCATTTCCGCGATCATCGGTTAATTTATCTCTGTACGGGCCATACGTCATTCCTATGTCTACCCACGTTAAATTATCGTGAAAACAAGCTTATGTGTCCAAGCGGTTAAAAAGTCAGTTTACAATAATAGCATCTTAGCTGGTGACCTTGGTGAAATACCACCATTAAATGCTTGCTTTAAATGACTTTAGCTCTTTTTAGTGGCATCGTACATTTGGTGATAAGCGTTAAAAAACATAAAAACTCCGACACCATAAATCCAGGCAATAAAAGCATTCAACAATATTTTACTTGATACAAAAAATCAGGAAAACCAAAAAAATCTGAAACAAAATTAAAAGATGGATTAAAGAACAAATATTATAACAAAATGATGGCATGAAATAATAAAAAATATTCACATAACTATAATTTTTATAAAATATACATCATTTTTCACATTCGTACATCGTAATATAGGGCGATTTTTTTTTCATTCCCGCATTTATGTATTTTATTAAAATTTATTACTTCTTTTTTGTATTCTTATTGGAATTCTTGGAAATCTATTTTGTATTTTTCTTATTGGAATTTGTATTGTAGAACGGGGGCCTCTGCACAGGTAAGCCATCCAGTGAGGCCCAAATTATAAGATTACGTTGTAAACAGGCCTGGCCAACCCAAATTGAACCACCCATTGACGGCTTAAAATTAAATTATTTGTTATATATATTGTTTATTTAGTCCAGATTTTGGTTTAGCATGTTAAAAAGGCAATTCTTTTGTATTTTAATTCCGGGTTGCTACCTCCTTACTTTATTTATTAATTATTATTACCCGCCCTACTGGGCATTTACATTCTACTTTAATAGTTGAGTATCACAGTTATTTTAAATACTTCAAAATTAAAACAACAAAGAAAACATAAAACACAGAAAAAAATAATACGTTCAAACAAAAGCATATAATAAAATTTAATACATTGGTAAAAATGATAAGAAGTCTCACATAAATAGATATTAAGTGTAAACAAAAATTGCAGAAATTATATACGTCTATTTGTGTCTCTATATATAAAAGAATTGAAATAAACAATATTTAAACTGATTATTTTTAAGGTGAAATATATATGTTATAAAGAAATAATCATCTTCCCAATGGTTACTGAATTTTTCTTTTTTCTTCAACGAGTTTCCTTTTCTTCGAAATCATGTTTAACGGCTAAAAAATAAATTTATTTATTTATTCATTTTCAACGCCCTTACGGGCTTTTACATAGTAAGTGTATGATATGATATATACAAAGACACAATGTTTGGATAAAAAAAAGATCAACTTAAAATATGAACATTACATAAATAGTAGGTATGAAGGTAAATAAAAGTGAAAACAATATATTATAAAAAAAAACGAAACAGAAACCATTTTTTCAATTGTAGACAGTTCAAATGTACCAATTATCACTAAAATAAGTGCACCTGTTTAGCTGTGGATATGCAACTTATACGATCGTTAGTGTGAGTATATCTAAATACTAACCTGCACTGATTGGTCCTTGTTACGCGATCGGACAAGTTGCGTATCCAGTGCTCTACTAATTCCAAAAAGAAAAAAAAAAGGTTGCACATATGACCGCGAGCCGCGGACGATCGATCAAAATAAAGTCGAACATGCACAGTAAAAGGTTTCAGCTTTGCAGTCTACTTGTAAAAATGATGCTATTTCTTATGTACGTACATAATTTTATACATATGTGCGAGCTTCGGGCCAAATTTAAGAAGGGCAGCATGAAAAGGCTTCGCAAAAGTCAGGCACGTCTCTTAACACCGTCTCTCTTATTTGGAAAATGTGTATAAATAACTATTATTGTTTTTCAAAAGCTATTTATAATAATTTAAAACCTTAAAAATTACATTTATTAAAAATGAAAAAACAAGTAAATGTAAAAGAGTAGAGGCATGTACCGAAAGAGTTATGTTCAATGAATACCAACATTATAAATTCTGCGCAGAAACTTAATTGAAATTTTTTAGACTATTACGTCATACCAGGAAAAAATGTATTGGATTGTGCCTAAATCTTAAATTTTCAAATGTTTGACTTCTATAATATTAAATTTGGTAGGTGTAATAGTAAACTAGAGTTTAATTCTCACGTGGGAGCATGTACCTACCTAGTTTAAAATTCCTTATTTACCCGTACAACATGAATAAATAAAGCCTACAGTTCATATTGAAATACTCGAAATTACGTTAATAATCGTTATGAGTTGGAGCCTACCAGCTGAGGTAACTGTGGTGAATGCTTGTTTTGTGATATGAGATCGATAACTCCAAGTGGGTCGCTCCGTTTCGTGACTTAGCAGGGGTGCCCGGATTCATGGGGGTGAGGTTTGTCTAGGTCTTGGCGGCAGATGCGTTTGCCCACCTACTAGGTGGTGGGCTGAATGAATAAAATTATCATTTCTACTTTAACCATTCTGCATAGGTAATGCCTACTCCTACACACGAGAAACTTATGTGCTTTTTGGCAACCTGATTAACAAAATTGGTTATAAATGTTGAAATTATGTTTGAGAAGGTCACACCGAGGGAATACGGAAATTGTTATGCTAATTATAAAAGGATCGACATCAGGGTCGAAGTAATACATATAAGTAACTAGCTGACGCGCCCACGCGTTGCTGTGGATAATGAAACACAACGCCGTCTACTGGATGGTTACCTAACCTAGATAACCAAGTCTATCAAAAACTTATGGAACTTTAAAATAATTTCAAACATTTAATGAATATTTAATTCGCAATAATAAATATTGCAGACAATAATCGAGATAAAAGCTATCCTATGTTTTAGGTTGGACCAAATTATAGACAGTAATCCAAATTTCATTAAAATCGGTTAAGTAGTTTCGGAGTACCTTGGACGAATATTGTGACGGGAGATTTGTATAAAGAAGATATTACTTGCTAGTAGCTACCTAAATTCATTTTGAAAATGTTAAGTCTAGAGGCGTTTAAATAATAGTTAATCAAACAGTATCATTTTGAAACTGCATGAACAATGTAATTTAACATTTTAGTTTTCTATACCAACCAGGAACTTGAAATCTAGTCAATTAATCAAAAATAATATCATAGCAGGTGTGACGAATGATTTATTCGATTTTTAGGTATTAAGTTTTTTTTTACATTAACTCCACACAGGAAGCCCTAAGGAAAATAATTCCCCTCAGGGCCTATATCATCTTTGGGTATGCTGTGTGGAGGGTATTTTGATGAAAGGAATGAGAGGACGTTCTGGGAAGGAAAAAGATATGAGGGGCAGGTAGGAATTTGGGGGTCGGTGTCTCTAGGAATGACAAACATATGAATGCATCCCTCCCACTGCGGTGCAAGGCGATGTTTCGGGAGAGTCCGGCTGCAGAGATCAAAGGGTTTCCCTTAACCAGTATCTCCCGATCCGGCCTGCCACGCAGCTGGCGGGCCGATGCATACAACGCCAGGACCTGGACAAACCTCACCCCCCATGAACCCGGGCACCCCTGCTTGGTCACCAAACATGGCGAACCACTTGGGGTACCTACGGCAGAGGTTTTGGTTATCCAATAAATGGTTCCCGGGGCGGCGGTACCCATACTCGCCTCCCAAATTGAAAAATTCTAAAGACTTTGAAAAACTCTTCTTAACAATCTTCTATAAAAAATATACATATATGGTGCAAATGAAAATTCAAAAAACAATATTAAATAAAATTAGGGAAAACCGACTATTTTTGGATGAATATCCTTACATGTATATTCTATATATATATCATTACGTAGGTACTGCAAATGTTTTTTATTCTGCGTAAACATATTCGAACATGAACATTATGGTTCTTAGCCAGGCAGTTAGCACGGGAACGCAGTTACAGGTACGTCTGGACAAAGGCTGGGCGAATTTTTGCAAAAAAGGACGACAATTCACGGCCGATACTGATTGATTCAGAACAAAAGTTAACAGACATTAAATGACTAGAAGGTATAGTTTTTCCTATTTTACTTAAATTATTTTCAGCAATAACCAATAAAAATCAATCTCACTATCAGATCATCCCATTTATCGCCATATTTTATACAAAGTATTTAAAATTATTTTTAATATTGGACAATATGAACCAAACACGAGCATTATCTCCATCTACTTCCATTAAACAACATAAATTACCTTATTATTATTGTCTAATCTCCCTCTTTGCAATTGTAACTATATACCTAGTACTCTTATCTTGTCTCTGTGATCTTAAGATACATAATATCTCTAAAGTAAAATGGTTTTAAATGCATATTTAGAAATAGATAGTATTGGAGAATCAAACACTGAATTTACCTTAGATGAATTTGATAAAGTCAAAGAATTTAAGTGGAGTTTAAACAAAATAAATATTATACATCAAAATATCCGTACAATGGAAAATCTTGATGACTTTCTTTTATTTTTAGACAGTATTAGGTCGTCTGTGAGATTTCATATAATAATACTAACAGAATGCAGATTGAATGACTCATATCTCACAAAACAAATTGCAGGTTATCATGAATATCATACAACACAACAATTAAATCAAAACAGTGGAGTGGTAGCTTACGTTCGCGACGACATCCACTCTCATGTTAATGAAATTCGTATCAGTCAATCAAATTGTCTGAAATTAGTCATTAATGGATATTTATGTATTTTAGCCATTTACAGATCACCATCATTCTACGATATTCACGAATTTCTGGGTAATCTCCTATCTGAACTCAAAAAATGTAGTAACTTCAAACAACAAATAGTAATGGGGGATTTAAATATTAACACACTTGGAAATATACACAGACAATGTCACGATTACCTCTGCGCCATGGCAGAAAACAACTTCAAAATAAATATTAAAGGTCCTACCAGGATTCAAGATAATAGCATATCATGTTTAGATCACATAAATACCAAAAATATTACAGCCTCTAACGCATTTGTTATTCACAATACAATAACTGATCACTATACAACCGCAATAAGCGTTCCAGACACATCTCTTAAAAAACAAGTAAAAACTAACCACTTTACACCATCCATCTGCTTTGAGGGGTTAATTAAGGATCTAAATGGTGAAACATGGCAAGATGTATGTAGAGAGACTGAAGTTAACAATGCACTCAACTTATTTATTAACAAAATCAACATGTATATATCCAAAAATTCAAAAGATAAACTCACTGCACATAAAAAAATACAACTTACTCCTTGGATTAGTAGTGGTATTGTAAAAGCTATACACAAAAGAAATCACTTACATAAAGTGGCAACAAAGGACCCACAAAACACTCTTAAACAACAGAATTACCGTAGATATCGTAACATCTGTAAAAATGTTATGCGTAATGCAAAAGAAAGGTACTATAAGCAACAGCTCGACCGAGATCCATCCAGTAAAAATATGTGGAACATCGTTAAACAAATTACCAATACTAAACATAAAATTGACTCTGATATTAACGAACTTCTGATTACAAACACAGCCACCAGTGATTTGGACATAATTGCTTGCCACGCTAACCAATATTTTACGACAGTTGGATCTAAGCTTGCGGAAAATATCCTAAGTTTCACCAAGGAAACTGAAGATTCATTGGCATCTGCAATAGAACCAAAACAAATTCATTTTTCGTTTAAATTCCCACCTACGTCAAATGAAGAGGTCATAAAAATTATTGGCAATCTTAACACTACGCATTCAAAAGGTCCTGATAGTCTTAACACTCATATTCTAAAAATCATTAAACACAATATCGCATCGCCTTTGTCGAACATTTTCAATAAAAGTTTTTCTTCTGGGGTTTTTCCTGACCATCTTAAAAAATCTATAATAGTACCAATCTACAAAAGTGGACCCAAAAACCAAGTGGGCAATTATAGGCCAATATCCCTGCTGAGTGCAATCTCAAAAATTATAGAAAAAATCTTTAAAAATAGATTAAGTAATTATGTAGAGAGCCGAAAACTTTTAAGCAAAAATCAGTTTGGCTTTCGGCCGGGGAGAGGAACAGACGATGCTATAGCGCAACTTACAGAACATATTTCTGGAAATATAGATCGCAGAAAGAAAAGCATTGCACTGTTCTTAGACTTAGCCAAGGCTTTCGATACAATTTCTCATAAAATACTCCTCAAAAGATTACAAAATATTGGTGTTGTAGGTATGCCTTACGAATGGTTAAAGAGTTACTTAACGGGTAGAAGCCAGCAACTCAAAATAGGCAATACAGTGAGTAACTCACTAGACACCAACTTTGGTGTACCACAGGGAAGCACACTGGGACCTCTTCTATTTATAATTTACATCAATGAGTTATGCAATCTACCAATAGGCGGAAAAATTATTACGTTCGCGGACGATACGGTAGCTATATTTGAAGGAGAGGATTGGGCTGAAACTCATAAACATGCTGAAAGTGGAATCAATGCGATAAAACAGTGGCTTGACAAAAATCTACTAACACTAAATATAGCAAAAACTAAATACATAAGATTCAGCTCAACCATAAAGGGACGACCTAGTACATCGTACACAATAAAAACTCATAAGACTAATTGTATTTCCTATAATATGGACTTTAACTGCAACTGTGAAGCTTTGGAATGTGTGAACAACATCAAATATCTAGGTGTTATCATAGACAATCATCTTAAGTGGAAATATCACATCGACAATCTTTCAAGTAGGGTAAGAAAATTGATATACATTTTCTTTGCATTGCGAAACATAATTAAACAAAAAGACCTAAGAAAAATATATTTCGGACTGTGCAACCCCATCTTAACGTATGGTTGTATTGGCTGGGGAGCGTCAGGAAGAACGATTTTAGATCCGCTTGTAAAGGCCCAGAAATCCATAATTAGAGTCATTATGCGTAAACCCTACAGGTTCTCAAGCGACAAACTCTACAAAAAATTTAACGTTCTTGATGTTCGTCAAAACTTCATAAAAAAGATTATTATCCATGTACATAAAAATATAGAAAATTTTAATAAAATTGATCACAAATACAATACAAGAAGTCACAACAGAAAGGATCTCTTCGTCCCAGGGAGCAATACGGCAAAGTATCAAAAGACGTATGCGTATCTGGGACCGAAATTATACAATAAAATCCCCCCAGACTTAAATATTAAAAATTGCAAAATGTCCTGCATTGGTTCAATAATAACTAAATGGTTGATTGGCTTGGGTAGGGAGGAGTCTGAAAAACTATTACATAATGTGACTTAAAACGATACATGGTTGGCACATGAATGAATGGCACATTTAGTAAAAACTTAGTACATAGGTATTAATTAAAAAAAATAATAATAATTTAAATTGCATTTGGCACTTTACACACTTTGGTTCCTTAGAACAGGCAATCTGCCTAGCTAGGAACTAATATCGACCTAAAACAACGTAATAACACTTGTATTCATTTTAAATATATTCTCTTATTATGTAATATTATTTGTTATTTTGGCTTTAAATGTATCAAATGTAAATAAATAAATAAATAAAAAATAAAATAAAAAAAATGATTGAAAAACGTTGCCAACTGAAATGTGCGTATAATTAGTAGATAATAATCAATTACCGTTATAGCGTTGACCCAGAAAATACAGACGGAAAAAGCTTTGTATTTCGTGACGTCACAATCAAAAAGTATTCATAAAAGTCATAGCTCAAATTTTTAGAGTTTTGTTATTTGTCTTTATTTACATATATTTACAACAAAAACAAAGACAAAAAACATGTATCACAAGATACGAGTATTCTAACCAAAACATAAAAAAATTGTTTTCTTTAAAATTTCTTCAAACATAAATAATATTCCTCTTTGTTTGCTAACCTACTTTATTGGATCCAAAATACAAACCGATAAATTATTATAATCACCAAAAATATTAATTTATTTTAAATTCAGTCATTTTATTTTACAATAAAATAAAATAACTGAAAGTAAAAAACCATCTAATCATTATGAAAACAGGTTCCCGTCAAAACAATTTTATTTGACATTTCCTTGAAAGGTTTGAATTAAAAAAATTATAATAATATTATGTTTCACGCCCACAAGGTGCGAAAAAAATACAAAAATTTATATTGTTATAAATTATTTGCGAATCTTCCATTTGTTTCTTTTGTGTGGGTATAACGAGAATAAATCGATTCAGTCCAGATTATTCTGATTTACAGCTCTATGATAATTCCATGTTTTTAATTCTTGCAAATAAACTTCACGTACGTGTATGTGTATGTAATTCGACGTATTTTTATAAGGCGTGACCTCAGCGAAATGTGTTTTCGCCGTTTGTGTCATTTATAATCTTTTAAATTGAGGAAAAATTAAAAAAAAAACCCAGACATTTATAACATTTAAATAACTGTCAAACATTGTTCAGCTATGAATTGTTTTTGTTATCAATAAAACGTGAAAACAAATATAATGGTAATATATAAGTCATGGGAGTATTTTATATATATTTCTTAATTTTTTTCTTAATTTAAAAAGAAAGACAAACATTCCCGGGTTACGAATAACCCAACAACATTTGAAAATCTCCTACTACCACCACACTAAGCGGAAGATGTTGCTTGTGTTGTGATGGAGGACTTAGCCAGACAGTGATTTTATTAAAATATACATAAGCAAGTAGTATGTAGCATTAATAAATTGTAGACCTAAGTAGGTAGGTACTCACACAATACGTGTATACTAATCACAATAAAGATGATAATGTGTACCAAACACGCAATAAGTGACATTAATGTGTTGCGATTGTAAAACTAGAAAGGGAGTAAAGTAGAAGTATATAGAAGTATACCTAGGTCATGGAGACAGCTTTGCAACTATTTTATGATATGCGTTTGAGGTTAGTCGCTATACCACTGGTTTTCAACCTATAGGTCACGATCTGGGGTCAAATGGTTCGCAATGGGTGGCTTACCGCCTATTTTTTTGTTTTGATGTGTTTAATTAACTACAGTATACTTTGATATTTCTAAATAAGTATATATACCTGGTGAGGTTTTTTGTAATTACGTCAATTTTTGTCATTACGTGTGAGCTCCATCGAAGATTATCACCAATTTCAATTCCAAGATATGTTATGCTTTTGGAGTGGCAATTATGTTGACAGATTCATTGGCATGTTTATTTGAGATTAAAGTCTATTGTGGAAAATGAATTTTTTTTTTGTTTTATTGACATTAAGCGTGAGGGAATTTCTTTTAAGCCAGTTTTGCAGGAGACAAAGTCCACGGTTGGCTTCTTTGTAGGTACGAATCTAATATCTAATCTCCTCTGTTAAATAAAATTACTGTGTTGTCAGAAAAACTAATGATTTTTCCTCTCATTCCCATGTAACCTCAACAGACAGTGGCGGCTCGTGACTATTGGTGTGCTAGAGTGCTAGTTTAAAAAAAATGCATTATATGTTGTAACCGAAAAATTTTGTTTTTTAAAAATTTCTGTTTTTGTATGAAGATTTTCAGGATATCCGAATCAATCTTCAAATACAAAAAACCGATTTACAAAAAAAAAAATCGTTTTCAGCTACAGCAACATCAGTAATGTCTTTTTTAAATATTAGCACTCTAGCTCACCCAAAAATCACGAGCCGCCACTGGTTACAGATATTGACGTATATCAAAAACAATATCCGTCCTAGTACGTTTCCTTGCGGTACTCCATATTATTTTAAGATTTACTTTCGATGCGTTTTCTTTAGGGTGCTCTATTAAGATAGCTTTGTTAAAATATACTGTGATT
Organism: Limnephilus auricula; assembly: GCA_951813805.1. Lineage (NCBI taxonomy): Eukaryota > Metazoa > Arthropoda > Insecta > Trichoptera > Limnephilidae > Limnephilus > Limnephilus auricula. Next base: position 17,037,465 of record OX638388.1, on the reverse strand, counting down.
ACGGATCACTTAATTTCTACAACATTAAGGTCCTGGTTTTTGGTTCCCTGTCCTAATTAGTCATGTTCTCAAACCACCACTAAAAAACCGAAAGGTGTAATTCCAAGGTACAATTGGTCATTCGTATTAAATATGTTCCCATTTTCAAAAAAGCGGGCACTTGCAAGATTATCATGGAATCAAAATCGCTTAACACCTCAACATATCATAAAACACATGGGCAGGATATAAAATTCAGAAACCGCATTGAAAAATATGACATTATTGATGTTTTTGTAGCTAAAAAGGTTTTTTTTAGTTTTAAATAAAAATAAAAATTGTATGCAGATTTTTTTATCTTGGGGAGGCTGTGCCTCCTCATACTAAATAATCTTCATACGAAAAATTGAAATTTTGGAAAACCAAATCATTTTCGCCACAATTACATAAATAATGTCGTATTTTTCAATCTTTGCATTTTAGCTCACAAAAAGTCTGTAAATAATCTGTAATAGTTATGACCGGCTAAACCTCGGAACAATTAAATGAGTTTTCGCACTTTGGAAGTTCCTTGGCTTACAACAGATGTGAAAGCTTAAAGAGTCATCGGAGGAAAGATGAATTCAGGTTATTAGTTATTCCATTCATTGAGGAATGAATGTAGAGGTATGAATGAATAAGAGATTTCAAAGGAAGCGAAAATAGCAGTTCACAGTGCAATTCTAGTATTATGTTTGATGTATGGCGATGGGGAATTGAATGGGATAAGCAGGGACGAAGTAGGTGAAGGAGGACACAGTACTCTTAAATAAAGACGGAATATAACGAAGTAAGTGAAGAAGGCGTGTAGAATAATATGACGCGCACTGCCTTCCGCCAGGAGAATTCCTCTGGAAGTTACTGGTTCATCGTCCATCAAAATAATATCTGGTGCTTAACGCTAATTTTGTAGTCACAAAACGTTTTTCAAAATTTTCACATTTTTACGTAAAATATTTGTGTGGTAAGATGCTGTTTTTATTAAACGTAAATATAAATAACTTACATCCTGTTGTCATCCGTTTGAAAAATAAGATATTAGAATTACGAATTTGTCGTAATTAATTAAAAAGTGAGCCTCGAGCAAACCTCCGTTATTAGTCCTTAATTCAGTACAATAACGATTCTGATTCGAAAAGTCACAATATAATGCGATGCAATGAATAAGATTAAGGACTCGTAATATTAGATTGAATCCAAACAGCTTTATAATGGATTGAGATTAGTGCGCATATTACTTAAATTAATAGCATTTTCGATAGCAAAGGGTAAACTTACTCTCTTACTCTAAATGAGAATAATTACGAAATTATACACAGAGCTTAAAATTATTTCCCTTTTCCTTCCCAGAACTTCCTCTTCTTCCTTTTCTTAAAAAGACCCTCCCCAAAGCATCCCCTAAGATAGGCCGTGAGGAAAATTGATGAGGCCTGCAAACCTGTACACTTACAACCTACATTCCTTGTATATGGTCCTGGCTGACTCCTGGAAACGCTTCCATTCCTGCTTGCGCTCCCCAGGTTTTTTTTTCTAAGGATACGCTAGTTGCCTTCATGGGTATCGTCAAATCATTATAGGTGATTGGACGATACCTCCTTCGCCCTGCAGGTATATTATAGAGAAACTTAAAAAAATATATAGTCGAAGGCATACCTCGTGGTTGTGCTTCGCCCACCAGACACATTTAATTCTTCCTCTCAAAAATAACTTTCTTTTCATCTTTCTTGTTGAGTTTCCTAAGCAACACTAGCTATTAATAAAACTGATCTATTTAGTATTTTATGTAGACTGAAACGGATTGAAGAAAGGTGTATTTAATAGAAGAAAGATAATATTAAGATATTATATTTATTTGCATTTTTTAAATTAAATAACTTCCCACCTGAAAAAAAATTAAGCGCATTAACGCTTTTCGTTTGTATTTATCTGCTAAAACTTTCGTACTTCGAGTTTGTCTATTAAAAAAGTTCAAATAAATTTTCAATAAAAAAACACCCGAATCTTACAATCATTTTTATTGATTATCCTTCTATAGTTTTTTACTTGTTATTTTCAAGTTTGAGGTCAATCAAATTATTTTTTGTGCCTACAATTTGTAAATCCTTATGATTATTAAATAACAGGTATGTTTCTTTGTTTCGTCATCTTTGAACTCACCGTCTGATTAATTGATAATTATACGGTCTAAGTAAAGTCAATCAATAAACAGAGGCGTTTATCTGAAACTGCTTTAGGTGAGTGATTTCGCTGATCCTGGATCAACAACAGTCAATGATCTCGGCATGGAAGATAATGGTGATCGCCGTCGATTTGTAATGTTTTAATTCTTTATCAAAAATCAGTAATACACAACTCTGACATCGTGACATTTATTTCCAAATTGTCTTCACGGCATTACATGAAGGTATGTAATTATTGTTCACATTTAGCTTATGGGCAAACTTTTTACAAGTTATGATTAATTGTTTGTTTGCGAATGTACATAAGGTATATACAAATATGAAAACGAATAAATAATTTTGTACGTGTAAAAACTATTTTTTTTAAAGAAAAGCGTACAAACACAGGTTTTTTTTATGATTTTACGACCACCGTGCTAGGCACATGCCCGTGTTATGGTAGCAGATTATTGGTTGAATCACCAATCCTACATTGTATATTTTCTATTTATTCATGTACATACTTTACGTACAGGCGCAAATAATATTTTGAAGCACATCTTGCAAAAAGTATTTTTTCCTAAAATAATTAAATTAGCTCCATCTGTGAACGAGAGGTTTATGAATAATTTTGAAGCAATTATACGGTTACCGATAAAGCTTCGTGGTTTCAGATTTGTGCACGTGTTTCTGATTTTCTGCTTTTTTGTTGATATAGGTGTTTATTAGATTAAGTCAAGGTAATGCTTTATCTTATATTAAGTAGGTACAGGTACCATAGTTGTAAATATATAATACACAATTACGTGAGTTCTGCAATCAAAATAATTAACCATTGCAATGGTGAAGGTAAAGGGAGTTTCAAAATCTGATAGTTTATATTAAACAATGGTTGTTATTCAGGTTGAAATAGCGAATTAATAAGATGAACTTATGGCATTGATTGCTGCATCGATATACTTGTGAAAGATTAAGAAATAGATGACTCCGTGAACCATAACTGCGTTATTGTTGTTGTGGTTCACGGACAGGGCCGGCCCAGTGAATGCGTAATTTGAGCAGTCCGCTCCGGGCGCCGACTTTCCTAAGAGCAAAGGAGCCAAGGCGCAGATAATACAGATAAACACATCACCAGGCGCCGTTTCACTCAGGGCCGTCCCTGCTCAAGGATTTGGTATGTTCAACTGTTAAACGCCCCACTCACCATCCGATTTGCATAACTGCTTGCAGGACTGCATGCATGAATCCTGTAAATCGGTTCGTTTGTAGGCAAAACCACCAGCCGAATTATTTTTATTCCCTTTGTCGGGCCGTCGGAATTATTAATAATTAGGTTGGCGGTTCAGCATGCTGTCCTGCAAATCGTAGTGGGACAAATAGTAGCAAATAAAGAGGAGATCCTATTACTGTTGCATTGGTGGAATGAACTACAATACATAATTAGCGTTATTATTTATTTCATAAGAAATTGTTAAGTTTTCTATATTGTTAGCGATAAATAATTAGATACCCTCGTTCGTAATAATAGATTTTTTTTTACATTGACTCCACACAGGAGGAATATAGTTATGTCATCTTAGGGGATGGTCTATGGAGCGTCTATTTAAAAAAAGGAAAGAGAGGAAGTTCTGGGAAGGAAAAACTACGATGGGTGCGTTTGAATCTGGGGTCAATATTTTCAGGAGTGACAGACGTATGAATCCATCCTTCCAACAGCGGTGCAACGTGATGATCCGCCTCACCACATGAACCTGGGCATTCCTGCTAATTAATCAAACGTAGTGAACCACCAGGATGACCTACGGCAGGGGTGTTAGCTATGCAATAAATGGTACCCGGGGCGGCGGTACCCATACCCGCCTCCCAAATTGAGTGTTACATGGATGAGATTTGTCTAGGTCTTGGCGGCGGATGCGTTTGCCCTCCTACCGCGTGACCTCAAAAATGATGGCATCTATCTTTCAGTACCAGTTAGTTTTAATGTACGTCGATGTAATGTAAATGTTCACAAAAATTTCTTTTATATACATATGTACCTAGCAGTTAAGATTATCTGGTGTTTTGTAAGGTACTAAATAATATCGGTTATAATTGTTTTTATCTATTTTTATCTGTACTAATTTTTTTCAAACAAAATTTTCTAAGATTTTCCGTTCATTAATCATTGGTCGTGAAAATAAGGCAATAAGTTTCTGCAGTTTCTGTCTCTAATTTCTCGTTGACAAGAAGTGATTGTGGCTGGACATTAAATAAATAAAAACAATTATTATTAATGACAGCATGGAAAAGTATGATAACTACGAGCCATGTATGTAGTAATACCAGCCAGAGATCGTACGTGACGTTATCGTTGTAGAATCTTCTTTCTTTTTCGTTTTCAATTAAGACGTGTGAGAAGGAAAAGGATGAACGTCGATTACCACCGTACGAGCTCTCGCTGTTTCCAGTTTGGTTAGGTAACGTTCGATGTTACATTTCCAGGAAATAACATCACAATAAAAAGCATGCAGTCTCAAATAATTGCAACTTTTTTTCAGTTTGCAATAACTTATCATCGTAAGCGTGTCGTCTAATTTTTTATGATAATTTCAATTTATGTCAATAAATTTCTGAAAAGAATGACCTTGCTTTATAAATATGTTTTAGTTCAAGCGTGTTTGAATCTTGTATCTGTAATCAACATATCAAGGAAAACTAAGTATGATTATTATGAAATCACAAAACGTAGGGAAAATTAAACATTTTTTACTTACTAAATTACCCATCGGTACTGTTTATACACGGAGAAAAATGTTATTCAAAAAAACGATTATTTTAATAGTAAAAACGGTTAAAAACGGGACTGATGTTCTTACGAACAAATTAACAGGGTTTCAATGTTTATTGGCGGGAACATGTAAGAATAATTTGTTGGTATACGTAATTTCGTACGTATACCAACAAATTATTCTTACATTTTCCCGCCAATAAACATTGAAACACTGTTAATTTGTTCGTAAGAACTTCAGTCCCGTTCTTAACCGTTTTTACTATTAAAATGATCGTTTTTTCGGATAACATTTTTCTCCGTGTAAGAGCTAACAATTTACTCCGCTTAAAAAAAAGAACGACAAACATTCCCGGGTTACGAATAACCTGACAGTATTTAAAAGTGTGAAGAAATTTGTTATCACGACTCAAAATTTTAGCAGTTTTTAGTGGACCATTATGAACCACGCAGATTAATTGATTAATAATTTTATATTGAATAATTAATAAAGCCCGTCGCAAATACTTAGAATAATTTGGGGTGTTGTTGGGAGAATGATATAATATAAAGTTTTTATTGAAGTGAGTATACGTCGGGCTTCGTTGGCAGAATTCTTCGTATTTAAATCGTGTTCTTATCACATTAATTTGAGCGTAACATGAGTTTATAAGTAATTACAACAGACCATGTGCAGAATGTGAAGTAAGCCAATTAAAAATAAATACTATAATAATGATAATGGTCTTTATTCCAGAATGTGGTGAGGTAAGTGCAATCCCACACATACAGATAGTATAGAAACATAGTTACATATAGGGATTCAAGTAATAACATATTTATAAATAAGAATAAAAATAAAACAAAGGAAAAAGAAAGAAAATAGAGTAGTTTCATAAAATAAACCGGGGATCAATGCTGCTAGTTTTATTAAAATACTTGTAGAAGAGACTTATAATGCCCTCATTGCGTCTGTGCATTTGAGATTAAAAATATGAATAACCATGAAAAGTCTCTAATAGACGGAAAGTGATTTAATGTTGACATTTTTGTTTCAATGTCCTTACGAGATCCAAAATTATATTATTTTTGCATGGATTAAACCAGAAATTGAAAAGTTACATATTTTTAACTATAATTTTATGATTTCAATAATAAACATTAGCTTATAAGAAAGACATTGTGTATTTTGTATTTTAATGACTGGTTACATGATTACAATTTCACAATATTATTACAATTACAATAAGAACACTATATTACCCGTTAAATCACAGGAGACCGAATTTGTCCCAGATCACACAGGTCTCATATACATGTTGTACTGTCATGGTGAGAAAAATGATCTCACCGGTGTTAGAAAGAAATAGCTCCACGCTTTATACACAAATTAAGAATTTAACCATAGACATTTTTTTATGTGCACCTCTATGAAACCAAAGTTTCCGATAACAATTTGAGAAAAATGTACCTATAGAATTTATGAATTTATTTTTTTTATGAAACGACAATAATGTGAGGTTATAATAGATTTGCTTAAGAAAATACGTATGTGTGTTTTTTTTCGTTATCTATAATTTCATAGTGTGTGTGTTTGAGAAAAAACGTAAAGTGAGCCATTTTTCAAACACTTTTTAATGTTTGTATTAAAATTTTGAATATTTCAGAAAATATTTGTTAATTTATAATAATAAAATTTGATAGCATATTCTATCACTGTTCAAAATCAGTATGTAGTTTTTGGATACATTCAGAAACGTTTAATTTATTTAGTTTTTATTGTTAGATGTGATGTTCACTCGTACTCCTTCCAACCTCCTACGATTAGGCCTGCTATCCCCTCCTTCGTCCTGCAGGTTTAATCAGAAGCCTGTCGTAGATCTTCCACCCAACTGAGCAACTGAAGCTCTATTTAAATCTTTGATTTTGTTGATAACCTTTCTTGGAACATGGCGGATGGCGAGTGTCTTGTATATTTTATTATATTTAGTCATTAAAAAAGCATAGAAGTAAAGAGGGGATTATACTTTAGTTTAATTCATTCCCATCTTAATTACCTCATAGAAATATGGGGAAACACAAATATCACACTCTTAAACGAAATTCAAATAATTCAGAATAAAGTTATAAAAAAACTTTTTAACTATCGACCAGATACCCCCACCAAAAGAGTATACAAAGAAACTAACTTAATGAAAATCAGAAAACTGTACGAATACAACATATGCTTATTAATCTACAAAATTCAAAATGGCTTTATACACACAAATACTACATTTATGAAAACATCACAAGTACATGAACACCACACAAGACAACGAAATAAATTATACACAAATTCAACAAAGACAGAGTGTGGCAAAAGAAACATAGGCTATGAGGGTATAAACATATATAATCTCCTTCCTGAAAACCGAAAATAAAATAAGTATATTTAAAAAAAACTGTTTTCTCTCAAAATTAATGAGCAAAACCAAAATGTTCTCACTTAAAAAAATGTGTTACTTGGTGTTAAAAAAACAACAACAAAAAAAACTCCAGAAAAAACTTTAAAACCAACTGTTAATATAAATATTTAATACTGTTAATAAAAACATACCGTATAAAAATGTATCCATATTGTAGTTTCATTAAAACTATTAAACGGTTTTTTCTCCCAATTCCGCTATCAAAATTTTTTTTTATTATTATTTTTCTTTAATAATTAATTATTTGCTGGTCTATGCAACCCAGTAATTTTATATAATATGCGAGTATGTATATATAACTTTGTTTACCAAATAGATTAGTTATTATTTTTTAATATAAGGTTCCTTATGCACTAAAATAATAATAAAAAAAAAACAAACCAATACAATATGAGATAGAAAACGATCGTTGTTAAAGTAGATAATCAAATTCTTGCAGTTTTGTAATCAATGGAAGATAGTATTTAACAGGACTGCATTTAATTACATTGATAAATTATTGGAGAGGCAGCCGCCCGTGACGTCAATACCTCCACCCCAGTGAAATTATTGCACTTTTCCATTACCTTATCAAACAACGTTATTCCCAACACTATTTCATCTTGAGAAGTCACATTTTTCGTGTCCATGCAACGTATCATTTGACGTCATTCGAAAGCAGGTTTGACGTGAATTCAGAAATTATCTTATGCGATATGAGTTATAATGACTCAGAATAAGTACCATTATTAGTTGTTCATTTAGTGATTACTCCTGATTAGCATGTTAATTCAACGCGGTTCTTTGAATGGCTAGATAATTGTCGTAGCGTTATTAGTTACTAATTTATTAAAATTATTTTTTATGTGAAACGTACAACACAAGGATGTCAAATTATCGAAGTTTGGTGCCAGTGGGTACTGGAATGAGACGGGGAAGAAATTGGATAGAACCTGGCTATTTAGAATTAGTCACTAGACACGGCTATTGTATGTTCAAGGAATTTTTAGATACATATATATATATATATATATATATAATATATATAATAATTATATATATATAATTGTGAACTTTTCACAAGGCTATTCTGAGAGTATCTACCTGCCGAGAATATAGAAAACAAAGTAGTTTTAATTGTGCGTGAAATAACACCGATGAACTAAACTAATTTTATTTGCACACGAAGGGTATCGAACCCGCGACCTCGGATTCCGTAGTCAAGGATCGAAACCACTCCGCTGGTACGTCTTTAACCTTACGGTATATTAGCACGCTTTAAGTGTGCGAGATAAATAATATTAGTCATTTAATATTCACCGCGTGTTTTGGTGAAAATACTTATAGATCAGGTTCGTACTTTAATATGGTTGAGTTAAAAATGACAATTATTTGGCAATAAATATCATTTTAGCCAAAACGCACATACGCAGATTCCGGTAGGCTCCGGGGGTAAAAAGCAGTGGCACCGCAACCTCCTGCGCGATGTGTACGGCGCACAGGGGCGGTCGTGCCACGGGGCGGCCTCTCGGCACACAACGATCACATGTCAGTGTTACATTTCAAACAAAATTGCAAGTATCATTATAAGCATAAATGTTTCCTCGCGAATAAGGCAGCTAGTTAGTCATAAGTAGACATCAGATTATATGCACTAACAAAGTGCCAAAATATGCATGCAAATATCCACTTTTTTATGGCATTTGTCAACTTGTGGAAATGTGTTGAGATGAGGGCGAATGCTAGCTTGCTTGACTGAATTGCGATGGCCTCAGAACTATCAAATTAACCAATGAAAGATGCACGATTGGGAAAAAAGGCTAAAATATGCATTAACGCCGTAATTAGAGAGTTATATGCATTTGCATATGCAAATATGCACATGCTTAAAATCCGATGTCTAGTCATAAGCTTTCCAGATTTGGAAGCATTGTAGTACGGTTATTGTTGGCATAGTTGAGAAATCTAATACATTTTTAGTGCAATATCGCATACGATATTTTTCATTAAAACAAAGCCCGCTTCACTTATGCCTTTTTTATTTTATTTATCTATTGATGGGTAATGTCGTTAACTTTTCGAACTTGTACCAATTGATGATCCGTTTGGAAATACTGCATACGCCTACCCCTTGCAAATTAAAGCAATGACCGGATGACGTATGTCCCTCTCACAAAAAAATATGACAAAATTGCACTTCTTCAATTACATAAAAAATTCTTTTATAAAAATAATATTCCACAATTAAATATTAGCAACAGAATTATTTCTGTTGGAGGACTAACCGTACCTCTAGTACGAACTTCAACAGCACAGCATCACTATCTATTTAAGGGTATAAAATTATTTAATAAATTACTCCTAAGATGATATCGAGGAAAAACTATGACAATTACAAAAAAAATAATATTTTAATGCCACCTCATAACTTTTCTTATTGATCGATATTATGTTTCTGCTTATTATTCCCTTGTATCATTTATAAGTTTTATAACTTACCTATATTTTTATTACTTTTATTGTATTGTATTATTTATAACACACCTATGTTTTTATTACTTATCTTGTATTTTCATATAAATATACTAATAGTTTTTGTAATAATACTCGAAATTTAAAAAGATGTAAAAATATATACCTAGTTGTCCTCTCCCAAGCACAACTATCTGCTTTATTAGTAGAGTGGTTGAAATATTATATTATATTATATTGTAACACTAAACATGTTTCAAATAATAAATAAAAAAAATGTAAACTGGCAAAAAATTATAAAAATTAAAAAAAAAAACAATTTGCTAAATCTTTAAAACTTGCCAAATTGTTTATTAAAGAATTCCTGGAATATATATTTTCAAATCATTTAATATTTCCAGGGCGATTTTTTATTGCACACAGGCAGCAGTAACCCTCATAGCGGCCCTGGTAAGATGAAAGATTCCTGTTCCACGAAAGATTCCCGGATTCAACACAGCTTCCTAATTATAATATTTTCTCGTAGAAATTAACATAATGCGGTAATAACAATAAGTCTCATCCCGTAATTTGGTAAAATACTTTAAACAATAGCCATAATCATAATTAAAAATATGTTCGCAAAATCATTAATTAAAAAGCCCAGGACCAATCAAATCAGCAAACTCATCAAAAGAAACGAGCTCGTTAGGAGATTGGGTTTTGGTTTGCATTAGTTTGGGTTTGGGTTAGGGACAGCGAAAGGTTGCAGATTGATGATGATAAAATACTTGTTTTAAGAAAAATCTTATTTTAAGAATAACTCCAAAGACAGCGCGGCAAGCTCCTTAGTTTCGGACTTAGAAGTTGAGTGTTAAAAATTCGTAGGAGACATTCAGGATCAGAGCTCTATTAAAAATGCTTTCAATATCTTTGGTAACTAGATCAATTAGCAACTTTTCAGACAAACTGCTTTTCCTCTTTCTTCACCATTTCTTCACTCGTAACAATTCCTTTTTAATTTTATTAGTTTTTTTTTAATATTATTTTTTTATTAATTGGGGTTCTATAACTAGCCTCCGTGTGTTGGGTTTCTTGTATGATACCATATAAAAATAAAATAAACATAAATGTGTCAAAGTCGACCCACGTTGCCAAATTTTATAAAAAAGCAAAGATTTATATTAATTTGTGAGTATGACCGGAAATAATTCTATTGATTTTTCTCACAAATGTGGATCCACAACTTCTGGCAAAAACAATAACCTTTGGAACCAGATTTCATGCTTTTATTACTTCTATTATCAAATCAGATGCAATTAATAGGGTTTCAAGTAAAAAAATAAGTAATCAGGTTTGTAGATTGGAATACCAAACAATATTATTTGACTACTTAACTAAGTATTCTTTAAATTCTGTAATTAATTTTAATCCCTGTTTCAAGAGCCACCTTATCGGACGGGTTTTTTTTAACATAATTTGAACAAAGCATTAAATTTCAAAGTAAATTTTTAAGTTCTTTGAAATTTCTATTCAAGTTCTGTTATTATTTAAGTTATGTGAAAAACTGGCCAATAATAGTATATATAGAACATGAAATTAAATGTTAAATTTGATGAATTGTTAAAATTTGATTTTGGAATACTTTCGTTAAAAAAAACGTTTAACCGAACACACGTATATTCTTGCTCGACGGTTTGGCTCTATCGAATATTTTGACTTGGAAGCATGCTCATCGTTGCGTCCACACGCTCGAGCTGATCGACACAAGACGCTAAGTCAAAACGCAAATTTCTGTCGAACATCGATCAAGAATTAAGGCCCTTGAATCTTTTTCGCTTCGAGCTGTTTGCTCAATATCGAACAAAAAAGCATCAGGCGAGATGGTACTCACATCCAGCATGAACGAGCGTGGTACGGAGCTACATTGTAAAATTAAAAATATATTTATTTATAAATGATCTATATACATAAAGTTTTGTTGTATTTTCTTCTTACAGTGATCAGTGATCAACTAACTAGGTCACAAGAGACCTGTTTTAAGTTGAAAAATATAAACGTGGAAATGTGGAAACGGAGAAATGTTGGGCGGTATTTAATGCCCGGGGCAGACATTCGAAATATTTCCTAACACTTGATATGATTTACACGTAAGACTTGATTTCAGCTCTTTGACTCTCAAAAAAAGCCGTAGATCTGAGTCTTGATCAATGAGAATTGTAGCAAGTCTATCACGATGTCTAGAAACTTTTTACTTTTATTAGAACACGGCACAATAATCATAATTATTATACTTCGATAAATTATGAATTGCAATTTTTGTTATATATCAGCTCAAAGTGGCGTGTTTAAAATTTTTTCCTCGTAGCATGGAATAAAGAAGAACACAAGAAATCCAAAATCAGACCGATCCGTCTTAAATTTCCATTACAAAACTGTGTTTCATCATCATTATGAAATGTTAATGGGTTGGCAATATACGATTTAGGATAGAACCAAAAGATACAAATTCAGAGGAGACATTGTTTTCCATTCAAATCTACTCAGAAGGCATTTCTAGGGTGCATTATCTATTCAGTGCATTTTTTTGACTGCCGATGTTAGCGTAATTCAAATATACTTTCACCAAACATACCTCCTAAGTCCCAATACGTACACTAAACATCAAATAATATAAATTTGTATAAGTCATTCTTAGGTATAAATTAATAATTGTGAATAAACTCTAAATAATGTAATTACATACATTAAAACACTATTATTAATTCCACTGTGCTTTTTGTAATTCTTAGAGCATTATTCTGGCTTTTCACCTTTTAACGGGTGAAACATATTTTATAATTAAAATAATATCTAATAATTATATAATTTTCACAAATATGTATTATTGATAAATATTCATTTGCATTAACACCACCACAATACTAGGCCCATGCCTTTACCATGACAGTCGGATGTAGGCTATATGATAAAATGGACATTTCAAAGAAAATGGATAGAAAATACTCAAATAATACTAAAAAATATGATTAAAAGAAATAAAGTACGTAAAGGAGTATTATAAGACCTCCCCTTTGAAAGAAGTCAAAATCACAGAACTCATTGCAACTATTCAGAGCGGTAAAGAACTCTCAAAAAATACCGACCAATTCAAAATAAGAATAAAATATATTAATTTTGTTTAAAAAGGAAAATAAAATATGTGAAAGGTACCTAATTTTTGAATTCACGTAATAAATATAACCAAATAAAAACTATAACTATAACTAAAACTAATAAAAAAATATAACTAAATAAAAACTAAAAATATAACTAAAACTAATATAAAAAAAATAACTAAATAAAAAATAAAAATATCACTAAAACTAATAAAAAAAATTAAATAAATAAAAACTAAAACAAATTAAAAAATTATAACTAAATAAAAACTAAAAATATAACTAAAACTAATATAAAAAAATTTAACTAAATAAAAACTAAAAATATAACTAAAACTAATATAAGTAAATAAAAACTAAAAATATAACTAAAACTAATATAAGTAAATAAAAACTAAAAATATAACTAAAACTAATATAAAAAATATAACTAAATAAAAACTAAAAACATAACTAAAACCAATAAAAAAAATAACTAAATAAAAACTAAAAATATAACTAAATAAAAACTAATAATGTAACTAAATAAAAACTAAAAATATAACTAAATACAAACTAAGAATATAATTATATAAAAACTAAAACTAATAATATACATACAACTAAAATATAATACAATTAATAAAAATACAACTAAATCTGATGAGATGCTCAAAATTCAGAAACGAAAGATGTCCAATAATTTGAAGTCGCAAAAAATCAATTTATCCAAGCGAAAAGAAAAAGAAAACAGTTTTTTGTTGAAATCGCAACCTGGCGATGTTTTGGTGTCAAAAAGGTCACGCGGTTTAATACACACTTAACCCGCTGAATTTTAAGCTTTGCCCTCGAGATATTTAATATAATTGCAACATCATAGTTTCTACGAATACATTCGTAGTATCGAATTTGCTAACGACGCCATCAAAAAGCTCTTGAATGTATACTGTTGATGAGTTCAAGTTCATTGTATTAATATTTCAAGGATCTGGCTTTAGAAACCGAACTTGACTGAATCAGCGAGTTGAAGTCGGATTCTACCGCAAAAAACCAAACAAAAGCATGTTACTTCGAATCGGATGAGGGTTCTTCTATTTATCATTGATCATTTTATCTTTTTTAACCCCGGGAATAAGTTATTATCTACCAGTGTGAAATAAGACACTTTAATTTTATACATTTTTCCATCACCGTTTGAAAAAGAAACAATAAATAATCAAACAAATACGTACATAATTATATTCAAGTTCCCTTGCGAATTGATTTTCATTCGTTAAAGTTGACCCGGATCTTCCGATGGCCTGACAGAAAATTACTCAGAAAGAATGCTAAAGCATTGATCAACAGTTTTATATTTAAAAAAAAATATTAAAAAGGATGTAAATGCAGATAAAATATATAAAATAAAAATCCATATCTACATAAGAATTATATTATGTATTGAGTTCTGAATGATGACATCAAAAAGTTGATTCAGACGCCTTGGACAATTATTTTTTTTATCGAAGAAAGCGGAAATGTTTTAACGGACGTAATTTTATAGAAAAATTAAACAAACAGCTTAAAAATATCTTAGAAATAACTTTGAATTACAGATTGAAAAATCCTATTACAATACACATGACATATACATAACTTTACATAAATAAATGAAAATTTTACAATAATATATATTTTACAGTTCTTACTAAAATTACTCTTAAAACCTTCAAGGCTAATGTTGAAGATGTCATGAGACCTGGAGATATCATTTAGCAGCACCATACCTCTTGTCATGCTATGCTGGGCCAGAACGTCCGTTCTTCCACGTGGAATACAGAGCAAGTCGTGGTGGCGACTGGCGACCCTGACGGTAGTTGTTCGGTACGAATAATTTGTAGCATGCCGAGAGGTATCGGCTGTCAACGAAAGAGTTTATAATTTTAAAAGCCGTTACTGAAAGAGTCCCATTCCTTCTAGATTGGAGACTTTCGTAGTGCGTTTTACCAAGTCCAAGGAGCGAATATAACATACCTATTGGTATTTAAGGCCGCTTCTCACGTAAACAAAAAACAAATAACATGGTAATATTGCTAACGTAGATATTATTGCCACCTCGGAACAGGCTCAGCCTAGTGAGGTGGCATATACCTAAAAGAATGTACATAACATGTATTTTTTTGGTTAATAAATAATAAAAAAAAAAAAAAAAAAAAGATATTAACAACCTAGTCATCTGCACTCCAGGGCCCCTAGCACACTCGATCGATAAGGCTTGATAGGATAACTTTCGGTAACTTCTCATCGTTCCCTAGCATGATTGCAGATCGCCAACGAATAAGTGACAGTTCACAATGACTAAATGTCCTTAATATATTCGACATCAGCTGTTGTTCGTACTTTAGATATCTGAAGTTGTCCTAGGGAACGATGAGAAGTTACCGAAAGTTATCGATATAATCCTTATCGATCGAGTGTGCTAGGGGGCCAGGCACCAATGACAATTATTGGATGGAAAGCTTGTTTACACTATTTTATTTGTTTAGTTAGTTTATAACATAACAGAAGAAGATTGGTATTTCTTGGAAATACTCCCAATTAATTAATAAGAATAAACTAGTAGAATAGACCGGTTGTTGACTGAGTTGGCATCGCGTTTTGGTATTACCCAGGCGTCATGTGTTCAAGCAACACTTTCCGCTTATTGAAATGGTAGAAGGAGATTTTCAAATATTGGTTAAAAACTATTTTTGGTTGGCTGTACAGAAGCTGTGATTGGCGACAAACCGATATTACCAGAGAAAATAATTTAATTCACATCTTAACGTGTTTCTTCGATCTCTCGTTTTTTTTTTTGTAAATAACAGCGTTAGATTACGTTCAATCGGGCTAAAAATCTGCCAGAACGAATATTTTAATTAATAGATTCAGTTTTCAGTCCAGAATATTTTTTTTTTTGTGCAATTAATCTCTGAGAGCAGAGCAGATAAGATTCATAATTCTGTATTTTTCACTTGTCAACTATAATGTACCTATTTGTCTTGTAGCCTTTGTTTATACTAATACTATAATATTGAGAATGGTATTCTATATGAAGGTAGGATTCTGCATTCATTGAGACAGGGTCTGGTTGATTGATTTCTACTATTTCAGGAAAGTTTGTAGAGCACTGAGCTCTGATAAACGTTGTGAATCCGTCGAGTTACATAGATTAATGTATTAGGACGAGTGTACAATAATTTCGCGGTTACCTAATACGTTTAATGTATTCTCTAGCTTAGGTTTTTTTTATGTAGGTAGGTAATTAGTTATGCAGATGATACGGTACTTCTAACAAGTAACATTGAGGATCTACAACTTCTGCTGAATCAAATAGTGAAAACTTGTGAGAATTTTGGGTTAGAACTGAATACAACTAAAACAAAATACATGCTCATAAGCAAAAATAACGCAGTTGACTTGAATGATAATATTTATATTGCTGGAACGAAACTAGAGAAGGTACAAAGTATTGTATACTTGGACTGCAATTCAAATGAAATATGGGATCCATCAGTTGAAATCAAATGCCGCATTGAGCAAGCTCGTCTAATCTTTGTCCGCATGAAAAAGATGTTCTGCAGTCATGATCTAAACCTTGGATTACGAATGCGAATGGTCAGGTGCTACGTGTTTTCAGTATTATTTTATGGAATGGAAGCGTGGACACTTACTGAATAACTGATGGAACTTACATAAAACCGTCTCAATAAGGAAAAATAAGTAAAGGAACACCGACGAAATAATGTGAAGACCAAATGTTTTAGAAAAATTTAATGGCGGAGCAGGAAGGATCAAGTCACGGCAGACTGGAACTTTTCTCCCATTGGGGATATGGCGGGAAGCGAATAGCGAAAAGCAAGAAGTAAGAAGCAGCGTGAAGCGAGAAGCAAAAAATCAAGAAACAGTAAGCGGGAAGCATAAAATGAAAGGAAGCTGGAAACGAGAAGCAAGCAGCAGCGGAAAGCAACAATAACAAAAAGCTATAAACCGGAAGCGGGAAGAAGGAAGCGGGAAGCAGGAAACGGAAGCGAGAAGAAACGGAAACAAAAATAAGCGAAAGGCAAGACACGAAATCAATGTTCAATCAATACCTTTATTCCTGCCCATCCTACATTCCAATATTGGCTTATTAGGTTGTCATGTATACCGGTCAATTAAACTCTAACCTCCTTCCCATCCTTAGATCACGTGTTTCAAGTCCTAACAAATCAGTGTCCCCTGGTGTACCGGTCTCACCGGGACAAGTGAGACCAACTGCTGGCTAAGGTGGTACAATCGTATCGTATCTTGACCAACCGGTATTACTGGCTTAGTGTTAAGAATTGGACGCAACCCTGAAGCATCTTTGCCATACAAAATCACACTTATTACTGCATTTTTGTTGCGTCTGTGGGCATGCTATAAAATTACACGACTATTTACAAATGATTAATCCGGCTGGCGCACTTTGTGTTATATCCCAATCTAGCTCCCCTTTGATACAAAAAACGTGTATTTCATATCGTTTTGGAATTTTCAGCATTGCATTGTTAAGTATCCCAGGATGATAAAAATGAAAATAATTTTTATTTTTGCGGCCTATGAGGTAGGTTGGGAACAGGTAAAGTCCATTTTATTCGTGCGCGGCGCTGCAATACAATAATCGGCCTCTTTTAAACGTCCGAGTTGAATGGTTGTGGTTAGTTTGTGTGAAGGTTTATAATCTTTCCTTGAAATGGAGGCGACTAATCAAGGAATACATAATTTTTTTCATCGTGTTAGACTATGTTTATTTTCCAGATTGCATGTAAGATTTAATTTAAAATAACATAAATCAATATTTATTTGTTTATCTGGTTTCAAAAGTTTACATGGCTTGAAAGTTTATTTCTATGCATTTCTATGATTCCCAAAAAAATTGTTCGTAAGGCTGACTGTTCTTCATGTTATTGGGCTGAAATTTTTCTGCCTTTTTTATGCAATTTCTTCACATTCCAGTGATACACATCCATCAATTTCTAACCGAACGATTTACGATATTTGGTTACTAAACCCGAAGGAAGACCGAGCAAACGAGATATTACGTCATATTGTTCGACATTTTGGTTTTGTAGATTTTACTGATGATATTTTAAAATCACTTAAACATTCGATTTGTGTGGTAACCATTGGAATTAAGACGCGTTGGGAGAAAAGTAGAAGATATGCTGATAAATTTGTGAATGATAATTCCGTTTGGCTCGACAAAGACATTAATTTTAGTGATATTGTTATGGTATATTACCTTCTAGTAGTTACGATACGACGTTAAACGTTAGACTTCCCGGATTTACATGAATATGGACCTCTTGCATATATTGCTAATCTCCTCAGATCCACTAATATCCAGTAGAAAAAGTACGAGATTCTCACCAAATGCCTTGCTGTCAACTCCATCCCCTCCTTTATCAGAAGAACGTGACCATCAGGAATCTGATTGATATCAACATACATAGATAGGTAAATATTTACATGGATATTTTACTTAAACACTAAGGTATTTGTTGGTACAACAATATTTAAATTGATGCCTGCCAGTGTAAAAAATAATTACAAATATGTTCACAAAAATCTTTCTGTTTTAACTACCTTCAAAATGACGTAAAACTCGAAACATGATGACTTAATCACAAAAATGATTTTAAATGTATTTAATAATCTTTTAAAATATAAAATGGAAAGTTGTCAATATGATATCTTATTTATAAATCATAATTATTTAGAAGTAGTGAAAGAGACATCAACGCACTCCAATTCGTATTAATTTGTTCAGTATTAAAATTGAAGCCTTTCTACGTAAACATCTTTTATTAAATTGCCCCTCGTAAACTCTTTCTTATTTAATTACCTTTAATATGACTTATTTTGAAATTATGTAAGTACTATATCTTGTATACACATGATTTTTAGAGTATAGAAATGAATAAAGCGGAGTTAGATTGAGCTTTTACACATGGTGCGGCGGCCGGCGTAGTCCAGGGGCAACTCCCATTCCGAAGGTCGCGGGTTCGAACCTCTCGTGCTCAAATAAATTTAATTTAATTAATATAATAGTACTATATTTGCGGCACGTTCCAGTGGAAGATACTCTCCGTATCGCCCTGATGGAAGACCACCATTCAGAGTTGAAACGTTGTTTGAAATGACCTTATCCGTATTTAGTGACTAGATCTGAATAGACAGGTACTTCCCTACCTTCCTTTCCCCGTCTCCTTCCCACACCCGCTTAACATCAGCCTCACAACATACCCCAATTGGGTATACCATAGTGTCACTGGCTCCAGACGGGAGCAGTTGGTATTCTTGTGAGGTGTTCACTATAAAAATAAATAAAAATCCAAATAATATTTGACTGAAAAGTAAAGACATTATAGCAAAATGGATATTTTTTATGATTAGTTAAATAATCATGTGTAAAAAAAATTATTATTGGATCGTTTCGACTCGTAGGTAATTAGAAAGTTACAAAGATAATGTTACTTTGTTTCACAAGAATTATTCATTTATAAATATTATATTTTACTTACAAAATATTTTTTTTGTAGAATAGGTAACAACTACCAACACTATACAACATCAATATGTTTAATAAACTACTATTGCTATTAGTAACAAGTTTTTTTGTTTTAAAAGCTTAATACAACATGTGCATCCTTGAAGTGCAAATGCGTCATGTTATTATAAAAAAAGTTGTATTAAATCTTATTAATTTGACGTCACTTTTTTGATTCCTGTTTCTAAAAAAACATCGTAATAGATTATTGTCTTTACTTTTGTTGAGAATTCAGCAGATTAAATTTGATTTCACGTTTACAACTACGGGGAAAATTACATCTTCTGCAGCTTTTCTTAGCTGTATAGGTACGTAGTACCTACGTAGATATCTGTGTAGTTTTTAGAGTTATTTAGATTGGCCGTTGAGTCTCGCATTAGTATTGTTTACACAATTACATTTTCTTCATATTATCTCTACAAACGGTATGATGTTTTTGTAGGCATACTTAACTTCTTATTCTTGAAGCTTAAGATACCACTAAAGCATGGCGGCCAACAATCAACAATCACATATACGAGTAAAAATGAATAGCTGTAGTGAGAGATCTCAATTTAATATCGAAAAGTTGTTTAACATGGCTTCAATTGTGTTTATTAAAGATAAACGGAGATATGAATCGTTAGGTACTTCCCAACCACCCTACTTCCCTTGTAAGGACAAGGGAAGTAAGGTGGTTGGGAAGTAAGTTGAGGAAGGCCTCTTCCCCACTTGGTCCAACTTTACAACATTTCCAATTAGGGGTGCCAATGGCAATTATGGCACCGTTCCATAGTTTCATTGATTCTAGTTGAAACTTGAAACTCTTACGCTGTCTCATAAAAAAACGTTTTTATATATGCCTTTTTTGTACCAAGGACTTAGATATTTAAAAAATAAACTAGATAAAATAAATATCTTTATCTAGACTTCTTAAGTTGCTAATGATTTAAATATTGTTTGTAATTTATGCTACGCTATTCCGGAAAAAAACTTTGAAGTTGAGTCCTGCGTGAATAGTCGTTTTTTGCTAATATATGGAAGCAGAAGCAAACACAAGCTCACCATACTGGTTATTCGAGTTATCGTAATTTTTTAGATATATACAAAAAATTTAGTTCATAAGTTTCCGTCTTGACTCTTGACTACAAGCCATAAAGGTCAAGTATAAATTTTCATGTTAATATCCGTTACAATATCTCACAATCAACTCTTTAAAATAATCGTGCTTCGTGTCACAAATTATTTTTAGCAAATTCAACGTCCTTTCCGCGAATTGCCGAAGATTATCTTTATCTAAACATTAATTTATTATTTTAAGGATATAAGATATCCTGCTCATGAATAATATCTTTATTTTCCATGGGTTATTCGCGATTGATTCGGACATTTAGATATATCCATGTTTAATGTTTAATAGTCGATGATGGTAGAAATAATCAACTGCAGAGGCCATTCAAATCAATGTCACCTTTTCCATTTTGGCTAACGCGAAATTAGTATTTATGAGCGTCAATTTATTAAGTTATCAGAGATTTAAAAACACAAAGAAAAGCGGTGTAATTTTTCCATTTAATAATCGGATATTAAAACTAAGGTTATATAAACTACTCCTTTGCACTTCCGCATATGAGAGATAGGATCGACAAAAATGTGTGAATAGCTTTAGTTGAAGATGATGACGGCAGAGGAGATATTCAAGAAGTGGAAACTATAAAAAATCCTGTACAAAGAGCTTGACGTTAAATTACCCATGGGTAGTATTTCACCATCCCCTTCAGAGCTTATCCATAGGATAACATATATTTTCGATTTACGATTTAGGGTTTACTTATTTACTACGAGGGGTTTAATATTCGGTACTCAAACCGAATGATTAGTGGCTATATATAGAATAAGTTGGCCGAGTTTTCTAACTATTGCGAGTATTTTATTTTTATTTTTAAGGTTACACTTATTGGGTACTGCGCAAATTTGGCAAACTCAACCTTGTATTATTGTGTCCACATCAATCAAATGTGATTAATGATTGAGGATAGCTACTTGAGGAGAACCAAAAAACAAAAATAACACAATATTATGTTGTTAAAACGTCATATATATAATTTGATTTCTGTATCTATCGATGCGATTTCAAAGGATACAATTCTTCAATTAATAATTATTGCATTCTTATTGGAATAACTCTTGTTATAATAACTTTTGAAGGTTAACCCATCGAAGAAGAAGATTGATATCCACTAATAAATAAAAGAACAAGACACAAAGGGACAAACGCCTCAATCAATGGCCGAGTCGGGGTGTTTGTCCCGGTAAGGCAAGAGATCCTGGGTTCGAGTTCAAGTTGTGACCGTTACCTTCTTATTTTTATGTGATTTTTCCATTTTCTTATTTTCGTTAAGATTACTTTTATCTCCTTCTTTTTCAATGATTAATTATTCTATTTGAATTAGTTTTATTTGCATTTGAAGTGTTTTGCATCATCTTTGATTAAAAATCAAGTTCATCCAAAAGTCCATCGAGTTCTTCTTTCAAGTACAAAAATCGGCCTCAGCGATTACAGGTAAATATTGAAATAATATATTATTTTTACGGGGACGTGACGAAGTTTGGAAATAATTTGAAAGGACTATTGCATGTTTTAGTATTCAAATATTTAGATGTGGTCACGTTTAATTAATTTTAATGTACGTATAAATGACGCACTAATGAAGAAGTGCCCAGTGAATTAATGTTAATTTTTGTGACGTACTTTGTGTGTTTGATTAATGGGCAATAAATCAACGGACGGAAATACATAATCATACGGCAAGCAATTTATCTAACAAATAAATTCCGATCTTAAAGACGCCAGAGTTTTTTCAGAAAAATATGGATCAGTTACTTTTTATACTCGCTAAAAGTGCGTCTCATGCGGCAAAATGTTTTGAAAAAATAATATAAAAACACTGGGGCGGGGTTACGATGTATTTTGTTTTCCGTGATCGATGGAAACAAAAAAACTTTGTGACCCCGACCCAATGTTTTGGTTTTTGTCACATGTTTTGAAAACATTTTGGCACTGGAGACTCGTAAGATATACTATGCTCTGGTAGAAGCTGCTAGATGCCTAAAGTGATACCTACCATTACTAAAAATTACTAATATACCGGGCATTCAATTCTAAAACATGGTGATTTTCCTCCCTTCATTATCTTTGCTAAATTAAGATGTATTTGATAGTATTTATATGCGTTTAAATATTATAAGAAATTAAGTTTTAATAATATCTACCTTTTTTGTTCTATGTACAAACCCACTGTATGGATTTGCAATAAGTAGGTACCCTCCTCGAAAAACTATTATTTTAAATATTGAATTACATTAGCTGATGAACGACTGGTGCGAAGTCGGACTGATTTTTTTAAATCGGAATTACCCACACGCAGGCAGCCAGTGGCGTAGCTCTAGCATTCACATGGGTGGGGTTCGATCCTAAGGGAGGAGTTTGCTCCTGGGTGGCACGGTAGAACGGGAGGGGGGGAGGGGGGGGGGCAATATTAGAAAGTGTTTTGGGACCTCTACTTGCCACTCCTTATTATTTACATCAAATTGATAAAGTTATGATGCATATCTTGATGAAGGAATGCCCTAATGATATGTGCAGCATATCTTTACTTATGTAATACGAATTATTTTTTTAATAAATAAATATATTGTTGTGTTTTCTAGGAATGTAATCTACGAGTGCTATTCTCTTTTTTTCTAAGCAATGCTGTGGCCGATAGGGAGCATTTGAACCCCCTAGCCCCACCCGCTATGTAAGCCCTTGCACGCAGCGCCTTTGGGGTTCCCATAGCTCTATCTGTTTACAGTTTCTTTATTTATTGTATTTTTAGATGCTTATTTTTATAAGACAAAGAAAATCCAAATGCTACATTTTATTGTTTTTATCATAGAATAATTTTGCTTTGTCTCTTCAGTGGCTATTATTTTGGGAAAAAATCATGTCAAGCATATATTATTTTTATTTTTTTATTTTTTATTTTAGCATTTTGTACATCAAAGTTTAAAAATTACTGATTAATTATATTAGGTGGAAGGGGAGCAGGGAAGAAGAAGACAACAATAATAATCTAAATTAAAATATGAAAATGAACAAGACAAAAGTCAAATAGATGTTCCATAAAAATCGAATATATTTATCCGAGTCACTATCTATGTAGGTAACAAATACATTCTTTGAATACTCGTTTCCAATGAAAAAGGGTAGCTGCCAATAATACGGAAAAACACATTGGTCGGAGATAATATTGTTAATTTTTAAATTTTGAATATGAAGTTGACAAATACGACAGTCTCGTAATAAATCGCAATGGCTGAATTGGTTAAAGCGCCCATACCGGTAAGACGTGAGATCTGGGTTCGAGTCACAGTTGCGACCGTTATGTTTTATTATTTATCTGTGTCTTGTTCATTATCATATTTTAATTTAGATTATTATTGTTGTCTTCTTCTTCAATGATGTACATACATAATATGTATAACTTTTCAATTGCAGGTATGTGATTTATAATTATTTTTTTTTAATTTTTCGTTATTCATTAAACTGCTAGTTACATTGTATGGCAGTGAAGCGTGGAAATGGCAGAGAAAGGATGAAAGTAGACTGAATGCTGTAGAAATGAGATCCCTGAGGCGTATGTGTGGTAAAACCATGTACGATCGTGTGAGGAATGTGGAGATCCGAAAAGAATACAAGGCTGATGTGAGCGTAGTAAGTAAGATTAAGAAAGGGACGCTTAGATGGTTTGGGCATGTTGAGCGAATGAATGAAGAAAGGAGTGTAAAGAGAATTTATGACGCGAATGTGAACGGTAGAAGAAGCCGAGGACGCCCAAGGAAGACGTGGCACGATCAAGTAAATCAGATACTTGAGTCGGGCCATGTCAAGAGTCAGAATAATAGAAGAGTATGTATGAGAAGATGTATGAATGTGAATGAGGCAAGGAGTGTGTGCCAAGACCGAGTTGTTTGGCGGTCCGTCCTCTCTGCCTACCCCTGCGGGGAAACGGCGTGATGGTTAGTTAGTTAGTTAGTTACATTTTTGAGAATTTTACGACCACCACGCTAGGGCACATGCTCGTGTTGTATTGGTCAGTTATCTATAGTGCATGAACATATGAACTATAAAAGAATTAAGTTATATAAATTAACATAATATGAAAAAATATTTAAGAAAACAAAATGAGAATATAAAAGAATAATACAAAAGAGTATGAAAAAATATAGTAAATTACAAAAGGTATAGAACATAAAAAGCACATATTGAAAGAATATAAAAGTATGCAATTAAAAAATATATAAAATCAAAGTATAATAGAGTGAGCAGAAAAGGAAGGATTATTATTACTAGCGTGTTAATAATATAGATAATGATATTTTATATGCGCATGTTAAGATACATTGGTAGGTATGCCCATTTGTTAGCAATATTTCAACGAATAAATGTTTGAATTCATGTTGTAAGTCCACCGAATAAACGGTGTGAATCATTATCGTGACAAGCATATTTCTCAGTAATAATAGTAAGTAAGTAAGATAACTTCATATTTTTCATAAACTACTGGTGAACTTTCAAGATTGGAATTTTTTTTGTTGGAAACAGGTTATTACGGAAATTTAACGACACAACTGACTTCAATTAATTACATTCAAATCTAATGCCAGAAGCCGGGTATTCAATTAGCTCTCAGCCCATAGATACTAATTTTATAATTTGTCTAATTACATCTATAGGTGCGTGTTCCGGCTTACCAGCCGATCTTTTCTATGTACTATATATTTATAATATATTATCGTAAGAGTGAAAAGGCGTACGAGTAATGTTAGTCTCACACGAGTGCTACAATCTTTCAGATGACATAGGCCCTGAGGGAAATTATTTTCCTCAGGGCCTCCTGTGTGGAGTTAATATAAAAATAAAAAAAAAATCTTACAATATATGTGGGCTTGGCCTGTTCACCACATATATATTTTCCCATTCAATCCCATTAGGAATGTACGGCGAGCGATAAGCCGAAATACGCCAAGCCAAATAACGCTGGCGCTTTTATCTGAGAATCTGAGTCTGTCACAAGTTAAATGTATGGTGTTCGGACACATTTAGTTACTAAAATACTCGCTACTCGACTTTAAGGCTTCCTTATAGCCCATAATTACAATTCAAAGAATAATTATAAAAATCATTCTTAGGAAACCATACGACTTCCCTACTTTAGAGATATTTTGGTAATTTAATGTACCATCTATCACAGAATTGTATAAGAGAAACGCCTTATATCAAATTTATAAAGAATATTTTATCCAAAAAATTCACCCCTCAGATAGCATAAGCAATAGATTCAAAACTAATGGCTTAATAACAATCCCTATGCTTAGAACGACCACGGCTCAGCATCACTACATGTATTTAGGTGGGAGATGGTACAATATATTATTGTCCAAAAACAAAATTAGTGTAACCGAAACTTTGAAATATGAACAATTCAAAAAGCAAATTAAATCCCTGAAATTGGATAATGATATATTGTACCCTTAATTTACCCTTACTTAATCTGTACTATCAATGTTAAAAGTATAAATATACTCATATATTGGTATTGTCTTTCACTAACATATTTTTTCCTAAATTGTATCTATACCTATGTTAAATAATGTTTGTATTTATTTCATAAGTCTTTGATTATTAAATTAAAACAAATAACTTTGTTTAAACCACTAATATAATCACAATTACCTACATGTTTCAAAACCGATGGTTTCTTCGTCAGGGTAGTAATGACATTAGTAACAAAATAAACAAACAAGTATAGACTAAAAAGAACTATGGACAAAAATATTTTAGAGAGAGGTGATTAATTAATAAAAAATATCGTAAAAAACAATTATTTAAAATTAAATATAAAAATTATTTAAAAAATATGAAAAATTACATTATATAAATTATCAAAACATAATAAAGATGTTTAAACAACAAAAATAAATTATTTTAAATATAATTATTAATAATTATTGATTATATTAGTGGTTTAAACAAAGTTATTTGTTTTAATTTAATTCAAAATGATGCCACAAAGTGATTTTGCGATCTTTGATTATTGTTTACATATTTAATTAGAACATTATTTTTTGCATGTAAATACTCCTCCCATAAAAAAGAGCTCCTAGAGCTCAACTTATGGAGTAGTAGAATAATAATGAATAATTGTATAACTTTGCATAATGTAATCACTCGTAATGTAACTTTTTTCTTAAAAAAAATAAAAAAATAAAAATAAAAATCAACTTGCCTAATCTGTACGGGCCATAATAGGGCCGATATAATAATCAGTGTAAATTAACAATTTAGAATCCACGTGTTTGTAATAAAATCTTAAAATTTTAAGAATAACCAATTCCGAATGACAAAGAACCCGAATCATTTAACTTTAGTGCTTTGGTAAATTTTAGTGCTCAGTTAATCGTTTGCATAAC
Organism: Limnephilus auricula; assembly: GCA_951813805.1. Lineage (NCBI taxonomy): Eukaryota > Metazoa > Arthropoda > Insecta > Trichoptera > Limnephilidae > Limnephilus > Limnephilus auricula. The sequence continues at coordinate 17,010,421 of OX638388.1, read as the reverse complement.
ATTAAAATTGTATGTAAACATGATCAAGTGGCATCGTCAATAATACTAATCAGGTGTTTCTTGGTAAAGTTGTAAAATCAAAATGTTAGAGATTGTTAAAATTGATATGTAAAATATTAGAGATATTCAATGATGTGTTCATTCAAGAAAAAAAATCCTGGTAACAAGTGGTCCATTACTGAAGAAGATAAGAGTGCCATTTTTACAAAAATGCTCTGACCATTGTGAAGAAAAATGACGTTGGTTTTAAATTCCGTGAATCTCCTCTTCAGATGCCTAATCCAATATCCAAGGAGATCAATGTGAAGTTGAAATCATTTCGACAGCCTCCGTGGCTCTCGACTACGCATCCGGAGGTCATGGGTTCAAATCCTGGCGTGCGCAAGTAAATTTTAAGTTATAATTAATTTGTTATTTTTATTTATAACTTAATGAGTTAAAGCTTAAATTATAAAATTTAAATAAATTGTATTGCAAAGATTGTAGAAATATAATATTTTAATTTATGAATATAATATTAGGGAAACTCAGTCGAAAATCGGAAAAAGAAAAATCAGAAAAAGATGCGAGTACATCTGGGACTAGAACCCAGGACCTTCGGCTTTCCGGGCAGATGCTCTCACCACTGAGCTAATGTATCCCTTTCCGATTCGGTCATATTTAACTGTATCATACATCGACTGAGAACTACCAACATTTTCTTCACCTTCTTAACACATATTTTTATTGGCTGCTATCTTTATGTATGATTGCAAGATTCAACTCGAATTAAATGCCCTCTAGATAGTGTCAGGTTAAATTTATCACTTTTATTTAACATGCGACATCTATTGACTTTTCTGCAAGTCTAGGATGTATACATATATTATTTTTACTTTTTAACTTAATGAGTTTAACCTTAAATTATAATATTTTAATGAATGAAGATAATATTAGCGAACCTCAATCGAAAATCTGAAACATAAAAATCAGAAAAAGATGCAGATACATCTGGGACTCGAACTCCTGGGTTTGAGTCCCAGATGTATCCGCATCTTTTTCTGATTTTTCTGTTTCAGATTTTCAAGTCGTATACTTATGAAAAAACTTACAAGTGTAAAGTTAGCCAGTTTAAATTTTACTGTAGCTAGAGTTGAGACGGCCCTAAAATATTATATGATTAATTTGTTTTGTTCACAATGAATTAATTTAAAATAAGATATATTTTATTCGCGGAACGTTATAGTAGAAGATACTCCCAGTATCGCCTTGGTGAAAGTCCACCGTTCAGAATTGAAACCTTGCTTGAAATGGCTTTACCCATGTTTGGTGACCAGATCTAAATATCCATGTACTTTCCATCTTCCTTTACACCAACTCCTCCCTTCCCTGCTATCTTCAGCCTCGCAACATACCCTAATTGGAGATGCTGTAGTCTCACTGGCACGGATGGGAGCAGTTGGGACTCTTGGGACAGCAATATGTATTAGAATGTAATCTTTGTAATAGAAGTTTACTGTTGCCCAGGTGGAAAATGCGTGAATATACAGGTCAATGTTGGTTCAATATACAAACATCTCCCCATCAAGTAGATATACATTTTTAAAATATTTTTATGTGAATACCTCACAAGCGTCCCAACTGCTCCCGTATGTTGTGAGACTGAAGGTAAGTGTTAAAGGGAAGGAGATTTGGAGGAGGAAGGTGGGTCATTAAACACTAAACATGGGGTCACTAAACACCGCTAAAGCCATTATTAAGCAACGTTTCAATTCTGAATGGTGGTCTTATACTAAGGGCGATACTGAGAGTATCTTCCACTCTGGAAAGTGTCGCAAATATTACATATTATTTTAAACTATTAATGTGTGAAAACACAAATCAATCAAATAAAATTTATCTACGCATGCCGGGATTTGAACCCACGACCTCTGGATCTCTAGTCAAGAGCCTTGCCCCTGGACCACGGCGGCTGTCAAAATATATCAGTTATGCTGGTGGATTATTAATCATAATGAGGCCATGAGCTTCGAGAATTTGCATGATTGTCCAAAATAATAATTTTGCTTTGTTGGAGTTGGACTTATTATTATTAGAATATTTTTCTAATCTGTATCAACAAAAAACTTTTTTTAACTATTCTAATTAAATTCTATGAAGAAATCAACTAATCCATTGCGGATAAACTCCATTTGACTCTTGGGTGCGACTAACATTGCAGTTATATAAAAAATATGGACACATTAATTTGTGGCATACACAAAATATTGTATTTGTGCTTAGTAGCTTCATGAGATATTTGTATAATATAAATATTATACATCATAGTTTTTCGAATTTTGATAAAGGCCAAATTTCCAGCAAACTTGCAAAAGTGATCTCTATTATGAATCGTATCAACAATACAAAAATTTTTATGAATACATTACCTTTCCGTGACATTAACAATCCTTCAACTACGAACCCGGAGGTAGCGATTGAAATAATGGTGTGCGAAATAAAATTTGATTTATTTTGTTTTACAATTAATTAAATAAAAATCATATGTAGTTTTGTGGCACATACCTCGAGAAAAATAAAATTATTAACGACCGTCAATACGGATTCCGGCGAAACCGCTTGTGTGGTGATCTTCTCGCGTATGTGACGCATATTTGGGGGCGGTGCCTGGAACGTTTCGGTGAGACCCAAACGGTTGCACTGGACATTTCCAAGGCCTTTGACTGGGTTTGGCACCGAGGACTTGTCAACAAACTGCCTTCTTACGGACTTCCCGCATCCTTGTGTACGTGGATTGCCGACTTTTTGAGGGAGAGGTCGATTCAGACGGTTGCCGACGGTTTCACCTCTTCCTCGCATTCGATAAACGCTGGCGTCCCACAGGGATCGGTTCTGTCTTTGTTTTTGTTGCACATCAATGACCTTTTGACATGTGCACCAATTCATTGTTACGTGGATGACAGTACAGTCCATGATAGCTTTTTGTTTGAAAATCCCCCAACGGGTGCACAAATTCCAACAGCTCGGAAGGCTTTGAAGCAAAGATTGGACAGTTATCTCGAGAGTGTTTTCTCTTGGGGTAAGTAAGAATAATCTCGTTGAATTTAATGTTTCAAAGATCCAATCATGTCTGATTACGTCTAAAAGGGATCGAAATGACCATCTCTTCTCCTTCAACGGTAGCATTCTTCCTAAAAGGCCCTCTATTGATATGCTCGGTGTAACTCTAAGTGACCAGCTCAGATATTAGCCTCTCAGAAACTGGGCGTACTGTACAGGGCCCGCAGATACTTTAACAGTACACAACTGCTAACCCTGTACAAATTGCAAGTGCGCCCTACGGTTGAATTTGGCAGCCACCTCTGGTCTGGAGCCCCAAAGTACCTGAAAAACACCCTCGACTCTGGGCAGAAATGGGCGGTCTTTAGAGCACAGGCTTCGGGTGGGAATTCTATCCTTGTTCTACCGGTATTTCAATGAAAGATGCTCCGAGGAACTAGCATCATTGATCCCCTCGGCACCGGTGCATAGTGGGGAAACACGCCAAACGCGCGCCCAACATATGTACACGGTTGACATTTGTCACATGAGAACGGGTCGCTTCTACGACTCGTTCTTGAATTCAACAGCTTGGAACGATTTGCCGGCCTCTGTGTTTCCTCCTTCCTAGACCTATGTTCACTCCTTCCCTCCACTCAGCATCTCCAAAGATGACATAGGCCCTGAGGGAAATTATTTTCCTCAGGGCCTAATGTGTGGAGTTAATATAAAAAAAATTAAAAAAACATTTCTGCTTACTCTGTTTACATATATTGATAGAAGATACTCTCTGATTCGCCCTGGTGAAAGACTATCATTCAAAATTGAAACATTTGACGTGTCTAGGTCTGAATAGCCGGGTACTTCCCCATCTTCCTCTTACCTCTGTCTTTTTGAACCATCTTTTTAATTAAGAAGAGCCTTTTTTGGACTCTATTGTCATGGGCGACAAAAAATGGGTTCGCCACCTAACTCTGGAGTCAAAAAGGTAATCAATGACATTATTTCCATCTTTTTGTTCACGTGAAGTAACATTTGGCCAGAAAACGCTTTGAGACATGGAGTAAGAGGTGAGAACATTTTTGAGGACCGCAGCGGCGGAATTCTATGACAAAGGAAATAAGGGACCTAATGCCACGGCTCACCAAGTACGACAAGGGAATGATGGACCTAGTGCCACAGCTCACCAAGTACGACAAGGGAATCAGGGACCTAGTGCCACAGCTCACCAAGTACGACAAGGGAATCAGGGACCTAGTGCCACGGCTCACCAAGTACGACAAGGGATCAGGGACCTAGTGCCACAGCTCACCAAGTACGACAAGGGAATCAGGGACCTAGTGCCACGGCTCACCAAGTACGAGAAGGGATCAGGGACCTAGTGCCACAGCTCACCAAGTACGACAAGGGAATCAGGGACCTAGTGCCACGGCTCACCAAGTACGAGAAGGGATCAGGGACCTAGTGCCACAGCTCACCAAGTACGACAAGGGAATCAGGGACCTAGTGCCACGGCTCACCAAGTACGAGAAGGGATCAGGGACCTAGTGCCACAGCTCACCAAGTACGACAAGGGAATCAGGGACCTAGTGCCACGGCTCACCAAGTACGAGAAGGGATCAGGGACCTAGTGCCACAGCTCACCAAGTACGACAAGGGAATCAGGGACCTAGTGCCACGGCTCACCAAATGCATCAATTGTAACGGGAGCTATGTCAAAAAATAGTTAGGATATTTACCTAAAATTTCATATGCTTTTTTTGTAAAAAAAATTTTTTTACAAAGACAACCTCTCGTATAAATCAGGAAAATGTCTGTTTATGAGATCTACCTTCTCCGCAAAGAACAAAATTTGGTAGAAAAATGTCTGCACAAAATTGTACAGATATCGAACTAAAGTAAATGGTGTTATTTTGTACAATGTTTGATGAACTATCAAAGATCCAAAGGAGTATGTAAGGTAAGAGGGGTTTCAACCAGGGTTGTGGTACATGAAGGTACCAAAATGTGAATGAGAATCTTAAAATCAATAGGGTACAGTGAGATAAAGAAATACAATAATATTAATGATATATATATATATATTTATTCAGATCAATTTGTGTCTATTTTAAATACGAAAATATTTTTTTATATTCCCTTCTTACATAAAAAATGAAGGTATTAAAAAAATTAATATTATTCATATTTAAAGTGTTTGCCTTTAGCGGGTAAATGTGGAACAATAAGGGTTACGGGAAAGGGGGAGGGGTGGGCAAGTGAAGTAAAACTTCCGCCAGAGGAAAGCAAATTACACAGTGTATGTATGTATGAAAAACTGGTCTTTAAAATATGAAAAAACAATATCTTTGTATTTCACAGGATTCATCAGTTGAGTGAAAAAATAATGCAAATTTGGTTACAATTAACAATACAACATGTATGTAAAAAGGTTATACTATCCACTTCACCCATAATTCTATGTTGCTTCATTTCCATACATATCAACTTAAATAAATTATTACAATATTTTTGAACTTTAAAAAATCAATTTGTGTTCCACGAGTTATTCCTCTCGCTTAATTATCCAAATTCAAATTGATTATCTAATCGAGCTTGGGAAAAATATACAATCTGTCTTAATATTATACATACCATGTAAGCACCCAATGAATACAGACAATGCCAACATATTATAAAGACGACTCTTCACGTGACAACAAAAGCTTCACATGACACTAATGTAAAAGGGCCCACACACACTATGCCATGCACTGATGAAGGTATAAACGCTAAGCCAATCAATATAAGATTTACATAATTACTTTGCCTTAGAGAGAGACGGGTTAGCACATCGATCACATGAGCAATCAAAAGTTTTATAAGGAAATTAAGAATTATCGTTTTCAAAACATTCAAAAGATGACGATTTACAGCGATGGAGGTGATTGTTTTTCAAGTTCATCAAAATGTGTGCACATTAAAATATAATGAGGGCCTTGGTAAGAAAATGTATTACTGAAATGCCTCAACCGCCATGTTGGGCAGGTATCCCTCTAGTCAAAGGTGATTTATCATTCAAAAGGTACACAAGATACATAATGAAATAATTAATATTGTTACATAATTATAAGACCGATTCGAGAACATACCAAGAAAGAAAAAAGAATTCATTCAGATGATACATTCACACGTTTCACGGCCATACAATGAAAACAATAAGTAAATTTGAAGAAGTATAACATTACAATCAATCAGGTCAATATTTATAAATAATGTGTACATTTAAAGATAAATTGTGACATCTAAGGCATACAATGGCAAAAATATTCAGAAAAATAATTATTTATAGTCATTTACATCCAAGTAAATAGAAATCTTTAACACCACACACCTACGCAATATATTGGCAATGGCCTTATTTGAACAGAGATGCATACACGTACACAAGGTTAATTTACTTCATGTACAATGTACACACTGGTTAGATATTTATTGATTCATCCTGGAAATCGCTTTTCAGGTCTACAAAACAAATCGTATCATTTTTGCATGAATTTTAAGATGACAACTACATATTATAAACACTAGTATGAATGTCGGATGAACAGTTACAACTATGGAGCGATTGAGTCAAAAAGTACATTTACAAAAGATGAATATGCTTTATAAAAAGTGAAGTAAATTGTTTTCTTTATATCAAAAGTTGTGCCCTTGCCCGAAAAAAAACATTAAACTAATAAAAATCTATGTTAACTTTTTAAGAGAATAACGAGTACAATGCATCGTCCTACGATTACAAAAGAATATTCACAGAACTGATGTGGTCAATTTATTTGTAGGAAGTATCTACATTCTGTAGTCCTTAAAACTCGTTTTCTCCGAACAAGAATAATATTAGATATAACATCATTTTGGGCACGGATCCAGTATTTCAATAAACTTTAAAAAATATGGTAAATAACGTCAATAATAAGTACCTTATGACTTTCCGTAGAATTCTAAATATGCAGCTTAAATTGATTTAAAATGTATATATAACTACATAAATGTTCGCTGGGTGTAAAAAACTGCCCAGATACGTATTTTTCTTATTTAAATGAAAAAAAAATTGAGGTAAATCTATAAGAAAAATCATCATCACACATTTACTTTAAATGTTATAAAAGTTCGAAAGCGTAGATCTTTGACAATACCAATATTTAATAAAAATTAAACACTTTTATGCATACATTCCCCTGTCACCTTGCAAAATGGGAAGGTACAATAAGTAGACGCAGTCAATGTAAACAGTAAGAAGATTACAAAAGGCAGTTTCTGAATGTAGTAAACTGTACAATTGGAGATAACATTTACTTCGATATACATAAATATTATGTTTTGTTAAAATTTCATAAATTATGCGATTGAGGCATACACATATAATTATTATTTCAACACGAGAATTATTTGACTAAATAATAAACCACAGACAATAAAAGAAGATTAAGATTACACTTACAATTACATAATATGAATGTCCCTGGGTAGGTTCAATTATGGTGAATCAGTACTTTCTACGATATATATAGATAGTGGTCCATCCAGCTGACGGACGGAGCGACTCAGTGTTTCCCGTTTGCTGCTTTACAGGTGACAGCTCCACCTGCCTATATACAGTTACCACCACCCAATAAACCACCCACCATACACAATCATAGCCCCATTTCCTTGGCATTAAGGTAACCACTGATAAATTCAACACAAACTACTAATTGTGTAGATACTTTAAACTTCATTATATTACAAGTAATCTGTATCAACGATTCTAACATCGAGACTAAACTGAAAGTTACGGCTGAATTCAAGGCGTGAAAATACAATAAGTCTACATATGTACATTGTTAATTGAATTTAGTAAATAATTTACGTTTTATTATCAGTAGAAACATTTTAAAGCGAGACGGGGGTTGATGGAATCAGATGAGATAGTAGTACATAATATATAGTTGTGGAGTAAATCGTATTCAGACAGCAGCTGACATCACAATTCACTCATGTGAAAATTTTTGTACAAAATGCACATTATGAATGTGGGTAAATTCAATGAAAAAGTATTAACTTAAAGATATCCACAATCGTGAATGACAATATTTCTTCAGGTTAAACTTTACATATATCTCTAAAATGTACTATGTGGTTGAAGAACACAAGAAATCTTACTGTCTAAATACAAGGACTTTCAAAAAACATAAAAATACCAAGCAGAACAAAGCACAATCAAATAAAGTAATTCACTTGAACATACAAATGTCCAATGGCTGCTTTTAAAAACACTGAGTTTGTTTTCTCCCTCTGCAAGTAACTTTATCTAGCCTAATGTTCAAGTTAAATGTCCCTATATTACAAAACTAGTTCAACAAAATCACTGATCCTTCTGGCCCCTATCCCGTTCTCTGTGTGTGAGACCGTTTAACCGGACGTCCTTGACGAAGCCGTTGTTAACTCCATTGGAGTAGTACGCCTCCCCCGGTTCGTTCTTGGCCGTCACATAGTTGGCCACGCCGCCATTGCTGACACTGCCATTGCCATTCGTTGCCGCGTGCGCATAGCCGTTGCCGTTGAGATGCTTGTAGCCATTCTTTCCATTGGCCATCTTTTCATCCTCCATGACAGGCTGGAAATGTACAAATACAAATTAAAAAGTGACAAGACTGAGATATCGGAGAAGAAAGATATATTTCTCAGTTTATAAATCATAATGCACATCTTCTAGAAACTAATAAAACATCTTATCTCTAGCAATGCTTTTTGACTACCCGTTAATTCTATGACAAGTGTATAAATATAATATGTCATGCCTAGGTCAATGAATTCATTAGTATGAGATTCGGTAAAAAACAGGAAAATAGTTTTCTACTTACCATACAAGCACCCTTGTTTTCTTGCTGTGCTTCCTTCGATGTGTACTTGGTTTTGTAGAAATCGGAGAACAGGAATAGAAATAGGAAGCCATGCATGGCGATCCAGATCATGCAGGACTTGGGGTAGTTGCAGTCTCGGAACAGCAGCTGCAGCTGGTGGGAGAAGATGGCCACGAATTGGATCTGAAAGAAAAACCTCAATTAACAATATGACATGAAACAAATCATAAATCCATTCCAAGAGGAAAAGAACTATCTCGTAAAGTTTACAATATTTTAATTGGGTTTACCATCTGGAATGAGGTGAGGTATTTCTTCCACCAGATGTATTTCTGGAAGCGAGGTCCCATGGCGGCCACCATGTAGTAGAAGTACATGACGATGTGAACAAAGGTGTTCAGGAGGGCGAAGAAGGTGCTGTGACCACCTGCAAACAACAAATACCAAATAAAATAGATATTATTGTGAAATGGAATCATAGACGTCAGGCAATTAAGCATATAAAGAAATAAAATAAAAAAATTATATTTCTTACCAGAAGAGAAAAAATTTAAAAAATATATTTTAAAGTTAGAGCCACATTACTTATGTTCGTATAGATATTGATAAAAATATGTTTACAATTAAAACTTTATAGCAGCTACAATCTACAACCGATAAATGGAAAAAAAAAATAAACAAAGAAAGGTATTAGGTGGTAGTTTAAATATTATGGAAATAAATTTCTGATAAAAAAGTACTACAGTAAAATGTGTATTAAAAAAATATTAAAGATTTTATCACAAAAACAATATCACAATGTTCATTAGGGTTGGCAACTTGCCAGCTGTCTGGCATTCTGAATCCAAACATCTCACACCACACAGCGGCGGCAGTAGGTCTGCCCTCTCCTATTTTCCTAGATTAAAGAAACTTTACTCTGATAGGATGGAGAAAATTTTCAGTCAAGTAGGGCTAAATATTCTGAATCTTCTGGGACTCATTTGAAAAAAGAATTTACATGAGTTTTTATAAAATCTGTATTGCCGGGAATTCGTTTGATAAAAGAATTAACAGGAGTTCTTATATGTACATCAGCGCTTTTGGAATCACATTTAAAAAAAGAATTTACATGAGATCTTATAAAATCTATGTTATTGGAAACACACTTGAAAAAAGAATTTACATGAGTTCATATAAAATCTGTATTGCTAAGAACTCGATTGGAAAAAGAATTGCCAGGAGTTCTTAGGCACTCCACTGACGAGGCAACTGAAACCAAACTAAAACTGGCTGGTTTCTATTTCTTGATTGGTCAAAAAGCTTGTTCAACCATAGACGAAGAACAATCAGCTGACAGCTAGCAACTAGCAACGGCCGGCCACGGCAATCAGCAGTGCGAGTCGCGAGTCACCGCTTGCGTTACCATTGACAATGGGTTTTTGAGTGATTGTGTAGTGTGCGGGCCATCACATTGTCATACAAAGATAGTTGCCAGTTGACAGTTTTCAGTTGCCTCAGTGAGCGGATCGCCATAGTTCTTATAAATCTGGGCTTTTGTAATTTCATTTGAAAAAAGAATTGACACGAGTTCTTCTGTGTTGTCGGGGGAATCGTTTAAAAAAGAATTGAAATTAGTTCTTACCTGGGGCGAACTTGAGCCCCATCCAGACTGAGAAAGGCATGACTCCGTGGTGGATGACGTGAAGGGTGGAAACGTGGTTGTCTTTTTTTCTCAGGATGAAGAAGAGGGTATCAAAGAACTCCGTGAACTTTGAGAAATAGTACCACCAGCAAGTATTGGCCATCTACAAGAAACAAAATATTATAGTATTTCACTAAGCAATTCTGAATACGCGGTAAGTATTGAATTTGATCAGTTTCACTGCTAGCCGAGCGTCCTACCCATTGGGCTATCAGAATTCAATATTTATATTGTATATAGATACATTATTATATTCCTGTTGCAAAGATACAAGGCATATTTTATATTGACAATCATAACTTACCCTGATTGCTTTTGGTCTGTTGGAGTAGTCCACAGGTTGACATCTCAAGTCATAGTCCCCCCACCAACCACTCATCATGTACTGCAAAAAAAGAAAAATCATCGATAAATCGCTAAGCAATTAATGGCATAATGGGATGTTTTCGCACTATTTTTGAAGCTAGGTGGCAGTATCTTAAAGGCGGTCCCATTAGAAACCAAGATCTGTCAAATCACACGTTTTCTATGTCATTGAGACAATTTAAAGTTTACGTCACAATATCACAATAATGCCTCAAATTGTTGTGTTCAAATGTTTAATAGGGGTGGACATGTATTTTCAAGAGATAAAGATTTGAAGGTGAAATGGCGGTACCCATACCCGCCTCCCAAATTGGATACTAATTTGAATAATATCATTAATAATAATAATAGACGAATAATTTTAATTATTATCAATTTGCTGGAAGATTGATTTGCAAGCTCATTAGCATATAAATATTATGAATATAAATTCAACTAACCAAACAAATTATGTAATTATTACTGTTGAGGTAATACAATATTATCATATTGACATCCATTGTGAATGAGGTACTTAATAATTAAAGTTGAGAAAGGTCAAAGAAATCTCTATACCTATCAATGTATAATAGTTTACGTGAGCAATAGCTGGCATAAAGAAATATTAGTAAATAACTAACTAACTAACTAACCATCACGCCGTTTCCACGCAGGGGTAGGCAGAAGGGACGGAACACAAAACAACTCGGTCTTGGCATACACACTCCTTGCCTCATTCACACTCATACATCTTCTCATACATACTCTTCTATTATTCTGACTCTTGACATGGCCCGACTCAAGTATCTGATTCACCTGATCGTGCCATGTCTTCCTCGGGCGTCCTCGACTTCTACCTTTCACATTTGCGTCATATATTCTCTTGACACTCCTTTCTTCATTCATTCGCTCTACATGTCCAAACCATCTAGGTGTCCCTTTCTTAATCTTACTTATTACGCTCACATCAGCCTTGCATTCTTTTCGGATATCTACATTCCTCACACGATCATACATGGTTTTACTACACATACGCCTCAGGGATCTCATTTCAACATTATTCAATCTACTTTCATCCTTTCTCTGCCAGTTCCATGCTTCACTGCCATACATCAGGGTAGGTACCGGCACTCCATTGTGGATTGCTAGCTTCGCTTCTTCGGACAGCTTTTTGTTGGCGCCAACGGCATTCAGTCCACCATTAATAGATAATATAATAATAACCTGCATTTAACCTTCTTTCGATATCCCTATCAGCCTTCCCATCTCTCGTAAACATACTTCCCAAATACACAAACTCATCAACTTGCTTCAAGTATTCACCATTCACAACTATATTGCACATTGTTTTCGTACTCTCTCTTTCAAACACCATTACTTTAGACTTACTTACATTCTTCATTAACTCATTCTTCATACATACTTCGTTCATCCTAGATACGAGTGACTGCAGATCTTCTAGGCTGTTAGAAATATTGCCATATTAATTAATCATTTTATTAATTCCATTGAGAAGGGCATGGCGCCATAAACGCCTTATTTTGCCAACGCAATGCAAAAATACGAAAAAGCCATGTCCCTAGACATTGTACCACATAATATATAGGCATATATTACGAGGCGGTTTTTTCATAATTTACCACCGAGCTGTAAATTCTTGTATCTGTTTTTCTTGTATCCAAAAATAACAAAATGGTTACAAATTTTAGGCCAGAAATACTATTAAAAAAGATATCTTATAATTATGTACTACCAGCGCCTTAAATATTTCTTTTGATCCAAAATTTTTGTTATGTTTTATTTTCTTATTCTTTTACTGTTTTTTTTAAATTTGTAGTTTAAATTTGATTTGTTAAATTTGTTGTTTAAGTTGTTTAAATTTCACTGTCCTAGAACGGGAGATCTACCTAGTAGGACAGTCAAAATGTCAATACAATGTAAATGTATTTTTGTTATAACAAAACAAATAAATAAATAAATCCACTGGGTGGTTACCTAATCGACTCTTTGGAATAACAAGGTTCCATCTGTTGATGTAGCATAGGGCGAATATGAAGTCTAAAGTAGCTAACTATAGATCCCAGTATCGCATGACGCTATTCCAAAGGGTCGTAATCTATATAACCAAGTGTTGTATCAATAAATGAACTCACACCGCCATCTGTCAGAAACTTATGGAACTTACAAATAATTGTCCCATAAAAAACGTTTAATACGCAATAATAAATATTGAGGTCAATAATGGAAATAAAAACTATCCTATCTTTTATGTTGGACCAAATTACACACAGTAAGCGAAATTTTATCAAAATCGGTTCAGTGGTTTCGGAGTTTACCTCGGACGAACATTGTGACACGAGATTTTTATATATAAAGATGTTAAATTGGTTATAGATTACCGGGAAGAAACAGTGATAATTAATTATGTATAAGTCACCACTAATAATTTTAACAACTTGAAATACTCTATGAATACAGGCAGTTACTAAGTTATATAGTCAATAAGTTGCTTCCCATGTTTTGAACTTAAATAATAAATAATTAACAAAAATGTGATAATTGTCAAATGGTACTGTATTTGCGATGGCGTTTTACATTTATTTCTAGTGCCGAAATGTCGGCGTGACTGTTAATGTTAATTTGTTTGATAAACACACCGGAGTCAACTAGAAATGCAAATGTCACACTGCGAATTAGAATTCGCAAATGAGAAAACCGCAACCAAATGCAAACCGAAAAAAAACAATTAATAAATCAAATAAGGAAAATCTATAAAGCAGAAGTTTTAGGCAGAAAAAGTGAGCTACGAGAACTGCACAAGTCACCAAGACGAGCGAACCTCGGCAGTGGTCGGCTGTCGGTGGCATGGCGTCGCCTGCGTGCTTAATAGGGTTTTTCCACAAACAAGGGATTCTGCTGAAAATTTATGGAATATTTAAATATCATTTTTCTGATTTTAATCATCGTATGAAAAATGTTTTTTTTACTTATTAATTTTAAAAACGCTCAAAAACCTACGAAACCAAAACGGCCCGTGATTGCCAACAACGCTTCGTACGCACGTCATCAAACAAACTGTCGGAAGGACGAGCGACTCTTATGACATCACACGTCGAAAATTTAATCGTCAACATAAAAATAAAATAAAAATGCCATAATAATCGTAATTTTTTTTAAGCAATAAAAAGAATCGTGGAATTACCCCATTGTCCAAACGACCATTTGCAAGTTCTACGGGAGGAGTTTTTCTCTCATTTGTTTCAATGAAATATTATGATAGGTGTTTAAGATGAAGCTATTCCCGTAAAGGTAAAGGTCTCGTCAGTTTAATTAATTCTTAGTTAAAGTGATTATTTATCGTTTTTGATACTTTATTTTTAATTTTAAAATTAAGATTGAAGAAAAACTAAAATGGAGATTGGATAATTAAGCACTAAAGCGACGATAGGTAAGCAATGCGTAGCATTTTATTCAAGCTCAATTAACTTTCAATTCAAAATTCAAACTACATCATATCAGACAAGCGATAATATAGGTAACAAAATAAATTTATTAGTAAATAATTATTTATTCGAAACTTTTATTTCTTTTTTGAAGGTTTAACAGTTGCTTACATGAATAATTAATCCGTCGTGCGCCGCAGTAGCCGATAGGCACGTAAAAAAAGATAATTTCTCTGTGTATAAGTAGCTATTCTGGGAAAAAAAAATTGTAAGAGATTATATAATATTGAAAAAATATATAAAACATTATCTTGTAAGACGGTATATACAATAAACACAATTTTGCAAAAAAAGTAGGTTATTACGAAAATAAATAGTTGGCGCACGACGAAAATTTTGCGTCAACACACGATAGCGAAGATAAGTTACTGAGACAACGCGTGTGGTTTCACTGAAGGAGATCCAGGGTCCAGTGGACATACTGGATATTTATTTACATAATTTACATAATAGCTATTTCATTATTAGACACATATTCTCCGAATGGCTATCCTTTTCATAAGCGGTGCTACATTTTTTCTTTTTCTTTTCATTAATTGATTAGTATGAATATAACATGTCTTGTAATTTTATAATGTCATTGGATAGATGTCGTAATTTTTTAAGGCGATTGTCAAAAGAATTCACATTCTGCTCTTTCTCAGATAGCGCACGATTTTTTTTTATTTATGAACGTTTTTTACGGTTTTTACGAAATATTAAGGAAAAATAATTGTTTGCGCACGTACACAAGCAATATGAATATGAATAAATAGTTTTGAAAATTAAAAAAAAACAAACCATTCAAAAAAGGCTAACAAATACAATATTGCATCGGTGATTCAATCAAATATTGTATTCGTTAGAGTTTTTTAATTGACAAAACTATTTATTTATTTTGCTCGTGGACGTGCGCAAATAATTATTTTTTCTTAATATTTCAAAGCATATTTTTTTTATTATGCTTTGAAATATTAAGGAAAAATAATTGTTTGCGCACGTACACAAGCAATACGAATAAATAGTTTTGAAAATTAAAAAACTCAAATCTTTTAAAAAAGGCTAACAAATACAATATTGCATCAGTGATTCAATCCAATATTGTATTTGTTAGGGTTTTTTAATTGACAAAACTATTTATTCATTTTGCTCGTGTACGTGCGCAAACAATTATTTTTTCTTAATATTTCAAAGCATAACTTGTAAAAGGCGTTTATAAGTAAAATAATTATACACGCGTCATCCATGAAAGAGTAGAATATGAATTCTTTTGACAATCACCTTAATATGATCACTTGCGAACCACACGCGCGTTTCTCTCTTCGGAAAGCGAGATTTGAAGACCATGAATATGGTGGGGACTTGCCAGGAGTAAGGAAAATTTTAAATAATAGCGGTCTTTGCTTCCTTGGTTGGAATGCCTGTAGGGTTGGCGATTTCATGGGAGCTACCAAAAGTTTAAATGTCATATTTATGCATGGTCACATAGGTAAAGCGTGTTATGTATGTATTCTTATTAGTGTGCCTTATATCTGTGAAAAAGTGACTTTTATTTATTTTGTGTTTGTGAATAATTTTATAAGAAAAAATTTTTTTAAGAGAAATTGTCATAGATACCTTTAGCCATAAAATTAGATTTAAAAAAATAAATTATACGCGTTCATAAGTTTTTAATGAAAAATAACATTTTTGGTAGTTTACGCTTATATCATATTACGAATACAGAAAAAAAAATCTTTTATAAAGTAATATACACTTTTATTTTAATGCCACTTAAGAGAAACGGTAGGAAAAGCTTCAATTTATCGAAAAACATTTTTTTTGTATTTATAATGTAAGCCGATTCGTAGTAAAGGTTAATCGAAAATAGTGATTTAGCATAAGCTTCGCCAAACATTTCGCATGTTTTGTTCGTTGTTAGTTTTTGGGGTGTTATGCCGTGTTGCGCTACCTCCTTCTTTAGCCGACGTTTCGGACAGCGTTGCAGTGTCCATCATCAGGGCAGATCCGGCAGATCCGACTATGTCTGCCGGATCTGCCCTGCCATCGTCGGATCTGCCCTGATGATGGACACTGCAACGCTGTCCGAAACGTCGGCTAAAGAAGGAGGTAGCGCAATACGGCATAACACCTTAAAAACTAACAACGAAAATGCTTTTGGCCGTGAAAATCTAAAAACGTATCTCATTTCGCATGTTGATTGAATCCGCTAATAGTGTGTGCTGTGGGGAATGCAAATTCTGGTTTCGTTTTACTGTATTGGCGAGCTTAGCTGACACATTGAATTGAAGTACTAAATACAAGAAAACTACAATATTTCTTAGTATGTCACATTCGAAAATGAAGTTTTTCCAGTCAGTTAAAAGAAGGCATGTAAAATTACTATATATTGGCATAACCAAATATTTGCCACGAGTAAATATTTTCTACTTTTTAATAGTTTTTTTAAGGAATATTTACATTAGTACATTACATTGGTAGGCTATGCAAATTTTAATCGCACGCGATTTTAAAAAAAGGTGCGATATCTCACACCTTTAAAACAAAAACAAAACACTAACACTCAATTAGTACCTATCTTTTCGTATTTTTGTTAGGTATTTACTAAGGCTGTGTGATATCATTAAGCAAATTATGTACCTAGGTACTTCACGCAGATTTAAAAATAATGTTTTTCTATAAAATGAACGCATTGACTGAACAATGGTGATATATCCATTAAAAAAGGTAGTTTTTAATCTAGATTATTATGTACATCAATTTGGGAGGCGGGTATGGGTACCGCCGCCCCAGGAACCATTTATTGGGTAACCAACACCCCTGCCATAAGTCACCCCGAGTGGTTCGCTGCTTAGTGGTTCGGTTACTTAGCAGGGGTGTCCGGGTTAACGGGGTGAAGTTTGTCTAGGTCTTGGCTACATTTGCCATACCGTGGCGGGCCAGACCGGAAGAGACTAGTTGAGGGAGATCTTTTAACCTCTCGCCCATCGCCTTGTACCACAGTGGGAGGGATGGATTCATACGTTCGTCACTTCTGGACAAATTGACACCAGATACCTACCCACCCCTAATACCTTTTTTCTTCCCAGAAGTTCGTCTTTCTTTTCCCTCCCAATACCCTCCTTACAGTGTCCCAAGGATGACATGGGCCCTGAGGGAAGAAGTTTTTTCCTCGGAGCCTCCTATGTGAAGGTAATATGCACTTTGAAGTAGGTATGTGATACACAATTATTAAACTTTAACTAATCAACCTTTTTCTAGATCCCTCAATATTTAAAAATTAATCAAACCCTATCTTCTTATATTAATCGATCAACTAATATTATATTAACCAGATGGACACATCACATCAAACAAATCACAAATAAACTCCTCAAAACAATACACATTTTCCTAAACATAAGAAACATATATAATATAAAACAAATGAAAACAATATATTTTGCACTTTGTCGAACAATAATAGAATACGGAATAATTGCTTGGGGAGGAGCAACAAACTCGGCTATCGAACACATAGAAATCAACACACATTGACCGGCCAGTGACATTCGACCGGTCAGTGGTTCAGTGGGCATCGCGTTTGGGTCTAACCCAGGCGTTCCGTGTTCGATTCCTCGGCTGGCTAAGTCCTCCACCACAACACAAGCAACATCTTCCGCTTAGTATGGTGGTAGTAGGAGATTTTCAAATGTTGTTAGGTTATTAGTAACCCGGGAATGTTTGTCTTTCTTTAAAAAAAAAAATTTTTTTTGAATAAATCATTATTGTGAAAGAGTAGGGGGTAGTATTGGCCCGGTACCCTGGATGATTTAACTAAAGTGGCTACCTAGATATTTGATCAAAAATTAAATGGACCAAATATTTGAAATACAGAAAGAAGTATATCACGATGTATGCACGAAATATCACGATGCACGGAAGGGGGCATCTTTAAGTAACATCCAACACAGAAAGCCAGATTGTTTATTGAATTTTCGTGTTCCAAAATCTAGGTCACGATCAGATCAATAATTCAGCAATCCTAAATAATATGTTTGCATTTTTGTCGATTTAGAATTTTGAAGATTATCATAGATGCCCCTGAAAAGCGACTTGCGAAACAAAACACTCAATTACCAACAGAAACCATCTAATAATAATAATATGACAAGGTTATGGGAATATGCGAGAGTGAGGTAAACCAAAGAGGAGTGTGTATCAAAAATAAACATAAATGTCAGGATCGCGGATTGGAAGAGTAATTAATTAATGACCACATTAATAATTAATTAAGGACCTCTGTCGTAGGTCACCCCAAATCGGTTCGCTGTGTTTAGTGACTTAATATAGGTGCCTGAGTTCATGAGGTGAGGGTTGTCTAGGACTTGGCGGCACATGCGTCGGCCCATCTACTGTGCCCGGATTTGGAGAGACTGGTTTAGGGAGACCTTTTTACCTCTCCAGCAGGACTCTCTCGACTCATCGCCTTACACCGGAGTGGGAGAGATGAATTCCAACGTCCTTCACTCCCGGACACACTGACATTAAGATTCCCACCCATCTCTCATACCTTTTTCTTCCCAGATCTTCCTCTTCTTCCTTTCTTTAAAAAAACCCTCCCCAAATATGACATGGGCCCTGAGGGAAATAATTTTTCCTCAGGGCCTCCTGTGTGCAGGAGTTAAGGTAAAAAGAATCAAGATTTAGAGGAACATCTGATTAAACTGCAACCATAGATAGAAACAAATGGAGATATTATGACACGGAAGCGTGACGATTGCCGTCGAGCTACGGCCAAACTGCACGGACTATCAAAGCGCCAGAGCCAATGAAAGTTATGCGTTTGGTGTGTAGGTGTGTAACGAATGCTGGACGCCGCTGCGCGTATTTGCCATTTGCAGTAGTATGGGTGTTGGCGATACTTTCAAACTAATAATCTCTATTATATATTACGAAAGGATTTTCCGTAATTAATTTATACACACAGTTCTGTTATTAAAGCTCGGTGTCAATATTTAGAGGTAAAGTTGCAAGTGGTTGTGCACATAAGGCAGGAGTACAAGTCCTGGCCTTGTGGACATTGGCTTAATCGAGTACTGTGTTTATTTGCCAAGGTAAATAAATAAAATACCTAATATTATATTGCAATGGTCAATACCACAGGTCAAGTTCGCTCGGGCAGAATCCGCACGAGAAAACGAGTTAGGCGAGTGCGGGCTTCTCCCATAGGTAATCACCACACCTCTTGCACGCGCGGCATTAACGGCTACTATCAATATATTCAAACTAGCCAAAAGCTTTTATTATATCCTGGGTATTGTTCACATAATCTTAAAATATTTCCACAGCTTTTACTATTCATTGTAAATTTATACCAAGAATGATTGCAAAATAAGGGTTGTTCTAGATTTCAAAGTTTGGCAAACACGATAATGCGCCTGATGATTGATGACCAGACATCAAAAAACTTCACCATTCTGGAATCGCGAATAATTTCAAGAAAGCAGCGAGTATGCAAAGGGCAAAAAGGGCCGGTAATACCCGCCCAAAAATAATAAGAAGGAGAGATACGACAATACGAATGTTGGAGCAAGCGCGCTAATATTTTATTTTATTTAGGCCACCATTTAAAATTATGAAGAAATGAAAGAGGAATTTAAATATTAATTTTATTTAAATGGACAAATTTCTAAATTATAATGAAGATTGAAGTCGAGTTCATACTTGGAAGAGATGAGATATTGAATGGAGGGGAGGCAATTTTTGATAAGACTTGATAAAAGAGAGGGTATTTGTTTAGAGAGGGACAACCAAAACATAAGTGATCTAAAGTTTTGTGCTAATATTAAAAACGTAAAAATTCGACCGAAAATTGAGAAAATGTTTAATAAAACACAACAGACTATTTTAGAATAAAGCAAAAATCTCTCTTCAACACCTCAAGGAGCATTTGAAGAAACACTGTGATTTTTTTCATACATATAACTTGTAAAATAACAGAAACAAACGTGTAAATAATAATTTTTGGAGCATACTTTGCGATTTTTTTCTATCGAGGGAATTTTATGTATTTAACGTTTCGGCTCTACAAATTTTCAGATATTATCTTAAAAAATAACATATGTATTTTTAACAACTTAGAAAGTGTTCAAGGGGCATATGTAATAAATCAATAGAAAATCGGAAGATCTTTTTCAAACTCTACATTAAAATTTTCGCTATACTTTGAAAGATTGAAACCGTGAAGTTAGGGATGAGAACAAGCATCAGGCTTCTGGGACCACTTGGCCTCAAGCCGATGGATTCGATCCACCATCGACATAATTATAAAGGGACTATATAGATGTTATCCACTCACTGGTGCAAGTAGAAGATTAAAAAAATTAATTATTATTATGTAATAATAACAACTAAAATGTACAATATTATATTTATATTATACAGTTTCATCCATTAGTAATTTTTTAGTAATGTTTTTTATTATTCGCTTAGAAAACCACTACTAAAATACTCTCTTCGGGGCTACAAAAATGCATTAAAACTTAATTTTGAATTGGAGGCTAAAATACCCAACCTAACTGGATGATATTTTTTTTAATGTTGGCCTCACTGGGTGGCTTACCGGTGCTGAGGCCTCAATTTTATAATAAAAAAAATATACCTAATACATTTAAAATATATATAATGTTGGTGAAGAAAAAAAAACATAAGATTAAGATAAATTTAAACTAAAAATAAAGATTAAATTGAAGTAAAATAAAAAAAAATATAGGTATATAAAGTTAAAATCGGTATATTTATATTGTGTGTTGTGTGTTTGTGGGTGATGTGTGTTTTATATATTGTTTTTTGTGTTACGTGTATGTTTTATGAGATTTTGATAATATTGTCTTTTTTGTTCTTTAATCCATTTTGTAATGTTGTGTCGGAATTTATTTTTGTTTTCCTCAATTTTATTTGACTGTTGAATGCTTTTATATTACGATATTAATAGTGTATTTGTCCAAAGCTTGTATTTACCGTCGGAGTTTTTATGTTTTCTTTGTACGCTTGTCTAACTGGTATGTTAGTGATATTTTGTGTTTGTTTAAATTTGTTTTTTTGGTCAAAAACGTACTTTAGTAATGTTTTAACGTATAATTGGTTATGTCTAGTACGTCTGTATGTTTTTTAAGTATTCTCTCGCAAGATCGTTTTCTGCGCAATTTCTATGTGTTCGATAGCCGAGTTTGTTGCTCCTCCCCAAGCAATTATTCCATATTCTATTATTGTTCGACAAAGTGCAAAATATATTGTTTTCATTTGTTTTATATTATATATGTTTCTTATGTTTAGGAAAATGTGTATTGTTTTGAGGAGTTTATTTGTGATTTGTTTGATGTGATGTGTCCATCTGGTTAATATAATATTAGTTGATCGATTAATATAAGAAGATAGGGTTTGATTAATTTTTAAATATTGAAGGATCTAGAAAAAGGTTTCAAATTAGTCACTACGGTGTTTGAAATTATATAACAAATTAGATCAATAATATTTTCAAGGTAGCTGGATTATACAGAATAGGACAGTTCGAAAATAATGTTTTTGGAGCTGTACTGAAGAGTAGCTGTGGGATAACCTTGCTTTTAAAAAAATATAATCGCACTTTGAGTACAATTTGAAGAATCGAAAGTTTAATCGTTAGTAGAGAAGATATAAATGTTTTTAAAGACTTTTGCCGCCAGATCTTAACCAAATACATGAAACCCTGTGTGGGATGAGATTGAAATGCAAATTAAACAAGACCACCGGAAAATAAACAGGTGTTTGGCAATAAATAATTCAGCTAAACGTGGAAGTGGGGAATCACCCAAAATTAAAAAAAAAAAAAACCGTATAATGTACTTACATACCCAATAATTAATTGATTAATAATAAAATTTAATTACAAAAAACATTTCTTTTGTTGTTGTTTAATTAAATAGTAAATTATGTATGAAGAGCGATTGACCAGCGACTGAGAATAAAAGTTTAAAAATGCTTGCAACTGTGCAGGGAGGTTCCAATGAGAAAGATCGATTATTCCCCGTATCAAATATATCGATTTATTTCATTCAAAACTTGCTTTAATATATACCTACATTCAAGTAAGCAATAAAAATGATCAAAACGCAAGGTGATAAATTATTAAAAATCGTGTACTTCTTGTAAGTATTTTTTTATCATAAGTATTTATGATTTTTCAATAATGTCTAAACAAAATAAGTGTGTTGAATAATATTAAAATTCTGAAAACTGTGTTGACTAGATTATGTATTGATTTATTTTGTTGTATCATTATATGATTTGAAATTTGTGTTGTTTAATAGAATCTACCGTTTGAAAAGTGAACAACTCTGCCAACGACCAACGGTTATAACCTTAATATATTAAAAATACACTTAGTTTTTCAAAATTTTAAAACTGCATGTTCCAGATAAAATAACAATCTTTCATAATCAATTTATGTTTTTTTTTGTAAAAAAAAGAGTCAATACGTCTAGAATTTAATTTGATAAGGAATAATTTCCGGTATTCTCTGGTAATACACTCTTAAGAAACATTAACGAAAAAACACTGTAATGAGGTTATGTTAAGCTTTAGATTACGAAGTAGGCACTAACGTTGCCTAGAAAATACTTAGTATAATTTATTCAAAACTTCAACAAAGCAGGATACTATAAACCTAACGGAGGAACAGAATGATAAAAATACCTGTAACATTTCTGCTAACGTGAAATTCATAATACGTTGAATATTCTATATTATTTTCTGGTGATCTCTGCGGATGAAGGTCGTACAATAACACAACGTAGATAATTTAAAATAAAACAATAACTTAGTAACACCACTTTTATAAAGGTAGTGTTTACTAAGTGATTGTCTTATTTTAAATTATAATGTCACATCACAAAGTACGAGTATCTGCTTCGTATGAACAACGTAGATACATACTGATTGGCATAACACATTGCTTAATTGTAAGCAGCTTCTTGCTTATCTGCTAAACTTAATAGTAATAATCAATATTGATTGATGACAAAAAACAAAACTTGCAGATAAAAAAACAAGTATAAAGGCCCTTTATTAAAAAAAGAAGTGATTCCGGTTTAGGTAGGTACTGCTGAAGACTTTTTTGCATGTTGTGGATAAAGAGTTGTTTTTTTCTAAAGACCAAGTCATCTAAATTGACAATATTTTTTTGCGATTACGTACAAGATTAAAAGGAAATATTAATAGTAAAGCCATTTCACACAATTTACATGTACTTTTGTAATTTATTTTATTTTTTATGTGAATACCGCACCACTCCCAACTGCTCCCGTCTGGAACCAGCGAAAATCTGGCACCCCCAATTGGAGTATGTTGTGCAGCTGAATGTAGTGGGGAGGGCAATGAGATGCAAAAAAAGGAAGGTGGGGAAGTACCTGGCCATTCAGATCTGGTCACCAAATACGGCCAAAGCCATTTCAAGCAACGTTTCAATTCTGAATGGTGGTCTTACACCAGGGCGATAGTGAAAGTATATTCAACTCTGGAAAATGCCGCAAAATTACTCTTTATTATTTTTAATTAATTAATCGTTAAATAACACAAATTAATCAAATAAAATTTATTTGCGCACGGCGGGTTCGAACCCGCGACCTTCGGATTGATAGTCGAGAGCCTTACCCCTACTCCACTTTTATTAGTTTTTATCGTCTCTGTATAGGTACTTATCCTTCCTTAATGATATTTTTCATTTTTATATTGGTTTTCACTATACAGTTTTTTTCCCGAAGGATAAACATAAACTTAGGAAAGATTAATATTGTACAAAATTGCGCATTGAAAACTATAATTCATGTAAAAAGAACACCACCCTACAATTTACTTTTTTAAGATTCTAAATAACGGTAGGATAACCAGAGCGACACTGAACGTCTCTTTCACTTTAGAATAAAGCGTACGATATTATATAATATATTAAATTGTATGTTGGAAAGAGCAAATACAATTTAATACCTTTTTTATACGACGTCTGGGTCCAGAGTCAAATCTTTATGTTGTGGTTGTTACAAACGAACCTGAAAATCCTACCCATCTCAATAATACTAACCTAAAATGTATAATAATACAACTTGATTGAACACCTGCGTGTTTTAAATTATCAAGTATTTCAAGAAGCCTTACTAAAAAACCCTGTTGTTCAAATATAACAAATTCTGAGGTGTTTCAAACTTCGTCATGGCCATCAAAACGACGATAAGCGCAATTTCGAATTTGGCATTTGAACGGTCCCGTTAAACGCTGAATATCGGTTTGTTTTAGCTTTTGATAAATGTTTTTTTAATTTTTTTATGTGTATAACAGATTGACAAATCTCATTACAAAACACATGATAATAATAATAAAATACATAACTTTACATAAATAAATGAAAATTTTACAATAATATATATTTTACAGTTCTTGTTTATAATTATTCTTGAAACCTTTAAGGATAATGTTGAAGATGTCAAGAGACCTGGAGATATCATTTATCAGCACCATACCTCTTGTCATGCTATGCTGTGCCAGAATGTCCGTTCTGCCATGTGGAATACAGAGCAAGTCGTGGTGGCGACCCTGGCGGTAGAAGTTCGGTACGAATAATTTTTAGCATGCCGAGAGGTATGGGCTGTCAATGAAAGAGTTTATAATTTTAAATTTTATAATGTTAAACTCACTAAGGATATGTATGTGACAGTTGACGGTTGATCATAAACTGAAACGAGAAACTACTTTAACGGCACGACTCAAATGTCAAAAATTAAACGATGAACTGAAAATGCAATTTCTTCAACCGTTTCGGAAAAAAGGCGTAGAAATCCACAAGTGAAATTAGAAATAAGTTTTTTTTAATATTATGTGAATAACGCACAAGACTCCCAACTCCCAAGTGCTCCCAGACTGGAATCAGTTAGGACTATGGCGTCCCCAAATGTTTTTGTTTTTGAATGTTTATATAAATGTATGCAAAAAAAAATCAAAAATTCATATCTTTTTACATAATGAAGCTATTTCGATTCTGAACGGTGGTCTCTCACCAGGTCGATACTCAAAATACAGTATCTTCTACTTTGAAACGAGCCGCAAATGTGATATAATTTATTATTTTAAAATAATATTATCGTGATACGATACGTATAACCCAAATAAATTAAATAAATTTATTAGTGCGTGCGACATAATATGTATTATGTCCACGGACCACGGAAGCCGTCAGAGTATGAATGAGACAATGTATGAATATGAATAGAACAAGGAGTGCGTGCCAAGACAGAGTTGTGTGGCGGTTCATCCTCTCTGCCCATCCCTCCCGGGTAACGCCGCGACGTGATGGTTAGTTAGTTAATTAGTTTGGAAGACTCACCTCGTAGAATATCCACGCGCTGAAGATGGTCTGAAACAGGTTGTAGGCGATGAGCACCTCGCGCAGGTTGAAGGGCTTGCGGTTAGCCATCAGGCGGGGCCCCACGTGGCGCGCGCAGTAGGCGTACGTGCCGCACAGCACCAGCGTGGGGATGGGCGAGGACATCATGGGCCAGTCGCTCACGCGAGGATCTAAACACCAAAATATATATAATTTAGTACAATGAGGCCTCAAACATGTCCAAAATTCTTGGCTAAAAAACCAAACTATTAGTTTATACATATTATAATTATCGAAATTGAGATGTGGTGAAAAAAATGATAAAACCGTCTTTGAGTGTAAAATTCTACGAAAACACTTTGAACCCTAGTTAAAGATAAATACACTAGATAAAAACGAATCACAAATGGGAAAATCTTATAGACCATGAGAGCATTATAAGATTCTGTACGTGGATCCCAAAGACTGCGATGGGCTGAACACGTAGAAAGATTGAATAAAAAAAGTGATCATCATCAGGATGGACACTGAAAGCTGTGGGAAATGTTGGGTCAAAAAGAGAAAGATCCGTCAACAAGGGTAACGGTAAGAGGTGGGGTTTAGGGGTTAGAGAAAACAAAAAAGGATAGAGATTAGAAAAATAAACAAAAAGGGTTATGCAAAAGATAACAATATCTGTAGAACCCGTTTTGGAAAGTTTCAGGAAAGTTTTAAGTGCAAAAATATAGCTAAGTGGATTTCCTATTAACATTTTCTGGTTGAATCACGGAGGTACTAACCCAGAGTCATCCTACTACTCGTAGATTATATTCCTGGAAAATATATTATTTATTTATTAATAACTAGCTTCTGCCCGCAACTTCGTCTGCGTAGGATTAGTACTTCGAGAAATCTATTTTCTTTTCCTAGGTGCAATCTATGTTTATACCAAAATTCTCAACCTATTTATTTAAAATATGTATAATTCTTGATTCGATTCAAAGTAATTGGCGAGTACTTCAAATAAATTCACAAATTTAAATATTTTCTAAAATAGAATTTTGATTTAACAATCACTGTTTTGCAAAATGTCATTCTCAAATTTTTACATTTTCTATTAAACAAAAAATATTATTTTCAATGTATTGAAAATAAATAGCTAGCTTTACAAGTTATACCCTATATGTTATTCTGATGTATGAGCTATATTATTGTAAAGTGTCATTAAAATCCATTCAGTAGTTTTTGCGTGAAAGAGTAACAAACATACATACATCCATACAAACTTTCGCATTTATAATATTATAGTAAGATATTACTTGCACAATTTCTTTTACCAATGTGATGTAAACATAATAAATTGTGCTAAATAGAGTCTCATTTTTTTTACTAAATTTCCCCCCGACCCTCCAGGTGAATGCTAAGGCTACGCAATGCCAATCGCAAGATTTTCCGATATAAAGGCATTCTGCTGATAGTTTCGTTGTGTTACAGCGGAGTTTTACTCCGGTAGTTTCGCGCGTGGTTCAGGTTCAAGGAGGGGCGACTAACCGACCTTGAATCATTAATAGCTTATTCACATCTAAGAAGAAGGTTAGCAGGAATGAAGGAACAGGATTTACAATGAGATTCACACACTTAGAGGAGATGTTCGCTTCATCCACAATAATTATCAAACTAATTCATTATAATGCTCAGTTACAGTCCTTGGGCATATTTTGTCAGAAAGTCAAAATATCTTCGCTTTGCAATAAAATCCAAATAAATTAACATTTCTCAACGCATTCGAAAACTTAAAACTAAATTTTTAGAAGATTATGAGAAAATATGCTTCCAAATTTTTTAATTCGAAATAAACATATTTTTAAACATATATTTGAATGCAAAAATATAATAACATAAAATAATTATATTTTGTATTTCTTTTTATTTTATATAAAAGCTTACTTTACGTTTTTCTAACTAAAAGTACTTAAAACGAAAAACAATAAAAAATACACATACATATTTTATTACAAAAATGTATTATAAACGTTATCGTCAACTCACTTTTTGTCACTTCAAGTAAACATAATAAATTTAAAAAATCACGTTTCTTTTTTTTCAAATTGCGGTTGGTAACTGTGGTTTTATAAGGGTGTACATTTTTCATTATTCTGTGGTTAACTTTTAGATTGGAGCATAAAGCAAGGTGTTTTCTATTTCTGAAACCGTTTAATTCAATTTCCAACCATGATAGTAAGGGAGACAACGATTTTTATTGGACCTATATGAATTGTTCCGAAAAGCGAACCAATTAACCCGAGGGGTTAAGTTAAACTGTTATATTTATAAATGTTTAATCAGATCTGTAATCCGTAGTATTTATTAACCTCTCTACATCCCAGAAAAACTATTAATTATTATTATTCGATAGGGATCATTTAAATAAAATGCAAAAAAATAATTTAATTGAAATGACAAAATAACGTAATCCCTTGAAATCCATTGCAAAGTTGTCGACTAGGTAGATAGACCTAAGACGGTTCAGAATTTATCGATAGCACATCCAGGGCGAGATATTCAGATAATTATTTGCCCGGCTGGATTTACACGATGAAAAAAAAATCAGTTGCCAACTAGATATGAAAACGACTCTGAAACCTTGGCAACTGGTTTATCATACACCGCCAGCAGACTGGATAGCAGGAATTCCAAGGACTTCTTTTTTCCGACAGAATTATCGTGCTGAGACCAGGAAAATAGAAATAATAAATAAATTTATTATTTTCCACGCTTATTCGAGGGAGACAAATTATGTTTGTCCTGTGCTATAAATAAATCACAGTAAACTACAAACCCACTAAACCTAACGTTAAATCCTAATACAACCAGTGAATCATAGGAAAATTACTTAATAAACTATTAACACTATGTATGTTTCTTCGTCAGGATAATAAGTTCATATTATCCTGACGAAGAAACCTTTGGTTTCGGAACATGTAGATAATTGTGATTATATGTGTGGTGTATACGAAGTAATTTGTTTTTCATTTAATTAAAAATGACGCCACAAAGTGAATTTACGTCTATTGAAGAAATAAACATATTATACTTTTTATTAAAACTTAAACGACATATCGCCTAAATTTTTAATCGGTAGTAGTTTTTAAAAATACTAGACTAGCACTCTAGTCGATATATAAAGGATTTATCGATAATGTGATAATTTGTCATCGTTCCAGAGCACGACTGCAGATCGCCAACGTACAAATAACAGTTTATGTCGAATAAATTAAAAAGATTTAGTCATCATGAACTGTTGTTGCTTGTTGTTGCGGTGTGCAGTCGTGTTTGGGAACGAAATTACCGACATTATCGATAAAACCCTTATCGATCGAGTGTGCTAGATACCTAGATAGTTTCCATGTGCGACAAAAGTTCTATGTAATTGGTGTGTTGTGTAAGTTGGTTACTTTAGAACAATTATAAAGGAACTTCGCGAGGGAATGTGTAAAATGGGTGTATTGATAAGCATATCTATTACCGTGATATACTTGTGGGTTATTATGCCGTGTTGAGCTTCCTTCCTCTTTAGCGAACATTTCGGGCAGCGTCAGGGTGTCCATATCAGGGTAGATGTGTGGATTGTGGTGAAGTCTGTGTTCATCTATAAGCAATACCGTATTGCGGGCGTAGGGCAGGTATTTTCGAATATTATATCTGCTAACGCTGTCCGAAACGAAACTAAAAAAGGAGAAAGACACATCACGACATAATAACCCAAAAAACAACGATAGTACTTTTTGGCTCAGAAAATCTAAAATCATATCTATGTACCTATTATTGAACATGATATCAAAATATTTATTATGGCGGCGTTGTATGGGGTCCTTAGACTGGTCTTGTATTTTTTTTTTTTGTAATATGTATACCAACCTACGCAAATCATTATTCTTTAATTATTATCACAAGCCGGCACCAATGGAGGAAGGTACCAACATATTATACCTATTTATTTGATATCAAAAGCTTCTCAAGGTTAGAACCCTTCAGGAGTGCCCGAGGTTGAATTATTACCTACTATGGAAATAAAAAAGCTACGCAGTCCTGATGGTTTTATAGGTATATTACGTAAATAATATAATAATTGAATAATCTCAATGCCGATAGACTTTAAAACATTTCCGGGATCAAGCTTTGCAATAAAAAGTTGCTAGTTTGCGTGTAAAGAACAAGCAAGGAATAATTATGTAGGTATCGCACATAATAATAATTTTCTAATTATAATATAAAACGATATATGAAGGCTTTGTCAGCTTAAGGCCGCGCACCCCGCTCAAAAAGAAGAAGATGGAGAGATACGGCAATACGAACGTGGGGGCGAGAGCGCTAACATTAAAAACCATAAAATTCATGCGAAAATTGTGAAAATGTTTAATAAAAGACGACTCGTTTGAAATAGAGCAAAAATCTCGCGGGGGGTGTGTCAAGTAGCATTTAAAGAAACATTGTGAATTTTTTCATACATATAACTTGTAAAATAACAGAAAAAAACATGTAAATAATAATTTTCGGAGCATACTTTGCGATTTATTTCTATCGAGGGAATTTCAAATAATTACCGTTTCGGCGTGGGGAATGTATAGATACTATCTGAAAGAATAACATATATTTTTTTAAGAACTTAAAATCTTCAAACCTTTAAGGAAAACATGTAAGAAATCGGTAGAAATTGGCAGAGCGGTCCGTTAAACAAGACAGCAAAAAAAACATACGGTATTAGTAATAATAATAAGCGAGACGCGCATAGCAAATAATCAAACAATCTATAACATAATAAGCATAGCTTGTTGTGTGGGTGAAGAAAGAAAAGTTAGTTTTTGAGCGATGGCTTAAAATGTAATCTTTTGTAATTTCACTCTTTAAGCTAACAACAACTAGAATCATATATTGAAATCCGGTTTGCGACAAGGTTCACAAAATTGAATTTCGCGACAAGTTTTCAAAGATTAAAAAAAACTCTAAACTTTGCTCTTTGGCTTTCTAAAAATCAACTCGTGCTATGTTCCAGCTACGTCAGTATGAGTATTGATTGCAAAAACTGCTTGACACTTCTCAAATGAAAACAAAAATACACAATAGTCAAGCGAGTTAATGACCCAGGTTTATTGGCAAGCCACTCGATAGTGAACACATTGAATAGGACCGTATGTAGGCCGCGATTACTTGAAATTCTACATTAAATTGGTGTGAAACTAGTTTTTCACTTCGAACAACTCTGACCCACTGGCACTGGCGGCAGTTCTGCCATTGTTCCGTCAACGGCATCAAATGAACGTCGGGATCAGTGGTCGACTCAATTATCATTAAACCGGGAGGATTAATTAATATAGACGAATTAGTAATGTGCAATTATCGACAGATCAATTTCTAAAAGATTGATTACTTTAGTAATCAATAAATATCAATTTACGAAACATTTAAGAGATTTAAAAAAATGTTCAAATAGATCGAAGTAATTGCTTGAAGTGCTTGGAAACAATACAAGAAATATAAATATCGAGGCCTTAGAGCCAGAATGACATAACAAAAAATTATAATTTTACAGGAAAGGCAAATTTCGATAGAAATCTTGACAAGGTTACTGTAGTGAAATGATCAAACTGCAATAAAACAATGTGTATGATTGGAATAAATATAAAAGTTCTTAATTAAGTCTCCGAAAAATAAAATAGACAAGATTTTTATAGAAATTTGTCTCTTCTATAAAAAATTTATTATCTTGTTATGTCATTCTGGCTCTAAGCTCTAAGCCCTCGATATTACTGGAGAAAAAGCTGAATATTTCAGTCAGTAGATAGATACCTTGGTATTTTCATGAATTTTGACATCATCCAAATCCATCTCCAGAATTTAAAAAACCGAAAAGTAATACAAATTACAAAATATTTGAAAGTAGGATTATACTTATGGTAACAGCTGAAAATAATATATACAACGGCACCCTATGTTTTGTGTGCTAAAAACGAAAGACATATTTTTTTTCAATAATAATATTATCCATTAGTGATTACGTATTTTTCATCAATTAATTAAATTTGGAAAACAACGGAGTAAACTTTGTTCCTTTTGCACTAAGAAGTGAATTTAGAAAGAGCTCTGTATTAATATTTGGCGAAAGTACTCTACTGGAAACTGGAAACTGAACGAAATTGTTTGCTAGAGAAAGTAAAAAAAAAAACAGGTTCTGAAAAATTATCCGATTGAGATCATTATAATGGAGTGAAGATTTAAGTGGAATGTATTACTGTAAATAGTACATGCATTAGGCATTAGGTAGTGCTGGATTCAGTATGTGAGAAGAGAAAACGCAGTCTTTAAAAAGGCCGATTGCAAAAACATAGTGCATAACTGCAATCAGTCGTGGAAGTAAATTCTGATAATATGGAAAACATAGGAAGTAGCGAATCGTGGGCAATGGACCGTTCAATCGGAAACAGATTCGTTTTCTCTCCTCCGTTTACAGATTTGCGGGGGCATTAGTCACTCGGTTACATCAGGTCGTTAAGTAAGGAGAAGAGAAAATATTATCATTGTTTTTGTTGCAGTTAGAAATAATAATGTAAAGCCGACTGACGAGCGATAGTCCGGTGGAGCGCGACGCCAGACCCAGGAAAACGCAAAGTCGCTGAAGAGTAAAGAGTGCAAAGCGTAGAGAATCATATTTTATATTATATTTATTATTTCTATTTATTCTTGAATTTATGTAAGCGAAATCTCTACGGTTGATTAAGAGTAAGAGGTCATTTATTGGAAAAAGGAAAATTCTTTAAAATGAAAGTAGGCAGGTAAAATAATGACGCTCATCAAGTCGGATAGATGGCAACAGATTAAAAATAAACACAAATGACGCGTGTCAATTAATTTATTTTCTTTTAAAAATACGATTGTGTGTAAAAACGGCAATCAGGAAGTGTCATTACTCATTACAATAATTCAAATTCAATAAACTATACCTGAATGTTAGTAAGTGACCATGAATATTACACAAACACGGCCTTGAATGGATAAAATAAAATCCTGGACAAAGGAAGTGCTTAATTACTAGACTACTATTCTAATTCGCTTGACATTTGACCGCTGCCACTCAAACGCATGCCGCATTAATAAGTTGTTTGCGTGACGTATGGGGATTTCTTCCGGAATAAAACCGTAATTTAATCTCATGGACAAATAATATATAATGTACGCATTCTTCCATCACACAACTACAGTAATGCCACGAGTTACATAAGTAATGCGTTCCACAGTTACTTGAATTTTACGTAAGTCGAATAACCCCAGACGAGGTTTGTAGCATGCAACGAGTTAATATTAAGTAATACAATGCCATTCAATGCAAACCAAGTACTATTAAAATTTACAAAACGCGCAAAAACAAGCGCTCCTGTGTATTATATCTTTGAAATATAATAATTGGATGTAAATTTGTATTTAGCTTTACTGAGATTTTTTTCTAATAATAATAATCTTTTTTACGTAACTACGAATTTACGCAGATCACGTGTTACGTAACTCGGGGTGTCACTGTACATCATTATTGACCCGATCCATATTATATTCGTAGATTAACAGTGGGATGGTGAAAGGCTTCAATTTTTCACTTGTGACGCAGGCGGTTGCAATAGGTGTTATACATAAAATTTTAATTTAATTTATTTTACAAAAGGAAAAAAGACCTTTTCAAAAATTCTTTAGATTATGTTAAGGTGAGCGTGAATGTGACATTAACAAGACAGTAGCACGCAGCGCTGCAGCATAATTCAAAAAATACTTATTGGTTCGAAGGTAAGATGGAGAAAACAATATATTATTGTAGAAAGCAATCACTTTGTGTTTTGACATATTTAAAAAAAAAACAGAACAATGTTAGTTTTTTAAAACAATGTTAGTCACAGAAAAACCAACGTATGACCACAACGTGGAAAAGGTAGATTTCAATAAATTGTACCCACTTGTTTAATCGAAGATTTCCACGTCTTTAATCCTATAACCTAGCAAAGGATCTTATAATGGTGAAACTACTCTACTGGCAAAAAGCGAGATAAATTGCCTATTTTTGCCTACTGCCGACCAATACTTGTCTTCCCCGCCAACAATCTTGCTAGGCAAGATTTTGGTCAAGATTGCTGTAATGTAAAATAGAACTTTAATTGACAACACAAAAAACGATCTCCTGCAATAACTCCAACAAACTTGTAAAAACTTGGAAGCAAAACCGCGATATTATTTTAAAATATTAATCACGTTCAAAATATGACAGTTTTGGCAGCGTGCAGGGGGCGAGCAAAAAGGTAATATATTTGGCTCGGCATTCGGCAATAATGTCGTAGTAACGCTGCTCCGCACTTTCACACGGCCATTGCTTAAAAAAAGGTGTAATCACGATATATAAAAAAAAAATAAAAAATATATAATGAAATGTATAACAACTGTAATTGTAATAAATAAATAACAAAAAAATAACAACAAAAAAAAAAACATTGGCCGGACGAACTCACGGCATTACAGGGCAATAATCGAACTTTGCCGGCAACATATTGCCGTAAAAATATGCTCGGGCAAGACAAAATAATCAAGATGAAAAAAATCTAAAATAAGAAAATTAAAAAACATCTCACCGCCTTTGTTGTCTATCAGATCCCGATAGCCATCGTACAGTCCCGTGATGAGTTCCACCATTTTGAAACAGTCGAAACGGCAAATCTGCAAATAATAAACAAATATCATTATAATACTATACTATATCTTAAACAACACTATAATTATTATAATAGTTAGATACAAAAACAAGCAAACTACATTCTCAGGCTACAATGATAATAATTATAAGGATAATGTAGTAATAAGACGCGCGTGCGGGTATATTCTGTTGAATCAATTAAAATATGTTAACTACAAAAAATTAAAAACTAGTTTTTTTTATTTAAGTAGGTAGGTACCTAATCTTAACAAGAAGGTCATTACATTATTAATAACTAAGTAGTGTGAAAAAAATAGTGTGTACAAAGAAGGTATAAACGCCAACGATTTTGATACCGACTGCTTGGTCTGTATGGATTATACATACAAAAAATGTGTTAATAAGTGGTTTCATAAACTAGACGGAAATACGTAGGTTACTATAATATATAATATGCAATTCAATTATAAATTAGACAAAAAATATGTATAAAATTATTTCATGGCCACTGACTTGCAAAATTAATATACTTTTATAATAAATAAACTAGTTTTTTTTTCTATGAAGACGTGTATTATTGATTGATAGTTAAATACCAGCGGTGCGATTGATTTTTAAAATTCCGCTGCCGATAACACTCCTTTTGTAGATGGCAAAAAGGTTTAAATTCTCGTTTAATACCAGCCCCCTCGTTCGATGTATTCAATAAAAAAAACATCGCTAAAAAGTGTGTTTTTTTTCTAGTTCAGACACAAATATTCAAATGTTTCACGATCATTTTCTAAAGAATTTAATGTTCAACATTATACAATAAAACCATAACCGAAAATGTGTTTGTAAGTAGGAGATTTTTAACCTTTAAGCAGTTTTTATATGTCTCGTAATTTATTTTTTTCTGGACTGAAGACTAATCAAAAAAAATACTCCATTATTTCAAAGGCAAATATATTCCTACTAGCAAATATATTCCTACTAACTTAATTAAAGTACGTAAAATATGTCTAAGCGATTTAATTTTTTAACCAAAAATACACGATTTTGCCTTACTTAGCAGTCACCTTAATTGATAAAAAATATGAGTTAATACGGTACTAATTATTTACGGCGGTATTGGTAAGGCATATTATTTAAAAATATATCACATGTAATAATCACTATCTGAGTATACATACATATCTTTAATATATAAACCAACCGGTTTCGATTCGATCTGAACGGAATTACAGTGTGTAGGTAACATAGAAGTATGGTTGTTTGTCTTCTAAATTACCCGTACATTATGTAATTAATTTAATATGTTTCATTAAACCCTGATAAAGGTTAAGGTCGAGTCGAAACCGGTTGGTTTATACAGCAAAGAATTATATACTCAATAAAGTTAATATCACTATATACTCAATAAAGTGATTTTAAAACAATGTTTTTTTTAATATATGATGTAGATTTATTGAATAGGTAGTGTGTACCAAATTAATGACTACCGTATTATTAATTAATTCTACTACCGTAACCTTAATTTAGTAGCGAATTAAATAAATAAACATATTTTAACGCAATATTAAACGGGCACAAAAATAATAAATTAGCTTATTTGAAAAAAAATAAGATTTGTTAAATTTGCAAGTATTATTTTAAGTTCAATTTTTTTTCAGAAAAATGACAGCTGTTATATTTTTATATATCCAAGTATAGCCAACATATATTATGAAATTTTGGTTCAAGCCTAGCTCTAGTGCTCTAGCATGAAACCTTTACAAATATTATTTTTAGATATTTTCTATTGGTATTAATATCGTGGAGTGACAAAAGAAACAGTTGAAAATCGGAATATATTAGTGCTATCCAATATCATTTTGCAAAACTATACGTAGGAATGATTTTTTCGTTTATCGATTTGTCATTAAGGTTTTGTACTTGTCCCCCCGTTGAAAACGAAAGAGCTTTTTCATGGCCACCGCGCATTTACTTCAAAAAGTACCAAATAAGTATTTTTATCATCAAGTATTATTTACTGAGCTTGTGAAATAATTCAAAATGAACATCGATTTTTAAGAATTTTCAGCCACTCAAATCGATGTGAAATCTCAGGTACATCTTGACATTTGTAGTCGTCCGCGCCACCAACTTAGATATTTAGGATCCCAAACTAAAAGAAAGCATTATTTGGTTCAAATTTTCGTTGGTTTTCCATTATTATTATCATAAAAAAAAATTGAAGAAAGATTGAAAATATTTAGACAATCCGACGAATAACGACAAAAAAGCATTACGTCTTTAGTACATCATCTATCTGCCCGCATAGTAAACCGTGTTAAGCTGTTAACAGCCTGAATTTTTCTGAACTCAAATAAATATCTAGGAACCTACCTATTCTACTCTTGCATAGAACTACAAAGCTCGTAGAAAGGAAATACGCTACGGTCCTATGGCGCACCTCATAATGGCGTGTAGACTGTAGAATTGGTAATTAGTTAGCCAGGAAGAATGTTAATATAATAAAGGCGCGGAATCTGACCCTAGGGGTTAAACATCCTGCCAGGAGAAGGTGTGGAGCATAATGATCGCGGAGGGTGGATTTGATTTATGAAAGTCGTATAATTCTTCCAACCCCTCCGAACAGCCAATGCTCAAAGTCTTTAGATATACAATATAGAAAAATATATCGGAAGTCACCACAAGTTTTGACTATTATAAAACAGACATGTTAACAAATCGCCCATGAGAAGGACCACCGTTCAGAATCGAAACGTTGCTTGAAATGCCTTCAGCCGTGTTAGGTGACAGGGATCTATTCCCCACCTTCCTTTCACCATTCTTCCTCTCCCCACTACCTTCAGCCTCACAGCAAACCTCAATTTATTGAGGATGTCGTAGTCTCACTAGCTCCAGACAGCTGGGAACAGTTAAGACTCTTTAACGGTATATAGTTTAAAGAATTCTGATTCCACGAGTAAGCAAAAAATGTCTAATAGTGAGCTCTGGTGTCATGAAAATTGGAGAGATTCTGAAGGGTCCTCTCGCACAAGCAGGTGGCACGTTTTGTGATGAATTAAAGAAATTATTTTTTGGTAATAGCCGAGGTTTTGTTATTATCCAAAAAAAACTAATTATTAGGTGTTTGTAACTATTCAAATGTTTTAATTGCAACAAAAAAACAGCGGTGTAGGCTTTTTAGCAGCTAATAAATACTATTAAATAATAGATAATGAATGCGTCAAATAAAAAATCGGCATGATTGGAATCAATGGAAGAAAACACATAAAAAGAAAACAAACAAAAACATTTCCTTAACGACGTAGTCATCGAATATTTAAAAAAATCACAAGTCATGATTATGAATCAATCTATTTTTCAAGTTATCCAATATTTCCGGGTTAATAATAAATTAAAACGAAAAAAACTATTTTCCTAAAAAATTGTATCAACCAAATTAAATTCATCTGCCATTTTTTGGCTAAACCTTAAAAAAAACTTTATAAATACAAAGCACAAAAATTAGCATTAATTTCCACAATTTTTTTGTCATTTTTAAATTAAGTATCCGGAATTATTCATTTAGAGGTGAAAAAATTAAGCAGCTGCTCAAATAAAATACTTCAAGTAGAATCTTTGATTTGGGTTCAATATTGACGAAAGATTGGACTTTTATAAATTATTCGTCTGGGTTCTGAAGGATTTGTAAATACTCATATGTTGCGTCACTTAAAAAAATGGTGCTTAAAATATGATCAATTTGTTAATATCGCAATTTTAATGAAATATCTGTCGATGTACATTCAAACCGGAATCTCGTAACCTTCATTATTGGTATATTGATCTTCCATATTACAAAGAGGTCAAGGGTCCATGATTTAATTATTTGTTTACATACAGCACAAAAGTACGAACTGGTCAGAGACAGTGACACTTTGGGGAATGCCGAGTGGTTGGAGTAATTGGGTGAGGGAACAAGGGGAGAGAAAGGCTGGGGATTATAGTAAGCGCCAAACTTTAAGGCAGACCTGACGTTGATACTGAAATCGTCGCAATAGCCGAATTTAAGATCCGAAAAGTGGCATGCCTCCTCGCTCACGCCTTTCTTTGTCGCATGTAATCCCACATATCTGACATTGTCTCCCGCACCAACAAAATACTTGGATTTGTTCTTCGTAATGCGAGATCATTTACTAATGGAATTGCAATACGGAGAACATATGAAGCACTTGTTCGTAGCATTCTGGAATATGGCTCCATTGTATGGGCCCCTTCTGAACAAAACCATATCCAACAAATAGAAAAGTACAAAAAAGGTTTGTGCGTTACCTATACATGAGGGAATATACATTCTATCCAATCAAGTTCTTAACAGGAGTGTTCGATTTCAATACCTTAGAAGCCCGCAGAAAAATATTTTTAGGTAAACATTTTTTTAAACTAATCTCTGGGACCACACTCGATCCGCCTATGTTGAAAGAGGTTAACTTTTATGTCCCTAACAAGAATACTAGTACGAGATCCAATGCAATTTTTTATGCTCCGAAAGCGAGGACTTCTGCCTATCAGAACGAGAAAATAAAAAGAGCGACTCAACTGCTTAACGATTTTCAATGTCACTTACAGACAGTTGAGCAACTATCTTTTGACACATGTCACAAAATAGTAAAAATGCCCTTGTCCACTTTTTTCATTTGTAATCTTCTCCGTGATATATTGGCGTATAACCGTTTTACGGAGAAAATGAAAAAAAATGTATGTTTATGCATCTTTTTCATTCACTTACGGTCATTGTAAAGTGAGTAAAGTGACTGTGCCTGCGCGAGAATGGGTCGTATCAAGTTCAGGAAGGCATTTAGGTTTGGCGCGTACTGTAAGTATGTACCTACTTTTTAAAATCTGGTCAATAAATACAATTCTGACAAAATCCAGCAACACCTCGATTCTGAATGGTGGAATTTTGGTATTTTTAAAATCGTTTTTACCGCACTGGAGTCCCAACTGCTCCCAGCCCCCGGAGCAGTGGCGGCTCGTGACTTTTGGTGAGCTAGAGTGCTAATTTTAACAAAAATGGCATTATTGATGTCGTTGTAGCCGAAAAATAATTTTTTTTTTTTTTTCCAAATTTTTTCTTTTGTATGAAGATTTTCAGGAAATCGGTGCGGCGCACAGCAAAACTGAAATTTCCTGAAAATCTTCATACAAAAAAAAAAAATTCGAAAAAAAAAAATATATATTTTTCGGCTACAACGACATGAATAATGCCATTTTTGTTAAAATTAGCACTCTAGCTCACCAAAAGTCACGAGCCGCCACTGCCCCGGAGTAGACTAAGGTGATCGTAGTGAGGAAGGGACAAAGATGGCGAAGATGAAGGTTTGGAAGTTCAAAAATGGGACGTGTTCAAATATATAATATTTAAAGTAATTAAATTCTAAGTGAAAAATAAAGTTATCACTTCATAGGGTCAATAATAATATTCAATGTAATCAAATTGCATACTACAATATGTGTTTCATAATAATAACCCACGTATAATCTACTGAGGAAGGGGCGTTACACCACGTTTGTATTTTTCTTGCAATCCCGCCGTAGTCCGGTGAAAAAACAGAATAGAGGAATGAAAAATGGTAAAGGTGGTATTGATCTTTGCGGGATGTTGTGGTTCACGCTGGATAGACCTACAAAACTACAGGCATCGCCTGCGCACAGGTTATTGTTTCTAGGAAGAGTGAATACAAAATACTAAGTGAGGCGGAAAGTGCATGGTTTGGAGTGAGTTGTCGCGGACACTGTTAACAGTGGTAACGGCTATCAACGGCCGCGTCCAATCCAGGTCATCGCCCGATAAACAAATTGGGCCAAACATTTCAATTAACAAAGTAAAGTCGCCATCCACTTATCTATCCAAATATCGATAAACTACTAGGTAAGTCCTTAAAACATATGTTCAAAAACCAGAATAATTGATAACACGAAATTCTTTAAAGTAGGATTTTAAGTCCCGTCATCTCAGATAAGTAAACCCGAGTTTTTAAAAGAATTCAGCTTGATCGTCACTGATCAGGTGATAATCCTAAGAAGTCTAATCTATGCGATTAGAGAGAAGATTGTTGTCGCCAGTAACATAATAACTTTCAACTACTAGGCACCAAACATACTGATAAATTAACATTCTATTCAAAAAATAATTTCGATATACGAAAATGTTTGATCAATAAAGAAAATTGACCTTATCACCAAATAATATTATACTAATAGGTAAATTTAAACGAAACATGAAACCGAACAATATACAGGAAATAAAATGATAACGGTCGCAACTTGTCGAACCCATATGGACCTGAATATTGCTAATTCTTAAATTGAGATATGAGATCGAAAAAATTAGGAAAAAATAATAGACGCAATCTCAATAGATAAGTGGTTAAAAGCCCGGTAAGACAGAGATCCTGGGTTCGATCCCCATTTGGGGTTGTTACCTATTTATATTCTGTGTCTTGTTCGGTTTCATGTTTCGTTAAAATTTATCAGTATTACGTTATTCTTCAATGATTACATTGATAGGTACCTATAGCCTTCAAAAGTTATTACATTGAAAATTGAGATGACTTGTGACACTCCCAAAGCTCACTCCTATCGGTTTGACTCTTGGGTGTTGATCGCGGTATCATTGAACTCTTAGAATAAAAACAATATTGTAATTTTGCTTAGAGATCTTGGCAGTGATATAATAGTTTCTAATGTTGTCAAATTACTAACTAAATTTATTCAGATTAAACTGAATTTGAGCACAGCCATGGTTACTGAGATTTAATTTCCTTACATAATAATGAAATTCCATACGAAATACATGTTACATCGAATGTGATATTCATAATTATATTTAAATAATTTAGTCGTTAGGTTAAGGCGAAGATGTGAAATCACTACTTTTGATTAATCAATCAATAATTTACCAAAAATAATCTTCGGATAAATTGAAACTTTTTCTATCCTTTCTCTTAAGCAGAATAAAAATAAAATTGTTAATTCCCTCATAAAAAATATAAGAGAAAACAAAAAAAAAATTTTTTTCATTAGAAATATATGGACCCATACAAAAACATCTTTAAAAATTTAATTTTAATGCTAAGATTATCTGTAACAGTTTCCCTTGATAAATTTTTTTTTTCCTATAAAGTTATTCACAAAATAAATTAAAACCACTGTTTCGCAAAAATTGACCGTTTCTAGACTCCGTTTGCTAAGCGATGTTTATGTCTAATATTATAATATTGTAATATATTA
The DNA here is from genome assembly GCA_951813805.1 of Limnephilus auricula. Taxonomy (NCBI): domain Eukaryota; kingdom Metazoa; phylum Arthropoda; class Insecta; order Trichoptera; family Limnephilidae; genus Limnephilus; species Limnephilus auricula. The sequence continues at coordinate 16,968,648 of OX638388.1, read as the reverse complement.
CCTATATTCGTGGTGATGTAAGGCATACTAAAAAAATGTGTACACATTGTTGCCTTGTGTCTCTGCTTTATGCATGCATTACTAATGTAGTGCTAACCTACACAAATTAAAATATTAGGTAGAAACCTTGAAAGGCCACACTGAGTAAACAATCTGAATATTTACGTAACACTTCTGACTTCTACTATCAATTATAAAACTCGAACTTAAGGCCGCGCTACCCCGCTCAAAAATAAGAAGATAGAGAGATACGACAATACGAACGTGGGAGCGAGCGCGCTAACATTAAAAACCATAAAATTCATGCAAAAATTGTGAAAATGTTTAATAAAAGACGACTCGTTTGAAAAAGAGCAAAAATCTCGTGGGGGCTGTGTCAAGTAGCATTTAAAGAAACATTGTGATTTTTTTCATACACATAACTTGTAAAATAACAGAAACAAACGTGTAAATAAAAATTTTCGGAGCATACTTTGCGATTTATTTCTATAATTTCAAGATTCAAATTATTTTCAAATAATTACCGTTTCGGCGTGGGGAATGTATAGATACCTACTATCTAAAAGAATAACATACATTTTTTTAAGAACTTAAAAACTTCAAACGTTTAACATGTAAGAAATCGGCAGAAATTGGCAGAGCGGCGCCTTAAATATTGAATAAGAAAAAAATTGATTCAGTTATCATAAATAAATAATTCGATCAATTTTCTTCTAGTCAAAATTTTCTGTAAATCTATATTGTATTCTACTATATTAACACTCGAACTTATTAAATATTGCGTAAGAAAAAAATTATTAACTTTGTTAATATTTATTTATAATAAAACGTTTATATTGTTTTGTAGAAGTCTGCAACTGTATTAGCGTTCGGAATCAAATATGGAAATCAAAATCGTTAATATGTTAATCATACTGTGGAAATATTATTTATTAAATTGTAATTTTTTTTGCAAATAGGCATTTTACGCTAAAACTTTAAGGTCAAGGCTGCTATTATTCATGTGTATGCGGAAAAAGAATTTGAAAATATGATATTATCGCCGTGCTCAATAATAAATTGGCACCTTCAGTAATATTTTACTTCTGTAATATTTTTTGATTTGCACTCATATCCGAGTGATATGCTAACGATTAATAGTAAAATTTCGTCAAATTAAAAGTCGGTTTGCACTTGAATTTATGAGTAACGGTTTAATTTCATAACAATCGAAGTAATACAAACACACACCATAATGTAAATACGACTCACAATACTCAAAACGTGCAAGAAACGACGCGAAGCACCAAACTTATGAGCGCTAAGGGGAAACTCACACAACTAGCTTGAACTTACACTGCATTAATTTTTTTAAATTTTCAACTAAATTGATTGAAGTGACACGTTTTGAGTCCACGTTCAGGCGTAGGACTGACGAAACAAAGTCGAGAAAAGTTTGGATTTGACTGGTTGTATATAAGTCAGTGTTCCACAACCTTTCGATTTTTTTTTATTTTGTCTTATAAATTAACATTATTTGTGGAATGCATTGAATTGCATTTTCCCCGCATGTAATTATTCTGTATAATAAATAATAATCACTATTAAAAATAATTCATCATAAGTTAAAATATATGCAAAAAATTCACTCAAAATTTGACAAAGTTTACAAGTCAAATTTTTAGTGGCAAGATTGTTAAAGATGCTATTATAGTAACAATACTAATTTGTAACTATGAAGAAAAAAATAATAATATGAGAAAAGTATTTTTACTGGGCTGTAGATTTTTTTTTTAAATAAGGTCTGATTTGAATTTGGCATAATGTATTAATATTATCCTAAGCTTATGAAAATTTGGAAGCTACAGCATATTGTATTCATTTTTTGGTACTACCGTCAACAAAATTTCACAGGTGACCCTTCTGCCAAACTCTGCGTATTGGATATTAAAGAAAAATCATTTTGTATTTTTTCTCCCCTTAAAAACAATAAACCACAGAACACCTACTTTTTTATCGCGTCACACTTGTTGCGGATCACTGCTGGTATTATAACCATGAATTTTAATCTTCACGTTTTTAGTTTAATCTAAAGACGATTTGCAATAAAAATTCTAAAGATATAAATAATAACGGTTCATCAAAAGTAAATAATTCAGGCGATTAGCAAATTGTGATAATGAATGATAAGACGTACTTAGTAAAGACCAATATTTCGGCAATTGATTTTATCTGAACGGATACTATTTTTACATATTTCTACGGAACAAAAGTGACGCACTTTAGGTAGGCACTTGCAAGGCTGAACTAACGACAAACGGGTTAATCATTGCATTGTACTCATCCATAGGCGTTATTGCATCTAACGCCCAATTTAAAAAGGGCGATAGACTGCATGGAATCTTGAAAGGAAAACTCGACGTAAATCCAAACATTTCTGACGATTGATACTGTTTATTTTAGGTTATCATTGAAAAGTGTGTCTATTACCATACATTTACCAATGTTATAAATCAAGAAAGATATATGATAGATTAGCCTAGTTTTAGGGCCGATAATGTATATATGTAGCGATACCGAACATATGTAACTAGACCAATTTGAGCCAAAGATGTAACAAGTCTTTTATCTAAAGCGAGTCAATTAAAAGAAATGAGGCACAAAACTTCAAAAAATGCTCTATTCCAAAATTTTGCAAAATCGATAAAAGAAGGCTTATCCCATCCGTTATTATTATTTATTTATTTTATGTTTATTTATTAATTTTCATCGGCCTTACGGGCTTTTACATAGTAAGTGTATGATATGATATATACAGAGACAAATATGAACATTACATAAATAGAAGGTATGAAGGTAAATTAAAGTGAAAATAATATATTATAGGAAAAAGAAAGAGAGAAAAAAAACAAAACAGAAACCATTTTTTCAATTGTAGACAGCATAAAAATAATAATGCAATGTAGGTTAAAATATAATTTTTTTAGCTGAATAATATGTGATATAGAAAAAGAAAGGCGAGGAACAAGTTTATTATGCATCAAGTTTGATACTAAATATGAAGGTGGCGGCCTGTAATATCTTCAACCTACACCAATACGCAAAATTTAAACATAAATTCTTCTGCGATTCGAAGCGAATCGTGTAGGCCATTATGAGGAGTAACCTAGCAGTTATGTACAAATTTCATACCTGTATAGGTGAGGTACCAAAAGATTGTACCCAAACTTCTAAAAGGATACGAGTATACTTAAAATGATCAACCAAAAAACCACATACTAATCAATCCACGAAGACAGCTTAAAATGATATGTTAAAAGTACCAGGGCAAAAAAATTTACGATAGTGAATTAATGACCTTCGTTGAAGTTTATTTTTCAGATGTCTATCTTATCAGCTGATATCCGAGAAGCGTGACAGTGGAACACCATAATTCCGTAAGCAATTCAAACAGCAGAGGCGTGCACTCCATACAGGCCACATAAGAAGTACAATAAACATTACCTACCCCACTGCACTCATAATAAAAAAAAAATTAAAGTTTATAAAATCATTGCAAGAAATCAATCTAAACTTTCAATATTCGCATCGAATCGCAGCGCCGCACAGTGTTTCGTTTCATACAAGCTAGACGGAAAAAACTCTTAGATAATAATAAAGTATTTAGAACCCTCTTGTGGGGAGTATTTAATCCGAATATATTGAAAAACTGGGTTGAAAGTGATTAATATAATTTTTTTTCTTAAAAAAATAGGAAAAAAATATTTTAAATAATTAATTCTATATTAATAGGGTATTTAAAGGTTTATAATGAAAACAACTTTAAACAGTAAAAAATGTCTATTTTAAGGATAATAAATAGGTAAAATCACAGTCAGAAAATATAATACAAATCACTAAATAATTGCAGGTAAAAATAAACAAAACAATTATTACTTAAAATTTAAAATAAAACAATAACTTTTTATACACCACTTTTATTTTTTTATACTTTGTCGGCATAAAGTATAAAAAAATAAAAGTGGTGTTTACAAAGTTATTGTTTTATTTTTAATTATTATGTCACATCACAAAGTAACTGCTTCATACGAACAAAAATTATTACTTAACTATTTTATTCATATTTAGCAACATAACTTAATAAAAACAAGCACTAATTGTAGAATGTATAGTCAGAAAAAAAATCAATAGATGAACAAGAACTTAAAGTAAAGAAACAAAACTAGAAAAATGAACTATGGGTAGATAAATGTTTAATTATGTACCCATAGTTCATTCATTTAAGACAGAGAACAGGACTAATTGATTTGTGAGAAAATATAGTACCTAAACAGAATGCTTATCGAAACTAGATGCTATCTGAGTCAGGTTCAGAGTCTTCAGAGGAGTTCTTGACTCGGAATTGGGTGGAACAATTAAATTTGAAGTCCTCGTACTCACTAAATCACATACTTTCATTATTTTACTCCGGTCACTACATGCCACAAAGTCCTTTGCGGGCCTTCCAGTAGATGTAGATGACTGATTTTTGTCTAATTGAGAATTTTCACGCAAATCTTCAATTATGAAAACGTTTCCACTACCTTGAAGCCACTCACAAAATTTAACAACAAATTTTTCGAGAATCCGAGAGGCTGCAATCCATTTTTTGCTTATATTCAAAGATATTAACTGTATTTAGCTTTTCAATTTTTTTTCACTGCTTGCACTGAGATTTTAAAGTTCAAATTTACTTAAAATAAGATTATATATTCCATGAAACTTTTCTTTATTGGGAAAACTCCTCCAGGTATCGAACAACTCCTGCCTGGAAATCTGGTATGTGGTGCCTGTGAAATGACAAAATATGATTGATGAGTATTAATGAGCAAAAATATCAAAACTGATTTGAATAGAATATTAATTGTTCAATCTACAAAAAAAAAATTACGCGACCTTATTGATATAAACTCCGAAATAAACTCTCGTGTAGTTAGAAATTAAATATTTTTAAACTACATAAAAACACTCAAGTTAAATATTATTTAAAAAAAAAAAAAAAATATGTTTTCTATTCAAACTTTACAATAAAAACATACTACATACCTTCCAAAGTAGCCTCCATTTTTTTTAGAACTGAAACAAAACACTTTAAACACATAAACAACCTTACAGCTCGGGCGACAAGATGCGAATGAAAATAACTCGTAATTCATTATCTAATTTACCTAACTTTGGAGCTCTAGTATGAGTCAACCCGTACATTAATTACCCCAATTAAAAATGTATTCGTCATACTAGCTACCCGTTAATTAAATGGTGTCATTTTTCAAAAATTCCAAAGTGAGTTTTTTCCGTCTAGCTATATGAAACGGAACACCGTGCGCCGCGCGCCCTTCTATAACATGTCAAAATAGGAATTAAGTTTGTAAAATGACGCAAATGTCATATTTAAATATTTGAATGTGAGTGAAAAAAGTGCATGTGAGCGTAATGCGCATTCAATAGAAGACTTATTTGTGTTAAGAGGAAACCGGGTAGCGTTTTGTCAATACCAACGTATTCCTCAATTTTCTCTCTGGATTTTGATACTACTGCAAATGTATTTTAATATAATGTAGATATTGACCACTAGCGTTTCGGTACGTTTGGATGTTTTTAATAAGTTAATTCTTATAGAAGTAACCCACCAAAAATCGTTAAAATTACCTAATATGGACGCCATCAACAGACTTCAGTAAACAAACGTTTTTAAAAAAGCAAAACGCATAGGGATAGAATATTTTCTTCTAATTAAGATTTTATTTTGGTTTTACAGCCTGAGGTGCAGTTTTTCTTTTCGCTCAGTATTCGGGAGGTAACAGCGACACTGACAGCAAACAGTTTGGTAAAAATACCCATTATTCAAATTTCTCGGCGACCGTGTTTCCTCTGTCATAAAAGGTCATGCCCTTTGGTACAAATAACAAATGTAGCAATCACAGACATCTGTTGGTACCTCTATTAATTAGTATTATATATATCCAGTAATTTGATTTTAGTATGTATAAATGAACGGTTATTTGGATTATTTTATGTGGCAGGTTAATAATAATAATCCCAATAAATATCGATTAAAAGCTTGGTTATTCTTGCCGAATTCTTACGACGTGTGGTAAGCTTTTTCATCAATTAATTAGCTCTTTTTCCTATTGCCTACCCTGACTACAACACTGTGCATACAACTGGCAAACAGTATCGCAATACCACAGCCCTGCAAGTGGACCGGATAAATAGCGCCGGCAAGAGTTGAATACCAATGTCACCGTACAAATGTAACAGTATATTGTTAGAAGAATGAAGGCCCAACGCGTCAAAATTGTGGCCTTTTACGGTTTTCTACAAGTAAGATGTTTATTATATTCTCGTGGCTTAACTCCCGCGCCGTTATGTCTTTCGGTTTTAGTTTTAGCATTTTCTTGGAGTTTTAAGCTGGAAATATATGGACTGCTACAAGCAATAAAAAGTTTTTATAGAAGAAAAACACATAAAACCATACGGAAATCCGCGTACTCCGAATATTTGAATTGTAGATAGGAAATCTCTGAGGCATAAGTGTGGTAAAACCATGTACATATGATCATGTGGGAAATGTGGATGTTCTAAAATAATGCAAGGCTGATTTTACCCGTGATTGGCATCCAGGTCTGAAGAGCCAATTACTCCCCAATATTCCTCTCCCTCATCTCTTTCCTTTCCCCACTCAGTCCGTCAGTCCGAGGACATACTCCAAATGGGAAATCCACCGCTCCACTGGCTCCGGACAGTTGGGACTCTTGTGCGGTATTCAGGTAGAGGTGATAACGTCACCCTCCCTTCTCCACAACATTTCTCATCCTTAACAGGTGGAGCGAGTAAGACACAATTCGTTTTCCATTCAACAATTTTGTTATGACGTACTTTAAAAGCTCCGCTGCTATTTTATGCTTTTAGACGTGCAACATTTTCAGAACGTGCATTTATTCCGGAATGCACTTTATTTTGTTTAATTTCAATGTGTTTATTTTGTCAATGCATACATTTCAAGCAAAGCCGTGTTTAAGACAAACACAAATATGTATTTATTTTACAAAACATGGGTTTACCTAATCACTAGTTGGTTCAGTCAACAAGAGCGAGTTTATCTTTCTGAAGTTACCCTCAGTAATATTAAATATGTCAACATCAAAGGAAAATTTTACTGGAGGCGATACAACTCTCCAACCGACAACCTGACTGGTTGGTACTGCAGATTAAAATTCGAAACAATTTATTATCAGAGACATACTAACAAAAAATATTAACTATTAAGTATCTCAATTTTTGATAATGCTGCGGATCAAAGTGTGCATCAGGGTATGTATCAGGCGCGGTCCCTTCTTACATGCTGTGGATGCTGCGCTTCCTTTCCTTCCAAGGCTTATAATAAATATTATAATTATTATTATTTATTTATTCCGAATTAAAAAAAGATTTCAGCTTATTTTTTTCTAACCGTAAACAGCAATTAATATCGCAATTTAACTTCACCGTCCCAATCTCAGAGACTAACAACAACAAAACACCGCGCACGGTGCGAGTCGAAATATCATACCTACATATTATAATAACATTCTCAAAGCTCGAATGTCGCCTAAACACACCAATGCACATCAAAACCAGCAACAGTGGATTCTCTGCTTCGTTCCGTATCCACGAAGCTAGAAGAAGATTGATATTTATTTATTTATTATCTCATGTTCTCCGTAAAACGGTTATACACCATCGTGGAGAAGATTAAAACGATGAAAGATATTCGCGCATGTGCATTGAGTCCTGCGTGCCTAAGCTTGCTTGAAGCCGGATACGTTTTCAATGAGAGCATCCAACGCACAGAAAACGATTGTACAGAATAGCATAGCCGAAGCGGATTGTTTGCGCGATCATTTTTGACAATTTGGCTCAGTTTGGCTTGAATAACTGAAACCGATTGATGCGTTGAATATCTTTCGAATACTTATTTAATGAATTTAATTTTGGTACTTGAATAATTGTAAAGGGTTTATAGAGCTTATCTGATCTAGGTACTATATTTATTAGTAATTGCATCCTGTTTGTGGGCTAGTCTATAGATTTTTATATTTGATAGAAGGTATTTACTTCAGCATCCCTTATACAAAAATTCACCGACCGCCACTGGTATGTATAAAGCTACGCTTTGTACATATCCCTCAGGGAGATATCTCAAGAATTTCAATTCTCGCAGTGGTCAGACCATCGATTTACTTTCAAGATTGTTTCTGTCAAGTGGATTATACAACGTTTGAACTCCAAGGTTCTTGAAAGCTTTGGCGGTACGCATAATAAATCCATACATTTTCAGCGTTACGACAGGTTGTCTCTATTATTGTGAATATCAAAGGACGATCGACTGTCAAACACCTAATATTTAGACGTTGATGTTTGTGTGATGTTTTTGAAATGACCGTAACATCAGTAATGCATTCACTAAGTCGTTAAAAATCATTAAAATTGTTGTTTGTTTGTTTGATTGGATACGAAAACAGCGACGAAATAAACAAAACAATTTGGACTGGAAGCAAACAGCAAACATTCTGGAAAGAACAGTAACTCTTTAAATATTGAAGAACGCAATTTACCAATTTATTTGGATCTTTGGGGAACACCCGAGAATGTACAGAAATCTTAAGATTGGCAAAATGCAAAAAGTATACTTCAGCTGTTATAATAATAATTGGATAATTTGTAGAGCGCCGTTTTTGTGAGAAATCACCTCAAGGGCGCTGTTGTTATACATATTATATTCAGTTACGGAACTAAATGCTATGACCACTAGAACGTACAAACAAGATAAATAATTCATAGCTGATAAATACACTATGCACAGGGTAAATACCTACGACATAAGTGATTATAATAATAAGTGTCGTTTTAATGCTGTAATTTCAAGAACTGAATTAATTTTAATTGAAGTACACAGGAGTGAAGTATATAATTAATGCTTCCATAAAGTTATGTTGAAAATATGGGAAACCGTGGCAGTGATTGAAAAAATGGTAGTGATTATTGGTAGTTGATCTAACCTAGCGATAATTACCTATAAATTACAGGTAATGAAGGAAAACGTGGTGATAAAACAAATCGCAATCATTACAGCAGCCACACGTCAGGAATCTTTGAAATAACGTAAAGAATTAGTCATAAAAATATAATTTATAATTAAAAAACAAAATAATTGAATTTTTTTTTGATTGTCAGTGAATCTATCACAATTTAGTACGTGATCCGCCCAGACTTCATTTTATGATTCCGTTGAATGAATCATGGATTTTCAATAAATAAATGAAATATTTGAAGATAATACCGATAAATTATATTATATTCGTCATAAACCATAATTATCGTATGATTATTTGAATCATACCACTTTGTGAATGAATGTATTAATCAAAATCGTAAAATAGACAATGACAAGTATAACATCTACGATTAGACAGATAAAGAACGTCCTACATATTATATTATACACACCCTATTTGCAGACTCGTTTCAATCAAGTTTATTAAAAACTAACTAAAGCCACCGGCGCGCGCTGCTCGGACTTTGCACAGAGTTTTTCAAAATCAGACTTGGACAGAGATCTCCCTCTTGTTTTGCAAAATCTCACCAATCTCATAATAAAATATGTATATTTGAATAAAAATCAAACAAACGCCGCCCGCCAGCCACATTAAAATCTTCATTATATAAACAGATAACTAAATATAATCGGCCGCAGATGGCGAGATCTCCCGACCCCGGCCCTTTAGGTCAGTTGCATTATAGCTCTGGAATCGTCCCTGAGCTTTACAAAAAAAAAAAAAAAAACATCCAGTCTTTCCACGATACAAGCAGAGAAAAATGATTTATCATTCATTATTCGACCATAGCGTTCAATTAGTAATTAATGGCATTATCTTTCACCAGTTTATAAACTAATAATGTGCGTGGTAAAGAAATTCGCAAACATTGATAAGCAGCGTTCTGGGCGGATCCATTAAATAATGGAAATGAGGTAAAAGCCAAGCGGGCGGTTTATCACTTAGGTATTTATACATTTCCAAAGCGATTAATAAGAGAGAGTGGCGCGGTAAAAAAAAACAGCTTATAATACACGGTTTTCCAAATTCATTGTCAGAATTGGGGGCCTATAAATTAACACAATAATGTACGAATATCAATTTGAACATGGACTGACAAATAAAAGTTTTTTACTTATTCCTAGATGGGAAATTCGATCGTAACTTCATTTCAAATTCATAATACACCTACAAAATAATTTATTAGGATAGGCCCAGAACTATTGCCTGGAGGGAAAGAATTTATTATTCAGAGTTAACGTAAATACGTTATGATCACCACCAAACGTAACGGTAAACGTACACCTTTCAGTAAAAGCGTTCTGCGCATCTGAATCACACTCGGCGTGGATTTGATTTTTATACAAATCTACAGTTTTATTCAAAGACTGATGAAATTTTGCACACTTGACCTTCAAAAGAAGAGGTGGACCACTGTCTATATGTGATTCTGAAATACTCTAAGTAAAGTCCGGGCAACGCCGGGGACTTAAGTTATATATATTTTTTTAATAAAGTTGACCCAGTTTCCCCTACTGCAACAGAAAACATTTATGTGACAGTAATTACGGTTCGTAACAAGTCAACGCGGGTAAAATTGATTAATTTAAAAACATTTTCTCGGCCAGCACGTAACATCTTCATCCTTGAGTTCCCCTGAGAAATGGCGTGGTGGCCGCTGGCTACTAGATGGTGGCTAGTGCTAGGTAGACAGAAGACAATTAAAACGTTGCTTGGCCAATTCTCAGAATAGCACCAGCAATACGTTAGGTACAAGTTATCATTGTTTGTATCATATGGAGCTTGTGCATTGAGCATGACACCCAAACGAATAATCAAGTAAATTCCTAATGAATACCATGTAATACCAGGAAAAGCGCTTTTCCAAAGTAAAACCCCATTTTATTTTAGAAGCTTGAAGCATGGGTAAGTAAATGTGTTAAATTAATTTTATATTTATATACGTTTATTCTCTATGTAGGTATGTAATACAATAATATGGATGCAGACGAATTAATCTAGGGACATTTGTATATAATATATTTTCATCGCTAAACTTTTTTGAAATACATACTGTTTCATAAACGTTCTGTTTGGGTTTCTAATAAAATGTAAAATTGTATCTGTTACCTCCCACTTATATATTTGAAGTTCCTCCCGTCCTTAAATGAGTTTTGTAACTTATCGGGATGGCCCTAGCAAGAAATAAAAATAATAATTATATACAACACAGTTGACAACAATCTACAACTAGTCGAATAATATTGATTGACTGTTCGAGTAATGATAATGAAAAATGTGTCATTTTGCACTACCACTTTCTTGATAAGTCAACGTTTCGTAGTGTTGCAGCTTCACCATGAAATGTAATACGTTTGACCGTTAAAATATTAAATAATAATTACATTTAGCGTGCGCAAGTGGTTATATCCCTAATAATATTAGGCAAAGGTGGTTTTCTTATGTAAAGCCTAGTTAGAGATAGTAGTTGTACGTTTTTAGATTTTCACGGCCAAAAGCATTTTCGTTGTTTGTTTTTGGGGTGTTATGCCGTGTTGCGCTACCTCCTTCTTTAGCCGACGTTTCGTACAGCGTTGCAGTGTCCATCATCAGGGCAGATCCGGCAGATCCGACGATGTGCGAAACGTCGGCTAAAGAAGGAGGTAGCGCAGCACGGCATATCACCCCAAAAACAAACAACGAAAAAGAGATAGTGTTGTTTGAAAGAAGCTCATGGATGTTGTCATTTTTTATCAAAAACAGCAGCGATTTTAAAGAAAACGTTTGATAGTATTGTTTACGTTAATAGAACCTTAAAAACAATGCCCTCTTTCAAATTAAATTATCATATAATGTGGCATTCTCAAAAATTCCACCCTATCGCCTCCCTCTACAGGGTCGTATTTTTTTTATGCGGACTCTGCAGATCTTTATTTATACTGACAAGAATTTATGAGCAAAGTTTAGTGAATGCACGAATTTCGTCATTTTTCAAACCTTATTTTACCCATACTACGGCTCTAATCAACACACAATTACACATTCTATATTTTTTTTAAATATGAATATGAATTTTAATTTATCAAGGAACACAAAATTCCGCAATTAAAAAGCACATTAAACCATTTAAAAAGTTATTATTCAGATTTATTAATTAAAATTATTTTTTAATTACAAATTACAATGGGTCAGATAAAATCGAGCAAATAAATCCAATTAAATATCTTCGCAACATTCGGTTTGCGATAAAAGCTCATTTCTGGACAAGACCATTATTATTATTTTAATGTTATTTAAAAGTGCAATATTCTTCACCATTCCATTATATTTAAATGTGACCGACTACACAAAAAAGCAAAGTGTGAATCAGGTGGATGCTTTTGATCAGTCTATCCAAACACACGTAAGTATAGGAAACATATATATTTTTTTTTTTTTTGGGAGGCGGGAATGGGTACCGCCGCCCCGGGAACCATTTATTGGATAACCAACACCTCTGCCATAGGTCACCCCAAGTGGTTCGCTACGTTTGGTGACTTAGCAGGGGTGCCCGGGTTCATGGGGTTCATTGTCTAGGTCTTGGTGGCGGATGATCTAGACACATTGAACCCCAGATTCCTACCCAACCCTCATACCTTTTTCCTTCCCAGAACTTCCTCTCCTTCCTTTCCTTAAAAATACCCTCCACACAGCATCCCCAAAGGTGACATAGGCCCTGAGGGAAATTATTTTCCTCAGGGCCTCCTGTGTGGACCTAATGTAAAAAAAAATATATATATTACGACCACAGAAAGATTTACTACAAAGCACCAACTAAAATATTAATTGCTAACTCATGTCAAATTAAGCAAATAATAACGAGCTAGATAAATAATTGTGCGGTCAAGTATACTTCTTCGTACGAGAGTACAACTATTCGTAAATTTTGCACGGATATTTCGCGGATGTTGAATTAATATTATTTATCACCAGTTAAACCAACCGGCTAGTATATAGGTAATAAGAAACAAACCAGACATTTTTCTTACTACGAACAAGCCAAGCTTCATCGCACGACCGGGGACTGTTTTTACGGCATTGTCTCTAACCACGCGGTTGTAAGAGAGTTGTTAGCAATAACAAGTGCCCTTGAAATACTTTGACGTTTCCATCACTTAATAAACTGGGATATTTTAAAGAAAGTCTCCCATTGTACCTGCCCTTATACCAGCCGAATGCTCTCGAAGAAACCACAAAATAAAACTAGTAACACCTAAATAGTATGTAATTAGCTCATTGTTAATTGTTATGATTCACACCGAAAGTGATCTCTCCGTGGTCATGCCACTGCTTGAACATTCGCGTATAGTCGCTTATTTCAAACAAGTGCCCTTGAAATACTTTGACGTTTCCATCACGTAATAAACTGGGATTTTTTAAAGAAAATCTCCCATTGTACCTGCCCTCAAATACCAGCCCAATGCTCTCCAGGGAACCACAAAATAAAACTAGTAACACCTCCATAGTAAGTAATTAGCCCATTGTTAATTGTTATGATTCACACCGAAAGTGATCTCTCCGTGGTCATGCCACCGCTTGAACATTCGCGTATAGTCGCTTATTTCATAGCAGACGTAAACGTATGCCCAAGGACCCGAACTCAATTCTCAGCACGCGGAAGGAATTTCAGTAAACAGCCGACAAAGTGCGCGAAACGTTCGGCTGCTAAACTGGGTCAGCAGTCAGCAGTCAGCAGTCAGCAGTGAGTATTGATAAATAATGGTCATCGGTAATGAGAAATTAATAGCCATGAATCGCAACGTGACATTTATAATTGTTATTACCTACTCGTTGTGTAATCTTCTTTCGGAAAATTTTTCGTCGAAGGTTTATATCATGTAGGTAATTTGACTTTGGAAAATTTTACCATCAAAGGTGATGTGTAATTTTCCTTTGGGAAATTTTACCATCAAAGGTGATGTGTAATTTTCCTTTGGGAAATTTTACCATCAAAGGTGATGTGTAATTTTCCTTTGGGAAATTTTACCCCACAGATGTAATTTTAATGAAATTGTAATTTTTGCATCAGAGTCGACCTACCCATTGGTGTAAATGGATAGTTGTGTTTACAAGTAATATTAAGTATACCAATAAAATAATCATGAAATTATCGAATTTGTTCAAGTATAATAAAAATAATGTTTCTAATAAAATATATGTACAAAATTTAAATGTTATTAAATTAATCAATAGCAAAATTTGTTATTAAAATGTTATTGCATTTGCAAATATTGGTGACATTAAATGTTTAAAAAAAACAACAGAGAGAGATTTAGAGATGGGAAATCTCTTAAATGTACCTATTGAATCCTAGAAAAAGCGATAACGAAAACGACAGTATATGCATATAATATATATTTTCCCTGTGAAAATGAGAAGAATAGTTCTATAAAGCCCATTAACCAGCAACCGAGTATATAGTCTAGACCTACATTTGAGTAATCCATAAAAATGCTCAAACGCGTGATGATACAATTTTTAATACGATACACTCAGCCATACACAATTAATCAAGGTACTTGAAATCATAGGAATCCGTGGTAAACTCCTATCATTTTTCAAAAACTATTTAACAAATAGAAAAATGTATGTAAAGATTTTAAATAAATTGAGTAATTTTAGATTTATCAAATCAGGAGTACCTCAAGGGCCAATTTTAGGCCCTAAATTATACATTATATATGTTATTGCCTTGTCTAAACTTTTTTAAATAGCCCGTAGATTCATTCTTGCAGATGATACTGCACTAGTTAGCTATTATAGAATTACAAAGAGACTTCAACGAGCTACTCAAATGGTCTCATGATGTGGGTCTTATTATTAATGTCAAAAAAACTAAATGTATGTATATTAGATCACCGAGCTTGAAAATGTGGAATTTACCTAAAATAACTGCACATAATTTTGAACGTATACAGAAGAAAAATTGATAATATTTGCTACTGTGAAAAAATTGATTTTATAAATGAATATACCTACCTTGGCATAATCGTAGACAATAACTTTAAATGGGATAAACAAGTGATCAAAATTTGTAACCAGCTCCGATGTTTGGCGAGTAATTTTTATAAATTAAAATTTGTTTTGCCTCGATGCACGCTCAAACTTATATATCATTCTATGGTCGAATCCATACTTAGATACGGAATTCGAACCTGGGGACACTCGAGCATAATTAATATCAAATACATTCAAAACTTACAAACTGCCATAATTAAAAAAATTGTCAAACCTAGCATTTATAAACAAAGAAACAATTTAAAATTACTGTATGGGTCTGAGGGCCTACTTCCAATTAAAGGGCTTCTCTGGTACATTATAATTATGGACAATTCAGGAGAAAGCGCGTATAAAAAGTTATTGGTGCATAGTCACACAACAAGATTTACTGAAAACGAAGGCTTAAAAAAACCACGAATATCAAATAAGTATGGTAGCAAAACGCTCGAATATATGATACCTTTAATTTACAACATATTTCATAAAAACATTAAATTTTAAAAAAATGAGAAACCCTGCCCTAAACTGACAAAAAAGTGGCTAATAAATGAAGAACACATTTATCTATCCTAAATCTTATATTAGGTATAAATATTGTAACAAGCTAAATTGTATTGTGTAATAATATTGAATGGTAGAACCTACAGACAAGCTGATCTGTCACAGCTTTGTGGGACTACCCATATTTTATATTGTATTACATGTAATTATATGCAAATTTAATAAACAAATAAAAATAAAAAAAATATAAAAATAAAAATATCGTGTACTTCTTGCAAGTATTTTTTGATCATAAGTATTTATAATTTTTCAATAATGTCTAAGCAAAATAAGTGTGTAAAAAAATATGAAATATTTTAGTTTGCTCTAAGGTCTTAAATAAATAGAGAAACTGAGGTATTTTTGTAACAAAAGACGTTCTCGGATTTATTTTTTAATGATTTTAATTGAATTAAAATTAAAATTCTGAAAAGTGTATTACTAGATTTTGGATTGATTTATTTTACTGTATATGATTTGAAATTTGTGTTGTATAATACAATATTTCTTTTTTGTTATTTGTTTTTGGGGTGTTATGCCGTGTTGCGCTACCTCTATCTTTAAAGTTGTAACCTAAAGAAAGAGGTAGCACAAAACGGCATAACACCCCAAAAACAAATAACAAAAAAATACTTTTGGCCGTGAAAATCTAAAATCATATCAATACAATATTTCGTTTGAAAATTTAACAACCCTGCCAACGACCAATGGTATATATTATATTAAAAACCAACTTAGTTTATCAAAATTTAAAACATGACATACCAGATAAAATAACAATCTTTCAAAATCAATTTCTGTTCTTTTGTAAAAAAGAATCAAATACCCCAAGAATTTGATTTAAAAAGGACAAATTTCCGGTATTCTCTGCTTATACCCTCTTAATATGAAAATAAATAATCGTTCTGACCTGTGACTTTTGATATAATGGCATACAGAGCTCCGGGCCAAAAAGGCTCCTTTCTCTTTCATCATGAGTTTATATTATTGGGTAATGATTATCTCTCACATGTCAGTAAAATGAGTAAGTTCAAAATTCTTCAATGGGCAATAAAGAATCTTCAAATGCACTGAATGCACTAAACACCTGAATATCATGCAATTTCCGTGAAATAATAAGAACACCCCATGGTTAATATTCAATTGCTAGTTCCACAAATTACAATGGCGAAGCTGTTGTTATGTTGTCTAAAAGACCACCATCATGACCTGTATAACCAGGTAGATGAATCGCGACCTGGAAAATGAAAAATGTACAACTTCCACATGGGTACACTCAAATCCGGTTATTTGAAGTGTACACATCCCTACATTACTTGTGCACTTAAAAGGCCATTGGTAACTGGTAACATAAAATGCAGCACGAGATTCCAAAACCTGGATATGATGCGGTTAAGCTAGTTCTTGTGATAAAATAATATGTACGGTTGGAGTGCTACAGCATGCACTAAAGCAGAGGTTCCCAACCCCGTGCCGGCGGACACCATGGCGCCCGCGGAACGATCCGTATGTGCCTGCCACTATTCGACAGAGATATAATTTTTTCATAAACATTAATTAAAAATGTGAAATATTTTTATTTATTTGCTAGAGTTTTAATTTTTTTGAGTGTCTAGGTTTATTAAATACGTTCGTATGTTTGCGATATTGTATGTATGAGTGGTTCCTAATGATTATACCTATTCTCACTGTTTTAGTTGATCTCAAGCAATTTTAAAGTTATAACATAAAACCTTTATATTTTTTTGATGCGCAAAGCTAATTTGACTTTTGTCGGTCGCTTAAAGAATTTGAAATTGACATTGGAAGAACCCCCCCCCCTCTTCCCCCCGCCATGTGCCCGACACCCTGTCGATATTTTAGAATGTGCTCTAGAGTACAAAATGGTTAGGAACTCCTGCACTAGACAGAGAGAGAATTTCTCCAGATCAAGAGCGGCAGTGAAGAGTAAAGAGAGACAGATCTGATACTGTGTCTTGGATGGAAGGTCGATGATATTACTTCAACTAATCACTGGTCTGATGCAATCACGGAAAATGCTGCATTAAAAGTAGTGCTCCGGGCCGTTGGAGTCGATCGGCGCACTTGAATGGGACTTTAAATTATAACGATATAAAAACAATTCAAATGAAAAAATACATTATTTCTTCAATCTTCGGAAAATCACTTTGTGGCGTCATTTTTAATTAAATGAAATATATAACTTTGTGTACACCCTGAAATTTCACAATTATTGACATGTTTCGAAACCGGTGGTTTCTTTGTCAGGATAAAAAGAACATGAATAAAAAACAAAAGATACAAACAGGTAATGTTAATAAATTTAATTATTGATTGCGTGAACACATTCAGAAGTATATTTTCAACGGAAATCGAAAAAGCAAAAAAATATCATAGTTTGATTAAATAAATAAGTATCTAACGCTGTCCGAAAAGTTGGCAAAATAAGGAGGTAGCGCAACACGGCATAAGGCCCCAAAAACCAAACATGATAATTCTTTTGGCCGTGAAAATCCCAAAGTAATGATTGTACTCATATATTCCTGAGAAGCGAAATGCCTATGGTGCCTTCGTTTCTTCAAATCCTCAAACAAGAAACACAAAATAACAATATTTATTTGGAAGCGGATTTGGGAACCACCGCCTCAGGAACCATTTATTGGATAACCAACACCCCTACCATAATCGCCTCAAGTGACCTCTCAACGCGGAATCTCTCGACCCATCTTGCACAGCAGTGGAAGGGGTGGATTCATACGTTCATCACTCCTAAACATATTTACCCCCAGAATTCTATCCACCTCTTATACTTTTTTCTTCTCATAACTTTCTCTCCTTCCTTTCCCTAAAAAGACCTTCCACACAGCGTCCCCAAAGATGTCATAGCCCTCCGGGATTGTTTTTCCCAAGGGCCTCCTGTAGGGAGATAATGTAAAAAAAAAATGACGCTATCTTGTGTTGAATAAATATAATTTGATTTTAAATGGTGTGTTCTTATAAATACTAAGATTGGCACTTAACCATGTATAGCTTACTGATTGATTTAATGTAGATAGTTTCAAAACTGCATTTAAAGTCAAACTATTTGGGCCGCATTCTGACGCATTGACGTAGATGCCATTATATTGCATTATGAAGAGTTGAGAATTTATGTCAAATGAAATAAATGCCTAATGCTTGTGTTACATGTAACAGGCTATTGCACTTAGCACCTCATACGAAATTATTTACTTTTAAACGCTTTCTAAGACTATTTGTAAATAATATACACGTTGTTATATGGACAACGTTAAAAAAAACATATTGGAAGCCGTTACCGAGAAGAGATGCATATATTATGACCGAATACATATAACGTCAAAACCGAAACCAACACTAAGAGCAAGATATGAGGTGGTACCATGCTTCCTCAGCTTCAGAAGCAATGTTCCCAACATGCCTTCCATAGATATGCTTGGAGTACTGAACACCAGCTGAAGCACATACAGTACAGAGCTAACAGATTCATCAACCAGTACCCGTTTTCATGTGTTGTCACATGAGAACTGGTCGTTCTACAGATCGGCTGTGTAACGATTTGACCCATGTTCACTCTCAAGATAACATAGGCCCCGAAAAAAAATATTTTCCTCAAGGCCACGTGTGAGCAGTTAATGAAAATATGCTAATATGAACATTTAAAAACAATTTTTTGGCATTGACATAACAGGATTGTCGATTTGCTAAATGCTAGAATTATGTTTATATAAGCAAATTTACTAATGGTATTTATGTGGCCATTTTATGCAAACAAGAAATGAAACGAAACAAATAACTTGAAATGAATGAAACTAATAACGTAATTAATAATAAAATAAATAGAGATGAAGAAATCACAAGAACACAACATATTGATTTGAGTGCACGTCAGTGTAAAAGTCGAGTATGTGACGGATTATCTTAACATATAAAACAAAGTCGGGTTAGTTACACCATTTATAACTCAAGAACGACTGGACCGATTTTTATGATCTTTGATTTGTTGGATTAGCAATTTCCTCTATTTATATTTATAAATAGAGGAAATTGCTGCAAACCAATCCCAGGATTGAAACCAGAGAGAGAGAGAGATTTGTTGGATTTGTCTCCGTCCCGGTTAACAGAATAACCATTAAAACATCGAAAAATCACGGGAAAAATAATTATGAAGAAAATTATTTTTTTCATATATTTTGTATGGAACGGCTTTTCAAATAATGTGCGTTGGTCGACACAATTTGAATCAATTCGAACTGTCAATGGTGTAGTGTGCCGAACATTTCGTGCTTAGTCAAAAGCTGAATTTCATTTTTTTAACTTAGGTACCTATTTATTTTAACTTAATAAAAACTTAATTTATTTCAGCTAATAAATTAAACACAACATTTATTGATTCTGAGGCGGTACGAAGTTTGCCGGGTTAGCTAGTGATAATATACAATTACGTACCGCTTATGGATTTCCGGACAAAAAAGTAGTTTCAACAGTTTCTGTGCAACAGGATTGCTCACCTGAAGGTCAATGTTTAGTTCCCGGTGTGGTTTAAGGACACCCAGTATCAAACCCATAATTATTAGAAAGGTCAAGCCACAATCACATGGGAGTCAAAAAAAAATATGCCTACCTTATAAATGATGAATCGATGGTGATTTACCGAAAATTTGTGGTATTGCAGAAGGTGTTTAATCAAACGAAGCAATTAAAAGTTATACTTGTATATATGTAAAGTAACTAATGTAAACAGGCTAATCGACATTACAATTAATTTTCGAGTCAAGGAAAAAAAAACACTTATATAATATTCATATTCAGTCGTAAAACGTATTTTGCACATATTTGATTATAATATGAGCCGTCTTGTGAAATGTGGTAGACTAGCGAAATGAGCTTGATAGTAAGTTTGTCGAATGTCAGCATCGCCAAGGTTTTTGAACTCTGTCATGATTTTGACATTTCACGTAATATTTTACATGCTCCCCGACCTTCGAACATGACTAAGCGATTATTGAACTAAATTTACTAAATGTTAAGTATGGAATAATAGATAATATATATTAAACATGTCCATAAACCAAATTTGCATACAAAGTAGAATCACACGGTCGTTTCGCCATAATTTCTAAGAATTTATTTTTACTTTAATTTAACCATACAACACACAAATGTGTTACGTAAAACTTTCGTGCAAATAATTAAAAGCAATTTTACTACTTGGATGTTTAATTTCAGATTTCAGACAGAAAACTGTTTAATGAAAAACGAAGAACGCAATAAAAAAGATATAATAATACCTATTTACTTAGTAATTACAAAATACATGGTCCGCAATCGATCATTGGGACGATCAGTGAAAAAGAAAAACAACTTTTAACTTTAGTATCTCATTATAAAATAAAACAGGTTTATTATTATTCAAATAAAATATTGCAAACCTACCAAATCTGAATATTTCCGAAGCATTGTGATTAAATTATTTGGCGAATGCCCCGATGGGAATGTACGGCTTTGAAAGATGAAACGAATAACGATGTTATGTTCCGGGTTAGGTCAGCACAACAGAGATACTAAAAGCATTACTAAGAAAGAAAAACAAAAATATATTTGTGCAGCACATTACTTACCAGATATAAATGATTAAAATTATTCCAATATGTTTTATTCAGTAGATACTCATTCTGATTTTTGTCGCAAACAGTGATACTTTTATTTTAAATAGTTTAAAATGCGTGCCAGAAAAAGGATTTACCGTATATTGTTAGTAAATATTATCAAAAACTTGTATTTCTGTTAATCTATTTAATTACCAACAAATTAAACGATGTTGCCATGACGTTAGGTTTTGTTTTTTATGCTGAAAATAATCAAATTAAGTGTAAAAAACACTATGACATCACGAAATATATACGACACATATATTATCGTAGACGTCGTAGACACAACAAATTTAATAAGAAGGTAACTATTGACAAAATGTTTCGTTTCCAGGATTTCATAAAATTTGATATTAAAAATATTTTTGAAAGAAAAGTGTTGAGGAGAATATGTGGTCCTGTGAAAGAGGGGTAACAGTGGCGCATCCGGCACAACAAAGAACTATACGATATATATCAGGCCCCCAACATCTCAGCACATATGAGACTCCCCAGGTTGAGATGGGCTGGGCATGTACAGAGAATGCCGGACACACGCGTCCCAAAAAGAATTATGACTTGTCACCCAGGTGGAAAGAGAAAAGTGGGAAGACCCAGACTGAGGTGGGAAGACGAGGTAAGAGGGGATGCAGCACAGCTTCTCCAGGTAACAAACTGGAAGTCAGCCGCTGAGGACTGGAGGAGTTGGGGGCGAATGTTGCGGGAGGCCAAAGCTCGATATGGGCTGTAGCGCCATCGAAGGAGAAGAAGTTAGTAAATATTATCAGAAACTTGTATTTCTGTTAATCTATTTAATTACCAACAAATCGATATTGCCATGACGTTGGGTTTTGTTTGTTATGCTGAAAATAATAACATTAAGTGTAAAAAACACTATGATATCACGAAATATATACGACACATATTATCGCAGACGACATAGACACAACAAATTTAATAACAAGGTAACTATTGACAAAATATTTTGTTTCCAGGAATTCATAAAATTTGATAGGTAGATATTGAAAATAAATGATGATTTCTCGTCGAAAATTCATTACATCCGTGATCAGGAGGCGTAAACACTAATCAGTACCTGAATACATGTCGGCTCGAATTGCCAATATACAATAGAACCTAACCAATATGTTGGTATCTAATTGATTGACTTTCAATTTCTCTGCGTCGTTCTACGTTTAAAACAAGAGTGACGGATTCAATAGGCCGAGGTGACGATTATATTGCCAAGTCAATACCAAACAAATGACGTAGGTGTAGGTACAACAAGGGTTACCCCAATCAGCATTATGCTAATTGTGTAAGTTTTATCTACATAATAATAATATGCGTGACTGAATGATGTGTGAGTTAATGTCACCTCTGGACGATTTTTTTAATTAGCCATTGTATTTTCCCTATTGCCGTCAAAAGATATAGACCTGCCCTAACATGAAATATGGGTAACATTTCGACGAGCTGGAGGCAAACCACGTGACAATCATTTGGGAACCAGGAGAGTTACAGCATATCTCGAATAAACAGCGACATCGTCGGCGAGCGAACATTGAAATATCAAGACTTTCCACAGAAAATTAAAGTTTGCTGAAGTAAATGTCAAGAGTGCAAAATTTCAAAAAGAAGTATAAAAATTCTCAATTTAGCCGTAGAGGTAGGGGTTGTTTTACGAATTCTCATTTAGAGAGAGAGCTTTATCTTGTTTTGAAGGTCATGTGTGCAAAATTTCATCAATCTCGGAATAAAATTGTAGATTTGTATAAAAATCAAAGTTACGCCACCGCCACAGACGCCCTTCTTTGTATAAATATAAGATTGATTAAGAGTACCTGATTTACTGTAGGCATAACAATACCCGTTTAAAGGCCAAAATATAATATTTTTTAAACTGCATACATTGTTTCAACGTTTGACGTGCTCATCGCAATAGAATAAAGGCACATCAAAAAAATATACCTGACAACCTCGCCCCTTTCTAATGAACGGCACATAAAACAGAAATAGATGTTACAATAAGTGGGTTCTTATTGGCACAACCAGAGGCAACCACCCTAAATGTGTACGAGAAAAAAGACAATCCCATTCCAACACAGATATCTGCGAATACGTAAAGAAAATGATTGTTTTCAGTTATGCAACAACGAATGCACGGTACGGAGGCAATGTTTTCAGTTCGGAATATGTGTAGTTTTGGCAAAGTGACCAACTACCTTGCATTCGGTAGGTAGTCCGTAGCGATGGCATCAAGCATGTGTGTACTTTTGTATATTGCATGTCGTGTACCGTCCCACCTTGGATGGGCATCTCCAGCGCAGGAGAGTTGCGGAACGGCCCGCGGGCGTGACCAGATTACATGACAAGTGACGTATCGGCAGGTAGAAGGACCTGGTGGCAGCGCGTATTGGCCGATTAGCGTGCAATGTCAATACCTTCTTCAACCTCTGTCCTCCCGTTCGGCATAGTTGACCGGTTGGCCCACATACCGGAGCGTGCCACCAAGGCGCTCGCAATCAATTTTAGACTATTGTGAAAACTATCTGTTAATTATTAAATTTTTTTATTCAGTCGAACCTAATCTGGATATGATTTAATTTTACTCGGATACACTGCTCAACCTTCTCAATACACTCCGATTGGGCAATGGTAAATTAATGTACAAATGAAAAAATGAGTTAAACGAATGAGTATAAGTACCTACGTATTTGGTATAATATATGTATTACAGTTCATTGATATGTGATATAATCATAAAACGCTGGCTACTTGCTTTCGAACTTGGCAATGACCGTAGCCGTATATTATATTGTCAGCCTCTATTTCTTCTTGTTTTTTTAGTTCATTCATGAACTCGCCGACTGGTAGAATACGACTGACACAAAAAGTTCACTTATGTTATACAAGATGTAGGTTGTAAGTGATAAAGAACTAGCCTACGAACTTTCGGACAAGGTTTGAAGGTCCTAAAAGGTTTTAATATAATTTCAGTCGAATAGTATCAATTAGAAACATGGCTATCTTATTGTTGTTCAAGCCTTTTTGGAAGCAACTATATATATTAAATAAACATGTTGCGGATATATCATGTGGGTACCTACCTCAAATAAAAAAGTAGTATGTTTATCTGTGATGTAATATCAAAGTTTATATCTAACAAATACAGCCTTATCAAAGATGCCCACGCTTGTCATTAATAGAAAATTGCAATGTTATTTATTTTCAGCACAATAATATTATAGCATATAAGTTACAAACTAGTACAGTAGGAATTTTAAAATTACAAATTACATAATTAAAAAATACATTTCACATAAAATTTCGTCACCTCTTTTTTTTAAATTTCATCACATTTCCTCTTCTTTTATATTGGTCGGTATTTCAGGTAAGATCTTCAATGCAGTATAATATATTATTGAGTTCTGTGATTTTTGGCATATTTCGAAAGGGAACATTTATTTAATTTTTTTCTTCTTGTAGAGTTAAGTTTATGATGAGACAATAATATTCGGTAAAAAATCATTTGTGTAAAATTTAAACAAACACTTTTTTTAAAATGAGTTCGTCTAACCTTTACGCGCTGTTAAAGTAAAACTTCCTTGACCGTTGTGGCAGGTATTTATTACTAAAACGGTACAATTACTTCCATCGGTGTTTGTTTCTATTTTTAAAAGGTTCTCGCTTTCGCTATAATATTTTTATTATTTTCCGAAACTTGGATTAAAAATTATGATCAATACAAGCGACCAAACTCAAAGCCGGTGGTGTGGCTGCGTATCATTTATGTGTAGACATGAATGTAGACAGAAATGCAATAAAAATTATGAATATAGATTCGCTTTTGATTTTTCATCCAAGTTTCGGGAAAAAAAAAATAATTTCAAAATAAAAACAAACACAGTGGCAGTAATTGTACCGATATTCGAACGTTAGATCCGTTCGAAAAACACCTGAATTACTCGACATATAGCGCCTAAATAAGTTTTACTTCAAAAATGTGGACTTTGAAATGCCGACTACATAATATACCAGATCGTTGCAATGATGAACCTGTTGACCTGCTGTACGCTCTAAAGTAGCGGGCAAAGTCTTATTCTACAGGTGGATCCTTATTCCATTGTGCCTTACTTCGCAACAGACGCCAGGTAGGTGGTTATATTATTTCGGGTAGTTTGACAAAGGGGCCGACCCTGGGCGCGAGATACGCGCGCCGCCTGCCAAGGGAGGCGCCCGCTACGGACGTACAACAATCGATTACCTAACCGCGGCTACCTGTTCGCTGGTCGCTGGTCGCTGCCCGCTGCCCGCTGTCCGCTGTCCGCGCGGAGGCTGTTATGCAATGTGGCCAAAGATTGGTCGCATTTATCGGGACAAGAACGCGGACGGTTGCGAAATGAGGCTGAATAAGGCCCGCGAGAGAGCCGCTGTCGAGGACGAAGATAACCGCGGAGGCAAACAAACCGCCAAGGAAATTATCATCGGATTTACCTACATTGGTTTTTCCACGTTTCGGTAAAACTGCCAATTTAAATTTATTTTTCATTCTCAGGACTCAGAAAAAATTATTGCAAGTCATGGAGAACTGTGATTCAGAATCGAATCGTTCCTGGAATGGCTATAGACACTGACGAAATAGGTCAATAATAGGTGAGCCCGAAGTTACATCAATTTTCACTACTGATGGTGAAATTGATCGAACTATTTCAAATATCGAAAATATAATTTCAACGTAGTACTTAATATACCTATACAATTAAATTATTACATTATAACAAAAAGCATGTACAGTGTGGCCTTAGAACGGGATACATTTAGGTAAGGGTAAAAACACATTCGACACGGTAGTTTTTTTAAACTAAAAAAAAACAAATAAATAAGTTTGCCTGTTTGTAGCCTAAATCCTATGGGTCGAAAGTTCTCTTGTAAATTTTAAAAAACATACATTTTCTTTCACATCGGAATAAAATACACGTTTTTGGTTTGTGAGCACAAAGGTTTTAACCATGTTTCGCGAACAGATTTGAATATCAAGGTTCTCTCAAATATCTCATAACTCACTTTATCCAACCTCATATTTCCCAAACGGGGATGCAATAATAATCCGACGGGATAAGTGCTGTTTGGATTCTTATGCGGAAATCACATAAAATATTAGATACATACCAATATATTTCCAAAATAACTTGAACACATCAAAAAATAACGAGTGTTCTTTATACCACACGACGGAAGTAAAATTTCTTTAGCTCCATATGTATGTATATATATATGTTTATATGTATAATATATACATGTATATACATACGCATATATTAATTTTCTACAAATATTTATTTATTTAAATTTATTATCGTTCGCCTCGCCTGATCACACTTTTCGTAACGCTCACGTCACGCATTCGCCAGCTTACCCCCCCCCCCCAATTCAAGCGTACGTAAAGAAGTTTTTATAAAAAAAAATCTAAGATAAGTAAATAGGTAAGTAACCATGTACTTAACCTATAAGAATATAATTTAATAAATGTTGGCAAAACGATCTAAAATATAATTTATTAAATAATAACCTTTTTTAATATATCTACTATTCGAGAAATTATGAGTAATATTAAACATTATTATAATAATTTACTTAGTTTACAAGTTTTCTAATTCACAACCATCAAGTCAGCAATAAACAATAATGCGTCAACGCTGATTGGAGCACGAGTAATGCAGGAATGAGCGACAGACAGTGCAAGTCCAAGCAAATTCCTCGCCGTTCATTGAATCCGAGAAAACAACTTAGTTAAAAGATAATTAATGGACAAGTATTTTTTTCACTAACGAACTTTTTAACCAAAATTACCGTCTGCGGTAGCGGTTCGACAGGTTTAGGCATTTATCCTTCGCAGATTTCATTATCAACCGGATTAAAGCATAATCTTTAAATTTATATCGTGCGAATCAGGTAAAAGCAATAAAAAAAACTATTAAATAATATAATATTTATGAAGTTGTGCGTATTATATTAGACTGCCAAGGCAGGTACGATCTCAAATAATCGATTTAAAGTCGGAATGTAAAATATGACCATTCGAGAATGCATAATTTGGAAATTTGAAATGCTATAAAGGACAATAAATCCAAAAATTTGTTAAATATGTCATTTTTCTCTTTCGATCTGCGTCATCGAAATATTTCCAAAAAATAAGCGCGTCTTTTTCGACGTGCTTGTTTTAAGTAAGTTTTTTTCTGAAAAATTAAAATTAAATTTAATGCTGTTATTAAAAAAAATACAAAAAATGTTAATGTTAGCGTAAGTATTCTGTAAGATCTATTAAATGTTGCTTTTGGAATATCACAAACATTTGGTTCCTTAGAACAGGCAATCTACCTAGCTAGGAACTAATATCGACATATTAAATGTATCCAATGTAAAAAAAAGAATGTTATTTTATGATAAAAAAATCTTAATTATAGTTCCACAAAAGCAAGATATGATTTTTGTCCTTTGCAGCCTTTCAAATTTCCATGTTCGATATGACTGGATATTAACTATGGAATGATTTGAGATTTTGGTCTTAGTAAAGTATTATCTTGATTAATTTTTGAGTTTATTAAGCCGTGTTGCGCTTCCTTTTTCTTTGGCCAATGTTTCGGACGTGTGAGTGTGGACGTGACAGTGTCCGTATTGTGGTGAAGTATAGGAAAATGTTTGAAGAAGTGATACCGTGTAGAAAACATTAATCTTATTCAATGTGGTTTTCTGCGTCTAATACCGGATACGAAGAACTGCACATTTGCCCTGATGATGGACACTGAAACTACGTTTTATAGGCTAAAGAAGGAGGGAGCACAATAATGACCCTAAAATTAATCACGATAAGATAATATTATGGTAATAATTTAAAGTGTAAATCTTTATCATGAACATGAGATATTCAGGAGTAGGAGAACAAACTCGTATAAACCTTTGCATCTGCAAAACATTTTTACTCTACTACGAAAAAACATTAGAGATTGTATTTTACAGGGAATTCCCAATATTCGGGAACGTGCCTAATAACAGACAACGGCTCAAGCAGATCTTATTAAAATTCAAAATTTAATTTCAATTTAATACACATATTTAAAAACAATAAAAATATAGCAGAGGATGATCATTTGCATAATTTTAGACATCTAAAACGTAGTAGGTACCCACGTACGTTTCTACTACGCAGGTACTAAATATTTTATAATAAGCATAAATTAATATTAAAATGGGGGAAAATTATACATACTAAAATGATTTTTCTGGCGTCTGTATTTAAAACATGTTGTAGTATTTATTTTTGTGATTATATTGCTCGTGTTGGTTTAAAAAAAATAACAGATAAATCTCATATTTGTATTAAATTTGAAAACCAACCATTATTGGAATGCACTAATTTATAATAAGCATTTCATAATATTTCGTGTCAAGGCGCACTATGCGTAGTCGTCTTTAAAACTCTGTACATAATCTGTACATTATCCTAAGTAATAAAAAATATTTTTAATAGAAAAAATACTAAATTGAAGGAAAACAAACTACATTATAAACGTGTAATATGCATTAAGGAATTAATTATCGAGTATTATTTTGAAGTGCATATTAACAATGTGGTTATTAAATTTTATTAGTATCGAATCGGACGATTCAAGAAAAATCGGCGTGGACATGAGATTATGGTAAAAAGCGTTTAAAGCTATATATTTTAATTTATGCTAATAAGCGTTGGGCGTTCGATTATTAACACAAAAGAAACACATATCATCCATTAAGTAATAAAACGTTAACTGCCCAATTAAATTATTTACGAGTTTGATGAAAACATGACAAGTTATATCGAGTTCTTGAAAATTATAAAATAAGTCGTTCAAAACGACGAAACAAATTGTTGTGTTTTTTTTAATGCTAATCAAATAAGTAATTCAAAATAACAACACAAAATTGTTCTTTCAAATGCATTAAAAAGAATCTTTTTATCGGTATTCATTAAAAATTCTTATGTAAATATTGAATTAACAACAAATTAACTAAACGGCATTCAGATGTGTGAAAATTATTTTATTGATTACTGAAAACGAGTGTTAATTTAATTAGTCGAATTTAAAGTTTATTGAAATATTTAAACTAACATGTACATTGTGTGAAATGTATGTAACATGTACCTATATTTATTGTGTATTTATAATTTATTTAATTTTAGTTTAATAATTTTGAAATTGTTTTAAATAAATACACACATAATAATAAATTAATTTTAAATTTTACACAACTAATAAATAACCATTTACCACACGTTAAGGCCCATAATGATTAACATTGGTATGAATATGTTAAACACAAATAAATAAACTCACCTGAATTTGAAAAGCACGTGAAAATCAAACACAGTTAAAGAGGCGCCAAAACTCACTGAGTGTTAAAAATATTTCACAAAACTTTCACGTTTAAAAAAGAAGTGTCTTTTATTTATTTAAACGAAATCGTCCCGCTCGTAAATAATCAGGATACAAATCGAAAAAAGTGTAGAAAGATAAATATGTGAAAAGGCAAAGCTCAGTGTAACCCAGAACGCAGGCGTTCTAGGCGAGTCACCCGGTATACTGACAAGTTCGCGGCTCGAAATGCTTTATAAAACCACCTGTTCATTCAAAACAAGACCCGGCCAGGGGCAATTGAACTTTGACTCCGGCCGCAGACCCCAGACCACAGACCCTCGCGTATTGTGCTCGCGTTGTTTGACCGCCCAGTGCGGATATCCGGGAAACCGAAAAATATGAATATGGGTTAAAAACTGAATAAAATTTTTGGCGTGTTCTATATTTGAAAGATGTCGATTTGTTGGAGCGTAGTCGACGCGCGCACGACGAGACGGTCGTAGGCAGAGTTGGTTGTCGGTTGGCAGACGGCGGGCTCCCGAGGTGAGGAGGCCTCTACCGGTAAGGCGCGAGGTACTGCCAAAAGATGCCAGCGAGCAGAAAGAACAATACACATTGCAGGTAGCCTGCGCCGGTGTGGTACGGTGATTGCGGCCCTTTAGGCGTGGTGGCGCGCGGAACGGCGACCCGCTGACCGCATTCCTGGAGTACCTGCATCGCTCTCCTTGTCAGCTGGTGAAGAGTGGCGAGCACTTCTCACTCAACTGACTTTTTGGGTTTCCATTCAACGGGAGAAGGCACTCTCGGCTTTCACCCTTCCCTTTTCCTGACATCGTTATAGTATAGCGTAACCTTGGAGTATATAAGGTACCCCAAGTGTAACCTTGGAAAGATAATGTTAATTGCCTTTTAGTGTGCTAAAATTAAAAATATAAGTATTTATATTGATTTTAACAGGCACGAAAAATCAGAATTTTTAAACGTTTAAGGCACAGTTGTTACGCAGAAATTCATATGTAACATTTGTCATAAAATCGCCATTCAGCGCTATTTTTTTTTTTTTTTAGTTTTGAAAGGACCCCATTACACGTAGATTCCAGGTACGTTTCAGCTTTCTATGAAATTGTAACAAGCTGACAAACCAACATGATAGTTGTCATTATCACTATTTGTTCAAAAGCTAAAACGGATTTAGAATCGGTATTTAACGGAAACCTTTCGACTGTCAACTGAATGGTCATTTGATGACTTTGACAAAACTGAATTTCTGCAAAATAACTGGGCTTATGAGGGTTATTACCAGAGAATACCGGAAATTATTCCCTTTTAAATCAAATTCTTGACGTATTGACTCTCTTTTACAAAAAAAACATGAATTGATTTTGAAAGATTGTTATTTTATCTGCTAAAAGCATTTTTTAAATTTTGAAAAACTATTTCTAATATACTAAGGTTATATCGTTGGTCGTTGGCAGATTTGTTCAATTTTCAAAAGACATATTGTATTAATTTCAAATTATATAATCACACAACAAAATAAATCAATACATAATCTAGTACTTAAACACATTTTTCAGAATTTTAATTTTAGTTAATTAAAATCATTAAAAAATAAATCCGAGAACGTGTTTTGTGCCGAAAATTCCTCAGTTTTTCTATTTATTTAAGGTCTTACAAACTAAAATGTTTCAGATTTTTTTACACACTTATTTTGTTTAGGCATTATTGAAAAATCATAAATACTTATGATCAAAAAATACTTACAAGAAGTGCACGATATTTAATCATTAATCATCGTGCGTTTTGATCATTTTTATTGCTTACTTGTATGTAGGTATATATTAAAGCAAGTTTTGAATGAAATAAATCGATATAAAATTTTTAATTTACAAAATTTGATACGGGGAATAATCGTTCTTTCTCATCGGAACCTCCCCGTACAGTTGCAAGCACTTTTCGCAAGTCAATGGTTCTTAATATTTCTCCACTAAACGGTAAATTCAAAATAATAAATTATGGTTATTTTATCGTTTTTGCGATGAAAAGGCATGATATTTTCATAATTAAGGACAAATACAGGGCGAGTCCATCAATGCACTTAACAATAGATAACATTTAAAAATATGAATGGTTTGGAAAACCAGCAATAATTTATTATAAAGAATAAAAGATTTCTCAACGACTTGCTAATGAAAAATGCATTCAATACATTCATTCAGAAGTTATTTATAAAAGAGTAAAGGTTATATCAAAATATCTATATAAACGTGTATCTATCTACTATCTACCCACCGCCGCAGCTCTGCACCAGGGATAACAGATGATAGAATATTAATTACATATTTTATTAAAAACAAACAATTTTTTTTGTGAATAATCAGGTATCACACTACTTCATATACATAATAAAATCAAAATAAGGGTATCCTACAATTAGGACAGATTTTTTATCTTATTAACGATCGGGTAAAAGCTACCGCTGTAACGATGCTTTTTTAGATGAATATCACACAAAAATCCCAACTGCTCCCATCTGGAGCCAGTGATTCTATGGTATCCCCAATTGGGGTACGTTGTGAGGCTGAAGGTAGTGGGGACACGGCTAAAGCCAATTTATTTATTGGTTTTCACTCTACATAAAAAATCATTTTTCACATAAAAACCAACCTCAATAGGACTAATGGCCTGTATCGTGGTTAATAATTTACGCATTGGAGAAAAGCAACACGAAGTAATGACAACATACAAAAGCACTAAATATTACAAGGAGAAAGAAAAAGTATTTTACATGAGTGGCCAGATGGGTACTTTGAGAGCGCATTGTAACGCTATTTGAACCATAAATAAATCATTATTCATTATTCCCAAGAAGAAACAAAGTAAATATAAAAATAACTAGGGCGACACTCTGTTTTTAGCAAATGGAACATAAATAAAATCTTATTATTTACGGGAGGGCAGCAATGAAAAAATATTTGCCAAACCTTTGTCAACACAGACATCTTAAGAGGAATATAAACGCCAGAAATATTTGACTTCTTACCCCTTTAACACTCTGCGTGTTTTAGTATTATCTGCACGAAGAAAGTAGCGCCGTAGCAACAATAATTTTACAAGAATGAAAAAAAGTTAGTCAATGGAAATAGTCAAAAATAATCTTAGCCATAAAGGGGTATTTTTTAAAAGTTGTTTCTTATATGACTTCATATTTATGTAATGAAAAAAAATAAATTATTTAGTACTTTACGCTTATATTTTTTGTAACGTAATTAATAATTTTATTTCAATTCCAATAAATAAAGAAGGTATCCATAGCGTATTTTTCTTATTCATAATGAAAACCGATTCGTAGTAAAGACAAATCTAAATAGTAATTTGGAGTATATATAGCTCATATACAGGATGGGCCTTAACTGTATACCAAAATATAGTTAAGGCCCATCCTTAAGTATAGCAAAAAATAAATAATTGTACAACATGTTTTTTTTATATTTTCAGAAACTAAATGTAAAAATAAATAACAGAAAAAAAGATAAATGGAAATTTTAATGATATCTAAGTTTTTAAAATTATATTGTCCAAGCGAGTTCCACCAGCTTGTTGACATTGTGTAAGGAGGATTGGACTGTTTAGCAGTGCGACAGGGGGCGCCGTCCTGCTGAAACCAGATCCTGGAATTGTGACCTTGAAATTCTTGAAGAGCTGGGACCAAGAACTCCTGAAGCATCTGACAATAATTCTCAGCTTTCACTATCATAGCAACTCCTCTTTCATTTTCAAAGAAGTATGGGCCAATGATACCTCTAGCTGATATTGCAGCACACACAATGACCTTCGGACTACGTAATGGACGTTGATGCTTCTGTCGGGGATTATTCTCAGACCAATACCGGCAATTTTGTTTATTAACATGGCCATTGATATGGAAATTGGCCTCATCGCTGAACATTATGTTGAAAAAATTGTCAAAACGTTCCAGCATTACATTGGCAAAATTAAGTCGAAGATCGGTACCATTCGGCTTCAACTCTTGCGTCAGCTGAATTTTATAGGCTTTAAAATGTAAATCATGGAGTAAAATTCTTCGTAAAGTGGTCCTCTTTATGTTTAAGGCTTGGCTTCTCTTGCGAGTCGTTTGTTGTGGAATTTCCCTTAGATACTGATTCACTAACACGCTGAATAACTTCTGGTATTCTCGCTGACTTCGGGCGGCCTTCATTCATTATTCTTACTGTTGAGCCGGTTGTCTCAAACATTTTGATTCATTTCCGAATAGAATTTGCGCTTGGTGCTTGACTAATGTCTCGTAAACCGAAGTGAGAACGGTACATTCGTCTTGAAATCGTCATGGAATAATTGTTTACGTAATATGCACGAACACAAAACGCACGCTGCTCTCCCGTGAACGGCTCCATAGCGACTAACAAACATTCCATTCCATGGCGACTAAAATTAGCGCATCTAACGCTACCCTTCGCACCTTATTGTTAAAAAAATAACGAAACAAACCGCGAACCACACCCTGTATATAATCTATTAAAACCTAAGCCAGGAATTGGAAGATTTAATATAATCTAGAAGGATATTAAACCTGTAAAGTGGAGCCTGATATTTTATTTTATTTTTTATTTTTTTTATTTACATTTGATACATTTAAAGCCAAAATAACAGAAATAATATTACATAATAAGAGAATATATTTAAAATGAATACAAGTGTTATTACATTGTTTTAGGTCGACATTAGTTCCTAGCTAGGCAGATTGCCTGTTCTAAGGAACCAAAGTGTGTAAAGTGCCAAATGCAATTTAAATTATTAAAATAATTATTATATTTAATTTTAAATAATTGTTTTTTACGATATATTTTTTTAATTAATTAATCATCTCTCTCTATAATATGTTTGTCCATAGTTCTATTTAGTCTATACCTGTTTGTTCCTTTTGTTATTTAATGTCATTACTACCCTTACGAAGAAACCATCGGTTTTGTGTAGGTAATTGTGATTATATAATAGTGGTTGATACAAAGTTATTTGTTTAATTTAATTAAAAATGACGCCACAAAGTGTTCTGCGAAGTTTGAAGAAATAAGATAATTATGTATTTATAATAATTAGGTTTTGATGGTAATGACTATGAGTGTCGGAAGGCTGCCTTTTTGATGATATACTTAATGTCATATTTAGTTTTTGTTGTACGAGTACTCGTATTCAAAGTAAAGATGTCATTATTTAGCCAATTCTTAATGCTGAATCAGATGTTTAAGTGTGGTCTGCAATGTTACCTGAAATATCTATATTACACAGATCATTAATAATAATATCACCATATATAATGTAATTTTTTAATATTCTAAAATAATTTTTATATTTACTTAATTTTAAATATTTTTTTTTACGATATTTTTTTAAAAATTAATTAATCTTGTTTGTCCATAGTTCATTTTAGTCTGTTCTTTTTAGTCTATACTTGTTTGTTTCTTTTGTTATTTAATGTCATTACTACCCTGACGAAGAAACCATCGGTTTTGAAACATGTATGTAATTGTGAGTATATAATAGTGGTTGATACAAAGTTATTTGTTTAATTTAATTACATGATTATCTATCCAACCTACTTTATAAGGAATGTAATGTTACATAATATATATATATATTTATATGTATGTGTGTATTTCTTTTAAATCAGTATGCCAAAAAGCAGCAGATAACTGATTTTATTATATAGGATCTGGGGTTCAAGCACATATAATTTATTTTATTTATATTTTTTTTTACATTAGATACATTAGATACATTTATATAGCGAATATAACGTTTTGTTAGGTCAATATTAGTTCCCGGCTAGACAGATTGTTTGTTCTAAGGTACCAAGTGCTCGTGAAATGCTAAATGAATTATGCTGTAATTTTTTTTTATTAAAAACAATATAATAAAGTGCCATTAAAGTATAGCCATGTATAATTTTAAGTGACATTATTTATTATTATTATTTCGATAACTTTACAAAATCGGATCGATAGGCGTAACTTCCGACGATTTTAAATCGATATACTGAGCTTGGTTTCCGTGTTGACAGCCGAACCAATATTGACAGGGAATATATAATAAATAAATATACGCTGGCAACTCTGGAGGTGTTTTCTCTTGAGATAAATTCACATTCCGAAACATCAAACGCCTAAGGATATATATAATAAAATATATTTCTGTTTTTCTCAGACTCACGGAGCAGTTAATATCTATATTAAATAATTATTATATTTACGTAGGTACACTTAATTGGTCTTAAATTCAAATTATTGGTGAGCGTGAATAGAAACAAACAAAATCATCTGGTAAAAACCAATTTTTTTTTTTACTAAAATACATAATATATTTTTAATTTTCGACCTAGATGCGTAATCTCTTCGACCGTCTAGTAGCAAATTTTAAAGAGAATTTGGTCTGTGATTTCCTCCCAAGGGAAATGATTTTAACTGCGGTAAACTTTTAAAATGTCTTAAAACTGTTTTTTTTTGATTGACTAAGGATTTTACCTTCCTCCCCAGACTGACTAAAACGATAACGCTAACACATAAGCCAAATCCGAATTGGATGGTACCGACATTTATTTCGTATATATATATATATATTTTTTTTTTTTTTTATTAATAAGAAAAAGATTTTACATTACAGGTGATTACATTGTGCAAAGTTATACAATTATACATAATTATTCTACTACTCCATAAGTTGAGCTCTAAGAGCTCGTGTTTATGGGAGGAGTATTTACAGCAAAAAATAACGTTCTAATTAAATTTGTAATCAATAATCAAAGACTTATAAGATAAATACAAAACAAAAAAAAAAATTTTAAATACAAACATTACAATTTAGAAAGAAATTTTTATTGAAAGACAACAATACATATATATTTTTTTAACATTGAATAGTGCAGATTAAACTAAGCGTAAACTAAGTGTAAATTAAGGTTACAATATATCATTATCCAATTTCAGGGACTTAATTTGTTTTTTGTATTGTTCATATTTCAAAGTTTCGGTTATACTAATTTTGTTTTTGGAAAATAATAAATTGTACCATTTCACACCTAAATACAGGTAGTGATGCTGAGCCGTGGTGGTTCTAAGCATAGGGATGGTTATTAAGCCTTTAGTTTTGAATCTATTGCTTATGCTATCTGAGGGGTGAATTTTTTGAATAAAATATTCTTTATAAATTTGATATAAGGCGTTTCTTTTATACAATTCTGTGATAGATGGTACATTAAATTCCCGAAATATCTCTGAAGTAAAGAAGTCGTATGGTTTTCTCAGGATGATTTTAATAATTATTCTTTGTATTGTAATTATGGGCTGTAAGGAAGCCTTAAAGGCCCCTCCCCAACCAATAATGCCGTACTGTAATAAGGACTGAATTAATGCATAATAGACGATTTTGATAGTTTTCTTGTTTAAGATGTTTCGTATGTTATAGAAAACGTAGATAAGTTTTCTTATTCTTTCTACGGTGAGATTGATATGATCTTTCCATTTAACGTTTTGATCTATTAAGATTCCAAGATATTTTTCCAAGATACATTTGATTTATGATTTAGCTTAGCGCAGTCCGAATTACATGTACCGTCATTTACACAATTTTTGGAATGAATTGTTATGTTAATTAAGTTATTTGGGACTTCTTCTTGTAGAGAGAATGGAATATAATATGTGTTTTCTGTGTTAAGTGATAATAAATTGTTATCGAACCAATTTTTTATAACCTTCATGTCTTGATTGGCTGCATTGGTAATATCGTTCCACGTCTTTTTTTCGATAATTATTGCAGTGTCGTCAGCAAAATAAATATATATTAACTGCTGTAAAATAAATATATATTAACTGCTGTAAAATAAATATATATTAACTGCTGTAAATTTTAAAATATAATGTCATCCAATTTCAGAAAAATGCATTTGTATATGTGTGTGCCACCAAAAGTTGATACAATGCATTATGATCGACAACGAGTCTATCTGCCGAGTGCCAACTCGATCAGATGTCGGAAAGTGGGTTAATTTCTACTTCCAAGATTTGCATTAATTCGTTCACGAACACAAAATCAAAATTCAATCAAATAGATGTATTTAAAAAGGACCACTTAATCTACTGTGTAAGAGAAATGAGCTTCGTAAGAATTGATTTTATACATTCTTCGGACAAAATATAACCGTTTTAAAAATAAAATATATTCCATCACATAAAACTACCGAGTTTCTAAATTGCTAAAACTTCGGTGAGATCTTGAACACTGAAGTAAAAAGCAGAGAATATTTAAGCACCCTCTAGATGATTTTCTCACGAAAACGGCGCTGTATAACATTATTATATAAATAATGACAAAACTTCCTTTTATAATTAGCAAATTGTCCTCATAAAACAGAGAAGAATAATATTATTCTATTTACTATAATATTATGCAAATAGTTAACAGTGCGAACAAAAAGGATATAATAATTATCTGATTGCCTTGAACAAACAATAAATTATAGGAAACCTATAAAGTATTTACATACCTACGTTTCTTGAGCAATGGTACAAGATCTGCCATTGTGAGAGGTTTCATATTTCTCATATTGGATTTTATTCTGCCACGTCAAAATTCAAAGCAAAATGATCAAGGCGGCATTGGACTTGGCGATTAGGAGACGTAATGGTCTAACGGTTGAATGGCTCATTTCCCAATGGACCACGAGGAGGAAGGCCAATCGGAACTAACAACACAAACAAGATGAGGCAAACCTCGATCCTGGCCAATCAAACGCCCTTTCACGCTGTTTCGACATTTTATGAGTTAGCACATGGCGAGAACAATATTATTATTATACGGATAATAATTACGTTGAAAATTTCCCTACTCAGCCTGCGATCATCGCATTTTTTCAATGTCAGTATAATGTCATAATTTACGTATCGGCCGTTAGCGTTAGAGGCCGATTTCAGTAGCATCACAAGGAGCCTGTAAATACCTGAGTATCTGGCCCCATGGTGACTTGCAAAGAGGATAATAAGTGTATAAATAATACAAATTAACTTGTATCAATGATCCTCATTATCTGTGTAATTTTGTAACAGTGTACATAAGTTGTGCGTAAAAGGAAAATAAATAAAGCTCAGTGGAGTCTTCCTTATTCGGTTTTTTCCAAAAATGTTGCCAACTAAATGTTTGAACTGTAAAGGATTGTAAGCACACAGAAGTTCAATTGGTTTATAGTCTATGATTACTTCTAGACAAAGTCCAAGAATCTATTATTTCGCATTTGAGTTGGCTTTTCTGGGGATAACTGTTGACATTGGGGTGACGTGATCATGTGCAAAGTAAATACAACCTATTGACAGCGAGCATCAGATGACGCAGATGAGCTTATTCTGTACATGACTTATTACTTGTTCGAGTTGTTCGCTGTGTATTTGAAGATGATTTTTTTTTGATCATTTTGAGACTCACCATAGGATCTCGTGTCATGTCTACGTTTACCTTCGTACTGTCGCAGGTGACCCTTGGCACTAAATATAAAAACCCAAGGCAATTCCAGATCTTTCAGTAGGTATTATTTAACAATTTTCCTGTTAATATATTTAAACAAGGAACCTATCACTTTTTGTGAGTCATTTAAAAATAACAAAATACGGAATTTAAAATACAAAAATAACAAATTATTAGATACGCAAAAATATTTTTTGCACCATTATAGGATTCTGTAAGAGGCACCGTCTTAGGTTCCATTTGTAAAATGTCAACCCAAGGGCGATGCACAGAATTATAAAATAACAAAGTCACAACAAAAATACAACGCCATTCATAAATATTAAACAAATAATGAAGTATCGGCATAACGGATGACTGTTTACCGGGCGCGGTCCCTTCATACATACTATGGATGCTGCGCTTCCCTTCCTTTCAAGGCTTATAATAAATATAATCATCATTATCATTTATTCCGAATTAAAAAAAGATTTGAGCTTATTTTTTTCTAGCCATAAACAGCAATAGATTCCGCAATTTAACTTCACAGTCCCAATCTCAGAGACTAACAATAACAAACCGCGGCGCGCGGTGCGAGTCGAGATATTATACCTACAACCTACATATTGAAATAACATTTTCAATGCTCGAATGTAGCTTAAACACACATATGCACACCAATACCAGCAACAGTTGATTCTCTGCTCCGTTCCGTATCCACGAAGCTAGAAGAAGTTTGACATTCGCGCATGCGCATTGAGTCATGCGTGCCTAAGCTTGCTTGAAGCCGGATACGATTTCGATGAGAGCATCCAACGCAAAGAAAACGACTGTACAGGATAGCATAGCCGAAGCGGATTGTTTGCGAGATCATTTTTGACAGTTTGGCTCAGTTTGGATTGAATAACTGAAACCGATTGACGCGTTGAATATCTTTCGAATTTTTATTTAATTAATTTAATTTTGGAACTGTAATAATTGATGTA
This sequence comes from Limnephilus auricula, assembly GCA_951813805.1. Classification (NCBI taxonomy): domain Eukaryota; kingdom Metazoa; phylum Arthropoda; class Insecta; order Trichoptera; family Limnephilidae; genus Limnephilus; species Limnephilus auricula. The sequence continues at coordinate 16,928,437 of OX638388.1, read as the reverse complement.
AAGCGTAAAGTATTTATAGAGCTAATCTGATAAAGGTAGTATTTTTTATTAGTAATTGCATCTTGTTCGTGGGCTAGTCTATAGATGTTTATATTTGATAGTAGGTATATACTTCAGCATCCCTTATAGAAAAGTCACCGACCGCCAGAGCTGTTTACCTTATTCTTGGGCTTTTTTCCATCGGATGGGATTTATTTAAATTCTCCCATAATTCCACATTTTGCAGACCAATGACTACCATGCGTTGATGCCTTGTATTTATAAAAATAAAAATCTAGTAATATACTTCTAGATCGTAAACTGGACTAAACCGGTAGTAATATTTATTTTAAAGAGCTATGAACTAAGTAGATATATAGAAAAAAAGCCGCCAATAGTTGGTTTCATCGATATATTATAATCTACATTTTCTACTGAAATTCTCTTTTCAATATCCAAAGTACCTATTAATAGACAAAATATATAAAAGATATTCAATAATATATTTTTTTAAAGAAATACCGTTAAATAACTTACCACTAAATAAATCAGCAAGATATCAGAACACCCAAATTTTGATACCAAGCACGTTCAAAATGCCTATCTCTATCTAGGTATAACTAGGTAGACAGTTAATCTAGTTCTTATCTCCATAATATTATATAAATAAATAAAAAAAATTTAAAAAGTTAATAATTATTGACGTTTTTATTTATTATTTGGGCATGACGTGAACATTCGTTATTGGGTTGTAACCTAATTATTATAATCTATTGTTTTCTTTAATGCATTTAATGTTATTAATCTGTAAATGTTCCTAATAAAATAAAATAAAATAAAAAATAACTAATTTTAACAACCTCCCATTGAATCTAAAAATTATCGAAAATATCTGAGAATTTCAGCTTAAATTGAAAAATTACCTAAAACTACCATAATAGTCTACATCTATTTTTTTTTTAATATTGAAATCTTTTATTGACAAATCTTGCGTTTTTCTTTTTTATTTGCAATATTTTATATTTACTCACTTACATAATTTTATATAATAGAGCTAGAATCCCCCCCACCAAACACAAGAGCTTTGTATCTTTATGGCGAAGAAAAGCTATTTTTAATCTCCTTTTTAACATTATATGACATGTAAAAAAATGTATATTTATTATAAAAAACATACAAATATTAAATACATATGTAAATAATACTTAGTCGACGGTTGGTTTATATTATTTTTACGTCGTGTCGGATAAACAATGTGACCGTACATTGTAGCAAATATTACACGATGTGATTAATGGTTAATTAAGATGAGTTACACACTGTTTGAACAAATAGAAGATCAAACAAAGATCGTCTGGCCGGAATAATCGATTTTATAATAGGTAATGAATGATGCGTGTAATAAGACAAAGAGTTCATAATACTGCAAATATGATATTAGCACCTACGTGTAACATGGGGTAACTACATAAAACTTCAATACAGAGCAGAAATCTTTGTCTCAAGCATAAAATCCTCTTGAACGGTGAGCTCTGGAGAAGTGAATTATAGTAGTGACAGACCTAGCTATAAAAGAGTGTTTTTTTGGCTTGGCCTATTTCAGCGTATCGCTCGCCATGGATTGCCAATGGGAATCAGTGAAAACCTATTGTTGGTTGAATAATTTACATGTATTTTATCACACATTATAAAATATTATAACTGACGATTTTCCAAATAAAATAAAATCAAAATAAAGCAATGGAAAAGATATTATTAGTCTTTAAATACTGCCATCACAAATTGAAAACCACTTAGATTTCAACATTTCTTCGAAAAATTGATACATTCATTCAACCATCAAAAAATATTGTTTGTTCCGTACCTATATTTTTTTTAATCATTCAATCAGAAAAATGAGAGTCAACATAAATCGTATGATTGAAAAAAAATTGTTTTTCGACATCGCTTTGCTAATTTGACGCTTTGCTACTTGCTACGCACAGTGAAAACCTTATTCCGCCTTTCAAACTCATTGCCAGCAATAACGATGGCGACGAATCGAAATCCCGTGCTATGCCGGCAGTAAAACTCGAACTTAGTACTCGTGTAATTATGATTGCAGGTATGAGTGACATTAGCTGTTTACCAGTTGCAGCGATGCCATTGGTACGACTTGATGCAAGTCAAGACTCAAGACAGCTGCCACTGTCCGGTGGCGGTGCAAAGGCTGCTCGCTTCTAAATAGGTACTCGATATCGGTATTGCTCAAGCAACACGACTGCAATTAAATGATAATTACCTGTTGTAATAAACATTGTACCATACTTGCATAGCTGCAAAACTTACAAAACCTACTCTAAACATTGTGAGACATCGAGGAAAAGAGCCACGTGTAAATTAATTTGTAATCTGTTGCCCAAGCAGCGTGCCCTCCGCGGTCTACGTTTACGGCGAGACCACTAGAGAGTAGAGAGGGAGATAGGTGGGAAACGTAAAAGTACGTGGTGCTGAGATAGGTTAAGAAGAGGGTTACCACAATTGGCTAGGGCAGTGAGTGATACGATGTCTAGAGAAATTTCCCTACATCTAGGGGAGAAAAAACTTTTTAAGGGAAAAAGCACAATTTTAGACGTACCATCACTAGGCCAAGGTCTCGTCGGGACAGGGGGAGGTGTAATGCTCTGGAGATGCAGTAGAGATAGCTAGACAGCCATGGACGGACAGCAACATTGTTTTTTTTTTCGTTGTTTGTTTTTGGGGTGCTATGCCGTGTTGCGCTACCTCCTTGTTTAGCCGACGTTTCGGACAGCGTTGCAGTGTCCATCATCAGGGCAGATCCGACGATGTGTCTCTGCCGGATCTGCCCTGATGATGGACACTGCAACGCTGTCCGAAACGTCGGCTAAAGAAGGAGGTAGCGCAACACGGCATAACACCCCAAAAACAAACAACGAAAATCCAGAGAATATTTATTTTGTTATATTTTGAATGTACAATATATGCATGAAAATGCATTTGACCGTGAAAATCTAAAATAAGCAAGTTTTTTAGTCAAAAATTCGTTATTAAACATAATCGTGTTAATTTTTACATCAGCATTATGGGTTTTGCCAGGACATTTTAGGTTTAATTAAATAATTGTTCCGTTCTGACAGTTCCGCTATAACGGGACGGGTGACGTCTCTAGCCATGAACCCATTATTACATTTGACCGTGAAAATCTAAAATAAGCAAGATTTTTAGTCAAAAATTCGTTATTAAACATAATCGTGTTAATTTTTACATCAGCATTATGGGTTTTGCCAGGACATTTTAGGTTTAATTAAATAATTGTTCAGTTCTGACAGTTCCGCTATAACGGGACGGGTGGCGTCTCTAGCCATGAACCCATTATTAGTAAGAAGCGGATAGCGCAACTGTCGCCAACATCGTTCCTTTATACCACTCTAATCGCATCTACCAACAGTACCCCGCCCTTGTTGTAGCTATATCTCATTGATCAAATTATCGAATCTTTTTTGAACACGTGATTCGATCGATCATTGATGGTTCGTGATCGTGTCAAATGATCAGGACTGAGAGGTAGCTCTCAAACTTCTTCGACACGTGAAAAGCCTGGCTGAATGTTTGAATGAATAGTGTAGAGCAGCCAAGACGGGCATGAGAAGTCGAGGAAATATCAACTAAAAGCGTGGGTTGCCATTAGCAGCGTGCTAATATAAAATGTTGCTTGTTGGATTTTGCACAGTTCCCACGAAGAAACGTGGAGATAAAAGAGCGAAGAAAGAAATAACACGAATCACGACTTGTTTGTTCCCTGTTCGGGCTCCTTTCTGCTTACCCGAGGCCAGATTGACAGGTCGTTCGGAAACATAAGCCGGATACATGGATACATATATATATATAAATGGTACACCTAATAAGCCAATATTGTAATTTAGGATGTGTAGGAATAGTAGGAATAAAGGAATTGATTGAGCGTTCGTTTTCGTATTACGCTTCTTCTTGCTTCGAGTTTCTAAATTTTTCTTGCCGTTTTCTTGCCTCTTCTGACTTCTGATCTTGCCAATTCTTAGGCATTTCTTGACTACATATTTCAGTTTCTTCCTGGCCTATTCGAGCTTCTTCTAGGTTCATCTTAGTTAGGAAGGAGATAAAGTTCTGGGAAGGAAAATATACGGTTCTGAGGTTCAGTGTATTCAGGAGTGACGGACGTATGAATCCAACCCTCCCTCTGCGTTTCACGCGACGAGTCGAGATCGAGGCAGACTCGTTCGCCATCAAGACCTAGACAAACCTCATAAACTTCTAAATCAGCAAACGTAACGAACCACTTGACCTATCTATTTGTGTGTTGGTTATCAAATAAATGGTTCCTTGGTGAAGGTACCCATTTCCGCCTCCCAAATTGTAATATATTTATTTATTTAAATGCCATAAAAAGGCTTTCACATTAAAGTGAATACATGAGATTTTAAGTACTCGTATACAGTAGTACACAGGAGGGAAACAGTATTACGATAAAGAACCAAATAAGTACTCAGAAATAATATCGCTGAAGTGATACAGTTGTTATTAGAAGACACTGAGATAATATTGAAAGGAAATATGTTCTCGTGTAATAGTAAAATAATATGTTAGGATTATATAAGACTTGACATAAAAAAAAGTAAGTATGATGTTTGTATGGTAAAAGCTAGTATTTAGGTCCAGGATACAATTATATAATGTGTGCTACATCAAAAAAAAACAAAGAATTTGACATATTCAATGTGTAGAATGTTATGTTTTAATAGAGAACATTTTATTTAAACAGAATAAAAATATGTAAAAAGGGTGGCTTGTTCGCAATTATCATCGAGTAAAATTGACTTAGTCGTCCTCACTAGGTGAGCTAAAGCTATTCAATTAATGAAGATAATATTAGCGAAAGTCAATCGAAAATCCGAAACAGAAAAAGATATGGCTACATCTGGGACACGAACCCAGGACCTCTGGCAATCCGGGCCAACGCGCTATCCACTGCGCCAACGTATCCCTATCCGATTCGGTCATTTTTAACTGAATCATACTTCGACTGAGTACTGTCAACATTATTTTCATTTTTCTTAACGCATATTTTTATTGGCTGCTATCTTTATGTATGATTGCAAGATTCAACTCAAACTAAACGCCATCTAGATAGTGTCAGGATAATTTTTATCACTTTTTATTAATATGCGACATCTATTGACTTTTTTTGCAAGTCTAGGATAAAATATTTTTATTTTTAACTTTTTAACTTAAAACTTAAGTTAAACCACAAATTATAATATTTTAATTAATGAAGATAATATTAGCGAAATTCAACCGAAAATCCGAAACAGAAAAATCAGAAAAAGATATGGATACATCTGGGACATATCTTCTTTCCATTTCTTTTTCTGTTTTTTCTGTTTAGGACTTTCGATTGACTTTCGCTAATATTATCTTCATTAATAAAAATATTATAATTTGTGGTTTAACTCATTAAGTTAAAAAGTTAAAAATAAAATAAAGTTATTCAAATTTCGTGGTTATAAACAAGGTTATTGGTTTAATTAATTAAATTTAATTGGGTGCATCTTCTGTGTCGTTTTTAGAGTTTTTTCATTGACCTCTTTCGGCTGGACTTTAATTCTTGACTTGTACTCAATAAACTTTAAATATTAGTTTTATATTCCGGGGAAGGATGTTGTGGAGTTTTGTTGCCAAATGTATTTTTTCTTTGTCTTTTATTAATGGTTATTAAAGCACAAAATTAACATACGGCTATGTTTGGCGGACATATCTAACGGACAGATCCATATGTAATAAAGTGTTCGATGTTTTCATTTCACATCAGCAAATAAATATTGCAGATGAAACTTCACACAACGCATGTAAAAAAGGGCATATTACGACATAACAATTTCGGCAACTTAGTGTCAATTGTCAATAGTTAACTCGTTATTGCTTTTGGTCTAATAGAAACATTGCTTATGATACTTACTAGGTCGTCAATCTTCATTTTTGGGGAAATGTTAAGGGGTGCCTTGTAAGTATGTTGATTGAAGAGGAAGGTGGGAAAGTACCTGGCTATTCAGATCTAGTCACTAAACACGGCTAAAGCCATTATTAAGCAACGTTTCAATTCTGAATGGTGGTCTTACACCAGGGCGATACTGAGAATATCTTCCACTCTGGAACGTGCCGCAAATATAACATATATTATTTTTATTAATTAATTGTGAAATAACACAAATTAATCAAATAAAAATTATTTTCTCACGCCGGGTTCGAATCCGCGACCTTCCGAATGGGAGTCAAGTGTCTTACCACTCGACCACGGACGGTCGTCATATACAATACGATTGAAGTTTGTGTTTTTTTGACATTAGCTTCACACAGGAGGCCCTGAGAAAAATAATTCCCTTCAGTCTACTTTATCTTTGGGGATTTTTTTTTTTTTTTAAAGACAAACATTTCACTAAGCGGAAGATGTTGCTTGTGTTGTAATGGAGGACTTAGCCAGCCGAGGAATCGAACACGGAACGCCTGGGTGGGACTCAAATGCAATGCCCACTCAACTACTGACCGGTCACCGTTGTGGAGGGTATCTTTAAGAAAGGAAAGAGGGGAAGTTCTGGGAAGTAGAAGGGTATGAAGGGTGGGTAGGAATCTGGGGGTCAGTGTGTCCAAGAGTGACGAACGTATGAATCCATCTCTCCCACCGCGGTGCAAGGCGATGTTCCGAGAGAGTCCTGCTGGAGAGGTCAAAAGGACTCCTTCAACAAGTCTCTTCTGATCCGGCGTACCACCCAGTTGTTGGGTAGACACATCCTTCGTCAAGACCAGGAAAAACCTCACCCCATGTACCCCGCTGCTAACTCACCAAACGTAGCGAACCACTTGGGGTGACATATGGTAGAGGTTATCCAATAAATAGTTCCCGGGCAACGGTACCCACACCCACCTCCCAACTAATTGAGTTCACACAAACGTTTCTATATTTTCGACACTTTTTTTTATCAACACTGTTGGGCATCAATATCATAATTAGCGGCAAAGCTAATTAATAATAATTTAGGTATTAAAAACCAAAGATATGATATTACAATTAAACTAAATCAAATCTTTGGCCATAAAAAGCGTATCGTGCTTACTGGGTTTCATTTACGCAAAGTAAACACTTTTTGTTTTATGGTACAAAAGTTTATATAAAATTAGTCGGCCGATGTCACTCCTTTCTTTCCTCTCGTATTATCCCATTCCACTAATCCTAGTTCACACTTATTTCCTCCTCTAGGTAAATTATTCACTCCGTGGTACGTCGTAATTTTCAAAGCACCATTATTTGTTGTTTCCACAAACATTCATTTTGTTCATAGCATGTCATTTCCCGTTAGAGAATGATTGATTTCGTTATTGGCTGAACAAGCTGTTTGCGTGTTGGAGTTGGTTCTCTAATTGCGAAAAGGGATCAAATGACATCATGACAAATTGAAAAGTGTACAATGGGGTTTCACACGATTTACAAAATGCATGCTTTATTAAATGGATTATACCCATCATGTTATTATTTACCGTTGTCAACAAAGATCATAAACCGATAAAAGTGTGCGGTGGGCTTGACTAAATAATGTGATCAAACCGTTTCAAATGTCGACATTCTTTCTTGATCAAACAATCAATTTCATTGGATGTCTGGCGTTTAGATGTCTAAAAGTATTTACTTAAGTGAATTGAACTAAATCGGTCTTATATCAAATCTATAGAGATCACACCTTTAGGGATGATCAGTTCTGTGATATTCAACATATTTTGTCTATTACGAAATAACATGGGTACCTGTACCTACATGTACCTGAAAGCAGGCGAATCTCTAACAATAAAACAGAAAAATTGCATTGATATATCTCTTAACAATGATTAGTTTTGTGCAAATATTTTCATTTTCACCATCCTCTTGATAGCTTATCCATAGGATAACGTATCCTATGTATAGCCACTATTCATAGATTCGAGTACCGAATAGTAAACTCGGACTTGACAAAGAAATAGGTATTTCGTAAATCGAAAATATAAGTTATCAAGAGGATGGTGAAGACCCACTCAGTGGGTTTAACGGTGAAAAATAATAAAAAAACGTCATAATCTCATAATTATTCATAAAATATTTTGTTTTTAATGTTCAGTGACGACTACTACGATCTACTGGAAGACGAATAATTCTGGGCGAAATCGGATATCGAAAACTAGTATCGTTGGGGAAGCTATGTAGGTAAGTACCTATACAATAATTTACAAAGTCGTAAAATACAATACACTGAACAAACTACTGGACTACTTGTGTATTGTGTTAAAGCCACCATTCAAGAATGTGACGTCCTTTTCTAGTATTCTTGAATAGCATATTGAAAATTCTTAACGTCTCAATCGACTGAAAACTGGCATGAAGCCAAGGTCAATGAGAGATTTATTTGCCTTTTATTGTGAAGGGGGCAGGCCCGGCAGGCCCCCACAATGACATTATTATAATATTAAATCAACACTCACACCGTGATGGACAGGTGATCATGAAGTAAATATTGATTGATTCGATAAATACGAGTAATACAAAATCCTGCCAGACATGCGTAAATTATTAGAAATATTAATTTTCTTTCCTGCTCGAAGAAAATCCTGTAAGGTTGGAGGTGACTAAAGATAGAATCATACCGGGTCGACGTAAGTACGCATCGCTACGCCAAACAATGCTTAGCAACTATACATTTTCTATGAAAATGGCCACAGACATCGCACGTCGCGATGCGTGTGGCCAATGTGATTCTTCTTCTTCTTCCCCTTGTCCTATTCGGGTCGGGGACCCACTGCATCGACAAGGCACCTCCATACGTCCCTGTCTTGCGCCGATTGTTCGGCCTCCGTCCATGGCAGATCCATCCTCTCCTCGCACAGTTTTTGGATTTGCCTCGCCCAACTGTGTCTGGGGCGGCCTACTGGACGTCTACCCTCTGGAATGGCACTCAGTATTTTCTTCGGAATTCGGTCATCAGACTCTAATTGTGATTAGACTGTGATTCTAAAACATAAATTTTCATAGAAGATGTATGGTTGCTAAGTAGCCCAGATATTGTTAGGCGTAGCTATGCATACGTACGTCGACCCAGTCTGAATCTACCGTAATTATTTGGGTTACGTGTAGGTTTTATTATTCTATTTTCAACCTACACATTTTCTTTATCATTTTTATTTCCGCTATCGATATTATGTGAATAGCCAAGTACTTCCTAACCCTCCTCTTCGACTTCTATTTTCACTCCCCCTCCTCATTAGTCTCCCAGCAATCCCAAAAGAGTATTCAATAGTTCCATTGGCTTCGGGCTGTTAGAATTAATATAAAGAAAAAACACAAAACAGACACCTGAAGCATCCTTCTACCACACCCATACGCTAAAATAATAAATACATATATTCTGAAGATTTGATATGGCAATCAAAAGATCTTAAGAGGAACGACTGCGAAGCCGGTTTCATACAAAACGTAGTTTTGGATTTGAGGCAAAAATACTTAACTAAACTGAAAAACCAATTTTGTAATAAAAAGGTATGTCAAATATCTATCTCGGACAGGAGCTATTTTTTTTGCTTTTAAATGATGACGTTGGTACATGAAATTAAAGAAATCAGTTTTAGTTAATTTTGGAATTTTTTTTTTGTTTTTTTTTAATCTGCCTAATCTTTGGTTGTAATATAATAAAAAATAAAATTAAAAAAAAAATTGTTAAAAATCCTTTTCTTTGTGTAGTAATTTTAATAAATAAACGGCAAGTTTTTGTTCCGATGTAAATAGGTAATTTGCAACTTAAATTTACACCCATCAAAATTGTTTCTAAAAAAAAATATTTTTAATTATTACTTATATTTAAAAAAATAAATTAATTATAGGGTAATTTTTTTATGTTTACATTTATTCGCAAATAATTGTCCAAGTTACCTCTAACATCATAAAATATTAACAGCCTATCTTTTATAATTTAAAGCAAAAATAAATAAGAAGCTCCTGTCCGAGATAGACATTTGACATACCTTTTTATTATAAAAATAAATTTAAGTTTTTTTGGGTATTTCGGTCTCAAATCCAAAACCACGTTTTGTATAAAACCGGCCGCGCAGCCGTTCCTCTTAACTCAATAGACGAATAGACTCTTGATTACGTCATGTTCAAGTAGTGTGTTTATTTGTTCAGTGTCCAAATCACCGAGAGACTGTCTCTTTACCACTCGAAGATATGCTAACCTGTTAGGTTTGTGTTCACAACCGCAAAATATGTTATATTATAAACTAAATAACCAAGAGGCCTTTCCTACAGAGAGGACAGACCGCCACACAACTCTTTCTTGACAACTCCTTGCTTACATATTTAGTTTGTCCACACTCCATTGTTGACTGCTAGTTTCGCCTATAAATGAGGTGTGCAAAAGCAAAGGCAGCAATCTCCATTCCGGCCAGATTGCTATGTTTGCTTTTGAAATGACGTGGAGATTGCTATCTATGCTTTTACGTAAAATATTACGTACAAATATTGTACGTAATATACGTGTACAATATGTGTTTTTAATATTGTAAGTAAGTGCAAAGACAGCAATCTGCATCTCATTTCGAAAGCAAACATAGCAATCTGGCCGGAATGGAGATTGCTGCCATTGCTTTTACACACCTCAAATATAAAACTTGAATTTATATAGAACATTGGGGATACATAATAACATCCTAATGCGATGCGTGTAATTTCAATAATGACATCCTCGCATATTGATCAAATCGACGCGTCGACCTCAAAAACAAGCTGTCACCTAGAAAATTTAGGTGAAATCATAATAATTCCTCAACCTTGACACGAAAACTTGCCAAAAATAGACGTTTTTATCACCTTCAAATTTTCTATACGATTTTAATTAAACTGGAGATTTTTGGTTAAATTAAGAAATTATAATACAATGTGGAATTCCGAATTTTGTTCATTGTTTCTTGAAGTACGTATATCCATTAAGTTTAGTCAACACATTGTCAAAGAAAAATAATTATTGGAATAGAGCTTGTAAGAATGAAAATCGTGGATCAGTGTGAGGAGTTACAGACGCATTAATCCAAACCTCCACTGTCATGCCAGGCGATGTTCCGAAAGAGTCCTCCTGGAGAAACAAAAGGTTTCCGTCAACCAGTCTTTACCGATCCGGTATTGGTGGACATAGGCATCCACCGCCGAAACCCGGACAAACCTCACCCCATGAACCCGAGCACCCCTGCTAAGTCACCAAATGTAGCGAACCACTTGGAGTGCCTATTGCAGAGGTAGTGGTAATGTAATAAATGGTTCCCGGGAAGGCAACACTCATATCCGCCTCCCAAATTGAGAACAAAAAATATACATTCAGAATCGGCGTTTGTTGTTCAATATTATAAATACAGTACCCGTTCTCTTCCCAATCCGCCACCCCCAAAAACGGGAGGGGGTTAAATTAGTGAAATCGCTGATTATAGTGTATATATATTATACAAAATATGAAGAAAAAAAATTAAAACGGGTATTTCGAAAAAACAACACCGCCATCGACCTTTCGTAAACTTTCCATTTTTTGGTTTAGTTAAGGTGTTACCGCTTGAGAGAGAAGACTCCATTTTTTTAAATTACTCAAACAATATAAGTTTCAGAACGAAACGAACAGAAGTACATGCGACAGTTACTAGAATAGATAAAGCATAGAGGGATAACCGAATTGTCCTAAAACAACAATAATGAGCCCTGGTGAATGGAAAAATGGGCAGCAAGAGCAAGCTAGACGGCGACTAACTAATTGAGTAAGATAACCTAACCCTTTGTGCAACAAAAATTAACGCATACTCCTAAGGGATCTCATTTCTAGAATTCAGTAATTCGTGTGGCATGCAATCTTAATTTCAAATACTAACATGTTTTTCAAATACCATTGTTGTGGATTCAGGAAATATAAACATTGTGCAATTTTAAATACTTAACCTTGTATCATTTCTTATCAACGATAAAATTTATTGAAAATAATCGATAATTGTGCGATAATTAGTCACCCAAACAAACAGCAGTCGTGATTTTACAGAAAGAACATATATCGAAGAAATTCATAAAGACAACATATTTTTAAAAAATTATAAAAATTGAAATAGCAAACGACAAATTGAGATATGGATATCAATTTATTATCCTACGTAGTTAGCACCTTCAGCTAGACGAAAGAACGGCGCCGGCCAATCATGTGTTCAGAATCCCGCAGAATCCGCAAACCACCATACCAAAAAGAAAGACTTAAACTTATAAACGACCGAAAAAATACAAACCCACAGGGTTAGTTAGTGACAAATATCACCGATGACACTAAAAATATTAATCGGTCCATTAAAGAAGGCTTTTCCCCAACAATTTTAAAAACGGGCAAAGTGATCCCAATCCACAAAAATGGAAACAAGGAAGAAATAAATAACTACAGACCAATTACAATTTTGAACACACTTTCAAAAATTCTCAACATATAAAAATTAACTTTTCTCAACAAAAATAATACATTATACTATCAACCAATCAATTTGGATTCAGGGGAAACATAAGCACCTCACATGCCATTGCCTCGGTGACAGACTTCCTCAAAACAAAAAATATAGATCAAGGTAAAAAATGCCTTGGAATATTCCTAGATCTGGCAAAAGCGTTCGACACAATGCATTATCAAAACCTGTTCAAGAAATTAAAAAATATCGGAATCACGGGAACAGAACTCAAATTAATTGAAAGCTTTATGGGAAATTGCACCCAGTTTCAATAGAAAACACACGCAGTGACAAGGAACAAGTGCCTTACGGAATACCCCAAGGCAGCGTGCTTGGTCCAATCCCATTCCTTATATATCGTCGTTGCATATAGAATATGAAGCATGTGATACTGAGTACATTCTGAGAAAATCGATAAAAACTGTTTAAAAAATATTAATAACGATTTCGCTAACCATATAATTGAAAATAACCATAGTTTTGAAAAAAATACAGGGATAAATATTCTTCATATTAATAATAAAGGAAAACGCTTAGATAACTTAGAAGCTCTAGAAATAATAAAAAATCCCTTAAAAATAATGAGTTGATTATCAACAAACAAAAAATATTAACCTACAGCCCAATATTAAATCTCTTCCCTTTCGATGTCCATTCTGTTCCATATTACTCTTCATTAATTCCTAGCCACGCACCCACCCCTACCACAACACCTAGTGATAAATTGTACTCACCCACTATTTTGTAATTGTCATCATTATATGTTTGCCCTGAAGAAGGAACGGTTGTTCCGAAACCGGTCGGCGTGTAACTAAATAAATCAGTGTTTGTAACTAAGTTATATTGTTTCATTTAATTATAAAATAAAATTATTAATTACGTTACAAAAAATATAAGCAAAAAGTACTAAATAATTGGTTTTTTCATTACATAAATAGAAAGTTATATGAGAAACAAATTTTAAAAAATACCCCTTTATGGCTAAGATTTTTTTGACTATTTCCATTGACTAACTTTTTTTCATTCTTGTAAAATTATTCTTAAAAAAATATAAAAAAACAACTTTGGCGCTACTTTCCTCGTGCACATAATACCAAAAACACGCAGAGTGCTAAGGGGGTAAGAAGTCAAATATTTCTGGCGTTTATATTCCTCATTCTGTCACCTCCAAATAGATGGGGAAATTTTGCAGTTACTCTGGAAAACACTAATCACAAAAGCATAACTTGGCTTAAATATACTAAAAAATGGCTCGACTCTAACTTATTAACTTTAAATACCGATAAAACAAAATTCATAACTTTCAGAATAAACTCGAGAGGCCAACCCTCCAATAACATTTACCTTAAAATACATTTCTGTTAATCTGCGCTTATAGAAAATGGGATAGACAAACAAATTCGGTAATAGGAAAACTAAACAAAAAAATATACCTCGCAATAGCACAATCCATAATGGAATACTGCATTATTGCCTGGGGCTGTGCCAGTAAGAAATAAATTAACACACTGTTTAAAGCTCAGAAAACCTTAATAAGAGTAATACTTAAATTAACATTACTAACATCCATTTCAATCATATTCAAAAAATTCGCAGTACTGAATATTCAAATTTAAAACAAATACTAACTTTTCACAAAATTCTCGCAATACTAGAGTAAGACATGCACACCAACTACAAATACCAAAAACAAACACATCCTTTGGACAAAAACACTACAGATACTAGGCTATAAACCTATACAATTCACTTCAAACACAATGTAAAATATTTAAAGTAGTCATCAGTATCAATTAATTTGATAGACATTAGCAAAAATTGGAATAAATCAAGAGACATTGGACAAAAACACTACAGATACTAGGCTATAAAACTATACAATTCACTTCCAACACAATGTAAAATATCTAAAGTAGTCATCAGTATGAATAAGGCGCTCCGTCCACTGAGGCAACTGAAAACCAACTAAAACCGGCTGTTTTCTCTGTCTTGATTGGTCAAAAAGCTTGTTTAACCATAGATGAAGAACAATCAGCTGACAGCTCGCAACTAGCAGGGCAATCAGCCGTGACAGTCGCAAGATGGTCGCAAGTCACCGGGTGCGTTACCATTGACAACGGGGTTTTGTGTGATTGTGAAGTGTGCGGGCCATCACATTGTCATACAAAGACAGTTGGCAGTTGAGAGTTTTCAGTTGCCTGAGTGGGCGGAGGCGCTCTATGTGATAGACATAAGCAAAAATTTGAATAAAGCAAGAGACATTTTCCCGATGATTAGTGAGTTCCAAATTTGTAAATATGGAAAAGTTATAAGGCAACTACATATACCTACGAATAAAAAATATTGAGCTTGCAAAATTGCATTCGAGTAAGTAATCGATTTCAATATATGTGATCCTTGTTTGCCTTCAGAATATTTTAAAATCGAATCGACTAGATACATCGGGGTAATATCAACCGGTTCCATCCGCGAAGGCCATCGGGACAATTCGGGAAATATCCCGACCTGTCCCGATCCATGTTAACCTTGGAATATCATACGAAAAGTCGTGAGAAAACTATTTATTATTTATCACCCTTCTAAAATAAACTATTTGTGTTAATGGGAAAAGCCACATAATCTGATAGCAGAGAGTTGTAATCTCCCTTCTGAAACTTATAAGAAATACCTAGGGAGAAGTTAAAGTGGAGGTTTTTTATGTGAATACTTTACAACAGATCCAACTGTGCCGGCCACTCGATTATTAGTGGATGACCTAAAAGATCACCTAGCAATGCGACATCTTACCCGTTACCCGAATGAAGCAAGTTCCAGAATTTAGGTACAGATTTCTCTTTACTAGAATATATCGTTCTGCCGAACATTTGTGGTATACCAGACAAGTTAGTCAGAAAAAAGACATTTTTCGCTCGAATAATCGCGTCTGCCACAGTGTTCTCCATATTTTTTCGGCAGAACGAAATATTCATAAAGAGGGGACTCTTAACAAAATTTTGGCATCGGTTTCATTCGGGTGGCGGATGAGATATTTTATGGCTCTGGAGGTGACCTTTTAGGTCGTATCCCGATGTAAAAGATGGCAGAACGCATTTTTCCATAACTAATTTGCGTTTGATATTATCTACCCAGAAAGGATTCAGGATTACCCCCGAGTAGAAATCTGGCAGAATGCTTTTTATAACTAATCGCATTTAGTAGGCCTATCGGATAGGATTTTTACGATCGTCGCTTGGACTATTTGTACATGACGAACTTATTGAATGCACGATATAACTGGGTTAGAGTAGGTCGTACATTTTTTGGGATTACGTACATTATTACAAAACCAGTATCTACATTACACTTCAGTTCAGACGGGCGATTCTGTAATGTCATATGTTTTCCGCATATATTGTGATATTGTTTGTTGGTTGATGGTTTACCGTAATAGTTTTCGATATTACTATAGTTGATTATTATGGGTTATCTTCGCAAATTTTCGAAAAGTTACGAAAAATGTTACCAACACTAAAAACCTGCAAAATATAAGACATTTTTTCAGGGATTTGGCGATTTTTTTTAATCACATGAATATCGTACAAGAGCCTTAACGGCTATCAAATCTCCAGAGACTTTGGGACTATGACATCCCCAATTGGGGAATGTTGTGAGGCTGAAGGGAGTGGGGAACGTAAGGAGATGGGATAGAGGAAGATTTGTAAAAAAATCAAACAAACGCCGACCGCCTGTCACGGAAAATCATCTTTATATAAATAGATACATAGACAGAAAATTGACAATTTATTCTGTAAAATAGGGCAAGTAGACAGTTTAGAATTTTATTAAAACAGATGCCCGGATAGGGGACGGACCAGAGTTCAAATCCCAGTCACATGAATAGCATTCTTTCAAGTACGTTTTTTTATCCACATGAATTGATGATTAATATTGTTTCAATCTTTAATAGCAACTAGATATATTAAATTGGTCGTCTTGTGTCATTTGATTACATGCATCTGCTTTAATTCTTTCATGAAGTTGTTTTTAAAATGGTTTCTTTATTAATTGATTTTTGTGGTTCAACACTATTCATTAGTAGGACATGTATAATGTTAAAGATGGCTGGTAAACTTTTTGCTATCATTTGTCACGTCTTTCATTAAACACATCTAACATAATTATTAATGATTTCATTTCAAATAAAGCATAAAAAAGTGTAGGTATAATGTTCTACCTATTTGCTATTTTTGACAGACCGTTGAAAGCATATGCAAAATTCAAAAATCATGTGTAGGGTTTGCAATCCCGCGGGATTTTAGCAATATTTAATCGCGCGGATGTGCGGGATTTACGGGATTAAATTCACATAAAAAACATGCAGTTTTGATTCGCACGTACGCAAGCGCTAGAATGCCCAGAAGTCAGAACCTACGAAGTTTTTACGATCATAATTAATTATTTTCAAATTTTTCTTAAAATACTTTTTTTTCGTAACTCCTTTTAATAATATTAGGTACTAGTACCAAAGATGATTGATCCTCATTTCCTGTGGAGAAACTGTCAGTAACTGTTGTTTTATATTTTGTTAGTCACTGAAGTTAAACGATTGTTTTGTTTATAACCACGAAAATTATTTAATCTAATTAATTTCGCAGCCCTGTGAATATTGTCTATGTTTTTAACGTTTCCTCGGTGTGGCTGAAATGACTGGCGAGTATATAATATATTATCTGAGTAAAAGTAATTTAAAACCTTCAAAACGACATTGCAACAGATTAATTATGACATTAATTTTCATGAGAAAACTATCAACGTCTTTAAAATCATTTTTCTACTCACCCCTTTTCGACATCGTGAGCTGATGAAGGACGGGATGGGGGTGTTATGAATGGAAATATAGTTACTAGTGACTAACAGCCGATCTACAAGGGTTCTGTTAAGCTTAATATTCCCGACGAAGTCTTCGTCTGCCAAATTAACCAAAGGATCTACCTTCTGGCGAAAAATTCTTGTTGGTCTGAAAGCAGCTGCTCCAGCTTGCTCTACATTATGAATTGCAGTCAACATCGCCGAAAAATCAACCTTTACATGGGACCTTAAGAGGATACCCGGCGGTGATTTTTCCATACAAACGTATTCCCTATTTATCTCTCTGGATTTTAACCCTAGAGAAAATATTGTTTTTGCATAAAATAGATATCAACTACTAGCTTGTCGGTTACTTTTTGTTTTTTTTGATAAGTTACTTTTTATAGAAGTTATGACCTTCCAAAAATCAATAAAATTGACTGGTTTAAACGCCGTCAAAAGATGTTCAGTATACAAACCAGACAATGTTTTTTTAAAAAAAAAGCAAAACGTACAGACATAGAATAGTTTTTTCTTATGTAGTTGGTAAAAAAAAATTTGAAAATCAGTCCACTTTTGGAGGAGAAAAGTAAGGAATACAAAACCTCCATTTTAGTTAGGTATCAGTGCATGGTCCCTTTCGCTCAATATCCGGTGGAGTAAGAGCAACAGTGACGGCAATATTTTAGTAAAATCTATTTCTGCGCCACCGGGTATCATCTTAAAACAACTTTTTAAAAATATACTGTACCTGTCACTAGCTGAGCGTGCGAGAAACGATCCTAGGTTAGGATATAATGTACTAAATTTGGACAGATTTTTCGGTTTCGACTGGTTTGACCCACTCGTTGTCTGATTGGAATGACTTTTAACGTAGCATATATAGTTTGGCGTAGTAAAGCGCTTTACACACCATGCTGTAAATAGCCCAGCACGCCGGGCTGTTTGCAGAATGGCTACAAATCGCAAAGGATTCGGTAGCCGGTTGCGCCTACTACGAAATAATTTGTCAAACAGCCCGGCATGCTGGGCTGTTAACAAAGTCGACCAATGAACTTTCGACAGCGATTGCAAGCGATCTGGAATGAAGAATTGGATTCCAGGACTCTTGTTTAAATGTTAAATGATGGAATATCAATAAATTCCTCCTAATTTAAGAAATAAACGATGAGTCAAATTCGCAAAAGAGTCAAGATGGCCACTAAAACATTATTAGGAATACGCTAATGAAACGATGAATTCGCTAAAACGAAATGTGATCAAATGTTACGCAAAAAATAGGTAGGTATGTACAGACGGCTGACGTCAAATACTCTGCGGTAGGTACAGACCGAAATACATTTTTGATTTAAAATATTAACGTCAGTCCCGATTAATAAAAATAGTCAATACGCTTAGTAAAATCAACATATTATTATGGGAGTGATTATATACCCACCGCTCTCAGAAAACGGCTGAAAAACTGATTTGCTAATAATATCAGTTAATAAAGCAATAATTATTATAAGCAATAATTATCAGTCTGATATTGAAAAAACTCCATATTGAAAAAACCTCCCGAGAAAAGATACATGCCGCCGACGGACTCCTGACCGGCAATCAGAGGGACACGGGTTCGAGTCCCGTTGGCGGCATGTATCTTTTCTCGTGCGGTTTTTTCGATATGGATGAGTGTATCAGGCTAATAATTATTGCTTATAATAATTGTTATCCTTTGTGCTATGCATAAAAATCTTGTCTTAAACATTTGTTTATCAATCGACTACCATAATACGGACATTTGCCTAGCTTGGTAGTCGAAAAGCCATGTAAAACAAACCTGTAACAAACAAAATAAATAAAGAAAAAAAAAAAAAAAAAAAAATTAAGTAAAAATAATAATTACTAAAGTAATAATAATATTTGGAAGCGCCGTTCTTGTGAAAAATCTGTCCTTGTGAGGAATTCCATTATTGTACTTATAACGTTGAATTAAGAATCTAAGATAACAGATAATTTACTGTGATTACTACTACTACTAATTGTGATCACTCTGAATGAAGGAATACCAAATGTTTATCATTCATAATAATTTTTACATTTATCGGATACAATTATTTGTTTTTGGGACGTCAGTGCATATTTGACCAATTTTCCTATTCAACGCCTATTTTGGTATAACATTCTTAAACATGTGAACTGTTCAATTTAGAAATAGTCGGTACTCGAGTGTTTTTTTCTTAGGAGTCGCTTTTTGGAATGAGAATTCTAATCAATTCAATCAAACGAATTCAAATAAAGAAATATTTTTTATCACAGAAATTCGCTTCCCAGGAAGATATAATAAACTATGATGACGCTGTCTAAGATAGTTTATCAGGAGCATAGAGAGTCAAGCGCTCCAACTGAATAAGTAGGTGGGGGATTAGCCCTCTCTTCTGAGCTCCTAGGAGTCAAGTCCGAGCATTCCCGGTCGCCAAGAAAAATCGTCGGGTAGAGCCGCATATAGTGGCCGCACTCCTTCACGTAGAGAAATCACAGAAACTTTCTGAACCATCTCAAACGTGAGTGAGCATCCACCTTACGAGGAATCCATTGCAGACGAGCTACTATCCGTTCACCTATGGACCAAGGAAAAGTGAAAATTCTCAGAGTACGGGTATCCCGAAAAACTCTGACGGTTCGGAGAACAACTCCCAACATTAAGGCTCAATATAAACACAAAATATCAACTTACTCTCATACACAATTCAAAGATCCTTTTAGTTAAAACTCGTTTGAGATTATGACCGAGCATGGTGTGGGTGCCTGTGGTTAGTGAGACTAAAAATGCAATGATAAAAGTCGGGATTATGCATTTCAAGATAAACTTAATGAAACTGTAAACTCAATTCTTTAAAAGTTATCAACGTCTATCTAGCTAGCTATTTGTTAGTTTATTTAGAATGTACATATATTTTAGATGTTACTTACATAGACATACTATTTACTACGCAAAAACAAATAACTGATCAGAAGGAAATTTCATTCCCAACAGCAATTTGAGATCGTCAGCAAAAAGGGGAAAGGGGAGAAAACGAACGACTTCAGCAATGGCATTAATGAAAATAGTAAAGAGAAGTGGCCCTAGGTTTGACCCTTAGGGAACCCTAGACAAAAAAGCAAGAAACTCAACGGATTGAAAGTCTTTTATGTAACTTCTAAACACGTGTAACGGAAAGAAGGATTGCAAGGGACCTTTGGAATTGCCTTCAGCAGGACTGCGACACACCCATAAAGATGCGCTGATACCACCTTTGTAACCTCTCCCTCTCCCTCTTTCAAATAAACAAGGCATGTAACAGAAAGAGAAGTTGCCACAGTTCTGACAGCTGATAGAACAGATCTAGTGACCTTCACCCATAAAAAGTGAGTATGACCTTCACCCATAAAAAGTGAGTATGACCTTCACCCATAAAAAGGTTCCACTGTAACCTCAACTATAGGCGATGGATCTATAGGATCAGGCATGACCAATACGACCATAGCTGACCAACACCCATAAAGATATGCAGTTGCTTATCATTGAAAACTCTGTTGGCCAAGTGTTATTAAGCAAGTGGCAATAGTAAATGTACACAAGGCTTATGTCACACTTATGATAATTTATGTTGATTGGCAGCTCCGTGCTAAGAGCGCGGTTTTCAGTGGACAGTGGAGCCAGTGCTCGATGTGACAGTGCGGGTCCTGTACTCGTGGTGCCAATGCCTAGTATTGTAAGCAACAAACTAGTAACTGAGGGCACAATTTCAGAAGAAAACCCAAGTACATGCTAAAATCGATCACTTGTTTATTATGTGAATGCCGCTCCCAACTGAATGGGGCCAGCGATACCACGGCATTCCCAATTATCAAGGATGTGAGGCTAAAGGGTGTGGGAAAAGGAAAGAGGTAAGGGAAAGGTTGGGAAATACCCGGCTATTCAGATCTTGTCATGATATATTTCGGTTCTGAACGGTGGTCTTCACAATACAACACCATTCACAATTGAAACGTTGCTTTAAATACTGACCTAATCTTAATAGCAAGGTACTTCCCAAAATTCCTCATTTCCATCTCCTTCCCCTTCCTACTTCCTTCGTATTGGGGATGCCATACTCTAATTTGGGATACCATATTCCGACTGGCTGTGAAGCGTTGTGACACAATAATTTATACTTAATCTAAAAATGTAACAAACAATGATTAGTTCAGAATCTTATTTTACCATTGAATAATTATTTCGGTCAGCTGATGATGCTGCGAACTAAAAAATACCAACCACAAATAGCTTTGCAAATTTCATGACGTACGAGCTCACAATTCGAGAGGTTTTACGCTTCGTATCATCAGATTTCAGCGATGCTTCCATGACGTTTGTTGTTTAACATGGTAGCACGCAGTTTTATATGCACATAAACCATTGATAGGTAGCTAATGTGTATAATGCAAACTCCTTATCAGTGCGGTAAGCAGGATGCCTAACGTGTTTACCTTCTTGTTTGCACATCATGTCCATGTGTATTCCTAAACTAAAGTCCACAAATCGCACGTGTTTGCTGATATTAACTACCAGCTAGCTTCCTACTAGATAATATTCTTGTATTTGGCAGACACCACTTCCCACGGAGCCGAGTACGTATATAGTATCCCGATTTGCATCATAACAGAAGTGGGCGGCATGCGAAATGAACATAGTACGAGTATACTATAATATAATATTATGTAGTGTTGGATAAACACATCCGCCACAATAAGTCAGTTGATAGTCGTGCACCTTGAATTTGATCACAAAAATAGAAACCTAACGGCAGATGTTCCTTTTCCGAACTTAGAACCATCGACCGGATGTTCCTACTACATCCAGATATTACTGCCATTCATGTTTGCCCAACTAATTACAGTATTTATTATACCGATGCTAGACATAATAGAATGGGAAATCTATGTTTTCTATGTTCAATGCAAAGAATACTGAAATAGGCACTGGAAAAAAGTTGGAAGGAATATTATTACACCGTGGTGCGCACGAAATTCTGCGATCTGGGCATGATCTGGGTCAACTGGGTAAACGCAAACGACTTGGATAAACTGTCTAGCCTAGGGATCCTCGGCTATACAATAATAATGTAATACATAATCAAACACAAGCAAATTCATGTAGGTAGGCTGGTTCGATTCACAAATCAATTTGTGTCCAATTGATACGAACGAAAATCATCGGTATATTTTGACAGCAAAATTGTCCAGTAAAATCCGATCAACAATTGTCGCTTTCATTTTGATATGTTATGGTTTTAGCGGGATTTTATTTAAAAATTAATATCACATTAAAATGAAATAATGGGTTTTGTCGAACTATAACAAATAAGCGCTAATTACAATAATTAATAATTCATTCAAATATTGACGGGTTGTGCTGGACTGGAAAAACCTGTAATCGTTTCAGTAGATTTTGAACATTGAATTATAAAAAATACATGCAGCCTGTGGTGACGCTTAGTGGTAAAAATTAGTTATTGCATACATTATAATATGCTTAGTAGATAATATAATTATAATCTATTAGAGATGGATAATGGACATTACCTTGTATAACTTCTCGGTAAATCGGCAATCAGCGCTGTTTCTTGAGAAACTTATTTATTACTGAAATAAATTGTCACTACCCGTAGAATCTTATTGAGATTAATGATATGTACGATATCATTATTTAATTCCACAAGTCGATTTCACACAAGTGATTCACTTCCAACACCGCGGATGCCGGAAAAAGGTTACACCTTTTTTATCACAAAATGAGATTCAGAACATCTAACACTGCTAAAATTGCGCCTTTAAACATAAGTCCTCAAGGTATAATTACTACACAACTTGTTAACACACACTTCGAGGCTTTTGAATTAAAAATCATCGAAAAACTTGAGGATTTGGGTGTCAAATGACAGATATTTTTAAGGTTAGATAGCTACTGAAGGCCGCCCATTTACTTAAATAGATATTGATATTATAAAAGCATTGCACGAAACTTAATATTGTACGTTGTATCTAAAAACACAAAAAACTAATAAAAAAACGTCAGAAAAACGAACAACTGACAGCAAACCGAAGAGGACGCCACTCCACTTATAGGTTAGGTCGCTGCCGACTGGATGATTAGTACCGCTAGGTTGGTACGGTAGATGTATTTCAACCAACATTTTACGCCCGTCATTAAAGTTCTTAGGGTCGCTGGGTCGCGTATCTGAAAGAAAAAATAAAGGGGAAAGGGTAGTTGTTGTGAAGTTTTGCGGTCATGTTCGTATTATTTCTACAACAAAAAACATATTTGATAGTTTTTGAAATAAAAGAGTGTAATTGAAAAATATATTTTTCTCAAACCCCCAACCCCTACCGTCCCTACCAACATCTCCCAAAAAATACTGTTTTGCTTTCGGCTGAAAGAAAAAGTCCAGAAATATTGAATGTTTAAAACGTATTATATAAGTCTCGTATATGTATATATTATGATTCCCGGTAACAATAATTTATAAAATTACCAAAATAATTACATTAAAAATCTCTTTGAAAGTTTGTTCGTAAATATCGTACCCAACGCAGGTTGCATGTTGGATTATCCGCGTGACGTCATAAACATTACGACTTCGGAGTAGGGGAAAGAGGCAATATTTAGCCCTACCCAGTATTGCCAGATGCATGGATTTTACCGTGTTTTCATGGTTTTTTGGTTCATTTATACCTCAATGGTTTTTTACCAATCAACAAAAGCATGTACCTATTTTTGGGTGAAATGCTTTTTTTAGCACGAGCCGCGTGCGGACACCCTGAATTCAGAAAAGTAGTTCTTGAACTTCAGTACGGATTCACAACGTCTCTTTATCTAATTTAACTTTGTCATCAAATAATATGAATACGTTAAACAAAATGTATAACTACTGTAAAATGTACAAAATAAATATTATTTGAGTTGTGGGGAATTTTTTTATCCTCACGTCATCGATCTGAAAAACCTTTTTTTAAAAGTAATTTAGATTCTTATTTTCTTATTTAATTTGGAGTCCTACAAATTAAACTTGATAACGATTAAAAATTAATCTTTAATGTTTTTGTTTTTTTTTCAAAAAGATTATTTTTTATCATTCAAAGGAAAACTATAAAGTTTTTATTAAAGAATTATAGATTATTTATTTGGGTAAGTACCGTTATTTTCTTCTTTAATTTCTCAATAAAAATCTTACGTAAAACATGGTTTTTTTATATTTGAAAACATTGTAAATCATGGTTTTTTTATTCATGAAACATGGTTTTTCATTTTTGTGATATGACATCACTGATCCTGCCTCCCGAGAGTAAAAGAGACAACATTAAGTTTTCAGCTTTCAGCAGGGGTGAGTTCCGGGTTCTTTCGTCAGAGCGTTTATATTGCACGTTCGCTTCGGAATTGAGGGTACTGCGCATAACTTCAGGCCGCTGCACAGTGGTTGCAAATGCTAATTATCGTCTGATAATTGCGTAATTTCTTTGTTTCTTATCATAAAAAAATAAAATTTGGTGTGCTGATTAAAAACTAAATAATCTCTCGTTTCCATATTTTTAATTTAATGAATAGTTATAATAATTCTTATTAAATTCAGTCTAGAAAACAAAAACTTCTTTTTTGTCTAAAAAAAATTCTCTAAAAATTAAAATAATATTAATTTTTTCACGAGTACAGAATGTATTTAAAATGGTTACTCAGAAACATGCAACTTCAACACCTCCTTTGAAAATTTAACTCGGCTTAAACATAACTAGGAGTGCCGAGCGAAATAATAATAATAGGTAATAATAATAATTGAATTTCTAGAGCGCCGTTTTTGTGAGAAATCACCTCAAGGGCGCTGTACATTTTATTAAATTTGTTTATTATATTTATTTTTTTATATTTATATTTATTATTTATTGTATATGTATTATTATATTTAATAATGTATTTGTTTGTTCGTTTATCCACTGGAGCGACAGAGCAATTAAAGTATTTTTTCTCGGATTGCTAGAGGAAATTTTTCTGCCCACATTTAAAAAAATCATACCTCCGAATTTGAATATGGAGACACACAAACTGATTGTAGTTCTATGTAGCCAATGAATTCCCCTATCTTTTGCCTATTATCACATATTAATAGGATTTATAAAAAAATGTATAATTAAATCTTTAACCTTAAAACATTTTAAAGAATCTAGTGAATATTTATTTTGTTATATTTTGAATGTGCAATATATAATATAGTCGTTTTATTAAAAAAAAAAAAAAAATAATTGCCACATTTTGGCAACAAAGCAAACCGAGGTTTTGTAAATAGTGCCATAATGTGGCAAAAAGCGCTGAGTGGTTATCAAACTAGTTTGGGGGTTATTAAAATAAATAACCCTTAGGGTAATTAATAATTTTTTTTTGTATGTTCCTGACCTAAAACACATATTTTCCAAATATTTTGATATTTGAAAAATTTATCAAAAAAAAATTCTTCTTTGTAGATCGTCAAGTCAATTTTCTGATAAAAAAGAGCAGCGGCAAAACCGTTTTTTGACGCTGTTGCGCAAAAAATCAGCAGAATTTTTTTTAACACAAAAAAAATGTTTTTTTTTTATAAAATTGTTTTTTAATATCCACAGGGGCAAACCCTGCGCTTAGTTAAAAGTTTACTTGAACTTTGTCAAAATGTGGTTTAGGTATCATTTGCTTAAAGGGAGCTTATATATCATTATTATTTAAAACTAAAATGTTAAAAATACATATTATTAAAGCTTAAGAAAAAAACTTTTCGGTAATATATAATATGCTATATAAACTAGCTCAAATGCTTTAAATTTGCAGCACGAATTATTGATTTAATAAAATATCTCTGCCTGAACCCGTACTTTGGCATTATTTAAAATACACAAAAAAAATTTTCAATGGATAAAAGTCTAAATGTACATGATAAAAGTACATTTTTTCGATTTATCAGACGGTCTTGTTCCGGGCCCAGCCATAGTGCGCGGTGCAGAAAAGTAAAATTTACAGCGCAGTTATTGTAGAACTTTTCTGCGCGACGCATGGCAAGCGTCAAGTATCGTATATCATGCCCCCGTTCCATAGACATGTGAATATGTCTAGACCTGCCCTAAGTGATAAAAGCGTATTATTTCCCCCTCCTTAATACGGGTTCCATGGAACCGGCTGGACTGGCGGATAGCTTCGCGTGAATCTAGAAAATGTGACGTCTTTCATTCTTGTGCGGACTAGCCTCGAGCTCTCATCGTCTCATCTGTACATTTTACGAAATAACACGGCAAAAATGTTAACCTGTGCTATTAAAACGTATAAAAATAGAAGTGAAAAAGATAATAAACCCAATTGTCTTATTAAATTCCATAGGTAGGCATTATTTGTCTTTATTTGCTTATTTACATCTTGTAATATGATCCAACTCGGAATTCCCGGTCCCGCCGTGTGCAAGTTGCTGTTTACTGGGGTAAGTAAATTATGGAACATTTGTAAAAGTGTCTTAACTAAATACGGCAGCAAAATATTCGGCTCTCAAAACAAGCGAACCTTTCTTCGCCGTAATTCGCGCTCCCATGTAAAAAGGTCTATTCATTCAAAAGCAGATTTTACTTTTAAGAACTAAATGGTAATATTATAATGCGAGATGCCTATATACTGTCAGATTGAATTATTGACGAATCACATATCATTACAGTCAACTCACTCCTATGCGTCCCGCTACAGTTGAGTTATACCCCTCTCCCTTATGTTCTCGTCTATCTAAGCCTCGTTCCGAATTCTTCATTCCCGCAAATTTAGAACGTGATAGGGTAAGAACCTAAGCACGTAAAGGGGCCCTTTAAAAAAATACTCAATAAAATTATCTCTTCAGATGTGTCACGAATTATTTACCTAATGAAAGTCAATTTGGACCTCCACATTATCAACACATATCTATGTTTGGCCTGTCGCGTCGTGGTTGAGATCTCAGCGTCTTAATTCCCGTAGTAAGTTTATTCAGACACGATACTTCCTCACATGATAATTCATCACATCAAAACAGTAACCTACCCTTCCATCCCCCCCTTCCCCTCCTCACCTAACCTAATGTTAAAAACCCCAAATTATCGGTTTTCGACGCTTCGAGACATGATGAATTATCATGTGAGGAAAAGTTTGTACTCAATATGCATACACTTAAAAAGTTTTCACTGAGTAGACCGGTCACCCGCGTCGTGAAGAATGGCACCACGTCAGTAAAAATAAATTTACTAGTTGGCAGGGCCTGTAAAAATAGAAAAATAAAAATACTTAACAATATGCCTTATGTAAACAATATGTCCTTATTATCCTGACAAAGAAACCATCGGTTTCGAAACATGTAGATAATTTTGATTACAATATAGTGGCGTACACAAAGTAATTTGTTTCATTTAATTAAAAAATGTCGCACAAAGTGATTTTGCGAAGATTGAGGAACTAATATAAACAATTCTGATAAGTGCATCCACTTACTTAATCTACAAAAGTGTTTTACATGCGAAATATTTTCAAGGTTAATATTATATCAATAATATCTTTAAGGAAGTGACGTTATTCAAATTTAAACTGCTGAAAGCAAAAAAAATATACGTGTGATTGTTAAACATATTCGATGGAATGTTATTTTTTAAGAATGTTATGAATTTAGTTGAGTTTTTTATTCCAGAAAAAAGAAAATAACATTTTCACTCACTTAACTAGAATTTTGAATTATATACTTTTTAAATTACATTACATACTTTTTACATTTCATTACCTTAAATTACATTATATTACAGTACAATTACATTACATTATATTACCATACCAAAATTATTCCGTTTCATTATTTTGTTTATTAAGAATAAAAATGAATATTTTTTTAGTATCAGTCTGCGCATAATAAATAACGAAATACATAATGAAACTTAGGAATATAAAATGTGTATAAAACTTTTTTTATTCTTTTTTTATGTGAGTACCGCACAAGAGTCCCAACTGCTGTCGTCTGGAGCCAGTGAGACTATGGCATCGCCAATCGGGGTATGTTGTGAGGCTGAAGGAATTGGAAGGGAAAGGAGATGGGCTTACTTGGGCGTATCTGCAAATTTTACAATGCCCTAAGAGTTATTGATATTTTTAACTCTACACGGAGAAAAATGTTATTCTAAAATACGATCATTTTATTCGTAAAAACGGTTAAAAACGGGACTGAAGTTCTTACGTACAAATTAAGAGTGTTTCAATATTCTTACATGTTACCGCCAATAAACATTGAAACCCTGTTAATTTGTTCGTAAGAACTTCAGTCCCATTTTTAACCATTTTTACGAATAAAATGATCGTATGTTAGAATAAAATTTTTTTCCGTGTACCCTTGAAACGTTTTAAATTAAATTTTTCCTTATAATGTACTTAAACCAAAACTATTATTTCTTTATTGTTTTTTTTTCCCTTTTTATTCACTATTTACTTATATTATGTAATATTAACTTTTTAATGTCTACTTGCTTCCTAATCTGTAACCATAAGAAATATTATTATAAATATAATACTGATTTACATTATACGTCGGCAGAACTCATTGTGGAGTACAACGCAATTCTGTCAAGTAGACTAAATAAATATGCTCCAACATGGAGCTCCAACACTCCTAGAATCAACCAACAGTCCGATTCTAAAATTGTTCCTTTTCTCCCTATGTGACCCCCACCCTTCCTTTACCCCTCCCCTTATCCTCCCCCTACCACTCCTCCTACCACTCCGCCAACCAATCTCTGATGTTCTCTCCCTCTGCTACATGTTTTCTCCTTCTATCATGTTTACCTGTTATTCTTTCTCTGTACTGTGATTTAGTTTATATATTATTGTCCTGAAGAAGGTTGGGTTTAATCGAAACCGGTCGACGAATATAAATGAAAATAAAGTGGTTTAAAACAAAGTAATTGTTTCATTTTGAAAATATTTTAGTATCGAAGTATATTAATACGGTAATTCCCGTACGGTTCGAATTAAGGAACCCGACTCCGAGTAAATCTCCGACGCCACACTGTATGGAAACCGTTCTGACCCGTCCGTGTACGTGCATTTTTCCACGGAGCTGCTGCCATATATTCATACTTATCACTCGCTCACATGCCATTTGCAAACGGAAGTGGCGCCATCTAGGTAAAATACATTTGAAGTTTTCATATTTAATTTTTCCCGTGGAATTAAATTTGATATCATCATCAAAGTACATACGGTAATTCCCGTACGGTTCAAATTTAAGAACCCGACTCCGAGTAAATCTCCGACGCCACACTGTATGGAAACCGTTCTGACCCGTCCGTGTATGTGCAATTTTCCACGGAGCTGCTGCCGTGATATTCACACTTATCACTCGTTCAACGTGCGATATGCAAACGGAAGTGGCACCATCTATAAGGTGGATAGGGATCTGGGGGTCAATATGTTCAGGAGTGACAGACGTATGAATTCATCCTTCCCATTGCGCTACAAGGCGATGGGTCAAGAGAGTCCGGTTGGAGAGATAAAATGTGTACCATCAACCAGTCCATCCCTATCTGGCTCGCCACGAAGAAGCTGGGCAAACGCATGCTCCGCCAAGACCCGAACAAAACTCACCCCATGAACCCGGGCACCAATGTTAAGTCACCAAACGTAGCGAACCACTTGGAGTAATCTATGGCAGGGGCGTTGGTTATCCAATACATGGTATGGGAGAAGAAACATTTTTCGCTTTCATTCAATAATAAGAAGATTTATGTTGGGGTGAAGAGTGTTCCTCTGATTAATCACGGTCTTAAAGTAAGAATGCCTACTTATTATATATCTACCTATTAAATGTAAGTATTCTGTAGTTTAATGTTAATAATAGTAGTTAGTTTTGCAAAAGGGTGAGGCCTTTTAAATAGTTAAAAACTTAAACTGGGTGAAGCAGAACGAAAAGCCGCCCACAGGGCCTAGCAGCAAAAACCCGTGGAGCGGTTTTTTTACTGCCAGTAAGTATTAATTACTATGTATCAAGTAGGTGCCTACCTCGATAAAAAAATATTATTTGTACAATATGTATTTACAGGTTGTAAATTTAATCGTTAAATAATACAATATGTGAAAATATTTTAGTTTATGTATTCATCACTCTTAGTACCTAGGTACATAACTCGATACAAATTATTATTTGTACAATATGTACTATTACAGGTTGTAAATTACTAGCAAAACAATACAATGTAGGTATTACATTAAATTATTACACGCCACACGCGAAATAATTCAATGTATTACATGTGATGTGTAAAAGCAAAGGCAGCAATCTCCATTTCGACCGGATTGCTAAGTTTGCTTTTCAAATGGCATGGAGATTGATATCTTTGCTTTTACGTACAATATTACCTACAAACACTGTATACAAGTATTATATTATATGCAATATTAGTGTATAATATTGTACGCAAAAGCAAAGACAGCAATTTCCAAGTCATTTCAAAAGCAAACATAGCAATCTGGCCGAAATGGAGATTGCTGCCTTTGCTTTTACACACCTCATATGTATTTACAAAAAAATATAATGGAAAGACTGGCCGCAAACGGACTTGACGCCTAGATTAGAGTGAGTTCGCAACAGTACCTACGTAACCGGTTTCATTGATCTACAGTTCTGCAAGACACATCACTAATATAATGACATATTATATTAATAGTATCTACCTACCTACGTATAAAGACCGTTTGCCAATAGAGTAAATTATCAGGGGTTTTTAAATTATTTATGAAAAAAAAATTTACGTATTCAGCCTTAAAAAATATAATTTATTTATTTTGTTCGCCATTGACAGGATGCTCCTATGAACTTATGAATGTACCATAGACATATTATGTATGAATATTCATATGTCTATGGAATGTACCCTCCATTTCTAGATATGTTGTAAAACATGAAACTAATACTACAAATAACGCGCGTAAGTAGAAAGAAAAGCTTGTTTTACAATGACTTTCGATATTTTTGCGATATAATTCAAAAGCAAGCATTCCCAGGTTAGAGCTCGTTCACACTTCCTTACGCCGTACTTCCATGTAGCTACATTCAAGCGACGCGATCGCCGCTCGTCTGTATCTTTAATACTATTATTAGTGTTTGTAAACGCCGCCAGGCGCTACACTAGCAAAATAGTAAGACAGGTAGCGGGTAGCGGCGATTTAATCGCTTGTAAGTACCTGCGTGAACGAAGGACGTTAGAGTTAGAACGGGTTAGAGCTCGTTCATGTTTTAAAATCGGATGCCCTACGGCCCTGTTCACACTTCCATTTAAAAAAAGGATCCGTTTTAAAATCGGATCCTACTCTACGAGAACAAATAATTGTCGATTCAACCTAATGGGTAGATACTTAATAATTAATTATACTTATATATTATTCATTTTAGGGTACTTAGGTAGGTACTTAGGTAGATAGGTACTTAGGTAGGTATTTATGTAGATAGGTTTAGATAATATTATGTAGGTACTTAGGTAGGTACTTAGGTAGGTAATTAGGTAGGTACTTAAGTAAATACTTAGGTAAGTCCTTATGTAGATAGGCTTAAGTACCTATGTAGATACTATACCCTATAAAGAATTGATTGTCTGAATATTCAAACCTAAAACACTGGCACCTAAGGCACTGTGGATATACGAGTACACCAACAGATTTGAAAAAAAAGTATCCTTCATTGGTTCCTCTTTTGGTCACTTGCACGAAACAGGGGCGCCTGTCCAGGGCGGCAGTTTTAGGTGGCGCCAAAATCGTAATTTATATGTTTGATTGAAAAAAAACTTGATTCACAAAGCGCCTGGCATCCAGTGATGGGACCTAAGGATTGAAGAAATGCCTTGAGTGTCTGTTATCTTTCCTTGTTATATGTTTCCTGTATTAATTTAATGTTCCACAAATAAAAAATTATCAGTAAAAATAGGCAAAAAGATTTTATTTCAAGGGTACTTATTATAACGGTCACGAAAAATACCACCCATTATATGTTTGCTGTCGAGAGGGACGCCACTATCACGTATTAATAAAGCAAAGTAAACTTTAATATTGGTTAATTTTTGTTATTGTAATCGTTTTTAATCATTGTATTATTATTAAGAATTGACACTATATCATGAATACAAGAAGTACGGAGGTAGCAACTCGGTACTTAAAATACAATAGAATTGCTTTTTTAACTTGCTAAACAAAAAGCTGTAACACATAATTTAATATATTTTTAATCGGTTGTGCACCCCCCCCCCCTTTCCAGTGCTACCGCTGGCAAGAGGGGGCGCTAGATGGGGCTTTTGCCCCGGTTCGAAAAAGTCATAGATCCGGAGCTGGATGTGGGCTCTGAATATAACCTACCCACTCTCAATTGTTAAGGTACTGCTTACTAAGGAATTTAATAAAATTATGAGAACAAGGGTATACGAGAATTCCTTGTAGTGCAAACAAAGTCCGGCATCCTCAAAGAAGTGCTACAACCCATTAAAAATGACTATGAAATGTCAGCCTGCTGCATCAAAAATGACTATGAAATATCAGCCTGCTGCATCAAAAATGACTATGAAATGTCAGCCTGCTGCATCAAAAATGACTATGAAATGTCAGCCTGCTGCATCAAAAATAACTATGAAATGTCAGCCTGCTGCATCAAAAATTACTATGAAATGTCAGCCTGCTGCATCAAAAATGACTATCAAATGTCAGCTTGCCGCATCAAAAATGACTATGAAATGACAGCCTGCTGCATCAAAAATGATTCCATAATCCTTCATGGTGGAGACGCGTTTTAAACTCAAAGCGTCCATTAAATACCGGATGTGATACACCCAAGAGAATGACAAAATAAATATTTTGGACGGGTGGTTTTAGAGAATTTGAACAATTTATCATATTTCAAAAGAGAAGAGTGAATGTACTATTGAAATTTTGTTATTACTTCATCATGGGCCGGTTGATTCACAGTAATTGAATAGGAACTTCACAAAACTTCTGATTCAAATTCTATGAAACTACCCGTGCTTACTAATATAGTGAACTCAGTCAGATTTCTTTGATTCCAGCTTTGAACATAGGCCTCCCTAAAATTTGTCAAGGTTTCCACCCGAAACGTGCGGTTCTGTTTAGATCGTCAAGTCATCTCCCCTGTCGGATACCTACTATGGATGACCCAGACAATGAAGCCATTCGATGATATTGTGGTTCCAAGGGTCATCTGTTGGTCTCGCCAAGTGTCGATAAAAGTTCCATTAGAGGTTGGACATTGCGGTGGCAATGCGGCTAACTTAGAGTTGGACCTTATCCTACACTCATTCGTCTTTATATCTTGCAGGCAAATAATTTTAAAGATGACACGTTTGAATGTATTCGTGCTCACCGAGAGTATCGAAAGATTCAAAAAAGTTTTTTGTACTGGTTCGGAACCCCCTTCAGCCATCCTTTCTAAGGGTCGAAGTCGAAACACCGCTGGCGGTAGTTTGTACCGAGTTATGGATATCGAAAACTGGCTTAAGACGATAGACTTCGCTTTTCGGCCCATACAAAAAGGACGCCCGGGAAAAAACACTTTTCTACATCGAAAATTGCACAAAATGAATAAAAAAAATTATACTGCCTTCTAGAGGGTGAAAACTATGTCGGTATGTTTTCGAATTTTCGATGCGTTTCGTATTAACGTAAACATTCACTGTCAAACATGTACGATTTATCAAAAAACATTATTTAAGGAAAAAGTGCTGCTAACTCAACTCTCATAAAGAATTATAAAATTATAAAAAGCTACCGCGTAGCTTCTTCTTTCTAAAAAATATATATTTTTTAAAATTTCAATTTCGTGAAAGTTTCGGTGTAGAAAAGTGTATTCTCCATACACCCCTTTTCGAGCGATTTCTGTAGGTAAATTTGAGCGTTGTCTCATTCGCACATTTCGTATTCGCATGTATTGTAAGTGTGCGTGAGCTTATTGTGAGCGGGACAGAATGACAGTCGCGGGTTTTCCGCGTGTGGTTCAAAGTCTAGCCTCTTAACTGTATGCGATTTCGTAAGTCCGAACTCCAGCTTCGACAAAAAAAAAAACGCCTTCCACAAGTCGAGAACATTTTTTGTATTTTCCAATTGTCGTCTCCTGCATTTGTTTGTACATTGGAGCGCGGTAATAAACACAGATTTCAACAAGCACCATTGTGAACGTGGTTACAAAACATGACGCGTCTCATGCACGCATGTACACTTACACTATTTGACGAGTTATGTACTCGTATATGATCTTTTCCTGCATAATTTAATTTCCATTATATTTTTTCTACTATAATCATATATTCATACTTTTAACATGTATAAATTTTTAATTCATATGTTAACACTAGACTTTACATATTAACTATATTCCATTGGTCACCATGAAACAGGCAGTCGCCTAGTGTGGTGATCTAATGTACCATTTGTATCAAATGTATTATCATGTATTCTATAAATAAATAATTAAATATACCATCATATTTTTACAGAGCTCGAAATATTGCCGTTTTGCAATAAAATCCAAATAAATGGAATATTTCTGAATGTATCCGAAATCTAAAGAGTGTTTTGGAAAGGTGATGAAATACGATTTCAAATATTATGATTCAAAATAAACATATAATATTTAAAATATAAACATTTTACGTACAAACATAAAAAAGTTTGAATTATGACTCACCTAACGTTATTTCTAACTAAAATTACTGTTAATGAAAAAAAAAATAAAAACACATAAGTATATATTTTATTAGAAAAGTGTATTATAAATGTTACTGTCACCTCACTTTTTAGTCGTTTGATGTAAAAATAATTAATAAAAATTCTCAAAGATTCATAATTGATTTTCAAATTGTGCTCGGAAACTTCGAATTCATAAATGTGTACATTTTAGTAACTAGCGTTATATTTTATCTTTCTGATACCGCTTAGATCATACTTCTAACCATGATAGGAAGGGAGACACAACGATTTATATGAGACCTAATAAACGCGCTCATCCCACATAACCTTAAAAACTCATCCCATTGCCCATTATTCACCTAAGTCATGTGCGCACCGCGCGGCTGTAATCAAATTATGAAAAATTCCCCTCCCTGCCTTCCCCGCTTCACCCGGGTGTTATCGTGTTTTCCATCGACCACGGAAAACAAGAACCCTATTGACGATATTGTAAGTCATTTGTTGTAATAATGTTGTCGCAGGAGACGATAATACCGAAGGAAGAGACCCAGCTGTACGTTTACAAAATAAACACTCTTGTTGGCGCACCTGCGCCTGTCGGCCGTCCATGCGCCGACTCGGAAACCCGCGTTCTACGTGTTTCGACCCTGTAAAGAAGATACCGAGTACGTAGAGACGTTTTGAACAATGTTCTTTTATTTCATTCTTCGTCTTCAAAAACAATATTCTTATTTTTATAAATGATCCATCCGGTGCACAACACAAGTAACGCCGTTCTTCCATGAGCTACGTTCAAGCGACGCGATCGCCGCTCGTCTGTATTTTCTATACTATTATCAGTGTTTGAAAACGCCGCTAGGCTCTTCTACACTAGCAAAATCGTATGACAGGTAGCGGTAGCATCGCTTGTAAATAGCTACGTGAACGATGGGCGTAAGGGTATCTTAAAAACATATTTACCTGTACCTACCTAGATTACCTAGCATGACGCTTTTCATGTTTCTTTGAGCGTATGATGGTCATTTTCGTCATGTCATAACGTTTTTGGGAAGTAGGTAGGTACCTGCACATAAAGGTACATATTGTTATGCACGCGCCCCAAATGTTGGGCACTCTTCCTATTTTTAGGTTATGGCTAAGCATGGAAGTAATAGAAGTAAGAAGCTGTCTTAATATCTACCGTGTGATTAAATATTGCACTTCCGCCAATCTCGCAGCTGGTTAAATTTTATTAGAACAAAACTTTATGTTATTCGATCTCTAATTTCAAATCTCACCTTTAATATGACGAAACATGTTAATTTTCTAACGTTGACCTAAAAGAATAATCGGTTTTACATAATATAACAATAGAGAGAAACGCTTTCTTCACGCGTTTGCTAAATATATTGTTGGCGATGTTACAAGATTAAAAACTGGATAACTTAGGTACATTCTTTTAGAGAATTAGCATTGAGGCAAGGTTGTGTAGAAAAGCAAAAAAAAAAAGTTTTTGAATTCTAAATGAATACTGATCGAATCTTTAATCAAATGTCTGATCTGATCGATTGAAGACACAATACATATTTAAGTACATGCTACATAGATGTAGTGGTAAATTACAAAAAATCACTCATTTTTAAGCAATGAAGAATTATTAGAACAAAAAACTTTCATATAGATTTCACACGAACAAACATCGATTCATATTTTTTTGTTTATTGTGTTATGCTACCTCCTTCTTTAGCCAACGTTTCGGACAACGTTACAGTGTCCATCATCAGAGCAGATGAGTATCGATTTATAGATTTATACCATTGATTTCAGAGTGGTACCGCAAAACGGTAGGAAGACATAATCCACCAAAGGTAATACAATAAATAAAAGGTAAAAAGTGATTTTTTCAGGTATTACGCCGTGTTACGCTACCTCCTTATTTAGCCAATGTTTCGGACACATCTGCTCCAAAGATGGTTATTGTAAAGCTCTCCGAAACATTGGCTAAACAAGGAGATAGCGCAACACGGCGGTATAAGACCCGAAAATAAATCACAATAATACTTTTGGCAGTGAAAATCTTAAATCATATCAGACCAACTGTAGCTTAGCATTCTCAAAATTGTGTTAGGTATTTGTTCTGCATGTTTTTGGATACCTACTATGGATATAAACTAATAAGTATAATTGGATAATTTATATAGCGCCATTTTTGTGAAATATCATCCCAGGGGCTGCTGCTGCTGCTATAATGCTGATTTCATCAATTTCCACAGTGGTTTCCATTACTTTAGATATATTTCATTATTTTAGAGTTTAGAGATATATATCTTATATGCGAACTTTTCATGCGTTGATTTATACAATGCCTGTAAACTGTAATCACATAAAATAGCCATGCGGTTTAAAAATAACCCAAACAGAATTTATTAACATTCGATAACGAGATGAACATGTACAATATCGTACATTGTACATTTAACATTGACGTAATAATTATTGGCGAAAAATACAAATTTAATATTGAAAGCTGTCTAAAGATGGACGACCCTTTTTGTTAGTTCTAGGGTACTCGATCACGTACCTACTCGATGATCAACTAATATGTACATACGCATGCTGATGTAAAAAAAACTCAGGAATTGCAAAAACATATTATTATACTAATGATTTCCGCGAACACTCGAAGTGATTTTCAATAGCTGAATAGAGCATTCCAGTCAACTGTAAAACTCCTTTCATTAAATTTTACAATTGAAGAGTTGTTTTTACGCCGCAAATATCAGTTTTTTTAATAACACAATTTCCGCACATGATGAGCTAAGGCCTTATTTTAGTCGTGGCATTTTTTTTTCTTTTTTTTTAAATTTTTTTATTTATTTATTAAATTTGCATATAATTACATGTAATACAGTATAAAATATGGGTAGTCCCACAAAGCTGTGAAAGATCAGCTTGTCTGTAGGTTCTACCATTCAATATTATTACACAATACAATTTAGCTTGTTACAATATTTATACCTGATATAAGATTTAGGAAAGATAAATTTGTTCTTCATTTATTAGCCACTTTTTTGTCAGTTTAGGGCAGGGTTTCTCATTTTTTTTAAATTTAATGTTTTTATGAAATATGTTGTATATTAAAGGTATCATATATTCGAGCGTTCTGCTACCATACTTATTTGATATTCGTGGTATTTTTAAGCCTTCGTTTTCGGTAAATCTTGTTGTGTGACTATGCTCCAATAACTTTTTATATAACACTGCTATCGAAGAGTCTCATGATTAGTGATGGAATCACTAGTCCCATTTTGTAAACGGTCATGGATTAATGCGTACATTTATGAGTTTCATGTTTTAAAATGGAATTAATGTAAATATTAAAGACGTTGTTTTAGTCATGAAATAATTTTTTTACGTTAATCCCACACAGGAGGCTCTGGTGAAAATAATGTATCATCTTTGGGGATGCTGTGTGGAGGATTATTTAAGTAAAACTTCTTCAGGCGCGATATGAGGGCTAATTTTAAGAAAAAGTACATTATTGATGTCGTTTTTTCTCGAATTTTTTTTTTTGTATGAAGATTTTCAGGAAATTTCCTGAAAATCTTCATACAAAAAAAAAATTCGAAAAAAAAATATTTTTCGGCTACAACGACATCAATAATGCCATTTTTGTTAATATTATCACTCTAGCTCACCAAAAGTCACGAGCCGCCACTGGATATGACTAGTAATTTTTCGGACGGAAATAACGTTTTGAAACTGATATGACTTTAGGATAATGGTACAATTACTGCCATGTATTTGTTTTTTTAAAGGGTTCTTCGCTAGAATATTTTCCAAAACTTGGATGAAAAATGAAGAGCGAATCATTTTTTTTTTTGCATTTCTCAATACAAGCGACCAAACTCAACAGCCGGTGGTATAGCTGTGTCTCATTCATCTGTAGACGTGAATATAGACTCGCTCTACATTTTTCATCCAAGTTTCGAAAAATAATAAAAATATTCTAGCGAAGGCGAGAACCCTTTAAAAATAAAAACAAAAACAGAAGGCAGTAATTGAACTGCTTAAGTATATACCTCCCACAACTGTCAAAGAAGTTTTTCTTTAACCGGTTAAAAAAAATTAGACACACTCAATTTTTTTTTAGGAAAAGAAAGTGGAACGTCTGGGAAGGAAAAGTACGAGTGGTTGGTAGGAATCTATGGGCCAGTGTGTCCAGGAGTGAGACCAGCTGGAATGTGTCTATCGAAGAGTCTCATGGTTAGTGATGGAATCAATGGTGCCATAACTGATGAGTTAATTATTTCCGTCATGGAAAGAC
This sequence comes from Limnephilus auricula, assembly GCA_951813805.1. Taxonomy (NCBI): domain Eukaryota; kingdom Metazoa; phylum Arthropoda; class Insecta; order Trichoptera; family Limnephilidae; genus Limnephilus; species Limnephilus auricula. The sequence continues at coordinate 16,889,012 of OX638388.1, read as the reverse complement.
GTCGTTTTTAATCAAGGCTGGAATGCAGCCGTTATAGAATCCTAAGTTTAGTCATGACATCAATGTGGCTTTTATAGAGTACCTACCGTGTTTAGTCAATAAATAAAATGCAGTCCCATTTTTGAGAGCCCGCAAAATCCAATCATTTTGATTGTACCTACATTCAAGTTTTAACATTAATTTTTTTAATGAAAAATTGCTTTCCGCTCGCTTAAGGAATTTATTCCCGCCAGACTAACAAAATAACCAATTTTATTAGTAAAACATCTGAGTTCTGAAAATATGCACCTGATCCTAAAACGAGTATACCTACGAACTTAAAAAAAGGTGTTCAGGGATGATATGAATAATGAATGCAACATTGCCATTTATCAAATAAGTATGTTGCCTTCATTTTTAGTGCTTTTAAGCCTCTGATTTATTGTTTTAATTAGGGGGTTTCTCACCATCCTCCCAATAGCTGATCTACACTAATAACGAATATTATTAAAAAGAAAAATAAGATACTCGCAGTGGTTATAAAACTCGGCCAACCTATCCAATATATAGCCACTATTCATAGGTTCGAGTACCGAATTATAAACTCCAACTTAATAAATAAATAAACCGTAAATGGTAAATCGAAAATAATCGTTATTAGTGTAGATAAGCTATTGGGAGGATGGTGAGAAACTCCCTTAACCTAACGTAACTAGGCGAATGTGCGTATTCATTTATAGTAATATAAACTGGAATAATACAATAAATATATATTAATAGAACATTTCCCTTTAGATCGAAGAAATTCATAAACTTACAATTTGGCAAGCTGGTATGGGTAACATTTAATGGATAACCAACACCTCTGCCATAGATCACCCTAAGTGGTTCGCTACGTTTGGTGACTTAACAGTGGTGCCCGGGTTCATGTGGTGAGGTTTGTTCGGGTCTTGGCGGAGGATGCGTTTGCCCACCAACTGCGTGGCAGGCCAGATCGAGAGAGATTAGTTGAGGGAGACCTTATGACTTGTCCAGCAGGACTCTCACCTTGCATCGCAGTGGGAGGGATGGAATCACCAGTCTGTCACTCCTTGACATACTGACCCCCGGATTCCTTACCATACTTACATTTTTCCTTCCTTTCTCTCCCAAAAATACCCTCCACGCAGCATCCCTAAAGATGACATAGGCCCTGAGGAGAATTATTTTCTTCAGCCTGTGTGGAAGAATTGTAAATTGTTTTTTTTTTCATACTTAATATTTAGTTAATTGTTGTGTGGATTGTTTGGTGAGTGGTGGAAATTTAAATAGAACATTTTTTTTTACCTAAAGTAAGGAAAGTAGTAAAAATGACTGGTGTGATTTTGTCAATATATTTATTATTAATATTACTGTTTGTAAAGTAGTATCACGTTGTAGAACTCGAGCAACTCAATATTGTAGTTTATTTTAATACAAATATAAAAAAACATCAAAGCGTTCATTATTAAGTCCCATTACCTCTCACTACTAAATATTAATCATGATGGAAGATTTACTCACTTACAAAGATGTTACAAGATCATAGACAAATTTACGAACACACTAAAGTGAAGTAAAGGATTATATAATTATAATTAATATCGCATATTTGTCTATGTTCAAACATTATTTGAAATGATTGTAGGTAAAAAGCAATACCTAAGTTTATTAAGTATATTGTAGCAGTGGCGTGCATTTCTTTATTGCCAATAATGGTTTTCAAGTTCTTTTTTATTTTGTATGTCAATACAGCACAAGAATCCCAACTGCTCCCGTCTGGAGCCAGTGACACTATGACATCACCAATCGGGGTATTTTATTATGTGGTGAGGCTGAAGGTGGTGGGGGTGGGAAGGACATGGGGAAGAGTAAGGTGGAGATGTAACTGGCTATTTAGATCTGGTGAGACACGGCTGTAGCCATTTTGAGCAAGGTTTTAATTCTGAATAATGGTCTTACATCAGGGCTATACTGAGAGTATCTTCCACTCTGGAACGTGACGCAAATATGCTGTATGTATATTATTTAAAAATAATTAATTATGAATTACACAAATTAATCATATAAACTTTATTTGCGCACGCCGGGATTCGATCCCGCGACCTTTAGTCCTTCGACCATCCCGAGTCCAGAGCCTGATCCCTCGTCCACGGCGGCCGTCATAGACCAAGTTCGTGTATGATTCAATTTTTGTGCATTTGTGCATTCAATATTATTTGATTCTTGAGGTCGGTCAACCAACTGAATAAATCAGCTAAAAGTTCTTAGATATCTGTAGCGCCTTTAATTTTTTTTTATTTTTAAGGTTTTAATAGGGCAGGCGCAGCTTCTCAGCCTTTATGGACTGCACGCCACTGGATTACCTAATATCTAAAAAGAATAAATATAATTAAAATCGAATAAAATTACATTATTATAAGTATGTAGTATTATCTTATATATAAGTATACAAAACTAGAATCCTAAACAATATAAAAATAAATTTAGGCACATTTGAAAAAAGTTTTTAACATGTTTTATCCAAATAATTTTGAACTTCACTGATATTTGGATATTAATGGGGCCAACAGACCTAGCTATAAAAGCTCAAGCGTTATTTGGTTTGGCGTATTTCGGCATATCGGTTGCCGTACATTCCCAATGGGAATGTATGACGAGCGATATGCTGAAGTGGGCCAAGCCAAATAACGCTTGAGCTTTTATAGCTATGTCTGTTGGCCCCATAATATATATTTAAAACCAATTTATATAATGAAAATGTATAAATAGAATGCGGATTTTTTCACTTATAGGTACTTTAAAAACCAAATGTCCATAAATATTATTTCATGCACCTAAATGAAATTTGACCTTTGATCTAAAAACGAGAAAATATATATTTCAAATTAAAGTTGTGATTACCTATATCCTACAGAGTTAATTTTTTTCCCAAATTCGAAATCTTTAATATTTATTATTACTTCACCATTATCTCAGTAACACTATATAAAATGGTAGTTACGTTCTACAGAAAAATAAGTTATTGAATCAACTTTGACGTGATAAGAAGAAAATGGTTAGATAATGGCTTTAAAACCAGACAAAAATGTGCATGAGTAGTCGGGTATAGCTTAGCGGGTCACGTGATAGGCACCCCGTCTCGTTTCAGCATCGCAGTAACACACGAAATTGCACGCATATCACGTGATCCTGTCGCGACGTGTAAGAGTGGGATCAGTGGCGACGTGTGATTAAAATATATTTTTTGTTTATACATCATATAATATAAAATACATCATGGGACAGCAAAACTACTCGTTCTCCAAATAAGCTCAGAAATCGCTGGTTAAAAAAAAACCTTTGGGTACGTGCTGTTACTTTTTATTGCGATGCTGATTTCATCTGTTTTTTTTTTTTATGTTATTTTAAACAAATAATAAACATGCTGATTAGTTATTTCTTCTTTTTTAACAAATGTAAATATTGAATAAAATTTTAAATAACCTTTCTCAGATGGTTTAAATTAAAAAATGTATTTATTTAACAAGAAAAAGGCAAAAAAATTGTAATGTCATTTCTTGCTTTGTTTGTTTGTTTAGTGCTTTTTGTCATCCACACGCTTGCCAATCCTCGATTTGGGTGTTTTTTGTTCTTTTTAAAAAATGAGAACGAACCAGTTTGTAAAAAACCAAGCTGTTTTGAAGCAATTTGTGTGAAATAAATTTATGGACTCTACTCTACCCCATTAAACAATTTTAAATAGCCAGTTTTTTTCCCAACAGTTTGAGAAAACAGTTGGCGTTTTATAAAAAAAATTGTTCGTTTACGTTTTTTAAAAATAATATAAACGCCCACTTCTGTTGAACGCTTGCCGCGGCGTGTAGTGCCAGCATTAGATATTATGTGCGATTACTATAAAAATAAATCAGTATATTTTTTGTGCTGGTTTGCTTGACAGTAAGTACCAACCTAAAGAGTTTTATTTATTTATTTATGGTGCATTTTGAAAGGTTTGAAGTTTAACCTCTCCAAATGGAGATAAATAAAGATAACAAAGAATAATTTTTTCTCGAGCAAATTAGAAATGATAGTATTTATACATACACAAAAGGTTTTGAAGGAATGCGTTGTTTGTCTAAATTCTTAAAAATAATAATTAATAATAATACATAATATTATCATTAATGGTTTAGTCTATACATCTCTTAAATAAATGGGAGAATTATGAGCACATTCAAATTAGAATTATACTTTTTGTAAACGAAAAGAATAATTTTGTAGATCTTTATAAAATAATGTACAGTAACTAACAACTTGACTATGTCCATAATAATATTATCGATAGCAGAAATTTGAAATGCAATAAAGGACAAAATTTTAATTGTTAAGCAGTGCGAAAAGAGATTTAAAAAAAAAAAAAAAAAATTCTCCTGTTTTTGTAGATTTATAAATATGTTTTTTTATTATAAAATTACATTGACTACTTAACATTTTTTGGAAATTTCTTTAAAAACAATTTTTTTTTAATTTAAAAAAAAATCTTCCTGAAATGCACGTCGTAAAGGTTACACCGTATTTTTTCATAAATATTTATAGTAAGTACTAATAATTTTTTCGCAGATCAAAAAAGGAAAAAAAAAAACTTTTTTTAAAAACTCATTTTTGGATTTTTGTCCATAAATACAGCATTTCAAATTTCCGCTGTCGTTATAATCATTAAAAATTTGTGTTTTCTACGAAGTGTGGAAAGCTAACACTAGCGACATCTATTAAGACATATTCTTACACATTCAGTTTCCTTGTCGCTGACCGAAGCATCAGAACGAGGAAACTTCAGTAAAAATGGAAACTAAATATTCAATAATATTAATCTTTTTAAAGTGAACAATTCAAAGTCGAACAAAATGAAGTAACATTGAACTTAACTTCTAGATTATGAGATTATTATCTATATTTTTATTAATACAGTTACTGCGCGTGCTCGAGAAGCACCCTCTGGTGAGCACTGCTGTAACTATCTGCAATTTTGTTCATGACGTTTCCGCGTTGTGCCGCTAGTATCGCTTTTTCTGAATAATTTTTCAATTTATCCATTTCGTCCTTGTCTGAGGCGTCTCGATCCTGAAAATCAACATTCTAATTAGTAGGCATATTGAAAGTTTGACAGTAAAACGGTTAAAAAATTTGGGGAGGGGAAGAGGGGGGTGGGGAATTACCTGGCTATTCAGATCTAGTCACCAAACATAGCTAAAGCTATTTTTTATTTTTTTATTTCTATATAATATTACAGTGTTCACATAAAGTTATTAATATTTATACATAATAGCTAATAACATAATTTATGAACTTTTTGTTGTGTTGTGTGTAAGGTAGGTTAGTGAATGTGAAACTGTGGTTGGGTAATGTTGTATGTTTCGTGAACACCTCACTAGGAGAACCTGTGCTGAGGTGTTTACGTGGTTATGTTTAAGTGTGACAAGTATTTATGTGTTGTAGTAAAAAGTTTCTTCTTTATTTATTTTTTAAATTAGTGATTATTTTAAACTGTTTATTTATAAAAAAAAATATAAAAAAATATGTATACATATATATATATATATATATATATATATATATATATAAAAATATGTATACATATATAAGCAATCTTTTAATTCTGAATGATGGCCTTACACCGAGGCGATACCGAGAGTATCTTCCACTCAGGAACGTGCCGCAAATACCTATACATTATATTATTTTGAAATTAGTGAATTGTGAAATAACACAAATTTATATTATTTTATTTATTAGCCGATATTTGAACCCGCGACCTCCGGATTCACTAGTCGAGAGCCTTTCCTCCCGACCACGATGGCCGTCATTGCATAAGCAGTTATTTCCTATCTTAAAATGTACAATTTATTCATAACGACATTCCTATGAACAGGTGTTTAGTAATTTTAGTAAGGCTCGTTCTCAGTTTGCTAATTAAGTGGAAACGGAAAATCCGAAGAAGGCAAAAATGCATAAATGACATGTAATGAAAACTGGGAAATACGTCGACTTCAAACTGCGTAGATGACATTATGAAAATTTGGAAATACGTAGTCTTAAAAATTTGAGATAACATTATGAAAATTTAGAAATTTGTTGTCTTAAAAATGCCTAGGAAATTATGAAAACTGGAAAAACGTAGAGGTAAAAATGCCTAGATGAAATTTTGAAAACTGGAAAGAAGTAGACTTAAAAATGCCTATATGACATTATGAAAACTGGAAAGGCGTAGACGTAAAAATGCCTAGATGAAATTTTGAAAACTGGAAAGAAGTAGACTTAAAAATGCCTAGATGACATGATGAAAACTGGAAAGGCGTAGACGTAAAAATGCCTAGATGAAATTTTGAAAACTGGAAAGAAGTAGACTTAAAAATGCCTAGATGACATTATGAAAACTGGAAAGGCGTAGACGTAAAAATGCCTAGATGAAATTTTGAAAACTGGAAAGAAGTAGACTTAAAAATGCCTAGATGACATGATGAAAACTGGAAAGGCGTAGACGTAAAAATGCCTAGATGACATTATAAAAACTGGAAACACGTGGACTTAAAAATGCCTAGATGATATTATGAAAACTGGAAAGTCGTTCACTTAAAAAGGCCTTACACATCATGGGCGTGGGCACGGGGGGAGGGCAAGGTAGGGCGTTTGCCTCATCCTGGCTGGCCGATGCACGATCTCTGGGGTTGTCGACTTTTTGTACGGCACTTCATAGGATGGTTTTTCTATCTTCCGTTCATATTTTTCAAGGGGCCAACAGACCTAGCTATAAAGGCTCAAGCGTTATTTGGCTTGGCCTACTTCAGCATATCGCTCGTCATACATTCCCATTGGGTATGTACGGCAATTGATATGCCGAAATACGCCAAACCAAATAGCGCTTGAGCTTTTATAGCTAGGTCTGTTGGCCCCATTATGTTCATAGAACCTAAAGCATGAATATGTTGTAGAAGCCTACTCTTTTTACGGTATCTACTGTAGATATATTTTTGCCCCATTCTAAATCAGAACCTTGCTACTCCCAAGTTACACATTATATCAATATTTCAGATTTTTAAATCTTTCCTTTTATGTAATAACATAATTAATATATTTAACAAATACGCAATACAGAGACTTCATAACACAAAGCTAGGGAATGAATAAAGGCAGTAAGGGCAAGTCCTTTGCAATCACACCCAAAACATGACATGAAAAAAAATAAAAGTATATACCTAGCTAATAGATTTTACGGAATGTGATAAAAATAGTTGGCCAATAGCTCAATTAGCTCAAAAAGGTAAAGTTAGGAAAAGAAGATCTGGGTTCGAGTCCAATTGCGACCGTTACATTTTTATTTTCTGTGTCATTGTCATTATCTTTCAAAGATTAAATATTACAATGAGGTTTATAATAAGTTACTTCCTTACATGTAAAGTTTTGATATCTATAACTCTCTAAAAACTATCCTAAACCATAGAATTGTGTAATTCCTAGTATAATTTTCCATTTTCTGTCGGCTGTCATTGGCCGGTGCTGTGTAAAAAAAATATAACTGTCTATAAACTGCAACTACCTATTTGCCGTAAATATATATATATATTTTTAATAACTGCTAATAAGCACTGTTATCGAAAGATAAGGTGCTCAAAAGATTCGTATTGTAGTCATAATAGTAAAATGTGATGCTTTTCTCAAAAACAATAAAAAAAACATCTCAAAAAAGTCTATTAGTGTGTAGAGAAATGAATGAACAAAAATAGGGAAGTCACCTAGATATAGGTACATACAAAATCCCAGTAATATAACATATTATTATTTTTTTATTTAAGTCTATTAAGGAAACATACAGTTATGTAAAAGATCATTTAAAGCGACGTGTCCTCCGACGAAAATGTGTAGACGCTTTGTGGATAGTTAGGTCGGGGCCGCAATGTTTTTGCTTTCCGTGGCCTATGAAAAACAACAAAAGTTGTGGCCCTGCCCCATGTTTTTGCTAATGTTTGAGGTATTGTTTGTGAAATTGATCGAAAGAGACCTGCCTTAACATAAGATAGTGAACATAATATCAACCGGTTAAGTTCCATTAATACACTTTTGTCGTGATTACAGATTAGGAAGTAGGTAATTACAAGTTATAAAAGTATCTATATAGTGTGAGTGAAAAATATTAAAAATAAAATAATAAACAATACATAAGTACAATATTATAATAAAAAATGCATAGTACATAAGTACATTGTAAAGTTAAATTGATTTTAAAAGATTTAAGGGTACAGTGGAAAATGTCAATATCGCTTAAGGCATTATAAGATTTGCAGATACGCCCGACTCAGGAGTTTTGTGCATATTTCGATTTAAAATGTTGTATATAAAATAAGGTATTCGATCTGGAAACATATGATAATAAAGGCAAACCCTATTAACAACATTTTAGCCACTTCTGTATTATTGTTATTCGGCGACGGAAAGAATAAAACTGTGCTATACATCGCACAACCCATTCCTTCCCCCCGGTTAGGTTTTAATAAAGGATGTGTGTAACGTCATTGGAATAAAACACCGATAACGCTTGTTTACATTTATAAAAGCTCCTGCCCTAAAGGTCCCTGTTCTCCCGCGCGCGGCCTTTTTTCTGGATGTATACGCCAGTTTCTAGAAATTCTTGGTTGAAATTAAAAGCTTTCATTTAAATCTATAACTTCTTACCTTCTTCTCCTGCGCTGCCTTCTTCTTGATGTAGGCTTGTTTGTAGAAATCCGTAAACAGGAAATAGAACATGACGGCGTGCAGGCCAATGCACCACACGAAGGCCCTCGGGTAGTTGCACTCAACAAAGAGCAGCTGGAATGCGTGTATCATCACAAGGACGAACTGCACCTGAAAAAATGCAACAGAGTTGTTCGATTGAAGGTTGTTTGATGCGTTTTGAGATTTGAACGAGATTGCGGACCGCGAAGTTTGAAAAATGGCGCCTGCTGAGTAAGTTGTATTTCTCACATTTTTAACTGATCTACGTCAGTATCGGTTTGTCGTTGAATGCGAGCATGATAATTATTAAAAATTATTTACCCCTGAAGTCACAAACAAGGAATTTTGTATAAACTGGGAGCACCGAGGATATGGTTATTGCCTGTTTATTAACTAATTAACACTTCACATTGTATCTTTATGTGACCAAATTTGTTTTTCCCTTTTTTGTACAATTTTTCCTGCTGTTTCTGTGGGGTAAATACCTAACTATGTTGACTCTTCTCTAGTCCGAAAAAAAAAACTATAGGTGTATTTTATTATACAGTTTTGGAATGTATAATATGGTTAAATGAAAATAATGGACTTTGTTTGAACCACTATTTTTACTTACTTTAAGTGTGTTTTACACAATATTCGTGTCGTGTCTTATTCGCAACTCGCAATTTCCGAAAGGATACTATTATTACCTATAGGAAGGTTACTTAAAAAAAAAAATTCAAAAAGTTAATTTGTTAAACAAAAAAAAAAAATTAAAAGATTCAATTCAATAAATAATTTAGATTTTCACGTTGTTCTAATTAACGATTTTTTTATTTTTATAAATATCAAATTTAAAAAAAAAATTGACCAATCAAGGATAGACTGTGAACGAGTGTGTGAAAGCTTCACGAAAAGATGAATCATTTACCTTCGTTAATTCAAATATAAGTGGTATTCGCTGCCGCTGTGGGTAGCGAAAAAAAGCGGGATTCGTATGTACCCATACGATTTATATGAGCTTTCGTGGAGATCGCGAAACTAGGACCGCGCCAATCCCGTCTTACCACTAGGGTAGGCGGTATATTTTCGCTTATTTTGCGAAACAGGCGCTATCGCTGTCCACTTCAAGAATAAGATTTATGTCACTGGTCACGCACCATTACAGTGTATGTTCTTATTCACTGACGGCACGAACGTGACTGACTATCAAAAACGTTTCGTTACCCATAGTGAATATCGCTAAACAGGCCTTTAGTTAGCAAGATATTATATTTTAATGCATAAACACCGCGAAAGGGAAACATTGAAGATGCTGTGTGGAGGTTCATTTTGGTGAGACCGCGTCTTAACCACTAAAGCAATTTAAACTTTTTTCTCGGATTGCTAAAGGAAATTTTTCCGCCCACATTAAAAAAATCATAACTTAACCTAAACTAACCACTGGAGCGTCAGAGCAATTTAAAACTTTTTTCTCGGATTGTTAAAGGAAATTTTGCCGCCCACATTAAAAAAATCATACATCCGAAATTGAATATGGAGACATACAAACCGATTATAGTTCTATATATCCAATGAATTCACCTATTCTCATGACTATTATCACATATTCGTAGGATTTATAAAAAAAATATATAACTTTAAAACATTTTAAAGAATCTAGAGAATATTTGGCATATTTTGGCAGCAAAGCAATTCGAGGTTTTGGAAATAGTGCCATATTGTGGAAAAGGCGTTCGAAACCACCCATTCCACGGAGCAGCAGTCGTAGCAATATAATATATTAAATTTGTATTAAAGTGGTACGAATACAAAGTGAGCTAATTGTATAGTGGCAATTTCTTCTAAACCATCCAAAATCTTAGTAGAACTAAAAAATAATAATGCAGCGTTTTCCGCATTCTACGGATATTTTATGAAGTAGTTGACTGGTAATTACCTAATTTTAAAACTATTTATGGAAATTTTTGAATTCACCGTTTTCGCTGTATTTTATTTTTAATAAATGGTTAAAGTTTATCTTTCATAAAAAACTACAGTCAAATAACCTAGATAAATAATGATTTAATGGTGATGTATAATAATAATAATAATAATTTTTCAGATGATATAGTATATATATATATATATATATATATATATTGACTTTTGGTTTAGATAAATGTAGAACGATCCACATAGAGAAAGGCAAAATTGTACAAGGAGACGAGGTTATATTTTGAAATTTCAAAATTAAAAGTATGAAAGGGGGTGAGGTTTATAAATACTTAGATCGAACCGCAATCGAATATATTAGATCATACTAGTATTAAATATGATATTAGGATTAAATTTCAAACTAGGATCGGAATAATTTTAAAATGCAATCATTCTGCTAAAAATTTAGTGAAGGCAATAAATAGTTGGGCAATACCTCTATTAACGTACTCATTTGGTATAATTAAATGGTCCAATACAGCTTTAGATAGCTTAGAACGATTGATTAGAACTACGTTAACAAAGTTTAATTGTCATCATCCAAATTCAGCTATAGAACGAATTAATTTACCTACAAATTTATGAGGTAGAGGTATAGTCAAAATAACTTCTTTGAAACACAATCAGGTAGAAATGTGAAGAAATTTTTTCCATAGGAAAGCAAACAGCTCAGAAATGGAAAAAATAATTTGCAAGGCAGATAGAAACATTACACATTTAAAATTATACGACGAGAATGCCAACATTTTTATAAATACCAACCAGGAATTATTAGATTCCTGGTCAAATAAAATTATTCACGCAAAACACTTCAATTATCTTGACAAACTTTCGTCAAACAAATGGTTGAGTATTTGAAATTTGAGCACAGACATAGAATGCTTGCCATTCAAGATAGAGTAATTAATACTAAAAACTATATGAAGCATATAATCAAAGATACAAATCAATGATTTATGTAGAAAATGTATGGCTTTTCCGGAAACTATAGAACACATTATATCAGGATGTTCTATATTAGCGCCGTCTGAGTATACATTAAGGCACAATCAGGTTTTAAAAATAATTCACCAAAGTTTCGTAATTAAACATAAATTGATTGACTGCCATAATATAGTACCATATTATCAATACGAACCAAATTTATTTTTAGAAAATGATTTTTTTTGTAAATATACTATGATAAAACTATACTAACAGACAGAACCATTAATCATAATAGACCCGATATAGTTTTACATGACAAAATTAAAAAAAAATAACTTATATTATTAATGTAGCTATTCCAAATTCCTGTAATATTGAAAAATCTGGTTCTGAAAAAATAAGAAAATATACCGATTTAGGAAATGAAATTAAAATAATTTGGCATTGTCAGACTATAAAAATATTACCATTTGTTATTTCAGCTACCAGCATTATACCTAGCTCTCCCATAAAAAAAGTAGGCTTATTAGATTTGTCAACGAATTTACATAAAAAAATGCAAAAATCAGTCATTTTAAATACATGTAGGATTACGAAAGATTTTTAAAATATTTATATTGAGAGATCAGTAGGTTTTATTGGTCCAGTTAGAAGTTCTACCGAGCCGAACCCTCTGAAATGAAAATATCTGGAGTCGGTGAATTATTTTCCCATTTGAATCTCTGGTGGGTTAACATGTTCTTGTATTGTTTTGTATTAATTATACTTTTTTTTATTTTTTTTTATTTATTTATCAAAAAATACATTTTTACAAAATAAGGGTAGTCCCACAAAGCTGTCAAATGGCAGCTTGTCTGTAGGTTCTACAATTTATCACTCTTAATATTATACATAAGGAAATATTTGTTAATGCATATTATATAGTTTTAAGGACACATTAGGATAGATCACTTAATAATATTAGATTATTTGAATTACATCTATAAGATATTTCAATGTACATGCCTAATAATAAGATATATAGGCAGCTACATTAAGATAATCAATTCAACATATTTAAAGATACATGGAGTTTTCGTTAATTAACCACATTTTTATCATTTTAGGGCATAATCTGTCATTTTTTTCAAATTTTAAGTTTTTATTTATTTTATTGAAAATTACTGGTATTTGGTATTCAAGAGTACGGCTTCCATATTTATTTAATATTCGAGGAGTTTTTAGGCCCTTTCCTTCTTTAAATCTTGTGGTATGTTTGTGTACCATTGGGTGTTTATAAGAGCTTTCCCCCGCGTTATCCATAATAGAAATGAACCAAAGGAGACCTTTTGTTGTAAGTGGGCGTTTTCCAAAAAAGATGTCGGTGACGTAATAGGAATTCCACTTAAGTGAGATGCTGCATTTCGATTAAAAATATACGTTAATTTATTAAAGAAAGTATGAACTTCATGACAAAAAGTATTTAAATAGAAAATGTCAATAAACTTCGAAAATAATTGCAATTTAAGTTTAATACTATTGGTAAGAAATTCTTTTACGTCACTTTTATCATAAAGTTTATAAAGAAAATTAAAAGAAATTCATTATTTCAGATTTTTATTTACGAATTGAAAACACAATCTGTATCCTAAAAAATATGAATAATCAAGCTTATTGAAATAAATATTTAGTTTTTAAATAAAAATATTCATTTACGCTACTTTTGGATACTTTGTACTGTATATTTTTCGTTCTAGAAAGACGAATATAAGTTTTTGTTTTACGAATGTTTAATTATAACAAATTTAAAATTAATCATGAACTATATCAATAAAAAAAAGAACAAATTTCTTTGAGATATAATAATTGATCTTAGAAAATAAATCACAGCAATAACAGGACAGTGGCGTAAGGGGAAAAATTTGGTAACGTTTAGGAATTCTAAGGCCTCGGCCAGACTGAGAGGCTTGCCCGGTAGCGACAGCGGGCGCGAAATATCAGTCGTATGTGTACGCACGTTGTGGCTACACTGCTGAAGGCGCGACAAGCGACTGTTATGGGAAGAGTGGAAGATACTCTCAGTATCACCCTGGTGAAAGACCACCATTCAGAATTGAAACGTTGCTTAATAATGACTTTAACCGTGTTTAGTGACTAGATCTGAATAGCCAGGTACTTCCCCACCTTCCTCTTCCCCACCTTCCTCTTCCCATCTCCTTCCTGTCCCCACTTACCTTCAGCCTCAAACGTACCCCAATTGGGGATGCCATAGTCTCACTGGCTCCAGACGGGAGCAGTTAAGACTCATGTGAGGTATTCTCTATAAAAAAGGGCGATTTTACGTACTACCGCCACCGTGGAAGGCCCCCCGCGCAAGTACATTTTCTTCCACTTGTTCTTTTTTCTTTTCTTTTTATTTTCGTTTCTGTTCTCTCCAACGTCTTCTTTTTTCTATTCTTCTTTGGTTAGCTCTCTGATTTTATTTTGATGTTATTTTTGTCTTTGTAACTCTTTTTTTCATAAAGGCTTCATATTTTTCAGGGTCGCTTTTAATTTTGTCTCTGTACCTTTTTGATTTTTCATATTTGAACATAAAATTAAAATAAATTATTTATAAAAATGCACAAATAATTAGATAGGTAATAATGGGCTACACGTGCATACCGTGTATAGCCTGAAATAGGTAACTAAGCTGAAAGGGTATTAAAGTACCTGTTAATGTACACAACTTTAATTAGGTACAGGATTAACTAAAACACACAGGAACATAAATCATGCTACATTTTATACTTACTTAATCAAAATTGTATGAACCAGCTGATTTTATACTGAATTTCAGAGTTGCCTCTACAGTAATAGTTGCTCATATTGCTGTCTATATTAGTACTTCGACACCATTTCGACTCTTTCAGAATTAATCTTTAATAATCTTAATTTATAAAAAAAAGAAAAAAAATTATACACATAAAAATCAAATATTTTTTTCTTTTTAGCTATGCTGTTCTTTTTTTTTAATGCTACATATATCACTCAACCCACATATCTACATGTAATAGTTACATTTTGAAGATACATGCAAAATATAAATTTAATTAGAAAATTGTAACACACCCAAATACACTAAAAGACGGACAGAGTGAACCGACCTTTAGAATTCCATTACGTCACTTTTAATTTCCATTCACGAGACCGTTGCGTAAGAGAAGTGGCGTAATCGCGTCAATATTTTTTCGAAATGTATTTATCAATAAATTATGAAACTTCTGTTTGTTCTAACTAAACATTTCATAAAACAATAAATGAATCAATTTAATACAAAGTAGAGTCTAATACATGCTGGTAAATTACCTGGAGAAATACGGAAGCGTTGGTGGAACACTTTTTTAGTACAGCCGAGAACGACCACTTGTGTTACGATTTCTTGGCAAACTGGCTGTAAAAAACCAAGCATGGCCGCCCTTCATAGACTAAATAGGGTTGCTATTTTCGAAAATATTCATCGATTTGGTAATATTTTTATTGGAAGACGTCAATAATGTGGTTGCGTAGGCGGAAATTCCACCATACGCTATTTCGTAGGACAACTCAATATCTGGTATTTAAATTATTTTGCACGATAATTAATCATATATGATGATAATTAATCATTATGGTTGCAAATCGAAAATATTATCATATACTATTAGTAGAATTAGAAATAAATACTGGAATAACATTAAATAACATTAATTTTTGAACTCTTACTGGTAGTGGTAGGTGTAGGACATACCAGAAACAGTGACCTGTAGTCTTACTTATTTAAAAATAATATCGAAATTTAATAGATTTATTCATTATTTTTAGTCCATAAAGGTATTTACTTGTTATTATATTGGTAAAATATATGGTTGGTCATTAAAAACGACACAACAAAAGTTACTGATCCTGAAAGTGATGGGACACTGACTTTTATCTATGTACACTTTTTTTGAAAAACGCCCAAGTATGCTCTCTGAGCCATATAATAGTTTTAAGTTATTTCTCTCTCTGTAAATATTTGGTGTAACAATTTTTTTTATTATGGCAGTTTGTAAATTTTGAATATATTTAATGTAAATAGTGCTTGCCTGTCCCCAGGTTCGAATTCCATATCTAAGGATGGATTCGACCATAGAAAAATATATGAGTTTAAGAGTGCAATGAGGCAAAATAAATTTTAATTTGTTAAAGTTACTAGCTATTGATCGTAGCTGGTTACAAATTTTTGCCACTTGTTTATTCCATTTAAAATTATTATCAACAATTATTCCCAGATAAATATATTCATTAGTAAAATCAATTTTTTCACAGTCGCAAATATTAGTGATTTCATTATGAATACAGTCGAAACTATGAGCAGTTATTTTAGGTATATTCCACATTTTCAAACTCGGTGATCTTATATACATGCATTTGGTTTTTTTAACATTAATAATTAGTCCTACATCACGAGCCCATTTGAGAAGCTCGTTAAAATCTCTACACTTGCATAGCATGGATTTACTAGATGATCATTTGTGAAAAAGTGTGTGGAATGGTTTAGTTTTTCCTGTGAAAATCTGGTGACAATTTGGATAACTTGTAAAGGCGCCGTTTTTGTGAAAAATCACACCAAGGGCGCTGTACAAATTTTAATACATTTCTACAATATTACTTCTAACTACAGACTAGACAAACATTATAAAAAACTTATGGCCAAAACTTGCATCCTCTGGTTCTTCGATTAGTGATACAAATCTATATGTACAATGCATCTGACCAATTAACGCGATGCTGGCCGAAAATTTACATATATATATATATATATATATATATATATATATATATATATATATATATATATATATATATATATCTATATATATATATTTTTTTTTAAATTTTTTATTTTTATTTATTTATTATTATGTTTTTTTATTATTATTAAGAGGGCAAACCAGAGAACACCCCAAATTTGTCATTTTAAATCAAATTCTTGACGTATTGACTATTTTTTACAAAAAAACATAAATTGATTTCGAAAGATTATCTTATTTGGTAGTCATTTTTCAAATTTTGAAATTTGAAAATTTTAATATAGTAGGGTTATACCGTTAATCGTTGGCAGATTTGTTAAATTTTCAAACGAAATATTGTATTACACAACACAAATTTCAAATCATATAATCACACAGTAAAATAAATAATCTAGTACAGACACTTTTCTGAATTATAATTTTAGTTCAATTAAAATCATAAAAATATAAATCCATGTTTGGTGACGAAAATGTCTCAGTTTGTCTATTTATTTAATGGCTTACAGACAAAAATGTTTCCATTTTTTTTACACATTTATTTTGCTTAGACATTATTGAAAAATCATAAATACTTATGATCAAAAAATACTTACAAGAAGTACACGATATTAAAAAATGTATCATCACGCGTTAGAGCATTTTTATTGCTTACTTGAATGTAGGTATATATTAAAGCAAATTTTGAATGAAATAAGGTCGATATTGAGTTATTAGTTAAGCTTTTGGGTACGGAGAATAATCAATCTTTCTAATCGGAACCGCCCTGTACAATTGCAAGGGTACGATCGCAAGTTGAAATTTCAATTCTCGGCCGGTGGTTAATGGGTCTTAAGAAAGTATGTAAAATATTTCACGCAAAATTTTATAGTTCAGCATCAAGCCCAAATGTACCTAGGGCTTATGTAGGCGGGATTTAATGGTTGTAAATATATTACTTTGAATTTATATCTTGCTTGTTTAAAAGTGTAAAATCATTGCTCCAAGCATTTGCATTAACTCCAAGGCGCCCTCAACATTTCCGAATGACTTTGTCTGGTAAAACAAGTATGTATGCAAATCCGAAAGAACGCAGTAATTTTTCAAATGAAAATTTGAATAATAACACACCGTGTTTCGGAGTGGTGGGTAGGTACAGCGGAAATACTGAATTCACGATATTAAAAAAATCCGAATGAAGTTTTTTAAACAGAGTAATGATAAATTTCTAATTTCCAAATTTTTTGTAATATTTTAATTAATTAAGACAATATTAGCGAAACTCAATCGAAAAACTGAAACAGAAAAATCAGAAAAAGATACGGCCATATATATACACACTAGCTTACGCCCGCGACTTCGTCCTCGCAGGATTAGTACTTCGAGTAGCCTATTTTCTTTTCCTAGGTCTTTTCTATGTTTATACCAAAATTCTTAACCCATTTATTTAAAATATCTATAATTCTTGATTCAAAGTATTAGGCGAGTACTTCAAATAAATTCACTAATTTAAATATTTTCTAAAATAGAATTTTGAATAGAGTTTTGCAAAATGTCATTCTCAAATTTTGACATTTTCTATTAAACACCAATTATTATTTGTAATATATGGAAAATGGTTATAATATTTATAAATTATAACATATATGTTATTCTGATGTATGAGCTATATTATTGTAAAGTTTCATTAAAATCCATTCGGTAGTTCTTGCGTGAAATAGTAACAAACACACATACATCCATACAAACTTTCGCTTTTATAATAGTAGTAAGATAAATGTAGCAGCCAATAAAAATATGCGTTATAAAATGAAGATAATGTTGGTAGTTCTCAGCCGAAGAATGATACAATTAAATATGGCCGAATGGTACAGCCGAAGGTCCTGGGTTCGAGTCCCAGATGTGACCGTAACTTTTTCAGATTTTTCCGTTTCAGATTTTCGGTTGAGTTTTGCTAATATTGTCTTCATTAATTAAAACATAATAGATTTATAGTCTTAGATATAAGAATAGATGCTTGACAAAACTCTACTAAGATATTTTAGAGTTTATAAAGTCTACAATGAAAATGATATATATCCTTCCTTCAATTCACGATGTAAAGCGTGGAATGCATTTGAGTGGAGGCGTACATAGGTATTTGAACAGTTTCGCCTTGAATAAAATAAAAACAAAGAAAAAGGCAGTTTGTAACCGCGGAAACCGGAGCAATGCCTTGAAGTCGGGCGAAAAAGGAGTAAACAACTTGAGATCGTGGTACAGATCATAGATTTTAAATATTTTATTGGAGATTCTTCCCACTGGAGCGATTTTTGCCATTTATTGGCGCCATTTTAAATGGCTCCGATTGCTTTTCGGATAAAAAAGCCCATTAGATAATAAATACGACAACCATAAACCAAAATACATTTATCTTCACCTTCTCAACCCGCGACATTGTAAATAACTAGTTGTATAAAAATGAAAACAAATTCTTATTTCGGGTTATTTGTACATGTAATTTCATACAAATTCTTCAATCCAAAATTCTCCAGTCTTTTGGACAAAAAAACATGCTATATGTATCAAATAAGTAGCTTTGTACTTTGAACTTTGCCATTTTTTTTGGATAAAAAATATATAACTTAACAATATGTCTTAACGCCCACAATAGGTATTTAAGTTATTAAAGAAATAGGGGTACGAATAAATACTGCAGACTGAGAAGAAAACGCGTTATACAGGGCGTCTCAAAAGAAAGTTCACATTTGATTGGGTTCATTGCGTGAACGCAACACATCTGAAGGGCGCCGGGCACATGTCTATCGATAGACCGGCTTTTAGGAATTCAGTCGCTATAAATACACCAGTCAGTCGCTATGGAGCGTTTTGCTGCAGCAGTGAGCAGACCATGCGTTGTATATGCGAGTAATTTAT
Organism: Limnephilus auricula; assembly: GCA_951813805.1. Classification (NCBI taxonomy): domain Eukaryota; kingdom Metazoa; phylum Arthropoda; class Insecta; order Trichoptera; family Limnephilidae; genus Limnephilus; species Limnephilus auricula. Next base: position 16,869,696 of record OX638388.1, on the reverse strand, counting down.
AATATTCATTTTTTAATCCAAAACAAACATGCTATATGTATCAAATAAGTAGCTTTGTACTTTGAACTTTGCCATTTTTTTTTTTGATAAAAAATATATAACTTAACAAAATGTCTTAACGCCCACAATAGGTATTTAAGTTATTAAAGAAATAGGGGTACGAATAAATACTGCAGACTGAGTAGAAAACGCGCTATACAGGGCGTCTCAAAAGAAAGTTCACATTTGATTGGGTTCATTGCGTGAACGCAACACATCTGAAGGGCGCCGGGCACATGTCTATCGATAGACCGGCTTTTAGGAATTCAGTCGCTATAAATACACCAGTCAGTCGCTATGGAGCGTTTTGCTGCAGCAGTGAGCAGACCATGCGTTGTATATGCGAGTAATTTATAATATTCATTTCGAACAATGGTTCGGCGTCTGAAGCGCGGAGAAACACGAATGATGTCGCTTGCTGAGGGTTGGTTTGTACTATGTCCATTTATGGTTTTTTTTAAACTGTGAATGCAGTAATATTAATCATATTTTTATCTACTATATCCACACAAAAAAAACAATTTTCAGCGAAACGTACATTTTGAACATCACTTTTTGTTCTATCTCCATAGTAATTACAAAAAAACGAGGATTGGAGTGTACTATGTCCACTGGCCAATACAATTTTTTACTATTATTTATTAAAACCTTATGTACGTGTATGTAAAAATTACTAATGTTTGATTACATCATACATTTTATTCATTCGTACAACAATACTAAATTATCTAATTTATAATACAGAATTTTATTTAAATTTTATTATTATTATTATTGTTTGATGTACCATGGGATGAATTTACTGTTGGTTTGGTCTATCTCTGCCAAGAGTATTGATATAGTATAAACCATTACACAACATTAAATATGGTCATGGTACAAACCAACATTAATTTTTTTGCTATTTTGTTTAAAAAAGTGTCTTTTTACGTTCTTGATTATGCTTTTATTCAAATAAATATTCAACCAATTATGTTGTTATTTTACTTATAGGTAGATCAACCCTTGTATTTTATATTATTATTTATAACAATGAGTTTGAAGTAAAAGAAACAAAAATAGATTTTTTTAAACTTCAAACCTCGTTTTCTCAATACGAGTTTTTGTTGACATAGTACAAACCAACCCTTAGCAAGTGATGTGTCAAGCCCTCCCTCTTTTTAAGAAAAACCTTTTTAGCACACTGAATTCGCTCATATATCGGCGTCTCTTGTGACAAAATGTTTAACAAAACATCCGACAAAAGCAAAAACACTCGGGCAGGGCCCAGCGTTTTTTGGTTCTATCGGTCACGGAAAACAAAAACATTGTGGCCCGGACCTACCATCCACAAAATGTGTACGCATTTTCGTTGGAGGAGATACCGCTTTGCACACATATCCACACACACACACACACACGTACACATACACACACAGAAACACTCACACATACTCCTCTCCTTCCATAATATACTAAGTAGGTAAAATGTATAATATATCACGCAAAAACATTTACATAATATACCAGCGACATGTCATTGGTAACAATTATTGTATTAACTTCTATAACTTTGTAAATATTTTCTTATATGTTTATTGAATAAAGAAAAAAAAACTAATTTCCTGAAATTTGTATCATTAATCCTCCCCTTTTTTATATCGCTATATGATCTTTCTTTTGGAACACCCTATACACTGATGTGCTGAAAAGGCTAAGTATCAGTAAAATTTGTAAATAAAAGATATCTTAAGATTATCTTTCAAGGTTCGTGCTTATCTCCCTAAACACGGACCTCTAGCAGAAGCATGTGGTGATAGATTGACGACGGTGAATAAAATTGCCTTTCTCACATGGCTTGTTAATATTTTAAAGTTATGATATATTACCTAAAGATATTTAAGTAATAAATCCATTTATGTATATACTTAATTATCATACCGTGAAACTTCTAACGGAAAATGGGTGTCTGCCTAATTTTACTTTTTTTTGTAAAGTTACTAAGATTATCCGCGCGTTAATTGCATTAGAAAATATTTAAAATACCCATCAAGTTTCAAAATGATTTTTATGTTGCCAAAATGTTTATTATTAAACTATGTTTAATTATGTTTAATTGGTATATCAGAATTAGAACTGCGTCCTATTACTATACCTGTAACAAAAATACAATACTGTGTTATTTCAACATAAGAGTTAGCGAGAATGACAATTTTTTTGATAAATTGTATGCAAGGCTTTTGAAACCTTCATGGTATTGTTGAAGATATCAAGGGAGATTATATTTATCAGCACCATACCTTGAATCATGCCATGCTAAGTCAACACGTTTTTCTGCCATTTGTGGTATGCATAGCAGATCGGTGCCGGTCCTTGCAGTAGTTATGAGGTACACACAACTTATAAAAGAAGTATGTACGACAGTATCAGAGTATGCATAATTTTATACGTTGTTTTACAAGGAAACCGGTAGTGCATCTCAGAGAGCAAATCTTTATGATGCATACATTGCGGGTAGGTACTCGTCGTGCATTCTCATATTATCTGTGTTTTTTTTGTATTTGTTCCATTTTTTTCTGGTATAGGGTCTAAACAGACAACAAAAATTGATTAAAAGGTCTAATATAAACCAAGGAGACCCAATTCTTAATTTTTTTTTATAATCACGCACTTCTTATGTGGGCGGCTGCGATAAGATCTAAATTGTGTTTCGATCTGTGCTAAAAAAACATAGCTGAAATGCTCGTTTAATTTTATTTTAAGCAAAATATTATTTCCGAGTCTAAAGAACATTATTTGCTAAATTATACATTGAAAGAAAATTCGAAAAATGCCTGTTTTAACCGGCAATTCTATAATGTTCAGATCAGATTAAGTTTTGAAACCCAGAACAGATGATTTTGCATTACTTTATGAAATTAATAACCTCGAAATGAACAGAAACAGCGTGGCGGTAGGATCATTAAGATGATACCCGGTGGTGCAGAAATAGATTTTACTAAAATATTGCTGTCACTGTTGCTCTTACTCCACCGGATATTGAGCGAAAGGGACAATGCACTGACACCTAACTAAAATGGAGGTTTTGTATTCCCCACTTTTCTCCTCCAAAAGTGGACTGATTTTCAATTTTTTTTTTACCAACTACATAAGAAAAAACTATTCTATGTCTGTACGTTTTGCTTTTTTTAAAAAAACATTGTCTGGTTTGTATGCTGAACATCTTTTGACGGCGTTTAAACCAGTCAATTTTATTGATTTTTGGAAGGTCATAACTTCTATAAAAAGTAACTTATCAAAAAAAAAAAGCACCGACACGCTAGTAGTTGATATCTATTTTATGCAAAAACAATATTTTCTCTAGGGTTAAAATCCAGAGAGATAAATAGGGAAAACGTTTGTATGGAAAAATCACCGCCGGGTATCCTCTTAATTTGAGATTTAGAAAGAGCTGAATTTAGTGTTTGGTTACCATTTGCAGGGCGGTGAGGTACTTCTTCCACCAGAGGTACTTCTGGAAGCGGGGTCCAAGGGCGCTGAACAGATAGTAGGAGTACATGATGATGTGGACGAAGGTGTTCAGAAGACCGAAGAAGGTGCTGTGGCCGCCTGGATACAGAATAAAAATATATCACATTCAAATCAATTAAATAATGACACCAAAAACAACTAATACAAAAATGTAAAAATGGTAGGAAATTGGAATGAAAAAGGAAGTAAACGATGATGATTGTGGTATTAAAAAACTACCCATTAATTTTGAAATTTCATTATACAATCCTCACAATAATTTCCCTAAGTAATATTAAACATCGTAGGCATTTAGTATGACATCTAGAACAAAAGAAAGCTGAGTGCTAGCGTCATGTAATAAGTACCTACTACCTTTCCGTAATTTTTCAAAGTTTTCAGTTAGCGATGTCATTTTCAAGACGTGTGAAGATTTGATGTCTGTTATAAGTAAAATACTGTTGATAGTACCAGCATATTTTTCAATTGATCTTTAAAAGTAGTATTGGATCTATTTTCCGACAAAATTAATCTAGCAGAGTGACGATCAACCTTCTTAACTGGAGGCCCAATTTATTCATTTTAAAATTGTTCGCGGGACCCAGGACCCAGCTTGACATTGTTTAATTTGCAGCCGGTGGCGTCAAAAACTTACTTGTATTTTCTAAAACGATATTAAAAAAAAAACAACAACAATTATATAAAGCAAAAACAAAGCGCCCTTGGCGAAATTTCTTATCTCCAGGGTCAAACTAATAAAAAAAGCCACTTTTCGTTGTTTGTTTTTGGGGTGTTATGCCGTGTTGCGCTACCTCCTTCTTTAGACGACGTTTCGGACAGCGTTGCAGTGTCCATCATCAGGGCAGATCCGGCAGATCCAAAATCGTCGGATATGCATCGTCGGATCTGCCGCTGCAACGCTGTCCGAAACGTCGGCTAAAGAAGGAGGTAGCGCAACACGGCATAACACCCCAAAAACAAACAACGAAAATGCTTTTGGTCGTGAAAATTTAAAAAACGTATCAAAAATAGCCACGTTCAAACCACAAAATTTTGTCTTTTGTCTTTCAAAATATGTAGTTGTTTTTAAATAGAGTTTTCCGCTAACAAAACATAACAGAAAATGTTGAATAGTCTTTCTGCAATTTTTTAAAAATATTTTATTTAGCCAAGTGCGCAGTACGAAAAGGCTCGTGGGCCACATAAAACAACAAAAATCATTGATTCTATCAGGCCGAAGCGGTTTACTAGTCCCAGCGAGAGATCGTACGCGAAGAAATCGTTATAGAATCTCCTGACTTTTTTGTTTTTGTGAAAAGGTCGTCGATGACGTAAGCACGAGCTCTCTCTGAGGGTAGTTTAATATTATGTCTTATTTTCAACGTATGTAAAGGTGCATCATAAAATTTGAAACTTTATTATGAAGGTACCTAAATACCGGTTTTATTGTCAATTTAATTTTAGAAATAGAATAACAGACTATTATTAGATAATTACAGAGCAATTTGTCTAGGAAGACTGGGAACGGCATACCGTTTACAATTTACTCCAATGAACATTGGTTTTAACAGAAGAGTGAATACTAACACGTATTACTTATAAATTATGACCTCTGTAATTAATTTATAACATTGTAAACTAATTAGTTACATGATTAGTACCTACCTACATAAACTGAAATGTGTAAACCAGCGTATAACAAATTACTCACACATTTATAAACCAGGTGGTTACATTAACAACTTCATAATATAAACATAAACATTATTTAATCATTAAAAGACAATACTAATGGCTCTCAAACGAATAAAGTAAAACAGAAAAAAAGAAAGAGATTAAGTGCATCTTGGAATTGAACCCAGGACCTCTTCCTTACTGGGAAGTTCTCTGACAACTGACCTAATTCGACCATGCCAACTTACGTCATTTTTAACTGTATGATACTTCGACCGGGAGTTTTTAAGTTCCGTGAAATTTCTATTTAAGAGGGTTATTTCTATTACCACAGAATACCGGAAATTAGACCTTTTTTAATCAAATTCTAGACGTATTGATTCTTTTTTACAATAAAAAATAAATTGATTTTGAAAGATTGTTGTTTTACCCGGTACACGCAGTTTTAAAATTTTGAATATATATGATATATTTATTTTTAATATACTAAGGTTGTACCGCCGGTAGTTGGCAAATTTGTTCAATTTTCAAACGATAGATTCTATTACGCAACACAAATTTTAAATCGTATAATCGTACAACAAAATAAATCAACACATAATCAAGTCAACACAGTTTCCAGAATTTTAATTTTAGTTAAATTAAAGTCTTAAAAAAATAAATCCGAGAACGTGTTTTGTGACAAAAATACCTCAGTTTTCTATTTTTTTAAAGTCTTACAAACTGAAATATTTAAAAAAAATTACACACTTATTTTGTTTAGATATTATAGAAAAATCATAAATAGTTATGATCAAAAAATACTTACAAGAAGTACACGATATTTAATAACTTATCATCGTGCGCTTTGAGCATTTTTATTGCTTACTTGAATGTAGGTATATTTTAAAGCAAGTTTTGAATGAAATAAATCGATATTAAATGTTTAATTTAAGAAATTTGATACGGGGAATAATCGATCTTTCTCATTGGAACCCCCCTGTACAGTTGCAAGCATTTTTTAATTTTTATTCTCAGCCGCTGGTCAATCGCTGTTAAGTTCTATTATGCTTTCATTATGGGCCGGTTGTTTCACAGTACCTGGGTAGTAACAGAACTTGAAAATGACACAGTACTTGAATACTAACTTTGAAATCTGATCAATCGAATCAATTTGGGAGTGGGCCAAGTGGTTCGCTACGTTTTGTTACATAGCAGGGGTGCCCGGGTTCACGGGGTGAGGTTTGTCTGGGTCTTGACGGTGAATGCGTTTGCCCACCCACTGCTTGGAGAGCCAGATCGGGATTGGTTGAGGGAGAGCTAATTTAGACCTCTCCAGACGGACTCATTTGACCCATCAACTTGTATCCTTTCCCTTAAAAGACCCTCCACACAGTATCCCAAAGATGACATAGGCCCTGAGATTTTTTTTCCTCAGGGCCTCCTGCGTGGAGCTAACGTTAAAAATATATGTTTATTTTGAAACAGCTCGTCTTCAGTCCCATCCAGGAGTTGAACACAGTTAAAATATTATTATACCTTACTCAAAAAGAGATATTTTTGACTTTCAAATGAAAAATACATAAATTTTAGTAACCTGGGGTGAACTTGACTCCGCTCCAAACTGAGAACGGCATAATACCGTGATGGATGACGTGCAGTGTGGTCACTTGGTCATCTTTCTTGCGCAGGATAAAGAAGAGCTAGAAATTGATTTATTCCAGTTATTATCCGTTAAATGAATAATTAGTGTGGTTGTATTAAATTTTAAAAATGGTATTTACCTACTATCAGTGAGACTGCCATTCAAATACGTCACATAGCTATAAATGGCTTTCGACTTGTTTAGTGATCAGATAGAAATTGCCAGTTACTTTCCTCTTCCTACCTCCTTCCCCTCCCCACTACTTTTAACCTTACAAAATAACTTAATCGAGGATACCATGTCCCAAAGATTGGGACTCTTGTGCGATATTCACAAAATAACAATAAAAACGCCTGTTTATTGAATTTGACCTGGTCGTTGATTTTAGTGTGCCTTTTTAAAACAAATCATTTTAAGATTATGTATGTATATAGTTCATATTGTTTCCTTTCGATAAATCAATAATACAAGTAAGGCTGCGTATACTCATGCGAGCCGAACGTGCAATCTGAACAACTAATCATGGGAAAGGAATGAAGCAACCGCAAACGCCCCTTGTGGTTGCTTCGTTCGTTTCGTGGTTCGGCTCGCATCTCGGTTCTCAAATGTATACGTAGCATCTATATTCACTCATAACTACATATACAAGTAAAAGCGCTTTAATTAATTTTAGCTCCCTCTAAAGTTCAGGTTGAAATTGCTGGCAATCAGAGGGAAGGTCAATCAAAAGAACTTCCAATCTTTTAAACTTACAAAGGAAGAAGATGAGATCACATGAAAACAATTTCCCCTCAGGTATTCATTTTTTTTAACGTTACGTTTATTGCGTCGTCGCTGATGGTTATAAATTAAGATAATGATTTGCTCAAACTAAAATTGTTTGGCATATTTTTTTTGTTTAGTCAGTCAATGTCCTTACAATTTAAAAAAAAAAACATTTTTTTTCAGTTTCAAATATAATCCTTATGTTCAAGTTTGTAATTTTTTAAATCAGAAAAGCAGAATTAAAAAGTTATTTCGAAAAAATGTTGTACTTACAGTATCGAAGAATTCTGTGAATTTCGAAATATAGTACCACCAACATCCCCTCGCCATCTGTAAATATATTAAAAATTTATGAAAAACTCTTGAAGAAATAATAATTTGAAATGGGTGCTATGTTTATTGCCTAACAACAAGGCGCCGTCCAAATTTTGCATCTCGAAACCAAATTAATAATTACGTGAACAATGTTTGAAAAAAAACTAATTCGTATTTTGGAAAATAAGAAAATCTTCTATGCAGTTGGAGGTGTAACCACTGATGATACAGTTGATGGATACATTCCACGGAGGCCGAGTTTTATGCAGAAAGAATTTGCAGTGAATCGTTATGACAAGTGCTTGAATTTAAATGGCATGTTTTGAAAACCAACGGAAAGCCGTAATTTTAAGAGGCGTACAGTAAAATATTTGTATCTATGCGGGTTTTCTTTACTTACAACCAAACGGAGATTACTTTCTGAACCGCTCTCTTATTTCTTGCTCTGTTAAGCAGTCTACACACCATGCTGCGAACAGCCCGACATATCGGGCTGTCAGCAGCTGGCTAAAAATCGAAGGTTAGAGGTTGTCTCCTGTCTCTTTTTTTCTCATGCGAACCCGTAACATTCTGTTTCACGTTGCCTTCCGTCTCTTTTATTACACGACAAATTCAATATCACCATCTCATTTCAGTAAATGAGATTTAATATTTAATAATTGACAATGTCACCATCTCATTTCCTTAAATGAGATGGTGATATTGAATTTGTTGTGTAATAAAAGAGACAGAATTGAATTGAATTGAGTGAAACAGAATGTTACGGGTTCGCTTGAGGAAAAAGAGACAGGAGACAACCTCCAACCTTCGATATTTAGCCAGCTGCTAATAGCCCGATATGTCGGGCTGTTCGCAGCATGGTGTGTAGACCGCTTTAGCCACGCGCGTGAATACGTTAATACACGTTATTATGTTTTGCTTATTATTGCCTTGTATCATTTATAACTTACCCTTTTATTACTTTTATTGTATTTTCTTGTTTTTGTATCATTTTATAACTTACCTATGTTTTTATTAGTTTCGATGAATTTTCTTATAAAATTACTAATAGTTCTCTTCTTATAATAAGTTTGTAATTTAAATAGATGTAAAAATATATAGTTGTCCTCTCATAAACACAAGCAACTGCTTTATTAGGAGAGTGGATCAAATGTTATATAAGTTGTAAATATTGTAACTCTAAATATGTTTAAATAAATAAAATAAAAAATAATAAAATAAAAAAACATATATCAAACAAAATAACGCATACCCTTGTAGCCATTGGATCGTCAGAGTAGTCAACTGGTTGACATCTCAAACTGTACTTTCCCGCCCATCCTGATACGCATGCCTAAAAATAATTAAATTAATTGATTTATATTTTGTTACACAAAAATGATAAAATGTAAACAGTATTTCAGTGGGTTAAACTTAAGCCTGGTATATAAACTAGTGTTCATAGGTAAACTGTTACATTTGAAAAATTTTACAGGAGATCAGAAACAGTGGATCTATGCCCCCAGACCAAAAGTGGACATACGATAGTACGAATAGGTATACAAACAGTAATTTCCTTTATCAATGATAATGGACTTGCTGTAGTACGTCATAATGTAGAATCGAACCTCCTAATTCGGAGTATTATACTAACAAGTGAAATTAATTTAAATAGGAACGAGCAATAGTTTACCTCTCACAATATTATATTAGTTGTAACAAATAAACTTACTTCATAGAAGAGCCACGAGCTGAAGCAAACTTGGAATAGATTATAAAGTATGAGAACACCCTTTAATTGAAAGGGTTTTCTATTTTTCATCATTTTGGGTCCTAAAACCTGAAAAATAAAATTAAGACTTAATTTATTGTATTACTACACACACCTATTATATATTTTTTTAATTTTTTTTTATTAATAATTCAAAAAAGATACATAAATTACAAATACATTTTATCCACTAATTAATTATATAATATATATGTTTGATGTACCCCCATAAAAAAGCAGGGCTTGTGTGTATGGGGGGAGGGGTGTTATTATATAGTTTTTATTTGTTATGATTTAGTTCTGTTTTGAGTGTGCTTTTTAAGGTGAGTTTTAAATTTTTTTAAATTGGTATTCATGTTTCTAATATTTTCTGGTAATGAATTAAAGAATTTTACTCCGAGATATTAATGATTTATTTGTCCTATTGTTTTTTTACACTTTGGAGTAGGAAGTATTGATGTTTGTCTAAGATTTTTGTTATTTTTAAAGGGTGCAGTTTTATTTTGAATATTATCTTTGTAAATTTGTAATGTTGCATGGTAAAAGTATAATTCACTTAATTTTCTGACCTTAAATTCTTCGAATAAATTAATATTTATAACAAAATACTTTAAATCCACTAGACTTTTTGTTAAACCATTTTTTCATTGGCATTTTTTCAAATACCTACTACCGTAAACATGTTAATTATTGATAACTGCAGTATTTATTTTAATTTTCTCGTCTAACTTTTCCTTATTGGATGAGGAGACTTTGTATGCTTAAATTAAAACACATTTTGAACAAGTCATGCGTATAATTTTTTTTTAAAGAGGGGCAAATATTCCCGGGTTACGAATAACCTGACAACATTTGAAAATATCCTACTACCACCACACAAAGCGGAAAATGTTGCTTGTGTCGTGATGGAAGACTTAGCCAGCTGAGGAATTGAACACACGACGCCTGGGTCAGATCCAAACGCGATGCCAACTCAGCCATTGACCGGTCTCATTCCTTTTGTAAATCAAAAATATTTGAAAATTATTCAGTGCAAATAGTAAAGAATCCATATCGATGCGAAATAACTTCGAGATAACCTTGTCTGCGAGTTTATTTATCTTTCTTTATTCAGCATGGTCTTTTTTAGTGCTAATACTCGTAATATGGAAATAATAACCACTAGACTAAGAACTTACCCCATGTTCTGAGGGTGGAAAACTAATGACATAACAGAGCAAAGGTGATCGTGGTGGTAGTAGATGGTGGAAAGGGGCACTTATTGGGGATCTTAGTGGGATAAATATGCAATGTCTGATTTCCCATATATTACAGATTTATCTCCCCTTACTTTTGAAAGTGGATTTCGTGCGGTAAGTCAATCGGGCCTTTGGGAAGCAGTAAGTAAATCAAACTTACCTTTGCAAAATACGCATAAAATAAGCATATAGCCAATGTGGGCAGAGGTGAACTCATCATGGGCCAGTTGTTGACCCTGGGGTCACTCAGGTTGTCCATCAGATTATGGTATCCCGCCAGGAATGATGTCACGAAGTTGACCATTTTGATTTCTTTGTTATATAACAGTTATTTAGAAAATTACTCTTTATACACGTTGCGCGTACAAACTTATTTTACGCGAGAAACTACTTTATTTTAAACGGTTTTGTTCAGTGTATTTAGCTGTCCATTTGTTTTTCTGTTGGGACCTGAAACAAAGAAAAATATTTTTTAAACGGTAGAACAAAAATGACGACCTTCGTTCCTAAGAGTTCCTAGTTTCTTGGCTTTGAACCTGGGTTCTGAGTTCTGACGTCTAGAGGTCAAAGTTTGTGCAATTTAGTTTAAGTTATTTCAAAATTAAAACTACATATGGGCTAGTTTTAATTTAGTATTTTTTAAATCAACTTCAATTTATGTTTTTTGTACATAATTTGAATTTTAGGTAATTATTGGATATAGATGGAAACGGTTAATAGGCACTTTTTTTAAAACTCTTTTGATTCTGCCATAATCTCTCATATCTCCAGAAATCGCTCGAAAAAGGGTTTCGGGAGAAAACATTTTTCTACACCATAACTTTAAGAAATTGTATTTTTAAAAACAAAAATATGTTCTTGAAAGAAGAAGCTATGTTGGTATGTTTTTATAATTTTTGTAATACTTTATGAGAATTGAGTTAGCCGCACTTTTTTCCATATTTGACAGTGAATGTTTACGTTAATACGAAACTCATCGAAAATTTAAAAACATACCGACGTAGCTTTTACTTTCTAGAAGACAAGAGAAAAATAATATTCATTTAGTGCAAATTTTGATGTAGAAAAGTGTTTTTTCCCGGGCGTCGTTTTTTGTATGGGCCGAAGCGAAGTCTATCGTATTAACAAATTATAAGTAATATAGTGTTCCGGATTTGATGGACGTACTTTTTTGAAACAGAACAGAACGAACAAAGAAAAAAAGTCTGTATCATAAGTTAGTTTTAATATTCTCCTGACGAAGGAAGTTTTATTCCGAGACCAGTGGAGTTTGATTAAAATCAAAGTGGTCTAAAATAAATTTGTATATTTTTATTGTATTTTTATATTGTTAATGTAAATTTTTGATATTTGATGAGACAAGAAATGGGAGATGTCATTAAAAAAATAGGTAAGTTAAGGCATTTTTAACACATCTTCCCCCTCAGTCCGTCCTCTGTCCTGGGACTTTTTGGTTCGTGCCACGGACCAAATGCCATTGCCGGGTACGTCCTGACATAACTTACATAATATATTTATGATAAAGTCAAACACCCGCTCGGAGGCGCACAAGACAACGAAAATCTTACTGCGGATCAATTTCATAAAACACGAGGTCGTCCTTTAATCACACAAAGGAAAATGGCACAGTCCTCATATACCGTGGGTTGATCCAAGATGCATCGTTAAACACGTATGTAACCTTAACTGACTATATCGCACCGGTCAGGGCCTTATTTCGCAAGGTAAGTAATGCCATGTTTGGATCCGGAAAAATGCCCAAAAAAGGTTTTCTAAAAGCACATTTTTGAATCATTTTCGCGATCTTTAAATTATCGATGAATTTTTTCAAAAGACCTCAATATTTTTTTGCCCTCTCACTGCTGAAGAACAAAACCTTTTTATTGATGTGAATACCAAGTAAGATTCCCATCGTTCGAAGCCAGTGGATCTATTGCCTTTTGGAGAATGTTGTGGAGCTGAAGGGAGTAGTGAGGGAAAAAGGAAGGTTAGGAAGAATCTGGCTTTACGGATCTGGTCACTAAACATGGTATATGCCATTTAAAGGGACGTTTCGATTCTGAATATTGTATATTTTATCAGGGCCAAGGAGATTTTCTACCACTCTGGAACGTGCTGAAAATGAAGGCACTGAATAATAATTTTTAAAAAATTATGTGTGAAATAACACATTTGTTAGGTTTACCTAAATTTCGCCAGGTTTCGAACCTGCAACCCCTGGATCCGGAGTCATCTCATGGCTGGTATTACAATGGTGTGTGGATTTCTTCGACAGAGGTTAGGGTTGAGTTGTTAAGTTCATGTGGTTGAATAATTGGTTGACTTATTCTGTAAAATCTTACTGTACGACACTTATTTGTGTTCAGATAAAGTTTGTTAAGATGACACCAATTAATTAACCTGTTTAAGTTATTGTGTATCTTCAGCGGTTTTAATTATGTATAAAAGGTATCCTATACTTGATGATTACACCAAAAATAATGGCCGAACACCACTTTAATTTCATTAATATTTATTATACTGATGCTCAAACCCTACCCCAGTGGCCCTAAAAGGATACACGCGCGCAACGCGTTACCATTTCTACATATGTACATAAACACACATTTCACCACAATTTTCACATCTGTCCTGATGATGAACACTTTAACACTCTCCGAAACGAAGACCAAAGAAGAAAGAAGCGTAACACGGCTTAAATATTTTTTAATTCGTCGCTTCAGTTCGTTTTTATCCAACAGACCAAAACGCGAATCGGGAGAAATGGCACTTTAAACTTTTTTTACGATAGAAGCACTTATATTTTAGGGGACGTAAGATAAAGTGCGTTTTGAAAAACCATTAAATAATTGTTTATAATTTTTTTTTAACGAGTATCGTATAAATAAAGGCTTTTTGAGAACATTTGCATACTTAATTCAATTTCACAAAAATGGTCAACGTTGTATTTTATGTAACAGGTACAGTGAATGATTTGTCCATTATAAGTGAAACACGTCCCAAAAGACCTAATTAATGTTCTTTAAAATAAAATTATAATAACTAAACCCCATTTATGTAAACAAGAAAATTTGATGCGGAGGATTGTGCAGTGTGGATTTGATTTGTACGGCAAAATACAGTTTTATTCCGAGACTGATAAAAATTTGCACATTTCAAAAGAAGAGAAAGGTCATTGCTTACATTAAATTCCAAAAAACTCTGTCTTAAGCCCGGGCAATGCCGGGGACTTCAGCTAGTATTCTAAAAAAAACATGCAAAAAAAAAATTCAAAAAATGTTTTTCGGTTTAATTTAGGTTTAGGGGGATTATTTTTTTTTTTTAATATTGCTGAAGTCTCTAATATACTCACATTATAATCATAAAAAAATTGTAAGACTTATTAATTTGTCAATTAGTTTAAAAATACTAGACCCGAATAGACGAGAAATCACAGCAATTTAGCTCTCCTTCAGAATCCGAAAAACACTTTGCCATGTCCGTGGGAATTTCTTATGTAATATATTAAATCCTTGAAACTTGATAGGGTAATGTAATCACTGATAATTAATTAATTATTCATTTTACGGTTCAAAATATCTACGAAAATGGAACATTATCATAAAATTATTAATTTCCGGTATGTGACGATCATTTAACTCACAATATATTCATGTTTATTCATCAGAAATGTTTGAGTTGAACGACCTTTCCGTCGCTGTCATATTTCATAATAAAATGATAAATTGCTTTGCCATCTGATTGATATCATAGTATTGTAACGTAAGCGTGATATTAAGAAAGGCGCGCTTATGCTTTGTTCTGACCCGACAAGTAGTAAGTCGAGTGGCGAGTAACTCGCTACTCGGCTCACCAAAAAGTGTTCGCACTGCTGTCAAGTAGAGTTTATTAGTAAGCGACGCGTCGTGAAATGACGGGCTGAAACGCAATAAAGTAAATACGTTAATTAATCTGATTGTAATGCTTATTTTAGAAGAGGGAAAGAATAAATTAGTGAGATGAAAATAATAAAAAAACTCTGGCCACGAAAATAGATTAATAGCCGCAAAAATAATGAATTTTAGTGTAGTTTTTTCGCTCTAACGGGAGACATATTGCGCGCGTCTACGTCTACGAATGAACTGCGCATGTCAGTGTGAGGGGGACTCTACTCGCCGAAGAAATAGAACCAAAACTATTCAATCTACTGAAGATCTGACTAGCCTACTCTACTAAAATTATGGTGTTCAGTAACGTTTAGTTACTAAAATATTAGCTTCTCGACTAAAATACTCTCATAGTCAGAACAAGGCATTAGATAGTTAGGCAAGTAGAGCAGATAGAGCAGATAAAAGAAATGAGTGTATGGAGAATATATGACGCGAATGTAAATGGTAGAAGAAGAAGGGAACGCCCAAGCAAGACATTGCACGATCAAGTAAATCCAATACTTCAGTGGGCCGTGCACGGAGAAAAATGTTATTCTAAAATACTATAATTTTATTCGTAAAAACGGTTAAAAACGGGACTGAAGTTCTTACGAACAAATTAACAGGGTTTCAATGTTTATTGGCGGGAACATGTAAGAATAATTTGTTGGTATATGTGATCAGTATAAAATGGTCGTATTTTAGAATAACATTTTTCTCCGTGTGTCAAGAGTAACATCATAAGGGTATAAGAAATGAGCAAAGATTGTGTGCCAAGACCGATTTGATTGGCGGTCAATCCTTTTAGTTAGTTTATAACAAGGTAAGAACAATAAAGTCACAGACAAAAACCAGGTTTATGATTATATGTTATCTATCATCAGTCATCACATTCGTTTGAAGAAGTCATTCAAAATGCTATAGAAATAAAGTTGCACAGAATATTCGAAATTAAAAAATATGGAGCCAATAAAAATATTGAGTACGCGAGAAACACTTGTATTGTTCTTTTTATTTAGCAATGTGTAATTCTCGTTAACTGTTATGAAATCTGGTAAATGTCAGCAGTAACCTAATAAAAGACTTTTTATTAATTATTGGCCAACAATATAATTATTATAGCCTCGGCAGTAGGTCAAAGGGCCTGCGAATTCAAAGCATGTAAATCGCTATGATAATACTTTTGATATGTTAAATGAGTTTATTTATTACGATGTTCGATGCAATCGCATAATATTATTGTAGTAATGTATTGGATATTGCCATAAGAAATCATTAGGCTTCCTGTCATATTTTTAAACAATAAGGAAAAAACATTTAAAAATAGTGAGGGAAGTCTCTATCTCAATATAATAATATCAAGTAAGCATTGGTTTACCTCAGTGCACGTAAGTAAATAATAAGAAAATAGACTAAATAAAAACCATAACACGAAAAGAAGAATATTTAAAAATATTAGGTCCTTACATATTAAAATTTGCTTTTTGCCGTACTGGCAACATTGATCTCAAATATCTTCTCTTTGGTTAGGAATTCCAAATTCAAATTTATACAACTATTTACTCATGTATTTGTGTTTCGAAAATTATAATTAATTTATTTTTCCTTAATTGTTTTTTTCTTTCCACCTTATTCGCCTTCCCCTCTCCCTCGTCCCCCTCCCGCGAAGCCCCCCCTCCTTAATTCCCCAAACGACCCTCCTGCATACCCCTCCCCTTAGCCGTTTTTCCCTGCCGCCTAACTCCATAAAATACACCCATTTTTCCAACAACTCGCGTGACCTATTTAATTTTTGTTTGCAAATTTCATAATGCCAGAACTCACCAGTATAGATATAGAAGTATTCACGGGCATGTTCACAACAATTCAAAAAAATTTAATAGCAATCGGATGAAATTTTAATTGCAATCGTATGAAGAGTATAGGAAATAATTTCATAACGCTAGAGCTCACTATCCTATAACCATCCCGGGTATGCGCACATCAAATTCTCAAAGTTTCATCGCAATCCGATGAACTATATGGCCGCGCATAAGGTACGAACAAACAAATAAACAAACGAACATTAATTTTTATATTATAGATTTTATTAAAATGCATTTTTTTCTTCTATTGTTTTATACTTGACATTTTGTATCGTACAATGTCTTTTTTCCAAACTGATTTCCTGCCAAACAGCTACTTGCACTAGCTTTGCAGGTATAATGTATGAAAAAAAAACTATTTTCTATAATTAAAAAAAAAATACGTACGGCGCTAAATGCAAATATATTAAAACCGACGACAAGCTAGAACATGTAAAATTTACAAAGCCTCGAAATGTATTATCATCTCATTTAACGAGGTAATAATAAGCAAATGTAGTGGAGTATTTTAAAAGTTAATTTTTGTTATCAAAAAAATTAAGAATAAAATTACGATATTGATGGAATTTTAATATTAATTTCTATGAAGATTTAAATGGCCCAGATTTGAATTTTCGCTGAAACGGCATGTTCGTTTTCTCGTATGATGTTATTAAGAGGAAAATAAACGCCAGAAATATTTGACTTCTTACCCCTTTAGAACTCCGCCTATTTTTGGTATTATCTGTGCGGGGAAAGTAGCGCCAAATTAATTTTTATTTTTGAAGTAAATACTTCTTTACGCACGCTTGTGTAACGAAAAGTGAAATGCGTTGCGAGACGAACGGGCTCACTGTAGAAGCAAGAGAGGGCAGTGCGCACGGCTTGATCGGACGAGGCGAATGATAATAAATTTAAATAAATATTTGTAGAAAATTAATATATGTATATTGTACATGTATATATTTTATACATATGAACATATTATATGGACATACATATGGATGGAGCTACAGAAGTATTTACTTCAGTCGTGAGGTCTAAAGCACACTCGTATTTATTTTTATGAATAATTTTACAAAAGCGAAAAAAAAGTTTGTCTATCAAACGAGTCAAATATAATCTTAGCCATAAAGGGGTATTTTTAAAAAGTTGTTTCTTATAATAACTACATATTTATTTATCTAATGAAAAAACAATTTTTTAAGATATTGCGCTTATATTTTTTGCAACGTAATTAATAATTTTATTTTAATTCCATTAAATTGAAAAGACAGAAAAAGCTTCAATGTATCCATAGCATATTTTTTCATATTCATAATGTAAACCGATTTGTAGTAAATATAAATCTAAATAGTGATTTGGCGTATAGCTTCATCTTAACGTCACACCGACAGCCATCCTGTTATTCCTTTCCAGAACTTTCTCTCCTCCCTTTCCTTAAAAAAACCCTCCACACATCATCCCCTAATATGCCACAGGTCCCGGGCGAAATTATATTCCTCAGAGCTTCCTGGGTGGAGCTAAAGTTACATTTAGTTCGATGATCAGAATCAGAAAAACAAACATTAAATATTCTTCAATCTACGCAAAATCACTTTGTGGCGTCATTTTTAATTAAATGAAACAAATAACTTTTAAACTTTCCAATATTTTAATGGTTTATATATTTGTGAAAATACCATATTCAGGACACATATTATTTGGAATGCAAATCAAAAAAGGTGTGCACCGGCATTTTTGATTATATGATTTAATTTTTTTGTTTCACCTTTTTTGTAAAATCTGATTCTGATTACGTATCCAAACTACAGAATACAAACAACACTGGTCAGATAGACACAACAGTGGCGTGAATTCAGGACCAGCCCTGAGCGAAATGCGCCTGGCGCTAGTAAAAATCTCAAGGGCGTTGTATTAACAAAATAAAAAGCCTTGGATTTTGTTTATCCGCGATGTGAAAATAGGTAGGTTATTCTATTAGGAGCCATGCCGTAAGAGTACGTAATATGAGATGAGAAAAAATATGATCAAAAAGGCACAGGTATGATTTATCTTTTTTGTGACATCATTTTACTAGCTTTAATAAATATAATGTAATTATTTATGGAGGCTTATGATGAATCGCAGTCGAACCTAATCTAACCTAACCTAATAACAATTGATTTGGCGTTCAGTCCTCTCTGCTTACTCCTATGATGGTTAGTTAGTTTATTTAAAAAAAAATAATATTTATTTATTTTATACACTTTACAAATATAAGACAAAAGTCCCGATAAACTACTTTTTAGTAGTTTGTCTAATGGGTTCTTTACATTAAAGATCTTATTATAGTGATTTAACATTTTTACAATTAGAGATATAAAATAAAATTAAAGTTTTTACAGAAATATAATATTTTTATAAAAAGATAAAAGAAAAATTATGAAAAACATAAGTAACAATTTTAAAGTATTTAGAATAATATGTCATTGTAAGCTAATACAAATAAATTCTTTCCGTAAGCCAAGTCTTCAGTAAATTCACCAATTGTGTGTTTTGGGCACAGTTTTTAATTTCAGCAGGTAACATATTTAAACAACTGGGAATCATGTAATTTAACGTTCTTTGTCCATATTTATTTGTATGTTTAGGTACAATTTGTCCTTCGTTAAAGTTAAAACTATATAATTGCCTTCCAGATGATATTAAAAACGAAAAAAGTGTGTGTAAATTTAAAAAAAAATATTCATTTTTATTCACAAAAAACAATACAGTGAAAGTGAATAATATTGTATGATAATATAATGTTATGCAAATTCTAGTTAAGTAAGTGTTATTTTCTTTTTTTCTGGAATAAAAAAACCTAAAAAAAAAAATAATAACAGTATTATGGTTGTGTTCTAGTCTGTTTATATATAAAGGGTTATTTATGTGCTGAAATATAATTTTGTACCACAGAATTGCTCTCACTGAAAGAATTTTGAGACTCTGATAAAATTATGGAATATTATGTCTTTCTTTGTATAAATTAGTTAGTTAGTTAGTTCTAAAAATCTATATTTTTTTGCAAATGGACTATGTTATAAAACATATTGGTTAGAACTAGTATTAATTTAAATTTAAATGTATAAAATATAATTTTTCTAAACGTAAATACCGCACAAGAGTCCCTACTGCTCCCGTCTCGAACCAGTGAGACTTAGACATTCCCAATTGGAGTATGTTTTGAGTCTGAAGGTAGTAGGGAGGTGAAAAAGATGGGGGGAGGAAAGTGGGGAAATATGTGGCAATTCAGATCCAGTCACTAAACATGGCTAAAACCCATTTCAAGCAACGTTTCAATTTTAAATGGTGGTTCATAGCAATACTGAGAGTATCTTCCGCTCTGGGACGCGCCACAAATATACTAATTATTTTTAATTAATTAATTGTGAAATACCACAGATTAATTACATAAAATTTTATGAATTTATTATAGAAGTGACTTTATTTTTTGGGGGTTCTGGAATAGAACTGAAGAAAAAAATTATGCTGACAGGATTTACGATTAAATAAAGAACGGACAGAGAGATTGATATACTATTTTAAATATTATGTTTTATAATAATTCAAACCACAATATTATGAATAAATGCAACAACTATTTATAGATAGGTATTAATAATTCACACTTGCTTAAGATACTCATAGACGTTCCAAAACTATTACCCAATAAATATGTTAAACTAGTCCCAGCGAGACCTCGTACGGACGTCATAGATGTTCGTCCTCTTCGTTCTCGTGCGTCTAATTTGAAAACGAAAAATACAGAAGATAATACAACTATGACGTCACGTACGATCGCTCGCTGAACAGTAGCAGTAATAAAACAATAAACCTAATTACTAAAGTTACCAAATATTATTATATTAATCGTCTCCCTTAATATAACAATATGCAGCTAACATAACAGACATGTTTCTTGTAGATACCTTACGTGATGCACTTCGTTGTCGAGGGTTAAATGTTGCGGGTTAAAATCCCGCCGCCCGCAAGAAAATTTTAATTGATTAGTTTGTTTTTTCATTATAAGATATATTTATTCAGCGAACTAAAATTAGATATAAATTAAATTATTGAAATCATATGAAAACTTTTTTTACATTAGAGTAATAAACATGGCCGCATTATCGATTTTTGCAAATTATTGATTATTATTCGATTTAATCACATAAATGACGAAACTTTTGTAAGAATTTGGTCACCAAAGGGTTTTAAATTGATTAATGATTTTTAAAGCTAAAAAATAATGAATATTTTGATGACTTTTGGAGCACCGGTACAAATTTTTTACAATTGTCGCATCATGTGAAACCAGTTTATTGAATAATAATCAAATAAACATATCACGGATATGGATGTGGAAGGTGTTCCGAAACCTTTAACGGTGTTTATTAGTCTTGCGTCTACCAAACCGGATCACGTTTAAAATGCATCGTTGCTCAAAACCAAGTGATTGAAGTAGTTTGTGTCATTGAACAGATAGCCTACATAAAGATTTAAGCATGTAATGGCTACAAACTGTCTCGACCCGCCTGCTCGGTTGAATATATATCTAGGGCCTTATTCTAGGAGCGCGTATATCAAATTTGTGAGTCGCTCAGGAATAAAGATTGTTTATCGATTTCGTACGTAAAAAACGCGGAATCAATACTTTGACTCTACATTAGATAGGCCACAATTTAATTTTATTAACATTGCTTCTCAAGGCAATTAAATAAGGGAAGTGCTTTCTGGTATCTAAATCAAATTACCAAAAACCGACATAGACATTTCTAGCATTAACCCCCATGTATTAAAAATCTTATTTTTATTTTATTTTACTGACGGACGTATAGTCCATTAACAATACAGTAATAACACGAAAAATACAAACAGAGATTACAGCGAAAGGAGAGCACATATAACTGAAGAGCAATGACAATATATAATATAAAAGTACAAATAGAAGATAACTCCAAGTCAAAGCATGAAGAAGGATTTAATCGGCTTTTAAATTAAACATTTCGTATCGACTGCCGGAAGTGATTTAGGCTTACACCAAAAACTTCAATGCTCTCTGACTTGCGTTGACAAGTCTCGACATTCTGGACAAAGGAGAATGGTATTCATAATTAGTCGAGTGTTGATTGAGGAACAACAATACCTTATTTCGGAGTCTACGGGTAGGGATGTTGAACTGGATGAGTTGTAACAAAGCAGATGAAAAAGAGTTGTAGGTAAGGTAGGTATATTCAAAATCTAACAGTATTGTAATGGAACTGGGTTCCCGCCAACATCCAAGTGGCTATTTACGATTCGTGGTCATAAAAGATCGGGCACCCTTGACCTACGTGTCCTCGATTTGTTGTGCATAATTTTATTTCGATCTTGTTTTTTTACAAAAAAGTTTACTGAGCTCAGATCTAGATGATATTATCATGCATTGTTATTTATTTTTGGGTTATTAATGGTGATACTTTTGGCCGTGAAATTAAAATCCATATTTACATTATCACCTTTTTTATTCTGGGTAAAACCGCTTGAATTATTTACAAACATTAAAATATTATTTGTCAATAATTTAAAATTTAAAATAAACCAATAACTTTGTAAACACCACTTTTATTTTGTATACTTCATGCCGACCGGGTTTCGCTACAACCAACCGTAGCCTCTTTAGAAATTCTACTGCCCTAAGGAAGCTACGGTTGTAGCGAAACCCGGTCGGCATAAAGTATAAAAAATAAAAGTGGTGTTCAGAAAGTTATTTTTTATTTTAAATTATAATGTAACATCACAAAGTAACTGCTTCATATGAACAAATAATTCAAATGGTTATTTTTGATAATTTTATGTCATACCAGACTTGGAATATCTACGATTTTCTACAGTTTACCACTATATTTTTGATTTTTCTTCTTATCGAAAAGCTGAACATATGACGTCAGTATTACATTAAAAAAACTATTTATATTTCAAAATTATATGCCTCACGTTGAAAATGACATTGCCAGCTAAAAATAGTTGTTTTGTTTTCGAAGAGTTTTATTTCACCTCACGCAAAATCACCCCTCCCAATACTTCCACCTACTAAAATCTAATCATTTCTGTACATGTATAATTTTAAAGTAAGTTTTAAGATTGCTGCTGAGTGACACGGATGCATACAAACTGGTAGCAGATAAATAAAAATTAAGTAAAAAATGTACATATGAAATAAAACTCTTCAAAAACAAAACAACTATTTTTTTTACCAGTTTACCAGAGAAAAACTTTTTAAATCAAATTCTAGACGTATTCACTCTTTTTTACAAAAAAACATAAATTGATTTTGAAGGATTGTTATTTTATCTGGTACACGCAGTTTTAAAATTTTGAAAAACTAAGTGTATTTATAATATACTAAGGTTATACCGTTGGTCGTAGGCAGATTTGTTCAATTTTCAAACGATAGATTTTATTAAACAACACAAATTTAAAATCATATATCTAATCATACAACAAAATAAATCAATGCAAAATCTTTTTCGTTGTTTGTTTTTGGGGTGTTATGCCGTGTTGCGCTACCTTCTTCTTTAGCCGACGTTTCGGACAGCTTTGAAGTGTCCATCATCAGGGCGATAACACCCCAAAAACAAACAACGAAAATGTAAAAACGTATCCAATACAAAATCTAGTCAACACAGTTTTAACAATTTAAATTGTAGTTAAATTCAAATCATTAATAAATAAATCCGAGAACATGTTTTGTGACAAAAACACCTCAGTTTTTCTATTTATTTAAGGTAAACAAACTAAAATATTTCAGATTTTTTTTACACACTTATTTTGTTTAGACATTATTGAAAAATTATAAATTATTATGATAAAAAATTAATTTTAAGAAGTATATAAAATTTTCATTCATTTACCATCACCCGTTTGATCATTTTTATGGCAGTTCGAGATATAAATTCTCCCGATTCATTAGCCGCCGAGACGCGGCCGTGTGAGGTTGTTTGTTCGCGCTGCTCATTTTGACAACATTTTGCAATAAATTTAAAACTAATACCGTTTGGCTTCATGGTTATAAAAACATCCGCGCGCAGCGCTGTTAACAAAAACGGAACAATGGATTGCTGGATATTACCTCTTGAATTTTAAAAATATCGTGTTTCAGAAAAAAGTCACGGCTCGCCACTGGCAGGTAAAAATACAATAAATAATTTATCGACTCGTGGAATCTGCGTTCTGAGTTTTATGTGAGATGATTATTGTATTTCGTGCATTAAATGTCTATGATCATCAGTTTGGTAGCTCGATTCCATGTAAGTGTAATGATTCTGCGGTTCAGAAATAATCACGATGACTTTAATGACTTTCCGCGCGACGCTATGGAATTCATGAAATTTCTATATGTACTTTTTTAAAAGCAAATAGTACAAAGTATTATTTTGATATTCATTTCAAAGACATTTAGAAAGGCAGTATGCACAAAACAGGTTGGTACTAACACACAACATATTTTAACCAGTAATTAATAATACTGATAATTTGTTATCTTTGACATTAATTTTTTGTGACTAATTTAGCATTAACTTGCAATAGCAAAAAAACAGCCATTGAAATGGCGACAAGGTTCTCGGATCAACATTTGAACAGTATAAATTGTAGAGAGTTCTCGTACTGTAATAATGACTTGACTTTTGGTTTCGAAATTGCAGGGTAAATAACTGCAGAGATTCAATTTATATTTCATTTTTTTATTGTGCGATGGATTATTTGTCCCGTTATAGTACAAGATTTCTTATTTTGATATTCTTAACATTTGGTGGTATAGAGTAATTGCACGAACCTTGGATTCGTTCCATGCGTCCTCATAGAGACATAACTACCTGATGATTTTTTTCTGGATTTATTCCATATATTAAGTTGGGTGTGGAGTCCATATTATAATACTAGCACCAGCTTACTTGTATAATTGTATATCATATATCTTCTAGCGATGAGTCGTTCACGAACGAGCCGCAAAATTGAACTAGCTCTTTTTGATGAACCGATTCCCGGTGAACCGTACCTACCAGGACTCAGTTGAATGTGACTTCTTTTTCTTTTCTTTTCCCTATTTTTTTGTTTGTTTTACATTCATTCAATTATTTACCTCACTACGACTACAAACAACCATATTACTTCGATTTGTATTAGAAAAACTCTCTTTTCATAACTTTTGAAGGTTATTTATTTCCATCATTGAAATAGGAGATCAAATTAAGAACAAGATAACACTAATAATATAAACGAAAATATGAAAAAGAACAAGACAAAAAAAAATAACGGTCGAACCTCTCGCCCTCCCATGACGAACGCCTCTGCCAATTCGGCTATTGCGACCTCTTATTTAAACATTGGAAACAAGTGTTCTATGAACGTGTTGACCTTTTTGTAAAAGTCTAAATGAATATTCAATTTTTATTAGAACAACTCTCTTTTCATATCTTTTGAAGGTTATTACCATATCTTAATATATCATTGAAGATAACACAATAATCTAAACAAAAATATAAAAAGAACAAGAAACAGAAAAATAACTGGGACATGTTGTCCTATATTGTCATATTTTCGTTTAGATTATTAGTGTTATCTTCTTCTTCAATGAACTGCTTTCCAAGAATACGGCTAAAGGATTGAAGCAAATAGCACGAGAGTGGTCATTCGAGAAAAAAATTGTTCCACCACAAGCGGCATCATCATCTAAATCTTCCACATATTTAAACTCATAATGTGCAATACAAGTAACGTGATATGTAATTCTCTAATTAAAATAACTAAGACTCGCGAGCCTTTCAACCACTTAAGAAATATGGTTTATTTATCCAAAAATTTAATCATGTCACAGATATTAGATAGTCTCGCACATTTCTTTATTACAATGACGCGTCTTCAGACCAGGTCTTATGATACAGGTCTACAATTCTAATTATTTGTTTATATAAAATTATCGTGTCTAGCTTCTACAAAGCTATGGCTAAATAATTATGCCCACGACCGTGGGACTGTAATTAATGTTTGGTGCTATGATTAGAATAACGACCGCAGTTACACGTGTCTAGACACACGTCACGACGAATCGACTCAATTGAGCCGTCTTTCAATTGAGCCGTCGTTCAGGATGTACCTACTATAAAATTTCTCACGGTTCTTCAGAATTAACGACTCCAATAATTGATTCAACACACAGACCTGCGTGGATCCGAAAACTCATAGTTGCTATAAAATGTTTATTGTTGATGATATTGTGATAACTTTCATGTCAAGAAGATATTTATGAGACAGGCAGGCTAAGTTTTTTCATTAATATACAAAACCAATCCGATGAAACAAGCGTTGATACCTTCGATACCCACCGGGAAAATGAGTGGATGATTTACATTTTACAGATTATTCCAACACCATGGACCTTTTTTCATTCGTGACTGTTTTCAGTCTTATGTGTAATAGGGATATTTTTTTAGCAGCCATATTTACTATAGAGGATCTACCTATTTTAATAAAAGTTTTGTGAAGAGCGGCCTTGAAATTATTTCTTCAAAAAGCTTCTGCGTTTCTGAAAACTACACAGTTGGCTAGTTTTGAGATTAGGCAAATCTTAAAGGTTATTGTTATTTGCCTTATATTGTTTCTTCTTTTGATAACTATAAGTTTACACTAGGAAGTATTTTATCGTTTTTAAAATATTTTGAGTCAAACATATATCCTCTAGCGATGTTAAATAGGTACATAATAGTGAACATACTTTATACTTTCTTTACTAACTATTTTAGGCTTATATTATTATTATATGCACTAAATTTTATTACATAAATGTGTTGTTTTCTTACGAAAAATAATGTAATGAATTGTTATTTTTTTCATGGAAAAACCCACTTGGGTCGTAATAAATAATATATTTTTTTAATCATTGTATGTAGTATAGTCTCTATAATCCAAAAACATAGAAACCGAACATGTTCGGTTTAACGAATTTTCAAATTACTGGAATATTTAGATAATATATAAGAAAAGAATAAAAAATAATAATATTTGCGAAAATTATGAGGATTTGACGTTTTCCGGGAATTAACGTAGATGCTACATTTATGGTAACCCATTGAGTTGTATATGCAATTGTAAATTTTCTCCAAAATGCCCTGGAAAGAATCTCAGACTTGTTAACTGCCAGAATAAACCATCCATGTGTTCTGAACGAAATTACTAATGTTATCCAAAATGACCTTGGTAAAAAATTACATCTTTGCGATTCTTTCAAGGATAAAGAAACAACCCCCAACCAAATCAAACCATCACTACGAATGCAATTACTCTGTTCAATGTTCTCAAAAGTTGTATTGACAGAATCGCCATTCCATTGTAAGAAAATTATGTACTAAATACACAATTTGAAAAAATATGGGATTTATCAATGATGTATGTATTCCATCGCTAACTTCATGCATCTCTCTCCAATCTCAAGTATCTGTAAAATTACACTTTTTCTTCTGTGGTTTAAACGTGTATTCATGTATTGTATTGTGTATTCCACCCGCACCACGTCCTTATATTATGAACAGTTCATATTAGTATAACAGTAAAATGAATAAAGCTAAATCAATAAATCAAGGCATAAGAAAAATAAGTACTTAGTACCTAGGTGAAGAGAAGTTAGAGAACTTTAAAGATGATAATTGAATTAATAATTAATTTAGCATTTTAAAATACATAGGCCTCAAAACTAATGGTATATAATAGCTTTCTCCAGTGTCTAGAAGTCTAGAGCTTTTACAGCGGCCCAGCTGTGTTGTAAAATGAAAATACATTTTTTGCTAAACACTTTTTTCTATTTCCTTTCCAAATTTTATATACATTTCGAATCTACCCTCATAAGCAACCATTTCGAGGATACCGGCCTGTACTTGAATTATTAATATACTAGTCAGCAAACCATACAGCGTAATATCTTTTATCTATGTATCTCCATATCTTAAATCTTCAAAACACGATTCGAGGAGTTTGTTATCTTTCTGTCGTGGTGGTGTATGATTTAGTATTCTCTTTCTGACCTATAGATACAGGATGTTAGGGGACGTAATTGATTTACTTTAAACGGTGATTCCTGACATTATTTGAAGTAAAACATGTGTTTTGGTCTCCGGTGAGAATTTGATGTTTTTTTTCAACTTAAAATATTTAAAAAAAAGTATATATTTTTGACAGTTTGGGTTAGGGTGAGGGTTACTCGGTGACTAGTCATGACATATGAAAGATTTTTTTGTTTGGTTTTGAAAAAAAAAATTAAAAACTCCAAAAACATGTTCTATTCCAAATAATGTCAAAAATTACCGGTTAAAGTAAGTCGAGTACGCCCCTTACGTCAAGACTGCACTGATTTTATGACTAATGGGGCCGACAGACCTAGCTATAAAAGCTCAAGCGTTATTTGGTTTGGCGTATTTCGGCATATCGGTTGCCGTACATACCCAATGGGAATGTATGACGAGCGATATGCTGAATTAGGCCAAGCCAAATAACGATTGAGCTTTTATAGCTCGGTCTGTTGGCCCCATAAACGTATTATATCTTTTCTAGACCGATTTAATTACTGTTTTAATTCATTTATTTTAATTATTAGATTTCTACCTTAATAAATAATATGTTTATATAAAAAACGACTAGTGCGAATTATAGGTAACACATTTTTTAAATACATAATGATTTTTAATGTGTCATCAAATAGTGAAACGAGATAAAGCCATAATGCACGAGTCTTACGAAAGCTTAGATTAATTGATTCGTCTTATAGCAAAATCTTCTTACTACGAGTAAAATATGCACCTGCACCAACCTAAAGGCTGCGGTTAGGCTAATTTATGATTAGGTTTTACTTTTTGAATGATCAAGTGGCTTTCTGCGGTCCTTCAATCACGATTTTACTTCATAATTATAATAATGATCTGTTCTTAGGATTCCCAGCCACACGGACATTTGTTTTCCTTTGTCTTTTGATTATCTCTCACCTTAACAATAAATGTAGATAATCGTCATTTACAATCAACATTACTACATTACCCGGCTTAAATAAAGAAATTGTTTCTCCCTGCGTGTCCTGTCCCATTCGTCCCTGTTCCCCTTGAGCCACTTTTTCCCCACACTCGTACCCTTCCCATCCCTTTCACCGTTCCCTTTTCACCTTCTCCGCGTTCCCCCTCCCCTCTTCCACTGTCCCTTTCTCTCGAACCTCCCCCCTCACGAATTCCCCTTCCACCTTCTCCGTCTTCCCCCTCCCTCGTCCTCCCTCTCGCGAACCACCCTTCCTTCATTCCCCTCCGCCCCTTCCGGATCCCCCTTCCCCTTCCGATTTTTTTCCCTGCCGCTAAACTCCATAAAATACACTCATTTTTCAAACAACCTACGTGTGCCCTATTGCGATTTTTTTTTTTGCAAATTTTGAACTCACCAATATAGAAAAATTGCTATATAGAAACCTTCAAGGGCATGTCCACGACAACTCACAAAATTTTTATCGCAATCGGATGAATAGAAATAGGAAATATCTCTAAATATATAAAACGCGCGAACTGTCAAACGTACGAAGTTAAAATAGTCGTTAAATTTTCTGAAATTATCCAATTTTCTTAATTTTTCTTTCCGTAAGAACCTTCTACAAAGTATTAGATAACTTTAAAAAAAAAAGATGAATCAAATAGGTACAGTCGTTTTAAAGTTATGGCGTGATCAAGGGAAACGGGGATTCATTTTTATATGTATAAGATAGATATATGTATATTGTATGTATTTATATTTTTTATTATTTCTCTCGGAACATCGCCTTGCGCCGCAGTGGGATGAATGGATTCATACTTGATACACGCTGACCCCTGCTAATTCAATCCTATGTAACGGATATGATGAAACAATAAGACAGTTCACAATATGGTATAAGGATAACGCATCAGTGATTTTTCTATGTTTATATAGAATAGCGATGATGTTTAGTATTTGTTTATGTTTTCAATACGATCAATGTACATCGGCTTGATATTGAAGATTCCAATTGACAAAGGCAAAATCATGGGATCATAATATATAATATAAATATGTTGCTTATATCAAAATAAATGTTTTTTTTTCATAAATCGCCGGCACTAACTGCAAGATCCCAAGTGTTGTAAAATTATGATTGATCCTTGATGATTCTATGATATCTGCATTTCCACAAAGAGATTTTGATAGAATTTATTAGGCCGAATTAGGAAACTTAGCAATATAGTTGTGAAACATAAAAATAAATAAAAGTTGTGAATTTTCGCGGAATGTGAAGATCACACTCATTTCAATTATACTAATGATATTAGCAAGTAATTACTGATGCATTATATGGTAAATGAATGTTTCGTTTTCCGGAAAAGTGACACAGCAAATCACCTGTATATACCTAAATAACATCAAAGACAACTATAGCCGATACCCAACAATAGGTTAGTTAGGAAATAATTGACATTTTCTAATATCAATGTGTGTAAGAACTTATATAGCAAATCAAGGCCTGCCATGATACATTATGAAAAGCAAAGTATTGTTACTTGCGTCTCTGATAAACATATTCTGTCGATGCAATATTAATTTAACTAATTAACTAAGTTTTTTTTAACTATTTCTAGTTAACTACGTTCTTAGGTATTTGTAGTTCTTACGTATCGGAATTTTTTTGAGAATCGACTTCCTCCCAAATCGAAAAAGTTTCAATTTGGGGGGCGGGTATGGGTACCGCCGCCCCGGGAAGCACTTATTGGACGACCAACACCTCTGCCATAGGTCACCCCAAGTGGTTCGCTACGTTTGGTGACTTAGCAGGGTTGTCCGGGTTCATGGGGTTAAGTTTGTCCAGGACTTGGGGGCGGATGCGTCTGCCAACCATCTGCGTGGCAGGCCGGATCGGGAGAGACTGGTTGAGGGAGACCTTTTGTTCTCTCCGGCTGGACCCAAACCCCCTCAAACCCTTTTCTTTTCCAGGACTTCCTCTCCTTCCTTTCCCCTAAAAAAACCCTCCACACAGCATCTTCAAAGATTACATAGATGGAACTAATGTAAAAAAAAAAATCGGTAAAATGTATTTCTGTCTGGAGATTTGCTGTGTTTTTGAATGGTTCGGCTTAGTATAAAACGTCTTTTTACACTTTTGTAAAGTTGAATGCTACAGGAATATAGTATTTGATTTTCTGACCTTGAATTCTTAACATATTGGTTCAGAAGGATATAATTATTTTTTTCAAAAGTATTATTTTCGTTTTTAGTTTTTTTCACAATGTACAGAGATTGTGTGTGGGTGTCATAAGCCTATAAACCCCAAAATAATTATACTTTAAACAAATGACAATTTTTTCATAAAACATATACATAATTATACATATAAATTAGACAAAGAAAACGGAATGACTGACAAAATTAGTAAACTTTGGAGCAGCATTGATGGTGAAAATCATATTTTATCTATACTAGTTGACCTTCAAAAAGCCTTTGATACAGTAATGGTAGAATCAGACTGGGTCGACGTACGTGCCATTCGCTACGCCTAACAATATCTGGACTGCTTAGCAACCATACATTTTCTATGAAAATTATGGTTGCAGAATCACACTTACCACCCGTCGCGATGCGTATGGCCAGTGTGATTCTAAATTATACTGGGTCGACGTACACGATACACGCAATACCACGCTCCGTCGAGCCATGTGTCAAGGTGACAGATGGTCTGAAGTTATTTGTAGTGTTACCATTTTCGAAAATAGAAAACGCCAAAACAGGCATACGCTATGGTTTTTTTTAATTTTTGGGTTTAAACTTTTTTTTAATCATGTATTATGTATGTATTAATGTTTTAATCCTGTTAATGTTCCAATTAAAATAAAATTGAAATAAATCAACAGCAGATAATTTCAATAGAATTTCGTTTTATTTTTGGGGAAGATTTATTATAAAGGTACTTGTGGGGAAATTGTACGGAATTTCTTAATTTTAAATTTAGAATATTAGCATTGACAACCAATGTCAGTCTTTTGACATTTATTTTTTAGGTTTTGTTTATATGATTCACTTCCCAACGGACGTATTCGTTGCATTGCCATGTTTTTTGATTCGGAAAGTGAATTTGAGGATGACTTGCTAGGAGTATTATTTTTAAATGAGTATATTCATAAAAGGAAAAATAAAAATGTAAGAAGAAGAACTTGGATCCATCAAATAAATAAAAACAGACAAATTTTTGGAGAGTTCCATACACTGGTAAAATAACTTCTAGAATCTGACGACGGAAGATTTTTTATGTACTTCCGCATGACTAAAATTAAATTTAACGAACTTCATGGAATTATCGAATGTGATATAAAATACACGTCTCCGTCAATCAATCGGTACCAAAGAAAGACTGGCAGTTTTTTTAAGTTAGAATTTATTCTCATTCTTTATATGGGTATAATATTGAAAATAATAATACTGGTAACTTTGCAATAAGCCGCCGCTTTTTTGATAAGCCGCCGCATGCCGCTACGCTCTTAGTAGGCATATGTTTTAAAAACTAAACTACAAATAAACTTGACTACCACAAGAACCATCAGTTTCAGTCGAAAAAGGCGGAAAAATATGCATTTAAATTTATATTCGTAAAAACTTTTATACACGTAATATTTCTTTAATTCTCCGTTTTGACGCGGACGCCATATTAAATCTTGTCTGATCTTGTCCATAGAAACCACATAGGAAATTTTTTTCGAAAATAACGAACCATAAACAAAAGAAAAATCGTTCTACTTTTTCGTTTTGTACAGAGAGCAGTGCTTGTCTTGATATGTGTTCTAATACATTTTATTATAAAAACAGCTTCAAAATTCTCAATTATTAGTTTTTGAATGTCGTCGGAGAACGTCTTATTTAATATACCTAACCAAACCTAAACTAATCTAATAACCTAAACTAATAACGAAAGTAATAAAGGAACACGCACGCAAGTTTAAGCAAGATATACATCCCAGGTTTTGAATGGTTTGTAGGGCAAGCAGGGTTTGTCTAACGGGTTTGTGTAATTATTTGAATACCTAGAACGAAAAAAAAGATACGCACGCGTTTTAAGTAGTTTAGCGGCTACGCTAGGTTTATGTTACAAAAAAGTGCCCCTTTATAGCGCCTGCTCACGGCAAGGCAAGAAAAAAATCCCAGTTTTCAAGTAGTTTAGCGGCTACGCTAGGTTTGTGTAACATGGTTTGTGATGCAAAAGAAAGTGCCCCCTTTATAGCGCCTGCTCACGTCAAGTCTAGAAAAACATCCCAGTTTTCAAGTAGTTTAGCGGCTACGCTAGGTTTGTGTAACATGGTTTGTGATACAAGTGAAAGTGCCCCCTTTATAGCGCCTGCTCACGTCAAGGCAAGAAAAACATCCCAGTTTTCAAGTAGTTTGGCGGCTACGCTAGGTTTGTGTAACATGGTTTGTGTAACATGGTTTGTGTAACATGGTTTGTGATACAAGAGAAAGTGCCCCCTTTATAGCACCTGCTCACGTCAAGGCAAGAAAAACATCCCAGTTTTCAAGTAGTTTGGCGGCTACGCTAGGTTTGTGTAACATGGTTTGTGATACAAGAGAAAGTGCCCCCTTTATAGCGCCTGCTCACGTCAAGGCAAGAAAAACATCCCAGTTTTCAAGTAGTTTGGCGGCTACGCTAGGTTTGTGTAACATGGTTTGTGATACAAGAGAAAGGGCCCCCTTTATAGCGCCTGCTCACGTCAAGGCAAGAAAAACATCCCAGTTTTCAAGTAGTTTGGCGGCTACGCTAGGTTTGTGCAACATGGTTTGTGATACAAAAGTGAGTGTATTATTTAAAAAATAATAATTACTAGAAAAAAAGCATGTTTTTTTACGTCATTTTATTTTCAAAACTTCGGTACTTAAATTAGTGTTTATCTAATACGCCCAGATTTCGTGATATCTTCAAAATCTTCTAGCCGGTCGTTATATATAAAAAAAAATTATCAGGACTACTAACATACCAAAGTGACAGTGATTACAAATATGGGCAAAATTTCACAAGACGAAGCTAATGTAATTAAGGTGAATCAAAAGAGTTTATTTAAAAAAAGTGTTTCCATCTATATCCAATAATTATTACTTAACCTAACCTAACACAACCTAATTAATAGTACATTGATTTTAATTCGTCCTAAATATACTTAATTATTTATTTATTCAGAAAATTAAAATTTGTATGGTGCAACCCAATCTTTAGTTAGTACCTTCCTCGAGTGATTTCTTGCCATAGAGTAATCTTTTTTTAAATATTTATCGATTGGTACCCTGGAAATTGTTCAGCATTGTTCTATGCAAAATAATGTAATACGAAATGTCAGCCGTAACGAGGAATTACGTACAGTTTTTTTTGGTAACTTTGCAATAAGCCGCCGCTTTTTTAATAGGCACAGATTTTGAAAAGTACACTACTTTTAAATATAAGTATAATGATTTACATGGAAGTATAATAACAGTACAACAAGTATGAAAAGATACATATAGTAGTGATACACCTGTATCTATGATCGGTATTGATTTTAAATAAAAAGATCTGAAGTAGCAAATACAAAGTATAACAGATAAAAGTAAGTTAACAGAAATGTCTATTTTATTTATTATTCTTCAGTTAGCGCACCTCGTAGTGTTTGCTAATAATAATTATTTAACAAATTTAATAATTAGTTAACTGGCTTTTTTTCTGTTATACTTTGTATTTTCGAATCCTGATACTCCTGAAAGAGCTCTGGCTGATATGATGGGCATGATGAGAAATTCTCAGGAGATTTGAAAACAGAAGTAAGAACAGGACGAAACAATTTTCTTTATGAGCATTTGCCAATCGGTAAAAAAACTGCCAATTACGTCAGTTAAGAATAAAATCAAATCTTTTTTCGGCGGTGAACGGGGGGTAAAGTAGCTGGAGGAGGAGCATCAGCATGGCAATCGATATAAAGACAAAAAAAATAATAAAATTTTAAAAAATAATTGAACTAAATCCAAAAATTAAAAGTAAAAAACAGATAAATTTATTCTATTTCGATATTATAAGTGGTCATATTGAATGCCATTCTGATGCTCCTCCTCCATCTGCTTCATCTCGGCCTCGGTCACCGCCGAAAATAGCATCGATTTTATTTTTAACTGATCTAATTTGGGCAGTTTTTTTACCGATTGGCAAATGCTCATAAAAAAATAATCAGTTTCATCCAGTTCCTGCTTCTTTTTTTTAAAGCTATATCAGTCAAAGTTCTTTCAGAAGTATCAGTATTCGCCTTCCTTTTGTTCGCCCCACTCGACGTGGGTGCAACGGTGCAGTTGCTTCCAGGGCTTTCAGGAGATGTCTGATAATGTTCGATAAACATGGCGTCAAGATTGCCTGTAGTAGGACGTCATTTTAGGGGGTTTAAAATAGGGCTTTAAAAATGACATCTGTTCTTCAAATCGCCAAGGCACCATTATTTTCCCCGCTTGGCCACTTTTCTTAAGGCGCCTTTTAATTGCATTATTATAGCAATTCCGTAACTTGCTCCAGTCGTCTTTACACTGGTCAACTGAAATGATAATTATTTTTATATTACTTGCAGATTTTTGACTACGGGAAATTCATTTCGGTCTCTAGGATTCAGCTATCGCATAGGATTTTCTACTGTACACAATATAGTCCAAGAAGTTTGTGAAGCTATTTGGAAACATCTTGGACCTAAAGTAATGCCCCAGCCAACAACAGAAATGTGAAAAAAAATAGCGAAAGACTTTAATAACTTATGGAATTTTCCCAATTGCATTGGTGCTCTAGATGGCAAACACATCAATATAAAGTGTCCAATAAATGGTGGTTCAGATTTCTGGAATTATAAAGGTCAAAATTCAACAGTATTGATGGCTTTGGTAGATGCTCATTATAAATTTATAACGATAGACGTTGGCTCCTATGGAAGAAATAGTGATGGAGGAATTTTTGAAAAATCTTCACTTGGAAAATTAATAGACCAAAATATGTTAAACATACCACCAGATCAACCACTAATAACAGGATCGGAACCGTTACCATATGTTATAGTAGGTGATGAAGCATTTCCACTGAAGTCTTGTTTACTTAGACCTTACAACAAAACCGCCTTGTTAAATAATGAGCCAAATAAAATTTTCAACTACCGACTGTCTCGAGCCAGAAGGATTGTTGAAAATGCATTTGGCATATTACGAGCAAGGTGGCGGGTATTTCAGGGTCCAATGCAAGTACAACCGGCAATGGTGGACAAAATAGTACTGGCAGCATGCTGCCTTCATAACTATTTGGGCGCCGCATTAGAGTTAAGCAATGATGAAAATGTACCTGCAGAACCGCAACGTGCACTAATTCCATTGGATGGACTGAGAAGAAATCACACTCAACATGCCCACCACGTTAAATTCGACAATGTAACAGTAATTTTAATAAATAAATAATATTTACAAAATAACACCAACTTTGCTTTGAACAGTACCTCTACCTACTTTAAAAACTCTGCAATCAGTCAAAACTGTTATATATATAACCTGTAGTATAAACTCTAGTTGCGAGGTTCATGATTATGTTTGGTTATGGTTCATTTCATTATTATTACATGTACCTATTGCTATAAGAGAAGTAGATATACCAACCTGGATCTAAATATGATTGCATTCGTTGCGTGTAAAATAAATAATTCAATTAAAAATGTGTTATACCGGTCTTGCCAAGTATGACTGCGATCTCTTCCCAAGCCACACTGCGTGCAATGGAATTTCTGTATTCGCCGGATTTAATGTTGTATATTACTTCGTACCGTCGGACGGTATCAATTAGCTTTTCGTCTCCCATTTTTTTAAGTGAGCGGTAAATGTAATTGGTGCCACTGTCAGAATAATATGTGAAAATAACCGTAGATATACCGAATGTAACCTTAGATGCATAGATAATACCACTCGCAGATGTCAAATCCACCTGTCACCTGCCCCACGCCGATCTGGCCGGCCCAGACGTCGCGATGGGAACGTGGGTTTGCGAAGTTCGTACGTCGACGTGGTTGCTAAGCAGTCCAGATATTGTTAGGCGTAGCGATGCCCACGTACGTCGACCCAGTCTGATTCTACCATTTGTCATGACAGACTTCTCAAGAATCTCGATAAAACTGGTGTAGTTGGACCTGCTCTTAATATATTCAAATCATATCTTAGCATCAATCATTAGCAACCACCTCACCAGAATCTCCTAGTGAGGAGGAATATGAAATATATACTATATATCTACTATATACCGACGGCCGGCGTAGTCCAGCGGTAGTGCGTTGGACTTCTATTCCGAAGGTCGCGGGTTCGAACCCGGCGTGCGCAAATAAATTTTATTTAATTGATTTGTGTTATTTCACAATTAATTATTTAAAATAATATATAGTATATTTTCGGCATGTTCCAGATTGGATGATACTCTTAGTATCGCCCTGGTGTAAGACCACCATATATAGTCTCGCTGGCTCCAGGCGGGAGCAGTTGGGACTGTTGTGAAGTATTCACAGTAAAAAAAATAATATATATATATATATTTACTTGATTTCATGATTTTCCTCAACTCCCAATCCGAACCCAGCGTGCGCAAATAATTGTTTATTATTTTGTGTTGTTTTACAATTACGTAATTGATTAATAATAATATATAGTATATTTGCGGCACGTTCCAGAGTGGAATATACGCTCAGTATCGCCATGGTGTAAGACCACCATTCAAAATTGAAATGTTGCTTGAAATGGCTTTAGCCGTGTTTGGTGACCAGATCTGAATAGCCAGGTACTTCCCCACCTTCCTCTTCCCCGTCTCCTTCCCCTCCCCACTACCTTCAGGCTCACAACATACCCAATAAGGGATGACATGCCAGTCTCACAGGCTCCAGACGGGAGCAGTTGGGACTCTTGGACGGTATTCATATTATAAAAAAATATTTTGTCATATTTTGTGAAGTACAATACTTTTATAGTCGCTTTAATAAAAAATAAAAAAAATCTTCCAATAAACTATGGGGTTCCCCAGGGATCCAAACGGTTACTGTTCCAAATTTGATTATTGATATGATATTTCGCAATTAGACTTAAAATGTGACTTTTTTAATATGCACACTCCAACTTTCTACTGGGGTAAAGATTTAGAAATTCACTAGAAAATGAATAAAGAGACTTTGAAACAATTAACAGTTGGCTCCAATTAAATATCCTAACAAAGAATTTAAAAAAAAAAACAGGATACATGATTTAATAATTCCTCATGTAACCTTAAAAATTGAAAAGAGTTACTTAAAAATCCTGATACAGGATTTTTTTTTTATAGAGAATACCACACAAGAGTCCCAACTGCTCCCGTCTGGAGCCAGTGAGACTATGTCATCCCCAATTGGGGTATGTTGTGAGGCTGAAGGTAAGCGGGGAAGAGAAGGAGATGGGGGAAAGGAAGGTGGGGAAGTACCTGGCTATTCAGATCTAGTAGATAAGCACTTGACATTGAAACAGCATAATATATAAGTTTTTAAATATAAAATCATATCCCCAAGAAAGTTAATCAAAAAATTATTTCACCTCAGATCCAGAACATCCACAAAAAATTATGTATGGAAACAAAACTGTTAACATTA
This sequence comes from Limnephilus auricula, assembly GCA_951813805.1. Taxonomy (NCBI): domain Eukaryota; kingdom Metazoa; phylum Arthropoda; class Insecta; order Trichoptera; family Limnephilidae; genus Limnephilus; species Limnephilus auricula. The sequence goes on along the minus strand of OX638388.1, from coordinate 16,831,340 downwards.
ACCTTTAAGTACCCACGTGCCGTTTTTGTTACACAAGTACTGACATGAGGTCTGTTAGACCACCATAGTTTTAATATAAAAAATACTGTATTTTTTGTATATTTCTAAAAACATTTCTTCTAAATATTGTTTATATATCTATAATTGTTTACGTAAAATGAAATATAAAGATTTATATACTTATTAATAATTATAAGTATTAGAATCACACAAGTCGATTTTTTGTAAAAATAACTGGATTTTTGCCTAAATCTTAACTTATTTTAATTAAAATGTTTTTTTTTTTTCAAAAACAGACTATTCTTAAAGTTTAATAACTAGGTAACTTTTAAAATAAAGAAAACATAAATATTCAGCAGTTTCATGAAAAACCACAAGGCCAAGTCGTAGGACCAATCAAATATTACAAACAGTATTTGCACACAGGCTTGCTGTATTGAAGGCACTCATGTTTCGTGAAACTGTCACATTTTTTTATTTTTATTTAATGACAATACAAATTAAAATTAATTTTTTAACATTTAACATTTCATTCACTATTTCATTTTCTTTCCTTACATTTTCCGGTACATCTTGCCCAAGAACTCTTTTTATCGACGAGCGCAATTCCTTTGGTTCTGTTCAGAAATATTTTCAATTGAAGTGACCCGATTCATGCTCGAAGAGCCTGGCTAACTCACTGTAACATTTGACTGAAAATAAAAGACGAAAACCGTATAATCGGAAAAGTGTCATAACAAAAAAAAAAGTTACATAAGTAACGACGAGTGGTCTGCCACACCGCGTATAACCGAAATCGCACACGCTGACACTACCGTTTTCCACGAGCGCTGCCGGGCGGCTACTCGAGGGATAGAGAGAAGCACGTAAGGGGTAATACTACTACCCTAACATAGGTAACTAGACTGTTCCAATGGTCCAAGTGTCTGTTAGACCACACGTCGGTACTTAACGGTTAAGAAAACTGTGTATATAAAAGAAGTATCGTTTTATATTTATGTATTTATTACAAAATACATACATATAAAACGAAAATTTTGTATGTATGTATTTATTACAAAATAAATAAGAAATACATACATACAAAACACAGTTTGTTACAGAAAGTCAAATAACATTAAAATAGCGGAACATCCCTTTACATCCTTCCACTTCATACATATAAAACATGCCTTGCTTAAAATTCCATATTTTATTAAAAACTGTGTACTCAAATAATATTTTTTTTTCCTTTATTCTGAAATAATGGAAGTTTATTGATAACTTAACTGAAAGTTAGCTTTCAAAAAAGCTTATGCATATTTCGAAGTCAAATAAAGATATCCTTGTAAACCCAGGCGTACACCCGTGTGTGAAAAACGATGTTAATAATTGGCTTGACAGGCATACAAAAAATCTCTTTATTTTCAAATATATCAAGATCGAGGCCTCACAGAAGGCCGATTTAAACGAGTTTGTATATTATTCATATATCTCAATAATAAATTAGTTTTTTTTTACAATAAGAACAGCCTTAGTATCAAAAATGGAAATTCTGATTGTGGGTCACGTTCAAGTGTGCAAGAAACCTCGTTTGAAATCGTCTGTCTATTATTATTAATCGATCGAGATATGGAATCTATGGGTCATGAGAGTAATGCATCTCAACCATCGAGACATAATCGAACCAGAGCAACGTGACAAGTTAAATCACACTCAGTCCCCGTACTTCACTCAAAACATGCTACAATGGCATGTGAAATACTGATTACTATCAAAATATTATCGTATACCTATTTACTTTCAAACGAGTCTAAAAAAAACATTAACCAATGCAATGCGTTGAATGACCTCATAAAAAGCACGTTTCTTTGGTAAAGACACTTCTTTATCATGTTGTTTCCAATATCTGGCATACTTTTTGGTATGGTCAAGAAATCAATTATAAGTTCACATACATTACTCATGTAGTTCCGAATCTTCATTTTTTTTAAATTATTGTACGACAGATTAATAATCCAACTATAACGGGATAAATAAATAAAATGCACAATTTTAACGGTAAATACAATTAGTCGTTATTTTGGGTACCTGCAATCAATTTGCAAGTATGAGATAGTTCATTAATAATAATAAGAAAGTGTAAAAAACTTCAACAATTACTTTATGGGTTCACTCCCAAAGGAAATGTAATTGTTCACTTAAGCGTTCGTTTAACCTTTCACCAAAATGTTTTCAACGAGGATATTCACTCTGGGTTAGCTGAAAGAATTCCAGCCCTGCCAGAAATTTATTTATTTATTTTTTATAAGAAAAACTCTCTTTTTATAACTTTGGAAGGTTAATTCCCATCAATGTAATATATCATCGAAGAAGAAGATGACACAAATAATCTAAATTAAAATATGAAAATCAATAAAATCGGAAAAATAAAAGATAGCAGTCGCAACTGGAACACGAACCCAGAACCTCTCGTCCTACCAGGACTGGTGCCTTTAGCAATTCGTCTTGTCCCAGTTGCGACCCCTATCTTTTATTCTTCTGTGTCTTGTACATTTTCATATTTTAATTTAAATTATTAGTTTTATCTTCTTCTTCAATGATATTTATTTATTTATTTACCTGAGAACCAGGAAGCAACTTACTCTTTAGAGTTAACACATAACCTTATATCGGTCATCAAAGCTGAGTCATCCCTTCCAGGGATCACATATGTAAGCCTGAGCGGCGCGGCGGGTTGAGAAACTAGATAAAACCAGACAAAGCGATGAGGGAATGTGAAAATATTTTAGATCGAAGCTAATCAATATACTTCCGAAAATCTTGAAATTACAATTAGATGGTTTGTTACACAACCTTATTTTTATTCGTATAATAATGTAGTGTTGGCCCTGAATTTCCCAAAGCTTCCGTATTGGCTTTCCGTTTATATGCTTGGTGTAACTCTAACTGACCAACTCGGTACGGGGGCTCCATCGAAGCCAAAGCTAAGTACCCTCTCAGAGGTTGGGCGTAGGTACTGCACTGCACAGGTCCCGCAGATACTTTAACAGTACACAACTGCTAACCCTGTACAACTCGCAAGTGCGCTCCACGGTTGAATTTGGCAGCCACCTCTGGTCTGGAGCCCCAAAATACGTGAAAAAACCATCGAATCTGTGGAGAAACGGGCGGTTCGTTTAATAGATTCTCCTATCCTAACAAACGGAATGCAATCGTTGGAACACAGCTGTAGGGTGGGAATACGCTCCAAAGCTCTTATTAATTCCTTCAGCATCGATGCACAGTCGGGAAACACACTAAATGCGCGCCCAATATTTATACAATTATATAAATGTGGGGCGCGTGTTGACATTTGTCGTACGGGAACTGGTCGTTTCTACGATTTTTTCTTGAGTTCAACAGCTCGGCTGTGGTCTTTTCAAGACCCACGCTCACTCCTTCCTTTCCAAAAAAGATCCTCCATACAGCATCCCAAAATATGACAAAGTCAAATTGGATCAAAGGGAAGTTATTTTCCCCAAGGCCACCAGCGTGGAGTTAAAAGTAAAAAAAGATATTCTTTTATTAGTTGGCATTTCGGAGATCACAGAAATGTATTATACTAAAACATCGCGATCTATCGGAAAACAGTTTTTATCGAAGATTTTATTATCCGATTACCTTATTTAAAAATTGAAAAATAATCGTTATCGGATTAAAAAAAACTAATCTTGAGAACTGGCGTATTGGAAATGTCACTTGCACAAACCTAAATATAACGGAAGTATGGGTATGGTTTGACGTATTAAAATGTAGGTGGGAAAATAACACAATTAATTTACATGAAATAATTTCATACATTGACTTTAGATTGATTGCCATGATTGTTTCCGTTTCCAGCATCTAAATAAATTAAAAATGCAAGCCTCCTAATTGAATCAATAATAAATGAGTGATATTTCCGATCCATATAGATAGAAAATCTAAAAACTAAATCTAAAAAAGACAGTGATAATATCTTTATTGGAAGGAAGTATCAAATCATGTAAAGTTGTGATGATAGCCAAAGTAGGTACTTTTCAACATTTTACTAGCAACTTTTCGGCACGAATCTGACAATACTCAAATGACGATGAAAGTACATCATCAGATCGCACCTGAGCGAATACAGTGGCACAAGTCCAAAAATGGCATTTTTGAGTTAAGTATGCAGAAATGTTCCTAGATGTCTTTTTTATCCTAGAAAAAAACCGCATAATTCTTAAAAATATTTTAGAGGCTTTAAAAGCGAAAATGTCATTGTGTTATTTTAATTTTTTACTCAAATGCATTAAAAAAAAGTGGCACAATGATCATTGTGCCATTGTTTTCGCGGAACATAATAAACATAACTGGGCACAAGTGAGCTAACTTCACGTCATCGTCGAGTTGTGCCGGTATTTTTGCGAATGTTTTTGGATTTCTACGGTCTTAATTCATAGAATAAGTTCGACTAGCTTTTCGGCGGTGCGGTTTTTTTAATCGTAAAGCGTTTTATTAAGACAAAAGGCTATTTTTGTAGTATTTTCAGTTACGTAAGACATTAAATAATATATTGTGAGATCCAGCCAAGCTCCCAGGATTGTGATTTTTTTTAATTTTATTACAGTACCTCCCACGCAGGAGGCCCTGAGGAAAAGTAATTTCTCCAGGACCTTTGTCTTTGGGGATGCTGTGTAGCGGGTATTTTTAAGGAAAGGAAGGAGAGGAAGTTCTGGGAAGGAAAAATATATGAGGGTTGGGTAGAAATCTAGGGTTCAGTGTGTCCAGATCATCCATGGCCAAGACCTATACAAACCTCACCCCATGAACCCGGGCACCCTTGCTAAGTCACCAAACGAAGCGAACTACTGTGGGTGACCTATGGAAGAGTTCGATAAATAGTTCTCGGGGCGGCAGTACCCATTCCCGCCTCCAAATGTACAAATACAAAAGAATGGTACAAACACAAAATATACAAATACGACTAGACAACAAGGTATTTTACCAAACGTCAATAATTATTTTAGGTGATTATATTTTTTGTGAATAACTTGCCCTTCTCCACCTCACGGTTAATTGTACATTTTATATAATATGCATTTTATATTTTTATTTTGTTAAGATTATTTCACTTACGCAAACTGTAACGAATAAGCAAGTGCAATTGCGGGAAATTGCATCACAGCTAGCTTCGTTTTACCTACAAACCGTTTTACTAAGCCCTTGTGGTGAAGTTAATAGTTTTTACTACAAAAGAAAAATTCATCATTTAACTTTACATGTGGCATGAAGGGTTGGCAAAACGTGGAAGTAACGAAATCGGTTCGTGTATTCTCGAATTCCTAAAAAACTATTGCACCGGAAGAGAATTGATATTTTATGCGGTCAATTGTTTTGGCCAAAATAAAAATAAGTACATTGTGAGTTTATTTATTTATCGTGTCACTGAATTAAATATTCCAAGCATCAGTCTCAAGTTTCTAACACACAAAATGAGTGATGCGATGCATTCTGTTGTTAAGAAACAAAAAAGGACACTTAAATTAGGATCAATTTTTGTTCCTGTTTTTCAATTGGCAAAAAGAGCATCTGTATGGGGTTAAGGAATAGATTTCAGAAAAATTATTTTACTGTAAAACCTGTCAACCCTGGTGGGTAAGAATTTCAAATTCAATGAAAATAATAAAACTGTTATATGGCGAAATATGAAAAAGTTTAATATAACTAAGTTAAGCCCATTTATGGTATTTTGTAAAACCATTTTGACGGAGATTACCTAACAATCAACGTTAAGAAACAACACCAAAGAGGTAGACAAGATGCTTTTTTTTCTTCTTTTTTTTATAAAGAAAGACAAACATTCCAGGGTTACGAATAACCCGACAACATTTAAAATCTCCTACTAACACCACACTAAGCGGAAGATTTTGCTTGTGTTGTGATGGAGAACTTAGCCAGACGAGGAATTGAACACGGAACGCCTGGGTGATACCCAAACGCGATGCACACTCAACCACTGACCGGTCAGTCTTTAATTCTGTCCTTCTCCCACCTGTTATTCCTTCAGCTAAAATCAATTACTTAATTTCACTTTGCGAAGCACTCATTCCAAGCCATTATCATCATTTTTATACAAATTTAAAGATTTCCACTATTGGTGATGATAATTTAGCAACAGCTGATGATGTTGATCGAAATAATTTTTTTTTGTAACCACTGTATATTGTGTATTCATCATAGATTTTATACAAATCTAACGGTCTCCACTATTGCAGATGCTTAAACAGCTATTATAATCGATTTTTTTCTAACCACTCTGTACTGTGTAAGAGGTAGAAGAATTCTTTTTTAGTTTTTTTATGTTTTATTTGTTATTATTGCCTATTAAAACAAAGTTTAAAAATTAAAACGCCTCTGTTTTAAACAAAATTATGACTGATTTATAATGCTACTTTGGGGCATAAGTTGAAAAGTTAAAAAGATTTCCGCAAAAATAACGGCACAAAATCGAAATTTGCCTTAAATACCTTCAAAATGGGATAAATATTAAAAACTCGGATATGCAATGAAATTGCATAACGGTTACCCAAATTTCGTAAAAGAATGTTTTTTTATTTGTTAATAAACTGATTTAATACACTAAAACGAAATATTCAAACTGCTCTCCTGAAAAAAGACGTTTTTTGAGTTGTGCCATTGTATTTCCGGGGGTGCGAGATATTCTACCCACCCCAAAGTATTGTGGATAGTAGTAACTTAATGGGAAGTGTTTTTTTTGTATAATTTGAGGCTGGACCTTCCGCAGTGAGTACCTACTCACATTAAGAGGGTATTACCAGAGAATACCGGAAATTAGTCCTTTTTAAATCAAATTCTAGTGTTTCGACTATTTTTTTACAAAAAAACATAAATTGATTTTGAAAGATTGTCATTTTATCTGGTACACGCAGTTTTAAAATAAATGGGGAAGTGTGATGATAGCCAAAGTACCTTTAAACATTTCAGCAGCAACTTTTCGGCACGAATCTGACAATTACTCAAATGCCGATGAAAGTACATCATCAGATATTCTACCTACCCCAAATTGTGTTAAAAGTATTGTGGAAAGTAGTAACTTAATGGGGAAGTGTTTTTTGTATAATTTGAGGCTGGACTTTCCGTAGTGAGTACCTACTCATATTAAGTAAATGTGAATTCCAGTTTCCAGACTCATTTCGAGCTAATGCAATGCCAACAACATCTCTGACAAAAATAATTACTTACATGAAGCTATTGTGAGGCAAATGTATGCGTGTAAATCTCTCCACTGAATCGATACAGCCTTCAGTTTGATCGGTGAACTAGGTACCTACATACTTATTGTACAAAACGATATTAAGTTTATCGTTTTGTGACTCATATCGCAGCATCGCATTTATGAGAATTATACAATATGAATGATAATAATTGTGACGCTCTTCGTAGGGCCGTCTAACATTCTGAGGTTACCGATTTGAACATGATTATTAAATTGTTGTTTGTGCAATGATGGGGTACCTACTAAGCCATCAGAAAATTAATACTGCACCTTGATGCGTGGAACCCTAAGAGTATGGATATTAGAGAGACGGCATGTGAAGTGTGCCCGCGCGCTCCAAGTGTGCCTTTTCGAGAATTTTACCCAAACGGCTTACTTTGGCTGCTGGTTTTTGGCCGTTTAATACGTTCCGACAACAGCCATTTTACTTGGTGACAGCCAATGTCAGCCGTGTGGGTAGAATTCTCGAAAAGGCACACTTGGAGCGCGCGGGCACACTTCACATGCCGTCTCTCTAATATCCATACTCTTAGGTGGAACCCAAGCTTAGACCACTCGGCCACTAGCCGGCGTTTAATCGAGAGCTTCTGGGTTTATTCTATATGCTGCCAGCAGTTTTGAACATCACAAAAATAGCTATAGATACCTACGGATGTGGCAAGGAACATTGACAAATAGATATACATTAATCATTATGATACGTAATTTGGCAACTGTATTTTCCTTATTATTTGCATGATCATCAATTGATGATGTTTTCTAATATTTGGAAATTCCTCTTGTGGGATGATATATTCATTTCAATATAATAATCAAAATGATTATTATCATAATCCTAAAATTAATTTACCAGATATTATTATACCTACTCCTGAAATAAATTTGTCCAAATATGTGTCCGATTAGGAATGCCAAGTTTACTTTATTTTTATCCTTGTAGACTGGGCATATGATGGTAAATATTTCATTTAGCGAATAATAATAGAAACGTGATCTTAAATTAACTGCAGGCTTGTCGCTCTAACTGTTATAAGGCTCCCACAAACCGGCGCGAAAAATTTGCGTCGAAATCAAATTATTCGCAAGCGAAAAATTCGCGGCTCAGTATGTGCGTAGCTTTTGTACGTGCATGCTCAAATCTGTGCGGAATTTCTCTGGATTTTATTACGCCTTTTCGCCGCGGATTTCAGTTTGCTGTCGACCACTTTTAATATTATGATTTCTCATAATCATGACATGACAATCATGGAAAAATGTAAAGCAATGTAGATTTGGTGGGCTTGTAACCGGAGAAAACGCAAATATTGGTAGCGGTGTAACTTCGCGTTGGTTTGCGCGAGCCTTAAAGTTGACACAATATATATTTTTTTATGAAATAGATAGGGATACTTACTATTGATTTGTGAATAGATAGATACTTCGATATGAACATGCACCTACATATTATGTTATTATTTGCGATTATTGACGTTATAAGTGTGAAACATTGGCTCTGATTGGCTCAACGAAGAGGAAGCGGCATAGAAACCAAACCATCAATCACGGTAGTAATATAGAACTCCAGTGAAAATTATTTTGGCTTTATGTTCATATAGACCAATAAACGTTGTTGTGTTAATTGAAACATTAGTTAGGCCCTCAACAATTAAAATAATGACTGAAAAGGACTATATTTGCGGACAATCCGATAATTACCAGTGGTTGATACCGAAGCGTCATGTTTTTCAAATATAATACGGACCATATATGGACTATGTAAGTGCCGAATTTCGTGGAATAAATATAAATAATTATAAAAGCTATTAAGTTATTAAGTTAAATCATCGTATTACTTGTTTTTTAATGTCGTAGTTAGCTGTTAAAAAAATATTTTGCCCTGTTTGAGGTTATATGCATTTGGCCTGTTTGATTTATAAGCATACTCTCTTCTATTTTTATTTTTATTTTTAACTTTAAGAGTTAAACCTCAAATTATAATATTTAAAAATGTTAATAAAAAGCACGTTTGGAATAAAAATTAAGGGAAATACAGGAGAGAGTAGTACAATTTCGCATCTATTATATATGGATGATATAAAATTATTTTCAAAATCTGAATCAAATTTAGAGAAAATGATCAAGGTAGTTAAAATTTTTTCAGATGATATTAAAATGACTTTCGGTCTAGATAAATGTAGAACGATCCATATAGAGAAAGGCAAAATTATAGATGGAGATGAGGGTATATTTAGAAATTTCAAAATTAAAAGTATGAAAGGGGATGAGGTTTATAAATACTTAGGATACCCGCAATCGAATAGATTAGATCATACTAGTATTAAAAATGATATTAGGATTAAATTTCAAACTAGGATAAGAAAAATTTTAAAATGCAATCTATCTGCTAAAAATTTAGTAAAGGCAATAAATAGTTGGGCAATACCTCTATTAACGTACTCATTTGGTATAATTAAATGGTCTAATACAGATTTAGATAGCTTAGAACGATTAATTAGAACTACGTTAACAAAGTTTAATCATCATCCAAATCAGCTATAGAACGAATTAATTTACCTAGAAATTTAGGAGGTAGAGGTATAGTCAAAATAACTTCTTTAAAATAAAATCAGGTAGAAATGTTAAGAATTTTTTTCCATAGAAAAGCTAATAGCTCAGAGCTGCATAAAATAATTTGCAAGGCAGACAGAAATATTTCACCTTTAAATTTATACGACGAGAATGCCAACATTTTTATAAATACCAACCAGGAATTATTAGATTCCTGGTCAAATAAAATTATTCACGCAAAACACTTCAATTATCTCAACCAAACGTATGTTGACAAACTTTCGTCAAACAAATGGTTGAGTATTGGAGAGTTGAGCGCAGAAATAGAAGGATTTATGCTTGCTATTCAAGATAGAGTAATTAATACCAAAAGTTATAGGAAGCATATAATCAAAGATCCAAATCTTTTACAGAAACTATAGAACACATTATATCAGGATGTTCTATATTAGCGCCGTCTGAGTATACATTTAGGCACAATCAGGTTTTAAAAATAATTCACCAAAGTTTGGTAATTAAACATAACTTGATTGACTGTCATAATATAGTACCATATTATGAATAGGAACCAAACTCATTTTTAGAAAATAATTTCTTTAAAATTTACTATGATAAAACTATACTAACAGACAGACCAATTGGTCATAATAGACCTGATATAGTTTTACATGACAAAATTAAAAAAATAACTTATATTATTGATGTAGCTATTCCAAATTCCTGTAATATTCAAAAATCTGTTTCTGAAAAAATAAGAAAGTCTACAGATTTAGGAAATGAAATTAAAAGAATTTGGCATTCTCAGACTATAAAAATATTACCTTTTGTTATTTCGGCTACTGGCATTATACCTAGCTCTCTTATTAAAAATGTAGGCATATTAGATTTGTCAAAGAATTTGTATATAAAAATGCAAAAATCAGTCATTTTAAATACATGTAGAATTACGAAAGATTTTTTAAATATTTATATTGAGGGATCAGTACGATTTATCGGTCAAATTAGGAATTCCACAGAGCCGAACCCTCTGATATGAAAATATCTGGAGACGGTGAATTATATTCCCATTTAATAGTTTGGTAGATTAACGTGTTGTTCTTGTATTGTTTTGTATTAATTATACTTATATAATACACTTGCATAACGTGGATTTACTAGATGATCATTTATATGGAAAAGTGTATGAAAGTAATGTAAATCTGGTGAATAAAATAAAAAAATAATAATAATGAAGATAATATTATCGAAAGTCAATCGAAAATCCGAAACAGAAAAATCAGAAAACGATACGGATACATCTGGTCCCAGATGCTATTGGACAAGTACAATTGGGATGTCATTTGTATTTGCAATGAATAACAATAATAATAATTTATTTATATACAATAAGAGTAGCGATGTGATGTTGACATTTTACCTAATGTTTTTCTATATTGAAAGCAGTTAATCTTGAATAAAAAACGCCTCGACTTTTGACACCTAAAAATCATACCTCCTTTGATTTTTCCATACAAAATGACAACATCTGTTGAAAAACAATAAAACTTTTGAAGAGTGATGACGTTACACGATCCACCAGATATGGTGGTTTTCAGGGGATCTTGAAAAATTAAAACTTTGATAATTATTTTAACTATTAAAACTAACTATAAAAATAAAAATAAATATGCAGTTATTTAAGTTAGTGTAGTGATCGTGCAAAGTTTCTTATTTGTGCAACGAAAAATGTCGGGTACAGTCAAAATACTTAATGTACATATTTGCAGTTGCCCAGAAAATCAAGCGCAAATCTGTATTAGCCCCTTCATAGCAACATAAATCAATCAAAGTCGTGATTTGGAAATGTTTATAAAAACATATCATTAATTCTAATTAAGCTAAACTTGTTTGCGTTGTTTGGTATAGATTTGATAATATGCATATTTTTTACTTCCTAACAGGAAATAAGTGTATTTGACATTTTCTTTGCACATAATTTATTTAATTATATTTCTGGTTTTAGAACCCGGCTTCGTCCGTGCATTTTCCCAGTTCGGTCGTAGTCTTATTACTCTATATTCTTTGCTAAATTAAATTCATCTGCGCTAACACAAAAGGTGTTTGAATGTTCCGGTCATGACATCACAACATAAAGTTATTTATGAGAGAAGAAATTTTAGGTATTTTAGAGTATTTTAGACGACAGTCCAGGATTCTTACAAACTTAAGCTGTTTGATCAAATTGTTTTATTTTTGAATATTTTTACCAAGCTTTTAAATTTGAATTATTATTGGATGAAAACTTTATCAAATTTGTATTTATTTTACTAATCTTTAAATAGTTTTTTTTTCTATCTATTTATTTTTTCACCCTAAAATAATTATAATTTGCACACAGCTGCAAATATTGACGTTTCATCATTAATTTTGACGAGTATTCCACGAGTGTAATTTTTTTTAGTTGAAGTGACATAAATATAATCTTGAATACATAAAATAGACTAGAAGTAAATATATAGTAAAGACATAAATTATTCTCATACCTATGTATACGCATTTGTATAAAAAGTTTGAAAGATACGATCATTCATATTGCATTAACTTAAAAAAATACTTTACCGTATATGACATATAAATCGAAATATTAGATAATTTTTATGCTTCTTTGAGTTTTTGGTTCAATATATTTCCGCGAGCAGATATTTTCGATTGTGAAGCAATTTCAAAAACCAAAAAACCTTTCGAAATTTAAACAATGCGAAAATGAGAGTCACGATTTTATGTAACTCGCTCAAAAAGTAAACTAGCAAAATTCAGATGAATTCACACATTTAACCAGGGTTTCAGCAGTATTAATGAAGTTAAGAGCGATTGACCAGCGGCTGAGAATAAAAGTTTAAAAATGCTTGCAACTGTACAAAGAAATTTCAATGAGAAAGATCGTTTATTCACCGTATCAAATATTTAAAATTAAAAATTGTGTGTAAAAAAAATTTGAAATATTTTGGTTTGTAAGACCTTAAATAAATTGAAAAATTGGTAATACCCCCTTAAACATAGTTTGAGGACAAGACATTGAAAGTAAACATTCCTTTATGTTTTCGCATGAATTTGCTACACAATGTTATTTGCTGATAAAACATAAAGTGGAATAGACATTGCTACACAATGTTATTTGCTGATAAAACATAAAATGGAATAGACATTGCTACACAATGTTATTTGCTGATAAAACATAAAATGGAATAGACATAAATATATCTACCGAGATATTAAAATGTAAAGCATTTGTATAAGATGATAACATGATAAATCTCCCACTTTAACAATAGATCAACGTCATATAAACGGACAGACACGTGTTATCTTTAATTATACCGGACACGAACGTTACCTTATGGAATTATTTATGTGCAATATATCTTGACCAAACGGAAAATAATAATTTTTTAAACGCAACACGATAATATATTTCACAGTATTTTTCAAAAGTACAACCAGGATCTAAATGCAATAGGTAACCAAACAGTAGTAAATAAGGCTGAGATTACCTTATTTGAGTAGTAATCGCGGATACTGCGCCTGACTGCACGGACACTGTCACCGAAGGAACTACACAAAATAATGTGATATCTCAACTAATCACCATTGACACTGCAGTGGCGACAGCGAGCATAAAATTAATTATTAGAAACGAGTTTCCGATTTCACGCAGTAATTTTCACTGTACGTACCTAATTACTACCCGAAGGTCACATAAAGTTGTAGTTTTTATAGGACTGAATGTCCAGTGTTTACATTAGTCCATAAATGTGTTTATGCATCTTACAAGGTAGCTTGAACTGGATTGACACATAGTTTGTTAGTGATAATATCGTTGTAAAATGACTACACGCGGTAAAACTTTTAATTTTGCAGTGTCCCTCGAACCAACATAATATATTTTTTAACTTTCTATATTATGAACATAATTTTTTATAAAATGCACGTAAGGCTTGTCCTATTGGCTATAGGTTTATTAAATTCATAACTGAAAATCGTACTAGCTTTAAACATGTATTTATATACCCCAAACTAAACACTTCTTTTGCCCAACACCATTATACACACCTAGGAAAATACTTCTTTAATAAACTAAAAATAGAAATCAGAAACATTAAGTGCAACTGTTGAACTCTATCAAAAAATATTTTAAAGAAACCATCAGAAGAATGCTTCCTCTCTTTTCACATGAAAGTCTCACTAATAATAATTATACCTGTTTTTCTTCTTAATGAATACATAACCCAAATATATGGAGAACCCTAATAACAATAATTACCATAGTGCTATCAATATTTGTCAATTAAGCCCTAAGCAACAAGGAGGGAATATCCCAACATTACCAAAATAAAATATCAGTAATCACAAACCTTTTCAATTATATATATTCGTATACATTCATGTGAATTAAAAATATATTTTTGCTATTTATCATCATTCATAATTTTAATAATAAACTTTATAATTACCTATTTGTAAATTAACTTAACAAAATAACTTATAATACTTTAAATTAACAAAATAGAAACATTCATCATATAGAGACAATGTTGTGTACCCCTGCCTAAGTTTGTATAAATTGCGTAGCATAAGAATTTCAACTACCAGTCTGAAAATGTCCGTAGTAGGACGAAACCGGTCCTGCTGTAAATAAACAAGTGGAACCAAGTGAAAAAAAATGTTTAATTTCATACCTAATAGAATACATAGATGTTTATATATTTTAGTTACTGTATTAACTGTACATACGAGTATGTGAAACACGTTGTATTAATTGAACATATATTAAATGTTATCTCTTCTTCCATCCACAAGCAAATGCTTTTAATGGAAGACCAGTATGAATTAACATGCACCATTCCTAAGTTAATAATAAAAAAATTATAAAAACAAAACACAATCTAATCAATAAAAAACACAAAATAACCAATGCTTAAAAAACAATTAAAAAATATTTTTGACATATTTTCAACTTCATTGATAGTTGTCCCTGTGAAGTTTAAGTTTGACCAAATTTTGTGTAATTTACCCACTTGTTTTGTGTACTGGCATGTTTAATTTAATAAGTTTTTTTAAACTAGATAACTAATACAATAACGCATTTATTCAAATAATCTATAAAAGGTGTTTTACAAAGGATGAAATAAGCTGATTAATAGTAACAAAACACTGAATTTTAACACCAAAATAATTATTTCATGGGCAACCGGTCTGATAAGCTTCACCCTTAAGAGCGATTGACCAGCGGCTGAGAATAAAAGTATAAAAATGCTTGCAACTGTACAGGGAGGTTCCAATGAAAAAGGTCGATTATTCCCCTATCAAATTTTTCAAATTAAAAATTTAATAACGATTTATTTCATTCAAAACTTGCTTAAATTCAAGTAAGCAATAAAAATGCTCAAAACGCACAATGATAAATTATTAAATATCGTGTACTTCTTGTAAGTGTTTTTTGATAATAAGTATTTATGATTTTTCAATAATGTCTAAACAAAATAAGTGTGTAAAAAAAATCTGAAATATTTTAGTTTGTAAGACCTTAAGTAAATAGAAAAACTGAGGTATTTTTGTCACAAAACACGTTCTCGGATTTATTTTTTAATGATTTTAATTTAACTTAAATTAAAACTGTGTTGACTAGATTATGAATTGATTTACTTTGTTGTATGATTATATAATTTGAAATATGTGATGTTTAATAAAATCTATCGTTTGAAAATTTAACAAGTCTGCCAACGAGCAACGGTATAACCTTAGTATATTAAAAAACCTTAGTTTTTCAAAATTTTAAAACTGCGTGTATCACATAAAATAACAATCTTTCAAAATCAATTTATGTTTTTTTTGTAAAAAAGAGTCAATATGTTTAGAATTTGATTTAAAATGGACTAATTTCCGGTATTCTCTGGTAAAACCCTCTTAACTGGCAGGTTAACTCAGTAACGTCAGTTTTACCTATCTTATCTGATAACTGTCTTATGAGACGACTGTTAGTATCCTGTCACTTTGATCACGAATCTTAAGAGATGACCCCACTTATACGAAATACCAAATGACATGATATCATCAGCATGATGCCCGGGAGTGGAACACCACAAATCACGTACTAAATAATTCCACCGCAGCTAAAAATGTAGCAAACGGGTTTCACTATGCAGGAATATGAGAAATGAACATTTCACTATTAGAAGATATCAACGAGCACACTTGAAAACAAAAATGCGTTGTTCTCAGACCTAAAAAAAAACCAGTTATTTAAATAAACCACCTTACCTTATTTTGCAAAACGCTTTCTTTGGGTTATCGTCGAATTGGCCCAGTTATCACGTTTTTTTGTACCCGGGCCATATACTATGGTTTGTGGCTCAAGACCCAATTTTTAGAATCTAATAATCCACGTGGAGAACGAAAGCATTCTTCTTCACAGAATCTGGTTTTGTGTGAGATCAGAGTGTTTTTTACACGATCAAGCCAAACAGTCGACCTTTCAACGAAGTGTAAAAACAAAGTTTGCACACGAAATGCAGTGACAAATCTAACACCCGTGTAGTAACTTTAATGATAAATTAAATGGTTATTATACATGCACAGTTAGTGTATTTTAAATGTACAAGTAATTCTGTATTATACCTTCGCCAATTTGGGGAATATATATAGGTGGGACAAAACGATAAGCGTTTTGACAATAAG
Source organism: Limnephilus auricula (assembly GCA_951813805.1). Classification (NCBI taxonomy): domain Eukaryota; kingdom Metazoa; phylum Arthropoda; class Insecta; order Trichoptera; family Limnephilidae; genus Limnephilus; species Limnephilus auricula. The sequence continues at coordinate 16,814,800 of OX638388.1, read as the reverse complement.
AATGTTAATATTCTGTAAATGTTCCAAAACAATAAATAAATAAAGTAAAAAAAAATAAAATATATATGTATACAAACAAAAAATTCGTGAGACATTTTTAAGTGAATGATTTCTTGGGGATCATATTTAATGATAATCTTTTCATGAATAGTCTGTTAGACAGGATGAATAATAAGAAAACTCAATATAGTTTGGAAAAGACGTCTTTATTTAAAAAGAAGTAAAAGAATGCGAATTTTGATAAACGAGAAAAATCTACAAATGTATACAAAAATGGTTTCAAAAAGGTAAATAAATTTACTGCGTTTTAATTAAAAAATGAAATCATTGTTACTAATAGTTTATTTTTAAAATATTTTTGCAATGATGTTTTATTCACAAAAGTACCTACCCACTACCAAAAATAATTTATAAAAGTAAAAAAAATAGTACCTATCGTTGATTTCTAGATACAAAAATGCATAAGCAAAATTACGTCCAGGTCTAAAAAGGGCTACTGAGATACATTGAAATAAGATATATAAGGGCTAGAGAATGAGGAGCCATTATATTATAGGACAGGGGTGGCCAACTTCATTGAACCCAAGATCTACTGTTTATTGACGTAACCCTGTGCGATCTACTAATTCCATCCCGAACCCGCGGGCCGCACGTAAAATTTCAAGCTTCGGGGGGGTCAAAGTCATGTACACAAATTCTGCAAGCAGAAATTTATAACTGCTCTCGGAAATTATTAATAATTTAACTTAAGATTGATCCTTCTTAAGGCTCCACAAACATAAATAAGTAAGTTACATGTGGAACAGTTGATTTTGCAATGTGTTATTTAATTTATCGTTATATTCTGTACACAAAACTGGTTTAAATTAAATCTGTATGCGGGAAATTAAAACTACACTCAGAATAAGAAAATCGTTTTTTGTTTATTCTGGCAACATATACATATTCTGCAACTAGAATTTTAAAACTGCACTTCGAATAAGAGAATGGTGTCCTTCGAAATGTGTCAGCAGATGAACCCACAAACGCAATTTATTTCTGAAGACAAAACTGGTTTTAAATTAAGAGTAAATCTAAATGCAATTAACCAGCATTGTTCTCATAATATGCGTATGGTTTTCCCATGAATTACGAATTTTGCAGCATATGATTTGAAATAAAGTTTTTAATAACTATAACTCGAAACATTAGAATGGTTTTCTTCGAAATGCCTCAGCACATTAAACCGCTGGATTTTTGACTGATCATTCAGAACATGAAACTGGTTTTAACTTTAGAGTTAATCTGCATGCGAGCCCCAGTTTTAATTTAAGAGAACACAAACATGGTTTTGCTCCGATTTTTTCACTGAGAACTCATGGATGATTTCCCTTCGAAATGCGTCAGCATATGAATCCGCATCTGGAATTTGCATTGTGAACACAAGTGATAGGATAGATCAGTCCACCAGCTTAAATTATATTGTACTCAGAACACGTGAAGTTTTTCCTACATTTTACAGAAAATTTTCTGCAATAAGGTTTTTCTAATTTCATATTAATTTATTAAACTATTAAAAATAATTTTAATGGAATGATTTTTTAAAAGCGCATCATATTTTAATTGCCTCGAATAGAGTTGTCATCAATACTGATAATTTTTTCCATATTAATTTCACTATCTTAATAATAGAAAATTAAAATACAACTAAAAAAAGATGTTGGATCACATATTTATTTGTTTCTAATTGATTTCTAATAACATAGGTGCATGCATAATCACATACAAGTCAGCTGTGTTATAACTATCTCTGAGTTTTGTAAATATCACTTAATTATATATCTGAAACACCGCGAAAGAAAACCGTCCTCGCTTTCTCAGTGTAGTGTGGTGCTTTCAGCAGGCCGCACCATAAAGCTCTTGTGCGGGTATGAGTTCTATTGGGTTTGAGTCCTTGGCCGGACCCGTGCGTCCGATCGACTGGACTAATAGCGGCGATCGACCAGTTGGCCACCCCTGCTACAGGAGTTTTAAGACAGTAACCAAAAAAGTATTTTATACATTTGCCCTAATCAGACTTGCGGCACTTGATCGTTAAACGCAAAATCATTTTTTTTAGAATTAATGTCCATTTTAACACATCGAGACGCGTCATACCATAGTGTATGAATAATATTTTTGTATTTTTTAATGCTAAAACTAGAATGATAAAAGCTGATGGGTATAACAAATCCTCTATACCGTTATGTTAACGTATTCCGTTATAGTAAATAATACAATTTTGTAAAACTGATCTTACCTCAAATTGTCTTCTGGCTTCAAAAAGCAATCAAACACAAGCAGATAATCGGGTTGATGAAACTGCACCTGAAAATAAAAAATATTCCATAAATAAATATCTTAACGTTGAAACTGACAACGCACTGTCAAAAAGGATTCCCTCTCCTTCTAAATCTTCTCCTTCAGCATTTAATCCCCTTAAGGTGCGGGGCATACGTCTTTCCTATGTCTACCAACGTTAAATTGTCGTGAAAACAAGTTTATGTGCCCATGCGGTTAAATAATAAGCTTCACCATTCCGTCAAAGGTTCAGTTTTAATTGACGAGAAAAAATCAAATTACATGAATACCACTCAAGAGTCCCAACTACTCTCTTCTAGAGCCAGTGAGACTATGGGGGCTGAATGTAGTGGGGATGGGGAAGAGAAAGTGGGGAAGTACTTGGCTATTCAGATCTGGTCACCAAACACGGCTAAAGCCATTTCAAGCAACGTTTGGATTCTGAATGGTGGCCTTACACCAGGGCTATACTGAGAGTATCTTCCACTCTGGAACTTGCCGCAAATGTGGCATATATTATTTTTAATTAATTAGTTAAAATGTGAAATAACACAAATTAATCAAATAAAAATTATTTGCGGACGCCGGGTTCGAACCCGGTTGCTAGTATTACCCGTCGACCGAAAGTTTTACCCGTGACTACGGGGGGCGTCTAACTAATGCAACATATATATTTTTTTAATTGTCATCTTCAGTGGAAATTTGATTGTTAGAATAAATGTTGGGGATGAAAACCATCCTTAAATAAATCTAGCTAACTGTTCATTCAAAAACAAGTTGCACCTATGTGTGAATCCCAGAGAAAGCATTTCGAATATTTATTAAAACAGTTATCGAGCATCATAGGTCGTAATTGAATAAAGTGTGAATGAAAGTTTTTTTTTCAAGGTTAATCCTACGTTCGTTAAATATTACCCAGTTTCCTATTATAAATTATAAAGCAGACCCCAGGAACGCCTTCTTACAACTATTCCCCAAAAATCGAGCCATCGCCAGAATTTTTTCCGCATGGGACCAACTAGTAAGATTCATAACGCAAGTAGTAAGATTCACCCTATACATTGCTTGTTATGGCAGAATAATGTAATTAACGTATATAACACCAATCTTGTGGATTCTTATGGTTTTATGTAAGCAAATCACAAACATCATAAATTTTCGATAAGACCATGCAGACGAGCAGGGCCGTAACTACCCTAGGAGGCCCCTGAGCGAGGAGGAAAAAACAGTGGAATTTTTTTTAATAAATCAATTTCGTCTCAATTTTTTTTCTTTGTGATGTTCCTGTAGTATAAATTAAAATTTGTGTAACGGTTTTGCTAAAAAAACTCTTTCTATTTATCATTTTCAACTTTATCTCTTTAAGAATAATTTACCACAGCTCACTTCCGTCAAGTTAGCCTGATGTTTGTAGTCTGTTTTCAAAATTCGTCACCCACAATAACAAAAATGATCTGATATATATCAGTATGATAAAAATCGGCCACGTCTACTTGTTTTTAATCTTGTGATCATGAAAAACTTTGGCTAATGGCGCTTTCGTTGTTTTACAATTATTATAAGTATATTTTAATTATTGTAAGGTACTAAAAATAGAAATACAAAATAAACAATGTGTTAAAAATATGTTAAAAATAATTGACCGTTCAGTGGCTGAGTGGGCATCGCGTTTGGATCCCACCGGCGTCGCCTGATGTTCGATTCCTCGGCTGGGCAGTCCTCCATTACAACACACGCAACATGTTCCGCTTATTGTGGTGGTAGGTTATTTTCAAAATATTGTCAGGTCATTCGTAACCTGGGAATGTTTCTCTGTCTTTAAAAAAAAGAAGAATTACTTTAGAAATATATAAACCATGGTTCGTGGTTTCGCAGTAGATAATTCTGCGCCTTTTTTAAATCTACGTTAAGAAAAGATTTTGTTCGGAATCTAACTATCTGAACGATAAGAATCAACATCATTTACATATTGTTTAGGTGAGGCTCGTTGGTTACGTTAACCTTGGGCCTCGCACAATTTTCGTCTGCAACGCTTTCTTCGTGAGTGATACTTTGAATGAGTTCCGTTTTATAAGGGTGCGTGACCAAATGACGTTTTATCGATCAATAAGACTAATAATAAAGTACCTATACCTAATAGAAATGGGAGGGAAAAATGGGGACCCCATTATCATCGGCAGCCCTGAGCCCCCAAGCCTCTAGTTACGTCCCACCTAATACTATAATGTTATGTGGGTACCGACCTATACTACTATTAACGATGTGGTTTTTACCATATTCTCATTGACCTTGATAACGAGTTCAATCCAAGCAGGATCTTGTCCAAAGGATATTTGGCTAATTAAAAACCTAACAACTGAATCATAAAAGAGAATCAACACCATATGTGTGATATTAACAACTTGTACTATTAAACAATCCCATTATCCAAACACCTTGAGAAAAAGTTCATTTAAGAATCCAAAGACAGTCGTAAATGGTTAACAAAAAAATAATCCATGGTTGATTTAACATATTATGAACTTCTTAGTATTGCAATACATAACAATCAATATTGTAGGCAGCTAAACTATTGATTGTTATAATCGATATTTTGACACTAAAATTTAAATATTTTCAGTTTAAATTCAGGAAGGATAAATGTGCAATTCTTTTTCACAGGTGAAAAATTTTAGCGCATTTAGAAATCCGCTATATGATCCAATATAGGTTTACTCCCATACTTTTATTGGTAGACAAGAATTTAATCATTTGTAAAAACAAGTAAATTATTAATCCATCACGTGAAATCAGCATTCCGGTTGGAGTTAAAAAAAAACTATGTTCATCTTAAATGTTTAATTACATTAAAAATATATTATGTTTGAATAAAAAAATCACGTGTTTTCAATAAAACAATATAAACTATTTTAACTACACATAAAGCAAACAAAAAATTACCACTAATTAATAATTTATGCAAACTACCTCGTTTTATATGTTTATGTTGTGTATATACAACTATGTGTAACATATTATTTACGGCATGCTCAAAGATCACGGAAAAGTCACCACTAGACATATTGACTGACCGGCGTGTATATAAACATATATCTATTGTTTTTATTATGTTGTTTAATGATCTTGAGATGTTTTTTCTAAGAGGAGCGTACTACCTAAATGTTTTACGAAATTTCTGAATGTTTTCCAATGGTCCAGCTTCCGATCGGGCTGACATTTACCATATTTCTGGGTTTGAAACCGTACTGGTAGGTAATATCTGTAAACATAGGTAGGTATAGAATACCAACAGCATTCTTGCAAGTATGAATGTTTAGCTTACAGAGCACATTCTTTTACTAAGTTATACATATTGATCTATTTGTGCAAAGATAAGTACAAAGTCTGTCGATAATAATAATATCATAGTAGTAGTATACTTGCATAACGACAACTACATAAATACCAATTCAAAATGTTAGTTATTATTTCAGAATTTAATAAAAACAAACTAGCTTACCTCTTCAAACACAGAACTGTTTATGACAATGTCTATCCATACTGTTCCTGATACTAGAATCACGGGGCATGATATCTTACTTGTTATCTATCCCTTTTGCCAAAACAACTTTGGCCAAAAAAATTTATAAACTTTGCAACAAACCTATACAATGCACTTCCACTGGCCAATAGACAGAAAACAAATTATTCTGAATATAAATTAGACATCAAGTCTTGGATCATCATCAGCCAAGAAAGATCAACGTCAAAGATTTTATTAAAACCTGTTTATAAGTATTTCCAACAGTACGATGTTGATTGTCTTCTGTTTTATTGTGTTGTAATTTTTGACGTAAACGTCTTTTGTAATAAACTGCGCATGTTCTCGTTACAGGAATTTCCAGTAAGACAGGCACAGTACATCACCAATGTAAATTATATTTATAATAAAACTGTGTTTTTTTTTTCAATTCATAATACAAGACACGCAAAAATATATGTAGATTAAAAAATAACATGCTAATAATCATTATTCGAGATTATTCTACACATTTTACTAAATAGAGGTGAAAAAAGGTAGAAAAGTCAATTTAAAGTCCGTGTAAGTGAGGGGATATTTAATTTATTGATAAGTTAGACAGTGCTTACAAAACTTTCCTTTCGGCTGTCGTGAGAAACAATATTAACTAAAAAAAAAACAATTAATTTTAATATTTTTCAAACGATTTAGAAAAATCAGACAAAAAAAATATATATTAAAAGAATCAAGTCAGTATCTACCATTTTCCGATCAGGCGCAATGTACATCTTTACCACCTCACCGCTTTCCCGTATGCAATAATGCAATCATTGTACCACACATAAATTACTGTAGCAGTATTCTATTCTTAGCCAACGACGGTTTAATGAAACAGATGACCATTCTACAAAATAGAGCTATGAGAACTATATTGAAGAAAAATAGGTACACAAAAATTAAGAAAATGTTGAAGGAGTTAAATATCTTGTCATTTAAACAAATTATTTCCTTCAATACTATATTGTTAATCTTAAACTATATAATCTATATTGTCAAACAAGATAATCAATGGCCATACATCTATTGAATTCCTAAGAAAAATTGATAAACTGCAGAACAAACACAGATATGAGACGAGGAAAAGAAATGAACTGAGACTCCCCTCCAGGAAAAAAAACACAGAGTCAAAATTCGCTGATGTACGGAGCGTTGAAGATATTTGGAGAATTACCAGAAGAAATAAAATTAGAAGAAAACATAAAAACATTTAAAATTAAATTACGTAAATATGTGATTGATATTTTGTAAATGTATTACTTTAATTATGTATATATATAAGGATTGTATTAGGACATAGATAAATATGTACCTACTTAAAATGTCTCAATAAACAAATAATAATCAATATTACGATTATTCAACAGAAGTATTCCTTTTCTCTGCCATGATGAGAAAAATTCACACGGATAAGAGACATGTTAAGCGAGCTAAATTTTATGACGGTGAGGCAAACCATTCATTTGAATGTACTTATTTTTATACATAAAATGAACATAGGGACGATAATGAACTGAAAAGAAAAATATATTACAAACACGAAATACACGGACACACAAAGTAAATTACACTGCCAATAAGGAATACATCAAGCACGCAGAAATCCCTTATTTACCAGACCGTCCAACTTTATAACAAAATCCCGAATGAAATTACCGAGTTTGAAAATATGAAAGAAGACCAAAATTTCATATGCATTTTTACTCCAAATAATATCAGGAATCACTGGTTACAGTAATTCAAGTACGTCCCTTAACACCCTGAGCATATAATTTCCATGTTTACCTACAGGCGAGAGGGACTAAAAAATGGCGAGAGTTGGACATTCGGCGCACGAGACGATCTCGTTCATTTTTTTTCCGGTGAGTATTTGGCATCTAATTTATGTGTAAAACTTATTGTGAGAATTTGAAACACGGTCAATGTGAACACATTGCCAAAATAATAATTTATGTTAGTTTCAGAGGTACAATGTACATTTATCATATTTTTGTTCAACCCACTCTCCTGCAAATGTTCTGAGCATAGCTTTATTAACTGATTAGTTGACAGTATAGTTTAGATAAAATACTCGTATTACAGTTTGTGAAAGTATACTTTATATTATCTTAATTACAATACATCATCACAAAGCTCCAATAACGGGATCATACGGATTTATTATACTTGGCGTAGCAAGTAGTAAAACAGATATTCTTCAATTTATTGTATAAAATTCTAATAATACGACGATCAATTATAATTGTCTGTCATCTTGTCATCGCGTATGAACTCAAGAGTTTTTGTTTTAATTATCTGCGACGTTGTTACCACGGGTGCCACAATAGTGTGTCATTAATTTGGGTCATTTGGCGGTAAAAAATGGCACGTTCAAAATTTCTGGACATTATCGCAGCCCTCGTGGTGAATTCTGGGTCGATTCATTCTGACAAAACGGGTAAAGAGCAGAACAATGAAACCAGCAATATTTATGTAAATCGGAGTTTTTCGAACACTTTGCATGACCGAAAATGTTCAATTTTAACAAACTTTAAGTATGGTAGACGCCAAACTTTAATACCGGCCTGATGTTGTACAGAAATCGTCGTAATAAGCGAGTTTACGGTAAGAAAAGTGGCATGCCTCCCCGCCCACGCCTTTCTCTTTCGCTTGTAAAATCAATATCAAGTTCAGGCCGAAATTAAAGTTTGGCGTGTACTACACGATGCGCCACCGATAGATGTCAACCGATGTTGTTAAGTCGTTTTTCTTCTTTCTTTATATAGAGGTGACTTTACTATACTCTAAGTCTAAACTCTAAACGGTTCGAAAAAAATTACCTTTTTCAACACACTCTAGTAGACCCTACCTATGTATTATATTAACTTTTTCTATAATGATTTTTTTTTAATACGGTGGCGATGGTGACGTATTAGTAATTAGTTAATTAGATAACGATAATGACGAATATTTTCTAGCTGTTTCATTTGCTAGCGATTATGTACTTGATTAAAGTGCAAAATTGCAGGTCGCATAATAAGAAAGTATGCTAAATAACTTAACAGTAAACGAATTTACGTGAAAACAATCGAATCAGAATCATAATGATATGATAATTGGTATATTGTGATGCAAATATATTGACTTTTTTATCACAATTAAGCAATTATAACTGATTCATTTCATTGTCAATGATAAACGTATACGTGTCAATGACATCATTGTAAGTTTGATGATTTATTTTAAAAGCTCTCGGTATCTACTTTAAGTTAATGGGTAGGTACTTATCGGAAATTTTCTTAAAGTGGAAAAAACAAAAGTGTGCAAGCAATTAAAAAAATATGAAATGTGTACGCTATTCAAATCTTTAAAGGCGGTAAACTATAAGGCGCTCCGCCCACTGAGGCAACTGAAAACCAACTAAAACCGGCTGTTTTCTCTGTCTTGATTGGTCAAAAAGCTTGTTTAACCATAGAAGAAGAACAATCAGCTGACAGCTCGCAACTAGCAAAGGCCGCCCAGGGCAATCAGCCGTGACAGTCGCAAGATGGTCGCAAGTCACCGCTTGCGTTACCATTGACAACGGGGTTTTGTGTGATTGTGTAGTGTGCGGGCCATCACATTGTCATACAAAGACAGTTGGCAGTTGAGAGTTTTCAGTTGCCTGAGTGGGCGGAGGCGCTTAGGCTCTCATGACAAACACGAAAATTGATAAGAATTTTATATTTATATCATCGTGGCATCAGTGGCGGATACAGAAAAAAATCAAGGGGGGGCGCAAAAAAAACTGACTGCCTGGCAGTGACTCTGCTTCCCTTTTATATGTAGCTCGGTTGTTTCGAGAACATTCGGTGCCAGAATGTTCCGCTTCCAGACTTTTATGGAGTGTGAACAAATACAAACAGTAGAATATTCGCGACTTTTCTCGAACAAATGCCAGACAGAATAATCTAGATCACTAAAATATGGCCGCGACTTTTCTCGTAGGTTAGCTATCTGTGTGCTAGACATAAACGTAAAAAATACGATGCGGACTACATAGGAGAGTACAATTAGTCGATAACTCGCCTCAGTGTCGACTGACGAAAGCGTGCGGGCTGGTGGCTCCGCAAGGGGTAGGGGGGAGTGTATGTATTCGCTACTGCGTGGCATTAAAAATGTACATATGAGTTGTTTCAAATGACGTTCGATAAATTCTTATTTATGTATTCGAATTATTTTTCCGACATTTTTATCGATCTCATGCTGAAACTTTTAAGATTTACCATTATTATCATACATTAATGATCATATTTCCAATTTTCTTGCAAAAGACAGCGGTTAAACATTGCCAAAAGTAAGATTAAGATTCCATTCCAAATAGAGACCGTTTTTATCTTCTTTAATGATTAAATTAATTAACATCAGGTCACCCGACAGAACATTCAGGGGTGCCTTAACTTAATGGAAGAGGTGGCAGAGGAAAATGCAGAAAATTCAAAGCATATTATAGTTTCTCCTGAGTTTTTTCAAGCTATGACAATATGTTTGATGTTCATCAACCCTAAGAGGGTATTACCAGAGAATCCCGGAAATTAGTCCTTTTTAAATCAAATGCTAGACGTATTTTCTCTTTTTTACAAAAAAACGTTAATTGATTTTGAAGGATTGTTATTTTATCTGATACACACAGTTTTAAAATTTATAAAAACTAAGTGCATTTTTAATATACCTAGGATATACCGTTGGTCGTTGACAGATTTGTTCAATTTTCAAACGATAGTTTCTATTAAACAACACAAATTTCAAATCATATAATCATACAACAAAATAAATCAATACATAATCTAGTCAACACAGTTTTCAGAATTTTAATTTTAGTTAAATTAAAATCATTAAAAAATAAATCCGAGAACGTGTTTTGTGGCAAAACTGCCCAGTTTTTCTAATTATTTAAGGTCTTACAAACCAAAATATTTAAAAAAAATTTTACACACTTAATTTGTTTAGACATTATTGAAAAATCATAAATACTTATGATCAAAAAATACTACGTAGAAATACACGATATTTATTAATGTATCATCGTGCGTTTTAAGCATTTTTATTGCTTACTTGAATGTAGGTAAATACTAAAGCAAGTTTTGAATGAAATAATTCGATATTAATTTTTTTCATTGGTACCTCTCTGTACAGTTGCAAGCATTTTTAAACTTTTATTCTCAGCCGCTGGTCAATCGTTATAATCGACACCATACGAAGTTACATGATTATTACAACTTATTGAATATATCGAATGCTGTTATTTACAATTTCACACGAAACAACCACGAATCTAGTACATTTATCACACTGTCTCATTACACGCCTAAAATTCCATAACATAAATAAGCGTGTTATGATTGCGTGTATCAAATCAAATTGCCCATAATCGCACATTAAAAAGCGATGCCTCAAAAATATTGATATGGGTGATTATTTAAAAAAAAAACATCAATGGACCTAATTTAAGTCCATATTTCCCAACTTTAATGTACACTTTGTTTCGCCTCAAGAATATTTTATAACCCTGCTTCGATGGAAACGGTACTCAATTTTACCGGAGGTAAATTAATTAATTGGAAGGAAGTAAGTCATACACAAAATTACATATTGGTGGTTTGATTTTTTCGGGGAAGGACAGATATTTTGATTGAACGCATTGTACTTTCTACGTTTTTACATACCTACACTCCATTATAATTGGAATCGTTTCATAAACATACGAAGTATTTAAATTAAAAATTAAGCATACGCTGCAATAACCGTTGGTAAAAAAATAAAAATAATAATTGAGTAGGAGGAATCTCATTCTACTTACTTGTTTCGTAAAACGATAATAATGAAATATCTAGTTAAGACGATACTTGCCTTGTACCTGTAGTTAGGCTGGTAATACTTTCGTACCTAGGATGTATTTATTAACATACTATTCTATTCATTAATTCCCGGAGACCACACATAATGATTAAATTTAAAATCTAATTAACACAATTTCAGAGGCAAGTATAGGTACCGCCGGCCGGGAACATTTTATTGGATAACCTACACCCCTATACCATGCATAAATATGTCACCACCAGTGGTTCACGGGGTGAGGTTTTTCTAGGTCTTGGCGGTAGATGCGATTGTCCACCTACTGATGTGGTGGGCCGGAACGGGAGAGACTGGTTGAGGGTAATCTAACCTAGACCTCTTCATCTGAACTCTCTCAACACATCGCCTTGCATCGCAGTGGATGGGATGGATTCATGCGTCCGTCACTCCTGGAACATTGACCTCCAAATTCCTATCCACCTCTCATACATTTTTCCTTCCCAGAATATCCTGTCCTTACTTTCCCTAAAATACCCTCCACACAGCATCCCCAAAGATGACATCGGCCTTCTATGAAGCTAATATAAAAAAGATTTCTACTATTAATTAAGAATGAAATGATGGTTCGTCTAATTAATTTACTAAGCTGGTAGATTTTTTATGGAAAACCTACTTCAAAAGCGTTCTTAGTAATAAATCAAAAAAAGAAGTTTTACCAGGTAGTTGATTTAAAATCTTATGAAGCGTATAATGTAAATATACACGTGTAATCAAAATTATAAACGACCTACGCCTTTAAAAAAACACGTTTCGGAAAACGGAGCCATATTGAAAAATTGGATCCGAAAAACACGACTTGAGCATCTTATGACCTTGACCTAATTTTTGAAGTTTGAACCCAACAAAACGGGTTTGAACTTCCAACCTTTGTGTCCGAATGCAAGAATGACAACAACTTCCACCTTACAATTTTCCTAAACAAAATTGATGGCGTTTTTTGATAGATACTATTCATTTATTATTTCAAGATGGAAATTATTTTGTCACGATTTCATCGTATCAAAAGATTGAACACGAAAAATAATTATAATTTCAGCACTTCTAACGGACGGCTGACCAAATTTGCCCTGCTACCTCCTTAAGAAAAACAATTTCAACATACAATTTTTTTTTAAATTATTTGTGGTTTCGTCTACTAAAGGCGATCTTGGCCTTGTTTGTGTTTTTATCCCCCAATGATGGTAAAATTTTATTGCCATGTTTTGTGTATAAATTGTAATAATTAATTATTACAATTTATCAAATTAATGGGGGTTGAATGAATACCTAGAATAGAGGGAATACTGGCAGGGAGTTCAATTTACAGTTTTATCAAATCAAGCATGAACTTTAGAAATTGGTCATTGGTCAACCACAATCACAAATCACAAAAAGGGTAACATACTATGTGGAAGAGGTGGCTAAGACAAAAAGTGTGACTTAGCCACTAGGGGTTATGGAGGAAACATAGTTTTTAACATGGTAGTGTATTTATGGAATCAGGGCTAGACAGGAGTATAATGTCGAATTCATGAGACTGATGACTCTTTGTTAAAGATGATATTTTCCATTAAAAATTCAGTTATTTTTGTCTTATAAAAAATATATATATTAATGACAGGTATTGTTTAACACTTAATTCCATAACTAATAAAAATAGTTAACGTAAACATAATGAATTAACATGTGTACATATCATTGAAATGATAACATTCTATGTTATTTATTGTTTTTGTGTTTAATTCGTAAAACTTCATGAAATATATTTTTTAAATTTAATTTAATAATGTTTATTATTAAGTTCTGCAAGTGTTTTTAGTTTTTATTATTTAGGCCATTTTCAAATAGTTTGATAACATTCTAATTTAAAGGAAACAGGAGGCAACAACATTCAATATCTTAGTTATTTTGTTAATTATTAATATTTTCCATGGATGGTTTTTTGTTAATTCTGTTATTATTTTACCGTAATAAGGAATTTGAACACAGTTAAATTTTTTTTCCAACATCCACTGTCAAACTTAAATGTAAGTATTTTATTTAAAGTCAGTTTGTCATCATAAAAAAAAGATTAGTTACTCGTGATAAAAAAAAATGTTGAATTGAAAAACGAACGTAATCCAACCAGAAAGAGAAGGGGGGGGGGGCGTGTGACGTAATCTTTACTCTGAACGATACCCCACACTAGTCAATATGGCATTTTGTGTGGAGAAATTTTTTATTCTTCAATAAGGTATATGTTAGAATTTTTGTTTATCCCTTTACTTATTTATATTTTTTAATGTCAAGATTTCATTCGATTTTCCTCAAACACACACAAAAATATGGGATAAAATCTCTGAACTATATTGCCTATACACTATATAATTCGCTTCCAGATATGTACAAAATCATCCAGCATAATAAAAAATTGCAAAGCAATGCTGAAAAGAATATTTTTAACTACATTTAAAAATGAAAATATGTAATTGTCTTGTCATTTTTTGTTCTATATTATATACTCGTATAATTTTTTTCTTTCTTTACTTGTTTTCTCTTGTTGTTTGTTCTAATTAACCGGTCTTTATTTTTATTTTTATGCTGTAATGAATGTAAAACTTATATTATGATATAAAAAAACTTACTATTGTAACTACTACCTCCTACGAATTGTAAGTTCCTCCTGTCCTAATATGAGTTTTGTAACTCATCGGGATTGCTCTACCAAGAAATAAAAACAATAAAAAATAAAATAAAATACACTAAAATTAAATTTTAACGTTAGAATTTTTGTTTATCCTGCCAAAACAAAGCCCCTCATGGTATTATCGATATACCTACATAGCTCACAACCTGACTGGTCAGCAAGGTTAACCCATTGTCATTACGTCCATTTTAAATGAGCTCCTACTTATTCATTTTTACGAAACAGTTTTGGGATGTAGGCGATTTTGGTCGCGGTAGAGCTTGAATTTAACGAAACCTTCTCAAATGTCAGGATATATTACGAATTATTATTGTATCGTACCGATGTGTAAAACGTTATGAAGCAATTTATGGCCGTTCCAAGGAGTTTTACGTAAAAAATGGTAGATGCAATCTTGATACTATAAGGTCAGATTTCTAGTATATTATTTGTTTTGTCATATACAAAGGTTTTGGGTTTTAATGGATACTTATGAAGATCACAGTCCCCTAATTAATTTAAGTTAAAACAATTGATAAAACTAAAAAGACAAACACAAATCATCTCAGAACCTCAGATCAGCATACAAAAAACTGTATGGCAAGCTTTTCCTCTTATTTGCAAAGTATATTTAACATAAAGAGATCTTTAGTTATTATATTGTACAAACATAACACAGAATAGGTACATATGACGTCAGATTTAAGGAACTTGCGTCATTGATCCCCTCGGCACCGGTGCATAGTAGGGAAACACGCCCAACATATGTACATGGTTGATATTTTTCACATGAGAACGGGTCGCTTCTACGACTCGTTCTTGAGTTGAGTTGAGTCGGCTGTGGAGCGATTTGCTGGCTTCTATGTTTCTTCCCTCCTACAACATGGGTCCCTTCAAGACCCATGTTCACACCTCCCTCTCCTTAAAAACATCCTCCACATAGCATCTTCAAATATGACATAAGCCCCGAGGAAAATTATTTTCCACAGTGCCCCCTGTGTGGAGTTAATTGTAAAAAAAAACATTCTACCAATCATGGAGCATTTATAGTAAAGTAGGTTTAAATCAATTTTCAAGAACGATTCATTAAATCTGGGAGTAAAAATTTAGAAATATATTTTTACATTCAGAATCGTTGTTTTGGTCAACATGAACATATTTAAGTCAAAATATTGTTTACTCAAATTCCCGAATGCCAAAACCTAACTTTAAAATAATGTTGAAAAAACATCAACGCTTGTTCAAGCAAGAAACTTGTTGAACTCGCTGGCTGTAATTAATGGAACAACAATGGATACAATAATAAATCATTTTAACATTCCATTAAATATGACATATTTTTAATCTTGATGTATTACTTACCAACCGATAGTTTGTCGTTATAATGAAAAAGTTGTTCTCGTTTTAACATAGAAGCTTCATATAAATTTAACTTCCGTTCTAGATGTAGGTCGATACTTTATCTTTATCCATTTTAAAAGCTTTATGTGCCCAACGATTATTCTGAATATCAATCGTCGATGAAAATTAAATTTTCTGATTATTCAGGAAACACATAAAGTTAAACAAGCAATGAAAGTGTATAGATTTAGTTTGTCAAGTGCTGGTCATCCTTCTCCGGTAAGTGATGTGAAATAAGTAGGTTCAAGTGACACTTGAGGAGCAATGTAAGTAATTTCACACCATAATTCTATTTAGGAGTATTTGTCAGTCAGAAGATTTTACCATTAAATAAATAACATTAAAATGGTTTGCACATATACATTTTATAAAACCAATACAATGCGACCTACTTGATGACCTACATGGTGGGATGGAGAGATCCTTGGCTCTGGGTCTGAAGGTCTCCGGTTAAAACCCCGATGAGGGCAAATAATTTTAACAGTCATATTATATGTATCAAAAGAACGGCCTTCGTGGTCGAGGGATAAAACTCTCGACTAATAATCGG
Organism: Limnephilus auricula; assembly: GCA_951813805.1. NCBI lineage: Eukaryota > Metazoa > Arthropoda > Insecta > Trichoptera > Limnephilidae > Limnephilus > Limnephilus auricula. The sequence continues at coordinate 16,798,456 of OX638388.1, read as the reverse complement.
AAGGTCGAGGGTTCAAATTCCGGGGTGGGCAAATAAATTTTATTTGATTAATTTATGTTATTTCACATATATATTATATTTATATATATTTGCGGCACGTTTCAGAGTGGAAGATACTTCCAGTATCACCTTGGTGTTAGACCACCATTCAGAATTGAAACGTTGCTTGAAATTAATTCAGCTATATTTGATGACTTGGTATGAATAGCTAGATACTTCTCCACCTTACTTTTCCCCTACTCCTTCACCCTCACAAAGATAATATTAACAACTCTTAAACGAAATATGTGAAACAGAAAAGAAAAAAAAAATATAGGAACTGAACCCAGGACCTCAGCCTTGGCAGGACTTTGCTCTGATCACTAAGCTAAATCGATCCTATTAACTTCGGACGTGTTTTTTTATTGATTAGGTCCTCACAGGAGGCCCTGAGGAAAATAATTTTCCTCATTTTCCTATGTCATCTTTGGGGATGCTGTGTGGAGGGTATTTTTAAGGAAAGGAAGGAGATGAAGTTCAGGGTAGAAAAAAGGTATGAGGGTTGGGTAGGAAAAATTTACATGTAATATATATATTATATATCCTATGATATCCTTTTAATAGGCGGTGCTACATTTTTTTGTGTGGTTAGTATGAATAAAATGTGTCTGTTTATATAATTTATGTGTGTAATTTTATAATGTCATTTTTCGAGTTTAGGAAACTACCTAACATCCATTTTTTTGTCTTTCGAATGGCGATGATCCTGCACGATCATTTTCGATATTTCACGAGTCTGCGCTAGTACGTAACAATTGTGAAAGATATATAATATATTTATGAACGCTAAACTAATGTATTAAGGTTAACGTGGAACGCTAAAATAAACACAATGGATCTCTGAGAATCGTACTTAATATTTGATAACAAATAGAGGCTTATCTTCTATTACCTAATGTACCTACTTAGTGTCTGTATAATGTCAACAACAAAAAATTACTAAGTATTTGAGCTAAGATAAAACTCCTTTCGTCAAAGATTTGCGAGGAGTGGTGAAAAATTTAACGTTTGCGAATATTAAGCAGAACAAAAATCATTTAAATGTAATTAACAAAGGAAAATGCCATTAATTATTTGCCTATTGAAAGTATACATATGCATAACATGCGAGCATGCATGAAACACCTTCAAAGAATACATATGCATAACGTGCGAGCTTGCATGAAGCACCTTCAACGTATACATATGAATAAAGTACAAGTTTGCATGAAACACCTTCAAACAGTGCTTATAAACCCCTAGATAAGTTTTCTATTTTACAAGCCCGGTCAGATGTTTACAAACCTATACCATTTCGTTCTCATTATGACGACTGTAATAGAGAAATTTTTGTTTATGTAAATTCATTTAAAAAATCTGTACCATTTCCGTCTCATGGTAATGACTGTAATAGAGTATTAAAAAAAGAGTAGTTTTTGTTTGTGCACATTCATTTACAAAACCAATATCATTTCAGTCTCATGATGACGACTGTAATAGAGAAACTTTTGTTTGTGCGAATTCATTTACCAAACCTATACCATTTCAGTCATGATGACGACTGTAATAGAGAAAATTTTGTTTGTGCGAATTCATTTACTATACCAGGTGTGCTAGCACGGTCGCTCGATATGAAGTTACCGACCGATTGTCGGTAACTTCTCATCGTTCCCTAGGACAACTGCAGATCTCAAACGTACAAACGACAGTTGATATCGAATATATTAAGGACACTTAGTCATTGTGAACTGTCACCTATTCGTTTGCGATCTTCAGTTGTCGTAGGGAACGATGAGAAGTTACCGATAGTTATCCTATCGATCGTTATAGAGCAAGCGTGCTAGGGCCTCAGATCAGTCATGATGACGACTGTAATAGAGAAACTTTTGTTTGTGCGAATTCATTTACCAAACCTATACCATTTCAGTCATGATGACGACTGTAATAGAGAAACTTTTGTTTGTGCGAATTCATTTACCAAACCTCCATTTCAGTCATGATGACGACTGTAATAGAGAAACTTTTGTTTGTGCGAATTCATTTACCCAACCAATACCATTTCAGTCATGATGACGAACTGTAATAGAGAAACTTTTGTTTGTGCGAATTCATTTACCAAACCTATACCATTTCAGTCATGATGACGACTGTAATAGAGAAACTTTTGTTTGTGCGAATTCATTTACCAAACCTATACCATTTAAGTCATGATTACGACTATAATAGATCTTAGGTTTTGAGTTGAATATGCAGAAAAATTTTATGTACCTATTTCATTACATTATTGGATGAAACAATGAAATCCATAAGCAGTACATTAACTGAGTTAATTAATTACAAAACCACTGGAGTTCAATTTACTTTATAGGATAAATTAAAATATATTCATAAATTGAAAGTGGACTCCAGTGGTTTATCCTTTAAGGTACAGAGATTAGGTTGTTTTTGTGCAAAATCAGAATGCGAAGCCTATACCATTTCAGCAATGGTGACGAGACAACTATAATACATTAGATTTTGTTTGTGCAAAACTTACCTAACCTTGCCTATAGATTGCATTATATTATACTTTGTTATCATAATGTATCTTCCAATCTCATTAACTAAAAATTTAAATAAACTTAAATTAAATGGTGTAGGCATATGTGTCAAAATCTGTTTACGTTTCCGCAATGAAGACAATATTTCACAGAATTAATTGACTTGCCAAATACTCGAATAATACCTACTTAAATGACAACACATATTTTATTCAAATACTGACCTCACACTAGGTCATAGACACGTGTGAAAATGTCGAATAGTTAAATGCATGTTTGAAATTAAGGTTTGGTAATATTATCACGCCAAATTTCCCAATATCGCCGGCGTTTTAGGAAAATTTGACCTAAAGAAATGTTAAATCTGCTAACCTTAGATTGTGTAATCATTAGAGGCCCTAAGATCAGAACAATATCGATTACCAAACTTATGAATACTAATATACCAGTTTGTGTGTAACTTAACCCGAAAAGAAAGAGACCTTTAGTAAAATCGAGTTAAAACATTGATAAACATGATCTTACACATGTTTTAAACAGCAAAAATTTAGTCCCTAACCCCATTTTTAACCATTTTTGAAATAAGCAATTTTTAGAATTTAGAAAAAGGTCATGATTTTGTACGTGATTATTATCAGCATTTATTTTTATTTTACTGCAATGAAATCAAGCACGAACATGACAAAACTACTAAGATAGGTTGGGAATAAACATGAATTATTTTAGCAATGATATATAATAATAATAATAATAAGTTCTTTATTCCAGAATGTGGGGAGGTGAGTGAAATCCCACACATCCCATAGATAGTATATGTACATATAATATTGAAAAGCATACATATTTTATAGATATGAAACGTAAAAAAGATATAAAAATAAAAGTAAAGTAAAAGTAAAAATCAAAATCAAAAAGTAAAAAAGATGTAAAAATAAAAGTAAAGTATATATGCTTAATGGGTGTTATACTTACCCTGAAAAATATATGCAAAATTAATAATAAGTAGTTTGCAGAATTTAATTAATTGATTGTAAAACAACAAAAAAACAAATTAGGTATGTAGATACTAGATACTAGGTACCTACTTACAAATGTATGTAAACCATGCAGTAATAATTTCATCAATTTTAAATTGATACCCGTACTTGTTTCTTTCAAGTACCTACGGCTGTTAAATGTCATTATGTAATATTTACGAAAATGATGACGCGATCTCAAGGTGGAAAAAATTTACTTGCCAAAATAACTATTGGTAATGCCTGGAGTATAATACCTTGAAAACACTGCAATCAAGGATGGGACACAAGAAGGGGTATCATTGAAGACATCCAAACTTCAAAGGAAATAGGGAAGAAAATAAAGTTAGAATTGTGTATATTATTCATATTATAAATTATGTAAGTACTGTATCGTGGCGTAATTACTACAAATAGTTAACTCTAAAATCAGCTTTGTTGGAATATTGAATAATAAGGTGGTGATCAATCCGATAAATCAGCTGTTGTACATTTATACTGATAAGTATGATTATATCATATTGATGTGTTGGGAACGGTAATATTTGTATTTTGGAAATATTTTTTTTACAGAGAAAACTCACAAGAGTCCCAACTGCACCCTTTCTGGAGCCAGTGAGACTATGGCATCCCCAATTGGAGTATGTAGTGAGGCTGAAGGTAAGTGGGGAAGGGAAGGAGATGGGGAAGAGGAAGGTGGGAAAGTACCTGGCTATTCAGATCTAGTCACTAAACACGGCTAAAGCCATTATTAAGCAACGTTTCAATTCTGAATGATGGTCTGACACCAGGGCGATACTGAGAGTATATTCCACTCCGGAACGTGCCGCAAATATACATATATTATTTTTATTAATTAATTGTGAAATAACACAAATTAATCAAATAAAATTTATTGGCGCACTATATAAATATGATATTGACTAATTAATCATTTTTTGATGTATTTATTTACAAAAATGGATGTATACAAAAATGCAACGAAAGCAACAACAATTCCAAAATAATGTTAGTGCTACGACCAGCTAAGTCTAATTGCCAAATTGAAACATGGAAAAAACACTTGTGGTAACTGGTAACTAGAGTAATCAAATTGTAGAATTAAAAGATACCTTTTTTGGAGATACCCACAAAAAACATATTCTAATAAATTGACGATTTTAATGCTTAACAACTTTTCTGTTTGTGGCATTCGTATACGAGGAAATAAAGTTACGCTTTTAGTGTGTTAGGGTCGAAATACGTAGAACGCGGGTTTCGGATTTCAGATTACCGGCGCTAAACGCCCGAGTCCGCCGGCGACATTTTGTACCGAGTTCTGGATATCGGAACCTGGCTTCACTGTGTGCTGTGTCGTAAGTTTACATACAAACATTTATGTCGGTGCGCCTGCGTCTATCGGCCGCCCACGCGCCGAATCGGAAACGCGCGTTCTGTGTTTCGACCCTTAAAAAAACGCTGATTTCCAAGTTACCTATTTGTAATAATTACCACGCGATATTACCTACAACAAATAATCGATTTCACATGCAGCAATATCTATTGGTTTATACGAATTTTGACTAATAGTTTTATATTCGATCAATAATCAGTTATAGATCAATCGATATGCTAAGGTATAGACATAAAACTTCTGACCCTGTTTTGTTAACGAATTTACATGATGATTTTGTCAAAATCGGGGGAAGTTGAGTGAAAAATATTTTGACTTATAAAAAATATGTTCATGTACCTACCTAGATGACATGCAATCTTAAATACCAGTTTATTTTTTAAATTCCTTTTCATAATTAAATTAATTCTACAAGTTTCAATTTTATTAAAGCACGGCAAAACGCCCGGTAAGAGGCGAGAGAGTGTGTGACGTAATAAATTTAAAAGGTTGTAGTAGTTAGATATTAACTAGTACTAAACAATTCAGTTACGGGAATTTCGAAAACAGTGCATTTCAATGGTTATTTTTTCAATTTAAAAACATGAAATGTCATTTTTCACCGACCGCTTTATTAGGAACTATTGCAAGTTTCGGTTAAAATGACATTTCGTGTTTTTAAATTGAAAAATAACCATTAAAATCCACCGTCTTCGAAATTCCGGTAACTGAATAGATTAGTACTAGTTAATATCTTACTACTACAACTTTTTAAATTTATTTTTTTCATCCATATTAAGAGTGTCCCAGTTTTGTAAATATTGTCCATTATTTTTCATACAAACAAGGGAACAGATGACGTCACACAATCTTCCGCCTCTTGCCGGGAATTTTCATGGGCTTAATAAAATTCAAACTTGAAGAATTAATTAAATTACGAAAACGAACTTTAAAAAAAATAAATTAGTAGGTATTTAAGTTTGCATGTGAACATTGATAAAAAAATAATTTTAAAAAATGACTCAACTTCCTTATTCTAAATTCTAATATTCATAGCTCTCGGCGCACCGAGAACTATTCCGCCATGTCGGAACGAAATGAGCAAACTTGTTTGATACGTAAATTTCTTAAATCGTTTTTTCAATCTTATTCTTACGTAAGTTAGTAGTAAGTAGTACATTGTTTACTTCGCACGTGCCATGTCCATTGGATACTGGATTAATGTCAAATAATTCTAGTGTTTAAACTCGATTTATTACCCCATTACTGAAGTATATGTCTACGAAGATCCGCTTATTGTTTTTTAAGGAAGTTTTCCTCATTTCAATGAAAACGTTAATATGTGCCTACGTAAATATCCTTGTAATTCTTTTACATTCATTTTTTACTGAAAATATTATATATATAGGAATTCTGATAATTATTATATTCTAGAGTCAAGTAAGCCTCCAGAAAAAAACATTTTGAAATATTTATTTTATATTTCTTTTAATTTTTGTTGTAAATGTCGACGATCAAATAGCACGTTTTTGTAGGTACAGTCATATTATCTAAGCTAAATAATACTGATTTAAAGTGAGTTTGCCGATGTATATATATATATTTTTTTCAAACACTTTATATTTCTTTGTTTCATTTCACCTAATCAAACTAACGTGCGTTTCTTGGAAAGTAATTCCCCTCAGGGCCTATGTAATCTTTAGGGAGAAAGAAGAGGAAGTTCTGGGAAGGAAAGAGATATGAGGGGTGGGAAGGAATCTGGGGGTCAGAGTTTCCAGGAGTGACGGACGTATGAATCTATCCATCGCACTGCGGTGCAAGGCTAAGTTCAAAAAGCCTCCCTCAACCAGTCTCTCCCGATCCAACGCCGAGACCCGGAAAAAAATTATCCCATGAACCCGGACACCCCTGCTAAGTCACCAAACTTTGGTTGACCGGGGTATTGGTAATCCAATAGACGGTTCCTGGGGCGGCGGAACCCATACCCGCCTCACAAACGGGAAATGTTTTTAAATTCGAAAGTAATTTATTGACACATTTCCTTGAGAATGTGCCACATGCATATAAAAAATCCGATTAATAATAAAGTGAAATTGATTGTAAACGGTACTGACCCACCACGAAAATTTATGTTCAAATGTTTAAAATGCATAAAAGAAATTCGAGATAGAGAGAATTCAAATTAATCAAATTGATTACCGGTATTCACTAAATTAATACATAGATAGCAAGTTGTTCTCGAATTGGGACTTCACCCATTAGTTGGGTGCGATGCTAGTCGCATGGCGTGTAGCCTGTAATACCTCCAGTAATTATTGTTAATTTATTACCAAATTAAAATAAACGATTACCAGATAATAAACGTGTATTATATGTACATCCGTGAAGCATGTACTGAAATCTCTCAATATTGTATAAAATTTCTCCGACAAAAATGTTCAAATTATCATCGAACTTTATTAAATCTAACATGCTTAATTCCCGGACGAATTTCCATATTCCATGACACTTTATCCCCCGACATTATATCCCCCGGCATACTTATATACAATACGCAGCTGTTTAGGGCAAACACGGTATACCTAAACACACACAATATAACTAAGTATCCCCGAAGGGGTGTGTGGAGAGAATGTACCGCCGAACAAAAAAAAGCATAAAACATATAGTCTGTCAAAATAGAGTAGAAAACATAGGAGGGCGCCACTGTTCTTCAAATGGCAATGCTAAAATTTTAACACACGTTGGAAATGTAAAACTGTGTAACCTACAATTTTGTAAAAAAAACAGAAACACATAAAAGTGGAAAAAATAGTTTTTCATTGCAATATAGATACTCACTGATCTCAAAATTAGAATTGTATATATGTATTGTATACGTTTGTAATTTTGTGCAATATTGTAGTAAAATAAAAATCAGTTTAGAATTTGCTCACATTTATTTAATACTTGCTGAAGTACCCAGCGTTGCCCGGGCTTTAGATCATCCCTCTAAAAAATATACCTTATGACGAATAGCACTGATGTCAAAACTATCTATAGCTTTCGGAATGCGACCCTTTTTTATTTTGCCTGTAGTTTCGAATTTTTACCCCCATTTTTTCGCTCTTCTTGACAATTCGCCTGATTGTACTTTCTGAATTACCTGTGAAAAAAAATGCAACCATGATAGCTAACATTATTGTATATCTACGTAAATAATAAAAAAAAAATCTTCCGCATTCAGCCGAGTAACTGGCCAACCTCTTACTCCGCCCCTAACTGTCAAACACCTACTATTTTTTTTTATATTTTTGTAGAAAAAAAACATTAAAAAAAATGTCACCGGAGACCAAAATTTGATTTACATAATGTCAGGAATCACTGATTAAAGTAAGTCAAGTACTTACTTTAACGCTCTGTATACTGTATATGTGTATATACCAGCGTATTAGAACTAAACACAGCAAATAAATTCATTTGGTGTCCAGTGTCCATACCAACTTATTATTTGGAGGTATTTTGAAATCGATTTTAGGTTTGGTAAATAAATAATGCAAAAAATATAATTTTATAATAAATATAATTTCGGGGGGCCAACTGTCAGGGGATCAACTGTCGGTTCACCCAAATCGGAATATCCCCCGTTGTGACTTTTTGTACACATCAGAATCTATTTAATTACTGCCCAAAGCTGTTCCGTTCGGATATTGAATTCTATACTTCATGAAAATAAAATATAAAATTAATTTATTGTTTCTAATTATTAATCCATCGTATTGTAAAATTATCTCATAATCAATCGTCAAAAGAGAGGTGGAGCTCGTTTCTGTTTATGAGATAAGTAGGTACTAATTTAGCTGGAATTAGGATTTTAACATCAGGCCAAGGAATGTTTTTTCATTTATTAATTTATAAATATTTAAGAAAATTTTTAACCATTTATAAACAAATTCAGGTAGAAACGGGCTTTTACAGACACTAAAACAAATAACAGAAGATTTGTACAACCAAATAAAGTTTTTTTTATACCAAATGAAAAAAATATTTAGTTTTAAACCACTTTTTTTTTAATTAATATTTGCGGTTTCAATTGCACTCAATCTTCATCAGGATCTCAATCTTCATCAGTTTATATTTTATTGTCCCGGTGAAGGTTGAGTGCAATCGAAACCGGTCGACAAATATAAATAAAAACAAAGTGGTTTAAAACTAAGTATTTGTTTCATTTGGTATAATGTCAAGCCACAAAATGTTTGCTTTCTTCGATAATTTTATTTTTATTTTATTTTTCCTGTATAATATCCTGGCAATGCCGGAGACTTCAGGTAGTACTATTATATTATTTGATAATAACATATAATAGACAAACGGAAGCTATTGAAAACAAGATGAAAATTAGTCCGACAAGTAGTGCATCCTGTAGCATACAACGCGTACTCTTACCAAATTTAGTTCATCCCAAACATAATTATCTTATCTAGCCTAATTAATGCATCCAAAAACATTGTAAGAGTAATCAAAGCAGATTGACTGGAAATTCAGCGAATAATTATTGCTTTTTTTCTATTTTTGACAGGAAGGCATTCGAAAAATATCGAGAAGGTAGTATTTCCGAACAATCGAAATATAAATAAATATACAAATCGACGAATATGTTTATTCAGTCGGGGGCGTCGTCGCACATTTTTATTTTTTTAAATTTTTCTTTATTATACGACCACCACGCTAGGCACATGCCCGTGTTGTGGTGGTCATTATTCTGTAATTCGTCGCAGAACATAGTTATACGGGGCACGCATTTACACTGCTATATTTATGTGAGTTTGAAGGTGTACGAAATCAGGTTATTTGTGTTCTTATCAATGAATAAAAGTTTTTTTAATTCTTCAGGCTTAGGTTCAAAGTAAAGTTTTTTTACCAAACTTTTTTTTAAATTTTTTGTTTTTAATGGTGTAGAAATAAAAAAACTTCACGATTCTTCACTCCAATTTTAAAAGGATATTATTGTCGTGTCTATTTTGTTCTCATTATTAATAAAATTATCTACCCTATTATGTGTAATTATACGAACTGCTCCCATTATTAAACTGTTATTCCCCACTGTCTGGAAAATTCTATGTATAATCGCTATGTGCGTCAATTGTTTGGGATTCTCGTTTAATGTATTAAGTTATTCCATTATCATTAGAGATTCTTTCACTTTAATGTTTTCACCTAATCAGTTTTCCCAAATAATCATAAACATTATGTTGCAACTGGAAATCACATTGTGTATTTATGTTAAATTCAGTATTTTTATTTTTCAACTAGCATTCATGCATTTATATTATTTATTTTATCATTTGTTTTTTAAGAATATAAATAATAAAATCAATAACATACAATACTTAGCACAAACAAGTTATATTTTCTTTTTGTAAAACTATTTTGAATTATTAACAACAAAAGCATTTTAAAAAATAAAGTCGTATTTCGTATTAACATTAACAACAAAGAACCACCAACTAGTCGAACGTCGAGAGCGATGTCGCACCAAATCATCAAATCCGCCACTGTGCGTCGGACTTTTACCTTTAGACTTTCTGGATTCAAAAATATTTATATGAATAACAGTTTTTTTTCTTAGTTACTATTTTAGCTGCCAGCATAGATACCCAACTAGATATGTATTATCTCGCGGTTTATGGTTCTATTCTTTATATAATTTTTAACCATATATTTGTTTTTTTTTGTGAGAGCATGTCAGAGTATCAAATTTGTTTTGTTTAATATTAAGCTGGGTTCTTTCTTTGTTTTCATACATGTTTTTAAAATTTTCAATGAAAAAACTCTCGTTATTCTCAGTCTTTTTACGGGCAGCGTTTTTCCGCAAATAATTGTTTTTTTCTGTAAATATTTTGTTCGACGCGTCATTCATTTGTGACATGTGACAAATTTTAAGTAGATAATATGTTTCCTTGTTCGACCAAGTTTACTTTGAAAATATGTAACTCCAACTATGTATATCGCAAAATTTCAAATGCATTTTGTAATGTAGACTTTAAATATAGACCTGCCCAAAATAAACTCATGACAAGTTATTCCCGCGTTAAGGAACTAATAAGTACTATAAATAGGGATACAATTTCGTTGTTTGTTTTTGGAGTGTTATGCCGTGTTGCGCTACCTCCTTCTTTAGCCGACGTTTCAGACAGCGTTGCAGTGTCCGAAACGTCGGCTAAAGAAGGAGGTAGCGCAACACGGCATAACACCCCAAAAACAAACAACGAAAATGTTTTTGGCCGTGAAAATCTAAAAACGTATCAGGGATAGCAATATTTAAAAAAAACATCTGGATGGCTATATAGTAACTACTAACTACTGGTTCTAATCCGAAACCTAATTCTGTATCTGATTATTTTCATGTAGGAGATTTTTTACAAAAACGGTGCTCTACAAATTATCCGATCATTTTTATTATTATTATTATTATACATATTTATACCAGGACCCCTAGCACGGTTGATCCATAAGGATTGTATCGATAACTTCATCGTTCTCTAGCATGATTGCAGATCGATAACGATAAAGAATAAAGAACAGTTCACAATGTTCTTAAAATATTCGACGTAAACTGTTCTTTGTATGTTAGCCATCGGCAGTTGTCCTAGGGTACGATGAGAAGTTGCCAAAAGTTATCGATACAATCCTTATTGATCGACCGTACTAGGTTTAGGTCTAAAATTGTCAGAATCGCAATTTTCAATAACACTTTAGATTATACGCGCAATTTGTTTAGAGAATTATTGCGTAAGAATTACATTCCCGCCAGTAAATGTGACGAATTTCTTAGTCCGAAACTAAAAATATGGCTAAATATGTTCTCTGAGAAGATCTATTGTGTAATTAATGCTATGGAAGGAAGTTGCATTTAAATAAAATAAAAACAGGAAATTAATCAACCTAGCATCAAGAAATTCTTATTAATGAGAATGCATAAGTCAGATGATAGTTCCGTATCCGTGTAGGATTAAACACATTTAAATCACACATATTACACAAATAAATCATTCAGAGGGTATTACCCTAAGAGTATGGATATTAGAGAGACGGCATGTGAAGTGTGCCCGCGCGCTCCAAGTGTGCCTTTTCGAGAATTTTAACCATAAGGCTGACATTGGCTGTCACCATGGAAGATGGCTGCTATCGTTAAAATGTCGGAACGTATTAAACGACCAAAAACAGCAGCCAATGTCAGCCATTTAAGTAAAATTCTCGAAAAGGCACACTTGGAGCGCGCGGCCACACTTCACATGCCGTCTCTCTAATATCCATACTCTAAGGTATTACCAGACAATATCGGAAATTAGTCTTATTTAAATCGATTTCTAGACATATTGACACTTTTTTACAAAAAAAATTGATTTTAGGATTGTTATTTTATCTGGTAAACGATTTTTTTTAATTTTGAAAAACTAAGTTTATTTTTAATATACTAAGGTTATACATCGGTCGTTGGCAGATTTGTTCAATTTTCAAACGAAATATTGTATTATACAACATAAATTACAAATGATAAAATCATACAACAAAATAAATAAAATAATAACATAATCTAGTAAAGACATTTTTCAGAATTTTAATTTTAAGTTATATTAAAATCATTAAAAAATAAACCCGAGAACGTGTTTTGTGACGAAAATACCTCAGTTTTTCTGTTTACTTAAGGTCTTACAAACTAAAATATTTCAGATTTTTTTAAATTTTTTGAAAAATCATAAATACTTATGATCAAAAAATACTCACAAGAAGTACACTATATTTAATATCATCATATATCATATCATCGTGCGTTTTGAGCATTTTTATTGCTTACTTGAATGTAGGTATATATTAAAGCAAGTTTTTAATGAAATGAATCGAAATTAAATTTTTAATTTTAAATATTTGATGCGGGAAATAATCGATCTTTCTCATTGGAACTTCCCTGTAGAGTTGCAAGCATTTTTAAACTTTTATTCTCAGCCGCTGGTCAATGGTTCTTGATAAGCAACGTCTTAGACTTAGACAAAAGAAATCATTAATAATTTGTAATATCTTACACTTAATTTTTATCATTTGTAATTGTAATACCTTAAACTTACGTCTTTGAAAATTGGCAAATGAAGCAATGAAGATTATTATTTGTAAATGTGAATCGAATATTATTTATTTAAATTATTTGATAAGACGTTTCCGTTTATTTTTCCTTATTGCAAATCTCACGAAAATATCCTAAATTGTTAAGTAAAGAATAATGATGAAATGTTGAAGATAACGGGTCAACGCTTTCTGGACAGAGTTGTGTCATCTCTAATCGAATATTTCTGCTAATTTTATTTTAGAGGAAAACCCATTCAAAAAGAGGTGTAGAGATCCACATTTATTTGTAAATTAAAACAAAGTGTTGGTAAATTGGCTGTTAAATTATTTTTTAATAAATTCAAAGATCGTAATGTTGTGCTTCGATTTTTTTCTATTTGGTTAATTAGGAGACTGGTACAAAAAACAAGGTGTGCCTCTTTTTGAATTTTTATGAAGTTAATAATATTTATGCACCAACTATTTATTGAAATATTTCGCAAAAAATAAATCTTTGGTACCTAGTTATCAAGATCCAGAACTACGCACAATTGTTTATAATAAATAATATATCTCACACACAATGTTTTCCAAGAAATAAGGAACTATTAAAATACTTAATAATAATAAATGTTATTATTCAAGTTAATCAACTTCCTTTATTAGTAATCATGTAAATATAGTAGCAGTGCAGAATCATTGGAATATCAATGCGCAATGGAAATCGATTGAACGCATTGAACTTTATTCTAGATTTTTTCCATTGTTAAAATAAGGTACGAATATAATTATCAATAAATATGAAACAAACAATATGTATCCGAAAAAAAGAAACACACCTTGTTGCAGAAGACATTAATCTTGTCTGAAATTCCGGATACTCTCTAGATTTTCGATGGTGATCCGAACATCACGTTTTATATCTACTGTTACAAGTCGGGTTTAGAATTCAGCACGTTACATTAAAATAATGATTATAGGTATAATAAGCAGGTAAATCATGAAAAAAGCCGTCTATCCGGTTAGTGTGGGATGTTTGGGAATAGAATTTTATTCAAAGTGTAGACAATTTGTGAATTATCTTTTATAAAATGAGTTTTATGGGACTCCCATAGTCAACAAGCATGTTTTTATACTTTTTAATAAAAAAATTTTTTTAAAGAAAGACATTAATGGGCTGCGAAAAACCTAACAAAATACGAAAAATCCTACCAACATTATAAGTAAAAAATGTTACTTGTGAAATGATGGAGGACGCATTAGGACACGCAGCTACACATTGAGTTTCCATGATGCACAAATAGTGCGTTACGACGTCATTATAAAGATTAGACATTCTTTGTTTTAGCCATAACATCTATTTGAACTGTCGACCGGTTTCGTAACAACCCTTACTTCGGCAGGATAACTGATATAATTGCCCTTTACTAACATGATTTATTATTTATTTATTATTTATTTTTTAATTATTCGGTGGGATAAGGAGGGTAATTTGAGAGCTTTCATGACTTTGAAGAAAAAAAACAAAAAGCTTTTTTTTTAGTTCTTCAAAGGTTTCTTCTGTTCTTTTGGTATATTCATGCATTATTTTCATATTTCAAGTTTTAATCTCTATTTAAACAAAAAAACGTAGGTACTTCGCGAAAGAAACATTCTGGTAGAGTTCTTCTTATAATAATGGATTACAAAATAAAATTATTGCCTTCATTCAAATACAACACAAAAACTTTTTTCTGGAAAACTTCGTAAAAAAAAAACAAAATGCACCAGGTTTAATTTGATAGCATTTTCAACGCAGAATGCTGTAATTTAAACAAAGAAAACTTTTCGTGTTTCAAAATAAGCCTGATAATTGATAATAGTTTAATAGTTTTTGTGAAAAGCGCGTGAAAGACTTTTAAAAAAAACATCTCATAACTCTGGGTACACATAAATGATGTTTATTTAACGAAAAACGATTATCATCAATTGAAGGGCAGAATCATTTTTTCAATAATGTTAAAATAATGCACAGAAAGCTACATAAATGTCATAAATAGTAATAATAACTTACCGGTATAACAACACGACGCCCTTGATGGAAATTTCACATCCATAAATGTT
The DNA here is from genome assembly GCA_951813805.1 of Limnephilus auricula. Lineage (NCBI taxonomy): Eukaryota > Metazoa > Arthropoda > Insecta > Trichoptera > Limnephilidae > Limnephilus > Limnephilus auricula. Next base: position 16,783,325 of record OX638388.1, on the reverse strand, counting down.
TTACGTTAACCAAACCACTGCATTAAGTTCGAATTATATTTAACTATATTTATTTTGCACCCAACACACGAGTCTCAAACCACTTTAATACAAGAGGAGAAAAACAAATCTGACCAGCGTTTAATATGATGCGTTCGCGAAGCTCGCCGCAGTGCAACGCAAAATCAAATGTCACATTAAAAAAGCGGCAAGAATTTTATAGTAGGCTGTGAACAGCAGCGCTCTGGCGGACAGGTAGTGAACTAACATAGAACCACATAGTGGCGGCAAAAGAAAACCCCACAACAAAACTGGCAATTAAATTTTAAAGTTTTATTTTTTTAGTTAATTAAATTAATCTTTTCAGATATGTTATTTATTTTATTTTATAGCATTTGTTGCATAATATTTTCTTGACTAATTGTTACTCGTGAAAAATCACCGAATACAATCTGACTTGTCATATAAACATCAGACTTTGGAATTTCACAAGTTACAGTGCTTGGACCAATTATTTTTACCATATATGTTAACGAAATTTTTTTTTCAACCACTACATGGCCAAATTACTTCATATGCCGACGATACAGTTCTAATAATAAGCGAAAAAACTTGGGAAAACGTAATATAAAGGTACTGAATTTCTTCGACAATAATTTACTATCACTAAATAGTGATAAAACATATGTAATTTCTTTTGCTATACACACAAATGATACCCCTAAAAACTTTGACATTATTATTCATGACAACTCTAAAACACATAATAAAAATGATTGTTTTCAAAACTGCTCAATACTGAAAACCACAAATACAATCAAATGTGTAGGAGTAATTGTCGACAAAAAATTTAAATGTAAGGAACAAATATGTCAAGTTGTAAAAAAAAGTAGAAAATTGATATATTTTTTAAGAATCAGAAATATTCTGTCGATAAAAATCTATATTTGATCTACTATGCCTTAGTTCAATCTACTCTACAATACGATATCATTAGTTGGGGATCCGCATATAAATGTTACCTTCTTCCAATAGAAATTGTGCAAAAAACAATAATAAAAATTATATTAAAAAAATCTTTGGACTACCCAACGGAACGATTGTTCGAAGAATTTCAAGTACCAACAATTAAAGATTTATGTATTAAAAATTGATTAATTCAAATTATAAAAGAAAAACACAAATATCAATTTCTCTATATTATTTCGTCTTAAATATATATTTTTTATGCCCAATATTAAATACTACTTTTGCACAAAAAAAAGAAGAAAGAAAGTTCTCAAAAAAAAAAGTTTTCAAAAAAAAGTTCTTCCCTTCTTTCTTTTTTTTAATTCTAGCTGTTTGTATAAAATTTGGGAATTATTTTCATTTGATTTTGAAATTTCTAAAGCTTCTAAATTATTCAGGCGTATTCCTATACATTCCCATATATTGCTTTCTCTCTCTACTTTGTTTACCTGATATTGTTCCTCTGTTTTATGATTTAGTTTATATTTTATTGTCCTGAGTCCTGATGAAGATTGAGTGCAATCGAAACCGGCCGACAAATATAAATAAAAATAAAGTGGTTTAAAACCAAGTATTTGTTTCATTTGGTAAATATTATTAAATTACAATTTATTTTTGTCGTGGTCTCCCGTCTAGGGTTAAAGTTAAAAATAAATACTTTCGGGACATTGCTTAAAACTACTACCTTCGATTGAACAATATTAATTTCTTTATTATCTACTCTTAAGAGCCATTGACCAGCGGCTGAGAATAAAAGTTTAAAAATGCTTGCAACTGTACAGGGAGGTTCCAATGAGAAAGATCGATTATTCCCCGTATCAAATTTTTAAAATATCGATTTATTTCATTCAAAACTTACTTTAATATATACCTACATTCAAGTAAGCAATAAAAATGCTCAAAATGCACGACGATTAATTATCAAATATCGCGTATACTTCTTGTATCTAAGTATTTTTTGATCATAAGTATTTATGATTTTTCAATAATGTCTAAACGAAATAAATGTGTAAAAAATGCTGAAATATTTTAGTTTGTAAGACCCTAAATAAATAGAAAAACTGAGATATTCTCGTCACAAAACGCGTTCTCGGATTTTTTAAAATTTTATTTTAACTAAAATTAAAATTCTGAAAAATGTGTTTACTAGATTATGCATTGATTTATTTTGTTGTATGATTATACAATTTGAAATTTGTGCTGATATGTCGTTTGAAAATTGAACAAATCTGCTAACAACCAACCAACGGTAGAACCTTAGTATATAAAAAATTAACTTAGTTTTTCAAAATTTTAAAAATGCCTTTACCAGATAAAATAACAATCTTTCAAAATCAATTTATGCTTCTTTGTAAAAAAGGGTCAATACGTCTAGAATTGGATTTAAAAAGGACTAATTTCCGGTATTCTCTGGTAATAACCTCTTAGGTATTTAAGATTTTTAAACGATTTAAAATATTTTTTAATATTTTCCACGATAAAAAAATGGGCAAACAAAAGATTTTGATTGTTTTTTAATGAGACGCACGAAGGAATTGCTCGTAATTTAATAATAATGTTTATATTCTTTCACATTCTTTTATAGTTCATATGTTAATGCAGTCTATAGATAACTGACCACCACAACACGGGCAATGGGCATGTACCTCTAGCGTGGTGGTCGTAAAATTCTCAAAACATGTAACTAGCAGCTTAATGAATAAAGAAAAATAAAAATAAAATGTTCGGATGTTTTGCATATTATTATTTATACAACAGAATTTAAAAAAAAATTGAGACACTTGAAGAGGTCTACTAACTAAAGATCAAAGATGGACGCCAGATACCTTGTGATAATTTCAGAAAATTTTAAAATATGTTCATATATGAAGAAAAATAATCCAGATTTATCAAATTATTCAAATACTTAAGTTCAGATGGAGACCGACTGCTATAAACTGCGGCAGTTCCAGAGGGAATATATTCAGTGGGCTGCCCTAGAAAAACTGAAGAAAACAACTCCAGAGACGAAATTACACAGGCGTGAATTACACGTACCAATATTCGTTACATTGCCAGAATTACACACGGACGTGCTAATACTAGACTAGAAATACACAATTAATATTATCTTACGTAACTCTTGTTTTTTATCCAATATGAAATTATTTAGCAAACACCCTAATTATGCCGTGTCCAGACGCTCGCCAAGCCTCGGCAAGCTTTTACTAGAGTTGTGGGCATTTATCTTATATATAGAAATAGGTTAGTACCGTAGGAGCCCACAAATATATTTATCACAAATTGCCTCAAAACAGCCGATTTTTTCCCAAAGTTTGATAAAACAGTTAGTTTTATAAAGAAAAGTTCGTTTTCTGAAAAAAAAATGTAAAAGCCCCCAACTCTATATAGTAAAAGCTTGCCGAGGCTTGGCAAGCGTCTGGACACGGCTTTAAACTTTAATCTATTAAAAACAGATTTTATTTTGACGTTAATTCTATCTACGTCTAAGTGAATTTCGTGTGGTACCTAAGTGAATTTCACACCTGTGTAATTTCATCCTGACATCCCATAGATGGCAATGGTTAGAGAAACTGGGCCTTAAATGGACGGAGACCGCTGAAGTTTCCCTAGACTTAGAAAGACGTGTTCTCGACCCTTCAATGTGTACCATTTGCACAGCATCCCCAAAGCTGACATATTATGCCTTAAAAACGTATTTCCTATAAGGTCAACTGTGTGGAGTTTATGTTAAATAATAATAAAAAAAACTTTCATGATAAAAAATATACAGTTAGTAGTTGCTTAAAGTGTTATTGTAAATGCTTCCAATATTGGAAAACCACAGCTACTTCCAATATTGCAAATTATCGTAATAATAAAGAATGGCGAAATCACATTTTTAATTTTTAATTTAGTGTTCATTTCAATAAACAAAGTGTAATTTGAATACAATAATGTCAATAATAACATGTACTATGCAAATCATCAGCTGTAATGTCATAGATTCAAAGTTCATTCATTCATTCACTGAACAAACTCGCCTTATTATTGCGTTGGAAAAAAATAAAACAGTACTTGTAGATTAATTACATTCCTGAAAAGTACAACATTATTTGCATCGTAATAGTAAATAGAGGGCCCAAACAAACCTTTGAATGTATTTTCCAACCCCCCCTCCTATATTAAACGGAGAAAAATATTATTCTAAAAAACGATTATTTTATTCGTAAAAACGGTTGAAAGCGGGACAGAATTTCTTACGAACAAATTAACAGAGTTTCAATGTTTATTGGCGGGAAAATGTAAGAATAATTTGTTGGTATACGTACGAAATTACGTAAACCAACAAATTATTCTTACATGTTCCCGCCAATAAACAATGAAACACTGTTAATTTGTTCGTAAGAACTTCAGTCCCGTTTTTACCCGTTTTTACGAATAGAATGATCGTATTTTGGAATAACATTTTTCTCCGTGTATAAATATTATCTGGTTAAAAATATAGGCATGGGCACCGTGAGCTTCCAAGCAAGGGGGGGAGGGGGGCAGCTTAAAATTTTAAAGAGTTTACATAAAAGGTTTTAAGGAAGTTAGGACAGTTTAAGGAAGGCAAACCGACAAAATTGTCCGCCGTAGGCCCGTTAGCCCGTTAGCCCATTAGACCGTTAGACCGTTAGCCCGTAAGCCCGTTACCCCGTTACCCCGTTAGCCCGTTAGCCCGTTAGCCCGTTAGCCCGTTAGCCCGTCAGGCCGTTAACCAGTTAGCCCATTAACCCGTTAGCCCATTAGCCCGTTAGCCCGTTAGCCCGTTAGCCCGTTAGACCGTTAGCCCGTTAGCCCGTTATCCCGTTCCCTAGGGCAACTGCAGATCGCTAACGTGTAAACAACAGTTGACGTCGAATATATTAAGGACACTTATTCATTGTGAACTGTCACGTTTCACAATACAATCATTATCGATTGGGTGTGCTAGGGGCCCTGGTCACAATGCACACTTCCTTATGTTAAACCGATATACAATCGGCAAATCATAATATTTGCCGATTTATTTTCATTACTGTCAATATTCATCTCATTTAAATCAGGTTATTTCAATTTATTATTTCATTTTATCTTTTTATTGCATTTCGACACAAATGTGAATGGTGGAAGAAGTCAGGGACGCCCGAGGAAGACATGGCACGATCGAGTGAATCAGATATTGTGTCGGGCCATGTCAAGACTCAGAATAATAGAAGAGCATGTATGAGAACATGTACGAATTTGAATGTGTGTGTGTGTGCAAAGAGTGTGTGCCAAGACCGAGTTGTTTCTCTGCCTACCCCTTCAAGGAAAGTTTTTATTGAATTTTATTAAATTGTAAAATTGGGGACTGGGCACGGAAAAAGCACCCAGTGAGGCCCGTATTTCGTATAATGTTTGAAAATACAAAACATAAAGCCAGTGACACACACAGCGTTAAAAGCGCTAGCTTTATTTGGCTTGGCTCTTTTAACGCTGTGTTTGTCCCTGGCTTTATTGTATCAATTTAAAAAAATAGCATAAAACTTGTATATGTATATTAAATCATAGAATATTTTGGCAATGTTATTAGGTAGGTTTAGGTATCAATTTTTACCATTTTGACATTTTCAACATTACACTACTTGTATGTAGAGACGGCCGTAAATTATTATTATGTTAAGCGTTGTGGCCTAAAATCGAAATATTCTTTCTCGAAATCGAAAGAATTTTTCGATTCTTAAGATAACCCATTTTAAAGGCAAAATAGCAAAAATGTATAGATATTAAATGTCGAAAAACTGACGTCGGCCCCGATATTGTAAATGTATTTTATTCTTCCTTCCCCACGGCTACTTCCCCTCGTTCCAATATTATGGAGAAAAAATTATGGCTTGTTTTACATCCAACTTCAGCGAAATTTTCTTATGAACGCCATCTTTCGGATATCGCGCGGACCTGTAAGTAATAATTAATAATAAATTTGTAGGCGCACGCACATTATTAATTTGAAGAACGCACCCGGATTCCGGTTTGCAATGATTGCATACGAATGGCACACAACCACTGAGGAAAGAAAGAAGTGAATTCAACCAAATACTTAATACATATATTTTTATTAATCGACAACGCCCTAATGGGCTTTTACATATTTATAAGACAGTTTCTATGATGTGTAAACAGATCAAAAAAAGGTACAGATTACAGACAAAAATACAAAAATGGGTATAACAAGAGGTAGATAGATGTAGAGTAGGGTGTGTCAATTATTTCAACTTTTGAATTCAGAAACGCCTGAGGTCTCAAAAGTTGCGTCTTACAAAGAAAATGTGCTCTGCATATAAATTATTTTTTTCAAAAATGCTTATTAGCTCGCTAAAATGCATTGAAATCAGAAAAAACCCTAAACCATGTATTTTTAAATTATGGCAATTAATATTTTTTTACAATAGGTACCTAATTACTGTTATCATAACACGTTATCATTCAATTTTGATCATCCATTATTTTTTTTTTTTTTTTATATTTTGTTAAAAAAATTTGGTGTTGTTAGTTATTGTTTAGTATCTTGATTTTATCCATAAAAAGTGTTATTTTTCCCTTTTTATATTTTTAACAAACACATTACATATGTTTCAAAAAAAAATTTTTTTTGCGTTTTTTGGACTACAGTTATGGAATAAAAATTAAGTTTGCTACAAAATATAAAAAATGGACCCTTCGTTCTATTTTTTTCCCGAATCACGAAATCTATTTTTTTTTTCAAAACTTCCGTCCATTTTAGCGAGCTATGAACACCAATTTAATTTATTTTTATGTTTTCGAATAGCTACAGATCATACAACTTATCAACTTTTGAGACCCCGGGCGTTTATTACACACGCTATTCTACATGATGGCAGGAGTAAAAAAGATTAACAACTTTTTTCGAATTTCTCACTTTTTTCCCATACAAAATGACATACCTATTAAAAATACTTAACGTAAGGTACAAACTTACCCGACAAATTTGCTGTGCGCCCGCCGGGCGCTATTGTCGCGACATTGGATACTTGTGATCGATACGTATCGTAACAGCGGAAAATAAAAGTGGTGGCCGCACACGCCGGACTAATTTTATTTTTTTACCAAAAAGGTACTGGAATTTCTAAAAAGGTTCATTATCTTTTTTACTCATACCTACTATCACGTAGAATTTCCTCCCTAAGTTAATGCACTTTACCCCCGGAAACCCTGTATAATGCAATTGCAGATTATAATTTGCGATTGCATGATACAGCAATAATTTGGGAGGCGGGAATGGGTACCGCCACCCCGGGAACCATTCATTGGATAACCAACACCTCTGCCATAGGTCACCTTAAGTGGTTCGTTACGTTTGGTGACTTGGCAGGGGTGCCCGGGTTCATGGGGTAAGGTTTGTCTAGGTCTTGCGGCGGATTATCTAGACACTCTAAACCCCAGATTGCTACCCAACTCTCATACCCTTTTCCTTCCCAGAACTTCCTCTCCTTTCTTTCCTTAAAATACTCTCTACACAGCATCCCCAAAGATGACATAGGCCCTGAGGGAAATTATTTTCCTTTGGGCCTCCTGTGTGGACCTAATGTAAAAAAAATATATATATGGGGTTTCCGGGGGTAAAGTGCATTAGCTTCGGGAGGTAACTACGTAATAGTTGATAGTATAAGTAAAAAGACTTTTTTGGTAAAAAGATAAAATTAGTCCGGCGTGTTCGGCCAGCACTTTTATATTCCGCTGTTACGATACGTATTAATCACAACTATCCAATGTCGCCACAATAGCCGCCGGCGGGCGACAGCAAATTTATTGGTGAGTTTGTACCTTACACTAAGTATTTTTAATTAGTACGTCTTTAAAACAAGCTGTTCTAATTAAAATCTTTTCATGTTTATCCTTATATTAATAACTAGCTGACCCGGCAAACTTCGTACCGCCTCAGAATCTGAATCTGAAATAAATTAGGTTTTTATTACGTTAAAATAAATAGGTACCTACTCTAAGTTCAAAAAATGAAATTGAGCTGTTGACTAAGCACGAAATGTTCGGCACACTATACCATTGACAGTTCGAATTGATTCAAATTATATCGACCAACGCACATTATTTGAAAAGCCTTTCCATACAAAATATATGAAAAAATTAATTTTCTTCATAATTATTTTTCCCGTGATTTTTTCCGATGTTTTAATAGTTATTCTGTTAATCGGGACAGAGACAAATCCAACAAATCAAAGATCATAAAAATCGGCTCAGCCGTTCTTGAGTTATAAATGGTGTAACTAACCCGACTTTGTTTTATATATTATATTTATAATAGAGAATTATATTTATAATAGAGAAGAAATATTCAGAGTAAGCGCCTCCGCCCACTGAGGCAACTGAAAACCAACTAAAACCGGCTGTTTTCTCTGTCTTGATTGGTCAAAAAGCTTGTTTGACCATAGACGAAGAACAATCAGCTGACAGCTGGCAACTAGCAACGGCTGCCCAGGGCAATCAGCAGTGACAGTCGCAAGTCACCGCGTTACCATTGACAACGGGGTTTTGTGTGATTGTGAAGTGCGCGGGCCATCACATTGTCATACAAAGACAGTTGGCAGTTGAGAGTTTTCAGTTGCCTCAGCGGGCGGAGGCGCTAACAGACCACTACTTCATTGGGCGTAATTTGGAATGGTACAACTGCATAAGCATAAGCAACTGCATAAGCATAAGCATATGTACAGACAGAGCAGCAGCTATGACGGAAAAAATGGGGGATTTATAACCAGGGCTTCTGAAAAATTCGTAACATTAAAATTTACATTGCTTTTTACACAGGGAAGCACTGATAATTAAGTCTCTGCCTGATGTATTGTTGTCTGCCCTACAACAAGTCATCAAAATTATCGCGTCTGTTTAATACAGTGTGTCAGGAAATGGGAGCAGTGACTTCTGTTTCAAGTACGATGGCTTTCTCGCGAAAAAGTGCTTTGTCGAATTTACGAGCTAAAAATGAGACTTTGACGTTTTTAGAGACCTAGGGTTCAGACTTTGCTTCTTTGTTTAAAAAAGAATAATGAGTAGCAAAACTTGCATAACTTGCGGACATACTCGCTCGTTTAAATGAGCTCAACAAAAAAATGCAAGGCAGGAATTTTAATATTTTAACGTCACCGAACAAATTTTAAAGCTTTCGCGCTAAGTTGGTGTTATAGATCAGCCACGCTACTAATGGTAGTCATGAAATGTTCCTAAGTTTCATGGCTACCAATTCAGAATAAAAGTGCAGGCTTTGATAGTGAAACACTTGGAGCTATTGGAAGAAAAAATAAACTCATATTTTCCTAAGTGTTACCTGCAACATATGGACTATATTACGGCAGTCAATCAAGTTATGTTTAATTAATTAATTAATTAATATAACACGGGCATGTGCCTAGTATGGCGGCCATAAATTCCACAATTGTTATATATTTACTATTCAAAGAATAAAGAAACATAAAAAAAAAAAATTATTAAACTTCGGTGAATTATTTTTAAAATCTGATTGTGCCTAAATATATACTCGGACGGCGCTAATACAGAACATCCCTATATAATATGTTCTATAGTTTCTGGAAAAGCCATATATTTTCTACATAAATCATATATTTGATTTGTATCTTTGATTATATGCTTCCTATAACTTTTCTTCCTATATCTTGAATTGCAAGCATAAATCCTTCTATTTCTGCGCTCAACTCTTTAATACTCAACCATTTGTTTGACAAAAGTTTGTCAACACACGTTTGGTTGAGATAATTGAAGGGTTTTGCGTGAATAATTCTATTTGACCAGGAATCTAATAATTCCTGGTTGGTATTTATAAAAATGTTGGCAAAGAGAAGAGTCCCAACTGCTCTCAACCGTCTGGAGCCAGTTTGGGACTCATACAACAGTAAGGCGATCCGCTCACTAAGGCAACTGAAAACTGTCAACTGGCAACTGTCTTTGTATGACAATGTGATGGCCCGCACACTACACAATCACTCAACAACCCGTTGTCAATGGTAATGCAAGCGGTGACTCGCGATTCGCACTGCTGATTGCCGTGGCTGGCCGTTGCTAGTTGCCAGCTGTCAGCTGATCGTTTTTCGTCTGTGGTTAAACAAGCTTTTTGACCAGTCAAGACATAGAAACCAGCCGGTTTTAGTTTGGTTTCAGTTGCCTCATCAAGTTTGTCAGTTGCCAGTTAATACGTACATTTGTTTGTCCAATTCGGTGCTACCTACTGCGGTTGGATGTTGGATTAGAGTTTTTAATGATTTTAATGGACTGCTTATCGAATTTACCCCACACCCAATATATCAGAATAATCGCTAGCTGGGTTCGGGGACCATTGCCTGCAAAGTTAATTTGAAATAAGCTTCTAGTTATTCACCTTTTCAAAACGATATTTTTACCCGATTTTAAGACACCTCCTCCCCCCGGCGGATGTGAAAATATTTCCACCCCTCACCTCATTTGAGGTGGTACACCTCATTTCGGTATTTCAGTACCTCAAACAAACTCACCCTGATATCGTGTCTTACCCAACACCTAACACCAGTGCCTTGAACACAAAAAGTTTGCGGAACACTGTACCATAATAAACCAGAATATACCTAGACCTAGATAGGTGAGTCGCATGTGATTCGGTACCATAATAAACCAATCCCGTCGGTACCTAATTTGTATTATTACAAATTCACCGTTTCAATTCGACCAGTATGAAGTTCTTCGGGTCATCGCCAGGTAAAGATGCCATGTCTTAAAAAATTAAAAACCATGTTTCATGGTTAAAAAAACATTTCGTGCCATGTTTTGAAGGATTAGAAAACCATGTAAAAAACCATATTTTTCATAAACTTTTTTATTCAGAAATAAAATACCGGTAACTAAATAAATAATCAACAATAATATTTATTAAAAATAATAATTTTCTAATTTTCCTTCGAATAATAAAAATAAAAAGTTTTTAAAAACATTATTAAATTATGTTTTTAAAAGTCACAAATGAAAACATTTAAGATTTTTTTCCCGTTATCAAGTTTATTTTGTAGATCTCCAAATTAAACACGAATTTTAGTGTAAAATAACTGTAAAAAAAATAAAAAGATTTTTCAGATCACAATACTCCAATACTATTTTTTGTACATTTTACAGTAGTAATTAGTGTAGGTACACCTACCTTATTAAAGTTAATGTATTACTTATTTACAAAGTTAAATTAGATATAGTGACATTGTGAACCAGTGCTGAAGTTCAAGAACTATATTGTTGAGCAGTAAAAACCATGTCTTGTTCGACATGGATTTTTCAAAAAACCATGGAGGTATAAATGATCCAAAAAACCAAGAAAACATGGTAAAATCCATGCATCTGGCAACACTCTCGCCAGGGAACGGGCAGAATCAAGCGAATCAGAGGAATTATCGGGAATAATAATAATGTAGGTACCAGACAAATAACGGCTGTTCGCCTTCAGAAAAAACGATTTCAGCGCCATCTATAACGTTCAAACGTCAAATATGGAAGGCTAGAAAGACGTTAAAATTTGAATTCTTCACTTCTCGTTGGTTGTAGTTCTCTAGGAGTAATGACGTTGTAACTTCTGTTTACGATTTTATTTTAGTTTTATTGTACTTATAAGTGAATTAAAGACTGCATCTCCCGTGTAAATATGGCTTCCAATAAGCCTAATACGTTTAAGACACCGCAAAAAACGGCGGGCAGCATACATCGTTCGCCTCCGGTGAAGTTTAATCACAGGTTTAGAAGTCCTCTGGCCAATATTCAAATGTCTTCCGTCACAAGCTCTAGTCAATATACAACGGGAAGTCCGATGCGTTTCGTGCCTCAAAGTCATTGCACCCCTCCTCAACCGTTTTTTAAAATAAGGAATCCATTTGAAAAAACGCTCATAGACCATCTTCATACTCCTATTTGCAGGTAAGCAAACTTCTCACGCAAAATAATTATTTATTATTGATCTTTTTATTTCATATATAACGTTAAAAAAATCTTCATGTCTTCTGAATGAAAATAGTGGAAGCGTGACGCAATGTAAGATAATAACACGATTTGTTATTTTCTTTATTATTTGTATTCGTGACATTAGATTATAGGTACACCTCTATTTATTGTATTCCACAAATTCTTAAAATCTAAGCAACACGTCGCCTGAGTGCATTGTCCAATCTCTATTTTAGTTTTTGTTCAAACTTCATTTTAAAATGAAAAATAAAGTTTCAAAAACGATAACACAACTAAGAATTTTTTAAACTAATGAGACGTACATTTACGGGAATAGCTTAATTTTAAACACCTTTCATAATGTTTCATTGAAATAATGAAAGAAAACCTCCTCCTCCTGCAACTTGCAAATGGTCGTTTGGACCATTAAGCACGCAGGCGATGAACAGTTAATTAATTTTCTTTTTTTCAGTCCCGGGATGTTTAAAATCCGAGAATCTTCAGGATCATTCAAGTGGGACATAGAGCATATGTCCATCATGAAGCCAGCAGATATAGTTCCCTGCAATAGTCAATTTGATCCCACCCCAGACCCGGCCATGGAGAGAAAGGCCACAGAGGCTATAGATAAGTGAGTGTCCTTGCTTTATTCATATTTTATTTGAAATGTTACATTTAATTTCTTATCACTGGCTCCTTGAATGAAGCCGAAATGTGTTGATAACAATAACATATTTATATGAAAATGAAATGCTTTGTATTAACCAATATTTATCAAAATAATCGATATGTCGACCCTTGGAATAACAAGGTTCCATCTGCCTTGATAATTTCGTGCGATAATGGGATCTATAGTAAGCTACTTTAGAGTTCATTATCGCGTGACGTTACCGCAACAGATGGAACCTTGTTATTCCAAGGGGTCGATGTTTCAAAACCAATGGCTTCTCCATCAGAATAAACTTATATTGAAAATTAATTTATGTAAGAATATACTAAGTATAATCAAATAAGTATGTCAATCGAAAATCCGAAACAGAAAAATCAGAAAAAGATACGGATACATCTGGGACTCGAACCCAGGACCTCTGGCAATCCGGGCCAACGCGCTATCCACTGCGCCAACGTATCCCTATCCGATTCAGTCATTTTTTAGAGCTCGTACGCACTAGCGGCTAGCTGCCTAGGCGGCTAGCCGCGGCGGCTGGCCACACTTTTATTTTAATATGCAACCGCTCATTTCGTACGCACTAAACCGCCGAAAAATTCAAACAATTCAACCGCTAGTCGAACTGCTAGTGCGTACGAACTCTAACTGTATCGTACTCCGACTGAGAATCACCAATATTATTTTCATTTTCTTAACGCATATTTTTATTGGCTGCTCTCTTTATGTATTATGTATGCTATCTTTTTCTGATTTTTCTGTTTCGGATTTTCGATTAACGTTCGCTAATATTATCTTCATTAATTAAATTATTATAATTTGAGGTTTAACTCATTAACTTTAAAAAAATATATAGAAGTATAAATTGTTAGGTTAGGGTACAAAACAATATTTATTACAAAGGTTTTAAAATGTTCAATGAACTCCCTGAAAGTGTTAAGGAAGCTAAAAGTCTTGCAGTTTTTCGTGGATTATGTTTCAATGTTGTGAAGTCCAAATTTTAGTAAGTAGGTATCTAGTAAATAATATTATAATAATAAAAACTATAAAAAATTATTATTATAATAATAAAAACTATAAAACTATAAACTATAAAACTATACTAACAGACAGACCAATTGGTCATAATAGACCTGATATAGTTTTACATGACAAAATTAAAAAAATAACTTATATTATTGATGTAGCTATTCCAAATTCCTGTAATATTCAAAAATCTGTTTCTGAAAAAATAAGAAAGTATACAGATTTAGGAAATGAAATTAAAAGAATTTGGCATTCTCAGACTATAAAAATATTACCTTTTGTTATTTCGGCTACTGGCATTATACCTAGCTCTCTTATTAAAAATTTAGGCATATTAGATTTGTCAAAGAATTTGTATATAAAAATGCAAAAATCAGTCATTTTAAATACATGTAGAATTACGAAAGATTTTTTAAATATTTATATTGAGGGATCAGTAGGATTTATCGGTCAAATTAGGAATTCCACAGAGCCGAACCCTCTGATATGAAAATATCTGGAGACGGTGAATTATATTCCCATTTAATAGTTTGGTAGATTAACGTGTTGTTCTTGTATTGTTTTGTATTAATTATACTTATATAATGCACTTGCATAACGTGGATTTACTAGATGATCATTTATATGGAAAAGTGTATGAAAGGGTTTAGTTTTTCCTATGGGAAAAACTAAACCCGTTCCTGTAAATCTGGTGAATAAATAAAAAATATATATATATTATAGTAGTCTTAGAATAGGATATATTAGAAATAAAATGTAAAATTTTATAACCCAATAAAATATACTTTAAAAAAAAATTATGTCTACACAGTTTTCGTCATAATTTTAAATACCATGTAATGTCAAAATATTTAATTTAAATTTATTCAAATTGGACAGCTAGGCCACAAAATGATGTTGATATGATGTACATACCGAGGCAATTGAATTGTTTAGTGGTATAGAGGATTTGACATTTTATTTTATTTTTTATTATGTACTATTTTCATTGTCCCGAGTCCTGACAAGGTTCTTCTTATATCTCCATAAATATTTGATATTATTATTTCATGTCTCATGTTGTAGAAAACATTCCTGTATCATTTTCTCCAAAGGAGTTTGCTAAGTTAAAACGCATAGGAAACACATGGCAGAAACACAAGCGATTTATTATGAATAAACAACAATAAAAATATATTCATGTGAAAATTAATGCCATCCCTAGTTTTTAACTTTTTTCCTGTATGATTTTTATAAAATATCACACTGCATTTTATTGTTTGAAGGTAACAAATCCACTTTATAGCTTATGAACAGTCTGCTCACTCCGAATGATGAAATCATATAGGTTAGTAAGCCACTCCCAATTGTGCCCTGTTGAGTTTGTTTGATGTGTTGTGCCCAGTAGCCCTATTGCTATCTCCTATCCCTTCTTTCCTGCTCCCGTGATCACCGTGCGAGGGTACAATGGGCTTACTCTCATGTACTTTTTTGTTTCACAATGTTTCCTATGTGTCTTTTATATGATACGTCAAAATTAGTACCCACAGATTTTGCGTCATTGTAAGGCTTTAAGCATCGTCTAGGTGTGTCGATAGATCGGAGCAAAGAATATTAAGACTTTAGCAATCAATATCGGCTCTGGTGATTTATTGATGATATGTATTTTAGCAACATCACTATTTTACAATTCTGTCCAAACAAAAGCTTATATTTACGAGTCCTGTTTTATGAATTACAATATGTGTTGGTATTTTAGATTCTTCTCTCAAGAAATGATAGTGCCAAGCCCTCTGAATGAGCCCACAAAACAAACCAATGTTCTTCCTATGGACCCTCCCGATGACCATGCCACTCCGGAAGGAACTACTAAAACCACATCCAGAGAAGGTATTCGCATCTTATCATAATACCATCAATAGATATCTTATATATTCTCATATCTTATTTTAAGATATATCTGAGATCTATTATTAATAGATTATATAAATTAAAATTCTATGTTCCAATATGCACACTTCAGATAATTTATTTATCATTAGCTGAATCTATTATAATGTATGGAATTACAGCTTGGGTATTTTCCTGTAAAACATAAATCACGTTCAATCAGTTCAAAATTTATTAGTTAAATTATTAGCTCAAAAAGTTTATACAAACAAAGGCATAAAGTTCCAAACCTTTATCAGAATCTCAAAATTCTCTCAGTGAGAGCAATTCTATGGTATAAAATTAGTTTTCAGCATACAAATAGCCCTTTGTAAATGAAGAACCAATCGTACCTAAGCATTTAAACAAATATGGGCAAAGAACGCTGGACTACATGATACCTAATTACTTAAATATGTTACCTGCAGAAATTTAAAAATGTACAAACATAAAAACAAATATTATGTTGAAAAATTGGCTGAAAGAAAAAGAAAAAAAAATCTGAAAGAAATAGTTTGCTGTTGCTTCGTTCCTTTCTCTAAGTCGTGGTTCCGCTCGGCAGTTCAGCCCACAGCATTAGAATGTTAAATTCGCATAATATAGCTTATTTTTTAAAAGACAAAGTGTTAAAAAGGCAATAAAATCAGTATTTTCTGCCATTCTGAATAATGTTTGTCACATTTCATAAGTTTTTTTTAAATATATGTAATTATTTTCAGTTTGGACCCAAACGATGCTCACCATTCCCATGGAACTGCCTACAGAAGTGGAGAATGCTTTGAAACCATTCTACACATTTACAAAGGTTTGCAAAATAATATTACAAATCTCATTACATTTAACGCCCTTAATTAGGCTCATTAAGAAAATCACACAATTAATTGCATAAGGTCACTCCAAAGAAATAAATGAAAATGTAGTGGAAGAAATAAATAAAATGAAATATGTATAATCATGTATATGTATAACATCAAGAAACAAAAGCATAACTTTGCCTTAAACAATTAAACAGCTTCTAATCTCTCTTAAAACTGCTACTACTAGATATAGATCAACTTTAAAAAAAAAAAATATTCAGACTCATGAATAATGAGAATGCAGTAAGCCCTGAATTTACCACACTTTTGGCATTTAGTTTGGTTATTTGGTAGTGTTAATTGTTACGTAAATGGTCGCATGGGATCAGCACCCAAGAAAGCAGCGACACTTGGGTACGCTTTGGCTTTCTGGCCGTGACTGATTTGCATACCCCGCGGGAAGGTAGGAAGCTAGAAAGAGTGCTGTCGCATTCCAAACACTAACATATTTTGTTTTCAATTTGAAATGGTCTTGACCCCATGCCCCTAATCAAGGGTTAAGATAACATGCATTACAATTTATTTATTTTTCATTGTCTGTGCACAACCCCCTGATAGATTATTATTATCCAATTGCAGTACAAGATCTCTTATTTTGACATTCTTAACATTTGGGAAGATAGTTATGCAAAAAAAAGTTTTAAGGTTAGGAGTAATTAAATATATCCATTGTTTTAGAAATTTCATTCAGTAGCACCATTCTTCTTGTCGTGCTGTGTTGTGCTAGAACATCTTTTCTGCCGGGTGGTATCTTGAACAAGTTGTGACAACGACTACGGCTGAAGTTTTCCGGCACATATAAGATTGAGCATAAGCTGAGATTCAGGCGGCGCAGCAACTGCAGAATGTGCAGGTGCAGATTTTGTAATGTATGGACTTGATGAAACAACGGATGCTGAGAGGCAGACAACGTTTCATACAAGTCCATGCAAAATTACAAAATCTGCACCTGCTGCACCGCCTGAATCTCAGCTTACGCTCACCCTTAGATATAGCATTTCGAGAGGAATGGACTATCAATAGAGTTATGAATTATAAACATTAAAACTGTGTATTGCAAGGTATGCAAAAGTCTGGTTTCTAGGCTAAATCTATTCGTTGCCTCTAGTAAGTTCATATAGTGAATAAACCTTTGATCAGTTCCGTGTGTCCTGAGAATTGGTTCCAGCATATTTATAATTTAGTTTGGTGTGGAGTCAATACTCCAGCTTACTTCTTATATGTAATGCCATCGAATATGGCTATCATTGCAATTTTGGTAGCCTCCAGGAAACGCCTCTACTATTGATGGTCTTCTGTTGCTTCCCTCCATTTCTGTATGCCCAAAACCGCATTGTTTGTCTCCACTCCATCCATTCAGCTAACTTTAGGTCTCCCATTCTAATACAATGAAACCCTCTTAAGAACTTTTCCAAGAGACCGGAAAAAGGAGGGAGGAAAAACCTTATAAATGGGAAAAATTGGGCCATTTCGAAAAACCAAACTTCTTAAGCAGGAAAACATCTTAAGCAAGAACTTCTTAAGGGGGTTTCACTGTACTCCTTTCTCGTACAGTTTATTCAATATTTTTAATGGTTTATTTTTTATCTTTTGCAGGATCAAAATGGGATTGGTGAGGCAGACATCTCTGCCAATGCTTCTCTGCGGCGGAAGCTTTGCTTCGAGGAAATATTTTCTGACGGAGAGGAAGAACACCACACCAGTTTCCATAATACATCCTGCCCCATTCTGCATAGCCCGCATGTCGTAAGTTATTTATTAAATCTAATATATTTTCTATTTGTATAAATCCTGCAAGGATGACAAAAGCCCCGAGGGAAATTGGTTTAATTTAAGTGTGGTATTAATTTACAAATAAAAAAAATATAGTAATTCAAAATGATTTTTGCTAAAAGCTGCTAAATCTATGCTGGAAAGAAATTAAAGCCGTTGTCCCACGGGTTGGTAAGGAACCGACATATACCTAATGTTTTAAGAGCACTTGCTGTGCAGAAAAGTCCCACAATGGACTGCGCTGAAGACCGTTACCGTACTTTAGCTAACTTTACTTTTCTGTGCAGAGTCTTACAGCACTCGGTTTATGTCGATTCCTTACCGATATATGGGACTGACGACAGTCTTATATTCCTGTTTTGTCTTTGGTTCTTCACATACTGGTACACCCATTATACTATTAGATAAACTACATATGCAGGGGCCCCAGATCAATCATTTCTAAATAAACTTAAAATAGTTGGAGACTTGTGAATTCCTGATATCACTTAGGCACCACTCCTGTCAAGACTTCGGTCTGGGTCCCGAGTGTGCTACCTGCTGGATGACTGAATAGATAATACACCCACCTTCAAATAGAAATACTTTCCATGTAAATTTGAGTGAAAATCAATGTCATCACTGACATAAATACTACCTTTTGGCTGTTCTTTTGGCTGTTGTTTGGCAGATCAAAACAGCCAATCAACGTTGTGTAGTTTGTCTCTCTTACACTGCCTGACATCGTATTCACCATTTTATTTAATTTAGGAATCTCCCAGACTCTTGGAACCCAAAACACGCTCACATCGCATTTCTTGTTTCTTTATTCTATAACTGCATAGGACAATAAATCAATTATATTTCTTTAATCCCGGTGCAGAATTCGTCAATGAATTTTTAAAATAATTTTCAGACTGCCTTCTTATGCGGCATGAAACGCACGTTTGGCACCCCCGCCTCCACCAAGAGGGGCGAGGAAAACTCCGCCTCCCGCACCCCTACCCGCACCCTCTCCTCTGAGGAGCTGCACCGCAACCTGGCGGACTTCAGCCCCATCCTGGAGGAGGCCTCCAAGAGACACAACTCCTACAGCGGGTCAGACACCTGCATGGGGTCTCCTTCCATGTCGCCTATCGGGAAGTCCCCACAGGTGTGTTTATTTGTTTCTATGGTCATTTGTACATATTATATCGATGTTGGAAATGTATTTTTTTCATGATTTTCGTAAAGAACTTCAGCCCATTTATTTAGTTGACCTCAATGATCAGCGGACGATGATATATGGCCATTTTCAATATACATTACAAATTTTATTCGTATCTGAAGTTGAAAACTACACACGGTCATAGAGCAATACATGCCACTGATTATTAGTGTTCCTATGCCATGTGTATTTTCAAGTGTCTTTATTATCGAGTACAGTGAAACCCTCTTAAGAAGTTCTCGCTTAAGATGTTTTCCTGCATAAGAAGTTTGGTTTTTTCGGTCCCTTGAAGACCAAATGACCTAATTTTTCCCACTAAAAAGGTTTTCCCGCCTAAGAAGTTTTTTTTTCCGGTTCCTTGGAAAACTTCTTAAGAGGGTTTCACTGTATCTATTATCCTGTCATACTACGAATAAATAAATAATATCCATATTTTTCCAACAGCAGGAAAATAATATTCGAAGAATCTCCCCGAAAATATCACCAGACAAACTAGAAAACCTTCACCACAGCTGCGTAGCGTCACCATTTTCTCAATCCACGCCTGAGAAGTCCAGCGTCGCTTCCAAGTCTTCTACAAAATCCAGTCCCGACTTGACTGATGGGTCGGACAGTGACACCAAGCTGGGTCATGTCAAGAAGATGGGCTGCTTCAACTTCACAGAAGAGGTCTGTCAGGTTTTGAGGAAAGAAGGAGTGGTGCGCAGATCGAAGTCGGAAACATCTGTCTCTAGTTTGGGGAGAAACAGATCAGCGATGAAACTAGATTTCAATATGGACATTAGCAGTGATATCTCCATGAATTTCTCTGGAGACCGTTCTCTGGTCTGCCATTCAATTATGGGTGAGTATCTTCATCATTATACGCAATTATTTCGTTTATATTTTAATCTCAATTATTATTTTACACTAAAATGCTATTTCAGGTGATTCTGATTCGCCCTCCCCCAAGCAAACGTCCAGCAACTACTGGGATATGGAGATGGCCCAAATTGTTTCTAAAACAAACAGTGCCAAACAGTCAAGCTGCGCCAACTGTGCTGCCAATGAAACAACTGTTGATACTAATTTTAAATTATTTATTAAACCTAATGTATGTGATTGTAAAAGTGCAATTGATGACGAGAACGATAGACTGAGGGATGTTTATCAATATCTAACTCCTACTAAGGATAAACAGTGCCCTAAAAGAGAACATTATTTAACAATTTCAAAATCTAGTCCTGCACAAATGTCCCTCGATAATAGTTTTAATATTGACTCTGAAAAACACACCCTGACAAATCAAACTGCCAAATTTTCTGGTAATGAGTCTCATTTGACCAATCAAAATCCTTTTAGTTTTCCTGAAATAGGGCGCAGGGGAACCGTTTTTCACCGAATGGACAGTGGCTTCAATGACCTTTGCCTCAGCAATAACAGTACTTTACCCTCCTGCGATCTGACCATCTGCAATTCAACTCGCCATGTCGAGGTCACCAGGTCCTTCTGCAATACAGAAACGTCCAGTGTCAGTTGGAAGCGGTTCGATAGCGGATTTAACGAAGAGGCCTCATCCGATTTTTCTCATCAAATAAGTTGTAATGAAAT
Source organism: Limnephilus auricula (assembly GCA_951813805.1). NCBI lineage: Eukaryota > Metazoa > Arthropoda > Insecta > Trichoptera > Limnephilidae > Limnephilus > Limnephilus auricula. Next base: position 16,762,351 of record OX638388.1, on the reverse strand, counting down.
TTTCAAACCCCCCACCAGAAAGCATAGCCCCATTTTAGAATATTCTGAAAATAAAGAGAATATCTACTTTGAAGATTTCCATAAGATAATTGACCGCGGCCAGCACATTCATGATTCCATGTCTATTTCTGACATTTTTGCAGAAGACATGGTTTCCTTCAATTGTAACTTTTCCTCGACCCCATCTAAAAGCTTGCGGCAAAATAACAAATGATTTGTGCTCAGCTCTTAAATGAATATTTGAGTTGTGGAGTTGCAAAAAACCCTTTGAAGATTTCTGCCGAGTTTCGATACATTCACAAAAAGTATTTGAAATACATTGTAAGTAAATAAATTATTAATATTTTTTACTAAATATCAAAAGACTTATGATTTTGTAACTCCTCGACTCATGTACTGTTTGCAATGATCCAGTGACTTTGTGTCGCTGCACCTGTAAAAGTGTAATATTAGAAATTTATTGTCTCATATATTATAAAGTTGAAAAATATGGATCATAATATAGGTCGGGAAGTGAAATAATTTCTGACAAAAAATATTGTAGCTCAAGTATTCATAATTTATTGCATGTATAATGTGTTACGCTGAAAATATATGGATTTTAATTGAATGATTTTGGAGGCCTTTTGTGTCATACAATAGAGAAGAAAACAAGAAATGTGATGTAGGCATATTTCGTGATCCAAAAGTCTGGCCTTAAATTTCCAATACAAAACCGTGTTTCATCATCATTATGACATTCAAGCTGTATGGCGATGTACAATGGCAGGCAAGTAGTGTAAGAAAAATAGATGCCGTGTCAAATGGGAAGGCATTTCTAGTGTGTACCTATTATCTATTCAGTAGTCTGTGGCAAATATACTATTGAAGGCACTGAATAGTTAATACAAGATAGAATTATCTTCCATTTCATTTTGAAGTACTGTAAGTACCCACCCATTTAGGTGGTACCTTTTGGTTCCGGCTCTAAGACAGCCGATGAAAATATAGTATTTGGCATGCTCTCTGTCTCGCTTACACTGCCAAACATTGTATATCTCCATTCCATTTGATTTACGACAGTTAAATTAGTAAGAATTGTACTCTCTTATCGATATTTTTTATGTTTTGCTGAGTTGTTACCTCACCAAGAGTGAATTTTTTTTTGTATTTTTGTATAAGTTTTAACGATTTTTTTCGATTAGGTATTTAGGAAACTAAACAAATCCTTTGTTAAACAAATCGTAAATCTAATAAATGTGATCAAACATTATTAATAACTCGAGTCCGGGGCATACGTCATTCCTATGTCTACCTACGTTAAATTGTCGTGAAAACAAGCTTATGTGCTCCGAGTGGTTAAAAGAATTAATTTTTCCTATTTTTATAATTTGTTACTAGTACAATCACTGAATAAATACACGATACAGTTGTCGCAGAGACAATTGCATTGCAACAGTTGCAGGCGTAAACATCCGTTACGGTGTATTGAGGTGCGCAGACGAGAGACTTTGCCCTAGTAAGTTCCCTGACTATAGTTCCCCGATCTAGTAAGTTTCCTGACTACGTAAATGCCTAGTGCCCCTGGGCCTGTTAAATCCCAGACCTGCTTAGAATTATTATTAGTGCAAACCATTGGGTCCATTTTATTTTACAAAACAAATTTGAACAACAAATTATCAAAAAAATTTACTGCAACCTGAACAAAATTGATTACAGAGGTCGGCCCCATTTCTAATCAACATGTCGGCGACCTGTGAAAATTTGCGTGCAAGCTCTTATTTAGCTCCAAACACATATATCTTCAATTCATCGATGGTATGAAATGCGGCCTATCTTTAACTTTGAGTATCTGCATTTATTTTTGCACATACATACTTGTTTAACGACATGGCATTTAAAAATTATGTTGACTACACGATATGGCGGTTGTTAAATATTACTGTGAGAGTGTATTTGTTTTTGAAATTTAAGAAAAGTTTGGCCAGATTTTTGACTCACGAAACCATGCACGCATTGCATTTCTTATGTTCTTGTTTATTCTATGGTTGAAGGACTCCTCATTGGCCACCTTCAGCACGTAAGAAAAGCATGGCATTTGCAACAAATTCAAAGAATTTGTTGATGTTAAAGTTATGTATTATTATTATGTTTCCATAATGATTTTATTAATAAATATTTACTATTGTTAATAATTATTTCTGAGGATCTCAATAATTTTCTGTTTGTATGCATTTGCGCACAACGCTATTCCAGAGAATATCTACATTATATGTTATGTCGACAGTCTCAAACAAAATAGACTTAAATTCACCAAAAATTTTCAAGTACTTGTACTGAAACTAATCTCTTGAAAACTGTTTTGAGTGTCAGCTCATATAATTTATTCACATTATTTTTATCACATTAACTGACTGGATTATTTTTCTTCTTTGATAATATTATGTTTTAACCTCTCGACTGCCGTTCGCCCACCGGTGGCCGCGAGTCGAAATTTAAAAAAAATAATTTTTTGAAGCGATTTTGTTCCTTATGTATAAAGAAGTTGTATGAAGAACAAGGTCAGAATCGCTTGCGCCGTTCTCGGTCTTGACATAGCAAAAATCCGCATAGCGCCAACCCATCTGAATAATTTATAATAAATATCTATGGTCAACTTGGCGTCACTTTTACAAACGGTTTTCAGCTGTCATTTCATTTTCAAACAAGTATTTATGTCATTACTTCTTCGAAAACACCTTTGAATTGGTTTTTTCATGTAGGGTGTCTATTTAGGTTTGTAGAGAAATAAAAAAAATTGATCATTTTCGTATGAATATATTTTATTTACATTTTTTTGTCGAATGGGAAATATTTTCACATTTTTTTGTTAAAAATAGCTATTCTGGGAAAACTTGTAACGATATTATCATGAAATATATATGAATAATAAGGTACATTATCTGGTAAACAGAAAACAATCACAAAAAAAAACAATTCCTTTGTTTTTATACGATATTTGAGCAAAAGCCGGGAAGATAATTTCGCGCGTTTTTTTCTAAAAACACCTGGCATTCAAGAGGTTAATGATTTCCATTGGGTTTTATTTCTAAACGTAATTTTGTTTATTTTTGGACTGATTTGCAATATTTTTTGGTGTTGGGGGCATTTTTTCAAAACCTTTATACACTGTATATTCCCATTCTTATTTAATTAATCATCATTATCATTTTTTTGTGTAATTTTATAATTTTAATTTTTGCTGATAAAAACTTATTTTATATATATTTTTTTTATGATTTGTTAAAAAAATAACCACCAAGATTCATAGTTTAAAAAAATATTCTCTCGTGCCATTTCTGTAAAAAAAAATTCATTTAGGAACTCCAGTGAAAAATATTATGGTTTTTTCGTCGTTGCATAATATAGAATATGAATCATGTGAGACTGAGTACATTCTGAGAAAATCGATTAAAACTGTTTATAAAAATAATGAAATGGAAAATAACAATTCTATTTATGGACAAAGTAGGAAAAATATACATATTTCGTTCATTATAAGAATATATTTATGGCAAACATTAATTATTTTATGCCAGAAAATTGAATTTTAACGCGTTTTCTCCCATGCTTTTCATATTCTATGCACAGTTTTTCTCACATGGTTCATATTCTACATCCAGTTTTCGTCATAATTTTAAATGCCATAAAAATGTCAAAATATTTCATTTAAATTTATTCAAATTTGACAGCTAGGCATCACAAAATGATTTCAATATTATGTACATACCAAGGAAATTGAAGATATGAGACAGAGGACATGACTTTTTTTTATTATGTATTTGTCCTCACATGGTTTATTTTCTATCGCCTTAAATATTTGATATTTTTACATGGCTAATATCGTAGAAGATGGAAAAAAAAGCAAAATAACTGTACATTTAACTCATTTTCGTCAAAATCGTCACGTTTTTCGTATTAAATATGCAACGACGATATATTCATATAGATTATAGATCAACAATTGTCTATTCTGATATAATGTAATTATACATAAAATCAATAAATCATAATTTAAATATGAATACAACATCATCACACCAAAAAGCTAAGCTTGTTTGGTATAATTGGTTGGTGGCTTCCGAAGTCACGATAAACAAAATAACAAGATTCAGTCTGGTTTTGTATGGATACTTTTATGTGTCAATTTTGTTTTCTTTATTAAATTTAATATGCATCTGTTTTAGTTTTGGGGAAATTGAAGCTTAATTTGAGTGACTTCAAAAATTATTCATGTGAAAACCGACCGACGGGAAAATTGAGAATGTCTAAGTTATGATTATGTATTTTGAATATTATTTATTATTATTCTTGGGGTTAAGAGTTTCTAAATGAGTATTGACTGGTTAGCGGCTGAGTTGATATCGCGTTTGGGTCCCACTAAGGCGTCGTTCAATTCTTCGGCTGGCTAAGTCCTCCATCACGACGCAAGCGACTTTTTCCGCTTAGTGTGGTGGTAGTAGAAGATTTTCCAAATGTTGTCATGTTATTCGTAACCCGGGAATGTTTGTCTTTCTTTTAAAAAATAAGATGTATACAATTTTATTACTTGTGTATGACATATTAAAATGTGTTCTTCAGTTAAAAGAGGTTAAACGATTTTCCCATACAAAAGTCAGAGGGATTCTCACCATCCTCCTATTAGTTTATCCATACTATGGACCACTGGAGCGACAGAGCAATTTAAAACTTTTTCTCAAATTGCTAAAGGAAATTTTTCCACCCACATTAAAACAATCATACCTCCAAATTTGAATATGGAGACATACAAACTGATTATTGTTCTATATTTTTTTTATTTTTTATTTATTTATTTCAATTTATTTCACCTCTTACACACAACAATTTTACATTTTAATCATTGTTTAACAATAAAATAACTAAATAAAAACAAAAATATAATAAAAAGGCAATGAATTCACATAACTTTTTTTCTTTTATCACAAATTCGTAGGATTTATAAAAAAAACATTATAAAATCTTTAACTTTAAAACACTTTAATGAATCTACAGAATATTTGCCATATTTTGGCAACAAAGCAATCCGTGGTTTTGTAAATAGTGCCATATTGTGGCAAAAAGCGTTAGAGTGGATAATGAATATTATTAAAAATAAAATATTTGCAATAGTTAGAAAACTCGGCCAACTTATTATAATATAGCCACTATCCATAGCTTTGAGTTCCGAATAATTAACTCCGACTTAATAAATAATTAAATTGTAAATCTAAAATAAACTTCATAGTATAGATAAGCTATCAGGAGGATGATGAGAAACCCCCTCAGTATTATACTGACTAGTGACTAGTCAAATGGCAAAATTGCATCCATGTTATGTTGTCACTCCCAAATCCATATTATGGTTTTCAAAATTTAAAACTTTGAAATTATTTTAATTATTATGAAAATGAAATGTAAAATAAAATAGTATTTAAGTTAGAATGTCAATTTTTTTAAATGGACTGGAGTTCCTTATTAATATAATTTGATTGTAAATAAAAATATTAATTCTTACAAAAATTTTACATTTATTCTGACATTTTATAATTATGAATATTTTATTTTTGTTTGAGTGAAGATTTTACAAGATTTTTGAGTTGATGAATTATATATTATTTGACTTTATCACATATCTATGATAGTGTTGTCAGTGGTATTAGGCCCTTCTTCCATTAAGATACACAAGAATACGATACTTGACGATTCAAGTATCTTGATGATTACCGCGGAAGTTCGTACACAGACACACGTTGCCGATATAAACTCGTCGACGATGCCATTGCCCCGCTACCGGCCGGGCTAGTTTGTTCGGACTCATCGAGACTTTAATCATGGCGTCACATTTTGTAACAATGCGTCCGCTTTAGATCAAAGCTAGGAACACAGTCAACAAAGAATGACAGGATATAAAAATGACATCTGTGAGTTATGAGGTTATTGAAAGCATTCTATTTTTGACTTTTCGAGAAATGAACAATAATTGGTGGCAACACGAATCTCGTGATTTTGTTAGCAACCTGTAAGGACTAGTTATTTGCAACATGTGTATTGGATATGTGCATGTATCCCTGTGAAAGGAGGGCCTGTCCTACTTACTTGTTTGTGATATATGTTTCGGGGTCATATTTTGCAATCTATTTTAGGCCCTGAATTAAAAAAATTGTTAGAAAAAAAAATATTAGCAAAATTTTTAATTATTTTATAATTGGATATAATTGTTTAAAGTATTTGGGTATTACTCTTATAATGATAGTCAGTGCTATAATTTGTTGAATTTTATCATGTTTCTTTTATATCTACGATGGTGAAATTAGAATTACAGAATTATCACACATTCATAGATTTTCAAAATATTTTTGTAGCAAATTTCTGATTTCACCACCCGCCTCTCGGCGGCTGTAATATCTAATATGTATAACAATGTGATGAATGTGACTTTTTTCATAGAGGAAAGTGTCATCTTATTTTGTATTGCAATCTGATGTCTTGAAAGGATGATTTTGATAACTGGGTTTTGAATCCAAAAATGTTCAAGCACGCCATATTATGATGAAAAAGATAACTTAATGGTAAGCTTGATTGGGTGAATGTAATTATTGTGTAAATAAATGTTTGTCATACATAGATATTCATGAATATGTTTGCATTATTTAATTTCATAGTTTTAGTTTAGATATAGTATGTAATATTTAATGGATGATTGTGCCACCGATTAATTAGTTTTCTTTTTTTAATATTTCTGCAGAACTTTGTAAATATGATATTATTGATCTGCGGGATTCATTGACCATGAATTTTGACTGATTTATTGTAATTTCTATGATAATGTTTTATAAATAAAATGTTATATTTTCATGAAGTTGTTAATTATTTGCAAAATATGTTTTTTTTTTAAAGTCCGAGTATGGCCCCTTGTCTTCAGCTAACTTTGTTATTTTTATGTAGTTATTTTTATGTACTCAAGTCACTTTTGTGGTTTGTGTCCTAAGAGTATGGATATTAGAGAGACGGCATGTGAAGTGTGCCCGCGCGCTCCAAGTGTGCCTTTTCGAGAATTTTACCCACAAGGCTGACGTTGGCTGTCACCATGTAAAATGGCTGCTGTCGTAAAAATGTCGGAACGTATTAAACGGCCAAAAACCAGCAGCCGATGTCAGTCGTTTGGATAAAATTCTCGAAAAGGCACACTTGGAGCGCGCGGGCACACTTCACATGCCGTCTCTCTAATATCCATACTCTTAGTTTGTGTCCCAATTAGGGATAATGATGTTGAGTATTTCACATTTATGGTGATCAGTATTTCACATTCCTTTTATTTCAGTTCAAATTTATCAAACAATTACGCAGTACCATTGACATAGATTTTCCACACATTTGAAAGAAGCAATAATTTTAATCCCTATTCACAAAACAGGTTCAAAAGTAACGCTGTAAATTACCGCCCAATCTCAATAATCGTGGTATTAGTAAACTCTTTGAGCCTCAGATTATAGAATTTTGAATATAATGTCTATGATTAAAATTGTACAATAATAATCGCAACACACAGAACCAACAACATGTATTTTTACAAAAAAAAACAAATTAACAAGCAATAAGACAATAGAAATCAAATAGATGTAATCTTAGTACAGTCATTTGGTAGTTTTACCTGGAAAGTTTTCCGGGAGTTCACATGCAACACTGGGAAATAAATATTAGGTACCATTCAACGTGATCCCAAAATCCGAAGAAAATGGTTTTGAAGTAATAAAAAGACAGTTTGACAAAATCAGCTGTAAAATCGGAATTAATGTTTTTTATTTTTTTGTGACACCTCACAAGAGTGCCCATCATAAGAGTGTGAAGACAGGGAAACTATGTCGTCACCCGATTGGGCAGCATTGTGTGATCGTAGGAGGGGATTTATTAATTTGAGTTTACCTTATATCAGTGATGTAGAATTTATTAAAGACTTTGGGGTAATACTAGATGTTAAACTAAACTTTATCAAATAAATGAATGAAGTAACCCACAAAGCCAATAAAATGCTGAGATTTACAAATGACATATCAAAACCTTTTCGCAACATGAAGACTCTGTACTTTCTTTACACCATGAGTATCCACCGTCAGTTCGAACACTGCACACTGGACACCTTTCTATCAAGAAAGTATTTAACGAATAAAATTTAATCACATAATTATAAAAAGAATGACACAACAAAGTGAATTTGCGAAGATTGAAGAAGTAAATTTAATTATAATTTCAATTTACACTTGCAAACAACACTGAATCTATATAATTCCACTACAACTCCATTCAAACATAATTTTTGATCAAGCCTATTATTTAGAATTCTGCCTGAACCTGATTGAGCTCACCAATTTTATTTTATTCACACACCTTCAACACCAAACCCGAAGTATCAATTTTATTAATTTGTCTGCATGCAAACCTATGTAACCTTAGTAAAATGCCAAAAGAACGAAAAAGGCAAAAGGAATGCAAAACTATGCAACCTTAAGAAAAATCCTATAAACTCCCCTTATATGAGAACAGTATAAGACACAATTTATTAATATTGTAATTCTTTAATCATTCAGAAATAAAAAATAATATATATATATTCATCCTAGACTTGTAGAAAAGTCAATAGGTGTCGCACATTAAAATAAAAATGGATATATTGGTCCAAGACACTATATTCCATTTAGTTTGAGAAGAATCTTGCAATCACGTAAAGATAGCAGCCAATAAAAATATGCGTCAAGAAAATGAATGGTAGTTCTTAGTCGAAGTATGATACAGTTAAATATGGTCGAATTAGCTCAGTGGTAGGAGCAGAGTCCCGTCAAGGCTAAAGTCCTGGGGTCAATTCCCAGAAGCGACCAATTTTTTTCTGATTTATCTGTTTCAAATTTTTGTTTGAGTCACAAATATTTTCTTCAACCAATTTTTGTTCTTAATTTTGAATAGAGAATTATTTCTTGTTCTAATTAATTTTTAAAAAAATCTTATACCTATCCAAGAATAATTTACAACACCTTACTGTAAATACAATACTTTATTGAAAATGCAATACTTTACTGTAAATTTCAAAATGAAACTATCGCTCATTTGGGTGTGATTGCCCTCTCACACCCGGCATTGATTATTTTCACAACAAAAGAAATTTCTATTCAAGAAGAATTTAAAACACCCATTTTGTTCTAAATTTGAAATGGACAAATAATTTCTGTTGTGTGTAAAAGAATATTTTCACATAAATTTATTTTGTATTGGAAATTCCTAAGATTTATCTGAATATCATTTACTTTCAGCAAAACACTTTGTTTATACAAGATTTGGCATCCGGCTTCTTGACCCCTCAACAGCGTTGGACTTTGCAGTTCCTATTCAGTTTGAGTACATTGATTAAAGACGCTTCTAGAGTACATAAGAGGCATCCACACATCAAGCTAAAGGGGTGTGATAAGGCAGTTTCAGATCGAGGGAATTCAAATAAAAGAAAAAAATTACTAACCTTTGGGTGACCCTTTTTTAAAAATCATTTATAAATTTACAATTCCCAAATTAATTATAAAATTGTTTTATTAGGTTTTGTTAAGTCGGTGTAGTCCCGTAAAAAAAAGATAATTTTTTATTGCATAATTATGTCAAATTGTTATTTTGATAACCGTTTCGTGCTTTTTTTAAAATATTAAATAATTGTGTCTTCGATACGCTTGGGCAGGGGTTCTCAACACATTACCCGCGCTGCAGAAATCAAATCCTATTTTGGTTTCACTAATTTATTTGAATCTTCGAAGATAATGAAATCAAAAACAGTTTGGATTCACAGATGCCAACCTTGACAAATATTTTTTTTAATGAGTTAAAACTCAAATTATAATATTTTAATACTGGCATTATACTGAGCTCTCTCATAAAAAATTTAGGCGTATTAGATTTGTCAAAGAATTTATATATAAAAATGCAAAACCTACATTTAAATACATGTAGGATTACGAAAGATTTTTTAAATATTTATATTGAGGGATCAGTAGGATTTATCGGTCCAATTAGGAGTTCCACCTAGCCGAACCCTCTGATATGAAAATATCTGGTGTTGGTGAATTATTTTCCCATTTGGTACTCAAGTAGGTTAACATGTTGTTCTTGTATTGTTTTGTATTAATTATACTTATATAATACACTTACATAGCGTGGATTTACTAGATGATCATTTGTGGAAAAGTGTGTGAAAGGGTTTAGTTTTTCCTGTGAGGAAAATTTAACCCGGACATAAAGTCTGGTGACCAAAAAAAACATGAAGGTAATATTAGCGAAACTTAATTGAAAATCTGAAACAGAAAAATCAGAAAAAAGATACGGATACATCCTGTGTTCGAGTCCCAGATGTATCCGTATCTTTTTCTGATTTTTCTGTTTCAGATTTTTGATTGAGTTTCGATAATATTATCTCCATTAATTAAAATATTGACAAAAAATGTTATAGTTAACTTACGTTCGAGGTTAGCATATTAGAAGCGTTGAAGGTCAATAAATTGGAGGTATAAAAATTGAACCTATTTTTTCCCCTTGTGTCTCATCTAAATATAATACATCAATGAAGCATAATCAATTTTGTTAATAATCCATGAACTTTCACTAAATCTCATACATTTTATCAATATGTGCCAAGTGATGGAATAGGTTGTGTTAGTACAGCGTCATAAAAGTTGATGATAAATGTAGAATGCTATCAATTTTTTTTAAATTTCTACACATCCATTTTATTTTAATAAAAAAAATATTAATGTATTAAGTTGCATTGACCATAAAATATTGGTGCTCGTCCCTTCTGCCAAATCTTGAATTTTATGCCCCCAAACCACATAACTGTTTAAAACCCCTGCCTCTGAGGTTGAGTGTATATCATATGCTACGATCATAGGTCACGGGTATAAATAAATAAATATGGACGCTCAAAGAATAAATATTACTGCCTAAATAGAGTGCCTACGTACACGTTATGTAAAGCTGACCAAAAAATATATTATTGCACAAATTATTGTGAAATACATTTTACTTCCAGTAAATATTATTATTTTAACCTACCTCCCTGTATACTTCAAAGTCAACAACAAATCATAATTAAAAATTACAAATTCTAATTTACTTTGGTCAATATTGATTTGGTTTATATTACTTGAATGTACATACGTTTGCAATATTACATGTGCTCCGTATCCTTAATATTACATGACCCAACCACAATATTTGTTTGTCGTCGGGGGTCGAAGTTTAATATATTTATGTGTAAAATTATGAATGTTTATAACGGCTAGCCATTTGCGTCACTGTATTTTTATCAGTAGTTCTTATAAGAATATTCACTCCCTGGCATCACGTACAAACTTCTTAGTTCATAACTAACCCTGCTACAAGAGAGACCTCGTTGAATAAGAAGTTAAAGTGCTAGTAGTTATTTCAACACGGCAGTATCAGTATGATCACTAGCCTAGTAAAAAGTGTGTAAAAATACCAAAAACTTACTAAGTTATGTTGCTTAAATCACTTCCAAAAAACTTACTTAATACAAAGCATATCTATGAAAATAAAATCTTCATACATTTATATACTTTATTTATTTTCAAATTCTTGTACATGATAATATAATTCTGTACAAATTGATATTTGTTTAAAACATTATTTTTAATGACATCTAATAATAATTGAAAGAGACTATTTTTATTTTTAATTTACCTACGTAAATGTAATAAATTGTTGTAAAATTCCTCGACTGTGATAATAATAATATATTATTCTGCGAAAAGTGATATTGATAATAAAACAAAATGGTTAACTTTACGGCAGGACTTTTGTTCAAAACAATTTTATTTGTGATACAGAATGAAACCGATGTCAAGGCTCCTGTAGGTTGGTACCTAATTTTAATATACGTCTAGTTTTAAAATATTCAGTTCTATTTGAGTTTTAATATGTATTTACTATTTTAATATGTATTAGAAATATATCATTTTGTTTCCTTAAAATTTTTATATTGACTTGAAAAATTTATAAAAATCTTTGCTTGAACAACAGAATAGATTACTATTACGAAGGCATTCTTGATGGAGGTTCATTAAAAATACTCCTTTTTCTAAATCACTTCATTTTATTTCAAATGAGTGCATTTTGTATCTCATTGATATATGAATAATAATATTAATTTCATAATATCACACCCATCGATTTACTGTACATATCTTATGTTTGTGAACTAGACATTCCAGTCTTATATTATTATCTACTAATGCAGATAGCTTTGCATTTAGAAATGTTTGAAGTTTGTACTATTAATCTGTCTGATATGAGATTGAACTTTACTATAGGAAACCCCACCCCATTCGTTCTACTAACATGTTGTTATCATGTCTATGTTCTCGAATTCATACTAGTACATTAAATTGGAGCACCTACCTACTAATAACCTATACAATTCTACTATGCATTCATGTATGCACAAATAAACCGTGCCCCCAGCGGTACGCACAAACATATTTGTTTACTTAGACAATATTTGCCATGAAAAGTGCTCGCGCATCTATAATTATATATATATTTACATCAGAAACGCGGTAAAAAGGTTAAAAGGTCAATGAAAATGATTGGTACTATTAGCGGAACTAGTTGTACTTAATTCCAGTGCTAATTTTTTTTTATTTAAAATACATATACATAAGATTTAGAAAATAAATACAGTTGGTTCTTAAAAGCAATTTACAAATAGATTTTTTTTAACAAACTACTCAACTCAACGGAGAAAGAATTTCTCGTGTTTGAGTTGGGGAGTAAAGCCTTTAATTAAAAAAAAGTTAAGAAATTATAATGTTTGAAGTAGATAATAACTGTTTACAATAATGTATTTAATGTTGCTAAGGAACTTCTGGTTTTCTCGAGAACGAATTGAAATAAAATGCAAATGTTTCATTTTCAGCGGTTCGCGACACGGAGCGATGCTACGGAGTCTACGGGTGCTTCTCAGTGACACCACCATGGATATCTCCAGAAAATCGGCCAATTGCCGTCTTTCCTCTTCCTCCAGACATCATGAATGTCAGGTATGTATAGTTCAAAGAGTCCCATGTTGCTCGTTACTTGTGCAGTGGCGTACATCGATGAGCAAAAAATAATTTAATTTAATAATAATTTTTGTATAATAATTTAAGTTTTGTTAACCCATTGGCCACAAACCCCGGCAAACCCACGGGTGTGCAACTCAAGTACTTAACATAAACCCCGGCGCACTGATGGGCTAGAGTAGGTCGGCCAATAAAACAAAATACGAGCCCAACAATGAGAGTTTTAGAATCAAGGAGAAATCTTAGAAAAAAATTTAAAAGCCAAACACTCTGTAGGTAATAAAGCATTTATTTCGTTGTATTGGCAATAATATGTTTTTTCCGTTTGCTGGGCAAGGAATAAAACTTCCAAAAGGCGCTGGGATGCAAAAAATCCAAACTGGCCGTTCATATCCCTGATCGCTTTGAGTACTCTCATACCAAATTAAATTTGTAGTTATAAGTAGCTATATATTTTTGTAAAAAAAAGTTATTAATGTTAGAATTATGAATATTATGTTTTTTTTGTATTTTTCTGAATAAAAATGTGAAAAAAAAAACTTTTTAACCACTTAAAAAGAGAGAATTACAAAAAAACGCCTTGAGTGCTCGCCACTTTCGAAAATTCATTTTGAAAATTTCCCGCCAACATTAAAAAAATCATTACTCCACATTTGTGTATGTAAACATATAAACAAATTATACTGCTTTACAGCCAATTAATTCACCTATATTTTACTAATTATCATATTATATTTTTTAAATTGATAGAAAAATTATTAAAAAATCTTTAACTTTATAAAATATATAAAAGCGCAAAAATTGTGCTTTAGTAATTTGAAGATTTGAAATTGCCGCCAGTGGATATTTTTAATATCTACATTGAATATTGTTCTCCATTTTTACGTTCTCTATGGTCTGTTTGATAACCACAGATGCAAATATATACTAGAAAACCTTTATAAAAAAAATATATGTGTACATCAAATCAAAAGTTTGCTTTGAAAATTATTTTGAAGTTCATTTGTAGAACTATAGCTTTCCAACTGCCAAAATTCATTCTAGAAGAATTCAAAGACAATCAATAAGGCCATAGGCCATGATAAAATAAATTGCTGGCCATGAAAATGTTAAAAATAATTACAATAAATGTTTTACGAATGGTAGGAAAATGTGGTCCAATTTTGGACCGATATCAATCGCAGAAAAATAAAAGCGGTCCAAATTTGGAACTAAATCTCTCCAGTGGTTCTAAAGGAAAGGTAATATTTGTATCCTTATTTACACATATTTTATTGCTTTTTTTTTCTTTTTTACCTTGATTTAATATGTAAGCAAATTTGAAAAAAAATAATTCATTTGAACTTTTTTTTATTTATTATTTTGGAACATTTACAGAATATTAACATGAATAATTATAGAATAAGCACTGTTGAGGGCGTAGGCGTTAATATTCCACTTAAAAATGTTCACAGCTTGCACAGTCTAAGAATTGTCTTTCACTTATTAACTTATGCTTTAAAAGTTACATAAGAGTTAGTACACCGATGCAGATTTTCAATTATGGTACAAAATTAATTCAGTGTTGAGGGCCAACTTCCTAGCTCATTAATTCTGCAGCCAATAGGTTAGGAAGCTGAAGAATAAAACAAAAAAAAGCGTACAGAAAACATTGTCAAATTGAATCACAAGTCTAAATTTAAACGGAATTGATAAACGTCCAGTATCTTTGGGCATTTTCAGGGTAAGAGGGGACCGAGAATAGGTGTTCCAAACTACTTTTGAAACTTTTGATACTACTGGTGTGCACAAATACATTTAAAGTGTCCTCTTTAAAATGTTTTGTCTGTGAATGTACACATGTTAAGGTGTGCAAGAGAAAACCTAGTTCTTTTTCTCTTCATATATCCATATAGGTATAACTAATTATTCCTGTTGATCTTTCAATAAATCTACTCAAGTACAACACATCTCAAAGGTAATAAACAACTTTTTGTGGTTGGTTGACTAGATCTTTTTTTTTAAAGAAAACATTCCCGGGTTACGAATAACCCGACAATATTTGATAACTTCTACTTCCATCGTTATAAGTGGAATATGTTGCTTGTGCAATGATGGAGGGCTGGATGACACAACGCAAAGATGGGAACCAGACGCATTTGTCAACTCATTAACTGGTCTATCTTTAGTCTGTATCCAGTTTTTCTGGTAATGCACTAGTATATTCATTCCGTCATAAATTATGAGTTTTGGTTGCCAGACGCATTTGTCAACTCACTAACTGGTCTATCTTTAGTCTGTATTGACGGAGTATTAGTCTTTCATAAATTAAAACAACGACTTAATTAGAACTTTCAATTAAAAACTAGAGAGGTAGGAACATTCAACAATATCATACAATAAACAGACCAAAACAAATCAAATAATATTTGTTATTACTTATTACAAACAAATAATAATGCATATATAATGCACACTGACATAAATTAGTTTTAAACAGATTTATTATGTTGTTAGGCAACCAAATTTTTTGCTTTATTTCACGTCATTCAATTTAAGTTGAATTTAATTATCGCAAGTAAAATAATAAAAAACATGTTTTCAAATAATGTCTTTTCTCAGAGTAAAATTTACAAGCATGACTTATTATTTATTATCAATGCTTTGTTTCCTGTTTTCAATTGATTGATGTATTATTATTTATATATCACAATATGGGTATCTGAGGAGGAGCGTCAAGTCATTCATTGCAATGGATTGTGATAAGAAAAATATATTCATCTTATCAACATATTCATTATTAATTCATCAAATAATAAAGTATGGGGATGAATTTCATTGAATGTAAGCATTTTATCGTCATTCCGTATTTTCGTTATTAATTTTATATTTTTTCTTAATTTTATATTATATATGTAATATGTACCTACTTTGAAACAAAATGTTTCTTGAATAAATTCATTGAAACATGGGCTCTGCAGCTAATAAATTTGTAAGTGATAACAAGATGGTTCCGCTGTTTTTTTTAATTTTATTATTCTCTTATTATTATAGGTTTCCCACATTCACAAGAAAAAATCTGAAGATTCCAAATTTCTTGGACAACAATGATATGGATAAAATTTCCAAAGCCCAGCTAAATCCTCGTGGTCCATTTTACTTTATAGCTCATGGGTATTTAGAAGGAGGAAACAAAATTTGGGTAAGTTGCGCCTGTAATATTTGTTAGTTTTATTGTTTTTGACTGACAACTTTATAGATAATCGCCCTTACTTATTAATGCAGATAAAACATTATGTGGCGAGTAAGTTCGGGATAGTGAAAAACTTAACTCATAACTTAGATAAAACTAACGCTGATCCGATCCATAAGGATCTAATAAGCAGTGGCAGTTTTCTTTAAGGAGCTTACATGCAGTGAACTCCCAAACAGTAGCAAAGACAAATATAATTATAATATTACTACATTTTGAACAGTGCCCCACTTAAACTCTGTACTCATAAATCTGCCCGGAGTGAAAATCTGTTTACAGGATCCAGAACGATAATTATGTACAGATAATGCCTATGAAATATTTCAAATGAATAATATTCTGTCTCTCTATCTCCAAGGCCACAATATTAGTATTTTGTCGTGGCGCACTGTCCACC
Source organism: Limnephilus auricula (assembly GCA_951813805.1). Classification (NCBI taxonomy): domain Eukaryota; kingdom Metazoa; phylum Arthropoda; class Insecta; order Trichoptera; family Limnephilidae; genus Limnephilus; species Limnephilus auricula. The sequence goes on along the minus strand of OX638388.1, from coordinate 16,745,595 downwards.
ATACATTGTGCTTGTGATGTCCAAGCTTTTATAAAATTCGCCAGATGTCACTTTTGAATAATAATAATTTTTTTCATTATTGTTTTTTTTTTCATTTTCATTATTGTTTAGTAAAAAAATTATTTTTCCTAAATTCATTTAATTCTTTTTTATGTGAATAGAAATTTTAATTTATATTTTTTTCCTCTGTAAATTTTGAACCCCATTGAGAATGAACCTGAACCGCTCTGTTAATAACCAAGACGGATAATGTATGACATATATTTATTGTTTAAATATTGTGAATGTTGGGGTCTCCAACGACAAAATGTTTTACAAAACATCCGGCAACAACAAAAGTATCTGCATTTGTTTTTGTCAGAGGAATCTTGCCTTTATGTTGTCCTATTATTTCCGCAAGTTAGTAGGAATCCCAACTTCTTGAATTCAGTGTTACATACTCTTATCCATTGAATGAATGCTCAGAGAATGAATAAAGCTATAGTATCACTGTTCCTATCCTTACCTAACCTTGTACTTGGCCAATTTAATGTGTCATCCTTCTGTGAAAAGTCTAGTCTTTTAGCGGCAATGCCTCATTTCTTTTCATGGCCACAATTTCTTTGTTCATAATTTATCATCATCTTTAGGTTCAACACATGATGGAGGCAATATTAACATTGGAAGAGAATGCAGATGCCACAGTCATCGGTATTGACTGGAGGGGAGGGTCGAGTCCTCCCTACACTCAGGCCGTTGCCAACATCAGACTAGTCGGTGTCATCGCCGCACACCTCATTCACGATATATATGTAGGTACATTTATGCCACTTGTATCACTTACCACTTATCAACTGATCTATGCAGCTGCTGCATATGTGATCCATTGATAGCTTTCCCCAAACACGAAGTCTCATATGTGATTCATCAGTTTCATTAACATATATGTACATTGTTTCAAAAAGTACCGCGTGATGTTAAGGACATGAAAGGTTTATCTTCCCACTTTTCTTTTGCCCTTGCAACATCAATCAAAATTGGTAATACAATAATAATCAGAGCATGGCCATGCTTGCTTAAAACTGACGCTGTAACAAGACTAATTACTCAATACATATATGTAACTTGAAATTGCTTTACAAAAACTTAATTTGTTTTGTGTTTTTAAATAATCTTCACCAACCTTTTTATGCCATCCGCAAATTAAAAACTGGTTTCTGATTTTTTCTTTCTCTTTTTTCTAAATATATATAATGTACATTTAAATGCAGCTTTATGTCTACCATGAAATATGTTGATTTTTCAAAGTTTTTTATTAATTTTTTTGTTATCTAAACATTAAAAACTCTTATTGTCTCTGTATCGCGCAATAAATAGTGTGAAATTCGAAACTTATGAAGCTTGATTATAAATCCATGGGAGCATTTATAATCAATAATTAAAATAAATAAAATAACTCTTTCTAATGAATACTTAAAATATTTATAGCACCAAGACTATCTGTATAGAACAAGCAAGAAAGAAAAACGAATAATAATGATATGATGATTATTGATTTTTGTATTTTGTTTTTAATTATGTATGTTAATATTTTTTCCTCTTGGTTCCAGCTCCATTTGAATCTCAAGAACTTGGACAATTTTCATGTCATTGGACATTCTCTTGGTGCCCATATTGGGGGCTACATAGGTTACACACTTCGAAAGGTAAGACCATAATTATTTTGCTCTCAAAGTATATAAAAAGATATCTGGCAGTTAGCATCTGAAAGCTTAGGTGGCAGACATTTAAAAAAAAATCAATGTTAGCTTGTAAATATCACAGTATTTTATACTGATTGATCACCACAATAGTTCATATTGGTATAATGGCTAGTTCAGTGGTTCTTAACGTGGGTTCGATCGAACCTCAGGGGTTCGGTGAGTCAAGACACGCCCCCGACTTATTTTCTTTTGTTTGTGTGAAAATTATGTTTTTTGAATTTGAATGTTGTTCTTTAATGGTTTTGTTAATTTTTTGTGGACCATGTATAAATACATACCTATGTTTTGAATTTGAAAACATCATATTTTATTTTTCCATTTAAGAACCGTTTGGTGAATGCGCTTACGAAACTGGTGGGGGCAGTACCTCCAACAAGGTTAAGAACCACTGGGCTGATAGTTTTTCAAAGAATATAATATATCAATCGTCCAATAATGGTGTTCAAAAATATTTAAAATTATAACAGTAAGCTCAACCAAAAAAACAACCTAAAATAAAATTTGGGTCAAGTCAAGGTAAAGCAAGGATTCGCTAAATTCAGTAAAGTTCTGGGGGCTATCACTTAATATGTCCGGAATGATGCCACTTCAGTGGATATTATATAGTCGATGCATTCGCACAAGATGTTGAGAGAAATTAGTTCTTTGGAAAGGAATATGGAAAGTTTCAGGGTTTATTATTAGACGATATTGATATTGAAATTGATTGTGGCTAACAGAGAAGATGCTGCATTGTTATTTATAATTTTGAAAAGAAATTTGATTCATTGAAGTTAATAAACTTGAAAATCTTGTGTGGCAATATTGTGTTACAGCTAAATCGTAAGCAAAATAAAGTACACAGACGCACATATCATGTCATATCGCTTGCTGAGGGTTGGTTTGTACTACGTCCACTTATGGTTTTTTTTAAACTGTGAATGTAGTAATATGAATCATATTTTTATCTACTGTATCCACACACAAAAAAAACTAATTTTCTGCGGGAACTTACACTTTGAACATCACTTTTTGTTCTATCTCCATAGTAATTACAAAAAATGAGGGTTGGAGTGTACTATGTCCATTCGCCAATACTAATCGGTTACCATTATTTATTCAAACCTTATGTACGCGTGTGTAAAAATTACTAATTTTTGATTATCCCATACATTTTATTTATTCATATATCAATACAAAATTTTCTAATTTCTAATGAAGAATTTTTAATAGTTTAAATTTTATTATTATTTATTAAAACCTTAAGTATGAGAATGTTAAATAATTATTGTTTGATGTGCCATAGGTTAAGAAAATAAAATTTCTTAAAAGTCAATAAACGATAAAGCGATATATAAATACTATATGAATTTTTTTTTCAGCAATTTGGTTTGACAGTGGGAAGAATTACAGGACTAGATCCGGCGGAGCCACATTTCGGAAAATGTGAAAACATTGTGAAACTGGATAGATCTGATGCAAAATTTGTTGACGTCATTCACTCAGATGCGTCACAATTCATAAGTGGAGGTAAAAAAACACTCAGTATTTTATAATTGATATCAGATTTGTGCTAGCAGGTAGTACGTACTAGTAACCTAATTATCTTTTATGTAGCTTGTTTGTTTTCCTTAGATCCGTAAATAGTCTGCTTCCAAGATTTATTCACATTTATTCATTGCCTTCCCTGAATTTTTTTATTTGTGTAAACATATTATAATTTTGGGTCAATCTTTTGATAACTTTTTGCTTTGGTTGAACTTTGTTCGCTTGATAAGCTGGCTATTTACAAATAATACAATATCATGCATTATTATTATGTCTAGTGTCTACAGCTTACTAATTTAAAATTCTGTTCAAATTATAGTCTACTATGTGATTCAATTCTGTGGAACGCTGTTAAATATATTTATTATGAATTTGTGTTTTCAGGACTTGGAATCTCAGAGTTAATTGGGCACGTTGATTTCTTCCCTAATGGAGGGTCCATACAGCCTGGATGTAACCAGGGTATGATGCAGTTCGTTGCCTCTAAGCCCGGAGCCATATTTCAAGGCTTCAGGAAATTCCTCAACTGCAATCACGTGCGGGCCCACGAGTTTTTCCAAGACAGCATTTTATCTCCGTGTCCATTCATGGCGGCGGAGTGTACAAGTTATCAGGTTGGTCTAGAGCAGTGATTCCCCACGGGGGCAATACCGATAAATTAAAAAAAAAAACACACATTTTATTAATAAATTCAAATAAATTGTAGGAACACCTTTGCAAAAATCTTGCATTTGAACCGTTCAATTAATGATCAGGTACAAATATTATTATTGATAATATTGTTTAAAAAAAAACTTTCTTTTTCTGAATTACAAATAATCTCCGAATGTTGAAAATTCCCGCTTCCATCATTATAAGTGGAAATGTGACTTGTGCAATGATGGAGGACTAAATTAGTAGAGAATCAAACCCGCAACACCCGTCTGGGAGCTAATAACAACTACTCTTCCAACTGGTTGGTGGTGATATTTAAAACATGTAATTTTCACTCAATTTTTTTTTTTCGTCTGCAGAGTATACTTGGAAAGTGGGCAGTGAGCGGTGAGCCATATAAGGTTGGGAATCTCTGGTCTGAGACTAATGTTTTATAAGATGTTAACTACTAGAGTCATCCAGAAAGTAAGGTTACAATATTTGTGTAGGATCGAAAATGCTTGTATTTAATTTAAATTCACACGGTACTTTACAATTATATTAAACTATTTTTCAACAGAATTGTCATTGAGATTGAGACATTTATTTATTCAGGGCACCAGCTTTTGTATGCTAGTATCATAGACTTCCGCCGCCAGCTCTTTCAGCCACTTCCTCGACCTCCTGATCATTGAAAAAACGTTTCCCATCCAAAAACTCCTTTAATTTAATGTAAAGGTGATAGTCCGAAAGCGCCAAGTGGGGTGAATAAGGGGGAAGGTTGATAATATCCCATTCCAGACTGGAACTGCGTTCAAAATCGCTCTGGTGTAAGACCACCATTCAGAATTGAAACGTTGCTTGAAATGGCTTTAGCCATGTTTGGTGACTAGATCTGAATAGCCAGCTACTTCCCCACCTTCCTCTCCCCCATCTACTTCCCCTCCCCACTACCTTCAGCCTCACAACATACCTCAATTGGGGATGCCATAGTCTCACTGGCTCCAGACGGGAGCAGTTGGGACTCTTGTGTGGTATTCATATTATTTTTTTTTAAGTATTGCAGTAAGCCTCTGCATTAATGGTAGTCCCTTTAGGCATAAAACCCATAAAAAATTACCCCCTTACGGTTCCAAAAAACAGATGCCAGGACTTTTCCGCCTGAATGGGTGAAGTGATTGTCTTTTGATTCTGGGGTGTAGTGACGCACCCACGTCTCATCCCCCGTCAAGATAGAGTCCAGAAAAGCTTCTCCCTCCTGTGCAAAATGTTCCAAAAATTCACGCATGGCGGTCACGGGTGGGAGGTGGCGGAGTGTGCGCTTCCTCTCCATCGGAAGAATTTTCTGTGACTAAACAAAATGGCCGACAAAACGCGGGACCAAAAATAAACTGACCGTTAGGATACCCCTACACGCCAGGTGTGCCAACGTTGAAACAAAAAATATTGTAATAGTCTTTATTATCTGGTGTATAGGTACTTAATTGTATTTTTTCAATTTAATTTAATTCTTTATCGCTGTTGCAAAATTTTTGCTGTGCGCCAGCTGATTCTATTTTTGTAATAAATTAATGTTTTTTGCAAAATTATGTTTGTGTGAATTGTACTGTCTTAATTGCAATTATGTATATTTATAAAAATAGTACCACAAGTTTCCCCAGAATAGCTAGTAATATTCAGAGAAATATTTTTTTTATATCATCCTTGAGGATACGCTAGGGAACAAGGCATTAAAAGGAATACACTTTTGTCGCATCTCAGATGTCTCAAACTTAAATGTATATATATATACATGTACATAATGCTGTTGTAGTTTTTGGTTGATTTCATTGTTTTATATTTTGATTACAGGATTTCCTGAAGGGAGCGTGTATGAACTGTGGGGCTCCTGGCAACCAGTGCCTCCCATTTGGTTTCCACAGTTACAACGAGTACAAGAAGCTGCTAAAGAGTGGTGCGGCCTCCACAAATAAATCTATCCGAGCCTATCTAATGACAAATGATGGTTACCCGTTTTGCAGTAAGTGTGATCTGAACACTTGTTTAGTTTGCTCATATACATAATTCAGTAAAGTAGCATGTTACTGGTGAAGTACACTATTAATTTCAAATATGAATAATTTCTTATTGGGTGACTTGGTGATGATGGCTTAGTTGCCTACCTGTTTTACTCCTTTCCCGTATGTGACTAAGTGACAGCAAGTTGTGTGTTTTTTAACCTTTTCCATGCATATAGTGATATTATCACCGCCACCAATTTTCATTGTCATTTTTAGAATTCTTCATCTGATTTTTATGGGGATCATTCTTCTAATGGGTGGATTCTCATACTCAACAATTAATAAAAATAATAATATTATCTCGTAGTAACCCTCTGTCTGTTGTGTACACTAATAAACTAAATTAATTAAAAATACAAACAGCTGCCTTTTATAGATATGATTTTTCAATGAGTCACAAAATAATATCAGCATTAATTGCATCATTAGTTTATTTTTCCTCCATCCGTGACATTGATAGAATTTTATAATTAATTTTTTATTTTCAGAAGTGAATTACCGGGTAACTGTCAACATATCTGCTTCGATGGAAAGTACATCTCATGGAGGCGATGTAGGAAGACTTTGGATGGTCCTCGTCAGCAAAAATGGAGCGCACTCTGATAGAGTACCACTCGAAGAGCACGCCGGGTAGGTTTTTCGATTCTCAATTCTACTTCTTCTTCGTTTTTTTAAAACAGAAAAACCTTTTTCTGTTTTAAAAACACGCTTTTTTAGAAAAGGATGCCTACAATAACTAATGTAAAGAATCCGGTGATTGAATAAAACCAGAGGAAGCTGAAGGCTCTTCCCTGAAACGTTTTTATAGAATATACATTCTTACTAAAATAAACGGATTTTTTTTCCATATTTGTAAAAAGCAGTAACTTTGTGACTCGCTATAATTTACAATAAAAATACATAAATTTGTATAGACCACCTTAATTTTAATAAAACTACCGGTTTCGGAAGAACCCTTCCTTCATCAGGAGAAAAGGTATTAAAACTAACCTACGATACAAAATATTGACAGATATATACAATTTTTTTTAGGTGTTTGAGTGAGAGGTGAACAAAGGGTAAGGGGTAATTACGGGAATTCCGGCAAGAACAGAGCGATTATAAAAGATAAATTAATTTTATTTGGTTATTTACTAGCGTTATTATTTAGGGATTTTTTAATCCAGAAATCCCAAGGGGTCTAAAACAAATGTAAGTATTTTTATTGTTATTAGAATTTTTTTGCTAAAATTTTAAAATTTTGTATTTGTTTAGGCATCACAAACCTGGAACCCAAAGGACCTTGGTGGTGTCAGTGAAGGATATCGGAGTGCCCGAATATGCAATCATCGAATGGGAATTCGAAACTAACCTCTTAAACCCCCTGACCTGGAGAATCCTCATGTCGCCGCGAATCTATGTAGCCTGGATACATATAGAGTCTATGGAGTATAATACAAAGTAAGTCACTTGTGCTATTTGTTGCAAATTTCACGATGCTAGATCTCAACATTCAAGATCCTTTGCTATACAGTATAGATGCTAGATCTCAACATTCAGATCCTTTGCTATACAGTATAGATGCTAGATCTCAACATTCAGATCCTTTGCTATACAGTATAGATGCTAGATCTCAACATTCAGATCCTTTGCTATACAGTATAGATGCTAGATCTCAACATTCAGATCCTTTGCTATATATAGTTAAGCTTCAAAATATCTACACCTGCCATATATACCGTTATAAACTGCTTGGATTATAGAATTATTTTGATTTATGTACTTGTTTGGGCATGTGAGGGAATGAACGTAGAAAAGTGTGTAAGAAGAATATATGAAGCAAGTGTGAATGGTAGAAGAACTCGGAAACACCTGAGGAAGATATGGCACAGTCAAGTGAATCAGGTTAATACAGTCAGAGTAATTCAAGAGTACACCAACCTACAACTACAACGACTTTTGGACAGAGAAAATGCAATATTTCTCTATAAAATTGTTTAATTTCCTACCTGTTGCAATAAAAACCATTTAAAAAATAACCGACTACAAAAGAAGCATTGAGATATTGATTATAGACACGGGAAGGAAGAATATAGATATAATTTTGCAACCAAACAAAAATTAAAGATTGTATTGTGTTTTATTCTAGATATTATTTTATAATTTTCCTCGTAATATTTTAGCATAGGTACTTACATTAATTTAAACACATAACCATGCACAATGTGACCTTAGAACGTGGTACCCCAGTAAGGACACATTCTCTTATAAAAAATGTATGAGACGATTTATCAATGTCAATGAGGCAAGGAGTGTGTGCCAAGAGCGAGTTGTTTGGCAGTCTGTCCTCTTTCCTACCCCTGCGTAGAATCGAGTGCTATTGAAAGCGTGATGGTTAGTTATTTATATTCTGTATTTGAAAAGCCCTCCCCTGGCCTTTACTTTATATGTGGCGGCCAATCATCAATGGCAGTATACATGACATCCATCAGGAAATTGGCCACTGATTTCTTCAGTTATTGCTTTAGACTTCAGATTTGGATGATGTCTGCTTCAGGCTTGCTCTATAACACTGACCACATTAAATTTGCAATGCAGTGGATTCAAATCTTGGCTTTCAGAGAGTCAATTCTTCAGCTATAATGTGTATAAGAAGGCTAAGTCCTCCATCAGGACACAAGCAGCATATTTTAGTAATTAGGTAGTAGGAGATTTTCAAATATTTCCAGGTAATTTGGAATCCGGGAACGTTTGTCTTTCTATATAAAAAAAATTAACTGCCTCTGAGTAAACTGTTAAGTACCTACTCGTCTAGTAACTTAAATCCTAAGATTAACATGACGGAAAAAACAGGCATTTACTTGACGGGTAGCGTTACTCAGCAATGATGAAACAGATAATATATTATGTTACTTGACGAGTAACGACAATCAACAGTTTACTCAGAGATGGTGAAATATCCCCTAAATCTACCAACCCAATGTGTGAATTTTCAGGCATTAATGGGTGAACTTTGCCATGTCATCACAATAAAATTTCTAATGATTGTTTTCATAATTTTCAGAATGACAGTTTGTCCACAGCACGAAGAACCACTGGTGGCCAATACTCCTAGTCAGTTCCATAAGGGTCACTGTTCAGATCACATGTCCCCTATCCGCATCACAATATCCTCTAAATATCAGCACTGATATTTAGATGACAAAACATCTGCAAATTGTTAAGACTTTAAAAACTATTTATTTTATAAAAATAATCCTCTCAGTTTAATTTAGAGATGCATGAAAATTACTATGTCTTGGAAACTGATTTGGGTTCACTGTCAATTTCATATTTTTAAACAAAATAACACTTTATCGGTCTTCTATGGTCAATTTCTATATTTCTTAAGTAAAACTACATCATTTTGCAAACCCTATAAATAATGTAGGAGGATACTGATCAATTGTTTTAGTCACGGCACTATACAATCCAATGACTAAACAAAATACCTAAGAGAAGGACTTGGCATACCGATCCAAATACATACTGAACATTCTGTCCAAATAGTTATACAAAAATGGCGGCCAAGATTGCCGCAAAGCTGGACCGTTTCCATGGTTATTATTCAGTTTACATATGTATGATAAGTAATAAATATTGGTTCCATGTTAGCCGCCATTTTTGTATAACCATTTGGACAGAATGTTTTATTGGTATGCCAAGCCCTCTCTTTATTTAGTCATTGGTACAATCAAATGAAACATTTTCACTAAAAACATAATCTAAATAATAATAATTCAAAAGCATTGACAAAATCAAGTTGCTTTTGTTGTTTACATCGATATTACGTTGAACGTAAACTCTATCATACGCCAATGGTGTGTATATGCATAAAATATACAATACATTGATATTGTGCCAACGGTAAAAAATTGACTTGTACACGGTGCTTCAGTATTTGTAGAAATTTTTAATTAAATAATACCTTTAATAATGGTATAATACATATTCGTCTAAAAGTAAGTTATTTAGATTATCACTAGTAAAATAAAATCGTTTAAGTTATATTTTTGCTACAATTATTTATTAAGTATAGAAAGGCATAATTATTTAGTTAACATAATTAGAATGTAAGTTGCATAATTATTATTTTTTCTGAAGTATGCTATTATTTAAGGTTTAATTTCTAGTCTTGTTCAAAGTAGGCCAGACATTAGTAAGGGTGTAAATTACTTATATTAAGAAATACTCAATATGTCCTACTTTTCTGAAATATCTTTCGTAAAACTGTGTATTTTCAAAATGTCTTAGTTCATTGATATTCAATGAGTGTATTAGTTAACTGCAATGCAAATGTTTAATGATAAAAATAAATAAAACTATAAATTATTTATCTTGTTTGATTTGAGGTGCGGAAGTAACATAATAAAGAACACAACTTAATCTCCATTCTGCATACTCGCCAGTTGTTAGTATGCACAGTACCCATTATTCACTTAGCTGTTAAAATTTAGGCAGCACTGCTATTGCCCTTGAACGATAGCTACCCAAATTTGGGTGGCTGTAGGTAGGTGATTTTTATGAAATAAAATAAATTATTTTTTTATAAAATTGAAAACATGGGATAAACGGTGAAATGTAGGTGGATCCATTGGCTTTAAAATCAGTTTATATGTTTCCATATTAACACACTTTGGATGGGAACGGCAGTTCTACCTTTTACACCTAAATGCCTGGAAAGGCATTCAAGTAGGACCAAGAATTATTAGGATAAGTATTTATTACGACATTCAAGTATTCTCTAAAATATTTTTATATGAATATTGTACTTACACAAATCTCATTCTAAGGGTCCCTCCTTTATCTATAAAACATCAATATATATGTACGTGTAATACAAGTCTTCCCCATCTTCTTTCTTATCTCCTTGTATTTTATGTTGAAGAATATTTTATGGAAGGGAAACTTACACTCTAACACTGGAGATGCAAAAATTGTTATTTTTTTTGTAATGTAATAAAATCATTCAAATGTACATATTATTTTCAAAGATATATCGGTTTTAAACATATTCTATTTTCTCCAACTCGTTGTGGGTTCCGCGTTTTCGCTCGCTTGAAGTGTGTTAATTTTAGGTGGTATGATTTTTTAAATGAGCGTGGTCGAATCTAAAAGCAGAAATCTCTGTTGCTTAAGGAGTTCTATTTTTTTTTTTTTTTTTTTTTTTTTTTAATTTTTTTATTTACAAAAGAAAATCATAAGTCTTTAATATTACATAATTCTTTGGATAATTACAATAAAAATAGTTTTTTTAACGAAATCTACCCAATTCAATAAAGAAAAACATTTCTCGTGTTTGAATTGGGGAGTAGTGCCATTACAAAGGTAAGAGAAAAAATAAAATAGAAGAAAAAATTTGAGGTAACAAAATACAATAAACTTATATAGGATGTTAACAAATATACATTGATAGTGGAATTGAGTATCATATCAGTTATTAAGTTGGATATACAGAAATAGATAAGTAAAAGTAAGAATATAGATGTAGTGAAATAAAATAATATTATTACATTTCAATTTATAGGTAGGTATTATATATAATTAACAGAGGTGTTAGGTACATGGATTTGATTCTAGCAGTTGAGTAGAGGAGCTGATAATGCTGTAAAAGCAGTACATAATATTGAGTTGTGACAATAATCCTTTGGTAGTTCAATGTTGATGGAATATTTTTGGAGGATATGTTAAAAAAGGAAAAAATAAATATTTTTATATATTTATTTTTTTGGTTATTAATGTTGAAATAAAATAATTAATTATATACTAAAATACTTAATATTATAATAAAATACTTGATCAATTGTAATTAATAGGTTACAATTTAAAATTTATAGTTATTGTTGGGTTGATCTAGTAGTTGTTTGATTTGTGTTTTAAAGGCATTGTAATTTATTTCTGTTTTTATTTTATATGGGAGGGCGTTAAAAAATTTTATACCTTGATAGGTATAATGGTGTTGATAAGCACTTGTTTTAAATTTAGGGATTTCTAAGTTTCCACGTGATCTTGACCGGTTAAATATGCTATCGCTCAAGTGAATAAGTGTCGTATCTGATTTGCTTTGTGAAACTGTGGCTCGGCCAGTTACAAGCTGCTAATTTATATTATATTATTGCTACATCTTTATGTTTATAGTAATAATATTTATCTTGTAATGAGTTAGTGTATATGAAGAAGAGTGTATGTGGCGGGCATCTTGGCTTGGTTTTTTATACAGATTTATTCAGAGATTGATGACATTTTGAACACTTGACCTTCAAAACAAAAGGAAAATGGCTTTTCTAAATAAACTATGCATAAAGCCCAGGCAATGCAGGGAACTTCAGGTAAATCCCGGTTAAACCCAGTTTTAATCACACATATTCTGAGGTATTTCATGTTCTTTAAAAGCTTTTTTTTTTCTTTATTCATAAAATATTTTTGTATACAGTTTTTTTTTTTACATGCTTTTCAACACAGGACACATGCCCATAATATGGTAGTCGATATAATATAATAATTTCTATATAGATATTTTATATTATAAATTATTTTATATTTATATATATACGATGAGCCTGTATTATTATATTGATGTTTACTTAATTTATCACAAATTTGTAGGTACACATAATTAATACACAAGATGTTAAGCTGTAATATTAGTCAATTTGCTATTTAAAGATTACTATAATATTAAACATAGTTTAGAACTCAATTAAAATGGAAAATTTATTCATATATATATAATTTATTTCTAATTATCTTACACAATCTTAAAAACATCTTACATTATTATAAATCACTCTGTATAATATAAAATTAAAATCAATCTACACAGTAAAAATATTTCATTAAAAAATGACGGGATGCACTCGTCAAATGGGATAATATTATCTAAAGAGAATAATTATAATCCAAGAGAGTAGGTCGAAATTAAATCAAATATCAACACCATTAAGAGTAACATACAGAAAACTAAATTTAATAAGTACCGAAATACTTATGAGTAGATTAAAATAATTGACTATCAAAGAAAAGTTTTCATATTTCTATTTTTGAAACTGATAATTCGTGGTGGAATTCCATTATAATAGTATAATAAAACAAATTTAAAACTTTTTCCACTTTTAATTTAATGACCGTAACCGGTTTCAGCTTGTCAAAGCCATCTTCAGACTGGTGAAAAATATTCTTAACCTAGGGATTTTATACAAAACATATTAGGGAGGGGGAGGAGGGGGCGGGGGAGGGAGGGGTGGTCTACAGGGATTTTATTCAATTATGGATTTTATTACATTTGTTGTTAAGTGGTCTTGAGTGTCCAACTATCTAATTATTTTTTTGGTTATTCCCAGTAGGCTAATTACATAGGGTTGGTAGCTTACATACTTTAGTATTGTTTGGGAAATACCTTACAAGTAATGTGAATTATTAGCACCTAATTTTATTGTTGTCAAGTCTATTATTAATTACAATCTTTATTATATTTATGATGTTATGGAATTTTTTGATTAAACAATTGATTTTATAAAGGGGGATACGTTGGAGTAGGATTATTCTTATAATGGACCTAATACAAACAAAGTACATATTTTACTTGGAACATGTATGATAGAAAATTACAATGGATTACTATTGTATCCATTGTAATTTTCTATCATACATGTTCCAAATATGTACTTTGTTTGTATTAGGTCCATTATAAGAATAATCCTACTCCAACGTATCCCCCTTTATAAAATCAATTGTTTAATCAAAAAATTCCATAACATCATAAATATAATAAAGATTGTAATTAATAATAGACTTGACAACAATAAAATTAGGTGCTAATAATTCACATTACTTGTAAGGTATTTCCCAAACAATACTAAAGTATGTAAGCTACCAACCCTATGTAATTAGCCTACTGGGAATAACCAAAAAAATAATTAGATAGTTGGACACTCAAGACCACTTAACAACAAATGTAATAAAATCCATAATTGAATAAAATCCCTGTAGACCACCCCTCCCTCCCCCGCCCCCTCCTCCCCCTCCCTAATATGTTTTGTATAAAATCCCTAGGTTAAGAATATTTTTCACCAGTCTGAAGATGGCTTTGACAAGCTGAAACCGGTTACGGTCATTAAATTAAAAGTGGAAAAAGTTTTAAATTTGTTTTATTATACTATTAAAAGTTTTCATATTAGTTAAAAACATAATATTCCATCAATTCATAGTTTAAAATAAATAAAATCATTCTCATAAAGTGCTTGCTGACTTTGAGAAACTGGAATTTGAATCATCAAGACATTCTTCAATAATAGTACTTGAAGTATTTAAAGATGGCGAATTGTTGGCAGGGAGTTTAGTTGCAATTTCTAATCCAGCCCAGGGGTCCTGCATCATAGATGGGTGGTAGTAGGCCGATATATCTTGGGGTTTGTCAAATCGTGGACCATTGTTGAAACTCTGAAAGAAAGAAGTCACCATTAGTAAATAACTAGCTTTCGTGTAACCCGCGTTGCTCGGGGTTACGGATGGTTTGGAGTAAAGTTCGGTCAATCAAGAGTAAAGGTAGATTCAGACTGGTCGACGTACGCACGCATCGCTACGCCAAACAATGCTTAGCAACCATACATTTTCTATGAAAATAGCCACAGACATCGCACGTCGCGATGCGTGTGGCCAATGTGATTCTAAAACATAAATTTTCATTGAAAATCTATGGTTGCTAAGTAGCCCAGATATTGTTAGGCGTAGCGATGCATACGTACGTCGACCCAGTCTGAATCTACCATAAGCGTGAAGTCCTCCTTTTTAATGCAGCGCTACTGCTACACTCTGGCAGTAGCATAGAGAGCCAAGCGGTAAAGAAGTTCTCCTTTTTGCTGACATTTCGGTGAAACATACATACATCTAAATTTATATGTAAGATAATGCAAATGATGTATTTAAATGAGCATCACGGCATTTTGGTTTAACGTGTTTTTTCCAACTTAAAAAATATTTTTTTTATATAAAAACTGACATACCAAAATGTCAATGTGGCGTTCGTCCCATGCCAATTTTCAATTTACGAAACTGAAATTTTAAATGCAGTATTTTCCATTCCCGAATGCGAATAGGGTTATTTTGAAACAGTGTTTTTCCAAAAAATATCCGTATGGAGCGTGGCCAGCTGTTCTAAATCAGAATGATCATGCTAAAATCCAGCCACCCAACATTTTTTTGTGGTAAAATGAAAATATTTAGGCATCAAATAATCACAATTAATTTGATGCTCGGTTGAATACAAGACTAAAACAAGCACTATGAAAAAATACTCACTTTACGTCCCTGATTTCCGCGGTTGTAAGGGCTGTAGTTATTCCTGGGTCCACCAAATCTTTGTTGTTGTTGATGATTTGAGCTAAAACCTCTGAACGGCGTGTTGTTTCGGCCACCTCTAAAATTGCCGCGTGGGCTAGGGCTGTTACACAGAGGAATATAGCCGTTGTTCGACATTATAACGAAATGAATTATATGTAATATACTACGGAATAAACGTTATTTTAGTCAGAAACGAATAATGAGACTGACCACCCAGTTCCCGCTGTCAACACCGAACCGACCGAACTGTCAAATGTCAAACGAAGAAATAAATGCCATCCGCATTTCCATAGATAATATAAACTTAGACACGGTGATTTCAACATTGCCATCCTTCAAAAAATATTACGGACATCCAGTTATCGGTACCTTCATGGATAAGTTTGCAGTCGGTAGTGTCGCTAGTACATAATAATAAAATATTACATCGGTGACCGGATAACTCAGAATGAATCCAACTCAACACCTCCTTTGAAAAATGAAAAGTTATTAAAAATTATGAAAAAAATTATAAAAAAATTCTTAATAACTTATATACATTAATAAATTATATATCATATACATAAGTTTTATATATTTCGGGATATTTTTCAATATTTTTTTTCATAACTTTTAATGACTTTTCAAAGAGGTGCTGAGTTGAGTTGACTCCATGATAATGGAATCTAAAAATCGATGGATAATAAATATGTACTCAGTAGTTTTTTCATTAGTTTCTTCGTGAGTGGATGATTTTTTTATTGTTTCATTGTCAAGAATTTTTCTAATTTTTGTTAGATTCATTAATTTTATTAGAAATATTGTGAAAAGGTATTATTTATTATGAAATGGCGCAGTAAAAACATGAAAATGAAACAACTAAATGAAATGTACTTCTTATTTTTATTTTTATTTCTATTGTAACTTTTTAATATTATTTTCTATTGTAACTTTTTAATATTATTTCTCATGATAAAGTTGTACTGCCTTACTGCCACGTTAATTATAATATTTTGTAATCACGCTTGAAGAATGTCTAGATTCTCGATTTTTGCAAGCGATTTAAATTACAAAACATATACATCTATTGTTAAACGTAAGCATTCGATACTAAATTAGTATTTGAAGGTATTATTTTTTCTCTTCGCTTAACCTGTTTCTTATAAGTACAAAATTGTATATTTAACTAAAGCTTCTATGAAGAATTCAATCTTAGCACTTTTTTCCTTTTATAAATAATTTGTCATATATAATTAAACATTGTAATATGAAATATGTTATGAACTAAACATTGTAATATGAAATTATGTTATGATCTAAATTTGTCATATGACTGGCCTAAAACAGGATCCATTCCTAGTTGGCTAGTCAAAGTTTCCGCATATGTTATTGTATAATTTTATGTGAAATAAATTTATTATTATTATTATTAAATGATGCGGACTCGACAAGCAGAAGGGAAGAAATAATGGAATAAATGAAAATGTTCTTGTGTAGCTTTCTTTTGTTTCATGTTCCGTAATTAACATTTGAATTCCTGATGGTAGCTAGATAATATAATAAATTGACAGTATGAACTTTGTGTGTAAATAGTTAAAATAATAAATCAAATAACTTTGTGTACAGTGTACACCACGTATAACATCACAATTGTCGCTAGGTTTCTAAACCAAAGGTTTCTTCCGTCAGAATAATAAGAACATAAAATTATTTAATTAAAAATGACGCCACAAACTGAATTTGCGAAGATTGAAGAAGTAATTAAAATTTTGTTTAAATTATAATTGATTACTGTGTAATTACTGTGTCCCAGTTGCGATTATTATCTTTTATTATTTTTCTGTGTCGTGTTCATTTTCATATTTGAATTTAGATTATTATTGTTATCTTCTTCCTCAATGATTAGTGTGTATTTACGAATGCAAAGAAACTCCATCGGATTTTTTTGTTGCTCGAGATTGATTTTTGTATCTCGCAGAAGCTCAGCCCCCCTGGCACACTCGATCGATATGGATTGACAGGATAACTATCGGTAACTTCTCATCATTCCCTAGGAAAACTGCAGATCGCTAACGTATACACAACAGTTGATGTCGAATACATTAGGGACACTTAGTCATTGTGAACTGTCACTAATTCGTTGGCGATTTACAGTCATGCTAGGTAACGACGATAAGTTACCGAAAGTTATTCTATCAATCCTTATCGATCGAGTGTGCTAGGGGGCCAGCAAGGCATTGTTTCGTGTTTGTGGCAGATGGTGACAGCTGTCTGGCGAACGAACTTATGCGCGATACTAAATACTAAACGCCGCAAATCTCAAGTATGTCCGCTGGACTTAGTTCGGTGCAACCACGCGCATTGTTTCAGTAACCTATCCTCTCTTTTATTTCTTCTAAGGTTGAGAAAATTGTGAAAAGTGTTAGGCGCTCCGCTGACGAGGCAACTGAAACCAAACTAAAACCGGCTGGTTTCTATGTCAAAAAGCTTGTTTAACCATAGACCAAGAACAATCAGCTGGCAGCTGGCAACTAGCAACGGCCGGCCACGGCAATTAGCAGTGCGAGTCGCGAGTCACTGCTTGCGTTACCATTGACAACGGGTTTTTGAGTGATTGTGAAGTGTGCGGGCCATCACATTGTCATACGAAGACAGTTGCCAGTTGACAATTTACAGTTGCCTCAGTGAACGGATCGCCTTATTGTTGTATATTTATGTTTTGTTTTGGGGAAGTAAAAAAATGAAAGAAGTTTTGTAATAGAGTTCTTTATGTGTGAATTTTGCATAATACATCATAGGTACTTTGTGCCTACGGATGTCAATGAAATGGTAAGTTTTTACAATATGTACGACTCTAATTTTTAACAAGCTGTATTGTGAATGGCGTCGTCAACTCCGATTTTAAAAATTCTAATGTTGTCTTCGTTTTTATGGTGCGACCCGTAAATATATTTTGGCAGTCGATTTGATATCATCCACACATTACGATCTGCATCAACCTGAAAATGGAAAAAAATATAAATAAATCATGAGATAATATTTAACCCTTTGACAGAAACATTTTTCTATAAACTAAATACTTACAGGAATAACCCACAAACCTAACTCACCTATTTTCTAAAATGTAAGTAATTATGTGTATAGTTTTTATTCATGGTATTTTCTTTCTTTTACAACAGGATAGGTAAATAAATAATATAATACATGTTTTATACCTTGTCATAAAAAGGAGGTTGGTACCGAAGTAGCTACATAACTTCTTTACTTTATTTTATATGGAGCTGATTTTTCGCTAAAGAATTTGTGGAAATGTAATTTTACTAGTTTTAGTACTAGCAATTATTCAGCACAAGATACGATTGCAGGTTAGGTTTTGGGATTAAAAAAGTAGGGGGTAGGTATTAGAAAAATATTATATTACGTACTCTTAAATCAGCGGGAAATTCCAATGACTTTTCGTTTTCAATTACAAGGTCGGTGAACGAATTCAAGGGAGAGTTGGTATTCCAGCAACTTATTCCATTTCTGTTTGGCTGAAATAAAATATAGTAATATATCTCATTCCGATAAATAAACAAAATACATGCTAATATTATCATATCAGAGTTTATAAAAGTCTACCTGTGTATAAAAAATGACTCCAGTTTTATCGTCAAAAACGCAATTTGTTGATTGAGAATTTGATCCTCGATTTCCAGTGACCTGGAAAAAATTGGTATTTATCTTCTATCTAATTGTTTCTTATTTATCTATTCATTATAAAATGACGTAGTATTTACTTTGTAATCGTCGAAACCAGTGTCACTTTGGGCCCAAGTTTGATTTTTAATAACTTCTGTGGAAACCTGGAACTGCGTTGTGCTTGTTAAAGGACTGAAATATAATGTCCTATACCTGTAAATTAGTAAAAACAAATAATAACGTCTAATAATAATAGTTAAAGAATGTTTAATTGTAGCAGTGGCGGTACGTGAGTTTTCAGTGAGCTAGAGTGCTAAGATTGAAAAAACGACGTTACTGATGTTGTTGAAGCTGAAAATGATTTTTTTTTAAATTTCAACTTTTTGTATGAAGATTTTCAGGATTCTTTCAGTTTGGGGATGTGCCGCATCCATAAACTGAAAGATCTCCATACAAAAAGCTGAAATTAAAAAAAAATCATTTTCAGCTACAACACAACATCAATAACGTAATTTTTATTAATATTAGCACTCTAGCTCACTGTAAACTCACGGACTGCCCCTGGTTTGTAGCTTGTGTGGGACTCACCCATTAGATTTTACGTTGCTCAATGTCAATCCCTGAACCCCATACACCCAGTGTGCAGTTTTCGGCCCCACCTTGAAGGCGCCTGCCAGAGGATCAGGCATCATGTAGAGGTGTCTGATCCTCCAGGAAGTGTTGGCACTGAAGCTGTAGACCACCAGCCCATAGCCACCAAAGTCAGCCACGTAGGCGAATGCATCATTACACGTATCTGGGGTAGTGTCGATCACCTGTAAAAATGATGCCTAATGGTAAAATTAATCTAAAAACTTTTATCGATATTTTTTTTAAATAAACCTTTATACTTACAATATTTCCAAAAACAGAACTATCCAAAACATCTGATGATTTGAAATAATGTCGCTTTAATAATGTATCGGTGTTAAGGTCAAAAATCACAATTGATTTGTCAATAACAGTTTTATCACCCCCTGCAAAGAAAATAAAAATGGCTCATCGGATGCTAATATGATTATAGAAAGAAAATATAATCTGAGTATGTACCTACTGACCAAAAATACTATCCACTCCATTATCCAAGACCCAAAGCCTATCGCAAACATCCACTGCGGCTCTATATGCAGAGACTATTGGCTTCTTCAGTGGGTCGCTGCTAATTTCAAATCCATCCCAAATGAGGTTTGATTCCCAAGATGGGTATGGAATAAACAGAGGAGATTTATCTTCCCCAATCTCTACATAATTGAGGGTGGAGGCCACTCCTGACTTCAGCCGAGTCACAGTGATGAACAGTTTGCTCTTCCATCTCACGATACCGAGAGGGATATTGTTTTCTGGAATATAAGTGCCTGTCGATATTGCCTTACTTTTCTGCTCTTCACTTGCCCATTTGAATTGTATTTGTTTCCAGGAAAAAACTTCATCCATCCCAACCGTATGATTCCTTTGTACACTTTCTAGGTTCTTTTTGGAAAGGATACTATTGTTTTGTGCTTCCTTTAAAAATATGACAATGACAATGATAATATTATGTGAATGTTATTTATTTAAATATGACTGAATAGTAGAGTTGAGTAAATCGTAATAAATTGGTTATCTCCATACCTTGAACAACATTTCATTTTTATACAGTCAAACTCTGTTATAAAGGTGTTCTCGGACATGTAATTTACATTACATTTGGAGTAAAAAATGTAAGTGAAATTTTATCTTTGGTGACAATTTTCATGTCTTTTTGATTAACATAAAATATCACTAGGTATTGGACAGTTAGGGTAGAGGTGAGGGATTGGGTGGCCACTCAGCGGGGTGACCAGTGACGACACACAGTGAATTGATTTAAACAACGTAACTAGACACAAGTCAAATGGAATTCCCATTTTTTTAAACGGGAATTTTAAAGGGATAACCATAAACTCAAAATAGTGTATGACTAATTCCTAATGCTGTTCCATGAAATGGTCTCAATGACTGAAGTCATAATTTGTAATTAGACAAACGATCATTATTTCTTCCTTCCTTCTGTATTTCATGCCTCCCGGAACAATTGAAATATTTACTTATTAGTCATTTTACCAAAACTATTATCAATATTCGAAACAAACCCTCAAATATTTTAGAAAAAGTACGGATTAAACTATGTTTTATTATTCATCACTTGTATTCAAAGCAATACGGTTACTTCGGAAAATTTAGTTGGTCTGGTCTTGCTAGTTATAACCAAGTTATATGACTATAGATACTAGAAACAAGAGAGATGGATCATGAACATTAAATTATTTGTACGAAACCACGCGCACAAAAGAATCATCATATCGTTCACCAGTACAACAGATAGGTAGCACTACTGCAAATCGCAGGGCCCGATTTTCTTTCAACGCCTGTATACGCGATTATTAACTTACTGTATGTATAGACTGTATATGCGACCGGCGATGAATTCGGAAAACTGAAGAGCCCACTTACCTGACGATGCACGTTTTTAAGTATCTTTTCACAAGCTGTATTTTTAATTGCATTATCAACGCTTATCTTAAAAATTCGAATGTTCACCTCATCCTCATTATGTGAACCGTATAAATATTTGGGTAAACGGTTTGATATTATCCATATATTCCGATCCCTATCCATCTGAAAGAAATTTGTAGACATGAACCTAAAAGGCCCTGGACGGAGCGATTGGAGAACAATTCGAAGCCGCGGGGTGAGGAGAATGATGTTTGAAAAATGCTTTTACCTACTTAAATTTGTCATGACATGCCCCATTCACTGCCTCATTAAATACCCAATGCATAAGCAGTTATATGCATCACCAATATAAAAATTAAATTAAAGTAGTTAAAGCACGTTGCATACAAATCATTTCTAATGTTTTTCATGCAAGATGGCTGTCGAGACAATTTCCCCTTACCCAAGATATGACTTTATTTATCATTCATATAAAATCGCACTAATGCTCTGCCCAGGGCTTCTTAGGTTCATATTTGTAGGTATTGGGTACCTACCCAAATATTATTTGAAAAAATATTGGCTGAAAATATTTAGTTTTCTACGGATTTTCTTACTTTTAAATCTGCGGGAAATTCCAATGTAGTTTCATTTGTTTCAACAAGGCTATGGGAAGAAATGGGATTATTTGTATTCCAGCAGCTTACTCCATTCCTGTTTGGCTGAAATATTATATAGTTATGGTAACATCCAAATCTTTACTGACGACAGGACACAAGGGCTATTTAGTATTTTGATTTTTTTTCCTTTTGGGGTAGGTATGATTTTGTAGTCATTATAGGCAGGTAGGTACATACCCAATATAGCTTAAAAAATTACAGACTTTCGAAAGATTATCGCTATTATTTAATTATATCCCTTTTACATTTTTGGAATAGAAAGGCTTAAAAATACAATTCAATAATCAAGGCCATTTGCATCACATATTATTTTTTTTCTAGTTTATTAATATTTTTTCCCTTGATCCATCTTATTGAACATTAATCGTTATATTCAAAGCAGGTAATAAATTGTTATTAAATTTTATTAAAGGGGAAGGTTTATCAACGATATGAAACAAGTTTGAAGAAGGTTCACATAAAATATATTTAGTGGGTCTATAGTATATGTATATATAGTACATACGTATACCAAGGTTGGTTTTTGTTTTTGCAGTGAGATTATTTTGAACAGCCGAATATTCTTAAACATATAACTTGATATTGTGCCTCTTGTTTGACATTATCCAAATGTTGTGATTTAAATTATACTGGAAATAAAACTGTACTTAATAATATATTATAAAATTTCATTTTGTCAAAATCTGCACCACTACTATTATGCTTCTAAGACAGCCGTTACGGAAGGCATAACCTGTACGAACCAAAATACCTCGTCAAATTAAAAAATTCGCCGGAAATCAAAGTGTTGCTATATAGAAAAAAATCAGTGTGGAATTTTACAAAAATAATTGAATATTATCGGAGACGGAACATTTTATGTAATGACGTCACGAGCCCAAAAAACGGATTTATTTATTTAAAAAAAAAAACTATAAATTCAAACAAAAATATGTAAAATTTTCGTAAACTTATTTAAAAAAAAAAACTTATCCACACGATTTTTCCCAAGTCACTATAAAATTCATGCAAGTAGCCTATTGCACACTTATTTTAGAAGAATAGTAATCAATGGTACCTGGGTGTAAAATATAACTCCCGTTTTCTCATCATATCCATTTGTCGTGGCTTGAGAATTCGACCCCCGATACCCTGATATCTGTAGAAAAGAATGAACATGATTTAATATTAAGAAATATGATATTTTATCTGATTTCTAACAAGATTAAAATATTTACTTTGTAGTCATCGAAAGCAGCGGGATTGTTCGCCCATGTTTGGTTCTGAAGTACTTCAGTGGACACATGGAACTGTGTTTTGCTGGTCAGCGAGTGGAAATACAGGGTTCTATACCTGAAAAAATCACAATCAAAACATTTCTCATGTTAATTTGTGTTACGAAGAATGAAACTAGTCGAAACATCGAGAAAGCATCGATTTTAAAACGTCAAGTTTGCAATGTCACCCCATAGTTAGGTACATATCTATCGAAGAAATATTAGATACTAGATTTAAAACATAATAAAGGAAAACCGTTTATATCATTGAAGAAGAAGAAGATAACAATAATAATCAATTTTTTTTTAAATATGAAAATGAACAAGACACAGAAAAATAATAAAAGATAACGGTCGCAACTGGGACTCGAACCCAGAACCTTACGTCTTACCGGGACATACACCTCTACCAATTGGGCTACTTGGGTATTACGAGACTATCGTAATTGTCAACTTCATATTTAAAATTTCAGAAATAACAATATTATCTTCAACTAATGTTTTTTTCCATATTATTGGCAGCTACCTTTATTTTTGGAAACAAGTATTCAAAGAATGTATTTGTTACCCTAGATAGTGTCTCGGATAAATATATCCGATTTTATTTTTATGGAACACCTATTAACTTTTTATAAAAGTTCCTAACATAGCGGTCGGTGAAAAATGACATTTCGTGTTTTTAAATTTAAAAAATAACCATTAAATTGCCCTTTTTTTTAAATTCCGGTAAGTGAATTGATTAGTACTAGTAAATATCTAACTACTACAACTTTTTAAATTTATTTTTTTCGTCCATATTAAGCGTGTCCCGGTTTTGTAAATATTTTCCCTTATATTTCACACACGCAAGGGCCGGGTTACGTCACGAACTCTGCCAGCACGGTATTATGCTCTTGCCGTCGTTTTCGCGGGCTTAATAAAATTCAAACTTGTAGAATTAATTAAATTATGAAAACGAACTTTAAAAAAAAAAAAATACTGGTATTTAAGTTTGCCTGTGAACATTGATAAAAAAAAGAAAAAAAGGACTCAACTTCCTTATAGAGGTGTATGTCCCGGTAAGACGTAAGGTTCTGGGTTCGAGTCCCAGTTGCGACCGTTATCTTTTATTATTTTTCTGTGTCTTGTTCATTTTCACATTTAAAAAAATTAGATCTTCTTCTTCAATGATATATTACATTGATGGGAATAACCTTCAAAAGTTAAAAAGAGAGTTTATCTTATAAAAATATGAAAACCGTTTAATTAAAAAACACGATGAGGAGCATAATACTAATGATATGAATAAACACTGATGATAGATACACCATCTACATACGTTAGACCTTATTTAA
This sequence comes from Limnephilus auricula, assembly GCA_951813805.1. Lineage (NCBI taxonomy): Eukaryota > Metazoa > Arthropoda > Insecta > Trichoptera > Limnephilidae > Limnephilus > Limnephilus auricula. The sequence continues at coordinate 16,720,853 of OX638388.1, read as the reverse complement.
CATACAGTGAAACATAATATCTAAAGCAATGATTTAGCTCGACTATTGAACAACTTTATTCCATCATGTGTACAGTTTATTACCCATCCGCTTTAAGTTGATAATAAACATTTTCTCCGTGCGCGCTGGGCGGTTGGGCCAAATGGAACATTTGTTTCCATTTAAATTTGTATTGAAGGCATTTCTAGTGTTATTCTTTATTCTATCATGTGTAAATTTTATTACCCATTCGCTTTAAGTTGAGTCATTGCCAATCCCAGAATTCCGTCAATCCAGTGCGCCGTCACTCCTCCCACCTTGAAGGTGCCTGCCAAGGGGTCAGGCATCATGTAGAGGTGTCTGACCCTCCAGGAAGTATTAGAACTAAAGCTGTAGACCACCAGCCCAGACCCACTGAAGTCTGCCACGTAGGCGAAAGCATCGTCACACGAATCAGAGGTTGTATCAACCACCTACAAGTACAGTTATCAATTTATGTATATGACACACACTTTCAGTATACGGGTGTTAAGGTACGTACTTGAGTTACTTTAACCAGTGATTCCTGACATTATTTGGAGTAAAAATGTAAATGAAATTTTTGTCTCCGGTGAAATTTTTGATGTTTTTTTTTTTTTTTTTCTACAAAAACATAAAAAAATAGTAGGTGTTGGGTAGTTGGGGGCGGGGTAAGTGGTGGGGCGGTAACTAGGCTGAGTGACCAATAATTTCATGTTAAAGATTATTTTTTGTTTGGTTTTGAAGAAAAAAAAAATTGAAAAAAAAAAATTGTCATAAAAAAAGTCATTGGAGACCAAAATTTCATTAACATTTTTTACTCCAAATAATGTCAGGAATCACTGGTTAAAGTAACTCAAGTACGTACCTTAACACCAGTATATGTATTATGTATGTAGCCCGGTGAAAGACCACCATTCAGAATCAAAATGTTGCTTGAAATGACTTTACTGTTAAAGGTATGGTGACGAGATCTGAATAGCAAGGTCTTCTTCTTCCCGTCTCTTCCCCCTCTGCACTACCTGCAGCCTCACAACATAGGCCCTAATTATGGATGCCTACCATAGTCTCATTGGCTATAGACGGTTTGGAGCAGTAACATAAAAAATACACAAAAATATGCCATTGAAATTATTTAAAAAAAATGGTTTTGTCTTACTATATTTCCAAAAACAGAATTCTTAAGCACATCAGACCTCTTGAAATAATATCGCCTCAGTAATTCGTCAGTGTTTAAGTCAAATACCAACAAAGATCGATCGATTATAGTTCTTGGGCCGCCTAAAATGAATAAAAAAATAAAATGAATAATTTGTTTCCAATTGAGAAAGAAAACATTGTTTTAAGAGCGATTGACCAGCAGCTGAGAATAAAAGTTTAAAAATGCCTGCAACTGTACAGGGAGGTTCCAATGAGAAAGATCGATTATTCCCCGAATCAAATTTATTAAATTAAAAAATTTATATCGATTTATTTCATTCAAAACTTACTTTAATATTATTAGGTCCATACATATGAAATTGGCGTTTTGTGTGGGAGGAACATAAAGTCGATTTTTTTTAATATAATATATTTTTTTAATCAAAGTATGTACCATTGCTATCTATGCACTTTTGCCATCTCATAGGTAGTTCATCGATCACTTTACTAAAAAAACCATTCGGACGGGAATCGATAAAATATTTGAAGGCGGTTTGGACTGCCCCATCGGAGTTGAATTTTTTCCCTTGCAAGAAGTTATCCAAATTTCGAAAAAATGGTAATCTGTTGGGGCAAGGTCCGGAGAGTACGGTGGATGTCTTAGACATTCCAATTGAAGCTCCTCTAATTTGGTAGCCGTCTGTTGTGCAGTGTGTGGTCTATCTCGATTAACTAGCCTCGGTTGTTTAGCAGCTAGCATTTCCATCATGGTTTGCAGTTGCTGACAATAGACATCTGCCGTAATCATCTGGCCAGATTTAAGAAAGCTGTAGTAAACGACACCAGCACTAGACCACCAAACGCTCACAAGTAACTTTTTTGGAGTCAATTTCACTTGGGGCATGGTTTGGCTGGTTCGGCAGGGTTCAGCCATTACGATGAACGCTTCCGATTATCGTACATGATCCACTTTTCATTACAGGTAATGTCGATTTAAAATCCCTTAGTGCCGGTTGAGTAATGCAATGCAGCAGTCAACGCGCGTTTGTTGATTTGCTTCACTCAATTCGCGAGGAACCCACCTTTCAATTTGCTTCAAGTGGATTAAAACAGTTTTATCACTAACACCGCAGTCTGCAGCTAACTCGGACGTGGTTTGCGATTGATCCGCTTCCACAATAGCCTTCAATTCTTCATTATCAACTTTGGTCTCCGGCCGTCCACGGGGCTTGTTCTGCAGGTCGAAATTTCCAGGACGAAAACGTTGGAACCAAAAACGCACTGTGTTTTCTTTTGCGGCACCGTCGCCATACACGTCATTAATCTTTCGAGCCGTTTCTGCAGCACTGGTGCCACGGTGGAACACGTACTCGTAAATAACGCGATATTTCAAGTTTTCCATTTTGTAAACTAAGTGACGCAAAGAGAAAAAACAATTAAGGAAAAAACAAATGAATTATAATTTTCGAAATACAAATACATGAGTAAATAGCTGTATAAATTTGAATTTGGAATTCCTTACCAAAGAGAAGATATTTGAGATCAAAGTTGCCAGTACTGCAAAACGCCAATTTCATATGTAAGAACCTAATATATACCTACATTGAAGTAAGCAATAAAAATGCTCAAAACGCACAATGATAAATTATTAAATACAGTGTACCTACTTCTTGTAAGTATTTTTTGATCATAAGTATTTATGATTTTTCAATAATGTCTAAACAAAATAAGTGTGTAAAATTTTTTTTAAATATTTTAGTTTGTAAGACCTTAAATAAATAGAAAATCTGAGGTATTTTTGTCACAGAACACGTTTTCGGATTTATTTATTAATGATTTGAATTTAACTAAAATTTAAAAATTTTAAACTGTGTTGACTAGAGTTTGTATTGATTTATTTTGTTGTATGATTATATGATTTGAAATTTGGGTAGTTTAATAGAATCTATCGTTTGAAAATTGAACAAATCTGCCAACGACCAACAGTATAACCTTAGTATATTAAAAATACACTTTAGTTTTTAAAAATATTAAAATTGCGTGAACCAGATAAAATAACAATCTTTCAAAATCAATTTATGTTTTTTGTAAAAAAAGAGTCAATACGTCGAGAATTTGATTTAAAAATGACTAAGTTCCGGTATTCTCTGGTAATACCCTCTTAAGAGAAAACAAAACTTGCAACACTATGCGTAAATGTAGGTATGTATGCTTATCGCTTAATCGCCACATGTGTTATAATATTGTCCTAAGTAATTTGTTTAATAAACATATTTAAAAAATGATAACTCACCAAATAAGTTATCCACTCCATCATCCAAGACCCACAGCCTGTCACAAACGTCAACCCAAACTCTGAAGACTGAAACAATCGGCTTCTTAAGAGGATCGTCGCTTATTTCGGACACGTTCAGAATCAGATTGGATTCCCATGAAGGGTATGGAGTAAGTTTAGGAGACTTATCTTCCCCAATCTCTACATAATTCAATGTAGAGGCCACCCCGCTCTTCCAACGATTCACCGAGACAAACAGTTTGTTCTTCCATCTCGCAATGCCAAGAGGTACGTTGTTCCCACGGATATAGGCGCCTGCCGATATGGCCTTGTGTTTCGAATCATCACTTGGCCAGTTGTATTCGACCTGCTTCCAGGAAATGACTTCCTCCATATGAGCAGCATTGCTCCAGTAGAAGCTGATAACAAAGATGCCTAAATAATACCACAACACTATCTGAAATAAATAAATAAAAAAGTAAGTTCCGTTTAATATTTGAGCCAAAAACCATCTACTTATTGCACGAAATTGAATTGAAAAATGGGACCCTTACCATTATAACAGATAATATATTTGAAACACACGTATTAAACACAGAACTTGGTTTCAACTTATGACTGAAACATCTCACGGATTCTACTTCTAGGTGTCGAAACGTGTTGTCAAGAATAATTATGTTGTTTTGTATTTATGTAGTTATGTAACGCCAAGGCGAAGAATCATTATATGAAATACTTACATATTATCTTACTTTAAAATTATGTGACGATGTTTATAAAATATTTGTATATTAGTTTTATCTCAATGCTCAATTATGCGTTAGGTGTTTTATTCGCCACTCATGTACATGCTTATCGAATAATTATTACTATTACTTAACTACCAGTGGCGGTCCGTGACTTTTCGACGTGAGTGAGGTGGAGTCCTAGGATTGAAAAATATGATATTATTGATTTTTTAACTGAACAATTATAAATATTAAAATTTTGAGAAAAAAAAATACCTTTCATTTTCCGCAACAACATCGTTAATAATGTTGTATTTTTTCAATCTTACCACAATAAAAAGTCTAAAATCGCTCCTATTACCTACCTAAACAAAATAACAGAGTCAAACACTGAAATTAAAGTCTGTAGAAGCGTGACATAAACTTCTTGACTCCAGAGAGACCAATTAAATGGATTATCTGTTCAAAAAAGAATTGCCGGAATTTGAAAGTGTTTGAACAATATAACTATGTAGAATTACACGGATTGGGCATACGTATACGCCCACAACACAATTGCTTGCCTAATATTTTTTTTTTAGAAACTTTTTACGTCAAATCTGTCAGCTGAGACAGTGTAAGTCACTAATGGGTTTCTTGTGGAGTGGACAAAAGGAGGTGTAATTGTCTCTGTAACATATCCTCTCTTTTATTTCATCTAAGGTTGAGAAAATAGTGAAAAGTGTTATTTTTGAATATTTATGTTTTGTTTTTAGGAAGTAAAAAAATGAAAGTAGTTTTGTACAAGAGTTCTTATTATGTGAAATTTGCATAATACATCATAATTAGTGCCTAAAGAATACAGAATACAGATGTCAATGAAATGGCAAGTTTTTACAATAACTCAAATGACTCTAATTTCACAAGCTGTATTGTGAATGGCATCGTCAACTCCGATTTTAAAAATTCTAATGTTGTCTTCGTTTTTATGGTGCGACCCGTAAATATATTTTGACAGTCGATTTGATATCATCCACACATTACGATCTGCATCAACCTGAAAATGGAAAAAAATATAAATAAATCATGAGATAATATTTAAGCCTTTGACAGAAACATTTTTCTATAAACTAAATACTTACAGGAATAACCCACAAACCTAACTCACCTATTTTCTAAAATGTAAATAATTATGTGTATAGTTTTTATTCATGGTATTTTCTTTCTTTTACAACAGGATAGGTAAATAAATAATAAAATACATGTTTTATACCTTGTCATAAAAAGGAGGTTGGTACCGAAGTAGCTACATAACTTCTTTACTTTATTTTATATGGAGCTGATTTTTCGCTAAAGAATTTGTGGAAATGTAATTTTACTAGTTTTAGTACTAGTAATTATTCAGCACAAGATACGATTGCAGTTTAGGTTTTGGGATTAAAAAAGTAGGGGGTAGGTATTAGAAAAATATTATATTACGTACTCTTAAATCAGCGGGAAATTCCAATGACTTTTCGTTTTCAATTACAAGGTCGGTGAACGAATTCAAGGGAGAGTTGGTATTCCAGCAACTTATTCCATTTCTGTTTGGCTGAAATAAAATATAGTAATATATCTCATTCCGATAAATAAACAAAATACATGCTAATATTATCATATCAGAGTTTATAAAAGTCTACCTGTGTATAAAAAATGACTCCAGTTTTATCGTCAAAAACGCAATTTGTTGATTGAGAATTTGATCCTCGATTTCCAGTGACCTGGAAAAAATTGGTATTTATCTTCTATCTAATTGTTTCTTATTTATCTATTCATTATAAAATGACGTAGTATTTACTTTGTAATCGTCGAAACCAGTGTCACTTTGGGCCCAAGTTTGATTTTTAATAACTTCTGTGGAAACCTGGAACTGCGTTGTGCTTGTTAAAGGACTGAAATATAATGTCCTATACCTGGAAATTAGTAAAAACAAATAATAACGTCTAATAATAATAGTTAACGAATGTTTAATTGTAGCAGTGGCGGTACGTGAGTTTTCAGTGAGCTAGAGTGCTAAGATTGAAAAAACGACGTTACTGATGTTGTTGTAGCTGAAAATGATTTTTTTTTAAATTTCAACTTTTTGTATGAAGATTTTCAGGATTCTTTCAGTTTGGGGATGCGCCGCATCCATAAACTGAAAGATCTCCATACAAAAAGCTGAAATTAAAAAAAAATCATTTTCAGCTACAACACAACATCAATAACGTAATTTTTATTAATATAGCACTCTAGCTCACTGTAAACTCACGGACCGCCTCTGGTTTGTAGATTGTGTGGATTAGGGACACACCCATTAGATTTTACGTTGCTCAATGTCAATCCCTGAACCCCATACACCCAGTGTGCAGTTTTCGGCCCCACTTTGAAGGCGCCTGCCAGAGGATCAGGCATCATGTAGAGGTGTCTGATCCTCCAGGAAGTGTTGGCACTGAAGCTGTAGACCACCAGCCCAAAGCCACCAAAGTCAGCCACGTAGGCGAATGCATCATTACACGTATCTGGGGTAGTGTCGATCACCTGTAAAAATGATGCCTAATGGTAAAATTAATCTAAAAACTTTTATCAATATTTTTTTTAAATAAACCTTTATACTTACAATATTTCCAAAAACAGAACTATCCAAAACATCTGATGATTTGAAATAATGTCGCTTTAATAATTTATCGGTGTTAAGGTCAAAAATCACAATTGATTTGTGAATAACAGTTTTATCACCCCCTGCAAAGAAAACAAAAATGGCTAATCGGATGCTAATATCATTATAGAAAGAAAATACAACCTGAGTATGTACTGACCAAAAATACTATCCACTCCATTATCCAAGACCCAAAGCCTATCGCAAACATCCACTGCGGCTCTATATGCAGAGACTATTGGCTTCTTCAGTGGGTCGCTGCTAATTTCAAATCCATCCCAAATGAGGTTTGATTCCCAAGATGGGAATGGAATAAACAGAGGAGATTTATCTTCCCCAATCTCTACATAATTGAGGGTGGAGGCCACTCCTGACTTCAGCCGAGTCACAGTGATGAACAGTTTGCTCTTCCATCTCACGATACCGAGAGGGATATTGTTTTCTGGAATGTAACTCCCTGTTGATATAGCCTTACTTTTCTGCTCTTCACTTGCCCATTTGAATTGTATTTGTTTCCAGGAAAAAACTTCATCCATCCCAACCGTATGATTCCTTTGTACACTTTCTTGGTCCTTTTTGGAAAGGATACTATTGTTTTGTGCTTCCTTTAAAAATATGTCAATGACAATGATAATGATAATATTATGTGAGTGTTATTTATTTTAATATGACTGAATTGTAGAGATGAGTAAATCCTAATAAATTGATTATCTTCATACCTTGAACAACATTTCATTTTTTATAGAGTCAAACTTGGTTATAAAGGGTGTTCTCGTCTCGGACATACTTTACATATTTGGAGTAAAAAATGTAAGTGAAATTTTGGTCTTTGGTGACAATTTTCATGTCTTTTTGATTAACATAAAATATCACTAGGTATTGGACAGTTAGGGTAGAGGTGAGGGATTGGGTGGTCACTCAGCGGGGTGACCAGTGACGACACACAGTGAATTGATTTAAACAACGTAACTAGACAAAAGTCAAATGGAATTCCCATTTTTTTAAAAGGGAATTTTAAAGGGATAACCATAAACTCAAAATAGTGTATGACTAATTCCTAATGCTGTTCCACGAAATGGTATCAATGACTGAAGTCATAATTTGTAATTAGACAAACGATCATTATTTCTTCCTTCCTTCTGTATTTCATGCCTCCCGGAACAATTGAAATATTTACTTATTAGTCATTTTACCAAAACTATTATCAATATTCGAAACAAACCCTCAAATATTTTAGAAAAAGTACGGATTCAACTATGATTTATTATTCATCACTTGTATTCAAAGCAATACGGTTACTTCGGAAAATTTAGTAGGTCTGGTCTTGCTATTTATAACCAAGTTATATGACTATAGATACTAGAAACAAGAGAGATGGATCATGAACATTAAATTATTTGTACGAAACCACGCGCACAAAAGAATCATCATATCGTTCACCAGTACAACAGATAGGTAGCACTACTGCAAATCGCAGGGCTATTTTCTTTCAACGGCAATTTTCTTTCAACGCCTGTATACGCGATTATTAACTTACTGTATAGACTGTATACGCGACCGGCGATGAATTCGGAAAACTGAAGAGTCCACTTACCTGACGATGCACGTTTTTAAGTATCTTTTCACAAGCGGTATTTTTAATTGCATTATCAACGCTTATCTTAAAAATTCGAATGTTCACCTCATCCTCATTATGTGAACCGTATAAATATTTGGGTAAACGGTTTGATATTACCCATATATTCCGATCTCTGTCCATCTGAAAGAAATTTGTAGGCATGAACCTAAAAGGCCCTGGACGGAGCGATTCGTGAACAATTCGAAGCCGCGGGGTGAGGAGAAATGTGTTTAAAAAAATGCTTTTACCTACTTAAATTTGTCATGACATGCCCCATTCACTGCCTCAATAAATACCCAATGCATAAGCAGTTATATGCATCACCAATATAAAAATTAAATTAAAGTAGTTAAAGCACGTTGCATACAAATCATTTCTAAAGTTTTTCATGCAAGATGGCTGTCGAGACAATTTCCCCTTACCCAAGATATGACTTCATTTATCATTCATATAAAATCGCACTAATGCTCTGCCCAGGGCTTATTAGGTTCATATTTGTAGGTATTGGGTACCTACCCAAATATTATTTGAAAAAATATTGGCTGAAAATATTTAGTTTTCTAGGTTAGTTTTCTTACTTTTAAATCTGCGGGAAATTCCAATGTAGTTTCATTTGTTTCAACAAGGCTATGGGAAGAAATGGGATTATTTGTATTCCAGCAGCTTACTCCATTCCTGTTTGGCTGAAATATTATATAGTTATGGTAACATCCACATCTTTACTGACGACAGGACACAAGGGCTATTTGGTATTTTGATTTTTTTTCCTTTTGGGGTAGGTATGATTTTGTAGTCATTATAGGCAGGTAGGTACATACCCAATATAGCTTAAAAAATTACAGACTTTCGAAAGATTATCGCTATTATTTAATTATATTCCTTTTACATTTTTGGAATAGAAAGGCTTAAAAATACAATTCAATAATCAAGGCTATTTGCATTACATATTATTTTTTTTTTCTAGTTTATTAATATTTTTCCCTTGATCCATCTTATTGAACATTAATCGTTATATTCAAAGCAGGTAATAAATTATTATTAAATTTTATTAAAGGGGAAGGTTTATCAACGATATGAAACAAGTTTGAAGAAGGTTCACATAAAATATATTTAGTGGATCTATAGTATATGTATATATAGTACATACGTATACCAAGTTTGGTTTTTGTTTTTGCAGTGAGATTATTTTGGACAGCCAAATATTCTTGTTCTTAAACATATAATAACTTGATCTTGTGCCTCTTGTTTGACATTATCCAAATGTTGTGATTTAAATTATACGTGTAATAAAACTGTACTTAATATGATTTCATGATTGCATTTTGTCAAAATCTGCACCACTACTATTATGCTTCTAAGACAGCCGTTACGGAAGGCATAACCTGTACGATGTCACTTCATAACATATATCAATAAGTCAAACCAAAATACCTCGTCAAATTAAAAAATTCGCCGGAAATCAAAGTGTTGCCATATAGAAAAAAATCAGTGTGGAATTTTACAAAAATAATTGAATATTATCGGAGACGGAACATTTTATGTAATGACGTCACAAGCCCAAAAAAACGGATTTATTTATTTAAAAAAAAAAACTATAAATTCAAACAAAAATTTGTAAAATTTTCGTAAACTTATTTAAAAAAAAAAACTTATCCACACGATTTTTTCCAAGTCACTATAAAATCCATGCAAGTAGCCAATTGCACACTTATTTTAGAAGAATAGTAATCAATGGTACCTGGGTGTAAAATATAACTCCCGTTTTCTCATCATATCCATTTGTCGTGGCTTGAGAATTCGACCCCCGATACCCTGATATCTGTAGAAAAGAATGAACATGATTCAATATTAAGAAATATGATATTTTATCTGATTTCTAACAAGATTAAAATATTTACTTTGTAGTCATCGAAAGCAGCGGGATTGTTCGCCCATGTTTGGTTCTGAAGTACTTCAGTGGACACATGGAACTGTGTTTTGCTGGTCAGCGAGTGGAAATACAGGGTTCTATACCTGAAAAAATCACAATCAAAACATATCTCATGAAAGAATGAAACTAGTCGAAACATCGAGTAAGCATCGATTTTAAAATGTCAAGTTTGCAATGTCACCCCATAGTTAGGTTATCTTTCGAAGAAATATTAGTAGATTTAAAACATAATATAGGAAAACCGTTTAATTAAAAAAACACGATGAGGAGCATAATGCTAATATATGAATAAACATTGATGATAGATACACCTTCTACATACGTTAGACCTTATTTAACATACAGTGAAAACATAGTAAAGCAATGGTTTAGCTCGACTATTGAACAACAAACTTTATATCAAATCATAATATGTACCATAGCATAAAGAATAACACAATAAGTTCCTTGTGGGCATGTTTCGTGATCCAAATATTTGCCTAATCGGGGCCTATGTTTTCATGCACAACTGTCATTTCTAAATTCAAATTTGATGGAGACATGTAGGTATATGATATGCGAGGCGAGTCAGCGAGACGGATAGCTGTTTTGAACATTTGTTTCCATTTACATCAATTTGTTTGGAAGGCACTTCTAGTGTTATTCTTTATTCTATCATGTGTATTATTTTACCCATTCGCTTTAAGTTGAGTCATTGCCAATCCCAGAATTCCGTCAATCCAGTGCGCCGTTACTCCTCCCACCTTGAAGGTGCCTGCCAAGGGGTCAGGCATCATGTAGAGGTGTCTGACCCTCCAGGAAGTATTAGAACTGAAGCTGTAGACCACCAGCCCAGACCCACTGAAGTCTGCCACGTAGGCGAAAGCATTGTCACACGAATCAGAGGTTGTATCAACCACCTATAAGTACAGTTATTAACATATGTGTTTATGATACACACTTTCAGTATATATGATGTAGCCCTGGTGAAAGACCACCATTCAGAATCAAAATGTTGCTTGAAATGACTTTACGGTTAAAGGTTTGGTGACCGGATCTGAATAGCAAGGTCTTCTTCATCCCGTCTCCTCCACCTCTGCATTACCTTCAGCCTCACAACATACCCCAATTAGGGATGCCTGCCATAGTCTCATTGGCTGTAGACGGTTTGGAGAAGTTGAAACATACAAAATACACACCAATATGCCATTTAAATTATTTAAAAAAAATGGTTTTATCTTACTATATTTCCAAAAACAGAATTCTTAAGCACATCAGACCTCTTGAAATAATATCGCCTCAGTAATTCGTCAGTGTTTAAGTCAAATACCAACAAAGATCTATCGATTATAGTTATTGGGCCGCCTAAAATGAATAAAAAATAAAATGAATAAATTGTTTCCAATTGAGAAGGAAAACATTGTTTTAAGAGCGATTGACCAGCAGCTGATAATAAAAGTTTTAAAATGCCTGCAACTGTACAGGGAGGTTCCAATGAGAAAGATCGATTATTCCCCGAATCAAATTTTTGAAATAAAAAATTTAATATCGATTTATTTCATTTAAAACTTGCTTTAATATATACCTACATTGAAGTAAGCAATAAAAATGCTCATAACGCACAACGATAAATTATTAAATATAGTGTACCTACTTCTTGTAAGTATTTTTTTTATCATAAATATTTATGATTTTTCAATAATGTCTAAACAAAATAAGCGTGTAAATTTTTTTTTTAAATATTTTAGTTTGTAAGAAATTAAATAAATAAAAAAACTGAGGTGTTTTTGTCACAAAACATGTTCTCGGATTTATTTATTAATGATTTGAATTTAACTACAATTTAAATTGTTAAAACTGTGTTGACTAGATTTTGTATTGGATACGTTTTTACATTTTCGTTGTTTGTTTTTGGGGTGTTATCGCCCTGATGATGGACACTTCAAAGCTGTCCGAAACGTCGGCTAAAGAAAAAGGTAGCGCAACACGGCATAACACCCCAAAAACAAACAACGAAAAAGATTTTGCATTGATTTATTTTGTTGTATGATTATATGATTTGAAACTTGTGTTGTTTATTAGAATCTATCGTTTGAAAATTGAACAAATCTGCCAACGACCAACAGTATAACCTTAGTATATTAAAAATTCACTTTAGTTTTAAAATTTTTTAAAACTGCGTGTACCAGATAATATAACAATCTTTCAAAATCAATTTATGTTTTTTTATAAAAAAGAGTAAATACGTCTAGAATTTGATTTAAAAATGACTAATTTCCGGTATTCTCTGGTAATACCCTCTTAAGAGAAAACAAAACTTGCAACACTATGCGTAAATGTAGATATGTATGCTTATCGCTTAATCGCCATATGTGAAATAATATTGTCCTTAATTTGTTTAAGAAAAAATTTAAAAAATGATATCTCACCAAATAAGTTATCCACTCCATCATCCAAGACCCACAGCCTGTCACAAACGTCAACCCAAACTCTGAAGACTGAAACAATCGGCTTCTTAAGAGGATCGTCGCTTATTTCGGACACGTTCAGAATCAGATTGGATTCCCATGAAGGGTATGGAGTAAGTTTAGGAGATTTATCTTCCCCAATCTCTACATAATTCAACGTAGAGGCCACCCCGCTCTTCCAACGGTTCAATGAGACAAACAGTTTGTTCTTCCATCTCGCAATGCCAAGAGGTACGTTGTTCCCACGGATGTAGACGCCTGCCGATATGGCCTTGTGTTTCAAATCATCACTTGGCCAGTTGTATTCGACCTGCTTCCAGGAAATAACTTCCTCCATATGAGCAGCATTGCTCCAGTAGAAGCTGATAACAAAGATGAATAAAGAATACCACAACACTATCTGCAATAAGTAAATAAAAAAAGTAAGTTCCGTTTAATATTTGAGCCAATTATAAAACAATCTACTTATTGCACGAAATTGAATTGAAAAATGGGACACTAACCATTATAACAGATAATATATTTGAAACACACGTATTAAACACAGAACTTGGTTTCAACTTATGACTGAAACATCTCACGGATTCTACTTCTAGGTGTCGAAACGTGTTGTCAAGAATAATTATGTTGTTTTGTATTTATGTAGTTATGTAATGCCAAGGCGAAGAATCATTATATGAAATACTTACATATTATCTTACTTTAAAATTATATGACGATGTTTATAAAATATTTGTATATTAGTTTTATCTCAATGCTCAATTATGCGTTAGGTGTTTTATTCGCCACTCATGTACATGCTTATCGAATAATTATTACTATTACTTAACTACCAGTGGCGGTCCGTGACTTTTCGACGTGAGTGAGGTGGAGTCCTAGGATTGAAAAATATGATATTATTGATTTTTTAACTGAACAATTATAAATATTAAAATTTTGAGAAAAAAAAATATCTTTCATTTTCCGCAACAACATCGTCAATAATGTTGTATTTTTTCAATCTTACCACAATAAAACGTCTAAAACCGCTCCTACTACCTACCTAAACAAAATAACAGAGTCAAACACTGAAATTAAAGTCTGTAGAAGCGTGACATAAACTTCTTGACTCCAGAGAGACCAATTAAATGGATTATCTGTTCAAAAAAGAATTGCCGGAATTTGAAAGTGTTTGAACAATATAACTATGTAGAATTACACGGATTGGGCATACGTATATGCCCACAACACAATTGCCCTCCTAATATATTTTTTTTCCAAACTTTTTACGTCAAATCTGCGTCGTCGAAATATTTGTAAGAAAATAAGTGCGACGTACATTTTAAGAGAATTTTTTTGTGAAAAATTAATGGTAAATTAAATACTGTAGCATTTCAAATTTCGTTACCAGTATACACCATCGACATCTCGACCCTTTGGAATAACAAGGTTCCACTACCGCTCTAGCTATGATGGTTTATATAGTAAGATACTTTGGAGTGCATTATCGCATGACGTTACCGCAACAGATGGAACCTTGTTATTACGAGGGATTACCAGAGAATACCGGAAATTAGTCATTTTTAAATCAAATTCTAGACGTATTAACCCTGTTTTACAAAAAAAAAGATTTTGAAAGATTTTTATTTTATCTGGTAAAGTTATATTTTAAATTTTGAAAAAAAAAATATTTTGAATATAGCAAGGTCATACCGTTGGTCATTGGCAGATTTCAGATTTTTTTATACACTTGTTTTGTTTAGACATTATTGAAAAATCATAAATACTTATGATCAAAAAATACTTACAAGAAGTACACGATATTTTATAATTATTCATTGTGCGTTTTGAGCATTTTTATTGCTTACTTGAATCTAGGTATATATTAAAGCAGGTTTTGAATGAAATAAATCGATATTAAATTTTCAATATAAAAAATTGATACGGGGAAGTACAGTTGTAAGCATTTTAAAACTTTTATTCTCAGCCGCTGGTCAAGGTATGGCTCTTAATAATATCTAGTGATTTGAACAACGGTTTAGCTGGATTATTGGAAAACAAACTTCACATTATATATGCACCATATCATAAAGAATTACACAAGTAGTTTCTTGAGGGGATGTTTCCTGATCCAAATATTTGCCTAATCGGAGCATATATTTCCATGCAAAACTGTGTTTTCTAAATTCAAATGGGATGGAGATCTACGATTTCAGGCGAATCTAAGCAAGATAGAAGCACGGAGAAAATTTTTATTCTAAAATATGATCATTTTATTCGTAAAAACGGTTAAAACGGGACTGGAGTTCTTACGAACAAATTAACAGTGTTTCAATGTTTATTGGCGGGAAAATGTAAGAATAATTTGTTGGTATACGTACGAAATTACATATACCTACAAATTATTCTTACATGTTCCCGCCAATAAACATTGAAACCCATTGTTAATTTGTTCGTAAGAACTTCAGTCCCGTTTTTAATCGTTTTTACGAATAAAATGATCATATTTTAGAATAACATTTTTCTCCGTGCGCGTTGGGCGGTTGGGCTAAATGGAACATTTGTTTCCATTTTAATTTGTATTGAAGGCATTTTTAGTGTTATTCTTTATTCTATCATGTGTAAATTTTATTACCCATTCGATTTAAGTTGAGTCATTGCCAATCCCAGAATTCCGTCAGTCCAGCGCGCCGTCACTCCTTTAAGGAGCCTGCCAAGGGGTCAGGCATCATGTAGAGGTGTCTGACCCTCCAGGAAGTATTAGAACTGAAGCTGTAGACCACCAGCCCAGACCCACTGAAGTCTGCCACGTAGGCGAAAGCATTGTCACACGAATTGGAGGTTGTATCTACCACCTACAAGTACAGTACATATATATATGATACACGTATAGCTCTGGTGAAATACTACCATTCAGAATCGAAATGTTGCTGGAAATGGCGGCTGCGGGCAATTGGGACTCTTGACTCTTACTGACATTAAAAAAATACAAAAATATGCCATTAAAATTATGTTAAATAATTGTATTATCTTACTATATTTCCGAAAATAGAATTCTTAAGCACATCAGACTTCTTGAAATAATATCGCCTCAGTAATTCATCAGTAATTCAAAACAGATCTATCGATTAAAGTTCTTGAGCTACCTAAAATGAAAAAAATAATATTAATAAATGTTTCCAGTTAACAAAGAAAAAATTGTTTTAAGAGAAAACAAAACTTGACACACAATGCGTAAATGTACTTATGTATGCTTATCTTATATTATGTTGTCTTAATTTGTTTAAGGAAGATATTTAACAAGATCACTGACCAACTAACTTATCCACTCCATCATCCACAGCCTGTCACAAACGTCAACCCAAACTCTGAAGACTGAAACAATCGGCTTCTTGAGAGGATCGTCGCTTATTTCGGACACGTTCGGAATCAGATTGGATTCCCATGAAGGGTATGGCGTAAGTTTAGGAGATTTATCTTCCCCAATCTCTACATAATTCAATGTAGAGGCCACCCCGCTCTTCCAACGATTCACCGAGACAAACAGTTTGTTCTTCCATCTCGCAATGCCAAGAGGTACGTTATTCCCACGGATGTAGGCGCCTGCCGATATGGCCTTGTGTTTCAAATCATCACTTGGCCAGTTGTATTCGACCTGCTTCCAGGAAATAACTTCCTCCATATGAGCAGCATTGCTCCAGTAGAAGCTGATAACAAAGATGCCTAAATAATACCACAACACTGTCTGCAATAAATAAATAAAAAAAAAACAAAATTCCTTTTAATATAAGACAATCTATTTATTGAATAAAATTGAATTAAACAATGTGACACTCACCATTATAACAGTTAATAATATTTGATACGCACGTATTACTCTCAGATATTGGTTTCAACTTATGACTGAAACATCTCACGGATTCTACTTCTGAACATATCGCAACGTGTTGTCTAGAGTAATTGTGTAATTTTGCATTTATTGTAGGTACGTTGTATTATATTATATAAAAAATATTTCATATTATCTTACTTTAACATTATATGACGACTTTTATAAAATATAATATGTAGATATTTTAGCTTTATATCAATACTCTATTATGCGTTACGTATTTTTTTCGTGACTCACGAACTTGCTTATCGACCTACCAGTGGCGGTCCGCGACTTTTCAGTGAGCTGGAATGTTAAGATTGAAAAATACGATATTATTGATGTTGTTGTAGCAAATGATATTCTTTAAAAAATTTCTAATTTCAATAAATATTGAAATTTTGAAAAAAAAAATAGAATTCTTTTTCAGCTACAACAACATCAATAATGACGTATTTTTCAATCTTAGCATTCTAGCTTACACACAAAGTCTACATAGTGCCGTTCCTACTACCTACCTAAGCAAAATAACAGATGCGAACACTGAACAGAAGATTTTTAGAAGTTAATTCATTCATTTCATTGCCGGCAACCCGGGCGTTTATTAAGGTAATATAATATTTTATAAACAAGTAAGTTACCCGCCTCACTAGACGATGTCTGTTCTGAGACAAACCTTTCGACTCCTTGACTCCAATAAAATGGACTATCTGTTGAAGAAAGAATTGTCTGAAAATGTTTGAACAATTTAACCTGAAGTACACATATTTAAGAAGTACACACGTTGGACATATGTATACGCCCACAACACACTAGATACTCCCAGTAGGTACTGCCTGCTGCCTGCCTAATATTGGATTTTTTAACGGGTTTTCACAGCTGACATAGTGCAACTCACTTTAATGGGTTTCTTGTGAAGTGGATAATTGGAGGTGTTCCTCGTCTATACAGGGTGTTAACGGACGCACATGGCGTACTTTTAACCGATGATTCCTAACATTGCATTATTTGGAATGAAAAAAGTAAATGAAATTTTGGTATCCGGTGACTTTTACGGTTTTTTACGATGTTTTCTTTCAATTTTTTTCTTCTTTAAAATATAACTTTTTTTTTTTTCCACATGTCATCACTGGATTCATATGTCCGTAGCTCCTGGACATACTGTTCTTCAGATTCCTAATACCCACCTCTCATACCTTCGGAAGTGTAGGTAATTAAAATAATGCTTATTAATTTATGTTTGTATGGTACGAGAAACAGGATTGAGGATAGATATATTTATGGACACAATCCTTCCCAAAGGGCTTCCGATATCGGTAAGGACATAATCCTGTAATTAACCTCGGACGCATTCAATGGGCCCCGCTGGAACTTCTGTAGACGGTCAGATAGAACCCATAGCCGGCCGTCATCAGAAATCTGAAAATAAACAGATGAATAAGCTAAACTTCGATCAATTGCCGATCTATAAAAGGAGTAGAAAAAAATATTTTTTCGATCTCTGTACGACAAACGACATTATTCTATTACAAGAGTCCTACCAACTGATTTAGATTTTTTCAGTGAAATTAACCCTGAGTTCTTTAGGACGACTATACAGCAAACTAAAATTTTAAATTTACTGTGTAAATATGTATGTATAACTATTATATGGGATGTGTGGGATTGCACTGTCCTCCCCACAATGGAATAAAAATATAATAATTATTATTATTATTAACCATTGTCATAATCTTTATTTGGTGCTCTCTAATGTTTGTGTATCTTTCTAAATGTATGTATTAAATATTCTTCAATTAACTGCGTCAAGTATCTTTTAAAATCTTTATTGAATTCCATTTAAAATGCATATTCTTGAGTAATTTTCTTTTCTTTTAATTGTATATTGTTGTCCTTCCCGAAATGAGAATTATTAAACTCATTGGGAAAAATTTATAATAAATGTTATTGATATTATTTTGTAAGTAATATATTATCAAAAAAAAAAAAAAAAAAACAAAAAACACCGATCTATTTTGATTTTAGCTTCCGAAAACAAATTTATAGGGAACACTAAATATTATATTAATTATTATAATAATTTTTTTTTTCTTTATTCAGTAAACTGCTAGTTACATGTTTTGAGAATTTTACGACCACCACGCTAGGCACATGCCCGTGTTGTGGCTGTGTGTTATTATTAGCCTGAAACACTCATCCAGATTGAAAAAATCTTCCGATAAAAGATACATGCCGCCGACGGGACTCGAAGCCGTGTCCTACTAATTTTCAATGTGGATGAGTGTTTCAGGCTAATAATTATTGCTTATAATAATTGTTACCCTTTGTGTTATGCATAAAAATCTTGTCTTAAAAACATTATTATATTATTGTTTATAAAATGTTCAATGAGAGCTAAAAGCCTTGGAGTTTTTAGACGGCCTACAATGGAAATTAGTAAGTAATTAATTAAACACAATATTTCAACATTATATGTAGACTTTGAGTAAATAAATGAATTGAGAGTGTTGTGCGGACATCATTTAAAATATATAGGTATTTATTTTGTCTATATTTGCTAAATATAAAAGGTGCCACAAAGTAATAATTTTATAGTTACAATTGAAAATATTATATATTTTGTAAATAGGTTTCTACAGATTAGTTAAATATTTAATCTGTCAATAACTTCACCACTCTTTCGCAATGCTTTCTTAATTGGAAATAACTGTTACTGTGAACAAAACAATAAATAAAGAAATATCTGAAATGTATTGTTTATTTTTAACGTTTTCGTACCTTGATATCATTGGGAAACTCCAATGTGATAGAATTACTAACCAGAAGAGAGTGTGTCGAGGGACTCAAGGCTTGATGAGTGTTCCAACATGAAATTCCATTTCGGTTTACCTGCAAATTGGGGAAAGCATTTCAATCACCATCGGCCAACAAAATTTTGTGCAAAGTAGTGCGTCTGCCTATTGGTATTTTTGATCCATTTTTTGTTGTTGACGTAATCATTTTATATTTTCTATAACTATTATAAATACGCCATTTTCCAATTTCCACCAAAACGTATATAATATGTTAGATTTTGTTGTTACGGATGGCGTGATTGACGTCACGCCGGCCAACGTTAGTAAGTTTCCGGTGACAGCTGCCTACGTCATAATGATGTCGTAGCCATGTCGAGCCGTTTAGGAATATACGGTTTCAGTTCGTTAATAAAATCAATAAATGTGATTGAAAGTATTTAAAAGACACATCCTTAATGCGATGATCACAATCAGAAAAACAAACGTTAATTTTGTGAAAATAATATAAAGGCCCTGAATATATTATTCCCCCACACTAAATTGAATTAATTCACATGTCCATTATTTCGAGTTATGCATTTAGAATTAAAGAAAAATTACTTGATTAAAGAAAATTAAATTAAATTAAAAATAATATATAGGCACTGAATATATTATCCGCCCACACTAAATTGAATTCATTCACATGTTAATTATTTCGAGTTATGCATTTAGAATTAAAGAAAAATTACCTGATTAAAGAAAATGACTCCACTTGTATCGTGATATACGCTCACCGAGGCTTGGCTCTTTGGTCCTCGGTCACCAACAAGCTAAATAGAAATAAAATAATCAAATAACAATATTTTCAGATACTTAGCAAATAAAAACTTGCGGTGGGTAACAGTATAGAATTTAAGACTTAGTTCGTACTTACAAAGAAAGAATTTAAGTTTGCGGATGAATTCGTTGCCAACGTTTTATTTTGCAGAACAGTGTTGTTGACCTCGAATATACTTGTACTTGAGAACGGGTGAAAGTAAACTTTTCTGGATCTAAAATGGGACAAACATTAATAAATAACCCCAGATTTCTATAAACATTTTTACCCGGGTATTAATAATCCGTGATAAGAAAGTATAGGAGACTATATAAATAAAAACAAAATCATTATTGAAATGTTTTTTTCAAATGGCAATCCGAACCTGGGAATTTCGGGCTCAACAAATTTCAGCTCACAACCAGATTTCCATCCTGAGATTGCGAGTTTTTAAATATTAATTTAACTAGAAAATAAGACATGTTGTTCCATATTTTCATTATTTCAAATCAAAGTCTGAGGGAAGGCCTATAAAAGGTGTTGGTAAACGAGCAAGATAAATATTATTTCCTATTGCCAATCAATTATCTTGGCCGTCAATAGTCTTTCAGGGCAAGGTGTTGGCCGTCATTTTTGTCGTGTTGCTTCAAGATTGCCTTATGTATTATTCGACAAATTCGCCCCACAATAAAATCTCCTGCAATAACTCAAACTAACTTGAAAAAAAATGGCAAAATTGTTTAGTCATATTTCTCGTTCGAAATTATAACAATTTTGGTAGCGGGTAGATGGCGAACAGAAACCCACCTGTTATGTGTAACAGGACGAGATGGAAATAGATTTTGCCTGGCAATATTGCCGTGATATCGGTAGCCGAGCGAACTCATCGTGAAGACAGGGCAATACGTCAACAAGAATAATAGTGAATGCACAACAGTCGTCTGCAACTTGACCGACAATACGAAAAAACCTTTCCGACAAGAAATTGTAGTAAAACGTGGCTCGTTTGCCAGAGCTACAAGACAATCAATTTATCTCACATTATTAAATCCTAATACCGATTTACAAATCTTGTCTGGTAATAGAAAAACAGTACACAAGGGCATATAAAATAATTGAGTTGTCAGGCTTTATCGGGAACACAAAACAATAGGTATTTATTACAAAGGTTTTAAAATGTTCAATGAACTTCCTGAAATTGTTAAGAAAGCTAAAAGTCTTGCAGTTTTTTGTGGATTATGTCTCAATGTTGTGAACTCCAAAATTTAGTAAGTAGGTACGTAGTAAATAATATTATATTAGTCTTAGGGGGTTTCTCACCATCCTCCCAATAGCTTATCTACACTAATAACTAATATTATTAAAAATAAAATACTTGCAGTGGTTAGAAAACTCAGCCAACTTCTCCAATATATAGCCACTATTAATAGGATCAAGTACCGAATTATTAACTCCAACTTAATAAATAAATCAACCGTTAAGCGCTCCGCTGACGAGGCAACTGAAACCAAACTAAAACCGGCTGGTTTCTATGTCTTGATTGGTCAAAAAGTTTGTTTAACCATAGACGAAGAACAATCAGCTGACAGCTGGCAACTAGCAACGGCTGGCCACGGCAATCAGCAGTGCGGGTCGCGAGTCACCGCTTGCGTCACCATTGACAACGGGTTTTTGAGTGATTGTGTAGTGTGCGGGCCATCAAATTGTCATACAAAGACAGTTGCCAGTTGATAGTTTTCAGTTGCCTCAGTGAGCGGATCGCCTGACTCGTAAATCGAAAATATTCGTTATTAGTGTAGATAAGCTATTGGGAGGATGGTGAGAAACCCCCTTAGAATAGAATATATTGGATATAAGTTGTAAAATTTTAACTAAATAAAATATACTTAAAAAAAAGGCTAATACAAACGCGAATTCAAATCGTGTTCCACTTCGTTGTGAGGAGGTGCATGCTGTGGGGAGCGACCCATGGGTTAAGTTTCGTTCGTTTCTTTCCGACACACAACGAAGTGCGACACCGCGAGTATGCAGCCCTGGTGTACTAGCACGGTCGCTCGATATGAAGTTACCGACCGATTTTCGGTAACTTCTAATCGTTCCCTAGGACAACTGCAGATCTCAAACGTACAGACGACAGTTGATATCGAATATATTAAGGACACTTAGTTATTGTGAACTGTCACCTATTCGTTTGCGATCTGCAGTTGTCGTGGGGAACGGTGAGAAGTTACCGATAGTTATCCTACCGATCGTTATAGAGCAAGCGTGCTAGGGCCTCTGCTGTGGCGGTTGCATACAAACAAAACTTAGCAGTGTTTTTGCAATATCAGTACGCAAGTCGGCAGTTAACCAAAGTAATGAAATGAGTCTAGTTGGGCGCTTATAGTCGATATACAACTATAGCACAAAACAAGCTTGTTTTTAAATGCATGAAAGTAAATTGCACACATTACTTAAAACTTGATTTGGTTTTTTTAGCAAACATGAATATATCAGAAATTAATTATTTTTATGTGTTGAACTTTCCCATCAGCTTGTTTGTTAGCCAAGGCGAGGCCGAAGATGCCGTCGGTCCACCGGAAGCTGACGCCCCCCACCAAGTAATCCGCCGCCAAAGGGTCAAATTGGAAGTGCAGATGGACGACTCGCCAGGAGTCGTCGTCTTTCAGGTTGTATACCACCAGCCCATTAGTGACGATGTCAGGAAGGTATGCGAAAGCTTCCGCGCAGGTTTCTCCCACATCAACGACCTGAAAATCAAGAAGATTTTTGCAAATTTTCCGGAAACACATTTGCTTAACTTTAAAATTTACATAAATCTGTATGTTTGCTAGTCGGCTGTTTCTGTTTTTGAGTTATTGGTGGTACGACCGGTTAGTGACTGAATTGACAAATGCTTCGCATTCCCATCATTGCATTAATACGAGCATGACCCGACCCTATCAGCATAAACAACATCTTCCGCTTAAAATGATGGTAGTAGAATGTTTCGAATATTCTCAGGATATACGAACATATCCCGGGTGTTTCATTACTCTGGCAAATTTGTCTTAGAAATTTGTATTAGACATTTAAAATTATTCACATTCGAGTCTCACAGTTCATTTTAAGCTGGGTCTCTTCCTTAAATATAATCGTCTCCTGCGACTACATTCTGCTTCCAAATGACTTACAACATCGTCAATAGGGGCGTGACCTTACACACAGACGCAATGTTCTTGCTTTCCGTGGTAGATGGAAAACACGACAACACCCGGGTGAAGCGGGGAAGGCAGGGGAGGGGAATTGTTCATTATGTGATAACAGCCGAGTGGTGCGCTCTCGACGTAGGCATGAATATGAATGACATCTGTTTTTTAGGTTATGTGCAGTGAGCGTATTTATTATGTCTCATAGAAATCGTTGTGTCTCCCTTACTATCATGGTTAGAAATATGATCTAGGCGATTGCTTTCTTGCGACGTTATGATTATATTAAGGACACAAGAAAAAACTTTTATCGCAGTCTCAAAATTAAATTTCTTACAATATTTGGGAAAACCGACAGGTCGCCAAAGTCTGGATCCTTGAGATTGTATCTTTTCAGAAGGACATCTGTTTTCAGGTCGAAAATTAGAATCGACGGCGTCAGTATTTTAGATGTGTTTCCTGAAAACATTATCCATCTAATTAAAAAAATCATTTCAGCTATTACTAAATTATTCACTCGAAAATAATAACTAATTTTTAAAAAAGTAAATAATTTTCACACCATTATTTTATACATACTGACTCTCTTGACATGATATTTGGATCATGTGATAGTGCCATATCTTTCTGGGGCGTTCACGTCTTATTTTTCGATTCACCTAATATTCAACTAATACTTCTTTCTCCGGCAATTCCATCTAGATTTCCAAACCATCGAATCGTCCTATTATAAAAATCTTGAACATTACTTACTCTCACACCTTACATTATTTTTGTAACAAACTATCGGTCTCACATCTACTGTGTTATATCCGCTATCGTCCTTCTTTTGCCAGTTTCACGCCCGTTGCCAAATGTTTGTTAGCGTTTAAAAAAAAATTACCCAGAAAATCGGCAACACCGGGGTCCATAACCCAAAGTCTGTCACACCTGTCGACAAAAACTCTGAACGGAGAGACGATAGTTGCATTATTCTTTGGTTGACCCGTCGCTGCCACCACCTGGCTAGAAGGGTTGAAATTGGTATCCCAGGAAGGATAAGGCTTTAGAGAGGTCTTGTTAGAACCTATCTCAACATAATTCAGGGCAGACGCCACCCCCGCCCTCCACCTGGGGATTGTGATGAACAGCTTATCCATCCAGATCGCTAAGCCGAGGATAAGGTTGTTCTCGGGAATATATGCCCCACTGGAAATGGCCTTCTTCTCAAATTCTGCGTCAGGCCATTCAAATGTCACCTGGTTCCACGAAAACTCTTCTCTCAATTGGACTCCCAACGACAACTGGACAATACCCAGAACGACGAACAAAACTTGATGAATCCTAGAAAAGGTATTATTAAAAATCTTTCAAATGTTTTTTTTATTGATGAAATTTTACACACTTGAACTTAAAAACAATAGAAAGGTCACTGTCTACACTGTGACATTTCGAAAAACCAGATATTGCACTTATGATTAATAGTTTCGTACTTCGCCTACTGGTTAATACGGAATATTTTTTATTCAAACAGTTAGATTTTGCTTTATTATTATGAAAATTGAGTATTTATGTCGGAGGAGACGAAAACACATTCATTTTAAATTTCAATTTTATAAGATTATTTCACTTACGCGAAGTGTTTGACAGACACGTTTGGCCGAGTGAAACGGGACTTATACAACTTCAATACACAACTATTTAGGTGCACAAAATAGGTTATTAGGTTCTTAGGCTGGGTAAACTAAGTAATTCATGCGTATTTAGATTGAAAAAAAACGCAAATATCAAATCCAAAGAAATGGCGGCAAAGGAAATGTTTCGCTCCGTATTATCCGTTCGTATCCGTGTATCGAACTTCGAATTCCGTATTATCCGTTAAGCGGAGTAGTAAACATTTACCCCCTTATGATAGCCATATAGATAGGGGTACGTCAGAAAAATAATAATATAAATCATTATATTAGGGTAAAAAATGTGTTTTTACATTGATGCACAAATGAGTTCACCGCGATGTAAATTTTAAACTAACTCTGTATAAAAAGGTGAGTCGATCTTTTATAGACAAATTTGCGTTTGTTAATAAATGTCACAATAAATATGATAACCTTCTGTTAAAAATTTATCCGAAAAACCACAGATTTTATCAGTAACGCGAATCAAATTCGTAATTTCGTATAAGTACTACAATAATAGTAACGTATGCATCCAATTATAATTCTTATTGTACAGCTTGGCATAATAATATTTGAAAAAATATATTCAAAAGGCATGTATTAACTATTTTTTTTTCATTTTAGGCATCATGCTGCTCACGCTGTCTTTGATATTTTCGTTATTCACAATTTTTTTCACTCTTGAGTTTGTTTTAAACAAACATCATCAAGAGAAATAACTAACTTGATATTTCGTTTTTTTTTTTTTAAATATAATTTCGATCTGTTAATAAGGTAAATATTATTTTATTTTGATTTAACGACTGATGAATGGCTATTTTAATACCTAAATTAATTTCAAAAATACAAAAAAAAAAATCGTCTTTCCATGTAAAACGGTAAATAATAAAAAAAGGTTAATCACTGGAGCAACAGAGAAATTTAAATATTTTTCTCGGAATGCTAAAGGAAATGTTTCCACCCACATTAAAAAAATCAAACCTCGGAATTTGAATACGGAGACATACAAACTGATTATAGTTCTATATTTTTTTTTATTTTTTTTTTATTTCAATTTATTTCACCTCTTACACACAACAATTTTACATTTTAATCATTGTTTAACAATAGAATAACTAAATAAAAACAAAAATATAATAAAAAGGTATAACAAAAAGGTGAAAACATAATTTTTTTGGTTTCTACACCAATTAAGAGAACTGGCTCTTGAGCTTGGTGTAGGTGTTATGCAAGAATATACAATTTTTAGTCCATAATGAAAATACATCTAATGAATTTACCTATCTTTTGTTTATTATCACATATTCGTAGAATTTATAAAAAAATATTATTAAATCTTTAACCTTAAAACATTTGAAAGAATCTAGAGAATATTTATTTGTTATATTTTGAATGTCCAGTACACTATATATAGTCGCTTTAATGAAAAAATAAAAATAAAAATTTGCTATATTTTGGCAACAAAGCAATCCATGGATTCGGAAATAGTGCCATAATGTGGCAAAAAGCGCTCGAGTGGTCAACTACAAAATTGTCTTAGAATATAATGTAGAATCATCTTCTTCCGGAAAGAACCACTAATTTATGAACATCGTTTGGTTAAAGAAAAAAAAATATGCACTTGGACAAACTTGGACCATTGTGCATTTATTAGACTTACTTTCATTTTCCTAAGAGCCAATATTTGTGTTGTCATTTAAGATTCTATTGTGAAAAGGTATTATTTATTTCGCTAAAGTTGTAGTACTCCGCTTTCTTTTATATGGATTTGATATTTGCGAAATTTTGTTTCAATTTAAATACTCTTGAAAGTCATGAATTACTTAGTTTACCCAAACTAAGAACCTAATAATTTATTTTGTGCACTTAAGTAGTTGTTTTTGTAGTAATTGTTGAAATAAAGTTTTTTGGCCAAACATAGCATCGAACACTTCGCTTAAGTGAAATAATCTTAACAAAATAAAAACAATTTTTTCGTCTCCCCCGACATAAGTACCTACTCACATTTCGTAATATAATGAAACTATTATCCTATTTAAATAAGAAATATTCCATATTAACCGGTAAGCGGAGTAAGATATATTTAATTTTATTTCTTCAAACACGGTAAACTTGACGACTGGTCCGGGGTAAGTCGCCGTAAGTCCGGGGCAAGCCGAAGGGTCCGCGTAGTCCAGTAGCAAGGCTTTGGACTCCCATTCCGAAGGTCGCGGGTTCGAAGCCGGATCTACCCGGATACTCGCAGTATCTTCCACTCTGAGATTCCATTCTACCACCATTCAGAATTGAACTTTGCTTAATAATGGCTTTAGCCGACTAGATCTGAATAGCCAGGTACTGCCCCACCTTCCTCTGCCAAATCTCCTTCCCCTCCCTACTTACCTTCAGCCTCACAACATATCCCAATTGGGGATGCAATAGTCTCACTGGTCCCAGACGGGAGCAGTTGGAACTCTTGTAAGGTATTTCAAAATTAATAGAATACTTAGTTTTAATTTTTTGTATTTCTTGGGCATTAACTATGTAACAATTTCTAGACATTTTGTTTTGAAGAGTTTTAATTTTCAATGTACTATCGTTACTTAAATCGTTACTTCAAAACAATCGTTACTTCAAAACAAAATACTTAGTTTTAACTGCATGTTTCGTAAGCAAAGCTTACTTTATCTGATTGCTTACGAAAAATGTTGGTTTTTTAAACAATAAACGTTGTTAAAACTAAGTTAGTATTCTATAAATTTCGAACTATTATTTATTATTGAATGGCACTTTAAATTCTTTCATACCTATAACACGTTAAATAATAGAACCAGTTGTGTTTTTTATAATTTTCGGAGCTTACTTTGCGATTCTTTTTAAAACTAGAGGAAAATGATATAATTATTTTTTCAACTCTGCCAATAAATACAGATTATCTTAAAAATTTAAATATATTTTTTTAGAGCTTAAAAACAAATTCGAGTAAAGGATGTTGTTATATGTCGGTAGAAATTCGGAATGCCCGGACTTAAAATTTTGTCTATTAATAATAAAAAATGTCAGACGGTATATTGGCGATGGTATTATAAAAACGGTTGAAAAATGTACAAAAAAACGGAAGTGGGGTATAATGCCTATTGTGTTTCGGGTTTGGGCTTATTGGTTAATTTGTTAGAAAATACTGCACATTCGATAATACTGTAATTTGCCTACATTTTACCCACTTTTGCTTATAATGCTTATTTGGGTAGTCATCGTCAACAATCGTGTTACACGGAGAAAAATGTTTTTCGAAAATACGATCATTTTATTAGTAAAAACGGGACTGAAGGTCTTACGAACAAATTAACAGGGTTTCAATGTTTATTGGCGGGAAAATGTAAGAATAATTTGTTGGTATACGTACAAAATTACTTATACCAACAAAGTATTCTTACATGTTCCCGCCAATAAACAATGAAACCCTATTAATTTTTTCGTAAGAACTTCAGTCCCTTTTTTAACCGTTATTACGAATAAAATTATCGTATTTTCGAATAACATTTTTCTCCGTGTATTATGAAGCTAATTTGATTTTAACGCCTTTTACCTTTAGATAGACATATTGTGTCTGACATACCCTTTTTCAATTATTCTTAAATCTGTTATAAATTAAATAACGCACCTAATCAAAATTATTAATAACTAATAATTTTACATCAAAAATAACGATTTATAAGTTCAATCTTCAATTATCCACGTAAATCATTTCAGTTGTGTAAAAGTTATGAATACTTCTATACTTCCGGAAAATGGATCGTTCTGAATTAACACCACGAACTCGAGAATCTTATTGAACGCCATCGTAAGATTCAGGTTCCAAAGTCTGGAAGTTGAATGAATGGGGTATTTTCGCTAACTATGAATTTTCATAAAAGTATGTGTAAGACTTTATTAAAAAATATATTTATTTTTCTGATTCTGATCATTATAATGAAATTAAAATGTGTAATTTTAATATTTCCATTCATAATTACTTATTGATTTGAAAAACCGCACATTTCGAAACCGATCCAACTCGCTACAACGTCATTATGACATAGAAAAAGCCACTGGCCGATAAGACGGCCGTAACCAATATTGTCCGGCGTGAGGTCATCGCCGCGCAGTCACGAAAAGAAAACAGAAGTTTTTTCATTCAGGTCAGGTCACATTTTAATACGTTAAAGAAATGTATACGTCAACATAAAAATTCCCCTTTAAAATTAATTATTAACGTTTTTTTTATTGTTTTCCTGAATAAAAAAACAGTGAAATTACCCTATTCCAGATGGGACACCAAAATGGTTAGCCAAATTACAAGGAGGCCAAATCCCCACCTCGGGATGAAGAAATTTGGACGATGCCTCGGAAACGTAAAATTTTATGAAATATATTTTTTTTTTAAACTAATGAATCAGATAATCTACCTATATTTTTTTTATCGATGCATAAACCTGGTTAGTGGGTATACCACGTATTTGTGTAAGTTGCAATTTCTCGACAACAACCAATATTAAATCTAAGAAATGCAATAGACTTATCTACCAATTTAGAATATGAATTATTGAGAGTAAGTAGATATAATCAAATATTAGACCGAATACATATCACAATAATTCACGGCTTAAAAGTACGTGGATACTAGTACCTACTCACCACTGGATTACTGTGATTTTTTTGTTAATATTCTTTTTTACACCATCTCCACGCAGGAGGCTCTAAAATAAGAGCCTATGTCACCCCCCTCCCCCCCTACGCAAGACGACGGGTCGGAATAGTCCGGCTGGAGAGGTCAAAAGGTCTCTCTCAACCAGTCTCACTACTAATGTAATTTGCCTACATTTTACCCACTTTTGCTTATAATGTTTATTTGGGAAGTCATCGTCAACTTTCGTGTTATTATGAAGCTAATTTGATTTTAACGCCTTTACCTTTAGATATACATATTATGTCTGACATACCTTTTTCAACATCACAGGTGGGAAAAAGCATACGCCACCAGACCTAGACAAACCTCACCCGGAACGGAGTAAAGCATTTGACTTCCTTTCAGCAAGAGCTGAAAGATATTTCAAAGTGGAAGATACTCTCAGAATCGCCCTAGTGTAAGACCACCATTCAAAATTGGAACGTTACTTGAAATAGCTATAGCCTTGTTTGGAGACCAAATCTGAATATCCAGGCACTTCCCCGAATATCCGGTTCCCCATTTCCTTCACCTCCCCACTACCTCAGTTGGGGATGCCGTGGCCTCACTGGTTCCAGGCGGTTGGGAGCAGTTGTGATTCTTGTGCAGTAAAAAAAGTGTGATTCTTGTGCAGTAAAAGGTATTAACATAAAAAAGAGCAACAAATATCAAATGCCAAATGACCAAAATGAAACATTTTTATTATATTTTTATTTAATTAAATCAATAACATGAATTTACATGTAAGGTATAAAATGATCACACACTTATGTAGTCTAATTTAATACTGTAGGTTGTTGTTTAAGCGCACACTGTGCCCTTGATAGAGTCCTCGGCATCGGTGGTGAAGATCCGGTAGTTGATGTCCTTGGAGTCCAGGGATTGATACATGAACCTTGGCAGACGGTCAGAAAGGATCCACAGGGTTCCGTTGTTGTCGATCTGGAAATAAAATTAAAAAGAAGTTTGTTAGGGGTCAATTTTTTATTCCTTCCTATTTTTTTATTTTCGAAAAAAATTACGATGTTTTTATTTAATTTTATGTTAACAAATAAAAAACTGACATTTTAGATTTGCCGCTTATTTCATATACACGTTTATGTTTTTTGCGGAGGGAGTTTGTGACGTAACACCGACCAACGTTTGTAGGGGCAGTCTCAGTGACAATTATCTTAGAAGCCCAAAGCCTTTCTTACGTCATGGCCAAATTTAAACCGTTTAGGAATAAAATTAATGTTTTTTGAAAATTTTGTAAATTTATAAATAACTAGCTGACCCGGTATGCGTTGCAATGAAACTTAAATAAAGAGACTGTTTCTCCCTGCGTGTCCTTTCCCATTCTTCCGCGTTCCCCTTCCACCTCCACTTTCCACTTTCCTATTCCCCCTCCACTTTCCCGTTGTCACCCTTCTCGCGACCTCCCTCACGCATCCCCTTCCATCTTTTCCGCCTTCCCCTTCCCTCGTCTCCCCTCCCGCGAACTCCCCTTCTTTAATTCCCCACCACCCCTCCCGGATTTCCCTCCCCCTGCCAGCCGCTTAACTCCATAAAATACACTTATTTTTCAAACAACTCGCGTTTGACCCATTTAATTTTTTTATTCATGTTTCATAACGCCAGCACTCGTTATTCTGCTATTCGGGACGGAGACAAATCCAACAAATCAAAGATCATAAAAATCGGTGCAGTCGTTCTTGAGTTAACCCCTTGCCCGGAATAATGTTGTATCCAAAAATATACTTATTTTTCGAAAGATTGAAAAAACGAAACCAGTTATGTTTCATTACATATTAAATTAAAAATAAGTAAGAGGGCTCAGTTATAAATGGTGTAACTAACCCGACTTTGTTTTATATATTAAGATGAATAAAATATTTATATATATATTTTATATAAAACTGTTTTTATAGCAACGATTAAAGAATATAACATATTGTGGGAATAAGAACTAATAAATTAATAACATACAACTAGTTCCGTCTTTACCCTTAACATATATATGATCAAGATTTTATTTACATTTTATACTCTAAATAATGTCAGGAATCACTGGTTAAAGTAAGTCAAGTACGTACCCTAACGCCCTATATATAGAGTTAAACAGTATAGTAAAAACACAAGTTGTTCTTCTTTACAAAGGAAAATATATGTATATATATTTTTTTTAAATTTGGGCCTGATGATCTTACCTTGATATCATTGGGGAACTCCAGAGTGTTGGCGTCACTGACGAAGAGAGCTGTGTTTTCGGGGGTCAGGGGCTTCTTGGTGTTCCAGCAAGCCACTCCGTCACGGTTTACCTGGAATCAATGTATTTCATTTAAGGCACCGTTATAATCGTTCAAACAGAAGAAGAAGATTGCTGAAGATGGTTTATAAGAGATATTTAAAAACGAATGCTAGAGGGAGCGCGCTATCATAACAAAAAAAACAGTTATAATGAAGACGCGTAAGGCTTATTGAAATTGCATACCTTGACGCATTTAAAGAAACACTGTGATTTTTTTACACTTATAATTTGTTAAATAACAGGGGTATTAGCACGTAAATATTGCTCTGAACCAACTGGATCCAATGGGACTTTAGCATCCCCAATTGGGGTACGTTGTGAGGATTGACTGAGATAGGGAAGAGGAAAAGGAAGATTCAGAAATATTGCGTACTAATATCTCATCGAAACGTGTTCCACTATTATCATGCAAGTTAACTGCTACTAACGCGGGGACCGGATTCGGTAGTTTCCGATCGTTCGGCGTTAGAGCTTTTAGAACTTGTGAGGTCAAAATTAACTTGTGAGACAAAAAACTGGAACCACATTTTTTCACTGTGTCTCATCTAAATATAAATATAATACATCAGAAGGATAGTCAAACGTCAAACCAGTTCCAATTTTAAAAATGGCTAGTAAGAAGATCCATTGAACAGTGGATGAGAATTAAAGTTCCAAAATGCTTGCAATTGTACAGGGAGGATCCGATGAGAAAGATCGATTAATCTCCGTATTAAAATTTTTTAAACTAAAAATATAATATCGATTTATTTCATTAAAAACTTGCTTTAATATATACCTACATTCAAGTAAGCAATAAAAAAGCTCAAAATTATGAACTATCTTGTTCTTCTTGTAAGTATTTATGATTTTTCAATGTGAATATTTTCAAAACACGTTCTCGAATTTTTTTCTAATGATTTTAATTGAATTAAAATTTAAATTCTGAAAACTGTGTTGACTAGATTATGTATTGATTTATTTTGCTGTATGATTATATGATTTGAAATTTGTGTTGTATTATACAATATTTCGTTTGAAAATTTAACAAATCTGCCAACGAACATTGGTATAAACCTTGGTATATTAAAAATGAACTTAGTTTTTGAATATTTAAAAAGTGCGTTTACCAGATAAAGTAACAATCTTTCAAAATCAATTTATGTTTTTTTGTAAAAAATGTGTCAATACGCCTAGAATTTGATTCAAAGATGACAAATTACCGGTATTGCCTGGTCATAACATATGGTCATAAAAGGTAGGAACCTACTTTATACACACCTACTTCATCGCTTGTCTGAATTCTCCAAACCAACACTTATAATATTGAAAATTAAACTTAAATTCAATGCAAAAGTTTTATAATTCATTCACAACCGAAATTAGTACTATTATAAGGGTTTTTTAAATTACCTGTGTGTAAAACAGAACTCCAGTCTTCTCGTCGAAATAGTTGGCAGACGCTTGAGTGTTAATTCCTCTCTCTCCCAATACCTGCGATTTATACATTATTACTAATTACATCATTATATGATTACACAACAGAAAGGACAGAGGGCGACTGTTCAAATAAGTGTAGAGCAATGGTAACGACGGTTATATGCAATCTTCATTTATAAACTACGGTCTGATAATTACGGTCTAAAGTTAATAAAAACAGGGATAGTGCCGATATAAAATAATTCATGCATATCTCTCTTATTAATAAACTAGCGCACACGGAGAACAATGTTATTCTAAAATACGATCATTTTATTCGTAAAAACGGTTAAAAACGGGACTGAAGTTCTTACGAACAAATTAACAGTGTTTCAATATTTATTGGCGGGAAAATGTAAGAATAATTTGTTGGTATGTACGTACAACAAAAAAATATTCTTATTATTGAAACGCTGTTAATTTGTTCGTAAGAACTTCAGTCCCGTTTTTAACCGTTTTTAAGAATAAAATAATCGTATTGTAGAATAACATTTTTCTCCGTGCAGCCCCGTAGGAGATCACGGAATATTATTATAGTAGAATATATAATATTGCATTTTAGCGAAGAAGCGCCGACACTTGAAAAATCACCATATCCGACTTTACTTTTCCAGATTAACCAAAAGAAATTTTACACAAAAGAAATACACATTTCAAAATATAGAATTTACTGTTAAAATAATTTTCTTAAAAAAAAATTATTATACATGGATACCTGCTTTAAATACTGAAAAATTCATATAAAGTAAATCTGATAAAAATATGTATTATAGGTAGGCACTTTATCGATGTATTGCTTTATTAAAATCAGTTCTAATTTTGAAAACGAGACTTAAATTCAAAGCAAATCCAAATTCTAGGTTGCACAGTAGATATATTTATACACACCTTAAAATCGTGGTAGTTTTCAGAGCTTACGGCCCATGTCTCATTCTGTAGGACCTTGTTGGACACCTGGAACTCCTTAGTGCTCGAGAAAGCGTGGAAGATGACGTTGCGTGATCTGATTAAGGAATACTTGTTATAATGTTGTCAAATAATATGCATAACATAAAGCAGAAATACCAACGTATGCACTCGCATACGTCTTCACGGTTGAAAATGATCGATTCATGCCTAGAACCGAATTGTGTTATGCTATAATTATAATCGTCTTTGATTATAATTATAACATTCATTGCCCGTGACAGCACCCAAAACTTATTTGTAACTTCGAAAGAATCGAATCTAAATTTCAGTTGTGAAAATTTTGGACACATTTTTGGTCAACAAAGACGCTCGACGCACAAATCGTAACCGAAATTGAGTACGAGCTACATGGAACTTTGAATAAAAATAAAAAAAGCTACAAACTTCAAAATTAAACATAAATAATAATACAAAATTAAATTACTGATTTACACAGATGCGGGCGTTTTCAAATTCGAGTCTTGGTGGAAAACAGCCATTAAAAGTTTTTTATTCAAGTTGTTTGGACAATTTAAATATTGTTTCAAAAAGTAGTAGTATTTACCCGTCTCGAAGTTTGTTAGACAGAGCGACTCCGAACACTCCATCAGTCCACTGGAAGGTGACCGGGCCGACCTTATACTGTCCAGCCAAGGGGTCAAAGTGGAAGAAGTGATGCCTCACTCTCCAGGACTTGTCCTGCTTCAGGCTGTAGACCACCAGGCCGTATCCTCCGAGGTCGGGGACGTATGCGAAGGCGTCGTCACATGTATCAGCGTCTACAACCTGGAATTATAATTGACACATTTGGAATTAAAATCTGGTGAGATGCTGATTCGCTTATAGTCCCTTAAACTATATTTTAGATAAAGGTAAGATAAATGTTTTAGATTACCTATAAATAAGCAGGTCATAGAAAATATTTAAAAATTAAGCCAATGAAGTGTAGGATTCAAAATCTGGCCGTTTAGTAAACGGGGAGATGCCGATTTGCTTATGCTACTAAAGTTCCTTTGCTTAAAAGATGCACTTCTTACGAAGTACTTAGAAATGGAGTCTTCTCGTGAGTGAGTAAACATTTGACTGGCAGTTCGATTCTTGTCCTACAATCCTAGAACATATTTTTTGGAATATTTTTCAGTGCTGTCCAAAACGTTGGAAGCAGCTGGTTGCCTTAGGTTAATCGGTTCAACACTCAAAATAAGCACTAACTGATTTTAAATCTCGAAGCAAAATAATACGGCGTAGATAAAGCAAGGATTGTAATTTGGAACAAATATTTTGAATTGTACCGATGGCTGTACTTACAACATTGGCGAGGAAGGAATTGTGTTCCACATCTTCATCCTTGAAGAAGTACCTTCTGATGAGCTTGTCGGTCTTGAGATCGAAGATGACCAGAGATGGTTTTGCGATTTGCTTAGGGGAACCTAAAAACAGCATAGGATTTTGTACATTTTAATACAGAATAATATTCATGAAAATTTCGACATCTATATTGTATCAGTAGTAAGCTTCAACTAACTGTACCAAGTGTGCCTAGTCTGTTTTAATATCTATGTACTTTTCATTGAACTCCCCTTTAAATTCGTGTTCTTGTGTAAAAATAATGTTCTTAATTGTATAATGGTACCTACCTATCCTTCCCGAAATGAGTTTTATTAAATTCACTTGGAATAATGCATTATAAATATTATGTATAATTTTGTAGTAGGTACACAATAATTATTCAAATGCCACTGATTCACATAACAATCATATAATTTATGCCTCCAAACAATGATAATTATCTACTGGAGTAAAACAATAGCAGGGATTTGTAAAATTGAGTTTTTTTTACGACCAATTTCTTATTAAAGTATTACGAAATCTGCCTTTCAATCGAAGATCTAAGCTATAATTCGCAAGAAAAATAAAATGAAAGTTTGCTACCCTAACATAAATACATTTTTCTGCCTGCATTATGGTAGATTCAGACCGGGTCGACGTACGTATGCATCGCTACGCCTAACAATATCTGGGCTACTTAGCAACCATAGATTTTCAATGAAAATTTATGTTTTAGAATCACATTGGCCACACGCATCGCGACGTGCGATGTCTGTGGCCATTTTCATAGAAAATGTATGGGTTGCTAAGCATTGTTTGGCGTAGCGATGCGTACGTACGTCGTCCAGTCTGAATCTATCTTTATCGTGTAATACAGAGATGGGGAATGTTTTTACCGTCGGGTGGCATTGGAATGATTGGAGGTGAACACAATAGTTTCCTTCAAAATGCGTGAGCAGATGAATACGCAACTGGAATTATATATGTTCATTCTGAACATAAGACTAATGTTATCCAAAGAATTTTACGTACGCGTCCCCCAGTCCATCGGCATATTAAATTAATTGTAGTTTACTCAAAACACATGAAGAGTTTTCCTGTATTTTGCAACATATTATTTGTGGTCCGCAACAAGATGTTTATAATAATTACATACCGAACACGAATATGTATCTGAAACATCGTTAAAGAAAAGCGTTCTCGCGTTCTGAATGATTTTTGCGTTTCTTTCAGCAGGACGCACCAAAAGTAACTGCTAGTTTCTGAGACCCCTGGTAAAATAGCATATTTTCTGAATAGAATGAAAGAGGTTGGTCAATTTGTTATTAATTACCCAAAATGTTAGCGAGTCCAGTGTCCATAACCCAGAGCCTGTCGCACTGGTCAGTCCACAGCCTGAATACCGACACAATGGTAGCATTATCCTTCAATCCTTCTGAGGAGGTCTCTGTCTTGGCAGCATGCTCCCTTCCCTTGGCGGTAGCCTCTCCCACGGCGCTGTCATCATCCGAGGGGATGAAGTTGGCCTCCCACGAGGGGTAAGGTTTCAGGGCGGAGGTCTTGTCCGACCCGATGGTCACGTAGTTGAGCGAGGAGGCTACTCCTCCCTTCCACCTGGGGATGGTAATGAACAGCTTGTCCTTCCAGGCGGCCAGGCCCACGGGCAGGTTGTTCTCCGGAATGTACGCTCCGGTCTTGATGGCGTTGGCCTTAAAGTCCTCGCTGGGCCACTCGTAGGTCATTTCCTTCCAGGCGAACTCTTCCTTCAGATCAGCTCCAAGGGATGCTGATACCAGCGCCAGGGCGCACGGTACTAGGAAATGTAACATTCTGTAAAAAGAAACATAATTTATCAATCACACGAAAAAATAAAATAAAACTGAGAAAGGGAAACAGATTAGAAAAATCTTTTAAAAAATTAGAGTTTTTTTTAATGTCAATTTATGCTACTCTTGTTTTCATTCATTTCGCGATACGTTTATTCTGTCGTGAACAGCGAATGACTGTCAATGTGATGGTAATATGAGACTTAAAGATGAATCCGAATTTGTAGAATTATTGCCAAGAAACCAAATAGATTTAGTCGATAGATTTATAACTAATTCTCTCTGTGTAAAATTTCGTAAATCAAAATTTTACAATTTTAATCCTGATGTGAATATATTTAATACTAGCTGACCCGGCAAACTTCGTACCGCCTCAGAATCAATAAATGTTGTGTTTAATTTATTAGCTGAAATAAATTAAGTTTTTATTAAGTTAAAATAAATAGGTACCTACTCTATGTTAAAAAAATTAAATTGAGCTGTTGACTAAGCACGAAATGTTCGGCACACTATACCATTGACAGTTCGAATTGATTCAAATTATGTCGACCAACGCACATACAAAATATATGAAAAAAATTATTTTCTTCATAATTATTTTTCCCGTAATTTTTTCCAATGTTTTAATAGTTATTCTGTTAACCGGGATGGAGACAAATCCAACAAATCAAAGATCATGAAAATCGGTTTAGCCGTTCTTGAGTTATAAATGGTGTAACCAACCCGACTTTGTTTTATATATATTAAGATAGTAGCTTTATTTTTATTCATGGGGTAACAAGAGATGTTGCTTATATTGCCTAACGCTATACAGATTATGTTTTCATCCATTTTGTCAATTACCTTATTTATTAGGTACTTATTCATTTATTACATAAAAGTATAACAATATTAAAAAATTACATAATATTTTATACTTAATTATTCTACTATTCCATAAGTTGAGGTCAGTAGCTCGTGGGAGAAGTATTTACGGTTTCACGACAACTCAACGATGTGGCATTTGAACACCCCGTTGAAAAATCATTAAAAATTATGATTTTTTTTATAACCTAACCTAACGTAACCCATTGAACCAATTAAAAAAAATCATACTTCTAATGGTTTTTCCAATGAGGTATGAAATTGCATATGATTAAGTTGTCCGGTCACCAGTATTTACATACATAAAGACAATAATGCTGCAAACATTCAAAATGTCCACAAACTTAGATACTGGTAATTAGATAATGTAATCCAACATTCAAAATGTCCACAAACTTAGATACTGGTAATTAGATAATGTAATCCAACATTCAATATAACTACAAACTTAGATTCTTATAACATTCACCATAAGATCAATAAAAACAGTAAAATGATGTCAAAATTATTTCATTTTCTGTGTTAGAAAATAACATAATTGACTGAGCGTAAATTTTTATTCCGTCAATTATATAATTTTCTTTTAAATTATTAAATCGAATTGTCATTGAAATAGTGACCCTTTCTTTAAACAATTGAATAATGTAATATATCATTGAAGAATAAATATGAAAATGAACAAGTCACAGAAAAATAATAAAACATAATCGCAACTGGGACAAATTATTATTTTTCTGTGTCTTATTCATGTTTATGGGAATAACCTTCAAAAGTTAAAAAGAGAGTTTTTCTTATAAAAAAATGAATAATTCCTTATTTGAAATTTTTCTTACATAAATTATAATATTCCTTCAGGTTGAAAAATTGTTAAAAAAAAATAATGTATATAATTACGTAGGTAGGTATTTTAGTACCTACTTACAGATCTTATGATTTCTGAGCAAATTTCGGTTTTGATTTATTAAATTAAAGAAAATTAAAAACATCATTTTTTGATCAGAGGTCTATTATATAGAACCGCTAGTATTTTGGGATTGTATAAGCTATAACAGAAATTTTACTTTCAGCTGCAGCTCTTAACTAAAATATTCTTAAATGTATTCATTGAGTTGGGAAGTAAATTAACGACCTTTAACGGTGGGTAAACCTCGATTTTCTGCAAGGAAACATCGTTTAATCGGTGTTAAATAAATAAATGTAATCGATTATATCCTTTATCACAATAAAGTAATTATTAGTTGTTTCCATAAATTATCATTGTTGAATACAACTCTGAATAGCAAATCAAGGTTACAATTACAAGCATTTTCTGTATACAAGAGATTGTTGTCAATATTACGTTTTCTAGAATATTATTTGAATGTCAACAATGAGACGATTAATAGAAGTGGTAAACATCGTTTGGTTGTGGAATTGATTACCACTATTAGCGCAGTAAATACCGATTACTTAATTCACAGTTTTCGAAATTCACCTATTTTAAGTTCTTAAAAAATTTAATTTAAATTTAATTAATTTAAAAAAGTTCTTAAAAAATATATATGTTGTTTTTGAGGACAATATGTATTATATTATAATAATTTCCTCCATATGAAAAATAATGCAAAGCATGCACCGAAAATTATTAAATACACATCTTGTTTTGTTATTGAACATATTGTAGGCATGAAAAATTCAGTGTATCTATAATTGCTAATTTAAACAATTGTCAAGAGATTTTTGCTCTATTTTAAACGAGTCGTGTTTTATTAGATATTTTCACAATTTTCGCTTAATTATAGTAGTGTTTTTATATTAACGCGTTCCCTCTAACATTCATATTTACATATCAACCTTTCAAACCACCTTCTTGTTATTTTTGAACGCTTACTACGGAGCCTTAAGAGGAATATAAACGCCTTGACTTCTTACCCTTTTAGAACTCCGCGTGTTTTTGGTAATTATCTGCACGAAGAAAGTAGCGTCAAAGTTGTTTTTAATTTTTTTTATGAATAATTTTATAAGAATGAAAAAATGATAGTCGATGGATCGAGTCAAAAATAATCTTAGGCATAAAGGGGTATTTTTAAAACTTGTTTCTTATATAACTTCATAATTATCAAATGAAAAACAAATTATTTATTACATTACGCTTATATTTGTTGTGATAATTAATAATTTTATCTTAATTCCAATAAATAGAAAATGTAGGAAAAGCTTTAATGTATCCATAGCATATTTTTTCATATTCATAATGTTAACCGATTCGTAGTAAAGATAAATCTATATAGTGATTTGGCATGAATTTCATCATAAGCTTAAAACCAATATACGAGTATTGTATCCCCATGCACATTATTTTGAGATAACCGAAGATAAAGATTAAATCTGTTGATAAATTTGGTTTGAACGATTTGAAATTATTTTATGTAAATATATTTGTACCATTCCATGTAAATATATTTGGAATGGTGTCAGTTAGAGACGATACCACATGTTTTGTTCTCCAATAGAATCTTATTCGTCTTCGCCAAAAATGGAGATGCAATGTTATTTTATATTATATTTTATTTAAGAGCGATTAACCAGCAGCTGAGCATAAAAGTTTTAAAATGCTTGAAACTTTACACTATGTATCAATTTTTTTAAATTATAAATTTAATATCGATTTATTTCATTCAAAACTTGCTTTAATATATACCTACATTTAAGTAAGCACTAAAAATTCTTAAAACGCACGATGATAAATTATTAAAAATCGTGTAAAGTATTTTTTGATCATAAGTATTTATGATTTTCAATAATGTCTAAACAAAATAAGTGTGTAAAAAAAGTTTTTTACACACTTATTTTAGTTGGTAGGACGTTAAACAAATAGAAAAACTGAGGTATTTTTGCCACAAAACACGTTCTCGGAGTTATTTTTTAATGTTTTCAAAATTTTAAAACTGCGTGTACCAGATAAAATAACAATCTTCATTTAAATCAATTTATGTTTTTTTGTAAAAAGAGTCAATACGTCTAGAATTTGATTTAAAAATGACTAATTTCCGGTATTCTCTGGTAATACCCTCTTAAAGTTGACGAATCTTGTAAACTGACTAACTCTGACTAAAGCTGTCATTAAGGATTGGGCCATGAAGTAGGTACCTACCTAGCCAAATATAAAGAAAAATAATGAATGAGCAAGTAATTACCTAATTCACTTGTCGACCCTCGCAAAACACAATTGTTCGTAGTTAACCTGTTGATTACCTGCATGCCAAATTTTCAGTGAGAATTTATTTTCTCACACAATCCACTTCCTACACCGATGTGAAGTATTTCCTACGTCTTTATTTGCCAAAAGAAATCGCCTTTTAAACATTATAACCAAAGTAATGATTGGTACTAACTGGCAATATATAAATTTTATAATATTACCTTCCCATATATCAAAAGAGACCCCTTAGATATAAAAAAAGTGCTGACACAGGACATAGGTACCTTATAGGAAAGGTACCTACCGACGTACAATTAACTCTCTTGTATAAAGTCGGGTCTTCAGCGATAAAATGTTTTTAAAACATCCGACATAAGCAAAAACATTGGGTAGGGCCGGTAGGGGCCACAACGTTTTTTGTTTTCCATCTGTTACGGAAACCCAAAATATTGTGGTCTTGCTCCAATGTTTTCGTTTTTGTCGGATGTTTTGAAAACATTTTGTCGCTGGAGATCCGATTTAAGTTCCAACAATAAAATTTGAATGTTCGCCTTTTAAATACCAGACGAACATTTTTTTGTTTGGGAAAATCAAATAATCATGATATTATGGTAAAATATGTAGGTATAGAAGTTTATAGATAAATCGCCATTTGTCACAAAATCAAAAGAAACACGTTACAAAGTCAGTCAAAGTGTTTCAGGAGAAAAAATTCAACAAAGAGTATGTCCGTTGGAGGTGTATAATTTTTTTTCTCAATTGTTTTGTTTAAAAACGTGAACAGGCTGACAGGGTCAAGTAGAAGTTTATTTTTTAGCGCAAGCATATGTATTTTTAACGTGTTTAGCACAAATACACGTATAAACGTGTTACCAAATGTCTCAGGGGTAGGTAGGTACTTATTAAATACAAGCCTGAAAAACGAGGTCAGGATGCAATGTTTAAAAAAATTGGTGTAAGTTTCAGTGCCAAGTAATAATAACTAGCAAAAACAAAATTCTACATTACGAAAGCATTAAAATTACAGATATTTCAGTAAAAAAAATCTATGCAAGTCCTTCCATAATTTCCATATATTCCACAAAAAAATATTGCGACATGCAACTGAAACTTGACATTTCGAATGATTGGGCAAAACATGTATCGTCTATTACATGTTTTTATAAATTGATCGATAACGCAAATCTTTCGAAGTTTATTGACTTGCTGAACTTTATCAACTGCGGACTGTGAACGTGTGAAAAAAACAACATTTTTTTTCTTTCAAAAATACATTCCCATAATATTTAATTTATTTACTAGGTTGAACCAACTTAATATTCCATTTCCCAACGTTTAATTTGTTCATTTGTTATATTTTATCGATGGATACCTAGTTAATCGATCCAATGGAGTTTCGCTTTGTTTGGTGTACAAATAAACCGAAATTAACTTTATTTAATGTGTATTCTAATAGAGGCTGCATTCTGCTTTTTTGGTTCTATTCTAACCAACTTTAGAACAAATGTATGCATTGCGGATTAATGTACTCCTAAAATATGCATCGTGTCCTTATAAAAACACATAATTTTATTACGTATGAGGTGAACTGGATTTTTTTGAATGCGCATTTATTATATCAGGTTTTCATAACTTGCCTCACTAGACAAGCCCGAGTATTGAGGCAGCTCTTTGGATTAGCGATAGGTGCACGGAGAAAAATGTTATTCTAAAATACGATAATTTTATTCGTAAAAACGGTTAAAGACGGGACTGAAGTTCTTACGAACAAATTAACAGTGTTTCAATGTTTATTGGCGGGAAAATGTAAGAATAATTTATTGGTCAAAAGGTCTCCATCAAACAGTCTCTCCCGATCTGGACCAGTGGGTGGCCAAACACATCCGCCATCAAGACCTAGACAAGTCTTACCCCCGGGCACCGCTGCATAAATAACTTAAATTGGACAACACTTATTTAAATTCAAAACAGCGATGAAAGAAAGTCTTTGCAAAGTGACTTCCACATAATCAGAGTACACTGATAAAAGATTTATAAGCACACCAGGTAAATTACCTGTTGCATGGTTTAACTCGGTCGAATTAATATGACAAATTATCTGTTACATGATTACAACAAAATATACATTATTATAGAATGTACCTTGTTCTTACATTAAAATAATTGCCTCTGCACAGTTTCACCTTTCGAAAATTAGCATACCTACTCTACCTTACAAGATTAGTTTTTTAAGCTTTGAAGAAATACTATACCTACCTAAAAAAACATTATTTGATTGACTTGGAAAAAACAGACAACTGAGCTGCGTACGAAATCCGAAGATATGGCAACCAAATTAGGGGGTGTTGATATTTCATCTTACGAATATTATAAACGCGAAAGTTTGTATGGATGTATGTGTGTTTGTTACTCTTTCGCGCAAAATTTACTGAATGGATTTTAATGAAACTTTACAATAATATAGCTCATACATCAGAATAACGTATAGGCTATAATTTTTAAATCTAGCTATTAATTTTCAATGTATTGAAAATAATAATTATTGTTTAATAGAAAATGTCAAAATTTGAGAATGACATTTTGCAAAACAATGATTGTTAAATCAAAATTCTATTTTTAAAATGTTTAAATTAGTGAATTTATTTGAAGTACTCGCCTAATACTTTGAATTGAATCAAGAATTATAGATATATTAAATAAATAGATTAAGAATTTTGGTATAAACGTAGATGGGACCAAGTAAAAGCAAATAGATTACTCGAAGTACAAATCCTACGCAGACGAAGTCGCGGGCAGAAGCT
Source organism: Limnephilus auricula (assembly GCA_951813805.1). Classification (NCBI taxonomy): domain Eukaryota; kingdom Metazoa; phylum Arthropoda; class Insecta; order Trichoptera; family Limnephilidae; genus Limnephilus; species Limnephilus auricula. The sequence continues at coordinate 16,676,391 of OX638388.1, read as the reverse complement.
AGTATTCCATAAATTGTGAATAATTGCATAATAACTGTATAATTTCGAATCATTATTATTAAACATTATTATGAATTTCTAAGGGAAAAAATAGTTCAAGATATCAGCTAGGTACAACAGTGAGTATTAAAACTGATTTTGTACATTTTGCTTGGAAGAATTTTATTTCATGATGCACATTATTTGCCACTTAATATTGTTTATCTGCCACTCGACACATTGTAATATATAATTTTGGAGTTAGTTTAAGATTGTTAGTGAATGACACGTATGACGGATGTGTTGAAACCGATAGCAGATAAATAAAATTAATAACACTACACATTCTTAAAAATGTAGATCGTGAAATAAAACTCTTCAAAACAAAATGTCTTCAAATTGTTATATAGTTATTGCCCAAGAAAAACAAAAAAACTGATTTTATACATTTGCCAAAGACACCAAAAAAGTGCCGCCGGCGAAAATTTTTGTAGATCGAAGCGCATACCAACAAATACTTTTGCGGAGAGTTTATATACTCCCAATATTTGAATGAAAATCCTTTATTATTTTCTTTACCGGAAATATTATAATATTGTTAAAAACGGAAATCTTTAACCATTAGAGCGATGGGAATTTCCAGGTGTTCGATTTTCGATTCAGAAAAGTTAAAAAAAAATACTGGCCAAGTCCTATGTTTTCAATATGTGTCTTCTATTTTCACAGCATCCCCAAAGATGACATATTATTATGACTTAAGAAACGTATTTCCCATCAGGGCATCCTGGGTGAAGTTAATGTGAATAAATAAAATAAAAATCAATCCCCAGCCGGACCCAACACCCCGAGGAAGGGGTTCTAGGCCGGGGCTTCTCGTACCTCCCCAGAAGTGAGGAGACAAGACGACGAGTTATGTCTGTATTGGCACTAAACGTGTCATAATCTCTTTTTTCCTTAAATCTTTAATGATGAGGACGCGTGTTGAAAGCACTCTCTGCCGAGAATTAAAATTTCAACTTGCGATCACGGTTCCGAAGAGAAAATTTGTTTATTCTCTGTTCCCAAAAGTATAACTAATAACTCAATATCGACTTTAATTCATTCAAAATTTGCTTTAATATATACCTACATTCAAGTAAGCAATAAAAATTCTCAAACGCGTGATGATAAATTTTTTAATTTCGTGTACTTCTTGTAAGTATTTTTTGATCATAAGTACATATTTATGATTTTTCAATAATGTTTAAGCAAAATAAGTGTGTAATATTTTTTTTAATATTTAGTCTGTAAGCCCATAAATAAATAGAATAACTGAGGTATTTTCGTCACAAAACACGTTCTCGGATTTATTTTTTAATGATTTTAATCGAACTGAAATTAAAATTCTGAAAAGTGTCTTTACTAGATTATGTATTGATTTGTTTTACTGTATGATTTGATATTTGTGTTGTGTAATACAATATTTCGTTTAAAAATTTAACAAATCTGCCAACGACTAACGGTACAACCTTACTATATTAAAAATAAACATTGTTTTTCAAAATTTGAAAAATGAGTTTACCATTTTAGATAAAAAATAACAATCTTTCGAAATCAATTCATCTTGTTAAGAGTCAATACGTCAAGAATTTGATTTAAAAGGGACAAATTTCCGGTATTCTCTGGTTATACCCCCTTAAATCTAATGAGTGTGTACCTAGAAGTAGAAATTTGAAATAGTTGTATTGAACGAAGAAATTATGTAGGTATTTGGTTAATACCAACTTATATTTGGTTTATACCATTATCTAAAACAGATCATAAATTTGGGCAAATGAGTGCCCGTTTGTTCATTGGTAAATATTGGTATCACGAAATGATTGGTCATAATTCATAATCACTCTGGATGATGTCAGTTATGGTTGAACTGACTATAGTGACATTCACATTCATACCTCCAATACCAAGATGCGATAGAAAGTGATTGATGTGCAAATCAGTCAGTTAATGCCATTGTGTCTGCACATAACGATACACCAGCCATATACATACTATAACCTCTCTTTCTGTTGCATGCGGAGATTATGAGAAAGAGTGACAGGTTATAACGGAGTTATCAGCGGTCCGCTTTTATCTCGACGGGTTACAATGACCCTCAAGCAAACTCAATTGTTTATTTATTTAAATATTCTTCTGGGCTATCAATTGGCGGCGAAGCAAGGCTGACTACATCGAAGACGAGTGAATAATAACCATCACGCCGTTGCCACGCAGAGGTAGACAGAGACCATGTTTCACGCATACTGTTCTGTTAATATTTCATTAATGTCTTATGTATTCCTCGAGGGTCCACGAGTGCTTCTGTTATTCACTTTCGCGTCATACTCCTTTTTCCGTCCATCCACTTTAGATACTAAATATCCTAACCATCTAAGCTTTTTCTTAATTTTGTACACTACACATTCTTTCCAGATCTCCACATTTGTAATATGGTCATACAGACCTATATGGTTTATGTATGGTGCCTGAAAACCGTACACAATCGAGAAACTGGTGATGTATCACATAGAACACCAAAAACCTTTTTTTTGGATCTTGAACATTTCATTTGTCTTTTCCTATTTTTCCAATTTTTGCTGCGTAGTTTTTAGAGTCGTGTCTACCCTTCGGCGCACTTTAAAAATTGTAAAATTGGTGACATTTACACCCTACCAACCGATTATTTTCGAATTTGACCGTAAAACGTCAAATGTGATGAAGATTCACCAATTTCCCACATATTCTACAAGTTTCCGGACACCTTGTATAAGTCTACCTCAGAGATCTCATTTCAGTCTACTTTCATCCCTCCTCCTCCAGTTCCTTGCTTCATTACCATAAAATAAGGTTGGTATCAGTACTGTGGTCTGCTAGCTTCGCTTCTTTGGAACACTTTTCATTAGCGACTCACGTTGGGTATAAGTGGTTTATTTATGCATTGGGTCCTCAAATAAATAAGATATAAAATGATTTGTAAAATAAGTAAATTTAGCATCGGCACACCGCGGATTCAGTAAAGATTATTTTTACAAAAATGTGAAATAATCGTGGTAGTAATGTATTAAAAAAAAAAACCACTATAAAATTATGGTTTCAGGGGAAATTTTGGTTTTGATTTAAAATAAAAGAAAATTATATATCTACATACTTTTTTGGATGCGATGTCCTATACTGTTAACAGAACCACTAGTTATATAAATATTTTATATGCCTATTTAATAAGAATATTAATTTCTGCACAATACAATACATACACCACCCCAATCATGTTTGATTTTGATAAAATGAATTGAATAAATTAATTAATTATTAATCTTGTCAGTTCTGCCTCCTCCAAACCTGCTTCCTACTGGCTGCCACCACTCCTTATCAATCTTCTTTTTTTATTTGGAATATCGAAAGCATCGGTATACTTTGAATACTTAGAGGTCGTATTATTTTTTTTATGTAATGAGAATGTGTGTAGGTTTTTTCTGTAAAATCGTTTACAATCTTGTCCATGGCTGTCATGTCTTAAAAAATAACCTGTTCTACGAGGTAGGCTGAATAAAAAATAATGTATAGGTGTACGATAAAACTAGGAATATTATTTAGATCATTATCAATATAAAAAGTGAATCTTTATCATATATGTATAGAGTACAGACCATCGTTTCTCAACCTTTTTTAGTGTTGCGACCTCCTTGTAAGCCAAAAAATGAAGTAAAAAACTACGTATACCCCCTCACTACGTATTTTAAAACGTATTTTTTTTCGAAAACGAAAAGATTGTGTTGACTGTGAAACACTCACAAACAAAAAATAACGATTTTTTATTCTATACTCAAAACCAACTAATTGAAAAAATATCGACAATTCAACGACTAGAAATTTCGTCTTAAGATTTAGCTTAGAAAATATTGATCCAATTTGCCACTTCTCACTTGGCCTGAAAAGGCTTCTCATCTATGGTGACTTTAAAAATTAAATACTTACAGAAATCGTCTATTATCATTTGAACAAAACCATTGGAGGTCTCAACCCCCAGGTTGAGAAACTGTGGAGACTTTATATAGCGTTTATCGACTAGATTTCAATAACGACGAAGAAACAAAAATTTTGGTACTTTATTATAGTTTCGGAAACGTCAGAAAATTTAACGACATCACTTTATCAATAACTAGCTCATATGATCTGTTAGGTTTTGTTGGTTATAAATTATAACGTATAACGTTATAACTGCGTGAAAAAATCCGATTAAATTAAAAAAAACATATCAAAGTTTCAATATAGTAAATAACACAGCAGTTACAAAAGTCATTAATAGAATATGCCAAGCTTTTGTATTTTGCAGTTGCAGCATCATTAACATGAAATGTCAGACTTACGGCTGGTATGATTAATGTAAAATGTCACAAACTTTAAATGCAGTTATTGCCACAGACTATTCGATACGCATTGGTAATTCGAATTACGATTTGCCCAATTACCCACAAACATATTGACAAATATGGGACAATTGGGTAAAGGTACCCCACGTGTTTAATTAACCGTATATAATTCTTCCGAAGACTGGTAAAACCACGAGTAATTATTATTTTTTTGATAATATCAGTTACGTCAGATGTCGGCAGAGGCGTGCATTTCAAATAGGAACAGCCTACCCTACCGTTCTCGCACAAAATGATAAATAGTATTAAATATTGTACAAAAATATTTGCAAAACATAAATCTATACTTTAAAAAATACGCACGTTCCATCTATGAATAGCGCCGTGCGCGCCCTACTGATCGCCGTAATGTGTCAAAAGCGCGAACCAAATATACCCAAGTCAGAGTTGATTTTAGGTATTCAATGTTTACTTTATACCAGACATATATATATATATATGTGTGTGCTGTAAACTGGTGCGCTTGATATGATTCGTTTGTGTTAGTACACGGAGAAAAATGTTATTCTAAAATACGATCATTTTATTCGTAAAAACGGTTAAAAACGGGACTGAAGTTTTACGAACAAATTAACAGTGTTTCAATGTTTATTGGCAGGAAAATGTAAGAATAATTTGTTGCTATACGTACGAAATTACGTATACCAACAAATTATTCTTACATGTTCCCCCTAATAAACATTGAAACCCTGTTAATTTGTTCGTAAGAACTTCAATTAACAGGGTTCCGTTTTTAACCGTTTTTACGAATAAAATTATTGTATTTTAGAATAACATTTTTTTCCGTGTAAAAGTGTCTAGGCTCTGCTTTTCAGAACAAATTCAATAGCTATTCGTGACATCTGTTAATAGTTGGTAGGTACACCTTTATTAATAAGTACCTACTTGATAAAAAGTTGACTTTTTCCATGCACTTGTGAGGCCAATAAATTATCTATGCTTATTCATCAACATAATAATAATAACTAATAATTGTATAAACGCTACTGAAAATCTGTGTCCGAAAATCATATAGAGTGGCTTAGATAATTCCAACCGCTGTGCGCTACATTCAGCAGCCGAAAACTTGTTTTTTTTTGTATTAACGAAATCGCTTTTTTCCTACTGCCTACCCCGATAAAAACCCTGTGCACGCCACTGGGTGGTGTATGAACGGTAAAGGTTTAGTTCAATTTTATTATGCACTCTCTCTGTTTGTTAATAATGAAACAAACCTTGCAGCGTGTTTCGTAATTTTTGGACTACACGCCAATAAATGGGTTGTAGGTACTGTATGTAGGCACTTTGAAAGGCGAATCAAGTAATTCCAATAAGATTGCGATTCAAATAACGTGGATAAAATTACAATGGAGTTGTTGTGGGTACGTTATAATGGATAATTGACAAAATTTAAACAATGCTCGTTGATAATGTCGTGTTCAATCTAACCAACGGAATTGAAACTTTTACATCCAGGTAGGTACGTTTTTAAAATATGAAATGTGAGTAATAGTATATCATTAATTAAACATACTAATTAATTATCATGATCAAACATACCAATTTCGGTTATCTGTGATGATGTGCATGGTGTGAAATATTTCTGTGTAATGTAAAGCCTAAAGTTATTCACTTTTAATTTTCAAAATTGGAAATGATTGCGGGAACCAAGCGATAAAGCGGGTACTATTTTAATGATCATTCTGGATATGAAATGTGTATTAATTTTGTTTATGATTTCAGGTATCGTAATTTTTAAAAGATTACTAACGGTGTTCATTCGAAAGGTAAATTTCTGACGTCTTTTTAATTTTTCGACAAAAAATATTTTTTTGTGATAGAAAATTTTTTTTTTTATAATTATTGGAAATCCAGAGGTTTTTTTTTATTACAGAAAAACAGATTTTTTTTCATGTTAACAATATACCTGCAAAGCTACTGCAAGTAGCTTGTCTGCAGGAAAACAGTGTGAACAAAACATTGTACAATTTAAATGTCTCAAGTATAATACAATAAGAAAAAAATTGCAATTTAATAAAATACATAATAAAAACATAAATAAGTATAAAAAATAATAGAATACTAAGTCTAAAAAATTTTAAAGTGCAAGAGGTACAGTCAAACAGTCAGTTAATAACAAACAAAAATAGGAAACTATAAATTATTGTATAAAATTTAAAGTATCTATTTTATAAAATTTCCAACATAAGCTACAACGTTTAGGGGTCATTGTTATATCAAAATATTTTATTATTAGGCAGGTAAATAACTTAAATATCTCACCTCACCCAAATAAATTAAATAAAAGATTTAAATTTATTTATTTGGTGAGGTATATTATTATTTCATAACTGTTTTTAAACCAGAAAAAAAATATTTTGCATTATACAAAACCCGAACTTATTCGAGGAGTGCAAGGTAATAAAAGTGGAAATATTATAGTTTTGTTTGGAAGTTACCCCAGCATTAAACAGAAACCATAACTACAATCAACAGAAAATAATCTCTCTTACTTACGTATATCTGGAGGTTTAGATTTAGATTTCTCGTACATACACACACATTTCCTGGATTTCTTATTTCAAAATTCGAAAAAATGGTTATACACCTACCCAAGTATATAATCAAATTCTAGTAAATTAGATTTTTTTTACTTTATTCAATTAAAAATGTGAACTGTTATACTGTCAAAGGAATTAGGTAAAATGGGAGCTAGCATAATTAACGGACTCATTGCTTGAATGCTCACGGGATCCATAAACCGTGTCCGTTTTATAAAAAAAAAATTGAACGATAGGTCTCAAACAAATAAAAATTAAATAAATTGTGTATCGATTCCGAGACTAATAATATCGATTAGGCAAAAATGTATATGAAGTTAATAATATTTACATAATAATAATATAATATTATGGCCGCGAAGTTATCGACATTTATGTAACAGATAACCTCAGGTACAAAACAAAGAAAAAACAGTCATATTTTAATTTTAATTGTGAAAACACGCTGATTGAAATTTCCATATATTTATCACTTTAATACCTACTATGTCGACACAAGCTATATAGTATTATGCTCACCCTTTTCAAACAGAAATAAAATACATAAAACTGAAACATTCTTATAAAGTTTACAAACAAATATATCCTAGTGAGTGTTGTATTTTTTTATTAAAATGTTTCTTAGGTATGTGAAAAATCCCTGGGTTTCCCGTCTCTTAAAACGTGAGAAAATTTCGAACGCAAACATAACATTCACCTGTCTGCTAACGTAAAAAGGGCATCATGGCAAGGTAATGTTTATGTCTGCAGTCACTGCAGCCTCGTTACCGGTTAAACAATTGAATGTTAATCGTGACTTACCTCAGAGCCGGTGTACAGGAGAGTGATTAGATGACCAAACAGGTACTTCACTGGTCCACGGGTGATCTTACACTGCGCGCGCTCAGAGAGATCGCAGCTTATATAAAACTGTACTCCTTTGTCAGTAGCGAAAATTAGCGGCAGTATGCATACTCAGGTATATGGGTGACCACAGTCACCGGGAATAATTCGAGTTATAATTTTATTACTTACGAAAATGTTTATGAGTTATGTTGTGCAAGGTACTAATGAACTGTACTTATCTGCAGGCGAATTTTTAATATTGCAATGAGTTTTCGAAAGGCGTTAGAGTTAATAGTGCCAAGATATAAAATGTCTGCAAATGTGATTATTTATTTATTTATTCACCTGAAAAGTCTTCTACATAAAGTGATACATGAAATCATAAGTATACTGTGTACATAGGAGATTATCTGTATTACCTATGTAGGAAATAATAATAATGTAGATGGTTGTAATTATAATGTAGGAACAAAATAGCTACATGAATATATAATATGCGTACCTATTCAATGAACTTGAAAGAAGATCCTACATTTAAAAAACTTATTTAAAATTCAATTATACAATTTTTTTTAAATCAACTATATCAATTAATACTTGCATCTGACAAAATAGTGATTGTTTCTATGACATAGATCAGGGTTTCCTAAACTTTTTCTGCAACGTAACACTTTGCAAACACTTTAATTTTATCGGAACACTTCGCTTATTTTTGAGGTTGTGAATTTTTACTATTAGTAATTTACTAATAGTAAAAAGTAAAAACAATTTTGTTAAAAACATTATTTATTTAGTATTAAAACAAAAAATATATAAAATATATGAATGGAATAAATAAAGCTCCAAAAGAATTTGATGATTTTGAGTCAGTGTTTTGCTTATCTTATGATAATATCAGGCATAATATTAGTAGATATTTCTTCAAACTTCGCAAAATCACTTTGTGGCATCATTTTTAATTTAATTAAACAAATAACTTTGTATCAACCACTATTATATAACCACAATTACCTACATGTTTCGAAACCGATGGTTTCTTCGTCAGGGTAGTAATGACATTAAATAACAAAAGAAACAAACAAGTATAGACTAAAAGAACCATGGACAAAAATATTGTAGAGAAAGTTGATTAATTAATTAAAAAATATACAAATTATTTTTGAATATGAAAAAATTACATTATATAAATTATCAAAACATAATAAAGATGTTTAAACAACAAAAATAAATTATTTTAAATATATAAGTATAAATTTAAGGGATGGCTATTTTAAAAAAATATTTGGTTATTAATAACATTTAATTTACTATTAACACTTTTCTAATTACTAAAATTTCTAAATTTGCTAATTGTAAATCTGTTGTGTTTGTGTGTAAAATTTTTAACCCTTTATTTATATTATTCTTTTTTGAACAAATCTGGAGTTTATAAATTAATTTGTAACGATTGTAACTTTTTTTCTATAGGAACGACTTCTAGAAATTTTAATATTTAGAGTTAAGGGACATCTAAGGTGTTTGAATAATAATAATTATTCTGAATTTGCCAATCTCATTTTAGAAACAAATCATTCTTTTGATATAACTATTTTTTCGTCACTTTGCATGTCCATCTCCAAATTCTCAAATGAATAAATTAGCCCACCGTTTTCTCTCATACAAATAGGCGGTAATGTGCGAATATTATCAATATATTATCAAATATTTAAAAATCGAAAAGAAATTATTGGCTGGATAAGTCTTCCAACACGACACAAGCCACATTCTCCGCATACTGTAGTGGTAGTAGGAGATTTTCAAATATTGTAAGGTTATTCGATAACTGAAAATGTACGTCTTTCTTTTTAAAATTAAAATAAATAATAGTAAAAATATAATTTTTCTTTAAAGCCGTTTTTCGATCAGCTTTCACATGCGAAATGTGAAAAATACATACAAAAACAAGTAATTCATACCAAGTGATTGCTTAGAATACGTATAAGAAAAACATATTTTGGTAAAACATAGAAATTTAATATATTCTCCCCTACATAATATTTACATATATATTATGCAGGAGAGAATATTCATGAAAACGGTCTTGCAACTGGACACAAATGATTCCTTAGCTCTACCCAACATTTAATAATAAGAACAAAGTGAAGTTATATTTCGCGCGTTCAATGCCAAACAATAAAATTATTGTTATCGACGTAAAAACAAATTATTTTAACTTAATATAGGTACGGTTAATGCGTTAAATATTTTGCTATTGCGTTTAAAATTTTCTAGAAATCTTTAATTGAAATTTACCTATTTTGTTCTATACCTATTTTTATGTGCCTTATAAATAGGTAGCCGATAATAATCTTCATCGTGTTTTGTGGGAACATAATATGAATCCGGAATGAATCTACTAGTTTATTAAACACTTCCGCTTTCGCCGGCGACTTCGTCTGCACAGGATTAAGTATTTCGATTAGCCTCTTTTCTTTTCGTAGGTCCCATCTATGTTTATACAAAAAAAAAATTTTTTACTATTTATTTAAAAAATCTATAATTCTTGATTCGATTCAAGGGTGAGTACTTCAAATAAATTCACAAATTTAAATATTTTCTAAAATTAGAATTTTGGTTTTACAATCATTGCTTTTTAAAATGTCATTCTCAAATTTTGACATTTTCAATTAAACAATAATTATTATTTGTAATACATGGAAAATAGTAAGCTTTGGGTATAAATTATAGCTTATATGTTATTCGGAGCTATATTATTGTAAAGTTTCATTAAAGTCCATTCAGTTTTTTTTGCGTGAAAGAGTAATAAACATACATACATCCATACAAACTTTCGCGTTTATAATATTAGTAAGATTAACTGTTATTTATGCATCTACATTTTTAAAGAAAAAAATTGCATAGTAATTTCAACCAAGGTGAGGCCACTTTACCCATGAAAAAATAGTCAACGAATAGTATAAGTAGTACAATTAAAAGTAAGTCACTTTCCGACAAATAACATAACAACTATCAATATATTCTAAACATATCAATGTATTTATTAATCGTAGATACTGGACAATAATTGTTTTGCACTATCCCCAAGTTATTTCTGATAACCCTTCATGTGGCCAGTACTGTCTGCTGTCCCTAGTGCAATCGAACATTCGAAGCACACTGATTGTAAATATGGAAACTCTGGTTGTACTATACGTTCAAGGACAACGTTACACATCATTGATATTCCGACTTTGGTTATGGTTCATGGCACCAGTGGAACGGATATGTTTGTTGACCACCACAACATTATCATCAGAAGTAAAAATATCATGACACTTTTAAAAAGTTACCTGAATAATTTCACATCAAAAAAGCACTCAATTTATCAAGCCACAAAAGCTATATTGATTCTATTTAAAATGTTCACATATCAATAAGTTACTTAAACTTATCATTCTGCATGAACCCTAGAAAACGTAAATTAATAATAATATATATGTAGTACGAACATACACATATGTTTTAATTCACTTCGTTTCCTTCCCCTAATCCCTTAAGACCCATTGACCAGCGGCTGAGAATTAAAGGTTTCGATGAGAAAGATCGATCCCGTATCAAATTTTTAAACAAAAAAATTAATATCGATTTATTTAATTCTAAACTTGTTTTAATATCTACCTACATTCAAGTAAGCAATAATGCTCAAAACGCATAATGATAAATTATTAAATACCGTGTACTTCTTGTAAGTACTTTTTGATAATATACATTTATGATTTTTCAATAATATCTAAACAAAATAAGTGTGTAAATTTTTTTAAAATATTTTAGTTTGTAAGACCTTAAATAAATAGAAAAATTGAGGTATTTTCGTCACAAAACACGTTCTCGGATTTATTTTTTAATAATTTTAAATGAACTGAAATTAAAATTCTAAATAGTGTCTTTATTAGATTATGTATTGTTATATTTTGTTGTATGATTATATGATTTGAAATTTTTGTTGTATAACACAGTATTTCGTAACGACCAACGATATAACTTTAGTATATTAAAAACAAAGTTAGTTTTTCAAAATTTAAAAAGTGCGTTTATCAGATAAAATAACAATCTTTCAAAAACAATTTATATTTTTTTGTAAAAAAGAGTCAATACATCTAGAATTTGACTTGAAAACGACAAATTTCCGGTATTGTCTGGTTACACCCTCTTAACGATAAGTGGACAAATTGATTCAAGATTCAATTCAGACAATATGGATTTGATCCCAATATTATTTGTAATGTGCGAAAGTGAAGTGCATCTTCCAGATACCTACTAAATATGTGTGTCCAGAATATAGTTGACAAGTTATTTGCAAATTCAAGCCAATAATGTGTTTTTTGTGTGAATACCGCCTAAGAGTCCCACGTGTCCGAAGTCAGTGTGACTATGACATACCCCATTGGAGTGTGCGTGTCTGTGGCCAAAGAAATGTGAAATGTGAAGGGCTGTTCCTACCTGGCTATTCAGATCTGTTGCCATTTTAAGCAATGCTTTGATTCTGAACAGTGGTCTTTCACCAGGGCGATACTCAAAGTATCTGTATCTATTCCACAACTATACAATAATACCGAATATGTATACCAAAACTACCGTGGTCTATTCCAATTATTAATGTCAATTTTAAAACTAAGCTAAAACAATAAAAAAGACGCCATAAAACTATGTACTTGTAATATACCCCCGAAGCCATACGACATTGTGGTAACCACTTCAAAGCGCAGATTTGTTCCAAGTTCGGAGATAAATTTAAGGATCATTTTATTATGCGCCTATCATGTGACACCCATTGTTTTGTTTGAGATTTGTGATAGGAACACATTGTAATGCACGCAGCATACCCATACAATACAATGATTTTTTTATGCAATAAAGGAAATCATAATCACCGCGCACGAAAATTATTTATTAGATATAAACGACGGGAAAACCTAAATTGGAGGGCCACGACAGAAAATTTCGACATACATACAGACAGATATATTCATCAGCATTGAACATTTTGGGTAGATATAGATATACCCATGGTATAAAATTATGAACTGTGAACTATTAGTTATCGACCGTTAGAATATAACAAAAATATTTATTTTTATGCATGAGAGTTATTTCGCCTTCTGGCGGTGTAATATATATAGGCTGTCAAATTAAGTAGGTAGTGTCAACATTTTATTTCACATTGTTATCACAGAAATATCGAACATTAAAATGTGATCTACTTCACACCCACGAGAGGGAGGATTTCGCTATCCTTGATATTTGTTTGAAATTAGTTTTTTTTTGTATAAAAGTAATTAAACAGATTTATTATCCAATACGTGTTTCTATCGCTGCTGCTTTCTGAAGTGCTTTATTAAGAAATTGCAATTAATAATATTTACCTACCCTTCTCTGAAAAGCCCAACTGTTTTTGTATATACCGTGCATGCTCGACTTCACATCGCACATGAAAAAAATTACATTATTTATCCTCAAAAGTTGCTATTGATGTAGGTTTTCGACAAAACCGATATCAAGCTGGGTTTTGTTAACAACATAATATCAACTAATAGATTAAGCACGTGAATAAACTTGTACCATTATTAATTTAGTCTGTGCACTAGTGCAGGTGTGGCGACCTTTTTGGGTCCGCGTTCCAAAAATTGTCAAATATTATTTTTCGATTGTGTGGCGTACCCACGCAGTAAAAAAATTAACAAAATAAATCAAATAAAAGAAAGGTGTTTTTTCTGAATTTGATTTACAAGCTTAAAAATTACAATAGGGTTTCATAAAAATAAAGTCGTAATCAATGAATATATAACATTAGTTATTTATCAATTAGATTTTTGCTGTTATACATGCGATGACAAATTCTTAATATCTGGTTCATATTTCGTCACTTTTAGTAATTTACACGACCAACTAAAAAGCCTTTGTGTTTACACTCTCTTATTGTATTCCCTCGGAATACCAAATTGTGATATATAATACAGCCTCAATAAACAGATAGTTACATTCATTAATCGTAAGTAAAATTATTATTATAATTACTTGCGTCTTAGTGTATTTTGAAAGCTTGTGCATGCCGACAGATCAGTGCTCTGAGAGGGTTAAAAAAATCTAAAGAAGTGTATTGTGTGCGTGTCGAAATGCCTGAAGTAAGCTCATTTTTTCATGCCTTCTGTTGAAATTAATCCAATATTTATTTGCCCTCATTAGGGCTAAATTGACTATCCAAAATGTCAAAATATGACTTTAACAATATTTGTCAAATGTGTAGATAGAAAAATAATTAGTTTAAACATTTGTTGACTACCGTTTTATTTCAAATATACGTAAATCAGACTTTTAGCGATTATTTGGTGGTATTATTATTCTCATATTATTTTTCAGTAAATAAATTTAAATTATTTACTTCTCCCATTCCTTTACAAAGAAGATTACACACCAATAATCCTAGGTACATGGTACTTCTTACGTGTTTGTAATAGTACTTGATGTTCGATTTTATCCACCATATATTGGTAGTCATATTAATTTATCTAGAATCTTTGCAGAGACGCAAAAAATAAATAGTTCTTCTTAGAGATCCAGCTACAGATAGCTAGATATAGATTCAATGGCGTACGGAGGTTCTTGCAAAGCGCTTGTCAAGATATCTACAGTCGATAACAATAATAAATTATGTGCCCATAATCTGAAATAGGATCAATAAAAAAACTTGCTCAGGGCCTAATTTTTTCTACGAAATAATTAACATAGAAGTATTTTGGAGTGATTTGGTTTTGGCATTGCAATGCTCATGATTAATCGAGGAAGTCTCTCACATCGTCAGTTCTTGGAATAAACTATATATATGTATTTTCGAAAAACTTACCTCGACTAAATGGGGAAAGATGGCTTTTAAAGTTTTTTTAACAAAATACTTTTTATTGTTATACCACTTCTATTTTTATTATACTACTCTGGTTATATAGTATATATTTTTTTTAAATAAATGGCATTTTTTATTTGAGGTTAGGGCCATTAGTAGTTAGTCACCGAGCTAGAAGTCAAAATTAGGCATCTTCCGCCGACTAGCGACAAACATCGATTGCAAATAAGTGTACAAGTTTAATCTTATGGTTATTAGTAAATTAAATTTAATGTTAAATTGAATTAAAATGAATTAATAAATTAAATGCAAACTAATTAATAAATTAAATTAAAATTATTAATAAATTAAATTTAAAATTATTAATAAATTAACCGCTTGGACACATAAGCTTGTTTTCACGATAATTTTACGTAGGTAGACATAGGAATGACGTATGTCCCGTACCTGAGTTATAAAATTTAAATTCTTATATTTCACGCATGTGCACCTCTAATTTATTTATTTATTAATTATTTCAATTTAGCTATATTCTGCAAAACACCCACTTTGTGGGGTCTTAAAGACTCTTATTACTTAGTTGCTGATGATTTGCAGCCAAACTGTAACAAACTTTACTACAATCTTTCTTTTTTTTATGACTTTATGTCCGGGTTAAATCTTCCCGACAGGAAAAACTAAACCCTTCCACACACTTTTCCCACAAATGATCATCTAGTCAATCCTCGCTATGCAAGTGTACTTTATAAGTATTATAAACACAAAACAATACAAGAACAACATGTCGACCCACTAGAGACCAAATGGGAAAATAATTCAACGACTCCAGATATTTTCATTTCATAGGGTTCGGCTCGGTGGAAGTCCTAATTGGACCGATAAATCCTACTGCTCCCGTAACATAAATATTTAAAAAATCTTTCGTAATCCTACATGTATTTAAAATGATTAGTTTTTGCATTTTTATATATAAATTCTTTGACAAATCTAATAAGCCTAAATTTTTAATGAGAGAGCTAGGTATAATGCCATCAGTAGCCGAAATAACAAATAGTAATATTTTTATAGTCTGATCTGTTTTAATCTCATTTCCCAAATCTGTATTTTTTCTAATTTTTTCAGAAATAGATTTTGCAATAATACAGGAATTTGGAATAGGTACATCAATGATATAAGTTTTTTTTTTAATTTGTCATGTAAAACGATATCAGGTCTATTATGACTAATAAATTGTTCTGTCTGTTAGTATAGTTTTATCATAATATATTTAATAAAATTCATAAAATGGTAACGGAAGTTCTTACGATTACGCAATTTTTTTATAATGAATATTAATTTTAGAGCTATGTAAAGCGACTATTTTTATTTTATTTTATTTTGTTATGTATTTGCATACAAATCATATTATTCTTTTATGTTATTTTTTATGCTTTCTGTAGATTAAAAAAAACTGTTTTATTTGTTTATTTTTATTTCTCTTTTATTGGATATTATTCTTTTTTTTTTACTGTCATCTAAACCTAAACCTTCAAAACTATTTTGATCTGTATGCACTAAATCATAGAAATTGTATAAATGTGTAAATGCCCATTAAGACGTTGATGATTAATAAAATAAAATAAATGAAATTAAAAAATTGTTTTGAAAAATGATTTAAATAATCTATTTATTTAACTATCTATCTAAATGCTCCGGCTTGACCCTTACGTCATCCAAATTCGATCAAGACGCCGTTCCATGGCCATGACATCTCGGAAATATTGACTACTAATACGTATCTGATTGGTTTTACAAAAACTCTTTTTTTTATATCCATTACTTTTAAACTCCGATATTTAAATTTGACCGCGAATTGTTGTCTATTTGACTAATATAAATTATATGTATATTTTGAATATTCTGGAATACCTTATAATACGCATTCAGTGACGAAAACACCGGCTTTTGTAGTCGTTAGTGCGGTTGAGGTCGATTTAGCGTATCGTATCCATGTTTCCTCTCTCCTTTGACAAATGATGGGCAAGTGCGTGAACCTTTTGTCATTTAATAATTATATTCCTAGCTATTGTAGCGCGTATTCTGTGCAGGGCCGTGCCAAACATCTCATGCAAATACGCAGTGTTTTTCGCTCACACCCTTCATCCAAACGACGCGTACAGAATATAACATTAACTTATTTTCTAAATTTGTAGTAAATGTTAGTTGGACTAGCCTAACTTTAATACGAGGGTCAGTCAAAAAGTAATGCCTCCTATTTTTTTCTACTTAAATGAAGTTAAGTGACAAGTTTGAAATCGGCGCTATTCCTCCAACGTTTCTCTACAATCTACTGCTGTAGAAACTTTCTGCGTCAACAGACTGCAGCACTGCAGTCACTTGCAAAATGGCTGATATCGATGTTCGTATCAGACAGGGTTCTGTGATTTAATTCTTGAATGCAGAAACGCCCATTCGCAATAGTGAAAGACTGAAAACTGTGTACGGTGATGCAACAACGCTGTAACGAAGCTGAAAGACAAATGCCGTTGACTGACATAAGGCGGAGCGATGCAGTGACTCCACACAACATTCACCGTGGCGATGACATCATTCGTGGTGACCGCCGGATAACTACAGACGAATTGCGACGCATTCTCTTCCTCGGTAATAGCAGTGTGATGTGAAGCTCATCGTGGGATTTTCTTTGAAAATGGAGACCGTGAAAACTGTATCATTGATTTCAGGGAGTCAATGTCAATCAACAGGGTGTTCAGAGGTAAAGTGCATTAACTTAGGAAGGTGATCCTACATGATAATGTAAGTAAAAAAGATAAACTGACTTTTTCCAAATTCCAACTTTTAGGGATACTTTTTAGGTAATACGAAAAAATCAGTCCGTCGTATGCGGCCAGCACTAGATACTATTTTACGCTGTTACCATACGGGTGACTCACAACAATCCAACGTCGTGGGCGGGCGCACAGCAAATTTATCGGGTAAGTTTGTATCTTACACTAAGGATTTTTTATAGGTACATCTTTTTGTATGGGAAAAAAGTTAGAATTTCGGAAAAGGTTGTTAATCTTTTTTACTCCTACCATCATGTAGAACCACCTCCCGAAGGTAATGCACCTTATGCCCGGACAGCCAAATGGACGGAGATTACACTGAGATATGGCAAATTAATCGTTAATAGTGTGGTTTTCAACCTGCGCAATTGCATTTTCATTTCATGACAGTTAAAAGAGAAAAAAAATAAGAGGCATTACTTTTTGACTGACTCTAGTACTTTAAAGTTTTCGAGGTTGTATAACATTTCTAAGGCTTAGGGGTAGGTACCTACCCGTTTGGTAACAAGATCACAAAACTTTTTTAGGTTACATGGATTATGAAGGTATTAACCCGTCGGGCTAATTTGCAAGCTTTTCAGAACATCTCATATAGATCTCATAGAAATCGTTGTGACTCTCTTACTATCATAGTAAGAAATACGATATAAACGGTGTTCGAAAGAGAAATCCGCTTTTTTTTCAAATATAAAAGTTAACCAAACAATAAGTTATATTGCGTAGGTAGACCTTTATGGATGCAGTTTCGGATAGCGATTTAAAAAAAAACTTTGGGAATTTCATTAACTATTTTTCATGGAACGATAAAAAGTGAGGTAACAATAACTTATAAAATAATTTGTATAATTTTTTTATATATAATTTGTCTAATAAAATAGATATACATTTTTATTTTTTCGTTGTCAGTAATTTTAATTAGAAAAAACATAAGATAAACCATTTGCAAAACTTTTTTATGTTTGCATGCACAAACTTTATATTTAAAAATTACGTTTATTTCAATTTGTAAGCGTCATTTGTCACCTTTCAAAAACAGTTTTTAGTTTTCGGATACGTTCAAAAATATTTCACTTATTTGGATTTTATTGTAAAGCGGAAATATGTTCACCATCTGACAAAATATGGTCAAGGCCTGAGGGGTTAAAATACTTATTGTGTATTAAAGGAACGCAACTAAAATGTATAACACATTTTGTTAAATTTCCGTGAGAAAAAACTCTCCTTTGATTTTCGTGAATTTTGGCGATTGATTAATGGTTCCAAAAGTGTTGCGAATCTTTAATATTGAAATTGTCGACCTGTCTGTAGCGTCTACAGCTAACTAGGTAAGATGTGGTTACCTAGTACCTGCCTACAAGTTTACAGGAATGTATGCCATCTGTAGTGAAAACTTCAAAACTTCAAGCACAGCTCTTAACACTATTGGCGCTTGTTCATAATAATTGTTGTATGTATAAATATTATAAGATACCAGCATAGATGGCGTGGAAAATCATCGAGGAAACATTTAAACTGAAATAGAATAAATAAATAATGAGCCGACTTTTTAAAATTTAAATAATGAACCAACCCGTTGATACTGGAGGGTTCACAAACAAGTAATCCTCATTAAGGAGATACCTACTTAAAAGAACTCTAACGCCCTTCGTACATGAAGTTACTACTTACTAAGCGACTATATCGGCGCTACCCGCTACCCGTCATACTATTTTCCTAGCGTACACTAAGCTACTACTAACTACTTACAAGCGACTATATCGGCGCTACCCGCTACCCGTCATACTATTTTCCTAGCGTACACTAAGCTACTACTAACTACTTACAAGCGACTATATCGGCGCTACCCGCTACCCGTCATACTATTTTCCTAGCGTACACTAAGCTACTACTAACTACTTACAAGCGACTATATCGGCGCTACCCGCTACCCGTCATACTATTTTCCTAGCGTACACTAAGCTACTACTAACTACTTACAAGCGACTATATCGGCGCTACCCGCTACCCGTCATACTATTTTCCTAGCGTACACTAAGCTACTACTAACTACTTACAAGCGACTATATCGGCGCTACCCGCTACCCGTCATACTATTTTCCTAGCGTACACTAAGCTACTACTAACTACTTACAAGCGACTATATCGGCGCTACCCGCTACCCGTCATACTATTTTCCTAGCGTACACTAAGCTACTACTAACTACTTACAAGCGACTATATCGGCGCTACCCGCTACCCGTCATACTATTTTCCTAGCGTACACTAAGCTACTACTAACTACTTACAAGCGACTATATCGGCGCTACCCGCTACCCGTCATACTATTTTCCTAGCGTACACTAAGCTACTACTAACTACTTACAAGCGACTATATCGGCGCTACCCGCTACCCGTCATACTATTTTCCTAGCGTACACTAAGCTACTACTAACTACTTACAAGCGACTATATCGGCGCTACCCGCTACCCGTCATACTATTTCGCTAGCGCAAAGGATAGCGGCGTTTGTGAACACCACCCACGTAGCTCCTTACAAGCGACCCTACCGCTACCTGTCATACTATTTTGCTAGTGAAGCGCCTAGCGGCGTTTTCAAACACTGATAATAGAACGTAGCTCCATGGAAGAACGGCGTAATAATAGTATGAAGGTTACAGACGAGCGGCGATTGAGCCACTTGAAAGTAGCTCCATGCACGAACGGCGATAGATTGCGCTGGTTTAATTAATTACTGGTAATTTAATTCTGGTTTTATTAATACTAAATTTGCGTGGCGGGTATTGAAAACGCCGCTCCGGCCATTTTTTGGATAACCAACACCCCTGCCGTAGGTCACCCTAAGAGGTTCCATGTGACTGGAGACTTAGCAGGCATTCCCGGGTTCATGGGGATAGGTTTGTCTAGGTCTTGGCGGCACATACGTTTGCCCACCTCTTGCGTGGCGGGCTGGCTCCAAAGAGACTGGTTGGGGGAGACCTTTTTACCGTTCCAGCCGGACACTCTCGACCCACCACAGTGCAAGAGATGGATACATGCGTCCGTTACTCCTGGATACATTGTCCCCCAGATTTCCCACTCCTCATAACTTTTCCTTCCAGCATCCCTGGAGAAGATATAGGCCCTGTGGAGATTTTTTCCCTTAGGTCCTCCTTTGTGGAACTAATTAAGGCGTCCCATATATATATTTTTTTTTTTTTATTTTTTTTTTTTTTAAGTTTTTTTATTCCAGAAAAAAAGAAAATAACATTTTTACTTACTTAACTAGAATTTGCATAACATTATATTATCATACAACATATTATCATACAACATAATATTATCATACAATACTATTCATTCACTTTCAATATTATTCACTTTCACTATAATGTTTTTTGTGAATAAATTTTTTTTTTTTTTTTTAAATTTACACACACTTTTTTTGTTTTTAATATCAACTGGAAGGCAATTATATAAATTGCCCCCCTCATAAATTATATCGTGTTGTCGTGTAAAATGTTTGTGTACTTGGGACGTTTTATTGAATTCTGTGTTTGTATGTATGAGTTTATTATTTATTTTGTATATAAGGAGACATATATTGTATTCGTATAATTTTATTAATGTTAACAGATTGGTTTCCAAATATAGTTTTTTTGTGGATGTTTTGGATTCGTAGTGAAATGGTTTTTTGATTAGTTTATTTTGAATTATCTGCAATTCATTAATGTATGTTTCATACGCATTTCCCCAGATTTCAATTAAGTAATTTAAATGTGAGTGTACGAGACTATAATATAAACTTTTTTTTTAAATTTAATTGGTAATAGATAAGATAATCGGCTAAAAACGTTGATTAAGGGTGTGATTTTATTTTTAACATCTTGGATATGGTTTTTAAAAGTAAGATGCTTATCGATGCACAGCCCAAGATATTTTTCCTTTATCAGGATTTGCAAATCATTCTTATCAATTTTTAAGGGTACGTGAGGAGGAATTATCTTACGGGTTGAGCTTAAAACCATGTATCCTGTTTTTAATATATTATAATACATAATACATAATCTATTATATATTTTATCATAATAGATTATGTATTTAGTTATTGTAATACTGTCAACAATAAATTACATTTTTATTACAAGTTTAATTGAATATTGTATGGCTTTACATAAAATCAGTAAGTACGTGGGAGCCCATTTTCCAAATTTAAAGAAAATAAATTTAAGTTTGTCTCAATTTAATAAATTACACAAGTAAAGCTTCTGTAAAAATATCTCTATCGGTGAAATTATCTTAGAATGCGAAATAAAATGGCGTAAAGGTGAATCACGTCCACTTTGACAATATCGTTGGCTAATGATGGCAACAAAAGGTCGCATGAAGAGTTCCATGTAGGACATCAAAGAACTAAAAGAAAAGAAAAATACTAAAACTAAACTAAAAGACTCAGATAAATTGCTGGCAGAATGTACACATTAATTTTTTTCCAATCAATTAAAACACTTAAAATAATTTATATGCCACTGGCAGAATCTATTATAAGATATGGATTAACAATATGGGGAAATACTACTATAACCAATCTGAAACAAGTCCAAGTTGTACAAAACGCAATTGTAAAATTATTAGTCGTCCCTAATATTTTAAACAAACATAATACACCGTTGCTGTTTCAGAGTGCCAAAATTTTACCTGTTAAGGCTATACTATGGCACAAAATTATAATTCAGCATATATTTACCCCGCAGCATTAAGAGAAATTAGAACTTAAATACAGCACTAGATTCACGCGCAACGACGGGTTAATAGTTTAGAAATTTAGAAATTTAATAATAAGTACGGACAGCGAACATTTGAATACAACATACCGAAGATATTTAATTTATTACTTGACACTATAAAGCAATGTAATTCTATGAATAAGGTTAAATATATGGTGAAAAATTGGCTATCGGAAAAAAATATTTATATTGATATGTATGAAAAAAAATTTAATCTGTAGATATCTTTATATTTAAAAATCTCGCTTCACAATCTTCGTTCAGGATAAACTCCAAAACTACGTGACCGATTTTGATGAAATTTGGCTTAACGTGTAATTTGGTCCAACTTAAAAGGTAGGATAGTTTTTATCTCGATTATTTATTTTACCTCAATATTTATCATTGCGAATTAAATGTTTCCACAAGTTTCTGACAGATGGCGGTGTGAGTTAATTTATTGACACAACACTTGGTTATCTAGCTAAGGTAACCATCCAGTAGATTGCTTTATTAGCGTATTTGATAGCTTATAGATTGCTTTATTAGCGTATTTGATAGCTTATAGATTGCTCTATTAGCGTATTTGATTGCTTTATTTATTAGATTATTTTTGTAGCGTGTTTTATTAGCCACAGCAACGCGTGGGCGGTAGTCAGATAGTAAGACATACATTATAACTTTTAAAATGTATATGTAACTAAACTATAAGCACCTGTTGATAAGCCAATTCAATTTGCTTAGTAAGACTTGTTTGTTGATATGTATTAACTATTCTTTCAATAAAATATATATATTTTTTTAAACATGACGAAAAGTCGTTACTCGTGTACTTTAAAAAATTTCAATTGTGTAATGTGGATTCATCAACTAATTTTTTGATTATCTTCGTTAATGGACTTGATTCATTATTATTCTGACCCACCCACATAATATCATAATATACAGTACTTACTTACATATAAACATTTAGCGCACATATATTTTTCCCGAAGTTCAACCGCAGTTACCGGGTAACAATAAAGATAATGCAACCTATGAGGAAAATTAATTTTATTTAAATTAATAAGAGTAACAAAAAATGTACGTATTAATCGAATTAATATTTTGACAAATGTTCAACACAGTGTCCAGGATTTCCAAATGTCTGCTTCACCACGAGTTCCCTTGGCGCAAGACATCCAAATGTCATCCCTTAAATCTTTACATCCGATGTTATTTTATCTGGAACATAAAGAAAAATAAAATTAGAATAGAACGCACATTAAGTCTTAAATTACGTATAAGAAAAAAATTATAGCCATCTTAATGATTTTTTCATGAATCACGCCTCTAGCAGTACTAGCATATATTCGAATAGGTTCATCATAATATGCATGAAGGTTGAAGGGTTTACACATAAAGAAAAAACTATCACAATTATTTTAAATAAATAAGCTAGAATATTCTAATCTTAATGTATAAAACAAATTCGGGTTAGTGTTTATTGGTTTATTTATGGGGTTAGTTACACCATTTATAACTCGAGAACGGCTGAACCGATTTTTATGATCTTTGATTTGTTGGATTTGTCTCCGTCCCGATTAACAGAATAACTATTAAAACATCGGAAAAAATCACGGGAAAAATAATTTTGAAGAAAATTAATTTTTTCATAAATTTTGTATGGAACGGCTTTTTAAATAATGTGCGTTGGTCGACAAAATTTGAATCAATTCGAACTGTCAATGGTTGTAGTGTGCCGAACATTTCGTGCTTAGTCAACAACTCAATTTCATTTTTTGAACTTAGAGTAGGTACCTATGTATTTTAACTTAATAAAAACTTAATTTATTTCAGCTAATAAATTAAACACAACATTTATTGATTCTGAAGCTGTACGAAGTTTTCCGGGTCAGCTAGTTACAAATAAAGTAGGTACATATTTTAAAATTTTATTGTCACACCAGTTTGATGTTTGCCTAATTTCGTATAACAAGCAATTAATATCAAGTTAGGTTAGGTTAGATTAAAACAAATATTGTGCCATTTTAAATGCATGTAATTTTTTTTGTTTTTATTTTTTATTTTACTTAGTAGGTATATTTTATTCCTGTGAAATCTGATATTTTAACTTTCTTGTAACCCTAAGGAAAACACTTACCCTCGTGACCTCTTTTAGGAATTTTTGGGGATGCTGTGTGGATGGTGTTTTTAGAGAAAGTAACTTCTGAGAAATATAAAGGTATGAGGGGTGGGTAGGAATCTGAGGGACAATATGTGTGTGATTGTGTGTTCAATTGGTGTCAACAGGTGTGACGGACGAATGAATCCTTCCCTCGCACTGCGGAACAAGATGATGGGTCGAGAGAGTCCGGCTGGAGAGGTAAAAAATTCCCCATCAACCAGTCTCTCTCTATCTAGTCCAACGAATGTACCTCCAAGACCTATGTGGGCAAACGCATGTGCCGCCAAGACCTAGACAAACTTCAACCCGTGAACACGGGCACCCCTGCCAGGTCACCAAACGTAGCGAACTACCTGGGGTAACCAATTGCAGGGATGTTGGTAATCCAATAAATGGTTCCCGGGGTGGCGGTATCCGCACCCGCCTCCCAAATTGAACAAGGTGGTTCCAGAAAACTGTTGTCGTGGTTTATCAACAATAGAACATGCAAACAATTTATTCATACTTTTGATATCGTAGCAGACGACGTGCGTGTTCTTGGAGTAGGGGTCCAGCTGGATGATGGTGTCGTAGGAGCAGCTGCGAGAGCCCTTGGGACACGTGTGCCCCTCGCACGTGGGCGGCGTCTCGCCCGTAGCCTCGTTCACAGTCAGCGTGCGCACTATGTCTCGCTGCTCTATCACGGACCCTGGAAAATACCAATTTTTTTTTTATGCCAACCAGCTACACCCATGATTTCGATTATTTAAATTTTCTTTCATATTTCAGGGTGGAATGCCAATAAATTGTCGCTACAAACCAAAATCCGATTTTCTGCTGTGACTATTAATTTTTGCTCATGATGTGAAAAATGAAGATTGTCAAATATGAACTCTTTACGGAGGCGTCTACTAATATCTACAGGAATTTCAAAAACTGAACAAATCGGACTTAATATCTATGAGAATCCATGTGTTAACTAATATCTATACGAGGTATGTTGGAAAAATATCTATGGGAACCAAAGTGAGGACGAATATCTACAGCTCAAACTGCTGACTAATATCTACGGAACAGGTGATGTAGACGAATATCTACAGTACTGGCAGAGGTTGGATTTGCAATTATGTATAGCATATTGGCATAACGTAATATTGCGTTTGCAGTTTAAAGAACTTTCTTTTGTATCACAAACCATGTTACACAAACCTAGCGTAGCCGCTAAACTACTTGAATACTGGAATGTTTTTCTTGCCTTGACACGAGCAGGCGCTATGCCAATTTTAACATTACAGCAAAACACGTAATATTATGCAAAAACTTCATGTATGTACTTTAAATGTTTAAGCCTTTACGTAATTGAAGTAATTTATGCTTTTCCGTACAACCTCTTGCTCAGCTGCCCTCTGTAGGTATTAGTCCCAACTACGCTCCATAAATATTCGTTACCACTGGGACCATCATAGATACTTATCCGACCTTAGCTCTGTAGATATTAATCTTCACTCTGAAGTTCATAGATATTTGTCCAACATATCAGCTGTAGATATTCGTCCGACATACAGGCTGTAGATATTAGTATCTGGAGTCCTCTTTGCCTACAATTTTTCACTGCATAAACGGCCTTGCATTCTTTTCGGATTCCCCTATTTATATAGCGGTCATATACGATTTTATCATACATCGGTATTGATGATCTCCTTCCTTCCTACAATCTACTTGCATAATTTTTCTGGCAGTTTCAAGTCATTGTGTAAAATATGATCATGAATTAAGAGTTTTGTACACATATGAACCCAATTACATATAAATGCAATATTGGGTTGAGTCGCTGATTCAATAGTGTATTTGCCTGCCTTTCTTCGAAGAATCGAGTTTGTATATTATGCACAAAACTATTTATTCATATTCATATTGCATATGTACGGGCGCAAATAAATAATTAATATTACCATTTCAACTTCTAAAAAGTGTGTTTCTCTAAAATGATCAAATTAGTGACATCTATGAAAGAGTAGGATATGAATGCTTTTTATGTTAACCCTTAAACCCGGCGGTGGAGAAATTTTTAAAATAGATTTTACTAAATTGTTGCTGTCACTGTTGCTCTTACTCCACCGGATATTGAGCGAAAGGGACAATGCACCTAGGGCTACTAATACCTAACTAAAATCGAGGTTTTGTATTCCCCACTTTTCTCCTTCAAAGGTGGACTGAAAAAATTATTCTATGTCTGTACGTTTAGCTTTTTTTAAAAAACATTGTCTAGTTTGTATACTGAACATCTTTTGACGGCGTTTAAACCAGTGAATTTTATTGATTTTTGGAAGGTCATTACTTCTATAAAAAGTAACTAATCAAAAATACAAAAGTACCGACACGCTAGTAGTTCATATCTATTTTATGCAAAAACAATATTTTCAAGATATCATAATATAAAAGATTATCAGGACCTGGCAACATTGAGTTGCCGCAGTATTATTTTTTAATTATTTTATTCTTCCAATTATTTTACCGCATAGGAAAAATAATTGGAAGATTGTCATAAAGGCAATTTCACCAACTATTAAGAATTTATTATACCTACCTAATAAATCAATGATATGTTTGGATGTTTAGTTTTATTTTTATTAAACAATAAGATGTGACTGAAAATATACCTTAGCTTTAAATTGCATTGTCGTTATAATTAAAATTGCTTGAAAAAATATCCAAATTGGATAATTCCAAGAAAATACCTGTGATGGCAACCCACCGTGTCCAATATATGTATTACGCACTAAACGTAATCCCAACATTTCACACGGGGATTATATATACACTTACAGGAAACTTCGTATAACCAAACATGAAAAATTAAATAAATTAACTTTCTACTATATTACATCTATTTTTTATTATGTTGTGAAACAGTTTAGACTTTCCGCCAAGATCCTACGCATCGGACGGCACGACCTAGTAGCGCCATCTGTTGGGCCAACTAATAGCGAATTTCAGAGAAATGCGTGGCTGTACGTAAGTGTCATCAAAAGATAATAGTTTCAACACCTTCGGATGTCGAGAAATGGGTTCATTTCAAAACATAACGACACTCAAATAGATGTTTTTAAAAATACACTCATTCGTTAATTTATTCGATTCTTAGATTTTTTTTATTCGACCTTTGGAAATTAAAATGTTTGTAAGTACGTTTAAATCGATAGTTAAATCTCAGTTCCAAAGTGTAAGAAATCATTAAAATTTGCGGTTTGGCTTAAGTCTGAGGAAATGAATAGAATATCGTTATACATGTACCAGTTCCAAAAGTGGTAATCTTTGATTATTAGAATTAAATTTTTTTATATTTTCATTAGCTCCACACAGGAGGCCTTGAGGGAAAAATCCCCTCAGGACCTATGTCATCTTTGAAGATGCTGTGTGGAGGGTTTTTTAAGGGAAAGGAAGGAGAGGAAGTCCTGGGAAGGAAAAAGTTTGAGGGGTGGGTAGGAATCTGTGGATAAATATGTCTAGGAGTGATGGACGTGTGAAGCCATCCCTCCCACTGCGGTGCAAGGCGATTGGTGCAAAGGTCTCCCTCAACCAGTCTCTCCCGATCCGGCCTGCCACACAGATGGTCGGCAGACGCAACCGCCCCCAAGTCCGGGAACAAACCTAACCCATAAACTCGGGCACGGTTTTAAAATGAACTCAAAAAAAATTATAATAAAAAAGAATATAACGTATAACACGTAACACACAATACCATTATAAAACACACATCAAAATACACAATCGTAACTCATAACTCATAATATATGCCGATTTTTTTTCATTACCAATCTATGTAAATTTTTTCTTCATCTTTTTGAATTGTTTGTATTATAAAATGGGGGCCTCAGCACGGGTAAGCCACCCAGTGAGGCCAATATTTTGAAATATATTGTAAAATGTTAATTATTGTACTAAAATAAATTAATAAACGTGTCCAGACCTAATTATTCACTGCAATTATATTATAAATTCCAACAGCAGGTATTTCCGCGTATAATAAATAAGGCTGCGGAATCCTACTAGAAGCTTATTTGTTACTTCTATCATGCTAATAATATATGGCAGACCCCTGAAAAAACACTGAATAATAATTGTAGTGTAGATTAAATAAAAAGCGCAGACCCTTGAAAATTTACGAAACATGACGTTGCTTGTCAAGGTTAACCCTAAGAAATTTAAACAAAGCAACACATTGCGAGTATATAGAATTGTTATTAATTAGTATGTGAATTATTATAACTAAAGGCAGGTGGTTACTTTATTGCTTGTCCGAATTCTTGTTACATCAGTTCAATTAGTTCATTCAAAATATATCCGAGTTCATTGAACCAGAGTTACAATCAAACAGACAGATCCACAACCGAAATTAGTATCTACATATATGATTTCTGTAGACCCATGAAAAATCAAACAACGAAATCAAAAACGACAAACAACAGATCGGTACTTTATCACTTATCTGAATTCTTGACACATCAGTTCAAATTTTGAAAATGACACTAATGTTCAAAACAAATTGGAGGTCATTGACCCAGAGTTATAACGGCCCACAACAAATTAGAGTTTTTGGTGATAACAGACCTCCGGTAATTTAAAATAAATAGCATACCTAAATCATCCCTGCAAATGAGGTGCGTGTTCTCGATGGGTGGGTTTCTCCTGATTAGGGGTGTAGAGATGGTGGTGCAGTTGAAGGCCCCTGGCTTGCACCTGTGTCCGCCACACTCCACCACTGGAATGGGGTACTCTGCCTCGCTCAGGGGTGTATCGTACGACTCCTGCGATACTGTCTTGTCTGTAAAGAAAACGAGAACCTTTTAATCGATTTTATAAGATGATTTTTTCCTACCTTTCATCAAATTTTAAATATGCTGAAAATCATCTAAAAACATCTAATTATCAGTGGCGGTCAATGAGTTTTCAGTGAGTTAGAGTGCTAAGATTGAAAAACACGACCTTATTGATGTTGTTGTAGCTGAAAATGTTTTTCTTTTTCAAAATTTCATCTTTTGTATGAAGATCTTTCATTTTGTGGATGCGGCGCATCCCCAAACTGAAAGAATATCTTTATTAAAAAATTTGAAATTTTGAAAAAAAAATCATTTTTAGCTACAACTACATCAATAACGTCGTAATTTTCAATCATAGCACTCTAGCTCACTGAAAACTCACGGACCGCCACTGCTAAGTATCAATTCTTCGATATTATTAAAAATACAAGCCTTACAGAATGACGCAGGTAAAAGATTAGTAAACAAGAAAAAAAAATATGAATGTATTTAAAACACGATTTTACAAATGTATCTATTATTATTCTCCATATTTGTGTAGGAATCTGATTTCCAAGGAATAACAATTTACTCAATGAATTACCATTTTAGCTAAAAAAAAATAAAAATTTTACCGCAGAAAAACGCAAAGAAACTATTTTTAAAATTTTCCCTCATTTAATTTTGTTTTTACAATTATGATTTAAAAATGAGGTCTTTGAAAATCATTTTATTGAAAATTAACGTTCCTAGGTAAAGCCCCCGTCGTTATCCGTGTTATACCCAAAGTTTTTCAAAATCCCATCCAAACTTCGAGTGTGTGAAATTTTATCAAGAAGTATGAAAACTCTGCTGTGTTTTCCAAAATCTCGTGTAAACAGTCACCTTTCTAATATTTTTTATTTAATGAAGATAATATTAGCGAAAGTCAATCGAAAATCTGAAACAGAAAAATCAGAAAAAGATACGGATACATCTGGGACTCGAACCCAGGAACTCTGGCAATCCGGGCCAACGCGCTATCCACTGCGCCAACGTATCCCTATTATCCGATTCGGTCATTTTTAACTGTATCATACTTCGACTGAGAACCACCAACATTATTTACATTTTTCTTAACGCATATTTTTATTGGCTGCTATCTTTATGTATCCATATCTTTTTCTGATTTTTCTGTTTCGGATTTTCGATTGACTTTCGCTAATATTATCTTCATTAATTAAAAAAATATTATAATTTGAAGTTTAACTGATTAAGTTAAAAATAAATTTAAAATAGTCACCTTTCTCCTGTTTATAAGGTCAAGGGTGCAACATTTCATCAATCTTGGAATAAAATAGTAGATTATTATAAAAAATAAAGCTACGCCGCCCGCCACAGTAATTCTCTACTCTTTATTTTATTGATGAAGATAAAGATATATGCCGGGAAAGAGCACCTCTCCGCACTGCAGGACTAATGAGGGCAGACCATTCCAGCCGACACCAACAAAAAGGAGACGAGGAAGAGAAAGTTTGGGAAGCATTGAAGTAAAGTAAGACTCACGGTTGTGGTCGAAGCAGCTGACGGTGGTAACCTTCTTCCTGGTCTTGGTGGCGATGACGTACTTGAGTGAGCAGGTGTGCGCGATGCCGGGGCAGAGCACCTCTCCGCACTGCAGCGCCAGCGAGGGCAGACCGTTCCAGCCCACCACCAACAGTATTGCCATCAACAACTTCATTGTGCAATTTGTTTAATTCTGGAATATCAAAGACAAAAAACTACAGTAATATCTAAATTTTTTTTTCTAATTTTCATAACTCATAATATATGATTGTGATAGTTCAACGGCTCTCTATACTCCAATATTGCTCCATATTTTAACCACTGCTCAACGGTTCTTTTCTTGTGTAACGACAGAGGACAAAATACGTTGCAAATTCTCCAAAATAGAGCAATTAGAATAATACTTAGAAGAAATAGTTTTTCAAAAATACATAACTAATAACAAGGCTAACAGAGAACCAGATGCTGACCTTTAACGCAATGATATTTATGCATAAAATAATATACAACCTAGTATTAAAATACTTTTCAAACAAATTTATATATACAAACTTATATACAACAGAGATATTCGTAGTAACATAATTAATATTTTAATCACAAGAACGTGCAATGAAATCAGACTACTAAAAAAGACAAAGCAAATGCCCAAAACATTTTATTCTACAAAGGGATGAAATATAATAATGCGCTACCGGAAACCATCAAAACTACACAATGAATAAATTCGAAAGGGTTGTAAAAATCAAGTTAAGCAAGATAAAATAGTATGTTGGTTATAAATAGTCATTTGAAAACTTGATTGTATAAATAACTGAAATAAAATAAGCAAATAAAAGCGACCGATCCCAGATCTAAGCTATAGGTATTATGTAAATCAAAAATACTTTTTTAATAAAATATGATTCTTTTAATTTCTAATTAAAATCGTTTCAATAGATTCCATTAGGTAGGTGGTGTATTTTTTTGAAATAGGCAATTCACTCACAATAAAAAGAGTGCTGTGTGAAGATAGTGTATTTCTGATGTGAGATGTTCATTATTTATAAATAATTGAAAAGGATGTCCAGTTTCCACTGTCCAGTTCAATGTTTTTTAGCCAAGATATAATATTTTATATTGAGAATTAAGGTTTTTGCACGTGGTACGTATGGTATCCTCATATTTATTGTTGTACACGGAGTAAAATGTTATTCTAAAATACGATCATTTTATTCGTAAAAACGGGACTGAAGTTCTTACGAACAAATTAACAGCGTGGCAATGTTCCCGCCAACAAACATTGAAACCCTGTTAATTTGTTCGTAAGAACTTCAGTCCCGTTTTTAACCGTTTTTACGAATAAAATGATCGTATTTTAGAATAACATTTTTCTCCGTGTAGGTAGATAATAAATCATGCAATTTCGAATCAATTAAATTATTATAGTTAATGGTTAAGATTCGTAAAAAATGTGTGTTCTACGAATCTTGATCATTGATAATTATTATTATAATAGTTGTAATAACTTGTTTAATCACAGGCCCAATTTGTCAGATTAAATAGAAATCTGTTTTACCGTCTACACTCATTTCGCAATAATAAAAAATACAGTTGAATGACAGCGATGACAGATAAGGAAATTGAGCCCTTTTTTTATTATTTTTTATTACCGAATTTTGCAATAGTTCCTAACATAGCGGTCAGTGAAAAATGACATTTCGTGTTTTTTCGAAATTCCGGTAACTGAATTGATTAGTACTAGTTAATATCTAACTACTACAACTTTTAAAATTTATTTTTTTAGTCCATATTAAGCATGTCCCTGTTTTGTAAATATTTTCCATTATTTTTCACACAAATAAGCGAACAGATGACGTGAGACGACGTCACACACTCTCCTGCCTCTTACGGGCGTTTTGGCGGGCTTTAATAAAATTCAAACAAGTAGAATTAATTTAATTATGAAAACTAGCTTAAAAAAAAATAAAATACTGTTTGCATGTGTGATCTACATGAACATATTTTATATAAGTCAAAATATTTTTCACTTAACTTCCTTATTACATGGGTACAAGGCACGCTTAGTGAAAACATCACGATGTTTAGCTGCTGACTCTACATTATTTATCTTTCTACTTATCGTAATAATTGAGGATAAGTGATTATTTTAATAGGTTAACACACATTTAAAAAAAAATTATTTTGATGAATTATTTTTGGTTTTGTTTTAAAAAATCACCTCAAAGCTCAAAGGCTCTGGTGGGTTCTGGGGATTGAGCCTTAGAGTGATAATGAATTTGAAGAGCTGTCACAGCCTGTGAATCCCAATTTTAAATATTTTTTGTGGGTATTGGGCTAGTAAAAAAACAAAGATTACTCACGATATTAAGTCAAATAGAAAACCGCCGGGCCCACAGTCTAGTATGGGGCATGTGAGGAAATTCAGTAAACTTTAAAATAAAATGAATATTATAATATCTTTGAAGACGAAGATAATACTAATAAATCTAAACGAAATATGGAACAGAACAAGATTCAGAAATAAAAATAACCATCACAACTGGGACTTGAACCCATGATCTCTTGTATTAAGGGGGCGCAACTCCCAACTCAGTGGGATTTATTTTTGAGACTTTTTTTCTGCCATTTTTGTCAATCTCATGTTTTAAGTCCATATTATTATAAAAAAATATTAAAAAGTTCCAATAACAATTGAAAATTATGACATTTTTTTGTTATTTTTTTATGTGAATAACTGCTCTCAAACGTCTGGCGCCAGTGGGGCTATTAAAACCCCCCTTGGGATATGTTGTTAAGGTAGTGGGGAGAGGAATGCGATGGGGTATAGGCTGTTCAGATCTGGTCACCAAACACGGCTTAATCAATTTCAAGCAACGTTTCGATTCTGAATAGTGGTCCTTCACCAGGCTTTCACCTTTCGAAAGTATCTTCCACTCTAATATTGAATAGCGATGAATTTATTTTAGTACTACAAAAACAAAAAAAATACGTTATTAACATACAACAGCAACACCAATATTCACAGCAACACCAACCTCCTTCACATTAGATATGTATTATATTTATAAACAGTTTAATTTTGCTTCTTTGTTTCCCTATTTATTCCTCACGATTTGTCAATAAATTACTATGACAATACCTATCTTTCAATGTTATGCATTTAATTAGATCGTTATCGCTAGTGGGCCGATCATTGGAACGTCATATAAATGACTTATAATAAATAATAATATCAATAACACATTATCAATATGATAGTTAGATTTGAGGTCATTAAGATTCTCGGCTACAACTTATCGGCGCCAGTCTAGAAATATTATAAAAAATATCAATAAATAAGATGGATAAATTTATCCAACTATCTAGGTAGCATTTAGTTCGAAATGAATCTTCAAATCATACTTAAAGATAGACCGGTCAGTGGTTCAGTGGGCATCGCGTTTGGGTTCCACCCAGGCGTTCCGTGTTCGATTCCTCGGCTGGCTAAGTTCTCCACCACAACACAAGCAACGTCTTCCGCTTATTGTGGTGGTAGTAAGAGATTTTCAAATGTTGTTGGGTTATTCGTAACCCGGGAATGTTTGTCTTTCTTTTAAGAAAAAAAGAAAAAAAAAAAAGTCCAATAAAAATATGTGTTAAGAAAATTGTTAAGACGATAGACTACGCTTTTCGGCCCATACAAAAAAGACGCCCGGGAAAAAACACTTTTCTACATCTAAAATTGCACAAAATGAATATATGTTTTTTATATTGCTTTCTAGAGGGTAAAAACTATGTCGGTATGTTTTCGAATTTTCGATGCGTTTCGTATTAACGTAAACATTCACTGTCAAACATGTACGAGTTATCAAAAAATATTATTTAAGGAAAAAGTGCTGCTAACTCAACTCCCATAAAGAATTATAAAATTATAAAAAGCTACCGACGTAGCTTCTTCTTTCTAAAATTTTTTTTTTTTTTAATTTCAATTTCGTGAAAGTTTTGGTGTAGAAAAGTGTATTCTCCATAAACCCCTTTTCGAGCGATTTCTGTAGGTAAATTTTAGCGTTGTCTCATTCGCACATTTCGCATTCGCATATATTGTAAGTGTGCGTGAGCTTATTGTGAGCGGGACAGAATGACAGACGCGGGTGTTCCGCGTGTGGTTCAAAGTCTAGCCTCTTAAGTGTCGAATTAGATCAATGGTAGAGCGTCGCCCCGGCAAGGCTAAGGTCCTGAGTTCAATTCCTAGATGTGGCCTATCTTTTTCAATTTTTTTTTTCCGGGATTTTGATTTAGAGTTCGTAATTTTGTCTACAGTGATTAAATATTACAATTTGAGGTTTTACTCATTAAGTCAAAATAAATTTTAAAAAATTCAATTTTGTTAATAATTTTCATATTTGACATAACTGTCAAAATTGGGCACTGCTCTATATTTATCACATAATATCATAAATATAAAGCAGGTAATCAGTTTACGAGTCCCACTTAAAAATCTGTGTCAGCTGTGGTGTCATTAAATTTGGCATATATATGGTTTCTGAAATTTCGCAACTCAACTTTCTTGAAATTTCGATTGTCACAAAGTGTAAGACATCATATATGAAAGCAAAAACGCCACTCTCCAAAAATGACAAAATTGAGTTACAAATGCCAATCTATGTCCAATGTCCGTAGTTACTTTTTGATCTCTAGAAAAATCAACCGCAAATTATGGAAAAATCGAAAAGAAAATAGGGTTTAGATGAAAATCACGACTCTCTACAGCGATTAACAAGCAAAATAAACACTCTAAACAAAAGTCAACCAAAAGCCTGAATTCAAAATAAATTTAACATAACCCATGAACATATTTTTATAATATTTTTTATTATAATAATTCATTTTGGAATATACTTTTTAGGTTATCACTAAAAATTCACACGAAAGATGCGTATTATTTGATCGTTTTTTGTGATTTACGGAAAACAGTACTTTTGGAGAGTAGCGTTTTTGATTTTAAACCCCTTATATCTTGTGTTGTATATATATACCTAACAAGCTTCTGCCCGCAACTTCGTCTGCTAGGATTAGTACTCCGAGTAATCTATTTTCTTTTCCTAGGTACCATCTACGTTTATACCAAAATTCTTAACCTATTTATTTAAAATATGTATAATTCTTGATTCGATTCAAAGTATTAGGCGAGTTCTTCAAATAAATTCTTTAATCTAAATATTTTCCAAAATAGAATTTTGATTTAACAATCATTGTTTTGCAAAATGTCATTCTTAAATTTTTACGTTTTCTATTAAACTATATTTTTTATTTTCAATATATTGAAAATAAATAGCTAGCTTCATAAATTATAGCCTATATGTTATTCTGATGTATGAGCTATATTATTGTAAAGTTTCATTAAAATCCAATCATTAAATTTCGATTTAAAGAAGAACAAACATACATACATCCATACAAACTTTCACATTTATAATATTAGTAAGATAAGATTTATTGTATTCAATAAGATTGATACATTTTGAATATCGGGCGAAGGCGAAGACTGTTCTTTATTCACAGTATTGTGATAAAATTAAATGTCAAATAGTAACTCAGATTTAAACTTCGCACAGTTTCATGAAAATAAAAAGAAACGTAAAAAGACAAAAGTTGTACATATTTATGTTCAGATACGTGGGTAAACATAACGAAAAATCCACCAGAAAAGACATTAAAATCATGAATTTTCGGAAACGAACAAAATATTTGTCATAAATTTTTGTTATTGGAAGGAAAGAAATATAATATAACTTATATATCAAAGAAATATAATATAACTTATATATCAAAGAAATAGAGAATTGTTTCAAAATTAGCGGTTATGTTGTTAAATTAGAAAAATGCCAGAAGGCATTGAAACAGGTTGGTAAACTTTACATAAAGCAATAAATATTTATGGTCTCCTAGACATTTTCAACAATATAATCAAAATAAAAATAATAAAACACTAAAATCAAAATGTGAAATAACGAGAAATTAACAAAAACCCAATTAGAATCCTGCAGATATTATTTGTTTTTTGGCAATCAAAATATATATGGTAAGCAATGTTGAATTTTAATTATGACTTGTGAGCAAGAAAAATATTCTACAAGAACTAGATTTTATTTCATTATTTTTACTAACCTTTATTAATTGAATTCTTCCGATGTGCAATGGTCGACGACACGACAACTCAGTGGTCACACTTATGAATAAAGACTGGGCATGTGGATAGTGGCCACAGAGTGTGTACCCAAGATGAGGTAGGTACCAGGACTGCAGAGTGGTGGGATAGGTCAAAGGTCACTGCAGCCACCGGTCCCTAGATCCGCAGAGGTAAACGAGAGATTCAGTATTTAATGCCAAGGCGATATCGCACAGAAAGCATAGTAATCGATACATAAATAAATTAATTTCCAATGAATTCCAGACACAGAAGGTCGGTTTTAAATACACGCTGTGGTGTGTTTGTGTTTTTTTTTGTTTAAGTGGAGAAAAAAGGTCAAAATCAAGGTTTGCGTGAAATTTTGAGTGCTGCAGGTCAATTCGATCTTAACCCAAATGGTGAAGTCGCGAGTGGTTGCTCATTGCATCTGCAATATCTACTTACAATAAGGCAATGCTTTA
This sequence comes from Limnephilus auricula, assembly GCA_951813805.1. Classification (NCBI taxonomy): domain Eukaryota; kingdom Metazoa; phylum Arthropoda; class Insecta; order Trichoptera; family Limnephilidae; genus Limnephilus; species Limnephilus auricula. Next base: position 16,639,029 of record OX638388.1, on the reverse strand, counting down.
AACCATTGTTACAACTGATCTGCAATAAACACAGCTATTTTTCATAAATGTATTTCACTTTGACAAAACGTTGAGGCAGGTCCAATAACCATTTGATGACCAGTCAATGGCTGACTTGGCATCGCGTTTGGGGGAGGGGGGGTTCACACAGGCGTCGCGAGTTTAATTCCTCGTCTGGCTAAGTCCTCCATCATGACAGACATTTGCTGCTGACTGTGGTTACAGCTTTTCAAATATTGTCAGGGTATTTTCAAATGTTTGTCGTTCTTTTTAAAATTATAATTTTTTTTAAATTTAAAATTTTAATATGGTAGGAATGATATCAAAATCACGAAAGTCGTCGGATTTAAAATACCTACTAATACTATTTCACTTTGGCTTGTAATGTCCCGTGTAGGTTTTTTTTAAGATTTTTATTTTTCAAGTACATTCATTACTTAAATTTTTATTTATCTGCTACCGGCTTCGACAAATCCGTGTCATTCACCAGCAAACTTAAAACTAACTTAAAATTTAAACAAGTTCAGAAATGATTAGATTTTATCAGGTAGAGGTAGTGAGAGAGGTGATTTTGGGGGGAGGGGGTTATTTAGTTAACAAAATAATAGCACCCCGTAAATCGCCAATATTACCAATGTTTCCGTGTATTGTTGACTCCTCCTACCATTCTCCCCTTCCCCCAAAATCACCCCTCTCACTACCCCTACCTAATAAAATTAGGTAGGTGATAAAATAATAATATAAAATAATAATAAACAGTAATACCTAATAAAATCTAATCATTTCTTTACTATTTAAATTTTAAGTTATTTTTAAGTTTACTGGCGAATGACGTGAAGTGAAGCCGGTAGCAGATAAATAAAAATTTAAGTAACAAATGTACATGGAAAATAAAACTCTTTAAAACGAAATGTCTAGAAAAAACAAAGGTATTACAGTAATAATATTACACGATTATTATAAATCCTAGGTAGGAAAAACTCATGAACGTTGATCTCTGACGTTATATTTTTTTGCATTTTTCGCAACGTCATTTCCATCACGAACTTCAAAATATATTTTTGCTGTCAAAAAATTAGACAAGATTTTGTTTAACTCAATGCCGTATTGTTTTTTTCACAGTTTTCAATACCTCAATAAAAAATATAGTTAAAAAAAGAATTGAATCTCGGGTGAAACCGAATGATGACTGCTTGTTGATTTTAAATTATAAATATCCACAAAATTTTACCCAAATCAATGAATTTTGAAGCATTCTTCCGGAAAAGAGATTAATCTTTTACTAGCACTTATGTCAGCACTAACTAGAATTACTTAAAAGTAAACGTCATAAGGAAGTTCACACCCGATTATATTGTGTGCTACGATATTTATTTTAATTGTTGCGGTTTAGAATGCAAATATGCTTCTCACATATCATTTTCCTGGCCTCTAACTTTAACTGATCATCATATAAAGTTTTACGTAGTACTTAATTACTATAAAGATATTAAAAATAAATAAATGCAGGAACCTTATTTACAATTATTGCTCGCCGTGTCTGGATTCTGAATTCTTTATCTTTTAGTTGGGAAGATTTAGTGCTAACACCCGAACACGAAATGGGTGGACCGCCAGTTTTTTGATTTTGTGTTTTATGTTGATATCCTTGTATTTCTGGGAAATGTTATTTGTTATTTACCTTAATCTCTAATCATTAATTACCTAAAACCCGAATAAACCCATTGTGGTCTTGTTTTGTATCACCTTGTAGGTTATTCGCGTGTTCTCTAAAACCGGTTAATTTTGATAATTTAAAATAACAACTTAAATGGACGAATTCTACCACATTATTTTCAAGTTAAAATAAATACCTCGTTCGACTTGGAATATTTTAAGGCCAATACAAACCTTGCAGAGAATGTAGTCCATAGAAAGATATCGAAGTGGTAACGGCAACTGATTAGGATATGGGTTTCTTCAGGACTGATTGTTTTGAGCCAAAATTGTGTGTTGCCAAAACTTTGTTTTTTAACACCGTCCTAACATTAAAAAGTAAGCATCCTAAACCATAAAAAATTCATGGTTTTAAATTATGCATCGACTTTAAATATCGATAGCCTTAGGATTTAGAACGCAGATATTGTATTCCCATGAACCATTTTTTTTAGAGAAGATCTGAATCTCTTGGCAATTTTGATTTTAACGTAGGTATTACAATGTTCAAACCTCATTTAAACCTGATTAAGATATGCCATATTTTAACACAGAAAAATATGAGTTCTTAGTTGAGTCCAGTTCGTAATTAATTTTTCGTCGAAAAGTGGAAAAATACAATGCTTATGCTGCAAGAGAAATTTTAGCTAAATATTTATTTATTTTTTTCATGTTTTCCATAAAACAATTATACACCAATATATCATGGAGAAGATTATAAATTACAAAGTACACAAGGGCAGTTTTACTACTTAGTGACATGTGCTAAAAGATAGTTGCTGAACTGTCTGTAAGTGACATTGAAAATGTCGATGGTCAATGCAGAATCGTTAAGCAGTTGAGTCGCTCTGTCACAGGTAAGTAATACCAGCGGTGATGATAATAATCTTCTCAAATGATCCAAATTACACAAAGTAAAGTAGAGCCGGTCACTCTTACCTAATAACTTCTTTTAATGATAATTATTGGTATTTCGTCCAACACTGTGGACACAGTGGTTAATGGATTGCCTTTTACGCCGATACCTTTTAGCTCTGTTTACTCTTACACGGTCAACACCAAACAGCCAGACAGTGTGTGAACTCCACGTTCATTATTCATTACAAAAGAAGCGCATTTTACTTTTAAAATATTTTATTTATTTCATCGTAGAAATAATAAAAAAAATACACTGAAAAAAAAAATATTACGCAGTAAACAAGTCGACATAAAAATAATAAACACATTATTTTCTGAATAAAATTAACAATTCCAGGAAGTATAGCATCTTACTCATTATAAAAGGTAGGTATAGAGTTATTGTTTGTTTTTAAAAAAATTAAGAAAACACGTTCTTTTTAGCGGATTTCATGGTTGATTATACAAGATGATCTAAATAAATAACTACGAGTTTTATAATAAAAACTTTATTTTTATAACTTTTGAAGGTTATTCCCATCAATGTAATATGTATATAATTGAAGAAGAAGATAACACTAAAAATATAAACATTAAAATGAACTAAATACAGGAAAATAAAATATAACGGTCGCAACTGGGACTCTAACCCAGAACCTCTCGTCTTACCGGGACGGGCGGCACTACCAATTATTATTATAAACCGGTAAGACGAGAGGTTCCGTATTCGAGTCCCAGTGGTGACCATTATCTTTTACCAGTGTCTTGTTCATTTTCATTTTTAGATTATTAGTGTTATCTTCTTCTTCAATAAATAACTACAGCTTATGTGTTCCAGTTGAAAAACACATTAATATTTAAGTAAAAAAAAAATAGATAATATTTGTTAACCTTGGTTCTAAAATGTACCTTATTTCTATCTTCAATTACCTACCAATGTGTGTTTAAGATATTTCATATATCAATTATAAATCATATCGCTATGATCTATGGGATATTATAAAATTTCTTGGAATCAGCTGAAATCGGTAAAAATGTATGCATTTAAAAGGGAAGAATACTGTGGAGGGGGGTGGCATACTAAATAAATATTTAATAAGACCCAATTTAAAATAAATGATCCTTAATCTTGTAGGTATGCACTGCCCCAAAAATTTGATAATGTTATAAAGTCATGTGGATTGTAATTTGCTATATATATTATATAGTACTGACATATTATCCACATTTACGGGTATTGTGAACCTTTTTTTACTTTCTAGCCATGTAGGTACCTACTTCCTATATAGATATAGGTAGCAGGTTTCTATTTGTTGCTTAGAATTCATCATCGTAATTTTCTTATGCACAAAACTAATGGTAATACAGCTATTTTACTATATTAATATCTAATCGTAGGCGCAGAGGAAGATAATTTGCAACAACAAAAAAACACCCATGTTACACGACAACTTGTGGAGTGGAAAGCAGAAAACCACAAAAACAAGACACATTGATCGTTTACTTTAAACTAGACGTTTAACGTAGACTTTCATGCAATTAGTTTATCTAGTCTCAATATGCCAAACCCACATTAATATGCTAAGTGCATACTCAGCGGGTTGCGAAAATATGTGAAACACATACAGTAAAATTTTCAAATTGCCGAAATAGTATCTAGGTACTTGCGCCAAAAAAATATTTTATATAGCGTTGACATTATGTTAATCGCATCCTTTGTGATTTTGATTAAGATTTTCATTTTAAGAAATATTTTTACGAAAAATTAATAAAAATTCGTTTGCATGAGAATTTGTATGCATTCGTAAAAAACTAGTTTATTATTTTCTTAGTTTTTTTGTGAACATGCTACTTTCGATTTTCCTAAGTATTTTTTTTAACAGAGATCGCTTTTCTGGTCTTTTGGTTATCATAGAAGTATTTCTGTTAGTATCGGCTTACAATATTAAAGTTCTTTTGTTAAATAAAAATAAATATGAAATATAACCTAATGAATATTGCATTTAACCATTCGCGCGATAGCAACCCAAATTTAGGTTTGGTGATTTTTATGAATTATAATATAAGGATTTAAAAAAAAATAAACATAGATGAATTCGACATTAGATTACATTACAGTTCTTTATCCCAGTTCCCAAATTAATATTTGGAGTTATGATATTAATTAAATTGAATAGCCGAATCGAAATTCAGACAACCGGAAATCTCTATCGCTCCGAGTGGATAAAGTTAATATGCTACATTAATATTATCTTACAATTTAGGCACAATATATTTTAAAAACCTCCACCAACGATGCGATTAACCTCTTTGTCTCTCGCGATTTCGAATACGATTTTTTTGAGATTTCTTTTGGTTTTTCCGTGATCGCGTATTTTTCCATGGTTCATTCCTTGTAGATTTTACGGATCCATCATTTTCCCAAGGTGTGTACGTGTCTTCCAATAGTTCATAATTGGAGTTAAAATTGGTATCGTCATCTGACCAAGACTCTTGCTGATGGTTTTTGGCAGGCCACGCATTTTCCCATGATTGGAAATTGAGGTTCTTCATGGGTTTGTCGTTTTCCAATAACTCATAATCGTGATAGTTAAAAGGCTTTACGTTGTCCCAGGACTCGAATTTGTTGCGATGATTGGGTGGATTTTCAACATCCCAAGAATAGTTGATGGTGTTATATGGACGTTTGTTGTTCCAGGGTTCAAAGTTGTTGGAGTTTTTGACAGGTCTCTCGTTATCCCAAGAGTGATGTCCGAAGTTTTGTTGAGGGCTGGCCGGCTCCCAAGGTTGGTAGTCGAAGTTATTTGCTGGTCTTTCATTGTCCCATGAATCATAGTTGAGCTGCTCTGGTTTCTCACTATCCCACGACTCGAAGGTATGAGCCAAGTTCTTCATTGGCCTTTTAATCAAATCTTCTACCATGTTAATGTTTTTCTTTGGTTTTTCTCTTTTCCGTTTCGGATTTTTCTTATTTTTACGTGGCGTCTCACTCTCCCATGGATTGGTATTTTTTTCTTTTTTGAAAGGACGATATTTTCCCTTTGGTCGACAATTTGGTTTGTTTTGATGCTGATTGCTTTGCCATGAGATTGGTCCTTCTGTATTTGAATTTTCCCACTCGTCGTCTTCATTATAATCGTTAGGGGTATCATTAGCCCAAGGCTCTTGATCTTGATACTTGGATGGCTCATTATATGACCACGGCAGTCTTTGGGCTTTTTTCTTCGGACGGTCCTTTTTCCACGAATCCGCAAATTGATTGTTGAATGGTCTTTCATTTTCCATGGATTCTTCGTATGGGTTTCGCGAGGATGGCACATTTGGTCTAGCTTTCCAAGACAGTTGGGAAGATTCACTATAGTCGATCATCTCTTCGGGATCATTATCAGTTTGGTAATCTGAACTGTGGTGATATACATTTTGAATGACAGGTATTTTCACAGGGTATGGTTTGATTACCGGCACAGCTACCTGGAAACAAAAAACACATCTTTTAGTAGTCATCACAACTTCATGTTGTAAGGCTAAAACGCAGTGAATAACAAAAACATCAGAGAAAAACAAATCAATAATAATATTAATGTTGTGTAATGCCTGGCATCACAACATGGTAAATAACTGTTTCTTCAATAAATCGTCAAAAAATATTTTTCCATAAAAAATTTAAAATAAAATAAAATTAATTAATCACTGAACAATATTAGCGACTCAACCGAAAATCTGAAACAGAAAAATCAGAAAAAGAGAAAGTCACAAATAAGAAGTGAACTTATCGGGACCTTAGCCTTGCCGGGGCAATGCTCTACCCTTGAGCTAACGGGACCCTATACGCTTCGGTCATATTTAACTGTATCGTACTTGGTCTAGGAAATACCAACATTATCATCATTAACGCATATTTTTTATTGGTTGCTTTCTTTGTGTATGATTGCAAGATTTATCTCGAACTAAATGCTACCTAGTTAGTGTTTTGGATAAATTTATTAATTTTTATTTAATAAACGACATTCATTGACTTTTCTTATCTTATCTTACTTATCCGAAGTCACGGATGAATATTTACTTTTATTTTAATTTAATGAGTAAAAACTACAAATTGTAATATTTAACCGCTATAGACAATATTAGCGACTCTCAATCGAAAATCTGGAAATGACAAATCAATACAATTGATTTATTATTCTCGTTGAATTCATCCAAGTCTTTGACTTTCAAATCACTTTTTTACATTTGTTACTTTCAAGTAACTACATAAAATAAATGTTTACCTAAATAAAATACATTCATTAATTAATCATGATAGAAACATTCCTGCTACATGTTTACAATCTACCTGGAAATTTGCATATGAAAACTTGCTCGTTAGAAAAGTGCACAACTTTTATTTTTATGACTAGTAGATTATGGTTACAATTTTATCAAATTAAGGAGAGAGCATGTTTGACAACATCATCTAAGTTTTCGCAATTAATTTTATACACTCTCCATTCGGTTTTCCGATCGACTTAAGAGAGAAGAATTCACACAGAAGCGAGTGCCGGATGGCTAGAGAAAAGTGACAACTAGATGGTCCAGTTATTGTAATTGTTAATACCTGTTTATCGACTCTATATGGAACGCGTTTCACAATTGGAAAGGGCACGTGCGTGTAAACCGGGTAGGGCACTTCCCTCTCAATGGGGACCCTTATCTCTTGAATGAAGGGCACCGCTACTGCCTTGGTCAGGGGCACCCTCACGGGATACGGTTGCGGCACTGGAACTATGATTGTTTGTGTGTTTAGAGCCTGCAATAATTCATATATTTATTTGAGAGGGAGTTTTACACTGACAAATAAAATAAAAAAATTACTAAATTGAAGGACACACAACACAAACAATCATATATTTCAAATGCGTGGTAATTAATGTTTGATAATAAATCGATCACATTATCCTGCGGTCTTATGTACAAGTATTATTTTGATACTTTGAAAACCAACCAAATTGAAAGAAGATCACGTATTCGTACAAAGCATTTACTTTGTGGATTGTCATGATTACAATATAAACATATACATTCGTTTTAAACCACTTTATTTCAACGCATCATCTCTACATAGGGATATTAGGTTTATTTTTATTTACTATAATATTAGGTTTCAGAAGTAGGTGACCTTCTTCCAACAGGAGAATTTTGTCGCTTAGTTTTATATTCTCTATTGCTTAGTTTTAATATTCTCCTATGAAGGATGGGCATTTCTGAAACCGATGAAGATGTGTGAAATTAAATTGTTTAGACAAATTTGTGGGTTTATATTGTGAAAGAAAATCATTCACGAAATAGACGCACTCTTATTCTCACACGTACTTTCTTTTATTATTCCTGCTCTAATAAATAATAAATTGTGTATCTCTTTCCACGAATACGTTTTCTAGGGTTCCTCATTTTTTATAAATGTCTAAAGCTTTTTATTAATCCAATGTTTATTTTAAAACTTATAAACTAATCCTAACGATATGCCTAAAATTTTGTGAATTTTGAAGAAGAGTCGCAGCCTAAACACTTATGGTAGAAAGTAAACAAACTAAAATAAGTTAATGAAGATAATATTAGCGAAAGTCAATCGAAAATCCGAAACAGAAAAATCAGAAAAAGATACGGATACATCTGGGACTCGAACCCAGGTCCTCCGGCAATCCGGGCCGACGCACTATCCAACTGCGCCAACGTATCCCTATCCGATTCGGTCATTTTTAACTGTATCATACTTCGACTGAGAACCACCAACATTATTTTCATTTTTCTTATCGCATATTTTTATTGGCTGCTACCTTTAGTCCCAGATGTATCCGTATCTTTTTCTGATTTTTCTGTTTCGGATTTTCGATTGACTTTCGCTAATATTATCTTCATTAATTAAAATATTATAATTTGAGGTTTAACTCTTTAAGTTAAAAAGTTTAAAAAAAAAATTAAAAAAAAAAAAAAAAAAAAAAAAAAAAAAAAAAGTTAGATGTTTTTTCAATCGTAATCGACTATTATAACAATTATTTTAATTATTTCTATTCTCTTATACTCAGTACACAGTTTAAAAATAAATACTTGGTAAGTGCAAGTAATACAAATAATATTCCCAATATAAACCATAGTAAAATAAAATATTACCATTTATTATTTCGACTACTGGCATTATACCTAGCTCTCTCATTAAAAATTTAGGTTTGTTAGATTTGTCAAAGAATTTATAGGTACCTAAAAATGCAAAAATCAGTCATTTTAAATACATGTAGGATTACGAAAGATTTTTTAATTATTTATATTGAGGGATCAGTAGGATTTATCGGTCCAGTTAGGAATTCTACCGAGCTGAACCCTCTTATATGAAAATATCTGGAGTCGGTGAATTATTTTCCCATTTGGTCTCTGGTGGGTTGACCACTTAGTTGGATAGTCTGTTGGATACTTAAATAGTACAATTACATAGCATGGATTGACTAGATGATCATTTGTGGAAAAGTGCGTAGAAGGGTTAAGTTTTTCCTGTGGGGGGAGATTTATGGGGCCAACAGACCTAGCTATAAAAGCTCAAGCGTTATTTGGCTTGGCCTACTTCAGCATATCGCTCGTCATACATTCCCATCGGGAATGTACGGCAACCGATATGCCGAAATACGCCAAACCAAATAACGCTTTAGCTTTTATAGCTAGGTTTGTTGGCCCCATTAACCCGGACAGAAAAGTCAGAAGAACAAAAGTAATCACTGTACTAACTGAATAATAACTGTTTGTGAACGCCTCACTAGGAGAACCTGTGCTGAGCTGTTCGCATGTTTTAGATGAAGTGTTATTGTATATTAGGTTACTAGCGATTAAAGCATATCATAATAGTATTTATATCAATAGTGACAATAGTAGCTATGGTAACAATGTAGTGAAAAGAAACTAAAATATATTAAAAATAGAGACAAACTCATAATTATAATATGTGTGATTATACTGATTATTAAATTATTCTGGTTCATATGACCGTTTCACGGTTCGAAGACGATTTGATAATGCAAGAAATAATAAAGGAGCAGAAAAAAAAATCATTACAAAACTATAAATAAAATCTTAAAAGAATGAAGGATAAAGTAACAAATAAATTACAATTTTAAACGGAAAAAATGTTAGGCGTAATTGCCAATCATTATTTTCTTGATAATTGTAGCAATTTCTCAGAAAATATGTGAAAAATGCGTGAATTAACAACAGTGCCTATGATAAACGGCATAAAAACTGTCAGTGCCTTGTATTCATAAACTATATTCCACAGTCCGTAAGCAGCCAATGGGCCGATATTGCAATTAATATTATTTATATGTGATTTATCCCCGTTCTTGCTTCATGTGATTATAAATTTATTGAGTCGCATCGCAATCTCCAGCCAGTCACGCACTGGTATTGGTTATAGGTAGCTGGTCAATTCGGATTCACAGTGAATCGCCATAATTGTTCTTTTAGCTATAGAAAATAAAAAGTTCTGGCTTTAATGAGACTTATGTTTTTCGCCGAATAAAATGAATTTGTGGCATGACGTTATGAGTAAAATAAAATACAGCATCTATTTTACAATAGGGAAGTTGAGTGAAAAATATTTTGACTTGTAAAAATATGTTCATGTAGATGACCTGCAAACTTAAATGCCAGTACTTTTTTTTAAAGTTCGTTTTCATAATTAAATTAATTCTACAAGTTTGAATTTTATTAAAGCCCGCGAAAACGCCGGCAAGAGTATAATACCGTGCGGGAGAGTTCGTGATGTCACCCGATTGTGTGAAATATAAGGGAAAATATTTACAAAACCGGGACACGCCGAAAAAAATAAATTTTAAAAGTTATAGTTGTTAGATATTAACTAGTACTAATCAATTCAGTTACCGGAATTTGGAAAAAAGTGCATTTTAATGGTTATTTTTTAAATTTAAAAATACGAAATGTCAATTTTCACCGAAAGCTATATTAGGAATTGTTGCAAGTTTCGTTGAAAAATTAAATTTCGTGTTTTTGAATTTAAAAAATAACCATTAAAATGCACTTTTTTCGAAATTCCAGTAAATGAATTGATTAGTACAAGTTAATATCTAACTACTACAACTTTTTAAATTAATTTTTTTCATCCATATTAAGGCGTGACCCCGTTTTGTAAATATGTTACCTTATATTTCACACAATCAAGGACCGGGTGACGTAACGAACTCTCCTGCACGGTATTTTACTCTTGCCGGCGTTTTCGCGGACTTAAAATTCAAACTTGTAGAATTAATTTAATTATGAAAACGAACTTTAAAAAAAAAAAAAAATACTATTATTTAAGTTTACATGTGAACATTGATAAAAAAAAGGAAAAAAAGGACTCAAATTTCTTATTAACTAAAGTTTTAAAACTTTGGTAATATTTGTGTAACCAGATTTCATTTTAACCGTCCAAACTATTATTAAAAACAAAGCACTTATTTTTATTAAATATGTCAAACCACAAAGTGGTAGCTTTCTACAATAAATATTATAACACAGAATATGTAAACCTTTCAAAGATCCTCAATCAATTCTAACCTTTACAATGCCTTAATTAGAAGTAAACTTGAATATGGAAGCACTATTTGGAATCCACATTATTGCAAATATGAAAAAATTGTAGAATCAGTTTAAAAAAATGCTAAGAATGTTATCCTTCAAATGTGGACTACATGACCATCTTAGATCATGCGACTTACGTTGTGATTAGGCTCAGATGGGGCCCCAGCATTAGCAATATTGTAATAAATGTCCCCATTTCCCATTGTTTAAGACGCCACAACATTTTTCACCAGAATATATTTAGAAATAATATCGCCTACTTTCGCCCTCTGACCCAAATGTGTTGACTATATAATAAGGAGTATGCTGAAGTAGATATTTTCGTCGATAGTTTGTACGGATTCAGAAAAAAGTTCTGGCACTGTTAAAAAATATTAACTAATTATATTGTATCAATTACCTCTCCACGAATGCCTCTCGTGGCATTCGTAGAATTTCTTCTTGAGCTTCTTGCCACTCATTGTAATGTGTTACTTGAGTGAGCTTGTATATAATTTTGTATTTTTATTTGTGATGTTTTTGTTTTTCTAATTTTATATATCTTTATTTAATTGTATGTAATTGTAGATATTTGTAATTGTTTAATAACTGAGTTTTTATAACTGGATTGTTCTCACGTAAGTGCGAACATCTGTAAAACCCAGTAAAAAATAAATAACTTAAAAAATTATAATTGATCCAAATTATAAATTTACTTCTCTTTCCCAAACACGTGTAGCGCCCTAGTAGGTCCCATTACTTGCTTTTATTTTATATTTATATATTATTATATAAATATAAATTTGTAAAAAAAGTAAGTTCCTACCTATGTGAAAATAACGGGAATGGAGGGTTAAAAAACCGTTTTGTTATATTATAAAACCTCGCAAGTTTTTTAAATAACCACGCTTGACGTTTTGGAGTTCCGAGGAAATTATTATTTGTTTTGTTTTTTTTAATCAATGGTATTGGAAAAACTTTTTTAACAACTTTTAAGGGTTATACCCATCAAAATAATATATCAATAAATAAGACGATAATACTAATTAATCTAAACGAATCATAAAACAGAACAAGACCCAGAAAAATAAAGAGGTAACAGTTGCAACTGAGAATCGAACCCGGGTGTCTTATCCGTCTCGGTAAAACAAGAGATCCTTATTTATTGTTTTTGTGTTTAATTCGTAGCTTTTAATTTTTTTTTTAAATTTAATTTAATAATGTTTATTATTAAGTTCTGCAAGTGTTATAGTTTTTATTAATGTGACGGCTGTTTCGGCTTACAAGACCATTTTCAAACTGAGGTGTTTCATAATTAGACGACGATATTTATACGATTTAAAATGTCAATTCCCAAGAATTCGGTTTAACCGATAATAAATCAATTTGCTCGTGATGAAATTTTAATGTACCTATAGGAAATAATTTCAAAACGCCAGAGCTCACTACCCTATAACCATCCCGGGTATGCACACATCATATTCCCAAAGGTTCATCGCAATCGGGTGAAGGGTATAACCGCGCATCCCCTCCCGCGTCCCCCTCCCCTCCCGCGTTCCCTTTACCCCTCCCGCGTTCCGCGTCACCCTTCTCGCGACCTCCCTCACGCATTCCCCTTCCACCTTTCCCCCTTTGCCCCTCCCTTGACCCCCCTCCTTATTTCCTCTCCGCCCCACCCGAATTTCCCTACCCCCAGCCTTTTTTCCCTGCCGCCTAACTCCATAACATACACCCATTTTTCCAACAACTCGCGTGACCTATTTAATTTTTTTATGCAAATTTTATAATGCCAGAGCTCACCAGTATAGATATAGAAGTATTCACGGGTATGTTCACAATAATTAAAAAAATAATAATAATAGCAATCGGATGAAATTTTAATCGCAATCGTATGAATAGTATAGGAACTAATTTCATAACGCCAGAGCTCACTATCTTATAACCATCCCAGGTATGCGCACATCATATTCTCAAAGTTTCATAATAATCGGAAGAACGGTATGGCCGCGCATGGTACGAACAAACAAACAAAGGCTTCGTGTATTAGAGACTTGCTGATTTATCTATAATAAATAATCAATTTATGTCGTGCAGCTTTCCTGAAGTATGTACTGCATTAATGTTATTTGTTACAATTCCTGTGACTGCAGCAGCTAGTGCTAAAATATTATTTTCTAAACCTAAATTAATAAAAGCCTATTTAAGAAACTCAACAGGATAAGACAGGCTACGTAACTTGGCTATTCTGTCAATTAAAAATTGTATGGTCCGATCTTTAAACTGGGAGGGGATTTTTGATTTTTTTTTTGGGGGAGGCAACTCCATAAACTGTGCGAGGAGAGGATGGGTCTGTCATGGACGGAGGCCGAACGATCAGCACAAGACAGGGACGTATGGAGGAGCCTTTTCGATGCAGTGGGTCATCGACCCGAATAGGACAAGGGGAAGAAGATGATGATGATGATGATATTTAAACTTTGATGACATTATTGATACTTTGGCGGAACAGAAAGCTAGGAGAAAAGAATTTTATTAATATATATTATCTTGTAAAGATTAAATTGTTATTTCATTAAAATGTGTATGTATAATACCTATGCTTTTGAAAATAAAATTTATTAGATATTTAACAAAAATGCACACAATATTAAATTTGTAATACTGTTGTGTAACTTTTTAAGTGATTTTTTAAAATTCAATTACAACGTGACGATATTTACTGGGGGGCCCCATCTAATGAATTTGCCACGGGCCTCAGATGGTATAGTCACGCCACTGATTATCTTCTTCTTCAATAATAATTTAATAATAAATAGATTGTTGTATTAATAACAAAAATATTTATAGTAAAAAACACTTAGTCAAGACTCAACCCATTATGAATCCGTTACCACTGTAGACTTGAGATAATATCTTAGTAAAATATTTCAATTTTACATACCTAGTCTTAACTCGGTGGTTAATTTGTTATTGTGCGAATAAATTAATGTAATTAATCTAATAACAGCACGCTTTGTCGAGTTTTTTTTATATGGTTACTGATTCTATGGCTATAAACAAGTAAACATTTTCCATAACTTACATCAATTACATGGCCAGTGAATCGTGCTGTTTATTGAATACAGTGAACATTCCAGCTATTGTAGATAGGTGTTGATAATAATAATTGTGTGAAGCATATACAGTGATGATAATAAAAAATATAGCGATTGCGTGTCCAATAAAGAAAATGAGAGTAAAGTTTTGTAATTTTTTTGAATTATTAATAAATTTAATAGGTTGCAAATCAATTGATTGATGTTGTGAGTATAATAAATGTAGCTTGAATGAAAGTGTTTTTGTATTCGTACCTACCAAGTTGTAAATAATTTTATCTGAAATTTAAGATAATTCGCAACAACAAAATGCGAATTGAATTGAAATATCATCGCTGTAAAAATGTATTCATAAGTAGAATAATATCATTTTAGTAATAGTTATATTTGGGGAAAATATACAATTTATTTGGATACAAACTGGCTTATTAAAAAAAAAATTGCCAACTCCTTTGTAAAGCAAGTCGCATTACTCTCACTATTTTCAACTGAAGGTATTTTCATAAATAAGTTACTTAGTTTCTAATCCGTTATTAGTATCTTGGAGTGACTATGTGATTATATTAATACTTTACCTACCAGTCCACATGTATATAGATTTAGTGTACTTACCGATGGTTTGAATTCATCGAATTGCACATGGTTGTTTTTAGGAGAATCTTTCAGGTTAAAATAATTACTCCCTTCAAACCCAGAATTGTAGGAGTCCCTTTGTCCCTGTGACATTCCAGCATTGCTGTCGAATACATCTGTGGGCTTGTTTTGGAAACCGCCATTTGAAGGCTGGTTTTGGAACTCCATTCCATTTAAATGTTGGTCTTGGAAGAGATTATTATCGGATGCTTGGTTTAGGAGTGCATCAGTGTTCGAAGGTTGTTTATGGAAAAAATCTTTTGATGGCTGACTTTGGAACGAATCTTTAGACAAAATTGGAGTGAATCCGTTGTTCCCACTAAATGACCAATTATTTCCCATATTATCCTGAAGCGTGGCTGGTGTCGAAGATAATGAGACATCGTTGTTATCAAATGTAGGTTTAAAAGTATTAGCAACTACGTCGTTCCATTCCATGGTTGAATATTGAGATTTCAACAGTGGCGGTGAGGTAATGAGACTCGGGGGTGAAGAAATGGGATTTCCCTGGTTGTCAAAGAGAGATACATATTGATTGTCGATGTAATCATTCCAGTTGGGGGTTCCGTAAGTTGTTTTGAACGAATCGGGTGATAAATTTGGTTGAAAAGTAGACGTTGAGGTAAACGGGCTCTTTTGGGTTTCAAACTCAGACACGTACGGTGTTTTCTTGTTTTCTTTCAATATGGGAGTGAAATACTTTTTTGTTTTCTTTACTTCGGGTGAAGAGTAGGAACCGAAAGAATTAGAAGACGTCGAAGGGTTGGCTGCGTGTTTTATTTCGAAGGAAAATCCGTAGTTAGTGGCGTGGTTATTTTGTAATTCTTGCCCTGATTTTCCAGAATCAATATTAATTTCTTGTCCAATTAAATCTCCGTAACTGTTTTTCAAATTACCAAAGCTCAAATCCTCACTTTCAAATGAATGTTTAAAGTTATCGTTGTCTTTTATCTGGGTTCCGGTAGTAGATTTGAAAATGTCTTCATATTCTGGTGTCAGTTGCTTCTGAAAATTTCCGAAATCGTAAGTCTGTATTTCTTTTCCGTGATTTTTTTGTTTGAAGGTTTTTTTGTTGTCTCTTGTTTTGGAGGAGTGAACATTGTGATTTTTTAACTTATCGTTATTTTCCGAGAGTGTGATATCCTTTTGAGGCTTTTTCACAAATTTACCATAATCGAAGTTAGTTGTTTTGATTAATTCTGTGATTTCATCTTTGTCAAATATATCATCATGGCTAGAACGTGGATTTTTGGGGAACACGGCAGGCCTGATGGGATTTTTGTTTCGTGTTTTTAATCTTCTATCTTTATCAATATTGTCGTGTCTGTAAAGATGCGCTTCAGGATCCGAATAGTGGAAGGTAGACCAGGAGTGCGTGGCACTATTTTCTTCATTTCTTAAGCCGTTATCGAGACGCCTTTCATAAACATCAGCTTTTTTAAATATGCCATTATTTAAAACATTCGGGATCCCTTTATCTCGTCCCGAGTTGCGTTCTCCTGACTGGAGGGCGGCAGACTTTTCCACTGAGACATTTTCCGATAATGCAAGTCCAACAAATAATATCGAAGATAGCACCACCGTTATAACACTATTCATTGCGAATGATTATTAAAAAAAAAACATATGTAAATAGATATTCTTCAGGATTTCTTACAGATCTTTGATTTTCGATTAACAAAAAAACTTTCCAGACAACTGGAACCAATGGAGACAGAAATCGAACTGGCCTGTTAGAAAATATCGGCTGAAGAAAGTGATACCACATTTCCATGTTCATTGGTAGCCAGTAGATACTCTGCAAGGGGGGTAAGACAAGATGCCAGGTGAAATCTGGCCGACCAAGCTAACTCAACCGCGAAGCAGACGCTCTTCCCATACTCGAGACCGAGACATACCACATACCACGCACATGCTACACTCGCACATTATACCTCCATATTGCCAATGTCAAAACGTTATTTTATTACTGTCGAGGTATGAGTACCTAGATATAGAAAAACTAATGACCACGCCATCACGCGAGGCAGAATTAAATAACAAAAGAATAGTAAACGGCATGTAATTTCGTATCGATTGCTTGGATAATAAATTAGTCATATCCATAATATACTATATATATCATTCCCTGTTGTACCTGTTTGTGGTTATTACCATGAATAATAAGGACGATTAAGAAATAGCCTGGTGTCTAGTTTGGTTAATCATCCATGAAATATTTATTTATGAGACACAATAATATATTTGTGATTTCATAGATAGGAGGGATGGGAGGGCAGCACTCCCCATTTAGAGAAAAGTATCTCTCAATGTATTGCCTGTTATTCAAATAGCAGTATTGTGTTATAAGACCCCCTTGGTCATAAATATGTATCTATTAGTTTTAAATCACTATTTATAAGTTTCAGGGGGTGTCTCACCATCCCCATAATAGCTTATCCATAATATAACGAATATTATTAAAAATAAAAATAAAATACTTGCAATAGTTAGAAAACTCGGCCAACTTATCCAATATATAGCCACTTTTCATAGGTTCGAGTACCGAATTATAAACTCTGACTTAATAAATAAATAAACCGTAAATCGTAAATAAACTTTATAGTGTGGATTATGATGATGACGAGAAACCCTCTCAGTCGTAAACACTAGTTTAAGTTTTAGATATAAGTCGTCAGTTATAAATCGCAGTGCCTACTTAGTGGCTAGCCATAAAAGCCTTAGTTGTAAGTCACTAGTTATAATTTTTTGTTGTTAGTCACTAGTCATAAATCTTAGCGGTAAATTATTAGTTGTAAGTCTGATTGATAAGTTATAGATTAGATAGATTAAATTTTAAATTGCCCTTGGGGTGATTTTCCCACGAAAACGCCGATATATAATCCAATCATTATTATTGTTAAACGGCGATATATAATCCAATCATTATAGTAACCATAAACATATTAGTCTTGTAGATAATATCTACCATAATTTAACCTGCGTTCAAAACAATATAGTATATAATTTTATTTGTTTTATTTCTATCTTTAAAATATTTATCTCTCTTTATTTTTATATTTGCATTTAGTTGTATTTATCCATAAATTTGTTTTTTTTTTCTTTCCTGCTTTCTTATTTCTTATTTTTTATTATTTATTACCATAGTTTTTATTTTCTGTTTCCATAAAAAAATATTTTTAGTTCATATATTTATTACGTATGACTACCACAACATGGGCATTAGCCTAGTATGGTAGTAAAAAAATGTCAAAAACTAAACTTTTAAAAATTTATTAAATAAAAAAATTTAAAAAAATTAATGTTGTAGAAAATTTTATGATGAGATATTTTTATTACCTTGACAAAAGAATAGACAAGCAATATATAATATAACATCGTTCGTTTCGTCGTGTTTTTTTAGTAGAATGTGAAACCCGAGTGAAAAGAAAATAAACTCGACACAGATTAGGTACTTTCTTCTAATTCTATATTATTATTGTAATAACGAGTTAATTTACACCGCATAGTCTATCTTAGCAAATCACTGAAGGGTAAATAATATCTGACCGAACTGTAAGTTACATACACCTACATACATGAATACCACGGTTATTCCTTGTAGGAAGAATGACTACTCAGTAGTTATGCTATTGTTTATGTGTAGGTGAAAAACATATACAGGGTATCCGGGGATTAAGTACACTAGTCTATGCGATGGTAGTGCACGGAGAAAAAATTTATTCTAAAATACGATCATTATATTCGTACAAACGGTTAAAAACGGGACTGAAGTTCTTACGAACAAATTAACAGGGTTTCAATGTTTGTTGCCGGGAACATGTAAGAATAATTTCTTGGTATATGTAATTTCGTACGTATACCAACAAATTATTCTTACATGTTCCCGCCAATAAACATTGAAACTCTGTTAATTTGTTCGTAAGAACTTCAGTCCCGTTTTTACGTATAAAATGATCGTATTTTAGAATAACATATTTCTCCGTGTGTGAGGTACAAACGTGGAAATGACGTGAAAGTCATTCTCCATAGCCGGTGCGGTCTCCAGACCTTTGGGGTGCGATGAAAGAAAAAGTTATGCCAAAGATGTAAATAAAAGCCATCGAAGAACTCCTGTTACGTATTCACGAAGCCGCAGATTATGATATGAGATACGCCATAACTTACTATAAAAAAAACCGATAAGGGCGAACCCTAGCGAGCATGTTTACCTACAAGTGAAGGTGAACATTTTTAAAATTTGTTAAATTAGTTAAAAGCGACGACTTAAAGAGAGTTTTTAATATTCAATAATTTTATCGAAAAAAGTGTAACTGCACATTGTTATTTTATTGCATTTCTCTTTTTGAATTTGTTTTAAAACATATAATTTTATAGCACACTTGTGTAATTGTTTACATTTACCTGCAACTTCCATGAATAAGAGCCAAAAAAGCATATTTGCGCTCGGCAAGCTCACAGCGAATTTATCGGGTAAGTTTGTACCTCACACTAAGGATTT
Organism: Limnephilus auricula; assembly: GCA_951813805.1. Taxonomy (NCBI): domain Eukaryota; kingdom Metazoa; phylum Arthropoda; class Insecta; order Trichoptera; family Limnephilidae; genus Limnephilus; species Limnephilus auricula. Next base: position 16,619,628 of record OX638388.1, on the reverse strand, counting down.
TTAGTAGGTATGTCTTTTTGTATGGAAAAAAAGTGGAATTTCGGAAAAAGTTTTTAATATTTTATATAGAAGTTTTTGATATAGAATCACCTCCCGAAGTTAGTGCACTTTACCCCCGGACACCCTGTATAGATAGTTATATTAGTTATAAAACATTAAACTGTAGAATCTAAAGAAATTGAACAAGTTCACATGAAATTTGAAGCTTCCTAGATTAATTATTTCCTTGATGAACTACTTATGAAGAAAATAATTGTTTCAATGTCATGTATTGATTTCCGCCTATTCAGTACAGTACCTACCTACCTTCTACCAATGTATTTACAATACATGAAACATCTCTACTTAAAACTAAAACAATATAATAATACTAACATTTTGGACAACATTCTAAAGCATGATTAGTTTCTTAGAACAGACATCTATCTATCTGCCTAGTTAGAAACTAATTGGGCCATAATGTATTCACATGTGTATTGCAGCTTATCTTCGTCGCACATACTTACCCACTATATCCATGTTCAAATTTGGCTTATTTCTGATAATTGAATCGTTGAATTCTAATATCCTCCCTAATGATTTTTTTTTTTTTGAAAATGAGTTATGAACGCCATTTTCTGCGTTTTCTAACCAGGAATGTAATGCTGTTGTTATTATTTCCAAATTCCTCCTAGTTTCTTTATAAATCGTGTTTAAATATCGATCTTCCAAAATTTTCAGGTCAGGTTGAATCAGAAGTCAGTATTTCAACAAACTCAAAATGATCACCAGTTTCTTTCAATACAAAATGTTGGTCGTGTGGTCGATTTTTGTCATGCTTATTCTATTAATTTCTCAATAAAACAAAAAAATCTGGAACCTTGAAAACTCATCAGACTAGACGTTTTACTTGATTTACTCAAAAATATGAAAATCCATTAGCTCAACGATTCAATTATATTCTATATAACTATATACCAATACGGTTATTTATTTTTTTATGTATCAAATATATTTAATAAATAGAAGCCTGATTACAGAGACCAATAAAAACTTGGGGGGCCATATACACCACTGAAGAGATAATATTCGTGCAAGTCTTTTAGTTGTGTCCATATGCCCAAAGTAAGCCCAGTTTTATCTTATTTCTGGAGAAATTGAACAAATATTTTTAAATATTTAAAAAAATTCAATTTCATTGACTTGTCTGGTGCCTAGGAGTTTTCTAAATATCAACGGATTCTATCGGTGTGCACAAATACATTCAAACGTGTCCTCTTTAAAATGATTTGCTTGTAACTGAACACCACATTGTAATTTTTAATAACTTGTTACTGTTTATAGAAAATATGGCAAGTGAGGTTGCTTGGACAGCCAGAGAATGCCCGATTAGCGACTATTGCACAAAACACTGATCGCCAGTTCACGAGAAGACGTTCAGTGGACGCCCCAGACGCAGTTGGGAAAATCAACTTCAGAGCTGTGCGAGGAGAGGCTGGGATGCTGAAGTACTCCCGGGCAGGGACGCCTGGAGGCGCCTGCGTCTTGCCGAAGCGATGAATTTATTGTCCAAATAGGACGAAGGGAAAAAGATGAGATGAGATAAATGACAAATTACAATTTTTTACAAATTTTAAATTACTATTTAAAATTTGTAGAGCGCCGTTTTTGTGAAAAATCTCCTCAAGGGCCCTGTGATTCAAAATTGCAAAATGATTCTACAATGTGCATAGCTCTTCAGCTGCGAAGTTTGCAAACTTTATATACAACAGGCGCATTTTTTGCGCCTGCTGAAGAAAGTTTCCGCAATTTGCACAACTTCAAAATTAAGCAGAATCCGGATATTTCGCTGACAAGGCGCAGCGCCTTTTAAAAGTGATTCTGCAATGTGCATAGCTCTTGAGCCGTGAAGTTTGCAAACTTGAAATACACCCGGCGTATTTTTTTACGCCTGCGAAGAGAGAGAGAAACTCTGCAGTCTACACAACTGCAAATCTACGCAGAAAGAGGTTATGAAAGAGATTCTGCAGTGTGCATACTTCCAGAGCTGTGAAATCTGCAAACTTGAAATATGCCAGGAGCATGTTTGGGCCTGATGAAGAAAGATTCCGCATCTAACTTCCAAGCCATGCAGAATGCGGTGATTCTGCAATGAGCATAGCTCTTTAGCTGAAAACTTGAAATACACTGGGCACATTTTAAATCTACACAACTTCAAAGTCCCGACAGTCGCATAAATTCAATTGGAACAGGTACATATCATATATAAAAAAAATTATTTAATTTTAACACATTTTTATTTTACTTTTAAATATTCTTACAGATGCATTACACAAAAATTAATAACTAAATCAGGAAATATACAATATAAGGTAAATCATTTTTACATCATTGAGATATAGCTTTGTTCAATCTCACTGACGAATTTTGCTCAAATGCATATGAAGCGATCTCCGTAGGGTCCAGGAAAATCAGTATGTCTAATTAGACTTAAATTATTTGATTATATTTCTCGGTTGCCTTAAGCGCCACCAGTCAAAGTTAAAAATGATAAAATAACAGCATATCTGATGAAGCAAGGTATCGTCGATGTGAAATCAAACAGGCATTTGTGCAAAAATTGATTTTAAATATATCTGTACATTTCTCTTAATTTAAGCAATTTTCGATTTATTTGCAACTAGTACTTCACTACTCAAATACTGCTTATTGAAGTAGTAGTTACAAATAAGTTAAAAATTCCTTAAATTAAGAGAAATATGCAGATATGCCAGAACGACTTTAAAATCAGTTTTTGCACATATGCCGGTTTGATTTAACAGCGACGGTGTGACGAAAGTTATCTTTTTTTATAACATTTCCACTTGAAGAAAACTAAACTTTTCAATACAAAAATGAAAGAGGTATATTAAAAGCTTGACAAGAATGGGACATCACTACACACCTAGAAATAACTTGATTGTTAAAGCTCATTAGTAAAATAAGTTTTAGGTAATGAAATCTTTCTGGAATAATCACATGTTTTCAGTCGAATTGCACAATACGGGTCCAACAATGCACGACTGTGGCCGTACAGGATACATCAGGTGGGTGGTGCCTACTTTCAAAGTATTACAAAAATATATAGTGCTCCACATTGACATAAAATCACTACCTTAATTATTATTGTTTCTACGAGGTATCTACAATGTTAGACTTGTAAAAATATACTTTGACATTTTAAATGATTCATATCGAACATGATGTATTGAACAATCAGTGAGCAATCGGAAGATCTAAACTGCTACACTGCAACATTACTACAATGGTTGATGAATGGTAAACAAACTCTAACAAAGAATCTAGCTCTTTACTTTTAAGAAGCTTCATAGAAATTAATAAGCTATATTATTTGGACAAACCCTACGATAAAGTACTCAATCTATGTACTATATAAGTACACAAACTATGAAGTTTTTAAAGAATGCATGATACTTTTTAGAAATATTAAATTTACGTTAGAGCTATGAAAAAAAATAACTTCATAGATTGCTCGAGAGTAAGTACATTAAGTAGGATGCGTCGATTTGAAAGAAAGAAAATTTATAGATTTTTATCAGTTAACATTACAACAGGACTGTCATTTAATATTATAAGAATAACAGTTGAGGAATAATTTATATATTGGCTAATAAAATATTGTGAAAATCAACAATTCAATTTGAATAAATTTGTGTAATTAATGAATTGGCAATGTTGAACTGATTTTTTTTTTGTTAAATATTTAATTAGTAAGTACTTCTTCATAATAGAGTTTAATAATGGTTTATTTGGACATAAAAGACATGAAAACAATAAAAAAGGTATACGTCATATATTTATGTGAAAACTTCATGATTTAATATTCCAAAAGGTATTTTGTGTGGCACATTACAAGCTCAAGATTAACAGTATCATCAATTCTAATGGAAAATCATTGTTATAAAACAAACTTTCAGATTTTTTTAACATATCCTATTTACGCAGTCACTACAAGACCAGTGCTAATGTGGATTTTAAATTCTGTAGAATTCCACTAGATTGCTTGAACAATTTACGATGATGATGAATGATTATAAACTTATACTAAAATTACACTTACAACTACTTATATACAATGAGATAAGTCAACATGGGGTGAACATAAAACTGTGTCAAAGGTTTAAATTGATAGGAAAATAATTGTCCTCTTTTATACTGTGACAGGCAATAATATCAGATTAGGGTCTGGATATCTTGGTGATAATGGCACTATTTAGATTATATTCATTAATTGCAATAGATATTCTGCTCTATGCGTTACATATTTTAAGGTCTGAACGAACTGTTTCTAGAAAGGGTACATACTACTATATAAATATACATTTTGTGTTGATAAACTTTTATTAATTATGGGTTTAGTAGTTACCTTGATTTAAATTCTAAAGATTAATAATTCTGGTCATTGGGTTCATCTTCAAGCTAGCATTATTTGATTGATTTATAATTATTAGATAAATAAAGGTTTATTGTTGTTATTACAGTACAAGGAGAGAATATAAAATAATAAAATTCGATAATTTGTCAAAATAAAATGGAAATCTTAAATAAAAGCAAGCATCATATTAAATGCAGAAATTCAATTGTCCTCCTTTTGTTATAATAATTGTTGTTAACTAATGGGTTTATTAATCAAAAAAATTCTGTGGTTAAAATGCACATACAATGAGCACAAAAGCCTTTTGAAGCAACGATGCCATTATAAATAATACTTTGTTCGACTTCTTATTGTTGGCGACTTAACCTAAGAACCTCCGTGGTGTGGGGGAATTCACTTGGCGTGTCTCAAGCGATTTCTGGCTTCTATGTACTGGGGGTTGACGGCTGCTTCGATCTTGTCCGACTCGTTCTTATTATTCATAGACTCCTCTAACCGTTTCGCCCGTTCTGCAATGGCCCTTTCCAGTTCTGCAAACATAAAATAACAGCATGATTAGAACATAATATATTTTAAACAGGTAGTTATTGAAATTTGAGGAACTCAAACTGCAGAACTAATTAGTGATAGTGAACCTTTTTTTTAAAACTATTTGAGTGAATCTTCAGACAGGGATGTATTATAATACAGTAACCGTTCTGGTAAAAGTCACTAAGGGTAACACTCGGTGCGAACTAGGTGACTATTGCCGGAATGAAAAGAAATTGTATCTCCTTCATTTATATTCCCAGGCTGTTAAATGTTAAATGCTGAGCTGAGGCTTTTTGGTTTCCGAGCTTAAAGGGTTAAAAAATAATTTAAGGTAGATAGTAATTTTACACAACAAATATTTACCTGGAGCCTTTTTGTGTTCTTTTTCTTGCTGGCTGATGACCTGCTTTTCCTTGTGTTTGGAGAGGGCTCGTTCCAGCTCGCTCTTCTGATTCAGGACATTCTTTCCACTGAAAGGAGAAACACATTATATGAGCAATATATTAAAATTCTACAATTATGTATAATATTCTTTACTGAACATCTTTATAAAAGCACGGAATTGATTAGGTTTAGATAAGTTAATGGCTAAACATGAAACTAACCTATAGGGCCAAGGGTACGATACAACCCTGAAAAGATTTGGGGAACGATAAGACTCGGGTAAGATAATATTTGGGGTACAATAAAACTCGGGAAACAGGACCCTGGTTAAGGTCAAAATCGAAGTTAACAAAAAACCTAGGATGATAAAACCCTGGGTACGATAAGGCCTCTCACTCTTTTCTATATTTTTGACTTGAGTAACGGTGGGGGAGTTAAAGGTTAAATAAAAAAATAAAAACTGGCACTTCACATATGGTCATCCACTTATGGTTTAGAAGAGTAAGGATAGGGTAGGAATAGGTTGGATTAGATTAGGTAAGGAGAAGTTAGATTAGGTAAGGAGAAGTTAGGTTAGGTTTGGGGTCGGCAGACCGCGGCATTCATTAGAAAAGTATGATACACAGCCGCCAAACAAACTCAAACGGCACAATGAAAGTGCATATTATTACCTTCCTGCACTAGCACTGTAACAAAATATACAGGGAAAATTCACTAATTTCACTAAGATTTTTTCCAAACAATTCAATTTTATACCTTAAAATTAACTTAAAACGTTGGAATTTCGGAAAAAGTTATAATCTCTTTACTCCAGATACATTGAAGGTTTGAACTAGTTTTGGAAATAGCAGCTAGATGTCGTCAACGGCCAACAGAAGTAAATGAAAACTTGCAACAATAGTTGGATATAATTGAAAATATCAGTAACTACATACATATATCATTCAACGCAACGCAGTCAACTGATAGTGAACTTTTGTATTAGCAATCTTGGTGCAAAATAAATAAAATAGAATATGTATAAATTAGGTTAGGTAAGATTAGATTGTAATTAAGGGTAGGTAACTTACATCTTCTGGTTGAAGAGCAGCTCCCTGTGCAGGTCCTGGCGGGGACTGGACTCGAGGCAGGGGTTGACTAGACGGCGGGGTGCAATCAGGCCCCCCCCTTCCCCCGCCCCGTTCCCCGCGGCGCCTCCGCCCCCTGACCCGTCGTTCTGCACCATCACACGACCTGGAGTCGCTACTGTAATAAACAAAAACAATATTATTATTATTGAAAAACAAGAAGGTGTACTGTCAACATAATACAGTGGTGCCTCACACAACGAACTTAATTCGTTCCAGGAGCAAGTTCGTTATGCGAAAAGTTCGTTATGTGAAACGCGTTTTCCCATAACAATACATGTTAAAAAAAATAATTCGTTCTGTAGCATAAAATATGGTAAGATGACATAAAAAAAAGATAAATTTTTTGTTATTATTTTTATTTAGATACATCTAAAAACATAATGAAAAAAACACACATTTTTTAATTTTAAGAAATAATCGAATCTTGCACACTGTTTTACCCCACATTCACTCCTTCTAATTATTTCCTGTTTCATTTCAAGAGAAATCACCTTCCTGCTTTTTTTAGAACCCATCATATAAAAAAAATGTTGAGTTTATCTTAAAAGGACGACTGCCGTGATACGTGTGCGATTTAATTCGTAATGAAGAACGATTGCTGCGATACGTGCGTAAGTTAAGCGTACTACGCAGTGACTAACGGGTCTAACGACTGCCTGCGCGGGAGGATGCAATTAATCGGCAGTGATCGTAGAAGATCGGGCGACTTCGTTGTAATGATGAACGATTGCTGCGACACGTGCGTAAGTTAAGCGTACTGCTCAGTGACTAACGACTGCCTGCGCGGAAGGATGCAATAAATCGGCAGTGATCGTGTGAAGTGGGCGACTTCGTTGTGTGAAGCGAAGTTCGTTGTGTGAAGCGAAGTTCGTTGTATGAATCGTGAAATGAACGAAAAGGAAGTTCGTTGTGTGCAGCGTTCGCTGTGCGAGGCGTTCGTTATGCGAGGCACCACTGTATTATGTAATTGGTCCTATCGGTTCCATGATACAATTTGTTATGGATACGGGTACTGCCGCCCCGGGAATCATTTATTGGATAACCAACACCCTTGCTACGTTTGGTGACATAGCATTGGTGCCAGGGTTCAAGAGATGATGTTTGTCTAGGTCTTGGCGGCGGATGCATTTGCACTAAACTACGTGGCGTGCCAGATCGGAAGAGGGAGGAATGAATTCATGTAACTTCTGGACACACTGACCTCCAGATTCCTACCCACCTGTCATACCCTTTTCCATCCCAAAGCTTCCTCTCCTTCCTTTCCCTAAAAATTCCCTCCACGTAGCGTAGCACCCCCAAAGATGACATAGGCCCCAAGGGATTTTTTCCTCAGGGCCTCCTGTGTGGAACTAATATAAAAAATTGGCAAAACAAAACAATGAAGAAAAGTGATAATGAAAAAAAAACCTAACTTAGCCTATAACCATAATTTTTTTGTTTTGTCAGTGTTCTATTTTGTCCGGTTACCGGTTCTACCAAGAGGGTATTTTCACAAACGAGGGATTCTGTTGAAAATGTATAGAATATTTAAAGATCATTTTTCTGATTTTAATCATTGTATTAAAAATGTTTGTTTTTTACTTTTTCATTCGAATTTATTCATTTAAAAAAAGCTCAAAACCTACGAAACCAAAACGGCCCGTGATTGCCAACGACGCTTCGTACGCACCTTATCAAACAAACAAAGTAGAACTGTCGGAAATTTTTCAAGAACGAGCGACTCTTATGACGTCACACGTCGAAAATGCCGTTTTGGCGGGATTTCAAAAATGGGCAACTTAGACTTGCTGTAGTAAATTTATTCGTCAACATAAAAATAAAATAAAAATGCGTAATAATCGTAATTTTTTGCTTAAAAATTCTTGGAAATACCCTATTGCTCAGTTTTAACTTTTGGCGGCATGTTTCGTTTTGGAGAAAAGGAGAGAGAGATTACAACAGTCCAGTAGTACATCTTTATTATAATTACTGTACAATAAAATTAATAGTTGTGATATAACTGCAGGCAGACGTTTTTATTATAATTAATATTAGCGAGTATGAGAACTTCGAAAAATTTCAGGATTGATCAATAAATAATTCGGAAATATGGAATAAACAAAAATGGGTCTTATTTTATCTGATTGCATGCTGAAAATAATTGATCTAGAAATTTGATAAATAAATCTGAACAAATTCATGACGCCAGACCTCTACGTTATAGATTTTAGGGGATAGATTTCCTACCGTAATATAAAGAACATAAAGAACTAAAATAAAATATAAAGAACATAAATAAATACGATCAACAACGCTTAGATAAGTGAAGTAACTTTTTAAATGAACTATGATTATGATAGGAAAAAAATACCTATATTTCTTATAATCTAACTTAACGTAACCTAGTTAACCTAGTTTTTTGCATTACTTTTCATGACTGGATTGAATCATTGATGCAATGTTGTATTTGTTAGCCTTTCTTGAATGTTTTGAGTTTTTTTAATTCACAAAACTATTTATTCATATTCATAGTTCTTGTGTACGTGCGGAAACAATTAATTTTTCAATATTTCAAAGCATAACTTGTAAAATGCGTTTATACGTAAAATGATTATATTCTACTGTTTCATAGATGGCGCATCTAAGAAAGAGTAGAATATGAATTCTTTTGACAATCACCTTAATTCACTTATGCGAAGTGTTCGATGCCATGACTGTCCAAATAAAGCGGAATTTTACCAAAAAATGTTTTTCTGAATATTATTGTCATGAGTGATTTTTTTGTTGTTGTTTTATATAATTATTACTATTCATTATATAATAATTTTATGATGAAAATATTAAATTCTTGGCTTTCCAAAGATTAATAATAAATAAATAAAATATTTAGAAGTTTATCGACTCCAATATAAGATAAATCATACATTCATCATTTCCGTATATTTCTAGACATTTCCTACATCGACATTATTCTTGATAATCTCCTTAATAACTTATATACCTGAGATAAACCAACAATAATATTTATTCCAAGTATGTTTGTGTTATCAAAAATTCTTAATCCAAAATAATGTAATAATGAAGCTACCCGAAAATAGAATTTAACATAGTACCTAGCAATCAGAAACATGACCATATAAGGTAAAGTTGGGCGACTCTCTCGCGCTATTGCTTATCAACACCCGCAATAGGTAGGTATATTGTCGAGTGCCTCTCTAACACCAATACGTCATATTATAATATACTGTATGATATTATTCTGTAAATGATAAGAGGTGACCTTGGCTTAGAACAATTCATTTCAGTGTCACATCGGTATGTAATAAATTACCAGACAAATTGTTTATGGACGCGCTGTGTAAACTTTTAATCGCCAGATATCATTATATCATTATGGCGAACTTTACTTATGATGAAATAATATCACTGATAGAAAAGCACATGTACAGTATCTGTAAAAAGTATACCAATGCAAGAAAAATATCAATCGTGTTCAATCAGTGCAAAATTTATTGCTTAATTTATTAACTCACTAGCTTCTGCCCGCGACTTCGTCTGCGTAGGATTAGTACTTCGAATAATCTATTTTCTTTTCCTAGGTCCCATTCACGTCTGTACCAAAATTCTTAACCTATTTATTTAAAATAGCTATAATTCTTGATTCGATTTGAAGTATTAGGCGAGTAGGTACTTCAAATAAATTCACTAATTTAAATATTTTCTAAAATAGAATTTTGATTTAACAATCATTGTTTTGCAAAATGTCATTCTCAAATTTTGACATTTTCTATTAAATAATAATTATTATTTTCAATATATTGAAAATAAATACCTAGCTTTATAAATTATAGCCTATATGTTATTCTGATGTATGAGCTATATTATTGTAAGGTTTTATTAAAATCCATTCAGTAGTTTTGGCGTGAAAGAGTAACAAACATACATACACCCATACAAACTTTCGCGTTTATAATATTAGTAAGATAAAATATTTTACAAATATTTCCATAATTTTGTCAGTCTGAAAATTCTTTTAGTGTGAGCAATTTTGTAGTACAAAATGATATTTCAGTACATTAAAAGCTCGATATATAAATAGGCTGGACCACAATTAATATACACGTTTTACGTTTAATGAAGGACTAATCGTAAATACATCGGAAGAACCTGCCACACGGAGAAAAATGTTATTATAAAATACGATCATTTTATTCGCAAAAACGGTTAAAAACGGGACTGAAGTTCCTCCGAACAAATTAACAGTGTTTCAATGTTTATTGGCGGGAAAATGTAAGAATAATTAGCTGGTAACGTATGAAATTATGTATACTAACAAATTATTCTTAGATGTTCCCGCCAATAAACATTGAAACCCTGTTAATTTGTTCGTAAGAACTTCAGTCCCGTTTTCAACGAATAAAATGATAGTATTTTAGAATAACATTTTTCTCCGTGCAGTTTTAGTATGTTTTCTGATCTGTTTGTAAATAATAAAATTAGATAGAGCCTATGATCTTAGATTGTACATCACACAACACCCCGCAAAATCCCTTGAGGCAATTTTTCACAAAAATGGGGCTTTACAAATTATCCAATTATTATTATAAGTATATAAATAAATATGGCAGAAGAACGCTATAGTACACGATACCTAGTTACTTACAAAATATGCAACCGGCCGAAAAAAATGTTAAATAGAATCTACAGTATGTTTAAAACTTGGCTTGCTGAAAGAAATAGTTTGTATTAGACTATTATTTCTAATAAACTATTATTACTAATACAAACTAGGGAAAGGCACTGGTAGTTGACACATTTATTATGAAAATCGGATAATAAGGTGAATGTCAAAAGAATTCATATTCTACGCTTTCGTAGATGGCGCGCGTATAGTATTTTTACTTATAAACCCTTTTTGTAGTTATGCTTTGAAATATTAAGAAAAATGTATTGTTCGCGAAAGCACAAGCAATATGAATATTAATAAATAGTTTTAGTCAATTAGAAAACTCAAATCTTTTGTTCATTCAATTCAAAATTCAAATGTATTGTTCGCGAAAGTACACAAGCAATATGAATATTAATAAATAGTTTTGTCAATTAAAAAACTCCAATCTTTCAAGAAAGGCAAACAAATACAATATTGGATTGAATCACCGATAAATATTGAATTTGCTAGCCTTTCTTGAAAGTTTTTTTAAATAAACTAATACTTAACAAGCTTAAATAACACCAAGTAGGTGACACCCCTTAAAATCTAAAATTTTAGTAGTTGACACATTAGTGTTTCAGTACTCGAAACTGGGTATTTTTTTGATAATCCCCTCAGACATCATTAAAAAATAAACATTTTAATGGTAAAAAAATAATGCCTGTGGGTTTAAAGTTTACTACACTATAAGACGAAAGACCTAGCAATAATATCTCATTTTCCATAAAAATGTCAAAATAATTGCATTCCACCCTCCCTACCTAAAGGGCGTAGTAATGATGTAACATACTGAATTTGCCATGCAGATAATTAAGGTGATTGAGGAAAAAAAACATTAAGAAAATCGTGTTAATGCTTGTTTGTTTTTTTTTTCTTTAATTTTTTCATTTATTTATGTGTTGTTATTTACTTTTTACCTAATATAGCCAATTCCTAAAATCCAATGAATTGCAAATAAAACTACAAAGTACTTACTTATTGTTATTTTTAAAGATATTTCTATATTACTTTATTGTGCTTAATGTAATACTGTGTTCACCTTATTGTAAAAGTCTTAATGGCGTTTAAATAAATAAAATTGTCGCATCATAAATTTTAAGTAACGTCGTTACTACAAAGTTAATCCAAGTACAATAAATGCCCGCATACCTAAATAATAATATGACTTAACAATAATCCGTGTAACGAATACCGCAACATCATAAAACACGCTAAATTCACCTCGATAAAAATCCAAAAGTTTTCATCGGCACGCGATCGGAAAAAATGCAATATTACATCACTGCAGTCAGCACCACGCCAATGCACAAAGCAAGTGCAAGTGCCTGTAAACACGTAATAAGTCACAGGTTTACGTGCTCTATGCCGGGGACACTTCCAGAAGCGCGAGATATACTCGTATCTATTCAAAGCCTCGTGCTGCAGTCAAATCAAACAGCTCATAATTAGATTGACCCACAAAGCTAGGGGATGAATATGCACACGGGACCGCGCCCCCCTTGCCCCCGGCTATATGAGAGACAACATACACTTGAAAGGGGTCTCTGATTGAAAAGAAAATTGGAAAGCGGCGGCGCTAATTGAATGTGCTGAAAGAATACAAGGCGAATGCACAGTGAATGGAGACAGGAAACTCGAATATAAAGCTGGTAATCAAATTGTCACTGTGAAAGCTTTACGGTATCATCTGGTAGTGGGTTAACGAGTTAACAGCGAATATTATCCTGCTTTTTAAGATATACATAAACAAACATTCTAAACAGTTCTAAATATATATATATATATATTTTTTTTTTTTTCGTTGTTTGTTAAATAAGCACACACTTAACACTACAAATTCACATCGACGGATCTGCCGGATCTGCCCTGATGATGGACACTGCAACGCTGTCCGAAACGTCGGCTAAAGAAGGAGGTAGCACAACACGGCATAACACCCCAAAAACAAACAACGAAAATGCTTTTGGCCGTGAAAATCTAAAAACGTATCAGTTCTAAATATAATTGATGACATGCCTGAAAGTGTGAAGAATGAATGTATTTAGAAGAAATGTTAAGCTTACTGTAAAAATATTTAAATTTATAAAATGAAATATGATCTTGTACATATTAGTTTATATTCTAACGTAGGATAATAAACTAACTCAATAAATAATTTAAAAAAATACATTTTTTTTAAAGAAATCTGTGTATGAATTTAAAAAAGATTTTTTCATCGAATCTTATTAAATCCCTTTGGAACACAAATAAGAAAAAATGACTTTTTGAGAGATCGATTATTTTTCCTACATTCTTTAAGGCACACCATAAGTAACATTAGGCATAACATAAGTTTTTATTTTATACCAATTCTATAATATAATAAAAAAATAAACACAACAGCACTATGTAAAGACCCTCTTTGGCTGCTCAAACTTTAACATCGCTCTCCTGAGCAATTCACCTCGGCAATGACTTAGCTCCTTTGGGAGCAAAAGGGTCACATTATGTAAGTATGTTCATTTATTCTCAAAAGAAAAACAAAACAATAAAAAATAACAATGCATTGCCATTTAAGAAGTTTATGATGAACAGAAGAATTATATAATTAAAATGGTATTTACTACTTCTACTTAAATTAGTTAAATTATTGTTTTCTGTTTTCACATCATTTTCACGTTATTTAGTTTCCATGATCCGGTTTTCTCATCGGCTGTTCATTTTATAGTAAATACGAGTCCATAATATCACATTGAAAAAAAACTGGAATTGTCGTAGTACAACCAAATCAAATTACAAAAAAATAGCAGATTCGAAAACGGTAATAAAGTGAGTGAAATATGGCAAGGAAAATAACAAGATTAATAAAGGGGCGCTTAGATGGTTAAGACTTAGAATCCCTAGAGCGGAGGATGAAGAAATCAATGTGAGAAGAATATATGACTTGCAAGCGGATGAACTAAGAAGTCAGAGAATACTTGAGTAAGGTCATGCAAAGAGTCAGAATAACATTGGTGTATGTTTAAGATGTATGAATATGAATGAATCAAATGAGTGTGCGCCAGGACAGATTGTAAATGTTCAATCCTCTCCTTTGTTGATTGAGCGTGGCGGAGTCCTGTTTTAACTTGACCGTTTTGCATTTCAAGTGTCTGTAAATTTGGTTACGTTTTTAGATTTTCACGGCCAAAAGCATTTTCGTTGTTTGTTTTTGGGGTGTTATGCCGTGTTGTGCTACCTCCTTCTTTAGCTGACGTTTCGGACAGCGTTGCAGTGTCCATCATCAGGGCAGATCCGGCAGATCGGCACATTACGGATCTACCCTGATGATGGAAACTGCAACGCTGTCCGAAACGTCAGCTAAAGAAGGAGGTAGCACAACACGGCTTACCACCCCAAAAACAAACAACGAAAAAAGTCTGTAAATTTGTTTTTCCTTCTGTTTTCGTTTCAAGATGGTGGCTGTTTTAAAGGTTCAGTAAAGATAATTTTTTCATACTTTCGTGTGTTTTCGAACTATGGGAAAATTGTATAAATCCTTCTTTGAAATTTAAAAAAAAATGTTCAAAAAATAAAAATATACGGAGAAAAATGTTATTCTAAAATACGATTATTTTATTCGTAAAAACGGGACTGAAGTTCTTACGAACAAATTAACAGTGTTTCAATGTTTAATAGCGGGAAATTTTAAGAATAATTTGTTGGTGTACGTACTAAATTACGTATACCAACAAATTATTCTTACATGTTCCTGCCAATAAACATTGAAACCCTGTTAATTTGTTCGTAAGAACTTCAGTCCCGTTTTTAACCGTTTTAACGAATAAAATGATTGTACCTTAGAATAACATTTTTCTCCGTGTACTTATATAAATATGAAAAAATATATAGTGTGAAATTAAGTACCTATTTACTTTACGATTCAGCGGAACTTTTATTGAAAAAATTAGAAACATAGACATATTTTAAAAAAAAGTGAGGTCTACTGTTCACAGAATAACTAGTTAGTATTCATGTCCATGTACAAATTTGTCCATGTTCATGCACAAAACGGGGAAGTGGTCCATTCACGTGAAAAACCTGGAGAAAAAATCTTGATGCGGGATTATTCTTTATTCCTTTTCACTCGCCTATTGAAAAGCGTGAAAAACCTTAGGATAAATACGTCACAGAGGATAATCCTTCAAGCGAAAAGATATTACGTCGGTGAGCTCTCAGATTAAATTGCTAATACTCTCGTAGTAAATACACTGAAGCCCAGGGCGTTCTTTAAAATAATCTTTTAATACGCGTAAATTAATATTAAATTACCAATTGACCCTATATTATTCATCACAGGCTTATAGCCGTCGCTGACATGTGCATTATACGGCCTGGGGGAGGCGGGTTCCGCCCTAAAGTTCCGGATTATCCGGTAGCTTTATGTTACAGAATTTTATTACGATGGTCAGTCCTCTCTGCCTACCTTTACCGGTAAGCGGTGGGATAGTTAGATAATCACATAACTACATATAACTAACTTACTAACTAACTGGTAAGCGGTGGGATGGTTAGTTAGATAATCACATAACTACCTATATAACTAACTTTGCACTTTTAGTAAAGAACACACAGAAAAAAAACTAGATAGCCAAATACTTTTATGCCGCCATAAAGCAAGCAAAGTTCATTCTAAACAATAAAACATAGTATTAGTAGGTAGGTACTAGCGCAGACCCATGAAAACTCGCGGGATTGTCGGAATTATTCACAAATTCGTTCCAATTTCGAAAATGACACTTAAATTCAAAGCAAATACGAGTTCTAGATATCATTGAGCCAGAGTTACGCAGGACCGACACACAACCGAAATTAGTATTTTTGATGATCACGAATAGAAATTAAATATTACCATTTTCAAAAAGGTACATTTTTTCCATTATTGATGGAGACGGCTGGCAGGTTGGCCTCTTTATATTCCCATCCAATGTACTATTCATGAACATGTTAAAAAAATAGTATTTTAACCACTCAGTTTATAACATAATATTTCCACTCGATAGCCACTTACAAATAATGAACATAACTTATTGTTTAACAAATACCATAAAAAAATAAAATGAATATTAGAAAGCGCAACAGTTAATTTAGCACGAACGACGCGACGAGCTTTAAAGTAGAAGAAAAACTAACATATTATCCCTTACTAAGTTGTTTGCAGCCTGCAGCTGTAGCTGGTACACTGTGTTCATGAAAACTGTGCTCAGTGAGATTTTTTTAAAAGAACTAACTAACTAACTAACTAACCATCACGCCGTTTCCCCGCAGGGGTAGGCAGAGAGGACGGACCGCCAAACAACTCGGTCTTGGCACACGCTCCTTGCCTCATTCACATTCATACATCTTCTCATACATACTCTTCTATTATTCTGACTCTTGACATGGCCCGACTCAAGTATCTGATTTACTTGATCGTGCCACGTCTTCCTTGGGCGTCCTCGGCTTCTTCTACCGTTCACATTCGCGTCATAAATTCTCTTTACACTCCTTTCTTCATTCATTCGCTCAACATGCCCAAACTATCTAAGCGTCCCTTTCTTAATCTTACTTACTACGCTCACATCAGCCTTGCATTCTTTTCGGATCTCCACATTCCTCACACGATCATACATGGTTTTACCACACATACGCCTCAGGGATCTCATTTCTACAGCATTCAGTCTACTTTCATCCTTTCTCTGCCATTTCCACGCTTCACTTCCATACATCAGGGTAGGTACCAGTACTCCATTGTGGACTGCTAGCTTCGCTTCTGTGGACAACTTTTTGTTGGCTCCAACGGCGTTCAATCCTCCATTAATGGAGTTACCTGCATTCACCCTTCTTTCGATATCCCTATCAGCCTTCCCATCTCTCGTAAACATACTTCCCAAATATACAAACTCATCCACCTGCTCCAAGTATTCATCATTCACAACTATATTGCACACCGTTTTCTGACTCTCTTTTTCAAACACCATGACTTTAGACTTACTTACATTCATCATTAATTCATTCTTCATACATACTTCGTTCATGCTAGACACGAGAGACTGCAGATCTTCTATACTGTTGGCAATCAGCACCGCATCATCAGCATACAACAGGCAACATACTATCAGATTATGCAATTTCGCGCCCAATCCCGCCTCTTTCAATTCTTGCATACATTTTAAAAGAAAGACAGACATATCCGGGTTAATGACAATTTGACAATATTTGAACACCTCCTACTACTACCATCATAAGCGGAAAATGTTGCTTGTGCAATAATAATATTTGGATGTTTTGCGAGTAAATAATATTTTTTTTTTTATAAATCTTGCTTAACCTAAAACATCGTTAAAAGGAGTGTTTCTTATGATTGAGATTTTTAATTTATATGCCTACGACAAATTTGTATTCCAAAGACAATCAATTGTTTATAATTTAAATTTAAACCCATGTTAAAATACTTTAATTTATCCATTTTATACATATTTTTTAGAGGTTAAAATATTTTTTTACATAATTTCCATAAACTCTGAAATAATTTTCAAATTTGCCTCAAAAAATCATGAACAAAAGATTTATAATAACCTATATTTTATAATTTTAAATAAATACTTCTGAGCTGCGGGTACTAGATATTTGCTACATATCTTTTTTTAATCAGATAAATATTTTTTTTAAAGTTCTATTTAAAATTGTTCAGTTTGATTGGGTATTTTGGCCTCAAACCTAAACCCCAGTTTTATATGAAAAAGGCCGCGAACCCGTTCGTCTTAAATTTAACCTTTGCTAAAAAATTTTAAAGTATAATTAACCTAAAAGAAGCATCTTAAGTTTTCATATAACTGGAAGGCATGTTTATAGTGTAATATTGTATCTGTGCACCCAGTTGGCTATTTAATTATTTAAGCTGCAGGAAAGTGTGTCGCGAGGTAAAGAGAAGCCTTACAGGAAGCGATTCGCTTATAAATAGTACCTACACCAGGTAAACCCCCGGTTCAAGTAATTAGATCGTAATTCCACCATTGCAATAAACAGATGCGACATTTCCACAATCGTAATCAACATAATAACTACTACAATTGCCATAGGTCACCCCAAATGCTTTCCAACGTCTAGTAACAGCAGAAAGTCCGGGTTTACGGGGTGGAGATTGTCCGGATCTTGGCGGCGGATGCGTCTGCCCATCAGCTGCCGGGCGGGCCGGATCAGTAGAGGTCGGATGAAGGAGATCCCTTCACCTCTCCAGCCGGACTATCTCGACCCATCGCCTTGTAGCGCAGTAAGAGGGATGGATTCTAACGTCCATCACTTCTGGACACACTGACTCCCAGTTAGCTACCCGCCCCTCTTGTACTTTTGCTTTCCATAACTTTTTCGCATACTTTTCCTTAAAAAGACCCTTCCACACGGAATCCTCAAAGAGGTCACGAGGGAAATTATTTTCTTCAGGGCCTCCTATGTGTAGCTAATGTAAAAACGATATTAGCTAAGTTCGCAAATTACTCGTTCTGTGGATATGCTTGTGGTTATGGACGGCCGCAGCAGTCCAGAGGCAAGGCTTTGGACTGCCATTCCGAAGGTCGAAATCAATTTTATTTGATTAATTTGTGTTATTTCACAATTAATTAATTAAAAATAATATATAATATATTTGCGGCACGTTCCTGGTGTAGGACCACCATTCAGAATTGATACATTGCTTGAAATGGCTTTAGCCGTGTTTAGTGACTAGATCTGAATAGGCGGGTACATTCCCAACTTCCTCTTTCCCATCTGCTTCCCTTCCCCGATTACCTTCAGCCTCACAACATACCCCAATTGGGGATTCCATAGTCTCACTGGCTCCAGACGGAAGCAGTTGGGACTCTTGCGAGGTGTTCACTATAAATAAATAAGCAGCATGTGCAATGTGCAGAGTTCACACATTAATGATAAAATAAGCAACCAGGCTATTTACAGACACAAGAACACGTGTAGGGAACTTTACAATACTAAGGGATTAAACAAGTTATGTTCCATATTCTTAAGAGGGTATTTACCAGAGAAAACCGGAAATTAGCCTTTATTAAATCAAATTGTAGATGTATTGACTCTTTTTTTTATAAAAACATAAATTGATTTTGAAAGATTGTTATTTTATCTGGTACACGCAGTTTTAAAATTTAGAAAAAATAAGTTTATTTTTAATATACTACGGTTATACCGTTGGTCGTTGGCAGATTTGTTCAATTTTCAAACGATAGATTCTATTAAACAAAACAAATTTCAAATCATATAATCATACAACAAAATAAATCAATACATAATCTAGTAAACACAGTTTTAAGAAATAAAATTTTAGTTACATTAAAATCATTAAAAAATAAATCCGAGAACGAGTTTTCTGACAAAAATGCATCAGTTTTTCTATTTATTTAAAGTCTTACAAACAAAAATATTTCAATTTTTTTTACACACTTATTTTGTTTAGACTTTATTGAAAAATCATAAATACTTATGATCCAAAAATACTTACAAGAAGTACACGATACTTAATAATTTATCATCGTGCGTTTTGAGCATTTTTATTGCTTACTTGAATGTGGGTATATATTAAAGCAAGTTTTGAATGAAATAAATCGATATTAAATTTTTAATTTAAAAAAATTGAAACGGGGAATAATCGATCATTCTCATCGGAACCTCCCTGTACAGTTACAAGCATTTTTAAACTTTCATTCTCAGCCGCTGGTCAATCGCTCTTAACCATTTGCAAATCAAGCTAGAAGCGTAAAAAAATAATATTCTGTACTAAAAATATTAGCAAGGATCATCGATAGAGTTGGTCTATGGCATATTGATACATACTTTATGTAAGCAAACGAAAACTCAAGCACGTCTGATTTTAGCTAAAATGATTAACTGCTTATTCTCTTATTCAAGTTTCGTTAGTCTCAGCCAATAAGGTCAAGGCTTTGACGTCATGCTAAAAGTTTGAACTTCTTGCCAAACCCATCAAAATTGAATATTTCATAAATATTTTTTTTGTTCTAGATAGCATTTTAAAGTGCTAAGCGTTAGATATTGCGAAAGATTCGAAAACGATATGTGAGCATTACCTAATTACTAGTTAAGATTACATAATTACTAGTTTGTATTACCTAATTACGTATACAACTCCTGTGTTCATACCATAACATAGAACAGGTTACATAGTGGTTAACATAATCAAACAGAAATAAAACTAAGTGTAATATTAATTAATCTAATGTCAATAGGTGCATTTATTTATGCTGGTTTTTAAATATATTTATGAAAAGTAAGACGAGAAATGATCACGAATTGGAAGGAGTGCGAATTTTATTTGTTCTCCAAAAGCGTTTTTTTTTTGCTGAAGTATAAACTATGTTGATGGATGGTATGAAATAACAATATCCATGTATTCCAGGAAAATAAAACGAGCCGCCAAGGCGAGGCGAAGCTGAAGAAACACGACTCTTGAGAAAACAGTGTACGCACATACCTGTTCAAAAACAATTACTGTAAGTGCTGAGTTGAACGCCATCTACCCTATATTCTAAAAACGCCCTTTTCAATTGTGTAAAAAACAGAAAGACCCAACATGGAGAAAAATGTTATTCGAAAAAACGATAATTTTAATAGTAAAAACGGTTAAAAACGGGACTGAAGTTCTTATGAACAAATTAACATTATTTCAATGTTTATTGGCGGGAAAATGTAAGAATAATTTGTTGGTATTCGTACGAAATTACGTATACCAACAAATTATTCTTACATGTTCCCGCCAATAAACATTGAAACCCTATTAATTTTTTCGTAAGAACTTCAGTCCCGTTTTTACTATTAAAATGATCGTTTTTTCGGATATCATTTTTCTCCGTATGGGTATTTATTGCAACCATATTCAATGAAAACAAGACGAGCCATGAACCATTCATTCATTAAATAATAAAAAAAAATAAAAAAATTCCATTATATTAGTATGAAACCGCGCGCATAACGCGTGTCGCCAACATCGTTCATCCATACTACTGCAAATCGTATTTAGCGCGGCGCAACGTCTTTGTTTCTACCTATACACCACAAAAGTACATTGGCTCCACCCATATGATCGTCCGTGCAGTTACGTCGTAGTCCAGCGACGGTCCGCACGCTTTCCTGATATACATATCTCCGTATGTTTATAGTATCGAATATAACGTACAGCATTTGGAAATTACATCTGCTTGCAATAATCGTGATAAACATGCAACCTGTCTACAAATAGAGAAAAAGGATTAGAAAATAAAAAGAGAAATAAATACACATTGAATAATTATAATTCCATGAAAGAGTAATATCGAAATGTGCTTATTACCCCAATAAGCTTAAAATATTATTTTAATTAAAAGACAAAATAACTTTGTTTACATCACTTTAATTTATACACAATCTACATGTTTCGTGAACGATGTTCACATCATCAGGAACAAATGTATACTATACTTAAAAATTAAATATAGATCACATATGGGAGGAAAGGCTAGAAGGAAGGGAAAGGGTTAAGGGTGGGGGAAGTTTATTACAATTAGGAATTTCACCCTTACCCCTTCCCCTTCATTCTAGCATTTCCTTCCATATGCGATCTATATTTAATTTTTATGTTTAGTATACATTTGTTACTGATGATGTGAACATCGTTCACGAAACATGTAGATGGTGTATAAATTAAAGTGATGTAAACAAAGTTATTTTGTCTTTTAATTAAAATAAATAATGACATCACAAAGTGAAAGCCTTTCCGAAGAAGTTTTCTTCGAAAAATTAAAATATTATCTCGCCTCACTTCGTAGGCACTAGACACCGTAGGCAAGCTTTAATTAGCAGTAGGTACCTAAAATAAGTGTATCAATAAATAATGAAAGTAGGTATTTTTGGTCGTTCTTCTACGACTATGAATATATTTTTTTTTTTTATTTGAAAAACGTCTAAAATACAAGCCTCACAGATAACATAAACCATAACGCAAGTTATTTGCTTCAGAGTCAACATCAAAAGCTCAAATGCAAACCAAATTATATTACAGGTCATAATTTTTTTACAACACTAACCATATCATCTCGTAAAAAGACGCAGTAAGGTATCTCGGTGTTGCGTAGGTGTTATATTAAAGGTTCGGAATTATACCAACAAAACAACTGATTTTAACAGTGAAACTGATTAAAAGCTATGTTCCAGTTGTTTCCCACAATACTAGGTTGATCAACGCGGTTGAGTGTAATTTTTTTAACAGCAGAACCTACTGGGTCGGCTGCATTGACAGAGGAGTCAAACACATTATTTGCATTTCAGGATTATAGGACAGGTACTTAACCTGGACAGCATCGTTTTATTGCAATGAGTGAAGTCAAAAAATGGAAATGAGTACATTTTTCCCTACCACGGGTACATTTTTACTCCTATTCGCTTAGTATTCGCTTGGTGAAAGCGGTCGTTACAGTAGTATGTTTGAGTGGCGCCCTGCAATGCCAGGGTTAATGAAGTCCATTTATAAACGAACACGAGATGAAACCTGTACAATAGCGCAGAACGTCCTTGTGAATGTTGGATCACAATGGAAAAAATAGTAGGCGCAATGCAAGCGAATATAATACAAGATAATAATATGATATTATACAAGATAACTAACTTATTGTTTTTCCTAGTGCAATGATACGATTGTAGGGCATCAGCAGAGCACGGTGTGCGCTTTGATTTTAATCGGGGAGGTTACGGAATCGAATCCTGCCGCTGCGCAAAAATATACTAACGATCAATTTTCAATTCGTTTTATATAGTAATGGATTTTTGGGATTAAAAATGGTTTAACCTTGAAAATACTATAAAACACTGATAGACGCATAATAAAGAAATATGGCGTAAAAACCTTAAAAGCTTATTGAACGCATAGATGAACACTTTAAATTACAAGAAAATTATATTATTTATAAAATTATACAAAAAACGTGTATACAAAGTAACCAGCAAATATTTTATATACTTGTCTTCTCTTCTTACTATCTCTTACTAATATTATAAACGCGAAAGTTTTTATGGATGTATGTATGTTTGTTACTCTTTCAAGCAAAATTTACTGAATGGATTTTAAAGAAACTTACAATAATATAGCTCATACATCAGAAGAACATAGGCTATAATTTATATATAATATTATTTTCAATGTATTGAAATATAATATTATTTTCAATGTATTGAAAATAATAATAATTGTTTAATAGAAAATGTCAAAATTTGAGAATGACATTTTGCAAAACAATGATTGTTAAATCAAAATTCTATTTTAGAAAATATTTAAATTAATGAATTTATTTTAAGTACTCGCCTAATACTTTGAATCGAATCGCGAATTATAGTATTTTAAATAAATAGGTTAAGAATTTTAGATTACTCTAAGTACTAATCCTATACGCAGACTAATCCAATATTGTTCCAATATAATTATTGTTGATTGTATATGTATATGTAAGTATTGACAGCAAAACATTGAAAAATACATCATTGTGTTGACATTACCCCAATAAAGTGGTGTATACAGAGAAAAATATATGTAACGTCTAAAAATAAATTATCATTGGTGAAAAATCCTTTTCACCCACTCAAACTGAATAGAATGTACTATTGGAGTTCTCATTGTAAAGTTATTTCCACATTTAGACGGATGATTCTGTGAAAGCATTGTTCGTACAAACCACCCGCACCCGGCGGATAGCGGAAACAGGGATGGCGGTTGGTATGGAGTGAGTTGGTAGAATGATTGGAGTGGAGAATCGATGACCTTACGTCACAAAGGACAGAAATGGACTATCGCATAACTACTGTGTACCTACGTGTACGTACGTGTTAGGCAGGTACCTACGGGGCAAACCAGGGGAATCTAAAGGGTACCTGTACCATGACGTCATATCGTCAGGTTTACAATGGATAAATATATACACTGACCTCTAATGTGTTTTCATAGCAACATAACCTATGGATGTACAGGCATAGTTTACTGTATAGCACGTCCGTGAAATAAGTCAACAAGTGCATACTTTAAGGATAATAAATAAGAATTTTAATAGTTTTGATATGGGTTGTTTTCACTCTACGTGTTTTAGGAATGCGTGAAATCCGTCATAAGCACTGTTTATAGCATAGCGTAATAATTGATAGGCTATGCGTTATCTTATGACTTATGAGCTACAAGCATGGTATAAGGTAGAATTATTAGTACTGACTAGAAATATAAGCGGTCTAGTAAAGTGTGATAAGTAATTTACAAGCAAAATTTTGAAAGTAAGGATATGTTACTTTTCGGATTTCATTAAAATATTTCCGAGTTTTTGCGAATGTGGCAAGAAAGAGCCTCTAATTATCATTATATTTAATTTAATAATATATGTAAACATTTAATTATTTTAAGCGTTGTTTTAAAAAGGGGTTGTCAAAACAATAAGTCAATTTCATTGATATTTACTTTTGGGTAGCTAACAATACGGTTCGAAAACACTTTTCAGACTTCTTAATATTTCAATGCATTACTTGTAAAAAGCGTTTATAAGTAAAAAAAAAAAAAATACTACACGCGCGCCATCTACGAAAGAGTAGAATATGAGTTCTTTTGACATTCACCTTAAGCTAAAGATTTTATTCATGCATCACTATTATTATTGATTCAACCCAAAGCGACCCCATCACCCGATTTATTTAATTGATTGAAAACCCGGGCACCAGACACGATTTAAATAGAAATTTTGATTGTTAACAGAAGACTGTTATATTTCATAACAATAACATCCCGTACGCGTTATCTTTTCCTGTTAATTATCTTCAAAATACATCATTTTCACAAAACTATGTACATTGACCTCCATCAATCTCATAACCGTCCGTAATTCGGACGAATTATTGTTTGAGTATTCCTGACTTGTTCCCGACTCAAACTTCCGCGTTATATATACAAGTATATTCACACATTCCTTGAGACTATTCGTTGGGAATAGTCGACTATTTATCATCCATTTCAATTCTTAAAAATCTAATTATATCTATCATAAATTATGTATAAATTATAGCTATCAATAAACAAAAATAATCAATGGACACAATTACAAAATAAGATAAGAACCTTATTTTGGGAAAATGTATGTACACCAAGTAGGGTACATTTTATATTATTTCGGGTGAAATTGATCAAACCTTTGCAAACATCTAAGTTCTTTCGAAGAAAAAAAAAATGGTTCTGTCTGGAGCATTTGTAAAATCGGCAAACCAGTAAAAAAATAATTATAATTAAAGCTGGGCGAAAGAAGGCTTACAAATAAAATAACGGCTATCTACAAGAGTTTGTGCAAGGTATACCGCTAATAGATACATTGTAACATTTTCATTTTTCTTCCAAACGATGCACCTGACTAAAGGAGACGTTACAACGGAGCTCTAAACAGCAGGACCACCTTGTGTACACAATTCTGGTTCACAAAACCCGGTCCGCATTGCTGACCCAATTTATTCCGGAAACAGCCTTGCACGGACGAACTGCATCCCTCGATTCTGGGGCAGCCCAGGAAATCAGGTTGTATAAACTCTATGTTTAGAATGGAAATTGATTAGTTTGCGCAGGACTTAAGGGTCGCCGATTGCCCGGGTGAAGTAAAGCAGCTGACTTAGTTGGAATGCATAACTTTTATTAAAATAATTGGAAAATGATGCTAGTATTGCTTGGATTGTCATTTCGATCATTATTTAGGTAAATTACTACGAGTACAGTGGTTGGTGCAGGATATAGGTATTCTAGCAGAATTCTCAACATACAGTAAGACAAAAAGAGTTCCAACCGCCCAGAACCAGTTGGATTTTTGCATCCCTGGCTGTTGTTGTTGTTTTTTTACTTCATATAATAAATTCGCACAAACCGTAGAAAAGTGTCATGAATCAAAAAAGTTAATTTTACAGGAGAGCGAAAACCAATTAATGAATTATGAACAAGCGGTCCCGTCGATACTAGCGACATCTTGCGGAGATGGAGTGATCTAACATAAATACAGTTTACGTGGGTTACAGATAATCACATCACTTGATTTACGACATTTTTCTAAGGGTTGTGCTATATATATAATCATGATTGACTGTATGTTCAAGGTATGAATATATTCATTTCAATAGGAATTACTCATCCCGACTTATCAGTTATATTAAAATAACATAAGCTCAGTTAATAATATTATTATTACATTGATGGGAATAACCTTCAAAATTTAAAAAGAGAGTTTTTCTTATAAAAAAAATATAATAAAAATATTTTCATTGCCATCGTCATCTATTCAAAGGAAGCACAGAACAATATTATCCCTTTCGAAAGGGACCTTTCATGTAGAAAGGAATCATACGGCTAGAATGCATGGATGGTGTTTCTTCCTGTAGGTACCTACACAAAATTTTAATTGAAAATGCATAAAATACGTAGTTACAATAAAATGCCGACTGTAAAAAAGCGATTTGAAAGATCTGTCAATTATTTATGAATCTGAATGAGACGAGATTGTTAAAAGGTTCATGTTCATTCCGCTTCAGGATAAGCTGATATTGTGGATGGCGCAAAGCCCGCTGTCTATTCTATCGGAACAAATCAAATTGGGTCATTTCTCGACAAATTTACAGGAACTCTGTCAAGGTTTTAATAATCCCATAGTCAATCGACCGTTACTTCACTGACCTATAAACAGTAAATATGCTACTATGATTAATGCACGTTCACAAGAAAACAGCGCTATTGCAGGTGCACTATGTTGTTTTAAAATGTAACCTTTAAAACTAACCGCGATTACACTCAAATTGAATGTGGGTTAAGTGAGGCGATATTCCAAATACGGTTTCGGGCGCAATAAATTTGTAGACAAATTCGCTTTTCTGTTTGGTAAAATTACTGTTGTACCTATAATAATAGTAACAATCTTCGAACGACAAAAATATTTATTTTGTCAAGTAGTTTATGCATATCAAAATAAATATTGCAGTGGCAAGATATGAAACTGGATCTTTTAATAGAAAATAGTATTAACTGCAACGCTAATCTTCTAACCTTCCCTTTCCCATCACCTTCCCTTCTTCAGTCTCACAATATACCCTAATTGGGGATGGCACAGTTCCACCGTATCCGAATAGGTGAAACTCTTGTCCGGTATACGAATTAAAAAACAAACAAAAAAAACATTGAAATATTTACTTTGTCTGCTTTACAGTCTTCTCGAGGGGTTCCGAGCCCGAGAGTACAGTATATGCGACGTATCTTCGAGAGCTAGCGAAGTCATTTCACAACCGATATAATAACCCAAGCAACACCTGCGGAAATGGATGCACCAACACTGATAGGAGAATGACGAGAGTATCCCTCGGGTTTCCTCGCCTCAGATAAAGCCTTAGGGCTTAGGGTATAGCAAGTAAACGTTTTATGTCAAACAGGAACGGAAGACTATTTTATTTTAGTCCCATGCAAGCAAGTGGGTCAATAATATTATAACATGAAATCAATAACTGTCAGTAACTACGGAAGACCGGAGAATATAGTTGAGCAGTTGGCGATTAATTTATTAGGAGAATTACTGTATCACGTAATGGGCACGTACGTAATTGGGGTATATAATGTAGGAACATAGTACCAGCTGTCTACACATGGATACGGTCCATGAATATTGCAAAACCTTCGTGCTAGCAAGGCATAAAATAAAAGGCAAAATTCCCAAGGAGCATCAGCGTGCTTCATAAAAGTAAAAGTTCCTCCCTTCAACACAAACTTTTTCAAAATAATGTACAATTGAGATTAGCACGTTTTTTTACTGAGAGTACCAACAACCCAAGAGAAAAAAATGATTAGGCAGATGAAAACGACAGCTCACTTAAAACCTAACTGTAAGTATTCTTCAACAATTTATTATAAAAAATGAAAGGTTCCACTGATAAAAGAAAAGTCCAGTGCTTTTTAGTTTTGAATAGGGCTTTGGAAATGTTTCTTGCTTGGTGAACACTTCATGTCCACTCGAGGCCCTTCACTTTAAGAACAAAATTCCTCGTATAGGTACTATTAAAAATGAATTTTACCTTCATGGGAAATTCTAAGGAAAACCCATGGGAGAAGTGTGCTCCCAACCACTTGGCCCATACAAAGAACGGAACCTTTTCGGAATTCATTTAATCCTGTTGGCACGAAACAGTTAAAATTGAATTGAAGTATAATTTTTAATTGAAGATGAAACACACAAATTAAAAATATATCTAGATTAAATGTTTGTAAATCAACCTCCGTCAGTTATTCTTAATTATAATTTTCTATAGTATTTATTCACCGGTACAAACTATTTAAAAGTATCACGAATGAACAATCAGAATTTGGAAATAAAGTTGACAATGAGGATGTATAATAATAATATCACACTGTAACAAAGTGCAATTTCATGATATTTCACAAAATAGGGAGTAATCTAATAACTTAACCTTTACAAACTATTTAAAAGTATCACAAATGAACGAGCAGAATTTGGAAATTAAAGTTGACAACGAGGATGTATAATAATAATATCACACTGTAACAAAGTGCAATTTCATGATATTTCACAAAATAGGGAGTAATCTAATAACTTAACCTTTACAAACTATTTAAAAGTATCACAAATGAACGAGCAGAATTTGGAAATTAAAGTTGACAACGAGGATGTATAATAATAATATCACACTGTAACAAAGTGCAATTTCATGATATTTCACAAAATAGGGAGTAATCTAATAACTTAACCTTTACAAACTATTTAAAAGTATCACGAATGAACGAGCAGAATTTGGAAATTAAAGTTGACAACGAGGATATATAATAATAATATCACACTGTAACAAAGTGTAATTTCACGATATTTCACGAAATAGGGAGTAATCTAATAACTTAACCTTTACAAATAATTTACATTTATTCAGGGGTTTCTTCTTACATGATCAGAAATAAAAACGAGTTCTTTCCACGTACAGCATTCATCGAATATCAGTTTTATTATTATTTAACATCGGAAAATATATGAAGATTTTTACAGGAACGCCTGAATAAAGAATAAAGTTGGTCTATAATGAACGATCATTATTCTCCAATATATAATTGTACAGCATGATACTACAGTAAAAATAACTTCGAAGAAGTTCCTCGTGACCTTTTTTCTGAATGAAGAGAAAACTTTATTAAAAAGATTTCTTTTATCGAGAACCACAATAATTTATAACCAAAAACATATAATATGATTTTATCAATACAACTATACAAAAGATGAAAATGGTGACTTACTAGAAAATTGAGAAAAAATAATATAGTAAAGATTGATGAATTTGAATTAGTTTTGAAGTAGATAGGTAATATATATAACGCTGTGGACCATTACTGCGAAAAGGTTTTTTAAAAAAATGTTTAAAATCTGAAGAATATAAAAATAATTTCCACAATATTTTCTGATTGAATAATTGAAAAGCCAAGCTTCATCATAGCTCAGGGTGGTAACAATGTTGAAAATTATTTCGTTGACCTAGAAACTCCTCTAAGTAAAAGCTCTTAAAATTTCAGAAAAGGTAAAACACTGCTTGAAATTTTTGTGTGCTTCTTATGCTTTATAGTAACAATTATGAAAGAGGAGAATGCGTTTTAAAGGAAAATAGTCTTACCGTCCGTATTGAGTCCAAGGCGTTCCTTCAGAGCACGCGCAAATATATCATCCACTGGCTTCTGGAACAAAAACAAAGAGTTATTATAAACAATACAAAAAATATTTAACATATTTATTCACATATCGATGGCGGTAGTTTAGCAGAGAACGAAATTCATTTCAGCATGTGAAACTCATAAATGTGATAACAATTGTGCTTAGTTAAAAAGCGGTGTGAGACAGAAAAGAGAAGTAGGCCAAGAACATAGGTAAACAAATATATACTTTTGATAATAGTTTTTATAACACTAAGATGATAAGAAGTGGCTTGTATAAAGTAACATAAAGTATCATAAAGAATCATAAAAATAATTTCAAAATATCACTCAGGTTTTCGCGTAGGTAAATAGCCCAAGGAAACGAGTTGCTTTTCCTACACAATATATTATCGCTTCAGAGAATAGTAGTTTTTGACATCTTTGCGTAAATACGCACACACGTAGTTAATATTATATTACCCACCGGAATGCTAAATTTAAGTAAGACTTCTTACAAACAATGTGTGCGAACTGCGAACAAGGGACTTTGGATATTTAAACCTTTATTGAGGTTTTAGTTTGAGACTTAACATCTGACCTTAAGGCATGTTAAGGTATTATAAAAGCTTGAGAAGGTCAATATATTCCAGCGAATTAAACGCCACATTATCCGCGTTCAAGGGCAGCTTGCTAGCTAATACTAGGTAATACTGGATAGCCAGTTGGCACTATTATGCCCGAACTTAAACTGCCACACGACTTTTGGAAAGTCGGAAAATAACAATTTCGAGCACACCGAGGATGGAATTGACTAACATGTCAGAGAGAACACATTTAAGATTTAAAAAATATATTTTTAGCTTAATCTTGTTTAAACTCTTATGTAAATATTCGTTTGTAATAATAGCATTTTTTCTTACAAATAAAGAAACTTTGGCCAATTAACCCTAATAAAGAAAATAACCCTAATAAATAAAAAGGTTCCAAAAAATATCATTGGAGTTTAATATGTTATATATTTGCAAAAAAGCACATGGCAAGCAATAATAAGTATTAAAAGATTAAACGAAAAATTAAGGGCATCTAACTAAATCAATACTAAACTCAACACGTCGGTAATTGATAGAATTGTTATTGATCTATATCGGGCGCCATTATACGGGATTTGCCTAGATCGCTCGTCGTGATACTCTAAATTGTAAAAACTAATGGGTAATTAAAAAATGGAAAAACTCTGCGTTATTTCAGTCAAAATAGAAAAAATGCTTACGTACATGAACGTATCAGTTGTGGTCAGTTACTTTTTGTATAAGGGATGCTGAAGTATATACCTACTATCAAATATAAAAATCTATAGACCAGCCCACGAACAAGATGCAATTACTAATCAAAAGTATCTCTATAAATCTTTTATGCTTTACATCAATTATTACAGTTCCAAAATTAAATTAATTAAATAAGTACTCGAAAGATATTCAACGCATCAATCGGTTTCAGTTATTCAAGCTAAACTGTGAAAAAATGATCGCGCAAACAATCCGCTTCGGCTTTGCTATTCTGTACAGTAGTATTCTGTGCGTTGGATGCTCTTATCGAAAACGTATCCGGCTTCGAGCAAGCTTAGGTACGCAGGACTCAATGCGCGTGCGCGAATATCAAACTTCTTCTAGCGTCGTGGATCCGGAACGAAGCAGAGAATCCATTGTTGCTGGTATTGGTGTGCATTGGTGTGTTTAGGCGACATTCGGGTATTGAGAATGTTATTATAATATTATGTAAGTATAAAATTTCGACTCGCACCGCGTTTTTTTGTTGTTAGTCTCTGAGATTGGGACGGTGAAGTTAAATTGCGGTATTTATTGCTGTTTACGGCTAGAAAATCTTTTTTTAATTCTGAATAAATAAATTATTATTATTATTATATTTAATGTAGGTAAGTAAGCCTTGAAAGGAAGGGAAGCGCAGCATCCACAGTATGTAAGAAGGGACCGCGCCTGGAACGTAGTAATGGTAAACTCCTTTATAGTTGTTGAACATCAACGGCTATGTAGGTGTAATGTAAAATGAAGTACTTGCGGCCCGCGGTCATGTATGAAGATTTTTTTTTCTTTTTTTTTTTGGGAATTAGTAGAGCTCTGGACACGCAACTTGTTCGATGTCGTAAATTGGACCAATCAGTGCAGTTAGTATTTAGATTTACACTCATACTAATGCGATCGTACAATTTGCAACAGGTGACTTATTTTAGTGGTATATTATTAATTAGTACATTTATTGTATAGCCGTTAAACATGTTTTCGAAGAAAAGGAAATTCGTTAAAGAAAAAAGAAAATTCAGTAACCATTGGGAAGACGATTATTTCTTTATAACATATATATTTCACATTAAAAATAATCAGCTTAAATATTATTTATTTCAATTATTTTAATATCGAGACTCGAGGCACAATAGACGTATATAATTTCTGCAATTTTTGTTTATACTTAATATCTATTTATATGAGGCTTCTTATCATTTTTACCAACGTATTTTATTTTATTATATGCTTTTTTGTGACATTAAAATTTTTTCAGTGTGTTATGTGATCTTTACTGTTTTAATTTTGAAGTGTTTAAAATAACTGTGATACTCAACTATTAAACTAGAATGTAAAAGCCCAGTAGAGCGTGTAGTCTTATCTTACTAATATTATAAACGTGAAAGTTTGTATGGATGTATGTATGTTTGTTCCTCTTTAAATCGAAATTTAATGAATGGATTGTAATGAAACTTTACAATAATATAGCTCATACATCAGAATAACATATAGGCTATAATTTATGAAGCTAGCTATTTATTTTCAATATATTGAAAATAATAAATATAGTTTAATAGAAAACGTCAAAATTTAAGAATGACATTTTGCAAAACAATGATTGTTAAATCCAAATTCTATTTTGGAAAATATTTAAATTACTGAATTTATTTGAAGTACTCGCCTAATACTTTGAATCGAATCAAGAATTATAGATATTTTAAATAAATAGGTTAAGAATTTAGGTATAAACGTAGATGGGACCTAGGAAAAGAAAATAGATTAATCGAAGTACTAATCCTACGCAGACGAAGTCGCGGGCAGAAGCTTGTAATAAATAAAGTAAGGAGGTTGGCACTTAAAATACAAAAGAATTGTTTTTTTTTAACTTGTCAAACAAAAAGCTGTAACAAAAATCTGGACTACTAAAAAGCTATAACAAATAATTTAATATATTTTTAATCGGTTACCCTCCCCCGCGGCCCTTGGAAAATTTTTGGTCGTCAATGCGGCCCGTGGTGCAATTTGGATTGGCCAGGCCTGATCTAACCTATAGGAGATTGATGAACGATGCGTCTGACGTAATTAATAAAAATTGTACAAAATACAATATTTTCATAAAAGGCAGAGGGTTGTTGATCCTCTTTTGACATAAAATTATCAACTTTTTAAACAATAAACATTATCAGACACGCGTATGGAAGTATTTTGTACTTTGTACTTTGTACCTAGATCGATCGATAATAGTAATAAAGTCAATAAAGAAAATCATAAATTTAAGATATAAGCGTTATTTTCAAATTGTAATCCCTGATATAAAGAATCACCAAGTCATGACCAACACTGATCGAAGCTTTGGAGGTCATCGGATGAACTCTGAACTTTGCGCCGAGTGAGTGGATAGGTACCTAAACTTTATAAATTTGGATTTATCTTTCCGTAAAGTGATTGGATTAATGCTGTATGTCAGAAGTGATTGCCCAGAAAGTCTTAGCGTGACCAGAAATCAGAAATGCCAGGGCTTTTTGCATACAGGGCGAGGTGAAACATAATGGATAATTTTTTTGCCATCAATACTTATCAAGGGTTGATCACGCCATTGGATTTGATCGACAGAACGATAAGGGCTCATACCTACTCAATTTGGTAAAATCGAAACACTTTAGTATATTAAACACCCTATCCCCAGTATCCCTGACCTAAACGAAGCACAACGGCCTTGATAATGTAGGTTGGTATGTATCGGGTAGTTTTTTTTGATAATACATAAAAAGAATAGTAGGTAAGGAATGTTCTGATAAAATCGTGAAAAGTATTTCTAAAAGCAATCAGAAATTTAGTTACGTCACTAATTCAGCCCAAATAATTTTTAAGTTAACAACACATATAACACACAAATACAAATAACACACACGTATTCTTATTTGTGTAGATGTGTCAAGGGACTGCATTAATGAGACCACTGGAGAAAAAGTGATAGGGAAAATCCGAAATTTTGACAATGGAAATAAATGCGATTGTGTCGAACCTGTGCTGAGGTGTTCACGTGTTTTTGATATAATAATAAAATCGTTTATTCATCAATAGATTTGTATTTACAATGTAGGTACACATTTTTGATTACTCATTGGATGTATTGACGAAACGGTCACTGCTCAGCTGCAATTCAGGATTTCTCCAGGAATGCGGCTGGTTTTCAGCAGTGCCTCCAATAACATAAGAAATACAAAAAAAAAATACAAGTAGTAAATATATTTGATGTCAATTTTAATGTTTTATGTTTGATTTGGTGTCATTAAGTGATGAAAAAAATATGCACCTTTTGTTTTCATCCAGGGAAAAATGTTATGTTTAATTATATATGTTTTGGTATATACCTACTCTATGGGTTATTTCAATGATGTTTGTTTGAATCAAGGCGTGTGGTTATAAAGTTTAATTGCGTAGTACTTCAAATGCCTTTGTCGGTGGGTTGTATATTTAAACGAGGTGTTAAGGGTGTACTTTGTTTGTTTGTTGATTGCAAGTGGTCCACTTTTTGTACCGTCGATAATAACTTGTTGGATTATTATGAAAGTTTTGAAATATAAGCCTGTTTGGTTAGTCCACTATTTCAAGAGCAGTGTTTATGGTGCCAGTCGCCCTTTTAATAGAGCAGCGTGCGATGAGAAGTTGTAATATTTGTTAATCTTACACTTACAAAAAAGTACATGGAATACAGGAAGAGTGACTATCTTTTCCTCCCGATCTATTCGCTATGGAAATAATATGCGTCCACCATCGGTGGCGCAGTTTAAAAAAATAACAATAAGCGAATCATCACGTAGTCCGCATAACAAACGTGACGCAACTTTAGGAATAATAAATGAAGTGGTGTCTACGGGATCCGAACCGGAGCACCTGTATCTGTAGAGGCTGTAGCGGGCCTACCGAGGCTGCGTGAGCTCTCCTCTCCCCCTCAGAATCTCTAGAGACTAGTAGTGGCACTCAGGCGCGCCCTACACCAATGCTGGCGGATCAGCATTTCACCGTTAAAGTGACAGCCTCCTGAGAGGCATTATCATCCAGATATCCAACTTGTACTTGTATAATAAAAATGTACGCAATGCGGGGTTGAAATGTCACTGTTAAAATAATAGTATCTTTAAAAAAATAACGCAAACTAACTTTACTACCTCGCTTTTCCCGATTTTCAACAAAATGTTTGTAGATTTCAGTTTCAAATCATATAAACAACATTAATTTAGAATATTGCCAGGCATGTGAATTCTTGAACGTTGTCGGGATTTAAATTTGTTTTAATGAAAATACTAAATATTTATTGTGATATTAAACTTTTTAACAATCGCAAAGTTTAATAATTTTGTGAGATTGACACAACGCAATAATTAATTATAGGGGGAGATGGGTTGTTATTAATTTAGATATTAAGAAGATTTTTTACTATTGTTGTTTTCTTTTTTTTTAATTTATTTAATTATTATTTTTATGTAGTAATAGAATTTCAACGTCACAGTATTATCACATATTAAAGAATAATGCATAAAAATATTATTCTTTTCATAGTATTTTCCCTGTCTAATCGGAAATCCGTTCGATAAGGCGCG
Source organism: Limnephilus auricula (assembly GCA_951813805.1). Taxonomy (NCBI): domain Eukaryota; kingdom Metazoa; phylum Arthropoda; class Insecta; order Trichoptera; family Limnephilidae; genus Limnephilus; species Limnephilus auricula. Next base: position 16,583,856 of record OX638388.1, on the reverse strand, counting down.
CGTTCTTATCTAACATAATTTGAACCAAAATACAAAATTTTCCCTTTTAAAATTGATAATAATGGTAGATATACTACAATAACTGTCCATATTTTTGCATGGGTAAGTATTTAATTGTGCTAAAATATTGAATTGTGCTAATATGATATATTTTATGCTAGTATACGAGTAGGTATCAGGCTACGGAATAAATAACCAAAGCATATTTTATATCTGACCGGGCGACAAGGCCGACTACAGTAGAGATCTTGGCGCACGACGGATTTTGAAGTGTCACGTGGTCAAGTCAGTGCCATCGACCAACGTTTCCAAATGGCGGCGATAGTTGATGATATTCGATGTTACTGGTAATTTTTGTGTTATTATACCGCATGCATATTAAAGAAACAGAGTGATTAGACTATTTTAAACAGTAATGTTTACTTAGCGGCAGCACTGAATTCGTAATAAGGCGGTCGCGGGCCCAGACCTGTAATATATACCTACATAATATAACTAATATTTACGTTAGACGTGCGTTTATGTTACTGGTAGAACAGTGAATCATAAAAAATATTGATTTCTTCATTCTAAAAATCATCATCCCAATCATGACGTATTAATAATAATTTGATCCCAGGGTCACATCATCGCCATTGTCGTCTCCTATCTCCCAGTCAGTGAGCAGTGAGCGGCGAGCAGCGAGTCAACGGCGGATGATGACTGATTATCTTTATCATCCACTTGTGGCTGTCGCATGTCGTCCGAATCCGACAGCCAACTAGGGCGCAATTAAAACGAAAGCTCCTTGCACGTTTATCAGCCTTTATGCTTATTATAAAACGTAAATACTAACCATTTTTTATTAACCCACTAGACTAGTTTTGGAAGCGAATTATCACAGGCATAAATAATTTATTTTGTATCACAAAAGCCCTTGTCGACGCACGTTTTGAAAAAATAATAACTTTGTGATGAAACATTGTAAAATGAAATCAAATAACTTTTTAAATGAACTTATTTAAAAAAATACAATGACTAGTTTAGGATACAGTTGCGCATTTATCAGGATATTATAACCAACCTGAAAAATGAGTATTAATTAAAGTTATTTACAAAGGTACATATTTTTTTATGAATTTAATCACGAAGCTGTTCTTAACCAAATGTGCTGGAGCAGCAAAAACTCTAGAAGTAATTTTCTTTGCGAATTTCTCGATCTTATTTTTCAGCTCGCGACGTAAGTTCCATCATGACCTATGGAACTTAGCAATATTCATTAAACTGTTATATATGATTTTTTTTTATTTTTATAATTTAATGAAAACATAGTTATAATACATCAACAAACAAGTCCTGTTAAGCCAATTGAATTGGCTTGTCAGCAGGTGCTTATAATTTAGTTACATATACATAATTTACATCTTATATCCACAGATAACATTTTTTCATACATGTTTCATACACAATATAAATATTTTTTTTGTTGTATTCAAACGGTCTCTGTCCGTACTTATTATTTAATTTCGGACCTATTAACCCGTCGTTGCGCGTGAATCTAGTGCTGTATTTATGTTCTAATTTCTCTTTATGTTGCGATAAATAATAAAAACGCCAAATTGTTTGCCAATGAGAAAAAAGAGCTTTAAAAACGGGGTTGAAACTCGGGTGAAGCCGGGAAGTATAGTCAATACAAATTTTTCAATAAATATATGTATTATAATTATTATGAGAAGATGCATGCATCTTATATATGAGAGTTCATCGTGTTCCATGAATCATGTGCTAATTGTTGGCCTACAACTACTAATTGTTAACCATAATAAGCGTAATAGAGAGACGAGCGTAAAATGTTGCTTGGGTACCTATGTATTATACCTAATATAGTTTATTTTATTTTTATTTATTTAATTTCTCACCGTACATTTTATCTTAATTTGGTCTAACATACTATAAAATATAGATAACCTTAAATTAAATATTAATTATAATATTATTTAATTATGTATAACATGGTATAGATAGTCATTCAATATTCATAAATAAAATGTTTTTATTTACAGAAATATTTTCGCAGGAAATTCGACGACGCGGAAAATTGCGATAAACAACAGTTTTGCGACACAATGAAAGCAAATTTAGTTTATGAAGTTCACGGCCATTGCAAAAACCAAAAAGTTCAAAAGTTATGCTGAAATGTCGAGTCTAATGACACAAATAATTTAACTATTATAACGAGGGAAGTTATCAGAGTCTCGGAAGCACTGAAGTGATGCTGAAAGTTGTTGAAAATAATAATAATAAGTACTTTATATAGCTTCTTTTCGGTGAAATGTCATCTCAAGGTGCATAAAAACGAAGAACATAATATATTGTAACAATGTTATATTATACTAACGCAGACCATTGAAAAATCGCGGGATATCTTAACCACTCGAACGCTTTTTGCCACAATATGGCACCATTTCCAAAACCACGGATGGCAAATATTCTCTGGATTCTTTAAAATGTTTTAAAGTTAACGATTTTTTTTTTAATAAATCTTTCAAATACGTGATAATAGACAAAAGATAGGCAAATTCATTGGCTAGATAGAACTATAATCAGTTTGTATGTCTCCATATTGAAATTCGGAGGAATGATTTTTTTAATGTGAATAGAAAATTTTCCTTTAGCAATCCGAGAAAAAAAGTTGTAAATTGCTCTGTTGCTCCAGTGAATAATTGTAGGATTTGGGGAACTGAAAGTATACCTGGGGGTTAATGCCAGAAGTGTCGATGGGGTGTGTTGTGAGGCTGGGAGGATGCAATAGTCTCACTGGCTCCAGACGGAGTCGTTAGAACTGGTGCGGTATTTACATTAAAAAAATTACTCCGCAAATTTTCATTAACATTTTCATTGTGATTAGAATATTAAATATTTAATTCTTTAAAAATATTACTACACTATTTTCTATGCGCATGTAAAGTTAGAGAAATTCAATAAATAAAATTAAAAGAGTTATGTAACCGTAAAAATAACTATTTATAATTTGTGAATTTATCGGTAAACATATCGTACCCATGTTATCTTTCTTAATATTGGTCAAATTTAATGTAGAATAATTTTTCCCGTGAAAATCTTTGAAAATATGTTTTCACTGAAAGCAACTTAAAATAAGTACTTATTAGAAAACGCAGGAAATCTTCTATAGACATATAATATGTGGATTGATGATTTATTTAAAAATAATATTGTGTAGGTACCTACCATCATCATATCCGTGGTGGAGCTGACCATGGAATCCATATTTGGTTGACTTTCCTGCATTATGACACACAATCAATGTTCTTTACTTTACAAAACTATGTAGCTGCAAATTAAAGCTTATTTTACTGCGATACAAGTAATTTTTGTTACATTTAAAAGTAAAACAGTATCCGGAAAACTGCGAATTCAAAAAATGCGCGCGAAAATTTCCACGCAACGGCTGTAAAATAACGGCCTAACGGCTAACAAGGGCGGCCGCGGCCGTCCCGAGTAACGACTCCTAACGACTGACGAGTGACGAACGTACAGTACCTACATTCTAAAACGCTAAACGGGATGGACTAGACGCTACTAACGCCGGAAAAACCAAGGCACTCAGTAAAAAGGGGAAGAACCATCCCAGCTTCTACACATATCCTGGATTATTGAATTCAAATAATACACAAGCGGCATTGTGCAAAAAAGTTTTATCATTGTTATGAACACGCTATAAAAATAAGCAGAATGGTTTGTGCTTTTTGGTGAAGTGTTTTGTAGATGCTGTTTATTGTATTTTCCCTTGTAAGGGCAGTGTTCGGGTGCCTGTTTTATAAATGATTATACAACGGGAGTGACATACTGTCGGATTGCCTCGTAGAACCATGCTTTATCACGTCATGTCATCCTGTCTGTGAGGACGGTTAACACTTGTTGGAAGTGACAATTGCATCACACTGACTTGACAAATTTATACTGTCAATCTAGGTGCAAAAATTATGATGCCTAAAAATAAGTTAATTTGCCGAGTTGATATTGATTAACGCACACTTTGGTCGCTCGAATACTAACTTCGAATCAGATGTTACGAAATACATCTTACTATCTTACTAATATTATAAACTCGAAAGTTTGTATGGATGTATGTATGTTTGTTACTCTTTCACGCAAAAACTACTGAATGGATTTTAATGAATCTTTACAATAATATAGCTCATACATCAGAATAACATATAGGCTATAATTTATGAAGCTAGTTATTTATTTTCAATATATTGAAAATACTAATTATGGTTTAATAGAAAATGTCAAAATTTGAGAATGACGTTTGGAAAAACAATGATTGTTAAATCAAAATTCTATTTTACAAAATATTTAAATTAGTGAATTTATTTGAAGTACTCGCCTAATACTTTAAATCGAATCAAGAATTATAGATATTTTAAATAAATAGATTAAGAATTTTGGTTCAAACGTAGATTGGACGCTAGTGTTTTTATAAATTTGTATTTTTTTTACATTTTATTATTTATATCACTTTACTCTCAAGGCCTCGTAAGCATGTTCGGAAAGAATATCTAAATATTGAAGATAAAAATAAGATTATAGAAAAGCTTCTTTTCAGAGATAAAAACACACATTTACAATAATTAATGTTCATTTGTTCATTACACATTTGTGCGGATTTAGGTCTACTGAAGTAACATCGCAGTAGACAATGCATAATATTTTATTCTACGCGATGAAAAGCATTGTTTTATGACTCATTTGAAGGACAAATTCATACACACTCGTATTACTATAAGACGCCATTTTTATTACAAAATAAATAGAGTAGCGTTTTAAATAGTCCCGGATAAATAGACGAATAAAAGTTTTCCTGCAATGTCCTAAAAATGTAATCAAAAAAGATAAAAGTATTAAATGTTTGTTGGCTAGGTCTACCCTTATGGGCCCACGACGTAACGATGTTTCATGGTTCTTTGTTTGGCTAAACACAGCCGATTTGCTGGCGTCTGAAATAACAAACCTGTTAAATTATAAATAGGTGACCTCCGCACCGGTAACCGAGCATTTGTCTATGTGGAAAAAACGTTATCAATTCATAACACTCCGATTTTTCAGTATTCAGTTTCAAGCGGCGTTTAATTGCAAAAACCCTACATTTTGGGTAATTACATTAAAAAACAAGGCTAATTATAATTAATTAATGGTATCCTCACGCCATCGATGTTAATTGATCTAGATTCTAGATGGTCAATAATGTGTCAATTATCACATTATTCATTATAATTAGCACAGTCTTAACGAAATTCAATTATTATTTACATTATTTACAAGATATTAGCAACTTATTATCGATCCCTATTGCAGTATCTTGATAAGATGCGTATCAACTAACAATCTTAAAAATTATACAAATGTTTTGGGAAATAAAAATAAAACATACATATAAATATAATACTCACTGATTACAAGTTTTACTACTTAAATTTCACTCGAGATTTTAGCACACGAACTTCTTCCACCCCACCAACACTCAGGGCCTTACTAATACTAATGTGATTTAAAATTTCCCACATGAACTAACAAACAACCACTAATGTAGGGTAAATGTAATACTAATGTGATTTAAATTTTTCCCACATGAACTAAAAAACAACCACTAATGTAGGGTAAATGTAATACTAATGTGATTTAAATTTTTCCCACATGAACTAATAAACAACCACTAATGTAGGGTAAATGTAATACTAATGTGATTTAAATTTTTCCCACATGAACTAACAAACATCCACTAATGTAGGGTAAATAGTTGTTTGTCAGTTCCGAAAATTTTAAAACACGTTTATTAGTAAGGGGGCTATGTATAGACCATAATTTTGTAATAATGTAAATTTAGTACATATATATTTTACCTTGAAGAACGGAAGGTTCCGAAACTGGTCCCAAATATATAGTGAAAATAACGTGATGATACACTTAGTAATTTAATATTCTTCTACCATTTTTGGGCAGTTATAAGAATATTTCAGATCTCTAAATAGCCCAACATATAAAAAACTACGTTAGCTGAAAATCGTAGCGACTACCTTTGAATGTTAGAAAGTCGTTACATATATCGAATAACATTAGGTATTTGTAAACAGTAAAGTTTTTATATTAAAAAATATATTTTGAAATAATTGGAAAATTTACGCCGTGTACGTGAAAATTCCCGTCAAGGGTGCTCAACTCTACAGAATGCAATGCAGGAAGGGATGGCACAGGTAACCGGTGATGTATAGGTACCCTCAGGTTAGGTGCTGCAGGGTGCTGGGTGGTTGGTTAGATGTTGGGTGCTGGGTGCTGGGTAGTGGGTAGCGGGTTCACCACGCGCCAGGCAGAGGCAAGCCGGAAATTAGGAGTGGAGGCAATCCCGTGGACGTTATTGGATCACAGCGCGGCGCGGGCAGAGTGACGGAAAATAAACGTTTCTGGAGGAAATCATTGCAGAAGCAACCCAGGAAAATGTTTCACTGTGTCGGAATATTATTATATATAGCTTGAAGGGAATCAAATAAACGATGAAATAGCGAAGTACCGACATAAATATACGGAAGTCCACAATAATTTTAATAAAAGCCAAATTTTCCTTTCTAATTCCATGGATTTTTAATATCGGCTACACAGTGAAGGTTCCAAAGGAAATCTTTTCCCAGTTTTCTTTTTTCAGTGAAAACTTATTATTTATTATTGATTGCATAAATTACTTACACATATTTTACCACGTATTATAAAATATTAAAACTGTTGGTTTTTCCATTAAAATGTCATTTTTGAGGTTGCTGTGTGGACTACCTCCGATTTTTTCCTCTCTAAATAACGTAAACGTTTATATTTATTCCATTTTATAGGCAATCAAAAGCTGAATCTTCTGCGGTTTAGGTAAATGAATTAGTAGATAATGCCAATAAAACCTTCATTAAGCCGGTGTCAAGGATTTTGTAACGTTGTAATTATAATGTAAATGTTAACGAAAATACGCTTTTATTTTCTTAACGTAAATCTAAAATAATTATCAGCTTTTAATATTATCGCCAATAAAAATATTTAAATTACTATTAATTATAAAGCGGAATTTTCTAAAGATTATAAAAGTCAAAATTCAGACGAAGTGTTTTCTTTCAAATCATAATGAATTCCCTTTATTTATCATATGATTTTTAAGTCATTTAAAATAAATTTCGGAACCTAGTAGGTAAATATTAAAAATTGATCGAACTATATTTCTGTTCGAATGATATCATGTTACTCTCAATTCATAAATATATGCATATTTTTAACAAGTAGCGAAGGGGTCTTTTAATGAATGTAACCTTATGATAGGGGTCGCTCGACGCAGCGTGGATTTGAACCAATCAAGATAATAACCGAATGAACTATCTCTAGGGTCCAACTGGGGACTCTCCGGTACATGGAGCCATTTAATAAACGCGACATGTGAATCACGACTGAAATCATCGTATGAGAGAGTAGTAATTTGAGCAATTGACGAACTTCAGGGAGGTCCAATCGTTGGAAAGGTCAATGATCTTATGTTGAGATAATTCGGATTATTTATTTTAGTGTTATCTTATCTTTAATGATAACATCATTTGTTTTGCACTAAATATAACTATGGCAACATAGACAACATTAAATTATCAAATAACAAATTAATAAATTTTACGGGAGAACGATTTAAACATCTTCCTTTTTTTTAATTATTGAAAATATAAATATAGTAAAACGTTTTTGTTATAAAATTTCATTAAATGGAACAAAAGTCTATTTATTTATTTTTTAGATGATGCCATTATGCATTTTGAAAATCCAATGTGCCAATTGGTTAGAAGTCGTAAACTTATCAAAAAATTTACAAGCGTAAAGCCAGCGAGTTTAACTTTTACTGTAGCTAGCGTTGAAACAGACGGCCCTTTCAAAGGCACAGTCAAATATTACAAAACAAATTATGAAATATAAATACTTATAGGTGCTTTAAATTTTTTTTTTGTGTGAATCAAGAGATCTAACCGATGCCAACCGTTTGGACCCAGTGGAACCATGGTACCCCCATTTATTAATTTGGGTACGTTGTGAGGCTGGAGATAGTATGGGGGGAATGAGACTGGGAAGGGGAAGGTGGGGAAGTATATTAGTAGGCTATTCAGATCAGGTCAACAAACATGGCCAAAGCTCTTTCAAACAACGATTCAATTCTGAATAATGGTCTTTCACCAGGGCGATACTGAGATTATCTTCCACACTAGTAATCTATATAAATAGATATAGATTTTAGTAGTTTAGCATGCTTCAGATATATTTCTGCGATACCCTGAATCTCCATAAAATGAACATATTAAAATAATGTGGCTTAGAGACCACACAAATGAACATTGTAAGTCAAATCATTGTAAGTCAACATTGTAATTCAAAACATCCAAAACCGGTTACGCCACACTCGACGAAATTCCAAAATAACCGCGATCGTTTTATGCGGAAACATAAAATAACGCGTAAACTAAACGGTGGTTGGTGTATTCACTGAACATAATATAATACCAATAAGAATGATATACAGGGTGTTAAGGTACATACTTGACTTACTTTAATCAGTGATTCCTGACATTATTTGAAGTAAAAAATGTAAATAAAATTTTGGTCTCCGGTGAAATTTTTGGTGTTTTTCTTTTAAACATAAATAGTAGGTGTTCGACAGTAGGGGGCTGGGTAAGTGGTGGAGCGGTTACTTGGCTGAGTGACTAGTGTTGTCATGTGGAAGTTTTTTTTTGTTTGATTTAAAAAAAAAATATTTTTGAAAAAAAAAAATTTATCATAAAGTCACCGGAGATCAAAATTTCATTTACATTTTTTACTCCAAATAATGTCAGGAATCACTGGTTAAAGTAAGTCAAGTACGTACGTTAACACCCAGTATAGATTATACTGATTTGAAAGAAAACTGATGTCCCACTTTAAATGTAAAATGCTAATCGCTCGCAGTACGCCGGCCGACACTTGTTTTTTGAAACATTATGTTTTCGCAAATTGTATCGTATGTTCAATGTGGTTTTGTATTTTAAAACAAATTACACATATATTCTATGTAGTGTCCCTAGGATAGCTACTTTTATTGTGAGAAATGTTTTTTTCACTTCAATAAAAAAATACTATATAATGGACACCTACGAAAATATTATCGAGTTTTATTATATTTTCCAGTTAAATAAGCGTTTATGATGATAAAATTACGTCATATGAGGATTTCCGGTAAATAAATTCAGTATTACTTTAGATTATGATATTTGACGTGGAATTATGCAACGCACTTTTCCACCGACAAAATAAAAATATTTGCAAATGACGAAACGACAAGCTAGAATAATTTAAAAATATATTATTTATTTTCCTTGCCGAGCGAACAAAAAAAAATTTGTATGCTAGAAGTATTTTTTAAGGTTGAAAATATCATAAAATCGAAGCAAACGCGGTGAACTACTAGAAAATCCACGATGGATTTCTTGGCGCACTAGGGGTTAAGAAGAATTTTTGGAGATTTCAAAATGTTTGAATTTCAACAGGAGTAACTTGGAGAAATTGTGAATTGAGCTTACTTTGTGCACATGGACACGCCTAAAATGCAATTCTATGGCCATATCTCTCCAGTGTTTTTATTGCTGAGCGGAGAACAGCCATTAGATAATTCCCGAATAATAAATCAATTCGAGTTGATGTCATTACGCGAAGAGGGGAGCTTGATTCGTATCTAGATACTAGATATCCATGTACATTAATGATCAGAGCCATAGGTGGGGGACCTGCCAATGAATGTTAAATTATGTGAAACTAATGTAAATATTAGATACATTTTTAGATTTTCACGGCCAAAAGCAATTTCGTTGTTTGTTTTTGGGGTGTTATGCCGTGTTGTGCTACCTCCTTCTTTAGCCGACGTTTCGGACAGCGTTGCAGTGTCCATCATCAGGGCAGATCCGGCAGATCCGTCGATGTATCTGCCGGATCTGCCCTGATGATGGACACTGCAACGCTGTCCGAAACGTCGGCTAAAGAAGGAGGTAGCACAACACGGCATAACACCCCAAAAACAAACAACGAAAATGTAAATATTATTTGAGATTAAAAATTTTAAACGATCGTGATTTGTGCCTGTCGTAAAAAATCGAATTTCGAAGTTGAACTTTCTCATAGACAGAATTATTTAAAATAACAATAATAATTATTATGTATAGGAAGGAAACTAATTGGAAAAATATTAATGGGTCTAGTTTTTTAACTGTTAATTCATGGTGGAAATCCATTGTATTAGTTATAAAATTAAACACAAAAAAAATCACTTTGTTCTACTTGTTTATTTATACCGGGACCGGTTTCATCCTACTACGGACATTTTCAGACTGGTAGTTGAAATTCTTATGCTAAGTAATTTATACAAATTTAGGCAGGGGTACAAAACATTGTCTCTATATGATGAATGTTTCTATTTTGTTAATTTAAGGTATCATAAGTTATTTACTTAAGTTAAGGTATATTATATATAGGTTATTATAAAATTTATTATTAAAATTATAAATGATGGTACATAGTAAAAAGATATTATTAATTCACATGAATCTATTTGAATTTATATAATTGAAAAGGTTTGTGATTACTGATATTTTATTTTGGTAATGTTGGTATAATCCCTCCTTGTTGCTTAGAAAAAATATTGTTTAAATGACTACCCGACCCCCTGGCGCGAAAATAACGGTAAAGATTTTATCGATAAAGATGAACCAACAACAGTTACAACTAAGCAGATTTAGTCGACTTGAACTACGGTTATTTGTTCGTTGCAATGTAAAGTCGTTGTCGATAATGATAATAAATTAACGGCATTGCTGACCGTTATGCTTAGGGGGCCAAATGATTTTTGTGGGACAGTGTTATTTAAAATTTAAGATTTCTAACTCCTTCAACCATTCGCCATTTACGGAATCTGTGAGGCTGGAGCAAGTTGGGGAGAAGAAAGGAATGAGGAATGTTAGAAAGTAATTCGCTGATTACCATACTAAGCTGAAGCTATTTTAAGCCATATTTCAATCCTGAAAGGTGGTGTCTCACCAGGCCCATACTGAGAGATTCTTTTATTCTCGAACGAGGTGTAAATACATAATATTGTAGATATATCATTTCATTAAATTACACGAGCCAAGCAGCTTACCGCGGTGCCATTAAAAACTACGTTAAACGTTAAAAAAATTCCCGAAACCCTTTAATTAATTTTACCAACAAGTTCAGGCATTTGCTAATTGAAGTGGAAAATAAGAAAAGTACACTGAGGCCACATTTTTCATGCAAACACGAAGTGATAATGAAATATTTGCATCCTCATTATTTTCGTTTAATAATCCTAGAGATTGTCTGTTGAAAATTTAGAACATGTGCATAATTTTACAAGAGACGAAAAATTATTTTCATTTTAAAAAGGCTTAATAAAGATTAGGTATAGGTTTTCATTATTATGTTGGGTTCGTGATTATAAAGAGAAATAGGTTTAATAAAATAATATTTACGTTATTCCTAATAAAATGATATTAGCTGAAAAATTAAGCATGTGGGATTTTGCCACTCTCTTAACTGATAGTTGGGGAGATATGAAAATAATGAAACTGTGTACCTTCGGAGTTGTTGGACAATAGTAAAAAACATTGATTTTTAGGATTTTGAAGGTTATATGTTATTATTTAGCCGTGTTTGGTGACCAGATCTGAATTTCCAGGTACTTCCCAGCCTTCTTCTTTCCATCACCTTCCCTTCCTAACTCCTTTCAGCCTCACGACATTCCCCAATTGAGGGTGATCTAGTCCCACAGGCTCCGGACAGTCGTGAGCAGTTGGAACTCCTGTAAGGTATCAACATAGAAAAAGCCGTCTGCGGTAGTTGCTTTCGTCTGTTGTGCAGTAAAATTTACTTTGAAAACATCAGAATTCAAGTGATTTTAAATTTTCAGTAACAATATTATCATAAATAACGATTTTCAAGGTCTATATTTCGGTTACAGTGATTGGAGTGATAACGTTTTAAAAAAGTGGTAAATGCAATAAAATCCATTCGATAGATGAGTAAGACAAGTAGACAAAAACTGAGAAAAATGGAAGACCTTCATCCAGCAATAGATAGGTCGGCGTAGTCCAGAGGCAAAGCTTTGGAATCCCATTCCGAAGGTCGCGGGTTCGAACCCGACGTGCGCAAATAAATTTTATTTGATTAATCTGTGTTATTTCACAATTAATTAATTAAAATATATATATACTATATTTGGGGCACGTTCCAGAGTGGAAGATACTCTCAGTATCGTCCTGATGTAAGACCACCATTCAGAATTGAAACGCTGCTTGAAATGGCTTTAGCCGTGTTTAGTGACTAGATCTGAATAGCCAGCTACATCCCAGCCTTCCTCTCCCCCATCTATTTCCTTTCCCCTATTACCTTCAGCCTTACAACATATCCCAATTGGGGATGCTATAGACTCGCCGGCTCCAGACGGGAGCAGTTGGGACTCTTGTGAAGTATTCACTATAAAAATAAAAAAATAAAAAATACATAAAAAAATAAATAACCGTATTGGTATATAGTTATATAGAATATAATTGAATCGTTGAGTTCCAAAACCCTCCCTAATGGATTTTCATATTTTTGAGTAAATCAAGAAAAACGTGTGGGCTCTTGAGTTTTCAAGGTTCCAGTTATTTATTTATTTTATTGAGAAATTAATAGAATAAGCAAGTCAATAATCAACCAAACGACCAACATTTTGTATGGAAAGAAACTGGTGATGATTTTGAGTTTTGTTCACCATAAAAAAAAAAAATTAAAAAAACGGTAGATAATAATAGTTTGATAATTATTTTCTTCATACAAATCATATCCTGAAAGGCAATTGAATACCAAGTTTGGCAGAAAAAATGTTTGAATAGTGACTACTATTCATTAAAAATCGTACAAAGATGTATTCGCAATGATTTATTACGTCAAAAGGCAATTATCAACTCGGTACGCATATGGGAAAGTGGGTTAACTCATTGAATTGCATCAAGCCATAAGAAAAAAGGAAGACGCAATGATAATTATGTAACTTAGAGCGCAAAGAAGATTTGTTATAGATACGAAATGTCAAATTAAAAATTAAGTCATAGCTTCTAGAACTGAAAAAAATATTTAAATAATTGATTCCTCCGCGCACCGGGCCCGAATTTCCGTAATAATTAATTATTGTCGGAGTTAAGTAATTCGAAATATCAGAAAATATGGCGTATTTTTTCATCGACGAACGCTTCCTCGTCGATTGGTTTTAATCGCTGGTAAATAAATTTGACACGTTATTGACACATGAAGTGAAATATTTTTTTAAGGGTCACTGATTTTGTTTGGTCAAGAGAAATCTGTGGGTGAAATCAAGCGGTGTGAAAGTTTACTGACCTGTAAATTATTAGTACGTTGTTTACGTGTCAAAAGTTGATCGTATCAGGAATCAGGAGTCACTTGGAGAAAGTTTTGCAAACCTGCGCGTTTCAATGGTGTGGGAGATAAATTATTTTATGAATTTCTATATCAATCCGGTATTTCGATGTTATAACATTCTAACAATATTGATCTACCAGGCCTGCAGTTTTGTTAACAAAACAAATATATTTGGTTTAATTAAAAATTATGTTTTGATGCTTTTTGATGATTTCTTTCTACCTAGTTGATACGAACACATCGCGTTTACTATTATTTTTCCACCCACTTCCTATAGTATTATTGTACATCACTTTGTGTTGTTTTTTCAAGAATTTCACAGTCAATAAAAAACCAACCCGTAAAAACTAATTTTTTTACTATAATATTCTCTATTGTCAATTTTCGACCTAGTTGCGCCATCTCTTGGACGAGCTAGTAACCAATTTCAGAGAAATTCGTGTTTGTGCGCCTATATGTATACCACACGATATAATGCATTGTCATTGACAACTAAGTGTATCTGCCGAGTTTCAGCTCGATCGGGTGTCGGGAAGAGGGTTAATTTACACTATTTACTTTCATCCAAGAAAACCAAATTGAAATAGATGTTTTTAAAAATAAAGAGATAATTACTATTTCACCTTTCTGGTGGACATTTTATTCCAATAACATCATATTACTGAGAAGGGTTTACGCGTGACATTCTCAAGACACGCAAAATATTAGACAATCTTTTCCAAAGAAGGTTTATATAATGTGTATTCAAAATATCTATATATTTGGGCTATAAAAATATCTTTTTCTTTTGAATGGTTTTTTTGGATCTTCCGTTCCTCATTCTTGAGCCAATGTATCCAGATGTGCATCTTTCCTGATGATGGACACCGCAATACCGTCTGGAAAAGTGTCTCAAGAAAGCTGAACATCTTAAAACAAATAAAATACTGTTCGCTCTGAGAATTTAGAAACTCATCATATGACAGATACTTCTAACAATATAAAAGCGCTTACCTTGCGCCTACCTCAAATTAAGCGTCTGGTGCTTATTGCCTATTACTGGGCTAATCCGCAAGGCGCATAATTTCCTGCCAAAACACGCCACCCAGCAATTTACACCTGGAAGCGGAAAGGACCTGCTGCTACCTGCTACCTACACAAGTAATTACTAATTAGGTGTCGGTAATGGTAATGTCCTGGTGCCGAGCGGATATCACAAACCGCTGATGGAACAGTGTAGCCTCAAATATCTCAGGAACAGTAAAATTTAAAGTGCAAGATAAATTGGTAGGTTATTTAGAATCTGAAGCAGATTTAATAAGGTCCTGCCGTTGAAAGCTCTATTATCCACTCGAGCGCTTTTTGCCACATTATGGCACTATTTCCAAATCCTCGGATTGCTTTCTTGCCAAAATGTGGCAAATTTTCAAATTTATTTTTTATAAAAACGACTATATAATATATTGTACATTCAAAATATAACAAAATAAATATTCTGTAGATTCTTTAAAATGTTTTAAGGTTAAAGATTTAATTATATATTTTTTATAAATCCTACAAATATGTGATAATAGACAAAAGATAGGGGAATTCATTGGCTACATAGATCTATAATCAGTTTGTATGTCCCTATATTCAAATTCGGAGGTATGATTTTTTTAATGTGGGCGGAAAAATTTCCATTAGCAATCCGAGAAAAAATATGTTAATTGCTCTGTCGCTCCAGTGGTTAACACCACACTTATGTTGAATATGTGTCGTTTATTGGAAAGTTTCACAAAGAAGCTAACAGCACTACGCCTTTACATTGAAATTGATCCTGAGAAGCAGAAAACCTGAGCTCTGAATCAAAAAAAGCTCTCAAGTGGTGGCGACTTCAAAATAAACTTTGAAGAATTAAAAATTATGTATTGCATTGTTAGTTAAATATTTTCCAATAGTTCAAGAAGAAAACTAGATTTCTAAAAGGGGTGCTGAAATCTGATTGAGTACAGAGAAACATAATGGAATATACAAAAATACCATAAACAAGAATCAAAAGCATTAGCAAAACCGGGTAGTAAAACCAGTAAGCTTATAAACAACAGTCGTTTAGAAATCAAGCCAATGATTAGAGTCTAATAACACTCTTGGACTTGAATAAGCGATGTTCACACAAACAGTTAATTCTTATCATCACAAAGAGATATTATAGCAAGTCCTACGCATTGTGTACCACCTGCAAGGCACGGAAGGAATGTTGATTTTCGTAATTATTGTAAACCCACGTCTTACTTGCACATCCTAGAAACCACCCACTTCACCCGCTTTCAGCTCGAGAGTAAACATAAATTTTCAATAATTTAAAGCTTCCAAATGTTTCCAGTGTTTCTGAAAACTAAACATCTGTTTAATCTATAAATGTCGATTAATTACTTCGCATGACAAAATGAAGACTCCTTTTATAAAAGTTTCATATAAATTAATCGATTGTTCGTAAATATCTTCCTTATTTATGATTCGTACACCCAAATCGATTTACTAGATTAACTTCCTCATTCCATTGTGTAAATATTTCAAGAAAAGCATATTTTTGTTTCATATGTTCATACGTTGTGTTAACAAGGAGAAGTATATCATATATATAATTGATTGTATTTTTGGAATAATGTAAAAATTAACCACATGTTTGCCAATCGGCTGAAATACATCGTAATCAATTAAAATTTTATATAATTGATATTGTTTATTGTACCCCTTTAAATTGTGTGTCTTCTTTCTTACTGCCTTTCTACCTAACTAACTAACTAACTAACTAACCATCACGCCGTTTCCCCGCAGGGGTAGGCAGAGAGGACGGACCGCCAAACAACTCGGTCTTGGCACACACTCCTTGCCTCATTCACATTCATACAACTTCTCATACATACTCTTCTATTATTCTGACTCTTGACATGGCCCGACTCAAGTATCTGATTTACTTGATCGTGCCACGTCTTCCTTGGGCGTCCTCGGCTTCTTCTACCGTTCACATTCGCGTCATAAATTCTCTTTACACTCCTTTCTTCATTCATTTGCTCAACATGCCCAAACCATCTAAGCGTCCCTTTCTTAATCTTACTTACTACGCTCACGTCAGCCTTGCATTCTTTTCGGATCTCCACATTCCTCACACGATCACACATGGTTTTACCACACATACGCCTCAGGAATCTCATTTCTACAGCATTCAGTCTACTTTCATCCTTTCTCTGCCATTTCCACGCTTCACTGTCATACATCAGGGTAGGTACCAGTACTCCATTGTGGACTGCTAGCTTCGCTTCTGTGGACAACTTTTTGTTGGCTCCAACGGCGTTCAATCCTCCATTCTTGCCTTTCTACCTACAAGTAACAATCTTCTCAGTCTCGTATATACACTAATATTTATTTTATATACAATTAAATGGCCACAGTTTCCATTTAAAAAACACATATTTGGTCATCAAAATAAACCTAGTCAAACAGGGAAACCTCAACCAAGCCAAGCTTTCAGTACGAATGGCGAAAGTAGAAACTCAATAATCTAAATCTTAAATCGATCAAGAACGCTTTGGAAATCCAAGTGCAAGAGGTCAACACCACATCACTGTGACCCGGCGGCTTGCTAACAAATCGATATTATACATAGAAACTAACAAACAATTCTTACTTTGAAACAGGAATATAAATGATACTTAAAGAAAACGTGAATATAAAAATAATTGGCGCATATATTATTTATTGTTATACCTACATATTTACATAGTTATCCCGAACTTATATATTGGTTATATCTACTGATATATTTATTGCAATGCATATTAAAATGCACTACTCTCTTTCAGCAAGCTTTGTGAAACGAACTGAATATGTGAACTGTATAGTGGGTTCGTTGAAATGATACCCTGCTATTGTTAAACCATAACAATTTGACATTTTTAGAAACAAATTTGAATAGAAATGTATGAACTTACATGTTTGTACTTCTAAAACTACCGGAGTTTGAGATGTCATTTTAATGTGAAGAAATGATTGTCTGAGGAAGAAAACGAATGTCAGTTGTATTATTTTTAAAACGATTTTATATTATATAAAAGTTATTGTGCAGAAAAAAACTGAAAAAAGATGATGGATAAGGCCTGTAAATGAGTTGCAGTATTATTTTCACGCCAAAAGATAAATAATAAAAAACAGTATTTTCAGGAAAACGGAAAAAATGCCTACGCACGCTACTGTTTATATCGCCAATTTATGTTTTTGAGACGTAGGTAGACCTACTTATAAAAGTGCAAGAAATAAAATTAAAAACAATTATTATAAAATCATTAAAATGGCCAATTAAATATAACGAAGTGCATAATTTTCAGTAGTCAATAACTTTTATCAGATGTTTCCGTTTCCTAAGATTTCCTAATTTCAAATTACAGCGAGTTGCATAAAATAACACGATATATAATAATATAATAATACCTACATTCACAAATAATATCGTATTTTAGGAATGATATGTTCAATTGATATGGCTACATCCAGTACACAGTACATAAATAAAGTACACAGACAATTTAAAATACGTTTTCTAATGCATTGGGCATACATAGAGAATTATAAATAAGTTTCCCACGTTAGGCATACATTGAGAAATTTAAACATGTTTCCTATTACGTTAGACATACAAATATAAAAATAAACATGTTTCAAAATATATACAGGGCATAATCGCGTACAACGAAAATTAAAAAAACCATACACATATAATTATAAACATATTTCCTACGCCAGGAATGAACATTTTAAACACGTTTCTACGTTGCATAACATGCAAACGTAGAAATTTTGAAGCTTTTTGAAAATTTTCGATTCCGTAGGGCATATAGAGAGAAACATAAACATGATTCGAAATATGTTGCGCATAATCGCAAACAAAGAGAATTTTAAAATCAAGTATTATTTTACGTTAAGCATGCACAAATAATTTTAAACACATTTTCTATTACGCTGAAAAAACCTTTTGCAATAATAACTTACGAATTGAAATGAAACAATTTGTTAAGTGGGTTGACACAGCCATATCTACGATTAAGGATCTAGAAATTTAATTCAAACGCAGTGAAATGGATAACGGCTGCAGAATTGAATGAGACTTCATCTCCCCAAGATGCTGGATTTACGGAACAGCAGACTCAACTCCGCAACTGCACTCGGGCTGAATTCTTAAAGCACTATTGAAGATGACGAAATCGATCGCTAATATTTGTACGTTCGATAATGTACAACATATTTAGAACGTGTAAGTCGGTCAATATTTTATGTTATTTCCGATAACAAGTAGGGTGTTATGCTTGTATTGCGTTAGAAGAATAGACCACACAAGTTTTTTAATTCAAAATTGCAATGTTAAAAGAGCGTGTCTTGGCTTTTCTGAAAAATTATTGTGAAAAGAAATTCTTCGTTATTTTAACGAAGAAAATAATTTATAATACAAACCATTATTTCATACATTAATCCATGAATTTTACCGGTAAATTGACCAGTGACCTCTCGATAAACTCCTCACACTTCGTAGGACAAAGAGATGCATAGTTAAATGATTACGAAAGGCTAATTTTGTGAGAGCGAGTTCGGAAACATGCGAACCGAATGCCTATTTCACTCAATCTTTTCACAAAATGAAACTATAGAATAATAGAATTATATTACACGAGTATTAATGCAACAATTAAATCAGACATTTCAAATCTTTATTTGATATTGATATATATTATTTAGGAATTGAGAAAACCACACTTGTGCCAAAAAAAATCTATACAACACCGTAACAGTATTGCGTCATTACTTACAATACCAACCTCAGGAATGAAACATGTGACGAAAAACAAAACCAGCTGTGAAACAAACGAACAACGATTTGTAAATTTTATTTTGTTCAAATGTAAATGTAATTCAGTTCAAAATTAACAAGGTTATTCAAATTTATGACAAGACTATTTGATTTATCACAAGACATGTGAAGTATTGTGAAGCTCGAAGAATAATCGCAAGTACATAATATTTCTGCGACATCTTAAATTTTTGAGTTTAGAATCTTATATACCACGCGTGCAAATTATTTTTAATTGTTTGACGCCGTACTTTAAATTATATCAAATCAATTCTTCATTAAACTACTAAGTATATACAATATAATGCCTAATAATTACATTTACAATGCATTTTCTAATTTTTTCAGTGTTCACTTGAGTCAGTTTTACCCTGAGAGTGGATTTAAGGGCGTTTTCCAAAAAAGATGTCGGTGACGTAATAAGAATTCCACTTAAGTGAGTTGCTGTATTTCGATTAAAAATATACGTAAATTTATTAAAGAAAGTATGAACTTCATGACAAAAAGTATTTAAATAGAAAATATCAATAAACTTCGAAAATAATTGCAATTTAAGTTTAATACTACTGTTAAGAAATTCTTTTACGTCACTTTTATCATAAAGTTTATAAAGAAAATTAAAAGAAATTCATTATTTCAGATTTTTATTTACGAATTGAAAACACAATCCGTCTCCTAAAAAATATGAATAATCAAGCTTATTGAATTAAATATTAAGTTTTTATATAAAAATATTCTTTTACGCTACTTTTGGATACTTTGTACTGTATATTTTTCGTTCTAGAAAGACGAATATAAGTTTTTGTTTTGCGAATGTTTAATTATAACAAATTTAAAATTAATCATGAACTATATCGATAAAAAATAGAACAAATTTCTTTGAGATATAATAATTGATCTTAGAAAATAAATCACAGCAATAATAGGACAGTGACGTAAAGAGAAACATTTGGTAACGTTTAGGAATTCTAAGGCCTCGGCCAGACTGAGAAGCTTCCGCGGTGGCGACAACGGGCGCGAAATATCACTGGCTACACTGCACTGGTATGGGAAGAGTGGAAGATACTCTCAGTATCGCCCTGGTGTAAGACCACCATTCAGAATTGAAACGTTGCTTAATAATGGCTTTAGCCGTGTTTAGTGACTAGATCTGAATAGCCTGGTACTTCCCCACCTTCCTCTTCCCCATCTCCTTCCCTTCCCCAATTACCTTCAGCCTCACAACATACCCCAATTGGGGATGCCATCGTCTCACTGGCTCCAGACGGGAGCACTTAAGACTCTTGTGAGGTATTCTCTATAAAAAAGGGCGATTTTACGTACTACCGCCACCGTGCAAGGCCTCCCGCGCAAGTACTTTTTCTTCCACTTGTTCTTTTTTCTTTTCTTTTTATTTTCGTTTCTGTTCTCTCCGACGTTTTCTTTTTTCTATTCGTCTTTGATTAGCTCTTTGATTTTATTTTGGTGTTTTTTTTTGTCTTGTAACTCCTTTTTCTTAAAGGCTTCATATTTATCAGGGTCATTTTTAATTTTACCCCTGTACCTTTTAGATTTTTCTGCATCGTTTTTAATTTTTCAGGACCGTTTTTAATTTTGTCTCCGTACCTTTTTGATTTTTCTGCATCGTTTTTAATATTTCAGGATCGTCTTTGATTAGCTCTTTGATTTTATTTTGGTGTTTTTTTTTTGTCTTGTAACTCCTTTTTCTTAAAGGCTCCATATTTATCAGGGTCATTTTTAATTTTACCCCTGTACCTTTTAGATTTTTCGTCATCGTTTTTTATTTTTCAGGACCGTTTTTAATTTTGTCTCCGTACCTTTTTGATTTTTCTGCATCGTTTTTAATATTTCAGGATCGTTTTTAATTTTGTCTCTGTACCTTTTTCATTTTTCTGCATCGTTTTTAATTTTTCAGGATCGTTTTTAATTTTGTCTCTGTACCTTTTTGATTTTTCTGTATCGTTTTTAATTTTCAGGATCGTTTTTAATTTTGTCTCTGTATCTTTTTGATTTTTCTGCAGCTTTCAACGGCGTATTTGAACATAAAATTAAAATAAATTATTTAGAAAAATGCACAAATAATTATATAGGTAATAATGGGCTACACGTGCATACCGTATATAGCCTGAAATGGGGAACTAAGCTGAAATGGTATTAAAGTACTTGTTAATATACACAACTTCACATAATCACAGGATCCACTAAATCACACAGGAATATAAATAATGCTACATTTTATACTTACTTAATCAAAATTGTATGAACCAGCTGATTTTATACTCAATTTCAGAGTTGCCTTTATAGTAATAGTTGTTCATATTGCCGTCAATATTAGTACTTTAACACCATTTTGACTCTTTCAGAATTAATCTTAATTAATAAAAAGAAAAAAAATTATTCACACATGAAATAAAATAATTTTTTTCTTTTTATGTATGTTGTGCTTTTTTGTTCAATGCCTCATATATCACTCAACCCACATATCTACAGGTAATACGTTACATTTTGAAGATACATGCAAAGTATAAATTTAATTAGAAAATTGTAACGCACTCAAATACACTAAAAGATGGACAGAGTGAACCGACCTTTAGAATTCCATTACGTCACTTTTATGTTCTATTCACGCGACCGTAGCGTAAGAGAAGTGGCGTAATCGCGTCAATATTTTTTCAAAATGTATTTATCAATAAATTATGAAACTTCTGTCTGTTCTAACTAAACATTTCATAAAACAATAAATGAATCAATTTAATGCAAAGTAGAGTCTAATACATGCTGTTAACTTACCTGGAGAAATACGGAAGCGTTGGTGGAACACTTTTTTAGTACAGCCGAGAACGACCACTTTTTTTACGATTTTTTGGCAAATTGGCTGACAAAAACCAAGCATGGACGCCCCCTATAGACTAAATAGGGTCGCTATTTTCGAAAATATTCATCGATTTGGTAATATTTTTTTTGGAAGACGTCAATAATGTGGTAGCGTAGTCGGAAATTCCACCATACGTTATTTCGTAGGACAACTCAATATCTGGCATTTAAATTATTTTGCACGATAATTAATCTATATTACGGTTGAAAATCGAAAATACTATCATATAGTATTAGTAGAATTAGAAATAAGTACTGGGATAACATAAAATAACATTAATTTTTTAACTCTAACTGGTAGTGGTAGGTGTAGGACATACCAGAAACAGTGACCTTTAGACTTACTTATTTTGAAATAATATCGAAATTTAAAAGATTTATTCATTACTTTTAGTCCATAAAGGTATTTATTTGTTATTATATTGGTAAAATATATGGGTGGTCATTAAAACCGATACAACATAAGTTACTGGTCCTGAAAGTGATGGGACACTGACTTTTATCTATGTACACTTTTTTTGAAAAACGCCCTTAAGTGCTTCCAAAACCAGAGGAGCTTTAAGCTCCTTTGATTAAAGTTTCCGCGAAGTCTCCAAACGATATTAGCATACCTCCTCTGTGAAGGTTCAAATAGAAATATTAATTGAATTAAATCTTCGGCGAACATTTTGAAGCTATCAGCCGTTAAATTATTACGTAGTTACTGTAATATTTTTAAAATGTAAAAAAAACACACTCATATGTGCATATATATTAAGTGTTTTAACACATATTTTGATTAAATACCTACGTATCTGTACGACGGGTATTGCAAACTCTGTTGGATATTTTACTTACCGAAGGTAGATACATATTATGAAGGTAGATACATTAGGTAATACATGCGCAGGATGCAGTAGGTAATACATACGCAGCATGCAGTAGGTAATACATACGCAGCGTGAAGAAAGTAATACATACGCAGCATGCAGTAGGTAATATATATGCAGCATGCAGTAGGTAATCCATATGCAGCATGAAGTAGGTAATACATACGCATGCAGTAGGGAATACATACGCAGCATGAAGTAGGTAATTCACACGCAGCATGCAGTAGGTAATACATAGTATGGTAAGCAGCGTGCATAAAAAAAGGCTATAATATCATTTCTCTTCAGTAAATTAATGTTAATATAACAATTAAATATATACTATATTATTAATCATTCTTACTCTTTGTACTAGCAACATAAAATATTATCACTCGGGCCTAGACAACACATACGTCACGTCGTCAAAAATTTCAGCTTGACATACAATTTTAAATAGATTCGCTGTTTTTGAACGAACCCAAAAATGAAATACTGTTTTTGAAAGAAGATGAAAGACTTTTTCAGATTTTGATTTTACAAATGTATATACAGCCAAATATTTTATAGCTCTTGCGATATTATCCTTTAAAATGACTAAAATTATCTAAGTGGAAAATCATGATATTTTAACTAGGTATATGATATGCAATTGAAAATACAAAATTTTAAACGCAAGTTTATTTTAATTCCCCGCCGATGGATTTATTTCTGTAAACTGTATATACGACTTTAATTACAAACGCATTACAAGGGTTATTTATTGACACATCACTATTTTTCCTTTCATATAAAATAATTATTTACAAAATTGGCAAACCTTGAGCGGGTGAATCGTTTGGCGGTTTTCTGTTTTATAGATTTTTAAAAAATTATACAGTTCTCTCTTTCTAAATTATATAACATATCTGGCCATAATAGGAAAGGAGATAGAACGAGTTTTGTGAGTACGTGACATTTTGTGACAGATAATTAACTACACTACGAGTGCTTAATATGTGTCCTAATATGTATAAACCTATTTGGGCCGTACAAATAAATTTAAAAAAAAAAAAATCTTATGTATGTGTATTATGCATTCGTCCATAGGTTAGGTACCTAGGTATGTTTCGAAAATGAAAGAGCTCAAAAACATTTACTGGTTTAGTATCTGCATAAAATTGTAACGACTATATAAAGTAGGTCGCATTTGAACTATGGGACACGTGGAAAGCATTCAGCATCTGGATCATCGTTAAATTTATTAGTTTTCAGACGAAACCGTCGTCCATACCATTCATTTTAATGGAAGAAAATCGACAACGGTTTCAATGATATAAAATAATATATTGCAAAGCTGTACAGTGTAAACTCCAACAATAGGTAGGCACTGAAACATTGTAGGTACATAGACAGTTTTGTACATACAGTCTAAACGTTGAAACAAAATAAGGACTCTGCTGCAATAGTTTAGATGGCAACACCGAGATGGTTCAACTGATGAAAAGTCCATGTGAATATTTTTCGCTTTATGTATAGTATAATTGGTAGGTACATGGTGTTCAGAGATTAGTGGTACTTTCAGGAAAGAAATTATTCCAAAACACATTATTTTAATAATTTAATATCTGTAAGAGAGATAAGCGAGGAGCAAGGAGAGGTGTGTCTTTACTTACAATATATAAGTTTCTTGACTTAAAATGTTTAAAATATATAATATCAAAGTAGACTAAATTAGACGTTTCCTTCAAACCTGTGTTGAAGAGACGGGCATATTTAATCATAGTCATTTTAAACGAAAACATTAAAAATGTGATACGCCGTTTTTTCTTTCAAATATCATAATATGAATAAAGTATAATTTGTTTCAAAATCGGCGTTTCGTAAGTGTTGACGGAATAATGAAAAAAAGTTCTATTTTGAAACTGAACAGACGATTGAATACTAATGAATTTTAGGATACCCTAGCATGGCGGGCGAAATAACACAATACGTACACTATGTATAAAATTATTTTAATAAATAAATAAATAAATACGATTTAGATTGTTTTGCATAGTTACTAAACTTTAAAGCAAAATCGACCCACAGCGATGCAATATTGATGCAATCATCGCTAAAAAAAACACTTCTCTGGAATCCCCATCCTTGTATATTTATATATGAAGCGAAATAATAATTATGCATGTCCATCAATATTTATACCACGTATGCCTCCAAGTCTGCATTGGTCGGTGGAAGGTACTCGTACCAGCATTGCTTTATAAGGAAGTAAACCAGAGGCTGGCGAGTGAACTCAGTGAACGATTCGAAAAATTAATATGCGACAACTTTGCACAAACAAACTAAACAAATAATATTATTCTGTTTTATAAACGTACAAGGAAGATGCAGTAAATAAGTAATAGTAAATTGTTTACTTGATACTTCGTGCTTACCAATTAAAAATACCTACATGCTTTTTATGAAAAAAAAGATGTTTTGATGATAATGCAAAAAAATGATAAGCATAAATTCTTTTAAAACGATATTGGTAACTAAGTTCGCGATATGAAGTTTATAACCGATTAAAACAAACAGTGGAAGGTCATGCTTTGTTCTAGATCCTGGGATAAACAAACTCTTGTACATTATGTTTTTAGATATAAAGAATAAAAAAATAATAACTAATTTCTAAAAACAATCGTAAATCGTTCAATGTTTAATCTATGATTATTATTATTCCATGACGGTTAAATTGACTTCCCGGCATACATACAATATGTGGTCGGTTTAGGGAAAATACGGTATTCCTACATACAAAAAATAAACTAAATGTCCCTGAAGGAATATGCAGAGAAGATGCACCGCCGAATAACAAAAGTATAAAACATATTTTAACTCAAATGCATCAATGATAAAATTATTTGTCTATTTACTGTACACCAGCGTAAAAGTACACAAAAATCGACACTGTAAATAAATTCGTTTGGTGTCCATACCAACTTATTACAAAAGGTTTGAGGTTTGAAATTGTTAAATGATGCACAAAAAATTATTATTTTATGACACTATTGATTCGGAGGGCCAACTATCGGGTCACCAATAATTATTATCCACATTTTTCAATTCCATTTGCGTTTTTCAGAACGGACGTGAGTCCGTTTCTAATCGGCAAGGCTAAAGACGTAAAAATATTTGAATAATTTCTACATAAAGTTTGTTTCAAAGGCTTTTGTTTGTTTAAAGTTTGTTTGAAGAGTGATTTTTACGAAAGAAAAAGGTGGTTTGTTTAATGTTGATATCATTAAAAACTTATGCATTTATTTTTGCGGGCAGAATCGGATTTCTATTTTCAAATTCTTTCGGTACTTTCTACTAAAAACGAGAGAATATAAACATAAACATTTTTCTAGGAAATTTTGAAACCATCCTCGTCTTATCAATGCATTTAATACATTACCTACCACATAAGTGTAGGGTATAAGTGTGCAACAAGGTATAATGAAGGCAGGGTAAATACTTGGTAAGAGGACATGAAGGTTCTTGTAATGTGACATGTTCAAACTACCTGCAGATTGTGCATTCATAACTTGAACACAGTCTTGGCTCTTTTATAATGAAAACATCACATGGGTGTATTACGTTATAATATATGTATGCACCTACATGCAAGTTTCGAATAATAATAAGTTTAACAAAATCATGTATCCTTTAAAATCAGGTAAGGCGCCCTAGGTACTTGCCACTCGCAAATAATGTACCTACTCGAAAATATATAATTTTTTTATTTTTTTTTTATTGTTTCTTTACATGGTAGGTATTATTGTTCACATTTCAATATTAACCTCACTAGGACAAGCCTGTTTTGAGCCCGTTTAATATAATATGTCACAGTACATTTTATGTCCTGAGGAAGAGAACATCGTTCTCGAAACATGTCGATGTGTTAAAATAAAGATTTTCGTGGTAAAAACAAAGTGTTTTAATTTTTCATTAATAATATGTCAGTTTTAATAGAGCGAAAGCATGCCTAACCGATGTGAATATTATAAAATTATAGACGAAGATTTATAAAGTGTTGAATCGAATTACCGTCAAAAAGCAGCACCTTGTGTTTTTAGCAACGTGTAAATATAGAAATATGAAAAGAAGTAAATCCGAAAGCCTCCGTGAATACCGGAGCGTGCAAGATAAATTTCCCAAGGAAAGTTTCTGAAAAAGAAAACTGAGATATATTTTGAGAAGGAGGCCCGACACCCTCGACATCGAGGCGAGGCGAGGCACTCATCTTTATGAAAAGGAGGCTTTGAGTTAGCAAAGCGTAAAAACCTCTGGAAGGAACTTCTTGCCTTTCACAGTTCCTCATTTGTATCTCTACAACACTGTACCTACTGACCAACAACTGGAACACACTGTGATCAGTGTTACCGGTGTATTTATTTTAGATTTAACCCGAAAGTGAAAAATAAATTACTGAACCTATCACAATCGGATAATTCTACTTCCTTGATAATAATAAATATCTTAATCAAAGCATTGTATCAACAAAAATTCTTAAACGAATTCACAAAAACCTTATAGCTTATCAATCTGGAATTTGCAGGTCGACTCGACTACATTCTGACAATGTTATTTCCCACTTGAGCTATGGACCTTTGAAATATTCAACAAACGTTCGTAGTAGGATGAAACCGGTCCTGGTGAAAATAAATAAGTGGAACAAAGTGCAAAAATTGTTTAATTTCAAATCTAATAAAATAGTTTTTTTTTAAATTTAATTTAAATTAAATTTAATAATGTTTATCCACATAACAGCAAGGGACCTAAACCATTACATGTAGAAAGAAAATGTCTTCGATTGAATTTACTCGAACAATTCGAAATTAATAAACGCACGAACGACCCTAATTTAACATTAATTAATAAAGTAAGGAAAATAATATATTCACCTCTTCTAAGTATTTTCACAAAACCTAAACAATATTCATAGCAGTAACGTCATTATTAAACAATTAAGAACACATTTACAAATTTTTAAAATACCCATGGGAGAGAATCTGACTTTCCCAAGAATTCGGTTTAACCGACAATAAATCAATTTGCTCACTTTCAAATTGACATTTTAAATCGTATAAATATCGTCGTCTAATTATGAAACACCTCAGTTTGAAAATGGCCTTGTAAGCCGAAACAGCTGTCATAATAATAAAAATTATAACACTTGCAGAACTTAATAATAAACATTATAAAATTTAATTTCAATTAAATTTTTTTTTTAAATTGAGTTCTACGAATTAAACACAAAAACAATAAATAAAAACTAATAAAATAGAACTCCACCACGAATTAACAGTCCAAAAACTAGACTCATTTCAAGGAATTGACTTGTTTGTTCCACACTTTTCAATTTATTGTTTAATAAGCTAGTTCCTTCATCAAATATTATGATTTGGATTTAGTGTTAGTAAACTTGATTCAATAACATTAAAATGATATTAACCGCTTTAAATTTTTTTGCGATACAAATAAGTAAATTAGAAGCACTTGAAAATATTGCAATAGTATAAAACAATACGTTCACTATACACGGAGATAATTTAAATATACATATATATATATTTCAAGAAAATTATAAAAGTAGATAATAAAACAACCTCAACAAGGAATATACCTAGTATAAGAAATAATTTCATCTGCCAGAATGACATTTCAATCGATAAAAATAATACAGAAAAGAAAACGACTTTATTGAATCTCTAACTACGAATATAATAATGTGCACACTTACACATAATGATCATCAATTATTCGCTTTCGTTTATTTAATCGGTGGAATACAAAGATGAATGATTTCTGTACAAAAATAATATTTATGCCTGTTCTCTGTGCAGCTACGATTTAATCTCTAAGATTAATGTTTTAATCCAGCGATTCCAAACCTGTAGATCGTAAAAGAAATAAACTAATTGAAGTTGTATTTGTGCAGCCGAAATTTTACAAAAAAGTGTAGCTAAATAAGATTTACAGCAATGGCCGAATCAAAACAATACTGTGAAACAATCAATGTTCGCAGAACTCTTTGCCGCCGAAAGAACTCGCATTCAATGGCATAGTCATTGAATGCCCGGGCTTATTAAACCAAAATAGATCCACTATACAAATAATTGTAATTAAATAAATTTTGTGATTGAGAAAATATTTTAAATGTAAGAGAGATGGCAATAACATGGAAATAATAATATAGATACGTACGAGTTGTAGACAAAGCGACAAAAAATTAAGGCTCAAGCGAGGTAAAAAAAAATATAGGTATAAAATTTCCAAGAAAAATTAAGAGTTCCAAGCTTTATACTTTATACGATCATCTATTTTCTATCTATGTATCTATTTTCCATATGCCTTTATATTGTTATTAGATAATAAGTTATTCTTCTGTATCTATTTCGTATATTATGGTTTCTTGAAATATGTGTCCTTTAGCATTGAATAATTATTGTTAAAATGACCTGCTGACAAACTGCTTTGGCAGTTTAGAGGGTGTTTAAAATGAAGAATAAAGAATTTTAAAAATAATTTTAAAAAAACATAATCATTTGTGGAGAAGAAATTGGACTCCAGTGCCCGGGGAGTGAAAAATTACTTATTCATGATGATTTACATTACTTATTCATGAAGTTTCCTTTCCCCTCAATTATCTATTAGGTATACAGGAATAGCTTAGTAGGAAACGAATATATATTTATTTAACTGATCGTAGCGAAGTCCATTTTTGACTCGACCATTTTACAGTTCAACTATCTGTAAATATGATTTTATGTACCATGTCTGGTGAATCCTATCAACATGGTAGCCGTGTTTGATAAGTACATTTTTATTCCGGCAGAGCGCATAAATGTTGCGACCGTTGCGAGATTTCAAATCGGAGTAACCAACAAAACGAGAAGTCTACTGTTCACAGAACTACACGGAGAAAAATGTTATTCTAAAATACGATCATTTTATTCGTAAAAACGGTTAAAAACGGGACTAAAGATCTTACGAATAAATTAACAGTGTTTCAATGTCTATTAGCGGGAAAATGTAAGAATAATTTGTTGGTATACGTACGAAATTACGTATGCCAACAAATTATTCGTACATGTTCCCGCCAATAGATATACATTGAAACCCTGTTAATTTGTTCGTAAGAACTTCAGACCCGTTTTTACGAATAAAATGATCGTATTTTAGTATAACATTTTTCTCTGTGTACTCAAAGGTATATACATTTGATTTTTAAATAGGTTCTAGAATCTGAAAAGTTTGAAGACCCCGGTAGCCTTCACAGGAAAGATTTAGAAGCATTTTTTTTCTAAATTTTACATAATGATTCTTAACACATGAGTTACGATTTATGATGAATGAGCAAAAAAATGTGCAAGTAGTTAAAAGGCCATTTCACGGCACAATGATTTTTTTCGAACCTTGTTAAAAATGTAAGAAAAATGCACTCTCTGATAAACACAAATCTATCTGCAGTAGTAGGTACCAACATGTTACGTTTAACTACTCAACCACAGAAGAAATTCTAGAAAAGCAAGGCGATTAAATAAGGTAAAATAATAATATAAATATAATGATATAACCACTGGAGCGACAGAGCAATTAAAATATTTTTTCGCGGATTGCTAAAGGAAATTTTTCCGCCCATTTAAAAAAAAATCATACCTCCGAATTTGAATATGGAGACATACAAACTGATTATTTTTTTTTTTTTTTTTATTTATTTAATATTTAAAGGTTTTTATTACAATAAAATACACAATTTTTACATTTTATACAGTGGTAAAATAGTCGATAAGAATAGCTTTTCCTCACCATAAAGAGACAAGGCTCTTGAGTTTGGTGAGGGAATTTTAGTTCAATTATATTTCAATTATACAATATCATGTGTGAAAGTAAATACATTATACAATATGGTAAAAAACAAGGCATAATTAAGAAATTGCAAGATTTATCAATAAAGGATATGAAAGAAATAATAATAGTAGTGAGATATAGACTCTTATAGTTGTTTTAGGTATTTTTTTAATTTTTGCTGAAATTCCTGAATATTTTCGATAACTTTCAGATATAATGGTAGTTTGTTAAAATATGTTATACCTACATAGAGATAAGTATTTTGTGTGTGCTTTGTACTAAATTTAGGGATTTTGATAGTATTCTGATATCTTGCTGATGAATGGAATGGTAAGTTATTTAACTGTTAGTAATGGTAAGTTATTTAACTGTTATTATAGTTCTACGTAGCCTATGAATTCCCCAATCTTTAATCTATTATCACATATTTTTAGGATTTATAAAAAATACATAATTAAATCTTTAACCATAAAACATTTTAAAGAATCTAGAGAATATTTATTTTGTTATATTCTGAATGTACAATATATTATATATCGTTTAAAAAAAAATTAAAATTTGCCACATTTTGGCAACAAAGCAATACGAGGTTTTGGAAATAGTGCCATAATGGGGCAAAAAGCACTCGAGTGGATAAGAGATAACATATTTATGAGAAGGTAACAAGGAAACTAATATATATTTTAATTTAATAATGAAAACAAAATAATAATATTTTTTAAACTTACATGCTTTGCGTAATGCCAAAATGTTTGTATCGCAAATTAAACCAATCACACCGGCAAATAACAACACCGGCAATTAATATACACCTTTATACAATCGATTCGAATTTGAATATCAACGGTCAAATTTATTCCTTCCGCTCAGTACTGTAACCGAACTTGGTCTCAGATCGTTTGGGAAAGATCGATACACTGGTTCAGAAAAATCCTAGAATATTTCGCTAAACTGTCGCTGCAATTTCACTGTTCAGATTTCGAAACTAAAAGCACTTTCAGCTTCTAAGCTCTCGGAAACCGATTGAAGCGAGAAACGTCGCTCGTAGCGAATACTCCGTCTTGGTCGAACGCGTCGCGGCAAAAGACAAAAGCCCACTGACTACTGACTACTAACGTGCTAACTGGTACTGACTGCCGACTTCTGAACACTAAAGACTAAAGCCAGCCTGAAGCATGCGGCGCCGTACTATTGTGATTGTGTTCAAGAGTGACTATACCTAGCGTAGCGGGTGTTTCATATCATGACTAAGAAATGTCGTTTGTTTTTATTCAATTGATAAGCCTCAACAATGTGACTAACGAACATGATATCACATGTAGCTCATACCATTCATTTTATTCGTAGATATTTATAATACGTCAGTTGAATTAACCAGTTTTGGCGGGAGTAAGTACATTTATCGCCGCAATATTTTCAACTGCTCGATGGCAGTGGAACTGAAGTATCCGCATTTGGGAAATGATATGGGGTAAAGAAAGATTAGAAAAAATCAACATTTGTAAATATGGTAACTACACCTACAAATGTTATAAAAAAAAATAACATACGAGGTGTGGCTATTAATATTGGCTAATAGGCAGTGGAACTGAAGTATCCGCATTTGGGAAATGATATGGGGTAAAGAAAGATTAGAAAAATCAACATTTGAAAATATGGTAACTACACCTACACATGTTATAAAAATATATAACATACGAGGTGTGGCTATTAAAGTAGAAGTAGGCATGCGCCAAACACCAGCAACCGACAGCTATGTAGCTTGAAGCCTTCTCTTTCGAATGCAGTACCTCTCGCTTCTGTAAATAAATCCGTAAAGCCGTAGCCTTCGTTCACATAAGAGTTGTTTTTTTTTTGTTTTGCTGGAAAAATGATATGTTTAAAAAATAGATCAAATCTTATTATTTTTAATGCAGATTTCACTTTGGGGAACAGATAGAAGTTGCATGGCGCAAGATCCGATCTTTGATCCCTCAAATAAGTCAGTATAAAGTGTCAGATCAAACATTTTGGCGAGCTCCTGTTGTTAAAATGTGAGAATTTTAGATACCATTTTGGCACACACTTTTTGCATGATAAAATTTGTTATGTAAAATTAGCCGTACGCATTCTTTGTCAATTCCTACAGTTTCAAAAATCCTACGAATACTTACTCAATGATCAGATTGATTACCGAATTGACACATTGTCGTCCGTTTTTGACACGGAAGGGCGACCCGAGCGTGAATCTTCTTCGACGTCTTCTCGGCCATCTTGAAATCGCTTGCACCACTCAAAAACACGCGGTAAACATTCACTGTCATACACTTATTTAAATAAATTATAAGTGTCAGTGGCGGTTTTTCCAAGTTTCATGTGAAATTTCACAAAAATTCGTTGATCCATTTTTTAAACTTATCATTTTCAGACAAAACAACTCTTATGCGAACGAAGGCTACGGCTACAGTTGTACACTGATTTATTTACAGAAGCGAGAGGTACTGCATTCGAAAGAAAAGGCTTCACGCCACATAGCTGTCGGTTACTGGCGTTTAGCGCATGCGTAGGTACTTCTTCTGCAGCAGCGTCAATCTCGTTATTTAATAGCCACACCTCGTATATCCACTAAAAAAATTACTACACTTGCACATTTTGCACAATTCATCGCCAACGTACCAAACAAATTTATTATTTTTTAGGGTGTTATAATTTATCATTGAAGAATAAGATAACACTAATAATCTAAACGAAAAACCCAAACCAATTCATAGAATTTAGACTTTTACACAAATGTCAATAGGTGTGCCATATAAATAAAATCGGATATATTTATGCGAGACATTATCTAGGTTACAAAACAATTTAAAGAATTCGTGTTTCCAATGAAAAAGGTAGCTGCCGATAATATGGAAAAAATAATAGAAGATAATATTATTTGTGAAATTTGAAATGTGAGATTGAAAAATATGATGTCTAAATAATTGGTGGCAGTGGCGAAATTGGTATGGCGTTTGTCCCGGTAAGACGAGAGGTTCTGGTTTGGAGTCCCAGTTGCGACCGATATCTTTTATTTTTCTGTGTCTTGTTCTTTTTCATATGTTCGTTTAGATTATTAGATTTATTAGTGATATCTTCTTCTTCAATTGTATATTTATTACATTGGTGTGAATAATCTCCAAAAGTTATAAAAAGAGAGTTTTTCCAATAAAAATTGATATAATTTATTATTAAATGACTTACATTTCATTTTTCATTAAACTTTTATTCGGTCAATTACAAATCGTGAGCATATGATTCTTGATATCAAAATTTCGCTTTATCTCTCCATACATTAGTCATTAGTCAAGATTGAACCTTCCTCATCATAGACGAAATAGCTGATATTGTATGGACCTGTCACAGGTAGGTACTATAACCATGTTTAATTTATTTAATCCTATCAATTATATAATTAATAAATACATAAACTAAACACATATTTTAATTACATAATGCCATTTAGAGAAAAAAAATTTCACTAAGAAAGTCAGAGAATAAATATGTCCATTCGGTAAGAGATGAAAATACACACATACATACAATGAAAGTACACCCACAATTTTGTTTTGTCCAAAGCAGATATTATTTTCAGATTCAAGGAACAATACATCATCATAAAATATAAACGCAGATATAACACGTTGTGTGTCACAACCAATATTGAAAAAATAGGTTAATAATAAAGTTAGAAAATGAACACGATGTAATAATACTAATTGACCAGGTATATATTTTAATTCTACGAAATATACTAAAATATTGGTATAGAAGATTGCATCGCATTACTAAATCAGCAAACATAAGCGTAGTTATATAATATTCGGCAGTGCTGAGTTCTTCTGAAACTGTTAACAACCTGCTATCTTTTGGATTTTAAGTGTGTAAACTGTATAGATGTCGAGATCGGTGTTTTTCCTAGGAATGTCTCAAAGCGGACGATAAAGCAGCTCTTATCAGAATGTTGTAAGTTGTGGTGTTGTGGAACGTGAAGAAGGTATTTCACTGATAACCCAGTACAAGGAATGTTAAATTATTATTTATCTATGAATGCTATTTAACTTTGAAACGTAAATTAGACTCAAACTTAAGTTGATACTACACAAATGAGTACCAACACCTACGAATAGGAATGGAAACGTTTTAAAGAAGATAAGAAAATATTTAGGAATAATTAATGTAGTGTAAGATTGAAAAGTGTCTTCAAAAAGGCACAATCTCAAATAAAATGGTGAACACAATATACCAGCGAATAATATTTGTTATAGAAGAAGACATAATTTGTGTCTGAAACGTATTCGACGAATTCAAATAATATATTGAATTAAAAGAAATACTTTTAATATTGTATTTAATAGCTTATCAGCTTGTATATCACAAAAATACAACAAATAAACATTGTATTCGGTCAACAAAAGATAAACACAAACTATCAAAAATAGCCACGTTTGGAACAATTTTCATAAGAAATATGATAATATTTGGAAATACGTTTGATAATAATGCTGAATGTCGGCTCCTCGATATTCAACCTTCAGGGGTCAAAGTTACGTTAGGTCAGTTTAGATATAAGGGTAGGTACCTATTATAGTACTATACCCGGCCATAAATAAAATAAAAATAAGAAAAACGTTGATCCAGTAAACCTTAAAAAAGTACCAAACACCCAAGTACAAAAGATACTTAAATTAAAAAAACGTCCCGAAACCGGGAAACATGGCCATGGATAAAAAACAGAAATGTTGAATACAAGAAGGCATATGGTCGTTTTTGTTCCTCACTTCATCATCTAACGAGGAGACATATGTAAAGAAAGAAAGGTGATGTTTTTGGAGGTACGGTGAACAGAAATAATACATGAATATGTTTCTCCTTTCGTATTATTTGTCTTGTTAATCCTATTTCTTTAAAGCTGTTGAACAGTGTACTCCAATTAAAAATCGTATCCGTGTCAATACATTATCTAAATTGTATGTATCTATATACATTTCCTCATTACATGACGACTGTCAATTTGGCAAGCATTATTATTGTAGGTGCACGGAGAAAAATGTTATTCAAAAATACAATCATTTTATTCGTAAAAACGGTTAAAAGCGGGACTGAAGTACTCACGAACAAATTAACAGTGTTTCAATGTTTATTGGCGGGAAAATGTAAGAATAATTTGTTGGTATACGTACGAAATTACGTATACGTAACACTGTTAATTTGTTCGTAAGAACTTTAGTCCCGTTTTTAACCGTTTTTACGAATAAAATTATCGTATTTTAGAATAACATTTTTCTCCGTGTGGTATGGTACAATACCTAATCAATCATACAATGATGTATGGATATTAATATGTAGGTACTAATATTTTTACTTCACACGGGAAAAATGTTATAATTATGTTAAGTTAGAAATAACAGATTTGTGGCATGACAAACTACTCGGTCGTTGGCTTAGTCAAGTTTTTGACATCGGACGAAAACAATTAAATTACCTATAACCTCGAAAATGTTAAAGAAATTTGTAGAAGTAGAATTGCAAACTAATCATTAGGATAAGCATTATCTCTATTAGATATGGTAGGATGTATGGCCTCCCACTGCGCGTGTATAAAATTACGCATGGAATCGTTTAATTACTTCACTCGACCGTGTATCGTTTTCACGCCAAATCCCATCGCTAAAAGCTTTGAGCCAACCTTCAAACTCAATTAAATCATTTTATTTTCAGCTAAGGTTTAAAATAGAAAACATACTGTAATAGCTAGCATGAAGGCCATCGAAAGGAAAACATTACCAACCTACGCATTTTCGTCATGTTTTATAACGCCATATTCGTTTTAAAAAATGGTCGTAAACGATAAGATTTTTATCTTACTAAGTAATTATTGCAACAGTGAAAATGCTCCTTTTCGTAATCTGTTCAAACAATAGGTGTTAATACTGTTCATACATTGACTCTATTGTACGACAAAATTCCGAGCTATGAATTTTAACAATTATTTATGATGGGTGTCGCGTGATATTGTCTCCTAACAAAATTAACGTGAAAACAATACGGCGAGCAATTGACTCAAAAGCAGGCACCTCCTTGTTAAATGCTCAAATTGATTGTTCGCTTTTCACTGCAGAATTTCCACAAATTAATTAATTAGACAGACGCCATTGAATTATAACACCCATTCAATAAAAATTATGCATTGTTAAGCTTTTCTGGAAAACAAGCACAACGTCTCTTTGTCCGATTGAAAGAATTTGAATGCAATTTCAAAAATTATTATTGTTTTGTTTTGTAATAGTAGGTACATTTTAGCTTTATTGCAGGTATTCTGACAACATACACATTTTTGCAAATTACCTACGTATATCGGTAACTACCTACTTCCTTAACGCTTTCATAAAATTCTTAATGCTACATTAATTTTTAAATTTATAAGACTGACAAAATACGAGTAAAATTATTTCTGACTCACGTCGAGGAGTGGAAATTAAACGTCTTATAAGTGGTCATAATTCATAATAGTTATTATCTTATCGCTGGAGTTTAAACACAGTTCTAAATTGGTTACATTACATAGTTCATACATTCAATTGTATTTCGCTGTCAAAACAACCATGGCAATTATTCTAATACGTAAGTTACAATAAATGATAAATAATTTCTGTTCAATCGATGTATTTATGTATGTATGGCAGGCACAAGAAAAAAACTTCCAGTTTCCTCCTTCCTACATTACCCAACACGGTTCAAGACTTTGAACAATTCATCAAATTTCAAAGTTAATATTTTCTGTGAGAGTCCTATTTAAGTTCTAATATATACAAAGTACTATGAAACAACCCACCACAATACTAACAGAATTTGCATAGAATTTTCACAACATTTTAATTTGATGAACTTTTCAAATTCTGTGAAACAACTGGCTCTAAAGTTATCCAAATCATCACCCGACAGCAACCTCAAATAAGCCTAACCTTATGGAATCATATTATGGAAGGGGGCGTTCGTTATTGCCAAAAGAAAATTTAGAAAATAGCTGACAAGAATTTTAATACTTGTTTTAATTCTAAAAAATAATATTTCTTTATGAAAATTAAATATTATGTACTTAGGTACTTAAATTATTTTAAAGAACTAGAAATTAAATAACTACACGTATTGGTTTTAAAGTGGAAAAGACTCCAATAAATAATATCGAATAAGATAAAGTATACTTTCGAATGTTTATAATGGAAGAAGGCATTTATTATGGAATTAGAATAATAATGTGTGCTAAATGTATAGATATTATTATTTAATTGGCCCTGGTTTCTCGCACACTGCGGAAATGTTATGTAAATGATGCTGCTACATAATAGTTAAGATTAAGTGGACGTGATATTTGATATTTCTTAGTGTAAAAATGGCTTTCTATAGTATTTTTCAATCGCTCTAAAGGCGATTTCTCACAATATTACATTTCTATTATCGCTGAATCTCTTATAAAATCTACCTTCACACACGTTAAAATTCATGCATTTCACTGCAATTTGTAACGAAGGTGTAGTAAAATCGACGTAATAGGTGTGAAATTTATAATTTAACGGTTAATTTCTAACAGCAAAAATATCATGACTTATTTTATGCAAATACCTACGTACATGGATTTCGCACCCTGCTTTGGACGAATTTTTTTAAACAGTTATATTTTAGGCCTATTTTTATCTATGCACCAGTATTTGAGTGCTGCTTGTGGAATAAAATTGACTGAGAAGAGCATTTATTGTTAATGAATCCATAGATGCTTGAGGCAAACCTTCGACAAAGCATTGTTTTGTTTTTTCTTAATAATGAGAGCTGATAAATACAAATTCAAATATGCAAACAGAAGGACAAACTTCCTTAAATAAGTACTGATGGATATAATCTTTCGAATGCAACAAATAACATTGACAGTGTCTTAATTCATAACACAAAATGGTAACCCCAAATTTAAATACTCCCTTCAAAATCAATATTCTCAAAAGATTTACATTAAGAATGACAGCCTCCGTATCGCATATCTCTTGATCTAATTAACGAACCCACTCATTCTTGACTCGGACGCTCGGACCCTACATCATATATCACATTTTCCAGTCCAATTCCCAGAAGTCTTCTACACTGGTGATAGCGGTTATGCAACAAACGGCGGCGAAATGTATGAAAGCGGATACTTTGTACTGTACCCGAGTTGTGTTGACCCAAGAGGAGAACGTTGGGAACTGGTTGGGAATAATAATTTTTGTGCACTATCGTTGGGCAAATCGTGCCAAGGATAGGAGCCCAATTTTACGGTTCGAATAATTCGGTGAATTACATCGGTTTGAATGTTAAATGGATTTCTTCTTGGAAAAATAAACACTTTTTATCCCCGGCGGACCGTCAAAAGACCTGTCTGAATTGAAAATAATAATATATTTTGATATATACTTT
Source organism: Limnephilus auricula (assembly GCA_951813805.1). Classification (NCBI taxonomy): domain Eukaryota; kingdom Metazoa; phylum Arthropoda; class Insecta; order Trichoptera; family Limnephilidae; genus Limnephilus; species Limnephilus auricula. The sequence continues at coordinate 16,544,427 of OX638388.1, read as the reverse complement.
TCTATTTTTACCTACTAGTCCTACTACGTGGCGATTTATCGTAATTTGACAGGTAAATGAACAAATTATGATCCCCCAGCTAACGAGGAAAATGACTTTGGGAGCTGAAAGTAGTTTCGTTATCTACAATTAATTCTAAATTTATTTATGCTCTCTTTTGGGTGTTTTTACTGCTTTTGCACGTAGATTTTCTGCTTTATGGTTAAGACCAACTAAGATGTAAACGCACAGAAAGTGAGAGATAATTAGATGCATATTTTTCGTGAAGTATAAATTACAAAATGCTAAAATTAGAATGCGTGCTTTACACTATCAAAGTACTTTAGGTAGTAGACTGCTTTGATTCCAGTCATAAATATATAGCTCATTAGTCATAAATAGATAGCACTTTCTGGGGAATTCCAAAGACCACCATGAGTCTCCATCACACATCAAAAATGGAATACGTGACGCTATACGAGTAGGTGCGGAAAATTCTCCAATCCACAAAAATACAAAATAAATTATCAAATGATGTATATATAATTTTTGTCACACTGTGTACATTAACTGGTTGGTTTTGGGCACGGTTAACGCATATATAAGAAACAATATGTTGATATTTCTAAAAAACCCTAACCCTAAATTTCCTGGGTTCACCTGAAGGATTCATTCTAAATGAATTGGTCAACATTTTCAAGAACATACTTCGGTTTCGTAGAGTTCAATGTGGTGTGCCATTTACAAAACTATTTTGAATTCGAAATGGATTGGAAATACATCCCCAACGTTTCTCGTGTATCTTTTGAAGGTGTGAACGTGAACTCTCTTTTAGGTCAACTATTTTTGCGAGGTAAAATCAGTCTTAACACACCTTGGGGTACTTGCTCATTCGGCCTGCCACTCTTGCTACGCATTGGAATGAGAATGGGCTATTTTTGCATAAGTAGGCACCAACTATCCAGCTGTCGAACTATTCTTACCGAAGAAACCGTTAATTATTCGCACTGCTTTGATGTGACGAGAATGTGAAACTAGTATTTAAATTTTGAGATCCTTCCCAACTTTCTATAACCATAGAATTTCAATATTTCGTTATTTGAATTGGAGAGATAAGTATAATGAAAGCAAATGAAAGATAATATGAATGCATAAAATAAATTAAATAATAAAATCTGCATAATAGAAAAAGCGTTATAATTCATAGAAGATATCGTCTCCAGACAGTTAGTTGAAAGGGAGGTAATGCCTTTACAACTTTCGATACAGTCAAGCCAGTCAAAGAAGATTGACGTTATTGTTTTTCATCTGATTTCCACAAAAAAAGAAAGTCAGTATTCTTTTGATTTAAAACGTAGCTAACCATCATCCAAATGAATCAGAGTCAATGAATTATAAACGAGTCAAATCTTTCCTATCACAATCGGAATATTAGATAATTAGATACTACATAAGTTTATCGGAAAGAGATAATAAATAAGAGTTATCACATAATCACTCAACCCAGAAGCGTACAAGATATTATTTAAGGTAACGCCTGTAAAGTAAATCATAAAAGAATTATACTAACAATGGAGATTACACAAGTTCGATAATGAAATGGAGATCAAATTAAATACCGACAAAAGATTATTTTAAGACTTATGAGCGCCTGGACGGGAGTGAAAGCGAAATCATAAACTTGGTCCATTGTTATTCTGAATCATATCACAGTGTGGAAAAGCGGGGTTCAATGCAATTAAAGTGGATAAATTTACGAGGATTTTCACCGCGTCATGTCAGGTGAAAAATCTCTACTTACTTCGATTAAATAGAGAATCATCAGATAAAAAACCTAACGATCATTTTATGTTGATTCTACACTGATTTCAATAATTCATTCAAAGTTGTAGAGTGGTTCTTAAACTTTTCGAAGATATAGATATAAACAATTCTTCTTCTTCTTCGATGGCGTACAGCCCATATCGATTAGCACGATAAAATTACTATGGTCAAAAGACTAGTAAAAATATGCATGAACGTATCTTTCTTTAAACGCATATATTTTTTACTCGTATTTGTTTTGTACTCGTCTTTAATTCACATCTTCATTTTTTTTTTCAAAATAACACAATTGAACACCTAGCGTGGAAGAAAATAATTAATATGTATCAGCTTGTAAAAAAATAACACTATAACTAAAAAAAATAAAAAAATAACACAAAAAAGTGACTATAACTCTTCCAGAAAAAATATTTTTAATCCGATACCAGCAGTTGTTAGCATCGCAGAATTTTTTAACACTAGATTTTTTTAATTTTTTAATATACATAGAGTCCCAACTGCTCCCGTTTGGAGCCAGTGAGACTATGGCATCCCCAATTGGAGTATGTTGTGAGGCTGAAGGTAAGTGCGGAAGGGAAGGAGATGGGGAAGAGGAAGGTGGGGAAGTACCTGGCTATTCAGATCTAGTCACTAAACACTGCTAAAGCCATTATTAAGCAACGTTTCAATTCTGAATGGTGGTCTTACACCAAGGCGATACTGAGAGTATCTTCCACTAGATCTAATACAATGCAAAATAGGTACTTTTATATTTTCTCTACATGCAAGTCTTTGCGATTTTTAAGTTTACAAAACTGCACTTTACAAAACTTCCTGAATTTTCATAATATCACCGGAAAACTTATAAACAAGTTCGTGAAACATTAGTGTATCGAGTATCACCGATTGTGAATCACTGTTGAAGTTTTGTCTCTAGTTAAATACATTTTAATTTTTTACTAAGAACTCGATGCGTATCATCGAATTGCAAACATATGAAAATATATTATTTTATGGCAATAAATAACTGAATTATAATGTTAACAGTAAGTTAATAAGAAGCCATACAGATAGATGGAAGAGAAGTTGCTAACTTTGCAAAACTTACATTTTCAGCGTGACGTTGCAAGATTTTTGTAGAAGCGAAACACCATTTTGGCGGGGAAAAGGTAACAACAGTTGATCACAGGAACTTACCTGAAAATAAGAAATTAATTTATTAGTAAAAAAAAACAGATACAATAATAATTGAAGATAGATCTGGAAACATAATTTCAGTAATAAAATTTAATTAAAATAAGTTATACAGTACCTACAATAAGTTTTAAATAACAATATATGTCTTTCCTTTGACAAAAGAATATTCATTCATTCATTCTTTATTAATTAACTTATAAATTATTATTGTTTATAGACCTATTGGTTTTCTACCTCTTACCAATTCTTGTTTGTCATTCATTACTTTTGCACATCAAGCAAATTATTTTTGTTATTACTATGTATTTAAACATCCATATATGTACATTTTTGGCTTCATGCCTGTTTTAATTACATTGAAATAAATTACATTTCTGATGTGCTGTGCCTGTCTCACTAGGAACTCCTATTTTGAGAGCAGGCGCAGTTTATAGCATAAGCAGTTTACAGGAACATAAAAGTAACAACGTAATATTATTAATATTGAAAACATTGATCGGAACAACAATTAAAGACCCTCGTGTAGTCACAAAAAAAAAATTGTGGTACAAACGTCAAACTAACTTATAGGTAATTGTAGTTAAAGAAAGAAAACAATTAAATCTTATATTAAGAGGTTCGAAACATTTTTATTTAATTTTCACCAAACTTTTAAGTTAATTATTTTCTTTTTGTGTAAGAATATAGTGCGTTACAAATAGATAATACCTGTCGTGATTTATCTATTTTTTACTTATTCACAAAAATCGAAACATAATCTATTTTGTATGTATAAAATTTGTATCAGCATGAATTATTACGTAAAGGTGTTAAGAGGCTAGACTTTGAACGACACGCGGAACACCCGCGTCTGTCATTCTGTCCCGCTCACAATAAGCTCACGCACACTTACAATACATGCGAATGCGAAATGTGCGAATGAGACAACGCTCAAATTTACTTACAGAAATCGCTCGAAAAGGGGTTTATGGAGAATACACTTTTCTACACCGAAACTTTCACGAAATTGAAATTTAAAAAAAAAAATATTTTTTAGAAAGAAGAAGCTACGTCGGTAGCTTTTTATAATTTTATAATTCTTTATGAGAGTTGAGTTAGCAGCACTTTTTCTTTAAATATAATTTTTTGTGTAAATCGTACATGTTTGACAGTGAATGTTTACGTTAATACGAAACGCATCGAAAATTCGAAAACATACCGACATAGTTTTCACCCTCTAGAAGGCAGTATAAAAAAAATATATTCATTTTGTGCAATTTTCGATGTAGAAAAGTGTTTTTTCCCGGGCGTCCTTTTTGTATGGGCCGAAAAGCGAAGTCTATCGTCTTAAGGGCGCTTAATTTAGAAAAGTTTTACTGACATAAAAAACGATACATAGGTACACATCGGGCTTTATTAATGAACGTGCTTTATATTTTAAACTGATAAACATAAACGTATCGTAAATAATTGTTTATAAGGTGTGTAAAATTTAAAACAAATACTCAAATCATATTCGCATATATCATGTAGGAATAGCTAATTAACACTAATAATCTAAGTACTCATTCTTAATTTAATGCCGAGCGAAAATTACATAACAAAATTTACATTTGGGTAATTAGGAACACTTAAGAAGATGATAATGTGAATTTAGCATTTACAAAGATAGTGGGTAATGGTCGTATGTCATATATTATATACTCATGAAAGTACTAACTAAACTAATATTGCCGAAAATCTGCACACGGAGGGATTTCGTTTATGGTATGTTACGAGTATTTAACTGATAATTAGCTGAAGGTATTATTTTGTTCCTTTAAACTTATGAAACTAAGCTAGACAATATTATGCCGTATTGAGAGAAAAATAAATCTGGAAAATTTTACCATAAAAAATATTCTATATTCTCAACGCACACGCAATCGCATTAAATATTAAACGCAGCCAACATTATTCCATTACAGGGTCATGCCTATTGGTGGGCAAAAATAATTATAATTAAGGCACAATTAATACGGTGCCGGAATTCTCTCGTCATAACTGAAGTGAATTTTACAATTAATATAAATGGCGGTCGAATTTGAAACTCGATGCAATCTGTTGGAAATCACTTCCTGTTTGGCGCCAAGCCGCGTGAAGCGGAAGTGCCGCCATTTTCCCCACAGCTTTATTCAATGGAAACCTCGGTGAGAGGAAAGGTGATAGTGTGGTAATATTACTCTTGTTTGTAGAGTCATCATCGGTAGTTTTGTACCCATTGCTGGATGAGGATCACTTATATTTTTCTCTTCGTTCTTGAGATACCTTTTTACGAAGAGAGTCTCATCTGGAGTTAGTGAAACAATAGCTTCCCCATCGGGGTATATTGTGGAGATGAAGAAAGTGGGGAGGGGAACGAGGTGGGGAAGAGGAAGGTGGGAAAAAAACCTGATTAAAACAAATTAATCAAATTACATAATTTACTTGCGCACGCCGGGAATTGAACCCGTAACCTCCGGATTCGTAGCCAACTAGGGAGGCCTACTCGTATTTATGCAAAGATCGTGGCATGCAGATAGTATGAAAATTGGCATTTGAAAAATCAGTACCCACCGAAAGACTATAAAGGAAAAGAAAAACTGTCTGAAAAAATCTGGGTCTTTAGACGGGAATCGGAAATCGAAAAAGCAACGGTTTCGGGAAAAGTGCATTAAGAGAACTATATATGTAGGTCAACAGTATTTTTTATAAATAAAAATAAAACAAGAATGAACACTTTCCTAATAGGAAAGAAAGTATGTTATAAAAACATAAAATGTTTATTTTTCTTGCAATGTTTACGAGGTAGAAAGATAAATGAATATATAGGTTTGCTTACGCACACATTATTAGATGCAAGTAGGTTATTTACATGCACACATTATTAGACGCAAGTAGGTTATTTACCTAATTATTTTGCGAAATTTATTTTAGCATGATTATTAAAAAAAAAACACGCAGGTATTAATTAGTGCTGCAATAAAGAAAAAATATGCTTATCAATAAGAGTAATGCAATAATTGTGATAAATTACACGTTATTTAAAAATGAAGGTAAATTGATAGACGTGTAAAAAGTAATCAGAGGCGGTTTATTTAAATTATATCTTTGCATATCGTACGAGCAATTACATATTGGAAGATAATTAATAAATTTATGACATAATCGCTGAATCTAAAGATAATGGCAAATATAATTGTTAGGTTACTTAACTGGGAATCACAACTCAAAAGGTTTGATAGCTTTTCGACATGATTACAATTTTATATTCACAAAACGATTACTTTCGTACCGGAAGTAAGATTTAGATAGTACCTACCAGTAAAAAAATATTTTCAAGAAAAACGCCAAACCTTAATAATAAAACTACAATTTAAGTTTTGTAAGTGTTAATAAAACAATAGTTTATAACGACATTGATAGTTTAACTAGCTGCACACATAATAAATATAGGCAATATGATAACACTAGAGAAATAAAGTCCCTCCTTTTTTTAGTGATATAGCCTTGGTTTAGTTGGTTTGGTCGGCGTTAATCAAAGAGTAATGAATATCTTCAAAACCTATAGCTATTGCAAACAGTCACCCGGTTCAAAGAAAAACGTCACAAAAGAAAGGGTTTCTTTTTCAGAACATACTACAAAAGTTTTCTAAAAAGCAGAATTATCTTAAATTTCCTTAGGTTTTTTTAAATAATTTAAGGAATAAGCATGACTTATTAAAAATAGAACTCTTGTCGGTTCAGTTGTTCAGTTATAAAAAATATATTCGTGAAATTAACTTACACAAACTAGGCTACGACTTCTGGACGTTTTCAATGTTTAAATTCATATATTTTAAACTTGATGTGGCAAGGTGTTTGCAAGAAAAACGTCGTATATGTAATTATGTTGATTTTTCTGAGACCTTAAACTCGTATTTTTTTGCACTTACGACGTTCATCGTGAGTTGTGGCTATAGAATAAAGAGTGTCTGTGATGTTATACGTGGTAGACACCGTGGTCAACTATTCTATTCTATTAAGATAAAAAAAATGACACAACTACTCTCTGCCGTCTGGGGATTATTTTTAGCAAAAGCCAAATATGCAGTACTCATATTTTAATAACTCAAAAAACTTTATTGTCGACTTACAACGTTTTTCTTCCGGAACGTTGTGTGGTTTAATAGTTGGCATGTTCAATAGCTTTCATAGCTTCGAGTGTCATGCGTTGTCACGTGGGTGAAAGGTTGAGAGTCGCTGGCGACCCGAGGAAAAGACGTAGAAGATAAATTATTATGATAATGTATAATTTAAATTGCAAGAATATCGCCTGGAATCTTGAATGGTTGACCAGCCAGGAGCACTCCTGTCCCGGTGAGACCGGTATATCAAGGGGTACTGATTTGTTAGGACTTGGAACATATTATGCTATAAGGAGGTTGGAGTTTAATCGACCGGTATCCGAGTGCTTGGCAATCTAATAAACCAATAATGGAATGCAGGATGGGCGGGAATGAAGGAATTGATTGAGCTTTGGTTTTCGTTTCTCGCCTTTCGCATTTCGCTTATTTTTACTTTCCGTTTCTTCTCGCTTCCAGCTTCCTGCTTCCCGCTTCCCGCTGCTTCTTGCTTTTCGTAATCTTGAATTGTTGAAAGAACAAAAATAATTCTAATTCCACTAATATTATGCATTTCAAAAGAAGCTCAGATAAAAGCAAAACCTCGTAGGCTTCTAAAATATAGACACTAATTTTCATTGGTTTTAATAGTTACACCCCGAAAAACTTGTAATTTTTTTGTACTTTTTTATGCATATAAACTTTTTGTACTAAACAGATTTTTTATAGTTATCAGTAATTTAATGGGCACTAAAAATAGATGCATTATTTATATCAGGAATTGAAACTTTCTGATTTGAGATATTATATACCCTTGAATACACAATTCACGCATTTGAGTTTAATAGATTATTATATCTATATTGTATACAACAATAAAGTACAGACACAGTTTAAGGAATCAAGTTATCAATTTTTAATGTTGAATAATAATTATTATAATCCGTGTTATTATTATTGTTAATGGCTTCCGTATTGTTACTTCTATATTATTATGTACTTTTTGTAACTCGTATAAAGTGTATTTTTTATCACTACAGGTAATCCAGCCGACTTAACCGGTAGACATTTTGATAATAATAAGATTACACCTCCTTACGCTCAATTTTGACTTACAGATAGGTTCTTTATTATATTGAGTTTGGATTAAATATCAACTACCCCGGAGAAAAGTTGTTTTAACATATTTTTAAATCGTTCATTTTCGTTCGTTAGGAGCACTGAAGAGATAAGCCAATAGAATTGTTCCGTGGGCGCGTCCGTGTGCCCGAAGTTAACTCAAATACTCAAGTTCTCTTACTTAGGGTTGAAATTGATCAAACATATTCAAACATCAAATACCTTTCTTGACCAGAACTATTCCATTTGTCTGTCAGAAGCCTAAGAGTCGAAAGGTCATATGTCAATTGGCGACAACATTTTCTCCCAATTGGGTATAGATATCAATCACTTCTTGGAATAATCTATTGTTTGGAGCATGCATCTACATACTTCGTATTCCAAATATGAATTACGTTAGTAATCAAAATAACACATGATTAATACATTTATTTTATGGCAGTTCGAAGTTTTACATCGGTTAGGTTAGATTAAGTTTCAGTTTGAAGTTTTATATCGGTTAGAAGCCGAGTGGACAAGCGTCAGAGTCCCACCCAAGCGTTGTAGGTTCAGCCTTCGTCAGCTAGTTCGCCATCACTGCACAAGCAACATTTTCCGTTTATATACATGTGAATATCGCAATAGGGTTCCAACCTCTACAAAACATATATATGTAAATATATCACAAGAGTTCCAACTGCTCCCAATCGTCTAGAGCAGAGGTTCCCAAACTTTCGTAGACCACTTACAAATTATTCTTACATTTCCCGCCAATAAACATTTAAACACTGTTAATTTGTTCGTAAGAACTTCAGTCCCGTTTTTAACCGTTCTTACGAATAAAATTATCGTATTTTATAATAACATTTTTGTCCGTGTACCACTCTGGAACGTGCGGTAAGTATACCACATACATATATTTTTTAAGATACATAATTTACTCGCGCTTGCTTGGATTCAAACCCACAACATCCGGATTCGTACTGGAGCGCCTTACCTTTCGACCACGGAGACCGTCAATGATGGCAGCAGTAGGAGTTTTTTTTTAAAATATTTTCAGGTTATTTGTAACGAGTTGTCTATCTTTAAAAAAAATGTAACTGATATCGTGATATTATCTCCATACTTTTACAAAAACAACTCGGCAACAATGAAAAGAAACTACCCTCATTTCGGCATTGAGTTGCACCAACCCACATCCTCCACGAACTAACAAAGGGTGGCTCGGTGCTGCAGAGAAAGGGGACCTCAAGAATGAAGAATCCGCTCTTCACTCTTCAGCGTGTCTTGTTAGGGCTCGCGAAGAGAATGGGGCATCATCCACAGCCCTAGCAACCAGTAATTAGACAGCTGAGTTTAGTGTAATGCGGGGTGCGGTGTTTGGTGTTGGCCGTAAGTAGTTGGTCATTAGCGGCATCCTGTTAATCATGACGCCACACGGGATAAAAAAAGATAAATGTAGGGCTGCTCCGAATCGACTGCACTAACCGTGATTCAAATCTTTTCGACAGCAAGTTAGTTGAAAAAACTCAAGATACGTTGCTTTTACATCATTTTAATTATGTACCTAATGAACTCAAATATACGAGAAGCACACGGAGAAAAATGTTATTCTAAAATACGATCATTTTATTCGTAAAAACGGTTAAAAACGGGACTGAAGTTCTTACGAACAAATTAACTGGGTTTCAATGTTTATTGGCGAGAACATTTAAGAATAATTTGTTGGTATACTTACGTATTCTTACGTATACGTACGAAATTACTTTCGTACGTATACCAACAAATTATTCTTACATTTTCCCGCCAATAAACACTGAAACACTGTTAATTTGTTCGTAAGAACTTCTGTCCCGTTTTTACGAATAAAATTATCGTATTTTTTAATAAAATTTTCTCTCCGTGTGATAACAACCTTAAAAAAGTAAAAAAATTGATAAAAATAAAACTGCATGTATATAATAAAATTAGTCGCGCCAGCTACAATCATATCAGATGCGTAGATAATCCCGTACCTGTGATCTTATAAGGTGTTGTGTCAAGTGTTTAATACGATCACTGATAGATAATATTCACTATATCGCCGCCATTGGCTGCTGACAGTGCTGACTACCATTTCCCTCGACTTTCCTGGGAAGTGTCACTTGGCGGACGTAATAATAATATCTCTCACGTATTTGCATCAATCATCATGATTGATGGACGTTACTAACATGTTACATACCATAGACATAATACATCCTTTTAAAGATCGACGAAATCCGTCCACCGATATAAATATCTACAATGCAATACTTGCGGATATTTCCAAGACTAAAAGTAGATACGCACCGATCATCGAGTTGATTAGTCAGACATCTCCAAATACAAAGTTTTGAGATAATGATGAAAGCAATTTTCGGATGCTCGCCATAAATAAAGTATTATTTACACGCGTTTCTTCCTGGAGCAATGGGAATGGAACAGAAAAAAATAGGCTAATTCCTTTTACGACACTCAAGCCCCCAGCTCCAGAAACCTTGTTAAAACTTATTACTCGTAAATGCAAAAAGAGATGTCAGAAAGCCTGTGAATGCAGAAAAGCTGGGTTAGGTTAGGTTAAGTGAATTCGCAAGTTCCATCACATGATAGCGATGAAGAGGAAGAAACTAAGACTATTTTCAAGCAAACGTATGATAGAATCGAAAAAGAAGAGGATTGTGATAATCCCATCGCAGATGTTGAGGATGAAATTTCGGTCTGTGACGTCTCGATCGATACCGAAGCGAACTACCAACGCCTGCTCCATCAGGAAAAGTAAAGCGAAGAAGATTGCCCTAAATTACTAAATTGTGCATTACATGTGGAATAAGCCTACAGGGGACAGACACCACGATATAAAAAACGCGCCGCATACTCTACCTCAAGGTAGTGTGGAAATGACTTTTTTTATCCTAAACGCATGTTGAAGTATACCTACTTCGCGGTGCTCGTACGCCAAAACTATTGATTTTACAAAAAAAAATCTCTATTAATAGTTCATTTTTATACATAAGTATTTTTATCGTAAAACAAGACGGAAAGGAGATATTGTTAAAAAAACTGCTATTTTAGACGCCAATTTTCCAATATGGCGGGCGGCGCGAGCGGCGAAGATACGAGGTGACAAAGTTCGAGAAATTCGGAAAGAGCATATAAATAAATGCATATATATAAAAATACCAATTTTCGAAACTTCCGGAAAACCTTCCAGGGGGCCTAGTCTCTATCTCTCACAACGTCCGTACTTACGTTACGAATCCTTATTAACCTTCCCCTTACCGTGCTAAAAACTTTCTCGCTCTCCGGTGCTGTACACTCAGTAAATATTTATATGTTGTATTTATTTAATCCAATACATAAATGTATTGTGGAGGAATACCCAAAATATTAACTCTATGTTTAGTATATTTACAAAGATATTTCAGTAAATACATACTGTGACCGCTTAGTTGACAGTACCGTCAAGAAAGGTTAAACGGCAAACGTGCTTGTTTGTGAAACCGAAAGATAGAGACTAGGCCTTCTGGTAACCTTTTTTTCGAATCAAATGACTGTACTACTACTATTTAGCAAATTTAAACAATTCAGTCATTAGGGAAACTTTAAAAGGGTTATAATTATAACGATAAAAATTTTCCGACATTTTACTCAGAAATCAATAAGTGCTTAGGCAATAAAAATAAAATCATTTAGTTGTTAATTACCTACCTATCAAGAAATAATATAAATATATCGTCTATAAGTGGCCTAACCACAGTTTGAAAATGCCTTCGGAAGGCAAGCCAGCTGTCACGCCTAATAATAATTAGTAATTAGATAACAGAACTAGAATAAATAAACTGTTTTTATAAATTAGATAATATTATTGAACATATAAATGAAATAAAAATTAAAATGGAGTTCTACAAATTAAACTTAATAACAATAAACAATTTTGAAAGAAAACGTAATGTTGAGATGAAGCTATACGCCTACGATTTATCTTTACTACGAATCGGTTTACATTATGAATTTTAAAAAAATATGTTTTGGATACATTGAAGCCGTTCTTACCTTCTCTATTTATTGGAATTAATATAAATTTAATAATTACGTTACAAAAAATGTAAGCGTAAAGTAAAAAATTTTTTCATTACATAAATGTGAAGTTATATAAGAAACAACAATAAAAAATACCATTTTATGGCTAAGATTATTTTTGACCCGATCCATTGACAAATTTTTTTTCATTCTTGTAAAATTATTCATTAAAAAAATAATAATAACTTTGGCGCTACATTCCTCGTGCAGATAATACCAAAAACACGAGTTTTAAAGGGGAAAGAAGTCAAATATTTCTGGCGTTTATATTCCTCTTAACCGGTTAGTGTTTGAGTTGTTTGCCTACGACATCGTGGTTTCAATTACTCTCCTACCAAAGTCCGCCATCATTGCACAAGCAACATCTTCCAATTATAATGATGGTAGTAGGAGTTTTTCAAATATCTTCAAGTTATTAGTAACCCGGGAATATTTAAATGTTTAAAAAATCCGTCTCTGCCGCTGATAGCTCTGTTTCACAGGATACCTTTCAGCAGTACGTCCGTACAACCGTGTATCGTGACACATTGTATATTATGCGTAAATTCACGACAAAAGGAATTTCCATATTCCATCCCTAGGTGCAAAGCCGTCTGGGCGTCACGTGCACCGCACTTGCACCGATGCATCGCCACAGATGCAGCAGCTATGCATTTCCGGATGCGGGCCGAGGGCAGCCGAAGGATGACGGAAACACCCGAGCAACACTTGTTTGGGCCCTATGGACGCAAGTGCAACCGAACAAATGCGACCAGGAAGAAAAATATCCGTAATTGCAAGTGTTGGGCCGTTCCGAGAATGCATATTCCTAAATCGTACTCAATTGGCTACTGGTCATGTGTGCTGTGTTTATATTTGGTTGCGACTGCTGCGGGCTTCACATACGTAACTAATTAGGAGTAATATTATAAGGACCTGTAAATGTGCATGCAAGGAGTACCTACGGTACGCCGCAGGAAGACAAGGCACGATCGGTGAATCATATATTTTAAATTATGTCAACAGTCAGCACAACAGAAGAGTATGTACCACGTACGAGACGATCTATGTGTGTGATTGAAGCAAGGAGTTTGTGGCAAGCAAAAGTTAAGTGTTGGTCCATCCTTTCTGCATCCATTAATGGAAATGATGTGACGGTTACTTAATTAATTATAAAGATTAAAATATATATCTCCTTCTTCCATCATTATAAACGGAAATGGTTGCTTGTGCAATAATGGGGGACTTGGTTAGCAGATGATTAAAAACCGTGGGGATTGGGTGGGAACCGGGCGCATTTGTTCATCAGGTTTTTTATTTAATTTTTATTTACGCTATTACCTCACAAGAGTTCCAACTCCTTCCAACCGCCTTTAGCCAGTGAGACTACTGCATCCCCAATTGGGGTATATTGTGAGGCTAAAGGTAATGGGTAGAAATGAAGAAGGCGCGGAAGTACCCGACTATTATTATATCTGGTTAATACAGCTAAACTATTTCAAGGGACGTTTCAATTCTGAATGGTGGTATTTAACCAAGGCGATACGGAGAAAATCTTCCACTTCGAAACGTGCCGCAAATGTACATCATATTATTTTACACGAATTAAATCGTGAAATAACTAATCAAATAAAATTTACTTGCGCACGCCGGCATTTGAACTAGCAGCCTCCAGATTTCTGGTCGAGAGCCTTACCCCTCTACCACGGAGTCCATTATAACCGGTTGAAATAATAAATGAACAAGTAGAGATAACGCTTTAAATGTATTGGTTTTACGATAACACTCAATTCGATGTAAAATACGTATGATTTAAATAAATCGTGAAAAGTGACGGAGGTGATAAGCCAAACCAACATTATAGAAGGAATTTCTAGGGCTGGGCGATAGGTGAAGTCATCGATAAGTAAATCAATTTAACGATAAAATTCTGAAATATGAAATCATCAACGTCCGTTTGTAATCGATATTGGAATTGATTGCGGTTTCTTTTGAAATAATATGTTTAAAGCAAACAATAAAGACGGATATTAACTTCTAAACAAATTAACCGTGTCATGAGATATTAACTATTGTTGAATCACATAACATGGACTCGTAAATATTGTGGACGATTCCGGCAAACACCTATGCAATAAAAGATTAACCTGTTAATTAAAGTTATAAAATGTTACGATGTTTAATTATTAACAATCAAGTGGAGTTAAAGTCTAATCTTTTAAGCGATACCGTGACTTAACCCCGTACATAGACAGTTTTCACATATTTTAGCAGTCAAAATTGCAGATAGGTAGAGTTTATCTCCAGAAAATTGTATTTTCTATCTAGTAAAATATTTATGGAATATAAATCGTTTATTAAATATTGGCTGTTTGACGACAAAAGGCCATTAGTATTTTGAAAAGTTACAATTTTTCACGTACCTCTACTTTCTTTTGACTTAGAACAATCGTAGTTGTATTGATAATTTTACACATAACATAAATTTATTCTCAATCATTTAATAACATTTATATAACGAGTAAAAATGCCTTTTAGCTTCTTAAAGGGTAATTCATTTTTCTTAATGGTATTTTAATTACAATAAAATTTAGAAAAAAACTTAAATGCTTTATTATTATTAAAACTTGCGAACTTATTGCTCGTGAGCCATTCATGGCGGTTTGTCGTTTAATAACGATGTCATGGACCTAACAAATAGAGGAAAAAAACATTGAACGTTGCATTCGACCAAAAAATGGAATATAGCGTTCCAGCCAATAAAGCGTTGTGAGTCGAGCCAGTGTTTTGATTTATTATTTATTTATGCTCAATATCAACAACACCACGCGTCGTTTTGCAGTAACAGGTAGATTGCCAATCCAACGATAAGGTGAAATCGGAGATAAATCATACATGAAACGTGTTTTTTTAATGAATTGGAGTAAGTCTACGTGGTATTATCTAGATACTCATTAAAATAATATTATGGACAATATTGAAGATAAAACATATCTTTTCAACATATTGTTGGTAAAGGTCTGCTATTGATAGTAACACAGATATAAACTTGAAAACTAATTACCAATAATCTGCGGGTCAATGAAAAATTAAAAAAAGATAAAGGAACATTCCCGGTGTGTACGTACCAGTAATTATTAATTAATGTTTTTCTTTAAATGTAAGAAATACATATCATTTTTCCCGGTGTGTATCAGTAGGTCCTTACAGTAATATAATTATTGTTTTTCTTTAAAAAAATATTTCCGGGTTATGATAACCTACCAATATTTGAAATCCACCTGCTACCTACGACGGGAACTTGACGCATTTCTCCACTCAGCTACTAACCGGTCAAATAAAAATAAAGTATGATCTAGTACGAAGTGAAAAGGCTGGGTGATATATTATGCAGAATAGTCGCAGTACCACAGAGTAGGGTGAAAGGTGACCGAGAAATCTTGGCATTTAATATAAACGACACCTTATCCCGGGCCCCTGCAGATAGATAGTTTATAAATGGTCCTGCATAGATACTATATAAATACATTTATAAATTAACGGTGAGGATACATTTACCTTTCATATTTTGACTACACTGCATTAATGCAAATGCAGTGAGCACCCGCCACCCACAGAGTGAGTACTCACTCACTTATTTTCTATATACCTACAAATATATTCATGCCGGCGAACGTAAGCACGTGCAACTATGCATATTAATTAAAATTAATTTATCAAAAATAAATCTAGCTACTTGACGGGATTTAAAAAACAGATAGACCTATCCAAAACAATTTATTAATTTTATGGAGTTCAAAGCATTGCATAGAGCCTGTTTATTAGAATAAGTTTTGTGTTAGACGTTGGTTTCCAAATAACATTTTGATAAAAATTAGACGACCTCTGCGGTCCTGAGGTTAAGATCCTCGTCTACGATTCAAGAGGTCACGAATTCAAATCATAATTTGTAATCATTAATTGCATTAATACGGGTGATTTCACATGTAAACATAAAACAATGTGTTATAAAGGAGGCACGTTCCAGGATGGTAGATCCTGTCTTTATCTTCATGGTAAAGGACCACCATACATAATCGAAAAATTAATTGAAATGGCTTTTAGATGTATTTGGTGTCCAGATATGAATAGCCAGGTACTTCACTGCCTTGTTTTTCCCCATTTTCCCATGTCTCTATTGGAGATTGCAAATACCCACTAGCTCCGGACAGTTAAAAGCAATTGGGACTCTTCTGCAGGACTCACGAAAAAAAAGATGTGGAAGAATTTTAATTGATCCGAAAGCCTTTATCGAAATTACAACACGAAAATAACGTCGAAACAAATAGTAAATTTACCCTTTACCATAAAAGATATTTGACATTGGAGGGAAATTTAAAATAAACGTATTACGTTAATAAAAATGATACATTTACCCGTCATTATAAAAGATATTGGACAATGGAAGGTAAATTAAAAATTATCACACTTCGAAAAAACGAATGCAGGTAACTAGTAAATTTCATTGTTTTTACTGCGCTGCTAACAAGGAAGCAGTATAATCGTGTGATCAAACAACAAGTACGTATCTAATTGGATGATAAATATTAAAAGCAACAATAAATTACTGCTACTTGGCTCTCGAGTAGGTACAGAAACCCGAGTGGCTGAGACAATATATCTAATAGGTATGATTTAATGTACTAAATCTGGTTTCTGACGCAGTTACTACCTTTGTAGGCAGATAACAGTAGCCATCTCTGCTTCTGGTTCTCCGTGAGAGAAGATCCGTGTTTGTTCTCATGGAGATGCACGTGTTCTGTTTGGGTTTAAACACGTAGAAAGCGTGTTTCGTATTTCAGACTACCCGCGCCCAGCGCCCGAGCTCGCCGGCGGTATTTTGTACCGAGTTGCGGATATCGGAATCTGGCTTCACTGTGTGCGCTTTAGTACGTTTACATACAAACATTCTTGTCAGCCGTCGGCCGCCCATGCGCCGACTGCTTTACCCGCGTTCTACGTGTTTTGACCCTTTGTCCATAGAAGTACCTGCGTCATGACGTAGAGCTAGTCTACAACAGAACAGAAAAAAAATATTAACATGTATAACGGAATAGGGTATTTAAACGTTTTTTATTGCTTAAAAAAATTAAGCAAAAATTACGATTATTATGGAATTTTTATGTTGACGAATAAATTTTCGTTGCCCAACGTCATTTTCGACGTGTGACGTCACAAGAGTCGCCCGTTCCTGAAAAATTTCCGACAGTTCTACATTGTTTGTTTGATAACGTGCGAACGAAGCGTTGTTGGCAACCACGGGCCGTTTTGGATTTGTAGATTTTTAAGCGTTTTTAAAATAAATAAATTTGAATGAAAACGTAAAAAACAAACATTTTTAATACCACGATTAAAATTAAAAAAAAAATATCTTTAAATATTCCATTTTCAGAGTGGAAGATGCTCCCAGTATAGCCCTGGTGTAAGACCACCATTCAGAATTGAAACGTTGCTCCAAATGTCTTTAGCCGTGTTTAGTGACTAGATCTAAATAGCCAGGTACTTCCTCGTCTTCCTCTGCCTCATCTCCTTCCCTTACCCACTAACCTTCAGCCTCACAACATACCCCAATTGGGGATGCCATAGTCTCACTGGCTCCAGACGGGAGCAGTTGGGACTCTTGTGAGGTATTCACTATAAAAATAAATAAAAAAAAAACATTTTTAACAGAATCCCTCGTTTGTGAAAATACCCTACTCGGCACACACCGTGCAGGCATCTGCTAAATTTCAGGAGTAGTTTTAGGATTACAAAAATGTCGATTTGTTGTTGTATACGTATTTTACCTGAATTTTAAAGATAATATTGTTATATTTTCAGATCGGAACTTGGAGAACTAATTTACAAAATAAAACTAACTTTAAAACGTGCACAATTTAATAAAATGGTTGATTGTTTGTTGATTGCTTAATCAGAATTTTAAATGATCTAGAACAATAAAAATTATTGATTCCATCCGGACGATTTTAAAATTAGTATTTCTCATAAGAAAAATCGATATTTATCAGCAACACAGGAAATAGAATTACCATAGTTTAATTACAAGAAAAAACAATTCATAATTTAATCGAGATAACACTAAATTAATGTAAAAACCCAATTATCGGGCGTTATCGTTCGAACTCGAAGTCAGGATTAGACGGAATTAAGATGAGGCATATTGAAATGATAATTCATACCAAGTTTTCAATTAATGTATTATGTATCCATGTTACAACGCTATCTCGACTCAACTCAAGGCTCGGTGATCAGTAACTGCCTTTTTCAGAGCTCCTTTGCTGATCCAAATTAACGCGTTACAAGTGTAATGGTAGATTCAGACTGGGTCGACGTACGTATGCATCGCTACGCCTAACAATATCTGGGCTACTTAGCAACCATAGATTTTCAATGAAAATTTATGTTTTAGAATCACATTGGCCACACGCATCGCGACGTGCGATGTCTGTGGCCATTTTCATAGAAAATGTATGGGTTGCTAAGCATTGTTTGGCGTAGCGATGCGTACGTACGTCGTCCAGTCTGAATCTACCTTAACTGAATTAAACATACTTCTTGGTAAAGAGCCTTGTTCCAATACAAGACTAACAGAGAGATAACCTAATAAAGAAAAGTATAAGGTGAGTACATCCAACATGGTATATATTCTACATATTGAATACTATAGTATTGTTTTTTAATATAATAAATGTAAACGTAGTCTAGGTTAGTTATAGCGAAATTAGCTAGTTATGTTTATTTTTCATGCATATTATCGAGGCTTCTGACTCACATAATTAAACTAGTAGTCGTGTGAACAGTAGACTTAGCGTAATGATGATTACAGCAAAAATGGGTTCCACGCGGAGAAAAATGTTATTCTAAAATACGATCATTTTATTCGTAAAAACGGTTAAAAACGGGACTGAAGTTCTTACGAGCTAATTAACAGGGTTTCAATGTCTATTGGCGGGAACATGTAAGAATAATTTGTTGGTATACGTAATTTCGTACGTATACCAACAAATTATTCTTAGAAATTCCCGCCAATAAAATTTAAAACACTGTTAATTTGTTGGTAAGAACTTCAGTCCCGTGTTTAACCGTTTTTACGAATAAAATGATCGTATTTTAGAATAACATTTTGTTTTGAAGAGTTTTAATTTTCAATGTACTATCGTTACTTAAATTTTACATTGAAAATTAAAACTCTTCAAAACAAAATGTCTAGAAATTGTTACATAGTTAATGCCCAAGAAATACAAAAAATTAGAATAACATTTTTCTCCGTGCATGACAACTCAACGAAGTGGGATTCCAATACCCCTTTGAAGTAAGAATTTTGTACATTTATTATTATTTATGTATTGTTATTATTGCTGTGTAGTGAAGATAAAGTTTATAATACATTATGTTTTGAAATTTTGCTGGTTATTAGTATATAAGTTACATTTAAATTGTTATTTATTTGTGTTTTTCCATCTTGTATTATTTTTATCGAATATTTACAATTTTGTATTTTTTGTAAACATGTCAGCCCATGGGAACAGGACCCTTAGTTTTTTTTATTTTTTTACTATTATTATTCTTACAATGTTATGTGAAAATCTGTAATTGGATTTTATTTTTATTATTAAGTTATTTGTAATAAGTGTAAATAATCTGTTGATTTTCTCAAATAAATAAATAAAAAAATTAAAAATGAAGAAAAAAATAGCACATAACCTTACCTAACGTAACCTAATTAACCTAGTTTTTTATCACGTTTAATGACCTTTTAAAGGAGTGATGAAGTGCCACTTTGTTGAGTTGTCCGGTCACTCAAAAAAGCTAACTTATGTTTTTATGTACGTATATTTTTATGTGGCTACTGGCTAATTGGTATAGATTATGAATGGTTTCTCAATAATAATTAATAACACACGTTGTGAAGTACAAAAAGCAAAGTGTTAAAAAAATAAATGTCTACATCGGTGATGTAATTTCCCCTTATGCGAAATTTGGAATCATCCTACATCTTTAGCAAGAAAGTCGCACTTCACTACATAGACCTCACGATCTCACCCATTTTGAGTCGGAACTTCCAGAAGTCTCTTGAGACGTTGTGTTAGCCTCCGCTACACACGTAATGTTCTAAAACTTCAACAGTCTGAACTCTCAACAACCTTTGAAAGGCCCTGAAAAGCACCCTTTATTCTCAAAAAAAGGAGTTACAAAGAAAGTGTAAACTTGTAAAACATAAATGTGAAGGTTCGCTTGATGCGAGATTTCGCAGATTAAATATTTTTTACTTCACAACAATGATGTGATCACCAGATGAACATTTCAGATAAAATAAGCATTACGGTAAATTACATACAACAAATGTAAGGTATTAAGTAAGCTAAGATTCACGCCTACTAAATATACAGGGGGACTAGTACTTACTAGTTTCTATTGAAAACCCCACCCTCGAAATTTCTGCTTACGAAGTGATATGGGCGAATTACTTCTGATTCCTTCCAGTCCTGAATACTCCTGTCTTTCAAAATAAATATCTAATTTTGTCACTAATCTTCTCATAAATGTAATATCAATAGGGGTAGCAAATATAAAATCATGCAATGTCCAGTGTTTTAAATATCCCTGCCTCCTCCCCGCGTGCAATCATCTCCAAGCATAAACTTTCTTAACAAAGTGTGTGTATTGGAATTGACCTGCCAGGTAAGTATGTTTTAAAAATTGATTGCCGGGTTCGAACCCGCAAGTCGAGAGTCTTACCCCTCGACCACGGCGGCCGTCACCTCCAAGTTCGGGCATTATTTTTCATATTTACTATACATATCCGTGACGGTTAAAAATTGACACAGAATCACAAAAACCTGTTTTTTACACGTGTCCTTTACGTTCGTTAATATTACGCACCAAGTGAACTGGAATTGTCATCATTTGGTAATATCTTAACTACACTATTCGCAACACCGGAATATCTGTTACTCATCTTCCTGTGCTAAATACATGTGTTTGAGGTTTACCAAGAATTTGCAGTCAATACATGTTCAAATTAAAAGATGATGAGCTATGGCCGATAAGAAAGAGGTTCCTGTAAAATTAGCGAATCACAAGACGAGATAAAACTTTAAAAAAATATATTAATAGTAATTTTATAATACAAAAGCACTAGGAAATAAATTTAATTAACCATGCGTTATATATCTACACAATTATATTTACAAATATAATGAAGTTCATAAATATAGCTTGAAATAATATTCTTGATATTTATTCAATTGCAAATAAAAAAAAAAATTATAATTAGGCAACACCAAGCTACTAATGTATTTATTTGTCTTGAAATTTGTTCTTCCGGATTTGACAATTCGTCTTGAACAAGCAAGGGAAAACAACATTACTCTTTTATTTTAACTTACATATATTGTGTTTTCTCATAGAATCAATATACATTTCAAAGGTAATTTTACATAATTTATAAATACATTAAGATGTAAAACATAAAATACAAGTAGATAATGTAAAAGATAGCAATAAGTAAGTGCATGATTAAATATATAATAGACATAATGTAAAAACTATTTTGGAAGGAAATGAAAGTATAGAGAATGGAAGTATGAAAGTGATAAAATCGAAAGAAGGAAAAATGTTGACGAATGAGGATGAAATAAAAATGCAATATTATGTTAATAAGTACAAGTAAAGGTTTAGAAATATAGGTATATACGAAAATATTGTAGTAAAACAATGCAACATAAAATTTTGTTGATTTTTTTGTTATAGTTTCAAGAAAGTAAATAAAGTTAGTTACCAAAGAATTCATAGGAAAAGTGTTTCAACGTCTGCATCATTCAGCCATAATCTTAATTATTTTATGTAAAGTGATATTTTATCGGTCATTTGAATGTTTTTAGGTAGAAGATTAAATGTACGAGGACCAATGAAACTGCGGTGTGTTTGCATTAATTTGGTATAAGTTGGGGGGTTGAAAACATATTATTAGTACTTTTGCTTAATCTATTTTCATTTTTTATGAAACAATTTTTGTTTTTAAATAGGTACATATTTCATAATCTGCAATATAAATAATTTACGGATATTGAATATTTTAATCTGTTTGAATAATAACTCGGTCGAGAATGTTTTGTTTCTATTAATATTAATGATGCGCTTTTGAGTAGTTTTTTTAAGGTTTAATGAATACGTCAAGCGCACCACCCCATCCTATAATGCCGTAGATTATTGAAGATTGTGCCAGGGAAAAGGAGATCATTTTCAATTTGTCAAAGTACTTCCTTAAGTCTATAAAATGTGTATGTAGGATACCTTAATTTCGAAATGGTTTTATCAATTTGTGTTTTCCAAATTAGATGTGTATCAATAGATATACCTAAATATTCAATTTTTTCAACTTTCACGAGTTCATTGCATAGTGAACATATTTCTTGATTGCAACATGTATTGTAGATTATAATTTTAAGGTTATCTTGAGGTTAGTTTTTAATGTTTTTTATAAAAAGTTAAATAAAATGTTTTCCTGTAGTTTAAAATGAGTTTGTTACATTTTAGCCATGTTGAAACAGGTGCAATACATTATTTTGCATTAGAAAAAGTTTCGATCCAAGAATTTCCGTTTACTATCAGCGTAAGAAATAATTTTCATTACAATATTACCTACATAAATCATTTATATATAGCAAAAATAGAATCGGGCCAAGTGCAGATCCTTGCGGAACTCCATTTTTATCTGTGCTTCTGAACTATACATCTATACATATACCCAATTTTAGTTTTTTGTGTTCTGTCTTTAAGGTAGTTTGTGAGAATTTTTGGTTTGTCTTTTTTTAAATCTAGTTGAGTTATTTTTTAATGAAGTTATAATTTACAGCATCGAAAGCTTTTCTTAAATCTAAGAATATAGCTAGAAATTTGTTATTTTTATCGATAGATGTGTATATATTTGTTGTATCATATTATATTATTTATTACTTATTATTTTATATTTACCGTTAAAAATAAACTGTGAATTGAATTTTGTTAACAATAAAAAACACAAACTTAAATTAAAAATTTATGTTTTATTGTGATTTATGGGCAGCCACAAAGTTAACGCTTTTTGCAAATATGTATATTTTGTTAATCAAATATGTATCAAATAAATGGTTAATTTGAAACATAAATTTCAATAATACAAAAATAAATTTCAGAAATTCTAAAAATCGACTTATAATCCTCCTTACAAAGCAATAATAAAAACATTTCAACATATAATTGACGAAGAATCATCTTCTTCCGGAAAGTACCTACCTATTACTAATTTCTGAACACCGTTTGCTTAGACAATTAAACTTACATTCATTTTCCTATGAGCCCTTTTGGTGTTGCCATTTACAATATATATAAAATCTTTTAAACGATCGCAGCGCCATTAATTTTTTGTCTACTATTTTACACTGTACCTACATAAAATCAATAAATAAAAAAGTACGGGAACATCATTTTAAAGAGCACATGCTTGAATGTACGAAAAGTAGTTTGAATTTTGAATGGTTCAAAATACTTGGAAACACCCGCGCATAGTCACATCTTATTTAGCAATAGTACTACGACTACTCAAACAAGAATCTCTTTAAAATGTTTCTACTGTAAAACCCCTATCTTTCATCTTAATGAATTGACGTTTCTACGATATCAATTTACTGAATAATTAACAATCTATTTGAATTAACATTAATCTTATCTGATGGTTATTTCCTTTCACATAGTATACTCCCATACAAGTATGTAATTAATTGCACACTTAGGTTACTCTTGAGTGTTTTCAGAATCGATTTGACAATTAAATTTATATCTTGGCTTCGCAAATTTAGCTAGCTCATTTCAATAAAGCATTTTCGGTCTATCACTATATTAACCTACTTTTACGCTAATTTAGACCTTCTTCAATCATTTTTCTTGATATTTTTCTGTGTAATCCTACAAATTTGAAACTTCAGAGCCCGCGACATCCATAAATACTAACTAGTTTTCGTATAGTTTACAGCGTCGGGTTTATTTATTTCCATATAAATAGCTAAGAATTTTAAGGGTAATTACATAAAATTCTAATTTTACAATTTTATAAAGTGCCCTTGAGGCTCTCGAGGTGATATTTCACGTAAATGGCGCTACATAAATTAGCAAAGTATTATTGATATTAACTCTAGGGACCTACTTTCTCTAGATCCTCGATAAGCATAGCTTATACGGAGCGTAGAAACTCATTGTTGAATAGCGGTCTATATAAATACCAGAACGACGAATTACTTACTAATAAACACGGGGGAATTAATTACAATTGTCGTTGAATGTTGAATAACATGGTTCGTTGATTTAAACCACCAATGTGTAAGGCTTTCAATCTAATTACAAAACAATATTTGATTTAGATAAACGCATATATTAGGAACGTAATTAATAAATTCCCAGTTCTATTGAAAAAAAAGAGAGTGAAAATTTTTAAAGTTAACATTCAAACATAGCGCACGATTTCATTTCTCCATAATTAAGAATAATTCCGCTAAGATAAGTAGTGAATGAACCACAAATTGCAAAACACAATAACTTGATGAGTGTAGACACTTAACAATTTCGTGATTTGATTGAGCTAAAATCGAACGTGGCCATAAGAATAATGCAAATTATAGATAACTTGAAAGCTGTACGGGCGTGAAAGTTTCAACAGTAAAACAATATTATCTCCGGACGGCAGTAATTGCATAAATAATTTTTATTGTATTAATTCACTCTGAAGAGGTTGCGGTTATCTAAGTACTAATGTAGAACATTAAAAAAATATTTATTCAAAATGAATATTGATCAAATTTTTAAATGATCATTAAGTTTACATTATTTTATTTTAAACGGTTTAAAAACGTATCAAAATTAGATTACATCCAGGCAATACATAAGCCAATAATGAAATCATTATTGGGTGTTATCCAACAAATATATTTTTTTTAAATCAGATCAGGAGCTGAAATCCCTAATGGTAAAATTTTATTATGTATTGCGTAGAAAAAAGAAATATTATATTTTTACAACAATAAACACATAATGGCATGTATTTCTACGTCAATGAAGAGAGCTGGATCTTGAGTTTAAAGTAGAAAACCTATTTTCATCAGCAAATATCTATCTTTCCCCAAATATCTATCTTTTATATAATCACAGGTATACATTTTTTTCTTATACATATGTCTTTTTAATGTGTTCGTTTTTTTATGATTTGTCCAACAAAAATCTAAAAACAACAATTGTAAATCATTTGCAATACCAGTTTTCGTTTGTAATCTATACTCAACCGAGTTTTAATGAAATTTAGCGCAAATCAGTTATTTAAAAAAAAAAAGTTTTTTTACAACGCTCTTGAGTTGTCGTTTCACTAAAACGAAGGTGTTAAAATAAACGAACATTTTTTTAAAGTTATTGTATTTCCCAGTTGACAATCTTTTGATTATTCAAATGGAATTACCGAAATATTTAATAATCATATTAAGAGCCGTTGACCAGCGGCTGAGAATAAAATTTTAAAAATGCTTGCAACTGTACACGGAGGTACCGATGAAAAAGATCGATTATTCCCCGTATCAAATTTTTTTAATTAAAAATTTAATATCGATTTATTTCATAAAAAAACTTGCTTTAATATATACCTACATTCAAGTAAGCAATGAAAATGCTCAAAATGCACGATGATAAATTATTAAATATCGCGTACGTAAGTATTTTTTGATCATAAGTATTTATAATTTTTCAATAATGTCTAAACAAAATAGGTGTGTAAAAAAATCTGAAATATTTTAGTTTGTAAGACCTTAAATAAAAAACTGAGGTATTTTCGTCAACAAAAATTGGATTTATTTTTTAATGATTTTAATTTAATTAAAATTAAAATTCTGATATTTGTCTTTACTAGATTGTGTATTGATTTATTTTGCTGTATATTAAATTATTTGAAAATTATGTTGTATAATACAATATTTCGTTTGGAAATTGAACAAATCTGCAACGACCAACGATATAACCTTAGTATATTAAAAATACACTCAGTTTTTACCAGATAAAAAAAAACAATCTTTCAAAATCAATTTATGTTTTTTTGTAAAAAAGAGTCAAAAAGGACTAATTTCCGGTATTCTCTGGTAATACCCTCTTAAGCCGTGTGGTATTCGCTTGTGGTTTTCCTCTGAATTCTTGTAGAGTGTGTTAATCGACAGGAACTTGTAGAGTGTGTTAATACAACAGGTTGTCTAAATTAAAAAGAATAATTTTCTAAATAACTTTTTAGTTTATTTTATTTAGAAAAAAGTAAGCAAATATAGTAAAATTATGGTCCTCTTAGTTTGGTAAAGCGGTTGAAAGGTTATCTCTCGAGTTATTCTTTTTAGGCATAAAATATTTAATAGTCACTTCAAATTCTATAAAGATTTTAAAAAAACCAACTGAAATGTTCGAGAAAAATTAGTTTAAATTTGTAACAAAAAATTATATATATTTTTTTCAATTTTTTAAGTCCTGTAAGCGATGACAAAATTGATTAAGTACTATCTAAAAATGATTATTTCAATTACTGCACATTGGCTTCGAGTGTTCTCTGCATAACATAAGTTTGCAAATTGGGCAAAAGGTTAAAGTTTTTCTATCTTTTCTTGAAGGATAAAACGAACGATTTGCTCGATTCTCAAACGTAAAACACGATGTCTGGCCTCGAGTATTTTCTTCATTAACTATTTGCAATATTCTTAATTAAAATCATCACGCATCGTCAAATTTAATTTTCGTTTAGCTGTCTTATCCATCGCGATAAAAGCGGTTCATAAAAATCAACGTTGAAAGTTTTTCATACACAAACATCAGCGTCGGGTAAAAAATATCCGGGAGCTCTTTACATGTCCACACTGGCCGAATGTGTATAGGTATGACAAAATAATTATATTCTATTTAATTAGCAGAACCTACATAAAATAGTCCACTTTTCCATTTTTATTTCTAGTTCTATGTTCTACGAGATCTTGGCCGCCTCTTTACAGATCACCTATTCGTCTACAGCCTACCTGCCTACTAATTGCGTACTAGCTACTGTCTACCTGTGAGGTAAGTAACTGTTGTATGACGCGTATCTGAGTAAGAATCGAAAAGGGAAAGTAATATCAGTGTTGGAGCGATGAACTTTTCCAGCGAACCGACGCGACGCGATTGTGCAGACTCCGGGATCAGCGGAATTATCGAGTGCTAACATTTATCAAGTCACTGCAGTCAATGTTAATTAAATAGGATTAATGTTTACACAAATTTCGAAACACTAGGTAAACGGACCTTTCCGAGGTCACCTTTCACGTACAAAGTGTCGTGCAAGCTTGTCGATTAAACGCTTACACTTTAGCACAACATATAAAGCTCTAATATCGACAATTATTTTAGCACGTTAATTTCTAAGTAACATAAGTATCTTAACTTTTTTGTCATACCACAAAACTATGTAGGTCTTATATTTTTTCTCCATATCATATTACTGTCATTGCTTTATCATGATGCCATCATTTTAACAATATACCTACCAAAATTATTATGGGTAACCGGATAAAACAGAATAGTGACAAACGATTAGTTTAGATTGGGTTTCTCGTTTTTCTTTGCGGTTCTTTTGTGTTTTCAGAAACCATTCTAAAGCAAAGGTGTATATTTTTATGAATTTTATAAATCTCGAAGATTCTTAAGTCACGTCAGCACTTGTTATGTAATACATAATTCTAGCAAAGATTTGTATTACAATACTTTTTTTTAATTAATGAAGATAACATTAGCGAAAGTCAATCGAAAATCTGAAACAGAAAAATCAGAAAAAGTTACGGATACATCTGGAACTCGAACTCAGGACCTTCGGTTTTCCGGGCAGATGCTCTGACCACTGAGCTATTGTATGCCTTTCGGATTCGGTCGCCGATGATCATGAGTTCGAGTCCCAGATGTATTCGTATCTTTTTCTGATTTTTCTGTTTCAGATTGACTTTTGCTATGTTATCTTCATTAATTAAAATATTATAATTTGAGGTTTAACTCATTAAGTAAAAAATAAAAATACATTATTTTCTATAAGAGTTAAGGTACAAAAGTTTTCACCCCACGTAAAAGTAGGCCGAAAGGTCATTGGTACAGAAATATGACTTATTTATTATGTAAGGCTCTTAGAGGGTATCGGACGATTGGCTAGAGTGAACTCTAAGTTTTTAAGAACTTGTGGAAATTTAGTCTAAAAATTCGTCGAATTTCAAACTATTTCGCTTTGCACATTTTTAAACAGATATTAAAACACATAAATGTATAGATTTTTTTAATTAAATATACAGCGATGAAAAGGTGATATAAATAAATATAAAAAGAATTGAAAGTATTATTCGGCACATCGATTTTCAGACCAAAGGTCAAGTATTGAATAATTTATCACAAGTCGATCTAAATTACCCATTAGGGCGTGTAATAAATAAATAAAATGCATTGTTCAAGCAGAACCATTTAATTAATGCAAACACATGCAAGTGGCCTGCGTGATTTTATTATCGCTTCAGTTAAAGAAGTATTAAATTAATAATACATAATTGCCTACATAATACATGAACCAACTAAGTTGCGTACATTGTTTTATTACCATCTTTGTATCGAATTATTTCTATACACAGATCAATACCTCAAACATAAAAAACGTTTCCCATTGGGATTAAATACAACTTTTAATTGCAAACTTTCGCATTTTCCGATGGTGATTTATGGTGGTTATCTACCCAGAATCTGTTAAAACAATTAATATTACCTGTATATTTCGAATAAAAATTTATTTTTTAAATTTCGATCTTGGGGGTCTTCATAATAATGATAGGGTCAAAAACATTTTCTTCTGAAATATGGGCGCTGCAGGTCTCGGTGCATTTTGTGACGATGATTATTTAGATGCATTTAGAAGAGAAGGTAACAATTCGAAACAGGTAGTTTTAACAGTCACAACCTACACAATAATATTTATGCAAAATATATCCAAATATTCCTATAAGATTACAACTGCCCACACTCAATTATTGTAACCCACGAATACATACTTACCTGTAAATTTGAATACAAAACACGGTACGAATGCAATTATGACGGTAGAAATTAATAATGTAGGTACGCTTGTCTAAGGTAAGGCTGAAGGTAAAGTACATAGTATTGTCGGTAGAACCGAGTGAAATTTTCTGCTTTCGATTTTGCGAAGGTCCACAGAAACTGGCAGATTAGTGGTTGAACCGGTAAACACACGTCTCATCGGTCGTGATCCCAGTACAAGAGAAAATCTCCAGCAATACCAGATACAGATTTTAGAGTGGAAGAAAACCTCAGTATCACCGTGGTGAAAGACTACCATTAAGAATTGAAACATTGCTTGAAATGGCATCATCTGAATAGTCAGACTTCCGAACCTTCCTCTTCCTATTCCTTCCCACTACCTTCAGCCTCACAACATATTACAGTTGGGGATGCCACAGTCTCACTGGCTCTAAACGGTTAGGAACTGTTAAGATTCTCGTGCGGTTTTTAACATTTAAAAAAATAATCAAATTAAACTTCAACGTTTTACGTGAGAGTTGTCAACTGTAAGACTCTGAGTAACACGTTAAAAGATAATAAAAATTGTATTTGGTGAGCATTTTCTACAATGATAATATTACACTAGCTTTAGTAATTGATATTTGTATAAAATCACTGAAACTTGCATGAAGACGAAATATACCATTTATGATTAGACACGTTTTTCATGTTACGTTTTAGCGATTATACTGAGCATGAAAAAAATTTTAAAGTAGGTAAGCATTTAATGCGAGAAAAATACTTTCTTTATTTACATTTTTATTTAGAGTATTATCTTCCGAGAAAAATATTTCGTAAACATAAATAACCTAAAATAAAACTAGAATAATTACAAATACTAATTTCGGTTGTGCCTCTGTTTGTAACTCCAGTTCAATGAACTATAGAACTTAGATTTGCTTTGAGTTTATTTCAAAATTGAAACTGATTTTGTGAACAATTCAGACAAGCCATAAAGTAGATAACAAAAATACATTATTTCATAATTACTTAATAAATATAGAAATCCTACAATTATAATATCCCGTGATTGTTACGGGTCTGCGTTAGTATTCATAATAACAGCGTCACTACAAATATTAGGTACCACCCTAAAATAAAATAGTTGAAATATTGAAAACGCCGATCTCTCAAGATTGAAAAAGATATTGAACGAACCAACATACGAGTAGTATTTAAATTGAATAAATTTGGCCTATGAATTGTCCGATTTTTTTTTACAGTGAAGGAATAACACAAAGCTGCGCATTGACGTTTCGAGCTAATTAATGATGGTTGCGTTGACCTAGAAATCACAGACAAAAAAAATCTATTCAAATTTAAGACGCCACTGAAGATTGTAGAACTTTTGCAATTACAGGCAAACCAACAATGTTTTGCCTTAGTTAAGATACAATAAAGTCTCATCATTAATTTATTGGGCATCAACACAATGGAATTATTCAACATAAAATTATCACTCTTATTTACGAGTAGGTTGACAGTACAGTAGCTACTTTAACTGCTAATTTATTTATTGTCTTGTGAATTGTCTTGTGAATGCGTTAAAATTCCCATAAACAATCAATTTAAAACGATCACGGAGCCGGCATTCTGTCACAACTCTAAATAAAAACTTCATGCTAAATTACTCATTGTTATTTTCGTGTGCCTTTTGTAGCCAACATAAACATCTTGACAATGTAGATGCATTGCGTCATGTTATGATAAATTTGTTTATGATTGAATTTAACAAGCGAGAGGTATCCTTAAAATATTCGAAGCCATTATTCCAGTATAAGATAAAGATATGGATGTCAGTAGTCATTATCATTATACAAATAAATAAGAATAAATAAATTATTATACAAATAAATAAGATCCCTAAAGTACTTCGTACAAGTAAAAGCTGAATGTACAAATGAAGTCTAATTGTGATAATCTTCAAACCAA
Organism: Limnephilus auricula; assembly: GCA_951813805.1. Classification (NCBI taxonomy): domain Eukaryota; kingdom Metazoa; phylum Arthropoda; class Insecta; order Trichoptera; family Limnephilidae; genus Limnephilus; species Limnephilus auricula. Next base: position 16,513,069 of record OX638388.1, on the reverse strand, counting down.
CGTTAAAATAAGCTCATTGATACAAAGAATACAAAAAGGCAAATAATATGATAGTGAGAGGGAAGGTATTTTTAATACAACCGTATTGAGTATAGTTTCTTGGGATACTTGCATAATTAGATGCCACATTTTTCATATATCGCACATCCCATAGAAAAGTATCATAAATCAAAGTTTTCTATTTTTCGTTTTATCTATGAAAAGTAAAGTTATTGTGATTATCTAAGCTCCGCGAAAACCATAATTAAGTGTTTTCACTCCATCACTGTAAGCTAGTATCTCTTTTCGAGGGAACCGCCTGCTTATAATTCATTAATTAGTTTTCGCTCTTCTGTAAATTTTTTTTTGACTTACAACACTTTTCTACGGGATGTGCGATATGTATTTAGTATTCACTGTATTCAGTATCGCCGATGGATTATCGAAAACTGTCTCAAAAGCTTAATATAATTAGATATGTAATGTTTTAGTTACAGTATAACTTGAGAAGCAGCTGCGCTTATATGTCAATAATATACGTTTACGAGTGTCATTTACAAGCAGTGACTTTCTCGAGTATCGTCTCTTTCGAAGATATAGTATTAAAATAAACGTAGAAATTTAATTTATTATTAATAAAACGATACCTGAATATACGATTAAACATGAATTATGTTTATTTAAGTATCATATTTAACTTCTCTGTGTTATTAAGTATTTGGAATGTAAAGCCGCTGTCAATGTTACTTTAGTTTATGATGTGACAGTTGAGTTTTTATGAAATAATTATTAAAATCAAAATAATATGTAAAAAAGGTCTGGTAAAATTGTACTAACGGAGGTCTGATTAGTGATAAGGTAATAAATTATTCAAAAGGGCAGAAAATAGACTAAACTGTGTTAACGTTTTTCATACGATCGGTGATTCTAAACAAAGTCAATCTCGTTGATAAAGATAATTATGAAGTTGACTTGCAATTGCAAACCAATTGCATAAATTTGCTCACCAGTTATTAACTGTCAATCAAAACGAATGATAACGCTACCTACGATTTCATCATCACGTTACGTTGAGTTCTACGTCGTGAAAATAGCGCGTGAGAAGTGTGGATAATAATTTATTATTTCAGAAAGTAACGCACATTTTCCTTACAAGCAATAATAGATTAATTGAAAATGGACAAATATCATCATAAATTGCCTACAAAATTTACGTAAAATAAATTGAAAATTAACAATGTTGGTCAAAGTTCAAATCCCAACGAGCGCAAGTAAATTTAATTTGATTGATTCATGTTATGTCACAATTTAATGGTTTAAAATAATATAAGATATATTTGCGGCAAGCTCCAGAGTAGAATAAACTCTCAGTATCGCCCTTGTATAAAACCACCATTCATAATTGAAACGTTGCTTGAAATGGAATTCCATTTGAGCTAATGAGCCGTGTTTGGTTACCATATCTGAGTGGTCAGGTACTCTATTTCTCTTTCCCATCACTCTCCTTTCCCACTTCTATCAGCCTCACAACGACCCCAAATGGGGAGCGTTTTCACAAAGATAAATATTTACCCAAACGGTTTATTTTTATTTTTATTCTCTGCACAGGGTGATAAGCGACGTAATTACTTAACTTTAAAAAAAAAAACTTACGTTTGACCAGTGATTCTGGCATTATTTGGAGTAAATAACTGGGCAGTAGGTATCCCATTCTTCGTGAAAACACTCAATCTGAGATGCCAGAGTCTCATTAACTCCGGGCGGTTAAGAGTTGGGACGTTTTCTTAAAAGTTCAGATGTTCCCTGTATTCTAGGAGGGTTGCCAAATACTTAAAAGTGAAGAAAATGCCTTCATATAAAAATTTCACCTTTTCCAAAAGACCACTAAAGTTAGGCGACTCTCAAAAGTTTGTGGTTTTCAAAAGTGGGTCGCGGTACTACGAAGTTTGGGAACCCCCCGCATAGATAATGCTGCTTCTCAAAGTAAAATAAGAGATGAAAAGATACAGTAGTACTCCTTTAAGATTCATGTTTTACGTGGTCAAAATCTAATAAAAAGATTGTGGAGTACCAACTTAATCATGATTAGGAATACCAAAATGCCTTTCCGTCGACGCATTTGTGGTTATATACATAAACTCAAAGTCTTGTGAGAAGATCCATACTACAATGATTCACGCGATAATCGTATATATATAGATGTTCGTATGATCATTCTTATTAACCGCAATAAACTGTTACGCCGAAATAGGTTATGAATTTCGAGAAATTTATTCGAACAAGGTTGTAAAGAAGTTTCCTTCCGTTTTTCAGCATGTTCAGATATCGTCATGAAAATGACGCATAAAACAATGATCATAATATATGTATTACTATCGTTTAAATATTTGTTATTTTCTTCATGGCTTGTAGATATTTCTCTATGTACCTATTGTATGATGTTCACTGAAGATATTTCGATCAATAAGAATTTTTCGGAATGGAGTAGATAAATGAAACATTTTTATAATCGATCAATCAATTTTAAACACTGATATTATCGAATGTTTTGCGACATAATCGCTTTTAAAAATACGATGCCTTTAAATTTACTTGACTCAGGCGGCTCCCTAATGGGCCGGTAAGGAATCGACATAAACCGGGTGCAACCAAAATGCGTGTAAATTTCACGAGATATTTCTGCATCATGCAAGATTTCTGTTTTACCGTCCCGCATTTTGCGATATACGAGTATTTCAACGTTATGTCAAGTGACTAAAGTGACGAAGAGATTATAGAATTTTACATTTACATAATTTATGTCCTCACAATGCTTTTGTGATATTATTAATATGCCTAATTAATAAATTCGTAAGAATGTTTTAAATGCATTTTTTTCTAAAAGAATCTACAATATAAAAATTAATATTTATTTGTTTGTTTGTTCGTACCTTATGCGTGGCCATACCGTTTATCCGATTGCGATGAAACTTTGGGAATATGATGTGCGCATACCCGGGATGGTTATGGGATAGTGAGCTCTGGCGTTATTAAATTATATCCTACACTATTATGTGTACGTGTGCGTACGTGTACGGGCGCCAATAGAAATATATGGAACGGAGCGCTCTCGGTTCCTCGCACTCGATTTATGTCGATTCGATACCAACCCATGAGGAGCCTAAAATACCTCAGAATATTTTTTTTTTTTTTAAAGAAAAACAAACATTTCCGGGTTAAGAATAACCTGACAATGTTCAGTAAGCGGAAAATGTTGAATATCGATATTTTTAAAAGGCTTCAAATAAATTATACGAATTTTCAAATCAGTTTTTAAGAATCGATTATTCAATTGAATGAATCAAAATGAAATTGCAATAAAAAAAAATTAATTTATAATTTTAGTTACGAATTGTGACTAAAGAATTTTAATCGATGATTTTTAGTTCCGAAACGTTACTAATGAAATTCAATCGATTTTTATATTAGAAATTATCATTTCGAAATGGATAACTCAGTTATGACCATCGATAGGATGCTGGTATTATTTACAGAGTATACAGAAATTTGCAAATAGCACCAAACCTAGGCAAGTATTAGTACATCATTATATTATGACGTTTACCACATTACTCAGCAAACCGCGCAAAGCAAATAACACTGAAGAGATAATCCAAAGAAATGAGATCTACATAATATAATATCTACCGATTACAAAGAAAAACTGATATAGCCAGTTTGCATAAGACCATTCGAATCCCAGACCCCGGAGAGGCCAATGAGATTGGTGATCTGTTCAAGAAAGAATTTCGATGTTTAAAATGCACCAATGTCTCCAGAAGTAAGGAAGAATTTAGCTTACTTTAGGCACAGTGACACGCTCACGATACATTACTATTGGTTATCCTTCAGTGGCAAACAATAATACCTTGATACCTCGAACATCAAGATCTCTTGATACCGCCGAGATATTAAATTCCACGGATGAATTGTTTGTTGGGTGTCCACAGTTCACGCCAATCGCCTGCTGGAATCACAGATATGTCATTTACAGTTTGTCCAGTCATCTGGAAATCTGGATATTCGCAGTAACGGACTTGTGGCATGTGACAATCACCTCCCTCCTTGCCCACGGCAATTGTATTTTTAATGGAAGGGATATCTCGTGTTTCCAACGATCATATTGAATTTCTACATGTAGAGATTGGTTGTAAGATACGAAGAAGAAGAAATGACATAGATAATATCCATATCTATACACAACCATCGAGTTAGCAAGATAATGTAAAATCATGAATGATGAATGATGGGTAAATTAAACATGATTCTAATTTTATTTATTATTTCAGAGAACCTATTACCAAAAAGGCAAAACTGAACCTAGACGATGTAAATTTGATTTGAAAAAATTGTATAAAATAGTAAAATTGTATTTTACTAAAAAGCGCACGCATTTTAACGAGTTGTTTAAATTTTTTGAATAAATAATTTCAAACGAACAAGCACTGGGTTTGAATTGATGGTAATACCGAAAACAAAACACAAATTCAGCTAAATTTTTCGTGACCATTTTGCAAATACAAAAAACCCTCTTACAACAAAGGTCTTGAAAAAAAATAACATTATATTTATTATTTCATTTCATAAACAAACTAATAGAAAATTAATGCATAAAAAATTGACTAGGTGTTCTAGGGCATTTTGAACCATTGTTGATAAAGAGCGATAAATTCAATGAAGCAGTGGTTTAATAACACCTAATTCATAAAACCACAAACGATGCAATCGTTGCAAGTGTTCCATTTAAAAAAACCAACTCCGGGATCCCCCAGGGATCAAATTTAGGACCCCTCCTCTTTCTTTTATTCATTAATGATATAGGCAAGACCATTAACCGCTCAAAATATCTCCTCTTCGCTGATGATATCAAACTTTTCAGAGCTATTAAAAGTTACATAGATTCCATTATTCTACAGAATGATCTTGATTCTCTTGTCAAATGGTCGGAACTGAACAAATTACCCTTCAGCATCCATAAATGCAATGTCGTTACATTTACAAGATCCAAAAATACATTTCTATTCCCCTACCAGATTAATAAAAATATATTAACACGGAAAAATGAGATTAGAGACCTTGGCGTGATTTTTGAAGCAAATCTCTCTTTCAAATCCCACATATTTGACATTTTTTTTTTTTTTATTTATTGATACAATATTTTTACATTTAATAGTAAAATTCAATAATGTTGGCCTCACTAGGTGGTTTACCCGTGCTGAGGCCTCCATTTTATCTACAATTTAATTTTTACACAGTACATTTAAAAATATATGAAAAACATAAGATGATAAATTAAATTTAAAAAACAGAGATTTGAAATTAAATTAAAATTAAAAATAAATAATAGATATTATATAAGGTTTAAAATAGGTATATTTATATTATGTGTGTTTGTGGGTGATTGTGTTTTATATTGGTTTTGTGTGTTACTTTATGTTTTATTATTTTATGCTATGAGATTTTGGTAATATTGTCTTTTTTGTTCTTTAATCCATTTTGTAATTTTGTGTCGGAATTTATTTTTGTTTTCCTCAATTCTATTTTCGAGTGTTAGACTGTTGAATGCTTTTATAGCGTGATATTGGTAGTGTCTTTGTCCAAAGCTTGTATTTACCGTCGGAGTTTTTATGTTTTCTTTGTACGCTTGTCTAACTGGTCTGTTAGTGATATTTTGTGTTTGTTGAAATTTGTTTTTTTGGTCAAAAATGTAGTTAAGTAGTGTTTTAACGTATAATTGGCGTATGTCTAGTACGTCACAACAATTGAATATTTGGTCTGTATCAGTAAGTCTATGTTTTTTAAGTATTACCTTTAAGATCGCTTTCTGCGCAATTTCTATGTGTTCGATAGCTGAATTTGTTGCTCCTCCCCAAACAATTATTCCATATTCTATTATTGATTGACAGAGTGCAAAATATATTGTTTTCATTTGTTTTATTTTGTATATATTTCTTATGTTAAGGAAAATATGTATTGTTTTGAGGAGTTTATTTGTGATTTGTTTGATGTGATGTGTCCATCTAAGGTTATGGTCAATTACAATTCCTAGATACTTTATTTGTTCTTTTTTTTCTAGAGGAGGGCAATCACAGTTATTGGTGTTTGAACATTCGTGTATTTTTATGGTGTTTGTGTTATTTTTTGGCTGTCCCGTGCTATTTATACTGTACGTTGTATATTTTGTTTTCGATATGTTTAATGTAAGTATGTTTGAGTCTAGCCATGTTTTTACTTGCATGATTCCTAAATTCGCTATGTTAAATACATTTTTCCAATCCTTAGATTTAAAGAGTAAAACTGTGTCGTCGGCATAACTAACTATTTCACCGTCTATTTCCATGCTGCAAAGTTCATTTATATAAATAGTGAAGAGAACGGGCCCTAGTATGCTTCCTTGTGGAACTCCATATGTGATCGGCAGTGGTTTGCTAGTATGGTTGTTAATTTTGACTTGTTGTGTTCTATTACTCATATAACTTTTTAATAGTTGGAGTTCCTTGCCTTTGATGCCCATGTTTTCTAATTTTTTAAAAAGTGTTTGGTGGCAGATTGAGTCAAAAGCTTTAGCTAAATCTAGATATATCGCTATGCATTTATACCCTTGATCTAAGTTGCTATGTATATAATCTATTGTACGCGCCAAAGCTTCTTTTGTGCCTATTTTTTCTCTAAATCCATATTGTTTATCCGAGATTAATTTGTTTTCTTCCAGGTATTTTATAATTTGGTTTTTTACTACTCTTTCGAAAATCTTTGAAAGCGAGTTTAACAATGTGATTGGTCTGTAGTTAGTTATTTCCATTTTGTCTCCAGATTTATAAATAGGGATCACTAGTCCTTTTTTAAGAGTACTAGGAAAGCAGGAGTGTGTTATACTAAGGTTGATTAAGTGTGTTACGGGTTTTAAAATTTCGTTTTTTATTACCTTAATGCAATCCGTTGTTATCTCATCTAATCCCGGAGCAATTCGGTTTTTTAATGTGTTTATTATTTTGTCAATTTCCTCTTCCGAAGTTGTTTTTATTTTAAATCTGTGTTGTGACGGTTGCGTATTTATGTTTGTTTGTGTTAGTGTGTTTGTGTTAAGAATTTTACGGTTCGCTAAAACTTTTCCTATACTTGCGAAGAAGTTATTCACATGATTTGCTATAGTTTCTTTATTTTTATTGGTATCTATTTTTTTTGAGTTAATGTTTAGATGTTCGATTGTATTTTTCTGTTTGAATTTTTGTGTGTACGTAACTTCTTTTAATATTTTCCACATTTCCTTTGGGTTATTGTTTTCTTTTTTTTCAAGTTTTTCTCGATAGTACAACTCCTTAGCTACTCTAATAATTTTCGTGCAGATGTTTCTATATCTTTTATAGTAATTAAGTTGTGTTATGTCGTACGGCGTATGTTTAATTTGTTTGTGAATTTTGTCTCGTTTACGAATACAGTTTAATATTCCCTGTGTTATCCATAATTTAATTTTTTTAGTTTTGTGTGTAAGTTTTACTTGTTTTAGATTAGTGTTATTATTTATTTCTTGCGCTAACATTGTTGTAAATTTATCCCAGGCCTCTTCGACATTCTCTATTCGGTATACTGTACTCCAGTCCATTTTTTTGAGTTTTTCTTTTAAGTTTGTGTAGTCAATTATTTTTTTTGTGATTATTTTATGTTGGATAGGTTTTGTGTTTTCGGTATCAATTGCTATCATATTCATGTAGTGATCTGTAATAGTGCTTTCAAGTACTACGGTTTTGGTCTTTAGTTTTGTTTTGATCATTATATGATCTATACAACTTTTTGTGTTTTGTGTGACTCGTGTCGGAACATTTATCGTTGGTTCCAGTCCATGCTGTGCTAGTATTGTAAGGTATTCTAAGTTTTGTGGGTGTCCGTTTTGTAGAGTGTTTATGTTTAAGTCTCCAATGATGATGATATTTTTGTTTTTGTTGAGATCATTTAATGTATTGTTAAGTGCAGTTAGAAAATTTGTAATGTTGTTTTTGGATGGAGATCTGTACATTGCAAGAATACACGTTTCTTTTTCACATGTTATTTGTATGCAGTTGGAGTCTATGATATGTATTTCTTGGACGATTGTGTTTATTTTATCATTGATGTATATCACTATACCATCATTTTGATTTTTGTGATTCTTTGTATGGTGTGTGTTATAGTTTTCGATTGTTTTTGGTATATATTTTTCATTCAACCAGCATTCTGTCAGCACAATTATATCAAAATTATTATCAAGCTGTTGTAGGTATATAGTAAATTCATCAAAATTTTTATTAATCGATCTAATGTTTTGGTGTAGTATTTTCACTTTATTTTTTTCTTTTGTGATATTGGTCCATATGTTAATATCGTTTGTAGTTATACAGTGGTGTTGGTTGTCTGAGTCTATATATTCCATGTAATCAGCCATGTTGGTGAGTATTTGTGTAAGTATATAATATAAGTATTAAAATATTTAAAATTAAATTGAGTAAATGAACATATATAAATTTAGGGAATAAAAATAATATAGATCCAAAGGATTAATAATTTGGATAAAAGTTGTCAGTACTAAAGAATCTAAAGTTACTATAATAATTAAAAGAATTATGAATAATGCAATGACAAAACGTGTCAGGCGAATTGGAAGAATTAAAAAATAAAAATAATTTGCGATAGATAAGTTAATAATAAGCATAAGAATATTCAAAATTAATAGATAGATTATATGTTTTATAACAAGTAAAATAATTGTATTAAATATGAGAATTAATTGGGACGTAGAAATTGAAAATTTTACATGTTTTGCATAATTAGAGTGATTGGAAGGATTATAATAAGACATTAAAATTTTAAGGATGAAATTGATTGAAATAAGTGAAGGTAATGAATTGATTAGGAGAGTTACAAAAATAATGTTAAAATAATTAAAATAATTTTGATAATAAAAACATTTCGAACAAATAGTGTAAATAAAATAGTTTAATGTAATTGTGGAAATAAGATTTATAAAAGAATTACCTAAATTAATTAATAAAAAATTTAAAAAAATATATAGCATCGATTGGAGTAAGTTTGGATAATTAAAACATTTAGAAAAGTAATTTTTGTTGGTAAAATAGTGTATATAATTTGTATAACAAAAACATTTAGAACAGTAAATTTTTTTGGTAAAATAATTAAAATAATTTTCGTAATAAATACAAGTAGAATAATAATATTTGAATATAAAATACTTTGTATAATAAGAACATTTATAAAAATTAGTGTAAATAAAATCATTAAAAATAATTAAAGAAATGATAATTTTAAGGGAATTACATAATTGCAAAACTATAAGAATTAAAATTAAATCTAGTAAATGAATATAGATAAGTATAGAAAATATAAATAAATTATCAATATGATTTACAATTTGAATTAAATGTAATATGTAAATTGAATAAGCTTTGCTAAATGAACAAAGTAAATTCTTTTTATTGAATAAAATTAATATGTTTATTAAAAAAATCACTTGATTTGTAATAATTTGACGTAGTATACAGTGCGCAATTTTTAAAGTGATAGCAATAATTATATGGGTTACGTGATTTTTATAATGAAGTAAATGTGTTGTTTGAATAATTTTAAGGATATTAATCAATATTGAGAGTGTTAAATAAATTAGAAAAATAAGGTACTTGAAAGAATAATAATAGGTTAATAAATAATGTAAAAAAAATACTGTTTGTGGTATAAATTTTCTTATAAATAAGAACTTCCTAAGGTTTGTTATAACATCCATTTTTAGATAGCAAGTTTAACGACAGTTTGGCACTCGCAACCATCGGTTGAAACTATTTTTAGGTAATAATTATAGTACGTACTGACTTCTTATATAGCTGACAGCCGAAGGTGCGAGTTGCCGTATACCGTCTAGATAAGTTTAGATAGATCATCCGAATGCTTGATAAAAATTATTTTTTCATTCGGTGATTTACGAATTAGTATTCTATTCTCTTTAAACCAGACAAACATGTAATTAGTTTCTTTTGTTGATTGTCTCCCGCGCCAACAAAATGCTTGGATTTGTTCTTCGTAATGCGAGATCATTTACTAATGGAATTGCAATACGTCAAACATATGAAGCGCTTGTTCGTAGCATCCTGGAATATAGTTCCATTATTTGGGCCCCTTCTGAACAAAACCATATCCTAGAAATAGAAAAAGTTCAAAAAAGATTTTTGCGTTACCTGTATATGAGGGAATATACGTACTATCCATTCCTTTATCCATCCTTGTTCTTAACAGGGATGCTCGATTTCAACACCTTAGAAGCCCGCAGAAAAATATTTTTAGGTAAACACTTTTTTAAGCTAATCTCTGGTATCATACTCAATCCGCCTATATTAAAAGAGGTTAATTTTTACGTCCCTAACAAGTATACTCGTGGTAAATCCCATGCACTTTTTTATGCTCCGAAAGTGAGGACTTCTACATATCAGAACGCGCCAATAAACAGAGCGACTCAACTGCTTAACGATTCTGCATTGACCATCGACATTTTCAATGTCACTTACAGACAGTTCAGCAACTATCTTTTAGCAAATGTCACTAAGTAGTAAAACTGCCCTTGTGTACTTTGTAATTTATAATCTTCTCTATGATATATATTGGTGTATAACTGTTTTATAGAGAACATGAAAAAATAAATAAATAAATTTAACTTGAAGGAAGAAATAACCTAACAAAATCACGATGAATAATAATTATCATAGCATAAACAGCGGAAGTGCACACACACCAACACACATATCTACTGTAAATATTATTACAATCGGGAGGAATTCAAAAATATACATTCCCGTCATTCTTATTCAGTGGCGACCCACAAAAGATTAAAATGAAAATCACGGTAAAAACTGCTGATAGGACAGGACACTGATATAGCCAAGATGATCGAATATATTTACCAAACAAAAATTTTACATGATGGGTGTTTACCAAATATTTGCTCGTGTTCTTTTCACATTATAATAGCAAAATATACGTTTTGCTAAAAAAAATTAAGCTACAACATTTTTTCGATTATGTTGGCGTAAACCTTTGGTATTTAGATAAATTTCTACAACAATTCTAAAATAGATTTTATATAATTTTAGTGATACTTATATTGTGATAACGTAGTGTCTAATTAAAAGAAAACAGACTAACTCAATTGTAAAACAGCGAATTCAAAAGTAGCGATTGTCTGTGCGGGATCAAAGAAACAGCTGTTATAGGCGTTGCTAATTGGCTGACCTTTTATACAGGGCATTTGATTCACCTGTGATAACATAATATTTCATTCGTTATTAATATTATCATTACGGTATTCGAATACAACGCAAACAGTGTAGTATTTTTGAACAGCTACGCGTTACATTATTTCCCCCAACGAAGTAAAACTTTAAAAAAAAATCAATGATAGGTCACTAACCCTTCCCGAGTTGACAATTTATTATAGCATGATCCTTTCAATACAATAAATTTGCATAAGTACTTAATCCCCATCAATTTAAGTACATACTGTATGCAAATGCATTCTGAATAGTTATCATTTTTTGAGATCTAGTGACGCCGCTGAAATGCTCTTTAAGCCCTGTTCAGACACAACTATAAACCGCGAGCAGCTATCTGTTGAACTGCGAGCGCTTATATTTTGTACCGTTCACACGACGCTATCAAATATTTCTTCCTATGGTAGGAGAGGGGGTCAGATGAAGCTCGATAACTGCCGCGAGATACCATTCCTTTGTAGATTTTGTACTAGATCTGAGAATTTGACAGCTGACATTCGCACGTTTTAATAAAAATGACCCCTCTCCTATTTTCGGCGGGAGAGGGGGGCGCTTATCTGTTTGTATATCGCCTCAGGAGCGGTTACGGCGTAAGATGTGCATTGTCTATGGTTGATCTGCGCATAAAGTGCTTAGGTGTGAACGGTCTGAAGGGATTGTATGGAGAGCGATATTTGGCGTGCTATGATCTTAGATAGTTTATAGCTGTGTCTGAACAGGGCTTTAAAGTGTTATTTTTTCATAGAGAGGTGAAAATTTTGAGACGTGGCAATAAAAATTAAACACAGTAGCTTTATTTTAACAGCACTAATACTTTTAATACTGGAGATATCGACCAGGATTCGCCTATACCCAGCTATTGCAACTTGTAACAATGTCAAAGGACGAGTCAAAGCACAACGGAAATATCAGGGATACACTTATTTCAAATAGCGCTTATGAAGTTTGGGTATAATCTGAAGCTGATCAACGCAAAACACTTTTGGCCGTGAAAATCTAAAAACGTATCCAACGCAAAACATATTCGAAAATAGCGGTGTTCTGGTGTTAAAAGAATGTTTGGAGTAGGCATTTCACTACATCTAAGTAAAATATTTAGTAACTACTTGTCAAGCATGGCTGTAAGAAATTTACCGTTAGCGTTACTCAGCGGTGGTAAAACACAATATGCGGTACTTCAACGTAATGGTTTACCTATTTAATTAGCGTTGTTTAAAGATCATGCACATTCTTTGTATAACATAGAATAGGTACTCGAAAAAAACACGAAAAGGGAACATAAAAAAATTTAACAAGCCCCCTCCGATTTCTGTTCTGTTGAAATCCGAAAACTTCCTTCACCGACGATTAATTTTGATATACCTGCCTAATTAAAAATTTAATTTTACGGAAATGCAATTCGATGCCAATAAATTTTATGATCTTGGTATTTTCGATAAATGTGGAAGTAATATAACAACGTGTTGCGCAACGAGATACTTGCAAAACAAGCGCGGAAAGACAAAATACATTCATCTCGTAATATCGCCACTGACACATCTATGGCAAGAAGTGAGTTACCCACTAACTTGCTGTTCTGATATCTGCATTAACAAATCGGAAAAAAATGTTTATGGGAAACTATTCGTACAATGAGAAAGAAAATAATTACGGGTTTGATTGTCGGAAAAATAAGAGAGAATAAACGATAGAAAATACCAACTTTATTTGATCACATATCTACGGCATAAATCCCTCCAATTCTAGTAGGTATTTATTTTTTTAAAGCACTCAAGTACAAGTTATTTTATTGTTTTATGTATACCGTACATAGGCGTCAATGTCCTTATGGCATCCCAATTTTGGCGAATTACGCGAGTCTGGAGGGAAACGAGAAGAAGAAAAGACAAGGGGGAAAACAAGAAGTACCCTCCTGAATATTCAAAATGACCATAGATTGAAGATTCTGGATGAATCTGTATGTATTTTTGGACAGTTAAAAAGAATACGCCAAATGCTTCTAATGAAAATGATGAAAACAGCTGCGTTGGCCTAGAAATTTTAGGCCGAAAATGCTGCTTAAGGCAAAGCTTAAAGTGAAATCTCTATTTTAAATTAATCTTTATTACGAAACAATTTACATTATAAAAACCAAAATATGCTTTGTATAAATTGAAGGTTTTCCTTTCGTTTCGCTCGAGTATATAGATTTAAAATAAAATTGTTAATTAATAAAAATATAAGCATATAAGGTACTAAAACGTATAATTTTTCCATTAGAAATGTATGAAGGTACACAAGATAAACTTTAAAGAAAATATTATCTATATTATAGCTAAGGTTTTCTGTTAAAAATCCCCTTGTTTCTTTCTTTAAAAATTATTCACAAAAAATTATTAAAAATCACTTTTGCGCTAAAATTTAATGTTTTTAGACTCAATTTGCCAAGCGAAATTTACATCTATTTCTATGCCAGAGCACACACAACCTTCACCTTTTTATAGTGTGCTAAACAAAAATATTGGAGTAATCTTTTCAAAGTTTTTATTTAATCCATATGAATTTATCGTATTAAACTATAAACACACATAATTATTTACATTGAGGTATATCTTTATTGTAATACCTACATCCTAATAAAAACTACAAAACAGTGGACGTATAAACATGTGGGGCTTGTTACAAAACAAAGAATTTAATTTCATTAAGCAATCAAACAAACATCATCTTAATCAACTCCAGACAATGGGCACATTTCACACATGCTGTTGTCTCTGGATGAATGAAACTGCGTGATGCAATCCTATCGCATTGCAAATTGCAGGCGGTGTTTTATTTATATTACCCACTGAATAGCAAATTCCTACAACTGTGATCTGTAGACACAGAAAACTGAAGTCGCCAGAATTAACGAAGAAAGAATGTGAATAGGTGGGTTTATGACGCGAATGTCATTGGTAGAAGAAGTCGGGACCGCCCGAGGAAGACATGGCACGATCAACTGAATCAAATACTTTAATCGAATCGTGTCAAGGTCAGAATAACAAAAGTGTATCTACATATGATACGATCTATGAATGTGAATGAAGCAAGGAGTGTGCGCCAAGACAAGTTGTGCAGCATCCTCCCTGCCTACACGGAGAAAAAAGTTATTCGAAAAAACGATAATTTGCTGAACATCTTACGAACAAATTAACAGGGTTTCTACGTTTATTGGCGGGAACATGTAAGAATAAACATTGAAACACTGTTAATTTGTTCGTAAGAACTTCAGTCCCGTTTTTAACCGTTTTTACTATGAAAATGATCGTTTTTTCGAATAAAATCTTTCTCCGTGTAGAAATGACATGCATTTTTATACGACCTTTCGATGTTTCACAGGCCCAATGAAACAGTAATCCGCTCGAGAAATAAATTCGACATTTGAATTTTTTTTCAATATCAGCAAATTGAGGAAAAATCGAACATACTTCGGGCCCACAGACACGCCTGCACTTCTATCAGTTTCTATAATTTTTAAATTATTTATGCCCTGCAGTGAGCAGTTAGCAGTCAGCTAGCAGTGAGCTGCGGCAGCGGTTGTCGCAAGTTATGAAATAAAGCAGGCGGGCGCTATGGCAAGGGCATTGGGAACATTTAATATTACAGTGAACAGGTTACCCAATAGAATAGGTCCTATAAAATGTGTACGAGGTGTTTTCAACACCACAACATATTATTATATATTATGTGTCATGTAACATTTCGCATGCATTTACAAGATTGAGATTACTATAAATACACGTTTGAAACTCGTAAACAACACAGAGAGAAATACTCTTAAATATTATCATAGAAAAAGCCACCACGCCTTTTTTATAATTATCAACTCCTTTCACAGGTGGTACACTATATTTGGGGATGCTGTAAGGAAGGATTTTGTAAGGATGGAGAACGGAGTGTAGAGTTCAATTTTAGTGGATGGAGATACATGTTGTAGGAAGGAAGAAAAACAGAAGTCACAACTATGTATCTATGTTTATTTTATAACCGGTCACCTTATTTTAAATATAATGATTAATTACTAAGCACCAATTGGCGTGAATCAATCGGCAAGAAAACTTTCGCAAATGTTTCTGACGAAAATTTCTGGGTCAACACTTTTTTTTCATACATCGTCTTTTTAGCTTTAAAGAAAATTAATGAAACCGTTATATATATATGTATAATAAAACATATTTCTTAATTGTTCAACAAGAAAAAAGGATCGTAAAATAATCATGAAATAAATAATACTCAGTGTTCTTATCATTCTTGCTTTATTTTTCATACCAAGAGTCAATTAACCGTATCAAATACACAAATATAGCAAATCAACATTTCTACACCTTCTATTCCATGTTAGATTATTGAAACCCGCACTTGTACAAAATCACGTGGGAATATAACTTCCTTTATCGTGTTGAATTGCACACGATTGCAGAGAGAAATAATTTATCAGAGTAATAAAATAATTAATCGAATTGACATTGCCGCAGATATATGCATCCTACGGAATTAATCTTAAAGCGTTTAATTGAGACTAATCATAAATCATGACTTATTACTTATTAGATAGATAAGTCGTCTATTTATATCTTACTGTTCAGCAATAATGGGTAAACTTTAAAACAAGCTATGTTCAGACTGGAACACTTTCGATACCAGTGAAATGTCATTACCGGTGCCATCGTTATTATTATTTATGTATATGTGTGAGAAGGCTGCATCTACAGGTAATATGCGCGGCGTTAACACTTGGACTATATGGTAAATTAATAGTCACGGCCAGTGGCGGTCCCTTCCTCAGTGCATTTGTGCACTGCACTGCTGCAAATTCAATGTAACATTAGATATATAACCGTAATAGAAAAAAATATATAATAGCACAGTATTACCGAGAAAATATGTGCGCCAAACATCGATCAACCCGTGAAAGATTCCCGCCATATTGGCAATCCGTACTAGACATTCACGCATCCTACTGCCGCCGTGCATATTCCAATATGCCGAAGATGACGTCACAAATCGCGTTCCCACTGTGGGCATTGTCCTAAGCATCTCCTAACCGTGAAATAACTGAGACAGTACACCGTCCTATGGGACGAGCGTGCATTCGCGGGACATGCGCAGAAGCATCCTTGACGTTGATACTAACGTTACACATGCGTTTTACCAAACGCTTGGAACGAATTAGTTAGGATTATCGGATTTGTAACTAATTAACAATGTTAGATGTTTTAGCGCTACTTGACAATGGGATCGGTTTATTTATGACAGTATGTATTTAGTATTGGCGGGAATGGTATATTTATAATATTGGGCAGCGCCCGGTTTTAATGAGTTATGTTTTGTAAAAAACAGTTAAAAATGAGTGGTGGGTAATCAAAATGCGATTGTTTTTGAAAACTAATGACCCGCCAAAACCATTGTTAAATATACCTATAACAAGTTTGTAAGGTTAAGGCAAAAACTGTGAAAAGGGTATCTAAAAAATAACTTTATTCGAAAGTATCAGGCTTTGTTGACGAGATCATTTGTGTTCTGTGTTTCTACAATTTTCGGAGTCGATGTATCGTGGAGTGAAGAATATTGCTTATTTTACTGAAAACATGGAAGTTACAGGTGTGCAGCTGCCTTTATCATTTTTTTTTACAATAGCTCCACGCTAGAGGCCCAGAAGAAAATAATTCTCCTTAGGGTCTTCTTTGGGGATGCTGTGTGGAGGGTTCTTTTTAGGAAATGAAAGAGAGGTTGTTTGGGAAGGAAAAGGGAATGAGGGGTGGGTAGGAACCTGGGATCAGTGTGTCCAGGAGTGGCGGACGAATAATTTCATCCCTTCCACTACGGTGCAAGGTGATGTTTCGAGAGAGCCCTGCTGGAGAAGTCAAAAGGCCTCCCTCAACCAGTCTCTCCTGATCTGGCCTGCCACGCAATTGATGGGCAGAAGACCCGGACAAACCTCACCTCATGAACCCGGGCACCCCTGCTAAGTCACCAAACGTAGCGAACGACTTAGGGTGACCTATGGCAGAGGTGTTGGTTATCCAATAAATAATTCCCCGGGCGGCGGTACCCATACCCGCTTACCAAATTGAAATTTACCTGTACATAGATACATGTTATCATTTTTTAAGTGAAATGCACTGCTTTCAAGTTAAGTCACGGGCCGCCTCTGGTCACGGCTATAGTCTGTCCTCTACCTCTCTACTACACCGACATCATAATAATAACATACAGCCACTATATAGTATGGCCGAGCGAGAGGAGAAATCAAGCGTTAGATTGAATTCAGCGAAATGACCATCTCAAATCTACGGTAAACAAACATCATGTAAAACTAATCCAAATACCATTGATTTATGAAAACATGTGATATTTTTATTGTTCTTATCCTCAATTAGGTAATTTTATAACCGATATCATGTTATATTTCATTTGGAATATGCAAATGTTATGTAAGAAAAGTTTTATTTTTTTATTATTTAATGTTCAATACAAAATGTTTCCTCCTTTCGTTCGTCACTTTTATAACTAATACCATATTTTTTTAATTGCTAAAGGAGGTTCAAAATAAGCATCGACTACAGAAAAAGGTAAAATGTAATAGCTACTGATTTGTACACTTTTTTTACAATCTGACACACAGGAAATTTATCACGATTCCAGAATACAGATTACATTTATGTTTTGTCGTCCACTTTAATAACATAGAATTATCTATAACCGATTTCTAGTTTAACAAAATTAACGAATACGGCAAAATGTCTAACAACTCCGCGAAAGCACTACATATGAACCTAAGAGTATGGATATATACGATAAGAGTATCCATACTCTTAGATATGAACTCACAACTGCCAAATGGATCGTCGACCACGGTGTTAGGTAATTTCTGACTTAAAGATATAACAAAAATTACATAAATTCGATAATTTACATAGGGAACTATCTAAGTCCCCGGCGTTGCCCGGGCTTTACGCAAAGTTTTTCGAAATGGGATGTAGACAATGACCACAGTCTTGTTTTTAAGGTCAAGTATGCAATATTTCGTCAATCTTGGAATAAAACGGTAGGTTTAGGTAAAAAAAAAATACCGCCCAGCCAACGCCCGCCATAGACACTCTTCTTTACGATATATAGATAGTTACACTATGTCCGAAGGGTATAAACAAAATTAAAGATACTAAATTCCTAATGTCATTTTGGTGGTACCTGTGTTAGAGATACGATGAACTTTCATAACCAGAAGTCCATAAAAATATTATGCAAATTACAGTTTAAAATATATGCGAAAGTGGAAATTATACCTAATTCCGAATCAATAGTCAGCTGATAAGAAATCAGAACGTGCGTTAAATAGAATTAGGTATATGTATATCTACGTGAGAACCAAACTTTACCAAAATTCATGAAAACACAATTTACGAATGTAAATCCATTATTAAATACAGGGTGTTGTGTTGTGCTACCTCCTTCTTTAGCCGACGTTTCGGACAGCGTTGCAGTGTCCATCAGGGCAGATCCGGCAGATCCGTCGATGTGATCGACATCGACGGACCTGCCGGATCTGCCCTGATGATGAACACTGCAACGCTGTCCGAAACGTCGGCTAAAGGAGGTAGCACAACACGGCATAACACCCCAAAAACAAACAACGAAAATGCTTTTGGCCGTGAAAATCTAAACATCTCTATTCTGGGGGGCGGGGGTTGAGAATTTCAGGTTGAATGAATTCTGTATTAGGACGTAAAAATCGCAAATACTTTGTGCATTGATATTTATAATAACTTCCATATTATTAAAAATGTATAGGTATATTCAACCTTCCGCGGACCCCTTGGATGATCCCAACTTGTGGACCCCCATTTTTTTATCACGCCAACGTAGACCCCATCGAGTCTCCCGTGGACCCCTGGGGGTCCCCCTGGACCACTTTGGGAATCACTGCTTTAATAGATTGAATTGAAAAGAAAATTCGTAACACTTTTCATGCAAATCGATTAATCGAAGAATTTTTATGTCTTATTTCAAGAAAGAATTGAGTAATCCAACGTTTATTTGAGTTCAGCTGAAAATATTATTATGAAAAAATTCATGCCAAATGGATAGACAGCTAGGATTTTTTTATATTAGCTTCACACAGGAGACTCTGAGGAAAACAATTTCCCTTAGGGCCAATGTCATCTTGGGGATGCTGTGTGGGGGGTTTAATTGAGGGAAAGAAAGGAGAGGGAGTTCTGGTAAGAAAAAAGGTATGAGGGTTGGGTAAGAATCTGTGGGTTAATGTGTCCACGAGTGACAGATGTACGAATCCCTTCCTCCCACTGCGGTACAACGCGATGTATCGGGAGAGTCCGGCTAGACAAACCTCCCCCATGAACCCGGGCATCCCTGCTAAGTCACCAAACGTAGCGGACCACTTAGGATGACGAACGAACCTACGATTATACTTTTTTATTCGTAAAGCTAATAAAATTTTAAAAACAAGACTTGAAAATGCTCACAATTACTTTTCGTTGGACAAACAAATTGAACAACGATGTTTGTGAAAGTAAAATAAATAAAATAATATGGTCGTTCATAAATCTATGTTTTAGCAGTGTTCAATTTATTGAGAGAAAAAATATTCAAAACACTCAACACAGATTAGTGCTATTTTATACTTTCTATGCCTATACTGTATTAACTGCATCGATCAATCATTTTAGAATAATTCTACACAATATATTCAATGCCTATTATTAGTAGGTACATAAACATGTCTATACATAATTCAATTATTTTGAACTTGGATGACTAGATTTTTACTGTCGTTCGCAATACGTCTAATTAAAACGGTAATTTAGCATAATATAATTGTAAACACACGTGTAACAAAGTACGCACTATTCTTATTAATATAAATCCCGTAATAAAGCATCTACGTTTGTATGGATCAGCAAAAACTCTAATGATGAACTTTGGCATCATGGAATCTGCACAATTTCACAGGGTAACGATATTTTCACCATAAGCTTTTAGAGTATAAATATAAGACAAGAGGCTTTTTTTAATGTGTATACCGCACATGGGTCCAACAGCCCCCCAAATTTCCGGAAAATCTACCACTCATCATGGTAACAAAAAACTTATTTAAACAGCTAAGAATTATATATGATAATAATTATTGTAACTACCAGAGTTATTTATAAATCCTTAAACCCTCCGGCCACGGGCCCGTTTTGTCGGAAGGTCAATATATTTCCGCTTTGCAATAAATTCCAAATAAATGGTATATTTCTTAAAAAACTAAAAACAGTTTTTAAAAAGGCGATGAAGTCTGCATTCAAATTTTATAATTTAAAATAAACATATAATTTTTGAAATATAATTTTTTTTTATTGCAAACATAAAAAAGTTTTAAAAATGGTTCATTTTATGTTTATGTATAACTAAAATTACTGGTAACGAAAAAAATTAAAACACACATATTTTTAGGGCAATCGTATTACAAGCGTTATTCTCAGTTGCTGTCGATAACTATGGTTTCATAAAGGTGTACATCTTAATATATAAAACAAAGTCGTGTTAGTTACACCATTTATAACTCAAGAACGGCTGGACTGATTTTTATGATCTTTGATTTGTTGGACTTGTCTCCGTCCCGATTAACAGAATAACTATTAAAACATCGGAAAAAATCACGGGAAAAATAATTATGAAGAAATTTTTTTTTTCATATATTTTGTATGGAACGGCTTTTTAAATAATATGCGTTGGTCGACATAATTTGAATCAACTCGAACAGCTAATAAATTAAACACAATATTAATTTATTGATTCTGAGGCGGTACGAAGTTTGCCAGGTCAGCTAGTTTTAAATATATTGTGGTTAACTTTTAGATGTGATTCTAAATTGTAGTGTTTTCTCTTTCTAACACTGTTTAGATCATATTTCTACTAACCATGATAGTAAGGGAGACACAACGATTTCTATGAGACCTATATGAGTTGTTCCGACAACCGAACAAATTAGCCTGGTAGGTTAAAAGTGAATGTTGAAAGGTTAAAAACGCATTAAGTATAAGCATGCATTATTTATTAATCGTTGATAATCCTTTTGGTTTTGCTGAAGATTTTTGCTGCAGAACAACCTTGACCATATTTCAGGTAGGTACTGGGGGACCAGCAAGCGGAGAAGAGGTGATCTCATATTATTCAAAACCGGTCCGGGCAATGCAAGTGAAAATGCGAACCGCCTGCGCGTCACTATTCCTCGTTAACAATATTCAAATAATAATTCTGGAAACAGAGATGCAGATTTGGACAAAGGTGGGGAAAAAAAATTTCAAGCGCTAAGAATTTATTATTTTCTTAATTTTTTTAAAAGAAAAATGTTCGGAGATTATGCATAACCTAACGATATTTTAATTCCTCCTACTACCTATCTCCTACACGGAGAAAAATGTTATTCGAAAAAACGATCATTTTAATAGTAAAAACGGTTAAAAACGGGACTGAAGTTCTTACGAACAAATTAACAGTGTTTCAATGTTTATTGGCGGGAAAATGTAAGAATAATTTGTTGGTATACGTACGAAATTACCCTTATTGAAACCCTGTTAATTTGTTCGTAAGAACTTCAGTCCCGTTTTTAACCGTTTTTACTGTTAAAATGATCGTTTTTTCGAATAACATTTTTCTCCGTGTACTAATAAGCGGAAAATGTTGATTATGCAATGATTGAGGTCTGAACCCGTGACACCTTGATAGGAATCCGGTGCGTTGAACATAATTGATGTCATAAAGTTAGTGTCTAAGATAGACCAAAGATTATTTGAATGATATTATTTGAGGAGCTATTATTATTATTAGCTATTATGAGGAGAGAAGAGAAGTTGCACTGGTAATGGGTTTATTTTCTGGATAATCAACATTAGTGTGATTATTACGACAAAATTATTGCATTAATCACAATTAATTATACAGAAATGTGGAAATAAGCTCGCCGAGGGATTCACTCTATTAACAGGACACACGTAGTTGTTGGGGTGGGAAGAAGCAAGATAAAATGTGAAGAGGATGAAGAAAACGATTAATCTATGAGGCTAGCCAATGTGCCGCCATGATAGGAAAAGGGGAGAGATAATATCTAGAGAACTATATTGCGGAGCCAGGACGCAACACCAAACATCCACCGATAACTTTGGTGATTTTTTCATCAAAGGGATTCGACTATTGAAATGAGGCGTTTTACATTATGTGTTTTTTGTCCAGTTTCCATAAGAGCCCTTTTTTCAACGTGTAAATCGCCCATTACACAGGAGATGATCCATGTCCTGCCCCCCTAGCACACTGGATCGATAAGGATTGATAGGCTAACTATCGGTAACTTCTCATCGTTCCCTATCATGACTGCATATCGCAAACGATTAAGTAACAGTTCACAATGAGTAAGTGTCCTTAATATATTCGATATCGTCTGTTGTTTGTACGTTAGCGATCTGCAGTTGTCCTAGGAAACGATGAGAAGTTACCGACAAATATCCCATCGATCCATATCGGTCGAGTGTGCTAGGGGGCCTGGTGAGTAAAGAAGCTATGAAATACCGTCTGCGTATAAAAAAATGGACCATGATATTTATAGGGCTGGTGCAATGAGAGACTTCTTCAAAAAATGTTCAGTTTATTAGAAAAATAATAAAAAAAACCTAAAAAGCTAAAAACAGCCTGAACTATTAGAATTCCTCCCATTTACACCATCACTATAGACGGAAAGTGTTGCTTGTACTATGATGGAGGAGTCATTTAACCCACGACTCCTGGGCGAAAAACTGTCACTTTGAAGAAGACAATAAACAGGTTACAGTTATGGTTATTATTTATTATCTATATAAGCATTTAGCGCGGTTAGATAAATAATGTTGCAGGAAACGGTCTCCGGTCATCCGTTGAGGCTTGCTATTCAAATTTTAAAAAAATAAATATTTATATTATGTAGGCACTAGGCACCTATATTGTGTGCTTTTATTCGAAATTTCAACAAAATAGCAAAAATAATTCTCAACCAGATAAAAACTCCCTACTTTTTTAAATTTCATACAATTAAAAAAATGGTAGGTAGTATAGTTAGGTACTTGGGAGTAAATTTGCATATTATTTCTAGCGCGTGCAGCCACCTCGGTGACACTTGAAAGCAGGTGGGCAACCTCTGCCTCTTATCCCCGGAGACCTCGTGAGATCATCTCGTTGAGGCAGGTAGGCAATGGGTACCTACTTAGCGAGATTTCGTTTTTCATTCGCTAAAAAGGGAGACGCACCGGGGATACCAAACAAAACAAAGTCCTGCACGTGTACCACCAATACGTCTAGACATTATTGATTTTGGCACGCATCTGGTTTCTTCATCATATCATTATTATGGATTTAATAAAAAAATTGTTTCGTTTATAACGCACTTTTTGTTACAACTTGGATTAAAGAAAATATGACGTCTACTATTTTTTATAGTTAAATGGGTATTTCACAGCTCTATAGCTCATGATGGCAATGACGTTGCAAGCCGACAGTTGTATTGTTTGTTGTTTTCAACAAAAACAAATATTTTCTGATTTACAGAAATGACAAAAAGCTTTTCAAAAATATAATATATTATTATCTACTATGTGATGTAAAGCGCATGTGAAAGATGTATTGGAAAATAAACGTTTTACTGCATATTATGTACAAGAAAATATTCATAACAAACACCTTCATAATATACTAATTTCGGTTGTTGGTGCATGGGGCACATAGGTACGTGAAATATTCCTGCATAATGCATAACATTATTCAAGTACGATACATTTTTAATTTTCAAAATTGGAATACTCATCTTATCAGACAAGCAATTAAGTAGATACCAAAATAATTTTATTAATTAATAATTCGTTAATCGAAATGTGCATTTGTTTTCTTTTATGCTTGACAGATTCTTATACGAATAAATAGTGAAGATACTATACGATCGACCGGTCAGTGGCCGAGTTGGTATCGCGTTTGGGTCCCACACAGACGACATGTGTTCAATTCCTCGGCTGTCAAAGTCATCCATCACGACACAAGTAACATTTTCCACTTACTGCGGTGGTAGTAGGAGATTTTCAAACATTGTCAGGTTATTTGTAACCCCGGAACGCGAGTGCTTTCACTAAACTAGGTTCAGTGAACACATTTTAGCGGGTCGTTCGTATAGCTATTTCATTGGTACACTCATATTCTTCGAGTGGCTATCGCAAAAGTGCATAAAATTTGAAATGCAGGAAAGGACGAAATGTTCATTGTTAAGGAGAGTGAAAATAAAGTTTTTATTTGGTAAAAAAATCATGTCTCCTGTTTTTGTAGATTTATAATTATGAATTTTAAAATAACTTACCAAATTAGAGATGTAGATCTTTCACAATACTTAAATTTTAAAAAAAATTATTAAATATTTAATTGATTTTTAGTAAAAGACCTTATTTTCCTAGAAATATTTCAACGACTCAGATCGAAAGAGAGAAAAAAAACGGGAGGAAAATGACATATTAAACTCTTTTTGGATTTATTATTCTTTACAGCATTTCAAATTTCCGCTACCGATATAAAATGTAGGTAATAACACAAAACTGCGCAATGCAAATGTTATGTTATTATTTATTATATGCACCAAATAAACACAATTCTAAGTTTGCATTGTTCGTCTCAGATCTGATTGAGCGACCTATAACTGCAATGACATAAACAGTCGGTGAATACAATTCAATAAAATTAGCTATATTACAGGTATATTCATACTTTTAAAAGCTGTTGAGTTTCACTTGGTAATCTGCCATTTTATTACAATCATATAAATAAAATAACGACCAATCGCAGCGGGGAAAATTATTAATGGACTGAATCATCTGAAACTCTCTAGTATTCAATAATGAATATTATGATCAATATGATCATTATGGCTTCGAAACCTCTCCGTCTTTCTCATTAACGATGAGTGCAACAGAAAGAGACGTTGAGTGACTTCCGACAACGATTTCCTTGAAAAGCATCCTTGCTTACGTCTACTTGCTGTTTTAGCGGAAAAGGGACAACATGTTGTTTAATATTAAAGGTAATCAACAAGTTTTTACGGTTGTTCGAAAAGATTTACACTGTGTTAATTTTATTATATTAAAAATTAACATTTTTCAGTTACACTGAAATTTTCTTTTCAGAAATTGAATAGCAAGTTTGACACGTGCTGTATACAATACAAGCAATTCATATATATGAGTACTGCGTTCGGATCAACATTCGCTGCGGTACCATACCTACTTCAGTCGATTTCCGATCTAACACTAAACCATAATATTTACTTTACAAAATGCTGGAGATAAACTAAAGAAATGTAGTCATCGACCAAGTATCTGTACCTCTCCTATATTCTATCATAGATGTAGGCAGGTACAACCTTACGAAATATGGCGTCTAAAATCTAATATACGATAACGAATCAATTTGATATAGTTATGAAATAATAAAAAATGTTATGTTATTATTATCTTACTAATATTATAAATGTGAAAGTTTGTATGGATGTATGTATGTTTGTTCCTCTTTAAATCGAAATTTAACTAACGGATTTTAATGAAACTTTACAATAATATAGCTCATACATCAGAATAACATTAGGCTATAATTTATGAAGCTAGCTATTTATTTTCAATATTTTGAAAATAATAATTATTGTTCAATAGAAAACGTCAAAATTTGAGAATGACATTTTGCAAAACAATGATTGTTAAATCAAAATTCTATTTTGGAAAATATTTAAATTAGTGAATTTATTTGAAGTACTCGCCTAATACTTTGAATCGAATCAAGAATTATACATATTTTAAATAAATAGGTTAAGAATTTTGGTATAAACGTAGATGGAACCTAGGAAAAGAAAACAGATTACTCGAAGTACTAATCCTACGCAGACGAAGTCGCGGGCAGAAGCTTGTGAGTAATAAAAAAGTAAAAGTATCTATAATAGAAAAAGACTCGCGACATTTTGCACTACCTAAATATTTATTTACAAACCAAATTGATTATTTTTAATGTAGAAGTCACAACGATTTTTTCCAATAAAACAATATTGTTTGAGGAATTTAAGGTATTTGCGTTACTCTGTCAATTCAATTGTTTTTCTTATTTCTTTCACGGTCTCCAAAACAGTTATACACCGATATAATGCCATGCTGTGAAAAAGTGGGACTATGGCATCGTCAATGGGGGAATGTTGTGAGGATGCAGTAGGTCAGATATGATCCATAAATATATAATAGCCATATCAAGTAGCCATATCGGAATAGAAGTTTATTACAAAGGCGGTACTCAGAACGAAGCTATTACATTTTATTTAATTTGCTCTAAAAAGAATTTGATAAATGGAGTCTCTGCCTGAGACACTCTTGAAGCCAAAAAAGCCAAAAAGAGAGTAGAAATCTGAGGATCAGTGTGTCCAGGAGTGACTGACGTACAAATGCATTCGTCCCACTATTGTACAAGGCGATTTTCCGAGAGTCATGCGTCATGCCGGAGGTCAAAAGGTCTCCCTCAACCAGTCTCTCCCGATCCGGCCTACGACGCAGTTGGTGGGCAGACACATCCGCCGCCAAGACCCGGACAAACCTCACCCCTATGGACCCGGGCACCCCTGCTAAGTCACCAAACGTAGCGAATGTATGGCAGAAGTGTTGGTTATCAAATGAATGGTTCTCCTAAATTAAAATAACATCAGGTACTTGTACCTAGGTAGGTATTTTGAATCTCGAATCAAACAATTCGAAATATGACTAGATAATCAATCACATTATTTCCACTTCATACAAAAAAACTTTCATTGTAAATGTTTATGCTCCAATCCACGTAACCGGTGCAGGTACCTACTACGTAATAATTATTAAACAATTAAATCATTAATAGGACGTTGGCTAACACATTTATGATCGCCAGTGCGTAAATTAAACGTCTGTGCTTGAAATAAAAACCATATATTAAATAAAATCCACTGTTCTACAAAAGGGAACCGTTCTTTCAAACATGTTTGCTGTTTTATATGTGGCGGTTAGTTGGTTATATTATTTATAGTTGCACGGACGCAGGTTATATCGAGTTTGTAATTCGCGGTAGGTTATGTTTGCAGAATTGAAAATGTGTAAATTGAAATTTCATTATATTCATTCTCCGAACATTTTATTATGATATTATTTAGTATTACTTTGAAATTGAAATGGTTGTTATTGTTTTGTGTAGTAAAAGTGTGAATGTAAATAGAAGGTGCCATGCCAAAGTCAAATGTTATAATTTGGCCAAACTTAAAATATACAGAAAATTGATACGTAACTAATGGTAATGAGTAATGAGTGACATAAGTAAAATATCACGATATTATGATGAAGATTTCAAAAAAACAAGGACCGATTTCACAAATACAAGGACCGATAATTGTATATTTTATTAATGCAACTTACCAAAAGGTGATCAGGAGTTCTCCTTTGTCAAAAGGTGATATAGAAATCCAAAATAATTCACAAAGTAACCGTACGAAAATCGCAAAACGAACAAAAGAGCGCGCTTTTGTGCGTCGTTTGATAAAAATTATTGTTTGTCAAAATATTATTGTCTATGGCCAACAAGCGTACGGCAAGCGATGCAGGCGAACAGACGCACGGATTTAACGAGACTGACTTGCCGCCAAACGGATAGTGTTCAAATACAAACACAGAGGGCAGGTCTGGACGCAAAACAAAACACATCCAAGGAAAGAGGCACTTTACAGATGGGGCAAATCATTGCGCCTAAATTAGCTACGTCGAGCAGTGTTTTCCGTTACGAGTTTTTGCCTGCTTGCCTACTTTACTCGATAGTGCCGAAAAGGCGCGCGCACGGCGCATGTATTCGAAATTTCGAATATCTGACAGATGACATAATAAACAAACGACGATAAATACGAATCACTTACTTCACCTGACGATGACCTGACGTATTCCTTATGTATTTATTGACTGGTTTCGGGGTGAAACCAGTTTTATTTTATAACTTGAATAATGTTCATTCAATTGCTTGGGCCGTATGATGCCGTTGCTTTGTGCTCGTTGCGTTTTAGAAGGCTGCAGATCGATATCGTCTTTTAGCGGGCTTTGTTGAATGCACGCAGTGGCCGCCGACAAAGGTAAACAAATGACAATCTGCCACAAGCCATCAGACATCTATACAGATTATTTCTCATTGATTAACATTATTACATCAACGAATGATCATACTCTACAAAAATGCAAATAATTATATCTACTAAGCCTAAACATCTATCTACCTACCCAACATTTAGGTACAGTAAACATTCTTGACTCTTTGCAAAGAATTTGAGAGCGTTGTCATTCTCAACGATTATATTATTAATATCAATGATTAACAACCTGCTAGCCCCCGGAGTGCCCCGGAGCTGCCTGCGCAGAGTTTTTGGAAATCAGGTGTAGATAGTAAATTTCTTATTTTGAACGTAAAGTGTTCCAAATTCCATACAGAAGTGTCAAAATTCTACTAAAAGGAGTGGCAAAGGGGGGATGGATGGTTTTTCGAAATCTCGTAAACCTTCCTCTTGCTTTGAAGGTCAAGTGTGCAAAATTCCATCAATCTCATAATAAAACTGTAGATTTGTCTAACAAAGCCACGTCCATTGCTCGCCCGCTACATATGATCTTCTTTATACAAACAGAAGAAAGATTATTAATTTATATATTATATTTATTTATTTGATCGTAATTAACTACCTAAAAAAAATTGTCAGAGCAATCTTCACGATATAAAAAATGGAAAATATATGTGACCTATCATTTTATCTAGAATTCCGTTATGAGTACCGTTACCTACCTATAATATTACATATTTACATATACTAAGATGAATTTACATTACGCAACTAGTTGCGCACAAGTTGTTTCATGACGTTAGTTGCATGACTATAGTTAAACAGATACCAAGTGCACTGCCAAAATTTCACACGGGGATTAACGTACAGTAAAAACTCCGAAAAACTCAAACTCAAAAGACACTCCACCGTAATATTTATATTTTGTTTTTCTTATTATTTATTCGACCCTCGAAAATTCCGATTTTCGGAAATACATTAAACTGGATCTTAAAAACAATATTTTAAACGATTCCTAATAATTATACACTCCGAAACAAAATTTAGAAATTCGAATGGCGGTTATTCCCGTCGATTAGGCGACTAAATCCTTTGGAAATTCCTTTGTTATTTATATCGTGCTTCTATATAACCAAACAATTAATGATTATACATTGATTAATGAGTAGTGCATTGACTCCATAAGATCAAAAACCAGTCCCTTTCTTTATTTTCAATTTGATGTACTTTATTAATGTCAGTTTGACTCCATTTATTTAATCGGTGTGCTTGTACATTCACATTGTGTGATCTAATATCAGTGTTTTTAGTAGATAATACACATTCAAAATGGTGGATGTAAATCACCGATACGAATTGCAGGCAGGTGAAAAAACGATAGTTTATGATGTTATCAAGTTTTTCCAAACAGTCCGTGACAATCCAGAATACATCAAAACATTGAACTTCAAGCAAGTACATTTATTGGCAGCAGAGGCTTGCGGCCTCAACCTGTCGAACATTCGAAGAGTGTCGTCGGAAGCTTCTCATTCTCCGCATGCAGAAGAAGTAAAAATGTTCCATTAGCTTCGTAAAAACTACAAAAAACCTAAAACGGTAACGGGATCGGATGATAAGATGGAATAAATTTCGTGTTAATTAAATAAATAAGTGTATCTACGTTTTCCGTGAACTGTAAAATGTTTTTTTTGTAATTACAAATAAAAATTTACCGATGTAACATGTATATTGTATTGTAAAAAGTATGTTGTTTTGTCATCATGTGCACATTAAGGTGTTTGTCTTTAAAAAAAATCCCAGCTGGGGGTAAATATCAAATATTATTTAAATTTAAATGTCTCATAAATTGGTTACCGCTTTATTAATTAGCATGAGATAAACCTGTCTAAGAATTTTCTTGATTCTGAAATATGTATGTAATATGAGTTACCGGACACCTTGTAGGTATTTTTAAACACCTACGCATTTTTATTCAATCCTTAAATTCAGACTTGAAGACACTTGAATTCAGTCCCGAAGATAATAAAAACATTTTGTTTAATAAAATTAATTCTTAGTCGTGAATCTTCTCGTGTTTCTTTACCTGTACTCAGTTTGGACTTTGAACCCGCATTTAGTTTCTGTTTGACTATATATAGTTCATCATGCATGCATTAGTTGTATGCCACAAAATTAGAATCGCGCTGGCTGACGAAATTACGGCACCGCTAGTGTAGTTCCATGCAACTAATTGAGTAGTGTAAAAACGTGATTTAACTAGTGTCACGAAACCATTTCTGCTGAGCGGACGTAAGAGTTGTGTACAACAACATGTGCATTGCAGAAAATAGATTTGATGTTGAAGGTTGCACGACACTAAAATTGCACCATTTTTTGGTATCACGCAATTATTTGGATAATGCATGTTAGGCGTTCCGCTGACGAGGCAACTGAAACCAAACTAAAACCGGTTTCTATGTCTTGATTGGTCAAAAAGCTTGTTTAACCGTAGACGAAGAACAATCAGCTGACAGCTGGCAACTAGCAACGGCCGGCCACGGCAATCAGCAGTGCCAGTCGCGAGTCACCGCACGCGTTATCATTGACAACAGGTTTTTGAGTGATTGTATAGTGTGCGTGCCATCACATTGTCATACTAAGACAGTTGCCAGTTGACAGTTTTCAGTTGCCTCAGTGAGCAGATCGCCTAACTATTGCGCAACACTATCGATTATGCAAACAATATCGTATGCACCTACCAACCATTTTTTGAATTTAGTAAATCGTAAAATAGCTTACACAACCCTTCTCAGTCGGTTGAAGTGTGTGGTTTAACCAATATTTTTTTATAGTTTTAAAAATGGGGGAGCACGCGTATCTGCATCGTGCTCATACCACGCAATTAATCAGTCTTATCATGTCCGTCATCCAATTTAGGGGTGCTCAAAGATTACGTACCCAAGTTACTATCACTGATGTTGTACAGTGTGTACCCCTATACCCCTCGCGAGGGCTAGATAAACCAAATAAACGAGGAAATATCATATTACGTGACAATGATAAAATAAAGTTTAACGAAGAACCAGACCACAAACAAAATATTTATTTATTTATTTAAGGAACATAAACAGTCTTAACAGTATAATATATATAAAATATGAAACATTTAGATGAGAAAACAAAAGTAATATATCCTCCGTGATCGAGGGGTACTGGGGTAAGCCTGTCAACAGCAATTCGAAGGTCGCGGGTTCAAATCCCGGCGTGCGCAAATAAATGTTATTGGATTTATTTGTGTTATTTCAAAACACATAAATAAAAAAATAACATATATCATATTTATGACACGTTCCAGGGTGGAAGATGCTTTCATTATCGCCCTGATGTAAAACCACCATTTAAAATTGAAACTTTGCTTGGAATGGCTTTAGCCAGATTCTGACCAGACGTTTTGCCAGATTTGAATAGCCAGGCACTTAAAATTGAAACTTTCCTTGAAATGGCTTTAGTCAGATTTTGAGCAGACTTTTTACGAGATTTGAATAGCCAGACATTTCCCCACCTTCCTCTTCTCCTCATTCTCCTTCCCCTCCTCATCAGTGACAACTCGTGACTTTTTCGTGTGCTAGAGTGAAAATATTTTTTAAAAAACTGATGTTTTTGTAGCCGAAAACGATTTTTTTTCGAAAATTCGGTTTTTTGTATGAAGATTTTCAGAAAATGTGAGTTTGGCAGGGCACTTCACATGGATTTCTTGAAAATCTTCATACAAAACCGAAATTTCGAAGAATAGAAAAGATTTTTTTTCGGCCACAACGCCAATAATGTTTTTTTTTTTATATTAGCTAGCTAAGCTTCTAGCTTCTAGCTCGCCAAAAATCACGATCCACCACTGCTCCCCACTACCTTCAGCCTCACAACATATCCCAATTAGGGATGTCATAGTATCACTGGCTCGGGCTGCGGGGATTCTTCTGCGGTATTCATATAAGAAAAAATCAACCATCTCTCTCGCATGTTACGTTTGTATAAGAAACATAATATTATTTATTATCTTTGAAATTGATACTTTCTCTAAAACATCTATAAAAATCAAACAAATCTCTAATGACAAAACATTTTTTTTTTCAAAAAAAACAATTTGAAAAAAATTGTTGATTTTTCACTGTTGTATTTTTTTTCATCTCTACTTTATAATGTAATTGTTTTTGTATCCAATATATTATATTATGCAATAGAACTTTTTTTAATGGATTGATGACCTAACATTTATTTTGCTTTTGTCAATGTGTTTTTTTTGTTATCACATCATATCACTCTAACGTTCTTAATAAACGATGAATCCAAAAATAAAAATTATCAACTAGGTACCAATGTTGTGTTTAGATTGGGTACCGCTTCACTTCTACTATCCGGTTTGACTTAAAATTTCAACATTTTAATAGTCATTTAAATGTAATTTTAATTAAGAAGAGATTTCAAACATAAATGTACATTATTGTTAAAGTAAAGGCCATTGAGGTGATATACTATAATTGAGGAATATGTACCCACAATTTGATGTTCTTACTTAACCTTTCGCAATTTCTTGCAGAACAAAAGGGCGTATCAAAGTTCCATAGCTCATGGTCGAAACAATTTAGCAAGCTGAAGATAATTCCACTGGTCAAAAAATTACTGACAGAAAAAAAAAAAACAAAATCCCATAACGCAGGAGCTTTAGCTTTTATGAGTTTTTATTTAAATAAATACGTAGAATTTCATTTACAAGCTCCATAGCTCACTATGGGTTAGACCTAGAAATTCGAAACAGAAAATAATCATTTATGTAAAATATGACGTCCAAACTCCCCGTTCGAAAGATTTTTCAGGTCCAAAAAACAGTTTTACTGCTTTATAGGAAATGTAGTCTTTTATTATTTCTACAACTACATGGACTAAAAACTTATTTTATTTTACTTCTCAATTATACCCGCATTGTTCTCAATACCTTTGCCAGAACTTGAAGCGCAATAAACAATGCAGAAAACCTGAAAATAAGTACATTGCGCAGGCGCCGATGCCAGACCCGTATGACGCAGATCTACCCCAAGGTCATCTTCCCAGCATCGCACGGCCAAGCTACGTCTCATCCCCGGAGTGATATCGACTCCCGGACCCCAGTGCCAACTACCCCGCAATCGATATCACACAAATAAAAAACTTTTGATTCGCGATACGTACTGCCGCAGATGACGACGCGCGACGTAATGAATTAAAAAACTTTTAAACTGAAGCAATAACGAATTGACGACGTAATTAATACATAACACATGCCGGTCGGTGGCTAAGTTGACAAATGAGTCGGATTTCCACCCAGGGGTCGGGGTTTCGATTCCTCAGTAAAAGTGCCCACGAGAAAATCATTTTCAATTGTCAATATCACCGTCAATACTTCGTTCAACCAGGCGCGACGAAGGACGTAGACAAGTAGTGTAAACAAGTGTCAAACAATAGTTGCACACCGATGAAAATGTCCGAAAATATTATTAGTAGTCACAAATTATTTCATACACTTTATTTTGCCTTTTTTCGCTAGTTGTTTGGATAGTCTGAGCGACATATTGACGATAATATTGACAATAATATTTATCGTCTCATGGACACTTAAGGGGATACCCGGGGGTGATTTTTCCATACAAACGTATTCCCTATTTATCTCTCTGGATTTTAACCCTAAAGAAAATATTGTTGTTACATAAAATAGATATCAACTACTAGCGTGTCGGTACTTTTTTTTTTTTTTTTTTTATAAGTTACTTTTTATAGAAGTTATGACCTTCCAAAAATCAATAAAATTGACTGGTTTAAGCGCATACAAGGAAAAAAGTGGGGAATACAAAAGCTCGATTTTAGTTAGTTATTAGTATTTTAATTTTATTTTTTAAACTTTTTAACTTAAAGAGTTAAACCTCAAATTATAATATTTTAATTAATGAAGATAATATTAGCGAAAGTCAATCGAAAATCCGAAACAGAAAAATCAGAAAAAGATGTATCCGTATCTTTTTCTGATTTTTCTGTTTCGGATTTTCGATTGACTTTCGCTAATATTATCTTCATTAATTAAAATATTTATTAGTAGCCCGAGGTGCATTGTCCCTTTCGCTCAATCTCCGGTGGAATAAGAGCAACAGTGACAGCAACAATTTTGTAAAATCTATTTGCAAATTTTTCCACCACCGGGTTTCATCTTAAGTCCTCCATTATTGTACATGTACATATTTTACTTCTAATTTTTTTTTTTTTTTACATTAACTCCACACAGGAGGCCCTGAGGAAAATAATTTCTCTCAGGGCCTATGTCATCTTTGAAGATGCTGTGAGGAGGGTCTTTTTGAGGAGAGGAAGGAGTGAACGTGGGTCTTGAAGAGACCCATGTTATAGGAGGGAGGAAACACAGAGGCCGGCAAATCGTTCCACAGCCGAGCTGTTGAACACAAGAACGAGTCGTAGAAGCGTCCCGTTCTCATGTGACAAATGTCAACTGTGTACATATGTTACGCTCGCGTTTGGCGTGTTTCCCGACTATGCACCGGTGCCGAGGGGATCAATGACGCTAGCTCCTCGGAGCATCTTCCATTGAAATACCGGTAGAACAAGGATAGCATTCCCACCCGACGCTTGTGCTCTAAAGATTGCAATCCGTTTGTTAAGACGGGAGAATCTATCTGGGAGTGCTAAGATTGAAAAATACGACATTATTGATGGTGCCGTATTTTTCAATCTTAGCACACTAGCTCACTGAAAAGTTACGGACTACCACCGCTAGGTACTTTATCACTAACTTGCTTAGCTGAAATTGTAAAGATTTTTTTTATAATTTTCTTGGACATGATCAATTTTGAAAATGTCCACACTCGTACGTAGGTACAAACGTGGAAATTATATCCATAAAAAATATTGCAACTCCTTGTATAACATACAAACACAGCCCAGTTATGTGAAAGTTCAACTAAATTGCGCTTATCTCGAACGTGTTGTAAAAACGCAGATGATGCAGCAAAGCAGCGACGAAATTGAAGTCATAATTCTCGTAGGTAGATATTATTTAATTAATGTTTCGGTATTGTGTTCATAGGAAATTATTAATTGCATTTTATGAATAGGTAACATTATATTTGTAAGCCAGTAAGCCTGAATAAGATTGATATAATAAATTCATATTGTAAAACGCAGATGGTGTTATCTTCCGAGAGTAAAATTGCGACATTATTGCGCGGGCTGTGAGTGCGAAACGAATGTGTGAAAATTAGAGCCAGCTCTTGAGTTTGTTATGAAATGCAACGAACAAAAAGTAATTGCGAATTGAATAAGACAGCGGTTGTCAATCTTTTTGGGCCTGCGCAACTCTTGACTCTTACCATAAATTTGTTGTACCCCGTACCCTCTATCTTGTGTAGTCGTGAAATGTAAATTTTGTAATATGTTTTAAATACTCTCATTTTTACACGAATTTAACACTTGAGTCACACAATTAAGTGTAACATGACTTCGGGCATTTTTAAACAGCGATTCTACAAATTTTGTTCCACGTCTATTAATTTCGACGATAAAAAAATCATGTTCTCCATACACAACTCCAAACTCACAAGGTGTATTGAGAGGATGATTTTTTTTTAACCCCAAAAAAATAACGAAATTTTTTTCCCTCATAATTGATATTGTATCTGTAGTTGAAATAAAACCCCGATTTCCTGTTACACCCTTTATAATCAATCGTACAAATTTTTTAAATTTTTTTATAGTGAACACCTCACAAGAGTCCCAACTGCTCCCTTCTGGAGCCAGTTAGACTATGGCATCCCCAATTGGAGTATGTTGTGAGGCTGAAGGTAAGTGGGGAAGGGAAGGAGATGGGGAAGAGGAAGGTGGGAAAGTACCTGGCTATTCAGATCTCAAAAACACTAAACTCAAAGTCACTAAACACGGCTAAAGCCATTATTAAGCAACGTTTCAATTCTGAATGGTGGTCTTACACCAGGGCGATACTGAGAGTATCTTCCACTCTGGAACGTGCCGCAAATATAACATATATTATTTTTATTAATTAATTGTGAAATAACACAAATTAATCAAATAAAATTTATTTGCGCACGCCGGGTTCGAACCCGCGACCTTCCGAATGGGAGTCAAGTGTCTTACCACTCGACCACGGACGGTCGTCAACATACAGTCAATGTTAACATACAGGCAATGTGACCCTTGGGCTTGCTTTGCAGTTTTACAAAGTTATGCTCAATTTCACACAGGTAGAAGAGTCTCAAATCTGGTTCAGCATTCAGGCGATTGCGATATTTATTTTTTATAAATGCATAAGAAGAAAAAGCATTTTCACACAAATACGTGCGTGTGAACGGTATAAGTATTTTTAAAGCGTAAACCGAAGAAATTTAAAAAAGGTTGAGCTGAGTTTTAAAACCTACATTCGTGCCATGATATTGCGTACCCCCAATTTTTGCTTCGCGTACCCATAGGGGTACGCCACCACAGGTGATTGCGACGAAACATAATACTATTTATTCGTAGCGTCATCGGTGCAAGGAAAGGAGGAGAATGTAAGAGTAATTAGGGTTCCACGACAACTCAAGAAAGTGGCTTTTCACCACCCCTTTGAAAAGTCATTAAAAGTATTGATAAAATAGCTTATAACCTAACCTATTTAACCTAAATAGTTATTTTCATCAATTTTCAAAGGAGTGATGAAGTGGCACTTTGTTGAGTTATCCGGTCACCGTTATCAGATTGTGGAAAGTCTGGTTAAGAGAATGTACGTAGGCACCATTTGAACACCTAAAGTTCTCCTCTACTCAGTTCTGTTTCGACTTTTCCAATTTTAGAAATTTCTCGCTATTGTAAGTACCGAAATCTGTAGCGAGTCACTACCCTCATTCCTATTTCAGAGGCGAACTGTATCCTCAAACACACAACGTTTACGCCAAAAACGGAAAAAAAATATTTTTTGGCGTAACTTATATGCATACTGAAAGATGAAATACGAATGAAATTTTACTTTTTGGTAGCTACCTTTACATACAAAATAACTGAGCAAAATCTACTGAATTAATAAAAAAATAGTTATCAATTATTTTTGACGCATCAATCTCGTAT
Organism: Limnephilus auricula; assembly: GCA_951813805.1. Taxonomy (NCBI): domain Eukaryota; kingdom Metazoa; phylum Arthropoda; class Insecta; order Trichoptera; family Limnephilidae; genus Limnephilus; species Limnephilus auricula. The sequence goes on along the minus strand of OX638388.1, from coordinate 16,475,443 downwards.
AATAAACGGATTTTACTAAAAACTAGTGCAGCCCCGTGAGTAATCACGTATATTCTGAATTATCAACAAATCAAATCCAATTTTAAAAAATGGTAATTAAAATAAATTTCTGTTGAAATATTACTTTATAGGTAGGTAGGTACTTTTCGCTTTTTTGAATCCTCAAAAAAAAAACAACCTGCAATTTTGAAAATGACATTTAAATTCAAAGCAATTTCAAGTTCTAGAGTTCATTGAACCGGAGGAACAGACAGAACCGAAATTAATATAATTAATTAATAAGGAGAGTTTATTACCGTAGAATCATCACGCTTTCGCACAAATATGCCCTCCACTCTATACTTCCCCAACGCACGGGGTGCCCTCCCGTAATTTTTATTTTAAAAAAAAAAACACATTACATATTATTACAATGATCTTTGGCTGTCCAACAAGGAAATGAACCTGTTTTAGGACAGTCAAAATGAGCAGATTTAATATATGTAATTTTTGTTTTGTCTACCTATTATATTTACTTTTACTTAGATATAACACTTTATAAAAAAAACATAAAGGTTGATTAAGAAGTTGCTTTCGTGCTTCAATTGTTTCAGCGGGGAAAACATTTTAACAACTGGGAAGAATTAAAATTAATTTTCCAGTTTTGTACTCGTAAATCTAGGTACACCATGAAAAAAAAATTCATTACAATAAAATTTAATCCCCAATTATTATGGATAACCTCCGCCCGAGTCTGTCCGCCCCGTTCCTCCCACCCAAGGTCGGGTTAAGGCCGTACCTACTGGGATCTGGGAACACGGGTTTGGAGTAGGGGATCTAGGGGCTGCAATGTCAGGACCTTCACCTCGAATGACCTCGCTTGGGACCCAGCTGGAGCCGGCATACACACAAAGGGAATAGTAGTATTCGGTCGTTCAGTGCCACCGCTTTGGTATTCAGAACAAAGAAATTCATACATTTATGCCCACTTATACGCTAACAAAGGAGAACATCATTATATTTTTGATTTTTTTTTTATGTGATACTGCTAAGAGTTCCATTGCTGGGAGTTAGTGGAACTATGTAAACCCCATCGGGGAGATGTTGTTGACAGAGAAATTTAAATCTTTTTTCTCGGATTGCTAAAGAAAATTTTTCCTCCCACATTAAAAAAAATCATAACTCCGAATTTGAATACGAAGACATACAAACTGATTATAGTTCTATGTTGCCAATGAATTCACCTATATTTTGTTTATTATCACATATTCGTAGGATTTATAAAAAAATATTATTAAATCTTTAACCTTAAAACATTTTAAAGAATCTAGAGAATTATTTATGTATTTTTAATGTATAGTATATTATATATATATATATATATATATTTTTTTTTTTATTATTTTTTATTATTAAATAAAACATACAACGAAGTTGCATTCCCATGAGTTATCAAAACTCATTAAGGGATCGCCAATTGTTACTTTTGATAAGTTAAACCCTATCCAACCCAATATGCAGACACAAATATAAGAAAAAAATTACAAAACATTTCACAGAAGCAACATACAGACACAACATATGAAGAATAACTTTACAGATATTTCACAGAAACATGTCCTATAAGATTTAATGAATTATAACATTATAACCAATCATTTGATTTATGCATTGTTGGTATCGAAAAGTTAAAATATAGTATCTTCCATGATGGACTGTAGAAATGCATAAAAAAAACAAAATCAGGAAAATACAATATGGTCGCTTTAATAAAAAATAATCATAAAAATTGCCACATTTTGGCAACAAAGCAATCCATGGTTTTGAAAATAGTGCCACAATGTGGCAAAAAGCGCTCGAGTGGTAATGAACGGGAAAGGAGATGAAAAAAGAAAAATGAAGATTTTATGTGCCTGGCTATTCAGGTCTGCTTACAAAATAAAATAATAAAACATAATTTTTATGTACTTATTTTTTATGTATTCCTACACTAACGGTTGAAAGTGTATGTATTATATACATATATATCCATATTGAAACAGTAGGTATTGCGATTTATTCACCACGGACAAGAATTATTTTTTGTTAGTGATGTAATAAAAAGTTTATCTTCGAGTACATTTCTAATATTTCACCATTGCCCCATTTAAAAATAAGTTGTCATGATAAAGAGTAGTCATATATAATAAAAACAAAGGAGATAATGGCATGGAATAATGCCGACTGTCGCCGAGCTACAACCAATTTACACGGACTACCTACGGCTACACAATTAAAGTTATTTGTGGAAACAAAGGCAAAGCGCTACGCGCCGTTGACTGAGTGAAAGAAGATGTTTGCGACACTTTTGTGCGCAGTTTTACAATAATGGTTTACAGCTCATCTCCAACGTTAAGGGTCGGCGTAAGTTGGGAGTCAGGATGTGTCGCGCGTGCAGACGATGCAGGAAATGTATGTGTTTATACGAAGCATGTCGTACAAGTCCATACATTTCCTGCGTCGTCTGCACGCGCGATACATTCTGACTCCCAGCTTACGCCGACCCTTATACATCGTCGTTGCATATAGAATATGAACCATGTGAATACATTCGGTAGAAAATCGATAAAAACTGTTTAAAACAATAACGAAAAGGAAATTAAAAATTCTATTTATAATAATATTTATGGACAAAGTAGGAAAAATATATTTCGTTCATTATAAGAATATATTTATAGCAAAAATTAATTATTTTATGCCAGAAAAATTAATTTTAACGCGTTTTTCTATGCACAGTTTTTTTCACATGGTTCATATTCTATATACAGTTTTTATCATAATAATTTTTTTTTTATAGTGAATTCGTCACAAGAGTCCCAACTGCTCCCGTCTGGAGCCAGAGAGGCTATGGCATCCCCAATTGGGGTATATTGTGAGGCTGAAGTTAAGTGCCATTTTAAGCAACGTTTCAATTCTGAATGGTAGTCTTACACTAGGGCGATACTGAGAGTATCTTCCACTCTGGAACGTGCCACAAATATACCTTATTTTATTTTTAATTAATTAATTTGGAATAACACAAATCAAATGAAATTTATGTCAAAAATTTCATTTTAATTTATTAAAATTTGACAGTTAGGCATCACACAATGATGTTTATATTATGTACATACCACGGAAATTGAGTGTTAAAATGGTATGTGGAAGGAAGTGGTATGCAGAGGATATGACTTTTTTTATTTATTTTTTATTATGTACTATTTTGATTGTCCTCACATGGTTTATTTTCTATTAATAATGTTCGGATAATTTATATAGCGCCGTTTTTGTGAGAAAATCACCTCAAGGGCGCTAGTTATTTAACTGTACTTCTTTGTAAATTTGTAGTATTGAATATTTTTTTATATATTTTGTCTATTGGAGGTACATTGAACACTGAAAAGAAAATTTCAGTAGCAAATTTGGATGGTTTTTTCAACATTACTTTTATCAATCTTTGAACAATTTTGGGTGGATTTAACATATTATTATAAGTACCTCCCCAACCAATAATACCATATTGCAATATAGATTGAACAATTGCATAGTCGGATCTGCCGGATCTGCCCTGATGATGGACACTGCAACGCTGTCCGAAACGTCGGCTAAAGAAGGAGGTAGCGCAACACGGCAAACCACCCCATAAACAAACAGTACACTCTTTTTAAGTTTTCTAATCTAAGAATATTTCTTAGTCTTATAAATATATAAATACATTTTCCAATTCTTTTGACAAGTTCACAAATTTGTTTTTTTCCATTTAAAATGTTGATCTATATATAGATACCAAGATATTTCATTTCAGAAGTTGGATTTACGGCCGCTGTTCCCAATCCTACTAATCAATTACTAAGCCAAAATTTTGCCTTAGTAATTGATTGGTGCACAACTATGCTTTTTCCAACATATAAGTATCGCTTAAGCATTTTTCTTAACCTAAGGAAGCCGGACTAGTGGATTAAACTCGTTTCGGCCGCCTCAGTTTTGGACTAGTTCTTAAAAGTGTCAACAGAGTAGAAAAAAATACCGCGAAAACATTGGTCGATGACATATCACTTTGACAGAAGACACAGTTTCGCGCTCATTTCACATCTGTTGTATTGCGTTTATCAATTATCATTTTAATTAATATGGATTGAGAAGTTCGGATGCGTGCGGAGCAGAGACGAAAAACGGTTAATTTATGCGAAAAACCATGTCGTTTTCGAATATTCGCCAAGCCAAGTGTCAAGTCCAGTACCTACGGTCAAGCTGACACTTTATTTTATATACGTTTGTTTAAAAAATATAAAATGTCAGTTTATGGATAAAAATATTTAAAATAAATTACGTGTATTAATAATAAATACAACAAGTAACTCTATAATATTAATTTAACTTCGAAAGTTCTTACTTTGACGTCATTTTATTGTCTTTGAAAGTGGGCGAGGCCAGATAACATAAGATGTTTGGGGACAACATAAATCAAGCGCTACCCTACAAAATGCTTGGCTGATCGAGGCCTCAGATGAATCGATTTAAAAGTTAGAAACAGCGGCCGTAAGTATTGAACATGCTTGATTGCAATTTGTTCTGTTACATTTAAGTTGATGTATTTAAATTTTTAGTTCGGGTTTTAATCTAAATTTATTGATAGAGAATGGGATTAAATATTCGGTGGAATTAAAACATGGCTCATATTGTAGAAGATGGAGAAAAATAACTGTATATTTAACTTATTTTCGTCAAAATCGTCACATTGTTCATATTAAATATGCAACGACGATATATCTTTAAGCTAGTGTACATATTGTTATATAGCGAAAAAAATATTTTTAAACTGAAAGTTTCACATCGGTAACTCGTAACTCTGTCAACACAGATACGTGTCGATATTTTAACACGAAACCACACACCAATCTGTGTTATTGGAAACACGTGATAAATATTTACTCACTCCAAAAAGCTTAACGAATTCGTTCTGCGTGTAAAACGTTAGATGATTTCTCCGTCCGATCACTGAATGTGTTAGAAACAGTAAGTCAATACTTAAACCGATTGCTTTTTCTCATTTATATTTTTATAAAAATATATTTTTTCACGTATATATTTTTTTTATCCCAAATAATAGGTATCTGCAACTAACGCTTCATTCATACAAATAAATTATTGACTGTAGGAAGATTGTGTATTCAGCAGCTAAAAGTCTCGAACGGTTTGTAATGGCCTCATGCAGTTTTTTCGGCTCGCAATTCCGCCATGATCTATGGAGCTTTGTAATATATGTTTCATCTTCTGCTTAATAATAATATTGATAGTCCCGAATTAATATCCGTCATTGGTTTAAATGCTCCAATGCGGTGTACCAGGCACACTTCTCTTTTTCATATAGAAGCCCACAACACCAATGCAGCAAATAACTCACCAATCACTCGCGCAATCACAACATATACCCATTACGAAAAATTATTAGAATTAGACATTTTTCACGATTCATTGCAAACATACAAAACCAAATTATTAAATTTCTTGTCATTTTATTAAACTTTAGTGAGCACATAATTTTTGATTTTAAAACGTAACTCTTTCTCCACCCATGCTTTTTCATTTTTGTTATTATTAGTCAACCAATGTTTGATTATTTTCATTTATTATTGTCATATTCACTACAACCACCGGTGTGACAACATCATATTAAAGTGTCAAAGTTGTTAGCATATTTAAAAATATATAACTGTATTATTAAGTGCAACAGTGTGTTTAAGCAATTACCCTAATAGTTATTCCGTGTACTAAACATTGAATTTGGTGTAACAAGTGACACAACATCATAGAAACTATAATTGAAGAAATTAACTGTCATCGCAGATAATATTTATTGTCACCCACCATGAGTACCTGCAACCAATGTGCCAAGGCAGTGCAAACGCCTGACTGTATGAAGTGTGTAAGTTGCAAAAATCAAGTACATCTCAGCTGTGCAAAACTTACTTCTGCAGTGTTTAAGAGGATGTCTGAGGAGAATAAGGAGTCATGGATGTGCGCCAAATGTAAAACAGGACAATCACCGCTCTCCAACAATCCCAACTCTGTTGACTCGTCAATTCTTCTTAGCGAAATAAAGAAACTTTCCTCTCAACTGCACTCAGTGAATTTAAAACTTGTTTCTTTTGAACAGACAATCGTTCACAATAACAGCACAATCAATGACTTCACCAATAAAATTCTGGTATTAGAAGAAAAACTAAAAAAAATGGATAAGTTAGAAGCTGAAGTAATTGAATTGAAAAAGTTCGTTACATATCTGGACAAATCAAACAACGAAAGAGAACAACAGCTGCTCATCAATAACATTGAAATCTTCGGTCTGAGCGAAAGCAAAGATGAAAACCTAACAGCCAGTCTCATTAAAATTGCATCAAACGTCGGACAAATTATTAAGGAAGAGGACATTGAATACATTAGTAGAACCAATCCACGCCAACATTCTCAAGGTGGAACAGCAGCAGCTCCCCGTGACGCCCGCCCTCGGAACGTGGTGGCCAAATTCATCTCCAAAAGGAAGAAGGACGAGCTGCTAGCGGCCATTAAAAAGAAGAAGGGGGTCGACTGTAAGAGCCTAGGTGTTGCAGGAGGTAAACTCTTTGTTAACGATCACCTTACCAGAAAGCACAAATTATTGCTGAGATCAGCCAAAGAATTTAAAAATATTAACAATTATGATTTTTTATGGGTGCGAAACTCAAAATTTTTTTTAAGAAAGAATGTTACCTCTCCTGCTATCCTAGTCTCAAGTCAAACCCAATTGAACAATTTAACATAGAAATTAGCTTAATTTTTAAATTTTATTATATTTTAGTTTTTCAACTTATACCACTTTTCTACTCAACTCTACATACACATCACTCAACTTACCCAATACACCACAAACACATACATTCATTTATGCGCAAATTGATTAATATGCTCACCCCAGCGGACTTTCGGCTGCTGAGTATTTATCATAATATCTTCATAGGGTACGACCATAAAGAAAGCGGGTTTCGGCTTTCTGGTTAGTCGGCGCATGGACGGCCGGCTGGCGCGGCCGCGCCGACGAGAATGTTTGTATGTCAACGTATGAGGTCGAACACAATGAAGGCAGGTTCAGATTTGTGTCCGCGCGAAGCGGCGCCGAGAAGCTTTACCGGAATGAATTCTTAATTCCTGCTCGCCGGTGACGGCGGTCAGTGCAACTCGGTGTTGTTATGTTCATGATTTTTACCACGTTTTCATGGATTTTTGGTTATTTATGATTTGGTGTTCTCTATGGTCACCTCCACGGTTATTTAAAAACTATGTCAAACATGTATTTAACTAACAAAAGTGTGTACTTTTGATTGGATTGCTGATTGAAATCAGGAATGTTATTCTTAAACTTCAGTTTAGTATTTTTTTCCCTGAAACATGGTTTTTCATTTTGGCAACACTGGTGAAGCTTGTTTCTTGTTTTGAAGGAAGTCTATTATCAAAATGAGCGATCTATATTGTCGCTGTTTTCAACAAATCGCCAACCTGGGATAAAAGAGATGTATTTCATAGCAACAGAAATGTTGTTGACAAGTGCTGGAAAGAAATCAGTGCGAAGACGATAAGTGCAAACTGATAACATTTTGAAATAACCTCAAATGTCACAAGAATATTATCACGTTCTCCTGAGTTTTTTTTTTTTTAATATTTAAAGATGAAAAATCATTGCTTTACCGTCTCCATTGTATGAGGGTGATAAATACTAAATATTTAGTATGTATATTAAGTATTAAATGACATTTGTTGTTATTACAAAATACGAGCTGACAGCCGTTGTCAGGCTACCGCGCAGGTTGCGCAGGTTTTATCCGCGTTCTGTATGTCCACAACTCGGCGCCAATTGCCGCCGACGGACTGGGGCACTGAGCGCCGTTAATCTGAAAGCCAAACCCGCTTTCTTTATGATCGTACCCATCCCGACTAAAGCTCTATTTTTAACTTATTTTTCTATTTACTTCAAATCAAAATTGGATAATAATTTTTCACTTACAAAATGCATGATACTTTCATAATTTTTTATCAAAATGCACGAGGCCTCCGATCTAAAACCAGAGAATTCTATGAAAATGTCCTGATTAACGAATTCGACATAATCTTAATTAGCGAGACGTGGTTAGTTGACAGCATATCCGATGACGAGCTGTTTGATTGCCGGTATAGCGTATACAGAAATGACAGAGATACTTCTCTAACGGGTAAAACCAAAGGAGGAGGCGTTGCTATAGGCATAAAAAAAGACTATAAAGTTCGATCTCAAAAATCGTGGACTTCAGAAGCCGAGGATATCTGGATCTCACTATTAATAAGAAATTCGAAAAATCACATTTCGAATATTCACATTTGTTGCTCTTACTTACCGGGGGTTAGTCCTAAATTATCTAGTGCGCAGCGTTTCTCTATCATCAATAGTCATACAACTGCCATATCCGACTTAACTACTGAGTTTCCAAATGACATTTTTCTTATAATAGGTGACTACAATATGCCGAACGTGAGCTGGAACTCTTCGCTTCAGCCACGTAGTACCGACCTCTGTGCCTCTATCCTCCTTAGTTGCCTTTCGTTCTCCAACTTAAAACAGTATAATTCAATTTCTAATACTCATGGACGAATTCTCGATCTTGTGCTCTGTAACACAACAGTCATTGTTTCCGCTGCCGACTCTCCACTAGTAATCGAAGATGCACACCATAAATCTATTATAGTTGAACTCAATATTCCCGTCCCTGCTGCCATCCTAAAACCTCAGATAGTCAAATCGTTTAATAAAGTTAACTATGAAGTAGTCAATGACGCTCTCAGAAATAGTGATTGGTCTTCTGTCGTTAATGCACAAGACGTTGACATTGCGGTACACCATATTTATGAAATCATTGATGCCCTAATAAATGATCTGGTTCCTACGAAAGTAATTAAATCAACAAAATTTCCAACATGGTATTCGGCGGCTTTAATAAATATAACAAAAGAAAAATTAAAGTTTTTTCGTGCCTGGAAACGCTTTAAGAATCCATTGGATTATCAATCTTTTGCATTACTTCGCAAAAGACAAAAGAAGATTTCTAGTCTCACTCATAAATCCTATATTACTCAATTGGAATCCGACATACAAAATAATGTTAAAAAAATATGGGGTTACGTTAAGACGCAAAGAAAATCTCCCACTATACCGGAACACATGACCTATCAGTCCGCAACAGCGCACGATAGTAAAGAAGTTACAAACCTGTTTGCTGATTACTTCTCATCTGTCTTTACAAATGAAATTCCAACTCTTGATGCCAATAATAAGGAGGATCCTTTTAACAACACGTTAATATCTTCTATCAGAATAAACGAAGAAATCACCTTAAAATACCTCTCAAGCATAGACATTAAAAAAGGGCCAGGAATCGACAGACTACCCGGAATTTTTATACGCAACTGCAGTAAATATATCTGTGTTCCAGTTTGTGCAATCTATAAAAAATCACTAACAGAAGGATCGTTTCCTCTCAAATGGAAATCAGCCGTCATTACACCAATCTTCAAGACTGGTGATAAACATGATGTTAAAAACTACCGTCCAATTTCCCAACTTCCTATTCTAAGCAAAGTTCTTGAAAAAATCGTCTTTGATCAATTATACTCGGTTATTTCCACATCGATTACACCGAATCAGCACGGATTTATGAAAGGTAGGTCTTCAACATCCAACCTCACCCTTTTCGTGAACTTCTTGCATAGCAAGATGGACTATAAGGAGCAGGTTGATGTTATGTACACAGACTTCTCTAAGGCCTTTGACCGCGTGATACACTCAATTCTTTTGAAAAAACTCATTCTACTTGGTATACATGGCGACCTGTTTAGATGGATTAAGTCCTACATTAGTAATCGCAATCAGGTAATCTTAATCAACGGCGTCTTCTCAAAGTCTTTAGAGGTAATATCTGGTGTCCCGCAAGGTTCCCACCTAGGTCCGCTCTTGTTCAACATTTATATAAACGACATTGGTTCATGCTTTCAAAATTCCGAATATAAGCTGTACGCTGACGACATGAAAATATTCAAAGTTGTGCATTCTCTCTCTGACTGTGAAGCTTTACAAAGTGACCTAGAAAGGCTTTGCAAATATTGTAAAGTTAACTGTTTAGACATCAATGTTTCTAAATGTCACACTATGACTTTCACCAGAAACAAACATATAATTAGGTACTCTTATTCACTTCACAACGAACCTGTCATCTCTAAAACGGATTGTAAAGATCTTGGCGTTTATCTTGATAGCAAACTTATATTTAATAAGCATATAGACTCAATCGTTCATAGATCATATAAAATGCTTGGCTTTGTTCTTCGTATAAGTAAAGTTTTCAGTAACCTGCAGACAATAATAATGCTATATTTTGCATTAGTCAGAAGTACACTGGAATACGCATCGCCAATATGGAACCCACAGTATAAAATATACATAGATAGCATAGAACATATTCAAAACAAATTTATAAAATATCTTACTTTCAAATTCAACAATAACTTTGAATTTACATTTCAAACTTTGCAACAAAGGCGGGCACTAGCTGATTTAACATTTATACACAGAATTTTAAATAACAAAATCGACTGTACTGAACTTCTATCCTTAATTAATTTTAATATACCTGTAAGACGTACACGCCATACAGCACTATTCCACACTCTAAATTACAAAACAAATGCAGCAACTAATTCGCCGATTAACCGTGCTCTTCATACATTCAATAATGTTTGCCTAAACTCTAATATTGATATTTTCTCAGATTCGCTGCCCAAATTTAAAAGGAGCATCATGTCAATGATATAACTGTTTAATGCGCATACATATCCCTTCACAGATCACCACTTCTCACACATACACACACACTCACACACTACGCACATCACCCGGTAGTTACTAATTATACATTCCACTCAAGACATTACAAAGAAACATATCAAAGGTACCCACCATGAAATATTACTTAATATCTGTAAACTCTGTCATCACACTGTAATCAATGTACTGTTTGTTTGTATAAAATAAATAAAATAAATAAATTAGTTTCAGCATAATTAATTATGTTTTAAAACCCAGGCGAAATTACTTAATGACATTTTACAGATTTACGTAATAGGTACAAAACCATGTATTTTTTTTTAACATACTTTAAAACTTATATTTAATGTACTGCGTATATCTTATAAATAGATAAAATCACCATGCGTCATGTTAAATTCATCTAAAATATGAAAAAACGGAACGTATTTTATGCATTTTTCAAAATTTGTTCAACAATAACAACAACAAAAATAGTGTAGAAACTCGATTGAAGCCTGGTAGGAACTCCTATATATTTATTCCCAGATTGATGAAATTTTGCAAACATAATCTTCAAAATAAGAGGACGGTAAATGTCTACAGGAGATTTAGAAAAACCACCGCTTCCTCTTTTCCAACCCCTTTGCAGATTTTTGACGAATTTTAAATTTTTTATGAAATTTAGACACTCGGCATTCAAAATAAGAGAAAAATTACTTTTTTTCCCTGCGTTAAGCAACGGGCAAAGCCGGGGGTTTCATCTATAAGTATATAGTAGTGTAATAAAGCAATGAATTATAGGCAGGTACAACATTATAGTAGAATTATACAAACAAGCCTGTAGACACTGTAATTATCCAAGTATATATGCCAACATCTAGTCATAGCGACGAAGAAGTGGAGGAGGTATACAGTTCGCTGGATAAACTTATATTAGAGTTAAAAGCAGGTGAAAATCTGATTCTCCTAGGAGATTGGAATGCTGTTGTAGGAGAAGGACGTGAAGGAAATTGCGTTGGGCCCTTTGGGCTGGGTGCAAGAAATGACAGAGGAAACAGATTGTCAGAATTCTGCGAAAAACACAAATTAGTGATAGCAAACACTTGTTTCCAACACCACCCAAGACAGCGATACACCTGGAAATCCCCTGGAGACAGACAAAGACTGCAAATAGACTATATAATGGTTAGACATAGATTTAAAAACCAAATAAAAGATTGTAGAAGCTATTCCGGTCCAGATATAGATAGTGACCATAATATGGTAATGGCCAAAAGTCTTCTAAAACTGAAAAAATTAAAAAAGAGAAAAAATTTCAAATGGGATACAAAAGTATTAAAAATAAAAGAGATCAGCGACAGTTTTAGGGAAAAGACGCAAGAGTGCAACCTAATGGAATAGGAGAATGTGAATGCGATCTGGAAAGTGATAAAGACGAAGATTGTAACTACGGCAGAGGAAACTATAGGTAAGGAAAGACCTCAAGCAAGGAAGGAATGGATAACCGATGAGATCCTAAATATGATAAAGAATAGAAGAGAGCTCAAAAATGATAAAAGAGCTGAATCACAAAAGAATTACAAAGTGCTGAGAAACAAAATAAATAGAGAGTCAAGAATAGCCAAAGAAACATTCTACCAGAAAAAGTGCGATGAGATAAATAACGACCTTAAGAGAGGAAATGTAGAAAGAGCTCACGCTGCGGTGAAAGACTTTTTTGGGATGACAGTTGGAAAGGGAAATGCAATAGAAGGAGAAGACGGCAAAATACTTTTCGAAAATGACCAAATAGGAGAGAGATGGAAAAGATATCTCGAAATGCTGTACAATGGAAAGGGAAATAGTGACAACGAAACATTGATAGAAAGAGAAAATGAGGTAGACGCAGATGATTTGGGAGACCCAATCATTAGAGAAGAGTTTGACCTCGCACTCAAAAACCTCAAAAACGGGAAAGCACCCGGAATCGATGACGTTCCAGCTGAACTAATTAAGCCAGCAGGAAAAGGAACTACAGATGCCCTGTTTAAAATGGTACAGATAATGTATAAGACTGGAAACATACCAGAGGATTTCGAGAAATGCCTAATTGTCGCATTACCAAAGAAGGCAGGCACGACGAAATGTGAACAACACAGAACTCTTAGCCTAATATCCCATGCCTCAAAAATATTGACTAATATCATTCTAAAAAGAATCGAACCAAAAGTAGAGAACATCCTTTCCGGAGACCAGTATGGCTTTAGAAGAGGTGTAGGAACCAGAGAAGCAATATTGTCGCTACGCATACTGCTAGAAAAAAGAATAAAAAGAAACCAAAACACATTCATCGCATTCATAGACCTGGAGAAGGCTTTCGACAAAGTAGAATGGAAAAGGCTCTTCGAGATTCTGAAGAGAATTGACATCAAATATAGAGATAGACGAATAATCCAGGCGCTATACAAGAATGAGGCCGCTATAATTAGATGTGACAATGGTACAAAGGAAGCCAGTATAAGACAAGGGGTGAGACAGGGATGCTCTTTGTCACCTGTTCTTTTTAATGCCTATATACAGAGTGCGATTGATGACTTGAGAGAGAGAATGAGTCACAGAGAAGGTGTAAAGATACACGGACAAAAGGTGGATATGATAAGGTTTGCTGAAAGCGAAGAAGAACTGCAAGAGGCCTTAACAATCATGCAAAGCATTCTTCAAAACAACTACAACATGAAGATAAATAAAGACAAAACAAAGCTGCTGACTGTAGGCCGAACGCAACATCAGATGAGAGTAGAGATGTCAGGAGTTTCACTAAAGAACACCAAGGAGTTTGTCTACCTCGGGAGCAAAATAACATGGGACGGTCGGTCTAAGAGCGAGGTCGACAGCCGTATACACCAGGCTAGGCTTGCATTCAATAAAAGGTCGAAAATAATAGAATCAAATAATATAGACCTAAAACTGAGAATACTCCTCATCAAGACCTATGTATGGAGTATCTTGATGTACGGCTGCGAAACATAGTGCCTATCCGAAAGAGATAAACGGAGACTAGAGGCTTTTGAGATGTGGTCCTATAGAAGAATATTAGGAATTTCCTGGAGAGACCACATTACAAATGAGGAGGTTCTCCAAAGAATCGAAGGAGGAAGGCACCTGCTCAGAACCTTGTCCGAAAGGCGTGCAAGATGGATCGGTCATATAATACGACAAGAAGGCCTCTTGCATGCCATAATGGAGGGTATGACCGAGGGGACAAACTCTAGGGGACGCCCACGCCGAGAGTACCTGGAGGACCTGCTGGTGGACATGCGCTGCTCATCATATGCAGACCTCAAAAGAGCCGCACAAGACAGGGAAGAATGGAAGAAAAAAATAAAGGAAATTGCTGCAAACCAATCCCAGGATTGAAACCAGAGAGAGATACAAACAAAAATTATCTTTACTTATTTATACGGCATGGCATTTTTTAACCACTATTACCGAAAATGTACTTATGTTCTTGTTATATAATTAATATCAAAGAAACATGTAGTCGCCGTTTCGCCACATGTCTAAAAAAAAACTTCAAACTAAATAACTCACACACGAGATTGTTTACAAGAAAAAACACGATCAAAATCGAGTAGTCTAGTACCAATAAAATTAAAAAACAGATGAGACTTCCAGACCGGAACAATTTTCCATCATTTCATCTGTTTTTCACTTCCTACTTCCGACATGAACTCAGCTATTGAACTTGTGACCCCGTGTAAGCCAGATCTGTCCCAGCAGCCTTTCACCCCACGGAAAACAGAGAATGCATGCTGTTGTCAAATTATACGTGCATCGGCAATCCCACTCATTTTTCGTGATAAAAATGATTCATTTTTAAAACATTGATAGAAATATTGAATTGAACCAAAACCTTTCTATATATTCTGAATAATCAAACGTGGTGGACGTTTATTTATTTACTTATTCTTTAGTTTTTAACCCTATTAAAATCAATCAAATCAAATCACCAAATGACATTCAGAATATCTAAAGAAGAATTTGCAAATCCAATTAAAAATATTAAGACCATAAAAATATATTCATATAGGTAGGTACCCCGTCCCCACCTGGTAAATTCATATTATGCATATACTCGCATTACATTACATTGATTGCAGTATACAAGTTTTATTCGTACAACTAAAAATAATCATGAAAAATAAATAAAATTATACTAAAAGCAATCTGAAGCAAAATTCCCTGGTGCCACTCCACTTCAAATTTGACTTTATTTACAAGAAATGTACATACATTAATGTTTGTCGCGAAAATTGGAAAAATCATAAAAATTAATCTGGAATTCCTCATAAATATCAGCACTCATTCCCATTACTTTACCATTAAACACACTGGTAAAAAAATATAAACAAAAAAAAGAATGAATTCGCATAAGATACTGTTGCGTCTTCAATAATGTATACTATAGGAAGGTAAACACCCATACGATTAATAATAATCTGTAGCTAGTCAATAATGTTTAATGAATCACCATCACATGTCAAACGTCAGCCTTGTTCCGATTTGTCGGATAAATGTTACAAAAAAATAACCGTTGAGACAGCACATGACTTGATTAATGAAACCAGTCACGCAATAACCAGCTCTCATCTCCCCTCACAAGGTGAGAATACTAACGAAGCGATATGATACCATCAACTTTGCTTTTCAATAGTCAATTTACATAATTGATCCCAAAATGCAAAGGCTTTAAAGAGCTTACTCCTAAATGGAACAAATTAATCCATTCGGGTACCTACGTGTCTATTATTTGGTAGCAAATTTCGAAGTAAGTACCTGCCGAGATGCCAACATTATATGAACCTAAAAGGACGGGGCTATTCGAGAACAATTTGAAGGGTGAGGGGGAAGATGCATGAAAAATCATTTTACCTACTAATTTTTAATGACATATACCATTCCCTGTCTCATCAAATACCCAAAAAAAACATTGGCGGTTATAATTGCATGAACAATATAAAAATAATATTAAAATAGTACCAATAATACTTTCTATACAAATCATTTCAAAATTGGCTGCCGGGCAATTTCTCGTCACCCTAGATTTGGCTTCAATGTCATTTATACAAAATCGCACTAATACTCTAGGACTCTAGGGCTTTTAAGGTTTAGGAAATATTTGGAAGAATCTGTCAAGTTAATCTAGAAATTCACACTGAACTAAAAACTTTCATCATTATGTTAACATAATAATTATGGGTTTCAAAAGTGTTGTTATGTTTGTCTTCTGAATCTGACAGGTTGACTGGACCAAATGGAGGAGCTGCAATCGTTTAAATTGCTTTAAATGGTAACACCAACATGGTTCAAAATTAAAGGTGTAAGGCGCTCCGCCCACTGAGGCAACTGAAAACCAACTAAAACCGGCTGTTTTCTCTGTCTTGATTGGTCAAAAAGCTTGTTTAACCATAGATGAAGAACAATCAGCTGACAGCTCGCAACTAGAAACGGCCGCCCAGGGCAATCAGCCGTGACAGTCGCAAGATGGTCGCAAGTCACCACTTGCGTTACCATTGACAACGGGGTTTTGTGTGATTGTGAAGTGTGCGGGCCATCACATTGTCATACAAAGACAGTTGGCAGTTGAGAGTTTTCAGTTGCCTGAGTGGGCGGAGGCGCTAAGGCGATCCGCTCACTGAGACAACTGAAAACTGTGGCCGGCCGTTGCTAGTTGCCAGTTGTCAGCTGATTGTTCTTCGTCTATGGTTAAACAAGCTTTTTAATCAATCAAGACATAGAAACCAGCCGGTTTTAGTTTGATTTCAGTTGCCTCGTCAGTGGAGCATTTTTCACATTATGTTTACAGGATATTCAGAAATTATATTTTCCGGAGGATGATTCTACAACGTAGGTATTATAACATTATAAAAAGCAACCGATAACCTAACTCTCCAACCGGAGAGTTATAAGAAAACGCATATTTGGTATATTTTTATTAGCATAAGATCGTTTTCGATAACCGCGAGCCGGTCTAACAAGATTACATAATACATAGCTATAAAGTTAAATCTTTATCAGAAGGTTTTCGTTATGAGTTCTGATTAATAGACACCTACAGAACTTTCAGCAGAATTTTTGAACGAATTAAATAGCTTTCAGACACGATATAAAATCTGGTAAATTATGAATTGCCAATCTAATAATAGGGAAAGACGATAGTGAAAGTATATAATTATTTACTGATCCTATATAAGTCTGAAATATGGAAAAGTTACAATGGAGCATCATTGGTATATTTTAGGTTTGTTCATATTATCCTCCCCAAATATAAAAATATTAATTGTCATATCCAAAACAGGAAAATTATTATGATTATACCTCTTTGTAAGCTTGTCCATACGTCAAAAACATTTTCGTTGGACAATATTGCAAGAAAACATTTTTATGGTGGGAGTTAAGGAATTTACTAGAATTTCCGGCATATCTGTATTATTGAAATTTCCTGATCCCTTTTACTATGATATCTATCTATAATCTCGTATATAAATAAGAATGCCTGTTGCGAGCGGCGTGGCTTTGTTTTTGTACACAAATCTATAGTTTTATTCCGAGATTGGTAAAATTTTGTAAACGTGACTGTCTAAATGCGATTTCAAAAAACCACCCCAATCCCAGATTTCCCACCTTTAAATCCGAATGCTCATTAAAACATTAAATTCACGTTCTCGACTCCCCAAATTATACATTCTGTGGTCTAGAAGTGGGAACTTTAGATCGCATATTTTTTGGTTGTCCTTCTCTAAACAAATATCTTCTCTTCTATCAAGCCTTATCAAAAATTGCCTCCCCTCTATTCAATATCTTATATCTTCTAAGTCTGAACTCGACTCCAATCTTCATTATAATTTTGAAATTTTCCTATTTAAATAAAATTAATATATAAATTCACCTTTCATTTCCCCATAATTTTAAAAGATCCGGCCTAGAACACCCTTAAACGGTGAAAGCCATTAATAATTGAAGAAAAAAAAACTAGCTTCCTAGGCGGATAGTTCGTAGTTAAAATACAAGAAAATCGGGTTAATTTATTTGGCACAGTAAACGATGGTACCCACAGACATCGTGTCTATGGTGATACCTCACCTCACAAAAGGAACAGTGAATAAAACTTTCCACAACATGTTCCACAGATGTTGTGACCTTTTTTAAAATGCTCTCTGAAGTAAGACTTCTTTAGAGGCATTACGACGGGTAACTCAAATCTTTTTTGGACTGAAGTAACAACCGCTTGGGCACATAAGCTTGTTTTCACGACAATTTAACGTAGGTAGACATAGGAATGACGTATGCCCCGGACCTGAGTTATTGTAAATTAACATTAGCAATATTAAAGGAAATGACGTATGATTTATGGTATGGCAACAAATGAGTCCGATGCCTAGCAACGAATAACAAAACGTCAAAGCAAACTCAAACGTCAGACGTCACCCTTTTATTTTTGTTTACTAATATTTGTAAATAATTATTATTAAATTGTACGAGTATAAGATAATTTCAACAGGCTTTTGTTATATATTTTTGATTATTATATGATTTGAAGATTTTAGTTGAACCTTTTGGTTTGTATTATTTTTTACAATAAATTTTAGCCGTTTTTCTCGCTGATTTTTGTGAATTCTAGCTATTTAAGTAAAAAGTGGCAGTGGTATGACAACAAAAATAGTGTTGTTTAGTATTCAAATGGCTAAATCGCAGGAAAATTTTACCTCTTCATCTATAAATAATTATAAACGAAAAAATCAACAACCTAATCATGTTCCGCCGCCTACAAAATGTAAATTTTTATTTAGTTTTTAGTCAAATAAGTTTTAAATAAATGAAAAGAAAATACTTTGTTTTAAGTCACTGTATCTTTAAAAATAAAGTGACTTAAAACAAAGTATTTTTTTTTCATTTATTTAAAATGTCAAGTCACAATGTGTTTGCTTCTTTTGAAAAAAATAAGTTTTACTTCAACCTCGCGTAAAGGTTAGACGCACTTATTTTTTTGTTTGTTTATTTTTCTGATCTCTTGATCATTTTTTGTTTTTTCCGCAGGTTATCTTTTATCTTTTCGTAAAAATATTTAAGCTACTGTTTTTTCCTATTTCCCTATATTTTTTTATTAGCCTCCAGCCACTGCATAATTTCAGCTAAACTAGTACTTGGCTCTGGTGTTATCAGGGTCTAATTGCGATATTTTTTAAATTTAGACTACGTGTACGACCAATAACAGCCATTTTTTTGGATTTGGCAAGCGGATGTTTCAATTTTCGGCTAGTTTGGAAGCAACTTAATGTATCAGTACCACTGTGAACCTGAAGCACACTTCTTGCATTTTATTGATATAATTTGACATCTCTATATTGAGTTTGGACGGCATCACAAAAGGTTTTCAAATTTTTTACGTAATAACAAGTGACGAATTTTCACCATCATTTTTCTGATAATCTTTTAAAGTAGGTAGTGGAGAAAATGAGTAATAGTTGAATAATAAGCACAAGCCTGGATAATTTCATAGCATAAACCTGGATTTACCATTGCAAAGCAGTGGCGCACTGGAGAGAAAAATGATTTATTATTATGATGTATGTGGGTATTTATTTTTAAATAATAAAAAATATTTCACGAAGAACAAATTTTTAGATTTGTAGACTTTGTTAAAAAGTTTTTATATCATATTTTTTTAAGACTTAACTAACTTATATAAAAAATAACTTGTGTGAATTTTTTTAATAAAAAAATATATATATATATATTTTATACAGCTCGACCCTGATTTTGCGATCTCGAATCTGGGTCTCAGACTAGTTGCAAACTACAAAATTAATGGTCAGCTTGTAATTCGTAAAGTAAAAAGTACTACCCCAAGCTTCACGTTGAAAATAATAAATATTTGAAAATTGGTACTTCGCGAACTCCCTATACTATGCTTCTCCATTTAGCCAATTAAGAGGCTAGACTTTGAACCACACGCCGAACACCCGCGACTGTCATTCTGTCCCGCTCACAATAAGCTCACGCACACTTACAATACATGCGAATGCGAAATGTGCGAATGAGACAACGCTCAAAATTACCCACAGAAATCGCTCGAAAAGGGGTTTCTGGAGAATACACATTTCTACACCGAAACTTTCACGAAATTGAAATTTTAAAAAATATATATTTTTAGAAAGAAGAAGCTACGTCGGTAGCTTTTTATAATTTTATAATTCTTTATGAGAGTTGAGTTGGCAGCACTTTTTCCTTAAATAATATTTTTTGATAAATCGTACATGTTTGACAGTGAATGTTTACGTTAATACGAAACGCATCGAAAATTCGAAAACGTACCGTCATAGTTTTCACCTTCTAGAAGGCAGTATAAAATATATTCATTTTGTGCAATTTTCGATGTAGAAAAGTGTTTTTCCCGGGCGTCCTTTTTGTATGGGCCGAAAAGCGAAGTCTATCATCTAAATAAGATCTCATAATCAGGAACATCGAGTTATTCCTCCCAGACAGGAATACGTTAACACATCTAGTGTAGTATTTCTGTTTCAAACTTAATGTAACTAAAACATAAATCATCTGAGCAGCAATAGGTACTTAACACTATCTATAAAATTTTAGTGTAACAAGATGCCACAGAAACTACGTAGGTACCTATAATTTTATGTTCTAACATAAAAGAGAATGTTTTACTTTTTCTAGGAACATTTACAAAGCGGTACATTTCCAAACTATGGCAGTTAGTTACCTCGCACAATACGACGGCTCTTATTTTGTTGATCGCTGCAGTGACGTGTAGAGACTTTATTTACAATGTTTGCCATTTTCCATGGAAAAATAAAATTAGTCGGGATTTATTATGTTTTAGGGAGAATCGAAGTTTATTTCATCGATAAGAAACTCTAGGCCATTTTTTTTAATCCAAGCTAACTTAAATTCCAGTATGGTTTTAATTTTTCGTGTCTTCCATAGTCGTACCAAATCTGTGCGAAGTCACCGGGCGGCGTGGATTTGATTTGTATACAAATCTACAGTTTTATTCCAAGATTGATGAAATTTTGCAAAGTTGATTTGGTCACTCTTTACATCTGATTTCTAAAAACTCTGCGCATAGCCCGGGTTACACCAGGTTTTTCAGCTAGTTGTGATATAAGACGGACATGCTCTCACTAAAAAAACCTGTGAAAATCCTTGAAAAATTTCCATCCCCTATTTTATCCTTTCCTGTACACCTCTCTTACAACTACTCTGAAGACCCTTTTATTACATTTGTATCCTATACCTAAAAAATGGTTACCATCTTACTACCTACCTACCTTTTTTTTTTTTTTTTTTTTTATATTAACTCCACACAGGAGGCCCTGAGGAAAATAATTTCCCTCAGGGCCTATGTCATCTTTGAAGATGCTGTGAGGAGGGTCTTTTTGAGGAGAGGAAGGAGTGAACGTGGGTCTTGAAGAGACCCATGTTATAGGAAGGAGGAAACACAGAGGCCGGCAAATCGTTCCACAGCCGAGCTGTTGAACACAAAAACGAGTCGTAGAAGCGTCCCGTTCTCATGTGACAAATGTCAACTGTGTACATATGTTGGGCGCGCGTTTGGCGTGTTTCCCGACTATGCACCGGTGCCGAGGGGATCAATGACGCTAGCTCCTCGGAGCATCTTCCATTGAAATACCGGTAGAACAAGGATAGCATTCCCACCCGACGCCTGTGCTCTAAAGATTGCAATCCGTTTGTTAAGACAGGAGAATCTATCAAGCGGACCGCCCGTTTCTGCACAGAGTCGAGGGTGTTTTTCAGGTACATCGGGGCTCCAGACCAGAGATGGCTGCCAAATTCAACAGTGGGGCGCACTTGCGATTTGTACAGGGTTAGCAGTTGTGTACAATTAAAGTATCTGCGGGCCCTGTACAGTACGCCCAGTTTCTGAGAGGCCAACTTAACTCTGGCCTCGATGGAGCCCCCGTACCTGAGCTGGTCACTTAGAGTTACACCGAGCATATCAATGGAGGACCTGTTTGGAAGAATGCTACCGTTGAAGGAGACTAGATTGTCATTTCGATCCCTTTTAGACGTAATCAGACATGATTGGGTCTTTGAAACATTGAATTCGACGAGATTATTCTTACCCCAAGAGAAAACACTCTCGAGGTAACCGTCCATTCTTTGCTTCAAAGCCCTCCGAGCCGTTGGAATTTGTGCACCCTTTGGGGGCTTGTCAAACAAAAAGCTATCATGGACTGTACTGTCATCCGCGTAGCAATGAATTGGTGCACATGTCAAAAGGTCATTGATGTGCAACAAAAACAAAGTCGGAGACAGAACCGATCCCTGTGGGACGCCAGCATTTATCGAGTGCGAGGAAGAGGTGAAGCCATCAGCAACCGTCTGAATCGACCTCTCCCTCAAAAAGTCGGCAATCCACGTACACAAGGATGCGGGAAGTCCGTAAGAAGGCAGTTTGTTGACAAGTCCTCGGTGCCAGACCCGGTCAAAAGCCTTGGAAATATCCAGTGCGACCGTTTGGGTCTCACCGAAACGTTCCAGGCACCGCCCCCAAACATGCGTCACATACGCGAGAAGATCACCACACGAGCGGTTCCGCCGGAATCCGTATTGACGGTCGTTAATAATTTTGTTCTTCTCGAGGTATGTGAGCAGTTTGTCGTTGATCACCCGTTCCATCACCTTGGACAGAACTGATGTGATCGCTATGGGGCGGTAGTTGGCCGGGTTGGAGCGGTCACCCTTCTTTGGGATAGGATGGATAACCGCTTTTTTCCAACCAGAGGGTACAGAGCCAGAATTCAGGGACATTTTGAAAAGCTTCGTCAAAATCGGAGCTATTTCTGCAGCGCACCTCCGCAATACCAGGGCGGGGATTCCGTCAGGCCCACTAGCTTTATTAACATCAAGCCCTCGTAAAACCTGGAGCACATCCCGATGCCGGATCCTCAGCTTTTTCATATAGAAACCGCAGTGAGGAACCGACGTCGGGACTGCACCTCGATCATCGAGGGTTGAGTTATCCGCAAACATTTTACCTAATAGGTTTGCCTTTTCGGTGGCGGTGTTTGCTAGTGAGCCGTCAGGTCTGGTAAGAGGTGGCAGACTGGATTTGCAGAAATTGCGACCTATTGAGCCCGCAAGCGACCAGAAGGCTCTGCTGCCATGCGGGCATGCAGCCAGCTTTTTGCTGATCTGCAGGTCGTGCTCGAACTTTGACCTATTTATGATCCTCTTGCATTCCTTTGCCAATTTGTTATATGCTGCTCTGTTTTCGGATGTTCTAGATGTGTTGTAGGCTCGGTAAGCCGCGTTTTTTCGCCGAACTGCTTCGGAGCATTGTCGACTGAACCACGGCTTTGAGCCCACACCAGTTTCCTTGACAGTGGATTGAATGAAGCCATCCATTGCGGATGTGATGACTTCACCAATTTCCTGGGCACATCTTGAGGGATCCGAAGTCCGAAAACAGACAGCTGACCACGGGAAAGCATTGAAATGTGCCCGCAGACCGAACCAATCTGCTGACCTATAGTGCCATACTTTTCTCTTCAGCCTCTCGTTTGGTGGTCTGAAGTTGACGGGGATTGAGGTCGTCACCAGGCAGTGGTCGGACGATCCTAAAGGCGCTGTGACCTCAATCTTGTAACCGTGTGGCACAGTGGTTAGAAATAGGTCTAACAGATTGGAGCGGTGAGTCTGGACATCAGGAACCCTTGTAGGCTCCTGAACCATTTGCTCCAATCCGTGGCAAAGGGCAAAGGATTCCGCCTGTCGGCCAGCCGAGTCTGTTGATCCCGAGAACTTCAACCATGGTTCGTTATGAACATTGAAGTCCCCCAGAACCACAAACTCGGCCGAGGGGTAGCGGGGCAAGAGATCACCTACCTAGTGCATTAAATTTGTTTTTACGTTCCGTTTCAAGATGGTAGTCGTTTAAATGGTTCAGTAAAGATTATTTTTTAAACGTGATTCGTATATCGTCGTATTTATTTGGACTTTCCCGTGACGTTTGATGGTGACGTTTCTTTGGGCAAATTGGCGGTATCATATTAATCGAATACGATAGTGTAGAAACAAACTTCGCTTCGTGCCACCTCAACTCGCTTCGTCCGACTTCCGATAGTTGTCGGTTTTTGCGCCGAGTCAAAGGACTTGAAGCGTTCCGAAGTTCGAACACGATGCGTCTCACTCATCGATATAATAACTATAGATTAGCCCTCTCATACCCAATTTCAATCCAAAAGTTACACCACCTATGAGTAATTTCATAATACGACTTTGCATCGAGTTCTGTCGCATCTCTCGCTTGACGTAGTGGTTTTGATAGGAAGAAATTACACATTTTTATCAAATATTACTTTTCTCAATTCTATCTGATTGGTGTATATATTTTGAAGTATTGATTTTACTATTTAAATTGTTAATAATTAAGTCCTGGGTCAAAGCTAGTGATTCCATTGCCGTGAACTTGCTGGAAGACAAATTTCGTGCAGACCCACAAAAGTTAAAAAATCAATACTTCTTGCGATCTTTGGACTGTGAGAAATGCACTTTCTTTTGGATAAATGTTTTTGTAAACCAATATTTTTGGTCTGGATATACACGGAGAAAAATGTTATTCTAAAATACGATCATTTTATTCGTAAAAACAGTTAAAAACGGGACTGTAGTTCTTACGAACAAATTAACAGTGTTTCAATGTTTATTGGCGGGAAAATGTAAGAATAATTTGTTGGTATACTTACGAAATTACATATACCAACAAATTATTCTTACATGTTCCCGCCAATAAAAATTGAAACCCTGTTAATTTGTTCGTAAGAACTTCAGTCCCGTTTTTACAAATAAAATGATCGTATTTTAGAATAACATTTCTCTCCGTGTACTTACAAACTTTATGATTTCAGAAAATATTTTGGTTTTGATTTATTAAATAAGAGAAATCAGAAACATACTTTTTTGGGCACGCGGTTTATTTTTGTTATTTGTTTTTGTTTTTAAATAAAATTATTCGTGTAGATAAAATTACCAAACATATAAACATGATTTTGATGTTGATACCTGTGCATGTCAATATTCTTAGCGTACATCCAAAATTTCAGTCAGATCGGCGGCATAGGGCCCGAGAAAACTATACTTAAACCATAAACATGTCGTTCTGGAAAAACGCCAAAACTGGAAAAACAGAAATGTAGCGGTACGTCCCTGGTTCGTCTGCCTACAGAACATCGATCTGTCTGTTTTCTTTGGGCACACAAGAAAAATACACATTCCATAAATAATAATAGCCTTTAGGTTTTACGTATGGTGTTACTGAGTTTATAGACAAATTGGTATAATGTTTATAGTGACCATGATATACTTACATGCAGTACCTATAGATATGTAAATGTGGTAACAGAATGGGTTCCATACGTTCCATACGATATATTCATAAACCAATAAGTGCCTATGTATCTACATACACTTAGTACCTATGTAAGGGCATATTGAAACCTTATAATATGTTTTTTACTAACTCATCAAGATAAATTAGTATTTTGATGATTCATCTTCTTCTTAATATATAAAACAAAGTCGGGTTAGTTACACCATTTATAACTCAAGAACGGTTGAACCGATTTTTATGATCTTTGATTGTTGGATTTGTCTCCGTCCCGGTTAACAGAATAACTATTAAAACATCGGAAAAAATCACGGGAAAAAAAATTATGAAGAAAATTATTTTTTTCATATATTTTGTATGGAACGGCATAAGGAATAATGTGAGTCGGTCGACATAATTTGAATGAATTCGAACTGTCTATGGTGTAGTGTGCCGAACATTTCGTGCTTAGTCAATAGCTCAATTTCATTTTTTGAACTTAGAGTAGGTACCTATTTATTTAACTTAATAAAAACTTAATTTATTTCAGCTAATAAATTAAACACAACATTTATTGATTCTGAGGCGGTACGAAGTTTGCCGGGTCAGCTGGTACAAGATAAAAGAAACACCCGGAAAATATTTTTCACTTGTCTAAAAAGTGCGGCTGTCAAATCCTTTTTTAACTGATGTACGACATGATATAGATTTATTTATTTAACGCCCACAGGGCTTTTACATGTTGGTACATTTTTTTTTCTTTATTCATTAAACTGCTAGTTACATTTTTGAGAATTTATATGGATACTTGTTAACATTCTGTTGGTAGTAAAAAAAATTTGATACATTTTGTTCGTAGTAAAAAATACAAAAACACAAACATAAAAACACAAGATTAAAAACTGAAAAATACAGATTAGATAGGTTTACAAAAACACATGATCAGTTTAGGAATAGTGATGGGATAAATATTTTAAATGATGCACTAAACTCGCCAAGTTAATATTACATATATGTCAACATCACCTAAGTATGGTAACCGACTAGTTCATCGAAAAACAATTCATCGAAAGCAAATTTACAAAAGCAAATTTATAAAATACACAAAAGAAAGGTTAGGTTAGGTTAGGTTGAATTTTAGTTAGTTGAACTCGTTTTCGATGAACTCGCCGTGAACCCCTAAGTATATACATAGGTACCTACATTTGAACATGAACATAAATATGTTTTTAGTTATTTATTTTATTACTTAGAATATTACCCTTATAATTTGTTTAATTTTTGTTCTGCGCGTCTGGAACGTGCCGCAAGAATACTATAGATTATTTTGATCTAATAAATTGTGAAATAAACTTTCTTGCGCTTGCATTTCGCGATTTATAACATAGCTGTTGATATGATATTACGGATGTGGACATTTTAGCAAAACAATAATAATGTTCGTCGCAATATTTGCAAACATAAACGTGCATCCCGGAACGTGCTTCAAAATAATGCAAATATTTTACTTGAGGTGGCTTACATGGGTCGGTGCGGCACTGGATCGGTGTTGCGTATAGGTAATGCAGCGAGAGTTGACTCCAATAAAAAAAGCGAAAAACGAAATACGTTATATGTTAGTCGTGTATCTGTGTGAGTACTGTGATGAAGTCAGCTAAAATTGACAGACCCATATACTACAATTGACCGCATTCTTACTGCTCCGGGATTATGTCGATTTCTTACCGAGCCGCAAGGGAATGGGATAGTTAAAAAAGATTCATGAAAATATGCCATCTTAGTCTATCCTTTAGTACCTACAGTAAAATAAACGGTCTGTAACCTACTGATAAATCTACAAGAAAATGGTAGGTAACAACACCCAACCATAATACATACCTACTCAGGGTGTTAGACGTACTTGAGATATTTAATAATGTCAGGAATCAATGGTTAAAGTAAGTCAAGTACCTACGTCCATTATCTCCCTATAAACCGGCTGCTAGGCTCACAAAAACAAATTACTAAAAAAATTAAATAATAAAAAAGTGGCCAGTTAGATACGTCGTGTTATCCAATCATAGAAGAAAATAAAAGATAAATTGAACGATGCCTATACGATTTTTCTCAGAAAACTGTTAAGTTGAAGGGAAGAGCGAGATTTTCAAGAACCAGATAAAATGTATTATGAGTGCTTAGATTCCAGAACAATTCTGTTCACAGAAGCAGACGCTGGAGCTGGACTAGGGCAATGGCGCTGGTGGTCTCGGAGTAGGGCACTGGGGTAAGCGGAGCAAGGAGGGCAATATGAAGGGCAGTGTGCAGTGTGCACACTGTGCACTAATGGAGACACTGGGTAAATACATAATCTGCACTCGCACAGTACTTTACGTTGCATTATCGAATAGGGAAATTTAATATTAAATTTTATTAGAATAAATTATTTTAATAATAAAAGTCAATAGTTGTCCGATATAAAAATAAAAATCCAACATGTTTATCCTAGTGACTATCTGGGTTGAAAACAAATTCGTCAGAACTTTTTAATCTTTCAAAAAGATAGCAGCAAAAATATGGTAAAAATTGTTGAAGATAACATTTTTAAACTGGTCCCAGCGAGAGATCGTCATTCTGGTATATTCTGGTGTTGTCCCGGTAAGAGAGAGATCCTGCGTTCGATTCATGTTTCGTTTTGATGTCTTAGTATTATCTTCTTCTCCAACGATAAATTTATTATTATTAACAAAACAAAACATCAAACAAAAGTGAAGAAAAAGGACAAATAAATATAACCTAACGTCATTGGAGAGGACCTACCACTTTCCCAACGGCTGTGTGAGGAAACTGATTATTTAACCTTTAGCCCCACAGGTCAGGACTCTATTTTTTTTAAAGGAATCTACATTTATTTTTAAAACGAATCTAGCGTCAGATATGATTTAAGATTTTCAAGGCCAAAAGTATTTTTATTATTTATTTTTCTGCCGTGTTACGCTACCTCCCGCTTTAGCCAACAGTCACGTTCAACACATCTGCCCTGATGATGGACACACTAAAGTTGTCCGAAACGTTGGCTATAGAAAGAGATAGCGCAATACGGCATAAAACCCCAAAAGAAATAACAAAAATAACCTAACGTATTCTTTTATCGTGATGGTTTTGTTTCGCAACTGTCTGTTTTATTTTATTACGGTATAAAAATACACGCTGAGGATATTTGCACAGAAGTAAAATATTTATCGCAAATTTAAAATTTTTATAAGGCAAAATGTTTTAAGGTATATTGATAATCATCTTAGTTATCTTATCACTAAGCTGCTAAAGCTTCATAGATTAACGCAAATTTTCCTTATTTAAAATGCATATTAATTTTACTTATATAAAATAACAAACTGTATACAATGTATCCTGATGAAGAAACCATTGGTTTTGAAATATGTTAAAAATTTTATATAGTGGTGTAAAAAAGTTTTTATTTTATTTTAGCAAAATAACGTCGCAAAGTAATTTTGTTATTACTGAAGAAGCATATTTTTGAGTGTGACCTCAGAACAAGGGCACTATATTTTCTGTTCCGTTGCTAAATGTACTTTAAAAAAAATACTTTCGACATATTTTTAATGCTAAAAATCCAAAATGCCTAGGATCCACACAATTACTTTGTTTGTGATATTTTGTATATATATACATTTTAGTACACGCATTATATTTATTGCTCGGTGGGCCGTATTTTTCAAACCCAATGTTCTCAATCAAGTTAGATTTAGGCGCTCCGCTGACGAGGCAACTGAAAACAAACTAAAACCAGCTGGTTTCTATATCTCGATTGGTCAAAAAACTTGTTTAACCATAGACGAAGAACAATCAGCTGACAGTTGGCAACTAGCAACGGCCGGCCACGGCAATCAGCAGTGCAAGTCGCGAGACACTGCTTACGTTACCATTGACAACCGGTTTTTGAGTGATTGTGTAGTGTGCGGGGCATCACATTGTCATACAAAGACAGTTGGCAGTTGAGAGTTTTCAGTTGCCTCAGTGGGCGGAGGCGCTTAGGAAAAACCAATGCATTTTTATAAAACAACAACAACACTTTTCCGAATAATCAGCCTTCTGGCGCCCAGTTTTAGAAATATTTCTCCCGCAAATACCTCTGGCGAGATGAGATTCTTTTCCACATTCATAATTTTAAATTATAATGCTATTTGGCGTAGGTAAGCAAATGGGAAGTTACATTGATATGAAAATAAATATTATGTAATTGTGTTAGGGTTAGGTACAGACCTAAATAATCGATTTTTATGGCATGGAATTTGTGTCATGAATTTCAAACACTCCATTCCAAATATAAATTTGGTTCACTAGTAAGTACTACGGAGGGTCGTTAAGCCGTCAGCCCATGATTATTAGATGTATTGGATGCGAGCTCTGTTTTCTTCTCCAACTAAATACGTCATTGGATGTGATAAGACGATTGAAATCACTTTAAAATCCATTTCATAATATGTTTGCTATGCCACATGCCCAGCGTGGTCCCATTTGAGCGTGGAGATTGCGAATGTGATCTCAGCTACCTTCGACTCACTTCTATTTCGTTCGTTGGCTTTCTGTCTCGGAAGGAGACACCCAGCCTGGCTTTCCATGGCTCTGCGTGTCTGCCATTTTTGTCAAAACACAAACGTTCTTGCTACGATTACAAGAGCCCGTGCACGTACCCTACGAACGCGAGTAGAAACTGGCAAAATGAATATTATATCTACCAATATGACAATAATTTTTTATTATTTTTTATTTCAGCTAATCAGCTAACTCACGAGGTGAGAAGCAACTACATTAAATGGAGCATGGATTATAGATTAAATGGAGATATAATTAATATTATCAATAAGAATTATAATTCATGTGCTTTAAGAAAATTATCAAACTTTCAATTTTATGCGAATGCTGTTTAAAGATGACATAGAGAGGAATTAATTACATTCAGGAAAGCGTCCAACTAGAATTATGTACAGCATTTTAAGTGTATATACTTTAGATTTTGGACGACAAAACCGACCTAAGAAAAAAAACACACGGTTTTTGGGGGTATTCAGGATTTTACGTATTTATTTCAGAGACTTCCTCTGATGAAAATGTTCGTTAAAGGTCCAGTCATCTCTTTGCACAATTTCGCTGATGTTTTCTGTTGTAGAAATTTTCTAGCATTTTGGTGACATTTTGTCAATCGACGTATTACTAGTGCTTAAATATAAATCGGTGTACTGAGAATACTCCAAATTAATTATATCCAGATTAACTCGAGAAGCACATTTTTTACAGCGCTGGGCGAGCAGGGTACCTTAGCCATATACCAAGATGAACCAAGAAAAACAAACTCATTTGACGGGAAAATAATCAGTCTACGAGAAAAACATCAAGATGTGCAAGTCAGGGGGGAGGGGAGAAGGAGTACACCAGTAATCAGTACATGAATGTGTCTGAAGTCTGATGTCTGATTGACAGACTCGGCAGTTCAACACGCATTGCTAAGAGTCGTCGATCGAAAGTCCGGATTGGAAAATAGGCACATACCCGCACAGAAGTATAAGAATAGGGATCATTGAACGCCATTGCAATAATAATATTAATAATATACTTATATATATGTAATTGATAAAAGGCTGCCTTGTGAGGTACCATACACGACAGAGGTGAGGTTGGGTGAGGTATAACGTATAACTAACATAATTGCAATTATGTAGATACGCTACAGATCTTCACGCTTAACTTTCTAGTATAGGAAAGATAGATAGGTGCTGGGGATATCATAGAAAATTGAATTCCCGGAATAGCTTCATTCTTAGAAATGCTTTATTTTTTAGAAAAATCAAATTAATTTAAAAGTAAATAATAATCATAATGCTAATATGTCGTGCACTTTTCATGAAATTAAACGCTGAAAACAAACTGTCCTGATCTAAATTTTTAAAACTTTAAAACCCCTTATCAGACTATTACTTTTAGAATGGATATCAATTAATAACATCCGATGAATATAATAGTCCATACCATGGAAGAAAGAAGTCTTATTTTAAGAATTATTCTACGACTTATCAAGGCTTGCTTTAGCCCGCTTAAATTTGAGGAATGCTGTACATAGCGAGGATAGTCACGTAAAAATGTAAATGAATGCCGCCGATAGCTCGGTTTTAACCTCTCTATTTCTCATAAACGACGAATGTATATGCAATAGAAAGAGAGTCACAATTTACAATGAAGGTATTAGTTAGAACAGTATTTTGCAAAAAAAAAACAAGTTATTACGAAAACAGATCAGCTGATGCACGACGAAAATTTTGCGTCAGCACACGATGGTTCAGCAATTTTTTTTTTCAAATGTGATCGATCGTCGAACCGTCATGTTTAGAAGATAGGTATTTAAGTACCTACTTACAAAACTTATGATTTCAGAGGAAATTTTGGTTTTGATAAAATATGAGAAAATTAGAAACGTAATATCATTATTCTGTACTTTTTTGGACGCGAGGTCTACTACTCACAGAATTAGGTACAAGTTTAGAACACGTGACATACTGAACACCTGGCGAGTCCACAGCTTAGGTAGGTAGGTACTGGTAACCAGAATTATTCGCGTTGGTCAAAACGGGGTAAATATAAATAGGCATTGCTTCACGCACGAACCAGGCCAGTATTGGGGATATTTTTCTTTAGCAAGTGCATGCGTGAGTAGGTACAATATTTTTTTTATGGTTTCATAAAATAAAAAAGTAGTAGTAAATCGAAGGGTGTGAACTATTCGAAGTTTGCCACACAGAACCTTATAAAAACGCAATTGGATTATATTTTACTAGCTGGGGTGTTATTGGTTTATTTATGAGTGTTCATTCGAGAGTGTTCTGAAATCGACAGTTGATGTTACTGATTCCTAAACATTCCACAACATTCGAGAATGTTCCGGGATGTTATTCCGCCACTCCTTCCAGAAATTTCTAGAGTTTTATCGAACCTTCTAGAACTTTCCGGAAGACAATTCTAGATGATCAATTTCTAGAGGGCGAAATTTCCAGCTCTTATATAAAGACGGGAACCCTCATCCTGGAGGGGGGATAGAGATCTATCACATCATATAACTCCCTTGGTAGTAACGGGACGCGTTTCTGAGTTTTTGCGGTCCGCGCGTTTTTTGGACTTTACTTTAAAATATATATTGATTAATTTAAAGGAAAATAGACAGCACGGAAACATCGTTGCTATAGCGCTAAGCTAACGAGAAGTTTTTTTTTGCTTTACATTACATCCTCACCTGTGTAAACCTGTTCTGAGGTACTCGTAGGTGACAGTTGAAGGGTATGCATAATATAATCATTTCACGAAGGACTATGTAATGTTAAATTTAGATAAATATGAGAAGGATAAGAATTAATATAGTGTGTAAAAGAAGAAGAAAAAGAATAGGCACATTTTAAGGTAGGCATTGTTTTAGGTAAAAATTAAGGATAGTTCTTCACAATGTAATTTGTATTTATTTGCAACCCAACGAAAAATATCTAAATGTATTTTATTTATTTGCAGTCGCTGAAATTTGAACCTGAAAATTCTTGGCCTAGGTACCTAGGTAGGCTAAAATCCAATAATACACCAATATTTTTTTTACGCGAAGCTGTTTTTTTTTACCATAATATCATTATTTGTGGCAAAACAGAATTAAATAGATGTATTTCAAATGAGGTAAAATTAAAATATAGTAATAAAAAATGTGTTAAGTTGAAAACTATGTAGGTAGGTACCGAAAGGCTCTCTTGTGAGAATTGGGGCCTGCGAGTGCGTTTCGGCCCTTCTCTAATAATAATGGAAATAATGGGTAGGATTGTAGGATCGATGGTAAGGACGGGGGACAAACCATGACTCCCCAAAGAATAAGCGACTAATTTATGCAATACGAGGGTATTCATGTGAGATCAACATACTGGACGTCAAAGGGTGAAAAAAATCGAAGTTTAGTACCTATAATATACTTACAGTACAATAGTAAGTACATACCTACATACTTATTGCATTCGTGCTTTCCGTTGAATCATTTTTTCATGTAGCTCGAATAAATACATAACATTATTATAAGACGAAAGGCTAATACGTTATTAGACAACGTTTCATTGTCATTATAAGCGTCCTTGGCCTTTCTCTTGTTATTTAAAATAACATAGAACTACTTAATAAAAATAACAATATTTACAAATAAGCGCTTAAAGCCCGATCAACGGGGTTTTCAGATGTGAACAATAACTAGGAAGCATACTGCAAAATCATATGAAGATTATTTTAGATTGACTTACCTCTTTGCATTTGTCGAGGGTATTATCTTCACAAGATTGCACTTTGGAAGCACTAGATAGAATATTGTCACTAGGTTTATCTAAGTCAAGTAAACAGTCTTCAGATTTAGAATTCCTTTTAGTAGAATCCTCAGTGACGGCAGTCTTAATCGTTTCAATAATAACAGACACATTTGGTTCTGAAGCTGAGTTTTTAATTGTTTCGAGTCCATTTGAACGAAATTTCCACCGACTTGTCATAGGCGATGTAGGTGTGGATTTTACGTCAGGTTCGATGTCTATTTTTGAGGATAATTTGTTTTTTATCTCACTGATCACTAAAGAATCACTCATTTTATAAAGATATCACAACTTGCTATATATATTATTAAAAATAACAAACAGTTTCAGTCATAAATCGTTATAATTCTCGCCCTAAAAATCTACTGCCAATGCGGCGTGTTGTAAAAAATCGATATTTTGGCAACCGTTCCTTTGAACCATAGACATCACATTGTTTACCATTCTGATCACATGTTTTATTTTGGTAGGCCGAGAAAATATTGTTTGCAATGAAGTTCGCACGCCCTTTTGCGCGATCTGCGTGCAATTTCACACCGCAATAAAATAGTGACACTTCACAACAGTGGACATTCATGTGCAGCGAGTTGACTTGTATTTGCTCAGCTTTAAATCAACCTGTTTACGAGTGTGTTATAAGTTATTATAGTTTATAGTACAACACACCCGACAGCGTGAGAAATTTTATTTTTGTGTAACAAACAATGTCAAATTTGACAAAGCGAAAGTGAACGGTCGACAATGGAATAGCCTGCCGGTTTCTATATTTACTCTCTGTTCCACGTCAGTAGAAGTTATAATTTACTGTTTTATGTGATTAATTCCCAAATATTATTTCAAGATGATACTACCGTTTCCCATAATCTACACAATATTATTATTTTGTTTAATTTTAAAAGTCAATTCTGATCAATCAGAATCGTGTGGTTGTTCAATTGGAAGATCCAAGTCTAGTGAGTGTAATAGTGATGGAGATGTAGCGCATAATAAATATAGTGAAAATTCTGCAAATAGTGAGCAATGTTCTTTACCAGAGAAGCCCACAAAAAGTTCAGAAAGCAGAGAACCCAAACCAACGTTTACACCGGGAAGTAAAGAGGAAGTCCTGTCCAAAATGTCTCTTATTCCCGGAGGGGAGTACATTGTGGGAACTAATAAACCGGTGATTGTTGCTGACCGAGAAGGTCCCGCAAGAAAAGTTATCTTAAAAGCTTTTTATATCGATAAGTACGAAGTCTCCAATGAAGAGTTTGCTACGTTTGCAGCTGCTACTGGTTACAAGTCCGAAGCAGAATTATTCGGAGATAGCTTTGTTTTTACATTGTTCTTAAATGAAAGTGTGAAGAAGGAGTTGGAAGATTACCGAGTGTTACAAGCTCCGTGGTGGTATAAAGTAACCGGTGCGAGTTGGATGCAGCCTGAGGGAGAAGGCTCGTCATTTTTAGGTTAGTCTTAAT
Organism: Limnephilus auricula; assembly: GCA_951813805.1. Lineage (NCBI taxonomy): Eukaryota > Metazoa > Arthropoda > Insecta > Trichoptera > Limnephilidae > Limnephilus > Limnephilus auricula. The sequence continues at coordinate 16,440,364 of OX638388.1, read as the reverse complement.
GTCTTTATTTTTTTTACTAAATACCGCTATCAAATCTGTGTAGCGTAGGTATAACCCAAATGAAGATTTATTTGTCAGTTTCTTCAATAACTTTTCAAGCTTTATTTTTACTTTTCATCTATCACTGTAAACCTAACGCTATTCAACTCTCTCAATATATTAAAATGTCCCAAAAAAGCATTTATTTCTCTATTCCGAAATGCAGGTGTGCAGTGTGGAGCAATTTAAGTAGTTGTGCTACCACCAACCACATAAAACAATGTCTAACAGGCAGGCCGAGATACCCACTATACTTTTTATTATTTAAATTAAGTAATTGTTGTGTCGGTTGCCCAATCATTGCCCAGAAACCCTGATCATCTGGTATTCATTGCATTTTAGCACTTGTTTTAGCATGTGCTCCGAGCTTGCTAGATATTTAAATGATTGGGTTGCCAAGCAATGAAAGTTTGCCCTATTGATATAAAGTATTGTTTTTCCATAGATCGAATGTCCCATCCTGTGATACACGTGTCGTGGAATGATGCCGTTATGTTCTGCAACTGGAGAATCCGAGGAGGGAGATTGCCTTCCGAGGCCGAGTGGGAAACTGCCTGCCGTGGAGGAAGGAAGGATAAGCTCTTTCCATGGGGAGATAAACTAATGCCGCAAGGAAAGCATCGGTATTGTAAACATAATCTTTCAATTCAATGTTCAATTCTTTATTAAAATTAATTCATTGTTCTTTAATTGATAAAATTTTACCTAGACAGTTCATTTATGTGACAACTTTATTGCTAATTACGTTTTTAGTACTTTCCAGCTACAAACATATAATTTATAACGATTTTTGCCTACCGCGCTATTCTGCAAATACAGGTATTAAGGGATTTACCGACTTGACTTACTTTAACCAGTGATTCCCGACATTATTTGGAGTAAAATATGTAAATAAAATTTAGGTCTCAGGTGACATTTTTTTTCAACTAAAAGCATAAACAATCGTTGGGTATTGGCAGTGGCGGCGTAAAGCAGGGGCGGACTGCCCCGGGTGCCAAGCACCAAGGGGTGACAACGACAACTCACTCGAATAGCCAAAAAATGCGCACAAAATTTCCACTAAAAAGACATATCAATAAATAACTACCTACTCTTGTACCTAGTTACTTACATACTAATATCATGTGTCAGTCAACCTAAAACGTTGGTAAGATCACCAGAAGTAGAACTTTGTGGAATGGTTCCAAATCTGTTAAAAATTTACGATGAATCTTCAGCAGAGGACATCGCGTTGGAGATTTTACGATTGAGGCGCCATTTGGAAGCCGCCAACATTTCTGCCCAAAAAGCGATTCAATGGTCTACATTGGAACTTCTCAAATTCATTGTATAATGGGGCTATTCTGAATCTGTTCCAAGTTTAGCGCTATGTCTTAGATTTTTTTTAACAATTTGTTTTTCGTTTGCTTCTTGTGAAAGAAGCTTTTCAAAGTTAAAATTAATAAAATTTTATTTAAGGTCCACAATGAACCAAAAGCGACTAACCAATATTTAGATTTTATCAATTGAAAGAGACAGGGAAATCTATTTTGATAATGTGATCGAATAGTTTAGTCAAATAAAGTCTCGTAATCATGTTTAGTATTTGGTTTTTTAATTTAAGTAGGGGTGCTCAATACAACCGCCCGGGGTGCCAATCTACCCTACGCCGCCACTGGGTATTGGACAGTTAGGGTCGGGTTGAGGAGTTGGACGGTTACTCGGTTGAGCGACCATTGAAGATAGTGAACATCAAAAAAATCACTGGAGACCAAAATTTCATTTACATTTTTTAGTCCAAATAATGTCAGGAATCACTGGTTAATAAAGTACGTCCCAACACTCTAACTTGCTGCTAAGTTTAGTGATTATTGCAATACATTTATTTGTGGTGACTTGTTACTAAGTTTAGTAATAATTGCAAAACAGTTCTTTGTAATCATATTCACCTTAAGCGCCCCGGAGATGGTCAATATCAATTTTCAATGTGTGTGTGAATTTATGCCACCGATCGTTTACAGAGCGATTGACAATAACTATGACTTCTCATTGATGGGGGAATGATGAGTATTTTGCTTGAGCGCATTGACAAGCTCCAGTGGCAATTGATGTGATGACTGTCTTGGGGTGCTTTAAAATTATCTAATTTACTGGCGCCACGATTTTATTAGAAACAAACTTGACAGCAAATTTTAGTGGTCAAAAAAATGTTTCTAATTCGATTATTGTAAATGTATAAATTTCATATTGCTAATGTAGAAACAAAATGATTTTTAAAGGACCAACATATGGCAAGGAAAGTTTCCAGATGAGAATTTGGGAGAAGATGGCTTCCTGGGAACAGCTCCGGTAGACCAATTCCCTGAGAACAGCTACGGCCTCTACAACATGGCAGGAAACGTTTGGGAGTGGACCAGCGATTTTTGGACTGATAAAAAGGTACACTAATTTGCTTCCTAGGTTAACTTAATTAAAAAAATATGTGCAGTGTTCATCATCAGGGCAGATGTGGACACTATGGCTAAAGGAGGAGGTAGTGAAACAAAGCATAATACCCCAAGAATAATCAAAAATTATTGTTTACTTTCTTTAGACTAACGAAAGAGTGAAGAAAGGAGGATCATATCTCTGCCACGAGTCCTACTGCTATCGCTACAGATGTGGTGCAAGATCACAGAATACCGCCGACTCTTCGGCTGGGAATCTAGGATTCAGATGTGCATTGAACGCTTAGTTCTGGATATACCATTTTTATAATGATATTAAGAATTACAAATCTTAGCACACTTTAGGCGGGAAGGGAAGTTCTACCTTTTACGCAGGTCCTACCCGAATGCCTGGGAAGGTGTTGCTGTCAAATATTTTTATATGAATATTGTACACCAATCTCTTTGTAAGGGTTCCAACTATATAATATATGTATAAAACATTTAAATATATAATCTTCTTACTTCTATAAATCTTCCATCTCCTTGCCTTTTGTGTGGAAGAATATCTTATCAAAAGGAAACTGCAAAAAATATGTGCATTTACACATAAAAACGTCACTAAATGGCCCAACACTAATTTCAACTTCTGTTTATGGAGTCCTATTACAAAGTAGGCTATAATTTTGCACAACACTTGAGGTGTGGTGAGTACTAAATAAAAAAAAAAACATTTAAATGAACAAATTATGTTTTAAGTAAGATATATAAGAGATATCGGTTTAAAAGTAATTCCATTTTATCGAACGGGTTCCTTGTTTTCACCCGCCTGAAGTGTGTTAATTTTATTGATATTGGTTACATATTATTTTCAATTTGTTGTATTTTTATAAAATTAGAATTACTTTGTTCGCACAAAATTATATCACATTAATGAAATTATTTATTTAACCCAGCACCAATGAGGTGATCAAATCTGACTCTTATCACTTATTTCTGCTTAAATGGGAAATTTGTTATATTTGTCAGTGAAAGATTTAGGAAATTGCACATTCCACAAACGTTCAAACCATCTGAAAGACTTTATTTAGGTCTGTCACACCCAACATCACTTAAGCCAACTGTTGATTATGTGTATTACTTATTTTTCAAATAGCAATCTCCACATTCAGTTTTATGTTGAGTTTTAATACATAGAGTACTTAAAACATAATAAATCAATATGAGACTGAGACCAGACTGATTAAGTACTTAGTTAGAATTTCAGTTTCTTCCAATCCATTTTCCCACTAGAACATTCCACATATTATATTTACCGTTCAGTAATAATATGTTTGTACAACCTCTTTAAGATATACAGAATGTTAAGGGACGTACTTGACTTACCTTAACCGGTGATTCCTGACATTATTTGGAGTAAAAAATGTAAATGAAATTTTGGTCACTCAGTGGAGTAACCGCCCAACCCCTCACCGTGCTCTTAACTTTCCAATATCTAGTTATTTTTTTATGTTTTTAGTTAAAAATCTAAAATGCCACTGCAGACCAAAATTTCATGTACATTCTTTGCTCCAAGTAATATTAGGAATCACTGGTTAAAGTAAGTCAAGCATGTCCTTTAAGACAGTGCTCCGCTAAGTTTGTGCCGCGGCACACTGGTGTACCGTGGTCATTAGTTAATGTGCCTTACCGCAAGTAAGGCTGTGTAGTAAGACTTGGACACTTACCGATAAACGAGCAGGAAGAATTCATAAAGCTAAAAACTGATCAGACATTAAAACTAAAATTTTCCAAAACAGAGTTAGTACATTTTTAGCTGCATAATATATAACAAATGACCATTCACTGCTCTCAAAGCCTGCTATTACAATTTTCTTACCATTTGCCACGGCATACTTATGCCAATTTGGGGTTTTCAACTCTCACTACGATTAATAACTCAGGTACGGGACATACGTCATTCCTATGTCTACCTACGTTAAATTATCGTGAAAACAAGCTTATGTGTCCAAGCGGTTAAATAAAAAAAAAGAGAATGCGTGAGAACGATCGACGAAGAGATGAGAGCAGCATTATCAACGATTGCTCCAAATTGTGATCGCCTATGCTCAGTTAATCAGGCTCACATTTTTCATTAATCATCTTTCCGTTATATATTCATTTTAATAATAAATATTAAATAAACATTGTTTTTTTCTTTGGTGTTCATCTAAAATTTCTTAATTTGGTAAATGCACCTTCAACACAAAAAGTTTGCGGAACACTGCTTTAAGACAACCTGTAAATATTATTTTTTTATTTTATTTTGGTCACCAATATTATATTTTACATTATTGAATAAAAATTATGTTTATTTAAAACCAAAGTTTATGGTAAAATTTGGCGACGAGGTCTCGTCAAAACAATTTGAAAAATCAATTACACATGTATAATAATTATACAAGTTTATAATATTATTATCATTGGGGTGCAATTATGAACTATATTTTTATGTATAATAATAAAGTACATGTTATATTTAGGTTCTACAAGCCCAGCAGCTGTGGGTAGAACCATAACGGGTACGGGTACCAACTTACTGACCTAAGAATTTATGCATAGTGAAAAGTCTGTACTATAAAGCTTTTAACTATTTTATCGCACACCCAATGACTGAATTAGATTTAATGTAGGTGCTATATATTGACAAATATGAATTTATTTTTATAAAAAATGTATTCCCTGATTTCTTAAATAAATTTATTATCAAAAACTTTATTTTATTTTTACTTTTATTAACTGATGAACTTACTATCACTAGCCGAAGTCCCCGGCATGGCACAGGCTTTAAGCAGAGTTTTTCGAAATCTCATGAAGATAAATGACCCTCCTCTTGTTTTCAAATTCAAGTGTGCAAAATTTCATAAATCTCAGAATAAAACGTATAAAAATTGCCCACGAGAATTTCGATTTCATGTATATTAGTGATATTTGCCTTAACGGTTGAACTTAACCCACAGTACAAAAAGAAAGAGCTTTTTTATAACATAATTTACTGTGTATTAATATATTTTTTTTTAAGTACCTGTAATAATAATTTTTTAGGCGTATTACCGGGCACCCGATAAATGGTAGGCATCCTATCACCGGGTACCCGATAAAAGGCAGGCATGGTACCCGATATTAGGACCTCTTTTTTTCAAAGACAATATATCTCCTTTCACATATTTTTCCTTCTATGTTTTTAAGAACGGCCGCTAAATTATTTTCATTATACGTACATGATAAAAGATGAATACGGTTATTCACCTACAAACTCATTTTTAGAAAATTCAATCATTTTCTTCCTTTTATGGCTGATTAAAAAAAATACTCGGTAAATGGCGTCTTTCCTCTATAAGTAGAAGTATTCACGGGCATGTTCACAACAATTTAAAAAAAATTATAGCAATCGGATGAAATTTTAATCACAATCGTATGAATAGTATAGGAAATAATTTTATAATGCCAGAGCTCACTTTCCTATAACCATACCGGGTATGCACACTTCATATTCCCAAAGTTTCATCGCAACCGGATGAACAGTATAAGGTACAAACAAACATTAATTTTTATATTATAGATAACAAAACAGGTTTTATTTTATACAATTTAATCAATTTTTTTTTTTGTAAAATCTACAGTAAAAAATAAATCTTTTAATTAAAATATTTATTTTATGAACAACTTCCATAGAACCCAAAGTTTTTATGTTACACATACACATACATAACATCTCTACATGCATATTATTTTAGATACGGACATAAAAAAATGGAGAAAACATATTAAATATAATTTTTATTGATTTTCATAAATAAAACATTTTTTCACACATAGCAAACTTATTTTGTGGTACCATTTTAATAAAAATAAAACCAACATAGTTCATTAGCAATGCTCACTCGGTGTTAAGTAAACCCTAAAGAAGTAAGCATTGCTTACGAAACAAGTTGCTTTTTTAAACAATAAAAGTGGTTAAAACTAAGAGTTGATTATTTAAAAAAAAAACATAGGTAGTTACTACATTTTTGCATTGTTCAAATTAAGCAAATATTTATGTAAATTAGTACGTAGTAATCTATTGTGCAAAAATCTAAATTTGGTGCAGTGATAAAAAGAAAGCAATTTAATATGAAAAACAACTTCACACATACTAAGTAAATATCATTATGGTTAAGTACTTAAATGCATTGCTAAAAAAGGAATAGTAAGGCCGCTTGTGTGGATAAACATTAAAATCTATTTCAAATGCACTTTTACTGAATGCTTCGATAGGGCCAGATTTAAGTTCTTTAATATCATATTAAAAAAATGAACATAATAAACAAACAAAATAGTTAAACTTATCTTAGTGATATCAAATTAATGATAATTAGGATTTATTCAAACTTCACTTTCATACATAATTTTTTCAAATATCAGTACATAACTTCTTTTCCTATCATTCTTTCTGTCATATTTGTATAATTTTTAATATTCTGCATAATTGAATGTTTGCTACACTTAAGGCAATTTATTTTTCACAGATTTATTTTGTTCTGTGAGTAGTTTTTTACAGATCTCCAATCACAACATTGTAGTACAATGTTGAATATATTATCTACACATGACATTGAAGGAGACAATATTTAAAATATTTAATAATCAGTCAACCATTTAAAATAGGAAAAAGAATAACATTATAAAAAGATAATTAGAACCGTTGATGACGCAAAAGGAAGATCTGAGCCAGAAAATGAACCGAAGCTCGAGAAGACATTTAGTTTAGGCAACTGCTCCACCAAGATTTGAAGAGAAAAGTAAATGACGAACATGGATTTTTAATCTAGGGCAGCCATTTTTTCGGTATCACTTTGTATCCAGCGTAGATTATGAATCCTACGAAAGCAACCTTGATTGTAACCTTCATTACTCGGCTGGACATCGAAGGGGGTGGAATTCTGAAAATAACACAATCTTCAATAAGAGGCATTCACTTCACTAGTCCAAGGGTCGGGGACTCATCGCTTCACTGAGGCAGTCTTGGTGAGGTTTAAATACTAAGTGAAATGTGTGGCAAGTTTTCACCTGCAGATGCACATTTTTAACAAGACTAGGTTAAAATTCTTTATCAACACACTTTGCGTTTGTTTAGAAGAAAAAGAACCAATGGGATATTTCACCGGGTTGACTTGTTATGTATTCAATGTGATCAGATAAAATAAGAAGCAGCTATGTATTAACAATACCAATCTTACCTCATAATAGGTGGGATTTGTTTAGATGTGACCTTGCCCCAGTTGTCCAGGATTCCTTGGAGGTGTCCAATACCAACTACACCTACTACTTTCATTGGACCATTGACGGCTGAAATCAAAACGGAAATAAAATAATTTATTAACCAATTTGTAGAAATAAAAAACCTTTTTTTCAATTACCGGGCGTTTTTGCGGGCTTAATAAAATTCAAACTTGTAGAATTAATTTAATTATGAAAACGAACTTTAAAAAAAAAACATTAGTTTAAGTTTGCATGTGAACAAGGAAAAAAAAGGACTCAATTTCCTTATTATGTACTGTTTGTTTCTGCAAAAATTAAAAAAAAAAAAAAATATGTATGATGTATGACCTTTAGAGGCAGCGGCTATTTGCAGGGAATGCGTCAGGTAAATGTCCCTCTCCCGAACAAACACCCTCTCTAGGGCCGGGAACTCTCCCGCCATCTCGGCTAGCATTTCAGTGAGCAGGTCCTTCTGCTTGCAACGCTCCACCTCCTCTTTGCTGGAATTACAAAAATACTATGTTGACGGTATCACCATACACTTGTATAATAACATATACATACATTCATGTAATTGGAAATAAAAATATTTTTATTATACATTATTAATAACTCAGGTACGTCATTCCTATGTCTACCTACATTAAATTGTCGGGAAAACAAGCTTATGTGCCCAAGCGGTTAATGTAACTTATTAAAACAATTTTTTTTTAAATTTGTTTCAAAGGTGTTGTGGCAACCCTGCAACGACATCTCAACTCTGCGGCAGCCCTGCAACATACAGTGCGTCACTTACAAACTGGAAGATACGTTAGTGTCAAATTATAACGTCTAATAATTTCTCGACGCCCGAAGATAACGCGAGAGCCCAGAAACTCTTTGGGATTATTCTACAACATACTGCACCGCCCGAGGGCCTATATAATAGATGCGTCTGCGGGCTGCAGACAGAGTCTGTTATACTTTTTCAGCGCGACTTTCACTTTGCGAACAACACTTAGAGTACGAACTCAGTGTCTTACCTTACTTAGTTGTAACCTTTATAAATAAAACTCAGTGATTGACAAACACACATTTATTATTTCTCTCTATCATCATACATACTCCCACAGTCATAAAATAAATAGTTCAAGTTAACTGCCGGGAATAACACTATGCTTTTGATTTCAAAAACAATTATTGTTAAATACAATATTAGAAGTACTATTTTATGATGTTTTTGAATCATTATAAAATATTAATATTTGGATGATTTGCATAGCGCCGTTTATGAGAAAAATGAGTTGCTAGAGAATTCCAGGATATGAATTATTACGCCTATAAAATCATGTAATTTAATTTTATTAGATTCCACCAAGAAGTCTGTCATCCTGTAAATCCCGTTACACACAAAATTGTATTATATTTATTTTTTCTTATATTTTTTTCTTTCTTTTATAAAATTCCTGACAATTTTCCCTGTTTCCATGACAGACAGTTAAAATTCCTGTCATCTGGTAAGCCTAGGCCCGCTGATCACTAACGGTTTGTATTACTTTTGATAAAAGCTTAAATTAATTAAGGTATTGTGCAACAAAAGTACTGCAATATTCATATATTTTCATTTAAATAATAAAATGAATAGCATCTTCTGCCAAATAAGGAAATAAAACAAGTAAAATCAAAATCTGAATAATTGGTATAATGTAATTTCCGAAATTGTTTCTGGCTTCATAATTTTCCTATGTTAGGCATCAGATCAGATGTTCACAGTGGTTCAAGTGGTGACCGGATAATTCAAAATGAATTCAACTCAATACCTCCTTTGAAAAGTTATGAAAAAATATATTTAAAAAAATTGCTTAAATAGGTTATGTTAGGTTAGGAAAGGGGCTATTTAAAAAAAAAAAATCACAGCTTTTAACGACTTTTTAAAGAAGTGTTGAGTTCAGTTGATTCCGAGTTGAAAAGGAACCGTTCACAGTAACAACAAATCATAAATATGTTGCTCAGTTATAAATGTGCTCTATTTATATGTTATATAATTAAGATTTGAAAAAATCGTTTCACAAACACATGTTGATCTGAAACTACTTAAAAATTGAAAGGACGGGTCCATCTTGGAGGAAAGTCTTCTTTTGTCTCCAATTTCCGGAAAACTACAAATTCTTCTGAAGAAGTTTGTGACTTTAAAGATATTTTTTCTGCAATAAAGTTTTTTAATGCAGAATGATTTTGCTGTTCAGTGATTTGCAACTGAAAATTGGCATGATAACTTAATGATTATTTCAGTAAAACTGATTGTAAAAGGACTTACAAAAAACTGCAAGTTGGCGGGAATTTTTAAACTTGCTCACGCGGGCCATTTATAATTTGTTCGCGGGCCTTGGGTTGGGCAGCCTTGGTATATGTAATCCAGAAGTGAACTGACCTGATGTCCTTAGTGTTGAGGAGATGCCACACTAGCCGGATGGTCTGCCACCAGGACAGGGCGGAGAGAGCCCGGTGCATGGTTATCTGAATTGGTCTATCACCGAAGTGGATAATGCAGTGGGGCACATTTTTCACCTAAAATAAAATATAATAAAAATAAAATTTATATTTTGTATCCATCGATGCCTGGAATCAATTACGAGAGAGAGCTTGCTCTTTTGCCCTTTTTATTTACGTTTCGCCTGTGTTTATTCCCCATATATTCCCTTAATTTATTCCCGTATTTTCACCTAAAATAAAATAACAATACCCGTGAGGGAACTGTCTAAATTCTGTCAGAACCCTTTAAACGTCGACCAAGCCTTACTCTTAACTAGCAATCTGAAGGTCTCGGGTTTAAAACCCGGCTTGCGCAAATAAATTTTATTTGATTAATTTGTGTTATTTCACTATTTAATCATTTAACTTGTTGAAAGCCAGCATACGACGAGACGATACAGAATGGCGGCGATATAATAAAACTTTAATTATTCAAAATCAGTGTATGTTGATCTACATATTAAATGAATATATATTTTTAAGCCATAATATTTTTCGTTTAAGTTACTAATTTAAATGAATTAAATAATTTATTAATTTAAATAACTTAAATTACTAATCAAAAAGGGAAAAGTAAGTGAACAGTAAATTGCTATCGGAACACTAGTAGAATGGTTTCTTTCCGGCGTGCATCCAAATGCGGCACAATCTGGAGAATAAAATTTTATTTTCACATTGGAATAATTATTTATACCGTTGAAATTAGACTCTTAGTTGAAATAGAGACACTCTGCAGAAATATCATTAACATACTCGAAATGTAATTATCTGTGTTAAGAAATTCAATTTGTGAAACCACATGCTGATGCGATCTGGGGAAAAACCATTCAAGTGAGATGGTTATGCGATTCAAAAAAAAGTTAAAGTTGAATATGCATATCAGCGCTCTGGGGAAAAATTAGTATTGTGTCCCAAGTTCTGAGTGATATTTTACGTTCAGTCAAAATCCTCCCGTCAGCCATAGCTGATTTGCGTTTACCCTACTAGCCACTAAGCCTGAACCCCGAGTTGATTGCTAAATTAAATGTATGACCCAATAAAGCAGGCTATTTTCGAAGTAACCGAAATATAGGGAATATAATATAATCTAGGGGAAACAATATTATGCAAGTATGTATCCGGCCCCGTGTGTGATACACAAAAATAAAGAATTTGCCTTTGGCGGCAAAACATAACACACCCCTGCTGCCATTTATAATAGAAGCAAGAGAGGGGCCATGAATCGTTAATAGTTTGAAAGCTGCAGCACAAAAGTTGACCCACATAACGGCAAATCACATCTACGCAAAGCCGCGCCTTCACATGAATTCTACCTACACGCAACTTTCATCAGCTCTGCCACTGTGATAATCTGTGTAATGTGGTCGTAGTTTGGTCAAAGCTGGTAGTCACCATGTTCTATTATCTATGAATGTACCAATGAGTAATGAATTGAATGTATGTGGATGATTTACAAACCTCCTGCAATGCTTTCCTGAATTCTCCTCCCGGCGCCATTCCCAATTGTTTTGTGATATGTGCAGACATGTTTAACAGTAAAATATAAACAAGGCCATTGAACAGACCATTTTGATGGACGGTTGCTCTGAAAGTAAATAAAAAAAATTTAATAAAAATAAAAAATTTAACATCTACTTTCCTACAGTTCCTTCATTTGTAACTGCATAGGCACATTTTTTTACAGATGCAAATTGAGCCGTTATGGGAAAAACAGCATTACGTGAAAACGTAAGTTTTGAGATAATTGGCTGTTAAAAATTTAATTTTTCCTTTATCACTAATCTTTTTACAGATGTAATTTCAATAGTATTGGAGGGTAGCAAATGTAAATTGTCCAGTGTTTTAAATATAGTCTCCTCCTCTGCGTGCAAAGTCGTATCTTCTCCAAGCATAAACTTTCTAATAAAAATGTGTTTATCGAAGCGCCCTGCCAGGTAAGTGTTTTCTGAATCTTCTTGCAAATAATAAAATTAGATAGAGCCAAAGAACTCTAATAAATTGCACAGCGCTCTTGAGGTGATTTTTCACAAAAACGGCGCTCTACAAATTATCCAATTATTATTATTATTATTGTAGTGAGCGGACAAATATTGAAAGTCAAAGAAATTTATATGTGTGTAATAATGATTTTCAATTATGCAGTTTTGAATATAATAAAAGTTTAAACAAAAAAAAATCAAAACAATCCCAATCTTTCATAAATCCAGAGATTTACAACATTTGTAGGCATTAACAAATAACACAATGAAGAAATAAAAGTTTATCACCCTAAAAGTGACAAATATGCCAAGTGCCGGTCGCAAAAATCGTCAGGTTTCAATTAAGTACTGGCAAACTTGTTATGATAACGCGCTACCGGCCGCCCCCACAGGCCTTGTACTGCCCTCTGTGGTATAGATGGCCATAGATGAATAGATGAATATATGGCGCATAATTTGAATGGATCTGCACAAAACAACTATTTCAGTAAAGCTGCTTTTCTCCATAAGGGCTCAATTGTAATATGTAAATAGTATAAATGAAATTTTGGAAAGGCTTTATTAGTTATGTAGTATAAATGGAATTGGGGTTACCTGATCTTTTGAAAATCAATATTTTTAGCTTCTTCTAAAATGGTCTTTTCATCTAACTGCAAAATATTAATTCGTTGTGCGCACAATTCCACCATAACTATGTGCGGCTGGACAGACTGGATTATCTGAAATTAAAATTATCATTATGAAAACTCTGCAATGAAAGAAAGGAGATTTGAATGGACAAATGGACACAGAAACATCATCTGTCAAATAGTAAAAATAGTTCATTCACAGATAAAAAGATTGAGTGTTTTCTTTTTATCCAAGTTGGTATTATATCAACTTAAACAGCAAAACTTTCATTTTTACATAACCAATATTTATCATTTTCCTGCGTTTTACGCCAAAACAAAGTCCCAATTTATTCCATACTTTCTCATACAAATATTCCAACCAATTTACAATTTTTTTTAAATTACATTACATTTCAGCCATAATTTCAATTACTTGAATTATCGGAAAAATCCAAAAATAATAGACTAGATACTTGGATCTACTTTTTCAGCAAGTAAGTTATTACAATAATATAATCAATATAAAAACCATAATATTTACCTTGGAAACATCATTTTGGGACTCCTCGCTAAAGTGAGCGGTGCCCACAATGTAAACCTTGGCTCCATCTGGTGTTCTTAGAAGTGTGACGGTGGGCGGCAAGTTATCATCGATGTTCGCAATCCTCATGTTCGGCAGACCTGAACTAGGAGCCGGCTTCGTCTCTACGAATAATAAATAAAAAAAATGTCATAAAAAAAAAACAACCGTATACAAATACATGAAAATATGCAGTATCGTACCTCTGTCCAGTTCAATACTCAAAAACACATCCAAACAATTATTTACAATGCCAATAAGCTTGAAATCTTTTTCAAAATGTCCTGCTAGTGAACCAAATCATTCCTCCTGGTGTTATTTAATGATGCAAAATCATATATGGTAAAGAAAACAGGTGCGTAACACTAATATTGCTTATGATACGATACGATTGTACCACCCCAGCCAGGAGCAATCCTGTCCCGGTAAGACCGGTACACCAGGGGGCACTGATTTGTTAGGACTAGGAACAAATGCTCTGAGGAAAGGAAGGAGGTTGGAGTTTAATCGACCGGTATACATGGCAACCTAATAAGCCAATATTGGAATTTAGGATGGGCAGGAATAAAGGAATGGATTGAGCGTTATGATTTTGTATTTTCTTTCTTTAAGCCTTCCTTCTTCTTGCCTCTTCTCGGCTCTTCTTGGATCTTCCTGTCCCTTCTTAGTTTTTCTTGTATCTTCTTTTCTATTCCTGCTTCTTCTTGTCTCTTCTGGGATCCTTTCGTCTCTGCTTGACCCTTTTTACTAATTCTTGTCTCTTCTTGCCTCTTCTTGATTCTTCTCATCTCATCTGGGCTCTGCTTGACTCTTCTTGCTATTTCTTGTACTTATTGTTTCTTCTTGGCTCTTCATGCATCTTGGATCTTCTCGTCTCTTATTGCCTTTACTTGTCTCTTCTTGCACATAAGAATAATATTGCTTTCCTCAGCTTAGTACATAAATATTTGGAGATGTCTGACTACTGAACTGGACAATCACCATAAATATACTTACCAATATTATCTCTTAAATTATTAGGTTTAAAGCCAGTTTTTGTAAGGAATGTTGAAAAATCATATTTAAGCCAAATGTAGTTAAACAAATACACCATGAATGTATCAAAAAGCCTGATGATGCATTTTATGAACCACTTTAAATCATGCACTGAGATAAGGGGTAATGTTTTGATGACTATGTTTTGTGAACAATCTTTATCAATTATCATGATTTGAGAAAATGCTAAATTTAGAAAACTTGTTCAAACAGATAGAAAATTAAGGAGCTTAAGATAAAGAAAATAAATATTATATTAACACAAAAATATAGAATTTTACAAAAATTGTTTTTAACCACGAGTATTTTTTTGGGGGTTAACATAAATTAAATTGTCATAACAAATTTAAAACAAAATAGTGAACTCTGAAATTTTAAAATTAGATTCATTCCTGATAAATAAATTTAATGAAACAAGTATTAAAACTACAGAAATTGCAGGTACTTTTTGTCAACTTAATAATAATATTCTTATCGCTGAATGTTTACAGTCATAAGACCTCACCAAGGTCATAAATAATTACAATTAAAATCAAAATGTTATTGATAAAATCTTGAAGGTTTAACTAGTTTACGATATAAAGAATATTTTAACGACAGTCAAACTGAAGTTGACCAAAGAATTCTAACTTTACCAACTACAAAACCTGATGGATTATATTATATAGTGATAGCCATATGGAGTACACCGTCATTATACGAACAAGTCCAAAAAAGCAGTGTTGAGATCAAGGGCGGCTGGTCGCATAGTGTGCACGTGTGCCGCACGGGCAAATTATAATGGCTAACTTTACTTTAATATCTTACTGAAGACTATAAAATCTATAAAAATCATATAAAAATATTAGTTATCAAAATAATGCTACGAATATTAACAGGGAGAACGCTTGTGGTCCTAGTACATAGCGTGGCCACCAAGCGCCGCTATGTACTAGGACCACTTTATGTTTTTGTATGTGTTATTTAAAACATTGGAAGCGCGTCGATCTCGCGATTTGTACCAGGATTTGGCATGAATCCGTGTGCCACCCGCAACCGACACAATCAGATCCTTGCCGAAGTTTACCGATTGACTATGAACTGTGACCCGATGTGATACGAATATAATCGAAGTTCGGCAAAGATCATGGACCAGTCTAGCTTGCGTCTAGCGGCGTTATTTTGACCCGTGACGTTGTCATTGTTTTGTTTTTTTTTGTATTGATTGTGTTAAATATTAGTAGGTAACATAATTTGTTAATATATAATTTTATTACAAAAATGAGTGCATTCAGTGTTGAATATATAAGGGGAAACAACAATTTGTTTGAAAATAAATTAATAATTAAAAATTAAAACTAATGTTGCTTAATAATTTTTTTGTCATAAGTAAGTACGGATTGTCTGTGAACCACCACATTTTCAGAGCAGCGGCCGCCACTGGTTGAGATAGCCATGTTTTAAAGTTTTAATGAAATTGGACAAAGTAACCACAATTACAAAAACAGAAAACATTTAAAGTTCCATTGACAAAAACATTAATGAAGTACGGCAAGCTTAAGCAAGGTTAGGTTGGGTTCATTTAATTGATTAAATATTGTTATAGCAATACTATTTGATGGTTGAAAAACAACAGACTTTGTGAATTATTTAAACAAAGTTAAAATTTTTATACTATTTTTATACAATTTATATACTAACTTTTTACGTTGAGGGAATCACTCTCTTCTTCAACTGAGGTATCTGCATCACTCTGCTCTCCAGAATTGAGGGAGTCCTCTGAAATTTAACACACAAAAAGTTACAAAACGAACAAACTTATGAAGAAATATTAATTACATAGGGCGGGCCATTAGATGAAAAGTCTTACTGCATTTATTCTGCACTTTTAGTATTCTTAGCATTTTTATAAATTGTCAAAGACTGCTTAGAACAAACTAGCCGGTAGGTAGTGGGTAATCCAATTTCCAAGTGAATTATATTATAATACACACCCCCCGTTACACAACTGTTCGTACTGAACAGGGTATTAAAAAATTATAGTTCTTGCTGTTATTTATAATAGAAATAATTGCCTCATTGACTTGTAAGCCAAAAACTAGGAAATAATCATAGTTTGGTATTTTGTTTACATTTTACTTGATAGGTAAACATTTCAGTTTGAAAACATAGCCTCATTATTGGTGTTAAGCGGCGTCTCCTCTGACGAAAATGTGTACACATTTTGTGGATGGTTAGGTCCGGGCCACAATCTTTTTGTTTTCCGTGACCGATAGAAACAAAAAAACGTTGTGGCCCTGGAGTGTTTTAGCTTTTATTTATTTATTTAGAAACAATAATCAAAACATTATCATTTATGCTGACCATAAATTAATTATATAAATACTAGCTGACCCGTGCACGCGTTGCTGTGGCTAACGAAACATAACGCCATCCACTGGATGGTTACCTAACCTAGGTAACCAAGTGTTGTGTCAATAAATTAACTCACACCACTATCTATCATAAACTTACGGAACTTACAAATAATTTCAAATAATTGTCCCATAAGAAACATTTAATTCGCAATAATAAATATGAGGACAATAATCGAGATAAAAACTATCCTATCTTTTAAGTCGGACCAAATTACACACATAAAGCCAAATTTCATCAAAATCAGTTAAGTAGTTTCGGAGTTTACCTTGGACGAACATTGTGACACGAGATTATAATATATAAAGATTATTTACACTTAAATGACAAATTTAATAGCAGCAGATATGCGCTGCCTACCAACAGCAGGACAAATGTGACAACAGTCGCCAATTTTAAAATTCGTATAAAGAGACATTGGGTTTCAATTAAACTCATAACTGAACATGGCCGCTTTAGGCATCTAATAGGAACATAATAGTTTACTGTTGAGTTTTAATAACAATGAGTTTTAAAATTTTAATGAAATCTCTGCCCGAGAACTATGTTGTGTGGGGACAAAAAAAACTATACAAAATAACATAATGTATCTGTAAGTGTAAATAAGTGAAACTTCATTTCTGGCAGACTGTAGATATTATTAACGTATGACAGAAGAAGCCTTAGTATGAAGAGATTAAATTATCAATCGACAACATACAAACTAAGCCGTAACACTTTGTATGATGTGCTGAAAATTAATAGTGTAGATACATAAAGCAAGCATAAATTGAGTCAGTTCCAATGAAGCCGTTCACCGAGGGCGTGGGGCATTCTACATTAGGGTATGTGGTCTGCTGGGATTTTTATAATTATGACAAAAAAAAATGTTCATGCACAAAAACATATACAAGAATACTATTTGATAACTTTACTAACCACTCCAGCGATCACATGAAATAAATTTGCCTCGATTGCTCGTCACATTTCAAACTTAATTTTGAAAATTTTCGACCAACATTAAAAAAATCATTACTCCACATTTGTGTATGTAAACATATAGACAAATTATAGTGCTAAACAGCCAATGAATTCACCTATATTTAAATAATCATCCTAAATTTGTAGGATTTATAAAAAAATTATTAAAGAAATCATAAACATTCCAAAAGGATATATTTTCTGGGTTTTCTAGTTTAATCTGGGTTTTCTAGTTAAATTTTGTATCCACATTAAATACTTTCTATGGATTTTCTTGTGAATAGGCTAATTAATAATGTATCTATAATATATAATAAAAAAGAATTTTGATTGAAAAAATTCGTATGAAATAATTTTTGTAAGAAATTTTGTTTGTCAAGTGCAAATAATTGATTGCAATAAAATATGATTTTTAATGCACTTACCAAAAAAACTGCATTACACAAGATAGATGATACATTCATTTTTATTCTACAATAACAATTAACTCGATTAATGCTTTATTTATTGAAAATAATTCATTAGCAAACATCGCCATCTCGAACAATCTATTGCGACGTAGAAACAAAAATCCACTATTTTTAAGATAACTCACTTTATTTTTAATTATTACGACATGTTAACAGGTTAAAAATATTGATATTTCTATCATTATTACACTGGTATACAAATATATTAGAAAAAGCGACCAAAAAACACATAAAGATGACATTTTATAGGACAAGGTTTTGACAGTTAGCGGTTTGAAAAAAATCTTTACTAAAACCGACTCGATATTTTAAGGTATCTAAAGCGACGAACAGTGACATCTTTTGATCATTAATAGAAGTAAACTTTTAGTTCTCAAATATTTTTATCTGCAAGATGCGGGAACATTTGAAAAAATTCAAAAAATGTTTTACGAATGGTAGGAAAATGTGGTCCATTTTTGGACCGATATCAATCGCAGAAAAATAAAAGTGGTCCAAATTTGGACCGATTTCACTCCAGTGGCTAAGCACAGTGAGAAAAATATTCTTATCATTTTGTACATACTAACTGCAAGTTTTTGCCAGAAATAAAACAAGTCATTACCATACGTCATTCCTATGTCTACCTACGTTAAATTATCGTGAAAATAAGCTTATTATGTGTCCAAGCGGTTAAAAGACTATTTTCTTCTACACCAAACAAGAACCTATCTGCATGTAAATAATTTTTAAAAATTACCTGTTACAATCATCATAAGTGAATCATCACTATTGGATCGCTTGCGTTTGCCGTATGACTCATCCATTTTCTGTGGGTCCTGTCCTTTTTCCTTGCTGATAAAACTGACGGAGTCGCTACTCATATCGATCTTAACGTCTCCGGCTCCTTTCTTCATGGGGGTGCTCTTGACCCGGTCCGTGAGGTTCCCAAACAGGGACTCCTCCCGGCCCAGGGTGGTGTTCATGGAGCCCTCGCCATCCCCCCGTTGTGCTGTCAGATCTATGAGAAAAGATTTATCTGAAAATGTTTTTGTTGTTTTAAGTAGCGTCATTCTTGTATGGTGTCATTGATTGTAGATTAAAAAGTCAGTAATAGTGCACATAGAATATTATATGTCGGTAACAAGTAATGTCTTTAATAAGTATGCAAATGATTTTATGTCCAGGACCACATGTTATTACCACTGGAGTGACAATTTTTTATTTTTTTTCTTGGATTGCTAAAGGAAATTATTCCGCCCACATTAAAAATATCATACCTCTGAATTTTTGTCTATTATTTGTAGGTTTTAAAAAAAATGTATTTCTAAAATCGTTAACTTTAAATTTTTTTAAAGAATCTAGAGAATATTTGTCATATTTTGGCAGCAAAGCAATCCGTGGTTTTGAAAATAGTGCCATATTGTGGAAAAAAGCATTCGATTGGATAATGCGAAGCAATATTGCACAACAGATGATCAGAGTTTCAATAAGCAGAATCTGATGTCACAAAGAATGCAGCCATAATAATGCTAACTTTTTTTAAGCGAACACGAGCAATCCTAACCGAAACCAAGATATTATACATAATGACAGTTTTCTGTGAAGTAGAACAATTTTGCCGCAATGACAGCATTTTAAGGTCAGAAACAAACTACCCCAATCTAAGTTGGTTTATTTTATAACAGTAGTCTTTGATGTTACAAAACCCTGAGCTTACATGCCTTATTTTGCATTATTCTAGATCTACAGCGGTAGGTACGTAATATGATAATACTGGTATTTCAATTTGTTCAAAGGTTAATCGAATTGCGCAAATGAAAATATTCTTATCTACCTTAGCTAAAGATTACAAATTAATCCAAAATTATTTTTTATAGGAAATTTGGTAAAATTGCCTAATTCCACTGCAAGAATGCTATTTATTTACAAATTAAATTTGGAAACAATTATTTAAGTCGAGGAGATGGAAAAATATGCACAAAATATGTTTTTAGGTTCTTAGTTTAAGTTATTTAAATAATTTATATTTATTTATTTAACAGTTCAACTTTAGCATGAGAAATAATGTTGCAACATAAGAAAGAAATAGCAAAAATAAAATTACAAAAATAGACAAATCTGATGAACGAATTTATGATCGATACTAAATGCAGGAAATCTCAAGTATGTCTACTCGACCTAGTTTAGTGAAACCGCGAGTGTTGTCTCAGAAACCTATCTTCACTGTTTAACGAGTCATGTGCCGATCGTGCTCAAGAGATCTTTTTTTAAATGGCGGAACTTGCCGATGATGCTCCGGAGACCCGTCCTAATACCATCCACTCTGGAATTTTTTGCGATGCGATTTTAATGTGTATATGCTTTGAAAACTGCATAGAGGACAAAATCAGTCGCTTGCACTAATAATATTGTAGATTTGTCTTTTTATTTAATGAATGTAACCTCTACGACAGCTCACCAAATAAATTGTCTACGAATGTCAAAATTCATTTTTATAAAATAGCATTGCAAAATTGAATATATGTATTTGAGTTTTCGAAGTAGTATAAAGGTCATTATTTCTTTGAAAACATCTTTTGATTGATTCTTTTCAGGTAGTATTAAAGTGTTAAAATTTAGGGATGAATTTCGGGTTAATATTTTCAAATATTGGTATTAATTACTATAAAACCAATATTTGCAATCGGCAATGGAAAATACTATTAAAATAGAATTTTCGGTATGTATTTGGATCGGTATGCCAAGTCCTTATCTTAGGTTTTTTGTTTAGTCATTGATTATATATTTTGTATTGAAATTTTGAAAGCAGTGTTTTCCATCACCCTGAATGCAAATAGTTGTCTTAGTAATAAAGGTGAATTAAAAAGGTTTTTTTTCAAAAACATATTCGTAAACAGTATATAATATGCGTGACCAGTCATCCCGAAAGATTGCCTAGGTTATTTCTGGTGGGCATCAGGGACTCATATACTGAATAATGTATGTACATAACAGTTCACATGATTTCAAAACTAAATATTATGAATTGTTGATTCCATATTGCGCACATTCAAAAGAAAATGTAATCTTACGCCACGCGAAAAGTTCCAGGAACTTTACGTAACATTAAATGTTGACAAATTAAACTTGCATTCAAAACAAAAGTTTATCACAAAAGAAAGTCTAACCTGCGGTTATATCTGTCAGATTCCCACTCATGTCAAACGACGTATTGTCACCGGTTAAAGTGCTGTTCGCAGTAAACATGGAGGCATCACTATCATTCATTTGACTCGATGAATGCGACATGATTATTTTAATAAAAAATCGAGAAAATACACAAACTATCCCATATAATAGTGAGACCTGCTCCCAGATTTCGGAAAAAAAAAATCGCAATAGAAACGGAGTTTACAGAAGAAACGGAATCATAACGGAATCTACGAAATCTATTGTCTATGTTATTGAAAAATGTTTTCTATCAAGTTTATCTGAGCAATACGTACCAACATGTAAAAAAATAAGTACATATCTCTGGTTGGTGCAAAATCAAATTTGGAAAAAGTCACTCCGGTTGGAACCGGGCCCAAAAGTAATAACAATAAATATAATAATACCTTTGATTATAATAAATGAATAATACTAATAATGATTTATTAATATTAGTGTTCGGAATGAAAGGGAAAAATCCGAGGAATATAATTAATTTTCAGTATTACTTCTACACTGAGGTTATTGTACACTGTGGATTAATGAATATAAGGATATTATTTGGTCTCTGACAAAAAATGATAATTTTTCAAATTGCAAGTCAGATTTTTTAGCAAACTAACTTGACCTGGATATGACAGTGGAAGTGCTGAGAAGACTACACACAAAGTGCTAGATAATCTCAGTATTGGCCTGGTAATGGCTACTATTCAACATCGAAACATTGCTTGAAATAGCCTTCCTCGAGTTTGATGACCATATTTTTGTATAGCCAGTTACTTCCCCACTATCGGCTTCCTCATCTCCTCCTCCTCCCCTTATCAAAATAGTCCAAACTCTTTTCATTACAGGTAAGTATGCGGAATAATACAATTTTTATTTATTTATTTATATACTTACAACGTAATTACACAGAAATAAACCAAATTTGAACATGGACAAAGATGTTAAAAATATTTTTTTAACAGTTACTCCACACAGTAGGTCCCGAGGAAAATAAATTCGTTCAGGAACTATTTTTGGAAAAGCTGAAAAAAAAAGAGACACTATTTGTCACACAATAATGGGTCGTAGGAACGACCCGTTCTCAATGTCCAGAGATGAGCAAAATGGGTACCCAATACCATTTGAAATTCAAATTGGAAATGGGTCAAAACTTTTCCACTTGAAAATGTAAAATATAAAATGGTTTTTTGAAAAGCATTTCAAATGCAAAATATGTATTCTCAAAATGCATTGAAAATACAAAATGGTTTCCCAGGTCAAACAATGAAAGAGTAAAAACAAACAGCCTTATAAAAGAATTATTGAATAAAAACAAAACATTTTTAAACAATTTGTTCAATAATGAACATTAATGGAATTCACAAATGGAAACACAATAATGGACGTCAAACTAAAACAACTTATGGAATGACTTTCCTAAGTCCAGATTAATTTCAATTCTCCCATAAAGCCATTGAAAAAAACCTTGATAGATTAACCCTGTCTTAACAAACGGATTACATTCTTAAGAGCGGAGGTGTCAGATAGGAATGCTGTTCTTGTTCTATCAGTATTTCAATGGACGATGCTCCCAGGAACTAGTGTCATTTATCCCTTCGGCACTGGCGCATAGTCGGGAAACGCATGCCCAACATTTATACTTGGTTGATATTATTTTTTTCATGAAAACGGGTTGTTTTTACAAATGGGAAACGCATGCCCAACATTTATACTTGGTTGATATTATTTTTTTCATGAAAACGGGTTGTTTTTACAAACGGGAAACGCACGTCCAACATTTATACTTGGTTGATATGATTTTTTTCATGAAAATGGGTTGTTTTTACGACACATTCTTGAGTCCATCAGTTCGGCTGTGGAAAGATTTTCCTCCCTAAATAGTTTCCTCTCTCTCTATTAGATTACAGGTTCCTTCAAGACCCATGTTCCATGTTCAAAACCTCATCTTCCCTCCGCACAGCATTCCTAAGGAATTACATAGGCCCTAAAGAATTTATTTCCTCGGGGACTCCTGTGAGGAGTTGATATGAAAAAAATCTTTAACCATGTTAAAATTTGGCTCATTTCGGTGTAATGTATGTTGCATTAAATAAATTGTATTACATATTCCATTAAACTGTGATGAAAAGAGTTGGGTATTTGGTATGGGTAATGGAAGGAAATGGGGAAGAGGAAAGTGGGGAAATACCTGCCAATTTATATATGGTCACCAAATACGGCAAAAGGCATTCCATTCAAGGCCTCGAACGACGTGTGCCACATTGTTACTGTTAAAAAAAACTAAATAATATGGCCTTTAATTAGTTTATTATGTACAAACATAAGTTCGAGGACATTATCTTAGATTTACCAAAAAATAATATTAAATCGATCCCTTCACTATTCGGACTTCGACTGGACTTCGAGCTATGTCATGAGAGGCCCGATGCGTTTTTTTACAAAAAGTGCCAGTATGAGCGAACCTTGTTTTGGTATTCTAGGAAACTTGGGCTGAGACTAGCCAACTGTCATAGCCATGGTCGGGTAAGGAATTGACATTAACAGAAGAAAAAAAGAGCCGCTTATAACCGACCATCAAAAAATGTTGCTTTTGCTTTCCCAAACATGTTCATTATAGAAATGTTACTATTAAAATACATACTATGATTAAATAATGGCATCTCCAGCAACATGTGTTCTCAATAATTATGCCCTCTTTGTGCAAACTGTATCTAAATTTCTCTAATAAACAGTGTTAATACCAAGTGACCTCCCAGGTAAGTTTGGTCCTGAATATTTTCTGCCCGTACAGAATATAAATAAAACAATATATGTATATTTTTACGCCTCATTGCGTTCATTGGTCAAATGCATTGTATCGTGATTGACGAACTGGTGAATTCAATCTTTTAGCCATAAGTTGTTATAATAGTTTGTCTAGTCTGTAGTTAGAAGTAAGATCGAAGAAATATATTTTAAATTTGTACAGCGCCCTTAAGGTGGTTTTTCGCAAAAACGGAGCTATGTATTCAAATCATCCAAATATTATTACATCCGCCACATTTTAGGATTCCTAACTACAAACCCAACTTACACCTTTTCCCAACAGACACCCTTTTTCTTAGCTGGATCCACCCCTTTTTATCAAAACCCACTCTGTTTTCTATTGTTTGAGGATGGCGGTGGCTGTTAGGGGTGATTAAGGATCTTACCTCCTTCCTAAAAGGGCTGGCGTAAAGGGCTGTTGAACAAAGAGATCTGTTAAGCCCCGGGCACCCCGGCTAAGTCCGAGGTGCCCAAACCAAACGTAGCGAACCACACGGGGTGAACTATGCAGAGGTGTTGTTTATCCAATAAACGAACCCGGGGCACTAAAGGAGCAAAAGAAAATGAGGCAGTGGAGGCTGTTGAGAAAATGAGGTAGGGAAGAGGGTGACGGTGGCAATTAGATTAGGTTAGTGATTCATACTTCAGTCTCTCCTGGACACAATGAGCCCCAGATTCCTACCCAACCTCATGCTTTTTTCCTTTCCAGAACTTCGTCATACCTTGTTTCTTGTTATTTGAATTTATATAATACATACATATTTACATTTTGCATAAATTGCCATCATTCTAGGACCAAATCTAAATTTAATCCTAGTCAGTCAAAACCTCCATATCATGACATTACGAAATATGAAATATAAAAAATCTAAAGAAGTCCAGCTTGGTGAATCTTTCCTAAAGGGTAGGAAGGTAGGCACAAGAATTTAATAAAATAAGTTTTGTGACTTACATAAAAAAATATTTATTTTATTTCAATAATTATTACATAACTACTTTGTATGGAATTTCTTAAGGATTTATTAAAATATAAATATTATTATCTTTACAAGACACTTATATAAATATGGACGATACACATGTTTTTCAAGATTGTTATTCAAATTTACACAATATCTCTGAAACGAATATGAATAAAATTAACTTTTATACAAGTTTTAACTGCATGAACATTCTTGCACATTCATAGTACTCGTTAATAATTGGGTCGATATTATTGCACCTTTACACACAAATTCTTCCGGGTCTCAAAAGCAACTCGGTCAAAGCTTCCATGATTTAAACTATGACTATAATGCTTGACATTAACCCATTCATAATTTGGCCATGTTTGCAAACAGCACACTTGTTTAGTTTAACACAATCATATTTAGATCAAGGTGTATTCGGTGTGCACTTGTTGCCTCTACCCGATTGTTTTGTTAATCTTTTCCCATATCTACAACAATCAAACACAAATGCTGCACATGTTACCAGGAAGCACACAACCCAAAAGATAACCAGCGCTATCAATGTACTCTCTTCTGCATATTCCCACAGATAGTTGGATCGCTCGTATCCTGTGTTGAGAAGGACTTGGGTTCCGTTTGGCGTGGGGCAGTGGACTTGCACAATGATGTCCTGTTTTTGGACCTGAAAGTAGTCACCGATCAACCTCCATTTCAAGGAACAAATAATGCATCTGAAGTCATCAATGATATGGTTCAATATTTAATCATCGAGTTAAGGCCGGTCTCTTGCGACCAATTTCACAAACAATACCTCAAACATTACCATAAACATGGGGTAGAGCCACAACGTTTGTTGTTTTCCATGGGCCACGGAAAACAAAAACATTGTGGTCCCAACCTAACTATCCACAAAGTGTGTACACATTTTTGTCGAAGGAGACGCCGCTTTACATGTACAATTTTTTTTGCACAAAATGCATATAAATTATCAATACATTATTGTACTTTAACAGTCAAGTTGAACTCGTAACTTCCTGATGAGAAGTCAAATAAACATACATTTATGCTTCAATGTCAAAATACTTATCATCTTCTACATGATAAATAATCTGCTAAATAATAAAATAGATAGCCATCCATCGTTGATTTAAATGTTCCAACAAAGCCTACAAGGCACCCTACGCTGTTTCTAATAGGAGCCAACAACACCAATGCAATCACAATATATATCCACTATGAAAAACTACTACACTTCATTTTTGCATGATTCGTTGCTAGCACACAAAACTAATTTATATATTTTTTTAAACAAAATGTAAATTATTTTAAAATTACTCACACTTTATTTTTAATTTAACTTTTACAGTCAATTACAATTTGTGAGCATGTAATTCTGGTTTTCGAAATTTCTCTTTTATCTCTCCACACATTTTTTGCTTATTTATTATTATTACATATTTTCTTTTTTGTTATATTACTCATATATAGTTTAAGATAATTAAAAACTGTTCTCATCTCAGGCGAAATTACTGAAATTTTATGAACCTAAATGTGTATAATTTAATATACCTTATCACTTATATCATAATGTACTGCATGTCTTAAAAAATAAAAACATTAAAAAAATCGGAGAAAGGTTAGAAAAGAAGTTGAAATTTACCTGTTTATTTCTACACTTGGCTATCTGGTTGGCCTGTATAGCTTGTGGACTTAGTTCTCTTCCTAATAATAGAGATATGACCCATCTGGCGGGGGATACATATTCCAGCCACCTCGTGTACGGAGTCATGTCTAAGTGGTGAATGGTATATCCGCAAGCAATGAAGGATATTGTCAGCAGCACTGCGCTGGTGTAAGAAGACCACTTATATGGTGGGATTGCGTATGTTATAGCTTTGACAAACATCTTTATACAGCAGAGGTAGAGAACCATGTAACCTGGAAATAAAGTGTTAATTTAAAATGCAGCCCTAACATTTAACTTTTTATTGCACTGTGGAACAGCTGGGAGGTCAGAGGCACAGTGAGCTGGTCAGAATTTTTTTTTTAAACTTTACGATTTTCTTACCGAGGTATAGATAGAATCCATTGTAGTTATCAAATCCCTGCATATAGAGCCCAGACATTGAATAGCTCGGAATCAGATAAGCTAACCATATGCATAATGTTGGGGGCATGTCGGTTATTGTCTGGAACAAAAACAATATTTATTATTGACTAAAATGTTTAGCAATGTTGTTTATCTTGGTTTTACACCATCCTATTATTATATTACGATGGCCAAGAGGTAATAAATCAAATAAATACATAGATGAAGCGAAATTGATACTTCACTGCAATATCAGATTATTTTCCCAAGAAACTGATAGTTTGATATTTACCTACAAAAATTTGGACACAAGCCTCATAAATTTACTTTATATAGTGACTAATTATGAATTATGTTATGTGAGTTAAGGTAGCGACAGACTCGCAGCTCACATCAAAAAGATACTTATAACACAATAGCGCTCGCCATACAACCCCATAGAGACCCGCTACACGTAAAAAGATGATGTGATGTTTGAATCTTCGCTAATCGGCGTAATTTTTCGTATTCGCTACGGTCGTGATATTGGAAAAGTTATGCGACCCCCCCCTTCGCCGTAAACAGGAGAGGGGGGCCATTTTGAATACGCGGAGCATGTACGGAGCTGTCAAGTTGACATATTCAGTACAAAGAAATGGTATTCTCTCGACCGCTTCCGATTTCAACTGACCCCTTCTCCTGCCGTAGGAAGAAATATTTTATAACGTAGTATGTCAGTAGAATAACACAGTATCTTTGTATGTGAGCTTCGAGTCTGTACCGTGCTTTAAAGTAGATACATACCG
Source organism: Limnephilus auricula (assembly GCA_951813805.1). Lineage (NCBI taxonomy): Eukaryota > Metazoa > Arthropoda > Insecta > Trichoptera > Limnephilidae > Limnephilus > Limnephilus auricula. Next base: position 16,412,294 of record OX638388.1, on the reverse strand, counting down.
GGTCGACGCACTCACGCATAGCTATGCCTAACAATATCTGGGCTACTTAGCAACCATACATGTTCCATGAAAATATATATTTTAGTATCACAAGCGGTCAGTGTGATTCCAAAACATGTATTTTCATAGAAAATGTATAGCTGCTAAGTAGCCCAGATATTGTTAGGCGTACCTAGTGATGCGTACGTACGTCTACTTACTATGTATCACCTTTAAGTTCTCATCATGAAAATGTCATATATTTTGATAATAAGAACTTATAAAAACAATAAAAATATATCAACTTACATCAGTTAAGATAAAGACGGTTCGTCCGTACAGTCCAATGTCGATATCTCTCTCGATGAACTTTCGTTGTGAGTGTATTGGCTTGATGACCAGCAGCAGCAACAGGGGCCACACACATACGCACATAGAGGCATAGTGGTAGCCGAGGCGATCGTGCTGTGTGAGGCCCGAGTCACTGGCTGGGAGGTCCCAGAAGATGGCGCCCGTGATTAGGGAGACTATGGCAGCTAAGATTAGGCGGGTGATCCAGCTTATTATCGTGTTGGGCTGGGTGTATAAAAGCGTTTTTCTGGAAGGAAATAAACAGAACTTGCATAATATTACTTTTACGATGAGTCATCAGACCAGTGAAGAAATCATTTTATCTGAGTACTGATTTCATTTTTAAATAATTGAAGTAAAACCACTAGGCGGATAGCTTCCCAAATTTAGGCAGGTATTTCTATAAATTAAAATGAATTGTTAATTTTACCATTTGATTTTTTTTTAAATAAAACAAAAATATGGGATATAGGGTGAAATCTAAGTGGACTCATTGGATTTAATAACTCAGGTGCGGGGCATACATCATTCCTATGTCTACCTATGTTAAATTGTCGTGAAAACAAGCTTATGTGCCCAACCGGTTAAATTGCAGTAAACACTCCATATTAATATTTGGAGGTATGATATTAATTTATTTAATGGCCGAATCGAAAACAGAACACCCCTAAACCTCCATTAACATTTTTGCTATCATTCATTTTTGAATAGAACTACATAATATCGATCAAAATACCGTAATATTTAATAGATTCCCCAATTATAACAAAAGGATTGTTATCTTTATAGCACGCATAGGAATGCTGTCTTTGTTGTGAAGGTGCTCTTAGGAACTATGGTCATTGATCCTTTCGGTATTGATGAATATGAAAATTTCGTAAAAACCCGCCAAACCATTAGAATGGGTTGTTTCCAGTGGCGGTTCGTGGTCTTTTTAACAGGGGGTTCAGAAATTCAAGAGAAGAATGATATATTGTCTAATCAAAATTTACTCTTGTCACACAAATTAAATAAAGTTAGTGGGGGGGTACCTAAATAGGTACTATTGTTTTTAAATAACTTGATACTCCTCGACACAATTATTAAACAACCAAAATGGTTTTAGAGGATTTAAATTGTTTAATGGTTTTTACAACACTCAATGTACGTAGCTAATTATTATTGTTTTTTTTTTCAATAAGAATAATTGCGTAGAATGTAGAATATAATATAATTGCTATTTTAAAACAAGGAACACAAATAAAGGTGGCCACGAAATAAAATTAGCTTTTTTCACTTACACTAAAAATCCATTATACACGTATACAAAAAATAATTATATTTAATTTCCAAACTTTTTTCATGAGCATTAGCGTTATTTTTTGTATATAACACTGTATTCCGTCATTGTGTGAAAAAATTAGGACAGAATATTCGCGACAACCGATAAACGCAACCACTTTCAATTTGAAAGCCGAAACAATACTAGGAAAGCTCAACACAAGATTGCATAACTAGCGACGTTGTTTGCCGAAACTTTAGTAAATGTACTAAGGAATATAACGACTTATCTACAAAAAAAATACGAAAACAGAAGTCAAAATCGGTCCACTTCAATAGTAGATTTACAAATGCCATTAGTAAACGGTTGGAGAAATGCAGAAACAAGAAAATAAAAAATGTACAAAAATGACTACAAAGTTAAATACCATAATATATAACATTTAACTTGCATCCGTCGTTGCAAAAGTCGACCGTCAGCCGGTCATCCTGCGACAATCTCGGGCTTCGTTTCGGCGAGACTCGTCAAAGTTCGGAGGTCACGTGACATCTTGACTCGTGAGCAGCGCACCAAGCTGCGTAGTTTTTTCCATTGTACTGTCACAGCGATTCGTATCGGCTATGATTTTTCGTATGGACAAATGTGTGCGGATCGCAACGCGCACAAAATGGGAATAGATATGTACCGTATTTTTCGGTGGCGCGAGTTTTAAAGACGGAATTTTAATGTCGAGCTATCTGTGATGCGCTTATATTGCTATACAACTAGATTGTTTTATTTTATCATATTTTTAATGGGGGTTCACCGCACAACCGCACTTTAGAGAAAACCGCCACTGGTTGTTTCTATGACTCATTATGAGTTCAACAGCTCAGCTGTGGAACGATTTGCCACCCTCTGTAACTCCTCCCTCCTATATCCTCTCTTCAAGACCCATTTTCACTCCCTTCCTCCCCTCAAAAAGACCGTCTACACAGCATTCCCAAATATGACATAGGCCCTGAGGGAAATTATTTTCCTCATGGCCTGCTTTGTGGAGTCAAAGTTAAAAAAAACATTTTGATAAAACCCAGTTATTAGTTAAATGTGACTGTTTAGGAGATTTCTGTTTTATGTGGAATTTCACCATGATAAATCTATGCGGTAATTGGGGATTAATCAAACCCTAACCCACCGGGTTAAAGTTTAAAGTCTATCAAACCTTTGGGGAATCTATTTTTGCTGCAAATATATCATTTTTTTAATCGTATTATCCTGATTGTTAGTCTGTATTTTAAAAAGAAGTTTTATATATTTTTCAAAAGTAGTTTCATGGTTCTTGTAAGGAACTTGATGTTTAAATTAACAATTACAAAACGCACTTGACAAGCATCCAAGCCTGTGACACAGGGTTTGCCTTGCAGACGGGACTGGGCAGGGGGATGGGGGGTACCAGGTGCAGGCTCCCCTCTCCTTCCCCTCCCCTAACCCGTGCGTGGGCACTCCGGAACACCTCGGCCAGTTGTTCTATGCGCCCCGACGACTCCAGCATGGCCGCCGCAGATAAGTCGTCTAACGTCACCAAGTCAACTATAAACAGAAATCATATTTTCATTTAACTACCAAACGAGGTTCAAGTTAAACATATTAGAACTTATATTAAAATTTAATAATATTTGCAAATTGTTCCCAAGTGGAAGATCTAATATCATCACTCTGACCACAATTACTATCTACGGTTAGTTTGCTCCAAATAGTGATCATGTTTAAATTTAGGAAATTTCAATCAATGCGACTCTTATTGTACTAATTTACTGATCTAATAATTTTCTTTTCTTGTAGTTCAGTATTTATCATGTTATTTAAGGTTATTATTATTAATCTGCTTTATTTTTATTATTTAGGTATCTCAAATAAAATAATAAAGTTTTTATGTTACCTTCACATGTTCTGCCATGTGTATTAAAATAAATAAATATTTTTGCATTCATTTTCATTTACAAACATTCAGAATTTAACAGTTTTCTGTATCCTACTATATTTTTGTTTCCCATTTTACGTAAATAATAAAGTAAACTGTTGCAATGTAATATAGTATGGTTTCACTGCTCCATCTCTTGTTTTATTGAAAATTATGATATTTTAAATTTAGGTGCAAATATAAACTATTTTGCTCTAAACTTTCCTTATTTTTTTTTCATCTTCTAATAATATTAAAAAAAAAATCCAGAGTAACCTTGGTTTATGGTATATTTTTGCATTTCTCATTTTTTCATTTCCTATATTATTTTAATTAGTTTTTCGTAGAAAGAAAATTATTTTTGGGTGGTACTTACGGTAATAATCTGAGGGGTTTTTAAAAGCCGGACATGGATAATCTATGGAAGCGAAATACGGTATCAGATCTCTTCTGTATCCACTGAACATGGTGCGGCCGGCCGAAATCAGCACTACTTTAGAGAGCATGGCAAATATTTCATATGTTGGAGGGTGAAGGGTCATTATTACAATCCTGCCGGTACTGGCCCAGTTCCTCAAGTATTCTATTAAGAAGAAAGTATCGAAGATGTCCATTTCTTTAGTTGGTTGGTCAAGTATTAGAATGGCTGTATCTAGAAGCATGTGGCAGGCGACGTTTAATCTTCTCAGCTCAGAGCGAGTTAATCGCCCAACGTTCGTCAGCCTGACTTGCTCCAATCCTAACTCTTCTATCAGGATATTTATCTGAAATGAATAAGACTGAGATAAGTATCGAGTTTAGAAAAAAAAAATACTTGTTATAAAATTTTAAGTGTATGAGTTGTTACTTTAAAATTTCTACACGCTGATGCGAGTAAAAACTGCTAGGGAAAAATAAAAACATTTTAAGTGTATTGTATATTTAGAATATCATTTGCGATAAGGCTGAAATGAATAAGCAATACTTACACGATCTTTTGCATCAACCTTGATCTGAGACATCTTGGCATTAGGCCATTTAAGTTGTGCATGAAATTTTAATGTTTGTACTACTGTCATGTCGGGGCAAATGTTTATGTTGTTCCTCACATAGGCTGTGGCATTTTTCAATGTCGCTTTTGAAACCGGTTGGCCATTCAGGATTATATCTCCAGATAATTTCTGAAAACAATTATGAAAGAGAAATGAATATCATGTAGTTTTATTTTAAATGCACATGAAGCTTTTCGGCAATTCAGGGGGAAGACATCCAAGATAAAACTGGGAAAAATAAATGCAGAGACTGGAGAGAATTTACCTGTTATAAAGGTTTGAGTCAGTAAATTTGTGTAAGACAGGGATGCTTTATTAAAATAATTAGTCGATAAGGAAAGGGGGATGAAATTGATAATGATGTTCAAATATACAAAATATCAAGGTAAAGAAAATTGTCAAAATGAAATAATAATGTTTTACCTTCCCAATTCCAGCGAGCACATTGAGCAGTCCTGTAGCCTCTCCTTCCGCAGTAGCCATGATAGCAAGAATTTCTCCCGCTTTTGCTTCACAACTAATTCCTGACACCAGAAGCATCGAAGGGTTTTCACTCGATGCAATTTCTAAATTCTTTATCTGAAAGAAATGATAATATCCATTTAACATACTTATCTATCTTTTTTAGATAGATTGTTGTAGTAAAGACTCAAGATAGAGAACACACTAATATGTTTAATGTATACCTGTAGGTTAGGATAAATATAAGATGTGTGGGGAGCATGGCCGTCCCCATAGTCCCCGCGCATGACAGAGGGGGGATGATGGTGCCCCTTCCTGGTCTGCATGAGAGACAAATGGCTATCAGCTTTGGAAATCGGGCGACCTATTTGACTAGAAGAATAAAACATATATTATTACAGTTTATAGTACACTTGATAAGTTGATTTGTGAATTTGTCAAAATATTACGGCATTCTTGTTGGGACACGACAATATTGTAGGCCAACACCTTGGACCTGCAAGACTATTGACAGTCAAGACAATTGTTCAGCAATAATAATTACCAGTACCTTCACACCTAAACTATCTGATACTCAGACTATCAATGGACTTATTATTTGAGAAATGATTTGATCATTTATTACAGCAAAGATACGAATGCAGATATTTCATCAGTTATTGTTAATGAAATTGAAATGAATTACCTCTGTTCACCGTCGTTTCCAAACTCAGCCATGCTGTTTCTCCTATTGTTGTAGGATTGGCGGGTCCCGTAGTTCCTAGTTTCCATAGCCAGCAGGTTGGCCTCACTGACGGACTTGTTGCGGGTAGAGGTCCACTGCTGCTGTGATTGCTGCGACTGCTGCTGGTTGGAGTGATTGGACTGGCCCGGCCCGGCCCTGATGCCCGCCTGATGCATCGCTACCAATGGTATACTGGAACCCTGCACAAGATAGAAAGATTAGTTAAGTCTAATTTGCAGGGGATATTGCAGAAGAAATATAAATATTGGAAGAGATAGAAATGATTGAATACATTTATTAGTGCCTAATTAGTTCGCCACTTGCTTATTGTGAGCGAACTATTTGTGCACATTTCAAAACTGTTCAGTGAGAAACATTGGGTAAAAAATCACTGTTTGTAATGGATTCTCTTTTGACTTATATAATAATAATATAATATTTTAAAAGAAAGTAAGCGTTTAACTTTATTTTTATACATTATTAACGTAGGTGACTCACTGGATAAGATGGCTGAAGGTTTTGTAACCGAAAATCTGGATCAGATCTATATTTTCTGTTGTATTTGTATTGCTGGGACGTCTCATTGTCTGAACTATCATATCCAGATGAGTTTTCCCTATTTCCTCGGCTTGCCCTGGACACTCTACAATAAATCAAAACAATTAAAAAATATATATAAAAAATGGGAGCAATATTATTCAATGTATTATGCTCAAAATAAAAATAAATTACAGAGTAAATATTTTGCTTACCTGGGAACTGGCTTCATTTCACTTCCAATGGAAGTCTTGGCTCGAGGAGTGCCAGACCTTTGGGAACCATTGTGGTTTGGAGGAAAGACTCGGGGGAGACCAAATTTTAGATATGTGTACATGTTAGAACCCAGAGCCGATCTGTAAAGAAATAAAAAGAATTTAGTTATTAGTATATGCTTGAAAATTCACAAATATCGTATGAATAACAAATTGCGCAGATGCTTGGAATGGTTGTAATATCCTACTAGTCAACAATAAATATATAAGTCAAGTAGGGTTGACTTACTTGGGGCCATATCGAGGATGTGACAGTATGGACTGGACCGTGGTGTCCCTCAGCTGGAAGTTCCCGTAAGGAAGGGGACTCTTGTCTGTGCTGCCCAACGCACTGTCAGTAAAGTCGGAATTCAGATTTTGCCTGAAAAAAGTTAAAACATGAAATACAAAGTATCGACAGGATTCTAAAAACCTACATACATTATGTTAAATAAGTAAATTTTAATCTTGAGTTAGCCCACATAATCATTTGTGTGCTAATAATTAAAAAATAAATTAATTTCAATTCCACACAAATTCCATTGAATTTAATTCAAATTCCTTTCCACATATTCCATTAAATTTCTCACAAATTCCACACAAGTTCCGTTTAATTAATTAAAAATCAAACTCCATTCAATTCCACACAAATTCCGTTCAATTACATACAAGTTCCTTTCAATTCCATACAAATTACATTCGATTCCATGAATTTCCTTTCGATTCCATACAAATACCGTGAATTCCGATCTCAATTTGATTCAATTCCAAACAAACCCTAACCAATTTCGTTAAATTCCATACCAACTGTTTAATTCCTTTTAATTTTATTCTAAATTCTAAATTCCGTTCAATTTAATTCCATTCAACTCCGATTTCCATCTTAAATCATCCATTAAATTCCGACAATTTCTTTCAGTTCCATTTAATTCCGTTCAATATTGTTCAATTCTGTTCAATTATATCGAGTTCCATACAAATTTCGTAAAATTACATATAATTCATTCAATTCCTAACAAATTCCGTTCAATCGCAAGCAAATACCATTCAATTTCCTACTAATTTGTTTCAGTTATATTTAATTCCATAAAATTCCATTCAACTCCAACTAACGCCACTGAACTCCATTCAATTCCATTTAATTCCATATAAACTCCGTTCATTCCATTCAATCCCATTCTCTAAACCACACTTTCAGACCACAATTTTGGTCAATTTCGTTCAATTTATTTCTTCTAGCAATTCCATTCAATTTTGTACAGTTACGTTCATTAAATTAAGTTCCATGCAAACTCTGTTCAATTCTATTCAAATTTTATTCAACTCCATACAAATTACATTAAATTCCATAAAAAACTGTATTGGATTACTTACAAATTACATTAAATTCCATACAAATTCCATTGGATTACTTACAAATTCCATTAAATTCCTTACAAACCCATTCAGTTGCATACAAATCCCATTCAATTACATACTAATTTGTTTCAGTTCAATTGAATTTTAAAAAAAATCCATTCAACTCCATTCAACTACATTTAACTCCATACAACTCCATTCAACTTCATTCAACTCCATTCAACTCCATTCAATTCCATGAAATTCTCTTCAATTCCATACAAACTCCGTTCATTCCATTCAATCCCAATCTTTAAACCACTCAATCTGTTAAATTTATTTCATATCCGTGTGATTCCATTCAATTCCGTCCAATTCCGTTCAATTACGTTCAATTCTATGGAGTTCCAATGAATTATATTCAATTTAATTCAATTCCTTTTAGTTACATTTGAATTACATAATAAAAGTCTTACCTCCAGCTCATTGCTTATTTTTTTAACAATATTATATGTAGGAAGTGGTGTGTTATTTTTGATTTGTGTTTGTTTATATGAGTTTTTCTGGGATTGTAGAAAAATAGATTCATGCATATAATGTTTTATTTAAAATTGGTAACCATTGGTGCGGGCATTCTCATAAACCCCGTGAAAAACCCCTTTGCAAAACATTTACAATATTAATTTATTTGCTCTATAAAGGAGCGGTGGTTGTGAAGATAAGATATATCAGCTTTAACAGAGACTAGAGATATTACTTACTTCCTTATTAAGGGTGGCCATACTGACTAATAACACATGTGTATGGAAATCGATTTACATCCTTTACAATTCTTTACCAGGCCCTTGAAACTTTCAGTATTTTGTCAGGGTGTGCGCTCGCTGAAAGTGGTCGCAGTGCCTGCACAGCGCGCAGTGTGTGGTGAGGGGTGAAAATCTAAATGATCAGATAGTGATGGTGAGTGAGATAGATAAGGGTACTCTAGTGACCTGTAGATGGACCAGGCGTGCGACTCTTCGGACTGCATGGCGCGGGGGTCGTGCGGGAAGGGGTTGGAGGGCACGGAGTAGCGCCGCTCCGCTTCCGGCCGCCCCGACACAGCCATGACAGGGTGCAGTGAGTGAGATAGATACGAGTGCTCTAGCGACCTGTAGATGGACCAGGCGTGCAGGTCTTCGGACTGCATGGCGCGGGGGTCGTGCAGGAAGGGGTTGGAGGGCACAGAGTAGTACCAATCCGCTCCCGGCCGCCCCGACACAGACATGACAGGGTGTAGTGAGTGATCAGTGTGAGTGAGATAGATAAGGATGCTCTAGCGACCTGTAGATGGACTAGGCGTGCAACTCTTCGGACTGCATGGCGCGGGGGTCGTGCAGAAAAGGGTTGGAAGGCACAGAGTAGCGCCGCGCCATTCCCTTTCCGGCCGCCCCAACATAGACTTGACAGAGTGTGGTGAGTGATCAGTGTGAGTGAGATAGATAAGGGTGCTCTAGTGACCTGTAGATGGACCAGGCGTGCAGGTCTTCGGACTGCATGGCGCGGGGGTCGTGCAGGAAGGGGTTGGAGGGCACGGAGTAGCGCCGCTCCGCTCCCGGCCGTCCCGACACGGACATGACTCCTACCTCCGACCTCCTACCTCTGTACAACCAAACCAAACCAGTCACATTAGCTACTTGTTACATTTGTACAATGCAATGCTATAAATAAAGTGCAGGATATCAACACACAGGCACAAAGGCTCTTCTAGTATTCAACTAAAATATTATAAATACTCTTAGACATATTTATATAATATATTAAGGGTACTTTTTTTAGGGTTTAAATTTCATGAAAGTTTTTTCTCGAGCAAAATTTTATTCAGAATATACACCGCTTTAGTTTACACAATTGTATATTCTACAGGGCAGAATAATAATAATTAAATAAAATGTTTGTAAATCATTAGAAAGGATCGACATAAAAACATGAAGTAATTAAGTGGTGCAAAAGTGATAGAAGCGATAGTAGCAGAGATACAGATAAGGAATGGATAGGGTGGGAATCACAAGGTTCGTACCTGTAACATGTTAAGTATAGGATTCTATCGACGGATTTGTTAAATTAAAAAATACTGTATATTTGGGACCGTTAATTATAAATGTCATAAATATAATCTTTATACCACACAAAAATGCCTACACATACAAAGTGGTCCAGAAACATATTTCAAAATCCCCAATCGACCAAACCGGTGTCGTTTTGATTTCAATATTTTCCCATCAAATTATCACGTTAGCATGGTTGGCTAACGTCACAAGCTTTCAAGGCCTTGCACATTGCCTTCGCTGATTCATTCACAGCGCACACCAGATAAAATATTAACCAATATAGTTAGCACAATTAACTTTAAGTTTATAGTTTCCCAACAGACGCAGTCGGTAGTCATTTGGTAGTCGCCCATTCGATTATGATATTCGCCTAATGGGGCCAACAGACCTAGCCATAAAAGTTCAAGAGTTATTTGGCTTGGCCTACTTTAGCATATCGCTCGTCATACATTCCCATTGGGAATGTACGGCAACCGATATGCCGAAATAAGCCAAACCAAATAACGCTTGAGCTTTTATAGCTAGGTCTGTTGGACCCATAAAGCCCAATATGCAAAGCAACCGAGAATAAATCGACAGTAGTAGACCAGTATCTAAAACTAAAGATCCGCTCCGGGGCAAACTTGCAGTTCGATCGTGTAGTGTTAAAAGCCTCACAATTATTTATTTAGACATGAAAAAACTGAACATTAAAACGTAAATATAATAACCACCTACGACAAAAGTGCTGTTTGATGGTCTCTTGAAAATCTCTGTTCTTGTAGTAAATTATAAATCGGAAAAGGTCTATCACATAGGTAGGTACCTACCCATATGGTGATTTTAAAGTAGGTCGATAAAATTATCAAATTAGATGCATATCCGAAGATGAAAATAACAGCACCTAGTAATAATTATTTTGCTTAAGTTTGTCCGAATTGATGATCAAAGAAATTTACAGATACCGTTCTACGTAAATCCTCCGGTCACGACCGTTCGCTCAAGGTATTATGAAATTAAAAGTCATTAAACCTGTAGTTAGTTTGTTTAAATTAGGGATATATATTTTGTGGATAAAGTTTTCTGTTCTTGGTGCATTCGTGTTCTTGTTTTTTTGTGCATTTTCGTGCATTCTTCCACTGTGTCAATTATTTTGCAAATTCAGAGCATGTCGCGCAAAAGTACACTGAATTGTTCAACGTCTACTGCTGTCAACCATAAGCACAAGCAGTTTAGCGTTATATGACTTGTGACTGGCATAATACCACGTAGGCTGTTGTAGGCAACTAACTTCATTTGTACACGGTTGGAAATTGTCACATGAGAACGGGTCGCTTCTAGGACTCGTTGTTGAGTTCAACAGCTCGGCTGTGGAACGATTTGCCTGCCTTTGTGTTTCCTCCCTCCTACAACATGGGTCTCTTCAAGACCCATGTTCACTCCTTCCTCTCCTCAAAAAGACCCTCCACACAGCATCCTCAAAGATGACATAGGCCCTTGGGGAAATTATTTTCCTCAGGGCCTCCTGTGTGGAGTTAATATAAAAAATATGTATTATTATTATTATTTATCGCATTTATATCATTATTCATTATATTCATTATAGCTGCCCGCTAAACTAGTACGAGCTGTTGCACAATTTTTTGGTTTTTTACACGTACTGAGTAAGAAACGAATTCTCATAAGTGAAATTTCAGGAAAAACGTTCATGTCTGTTAGGAAAATATATACTTTTATTCATGATAAAATTGATAAATCAATCCCGCTTCTCCTTACGCTAATCGTAAAAATTTGGCACGTAATTTGCAAGCCTTTCTGGAACCGCACTAGGTAGGTATCTATAGAACAGAAAGTGTACCTATAAACAGAGCGCTTTAAAGAGAGCTTTTCAGTGGCAAGGAGTTTTTTTGCAATCGTCAATATTGACGATTTTCCTATGCGATTATCATCGAAAAAACACGCGATTTCTGTATTGAGGTGTATGCTCGCTTTAACGGCAATTAACGATAATATTTATCAATCATAAAAATCGATCAAAACTTCGCACTTTGTAACAAAGGGTAACGTTTTTCAAGATGCAATATCCAACAATAATTACTTATACTCCGGATAATTTATTTTCATGAGACAAAACATTGTTCTTGGAATCTGATGGGAATAAAATGAAACAATGACATTGAACTTCCGAAGAAGAAATGAAGATGTAATACATAATTTGTTAGAGTGCGATGATATCCCAGCAGTACAGTGGCTTGTATTTTTTAAGCTTGATAGATTATTTGCGTGGACCTAGGAAAACGAAAGATGTTTTATTATCTATACCTACCTATAAAATGCGATGATGAAAGGAAAACTCACTTGCATCTTAGAGTCTACCCACTTTCAAATTGTTGTTTATGAAATCGGTAAGAAATTGTTTTCGTTAAATTAATGACTTTTGCCAATAAAACAGATAAATAATTATATTATTAATGATTTGACTGATTGCTTCCGATGCAAATGAATATTTTCATAATTTCTCGGAATTGATTTCTCAATGAATTATAAACTCGATGCAGAGATTTGCCAATAATGCATTTTGTAAAATTACGTATGTAATTTACTAGTCAGCGTCGCCTTTAATTTATCGACGTGGTTACCATTGCGTCAGTCGTCAATACAATGGACTATAGTTTATATTAAATTTTATATAAATGATAGTTCTAATGCAATCTTTAGAGTATCTTTGTGATTTTGAGGATGGAATTTACACATGAATATTTTTTGATAAAAATCTAGGAAATATCTTTCCAGCATTTAGCAAAAACTGCCGTTATTTATCGATTAAAATATTGCAATACCTAAGTGGAACAAAATGCCATAATTTTTCAACTCTGCAGTGACGAACCCATCCGTAAATTTTATAGAATTTTCAAAAACAGAACCGGTTCACAAAGCGAAAGATCTGGTTTAATTAGGTTTCGAAACATGTTTAAAAATTATATTAACTAGTGTTATTCCGCTTCTTGGTTTAAATACGTCGGGGCAATTTTACGAAATAATATATATATATATATTTTTTTAATGTTTCTTTATTCATTGTATAGTTTGTTACAATTGAGGATTTTTCGACCACCATGCCCGTGTTATGGTGGTCGATTTTCTATACAGTACATTAACATAATATGCAATATAAAAAAAGTGAGAGAATATAAAAAAAATATATGAAATAATATAATATTAAAGAAATTTAATGAATATAAAATAATGTAAAGGAATTTAAATGACTTTAGAGTAATATAAAAGAGAATGGAAGAATATAGTAGAGTATAAAATAATATGTAAAGTAAAGAACATAAAAAGCATTTACATGAAAGAATATAAAAGAATGTAAATCATAAAATCAGAGTAAGTAGAAGTAGTACAGAGCAAGCAAATATTATTATGATGAAAATCTATATGTGCGTGGTTATATTGGAATATTATAAGTAGGTACCTATATAGTAGGTTATATTGGTATATTATAAGTAGGTACCTACTTGAGGTCTCACAGAATCAATATTTATTCGAATGTAGATCGAAATTTGCCTTTCGACTACCGAATGCATGTTTCCACCAATCATGGACTAGTGTCACACCTCCTTTTCCTTTCCAAGGATACCAGAAGTAGGTAGGTACCTACGGGTAAAATAACGTTTTTTAAATGACGAAATGCGTGCATTCATGAATCTTTTGAAGAATGAAGATCTGGAGAGACAGCCCAAATTAAAGTGTAGAAACACCCCTCTACGGGGGAGGGGGATAAAAAAAAAATATTTTTACCATCTGGGTCGAGTGAGGTATCGTTTATTATGTTTTCATTCGAGCTGAATGAAATTAGACCACTCCCAACTCGATTTAAACAATATTTGGTGAGATAAAACAGGTTTTTAGTGGAAAAGACATTAAAATTGTAAATTATCATTTGGATAGCCCTGATATATTAATGTTGATTCAATTTCATGTACCTACCATTAGATCGAGGTCCTCTAGTATGTATTATTGTGACAATTATACCACAGTCTCAGGATATAACTCAGTTATAAATAGGTTGCAAACACTTGGAAACTTTTATGCTAAAATCGCCGATATTCTTAATATACCCCTTGTGAAGTATAAAGCTACACAAATTAAACATTTTAATGAGGTCACTGTATAACAGGTTTTTGTTTTTGCTTCCATCTTTCTTAAAGTCATTATTATTTTATTTGTTATGTGTTTCAAAATAATTATATAATTTTCACTCATCAAAATTTAATACTGTACTATCTATGTCTGTGTAAAAAAAAAAAAACTTATCTATGTAAATGGCACTAGTGCCGTAAATTCTAAATAAATAAATAAAATAATGCTAAGTACCCCTCCGATCTCCCCTTTCTACTGCCAAGAAGAATGCACGAATCTTGTCATTTATTTTTGGCATTTTGGGACTACTTTACACTTTACCTGTGCTTTTATTATTTTTTTGGCGTCAAGAATTTTTACGTTTTTTTTTACGTTACTATCACATACGAAACCAGCTACTTTCAAATACGAAACATTTACTATCAAATACGAAACATGTTGATATCTTTGATAAAATGAGCATACAAAGAAATTGGTTTTCAGTTAAAAAGAAATACGAAGTGAGACTTTTTATTATTTGCGCTACGTTGATAACGATAACAAAAAAATAATTATTGATACTTAAGGCGAATTAATAGCGAGAACTCCAATACAGGTTCCAGTTCTTCTTGTAAAGATGGCGTGCCAGCAACCATTGTGATAAACGTGGGGAATATTAAATCATTTCATAATACAAGGCGTACCATCACGTCATCCATTGTAAGATGCAGTATTTCAAGGCTTACGTCATTAAGTCACCGAGAAGAATTGTGCAGATTACAGATTGCTATCACCGCTGTCTGATTAGGTGTGGTCCAGTGGTTAGTGGTTTCCGTACTATGGTTTCACGAAAACCGCAGATTACCGAAGAGAATGATACAAAATAAAGTACGTCACTAAGCACGTGATAGGCAAAATCAAAACAATTTGACGTTAAAATATCAGTTTCAGGAATATTTTAATAATCCAAAAATGATCATTGGAAAACATTCGTCTATTTGGGTGCCTAAAATTTCGACGAAAATTTCAAAACATAAAAAGGTTTTTTTTTTGTAGGTACCTATCAAAAGAGTTCGTAAAGCAAGGGAAACTATATCGCAACCCAGCTGATGGGCGACATTATGAGACCGATTGCGGGCAAAGCAGCATCAAATCACACAAAACGACTAAATATAACTCCGAAATGCATCACAAAGACCGTGTTAAATGTCCATTCATATAACTACGTTAACAACCGAAATCTTTAAAAGTTCGAGTAGATATATACAAGTAGATATATATATAAAAAAAATCTATGCCTAAAATATTCTGGTTATCATCTTTAAAAAGACAAACACCTCCTCATAAAACAAGAGCAAATCAAATAGACAAGCTAAATATGGTTAAGTATTATATGCACTACCATTGGACAAACAAGCCCTGAATTTTTAGCTGTAAAGTTATACTTATAATAAACTCCCATCAACCAGTATCAAACATATAAAATCAACATATAACTATGTACCTACATTAAATACATAAAAGATTCCTTCAATTATTATTCAAGATTATTCTATCAGAAAAATAACTGACTAGTATTAAAAAAAACATCGTCATAGAAGTTACTAAAAAACCTTACTCAAACCTTGAAGTTGAAAAGTAGGTACAAGTCGCTGAAAACCCTCTTCTAGTAAGGAGGTTAAAAGAATAATATTCTTTTTTTTTATAATAAAAACTCTCTTTTTAACTTTTGAAGGTTATTCCCATCAATGTAATATATCATTGAAGAAGAAGATAACAATAATAATCTAACTTTTTTTTAAATATGAAAATGAACAATACACAGAAAAATAATAAAAGATAATGGTTGCAACTAGGACTCGAACCCAGAACCTTACGTCTTACCGGGACATACACCTCTACCAATTGGGCCACTGCGATCTATTATGAGACTGTCATCATATCTTATTTATGTATATCACATATATCTTCTTAAAAAATAAGATTTTGTTCCGGGAAGTAGGTATACGTGATTTGATTATTCATAAGTGTCTATACCAGCTAAAGCCATTTCAAAAATACTTTCAACTTTGATTAGCTGTCTCTACATAAGGTGTTTTATTTGAAATATTCAGAGATAGAAACAGAGATCTCTGGGCCCAAGGTACCTTACCTCTGTCATAGAAGTCGTCAATACGTCAATCGATTCTGGTTGTTCTAATTCAATCGAAGGAAATTTTACGAAATGAATCTCTATTATACCATCGCCACATATGCTCTGATGCGGATGGGCATTCCACTATTCCCGTTTAGCTCGAATATCTAGTGTAAACAGTCCTTATAGGGGACGAATGATCTGTGCAGTAACTCCGTGTTCCATGGTACGTAATCAGGCTTTTTGCATTTCACCTTTACAAGAGCGCTGAAGGCTACTTGACATACGATATTACTCATCTCGATTCTAAACGGCGCGGTACAAAGAATCCGGTACAGGAATAGTAGTTGTTGTTGAAAAAATACCATTCAAGTACCGTTATATTGGGTGACTTTTGAATAGCGCGACTTTGATCATCGCGGATATCTGCACAATTCTCGCTGCCGCTCAAAAATTACTCGCATCTTTTTTTTTCGGGCAATGTGGATACAATGACGCTTTGAAAAAAGCGTCAAATTAGTTGAATCTAGTTATGTTCAATCATATTTTCGGTTGAATTGTAAACTTGTTTTTGTTTTTAGATATTTTCAGACAGAGAGAAATGTAAATAAATTTTGTAAATTCCTCAAAGATTATAATAGTTTTGTGTCATTTATATTGTAAAGTATATCAGTGTCTATCGATATATATATAACCAGATGAATATTTGAAGACGCATTTTTAAAAATATTTTTTGGGGGATTAGCGTAATAAGCTTATAGTATTTCAAACTCCAAAAGGCGACAATGATCACCATGTTTTTTGACTCGCTAAACAAAAATACACAATTTAAAGTATATTTCGAGAGTTTAAATATGTGCAATAAATATGTCATAAAATATTCCGGCACAAAGATGTTTTTAATTATTCAGCTTCAAGTAGAAAATTCACCCCATTTTACGGTGCCAGTCTTTTATGAGATTGCCATTGGATGAGTTATACATTTTATACGAATGACAAACTTAGAAGTTGAATATTTATGATTGCTGATGTAATGATATTAATGCTGGTATAAAAGGAAAACATATGTAAGAGAAAAACTTTGCACTGCCTTCTTATACAAAACTAGATTGAAACCTGTCATTGACGGGGAAAAGGGAAAATTAATTACGTAACAGAGCTTAGTTCCTACCTAACCAAAAAATATATAGAAATAAAAAGGTATTTATTGTTTTGTACTTTCCTGAATTTAGACGGTTTAATTTTGAACGATGGCTTTCTAGCTACGAGCATAAAGAATAGGTACATATTCTAAAATATGAGTAACCAACATGACATTTTTTTAAGTATCTAAGTAATAATAATTAGTTCCTACCTAACCAAAGAATATATTAGGTCCTTACCTATGAAATTGGCGTTTTACCATACTGGCAACTTTGATCTCAAATATCTTCTCTTTGGTTAGGAATTCCAAATTCAAATTTATACAGCTATTTACTCATGTATTTCTGTTTCGAAAATTATAATTTATTTGTTTTTTCCTTAATTGTTTTTTTACTTTCCTGAATTTAGACGGTTTTATTTTTTATTATTATCTCAAATATCTTATCTTTGGTTAGGAATTCCAAATTCAAATTTATACAGCTATTTACTCATGTATTTGTGTTTCGAAAATTATAATTTATTTGTTTTTTCCTTAATTGTTTTTTTACTTTCCTGAATTTAGACGGTTTTATTTTGAACGATGGCTTTCTAGCTACGAGAATAAAGAATAGGTACATATTCTAAAATAGAGTACCCAACATGACATTTTTTTAAGTATCTAAATAAAAAACGTAAATCAGAATAATAATTATTACTATTTACTTTAGGATCACGAGTATTTTGTGAATAAGTAGGTCAACCTTTTCACTGCTGAAATTAATTCAAGTTGAAGCTAACTATATAAACCGAAACAGGTAACATACCCAGAGAACTAGATCTATCATTGGGTTTTAAAGAACTTCAGATTTGTTTCAGTGAGAGGTAAATGTATTCGCTACTAAGTTAATTCGATCAGTCGACCGAGCCTACATAATACAGGAATCTGTAATCTGCAAACCTGTTCCTCGTCTTGCTTTACCTACAAATCTACTTAAAGCATGGATTTTGCCATACAAGTGGCTGGGATTGGGTACGTGAAAGTATCTACGTGCTAACCCCAGACATTTTCAAAGAAGTTTCCTCAAATTGGCGATGAGGATATTCACTAAGAAATGTCCGATTAGTTTATGAAATAAATCATCTCGATTAGTAACTACATCGTCGATACATCTCATAATTTGGATTTATCATAATACCTATTACCATGACTCTTGAAGAGCCTGTAAGTACAAAATATTTTATACGCCTCCGTGGTCGATGAGTAAGGCCCTCCAATCGCAATCCGGAGGTCGCGGGTTCAAACCCCGGCGCGCGGCGTGCGTAAATATTTTTATCTGATTGATTTGTGTCATTTAATAATATCAACAAAAAAAGTTGTATATTTGCGGCACGTTTCAGAGTGGAAGATATTCTCAGTACCGCAGTTGAAATAGCTTAGCCGTGTTTGGTGACTAGATCTGAATAGCCCAGATATTCCCCCATCTTCCCCTTCCCCATCTCCTTCCCCTCCCCAGTACCTTGAGCCTCACAACATACCCCAATTGGGGATGCCATAGTCTGATTGGCTCCAGACGGTTGGGAGCAGTTGAGCCTATTGTGGGGTATTTACATAAAAAAATACATTGAAAAACCCTAGAATTTCACAAAAATCATGACTACTCCGGAAAAAGGCATTGTATTTTTACTTGCTTAACTACGTGTATCTGTAAGACTTGTGGATAAAAATAAACATCCGAATCGTTCATATCTTATCAGAATGTATTGGTTCTGTAGATTAAATGGAGATATTATCATTCGACTATTTAAATAAATATAACATTGATCAAAATATTTCTATTACGCCCACTACTTTCCAAAATAAATTATTCTCGAAAAAATTTACTGTTTAAAGTCGACATAAAGTCACCTCCGTAGGAAGGTACCTACACAAACGGCGAAAATCACTTATGAAAACAGGTTAAGTCATTATTAAAAAATCCGGTATTTTATTCTAATGTCTTAGAAGACTTGCAAAAAATTGCTAATTTTAAATGATCTCAAAACGAAGATGACTTGATTGACTTAATGCCTTGATCGACTGACAGACTTAAGATGTGGAAGCAACATGCCATTCTAATAGTATGTGGATCATTTTATTGGTTAAGTAGAATAAATTAAGGAGTTGATAATTTAATGCGCTTCGATAAAATAACAATATATCAAAGTTAGTGCAAAAACTTTCAATGTTCACAATAACTTATAGTTATTTAGATCATTGACCGCTTTCCTATAGAATATTTATCGTAAAAATATTTAATTGCCAACGAAGCCAATAATTTTCATCTTTAATTATTAATTACTTTAAAATGTGGAAGTGGGTACTTTATTAAAGTGGGTTCTGGATATAATGCTTGTATTATCGATATATGTATAATACTTGTAAACAAAGTAGGTTTACCATTTGTAATATAGTAATAATGCAATGGCAGAATAATTAAAGACGTAAAACAAAATTTCTATAGAGCCTCGTCACATCCAAAACTACAAATTTCCAAATTATTACGTGGGTGGTGTTTTACATACTATTATGTATGAGAACTTACAGTGCGTTTGATTTAACGTATTACTGTACAGTAGATAGGTTTAGAAAACCTAGGTTTGGTAATAAATAAAACAAAATTCGCTACGGTGCACTCCAGTCAAGAAATTCGCACAATACTGGGATATTTTTATTGCCGTCAAAGCAATTATTCAAATCAGTTGTTTGGCAATGTTTCTCAATGAAAAATAGCCTGTTCGACTAATTTGTGAGAATGCTATACTTTATTAAACGGAGTTGCAAAGAACAAAGAACAAAGAAAAAAAGTGGTGTGCAAAACCTATTATAAAATTTTAATATTCTTACTTTTAAACATGGATAATATCTACTTAACTAAATAATACATCCAAATCCAAAGCAGACTGCTGTTTACTACTAATTTGCTTGCCGAAACGAAAAGTTCTCTTATAATTAGAAAAGCAAAAGAGAAGAGAGACAGATCACAGATAGACTGTCTAAAGTCCTTCCTGCAGCGCAGGACCATGAGTGCAGAAGTCTGCTTCATCAGGACACTTGGAATGTGGGACACTATTCTCAGAAAGAAGAGAGATCGATTGGAGGAGAAGTACATAATATTTTCATAAGTTTCCGATATAATGACATATAAGAAGACATCACGACTTATCGAATACCGTTTTGGCAAACGGCGCCAGTGTGCTGCAATCTAGCACAAAACGGAGTTCCTTAGATAGTGTATTAAAATTATACAAAATTCTGTGAATTTTGTCAATTGCTCCAATGGTACTGCTCAAACAAAATTCATACTAACTTTGAACTGTGTGTATTAAAATCAGTTTTATTTTTCTTCTATTAAAGTGTAACCTTATGCTTTGGTAACGATTATGTAAATTAAAAAAGGAGAGATCTTGTCCCCAAACTAAAAATTATATAACTTGTATAAATATTCTATCTGAGCTTATTGACTGTTTAATGATTATAGAAGGAAAAGATAATACTAATAAATCTAAATAAAACATGAAACAGAATAAGACACATAAAAATAAATAAAAAGTATCCATTCTTTGTGATTTTTTTTAAAATCTCTGCGATTCTAATAATGAATTGCTCATTTCATTACCATTCCAATGATTTTATTAGATCAATAAACCGGCGAATTTGTGTTTTATGTATTAGAAATTCACATAATCGATGTTTAGGAATCATTTAAATTTCTCTGGTCGGCGAGCAGGTAAATGATACGGCACATTCATGAGGTTAGTGCTTTAACTTCGCAACGGTTCTACATATCCCAAAGTAGGTCTAGCGGGCCTTATATATATATCTAACCGAGATCACACTGAACTGTACCACTGATCGAACTCGTATGATTAAAAGATAAATAAGCAATTTGGTTATTTTACACACTAAGGCTAATGTTATCTGTTGTGTAATTTGCAAAGCTTTTTCGGTCTTAAATTTCTACGTCATCTCAAATATTTTCAGCTCGCAACTTCATTTCCGCCAAGAACTATAGATCTTTGAAACATCAGTATAACTGTAAAAATGTAAATAACCTTACTGAATAACAAGAAAAATAAATTGTTGAAAACACCGAGACCATGATTTTTATCAATATTGGATTACACCTACATTTTTGTTGATGAGTAACCCTCTACTAAATAATAATTAGATATATTTATTATTCTAAATGTTTCAACGCGATTACAAACTTCTGAATAACATTAAAAATGTGTAAGTTTTATTAATTCTTCTCTGATAATTTACATCTGTGCATATATTATACTAACGTATTTTTTCCGGTACCTATAATTACGTCATGTCATCAATTTTATAATGCATAATATGCACCATGTTTCCTGTTATTAGAATTATGATTTTTCCACCTTAATCTATTCTTTTTTTCGATCATTACATTTTGTCCTTCATTCATGAGCCGTTTTCACGTGCAAAAATATTTGTTCTATAATTCTTTTTTTTCCAGTACCAACCTATGTTGCATAATATTTAAGGTCATTTTAGATATTTCAAACTTTGTTGTCCTTGAGGTGTTATTTCGCACAGATGGTGGTTAAGGTTTTATGTTTTCAATATTTTTTTATTAACGACATTCTGGACAGACAATCCTTTCTTTAAACTAGACTTCAACCTTCAGTTAACTGGACGAACATTCAACTAATTTAAGTTTAAAATTACGATGATCTGTGGTAAGTAAACTCAAACTGGCGCTGCTTATCGTCATCGCACCAGAGTTTCAATAAAGTTAAAACACTAAATTTAATGGTTGCTCTAGTTACTAGAGTAGCACGTTGTTTTATCATTGATTAAAATTGCTAAATCATCATACAAAATTGATGTACCCAAGTATCTGTGTACTTGTGATATATAATTCCCTGAGTGGTCCAGTCAAGATGTACATCCATGCTTGCAAAAGGTCGGATCTTTCTGATTTTTTTATATGTTAGGACCTAAACCAATATTAAAAAAATCATATAATATTCGGACTTTTTTCAGTTTTTGCTCAATATCTTAGTGAAGGAAGGGTGTTACCGGTATAGTTATACCAATTTTTTTTAAAGTAAAATAAATTTGCTACAATTTGAAACCAAGGCGAGCTCTATACAGCAATCGGTTCCCATGATACAGTTCTTCGAAAGTAAACATTTTTCCAAAAAGTTAAATTTTTCGAAATGGTCACTTATTTTATGAAATATCTTCCAAAATACGCATCCTACGACAAATGTTATATTAAATAAAGTTGTAGTAAATTTAATTAGCTTTAATTTGAGACCAAACTGGTACCTGTAGGCTCAGCGGTTCTCTGCCACTCTAGGCATTACGCCTTAATTTGTTGTGTATCACACACACTAGGTGTACCTGTTTTTGTTGCAACAATACTGTGTGAGAAAAATAAAAGTTTATTTTCTATAATATTAAAATCTCTATAAATTGTGAAACAAATTATTCCTGACTTCAGTCGATAAATCATACTAACGATTTACATGTAGATTTAGACTTCTCGTTAATGTAAGAAATTATTTTCTCGACGGATGTAAGTGAAAAATTTGACAAGTTAAATTGTAAATAAGAAAGCGGGAGGATCAAGTGAATCATATACTTGATTCGGATCATGGATCAAGAGCCTGAATATAAAATAAAGTATCTACGTATGAGACGATGTATAGGTAAATGTGAATGAAGCGAGAATTTCTCTCTGCCTGCCCCTGCTGCAACGTCGTGATGTTTAGATTGATAGGAAAAATAAAATATAATATGAAAACCCTACCAAAACTCCGTAAAAATTGAGTACGCCAATAAGCCAAATTCGCTAATATGTGAAGTAGGTACCTACCTATGATCACAGATATTCCAATTCCATAAAAACGGCAATGGTAATGGCAATGTGTAAATTTTTCTTAAAAATTTTATTGCGTTCGTCTGAACTAAAACAAAGACGGAAAAATGCCACAAAAAACATGACGAAAATAGTAGACCAGAAAACTCCGTGTCTGGTTTCTCACGTGTAATAATTATTGTTCTCGCTTGTTCAAGAATAACAAACCATTTATGCAATCGAACAATACAAATTTTCATCATTACCATACAAAAAGGCACAATAATAGTTGACTTTCGAATACCACAGAGATCTCCCTTGATCATGACGGAATTCTTGTAAGAACTAAAGCACACTCGGTATGCAGATATATTTACAAATGGATGTCATTACAGAAAACTTCGGGCAGCAAACCTTTGTGCGCTGCATACATTTTCTCCGAGTCACCGCTGAGAAATGTGGAACGTTGGAGATGGAGACATGCATTGATCATAAACAGCTATTTACAAGATTGCTTTGTGCGTCAGTTGTTAGACTCGGGTTTAGTCGAAATTATTCATAGGAAAATGTAACCCAAGCCATGATCAGGGCCGGACTTGCCATCGTAAAGGTTTGTGTACAAACAGATGGGACATGGAAATCATCTTTGATTGTGCTGCACCGCCTTCAAACCTCAAATTGTAATGTTATTATTTTTCCCATATTATCTATTTGAATAGTGCAGCAAAACCACGAAACATTGGAAGAGATTAATATGTTCGCGAAAGTATGATAAAACATTAGAAAAAAACATTACAATAATTATTTTTTTCTTTCACCAATGTGACCAGCAGTTAAAAGGAGAATGAGAAACTATATCTAAGTATATATTATTTTTTTTATAATATAAAGAAGAGTGTCCCGGTCAGCGTGGTTTTGTTTTTTTTACACAGTTTGCTACAGTTTTATTCCGTAAATGATGAAAATTTGTACACCTACCTTCAAAACAAAAGAATGATCATTAACTATATGAGTTTTCTAAAAACCATCCCCTTTTTCCACGCCTTATAGCAGGATTTTGAAACTTCTGGTAAAATTTTGCACATTTGACGTTCAAAATAATCGGAAAATTACTGGAATGAGTGCAGCTGGTTGAATTATAAGAAAGAAGGCAACACATTGGAAATTTACTTATCCCATAGAAATAGCTAGATCCAATTACATTTTCTTTCTCTATTTTGCCGCAATTAGCTTTAACATTGCATAATGTATTCAGTGTACATGTAATTTTCTCCTAGTTAGCAGCATTTACCTCACGAAGCTGGACTTAACCGAACAATCAAAAAGACAATTTCCTGTATAATAACAGCATCTTGACGAGTAAATACAGTTTTCACCTTTAGACCTTTCCCCTGTTCAACTCTAGTTGATGAACGACATATTTAATTAAAAAGATAGGCAACTCTCTTCGGCGCAGAATCCCAAACCGTGGCACGATTAAAATAGTGAAATTAAAATCAGGAATCATGATTATGCTCTGTTCATCGAGTAGATTTATTTTTGTTGCTTACCGTAGGTAATAGTAGTAGTGGTAATTTAAAGTACGTACCTATACCCGCAGGCAGTAAAACAAAATAAAAATAAAAATAGAAAGCCTTTTATTTCTTGCAATAGGAATGTTGCCGAGTTATAAAAAAGTAATAAAAAGTACAATTAATGTTATTTACAATCTTCTTGAAAATGTTATATAGTTATCTTAAATTATTCATAAGCAAGAACCCCTCTCTCAGGCGAAGGTGAAGGCCTCCTCTAAAGAATTTAATTTATCTCTCTCTTGAGCTATTTGCAGCCAGCAGGGGCATGTAATTTTTATTATTTATTGTAATAAACCAGGCAGTAACGGACATATATTTCGATATTAGGTACCTACTGTATAATTTAATTGAGGGTGCCAATGAGGGTAAAATGAATTGCGCCAATAATTAATAAACACAACAAAGTCGGTACAATCACAAATTTTTGGTTTATATTTTAGTTGATATTTATACGATATCCCATTTTTTCGTTTTAACAATATTTTTCGTCGAACAGAGTACATACAGCTAAGTTGCAAATGTTTATCGTTCAATCAAAAAACTTGCAATACTTTATAGTTTGGGAGCCCCTATGGTACAACACCCGATTACAAGGAGAGGCATGAATCATAAAAGATTGGAAAAAAAGCATTACGATAAGTTTTCTACAGCAAAAACTATACGGGTCCGCTGTGCGAGAGAAAGTAAAATAATAACTTATATCCATTGTGTTCGGCAGATATGAAACCATCGGCAGATTCCAGAGTGGCAAAAGATAGTGACAAGCAGACGACAGAACAATACGGAACATTTTAATATCTTGCTATCTTAGATTAGGTATCGGAGGTTCAAATATCTGTATCGGATGGTCACGCTGACCACTGGCCAGAAAATTACCCAGGTATCTATTCTACTATTTTGCCAAGCTCTAGCAGAGATCAAATAAGTTAAGATAAAACCGACTTCCGTTCTTATCGCATCAGTCTTCCAGATAGCGATTGTTATTTGTATAACCCTGATAAAACGATGAAATCTTGAAGGAATGTCAAAAATTTACTGTTTTTTTAACGTCAAACAAAACAAAAAATTCGCAGTTCAGTTTTGAATTCAATATTATGTTAATATTTCTATTTTCGATACTGAAAATTCGTGGTGGAATCCAATATAATAGTATATTAAAACAATTTAAAACTTTTTCCACTTAATTCATTAGTAGTCGTAACTCGTAACCGCTTTCCGAATATTAAGTTACTTTAGAAAAACTCGAGCGATGGGTGTTCTGGCTTCGATTTGACCATTAGATTTAATTTATATAATTCCTTAAAATATTATTATGCAAACATAAATATGAACTGTTTATTGCGGCCAATAAATTTACCTAGATTTCACTGTTTAACCCTCATATTTTTAGGTTCGTTAAATAAGGTCCAATTTTGGACCGATACCAATCGCAGAAAAATAAAAGCGCTCCAAATTTGGACCTAAATCGCTCCAGTCAGTGGTTAGATAGTTAGATAGATTGTTATTTTTCAGTGGTTTCATATAGAATAGTCTTCATAATACAACATGGTAAAAGTACATTTGGAAATTTTAATACAAAATTTTAATTTATGCGTAATAATTTTTAGGTTATTTCGAGAAAATTGCAGATGAAGTTACTTAACCCTTAAATACATATCTCATATTTATAAATAGAATTGCAATATTTTACATCAACATTTATAAAAACAACCACTTTCATATAAATCTCAATATTTTAAATCATTTTACGATTCCGCAAATATACATTTTTATCGTGTCCTGTAAAGTTTTCATTTTATGGCTTGACTGGTTTTACCAAATCACAGTCAATATATAATGTGATGTTAAATAATACAGAATTTATACAAATTTACTGGCAATATAAAATGTTTCACAGAAAAATCTGTTTTATTAAGTTTAATATATAATTGGCGACTTATCGCAATAAATAATGTTACGAAAAATAAACTTAAAATGGGTCACAAATAAATAACAAAGATGATAGTTTGTGTCTTTTCAAAGAAGGCATTAATAACAATAATAACTTCTGTGTTGAGGAAACTGACTAATCTGCGCTGAGATAATTGAGAAAATTATTTCTAGATACTTTCCCGGTCAGCATTGCTGTGTTGATATTAATTGCTTTGATGGAATCATCCCAGGATAATGTCTTATTCAAAGTGCATACGCCGATTGCAAAAAATATAATGAATTACAAGTGGTTACCACATTCATAATTATCAAATAGCGTGCCAAGTGCAGCTTTTAACCCTCTGAATGCCAAGAAACGATTAATCGTTGTCTCGCGGGAAACACCGACAACGACGTTGTTTAGAACATTTTTTTTAATTCTTGCGGCATTCCAACAGCTTTTTTAGAAATATTTGTAATACTGTTTACAATACAAATTATGTGGTTATATCTCACCGTAAAAATCATTGCATTATAAGGGTTAAATACGTGTATATATACACAGTACACTCACTTCTACACGTGTATTATGGATACATCGCACTAATGATTAATGTTAATTCTTTAAATAATGAAGCTCCATAAATCACGAGGGTCCCCGGAGCATATCACGACCTCATCAACGTCTTAGAAGAAAGGAGAGCAAAGATCATATCACCAATAATAATAATATTATTATTGTGTACAGGCAATGAAACGAGATCGTGCTTCGGTGCTTTGGATATTGCTTACGAAATATGCAAACACATGAGTTCATAATGGGAATAGAACTATTTATCGAGTTAATCTCTCGGAGGTTCAGAGAAAGTGTGAAATAATCTGATGAATAACTTTTATTATACTGTTTATAGAAATTAGGCAATACGCATTTCTGGTTTTCATATTTTTTTCCATTAATAGATGCATTTCAAAGTATTGAAGTGTGTAGCAATTCTTTGTCTCATTGTATGAGAACTATGATTGAGACTTTTGTGGTTATGAATCATACGTATAGATATGTGGTATGTCACGTCATTTCCTCTCCCCAAAAGGGCCCTCCACATAGCATCCCTAAAGATGACACAATCCCCGAGGGAAATTATTTTCCTCGGGCCTCCTGTGTGGAGTTAATGTAAAAAAGTTTTGTTTTTAATGTCTTCTCGTGGTTTTCTATTATCAGAGATAATACATAAGGCATACTTCAGAATTATTGACTTAAAAGAAATCATAAAAATTATATGAGCTCTTGGTAAATATGTAAGTAAATTGATTGCTTAAACAGTAACATGTTAATTCAGTGACAACTTTATTATAAATGACCTTGCAACCAACAACTTCTTACATTAGTAATCAAATCACTCATAGTAAAAATGAGATGTTTCGACGTCAAAGAATTTAAGTATTTGAATTTAGTTGAATTTAAAGGTTATCTCTAGTTATTCTGAAACTCTTAACAAAATTATGCAACTAGTATACAAAAACTCAGTTTTTGTGTTTCTCTCTTCATAGGAAAATGTAAAAAAGGAAAGTGGTGAATTATGTTAAAAACATTAATTAATTTATTTATATTATTTAGATTCCAAAAAGGGTATTGTCAAATACGTCTCCCATCCTGACAGGATTGACTGGACATGGAACACACAAACAAATTTACAGACAAACCATTTGCAAAATGGTAGAGTCAAAACAGGGCAGCTAAGCTAAGTCAATAAATAATTATAATCATATAATCATAATATACGGTATTTATTTTTGGGGTATTATGCCGTGTTTGGCTAATTCCTTTCAATACAGTTAAGAGCCATTAACCAGCGGCTGAGAATAAAAGTTTTAAAATGCTTGCAACTGTACAGGGAGGTTCCGATGAGAAAGATCGATTATTCCCCGTATCAAATTTTTAAAATTAAAAATTTAATATTATTTATTTCATTAAAAACTTGATTTAATATATACCTATATTCAAGTAAGCAATAAAAATGCTCATAATGCACGATGATAAATTATAAAATATCGTGTACTTCTTGTAAGTATTTTTTGATCATAAGTATTTATGATTTTTCAATAATGTCTAAACAAAATAAGTGTGTAAAAAAATTTGAAATATTTTAGTTTGTAAGACCTTAACCAAAACTGAGGTATTTTCGTCACAAAACACGTTCTCGGATTAACTTTTTTATGATTTTAATTGAACTAAAATTAAAATTCTGAAAAGTGTGTTTACTAGATAATGTATTGATTTATTTTGCTGTATGATTATATGATTTGAATTTTGTATTGTATAATACAATATTTTGTTTAAAAGTTTAACAAATCTGCCAACGACCAACGGTATAACCTTAGAAAATTGAAAACAGACTTAGTTTTATCAAAATCTTTCAAAATCAATTTATGTTTTTCTGTAAAAAAGAGTCAATACATCTAAAATTTGATTTAACTAATTTTCTCTATTCTCTGGTAATACCCTCTTAAAGAGTATTGCATATCTGCATGTATATTTGTAAAATAAAGCAATGTTATAAAAATTACATTTGTCGGCGGAGCAAGTTTCATTCATCAATCTCTGTAAACAAGAATTGTACATATAATTAGCTCAAGAAGCAACTACACTAAATGGAGCATGGAATGTAGTGTTGTATTTATAGGTATGCGATAATGAATATATTGCGTTTTGGTTCTGATAACGTCTCAGGGTGGGCCAAGCACTAGCAGCTATTAATAATATCCCTGTCAACAACGACAATCGGTAATATTCGTCGACATAAAATCCCGAAGAACCAAAGGGTATTGGCAATACAATAGCCATGTAGCGAGTAGTGATATTGTAGCAATGGTGATGTAAATAAAGGTGTCTGGCTCGTGCACAGGAGCTCGGCGCAGTTCATTGCTCCTGCCAGCGGAAGGATGTGGGTCTGCCTAGAGGCAGTGGTGGAGTCACTAGTCTCTTGACTATTCGATGCAGTCTGCATTTCTATGTCATTAACTATTTAATATAGTGATCTCAATAATTATTAAAAAGACATATTTAGAGGCGGAAGCGAGAGATTGGAGAAGACTTAAACCAAATAAGCCTTGATTATAAAACGAGATTGGGTTCCATTTTCATACGTTTTAGAAATATGTACTTGCGTGTAGGTACTAAATCACAGGAAAATAACACAAAAATAGATATCTCAATTTATATTACACTGAAGAATTATTATTGAATTCAATTTCCATCGATTTCCAATAAAATCATGAAGGTACCTTCCTTATAAATATAAATAATAATGACAATTTAATAAGTAGGTACCTAATATATTAATTTAATTTAATTTTAAATTTAATTAGTGTTCGTTCTATTTATGTGGCACAAAAAAACTAACTATGTTATTATAAAATACCACAAACTCTTGCAAATTTACGAGTTATTATAAATTGTAGGATTAATATTAGCTAAAACGCTCATACCCTTAAAAATAACGAAATCTGATTTTACTTGACAAGAATAACCCTAAGAAAATTCAACAAAAATTACACGTTTCAAATACAAAATCAAAATCAATAAATCAAATAAATCCTTGTAAAAAAAATGTATTATAGGTTACAAGGCAGTATTTAATCGCTGGTCTGAATTCTTGGCAGATCAGTTCCAATTATGAAAACGACAATTAAATTCAAAGCAAATCCCAGTTCATTAAACCAGAGTTATAATCACAGGCACAAAAAAGAAATTAGTATTTTTTATTATGAAACAATTTGTTAAAGGGTTAAACAGATATTTTTATTGATACATTAGCAGCATTTTTTTACAAAAAAATATTATTGGATATGTGGGCCTCACTGGATGTTTACTTATCCACTGGAGCGACAGAGCAATTTAAAACTTTTTTCTCGGATTGCTAAAGGAAATTTTTCCGCCCACATGAATATGGAGACATACAAACTGATTGTAGTTTTGTATAGCCAATGAATTCACCTATCTTTTGTCTATTATCGCATAATCATTGGATTTTAACTTTAAAACTTTTTAAAGAATCTAGAGAATATTTGCCATATTATGGCAGTAAAGCAATCCGTGGTTTTGGAAATAGTGCCATATTGGCAAAAAGAGTTCGAGTGGTTATACTTCGATAATTCCAACTATGTATTACGTAATTGTTTTCAAAATAATGGTTATTTTTCAATTAATACTAACTACTCGTAATTTTCTACGTCTCTGACAGTGGTCCTTACGGTGCGGCGCAAGGGGGAAGAAGGAAGAGGGAGAGGAGAGAAGGATGGAGGTAGAGGTAGGTTCTGCAGGAGAGACATTTGTATGCAGATACACACACAGCGAAAAGGAGGTAAAATGTTCCATACAGAAGGTGACTCATAGTCATTCCAAGAATAAAGGTACCCACCTACCTACCGGAGGAAGTGGTATCTGGGACGGGAATGGATTATTACTTATTGCATGGATACATTGGATAGTATTAAATAGTGATCTAGGAGTTAACTATGTGACGGTGGCTATGTAAGAAAAGCTTAAACAATCTGTTGCAAGAATCTAGTTTAATAAAATATATAAACAGAATCATTGGCTGTTCTTAGTATCCGGAGGAAATGTCTCTTAAGAGGGAAAGCGGTCGCGGAAAATTTCATCAATAAGTATTTTTAAAAACTTTTGCTGTCGCGCTGGACTCGATCGATGTGTCGATAAGTGTGTACGCATGGCTACCGTCGTGCGTTCGAAAATAAGAAGATAGTTATTAAATATAGTTTGAAAGGAGATATGTAAATTCGAAGAGTGTTAACGTAAAAAAAAAACTATTAAAATAATTAATAGGTGTAAACGACCATTGTGCAAATATTTAATATAATAAAGTCAAAAACTTTCGACTTCTGAGTTAAGTAGCATTTAAAGAAACACTATGAATATTTTCTTATCTACATGTCTACATCATGTTAAATATCAGAAACAGATATATTTTTTATTATTTTCGGATCATACTTTGGGATTTTTTTCTATATCTTTTTCTACTCGGCGTGGCATCCACATCAGAATAGATGACATATTTATGTTAAGAACTTAAAAACTTAAATTGTTCAAGAGAAGTATAATATATGTGAGTAAACATTTGGAATGCGGTAAAATGCACTACTAATTATTACAATATATTAATTATTCATTCGAAAATGGAAATTGTTAAATTCAAGAATTTCAAAAAAATAACATTAAACCGTTAATATTTTTCCCCATACCGCTGGAATTATTACGTGCATCAAGAAAACTGAAAAGGGGAAATTTTACCAATTTAACTGATATTGAAACATATATTTAACATTCGTCACATTAATCTTATTGATTGGTATCGTGTAATTATTTTTAAACTTGTGTTAAGTACCTATCGATAAGAAAAACAGTATTAAACATTTAGGTAACTACCGTTTATAATTCATTAAATAGAACTAATTAAAATAGTTAAACAACTCTCTACCTATGAAATTCAATAATTACTCTTATTAGTGTTAAAAAGGAATGGGCAATCTTTTTTCTGAATTGAGTAAAGCTGACTCGAGTAAAAAAAGAAAATATATTTTCGATTATTTTGTTGTTTATTAACAAAATGTGTATAATTATAATGCATTGTTAATGATAATTATTACTTATTCAAAAGAAAATCAAGGTAAAATAAACATTTCTCATCGGATTTAATTCAAACAAGCCTCTGCTGTAAGTTTCGCGTTGATTGAAGAGATTATTTATTTTAAACGCAATATCTATATATTTAAAAATCAAATGCTGTTGGTTTGTCTCGCTAAAACTCGAGAACGGCTGGGCGGATTTAGCTGATTTTGGTTTTGAAATGTTTGTCGCAGTCCAGGGAAGGTTTAAACCATATTATAAGAAAATATGGAAAAATTGCGAGGAAGATAGTAAAACAACAATTTCATTTTCCCATATAAACTGTTCTTGGTGGCACGCGAGCTGTTTGAAAAGTGAATGTATCGGTAATGAAGTATGGGAGGGTATGGGAGGGGAACCCGGGAGGGCAGAGGGGAACTCAGGATGGGGAAGGGGATCTCGGGAGGGGATCCGCGAGAAAGAGGCAGCAAATACGGGAGGGGGAAGGGGTACTCGGAAGGGGGGTTCGCGAGACGGGGAAGGGGAGGATTAGAGTGAGGAGAGGGAAAGTGGAGGAGGAAGAGTGGAAACGCGAGAGGGGAAGGGGGCGTGGGAGAGGAAGCGGAGGAGGAAGGTGAACGGGACGAATGGGAAAGGAGAAACCATTTCTTTATTAAATGGCATAGCAACGCATGCCGGGTACCAGCTAGTTTTAAGTAACTGTTAGAGATTATTATGGTTGTACAAAAGGTTATTTATAGAATTATTTTTTTAAATGTACATACATATTTTTATTCTCACAACTCTATAAACTACCCAGGGATTATGTTAAAAAGTTTAAAAAAAACCGTGGAAAAACAAACATAATGTCATTGCGAGAATATAAAAAGTACGCTGTCCACATGAAAGCAGCCCGCGGGCCAAAAGTTGCATATGACGGGATTAACTGATTGATACATTAACAGTTAAAATAAATCTAAACGGATTAACTATCCCAACTGTACATTGATGTAAAGTATATAATTTAGAACACACCATTAACCCCGATAGATAGGCATGGACGCCACTTGGAATCCAAGTAATTGAGTGATTTTGAAAATGAAATTGCCGTGTTTATACGTTATTGGTAAGTAGGTACTGTAAGTGTAAGCATTTAAAGAAAACTTTTCTTTTTAGAACCAATGTTTTGGCCGACCACCGAGAGCTAACTGGTGGAGAAATCTGTTTACTTCCCAATTTCATCGTCCGTCTGCCCGAAGAAAATCATAATGCAAGCTCTAAATCAAACTTTTTTCTACACACAGTTGCAAAAAAAATACATGTATCACTGTAACAAACGAACCAAGCCATTTCGACGAAGAGGTTGACAGATACGATGACATACACTTGGTGTATTACACATCTAATTTCACACAATCTTATACATTTTCTCATATTTCTTATTCCGGCGTTTGAGATGACTCGACTCGGGTGTTTGATTCGTGTCACGTCAATTCTTCCATACATATGCGCATCACATCTTATTTTCCCTCATTCAGTACACGTGTCCATCGTCCAAAGGATCTTGGCGTCATTTAACTATTCTTTCTTTTTTTAATCTGAGTATCTACCGCACAAGATTCTCAACCGTCTGGAGCCAGTGGTAGGTATTCCATTGGGGGTACGTTGTGAGGCCAAAGGCAGTGAGGAGAGGAAAGAGATTTGAAGCCCAAACTATTTCAATCTGAAGATCACTAAAGCTATTTAAAGCGACTATGAATCACTATCACTTTTCACTATCTACCACATAATTTATTTTTTAATAGATTTGTACGTTAAATGTACCTCTGAGATATCATTTCAACGGCATTCAGTCTTCTTTCGCCCTTCCTCTTGCCTTATTAGAGGCTACACTAATCTACTGACAGTCTATACTCTTTTGAACAAAGTATGGCTGTAGATGATGAAAATGATAATAGGTAATCTAGAATAGCCTGAAACCAATTTTCCATAATGTGGATAAACTTATAGACGTGTTGTTTTAAATTAATATCTAATTTTAAAACGCCTGAGGTAAAAAAACAAATTTTAACTCCTAAAGGTTTACAGATGATGTATTACAGAGTAAAATATTGTGTAATTTTGGTGCCCTCGGCACAGTTGTTAAGCCCATAATAATGTTTATATTTATTGCTTTAGATGCGAGGTGAACCCATGACCCCTGCATCCCAATGTCAGCGCACCACCTCAAGATCACGGATTCAATAAAGCAACTCCAATATAGCGCAAAGAAATCGCCGATTCTCCATCCGGTAAGCACCACATTAAATTTTTCAGTTGATCAATATTATTAATCATAATATGCTTCTTACAAGTCAATCTGAAAATAAATTCGTAGCGTTCAATAATGATGGGCAATTTAGAAACTATATTTTGGAACAATCTAATGCGGGTATATTTTAAACTTTGAACAAGAGTTATTTTTTGTCATCGTTGAAGCAACAGATATACGGTAAAGGATGGTGTTTTAAAGGTGGGCCACGATTTACATTAGTGGTGCAACGGTTGTGATTCCTATCTCGTAACCGGAGGATATTGCATTATTATGTATTCGGTGGTTGCTTTAAGACGATGGACTTCGCTTTTCGGCCCATACAAAAAGGACGCCTAGGAAAAGACACTTTTCTACATCGAAAATTGCACGAAATAAATGTATTTTTTAACTTGCCTTTCAGAAGGTGAAAGATAAGTCGGTATGTTTTTAAATTTTCGGTACGTTTCGTATTAACGTAAACATTCACTGTCAAATATGTATAATTTAAAAAGTACTGCTAACTCAATTTTCATAAAGAATTACAAAATTATCAAAACATACCGACATAGCTTCTTTTTTTGAGAACATATTTTTGTTTTCAAATTACAATTTTGTGAAAGTTTAGAAAAATGTTTTCTCCCGAAACCCTTTTTCGAGCGATTTCTGTAGGTAAATACGAGAATTTACGGCAGTTGTCTCATTCGCATGTTTCACATTCGCATATATCGTAAGCGATTGTTAGCTTATTTAGAGCGGGAGAGAATCACAGACAATGAAATACCTAAACGTTCCGCGCATGGTGCAAAGTCTGGCCTCTTAATCGCCGATTTACGGGTTCAAACTATCCAAAACAAATATCTCTTTCAAAATCAATTTTTTATTATATATGTCTTTTATATCTTCGGAAATATTTTCAACGACAGGACCAAGGTTAATTATACAAGTGAAAAGAGTCAGATTTCAATAATACATTGTAATTTTTTTTTTTAAGAGTAAAATGGTTGACGATAGTTTAGGTATAATTTTTTTATACGTGATCTGCAATAATTAAATGAATTAAAAGACGACTGTTTACTACATTATTACCTCCATAAATTAATTTATATTCACACTCAATGTCACCCTCAGCTTACGTGCCGCCGTGTACCAAGATCAAATGAAAACGCACAATAATTTTCCTGATAACGTCTCGATGTGATTAACGCGCTGAGGTAACGTTGGCCTTAATCTAACAATGGGCAATTACTTGCAATAATTACACAATACCCGCAACTCTACACACGACCATTTAAAACCTTTAAGATATTTTTCCAACACTTACGGAACTTTTCTCATAAAACGATGCGACGCAGAAAAAATATTATTTAATCTTGACCGTGACTCCCGACCTCCCATTTTGCAGAACAATATAAAAGAATATAAATTATTTCTCAGAAAATCTTATTGAGAAGAACTGGTTTGCAGTTTGCATTGAGCACCTGTCGAGTCAGCTGAATTAGGTTCACTGAAAATGCACCCGTTATTGCGTTTATTTGTTCAAGCACTAAAAGTAATATTACAGTAAGTTGAACTTATTCAATTTAAAGCATCCATTAAGATTTTTCAGCAAACTGCGGTAAAATACACACTTGGTATCGGCACCTTTTGTGGAAAAAAAATGTTGATACCCAAAAAAAGAACGAGAAAACGTAAATAGGTTTGTGCTGATTTACATTATTTATTCTACACGGAGAAAAATGTTATTCGAAAAAACGACCATTTTAATAGTAAAAACGGTTTAAAACGGGACTGAAGTTCTTACGAACAAATTAACAGGGTTTCAATGTTTATTGGCGGGAAAATGTAATAATAATTTGTTGGTTTACGTACGAAATTACGAATACCAACAAATTATTCTTACATGTTCCCGCCAATAAACATTGAAACCCTGTTAATTTGTTCGTAAGAACTTCAGTCCCGTTTTTACTATTAAAATGATCGTTTTTTCGAATAAAATTTTTCTCCGTGTATATTTCTAAATAATGCGGTATGGAGACATGACCGTGAGAGATAGGAAAACAATCAACGCATTTCTTTGCCTTAAACGATTTTTTGTTTCAGAAAAACCACAAAGATTTATTTTGATGTTCTTTCTGACCATAAAGAAATGTGTGTCATCGAATATTGTAATCAGTAATAAAATAAATTCGGCAAAAAATATTAATGTGATCAAATCAGTAAAACAATAGAAAACTGCAAAATAAACCATTATCCATATATCCTGTTATCCTGCAGTCAGTCTATCTATTTTGTAGGTAATACGTTATTTATTATAAAAATAGATTTACCTGGCTAAAATCTTATCTAACGTAGGATATATAAAGAAGCAGGTAAGTTGGCAAATTGCTGATTTTTTTTATAAAACGATAATTTAGTGGGTAACTTCTCTTGAAATATTTTAATGACTGATAAATTTTAAATTAAATTAAAACAAATAACTTTGTTTAAACCACTAATATAATCACAATTACCTACGTGTTTCAAAACCGATTGTTACCGAAGTGATTTTGCGAAGTTTGAAGAGATAAATTTTACTTTGAACAATTACAAACTGCTGATGACCTAAATATCTCATTTTCATTTCAAGTTTTCAAGAAATCCATCGAATTTTGAACACAGATAAAATATTTAAATTGACTGTAAAGTTGATCTGGTATTCAAATGAGCGTTTTTCGAGTGACTAGAAGCAGTCACGATTACTCTTTGAGTATGGCAAGGAATTCGTTTGTGAAATATTGATTCTTTCGGCTATTTGAGTTATTCAGCCTAAACGTTAAACAGTTGCGACAGCAAAACATACTTCGGAGGAATGCTTACTCAGGAATTCATAATGTGTAAATGACAAACTCTTAAACAGATACATTCCTACTTGGTCATGTGTTTTGATCGATTTTGGGACAATGATCATTGAAACATGTGTAAATATTAAACATGCCTACTAATAGCCAACATTACGTGCGTACCTACGTGATGAAAAGCGGTGACGCAACGATTCTCCCATAAAAATTACGGTTATTGAAGAAAATTTTCAGCAGAAAAGAAAAAGTTTGATTTATTATTAAGACCCATCGACCAGCGGCTGAGAATTAAAGTTACAAAATGCTTGCAACTGTACAGGGAAGTGCCGGTGAGAAAAATCGATTATTCCCCGTATCAAAATTTTTAAACTAAAAATTTAATAACGATTTATTTAATTCAAAACTTGCTTTAATATACATATACCTACATTCAAGTAAGCACTAAAAATGCTCAAAACGCCTGAAGATAAATTATTAAAAATTGTGTACTTATTGTAAGTATTTTTTTGATCATAGGTATTTACGATTTTTCAATAATGTCTAAAAAAAATAAGTGTGTAAAAAGAATTTGAAATATTTTAGTTTGTAAGACCCTAAATAAATAGAAAAACTGAGTATTTTCGTCACAAAACACGTTCTCGGATTTATTTTTTAATGATTTTAATTGAACTAAAATTAAAATTCTGAAAAGTGTCTTTATTAGATTATGTATTGATTTATTTTGCTGTACGATTACATGATTTGAAATTTGTGTTGTTTTATACAACACAAATATTTGGTTTGAAAATTGAACAAATCTGCCAACGACTAACAGTATTATAACCTTAGTATATTAAAAATAAACTTAATTTTAATAACAATCTTTCAAAATCAATTTATGTTTTTTGTAAAAAAGAGTCAAAACATCTAGAAGATGATTTAAAAAGGACAAATTTTTGGTATTGTCTGGTTATACCCTTTTAAAGATACTAATTTCGGTTGTGTTCGGTTCAATAACTCCAAAACTGGTATTTGATTTGATTTTCGAACTCATTGTGTGAACAATTCGGACAAGCGATAAAGTAGGTACGAAAAATATTGTATTAATTAATAATTCCGTATTTGAAATGTGTATTTATTTTATTTTAATAACGGTGTTCATTCGAAAGGCTTTTGAAATTACATAAAATTTGATATGCAATATATTAAAAAGTATAATGTATTATTCAATATATTAATTCATAAGTTTAGTTACAGTACCCACAATGAATATTTCAGATCAACTCGATAAATTTAGTCCACAACCCACAACGGATTATTCCAATATAAATATTGCCTGCATACAAACATTTGCGCGAATAGGAACGAGGTAGATATCATATAGCGCCATGCCAGGGGCATACAAGGCGCATTCTTTAATGTTGATCAACACTTTCAGGAACAAAATTTTTAAAGACATTAACTTATTTTTTTAATATGTAATAAATGCCGAATAAATGAGACTTCATTCGCAAAAAAAGTTTTTAATGAGAACTGATTGTAAATATAAATGATTTGTTTACCTTCAGATCTTAGGCGTATTCTATCGGAAAGTCAAAAAATGTCCGCTTTGCAATAACATCAAAATAAATAGAATATTTCTAAATGTATTATAAACGTTACTATGACCTCACATTTTTGTTGTTTAATAAAAAAATATTGAATAAAACATTCTCGAAATTTTATACATTTTTCTCAAAAGGTGCACATAAAAATTTTTCTATGGTTAAATTCTATGGTTAAATTTGAATAAAAAGTGTGGATTTTTCTCTTTCTAACACCGTTTAGATCACATTTCTCACTATGGCAGTAAGAAAGATACAACGATTTATACGAGACCTATGTGAGCTGGGTCAAATTTGGTCTCCTGTGATTAAACAGGTTAAATTTGTTTGGCTATTTATACCGCACCCAGGTGACCACATCCACCTCTTGGTTCTCAAGCAATACCAATAGTAGTATTTGCTTTTTACTCTTACTACGAGTAGATATTTGCGTAGGTACTATAGGAATGGTTCCTACTGTTTTTTTTTTATTCTATAATATTTTTTTAATTCTGGGTTAAATTTGGTCTCCTGGGATTAAACAGGTTAAATTTGTTTGGCTATTTATACCGCACCCGGGTGACCACATCCATCTCTCGGTTCTCAAGCAATACCAATAGTAGTATTTGCTTTTTACTCTTACTACGAGTAGATATTTGCGTAGGTACTGTAGGAATGGTTCCTACTGTTTTTTTTTTGTTTCTACAAAACCTGATTCGTAATCTTTACGTAATCACTACGAAGCTCAGGCATTTCGTATCGTTTTATGTGGTGTTTGACTGAATGGTTGGTGATAAAACCTTTTATTGCAAAATCGTTCAAATTCAGGCAATGACGATAACCTTTAAGATTCATAAAACCTGCGATCACGTTGCTCGGGATCGTAATGGTTGCATCACTAATGGAGACACAAAACAGCCATCGTTGTATAAACAATCATTGAACAAGGAGAAACAACGATGAGGTGTGTAAACACAGCTCGGTAAGCCCATTTTACATACATAACTGGTAGGTAGCAGTTACTTGGGCCAACCAGCCGCGTAATATTAAAACGATGAGAAGTTATCGCTATCATAAACCCGACGTGGTTTATACCAGAAGTGTTACACCACAGTTTTACGAAATTCGCTGAATTATTCAGAATTGCCAGAAGAATACACTTATCAGAAAATATCTGATTCAGAATCACTGAAATAATCATAATAATGTTATACTAGCTAAAATCCCCGGCGTTGCCCTGACTTTACGCAGAGTTTTACGAAATCGGATGTAGACAGCAATTTTCCTCTTATTTTGAACTTCAAGTGTTCAACATTTATTCAAGTAGGTATCCAAATTCTGCTCAAGGGGTGGGTTTTTTTATATCTCATGTAGATAGTCATCATTTTCTTATTTTGTGTGCAAAATTTCATCAAACTCAGAATAAAGCTGTTAATTTGTATAAAATACAAAGCTACACCACCACAAAAACTGTTCTTTGTACATCTGAGGGGTTAAACTTGAAGTGCATATGCCAGATTTTATTCATTTGAATTAGGTATCAGAAATTACTCTAAATTATTCCTTATTTACAAAAACACAATGTCAGCTGCTCAAGAATAATGAAAATGTGGTTTTTATAAAGATTGTCAATTTCGACATTATTGGACGCCACCACAGATATTCTCCTTTATACATTATATAGAAAAATAAAAATTACTCGGATAATGTACAGAAATATAACTATATTATTTATTTTCTTATAACTATAGTTACCCTAAGTTTGATTCTTATATAAACAACATCTAAATTTCAATGTTGTCGACCTTTTTTGTCTCGGCAAATCAATCGGTTAATTCGATTATTCCGTATTTAGGAATCAATTACAACGTATCAGAATACACTTTTTACCGAGTGGAGATGGTAGTCGGTACTATTATCTCACCAATACAAAAGGTACCTACGTATAAATAGCGCATAATGCCTGTGTCAGACCAAGGTATACTTTCGTGGCTTGGCCTATTTCAGCATATCGCTCGGCACACATTCACATTTTTATACATAGATAAGCTGGACCCTGAGGAAATTAATTCCTCTCAGGGCCCATGTCTTCTTTGGGGATTCTGTGAAGGGTCTTTTTGGAAAAGAAGGAGAAGAAATTCTGGGAAGGTAAAAGGTATGAGGGATGGGTAGGAATCTGGGTGCAGTGTGTCCAGGAGTGACAGACGTATGAATCTATCCCTTCTATAGAAGTAAACTGCGGTGCAAGGCGACGTTCCGAGAGAGACCCGCTGGAGAAGTCAAAAGATTTCCCTCGACCAGTTTCTACCGATCCAGTCTGCCGTGCAGTTGGTGGTGAGAAGTATCCGCTACCAAGATCTAGACATTCCTCATTCTAAATCACCAAATTAGCAAACCATACACGGAGAAATATGTTATTCTAAAATACGATAATTTTATTCGTAAAAACGGTTAAAAACAGGACTGAATTGGTATACGTACGAAATTACGTATACCAACAAATTATTCTTACATGTTCCCGCCAATAAACATTGAAACCCTGTTCGTCGTAAGAACTTCAGTCCCGTTTTTAACCGTTTTTACGAATAAAATGATCGTATTTTAGAATAACATATTTCTCCGTGTATGGTTCGCTAATTTGGTGATTTAGTACTTTAGAATAACATTTTTCTCCGTGTAGGGGTGACGTAGGTATGGCAGAGGTGTTAGTTATCCAATAAATGTTTCCCGGGGCGGCGGTAACCATATCCGCCTCGCAAATTGCGAATATAATATGGCGATCCATGCTGAAGCCGAGGCCAAAAACGCTTGCTACTTTATAGCGTAATCTGACAGCACCTTAAAAGTCAGTAGGAATTCATAACCCAACCGCATAATACGTACTGCGGAAGATGACGACATCTTTTAGACATCTCGCCGATTTCCGCCTTGGGGACAGAAGTTAAAAGATGAGAGAGGTTTTCCCAGAACTATAAGATATTAAGAAGAATAAAATTCTCTGCGACTAAGACCTTTTACAAAAAAACGTTTTTAAATTGCGTGATTGATATCAAAGCTAACAAATGAATCAAAGCCTTCTAAAATATGTATGTACTGATACCATCAGGGATGTGGAGTTTTTCTGAAACCGTGAAGAAGGACTATACAATGAAAATGATTCAATTTAACTGTTTATTGAATAATCAACACTTCTACCATCGGTCACCCCAAGTGGTTCGCTACGTTTGGTGACTTGGCAAAGGTGCCCGGATTCATGGAGTGAGGTTTGTAAAGGTATCGGCGGCAGATTCATCTGCCCACCTACTGCGTGGCAGGCTGGATCGGGAGAGACTGGTCGAAGGAGACTTTCTGACCTCTCCAGCCGACTTCTCTTGACCCATCGCCAGTATGAAGGATAGATTCATAATTTTAATTTATTAATTTGTGCTATTTCAAAATGAATTAATTTTAAATAATTTATAAAGTATACTCTCAGTGTCGCTTTGGTGACAAGATCTGAATAGCCAGGTACTTTCCCATCTTCCTCTTCCCCATCTCCTTCCCCTCCCTACTACCTTTAGCTTCACAACATACCCCAATTGGGGATGCTATAGTCTTACTAGCTCCAGACTGGAGCAGTTGGGACTGGTGCGGTATTCATATAAAAAAATTAAAAAATGACCCCCAGATTCGTAACCAACCATCATACCTTTTTTCCTTCTCAGAAATTCCATTCCATAAAAAGACCCTCCACATAGCATCCTCAAAGATGACACAGGCCCTGAGGGATTATTTTTCCTCCGGGCCTCCTGTGTGGAACTAAATAATAAATAAAAATTAAAAGAGATGAAATGTGCATGCGATGAAATTTAAATAAAACACGTCATTTATTGTCATGATATCTTTTACATTATATTTAAATATGTTTTTATGCAACATTGAAGGCATGGCTTGCTAAATGCGTGTTGTATTAATTCCAGTTATGCAATGAGCTGCAATAGGTATAACAATATACATTGTTATTCGGATGGCGATTGGCGACGAGGGGACTTCAAAGTCACTGAGAGGAATTAGGCCGGCAGCCTTGGAGCCCAAAGGGGACATTGGCGAGTGCAAAGTTATTTCAACTATTTATTAGTTTCGCGTACTTGATGTACCGGTTTTAGGAGTGGTTCGTGAGCAATTGTAATTACTGTAATTAGTAACAAGTCATCAATCTTTTATGCATTGTTTAAAATCGGTAGCTAATCA
Source organism: Limnephilus auricula (assembly GCA_951813805.1). NCBI lineage: Eukaryota > Metazoa > Arthropoda > Insecta > Trichoptera > Limnephilidae > Limnephilus > Limnephilus auricula. The sequence continues at coordinate 16,369,074 of OX638388.1, read as the reverse complement.
TTATTATCTAACAAATATTTTATATATTCGCTAGTCAGAAATTCTCATTGAACAATGACAGACAGATCTTTAATTTGTGAGGGGGTATGGGTACCGCCGCCCCGGGGACCATTTATTGGATAATCAACAGTCAGATATCCCAAATGGTTCGCAACGTTTAGTGACTTCACAGGGGTGACCGGTTTTATGGGATAAGGTGTATCCGAGTCTTGGCGGTGGGTGCATGTGCCACCTGCGTGGCAGTCCGGATATAGAGATACTAGTTAAGGGACCTTTTGACCTCTCTCGAAACATGGCCTTGCACCGCAGTGGGAGGGATGGATTCATACGCCCGTCACTTCTGGGGAGACACTGATGCTCAGATTCCTGCCCACTCCTCATACCTTTTTTTAAAATCCTCTTTCCCAAGACGTTCCTCAAAAGACCCTCCACACAGCATCCCCAAAGATGATCCCGGGGTCATAGGCCCTGAGGGGAATTATTTTTCTCAGGTCCTGTGTGAAGCAGTTAAAAAACATAAATAACAAATTGCGAATTTTTTTTTTCGTTAATTTCTCAGAACTCCGTTTTAAAAAATTTAAGTAAATAAAATTCAAAAATGTGGAAGGGGGAAACAATTTTTTTACGGTAATTGATTTTGTCACTAAATGGGATTTCACCAGTTTTCTCCGAAAATATTAGGTCCTTACATATGAAATTGGCGTTTTGCCGTACTGGCAACTTTGATCACAATAAATCACTCCAAATGAAAATAAGTTGTCTAAATGAGGCATGAACACGGTTTGATAATGTCCTTCCGAAACAGCTATCACAATAATTAAAACGAAGATACTTGCAGAACTTTAAAACATTTAACATAAAATTAAAAATAATTTCCTTGGCCATAATTTTAAAGTGTGCTGCTTCAGAAGACAAATTATATCTAAGATTTGAACACAGATACCTCCGAAATGAGCGACTGCTCTAACTCGAACTGCAGTTATTTAATAAAATTATTAAATGAAAATATTTGTAAGGCTGACGAGGCAACTGAAACCAAACTAAAACCGGCTGGTTTCTACGTCTTGATCACCGCTTGCGTTACCATTGACAACGGGTTTTTGAGTGATTGTGTAGTGTGTGGGCCATCACATTGTCATTCAAATACAGTTGCCAGTTGACAGTTTTCAGTTGCCTCAGTGAGCGGATCGCCTAAAAGACATGGTTCAAAAAATGGTATTTGATGTTTAAATATTGTATAATAGCATCCATTTTCCACCGTAGATCTGCGTATTATTAATTAATCGTGACTTCCACTTTATTACAGAAGAAATGTGAAAATATCAGATTACTTGTCATTTTGAAATATTCACTGTTATCTGAGGAACTTTCTCGGCGTACGAACCTGCAGGCAGTCATTACTGTAAGTAAAGTGTGATAAATTGAACATGAGCTTAATCGAACTTACAGTCATGAAAATTACCAACCACTTTCTCACGTGCAATCTACATAAAATTATCTCCTTTTATTAGCATGCTGTGATACGTGCAATTTTTAATCTTGTAATATTATTGATCGATGATTTCAGGTAAAATTATTCAAATCAAAGAACAGTGAAAGCCGAAGTAGGTAACGAAAACTAGAAAGTAAAAAACACACAACAAAGACCATATTACTACAAACGAAGCTACTCGGAGTATCTACCTATGTAGAAACTCTTAGGAAAATGAGTAAAATGGGAAACGAGTGATTACGTCACAGAGAACCCAAAAACCTTTTTTCGATCCGAGCATAATATAATTTTGAAGCTGGGTCTACGCTTCGATGCATTTAAAAAAACATCAAACAGCTAAATAAAATATGTAAAACTAAAATACTTTACACAAGATTGAACCTGAAATTCAGACATTTTTAAACGGATTACGGATTCGTCTTTGCAAAACTATGTAAGAACATGGTAAAGCGAAGTTACAACCCGGTCCAACTAAAATGACGAACCACTGCGCCTAGTAAAAACGATCTTCGGTCAGATAAATAGAAAATGGCAATTGCGAAAGGTTCAAAGTGATGTTAGAACCTTGAAAAATAAATAGAAGTTTTGAAAACTTGATATTTGAACTTCGTTATACAAGTATCTGTGGAAATACAACACGGATGGCTATGAAAATAATTTTGATTATAGAAATGAAGAAAACAATGGTTTTTAAATCAAAAGTCATTTTTGAAACAAAAATCAGTTGGGTTACGTTATATTAACCCTCAAACGAAAGATTTTATCTTCGGATTCGATTTACTCGAAAACGGAAGCTCAAAACAACAAAAGTTATACCACGAAATCGATTCCAAATGTGGGTCATTATCCTGGTCAGACTAGGAGTTTCCGAACACCGTATACAGTATCATGCATGAGTCGGCAAATAATAATATTCATATGTCCACCTCTTGTGTTGATATTATTTTTCAACATATCTAAAGTGCAAGGTTGCCTACATCATTATAACCAAAGCTGGTTTATCTGGTTGATAGTCCAAATAGCTCCAACACATTTTCAAATTTATTACGCGTTGTATATAAATAAATTGTTATTTCAAGAAGTATTCGCAGATGAGCTTAACCGAGGCTGATTAGTTAGCTCCTAGGCCCTGAATTGAAAGATCAATACTCAAAACCCGACACTGGAAAATTGTGTTCAAATTACTGGATTGAATTGGTGCATTTTACACCTCAATCAAGCTTGGAAAATACAATGAGTTATCAATCGGTCTGGCGAAATACCAATCGAAGCGTTGTTTTAAGTGGTTTTTGATGTGCCTAGACTGTGACTAGAATTGAATAGAAGGATTATTTCCATCTATCCTCATCCCCTTATTTTTCTCCCGGCTTTATTCAACCTTACATTACCTCCCCAAAATATTTATTTTTATTTTTATTCTCTTTTTTACATTTGTTTTCTACTTCTCTTATTTCTATTAATTTCTTTCAATTATTTCATTTCAATCTTTTTGTTTCTTTAATTTCCTCTCATTTCTATGTATTTCTTTCATTTATCTTTTCTTTTAATTTCCTATGATATTAGAATTAGATTAAATGTCTGCCACCTCCGAACATGCTTATTCTAGTGATGTATCTCGACGGTCCCGAAAAACAATGTCCGATTTTAGATTCTGCAGTTTTGCAGTAGTAACTGTTTAAAGTTTCATTTCTGCATTTTTACTGTTTTTTAGATCAAGAAATATAGTGTTGTTTGATATTTTGCATTTCGTTTCATTTCATTAAAAATGTTCGTAAATCTTTTAAATCAACGACATAAGCCAACAAAACATTTAAATTTTTTAGCTGATCCGACATTGTTCTTTGTGAATGTCGATCTGTACGTAACTTTTTATTTTTGGATAAATATATTTTTTTTAAACTAATACATTATAGTTTCACTGACTCTGGCACTTAATTATTTTGCGGCACTTTTCTAATATTGAGTCAGAACTCTTTGTAGACTTTTACAGAAATGAATTAAATCAATAAGATGACGGAATGCGATCTGAATGAGCATCCGGGCGTGTGGGCAATCTGGGCGATACCGCTCCGTCCAAAGTTAATAATATCTCTGGCTCTGTCAGATATGATCCAAGCCAATTCCGCCGGATTTTGGGCTGCCGTTGACCTTTGCGATTGCGTAAATCCCCGAGGCATCCCGGCCACAGAGCTGAGAACTGAGAGGCTGCGCGGGCTGCGGACTCTCCTCAGCTCGCTCTAGGACCCGACGTGCGGTGTATTGTACCTATCTATTGTACGATTGGCGCAGGTATGAGTCACTCGGAGCGTGAAGGCGAGCTTCCTCACCCATTACCAAATATTGGTTAATTATTGCAACACGAGTGTATAATATAGTAAGGCACGGCGAGTTCTAAGTAACGTGCCTGCTGCCCAGTGCCCATCTCCTGTCATGCCTATTGACTTTTCTGAATGAAGCTAACACCAATCAATTAACGCATGCGTTTAAAAATAAGCACCGCACTCTTGCGTATTCTTATCGAACAGGCATTATTAGGAGGTTGTTTTTAAAGATTTTGTTGTAAATGTGTAATTAATTCTCAGTACAGTTAAGGATAAGATAAGAATAGCACACGTTTCACCAATTCTCGCCTAAAATGTTAGATAAAAATCTTGTATGTTTCGCCCCTCACGTTGTGATCAAAGCACCTGTAGGAGTTTTCTTATATCTTATTAGGAGTTTTTAATGCGAATACCGCACAAAAATCCCCACTGTACCTGAGTGAGACTATGGCATCTCCAATCGAAGTACGCATATTGTGAGGCTGAATCTTGGCAGATCTGGTCGCCAAACACGGCTAAAGCAATTTCAAACAATTTTCAATTCTGAATGGTGATCTTTCACCGGGGCGAATATGAGAGTACCTTTTACCGGGATTTGATCCCACGACCTCTGGATTGCTGGCCGAGAGCCTTACCTCTAAACCACGGAGCCCGTCAGATATCAAATGGATCCCAGTCGTGCAAGTTCTATCGTTTCGTTTTTAATTATAATTTCCATTCTTGCAACTAACTTTATTCATTAACCGTTCGAATTTAACGTCAAAAATAAGATTTTAAAAATCAACTTACAAATCTTATTTACGAACTGTTAAAAATCTTTTGGAGTGAGTACTTTTGATGTTTTTTTCCATGGTTGTTTGATTTATGCTTATTTCTACATAACGCGGATTTTTTTTAAATCGTAATCACTCTTCTGTAATAATTGCACAACTTTTCACATTAACACATCTCATCCTACGAAGGCATCTGGTGTGCGGGGAGCGACCTTGTTTCACAGTTCGGCTTTATTGTGATAAATTAATTTACTATCTAGCTAAGATCTACGAGCATCGATTTTTTTTTAAGTAACGTTATTTCGACATCGAAATAATAACGGTTCACACATGAACATAAAAACTTTTTTTAATTCTATGATTACGACAGCTTTATATTGACGAGATAAGACAAAAGGTACGAGCGATACCATGAGTCATTAGTAGTAATTTTTGCCGCCCATCATTACAAAATTATCAACGCCCAATACTAACATTTTCGAATAATGTTGTAATGTTAATGAATGACAAACCACAAAAATTTATACATCTTAGATCATCTCTATTGCAAAATACAATTCAGTAATTCATATTAGGGGACATACATTATTTAAGTGAGCAGTTTTTTCAAAAATTTAGACCCCCCCCCCCCCCCTTGGTGAAATTAAGAGAGATTTAGTGGGACCCCCCCCCCCCCCCCCCACGTGAGATATTTTTCTTACTTTCGAAATAAATGTTTTTTATAATAGACATTTTTTCAGCGGGCAAAATGGGACACTTCAAAAGAAGTGAAACAATTTATTTTTATTATCTGTATAATAATATATACTCATTTAAAGTTGACGTGAGAGTTTTATTGACCCCCCCCCCCCCCCCCCTCGGAATGATGAGATTTAGTGAGATTTTACTGGACCCCCCCCCCCACCCCTATTTTTTGCTCACGTAATTAATGTATGCCCCCTTACAGTGCTGTTAATATTGATTATGGGTTATCAAAGGCTTTTAAATCGAATTTGATTCTTGTTTATCCACACCTAACTATAATATTATATTATAATAAAAGACGGGTCAAATCCCAGCAGTAGAAGGAATGGGAGAGTTCACCCGGAAGGAAACAATCTAAATTACTGATAATCGGACCAGGCCCTAGAGACGAACCAAACAACTCATCAATATGGACAGAAACTCACTGAAGGAACTGGTGGGACTGCTAATGGGATACTGGTGGAAAAAGTGGAGTGGAAAACACCAATAGATGGAGGAAATGTGAAGAGGATGAAGAGGCTCCAATTATTCACCTATACGGTGCCAATGTTCCACCCATATGGTAACATGGCGCAGATATATGGGAAGACACATTGTGGAACCAGAAGTCATAGCCAAATTTTCAATGATTACCTGGAGAAATTTATCAAACGTTATTAGGAATAATGTAAACTGTGAGATAGCACAATGGGTCCATGGTCTGAGTGCTCACGGAAACAATCTATCAACCATCTCTCTGCTTTATATTTAAAAAAATGTTCATCTTGCATCATTAATTTGTTGAACGATGTTGTTGATATGTGATCCTTTGACGCTGCAAGAGAGGTATCGCCTTTTGCAAAGTACTAGCGCGTGTCTTTCCCATTTCATCAGCATATGGTCTCACCCATATACAAGGACATGAAGTGGAAAAAATTAAGATGTATGTCAATCTGAAGTGCTCAGTGTGCAAAATTTTGAACTTCTTTATTTCGCTGACAATTTTCACTGACGCTGAATAGTTAATTAAAACATTTCATTTGTTTTAAGTTCACGATAAAATTAATTTATTCATTCATATGTGGGCAGGTACGAGTATTTTAGCTTTCAACAAATATGACTAACAAAATGGTGGGGAATTTTATTTCTTATCGGCTGGTAAACAATGACTTGGCTGACCGAGGAATTTTAAAACAGGTTTTGAAGGAGCTAATTTGTTCAAATTTATTTAGCACTGCGGTATTTTACGCCTACAAAGCACAACGAAGAAGGTGATGAAGATAAAAAGTATATTGAAGGTAATAATAAATATGTAGCTCACTGTTAATATTGTAAATCTAAAAAAACATTTTTAAAAAGAAAATAAAAAAGAAACACAAAACTATAATAGTTAAACTACCTTAAAAGCATTTTGGATATTTCAATTGAGACATTACAAACTACAAGAAAACTGACAAGTACGCAGAGTTTTAAAGGGTTCAGTTTGTTTGCAGAAAAAAAGAAAAGATAGACACTGTCCGTATTTGCAGGGTATCTAGCGATCGATAAAGGTTATATCGATAATATCGGTAACTTGTCATCATTTTCGAGCAAAACTGAAGATCGCCAGCAAACAAATAATTATTCAAAACTACTAAGGGGGTTTCTCACCATTCCTCCTAATATCTTATCCATAATATAACGAATATTATTAAAAATTAAAATAAAATACTTGCAATAGTTAGAAAACTTGGTCAACTCATCCAATATATAATCACTATTCATAGGTTCGAGTACCGAATAATAAACTCCCGCTTAATAAATAAATAAACTTTATGGTATGGATAAGCTTTTACGAGGATGGTGAGAAACCCCGTAAGTATTGTTAATTTATTTTATCTGCAGTCGTGTTCGGAATCGATAAGAAGTTACCAATATTATCGATAAATCCTCTATCGATCATCCGTGCTAGATACCCTGATATCACATAATGTTACCAAGTTTCACGTAAAGTCGTTTTAGAGCACAAAGAGTATTTATTTATCGGGGAAACGTTAGAAATTACGCGCGCAGAGCGGAAATTTGTTAAATAATCTCATGGTTATTTATGGAATCGTTGCATAATGCAATAGTAAAAATAATGCACATTGAATAGAAAAAAAAATTCAATGAAGAGACCTTCAGACATCACATGCAGCGTCCACCAAATGACTCATGTAAAAGATAAACTCGCTAAAATAATAGAATAATAAATTATAATTCACCATCAAGCCATGGACACGGACATTCGCACAATACCAGGTGACGTCACAGCCGCTGGTCCATCGCCTCGGATCTCAAGGTAAGGACTTCATTCATAAACTACAATCGGTGATTTATGTAATATTAGCGGAACACCCGTCCACGGTTGATGTTGGATTTAAGAGAACGGGTCGTTTCTTCGACTCGCTTTTCGTATTCGGTTAACATATGGACCGAGCTACCAGCATCTGTTATCCTCCTTCATACTATTATCCGGGCCTCTTCAATACCCGCATTAATAAATTCCTTGTCCAACCGGGGGGCCATACAGTTCCCCTGCCTTTGTACTTTACAGACAGGGGTGCTTTTGTGAGGTGTATCATAAAAAATGTGAAATCATTGTATTACCTATTGTACGAATGGGTAGTAATGAAGTATGTACTTTAAAAAAAATGATTTGTCAGTGGTCGAGTTAGCTTCGCGTTTGGGTCCCACCCAGGCATCCCGTGTTCAATTCCTCGACTGACTAAGTTCTTCATCACGACACAAGCAACAGTTTTCGCTTACTGTGATAGTAGTTGGAGATTTTCAAATATTGCCCGGTTATTCGTAACCCTGGAATGTTTGTCTTTCTTTTGAAAAGATTTAAAAAAAAAAAAAACTTTATCATTAGTTTATATATTATTATCCTGGCGCATATCAAAAATCGATTTTGGCCAAAATAAACAAAACAATACATTTTATCCATACTTCATCATCTATGTCTCCAAAAGACGTTTTCGGGAAAAAAATTATATATGGAATTAGCATAGGAAAATTTTAGGAAAGAATTTTTAAATATTTTTTGTTATCCTTCTAATTAAAAGGTTTTCGGTGATCCAAGGGGAATATTATAAATAAGACAATTTTCAGAATTTCTGAGTTTGCAAATGTTTTCCTCAATAATAACAGGTCATACAAATTTACTGAAAATTCCTTCATTTCTTGGCCTTTTTTATTTTTTCCAGCCCACAGGTGGTTCCCAAATGTAATTGTTGGGCATACTTGAGATTTGTATAGGGTTAGCAGCTGATTTATATTTAAGAATCTGCTAGCCCTATACAAGACGGACTGCGTCCACTCTTGTAAAATGACAGTTTCTACTTCGACTTTTACTTCGAAAATTACTGTCACGTTTATCCTATTTTCTGCAGGTGACCTTCTACCCTATACACCGTGTAATTTATAAATAACATTATATTCCTATATCTTTAATAATACCTGATTATATACAAGACATTTCAATATACAACTTAACCCCACTTGAAATAGTACATAAAAGAATCATCAAAATTATTCTAAAGAAACTATTAGACTATTCAACCCAAAAAATATTCGATGAATTCAAAGTACGAGTTTTCGTATTCGTAATTCGTATTACCACTAAATAAAATTTATCAAAAAAATGCATTACTTCAAATCCACAAAGATAAACTAACAACAAATTCTTGTAGAACCTTAGGACAAATAATAATCCCTAAACTTAATACTACAACAGGCCAACATCATTACACATACTCAGCCATAAAATGCTTTCACGAACTCCCTAAAGAAATCCAATCCGAGAGGAATTTTGAAATTTTTAAACAAAAACTTAATAAACATTTTTCTATTAATTAGATTTAGGTATGTTTTACGATGTGCCAACTTATATTTCCATTATGAATAAAAATTTCCATTATGTACAAAAAAATACCAACTTATATTATCATTATGTATAAAAAAGTGCCCGGGTGTATTGTAGTTCTACATGCATGCAAATTGTAAGCTGTCAACTCTGATAGTGCTCCTCCATAAACACGAGAATTTCTTAATTAGGGAGGTATTGTTACCACTAATATTATATATTATACAGGGTGTTAAGGTACGTACTTGAGTTACTTTAACCAGTGATTCCTGACATTATTTGGAGTAAAAAATGCATATGAAATTTTGGTCTCCGGCGACTTTCTTTATGAGAATTTTTTTTTTCAATTTTTTTTTCCTTCAAAATCAAACAAAAAAAAATTCTTTCACATGACATTATTGGTCACTCAGCCGAGTTATTTCCCCATTACTTACCCCACCCCCAACTACTCAACACCTACTATTTTTTATGTTTTTGTTATTCAAAAATGTCACCGAAGACTAAAATTTCATTTACATTTTTTACTTCAAATAATGTCAGGAATCACTGGTTAAAGTAACTCAAGTACGTACCTTAACACCCTGTATATATTGGTTAATTATATATTATATGTATTGGTTAATAAATATAAATAAATAAAAAACAAATCGATTTATGAGTAGATATTCCAAAATACGTTTTAATTTCTATTCGGATACCTAGTTATTTTTTACTGAAAGAACCGTTAATTTCACCTCATAGTTTTCTAATATTAACACGAACATTAAACTGATTTAAAACCGCGAATAATTCTTTATTTACGTTTACAATAAATTGCAATTTTATACAGTTTTAAACCACTCAAAATCATGCTTTCTCTACAATATTTTTATCCCATATTTTTACTGCAGACGATCTGTCATGTGTCAGCTTTGTTCGACTACATATTGCAAACAATAAAAAATATCCTTACAATTTTAGGTAATGTTTGTAAAAAGAAAAGAAAAATAAAACCAATGTATGGTAACATGTCGCATGGCTAATTAAAATGTCAAGTTTTAATAACATAGCTCTACTTGTGTTAAGTTGTCTATTTTTTTAGACCTCGCGTAATATATTAAGGAATATTAGACTAAGTAATAATAATATTCTTAATTTTTTTTTTATTTTTTATATTGAGTAAAATCCCAAATTGCAATTATTAATTATTGAAGATAATTTTAACAACTCTAAACAATAAGTAACTCAATTCGGGTGTGCTCTCCTTACCTACAATTTCTACAATATTGGCTTGCCTTTGAAGTAAAATCATGTATGGTTTTTATAGTGCTTTCACACAAACGAAGTATTGAATTCCGTAAGTCTAAACTTAAACTTTAGGTCGCACAGTTTATACCCGCTGTTCAAGCGGGTTTCCTACGGACCATCCCATAATATGGGTGTGTAGATAACATTTATGAAAATAATAATATTTATTCTTGTGTGGGTCTGCAATAAACAACCCGCTAAATCAAGTAAAATACAATTCATTATAACATAAAAAGTCACACAGCAACCCACTTTACAGGTATGCTATTAATTATACCCTGCAACTCGTATTAAAAATTTAATAAAATGATAATTTACACGGAGTAAAGTGAATTAAATGTCATGAACCTACACCACAGTCATACATCATAGTATCCATAAACGTTAGACAGAAAAACGTGTAGCAATTCAATGTTTGAATTGCTCTTAGAGGTACTTACAATATTATTCAACTGTAATTTAATAGATTAACCACGTTTCCCATCGTAAATAGTTGAATTCAATGACTTCTTCTTTATTCAACGGCTAGCCATTATGCACAATCGTACGAACTAATGTGAAGAATTTTTCCCAGCGCACGAAATACACGGGTAGTTCGGATAATTGAAATTTTTAACACACGCGGTTCTGAAGACAGGACCGGATATACTAAAAAGTAGATCAAGCTACAACATAGGGCGTCACATTCTAAAAGGTCTCCAAGTTATGTCACTATCGATATTTACAGACCCATGTAATTACCTCGTATCAAAAGAAAAAAGAAATTCAAGTAAATACTCACAGTCACAGATCAAAGAAACGAATTAAGTGCTGGGTTTCAGGGCAAATAACGCCGGGCTTAAGTAGGCTCCGATATGAATTCAAAATACTGGCGGATAGGATTACTTCGACAGAATTGTGGGTAAATCTGCCTTTATTAGAATAATGTATATCTACCGGTAGGAAAATCGAATATTTACCATATAAAATAATAAAAAAAATAGTACCCAATTTCCGTCGTTATACATTCAAATAGCAGCTCCTTCGGCGCTATCCGTGCAAAAAAGTGTATTTTCTAAGTTGCAGTAAATAATTATATAGTTGCTCTCAAAAGGGTAATACTTATCATTCAAATTATTCTATGGTAAACCTGCGATTCTTCGTCAAACTAAAACACACATGAGTTCTTGGGGTCTGTCGTATTTTTAAGCTTTCAGCCTAATCATAGATAAATCCGGCCCTGCGCACATCAAGTACTGTATACGACGCTCATTACTATAAAAATATGCTATCATATTTCTATATCACAAGTTGATGATATCGCTTGCCTTGTTATTTCAAACCTGTAGAAAATCAACCAAGCTTCCTTCAATCTAACTGTTAGTTAGTCCACGCACTAAAACGCAGTGAAAAAAAGGTATATCGGCCGAAGGTAGCAACCATGACGGATTTAAAAAATATTTAGTCGTTGCAAAACTAGCGTTTGCCTCCGAACAATGCTGCCAGCCGCTAGCCTTGTATGTATTTACTAACTTTCAGTTTTCCTTATCTCAAATGTAATTTTTTGCGGGAAGTACGGCGATTTTAATTGGAGATTTTATGTGAAGAGTGGAAACGTTGATAATTAAGTATGTCATATGTTATCAATTTAGATTCATCAGTTTTCATCACGAAGATAATCGCTACCATTAGCAATAGTGTTATCAAAATATATAATGTTATCAAAAAGGCATTCAATTAAAAGTGCCAGGTAATTTGAAAATGAATAATGAATAATCCTATCCAAAAGATTAATTTACTATAAATTCACCTTAGAATCCCCTGTGACCTAGTTAGGTGAATACCACAATAAAAATCGCGACAACCAATATACATACCTATCTATAAATGAATTCATCATGAAAAGAATAATAAAAATGGATGGAGAAAGGAGTTTGGCATTCCAACCACTTCGGTTATTTGATTGGTAGTCAGTTACAGGATTTATATCAACTAATACTTCCGTCATAATATAAAAACGCCATTTTCCGTTAGGGGTATTCAAAAAAGCTAGACCTTCATTCACTTCCACATGCAAAATATTAAATTTTTCACATGTAGCAAACACTTTTGGGTATCTATACATAATTATAATTAACATAATAATACTTTGTTTTAATTCCACTTTATTATTTCTTTATCCAACCAGTTTCGATTCAATCTGAACCTTCCCCAGGGATGAATAAAAATATATTGAACATAATACATATTAGGTTATTGCGAGAAATTATTTTTGTTCTTATAATATGCCAAACGCAAACAATATTCTGTTATTTTACCGCTAGGCAAAGTGCCTACCCGAGCAGTGAACATTTCCATACACAGAATTTCAGCGACATGCTTCAATAGTTTTTATAAACAATACTAAACAATGAAACGTATACGTTTGTGTGGAAATTGTGCCCGTATCGATAACAAAAGTTTGAATCGAAACCGGTAAAGTTTAACCTAAAATCCGAATGACATTTCACCCTCAATTACACCGAAATAATGGAGCTCCAGTAAGGCAATCCCCTTTTATCTAAGCGTTTGTTCATCCGAAACAGAAGAGGGTCACATCGAAATCGATAGCTAAATAAATACAGTTTGTGACTCAAATTCAGCTACTAATTGAATTATTAAATTAATTCGTAATAATATCAATCATCTACCTAATGACAAATGGCGGTAAACAATAAGAACCATAACAAATTGTAGACACTGCTAAAATTTGTCCTTGGACCCACAAACTCTGAGAAAAAAAATGATGACCAACATCAACAAATAATGATTTATGATGAAATATTCGGTTAGAGTTTATTCTCAAAATAAAGTACTTTGTACGATCTGCATTTTTTGCAAGATTTCTCTACAAGCCGAAAAAATGTGTTTTAACGATCTGAACAGAGAGCTAAGAGAAATTTATTAATAATTCATCCGATCGTTTTGTACATTTCCACACACAATAAAATGTAGTAATTTGTATTTTTATGGTAAAAGCAATGAATCATTCTTATAGTTGTTATTTTTATAATTAGTTATTAACGTTTGCTTGTTTTTTTATTATATTTCGTGTGGCCACGTACCTACAGATACAGATATATAGTTGACTTTTTCATATCTATATTTATAATTTGCACAATTTACTTACCAAATAAAAAATCAAAGGGAACTAAAAGTCTTATATTATATCAGCCAGAAATATTTTGTTAATAATACTTATTATTAAATTAGGTTAGTAAAAAGTACAAAAATGATGTTATATGAATGAACTTAGTAAACTAATTTCTACAATTAGTCGGTAATATTATTATCTACATCATGAACTTCAATAAAATTTACCTATGTGAAATAATAATTGGTTAGGCATTATAATATGTTTGTTTTAATTGTTCGAAAAATTAATTAAAATATTTTTATTTTACATTAATGGTTGTTTGACAGTTCCTGTTAATAATAGAAACACTAATATAGGGTATTGTATGTGTTAATGGAAATTCTCTTTTGGAAACTGTCGTCTTCGAAACTGTCGATTGTTATTATGAAAAAACTCTCTTCATTTTTTTGCTGGATTGGAGCATACATACTTTTTGGATTGTGGATTTATTTCCGAAATGTAATTATTGATTTTGGAACATTTGTTGAACAATTAATATCAAGAATTGGGCTGATGTCCTGTACCTCAACTTTGGGATAAAAAGGGAGGCCTCCTACACTAGCAGAGAACTACAATCAAAGGTTAGTGTTTCTGTTCTTTTAATAGGAATTGTAGGCAGCCATATTCTGTGACATTGTTCGCGAAAATTAAATTCACAATCATATATTTTTGAGTATTGCACTCAGAGAGTTCTGGGACTATTTACACGTCCCAGACTCGCATATTATAATCCAATAATCTTTAAACCACAAATCTCTTCCAACAAGAAGTGACATTTTGCAATTAAATAAACCACCGATGGCTCGCATCTAATCCAGTTAGAATAGGATCCATGACCGAAGCTGGTTTTCTCTCGGTCAGTTCTCTCTGTATTCTATTTATTCTAACCTATACCTCTTGTGCATCATTCTTCTCCATTCCGCTGCACTTCAGGTTTGAGAGCAAAGCTGAGTTAACCTGAGTTAGCTGGTATGACCAGCCTTTGAGTTGGGTCAACACCATGGTGCGCAAATCTAGTTTTATAATAATTACAATCAGCAGACCAAATAAGGAGAGACATGAACTAAAGATAATCCTTCTTCCAATTTTGCATGGCTATTGGAAAACAAGCTGGTAGTAGAGTCAGTGAGATCTGATCTGATAAGTGTTAAAATTAATCCACTTTGTCGGAATAAGAGGAAACTATGGTAACCTTGCCTTCCTTGTCAGAGATTAGATGATCTAATTCAGTTTCCAGCTTTATACATTATAAATGTCAATGTTTTTTTTTGTTATTTGGCTGCAATTTGTGCCACACAACAAGTTTTATTGTGGTGCATATAAATTGAGAAAGGTCGAACAAAATACTCTTATGTCGCGTTAAACACATTCGTATCTACTTTATTTCGAGGTTAGTATAACTTAACACTGATTTGGAAACTGAAACGAAAAGAAAAATAACACCGAATAATTGGTTAACAATAGTTGTAAAACGAACAGACAGGTTATATTATTATTGCTTGTGTAGTGGTGTAGATTAAGGACGGATAAAAAAATGTTTTATTAGGAAGCTGAAGAATGAAACAAAAAAAACATGTTAGTACATTGTCGAATTGAATCGCCAGTCTTAATATAAACAGAATTGATAAACGTCGCTACACACACCCAGTATCTTTGGGCATTTGCGGGAACTATCGGTGTGCACAAACATATTCAAACAGGATCTCTAATGTGATGTTTCTGTCTAAGGAGGTTTCTCACCATCCTCACAATAGCTTACCTACACTAATAACGAATATTATTAAAAATAAAAATAAAATACTCACAGTGGTTAGAAAACTCGGCCAACTTATCCAATATATAGACACTATTCATAGGTTCGAGTACTGAAATATAAACTTCAACGTAATAAATAAATAAACCGTAAATCGTAAATCGAAAATATTCGTTATTAGTGCTATTGGGAGGATGGTGAGAAGAGAAACCCCCTAATGACATACCTATTTTTTAATTATTTTATTTTTATTTTTTATATTTTTTTATTTATTGGCAAAAAAAAAATTATACATCGTAGGTACATACATAATAACATAAAATATAAGACATAACCAAAAAAATCTCACAAAGGCAAAAGCCTATCCGTGAGTATCATATTATATACATGCATATAAAACAGCGGTGGTCCAATAAAAAATACAGTACCTATAGATAGATTAATGTAATAAAATGATTATACAGAAGTTTCTGCGAATTAAAAAAAGTTTTTTAAAAATTTTATATATATGTAGATAGGACATAGCATTACTCACTTCCAATTTTTTTTTTACCCAACTTCTCACGTTTTTTTTATATGAGTACAGGTTTTAGCACATGTTGATGGGGATGAGGA
This sequence comes from Limnephilus auricula, assembly GCA_951813805.1. NCBI lineage: Eukaryota > Metazoa > Arthropoda > Insecta > Trichoptera > Limnephilidae > Limnephilus > Limnephilus auricula. The sequence goes on along the minus strand of OX638388.1, from coordinate 16,353,070 downwards.
ATTGAACAATTTTCGGGCAATTTAGTTAATGTGCCATTGGGCCGGTCTGGTTTTACAGTGGGGCACCTTGTACACGAAATTCGTATGTCTCTGGCTATAGAGACTTGAGTTTTTTAATTGTTAGGACTAGTGTATATAAGACATTGGACACATCTATAGATTGAAAATGGTTGGTTTCTAAAAGCATCGCCTAGAAACCGCGTTATTAGAAGTCCACTCTTCTTGCATTCTTAAATCTCTGCTAATCAGCGTTCAATGTGAGTAGGTTGGCTCACCACCTTAAGTGTGTATGAGTATAATACAGAACAAGGGGCCGCCTCGTCAGACAGGAATTTCGGGTGACGTAATGTCCCGCCCGTTGGGAGCATCTGACCTTCGACATATTGGTTTTCCAAGACTCGTCTTAAGATGATAGACTTCGCTTTTCGGCCCATACAAAAATGACGCCCGGGAAAAAGCACTTTTCTACATCGAAAATTGCACAAAATGAATATATTTTTTTTATACTGCCTTCTAGAGGTTGAAAATTATGTCGGTATGTTTTCGAATTTTCGATGCGTTTCGTATTAACGTAAACATTCACTGTCAAACATGTACGATTTATCAAAAAATATTATTTAAGGAAAAAGTGCTGCTAACTCAACTCTCATAAAGAATTATAAAATTATAAAAAGCTACCGACGTAGCTTCTTCTTTCTTAAAAATATATATTTTTTAAAATTACAATTTCGTGAAAGTTTCGGTGTAGAAAAGTGTATTCTCCATAAACCCCTTTTCGAGCGATTTCTGTAGGTAAATTTGAGCGTTGTCTCATTCGCACATTTCGCATTCGCATGTATTGTAAGTGTGCGTGAGCTTATTGTGAGCGGGACAGAATGACAGTCGCGGGCGTTCCGCGTGTGATTCAAAGTCTAGCCTCTTAAATGTGTAAAATCACTAAAACACTTGCACACTATTTGATTGCGGATGTTGCAACAATTATTCGGTTATTGGCATTGTACACAAGTGAGTAATGTAATGTCCCGTAGTGAGATGCATTCACTTCAAAAGATAATAACATAATTATTAACTTTAAGGTAATTTTAATGGAAAGGTGATTTAATTGATAACATTAACTTAAAGGAGTTTTTAATGGAATATATTAACTTAAATGTGATTTTAATAGAAACATTAACTTAATGGTGCAAACTGATAAATATTGCTGCTCCCGCGGTTATTTTGCATAATAAATACCGTGGTGGGCATTGGGCAGGTAGGATGTACGTTGTACGTGTGTGAAGAAACGTCGCCTAAATAATGTGGTAATTCATAAACATTTTATTAAACCACAGGCTTTCGTAACCGGTATCACGCGTGTTTAATTTTCAGTTATATTTTATACTTCGACAGTTTTGCCGCTTTTTATTTGCTAAAGTAAATATTATAATATAGGTAATTTTGATGCTCTCAGATCCTTACAATTCCAAAAGGTCGAATAACAGTGTTTTTTAAAATATTCAAATGCAGTTTGTTCGAAATCTGTAAATGTGCAATTACGGCCTTATTATTTATCTATTATATGTGTGTATATATTATGTGTGTATATACAGAAATGTACAATTATATTTCTCATAAAAGTACATAGACGTAGATGAAAAAAATTCTCAGGAGATCTTGACTTATAGGAAAATACATTTTTATGGCCATAATGTTTTATTTACGCTACGCCCCACGTCTACATATTTGCTAATTGGATTTTACTATCTTCCATCCAATAAAGATTTTTTTTAATATTATCTCTACAAATTAGGTACACTTGGCTCTAAAGATGAGGCTATGTAGGATGATGTGAGGAGGAACTTTTTAAAAAGAGGAATGAGCAAACCTGGGTGTCGAAGAGATCGGTGCTAAAGAAAGGAGAGAACACAGAAGCTTCGCACAGAAGGTCGTTGTAGACTCGATTCTCACGCAGCTAACATTAATTAGTAATGCATCTATACCGTTGTTTCTCAAATATACATCACATTATTAAGCTCGTCCCGACTGACACTAGACAAGGGCGAACAAGTATCAAGCAATATTTTGTTTGATACTTTATATTTTGCCCTTTTTGGTGGTCGGAAAATGTGCGCTGCGCATTGTGTGGACTGTCTGACGACTGAAGGAAGCTACTTCGTAATACTAACTTGTGATGAATTCATATTAGGTATATGTCAATATTGACTCCATGTTATGTTCGGAGGAAGGAAACACAAAAACTGGCAGATCATTGCAGTACAGAATTAAAGAAACAACTCGGCTCTCATGCAGCAACCACCAGTAATGCGTCTGTAGTAACGTATCTCTCATACATCATCAAACATTAGTAATGCATCTGTACTATCGTATCTCTCATAGAGAAAACATTAGTAATACATCTGCAGTATCGTATCTCTCGTAGAGCAAACATTAGTAATGCATCTGTAGTAACATATCTTTCATGCAACAAACATTAGTTATGCATCTGTACTACCGTATCTCTCATAGAGCAAACATTAGTAATACATCTGCAGTATCATATCTCTCATAGAGCAAACATTAGTAATGCATCTGTAGTAATATATCTTTCATGCAACAAACATTAGTTATGCATCTGTACTATCGTATCTCTCATAGAGCAAACATTAGTAATACATCTACAGTATCGTATCTCTCATAGAGCAAACATTAGTAATGCATCTGCAGTATCGTATCTCTCATAGAGCAAACATTAGTAATGCATCTGCAGTATCGTATCTCTCATAGAGCAAACTTAGTAATGCATCTGCAGTATCGTATCTCTCATAGAGCAAACATTAGTAATACATCTGCAGTATCGTATCTCTCATAGAGCAAACATTAGTAATGCATCTGTAGTAACATATCTTTCATGCAACAAACATTAGTTATGCATCTGTACTATCGTATCTCTCATAGAGCAAACATTAGTAATACATCTGCAGTATCGTATCTCTCATAGAGCAAACATTAGTAATGCATCTGTAGTAACATATCTTTCATGCAACAAACATTAGTTATGCATCTGTACTATCGTATCTGTCATAGAGCAAACATTAGTAATGCATCTGCAGTATCGTATCTCTCATAGAGCAAACATTAGTAATGCATCTGCAGTATCGTATCTCTCATAGAGCAAACATTAGTAATACATCTGCAGTATCGTATCTCTCATAGAGCAAACATCAGTAATGCATCTGTAGTAACATATCTTTCATGCAACAAACATTAGTTATGCATCTGTACTACCGTATCTCTCATAGAGCAAACATTAGTAATACATCTGCAGTATCGTATCTCTCATAGAGCAAACATTAGTAATGCATCTGTAGTAACATATCTTTCATGCAACGAACATTAGTTATGCATCTGTACTATCGTATCTCTCATAGAGCAAATATTAGTAATGCATCTGTATCGTATCTCCCATAGGGCAAACATTAGTAATGCATCTGTAGCAGTGGCGGCTCGTGACTTTTGTTGAGTTAGAGTGATAATATTAACAAAAATGGCATTGTTGATGTCGTTGTAGCCGAAAAAAAAATTTTTTTTTCGATTTTTTTTTGTATGAAGATTTTCAGGAAACCGGTGAGGCGCACGGCAAAACTGTAATTTCCTGAAAATCTTCATACAAAAAAAAAATCGAAAAAAAAAAAATTCGGTTACAACGACATCAATAATGCCATTTTTGTTAAAATTAGCACTCTAGCTCACCAAAAGTCACGAGCCGCCACTGATCTGTAGTAACATCTTTCATGCAACGAAAATTAGTAATGCATCTGTAGTATCGTATCAGAAACACGCATAACGTGTCTTATTTTATAATAGTAATCTTCCGACGTCTCAGAGTGTTGGGAGACATTTTTGGTTCCAGTGTGAAATAAAGAACATCTGATAGTTGACGGTGGTACAGTACCTACCAGTGCGCTTGAGATGCTAGTGGGAGGTACCTGGGTATCGGGTGCCCGGTGCCTGGTGGCGGGTGCCCGGCGCCCGGTGGCGGGTGCCCGGTACCTGGTGGCGGTATCCAGTGCCGGGTAGTTCCACCCGGGGCAATGGACTCCTGAACGGTGCAATGGCTCCCAGCGGAAGGATATAAGGCGATGTGTACTTGAAAATGCAGAATGCTGCAGAAACATGTCGCAATAACTGCCATTGTTGTATCAAGTTTTTTAGATGGATTTTAAAATTCATTCTCCAATATTTTTTATAGTTTAAAACTGGTTCGAATCCGGAAGATTTTCAACTCTCCCGCAATGCGAGTTTTTTTTTATATGAAATTTAATACGGTTCAAGAAAATTGTAGTATAAATGCCGAGTTCGTCTATTTAAGGTCTGAGGGTTTCTTGCCCAGCTATTTATTTTTAACAGGTAAAAGGGTTACATTTAATTTATGTGCCATTTTTCTTAACAACACAAATTTTATTATCGAAGTATATTAATACGGTAATGCCCGTAAGGTTCAAATTAAGGAACCCGACTCCGAGTAAATCTCCACGCCACACTGTATGGACACCGTTCTGAGCCGTCCGTGAACGTGCATTTTTCCACGGAGCTGCTGCCGTAATATACACACTTAGATCTCGCCCATACGCGTTTTGCAAACGGAAGTGGCGCCATCTATAATACTATATTTAAGGAAAAAGTATGAAGAAGAGGAAACATTTTTCGCTTTTATTCAATATTAAGAAGATTTATGTTCCTATCATTATTTACGGTATTAATGTAAGAATGTTTACCATTATATATCTATCTATTAAATATAAGTATTATGTAGTTTAATGTTAATAATAGTAGTTAGTTTTGCAAAAGGGTGATGCTTTATAAATAGTTACTAACACTTAAACTGGGCAAAGCAGAACGAAAAGCCGCCCGCAGGGCCTAGCAGCAAAAACTCGCGGAGCGGGTTTTTCACTGCTAGTAACTTTGATTCGGACAACGTTCTAGGTCATTTAGAGCTTTCTAGCAGGGCCCGAACTAACTATGACACATCAATTCAAACCTAAAATCATCCTTTGGACATAATCTGTAGACCAACATAAGCTTTGGGCACTAATCCAGGAAAATATTATTTCTACTATTAAAAATATTATTACTTATTCGAATTCGATTCAAAATTATTTCTTCATTGCTTGCAACATTGGCAATCTCCCCTATCCTACTTTTAACTTCTCCGTTCCAGCTCATTTCTTCTTCAGTGGGGTTAGCTGATTTCGTTTTGAGGTCTGGAAGATTAATATTACAAATAATATATATAAGCTATTCTTATATACAGGTTGTTAAGATGATAGACTTCGCTTTTCGGCCCATACAAAAAGGACGCCCGGGAAAAAACACTTTTCTACATCGAAAATTGCACAAAATTAATATATTTTTTTTATACTGCCTTCTAGAGGGTGAAAACTATATCGGTATGTTTTCGAATTTTCGATGCGTTTCGTATTAACGTAAACATTCACTGTCAAACATGTACGATTTATCAAAAAATATTATTTAAGAAAAAGTGCTGCTAACTCAACTCTCATAAAGAATTATAAAAATATAAAAGCTACCGACGTAGCTTCTTCTTTATAAAAAATATATATTTTTAAAAATTTCAATTTCGTGAAAGTTTTGGTGTAGAAAAGTGTATTCTCCATAAACCCCTTTTCGAGAGATTTCTGTAGGTAAATTTGAGCGTTGTCTCATTCGCACATTTCGCATTCGCATGTATTGTAAGTGTGCGTGAGCTTATTGTGAGCGGGACAGAATGACAGACGCGGGTGTTGCGCGTCTGGTTCAAAGTCTAGCCTCTTAAGGGGGGCACTTGACGTACTTTAACCAGAGACTTCGGATGTTATTTGGAGTAGAAATTATAGATGACAGTATATTATATACACCTCATCATGCGAGGAACGCTGACCTAAGCAGAATTTCTTCCAGTACTTGTTACATTTTACACTGACATTGTAATTCCTTCACAAATCAAAATATAATTATTATCTAGAGCACATCTGAACTGTTAAGCGTACCAGCGTTATAAAACAAGTATATTATTATCGAATTAACATTAGGTATATTGAAAGGTTTCAATTAAAATCTCCCTGTACCGCAATAATGCTCATAATATAATAAATACACCGCCAGTAACTTCTTTCGTTATGTGTCGGTCTTTGGGTTTGCGTGTACGGCCAACCTGCATATAATTATTACTAGCTGGTAACTTATTAGCTCAAATTATCCAATGCATTATTACTTATTAATTGTTTCACTTGCTATTATACATTGCGGAGCCAACTTTACATTAGCAATGGCCTACATCCCCTGCATCCATCAACAACGCCGAAATAACACCGTGCGAACTCTGCAGTAAACGAAGAAACCGTTGTCTCTTATTCTATCTGACTGGATATAATATTTGTATGACGCGTGAACTGCGAGAATTTTTTATTTCGCAATTTGTCGCCGCGGTCGACAGTGGCGACCTTTTTACTGACTATTATTATAGATGTGAACAAATGCTGGTCTGCTTTTTTATTATCAACCGAATGCAGTTTTACTCAATTCAGTGTTCGCAAATAAAACCTTATGCACAATAAGAGTTTTATAAAAGCACTAAGCCTTTTCTCGACTTCAACGCCAAGACACTCAGTGCCGCTTTAAAAATCCACTAGGATCCGCAAAACTAACCACAACTATGGACGGAAATACTAAAATACTTTACTTGGCATTTGAAGGATTTTCCAAGAAAAATGCGATGATTGTTTTCGAATGCGACATTGAGGGTCAAAAAGACTCGTCATTTGGCCGCCGTGTCGGCGGTTGAATGTTATAAGCTATAATGAATGCATGTGTCCAACAGACCTACAAGGTGCACTGGAGAGGTCACAAACTGATGTAAGAGGCCACAGTTTTGGGATCAATATAAATAGACCATCCATGGCAAGGGATTGTCTTGATTATTGATTATTATTTATTAGTGATCATCCACCTGCGATTGAAGTGCGATTCTTTGGATGCTCCGTGGGTTTTGCAGATTCATAACTCACGATGGAAATGACATCGCAAACTGAACGCTGCGTTAACCTAGGCATTTCATATTAAACACGCGAATTTCAAAAAGCCAGAATTCACCGTTTCCAGCTTGGGATAACAGATTTCTGCTTCGTAGATAAGGGAACATTAGAATATTTTTTTTTACTTTAAAAAATTGATAGGGAACCTTTTCACGTCGTAATGAAAAACCGTTCAATAGTTTTTCATTTCAATTCATTGAAAAAACCTTTTATCAGATTTTTAAAGAAAGTTAAAATTAAATTCAAAATTTTTTTTTTTTAATTTTTTTTTTTTTAATCTATATTTTCTATTTTACTCAGAAATCAATTAAGGTAATAAAAATAAAAGCAATTTGTCAAGAGATTTGAAATGAAGCCCCTATATGTATAAATTTTATTTTATTTAATAATGTTTATTATTAAGTTCTGAAAGTGTAAACTTAATAAAATGTAATTTAATAATGTTTATTATTAAATTTGCAGAAATTAATAATAAACATTATTAAATTTATTTTAAATTACATAAAAAAAAAAAAAATATATATATATATATAAATGGAGTTCTACGAATTAAAAACAATAAATAAATACAACGTCATTAAGAGGAATGGCTGCGCGGCCTTTTTAATGCAAAACTTAAATTTGAATTTATTTTTAAATACTAATAATTTAATAATTAAGTATTATTTTTTTTTTATATTTTGTAGTTACATATTTGTATTTGTAATTTTGTGTCAAGCATTGGCGACGACTGATCTAAACTAACAACTGAATTTCCTAATATCTAATAAATTCATCAATAATGACATTTATCTTGGCAAGGACCGATGGAATTCGCGTTCTTGTGTAACGACATGAATAATGTTAACATTGTACATTTTCGTCGTTGTTAGCACAGTTGGGCATGCTTTGCACACCTTACTCATTATGTGTATTTATATAATTATCACCATTAATAGTGGGAGGAGTAATCGCACTCACTTGTCTGAGTTCACCCGGAGTGTAGATCCAATGAACAACTTGAAACGAATCTAAAGAATTTTCCCGCATAAATCATATTTGGTGACCGACGTGCATTCATACAAGAGCAGCTGGAAAATGAGTATTCCGGTGGTTGCAAAATATTTGCGCATACCAACATACTTATGAGTATTCAAAACAACTTGCGATCATGACACATGGATTTTCTCACTCAATTAAAATAGTCCTCAACATTCTTCTGCTCGGGAATTGACAAATGCATGAACGTTAATTTCTAGGACATCTTCGTGCATCCCACAATTGAGTGCCTATTTATCGATCAAAGAATGCCTGTTGAAAATAATATGTAAAGAGATGTGCGTCACTCATCTTGGCTAATCTCAAATAAGGTTGTACGAAAATGGAATCCGCAATGCAGACTAGTGTCGGGCATAATCGAAACCTTGTGATAATACGAATACTTCGATTTTAATAGGTATAAAAACCAGTAGTCGAAATCGTAGCCTTTTTTCTTGGAATGCCTTTTTTAAATTTGATTACCGCGTGAGAGTCCCTGCTCACTGGAGTTATATTAATGCCTTGGTCGTAATCCGTGTTGGTTGGCCCGAGGAATAGCGAAAGGGTTTTGTGTGTTTTTGAGATGAAAAATCCTGAGTAGATTCTTTGATGCCATGCAAGAAATTTGTGTCTGATGAACAAGATACAACCACGAGCTACATTAAATCAATTCTTAAAATATCACCAAAGAGTCTTCTTCAAAATAAGCTTGCAGAATGAAGAAGGAGTAAGATGGAAGAACTAAAAAATAGTGTATAGATTCTCCCGGCATTAGAGTCTGAAGGGAGACCGCCGGAGACTTGTGAAAGTGGGGGCATTTTCTAAAGGTGGCTAGACTCTCGAAATGTCCATTTTACATACTCTCCCCTATCTTGATTGAACTTGAAGTAGTATCCACCCCTATTGTATCTGCATCTAAATCATAATCTCAAGAAAGTGGAGGAAGCTCAACATAACTACCATAAAAAACGCCACAAAACCAACTTTAAATTTTTTTCAGCGAAATGCCGACACAAAATCGAACAGTTGTATTAAATTCATTCCAATCGATGTGAGTCGATTATTTAGTCGAAGTGATTCAGTTTTTAAAATACCTAATCGAAATTTTCGGAATGATGCCCATCGCTACTGTGAACTTGACAATTAATTCGTATTTACGAGCAGACAATTCGTACGATAGAGGTACCTACTTAACATCTGTTCTGTACAATATTCCGCGATAACGGGACAGCTCCGGAGAGTTGGTACCTACGTACTCGGTGAGAATTCGCTTTTTATGTGAATATAAATTATTTTCATGAAAGTTTTTATATTCGCAAGAGTATTAATGACTTCATAAGTATTTTTGTTTTATGATGACTTAATAAGTATTTTTGTTTTATGATGGAGAGAAGCTTAACTTTTTTACAATTGATTTAGAAAATATACTCGTTAATCTGATAATGCAGGTCATACACAAATATCTATAGCTGTATAATTTTTTCTCTTATTTATTAACCAAGATATAATACATTTAATAAATACATTGTTGTATATACCATCTTACTAGGCTGAGCCTGTTCCGAGGTGGCAGGAATTTCATTTAATCGGTATATCTCCAAATCTGTTATTATACCCAGAAAAGCTCACTGAAAAACATCATAGTACGCACCTAATGCATTCTCCTATATGTGAAAATATTTTTATTTTTTGAAAATAATAGATTCATCGTGTATCATAACACCTCTGAGACCCCAGAAGACAACACACGTATGAATATTGATCGTGAAAACCTCAAATTAATCATGTAGGTAAGTACTGTAGGTACCTATCTATTATGTAGGTGGATAATCGTGTGTAAGGCTAGCTTTACACTTTCTTCAAGTTTTTTCGTAAGTTTACGACTTCTGGCCAATGGGCATATTGAATTTTTAAATTACGATGTGCCCATTGGCTAGAAGTCGTAAACTTACGAAAAAACTTACAAAGTGTAAAGCTAGCATATGCCTAAATAAGTTAATTACGGTAATTTGTATGTTCTGTCACCAGGACGATATTGAAAGTATTATTGACTCTACAACCCAGTGAAGATAATGCCGTTATATTATTTCAAGTGTAATTTTTTTTTAGAGTTTCTAGTTGTCTATAAAAACATTGACTTTGGGTTGGGAGTTCAGAAGTCGATTCCCGTAAAACGCAAAAACATTATTTATTCATATTTATCAATTATAAACGCCCTGGTGGTCTTTTCCATAAGTTTATATTTTACATGATTTACTATATAACACAGAAACAAAAAGAGTTTTTAATGTTTAGATAACAAAATATAAGTAATTTTTTTTTAAACATGAATACAATAGGTACCTGGTACATGGTAGATATAAAGTTGCATTTAAATGCATATAATTAAAAAAAAACAAAAAACAAAAAAGAATTATGCAAATATTGTCGTAGAAACATGCATCTTACAGTTCTGTTGTGGAGGTCACGGAGATACTTTTTTTAGTTTTTTTTTATTATTAGGCATACAAAGGAAATTTATATTCACTAAGTTATTGCAAGTAGCTTGTGAGCGGGAGATTAGTTTCACAGAAACAATAAATATGAAATAATCATAAACTCTGATTTATTCTGTTTACAGGTAGGAAATTAATAGTGATCAAAGATTTATTTATTATTATTTATTACTTACGATTTGGGTAATAGGGAGATTCTGCTTTTGAAATTTTGTTTACCGAAAAAATCGGTCCTGAAATTTTGAGCAAGTCTAATACGATTTCAACGAGCAGTCAAAAGGAAACCTAACCCTCTTTTCTTCTGATTTCGAGAAGACTGGTGCCCTCAAATACAAATCAAGTAGTAACCCAATAAATTACAATGTCATCTATGGTTTACATTAACCATGAATCTTTAAAAAAATAATTTTGAAACCTTCTCCATTTAGTATTTTTTCTTATTCGAAAACAATTTGAACCAATTTCTTTATAATTTAGCTAAATCCATGGTATTTAGTATCCAAGTCATTTTTTCCAAGTTCTTTCGAATAAGTATCTAATACGAGATACAACGGGATATATTTTTTTTCAATTCATAATAAAAAATACTCATGGATTGCTGCCTTAATTACTCGCAGCCTTAAGACGACGTCAGTTCGAGAATATAAAAAAAGTAATAGGTAAATAAATAAACTCTAAGGAGTGCCCAGATAAATGGACCGTTCTGAATATTATATTATCGATACGAACAAAAGTTCAGTTTTGTGAAGTTTAACATAGGTACATTTATTTGAGGGTAAATTAAAAACTGGAATACTTTAAAGGTAGGCACCCACTAATTAATATTTTATGTAATGTAACGTTGTCTGACTTCTTTTTATTTATTCCAGCATATAAAATCATATTATCATTTAAAATCATACAAAAATCGTGTCTGTGATGCAATCAGTGCCTATGAAAATGGTAAATTTTATACCGATTTTAATATTTCAATTTACCTTCCCAGCGTTTGATTTTATCACGATTAAAAGAAATAAAAACAAAAAATATATATTATTACGTAAATTTTATACCGATTTTAATATTTCAACATTTACCTTCCCAGCGGTTGATTTTATTACGATTAAAATAAATAAAAACAAAAAATATATATATTATGAAATTGGTTAAAATGTAGGTATATGATATCCTTTATGTAGTGTCATTACTACAGTTTACAAGGACAATGATTATATCTACTTGTGTAATGCTGACAATATTTAATTTACTAAGGCATGAGATGTACAATTATGGGTAAATGACCGCAGATAAACTGAAATATATTTATAATGTAGAATGGGAATAAATGAGAAGGAATACTTACAAGAGTGGGCCCACATAACATGACACTGTTCACAACAAATCACAGAACAACACAACTGCAAAGTTGAACTCTCGGTGTTTTACGATATTTCCAAGAAAATGTGCAAACTGAACACTGGTTCAAATTCTTCACTTAAAAAACATTCGGCAATAGATCACTCTTTGACTGTAAAGAGTGTTATTTCACTTCGATGTGTCTATTTTTCGATTACAATAGACTTGCGGTTATTCGGCTGACAGCAGAAATATTATATGAGAGCGCGAGCTTCGCTGTGAAACAGTCGGCCTCTTCTCTGTGCATACTTCAACCGGCCTCGACAAACTGTTGAACATACCGTCAGAGCATGGGGATTACACGTGCCCAGCTATTTCTGTCTCCCTCCGACACGTAGAAGTAAATGAAACAAATTGTTCGTGGGTTCCGCTTTGTAACGCGACCCGCGAATGCCTGGGGAATTTAGTCATCTCCCTTTGACTTGCCAGCACCCAGAGGCAGTGGACAGAGACGTAGAACCTTGGTTGTTTGGAATGTGATGTATGTACTTTGGTGTAAAATTCAGGAGTTGAACTATTTCGTAAAACGAAGTGATTTTTATTGTTCTGAACAATTTATTTGTTTTTTTAATTAATTTACAACTCTCATGGTATTGAAGAGCCTGTTTTTGATTGGGCTATAATAATAATTTATGTCTTGTATTTTCCATACCGAGAACCAACTTATATTAAATGTATGAGTAAAGCGTTAAAACCTTTTTTTAATTTTTTCGTGAAAAGATCTTCAATCTAATAAAATAAGATACAATAATTATTCGATATAAATAAAAATAGGCATTCAGTCGAAAGTCACATAAAACCATTTTCCACACGTTATACAACTAAAAAAAAACTTAAAATCGATTTTCCAAAATACTAAGGTAAAATTTTTCGGTATCCCTTTCCACTTAATCTAATTTAAATACCTATTCCTCTCAAACTCCTGACCTCAAAATTACTTCTGCTGTGTTTTGATTTTCATTGGTTTTTTTATTATTTTGAAAAGAGTCACAATTTTATTTAAAAATTCAGAGTTGGAATTTTTATTGTTTTGAAGAATTTATTTATATATTTACAAATCCCAAGGTATTGAAGAGACCGTATTTGATTGGGCTATAAATTTATGTCTTGTATTTTTCACACCAAGAACCGACTTACGGATGGTATGAAATGTATGAAAAAAGGCCAGTTTTTTATTCTTTCGTGAAAAGATTATAAAACAAGATACAATAATATTGTTTGTGATAATTAATAAATAAGCCACATAAAAAGATTTTTTTCACGATACAACGATCAAAACTTCTGTTTTTCTTCAAATCGATCTCTCAAAATTCAAGTGCATAGGTAAAATTTTTCCTTTTCCACTAAATGTAATTATTCCTGTCAAATACCTGACCTCAAAAGTAATTCTGCTGTGTTTTATTTAGAAAAGAGTAATACTTTTATTTTCTTATATAAATAATAGACACTATGGTATTTTATCTGTTCGGAGTATTATACAATACATATAATCTATAATACTTATATAAATTACAATTATAGTTGTAGATTACATTGGAGCCTCCTTTTAAAAATATACCTTATTAAATAATTTTTATTATGGCGGAGCTTTGTTTAATTCGTAATCTGACAATGAAATTAATCAAGAGATCCCAGCTGCTTACAATATTCACAAATCTGAAAAACATGCCAGCGCGAATAAATTATCTTGTTTTTCGAAAAATAACTCGAGCACATGAGACGCGTCTCAACAGTAATAATCCCCAGGTGAATGAATACCTATTGGTTTTGATTAATGTTAATCAGTATCAAGTATTTGTCTCTGTGTTACACAGATATAAATTATTTTTTCACAATGAATAAAGTTCCGGACTTTCGCGTGGAAAACTCCATTAAAAAGTGAGGCGTGTGACGTCTGTCGGTTCGCACTCCGTGAAACAGAGTTACGGCAAATCATTTTACAGTTTGCTGGTAGAGGTGGCCACTCAGTACCTAGTGCTTCCCAGCCATTGTTCGCCCTCGGCTTCTATGGGCTATACGGCGATACGGCTGTTGGGTGTGTTTGCCGCTTCAGACGGTCGTGTGCATGTCGCTTTACCTTTAACAAGAAACCCGTCTAAGCTGTCGAAGAGTGGTAGATATATTTATGGTTTGACTAAACCATTGTTGTGATCGAGATAGAGAAACTGTGTTTGCCTACACTCAGTAAGAAAGCACGTAGCGAGGAATATTAAACAGTGAGCGATATTTTCGCAGTTTATAAACAATGATCGGAAGCGATTATACACTAGAATTGTGCAATATTTTCCACTCTGGGCAGGTACGTTAATTATTTTCAAGTTCGTTTACCTTATACTATTGTTTTTAGTTAGAGAAAGAGACGTTTCTACAGTTTCTACGACAGTGGGTACGATATTGGTCCACTGTTTGAGGACTGTCAGTTGTTTTTTGTGTCTGCTTCCTTCCTACAACATTGAAATCTTCAACTCCTACCTATCATTTAACTCCTACCCTATGCTCCTTCCTCTCCTTAATTTAATTTAATTTTATTTTATTTGGAAAACCAACAGTTATAACATTTTATAAAGTATAATAAAACATGGGTAAATCATTTAACCAATAATAGGTTTCCACTGAAGTATCTTAATTTTTTAGTGTAAACAAAGAAAAATAGTTCCATTAGCATATGGGGATGGGATGGTGGGAGGGAAGGGAAAGGGATGGATCTATTCTGTATAATTAGTAGGGTGTACGTAAGTTATGTAAGTAGTTATAATAAAGTATCGAGAGATTGCCTGTGTGACTTTATGGAGTGTGGTGCAGAGTTAAAAAAGTCAAATTGTGTATAGTATTTATTGAAAGTGTGTGATGCACGATAAATGAAGGAGTTTTGCTTAGAATTGGTGTTGCACCGAGGATCCTTATAGACCCTTTGCAAAGAATCCCGAGAGATGACACACGGTTGAAAGGCTAAAAATATTGTTCATGTAGTTTACAAAATAATGAATAAAAATAAAGGTTTTTTTTATCTACAAATAACCGTTGTTGGACTGCAGCGATTCTTTTTGAAACGGGAACATTACGATACCCATTGGAAAGGTTTGGATGAACCGCGCGTTGGAATAATAATTTACCCTTCCAGATTTCGGATCCGGAAAAATCCCAATAAAGACCGGTCACCGGTTAGGTCGGTGCCACAATGTTTTTGTTTTCCGTGGCCGATAGAAAACAATAAACGCAGCGGCCCTACCCCAATGTTTTTGTTTTTGTCTGATGTTTTGTAAAACATTTGGTAAATAATTACCATTATTTCGATTTTGCATATAATGTAGAATCTAACAAGTTTAGTGTATTGGTACGGCATTATATTTGCCAGGGTATTTTCCAAGTACATTTATTTTGTCTCAGTTTAGCGCTTTGGTTGGCTATAAAAAGGAGCCGCGAGATTTTTGATTTCCGATATGAATAGGGCATATAAATAGTAAATATCGAGGCGCATGACGGCGGTGGCAGCGCTAAAGTCGGGTCTCCAACGACAAAATGTTTTCAAAACATCGGACAAAACCAAAAACATAATGTGTTTTGGTTTCCATCGGCCACGGAAAACAAAAACATTTAAATTATGCTTCTGTTGGCACAAATATTTGGTTCAATGTCACTGGAGACCCGACTTTAGAAAAAAAAAAGGCTTTGGAAAAATTGAAAAATAAGAAATAAAAAACCATGTATTTTTATTTCGTGATTCTATCAGAGGGCTCTTGCGCTCTCCCAAACCCCCTTGCAAAAGACCTGAAGGAATACTTAATTACTACATTCTAAAGCCGCCAGTATTTGGTCCAACATATACTGACTACTGGCAGGCAGCATAAGCGCGAACATTAGGCTTGGTACAGCCATGATAATATTGGAATCACTGAAAACACAAATTATTGTATTACTAGCTGAAGTCCCGGCGCTGCCCGGGCTATAAGCAGAGTTTTTCGAAATCAGATATAGACAGTGACCTTCCTCTCGTTTTAAACGTCAAGTGGGCAAAATTTCATCTAAACTGTAGATTTGTATATAGACACTCTTCTTTATATAAATAGATAATCAATAACAAGCAATTAGAATAAAAAACGACAGGATATTATAACTGAAAGATTTGTGAGGTTGAATTATTTAAGTATTTGAAGAAAAAAAGGCACATTTAGAATAAAGAATTAAATTCATAAAATAATATTGGTACCTACTTTATCACTTGTTTGATATAATTAGTTCCAATTTTAAATTACAATTTAATTAAACTCGAATTATGTTATGCATTACGAAGGAATATTTTAAATGACTAATAACTTATCCATGCTCCAAGAACCGAAATTAGTATGTTTAATATTAAAAGACAGTGAAAACATTCTGTTAAGGTTATTGGTCAGAAATAGTTTTGTTAATGTTTATAATGTTTTGTACCACCAGGTGGAACCCGGGAGCTGCACTCAGCGCCTTACGGGCAACATCAAGACTGGGGTCATCCTGAAGGATGTGTCCCTCACGGTGCACAGCGGGGAGGTGGTGGCCATCCTGGGTTCCAAAGGTCAGTTCCAGTTCAACAGGATCCAAGCAAAATGCCAGGAATTAACCCGAAATCTTCTTCATTAAATGTTTTTTAATTAAAATAATGAAATTGGTCTATCATGCACTGGTGCAATCGTCAGTATCTTATGGAATAATTGCATTGGGGGGTATTTTTAACACTCATATTTAACCACTAGAAATAACCCAAAAATTAATACTTACTCAAAATAATGTTGCGTAAAGATATGACTTACCCCTTCTTACAATTATTCGAAGAAGCTAAATTGTTACGCCGTTCTTCCATGGAGCTACGTTCAAGCGACGCGATCGCCGCTCGTCTGTATTTTCTATACTATTATTAGTGTTTAAAAACGCCGCTAGGCGCTACACTAGTAAAATAGCGTGACATGTAGCGGTAGCGTCGCTTGTAAGTAGCTACGTGAACGATGGGCGTTAGAGGCAAGAAAAATTTACTGTATGCAATGTTTAAAATATATTTACTCAAAATATTATTTTTATAAAAAATGAAAATCGATTTAGTAATAGAGAAATAATGTTTTTTAAAAAAATTTTAATTGTAACTTAAAACCATGTATGTAACAAAAGAAATATTAATAAATAAAAAAAATTATGGCTATCCAAGCCATCATCCTCACTCAATGCAAGAACGACCATGCCCCCACTGTGTAAAAAAGGAGCTATATTACCACCCTAAAGGGCAGTATTGTGAGGCGAGTTAAGGTAGGGGCTGTATGAAGGGATTTATAAATGCAGGTCTTGAAGAGGTCCGGATCATACGAAGGAGGAAAAGCAGATAATGGTAGCTCACCCAACATGCAAGCTGACTTCCACAAAAATGCGTAGAAGAAACAACCGGTTTTCATGAAGCCAACATTTTTGAACAGGTCTTCCGTTTATATGCATCGAGTTTCGCGTATGAGCACTGGTGCACAGGGATCAATGCTGCAAGCTCCTTAGAGGGTGCTCCATTGAAATGCCTGTAGAACAGACTCATAATGCCTACATTGCGTCTATGCATTAGAGATGCAATCGGTCTGTTAACAATGGATACATATTCATATATTATTGAATTTAGATTCTATACATGAATACTCTCATACCCAAATAATTATTTTCTCATCATTATTCCTTATTTTTATCACTGTCGCTCATTATTATAAGCTTATCATTGTCCCCAGAGACCATCATACTTACGGAGGCTAAAATAAATTGGCCTCATACAAACGGTAGAGATGTAATGATGAAAAATTTAAGGAGTGTTCAATCCTGCACATCCTTCTGACAATTTGCCTTATTATTGTCCTTAACAGAGTATAAATTTAATAATTTCCAGGCAGCGGCAAGAGAGCTCTGCTGGATGTGATAGCCCGCCGCGTGTCTGCACGAGGTCAGGTGCTGCTGAACGGCTCCCCGCTGAGCCTGTCCCAGTTCCGCAGCTCCTGTGGCTACGTCCAGCACACGTGCGACTTCATTCCAGGCCTCACCGTGCAGCAAACACTCAACTATACTGTCATCAATGTAAGTCACTATCCCCTCTCACTCTTTCATACCTCTTTACACCTGGCTTCTGTTTTTGGGAACGGAAAATAAATCTGTTTTTGGGAACGGGACTGGTGTCGATTGAATGTGCGGGAACGGCTTATGTAGGGTACCTTCTCGCACACATGTTTCAATTAGTAAGTCACCCAGCCCTGTGAAATCATATCTAAGTACTAGTAAGGTCACAATTCGGAAATTTTTTGCCAGTTGCAAAGGGATATTATATTTGTGAATAATTTCTAAATTTGACAACCTTTTCACTTTTTTGTCTAATTTTAGATAAGCGGATATTTGAAATCATCAAAAGTTAAACAAGTCATGGCGGATCTAGCCCTCTCTCAGGTCAGTAAGAATAAACATTATTTTTATACTAAATTATCCAAATAAAGAAAAAAACCACTTCAATAACAATAAATAAAAAATTTCAGGTATCCAGCAAGTGTGTGGAAAACTTGACCAAAAGTGAATATAGACGTCTGATGATTGGCGTACAGCTAGTCAAAGACCCTGGTATGATTATTTTTACCATTACTTTCTAAAAATATCTAAAACATATAACAATAAATAATAAAACACTGAACAGTTATTTGTAATCAATATAACTACATTCACGGGAAAGACGACAAAAGCTGACTCTGGTACTAGGGACGAAATATAAAGAATTCCTCTAGTACTATTCAACCTTACTGAAAGGGATGATACATCTCGCTATCAGTATCGGGTATTGACCCTAGCACTTCTTTATCACCGCACTGGAAGGGATGACACATCTCGCTACCAGAATCAATTCTTGAGCCTACGAACGGCTCGTGATGTCTGCTGGTTACATCATTCAGTAGGTAGCTGAGGGTTGAGCCACTGATTGGTGAACTGTGAGATGCGTGTCCAATAGGGTATCTAAGATTACCTCCGTTTGCAGATAAGGATGCCGTCTTAGTTGTATGCGAGAAAGTATTCGACCTTTTCAATTCGATACATCTCGTTACAGACATAAATATTAAAAGTTTTCTAAAATAAAGTATTGTTACAGTTATTCTGCTTCTGGATGAACCGACTTGGGACCTGGATCCATTAAACACTTATTTGGTTGTGTCCATTCTTTCAAATGCCGCCAAGAAGTATGGAGCTGCTATTATACTGACTATGGAGAAACCACGATCAGGTAACACTAATATTCTAACTACATAACTTTTAATAATTAATGGAAAGAATGCTCCCAATTATTACATTACTAGCGTAGGCCGGTGAAACATTATGGAATATTATAATGTTTTTCACCAGTGAAAGAAGACAGCAATAATTTCCGGCACGAAATTGACATTTTAGGCATTATAAAAGTGCTCATTAACCCAAAGATATATAAACAAAAGAAATATTTTCTGGTAATAAAATATTATATTACATATAGGTAAGTGCTTTTATCACTTGTCTGAATACTTTGACACACCAGTTGCAATTTTGAAAAAGACAATTAAAATAAACGAGTCTTAAATTTCAAAAGGAATCTGAGTTAATTGAATCAGGATTAAATCATAGACAATTGTTTTTTGTTTATTGTTTCTTCTTCACATTTTAGTTTTCTTTTAGTATGTTGATCTCTGTTTTTGAGTCCTGTTCCACATCAGTCTTCTTTTTTGGCTCATGTTTCGCATAATCTTTCATTGTACATCAACAGGAGAGAAAAAATAATAAATTTATTTGTGGTTTGGTGATGCCTTGCAAACTGGGTTGTGGAAAAATTCCAGACAAATTCTGAAGAGGTGAGGAGGTGCAACACGACTCAGTATCCAAAATACAAACAATATTATTTTAATCTACTGTCAGTCATTATTTCGTTTTTAATGAATTTATTCTTTCAGATGTGTTTCCATTCCTGGATAGGGTGGTTTATCTCTGCCTCGGAGATGTTGTCTATGCGGGACCAACGAGAACTCTCTTGGATTACTTTGGTAGCATCGGCTTCCCTTGTCCTCAACTGGAAAACCCACTGATGTATTATTGTAAGTTCTATGACAAAATTACTAGTAGTTCTGTAAACATCCAAAAAAGTATGTTTCTAATTTTCTCTTGTTCAATAAATACATATATTATACCAAAATTTACCATGAAATCAAATGATTTGTAAGTATGTACATTAAGGTGGTCCAAAAATTTTTTTTTTGTATTTTTCATTTAGCCACCCCGTGAATTTGTTACATGTATTCATAGTAATAACATAGTGAAATTTCAGCGAGATAGCTCAAGTAGAAAGGGGTGCTCAATCGAGTGTTGTTTTTGAATTTTTTGTGTAAAATGCTTAATTTTTACTTTTTGTTACAGGACAGTTTTGTGTGTTAAACTATTAAATAAATATTAAAATAAACTGCTGACGAGTTTTATAGACAAATTTGAACAGTTTTGATACTTATTTAGTAGACTGTGAAGTGAATCAGTGTAATAAAATATGTTCATCTACTCGAAAAAAATACGAATTTTTTCTATTTGGGGTTCGAGATATTGGGCCATTGATGAGGCTTTACCAACTTCCTACTCTTCCATTCAATCCAATATCTTCGACATGTTTTACTCCGTTATCACCACATATTAAATGAATCCAAAAATGTGAACGATTCCGCGTATATTCAAGAACTTATAGAATATGGAGTAAATCTAGTATTCCGACCGGACTACAAAATCACTCTATTGAAAAACTGAAGTTTCATAAGAACTGGCTGCTATTGAAGAAAAATAGAGGAAGAAATTCTGAAGCACAAAAAAATATAGCATTTGTTTACAAAAGATCTAGAAAAACTTTTTGGTATTTGCCCATGCAAGCGCTTTGAATTTGATAACTACAGGAACGGGGAAACAAATATCTGATGCTGTTTTTGACACAATGCAACAGTGGAATGTCACAAATGAAGTCCGGGCTATGAGTTTTGACACTACTGCTTCTAACACCGGTGCCAAAAGGGAGCTTGCACTCTTTTAAAAGAAAATACAGGACGTGATATTTTGTGACTTGCTTGTCGTCATCACGTATTTGAAATAATGCTTTCAAAAATTTATTACTCTGTTTCTGACTCATCAAGCTCTCCTCAAATCCCACATTTCAAAAGATTCAGCGATATTTGGGAAACATTACCGAAGGAGCACTACGATTGTCTCGACCTCGATAAGAACGAAAATACTGTTCGCTAAAAATACTCTTGAGAGTCTTACAACCGCTCTATCTGGAAAGAATCAAGTTCGTGATGATTACGAAGAGCTAATAGAGCTCACCATGAAACCACCTGCGATGATACATTGGCACGCTCCGAGTCCGATTCATCATGCTCGTTGGATGTCAAAATTGCTGTATGCTTTGAAGATTTTTCTCTTTCGAAATAATTTACAAGCATTTAAACTAATCAAGAGAGAAGAAAAACCAATTGTTCGATTGGTTAGTTTCGGTGTGCTCACCTACACCAAAGTTTGGATCAAAGCGCCTCTGGCAGCACATGTACTAGTAAATGACTTACTACTTTGGAAGAGCTTAAAATTGTACGAAGCCATTGATTCCGAAATCAGTATCAGGGGTGTATTAGAGCGTCACTTAAGGTATTTGTCAGATGAACTAGTTACATTTGCCTTGTTTTCTAACAAGCTGTCTGATGCTGAGAAACATACCGTTGTTCAAAAAATAAATACGGATGGCGGTAATCGTTCAGTGTGATGTGATTCTGCTAAGCTTGCCTTGGAGGTTACATTAGAAGCTTTTGCAACATAAATAACGTTGAAAACGCTCTTAGTTCTTGATGTCAAGGACTCTTTCTTGCAATTACCCCCTGAGACTTGGAATGACAATATTGATTGTCTTCAAGGCAAAAGCTGCGTCAAAAATTTGCGTATTGTTAATGATACAACGAAGAGAGGTGTTAAACTATTTGAAGATTACAACACGATACTCACTAAGAATGAGGAAGAAAAGCAATTTTTATTACACATCGTTCAACAAAACAGAAAAATCGTTTCTACTGAAACATCCAAAAAGGAGTTAACAAACACAGTTTTGAAAGATTGCGACTAATATTACGTTAATTATTGCTTTGTTACCAAATTTTGTTCACATTTAAATGCTTTGTATACTTGTTTAATTAAAATACTTGTAATATTAGTAAACCTTAAATTACGTGATTTACTTAAAATCCTGAACTCTTTGTCACAAACTTCTAACTCGATGAGCACCCCCTTGTATATAAGATAAGACGCTGAAATTTTTTACACATATTAGGAATTGTAGGTGTAACAAATCAAGGGGGTGGCTACACCTATATTTGAATTTATTTTTTTTACTATGTGGGCCTGGACCACCCTAATGTACATATGTATTAAATACCTACCTACTTTTTTATTTCAAATAAGCAATTATTATACAATTTGTCCAAATAAGGCCCTTATGGAGAAACCGAAACCAAACTAAAACTGGTTGGCAACTGCATCAGACATATCGCAAATTACTCAAAAACTGACAACAAAACGGTTGGACTAAGGCGCTCCGCCCACTGAGGCAACTGAAAACCAACTAAAACCGGCTGTTTTCTTTGTCTTGATTGGTCAAAAAGCTTGTTTAACCATAGATGAAGAACAATCAGCTGACAGCTCGCAACCTAGCAACGGCCGCCCAGGGTAATCAGCCGTGACAGTCGCAAGATGGTCGCAAGATGGTCACAAGTCACCGCTTGCGTTACCATTGACAACGGGGTTTTGTGTGATTGTGTAGTGTGCGGGCCATCACATTGTCATACAAAGACAGTTGGCAGTTGAGAGTTTTCAGTTGCCTGAGTGGGCGGAGGCGCTAAATGTCACCATTTCAATTAAAATTCTTTTTTCAAACTATCTTCAGGCTGGTAGGTACTATAATATTGATTATTCCGATTTGACAGCTCCGTAGTAGGAACCACGATCATGCGAACTCAGGCTGAATAAAAAAAGAGTGTCCAACACGACTAGAACCGGAACGTAACAATAACTTTGTCAAGCTCAGTCAATGTATTTGTCTGCATATTTTGTGAATATGTAGTTGAAATTTTTAGACCAACTATAGAACTAGCACAGCTATTTGTAGAAGTTTAAAATATAATAATTTATAACTTTTTCAGTATGCTTATCCACCGTGGACCGGAGATCACGCGAAAGGTTCATAGAATCAAACCACCAAATAGCAGCTCTAGTGGAGAAATTCAAAATTGAAGGCCACGCCATCATGCAGAGCGGAGGGAATGACCCACACAGAATTATTAACCCTAACAAAATGCAACTGGCTTACGGGAAACCAAGCGAACTAAAAGTCGTGTGGCTTCTATACGTGTGAGTGTTCTGTAACGTAAAATAATTTAATGCATGATTAATTACCTACCACTGTTTTTAAAATGAAACTTATAAGATATTATGTTCTATTAACAGTATGTTATTTAAATTTATTTTATATTAATTTTACAGGAGGATGCTGGCGTCAATATTTAGCTTCAAGGTTGCGGGGATAAAACAATTAGTTTTGAGATTACTATCATTGCCAGCATACTTCTTTATTCTCTGGCTGTTCTATAATGATATGGAGGTAATTATTTTTTAATTGTATGTGCACTCAAATCAACTAGGGGCTCAATAGCTTGGTACACGTGGGCTGCACAACCCACGTGAGCTGCACCCAACTAGCAAATAAATAATTAAGCAGACAAAAGGGTAAAATAAAGTGTTATGATATCAATTGACTATATTGGACAAAAGGGTAAAATAAAGTGTTATGATATCAATTGACTATATTGGACAAAAGGGTAAAATAAAGTGTTATGATATCAATTGACTATATTGGACAAAAGGGTAAAATAAAGTGTTATGATATCAATTGACTATATTGGACAAAAGGGTAAAATAAAGTGTTATGATATCAATTGACTATATTGGACAAAAGGGTAAAATAAAGTGTTATGATATCAATTGACTATAATAGTGTATTTGGATATTCCCATGTTCAAGCATTTATTAACTTGCTAGGTGGGAGTGGCTCAATTGTGTTGTGCGGCCGACGTGCTAAGTTGTTGGTTTTATGTATATTTGTTAATAAAATATTGTATATTTCAGAATTTACAAAGGACATTCATATCTAGAGGTGGACTCCTCTTCAACTGCATGGTTGGCGTTTATTTTATCAGTATTGTGAACACAGTGCTAACATGTGAGTTCCTAACATATAATCATTAATGTTTATACAAAACTTAACTTTATTACCAGTCAGGGGCTAAGTTAGCATCACATATTCCCTAAGAGAATGGATATTAGAGAGACGGCATGTGAAGTGTGCCCGCGCGTTCCAAGTGTGCCTTTTCGAGAATTTTATCCAAACGACTGACATTGGCTACTGGTTTTTGGCCGTTTATTACATTCCGACATTTTTACGACAGCAGCCATTTTACATGGTGACAGCCAATGTCAGCCGTGTTGGTAGAATTCTCGAAAAGGCACACTTGGAGCGCGCGGGCACACTTCACATGCCGTCTCTCTAATATCCATACTCTTAGCATATTCCCTATTACTCAACTGGCTAAGTCCTCCATCATTGACACAAGCAATTTTTTCCACTAACTTTGATGGTAGTAGGAGATTTTCAAATATATATTGTCACGTTATTTGTAACCCGGAAAAGTTTTATTAAAAAAGAAATATTCTGCAGAAGTAAAAATCTCTTGAGCTTGCAATTACTTTTCCATAATGAGCTATGGAACAATGAACTAACCATTTAACTGTCGAATATTAAGACAAGACGCCGTATTGCTTATCCATATTTAAAAAAATTAATGAATCAAGATAAATAATAAAATCAAGAGTGACGAAACTCAGTACAGCAGGTTAGTAAAGAAGAAAAAAATTAATAAGTATAATATTATTGCTTTCAGATATCCCGTATCGAACCAGATATTATCAAGAAGCTCAGGAAGGGGTGTATAGCGGAGCATCTTTGCTCCTCTCTTGCAACCTTGTCTCTCTTCCTTTCTCATTCCTATCTGTCCTAGCAGCCACCGCTATTATCTATCCGTGAGTATTGATTTAAGTACTATAATATGTACATTCATAATGTCTCTAGTGTTAAACTGTCCTAAATGACAAACAGTAAATTATTCAGGAGCATATTTTCTGATTTTGTTCACCTAAAAGGGTGACTAGAGGGAGACATTACTTAGTAATTAAAAATTGTTTTATTTTAATGTGTTGTTTTATATGCCAATATACATATATTTGTATGTTTATTTTTATCAGTATTTTTTAAAAAAGTGGCATTTAGGACTGCTTACTGACTTAGGCTGATCACGGAAACCATCATTCTTACGCCCTTCGTTCACGCAGCTACTTAAAAGTTACTAAATCGCCACTACCCGCTACCTGTCATACTATTTTGCTAGTGTAGCGCCTAGCGGCGTTTACAAACACTAATAATAGAATGGAAGGTACACACGAGCGGCGATCGTGTCGCTTGAAAGTAGCTCCATGGAAGAACGGCTTTAGTGTAAAACAATGCTAACCAACATTCTAAGGTTTGGGATTGTTTTACATGTGCAATTTTAACAATAACTTAAAAAAAGGCACCTATGTATAATCGAACAAGAACCCAATTGTGAATTTAAAACTACTTATACTGAATATCAAATAGTATAGCTTTACACTAAAAAAACAATGTAGAAATATTCAAATTTATGTGAACATAAAACTGTGCTAATTGCTTAGCACAGTTTTTTAGACTTACAATATTACTTGGTAGATTTTCACAGTAGATAGACAATTTTAGACATTTATTCAAAATGTATTTGAGACAGTTCAACAACACGCTCCATAGTTTTTTTAACATGCCCACCTTCAATTCAAAAGAGCATCTTGGTTTTGCAGTGACAAGCCTTCCAAGCAACAATCTCACTATTAAATAAACACACATTGCATTTTCAGATTACTGGGTGAGATCTCGGAGATAGAAGACTTTGTGTTTGTAGCGTTGGGCCTGTGGGCATGTTATATATTCGCTGAACAGCAGACCATGGCTATCCTAATGGTGGTGAAGTGTCCCCTATCTGCTGCCACTATGAGTGTTTACATAACCTGTGTTTATATCATGCTCGGAAGCGGGTTCTTGAGGTAACTACTTATTGCTTATACAATTTATGATATGTATTATCAACGTGAAAAGGCAGCAAGGAATAACCCACAAATTAAACAAACAAAAAACCCTACGAATTATACATCTCTATAATATAAATGTGATATTTTGTCATGCTTTTTCACCGAAAACAACTGTACTTTTCCAAAAAGAAATCAAATTTGTACAACAATTTTAAATGATTTTATTTTCAGGTCTTATCGTGGACTAGAGGACTGGTTGTATTATCTGAGTTATGCTACGCAGACAAGATACGCTTCATCTTTCCTCTACAGGAAGGTCTTCAGCCAAAGCATCTACAATGGTTTACCTTTCAGCAAAACCCAGAACTGTTCGGATATGAACAACCTCATACAGACGTCAGCCTCCCTGTATGATCCCAAACAGCCAGTAATAACAAGCTGTCAGTTCAGAACGGGAAAGGCCTATCTGATAGAGAGATTTAGCTATCAGTACTCCGCAGTAGATTTGTATTCTATGGGAGAGTTCAATTTAGAGTTTAATCTCGGAATTGCGTTTGCTTTTGCAGTGGGAAGCATTGTTGTAAATAAGCTGTTTTATTTGATGCCCCTTCCATCATTTATCAAAGGGAAATTCAGGGAGTAATATGTTTTCCCCCAGCAGGCTACGAAAACAGGCTGTCGGGGGGACAGAAAATATAGTACACACAGAAATATAATATTTAAATATTTAGTCTAGTCTAGTATATTATTCAATGTAAGTTTGATATATCGGAAATAGCAAGTGATGTAGACCCTTGGTGTTTTATGAGTGAAATTCATTTTATCAGCTTGCAAACATAATATGATTCATTGAGTTGCAAAAACCGCTCTGTAATTTTTCATAAATCTGGAGATAGTCACGAAAAACTGTTTGGAACACATTGAATATACATTTTAGGCCCTTCATACGCAGATATGCCTACAAGCTACGTGACTGTGATATAACCACAAGTCTTTTACTGAACTTGATCATTTTATCACGTCCATCGTGGAGTTAATACAATGTTAAGTGGAAAATACTCTCGGTCCAGAGTGGAAAATACTCTCAGTATCGCTCTGGTGTAAGACCACCATTCAGAATTGAAACATTGCTTGAAATGGCTTTAGCCGTATTTGGTGACCATATTGAATAGCCAGATACTTCCCCGTCTCTTTCCACTCCCCACTATCTTCAGCCTCACAAAATACCCCAATTGGGAATGCCATAGTCTCACTTGTTCCAGGCGGGAGAAGTTGGGACTCTTGTGCAATATTCACATTAAAAAAAAAAAGTGACCAGCGATGAAGATAAAATACATGGTTCTTCTTTATATTGAAGAAGTGAATGTATCAAAACCAGCAGCAATCTCCAGAGCAGGTTTTGCATCTTCACAACTCATATATGGTTAATTTCATTTTAAATGTTAGGATATGAAAAAAATCAATTAAACTTTCAAACCAATTTCAATATTATGCTTAGTATTTTGCCACGAAGGCATATTTTTGCTGCAACTAATGATTCATACTAGTAGTTTTGTGAACAGTAGACTTTGCAGAATGTTGATTACATCAACTTGACAGCTTGCAATAGTCGCAACGGTCATGTGCTCTGGCGGATTAAAAAGGTACTATCAAAAACCGCCACCATCTTGACAGGATTGACCGGACACGGAACAGACAAACAAATTTACATTACAAATTATTGGAATGTTTTGAATGTCCTAAAAAAGACACAATTTTTACAAAAGAAACAAAACTCAAGCTTCTTTTATGTTTGTAAGTGAAGGTATAAAAACTATAAATTTTGTGAAATTACAACAATAAAGATAAAAATAAATACAAATAATTATATACAAGAAATGGTTTTGTTTATGAAGAAATGAAAGGTGAAAAACATTTTGAGGTTAGGTAAGTCAAGATAACTGGTATTCTCCGTTGGCAGGGTAGGCCGTATAGATCACAGTCTCGTTCTGTTGCTGCTCTTCAGACATCATCTGGGCTTGTCCGTCTGTAAAATAAATCATTACACAAGTCAAGACGCAATTTGGAAATATTCAACTTTATGCAAAATGCCACTATCTACAAATGATTTATGTCTGCGGAGCTACATGTGTGCGCACAGTCTTTACAGGTGATATTTTCATACTAAATACGTGTACTGCAAACATGCAACTAATATGACATGTCTTTCAATTTCAACGAATCATAAAGAAGAAAAGCAGCATTTCAAATAATATACATACAGGGTCTTAAGGTACATACTTGACTTACATTAACCAGTGATTCCTGACTTTATTGGAGTAAAAAATGTAAATAAAATTTTGGTCTCCGGGTCTCCGGTGATATTTTTTTTATTTTTCTACAAAGACATAAAAATAGTACTTGTTGAACAGTTGGGGGCAGGGCTAGTGGTGGGGCGGTTACTCAGCTGAGTGACCAGTGACGTCATGCGGAAGAATTTTTTTTTGTTTGATTTAGAAGAAAAAAAATGTTATCAAAAAGTCACCGGAGACAAAAAATTCATTTACATTTTTTACTCCAAATAATGTCAGGAATCACTGGTTAAAGTAGGTAAGTACATACCTTAACACCCTGTATATGTACCTACACATATATTTTTTACATTAACTCCACACAGGAGGCTCTGAGGAAAATAATTTCCCTTTGTATTTTATAATAATATTTTTCCCTTAACCGCTTGGACACATAAGCTTGTTTTCACGATAATTTAACGTAGGTAGACATAGGAATGACGTATGTCCCGTACCTGAGTTATTAACCGCCCTATGCCTATGAACTTATATGATATGCACACTTTGATTGAACCATTCTGCGCTATCCCGTATCACATATACCCCTTTTCACTACGCACTCCCGTATCACATAAGCACTTTATTTTTATTTTTTAAAAACTTTTATTCATAAACCTATTGTAAATGCATATATTTTGACAAAATATTATCAGGTATATTCCACCATGTGTTATAATTTTAGTATTGCCATTTGAAGAACAGTGGCGCCCTCCTATGTTTTCTACTCTATTTTGACAGACTATATGAGTATTTTGCGGAAATAACCTGAAGGTAGGGCGGTTAATATCATCTTTGGGTATGCTGTGTGGGGGTCATTTTGTGGAGTGGAAGGACTGAACATGGGTCTTGGAGATACCCGTGTTGTAGGAGGGAGGAAACACAGAAGCCAGCAAATCATAGAAACAAGATAAATTTCAACCATGTACAAATGTTGGGTGCGCATTTGGCGTGCATCCTGACAATGAACCGGTGCCAAAGGGGTCAATGACGCTAGTTGTTCAGAGCATCTCCCATTGAAAAACCGGTAGAATAAGGACAGCATTCTCACCTGATACCTGTGCTCTAAAGATTTCAATCCGTTTATTAAGATAGGGGAATGTTTATGCACAGAGTCAAGGGGTTTTTTCTTCAAGTATTTTGGGGCACCAGACTAGAGGTCGCTACCAAATTCAACAGGGGGGCGCATTTGTCATTTAAAAAGGGTCAGCAGTTGTGTACTATTACGCCCATCATTCACGTAGCTACTTACAAGCGACGCTACCGCTACCTGTCATACTAATTTGCTAGTGCAGCGCCTAACGAGGTTTTCAAACACTAATAATAGTATGGAAAATACAGACAAGTGGCGATTGCGTCGCTTGAATGATAGCTCCATGGAAGAACGGCATTAAAGTATCTGCGATAATATTGTGACAAAATGCAGAAAAACAGACTTACTTTTGTATGCTTCCTCAGAAATTTCTTCATATATAATGGTATTTGATAGATGCTTCTCCAATCTGGCTGTAGCCTGTAATTAAATAAACATTCACTGCAGGAAACCAACATAAAAAACCTTTGTTTTAACCTCTCGTAGGCCGCAGTCCCCCCGGCGGGTCCGGATGTTTGAAGCGATTTGCCCCTTATGTATAAAGAAATTGTATGAAGAACAAGGTCAGAATCGCTTGGGCCATTCTCGTTCTTGACATTACAAATTACTGGATAGCATTTAGCCGAATAATTCATATTAATTGCTAAAGACAAGCCGGGCACCAAAGATGGCGGACAAAATGGCTGCAGCTTGATAATATGATAGCTGTCACATTCGAAGTCTATATTTATTCATTGTTTTTTATATAAATCCATTGTGGAAAGCATAGATTTGAGTGATTATTAGGAAGTTCGTTTTATCTACATTATTTTTGTAATATATGATGTAATTTTTGTAATATATCACAAAAGAAATGTTATAAAAATTGAATTCGTAAGAAAGGTGAGAACTGTCAAATATTTTACGTCGTATTGAAAAAATATTTTTTTTTATGCTGGCCTTCAACAAGTTAATACTGGCACTGTCTGAAATATATTCTGTATCTACACTAGAAAAATATAAAAAAGAACTAAGTGGGGAGGCCTCCCTGGTCCAGATCTCTATGGTTAAGATCCTCAAATACAAATCCACAAGCTGCGGGTTCGTAAATGCGCGCAAATAAATAAAAATTAATTTGTGTTATTTCACAATTAAACTGATTTTTAAATAATATAATATGTACATAGACATATGAATATGTATAGACCTGCCCTAAGTGATAAAAGCGTATTATTTCCCCCTCCTTAATTCTGGGTTCCATGGAACCGGCCCGGCTGGCGTATAGGTACGCGTGAATCTAGAAAATGTGACGTCATCATTCTTGTGCGGACTAGCGTCGAGCTCTTATCGGTACATTTTACGAAATAACACGGCAAAAATGGTAACTTGTGCTATTAAAACATGTAAAAATAGAAGTGAAAAAGAGTATAAACCCAATTGTCGTATTACCTTCTATATGCAGGCATTATTTGTCATTATTTTAAGCTTATTCTTATCATATAATATGATCAGTTTTAGACATGAACCGAAATTCCCGGTCCCGTCGTGTGCACGTTGCAGTTTACTGTGATAAGTAAATTATGAAACATTTGTAAAAGTGTCTTAACTAAACACGGTAACGAAATATTCGACTCTCAAAACAAGCGAACCTTTCTTCATTTTATATGGATTACACAAGTTTGTTCAAACCGGGCGAACAATTCGCGCTCCCATGTAAAAAGGTCTATTCATTCAAAAGCAGATTTTACTTTTAAGAGCTAAATGGTGATATTATAATGCGTGATGCCTATATACTGTCATATTGAAGGATTAACGAATCACATATCGTTACCGTCAACTCATCCCTCTCCGCCCCGCTACAGATGGTTATTACCCCTCTCCCTGATTCTCAAGTCTATGAATAATATGTCTGTGAATATGTACATTATTTATAGAATTTTTGGAGCATGTTCCAAAGTGGTAGATATATTCAGTATCGCTGTGGTGAAAGACCACCATTCAAAAGGAGAGTTGCTTGAAATGAATGACAATGACAATCTTTAGGTGACCAGATCTAAATACCCAAGTATGTACTTCTTCCAATCCTTCCTTTTCCCAGTCTCCTTCCACTGCTTTAAAACTTTGATATATGTAATGCATTAAATTGAATTAGTTCTCTGATTGTTTACTTACATTAATAGCCATTTCTCTATATTTCTGCAGGTATAATTTGAGGGGTTCCACATAGTTGTCAAAACCAAGTGTTGTCATGGCAAACAAAATATCTTCTCCGTTAATTGTTTTTCTTTTCTCCACATGGCATCGGTCACTCGCCTCACTCGTGATGAAGGAGATAAACTCCGAGACACATTCCTGTACGCACTCTCGCGCATCTTTAGCAATCTGCAACATAGATCAGAGATATTATAATATGTAAAACTATCAAATTATGCAACAAAATATCTAAATAACACAATGAAAATCAAATAGGTATATGAATTGTGACTGAACATTAAACCTAAAAATATCTAATTATAATTGGCACTGCAGCCTGCTTGCGAAACTGACAAAACACTCTACATTGTTTTATCTTATCCCACTGCATATATTGTGACTTAGGCAACGGCAACCCATTGCCAAAATTTGTGAAAATAACATAATAATATTAGGTAATATGAGTGCATATCCAATCAATTCTAATGCCAGGTGTTTTTTTGAAAGGTTCAGAGGTTAAATGAAATAAAACAGGTGGAAATCGTGGTAACGGCTTGGTATTGGCTTATTGTATAATTTGAAGCCATTAGTGTTTAAATATGACTTGGAGCAAACGGGCGGCTGACTCGATTAAAGCGCAATCTGGAAGTCCAATTTTCGAGCGGCAGTATATTGACAATAATGCAGCGAATGTTGGCTTCCAAGTCGTCTGTAGTCTCTGCTTTATTTTCTTTTCCACCTTAATGCCAATTGCAATTGGGGCATGAAAAAGAGGCTTCAAGCTTTGATTTGGCATACGTCTATTCATTTTGAAATGGCAAATCAGAGTTTTCTCCAGGAGGAAAATGCCAATCTCCGATAAGAAGTTGATCCTCTCCGAGACTCTAAAGACGAGATGGTGCAGCGCAGCAGAATGCGCTACATAGACATTCCCGAAGTGAAAGGAGAAAATTTGTTAAATAAATGGAGAGAATGGGATCTATTATCAACGTGCCGCTACCGAGGAGCTGTGTGGTGTCGGTGAAACGCATCGCTCGCCGCCTTCTAACCGTCCATCTCTCGACAAAGAGTTTCCGCGATTATGTCATCGCTGTGGTAAGGACTCTCCGTGGCTCACTCAACGAACTTACTCCAACATAATTGAAAATACTTTTTAAATTATCTGTCCAACAAAACCAATACCATGGCCTTTACAGCAATTTGTATGTGTTTTATTTAACCCATTCCGTCCGAGTTGCCATATTTTAAGGTGGCTATTTTCAAAGGCTTTCCCTCCACACTGAAAGCATGTTTACTTACGTAAAAAGTAGTATGCATTGACATCTTAACGTTTTTTTTAGTAGAGTAAAATCATATATCAATAAACCAGGCAAGTTAGCACCAAAATTAATTCAGTTGCTGTGGTCAGTTTCAGTCAAAATAATTTCTAATGGGATGGGTTAATTTTAAAGTTCTACACCAAAAAAAAAAAACATCCTTTACATACTAGCCAAGAAGCATTATCTCCGATTTGAAAGGGAATAATCTATTATTTGTTATACCATTGTTGATATAAGCTAAAAAAATAAAGAAAGAAAGAATACTGTAGATAATAATCTTTACCTTTCCATTTTCTGGAATAGCCCTCTTCATGATCTTAGCCACATTAGCAATGGGAAGAAACCTGTCTTGCTCTCTCAATGGCAAGTTTTTGCTGTACTGATCATTACTGGAGTCGTCAGACTGTTCTCCGGTTTCTAAAATTATTCAAACTCATTAAAATATACATCAATACGCCTTAAATCTATACTTTTAAATTGTAAAAGGCACAATGCCACAATGAAATAAAAACAAATTATTTTCAATAGAATGATTCTAAATTGCGAGCTATTAGAAAAGTTTTAGAAAAAAAGGAAAGCACAATAAATTGGCATTAGGTGAAATAACTTACCCAGTAAATCATCTGTAGTTACCATGTACGGCTGATCATCAGTCAGGAACCCGTGGGATAGTTCATCTCCGCTTTCGCTGTTCTCCATTTTATTTCATAAACAGACCACAAATAATTACTGAAGGAAAATTATTATAGGAAATAAACCTGCAATAAAGCGTTTAAATATATATTTCGGGACGTGAAAATTACTATTGGAAGCGATGCAAACTCAGCCTTCGCCCATAATTCAGAAGTGAACACTTTACACAAATGAGAAACAATTCTGACTAGATTTATATTCCGTATAACCGTACAATAAACTTTGTATAGTTCATAATGCCAATGAAAACTAGTAAAAAAAAAATGTGTGGGTTCAATAACGCTTGTACACAAAAACAAAAAACCTCACATAAATCAGGAATTGCACTAATTTACGAGAAGGATAATTGAATGGATAATTAATATTGTAAAGTCGTACCTTTTATTATAAATAACAATAATCTAAAAACCGTGTATTATTGCAGCAACAATGAACCAAACGTCAAACATTTGTAATTTGTGTGCTTTGGTGTGCTTATAGAAATAATGCAATGTCCCAAAAAAAATATTTTTGGGGTAAAAAAATCTTCTTTTACCATGTTTTGAACGATATGTTACGATTTTTCGTACGGTTTTTATTGAAAATTTAAAGAAGATAACAACGGTACCCAATTGTACTATCTAAATGCCTTATCATATACTACCATTTTACAATTTTCCCTTAAATAAAAAGGAAAAATATATAAAATTAAAATGAAATAATGTTTTGTTTTTTTAAGTTCAATTTGTGGAACTCCATTTAAAATTAAATAATAAAAACATAAATAACTTCTTAAACACTATCAGATGTGGGAGAAGAAATTCTCCCACAACTCTAATATTTTATTTTTCTACATTTTACAGTAGTTAGTGTAGGTACGTAATTAAAGCTACTTTTTATAATATTAATTTCATTGCATTGATGTATTCATATAATTTATTGACAAAGATAATAAGTAGTTAAGGATGCATTGTAAACATGTGTAAATTACATTCCTGAATAATTTTGGCTGCTAAAAATTCGTACCTACTCAAAAGTACATGTTTTAGTGGTTGGTAAAAAATCAAATCTTGTTCGACATGGTGTTATCAAAAACCTAAGGGGATATATAAACGACTCAAAAATACCAGGAAAACAAGGTAAAAACCATGCTACTTGCAACACTTGCCTATTTCATAGATATTGGCATAAATAAACCATAGATATATCAGTATGAAAGAAGTTCACCTACCTAGGCTTCATCGATTATTTATGTTCGTGTGTTTTTGTTGTTTATGGTCCAAACGTAGTGTAAAGTGCATTCGCTCACGGGCAACTGAAAAAAACAGTTTGCAACTCAAATCGCTATCCTGTGTATTTCGATGTAATGGCCCGCACACAACACAACTTCCCAAAAACCCGTTGTCAACGGCAATGCAAACAGTCAGGCGATCCGCTCACCGGAGAAACTGAAACCAAACTAAAACTGGTTGGTTGATATGGTTTCCAACAAAACTTCTGTGACGGCGCTACTCAATTTTACGATTTCAGTATTATCTGAACTTGTTAAAGCATGGACGAAGAACAATCAGCTGTCGTCGTAGCAACTAGCATGGCAAATTTCGAGTCACTGCTTGCGTTTCCATTGACAACGGGCTTTTGAGAAGTTGTGTAGTGTGCGGACATTGACATATATACACAGGATAGCGAGTTTAGTTGCAAACTGTTTTTTTTTCAGTTGCCTCGTGAGCGGACCACCTCACTCGCAACTATCCGTGCTAGTTATCGCGGCCGGCCGTTGACAGTTTGTTAAGTTTCGCCAGCGCCAATATGATAGCGACGGATGACTGATTTGATAGCTGAATTGTTCCTCGTCTATGGTTAAACAAGCTGAGATATTGACTGAAATCGTAAAATTGAGTAGCGCCGTGATAGAAGTTTGGTTGGGAAACATAGTAACCCGCCAGTTGTAGTTTGGTTGCAGTTTCTCCATGAGCGACGGGCCTTATGATGTCTAAAAACAGCTGTTTTATATAGATATTTACATTTTTATCTGTGGTTTTGACAACCATAGAACATTTTCGTCCATTCAATGGCGTTTCGTTGTCTTGTTGTACATTTTTGGCGGATTTGCGCATTAGTACACTTATTTTTTTAAATTAAAGTAGTGTTGCAAAATATTCTTTAATTTTTGCATATTACCTAGATTAAAAAGCATAATACAACATGGGTGTTCCCAAATTCTTTCGTTACATCAGCGAGCGGTATCCCTGCTTGAGCGAGTTGATAAAGGCAGATCAGGTAAGGCAGATTTATTTGCACAAAAATATACTGACCAAATAGTTTTAAGTGAATGGTTTATTTTTCAGATAAAGTTTGCGTATTTCTGTCTTTACAAAAACACTTAACGATATCATAACCTGATAAAATAATTGTTGTACTAAGATACAACATATATTATTATTGCACAAGCTTGCACAATGTTTTTGATAGCGTTGTAGATAAGTTTTTTCACAATTTATGATCCACAATTATCAATACTTCTCAACAAATAGTTTGTCACCAAAATTATGACAGTGGGTAAGTTATGGAAAATGGGAAGCCCCATTCAAATGTTTGTGTCTGAATGCAGTACAAAAATATTAAAATAAAGTATATAAAATTATACTAATATATGGTTATATAAGTAGAGGTACTATTGCATACGAATATCTCGTCGAAATGTGTTCCACCATTAGATCGTTATATTTAGTGCGGGTAGACCGTATTTTGTAGTTTTCCGTCGTTCGGCGTTAGAGCATTGTGAGCATTGAAAGCCAAATCGAACTAATTAGACATTCAAAAGTGGAACCTATTTTTTCTCTTCATGTGTCATCTAAATACAATACTTCAGTTAAGGCGGAATTAGACGCTTCACTTGGGTGAACGTTTACTCGAGAGAGTGTTCCATCTTAATTTCATTCCGTGTTCAGATGGCATTATAGAAATAAATATTCACTCCTTTCATACTTCGCCTACTGGTTAATATGGAATATTTTTTATTCAAACGGTTAGATTTAGCTTTATTATTACGAAAAATTAGTTTTTACGTCGGGGGAGATGAAAAAACATTTTAATTTTGTTTAAATTAATTCACTTACGCGGTATGAAATCTTCTCCATATTTGGCCATATTCTATTTAAAATTTCATAGACAACACACACATTTTCCATGGTACCAATGCTAAAATATTAATAAAAATTGCCATACCGCAAAAATCGAGGCTAGAAAATTTTGAAACTACCACGAAATCTGGGCTTGTTAGGTAAACACTAATTTACCGGAGTTTTGGAAATAAAATGAAGTAAAAAAACATGTTTTTAATTTCAGTAAATATTTTTTATAAATTTTATTCACTTTTATATCACAAACCATGTTACACAAACCTAGCTTAGCCGCTAAACTACTTGAAAACTGGGATGTTTTTCTTTCCTTGACGCGAGCATGTGCTACGAAGGAGGCACTTTCTTTTGTATCACAAACCATGTTACACAAACCTAGCGTAGACGCTAAACTACTTGAAAACTGGAATGTTTTTCTTGCCTTGATGCGAGCAGGCGCTACGAAGGGGGCACTTTCTTTTGAATCACAAACCATGTTACACAAACCTAGCGTAGCCGCTAAACTACTTGAAAAATCGAAATCTCGGTTAGGTTATCAGTGTTTAATTTTAAAATTAAATTGTATGAATGAGCTCACCCAGAAAGTAGGTAGGTTCTGTACCTACACTCGTTGACAAGAATTTATTTTATAAGGTTGGTACTATCGGCATATGTCATATTTGATTGTGTTTGATGGTCTATTGATTAAAAAAGGAACGCTCCGTATTATCATACATTAAAAAGGAGAATTTTTTGTTTGTTTAAAAATATCAATACCTTGAGGAAATTAAGGTTTGTGTTCTTTTCAGGTTTCAGATTTTGACAATCTGTATCTTGACATGAATGGCATCATTCACATGTGTTCACATCCCGATGATAACAATCCACACTTCCGCATCACCGAGGAGAAGATATTTGCGGAGATCTTCCACTACATCGCCTACCTCTTTCAACTCATTGGCCCCAAGAAGGTCTTCTTCATGGCTGTCGATGGAGTGGCTCCCAGGGCCAAGATGAACCAGCAGAGGGGAAGGAGGTTCATATTCCTATATTCTCTACATTTCGTTAATACACATTACCTTGTGACGCATTCATTCTTACTTTTACCATTATCAAATCGATAAGCATACAATTGTGATTACGATTAAGAAATCAATAAACAAACAATTCTTTAATGATTTTATATTGAGAGGTGGATTATGTATTGGTATTTTATACTTATACAATTGTTTTGTTTATAAAAAAAAAATTAAATACCATATAATAAAATCTTAAGCTGTATCGTAGATAGTTTGAAATATAAATATTAATCAGATAAATTAATGTCAAATGTATATATTTTTTAAAATTTGTATCATTGTCATTGTTGATAAAATGCTTTCATACTTGTTTTAAGTTAGGAAAATATTTGGAAATAATTAATTAACATTTCTGATGTTAATAGGATAACGGTTGTATGTGGCACTTTTTATGTGATTAATACATTTTCTGTGAAAAGGGGAATTCTAAGGGCACGGCTTATTCGCTCACATATGTGTATCTGTGACGAAGCAGTTAAAAATATTTAAATTAGTGTAGGTTAGGTTGGGTGGACCAGTTTAAGGACCTCGCATATCTGTTCTCAAATCAGCCTTTCTCTTCTTGAGCCTTCTGGCATCCATCAGGACTACATCCAGCCTCCCTCAAACTCTCATCAGACCATTACGTCTGTTGGTGACCTCTGCCCTTATTTCCCAACCAGTATAGTCACACATTGTGGTAATGTCGACAACCAATCAAAATTTCAGTTTAAATTATTATTGGAATGTAATATTGTCAAGCTTCTGACGTCAATAATTTATTTGGCTTATATATGTGTTGTTTGGTTAGATTCCGGACGGCCAAGGACATGCAGCAGCAAGAGGAAAAGGCGCGGGCGGCCGGAGAGAAGTTGCCCGAGGGGAAGAGGTTCGACAGCAACTGCATCACGCCAGGGACTGTGTTCATGGCGCGCCTGCAGGAACAGCTGCGCTACTTTGTCAAGCAGAAGATATCCACTGACAGCGCCTGGGCCAAGTGCCGAGTGGTGCTATCTGGACATGAGGTACAACAAACACTTCTGGAAGAGTGCCAGCAAAAAATATTTTTCCCACTACCGGTTTCGTCCTACTACGGACATTTTCAGACTGGTAGTTGAAATTCTTATGCTACGGAATTTATACAAACTTAGGCAGGGGTACACAACATTGTCGCTACATGATGTCGCTACAGTCTGAAAATATCCGTAGTAGGATGAAACCGGTCCTGGTGAAAATAAACAAGTGGAACAAAGTGAAAAAATTGTTTAATTTCATATCTAATACAATGGAATTCCACCACGAATTAACAGTTAAAAACTAGACTCGTAACCAAAATTTTAATATTTTATAATGTACAAGGGCTGTCCGTAAAATAAGGTCTCCAAGGTGCTGCGGTCGCGAGGAAGAATGTTACGTGCGATTCCTCACCACTGGCGTGTAGCCTGGTTCCCCATGCCAAATCCCCACAACGCTGCACTCTCTGCGACGCTTAGTCTCAGCATGGCAGCCGCTCGCGATGGAGCTTCCACTTAACGCACCCGCCAGGAGTGAATTAAACTCTCTAATTCGTTTCGAATGACGCCACTGACTTGATTGTTCCTTTGTATCAGGTATCGTATAGTGTGACCAGGTCTCATCAGGGCTCATGTCACATAGCTCCCGAACCGTCACCTGTCGATCTGCAAGCATAGCTTTTTCCACTCTGGCAATGGTTTTATCTGAAATCGATGGCCTTCCGGCATGCTTTTTGTCCGTTTTTAAATTCTCGGCACCATTTCCGTTTTCTGTACACTACACGTAGCTGAGAATAAATGTCTACCGGGGTTTTGTTCTTTGCACACAAAATATGAATTACGGAGCGCAATTCACACCTGGCGGGTGCGGCGAGTGGAAGCTCTAACGCGAACGGTTGCCACACCGAGACTAAGCGTCGCAGAGAGTGCAACTAGGTGGGTATTTGGCACGGGAGAACCAGGCTACACGCCAGTGTTGCCAGATCGGGACAGCCCTCGTACAATCTAATTTTGTAAAGATATTAAAAAGAAGGGTTTGAAACAAAGACTTTATTGTTGGTAAAAATAACATAAACAGCTATGTATCACAAAATTTAACAATACTCGCGAGAAGGGCGACACGGCGCGCTAACTCCGGAATTACGAGAAATAAAGATTATTCCACCAGGTACTCTCCAACCTTTACTGATCTGGACGACACATCTCTTGATCAGTTTAAGTCTCTCGATCAAGGCTGTGCGACCGTTTATATAGGGCCGCCCGTGGTACTTTATTCAGTAGGTAGCGCGGAGGCGGGCCAGTGTTTGGGGATCTGTGGTTTGCGTAGCCAATGGTGCATCTACGTTTGACCCGTGTTCGTAGACAAGGATGCCGTGCTAGGTGTGAGCGAGAAAGTATTCGAGCCCGCACGGTGTATGTCGTTACAATTTGTATTTAAAAAAATTAACATTAAAGATTTATGCATCATCTTCCTCTTACAAATTGGTCTTTAATTTATGTTATGTTAAGGCTAGAAATAATGCGACACGTACGTCGGTCGCGAACGGATATGTAAGGGAATGAATGAATGAATGAATATATATAACATAGGACAACACTGACGGTCAGGGACCATCGGTCCAACTTGTCAGCATTTCGCACATCGGTCAACCGATGAGCTCACTATATGTTTATTTGCTATGATTTGTTCTCTAATTCCAAATTATTTTGTTATTATTTCAGACTCCAGGAGAAGGGGAGCATAAAATCATGGAGTACATTCGCTACCTGAAGGCCCAGCCCGACCACGACCCCAACACAAGGCATTGTCTGTACGGGCTGGACGCGGATCTCATCATGCTGGGGCTCTGCTCACACGAACCTAACTTTTCGCTGCTCAG
This sequence comes from Limnephilus auricula, assembly GCA_951813805.1. Taxonomy (NCBI): domain Eukaryota; kingdom Metazoa; phylum Arthropoda; class Insecta; order Trichoptera; family Limnephilidae; genus Limnephilus; species Limnephilus auricula. The sequence continues at coordinate 16,312,220 of OX638388.1, read as the reverse complement.
AGAAGAGGTAATCGTTGTCAACTAAACTAACTAACGGAGGGGCCAGTCTGATTAGGGTATTTATTATCAGGGGATCGTGGAAAAGTCAGACTATGTTTTTAAATCAAAATCTAGCTTCTTGAATGAAGTACAATATAGCTAGTATATTGAGGTATTTTAAAAGAACTGAATTTTAACCGTAAACAGCTGATCTGAAATTCTGCACGAAAAAAATATTTTTAACATCATTCTAAAATAGTCTACGAAGTTCGGATTTGCGACATCTATGATTGTAATAGATAAAGCATTTCAATAGCTTCGTTTTAAGACCAAAATAACAAACATGGGAGCTACAAAATTTAAGAAAAAAGAATTTGCCGAATCAAGAGATAATTGGCTTTTTTTATCCGAAAAGCAATCGGAGACATTTAAATTAGCGTATATATAAGTCAAAAATCGCTCCAGTGGATAATGTGGCAAATTAAGTACTCCATAAAATAATTGAAAAACATTTTAATAATTGTGCATAAACTTCACCCAATGAAATAAAACATGCTTTTTGGTGTAATTTTTTTTGCATACATCAAAACAGGCATCACATAAAGCAGGAATTTTAACCTTATCTATAAAGGACTGCGTGATTTCTTGATTTTGACTGCGCCCGATTCCGATCGGTCCACACCGTGGAGCATCTCCTTTAAACACGAAAATTGGTCCCAAAGAACTTTGGATTGCATGAATATGGATGGACAAATGCAAGCTACAGAACCCATTGTACAATAATGTCTCCTTACCAGTTTTCCAGAGCCACACCTGTGCTGAATCAAATGACTCGCTGAATAACCTCAGTATTCCACTCTGTCCTGCACCAACTCTTCTCCGCCATACAAAAAAGAAGAACAGTTCAGTTTTACTTATAACTATGAGTGCGCATTATCAAACTGCTGGTTCAGATCTGTTTACTGATGCTAAATTTAATTTGCAGGTGAAATTTGGAAAGAACATCCAAAGGGCCAGCTCCCCGGACGAGAATAACTTCTTCCTCCTACACCTGTCCCTGCTACGGGACTACCTGGAGCAGGAGTTCCTGGCGCTAAAGGAGGACCTGAACTTTGAGTACGACATGGAGAAGATCATTGATGACTGGGTGCTGATGGGCTTCCTTGTCGGCAATGATTTCATACCCCCGCTGCCGCACTTGCATATACACAATGACGCCCTGCCCCTTTTGTTTGATATCTATAAGACTGTTGTTAAAAAATTGGATGGTGAGTTAAATTTTTTAAAATTTAATTTAAACATATTATGTATGACAAGATTGAATACCTGAAGCCACTGGAGAGATAAACAAAAAAAAAAGTATTTTGTGGGCGTGTCTGTGTGCTCGAAATAAAGTAATTTTATCTTTCTTGAGTCTGGGGCCTAGGAGTCGAAAATATCTGTGAAAATTGGCAAATCAGTATTCTTTTAAAACGATATATATTATACATTAACATACATTTTTTTCAGGATATATAAACGAAGGAGGAATTTTAAATTTAAAAAGGTTTGAAGTCTTCATGAAAGAATTAGCCAACCTAGATAAGGAGAATTTCCAAGAAACGTACGCTGACTTAAAGTTTTTCGAGGAAAAGACTGGTAGGAAACCCAATGAATCGGAAAGAAAAAGTGTAAGCATAACGATTGTATAATTTAGTTACTATATTATTATATTAAAAAGTTCTAAAGACTCGTAAACGAGAAAGTTTTTTCTTGACTTTCTTGCCGGAGGAGCTAAGCAAAATATACCAGATGTTTGAAATACCTACCTTCAGTAAGAAAATTAAAAATTCTGTAAATATTGTTGGATTTTTTAAATGTGTGATTTTTGATTGACCCCTTTCTGCACAGTGTAAAGACTAGAACTATATCGCTACCCTAATGGGCTGCGCTGTGAGGGGAGTTAAGGCAGGGGCTCTAGGAAGGGATTTATTAATGTGTGTCTTGAAGAGACCCGTATTATATGAAAGTGGATTTTTACATTTGCTTTTACATTATGATTATTTAATATATTTTTGTTGCAGTATAAAAATGTTCCCGATAATAATGACACTTTTGGAATGAGTGCAAAAGAAATCAAAGCTGAAGGAACCAAACCCATATCGGCTTTCCAGTCTGACTTGCAAGCTCTGATTAAATCTACTAATGACATGGTTTGTGCAATTTAATCAATTCTTTCTATATTTTGTTTGAATGTAAATATAGTGAAACTCTTTTAAGAAGTTTTCCAAGGGACCAGAAAAAGAACTACTTGAGGTGATGATGCACTCTACTAAGTAATGCAAAATCGTGTGATTTTGGTTTAAAAATTAGATCGCTTAGAAATATTTTAGATGCTTTAACTTGTTGAAAGCCAGCATACAAAAATATTTTTTTTCAATGTGACGTAAAATATTTGACAGTTCTCACCTTTCTTACGAATTCAATTTTTATAACATTTTTTTTGTGATATAATACAAAATGACATCAAAATAATGTAGATACATAAAACGAACTTCCTAATAATCACTCAAATCTATGCTTTCCTCAATGGATTTATATCAAAAACAATGAATACATATAGTCTTCCAATATGACAACGTTCATATTATCAAGCGGCAGCCGTTTTGTCTGCCATCTTTGGTGCCTGGCGCTTCTTTGGCAATTAATATGAATTATTCGGAGTGGCTAAATGCTATCCAGTAATTTGTTGTCAAGATCGAGAATGGCCCAAGCAATTCTGACCTTGTTTTTCATACAAAATCTTTATACATAAGGGGAAAAATCGCTTAAAAATCCGGATATGCCGGGGGACTGCGGCCTACAAGAGGTTAATTAAACACTACGAGTGTTTACATTTATTTGCCTTTGAAATAATCAAGTTTTTTTTTTAATTTTTTCATTTTATAAACCCAATAAAGTATCAGGTCTATAAAAACTAAAAATCAAAATCTCCTACTTACGAACCACTTTTCGGTTATAGTTTTATTATATAATTTGAAAAATTAAATTCTTTAGAAAATGATCGTAATACATTTAAATATTTGTGCTTGAATTTTGCAAAACAAAACCTTTTGTCGATGTTTTTTTCTTGAATAAATCAAAACAGGCAGCTGGTGTTAAACGGGAATGTAAAAATTATCACCATCTACATAAGGGTTATTGTTAGCAGCCTCATCCTGAATTTTAATGGTGCACTGCCTTAAGTGGGATAACATTTTATGTTGAATAAATTGGGCTGTTCAGTCTTCAAGGGATGGAAAAATACAAACTTCTTAAGCATGAAAACTTCTTAATAGAAATCTTGCGAGAAACCTGGCAACAGTCTCATGAGAGTTCGTGCCTAATTTTAATTTGTACATCGAATAACAACACATCTTTGCGTTACCCGCTGTCTACCAATAGTACGTAAATACAAAAAACTCTTTTAGGCGTCTCCTGCTCTTTACCAACAGTATGAAAAATATGCATTTAAGCGTTACCCGCAAACAATTGGTTAAGAGGGAACTTTTTAAGAGGGTTTCACTGTAATAACTATGTGCACCATGCACATCATTTAATTAAAAATATTGTTTCGATATTTGAATTTAATTAGGTATATATTTGTTTATTTTTTTCTAGGCTGTGGATGATGATGATGATAAAGAATGGGATGATTTTAACACTGATGACGAAGAAGCAGATGACTCTTGCGATGGTATACATTTTTTTTATTATGCCGTTTTCATGTTAAAATATATTTTTAAAAGTTAATTGACATTGAATTTATGTGTGCAGATTTTTTATAATTTTTACATTGTTTTGTCCCCTTTTAGATAGTGAAGATAGACAATTCAATGCGGAATTCATCCTACACAAGCGAGATTATTATCTAAATAAGTTGGAGTACAAAAAGGTGACTGGGTAAGTTGTTGATAATTTATTTTATTCATAAATAATACACAATCCTTATTTTTTGTTGAAACCAACTCTCTTCAAATCATGCATTCATTGCTTCAGAAACAAAATTCGCATAAAAAAAATACATATAATTTTAGAAAAAGAAACGGTTAAATATTTTTAGAAACAACCTTCTCCTTTTTTAAGTGAATACCGCACTAGAGTCCCAGCGTTTCCCAACCGTCTGGAGCCAGTGAGATTATTACGTAGTACATTTCATAAATATACTACAGTCAAACCCGCTTAAGAAGTTCTCGTTTAATATGTTTTCCCGTCTAAGAAGTTCAGTATTTTCAGTCCCGAAAAATTCCCATACAAAATATGCGTTTTTTTCCCGTGTAATATGTTTCCCGCGTGAAAAGATTTCCCGCCTAAGAAGTTCCAAAATTTAATCCCCCAGCAATATAATTGCCCTTTTAAAAAGTTTTACAACACAAAATATAATTTTTCCCAATAAAAATACCCATTTCGTGTTATGTTCCGCCACGCGGCGGCTCCTTTGTCGCCATTCCGCCAGCCGCCTCAGGTCCAATAATGTAAATACTAGCAGTTAAAAACCCGCTCCGCGGGTTTTTGCTGCTAGGCCCTGCGGGCGGCTTTTATTCGGGCTTCGCCCAATTTCGCCAAGTGTTGGTGACCATCTATAAGGCTCCGCCCTTATGCAAAAATAACAACTGTGAATATAAAACTACAAAACACTTACATTTAATATGTGGATATATAACAGTAGACATTCTGTATTATAAGACCGCGGACAGTGAGTAGAATTTCGGAAAAGAATCAACTCAGCATACCTAAATCTCGTTCATCCACGTCAATGACAAAAAAGAAAATTGATAATAACAAAAATATTTATTCATCAATAGATTTATTACAACATTACACATTTTGTTGTTAATCATTGATTCTATTAGCGTAAAGGTCACTGTTCAGCTACAATTCAGGATTTCTCCTGGAATGCAGTTGGTTTTCAGCAGTGCCTCCAGTATAAAACAGAAAATAAAATAAAATAAATTAATCAAAATAAAATAAATACAATTAAATTAAATTACACAAAAATAATTAAATCAAATCTCTAATTCAATACACACAATACAATATATAAAAAAAAACATAAATTAATAATGTAAATCGGCATTCAAATTAAAGGCAATAATCTTAATATTAAAACTCAAAAAAATAATAAAATCAATTCGAATAAAATATTCTCAATTAAAACTCAAAATAAAATCGTCAAGTATAAAATATAGTCAAAATAAATAATGTAGTAATCAAATCAAATCAAAAACAAAAACGCGAATAATAAATTGTATCTTCTTAGTAATGAATGAAAGAGACAAATGTTTCTTCCCAATACCATTTATTGGATAATCAACACCCTTGCCATAGGTAACTCTAAGTGGTTCGCTACGTTTAGTGACTTAGCAGGGGTGCCCAGGTTCATAGGGTAAGGTTTGTCTATATTTTGGCGGCACATGCGTTTGCCCTCTACTGCGTGGCGGTTCGTATTGGTAGAGACTGGTTGATGGAGACATTTTACCTCTTCAACAGGACTCTCTCGACCCATCGCCTTGTAGCGCAGTGGGAGAGATGCATTCATACGTCCGTCACTCCTGGACACATCGATCCCCAGATTCCTACTCACCCTTCATATTTTTTCCTTCCCAGAACTTCCTCTCCTTATTTTCTCTAAAAAGAACATCCACACAGCATCCCCAACGATAACATAGGCCCCGAGGGGAAATTGTTTTCCTCAGGGTCTCCTGTGTGGAGCTAATGTTAAAAAAAAATACCTCTGAAATGATTTCTTTTTATCGAAATAAATTTGTAAAATTTATATAAACGTTCACGGAAATTAAAATATATATATATATAATAATAATAACATAATAATTTTACATGAAATCTAGCTAAACTTACTCTTACCAAAATATTATCAAAGTATAGGCATTTTTTTAAATATATAAAAAATCTACATAGAACTTCCTCTCCTTATTTTCTCTAAAAAGAACATCCACACAGCATCCCCAACGATAACATAGGCCCCGAGGGGAAATTGTTTTCCTCAGGGTCTCCTGTGTGGTGCTAATGTTAAAAAAAAAATACCTCTGAAATGATTTCTTTTTATCGAAATAAATTTGTAAAATTTATATAAACGTTCACGGAAATTAAAATATATATATATATAATAATAATAACATAATAATTTTACATGAAATCTAGCTAAACTTACTCTTACCAAAATATTATCAAAGTAAATGCATTTTTTTAAATATATAAAAAATCTACATTTGGTTGAAATAATATTATGATTTTACCAAAAAACTATAAAAGCAAATCTATTCTCCTACAATGTATGTATTCAACTTTTATAATAAATCGAAGTAACCGTGACAGGAATATAGACCACGTAAATATGATCGACCATCTCCGAGAATCCGCTGACAGCGACTGGCGACTGGCGACTGCACTACTGCAGCATAAATGAACCAACACGAAACACGACAGCAGCGCCCCTACGCCATACGGCAGTTACGCGAAATAAAGCAAAAACGTGCGGCCACAAATCACAAAAGCAGCTTAGTCCCAAACTTTAACGCACAGCGATGGAAGAGAGGGTTCAGATAAGCCGCGGCGTCAGAAATGTAATTAGAGTGGGGTTCTTAAATTCAACCGAATAGGCGTTATGATAAATCACAGCAGTAGTTTTTCCCAAACTTTTACGTACAGAGATGGAATAGAAGGTTTTGGTAACCCGCGACGTCAGAGATGTCATCGAAGTGGGATTCTCAAATTTTGCCTACAGGCATTAGAAGAATAATACTATCAGATAATCCATTCGCCTATTTGAAAAATGACATTTGTAAATGCACCGGAATAACCGAGACATAAACATGAGACAATGACCTCTAAAATACATCCCTCTAAAGACCATTATCGCATAACGTCGCTGTGTCAAATGGATTCCTTGTTATTGTGAAATTTTAATCCTCTTGCCTTTCCCTCTCTCACATAAATCACAATGCTTGCGACAGAGATAGAAGCATAAGCTGGGCTAGTGGGAACACTGTCGTTTTAAAAGAAAAAAGCGGCATCTACACAAATCCTAGACAAAATTATTTATTTAAATAATGTTGTAGGGCGCGAAATTTCCATTCTGCGGAAAAAGGTCGTCTTATCTCGAATAAATACATACCTACTTCGTAAATCTAAAAAGCCCGTTCGTGACGGTAACACCGCCGCGAAATTAAAATTTCCACCAAAATATTGTATTATTTAAAATCAATACTTCGTAAATCTGCAAATGCCAATATGGCCGTTGCGCTAAGAGCCCGTGATATTTTATCTTACGAAACTTTTCGGCGAATAAATTGTTTTTATCTTTAAATTTCGAATAATATGAGAATTAATTATAATTTTTTCGTAGCGGAAAATACGTTTTTAATGAACATTTACATGTATAATATATGAACAGATTATAAGTAACTTACAAAAATGATATATTTTTTTAGTTTTTAAATTTTTAATTAAAGCAATATTTGGTTAAAGTGTTTGGAGAAACGCCTTTTACTAATAGTGCATAGCAGGTGGCATCTGTAATCTGTACCCTTTCAAATAGTATATAATAGTGAACTCAGCAGAGGGTCAAACCATTGCCTTTGCCAAAATTTGAAATTAACTTGTTGACGAGTACCTTTTACAAATACGTAAATTTTATCGGGGTATTTACGGAATATTACTATCCTACCGGTCAGCTGTTTGTCTGTCTCTTTCAAGAGTGCATAACAAAGCTGTCCTCTTCTATTCAATTTGGTATTCAACTGTGTTATTATTTACGTTTTTAGATTTTCACGACCAAAAGCATTTTCGTTGTTTGTTTTTGGGGTGTTATGCTGTGTTGTGTTACCTCCTTCTTTAGCCGACGTTTCGGACAGCGTTGCAGTGTCCATAATCAGGGCAGATCTGCCCTGATGATGGACACTGCAACGCTGTCCGAAACGTCGGCTAAAGAAGGAGGTAGCACAACACGGCATAACACCCCAAAAACAAACAACGAAAATGTGTTATTATTTATTATATTATATTTTTTTGTCAAGAATAAAGTAATTCTTGACTTCTAATGTTAAGTAAAATCAACATTAAATTAACTTTTTGTAGCAAGCTGACAATAAATATTTTTATTTAATCTACCTGTGATTCAACTAGGAAATATATCGTATTTTTAAGAATTTACTTCGATAATCTGAGAAGGAAGGGCCGATTGCGATGGATATCGGCCGCGAAACTTTGATTTACGTGGAAACAGTGGCGGTTCGTGGTCTTTTTAACGGGGGGTTCAGAAATTCAAGAGAAGAATGATATATTTTCTAATCAAAATTTACTCTTGTCACACAAATTAAATAAAGTTAGTGGGGGGGTACCTAAACAGGTACTATTGTTTTTAAATAACTTGATACTCCTCGACACAATTTTTAAACAACCAAAATAGTTTTAGAGGATTTAAATTGTTTAATGGTTTTTACAACACTCAATGTACGTTGCTAATTATTATTGTTTTTTTTTCAATAAGAATAATTGCGTAGAATGTAGAATAAATATAATTGATATTTTAAAACATAAAAAAACAAGAAACACAAAAAAAGGTGGCCACGAAATAAAATTAGCTTTTTTCACTTACACTAAAAATCCATTATACACGTATACAAAAAATAATAGTATTTAATTTTCAAACTTTTTTCATAAGCGTTAGCGTTATTTTTTGTATATAACACTGTATTCCGTCATTGTGTGAAAAAATTAGGACAGAATATTCGCGACAACCGATAAACGCAACCACTTTCAATTTGAAAGCCGAAACAATACTAGGAAAGCTCAACACAAAATTGCATAACTAGCGACGTTGTTTGCCGAAACTTTAGTAAATGTACTCGTAACTAAGAGATATAACGACTTATCTATAAAAAAATACGAAAACAGAAGTCAAAATCGGTCCACTTCAATAGTAGATTTACAAATGCCATTAGTAAACGGTTGGAGAAATGCAGAAACAAGAAAATAAAAAATGTACATAAACGACTACAAAGTTAAATACCATAATATATAACATTTAACTTGCATTCGTCGGTGCAAACGTCGACCGTCAGCCGGTCATCCTGCGACAATCTCGGGCTTCGTTTCGGCGAGACTCGTCAAAGTTCGGAGGTCACGTGACATCTTGACTCGTGAGCAGCGCACCAAGCTGCGTAGTTTTGTCCATTCTACCGTCACTGCGATTCGTATCGGCTATGATTTTTCGTATGGACAAATGTGTGCGGATCGCAACGCGCACAAAATGGGAATAGATAGGTACCGTATTTTTCGGTGGCGTGAGTTTTAAAGACGGAATTTTAATGTCGAGCTATCTGTGATGCGCTGATATTACTATACAACAAGATTGTTTTATTTTATAATATTTTTAATGGGGGTTCACCGCACAACCGCACTTTAGAGAAAACCGCCACTGCGTGGAAATATACCGTATTTTCACGAATTTACTTAGAATATCTGAATTTGAAGAGCCAGTTGCTAGGGAAATCAACCACGAAATTTCGGTTATAATATTTCGGAATAACCTACCCAAATTTGAAGGGGCGGCCGGGGAACTCGATTTTCAGCAATTTAAAATTTTTGAATTATGTGGGAATTTGTTAATTTTACGGGATTCTACTTTACGGTGACCGGATAAAGAATGAATTCAACTCAACACTTCCTTTGAAAAGTCGTGATGAAAAAAAATTGGTTATGTAGGTTACGTTAGTTAAGGTTATGGGCTGTTTTTCAATTTTTTTTATCATAGCTTTTAATGACTTTTCAAAGAGGCGTTGAGTTGACATGATTCTGTGTTATCATGGTAGCCATTATTTACAATGTTTATGAAACCTTCAATAGGATGTCAATTTGACAATAAAATTTCATGCCAAATTGAGAGAAAATTGAAAACCCCCTTAAGATGTTTTCCCGCTTAAGAAGTTTTTTTTTACTGGTCCCTTGAAGAACTTCTTAACAGGGTTCGACTGTATGTATTACATATTTTAAATTAATAAATTATGAAATAACATAAATTAATCAGAAATAACATAATAAAATTTATTTTTTATTTTTAACTTATTAACTTAACCGCTTGGACACATAAGCTTGTTTTCACTATAATTTAACGTAGGTAGACATAGGAATGACGTATGCCGCGTACCTGAGTTATTAAAGAGTTAAACCTCAAATTATAATATTATATGAAGATAATATTAGCGAAAGTATCATAAAGCATCCCAGATGTATCCGTATCTTTTTATGATTTTTCTGTTTCTGATTTTCGATTGACTTTCACTAATATTATCTTCATATAATATTAAAATAAAATTTAATTGTGCACACCGGGATTTGAACTTGCGACCTCCGGATTGATAGTCGAGAGCCTTACCCCTCGACCACGGGGGCCGTCAAAGACCTAGATACAAAGTTAATGTTAACATCAATTAATAAGTCCATATTTTCCATGGGTTGTCAGTGATGTCCTTCGCGAGCAGGCGGAGTGCTACGTGCGCGCGGTGCAGTGGGTGCTCCACTACTACTACCAGGGCTGCGCCAGTTGGTCGTGGTACTACCCGCACCACTATGCTCCCTATATCTCCGACGTAGTCAACTTCAAGGACATGGACTTGACCTACGAGATGGCAAAGCCTTTTAAGCCATTTGAGCAGGTACATGATCAGTTTCAATTAAAAAACATTTAAATCTTTCTTTGAATTGGTCCTACATTCTATGGGCTATTGTCATATAACATTCGGAATCTTGCCTAGAAAGGGGTCCTATATTCTGAATCTTTTTGTGAAGAAGATTTGACATTCTGAACCCTGCCTCGTAAGAGGTTTGTGCAGAGGTTTAAAATTCTTAATATTTTTGTGTTGACTGTTCTGAACCTTGTTGTGAAAGAGTCAATATTTTTTCATTGTTTTTGTTATAAATCCATTGTGGAATGCATAGATTTGAGTGATTATTAGGAAGATCGTTTTATCTACATTATTTTCATGTAATTTTTGTAATATATCACAAAAGAAATTTTATAAAAATTGAATTCGTAAGAAAGGTGAGAAATGTCAATTTTTTTACTTCGTATTTAAAAAAGATATTTTTCCTTTGCTGGCTTTCAAAAGGTTAAATGATTAATGAATATTTCCAGTTGTTAGCCGTTCTGCCTGCGGCCAGCAAGGATCTACTGCCTGTGCCCTTCCACTTCCTGATGACCAATGATAGTTCTCCCATTCTCACCTATTACCCACTGGATTTTGCGACTGACCTCAACGGAAAGAAGAATGACTGGGAAGCTGTAGTGGTCATTCCCTTCATCAACGAGGTAAGCAGCCTTTACAAGCCTGTGGCGAAACTTGCTTTCATCAATATTTGGATGTGGAAAAAGGAAATTTTTCTTCTCTAAAAAATGCAACAATAAAAATACATACTAAATTAAAATTAAATTATTTTCTTTTAAACTTTAATTAACTTTAAAAAAATTAATTCTATTATTCCCATCGCTACAAGGTACAAATCAGTGATTATCCAAACTTAGTCGCTCAATTTCTTTTTACGGCACCAAAGCAATTCAGACCTTTTTAAAATCGCCGAAAGATTCCAGGCTATGACTGTATTTATTATTGTATTTTGATACGCAATTGTACTGTATAAAATTTCAACTTAATGCACATTTTTAATAATGAAACTTTTTCTAAAGCAATTGATGTAATGATCAAATTAATCTTATTTATTATGATCTAAAAAGTTATTGTATTTTTTGCAGACCAACTTATTGGAAGCCATGCATCCATTCTATGAGCAGCTTTCTGAGGATGAGACCAAGAGGAACACTCATGGACCAATGCACATCTATGATTTTACTCCACAAGACTTAGGTTTGATATTTAATTCACAGTTAAATTAAATTGTACAAGTTATTAAACCCTCAGGCCTCGGGCCCATTTTGACGAAGGTCAAAATATTTCAGCTTTGCAATAAAATCTAAATAAATGGAATATTTCTTAACGCACCTGAAAACTCAAAACTGTTGAAAGGCGCTATATCATCACAGAAATAGTCTTAAAAAAATTTAATTTTGGGGTAAAAAATATTCAAGCTAATAAATTTTAATCACAACGCACGCTATGCATGCGTATTAGGTAAGTACTAAATAGGCGGAATTTTATTTTTTTGACATTAAAAAAAAAAATCTTGCTGCTTGTTGTTTTTCGTATAGTATCAAGAATACCAACATAACAAAATAACATTTGAAAAAAATTTTTGAAAATGTCGCACAATGTTTGCACATCTCGCAGAACGAAAGCTAATTTTAATTTTACGTAATCGAAATTTAAAATGAATTATTTTCCACTGCCCCCAATGCAAATGTAATTAAGGTGAATCAAAATATTTTTTCAAAAAAAATGCGTATTAACCGTTTCCATCTATATCCAATATTTACCAAAAATTCTGTTCTTTTTATTTTTATCCAGACCGAAACTTTATATTTGACTATAATATAATCATATTATGTTGTATTAGTGTATTCTTTGTGGGTTGTTTCAATGATGATGCATGTGATTATAAATTTTAATTGGTCATGATAATATGAAAGCACCTTTTTATTTATGTCATATTTAAACAAAAAAATTATACTTATTCACAAACTATTCATAAAATCTATCCATGAATGCAATAAACAATAAAATTATCAGATTATTGTTGTTTTTGAACAGGTGAATGCCGTGCGCCCGAGTACTTCCCCCTGGTGAGGTCATGTCACGCGCGCGAGACGCCCGTGTGGCTACGCGATATCGCGGTGCCTCCGGAGCAGGTAGTGCGCGGCCCGCTGCCAAACCCCACGCGTGGCTTGCTCTACCCCGGCATCCCCACCCTGCGACACCTTGACTTTAAGGTTAGGTTTAGTTGAACATGAATCATTTTCCATGTCACAATCAGTTGTTCAAATCAAACAGCAACATTTATTGAGCGAAAACGTTTCTTATGGTATAATGAGGTAAATTTTGTTTAATATTTCTTTTCTGAGATATTTGTTTTTATTCTATTTTTATTTTTAAGGCATTTTTGGGTGGCAATTGTTTACCACAAATCAGAGCCTGTTCAACTGAAGCTTATTTGCCACCAGCCATGCTTAATGAAATAAAGTGTTAGCTATAGAATATACATATTATATGTTGCGTGGGAATACACAAACTGCTACAAGCAGTCAATATTCGAAATACATGGATTGCCATATTGTTTTGTAATGTTTTTTTCTAATTTTCTTATGAAGTTACAGCTTGAAGCTGTCGATATTGACTGCTTGTAGCAGTTAGTGTATTCCCAGACTATGAGGGTTGCATTTCTAAATTTCTGTAGTGTTAATTGCAAAAAAATAATTTGTCTAATTTCCTGGGAAGCTTATTAGTTTGTTATTGTATACAATTATACAGGTTGTCCGGGGGTAAAGTGTATTAACTTCGGTCTGTAGTGTTACTTGCAAAAAAATAATTTGTCTAATTTCCTGGGAAGCTTATTAGTTTGTTATTGTATACAATTATACAGGATGTCCGGGGGTAAAGTGCATTAACTTCAGTCTGTAGTGTTAATTGCAAAAAAATAATTTGTCTAATTTCCTGGGAAGCTTATTAGTTTGTTATTGTATACAATTATACAGGATGTCCGGGGGTAAAGTGCATTAACTTCGGTCTGTAGTGTTACTTGCAAAAAAATAATTTGTCTAATTTCCTGGGAAGCTTATTAGTTTGTTATTGTATACAATTATACAGGATGTCCGGGGGTAAAGTGCATTAACTTCAGTCTGTAGTGTTAATTGCAAAAAAATAATTTGTCTAATTTCCTGGGAAGCTTATTAGTTTGTTATTGTATACAATTATACAGGTTGTCCGGGGGTAAAGTGCATTAACTTCGGTCTGTAGTGTTACTTGCAAAAAAATAATTTGTCTAATTTCCTGGGAAGCTTATTAGTTTGTTATTGTATACAATTATACAGGATGTCCGGGGGTAAAGTGCATTAACTTCAGTCTGTAGTGCTAATTGCAAAAAAATAATTTGTCTAATTTCCTGGGAAGCTTATTAGTTTGTTATTGTATACAATTATACAGGATGTCCGGGGGTAAAGTGCATGAACTTCGGTCTGTAGTGTTAATTGCAAAAAAATAATTTGTCTAATTTCCTGGGAAGCTTTTTAGTTTGTTATTGTATACAATTATACAGGTTGTCCGGGGGGGTAAAGTGCATTAACTTCGGTCTGTAGTGTTAATTGCAAATAAATAATTTGTCTAATTTCCTGGGAAGCTTATTAGTTTGTTATTGTATACAATTATACAGGATGTCCGGGGGTAAAGTGCATTAACTTCAGTCTGTAGTGCTAATTGCAAAAAAATAATTTGTCTAATTTCCTGGGAAGCTTATTAGTTTGTTATTGTATACAATTATACAGGATGTCCGGGGGTAAAGTGCATGAACTTCGGTCTGTAGTGTTACTTGCAAAAAAATAATTTGTCTAATTTCCTGGGAAGCTTATTAGTTTGTTATTGTATACAATTATACAGGATGTCCGGGGGTAAAGTGCATTAACTTCAGTCTGTAGTGCTAATTGCAAAAAAATAATTTGTCTAATTTCCTGGGAAGCTTATTAGTTTGTTATTGTATACAATTATACAGGATGTCCGGGGGTAAAGTGCATGAACTTCGGTCTGTAGTGTTAATTGCAAAAAAATAATTTGTCTAATTTCCTGGGAAGCTTTTTAGTTTGTTTGTTATTGTATACAATTATACAGGTTGTCCGGGGGGGTAAAGTGCATTAACTTCGGTCTGTAGTGTTAATTGCAAATAAATAATTTGTCTAATTTCCTGGGAAGCTTATTAGTTTGTTATTGTATACAATTATACAGGTTGTCCGGGGGGGTAAAGTGCATTAACTTCGGTCTGTAGTGTTAATTGCAAATAAATAATTTGTCTAATTTCCTGGGAAGCTTATTAGTTTGTTATTGTATACAATTATACAGGGTGTCCGGGGTAAAGTGCATTTAGTTTGGTCTTAAGACCAAACTTAATTTAATTGTGTTAATTACAATTAAAAAAAAATTTTGTCAAAACTTAGTGTTAATTGCAAATAAATAATTTGTCTAATTACCTGGGAAGCTTATTAGTTTGTTATTGTATACAATTATATAGGGTGTCCGGGTAAAGTGCATTAACTTCGGGTGGTGACTCTACATGATGGTAGGAGTAATTAAAATTAATAACTTTTTCCAAAATTCCAACTTTTTTTTCCCATAAAAAAAGACATTCCTATTAAAAATCTTTATTGTAAGTTACAAACTTACCCGATAAATTTGCTGTGAGTCAGCCTGGTGCGATAGTAGCGATGTTGGATGGTTGTGATTGGCCCACATGGTAACAGCGGAAAATAATAGTGCTGGCCGCACACGCCGTACTAATTTTATCTTTTTTCCAAATAAGTACCCTTAAAAGTGGAAATTTCGAAAAAATTTATTTATACTATCATGTAGAATCACCTCCCGAAGTTAATGCATTTTACCCCCAGACACCCTGTATAATATGATAATTTTTTTTACTAGATTACTAATTAATTATATTTCCCAACAGTCTCATTTCACAAAGGCCCGAGTGAAGGTATTTGACTTTCCCTCAAGGAATGACAACTGCATCTTGGAGTTAAAGCACGATAACTCCAAGGAGCCAGACATTAGGACAGTGGCTGGCAACCTGCTGGGGAAAGTTGTCTGGGCGGGATGGCCGCACCTGTCTCAGGCCAAGTGAGTAACCACTGAACAGCTTGTTCAATATCCCTTGATGTGTCTATACCAATAATTGGAACCGTTCCCCAAAATATATTTAACAACTGCAATGGCAATTAATACTGAATTTATTTATTTTTAAGCACCATATCAGGGATTCTCAAATTTTGTTCCTAGTTAGTTATGCATCAGAATATGGTCCCGCCGTATGAGCCCCTTTGTAATCTCGCATTCTATTACATAATTCGTTTAAGAGAAAGAGGGAGAGGTTACAACGGAATTATCAGCAGTATGCGTATAAGCTGTTATTTAATAAAATATCAACGCCTTGTACAATACATATAAAAAAATAGACATAGCCTAGCAGTGGCGGTCGGTGACTTTTTGTATAAGGGATGCTGAAGTATATACCTAATATAAAATCGATAGACTAGCCCAAGAACAAGACGCAATTTCATACTAATAAAAATAGTACCTATATCACATTAGCTCTATAAATCCTCTACGCTTTACATCAATTATTACAGTTCCAAAATTAAATTAATTAAATATGTAAGTATTCGAAAGATATTCAACGCATCAATCGGTTTCAGTTATTCAAGTCAAACTGTCAAAAATGATCATGCAAACAATCCGCTTCGGCTATGCTATTCTGTGAGTTGAATGCTCTTATCGAAAACGTATCAGGCTTCAAGCAAGCTGAGGCACGCAGGACCCAATGTGCATGCGCGAATATCAAACTTCTTCTAGCTTCGTGGATACGGAACGAAGCAGAGAATCCACTCATCCACTGTTGCTGGTATTGGTGTGCATTGGTGTGTTTAGGCGACATTCGAGCATTGAGAATGTTATTATAATATGTGTTATAATATTTCAACTTGCACCGCGCGCTGCGTTTTGTTGTTGTTAGTCTGTGAGATTGGGACTGTGAAGTTAAATTGCGGTATCTATTGCTGTTAGAAAATCTATTACGGCTAGAAAAAAATAATATCAAATCTTTTTTTAATTCGGAATAATTATTATTATATTTATTATAAGCCTTGAAAGGAAGGGAAGCGCAGCGTCCACAGTATGTATGAAGGGACCGCGCGTGATGGCTACCTATGCAATGAAACTAGCTATACAAAAAAAAGTTGTTTTTGCTAATTATAAATTTCTATGTGTGATTTTGTTGATGTTTTAATTTATTTATTTTTATCCTCAGGGTGGTAGAGGTGTCAAATGCGGAGACCCGCTTCAAATATGTAGCAGTCGAAAAGGAGTTCTCCTTGATAGAGGATGATGAAATATTTTCAATGTCCGAAGATAAAAACCCCAATTTAAGACAGTGGGATATGCAAAAGAGGACCATCATTGAGCAGTAAGTAATATTATTAAATCATCAGTAACCATACGGAGTCCCATCTCCCATCTGAGTCCTACTTCCTTTTCAACTCTATCAACTGTTATTTGCAACTGTACTTCAACTATTGACCATTAGTATTTATTTTTCAGCAATATGAGTCGCCTTGGGATTGACGTTGGAGACGTGAGCATTATAGTTCATGCAAAATCGTTGAAAGGTAATTATATATTAATTTCTCTATGCTAAAAAAAATTATCTGTCACTTTCATAATGTCCCGATAAGGTTGTCGATAGAGAAAACTCCAAAATTGAACTATTTGCAAATATTAACCTGATAAAATAGTACTATCGGAAAGAATTATTGCCTGGAGGTGTAATTTTCAGAGAGGCAGCCTAAGAGATGTAACTGAAAAAATTATCACAATGGAGATGTTTATAGGCTTATTCAAATTTACAATTCGAGACACTACTGGAATCTATAGAATAAAGAACACAAGAAATGCGATATGGACGTGTTTCATGATCCAAAAGTCTGACTTTTCTTTGCTTAAATTTCAAATTCGAAAATTCAGTCTTGGCACAAATTTAAGATCAAATGGAATGGTGAATATGATGTCGGACAGTGTAAGAGAGAAAGATTATGCAATGTTGATTGGTTGTCTCCATGTAATAGTCAGAAAGTACTATATCAGTAGCTGCTGCAATGCTGCCAACCACTGAACGACGATTGTCCCTTCCGACGCCAAGCTAACATAGTAAACACAGGCTAGGCAGTTGGGCCAGTTGGGCCATTGGGTTAATTATGTTTGCTTTTCAGGTTACCAGTACATCTTTGGCCCCAATGGCAACATGATAACGGGGGCCGAATGGTGCCAGGTATCCAGCCCCTACCCTTACCAGGCCGTGATCCACAATATGGCGGTGGCCCCCATGTACTCCACCCGCAGTCTCTCCGTGGAAGAGGCCCTGCCCAAGGGGGACAAGGTCTTCATCAAGACGGGACCCTACTACGGCTGCATCGCTGAGGTTTATGCTCATATCTTTTAATGTAACTGACTATTTAAATTCAAACCATATTTTACGGGTGAGCGTTGACCTTATGCATCTTATATTAATTATTGTCACTGTTCACAACCTTTAACCTCTCAAGTGATCGCGTTAATAATTGAAATACGAGTCTAGCGACTGTGATTTCTGAGCGTATCTGGAAATTTCCTGTCCTTTTTAAAAAATCATACCTTTGAATTTTAATATGGAGAAATATAAACTGATTATACTGCTATATAGTCAATGAAACCACCTATACTTTACCGCCTATCCAATATTTTTAGGATTTATAAAAGAGTATTTAAAAAGTCGTAAACTTTATAAATGTGTTAGTTTATAATGTTTATGTTTAGTACTTGATCGGGTCAAGATTGAATATTTCCTCTTTCCGTTTGTGGTCTATGGCCTTCTTGATAATTACGGATACAAATATATATATTAGAAGACTCAATTTATTAATCGTAAACAGCTGTTCGAAAGTTTGTATGAAATTTTTTTTGTGTTCGTAGACTGACAAAATTGAATGCACTTCATTAGGATATAAAGTATTATCTCAGCTTTCTACTAACGCAAACTGTAGATCGCGAGAATTTTGAAATAATTAAAAGATTGTTTTATAAAAGGTAGATAAATTTGCCACATTATAGCAATCGACCGCTCAAGTCGTTTGGCAAACTTGCCATAATATTCCAAAAATCGCTTGATTGGTTATTATTATGGAAGATAGGCACCTCTTGAGAATTTGTCATCAAGTCACTTATAAATGACCTGTCAGGTTCATATTTATTTATATGTAGATGTTCCCGATTGACATTCAATTTCACATAGTCTAGAGTAAAGAGTACTAAAAGTAAAGAGTAGAAAACATAGGAGAGCGCCACTATTCTTCAAATGGCAATTCAAATTTTTTTTTTTTTAAAGGTTTCTTTTTTCCTTGAATAGTAAATATAACATTTGTGGATTTTATTACCACCATACTAGGCACATGCCCGTGTTATGGTGGCCGTACATTATCTATAGGAAAATGGAGGGTGGAGGAGCAGCTTCAAGGTCAGACCAGACCATAGATTATAGATAGTAAGGTATTAATAATGTTGCTAGTAAAGAAATCATTGTCAGTATTGAAAAATCTTGGTTACTATTTTTTTGGCGTATTCAATTAACAAAATGTTGCCATTTTTTAAAAACAGATAGTGGATTCGAGCACTGTCCAGAAGTTGGGACGAGTGAAGATTTGTGTGTTCATGGAACCAGAGCCGGTGGTGCAACCTTCCAAGAACGCCCCCCCGCCTACCCAGTACCTCCAGTCCGGAGCCGCTGCAGCCAAATGCGGTAAGTGTACAACAATAGGCATAGATAGTAGAAACAAGGGAGATGGGCCATGAACCATTATTAGTATGAAACCACACGCATAACGTGTCAACACAGCACCACCCTGTCTTTGTTTCTATATACCATTTAACGACCTTCGTGATCGAGGGGAAAGGCTCTCGACTACGAATCCGGGTGTCGCGGGTTCAAATCCTTAAGCGTACATAAATTTTCACAATTAAATCATTAGCATGTTCCAGAGTGGAAGACATTCTCAGTATCGCCCATATTGCCCTGGTGAAAGACGACTATTCAGAATTGAAAATGTTCCTTGAAATGGTTTTAACTGTGTTTGGTGACCAGATTTGAATACACATTTATCCCCCCATCTTCCTCTTTTCCATCTCCTTCCCCCCAACTACCTTTACCCTTCATTTGTCATAAGCCCGCCGGCGGGCGGGTGACAGTCTGGATATTAAAAAATAAAATGCGATTTTAACCCTTATGTATAAAGAAACTGTACAAGGTCAGAAAATCGTGCGCCAATATCATTCCAGACTTTGCTTCTTATTACACTACTCTAGCCTCTCTGAATGCTCTGATATTAATGTTCTATGAATGCGGCCTTAACCTCTTAATTGTCATCCGACATTCAAGAAGTTAAGTCTCACAACTATATAGTCCACCATGTGGTTTGGTCATAGCTCGTCGACAGTAAGCTTGCTTCCATGCCATATCTCCTTTCGTTTCTATTATCAATGTGCCCAAACGTCTTTCTCAATCCCAACCTGTCACTTGTAACCCCAAATTAGCAATGGCCGTTTATTAAATAAAATAGTTGAGCGCACGCATTCACACTTTCATTCTTGCATCTCCTATCTCACTCTTCTAAACTTACATATGCTTATTGATGTTCATCCATTTTATTCCAGGTGTGTCTTCTTTATTGCTATCCCGTTTGACTGGATGCATCTTTGTATCTACGGCTGAAAATCCTGACATTGGCGGTAGACAGCATAGAACCAACATTGGCCTCAATATCAAATTTACTAAAAAGGTACAATAATAGTATAACACAATAATATTAACTCTCTCGGTAATCTGCCACTCGATTATCCGACAACTACTCTAATGCTCTATAATTCGCCGGTATTCGCCGGTATATTAAATTCAATCGTCAGCGGCGTGTTTATGCTCGTGGCCAAGATTTGTACCCTGCAGGGTACAATGGGTTATTTTACTCTTTACACTCATTTACTGTACCGCCGTCTAGCTTTCTAGAGCTAAACATTTTACCAGACTCCAGGATTCATTATTGTTGTTTTAGGACCCTTCCGTTAGTCCTCTGTGTATTTTAGCAACTGTCGGCATGTGTTTCTGTTTGTTTCGTTTGGCCACGTTTTTACTAATTGGACACTTGCCCGATTTTTGGGATGGCTGATTAGTGAGAGATGATTGAATTCTTCAAATACAACTTACTTCAGTGGAAACCTATTATTGGTTAAATGATTTACACATTATTTATTACACTTTATAAAATGTTATAACTGTTGGTTTTCCAAATAAAATAAAATAATTAATTATTTTATGTCTATTTATTTTAGAATGAAGAGGTGACTGGCTATACCCGCAGAGTGGACAATCGTTGGTTGTATTCGCAGAAGTGCATCGACCTGGTGAACGCCTACTCCCACAAATACCACGAAATGTTCCAGTGCTTAGCCGTCAAGATTGACCAAGATAATTTTACGGAGAAGGATCTGTTCCCCAATAACATCGGGTAAGAATATATATTTTTATACAATCATCATCAATATGATAAGACTGATTTTTCTATTTTACCAATTTTTTTCTTCTTAACTCTTTAGACACGTAATACACCTAAAATCACCCAAATTTATTTCTCCTTTTGACGCACAAATAGAAATGAGTCGCCCAAAGCTTAAGATTGTAGTATCAGTGTTGGATAACCAGTCAAACGATGGCTACCCATATTTAAGTCTCACCCCTCTAGACTTTAGGTAAACGGTTTTTGCCAATTTATTTTTTATGATTTCATTTTTTTTTGTGAAACTTACAAATAGGGGATAAATATGTAATAAAAATATAGGTGTATTCATACGCTTTAAACCACAGTAAGCAGATTATATATTAAAATTCAGAGGTATGACTTTTTTGAAAGGGTGCAGGCTAATCGAAAACCGAATGCCCGGAAACCTCCATCGGTCAAGGCATTTTTTTTTAAATACGCCATTGCCGCCCGAGAGGTTAAGGGGACGGATGAAACTTGTTGTTACTGTTCATCTTGTTAATATTGATAATTGTGTAATTGTAGGGATGGCAAGATCAAAGAAATAACAGAGTGGCTGAAGGCGCAGCCCTTCAACCGCTGCTCTGTGAGGAGTTGCGACTCCCTGGGGCTGGAACCGGAACAGATTGAGTACCTTAAGGACACCATCGCCCACCAGCAGCCACAGCTGGAGAGTGAGAGGAAGAGACTGGCTCTGCAAGTTAAACCCCACGTCTTGTTCAAGGTATATATAATCAAATCATAATGAATATATCTACTATGCCCCTTCTTAATTTAGCCTTTGTGTTTAATCTTAATTTTATATTGCAGCCTGAATTGCATCTTGGAACAATTCCCCCCGATGCGACCGCCGCCACCTTCCGCCTTTACGACAGAGTTATCAATGTCAACCCGAGATCTACCGTAAGTATAACGCTATGAAAGCTACATTGTGTTTGTCGCTTCAACCAAGTGAGATATTATTTAACATAATTGTGTGATGTTTGGCAGGTGCCTCTGGGACTGAAGGGAACCGTGATAGCAATAAGTCAGATGCAGCCGCGGGCTGACACGGTCAAGCTGTCCGACAAGCTGAACTCGGAACCCGTCTACCAAATACTGTTTGACAAATCCTTCCTGGGAGGCATCAATTCTGATGGCATCGATGAGAATAGAATATTCAAGTTTGTGAAATATTATTTTTTTAATCTGTGGACTGCAAAAACATAAAGGGTGGTCCAATCATAACCCACGATGTTAATTGTAAATAAAACAAAAAGTTTTCAGAGAATTATCTTAATTATTTTTTATTATGATAGAAAGATCTATGGCAATTATGTGTAAAACAAAATATAGGCCAAATGCTCGCCACTGCTTCGGTGGCATACCTCTATCCGATGGTATATATTTTCAATGATGCTGAACTTAATTGAGGTTCGATGTCGTTAATGTGCCGAATTATCTCAACCTTTAGCTCTTGAATTGTTCTTGGCTTATTGACGTACACTTTTTCTTTTAAATATCCCTAAAGAAAGAAGTCCAACGGTGTCAAATCACATGACGGCCAATTGACATCGCCACAACGTGAGATAACACGGCCATTGAATTTCTCGCTTAAAAGTGCCATTGTTTCATTGACTATGTGGCAAGTGGCACGGTCCTGTTGGAACCACACATCGTCTAGCTCAATATCCTCAATTTCTGGCCACAAAATGTCCGTTATCATCTCGCGATAGCGAACACCATTCACGGTAACTACTTGGCCAACCTAATTTTCGAAGAAGTACGGTCCAATAACGCTGCCAGCCCATAAACCGCACCAAACAGTCACTCTTTGTGGATGCATCGGCTTTTTAATAATCACTCGTGGATTCTTAAGCCCAAATGCGGCAAATGTGGACACATTTGGTCGATTATGCTGACCAAAAAAATCACAAACTGCACGAAATGCATTTTAACTTGAAATCAATTTTGTATATTAATTTAATGTTACTTCTGTGTTGATTGGCATATTTATGGATTAACAATGTTATAAGGGAGTTTTTTAATGTTTGGATATAGCTTATATTACTTTTACAAGAATGTCCCCAAAAAGCAATTCCGTAACAAATAGTGGATTCAGCCAGAGATAAGTAGATTAACTTTAAAGTACTTATAGGCACTAATATTTTATTTTATAAATCCTACCCACAATAGCTCGTAGACATTTACAAACATTAGCAATGTGTACATCCCATTTCATGTAGCAGTCAATAGTAACTCTTAAATATAAATAATTTTTGACAAAATCAATGTTTTCACATGAACAGGGCTGTGCAATATTTTTATATATGCAGTCAAATGTGTGTGTATACAATGAAGGAATTACATTACATCTGGTGTGTGGAGATCTGATGTGCATAATTTTAGTTTTTTTGGCATTTATTAAGAGGCCTGCATCATGCGACCGTTTCAGTAGGGCAATAAAATTATGTTGCAAGAACCATTATCACTCCTTCTCAAATTTAACTTTGCTAGTTTATTTTATACATTATAATCATGATAACAATGTGCATTTATTTTTTAGAATGCAAGGATTCAATTTACTGAATATCACGCAGGGCCGCATATTATACAATAAGGCTAATGACAAGGTATGCAAAAATCTTTTAGCAAATTACAACTTTAAACCTGTGAAATAAATGATTTTGATTGAACTCTTAAAAATTCTCAATTTGATTTGTTTTTTCAGGTCCAAGTGAATTTGAAGTCCTCCCCTTCAAACACTACACCAGACAGCTTTAAAATGCTGCGAACAAACGATGGACATAATTCTGCATTTGCCAACTACACAAGGTAATTTATAACTCTTTTTTCATGTGAAATATTTTCCAGTACATGTTTCAGTTAATCAATATCGTTACCTAATTCATATTTCTTCAGTCCAACCAAGAATCAGATGATGACCAATGACGCGGGTTCTTCGTACACCCAGCAGAGGGCTCCAACCCTTCACTACCCCACTCCCAAAGTAAGTCAAAATACATAATGTACCTGTGTGCAAAAGGATTACGGGTAGAAGTTCCGTTAATTACATTGTATCTAAGGAACAATTTTGCATACACTCAATATTGAACTCATCCCGTTTTTCTTTTCACACACACATAATTTTTTGTGGTTTTTTCTGAATGTCTCTTCTACTACCAATAATATTTATAACATGAATTTTGTTTTGGCGTGGTGTGAATTTTGTGGAATTTGTTGAATTGTGTTCTCTTGTAGATCAAACATTGAATTGCTTTTATTTTCTTTTAAAATTATGTTTAATAATCGAACCGATTGAATAATCATAAGTGCTTATTCAGACAGGGCAATTTAAACTGCTCAGTTTTCGTGGTGTATCTCCATATTGGTATTCACATGAAATCATTCAGTTTAGAAATTCAGGAGCTGGAGCCGAGCGACCGCTGCGAATCTCGAGTCGCCCGGGCGTATGAACAGCTATGAGAGTATTCAGTCGCCCTGTGGTTCTCAAGCTTTATGAAATAACTATGATAACTATGATAACCCTATGATTTTTTTTTTTTTTACATTAACTCCACACAGGAGGCCCTGAGGAAAATAATTTCCCTCAGGGCCTATGTCATCTTTGAAGATGCTGTGAGGAGGGTCTTTTTGAGGAGAGGAAGGAGTGAACGTGGGTCTTGAAGAGACCCATGTTATAGGAAGGAGGAAACACAGAGGCCGGCAAATCGTTCCACAGCCGAGCTGTTGAACACAAGAACGAGTCGTAGAAGCGTCCCGTTCTCATGTGACAAATGTCAACCGTGTACATATGTTGGGCGAGCGTTTGGCGTGTTTCCCGACTATGCACCGGTGCCGAGGGGATCAATGAGGCTAGTTCCTCGGAGCATCTTCCATTGAAATACCGGTAGAACAAGGAAAGCATTCCTACCCGACGCCTGTGCTCTAAAGATTGCAATCCGTTTGTTAAGACGGGAGAATCTATCAAACGGACCGCCCGTTTCTGCACAGAGTCGAGGGTGTTTTTCAGGTACTTTGGGGCTCCAGACCAGAGGTGGCTGCCAAATTCAACCGTGGGGCGCACTTGCGATTTGTACAGGGTTAGCAGTTGTGTACTATTAAAGTATCTGCGGGCCCTGTACAGTACGCCCAGTTTCTGAGAGGCTAACTTAACTCTGGCCTCGATGGAGCCCCCATATCTGAGCTGGTCACTTAGAGTTACACCGAGCATATCAATGGAAGACCTGTTCGGAAGAATGCTACCGTTGAAGGAGACTAGATAGTCATTTCGATCCCTTTTAGACGTAATCAGACATGATTGGGTCTTTGATACATTGAATTCGACGAGATTATTCTTACCCCAAGAGAAAACACTCTCGAGGTAAGCGTCCATTCTTTGCTTCAAAGCCCTCCGAGCCATTGGAATTTGTGCACCCTTTGGGGGCTTGTCAAACAAAAAGCTATCATGGACTGTACTGTCATCCGCGTAACAATGAATTGGTGCACATGTCAAAAGGTCATTGATGTGCAACAGAAACAAAGTCGGAGACAGAACCGATCCCTGTGGGACGCCAGCGTTTATCGAATGCGAGGAAGAGGTGAAACCGTCAGCAACCGTCTGAATCGACCTCTCCCTCAAAAAGTCGGCAATCCACCTGCACAAGGATGCGGGAAGTCCGTAAGAAGGCAGTTTGTTGACAAGTCCTCGGTGCCAAACCCGGTCAAAGGCCTTGGAAATGTCCAGCGCAACCGTTTGGGTCTCACCGAAACGTTCCAGGCACCGCCCCCAAACATGCGTCACATACGCGAGAAGATCACCGCACGAGCGGTTCCGCCGGAATCCGTATTGACGGTCGTTAATAATTTTGTTCTTCTCGAGGTATGTGAGCAGTTTGTCGTTGATCACACGTTCCATCACCTTGGATAGAACTGATGTGATCGCTATGGGACGGTAGTTGGCCGGGTTGGAGCGGTCACCCTTCTTTGGAATAGGATGGATGACCGCTTTTTTCCAACCAGAGGGTACAGAGCCAGAATTCAGGGACATTTTGAAAAGCTTTGTCAAAATCGGAGCTATTTCTGCAGCGCACCTCCGCAATACCAGGGCGGGGATTCCGTCAGGCCCACTAGCTTTATTAACATCAAGCCCTCGTAAAACCTGGAGCACATCCCGATGCCGGATCCTCAGCTTTTTCATATAGAAACCGCAGTGAGGGACCGACGTCGGGACTGCACCCCGATCATCGAGGGTTGAGTTATCCGCAAACATTTTTCCTAATAGGTTAGCCTTTTCGGTGGCGGTATTTGCTAGTGAGCCATCAGGTCTGGTAAGAGGTGGCAGACTGGATTTGCAGAAATTGCGACCTATTGAGCCCGCAAGCGACCAGAAGGCTCTGCTGCCATGCGGGCATGCAGCCAGCTTTTTGCTGATCTGCAGGTCGTGCTCGAACTTTGACCTATTTATGATCTTCTTGCTTTCCTTTGCCAATTTGTTATATGCTGCTCTGTTTTCGGAGGTTCTAGATGTGTTGTAGGCTCGGTTAGCCGCGTTTTTTCGCCGAACTGCTTCGGAGCATTGTCGACTGAACCACGGCTTTGAGCCCACACCAGTTTCTTTAACAGTGGATTGAATGAAGCCATCCATCGCGGATGTAATGACTTCACCAATTTCCTGGGCACATCTTGAGGGATCCGAAGTCCGAAAACAGACAGCTGACCACGGGAAAGCATTGAAATGAGCCCGCAGACCGAACCAGTCTGCTGACCTATAGTGCCACACTTTTCTCTTCAGCCTTTCTTTTGGCGGTCTGAAGTTGACAGGGATTGAGGTCGTCACCAGGCAGTGGTCGGACGATCCTAAAGGCGCTGTGACCTCAATCTTGTAACCGTGTGGCACAGTGGTTAAAAATAGATCTAACAGATTGGAGCGGTGAGTCTGGACATCAGGAACCCTTGTAGGCTCCTGAACCATCTGCTCCAATCCGTGGCAAAGGGCAAAGGATTCCGCCTGTCGGCCAGCTGAGTCTGTTGGTCCTGAGAACTTCAACCATGGTTCGTTATGAACGTTGAAGTCCCCCAGAACCACAAACTCAGCCGAAGGGTAGCGGGGCAAGAGGTCATCAATAGTCTCGCTCAAATGTTTGAATAGCTCGGATGTGTCTGATTCGCTAAGGTTCGGTGAGCGGTATAAACACGCGTAGAATCTTGCCGTACTGATAACTAAGATAACTATGATAACCCTAATTTTTATGAAATAACTTTTAGGGGTGCGTATCATGTTCACTTACCATAAATATGTAACCAATCTCATGTAATAATAATAATATTTCGATAATTTATATAGCGTCGTTTTCATGAGAAAATCACCTCAAGGGCCCTTATTATCTACATAATATTCTGTAGTAATGCCGGTTATTTAAATAATTCGAAGTTTAGTTAAGGATCGGTATTATAATGTCCAGATAAGGTGGCTAATAGAGAAAAGTCCCCAGGTAATGCAATCAGCAGTATTAAAACATTCTAAAAAGAGTTATTGTTTGGAGACCCATCAGATAAGAAAGCATTATATTTATATATTATACATAGTTAATTGTGATACAAGTACATATGTATGTAATGGCAAAATGTTCCCTCTAACTTCTGCACATCACTACTGCTATTTGCACAGTTTGTTGTTGCAGGTGGTAGTCTACTAATTTAGAGAACATGAAATTAACTGAAACTAGAGTGTTCTGAAGTATGAAGCATAACTTTTTACTGTTGTCAAATTTTGTAAAATAAAAATCATGGTGGGTAAGTATTTTCCTAGCTATCTTTGACCTGTTTGTTTATTAGCTAACTATCCTAGACAGGGACAATCAACTTATTATCTGTTAATTTTAGTATCAACCATAAGAAATATTACCAATATATCAATATTTTTGCACTAACACCGTTTAAAATATTTCAGATGCAAACAGCTGTAGACGATTCATATACACAGCTTCTTAAATCTTTACTTAGGATCAGTGATACAAAGAACACTGTGGTCCAAGTAAGTTTGAAGTCCCTACAGATAGTTCTTAGTAAATTATCAGTTTTTCTTTATAATTTATAGCCTAGATTATAGCGAACAAATTAGTTTTTTATAATTATATACTAAGATATTTTTATAATTATTTATTAAGATCTGCAGTCTCTCGTATCTAGGATGAACGAAGTATGTATGAAGAATGAATTAATGATGAATGTAAGTAAGTCTAAAGTCATGGTGTTTGAAAGAGAGAATCCGAAAACGGTGTGCAATATAGTTGTGAATGATGAATACTTGGAGCAGGTGGATGAGTTTGTATATTTGGGAAGTATGTTTACGAGAGATGGGAAGGCTGATAGGGATATTGAAAGAAAGGTGAATGCAGGTAACTCCATTAATGGAGGATTGAACGCCGTTGGAGCCAACAAAAAGTTGTCCACAGAAGCGAAGCTAGCAGTCCACAATGGGAGTACTGGTACCTACCCTGATGTATGGCAGTGAAGCATGGAACTGGCAGAGAAAGGATGAAAGTAGACTGAATGCTGTAGAAATGAGATCCCTGAGGCGTATGTGTGGTAAAACCATGTATGATCGTGTGAGGAATGTGGAGATCCGAAAAGAATGCAAGGCTGATGTGAGCGTAATAAGTAAGATTAAGAAAGGGACGTTTAGATGGTTTGGGCATGTTGAGCGAATGAATGAAGAACGGAGTGTAAAGAGAATTTATGACACGAATGTGAATGGTAGAAGAAGCCTAGGACGCCCAAGGAAGACGTGGCACGATCAAGTAAATCAGATACTTGAGTCGGGCCATGTCAAGAGTCAGAATAATAGAAGAGTATGTATGAGAAGATGTATGAATGTGAATGAGGCAAGGAGTGTGTGCCAAGACCGAGTTGTTTGGCGGTCCATCCTCTGCCTACCCCTGCGGTGAAACGGCGTGATGGTTAGTTAGTTAGTTAGTTATAATTATATACACTGAATTAGTTTGATTTGTGATTATGCTTATGCCCTCCAAATAGCATATTTTCACAATATAATTATACTTTTCCAATAGTCAAGAGTCATCTTCACATTTTTTGTAAATGGTTTCATCCACTTGAACACACAATATTTGATGAATTACGGTTTGTTCTTCAAGTTTTATGAAAGACTCTTTATTGTCTCTACCAGATGCTCTTTTAACAATTTTTTTGCAAAATCCCGATTACTCTTGCTTTATTTCATATCTTCAAACTTTCTTCAGCAATTTGACTTTATTTTACAGCCCACTTATAATTTGATGTTATATTTCGTAATACTAATCATGCATGTCTTATATCAATGTGTCTGTATGTACATAGATGGTACAACCTTGGGAGTTTATTCAATTGGATCCAGCTAATTGTATGGGTATCGTGCATGTATATTCTTTTTTTAATATTATATAGTTTAAAGAAAAACCAAACATCGTGTCTCAGTATTTTTATTGTCTGAAACTATGCATTAATAGTGAACAGAAGTGGATGTATTCTGAAATAATTTATACACGTACAGTGGGGGCTCATGGTAACGGCGGCAAGTGGTTGGTACCCACTCAATTTTTTGAGAAAAACCAAAAAAACAGTATGCTTTCATATCAGTTGAATTTAATCATATCAAATTCATCTGATATGAAAAATATTTTTTAACTCGATCACATTGAGTAAAAAAATCAACCTGTAAAAACAAAGTTTTTTTTTTACTATAATATAATACATTATTTTTATTATGTAGTGAAACAGTTTCGATTTTCCTAGCTGTGCCGTCATTTTATCCAATTTCAGAGAAATTAATGTGTGCGCGCGAATGTCACCAAAAGTTTGTAGAATGCATTGTCATCGACAACGAGTCTATCTGCTGAGTTTCAGCTCGATAGGATGTCAAATAGTGGGTTCATTTTCACTTCCAAATTTGCATTCGTTCATTCATTCACGAAAACAAAATCGAATTTCAAATAGATTTATAAAAAAAAAAATTGATTTCTGTGACAGTGTACTGTATTTATGTAATTTGATAGCGCAGACCTGTGAGAAAAAAACCGAATATTATAATTTAAATTTTGAAAAAAACATTTAAAAAATTCTGTTCAAATATTATAATATTAAACTGAATTTTTTATTTTGAATTATTTAAGGTAGGTATTTACTTTTTCGTTTGTCTGAATCCTTCACACAATGAGTTCCAATTTTGAAAATAACACAAATCCAAAGCAAATCTGAGCTCTAGAGTTCATTGAACCATGGTTACAAACAGACACACAGCCGAAAGTGGTATTTTTGATCATTGATTTTGCTTTCAGCACCAGGGTCCCCCCCAGCTGGACAACTTTTTCCAGCCCAACTACAGTCGGCCACAGGGGGACAGCAACCCCCCACCTTCCCATGGCTCCCAGGCGCCACAATTCCCCCCTGACAACCAGAACTACCTGCAGATGGTGCACCCCAATAACACCGGACACAACCCCAACTTTATTCCACCAATGGCCTCTGTAAGTTAGATAAGTTATTTTATTGAAACTTCTCTTGGTTATAAATTGCATTGATAGGTATGTACATTTACTTGTTCCTTGTCCTTGATTAGAAGTTGATGACACAATTGTTTGCTATTCATTTATCTCAAGCATTGTGTATTAATAAACTTCATTATCACAAAGATAATAATATTATGCAAAATGTTCCCCGATACTTGTTGATGGTTGCCAAGTCACATTCAAATTGTATTGTTTTTAATGTTGTAACAATCGCTTTTTGTATGCACATTTTTATGAATATGTAACACTAACGAACATTTTGCAAACCCGGTAACCTTATTATTATTTAAATAATTAACTTTAAAAAAAAAATATAGTACTTTAGGATTCATAATATGTCCTATACTAGCTTATAAATGTGGAAATTCTAACTATGCAATTGTAAATGTTCTCCAAAATGCCCTGGAAAGAATCTCAGACTTGTTATCGTCCGAAAGAAACCATTCATCTGTTCTGTATGAAATTACTAATGTTATCCAAAATGACCCTGGTAAAAAATTACATCTTGACGATTCTTTCAAATTACTTACGAATGCAATTACTAATGTTCTCAAAGGTTGTCTTGACAGAATCTCCATTCCATTGTAAGAATATTATGTACTAAATACACAATTTAGCTGTCCTGAAACGGGAATCCTTCCCAGTTGGACAGACAAATGATCATTTTGTATTGTATTGTTTGTAATATATAAATAAAATAAAAAATAAATATTTAAATGAAATATTCAGCACAGGTCACAGTGAGGATACCATTATCTTTTCTTGTAACAAAAAAGCAAGAAAAAATAAAATATATATTATTACTAGAAGGCGGCTAAGCGGTGGCAAAACGAAGAATTCTAAGTCACGAATCCGCAAAAACATCATTCGGAGATATTGAAATTTGAATTTTTGAAATTATATGTTTTTGTAATAACGAATCAATTCTAAACTTCAAACCTCAATATCTCCGAATGATGTTTTTGCGAATTTTCAACTTGGAATTCTTCGTTTTGCCACCGCCTAGCCGCCTACTAATTATTACATATTACATTACTACTACCTAGTTCTGTGAACAATAGATTTAACATAAACCAAAGACTGTGCACAAAAAAGTAAAGTTTAAGCTAAAGCTACAGCTTGCAGCGCAGTCATTGTTGAACTTTTCTGCACTGATCCAATGGGACGATGGACTTAAACAAACATGTATGTTTATAATTTTCCATCTCAATATTGACATCGTCTGAGAAGTTATGACAAGCTCTTCATAATTGAGCTCAAACAAGAAATATTTTCAGGACCTGCCCGGCTTCAATAAAGGGAACATGCAGGACAATAATGGCGGCCGAGGGATTCCTTCCTTGCACTTCTACAACACCAATGCCCGGGTACCGCCCGTATTGCCACCAACCAATCTTCAACTCCCTTTCCCGCAGAAGTTGATAGAACACGATAACAATCAAAATGTATGTACTTTGACAGTTACCATTACAAATGAGAGTCTTAACCTTTTACCAAGAGAAATTTTGACAAGATCTATGGACACCGGTATGAATGGCAGTTACACTGCAACGGAATCAAAATTATTGTTTCTTTATTAATGTATAGGTACGCCATAACTTTTTGCAGTTTTGAAAACTCAATAAAAAGAAAACTTCAATAAATTCAACTTCATATGAAAATGATTTTTTATTTAAATAAAAATAGACAAACAGGAGATTTTTTGAAACAGAAAATTTCCAATAACTGAGAGTTTGCATCCCTCCCCTCTTCGGTTCGCAGGAGTATTAAAACTGCAAAAACTTTCAGCACAACTATATTTTGCAGGTTTTTGTTCCTAATGCATTTTGTGTTTATGAAATACTTTTCCTTTTCAGGCCAAGTTTAATAATGGCATCCAGCAAAAGGTGGTGTCCAATGTGCCTGGCCCCTTTATTCCCCTGCAGGCCGTGACAAGACAAGCTGTGACCAGGTAAAGTATTCCTTTAATCTTCTAACATGTTCTTCTTTTGTCACAGTAAATTTTTTACAATGAGAATACATGGATTTTCATTGAAAAAAAATCTTTATAATAGGTACATGGACTTCTTAAACAGTCGCAGCTTGAACCTAGCAGTTGATTTGTCTTCGGAATCTGCCATGGACTGGAGAACTCGAGCTGTTTATGTATTTTCATTACTTGTCTTCCTTTACATAAATATTCACTAATGCCATTCATTCAACCACCCAAGCTTCAGGCCTATTTTATTTGTCGGAAGGTCAAAATATTTCCGCATTGCAATAAACTCCAAATAAATGGAATATTTCTGAACATATCCGAAAACTAAAAACTGTTTTTGAAAGGTGATAAAAATACACTTTTAAATTTTATAAATCAAAATAAACATATAATTTTTGAAAAAATAAAAGAGTTTTAAAAATGGCTCACCTTATGTTTTTTCTAACTAATATTACTGATAATGAAAAAAAATAGTTGACTTTTAGATGCTTGGTGTTTTTTTCTTTCTAACACCGTTTAGATAATTTTTCTAACCATGATAGTAAGGAAGACACAACGATTTATATATTATATTTAATAAATTATTATGAAAAGTGAGTTGTTCCGAAAAGCGAACAAAAATTATCAAATAAATTAGCATGAGGGGTTAATACAAATTTAATCTTTTATTCCGAGTACGGATTATAAATAAACTAACAATTTTTTGTTTTCAGGACTAGTGCACCGATTGGTAATAAAAACTATAAGAAAAATTTCCACGAAAACAAAGTCATTCCTTTGGCCACCGGACCTGAAACTCACAAAGAGACGAGAGCTAATGTCCCACCAGTTGTCGTGCAGGTAACGATTGAAGCCTTCATATTATTATTAATAACAAAATTTATAGGAGGTTTTATAAATCGGATAGTGTCTACTATAATGGAATTCACTGATACTTAGACCCAGTTGTTTTGCAGAATTTTTGAGACATTTGAAAGGTCCCCGTTAAACATCGATTCTAGGTGTGTTTCAGCTTTTATTAAATTGTAATAAACTGACAAGCTTATCAATATGATAGTTTAAGTCTGCTTGGGGCAAATATTGGCAAACTTTTTTTTATAATAACTTTTAACCCATCGCAGGCCGCAGTCCCCCCGGATATTTGAAGCAATTTTGTCCCTTATGTATAAAGAAATTGTATGAAGAACAAGGTCAGAATCGCTTGGGCCATTCTCGTTCTTGACGTAACGAAATACTGGATAGCGTCTAGCCACTCCGAATAATTCAAATCAATTCACAATGACGCGCCGGGCATCAAAGATGGCGGACAAAATGGCTGCCGCTTGATAATATGAACGGTGTCGTATTCGAAGTCTATATTTTTTCATTGTTTCTTATATAAATCCATTGTGGAAAGCATAGATTTGAGTGATTATTAGGAAGTTCGTTTTATCTACATTATTCTGATGTAATTTTTGTAATACATATATCACAAAAGAAATGTTATAAAAATTGAGTTCGTAAGAAAGGTGAGAACTGTCAAATATTTTACGTTGTATTGAAAAAAAATATTTTTCCTAAGCTTTCAACAAGTTAAAAATAAAACCTAGAAAATTGTTTATTTTGTGGGCTTTGTTGTTGGATTATGTATGTTTAGCACACAAAATAAATAATTTTCCAGGTTTTTATTTTAAAACGGTATTATGAAAAAAAAAATTATTGCCAACGTTTCTCCCAAGTGGACTTAGCGTAAAGTGGAACTATACAACTCATTTGTCCTCTTCTGTTGATCACAATTGGTTCAAAAGCTGAAACAGACTTAGAATCAACATTAAACGGGTACATGTCAACTGTTAAAAAAAGAAAATTGCGCTGAATGGCCATTTGATGACGATGTTACATTTGAATTTCTGTGAAACATCCCATCCTTAGTATGACGAGTTGAATTATGGATTTATCATTCATCCACACTTGTGTTATGATCCCAGCTTATCCTACAGTGTTTTGAAATTTTGAGATGCACTAGAGTAGGGACTTCAATTTGTTCTCGGCCTAAATAAGGAAACTCAATCGACTTGCAACTAAACACTGCTACGTGCACAATGAGTGAAACTCATCCCTCTACTCTACTACCATGACTTCCTCTCCTCGAATATTGTACCGCCCACTGTAAGATGAGAGAAAGCAACTTGCTGGGATTGCGAAAGGGCTGTGAAATGGTAACATTCCGCTTCAAGACGACCTTACAAACCTCCTGGCCAACCACCTCACGAATATTGAACAAGCATAAAGAACAAAGCCGAGAACTAATTGATCTACCCTCACACGTACACTCAATAATATTATTTCAATGCTTTATCATTTCTGGTTTATATGAAAGTATTTAATATCCAAGCAATTCAATTTGATTTCAGAGCCGTTGTTGTGTGATCCCCGTGTTGATGAAATTTCGTGATTCGCGTTTTTTTATCATCTATAAAAATTGCATAGACTCGGCTAAACAATGCAATAGATGGTGCTATTGCAGAAGGCTTCTTTCATTCTTTCCGAGATGAAACATCCCGTCATGTGTTGTCCCTTCTCAGGTTTCTGTGTGATGCACAAATCATGTTTGGGCATGCTCTCCACCCTCCACTACCTATATTCTGCCATATTCGCCTATCAATAGTCACAATAAATTTCCTTATCTCATCATGTCTTATATATATATATATATTCGCAGTGTACAAACAAATTACTTTCCTTTATCGTCCTTCCAAATGGATCAAGAGCCGCTATTCAAATTTAAGATATAAATAGCTAAATAAATCAATAAAAAATAAATCAATAGCTAAATAAAGCTTTAAAATAATTTTTATTTATTTTAGAAATTTCCAAATTACAAAATATGTACTAAAGTCTGAATTTTTGCCGAATAACTAGTAGGCCCTTGTTCTAGAAAATAGAGTACCAGGGCAGTGGTGATTGGTTAGGAAAAATTATCTTTTGAGTCAGAATTAATTCACCATACATCCACGAAGTTATGAGGCAGATACTATAAAGTTTTGTTATTCTGAAGATAGCGGTATCTAAGGGTTTTTCTCTATCGGCAACCTTCCTTATCTGGACCCTAATCCATAATAAAGTCAGAAATGATTTGAGATTTTTACAGCCCAATTATTATTGTATTATCTTTTTTTTTGGTTTTGGACAGCGTTACATGTCTGCCCTTGTGGTGGACAATGTAACGCTGGCCGAAACGTTGGCTAAAGATGAAGGCACAACATAATAACCCAAAAATTAGTCACCAAATTAGTGTCAATTATTTTTTCTAGTTGAATCTTTGGCCAAGTGGTGGTGTTCATAAAACCTCAAGTCATAGATAAGTTCATCAATTCTTTCCATTTTCGCTCGCTATCGAAACATGCCCATTATGAAATACTTTGAATGCTTTTTCCTACCATCAAAAGGTTACATATTCTAAACTGTATTGTAATTTTCTGTGTTTTTTTTAAGGGATCTAACGCAACAGACAATCGTGCCAAACCGGTACCGAAGAAGAAAAAGTCCCGCATAGCAGCGAACTTCGGCCTACCTCAGTAATTGTATTTAATATGACCTCGGTCGTAGTGACAACGTATTACTGTCTGCAATGTGATGTTTTAACTTTATCTAAAGACTTAATTAATATCTTCAACATTTGTTTCCTTGTTGCCAATTTTTATAATTTCTTTCAAGTGTTTTTTTTTTTCAGAGATTGCTCGCTTTATTCCATGTTTTATACCGATGACAAATATTAACAATTATAAATATGTACAAATGAATCAAGACTAAAATATATTTTTGAATGTGTAAATACATTTTATTTACATTATTTATCTTGTTAAGTTCTGTATGATAAGAATAACAATGCATTATTTTTAAATATTCTAATTTCAAAATAATTATATTTCTGTAAAATTAAAAGTTTTTTTATAAACATGATTTTTTCTGTATTATTAATTATTTAAAAAAAATTGTTTATTCATTTATATTTATAATATTCATTCATTAAAAATCTCAATAAAGCTCTGTTTTTCATCACCGCTTGATACTAAATCAGAACTAACAAAACTATAACCTTAAGGCATTTTAATATTTTTTCGCATTATGTCAAGCATAATCTGGTGCTAGATATCACAATACGACGAAGGTTGGGACTCTTTATAATTTTAAAAAATGCAATTCTGCTCATTACGCTGCCCATTGTAGCGCATTATATTTACATATTGTATGAAATTTCCGGTTATGATAATATTGTATCAAACAGTATAATATGTAACTGCTTGAAAAAATACAGATTACCGCAATAATACATACCTACACTTTTCTATTAAAGGGTTAGTATCGATTGAAATTTGCATGAAAAAGTTAGCAATTCTAACAAGCTTTCAGAAGTTGATGAAAAACCTGGCATTAAACAGTATAATTTTAACTCTCAGTAGGATCATTGTCATAGCAAAGGAGTGTATTACGGCATGATATATTAAACATTTTAAATATGATGCAATAATAATTGGATAATTTGTAGAGCACTGTTTTTGTTAGAAATCACCTAAAATCACCTCAATGGCTCTAAATCTATATCTTATTTATATCTAATATATAAAACCTTTCTTGACTTACGTTCTAAAAGTTGTTATGCATGAGACAACATATCGTTTGTCCTGAAATAAGATGTTACATTTTCTGCCACGTGATATATGTACTTTACTGTTGACTTTTTGTTTAAAATTAAATTATATCGTCACTGTGGATCAAAAAGCCACTAACATTTACGGTAAAAATGGATTAGATTCGTCAAAATACTCAATTTTGAACCCCGATTCTATGGGTAAAGTCAATAACTGTGAAAAATTCCTAAATCGATTATATGATGGAGTAGAAGTCTCTAACAGCAAAGTATCAGATTTTTTATTTTCCGAAATTCATCAAACTTCCTATTTATTTTTCGCATTTATGAACTATTCACCACATCCTCAAATATGACCTATTTACCAATATATCTTAACAGTGTTTCACGCATTATATTACCAACTTAATTAAACATATCAAGTACATAAACTAACTAATTACCTTTATTTATTATACGCCCTCGCTTACTTTGCAAAAAGTCATCTCCTTCCTAAAACCAGTAACCAGTTAATGACTATACGCACCCCACATCGACAACTATCAAATACTTGAAACTCAAAAAACTGATAATGCCAAAAATCATTTCATGTTTTTTTTAAATAAATTTATTAATGTACTTAGGCAATTTAAAGATTTGATTGTGCAATTATTACGTTCTAAGTCTTAAAAAACTATTGAATACAACCATTATTATCTTTAAAAAACTTTCATTATCTTCCTCAACCGCTTGGGCACATAAGCTTGTTTTCACAACAATTTAACGTAGGTAGACATAGGAATGACGTATGCCCCGCACCCGAGATATTAAATAGACATTTAAAATTGCTACCACAAAACATCCATTTAAATATCTGCATTTATATTATCAGGGTGGCCACAAGGTGCGAAAATTAGGAAATAAACAAAAATTGACAATTTTTTCAACCAATATCTCAAGGACTGCTGCAATATCAGGCGAAAACGAAAAGCTGCAATTATCAGGGATTTTGATGTTTTTTAGGCTACGCTGAATATTTTAAGTGAACAGCAGCAATTATTTTTCTGCTCAATAATTTTTATTGAAATCAAAAAGACAATTGTATATTATTTCAAATTTATTGCCAATCAAAATATTGTTTATGTTTATTTTTCAAGATTTTTTTTTGTCATTCATTGCATTTTAAAATAAGAGTTTGAAGTAGTTATTTGAAGCATTGTGATTAACGATCGTTTTTACGATTAGCTATATAGCTATCCAAAATTATCATCTGTATTGCATCCCATAAATACGTTTATGAATGAAATATAGCCCCTTTCTTAAATTTTCTGTGTGTGAAAGCATGAGGTAGATGAGTAATAAAATTGAGTATGTATTGATTTAAGAATGCAAAGTCGCCCCTTACCTATTACAGGTTGTAACAGGAAGTACCCAAGGGATTTTACCCAGCGATTCCTGAGCATATTTGGAGTAATATTTGTCATTTTACTGTCAGATGATATTTTTTTTTTAAAAAGCAAAAAATATTTTTTTCAATCACACGTCGCTACTGATCCCATCACTATGGGATATACCCTGTTGCGATGGGTTTGAGTGATACACGCGCCGTTTCATGCATGCAACATGCTGCTAGAATGAAACAGGACGCTTATCAAGACACGCTAGAATATAAAAGCGCTTCTTTATTAACAAACTCAGTTGCGAAATGTGGTGGAAAAATATTTTTAATGATTTTATTAGAAAAAAAAAATGTCATCAGACAGCAAAATAGCAAAATGACATCAACATTTTTTTCTCCATATATGCTCAGGAATCACTGGTTAAAATGCCTCGGGTACGTCCTGTTACACTCTGTATATTTTGTAAGGAAAAATGCGATGAGTAGAAATTTTAAATAATATGGAATTTTGTTGGTAAAAAAATTGACAAATGGTAGTGTTTACTCATTCCATGATAGCTTATTTTGACTCATCCCCTTCTTTCTTTCGCAAATATTTTTGAAGTGAGCTAATCTAAATTTCTCTGAAACGTAAGTAAGTAAAGTGATGTTTGTAAGAGTTTTATCAGCAATTATAATGCTGCAATTAAAGCAAAACTAATTTCTTACAAACGCTTTTATGTTACGATTATATCATCACTATTTTCAAAAACAAGCGTAAACTTAGTTTGTAAATATAATCTGGATACATAAAAAAAAACATAATAAGATAACAATTTTTCAAAGAATTGTATAATGTGACTTCTTTTACTTTCTCTGAAATTTCTCTCACATAATACATAATATGTAAAAAAGACAAATAATTGAGTTTTAAATTGCCATTTATAGGACCATTCAATCTGTTTTGAATTTTCTATTTATGAAATGTTAATAATATTATTATGTGAATACACATATTCAATACCTATCTCATTACAAAATATTGTATTTTGCTCCCAGAATTTTTTTGTAACCCTTCTTACCTTTATGTAAAAAAAATATACATTTTGAAGTCATGAAAAAATAACATTAATGAAAACCGAATGTTAAAACTTTTGCCTTATTTTATAATGTCCTCAAATCGAAACAAAAATGAAGCATAAATTATATTTTTATTTAAAAGATCTTGTTTTTATTTTTGAAGCAAATCCTTCATCACGTTACACACATACTTGTCGAAAAAAAAAATGTCTACCAGGATTATTCCAAATCTTGGCTTGCGGTAGTTATTGTTTCCTGAGCAATTAAAATTGAAATAGAATGTAATGAAAGTATGTATTCAAAACATAAATCGCAGGCATTATAATTATATATATAAAGGGGCAGTTGATATGCTGTTGGGTAGGACCCTCAACGCAACTGGACGGATCGAGATTGGTGTTCACAGTGGATAACCGACTTGCTCCCTTTTATGTTGGGGACGTCCAGGGAAGAGATGACACAATCGACTAAAGCAAATACTTCAATCACCTTGTTGATGCGATGGTGCCTGACCAGATAGGACAAGGGGAAGGCAATTTTTTTTTTTATGTGAATACTGCACAAGATTCCCAATTGCTCCCGTCTGGAGCCAGTGAGTATGGGGTATGTTGTGAGGCTGAAGGTGGTGGGGAGGGGAAGGAGATGGGAAAGAGGAAGGTGGGGAAGTACCTGGCTATTCAGATCTGATCGCCAAACACAGCTAAATTCTGAATGGTGGTCTTACACTAGGGCTTAGAGTATATTCCACTCTGGATCGCGCCATTATTTTAAATTAATTAATTGTGAAATATCGCAAATTATTCAAATAAAATTTATTTGCGCATGCCAGGATTCGATCCGCGACCTTCAGATTGTGAGTCAAGAGCCTTACCCCTTGACTACGTAGGCCATGGTCGAGGGGTAAGGACAATGCGCAGATGCACCAAATGCTTAAATCCGATTATTTGAAGAGTTTGAATAATATATTATTTTTCGAGGAATGATTGATCGAGATTTCACTATGAATTGTAAAAATAAATTTTGTTTGTAAGTTATTAAAAGAAAGACTGACAAAAGAGTCGATACCGCTTCAATTGTACACAGGTTTATCGAGACGATCGGTTATTTGGGACAAAACCCAAGGAACAGAAACCAAATAGAGAAGCTAATACATATGTACTAATTTACTTTGGTTACCAGGGACACCATTCCGTTTAATTGGCACAAATTCCGGTCTGACGTTTCTCAGTAAACGAATTTTAGATAAGAAGGGGGGTGTGCAGTATGCGTGCGCGAGTGAGGAGAGGGGATGCCAATTTTTGGGGGTTGGGTTACAAGAAATTAACAATGTGAAGAAAATGATATTTTATAGGAGAGTGAAAAATCAATTTTGAAGCAGGAAATAATATGTATAATAATGATTATTATTGTACACATCGTCGGCTTACAGTGTAAACCTGCTAAATCCTTTTTGACCGTTATTACGTTTATTTTACCATTCAAAAGAGAAAATGTAATTATTATACCGGGTATCCCGAGGCAGATTTTGGATTTGTAAATGAAATAAATATATATTGTGAGTTATAAATAATTATGTATATATTTTTCAAATTATTCCGTCTAAATATTTTCCTTCACGGCATACACACTCATGGAATCTATTGACAGGATTCCGAGTGACCCTTTGACCCTTCACTTCTCGCACGATATTTTCTTTTAATTCCGTTATGTCCTTTCGGGTTGCTATCGTACACTTTAGCCATAAGATACCCTTACAGAAAAAGGTTCATGGGGGTGAGATCTGGCGATCTGGGTGGCCACACGATGTCGCCATAACGACTTATCAGTTTTCTAGGGAATTGTTCACGGAGAAGGCTCATCGTGGCTCTTGCTGTGTGAGGTGTAGTGCCAACTTGTTGAAACCGTATGTGTGAACTGTACGAATGGTGTTCTTGAAGTCTTGACATTAAATAATTGCTTATCATGCAGCGGTAAAAATCGCCATCAACAGAAATGGTCTGATTATTCAATTTGTGGATAAAGCCGCCCAACCGGTATCTTTTGGGCTGTGCAGAATCTGTTGGTGCTTTAATTGGGAGTTTTGTCCTTTAGGTGACCAATAGCGGCAGTTTTTGCTTGTTGACATAATCATTTAAATGGAAGTGTGCTTCGTCACTGAACCAAATTGTGTTTACGGTTCGAAATCAGTTTAACATGTTTTCACAGAACTCCTAATGCACTTTGTAATCAGTTAAGTACCTGCCCTAATTGGATCTTACAAGGGTGATATTTTATATCCATGCTTAAAATTCGGAGGAACATCGTTTTTGGCAACGCCAAAGCCGATGCTCTCTTGCGCATAGGCTGGTGCGGATTTTCATCTACGCTGCTTGCAACACGTCCAATGCTTTCTGTAGTTCTTGATGTGCGGCTGGGGACTGCCCGTGGATTGTTTACTATTTAAATTGTTTACTAATTAAATTATTTACAAAATTGTTGTATGGAACCTCTGCACCCACTGGACACCCAGTACAATAAATGGATTTCTCCCTTCATGTTCCTGCTTAAAAATGTGTTTTTTCACTCTCCTGTAAATTTTTACAAAATGTTTGGGTATGTGTTTTAACATATTTGTATCTAGGTAGGCAGTACTTCTTGTAAGTTTGCAATTAGTAGTACTCAACATGATAATTATTGATTATGCTTTACAAGGTTTTACCTT
Source organism: Limnephilus auricula (assembly GCA_951813805.1). Lineage (NCBI taxonomy): Eukaryota > Metazoa > Arthropoda > Insecta > Trichoptera > Limnephilidae > Limnephilus > Limnephilus auricula. Next base: position 16,269,646 of record OX638388.1, on the reverse strand, counting down.
ATCATATAATAACCATCTTTAAGTGCAAATCTGTTTTATCACAATAATAATTGTCCCCTTCCGCCGATTACTTAACATCTCGAGAGCCCTCTAGTAGTGTTTGTGCTGATAAGGTCTCTATAAATGAGCGTGTTCCGATCCTCACCTCCAAAGTTCACCATGAGAGTGTTGTGGTGTCTGTTGGCTGTGGGTCTAGGAGCCACCATCCCACTGGTGTCTGCTGCCCCCAACTGGTGGCAAAAGACGGTCATCTATCAGATCTACCCCCGCTCCTTCAAGGACAGCAATGGCGATGGAGTCGGAGATCTAAACGGTGAGCATTTCTTTTTGAAAGAGCTGGTTTTTAATGTATATATTAAAAAGAGAGATTTTAATATATGTTTAAATGCAATATTTTGTCTATTTTAAAATAATTTTATTTATTTTGTATAATCACCGGAGTGTTCTGCTTTCAGCCTTGAGTGCAAGGAAATTTATAAGCCTTTTTTTTATGATTTATTTATTTATTTGAATAAATTATTATAAATGTTTGTAATGTTTTTCGTCTACAGGTAATTATTTGATTTGTACTTGTTTGTCTATTATTATTTTTAATTTTCATTTTAAGTTTATCCCAGTTTATCCTGACATAGAAACCATTGGTTTTGAAACATGTGAAATTTTTTTTGATTAAATAGTTATGTTTATAAAGTTATTTATTTTCATTATCTGATCCCAAATGATTTCTGATGATTCTGGAAAATAATCGAAGCATTGTGTATTTTATTTAGTTAATAATTAGTGCGAGCAAAAGGAAGGAGTCGCATATTATGTGAGTCCAATTTAGCTATAACCAAATGACTACACTCAACCACTTCTCCTTGCTGTGTTTTTCAAATACTGATTTGTATTATAATAGTTGTTCTGTGCTTTGAAATTTAATATTATTTTAAAAATTTTTAATCATCTAATATTTGCTTTATAAACTTAGTCTAATATTTTATCACTAAACTGGCTGTTCGCTGTTGGACTAAGCAATAATTAATTATTATTATTGTTTATTTGTTCCCAGGAATCACACAAGGTTTGCCCCATATTAAGGACGCTGGCATCGGATGCATTTGGTTGTCTCCTATCTACAAATCCCCTATGTACGACGCTGGTTATGATATTGCCGATTTCAAAGCAATCCAACCTGAATACGGAACCATGCAAGATTTCGAGAACCTTTTGGCAGAGGCAGCTAAATTAGGTAATAAATATTTTTATTATACAAAAATAAATTACAATTCTAACGTGAAATAATATTTTAAACAAGCGATGCATGATGTTTTCACTAATGGGTTGTTTACAAATTACTTTACAGATATCAAAGTAATTCTGGACTTTGTACCAAACCACAGCAGCAATGAGAGTGACTGGTTCAATCTATCTGCCAACAGAACCAAGGGATATGAGAACTACTTTATGTGGGCTGATGGAAAACCTGATCCCAACAACCCTGGAAAAACTACCCCTCCAAGTAACTGGGTAACAAACTTATCAATATTATGTACATACATCCTTTCATTGAGGCGGTAGTGTTATGTATTTTATTTATTATGAAACTTTCCCACATACAACTTCCTGCCCCGCCTTTTTTAGGACGGACTTTTTTTATTAATTATAATAGTAATTTACTTTAATTGATTGTACTATTTTGTTTGTTAAAAGATAAGCATTTTCCGCAAGAGTGCCTGGGAATGGAACGAAATTAGGGGACAGTATTACCTTCACCAGTTTGTTATTGGCCAACCTGATCTTAACTACAGGGAACCCCTTGTTGTGGAGGAGATGAAGGTAACATAAATCTCCTTATTTGATGATTAAACTTTTTTACCTCATTGAAAATATAGATTGTCAATATATTTGCTTCAATAATTAATTTGAGGAATATTTTTTTGTGCTAAGCGAAATGATCTTAACCTAACCTAATTTTATTGGATTTTATCACTTCATTTTTGGAGGGAAAATTAATTTAACATTTTCTGTTAACAATATTACCAAAATTTGTTACAGTGAACAATAAATTAATGATAAAAATGGTTGCAAATTGTTTGTGCCATAAATTTAAAAAAAAATGCAAACACTCAAGCGATAGTTACCCAAATCTAGCTAGGTTATATTTATAAAATAAAATTAATTTTAATATTTTTTTTATAAAATCTAAAAATATGTGATAAACGGGAAAATCTGGGTTGATTCAAGCAGTAAGCAGTTCATATTTATGTTTCCGTATTAATATTTGGAGGTATGATATATTTTAGAAAACCAAACACCTGGAAATATCCATTACTCTAGTAAATAACATAATATAACATAGTAATAATAACATGTATGTATGTTATTTGTGCTTTTCCTCTCTATTAATTGTCTAAGTTTTATTGAAAAATTCATTGCCTTTGGCGGTTTTTCATTGTTTGGGTGTTATTTTATGAAGCAATTTGAGTTTTTTGATGTTTTTTAGAATGTTCTCCGATTCTGGCTTGACAAAGGAGTAGCAGGATTCAGAATTGACGCTCTACCCAGTTTGTTTGAGGTGGATCCTAAAGACTTCGGTGGCGTTTATCCCGATGAACCAAAGACCAACATCCGAGGCTTGGGCCCCGATGACTATGGTTACCTGAACCACATTTACACCTCAGATCTAGACCCCACATATGACATGGTTTACCAATGGAGATCTGTCCTGGATGAGTTTGAACGAGCCGATGGGATCCCAAGAGCCATGCTCACGGAATCTTACTCCGATATCAAGCTGGTGATGAGATACTACGGGAACGGTACGCACAATGGTTCGGTCCCGTTCAACTTTGAATTCTTGCGAAACATTGACAGGAATTCCGATGCCCGAGATATTAAGTTCATCATCGACAAATGGGAGACTTATATGCCAGTAGGAAAGACCGCTAACTGGGTGGTACGTTGTAATCATTTTTGCTTTTATTATTTTAAACTATTGAATATTCTGTCATATTTTGATACCTAATTTTTGTTTTAGAATGGTAACCACGATAACAGCAGGATGGCTAGTAGACACGGAGTTGAGAGGGCCGATATTATGAATATGCTGGCACTTCTCCTACCCGGAGTGGCTCTTACATACCAGGTTAGATCCATAGTTTAACTACGAATGAATTTGAAAAATGTCATAATTGAATAAAAAGTTTCCAGGAAGGTGTATTCAAGCTCAAAAACATATTTATATTTTATGAGGGCGCCACATTATTCTTTAAGTAGTGGCAACACTAAGAGCTTAGCTATAGTCTCATAGCTACTCACAGCGACTCATAGCGTATTTCTCTGTGGATATCTCTCTCGTCACAGTTACAAAGGCATGACAAGATCAAGTGAAGAGAATACTTGAGTCAGGTCATGTCAAAAGACAGAATAATAAACCGATGTATGAATATGGAAGAAGCTAGAAAGTGTGTGGCATTCCTTCTTCTTTGCCTACTCATGTAGTGAAATTTATAGAATATCCAAAAAAAATCAGTAAAGTAAAAATAATAGAGACTTTTATTAACAATCAGCATGTTTTGCAAGTTGTTAACTAGCCAAATTGCTTTTATTCTGCAGGGTGAAGAGTTGGCCATGACAGATGGCGAGGTGAGTTGGGAGGAGACGCAGGACCCACAGGCGTGCAACACGGACGACCCCATCAACTACTACAAATCCTCGCGCGACCCGGCAAGAACGCCCTACCAGTGGGACAACACCAAGAATGCCGGCTTCTCCACTGCCAATAAGACCTGGCTCCCTGTCGCCAGCAACTACCAGACTGTCAATCTGAAGGCGCAGCAGGCTGCCACCAAGAGCCATTACAAGGTACTATAATATATTATGGCTACTGATGTCAGGCTGTAAATTCCATTGCATTTAATGACCACCAAATCGATCTTCGATGCTATTTTGATTTTTTTTTTAATCTACATTAGTTCCGCACGGGAATCTCTGAAGAAAATAATTTCTCGCAGGGCCTGTATCATCTTAAGGGATGCTGTGTGGAGGAGACTTTTTAACCAACTGACTGTTTTTCGTGCACATGTGCTTGCTCTAATTCTCTAATACCATCCATGCAGGGATTTTTTCGGATTCGATTTTAATATTTATGTTTTGAAAACTGTATAGAGGGCAAAATCAGAATCGCTTGCGCTAATGTCACTGAAGATTCTACTTTTTATTTCATGACTGTAGCCATAAATAAACCAAACTGTAGCCTCCGAGACAGCTTACGAAATAATTTGTCTATGAATTTTACTGATAAGCTGTTTAATTTAAATCTTTGTTTCAGTTCTACCAAGACATTGTCAAGTTAAGGAATACCACAACGCTGCAAGAAGGAGATTTAGATGTAAAAGCCATATCCACAACCATCCTGGCATTGATGCGGTATGTTCATAATTACTATTATATTTAACTAATAGGTAACATAATGTCAATGTGTAATTTTTTTTTTTTAAATTTTTTACATTCCAAAAGTATTTTTTTTTATTGACATATCTTCAAAAATTGCAAAATTACTTTAGCATCTTGTAAAATTAAATGAATTTAACAAACTGTGCTTACACTCCTATTTTTATACATTACAAATTATTATTGCAGTTCTCTTCCCAATGAGGAAACTGTTGTGGGAGTGATTAACCTGGCCACCACCACTCAGACAGCCAGCCTTGATGCCTTCAGGACTTTACCCGCTGAGATGACTGTTTACACTTCTAGTTTGAACTCCAAATTACAAAAGGGGTAAACTTTATTATGCTTCCTCATATTTTTTTAAACATATTTTCCGGTACCTACTTAAAAATTATATATTTTTCATAGCAAAAATAATAGAACTTCTAATTTTCTATGGTTAACTTGAATAAATTTTTTATGTGTTTTAAATTTGAATTCAATGGAATGGAGGGAAATTTTTATTAATACTAGTAATAATTTCCAGAGAAAGAGTGAAGACCGCTCAGCTAACCCTGTCGCCCAATGATGCTGTGGTATTGACAACATAAGTGCAAAATATGTATAGTCCTAGAAAGAACAAAGAAGAATTCGTGCCGTAATACAACATATTGGAATAATAACATTTTATTGCCATATTTGATTTTGCTTTATTAAATACATCTATTTGAATTACGATTTTGTTTTCTTGATTGAATGAATGGATGAAATGGATGTAAGCATTTCTCTGAAATTGGGTGACATTATATTTTAAAATTTACAGCAGTTATTTTAGTCAATCTCTGGGAAGGAAGGTTCAATCCTCAGTCAAACCAAATTTTTTTTTTAAGTTTTAAAAGACATTTAAAAATTTTAGAGCTGTTAAGAGGGTATTACCAGAGAATACCGGAAATTAGTCCCCTTTAAATCAAATTCTAGATGTATTAACTCTTTTTTACAAAAAAAAATAAATTGATTTTGAAAGATTGTTATTTTATCTGGTAAATGCATTTTTTAAATTTTGAAAAACTAAGTTTAATATACTAAGGTTATGCCGTTGGTCATTGGCAGATTTGTTCAATTTTTAAACGACATATTGTATTATACAACACAAATTTCAATCATATAATCATACAACAAAATAAATCAATACATAATCTAGTAAAGACAGTTTTCAGAATTTTAATTTTAGTTAAATTAAAATCATTAAAAAATAAATCCAAGAATGTGTTTTGTGACCAAAGTACCTCAGTTTTTCTATTTATTTAAGGTCTTACAAACTAAAATATTTCAGATATTTTTTACACACTTATTTTGTTTAGACATTATTGAAAAATCATAAATATTTATGATCAAAAAATATTTACAAGATGTACTTGATATTTAATCATTTATCATCCCGCGTTTTGAGCATTTTTATTGCTTACTTGAATGTAGGTATATGTTAAAGCAAGTTTTTAATGAAATAAATCGATATTAATATTTAATTCCAAAAATTTGATACAGGTAATAACCGATCTTTCTCATTGGAACCTCCCTGTACAGTTGCAAGCATTTTTAAACATTTATTCTCAGCTGCTGGTCAATCACTCTTAAGAGCCAGTCCCTGAGGAGGAAGGTTAAATTCTTAATTAAAAAATCAAAAAAGATATATTATAGTAAAAGAAAAATGTTTTTTATGGGTTGATATTTTTTATTATTTACTTAGAAATATTGATTACGTAAAGCCAAATGAGATGATGGATGCTCAAATATATAAATATAATATATTAAACGACTCTATTTTAGTATCTTCGCGCGAACTTACGGCTTTCTCGCAGCTAATGAAATCAGTTTGAGTGTTAAGATGCTTACCTCAAGACATGGTAACACAATTACGCTGATGCAAGATGTCGAAAATGAAAAGATTGTTTTTTGTAGGATTTTTTTCCCACAAAAACCAGTATTTTATTTGAACTTAAATCTCATAAGGATAATCGGATAAGTATGTTATTATCTTCGGAAAAACAATATTAAAAATAAAACTAGATAAAACTTAAATAAGCACTTCCCAAAAATACTAATATAAACAGAAAGAAATTTTTTTGAAAATGAACATCCTTCTTTCTAATTATCGGTCCAATCGGTACATGACATATTTGAATATTCTAAGTCGATTGCTGTCATTCGGATAAAATTAAACAACTCCATTAATTTGCACCGTTAACGGAACAAAAGCATGCGGAGAATTGTTTCTCTCAAGGCAACGTTTATTCCGACACTTTATTTGGGCCCTTTTGTCTTTATTGACAAAATTGCGTAAATTGGATATCAGCAAATCGTTGTTGACGAAGCCATCGTACCACAAATAAACTTACGTAAGTTGAACTTCCGAACAACTTCTGTGAGCATTAATTATTATAAGTTGATATTATTATAAGAGATACTCAAAATAATTCATAAATAATCTCTTTCATAGATGGAGCGAGTATAATTATTTTAGGGAAAAACGCTTTTTACAAGTTATGCTTTAAAATATTAAGATGAATTTATTGTTTGCGCCTGTACACACGCAATATGAATATGAATAAAAAGATTTGTCCATAAAAAAATTCGGTAAATCTTTCGAGAAAGGCTAACAAATTAAATGCAATATTGGATTAGACTCAAAATTTGTCTTGACAGAATCGCCATTCCATTGTAAGAATATGTACTAAATACACAATTTGGCTGTCCTGAAACGGGAATCCTTCCCAGTTGGACAGACAAAGGTTCATTTTGTATTGTATTGTTTGTAATATATAAATAAAAATAAATAAATAAATAAATCACCGATACAATATTATATTTGTTAGCCTTTCTTGACAGATTTGAGTTTGTTTATGAACAAAATTATTTATTCATATTGCATATGTACGGTCGCAAACAATTAACCAACTTAATATATTAAAAGCATAACTTGTAAAAAGCGTTTTTACGTAAAATAATTAAACTCGCACCATCTATGAAAGAGAAGACTGTGAATTCTTTCGAGAATTACCTCACATTGGCTGCTGAATATGCTGAGTACGCGCCTAGCGCGTAAGGATTATATACATGGTAAGTGATAAGAAAACTTCACGAGCAGATTACAGATAGGAATATATTTTATATGCCATATTATTATTTTTATTTAATATTTTATATGACATCAAATAACGGCGGTGTTTTTATTTAAAAATTAGATGTAATCTGCAGCATGCAATCAATGTATTAGAAAATACATCGCAATGAATGTGTTAACAATAAAATTTGAGAAAAATATGAAAAATGAAACTGGAAATTATTAAACACAAAAATGTATGCAAGCTGCCTTTACTTTTGGACCATATTTGGCCTTCTCCCGACTCCGGAGGGCCATCACGGGGGATTTCATCCAGGCAATCATGGCAGTGATGATTGTGTTCTTCGATTGGCGTAGTCTGCGCCATAAGCTTCCCAAGTGTGCACTCGTCCCTTCTTGTGCACCTTCCCTACAGGAACATTTCCATAGTGCTGCAGTATCTCTGTAAGCAGAATAGTTGGCGATAAGCATTATTGTTAATGTATTATTGTAGGCGACTTTTAGCTTATGCCATTGAGATGCAGTATAATCTACCCACACCTCTGACTTGTACAGCGATGTGCAGAATGCATTGAGTAGTATTCTTTTTTCATTTGGACTGCAAAAGTGAAAACTCCTCTACAGCATACCTGCTCTAACAGATATCGCTCTTCTCTCTCTTTCCATATCTTCGATGTCTTTCAGGTCGTCTGTGATGATATATGTATCATGTACTTTACGCTACGATTAATTTCCATTTTCTTTCCGTCTGCCATACTGAGGGTGTTTGCATAAATTCTTTTTACATAGATATAATATGTTTCAAATTAATAATTTTGTACTCACGAGCCGCAAAACGCCACTCCCAAATATCAAATAAATAGTTATGCAGACAAAACGGCTACATAAAATATATGAAATCAATTTTGAAGTTTTGTACCCATCAATGTAATATTAATTATTGAATGTTCTCTTTAATGTTTCGTTTAGATTTATTATAACATGAAAGAGAACAAGACACAAATAATAAAAAGATAAAGATCGCAACATGAAAGATAACAACATGAAAGAGAACAAGACACAAATAATAAAAAGGTAAAGATCGCAACTGGGAGTCGAACCCAGGATCTCTGTCTTAACGGGACAACGCCACTTAAGAAAGAGACTTAACACTTAAGACCACTCGGCCGTTGGATCTATTTAACTTTTGTAATTTTTGACACATTTCGAGGCACTTTCTAGGTTACAAATAATTTCTTTAGAACTTTGTAACCTTTCAAAAAGATAGCAGTCAAAAGAATATATGAAAAATTAGTTGATAGTACGATGAAATCCTGATAAGAAGTTTTCATGCTTAGGATGTTTGGTTTTTCGGTTCCTTGAAGACTGAATGACCCAATTTATCCCTCGTATATGGTTTTCCCAGTTTTTTCCGCTGTTGATTCTGAATTTGAAATATGAGATCGACAAAAATTACACAAATTGAGTAAAATTTTTCCACACAACAAATGTACATAAGTAAATTCTGTGTTTCTATCATAAATTGGGGTAGATATATTATAATTAACTTTTAAATAAAATTTTACCGCGGACAAACATTTTTTCGTGGGCTACGTCAGAACCGAACCGGAGAATAATTTTTCATTAAATTTCAGCCTATTATCCACTGGAGCGACAGAGCAATTACATTATTTTTTCTCGGATTGCTAAAGGAAATTTTTCCGCCCAAATTAAAAAAATCATAACTCCGAATTTGAATATGGAGATATACTAACTGATTATAGTTCTATGTAGCAAATGAATTCCCATATCTTTTGTTTATTATCACGTATTTGTAGGATTTATAAAAAAATATAATTAAATCTTTAACCTTAAAACATTTTTAAGAATCTAGAGAATATTTATATTGTTATATTTTGAATGTACAATATATTATATAGTCGTTTTAATGAAAAAGATTTTTATGAAAATTTGCCACATTTTGGCAACAAATCAATTCGAGGTTTTGGAAATAGTGCCATAATGTGGCAAAAAGCGCTCGAGTGGTTATGAAAAACTCTGTTCATTATTTGTTCACATTACGCATATGTATTCCTAGAACATGCCGTCATATTTAATGATTACGTTTACTGAAATATTAAAACAATACAATCAACCATTTTTGTCACAGTAATCATTATCTAGGTTTCACGACGAACTTGAAAAACTATTATGTCATACATAATCATTTATTGAACATGGAAGGGATAATAATCTTTTACATAATTATGCATTAACAAGAAGTGTTGTGTTCTACATTCTAATTTTTATATTTATCATAAGATTGATATTATTTAAGATATTCTTGTAATAATAATATGTTCATAATTATAATTATGTTTTGCACTTTATCTTTTAGAGGACCTACACTTAAGTGGAGACCTTTAAGTGGAATGTCTTCGCCGTTTTTACTGATGTTTGAGTGGTAGGAAAAATGCAATAAGTAAACATTTAAACAATTTAATTTTCCATGGAAATCTGCAGATAAGATTGAAGGAAAAATCATTGTTTTCAAATAATTTTTTATAACTTGTAAAAATGTAGGGTGCAGTACAATGCTTGAAACATAAAGTTAAAAATATCCCCGGTAATGCAAAAACACACTTAATTGGTAAATTGGACAATGTTAGAGGGTGAAACACCAGACAATTTATTATTATTGGAATATTGCATTTTTCGGTACCTACTATGTATTTGTAGATTTCATTTATGAAAATACTCCGAACTCTGAACTATATTTAGGGGCACATTTGTGCGGTCAAAACCGTTTACTTTCTTTAAATAAATGATATTTCACAGTGGATAAATAATTGTACGGATTAAATTTTATTTTTCATTACCAACATAAAATTATCAAATAAAAACCAAGTTAGATCGACTGACTTGTTAAAAAAAATATAGGTAGGTAATATTTTGTTAGATAATTTGTTTAGTTTTAGGATTCAGAATTTGAACAATTCACAGAATTTCAAATTTAATATTCAAGTATGTGAAGTTCTGCTATTATCCAAGTACCTGCTGTGAAACAGTAATAGAATAATATAATAGCAGAACTTGAATTTTAACTTTGAAATTTGACTAATTGTTCAACAACCCACCTACAATTCTACATTTTATTGATCTGTAATTTCAATAGAAATGTCTGTAGGACGCAATGAATAAAGTAGATTTTTTTTTTAAATCACAAATTTTACACTTCCAGAAAGATTTTTAATAAGGAAGTGGAGTCCTTTTTTAATTTTTTTTTTATCAATGTTCACATGCAAACTTAAATACTAGTATTTTTTTTTAAGTTCGTTTTCATTAAAATTAATTCTACAAGTTTGAATTTTATTAAGTTCCTCGAAAACACAGGCAAGAGTATAATACCGTACGGGAGAGTTCGTGAAGTCACCCGGTCCTTGATTGTGAACTTTAAAAAGAAATAAAAAATACTGGTATTTAAGTTTGCATGTCATCTACATGGACATATTTTTTATAAGTCAAAATATTTTTCACTCAACTTCCCTATATCCCTGTTACAGAAGAGCGTTTGTGAGTTGGGAAAATAATTAATTTTCTTAGAAAATGTTTCTTATCGGGAATTACCGACCTTTCAATAAATGCATATGTAGAAAACGATTAAAATAAATTCATATACATACGAACAGCACTGCGATAATAATGAGAGGAAGAATCCAATTATAATAGTACGTACTAGATTATTATCTTTTAAGCATCTCAAGAAGATAATGAAAGAATATATAAATGTATTTGAGTTGGGAGAGGTAAACCATTCACCATGAAGCTTCTGTGGTGTCTGTTAGTTGTTGGAGCGGTGACCCTCCCCGGCCTGCCTCGGGTATCCGCTGAGGTCAAGTGGTGGCAGAAGACAGTGGTCTACCAGATCTACCCCAGGTCCTTCAAGGACACTAATGGAGATGGCATCGGAGATCTCAACGGTAAATATTATATGAACTCATTTGTATTTATTACGTTACTCTATATTCATAATTTTATGTCAAATTACTATGTGCTACCACGATTTACCACCACTACATGCATTTTATTATATATCAATGTCTAATGTCCACATGTCACATATTATATTTCTAAAATAATGCACATTGGATAATGATGCAAGAAATGTATATTTAATTATTATTTAATTGATAAACTAATGTTTAAGACAAGAGTTTTTATGCAATAATTATCAGTCTGAAACACTCACCCATTAGAGCTCCTGACCGGAAATCAGAGGGACACGGGTTCGAGTCCCGTCGGCGGCATGTATCTTTTCTCGGGAGGTTTGTTTCAATGTGGATGAGTATTTCAGGCTGATAATTATTGCTTATAATAATTGTTACCCTTTGTGCTATGCATACAAAATCTTGTATTAAACATTAGTTTATCAATTAAAAATAATAATTAATATTTGATAAGTTAAAAGTATTTCACCAAAAAAATGTAGACATCATGTCTCAACGCCACCTAGTGAGAAATTTAACACTTACGATGCCTTGATGATAAAGTTGATTATTTGCAGGTGAAAAAATGTAATAAGCGGTAATTGTTGAATGAAACATTAGTATATATTGGATTATTTGGCGGGCAAGAGATAAGCCGCCGTAGCTCAGTGGTTAGAGCTCCTGACCGGCAATCAGAGATACACGGGGTTGTGTCCCGTCGGCGGCATGTATCTTTTCTCGAGAGGTTTTTCAATATGGATGAGTGTTTCAGGCTGATAATTATTGCCTATAATAAATATATATTTTTCAATGTCCTTGAAACAAGTTTTTTCCTTCCCTTTATAATACATAAGACATTGTTGTCGCGCTGAAAATAGTGGCACCAAATATTTTTTTGGAAATAAATTTTATTTTAATTTATTGTAAAAAAATATTTTAATTTCACAAATTTGAAGTAATTCCTACATTTTTTATCTTTTGAAGGTTTTAGATAACACCCGAGTATTAATGTTACATTAATATTATCCCTGTTTTCACAGATGTAACATTTTTTATTATTTAGACAGTAAATGTGTTTTTCTCAATTTATTCAGAATTCATTATTTAACTCTATAGTATAGTATTATGTTGTGTATATCCTTGTATATAAAAATCTCGTGTTACAATGTTCGTCCCAGGTAAACTCTGCTTACTGCGTATAATTTGGCTCAATTCAAAAGATAGGATAGTTTTTTATGGGACAATTATTTGTAAGTTCCATAAGTTTCTGACAGATGGCAGTGTGAGTTAATTTATTGATAGAACACTTGGTTATCTAGATTAGGTAACCATCCAGTAGATGGCATTGTATTTCGTTAGCCACAGCAACGCGTGGGCGGGTCAGCTAGTCTTTATATATTTATTTTATTTTACGCCCAGAGGGCATTTACATGTATATACATAAAGGCAGTACACTTTAACATGAGAAAAAATATACATACATAAATGAAAATAAAAATAAAGGCAACAAAAATTTAAAGTACAGTGAAAAATAATAACAATTAAGTAATGATAAAAAAAAAATACATAGATGTTATAAAATTACAAGCCACAAAATTAAAAAGTACGGTGAACAGAGAAAAATTTCGCATCACAATGTTCGTCCGAAGTAAACTCCGAAACTACTTAACCGATTTTGATTAAAATTTGGCTTACTGTGTGTAATTTGGTCCAACTTAAAAGATATGATAGTAATTTGTGTGTAATTTGGTCCAACTTAAAAGATATGATAGTAATTTGTGTGTAATTTGGTCCAACTTAAAAGATATGATAGTTTGTATCTCGATTATTTACCTTAATATTTATTATTGCGAATAAAAAAATTTGTTTGTGACACTTATTTGAAATTATTTGTAAGTCCCATAAGTTTCTAACAGATGGCGGTGTGAGTTAATTTATTGAAACTACACTTGGTTATCTAGGTTAGGTAACCATCCAGTAGATGGCGTTGTGTTTCGTTAGCCACAGCAACGCATGGCCGGGACAGCTAGAAAGTAGGTGTCCCGGCTAGGTGTTTATGATGTTGATTGCTAAATTTGATGGTCTTTACAAAAATGTCTCTCAAAAAATTCTTCCAAACATGTTGTTCTCCCATGTTTCACCTCGTTCCTTATATTGAGATGGAGATAGTAACATTTATTGAACTAATAATAGGAAACTGCCACCTCAGGAGACTCGGTCACCATCAAGGAAATAATACATTCTAATAATTATTCTCAGTATGGAGAGTTCATCTTAGAGAACATACATAGTTTAAACGTGGAGGCATTTCTTATGTTACAGGCATCACCCAAGGACTGACACATATTAAGGATGCTGGAGCCCAAGCCATTTGGCTGTCCCCCATCTTCAAGTCTCCAATGTACGATTTTGGATATGACATTGCTAACTTCAAGGAGATCCAGCCCGAATATGGAACTATGCAAGACTTTGATAACCTCCTGCTGGCTGCTAAGAATCTTGGTAAGTTGGTAAACACCATGGAATAAAGATATGTACTTACAACTGACTTTCTTTAGAGCAAATATTACAAATCTGCCCTGAAGAAGGCACTACTGCGTTCAAAACTAAATAGCATTAAATCAAAGATGTTTGAAATATCACATCAATGCTAAATTATTTATAATAATGTGGTGGTAAGAATTCATATGGGCGTTTTTCAAAAAAAGTGACCAACCATATATTTTACCAATATAATAACAAATAAATACCTTTATGGACTAAAAATAATGAATTAATCTATTAAATTTCGATATTATTTCAAAATAAGTAAGACTACAGGTCACTGTTTCTGGTATGTCCTACACCTACCACTACCAGTAAGAGTTCAAAAATTAATGTTATTTAATGTTATCCCAGTATTTATTTCTAATTCTACTAATAGTATATGATAATATTTTCGATTTGCAACCATTATATAGATTAATTATCGTGCAAAATAATTTAAATACCAGATATTGAGTTGTCCTACGAAATAGCGTATGGTGGAATTTCCGCCTACGCTACCACATTATTGACGTCTTCCAATAAAAATATTACCAAATCGATGAATATTTTCGAAAATAGCAACCCTATTTAGTCTATGAGGGGTGGTCATGCTTGGATTTTGACAGCCAGTTTTCCAAGAAATCGTAACAAAAGTGGTCGTTCTCGGCTGTACTAAAAAAGTGTTCCACCAACGATTCCGTATTTCTCCAGGTAATTTACCAGCATGTATTAGACTCTACTTTGTATTAAATTGATTCATTTATTGTTTTATAAAATGTTTAGTTTGAACAAACAGAAGTTTCATAATTTATTAATAAATACATTTTGAAAAAATTTTGACGCGATTACGCTACTTCTCTTACGCTACGGTCTCGTGAATGGAACTTAAAAGTGACGTAATGGAATTCCAAAGGTCGGTTCACTCTGTCCATCTTTTAGTGTATTTGGGTGCGTTACAATTTTCTAATTAAATTTATATTTTGCATGTATCTTCAAAATGTAACTATTACACGTAGATATGTGGGTTGAGTGATATATGTAGCATTGAAAAAAAAAGAACAACATAGCTAAAAAGAAAAAAATATTTGATTTTTATGTGTATATTTTTTTAAATTTTTTTATTAATTAAGATTATTAAAGATTATTTCTGAAAGTCGAAATGGTGTCGAAGTACTAATTAATATAGACAGCAATATGAACAACTATTACTGTAGAGGCAACTCTGAAATTGAGTATAAAATCAGCTGGTTCATACAATTTTGACTAAGTAAGTATAAAATGTAGCATAATTTATATTCCTGTGTGTTTTAGTTAATCCTGTTATTAAAGTTTAACAAGTACTTTAATACCCTTTCAGCTTAGTTCCCTATTTCAGGCTATACACGGTATGCACGTGTAGCCCATTATTACCTATCTAATTATTTGTGCATTTTTATAAATAATTTATTTTAATTTTATGTTCAAATATGCCGTTGAAAGCTGCAGAAAAATTAAAAAGGTACGATGCTGAAGAAAAATCAAAAAGGTACAGAGAGAAAATTAAAAACGATCCTGAAAAATTAAAAACGATGCAGAAAAATCAAAAAGTTACAGAGACAAAATTAAAAACGACCCTGAAAAATATGAAGCCTTTTAGAAAAAATAGTTACAAAGACAAAAATAACATCAAAATATAATCAGAGAGCTAACCAAAGAAGAATAGAAAAAGAAGACGTTGGAGAGAACAGAAACGAAAATAAAAAGAAAAGAAAAAAGAACAAGTGGAAGAAAAAGTACTTGCGCGGGGGGCCTTCCACGGTGGCGGTAGTACGTAAAATCGCCCTTTTTATAGAGAATACCTCACAAGAGTCTTAACTGCTCCCGTCTGGAGCCAGTGAGACTATGGCAACCCCAATTGGGGTATGTTTGAGGCTGAAGGTAAGTGGGGACAGGAAGGATATGGGGAAGTGGAAGGTGGGAAAGAGGAAGGTGGGGAAGAGGAAGGTGGGGAAGTACCTGGCTATTCAGATCTAGTCACTAAACACGGTTAGAGTCATTATTAAGCAACGTTTCAATTCTGAATGGTGGTCTTACACCAGGGTGATACTGAGAGTATCTTCCACTCTTCCCATACCAGTCGCTTGTCGCGCCTTCAGCAGTGTAGCCACAACGGGCGTACACATACGACTGATATTTCGCGCCCTCTGTCGCTACCGGGCAAGCCCCTCAGTCTGGCCGAGGCCTTAGAATTCCTAAACGTTACCAAATGTTTCCCTTTACGCCACTGTCCTGTTATTGCTGTGATTTATTTTCTAAGATCAATTATTACATCTCAAAGAAATTTGTTCTTTTTTTTATAGATATAGTTCATGATTAATTTTAATTTGTTATAATTAGACATTCGTAAAACAAAAACTTATATTCGTCTTTCTAGAACGCAAAATATACAGTACAAAGTGTCCAAAAGTAGCGTAAAAGAATATTTTTATTTAAAAACTTAATATTTAATTCAATAAGCTTGATTATTCATATTTTTTAGGAGACTGATTGTGTTTTCAATTCGTAAATAAAAATCTGAATTAATGAATTTCTTTTAATTTTCTTTATAAACTTTATGATAAAAGTGACGTAAAAGAATTTCTTACCAGTAGTATTAAACTTAAATTGCAATTATTTTCGAAGTTTATTGACATTTTCTATTTAAATACTTTTTGTCATGAAGTTCATACTTTCTTTAATAAATTTACGTATATTTTTAATCGAAATGCAGCGTCTCACTTAAGTGGAATTCCTATTACGTCACCGACATCTTTTTTGGAAAACGCCCTAATATCGTCATTGCGCTTGCAAGACCGGCTATGTGAGTTTAACCAAATGTTAGGGCAGAATCTAAAAACTTCCCAGTTTTGTATTTAGATGCATCAACTAGCAATGTGTTGTTGGGTTTTGTGAGGTAACCGTTAAACTTATGCACTTAGCCGAGATTGGGCACCTTGCCTTGATTTAAAAAAAAAAATTGGTGTAAAAAACATTTCACATATTATATTGTAATATACTTGTCGTACACCACATCATGATTAATACGGAATCCCCCTTACTCATAATTGCGGTATCCGCCAACTCATCCTTTGTTTTGTAAAGTTGGCCCTAAACTGGTTTAAAGCCGTTTTAACCATGCACACACAGTGATATTAAGTCAAGTTGTTCACTGTTACGTCGTAATACGACGCGTATTAGGATTACTACGATTATGAGTAAGAGGGAATATGTATTTCTTATTTAAATAGGTAGATTTAGCTTTCTCATTATGAAAAGTCAGTATTTGTCGGGGAAGACGAAAATATATGCATTTTATATTAAAGTTTTGTTAAAATTAATTCACTTACGCAAAGTGTTCGACTCCATTATTGGCCAAGTGAAGCGGGGTACTTCAAATTTACCAAATTTATTTCTGAAATGGTTCTGAACAGGTAGAATTTTAATTATCACATTCTTTCCCCTGTTAAATGGCATTGTTTGTTTTATGCATTGAGTATACATATGGTATTATGCTAGTATTTTGAAAATGTATTGCTGCATTAAAAAGAAACTATTATTAAATACTGTTTTAAAATAAAAGTAGGATGAAATGAGTAGTGCATGATTTTTTATAAAAGGGTTTTTATTTTACAGATATTAAAGTAATTTTGGACTTCGTACCAAACCACAGCAGTAATGAGAGCGATTGGTTCAATTTGTCCGCTAACAGAACCCAGGGATATGAAAATTACTTTGTATGGGCTGATGGAAAACCTGATCCCAACAACACGGGCAAAACGCTTCCGCCAAACAACTGGGTACAAAAACATTTTTTAAATTTTGTTACAAATATTAGGTAGGCGACAAAAATTCTCAACATCCTCCATTTGCCACATGCGGATAAGGCATTGCTGCCACAATGTTCACCTGATAAAAATACAGGTTAAGAATTCTGCCATGTGCGAACGTCGTCTTGATAAAGAGGACCTCAATCACATTTTTGTCATTTGCGCTGTAAACATTTTGTATAAAAATTTCATCGCTGAGTATGGGTATATTGCCCCCCTACGACATTGCATGCCTGTTGTTTTCTGTGGATAAATCGCTGCCCTAGTGCTTGTATGTTCAATAGACCATTTGCAAATTTTACAGGGGACGTTTGTTTTTGTTTTTTACAGGCAAATTCTAAATAATTCTCGACCTTAGTCATTTCGTTTTATACATGTCTATTGAATACGGTATAAAACGAAATGACTAAAGTCGAGAATTATTTAGAATTTGCCTATAAAAAAACAAAAACAAACGTCCCCTGTAAAATTTGCAAATGGTCTATTGAACATACAAGCACTAGGGCAGCGAAATGTGTATATAAAATTATATCTGGTTTCCTTAATGTTATTTGCATCAATTTGTAATCGTAGTTATGCATATTCATGTTTTCCTCTTGTAATAGTGTGTTTAGTTTCATATATTTATTTAGTCTGTTTTGTTTATTTTTTATGTATAATAAATTATATTAACTTATTTATTAATTACTTATTGCTTCAACTTGTAAATATGTTATCAGAATCATGAGTTTTACCAAATATATATGTAGTAATTTTACCTCTCAACTAAAAAATTGACCCCTATATTGTTTAGTGTATTTTTTTGTACTATTATTATTATGTATAGATTCTTGTTATTTCTGCCAAATTTGTATATATTGACCCAAGATTACACACAAGCTCAATCACTTGAGACTGGCTAGAGCACTGATTCGGGGTGAAAAGTTCAGGTTTGATATAGTTATATTATTTCCAGAGTGTCTTACGTTTTTGGCTGGACAAGGGAGTTGGAGGCTTTAGAGTGGATGCAGTCCCATTCCTGTTTGAGGTAGACCCTAAAGATTTCGGTGGTAAATTCCCTGATGAGCCCCTCAGCAACATCATTGGACCGACCCCCGACGACAACGACTATACGGACCACATCTATACACAGAACCAAGAGCCTACCTACGACATGATCTACCAGTGGAGAGCGGTGCTGGATGAGTTTGAGCAGAAAGACGGCATGCCCCGTGTGATGCTTGTCGAGGCCTACACTGATATCAAAAATGTGATGAGATATTATGGTAACGGAACGGTCCTCGGAGCACACCTGCCATTCAATTTTGAATTCTTGAATGGAATCAACAATAACTCTGACGCCAGAGACATGAAGTTTTACATTGACAGATGGGAAACTTACATGCCCGTTGGACAGACCGCTAACTGGGTGGTAAGTTATGTTTATTATTTATTAATATGTAACGCATAATGCGAGACCTATTTAAATATTAGTAACTACATATTATTTTAACTTTATTTCAGAATGGAAATCATGACAACCCCAGGATGGCAACAAAGCAAGGAATAGAGAGGGCAGACATCATGAATATGATTGCTTTAATGCTTCCAGGAGTAGCATTGACCTATCAGGTAAAATATCACATCTCAAAAATATTTTTTTTTTAGAAAGACACATTCTTGGGTTACGAATAATCTGACAATATTTGAAAAATTCTTACTACCATCATTATAAACAGAAGATGTTGTTTGTGCAATGGACTAAGCCAGAAGAGGAATCGAACCCACGGTGCCTGGGTGGGAACCTGACCATCTGTAAACTCAGCCACTGACCGGTCAATTTTTAATTCAATACGGCACCTCCAGGTGTCCCTATCTTTTATTACGCCAACTTGCACCATTGCATCAGTTTTACCCAGCTTCATCTAGGACTCCCTTCAAAATTATAATATACATACCTATTTACATAATTTCTCTTCCAGGGAGAAGAACTGGCCATGACCAATGGTGAAGTGAGCTGGGAAGAAACCAAGGATCCTCAGGGATGCAATACGGAAGACCCCATCAACTACAACAAAGTGTCCCGAGACCCCGCCCGCACCCCCTTTCAGTGGGATGACTCTACTAATGCTGGATTCTCTACGGCCAACACGACCTGGCTGCCGGTGGCCAGCAACTACAAGACAGTCAACCTGAAGGCTCAGCAGGCTGCCCCCAAGAGTCATTTCAAGGTACCTATTTATTTTCTTCATAATTAATGATGCACAACATGCATCACATTTAAAGCTGGGATCCCACCTGATCTATTCGGTAACCGACTAGTTCATCGAAAATCTGTTCATCGAAAGCAAATTTATCGACAACGAGAGGTTAGGTTAGGTTGAACTCGTTTTCGATGAACTCGCCGTGAACCGATTTATTCCGTAGAAACTATGAAATAGATCAGTGAGAACAGACTTTCTAAGGAAACAACTTCAACTTTCGTTTTATAAATGGACCATAGATTTTAATGATATTCATTTCCCACCCTGTCTATTCCATAGAAATTATGAAATAGATCAGT
The DNA here is from genome assembly GCA_951813805.1 of Limnephilus auricula. Taxonomy (NCBI): domain Eukaryota; kingdom Metazoa; phylum Arthropoda; class Insecta; order Trichoptera; family Limnephilidae; genus Limnephilus; species Limnephilus auricula. The sequence continues at coordinate 16,249,234 of OX638388.1, read as the reverse complement.
GAGAACAGACTTTCTAAAGAAACAACTTCAACTTTCGTTTTATAAATGAACCGTAGATTTTCATGAATAGATCAGGTGAATCCGGTACATATAAGCAATTGAACTGTAAATAGATCTCGTCAATTTTAGTACCGTCAAATGGGGTTACATTGCCTAATTTTCAACATTTTTTTAACTTATTTTTCAATTTTTTTATAAGAAAACGTACATTGAAATTCATTGTTTGGGTTAGAAGAATCATTGTTTATGGTTTATTAATGTAAAATCATGATCAGCGGGTTAATTTTTTATCAAAATAAAAATTAGGCAATATTACATGTTAAATGTTTTTAAATGACTATAAAATAACAACATTTGGCTAGGTAACTGTATATACAAACCGCAAACTATGTGTACATTATCTTTAATATAGTGGAATAGGCAAAGAAACCCCAAAACATAAAAAACATGTTTGTACTACATTGCCTGGTGACTTATGCACCCTTAAAACCTACCAAATTGAATTAAATACATGCTTAAATTATTCCCAAGATATCAATAAGAAACCTGATAGAGTATTAGAAGCCTACCTTATATAGGTTTTTAGATACAATGTAATTTTTTGAGAAATCACTATTTGCTTTGAAATGCCAACTTTCGCTAAAATGGTGCCAAACTGATGTTATCTGAATTTAGGGACAGTTTAAAGCTAAGAGTATGGATATTAGAGAGACGGCATGTGAAGTGTGCCCGCGCGCTCCAAGTGTGCCTTTTCGAGAATTTTATCCAAACGGCTTACATTGGCTGCTGGTTTTTGGCCTTTTAATACATTCCGACATTTTTACGACAGCAGCCAGTTTACATGGTGACAGGCAATGTCAGCCGTGTGGGTAGAATTCTCGAAAAGGCTAACTTAGAGCGCGCGGGCACACTTCACATGCCGTCTCTCTAATATCCATACTCTTAGGTTTAAAGTATTCAGCATTATCAGAGAAGAACCCTTCGTAATAAATACCATGTATGAAATTTTGATGTATTCTTTAAAATAAGTACTCTGTGAGCAGTTTTATAAAAATAAAATGGACTAGGCAAAGTTACCCATGGGAAGGCAATCTAACCCCATTTGACGATATTCAGTTTGTTCTATGGCAATTAAAAAAGAATATATTATTTTTTAAATTTTCGATCATGCATGGGTGAGGTACTTATTTCTTATTCGTTCCAAGGTTGCAATCTCTATAATTACCTATGTAGGTAGTCAATATAGTAATAATATTTCATTTTTATTTCAGTTCTATAAAGATGTTGTCGCTTTGAGAAACACCACTGTACAAATTGAGGGAGATTTGACCACCAAAGCAATTACTACAGATGTTCTTGCCATTATGAGGTTTCTTTCCTTAACATTTTTTGTGAAATAATGAATCACAACACATTTTTTGTTATAAAGTTTTGTGATATGCAGTTAGGTATTTAATTTCAAAATGGGATTATTTTTTTGATTACAGGTCTCTACCAAACCAATCACCAACTGTGGCTATTGCTAATTTGGCCACAACGGCCCAAACCGTGGACTTGACTCCATTCTTCCGAGCACTCCCAGCAGAATTGGAAGTCTACACCTCTGGCATCAACTCCAAACTCGAAAAAGGGTAATTTCCGACAGTTAACTTATTTACTTAGGGGGTTTCTCACCATCCTCCCAATAGCTTATCTACACTAATAACGAATATTATTAAAAATAAAAATAAAATACTCGCAGTGGTTAGAAAACTCGGCCAACTTATCCAATATATGGCCACTATTCATAGGTTCGAGTACCGAATTATAAACTCCAACTTAATAAATAAATAAACCGTAAATATTCGTTATTAGTGTAGATAAGCTATTGGGAGGATGGTGAGAAACCCCCTTACTGTAATTAATAACAAGTATATACATAGTTGCCTCCTCACAGTAAGCGCCTCCGCCCACTGAGGCAACTGAAAACTCTCAACTGCCAACTATCTTTGAATGACAATGTGATGGCCCGCACACTACACAATCACTCAAAAACCCATTGTCAATGGTAACGTAAGCAGTGACTGGCGATTTGCACTGCTGATTGCCGCGGCCGGCCGTTGCTAGTTGCCAGCTGTCTATTCTTCGTCTATGGTTAAACAAGCTTTTTGACCAATCAAGACAGAGAAATCAGCCGGTTTTAGTTGGTTTTCAGTTGCCTCGTCAGCGGAGCGCCTTAGTGATTATTATTATTATTACATTACTTCCAGAATGCATTACCCTAATGACTCCAACCCCACTTTTTCCTTCCTATATTGAACACATTTTTGCACAAATAATCCGATAAAAAATTTGAAACCAGCACTTTTTTTTTTTGAAAACGGAACTTTTGTTTTGCTCTTTAAGGGGAACACATTCAAATTTCAGAATCTTCTAAATTTTGTTGCAATAAGAACAATTTTCTTTATAAAATGACAAAGTTAAATATTAATTATTGAAGTTAATTAATTATTGTTATTTTACTACACAAATAGGTACTTTAATATAATTGTTCAATTAATTAATGATGATATCATTTTTATCTTTTTCAGGACCCGTGTGAAGACGGCCAGCTTGACTCTATCTCCTTATGATGCAGTCGTTCTTGTTACGCCATAGTGTTGTACAAATAAATTAATAATAATTTTATACAAAAAAATTAAGAATACAAATTATATGAACATTTTACAAGCGTTTTAATTGAGGTTGATTATTGTACAAGCTTATTTAAAAATAAGAACATAATAATATATTTAAAACATGGAAACTTTACACATAAAATAAAAGTAGTTAGGTACATAATTCCCATTGTAATAATAAATTGTTAATTACAACTGGCACAGAATGCATTATGGAGTCCTCAAAAACTTGGGAAACAAGTATCTTATTGCAGCCATTTTATGTTGGAAAAGTAATTTCAAATATCCATGGCTCCCTCCAGAAAACACAAACAGTCAACAGTGTCAATAACGGCATCCAAGTCTTTTTTGGTGATGATTTTTCTTTTGCCTTTAGCAGTGTAGCTATATGCTTCCTTAGCTATTGAGTCAATGAACAATTCCTGTAACAATGAAAGACATTGTAAATTCAATGATTTAGGATTTTCAAAGACAATAGTAGTGTAGTGAAAATAGTGTTATGTGGATTGTTTTTTTTCTCAATAAATGTAAGCATTTATAAGATTCTGTTATAGAGTAAAAAAACACATCCATTGAAAACAAATCAGTACCCATATATTTTGCTATTAACGCAAGGGGACGGCAAGATTCTTCAATAATTAAAAAGATTTCTTTTTTAATTCCAACAGACTTGATAAAGCGACATTTTTATTTGTGTCTTTAACTAACCTGGTAGAGGTAATATCCGAAGGCAAAATTAATAATTAATGTCGGAACTGCTACTGCAGTGCTGACAAGAACTTAAGCCCTTATTTACAAATGAGGGGTACAAAAGCAAAATCGCAACTATAATTTGAACTAACGATTGGTTAGTAATCTATATCTCATTTCATTCAAATTTGCGTTGGCCAGGGCTGATATAGAATAATCTAAAAATGATTGCTTTGTAAATGAGAATCTAAAAATATAATATGCTCGCAATTAAAAAAAAAAAAATCTCAAAAAAAGTTTAAGAGGATTTTTTTTTTAAATGTTGAACATTTTGCATTGGTGCATTACCCAACACATAGGTACATACAGGTAACCCCTGTTGATCGCGGGAGATACGTTCCGGACATGGCCGCGATAAGCGAAATTCCGCAATCAATGGGGGATTTAAAAAAATATATTTTAAGATTCTAAAAGATGTTTTATTTTTAAAATAAACATGAAATAACAATGTCATATAAAATATAAATAATTATTTGTTTATTTTTTCCGCTTTGCAAACAAGAATCTAGATTTCCTTATTTCGCCTCTCTACGTTTATTGTGTAAAATTTGTTTATAACTGTCAAATAATCCATAACAACCACACTTTACAGCACTCACTCAGCTCATAAACTTCGTCATTTTCTTCTAACAACTGCATGCACTGATTGTAAAGAGAAAGGACCTTTTCGATTATTTTAACACTTAATTTTCGCACGGGAACAGGTGTCGAGACGTCAATTTCTTGTGACATAGTATGATGATCCATTTCCTGCTGCTCTTCATTAGTTAAGGATTCGCCGTGTGATTTTTTGTGCCAATTTCTCATACAAAGGGATAAAAATATGGAGCGTACGCTTGACAACGCAGCTAATATTACCCTGAAGTTGAAGTTGAAGGATAACTGTTTGACCCAAACGTACCAGGCACCGGTGTACCAGTGTTACACATTTCGTCGTACTCGCGCTCGTGAATTTATGTATATATGTACATGATTATTATGTGAGTGAACGAAAAAGAAAGATAGCTCGCTCGTGCAACTACACATTATGACAATTCCTGGAATGTGTCGAAGCCCGAAAAGGGGTGTTTAAAATACCGTGTTATAATGAATCCGCACTCACTGGGGTCGCGATTAACTGTATTAGTAGTTTATATGATAAACGTATTATTCAAATTACTAACATGAAGCTTAATTTGTTATATCATCTGCAACTAGACTACTTTTAAGTAATCAACCAAGACACCATAATGTGGGTATCATTGAAATAAGGTGACAATTAATAACTCAGGTACGGGACATACATCATTCCTATGTCTACCTACGTTAAATTATCGTGAAAACAAGTTTATGTGTCCAAGCGGTTAAAAAAAAATACTAGTGTGGGAAACAATATTTATATTTACCGTGGCCTTCGTGACAGCAAAAACAGCGTCACTACTCGCAAGATTAACATCTGGGTCCATTTTCATTATATTTTTTATTCTCGCTAAAGGAAGCTGTGTAAATTTCACTGTTTCAGATTTATTTTTGTCAGTTTGATCATTTTTAACGGGTTCACTTTCTTTTTCCGTCAAATCATCTGCGATATCGGCAACGGTTGGAATCGTATTGACCGTATTGTCGATAATCTCCCGTGTAATTTCTATTTCTTCATCCATGAGACCCATATCCAGATAGTTCTCAGAGTTTACAATGTCGTCATCCATTTTGGTGATATTTTAAAACTATAATTACTTGAAATTTATGAAGTTATATATATAATATTATTATTATGAACAAAATAAATTTGTAATGATCCACAACCAAACAGTTCGTATTTTGACAGAACTATATTTGACAGTTCATATTTTGTCGTTCGCTTCGCGCGTTTTATCGAAAAGTCGTTTTTCTATGGTTTCTTGAATGGCTAGTTTGAAATTCGTGTAAATATTCGTCGACTACGGATTTAGCAACTTTTGTGTTGCCACCATTGATCCCCGACAGTTGCTCCCCCGGCGTACTATACAATATGCAGTCAGTTTAGGGAAAATACGGTTTAATTCCTTACATAAAATATAACTAACTGTCCCCGAAGGGGCGTGTAGAGAGGATGTACTCATGTACTGCCGTATAACAAAAGTATAAAACATATTTTCATTCAAATGCATCAAGGAAAATACTATCTATATACTACAGCGTATAAGTACAAATTAACAATCATATCTACAAGGAAACTCTAAATAAATTCGTTTGGAAAATATGCCAAATTCATAGTGAAATTGAAGGTTTTTGAAGTCGATTTTAGGTTTGAAATTGGTAAACAGTGCACAAAAAAAATATTTTTTAATAATTATAACTTTGGGGGTCCAACTAGTAGGGGTAGGAGGATTAATCGTCGGATCACCGAATATAGAATAACTGAGGAAGTGCCCTAATAATACACAGAGAGAAAACAAATAAATGCCTTATTAGCATCGCGTAGTTGCACCGTTCTCTTGCAATAGCACATTTTGTTAGACAGAGTCTAGAATGGTTGCATGCCCGGAATAATGTTGTATCCAACAAAACTATCAATGTTGAGTTAATGATGAAATAATGTTGGGCATATTATTACGCATCTTTTAAGATAGGGATTATGGTGGTGAATAAATTTTCAGGCCTGTGGCAGCATTTTAAAGATTGGTTTGTGGAAGAATGTTGTATAAGGCCGTTTATCAAAATCACGGATCGAGGTTCATTCGTGGAAATAAATGGAGAAAATGAATGTTTTATGGCTTCATCTAGAAAGACTTTAAAGTCAAGAAGCTGAAGAATGCAGGAAAGTAGAATTTTTCCAGAAAAAAATATTGTTAAGGCTACTTTTTGGCCGTTGAAACAGTTTTGTCGAATAATGTTGTATGTTGATCTGAAGACAATATCTCGAATGTAAATGGTTTTGTTTGTTCACATCGTTTTTTGCTTTTTAAGCTCAAATGCATCAATGACACATGTAAATAGATGTTAGAAGAACATGTTGCTTTCTTGAAGGCACGAAAAGTAAAACAAATCCATTTTGTGGAATAATGTTGCCTGTGAAATTTTTATATACAACATTTTTCCACAAAATCAGAACAAATTCTTGTAATAAATTTTTCCAGGACTTTTCCTTTAAAAGTCTTAAGAATTGTATGTTTATTGTATTTAAAATATAAATGTTATAAAACATCGTTTTTTCCATTTATCTCGGAACAAGAATATTGTTGGATACAACATTATTCCGGGCAAGGGCTCAATTTTAAAATATTAGAGAACAATATAAAGTTTAACAAATAAACAGTCAAGATGCTGCGTAAGTGTTCAGCCAAAGAGTATAAAGGTGTTTCGAATTTAAAAAAAAAACGCAGGAATATCAATCATTTTGCAGGTAAGTGAAAGTTTACAAAACCAATCCTGTCAAACATTTTTTCAATTTATTTTATCCTTCGGACATTATTAGACATCTTCAATATAGTATTCACCGAGGAGCTTATTCTTTTTGTCAATAATAAACACTGCCAAAATTTATATTGTGTCATTTAAATGGGCAGCCTTCATACAAACATATGCATTGTCCAATAAAAACATAGTGGCTCAGCGAAAATAGCGAAAAAGCCCAGGGCTTATCTTGGTTTAATCGTTTATTTTTAATTCTATCAATGCTAATATTTATATAACACTTTGATATTTACTTTCGTAGGAAAAGTAATTACGCGCCATTCAATGATTAATCTTATAGCGGTAATTAATATTTAAGACCGTTATGAAAAGGGTTAACTTTTACAAAGAAAATCAGGAAGGAATATCCCAACATTACCAAAATAAAATATCAGTGATCACAGACCTTTTCAATTATATAAATTCATATAGATTCATGTCAATTAAAAATAACCTTTTACTATGTATCATCATTCATAATTTTAATAATAAACTTTATAATTATCTATATGTATCTTAACTTAACAAAATAACTGATAATACCTTAAATTAACAAAATAGAAACATTCATCATATAGAGACAATGTTGTGCGCCCCTGCCTAAGTTTGTATAAATTCCGTAGCATGAGAATTTCAACTACCAGTCTGAAAATGTCCGTAGTAGGACGAAACCGGTCCTGGTGTAAATAAACAAGTGGAACAAAGTGAAAAAAATTGTTTAATTTCATATGTAATACATTTTCTTTTGTTCATTACACTTGAAGAATTAACATTTTGGAGGCGGGTATGGGTATCGCCACCCCAGGAACCATTTATGGACGACCAACACCTCTGCCACAGATCACCCCAAGTGGTTCGTTACGTTTGGTGACTTAGCAGGGGTGCCCGTGTTCTTGGGGTTAGGTTTGTCCGGGACTTGGGGGCGGATGCGTCTGCCGACTATCTGCGTGGCAGGCCGGATCGGGAGAGACTGGTTGAGGGACAGCTTTTGATCTCTCCAGCCGGACCCTCTCGACCCATCGCCTTGCACCGCAGTGTGAGGGATGGCTTCACACGTCCATAGATATATCTATGGACGTGTGAAATCCATATTTATCCCCAGATTCCTACCCACCCCTCAAACCTTTTTCCTTCCCAGGACTTCCTCTCCTTGCTTTCCCTTAAAAAACCCTCCACACAGCATCTTCAAAGATGTAGAGCTAATGTAAAAAAAAAAAAATTAGGATCTCACTATTTCAACCGTTGCTGAGAGTTCCTACCCAAGTTGTTTTACGATTTGTTTTATTTAGTACCTACCTTCCATTTTCGTAAGTATATGTATGTATAACCTGTTTGTGATATAAGTGCACTTTTCAGATTTCCGTAGCAGTTCAAAAAAAGTGCTACAAAGTAATGCGATTTGAAGGTTGGAAGCCAACCAAGAACTCTTCTGTGATCAAAACATTTTGAAGAATGTTCAGTCAACAGAACATAGAATGTAACTCGATGATGAAGTAGTGCATATTATTTATATAAAAATGAATCCCTAATTCCCTTGGTCACGCCATAACTTCAGAACGACTTGAACGATTACGATGAAACTTTGGGGTTTGATGTGCGCATGTCCGCGATAGTTATAGGATAGTGAGCTCCAGTGTTATGAAACTATTTCCTATACTATTCTTCCGATTGCGATGAAAATTTAGTCAGTTATTGTGAACATGCCCGCGAAGGTTTCTATATTGCGATATTTCTGTATTGATGAGATCTGGCGGTATGAAATTAAAAAAAAAATAATAGGCACAAGCGAGTTGTTTGAAAAACGGGTGTATTTTATGGAGTTTAGCAGTCCTGAAAAAGGCGGGAGAAGGATGGTAATCCGGAAGGGGCGGAGGGGAATTAAGGTAGAGGATTCGCGGAAGGGAGGACGAGGGAGGTCGGAAGGCGGAGAAGGTGGGACGGGAATGCGCGAGGGGGGAGGTTCGCGAGAAGGAGATGGACACAGCGGGAGTGGGGAGGGGGAACGCGGGAAGGTGAAAGGGAAACGCTGGAGGGGAAGGAGACGCAGGAGGGGAAGAGGAGGCGGAAGAGGAAAGGCAACAAATGGGAAGGATCACGCAGGGAGAATCAATTTTCTTATTTATGTTGCTTTAACGCATGCCGGGTATCAGCTAGTAACATTATATTTATGTAAGTATAATTATGTTTGGTCATAGAATTAAATCCAAGTTTAAGTCCTAAAATTGGGACTGGTTGTTCCAAGATTTAAGACAAGCGATAAAGTATCCTATAAGTATCTTTAAATAAAATTTTGGACGGAGAATTATTTTAATTGTCATTTTCAAAATTGGAACTGATTTTTCAAGGTTCTGCACTAGTTATAAAATAAATTTAAAAAAAGTGCTTTTGGTAGGTAAGGTATTAAAACAAGTACAGTGATTATTTAAAAGTCACATTATTATATATTTATTGTTCATTGATATAAAGTAAAGGTAAATCTTATTATAAAAATATCATAGGTTTTATTATCAGATAATTAATGTCAATATACACAAAGCAATTTTTTCCAAAAAGGTGTTTTCTTTTTGGTAACAGGAAGAGCGGCGAGAATCGCGGAGTCAAAAACATCTTTTAAACGGCTTTTTGTTTTAGAAGATGTTTCGATGTAGGGGGCATTCAGTTTGGAGGCCAAAATCTTGGCTTCAGACTCTGTCACGGGAGATTCGCACTGCGCCTGAAACAAAAAAACAAAATTATTAATGGAATGCCAAAAAAAAAATCTTCCGGTTTATAAACGTAAGGGAAAAGAGTCATGTCCCTATGTTGATACGGTATATATTTTGCATCTGGATTTAAACAGCTATCACAGCGTTAATTATCGTACAAATAAATAAACAGAATACAAAATTGTCCGTTTTCACAATGTGACGTCTCTAGGTAAAACATTGATTTGTTTAATTTATTATATAAAAATCTGAATAGTGTTTTAAAAAATTTTACATCCTCAAGTAAGTTTTACCGGATTTAAAGATGATTTTTTAAGCCAATTAAAAATGCACGCCAGGGGCTCTTTATATTTGGCTTTCACCATTCGAGGGTGAAATTAGCCATCGAGTCATAGAACGGAAAAATAAATGCTTCCCAAAGCACCCCAAAAGATAGCACAGTCCTCGAGGGATTTTTCCCCCACTGACTCCTGTGTGGAGTTAAATAAAAATGAGAATTTATGTTAAAATGTTGTTCAAGTGAAATATTACCTAATTATTTTAAACATCGATGTAATTGTACGAAGAATTAAAAATCCATTACAACAAAAATAACAAAAATCATAATCCTCTACAATTTTCATCGGAACTCACTTCACTAGCTAATAGTAGCTATGAAAGCTGTTAAAATAACAACTGATTTGGATTTACACGTTGTCCGGAAAGTGGTGGTAAAAGCGGGAAACCGGTGAATTTACATCACAAAGAGAACCCAAAAAAACATTTTTTTAGCGTGCTGAGTATCTACTACTATTTTTTCCCTTTTATTTATTTTTTTCGCATTTAAGGTGTTTACATCCTTTATACGTTTCGTCGAACTTTACGATATAATAAACCCCTGAAACATAAATGATCTAAAATTAAAACTTCATCAGTTTCCCGCATTTAGCACTAGTTTCCTAATAAGAATCCTAACTAGAATCTGTGATTCTACCCATCCCGATTGCCGTTTTAAATTGGGCCGTTTTGGCGGGTTCGCAAAAAAATTAAATGATATTTATATTATTAATTATATTTATAAACCCATAATATTTTTTAATACGCCACATTAAAAGTTATAATAATAATATACATGTGTCCTAAAAGTATAATCTTTCCCTTGACTGGCTGATAGGCCAACTCGCGACGGACTGGACTTTCATAATATGCTTAAGTTTTTTTAAATATGTTTATTCAGTTTTAATTTTACAATATTTTATTGTACAAATCTTACGAAACTGATTAATCAGTTTGATTGTAAGATGTTAGTAAATGTACAATGAAGTAAAATGTTAGTATTCAAGTTATGCATTTACACACCTTAGATTAGTTTTTTATTCTAGAAAAAAAAATTACATTTTTACTTATTTAACTATAAATATCTGAACTAAATACATTTTATATTTACTTTCATTATTTACTTGGTTAAGAATAAAAATGAATATATTTTTTAAAATCAACTCAGATTGTCTGAAGGCAATTATAAATTGCTCTCCCCGTAACCAATGGATTGCTTATCATAGTTAGTATGTGTGGTGTTTAAATGTATGTTATCGTTTAAAGTGTGTGTGAACTTGGAATGTTTTAACAAATACATAAAATTGAATTAGTTTTAATTAGTTTTTCGAGTGCTATTACAAAATTCATACATCATCAGCCCCGAATAGAACATGCTCTTAATCACAGTCAAAAATACAACTAACAGTACGAAATTCATAAAAGTACCAATATCTCGATAACTAAATACATTTAAAAGCAAAGACAGCAATCTCCACTTCTGCCATATGGCTATGTTTGCTTTTGAAATGACCTGGAGATTGCTATCTTTGCTTTTACGTATAATATTAGATACAAATATTGTATGTAATACACATATATATACAATATTTGTATGTAATGTACGTAAAAGCAAAAATGGCAACCTCCAGGTCATTTCAAAAGCAAACATCACAATCTGGCCGAAATGGAGATTGCTGCCTTTGCTTTTACACGCCTCATATTATGATATTCTGGTCTGTCATGAGTTGACCTATCAGCCCTCCAAGGGTTAATGATGACTTTTGGGACACCTATACAATACGAAATTACATGTAAAACGTATTATGAAAATAAGTAATTCACCTTGAGTCCATAGGCGGTGTGTGAGCAGTCCCGGAGGTCAGCCTGCGTGCCCACGAGCACGAGGGGCGCGCGCACGGATTGCACGGCGGGCGCCCAGCGGCTGGCGATGGCGCGGAAGGAGTCTGGCTTCATCACGGAGAAGCACAGCATTATCACATCCGTGCCGGGGTAGCACAGTTCCCTTAAACCTTTTAGGGAGTCTTGGTCCTGGAGACAATGAGAATTATACATAGGTTAAACTTTCATTTATTAACTTTAACATGACTTCTGTGACGGCCTCGGTGGTCGAGGGGTAATGCTCTCGACTAGCAATTTAAAGGTCGCGGGTTCAAATTCCGCAGTGCGCAAATACATTTTATTTGATTTATTTGTGTTATTTCACAATTTATTATATATAAGATGCCCTCGGTATCGCCCAGCTGTAAGACCTCCATTCAGAATTGAAACGTTCCTTGAGATGGGTTAAACTGTGTTTGGTGACCAGATCTGAATAGCCAGTTACTTCCCCGTCTTGCTCCTTCCATCTCCTTCCTTTCACCTACCTTCAGTCTCACAACATACCCCAATTGTAGATGTCATAGTCTCACTCGCTCCAGATGGTTGGGAGCAGCTGTGACTCATGTGCGGTATTCAAATAATAAAAAAACCGTTTATCTAGTATCTAGTTCGTTAGTTCTGTTTTGGCTGCTCGCACAGAAAACCTTGATAGATCTTATCGGCTGAATCAGTAATACCTCTGCCATAGGTCACCCCAAGTGGTTCGCTTTGTTTGCTGACTTAGCAGGGGTGCCCGGGTTCGTGGGGTGAGCTTTATCTAGGTTTTGGCGGCAGATGATCTTGATACATTGAACCCCAGATTCCTACCCAACCTTCATACCTTTTTTCCTTCCCAGAATTTCTTCTCCTTCAAAGATGACATGGGCCCTGAGGGAAATTATTTTCCTCAGGGCCTCCTGTGTGGAGCTAATATAAAAAAATAACTAAACCGATAGAAATCTGTTATGGGTGTGTCCGTGTGCCCGAAGTTATCTTATCTTTATTTACTTTTGCTGAAATTAAAAAAAAAAAAATTGATGAAACATTTTAATTTAACAGGCAATAATTTTCATTCTGGGGCCTAGGAGATGAAAGGTCAACCTGACAGCAGCAACATTAGAAAAATAAAATATGATATTTTCAAAATTATCGTCTAAGTTCACCATAACACAGGGTTACTCAGAGGGAGTCTTAACATATATTTTTTAGATACATAAAATATGAATATTCAGAATCAGCGTTTGTTGATCTATTTATTCTATAGTAGCAAGTACACGGCATGCGTTGCAATGTCACTCAAAGAAAGAACGTCTCGGTGTTTTAATTTTGTTTATCGATGTGCTTTTGGATTTACGGGAATATTTTTTGATTTTCCGTCTGGCCATATACAAATGTCCGTGTGAGAAGCATGGATTTTCTAAATTTACCCCTGCTACCCCAACCGCTACTATACCCGTTCCCTTCTCCGTTCCCCTCCCGCGTCCCCGCCCACTGCGGGTTACTCCTTCCACCTTTCACATCTTTGCCGCTTTTACCCCTCCCTCTTCCCCCCTCCTGCGAAACTTTCCCCCTTCCCCCCTCCTCCTCTCGGATTCATCTTCCTCTCCCGGCTTTCCTTCCTGCCGCTAAACTATACGAAATACACTCATTTCTCGAACAACTCACGCGCCACCTAAGGTAATTTTTTTATACAAATTTATACATTAAAGATCACCATTGTATATTATAGAACCTTCACGGGCGTGTGCACAACAACTCACCAGTTACATCGCAATCGGATGAACGGTATAGGAAATAATTTCATAACACCATATATATATAGAAACCTTTGCGGGCATGCGCACAACAAATCACAAACGTTTTATTGCCATCGGATTAATAATTTAGGAATGCATATGGGACAAACAAAGAAACTTTCATTTTTATACAAAGTGTCCGGGATAAAGTGCATTAACTTTGGGAGGCGATTCTACATGATGGTAGGAGTAAAAAAGATTAACAACTTTTTCCGAAATTCCAACTTTTTTTCCCGTACAAAAATACGTAACCTATTAAAAATCCTTAGTGTAAGGTACAAACTCACCCGATAAATTTGCTGTGAGTCAGCCGGGTGCGATTGTGGCGATGTTGGATGATTGTGATTCACCCGTATCGTAACAGAGTAAAAGCGTTGCGTCGCCGTTGACATCTGGTCTTTGAAAAGTTTCCTGGTGTGTTCGGGCTGTCATTGAAATTTGCAGGATAGTGACTTGAGTTGCCAAATGTTCTTTTTTCAATTGCCCGTGATCAGATGGACTTAGAGGAATTAACGAAGAAGAACTCTTTTTGAAACCAATAAATATCTATGGCTTTCATCTATAGTTATTCGTTTTCTTCAAAATCTACAGTAGCGACTCCCACGACTGCAGACTTTATATCGATATTTGTGTAGCTAAGATAATAAGTAGTTAAAACAGCAGTTACCAACCTACAACAAAGTAAACATCACAAATATACTGTTTAAACCATAAAACAGCTGCTGTTGGCTGAAGCGCATGCCATAGAGAAACCTCAACACTAAACACTGCTGGACGTAAAGTAAGAACCACCAAGAAAACGTTCATCGACTTTTGTACAATGTTCATACGGATGCTAGTTTCTTACATAGAAACGAAATGCACGAAACGAAATTGATACTCCAATACACTCATTAACTGATCAACAAACTTATTTACATAACATAACATACATAAGAATTGTGTATACAAGAAAATAAGAAAACGTAGGTATTTTGTTAGAACCCGCCTTTATCAGTTTTCCTTACAATTTTCCCAAAATTTATTTATAGGTAGTAGGTATAAAATAAAATAATATAATATGTACCTGTCCCGCTGTATCACATAGTTCCACGCCGATTGGTCTTCCATCCACCTCGACTACGACTGAAAAGATAAAAAAACACAATCTAATTAGTATCTAGTTGGGTAAAATTGAAGAAGATTCAACGGGTCCGATGTTCAATTCAAAGTATCAATGATTGATAATGTGCGTAGATGTGCAATTGACAGAACTTCAATCGACCCGTCAATATTTTCGCCCGGTTATACTGTTGACGTTTGCGGAAACAGTACCTATAGTTTGCTAATACAGTGATAATCGTTAGATTTTAGTTTCCATTACTCTGGACAATTCCGATACATTGCAATTATAAGTAAAACAAATCTTGTTCCGCTACGAAACTGAATTTCAAAGATAAAGCAATTGAACGAACAATTGTCAATCACGCAGCGAAACGATCATCCACTGCGTATCAATAGCGCTTCTCTCTCTCTCTCTGGTTTCAATCCTGGGATTGGTTTGCAGCAATTAAATTATTATTTAAATTTAATTATCAGCGCTTGTCTATGGCGCCTATAATCCTCACCATTCCCCCGTCAATGGGAAGTCTCAAGTGTCAATCGCTTGAATTGCGTCAGTAAACGATCTATTTAGCAACTTTTAATATTTTATTTGATTGTGTTATTCAGTTCAATCGATAAGAGAGACGAAGAAGTTTTTTTACAACAACACAATGCAATTTTTAACAAAGAAAATATCCATTTATTTCCAGAACATGCGATATTTTTTATCTGATTCGATTATGAATCATTTTATTGTTATCGTCGGCTTATCTGCTTATCATATCTAGGTCTACAATACTTGTGAAACTAAATGCAATAAGTAGTGCAATAGTTTAGCACCATTCACAAAAGTTTTTTTAGCATCATGCACTTTTCGCATCCTAAGTTAGTATGTTATTTGCACATGCACACAGAGCGCACTCGATGATGAAAGTTGCGTCGTGCATATGCCGTTTGTGACTTCGAAGTGACACTGAAGGTTCCAATGAAAGCAGAAAATATACATATTTTTTAAACTTACATAACGTTAATTAGAAAATCAAATTCATAATTAAACAACCTGATGCAGCCTTGCTTGATAAGTTTATTGTTTTTATCATATAGGACCTCCAAAGATATACCTCAATAATAAATTTAAATGTAAATACGTATAATAAAGTATGAGTCATGTGTTGCTATACACGGCGTATACGGATGCGAAATGTGGCTAAAAAAAGAGGCAATCAATAAACGCCGAGTATTAGGGTGTTGGATCCTGATGATACGAAAAATGGGTTTCTTGGTTTCTCCACATCCAAGTTTAGATTCCTAAGTTTTGAATTAGATTAAATGCCCATGGAAGCACAGGGCATCCACCATGATAAGTAAACCTACTACAGAGTAACCTACACATAAAATAGGTGGCCGTTTGAGTAACGACTTCTCGTAAAGAAGGACATCAGGACGATATCGTAGAAAGTGGATGACTGATGTCAAAACATGAATGAGTACGGCAAGGACTCAAATTGCCAGTCTTCCAAGATATAGGTACCTACCAGTGGCGGTCCGTGAGTTTTCAGTGAGCTAGATTGCTAAGATTTTAAAAAAGACGTTACTGATGTTGTTGTAGCTGAAAAAGAAATTAATTTTATTTTTCAAAATTTCAACTTTTTGTATGAAGATCTTCAGGATTCTTTCCGTGTGGAGATGCGCCGCATCCATAAACTGAAAGATCTTCATATGAAACGTTGAAATTTTGAAATAAATTAATTTTCATTTTCAACTACAATAACATCAGTAACGTCGTTTTTTTTTCAATCTTGGCACTCTAGCTCACTGAAAACCCACGGATCGCCCCTGGTACCTACATAACCGATGTTGAAGATTTAATATTTGTGACAACAATGGATAACTTTTCATAAAAAGACACGTCAATAAATTTCACATCTAATCTGCAATCTGCACAAACAGGAATTAAAATGAACAGTGTAATATATATTGTTGTGTGCTCGAATAAAACTATGATGACATGTATTCGTATAATAACTTAACAATACACAGTATATTATTGTGTCAATGTATTTTGCTCCAGCTGATAAACAAATTAGTCATTTTGCTCATTATCGTCACTCCATCTACCATTCCTCTAAATTGCTTATTTCATACGTCGTAGATACGGTCACTTAAGTTCGGCAGGTGCTAAGCCAAATTTTATGTTTTCGAAAAGCGGTATGATGCTTCAATTTTCAACATTTTTTACATGAGTACTGCACAAGTCAACTGCTGCTCCCTTCTGGAGCCAGTGAGACTATGACATCCCCAATTGTTGGCGTATGGGTGTGTTGTGAGGCTGAAGGTAGTGGGAAGGGGAAGGAGCGGGGAGTACCTGGCTATTCAGATCTGGTCACCAAACACGGCTAAAGCCAGTTCAAGCAACTTTTCAATTCTGAATGTTGGTCTTACACCAGGGCTGACATACTGAGAGTATCTTCTATTCTGGAACGTGCCGCAAATATACTACATATTATTTTTAACGAATAAATTGTGAAAAAACACAAATTTATCAAATAAAATATACTTCCTCATGTCGGGGTTTAAACCCGCGACCTCCGGATAGCAAGTCGAGAGTATTACCCCACGGAACACGAACCCTTATTACAATTATTTTTATTTCCTTCCCTTCCAAATTAGTGTTATGTCTTCCGCCCCGATAACAAATCCACTGCCTTGTTATAATACTGTTAAATTGACAAGTGGTGGAAGCTGCCGTGGTCGCGATCCAGCAGATATTTTCTCAAAATAATGACACCGATGACAATAAACCCATGACAACATAACCATGATCAGTGATCAGTGATCAGCTTGACTGCGACTGCTGGCGCCGCGCCGCACAGGGGGACATTGTTTTATTTATTTATTTATTGTTTGAAACATTTACAGAGTGTTAACAAGTATTACATTAATATTATTGCATTGGGATGTGCACAGATATTAACACTCCAATTAAAAATGTTCACAGCATGCGTAATCAAGGTTTAGTTGTTACTAGGCGTTATTGTTGGTAATGTAACATAATAATATTAAGTACAGTGGTGCCTCACACAACGAACTTAATTCGTTCCAGGAGCAAGTTCGTTATGCGAAAAGTTCGTTATGTGAAACGCGTTTTCCCATAACAATACATGTTAAAAAAAATAATTCGTTCTGTAGCATAAAATATGGTAAGATGACATAAAAAAAGATAAATTTTTTGTTATTATTTTTATTTAGATACATCTAAAAACATAATGAAAAAAACACACATTTTTTAATTTTAAGAAATAATCGAATCTTGCACATCTTCATCCATTTTCCGCTTTTTGGCCGATGGTGCAGTGAAAAACCTGTCCAAAGTCGTTGGTTTCTCTCTTTTCTTCAACATCTGCCGGAAATAACGGACAAGAGTATCGGAGTACAGGTCGTTGATCCTGTTTGCTTCATATAAAAAAAATGTTTAGTTTATCTTAAAAGGACGACTGCCGTGATACGTGTGCGATTTAATTCGTAATGAAGAACGATTGCTGCGATACGTGCGTACGTTAAGCGTACTACGCAGTGACTAACGAGTCTAACGACTGCCTGCGCGGGAGGATGCAATTAATCGGCAGTGATCGTAGAAGATCGGGCGACTTCGTTGTAATGATGAACGATTGCTGCGACACGTGCGTAAGTTAAGCGTACTGCTCAGTGACTAACGACTGCCTGCGCGGAAGGATGCAATAAATCGGCAGTGATCGTGTGAAGTGGGCGACTTCGTTGTGTGAAGCGAAGTTCGTTGTGTGAAGCGAAGTTCGTTGTATGAATCGTGAAATGAACGAAAAGGAAGTTCGTTGTGTGCAGCGTTCGCTGTGCGAGGCGTTCGTTATGCGAGGCACCACTGTATCATAATTTTGGAAACAATGCACGTACTCCAATGGATGCCAAATATTTAATTTTATAACAAATTAACTAACTAACCTAACCTAACCTACACATTAGGTATTATGGGTATCTGTCGAAGTTTTAATGCATTTGATACGACGTAGATACACTACTATGGTATCAGTTGAAGTCTTTGCATAATCTTATATTTACATATTGATGAGATTTCGCTGATAACGAACACGATATAGTTATAAATCTAATGATAATAATACATGTTATAAACTTTTAAGGCCATTGGGTGCGCGGCAAGTTTCATATAAAACGTAGTTTTGGATTTTAGGCCAAAATACCCAACCAAACTGAAAAATTATTTTTGTAATCAAAAGGTATGTCAAATGTCGATCTCGGATAGGAGCTACTTTATTTATTTTTGCTTTAATTTTTTAAATATAGGCTATTAAAGATTTTAATATTTTATGATTTTAGAGGCAACTTGGACAATTATTTGAGAGTAAATGTAAACATTTAAAAATAATTTTTGCAATTTTTTTTTAAATGTGATGAAATATAAAATTTAAAATATTGTTTTTTTTTTAGAAACAATTTTGAAGGGTGTAAATTTAAATTACAAATTACCTATTTATATCGGAACAAACACTTGTCGTTTACATTTTAAAATTACTACTTAAAGAAACGCATTTTTAAGTTTTTTTTTTTTTTTTTACATTATTTTTCATTATTTTAGAGCCAAGGATTAGACAGACTTTTTTAAATAATTATAAATAACTCACAAAAAAAATCCAAAGTTGCTTCCAAAACGAACAAAAACTGATTTCTTTAATTACCTATACGTCATGATTTAGAAGCAAAAAAAGTAGTTCCTATCCGAGATCGACATTGAACCTACATTTTTATTACAAAAATAATTTTTCGATTTGGTTGGGTATTGTGGCCTCAAATCCAAAACTACGTTTTGTATGAAAGCGGCCGCGCAGCCGTTCCTCTTAAAAGATCTAAAAAATGAGCACCACGTTCAATTATTTTAATTTATTTATATATTTATTTTGATTGGTACATATAAAACAAAATACTGAAATTTAGTTAAGATTTATTTTCATGAATCGCAATTACTGCATTATTCGTTGCCTGGGTGAATGCCCATTTATGCTGGACGGTAGATAGGTAGGTTCTAGGTGATTAGATACTCGGGAATTTTGTTATCCAATTCAGACGTATGGAGCCACTTTGGTATGATTGGCTTCTATACAGCTGATTGTGAGACCAAAGGTCTCGTAATGCTCCCTGATACTGTCGCTTGCATATTTATTTACGATTGTCTTTCTAAGAAAAATAATTTTATGCAGTCTAGAGACATAGAGAGTAAAAATATAATTATATACTTATGGGGTAAAGCCCATCGGAATGGAAAAAAGCCTATAGCATCAACAATTTTCCATAAGAAAACAAAATCTGACTTGGAGCCTTTATTGAACATACCTTTTAGCATATTGAACAAATAAAAAAAAAATATTTTTTTTGAAATTGGAGGCACGAAACAAAAAACTCATTTCGCGGATAGGGTTCGCGGCTGAAAGATTTCTTCTGCAAAAAAAGCAAAAAGTTTTCACTTATACATTAAAGTATCTCAAGTACGGCAAACAAATAGTAGGTACATACGTACTTTCCGATAAAAATATATTTTTTTTAAATTAAAAGACACCGTCAAAATATCAAGTTAATTGAATTTGTAGAAGTTATGTTTCCAGTCAGTTTGAAAAATGTAGTTTTGAGATAAGTACCCGATGGTACCACATGGCATTTTTCAATAAAATATGTTTTTACCGGTCTTCAATGCCTGCAACATACAATAAAATGACCATCTAAGTTGACATTTTCCTTCTGATCTGCCTTTCTGGCTGACTTTAAGAATATTGCAGCGTTATGATCGTCATATGCCAGTCGCAGGAACGGGACCCAAAGCTGGATGCGGCGCTTCTCAGCCTTAGCGCAGATATTGTAATCTCATTCACAGAAAGCACTCAAAACCTTTCTCTCCCCTTATAAAACCGATTTAACCCTATTTCCAAGACCCTAAGGTAAACAAAGATCTTTCATTTCTCCGATATCCCGGAGTAACAACCGCAACCAGTCTACAGGGTGTTCAGAGACAGTATGGATCTCCGTTAATACGACATGGAACGTTTAATTCAAACAAACACACAGGATGGGATATTTAAAACTTAGGTAACTCATAATTTATCGCTTAGCCATTTTTAACATTCTAAAGAGATTTTCCGAGCAGTTTTTGCTTATCAACTTACTTCACAAAGCTCCATTGGCAGAATTGACGCTTCTGATGATTCCAAATGCGATATAATTTTTCATATTCTTTATTAGCTACCTAATGATATGCAGTCTACTTTACTTTCAACGACTCGTCGTCATTATTCATAATTTATTAACGGTTGATAAATTTGCCTATTGAATATTTACATTTGAAAGGAAACAATTACGGAATTTGATCACCTTGACGAACCAACTTTTTGTGTGCTTGAAAATTTAACGATAAAAACGTTTGCGTCGTAAACTCAGTGTGTAATACTTTAAAATTCATTGTTTCTCAACAATATTATGAAACTACAAAAAATTGCAATTTAATAATATGAAGTAGTGGTTTTATTTAGGAACCATTGTATTTCGCTTTGAGCAATCCTCCCAGGGTTAAATATTTGAACTCATAGGAATTTAGGTCAGTATGGTTACGAACAATAAACTTCCGTAAAATAGTCTTATTAATATGCAAAGCGCATTGCAACTTTTTATTTTAATACTTATAAGTTCAAAAGCAGATGTTATCAACTTTCAACACGACATAAGACACTTCATGTTAAACAGAAAGCATGTTAAAGCAATTAAATTTGTAAGTTGCATCGCTGAAAATACTAAAAACAGGGTTGGCAAAAGTGAAAAAAATCTTATTAGAACCTTTCCCGTTATTTATTTAGGTTAGACAGAAATCCACTGGAACGTTTTTAGCCACATTTTGGCCAATTTGTAAGATAACGTGGTAATCGCATTATAATTACACATGACATTATATAATTGAACTAAAATTCCCTCATCAAACACAAGAGCCTCGTCTCTTTATGGTGAGGAAAAGTTATTCTTATCTACTATTTTAACACTGTATAAAATGTAAAAATTATGTATTTATTGTAAAAAAAAAACTATAAATATTAAATAAATAAAAAAAAAAATTAAAAAATTGCGTACTATTTATCTTTGGAGGTGAGCTTAATAACTTAATAGTTCAGGTTATATAATTATTTAAGTTATATCGGCTCTAATTTAAGTAGATGTAGCGTATAAAGAAAGCGGAATTCTGATACTGATTGCATTAATCTGCCATATATAATATATATTATAAACATGAATGTCACATTTCGATGTTTAAAAAATGATCCTAGCAGAAAAGGGAATACGGGATAAATCTCTTTGGGAGGTAATTTACCAAACAAGTAGACTGCCAAGGTACAATAGGAATTTAAAAAAATTACGAATAAAAATAAGCATTGAAAAGTAATTATTTTACACCTCAAGCATAAATATTACAATAGAATTCTATGTTCATTCGAATTATTTTTTCACTGTGATTAATGTATAAATTAGGAATGTAATTGTACCTACATCGCATATACGCAATACGACGCAATACGACGCATTACATAGTAACCTAAAATTTCCAGAAACAAACAAAAAAAAACTGGCAAAAGTTCTTAGAGGTTCAGCAGCTTTATTAACCAGCAGCTTTATTAACTATGCAGCTTTATTAACTATAACTTCAGCAGCTTTATTAACCAGTGACACAATCTTTCTTTTGAACAACTCACCAACTTTTGAATTTCTTTCTAAATGTATTTATGAATTATGAAATATTCTTCAATTCACTGTGTCAAGTGAGTCGAGTCTGTTTTATAATCTACTAGCTTCTGCCCGCGACTTCGTCTGCGCAGGATTAGTACTTCGATTAGCCTATTTTCTTTTCGTAGGTCCCATCTACGTTTATACCAAAGTTCTTAACCTATTTATTTCAAATGTCTATAAGGCGCTCCGCCCACTGAGGCAACTGAGAACCAACTAAAACCGGCTGTTTTCTCTGTCTTGATTGGTCAAAAAGCTTGGTTAACCATAGATGACGAACAATCAGCTGACAGCTGGCAACTATCAATGGCCGCCCAGGGAAATCAGCAGTGACAGTCGCAAGTCACGGCTTGCGTTACCATTGACAACGTGGTTTTGTGTGATTGTGTAGTGCGCGGGCCATCACATTGTCATACAAAGACAGTTGGCAGTTGAGAGTTTTCAGTTGCCTGAGTGGGCGGAGGCGCTAATTCTTGATTCGATTCAAGGGTGAGTACCTCAAATAAATTCACTAATTTAAATATTTTCCAAAATAGAATTTTGGTTTTACAATCATTGTTTTTAAAAATGTCATTCTCAAATTTTGACATTTTCTATTAAACAATAATTATTATTTGTAATACATGGAAAATAGCTAGCTATGGGTATAAATTGCAGCATAGGTATATGTTATTCTGATGTATGAGCTATATTATTGTAAAGTTTCATTAAAGTCCATTCAGTGGTTTTTGCGTGAAAGAGTAACAAACATACATACATCCATACAAACTTACGCGTTTATAATATTAGTAAGATGTACATTCTTCGCTGAACTCCCTTTTATTTCGTATTCTTGACTAATAATAATTGTCTTTTAATTGTATAATATAATGTTGTCCTTCCCGAAATGAGTTTTATTAAGCTCACTGGGAATGATGTTTTACAAACATTATCGTTATGATTTTGTAATATTTTATCACTAAATAAATATATAAAAATAAGTTTGAAACGTATGGTAAATTGAATACTTCCAAGTACAATATTTTCGTAACAAAATAGGTACTTATTGTATGCAAATCACAATTTGATAAATCCTTATGCGAAATTTATACATCTATTAGAAGTTATAAAAAATAGAAGTCAATGCTCTGCAATTTATCAATGGCAAAACAATTTTAATCGCAATTTCAAGGTAAATGACAACACAAAATGAATGGCGAAGGTCGTTGTTTTATTATCTGGCCTTATGGTATAAATATTATTTTCCACCGTAAGACGACGTGTCATTGCCACGTCCGCTTTTCCTATGACCGGTGGGTGAAGCGTTGAACCCCTTGGCATTTCCCCAAAGAACACGCTTTTAAGCTATGACATAAAAGGCGATGTGACCTAGTAATCTATTCGGAACTACCCATCGCTGGCATCGGGATTCCGCGTGTTGGATCATCGTAACTATTTGACATTTACAAGCTCATCGGACGAACAATGAATTGTTATACAGGGTGTTAAGGGACGTACTTACCTACTTCAACCAGTGATTCCTGACATTATTTGGAGTAAAAAACGTTAAAGATATTTTGGTGAAAATTTCCGGTGACTTTTCATGTAATTTTATTTTATTTTTCAATATTTTATTTTTCAAATCAAACAAAAAAGAAACTTCTACAGGTCGGCACTGGCCATTCAGCCGAGAAACCACAGTAAAAAAAAAACAGCAAAAATTTCACCGGAGATCAAAATTTTATTCACATAATAATGTCAGGAATCACCGGTTAAAGTAAGAGTAATTCAGAGTACCAAACGGCAAAACCGAAGTCCTGGTAAAGCATAGCACGATGAGGGGAGTGGTGCTGTTAAATGAACTTGCAAAGAATTTTGATGTAAGTGATGGTTATCTAAATGATTTAAACAATTATTAAAGAGTTACCTGCCTACATGTTGATATGACGATATGGTGAAATTGTACTGTAATTGGAATAAAATTTCTGTTGCACAATAATAAAAAAAAACAAAAAAGTCAAGTACGTCCCTTAACAACATGTATAAGCAGTATTATAATGTTCCACAAAATGTTAAGAAAATTTCTTTCAATGAGGTGCATTTTTAAAACCGCATGCATTCACAAAATGTGTGGCTGACAGGATCGTGAACATGGCAGTTGAAAATGATCCAATAATAATTATAAAAGTATTCAAATTTATTTTTAGAACTCCTGTACCATCCAATATATTTCACAACTCTGGACTTGGCATAATCTCCTTGCTTATACATAAAATGGAATAGATTTGTACTTAGATTTTTCTTATAAGTAAATTATACAGCCAAATCTAACGTTTAAAAATGTGCTTACAAAACCCAAATAGCTGAGGATTAAAAAATCTCAGTAAAGTTCAAAGATCTTCCCTTTTAAATAATCCCGAAAGCTAAAGGTAATTCATAATTTACGTGAATATTAGACTTTCCTATAATCTCAAAAATCTTCATAAAACTTCTGCTGGATTATAATAATTTAAGCTGCTCACTATAGTTGTGAGAATTTCGAAAACTTTAAGCTAAGTACTTATACAATTTATTATTCTAGTAGACTAAAAAGTTTTCACGAAGACTTTAATTTAAAAGATTTTTAAGCTCAGCATTATTAATGCCATTGAATAAATTTACAGATGTTTCTGGCCAAGTAAGATATTATGTGGCTAAGCCATATTATTTTTTCTGTAATTCCATATTAAATTGGGAAATCGGTGAATGAACATGTGATACGATTTTAAATACGATGATTTAAATATGTTTCGAAGTGTGAAATGTGATAGAATAATGTATCAACTCTAGTTTTTATTATCTCAACTCTCTTGCTGCATATTTTTGCTGTCTAAAATATCAAGTGTTTCCAAATCAATTAGCCCGATAATTACTTCACCTGGCAACCGGCGACGGCCTCCGCTAGCAGCTGCTAGCTACATGGTTTCTACGGCCGACTCAGCGTTGTATAATTTCAAGTAATGATATTATGAGTTATGAATCACGCTGCGGCAACAGGTAGTTAGCTCAGTTTACGTCTCGGAGAGCATTTACCTCTGCATTGAGAGGAGAGAAGACCGGAATCCCACCAGACCCGTTTTTGTGACTGGGCGCTAGGTCTGGTCACTAGCTACGGACCATATAGTACAAACTTGCCACCAAAACACTACAGTGCCAGTGTGTCAACAAAATTCAATGATATAGAACTATGTTTTCGTTAGTATGGCAACACCGATGATTTTACAATGTTTTTTCGATTCAAACTTGATTTCCTAATCTGACTGAATGTTGACTGGACAGAAAAAAAAGATCTGATTTGATTTTTCTCAAAGTTTTTTTTTATTTTTTAAAATGTTGGAATAAAAATGCGTTTCCTTAATTTGGTTTTTTTACATGTTGATTAACTTCTAAAAAATATTTTTTTAAATATGTACCTACATTTAAAAAGCACAACAAACATTAAATGTAAAAAAATATGTAACAAGTTCGCATATTAAATTTCCTTGGGATATGATGTACCATCTCTTTTCAGGAATTACACTAATTATGTAACTAATATGTAACAAGTTCGTATATTAAATTTCCTTGGGATATGATGTACCATCTCTTTTCAGGAATTACACTAATGTACCATCTCTTTTCAGGAATTACACTAATTTCTGAACACCTTTTGATATTGACGTAAACAATATTCACATGCAACATAGTGCTTATTATTTATAGTTATACATTTTTTGTTTCAACCATCTTGGTGCTGCCATACTATCACAACGCCCTCCATTTTTTGTTTACTTTCTTTTGACAGACTATACATTTTCTGGATAGGACTACATTTGGTTTCAATGCGTCAGATTATAGTGTCATAGAGAGAAT
Organism: Limnephilus auricula; assembly: GCA_951813805.1. Classification (NCBI taxonomy): domain Eukaryota; kingdom Metazoa; phylum Arthropoda; class Insecta; order Trichoptera; family Limnephilidae; genus Limnephilus; species Limnephilus auricula. Next base: position 16,222,981 of record OX638388.1, on the reverse strand, counting down.
TTATGAAGCGATTGTGAATGGTAGAAGAAGCTGAGGACGCCCAAGGAAGACGTGGCACGATCAAGTGAATCAGATACTTGAGTCGGGCCATGTCAAGAGTCAGAATAATAGAAGAGTGTGTATGAGAAGATGTATGAATGTGAATGAGGCAAGGAGTGTGTGCCAAGACCGAGTTGTTTGGCGGTCCGTCCCCTGCCTACCCCTGCGGGGAAACGGCGTGATGGTTAGTTAGTTTGGATTATAGTGTATGGTATGACAAAAGACTAGTTGCTAAGTCGACCCTTTGGAATACCGAGGTTCCATCTGTTGCAGTAATGTCATGCGATAATGAAATCTAAAGTAGCTTATGTTACCGCGACAGATAGAACCTTGTTATTCCAAAGGGTCGATGTGTTGTATGGCGTAGAACTAATCGCCTGAACGATTATACGAGCGGGCATCTAAAAAATATAGGTATTGTGCCATTGTTCGCCGGTTTCGTTATCACGTTTTCTGTGACGTTGGCGGTTGCATAGCGATTATATAAGTTGGTAAAAAAAAAACTCAGGCAAAAAAGCTAACTCTAATTAACTAGGTTGTAATGGGCACACTCGAAAAACACATTAATTATGGAGTTATTTTAATTCAACTTTTTATAAGAAAACTCTATTTTTAACTTTTGAAGGTTGTTCCCATTGAAGAAGGAGATAACTATAATAATGTAATTTTTAAATTATGAAAATGAACAAGACACAGAAAAATAATAAAAGATAATGGTCGCAACTGGGACTCGAACCCAGAACCTCACGTCTCACTCGGACATACGCTTTATCCAATTCAGCCATTGCGATCTATTTATAGTAATATTTGTCAACTTCATATTTCAAATTTATGAATTTCTTTTAATTACCTAGCTAAAGTTTCGAAAACATTACTCTTACCTTGAGGGAGCATTTTTTGTACTCACCCCTGCCCAAAAAATTATTACGCAATTATTTTTATTTTATTACTAGCCGACCCGGCAAACTTCGTACCGCCTCAGAATCAATAAATGTTGTGTTTAATTTATTAGCTGTTCGAATTGATTCAAATTATGTCGACCAACGCACATTATTTGAAAAGTCGTTCGATACAAAATAAATGAAAAAAATTATTTTCTTCATAATTATTTTTCCCGTGATTTTTTCCGATGTTTTAATAGTTATTCTGTTAATCGGGACGGAGACAAATCCAACAAATCAAAGATCATGAAAATCGGTCCAGCCGTTCTTGAGTTATAAATGGTGTAACTCACCCGATTTTGTTTTATATATTAAGATTTCAAAATGTACCTACGTCTTAATTGCGTCGTTAGTGTAAAGATTTATTTTTTTTGTTAAGAAAGTAATGTTTTTTTTTTTAAATTATATTAAATATGAAAGATTAAATTAATAATATAATAACAATAATAAGCCTTTTATTCTGGACTTCGGTTAGGTACATGAATTTAAACATTTTTTGTTTGTTATAATATATCCCGAAGCTCAGTTTGCCTCTTGGCATAGGCCTCCTCTAACATTTTCCATTGGGACCTGTCACGCGCTACTCTTCTCCACTATGTCCAGCCGCGAGGTTTAGGTCGTCTTCCCATCTTATGTGTTGACGTCATCTACTTCTCTTGTCATCTCTGGGATACCAGTCAGTGACATTTTTGCACCATTTCTCTTGTGGATCGCGGATCATGTGACCTGTCCTCCACTTTTGTTGGTCTATTCGGGTAACTATATCGGCAACTTTAGTTATCTCCCTTATTATGCTACATCTCACCCTGTCCTGTTTCCTTATTCCTGTCAAACTTCTCTCCATGGCTCTCTGACAGCGTTCCAACTTTTCTCTGTGGCGTTTGGTAAGTGCCCAAGTTTCACATCCATAGGTTATGACTAGAAGTACACACGTGTTGAAAACTTTCCTTTTTATTTGCATACTTAGTTCTTTGGATTTCAAGACTTCTTTCAAAGACCAGTATATAAATATGAAAGATTAAATTAATAATAAATTGTGACAAATCCATAAGAATAATAAAACATTTCCGATAAAAGATATTCATTACATTATCATTATCACTTGAGTGATTTCTGTGGTTATTCATATAGCGGTAAATTCAAAGGGAATTAATTAGTTATTCATGTATGTATGGCGATGCTGCAGGTGCATGACGTACTACATAACGCGTTCTACCTCGCTGATTGCTGAATGCACGTTTACCTGGGAAATGCACCCGGAGCAGTGGCGGATGGTGACTTTTTCGTATAGAAAATAGATGCGCATCGTTTAAATAAAGATAAACATAATTGTATCCTTGCCTTTCTAATTATTTTCTTTATTCATTTGTTTATTTTAACCGTTTTTCTTTACTTTCACTGTTCTGCCCAGTCACATTTAACGATGAAACTATTTCGGTTAGGTTAGGTTTACAACATACTATGTTATTTATTTAAATTATTTATTAAGATATATAATACAAAAACGAGACTGAAGTTCTTACGAACAAATTAACAGTGTTTCAATGTTTATTGGCGGAAAATGTAAGAATAATTTGTTGGTATACGTACTTACATAATTGTGACATTTACATAAAGTAGATATGTTAAATCACCATACTAGGCGGCTGCCTGTTTCATGGTGACTAATGGAGTACAGTTACTTTGTATGAAATATGAGGTCTAGTGTACATATAAATGTAAAAAATGTAAAATAAAAAGTAGGAAATAGAAAGGAGAAACGAAGTAAATTAGTATTAGATTATAAAAATGCAGGTACATAACTTTTTTCTTTTTTAATGTGTGTGCATTTTTTTAAACTTTTCAATTTGGGAGGCGGGAACAGATACCGCCGCCCCGGGAACCAATTATTGGATAACCAACACTCCTGTAATAGGTCACCCCAAATGGTACGCTACGTTTGGTGACTTAGCAGGGGCGCCCGGGTTCATGGGGTGAGGTTTTTCTAGGTCTTTGCGGTGGATGATCTAGACACATTGAACCCCTGATTCCTACCCAACCCTCATATCTTTTTCCTTACCAGAGCTTCCTCTCCTTCCGTTCCTTAAATATACCCTCCTCACAGCACCCCCAAAGATGACATAGGCCCTGAGGGGAATTATTTTTCTCAGGCCCTCCTGTGGGGAGCTAATGTAAAAAAAAGATTTGTCCATTAAACTGGTAATCACTCAAAAATAGACATTCATAAAATCGGTAAAATTATTTTGAATGAAAAATTTAAGATATTTTAAGATACTGTACCACAAACATAGATTTACAAAGTACTAGGTAGGTAGATAGGTTGGCACATACATAGAAAGCAGAACGTTTAAACGTAATGTTCTCGTGTAATTAGAGATAGAGATAAGTTATCTTAGATCTTGCATCTCATAATGCAGGGAAAGATTGCCAGAAGACGGGGCCCTGGAAGATTCAGACAGATTTCAGACATTGTGGCTGAAAAACCCGAGAGTTTGGCTAGTCTACTGTAGAGCTGTTCCGGGTCGCATTGTTATTAGTAGTTAAAAGGACAAAAAGTGTACACGATCATCATTTTTAATATTTTAACGATTGGCAAATTGCTCTTCTCATTATTTGGAACATATATATTTTTTATTTTACACTACAGAATGTTTATTTCGGAAGGCGAATAACAAGTTTGCGATGCATCTGTGTGATGTGTGAGTACAGGTACTGTGTTCGGCTGGTTCGAAGCAACTCTGGTTAGGATAGCTTTATAAGAACGCCCGCCGTGTTTTTTAAATTTTAATAAATCAATATTGAAGTGTACAAATAACGTGCATAGATTATCGGAAAAGTGTTTTGACCAATTACTGACTGGGATAACACTCGACCCTCCCAGTTGTACTTCATAATTTACTACCTATACCGATGTAAAAACTCTGACTTTATACTGTGAAAATGTATGTAAAAAAGTTATGTAAAATCTGTCAACTGGTTGGAGGATATTTCTATTTCCTGTGGGTGATAAACCGGGAAACCATTGAAATCGTACTCCACGGGAAGTTTACCTGTACTTTTCCCAGAAGTCTCGTGTTACGATGGTTTTCAACATACCTTCTGTATTATAATATAGGTACCTACATCCAATCCAGTTATATTCGTCGTGTACCGACATTATGTTAGGATCATATTATCGACGAGCAGAGGAGTTTTGTGCAAAGACACATTAGTATTACATTGTCAATAAAAGGATTATTAATTTAAAGTATTTCTTAAATATTACTGTCGTAACCTTCATCAATTTCAGTAAATTGGCGATATAATATAACAATATTTTGTCATGTACATTATATCAATATATCTTCTATCAACACTAGAAGATTGAAGAAATATGTCCGACCAAAAGTTCCTATTCAAAATCATCAACAATGCTGTTGACAAAGACTTACTTTTGGAAATCATTTATTTTGATTGTCCAATACGAAAAATACCTCAAACCAACTATTCTGAATCCCACACCCAAAAACTAGCTACTTGCAACCTTATTTTTTTAGAGGAGCTCGATTTTAGACGCTGCTCGATTTACTAAATGCTAAGTAGAAGAGCTAAATCACAGGGTTAAATTATGAACTCCCAACTCCAAGTTACCCTTGTCGTGTGTTAGTTTTTTTTTAAATTTTAATGGCCAATAGGTGTTTTTCTTTCTTTTATTTTGTTGGTACCTGTATACGAGTAGGTATATCGCTTTATTCACGGTATTATTTTAGGATGCAATGTTTTTTTATGTAGATTTAATCTTACTTAAAAAAAAATGTGAATGAATACCGCACAAGAGTCCCAACTGCTGTGAAGTTTCTACGTTAGTTCAATTATTTCGGCTCCCAAATTCATTTAAATCAGGAGCTTTATTATATATATCCTCGTCTGTCAATAATTATTAAAACAATAGGTAAGCCAAATAAATCGATAATTTTGTATTAATTTTTCAATTGTAAAATAAAACTCATTTGAAAAATTAGTTGTGAACATCGAATACAGAAACAGGAAAGTATCTAAATACGTTAAGTAATGATTTGCACGGCCTTTAAAAAATTAAAAGATTCATAAAAGGCATGGAAAGAAACAGAAATGATCTCACTTTAATTAATACCTAGTTGACCACAGCCTCTACCTGTCTGTTCACTTATGTGTCTTACAGAATGTTTTCAATATCCGATTGAAAACCCTGACGAACTAACTTGTTTGCGACACTCGTTTGGTCACTCCGAAATAATGACGTAAGTATCTGACTCATTGTTGCCGGTTTCTGCAATATTTTTTTTGGTTGAAAATGTGCATCACTTTTTGGCCGAGTACCAAAACACACGTAATGGTGCTGACACACATGCTCATAAATGAGCATGCTCATCAACTTAATTTGTGCACATTTGCTCGTAAATGAGCATGCTCGGTTAGAGGATACTCACGAATGAGCATGCTTAAAGCCATCAATTGAACACACATACTCTTTTATGCGCACGCTCATGTCAAATAAAATGTCAACAAATGGAGTCTAACTAAACAATATAATAATATTGCTTGCAACGCAATTATTTAAAAATCATTTGACGAAAGAAAATAAAATGGTTGATTTGGGTCCAAGATGTCAACAAATCCGAAAATAACTAGATATTAAAAAATAGATGCTAAATTCAATTGAATTTGGTTTCGCTTTGGAGGTAAAGGAACTTTTGGGAAATTTGAACATTTATTGTGAGTATTTTAATGACCCTGTGTTCCAAATTTATTCTTGATTCCTATAATAAATCACGAAAGCAAGGTTTTTTTCGTCTCCCTAACGGGCCATTTTTGATATTTTTGCAAAGAATGCGCAGGTGCGAACTGAGATCGGATCGAAATAAGCATGCTCATAAGCAAACCTGTCCACAATTTCTTAGAGCGCTTCCCTCCCACCCGCGAATCAATGAGCCTGCTCACCAATCAACCGGCTAGTGATTTGTGAGCATGCTCATTAGAACGCGCTCAAAACTAGCAACGTCACTGACGCACATACTACTAGGTAACAAATGCTCAAAAGTAGCATGCTCTCTTGCTACTCTTGAGCATCTCTGTCAGTACCTACCATTAGCAAAATTTATATCACACCTTGGAAGAACACAAGGATCGAATTATGCTATGCCCATCAAGATGTGCCAAAATGCAGCCGAAAACTTCAGAAATCGCCTTCATTAACCTATCGCTGCTGGAGGGCATCATCTTTCTGATGTCATCTTCAGGACTTGATGCATAAAATGGCATGATGTACAGAATAAAATAAAATAAACCCCATTTCTGTAGGTAGCGCCGTTTTTTTTAATAGCCCTTCAAAACTGTACTGTTTGTTTTGCCGCACTCTGTATTTATATACACTGACTTTATGATAGCAAGATTACCTAAATAGGAAATGTAGTATGAATTTATATATAAAAAGGAAAGCAGAGTGCAAGAATCTGTCTTTCATCAAGTCAAAGTCTGATTTACCGACGGTTTGAGGAGTTCGGAAGTTCGTTGATCAAGTAGATAGATTTTAGCGTAGGTAATTACCGAAATAAAATAAGTCAGCCATCCACTCAACCAACCTTTCAAATGTCGAGTCCAGAATAATTACTGCTTTAAATCTTTTAGAATTCCTCTTCCTAATGAGTGTCGCAAAACATGACTTACAAAAAAAAGACTACAAGAAGTGTTACCAAGAAGAAATTATTCTTCACAACACCATTCTACAAAGGCATATGGAAATTATAGTTAAAATGGTGGCTCATAAGAACAGATTTGGATCTTCAGTTATGTATTACCATTGACATAAAGTACGATAGATTGGTGCAACCAGCAACATCTAAACATCTAAAATGGATAATTTTTGCAGGGTTATTTAATTAATAATAACGCAAGTAGCACAGGTGATCATATCAGATTATTTCGTGTGGTAGTAACATCATACCGAAAGATCATTCGACCTTTAATACAAATTAATATTACACTTGCTATTGCGGAAATCGAAGGATGTGAAATTGGCGAATGATGGTCAGTTTACCAAAAATTTTCCATAAGATATGAGTGCGCCATTTTATAACATTAAAAAAGAAGATATTTAATTTTGCAAACACAAATATCTTAACTTTTTTCGAGAAAATACCGAGTCTTCTTCATAAAATATCGGTTTACCGCTAATTGATCCATCAAGATCTTTACCTGGTTATCTTTTACGATGCACAACAGTCAGTAAGATAGTTTGAAACGTACCTCTAAGGTCTAAGCGGTAACTAATTACAATTGAAATTGGGTACACGCAAATCATTTTAAATAGGTCACGTTATAATGAATTTATGCTTACCGATAGTATCAAAAGTTTCAAAAAAGTTTTTAAAAACTACATAGTTTGGAACAATCGCCCGCAGTCCCCTCTTACCCCACACATACTCAAATATACTGGGCGAATTAATTCCGTTTAAATTTAGACTCGCGATTCAAGTGGACAATGTTATTTTTTTGTCTCATTCTTCAGCTTCCTAACAAAAAATAATACGAGTGTGCTTTAATCCACACGACTGAAGTAAATACTTCTTTAGCTCCATCTATATGTATCTATGTCTATATTTATGTTTATATGTATAAAATATATACGTATATTAATTTTCTACAAATATTTATTTAAATTTATTATCATTCGCCTCGCCCGATCAAGCCGTGCGCATCGAAGTCCGCTCCCCCCGCGTTTAGCGCGTCACTGATATTTCAAAATACTGACTGATATATTTCATGCACTGGCTATGAGAGGAAGAGAGGAAGAAAACGTGCACGCGCACTGCTCTCTCTTGCTTCTACAATGTGATCTCGAAACGCATTTCACTTTTCGTAACGCTGTAATTTCCGTAACGCATTCGCCAGTTAACCCCTCAAGTCAAGCGTGATCAAGTACTTCAACAAAATTATTATAAATAAAAAATTATACACCTTTATACAAGAAAAAATTCTTATTAAAATGATTTTTCCGTACCTGTATGCATTACATTTACATTCTTTATTCACTATTCAATTAATTTGAATGTTGTGTAGGGTTCACCTAATCTATTCTATATCGATGTACTCTTGTTCCGTGGACCATGACCGTGACGCATAACTGCACTCAGCTGAAGATGCTTAATCCTTCCGATACATTTATATTTACAACTGCATCATAATGCACCCGGAGACGTGCACTCACTCGCAGAGTACTAGAGTACTCAGTTCTCAACGGAGAACACGGTAATGGTCCGCCGCCCGATACTAATATTGCGCTTTTGTAGAAAGTACGAGGTCAATGTCCTTCATTTGGAAACAGCTGCACAAATGATAACTAAATTCATAAAAAATTACCGTGAAAAATGTTTTACTTCTAGCGCAGAAACGGTGAATAATCGGTTCCATGAAAACTCAACAAAGTGGGATTTCAACATCCCCAAGAAAAGTCGTTAAAATTTATGATTTTTTTTTTAATAGCCAATAACCTTATAGAGACACTTTACAAGAGTCCCAACTGCTCCCCTCTGGAGCCAGTGAGACTATCGCATCCCCAATTGGAGTATGTTGTGAGGCTGAAGGTAAGTGGGGAAGGGAAGGAGATGGGGAGTGGAAGGTGGGAAAGTACCTGGCTATTCAGATCTAGTCACTAAACACGGCTAAAGCCATTATTAAGCTACGTTTCAATTCTGAATGGTGGTCTTACACTAGGGCGATACTGAGAGAATCTTCCACTCTGGAACGTGCTGCAAACATAACATATATTATTTTTATTAATTAATTGTGAAATAACACAAATTAATCAAATAAAATTTATTTGCGCACGCCGGGTTCGAACCCGCATGGGAGTCAATTGTCTTACCACTCGACCACGTACGGTCGTCAACCTAACACCTAACCTAATGTAACATTACTTTTGAGGAATTTTCAGAGGAGTGATGAAGTTGCACGTTGTTGAGTTGTCCGGTCGTCGAAAATCACAGGATGGTCTGAATTCTTGATAAATCAGTTTCAATTTTAAAAACGACTATTTTCTGTTAAAATATTGTATGATGGGTACCTACATAAGTACTTTGTCGCTTATCTGAATTCTTTGCAAAATCAATTAAAAATTTTAATATGACACTTAAATCTAAAGCAAATCCGAGTTCCAGAGTTCATTGAACCAGAGTCACGCAAGACAGTAAATCAGTAGATAACTTTGTTTATACCTACTATTACATTTTAAAATCATCTACCCGAAACGTAAAATGGGTAAGTAATATTTTTTATTTTTTATTAAATTATAAGTTTACAAGGTATAACAATATTGATAACAATAAATTACAAAATAAGTTTTCACAGATTTTTTTTGATTTTTGATGTTTCTCTCCTATAGAAGCGGAATAGAATTGTGTTTAGAAGAGGAGCGAGTGTCAGAATGAAAAATATTTTGTACCTATAATTAATGATGATGTTTAAAATTATTAAATAGGAATTTTGAACTTAAAAATATGTGGATAAATAGACAGTTGGATATGTTCATTATGATGATAAATTCATCATTCATTTGTTTTTACATTGAATTGATCTTTAATCGCTTTTATTAGACATTTATCGTCTTCAATTTTTTCTTATCTTTTCCGGTAAATTGTTGGAAGTATTTTTTTCCTAGGTATATGTAATGCTGTTGTGCAAATGTGGTGTTACATTTTTGTGATGGAAATATATGTTTTTGACGAGTGCGGCTTTCAGTTAAAAAGTTGTGATTTTGTTTTTCTTTTATTAATTGAATTAATATATTTTTTCGGACTAGATTATTGAATTTTAATACTTTTTTTTAATAAATTCTTCAAAAATAAGGTGTGTTGGATAATCTCTTGTTATAATTGTTTTAATACTTATTTATTGTACCGTTTTTGGGTGGAAAATAAGGTCTTGCCGGGTTATTTTGCCAGTTATCGCTGAATCATTTTCGTCTGCCGCATTGGCTTTTTGGTTGCCTTGCTCGTAACATTGATACAAACCTGTCACGCAGGTAGTATTCCAGATGAAAGGCAAGTCCACACCAATGTTTACATTCATGTTGATGTATCATAAGTCATAACATTCATAATAACGTGACCATTTATTTTTTCTCCCAAACCGGGACACCGAAAATAAAGGTAAGTAGGTACTTAATATTAAGAATAAACTTGTTCAACTAAAAATCGTCTCAAGAGCGCTGTACAAAAAAGGCTAGACTACAAATTATCTTGCAGCTATCAATCGCATGGACGATTGAAATTCTAAACCCTTATTAGAAAAAACCAAGAGTTTTTTTACTAATAAACGAAATTAAGCAATATGTTACATTAAACATGTTTTTTACTAAAATTAGCATGGACTTTACGAGTGAATTTGCCTTACTTTGTAGGAGGCTATATCACAACTCATTGTGATTCTACCACCAGTATTCTTATTTGGGCGTTTTTTAAATATATTTTTTAAATTCTACTGCGAATTTCTTTCTTTTCGAAAACGGGACATTTTGGCGTCCCGAAGCTGTGGACACGCTGAAACGGGACTGTCCCGGTGAAAACGGGACGTCTGGTCACATCAGTCATTCATAACTCACAAGTTCAATAAGTGCATTGTTACATAAATATTATTTAATAATGTCATTATTGCAATAAAAATGTTATTAAAATAAATTCGATGTTCTCAGAAGGCCAAGAAATTTATTGAATTTGTTGAATTTTTTATTATAATGCAATAGATTTCTTCCTTTTTGACATAATGCTTTGGACGGACTTTCGGTGTCGATCGTTGGGGAAGATATTTAGAGTATAGAAATTTGTGTGTTTCATAATATGTATAATATATATTTTTTAATATTTAAATTGAGGGATCAGTAGGATTTATTGGTCCAATTAGGAGTTCCACCGAGCCGAACCCTCTGATATGAAAATATCTGGAGTCGGTGAATTTTTTCCCATTTGGTACTCTGGTAGGTTAACATGTTGTTCTTGTACTGTTTTGTATTAATTATACTTATATAATACAATTGCATAGCGTGGATTTACTAGATGATCATTTGTGGAAAAGTGTGTGAAAGGTTTAGTTTTACCTGTAGGAAAAATTTAACCCGGACATAAAGTCTGGTGATAAAAAAAAAATAATGTACCTATATCGCAGATTTGTGTTATTTATATAATGTGTAGGCATACGAATCGACGAATGAAGTAAAAACAGAAATTTGACATAAGTTGTTATCTTGATAAATAGAAAAACCATTACAAAAGTCTATGTTTTAATGTTTTACTGTATGACAGTGAATAACACAATGTGGGCTGTAGTGATAAAATCGGTTCAGTAGACGAAACCTGGCAACAACAGACAAATTTATGATAAGGAGAATAACGTACAATAGAAGAATATCAGAGGAGAATATCAACAAATAAAACCCACTTCTTAGAATTTAGTTGTTCTACAAATCAATCAAGAATTCAAAGAAATAACTGTTTTCAAATGGCACAATGACAAATTAAGCACAAATAATCTGACACAAAACAATAACGTCTAAGAGGACGCGCAATGCATTCTTAAAATACGTTCAAAGTTTAAAGGTAGGGTTGCCAAAAGCTGAACATTAAGAAATCAAAACATTATAACATCACAAAATAAAATGCAAAAAGTGGGACTATTTTTTATTTATTTTTACGTTACTAAGGGGTGAACGGCGATAGATTCGTTGATCGAATAATTTACATAAATATTATGTCTGTTAATATTTATTATTTCATCTTTTACGAAATCTTGTACGAGAGAAAGAAAAAGTATTTCATCTTCTGCTGTTCTCCATTATGTTTGGAAAAAAATATAAGCTACCTCATAATTTTTCTGTTACTATTCCAAGTACCTGATACCTGCACAGTTCAAATGGTCAACAGGTTATGTGGAACCTGTTACCTGTTTTAGACGGTAAGCTTACACAACCAGAATAAATGTTTTATTTCGTATTATTCTTGACTTATGAAGAAAACACAATCACACGTCTGGTGGTCCCTTGACCTGCAGTAGATATTGCATTTTCGCTCAACGCTCGCTAAGGCGGTTGCAATTTTGCGAGAAGATCTAACTTTTTTTCAGATTTGGATTAATCTTACCCTCCAGGGCTAAAGTTACCCGCACCAACAGTAACTACACACAGTACTTACATACAGTACCTACATACAGTACCTACATACAGTACCTACATAAAGTACATACACACAGTGCCTACTTACAGTACCTACATACTTAATATATAAAAAATTATATTTCTTTGAAGCTGAGCAAACAAATCAAATTAATCAAATGAATTAAGAAATAGAACATCAATATAAACTACAAAAATATTCAATAAAACTGATATTTTAACTGATCAAAAAATTTGCAAGAAGGCGGGAATTTTTAAACTTGCTCACGCGGGCCTGGGGTTGGGCACTGCAATAAAGTTTAGTTTAACGTTTAACGATAAAAAAAAATTGAAGTTTGTGCTCCACAACACAGGTGAATTATAGTGTGAAGGACAATATACAATATCTTGTAATATCAATATGTAAAGAATAATAAATAAATAAATAAGATTAGATTTGTGTCTAGACACTTTCGTTGTTGGCAAGTTGATTTTATTTTATTTGGTAGATTCCCCTCTTCATTATAAATATATTAAACTAAGGGGGTTTCTCACCATCCTCCCGTTAGCTTATCTACCCTAATAACAAATATTATTAAAAATAAAAATAAAATACTCGCAGTGGTTAGAAACTTCGGACAACTTATCCAATATATAGCCACTATTCGTAGGTTCGAGTACCGAATTATAAACTCCAACTTAATAATTAAATAAACCGTAAATTGTAAATCGAAAATATTCGTTATTAGGGTAGATAAGCTACTGGGAGGATGGTGAGAAACCCCCTAACGATAGAAATTTGATAGATATCTATTATTATGTCCCTAGAAAATAAATAATAAAATAATAATTTCTTTGCAGACAATATTGGAAATCATTAATACTCATCATCATCAGCCTTTTGGCAAAAAAAAATCTTTGAAATACGAGTAACTTATATAACGCTGGAAGTAGCTATAAACCTTCAGATTTATAATGCAGACCTTTTCACTAACATGTTCTGAAAAGTAACCGCTACCAATTTATTAGTCAAACGTCTTACTTGCCTTACGCCTCTTATCGGTACGTAACCTTTTGGTTAACTTACAAAATAATTTATTTAATTTATTTTTCCCAGAAAACTCAACGTTTGGTCTAATGCTTTCTTCGTATTCAAATTTAAAAGGACCATCACTTGGTTGAAGTGATAATTTTCTGTGAAATATAAATTCAATTACGAATAGGCTGTATTATATTACATATATGACCACTTGCTTCCGACAACATCTTAGGTACGTACAGCAGGTATCTAATAAAAGTGTAGTATTGAAATAAATTTTAATTATACCTACTTGCGATTCTAGTAATATAAAGCATGCATTATTATCAAGGTGCACCTACTTTATTGTCTTAGAGGGTCCCGGGAGAAGTTTACACATATTAGTTATTCTTTAAGTTAAGTCAAAACGTTGATAAAACTTCATTAGATTTTTTTTAATTTCTCAGTAAATTTTTTTAGTTTTTTTTTTTATTATTTAATAATTTTGTATCTTCCCATTTTGTCCTTTTTTATTCTTTCTGCCTGACACCGATACACTGCTCCATTCACCTTCGTGTTTTTTTAAATCATATTTTCAGAAACTGTTTTTAGCTTTTACATCTACCTACATAATAACGAGAATAAAATAATTTAAAAAAAACATAAAAAGCATATTTACGACTTTTCTCTTCATACTGTGAATACACTTCACAGCAACTTGTATTCGCATCATCATAGAGGTTTGTTATAATATAACTTGTATCGATGACTTCACATAAGACATAAGAAACATCTACACATCTGGGCAAAAAAAAAGTTTTTATCAATCAACATTTGCTGTGGTGCTCGTTCTTTGTTATTTATACAAATGGGGTTAAGTATCATTTAACTGATAACACTGCACATAATGGTGTATATATATTGATAAGAATGTCTACAAATTGTCATATTCTATTATTCACCTCGATAAACATGTAGCTACGCCGAAATTGAATAGAAACCCGACCAATTTATTTTGCTATCAGGCGAAATTGATTATTGAGATATTCGTATAAGCAGCTGCTTGCATCAACATCAACAGAACTGGCGTACAAGCAAGAAACAAGCAAGCACCCAGGTACTTGATAACAGGTAATAATACAATGAAAGTATTTGAAAACAGCTGAGCCACGCCAAGGTTAGGACTGTTATCGTTATATTTAAGGTTAAGGCACTATTCTAAAGAACACATGCCTGCATGGGTAAATACTATAACTAGGTAATAAATGTTTGTGCGCCACCACATCTTTCGAATTGATAATTTAGGTTACACTTTGTGGAAAGAACGACCTAAGCGTATTCAGGAGTTGCGCGTTGGAAGGATCTAAACTCCCATATTATGGTAGGTATCCATAGTCACTTTGAAAATTCTCGGTAAATGGGCATTTTATTCGGAATAATTATTGAATATTGGGATGATTTTTCTAATAAATATAAGTTCGAATGTAATTACAATGAGGTATTTTCACAAACTATGAAAAACGATAAAAATATGCGGACGATTTAAAGTAAATTTTTTTATTCTGATTATCGTACTAAAAATGTGTGATTTTATTATTATTAAAACATCATCATGACGTAGAAAATGCTACTGGCTGGTAAGGGGGCTGACATCAGCGTTGGTGGGTGTGACGTCAACAACGGAGTATTCACGAACAAAATAAACTTGTCGTTTTGGAGGGAAATCAAAAATGGCACATTTTATAGAAAATTTATTCGCAAATAAAATAAAAATCTCTTCAATATCGTAATTATTTTCGGAAGTTAAAAAAGTTGTGAAAATACAATAAAATTATATTTCAAGTGAGAATATTTTGGAAGGTAGTAAAAACAAAGGCGATAATGTGAACCTGTCGTGATAAATTAAAAAGTGTAACCCTCGAAAATCATTTTTTGAATAATCGGTGAAGAAAACATGAAAACCAGTTCGTGGTACGAGAGTGAACCAGTGATTTAAAAAAAAAACAATTATTTATAATTTGTTAATGAAAAAAAAAAACTGATACACAATTTTTATTTTATATTTATGTTATAACAGCTGTTCAATATCTCCGGTAGATATTGTGAAACCCGTTGACAGCATCATTGATTGTTTTGCACTCCAAACAAACAGATTATAGCGCGGAGATAGAGGCGGTGTGGGAGTCAAGTTGAAGGCTGTGGTGTGTTGCTACCTGCCCCAATAAGGCCAAACAATAATACCCGTTGCGTAAAGTTCCTGATGATTGATAATTAATTATCACCAGGTATCGACGGCCGGCGTAGTCCAGCGGTAGAGCGTTGGATTGCCATTCCGAAGGTCGCGGGTTCGAACCCGGCGTGCGCAAATAAATTTTATTTAATTGATTTGTGTTCTTTCACAATTAATTATTCAAAATAATATATAGTATATTTGCGGCACGTTCCAGAGTGGAAGATACTCTTAGTATCGCCCTGGTGTAAGACCACCATTCAGAATTGAAACGTTGCTTGAAATGGCTTTAGCCGTGTTTAGTGACTAGATCTGAATAGCCAGATACTTCCCCACCTTCCTCTTCCTCGTCTCCTTCCCTTTCCCACTTACCTTCAGCCTCATAACATACCCCAATTGGGGATGCCATAGTCTCACTGGCTCCAGATGGGAGCAGTTGGGACTCTTGTGAGGTATTCACTATAAAAAAAAAAATAAAAATAAAAAAAAATCCAACAGAGCTCTAAAGCCTCGGTAGCCTGCATGTAGAGAGCTCATCTCAACTGGCGCTATTGGGAAATGAATTATTACATACAGATACTCGTAGGCGATAAAATATTTACGTAACTCCGTTACTTGTGATAATGAAATGATTTAAACTTTATGCAGGTGATAAAATAAGCTTGGTATGGATAACAAACAAGCTGTAAATGTTAATAATAAGTTCCCAGTTAAAATTTTGTAGGCACCCACACTTCTTCCAGAAAATTATATTAGATTTTTATTGAAAGAAAGGGACTCTCTTATGCAAGATTTCCGTATGTATTTGAGGAAGGGGTTATAAATATGGGGTTTAATGCTAGAAGTGCCTATGTAAATTTTCTGAATGGCTCAGGAATAAAGATTGTTTATTGATTTCATGGGGTAAAAAACGCTGAATCAAAATTTTGACTTCTACATTAGATAAGCCACAATTTCATCTAGAGCACCTGACGTATTCAGGGGATAGGGGAATTTATTATCGGTTATTTTAATGTTTATTTTAATTGATAAAATCAAAAGAGAGAAAATAAGGGGTCCAGAATAGGGAGGACTACCAAACTCAACAATGAAGCACACACAAGCTTTGAGAGAGCTAGTGTTTTTAAAAACTATCTATCTTACAGATTCGTGATTGCGATATATCTCGCGGTAATGCTGAAAATAGCCAACCCTTTGAAGGCAGTCGCTATTATTATTTTTGAGGTTAGCATTTAATCAGAGAAAAACTCTTAGGACGGATTATTTCACAAAAATTAAACAATTCATCAAATTTAAAAGTTAAAAATAAAGTTCTGTGAAAGTTCCATTCAAGTTCTGTTATTATCCAAGCTATGAGAAGTAACCGGCAAATAATGAAATAATAACAGAATTTGAATAGAACTTTCACGGAACTTGAATTCGAACTTTGAAACTTGACGAATTGTTACAATTTTGTGAAATAACTCGTCCTCAACCATTTTAATATTTGTGTAGAATATAAAAAAAATGTAGGTATCAAGTTAATAATAGGGGATGAAAAATAAAGCAGCTGCCATGGCGGAACTTTTTTTGCTTTATGTTTTGGATTACGTTTTCATTATTATTTATTTTCAAGAACACGAATGGCGAAAAGGTGAATGGTGCCAGAAGATCACAAGAGAAGAATAGGATGTTATTATGTTTTTAGAACAGGTAAAAAAAATCAGCTGTTCGGCTTAGGAAAGCTGCAGTTACCAGGACAAGAACTTTCTCATAAGGTATTTGATTTTAACACGAAAAATTCTTCTCGAAAAATAATATAGAAAAAAGCAATATCGGGTAATGTAGGTAGGTACATACTTGTTATCAAAGATCCAAACATTTTAATGAAAATAAGGCAGCGAGAAAAAAATAGTTGTAATGTTGAAAACACTTTACCAATATTAATGTCGTTCAAGAGTTTTTGCAGACACTACGTATTTCCTCACAATATTTTTTATTTTTTATTTATTTATTTCTATTTATTTCACCTGTTACACACAACAATTTTACATTTTAATCATTGTTTAACAATAGAATAACTAAATAAAAACAAAAATATAATAAAAAGGTATAACAAAAAGGTGAAAACATCATTTTTTTGGTTTCTACACCAATTAAGAGAACTGGCTCTTGAGCTTGGTGTAGGTGTTATAATATAATATGATAATTTAGGTACCTTTGCAATGCGCATTCCAAGACATTTGACAAAATGAGCTTTTAAATTGACATTAATTTTTTGTTTATTTTAAATGTAAATATCGCACAAGAGTTCCAACTGCTCTTGTCTGGAGCCGGTGAGACCTATTGCACTCCCGATTGGGGTATGTTGTGAGGCTGAAGGTAAGGAGTTGAGAAGAGGGAGGTGAGGAAGTACCTGGCTATTCAAATCTCTCCACTGATCACGGCTAGAGCCATTTCAAGTGACGTTTCAATACTGAATGGTGATCTTAAACCAGGGCGATACTAAGAGTATCTTCCGATCTGGAACAATAATAAATCATATAAATTTTACTTGCTCACGCCGGGATTCGAACCCGCAACCTTCGGATAGCTAATCGAGAGCCTTACTCCTCGACTACGGATGACCTAATTATAGGTGGTGGTTTAATAAAAAAAAATGTCGTTCACTTTTGAAAAAGATTTCTTATCAGTAAACAAAGTACTACCTAATAAAGTTTTAGTATGTTCGTTGTTTTGCCGCATCGCCCTTTTTTTAACATTTACTCCACACGGGAGGCCCCGAGGAAAATAATTACCTCAGGGCCTATGTCGTCTAAGATGCTGTGTGGAGGGCACTCAGTATCTTAGTTGACAGGCTTGTTGTTATTATAATGTATCCATTGATGTATTACTATGTACTACTCAATGCATATATCTATGTTTAGCTGAAATAAGTGATTGCGCGCACATACTGCTCCTTATCCTTGTTCAGAACAGGAAGTTGGAGATCAAGACCTTGGGCCTTGGGAGCACCTGAGGCGCTGAATGTTGATGAGGAGTAAGGCTATGGAGTGTTGTTATGGATTGCGGAAACGGCAGAGGATGTGGCAACTATGAATATTCAAGAGATTCGCTAAATAAATCCACGTAGGACGGTACTTGCTTAATATTTATTTAGCTTGTGTTATTCTCAACCTCCGTGATTATAGTCACGCTAATTGCAGGTTTATGGGGTTTATTTTGGAAAATATGTCAAAAATAGGATATTCTTTTGCAAATCAAAAGCAGAAATCCTCCTACTCCTAGCCTACTGGCATTCAGAGCGTTTGCGGAAATTCGTCTTTATTATAATTACTGAAAATTTACGGAATTCGTTTCGGCCATTTGTTTCACAGAATTTGAACAACACATAAGAAATTTATATTTTTATTCAAGTTCTGTTAAAATTCTATTCAAGTTCCATTATTCTTCCACAACGGGCCAGTTGTTTCACAGAATAGAAATAATAACAGAACTTAAAAATTAACTTCGAAATTTTATGAATTCTTTAAATTTTCTGAAATAGCTGGCACATGCTCACAAGTAAGCGTTCACATGTCGGTAATGCATTTTAAAATCATTTTGAAAAAGTGGAATCTTATTCGGAAAGCACGGTCTTCTTGTGTTTCAATGGGGAATTTAGATCTTGAACGTTCACTAAGACTTTATTAATAAATTACCCCCTGAAATATAATACTAATTTTACAAACTTCCTATTTACTGCCTGTTTTGCACAATGCTGCTAATGTAAGATTAGCTACATGGTTTTGGATCTACAGTACGTAGAGTACGTGTACCTACGCACTTCAAGAACTTTGAAACCAGTTTTTACGGTAATTGGATGACACAACTGCGCACGCCCACACAACGTCGTCGATTGACATTGACTTCGAAATAATCGAAACAAATATTTTTTTCCACGACTACTACAGTAGTGATTTTTTGTAACATTCAATTACTAAATTCAAATATTGAATTTTGAACAGTTGAACGAAATGGATGACTGATTATTTCTATCGCTAAAAAGATTGGTATTTTTAACAATGATAATGCAAATTTTAGTGTCGGCATGACATCATTTGAAATTAAACCCTGAATATAACAATAAGTATCAAACATCAAACCCGAAGATAATCAATCATCAATAAATTATTTGTAAAGATGGCGTTGGACCACAGTTAACATTGTCTTTTGAGTTATGTGGAGGGAATGAATATGCAAACATATTGTATAGATTTAAGTAATGATGGCTTTATTTCTGCTTATAAATCACGCTTAACGTTTTCGATTACGTGTTGGAAATACTGATTGCCGGCGAACTCTTCTGAAGTGCCCAAAGTAGACAATCGAACGAGGATCATTATTGTAAGGCGATAAGTACTTATTGGATCCAAACGTGATTCCGAGAACATACTTGGATGCATTAGTACATAACACGGATTGAGCTGTGAGAGGACTGAGAGGTGTGCCGAAGATTAGAGACAGGTAACATTTATAATATTTACGTATGGATGAGTGCTTACATACAAGCAGTACTCAAGACGAACCGAAGAAAGCCGGAACGATGTTCCGGCTAGAAAAATATACAAAATCACCCCTTTCAAATCGCTGGTATTACTGGCTTTGTGCACTCTATTTTAATTGGATTTTGGCCATGTTTTTGATGACTGATATTTGTGTATAATCTCGGCATCCACATTCATTAATGTGTTTGTGTTGTTTTAATATTTAAATTTATTTAAGTTATTTTTAATTTTAATAATAAAATTTTATAATTTTTGTATGATTTGGCATTTTTTGATATTTTTGGCACGCCCCCCGGAATCCAATGTTTTATATAATTAAAAGAGTAACCTTTTTTTGTATTAACAAACCATTTTTCTTAACCCGATACTATTACCCGGGTTAATAATTAATGCTAAACAATATATTTTAATTGTAAAGAAATAATAAATAAATATTATCTCGACTAAGGCTCATGCCCGAATCAAGGTAGTTGTAAATAAATTATATTATAACCTTGATAATAATCATGTAGAAACAAAAAAAATAATACACATAAATCGTAATAAAACTGAATGATTATAATAGATATTTCATATAAAATGGAAAACAAAATATTTAAATAATACAAAAATTAAATACATGCATAAGTACACCTATTATATTAAATAAGATAAAAAGAAAAACATTTTTTTGACCAGCGGCTGAGAATAAAAGTTTAAAAATGCTTGCAACTCTACAGGAAGGTTCCAATGAGAAAGGTTGTTTATTCCCGTATCAAATTTTTTTTAATAAAAAATTTTATATCGTTTTATTTTATTCAAAACTTGCTTTAAAATATACCTACATTCAAGTAAGAAATAAAAATGCTCAAAACGCCCGATGATAAATTATTAAATATCGTATGACTCTTGTAAGTATTTTTTGATCATAAGTATCTATGATTTTTCAATAATGTCTAAACAAAATAAGTGGGTAAAAAAATATTTTGGTTTGTAAGACCTTAAATAAAAGAAAACTGAAGTATTTTTGTCACAAAACACGTTCTCGGATTTATTTTTAATGATTTAAATTTAACTAAAATTTAAATTCTGAAAACTGTCTTGACTAGATAATGTGTTGATTTATTTTGTTGTATGATTATATGATTTGAAATTTGTATTGTTTAATAGAATCTATCGTTTGGAAATTGAAGAAATCTGCCAACGACTAACGGTATAATTTTAGTATATTAAAAATACACTTAGTTTTTCAAAATTTTAAAACTGCGTGTACCAGATAAAATATCAATCTTTCAAAATCAATTGTTTTCGTTTATGTCTGAAAGGGGGTGGAAATGATTCGAAATGAATATTGGAAAATATGAATAAAATTAAAAATATTTTTCTCTGCCTCTTGAGAAGATAAGCCATTCATTCATACTTTTGTTTACTGCTTTTCCGTACCATTCCAAAACATTTCAATTGTTAAGAGAAGCGATGGTTCCGGTTGATAAAGTTATTGATTTCAAGCACTGTTTAAATACATTGCAGTATATAATTTTGTAAGTTTGTTGAAAGGCCGCAGAGAGAGGCGTTATGAATGATTGCAGGTACATCAGCACCGAAGTGTGTTTTTAATAATATGGCCGGAGAAATCTCAGACCTTGAATATCCGCACAATCGAATCGTCGAAATGTTAACATCAATGAAGTGAATGGAAAAGTTAACCATTGTTCGGGTCTATTCAGCCAAAACTGACAATGTGGAGCTATGCTTTGATTTGTTATTGTCTGTTGTTGTGCAGAGCGCGACTGTGAAACCTGTATGGTCCTGCCCCTGGGAGCTCCGATGAAACCTCTCTTTCTGATACATGCGTAAGTTATTGGGATGAGGGAACAGTTGCAATGGAGCTATCGGGAGTGGTTGTATCAGGTACGGCGGCGTGACTGCCCGGGGGCATCTTCTTTCATTATTTCTTTTTTATTTATTTTAGAACAGTGTTTCAGGTTTGGCTTCACAAAGAAGGACAGCCGCCTATTATGAAAGATCTGAATCGTCTCTCCATCTGAATTCAAAAACTCGCCGCGTTCTGGAAGGATTCTACGCGCGCTACTCCGACGAGTTTTTTGTGAACTAAAATCTTCTTATTTAACTATTTCGTTGTTCAGTGCTCAAGATTATTTTTGAATTGGTATGCGAAATGTATAAAAATGTTCTACTTCAGTGTTGTAAAAAATATATGTGTACAAAGAGCACGTATGTACCTTGTTTGGTGGTGTAAGATTCTAAAATGTTCAAACGCGTTTGTTATGACTAAAAAAATGTTACCCTTATCAAATAATGTCTTGTCACCGAACCCAAACCAAATTTTGGTGAATCGATGATGAATGATTCGAAATCTACGAAATGAAAATATAAAGGCTCCGTCATACAGGAGGCGTACTTTGGCGCGTCAAGGCGTTAAAACGTCCCGGACGTATAACGCTGCGTTGTGTTGTACTGAACACGTCGAAGCCGTTCAAATAGAAAGTACGCGACGTTACGGCGCTTTGGTGCCTGTTTGAAGGAGCCCTTACGCTGACGCTTTGACGCGCGGTAAGTACGCCTTCTGTTTGACGGAGCCGTTGAAATAAGTGCTCAGATTTTTGCTACTCCCTGTGATATCTGAAGCAAATAAACAGCCAAAATATTCGCGGGGCGATAGTAAGTAAATCCATTAAAACTATCCTCGCTTGCGATTTATCATATTTATGAAAAGTAATAATTAATCACTCAGGGAGAATCGCCAGGTTTATTTCTTCACACACTTCCCCGAGACTGATAATATTTATACGTGACTTGGGTTGGTGAACATCGTTTGGAGAAATACTTGTCTTGTCCCTACTCTATTTTAGCCCAGGGCTGGGCCGGGTAGTGTAGGACAACCGGGGTATTGACACTATTGACCCCAGACGAAATCAAGGGTAAAGCACCCAAATTTTGTTCGAAAGGCTAAAAACACTCTTAACCGTAGGTAGGTATCTTTTCTGGTAAATTTATGTTTGATTTTCATGTAACACCTTTGATTCCATATCGCGTTGAAGACCTACTCAGAGAAATGTTGAACAATAATCTTTTTGCAAAAATAAATGGAGAAAATTGCATCTCCTTGTACATCAACTTAAACCATAGGTTTTTTGAGTAAGAAGATCAAATTGTCTCTCTCAAAAAGTCGTCACAACATATATGATAGTATTATTACTCTACGACGGCTGGCGTAGTCCAGCGGTAGGGCGTTAGACTCCCATTCCGAAGGCCGCGGGTTCGAACCCGGCGTGCGCAAATAAATTTTATTTAATTGATTTGTGTTATTTCATAATTAATTATTTAAAATAATATATTGTATATTTGCGGCACGTTCCAGAGTGGAAGATACTCTTAGTATCACCCTGGTGTAAGACTACCATTCAGAATTGAAACGTTGCTTGAAATGGCTTTAGCCGTGTGGTTAGTGACCTTCCCCTCCTTCCTCTTCCTCGTCTCCTTCCCTTCCCCACTTACCTTCAGCCTCATAACATACCCCAATGGGGGATGCCGTAGTCTCACTGGCTCCAGACGGGAGCAGTAGGGACTCTTGTGAGGTATTCACTATAAAAAAAAAACAAAAACGACGACTGTACGGTTGAGATATTTCTGAAGCCGTGCCTTACACAAAACCATCTTCGTAGGTGAAGTTTGTTACACAGCTACTGTCGTGATGCCCACCACCCGCGGGGCCTAACAACAATAATTTTACTGCTAATATATTTTTATTGACTGAGCGTAGCGAAGTCCTGTTTTAACTGGGACTAACTACTCAAGCGATCTTCGTTTCGTCTTTCTATAGATTTGTTTGTTACGTTCCGGTTTCGGTTAAAGATGGTGGTCGTTTTAATGGTTCAGTAAATATTATTTTTTCGTGTTTATTGTAGGTAGGTGTTTAAGTACCTATTTACAAACGTTATGAATGCGGTCCGCAACCCATAGAACTACTACTTAAATAAATAATAATAATAAGCAGCAGTTATAACCACTCGAGCGCTTTTTGCCCACATTATGTCACCATTTACAAAACCTCGGATTGCTTTGTTGCCAAAATGTGGCAAATTTAATTTATTTTTATTTTTATTAAAACGACTATATAATATATTGTACATTCAAAATATAACAAAATAAATATTCTCTAGATTCTTTAAAATGTTTTAAGGTTAAAGATTTAATTATATTTTTTTATAAATCCAACAAATATGTGATAATAGACAAAATATAGGGGAATTCATTGGCTACATAGAACTATAATCAGTTTGTATATCTCCATATTCAAATTCGGAGGTATGATTAGCAATCCGAGAAAAAATATTTTAATTGCTCTGTCGCTCCAGTGGATAATTCACCTTACACTCGAGAAATTATGAGGCCCCAACTCCAACGCTATACCTAAGAGTCTTCGCGTTAAACATCATACACTCATCTGAAAGAGCTTTACCGGTAGACACTGGACATGTACCTATAAATAATATTATAACACCTCATTAGGCCGGCTATACACCTTCAAGTATTACTTGTACTACACTTGAAGGAGTATAGTCGGCCTTAGATATCCGTATAAAGTAATATATTGGATTGTGATTCATCTGTCCGCCACCGTGACGGATTTACGTTTCCTAACAATCTGAGATAATCATTACAAGTATTTTTCTGCCATCTCACACTTTTCTGAGAAATATAAATATCGCGAACATTTCAAAAGGAATTGACAAAAAAGGATCTGTACCGGAAATGAATGATATCCGGCCATTAAAATACCATTATCAGGGGCGGGGGACTAAACCGATCATTGTTATGTTTTGTTGTATTCTCCAATGAACGTTTTCAATTTTAAATGTTTTTTTACAATATATGATCAATTTGCAGCCGAGCCGTAATCTCCTTGGATCTGGCACAGAGGTCGCGGTTTTAAACCCGGCGCGGCGTGGGAAATAAATAAATAAATTTGGGGTTTTTCACATACACCTTACAAAAAATAAAACAATTAAAATATAGTGTATCTACTTGACGACCTCCGTGGTCGGGGGTTCAAATCTAGGCGTGCGCAAGTATTTAAAAAAAAGTGTTGTTTCTATACAGGGTGTTAAGGTACGTACTTGACTTAATTTAACCATTGATTCTAGACATTATTTGTAGTAAAAAATGTAAATGAAATTTTGGTCTCCGGTGACTTTTTTGATGATTTTTTTTCTTATAAATCAAACTAAAAAAAAAAATTCCGCACGACGTCACTGGTCACTCAGCCGAGTAAGCGCCCCACCACTTACCCCACCCCAACTTTCCAACACCGACTGTTTTTTATGTTTTTATAGAAAAAAAAACTTCAAATATGTCACCGGAGACCAAAATTTTATTTAGGTATATTTTTCACTCCAAATAATGTCAGGAATCACTGGTTAAAGTAAGTCAAGTACGTACCTTAACACCCTGTATATTCGATTATTTAAAATAAAATTTAGATTCCAGACAGGAAGATACTCTCAGTGTCGCTCGGGTGAAATACCACCATTCAGAATTGAAACTTTAGTCGTATTTAATGAGCAGATCTAAATATTTAGGTACTTCCCCACCTTCTCTTCCCCGCCCCAATACATTCAGCCCCACGACATACACCAATTGGGGTTACTATAGTCTCACTGGCTCCAGACAGCTAGGAGCAGTTGGGACTTTTGTGCGGTATTAACTAAGGGCCTTAAGGGAGTAAAAAGGTCTTCTATGTGTAAATTGGTAATATCCATTTTTATTCAAATCAGTAGGTAGGGACCTATTTATCAAATTGTTTTTTTTTCTTCGATGGTAGGTTGGAACATATTTGCGATATCACATTTCTTAAAAAAAACTGTTTGTCGTGATTAATAAAGATAATACGGTATCTATTATATAACAGTTCGATGTTAGTGATAAAAATTAATAAGTCATTTTAACATAATTTGGATTGCAATATAGGTATTACGCATTCATGGAGTGTGTGCACTAGTTTACAGTATGCACGCACTTCAAACAGCACCGGATCCATGAATCTTGCGCCCTGTGCAGTAAGTACCGATGGCGCTACTCAAAAAAACATTTTCAAAAAACCTTCCTAAGTGGTTGACAGTCGTAGCTGACGTGAAATCACTTCACTCAAGGCAAAAACTAAAACTAAATAAACTGACTTAGTGGTTGATAGTCGTAGCTGACGCGAAATCACTTCATTCAAGGCAAAAACTAAAACTTAATAAACTGACTTAGTGGTTGACAGTCGTAGCTGACGCGAAATCACTTCACTCAAGGCAAAAATTAAAACTAAATAAACTGACTTAGCGGTTGACAGTCGTAGCTGACGCGAAATCACTTCACTCGAGGCAAAAACTAAAACTAAATAAACTGACTTAAAAGGCAATTTAAAAAGATTCTTAAGAGCGATTGACCAGCGGCTGAGAATAAAAGTTTAAAAATGCTTGCAACTGTACAGGGAGGTTTGGATGAAAAAAATTGATTATTACCTGTATCAATTTTTTTAAATAAAAAATTTAATATCGATTTATTTCATTCAAAACATGCTTCAATATATACCTACATTCAAGTAAGCAATAAAAATGCTCAAAACGCAGGATGATAAATTATTAAATATCGAGTACTTCTTGTCAGTATTTTTTGATCATAAGTATTTATGATTTTTCAATAACGTCTAAATAAAATAAGTGTGTAAATTTTTTTTAATATTTTAGTTTGTAAGTTTAGTATTCTGAAAACTGTGTTGACTAGATTATGTATTGATTAATTTTTTTGTATGATTATATGATTTGAAATTTGTGTTGTTTAATAGAATCTAACGTTTAAAAATTGAACAAATCTGCCAACGACCAACGGTATAATATTAGTATATGAAAAATACACTTAGTTTTTCAAAATTTTAAAACTGCGTGTACCAGATAAAATAACAATCTTTCAAAATCAATTTTTGTTTTTTTGTAAAAAAAATGAGTCAATACGTCTAGAATTTGATTTAAAAAGAACTTATTTCTGGTATTCTCTGGTAAATACCCTCTCAAGACATGACACTATCTATTATTTTCTAATCGTCATTTTTTTTTTTTTTTTTTTTAAATTTTCTTTACTCGTTTTTTTTGTTACAGGTTTGTTTTACATGGCTTTTCGACTACCAAGCTAAGCAAATGCCCGTATTATGGTAGTCGACATTATTAATTATTATAATTAATAATTATTATATTTTACATTTCAATTCGGTCAGTTTCACGAACGGGAACAAAAAATACGCATTGTGATTGGTTAGTGAATTTGGATCGAATCCATTCGTCGTAAGAGGCACACGGAAAAATAGATTTCATGTTCGAATTAAATGTAAGGAAATTGTAAATGTAATTTTTCACCGACACTGTGTTAGGAACTGTTGCAAGTTTCATTGAAAAATTACATTTCGTGTTTTTAAATTTTTAAAATAACCATTTAAATGCACTTTTTTCGAAGTTTCGGTAAATGAATTGATTAGTACTAGTTATTATCTAACTACTACAACTTTTTAAATTTATTTTTTTCGTCGATATTAAGCGTGAAACGGTTTTGTAAATATTTTACCTTATATTTCGCACAATCTGAGACCGGGTGACGTCACGAACTCTTCTGCACGGTATTATACTCTGGCCGGCGTTTTCGCGGGCTTAATAAAATTCAAAATTGTAGAATTAATTTAATTATGAAAACGAACTTTAAAAAAAATACTAGTATTTAAGTTTGCATGTGAACATTGATAAAAATAAATTAAAAAAAGGATTCAACTTCCTTATTGAATGACAAAAAGGCGGATGTTTTCAAATGGCAGATTATTAATTCGGATGGCATCTATAAAGTTCCGGGGACAAATCGTGATTACAGCACATTCTTTCCCAAAGATAATTTTAAAAAAAACGGTACCATTTCAATATTATTGTTAAATTTCATGGCGTATATTATGTTTCTGAAATGAATTATTGTAGAAGTTAAATAAAGGGAAATATTTCAACCAGAGCAGAGTGGGCAATGGCGTGTGAGAATTTAGTTAATTGCCAAACCGTGGGACTAATTCAACTGCAGCTGGACACTGGCAGTCAGGATGCTGTAATTATCATGTGGTGGAATGAGATCGGCGAGATGGCTTCATTATTGACTCCACATTTCTCACCTCTTGCAGTTTGGTAAGCAGATAATATTAATTGCTAATTTATTCCTTTAACCACAGGAGCGACACAGCAATTACATTATTTTTTCTCGGATTGCTAAAGGAAATTTTTCCGCCCACAATAATAAAATCATACCCCCGAATTTGAATATGGAGACATACAAACTGATTATAGTTCTAGGTAGCCAATGAACTCCCCTATCTTTTGTCTATTATCACATATTTGTAGGATTTATAAAAAATATATATAATTAAATCTTTAACGTTAAAACATTTTAAAGAATCTAGAGAGTATTTATTTTGTTATATTTTAAATGTACAATATATTATATTGTCGATTAAATAATTTTTTTATTTTTTTTTATTTGCCACATTTTTTTGCGAATAGGAAGTTTTGGAAATAGTGCCATAATGTGGCAAAAAGTGCTCGAGTGGTTAATTGTTGTTTCTTCTACTCCAAGGGAAAAACTTTCCAGAGATTTAAAAAAAGAAATCATTCCAGAAAAAATATTTTACATTTTCATTTTTAATTACCATTTTCACTTTTATTTAACTCGAATGGTTATATAAATACCTAAATACATTGCTATATTAAATACAATATATAACCCAACCTAAACCGTTTTTTTTTTTAATGTCGTCTGAAAGGCACTTATGTATATAAATTGCCCCCTCGTAGCCAATAGATTTCTTGCTGCATGATGTAGGTACATCTTTAAAATATATTTATAGGAACTGATGTGAATGTCTTACGAGAGTACCTGCCTATCAATTGTTTGCGGACAGCAATGCCATAATTACCCAATAATTGGGATATATCGTGAGGCTGAAGGGAGTGGGAATAGGGAGGAGAAAATAAAGAGGAAGGTTGGTAAGCATGACTATTCAAATGTAGTCACAAATCACGGCTAAAGCCATTTCAAGCAACTTTTCCATTTTTAATGGTGGTATTGAAGGCCGCGCTAACCCGCTCAAAAAGAAGAAGATGGAGAGATACGACAATACGAACGTGGGAGCGACCGCGCTAACATTAAAAACCATAAAATTCATGCAAAAATTGTGAAAACGGTTTAATAAAAGACGACTTGTTTAAAAAAGTAAAAGCAAAAATCTCGTGGGGGATGTGTCTAGAAACATTGTGAATTTTTTTTTCATACATATATAACTTGTAAAATAACAGAAAAAAACGTGTAAATAATAATTTTCGGAGCATACTTTGTGATTTATTTCTATCGAGGGAATTTCAAATAATTACAGTTTCGGCGTGGGGAATGTATAGATACTATCTTAGAATAACATATATTTTTTTAAGAGCTTAAAAATTTTAAACGTTTAAGGAAAAATGTAAGAAATCGGTAGAAATTGTGAGAGCGGCTCCTTGTAGGTACCTATTTGCATCACTGCGCTAAACATATAATTTTGGGACTCGACTAAAAAACTGAACCACTAGAGT
The DNA here is from genome assembly GCA_951813805.1 of Limnephilus auricula. Taxonomy (NCBI): domain Eukaryota; kingdom Metazoa; phylum Arthropoda; class Insecta; order Trichoptera; family Limnephilidae; genus Limnephilus; species Limnephilus auricula. Next base: position 16,193,434 of record OX638388.1, on the reverse strand, counting down.
AGATTCTACGATATGATAATATTATAATCTATTGTTTTTCATCGTTATTCTACTTTTACATTTCTGAATTAAATATGCACACAATAATATTGTAATTTAACGTTGCGTACATTTCTTTCTAATTTTATTTTACAATGAGCTACATGCCAGTGACGTGCATGAATATTTAGCCAAGGGCAATTTGTTGGTTTTCAGTTGCTGATTCGAATAGCATTGAATTTTTTTTGTTTGCGGCCTTGAAACATTTTTTGTTGAATGTTGAGGTGATGTTGGTAGATGAGCGTGCAAGCTACTATAAAATATTTAATGAATTTAGAGGTTTTTTTGTTGCTAAGTATTCATGTATTACATCATCAAATATTATAACATCCGTATGTTCTAGATTTACAAGTATCTTTTTTGTTATTGATTTTCGGGGAAGTTAAGTTAATCGCGATAGATTTTGATAGTTCCTCGAAAATCTGAATATGATAATATGTTTCCATTAATGAGGCTGCCTTAATTAGTTATTAGACGCATTATTTATTATTGTTTCCGTGAAAATTCCATTTTATGTTCACATACTGGTTTTATCTGTTTCAACGCAAACTAACTCATTCTATCTAATTCGTTTTAAGGCGAAATTCTATCGTATAAATATAATATATCGATCAGGGAAATATGAAATGATGTAAAGGACAAAATGTTAATTGTTCAGGAGAGCGAAAAGAAAGTTTTTTTATTTATTTAAAAAATAAATCATCTCTCCTGTTTTTGTAGAACTATAATCATGATTTTTTTATTATAAAATAACATTGAATAGATCTTTCAGATTACTTTTAATTTATTATATTTTTAATTTTTCAGAAAAAATCATCTTAAAATGCAAGTCGTAAAAGACGCATTTATTTTCTTATAAATATTTATGGATGCAAAAAACGAAGAAAAATGACAAATTTAACTCATTTTTTGATTTATTGTCCTTCACAGCATTTAAAATTTCCACCATCGATATATTATGTTATAATATTATTACCAACTCTATTTAGTTCGAAAACTTTTAATGTTATCTTTGCGACATATCATACCCACTTCATTTCTTTTCAGTTTAATTTTTAACTGACAAAATAAAACCAATGCCCTTTTTTAAAACTATGATAACCTTGAATAACAATATTATATTAAAAAAAAACATTTAATTAAGGTTATATTTAAATTATGTTGGTTCATGTAATACATTGCAGTGCACATATCACGCTTACTTTACGCAATGTCTAGCGGGAAATTGGATTAAATTATTGTTAATTCATAACTTGTTTCGAAATAAAAAAAGGTTACCGTTCGTACCTTTCTAGAAATAGATTATAAAATGGTTTTACTTAGGCATTCCGTTGTTGCGGGTATTATGTAGGTACTATCAGTTATGCCTGTATAACAAGAAAAGGTAAAATATCTCGAATCAAATCACGATATCGGAATTTTCAAACGAACTGATTGCGTTACCTAAACGTGATCGATGTTTTGCTGATTCCCATTTTTTTCCTTACATCCGCCCCGTTGATTCTATAAATTCATCTCCTGAGCCTTTTTGCCTGTTGTACCTTTAAAGTCCAATACTGGTGATGTTTTTTACCTGCTCCACAATAAAAAAACATCAATAAAGCGGCGGTTATTAGAAATATATATTCTACCGAACAAATATGTGTCACATTATCTGACGGTAATCATCAATGGTCGATGACAGTAATCAATTAAATGATTATTTTAATATAATATAAAGATTAATTATTCCAACTTCATATTGACTTCGAGCAGTTACGATATGATTTCCAGAGATATAATTCAGAAAGCTTTAATTGTATCTAGAAACTAGACCTGCAACCCTCCGTTTTGATTCTTCCTCCCGTGTCCATTGTAGGTTTCAAAAATAAAACACCCAATAAATGTTTTTTTTTTCGCTGGGAATAAAATATTTGTACTAATCCAATATTATAATATATTATCATTGAAAGCGAATTAGAACTAAGAAAGGTTGTAGCATATCTAGTGCAATCTTTTCTTATGTGTATCTACGATCCTTATCGTCACAAGATTACGATAAAGGTACTGCCTGTATTTATCATCACATCACTAACCTATTATAAACACTGTAGACGTAGACATACTTCGATCGTGTTTTTCGTACATATTTTGGCAGTGAATAACACTTTTGACTTCGGAAATAGCCGGTGAATTCGGACTAATCTGTATAATATATTCCATGTAATTTAATAAACAGTAATTAATAGTTCATTCAGCTCTCGGATGGTTAACGATTGACACAAAGTAATAAGTTAAGAAATTGCGGTTTTTGAGTTTCGAATCGGAAAAGAGAAAAAAACTGGTAGATACAAGAAATTATAAATATCCGCAAACCTACATACAAAGTATATAAAGAGCTGAGAAATTATCGTTTTTGTGTTACAAGATTTTCTTATTTATTTTTAAGCATTTTACAGCTCTCGCGATTTGCACAAAAATTGCTAAATTTCATTAGCATTATTATTTATATTAACTGTAGTTTTTACGAAACATACAATTAATTATATATGGTTTTACGGTTGTCGAATTAAGACGTACTTAGGTACCTACTAGTTTATGTGCTTGTGACGCAGCGATAGCGATTCCATGCTTCGTAATTGCATGTGATGAAGATTTTTCAAATTAATCGTAATCGTTGATTATTTGGATAAATATTAAAAAATACATGTAATTCTGATTTTTATATCACTTCACTCTTCTCATGGGAATGATTCAGATCAGACGAAACGTAAGAAAACAATAAAATACACAACAGTAAACAGTACCATTTCTGTTTTACTAGTCATCCGCGTGCACTTTCTGATGAATCGCGTGCGACAGAAATAACTAAACTTTCAAAATTCATCGGAAAACGGGCGTTGTAATGTACCCATTTTAGTCAATAAATAAACAAAACAAAATACATATATATATTTCCTAAGTGTAGTAAATTAATGGCATGATTGTTGATCGATTAATAATCGCAATCGTACGTCTTATCATTCTCACACATGGGGTTTTCTTTCTAAAGACAAAACAATTAATTTATTGAAATATACATAGGTACATACATAAATAAGTTTTTTTATGAATCTCGTGATTCTAATATCTCTAGATTAATTTATATAATTGTCCATTGATTCACGAGACAGGATAGATAAATATTTAATTTTTATTTGAAATTGATACATGACATCATCTTTACGTAGACATAATTATCATTTGTTTTTGAATTTCATGTGTTGCATTGTAAATTCGAGAGGCGGTCTAAGACGAAAACGTTTGAAATTGATTGAGTTTTCTTCACAACCATTTTTTTAAACTAACATGAGGTCCTGAGGAAAATAGTTTCCCTCAGGGCCTATGTCATATTTGTGGATGTTTTGTGGCGGATCTTTTTGACGAGTGGAAGGTGTGCATGGATCGTGAAGAGACCTATTGCACTCAAGAACAAGTCGTATAAACGACCCGGCGCGTTTCCCGACTATGTGCGGGCGCCAATGCGTAATGACGCCAGTTCCTCGGAGCAACTTCCATTGAAATAGCGGTAGAAGGACACCATTTCCACCTGACCAAGTGCTCTAAATAATACGATACGTTTTTTAAGATCCAGGAATCTATCAAATGAAGCGCCCGTTTCTGCACAGTCAAGGGTTTTTTCAAGTATTTTTAGGCTCCAGACCAGAGGTTTTCTGTAACGCTATTAGCAAACGAAGCTTGAATCAGCCTTCCTCAAACACCTGTAACAGTTATCCAATGTTATCCAGTTATCCAACAGTTATCCTGTAACTGTTTCCCAGAGGAAAAAAGAGTTTTATAGTTTCAGAGAAGAGAGGCACCGGTTAGAAAGCGCAGATGAAACCGAATTGACTTATTGAATAAATCAGCAGGTGACAGGGAAGCGTTTATTAATTTTCTGTGAAATATTCAACCCACCTAAAGATACTTCTGCCTGTGGCTTGCGTATATATAGTAATTATTTCTTTGTAGGTATGCGAATGTATATATGCGAACTACATTATCACCAAACATGTAACTAAGCGCCATTTAACGTTACGATAATCAATTTAATCAGAATATTGTCACCTTGGAGAAATTTCTCCGATAAAAGAACCGATTGCGATTTAGTATTGCAACTTATTAAATCGAGGACAAAGTTTTACCAATGATTAGAGTACGATAATTTTTTTCGAAGAAATTAAAATTTCAATACAGCATTTCTACACGATAACCCTACTATATCCTACATATAATTGAATAACTTTATAAAATGATGCATTTAGTCAGTATCTTGCGTATTTTTGAATACATTGTTACAAACAACATACTTTTTTAATAAGTTTTAATTTTTAATTACGAATATATTGCATCACATACACCTTACTTTTACAATTTCCTTCTACATACAATTTCTGTAGTTGAAGGTACTATATATACATTTTAATTTATTTTTATTATTTCATAAATTTTTATAAGTTACAGTTTTTGACATTTTTTTAACTAACATACTAGGCTTTGGTAGTCATATTAATTGGGTACTTACATCAGTTTTTCTTTATATCTAGATTGGATGACATTTCTACAAAGGGATGGCCGGGTTCATGGGGTGAGGTTTGTCTAGGTCTTGGCGACGGATTATCTGGACACACTGAACCCCAGATCCTACCCAATCCTCACACCCTTTTCTTCTTAGAACTTCCTCTCCTTCCTTTCCTTAAAAATTCCCTCCATACAGCATCACCAAAGATAGACCCTGAGGGAAATTATTTTCCTCAGGGCATCCTGTGTGGAGCTAATGTAAAAAAAACACGTGAATTTCTGCGAATGGGCCTAATAGTTTAAGTGACTTTGCAAGGTCGATTTACAAATTTAATTTTTGCAGTCGAAGGAACTAATGATTATTAATCTAATGATTATAATTTCATTTTAGAAAACCACGTATTCAGTAGGAATCCCCGTCTGATTTTTTGGAACAAATTGTTTGACGAATTATTATTCAGTTAATTCGATTAGGTTTTAGAGTCGTGAATGAATGATGATTCAAAATAAATATCTAATAAAAATAATCAATCCTTTTAGCTGTTGGCGCCGTTGTTAATACTTGTTATCTTTGTTTAGTAATATTCCCACTACGACGTAAACACTACAATACAGGCAGTACAGTACAGTACACTGTAGTAAAAGAAGTTTCCCCAAAGTGCCAATTCATGAAACAAATGGAGAGAATTAGCATGCTTATCAGTATTTAAACACGCGCCCTATAAACGTGTTATAAGCGCAAGGCACGCCGAGGTGTATTCAAACAAAGGGGGATTACATTCATGTTTCTTGTGTAGGTTTTGGTGTCCGAACCTTTTGGCAGAAGGGGCTAAATATGAAGCTGAAATGTAAGGCGAGAAATAATCCGGTTTACTCACCGTTGTAATTATCAAAAGTGGTTGGTTTGTAGTCACTCTGAAACATGTTTTGGGCGTAAGACTTTATGAGGGACGTTTTCCCCACGGCTCCGTCTCCAACCAGCACACACTTGATCTTCTCTTTTCTCGCGGTGGAACTCTGATTCCTGGCTTTCTTCCGTTCGCTTCTGATTCGTTTATTCTTGTTTCTCGTTCGGTTGTCATCTATTCTAAACATGCTGCGCTTTGCTTCTCCCGAGTCAGTTCTCGCGCTAGGCACGATATTAATCTTTTTATCACAATATAAACTCTCTGATTCATCATCTATCACAGTTTTGTCTTCGGCTACGTCGGCATAGTCGTATGTGTCGTCGTTTTGGAAACGGCTTCCAATTTGAAACTGACTGGGAGTGTCCACTCCGAAGACGAAGGGTCCTTCGTCCCCGTACTTGTCCCTCAGTTCTCTAATCTCCCTGAAGCCGCGAGGTACATCTCCGTTGGACTGAGTCTGCGGAGCGGGGTACCGGGGGGGCTGGTGGACCTCCCTGTCGTCTGGACGGTGTCGGTAATTATCTACGGGTTCGAAATGAGGTTGTCGGTAATGAGGCTTGTGCATGTCTGGCATTCTGCTTTCCGGCAGATGCGTGCCGCCGTTGCAGAATTGTCCGAATTCATCGGAGTGAGGTTGATATTGATAGGACTGGTTCACGCCATACGGGCTCGGGCTCGCACCTGCCCGACCTGCCCCCAGGTGGCTGCGGCTCTTGCTGTTGGCATTCTTGGATGAATCGCTATTGTTGTTCCTCCCCCCCTGCCCCGCCCCCTGCACCTGCCCTCCCCACAGCATGTCCTGCAGTAGGGGCTGGCGGTGGAACCCGTACGACTCCTCTACCATCATCCTTTCTTTTGTCATTTGAACAATCAATCAATAAAAATTAGCAGGTAATCAAATATTTACATCCTTTTTTAAACCATCACTAGGTATCTCAGTCGTGCACTTAAAATAAACTATTTTATTGAACATGTACTAAATATTTTTAAAACTTATAATATGAGCACGTGCGATTTTTTATAAAACTATGACAGATTTAACGCTGCAATTTTTTTTCAATTTAATTCACCTTTCCTACGTTAAGAACGTAGAGATAAATTGTAGAGATCACTTTAAAACCGCAAATGGAAACAATAAATAACTTTTAAAAATCCCAATAAAGGAAAAGTAAAACTTTATAATAATACGTGGGTAGTGCACGAAATAGTTGAACAAAGAAAAAATAAATAAATCACTGATAAAGTTTAAGTTTGCAGAGATCAACCGTGTAAATATTATTCCAAACACCGTTAGGAGCGTAGAGCTGTGCGCAGAGCAGCGTGTCGCCTTGTTCTGCCGGTCGCGGGAAACTGAGAACTGAGACTGGCTGAGAAATGAGTGAACTCGGAACTGATTCAATTCAACATAATCAAATGAACTGAGTCACTAGCACTGCAAGTGAAAGACTAGCGGCTGTCGGCTGGCGGCTGCTCTGGGAGAGGGAGAGGGGACACGACCTGTTGTGACTGAACCCACCTGCACAGCCAGGTACCAGGTACACTGAAGCGGGACAGGGTTGAATTAGGAAATGTTCCCCGTTTTCAACCGCTTCAGACGGGAAAAAAGGTGCGGATTGTTTTTAACTTGGGTTTCTACAAACTCGTTTATATTTTGAGCAGGTATCCACGATGCTTTAATTTAAATGTGATTTTTCCAATGGACAATCGCAAAAAAATATATAGATTATATATATATACATATAAATATAATCAAAAAATATATATAGATTTTGTATTTTATGTATTTTTACGTACTAGATGTATGATTAAATCTTGCATACATATAAATGACGAATAAAAACAAATCAAGACATCCGATCGGGCGACCGAGAGATCTCTTTATATTCATTACCTTACGGTGGCATCCATTGAAAATGACCCTTCTGGTGTAATTACCCATATAAAAACACATTTTCATATTATAATATGATGAATATCCAAGAATAAAATTAATAGCATTGTAGCTCGTATACTAAAGTTTATTATTTAAGACAGGTTGTGTCAAAGAATTTGAACAATTCATCAAATTTCAAAGTTGAAATTCAAGTTCTGTTATTATACCATTACGGCCAGTTGATTCTCGTAACTAATATAATAACAGACCTTTTATAGAACTTTCACAGAACGTGAATATTACATTCGAAATTGGATGAATTGTTAAAATTCTGTGAAACAACCCGTCCATAACTTTTAAATTAAGAGGAGCGGCCGCGCACACATCTGATTTCAACAGGTAAGCTCTAACCAATGCTTAAATAATTATAATCCGATAGTTGGTAATTGGATATGATTTTTTGTAAATCTATATAACCTGTAAATAATTCTTTTTGGTAAACATAATTAAGAATTTCCCCCGCTGTTCGAAACTATAAAATTATTTATTTTAATTACTGGAATGTAAATAAAATGAACACCTATAAATAAATACCTTAAGAGTACGGTACTGGTCGTTACACCGTTCTACAAAATGTTTCTCACAAGAAAATAGGGCCTGCACTTGTAATATTATTTTATTTTTATTTTTAACTTAGTGAGTAAAAACCTCAAATTGTAATATTTAATTAAATGAAGACAATATTGGCGAAACTTAATCGAAAATCTGAAAACAGAAAAATCACATCTAGTACACGAACCCAGGTTCTACGCCTTGCTGGGACGCAGCTCTACCAACTGAAGAAATGTGTCCCTATCCGATTCGGTCATATTTAAATGAGAATAGGAACTACCAACACTATCCTCATATTCTTAACGAATATTTTTATTGGCTGCTATCTTTATGTATGATTGAAAGATTCAAACCCGAACTAAATACTATCTAGATAAAGTCTTGGATAAATTTTATTTTTGGTGTTTTAATGTATCAAACGTATGTAAAGTTTTAATGTATTATCATGTATTTTATTTATAAATATGCGACTTTTCTGTAGTCTACGATGAATAGTTTATTTAAAATCTCAAATTGTAATATTTAATTAAATGAAGACAATATTAGCGAAAATGAATCGATAATCATCGAATTATTTACCTGAGTACAGGGTCGACAATAAAGTGAACAAAGTACTCGTATTTAGACGACATCTTCTTCTTCTTCTGTCGTACGATGGTAGGTAGATATCAATAAACACGAGGTTTATACCTTTTCCAGGTACGAAGGAATTATGGTTTATTTAGTTCGTAATAAGGAGTTCAGAAACGAATCCTTAAAAATCAATTAATTTTAAACATTTTTTAGATGTTGTTCAGTTTTATTAATCGAATTTTTTTACATTTATAAAAAAACTGAACGTTAATTCACAGCTGACGTCAAATCAATAATTTTCAAATATACACATTGAAAGAACAAATGTAAATGATAAAATGTAAACAATTTCAACGTTCTACATAAATATCATATTTATTATCCATTAATAATCTAATTAAGGTAATTGTCAAAAGAATTCATATTATACTCTTTCATAGATGGCGCGCGTATAAGGTAGATTCGACTGGGTCGACGTACGTATGCATCGCTACGCCTAACAATATCTGGGCTACTTAGCAACCATAGACTTTCAATGAGAATTTATGTTTTAGAATCACATTGGCCACACGCATCGCGACGTGCGATGTCTGTGGCCATTTTCACAGAAAATGTATGGGTTGCTAAGCATTGTTTGGATGCGTACGTACGTCGTCCAGTCTGAATCTACCTTAATTATTTTACTTCTAAAAGTAAAATAATTATACGCGCGCCTTTACAAGTTATGCTTTGAAATATTAAGTAAAATGAATTATTTGCGCACGTACCTACACAAGCAATATGATAATATAGCTTAGTGTACGTGCGCAAACAATTATTTTTTCTTAATATTTCGAAGCATACATTAAAGGTAGATTCCGACAGGACGACGTACGTACGCATCGCTACGCCAAACAATGTTTAGCAACCCATACATTTTACTATGAAAATGGCCACAGACATCGCACGTCGCGATGCGTGGGGCCAATGTGATTCTAAAACATAAATTTTCATTGAAAATCTATGGTTGCTAAGTAGCCCAGATATTTATAGGCGTAGGGATGCATACGTAGGTCAACCCAGTCTGAATCTACCATATAAAAAGCATTTGTATGCAAAATAATTATACGCGCTCCATCTATGAAAGAGTAGAATATGAATTATTTTGACAATCACCTTAAATTGTCATTTCACTGTATCATCTTACCCGGATTTACCCGACCCGTTATTTTCCATTTCTGTCATTTCACACAATATGGGTTGGTATTTTTATTTGTTTATTTTATTTGTTATTATGGTATCCGTCGGCTTATCTTGTCGGTGCTCTTACCAGAGCAACTTGACGGACGTAAATATCCCTCTTAGCGAGCTTAATCCCCTACCTACTGCTCTTAGGAGAACGGTACAAATACAGATTCGCTAAAATATGTTCGTATTTCATTTGATTTCAGATACAATCGGTGTTTTTGAACTATTTCAAAAAATTATGGTTGTTAAAGACAGGTGTAAGATCTTAATATTACAAATCAAAACAATTAAAAATATTAAAATTTTAAACCCAAACAATGATAAAGTTTTTTAAGACGCTTACCATTGGTTTCTACGGTGTAACACAAAAACTACTTTACACAAAATTGATAACACATTTAATTAGGTATTATAAAAGTTGTCACTTCACACTTTTTATGTTTAATAAAAAAATATTTATTTAAAAATTGGCCAACCTTGACAAATATTTTTCAAATGCTAAAATAAATGTCGTTTCACAGAATTATTTAAAAAAATTCGGAAGCGTTTATGGTTTTTTTTTAATGCAAACTGTAAGCGCGGTGTTCTCTATTTCTAACACTTTTAAATCATATTTTTCACTGTAATAAAAAAATGAGAAAGCATAACTTTGAGATCGTGTTAGGTAGAGATATTACAGGTTATTAATAGTCATTGACGCGCGGCTGAGAATAAAAGTTTAAAAATGCATGCAACTGTACGGGGAGATTCCAACGAGAAAGATAGATTATTCTCCGTATCAATTTTTTTAAATTATCGATTTATTTCATTGAAAACTTGCTTTAATATATACCCACATTCAAGTAAGCAATAAAAATGCTCAAAACGCAGGATGATAAATTATTAAATATCGTGTACTTCTTGTAAGTATTTTTTGATCATAAGTATTTTTGATGTTTCAATAATGTCTAAACAAAATATGTGTGTAAAAAAAACTGAAATATTTTAGTTCGTAAGACCTAAAATAAAAAGAAAAACTCAGGTATTTTCGTCAAAAAACACGTTTTCGGATTTATTTTTTAATGATTTTAATTTAACTAAAATTAAAATTCTTAAACTGTCTTTACTAGATTATGTATTGATTTATTTGTCTGTGTGATTATATGATTTGAAATTTGTGTTGTATAATACAACATTTTGTTTGAAAATTGAACAAATATGCCAAAGACCAACGGTATAACCTAAGTATATTAAAAATAAAATTAGTTTTTCAAAATTTTAAAACTTCGTTTACCAGATGAAATAACGATCTTTCAAAATCGATTTATGTTTTTTGTAAAAAAGAGTCATTACGTCTAGAATTTGATTTAAAAAGGACGAATTTCCGGTATTCTCTGGTAATACCCTTTTAAGGGATGTACTTGACTTGACGTACTTTTACCAGTGATTCCTGACATTATTTGGAGTAAAAAATGTAAATGAATTTTTATACTCCAAACAATGTCAGGAATCACTGATTAACGTAAGTCAAGTACGTCCTTAAACATCCTGTATATCTCTCGAAAAGACTTTGGTTGTTTGTTGTCTGTGAAGAATATCGCCAAAAATTGCCAGAGTCTATGTACTACCATTATTTAATGTTAAATTTTTCATTTCAACAAAAATTAGGCTCCTACATGTTTTTGCCAACCCTACATTACATCATCACCAAATTACGCTACCATTGCAAATAATTCCGCGCACAACTAAAAGTGTCTTTCTATTATCCAGTTTGAGGGTTTTATATGGTCATATCAAAATAGTCCTTTTGCTGTGGTTCTCGTATTTTACCTACTTCTGATCTTCATTGTATCGTGTTCATGATTCAGCAAAAGCAGCTGCTATCGAGTGCTGGACATCGCCCAAGACGCCGATTGCAATAATTAGGTAAAAAAACTAAATTTCACAGGTATTAATTTTTAATTACGAAAAAAAATATTATTACTTTATGAAGTATTTTGAAGGTAGGTATTACAAAAACGTATGTAATCTAGAATGGTTTGAAGTCTATCTTATCAGTAATGAAATCCACACATATAAATAGAAAATAGTGGTGGGCATATCCGAAAGATTATGACTATTTATAATTTCGGAAAATTGAAAAAATCGAAAGCGGTTTCAAACTTTTTTTAAATTTTTATTTATAATTAGTAGTGAAAATATATATTACAAAATTATAACATAATATTATTATTCCTAGTGAGTTTAATAAAACTCATTTAGGGAAGGACAACATTATATAATGAAAAGAAAATGATTTGTACACAAGAATTCGAATTTAAAGGGGAGTTCAATGAAAGGTACATAGATTTTAAAACACACTAGGCGCACTTGATATAGTTAATTGAAGAATAATTCATAAATACACTAGCTGATACCCGGCATGCGTTGCAATGCCACTTACATAAATAAATTGTTTCTCCCTTCGTGTCATTTTCCATTCGTCCCCGTTCCCCTTCCGCCTCCTCTTCCCCTTCCGCGTCCCCTTCCCCTCCCGCGTTCCCTTTTCACCTTCCCGACCCTCCCGCATACCCCTCCCCCAGCATTTTTTCCCTGTCGCTTAACTACATAAAATACATCTATTTTTCCAACAACGCGCGTGACCCATTTAATTTTTTATTGCAAATTTCATAATGCCAGAGCTCACCAGTATGTATACATAGAAATATTCGCGGGCATGTACACAACAATTAAAAAAAAAATTAATAGCAATCGGATGAAATTTTAATCGCAATCGTATGAATAGTATAGGAAATAATTTCATTACGCCAGAGCTCACTGTCCTATAAACATCCCGGGTCGGATGAACGGTATGACCGCGCATAAGGTACGAACAAACAAACAAACATTAATTTTTATATTATAGATTTAGAAAGATATAGGTACAAAAGTTACAAATAAACATTGCTAATTTATGGATCGCTAAAATGAATCGCTTGAACCAACGATATCTTTGTACACATTGAGTATCCTAAATTGGCGTTTCTCGATAACGGATGATAATATTGTTTTATTTCCCATAAAAACGGTGACAAAAGAATTGATTCAAGAACTGTGGGTAAACTATGCCAATGGCATGAGCTAAAAGTCGCTTACAATAATGCCTATCGTCAACGTATCCGCCTACCAAGATACTGCAGCGCTACGGAAATGTTCCTGGAGGGATGAGTGCACTCTTTCAGAGTACTTCTCCGTTAGTTCGGAAGCTTATGGCGCAGATAACGCCAATCGAAAAATACAATCATCACTGCCACGATTGCCTGGAGGAGTTGGCCCCTAGAGACGGGAGGTCAAATATCCTCCATAAATGGCTGCTTGCATATATTTTTGTGTCCAACATTTTTCTTTTCTTTTCCGCATATTTTTTTTATTTTATGAACCTGCGAATTATTACGTTGTCTAATTTCTTTTCTGATTATTTATATATTTTTTATTTGTGCACCATCACAATGCACTGTCCGCATGCATTCTTGAACAAATTATTATTATTTTATATCATTGAAGAAGAAGATAACAATAATAATCTAAATTAAAATATGAAAATGAACAAGACACAGAAAAATAATAAAACATAATGTTCGCAACTGGGACTCGAACCCAGATCTCACGTCTTACCGGGACGGCGGTCTACCGATTCAGCCATTGCGTTCGATTATAAAACCGCCATAATTGAAAATATTTTTTTAATTAAAATAAAAAAAAAAGTTGTCACTCGGATATTTTGATTAAAAGGTATTTAGAAATTGATTACTGATTATTAGAATGAATTCTAAGGCCCTTCGCTCACGGAGAAACTGAAACCAAAATAAAACTGGTGGGTTGCTATGGTTTCCAACCAAACTTCTGTCACGGTGCTCTACTCAATTTTACGATTTCAGTCATTATCTCAGCTTGTTTAACGGTTAACCATAGACGAGGAACACTTCAGGGGTGCTAGCATAGTCCATCGATAAGGATCGGTAGGATAATTGTCGGTAACTTCTCATCGTTCCCTAGAACAACTGCAGATCGCAAACGAATAGGTGACAGTTCACAATGACTAAGTGTCCCTAATATATTCGATATCAACTGTTGTTTGTACGTTAGCGATCTGCAATTGTCCTAGGGAACGATGAAAAGTTACCGACAATTATCCTACCGATCCTTATCGATGGACTATGCTAGCACCCCAGCTGTCATATCAGTCATCTGTCGCTGTCATATTGGTGCTGGCGAATAAAAAAATATATAAAACTCGAAAACTGACAACAAAACTGGCGGAAACCATGGCAACCAAACAACCTGCCAACGGCCGGCCGCGGCAACTAGCACGGATAGTTACGAGTGACTGTTGCGTTGCCGTTACATTGAAATGCACAGGATAGCGAATTGAGTTGCAAACTGGTTTGTTTTCAGTTGCCCGTGAGCCGATGTACTAAGCGAACAGAATCGAAATGCTCGAAAGAATTTTAATTGAATATTGATAATTTCGGAATGAATTTCAAGATTTGCCCATCACTAAACCAAAACTAATTTTTGAAGTTCGTTATCTATTGGTAAGTTTCCATATAATTTACACGTTTAATTATGTCAATAATAATTAAGTCAGAGTAGGTACCTACAGGGCAGGATTTTACTCTGAAAAGGCTAGAAGTTAAAAAAACATGCGACCTTACTAACCTTGCGTACTGGTACGTGAAGAATATTTTTCACATTTTCAAAATACCTACCCAGGTAAGAAAAGCGTTAATTATTTTTAAAAAAATTTTTGGCCAAACATAAATACAAATTTGAAGATCTTGTTTGTATTCTATTTATTTCTTGTATTTTTTTTACAGTTTTATTTGTGTTATTTTATTTATGGTTTTTCAGAAAGAATGATAGTTAGGTATTCATTTTTAATCATCTTCAACATGTATCTTATTAGTTGCTACTTCTGTGTACTGTTCGGTAGGACACAATTTCAGAATGAGCTGTACGTGCAATGGTACTCAAATACTGAAATGAAGTGTTGAGGCAACTCTCAAAGGACTTGACAGGTGTAAAAGTGCCAAAAAAGAGCTAAAAGCTTATACAGCCAAAATATAATTTCTATCCGCTAATACCCTTTTCCTTCCCAGAATTTCCTCTCTTTCCTTACCTAGGAATATCTTTGTATCCTGCTCTAATTCAAAAATATTGCATATATGAAGTGTAGTGCCAATACATAAACATCTCACACCTCGCCGCCTCATCACCCGCACCACCTCAAAATATTTGTAATAATACAAAATATTTATATCAATAAACAAACTTTTGGCAGTGGTATGAGGAAGAAGAGGTGAAAAAATATATTTGGTGAGGTGGGAAGAGGATGAGGCGGAATATTTAACTATTGTATATGTATCCACGGGATCTCTGTGGTGCATTTTTAAAAAGGAAGTACCCAACATTACATTTGTGAACCCTAGAATTTTATATGCACCTAATTAGAGAGATTATGTTTTACTACAGTTGGAAAGTTGGAAAGGAGGAAGTTAAACCAATCAGATGCGGTTGGTAACAATAAAAAACAACTTCGAAATCAGATTTTTATATATTTTATTATAAAATGACAAAGAATAATCTAAAATGTCATGAGTCATAGAAGGTGAAAACACACGTGGACCGATTAAAATATATACAGTGAAAGGTGCTTAAGTTCATACTTCACGGGGTATGTTGGATCTTCTGGGAGCCAAGCTGGGAGACGACAGCTGTGTGTTCTGTTCTGAGGTGTTCAGATCAGCGCCTCACTTCGCCCAACTTGGCCATGCAGGCTTTGCACATGCAAACAGTTCAGTTCCCACCCTCAAGTCCTGTAAATATTTCCAACCAAACTGCTCACTAGCGGAGCTCAGTGGGAGAGACTAGATACGTAAGAAACCGTGATAGAGTTAACACGTACTAAACATACATGCTCTCCCTTAGTAAAGAAACTTTAAACAAATGAGAATAGCTTAAAATGAAAGTGAGATTTTACATATTATTTAAAACAATAAAAAATCACATCAATTTTTTAAGTACCCTTTCACAAATACATATAAAATATATATGATCCTCAATCGACAATTTCCTTTATTTTATTCTAATGAAGACTAAATTCATTTATTGAAAACATAATGCATTCCTCAACCTAAATTCAAGTATTTAATATCAGACAAAGTATGATAACAATTTTTCAGTAGATTAAGGTGAAATGTTATAAGTAAATTTAATAATATTTATTACAATAAAACACACATTCAATCTATATTTTAATGTATAATACTGTGGTTGGCACCCAACATTAATAAAATATTTTTACAGGAAAATAAGAGTTTGTAAAAGTGTTTTTTAGATTACAGAATATATATATGTATATGTGAAATAGTTGTGCAATGTTAATAATAGATAAAACCGTATTATTTATAAAACAATCACAAGACTACACAATGATACAAGCTACACCATTCCTTCTTCCTTACTGGTACAATCACGCACGAGAGACTCTTGCTTTGAGCATTCCATCCAAAATAATATACATAGAGGACATTTAGACGCAGAGTACAGAGAATGAATGAAACATGATTTAATAAATGATTATACGATTCCAATGGTTCTCTTATATCGCATGGTTCATTCAGTCTCTCAAGTATTCAAAATAATACTTATTATGTTATACAATACAGTTAATTATACCTATGTTTATATCGCAAACAAAGTCATGAAGTGCCCACAAATAGAAATCCACAAAGGCGTCTTTGACTCCCATAGGATGTTATTTAAATTGATGTTTAGTGTGGAATGATCTTGTTATAAGTGCAGTCATCAAGTCATCTCGTGCTGTATTTAGCGAGAGAACAATGTTCCTCGAACAGGGTCAGTTGACTCTAAGACCAAAGGTAAGAACACAATAATATTCTCACGCATTACATATTCATGTGCAACATGTGCTGCAGTCAACAAGCCATTTTATACTGTCACCAAATGAGAGAACAAATGATATTTGAGCAGTCTGTTGACTCCTAAGACATTCAAAATGAACAAGGTAATTTAAGTATAGGAGTATGCTTTATATGTAATATTCACATCGAACAGCAAGTGGCCATATTTTTAGTTCAGTTTGCAAGTAATGTTGTGCAGTATATGAGTGAGAAAATAATGGTTCTCAGACAAAGTCAGTTGACCAACGACCAAGATAAATTACTTAGGCATATTCCTATAAATTGCAACATACAGCAGCCAGCTTGTTATTGGTTATAGGTGCAATGGCAATGTTCACGTCTTTTCACACATTTACCATTGGATCTACAACAAGGTCAGTTGACTCAATCCCCGAAAGAAAGAAAAGAAAGAATATGGGAATATTCCTACACATTACATATTCACATCAAACAGCAGCAAGTGTAGGCGGCGTGATACCTTTTGCACGAAAAGGCTTAAGGTAAAGTTTAGATTAAAGATTGTCAAGTTTTAAAGATTACATTTTGAAGATTTATTGATAACAGTCATTCATATATTGATGTGAAGGCATTTCTTTTAGAAAATATATTAATATCCTTACTAAGATATTTCGAAACACTAGAAAACACGATGATGGTTGTTTATTTAAAAATCAATGCAAATCGAAGTTAACACGTAATGGAATTGGTCTTTACACAAACGCACTATGTATTAATTTTGATTATTAGAAAATAACCATTTGATTAAAATAAACAAGCCACCGGTTCCCAGAAAAAATACATCTGCATTCTTCACTCTCCAATGATGTCTTCACTTCATACAATATATCCAATAAATTAAGTTTTATTCAACAAGAATTTTGGTACAATATTTATCATGAATTAATGTGACTGAAGAAACATAAAAGTAAATACGATTTGAATGAAGAATGGAAAACCTGATTTGCCACTAATTTCAGAAAATCTTACTATATGAATCACGGAATTTTGTGTCTGTGGAAGATTCCAGATCCCATAATGTAACAAACCGAAAATTATTCTTTTAATCTCCGCATTGAAGGGATCATATCCATTTACGTTTGTGTATAAAAATATTGCAAAGTGATGCTAGTTGACTGCGTTTCATCCAAGATCATAGCAACTGAGTGTGAGTAATGTGGGGTATGGATATGTGGCAAATCAAGGGTTTTGATGAGAAAAGTTAGCCTACTCTAGAAGAAGATGTGTTTGTGCCCAAGATTCCACTAATGATAATTTGTAATAATAGATTTAGATTTCTCTTAGACTAAAGTGAAACTACTTCTCATGATTATAATATATTTTTCTAAGCTAATATTTATTTAAATAAAACAAGTATATTTAGATATTTCCATAAATTAGACTACTGCATTTTTTTTGAAAATGTATAAGTATAGCAAATGTGACATTTGCATTAAGTATCTAAAATATTTTATTTCAATAAAAATCAAGTTCTCAATCACCTGAAATTTGGGTACAAATTTTAAGAAAGGATCTGGCGGATGATTCAGCAATGCCTAAACCTCCCGCAGACAAAAGATAGATTAAAAGTGTTTCCTCAAACAAATAAATACATAATAGGATAGTCAAGTCACTGTACGACATTCAGATTAACTTTAAAACCAACAAGAAACAATCAGGAAAATGAGAAGGTACCACCGGCGAGAGAGAAATACTTAGACAGCTACTTCCTATGAGCTAGATACGAGTATAATATTATGTATTATAATGAAGGGGATATGGATAGACATGTTAACACATTGAAGCATATTATTTACGATCATTTTCAATACACTTTCAATGGGCTTATATTTCACAATAGATTTTAACATGGAATGTTCAACACGTGAAAAAGATTATTTAAATAAAGATTTATTTAAATAAAGATTTATCAACACCGTAAAATAGAAATATGTGTAAACCACTGTTTAAAGGGAAGTATTCAAAATAAGTTCATTTAATTTAATAGAATTGTTCCCTGAGAATATGTTTAATTTCATTAAGTGGTTCATGTTCACAGTATGCAATAATATTTAATAATATTTGGCTGATTTATATAGCGCTGTTTTTGTGAGAAATCACCTCAAGCGCGCTGTAACAGAAAAAGATTAATCACGAATTTGAATTCTTTTAGAAGAAAGAGCGCAACAAATGAAGAAAAATAGCTTAATATAATATGATATGATTGACTATAATTAAACTGAAATAGTATATCTGAAACAACAATATATAAAAATATTTAAACTTAAATATAATATATACTTAAAGTATTCAAACAAATCGTGATTCCAGCACTGGTTTAAATCACATCCTTTAATCATACTCACTAAAATAACAAACATATTATGTGGAATTGTAAGGTTCATGGAATTAGATTAATCTAATAATTCACACAGCTGTACTCTGTTTACCAAGAAGAAATTATTTTCAAAGACAAAAAAATAAATTACGCAAAATGCATCACATACTTCAAGCATATTATTATTTGCGAAAAATATTCTGATAGATACTTATTAATCTGTAAGTATTTATTTTAGGTTACTCAGATTCTACTGGACACAATATTGTGTAGGTATATTAGAACAATGAACAATGTGTACAAATTTATTGTAAGCTCTAATGAGCGATTATAGTAAAATAAATAGTCCAAAGTTTTACACATAATTTTTTTTTGTGAAAGTAAATGATTCCTTTGAATGAACAGAGTACAAGAGAAAGTTTGCCTTGACAGGTCACATACGCAGATTGTTTACAGCAGATAAGATATTTAAATAAAGCAAAGCAAAATAAACGGAAAGTAAGGAAAGGAAATGGATAAAATAAAACAAAAGAAAAAAAGTTCATAATGTAATTATAATTGAAAATTAAAAATAATGTTAGCTAGAAAAAAAGAGAGTACAAAAATGATGTAATAAAAAATATTGAAATATGCAAATAGGTTTTCTGATTAAGCTGTCATATATAAAGAGAATGATATAACCAGAGTTAAAAGATTAGAAGTTGGAAGTATTATCGCGACTTTCCCTCTGGATTCCCAGACTTAATAACCCTCTGCCAACTTTTGCTCATGGCTTTTTGTGTAAACATAAAGCTAAAGTAATATTGAATAGTTAGATAGTTGCCTTTATATAAATTAAGTATTTGTCCGAAGTGGACTCGACTTGAATAATAATCGACTTGATAACCCTTATCGTCAGTACCCTAGGAGCACAAGACTGCTTTGCATATCCCAATATGTTGCACCAAATAGAGAATATAGTAAAAAGCCTTAAAAGTACAATCCATACATCGAACAAATAAAATAAGGAATATTTAATGTAATGTGCGTAGCATGAGGTACACAATCATTATTCATACAATTGATTAAATACTAGGACATTTAAAATATGTTAAACTTAAGAAAGAAAACTATAAAAAGAAAGTAGATTTGAAGAAAAAATATTAGTTGAAATAACAACTGCTCTGAATTGAACCATTCTAATTAACTTTTTGGATATATGAGATTATATCCTGAGCTACTTTAGTTAATTTGATCAACTTTTATCCATTCAAGAATTCACTACATGTCAACAAAACGTATGAACAAATCTTCAACCGGATTTCTACAACAATTTGGAAAGCGCCAATAGGATAGTTCAATTCGGAGCAGTTGACAATTGCCTGGAAATTACATTACCATAGGATGGAATGTATTACCAAAATGCATAAAGGCAATATAATATTAAAATAATATCAAATTAAAATCAGCATGAAAAAACATACAATATTAAATATTGACTTGCGTTATTAATAGGCATAATATTTAAATTATTAAAATGTATCATTTTGATTAACCCTTGGAATGCTACCAACAGCACTCTTGCTTTATCCAATCCAATTTCAGCAAACTTAAATAAAAATTTGATTGGTTACTATCTTTAGCATTTTTATATATTTCGGATATTAAATATTGACTTGCGTTGTTAGACGTAATGAATACATAAAGTATTAAAGTTTACCATTTTGATTAACTCTTGAAATTTTGATTAAAAACAGCTTTCTTGCATTTATCTCAAACATTTTTAGCAGACTTAAAATTTTTTTTTGTTAAATAATGTTTGGCATCATAAGAGTTTATATTAAAATATGTGTTTTTGATAACTAAAAAACGCTCAGTGATTACGATAAGGTAGAGAAATTGGGAAATTGTAAGCATTAAATTATGCAAAATTTTGAAAAAAATAATTTTTTTTCATAATATAGTCATAAATCAACCGAATCATATATATTTAACCATATATTGGAACCTACTCTAGAATTCATCCAAAGCAACACTTTTACTCACTAATTTGGCAATTAAAAAACTCATTTACTCCACAGGATGAAAAATATTTTATATCTAAATATTAATGCTTTTGGGGATCATTATTCAAGTTAAGCAAAATGCGTAGGTTTCAAAATAAACATTTCAAAGAATAATTTATTTAAGTTTGAAGGAATACTAATATTGATATGTAATTTTGTTTACTCAAAAAATCAGTAAGCTATGCTACCTTCCTAGAGTAACCAATTTAACAAGAGTACAGGAGGTTGAAGTATCTATGTTACAAAGTTTTCAGAAAAAGGAGAGGATAATTTAGAAAAAAAAATTCAACAGAGTTAAATGCATTTTGATATTATGTATTTCCTTAATCATTACGAATTATTCACTAGTACCACTTTATACATGTTGATATTGATGACAGTCACTAGACGCTAAACAATCAATATCTCTGAGATTAGTTATAGTGACCAGACACCGGACATCGGACACCGGACACCAGACATCGGACATGGAACACCAGACACCAGATGCCACACTCTGAGCACTCTCAGTGTGTCAAGTAAAACCAATCAAAAGGGCAACGAATCACACCCTGTTACCTAGTTTTTTAAATTCAGCTCTACCCGAATAAAACAAATCAATATCCAATAACTCCACTCGTAACATTATGTACTTTCTAAAATTTTTAATGAATCATTCTAAGCTCTATTAATTATTTTAATATATTTTCAATATCTTATCGTTAAAAATATAACTGTCTAATGGTTTAAAAAAAAAAAAAATCATTACGCAGGCGAGACAATTTGTCGACCAACCTTTCAATAATAATCATAATATTGTATAATTTTTACCATAGTCTTTTAAAGCAAAGCACTCAATTGAAGGATTATTCTACAGTTTGGCATTTGAGACTCAGAACTGATATAGATATGCTGATTACCGCCATTCGAAGGACAATTAAAAGAAATACAAAATGAAAGAACCAATTTTTTACTTGACAAAAATAAAATATTGACAAAGACAGAAATTAAATAAAGATTATTTAGAAAATCGAAATGATTGTTGTATAATTAACACATAAACAAAAACAACATTGGTGATAAATACAAATAAACCTAAATAAATATTTAACTTTTCAGTAAACATGGGAATTACAATATGCGTGAATATTAAAATTAAGCCAAACAAATGTTTCATAATAATAAAATAGCTACCATTATCAGCAAAAACTAATTAATAAAATGATTTCTGCAAATTATTATCGAAATAGTATTAAAGTAACATTATGATAACAAAAGAACCAAGTTTCTCATTACTTAATTATTAAAATATTACTGGAAATAACTGATTGTTAAAAAGATATTATTATAAAAATTCAACCTTTTGACAAAATTGTTATACTTTAATTGTCATAACGTGTACCGACGCTAGATAGAACAAAACATATAGAATACTTTAAATTAATAAAATACTTATTTATCTTAAATAATATAACAGACAAAAATACTGAATGCTTTTCTCACAATGTCCATACTATAGTAATGTGGTTGCAAAAGCCACCAGCTAGTAGCTACTAGCTAACAGCTACGAACTAGCAGCTAGCAGCTATGAGCTAGCAGCTATGAGCTAGTAGCTACGAGATAGCAGCTAGCAGCAACCAGCTAGCAGCAACCAGCTAGCAGCTACGAGTTAGAAGCTACGAACTAGCAGCTACCCGCTACTAGCCACCAGCCACCAGCACTACGTCATCAGAATCAGATCTGGGAATCAACTTCTTCCTCGGTCCTTCACAAGAACTAGTACCGGTACTCTTAAAGTATAACTATTCAACTAAAGTTTGTTACAACGCTGGCCAAACTTTTATTATTAAATGCATTCATTTACTGAAACCTTTTATATTTACCTAATTTTGTTTAACTTATAATATAATCTATATTAATATATTTAATAAAATAAAATCTCAACAGAAATCTGTATATTGCACACACATACACACATTTGCAAAGTACGTATCAATTAAATTTATGTATTATGTTTGTATGTGTTTAATAAAATATATAAAATTTACACTTTGCACATTTTGATATATTGTTTGAGAATAAATTTTAACGTTTAGAAGTCAGTTGATATCATTTCTTAAATCCAATGAGTGCAAGTATAAAAAGATGTGATCAACTAATAGAAAGAAAAGACAGCTCTCTCGAAGCTTGTAAATTTTGTACCTATGTTTCATCGAGAACTCAGTTAATCCATGGGAAATGTTAAACATAGATTTAGTAATTAAAACTTACACTGGCATCATTTCAATCGGAGATTTCTCTTCCCGTAACGAGAATAGGACAGTCCAATGAAAGAACAATTTGGTCTCAGAACAGAAAATCTATAAGATTACGATATCTGATCTCATATATATGTATATATTTTTGGCATTTAAAGACCTAAAAATACGACGAATAATATTTTATCAATCACCAAATACTGCAGACGATTTCAAGAGCCAATAAGGCTAATACCAAACCTGTCCCTTCGTCATTGTGGCCTGCCTCACCAAACAAACTTAATTGTGACTTCATTGAGCATGTGTCTTATCATTTATGTTTAATGCAACTAATATGACATCATTTACTCTACCGCCTCTACTTCAATTCACATTTCTTAACTAACCGTTGTATAATAATATCTTGTCAGAATCAGACTAACCGCGTGCGTCGCTTTCACAATATACAATTGTTGGAGTACAAGAACTCAACTGAACTGAACTGACACAGTTTGGTGGAATGAAGCGAGGGGGCAGCACGGTAAAGACGCCAGATTTCCACTTTAAATGTTGGACTTGGAAAAGGAGACTCGGAGGTGATTGGATTCGGACAGCTGGTGGTTGTGCATCTTGATGAGAGCAGCTACGGCGTCGTCGATGGAGGTCAGCTGGACAAGGGCCATCTTGCGGTCCTTACTGGAAACATTCATTTGTCTACTTCATTAGGAAATCCACAGAAAACAAATTTAAACAATCCCCAATAAATACAAAGGAATTATGAACACTTTTTTCCTGATATTTCGACATATTATAATATTATTTAGTTTTTTTTTTTTTAAATATGACAGGGCAACACTTTGAAAATAACAATGTTTTTTCAGGAATTTATATTTGTTAATATCTATGAATTATCAATGTTTTAAATATTGATGTTAAAAAGATTTGGCTCTTTAGGAAAATTAACATTGTTGATTTTCTACAGATCTAAAGATTTTGAAATAAAAGCGTTATTTAGTTAGGTAGATACTATATAGAAACGTTTTTAGTGATATATAATAAGTAAGTTGGATATTTTGGTTTCCAATTTTTATAAATTTATTGTCGTCATCATCAAAAAAAGAATAAACAATATGATGTATACATAAATACAATTTTTTTTTATCGGACACCTCACAAAAGCGCCCCTGTCTGTACGGTGTAAAACTATGTCGCCACCCAGGTGGGCCACATTGTAAGGCGGATAAAGGCAGGGGCTGTATGAAGGGTTTTATTGATACGGATCTTGAAGAGGCCCCGGTTATAGGAGGGAGGAAAAACGGATGCCGGTAGCTCGTTCCACGTATGAGCGACTTACACAAAAACGAGTTGAAGAAATGACCCGCTCTCATGAAGCCAACATTAACTGTTAAAGGGTGTTCCGCTTGCGTCCGTCGAGTTTCGCAACAATCCGTGCACCGGTGCACCGGGAATCAATGCTGATAGCTTCTTAGAGCAGGCTCCATTAAGATTCCTGTGGAACAGACTTAGCATGCCTACATTGCGTTTGTCCATTAGAGGTGGCAATGGCGGTCTGTTAACAGTGGGTTGTCAATCAGACGGACCGCCTCCTTGGCACAAAACCACGTACGTTTAACAAGCATTTTGGGGATCCAGCGAAGTGGCGGCTCCCAAGTTAAAGTACTTTGCACTTGAGATTTGTACAGGGTTAGCATTTGGTCATTATTGAAGAATCTGCTAGCCCTTTGCAAGATGGTCAGTTTCTTGGAAGCCAGATTAACTCAGGCTTCTGTGTAGGCCCAATACTTGCCCCGGTCTGTTATACTTATTCCATATAATACACAAAAAAACTTACGGGAAAAACTTGAAGGCTTTGACATTAAAACCTTTCTTTGTAAAGGCTTCCTTGATTTCTTCCTCTGAAACGGTAGCTCTGTAAAGAAAAAAAAGTCATAAGATTTTGTAATAAAATAATTGAATTGTGAAAATGGTTCTATATTCTGTGGACTACAATAACCTTAAATGTTAACACTCTAAGGCAGTGGACATACGTCCTGCGGGCCGGATCCGGCCCGCCAAAGATTTTCATCCGGCCCTTCAAAAAATTCCGATTTTTGCGTATAAATAGTTCATATAGGATATTTTACTTTTATAGAATTTTATTATTTGGTTGTGAATTCACGGCAGCCATATTTTAATTCATCAATCAGAATTTGATTAGTTAGTAAGTAGTGGACCAAAAGTAAAAAGTTGGGTAATTGAGATAACCAGAGTATTCGGAGAATTCGGTGTTGAAGGCAACCAGATGTTCGATACTCGAAAATTCCTCGGAAATTTCCAATTTAGATTTGTTGAAATTCTAAGAACGTTAAAAAGGGTAGTTCAGGCAAAACAAGAGGCCAAATCGAAAATATTCAGTGTACACATCGCTTGATTATCATGATAGCTTGAAGTAGAAAAGAAAGAGTGTTTAGCGCTAATTGAACTAATTGAGTTTGTTTCTAAAATTTCGATTGAAATTCATTAAATTATAATGCTCCAATATGATGTCAAAGAAAAGGAAACTAGACGCCGAATGTCGCGTATTTACTAAGCAGTGGTAAATTAGTTATTTTTTTTGTGAAAAACAAAACCGTCTTTTTGTGAACGACTTTTGTGAGAAACAAGTGTCTAATTTGCAATAACAAGGTGTCTGTTTTAAAGAATATAATTTAAAACGACACTACACTGCAAAACACTAAAAAACATTCTCATTGGATTCTAACAGGAATAATAATTTTTTTTTCATCCGGCCCCCAAGTTTCCAAAAACATCAATCTGGCCCTTTTCACAAAAAAGTTGGTGACCACTGCTCTAAGGTTACAATGAATTAGAATCGTAATCGCTGCATAACTATATAAATGATTATAATACTCTAAAGTTACAATGAATTAGAATCGTAATCGTCGCATTACTAAATAGAGATTATAACAGTCTAAGGTTACAATGAATTAGTATCGTAATTGCTGCATCACTAAATAAAATTGAAAAGAGAAAGATTAATATACTTACGGGATATTGGACAAGTGCAGAGTGGCACTAGGAGGATAAATGTTTTGATAATTTTTGCTGCCTGGTTTCTTGAACCGGTGGAGTGGGCTCTGGGAATAGTCTCTGTAAATAAACATAAATAGTTAAAGGAAACCTCCCGTTAACAACATGTAGACAATTATTTTGAAGTGTTCATGCAAGGGAAACTTGAATGTTGCCTATCATTTTCTGGACGTAGGCAAAGTGAAGTAATAATTATTGATCAACACTGACATTCTTGATTGATCAGATATTTTTTTGTCTCTGTTATATGTTTCAAAAGTGTAAGGTTTCACCTTGTGAGACCAGCATCGGGTTGGCCTTCCTTAGGCAGCTGAACGGTTTGATGTTTGCTGATCATCACCCTCATGGCCTTTCCGAATACTCGCAGCTTGTCCATGTGGGTCATAGCTGGAAGAAAAATTAGGAACATTAATTGGTTGTTTGCCACTGTTCAGGTAATTAAACACAAAGGTGTATATCCTAAATATGTAGATTGGATGCCCTTTGGTAGTATTTGGGAGAAGTCCCCTTGTTTTAATGGAGCTAATCCTCTTGTTTCTACTAATCTTTTAGGTAGGTATTCTGCTTGAAAGGGAGGATCGACTACATAAAGGATACTTACCAAGATGTGCCTGATGTGGCTCAGCCAGTTGTATGAGAGCAGAATCCTTCTTGTTGTAAAGGATCTTCACTCTCTGTACATCTCCGTATACACCTACAAATATAAATAAAAAACGTCATGATAAGGATGCCTACACCAAAATAAATAATTCTAGAAAAAATACAATTATCAATAAAAACACGTAAAAAACAGTTAAATAGGAACCTGTAATGAGATAGAAGAGTGAAAAAGAAACAAAAATTGCTAAAACATACCTAAAAAGCAAATAGTGACTATAAAAACATTTAAAAGATGTTCAAAAATAAATATTGCATGAATGTTACAATTTTATAAGATATTTTTTAAGAAAGAAAATTTTTTTGCATAATATTTGGAATGCAAAAAAGGGTTACCAACTTTAAAAATTAATTGAAAAAAAATGAACAGAAAAGGTCACTACAAAGAATATTATTTTAAGAATTGTTAAAACACAACTACATTGAAAAACAAAATATTTTACCAAGCGCAGAATAGAAAATAAAATAATTTTGATTTTTTTTAAAGGAACAACACAGATGAACGGAATGAAGAAAGTAATATTAAAGTTCTATAAAAGATTGGTAAAATGATTGTTTATTATGTAAGGAATAATATGTATTAAATATAAATAATGGTATTGTGCACACGTACCAAAGAGGGTAAAGAGAGCGTCAGGCGTGACCATCTAAAACAATAGGACAGACAAGAGACAGCATATTATTAGGTGTATTTCTGTAGTCAAATAATCAAACTGTAGAATTACAGACTCTATATCAATCATAACATAGTATTGACCAGTGTCTGGTACATCAAGCAAGAACAGATTGTATTAGATACGGGAGTTGCAGGGGTAGTTATAACACTTTAACACTTTGTAGCCATGATATCAGGTCAGTATGATTTAAGTCTTTCATGGCCAATAGTCTTAAATACGTTGGTTGTGTTTTAGGGAGTTGAGCTATCTCGGGGTTTGACTTTCTCTTTGAACCTACCTTTGGGACTTTCTATCCAGTCAAGATTTGTATTGTGTAGAATTGTTTGTGGTTTTGGGATAGGATTTAGCTCCTTAAACGATACTTTCTTTTCTAAAAACCTTACTGATTGCAAACGTTACATTATGATAAAATGTTGTATATGAGTGCACTAAAAGAAAGTGCAGCATTTGGATTTTGGTTCAATGTTTTATAGTTCCATGGTGCTTTTACACAAACGAAGTATTAAATTGGTAAATCTAATGTTGTCTTTTGGTGATATTTTGAAGTGAAGAGGAAGAAGTGAATCCATAACCGACGGATTCAACAGAGATACATGCTGTAGAAAAATAGAAACACAAAAAAGATAGGCCTTTCCACAACCGAGCCGCAAAGCATAAGAATGTGTCATAAAAATTACCCTATCTCATGTGGAAAGTGCCGGTGACTGCACCGTCGAAGATATCAGTTTTACTGGTTCCTTATGAAACCTTCCAAAACAGAGAGCAATCGCAATCTGTTCGAAATTTGGTTCAAGAAGGAGGTGAAAGCACAATACGGCTAAACATCCCAAAAAAAACAACCAACAAAAAAACGAGATAAGGTGGTCAAGAATAGGGACAGACAAAGTGAATGGATTACGGGAAACCAGAGTAACCGATTATATTATAGCCATCGACAACCAAAATAAAGTATTCAATTAAAATAATGACAATTCTTGGTTGATGTAAGAGGTTGTTAACAATCTAATTGAAAGGCTCGTGGCAAATAGTGTTAATGCTAATATTGCTTAAAATGAAAATGAGTAGTTACCTACTCGATTTGTGAGGGTAGGGTGAAAAAAAAAAAACGATTTCGTATTAGATGAGAGTGAAATAATTTTACTCTGTCATTATGGCTTTAACACTATTTTGACGCGAGGTTTTCAATTTTTATGGCAAGTTGTTAACGTATCTGTAATGCAAGGACGGGTTGTTCACAGAATATTAACAATTCATCAAATTTAAGAGTTATTTAATATTCCTGGTGTGCTAGCACGGTCGCTCGATATGAAGTTGCCGACCGATTGTCGGTAACTTCTCATCGTTCCCTAGGACAACTGCATATCTTAAACGTACAAACGACAGTTGATATCGAATATATTAAGGACACTTAGTCATTGTGAACTGTCTCCTATTCGTTTGCGATCTGCAGTTGTCGTAGAGAACGATGAGAAGTTACCGATAGTTATCCTACCGATCGTTATAGAGCAAGCGTGCTAGGGCCTCAGTTCTGCGAAAGTCATATAAAAGTTACGTTATTATCAAAGTACTGTGCAACACACTGTTACTGTGAACTTGAACAGAACTTGAATTTTAGCTGTGAAATTTGATGAAACTTCTGTGAAACAACCCTCCATTAAAATAGCAGAGATTAGATTAAATCGCTTTAAAAATTGGCTCTCTATTAGGAATGGAAGAGAAATCCGTGTCGATTTAAATGTTAAAAAATCACCAGAATTAATTGGTAGTCTAGTTTTAGTCTTAACATTTCTATAACGATGTTCCCACACCTCCCCCGCAGGGAAGACAACAATTTTATTTTGATTGGATTGAACCTACCGCTAGGTACCTACTCTATTATAATGAAAATATTAAATTAGCAATCTGATATAGGAAATGATACTGTGTTACCCTTTTCATTGAGTGAATTGCGGCTTTTAAGTATGTACCATTCTTGCGTGTTTTAAGGATTGTAGGTAAGTTATGAAAACTCTAATGGCTTTAGCGATCTTTAAATATGGCGCCAAGCATTAAAGTAGTTAGATAAAGGCATACCGCTGATAACTCCGTCGTAACCTGTCCCTCTCATAAAGTTTCAGTTAAAAGCGTCGTTTACGAGGTAGATATATTCGTAGATAGATGTCATAACTTAAATAAATAATCTGTAAGTCACAGTAAGTAAGTCAGTTGATTAATGAAACACAACGCCATCTACTGGATGGTTACTTAACCTAGATAACCAACCAAGTGTTGTATCAATAAATTAATTCTCACTGCCATCTGTCAGAAACTAATGGAACTTACTAATAATTGTCGCATAAAAAACATTTAATTCGCAATTATAAATATTGAGGTCAATAATCGAGATAAAACTTATCATATCTTTTAAGTTAGACCAAATTACACACATTAAACAAAAGTAGTTTCGGAGTTTACCTCGGACGAACATTGTGACACGAGATTTTTATATATGAAGATTTAAATTTAAATTCATTGTAAAATGAGATTAAAGTTGGATATTTTTGTAACTAAATAAAACGGGACCAATTAATTAAATCGAAATTAATTAATTCGGAGTGTTAAATTGCGCAAAGGGAAATGGCATCAGACGACAACACGTACCTATTTGTCAATATCTCTGCGATAGCACTTCAAGCGGTTTCGGATGACAGCACAGTCGAGCCAGATCGTTTAGGTTTGTTGGTTTTAATCACTTTTCAAAATCGATGCATCAATAAAATTATGGTACCAAATATAATAAAACTTGTATTTTCGGAAAGGACGTTTGTTGTTATATTATATGAATATTTATCTACGAGACGAATATTTTACTGGAATTCCTCACACATGAATTAGGACTTCACTGACTTAGTTAATCTAAGCTAAGTGCTAATAAAAATTGTCAAAAAAATAATAAAAAGAATTAGTTTAGGTTACAAAGGAGCTATCAGCGCACGGAGAAAAATTTTATTCGAAAAAACGATAATTTTAATGGTAAAAACGGGACGGAAGTTCTTACGAACAAATTAACAGTGTTTCAATGTTTATTGGCGGGAGAATGTAAGAATAATTTGTTGAATTCCTGTTAATTTGTTCGTAAGAACTTCAGTCCCGTTTTTACTATTAAAATGATCGTTTTTTCGAATAACATTTTTCCCCGTGCGGCATTATAGTTAATTGTTAAACATACCTCTTCATTCAGATTGGAGACGAGCAGTACTGTAGCGAGCGGCAGGGGTTGCGGCAGCGCGCGAAGGGCTGGAGCGGCCCCCCCGAGGGCCCCCTGCAGCGCTAGGGCTCCGAAGCCTGGCAGGCCTCCGGACAGGCCGGCGTAGCCTCCGGCCCCTAATCCGAGACCGAACGGCGGCGCCAACACGCCTGGGCCTCCTAGAAAGCCAATGTACGGCAGACCTTTTTATGTTTATGACTATTCATTTCGGGATTAGCCGAATTAGGTACTCAGTTAGGTGTTAGTAACTTCTACGAGAGCTTCAATTTTAAGATTAGTAGGACAGAATAATAAGCAGAGGGAAACACAATTAAGTACTCACACGCGCAATAAGATTTGATGGGATATTACGTAAATGTGTTTTACTGGTTTGCGTTCATTATCTTTCTGAAGCTTTTATTGTTAATTATCAAAGGGATATATTAATTTTTTTGTATTTCTTGGGCATTAACTATGTAACAATTCCTAGAAATTTTGTTTTGAAGAGTTTTAATTTTCAATGTACTATCGTTACTTAAATTTTAATTTTTCTGCTACCGATTTCGAGAGACAGAATAGAGACAGGAAAACAAGGAAAAAAACAAATTTAAACATATAAATATAAATTCATACTTTAACTTGTGCGCTTTAGAAACTTTAGAAATAAACAAAAAAATTAAAATCAAAAATGAATTTAGTTAACAAAATAATAGCACCCTGTAAATCTCCCCTTTTGACTATGTTCCCATGTGATATTGACCCCGCCCTCTGCTCTCCCCCTCCCCTTAAAATCACTCCTCCCACTACCCCCACCTAATAACATCTAATTCAACTCCGTACTTGTTTTACATTTTATGTTTAGTTTTTAAAATTTAAGTAACGATAGTACATTGAAAATTAAAACTCTTCAAAACAAAATGGATATATTATTAAAATCTGTAAACATCGACTCTCATCTCAGATACAAGAGGAAGCTTTCCGAAAGAAAAATATTTTGGATATCGGATAAGCTGCAGCGGGACAAACTCTGTTGAGCAAATGGAAGAATAGTCCAGAAAACCTGTAGCAGATCAATTTCCGCAGAAATATTGTTTGAACAACCCAGTAGAGCAAGGACAAACTGTTGTTAGGGATAAACCTTTGCAAAGCTATTGTAAAAAGAGTTCAGCTTGTACAAGCTGTTGTGCGGGAAAATCTTGAAGAGTTGGCATAAAAGCTCTGAATAACTGTAGTGGGCACACAGGTGATGCAAGAGGGAGCTACCTGAGAGACGGTCCCTAGCGAGCCCGGGTCTCGCGGCCAGTAGCAGTGAGGGAAGCAGGTCAGCGGCACCGAGCGACATGTGCTCGCCGTCCCCGCTGGGCAGGCCGGGGTTAGTGTAGTCGCGCGACTTGTCGTTGTTGTACTTCACGTTCAGCAGGGACATCTTTGAGTAGTCGATGCGCAGCGTGCAGCACCCGTTGTAGATATTCTGGCCATCCAGCGCCTGAAATTGAAAATACAACTAATTACTACGCCATTTGTAAATGGAATGGAGCGGACAATCCATAAAACAGTATTAAATCCACCAGCGATAGCACAGAAATCGCTACTGAGAGACGTCCTTAAAAAAACCTTTTACATAAGCACCCCAGTGACTCTGTTACTTGGTTGCCTTTTAAGTTGACCCGCATGTCGTCGTGCATTTATACATCATATGTTATTGTTTTGTAAGTAGCTCGTATGTGGTAGTAGATACTCGCTTTTAATTGGTTAAAATACGTATTTTTTAGAAATCTTATTTTATTTAAAAAATAAAAATCTTTAAAAAATGTGGGACACAAATATCTCATTGGTCATGACGGAGCTTTTTAAATACTAAAGGAAAAATCATTCACATGTTTTAATCGTCATCACCTGAAAAATTAATTTGGGTAACGTTCAGATACGTACCTACCTACTCACACTCACGTAAAAGCCTACATCAAAACCTGATAAATATGTAAAATTAAAGAAAACTATGTTTCTTGGTGTGGAAATTCTTTAAAATTTTCTATTTGTTTTCAGATCAAATACTTACCTACTTCGCAAAAAAAATGTAAAGTTGGAGGAGGCGTCCCTAATAATATACAAGTGCCTGTTTTAAAAACAAATAGGAAAACGCGGAATTTCGCTTTTATGAAGCGAGTTAGTGTTTCCCCCGGTATTTGTCTGCACTGAAATATTTTATAATTGTTTGTTTTGAAAATGAGATTTTCAGTTCCTGAAATTTCAAAAATGTGCAAAATGTACTCGAGCCCACTCGCAAATGGAATTTCGTTCACCAGGCAGGATAAATATTCTGGCATTAAAATAACGATTACGTACAATAAAACATAATAATAATACCTTTAAAGTTGTTTTAACGCTAAATATTCTTGATACGTTGATTATAAAGGAGTAATTGAGCAATGCAATTATTACATTAAATGTTTTTATTATATGATTCCTGAATTCTCCGTTTTGCTGAATATAATACTCGCGGATAACTAATAAAACAAAAGGAAAAAAAAATCGTAATTATTAAATTTTATGATAAAGTGTCTATCTACTAAAAAACCGAAAGGCAGATTAATTTTCTCCAATTTCGCATTTAAAATAA
The DNA here is from genome assembly GCA_951813805.1 of Limnephilus auricula. Classification (NCBI taxonomy): domain Eukaryota; kingdom Metazoa; phylum Arthropoda; class Insecta; order Trichoptera; family Limnephilidae; genus Limnephilus; species Limnephilus auricula. The sequence goes on along the minus strand of OX638388.1, from coordinate 16,159,856 downwards.
ATATAAATTTGGTATTAGCAAATACGATTTGAGGTTACTCTAGAAATCAAAAACATTGAAGTAGTTTGTATAAATCCAAAAGTTTGTAAATTAAATTAATTTATTTTCAAAAGATAGTAATTAGATTTTTTTTTCAATATCGCTATCTGAATTTGCAACTGAAAATCACCAAACACCCCAGATCGTTTTACTAAGGAGATGCTAACGTATCCGAGACAGCACTGAAAACAGTAGAAAACTGCTAATAGCATAAACATTGGCAACAAAATGTTAACTGGCATATTTTTATTTATTTTAAAATTCACGGTCATGGCATCCATTGACGTCGTTTTGAAGGTGATATGGACCATAATATTTTATACATCTTTTACAACGGACATGAAAGTCAAGTTTTGTATGGTAGTAGTATGTAGCCTGTCTATTTGTGGAACATTTCTAGACTTGATAATGTCAAACCCAAGGTTGAAATTTTTTGTTTTATATTTTTTTATATATCCAATAATATTATTGTTTAATTTACAAAAAAAAGTTTATTTATTAACAAGTTCTGCTACGTAATTATTATTACGAATGAAAGTTGTTTCGCCTTCTGTAGGCATTATAAAACTGCCATCAGAAGGCGAAACAGCTGTCACGTTTAAATATTATATTTATAATATATCAAAAAAAAAAAATAACGAAGTCCTACAAATTAAACTTGAACACAATTAATTTACATTTTTGATTACTGATTTTTATCGACTTCACAAAACACATGTGACAGCATGTATCTTATCACGAACCTTTTTTCTCCGGCGTTTTCCGACAAGTATCCGTCAAGTTGTGACTTTCTTATGACAATCAAACATATGTGAATAACGCTTTTCAAGAGGTAATCTCATAATCCCGTTTACTATGAACAGCACGATCCGACTATAACGCTATTTACGTAAAATTATAATCTTAGGTGTTTTTAAATCGTTATGAAGTTGTTTATTATCGTGGAAAATTCAGAAAATCGAAGGAGAGAGCATAATAAAAAAGCGTTAAATTCCGTTAGCAGCAATAACTGGAGTGTTATTAAAAGCGACACGATTATAACGCCTAGCGCTCGCTTTAAGCTCCATAAAGGAAAGCTCCCGGGCCAAACGAGTGTGCCTTATTAATTGGTTTCATTGGCGATGGCTTCACTTTTTATTTTTCGTAAGAACTGCGATCATGGGATCGACAGGTAATGGGAAGGGGAAGAAATTTAATTCGATACACAGAAAAAGAGATAATAATCGAAGGAAATACACGGAAAATTTAGATGGATATCGCAAATATGTACCAGCATTTCAAAATTATTCCTTGCTTCAATTACCTTGCTTTGCCTGTTTTTCGTGATCTATCTAAGGTGATCCGCCCACTGAGGCAACTGAAAACTCTCAACTGCCGACTGTCTTTGTATGACAATGTGATGGCCCGCACACTATGTACACAATCACTCAAAAAGCCGTTGTCAATGGTAACGTAAGCAGTGACTTGCGACTTGCACTGCTGATTGCCGCGGCCGGCCGTTCCTAGTTGCCAGCTGTCAGCTGATTGTTCTTCGTCTATGGTTAAACAAGCTTTTTGACCAATCAAGACATAGAAACCGGCCAGTTTTAGTTTGGTTTCAGTTGCCTCGTCAGAGGAGCGCCTTAATGTTAGAAATCTATAACTATTCCATAAACAAATAAAAGTTAGGTATAACTACTTTTATTCATGACGGTTTGTTCCACAAAGCTGAACCTTTTCAGAGCAGAAATGATAGAACTTCGCAAATATGTAAATATAGCTAGCTGCTCATTTATAATAAGATAATGCCTTGTTTCATACTACAAGTGAGTGGGCTTCTAATAAACATAAATATATTTAAGGTAATTAAACTGGAGGTAAAGATGGTTTCTGGCTTTTTAAAGCTCACCTGAGGAGATATTTCACAAAACGCGTCGTAAAATATAATATAAACCAAAAATTAATATGTTGATTCTGTATTTATACGTATTAGACTTTGAGTGAACAGCTTGCTTTTTCTTACTACATGGGAAAAACACATCGAAATGGATTTTTTTATTTCTTTTCGACAGGCCGCCCAATGGAAAGTGATGAATTATAATGGGATATGAAATGTAATAATTAGGTTCATAATCTAGCAATTACAGCGCATACGTATTTTGATAGGCAATTCCTCTTGGAATACTATGGCTCATATACATACATTAGTGCCTGAAAATTTCAGCCGTAGTCGTCGCCACGACTTGTTAAAGATACCATATGGCAGAACAGATGTTCTAACACAGCATAGCATGGCAAAAGAAAGGGGACTAGTGAATGAAATTTCAGAAATAGTAGATATATTTAATTACATTCCCTTTAAATAACTTAAAAACTTTTTTGCATAGATATGTATCTACTATCTTCCTAAATGTTAAAATAATCTTCTAATTTTCATTTTTAAGTCTTGTACTACTTACTTACTACTTACGTAAATAAGAAAATAAAACTGAACTAGTTTATTAAAGAAACATTCCTTCAATTAACAATATGTTTTCAAATAACGTATACATAACAATCGTATCATATAGCTGTCTGTAGTAAAAAAAATATAGCTATCTGTAGTAAAAAAACGAGGTTAACATTTAGTAGGCAGGTAAATACAAAAAGTTCCATTTTTACATTAAAAACTGCAAATATGTCTCATACAACATAACCATACGTTAGTAAGTAGCCCCGAGGTGAAACAGTAAACATAAATACGAGATAAAAATAATAAAAAAGCCCCTGAAAGCTCGTATCATGTACCGGCAAATGAACCTAAGTAAGTAACATAAAAAGCAACTACAGAATATTTTTCACTATCAAAATATGATTTTTCATTAATGGTATCACATCCATTTAGCAGTAACATCTTTCCCTCTGCGGAGAAAATAAAAATACCTTTCCAGAGTGAAATATTCGCAAAGCCACGCAGTACGGAGTAAGAAGATATGGATTAGTTGGCCTGCTACCTGGGGCTCGATTCTCCAATCTCCGTCTAAACTATGTAGATTGGTTGACTTTGTTATTCTCAAGTCTCATAGAGGGTACTTAGAAGACATACATTAATTACGTGAGCAGTTAAAAAAATTAGACGCCCCCCCCCCCTTGATGAGATTAAGTGAGATTTAGTGGGGACCCCCCCCTCACTTGAGATTTTTTTCTTACTCTCGAAATAAATGTTTTTCATAATAGCAATTTATCAGCGGGCAAAATGGGACACTTCCAAAGAAGTGAAACAATTTTTTATTTTTGTTTTTTTATTATATCTTTATCAATATATACCTACTATTTTAAAGTTGACGTGAGATTTGTATTGACCCCCCCCCCTCGGTATAATGATATTTGGTGAGATTTTACTGGACCCCCCCCCCTATTTTTTGCTCACGTAACTAATGTATGTCCCTTTAGACGCCAAACGTCAAAAGTCATTCCTCTCAAACAACGAGTGGGTTGAACCAGTCGACAACGACAAAACTGTGAAAATCTAGTACATTGACCGAAACTAAAATCAATAACATTATAAAATATTTATTCAAAGTTGTTTTAAGGTTTCATATAATGGCTGATTAACAGGGAATATATTGGTTGCAATGCATACTGCAGAGTAAATTTTAGCATATGCTTTGGGACCAACAAGAACGTTTCACTGGAGGGTGTATAGATTTCACGTGAAAACTAACTTCCTAATTAATCTGTTGAAGCGTCGTTTTGCACGAGTTAGCAGCATTAAATTTCTTCTTCGCGGGTGGTTACCAGCTGTGTTTGGTTTTGAGTTATATACCCGCAAGCCATTTCGAAGAAAAAGCCTTCGTTATTTCAAAATCACACCAGAGAAACGTCAAAAACATCAGAAACGTAGATAATATATTCAGGGCTGCCAATATAATCATCTCTTCAATCCTCCGAATTTCAAGAATACGTATAAATAAAATATTCGACTAAGTTCGTCGGGACGACGGGTAATTTTATTGGCACAAAAAAAATAACTCTTGATCGCTATTCGAGAATTGAGCTCCTGGTACACGCTACTTGCTACATCGGCCCCCCATTAGGATGCTTATTTTACGGCATATTCGGGAGCTGTTGCTAGCTGCTACTTAGTGGCGGGTTACCCCGAGGTTTGGATACAAACATGTAACATTGTGAAACACAACCCCAAGTCCTGGAGCGGAGACTCACAACGCAGCGGACAAGGGATGGGAATCAAAAGACAAAGGAAGCCTATAGATGTAACACAAATACATTATTATGTATCGGTGGAAATTTTTATGAATGGTGGAATTATTTACACGTCGAAATCATCTTTATTCTATGCTCAAAACCGCGTTTGTCTTGTTTACGATGATTGATTTTAGACGGCCGGCGTAGTTCAGAGGCAAAGCTTTGGACTCCCATTCCGAAGATCGCGGGTTCGAACCCGGCATGCGCAAATAAATTTGATTTGATTAATTTGTGTTATTTCACAATTAATTAATAAAAAATAATATATACTATATTTGCGGCACGTTCCAGAGTGGAAGATACTCTCAGTATCGCCCTGGTGTAATACCACTATTTAGAATTGAAACGTTGCTTGAAATGGCTTTAGCCGTGTTTGACGAACAGATCTGAATAGCCAAGTACTTGCCTCTTCCTTGCATTATTGCAATTGATTTAATTTCATATTCTTAATACAGTCAAATGAACTAAAAATATCTTTTACTGCAACAATCATGTCAATATACCAATTCATTTATGTACTCCGTTATACCATACATCGTAGGTACTCAATATGCAGAGGTAGCAGATATTTTCAATAGCACCGAAAGAACTTAATGCGAATATAAACGCCAGAAATAATCGACTTCTTATTCCTTGAAAACTCCGCGTATTTTTGATATTATCTGCGCGAAGAAAGTAGTGCAAAAGTTTATTTTTATTTTTTTAATGAATAATTTTACAAGAACGAAAATAAGTTAGTCAATCAATAAAATCAAAAATAATCTTAGATATAGTATTTTTAAAAAAGTGGTTTCCTATATAACTTCATATTTATCTTATGAAAAAACAAATTATTTAGTACTTTGCGCTTATATTTTTTGTAAGGAACGTAATTAATAATTTTATTTTAATTCCATTAAAAGCTTCAATGAATCCAAAACATATTTTTTCGTATTCATAATGTAAGCCGATTCGTAGTAAAGATAAATCTAAATAGTTATTTGGCGTAAAATAACAATTATTACTTAACATTTTTTTACCAAAATTATAAATTTCAGTTAAATTGAATATTATGTTTACACTGTATAACTGTTTTATAATCCATTTTTATGTTAAAAAAAGTTTTATTCTGTATAAAGGTATATGTACCGTAAATAAAATTTGCTCAAAAGTATAATCTTGAGTTATTTTGGGTTAGTATGCCGTGTTGCGCAACCTCCTTCTTTAGTCAACATTTCGGACAGCGTTACAATGTCAATCATCAGGTAACGTGAAACGTAAGCTAAAGAAGGAGGTAGCCTAACACGGCATAATAAATACCTCTTCAAATTCGCAAAAACAGGAAAGAAATTTTTTTGTAAAAACTTATAAAAAGTGGCACATTGTATTATATTATATAATCAGTACTAACTGTGAAATTACAATATGTACATATGTATATATCCAATCCCAAGGGGTTAATAATTATATATTATACATTTTGTCGTCAGGTTTATTTATTTATTTTATAGAAACAAACAGTACATTGATTACAGTGTGATGACAGAGTTTACAGATATGTAATATTTCATGGTGGGTACCTTTGATATGTTTCTTTGTAATGTCTTGAGTGGAATGTATAATTAGTAACTACCGGGTGATGTGCGTAGTGTGTGAGTGTGTGTGTATGTGTGAGAAGTGGTGATCTGTGAAGGGATATGTATGCGCATTAAACAGTTATTAATTATATTAAACATTATTACAAGAAAAAACGAAAATTGGGAGGAAGGATTGCTGTATTTACATGCAATCGTGTTAATTTTGACGGAAATGCTTTTACGTTAGGGAGAGTGGGGTAAGATTTTTTATCACGAACTTAACTTAAACCTAGATTGAAAATTCGGTAGGTTCTCACGGCATAAAGTTTTTCACACAAGAAATCCGAACATAGTCCGAAAACTAAAACCAACCATATACTAATTAGTTCTAATCGTCACAATATGACAGTGTTAGAGATCATCATATCATTGAAAAATGAGATAATACTAATAAATGAATCAGAACATGACACAGAAAAATCAAAAGGTAACGGTCTCAAGTGGGAATCGAACCCACGATCTTTTGCCTTATTCATTTTACGCAATTTTTGTCGATCACATATTTCAAATTCAGGATTAACAATTTTATCTTCAAAAAATTTTTCGTAATTTTTGTCGATCACATATTTAAAATTCAGGATGAACAATATTATCTTCAACATATTTTTTGGCTGCAATCTTTCTAAATTTAGTACAAAGTTAATAATTCAATTTATTATTTAGTACTTAGATTTAATAGTATTATCTTCTTCAATAATATATTAGATTGATGGGTGTAATCTTAAAATGTTATTCCAATAAAATTGATAATAAATAGCTGATAAAGTACTCATAATATTAAAGGCTAAGCGAAATGTGTTTGAACTGAAATATAAATGTCAAACGAGACGCGTTTGTTCACAGTTATCTGGCGCAAACCTGCAGGAAAAATGAAATATTAGTTCTTCCAAAAACATTGCTAATAAAAATTTTCTCGATAAAAAGGTGATTTAAATACGCATCACAACGAAAGCGACTCATTTAAAAAAAATGGCATAAACAAATTAGCTATGCACGCCATTAGCTACAAGCTGTAGATATAAATACACACACCATCTAGGTAAGTTTCAGTAGTCGACCCTCGACGCCAAAGATTCACCTCGGGGAACTTTGTACATCTTTAAGCAATGTTTCCTACCTGAGAGAGAAGTTTGTAGCAAATGTCAAAGAGATGGGATCGCAGCGGGGAGGAGAAGCAACAAGAAAAGTAAAAGTCTTTCGGGCAATCAACTAATGAGTCTCCTAAGTAATTAAAATTATACAATTAGCGTTCTAACATTATTAGAGGAGGGCAGTGGGAGCATTATCACTAGCAGTGCTCCGGTGCTCCGGCCGGATAGATTTCGATTCGTTATTTATTAAACGGGTGCTTTTATGTAGGTTCGTTCCCTTTTTTGGCCGAGTCAATTGAATGTGTCCATAAAACGGGACCGTGTGTGGGGGTAACTCTCATTATCCGCTTTTACCGGACGTGACTTTGCGACTCTTTTAAATTTTACTGAGCGGAAAAATCTAGTCTCGTTCAGCAGAACCGATTATTATCCCAACGAAAGTCTACACGGATTGTTTCCGAACTGAGGTCCAGATTATTATGGAGATAAACGAGGGTTCATTCCTAACATGTAAAGCAACAAGAAAACAAACAAGGTCGTTACTGGGAACTATCCGAGTAATGAACAACGTATTGTTTCCTATCATCGCCATTGTGTATCGGGCCAGCGGGCAGCTAGCAGCGAGCATCGAGCAGAGAGTAGTAGGCATGTAATGTTCCCCGGCTTGTAGCTTGTAGCGCATAGCACACCAGCAAAGAGTAGCCAGTGGCCGTAGACTGTAGATACATCGACTACGACTAGTGCTAGTGTACACGTTCAGTGTACACTTGTAGTAGGGAACTGTGCTGTACCATGGCAGTCGAGGCCGGGCGGGACGCGTGGGACATGGATTCGCACTTTGCGCTAATTGGGGAGAGTTATTAATTTCCCCTCATCAAAATTTCCTCCAATTAGGGTGATTATCTGCGAGAACTTCGGAGAACCGGCGCAAGGGTCACGCAACAAACACTAGCTTCTCTATCAGATACAACAACTCCACAGAACTTTGATATAGCTTTCATTCCCTAAATACTAAATAATACAATACGTGTATTGAATTTAGTTCTTTGGCCTTAGTTCAAATCTTTATTAATTAAATGAGAGGTCACGTTCGAAATTAACTTCGCTATTAACATTAAATGGAATAGACCAACAATGTTAAAACTTTCCTGCAGCTAAACCAGTTTGTATAACAAGAGACAATAGAGTCGGGTTTTACATACTCCGAAAGGCGAAGGTAAAAATGAAATTTATGGTCGCAATTACTCTGAAAGGACAGTGTTTCATTTGTGTTACTAAACCGTGTATTTATGGTTCGTGTGATGTCACGAATTTCATTTCTCTGTCTCAAACAGGAGACAACTACAAAATGGCCATGTGCACGTCACAACTTCTCAAACATTCAAATGCAATAATACAAATAAAATTTTCGTTAACGAAAATTGTGTAGGCAAATCGTAGCGATGGTTTTTAATGACCAGCGTGTATATAATACATTAAAATATAATTTTCCCTCTTCGACTGAAGATATAAATTGGATAGAAAATAAATTACTAATTTTTATAAATAAAGGTGTTAAAATATTTATAAAATGCAATAAAGTTTACGTTTAGTTTATGCTTTCAAAGGGCAAAACAGCTATCTCACAAGTCAGCCAATAAATACTAGGTAAAAAAAGAATGTCCACTCAGAATGATTGTCATTTTTGCGCCTGTTTTATACTATATTTTAGTTTTAATGTTTTTGTTTTGTACTGTGCTATAATATCACCGTTACTTTTTACTAATATTGTCCTATGCTATAACAGCACTCTTATTGTTAATTTTGTTCCCTTGTTATTGCCTTGTATACTAGTATACTATATATTCTTTATTTAAAATTATTTTTCAATACTTTGTAAGGACTCTAAGGAGCACTGTAGGATTATTTTTAAATTTTTAAAATTTTGTTATAGTTAAGCGCACTTGAAGTGAAACATCACAAAACTGCGCTATACAAATGCTTTGTTATTATTATTATTATCTAAAATTTATTTTATAAATACAAAGTACATATATTATATAAAATAAATAATAACAAAAAAAAAAGGAATGGATCATCGTCTGTGTAATACATTTTCAAGTAAACAGATAAATTGGGTTAGTTTCTACTAACCTGGGAGCTGCAAGTGATTGGATATTGAGAATCAATGACTGCATAATTGAGCAAAGTAAGCGAAGGAACTTAGTTTGTCTGTCAAGCTAATCAGTTTACAGCCATTTAAAGTGCGATAGTTAATCCACTAGCTTCACTTAAGCGCACCAGCAGAATTGCTAAATAAAGCTTCAGAGTCTACATAGAATGCTCTAATGAGATTGAAATTCAATTTGAAACTTAGCCAAACAAAAAGCAAGAAAAAAATTGAAATTTCTTAAAATCAGACAAATTCAGTGCAAAATCACAAGAATTTTTTTGTGTTAAAAGATGAGAAAATTTACTAATTAATAAATTAATAAGTTCAGGTGTTGTGAAAACATTTCGGCAAATGGATATAACTGATATTTTGTTTCGTTAAAAGCTCCGAGACCCGAAGATAGAGTATCGCTTGACGACCGACATGGCCGCGTCAGGTGTTCGGTAAGCACGCGCTGTGGGGCTGCTCAGGTCGCGATAAAGGATTTTATCCCCTACTGACGTTTTCCATTTTCACATACAAAGTTGTAACGGTAAACATGCAGACGTGAAAGTTTGATGGTGACACGAGAGCATAATGCGCTTCAGGTGATATTCATTTTCGCGAAATTCACAAAATAAACGTTCTCATCGTTAAACTTTCAAAAGACAATGTGGCTACCCTAAACTTGAACTCGTACGTAAATATCCTACCCAAGCATGACGTATTTTTGACTGCTGTTGAATTAACCTCAGTTTTTGCAACAAAACAACCATATATCGTATAAATTACCAACTTAAATGTTACACTGATTGAATTTTTTTACTAAGGACCCGAGAAAAAACATAATTAGAAAATTCCGATTGTTTTTCAAAGGCCGAATCCAAACTCAATAAATTGAGCTGAGATCTTACGAAGACAAACTACTCTCACTGACACTTTTGAAAATCTGTGAAAAATCATTACAGCTGTAAAAAAATGGTGTATTATGAAAAATAATGGCAATAATAATGATTTCTTCAATCTTCGCAAATTCACTCTATGGCGTCATATTTAATAAAATGGAAAAAAAATCACTTTGCATATACCACTTATATAATCAAATTTGTCTACCAATTCTTCCTCTTTTTTAAATATTTTTTTCTGACGAAGTAAGACTGAAGATAAAGAGATGATGTTTATTTCTGGTTGCCATCCGACTGATTCCAAATGGTTTTACAAACTGGAGAATTTCCCATTGAACCTTCGACGAAATGCTCGAACTCTATTGAGAATTAGTATTGAAATACATAATTATCGTAAGTGGACTTATAGGTGCTCGGTACTATTGGTTAAATCGAGAAAGGGTGCTTTCAAAAAGTATAAATCAGCACAAAAAGAGCAATACGGTAGAAAGGAAATCGGTCGGACGTTTTGGTAAATTTAGCCAATTATGACGGGCCGCGGCCTGTGGAGAGATTCGGGATTCTCAATTAAAACACGCCATTAACGACTGGAAAACATTTTTGGAGGTAAAACTCCGCCGGAGTATATTACCAAGATTTAATTAATGATATAAGAAAAGGAGCCTTAAAATAAGATAAATAATAACAAAGGAACATTCCCCTTTCAAGCGGGAAAGCCTATGGCAAAGAAAGCTTTTCTTGGCAAATTTAAAATAAATCGGATATTGAGGTTATACGGCGGCGAGGGAGTCAGCGTCGAAATAAAATAAAAATTGTAAAGAAATAATGTGTACGCTGAAGTGAGTATTCCACACAAAGCACAAATAGATTTCGGGAAGATTAATTTAATTAAAAATGGTACGAGACGAAAAAATTCTGCGGCTTTATTGGGGACGAGCTTCGGGAAATAACTGCTGAATTATGAAATAATGAATTGTATCCACCTAATTATTCTTCGAGCTAGTTTACGAGTGCAAACAAATCTCAAATTTAATCTATTAATTAATTAAGAATTATTCGAATCGGCAAAACTGGAGACATTGGAGGGACAACCATATACAAAATTAAACCTCACAAAGCTTCTGAAAAAATATGGCTAAACCAAACCAAAATGTTTTTTTTTTTATAGAGAATACCTCACAAGAGTCTTAACTGCTCCCGTCTGAAGCCAGTGAGATTATGGCATCTGGCATCTGTAATCCCGAATTGGGGTATGTTGTGAGGCTGAAGGTAAGTGGGAAAGGGAAGAAGACGAGGAAAAGGAAGGTGGGGAAGTACCTGGCTATTCAGATCTAGTCACTAAACACGGCTAAAGCAATTTCAAGAAACGTTTCAATTCTGAATGGTGGTCTTACACCAGGGTGATACTGAGAGTATCTTCCACTCTGGAACGTGCCGCAAATATAGTATATTTTATTTTAATTAATTAATTGCGAAACAACACAAATTAATCAAATAAAAATTATTTGCGCACGCCGGTTTCGAACCCGCGACCTTCGGAATGGGAGTCTAAAGCCATGTCCTTGGCCTACGCCGGTGGTCAAACAGGCCGTGTTACAGCATGTTTAATTATACTACAAGGTATCAGCGACTATAGTCAAACAGATACCAAGTGCACTGTCAAATTTTCACACGAGGATTAACGTACAGTAAAACTCCGAAAAACCCACACCCGAAAGACACTCCACCGTAATATTTATATTTTGTATTTCTTATTATTTATTGGACCCTCGAAAATTCGGATTTTCGGAAATACATTAAACTGGATCCTAAGAACAATATTTTAGACGATACCTAATAATTATTCAATCCGAAACAACATTTTGAAATTCGAATGGCGGTTATTCCCGTCGATTAGGCGACTAAATCCTTTGGAAATTCCATTGTTATTTATATCGTGCTACTATAAAAGCAAACAATTAATGATTATACATTTAGTAATGAGTGGTGCATTGACTTCATAAGATCAAAAACCAGTCCATTTCTTTATTTTCAATTTGACCTACTTTATTAATGTCTGTTTGACTCCTTTTATTTAATCGGTGTGCTTGTAATTTCATATTGTGTGATCTAATATCAGTGCTTTTAGTAGATAATACATATTCAAAATGGTGGATGTAAATCAACGATACAAATTGCAGGCAGGTGAAAAAACGATAGTTTTTTTATACATATATGATATCAAGTTTTTCCAAAAAATCCGTGACAATCCAGAATACATCAAAACGTTGAACTTTAAGCAAAAACATTTATTGGCAGCAGAGGCTTGCGGCCTTAACCTGTCGAACATTCGAAGAGGTCGTCGGAAGCTTCTCTTTCTCCTCATGTAGAAGAAGTAAAAATGTTCCACCAGCCTCGCAAAAACTACAAAAAACCTATAACGGTAACGGGATTGGATGATTTTGAAAAGGATGTTGTGCGTCGCAGTGTGGTGGATTTGTATGCCAATGGCCAATATCTCTTGCAAATCTTAACAAGGTTCTGGTGAATAAAATATTTTTTTCTGGATCAATGAGTCATTGCGATGTATTTCGCATGATATTGGTTTCCAATTCAAAATATGCAAAGATGGAAGAAAGTATTTAATGGGAAGGCTAGACATTGCTAGTTTTTCTGCTAATTTATTTGTTATCTTATTTATTGTCAAATATGGTATGTAGCACTTGAACTACTACTACGACATAACATGGAATAAATTTTGTGTTAGGTAATTAAATAAATATGTGAATCTACATACATTTTTTCCGTGAACTGTAAAATGTTTTTTTTTTTAATTACAAATAAAAAATTACCGATGTAATATGTATAAATTGGTCTCATAAATTGGTTACCGCTTTATTAATTAGCATCAGATAAACCTGTCTAAGAATTTTCTTGGTTCTGAAATATGTATGTAATATGAGTTACCGGACACCTTGTAGGTATTTTTAAACACCTACGCATTTTTATTCAATCCTTAAATTCAGACTTGAAGGCCCGAATATAATAAAAACATTTTGTTTAATAAAATTAATTTAAATTCGTGAACCTTCTCGTGTTTCCTTTACCTGTACATTTTATTACCTAGTTTGGACTTTGAGCCCGCATTTAGTTTCTGTTTGACTATAGTTCCTATGATCACCGTTCGTCAGAATGCCCGTAAAACAGACATAATGTATTCGTAGTCAAATCAAAAAACGATTGCTATCCACCCGTTAAAATAAGAGAATCTATCTAGTCTAGAAATCTTCCGAGTCACCGGGCTACGAGGGGTAAAATGATTTGTTTGTGGTCGCCAAGCTTTACTAAACGAATAAAATTATTATTTTCCCCGCCATTGTTGATGTTATTTCAACAACCAGTATATTAATATTGGCGATTGCCTGCATTAAATTAATAAAACTATTACAGCGTATTTTTGTACGGCGTGCAAACATTCTGCATGTTTATATTTAGCTTAAAACAACAACCATCAGTGCAGGTAATATTTGATGGAACGCATAATATTACGTAGGAAAAAACTGAAAAATGTTTATTTACTGTTTTTTGACCGAGCAATTTGTGTTATTTTAAAAATCATTACTCGCGCACCAATAACAAGTTTTTAATAAATACGAAACGCCGCGTCCGATAAAACAAACAAACAGCCATATCGCGATATGCTTGATATTGTAAACCGCTGATTCAATTATTTACATCATCGCGTTACAATGGCCGCTGAATTAACGCTAACTGGACATTCAGGCGATACAATGGGGGCTGTTTGGAAACACGAACCGTTCGCAAACAGTTGCCATTCTCAAATTTATACTGCATGAAAAAGTAAACATTCCACTCTCCCCGGGGGGCGGGGCGGGGCGGGGCGGGAGGGAGCGGCAGCACACCAGCACAGATTAACCAAACATAAAAACAAATCGATATCGGTAATTAAAATCACTGCCAAATACGAATAATCGTAGCAATTTGGCAAAAAGCGTACACAAGGTTGGTCGCTGGTCGCTGGTCGCTGGTCGCTGGTCCAGACCGGGGGATGTTTTACACGGGGCTCACGGGAACTGCGTGACTCATTCGGGGGGTCATTTTATGATTTACATTACGCTTTTTTAAAACAGTACGAGTTTATTGACTATTTCTTCTCTCTGCAAATTTTTTGCGTCTTTCGTTTCCGTTTTCAAAACGGAAATGAAAGACGCAAATTCTCTGATTCATCCACTTTATTATTCATACAAGCCTTATTTTGACTAGATGCCTAACTCTGACTAGGTTCTAAACTTTGACTATGGTTCGGTAAAGATGCTTTTTGAAATGTGTGAAATCGTCGTGTTTATTTGGAATTTCTATTTCGTATTTTTTCAATATTTTATTATTCATACAAGCCCTACTATGACTAGTGTCTGACTCTGACTAGGTTTTAAACTTTGACTATGGTTCGGTAAAGATGCTTTATGAAATGTGTGAAATCGTCGTGTTTATTTGGAATTTCTATTTTGTATTTTTTCAATATTTTATTATTCATACAAGCCTTACTATGACTAGATGTCTAACTCTAAATAGGTTCTAAACGTTGACTATGGTTCGGTAAAGATGCTTTTTGAAATGCGTAAAAATATACATACCTGCCTGAAGAAAGTTACAAAAAAGAATTGTCATTGACATATTGACGTTTCTTTGGATAAATTATTGTATAAGATTTTTAACTGAAATAAAAAATGTTAGACAATAATATATCATATGATTCAGCGCCCTTGAGGTATTTCTCACAAAAACGGCGCTCTACAATTATTATTAATTATCTTCAATTATCGTTACTATTAATATGATTTATAATAAAGTAAGCAGGTATTTAAGAGCCATTTTTATTTTTTATAAGAAAAACTCTCTTTGTATGGTTATTCCCATCAATATAATATATCATTGAAGAAGAAGATAACACTAATAATCTACATTCAAATATGAAAATGAACAATCCACAGAAAAATAAAAGAAAGTAAAGTCCCGCTATCTTTTATTTTTCTTTGTCTTGTTGATTTAGATTATTATTGTTATCTTCTTCTTCAATGATATTTAAGAACCTACTTACCAATCTTATGATTTCAGAGGACATTTTGGTTTTGGTTTATTAAATAAGAAAACAATAAAAACATATTTTTTGAAGTCTATTATTTACAGAACTACTTGTAGAGCCTACGAACTACTTATTCACTACGTGAATAATTGTAGAGGCACAATATTTTTGTTCTCTATAAGGTGGACAAGAAAAGTTACTAAGACAGCGAATTAAGAACTTTTTTTAGCTTTGTTACACTTGTAAGAGTACAAACCGCTCGGAGCCTGTAAGTAAAAAATAATCCGGATGACTTTTTAAGATATTTCAAAACAGTACCTATATCAATATATTATTGAAGATATCTTTATTTTACACACTCGCATAATATTTTTGTTCTGAGTTAATGGGAATCATCCTATTTCCGAGGATCATATAAAGAAACACTCAATCAACTGTACTTTTTCCAAACCTAGGTATTCGCAAATACAAAAAGAAGGAAGATAAGAAACGCAAAAAAGATAATATTATATTTTATGGCTTGATAGGATGTGAGTGAAAATAAAATATTTTGCCTGAGGCTATACCAGACTTGTTGGTGTGTGCGGTTGTATGTGTAAGTGTGAGTGTGTGTACTTTATACATAATACACCATGCATGTATATCCACTCGTATTGGCTCACATTGGCTCCGGGGAAATTATTCGTGAATTCCCCATTTCCGAAATTGAGCTATTAAATACCCGCGAGTTAACCTTAATAGTGTAAATCTGTATGTAAAGCATATACAAATACGTACATTTAAGGGAGTGATTCCAATATCAAGACGAACCAATATAATTTTTTTTGACTTCATTGTGACAAATAAAGAAAAGTTAAATAGAAAAAACTACTGAACTGTGAACTAGTGAGATAAATATAATTTCCAGTGGGTTTTAATAAAAATATTATTGTCGGTTGTAACTTCGTCTGTCTCTCTGTAACTCCAGTTCAATGAACTCAAGAACTTTTCTTTGAATTTTAGTTTCCCTTTTCAACATTGTAATTGTTTATTTCGAGAAATCAGATAAGCTATAAAGTACCAATTTACAACGTAATTAATATTAACAGAAAATTATTCTATATGCCATTTTTAAAATTTGAATATGATTTATCGAGAATTCAGACTCTCCGTGATTTACCAAGAACAAATTAATGTAGTGATCCATCTGATTTTTTTAATGGTCACTAACAACTTATAGGAACTGAATAAAATTTTAAGATTACTGCATTTTAGGTGTACCTACTTAAATAATTGCACACGTATATGGAGATGGATGGTAAAACGTATCATACTAAAAGTCACCCCAAACGACTATCAGTGCTAATTATTATTTTTTTTTAAATTTATTTATATTAATAATGGTACTTGTTAATTTATCCTGGTCTTCCATTAAAAGCATTTGCTTGTAGATGGAAAAATATACTTCCAGTGAGTATTTATATATATAATGCCCGATTATGTGCATTATCCGGTATACTATATTTGCTACTTTAATTTGAAATAAAATTAGATATCAGAGGCCGCGTATCACAACATGACAAATATCAGTACACAAAAAAACATTTTTTTAATGAAACAAAAAATCAAATAAAACAAAAATTTTCAAAAAATCGGTCGAGATTGAAAACAAAAATCACCTCTCAAAATTCAATAATGTCTACTGCCTAAACGAGAAAATAGAATCTGATGAAAAAAATTGTACGCAAAGTCGGTTCTGTCAGCAAAAATTAGGAAACGATAAACCGGTCAATTTCTATTCGCTCTAGAAGATCTGAAATCTACTTATTTTGAAATAACGTACGGTATGAAAGGTTAAGTACTTCATACAAAAAATGTACACTTTTAAGTTTTTAGGCATAATATTTTTAAAAATCAAGGAAAATTTGAACTTTTCAAAATATTCATAAATTATCTTTAACAAGTGTTGTGATAGATTTTGACATTTGTTAAAAATAATTTTACAAAAAATAAATGGTCCTTGTTCAAGTGTTGAATGATACAGTTCAACTGGGAACAAAGCATATGCGAAGCCCGTAGCTTTTAAAATGGTTTTATAGTCGAGTAAACATTTAGAAAAATCGATACAGTTCCATAGGCATTCGTCGGCATGTTTGATGATGTAGACAGGTATTATGTGCACTCAGTTCCACAATGGTAACGCTCACAACAGTCAAACAATTACGGGCAAGCTAATTTCCAGAATGTTTTTTCTAGCTTATTGTATCGGAAGTGCATTCGACGGGTGATTGGATTGGCTGAATGATGTAAAATATGCATATTATGATTGGGCAGGTGAGGTATGAATGCATCTGATTGGCGGAATCAAACATTGGTTACGTTTTTTAATTAAGCCGAACGCCATAGTCCAGAGAAAAGCGCAATTAATGACGAAATCGCAAATAAATAACCTTAATTAAAATTTCAATGAATTCGGAAATGAACGTTATTTGAAACCAACTTTTTTTATTCGTAATTTTACCATGGTGATCTTCCCGATACGAATTGATTAGTTTTGTACACAAATTTGGGAATTCCAAAAATAAATACAAACTTTTAGTAACAATTGTTTTATACGTTGCGAAGAGTAATTTGCGTAAGGCCAAACAATATAATAAACATAAAAATAACTAAACTGGCTGCGCACATATATTACATGAATATAAGAAAAGCATGTTTAGTACTAAATTCGCAGTATTTAATCACGTAAAATATTATTGCAATATTGTTTACATGAAGATTGTATCAATTATTAACCACGTATAAACCGATGAAGTTACTTCACAGTGACATGCATTGACACTCTGCTGATCATCCTTTTTTACTTCCTTTAATATTTCGCGTGAAGTAACAAATTTGCTGTTTGTTTTTAGCTAATTATTGTAGATATAATCGAGCAGGCAACTTCCGGACTAAAAGTCAAATACGCGGACCATAAAAAAAAACACATGGATAAACCATATTCAATCTGTCAACAATACCAAAAACTCTGCTTTACGAAGTTGCCTCGCTCTTCCATTCGCTAAATTTATTATTCATAATTTTCCGTACGGCGGGTAAATAATAAAAAAAAAATCGTGGCTCATATTCTCGCTTCTGAATTCAAATCCCTAAACTCGAGTCATTTATTTATTAAAAATTGCAGGGGTGGTGAAAAGCGGGGGGGTGGTGAGGTGGGTGGTGAAGTGGGTGGTTGCGGAGTGGTAGCTAAAAGCCACGTGCATATTTGATGAACATCCGCCGAGGATTATGGCGGAGAGAAACCGTGATGCAGCGGGCCGGCTACCGCGACCGGAGATGGATGTGGCTGTTGGCCCAGTGCGGGTTGGCTCGAAGCTAGAAGCGTATCCCACACTAGCTGTACTGTTCCGTGGTCCGTGGCCCATGGACGGTACACTGAGGTGGCCGTGGTGTGGTGTGGTATTCCCCTGCCACCGCGTGAGCTGTGCGGTTAAACCTCTTGTTTGCTGATGATTTTACATTTACTGAGGACGCCGAATGTATTAACCCTTTAATAATGACAGGACCGTCAATAATAATCAACAACGTTGTTGACAACAATAAAACATTAATTTCAAATGTCCAATGCGAAATACACGACCAAACCAACTATTCCATATCCCATACAACTACCTACACACAACATTAATTTCCCAGAAGGACGTGCACAAAATACAATAATATATTTTCAGACGCTGATAACATGTTCCGTTTGTTCTCATGTCAATTTACTAAATGTATTTAGAAAAAATTAAAACAATTTTTTTATTACGAAGCTTTATGTTGTTTTTCTTTTTCTAATCATGTTTATCTGTGAACAATCCTATGCCGTGAAAATTAAAATATTACTTTTAGATAGATACATAGTTTAATTATGTTTTAAGTATGTTTACCTAACAAACAAAAAAAATGTATATTTAAGTTATTAGGTATAATATGTACTTCATCCGAGGTTCAACACACTTTTAAAATTGAATGGATACCCCTCCATTATAACTTTACATAACACGAGTTGATGGTTCACAAACAAAGGGGAAAAAAATTATCTAATACCATCCAGCTGTAATTTCATTTGAAACAGATCAGGAACTTGCAATTAAATGTACGTACTGGCTAATCACTTATTAATAATTATTTCCTTCACAGATATTGGTATCGAGTAGATACTTGATAAAAATCTATTGATTGAGTTTCCCGCGCTTCCGGATTAAGGGCGGGAATTGGAAGCTGTTAGCTAATCGTTGCCGATTATTTTTCCGGCTTTTCCGGAACTCTCAGGATCGGAGGCTGTACTTCAAAACACTTGATACCTAGTACCAATCCAATGACGGTTACATCCCATAAAGGTGAAAATTCAATTATTATAAATACCAATTTAATCTCCGACGATAATAATAAATAATAAATCGAAGAAACAGAAAGTTTACTCCCGAAAACACCGGAAACCCAAAAAAAACCCACAATTTAAAACAAAAGTTTTTGAAAAATGATTTTCTTTAATTGATTACTTAATTTTACACCTCTAAATGTCTTGAAAACTGTGCTATAATTACATCTTAAAATTCAATTTGCAACCATAAAACTTTATTCGCCGAAATCTTCAATCATAAATACATACATTTATAGATTCATGGAAAACAGGCTTTTTAATTGGGACGGATTTTTTTTTATAAAAAATTTTCAAATTAAAAAGTGAGATACAATAGTACGTTATTATTATTGCCAAACGATACATTTTACATCAGTACTAAATTATATTACGCTACAGGATTTGTATCTGAACTCAACATGTAACAAGTTTGCTTTTCTGACTGATAAAATTATTTTCCTGGTAGCAATCTGAAAAGGTTTACCTGAATCTATAATGCCTAAATCTTTCTTCGGGGAAATTATCGAAGCTATTAACACTGGCCCAATATTAAAATCATGAAAGAATATTTCAAGCAGTAAATATTTTATACCTAGATTGTTATCGCAAAAATGAAGAAGTCTTCGTAAATATCTGATGGCACCGTGGAACGGCACTGAATAATTAAAAACCATTAAACCGTATTTCGATACACAAGGCAGAGTTGGAATTATCACCAAAAACGCCTGGGGTTGTTATTTTAATTTGGCAAATCGAAAACCGAGAAGAGCGTTTCCCTATTTCTAAAAAGTATTATTATTGAATTATAATTTAGCGATTTTCCAACAGCTGAGAGGCTCCTCACTCGTCTCTATCTGTGAAGGGGGTGGAGGAAATTGTAAGCTCATTACCCCTAAGCGAAATCCTTATAAGGGTCGGTCGTTTTCTTAGATGCTTTTACTAAATACGCCTCCTAATAGGATAAGGTTCAGCGGAGAGTAGATCAACTTATAAACTTGAATGATTGATGCGTAAGCCAACAATCATTTATAATGAATGAACCTAAGTGAGTATCTATCTATATCCTGCATCCCTTTAAAAGCTTCAGCCAAAAATCACGTATCTAAACAATAACCTGCGTTCAAATTTACGCTAATCACAAGGGAAAAAAGTTCATTGCCACGTCCGGGATTTGAACTTTGGAAACTTTCGCTAACCTATTTTCGCTAAACTAATTAAAGTATAGAGCTATCGAGGCAATCTGCAAAGTAAAATCTCAAATTTAATCTTTCGAGATAAATAAATTAGTACACATTTTCTAAAACAGTTTAGTAAACACAGCAAAATTAAATAAGACGTAAATTAACCGAACAATTGCAATATCTTGCATTTATGCTAGCCGACCAATATAGAGGAGGGATATCGAAACGAAAGAGGTAAAATTTACCACCAGTATGGGTTTAATTTATTAATTTTATTTTTATTTTTATTTTTAACTTAATAAGTTAAAACTCAAATTATAATATTTTAAGTAATGAAGATAATATTAGCGAAAGTAAATCGAAAATCCGAAACAGAAAAATCAGAAAAAGATACGGATACATCTGGGACTCGAACCCAGGAACTCTGGCAATCCGGGCCAACGCGCGTTGGCGCAGGGATAGCGCTTCATAACGACTTTATAGCGATAATTTTCGATTGCCTTTCGCTAATATTATCTTCATTAATTTAAATATTATAATTTGAGGTTTAACCCATTAAGCTAAAAATAAAAATAAAATTAATAAATTAAACCCACACTGGTGGTAAATTTTACCTCTTTCGTTTCGATATCCCTCCTCTATATTGGTCGGCTACCATCAATGCAAGATATTGCAATTGTTCGGCTAATTTACGCGCTATCCCTGCGCCAACGCGCGTTGGCGCAGGGATAGCGCGTTGGCCCAGATTGCCAGAGGTCCTGGGTTCGAGTCCCAGATGTATCCGTATTTATTTTGATGTTTTTACTTATTTCATCAAACTAAGGATATGTAGTAGTTTTTTTTCTAAAATTTGTCAACCGTCAATATCATAAACTTTGAGTTCTCTAGGTTGTGTGGACTAATAAGCCGCCGGCGATGGGATTTTGGTCAAATACAATATCGTACCGAGATACTATTCGCAGAAGAAAAGCACGAAATATTAACAGACGATTTTAATCACACAATGTCTCGGAAAATCATTTGTGAACATCTAACGATGCTCCAAAACCTATGTAATTTTGTTATAATCAAACATGGTTGTAATTAACATAACTTTTTGTTAGTCTGCCTCAGACTCGTTGCCAGAAGGCGGTATCGGGTAGTAAGTACAAATACCAGGTAGCTAGAACTCACAGCCAACGGACAAGACGCGTCATTATTATTTGGCTGGTGGTATGATACCGAGTACGAGTACCCAACAAACATCAAACGCAGCAAAGCGGTGGGAAGCACTTTGCTAAAGGTTACTTTCATCTTACGTGTAAATGATTGGACGAGTTAAAGTTTTAAGGCCATTATTTCACGCAGTGAGCTTAGTGCTGTCTACTCAGCCGATGCGAGAAGTAACTTTTGGCCATCTGCGGGGGAAGGGGAGGGGGAGGATTTCAATCCTCCCCCGGACTCCGGAAGAGGTGGGCAGATTTCCTGGTAAAACTAAATATATTATGTATTATTTTGGTGGTTCTCGGAATCTATCCAACTTATCGAAAATTTAAAAAAAACGAAGGATTTAGTGAATATGAATTTCTGAAATTCTGATTTAGAGCCGTCATATTTCTGATATTATAATATGCACGTTACCTCTGTGTAAGCAATGAACCAAACATATTTTTATATATTGTTCTGCGTCTATTAGTTTGTATTTGGTAACAAAAATGTGGTGTGAGGAGAATACTTTAATGGACATATTTCCATGGATATAAATAATTGACATTGACAAACATTGTTGCAATAGAAAAAAGGTTATGTCAATTGACCATCAATTAACAGATATAGAAAAATAGCGTCTGGGAGGTAAGGAAAGGACGCCAGGGCAGACCCAAGCAGACACAATCATGCAGACTAGGAAAACCCTGACAGACCTAGGAACCCCCAGGCAGGCCATAGCCCAAGAAACCAGCAGAGGAACAAAGCCAAAGCGAGAGAAAAACAAACCAAGACAAGAAGCGAGGTATCGGTTTAAATTGATAAACGAAGTTAATTAATTATTCCACCGCTCACCTTTCTATCGAGATAGATTCTCAATCCGAGATATAAAGCGGAGTCTGTCTCCGAGCGGTTTTTATTAATTAATAATATCAGCTAACTCAGGATGTCTCTACGCTTTATCGGGAAACTTACTCTAAATAAATGGAGGTGAGTCTAATTTAGCGGGTAATACCAAAAGAAGCTATTTCATCGATGGTTCAGCACCGTGGTTTTCCAGGCGGAAAATTTAAATGAATACTTGAGGTGAAGTAATTCGGCGATTTTTTCACATCAATTTATCAAATCACTTATGGAAAGGCAAGAGTAACAATTTTGGCGGGAACGAATAACTTTTTTAAACAATAAATACTTGGCTTCACTTTTAGTCCAGTCCAGTCCAGGCAGTTTGTTGAAACAAATTTTGGTGTAGTTCTGATTTTTACCCCATTTATATGGTTTGGGGTGTTGATTACGAACCAAGTTTTTCAAACAAAAAAATGGTTAGAATTTAAGTTTTAGCCAAAAATTGTGTAAAAATGGTATTTTTCCCTGATTTTTTATATAACTCCAAAACTATTAGCTTTGGAAAACAGATAACAATAAATACGTTGCTTCATTTTTAGTCCAGTCATCAGTGGTAGTTGTGATTTTTACCTCTATATATGATTTAGGGCGTTGATTACGAATCGAGTTTTGCAAACAAATAAAATGCTTGGAATTTGAGTTTTATATTAGAATTTCAAATATTTTTTCGACACGCATACCGTTTAGGAGCAACTGCTGGATAAAGTTTGATAAATGTTTGACTAAGCGCCTCCGCCCACTTAGGCAACTGAAAACCAACTAAAACCGGCTGTTTTCTCTGTCTTGATTGGTCAAAAAGCTTGTTTAACCATAGATGAAGAACAATCAGCTGACAGCTCGCAACCTAGCAACGGCCGCCCAGGGTAATCAGCCGTGACAGTCGCAAGATGGTCGCAAGATGGTCGCAAGATGGTCGCAAGTCACCGCTTGCGTTACCATTGACAACGGGGTTTTGTGTGATTGTGTAGTGTGCGGGCCATCACATTGTCATACAAAGACAGTTGGCAGTTGAGAGTTTTTAGTTGCCTGTGTGGGCGGAGGCGCTTACTTACCTCAGTAAATTTAGAACTAAAATGGCAATTCCTTGGTAGTTTTAGTAAAAATGGAAAGTTTGGGTAGTTTTGAATTTTTGATACGTCCACATTGATGTTAAAACCAAGTTTTCGAACTCGGCAAACCCCCGCGTTACCAGGTAAAAACAGAAAAATTTAGGCCCTTCTTTCAATTTTGTCTAATATTTAAAAAAATTATGTCAGTCGATAAATAAATCGCCCCTTTTTGAAAGTAGAGTAAATTTGCTACAATTTGGGCACAAGATGAGCTACATATATAGGTATGACGATTCCTGAGATACATCTGGATGGTACTGGATTACGTAATTAATGGGAACAGGAGATCAAAGGACGTTGGAGAAGTTGCTGCTTACTCCAGACCGGGGCCTGCGGGTATACACGAGTGCTCAAGGGTGGAGACACGGTAGAGGTACAGGTACGAATAAACCAGAGAACAATTTATTTTTTAAGAAGAGGACCAACTCACATTTAAATATGATTAACCCGAATTCACGTAATTAACGGATTTTTTTTGTCGGCGCTGTGAAGAGTACAAAGGATTATTATCTACTCTAAACATTTTTATAAATCAATTAGATTCTGACAAAAATGATTTAATTTATTCATAGATTTCTCGAGAACAAAGCAGTGGCGGAGTTAACAAAACCACAGGAAATTTTATTCACCGAGAACCCACTCTATACATTAATTTGCCTATTATCCAGAAAAATTTACGTTTTGATTCATATTAAAATCTTTGCTTCTATTTCTCAACGATATTCATGCTCAAATAATATTCATTGGATAACACCCCTTCCATAGGTCGCCCCAAGGGGTTCGCTACACTGTTCGTTTGGTGATTTAGCAGGGGTGCCCGGTTCCATGAAGTGAGGTTTGGCTAAGTTTTGGCGGCAGATGCTTTTGTTCTGTAAAGGAGGGATGGATTCATACGTCCGTCACTCCTGAACACATTAACCCCCAGCTTCCTATCCACCTCCCATACCTTTTACTTTTCCCTCCTTCCTTTCTATAAAAATACCCTTCATACAGCATCCTCAAAGAAGACACAAGACCTGAGGGATTTTTTCCACAGTGCAGCTAATGTAAAAAAATTATTGCAGTAAGTTTGAGTCCTTAGTCATTAAGGTTGTAAATTATTCGTCGTTAGCCACTATCTAAGTACTTTGTTAAATGCGGTAGGATATAAGATAAATTAAGTTTCGATTTAATTATTACTTTGAAGTTTATTTAGGGGAAAATAAGATTTAATTTATTATTTACAAGTTTTTTGCCGGCCTCCGTGGTTGAGGGGTAAGGCCCTCCACTAGCGATCTAGAGCGGGTTTAAATCCCGGCGTGTGCAAGAAATTCTTATTTGATTGATTTGTGTTATTTCATACAATTAAAAATAATATTTGGTATATTTGCGGCACGTTCCAGAGTGGAAGATACCCTCAAGTATTGCCCTGATGTAAGACCACCACTCAAAATTGAAACGTTGCTTTAAGCCGTGTTTGGAGATTAGATCTTAATAACCAGGTAATTCTCCAACTTCCTCTTTCCAACGCTCTTCCCCCCCCCCCCCCCCCTCTACCATCAGCCTCACAACATAACCCAATTGGGGAAGCCATAATCTCACTGGCTCCAGACGGTTGGGAGCAGTTCGGACTCTTG
The DNA here is from genome assembly GCA_951813805.1 of Limnephilus auricula. NCBI lineage: Eukaryota > Metazoa > Arthropoda > Insecta > Trichoptera > Limnephilidae > Limnephilus > Limnephilus auricula. The sequence goes on along the minus strand of OX638388.1, from coordinate 16,134,383 downwards.
TGTAGTATTTATATAGAAAAAACCGTTTGACTAATTGCAAAACTCCCTTAAGATGATTGTTCACAAAAAACGGCGTTAAGCAAAAAAACCTAACAATACCAACTTATATTACATTTATTACTACTTGTGTTAAAACATGTAAACATTATATACGAAATATTAATGGGCGTAAAAGACTGTAAATAAACAAAGAAGTTAAATTGCATTCGGTAGAAGGCTTTTGGCTAGGAGAATAAATTCATTGATGAAGCATTGAAATAAAAATGGTTCCGGGTTTAAGTCGTGGCACTCATTACAAGGATAACCTATTTAAATATTAGCATGTATGCACTATTTCGCTGCTTGTTAGAGGCCCAAACCTCATAACAGTGATTGAGCGTTATATTAAGTTATTTTATATTTATTTCTTTATAATATGCTGACCGGATGGGAGAAGGAATAGATGTATCGTAAAGGAGATTGCGAGGATCCCGCATTTACAATTCCTACTTTATTTTGAAGAACCTTCTTCCATACCCTATTATTTTCCTAATCACTAACTAACCCAACGGAAAATCTCCATAAATCACTTGAATGCACATTGGGACTTGTACCAGTCTACCATAATTTACGATCGGCTGCGTATAGCAGTTTCTTCCTCACGAGATTCTTCACATAAAAACTAGCAAAATAATTTTATTTTTATTTTTCATGTGACACCTCACAAGAACGCCCCTGTTTATACTGTGTAAAAACAAGGGAACTATGTCACCACCCGGTTGGGTAGCGTTGTCAGGCGGGTTAAGGTAGGGGCTGTAGGAAGGGATTTTTTTAACGCGGCTCTTGATTATGGATTGGATTATATAAATGAGGGTAGTCAGATGAATGCAGGTATATATAAGAGCACATTTTTAATGAAATAAAGGGATATTGAGTCAGTTCAATATTTTGGTACGGAGAATAATCAATCTTTCTCATCGGAACCGCTCTGTACAATTGCAAGGGCAGGATCGCAAATTGAATTTTGAATTCTCGGCCGTTGGTTAATGGGCCTTAAAACTCATGAAGCTAACTAACATCAACTGTGTCCATCAAGTTTCACGAACCGGTGCACCGGGGATCAATGCTGCTAGCTCTATAGTGCAGGCTCTATTAAAATACCTGTAGAACAATCATTAAATTTGGCAATCGGTCTGTTGACAACAGATAGTCAGTCGGGCGGACCTCTTTCCTATGACCAGAATCAAGTAGGTTTATCATTTACTTACGGCTATCATGTATTGTGGGGCTCTAGCCCAAAGGTGGCTCCGAAATTCAATTGTTGAGCGTACTTGAGGGTAGCAGATGGTCACTATTAAATAATCTGCTAGGCCTATACAAGACGCCCAGTTTTATATAAGCCAGATTTACTGAGCCCCGATACTTGAGACGTTCTAATATACTTGCTCCAACCATTTCAATAGAGTCTTTATACTATACCGTAATAGGATATTTTCACGAACGAGGGATTCTGTTGAAAATGTATGGAATATTTAAAGATCATTTTTCTGATTTTAATCATCTTACTAAAAATGTTTGTATTTTATGTTTTCATTGAAATTTATTCATTTTAAAAACTATCAAAAACCGACAAAACCAAAACGGCCCGTGGTTGGCAACGGCGCCAAATATGCAAATCAACAAACAATAAAATACTACTGTAAAATTTTTTTCAAAGCCGGCCAACGTTTATGACGTCACACGATAAAAATATCGTTTTGGCGGTATTATAAATATGGGAAACTTAAACTCGCCGAAGAAAATTTATTCGTCAACATAAAAATAAAATAAAAATGCTATAATAAACCTAATTTTTTTAAGCATTAAAAAAACGTAGAATACCCTATTAAAAATAAAATCAAGCTCCAGAACATAAAGGATAAGTTAATTTCAGTTCCAGATTCCAAACTAACAGTTAATTTTCATGTAACTTGTGAACAAAGAAAGATATTCAAATAAAACCAAAATATTTTGGGATGGTTAATTATATAATCGTTCTGGGACTGTCAATAACGATTTATATGAAAAACAGTGAAACTAGCGAATTGAAATATCGATTTATTTAAAATACGGATTAAGTTAATGCAATATGAATTTCTTGATTCTCAATGAATATTAGACTGATTTTCGGAATTATAGCGAAAAAAAAATTGCTTAACCTGTTTATTTTTTTACATTATCTGCACTCAAGGAGGCCACGAGGAAAAAAATACCCCAGGGCCTATATTTGGGGATGCTTTGTGGAGGGTCTAAAGCTCTGTGAATTATTACTAAACTCACTACCATAGTGATTTAATAGTTTTATGCATAGAATAAAGAATATTAGAAGGGCCAATCGCACCTTAATTTTACTGTAAAACTGTGTTTCTTCATCATTATCAAATTCAAATGGGTTGGAACAAAAAAAATGATTATGTGCTTTGTTTCATGTCAATAATAAATATTTTTACAATTTTTTTATGCTTTCATGATGTGTTACATAACATTTATTTAATTGCAAAAAAAAAAGTGTTTATGGGAAATGACATGCCAAGTACGTTTTCTGTATCCGTTTGTAACTCATAATATTCGACAAAGCCAAAGAATTTATAATAAATTACACAGCGCTCTCAAAGGTCATATTTGATTTTTTCACAAAATAATTTAATTTTTGATAATTTTCACAAAAACGGTGCTCTACAAATTATCCATTTATTATTGATACTGTTCGTCCAAGGATGGGTTTTTAACACTATGCATGATCGTAGGTATACAGATATATGTAATTATTAAGAAACATATTAAGAAGAGTCAGTGGCGGTGTGGCTTTGTTTTTTAAACAAATCTACAGTTTTACTCCGACATTGATGCAATTTTGTACACACTTTACCATACAAATTGAAGAAATGTTACTGTCTACATGAGATTTAAAAAAAAAAACCCTTTTCCCCCCCTAAAAGTACAATTTTGTAATCCTTGATGAAATTTTGCCCACTTCAGAATAAGAAGAAAAGTACTGTCGAAAAACTCTCCATAATTTAATTACATGTACAGTTATGACTTTTTAAATTATAACCATCAATAACTTATTATCAATTTTCATTAAACAACGGAAAACGCTTTACAAAACCGCTAACAAAAAGCAGATTTTCTTTACAATGTAAACACAGGGCGATCAGACCTGATAACACGTTTTCAATTATTCAGTTACTCTAGAGTCTAGAGCGATAAGCTTTATGGCGTTTCATCATCGGCTAAATTGAGAATTGTTATTACGGTTTATCGGAGCAGGCTGGGAGGCAGATTTCCCCGGGTACACCTGGATATAGGGTACACATTAATGGTTCCACCATCCCTTAGTTAGGGCCAATTCTCAAATACCTTGTAGCGACCGGCTCGTAAACAAATTATTATTAACAGTGATAACTTTTGTCATAAAAAACTAGATCGTTTATCGATTTTTAAAACGATAGTAAGTAGAACTGATTACACGCAAGTCTAAACAAAATTTTAAAAAAGCTGGTCATAGCATTATATTATGGTCTAATTATCATTTTTTTTTTCAATTTAGCAAAAATGCAAAACTCTAAAACAACAATTTACATGGTTACGTGTATTTCTATAGAAGATATAATTTTGTCTAAAATAAGGAGGCTTTACCAATGTTAACTATTACTTACTATTAATAACTTACAATAATTAATAAATTACCAAAGTTTGGTAATTAAACATAACTTGATTGAATGTCATAATATAGTACCATATTATGAATACGAACCAAATTCATTTTTAGAAAATAATTTCTTTAAAATTTACTATGATAAAACTATACTAACAGACAGACCAATTGGTCATAATAGACCTGATATAGTTTTACATGACAAAATTAAAAAAATAACTTATATTATTGATGTAGCTATTCCAAATTCCTGTAATATTCAAAAATCTGTTTCTGAAAAAATAAGAAAATATACAGATTTAGGAAATGAAATTAAAAGAATTTGGCATTCTCAGACTATAAAAATATTACCTTGTGTTATTTCGGCTACTGGCATTATAGCTAGCTCTCTTATTAAAAATTTAGGCGTATTAGATTTGTCAAAGAATTTGTATATAAAAATGCAAAAATCAGTCATTTTAAATACATGTAGAATTACGAAAGATTTTTTAAATATTTATATTGAGGGATCAGTAGGATTTATCGGTCAAATTAGGAATTCCACAGAGCCGAACCCTCTGATATGAAAATATCTGGAGACGGTGAATTATATTCCCATTTAATAGTTTGGTAGATTAACGTGTTGTTCTTGTATTGTTTTGTATTAATTATACTTATATAATACACTTGCATAACGTGGATTTACTGGGTGATCATTTATATGGAAAAGTGTATGAAAGGGTTTAGTTTTTTCTATGGGAAAAACTAAACCCGTTCCTGTAAATCTGGTGAATAAAAAAAATAATAATAAGACCAAAACTGTATTGAGAGACAATGTAGAGGAGGGTAGAAAAAATAATAATGAAATAAATAACTATATGCTCACTAATTATGAGTATGAAAGTTTAATAAAAAATAAGTGTAGTTTAAAGAAGTAAAAAAAAAATTACGTTAGTGAAAAATCACGGGTTTGTCTGAATTCTTCACAAATCAGTTAAAATAAAAATACTAAAATTTCACTTCACACAAAAGTTCTAATTTTTAAAATGACTCTTATATTCAAGAGAAAATTGAGGTCATTTCACCAGGGCTAACGGACAGACAACCGAAATTAGTATTTATGATTTGGTAAAGATAAATTATTGTTTGTGGTGTTGTATGTATAATGAAGATGTTTCAAAATAATTTTCTGTTTACTTACTTTCCCATAAACCTGTGAATATCTTATACATACATATATTGAGGGTTTCATATCGTGGAAGTTTGCTCCAGTGCGCTCCTGTCTAATGACCAAAACAACATTTCTAGAGTCTTGGCACTAAACATTATAATATAAACACAACGTACGAAAGGTAAAATATACACGGTTTATTTTTATCATTGAATACAATACATGACTCGATTTCCTCACATTGTTTTATTTTTCATGATTACATTCCAGGAGACTTTAGCGAGGGTTGTTATAATTTCCCTGCTGAGTAAGGAAGTATTAACTTTCCTATATTATTACCTTTGGGAACGAAAAACCCTTCCCTCGGATGTTAAATCTTACCTGCCTTTACGTGCCCTCGCCCTCCACTTACAACTGTCTGTTTGGTTCTATGTTTCCTTTCCATTGTCATATCGTGGACCAAATAAAGAACTTACTAACAAAGACTTGGCAAATAAGCTGTTGTCAAGTAGGTACGTATCCATGGAAAATACAAATCATAGCCACCGAGATTATATAGACTCCAATGACTCCTTGACAAAGATACAGTTTAAAACGAAAAAAAGAGAGAAATAAAGTGTTTTCAGTTACAAAAAGGTTTTAAAAATCTAGTAATTAAAAGAATTATGCCCGTACGTTAATTGTATGAAAACTGTTATGGAAGCAATGGTCGGAAAAATCAGTAAAACAGTCGTTATGACAATAATTGTTGTGTAGTCACGCAAGGCACATACAGTAGATAATGCTATCGGCTGCGTGTCTGCAATTACGCCTGCAGAAAGTAAACTTCGTTATAGCATCATGTTATCGGAGAGATTACGATATCAGCGGGTCAGATTGCAGAAATTCACAGATTTTATATTACCTAAATTCTTATCCGGAACTTAAAATACCGACCCTTATTAAAGATCAGCGCGCTTTAATAAATCCTCTTCACATTTTTTACATTAGTTTATCTTCACGTTTAAAAGAAATTATTTTATAAAAGATAGCCCTAGCCCCGCGGTTTGGAATTGGCTTTGCAGCCAATAAGTCTGGGATGGCGCAATGAGTTGAACTTGCCAACTGAGTTGTGGGTTGGTGTTTTAACTTGTCGGCAGCCCTTAGATTGATTTTAATTTGAACGGCGGAGAGAGTCGATTCCTACAAGTTAGTGGAATGTATTTAAAACGTTGACTTCATAATGTTTGAACAAGATAATGATCTGGGAATCAACCCGCGCCTTTCTTACTGTTCAAATAGAGGGAGGAAATTTTCTCAAAAGAAAAATTTCGGTAAAGTTAGGATGCTTGTCGTGTTTTGTGAGGTTATTTTTACCGAGTTATTAAGTGTTCCAGCAAGCGTTTGTTAACAACAGATTGTAAAGGTAATACCACAACACTATAATTTTATATTCTATGTTTACTTCGAAGATTTTTTGCTCTTTTGTACATTTAAGTTAACGTCAAAAGAATTAGCACGTAAAAATCAAGCACTAAACATGCAATATTATTATTAAAAATTATGGTTTTGTTGAAAAACTGAAGAGATCTCATAAATTTAATATAATTAATGGAGGATAAAATATCAACCGTATGCAAATGCAGTGTTTTAAGCCGCGGCATTCCGCATTTCCAGCGTATTTGTAATATATTTTTCTTGAACACTTTCAGTTTTTAAGTTCCTAAAAATAATATGTAATTTTTGAAGATAATATCTGTACATTGTCGAGCCGAAACGGTAATTACGAGTATATGAAATTTACTTGATAGAAAAACATCTGAAGTATATGCTCCGAAAATTAATAAAAACACATTTGGTTCTGTTATTTAACATGATATAGCTATGAAAAATTTCACAGTGTATCTTTTAATGCAACTTATTTTAATTTATTTATTATATATTATATTTTTTGCTATATTTTAAAGAGTCGTGTTTTATTAAATATTTTCGCTAAATTATAATCGTTTTTTAATATTAGCGTTCTCCCTCTTATATTCGTATTTACATTTCTTCCTTTCTTTTTCTTTTTAACGCTTATTACCGAGCCTTAATATAATCTTCTCTGCGTGTAATGTCGTATGTTCTCCAAGCTAAAAAAACTTTCTAATAAAAGTGTGGTTATCCAAAATCACCTATTTGTCAAAAATGTAATCAAGGCAAATACAAATTTTCTATAAATAATTATTAATTTACTAATTATTTATTAATGAAATGATTTTGTTACCTACTTCATCGCTAGTCTGATATGATTTATACTTATCAGCTGGATCGTCTTAAACCATAGTGAACTAACTCACTTTTTGCAGTTTCTGAGTTGGAGCTTGAAATGAGGGCTCCAAAGCATAATCTAGCTCTAATAGAGACAACTAATCAGAGAAATACTATCTTGACCAATCATAGACAGTTTTTCTTTTCGTGGTTCTCTCTGGCAGAGCTAGATTATGATTTGGAGCCCTCATTTCAAGCTCCAACTTAGAAATTATAAAAAGTGAGTTAGTTAACTATGGTTTAAGACGATCAAGTTCTAATGTTGAAAAAGCAAAAGTTCTTTGAACATAATTTTACGCATTACGCAGGAATGCAATTTCAAATCACGCTTGCACCCTTACACCAAGAATCGAAATTAGTATGTTTAATAATTAACAATGTAAGGCATATATCAAAGTATGGAAAGTTACTACCAAGATGAGTAAAATGTGTGTAATTGAAGAACCCCCTTTCAATTTTCTTCCTACTTAAAATTATAAAGTTTACTTATTAATAAATATTAAACACTCTATAAACTGTGAAATTCAAGTAGAAAATAATGGCAAGTCAATGTGTAAAATGCAATTTGGCATACTCAATATAATTTCTTGTAATTAACGAAATATAATGAGAGCGTAGAGAGTTTACGTTGGTAGACGCGTATCGTAAGAGATATGGTGATACTGGGTGTGTTTTGTGTAGTATATTGTTTGATATAAGATATATTATGTGCTCTTCCAAGCGTTCCTTTATATCAAAAGAAAACCCCGCTACATTTTTCAATCATTAAAGTAAATAAAAAGCAAAGCATAACCGGAATAAAAGAGTGAAGTACGTCATGGAAAGTAATTTGGAGAAAACGATAAAACTAATACATTAAATGATAATATGAAATTAATAAGAATGTTTGTAAATCTTACCGCTTTGGCCGTCTGCGCTGACAGTGTGTCAGGGTATTGGATGAGGGCTTGGAAAGAATCTGGAACAAAAACAACAATATTATTAGTTAAATCTGTGTACGGCAAGTTTTCTCAACCGAAAGATATTTTTTCAAAAAGAATTCGCTCAGGAGCGTGAATTTTGCCAAGGAAATTTTTATGCAACAAAGACATAACAATACTGAAATAAATACGTTAGCAAACATTTATGAAAAAATATCTATTTATTTAAACCAACATTTTGCTATATGTTTCATGATTATTGCAGAACGAAAAGAGAACTCAGTGGATGAATGCACATTTTTCACATAAAAAATGTGCACTTCGTGAAATGTGAGACAGCGCGGTCATTCAAACTTTTTTTTAAAATTCATAGTTTAATTTGTAGAACTCAATTTTTTTTCGCTTTACATTCAATAATATTATTAAAAAAATTATAAAAATATTTTATTTAAAAACAAGTTCTGATGTGTATTTATTATCATGCGTGACAGTTGTTTCGCCCCCTGAAGGCATTGTTAAACTGTATTATGAAGTAATGTTTGTAATTATTGTTTTTGTGTTTAGAACTCGATTTAATTTTAAAAAAAAATAGTTTAAATTAAATTTAATAATGTTATTATTAAGTTCTACGAGTGTTTTACATATTTTATTATTGTTGTAGCTGTTTCGGCTTACAAAACCATTTTCAAACTGTGGTGGTTACACATTTAGACGTTGTATTTATACGATTTTGAAGGTGATTAAATAGATTTTTTTATCGGTTACACCGATTTTCTGGGAAAATAATAAATTCTACCCCAGGGGTATTTAATTTACTAAACACTAAAATACTTACAGAACTAAATAATAACATTATTAAATTAAATTTTTAAAAAATTGTTGAACTGCGTTCAGAAGGCGAAACAGCTTTCACGCGTCATAGCAGAACTTGTTTAAAAATAAACTGTTTTTATACATTTAATAATAACAGATTAAAAAAAACTATTAATATTATTAATTGCTTCCGATGCCTTCAAAGCCACGGTGACTATAAAGAATCAAATCCAAATTATTTGATATTAAAAATATGGAATGTGTCTTTTTGAAACTGTTAGTATAATATCGGCGGTAAAAATGCCTTATATGGTTCTCATATTAATGTCAAAATAATGTGAAATTTCTCTAAAACAGGGGATTTGTCGATACATTTTGTTGAAAGTGCAGGAAATCACAATAATTATTAACTAGCAGTTAAAAACCCTCTCCGCGTGTTTTTGCTGCTAAGAAAATTTTAATATGATGATCAAATTTGTAAATGAATTTATAAAATTTAATAAATGTGTAAAAGAAATAATTTTTCTGGAGTTTGTTTTGTTCATAGAATCAGGATTAAAGTGGTGTGCAAGACATAATTCTTTTCGCGCCTTGAGATAATAATTAATTTTTTTTTTTTCTTTATTCACAATTTTTTTTTTGTATACAGTTATTTACATGTTTTTCGACCACCGCACTAAACACATGCCGGTATTATGGTAGTCGAATATAGTATGTAGTTAACCAATGTTTAACTTTACGTATTACGAAATTGCTCATTTTTGCATTTTTTTTTGAAAAATAAAATAGGTAGGTACTTAATTATGTATTATGTTCACATTACACTAATAAAATGTATGTAATTGTTGATCAATCAAACAAAATTAAAAAATACCATTTGTTAAAATGACTGTACCAGACTGAAGAAGGTATAACTGGTGCGGTCAAAAATAAGCGGAAAATGGTTAAATATATAATAATTATTCACTCGAATGAATAATAATTTGTCAGCAAACGACGAATAAAGACTTAAGAAACCCATTTATTAATAATACTACCCCAGAAAATTTAATATTTGATTCAAACAAATTTACATAAGCTCTTGGTCCTTGATATAACTTGAACAACACATTTAAGAGAAAACTCTCAGTAAAAACCCTACAGGGAATATTAAATGATAATATCACAGAAGTTAAAGTTCTGTTTAAAGCAGCCGAGGGGAAACTCGCAGAATTAACCGCATTTTAGATCTCAATAAAGACAAAATAGCACATTTTTCTTAAATTATGTCCCCTTTTCACAGAAGGTTAATGTCCAATGTAATTTTTTGAAACTTGTAATTCAGAAATAATAAAACCATGTACTGGGAAAGCATATTAGATCAAATAGTATTATTTTATAATGAAACGAAACATGCCATAACCGAAACCTTTGAACAATATATACTAATTTTAAATACTTGCTAGCAGGCAGACATAATAAAAAAATATTTCCCAGAACAGACTTACCTCAAAATTCACTAATAAGAAATCACCATGTACCTATTCATTTAAGGCCATTAACATCCTATGAGTTAAGTAAAATTTTGTTGGATTAATACATTGTTAAATGAATCGTTACTATAGGTATCATAACAATGTTAAATGAAGTGTACTAGACGCAGACTCTTTGAAAGAAACGTGGACATGACATTTCATTATATCCTTTTATAAAATGTATTCGTTATTTACACAAAAATAAAAACATCTCTTTTCTCGGTGAAGTCTTTTAGAGAACTTTCAGAGAATTTAAGTACCTTTATCTCCGAGGAATTATTTAAAAATATACAAATGGGTGGTTTCTACCTTCTTTTTGCAGATGTAATGAAGTTTTGCGTCGAAGCAATTCTACAATAATATTTTATATTATTGTAGAAAGCCATCACTTTGTGGTTTGACATATTTAATAAAAATAAAACACTTTTTTGTTAAAAACCACAGTTTTTATTAATTTATTTTACCGATCGGTTTCGCTTTACTCAAGCATCATCAGGGTACAAACTAATACTGTAAATTAATTAATAAAAATCGTGGTTTTAAACAAAAGTGATCAATTTTATATGTCTGAATGTGTAAGTACTTACAATATATACCTATCCACTGGAGCGACAGAGCAATGTAAAACCTTTTTCTCGGATTGCAAATGGGAATTTTCCCGCCCACAATAAAAAAATCATACCTCCGAATTTGAATATGGAGACATACAAACTGATAGTTCACAATAAAAATATATAAAATTGTTTTAGACCACTTAAAATTTTAATTAAACTCTACATTTTTTTGTATATATCTGTCAATATTTTGTATCACAGGTTAGTTTTAATATTCTCCGGACGAAGGAAGGGTTCTTCCGAAAGCGGTAGAGTATAATTAAAATTTAAAGTGGTCTAAAACAAATTTATATATTTTTATTGTAAATTATGGCCAGCCACAAAGTTAATGCTTATTACGAATATGTGAATGTAGTTTTATAAAGGCAATGAATTCACCTATCTTTTGTCTATTACCACATATTAAATCATTAACTTTAAAAAAATTTAAAGAATCTTGAGAATATTTGCATATTTTGGCAACAAAGCAATCCGTGGTTTTGGAAATAGTGCAAAAATAGTGGAAATTGTGGCAAAAAGCGCTCGAGTGGGTAAGCAAGATTTTCTGCCATCTGCATATCTAGCTTAAAATGATCATTAACAGATGGCAGTAATCAGTTTTCACCGATGATTGTCGTAATCAAATTTAAGACGAGTTACGGAAAGCCTAAATTAACTTTCATAGTCGAAGCATCAATGGTTTGCAATTGTGTTTGAAATTTGTGAATTGATGCATGACATTTATAATCAAAATTGGATTTATCGAGCAAAATGACAAAATTATTATAATCTAGGTATTGCCAAGTTTGCACTTTGCCAGTCATAACTGACTGAACATAAATATATGTTTATTTCAACAAAGGAAACTGAAACATTCGGCGTAATTATTGTAACTCTTCAAAGCAGAGATTAGGGCGGATCTTTGGCTGGTTATTTAATGACAGGAAACAGCTATAAACAGGAATATTGCTTTGTTGTCTTACCCGCTGCGAGTTCATAGAATTAACTAATGCCAAAAATAAATATTAATGGCATTTGAAATGTGTGCAATGTGAAATTGTTAGAAATCCTGTAAACGGATTTTACGTTGCAAGCTGAGAACTCAATGCCTTGAAATTTAGCATGCGTGACCTTAGTTATATACGGAGATTCTGTGCGAAGGGTATTTTATTTGATTGTAAATTCGCGTTAATTTATTGGACGATGTTATTTTTTTTTACTAAGTTGATCCAACGCCACAACTTTGGTTAACACATTAAGTAATTATAATTACATTAAAATAAATGGTTTCAACTTGCAAAACAGTCAGAACCCTAAGAGTATAATGTGATTTAGAAGTTCAAGGAAATCGTTGAATACCACAAAAACGTTAAACTTTGAAAATTATCCGTGGGGTTAAAAAATGTTATATATATCTTAAAAGCCCCAAAAAAGCAAATTAATACAATATATCATAATTAAGTATAGTAAAATTAAGTATCGTATTCCAATGCTTAGCATCGCAATCGTACGCTCGGATTTTTTAAATATTTATCTAATTTAATTAAGAGAACTCAAATTTAATTTAAAATATAACATAAAAACTCACAACCTACTTTATTTTCTCTTGATTAATATGCTTCTACAGTTCATCATGAATTTACCAATTGGTGCAGACATTGCAGGCTTTAAAGTTTCCGGTAGCGCATTAAAAATTATATTACTTAATCCCTTTCTAGAGTAAACTATTTTGCGGTATTCGCTTTGTCCTTTTTTAGTAGCGTGATTTCATTGCACGTCCAAATGTTACGTCTACAAACGTCCTAGTTATGTATAATTTTATTTGAAAAGTATTTTGGCAACAAGATGTTTATTATTTTATGCATCGTGCTCAAGGTCAAAATCTGTTTTAATGTTAGCCAATTTAGTTCCTTTAACACTTTATTTGCTCTTAAAGATCTATTTCGTCTAAATATTATTCTGATTGCCCTATATTGAGAATTTATTTTGTTCTCCGTCGTTAAACAGGAAGAGGATCGTTGAGCAATAGTTTAAATGTGGAGCAATAATGTAGTTGTATATTGTGATTGTATTTTTTCTGGACTTTTTGACAAACAAATTAATGAATACGCGTGACAGCTGTTTCGCCTTCTGAAGGCATTATCAAACTGTGAAAGCTAGGATTAAAATAAAACCGTTAAGGTTTAGGGTTTTCCATTTCCCAAAGTTAAGGAGGCAAACATGTTTTTACATGACAATAAACCAATAAACGGCAGATTTGTGTAAACGGATCTCGTACTTCGATATTTTCTTAGAACTCTACGTAGGTATAAAACAGTCCACATATTTTACCATCGACCAAATCCTGGTATTTATTTCCCGGAAAGGATTTATTTGACCAAAAACAAACGATAACGTCGATGTTAAATTTAGCAAAATGCTTTATTAAATTTCGAATATCTAAAATAATCTTTCTTTATCCAGAAGTAAGCTCGTCTAAAACTTTGATGAAACCAAAAGGTTATCTAAAAGCAGAAAGCCAAATAAATCTATTTTATCAGTCAAATGATTAAATTTTATAATATTTCCAAAGTAGTGGAATCATATTTTTCGCACTTCCCAAGTCCAACCAACTAATAACAAAAAACTAACCGGTGTAAAGTTTTACGATACCAACAACTTTTTGAGATTTTTTTTACTTGACGATTTTTGTTAAATTTATAATATTAAACGGAACGCACACTGATGTGAAGATTTTCTTAGCTACTGAAAAGCCCATGCATGTTTCACGGACTATTGAAACAACGGCACCTCGTAAAACATCTCACCGGAAGCCATCCGCATCCCAAAACAGTGCCCGCAGGTACCTATAGCCGGTCACATGTCTTGGGAACAGTTTTGGCGGAACATTCGGATAAAATAATAAAATAAACCATTGAAGCGATAATCGAAATATTCGTTAAGTTATAAATATAAATCTGTACGTTTCAATATAATTATTTAATTTCTAACAATTTTGGCCAAATAATTATAACTGATTATCTAATTTCGTTAGCAACTGTTCACGTTTCACACCGGGTACAGAGAATTAAGTTAGTTTTATACGATACTTTTTCCAACATATCCCCCATATGGAAACTATGTCGCGACCCATACAGAAAATCTTTGCTTTACATTACCATTATTTTCATATCTACGATTTCATAGTTGCGATAAAGAAGACATAATATTTTGTGAGGGCACTTAATCGTCCAAAGATGAACGAGAAAATATATGGAAGTATCAGTCACAATATAATAAAAATCACTCGAAATTCACAATATCGAAAAGAAATAGGAACATTCAGTAATAAATAGAAGCAGAAATAAAATAATCAGTAATAAACACAGTTAAGTCTACCTAAATCTCTTTAACAATATTTTAAATATATTACGAAATAAATACATAGATAACAATTCAACATACTACGTAAATGAAAGTTTTGTAAAACAACCGTCAAACTGGACGAAAATCGGTGTACATAAAATTGTCATATTATTTTAGACTTTTCATAACGAATTCGAATGGAAAGATAATTTGTATGGAATTTTTACGAAAAAAATATCAAATCGTATTATATTTTTTTTATTTACGCACCAGACTTTTAGGGTTTAGTTTTCCCCATAGAAAAAACTAAACCCTTTCACACACTTTTCCATAAAAATTATCATCTAGTAAATCCACGCTATGCAAGTGTATTATATAAGTATAATTAATACAAAACAATACAAGAACAACATGTTAACCTACCAGACTATTAAATGGGAAAATAATTCACCGACTCCAGATGTTTTCATATCAGAGGGTCAATATAAATATTTAAAAAATCTTTCGTGATCCTACATGTATTTAAAATGATTGATTTTTGCATTTTTATATACAAATTAATGAGAGAGCTAGGTATAATGCCAGTAGCCGAAATAACAAATGGTAATATTTTTATAGTCTGAGAATGCCAAATTCTTTTAATTTCATTTCCTAAATCTGTATACTTTCTTATTTTTTCAGAAACAGATTTTTGAATATTACAGGAATTTGGAATAGCTACATCAATTATATAAGTTATTTTTTTAATTTTGTCATGTAAAACTATATCGGGTCTCTTATGACTAATTGGTCTGTCTGTTAGTATAGTTTTATCATAGTATTTTTTAAAGAAATTATTTTTAAAACCTGATTGTGCCTAAATGTATACTCGGACGGCGCTAATATAGAATAAAATATTATTATTATTACCCTTACCTTTAAAACAGTCTGCACTCACAGTGCCTGCCAGAGCTTATGATTTCGAATTTTGAATAATATCTAAAATAACTAAATAAAATATCTACGGACATTCACTGTGCAATTCATCTCTCTGGTTTGCTCAGATGTATTATTTTAACGAAACAAACAAGACGTTCATGCTCAATGCGGTACTCCGTACGCTGTACACATTACGTATATCTCAAATCGCGGTAGACCGTCTACAATTCTGAGAACTATATCATTCCTTTGCAGGGAACATTACCCTCGAGCCGAGAGCTAACCTAACCTAACCGGCAGCTAACCGAGTAAGCCGAGGCCGGTTTAACTACTGGCTGCAAAAAACGAATGGATTCATATAACTTACAGAATTGCTTTTTAGTATTAAGATGATAGACTTCGCTTTTCGGCCCATACAAAAAGGACGCCCGGGAAAAACACTTTTCTACATCGAAAATTGCACAAAATGAATATATTTTTTTATAATGCCTTCTAGAGGGTGAAAACTATGTCGGTATGTTTTCGAATTTTCGATGCGTTCCGTGTTAACGCAAACATTCACTGTCAAACATGTACGATTTATCAAAAAATATTATTTAAGGAAAAAGTGCTGCTAACTCAACTCTCATAAAGAATTATAAAATTATAAAAAGCTACCGACGTAGCTTCTTTTTTCTAAAAAATATATATTTTTTAAAATTTCAATTTCGTGAAAGTTTTGGTGTAGAAAAGTGTATTCTCCATAAACCCCTTTTCGAGCGATTTCTGTAGGTAAATTTGAGCGTTGTCTCATTCGCACATTTCGCATTCGCATGTATTGTAAGTGTGCGTGAGTTTATTGTGAGCGGGACAGAATGACAGACGCGGGTATTCCGCGTGTGGTTCAAAGTCTAGCCTCTTAACTTATTGAAGTACGCCCAGTCGAGTCGGGCGGAGCGCAAGACTTCCCGTAATTTTGTATGACATCCACAGAGTTCGTTCCAGTTAAGAATCTGCATAGTATATTTTAATAACTCGCTAACAAAATAAATAAAAAAAAATCCTAGCCAGACCAATTGTTAGGCGACATAAAACTATAAAAATGCACTTGTTCAGATTTTTAAGACACAATATCTGGGCGGTGAGCCAAGTATCTCACTTTTTGGCCACAGATGTCGTTAAAATTCTTTCCAGAATATTAATTTATTGCAAACTAGCTTATGCCAGTGACTTCGTCCGCGCAGGATTAGTACTTGGTGTAGCCTATTTTCCTTTCCTAGGTCCTTTCTATGTTTATACCAAAATTCTTAACCAATTTATGATAAATATCTATAATTCTTGATTCGATTAAAAGTATCTATTAGGCGAGTACTTAAAATAAATTCAATAATTTTCTAAAATAAAATTTTGATTTAAGAATCATTATTTTGCAAAATGTCATTCTTAAATTTTGACATTTTCTATTAAGCAATAATTATTATTTTTAATGTACGGAAAATAGCTAGCTTTATATATATATATTATAGCCTATATGTTATTTTGATGTATGAACAATATTATTGTAAAGTTCCATTAAAATCCATTCAGAAGTTTTTGCGTGAAAGAGTAACAAACACACATACATCCATACAAACTTTCGCGTTTATAATATTATAGTAAGATAACAAAACAAAAAAGTTTTATATATTTTATTATCGTGTATACGTACCTATTTAATTATTGAGCTCATATCATAAAATGTGTCGTATTTTTTTTTTTAATAGTTAATACCTCTTTTTAATAGTGAATACCCAACTGCTCCCGTCTGGAGCCAGTGAGGCCATGGTATCCGCAATTGGGGTAAGTTATGAGGCTGAAGGTAAGTGGGGAAGGGAAGGAGACGAGGAAGAGGAAGGTGGGGAAGTACCTGGCTATTCAGATCTAGTCACTAAACATGGCTAAAGCCATTTCAAGCAACATTTCAATTCTGAATGGTGGTCTTACACCAGGGCGATACTAAGAGTATCTTCCACTGGGCCGCAAATATATTGTATATTATTTTTAAATAATGAATTGTGAAATAACACAAATCAATTAAATGAAATATATTTGCCCACGCCGGGTTCGAACCCGCGAACTTCAGAGCGGGAGTCAAACGCCCTACCGCTGGACTACGCCAGCCGTCAAAAATCATTGAAAAGCGAAAATACACTGAACGAAATAATTTAATAGCTGAAGAATATATATAACACTTCAAAACATAAAAATCAACATTATAAAAAAACTTTTAACACTGAATATCAAAGAACACGATTTTTGCCTTTAAGTCGTTCATCCACCTGTGTCTTCAAATTATGCCTCTTTCACAATTGATTTTGCCCGAGATGAGAGAGAGTGATTGCTGGAAAATGTTGGTAATTTTTTTATCGCCTTTTTAACGGTTTCCCTAAGATCGTACTTGGCGTAAGTGAAAAGTTGAGATGGTCATAAAAAATACTTCTCCCGACATTTAGTATTTATTGAGATAAGCCCGGCCCGGCCCGGAGCTCGGGGGGCGAGGCGAGTGGTGTGTGGTGTGCGTACTAAGTTAATGCAGATAATCCCGGAGAGAAAATCGATATTTCAAAAGGCAAATATAACGATAAATTATTCGTAAAGGTTTACCTTCTGTTAGCCTCCGAGTGCAAGTTAGTACGGAACAGTTTCGTATTAAACACATTAAGTCATTGTTTGACTTTCTTCAGCATAACAGTTAGGTAGCTCCAGAAAAGTGTAATAATTATAATGAACTTGGAAAGTACAATTTTCCACTCAAGCAGATATTCTGACTGACTAGATGTGTACGACCAAAAAAGGGGTGAACGATGTCGATGTTTAAAGAAACGCGGTCATAAACCTATTTTCATTTAAAACTATTGTTAAGGTAATTCACTAGTTCTCGTAAACGCCCAACGCGTAAACCAATAATCTTTATTTTATTAGAATTACAATAAAAATTTCTCGTGGCCAATCCATTTGAATAGATAATTCCAAGAAATAAGTATATTGCTTTGATGCTTGATATATTCATAAAAATGACCACAAGAGCACTGATTATTTCAGATATAATTTGTAATTGGTATTTTTTGGTTGTATAAATTATAAGGAGTGTAATTAATACATTTGCGCATAATTTGTAAAACTCAAAATAATTTTTAAAAAATGTGAAAAAATTATGCTTTTTACAAATAATTCGCGTAAATCATAATATCCAAATTTAAGAAAATCAAAAACATAATCTATAATTTTCCAGAACATACAACAAATATAATCGATGTATAATGAATGCAACGTAAGAAATTTCCCATTCTCAACAAATCGTTTCCACACATAATCTATCTAATTTTTAATATAATCGACGTGTAATGCAACATAGGAATTTCCCATTCCCAAAATATAATTTCCACACATAATCTGTGTATTTTTCAATATAATAGATGTGTAATGCAACTTAGGATATTTCCCATTCATGATACTTTTGACGAGTCCAATAATTTAAAAAAGGAAGTCGCGTACTACGGTACTAATCTGATACTTTGTGAGAGTCGCAGCTAAAAATGCCTTCTACCGAGGTGAATTGACTAGGAGCCGCAAAAGGTTTAAAGGTAGAGTGAGGGCCGCAGGGGAAGAAAAGTTGGCGAATCGAAAAATGAATATATTTAGTTCCACATATTTCAGGATTTGGATTCAGCCAGCTCCTCTCGTCTGATGAGGATAAATGCCGTGAAATTGAGTTTCACGGGATGTCTTATACTCCCCCCCTTACTTGTTCACCCCCGAGTCTGACGCTGGGACGCTGTGTTGTTCTTCGCCTGGGATTTGGAGGATACAATTATTTGTATTGGTACAAAGATTCAATTTGAAAGACAAATAGAAAGTGAAAAATAAATTAACGTATACTTATTTTAAAAAGATTCAATCCGGATACAATGAAAAATAATGATGTCAAAATATACGGCATTTGTGTAAAGAAGTAAGGAGGGAAATTACAAAATCTAATCATGGAAATTTTAAAATCTAACTTAAAAATGTTATACCTCACAAGAGTATTTTGTACAGAATAAAGACATGAGAACTATACCGTCACCCTGTTGGGTAGCTTTGTGAGGCAAGTCAAGGTAGGGGCAGCAAAAAGGGATTTATTAATGCGAGCCTTGACGAGGCAAAATATATTATGAAGGAGGAAAAATAGATGCCTGTATGTATAGAGGGTGTAACAGAACGTATCAGCAATTCCCGAGCATACTTGGAATAAAAAATGTAGATGTCATTTTGCTGTTCGAGTAGTTAGGTTTGGCCAGCATGGGTCATGTGATGCGTACTGCGTCTCGTTCTAGCCGCACTGTTACAGAGAAGAGAGGGCGCCTATCACGTGATCCCGTCGGCAAGTGTAACAATGTGATCATTGGTGACGTGTGATAGAAATATATTTTTAAAAAAATTGTTGAAAAATTGGACAGCAAAATGCATCTACGTTTTTTATGTAGGAACCGCTGGTTAAAATTCTTCGGGTATGTGCTGCTACATCTTCTAAACGTCTATTTGCTTGGTATTGCACTTTGTGTAGTAAAATTAGAAGTATGAATATGTTGTTTATAGATACCTACCGTGTTATGTTTTGTATGTTTTGTATATTCTAACTGTAACGTGTGTTTTTTTTATAAATCATGTAATTTTTTTTAAACGTGTAGTCACCATCGCAACAGTTCTACATATTTTTTAAGATTTTAGATTGGCCGCAAGCTATGTATCTAAATAGTAAAAAAGAAAGCGGATACGAGAGTAAGGAAGTATATTTTCGCATCTAAATCGAGTACTTGATCAAAATCAAAACAAAACATTTTCAAAGCAATGAATTCGTATTTCAAAGATAATTGAAACATTATTCCAAAGTAATCTTTTAGCTTTCATTCAGAAATTAAAAACAATGGAAAGGATAACTACACAATTTATTGAAACAACCACAGCGATTAAATACAATAATAATTATTTAAGAATCGAATAACGCTCTTTTTAAAATACTTTACATTTATTTTTTTTTAAATTAAGGTTACATTTTAGGTTGAATTTGTAATTTAAATTCAACTTGTTCTATTAAAAAAAACTTAATATATATTTTTGGAACAACAAGGTTCCATTTGCAAATTTTACGGGCAACAGAGTTTTTTTCTACGATTTTTTCTCTTTAAATATGTTCAACTTTTATGTACAAGGTTCGCAGATAATTATAATTATTCGCTTAATTAAGCAACGTTTTTAAAAAATATTTTGTATTTATTTTTAGAATACCAAGGTTCCATTTGAAATTTAAGATCAACTTAGTTCTATTTAAAAAAAAGTTATACATATTTTTAGAACAACAAGATTCCATTTGCAAAATTTTGCGGGCAACTTCGTTCCATCTGCCATGGCTAAAATATTTTTGTAGCAACACGGTTCTAATGCACTTCAACTTAATCGCTTGGAGCAATAAGGTTCCATCTGCTAATTGTATGAAACTGAGAATATAAAGGAAAAAGACATTTATGAAAAGGATAATGAAATATTTATTTTCTTTATGTTTAAGCATATTCTGAGCTAAAACACGACATTTAGCCAGAAAACTCATTAAAATTATCAGTGTGTGGCTGATTTTTATAGCAACAAGACTTTATATGTTTTTTGTTTAGTTATTTGGCCACTTATTTTTTATTCTTAACATTTTTAAACGTAAAGATAAATAAATTAAAAGTTCTGCATTTCACTTTTTATTAACTTCAAGAGTTGATATTTTATCCCGGATTCAAATTTTGAACCTCAATTTCCCAGTTTCACACCATTGGCAAATATAATCTATCACAATACGGACATGTGTTTAGTGTGGTAGTCGAAAAGCATGTAAAAAAACTGTATAGAAAATATGATACAAATAAAAAAAAGAAGAAAAAAAATCTTGTAGTGCCAAGGGCAGGAAGTGTGGAAAAGTATTTTATTACACGAAAAGAGTTTATTCACGTTACCAATAATTGACATTGTACAGGAAAGTGGAACATTTATTTAGCGACGAGAATCCATACTTTAAACGAGGTTAAGGATAAGAAAGCAGATTAAGGAAAGCCGCCAAATCACGCCGATCCCATTTTATTTAAGCAAATTCCAATCGAGAAGCCGCCCCGATTTATCTCACGGAGAATGCAATCCCTCGCAAATCCCAAGGGAGGGAACTTAAACGGCGGAGACAATACATTATCGCTCGCGCCTCAGAAGCCAGAATCTTCAAATTACTCTCCAAATATAACAATATAATCATGTATTATATCATTGGGATCGCCTTTACAAATTATACGAAACAATATACTTTAATATTCTAGCCAATTTGCCGTTTGACTTAAAATGCTTTTGGTCCAGCATATTATATGACGAGTATATTACATATTACGAATGCGAAAATGAGCCATTACAAAGTCGAGGAATTACGAGAAATATTTACAAACAATCATTTCACGAGTGTGAACCAATGTGTAAGAAGGATTGTTGGTTTACACTTATCTAAGTGTGGTTGTAAAATTACTAAAATATACATATAAATTCTAGTAGTCCAGAAAAATCCCTACACAAATTTAACAGTCCTCGCTACATAAAAAGTGTATAACAAACCGAAATTAGTCGTATCATTGTGTTCAAGTAGTAAAGGTTGTTTTTTTAGAGGTATAAAAATTCGAAATGAAAAAAAAAAACATATTAAAATAATGTTAATGTCTATGATATTGGCTTTACTTAATAGATAATTTAATGCCATTATTGTTCTAATATGATTTCGGGCATATGAGCGCCACTGATAGCTTGAATGAAGCGCAATCGTTAAGTCCAATTTTCGACAACAAAATAAATTTGCAAGCGCTGTTCTGATGTCAGTCTATTCATAATGAAATGGCAAAACGTACCGACTACAAATCAACTGTCAACTGTCAAATTGATAGTCTGTAGAAACAATGTTGTCATTTTAAAAACCAAACCTCTAAAAAAAACACCTTTTATTTAGGGAAGTATTCTACATTTAAATGAATCTATCTGTTTTTTGGACCGAAAAAGACTTGATATGCAAAAAAGCGGTATTAACCTTGAATGGGAGAACATTTGCCGAAACTGTCTCCTGTGAAAATAATCCTGAGTGAAAAGTTTTATGAAAACTCGTCTAAAATGTAAACACGAAATGTTCGTTGAGGGAGATCCTTGCCACTTGGAGCGATCTGCATTACAGAACTAAAACGTTATTACATTTCCGCCGGAGTGCAGTTATTCAACACGCTTTTTTCAGTTGGCAGCGAGTCGTTACTCAAACGGGATGTTTTGCCGTTTATCCGGTTGGGTGGCCACAGCCCACAGCCCCCAGAAGTAATCCTTCCATCCTCGTCCTCGTGCTCCATCTTCTACCTTCCACCTTTCCTCCTTCCCTCTTCCCCCCTCCTTCGTCCTGCTCCCGAAGCGGGCCTTCACCCTTCGAAGCACAAAGTGAAATAAAAAATGCATTAAATAAATTATGCGCCGTTTCGGCGAAGTCGGTCGTTCATTACTCCTTCGGGATCTGCGGCAGTGTCTAGTGTACATTTGAATATTCAAAATGTTTGTATCTCTTAAGCTGGGATTAATATTCTTCGCATTAATCCCTCAGAAGGAAGTTCGGCTGCGGGCACTCTAGCTCTAGCTCTAGAGCTGCCAACTTCGGTAAGTAAAGATGCCTTCAATGGAGAGACGTGTTCTTCCTCTTCTGCACTACTTGTCCATGCTCCCAGCTCACCTCATCACTCGCGCCTCTCTCTATGCTCGACGCGACTGAAGAATTCTCGATGAACTACTAACTCAGGACATAGGAAATCTTCTCCAACTAATTTTACTTCTTATATTCTGAAAAATATTATTAAATATTTCCCAGTAGCATTATTATCAAACCTATGTAGGAATTTTATCCCTTTGTAACCAAGACTAAAAAATAATGTTTTGATGGTGTTGACTATTAGGCCTATCACGAGGGAAAGTTTATATTATGGAAACGTCGTATAGGAAGATGCCGCGTCTGAAAACTTCCATAACGATAACCAACCTCCAATAAAAGAGACAAGAATAAGGTTATTTATTCTTGCGTTTAATGTAGGTATATCATACATTTTTCATTTCATTGCCATTGTAGATTGGGCTCAACGATGTCCTGTTTTAACTAAACTATCTTGCATTTCGTCGATCTTCAAATTTTTACGTTTCGTTTCCATTTCAAGATGCTAACCATTTTAATGATTCGGTAAAGATTATTTTTTCAAAAGTGAAATCGTTGTATATATTTGGACTTACTTATTCGCATTTTTTCAATATTATGATACCTATCTGCCTTAGATTTTTCTTTGGAAAACTGTGTTATTACTTATTTTTAAATTATTATTTATTTATTTATAATTAAGTAACTAGGTAATTATGTCCTACTTACCAATTTTACGATTACAGAGGAAATTTTGGATTTGATCTATTATAAGAGAGAATGAGAAGCATATTTTTTGGACGTAAAATTACTAGCTTAAAATTGTTTCCTTTTTTCAAAGGCGTAAAATTTAAAAAATAAAATCGATGCATAAACAAAAAGTGCAAAAAATCTCACCCTAATGAAATTCGATAGAAAATCAAAATTCCCTCAAATCACAGCTCCACACAAGCAATAGGAAAAGTTGCCCATCTCCATCACCTGTCTGAGCCCCTTGTCTCGGGATTTCTTTAGCTTTTATTAAAAATAAATAATAACTGATACCGCTCATATCAATAATAACTGATTCCACAATGTATTTTTTCGGCAAAATTATTTTTATGTTCAAAAACCTTTAATAATAACTTTTCCAAATTCGCTGTTCGGCATTTCAACGAAATATATAAAGGCCAACAAATAAATGGGCATTTGCTTAAATACATGAACACAGTTTGAGTTAGTAATTCAAACTTAAATAATAGAAGATGAAGTAAATGATCAAACGGTGATACCTTTCATAGTTTTGCGCCTAATAAATTTCGCACGGGCAACAAATAACGGCCTTTGAAAACATTAATATGTATGATATGTTCATGGGGTTTGTACGCGCCCAATAATATAAATTATAATGATTTAGTGTAAATACCGTCTCTTCAGTTACAGACAGGATGGTATATAAAATGCACATCTGAAATATTAATGGGGTTACCTTTCGGGGCACACGCAAGCGGTTGGAGGTATCACCATTCAATTAAAATGTATCAAACCGTTAATGGGTATTTGGGCATAAATTGAACCCTTTGGGAGGGGCGAAGGGGGGGGGGGGGGCGGATACTTCACACATACTAAGTTCTAGGTTCCCAGCAGCTGGAGGAATTAAGGAACATCTCCCACCCCTTCTGCCTTCTGCCCCCGCCTCCTCGCACGAACACAGAGGGGTAGGCAAACTTTCTCTTATAGGACACGTTGAGTGGAAAACTAATGCTTTTATTGAAAACTTTAATATGCTTCTACTTTTGAGAACACTCATCGTCTGCACAGAAGATGCAAAGTGGACCGCGTGGATGATATAGACGAAAGGAGAATAAGATCGACTAGGTAGGGCATTTCCAAGGACCTTGTCAGAACCAAATAAAAATCGATTTATTTTAAATAATCCAAAAGCTAACTTTTCAAGTTATTGTAAAACATCGAATTACTTTTAAGATTGGTTATAAAGAATGCGAGTTGCTTAGATCGAATATATAAAAAAAGTTAGGAACTTAAAAGCGACACATTTATGTCGCATTTCAACGGATAACAACCACACCAGTTAAATATATCAGTTTTGTTGAAAACATCTTATAACAAAGAAGTTAGCTTAAAAGATGGACATTTTTCAAAATGAATGATGGAAAAATCTAAAACAAGAGAGAAGGTATCTAAAATAAGAACAACATAAAACCGTTTCACGTTGCATGGGGTTTAGTTGCCGGGAAAGCGTGTATGTAACCAAATAATCCAACTCTATTTGAAAGTGTTGTGCGGTTAAGTGGATTTTCCGGCGCCGGATTGAGCACCGCTGGTTCAGAGCTTTTCGTGTCGGAAGTAAATTTAACCCGATACGTTTATAATACATGTTTATGGAGTACCCCTCTACCTGCCAAACTTCGGTTCGCGGTGCTGCGAGATACATCTTTAGGGTGAAACTTAGCCGGGAGGGGGCGGGGGTGATCCACCCACTGGCACCGAGGGGAGGCATGATGAGACTTCATCTAGCGAGTAAATAAGGCGGCGGACATTACACCGGAGTGTGAGACAGGTCTTTTTATTTGTCCTTCGTGCGAGGAAACTGATAATTCATTGAATGCTGTATGTAATTGGTAACATTATGAGAAGCGGGGATATTAAGGGGATTTCATTACCTCGTTCGTCGTAATGACATCCCCCTCAGAGGCAAACAGAAAATCTGTTGAATCCAGTCCCATTTTTATATCGCAGACCATATATAATCTTAATTTCTATTACGTAGTTTTATTTCCATTACCATTTATCGTAAAGGCAAAACTACCCACCTTATCCAAACTAACCTGGGAAATCAAACTATAACCTTCTTGAAAAAAATAAGTAAAAAAAAAAACAAAAGTTGAGAAGTTTCTAACAATCAATTTAGATCGTGAATCTACATTAACAGAAGGCAGATATATTATCGTAGAACATACAACGAAAATAATATTCATCAATATAAATGAAATATTTCACTAACCAGATTGATGTAGAATTGGGCCAGAATGATAGATGAGGCCAAACTAGGAAGGCTTATTTTAGGCTGCAGAAAACAATTTACGAATGTTTCGTTCTCATTCCTTGGTTAGTTATATAATAAGATTTTAATTAATGAAGATAATATTAGCGAAAGTCAATCGAAAATCCGAAACAGAAAAAGATACGGATACATCTGGGACTCGAACCCAGGACCTCTGGCAATCCGGGCCAACGCGCTATCCACTGCGCCAACGTATCCCTATCCGATTCGGTCATTTTTAACTGTATCATACTTCGACTGAGGACCACCAACATTATTTTCATTTTTCTTATCGCATATTTTTATTGGCTGCTACATTTATGTATGATTGCAAGATTCAACTCGAACTAAATGCCCTCTAGGTAGTGCCAGGATAAATTTTATCACGTTTTATTAATATGCGACATCTTTTGACTTTATCTGCAAGTCTAGGATGAAATATAGTCTACGAAATATTTGAGGTTTAACTCTTTAAGTTAAAAAGTTAAAAATAAAAATATATAATAGGAATTCACCAAATGAAGCATTAAAAATATAGAATGAACAGATGATATATGTTAAGTCTTAATGTCTTTAAGCCCAGTGGGTACAAAGCACAATAATGCACAGTTACATGCAGTTCTACTTCTCGCTAACGTGCGAAGTACCAAGGATAGTTCGCACTAAGCTTTATCGCTTGTTGTCTGTCTTCCTGAAAGTTTGCGGCGGTAAAGTAGTCTGAAGACTTTGTCGGGAAGATGGTGGTGGGTGGTAAGTGCGGTTGGATTGTGTCTTGTGTCATTAGCCAAATAGATCCTAAGCCTTCAGTTGAGGAATCCTTCAACGCATACACTGTACACTGTGCACACACGAGAAGCGCTTGTGCTTGTTCAACAAACTTAAAGTTGAATAAATGTCGCTGTCGGAAGCGCGGTTTCGAAACTTCCATTGAGTTCGATACCTGCAGGTTCTATTTATGAAAGTGCAAAAAATTTAGAAATATTTAAACCTTAAAATTAATAGTTTATTATAATTAAAAAATAAATTAACTCCATAACCACAGGAGCGACAGAGCAATTTTTTTTTTCTCGGATTGCTAGACATTTTTTGGTGATCATTTTGAAAATTTTCCGCCCAAATTTAAAAAAAATCACACCTCCGATTTTAAATACGGAGACATAAAACTGAATAAAAAGCTTTATATACAATGAATTCACCTATATTTAAATAATCTTCCCATATTTTTAAGATTTATAAAAAAAAATATTAAAAAATCATAAAAATTTTAAAAGGATATATTCTCTGGGTTTTTTTAGTTATAAACTGCCATGGTAACTTCAATTTTGCGTCAACATTAAATTAAAGTTCTCAAGAGATGAAATGATTCATATGAAGAAATATTCGCCAGAAATTTTGTTCTTGAAAGCATAAATTTTATTGCACTAAAATGGAATTTTTAACGCACTTACCAAAAATAACTGCAACACGTCAGACATATATTTTCATTACCTTTAATCCACAATAACAATTAACTCGAATTATGCTTTATTTATTGAAAATAATTCATTTGCAAATATAGTCATCTAGAACATTCTATTGCGTTCTAGTAAACAAACAATCCACTATTTTTAACACATTTACTTTAGTTTTAATCATGACATTTAAACACGATAAAAACATTGATAATTCAATTTTTATTACACTGGTACATGTTAGAAATATCGACTAAAACACGTAAAATATTGCATTAAAGGAAACGATTTTGGAAGCCAAGAGTTCGAAATAATATGGACATCCAACTGATCTCAGTAGCATATAAAAAACAAAGAACAGTGACATCTATTGATCAGTACCAGAAATAGGCTTTCAGTTTTCAAATAACGTTAACTGCGGGACGCGGGAACAT
Source organism: Limnephilus auricula (assembly GCA_951813805.1). NCBI lineage: Eukaryota > Metazoa > Arthropoda > Insecta > Trichoptera > Limnephilidae > Limnephilus > Limnephilus auricula. The sequence continues at coordinate 16,106,511 of OX638388.1, read as the reverse complement.
TTGAAAAATATTCAATAAATGTTTTACGAATGGTAGGAAAATCTGGTCCAATTTTAAACCGCTGTCAATCACAGAAAAATAAAAGCGGTCCATATTTTGCCCTGAATTGCTCTACTGGATACAGGACCTGTGATATCTTTGGGGATGTTGTGTGGAGGGTCATTTTAAGGAAAGCAAAGAGTGCATCTGGATCTCGAAGAGACCAATTGTTGTGGTGATTTCCCAAGGGAAAAAAACACAGAGGCCGGCAATTCATGTCACAAAGCTGCTGAACACAGGAATGAGGCGTAGAAATTACCCGTGCTCACGTGGCGAATGTCAACCGTTAAATAATGTTTCAACCGTTGGGCTTGTATTTTACATGTTTACCGGCTGTGAAATATCAGTAGAACAAGGATAGGTAGTCCAACAGGCATCTGTGCCAAATATTGCAATCCGTTAAGTATGTTAGGGCAGTTAATCAAAGGACCGCCCGTTTCTGCCCATTTAATGAGTATATCGTTATGGTACGGAGGTATTCAGTCGGTCTGTCAATATATTTGAAGTCCAAATGTGGTCAAAGTGATGACTTATGCTACGAAGATAAAGGCAATTTCAAAGGTACAACCATAGGTTATCGTGTTGCCCTAATACATTAACCGGTCAACTCATCTGCTGACTGTGGTCGAGAATTAAGGGTTTCATCCTGAATCTTGTATCAAATGTAAATACCTAGAATTGTACGAGTATAACGAAATAGCCCTTTTCCAGTGATTAATGATAGGGAGCGGTTTACTCGAATAGAACACGAATCTTAAATGATTTGCTTTTCCTAATCCCAAAAAATACATATTACTATTTATACATGTCAGAGTTGTTGGTGACATGAATGGAAACCCGTGTCTTCATGAGTTGATCATTGATTGAAGAAAAATATGATATTGATAAATCTCACTTTTAACTCACTCCATTGCACTGAGTTTATGATTTTGATTCGTTTTTTGAAGAATCATCGACTGAAATATGCGTAGAAAAAACAAAGCATTTCCAACCACCTTTAAAAGAAACAAAAGTAGATAGACTAACTATTTTTGGTGAAGGTGACGATCTTGAGCACCTTCCCGTAGCGCTGGAAGATGGTGTGCAGCACATCCAGCACGATGGGGTAGAGCATGTGCTCGACGATGACGCGCAGCACGGTGTTGGGCCCGCCTTGGATGTCTGCGGGGGCGGCGCCGTTGGTGGCCAGCGCCCCGGCGGCCCCGGGCGTCACGGCGCCCGCTCCCAGCGCCTGGGCAGCCTGCAGTGCCGCCTGCGCCGAAGCGGACTGCAACAGTAATGCGTTATTCTTATTGGGATAATGATATCTAAAGATATCGACATAACAAACAACATAACATAATAAATGTGAAATTTAGAAACACGTCAAAAAGTAATATAATATAGACCTGTATTTAATTGGTTCTCGGTCAAATACGTGAGCTATGGAAAACATTTATACCTGAAGGAAACTAATGTGATGATGACGAAGAAACACTGATTCACCTACGCTGATAATTTATTTTATTTTCGGGTAATCAACAGTTTATAATGTGGTTCATTTATACACGAGTAATTTACCTAACTGAGAAACCAATTATAGATTTCCTCAATATACTATAGAATTATGTATCTAAAAATTTAAACACTATACTTACAACTAAAAAAAAATACACTATTTTAACAAGAGGGAGATAATGTCCCGAAAGAATGTTCAGATACCTGGAAGCTACTTTGTGAAACCAGGAGACATGCCGATTTTTCCAAAGATTCTTTATGGATATTGGCGGTTACTTTATTTAAGTGTAAAAATAATTTTATTAAAGATTATCTTTGGACCACAAAAAAATTAATCACCAATTTTAAAAAGGGCTTATAATAAGCAAAACTTCTTTCAAGCCGATTAGGTATTAGTTATAAAATATTATTTTAAGTTCATTTTTAACTGGCTTGCTGAATTAGATGGTCTAGAAAGCCGACAAAGCAAATAAGCTTGCGCAGAATCAAAATTAACCGCATTTCATAAAAATATTAACAAAAATACTTAAATAAGACGCTAAAGCCAGCGGCCTCAGTGAAAAGACGAAAAAATGGAATAACAAAAGCGTCCCCCGGAAAGCACAAACGATAAGACAATTTAATTAATCCAAGCAAAACGAACCGAATTCTAAAAAAGATTTTTTCCGCAAAGCGTCTGCAGAACTTGCTTTATTATAATGTGGGCACAAAGGATAAATAGTACGACCAATGTTTTGCTTTAATTATCTCTTCTTGAAATCTGAACTGGAATAATAGACGGCAGTTAAAAAATATGAGGAATTCATTTAAACAAAAGATTTTCGTGTAAGTGTAATTATACGCCATTATTTTAGTTGTAGTCGAGGGTCGGGCAATGTGTGTTTAAAATGACAAGTTTTTCGCACGAACGAAGTGGAACATTGTTTAAAATCGGAATTAGAATTATGTACCTACATGAATTTAGATGATTGTATTGTTATTAAATATTCATATTTTAAGTAATCTGCTTTGTTATTTATACGCAGGAATTTTAATATTTACTTATTATTGTTGTCTAATTTTATTTATTATAATCCTAGTCACGTTACTTGGTCTACGAAATTAAATTAACTGCAGGAACAAATCAAATATAGGTAAGAAAAATTAAAGTAAACCCACAATTACTTACGAAAGGTGAGTGTTTTTAAACAATAAAAGTAAGTAAAAATAAGTGTTGATAATTTTTCAATGAAAATTATTTTTTTCACTACGTTGAATACGGATAATATTTTTAAAATTTTTATTTATTCTTGTTTAAATTTGTAAAACGGTTATACACCAATATATTACGGAGAAGACAATCAGTATAAAAGCCGTTTTACTACTTTGTGACATGCGTCAAAAGATAATTGCTGAACTGTCATAAAGCGACGTTAAAAATGTCGATGGTCAATGCAGATGAGTATCTCTGTTGATTGGCGAGTTCTGATAGACATAAGTCCTCTTTCAGAGAATAAAAAAATGAATGGGATCTCCCACGAGTATACTTGTTAAGCACATATAAGTTAACCCCTTTCAACTTGGGTGGAAGAAGTATAGTTCCATTGATTATTCCATATATACAGTATTATACCCTGTCCGTTATATCCGTTAATAATATTGATATATACAGGTGTCCGGGGGTAAAGTGCATTAACCTCGGGAGGTGATTCTACATGATAGTATAAGTAAAAAAGATAAATAACTTTTTTCGGAATTCCAACATTTAGGGAACTTTTAGCGTATACTCGTACTAATTTTAGCTTTTTTATTTTTTGGTAAAAAGATAAGGATTTTTAATAGGTACGTCTTTTTGTATGGAAAAAACAAAGTTGGAATTTCGAAAAAAGTTGTTAATCTTTTTTACTCCTACCATCATGTAGAATCCGAAATTTAATCCGAAAGTTAATGCACTTTTTCCCCGGACATCCTGTATATATATCAATATTATTAACGGATCGAAGTTTGATGAATATCATTCATACAAAGAAGTTATGTGGTTGGAAGTTGATGGAATTTTATCGAGTAGCGAGTTTTGAAGGGCATCGGAAAGATATTGAAGGCAATGGAAAAATATTTACGAATTTCTGGCGCAAAAAAAGCATCGAAAAATTTATACATGTCCACAAAAATCACAGGATATTATAATTCTAATTTCGAAAGGCAAACAAAATAATTTTCGTTTAAACATTATATTATGTAGGTATTTTCCTACTTTATGGCTAGTCTGAATTATTCTTTACGTAAGCAGTTCAAATTTTAAAAATTACACTTTTTTTCTTGAATTTAAATAATCCATTTATGGAAAATATAATTTCTCGCTTTACAAATAACAACTCATTTTCGACTGTTCACTTTACAGAATAGTTGTAATTAAACATTTGTATTTCTAACTATGTCTTGAACGTTTTCAATTACAAGTTACAAAGGGCCCTTGCCCGACTCGGATGTCCAGTTTATAGAAGATGAAATTCAGTCCAAAGATCGTACCGTTAAACTAACGATTTCACAACTTGGTGGTAGTCCAGTTAATGAAAAGTTTTGTTATTTAAAAAAATGTATTCAGGTTATCTGATTATGTGATTTAAAAGCTCCCTCGGGGTATTTTTTACAAAAACGGTAAAATGATTACTAGGTATTCCGACAAAATTTTAAATTACAATAGATGTAATACATCCTACAAAGGAAACATGTATAAACTCGCATTATACGATCAATGTTATTTTATCACGCTAATGATACCGATAAAAATGTGTTTCTAATGTCTTTGCTTCACATTTTCATATGTATAATGCATTGATTATAGATTCAATATAGAATATCACAATATACGATAACGAACAAATACAATGATCATAATATTTTATAATTATTCTCTACACGAAAAGTTGCGGTAATGATAGCATTAGCTATCATGATAACGGAATAAGGGGTACAAAGATAATGTATTTTAGTTAATCCAGTAAAATTTCCCATGAAATACGTATCTTTCTTTGTAGAAAAACTGAAATGAAAAGTAGGGGACAGTGTCAGGCGACCGGCACTAGAATTAAGTTAATATCGATATATGGACTATTAGTAGTACCTATATCATTCTTGTATGGTGGACTACATGACACTTGACACTCGAAGCAAATCAATAACGAACAATAGAAAGAATAAAATACAGAGAAGTAATCAGATTGATTGCGATCCAGGCTGTGTTACTGCTACAGTTCCAGTTTACTTCCGGTGGAAATAGGTGGGTAGGTATCAGAGAAACTGTTTGTGCAGAACAAAACGTTATTAGGGCCCATTAGGCCATTGTTATTTAATGGGCCCGGGCCCACTCCGGCCCGCTCCGGCCCGCTCCGGCCCACCGGTAGGAACTTTACTATGAGAATGCCAAGGGATGTTTTATCTTTTGTTCGAATATGTTCTTCGCGGGTAATTAAGCGGGTGACAAATATAATTCATACCGTGGCACCCCCTCCGAGAATCCTGACACATAATTAGAGGGACAAGTGGGACATTAACCCGAGTTCGCTACTCCCTATTGCTACTCATATTGGACAAACAGTATATTACATTTTGCCTAATGGCAGACATATTTCGGTGTTACATAAATTACAGATAATTATGTATTTTTATTAAATATACGTTATTAAATTATACGATCTGTGACACTTATAGATTTCAACATGTTTAATAACAAGATAAAAAGTGTCACACGATATTTTATAAAGAAGCGTTATATTTATTTAAACTGTCTCAAAATCTCAGGGGCTGTGTTGGGGAGGAATCCAAAAGCTGGAAAATTGATCCCGAATCGAGCCACTCGTTGATTGTTTTCAAATTTTGAAATTAGTAATACTGATTTTTAGAGTTTGTTTGTAGGACGGACACAATGGATACAACTCACAGATAACATTTGTTTGGCGTATAATTATTACTATAATTCTTTCATTTTATTCAATTAATTATTGGCACAATTGACGCACCCGGCTTAACAAAACTAATAACATTCCGAGTACCAAATCGTAACACGAGGCTTCCAGTTCTTTGTTTATCTATATATATTATTCTATATATATTCTCTTCCAGCTAACTGTTCTTTGTTTATCCTTCGAAAACTAACTATTTTATTAATTCCCCAATCCGAAGACTAGATAGGCTTGGAAATAAATTTAGTTCAGTTGATATTTTCGTTTATTCATTATCAAAATTTATTTCTGAAATTTCAAAAATTCTATTTCCCGTTTACTAAACAATGATGTAACATAATTTGTATATTATTGTTTCTTTTTCTATTATTTTTGTATTATGATTGTTGTAAAAGCCCTAAGGGCGTGAATAAATAAATAAATAAATACATTTTAGAAAGCCACAAACTAAGTAGTTAATAATTAAGTCAACCTAATTATAAATTAATAATTAAATAAAAAAAAGTGAGTTTTAAGAAAGAATATTTAAGCAAAATTCGAAAATATCAAAACGAAATAAAAATCCGTATAGAGGTGTAATTTCAGAGAAATACTAATTTTCTACATTGCGTTTGTAAGTGGGAAGAAATGAAGACCATTTACGTTAAATTACAGGTTAGGACTGTGGCAAGGTGGGTTACAAGGGGAGGGGGGGGGGGGAGGGGGCGGCAACACTTCAGGACACTCGAGACACGCGGCAAGAGAAGAAAATGACGTCTTTGGGGCAATTCTCACTGTTGCAAGGCGAGGCTTTCAAAGCACCAAGCACGAGAATTGACTGAGTATTTATGGAGCACACCACAATACTTTTAACATTCACGTTGGGAGATTGCGCTAAATGAACTTTATATTTTATTTATTTATTGAGGCCTTGAAAGCTTTTACATAGGCTAATAAGTTGCTATATTATTATAGTTTTACAGTATTAAAGATACTTTGTTCAGGTGTATACTAAAAAATGTAAAGTAAATATAATAATAAACTGAATTTTAAAAATAAAATCAGGTACCATACAAGCAGGTACGTAGTTTCATTACCATTTAAAGTTTAATAAGTGTTAGTATAATAAGAGTAAAAAAGGCTTACTCAAGGTATTATGAAAATAACCACAGAATAATAATTTGTACTAACTTTGTTGATTTTATTACAAATATACAAATGCATAGTGTGTTGTAAAAAAATTATAAAACTAGCAAACCTTTATCACGCCCGATAGTATTTTTTACAAAACACTAAATTAATAAAGTGATAAAAAGTACGAACGATATAAGTAAGTACAACACAAATACGTATTTACATTATCATAGAAAGATGCACTAATGAGATCGATAAGAATATAATATACTAGTATAATAAAGAGAAAATAAAAAGTAAGCAGGTAGTAAACTAGAAGAAGTAAGTTTATTAATCATAGCAGCGTGCATGTATTATGTTTAAAATACAGAATCAAATAATATAATAATGATAAGAATCCAATGAGTCAAGCACGAGAAAAAATGAGGATAGTAAAAAAAACGTATTGAAAATATCGGGGGCTCTATCATTATAATATCTTCATCATTCATGTCCCAAAAAAAAAAAAAAACGGTACTATCTTCATTATTTTTTGGGATATTATGTCGTGATTCATTCCGTGTTGTGATTAATTTTTGGTTTATTACAGAAAACATATGGTTGAGCTTAATAATTTGTGGTATCCGGTACTCGACGGTTACACCAAAACTAAACGCCGAAAACCACATAAATTTCAATAATTATTATAACCGGTCCCAAGAAGGTTAACGCACGCAATATGGTATCATTTCTACATACATAACTTAAAACTTCACCACAATTTACACATCTGCACTGATGATGGACACTGTACGAATAAAGCTGTTCAAAACGTAGTCCATAGAAGGAGGGGGCGCAATACATCATAATAATAATAAAAAACCATTATAAATAGGTACCAACTCTATTCACACCACGTTCCACAACGGAGTATCTTCTTAGTATTCTAGTAATAATAGTAAAAAAAACAAAAAAAAAAACGTTTATTTGTCAATAGATTTTTACAAATTTATACGTCTTGTTTATTTAACATTGATTCTATTCACAAATGGGAGACAGCTCAGCTATACATTCATGATTTCTCCCGGAATGCAGCTGCTTTTCAGCAGTGCCTATAATAGGCAACCAATCAAAAGGAAAAAAAAAGCTTAGCATGGCTTTAGCTGTCTTCCATGTTTTTCCTCTATCCCACTTTCTTCAGCCTCGAAAGCCAGGCAGAAAGGGCTCTGATGCGGTAAACAGAGAAAACAGACCAAATGAACGCTGCAGGCTGAAAATTAGCCCATCTTTCATAATATATTAATATTTTAATGCATTTGAATTTCAGCCCCGGGCTATTTTGGGCCAAGCCTCCCAGGAACTAGGCCACTTCAGAGTCTACGTAAAAACAATACATTATAATTATTTGTCCTCCTCCCGCAGGTGGTGGTAGGTACTAACTGTACTCACTGAATGAAATAAGCGGTGGAGTTTCCAAACGCAAATTATTTTTGTTGGTCTATTAAAATACCGAAATGAAAATGAATGGTTCACAAGTAGAGCTTATGATTAAATCTCAAGGCGGAGGGGGAGCATACTTAACTACATGTTAAAATTTGTGCACGCAAAAAGCATGAAAAGCCTACTACTGACTTAGAAGTTATAGGGGCGTCGTACAATGTAACATTTTAGGTAGGAAGATTTAGGTCAGTTCAAGTGGTTCGCTACGTTAGGTGACTTAGCAGGGGTGCCCAGATTCATGGGATGAGGTTTGTCAGAGTCTTAGCTGTGTATACCCACCAACTGCGTGGCAGGGTGGATCGGGAGACATTTTGACCTCCACAGCAGGACTCTCTCGGAACTTCGCCTTGCACCGCAGAGGGAGGGTTGGATTAAAACGTCCGTCACTCCTGGAGGCACTGACCCCCGGATTCCTACCCATCCCTCATACATTTTTCTTCCTTTAACTTCATATCCTTCCTCAAAAGACCCTCCACACAGTATCCCCACAGGATGACATAGGCTTTGAGGGGAATTATTTTCTGGGGTGTCCTGTATGGAGCTAATATAAAAAAAGTTATCTAAATCACTTATAATTAATCATCAAAAAAATATATTTTGATTGTTGGTCTGCCTGTGAGTACGAGTACGTAACAGTGGTTTAATGAAATCGTATTCGTTTTGAATTTAAGGATCATTTTCAAAACTGGAACACATTCTGAAAAGAATTCAGACAAGCGATAAAGCATCTAACCATTTTTTTCTCAGAAAATTATTTTATTTATATTCTATATTTGAAACGTGTATACATTTTTTTGTTGTTTTAAATTTTTTAAGAACCTATTAATAACTTATTAAATCCTACAATAATTATAATATTATTCACCATTAATCCTTTTTCACGATTCTGGGTATCAAATAAAAATGCTCTTCGAATATAAAAAAAGAGTTACATATGTAAGACTCAAGAAACATAACAGTTTATATTTAATTTTAAAGTTAGAGTAGTCCCTAAAACAAAGATACATCTTCACGTTTTCGTAAAAAAAATTCAACAGAAATTGCCTGCATCATAATATATAATGTAGCATTTTTACGACTAAGATCTGAATCTGATCTTTAGAAAATATTAGATCGCTGCATTTCTCTTAAATCTCAAACATGGTATACGATAGTCGAAATTGGGTATCTCCAATAAATCAAAATTCGCAGAGAAGGAAATTTAGGAAAAAATTGTGCATTTATCAAACGCATTTGTATTAAAGAACTGATTCATTTTGTTATACGCTCGAATTTTTTGATGTTGAAACGGAAAGAGATAAATGCAAAATTATTTGTAACGTACGTGAAGAAAATAGATAGTGCATTGTAAAACTAACCTTAAAGTGAAAAGCGCAAGTGATCTAATTAATGTTCTAAAACAATGATGGTGATACGGCAAGTATCGCGGTAAAGCGATAAAGCTCGGAAAAGGCTCCGGTATCGACCCCAGTCTCAAGCGCCACGACAGCCTCCAATCAGGTGCATATCTCGGAGGCTGCGTGCGGAGAACGTAATTAAGAACGTTTACCAAATGCTCTCCGCTTTATTATCATACATGGAGACCAATTTACTAGAAATAATTTTCAGGGAGGCTTAGGTGTGAGAAAACTCGAGAAAAGCAAAGGAAAAGATTAGAATCCAGGCCTGGCAGCTCCAGTAAGTGGAACAATTTAATTAAAACAGAACAAACCGAGTATTCTTGGTGAATTCATTATATTCCACGTGGCACCGCTGAGGCGCGTCGCCGTGCACGAATATTCAGGATGCTTTTAATATATGCATCGAAAGATAAATATGCGAAGAACAATAGCAAATTTAAATCTGCGTGGTACACGACACGTTTCTCAAAGGGGAAAGCAGCAAAATACACACCCAAAACTGTATCCATAAACCGCGTAAAAATGTTTCTTTATATTAGTGATAACTAGTCACCAGAAATAAGATTCATTTTTAAGACAATTCTACATTTCGAAAACAACCGATTTATCAGTAATTATTGAAACAAAATTGCGTTATCTAACAAAAATATTGTAGGCAAACACGAACCATCAATTTTTTATAATTTACGTTTGTAAACTGAAATGGGGAGTGTAATCTGTGGATTATCCCAGAATAAGGTTGTAACCGAACGTTGGCATATTAAATGTACAGCGGAGGTATAGAAAACTGCAAGGTAGGGAAAAGCTCCATAAACAACGGTGCCAGGGGCGGGGGAGGGAGAAAGCTTTGGCGCTTATCAAAACATATCCTGGCAGGTTTAGCGAAGTGTGCACTTTACAAGGCAGTACAGTTTGATCCTTTGATGTCACGTTTTTGCAGGATGTGCTCGTAAAGGGATATTTCAGAGGAATCGCAAAGTCGATCTGGACAATAATTGTGATGACAGCTGACGGGGAACAAGGTTTTCGACTATATTGGTCTGAAAGGTTAAACCATCGTGTAAAATTAGAGATTATTGCATTATAAAATAAGAGTACACGGAGAAAAATGTTATTCTAAAATAGGATCATTTTATTCGAAAAACGGTTAAAAATGGGACTGAAGTTCTTACGAACAAATTAACAGGGTTTAAATGTTTATTGGCGGGAACATGTAAGAATAATTTGTTGGTAAACGTAATTTCGTACGTATACCAACAAATTATTCTTACATTTTCCCGCCAAGAAACACTGAAACACTCTTAATTTGTTCGCAAGAACTTCGGTCCCGTTTTAAACCGTTTTAACGAATAAAATGATCGTATTTTAAAATAACATCTTTCTCCGTGTACTTAAAAACTAAGTAATATACCTTATTTAAAAAAAGTAGTTTTTGACCAAAATAATAATTAAAATGTGTGATAAGCGTTTGCATGTCTAAACTCTAAATTCTGTGTCAAAACGCAGTAAGCAGCGAGTAACTCAGTGCATGATTCTCACCCTTAAAAATTGTATAAATATGTTATTAAAGAGAGACGTCCCAGCCGTACCCCAACTCTGATTCACAAATGAAAACCATGGAAAACATAATTTTCTTACAATTGCCAAGAAAACTAAACTAATCTGTTCCTATCCCGACCAAAATAAACATCATTCATCCCAAACAGAAGAGATATAATCGACCATTGAATTCGGTGTTGAAGGTCGGCTATACTTTCCAAAGGGTTGTAATTTTGTGAATTTTCACCAGCGCCACTACCTGTTGTGCCCGGGATAAAGGCTCTGAAAGCTAAAGGAAGAAAGCAGCCATTGTGCGCCCGGGGTACAAAAGCCCGGCGAACGAAATGTGCTCAAAATTGTATCACTACGCAGCTTTGTAAGGAAAAATATTTATTGTTTAAACCGCTGAATGAGCGAAAAATACATTATGGAAATAATTGTTTAAGAGGTTTACATCAGAAGGATAAAATAAGGTTTCCACGCTTTAAAAAAATCAAATTGTTGATTAAAGATAAAAAAAACATTTTTAATTGAGTCTCAAGATGAGACTCGAATTTTTCGAATTAAATTTTACAGGTCCTCCAGATTTCCCAAGTGAAATTAAATCAATGTAAAAAGAAAGAATTTCCAAAAAAATCATAACAATTAACTAGGTTGTCATTCAATTAAAAAATAATTGGAAAAGGGAACAGTTAGTAAATTAGGAATAGATATGTATGTAGGTATGTATTACTACCAGATTCGCGACGGCGAATGTCACAAGGTAATTAATTGGATTTGGCAACAAGGTAATCCTGATTCGGTCCAATGTCTTCTTGTGAATAGAGACGAAAGGAATACCAATAATAAATAATAAATACATAGTTAAGAATTTAAGTTTTCCACATTTCACCTAATCATAAATGATGGTACATTTTTTAAGTTCGTGGCAACTATTTCAACAGGGTACCTACTACAAATTAATTTGAATGAATCATTTCAATGCGACATAATCGACACACCGACGAATCATTTCAATGCGACGTATCGACATAACAATGAATCATTTAAATGCGACGTAATCGACATAACAGTGAATCATTTCGATGCGACGTATCGACATAACAATGAATCATTTAAATGCGACGTAATCGACATAACAGTGAATCATTTCGATGCGACGTAATTGACATAACAATGAATCATTTAAATGCAACGTAATCGACATAACAGTGAATCATTTCAATGCGACGTAATCGACATTACAATGAATCATTTAAATGCAACGTAATCGACATAACAGTGAATCATTTCAATGCGACGTAATCGACATTACAATGAATCATTTAAATGCGACGTAATTGACATAACAATGAATCATTTCAATGCGACGTAATCGACATAACAGTGAATCATTTCAATGCGACGTAATTGACATAACAATGAATCATTTAAATGCGACGTAATCGACATAACAGTGAATCATTTCGATGCGACGTAATTGACATAACAATGAATCATTTAAATGCAACGTAATCGACATAACAGTGAATCATTTCAATGCGACGTAATCGACATTACAATGAATCATTTAAATGCAACGTAATCGACATAACAGTGAATCATTTCAATGCGACGTAATCGACATTACAATGAATCATTTAAATGCAACGTAATCGACATAACAGTGAATCATTTCAATGCGACGTATCGACATAACAATGAATCATTTAAATGCGACGTAATCGACATAACAGTGAATCATTTCGATGCGACGTAATTGACATAACAATGAATCATTTAAATGCAACGTAATCGACATAACAGTGAATCATTTCAATGCGACGTAATCGACATTACAATGAATCATTTAAATGCAACGTAATCGACATAACAGTGAATCATTTCAATGCGACGTAATCGACATTACAATGAATAATTTAAATGCAACGTAATCGACATAACAGTGAATCATTTCAATGCGACGTAATCGACATTACAATGAATCATTTAAATGCAACGTAATCGACATAACAGTGAATCATTTCAATGCGACGTAATCGACATAACAGTGAATCATTTCAATGCGACGTAATTGACATAACAATGAATCATTTCAATGCGACGTAATCGACATAACAGTGAATCATTTCAATGCGACGTAATTGACATAACAATGAATCATTTCAATGCGACGTAATCGACATAACAATTAATCATTTCAATGCGACGTAATATAAGTACATATCTTAGGAATTATTTCAATGAGATGTAATGGACATTTTATTGTTATGGCTTTATCCATAGAAAACGAATTTTAAATTTTTTTTGCATTCATTTAAACATTTCAAAACTAAACCTTTGTTTAATTTTTAAATACTTAAGAGCCATTGACCAGCAGTTGAGAATAAAAGTTTAAAATGCTTGTAACTGTATAGGGAGGTTCCAATGAGAAAGATCGATTATTCCCCGTATCAATTTTTTAAAATTAAAAATTTAATATCGATTCATTTCATTCAAAACCTACATTCAAGTAAGCAATAAAAATGCTCAAAACGCACAATGATAAATGATATAAATAGCGTGTACTTCTTGTAAGTATTTTTTGATCATAGGTATTCATGATTTTTCAATAATTTCTAAACAAAATAAGTATGTAAATTTTTTTTAAAATTATTTTAGTCTGTAAGGCCTTAAATAAATAGAAAAACTGAAGTATTTTTGTCACAAAACACGTTCTCGGATTTATTTTTTAATGATTTTAATTTAACTAAAATTTAAATTTTGAAAACTGTGTTGACTAGATTATGTATTGGTTTATTTTGTTGTATGATTATATGATTTGAAATTTGTGTTGTTTAATAGAATCTATCGTTTGAAAATTGAAGAAATCTGTTAACGACCAACGGTATAACCTTAGTATAATAAAAAGTCACTTAGTTTTTTATAATTTTAAAACTAAGTGTACCAGATAAAATAATAATCTTTCAAAATCAATTTATGTTTTTTTTGTAAAAAATAGTCATTACGTCAAGAATTTGATTTAAAAAGGTCTAATTTCCGGTATTCTCTGGTAATACCTCTCTTAACGTCAAAAACCGTATCTGTCCAACTCAAAATGTTTCAAAATTGGAACAAATTTCGATTACGACAGACAAACCGTGTGATCCGTGATACATTATTTAGCTTGTTTCTCGTATACGTATAATTTATGAAACAGTGCGCTCCCCTAAGAAGCGGAATGACATTTGTCTAAAAGACGGCCTATGATTATAATAATGAGCTGCGGCAGAGTGGTGTGCCTCGATCGGCCCGAATAACCGGGCCATTGCGGGCCACTTTGTGGGAGGTATTCGCCACCCTAATTAGATGAAACAAAGGGAGAACCACCCTATTTACGGGAAATTTTCATTAATACTAAATTAAATAATAGTCCTAACAATTTTGAAGAGAAACATTTATTTATTTATTAGATATTTCGAACCCAATTTCGCTGGAATTTCTTTCAAGTTAAATCGTGTGCTTAATCATAATTGTTTGGTATTGATTTATTTTTATATAAAAGTAATTTGTCAGTTTTAATGGGAGACAAATAATATACAATGAGAGAAGAAAAAACTGATGTAAAATATTTTAACGGATTTGTTAAACTCCCATGAATATGAGTTTCCTGTTTTTTTTTCCTTTGTAAAGCGAGATACAATAATTACCTTTTCTACATCTACTTCACACAGGAGGTCATGAGGAAAATAATTTCTCTCAGAGCCTATGTCATCATTGGGGATGCTGTATGGAGGGTCTTTTTAAGAAGACGAAGGAGTGTTGTAGGAGGGAGGAAACAGAGAGGCTGGCAAATTATTCCACAGCCGAGCTGTTGAGCTCAAGAAGCGACCCGTTCTCATGTAACACATGACAATCTTGTACATATGTTGGGCGCCCGTCTGGCGTGTTTTACGACTATGCACCTGTGCCGAAGGGATTAATAACGCTAGTTTCTCGGAGCATCTTCCATTGTCATACCGATAGAAAAATTACAGCATACCTATCTGACGCATGTGCTCTAAATATTGCAATCCGTTTGTTAAGATGGGGAAATTTATCAAACGGACCGCCCGCTTGTGCACCGAGTCAAGGATTTTTTAGGTAATCTGGGGCTTCAGACAAGAGGTGGATGCCAAATTCAACAGTGGGACGCACTTGCGATTTGTACAGGGTCATCAGTTGTGTACTATTAAAGTGTCTGCGGCCCTGTACAGCACGCTCAGCTTCTAAGAGGGTAACGTGATTCTGGCTTCGATGGAGCCTAATTATTACATACTATTATTAAATTTGTAAAACCTTAAACAGTCAAAATAATCGAAATATGGCATGGAGATAGACCGGAATAGATGGTTCTTCTCTCCAGAGTGCCGAATACCATGCTTCTTTAAAAATGGTTGACGAAATAAAATAAAAAAAATATTATTATCGTATTGCACTATTTAATGAAGATCATTCATACCACAAGAAAAGATTGTAATAATTTTGAAATATTATAAACTTTTACGTAACTTGACAGGCAATTAGTTCAATGGTACATTACTAAATGAAAACGGAAGAATCCACATACTGGAAACAGCATATTTATAATGCGCTTGACACTACTTGCTCGATGTTCGACAGAAAATTACGATTTACTGAGCGTCTTGGTGTTGCAAGTCAACATTTTCGATCAAGCTAAACCGTCGCGCATGTAGCATAGCATATAGCTATAGGTTCTAAAACTTTAACCAAATGTAAACTGGACGTGTTAAGATTAAGATAGCATGAGGTATACTTTGATAAAGATGACGGACGAGGCACATAAAAATTAAAGTTCTTTTTCAATTTAATCTTTCAGCGTGAGAGCAAATTCTGGATGTGATAACTATAAAATGTAAACACGAGATGAACATTGATATAACTTATTGCAAAGCCGGGAATATTATGTAGCAATATTTTACCGACTGGAAACACGCGAAGGTAACCTCAAGGTATCCTTGCGAAGGTGGAAACGTTGCAAAAGTATCTTCATGTATGTAAAACAGATTTCCAATAAATACACACGTAGACTCGAGGAGTGTTTAAGATTAGTCGGCTGATAGGAGGGGGGAGTAGAACGGAGTGAAAGGGGGAGTTGGAGTGGAGGGGGAGGCTGATAAATATTTAGATTTCGAATTCTCGAGAGTGACTTTTGGATGCATAACACGCACATGATCGAAACGTTGCTGCCGATAGAAAAATCGTTCAGAAGTGTAATTTTGAAAATTAAATAATATTGTCTACAAAATACTAAAAGTTAACTTTCTAAGTAAGTGTTTAACCTTTACGTACCTGTCATTATGGTCTTCCATTTAGAAGTCAGTTATCACGAAATGAAAAATGGAAAAAGAGAGTGCGAAATCGAATTAAAATTGTTATGAAACTCAAATATATTTTATTGTAGCCCTTTATACAGATATTGAATATCTTAAGAGCGATTGACCAGCAGCAGAGAATAAAAGTTTAAAAATGCTTGCAACTATACAGGGAGGTTCCAATGAGAAAGATCAATTATTCCCCGTATCAAATTTTTTAAATAAAAATTTAATATCGATTTGATGCATTCAAAAATTGCTTTAACACATACCTACATTCAAGTAAGCAATATAAATGCTCAAAACCCAAGATGATAAATTATTAAATATAGTGTACTTCTTGTAAGTATTTTTTGATCATAAATATTTATGATTTATCAATAATGTTTAATCAAATTAAGTGTGTAAAAAAAATTGAAATATTTTAGTTTAAAAAACAGCGGTATTTTTGTCACAAAACACGTTCTCGGATTTATTTTTTAATATTTTTAATTTAATTAAAATTAAAATTTTGAAAACAATGCTGACTTTATTATGTATTGATTTAATTTGTTGTATGATTATATGATTTGAAATTTGTGTTGTTTAATAGAATCTATCATATAATGAAAATTGAAAAAATCTGCCAACGACCAACCGTATAACCTTAAATACACTTAGTTTTTCAAATTTTTAAAACTGCGTGTACCAGATAAAATAACAATCTTTCAAAATCAAATTTTTTTCTTTTGGAAAAAAGAGTCAATACATCTGGAATTTGATTTAAAAATGACCAATTTCCGGTATTCTCTGGTAATATACCCTCTTAAAAAGCAGTAGGTACAACGATATATATATTTTTAAATGCAGGTCGATTAACGATTTGTTCTACCGATTACCCAAATTAAGGAGAATGTGATGTAAAGAAGATATTAGATGTCGCAACACAGATTATATTCTGTGATCTGTGTGTCGCATAAAACTCTAGTTGGATAACCTGTGGTATAAAATAATTCAATAATGTGTGTGGTATGGAAGAATTTGGCTGTCCAGATTTAATCACGAAACAAAGCTGTAGCCATTGCAACCTTAGCAACAGTTTGATCTAGAATAGTGACCTCTCATCTCGATACAAAGGGGTTTTTCCACCCTTGTATGAGGCGTGAGAAGATCGAAATGATTATCATTTATTTTCATTACTGTATAATCTTTACCCGGTATGCACAGGTTCATGATGGGGGAGGTTTGTCTAGATACTGGCGGATCGGGAGAGATTGGTTGGGGGAGGCTACCCATTGCCTTGGGAGTAGTGGGAGGGATGGATCATACGCCCGTCACTCTTGGACACATTGCTCCCAGATTCCTACCCCGCTCCCTTTATACCTTTTTCATTTCCAGAACTTCCTTTCCAAAAAAATACCCTCCACACATCCCAAAATGACACAGCCCCTGAGGGATAATTTTTCCTCAGGGCCCCCTGTGTTGAAGCTAATGTTTAAAAAAAACCTGCTAAAAATACAGTTAAGAATATAAATTATTGCGAAATGTAGCAGGTATAGTGATGTGTAAACATAACAATTGATTCCATTGTAAGGGGGAATAATGTAACTCGAAGAACCGAAAACGTAAGGTGAAAATTTTACGAGTGTGTTCGTATGCAAATTTGTAAGAATACGCTCGATACACCCGAAGCCGGCTAGAGAGTAGAGTGGCTGCGCCGCCATAAAAACGTACAACGCGATCCTGCAAATTGAACCTTTATAGGAGTGAATATATATCAGCCTTAAAGCTGTCATCGCGGCCTGTCATTTGTATCTATTTTATGTCCTAAATTATTACCGGCGCGGTATTCCGTACACATAAAATATTTTTTTGTGTAATACACGGGGGAAATTAGAGTCAATAAAACACCAGATTGCTTCGAAAAGTTTAATGAAAATACTGACACGGCAATAAGGTGAATTAATGCTGCCAATCTCGGTAATTGGCATTTAAAAAATGCGTCTAAGTTCTGCTAACCAGTCATGTTTTTATCGTTAAAGTACACAACTCGGGAGGGTGGTTAAATATGACAGGAGGTTAAAGTAGAGCATAACGATAGGAATTAAATATTAAATGGGTGGCGCTTGGGCGAAGGAAGGGACTTGAAGCGATATTGTTTACGATCGTTTGCAAAATACTGACTGGCTTTTAAAGGGAAACGCGATATTAAAAGTGGAAAAGATTTCAGGGAGCAGCGTTAAATATTCAACGAAAACATTTTCATTTTGTAACATGGGAAAGTCACGCGATATAAATCTGCAACACCTTTCTAATGAGGATTGAGGTTTTTTAACAAGTGGATTAGGCTACCACCATAAGAACATTAATTAAATGATGTAGAGTCTATAAAAGAATTCCATAGCTAAATCAACACGCACACACATAAACTGATAATCTGGAACAGCTTTAATAAAACACGTATTTTTCCATTTTCTAATTGTTAATTGGTTTAAACTCAATTAAATAATTATAACCTTAGTGAAACTGTGCAGCTTTTAAATATATTTTTAAACGATTCTCGTTTCTTCTTTCATTTAAGAGTGGTTTATAATAAAATGTTTAAACGTGTTCTTCGAAAAATACTGCAATAAATTAAGAGAATTTTATTTTTTTGTAAAACTTATAATAAAACTTGAAACAAGTGGGTGTTAAACTCATTTCATGATATTCGTGTGAGAATCAATTAATTCGTGGATCGTTTTCTAACTCAACTAACAGCTTTTACTAGTGAAGTGTTTACGAAACATAACAACGAAAATAAGCAATTACAGTCATTTATTCACACCCCACAACAACGCACGCCATTTATTGTAGGTTTTATTGTAGTAGTCGCGGTTACTAGTTAACACTTATTTTTTGATACGTTGTTAGATAAATGTTCGTTTGTTTATTTTTGAATCTATATAGGCAATGCCATGTTATGCTACGCAAAGCTGCATTAGTTATGTAGCAGATATGCTACACAACTGAATGACCGGGATGGTAAGATTTCAGTATGGAACCCGTTTGCACAGCGCGGGTAAACTATGCGTCCTAATGGGTCCAATTAATTGAATTTAATAATTATATTTGAGCGAAATATTTTATACCTATATCTGAATACACTGAAGTTTAATTTTACTTAAGTTTAATTCATTTAGGTGGTTCATTATCTTACTTACAGACGTAAATATATCTGTCATGAATGCAGGTAGCACCACAGCGAAGGCATTTTCAAACGATTTACCTAAAGTTGCAAATTAATACTGCAACTTTATGAAATTTTATTATATTAATTCTCTGAAAGTTGTTAATGACGTAGCAGAGAGAAAAGTAGCGTTTATGAAAGAATATAACCGTTTTCATACCACCGATGAAGAGCAGAAGCAACTCTTGACGGTCAAAGATTATCGACGAAAATTTCCCGACGGAAATTTTCCGGATATTTCCCGCTCGTATTAACAATATTTTGAAAAACTATAATTTTTATCAAAGTATACACCCAAGTCCACGATGACGTCATCTTTAATAATTATGATTATTTTTAAAGTTTCATGTAATTATTTCATTGATTTTAATCTTGTTTTAGATTAAAAGATGGGTAATTAAAGAAGGTGAGCGTGTTATTTGGCGGTTCTTATTATCTTATGAAGAAATAATGAATGGGTGGTCTGTAAAACAGCAGAGTATGTGCGAATGTATTTGAAGCAAGTAGTGACAGGTTAGTTAAATGAGAACGGGAATGGGAATGAATCAGGAGGTGAAATTACTTGGAATTATTACTTTCTACGCTTTTTAGCGCGACGGGTTGGGGAAACACAATCATGCCAATCCAAAGATGTGTGGCAGTTGTGTGTTGGTTAGGTTAGTTAGAATGGTAGGCGGGTAAGTATGATGATGGGGGTGGTCAGTGTAACAGAAGAGTATGTGTAAATGCGAATGAAGTGGGTTATTGGGGTAGTGTTTGGGGGTGGCAGGCGACTCACCGCGTTACTGTGCGTCTGGTCCGTCTTGAGTTCGCGGTGGTTGCTGAACTGAACGTAGACGGCTCGGCCTCGCAGCTGCGCCATGCAGCCGCTAAAGTAGCTCACCATTGCCACGGCTGACGCCTCCTCGCCCATCTCTAGAAAGGCCTGTAAAAATAAAATCGTTATTAATAAGGGAAGATTTTTTTTTAAAGTACAAGGGTAAAATTGTTAGACAGTAATTATTTTTTTTTATAATATGTGAATAATATTAAAAAGTTCAACTCTTGTTTTTACTCCACACGTAATATTCACGTATAGGATATTGCATCAAAACAAAAAAAAATTACAGCGGTAAGTTTCTTAGATTTTGACCAAGAAGTCGCGGGATCAAAATCGGCCTAAAAATTAGTATTTTTTATCAACACATTATTATCTATAATATTGAAAATACGAAAATGGACTATGATCACATCAACAACAAAAAAAGCCCCGGTGATTGACCAACATTCACAGTGTCAACATTTATTAATTTTTTCCATAATTTTCAGTATTTGCATTGATGGCATTGATCAAAATATTTTCAAATACGGGTAAACACGTATTCCCTAAAACAAACCTACTTAACATTGGGTCAAAAACTTTATCATTGTTTCAGGATCAATTTTACATTATATTTCTAGAATAGCATTATTGCATGTAAGAGGAGAATGATTAAATTTATCGCTTAATTCCGTCGTAAATATTCAATAAAAATAATAATAATCGGATGATTTACACAGCGCTATTTTTATGAATGATCACCCAAGGAGCGTGATTTAATTAAATACCAACAATCGCGTACAACATGTTATTACAGCAAAATTAATTAAAATTAACTTATGAACTTTGAACCCGCAAGAGTTTGTTAATAAATAACATGTTAAACATTAATAGAGTTTGTTATCGACTCGAAGGCAAATATTTAATGTAAGCGCTTCCAGAGCTCGGAGATAAAGCCGTTGTTTAACTAAATACTTGGTTAGTCTTTACGGCATTTTTATACGAACACGTTAAAACATTTTATACACCGCTAAACTGAAGTACCGCCATATTGTCCCGGGACCCGCGGTGTCCTTAGAGGGGAGAAAGGATTAAAACGGCGTTTATAAAATTCATACTTTTCGTCCTTATTTTGGAAAACACCTGATCACAAAACTTTGGCATGCAAAAATATTTGCGATGGGAAAGACACTCAATTTTTAATTATTAGAAACAAGACCAAAATGTACCATACACTTTTCACAAAAACGGCTCTAAACAAAATATACAAATATTATTATTATCATACGTACGCAGTTTATAACAATTCTGTATAAAAAATTTTCAAACTACGCGTACAACGAATAGTTTTAGCATTATTTACAGATGTACGGCACCACACACAGTATTGCGTAAATTGGCATAATTTGTCGGTACAACCACTAAATGAAGACATGTTTTTGTTAATATAAAGCTAGGTACCTATCTCAATAGATAGAATATTCCAATTATCCTATTTTCTTTCTTCATTCCCTGTCCCAGTTGTAATTTCCATTGAAAACCGAAGCAACAAGTATACGTCGAAATGATTAAAAAACAAGTTTTAATATTTATCTGAAACTCAAGTAGCACACCAATTCGGGAAACATTTCGGGTGTTTGTAAGCTTTTGAGAAGAAAAAATTATAATCATATAAAAATTTTAAAATTTTAATAAGTCATTATTGTAACAAAGTGCCACAGAAATGTGGAGTTGGTGGCAAACATACTTCCAAGATAGGCGGGAAGAAGCCGCTGGCAGTAATGTAATTTGGGATATAATTGAGTGATGGGACCGCTGCATCTCCCGACTTCTGACAGTTCTCCAGTGTTCCACACCTGCACACTTTTCAACTCAAATTGATCTTTTAAAAAATAAACTTTATACAGCCTCTATACTACATCAATCACGAAATATTTTTAATATACTTAAAGCGGCCACAATGTTGCACATCAGGGCGGTGCACTAATCTCAAGCAAGATATATCAGAGTGGCCTTGGTTCATTGGAGGTTCCATCTCTCCTAGTACAGCACCTTAAACATGTTTTTACTTTGTAATTGTCGATATAATCTTGTACGGTAGTGATTCTGGTGAAATCTTGAGCATATGCAAAAGTAGCCTTATCTGAGATTTTCCTATTAAGAGTAACATGAATTAAAAGCCATGGGCTACTCAAATGGTGGAACATCTAACTCGACCTCAAGCTACTAATTAGAGTAATGAATCTTTTGAAGATGTGAAAAAAATATGCTACGAAAAACTGAAGCAACGTAAAAACTCGTAGTATCTGATGATGAAAAAACGTCCAGTGTCAGATGCCACAAAGGTAGAAAAATAACGTAGGTTCACGAAAATGTATTTTCGTGTAAACCTTTGTTGGTGGAATTTTATTTAGAGACAAAAATGGCAAAAGCGTCCGTAAAAGCAACGATACAAATTACTGGAAATATGTCTTTACTGGCGATAAACTCTGTGCAGCGACAGCCGCGGAGAATGCACTGAAAAACCTCGGGTTTATGAAACTATAAAACCTCCCATGAAATGTATTTTACTACCCATTTCGCAAGTTTTACTTTGGCAAAAATATTATGCTTTGTGACGGTGATACGGATGGATATATGATTTTACAAAATAATCATAACGCGTAGCCAATAATAAATATTAAAAAAAATACGAGTATGCTTTAGACCACAAGACTGAAGTAAATACTTCTTTAGCTCCATCTATATGTATGTTCATATATATGTTTATATGTATAAAATATATACTTGTATGTACATATGTTCATTTTATACAAATATTTATTTAAATTTATTATCATTCGTCTCGTCCGATCAAGCCCTGCGCATCGACGTCCGCTCCCAGCCGCGTTTGGCGCGTCACTGGTATTTCAAAATACTGACTGAAATATTTAATGCACTGGCTATGAGAGGAAGAGAGAAAGAAAATGTGTGCGCGCACTGCTCTATCTTGCTTTTACAGTGAGCCCGTTCGAATTTCACTTTTCGTAACACATTCGCCAGTTTGCCCCTCAAGTCGAGCGTGCGTAAAGAAGTATTTACTTCAAAAATTAAAGCAAGTTTTTGATCAAATTATAATAAAATGCATATGAATAACAATACACAAGTCCACAAAATTTACTCCATAAAAGTAATACAGTTCATTAAAGCAACGGTTTATTAATAATCCTCGGCGTCTTTGTGATTGTCATGGTTTCCGAATACAAATAATATTTCAGCTTTTGATTTAACGCTTCTTGTGCGCAATAAAACAGATTTTTTGATACATTGGATTGGCGTGTGACTGTGTATCCATTTCTTTAAACATAGGTATGAACTAAAATTGTAAGAAGGTATTTGACATCCATCCGTGCTCGAGAGGGAAGGCTGTCGACTACCAATCCATTTTTCATTTATTTCACAATTAATTCATTAAAAATAATATGTAGTAATAATAGAAGATCAAGATCGTTCCAGAAGGAACACTCAGTATCGCCCTGGTGTAAGACCAACATTCAGAATTGAAACGTTGCTTGAAATGGCTTTAGCCGTGTTTGGTGACCACATATGAATAGCCAGGTACATTCCCACCTTCCTCTTTTCCAACTCCTTCCCCTACCCACTACCTTCAGCTAGACAACAAACCCCAATTGGTGGGGATGCCATAGTCTAACTGACTCCAGACGGGAGCAGTTGGGACTCATGTGCGGTATTCATATTTAAAAAAATATGTTATACTTTTGATTTTGAAGAATAAATAACCCCCTTATTTTATGTAAATGCTCCACCACAAATAAGAAATTTAAAAAAATAAAATACATCTAAAATACAGTTGTTTCACAGAATTTGAATTTGAAGTTCTGAAAAAATTTCATTAATGTTCTATAATTATTTCAGTATTACGAGGCAACTGGTCCTTGATGATAGATAGTTCATAAGAGCTTAAATAGAACTTTTACAGAACTTGAAAAGTGACTTTATAATTTGATGAATTGATTAAATTCTGTGAAATAAAGGGACAACACGTTGAAAATTGAAATAATTCAAAGACATCCCCTGTTCATTGTTTATTTTATGGAATATAAATACTGAGTTACAATAAAATAAAATATTTATTATATAAATAACACCCCAATCTGCGTTGTGCTTTTCTTGAAAATATTTCCTCGGAATTTAAAAAAAAAACAGCTTTGTCCAGTAGATACCCGAGAAGTCTCTATTTTCTCGGCGGATAAAAGAATTCTGTTCTGAATTTGTGGAATTCTCGCTGGAAATACTTGGACGAGTGGCGCATTCTTCTGTATCCAAGAAAAGGCTCAGACAGAATTGAAGGGATATTTTTATTACAAAATGTTTAGTATTACAGATATTATTTGTTTCGATTGTTTTCAACTTGATAGACAGTCGGGGAAATTACACACACGAAAAGTTTTATTTCTACCATAAGCTCTTTGTGCAGGATAAAAATGTTATTCTAAAGTACGATCATTTCATTTGTAAAAAAGGTTAAAATCGGGACTGAAGTTCTTACGAACAAATTAACAGTATTTCAATGTTTATTGCCACTAAAATGTAAAATGCTTTTTTTATACAAAAAAAGGACCAGCTCGAAGATGGACGTGATCGTCGGAAACAATTCAAATACTTTTAGTAAGCTAGTAAGAACCAACAAAAAAATCGGAATTTATTTCTAAGTACAAACTGTGAAAATGAGAAAAATCCATAAAATTTTAATGTTAACATTGGGGTAAAACACCTAATAACCAGACACCTAATAAATGACCATCGTGAGGTTCATTATCTATCAAAAAGGCCCGAAGAAGCACTCGCCCCACCGACTTACGCCTTATTATTTGCTTACCGAAAACGACGAGCAGTAATGGGAGGTTCCCGATCGAACAATACAACACATAACGGTAAGGAGGACTCTAACAATATTTATTTACGCGCGTTTAAACCCAAGTAGGGTCTCGAGGACATTCAGAAGGGATAAGGGCCTCCCTTAGCACTTTTATGATGGGAGGTCTCAACAAAAGGGACAACAACTGGTCAAAAACTTATTTGATATAAATTGGGATTGCAGCACCCATTCATACATATTACATTACTAGCTGAAAGACCGTTAATAATAACGCTGAAAATAAGAGCTTTATTCACGTAACATCTTTAGGCAACCTTAAAAAAAAGTACTCGGAATTTCCTAATGAGGTCGATAAACCAGTGGGTGGAATATTCATTAAAATTTAGACGAATCGAGTTAGATACCTACTGCGGGTATTGGATTTACTTACTTTGCATAAAAATGAATACGTATGTACTGTCAATATTAGTGTTTTTTAAAAAAAAGTACTCTGAATTTCCTAATGAGGTCGATAAACCAGTGGGTGGAATATTCATTAAAATTTAGACGAATCGAGATAGACACCTACTGCGGATATTGGATTTACTTACTTTTCATAAAAATGAATAGGTATGTTATGTACTGTCAATATTAGGGTTTTTTAAAAAAGTACTCGGAATTTCCAAATGAGGTCGATAAACCAGTGGGTGGAATATTCATTAAAATTTAGACGAATCGAGTTAGATACCTACTGCGGGTATTGGATTTACTTCCTTTTCATAAAAATGTATGTATTGTCAATATTAGTATTTTTTTTGTTTTATGTAAATACCTCACAAAATTCCCATCTTCCCGTTTGTAGTCAGTGAGACTTCGGCATCCCCAATTGGTATATGTTGTTAGGCTGAAATTAGGTGGGGAGGTGAAGGAAGTGGGGAAGAGGAAGATCGAGAGGTACCTAGCTATTCGGATCAATCACCAAACAAGGATAAATCCAAATCAAGCAACGTTTCAATTCTGAATGGTAGTCTTACACCAGGGTGAAAATGAGAGTTTCTTTCACTCTAAAATATGCCGCAAATATACCATATATTATTTTAAATGATTAAATTGTGAATTTAAATGATTAAAGACTGGATTTGAACCCGTGACCTTCGGACACTAGTCGAGAGTCTTGCACCTCGACCACAGAAGCCGTCGAAGTATTTGTTTTTTTTTATATAAAAACGTTTCGCTACTTGCTTAGAGAAATTTCCGATGAGCTTTAGCGATAAAATTAAAGATGTGAAATTTATAAGAAACAAAGCTCTTATAGAGTTAAACGTGGGTATGTTCGAATTATAATTATTTATTTATACGAAATGTGTATTGCCAACGGATTGTACAGTGTTTTTTTCTTGATTCAATAATTTATTTCCAAAAGCGATAACGTCGTAAGCACTAATTACAAGTTCACAGCCGTTCGCCTCCAATGAAAAAGTTAACTGTTGACTGTGGCGCTAATGTAACGTGTAAATAAACATGTGAATAAACGTGTGAAAGGTCCTAACTTCGCCCAGTGTTTTCTAATGAATTAAAAAAAGGACCGGCCCAATATCCTGAGTATGTAGATCCTCCGGCGGAACAGGGTGTTTAAGATAAATAAACATTCAGAAGTGAGTAATTTTATTTAGGACCCTCCTTTTGATCCGCTACAGGGTGGCTAATACTGTAACAGTCGGCTGAATTAATCCCAAGTGAAAGCAATATTAAATTTTCAGATTTATTTCGGATATACTTTATGGTGATTTGGGGAACCGGGGGAGAATTCAGAAATAAAAAAGTGAGTTTTGCAAAATTTAACAAGATAGAAATAAATTTCAATGCATAATTGCTTTGTTGAATTTACCCCTTAAAAAACTATGTAAAAGTATTTCAAATAATATTGACTGGGAAATATGAAATTTTCTCACGCAACCTTACCACCGTTAAAGGACTCGATCTCGAGAGATATCTCTTACATTTTAATATCAATTTGTGTAAACTGTAAAACACAAATATTTATGTTTTACAGTTCACAAAACTGTAAACAAGTATATTTAATTCACATTAGGTACTATAAAAAACTTTATAGTGCTTTAAAATAATGTTATAGTACCTATTTTAAATACTTAAATTATAATGACACTCAACAAAGTGTTTGCTTTCCATGATACCTATATTAAATATAATATTCATCAGCCAAAAAGTTAACAAAGATTTTTGCAAATACTTGTATAAATTTGGGTCATAAATTTTTTTTTTTCACATTCAGTTTAGCGACAAGTGACAAAAAATTATGTTTGCAAGACGAGCTTTTGTGTCGAAATACGAATTTTGGGTGTCTCGATTTCCTTTCAAATATAAAAAGTTTTTGAACCTATCTTTTGTTTAGTTCTGGAAATTAAAGTTATAAAAAATATTTAAGTATTACACAATTCATGTCAATAATCCTTGATTAATATCTACAACACCATTTTGGTAAAAATCCGTTTATCGAGTAGTAAAACTATTTCTAATGCCTTAATTCTAATTTCTATTTGTCAAATTACATACACTCTGCTATGGGGATCTTTATAATAGAATATATATTCTGCTATGGCCATCTTAATACTAGAATATATACTCTGCTATGGGCATCTTTATACTAGAATATATACTCTGCTATAGGCATCTTTATACTAGAATATATACTCTGCTATGGGCATCTTTATACTAGTATATATGCTCTGCTATGGGCATCTTTATACTAGAATATATTATCTGCTATAGGCATCTTTATACTAGAATATATAATCTGCTATGGGCATCTTTATACTAGAATATATACTCTGCTATAGGCATCTTTATACTAGAATATATACTCTGCTATGGGCATCTTTATACTAGTATATATGCTCTGCTATGGGCATCTTTATACTAGAATATATTATCTGCTATAGGCATCTTTATACTAGAATATATACTCTGCTATGGGCATCTTTATACTAGAATATATACTCTGCTATAGGCATCTTTATACTAGAATATATACTCTGCTATGGGCATCTTTATACTAGAATATATTATCTGCTATAGGCATCTTTATACTAGAATATATAATCTGCTATGGGCATCTTTATACTAGAATATATACTCTGCTATGGGCATCTTTATACTAGAATATATACAAGTAAGCTAATGACTAATGACATGAGTGTATTATAATTTATACATTAGAAGACAGAAGTAAAATAAATTATTTAACTTTCTTATTTAAAATACTATACTCCAAATTGGACTGTTCCGAAGTTCTGCAACTCATAAATTTACGCAAACCCACAAGAACAATACTCCGTTCTACTGTAGTGTACATGACATAGTGCAACTACATTGCTCATTCCCAGATACACCGGTTTAACACTATGGGAAACCGATATGTAGGTGATACTGACATGTTTAATATTAACTTGGAATTTCGTCGATCATGTTAAACACCTATCACAACCCTATTCTTAAACCTTTAGAGGTCTTTTTGTAAACCTGATCACAAAACTTTTTATTTTTTTTTCTTGTATTTTATTCCAATTAAGCATCTTTTTTTCTAGCGTATTTTTCTAATTTCTATCTCACGTTCAAAATTCTTTTGATCTTTAAAGTTATAATATCTATATTTATGTAAAAACCCTATAGGCGTAAAATAAATAAATATTTTTTACATTTAAAATATGAAAAAGACTTTATACCTACACATGAAAACAAATAATAGCAGATTGCATTTTACATTTTTTGCAGGTGGTATTTGATATGATATTCCTTTATATAATATACATGCTTCTGCCCGCGACTTCGTCTGCGTAGGGTTAGTACTTCGAGTAATCTATTATCTTTTCATAGGTCCCATCTACGTTTATACCAAAATTCTTAACCTATTTATGTAAAATATGTATAATTCTTGATTCTATTCAAAGTATTAGGCGAGTACTTCAAATAAATTCACTAATATAAATATTTTCCAAAATAGAATTTTGGTTTAACAATCATTGTTTAGCAAAATGTCATTCTCAAATTTTGACGTTTTCTATTAAACAATAATTATTATTTTCAATATATTGAAAATAAATAGCTAGCTTTATAAATTATAACCTATATGTTATTCTGATGAGCTATATTATTGTAAAGTTTCATTAAAATCCATTCATTAAATTTTGATTCAAAGAGTAACAAACATACATACATCCATACAAACTTTCGCGTTTATAATAATAGTAAGATTATAATTCTATAAGATACTAGTTATGGATTAATGAGTTGAATACATTCACGCTTCTATGATTGCTAAACCTTTTTGGCAAGTAGAGTATTTTTTTTATATTTACTGATGGGCATTTTCGCATTAAATTCTATCTGTACTGTTGCATCTGTTTATCAAAATAATTAATTAATCAGTGAAATTTATTAATTAAAATAATACACAAGTTTAGAATATAAGGTTCCTAAAGCTACCACGATTTAGGCAATTTTCAACACATGTAAGGAATTGATTGCGTTGGTAGATTGAACAATTAATATAGAAATAATTATTATGTACAAATACAAATTAAGTATCCCTCAGTCACAATGGCTATGTACTTTCATTCGTAAAGCTGATAACAACCGTTAATAAATTTATTTAAAATTCCATGAAATTATCTATTATTTGCAAAGAGATTACTAAACATACGAGTGGTTATATTTATTTTTAAAACGGGCTCTACCGAATTCGCATAATCCCTTATTTTATCTGTCATGTAAAATGTCAATGTTTCGACAGCCAAACGTGCTCCACGGAAATAATTGATGCGTTTATAATCACGTTGATAGTACGAGTATGTTTAATTCAATTGATATCCGGGAAAAGTGAGCAAACCAACATTAAATGGCATTTACGGAGAAAAAATGGGTAAATAAAAAAACAACGGTATAAATCCGGAAAACGAATATTAAAACAGTATGTTTACACTTTAAACATAGAGTTTGAGGTAAATTTGACAGGAAGACATAATATAAAAAAGTGGGCATTTTAAAGTTCAATACTAAAGGATTACACGTTAAACAATAAACTAAGTCAATATTTCACTACAATCAACAAATCAGTTTTCATTTATTTATTGATATCAAATTTAATTTGTATTCAATGAAATTATTATTTAATTTATAAAAACAGTTTATTTATAAACAAGTTCTGCTGTGTAATTATTAACACGCATGATAGCTGTTTCGCCTTCTGAAATTACAAAATTAAAAAGAAGAAAAAAATAGAACTTAAGAGGAAATATTTAGATAATACAGGCATAGTTATACCAAACACGTAAACTCATTATAGTGTCAGTGTCGATTCGCTACTGCATATTTGCCCATCCTGCATCACTTGTAAATACTCGATAATACAAATTTGTCATACATCGTAATATATTTTTAGTAATTAATAATTACACGATAAAATAACACAGTTAAGTAAAATATTCGTATAATCTGCAGTTACACAATTACTATGCATCGAAATTGCGATCGTTGGATACCTGGATAAAACAAACACATCGGCGATGTTCCCACGCAGCCAATAAACCGAGTTATCTGTGTGCCTAGGTACGCTTCATAACCAATAATACATCGGTGATGTTTACTAACCAATAAATGATCATTTAGTACTTTATCCTAACCACCCTGTAGTGGGGTACTCACTACTGACTACTGGGTGGGGGAGCCCATCACTGATTAACGGGGATTTATTTTTACAAATACCGGCGGTGGGTTTTGTTAGCACGGCGACTACTCTCAGGGAGCTTTTGTATTGAAAGCCCCGCACATTAAAGGGATGTTTACAGCAATGAACACTACAGATGCGGATGCGGTAAATATTTATGTGTTCGGTAAACCTGTGATACTTTGTTAATGAATAATTGCGGTTAGGTGTATTATTGTCTGTTCTCAAAATATTAAACTATTTATAGAAATGCGGTCTAGAAGATCATCGAAATGAAAAGTAGAATCAAAACATAACGCTTTCGCAGAAACGTGAAATACCATCGACCACTTAGCAATACAAACAGTAATTGACTCATTTCATAATAATTAAAAATAACAGAAAATTATCAACCAAAACACTGTATTGTAAAAGATCTGTCATAGACAAAAACTTGGAATCGCGATGTATTTATTTATATTATGTTAAACGACCAAAAGGCTTTTTACAAGCAATGCAGTAGGTACAACTTTTTATCAAAATTATAATGAAAATATAATATAATAGATAACAAAATATAAGTAACATAAAATGTAGCAGTTAAAAAATAAAGGTAACAGAAAACTATTTTTTATTAGAACCGTTAACAAATTGTACGTTGTTAACATAAAGTATAAATAAGTAAAGCAAAAGTAGAAAAATCTGCTAACATCCTCCAAATCAACGATAATATTAATAAAAAAAATATTTAAACGTTGTTTAAAATTATTGGGGAATGCAAATTGAAGTTAAAATGATATATATATATATATATATTTATGTGCTCTAAAGGAATGTTCATAACCTCGTTTTCTTGATGTAAATTATGGAGTCTGTATTAAGAGTTTTTAGAGCAGCGAAAAAAATTGCTGATGAGTTCTGTTAATTTTATTACCGAATCGAGCCAAGTTTCCGTCAGCATTTATACATCGTAATAGTGTAAAGATATAATAGATTGTAGTTCATTTAATTTTATACGCCGTCCTCGAGCACTCTGGTAGAGTATATCTTGAGTTAACAGTGATGAAAAATAAATCGAATGAATATTATAGGAGTCCAAAAATGTTAGACTAGATTTAGGTTCGATTATTTAAAAGATAATTAGAAGAGTCCGGGGGAGAGTTAAAATATTTTTTGGGGGACCACGATAAAATGTTTAAGTCTAAGAAAATAAACGAAGTATGTCTATCCCCATCCGAAATTAATCTCAATCGATACATACATTATTTCAGATAAGACAACTGACGACAGAAGGAGTGTAATAAACAGAAGTAGATATTTTGATATGTGTAAAAAACAAGAAAATTTCATTAAAAAAATGCACCCCATGCGCGGTAAAGTGTAGAATTAAGTTCACGCTGGAACTCTATTATTTGTACCTGGCGCTAAAGCTTCGAAATGCGCACTTAAAGTAGAGCAAAGCGCGCAATTAGTGGATAAGGAGTGTGCTTCACAGCTGTATACGACTAACTAAATCTGACGAATCCATCAAGCAAAACACCAAGCGTGTCTATAGTCTGCAGTCTCTCTGTCTGCGTACAACATGCACATTGCACATGAACATGTGCATCGCTTTAATGTATACAAAGTTGTTTACGAACACGAAACGCACGTGTTAATGAATTAAAAGGAACACCGTCTTTTTATAGAATAAGAATAACAACAATGTTACTAAAAAAACAAAATAAAAAACTTCCGGTATCTTCTTAATATTTTTTTTATTAATGGTACGTTAAATTACATTGTATAGAGAGTCATCCAAATATTGTGGTTAACTTCGAATGATAGAAAAAATATATTTGATTTTATTATTACACAATTCATATTTAGGAGATAAAAGCAGATCAACAGATTAAAGATCAAACAAAAATCCCTAGTGTAGGACTGTGGATATTAAATTAAATGAAAATAAATAATCGATTGAACAAAAAATCCCTAGTGTAGGACTGTGGATATTAAATTAAATGAAAACAAATAATCGATCGAATAAAAATCCCTAGTGTACGACTGTGGATATTCAATTAAATGAAAACAAATAACTTTGTATGCACCACTTATTTAATGAATGAATGAACTAAAAAAAGTTCATTCATTCAATATTATTAATATATATCACTATTCTAAAATAATTTATTTATTTTATTTTATATAATTGTTTTTTATGATACCTTATATTTTTAAAAGAACGCGCACAAAATACCCAAAATATCAGACGCTGATATTTTCCATTAATTATTAGATAATTAAGAACTTTTTACCTCTGCCGCGTATAAGTTATTTATCTCATTTTCATTATGTTGTTTGTCTTTCTGTAGTTTATTTACATTTGATCATTTTGTTAAAAATATTAATTAAATGATGTAGGTATGCATAATTTTCATAGGTAGAGTTTTATTTTACCTTATCTGTGTACATATTTTCAATTTGGATTTTTTTTTAGATTTTCTTTTTCTCTTATTTCTACTACCAATATTAACGTTTTTTTCTTGAATTAATTAAGGTTTTTTATTATACGTAATATGTATGTATTTAATGCAGAAAATTCATTGGTATATGCAATCCAGTAAACATGTAATTTTATAA
The DNA here is from genome assembly GCA_951813805.1 of Limnephilus auricula. NCBI lineage: Eukaryota > Metazoa > Arthropoda > Insecta > Trichoptera > Limnephilidae > Limnephilus > Limnephilus auricula. Next base: position 16,072,940 of record OX638388.1, on the reverse strand, counting down.
TAAAATATGTATATTGAACTGTTTGTGTAACAAATAAAGAAATATTTTTTTTTAAAATAGGGACGTTCGGGTGCCTTGTCGAACAGGGAATGAAAATATTCATAATCAAATAATTGTAATCCCTACCTTTTAAAACACAAGATATTACGATTTGTCAAGGAAAATTAAATTAAAGGTAAGTTAAACTCAATACAAAGGTTAAAAAAAATGTTGCTGACAAAACGTTTCCCATTACAAATAGATTTAGAATAGTTTAACTCCGGCTTGTTGTGAACGAAACGGTTTCTGTTAACGACAATGTCTCTAAATCTGGAACAAGTGTTAACACGCGCAAGACGGGAGAAGCCGAGCCTGTCACAGGTAATGTCTAACGTTCGGTTACAAGTTCACAGAAATATGTTTATAGTTCTATCTCGGCGTACACTAAATTATAGGGGTGGTTTGTTACACGATAACACAATTATCGAAGAAAATAACAATTATTGGAGAGCAACATTTTTGATTTCACTAAAATAATGTAGAATTTAATTTAATGTTTTAGAAAAAAAAAATATGCTAGTTTCACCTCTCTCAGTAATTTCGTTTGCACTTTCTAAGAATATGTCACCGAAAAGTTAATACATGTGTGTTTTTAAAGCTTCTATTTTAAGAGGGTATTACCAGAGAATACAGGAAAATAGTCCTTTTTAAATCAAATTCTAGACGTACTGACTCTTTTTTACAAAAAAACATAAATTGATTTTGAAAGATTGTTATTTTATCTGGTACGCGCAGTTTGAAATTTTGAAAAACATTTCATTTTTAATATACTAAGGTTATACCGTTGGTCGTTGGCAGATTTGTTCAATTTTCAAACGATAGATTCTGTTAAACAACACAAATTTCAAATCATATAATCGTACAACAAAATAAATCAATACATAATCTAGTCAACAAAGTTGTAAAAATTTAAATTTTAGTGAAATTAAATTCATAAAAAAATAAATCCGAGAACGTGTTTTATGACAAAAATACCGCAGTTTTCTATTTATTTAAGGTCTTACAAACAAAAATATTTCAAATTTTTTTTACACACTTATTTTGTTTAGACATTATTGAAAAATCATAAATACTTATGATAAAAAAAAACTTACACAAGTATAAGATATATAATAATAATATCATCGAGCGTTTTGAGCATTTTTATTGCTTACTTGAATGCAGGTATATATTACAGCAAGTTTCGAATGAAATAAATCGATATTAAATTTTTAATTAAAAAAATTTTATACATGGAATAATCGATCTTTCTCATTGGAATCTCCCTGTACAGTTGCAAGCATTTTTAAACTTTTATTCTCAGCTGCTGGTCAATCGCTCTTTGGTCAAAACAACACCGTAAAAAAACAGTAATAATAAATTAGCATTTTTTATATATTTTGGTTTCAATTGATAATTTCAAAGGGTCATGTTCATGGATGTAAGTTTAAAATAGTTTCAATGACTGCAGCGGATTTTTATTGTAAAATGATTGTCTTATCGCGAGTTTGATGTGCGGCAGATAAAAAAAAATTAAGTAGGTTGACAATTTTTTGTTGATTAGGAAGTCGTGAAAATTTTTAAAGCAATTCCCAAGAGCATGCCATCGTACAACTTATCAACAAGAATGGTATATTTAAACACATACGTGTAGGACTTTTTTAAAGAGGGGTACGTATTAAAACGTATACTTGATCCGAGGATATAAACTTCGAGTATTGAACTATTAGACCCTTTTCGGTAATAAGGTTTATCGAGGTAGGTACCAGAGGAGCGACGCAGGCTGTCGTAGCCGCAAGGAGCCGAGACTAGGAAGCGGGGAGCAAGGAGCGAGGAGGCTAGGGCTACGCTGACACGTGCTGTTAGGAAACGCGGGGAAGGCTACGCGCTACTCAAGTCACAACAACTATCGAGAAGTTAAGATTAGAGATTGGAGGTGTGTTGTGGGGGTGGGGGTGGGGGTGGGCCGTTAATGAATCATCAGAACCTTCAACAAGTTCGCGCGTTGATAGGAATCGGTGGAAGGAAGAACTGGGGGATGAAACTATAATTCAAAATGATCGTGAGATTATGCTAATATTATCAACCCTTTCAGGTAAACCCTAAAAACTGTGCCGAGATAAAGCAAACTGTAGGGGATTTTTTTATAATTTTTATAGGGCCTATTTAGGAGTTAAAAAAAAAGTCGGAAATTGTTAGATGATTATCGAAAGTGTTAGAATAAGATATATATACAGGGTGTTAAGGTACGTAATTGACTTACTTTAACCAGTGATTCCTGACATTATTTGGAGTAAAAATGTAAATGAAATTTTGGTCTCCGGTGACTTTTTTGAGCACTTTCTTTTTCAATTTTTTTTCTTCAAAACCAAACAAAAAAAATCTTTCACATGACCTCCCTTACATCACTTACCCCGCCCCCAACTGTTCAACACCTACTATTTTTTATGTTTTTGTAGAAAAAAATAAATAAAAACATAAAAAATGTCACCGGAGACAAATTTTTTATTTACTTTTGTACTCCAAATAATGTCAGGAATCACTGGTTAAAGTAAGTCAAGTACGTACCTTAACACCCTGTATAAATATATATATATATACTCTATAATGGGTTTGACATCGCATCATCATTAGTATATTAGTAAGGAAACTGCTGTTAGTTCGAATCATCCGATTTTTAACCACCCCGTTGGGCAGCATTGTGAGGCGGTTTACAGTAGATTCTGTAGGAAGAGATTTATCGATATATGAAGAGGCTCGGATTACATGGAGAAGGAAGAATAGATGCCGGATAATTTAATTGTTTTATATTTAACTAAGAAACGTTAATATTACGATCACTTACCTTTCGGATTCATTCATTTGTTGATAATTGTATTTTTTCAATAATAATATCTCATATATGCTAGTAAAGTAATAATAACGTAAATAAATTAATTAATCTACTCGACGACCAATCTACAGCTGAATTTGTGTACGTAGATGGGTGCCTGTATAGCTACCACCATACTGACAATCATAATCAAATAATAAAATAACGTAACTCGACATAATAACCAATAAATTGCTTTATTTCAATAGTCTTGCAATATAATGACAAATGCGGGTAGGTACCTAATATCAACCCTTAGTACAATATTGCCATCCATATTCAAATGCGCACCCTTCAGTGGGCGTCCGCAGTAGCACCTAGCAGCGAGCAGCGAGCAGCTAGCAGCGAGCAGCGGGCAGCGCCAAACGGGTCCGTATTAATCTACGAAGTTGTCCGTGCCGTCGAAGTTGGCCTCCCGCTCATTTGCGTGCCAATTTATGAATAGTAAATTAAATCAGATTTTCCGCTAGGATTTAATTGTGTCAGGGGATTAGCAGACACAGAGCCAGGATATATTCCGCTGAATTATGCTTGTAGGTGATTAGGGCGGCATTTATAATCCGCTCGCTTTAATAATAGTTATTACTTCTGGGGAGATATTACGTCATTCCGTGCACTTTTATGGCCGCAGATACACCCTTTAATGGGCCTCGCTCGGTTAATGTGAACTTTGCAAGTTGAGAATGCAACAAACTTTAAACACTGGGCTGATTATGGGGTTTCAGCACCTGGTTATGAAAATTTTTGTGGTTTTTTTGTTTATTATTCATTAACGATATAAAGCACCCTTTAAACGTTCTATTTTCGATTGCTGGTGAATGAATATTGTGAAATATTCCTGAGTAATAAATGCGTAAAATTATTCAAGATCAATTAACTTTTTGGCGCTCCGCTGACGAGGCAATTGCAATCAAACTAAAACCGGCTGGTTTCTATGTTTTGATTGGTCAAAAAGCTTGTTTAAAAGCATATACGAAGAACAATCAGCTGACAGCTGGCAATTGGCAACGGCCGCCCACGGCAATCAGCAGTGCGAGTCGCGAGTCACCGCTTGCGTTACCATTGACAACGTGTTTTTGAGTGATTGTGTAGTGTGCGGGCCATCACATTGTCATACAAAGACAGTTGCCAGTTGACAGTTTTCAGTTACCTTAGTGGGCGGATCGCCTTATGCGTAAAATTATTCAAAATTAATGAACTTTTAATTTTTATAATTGGAACTATTTATCAAATCAGACGAGCGATAAAGTAGGTACCAAATAAATAAATGAATAATATTTTATTCGAAATGTGTAATTGATTTTGCTTAAATGTTTCACAGACACTAATAGTGTGAATATACGTTACTGAGACAACGTGCGTGGTTTCACTGAACCAGGTGCAGTGGACACACTTTAGCGGACCGTTCATATAGATATTTCATTCGTATAAACATATTCTTTGGAAGGCTATCCTTTCATAGGCGGTGCTACATTTTTTGTTCGATTAGTATAAAAAAGTATCCTCATTCATACAAGTTTCTACGTCAGCTGCTGGAGCTAGGAACGAGTTAACAGGTCAAATATTTGTTAATGTTATTTTGATATATTTTATAATAAAGCTTTTAGAGTTGACAGTTAGTATCCTCGCGCAGTAAATTGATTAAAATAGAAAAAGACAACCAAAAAAATTAACTTAAAAATAATATTTAAAATAAATCTAAAAAATAAAAGAAAAACATTTTTATTATTTTTTAAGCAAAAGCTTTTGAGAACTTCTTGTGTTCAGTCAATTATTTTATCGTCAATTCGCCACTCCAGCGAGGCAAATAAACCGGTCGTCCCCAAAGTGTCCCGTCGCCCCCGTTGTCCCTACCGCCTCCTTTACCGCCCCGTTTACCGCCCCCGCCCGCAGCACGCGACATTCATGCGATTTTATCGCTGCACTCCTAATGAAGTATTCAGAGTATTGTTTTAAAACATTAGCCAACTTTCCCCGTCCGCCGGCTCCTTCTCTCCTTCTCTCCGTCTCCACGCCGAACTTTGTTACTTCATCTGAACGGGTTTTAATAGCTACCAGATTTAAATCCATTATTATTTCTCGAATAAACATTGCTTTGGTTTATTCGAGTTCAACGCTGGTATCTGCTTTGTAAGATTGAAAAAAGTTTTCAATCATTTTTCTTTCATTTCAATCAGCTCTTCCAAACGAGTACTTTTCGTTTGCATTACTTCTACGATTTTCTCTTTGAGTTAGGAAGTTGCAGGTTCTATTCCCATTACAGTAAATAACAATCTATTGACATACGTTTTGTTTGTTAATGCATATATATTTTAATGTAAAAAAAAAATGAATTCAAGCTGTACATCGTGTAGTTCAAACTACGATAACTTTTGATGTCAATACGAGTGTAGATATGGACAATTCGTAACTATAACTCGGGTTTATAAAGGCGTGTAAACAATGAATTTTACATACTGTTGTTTGAGTTTCTAACTCAACGCGACTATTTCAGCTTGTTACACCAATTCCATTGTGAGCAATGGAGCTTTACTATCCATTTTATTGTAAAAAATAAGACCAGGCGCAGTATTGAATTTTCCACATAAACCAATCTTAAGCTGAGGCAATTATTGCGCAGTGTGCAGGTAGCTTTAACCTATATTAATTAATTATTTTCAATTAATAGCATAATATATTACATGTTTCTTTCTTTTCTTATTTGTTCTTTTAAAATTAATAGCATAACGTATTATTTAAAATCAAATATCAAGAAATGGTTACCTTCGATATTTACTCCAATGTAATGTAATAGTTTTCTTCAACTCAGGGGGTTTCTCACCATCCTCCTAATAGCTTATCTACCCTAATAACGAATATTATTAAAAATAAAAATAAAATACTCGCAGGGGTTAGAAAACTCGGCCAACTTATCCAATATATAGCCACTATTCATATGTTCGAGTACCGAATAATAAAGTCCAACTTAATAAATAAATAAACCGTAAAACGTAAATCGAAAATATTCGTTATTAGTGCAGATAAGCTATTGGTAGGATGGTGAGAAACCCCCTTAGTATAGGTACCCAATATGTGTAAGAAAGGTTAAGTTTACGATATTGTCCTCTTCATATTTAATTTTATTATGTGATTAAATTGTAATCAAATTCTTTATTTGGTACTTTCTAACTTTTATATGTCTTTCTAAATGAATTTATGAAATATTCTCCAATTAACTCTCTTTTAAATTCGTACGTATACTTGTTTAAAAATAGTTGTCTTTTCATTATATAATGTTGTCTTTCCCGAAATGAGATTTATTAAACTCACTGGGAATAATGCATTATAAATATTGTTCTTAAGGTCAGTAAATAAAAACAAAAGTTTATAACTTCAACAAAGGCTTATCCCAGTGAGAGAAGGAAACAATAAATAAATTAAATCAAAAAATAATTTAGTTAACGAAATAATAGCACCCTGCAAATCTCCCCTTTTGACTATGTTCCCATGTGACATTGACTCCTCCCACTGTTCTCCCCCTCCCACTACACCTACCTAATAACATCTAATCATTTCTGTACTTGTTTAAAATTTAAGTTAGTTTTAAGTTAAAGACGTAAGTAACAAATGTACATAGAAAAAAAAACTATTCAAAACAAAATAAATAAATATATTTTGTAAGTTCTTTCGTTAGGATATTTTTTGGTAATCTGCACAGATACGTTTGTAAATTTGTCCCGAATAAAGCTTTGAATAACGAGACAAGTTCCCTCTAGAGCAGAAAACAAAGAGCTTATTATGTACAGCGCGAAGAAATTTATAAAAAGTGTAATGTTTGTAAAGCAATGTACAAGCAAATACGGTAAACAGTAAGTAGTAGCACAATATACAAGTACAAAGTACGGGCATTGTCTAGAAGGAACGGGATGCAATCATGCGATACGGAACACAGTGCAGACGCAGGCGAGTCAGCATGCGCCCGGCATGCGATAGCTCCCTCGCTTTCCGTTTTCCGACGCTGAAACTTTTAATGAATTATATAGTCGGGCCATTTTACGCGGAACATAGGCGAGCATCGGAATATTGAAATTTCTTTGTTCAGTTTATGCAAAGCCGAAATGGAAACGGACGATAAAAAGTCGCGAACGGCTGAGCGCGGTAAGTATCGGCTTTTTATTGCGACTAAATGTCGACGTCGCTGGTAAACACTAATTTACAAACATTGTTCGTGCAAAATGCTGGCTTGGAGATTTTAGCCTAGGAATAGTAAGTTCTGCAGTGGCGATAAACAGTGTGCAAATTAAATATTTGAAGCAATTGAACTCTCGTAGAAAAACTCTCAACTTTTAAATGCAAGATTTAAAAAAAATCAGAACTGAAGCATAGATATGTATAATTTGATTTGTTTAATAAGGTTGGTGTGTTTTAAACACAATCACATTTTACGAATTTTGACCATTATAATTTACAGCTGATCACGAAATGATTAAAAGCTGAAACGGGTCGAGAATAGGCAGAGTTTAAATCATCATAATAGTGATCGTCGATTGATGGTTATCAACGGTGATAGAGTTTATAATATTTAAAATTAAATTTATTTGTAAATAAATAAAAAAAATCAACATTAAACTTTTTTTTTAAATAAAATAATTTACCATTTTTTCTTCAGTAGAAATTGAATAGTTGAAAATGCAATAATACTATTTTATAGAATTCTCAAAAAGTTAAATAGTAGTTAGGAAAGACAATTGCAACTTCACAAGTTGTAATCAACTTTCAAGTGACTCGACTCACTCTCCCACTAGGGAGGTGTAACGTGTAGCGTTCAATGATCGCTACTTCATGGTAATTCGATCGAACTTGAGTAATAATAATCGAGTAACTGACCTGGTTCTTGCCCTTGAGCACCAGCACGTTGGTGACCCTACCGAAGGGGATACCCAGCTGGATGACCTCTGCCTCGGTCGTCTCGTTAGGGATGTTCCTGATGTGTATCACACGAGACGGCTTGCCTACGTTCGGCTCCAGCTTCACCTGCGGGGAAAAGGTCGATTGTTAGGCATGTACAACACTAGCTCAGAATGCAAATTCATAGGTAAATTCAATCAGTGAAAATTTACATAAATTATATATAAAGGTGGGTTTAAAAAGTGTATACAAATAATCAGTTATTTTCCATTATTTTAATCTCTGAGACAAAATCTTCAAGTAATTGAAAATAAATTATGAAATACTTATTTTACTGTATTTTTAACTCAACGAAAACGTCCAGAATAAGATAAGTTTCGTTTTTGAAATTATAGTTATAAGTAAAGGGTATAAAATGATAGGTGTTACCCAGGTACCTATTTACAATATAATTATTAATGATAAATATGTTAAGATATAAATTTTAGTACTAACCTTCACTATTACATTAAATGTGTAGTGAAGTCCGAATAACTATCAAATAATGTCACTTAAAATTATATACGGCTACCTATTATTTGAATATTTATTAAAAACTTGGTATATATTTATTAAAAAAAAAAATTGCAGAATAATTAATTCATTTGGCATTTCACGAGCATTTGATTCCTCAGAACAGGCAATCTGCTTAGCTAGGAACTAACATCGACCTAACAAAACGTAATAACACTTGTACACATTTTAAATATATTCTGTTATTATGCAATATTGTTACTGTTATTTTTGCTTTATAAATGTATCCAATGTTAAAATATAAAAGTAAATGAGTAGAACGGATATAAATAATAAATAATACACAAATCTAATGCATTAGGCAACTTTAGCACTGTATTTTGTTTAGCACATTGTTGTCCAGAGGATATACCGTTTTATTACCACACAGTACAAACAAAATGCATATATGCTCGTATTTCAACGAAAATACGCTTCATTTTACATGCATAATACAAAACAAAAGCACGGGATCGGGTCCAGATCAAGTTTCCATCTCCGCCAGTTAATAATTCAGCTGCAAAATGTTTCGAATAACAACAATTGGTCCGTTTAGACATGAAAACTAAATTCAGCGTGAGAGGATGTAAGTACCCTCCTTGCGGAAGCTGGCTGCTTCTAGGGGCGCATGTTAACTTGCACGGGAGGGCGATAGTCGCTAGTCTCCTCTACTTGCCATGGAGCAGAATGGTATGGTGCAGGAGGAGCGCAGGAGGTGGCAGGATGTTGCGGGATACATCAGGCAAAGGGAGAGCGGTTCCCCCGGGACCAGGGGATGGTGGAAACATACACCTGCTTGTTAAACCGCATCGAGCAAATCGCAGGTTCGGATTCCGTGTTTGGTCAGCCTACCTATATTTACAACTTACAATTTCATACGGTAACGACTAGTTTCGCCGGTTTTCGTGGAGTAATGAATACATGTTTAAAACATTAGATACAGCGGAGCTGAAAACTAGTATTATTTGGTTACGGTAAGTTAATTTATATTGCGTCATTTTGAAATCGTGATAGAAAACTCCAGAATTTCATGAATTTCAGATTTTTTTCAGAATTCAAAATTTCAGATTTTCAGAATTTCAAAATGAACTGAAACAAACCAAAATCACACCGTATAACCAGGGGTATGCAGGTAGGATGACTCACACCTTTGTTCTGAAATACATTTCTTGCTTTGAAGACACTAACATATTTTCAAATTCTCGATATGGTTTATATTCCAATTGAACAAACTCAGGTATATTTGGTCAAATTATAGGTACTTTTCCATCCACGTGCACACCACATTATTTGTTCCAGACACTCCGTTCTTCAAGCGTTCGTTGTAAGTGTCCCTTCATCCATAAAACGATCATACATGGGTTAATAAAAATTATACGTCTGACACACTGTAATAAGTTCACTTTCGTCAGTTCTCTGCCATGTCTGTGCTTCATTCGAAACATCTGAGCTGGCATCTTGTTGTGAACTACACAGGATGTAGTGCTAGTCTCACTTGACATCTTATTATTGAGACTAATGCATTCAGTAAATTGTAAAGCCTGCGTTCACGCTTCCGTCAATATTCTAATCACCTTTCAAGTCACTCGCTTTCATACTTCCAGATACATGATCATGCGCCAAAGGAGTAACACCTGGCAACTTTATGCGCAGCGTCTTCGTGTCGTCTCTTTCAAATACCATAACTTTGAGCTGGCATAAATTCATTATTAAGTCACCCTGATTAAACTTCGTCCATCCCAGACAAGAGATATTGCAAATCTTCAATTGAAATAAGTACCACATCGTCAGTGTACAACATATAACATTTTTTAATAATTAAAATTCGCCGATCGACCTGTTAAGGGATTACTGCTTCGCATTTATCAACAAATAATTACTATGCACAAAAACTTTGGTCATTCAAAATAAGTTATTTAAAAAACCGCTATCTCAAGTAATAATTTATTACAGGATTACCTGCCAACTTCTGAGCAAGTAAAAATATTTTTTAAAAACGAATCATTTCCTGAATCCCCCGAAAGAGGCGGGAGTTGATGAGGAAAGGCAATTTCTAACTAGGCCAATTTTTTATGAATAATATTTTAAAAATAAAAAGGGTAAAAACGAAAAGGGTACACAGACGCTGCACAGCTTTATAATTGCAAACTTTAATTACAAGAGACCTGCGAGAGATGATCTGCGTCAGAAGGGAAGCGGCGGATAAAAGCGCCAAGGATGGGAAGATGGGAGATGGGAGGGGAAGGCGAGGACTGATTTAATAGAAACAATACTGTAATTATTCCACGCCGTTTTCTAAGCACACACAAAAAGAAAAAGATTTTTAATTACTTGTAAGTACCAAAGCGCGTGCTAAAACTTTCCGCGGTAACTTCACCAATGTGTGATTTATAATGCGCCATCATCGGTTCTCCGAAATACCACACGAGATGTTTTAGAAGAAGCTCTGTAAAGTCCGGACGAAATTAACGATGATAGTGTATGACGTGTGTCCACTAAAATCAAGTACCCAATAATTACAACACTAGACTCCATGCTCCGTTTAATATAGTTGCTTCTCGCACTAACTTTATGTTCAACTCTTGTCTTCAGAGATTACATCGTGTGGGGAATGAAACCTGCTCTGTAGACATATTTTTTTATAAAAACCTCGCTTCATTTAAAAAGTGTATCTGTATGCAAATAATATGCTACAATCCTTAATGCTGTTATTATGTTATTGTAATTTCAGGTCTTATTATTTAACTCTCTATATATACATATATATTTTGCTAAATTTATTTTATTTATATAATTTATTTATTTTACATTATTATTATTATTATTTTTTTTTTTAAATTTTATGTGTAGATACATTCTTATTCTTATTATTTTATTTTCTAAATCTCTTTCTACTAATTATTTCATACTTATCTTATATAGAACCAACTTTCTAGTATTTAGCTAATTTGAACAAAATTTTGTTACATTCATATGTGTTGCTTTTTTACAATTATTACAGCTGCATTTTTATATTTAATTACTGTAACCAATGTATAAAATTTTCATTTAAAAGCCCATTAGGGCGTGAATAAATAAATAAATAAATAAAAAGGTCAAGAACGGGTTGTTTCACAGAATTTGAACAATTCATTAAATTTCGAATTTAATTTTTTAACTTCTGTATGAGTTATATTTAAGTTATGTCAAAATGTCAATTCTTATAAAGCAACTAGTCAACAAGCAACAATAACAAAACTTGAATACAACTATGACAGAACTTTTTTTTCTTTTAAATACAATGAATTGTTCTAATTCTGTGAAACAACTGGCCCTAGCTGGTATTTATCAGAAATTGACCGGAAATCAGAAGGACACGGGTTCAAGTCCCGTCGGCGGCAAGTATATTTTCTCGAAAGATTTTTCCAATGTGGATGAGTGTTTCAGGCTAATAATTATTGCTTATAATAATTGGTATTTATCACTTCATTTGATGTTAGGAGTACTTACTTACAAGCTTAGATGAATATAATTTGCTGTATTTGACGTGATCTCTTCATACCTCATACGATAGGTTTAACTTCTTCTTAGAAAAACATCGATTGAGGAGTGCACGGTTCCGATTAATTAGTTGATAAATGGTATGGGCAAATCCTTTCACGCTTGAATACGCAATTTAAAATTAGATTAATTCACCCTTACACGATGATTGCGTCAAAACACTTAGATACTCGAGAAGGAGGTTCAATTGGCCAGACGAAGCCCACGTATGTCTGGGGTATTATTCCGAGCGTATGTAATAAAATTATCATAACCCTTCTCTGGCGAACTATCACCTGGCACGGATAACCGGGTAGGTGACACCCTCCCACCTCTCGAGGGGTGTTTGACCGTGATACAGATAAACGCTATATAAACTATAAACGGGTATCTTAGCTTTTCAACAAACCACCAAATTAGATTTATTCATTACATTCATTTTCCAAAGGTTTTAGGGTTAATTATAAATTAGGAGTTTTAACGAACCTCTACGTTAAGGTGGCAGTGTATAAGCATTCAGAGGGTTGGGAGTAATTCCATCACGTCAATATTTTATTATGTTCACTAAAACTAAGGGATATTCATTATTTGGGGATGTTGTTATCAATATTGATGGAAAGTTAACGATTATTGTACGTACATATGAAAATGGAATTTTGTATGATTCATTTCAAACTTTATGTATACTTAATAATGTATTGAACTTTGACAGAAAATTAAAAATGGTTTTTTAGAAGGATCACAGAACTCAGTTAACCCTATTTCATCCTAAATAATATATAACACTATTGATGTATCCTGACCTTTTAAATACGTATTTGTAAAAATAATTTATATATTTTGTTGGAAATAAAAAAAGTCGAGTGAATTTAATAACGAATAAAACTTGTATCTTCATAAGATTTTTATTATATTTTACCAGCATGTATAGCCGAGTGGCTTAAGGCATCGAAGTGACCCACACGTTGAAGGTTTGATTCCCAACAAGGTAAGTACACAATTATAGAACAAGCTCTCATTATACAACTTTATGAGGAAGATAAATAAAAATTAAGTTCGTACCATTTATCGGAAGCAGAGTATTTATTTTACTTCTTTTTCAATTTTATCGCCCCACCTGATTGATGTAAAGTCATTTGTACAAAATGAATAAAATTAAACGCTTAAAATCATAATCAGACATAACATTCCTTAACCAGACATTAAATGAAAAAAATTAAAAAATAAATTATTTAATACATTTTTATAACTTACAGTTTTTTGCAATTTTTTCAACTACCATACTAGTGTGTGGTAGTCATAAAATGTTTGTAAGATGTGCAGGAATCGAAAGAACAACCTTCAGTCTTAAATCGATATTCTTATACCCCTACCCCTGAGGTTATCTAGTAATATTATTTTTAATAAAAATTATATCGGCAGGGATTTTCGATGACGATCGGTTTTTAGCGCCAAAAATAGATAAAGTGTTTTCAAGAAAGGGTTGTATAAAAGATTCACAAAAACACCGCAACTAAACAGAAAGAGTACGTACTTCTGAATTGTATTTAAAAGTTTTTGCGATTTAAATCGAGGCCGGTTGAGAGAGGGTTAAACATTAAAGGTTCCCCTTGAGAAGGAAACATTAAAGTTATACACAAAGAAAAAGTTTGAAGCAACACTGAAATCCTTTATTGAAATAACGTAATAAGTCTCGAGTGGATAGTAGCCAGTAGCCAGTTGCCAGTAACAAGTAGAGCCAGCAGCGGTGCCGGTGGCCAGTTTGAGTGTAACAATAGGACGGTGTGGAAGTTACAACAATATAAAGGGTGCTCAGCCAGTGCTCAGTGGGGTGGAAGGGGCGGCCCACTGTTATCATCGCCAGAAACAATCACGCAGATAAACAGGATAAGGCCTCCTCCAGAAGACAAAGGAAAGCGCTCGTATAAAGGTCTTCGGGTTAGTTTACTAAATGGTTACGTCTGAGAGACTCCTCCGGGCTGATGAAATATCCGGGTGAATCAAACTTAGTTTCTATATCCGCAGGATATATCACGACCCACCCTTATTCGCTTGCCTGCTAAGTCATTATATCTAGAAATTAGTACCAGGGGAGTTTGGTTTAATGAATGTTATTGTAATTTTATCAGGTACCTACAAACCCCGACCTTGTAAGATATATACTGTGGTACATGGATAGAGACCAGATTCACGCAGAGAGTGGTATTTCAGTAGTAATATTAAATAAATTAACCAGCTAAATGATTACTCTTAGTCTGTTATCTGAGTATTTCGCTAATGCGGTAATAATTATTTTTTAAATTATGTCACATCTTAAATATATTAATACTTTAAACAGTCAAGGGAATATAAAGGTATATTTAGCAAAATACAAAACGATAATAAAGTCGGAATATAAGAAAACTAATAATACTTGACGGAAATAACTACCGATTTATAACACAATTCTTTTGAACACCTTAATTTTTTAAGATCCTAAAAATTATATGTAATTTTTTTAATATAATTTGTAGCTTTGAAATGTTTGCAATAGAAATAAATCGCAAGGTATGCTCCGAAAATTTCTGTTATTTAACATAACAATGAAAAATGGGTATAAAAAAAATTTACAATGCATCCTTAAATACAACTTAATTATAAAAAGAAAATTACTTAAGTTTGTCTGGCTGATTAAAAATCTAAAGTAAAATTATTATTTATAATCAGTGAATGTTGCACGCTATTTTCGAGTGGGAGCTGAAATATTCTGGTCTGGAAAGCCGAATAATTTCACCTTAACAAAAAATGGGTTTTTAATGGCTATTGCGAATTTCTGTAAAAAAGTTGTTTCCTTCAACAATTATTTTCAGATTGATAGAAACACTAATTTTGTTAGATTTTTTTAAAATTATAGGATTAAGCAGAAAACGCTTTTCTCGTCCATTACTACAAATTAATTTGTTTATTAAAGGCTTTATTCAACCACTATAAGATTAATCGCATAAGATAAATAATAAACAGATAATATTACTGTGCAGGGTCGCTTACATTTGTACACAAACACTAACTGTAACATTTGTACCAACCTATAACTGTACTTGCAGTTCTGTACAGTGTAATATAATATACTTAGGTGAAATTCACCCCTGCAATTCTTTATAGCGCACTAACACGCAATGCTATTTGTATCAATAACCGCCCGGGAACAAAATAAAGAAGAAAATAGTTTTGCTCCGTTACATGAACTAAACAACTTGTGGAAAACAGTATTTAGCCGTTAAACTTTAATGATTTATGATTAATGACACAGTTTTCAAATTCTTCAAACAAAGGATTAAATAATCATTATAAGCAATAATTATTATTTCTTCAAACTTCGCAAAATCATTTTGTGGCGTCATTTTGAATTAAATTAAAACAAATAACTTTGTTTAAACCACTAATATAATCACAATCACCCACATGTTTCAAAACCGATGGTTTCTTCGTCAGGGTAGTAATGACATTAACAAAATAAACAAACAAGTATAGACTAAAAAGAACAGATTAAAAAGAACTATGGATAAAAATATTGTAGAGAGAGGTGATTAATTAATTCAAAAATATCGGAAAAAACAATTATTTAAAATTAAATATAAAAATTATTTTAAAATATGAAAAATTACATTATATAAATTATCAAAGCATAATAAAGAAGTTGAAACAACAAAAATAAATTATTTTAAATATAATTATTAATAAGAAAATAAATTTAAGAGATGGCTATTTTAAAAAAATATTTGGTTATTAATAATATTTAATTTACTATTAAAACTTTTTCTAATTTCTAAGTTGCTAATTGTAAATCTGTTGTGTTTGTGTGTAAAATTTTTAACCCTTTATTTATATCAAAAGAATGATTTGTTTCTAAAATGTGGTTGGCAAATTCAGAATAATTATTATTATTCAAACACCTTAGATGTTCCTTAACTCTAATATTAAAATTTCTAGAAGTCTTTCCAATATAAAAAAAGTTACAATCGTTACAAATTAATTTATAAACTCCAGATTTGTTCAAATAATAATTATATTAGTGGTTTAAACAAAGTTATTTGTTTTAATTTAATAATTATAAGCCTGAAACACTCATCCATATTGAAAGAATCTTCCGAGAAAAGATAAATATTGCCGATGGGACTCGAACCCGCACCCTTTTGATTGCCGCTCGAGTGCTCTACCATTAAGCTACGGCGGGTAACGTCGTACCCGCCAAATGATTCAATATATACCTAGTGTTTCATTCAACAATTACTGCTTTCGGAAGATTCTTTCAATATGGATGAGTATTTCAGGCTAATAATTATTGCTTATAATAATTGTTACCCTTTGTGCTATGCATAAAAAATCTTGTCTTAAAAACATTAGTTTATCAATTAAAAAATAATATATTAAATAATCGTTAATAGACAACACGGTATCAAGTTTCCAAGTGGTGACAATTTGTAAAAATACAGACTAAAAAATGCAAAAGTTAACTAATGACTAATGATTTAAAGATATTTTGGATCTATAACTTCCAGTTTTCTAAAAAAAGATAAATAATTACGATGTGTGTACAATCATAAAACAAAAAAGCTTAGCTTATACAAAATTTAAACAAAACCCATCAAGTATCGAGAAGGTTATTAGAGCAACCGAGCTTTGAACATGAGATCTTCCTCTCTCAGGGAGACTGCTCTTACCAACTGAGTTGTCGAAACAAAATTCAAAACTGCCACAGTACTCCATTGCACAAAATAATGTTTTTTTTTTAAATATCTAATAAGGAAATGTCTTAATAATAACGTTTAGAATTAATCCTTTCGTAAGAATAAAATAAAGTCCTACAATGCCGAAAGCTTTTCAAAGAAATCACTTTGCGCCCGAAAAAAACATATTTGTTTGATTGATTGTCCAGAAAGCGGAGGAAAGTGGTAAAAGATTTAAAGTAAGCCGTGTTATTTGTTGTGACGCTGCTAATGGTTTGAGTGCTAATCCAATAAAGACCGGAGATCCGGATTGGAGGCCCGGCGCACTTTTTGTTGCCAAAAAAGGTTCTATGCTCTCCGATTCGGTTTACAAGCCAACCCTCGCAACGCTGTGAGTGTCGACAGGAATTGGGAGGTATCGTTAGTTCAGCGAATTAAAACTTGTTGCTGTAATAGTTTTTCATACAATATTGCAATAAAAAGTTTTCGTGGTGATCGTTACACAAGTAGATATATTATTTTGTGATATTTTTAACCAAATGGTTTCTAACGAAAATTTTTATTTCTTTCTAAAAACTTATATATTTCTATTTCCATTTAGTCCACCTACACACTCCTTCCACCTCACAACACCAATTGGGGATGCCGTAGTCCCACTAGTTACGGGCAGTTGTGCGGTATTCACGTAAAAGGTTTTATGAAGCAAGACGTTGTTTTTTTTTTATATTAACTCCATACAGGAGGCTCTGAGGAAAATAATTTCCCTATGGGGCGCCTATGTAATCTTTGAAGATACTGCGTGGAGGGTCTTTTTGAGAAGAGGAAGGAGTGAAGAGTCTTGAAGAGACCCATGTTGTAGGAAGGAGGACACAGAGAGGCCGGAAAATCGTTCCACAGCCGAGCTGTTGAACTCAAGAACGAGTCGTAAAAACGACCAGTTCTCATGCGACAAATGTCAACCGTGTACATATGTTGGGCGAGCGTTTGGCGTGTTTCCCGACTATGCACCGGTGCCGAGTTGATGACGCTAGTTCTACGGAGCATCTTCCATTGAAATACCGGTAGAACAAGGATAGCATTCCCACCCAACGCCTGTGCTCTAAAGATTGCAATCCGTTTATTAAGACGGGAGAATCTATCAAACGGACCGCCCGTTTCTGCACAGAGTCAAGGGTGTTTTTCAGGTTCTTTGGGGCTCCAGACCAGAGGTGGCTGCCAAAATCAACAGTGGGGCGCACTTGCGATTTGTAAAGGGTTAGCAGTTGTGTACTATTAAAGTATCTGCGGGCCCCGTACAGTACGCCCAGTAAAATATAAAATATAATATCGTAAGTCATTTTTATAACAAAAGGTTATACTATCCCTACATGAAAAAAGGCAATACCCCAAAGTGCTGTATTACTGACTAATTTAAAAATATACAAAAATTAATAAATATATATAAGTATTTAAAACGCTTCCTAAAACCATGTTTTATGACCTGTCACATAATCTGAGAAAAGCGCTGAAAAAAATTCTTGCAACGAAGCTTTTACAAAAATGAGCTACTGTTGAAGTTAATATGGTGTATAATTTTCTTCAATTAGAAACCAAGATATCTGCTGTATGTTTAAAACACAAGTCAATATTTTAAAACAAGGTTACACTCACAGATTTTTTAATTAGATTGTTTCGTTATCTCATAAAACACCAACTCACCGTGTAAAGTTTCATTCCAGGGGCTGTATTTTGGGACTTTAATGGCTCGTTTTACGTTCCAGTTCATAAGAAACCGCGCTGAATAAATTCAACAAGTATACGTAGCTACGCAACAAGTCGCAGGCTATATCAACAAGTCGACACTAATAGGCAACCAGTTCTTTGCATGACTAAGGCCTATTTGTATGCCGAAAAAGCTGACCTAAAAAAGTAATAGGAAAGAAAAATGCTGTAACTTTTGCCCAAATGTCACTGTTATTTTCTCGGCGGTAAAGGAAATTGATAAAGATTAGATGTTATGGTGTATTTTTGAAATTGTTTGGTGCCGAACTAGAAACAACCAATATTTTTTTGTTTGTTTTGAAACAAATAAACATAAAATAGAGTGAAAAATAATAGTGTTATGCCAACAATCTGTGGTAAATGAATTTATAATTTATACAAAACATAATTTATGACACAAAACTTTTACTAAAAAAAATAAAATAATGGAAAGCCAAAAAAGATATGAAAAAATATGTACTGGTATCATCATTAGGTAATGTCTATTCACTGGGATGAAGTTCTCCCCAAGCTCTACGGAGAATAAATAAGGCGGTGGATGAATAATAATGAAGGAGTACCCCAGCATGACGATGATCTTCAATGCATCACAACGATTATATTGAGTTAAATTTTAAGGTCTCTTTGACCATTTTGATTGTACGCAATTACATAAGTTATGTTCGTCTCCGGCAACAGTCATAGTAATTATTTTTCTGATTTTTTATTACATTAAAACCACACAGGGAATCACGAGGAAAATAATTCCCCTAAGGGCCTATATCATCTTTGGTGATGCCGTGTGGAGGCTCTTTTTAGAGAACGAGAATAAGTTCTAAGAAGGAAACAGGTATGAGGGGTGGGTAGGAATCTAGATGTCAGATGTCTAGGAGTAACGTGAGTATAAATCCAACCGTCCCACTGCGGTGATCCTCGAAAGTCACAACCAGTCTCTCTTGATCCGGCCTGCCATGCAGTTGGTGGGCATACCCATGACCCGGATAACCCTTACCCCATGAATTGGAATTAAATATATTATAAAAGTTATCTAATACGGAAAGAGTGCATGGTGGTATTCAAAATTAGAATAGACAGAAAAGCGAATCAAGTAGTTTAATAATGATATGACGGCCTCCGTGGTCTAGGGCCGCCATGCACAAGTTAATTTTATATAATTAAATTATTTTTTTTCAAATTTAATGTATTTAAAATAAAATTTTGGAATACTCGCGGCACGTTCCAGAGTGGTAGATACTTTCAGTATTATCTTCCCCATACCTTAAGCATCACAAAATACCCCAAATGGGGATGCCACAATCTCTTGGTTCCGGTTAGCAGGGAGCAGTTGGGACTATCGTATTAGTATTCACATAAAAAAATAACGAAGATTGATAAAACTCATCTTACTTACTCTATACAACCTATTTTGAATAACGTACAAAAATATTAAAAAATGTTGTGCAAAATTTCTGTGATAAATATTTTTACCAAGCCATTCGTTAATAATTAATTTTGCCCGGTTCACTAAAGCAGCCTTACTAATGAAAACACAAGGTAAGTATAAAAACGTAATAAGGCTTCCAATTTACGCTGACCGAGAGCGCAATAAAGCCTCATGAATTTCATATGAAGCAAGCCCCATCATTATTTAAACTGAAAAATGGCCGCAATATGAAAGCATCCTTATCTTATAAAGTAAAGGATTATGTGAAGCGGGCCTATTACTATTACCTGAAGTAATGAATTTCCTTTACAATGACAGGCGTTTACCGCGTGAGGACCGCTTCACAGGCGCAGGCGGCTACGGCCTGTAATGTACATGGCAGGTGTAGGCACTATGCGCTAGGCACCAGGCTCTGGGCGGGCAGACGGGCGGCAATGCGGGCGGCGAGCGTCCTTACGGCAAATGAGATTTTTAAAAGCCTACGGTCAGCGGTGCACTTTATAGGGTGAACGTTTCTCAAAGAGAAGGTTAAAGTGCATCTTTGGTAATTGAATCTGCAGTGTCGGAATGTTGTGGAATTTATTAAGTATTTACTGCGGTTCACCAATTTTATCTACAGTTTAGAAGGTAAATTGCAACATTTAAAAACGAAGTAAATAAATGGAAAACGCGACGTGGTGGTTCCATACGAATACAGAAATCAGATCACTAGAATATCCGATTTTTTAATAATAATATTTCGCTGCTTTGTTTAGCGCTGTTATTGTGAAAAATCAACACTTAAAACATTCATAATAATAATAAAGTAATATTATCGTTATTAACGGTGTTCTAATTAACGAAAAATTTTGGAATCAATTTTAACAAACTTTCGTTATCATTAAAAAAAATTGAAAAAAAATCCAAAATTCCGATTTCTAAACAATCGCCGACTCTATCAAACCATCTGATAATCCCCGTAAGAATAAACTTTATAAGTTAATACGGGCAGTGATTTTAGTGGGTTCCCATTACTTATTACTTACATTTGTTTTATAATTTATACTTTTTTATTTTAAAACATGCACTTGTGTCGTAAAATTATTGAGAAAAAATACTTTTAAACACTTCTAATATGTCATACCATAAAAAGTAATGGAGTATCATTAATAGTTCAGCTTAGTTGACAGTGTGATTAAAAATGTATTGAGATAGATTGAGCGTATTTAAAGAAAAATGTAAAATTATTAAGTTAAAATTAAAACGTTAAAATGTACTAATTTTTATATCAGACCACATGAAGTAAATCATTTATTGAAGGATATATATTTATACTATTTAATACATACATAAATAGTATAAATATATATCCTTCTATATATATATATATATATATTCGATATATATTTATACTATTTAATACATACATAAATAGTATAAATATATATCCTTCAGTAAAATAAAAAAAGAGATTACCTGCACTGTAGACAAAAGAAATTAACAATGATAAACAAAGCCATTCGTATAAAAATGTGCTTCATTTCAAATGTCCGGTAAGAGCCGGCATTATAATGCGATCAGGCAGAAGGTGATTGGGCACGTCCCATTGTCTAGTATTATAGAAGTATCACCATTACGCCCTCACTGTAACACAGTCACAGTCCTCTCGTGGAGTATAATAAGCTATCAGTGCAAAGCCTCTGGAAATGGTTCGGTTATTGTAAGGTTTTGTACGGCGCTCTTTGTAATGCAATACTGGCAATCAGGGGGTGAGAATTCCACCAGTTTACACGCCGACATATATTACAGAAATTTTCAGACTTTCATTAAAAGTAGGTATTAAATTAACTGACTGACACTTTGTTAATATGCATTACGTTTTCTGAAAACGGTTCGGATATTGTATATGGCTTTTGTACGGCGCTCTATGCAACGCAATACAGGCAATGCTAGGCAGAGGCATGAACTCATAACTGGCACGTAACCACTGCCTACTACCTTACTATTGTAAAAATATAAATGTTATTAAAATCCTTCGTATTAGTATCGAAAAAGGACGGGCCTTTCGGTATAAATCACAAATGTGTCAATCAATGTCATCTGTTGGTACCTCTATTAATTAGAACAATTTTACTAACAAAATTTAAAAAAAACACGTTATGTTGTTTTTCGTTCATGCGATTCTGCCCTATAAAAAAATGATTTTTTATATACAGGGTGTTAAGGTACGTACTTGAGTTACTTTAACCAGTGATTCCTGACATTATTTAGAGTAAAAAATGTAAATAAAATTTTGGTCTCCGGTGACATTTTTGATGTTTTTTTTTTTTTTTTTTCTACAAAAACATAAAAAATAGTAGGTGTTGGGTAGTTGGGGGCGGGGTAAGTGGTGGGGCGGTAACTCGGCAGAGTGACCAATAAGGTCATGTAAAAGAATTTTTTTTTTGTTTGATTTTGAAAAAAAAATTTTTTGAAAAAAAAAAAAATTGTCATGAAAAAAGTCACCGAAGACCAAAATTTCATTTACATTTTTTACTCCAAATAATGTCAGGAATCACTGGTTAAAGTAACTCAAGTACGTTCCTTAACATCCTGTATATACAATATTTGGCTAGTAAGCTTGAAGCGAATATGTGGTTCTTTGATCGGTAATCCTAACAAACATCGGCTAAAGTCTGCAGCTAAGTCGTACTTAGTAAAAACTTTCACTCGAAAAGTAAGATGATAAATTAAAATCGGTTTTTCTACTGCCAATAGCGAGCTTTCCAACAGTTTACACACCAATATATATGCTGAAACTTTCGGACTCTCATTAAAAGTAATGAATTAACACACAACTATGTTAATATTACGGATTGTCTGCTTTCCATTGGTGGGAATAATTCTGATTAGTTTTGGAAACTTTCAACTGTTGTAAACGAGAAATTTTAACACTGAAACTTTTTCTAACGCGGACCACCGAACTAATTTAAATCGAAAACCATTTTTGAAAATTAATTTAGGCTTCGTGTCTGGAAATAAATCAGATCAGACATAATTTCAAAAATTAGTTTGTATACGTTAAAAATTATGGAAACATTTTTTTAAACATACGCATTTGCAGTACACAAAAATAAATACAAACACCTAATTAAAATACAAATATTAAGAACGAAATATGCATGCATAAGTTGCAATTGTTTCCCGTTGAATCTGATGAACTTGCGTTTGAGAGCAACTTCTCTGTAAATAGAGAATACGTAATTGTTTTATATACTTATCCTTTGACTTGCAGTATTTCAGCAAGGGTTGTGACTTAATATAAGGATACACAAATACACCGTCTAATAATAATTCTGTTTCTGCATAAATGGTTACTTAACTGGCATTAAAGCGGATTCTGATTATTACAAATGCACTTTAGTGAACTCCGTAAATGTTTAACATGACTGCCACAACACAAGTGGTTGTCCCTTTGTAAATAATATTCACAACATGGAAAATAATATATTTGATTAGATTCCATTATAAACTTTATTAAAGGGTTCCATGGCTACTTATGAATACATTAAAAGTGACTTTTTTTTCTAACTTGTACGTATTGCAATCATGACATTTCTTACATGATTTTTATCACTAGCTCAAACCCATGAAAAAATACGAGATATTATAAATTTTGGATTTGTGAAGCTAAAAGCATTTAAATATTTTTTGTCTATACTTCTTTGTCTTTTGTTATTTTTGGTAATGTTAATTTTATCCTGACGAGGAAACCTTTGGTTTTGAAACATGTAGATAATTTTGATTAAGCAAGTGGTGTGTACAAAGTGATTTTTTTTTCATTCAACTAAAATAATTTATAAATATTATTTGCCTCACGATAATTTCCTTTCCAAAACAAACATTGTCAATTTTAAAGAAGATTACAATTTTTTCTTTCACCATTAGTAAACTTAAGAATATCCGACATCTGTTGAAATTTAAAAAAAAAGAAAAACACATTTCAATTACAGAATTATTATTTAACTAATTAGGTTATATAAATTAATTCTAAAACATACTTTATTGTTTGTCTGAATTGTTCCCAAAAGCAGTTCCAACTTTGAAAAAAAAAAGAAAATCAAAGTTCTAAAGTTCACTGAACCGGAGGCACAGTCACAGTCACAACCGAAATTAGTATTTTTAATTTAAAATGAAACAAAGTAGGTACTTAGAAGTAGTGCACGGGCTGCGGTAGCTACTGCCTGGTATGATACATTGTATTTTTGAAATTTGTATTGTAAAAGTTCATAAATCTTTGTTTATTATCTGCTTATGCAGCAATAACGGTCGAACGGGGAGCTTTACCATTTTGAAATTTACACAGATGCTCTGGAATGTATCATATTTTTTGTAGGTAAATTAAGCTCGCAGCGCAATTTCCATTAAATCTAAATCAATGGAGATGCGAAATATCTAGGCGAAGTAGTGTAGTAAAAGTGGAATTGAAATTAATGCGAAAGCGATATTTTCACGCTTACCATAAAATTGTTGATAATGTTAATCACCTGTAAATAATTGTCGATGATTTTCTTTTCGCAATTGTTATAAAAGCATCCCTGGCATTAATCTGTAATTTATAATATTATCCGGCATTGAATTCAATCAATGCGGTGATGACAAATGATACCGGATCGTTGTGGTCTTTGACGAACACCAAACTAATCAATGAACGGTGAATGTTATTCACAATTCAGGTTACGATCATTAAGTCCGCAATACATTATCTAAAGTAATTCAAAAAAGGGTAAACTATTAAAATAGATGAATTTTGAACTCACTAATAGCAATTAGCTAAAAAAACGATTGCACATGCCCGTCGTCGGTCGTCGGGAAAAAGCTACATCTAATGATACCTAGGATTATTATCAGAACTCCATATGGACTACTGACCAGGCTACTTTGATAACGACTTATTTGTGTATATTGTATTCCGATTCTAAAATCATTATGCCAACTAAATTTGTTTATCGTAGAAGAGATTCTGCGGAAATTTTATACTGTTAGAAATAAATATTACAATGTACAACAGAGTACAATATATCAACGTACAACAGAAATATTTTCAGATTAATCAATTCCGTCCAAAGACTTGTTAAAATAACTTTACAAACATTATTTGAAATTCTTGGATTCCTCTGTAAAATCCTTTGTACAGATTGTTAAAGCGACTTAACATCTTCAAGGGTGATTTGAACGATTGATACAATAATTTATGAACGCAATTTCATACAATTCAATTTATTACACGGCTTACAAAGGTGGTTCCGGTAAACTTGTTTATGGAGGATTTTCTTTGTGGCGCAGTCTCCCCTTCAAAAGCTTTCGGTATAAAAGCCATCGATTTATATATATTTTTTTATATATTGAAGAATAAATTGAATGCAACACTTTTTCCACATTGTGGACGATTTTATAAAATAAAACATTTAAAAAATCACAAAAATAATGAAAGAGGGGAAAAAATTTAAATAAAATCCCTCGATATGTTTTTGCATTACGACCGAATCCTGTAGTTATGCCAGAAAAAACAAAGAGCTTTTAACATGTAACGGGCGGCGCTTTCCACTATAAAGCAAACGTTTTTTCGCGCGCCAGATTTGAAAATCGTTTTGTCGCGCGTTCTGTCGATTGTTCCGAGGGCGCGATAACCCTCTGGATATAATTAAGGAACGGAGACCTGAAGTGTACGGACCCAATAAAAGTTTCACGATAGGGGAACGACTCGGGCAAATCAGGAGTTAATCTTCAACGTTCGCCGCTGAAATATTAAACACTGGGGTCGACGAGATCAGGGCTAAGCAATCCAAATATTTCGCCAGCAAATGGCAACTCGACAGAAGGTCAAGACTCCTTGGGTAGATTAAATCCATTAACAGTATCAATATTCATTATTTGCTAAGCAGTGCCATGCTGAAATAACACATTTTGTTTGCCGCTCGACTCATCTGTTTCAGGTTTAATTCCAGCCAGACGGCACTCGATTGAGAGAATATTCGGTAAATGGTAGTTGCCAAACTAAGCGCTAAGCGGGTAAGCAACATTCCGTATTTCACACTTTTTGAGTTAATGTAATTTAAGTTAATATAGTACTAGCAGAAAACGGGGTAAAGTTAAAAGTCAAATGAAGTGGTAATGAGGGTAACAATGATAAGAAATATCAACAAATACTATTCAAGAAATATGTTTACAGAGGTATTTGGACCAAGGTTCAGACAAAAAAAGGATTGGTAAAGAAAATCTTATTATTTAAAAAATAGTTTCACAGTTATAGAAAAAGAATTTGAATTTCCACTACTCCATGTGAAATCTACACAAAAGCTTCTAAAAAAGGCAGATTTTTTTTATTTCTATTATATATTCAATAATATTATTATTTAATGTATAAAAATAATATTATTGAATATATAAAAGAAATAAAAAATTAAAATGGAGTTCTACAAAATAAACTTAATAACATTAAATAAAAAAAGGCAGATTGTTTGCCAGATTTTCAAATGCATTACACATCAAAAATATTGCTTTAAATGCAGACTGAACGAACCCAAATCAATATGAATTAAAACAACACATTAAAAACAGTACGTATTATATAAATATGTACCTATATAATTTCAAACATTTGGAAACAAATTCACCTCAAATATCGACATGTTATAAGTTTATCTGCATATAACAGATACCAGAATGATATTTTTATGTAGCATATTGTAGGAGCATGGCATAGAAGCAATTGCATATATTTTTATACTCTTCTTTTGGTTTACTTGTACATTATGTATTGTAAATAAATATTATTTTTATGCCATATGAAATTTAAATAACAGTTTTTTTTCTTTTTATTTTCTCAATATCTAAAAATATATTTTATACATTCAAAAGCAAATCTATACCTACAATGTATAATGTTGGTTTTTTTAAAGTTTTTTATTTCATTCTTTGTTCTAGAAACATTCCAAAAACTCTTGTTATCTCTGTATCATACAGTAAATCATTAAATATAAAGCATTTTAGGGCGTTTATGATAAATAAATATAATGCTAAATCTCACCTTTACTTTGAACAACATTGATAATGTCTCCAAAAACCACGTATTCATAATTTTAGCAAGGCTTTTAGAAAAAGCAGGCGAATGTACTTAAATAAAAACTCCAACAGACAGAAAAAAAACTTGTGTTTGAATAGGAAGAAAGCAAAGGTCTAACTGAATATCGGTTCACCGGTGCAGGAGTAGCATTAGTGCAATCATGCTGTAAAATGGTATGATCGTTTATTATTGATAGGTTTCCATTTATGATAATATCAAATAATTGAACATTTCTTTACAGAATAAAGCTACCACTATGTCTGATGCAAATGTAAACATTAAAGTAATAAAATGTAAAATGACCTGCATTCACCCACTGGCCGTTCATAGTTCATTAATTTGTTGTATCCCATTTTGCTAATAAATTCATGTTCCTTAATTGCATACACAACAATCGATTGTTATGTCACACAATGTTTTTAACGTACAAAAGACCCAAATTTATGCAAAACAACTACTATCGAAGAAAAAATCGAAGTCAACGTTTAAAAAAATATTAACAGAACACAGGAGACCGACCTTGAGAAAAACAATTTCCCTAAGGGCCGACGACATATTTAGTATGTTGTGTGGAGGGTCTTTTTTGAGGAGAGGAAGGAGTGAATATGGAATTTGGCAAGACCCAAGTTGTAGAAGAGAGGGATCACAGAGGCCGGCAGATCTTTTGAAAGCCGAGCTGTTAAATTCAAGAGCGAGTGAGAGAAACGACCCGTTCTCACAATCGTCTAATGTCTCAATTAGAAATGAAAGAGAAGTAGGTAAATACAATTATAAAATTACAAGTATATCAAAATTAGTGACACCAAATAATTGTTGTGAGACCTATTTTCGAAGGTTTGATGATTCATTGTTTCATTTACCGACAATTGCACTGTTTGGTCAAATCACCTGGGTCAAATGACGTGCATTAATTGACGCCCATATGCGCTCAATTATTATCTTATCAAATCCTTCGGCTCAATTGCGATATTCATCATAAAAATGGAAGGTATAAATATATTAAAACAATGGTTATTGTATTACTACCGGATAGAGTAAATCCGAGTGCGAGTGGTTTTGCATCAATGGTTTAGGGTATTTTTCTTTCGTCACAAGTTTTTCCTGGACAAGAGTTGTACTTCACAAAATGCAAATAGATTTTTAAAAGTTCGTTTTTATACATAAACTATCTGCATTTAACGAACTGAGAGAAGAATATAACTATAAAGAATTTAAAATTTCTGTCAAAAATATGCAAACGATTCTGAACCTAATAAAATAAATAATACAATACCTTTTACCTCACATTTACCAAATGGTTACAAAAAAACTCTCACAGGTTGGGATTTAGTTTATTTTATTAATGGACCGATGTAGATGTAATCCACTTCTTCAAATACTCGTAGAAATAAATAAGACCGTTAGATGCGAGTAAAACAAAAGGACGGCCAAACTATATAAACTTTTATTGAGACAAAAATAAAGGAGTTGACGCACGGATTATCTAATGGAAATAAAATACCGCCTTGTACTAGTGATGGGGAGGTTCTGTTCGCTTTATAGCCTAATTATACGAGTGATCCGATTCAGGAGCTGTGAAAGGTGTGTTTGCGGTTGAAGAGGAAATAATGAACATTAAAAAATGTACTACAGTAGTTTTATGAAATTTGTGGCGGGTGAATTTTTGAGAAGACATAATATTACAACTGGAAACTTTTGCATAGTTTTTATTTTTTTATTTCTAAAAGTGATTTTTATATTTTACGGGCCTTCTAAAATATGTTCCTATAGACACCTAATACTTTTTTCTTTCTCAATCTGTTTAAAATAGGATTGATTTTTAAAAACTCACCATTCTTTAATATTCTTATTGAGATTTTGTGTATGACTTGCAATATATTTTTTATATATACGAGAGCTTTTTCGCAATGTAAAAACCGCAATTCATAATCCAAAAGTCTGAAAGCGTGAAAATAAACTAAATGGAGCTTATCGCACACTAACAATGTCCTATATATATATATATATATATATATATAATAGGACATTGTTAATTTTGAAAAATATTTCAGGATATCTGAAAACAAAATAGTTGGAAGCTTTTGAATAATGACTCTTACACTTTTGAGAAATGTGTTTGGAGAATAAAAAAATTAAGTATGCCTTTTGTTGGAAATGTGGTCAAAATGCAAAGGGACAGAAAAAGATGAAATGATTATTTTAAAACTGGGAGAACGAATGCGGCGCCTTTTTAATCGTTTGACGATAGTGATGAGTGTAATCGAGATTTTTGTATATTTCGAGATAGTATTTAAATAATCTTGATATTTTGAAAGTATTAATAATTCTTGACGACAAAGTTATGAACTTACAGAAATGATTTTGATTAATAAGATGGACAAAAGTCGTAGCAAAGGAAAAAGCCGCAAGTCATGGTTTCACAAACAACGTGACTGGTAAGAGTGTGGATCCGCACTGTCGGGGAGCAGATTACCCTGATAAGAGAAGGCACCAGAAGATAAAGAATGAATAAGTAACTAAAAATATTTCAATACAAAATAAGTTTTAGAAAATGAATTCGATTGTAAATATATTGAAAATTATTTTTACCTTCAACAAAATGACATTGCCGTTCATATCTTTAAATCAAAGTAAAACGGTTCCGATCAATTGGTTCGAAACATATTATCAAAGAGTTTTGATAACGACCAACACTAATTTACAAGTCGGTGTTTTATCTCAAATATAGCCCAGCGGGAGGCAGTGTCCACGCAAAGGCAGCAGACAGGTACCATCCAATCTTCCGATGTATTAAAGCCGCTGCCGGTTTATTTATCCCTTGCAATAGAGAGGGAGGTAGTATCAAAGAGACATAGTACCTACGCCATCCATGCCCTACGCTTTCTGTCAAAACTAATGACATTTAAACACACCCATTTATCCCGAGACGTCAAACGGGATTATATAAAGGAACAAGTGTACATCTTATGAGCGAGATATAAAAGGGAAGACTGCCTGTGGAGATTCTGAGATTTGAAATAAATATTAAACTCCCGAAAATAAACAGGACGCCCCGTTTAGAGGGTCTCACGGTTGAGTTGTAGGTTTAAGACGTTCGCGGCATTAGACAGCGAAACTCTATGAATAACAATAAGAGAAGCTTTTAGAATTGCTTGACCCATCACAAGCACAAAGAAAACGAGCGGCAGCCCGCGGACGTCAAACGGACGTTCAACTGCAGAACTTGTCTTACAGATCGGAAGGATGTAGTATCATATTTATATTGTATCAGTACAAGAAAATATGTTCAAAAGAGAAGAAAATGTAGTGACTTTTGGGGATTTTACAAAATCGTTTAGAGTACAACGTAAAGCTTGAATATATCTTGGAACTATGATTTAAAATAATTGTATTGTTGGATTTTATAAATAATAAATAATAATTGGATATTATAATAAAGGCAATGATCCTGAGTCAAATATTTTTTTATAAATACTTTCTTCATCTTGGTAAATTGTACAACCATTATGCTTTTCCATGGTTCTGCGCCAGCAGTTCATAAATCATCGTAGAATAAATATATTGTCATACGAAACTACTTATAAAAATATATAAAATTATATCGGTTTGTGATTGAATCTTGAATACTTCCCGTTGGAAGTGCGGAATCAGCTTAAACTTAAAATACGGATCTGTTTGCGTTTTATAAATCCGCGAATCCTCGGCCCTCTCGTTAAGGCACGTGTGAGGGATGTGCTCACTGTCTAGCACCTAGCTCATACTACCTAGTACCACTGTCACCTATTGTTTCAAGTTCAGTGAAGCATTTATATCGGCTTTGGCGGGTTCAGTCCTACTTCACGGCCCCTACTAGCCTGTAGGACAAACAGGGTATTTATTCTTAAGGGTGCGTCCTGTTGTACTAGCCCACCATAGGACTGTGCAAATTTTAAAAACAAAATGGTAATACAAACACGTGTAGATTTGGTTTGTAGGTTTGAAAGCGTCATTTCATTTCTTCAATAAAATAAATTTAAAATTTAAATATTCGTTAGAGGCTTAAAAATTATAATTTTATATTTGTGTGTTTTAAGCCGAATTCGAACATAGCCGTTTTTCATATGGCAGATGATAATGATATCCAATTCTGTATAAAGGTCAATTTACGAAAATAAATTCTAATGCTGACATCGGTAGAGAGTCCCAGTTCAGGGGTAATACCGATGGCTTATAATAATATAAATATCTCCACTTCTTGACGAAAATGATTTAGGTACTAAGAGAATAAAAGTATGTACCTGTAAAAATATTGCAGCTCTAACACACACCATAACGAGTCAAAATCAAATTGAGTTAATTTTAAATAAAAATGTATTCTTAATAAAAATGGGTTAAAATCAAAACGTTAATTTCAAAATTTAAAGAAAATAAATTCTACAGTTGATTTCGATAGGGATTCATAACTTAGACATAGAAAAAAAAATATTAAAGAAAGACAAATATTATCGGGTTACGAATAATCTGACAACATATAAAAATCTCCCACTAACACCACAGTAAGCAAAAAAAGTTGCTTGTGTCGTATTGGAGGACTTTTCAAGCCAAGGAATTGAACATGGGGCGCCTGGGGGGACGACCTAAATGCGATGCCAACTCGGCCACTGACCGGACATTTTTATTATTTTTATTTATATATAATATTACATTGTTCAGATAAAGTTATTAATATTTATACATAATAATATAATTTATGAACTTTTTATTATGTTGTGTGTAAGGTAGGTGTGTGAATGTGAAACTGTGGTTGAGTAATGTTGTATATTTCGTGAACACCTCACTAGGAGAACCTGTGCTGAGGTGTTTATGTGGTTATGTTTAAGTGTGACAAGTATTTGTGTGTTGTAGTAGAATGTTTCTTCTTTATTTATTTTTTTAATTAGTGGTTATTTTAAACTGATTATTTATAAAAAAAATATATACAAATATATATTTTAAGTGTATGTATAGTTGGTATATTTTTGAAAAATGTGTTTAGTTATTTTACATTTTTTTATAGTTTGTTTATGTTTGGTTTGAAGTTATTATGTTTTATATTATTTTACATTATATCTTCAATTTTGACGCCAATGAGTTCTAAACTAGGAGAAGTTGTAGCTTATACTATCAAATCCACGATGGATTCGCCGGTACACGACGAGTACAAAGGTCAGAAATCCAACGTGGATTTCCTGAGACCCTAGAAGTTAAGGGTGACGGTTACCTTTTTGGTGGCGGAGTCCTGGTTGTTATTGTCCGGGTGGTGGGGGGCTGCGGGCGCCATGACGGTCACTCCGCTCTGCGACAGCAGCTCGTCAGATCCTCTCTGGAACAACAATACAATCATACGTTAATAACAACCTCTTAAGTTCACAACTAAAATCTACATGATAACAATGCAAAATATATTCATAAGACTGGTAACACTGATATTGTAAAACTGGATTTAAAAAAAAATCCAAAATTTAAAAAAAAAAAAGTGACAAGGAGATAATAATAGTAATAAATACATGTATTTCTACATAGATAATTTTTACATATTTTTAACATCATTTTTGGTCAGATAATGTTGACAAAAAGGTCACTGCTCAGCTTCATATTCTGGCGCCGGAATGCAGTTTGTTATCAGCAGTGCCTCTGAATTTTATAATTTTTCAAATATTGTAATGAGATATTGATATTAACGGTGATAGAAAAGTCCCAAAATTTACCATTTTATACAAAATTCAATAATAAAATTTGTTAATTGTATAAAGATTAAGTTGAATGTGGTCAGCAAAGCTTTTCAAATTCATGCAACTATTGCAAGGAGTAACAACGAAACTCTATGAAATAAACAGTGTATCATTTACTGGTGAACAATGAGAAAAACAGATTTCTAACTTAATACTTTTTTATGTCAAAAAACACCCACGTAAATGTGGGCTTGACAAAATCAGAAATAAAATACAGAAAACGCGATTGAAGAATTATTTTTCAACTTTCTTCTTTAAATTCTATAAGCAGGATAAGAAGATTGCTGGTGTCAGAATGTTCCTTGGTTCTTGTACAATAACCGAAAAGATATTCCTCCCCCGTCATAAATGTGAATACAATTTGGGGCTAATCCGTTGCAAATCACGTGTCCCCAGCGGAGGTGTGTGAAGGAAATAATAAATGTGGCGGTAGACGGCACCTGATGCGAGCACATCCGTCTTCCAGCCTAATGTGAAGCCAACAACAGGTAGCTACTTGCCTTGCTACAGACGTGGCGTCGTAGCATCGTAACATTGTAGCGTTGGCGTCGTAGCACCATCATACCGTCGAGCTGGGAGCTGGCAGCGGGGCTATTGCCCGCCAACTCGTTAGCGCGCCAATACTGACCGGCTATCCGCGTCACTTAAGTCAGAACAAATTTTTGTTGGAGATTTATTTAGTAACTAAGATTTTTAATCAATCTGATTTTATTGTAGTACACCGCGGATGACTTTTAGGAAGTCGAGGATGAATATAAGGTTGTCTTTTGAATTGCTGTAGAAAGAAAACCTCTGTTTGAAGGTTTGCATGAATTTGGTGTAGAAAGGATAGGATAACGGCTAAAGATATTTAAGTTTTACTGTAAATAATAGTTTTCCACCCCGAAAAAATCACAAGTCGCCATTGTTTCGAATAGGATTTAGAATATTTTTCCTATGAATTTTTAATCACAGAAATAGATAAAGCAAACAACGAAGGTTTATTTCGTATAGAGAGCAGTCAAAAAGACCGTAAAAAGAAGAAAATAAACGTTTTTTTTCCTTATTCTTTAGACAAACATAAATAGAGACACGTCCTAAATAAAGGTTAGCGATTCGCAACAAGTCTAAAGCGTAAGGAGACAACTCCATTATGTAACCCTTGTAAATGTAAATACACCCTCACCCGGCCCGGCCGGCCTAGCCCGGCCCAGCCCGCCCAGCGCCCGGGCGCGGGAAAAGACGTAAAACACATCCTCTGCGTCGTGGCTGAGGACACTACACACATCAAATTCCTATTACACTTTTATGAAAAATAAATTGAAATAAAAAAGGGTCCTTGGTGAGGAAACGAAGGAGGGAAGAAGATATATGTGGGCATGACAAACACAATGCGCTCACCGGGAGGAGAAAACGTTTATTCAGATTGACAATGTAATAAGCGAACGGGGAACAATTATTATCTTCTATTGTATTTTACAACAAGATTTACAAACAGCTATTTTTAGACACAAAAATAAGCAATTTCTCCCGGTTTATGAAACTTCCACTAAAATAAAATGTAAGATCAATTCATTTAACGTTTGGCGCACAAAAAACCTGAAA
Organism: Limnephilus auricula; assembly: GCA_951813805.1. Lineage (NCBI taxonomy): Eukaryota > Metazoa > Arthropoda > Insecta > Trichoptera > Limnephilidae > Limnephilus > Limnephilus auricula. The sequence continues at coordinate 16,038,784 of OX638388.1, read as the reverse complement.
GTGTGTTGTCTGTTGGATGTTGATTATGCAGTGCTTATATCTAATAGTGTATAAGTTGAGTCACTTTGGTTATCTAGGATTAACACATTTCATTCAAAGTGACTTAATGATTGAAAGAGAGGATACAGAGACACAACAATAATGTTTTTAAATGGTAAATCTACAAAGACGAGAAAGTGAATAAATTGCAGACAGGAGGATACCAAAAAAAAGTTCTTAATTTTGTTTTCGGTTTATTTTATAAATAATCTATTACAAATTGTAAGGGATTTTTTATCGCCCTTCCGTACAGATTTATTTGATGAGTATTATTTCGTTGTAATGCTTCACAGGACATTAATAACACTTTTGCGTTTTCTTAATGCGTTAATGTAGCGTTTTTTATCGTTACATACAGGGAAAAGAAAGGAGAATAAGGCTGAGAAGGTAATAAAGATAATGGAACAATTTTTTGTAAGAGAAAACGCATGTAAGAGGGGAACAAATGTTAATAAGGTATTTTAAAGAAGCTGACAGGATTACAGGCCCCTAGAAAGTTATTTACACACTTGTTAAGAGATTATATGATATGGGGAGAAGGTAATGAAAAATAATATAATTCACTAAAATTCAATAATTTTAGGGTAAATACAACACCGAAAAACATATTTTTTTTAAATAAGCACGTTTATTAACAAGGTACGGGCAAGGTATATTTGGAGGAAAATATAAGCAGAGTTGCAAAATTTTATGATAATACTTTGAAAATGATTGAACAAAACATTGTCAAATACAACATAAAATATTGAACAAACACTGCTGTTAAATGTATTACCAGAATAACCGCAACATATCCAAAAGCGTAAGTTTAGTGAATAGTATTTGAATAGGATTGAGTGAATAAATTGACTTCATCGCTTTAAAAATATATAATTTAATAAAATACAAAAGTATTATGCAAAAGTAAATTAGATGCAAATTGCGTGAAAACGCTATTAGTCAAATCATCAACATCGCGCAACTTTCGGACAACATTAATGTAACGTAAATATTAACATTATAAAAATTAGGCTCCCAATTTCAAAATGTTATTAAACACCAACCCGTAGCGTATTCCGTACGGGTTAGTGCATATTGCGTAATAATTTAAATAAAAAATATATTAGCGTATTCCGTACGAGTTAGTGCATATTGCGTAATAATTTAAATAAAACATATATCTATTAAAAAGAAATGTATCATTGGAGGGAAGATACGCTCAAATTTTAACACCATTAAAAATAAACCTAAAATTTGCGTAAAACGAGCAACGTTAAATATTCAATTTGAAAAAAAAAGTCTTTGATGTAAAACGAAAACGAGGTAATAAAACTTGACGTTAAGTATCGCAATTAACTAGAAATTTGACGGTTAATTTCCTAGCGACAATCCATTTAGTCACGGAAATGCTCGGCGGAATCACAACGTTCGGTCTGGAACGGGCTGGGAAAGGGGTGAGCGGGAAGAGTTTTAGTACCCAACTGACAAAGTCTAAAGGCGCTAACATCTTCACTCAGATGAATTTTTACGATATCGCCGAGGACCCGCAATATTTTTATGTGGCAATAAAATTCTCGTTTTGGTTTAGACCTGCCTCCCCCACAGCGGCACAATGCCGTCGCACAGTGGGACATTCCGAGGATATACTGGAACCAAGACGTATCGACGGCGTTTGGATACAATAAAGATTTTTTTGTTATTTATAGGAATGGCAGTTACCTTATAGTTATATATTTTTGGGTTATTATGCCGTGTTGCGCTACCTCCTTTTTTGACGGACAGAGTTTGTTTCGGACAGCGTTACAGTGTCCATCATCAGGGCAAATGTGTTAGGCAGATGTGATGATGGACACTGTAACGCTGTTAGAAATGTTGACTAAAGAAGGAAGTAGCGCAATATGGCATAATAACCCAAAAATATGTCACTCTAATACTTTTCGCCATGATAAAATAATATAATGCTAAAATCATATATGACAACATATGTGTTTAAATGCAGTAGAAATAAGACCATTACGGTCTATGAGTGTTGGAATTATGTAGTTGTGACTGAGTAGCTAATGAAAATATTCACTGTATATAGTGATCGGGAAATTTAAATGCACCTTGCAAAAAAGTAAGTATATATTGTGACGTTTCTTAAAAGTTTAGTTAACTTTACAACATATAACTAGTTTAGTTTACTACAACATTATCAAAATAACACCATAATCCAATTGAAAACAAAATAAAATATTAATGTTCAGATAGACACCCAAAATTAAGCATGGTGCGTTGAGCCGCTGCCGACGTCTTAATGTCTGTAACGGATACGAAAACACCTGTTCGTCCAGACAACAGACACCCCCGGGACGCCGACAGGAATAGTAATATAATATTCGTCATTTGCGGCGGAGGGAACTACCAGGCTACCTGGCGACAGTGCCTGTTGTGGCCTACCACAGAGCCTGGCTGCCGAGCCTACACAGCCTTCTAAACCCTAGCACCCCTCCTAAGATCCCGATCTCCAGAGGCTTTTATATTTAATGCAAAAGCAATATCGGTACACTTCCAGGGTAGAAAAATTAAAAATTAAAATATAATTGAAGAGGGTGATTTCGCGGTGGCGCTTTTCGCTTTAAACACGATTTTAAACGAGAAGATACTGACGACTGTAATTAAGAAGTCGAAAGATGGAAGCGTAGGATATTAATGCCTTTACAAATTATTTACCGTAATCATAAAATTTTATATTGATCAACAACATTTTTAGCTTCTTTTACAGAGTGGAAACTCAAAAATATGATCACTTTAAAACTTGGGCAACTTTTTTAAATGAAATGATTTGTTTTCTAAATCTAAACGGTAAATAAAACAGAAACATGATTTAAAAAATGACAAAACACCATACGTTATATATTTGCTTGGTAGTTTAGTTTTGCAGAAAATCTTAATCAATTTCAATTGTGTTTTAATTCACTTGAATCAAAATGAAAATTAAGAGAATATGATTTTTCCAAAATAAAATTACCTTTGAAAACTGAAAAAAAAAAAGTTTTTGTACTTAATGGTACTAATAATAATATACCAATACAATTGAAATACACTTTGAAGAGAATAATTTCATTTTACAGGTAGTGAAGTAATCGTCTCCACGATAACTCAAACAAAGTGACATTTCAACAATTTCAACACCCCTTTGAAAATCATTAAATGAGATGTTTTTATGTAACCAAGATTTTTTTGCTGTTAATAAATTTTAATGACTTTTCAAAGGAGTGATGAAGTTGGTCACTAAATTATTCATTTTTTTTTTTTTTTATATATAGAAACCTCACAAGAGTCCCAACTGCTCCCTTCTGGAGCCAGTGAGACTGTGGCATCCCCAATTGGAGTATGTTGTGATGTTGAAGGTAAGTGGGAAGGGAAGGAGATGGGGAAGAGGAAGATGGGAAAGTACCTGGCTATTCATATCTAGTCACTAAACACGGCTAGAGCCATTATTAAGCAACGTTTCAATTCTGAATGGTGGTCTTACACCAGGGCGATACGGACAGTATCTTCCACTCTTGAACGTGCCGCAAACATAGTATATATTATTTTTTATTAATTAATTGTGAAATAACACAAATTAATCAAATAAAATTTATTTGCGCACGCCGGGTTCGAACCCGCAACCTTCCGATTGGGAGTCAAGTGTCTTACCACTCGACCACGGACGGTCGTTATATATAGAAAACAGAAATTATATTTATTCTCCTTTTAGTAACTTAAATACACTTAACATGTAAAACGGTAGCTTAATTCCAATATTCAAAACGATATATTATCTAGGTATTCTCTTGATGTTAGTGAAATTCCGTTCTATAAACATCACAGGATTTAAAAGAAATTAAGCCCGAATTCGCAACCCGCAAGAAGTGCGGGTACGAGTGAATCGCTCGGATACGGACGTCGATCAAAAGGTTTCCGAGAAAAAGCTATTCTTGTAAAATAATTTTGGGTTACATGTTTAAACGTTATATCGTCGTTGCATATAGAAAATGAACCATGTAAGACTGAGTACATTCTGTAAAAATTGATAAAAACTGTTTAAAAAAATAACGAAACGGAAAATAACAATTCTATTTATAGACAAAGTAGGAAATATATATTTCGTTCATGCTAAGAATATATTTATGGCAAAAATTATTTATTATTTGCCAGAAAATTGAATTTTAACGCGTTTTTCTCACATGCTTCATATTCTATGCACAGTTTTTCTCACATGGTTCATATTTCGTACACAGTTTTCGTCATAATTTTAAATACCATATTATGTCAAAATATTTATTTCAAATTTATTCAATTTTGACAGTTAGGCATCACAAGATGATGTTAATATTATGTACATACCAAGGCAATTGAATTATGTGGTGGCTATATATTATATAATAATATTATTATGCCATTATACCATAATAAACTAAATTATTTATTCTATTTACCTTCTTTTACAACTAAATGTATGTAACCCATTCAAACGTGATCATATTTTTAACATTTTATCAAGCCTACATTTTTTTGTTTGGTTGTAGTTTTTAAAAATTTTATTACTAATCCAACCGATAGAAATTTTGTCGGTTAAATCGAAGCGTCGATTATTTACACCACAACTACACCATCTAGCTCAACTACAAGATTTCCTATTTCTAACAGAAACAAATGGTAGGATTATGAACTAACTTGCAGGAGGTGAAAACTACACGTGTTGCTAATCTACCACGTGGAACAAATGATATATAAAGTACACGTGACAAAAAATAAGGGAAGCTTAACACTAAAACACTATTTTGTACTACGGGTTAGACCATTGTCAGAAAATAAATAACAGTATGTACTCATTTATTATGAGTAAAATAAAAACCTCACAAAACTACAAAAAATATACAATAAACTTTTACGTAAAAACTAACGAATGCACTTTGTAATGTAAAATTGTGGATATCAAAAGGACTTTTAACAAGTTTTAGGAAAAGAGAAACAATTTACGAACTATATCTCATTTCTACGTGGATATAAAAATTTATGCATACGGCTCATACATATATCGAAAGAAATCTTTAATATAAAAATTAATGTTTGTTTGTTTGTTCGTATTTTATGCGCTGCCATACCGTTCATCAGATTGCGATGAAACGTTGGGGATTTGATTTGCGCATTGCGCACGCGCGCAATATTGTGAACATGCCTGCGAACGTTTATATATTTAGTGGTAAGCTCTGGTTGAAAAATTGGGGTATCTTATGGAGTTTAGCGGTAGGGGAAAAAGGCTGGAGGGAGAGAGGAATGCGGAAGGGCGGAGAAGAATAAAGGGGGAGGGGGAGGGAGAGGGGAATGCGGAGAAGGTGGAAGGGGAATGTGTGTGGGACAGAGGAAAAGGTATGCGTGAGCGAAAGTTGAGGCGGAAGGGTATGCATGGGGAAGGACACGATGGGAGAAACTTTTTATTTATTTAAGTGGCATTTCAACGCACGACGGGTATCAGCTAGTATACTATACAAATATAATATAAAAATGCAACAAAGACAAAAGAAAACAAATATCCTACATATTATAATAAACATAAGCGATCCCATATACGAGATTAAAATAGATAACTAGGTTGTAAAAAACATCAGAAAAATTTTGTTAATAATTATTTCGCTAATGTAGGCTATGAAAATCACTGAAAATAATAATACTACGAATCCTCAAATTGAAATAAACACCGGGTGTTTCTTTCGTTAAAACACTAAAACTTATAAACAACCCAAAAAACATAAACTTACAGGGAACTGACAAAATATCACAGATGACACTGAAATTTTTAAAATCCAAACATCATATCCCTTTAATTAAACTCATACATCGGTGCATAGAGGATATTTTTCCAAAAAATTAAAAAATGGACAAAGTGATTCTAATCCTCCAAAACGGAAACAGAGAAGAAATAAATAAATACAATTATTTCGCTTCTTAATTATTGTTTCAAATTTCCCTTCAAGGACGACACAAAGCGTGGCTTTTCTTCGTACATATTTGATGAATGTCTAAATATGTTTTGTATCAGGTTTACAATTTAAACAAATGTAAAATTATGTATGAACAACGTATGTAGATTATCGAGATAATATGTATCCACCTTCATAATGTAGCTGAGAGCATAATTAATATTTCAATGATACACGTCGTTCATTTACACGTGCGTATGTTCGTGTAATCCGTGTGTACGGTGAATTAAATATGAGAAGCTTACTGTAGCTGCTATATTAATCTGGTTAATTATTAATATGCCTACACCATAATTTCGGGAGAGGCTTGAACACATTGTAAACTGAAGGCTCAAAAAAAAATTCGCCTTCCATGTGTTTGAGGGTTGCAATCTTCCAAGCTTTCTATTACATGGACACAAGCTTTCTCCTAAGCGCCTGAGGCAACTGAAAACCAACTAAAATCGGCTGTTTTCTCTGTCTTGATTGATCAAAAAGCTTGTTTAACCATAGACGAAGAACAATCAGCTGACAGCTGGCAACTAGCAACGGCCGCCCAGGGCAATCAGCAGTGATAGTCGCAAGTCACCGCTTGCGTTACCATTGACAACGGGCTTTTGTGTGATTGTGAAGTGCGCGGGCCATCACATTGTCATACAAAGACAGTTGGCAGTTGACATGGACACAAGCTTTCTCCTAAGCGCCTGAGGCAACTGAAAACCAACTAAAATCGGCTGTTTTCTCTGTCTTGATTGGTCAAAAAGCTTGTTTAACCATAGACGAAGAACAATCAGCTGACAGCTGGCAACTAGCAACGGCCGCCCAGGGCAATCAGCAGTGATAGTCGCAAGTCACCGCTTGCGTTACCATTGACAACGGGGTTTTGTGTGATTGTGAAGTGCGCGGGCCATCACATTGTCATACAAAGACAGTTGGCAGTTGACAGTTTTCAGTTGCCTCAGTGGGCGGAGGCGCTAAGTAAAACACAACGTTTCACGTACACACTGCCAATGGGGTGAATATTCTCGACTAAAAGTACGATTTTAAGTTTTTCAAACACAGCAAGTATTTTTTTAAATTTAAAGTTCCTTTAATTAATTTTGTAAATATACATAGTGTGATCATCGCTTTACTAAAAAGTTTTAGGAACTAACTGAGGGTGTGTTAATACGATGTTTTGTCAACCAGATGCGACAAAATAAGTTAAAATCAGATAGAAGACTTATTTCCGACATGGCTTTTATTTAATGGTATTGTAGTCAGCTTTGATTTATTATGCTTAAATACCTTTCATATATCAACAAGAACTTGTCAGTAAAAAAATATTTTTAGTTCGAGTAATAACAACAATATCAGGATTTCAGATTGCATGCAGTTGGAAATGATTTCTCAGAAGTATATTTGTTCAACTGCACGGAATGTAGTTATAAACAGGCTATAATAATATACCACAATTAGCATGATGTGAGCGTAATAAGTAAGATTAAGAACGGGACGCTTAAATGGTTTGGGCATGTAGAGCGAATGAATGAGAAAATTAGTGTAAAGAGAATTAATGACGCGAATGTGAATGGTAGAGGAAGTCGAGGACGCTCGAGGAACAAGTGGCACGATCAAGTGAATCGGATACTTGAGTCGAGCCATGTCAAGAGTTAAGAATATTAGAGAATAATATAAGAGTATGTATGATTGTGAATGAGGCAAGGAGTGTACGCGAAGATCGAGTTGTTTAGCGGTCCGTTCTCTCTGCCTACCTCTGTGATGGTTAGTTAGTTAGTCAATAAACATATACCTACTATTTTTCTGCATAGGTTCAATGTAATATAAATAGCATAATTTATCTTATGACTACTATTCCACTATTATGTATAACGCATGTTTTGTAAATGCCTGTATAGGCGTTTATAAATAAACAACATTTTTTTTAAATAAAACAATGTTTACATCACTAATTGCGACCGGTTTTTGCCACTTTTTGCGACAGGGCAGTATTCTAGTGTTTTATTTAAAAATCATAATGTAGTATCACAAAGTGTCTACTTCACATGGAAATATAAAAGTAATAAATACTTAATGCTATAGAAATGTTTTTTAATTGCATACATTTTTGTGCAGTTCTATTTTTCTGTTTATTAGGATTCTAAAATACCCACGGAGCTCACCGATTGAGATTTAAAGACAAACAAATAGGTTTTCTGTTATATTTACGTAGGATAATTATTTGTAGTTTGGGGAAAACACATCGATCTTACTTTGCAGAGCAGTCAGCTGTGAGAAGCCTGCTTCATTAATATCGTGTACCTAATCGCGAGTGAGAACAGGCATATTAGCGACAGACGTCAAACATCAAACAAAAACTACAACAGACAAAAAAACCGGAGCAAAAATAAAAGATAGAGAGTACACAAAGACTTGGGAAAGAAGCGGCTGGCGAGAAAATAGCGCGGGTCGGAACAATCACTCATTGTTAAGAAAACCGGGAGCTTTGCGTCCGGCGCCATGACGAATGGCCGCAGCTCGCGCCTCACCTGCCTGGACCCGGCGCCGGCGCGGCGTCAGCAGGGATTACCGTGTCACAGGCCACCGTCACCTAGCGGCCGTGTGTCACACGCATTCGGACTGTGGACTACGGACAACTGCAGTTATGCGATGTAGTGTACGATTTTTCGTAGGAAACAGATTAAAAACTGAAAAAAATATATTAATATTATGTCCGGATTTTCAAAGATTTAAATAAACGTAACCTAAATTAACGATGTTTGTCACCCTAAGGTATTAACTGTTGACGCGTGTAATCTTGGTAAATAAGAAGAAAAAAAAGGTTAGGCTCGTTCACGTCATATCCTTAAATTCGAATTCCTTTTTTTTTCTTTAGATTACCCATATTTTCTTTAGATTACCCATATTTTCTGTAGATTATAAATATCTTTGGGAATATAATTCATCTGGCTAGACTTTCAGCGCGAAACACTGCTGATGAAATTTATATTCATGGTCCCTTGGTGGTGGCAAAAAAATTATAGTTTTGTCAATCCCATCCCCCTAAAGTAATATTTTAGTTGCCAGAATGATAAAAAAACTTTGGCAGGATTGAAAAAATATTTCCCTTGACATCACACAGCAGCAGCAGGCAGGTACTCTGGCTACAACAGCCACCGCATTATAATATTCAAGTTAGTTTATGATTCCGCCGAAAGTGCTGAGACAAGTCGGCGCAATCAAGCATTAGCTCCATAACGGACATTTGCATCAGTCCCAGGTTTGCAATGATGAAACATGAGCCGTAACAACGCGACTGTATTGTGCCGACTAGACAAAAACTGAGCACACTACTTAATTATTTACCTGACAGTTTCACCTTCCCCCCACCCCCAACCCAACATCCCTTCCGCACACCGCAACCCCTGCCTGCCCTTTCGACGGGTTTTGTGGCTTTTCAAGGGTAAATGCAAATTATGCACACTTAATAATTCACAATCTTGGAACACAGTTTGTTCAGAAACACGTTCAAACCTTTTTACCCTTAACGATAATTATTATAATCGTTAAATTGTTATTTTAAGTGCTTTTGCATCAAATATTTGGCGCTTTGAAAACGAGCCATTTTTATAAATAGTTAATGGAACCAAAAACCCGAGTCTAGAAAGAGAAAAAATAACCGAACTCGATTTCATCGCTTATGTATTTTAATCAAATAAATGGGTACTAAAGTTTACGATTTGCTATTTACAAATATCAAAGGAAGTCATGGAAAACACAGTGGAACAAGATTAATGAATATTTAATTTGATAGATTTACACGCATTTGAAAAGTTGACTACTTTTAGTTGCTATTGCTAATACTAGATAGGGTAACCCTTGTTGCCTAAACTAATGTTAATATTGATTGATAATATAAAGTTTCTCGTTAATTTCGAAGAACTTTGCAAATAAACATCACTGAAAAACAGATACCATTAATTAATGTTTTCCTTTTAAGCAAAATCACAAGCAAAAAAGGAATTAATGGAATTGCTGGGTTTTTCATATGTCAACAAAATAAATCCCTAGGAACGAAGCAGTAAACAATGGATTTTTACTTTGCGAGTTTTCACTCCAATGTATTTATCGGAACGCAAGCTTCTTACTAATGACTAGATCATAAGTCCTGGCGAGGATATTACTTTAGTTAACTTTTATTACTTTTATTCGTCCTTTGTGATAACTGGGCTCTAGCAAAGTCTGTGTCATAAAGTTAGTAAACTCTAATGATGTAAGGCTGATGATTTCTCTCGGAAAAACCTTTATACGGATCTTTAGGGGAAATAATTATTTGTATCGATTTGTGAAAGGGTGAAAAGTCAAATAAAATATGTAGGCAGTGTTGTGAATAACTAACTACGTCGAAGAAAATAAAATCATTAACTAGTTGTTAATAAAAACAAGTTATAATGAGATAATTACATATGAAAACAGGATGAAAAGCTGCCACATTTAGTGGATAAATTAAAACCAATACTAGATATATAAAAAAATCTTGCGGAGTTTCAGAATTTGTGATTTCTAGGTGCATGTATTAAGAAACAAAAGATATATTCATTTATTGAAACTTTGATATCGAATTATTGTTGTTTATTGTTGGGGTATTATCCCATGCCCTACTCCCTTCTCTAGCCAATGTTTCGGACAGCGTTACAGTGTCCATCATCAAAGCACGTTGGCTAAAGAAGGAGGCAGAGCAAAACACACAATAATAAATCACGATAATTCTTTTGGCGGTGAAAACCTCTAATCATACCTGCATGGATATCAAAGTCAAAAAACTACAACAACAACTAAGTAAGAATATTTTCTTAGATTTTACTTAGGCAGCACTACATAAAAATACATGTAGGCGTTCATTTCTAAAAACCTTTAAACAGATGTCTACAAAATCTTTCAAATCTCAATCTTCATTTCGGATTTGTCTAGGCGACACAAAACATGTTTCTTTTTATTGATTTGTTGGAATCAAAGATTAAAAATGCCAAACGAAAATCTGTGAAGAACATTGGTATTGATTATTTGCTTATGTTTTGACGATTTGACAGAAAAACGTGATCGTAAATGGAAATTGTTATTTTGTTCAATATCTTTTTGTCACTTCGACGAAAAAATTCTATAGAATTCGTGTTTATCAATCACTGTCAAACTCCATTGACGGATTTTCTTGAAAAGAAATAGGTACTGTATTTACGAAAAGTGAAATATTCATTTAATATAATTAATGAAAAAATAAAAGCATTTCGGTAATAAATGATGTTTGCGTGATTCTTTTTTTTCACATATTATGTGATTTTTAATAAAACTAGTGAACTTCCGTATTTTTTTAACTAATTGAACATTAAGGTTCAACATCAAGGTTTATCATACCGTTTTATGATTAAGCAGTAAGAAGGGGGTCCACATAATACAGTTAAAATTATTGCTTTAAATCGGAATATGACTAATCGAAAAACAGATAAATAATCCATTTACTTACTTTTAAAGTATTAATTCTAAATACCGGCGGTGGACAGGGGCGGTCAGCAGACAAACAGTTGCTGTGAGAATTGTTTCGAGAAGAGGATGGAGTAAATGTGGGTCTTGAAGAAATACAACTCGGATGGAGGAATAACAGAGGTTGGTAAATCGTTCCACAGCAGAGATGTCAGAAATTTTTTTAAATTATTTAATGTTTTTTATTTTACATATTTTTGTAAAAAATAAATATAAGTAGCAATAGCTTTACTCGTTGGTGAAACCGGGTTAACAAACAGAAAGTTTCAAATAAGACTGACATTCCGGGTTTTGAATAACATGAAAATGCTTGAACGATTCCTGCCATCGTAATTATTATAAGCGGAAAATATTGCTTGTGCAATGATGGAGGACTTTTAGCTAGCAGAGAAATTAAACACACGACTCTTGGATCCACAAATAGGTCATTTAAAAAAGAGCAAAATCATCTTTTATTTCGTTTTTGTATCTTGATATTATTTATTACTGAGCAGTAAAATTATTTCTACTGAATGTGTGGTCTTCGAAAAAATAGAGTTGGCAACTACTGATTCACACTATATCCCCTTCCCCAGACACCTAGGCGCTACAGGCGTACACCGAACAGGCGCTACAGGCTACAGGCATAGCACAGGCACAGGCGTGCAGACGCTCATCTCTCGCTATGTAACGGGGACAGGAGAATTATAATACCAAATTGATACAAAACTTTGCTTTCAGGCGGCCTGAAACAGCGTCTAGTGAGCCGTGCTGAAACCGTTATGTAAATCGGCCTTCTAACACTTTTGTTTCTCGATTTTTCGTGTGCGTCGTAGATCGTTAGACGAAGCGATCCTCAGCCGAACTCTCCGGGCACTCTCAGCGACGCCTGTCAAGGCGCGATACTACTAGAGACTAGAGACTCTCTTCTCTACACTCCGAGACACTTGTAATATTCGATACTATTCATAAAAGCTATTAGCCGGGGGAGAAAGAAGGCTCTGAAAGAGAGCAGTCTTATCTATTTAAGGGCAGACGAAAAGTTCGAGCCACTCTAAACTTGCACAACACCCTGTTAAAATTTCGATCCATAAATTAATATTAAAAAGTTGCCTATGAAGGAAGGTTTACTTTCCTAACAGATTTTTATCGGTAATGGAATTCTCATTATTTTCCATTAACCAGATTGAATATGTTCCGTTAAAGAAATATCCTCAATACTTTTTGTAAAAATGATTTTTGACAGTTTTTCCATAGCGCCAGTAAATCATCGTGAGTTATGCGGAACATGATAGTTGCGGAGCGAAGTTGTTCTGCACATAACCAGTAGTAAGCAGGGAGACGTATTGTGTCTGGTGTACCCATTAAAAACTTGCCCCAATTTAAATAGAAGTTAACAATTATTATAAGTAATAATTATTAGCCTGAAACACTCATCAATATTGAAAAACTCTCCCGAGAAAAGATACATGCGCCGACGGGACTCGAACCCGCACCCCTCTGTTTGCCGGACAGGAGCTCTACCATTAAGCTATGGCGGGTTACCTCCTACCCGCCAAATATTTCAATATATACGTAGTGTTTCATTCAACAATTATCGCTTATTACAGTTTTTCACCTGCAAACAACCAACTTTATTTTTATATGAGAAAGGCATGTAAGTGCTAACTCTCTCACTAGGTGGCGTCGAGACATATTATATCTACATTTTTTTTTGGTGAAAATACTTATCTTTTTTAATTATTTTTTTTAATTGATTGTTTAAGACAATATTTTTTATGCATAGCCCAAAGGGTAACAACCTGTTACCCTTTGTTTGTTACCCTTTGTGCTACGCATAAAAAATCTTGTCTTAAACATTAATTTATCAATTTAAAAAAATAATATATAGAAGTTTTTAAAAAAATTACATTATTGTACAAAAATAGTGAATAAAAAAATGTTTGATAATTCTGCAATCCAAGAAATCCTATGAAATTTGAGAGGAACTCCAGTAAAAAAGTAACATGACGCGCAACAACGTTTTAACTAAACTAGGTCAAACTCAAATAAAAAGCAGATTTTTTCATTTGATAATGGTTTAAATAACTAACCACGATAGGTAGCAAGTTACTCAGATCTTAATGCGCAGTGGGACTGTTCCATTAACAGTTCTAATCTTCATTCTACAGTTTACCTTCTTTATAAGTTATTCCTTTTGTTGTTTATTATAAAACTGTTGTAGGCTTGTTAATTGCATAGCGCAGACCGTAGAAAAGTCACAAAATCTAACCTTACTTGTCAAGATTAACCATAAGAAATGAAAACAAAACGCATTTCAAATCTTACTATAATATTATAAACGTGAAATTTTGTATGGATGTATGTGTGTTTGTTACTCTTTCACGCAAAATTCACTGCATGGATTTTAATGAAACTTTACAATAATATAGCTCATATATCAGAATAACATACAGTCTGTAATTTACAAAGCTAGCTATTTATTTTCAATATATTAAAAATAATAATTATTGTTAAGTAGAAAATGTCAAAACAATGATGGTTAAATCAAAATTCTATTTTAGAAGATATTTAAATTAATGAATTTATTTGAAGTCCTCGCCTAATACTTTGAATTGAATCAAGAATTATAGATATTTTAAATAAATAGGTTAAGAATTTTGGTATAAACGTAGATGGGTCCTAGGAAAAGTAAAATAGATTACTCGAAGCACTAATACTACTAATATTACGCAGACGAGGTCGCGGGCAGAAGCTAGTATAGAAATAAAATAATGATCCGGAAAAAAATATTGCATTATAGTAAGTACTTCGTCGTTTGCCTGAATCTTGCCACAATCACTATCAGTTTTGACACTTATGTTCTAAACAAATCCGGCTTCATTGAACTAGAGTTACACCACAGACAGACAACCGAAAATAGTAGAAGAGTAGTATGATAGAACTATTTATATTTTTCAGTCACTTTGCATTTAAATTCCCTGATTAATATGAAAAAAAACATTCCTCGAGTTTTTCTTTCCTGTCGGGGTGTTGAGTGTGTTTACATTCACTGAAATGATTGTAGGTATAAACGACTCCCAACTGCGGGTGCGTCCACCCGAGCAAATGATAATGTATGTTAAAAGAAATTCGGTGTAAAGCAGTAAAAGAAGTTGGTCGGAGGTGAATTGCGCAGTTGCCCCTCGCGGGAAGCGAGAAGCAAGAAGCGGAGAAGCGGGGAGCCGCCTCCCCCGGCTGAACAAACATCGCGGAATAAAGGCAGATAAAACACGACCACTTGACAATTTGCGGGAGATTTTATTCACTCGTTATCGAGCACATTGTCTTGCCAACTTTACCGGGCGGCAAGCACCGGGACTCGGGGATGAGGGGAGGGGGAGACAAAAGAATGATGTGAAAAGGAAAAACTTTTCGGCAAATATTCCGGCTTGTTTCCCGCACTTTTTTTTCTTCCTTCCTTGACAAAAGGGCGCGAATCATTCCGCCACTCGTTATTGTTTCAGTTTTTCTCCTTTATTGGTCTGCCTCCCCGGGAAGCGGAAGAGATGGTTCTGGAGGAGACCTGCTCGTCGAACAATCCCGATCAGACTATTCTGCATTCAAGCCTAACTGCAATTTAAAATAAAACAACCTAGAAAATAAGGAGCTAACCCCAAAACACTATAAAAACGGTTGCATGACAACTCAACAAAGTGGCATTTTAACACCTAAACCTGTAATTAAAATTGATTTTTTTATAGCCTAAAACCTAACCTAACGTAACCTATTTAACCAAGTTTGTTTTCATCACTTTTAATGGCTTTTTCCACAAAAACATATTATCCTAAAAAAAATACACCAATTTCGGTTGTAGGCCCGTCACTCTGTGAGTTGCTGTAACTCTGCTTCAAATATTCGGATTCGTTATGATTTCAATGAAAATAGAACCTAATTGTAGTGATTGTGATAAGAATTTAGATAACCAATAAAATAATTGCGTACCTGTAGAACAGACTCAGCATGCCTACATGCCTACGAGCATCAGAGATGGCAATCGGTATTTTAACAACGGATTGTCAATCAGATGGACAGACCTATATTGAACAGAATCAAGTAAGTTTATCAAGTATTGTGGGGCCCCAGACTAGAGGTGGCTCTTAAATTCAATTATTGGGCGTACTTGAGATTTGTATAGGGTTAGGAGCTGGTAACAATTGAAGAATCTGCAAACAGATACAAGACGCCCAGATTTACTTCTATGGAGCCCCGATACTTGAGCTGGTCTGATATACCACACCAAGCATTCATAGTATTTTTTATTCAGTAAAAATCTGTGTTAATGACTAATATTATATTCATTGCCAATCTATGCCATTGTTAATACCTGTTCTAGACTCTAGACAACGATCATATTAATTTCGTACGTTTACTAATTACACAATGGCAGGTACAGATAGATGGCCACCATGATAGTCAACATCCTAATTTTTAATTTGAAACTCAAACTAAATGAATAGAAAATGTTTAAATAAATATATTTTTTTAAATAAGATAAGTTCCTTGACTGTAAGCGAAATGATATAAACAAGATTAGTATTATTTTTATAATATTAGATACACTAATAATTAAATGGAATACAATATTAAAACTTCACAGTAATCTTGTGATATTGTTGGTAAACCTAAAAGCACTCTCGCAGTAAAAAGTTCATTGAACAAATCTAAATAATTGTGAGAACATCAATCCTTATTAAGACGATAGACTTCGCTTTTCGGCCCATACAAAAAGGACGCCTGGGAAAAAACACTTTTCTACATCGAAAATTGCACAAAATGAATACATCTTTTTATATTGCCTTCTAGAGGGTGAAAACTATGTCGGTATGTTTTCGAATTTTCGATGCGTTTCGTATTAACGTAAACATTCACTGTCAAACATGTACGATTTATCAAAAAATATTATTTAAGGAAAAAGTGCTGCTAACTCAACTCTCATAAAGAATTATAAAATTATAAAAAGCTACCGACGTAGCTTCTTCTTTCTAAAAAATATATATTTTTTTAAATTTCAATTTCGTGAAAGTTTCGGTGTAGAAAAGTGTATTCTCCATAAACCCCTTTTCGAGCGATTTCTGTAGGTAAATTTGAGCGTTGTCTCATTCGCACATTTCGCATTCGCATGTATTGTAAGTGTGCGTGAGCTTATTGTGAGCGGGACAGAATGACAGTCGCGGGTGTTCCGCGTGTCGTTCAAAGTCTAGCCTCTTAATCCAAAGTCTTTAAAAAATATTCGTAACATAAAATAATATTCAGTGGATAAATCGAAAAAAAAATATTCGAATGAAACCAGATCCCTTTAAATATTATGCAAATTAGATTTTCTTGTCAAACCAGGAATGTAATATTATTTAATGGCCTAAAAAGCTTTTCTTTCGGAGAATTTTGTATGCGTCCGGATCAAATATCATTCCGAGGAAGATATTTCGTTTGTTTTCAATGAAAAACGTACATATTCAATGAAAATAATTGAAGACAACATATCTATTATACGAAATATAATAAATAATAATGGCTTCTTCAATATATTAGAGAAAAACATTTATTTTTTTGGCATTTTATAAAATAAAATACTCTAATTAATATCCAGTTCAACATTTGCTTATATATTTACCTGAAATAAATTTATTAGTCTTATGAATATTTTTTAGTAGTAGAAGTTAACTAGTCCCCAGCGAGAGCTCGTACTGATATCGTCAACTCACGCGTCTTGTTTGAAAAGAAACATCAAAGGGTACTAGAGTTATGACGTCAAGTGTGATCTCTTACTGGGACTGATGTAGTAGGTAACTAACATCACACCTGACGATTAAATTAAAATCTGCAATATTAATGTTTAATTTAAATTTGGGAGGCGGGAATGGGTACCGCCGCCCATTAATTGGATAACCAACACCTCTGCCATAGGTCACCCCAAGTAGTTCGCTACGTTTGGTGACTTAGCAGGGGTGCCCGGGTTCATGGAGTAAGGTTTATTTAGGTCTTGGCGGCGGATGATCTAGACACACTAAACCCCCAGATTCCTATCCAACTCTCATACCTTCTTCCTTCACAGAACTTCCTCTCCTTCCTTTCCTTAATACCCTTCACACAGCATCCCCAAAGATGACATAGGCCCTGAGGGAAATTATTTTTCTCAAGGCCTCCTGTGTGGACCTAATGTAAAAAAAAATCAAAAATATATTTAGTGAAGTTTCACATATATGTAATCAAAGTGTTATCACTCATCGAAAAAAGTCAGTTACATGTTAAATATTTAGTGCTTTATTAAATACACCCCCTAAGAACCCACCTTACCCCTCACTCGGCCAGTATTATAACAGGCACTTTGAGTTTATTGAAACAAGAGGACACTGCCAGTTCACAAAGTACTGTTAGTGCGTGCGATGATAAATGTCACGTAAAAACTGTCGTCGCAAAAAGCGGGCCATGAGCTAACAAGCCTGCATTTTTACGATCAAATTCGATGCAACTTTTCCACATTGGCGGCAGTTTGCTGATGCGACAAAAAAGTCATTGTTATGTTTTCGAGTAGAAAATTTACGCGATCGAAGCGATTTTACAGCACTGGTAATTTAACGAAATAATTGGCGGTAGTTCAAAAGTTATCGGTTGTCGACAATGTTTTTAGTTCACTAATACCTAGTTATTAGCCGGCTTCGTTCGAGTTTCATAATTCTTTTTTCATATTGAATATTTTAAAAATATGTCACGTCTACATAATGTCTTATTTTTAACTGATAAAAATGTTGCTGCGAGCTTAAAATAGTTCCATATATACAGAGTAAATTATGTACAATGCATGACGACAGAGCTCATCGTAAGCGAGTTTCTGCTGCATCAGATTGAACAAATACAGATTTTCTATTTGACAGGAAAAATATTTTTAATATGTTTTAAATATAGAATCCTCCGCGTGCAAAGTCGTCTGCTCCAAGCATAAACATTCTAATGTGTTTATCGGAAGTGACGTGCCAGGTAAGTGTATGTTTTCTGTATCTATTTGTAAATAATAAATTTAGATAGATCCTAAGAATTCATAATAAAGTGTACAGCGCCCTTGAGGTGATTTCTACAAAAACGGCACTCTACAAATTATTATTATTATTATTAATAAAACTTTTACTTTTCACATTTAAATAATTATCACGAATATTGTAAAGCGTCGTTTCTAAAATTTTAGAAAAGAGGTGCTATAAAAATGATATGGTTATGGAATTGTTGTACAATACACTGAGGGGAAAGTTTAGAAACACACGGTGCCCGAAATTCTCCTGAAAGGTATGGAAAATTATGGAATCGAAATTCATCGGGGACCAGAGAAAAACCGAAAATGGAAATATACCTTTTGTTTGATTTATCACATAAAATACTGGGGGGAAATTCTTTCTCATCATCTCGTGTATCGCGGGAACATTGGGTATTCCCCTTCAGAATATGAACATTTCTTCCACCGAATAAGAAATGTTTTACTTTTGTTTCCTACAATTTATTGATATTGTTCAAATGCGTACTACTGACGTTGTTTATGGGACGTACGGACGGATATTTTACTGAATAAGCTTTTAAAATTGGTTTAATAACGGTTCTTTCACCTCTAAAGATATGTTGACGAGAAAGTATTGATAATCCTGTAATTTAATTAACAATAAAACATATCAAACTTCATAATGAACAATTGAGAATTTTGAATTTGCAAAATTATGTAAAACCGTCTCATAATATTGTAATGATGTTTAAGTGTGTACCTATGTGTAGCTGACTCTATTACCGTGTGAAGGGCGTTATTGTCGAAATACACAGATTGTCTTACAATTTTTTCAAAATTATGTAAAACCGTCTCATAATATTGTAATGATGTTGAAGTGTGTACCTACATGTAGCTGACTCTATTATCGTGTGAAGGGAGTTATTGTCGAAATACACAGATTGTTGATTGAATACAAAGTACACTTACATCATTATCGATTATATATAAATGAATGTCAGAAGGACGTGAAACTATGACACTGGATGGAGAGAGTTGATCGAAGGAGCAGCTGGAAACGAATGTGAAGGGTTCGGTATTGCAACCAATGAACGGGCCCCGTATACTCTCATTGCGGTGTTACCTTCGTAGGATTTAAGTGCGATAATTAAGAACCAACACGATATATTTTATTTTATAATAGTTTTAAAGGGAAAGGGTTCTAATTTAAAACAACACTGGGCCACAATTAGAGGTATAAACATGAAAAAAGAAATTGTTCAGTAGCCTAAAATCAATGGTCATGTAAATATTTACTAAGTAATAAAATATTTCCGGAAAAATAAAAGAAATAAAATATTCAGGCTAAAAGCAAATTAAGTTCCTTCCTTCGCAGAATGATTTCGGTGAAGAAAAATAAAACTTTGAAAATAGTGAACGCCTCAGGAGTTTCTGCTCAAATAAATATATGCAAATCTGTGGCATGTGAAAATGTGTGAAAGGAAAAAGTTGCCAAGTGGAGGGTGTCTTCAGCCAATGTATGCGGTTTTCAAAATCTCTCTTCAACTCCAAGTGGGAGAGGATTGAAGGAAAATATAATACGCCGAGGACGAGGGAAAGATCGGCAAGTCAGAATTGACATATGGAAATAGAAAGCTCTAAATTGTGATAACTTGTAAAAACACTAACCGCGATGTGTTATGTATCCACAGAAGCCTAAGAAAGCACTGTTTGGAAATCATTGATTTTTAAAGTACGGATTCCCTTGGCCTTTTTTACACACTTAGGCATTTTCATGTTAAGTGTTTTCAATATTATGTAGTGTAGGTACTCTGCGTGTAAAAATGTATATAAAGTTATCTAACATACAGTGCTAAATCAAAATGACCTTCACGCTCATTGAGGATGCGTTGTACGAATAGTTTTAAAATATTGATCGATAAGCTTGTGGATGTAATCCATTATTAGATTTAAGTTATAAGACTTTATAATAGATTAACTATAGTTAGTAGTAAGACAGAGAACTGGAAAAAATGTACATCGCCTTTGAGATGATTTTTTACAAAACGGCGCTTTCAAATCATCAAGATATTATTATTACCATTAAATTTGTACTTACTGGGTTCGCGTGATTCTCACATTTCCGAATTAGTAGAATTCACCCTGTGTAATGGGGCATATATTAATTACGTGAGCGTTTTTTTTTAATCAATTTAGACTCCTCCCCCCCCTTCGTGAGATTAAGTGAGATTTGGTGTGACCTCCCCTCCCCCCTCACGTGAGATTAAATTACAGTAAAGTAAATGTTTTTCAAAATGAGATACTTCAAAAGAAGTGAAACAATTTCAAAATTATTTTTATTATCTCTATATAATCTTTTAAGTTGACGTGAGATTTTTATTGACCCCCCCCCCGGTTTATATGAGATTTGATGAGGTTTTACTGGACCCCTCCCCTCACATTTTTTGCTCACGTAATTAATGTATGCCCCCTAAGGATATCGTTGTTTGCGGCCGCTCAATCTTTCCATATTTCATTACTTATTCAACCTACGCTGAAAGAGTCGAACAATCCTAACTTTATAACGTGAAACATAAACAACAAAAAAATAATTTCAATAACATGAGGAAATATACGGTAAGCTAACAACAACTCAAACATTCAAATCTCAATTTAATTTGCTGCGTAGCGTGAGTAGAAGTTAATACAAAATATCAAGAAAGAAACTCGTCCAAGTTTACATGGCAACAATAACGCAAGCAAATCGGTTGACTAACTAGTTCATTTTACATGATTGTTGCCCCATTGTAGGCGCTTCAAAGTTTCCCTCACTGCAAATACGGAGAGTTTTTCTCATTCATTCCGCATATAAAACAGGAAAGCCGAGGTATTAACTTTTTGCAGATACTAAAATGAAACGGCGCGGCGCGGCGTATGTACGAACGAGAACAATATTATTCTACAGCGGCACTGGTATATATAGAGGAGTATAGGGAGTGGGAGACTTCTGGAAGAGATGCTTTTGTCGTACACATTATTACTCGATGTGCTCGATGTTCTTTCTGCCGGTCTGTTAGACACTTTATTGGTAGTTTTGTCGGTGAAACACTGGAACTCTGGAACAGGTGTCTGCTCGGCGCCCAGAGGTGGAGTCCACTAGACACACAACACATCACGGCGGACTCGAGAGTAGGTGGACATTGATTTTCTGATTGCACATCGGGTCAAGTCTACGGACCTTAGTAATTGTCAAACTCAACAGTTTTTCAAGAAACACCTCTACGACTTTGATGCAATTTTCTATTAGTTGTTTCATTTTTTAACCTTACATTTGAGGTGTGTAAAAGCAAAAGCAGCAATCTCTATTTCGGCCAGATCCCTACGTTTGCTTTTGAAATGACATGGAAATTGCTATCTTTGCTTTTACGTTCAATATTACATACAAATATTGTACGTAATATACGTGTACACAATATTAATCTGGCCGAAATGGAGATTGCTGCCTTTGCTTTTACACACCTCATTTCTGACATAACGAAATTAACTTCAAGGCTGGGCGATAATTTTAATATCGAATCTTTATAACTTTTTACAACATCATTAAAAAAATTTCAATTTTAAGCCATTTTTCTAATTTTTAAAATCGAACAAAAGTCATCACTGTCTCATAGAAACCTTGATAAAAAATATGTTTTTCTGTAGAAGAATTATCATAGAATATCCAATATTGAAAAACACATTAAAATCGCAGTCTTATAAGAGTTGAAATGTAATTAAATTAACTAATCGTGTGAAACATTTCGTAATGATCTCATAAGATGTATTCAATCTTGTATCACACATCTCTGTAACCACTCTAAAATAATAATATAAGCATTCGATTACGGGTGCTTTGTACACGTAAAAAGTTAATGAATCAATGTTATTTAATGTCCGCTAAAAAATAAGTGAAAGTGAAATTCGGTAGACATTTTAATAACAAGTAAACGGGAAGAGGGTGGTAATGTTTTAAAGCTCTTACGTGGCTTTTGAAGAACAAAAAAAAAGTATAAAGAGTAGAGACAACGGCAGGTGTTTCGCTTTGTTTAAGCGTCCCGTTCTTAAGTTGGACTTTAAAGTTGAAAGCCGCCGGAAGTTGTACCCTCGTCGCGGCGCCGCTATCGACCATCGGATGTGACGTCACTAATATTTTCCGATGTAAAGTTTCTTCACCAACTTTGTAAGATAAGTTATTTTAAAAGGAGACAGAGCATATGTTTATATGTGAGCGACGTTAACTGTTTGTGCCCGGTGGGTCTAAGTAAAAACAACGCATCAAAATGCAAAATAATTATGTATACAAAGGGATAACTTACTTCAATAGCCTTCCCGAAGAAGTAAAAAAAATAAGAGATTTTGCATTATTCCAGAAAAAGATCAAACTATTCTTAAAAAACTGTATGCAATAAAACCATGTAACCTTAATCCTGTAAATCAAACCATCAAATATTGTATAATGTCTTCCTTAATCTAGTCCTTAAGATATTATATTAATTATGGACTAAAAATTGTATATTCTTACATAACACCTACACCAAGCTCAAGAGCCAGTTCTCTTAATTGGTGTAGAAACCAAAAAATGATGTTTTCACCTTTTTGTTATACCTTTTTATTATATTTTTGTTTTTATTTAGTTATTATATTGTTAAACAATGATCAAAATGTAAAATTGTTGTGTGTAAGAGGTGAAATAAATTGAAATAAATAAATAAAAAAATAAAAATAAATAAAAAATGGCCGAATGATGCAGAATCTGACGTAATTCCAGTTACTAAGAGTGAAGTAAAATAAAATGATTTTATATGGCACATTTTATATTCCTTGGGGCAAAAGGACGGAAATGATACCGACTAATCAAGTGAGATACTTTCGAGAATTTAGAAAAATATCTTTGGAACTTTGTTAGTTTGCTATTTTACTACAAATTTGAATATCGAAATGGTTGAAAAAATACTATTCAAAATAAAACAGAAGTTTAATGGCAACAACAAAACATCTCTTTAGGATTAAGATTTTTTTGATTATCCGGTCCAGATCTTCTTACCATTTTGTTTTAAAGTTTTTTTTATTCCAGAAAAAAAAAAAAACATTTTCACTTACTTAACTAGAATTTGCATAACATTATATTATCATACAAAATATATTATTATCATACAATATTATTCATTTTCACTATATTGTTTTTTGTGAATTAAAATGAATAATTTTTTTTTAAATTTACACACACTTTTTTCGTTTTTAATATCACCTGGAAGGCAATTATATAAATTGCCCCCCTCATAACTGATGGATTGCTTACCGTAGTTAGTATGAAGAGTGTTTAAATGTATGTTATCGTGTTGTCGTGTAAAATGTTTGTGTACTTGGGACGTTTTAATGAATTCTGTGTTTGTATGTATGAGTTTATTATTTATTTTGTATATAAGGAGACATATATTGTATTAGTATAGTTTTCTTAATGTTAACAGATTGGTTTCCAAATATAGTTTTTTTGTGGATGTTTTGGATTCGTAGTGAAATAGTTTTTTGATTAGTTTATTTTGAATTATCTGTAATTCATTAATGTATGTTTCATACGCATTTCCCCAGATTTCAATTAAGTAATTTAAATGTGAGTGTACGAGACTATAATATAAACTTTTTAAAATTTAATCGGTAATAGATAAGATAATCGGCTAAAAACGTTGATTAAGGGTGTGATTTTATCTTTAACATCTTGTATATGGTTTTTAAAAGTTAGATGCTTATCGATGCACAGCCCAAGATATTTTTCCTTTATCAGGATTTGCAAATCATTCTTTTCAATTTTTAAGGGTACGTGAGGAGGAATTATCTTACGGGTTGAGCTTAAAACCATGTATCCTGTTTTTTTTATGCTCATTCACCGGAAACGGGGTAAACGTTCTCAGCACTTTATTTGTAAAAACCGTTATTTAACTAAGATTTGTAAGCAAACGGAGCAAAACATTTTTCTTACCACAAACCGTTTTAAAGAGAAAATTAATAAATATTTTTCGTCTTTCCCGTTTAGGCTCTTTAATTTAAAATTCCTTTATACGAGAACACACAACAATCTCAAATAAAATTGTGTAAGCAGGATCATAATATTATAAAGGTCCATGGGATGCCGTATATTATAAAGAGTGGAACGGTACCGATTGCATTTATTTCTTCCTTGTAGAGGTGGAGGGTAGATACGTCCCCTTTCCAGAGAACAGGCTTTATGTTTTGATTAAGTGTATTATATGGGGCTAGAACTAGTAACAGGTAAAACCTGGCGTTTTGCCGGGAGTATTTACGGTTCAATAAATATCCATTCTAGTAAATTCATGAACAGTTTTTTACAAAAGGGATTTGAAAAAATGATATTATAGTATGTAGCCGTCTATTTGAATGCGTAAAGCAAAATGTTGTCCTTCTGGATTTTTATCAACAAAGGAAACATTTTAGGAACAATTTAAAAGGCTTTGATGCGAATGTGCACACGTTTTCGAACATAATCACGATTTATATTTTAATTGAATTAATTAAGTCAATTTAACTTTATTCAATTTAGAATTAGATCGAGCTTAATTCATTATTTATTTATATCGTAAGAAGTTGTCAGAATAAGGTTGCCCGCGTACCAAATTGTTAAAGGACAATTAAATAATTGATATCTTAACGGAAAACGAAACTCCAATCATAAATAACACACCCTTAAGTATATTTTTAATAAATTAGCTTTCAATGAAAACTTCAGAAACATAAACATAGGTTGTTATAGGAAAATGTATTTGATATACATATCGACTCTGGTGTGCTAGCATGGTCGATCGATATGAAGTTACTGCAACTGCAAATCGCTAACCTACAAACGACAGTTATTATCGAATATATTAAGGACACTTAGTCATTGTGAACAGTCACCTATTCGTTTGCGATCTGCAGTTGTCCTAGGAAACGACGAGAAGTTACCGACAATCGGTCGGTAACTTCATATAGATCGACCATGCTAGCACTACTGGAATACAATATTGCAAAGTAGTTCACATTAATAAATGCAGCCGTTTCGATTGATTTCTTATAAAAACAGACTGCCCACCATGTAAATAGTATTTTTTTGTATTTTTTAATATATTTAGTATAAAATAAAAATTTATGACAGTTTCTTTGAAAAAATGTATAATTTTATTTATTTGATCTGATCGGTTGATAACGCAGCGCAATTATAGTTACCATTATTTTTTTTTACCTATTTTTGCACGATATATTTAAATGTATGTTGCCTAAAACAATTGAACTTGCTAGTGCTATTAAACTTCCAAAGTTTAATAGCTTTTGCCTTGATTCATCTATTAATAAATAAACCGTAGCTGAGTACGTTCTTGTATAGAATGTATATATACCTGTATAGGGTAGATAATTTCATTTCGTTGTAATACAACCTTATTTGTGCAAGTAGGCAGTGTGTTCTGTTTATTTTAATTTCTTTCTTCACAATATGTACCAATTATTTTGCACCAAAATGGCGATCCCACTGTTCTTGATTATTCTTTATCCAGGTAAGTATTTACTTCACTACTTAAGATGAAGTTACACGCCAAATCACTATTTAGATTTATCTTTACTACGAATCGGTTTACATTATGAATACGAAAAAATATGTTTTGGATTCATTAAAGCTTTTCCCACCTTTTCAACGAATTAAAATAAAATTATTAATTACGTTACAAAAAATATAAGCGCAAAGTACTAAATAATTTGTTTTTTCATTAGATAAATATGAAGTTATGTAATAAACCACTTTTTAAAAATACGCTTTTATGTCTAAGATTATTTTTGACAATTTTTTTTTCGTTCTTGTAAAATTATTCATAAAAAAATAAAAACAACTTTGTCGCTACTTTCCTCGCGCAGATAATACCAAAAATACGCGGAGTTTTTAAAGGGTAAGAAGTCGATTATTTCTGGCGTTTATATTCGTCTTAAATGAGTTTCTGTTATTGTGTGTTAACATGCTGGTTTTTTAAAAATTATTATGGTTTTCTTCTAAAAATTCATGTTCCGTTTTATACTTTTTATGTTCACGTGTAGATTTCTTAGGGCAGCGGTATAAGAAGTCTGCCATTGTTATTCGTAGATAATTCGGTGTCTTGCTGGTTTGAGCATTTTATTTTTGTAGGTAAGAGTTGCTGAAAGCCTTGCGTTAGTTGTTATTTTGTTTCCCATGTTTCTTATTTTGTGATGTGCAGTTCGCACAGACCGGTGTTTCTTCTCTTGCAGTTATGGACACTTAATCTCTTGAATTTCGGATGAAATTTGCCCACATATGGCCGTATTCCATCGAAAATTAATATTAGAGCATTCAGAGAGGCTAGAGTTTTGAATTAAAAAGCAACGTCTGGAATGATATTGGCTCAAGCAATTCTGACCTTGTCCTTGCAAAGTTTCTTTGAACATGAGCGTTAAAATCGCATGTTTTTAACCTCTCGTCTGTCACTCGGAAGCCGGCGTCCGAGCGACAGATGTGTGGTTAGCGTAAATGTTGGAGGTTATATGCATGATTTTAGCAGTGGGAATATTGGGTTGATTAATCACAATCCTCTAATTTTACTCTTGTTTATAAATTTTCCTAGTGTTAATAAACTTTCGTAGTTTTAATAAACTTTTTCGCATTATACCACTGGTTTCCAGGGTGTGATTTGTAAATTTGTATTGCTTTTCTATAGTTTCTTGTGTAGATTCACTATGATTTTCATCTTCTTGATCCGAAGAATCACGTTAAATTTTCTTTGAGATGTTTATATTTTATTTCAGTTATAAAATTTATTTTGTTTTGTTGTCATGTCAATTTTTTCAATAATAATTTATTTCACTGTGTGCACTGTGCAGTGCCCACTACTGTTTATGTTATTTCGCATAAGTTTGAGATTTCCAACAAAACGATCTATAAGTCATTATTCATAATCGTATGTATATTAAACACAATCGAAGAATCACGAGTTTTTGGGTTATCACTCCATTTCGCATTTTAAAATAGTACCATTGCAAAAAGAGTAAATTTCATCCATTTATTACAAAAAATAGTTGGTGCAATTCTTCCGGGTAGGTAGGAACTGTATTTGCAGTGGAGATGAATGCACAGCATCCGTCTGGGAATGATCTTTCTCTGGAAAATAAATTTACAATTTTCCAACTAGAGCTGTGAATTCTGTTGTAATCTACAAAGCGTCTTGTTGTAAGAAGTTTTTGAAAAGACGAATTAAAATGAGCCACGGGCGTATTAGGAATAGTAATATAAATAGTTACACCAGTATTGTGATCCCAAAATGTCATCTTATGGACATCTTTTTGGACAGAAAAATCACGAATTCCATGCTGCCTTATTATTTTTTTTATTTTAGATTATATAATGCCCTTCTATAAAAAATGGAATTAATAAATACCATGGACATAAAAAAGTTTAACAACATCATAATAATAAAAGATGAGGAAATTAACAAGCGTCAACAGACATAAATATGAAGAAATCAACAAACATCGTCCACAAAATATGAAGATGATGAAAACTACAAAAATGCAGATGGGAAATTCATGATGTAACTCCAAAATAACTACCTACAGTTAGCCTCGGAACAGGAATCATTAGTGAGGAGAACTGTGAACAAAGTACTGTAATTTAATTTAAGTCATAAGTAATTTTTAATTTTTACATTTTTTTTTTCAAATAACCAAGTGCAAATGAATGAAGATTTCCTAAAATTACGTAACAACGATAAATAATAACGAATAAAGTTATACTCACATAATTTGGACAAATGCAAGTGGACGGAAGAAGATTTCAGAAATTCGTCAAAACAGAAAGACATGGCACGATCAAAAAAAGTGCCAATACAACGGCCGGAGAAATGTAGCTTGCTCTATTTTGCCTTGTGAAAAGGATTAGGCAATCATAAACAATAGTTTTTTTTCTGGACTATTAACAAAAATGCTTCAAGCATTTAAAATCATTTAAAATGTTATGTTTAATAGGTGAATTTAGAGTTTAAAAAAAATATAACTTTATCATCCTTAATGGACTAAGGAAGCTTTATATTTTGTTTTTACTGCATTAGTATTTTACCACAGAGAAGGCAATAAACCAAAAAAGTGATTTTCTCAAAATTTACGGGTTATTCCCTTCTGCCTTTTTAAAGTGGATATATTTGTTTGGGCGAATTTCGTTGTCAACTTTCCGCGTAGGAATTCCTGGGGAACCGTTTTGAGCACAAAATCTTGGAATGAGGAAATGAAAATTCCTGCGTTCAGCTCTCTGGGAAAGCTCAAACATACACACTTGATCATCAATATTTAATGATAACTTTCTTGCCCCTCACTCCCCCAGCCACCCCTTTCCTACCCGCGCACGCAGAATGTGTTCGGTGTTCTATGCCCACGGAATGTTCAAACCCAAATGAAAAACTTAAATATTTAATGTTACCTGTGCTTGTGTTATATACACGGGGGTAATAATTGTTTCTACAATTTGAGCAATGTCGTACGAAACGAAAAGTTTTTTTTATGTGAGTACCGTATGTACCAACTGCTCTCAACCTTCTAGAGCCAGTGAGACAATGGCATTCCCGATCGGAAATGTTGTAAGGCTGAAGGCAGTGCGGAGGAGAACACACTGGAAAAGAGGAATGACGTGTACCTAACTATTCAGATCTGGTCACATTGTCGCTAGGCTCGTAATAAAAACCTCCAATGTGAAAAAAAAAATTTACAAAAAATTGAAAAAACAATTTTGACGCCAAAAAATGGACATCCAAACAACATTAATTTATATTAATAATGATACGCAATAAATAATAAATAAATCTAATTGTTCCTTCATTTTATGTGTAACTAGCTGACCCGGCAAACTTCGTACCGCCTCAGAATCAATAAATGTTATGTTTAATTTATTAGCTGTTCGAATTGATTCAAAGTACGTCGACCAACGCACATTATTTAAAAAGCCGTTCCATACAAAATATATGAAAAAAATTATTTTTCTTCACAATTATTTTTCCCGTGATTTTTTTCGATGTTTTAATAGTTATTCTGTTAATCGGGACGGAGAAAATCCAACAAATCAAAGATCATGAAAATCGGTTCAGCCGTTCTTGAGTTATAAATGGTGTAACTAACCCGACTTTGTTTTATATATTAAAATGAGTATTTGGAAAAAACTTCACTTTGGAGTTAATTACGCGCCCAGCAACGATACATCGATGCGAATTAGGTAAAATTTATAGCAAATTAAACTAGAAGAAATACTTTTTTGTTAATAAAGCGAAATTATTGTTAAAAATAAGCCTTTTCAATAGACATAAAAACGGTTGTATAAAAAGCATAACGTTATAGATCACAATATTATAAATAATATTACGGTAGTAATCTTTCTACGTAACGTTTTACATTATGTTTTAGTGTGTTCACCATTGTTCAGAAGAGATTACTTATAATACAGCCATAGAAAACTAATAATCTGGAACTCATCCATATCAACACTAAAAATGTTAAGGCTTAAGGATTTGATTGAGAAGAGATAAGTCTCCAAAATTCCCCTCTGTATTACAGATGTTTGAAAATAAATTTGATAAAAATAAACATTTTGACAGCAGCGAATTCATGATAAAGGACTGTGATTTCATTAAAAAACTTTATTATATTAAAACCCTCGTGTCTCTCTTGTTATCGTGGTGAGAAATATGATCTTAACGGTAGTAGAAAGACATATCAACAAGCTTTATATTCAAATCTCAAATTTAACCACAAAATAATTAAAATGTAAACCTTTATGACAACAACATTTTCGACCGCAATTTGAAAGTAAAAATTATGAAAGTCATAGGATATTATATTTCACGTTAGCTAAGAAGTGCAGGTTCTAGAAAAATAATGAAATCCGAATTTACTTGCCAAGGAAAAGTCCCAAGAAATTTAGACAAAACAAATACGCATTTGATGTATAAAATTTATTATTAAAACAACTTTCTGGTAAAGGGCATAATAATTTATACTAGTTTTATTTGATAAACCAACAGTTAAGAATATAAAATATATTTTATAAAAAATATAACATTTACTGGGTTGCTTAAACCAGTGAAGTTTCCCCAATGAATATTATTACGGCAAGGTAGTACTAAAGAAATTTAAACAAAAGAAAGCTTGTAAAAATATCTTGTATTATAGGTAGGAACTAAATAGATTTATAGCCTAGATAAAAATTTAAAAATGACGCTAAAATTCAAAGCAAATCAGAGTTTTAGAGTACACAGATCAAGAGCTACGGACTCACACACAACCGAAAATAGTATTTTGACGATCATGATGCTAGTAGGTTTAACCACAACATATTTGAGGTAACCTTGTGCTTAGTGGATTTATAGACGAACTGTAGTCAGAGAAGGGTGATAAAGTGATAAGAGAAAAGTTCCCGAGAAGAATGCCCGGAGGTTGTGAGGATTGATGTTGCGAGGTGGGAGGGGTAACGGGGAGAAGGGTGAGGACAGCTATTGTATCCACAGGGAATATTACGAGGATATCTTTTAATAACGACAAAAATGCCACCAATTCTGGTGTTTCCTTTAATTGATGTCTGTATACGCAAGTTTGGGGATTACTTTCGCCGAAACTTCGATTAATATAGGAATTAGTAACGATACTTTGTAAAAGTTTCTTCATCTGCGAAAAGTTTTTTTTTTGCTTATTGATGTTTTCCATGAAGGTATAAAAATATTATAAAAGTTTTCTTGTTTTTCGATCTTGTGTTAAATTTGATGAAAAATATATTATATCATCATCCATGAGTACACGGAGAAAAATGTTATTCTAAAATACGATCATTTTATTCGTAAAAACGGTTAAAAACGGGACTGAAGTTCTTACGAACAAATTAACAGGGTTTCAATGTTTATTAGAGGGAACATGTAAGAATAATTTGTGGGTATACGTAATTTCGTACGTATACCAACAAATTATTCTTACATTATGCAGCCAATAAACATTGAAACACTGTTAATTTGTTTGGAAGAACTTCAGTCACGTTTTTAACCGTTTTTACGAAAAAAATGATCGTCTTTTAGAATAACATTTTTCTCCGTGTACGCACTGAAATTATTCTACTAGTTTCCTGATTACATGTCTTTCAAGTAGAATTTTACCACAAGAAAGCAGAGGTTGGTTGCTGCTTGTTAAGAGTTGTTTCCTCCAGACAAATCAGAGAATACAGCTGCATAGGCTAGAAGAGAAGTGATATAGTCTGCAATGGACCGAGGCCGCTGAAGCAACGCAAGACGGAGACATAAAACTTTAGACCCAAAAGTTGACTGAGAAATTGTTGTAAAATACGAGTCACTTTAGTTTTGACACATAATTATTATAGTGTGTAGTCTCTACTCGCGTTCTTTGGTGGAACTCCATCAAAATAACTTATCATCAGAGAGACGAGGATTAGTAAAATGAGCTTATTTTATAAACAAACATCAGGATTTGGTGAGAAACGGAATTCCCAACACTGGGATAATCCCAGAGACCGGGATGCCAGCTACTTTCAGCTTACCTTTCATTTAAATACCAACAGAAATAATAATATATAATAGAGTTTCTGAAAGGTTAGAATTACTTAAATTCGCATAAAACACAAATTATCATAAAAGGAAGTCAAGCCGCTAGAGCTAGGTCGATTTTAATGTCCATTAAGTATAGCAAAAGAAACGAAGTCACATAAGATAAATTTCTCAAACCAATTTCATTAAAATAATTCAGATATTTTAAAGTACATCCCTCAGCGAGATTAATAGATTCAAGATTAATAAACTATATACTTTAACTACTTGAGCGCTTTTTGCCACATTATGGCACTATTTCCAAAACCACGGATTGCTTTATTGCCAAAATGTGGCGAATTGAATTTATTTTTTATTTATTTAAATAATATATTGTACATTAAAAATATAACAAAGTAAATATTCTCTAGGTTCTTAAAAAAAATTTAAGGTTAAAGATTAAATAATGTTTTTATATAAATCCTCCGAATATGTGATGATAGACAAAAGATAGGTGAATTCATTGGCTATATAGAACCCTAAGCGCCTCCGCCCACTCAGGCAACAGAAAACTCTCAACTGCCAACTGTCTTTGTATGACAATGTGATGGCCCGCACATACACTATCACACAAAACCCCGTTGTCAATGGTAACGCAAGCGGTGACTTGCGACTTGCTCTACTGGTTGCCCTGGGCGGCCATTGATAGTTGCCAACTGTCAGCTGATTGTTCTTCTTCTATGGTTAACCAAGCTTTTTGACCAATCAAGACAGAGAAACAGACGGTTTTAGTTGGTTTTCAGTTGCCTCAGTGGGCGGAGCGCCTAAGACGTTTGTATGTCTCCATATTCAAATTCGGAGGTATGATTTTTTTAATGTGGGCGGAAATAATTCCTTTAGCAATCCGCGAAAAAATATTTAAATATGTCGCTCCAGTGGCGAGTGATTCCTGGCATTATTTGGAATAATAATGAAATTATGGTCTCCTGTGACATTTTTTGTTGATTTTTTTAAAAAATTATATTTTCAATAACAAAAAGAAAAAAAAAAGTATTACTCGTCGTCACTGGTCACTTAGCCGAGTAACTGCCCAAATCATCACCCCGCTCCTAATTGTCCAATACCTACTGATTTTCAATATTTTTATTTGAAAAAAGTCACCGGAGACAAAAATTCCGTCCACATTTTTTACTCAAGATAACCTCACGGTTCACAGGTTAAAGTAAGTCAGGAGCGTCTCTTAACACCCTATGTGTATCACAAACTGGATTATGTTTTTATATCGACACATTGTAAACCAATTACTAAAACGCGGAGACTTCTTTCAAAGGATGACTAGAATGTTCAGTGGAAACTTTTTAAGTGTATGAATATTGAGTACAAACTTTTCATCGGATGTTAATTCCTCACATGATAATTCATCATGTCTCGAAGCGTCGAAAACTGATAATTGGGGTTTTTAACCTTAGGTTAGGTTAGGTTAGGTTAGGTAAGGTTAGGTTAGGTTAGGTTAGGTTAATGTGAGCTATGATGTGATGAATTATCATGCGAGGAAATATCGTGTCTGAATAAATTTACTATGGGTATTCCGACGCTGAGATCTGTTAGTTCGATTAGACATGGAACTCTTTCAAAGACCTTGTTGAAAATGTTGGATACCGGTTTTGTAAGCGTGAAGGTGCTGCGCGCCCTTCACATCACATATTATTTGTCAATTTCCATTATTTGATAATCCTATGACCTGAATAGAGTCGAGGGAATTACAACAAATTGGTGAGGCGCGGCGGTTGGTTCTCTCTGGCAACTGAGAACTGAGAGCTGGTAGCAGGGAGCACGTCGAACCTCATCTAGTTAATTAACGCCGGGACGGTCAACTTAGTTAAACTTTCTTAATTTGAACAATGTTCCAAGAAAGTTCTAAACTATCGCTATCGCTGCTAAATGACGCAACTTTCCAAAATTGTTATGAGCCAATTGAATCAAATAGATTAAAACAAATGAGAATTGATAATATAATCAAAAAATTAAACTACGAGAAAACGTAGCAGTAAAAAGACGTACAATGTATACTCATATAATCTTATCTTACTAATATTATAAACGCGAAAGTTTGTATGGATGTATGTATGTTTGTTACTCTTTCACCCAAAATTTAGTGAATAAATGTTAATGAAACTTTACAACAATATAGCTCATACATCAGAACAACGTATTGGCTATAATTTATAAAGCTAGCTATTTATTTTCAATATATTGAAAAAAATAATTATTGTTTAATAGAAAATGTCAAAATTTGAGAATGACATTTTGCAAAAAAAACAAAGATTGTTAAATCAAAATTCTATTTTAGAAAATATTTAAATTAGTGAATATTTATTTGAAGTACTCGCCTAATACTTTGAATCGAATCAAGAATTAAACATATTTTAAATGAATAGGTTAAGAATGTTGGTATAAGCGTACATAGATGGGACCTAGGAAAAGAAAATAGATTACTCGAAGTACTAATCCTACGCAGACGAAGTCGCGGGCAGAAGCTAGTATAATATTTTTTTATATAAGTTGGTAGGAATCTGAGGATCAAAGTGTTCAGAAGTGACGGACGTTCGAATTCGTCCCTCTCACTGCGGTGCAAGGCGATGAGTCGTGAGAGTCTAGTTGGAGAAGACAAAGGGTCTCCCTAAGCCGGCCTCTCCCAATCCAGCATCTCATGCAGCTGGTGGGTAGGCGCATCCGCCGCCAAGGCCTGAATATACTTCAGCCGCTGAACTCTGGTTTCTAAATCACCAAACTTAGCAAATTACTTGGGGTGACCATTGGCAGAGGTGTTAGTCATCCATACCCGCCTCACAAATTGGAAGGAATGCAATCTAAAATCATACCAGACAAATTTTGTTCGTGTTCCATGGAATGTGAAAATTTGGCACGGTAAAGATTTAACAAAGCTAAGCCGTTCGGCTTTGCTCGAAAAGTGTTACTCGCGATTGATTATTATTTGGCGTCGTTCGCTTTGATGCATTGTGATATTTTAGTACACGCCTCTAACGGAATACGATATGAACACAGCGCGAGATCATATTCCAAACTAAAATTCAAACAGATCCGGGCGCGTGTGTAAACATTCAGCGACCGCAGAGCTCAGGGAAAGCCAAAACAGGGAGAGTCATTTGTGATCAACTCTAAACTGGCAGCCGTTGTTACAGCCTTTGTGACAGCCCTTGTTTCAGCCCTTGGGGGTGGTATTGGCTGGGGGTGGGTGGGAGCTTTGTTCCCCAAGTCAGGCAGAAATTGGATAATCCCACCGCAAAGTGACTGTTATTGTAATGTCAATAACAGTGATTCAATCATTGAATTAATAATTGTAGGAGCGTCATTAATAATTATTATTGAAAATGAGAGGAATGAGATGTTTTACAAATCTTTCCAAAAAATTTCTACAAAAAATAACGATTCAGGCACACGGTGTCGGTTAGTACGAAACAACTTATTATTGTCAAATATTTATTTTAATGGTTTAATTTATAATTTACGATTGCAGTTATAGGTGAGAGTTGTTACGGGCTGCAGCATGCAGGGTGAAGATGGCCCTGATGATAGCCAACCTTGTATAGGAGAGGAGAGAACAGAAGAAGATGGTTAAATGATGTAACAGAAGTCGACCATTGTAACCGTAATGATGATGTAGTAAGGCTAGAACGGATCCTGTGGCAAATTGAAATACAAGACCTTTGTATTATCCGTCGTCAGATTCTTTTGGTACTTCCTTTGTTTGGAACTACTGGCTATCGAGAAAATTTTCGCCGATGTGATTTTTTAAATACTTTGTTAACAGACTATAACAGACTGCGTCTATTTACTACTTACATGAATAGTAACAAAAATACTTTAACGCGTTTTTTCAAAATAAAAGTTAACATAAGTGGTAAGTTCTGAATCCTAAAAAATAAACGTATGAGTAATTAAAGACATTAAACCTTTAAGGTTTATGTGGAAGTTATCAAGATACTATAACGATATTGTTTACGAGCAGTGGTCAACAATACCTCAATATAATGATGGCAAAGAAAAGGAAACCAGACGCCGAGTGTCGCGTATTTAAAAAGTAGTGGTCAATTCGGTATTTTTTACGAAAAACAAAGACCTCTTTTTTGTGAACGTCGACTTTCGTGAAAAACAAATGTCTAATTTACAAAAAGTGGTGTCTGTTTTAAAGAATATAATTACACTGTAATATATTGACACTACACTACAAAATATGCGACATAATGTGACATATTTCATCATGCACATGCACATATAAATTAATATTCCAATTGGATTTTAACCGGAAGGAGACATTATTTTTTATACGGTTCCCCAGGTTTTCAAAAATATTCAATCCGGCCCTTTTCTAAAAAAAGTTGGTGACCACTGGTTTACAGCATCATACTCCATGTCAGCCGGGCTGATCCAATACGTTTGTTTTGCCATGTGGTATGCACAGCAGATCGTGGTGCCGCCCCTGGCAGTAGTTCTTTGTTACAAACAAGTACGAGCTGGGTGTAATATCTTTAGTGCTACGCAAAATTCCCAACGGGCCTTATTTGCTGGTATATTTTTAAATGGTTTCTTTTCGGCGAACAGAGGCAAATATACGTTTATTCAAACCTCTATTTTTTCAGCAATATCCGTAAAGTTTGACACACTCGCAGATGTTAATATTGAAGTAAACACGAAAGCGGAAAATCCGCCAAAAATCATTGCGGGAATAACTCCACGCGACTTTATTGGCGAGAATGCTGCAGCGTATATCCGCCTGTCAGAGAGGCGAAAAGTGAGAGAAGTGAGAGAAGCGAGGGAAGTGAGAGAAGTGAGGGAAGTTTGAGATGTTTGCAGCGGCGCCGGAGCCGGGGGAGTCCTGGGACAGGTTTATCTTCCGCTCGCACTATTATCAGCACATCACCACCAGGTGGAGACTAAAAACACGGAAAAGTAACAGAAAACGATTCAAGACAATAATTTACAAAATTATTGATTTTCTGACATAATATTCTTGAACGTCAGATCTGTCGATAGACAGAGTGAGGGTGTCAAGTGAAAGTTATTTAAACGAAAGGGTATAAAAAACATCACAGAACTGCAATAATTATGAATGGTATGGGTGCCGAATAGCAATTGAGTGGTTTAGGCGTTATGGATTTAATCTTCTGAGAACGAAGACCTCCATTATTGTTTAAAGAAGTTCTAATTTTGATAATGGAAGTTAAGGATAGTCGAAAGAGTGTTAGGATATTCGTAATCCGAAAATGATTATTTATTTTATTTTATTTATTTATTAACTATCAAAGACCAGATGGATTTTTACAATTTAGATGATTTATTGCAAAATAGAGAGAATTTTTTTTTTACGTGCCAATCAATAAATTTTGTATAAAATACTAGTTTCTGTCGTGTAATACTACTTTTGATCGTGTAACTCCGATTCAATAAACTCTAGTACTCAAATATGTTTTATAATATTTCCCCTTCTTTATTTTATTGTCACTTACAGTTTTTTTTCCTTATTTAACGAGCACTCCTTTTCTGAACATAAGCACCAGCTTACATTATGAAAAATATAATTATGCACAAAATTGTTTGCTTAAAATATGTTGATCGTGAATAACATACACTACATTTAAAAAAATGATAGACATAACAGCAGTAAAAAATTATATTCAACTTCTTGGTTCACATTATGAGCCGATGTCAGTTAGTTTTGTTACTCAAAGTAGTAAGTAAAACCAAGATAGCCTTTTTAGCGTCTCAAAACCGCAAACGAGATATAAAAATAAATTTGGCGATTCATTTTACATAGGTCCAACTGCCGAAACTACAACCGCATTGTATTCCCGTATGAAATAGAGTCCGGATACAATTTAGGGCTGGCTCCTAATTTGATTTGATCTGCAGACATAATAAATCCATTTCGCAATCCTCAGAGACCTTTGTCCAGGCGGAAGGGTTCGGGGGGTAGATTGTTGGAAGAGAGTGCGGGGAGGAGGAGAGGGAGGTCGGAACAATTTCCTTATCATGGAGCGGAATATTTCAAATGAAATATTAGCTTGTGACCATTAGACCTTTTCTAAAAGCATCTGCGTGTGAAATAAATCTTTGAAAATATCTTGCGATATTTAAAAAATTAAAAAAGGGTTTTGCACGGTTTTGTTAAAATGTTGAATCCAGACGAATTTATGTTGAAAGTGAGTTATTATTTCGACTTTGGAGAGAAGATCGTTAAAAATAAACATGGTAAATATACTAATTTTATCGAGCTCGATACAACAACGAGCATGATTCTTAGGTGTAAAATTTGTTTAATTAAAATGAACAAAAGATTTTTCAGAGGAATTCAAGATAATGAAGGCTCTCAAAGATTAATAAATAGAAGGAAAGAAAAACATGAAAAAAGAAATTCTAATTCTAGTGACAAAGTTAGTATTTTTCGCAATCTGTATTTGTTATTTTAGGTTTTTATTTGAATGGTGTTTTTATTCAATGTGTTTCTGTTCGGTTAAGATTTTACCCTCACATTTGCCCTCATATTGCCTTCGTATTTGGATTTACACACCATGCATAATCCAAAACAAAAATTCAAAAAGTCAATGAAATAAACGCGCATTTAACTGGGATGCAAATAGTGCAAATGCTTACGAGACGGGCAATTCCATCTAGACCTGGTAGGTATTAGTATTCAGGGTTGACGCGACCCCAGCACACCTATCACGGGGCGTAGAATCAACAAGCGAGCGCTGCCTTTTCCGGCGTAAGCAAGCCTCCGTCCCGACCGCCACCTCCTAGCAGTAACCAACCAACCACCCTACCAGTTCTCACCCGTCTCTACCCGGTCCGGGCACCCGTTTCTAGGCGGCCCACACGACACGACGGGGAAATGCTAAACGAACGGCTTTTGGACAACGGGGAGGATTAGAAGTGACCGTAGAACTGACGTGGAATTCACTGATACAAACTGGGATAAGATTGGAAAAGTTGATATATTGTGATTTAAAGGGGGACAAATAAGAAAACAACAATTGATAAAGCAGGAGAAGATTCATGGAAGATGTAGTAGAGGAAGAATCACTTTATTACTTTTAAGTCTATACATGATATGAATGCAGTTGTTTCGGACATCAGTCTGGATAAAACTGATGATGGAAAACCTCCAATAAGAGAGGGTACAAGCTAACGACCAAAAGCTTTCTCTTTTCTCCGGTATATTCATCATTTAGATGAAATAAAGAAGCTTTCAAAATAAGGATCCGCTCATCCTCAAATTAAATACACGGATAAGGACTGGAGACGCAACCGACGGATGAAACAAAGGGTATATTGTAATTATAATGTTATATCCTTTCAAATTACCAGCTAAATCTGAATGATTAGAGATTATTTTCCAACAACAAATCCATATATCATTTATTCAAACATATTAAAAATAAAAAAGTTTGTTTTTATAAACAGCACCTGAGCTGCAAGCGTGGCGCGTGGCATACATTCAGATTACTTACTATACAAAATATCCAAGAACCTTTTCACCCAAGCGGTGGCCGTGTTTTGCAGATCATAGTTTGGCAGCACCAAAACCATAAACAAACAGATTATACGCATATTGTAGAGAACACGACGGAGCTGTGTGTGGAAAAGGGCCACTTCCTGTGCGGGCAGGTCCGGCCGGAGGGTAGCGGGAGATGAGGTGGCTGAATCAGACAGAAGTGTGGGGGTGGGGGGGAGGCTGTATAAAGTAACTTCCGGGAACATACCTATGGGATTGTGCTTTTTGCACCCACGGATAATGTAGGTAAGAGTACATGCGCGACCACGAGAGATACCTAAAAGGCCCGTTTAATAGCGTATTATTTATTACTGCCGAGTTCACTTTCAACGTAATTTGTTATTTTCACACTGTGACCCTGCTGAAAATTTAATAACAACGGAATTTTATACGCCGCGCCGGTGGGAACCTTAATTGAATGGATTACAACACTTATACTTAACTAGTTGTTTTCGGAACATATAAGGGAGTCACAGTATAATTAGTATTCTGCTATCCTCATTTAGGGAATGTTGTGAGGTCGAATGAGGTGGGGAAGGGTGCGAGAAAGGCTGTGAAGTGCCTATCCGACGATTGAGAAGCCGTTTTAACCCTGAAGCCATTTTGAGCAATTTTTTTATTCATCTATCCTAAGCATATTTCATTTTTGGAAAGACCGAGCACGAATAAACTTAAATTTCGATGGATTTAAAAAAAAAGTATTTGATTTTGCTTTGAGTGTTGAACCCGCGACCTCTGAATTCAGATCTAAGCCCAGGTACCGCTTGACAATGAAATTGGTGATAAGTGATGAAGCTATGATAAGAAAAATAAACTAAATAAATATTTATCTAGTTGAGTTAGATTTGTAATGTTTGTATCTAATATTTACCACCAAAGGTGAGCAAAATGCTGTAACATAAATCTAGTCCTCCTCGAATCCATTGATGTAGAAAAGCTGAGTTGTTTTTAATCATTAAAAGCCTCTTAACGCTAAAAATGAAGTAACGCACTGCGGTCGCTTGAAAGGGAAAACGGATAATTGAAAATGGTGAAATTCGCAGGAAAGGTTAAAGGGGGGCGGATAAAGGAGCGGGCGGTTGCGTTCCTCAGATTCCTGTATCCTGTAATGGGGAGATAGGAGGTAACGTGGCCACCCTCCGTAAGGGCTAATTTCACTGATGCTGGAGATAAACCATTAGAGCCGTGTCATAACAGACAAAAGGTTAATCCTGGCCTATTTAATAGAGTCCCGCCGCAAAATGGAGGGTTGATTACTTATCGTGTTAATTATGTATAACACATTACTTCGATTGTAGCTTGTCATTGAGAATTTAAACATTTATATTTAATGTCCCAGTTTTCCGATCGTTTAATCCACAAAGGTAACAAAAGGTAACAAAAACCACATAGCTAATTATGAATTCTTCCCAGACTTAAAAGTACAATGTATCTACATTAATAAAACATAAATGTTTTTATAATGATAAAAAATCGTAATATTATTGTGAATATTTTAGCATTCAATCAATAGTGCTTCCAGGTTTAGCATTAATACTCTAATATATTATTTATAATAATATAATATATTATTTAATTGCATATTATTTATTATATATTAGTAAAAGGCGAAAAATTTATTCGTTATTGAAGGGAAACCAGAGTATACAAATTTTTTTCGAATATCTTATCCATTGGAGCGATTTTATTTTTCTGCGATTGATAACGGTCCAAAATTTAACGAACCTAAAAATTTGGGACATCGGTGAAATCGAGGTGGATTCATTGGCTTTAAACCGAAGTAAACAGTTTATATGTTATCATATTGATATTTTGAGAAATGATATTAATTAA
Source organism: Limnephilus auricula (assembly GCA_951813805.1). Taxonomy (NCBI): domain Eukaryota; kingdom Metazoa; phylum Arthropoda; class Insecta; order Trichoptera; family Limnephilidae; genus Limnephilus; species Limnephilus auricula. The sequence goes on along the minus strand of OX638388.1, from coordinate 15,997,273 downwards.
ATCGAATGGCCAAATCAAAAACTGAACACCAATCTCTCGAGTGGATATATTTTTATCTGTAATTAGCTCGAAAGGACACCGTTTTCATTGCAGGGGTTGACATGGAAGGAAGATAATACAACTCTGACTCGTTGCTTTATTCATATTCACAAATCGGCTCATACATAATCTTCTGATTTTTTGACTAATGGCACGGCACGACTCGGATGTAGAACTATTACGCCATTTAGGAGGCAATGTGAAAAAGAGAATACTTTGAACTCAAATAAGGTAGTGATTAGAATTTTATTTTATAAATATTGATTGACTTTTTAGCAATACGATTTAAGTTCGGTATTTCAATGATTGAGTCATAACAATTTATTAGCAAAATTTATATATAAAAAGGAATTCAAATTAAACAATATTTGGGTGTTAAACCGCGTATGTAAGTAACTTGTAAATTTATCCTGATTTTTCATAAACACGGCAAAGGTCGCCATATGGGAGCCAAAAAATATTTTTTAAATTATTAACATAGTTTTACTATCGTGGGTATGCAAAGTAGGTACCCCAAATCCTCGTTGGACATTAACAAACCTTAGCGGAATTATTAATATAAGACTAAGGGGGTTTCTCACCATCCTCCCAATAGCTTATCTACACTAATAACGAATAATTTCGATTTACGATTTATTTATTTTTTAAGTTGGAGTTTATAATTCGGTAATCGAACCTATGAAGAGTGGCTATTTGGATAAGTTGGCCGAGTTTTCTAACCACTGCGAGTATTTTATTTTTATTTTTAATAATATTCGTTATTAGGGTAGATAAGCTATTGGGAGGATGGTGAGAAATCCCCTAAGTATACAAGATCTAATGTAGGGACTAAGGCATGCTTGGTAAAATAATAATAATCACAATAGTGAATTCAAGGAAGAAAAGTTACTTGTTTGTATCGAAATTTCATATCGAGATTATGAATATCGGAAAAAACTTAATCTAGAGTAAAAACCCCCTTGCTTACTCTTCCAAGCGGCCTCACAAACTGAAGGAGAAAATTGGAGTTCCTTATTGGCAGAAATATATTTGCTAATCCAATTTCCGAAAACAGAAAAAGGTTCAGGGATGACAGGTCGACAGAAAGTCTGATTTGGAAACAGAGTTTACCCCAAACCCGAGATTGACAATACTGAAGGAGCACTGATGCGCAAAAACAGTTCGAGCGAAAGGTCTTAGAAGACATCAGGAATAATAACACCTGAACATGCTCAGATAAAGCTCAGCTCTCTCCAAAGCCGGGACTGGGAATATTGAGTACACAACGATCATGTTTTTTGTTCTGAAAATGGATGTTTATGTTGAATCTCTTGGAAATATCACGATGGCTAGAGGAAGCGCAAATGCTTTTGGATATTGGTTTGAATTTGTATAGGGGAACTTACGAATGTCCAACATATAACTTTTCATGGTGACAATACAAAGTTAATACATTGTAGAAGATAATACAAACAAATCTCAATGAAACACGAAATGTAAAAGTTAACAGTCGCAACACGCAACTACAATGAGGTTGATAACCTTTAATAAGTTTTTCCAATAAATCGAAAGTTAATACATTTAGAAACATTGAAAACTTTTGATTTTGATCATGTATAAGTAGTATCTATATTATGATCCAAAACAACTAATAATTTTAAACTAATAAGTTAAGAAAATTTTATGGTTGAATTATTGTATTGAGTAAAGTTACATCACTTATCGTGAGAAGTAAATTGTATAATTTTATATAAATAAATTTATGTTCAGATTAAATAGTTGCGAGGACTCACACCTCTCCAAATAGATTTTGTATGTTTTTGTGAGAACTAGAAGAATTAGTTGGAAGAATTAGCCATAGATGTCAGTAAGGGCAAATTCCCCCCCAGAGCAAAGAGTAATTTAATAAATAGCCTGTTTTTTAGGTTTTATTTCTCTCTCAACAATAGCTTCTCGACAAGTAAACAAATAAACTCCTTGGTCTGTCTTGGGTAGTTTGGGCTTACTGATATTCACAATGTAATTGGGAATAGAGCATATAAATACACGAGTCCTTTTAAGTTTCCTGAAGATGCGTTATTATTTTACAAGTTCCTTCATCCAAAACATTTACATAAATAATTAGAAAGAAAATATTAAGTATTAGAACATGGTGTCACATTAACAATTAATTTAACCCGTTAGGTTCTAAATAAGAAATATTGTTTAATTTATTTTTAATAGATAACCATAGGGTTATAGCAACATTCAAAAGTATAATTTACTTTAGCGAGACCGTTTCTCAAACCGTAATATTTTTGGAATGTTTTTATTGCAACTAAGCACAATATAGTTTTACACAAAATTTAAAGAACCATAGAATAATTTGTGAAAATCAAATATTCTGGTTACATTTCGCATTTATGTCGAAAGTATGAAAAACCAATAGCAGAATTAAATTCGCAGGAGCATAAAAGCTTTTTTATTTTGAAATGATAGCATGACTGACGTATGTACGTATAATATAGTTCGCATTACAATTGAATCATAAACAACAAAGTAAAACTTCCCATTCCTATTCCTATGAACAATGGACGTACGCGGTACCTACCAGTCAAAATTGATGCTTAAGCGTACAGCCTCTATGGTTCATTTGCAATGAGATTTGTCCTAAGATCTGACTTAATTGGCTCCGTGATACAAACTTGCTCTGCGGGCACCGGGGAGGATGGAACCGCCAATGACTGCAAGTAAATTGTGACCGTAAAAAGGTAGAAGGGAATAAATAAACCACGTTAAAAAATATATCAGTTGGCAAAAACTCTTCACATTTTTAAACTAAGATATAAAATCTGCCAGATTTACGTGTATTAACAAAACATAACTAGTATTGCGTTAATTTAGGGAGTTGCGTTAAACTTTGTAGATTATTTTTTTAAATAATAGATTTTTTTGGATAAAATCGAAGCTCATATATATCGATAGTTTAGCAGTTTTCTGCTTGTTCCAAAGTAGACACTGAAAACCAATCCTAGAGGCAAGACTCATTTTGTTTGCTGTAAATATTTTAAAGAAGAATAATTTGAAACAAACATATCTGAACATTTTCGAAATTATTTTTTGATTTATTGTTGTTCCGTTTACCCTGCCATCCATATGTCCTAATAATCGACATTGTAACTCTGTCCGAAACTTTGGCTAAATAAGGAGCAAGCGTAACATGGCTTAGTAACCCAAAAATGAATGTCAAAAACTCAAATCACATTTGATCATACACGATGAACTCTTGCTTGAAGACCATAATCAAAGCAAATAAGTGATGTTCGTAAAAATTATTATTATATATATATTCCTTTTCGTCCTTTTACATGAAATATAATTGATGCAGTACAATCTTGTGGGATGTGCAGTATCTAATCCTGATGGGAAATAACCCCGAGGTGAGGTTTTTGGCTGCCCGGGCAAGACGTTGTTATGAACAGTGTCCAACAAAATGCATTGTTCGGGAACAAATACAACCCCCCGCCCCGCATGAATCCCGATGCAAGCGTAATGAAATCACGAATAGACTAGTTCAAGGTATATACGGTGATGTATTCAGATTATGGAAGCAAGCCGAAATAAGCCCCGAACTGAAATAATACCGCTTTATTTATGTTAATAAAATAAACACGATTTATCGCCCAGAGTTAAAAGGTGGAGTTTATGTAAATCGCGGATTTCAACGGAATCAAATTATGCCGCCGGATTATTCTAATGTTTAAATTTAACACTTTAAATTAAATTAAAGATTTTAAAATGGTTTCACGTCAAGCTTTTACGTTCAAGGTGTTCATATTTGCCATTGAACGGTTCGTGAAAGCCATGAGATTATCAGTATTTTAGTGCCAGCGGGAGGTATGCCTCATACAGCTTATCCAGGCGGATTTAATTAAGGCAATTAAAGGAGACATTAGTGTCAAATGTTTACCCAATTAATCAACCTGACAATCAGCCGCTATGCGAGTACAGCATGACAAGCGAATTTAAACTGTTCATTGAGCCTTTGATATCGTGCTGAAATTGTATATCAATGATCCCGTCCACAAATATTATTTACGTTAATAATACACGTTTGAAATTATGTTAAATTATTTAAGGTGTTTATTATAATAGCAAAACATGGAGATTTAATCAGTGTGGAGGGGAGGTTGAATAACTGAAAGAAAGGCAATACAGGATGAATAGACATACCCTCCAAAGATATAAAGATGAAAAAGAAAAACTAATGGGTCAAGAAAGATCCAAAATAACCGATATAATTTATTGAATTGGCAATGGGAAATGCAACGGCAAGATAGAAAACAGTAAAAAGTCTCATAATCGGTATAAATAAACAGGAACGGCGAGGAATCGCGGATAAACCTGTTAAATCGACAAGAGCAAATAATGAAACCGAAAGAGTGGATACAGCTTGAGGCTTCACCAAACAATGCAAATGAAAAATAAAATATGTTTAGTACTGATTTTAGAAGAATTTCATATAAGAAAACTGCGTGTTATTAAAATTTCGCAGAAAAGGTTACAATATTCAGAAATGATTATGAAATACCTGAAATACTTGCAGTCACAAACAAACATTTGATTAAATTTCATTTCTATTCCAGCCCTAATATGCTCTCACATGGACTTCGTTAATTCTATTCCAACAAACAAATGACGGGATTCCACAACGAGAATTATTCTCAATCAAAAACTGAAACACAAACGTCGGCGGGAGGAAAGTTTAGCACCTTATCTCATCAACGCACCGCAAATGAATTTACATTAATGCAATCCACCAGCATTAATGTTACCAGTTGCCAGTTGGCTGTTCTGTAGGCTGATGGGAGATGGGAGATGAGAGATCAGAGAAGCTGTAAGGATGGAAATGGCGTAAAAAGGGTGCCCAAGGCTTGAAACTCGATATACGAGGTTAGGTATACCCGGTTTCGTCCGAGTTTCAACTTTGTTTTCGAAATAATCATTTTGAATAATTGAAAATGAAAAGTAGTTCACCGTTTGAGAAATTTTGAAAAAATATTATTCACTATTATTTTTAATTGATATAATAATGTTTAAGACAAGATTTTATGAAATGCACAAAGGGTAACAATTATTATAAGCAATAATTATTAGCCTGAAACACTCATCCATATTGAAAAAACCTCCCGAGAAAAGATACATGCCGCCGACGGGACTCGAACCTGCGCCCCTCTGATTGCCGGTCAGGAGCTCTATCCACTAAGCTACGGCGGCTTATCTGTTACCCGCCAAATGATTCAATATTCAAATATTTTTATCTTTTCCCAACCCAATAAATTTTACTTCAAAATTTAAAGAGTGACATAAAAATATAACTTTAGGTCAATAGGTGTTTACAAAGGGGTAAAAATATAGGAAGAAGAAACGGCGTTGTCTAATAATGAAAATAAGGAAGAAATGGAATAAAACAATTAAAATGGGAGATAATAAAGTAAAGATAAACAGTTTGCAACTACAATAATCTGCATATTGAAGCCGGGAATCGCCCGGGATAGGTGTTTCGGATTAAAATTGAAATTCCTCGGGGTGCGGTTTAGTCCTGCACACATAAACAGAGCTCGAGCCGCCAATTTGCTTATAAAGTGGATCCATCTACTCATTTCCACGGCAATTAGAAAGCTTTCGCCTGCAGTCTGATAGAAGCAACGGGTCTGAAAGGCTGCACTAACAGAGAACAGTGGAAGCATGTTCATTTAATGAGGACAGAAGTGGGAAGCGACTGTAAATAAGATGACCATAGAACAATTAATTCAGGCTAATGATGACTCGGTGGTTGGATTTCATCTACTGCACTGAACATACAATTTAACAAGTGTTACAAATGGCCGCTTCTAATTTTAACTCTCGGTGAAATGAACAATTGAGAGGTTGTTTGCTTTTGTTTCCAGAATCCAGAATTAATATTGAAGTCCACTATAAGCTGTTGGAAATACTATGTTTTCGTGGTATAAAAGCGATCAGTAACAATGTAATACAAGTTTGTCTTTCTGTTGAATATACATATATTATATACACCCCAATAAATATTATGGTTTCAAAGTTTTCCTTAATAACAATTAGATAAGCAAGTTCATTAAACAAATTAAATAATAATTGAACCGTTTATATTAACCTCATATTTAAAAATAATGTGTCACAAAGATCGTCACAGATACAATTTTCATGAAAAAGCCAGAATAAGAAATAAATATTAAAAAAAAAAATAAAACGTAATAATTCAAACAAATGTATTTTGAACTATTCGAAACATGTCGATAATACATTGGAATACCTACATACGTACTTCGATTATTTATGAACGGATGAATATCTCGATTACTACAATTCCAGACAGGGATTCTTTTGTTTCCCCAGCGCAGTCGGTTTTCATCTCTAATTTGAGTCCGTGATAGTAAGAGCAACGTTGCGGAATCCATTCTTAATGGTACATTCTGTGAGCCACTAATGACATGCACCTTGAACCGAGCTCACGTGAGAAACTAGAGACGACAGACATAAATGTGTGACATAAGAGAATCTAAATCATTGATCCGCGGGGAGTAAAACAACAAAAGGTGCTTGAGTTTTTTTGATGTGAGAGACATAGGCGGGAGAAAAAGGTGCAAGTATTTCTTCATTCATTGAAGGGTGAAATACTATAGCAAGGGCTGGACTTATTACATTTTTATCATATAAGTAATAAAGAAAGCTTTCAGAAGACTGAATAAGAACCCTAAAATGATAAAAAAAAGATAGACATTAAAATCGGATCTTTCAGTGTCAAAAGTACACTATCAATTTGTTTGATAAGAACACTCTTAAAGTAAAGCGTTGAACTGTCCACGTGATACCCACACGGTTTTTTGTAGATCAAAAATATGAAAAAAATCCTTTTTGTAAACCTTATTAAAATAATAATAACTGAATTGAAAAGTCACAAATTACGGAGCTGCACAACTATATAACAAAAAATAATGTGAGTTTCTATAAAATAATTAAGAATCATGCTAAAAACTGACGATCATTTTTCAATTTCCCGCTCACCAGAAACAATAAAAAATTGAATGGTATAGATCATGGAACTATAATCGTATAGAAGAAAATCCTCTAATATCGAAGCAAGAGAACACCGGTCGAAATGGTGTATTTACAAACAAAAGACAAACCGAGGAAAGCCATTATAGTTTTTATGGCCATTTCAATTGCGTTCAAATTGGCATGATTTCAATCTCGTGCCATAATTTTGGCCTTTCACAGCAGAGCGAAGTTAGTAACAGAAGTTCGTATATTATATATTCGAAGTACGCTAGATAATTTGTTATATTAGAACGATCCTGACTGTACTTGTGGGCATCTATACTATACAAATCAGTTCGATAAATAGAAAAAAAGAAAAGCGTTTTCATTTCAATGATTGTGAAAGGTTATTAAGTAGATATACTCCCTCTGAATAAAAATACTGATAGAAGTAAAAATGCTTAAGTAAAAACGAATATTCTGCCAAGTATTTCTGAGTAAGCACAATCAGAATATAAATCACATGTTTTGCGAAATAATAATCGTATGTGGGAGGAAAAAACAGCAACACAATGCTAGTTAATATATGTATACTTAGAACCTAAATTCTCTAAATGAAAGTAGATCATATGATCTACAAATTCTCAAGTAAAAACGAACACCCCGCTTAAGTAAGTATGATTAAAGTAAAATTCACAATCTTTTTAATAAAATAATCGTCAATAGTTTTTTCTGATTGTACCTACTAGAAATGTGCAATTTTAAGATGTTAATTAATAAATAATGATTTTAAAAATGGTCTAAAACCCCACATTCCGAAACGGTTTCAACTGGCTTTATTATGACGTAGAAAATGCTAATGGGCGCTTTTATTATTCCTACGGTTACGACACGGCAACGGCACAAAAAAAGCAAAAAAAAAACGTATGCTGCATAATAGTGAGACAAACGATGTACGTATGTCTGCTTCCCTCATCATATTAAGAGCGATTGACCAGCGGCTGAGAATAAAAGTTTAAAAATGCTTGCAACTGTACAGGGAGGTTCCAATGAGAAAGATCAATTCCCCGTATCAATTTTTCTAAATTAAAAATTTAATATCGATTTATTTCATTGAAAACTTGCTTTAATAAATACCTACATTCAAATAAGCAATAAAAATGCTCAAATAATTGCATAAATTATTAAATATCGTGTACTTCTTGTAAGTTTTTTTCGATCATAAGTATTTATGATTTTTTAATAATGTCTAAACAAAATGAGTGTGTCAATTTTTTTTTAAAATTATTTTAGTTTGTAAGACCTTAAATAAATAGAAAAACTGAGGTATTTTTGTCACAAAACACGTTCTCGGATTTATTTTTTAATGATTTTAATTTAACTAAAATTAAAATTTTTATAAATGCGTTGACTAGATTATGTATTGAGTTATTTTGTTGTATATTATATTATTTGAAATTTGTATTGTTTAATAGAATCTATCGTTTGAAAATAGAACAAATATGCCAACGACCAACGGTATAACCTTAGTAGGTATATTAAAAATACACTTAGGTTTTCAAAATTTTAAAACTGCGTGTAACAGATAAAATAACAATATTTCAAAATCAATTTATGTTTTTTTGTAAAAAAGGGTCAATACGTCTGGAATTTGATTTAAAAATGACTAATTTCCGGTATTCGCTGGTAATAAATACCCTCTTAAGGATGCAAATCAAAATTGGCACATTTTAAAGCGTCATAGAAAATTTGAACATCAAAACAAAAATTAAATAAAAATGCCTTCATTACCTAACGTAATTTTTTTCGAGAATAAAAAAAACAGTGAAAATACGCTATTGTGGGCGACGTATCAATTCGGACAAATAGTAAATATATGTTTTATGTTTCGTTGAGAGTACGTATTGGATGGAGGGTTGGTAGTAGTGGGTACTGGGTACTGGGTACTGGGTAGGTAACGTACGGGAGGGAAGTTAAATAGTATCGTGTCCCCTCACACGGCAGAAATGGCAAATGGGAATCCAGCGAAGTGTGCGGAAGGAATAAAAGCTGTTTGCTTCGTTCACCGGACCTTAAGCGATTCCTTTTGTTGGGATGGCTCGGGGAACGCTATAAAGGCGGCCGAATTTCCCGACTTGAAATATATCCCGATTTGGTGACAAAATGTCATTTCTGTAATAAACGGACAATATTCGCTCCGGAGTCAGCTATAGGTACAGATAGATGTTCGGGAAATTCAACAATTAGATATCGACAAATAATATCGAATCTGGTAAATGCATTTTGTTACAATCGAATGTCTTAGTATATCGTAAACGTATTATGCCTTACGTACGTGTTTTTCAGTTGGGTAAAATTTAAAACACAATTATTAGTAAGAGGTTATGTAAATAAAATTACAACACAGTGAAATACAGGTAAGAAATAATAGTTACATTCTGTCAAGTGAAAGGGCATTAAAAAAATCGTAATGTGTAGATGTATTGACAACTAGTACGAAATAAAAAAATTACATACATTATTAATAACAACTGTAAGTCAAACAAATCAAATAAAAGGAATAATAAGAAAAATAACTATAAAATAATTATATTTACTCAGAGATAACATATTTTAATAGTCTTCCAGGAGAAGTAAAAAAAACAGATTTGATATTATTAGAGAAAAAAATAAAATTATTAAAAAAAACTCAACACTCGAATTATCAACAATATGCAGTTCCTTCATTTCAAACACATTCTAGTACTTGAAATATATTATGGTATGATTATTATTGTAACAATGTTTCAATTTACAAAATATATATATTTTTAATTATTTATTAGCATTAAAAAAAGTCGTCGTAGAAGTTACTAAAAATACGCCTTCCGGACCTTCACGATGAACTAAAGAAATGTATGGTCGCCGAAACCCTCTACCCAAAATCTAGTTTGCCTCAGCACAGGATCTCCTAGTGAGGAGGAATAAGAAAATATTCTAGATACATCTACTTTTATATAATTCTTTTACATACTCTCTTCTCAAATAAGGTAATAAAAAAAGTATTAGTAAAAACGTATGATGCTTCTCATGTCCCTAAGCTTTAGGTCAGGAAACAGTTTAAAAATAGTGATGTCATACTATAAACTGTTTACTTTAAAAAAAGATAGGTACGCTGAAAATTTCAATTTCCAACAAAATATTTCCATCAACGTGGTAAATTAATTGTCATGATTATTTTGATAACATTAGTGTAGTACTACCGCGTGTAGAATGCGGGTAGGCAAAAAGGTGGTGTAGAAGGGTTTAAACAACCCAACCCAACCCACATGCAGGAAATATTCCCACAACACCAGCACACGATTGAACCGAGCGGATCCAACGGGAGCGGCTTAAACTTCACTACGGGTTTGGACCCTTTTAATATTTGATGGAAACAGTGTGCCTCAAAAGTCACTTCCTTTCAATATACCCAAATCTTCCACGGCCTACAAGACTCATATGAAATAAGTTTCCGATGATAGTTGCAGATTCGCGATTTCACGTGTACAATGTTGTAAATAATCCATAGGTACTCGCTTCAAACGATAAATATTTAATTCAAAATATCGCTTTGGGTATTCAACGAAAGAAAATCTCTCGGATACACAGAGATACAAAAAAAAATTTATATTATGTTAAACTTGAAAGGTTTCAATATACAAAATTCAAAAGGTAGCGAAGTGGAAATATTAGGATGAAAAGGAGTATTCCATCCGTCGGGACATTTTGGAAAACGCTGACAACGTATTCTGGGAAAACGGGGTAAATAAAATATTACATTTGTGAACAAAGCATCTATGTAACAATAACAAATATTGTTTAAAACCAAGGCTTACAAAGGACGCCAAAATATCTGGATGCAAAGTGCTTATAATGTGCATCAATTATTTAATGACTGCTTTCAGAGGAAAATAGGGGATGGACTTCGAAATTTTAAAATAGTAATTTAAAAACTTTTTCATTAAATAAAACCAACTTGTAGTTTTTAAAGATTTTTGTTAACACATATGACGTACCGCATGAGACGCCCACTGAAAAACCTAGCTCAAGTGAGACTTACGAGAAAAGTATGATAAATTAGATCGAGAAAATATTTCTCCAATAAGATCAGAATGTACATATTTTTCATATTAAATGCCGAATTATGATAACGAGAAATAACATCTCAAAAATTCAAAATAATGGCTAAATAAATGTCAAACATGGCATTACCATTTACTAACAAGACACAAAAGCATTTGGAGCGTTTTTAAATAGCGGGAAGTAATTAAAAAAATTAATATTATATTATTTACATATTTTTTTAATTAACTGTATTGGTACCATGTTTATATAGCTTACTGTGGATCTGCGCAAAATAAATCAATTTTTGATGGTTTTTTTTCATCAAAAACAATTACTCATTTTGAGTAACCGGTATTTTAAGCAACATGAAAAATGCAGATATTAATCCTTTCCGCGATCGAAGCATGATGCATGTGCATGTAAATACCGCGCGAGTATTAGATATATTGTTCGCGTTTCCGGAGTGCTCGGCTCGGGTATTTTAATCCCAAATATCTGGAATTATTCGGCGGGATACACCGATATTGAATCTATCAAATATCTCTCTCCGGTGAAAACATCACCTCACCTCACCTCATCTCACCACACCTCACATTACCTCATGTCATAGCGCGGTGCCACGTGACCCCACAAACCACTGGCCCTTCAGAACTTTATTTTGTCACAGGAAACCAGTAAACATCCTTAGTCAATTTTAGTTCAATTGCCTCGTTAAATTTGCCATAATATGAGTAACAAGTGGCAAAACAATATTACAAAACTAATAAAAATAATGAATGTCTACGCCACGCAAACACGGGTAAAAAATTAAATTAATATGATTTCATCAAGAAATATGTATATGCATCAAACCAAGTTCTGGAAGTCTTCCGTCCGAGTTTCTTCGTGTAAAGTATCACTACGATAGTACTGGATCATTTCATACCTGAAACAAAGAGAAAACAAAACATTAATAGCTGTTCGCAATAAACGAATTTGTTTGAACACGTGCAGTGGGTCGACGGTGAAAGGATAGCCACGAGAATATATGACGCGCAAATGGATGGAAGAAAAATTCCGGAACGTCTCGGGAAAGATATAGCACCATTGAGGGATGCAAATAATGGTTATTAATAGAAAAAATATTTGAATTCTTTAGGTAATTAATACATTAAATTATTGCATTAATACTGCATTAATTATTAAAAAGATAAACAAGTTTGTGCTAATCATTATGGGAGTAGGTATCTCGATTTAGCATTTCAAACTGTTATATAACTACGTACGTAACCGCACAAAAAACCGATTCATATTAATAATCTTGATTGCGGTGAAAAAAATGTAAAATGTTCCCAATTATTACTGTGCAAAGTTTTATCTTTTATTTTCCGCTTCATCACCTTTATGACAAAAATGAAGGCAGATTTTCACACCATCGAATATTAAATATTCACCGGTAAATTAAAAAAAAACCCACCGTAACCTGCGCCAGTCGTTGCTCTTTAAAATAAAAGGAATACATTAAAGCCTAATCAATCTTCCCCTTTGTCGCTTTTCAACCCCATTCTTTTATTCATGGCCCACCTAAGGGTTTGTTTCATAATACTTAATTATTATGCAGAAAATAACGAAAAACAAACTTGGCAATTCAGTGATCTGGACCCAAATCTCGATGACAAGGCATTTTAGATAGTAAAATACAAAAAAATTAGAACACCCACAATTAAAATGTTAATTTAGCAAATGAGGAAGATTGATTTAATTTATCTCTTCAATTATGAAGCGTTTCCCAAAATTAAGGTAGGATCGAAACCTACAATTTAAAAAAACTTCCAACAATATTCAATCATTTTGTTTGTTCTCGCATACACCACATTGGCTCAGCAGATATGAGATATGAGGTAAATTTAAATTTTTATATATATTTTTTATATTTTTATATACATTTTCGGTTTGTTAAAGTGATCCCTCAATGTACTGCCCTAGCAAAAGTCAAGAAAAATATTACCAATAGAAAAAATATTTGAAAAAGAAAAAATATTTGAAAAATAAAAAATAGAAAAAATATTTGAAAAAGATGTAATCATGACAGCCCGACACTTCCCAATTTATTTTATTTTTTCACGAATCACTAGAACTAGAGATTATGAATTGCGACAGAGGGACTTTGCGATATATTTACATAAAAAAAAATGGTTACGTTAAGGGCTTTTTAAATATTTGGTCACTTATTGAAATATTTTTTTCATCAGATTTGCGTTTGCACCGCTGCGGGTGGGTAATCTGTTTATCGAAAAAGCGTGTACTCCGCAGGTCACAGGTAGGTACTGCGAGTGGGTACTGGGTACACACGGAGTTAGTCGTCCTCGCGCTGCACTCTAATACATCCATTACTCGATAAAGGAAGCCGCGCGTGCTCCATGAATGCACATTACATTCGCTGGTTCCCATTCATTCGATTTATCTCCAAATCTGTTAGTAAACACATTAATATGGCAGGTCTTTTGGAAAAATTTCCGGTCATTCACGCCGGGTAGGCGGGAAGTGAAATAAAAAACGCGAATATACGGGGATGAATAAATTTACTTCTCATGTAAATTTTCATATGGGGTCCGCGCGAGGCTTTCACGGATAACGGAAACCCGCTGAAATCTGCCGTATCAAAGGCCTGTGTTCCCAGTTTCCAGTCTCGAGGGGGGTTTTCTGGATACATTAGTCAAAATTGTGACGCATTTTTGGCGGAACATACGGAACAATTCTGGGGGAACATTGAATAATAACATTGAATACATTTATTGAACGATATTTGTATCTGGACTTGCAAACATGAAAATTGTTATTATTCAATACGAATTTCACATCATAAATAAACAATCCATCTTGAATGCCCATTTCTCTCCGAACTAAAGTGTAATTTAAGAATTGATACTTGAAAAAAAAACATTTATATAGAAAAGACAAAGAAGAGAAAAGATGTAGATAAAAAGAGTTCTAGCTACATAAATTCGTGCATTACAAATATTTAGAGCATGCTATATGCATATATTATTTGAAACATCTAAAACATATCATGGACATACGGAGAAAATGAGATATACGAGAAGTGTGTGCTAAAAGAAATTTTCGCTTTACACATTAGAGAAGTAATGTCTATTAAAAAGTAACAAATCGGATATTCCAAAGTAAATATGAAAAATAGTAAAATGTAATAACATATTTTTTTATTTGTTAGTTCGTCAGATAGTTTATACATTATGGTAGTAATTAATACTAGAAACTATTTATTAATACTAGAAACTAATAGCAAGAAACTATTCATCCTTGAATACATTAACAAAGTAAATGCATACCTATGAATTATAGGTTAGGCCTTTAGAGTAAAGAAAAAAGAAAGAAAGGTAAAAAATGAGGGCAAAAATGTTATTTTACAAAATTTCTTGAATCATCACAATTTATTTTAGTCATGCAAAATACGTACAAAATTCAGTTTGAAAATATACGCCAATAAGATAAACTTTATTTTATATATAGCACATGCGTCTAAATAGCAATTGGATATAGAATAAATAGTAATTTACTGACTCAAACGATCCGATTTTTAATCTGAAAATCAAATATTATGTTAATTCTATTAGGTGGAATGAGGCAATTACGAATTGCGGGAGCTAAACCTAAAAGCCGTAGATAGTTTCCGTCATGTGGTGAGGTTACTCTGACGGAGTACTAACCAAATATTACCCACTGCCACTGGCTAAACTGCTTGTACGGTTTGATGTTTGAATAAACATTGGAAATTCAATTCGAAAGTGTGCGCTACCTATCTAAGCTAAATATATATACATGTGAAAAGTACTCAAGCGAACATACGAAGTATTCATTTTTCATGAACCCCACGACACCCGAATTAATTAACACGTGGTGATAACAACACGAGAAGCTTTAAATTCTGCTTGAAATGTGTTTTAAACAAAAATATTATGTCAAAATTAAGACAAAACGAGTAACTTGTAATTTCGGAACAATCTATCATATTAAATAATAATAATATTGAAAAAACTGTTTCTGAAAAAATAAGAAAGTATACAGATTTAGGAAATGAAATTAAAAGAATTTGGCATTCTCAGACTATAAAAATATTACCTTTTGTTATTTCCGCTACTGGCATTATACCTAGCTCTCTTATTAAAAATTTAGGCATATTAGATTTGTCAAAGAATTTGTATATAAAAATGCAAAAATCAGTCATTTTAAATACATGTAGAATTACGAAAGATTTTTTAAACATTTATTTTGAGGGATAAGTAGGATTTATCGGTCAAATTAGGAATTCCACCGAGCCGAATCTCTGATATGAAAATATCTGGAGTCGGTGAATTATTTTCACATTTAATAGTCTGGTAGGTTAACATGTTGTTCTTGTATTGTTTTGTATTAATTATACTTATATAATACACTTGCATAGCGTGGATTTACTAGATGATCATTTTTATGGAAAAGTGTGTGAAAGGGTTTAGTTTTTCCTATGGGGAAAACTAAACCCGGAACTAAAAGTCTGGTGCGTAAAATAAAATAAAATTTTCTTATAAAATTATACATAAATATGTAACGCCATTTTCGTGAGAAAATCACCTCAAGGCCGCCATTTAGATAAAACTTTCAGAATTGCAAACAACTCCCGGCAGTAATTGTAATAGAAAATTTCCTGATTTTTTAATGAAGAATGGGCATGTCAACAAAACCGAAAAAAGCATTAATTTTACGAAAATATTCTCATTACTTCAAATCTTACTCGATCTCCGCGGTTAACTTAATCTATAAACGATGAACTATTTATGTTGTATTTATAATAATCAACATCATATAAGCGAAAAGCAAATCAATTTAAACAAAGTAGTAAATGCTCTATGGATTCCCGAGAGTAGACGTCCAGTGGGCCGCCCCAAACACAGTTGGGCGAGGCAACTCCAGAAACTGTATGAGGAGAGGATGGGTCTGCCATGGACGGAGGCCGAACAATCAGCGCAAGACAGGGACGTATGGAGGAGCCTTGTCGATGCAGTGGGCCCCTGACTCGAATAGGATAAGGGGAAGAAGATGATGATGATGAGTAAATACTATAAGACACCACGGGGGTGTTAATTAGGAATGTTATATATTATTATAAAAATGTCAGTCTCTTCTTACGGAAACTACCTACATTCTGTTAAAACGGTCGTGTGGCGGGGATTTATGATTAAAAATCCGCGAATTGTTATTTAACAGAATATTAGAATGTGTTTTGGAACGATAGCCCGAAAGGATTATGTTTTTTTTCCCGAGAACTTAACAGAACAAGGAAAATATTCACTTTTTTACTCATTAGCCAGCGCGTTGAAGCTTTCAAGATAACTCCAATTAATTTACGCATTTAAGGCTAACTAAAACTCACATCCATAATCATTAAAATAGAGATGAGAATCTATTTTATTTATTCTCTCCACAAATCTCCCGAACGGTGTGCTGTGACATCATGGATTGTGCTACTTTTTTATTTTTCATTAAACGCATGTTCTTTGCATATTTATTGGGTCGGAAAATCTGATATAACCAAGATGAAGAAAAAATGTCGAACAAAGATTTCAGAGTTCTTTTTTATTTGAGAGGTTCATCGACACTATGCTAGGTGAACTTTATTATATTAATCTGACAAAAAATTAAAACTATCCATATTGTTTGCTTCATACGATAAAATATTTCGACAAAAGTATGCTGGGTAAGTAGATATTGGAATGATATACACTATTGTTTTAAGGTACATAGGTAGTTACCACGATGGGTTAGATATATATATATAATTTTTTTTTGACATAATGAATTATCTCGATTACTCGAGTACTAACATTGCATAATACATAATTTTTTAATACAATTACGTATTGATGGAGTTCCGTAATGCTCATGTAAATGTCGGTTAGCACGGACTAGAGTAAATACACTTTCCCGGCCGAACTAACCTAGCCGGCTTCCATTAAGCGTCCTGTGTTTGCTCTCGAATTTCCGACCATTTATGCACGGATTAATTTTAATGAATAATCAATACACGATTGCGCCGACACCGTGCAATATTCCTTCTTAAAAGCTCGCAGCAAAGCAGACTACACATTTAACGGAACAGCTGCGGAATTTTCCGGTTACCAAATCATTTTAATCCGTTTATCCGAGCGGGGAATAATGGGCGGTTCCCGAATACATGCTGATTTTATTGACATATTTTCCAAATGAAATATAAATTTATTAAATGATTTTTTAGAGTAGGTACCTATATCTGATGATTCCTAAAACTGTTAAGTCTTCCTAAATGGACTGTAATTAAAAATATATATATTAAATAATTTATGATCAAGATGAAGAGAGAATATCAACCTTAGTGGTGGATGGTTGTGGGGAGGTAGGTAATACATAAGTAAAACTACAAGAAATGTTCAAACGAGAGTGGTTGAATATATGAGTTGCATAAACAATGTAGGTTTTTCAGAATTTGCAACACACTTAATTGACCACTTTTTTCAGAAAACCACGTTTATTTTAATTTATGACTTATTATTCTTTCCTATCCATTTACATATACCAGATTGGATTAGCCAGGTTCCCATTATCTTCGTTCTCTCCCTCAATCTTGTAGCCTCACACCATTCCCAAAATGAGATGCCACGGCACTGGCACCGGACTTTTGTGATTAGAATAAAATAAAAAATGGCATTAATTATTTGTGAAATGTTTTTTGCCTTTTCTGATTCTTCAAAAGGAGATTTTAAAAGCGTACCATCCTATGATCCCATTAGGGCGTCGCGGCGTCGGTTTCGGCAGAAAAGGCGTCTCTCTGTGGCGGCGTTTCCGGTTCAGAGTGTCTGCTTCCCGGAAGTGGAGGCTGTGGGCTCTTGGCCGATACTCGGGGAGAAAGGAAGCTCTACAAGGACAAGAGATTGCAGCTCCGATTTCATTCAAATAAATCAATATTCACGAATAAAAAAGCCAAATTATTCACAAAAACCTTTACATCGCTGCAAAATTATTGGTAAAAATACAAAGATTTAAAAAAAATATATTATAGAGAATGTAATAAGATTAGAAAAACCATTTTTATAGGATTGTTTTTAACCACTGGAGCGACAGAGCAATTAAAATATATTTTCTCGGATTGCCAATAAAAAATTTTTCCGCCCACATAAAAAAAAATCATACCGCCGAATTTGAATATGGAGACATACAAACTAATTATAGTTCTATATAGCCAATGAATTCCGCTATCTTTTGTCCATTATCACATATTTGCAGGATTTATAAAAAAAATATAATTAAATCTTTAACTTTAAAATTTTTTAAAGAATCTAGAGAATATTTATTTTGTTATATTTTGAATGTGCAATATATTATATAGTCGTTTTAATAAAAATTTTTTTTTTGAAAATTTGCCATATTTTGGCAACAAAGCAATCCGAGGTTTTGGAAATGGTGCCATAATGTGACAAAAAGCGCTCGAGTGGTTAAATGAACAGTATTAGCGTAGAATATGTTACATAGTTTATAATATATGTTCTCTATAAATAACACAGTAGTTGCGGAAAGGAAATGAAATACTGGACTGAAAAAGCCAGAGTAAGGCGAGACATACCACAAAGTTACGACCTGGCTCGAAACTTGAGACAAAACCCATTGAACAAATAATTTACTTTCTTCTAGAATTTTAAAATTGACGTTGCGTTACGCTCTCCAACAAAGGAACCGAATATTCTTTTAGAGGTCACGCTGGTTTAAAATGTTTAAAATATGCAAAAAGCGTAACAACTCAGTTTAAAGGCTTTAGTTGTAATTTATTTAACGCAGACATTTTTTCAGAAATTTTATATTGAATTTGTGGCGAATAAGAAAAGGTCGTAAATTCGATACTAATAAAGAAAAAACGTTTTAATAAACCGTATGTACTGACGCATATAATGAAGAATAAAACAAGAAATGATGGTTTTATGGAGATCTACGATTTCAGACACATGTAAGTGTGACGGAATGCTAGCGGAAATTTCTAACTTGAACTACATAAATATGTTACAAAAGGAAAAAAAGACGCATGATTTGAGATATAGTCAGTGAAAGACCACGGGTGTGAAATGGAACTAAATCATTTGTTGATAATAATTATAACTCATTCATTTTAGCATAGACGAGAGCTTTGGCCCGAATCCAAACCTTGTGACGTCACTTAAAAGCTATAACGAATTGAAAAATAATTCCCGTCAATTCTCGTATTGTAAGATTCGTGAAACTATTTTTGATTTATTATATTTTTATTATTAAAAGCTTGGGATGCGGATATGGGTACCTTTAGTGGTAATGGAACCATTTATTGGATACTAACATCTTTGCCATAGGTTTGCTTTGTTTGGTGAATTAGCAGGAGTGCTCGGATTTATGAGGTGAGGTTTTTTGGGTCTTGGCGGTAGATGCAACTGCTCACCCACTGCGTGGAAGGCCGGATCCAGATCCAGAGGTCTTTTGACCTCTCTAGCAGGACTCTCTCGATCCGTCGCATTGAACCGCAGATGGAGGGATGGAGGCATAAGTCTGTCACTCCTGGACACACGGATCCCCAGATTCCTACCCACCATTCATACCTTTTTTTAAAAAATAGTACTTCGTCTCCTTCATACCTTAAGGTGAAAGGCCCTGATAGAAAATATTTTCTTCAGGGCCTCGTACGTGGATTTAATGTTAAAAAAAAACCACTATAGATGAACACGCAATTCGTTTTGTTACACGGAGAAAAATGTTATTCTAAAATACGATCATTTTATTAGAAAAAACGATTAAAAACGGGACTGAAGTTCTTACGAACAAACTAACAGTGTTTCAATGTTTATTGGCAGAAAAATGTAAGAATAATGCATAATTTTAGAATAATAATAAGCATAATTTTGTACGTATACCAACAAATTATTCTTACATTTTCCCGCCAATAAACATCTAAACCCTTTTAATTTGTTCGTAAGAACTTCAGTCCCGTTTTTAACAGTTTTTACGAATAAAATTATCGTATTTTAGAATAAAAAATTCTCCGTGTACTTGTTTTGAAGATAACAAATTTAATGTATGGTGAATATTATTCAAAAACTCTCCCATAAACTAGTTAAAAATAGAACTTCGAACAAGATTGAAGAAATTAAATTGTATTTTGCCATCCTAAAGGCTGTGCTCCGTCATTAACTCAGTTAAATAAATCAGAATTTGAAAGAAAACCGATACCTACTTAAAATAATGACATTTAAAGAGAATACATTTTTTCATTGATCAAGGGTTGATTTGATACCAAGAAGAGAATCGATGCTGAAAAGGGAAAAGGCAATTTTCTAAAAAAACTTGCGAGAAATCGATAATTAATTCCAGTAGCTCAACCAAAAAGCGCTTTCCCAACTTCTTGACCTGCAAAATTTTAAGATTTTTTTTAAATATGAGAATATAAAGCAAATTTTTATTTGAATACCGCAGATGAGTCCCAACTGCTCCCGTCTGGAGCCAGTGAGACTATGGCATCCTCAATTGGGGTATGTTGTGAGGCCGGTAGTAGGGAGGGGAAGGAAATGGAGAAGAGGAAGGCGGGAAAGTACCTGGCTAACCGGCTAAAGCCATTTCAAGCAACGTTTCAATTCTGAATGGTGGTCTTACACCAGGCGAAACTGAGAGTATCTTCCACTCTGGATCGTGCCGCAAATATACTACGGATGTATTATTTTTAGTTTATTAATTGTTAAATAACACAAAATAATCAAAAAGTATTTATTTGCGCACGCCGGGTTCGAACCCACGACCTTCGGATTGGGAGTCGAGATCCTCACGCCGGCCGTCACAGACTGAAGGAAACCAAAGGAAGACGTTAGTATTTGAGTAATACTGTATCTATAGTCTACTTGTCTACTAAACAAAGCACATACTATTTGTAACATTTTCTGTACGAAAGGTGATTTTCCCAAGGGTGATACTAAACTTTCACGACACGCGCTTAGACACAATTTTCCACTCTAAAAACTGCCTAAATTAAGAGTGTGGACAACCGTTTAAGAAAAAGGTTGGTTTCACGCGTAGCTAAAAATAACCACGATCACTATTTGAAAACTATTCGAATTCCGGCGAAATAAATAATATTTTTCGTTCGCATTCCCGCGCTCATCGAATATAATACCGCGGAGCAGGAGTAAATCTGAAAAGAAGAGTGAGACAAACATTCCATGGAAACATAAGACCATCTGATGAAAGCCAGGAAAGGCGGATGAAAGAAATATAGAATGAAAGAATGAAAGGAACGGGGTCGCGAAGGGCTCTCTTTGGCCGCAATACGCGGCGGGAAGGGACGCAGGGGCGGCTCAAGCCCCTTCCCGATTTATGTGCCGACGTTTGGTACAGACATCGATATTGTGATATCTTAGAGAGTAGTTTGAGAGGTTACTCATAGATGGCACTAGATAGTAGTTCAATAGGTTACCCATAGATGGCACATAGCTATCGATAGCATACAGGGATTGAGAGGATGTGCATATCTCCTGTGGGTACGTTATATTATATTTATATATAATAAGTATGTGTGTATGTACTTCATAAAAAGTACTATTTGTTTGATTTACTGGTAATTTAAACACATCTTTGCACAAGTAATATTGCAATAAAAGTGTGTACACCTGGAGTTGTAATCATCTCTGTAACCATGTTGAAAATGTTTATTACTAAAATAAAATTATATGTATTATTTATTTATTGGCGAGCCAAAAGAAGGGGGGTTGAGTTAATGAGAGGATGGAGTGGCTTGTTTCTTGAAGACACCCATACCGTAAAAAGCTGGCATATCGTCGTAAGAACCACTCATAAAAACGTTAGCATGTCAATGCAATTACCCTATCCAATGACCTTCATTAAAATACCGGTAGAGTAAACAAAGCATTCCCACCTGGCTGTGTTCCAATTAATGCAATCCGTTAGGTATTAACCTTACATTATTATATTAAAGAATCTGCATCAGAATCTCATAAATTTGAACTATGAACATCAGATCTACAAGGAAAAAGTTTCTTAAGAACGTTTAAGAGACAACATTTAGAGTAGAGGGCATCCTTATAAGAAGAGTACCATTTTTATCCCTTGCGCAACAATTTTTTGACAAAAAAAAATTTCGTGTTGGAAACTTTTATGACAATAGAAGTATTGAACATAAAAGACATATTTGTGTGCCTGATGGGGGTGCATTCTTGGCTAATTTAGTTATTTTGTAGTTACTGTTATTGTTGGTTTTTTTGACTTCATTATTATTTTTTTTTTGTTTCAATTGAATGAATCCAGTCGTATAATTTCTGGTAATTTAATAAAACATTTTAATATACATTTTATTCTTATTAGGAATTTGAAGATTATTTTTACTGTTACTGAAAGATGCCGTTCTAGTTAAAATATATTATATTATACTTGTATAGAAACGAGAATGTGCGTTATATTTTAAAATATGTGGGAAACACAAACATTAAAATCCAGATATTTTTATTTCTCTTATATTTGGTTTCCCTCAACACCATCCGTCCCTGGAAGAAGGCAATGGCTTGGTTGTAAGCTGCTACTGTTGCCTGCAGCAATGTATCCTGTACCAGTAGTATGAATCTGAGGGACGACAAGAGATTAGCACTTGAGACTACATTTGAGACGAGGATCTGGATATTCAATCGACTTGATTAGATATAACTTTGAATTGATCTTATGTGAGAATTAATCAATGCATTGGGATGCAATGATTATGCAATGCAACGGGCTAAGTGAGACTTAAGTTGCATGGATTAAAAGTACTTACTTACCTAATTAAGAGTACATACCTGCATTTTTCAAAAAGGTGGAGTTAGAAAATTATTGTTAAAACGGATTGGTGGATACATTCAAAGGCGTTATGGAATTTGGTTTAAATTGAGTTATATTTCGTAAGAAAAAATATTGAGCACAGAAGTAAAATTGACGAGATATTCATTTTATCAATACTTGGCCTGCGTAAAACTGGCGAAATTTGATTTTTCACGATCAACGAAAAAAATTGCAGTTCAAAATGTTGATTTCCCCCGGAGACATGATCCTATAAAGACACCTTTGAAAATAATTACGTTCGTTCATTCTATGAATGAACAAAGTGAATGAATCGGTTAAACGATTTATATTGTAATTTTGGTAAAATTATTTTAATACTTATTTTAAAGTGTATTTTTTTCTACTGAAAAAAAAACCAAAACATATATAAAAAAAATATACGACGCTTCACCTATGCTGATTCAAACCAACCATTAAGTACACAGCCATAATTACATACTAGTAACAACAAGAGCGCGATAGAGAGAGTGGAGAAATATGCCTATTTCGATTAATGTCTCGCTGAATTTCTCGTCGATTATCCCAATGTCTCGTTGGATGTCTCGTCGAATGTCTCGTCGAATGTATCATTGAATTTCTGGTTGAATGTATCGACAAAATGTCTCGCCGAGAGTGTAAAGCAGTAATTGCGTACAGAATCGGGGCCGAGCGCTTGACGTAAATATAAACAGTTTCGTTCTCGTGGCGCACCAGACGCTCCCGACAGTCCAGACCGAAATACCTCCCTCCGATACTGAGTTAATATCAACAGTGGATAGGCAAACGATAAAAAATCAACATTTGCGTGTACATTCCAGAAGAGTCTCTCTTTCTGGAGCTCGCGGATTGGCTGACGAATGAGTTAAACAGCCAATAAAAACATTTAAAAAAGTTAACATTTTGTCTATTTATTTAATTTTTTTTAATATATTGTATTTTATTTCAATGGAGAGGGCAAATCTGTATCTATGTAATATATAATCGCGAAAGTTAGAAATCTGTAACACTAGTTTTTTTTTTTGTAAGATAACAGATTTGCAGGGAACTTATTTAAAGATGGGCTCGTGGATACATGTAACATGGAATAGGGAGAGGGGATGTCATTAGAGACGCGTAGAACCTGTTTCAATACTTCTCGAATTGTGGTAAGTTAAATAATAGAAGTATTAAGGAAAACGAATAATTCATTTAAATCTAAACATTTTATTTGCACGTGTGAAAGTTTTGACACTGATAAGCCCAGAATGGAAGTTTATACTGCCCTGCAACCGAGGACGATATATTAGTTGATGATATTACTACAAGAAGTACAAATAATAGACAACTAATTTATTAACAGAAATTTGATAAGTTAACAGCAAAATACTTCAATTTCATACCATCACAACCAAAAGTATTTAATATCAAATTGCGAAAAATATATGGCGAGAATATATATTGTAGTATATATGGCCAGCTTTATAAAACCAGATTACGTTATAAATATAATATTATGTTTTTGACGGATAAGCAAAATTTGCCCCAAAAAGCGCACTGGCTTCGATTTGGTATGAATAATTTGCTGGGAAATCGATTCCATTGCGGAAACTTGAAGCGGAGATTGGCGAGGAAAGTTTTACGATAATTGAGTCGAGAACGAAATGGTGATAATGATGATATGAGCCCCGAGTTACAAGTTACAAACAAAAGTTAAGGATTCAATTACTGTCTTTTGTAACGAAATATTTCGGGATACAGCCAAGTTTGTGTGAGGGTACGTTACATATTGATCTAATAAGGGTTAGAGATTGGTAATTGATAGAATAATCGATTCGAAATCATTCGAATTATTTACCAAAAAAATGATTACATATTTTATATGATAATACTCTTTTAGAAAAATTAAGCGTTTAATCCGGTTAAGGATTTTATTTGTGCGTAGAGAATGTTAAAAGTTCTTGTTTTATTTTGAACTGCTTATTGATCAATTTTACTACTTTCGTAAAATAATATCGCAGGTTTTTGTTTTGCTGCAGTAATAAATGCTGCAAGCATAGCAAATATCAACAAAACGATATTTGTAACGAGCCGTTAAAAAAACCACAACCTGCTAAAAGAAAAGTCTTCTTAAGGTGATTGATTTACTGAACTCCGCTAAATTTATGTCCAATTAGAACAACTGACTACACAAAAAATAAAAACACAGGAAACGTTATATTCGTAACTTAACCGAACAAAATAGTAGCACCGCTTATGAAAAGGATAGCCATTCAAAAATTTACGGATGAAAACACAATAAGGTATCTAATTAATAGAAAGGTTAATAAATAAAAATATTGTGTTGAGACGAAAATAATTCAGAGAAAATTTCAAACATTCAATATTGCACCTATAACTGATGTGTGGTGAGTAAACGTAAACGCAACTCAATACCTTTGGGTACATTCGCGGTGCACAGGGCGTATTTTTTTACTATTAGTAAAGATTATTATTACCGAAGATTATGCTAATTTATTAATTATAATAAGTAAGAAAATATTAAACCCGTTTCAGAAACATCTGGTTTCTATTCCACGCAGGTACCGGGTTATTTTTAGTTGGCCGTTTCCTCGATATGAATAACGAATGGCTTTCTAAAATGATTCCGATTTAATTTTGGTGGAGTACAACATCGAAAACTTTACGGTCAGTAAAACTTAAGGTATGATTCGGATTCCCGATACAAACAATTCAGTTGTAAAGTCGGTCACCATAAAGCACTTGGCTCGATTCCCGGGGAGGGCATTTGTCTGGGCGATTAATATCAAGGAGGAGTAACGGGGGACAGGCATGAGAGCAGAAGGGGAAGGAAGAGAGGGGATACGTCACTTGGGATATGTCAAATGTCTGACATTTATAATACAACCACGTGCACGCGTGTTTCAGATTTGCTGACTTGTAAAGAGATGGCACACATTTAACGAGGCGTACGTTAATTATGATAATTAATTATTGTAACTTCTGTCATTTTACTACACATTTTGTTAATTGTTTGAGAATGTCTTCGATATAACCAAAACGTTATTCAGTATTGTAAACTGAAGTGATTTTAAGGCTGATAAAAAAAGAAAAACATATGTATTACGAATTGGTTAGAAATAAGTTATTGTCATAGAAACGAGGCTAGAGTCCATAATGCTTACATGATTTGAACAGCGAAATTATGGTAAAGGACGTGGCTTGAAAGTTATGGCGCGAAAGTAGATGGAAAAGGTACGGTACGTATAAATACCAAGAATCTATGGCAAGTCTGTTCTTTACCTATACAGGGTGTTAAGGGACGTACTTGACTTACAACCAGTGATTCCTGATAATATAAGGAGTACAAGATGTAACTGAAAATTTGATCTCCGGTAACATTTCGGAATTTTTTTGAACTTAAAATTTAAAATATCACTTAGTATTGAGTAGTTAGGGGCGGGGTGATACGGTACGTCCCCTAACACCATTTATTCTTAACTCAGGTCAATTCAAGAGTTAAAATAAACCATTATCCTTATGGGCAATTGTTATGTGCCAGGATAGAGGAGCATCCATCATCGAATTGGTTATTTAGTAACCGACACGTTTAGATTGGTTAAATCAACCCAATATCGGCCATATTACTGTTGGCTACTTTCTATCGCGTTCTCCACCGCTATGATTTTAAGATGAAACTCTGGTAAATTGTTTCGATCTAGGATTTTTAAGGTTAATTCAACAAATTATTCTATGGGACATCTGTGAAATACTTTTAAAAATGCGTTTCCAAGTTAAAGACAGAGCTTTAGTAACATTTAAGTTAAACAGACGCGTCGAGTAGACACTGAACCAATAATAAATTACTCATTTGTTGTGAATATAATAAAGTAATATTTTACCTTTTCAAGAATTTTGAAAAAATTCAGATAAATCCTTTTAGAAAACAATATTATGTATTAGCACATTAGTCACACACCGCTGCACAGCACCCAGCACGAGCTTCACTTGTTCACTGAAATGTAATATTTCCTAAAAGATTTGAAAGAGATCACAATTTGTCAAAGTATGTAAGGAGAGCTTTGAAGGAAGAAAGTTTAAAGAAGTTGATACACTAGTAGCGGATCTGTGGATAGAGTCGCACGGTCGCGGGCGGGCCGGGCCGCCTACTACTGGAAGCATCGCATTCAAAAGCTCTGGTAGAAAGCTCGCGGTTTATTGCATGTCGAAGCGAGCGGAGCGGACGGAACGGAACGGAACGGAAGTGCCGAGATATTCTCATATTGTGAAACTAGTGTGGTAGAATTACGAATGCATAAATTATATGTGCATTTCTTCGACGTTGCGTATCGGCGCTCGGAATAAACTATAATATAACTTATAATAATAACGGATTTCCACAAACGACTAAATATTAAAATAGTCACTTACGGATATTATCGACATAATGGCGATACAAGTCTATAAAATATAACTATAAAATTATTTAATATACAGTTTAAATATTTAATTGTTTTTTTTAAATTTTCTGGCTACGATAATGAGAACGGCGTAAGTAAAAATTAATTTAGAAAAACATGATAATTTGAAACCTTTATTTTGGATTTGCATGTACCTACAAAAACACCATCGCTTCAGCAACAAGAGGACTATCAAAATCTAATCTGAATGGAATGAGTGACAATAGAAAAGACACTTGCTGTTTTGAGATTTTTGCTCTCCTCCATTTGATAGTTTGAAAGCTATTTGAAAAATTGCGGGTTTCTCCATGCTGTCTGCCAGAAAAAATACAAGTTTGGTATTAGAATACTTTGGATTTTTCTCTACAGATTATCTCATTTTACTTCATAATAAATGCACACACAATTTTTTTTTATTGTTTTGCTTTTCTGCGATTTTTGAAAAATGAGAGAAAAATCCAATAACCTAACAAGTAAATAAAATGATCACGATTAATGCCCTTACTATAAATAATGGTAATAAAACTAATAAACAGTGGTTAATCCCCATCTTTGGAAAGACGATAAATTCCAACCGCGTTTCCATTCGATTAAGTCAATAGTGTAAAGAATGATTATACCGATTAGCCATGCAAGTTACGAAGAAAAAATGGCGTTCCCGGGGCTGCAAGGTGAATAAATAAAGGTGGCAAACTGGCGGGGTAATCAATCATGTCAGAATTCCGCAGGTATATTAGACGTGTTTTCTAAAATTGCTTGTGTTTACGGCGCGGAGCTTTTCCATAGAGAATTCATTCCGACCGACAGTTTGTTTTTCCATATGGCCGGACTCGATTTAGACCCGCGCACAAAACACGACTATGACGTCTATCCGCAGGTTGTGCAAACCAGGGCTGCCCAAATTTTAATTTAATTATTGATAAATATTATTTAATCAACACATAAATTGACTTGCCTATTGTTGTGCTGCTCCCTCCTTCTTGAGGAGACGTTTCGGACATCCTACTCAAAATCTCCTTCACCCAGATTAAGATAATAAAAGCGCCTCTAGCGGTAATATGCATTTGCATCTAGTTCGAATTTCGTAAGCAGCTTTTAAAATATGCATAGGTATAACTGCATACAGATTAGAGCTTTGTTTCGCCAGAGCTTCTCAGCTTTCTGTAAAATCAATACAATCGCAGATATATCTGTAAAAGTTTTTTTTATTTTTTAGAGTAATGATCATATTTTTTGTACGTCAAATTATGACCTTGTGAAAAACATATTTTTTTTATTTATTTATAAAATATATGACAATACCCATTAAAATATTTACATATATGATACATTAGATTGCCATAATTGGCGATTACCTGTTCATGGTGACCAAGGAATATAGTTACTTTGTGATATATAGCGTAAACATAAAATTACAATGGAAATAGAAAATATATAATGTGCTTTGTAAATAGTCCGTATAATCAATTTTTGGGCCTTTATTAGTTGATCAAATATAGTTTTAGAGCATCCTCCCCAGACAATTATACCATACGATAAAATTGATTGATATAGGGAAAAGCATACTGTTTTTAGTGTTTTTATTTTATTTAGTATATTACTAATGATCTGAAGATATATGCCAGTTTCCGTATACTATTATATTTTTTTATTCGACTAATTTATTATAATAATACGTTATTAGTAAAATGGAATAGAAGAATTAGATATAGAATATTATAGTTAAATAAGCTCGAAGGCCATCATGTAAACGGGAGGTGTTTAAATAGTTTTCATCTCAGATATCAGCAACCAACTAACCAATGAATTAAACTTCTTAGAAGGGCCCTTTAGTATGATACCAAGAAGCGTCGAGTGTGAGTCCTACTAACATTGATCCCGTGCTAATTGATTTGAATCGTCTTCTTCAATCGCAAGCCCGTTCATTTCAAAGATGATTTATCAAGAAATACAGATAGATAGAAGGCTCAATATACTGCAAGGCTGTACAAAACGTTGACTCAAAAATAAAAATACAAGAAATGTTTAATTTCCCCGGATTATTAAATATAACGGAACTTCAAAAATGGAACACTCACTGATGAGTCAGTTGAATAACTTAAGTATTTGTGAATTATTTTATTAATTAAACTCAACATGGGTGTAATCAATTATTTAATTAATATATTAATCATCATGGACTATATAATTTGATGGCGAATTCGGGTGCATATAATTATTTATATGCATATATACGTACCGTATTTATGTTAGCCTAATCGGGTCACCGGATATATATAGCTGTTTAAGGTTCACATTATTAGTACCTGATGTACTTCGCCTGTATTATCCATCAGTCAGAGTGTTCAGAGTGCATGATTAATTTGAATGGAAAACCGCAACATTTTGGTTAGGATACTAGATTCTAACGGTAAATGAAATGTTTGCAATAATTTTGGTAGCGAATGAGGCCAAATGCGATAGTCAACAACGCGCTAACCACTTCAGTAGCATTTTGTTTAATATTAATCGACTGATCAAATATTAACCATAGAGCAGGAAAATTTTTGAGTGTTCCAATAAATGCTCTGATTACACGAAATATGTTTTTTGCCAACATTTTTGGGTTACTATAGGTGGTAGTTTGTTTCATCTTGAAATGTCGTAGCATTAGTAATTGCGCTTTAAAAATTAAAAATAAATATTTTCCGATGTGATGTAGGTATCTACGTAACATAACATCTAAAATTCATGATGAAAAAGGACTTGAAAGGGAAACGTTTTCATTCTGTAGAAGAGGTGAAACAAAAATCGCTGGAGGCCATAAAAGACATTCCAATCAGTGAATTTCAAAATTGTTTTTAACAATGGAAAAAAGGTTGGACAAGTACATACACTCTAATTGTAAATACTTTGAAAGAAACCAAATTTCAGTGTAAAAATATTGAAAAATAAAAAAAGTTATGAAGAAAATATCGTTTCTCTTGCCCCCCCCCTCGTTCATATTAAATTATTCACTGGAGCGACAGAGCAATTAAAATATTTTTTCTAGGATTGCTAAAGGAAATTTTTCCGCCCACATTAAAAAATAATTATATCTCCGAATTGGAATTTGGAGATATACAAACTGATAGTTCTATGTAGCCAATGAATTCCCCTAACTTTTGTTTATTATCACATATTTGTAGGATTTATAAAAAAAATTTAATTAAATCTTTAACCTTAAAACATTTTAAACAATTTAGAGAATATTTATTTTGTTGTATTTTGAATGTACAATATATTATGTATTCGTTTCAATTAATTTTTATTTTTAATTTGCCACATTTTGGCAACAAAGCAATCCGAGGTTTTGGAAATAATGCCATAATGTGGTAAAAAGCGCTCGAGTGGTTATAAGTATCCAAATCACGGGCAAAGTCGGGTAGTAAAAGTAGTGCTATCATTCTTTAGGATATGTTGAAAATGTTTGGCGTTCCAGCTTGAAACGCAGGTGGGGTTGTCTGAAGTGCATGAGCGGCAATGATAAAAATGAGTCCGTTACTATTTCCTGTACGAGAGAGCAGTGGACTGAATAACGTCCATTTTTAGTTCGGCCATTCCGTGTGAACGCGCTCGTGGAGCCGAAATGGGCGCCACACGGTTCCCGTCCTTCTGTCCCGGCTCTATCCCGCCTCTAGTCCGGGATCCGGGCAAGTGCCGGCCTGGGGCCTGGGGCAGGGGCCACGTGTTACTGCAGAGGACAATAGACGCGCGCTGAATCAATAGGAATCCAAACCCAAAGCCCGACACACAATACCTACTTATAAATACATACAGTTATATATGATATTCAGTTAGTATTCGGTACGGAGATTTTTTTTAATTTTCTCAAAGAAGGATCTCTTTGGATGCTGTTATCAGGAATTTTTAAGGAGATGAAACAATTAAGCTGGTCACGAGGAGATCTATGTTGTGGGATATAATAAGCATTAAAATGTTTGGAGCATTTCTCACAAAAATATCGGAAAATAGACGGAACGTTGCCCGACGATTACTCAATTAGTAGACATTTGCTAAGCATTGAGATTTTATATGTATCTAGGAGACTAAGTTCTTAGTAAACACGTAGATAAACCAACAACAAGATAAAATCATTTATTTATTTAACGCCCGTAGGTCAAAATGCAGAAATATAATATAAGTATATCAGAACGCGTAAAAAATATCAGTAGATATAATAAATACTTATACTGTAACCTTTTAGTCACATTATCGTAAAAAAAATAATAGCATTAAATTATATTTTTACTCCGTTAAATAGATTTTTACATAGACATTTGTATATTTTAAACAATAATTTAAACTACTATTATTATATACAAATTGTAAGTAAATTTCTAAAGTAAGTAACATGATATTATATAATATAACTAAAATTCCCTCACCAAACACAAGAGCCTCATCTCTTAATGGCGAGGAAAAGCTATTCTTATCTACTATTTTACCACTGTATAAAATGTAAAAATTGTGTATTTATTGTAAAAAAACCTTTAAATTTAAAAAAAAATCTCATTTGCTAGTCAATATTTTACTTAATTTATTTATAATTTATTTATTTATAATAAATGGCACAGTTTTATACGTATTATATGGCTTATTCCTTTTGTCCTATTCCAGAGGCCCTAGCACAGGGAGAAAAATGTTATTCTAAAATACGATCATTTTATTCGTAAAAACGGTTAGAAACGGGACTGAAGTTCTTACGAACAAATTAATTAATTCAAAACAACTACAAAAAATTAATCACACGTCGCCACTGGGTACAACCCAGCGCATCAAGTGATAGGCAGTCCTCCTCGTTCCAGAAGCACCACAAGGAGGAGATAGAGCGCGTATAACGTAATCCATTGCAACGTGTTGCAGTGTGTGATCAGTGGCGACGTGTGGTAGAAAATAATATATTTTATAAATATATAATATATGGTGGTGTACACAAAGTTATTTGTTTCATTTAAATATATATTTTGTATTTAATTTTTTAAAATATATGATCGGAGAGCAAAATGATATCAACTTTTTGTACTATTTAAAAGCTATTTAAAATCCTTCGGGTACGCGCTGATACACCCTGTGTACATATATTAGATATTGTAATTGATTGAATTATCTGATATCAACTGTTCCGAGAAATGCTCCGGGCTCTTCTCTCCGGCATGGTAATAATAATTATCATAAATATGTAAATCAATATTGCAATTTCCTACATCTACAATCAACATGATAACACGCTGAAGTCAGCTGGATCGTGATTGGTAGCCATTATTATCATGTCGATGAATTGTAAATTCGCGCGGAGGTAACACGGTTGCCTAGTTATATCTCCAAAGTAATAATTATTAACTTGGTGAAATGCGAAGTTGCGGAGACTGGAGCCGCGAGATGTGAGGTGTTAGACAGGAGACGTGTTACGGTTTTCTCATATTATTTACCCGTGTGATAACTCTCCTTCACACAAGCGCGGGGGGAACTGTTGATCTTGTTAATCGATCGTTTGCTCAGACTCCGGTGAAATAGATAAACACTGAAGCGTTTACAATCGGAACATTCCCGGGATAGCGGATAGCGGCCAGAAAGACAAGCAACCGACGGAAACTATATCTAGACGTTTGATCTTCTTAGGACTTCTTCAGCCATTCTGGCCTTATCCAAACACGGTGCACTAGTAAGTGACTATGGAGTGGCTCCTGCTAGTAGAGACTATCACTGCAATACAAAGGACGCGGCGACGCCATAGTTTGGGCGGAGTTAAACAAAGCGGGAGCTAACCGCTGCCGTCAGCTTATCTTTGCCTACTCGCTGCTCCTACCACTACTCGTGCACGCTGCCGCCATATCAACAGGTGTTGGGGTTTTTAAATACCCCTAGAAAGTTCACGGTTTAACGTTACACGTCTTGTTAACATTCCGCGACTGTTCAAAGGGGCCGGGTGAGACTTTCCCGTTTAAATTGTTACGAACTTTCCGTGAGAAGTGAAAATGTTCGGATTACGGGTTGTTAAATGAATGAAATGGCTGTGTTTAACGCCAAAAGCCTTTAAAAGGCCCGCTCTGTTAGAAGGGGATAAGACGATTTTATTACAGGCGTTTAAATGTTACGATTTCTTTTCATAAAAAGGCCGTTTTTATTTCTCTTTTGATGTCAAAAAACGGGTGTGCGTGATTAAATATACGAAATGTTTGCCGTAGAAGTTAGTATTTTCGTAATTGACGTGACTTTCTTAAAGCTGTTCGAAACACATTTGCAAGAGTGTTCAAATACTTACCTAGTAGGTACCTACTGCTCAATGACACTTCGTTCAAAACACGGAATGGAAATTAATTACTTAAACTCGGGATGAATACCAAACACTTGGAGCTGTATTACTTACTTATACTTTTTTTAAGGAAAATTAAAATAGGAAAGTAACCCTGCTGTGTAAAATAAAAAAAAACACCCTTTTACCTAACAATTTTATTTGAATGCACACATTTATATAACTTGGCCTTCTTCAAGGTACATACGTACATCATGAACCAGTTTATTTTTGGTATTAGTTAGGTATTTTTACAAGAATTTCAGCCATTTCAAGAATGAAACGGTCCATACTAACAACCAACTATGGCACAAACTTTATAATGATACGACTACGATTTAAATGGCAGTTATACTTTTAAAACGTTCTGTTCAATCTAAGCAAGGCTTTTCGTTTAGTTACATGTCGAAGTTTTTTGCAAGTCTCGAGCTCGTAAAGTTTCGAGCACCGCCACAATCATTTGAGTGAATCGGCATTTTACCTGAGATTTGTACAGCTCACTCATTAGTGCTCACGGCTCGAAATGGCGATAGCTTAATTTGCGAGTTTACACTACCTACCAACTTTACCGGCGGCTCCAACCAACTTCACCACTCTTGCCACCGTCTTATTTCCACAGGGGCGAATTCAACTATGTACTTTCGTTTCAAATGCGTACTTAAAAGTTACCGTTAACTATTAAATCCCTTTGAAATCATTAGCAAGCCATTGATTTTATTATAATGGCATTATGAGGACACGGAATAATTGAGCCAAGACGTGAAGCCAAATGAGGCAACTCAAACTCCCTAATATTGACGAAGGGTTAGCCAAATCTCAAACTAGCAGTGAGCCTACCTCTTCCCACGACCCACAACCCCTTCCTCCTTTCACTAATTGCTTCACCGTGTAATTATATCAAGACTTCGGGGAATGAATTCCTCGAGGTGTAATGGTTGTTTGTTCGCAATAATGAATTCCTTGGATGCCGATCCTTTGCTCGTCCCGTTGTTCTAGTTCCTTCCCCCGCCGCGACCGCTGCCGCCCCCAACGCTACCTCCACCGCTATCTCCACCACTAACTCCACCGCTACCACCACCGCTACCACCACCGCTAGAGCTGTCCCCCGACTCTAAACGGATCGACTTATCTGCTTCCGGAAGCCTCGCATGAGTCCTTACGGACATGGGTGAGTGGATACATTTAAGGGCTTAAATCTCAATACCATCCGATATGGCCCGGGAGCTTTGTCGCATAAAACTTATGTTATGTTTAAAATACGTAAAAATATAGAAACACATATATCACATCGAAATACGAACAGATACAAGTATAAGCCTGCATTTTTTGAATTGATGAAGATGTTAGGTATCCACCTTTAATATTATCATTTGGTTTAATATTTTTCGTGATTATATTATTTCTTCCAATTCCTCAGTTAAATTTTAAAAGATTGTTAAGATGTTTCGGTTAACACAGGATTGCCATAATATTTTTTCGTCTTTGTCCTTCCTTAAATATTTTTGATTTTTATTTGTATTTTTTATTTTTGTTAAAACAGAGAGTCACAATTACACAGCTCTGTTTTTTTAAGCTGATTTTTTTCTTCTTGTGAGTAATGATTTATTTTTCTGATATGGTTCAAATATACTAACTTTTTCTATCTTCTTGTTATAATTTAAGTTCATATTCAGGCGTAGTAATTACCTTTAAGTTGCTTCACTCAAATGTGTACATTGTTATCCTAGATTTAGCCTTTGTCGTACGGAGCTTGATTATAATGTGAAAAATTTTGGTTTATATTTTATGAGAAGCAATAAATAAATACACAGAAAATCTATTGTTTTGACCTTTAAAACCATCGTAAAACAATTTACAAACTTATCATTATTTTTTGCAGATTAAATTTTAAAATATTAAGATGAATTGTTTCTTGTGGGAATCATAAAAAAAAGCAATTCTTTCAAGAAACGAATTAGGTACTACATATAGTGAATCGA
The DNA here is from genome assembly GCA_951813805.1 of Limnephilus auricula. Classification (NCBI taxonomy): domain Eukaryota; kingdom Metazoa; phylum Arthropoda; class Insecta; order Trichoptera; family Limnephilidae; genus Limnephilus; species Limnephilus auricula. The sequence continues at coordinate 15,961,523 of OX638388.1, read as the reverse complement.
ATTACCAATAGTAAATTGTATTTGCTTAAATATTTTTTCTGAATGATTTTAACTAGCGCCAACCATTTGACAAATAATATCAATGTCTTCAATTCGTTTGTTCTTAGGATGTCAAAACTGAATACACATTAAAATGCAGAACTTAAAACATATATTACATTCTAAGTAAATGACGTCCAGTAACGCGATTATACCCTCCAACGAGCCCGTTCCTTATTTTAGAGACGAAAATAATCATTGAGTGCAAAATATGAAATCGTTTTTTTTGTGTTATTTTAATGATTTAAAGTTTAACAAGAAACAAAGGAAACAATAATATTTTTTGTTTACTCAAGTTCACATTCTATGCACTTTATGTAAGTATATTTAAAAAATGTTATAAAAACGAAAGACAATCATTCCCGGGTTACGAATAACCTGACGATATTTGAAAATCTCCTATTACCATCACAATATGCGGGAAACGTTGCTTGTGTCGTGATGGAGTATTTAATCAATCGAAGAATTGAGCTTATGAAGCCTGGGTAAGAACCAAGCGTGATGCCAACTCAGCCACTGACCGGCAATAAAAGTACCTACACAGGGGGCATAAACGAGCATGTTTTAATACTCAAATCTTATGCGTAATGTTTATCATCGGATATCGGCATCGTATAGTTTCATATACGTCTCATAAAGCAATAAAAAAATATATGTTGACAACGAGCTGGACGGTAATTTTTTTTGATTTATACGATATTTTTTTATTTGAATTATAAAATAAGGATACAATAGAATAATATGATATAAAACATTATTAATTATTAGAAGGCGGCTAAGCGGTGGCAAAACAAAGAATTCCAAGTTGAAAATTCGCAAAAACATCATTCGGAGATATTGAAATTTGAATTTTTGAAATGATATGTTTTTGTAATAACGAATCAATTCTAAACTTCAAACCTCAATATCTCCGAATGATGTTTTTGCGAATTTTCAACATGGAATTCTTCGTTTTGCCACCGCCTAGCCGCCTACTATTAATTATATAATTTAATTACACAGGTAGTAGATAAATAATCTTGGATCTATATATTTACTAATACGTAGGTAAATAAAAATAATAAAGGCAGGTACAAACAATTTACAGTATCTATTATATATTATTCAATAAACGAATAAGTGAAAAAAACAACTATGGCAACAGTATATCAGAAAATTAGCAGTAAAATATCAATTAGTCATTGGGTAAAGTTAAAATAAAATAAAAAAAAAAACAAGAAATCATAAAAATGCTTTCCAATAAGTAGATAAATATTACGGACAAAATATAAGAGCGGTTGCTTCAACTAAATTAATTTTAAAGAAGTACAGGTTGTGTGTATTCGCAAAGCGTCCAATGCCAAAGTCTTGCCAACATGAATTGTAGCCTTACCCACGCGATCCGCAAAACCCTTTACTACACCGTCATTTAGGCAAAACGTCTGCGGCCATTCGCATCCAAATTTTTAATACCTCGATGACAGATAGATATTATCCTTAGACCTGTCTCTGGGCCTTTGCTCCCCTTTGCTGACAGGAGCGGAGTCAGGATTTAGACCTGCTGATACTGTTGACTTCTCCCTCTGACTTACTCTGACAGAATAACTCTCAGTGGATTGATATATTCAGTTAGAATGAACTCTTATTTTAAAATAAATATGTGAAGCTAGCAAAGAATGCTAATCAATATTTAAATTGCAGAGAGTTGGCACAAATTGGATACGACCAAAAAAGTGAACACTACCAAGTGTCTGCTTAGTTGGGTTATGTGATTAGGAACGGTTGCATGGTTATGTGATTAGGTTAACGATTCGCCGCCGCCACCGACCTCTCGAAGGCCGAAGTTCAGAATGTAAAAACAATGAAGGCCATTAATTACTCGTGTGTTGAAGAATTACAATCAAAATTAAAAAAGGTTATGTCAGTACCATGCCAGAAAATCATACGGTGTTAATAAGTTTTTGGTGTTTTTGTTTTAAACGATTTCCAGTGTATTTTATATGATAAACCCAAATTAAAAGTTTTTAGCCAATTTTAGATTGCGATTTGATGGCCTAATTACCCATTTACAACTATTATACAATTTTTTCTTCTTTCGGGATGTTGTCCGAATTCGGTGAATTTTGTTTTTCGGGAAGTTTATTATTCAGAAATTCGCTTTTTGGATTGCCGGGAAATGGTCTTCTAGAAAGAACGCTACGATTTGAATAAAGGATGTTACGGCATGTACCTGAGACATAAGGTACCATTCCGATAAGATCGGGGACATTTAGTGAGCCGTAGGACCCAGCTCGGACCTGTCGGCTGCCCATTAAAAGAAGATTACTGGGGTAGGGGCCGACTTGGAGTTTAATATGTCTCTCTCGAGTGTATTTTTTCCTTTTTCGAATAATTTTCAGAAAATGCGAAAACTGCCACATAAGCGGCTTACTCCCACCACTTGCCGGAGCGGTGTGCCCACAGCGCGAGACACCCGGATCAAATCCCCATTCGTGTTATTTACTCCTACTGGTCCGAGACGCGAACAGGAAAATACTTTTGACGATCCTTTTGGGAATGCGGAGGCCTGGAATTTTCTTGGTTTTGAAAGAATTCACTGTAAATACTATCATTTATACATATACTAGTTAGTCTGGTTGGCAGGGCTATTTTATAGGTGAAATACCTGAATTCAAAGCATTACATAAATCTAGGAAGGAGTTTATTTTATATTTATTTATCAGCATTACTCAACACCGGTTTAAGGCCTTATAATGAGTCCGTGTCATGAATCAGAGTAATGGAAAGGGAAAGAAGAAAGGGGAAAGCGGAAATAGGGAAAGAAATAATTTTAAAAGTCACTGGACAATTGGACAATTCGTTTAAAACCAGTGTAATATCTAAAACTTTCAATGGTAATGCAATTTTTAAAATAGGTTACTTTAGAAATCAAACCAGAGGCAATCAGTTCAGAATCAAAACTCTCATAACGTTTCCACGGCGGTGGTCCAAATAATGAAACCATTAATTATTCAAGTTGGAAAAGCTGGCTTCGCTTCGATTAGTTAAAAGTTCCCAGCGAAGAATTGATGTTAACGTTAATGAGGTGTTTCACTAGCGGTGTCTTTAAAACATTGAAATTTAAAGTGTATTTCTAGTAGGAACAAGCGGTTTAATTTCCCAAAGTAACGAAGGGACGCCCTTAAAAGATTTACAGTTTCCAACGTATCCTGCGGGCCGCGGAGTCTCCTGAGAGCAAAGTTTAGCGCTCGCTGATCAACTGTTTTACCAAGTCGTAATGTGTTTTTGTTGGCCATTTTATATCATTTATGGCCTCCTTCACACTCCGCGATGAACTCCTTTTGCATATAAATGGCCGAGTATAATTTGTGCCACGCTTCATATAAAACATCCACCGGGAATAAATGGCAAGATTACTTTTTTAGAAGGTAAACGAGAGAAATTAATGAAAGATTTTTTTTTAAATAACGTTCTTTATCAGGTTTGAAGGCGAAATGAATTATACAATGTTCTTTAGAGCAGTGGCGCGCGTGATATTCAACCGAGAGAACGACTTCGCAAAACTGCATGTTTCTAATACTTGAGCTGTACTGGAATCATGCTTTGAGTAGTAGGTATTGTGACAATAATGATTGGTAAATCGTATACTGTAGGCCTGAACCTAAATACGAATCTGCTTGTTGAACCCCATTGCTCAACTTATTGAATATACCTGCGTGTGTTGTGCCTGCTTATGTTTTTCATGCTCAGTTTATTATTTATGTACTACATACTTGTTATAATGCTCCTGTACAACTTACGAATGTAAAAAAGCCTTCAAGGAGTAAATAAATAAATATACCCATTTTTCCATAAAATAGAATACGTGTAATTGCTACGACCGGGATTTGAATGTAAGATTTGCGCACTTGAAGTGAAATAACACAAAACTGCGCTATGCAAATGTTAAATCATTATTATTTTCTAGGGAACTTTTCAAAATACTCGTTATTGCATACGCATAACATATTAATGATGTTTGAATACACTGATATAAAAACCGTTTAAAATTTTGTCGAGTTGTTTTTCATACTTATTTAGGTACACTTAGTGCACGAATTATTTTATGTGTGTATAATTCATACTCGTATATTCTATGGTTAAAAAAATATACAAAATATAATTTATAGTTAAAAATATATAACTTCGCTCATTTAGGACAGTGTCTAACAGCGGAAGAAGGGCCGATTGGGGAGGATTGTTTACCTCACAGCGTAAGGGCTGTTTCCAGGCATAACCCCAGCCCCCCGCTTGCTCCATTCTAGATTTGTTTTAAATCTGGCGGGTCGTCGCTCTACGCGGGAGGGTTCGACCACATGTGAGGAATACTGCTGTATGCTGTAGGTACTGCCACACAGTGCCATACTGTGTCAGCGTGCCTACATTGTTTCTGTCACTGGCGGCATCTGTTTACCGCGGGTATAAACAATGCGTCCGCCGACGGATGTGATTTTATCGCGCTCTAACTAGGAAAGAGCTGCCAACAGACGGCAATAGAACTAACAGCACAGGTATTTTTGGATCAAATGCGATATTCAATGGTTAATAACAATCTTGTTTGAATTACGATATGCTGTTTTATTTATATTTAACATATTCAAATGGTAATAAGGAATTTAAAAAATAATCAAAACAGTTCCACTATTTAAAAAAAACATACGTACATAATACGCAACTGAAACTTATGGAAAATCGAAAAATGGTAACAATGAATCACGCGGATACGATAAGATAAGCCAGCTGCATTCAGACGAGTGCAAAAACGTTGCTCAAGAGTGTCTTTATGATCAATAAAAAGGTTTCCATAGTTAACACGGTGAGCGTTGGTATTGACCTAGTAGTGGATGTCATTGGCTTGAAAAAGACTTCGTGCTGGTTTTTTACTCCCGTCCCAAAACAGTCATACTTTTTATTTTCGTTGGAATGCACATTTTTCAGAAATTTACATCGACGTCTTAAATATCCGAATTAATTGAAAATATCATTGGGTTATTCAAATGTTACGAAAGCGGATATTCCGATTTGACCCTCGGAATGCAGTGTTATTTTCCACGAGATAGCAATACCAAATGCTGGCGTAACTTTTTTATGGGAGTTATTAAATAAAAGTACAAATGTATTCCATCATTTGGGCAAATAAAAAGCCTCGCCGTATTGTGGCAGAGTTAGGTCTAAAGGGGAGCTCGGAGTGGGGCGCATTCACACGGCCGTGAGTCTGCAGTATTATTGAGAGTAATGGAAAAAAAGTCCCGACAAAAAGGGAAATAAAGAAGGAATATGAAAAAAAGGATTTTCCACCGACGACCGGAGTATTTCGATTTATTTGCCAGAAAAAATGTATGGCTGCGTAAACAATATTTTTCATATCATATCCATGGGGCATCGAAAATCCAAACGAACGTATTCATACGACTTATCGGATAAATTGATTGGGAACACGTTTAAATATTTTTATTATGGGTAGTAACGAGCGAGTACACAACTTTGAGTATCCCTGTAATTCAGTTGTCCGCAAACCCGCTGCAGACGTGATACGATATTGCCTGACAACTAGGCGCACCTGCCGTCGTATTTAAAAAAACATTGGATTTGAAAATGCATTTTGTGTAACGTGTATCGCCTACTAATAAAAGCACTCTCGTTAATGGAAGCTTGGGCACTAGAATTTACAGCGATGTCAAGTTCGGAGGCTTTTGAAATGTGGACCTTTGTGAGAATGCTAAAATATCCCGGAACATATTTTAAAACTAACGAGGATGTGTTACTTATTAGATACACGTATTCAGCATGAAAGAGAATTCAATCACAATGAGAAATACTCAACACTCATAAATTAACAAATATATCCTCCCTTATTAACTCATTATGAGGGGAAAGAAAGAGGATCAAAATTGAATCCAAAGTCACCAATCAAGTGGCTAGACTTTGCATCACTCGCGGAACGTTTAGATATTTCATTTTCGGCCATTCTGTCCCGCTCTAAATAAGCTAGCACACACATACGATACATGCGAATGCGAAACACACTGCCACACGGACAACTGCCGTAAATTCTCATATTTATCTACAAAAATCGCTCGAAAAAGGGTTTCGGGAGAAAACATTTTTCTACACCCAAACTTTCACGAAATTGTAAATTAAAAACAAAAATATGTTCTAGAAAGAAAGAAGAAGCTTTCTCGATAAGTTTTTATAATTTTGTAATTCTTTATGAGAATTGAGTTAGCAGCACTTTTTCTTTAAATAATATTTTCCGATAAATTATACATGTTTACGTTAATACGAAACGCACCGAAAATTTGAAAACATACCGACATAGCTTTCACCTTCTAGAAGGCAATATAAAAATATTCATTTTGTACAATTTTAGATGTAGAAAAGTATTTTTTCCCGGGCGTCCGAATGGTTACGTTTTGTATGGGCCGAAAAGCGAAGTCTATCGTCACATGATTTTTGAGAAATCGGGCCTAAATTTGCTCTTTCTTTCCAAAATGAACGTGCTGCAATTCCTCCAATGTCACCGATAGATTGACCCCTAAAGCTACATATTAAAATTCCGATCGTAACAATACTATTATTCCAACGAAATAAAAACTTAATCACTGAAAAATAAAAATAAAACGAAATACGTTAACTCTTGAAGCTAAAACTTTTCTTTACCTAGAATCTTACGTTCAATAACTTCTCACGAATAGAGCGAATCGAAGTCAGACGTTTTATTGTGTGGTTTCTATTTAGTTATTTGATCACGTGCCATAGAGGAAAGCATGAGGATGCTCAGTTTTTATTGCTCACATATCCGATAATATCCCCGATACGGGATAAAGCCCGGCCACATAGCCGCACTGCCTTAGAACCCCTTCGCAATAGCTTCGTGCTATCTTTCCAAAGGCCAGAGCCTAGTGCCTATTGCCTACAGCCGACCTGTTGCCCGCAGCCGGTGGAATGTTTCCGTGCGCGGGTTTATCGACGAGTTCGGCGGTCATCGTGGAATCCTAATACGATTATTGTCTCTTTAGGATTATGGCCTCCTGGTAGCTAGCATCTTAAATATCAACTGAAAACTTCTACAAAATAAACTATTCTTTAACCTCAGACTATTATTATTATGTTTGTCTCAATAAATTATATATGTAATATCCGTAGCAAACATAACGTCGACGAGTTTGAGATTCATCCTGGGCGAAATTTGTATATTTATTTGTAGTTTTCTGGTGGTTCCATGATAGTCTTCCCCCGTCAGTTGGCCCCCCGGCAGACTTATGTGCAATATGCATTCGGTTTAGGGAAAAAACGGCACACCTACACTAAGTGTCCCCGAAGGAGTGTGCAATGTGTATAGAGGATATACCGCCGAATAACAAAAATATAAAACATGTTTTCATTCAAATGCATCAAGGATAAAACTACTTATACCAGCTAATAGTACGTATGAGGAGGTTCTCCAAAGAATCGAAGGAGGAAGGCACCTGCTCAGGACCTTGTCTGAAAGGCGTGCAAGATGGATCGGCCATATAATACGACAAGAAGGCCTCTTGCATGCCATAATGGAGGATATGACCGAGGGGACAAACTCTAGGGGGCGCCCACGCCAAGAGTACCTGGAGGTCCTGCTGGTGGACATGCGCTGCTCATCATATGTAGACTTCAAAAGAGCCGCACAAGACAGGGAAGAATGGAAGGGAAGAATAGAGGAAATTGCTGCAAACCAATCCAAGGATTGAAAACCACAATATCTCCTTGATATTGTCAGGAAGGGCACCCGATGTAATTACATATGGCTTAAAAACGCAAGTCTTCAATTGATGCATATTTTATGTTTACATATGAAAAGCTTATGATTAAGAATTTTTTTTTTTGGGCTTCATGCACCATGAATTAGTGCACATGTTTAGATAAATATTATTCTGGTATATCAGGAAGGTCAAGAGAAAAATTCAATTCTTTTTCAAAAAGCCGTATTTAAAATTGCCCCCATCCGTTTAACATCTCATATTTTCTAAATCTGAACACGACTCCAATCTCCCATATAATAAGGCGATTTGCACATTAATTAAAATTTGCGAAAAAATTCACCTTTCCTCTCAACAAGTTCAAATTAACTAGAAGGGTGAAAGACAAAACTACTGAAAAAATTAAAAACTTAATATTATTAAAACGAGAAAATATGTATAAAAGTTGTTAAACTACGTTAAATGCACGATTTATTTTATATAATATTATATAGCCAAAAAAATGATGGGCTCAACTTGATAAAAATAATTCAATTTTCAGTAAAACTTTATCTACAGACTTTTAGATACTGTTTGATTACCGTTATCACTTGGCGTGATAATGTCTAACATAAGGGAACTGTTAAATATCTTCCCAGACAAACGTGGCATTTAGAGGGGTGTTTCGTCTCCCACCCTTCTCACAGTTCCACAACCCCCCCTCAACCGCACTCCACCCCCTTGTGGAGGGAGGGTGCGAGATGGCAGACTCACGTGACTGACGGGGGTAAATGTGACAATACTGACATCAGACTGACTGCGGGGGTTTTACAAATCAACTTTTGCGACGTCTTATTTTTTCCAACATCATGTATTGTGACTCATTTTAGAAATGAGACAATGAATTGGTGATAAAACTAGATTAACAAAGAAGTCGCGTAGAAATTGCCTGGACGGACTAGAAAACGGGCGCAGGGTCTGGACCTCTAAGATATTCATCTCAAAACATCGAAAATCAAAAACAGCTACAACAAAACACAAACTAGAAGTTTAAGATACTAATACTATGTATAATAATAAATGTAGTGACAGAAATGAATTGCTATATGAAAGAAACCGAGTGAGTGAGTTAATCTTCTGAGAATTTTCGTTTGTCGTTACGCCACTGAATGACAGCCAAATAAAATTGTTTTTTTAAATTTTTTTATTAATTTTTATTTTTTAAGTTTTTTAAAACTTTTTATCTTAAAGAGTTAAACCTCAAATTATAATATTTTAATTAATGAAGATAATATTAGCAAAAGTCAACTAAAAAAGATACGAATACATGATGTATCCGTATCTTTTTCTGTTTCGGATTTTCGATTGACTTTCGCTAATATTATCTTCATTAATTAAAATATTATAAATACAAATATTATTCAAAATGTTACCATTTGTTATTTCGGCTACTGGCATTATACCTAGCTCTCTCATTAAAAATTTAGGCATATTAGATTTGTCAAAGAATTTGTATATAAAAATGCAAAAATTAGTCATTTTAAATACATGTAGGATTACGAACGATTTTTTAAATATTTATATTGAGAAATCTGTAGGATTTATCGGTCAAATTAGGAATTCCACCGAGCCGAACCCTCTGATATGAAAATATCTGGAGTCGGTGAATTATATTCCCATTTAATAGTTTGGTAGATTAACATTTTGTTCTTGTATTGTTTTGTATTAATTATACTTATATAATACACTTGCATAACGTGGATTTACTAGATGATCATTTATATGGAAAAGTGTATGAAAGGGTTTAGTTTTTCCTATGGGAAAAACTAAACCCGGACCTGAAAATCTGGTGCGTAAAACAACAAAAAAATGGTTTGGTATGTCGCCCAAGAAGTACCAAACGCATATTCGAATATCCATAGTTTATTCGTGTCTGCGAAAAGTAAAAATGAACGAAAACCTAATAGAATCAATATAGTCTGAAACAATAATAATTAGAAAGAAAAGTTGAAATTGAAAAGGCAAGTGCGGTAAGACAATCCCCGATGCGGAGTGCCTGGGCGGGGCGATTCCAATACAACGTTTGACTCGTATTGTCGCCAGCTGATTGGTTCCATATTGCGAAGATCGCGCGAGGAACGTGCGGAATAGAAATACGGTTATTCAATTCAATAACGATCTACCCCTTCGCCCAGTGAGTGTATCGGATCACTTTTCTTCTTTAGCTTTAGGGGAAGGGGACCTACGTAGTAGTCAGGAGAGTTATTGAAATAGTTTAAATACACGTAATAAAATATTAAGCACAAAAAATGTACATTACATTTTTAAAGATACAAATAATAAACATTTTATTTTTAAAATACCATTTATTTATTTTATATTACAGAAACAAACAAACAGTTCATTGGTTACAATGAAGAGACAGTTTACATATATTTAATGATATTTCATGGTGGGTACCTATGATATGATTCTTTGAATGTCTTATTTGTAATTACCGGGTGATGTGCGTAATGTATATGTGCGTGAGTGTATGTGTGAGTATGTTAGTAGGTGTGAGAAGTGTATGCGCATTGAATAGTTTATATCATTGACATGTTTATATCATTGACATGATGCTCTTTTTAAATTTGGGCAGTGATTCGGAGAAAATTGTCAATGTTAGAATTTAGGCAAATATTATTGAATGTATAAAGAATTGAATTTGAATTTGAACATTTAAAGGCCATAGAAATGTCACGAAGTAATACAAAGCAAATTCTTCGTTCCATTATCACATTTACCGGCTAATTAGTTTGTAGAGGTATCAGTTGTTATAAGTAGACTTAAATAGGTGTTATTAAGCAATATTATTCCGACACTTCAAGGGATATTCGGTAGTATAGCATCAATATAAGAACTCAACATCGTTATTTTAGTATGATTTAGTATCATATATTTTCCTTCTTTCTTTTTTACTTTCTCTCTTCTCTTTCTCTGTACTGTATACTCACTATGTTTTATTTTGCTTATTGTTATTGTTATTTGCTTACCGTTTTTTCACTAGAATCTCTATCTAATAGCAACTAAATCTAGCATCTCTACCTTATAGTAACTAAACTTTATATGCATGCTGCGAACATTTTAAATTAGAGTGTTAATAATATTATATGCACACGCCAATGGCAATTTCCTTAATGTAATAATTTTTTTAAATCTTTTTAAAATAAATGTTGAAATAAATGTTTTAATAACTCCGGTCCGGGTCCGGGGCATTCATCATTCCGATGTCAACCTACGTTAAATTGTCGTGAAAACAAGCTTATGTGCCCAAGCGGTTTTAAACAATAAATAAATAAATGCATTGGGATTGAGTATTATTGTCTATCTATCTCAACATCCCAGTGACTTCAAACAAGTTCACGAAATAAATGTTATCTGACGGAATGACCACGTCTGGTAAATTGCAATGCAAAATTTTGACCAAGTCTTGCGTACACACAGTACCTAATTTGTTAACTGATGTGTAAACCTTGACCAGATTTACCGGAAGAAAATAAAAAATGTACAATAATATATGGATAATGTAGACTGTTTCCAAGTACGCGGACATGATCTAGTAATGATCCACTATGGCATCCTAATAATCTGCCAACCATTTTTGTGTCGAACTTATCGAAAAATGTACTAATTATCAAAATAAAATATTTGAAAACTAGCCTGTCTCATTACAGGAAATCCCTGGCGAGACAGGAACATTAAAAAATGCGTAAACCTTACTCATATAGATTACCTTAAATACTTATAAAAAATTATTGTCCCGGCAAGACAGGCACATTAAAATCCTGGGTTCGTTTCCCAGTTGCGACTGTTACCTTTTCATTATCTGCAACTTTTAAAATATGAGGTCGAAAAAAATGACGGAAAATAAATATGTCCTAACTCCCAATGGCCGAGTTGATTAAGGTGCTGTGTCCTGGGAAGACAAGAGAGTCTGGGTTCGACTCCCAGATGCGAACGTTACAAGAGATCCTAGGTTCGACTTCTATTTGCGATCGTTCACATTTTATTTTTCTGTGTCTTGTTCTGAATCATGTTTCGTTTAGGTTTATTATTATTATTTTCTTCTTCAATGTTATAATAACCTAACCTATAGAGGATACAAAAAAGACATTCCAATAAAAATGATTAAATATCAAGTTTTTTTGTAAACATCTCTCTTACTGTTGCATTAAACGAAGAGCGAATTAAAAAAGCCATATTGCTATCATCGTATTACGTTATTTACTTAATATTACGTTAACGCGAGTGAATCGATACCCTTATCAATGCCACCGAAATAATAATACGCTTTTGGAAACGTAACAGTTATTTTATACGGGGCGCATTTCCACTTTATTAATGATAGATAACGCGCCAATTTCAATTTACATCCGGCCCGAACCAGTCACACGTACATACGCTCAAATGTACACATGATAATATGTATGAGAGGCGCGTACCTACATATGTAGATAGGTACTCCGCTCGTATGTAGCTTCGAGGTTATACGATAACTCAGATACGCGCGGGACGCCCGCGCCGTGACGCGCCGGGACGCCAACGTCGGGAGCAGGGCTTATTAAACTAAAACTTTATTTGTGTGTAATCCAGAAGTTAATAAAAAATACATCGGAAATTCATCCAGAAGCAGAAAACTTTCTGTTTACATAATACATTCACGGTCATTAAGTTTGTTTTCCCACATCTAGATAATATCTGTTGTATTTTTGTTAAACCCTTCTAAAAAAAAATCACAACGATTTTTTTTAAACTCTATGAAGAACATTTCAATATAAAAAAATACATATCGTAAACTTTCATAATACATTAATTCAATATTAAAAAAATACATATCGTGAATTTTCAAAATTTGATTTAATGCAACAGTGGAAAGAGAAAATAATCAAAATGATTTTGTGATTTTCTTAAATAAATTGTTACATTCAAGAAAAAATAATAATATACAGCTAACTGCGTATATGATATGCGTAAATCAATAACCATTTTAAATATTTGTACACTCCCACTTCTTTGATGGCTCCGATACATTCCAGGTTATTCTCCAAGTGCCGCTTGTGGGCTACCAACATAACGATATAAATGACAAGAGAATACCAACATATCAATACATAACATCCTTTCCTCCTTTCATTTTTTTTTTTTTAACTTAATCACAATGACACAACTTAAACATAATCACTATGGCTAAACCTGACAGGGGGTTTCACCACTCTGCCAGACCTAGTAATAACATCATTTTTTGTGCTGGGTTCAGGTTCACTATCATGTTTATTTTCTTGGCTTCCCAAGTCGAACCATTTTTCGGGATTTTCATAATTAGATTTAAACTTTAAACAACTTTTTTTTATCTGGTTAACATGAACCTTTTTTATTTCTCCTCCCATTAATTTAATTAAATATACCCATGGACTTAATTTTTGTACAATTATTCCCTGAACCCATTTCATCGGACTTTTTAGATGTCTTAAGTAAACTAAAACACTATCATTTTCCTTATACTCTTTTATGGCATTTTTCCTCGATTGTGTGACCTTTTGTGATTCCTTACTTTTATTTACATGATTTTCATCTGACAAAATGTGTAGTGGTGTACGTGGCTCATACGAAAATATTTTAGCCATAGGAGACACACCCGTGACAGAAGTAGGAGTGGAACGATAAGTATACAAACAATCTATTAAACGTTGAGCTGGTGACAAATATTTAGAATTTTTTGAAAACATAAATTTAATTAAAATCTTTTTGAATGTTTGAACAGATCGTTCAGCTAATCCATTTGACTCAGGATTATAAGGTGGAGAAAATAATAATTTAATAGATTTTTCTTTACAAAAAATAGAAAATTCTTTACATGAAAACGGAGGACCGTTATCACAAACAATGGTTTTCGGAAACGCAAATCTGGAAAAAACTTCACCTAATTTTGATAACAAATCCGAATATTTAGTATTTTTCATATAAAAGCATTCTACCCACTTTGAATAAGAATCGCAAACTAATAGGTATTTGGAACCTTTTAAATCAAAAAAATCCAAATGCACTCTTTCCCATGGACTTTCAGCAATAGGCCAATTATGACGTACATTTTTATTAGCATTTTGTACAGACTGACACATTTCACATCTAGAAATTATATCTTCAATATCTTGATTCATACCTAACCACCAAACATAAGAACGAGCTAGAATTTTTGATCTGACTATACCAGGATGACCATAATGTATTAGATTAAGGACTTTAGACTTTAGAGACTCTGGTATTACAATTCTGTCACCAAATAAAAGACATTTTCCTTTGACCGACAGTAAATTTCTGAACTTGAAATATTTCTTTATTTCTGGACTTGACAAGGTTTCAATCCAACCGATTGAAACATACTTAATGACTTTACATAATATTTCATCTTTTATAGAATGACTTTCAACTTCTGAAAATGGAATTAAGGGTGTTGACATGTATACAAAATTGCATTCCTCTATATTACATTGTTGTTCACTTGGCAACCGTGACATAACATCAGCTTGAGGAATTTTCAGTCCTTTTTTATAAACTAATTTATAATTGTACGCGGACAATATTATAGACCATCTTATAAGACGTGATGCTGCTAAAACCGGGACTTTTTTATTTTCGGCAAATAAAGACAACAATGGTGCATGATCAGTATATATCGTAAAAGGACGACCAATTAAATATTTATGAAATTTCTTGATTCCAAAGATAATCGCAAGGGCTTCTTTGTGCAATTGGCTATAATTTCTTTGAGCCGAATTTAACGTCGCAGACTCAAAAGCTATAGGAAATTCCTGATTCTTTACAACATGACTTAAGACACATCCGACACCATATGCACTGGAATCGACTGTAAGACACAATGGTTTTGACGGATCAAATAAAACTAACAAAGTTTTATCAGACAAGAGAGACTTACTATTTATAAATGCTTTTTCGCATTCGTCAGACCAACACCATTTTACATTTTTTCTTAATAAATTATGGAGTGGTTCTAGCACAGTAGGACACATAGGAATAAAATTCCTATAAAAATTCAACATTGACAGATATGATTTTAGTTGAGTGACATTTTCTGGACACCCAGTAGACTTAATTTTCTCAACTTTTGACAAAGACGGACTTTTTCCTTGACCTGAGAAGGTAAAACCTAAAAATTCAAAAGAAGACGTGCTTTGCACACCGCGCGTCTTTCGTTAATTTTGTTATTGTTAAAACAACTTACTAATGGTTGAACGAACTATACGTATAAATATAAAATTTAGTACTAAAGTAAATACAACAAATTGAGCCACTTCGTAATAAACACAGATTTTATTTCAATTACGTTTTGGGGTTGCGTTTGCTCACGTACGGTTATGTACGAAAATAATAATAATATTTGGATGATATTTTATCGCCGGTTTTGTGAAAAATGTGCTAACTGAAGCTAATCTATTATAAAATAATATATTATAAATTAGGCTAACCACCGCTAGCAGATTGTATCCACAAGCAATAATATAACACTATATGTACGATTTATGACCAATGAGCATGGCGCGTAAAATGTAGGTACAAATGTACCAGCAGAAAATTATAATATGTTTTCATCTATTTATTTGAGAAACAAACAGGACATTATTTGTAGAACATGCTTATGGGTAATACAAAAAATATTAGAATTCAAATATAAATATCCCTAGACATACGTCTGAAGCATTCAAACAAAAATAAACACACACATATATATATACAAATTGACCGTTCAGTAACGGCAGGCAAATACACCCATCCATACACTTAGTAATTATTATAAAACTGTAAGTATTATTACGTAAAATGAGAATAATTTCCATAGAAAAATCGATTTAAAGCTGGCCAGAAATTAACGTCAATTAAGAAGCGTGACCACAATACAGAGATATTCGATTTGACTTTTTTCCGGGATAATTAAAAAAATTACGAGATTTTATAAAAAAAATAGATATATAACGTATAGTAAACATTAAAACAAAAAGAAATATTGTATTTCAAAAATGATTCAGAAAATAGCTCATATTAACAAAAACACGGCGTTTTTCGCAACCTCAGATGACAAACGAAACGAAGATTGTAACATTAAGGTTCGATACATGTCGAAGTGCGGCTTTTGATACAATAGGGGCGGTATTAATAGTGCAACTCACGCTTGATGAGTTAAGCCCACCGGTCCACCGGCCCACCGGCCCACCGGCCCACCGGCCCACCCCATCGCCAGCGGTGGCGGTAGCGATAGCGGTGAAACCAACTTTACGTGGAAGCAGCAGTACCAGCACGGACGTGCAAAAAGGTAAACCTCCGCTCATGCCGATATGACGTTAGGGAGGAAAATTGGAAAAGCGTGGAGGGATTTATGCGGGCTGTCAGATACCAGACACCTTTGTTGTTTATGTCAAACAGTGCATTTATCATGGTAAAATTACGTATCATATTGATATCATAATTGTCAGCTACTTCAAACAAACTCTGTGACAGTGAGAGAAGCTCCATGGCTTTGTAAGAGAGCGGAAGATACACCAAACTATCGCATTCTGCTCGAAATGGCTTTAAAAAAATTGGTTCCATATCTGATCGTAATATGGGATATCGCCTTCTGAGTTCTCATAACAAATTAACTTATAAACGATACTTCCTCACATGATGCTAATTCATCAGAATCATAACTTATCTCGGTAACGATTCAAAATAAACTACCTCAGAATACAATTTTTATTATGTAATTTCATATTATAAATGTTAGAAATTTGACAAGTATCGTTTAGTACGTTGGTAATATGCACTTACGTCAATAGCAAAGTATGTTAAATATTAATATTCTTAAAATAACATTTCTCAGTTTTTATCGTTTTTAATCACAACCGTTCTTATTGATTACCATGATTAATTATGACAATCTCTACGACCGTATTCTTAGATCAAAAATTCATATTACTAAAAAGTTGCCACTGAGTAGACCGGTCACCAACAAAATTACATTTTTATTACATAACATTGATAACACCAGAATTAGATTTTTTTTAATCACATTTTTTATGTGAATACAGCAAAGTATCCCAACTGCTCCCGCCTGGAGCCAGTGAGGCTCTGGCATCCCCTGTCGGGGTATGTTATGAAGTGAAGAAGTGGGGAGAGGAAAGAGATTGAGAAGAGGAATGTGGGGAATCAGCAGGCTATTTAGATCTGGTCACCAAACACGGCTAAAGCCGTTTCAAGCAACGATTTTTTATTAATTATTTTATTCATAAAATATATTTGTATACAGTTTTTGTACATGATTTTCGACAACCGAACTAGGTACATGCCCGTATTACGGTAGTTCTGAAAAGTAGTTTCACACCAGGGCGATGCTTCCACTCTGGAAAGAGCCGTAAATACGTATTATATATTATTAATTAATTAATTGTGAAATAACACAAATTAATCAGATAAAATTTAATCAGTCA
The DNA here is from genome assembly GCA_951813805.1 of Limnephilus auricula. Classification (NCBI taxonomy): domain Eukaryota; kingdom Metazoa; phylum Arthropoda; class Insecta; order Trichoptera; family Limnephilidae; genus Limnephilus; species Limnephilus auricula. The sequence continues at coordinate 15,944,236 of OX638388.1, read as the reverse complement.
GGGCGACAGGCGAACGGTGAGGTGAATAACTTATGTTACTTAAAACTGTATCCAAACCTAATAAACTCTTTAATATTTTTTACGTTTAAGCAAAGAAGCGGTAAAGTCATATTATGAAGGTAACCTGATATTTATTTAGAAATTTTAGAGATCTGTTTAATAAAGAAAAATATATTATTTCACAAAATATCTATTACAATATATGAAAGAAAAACATCCCTAGAATTAGAGTAGGTACCTAAGTAGCGTGTTCCCATTTCACCGTTCAGAAGCTGGAAGTATTATTATTCTACAGGGTTTGCTTTATCCATATTAATTTATCAGATCTAAACGACCATTCCAATTTCCAAATCATCCCCTATCTCTACCATTTGCCACTTTTTTATTTATTTATTTCTAAACTTCACGAAGCCTCATAGAATTACCCAAAATAAGGCTGCTATAGTTCCCCTAACGCCCATTTGACAAATTTTATTACAAAAATGATCTTCAATGAACATTTCGTTCACCAAAAATATATTGCAGGCACGAAAAACCACCTTTCAAAAATAACTTTCGAAATTGTCTCGAAAATTTTTTTCTTTGAGAAAATTAGAGTTGAGGGTTGAAACGCAAAAGCCGTGTTCGTACCTCAAGAATTTCCATTAAAAAGTTTTATGTTTGTTAATAAAATGCAAGGAATAAAATCACACACAACTGCTTATAAATTAGACGGAAACTTTGCAGTGAAGAGAGCCCGCTTGAGGGGTGTAAATAATTTATTTCTAAAACCCGGAAAATACGATTATATGTTTTGTAAAATCTTCAGTGAATATTGTAAGGGAAACATTGTCATGTTTTCTCTTTTAACATAAAAACTTTTCCATGGAGAATGCTTAAGTAAAAATATATATTCAAGATGGTGAAATATGTTTTTCCTAGATACGATAATTATTTATCCTTAGGGGGGATTGAAGAAGTGATAAGAATTTGTTGCCTAAATATTTTAAGAGGACACGATTTTTTGTTGTGGCTACAATGCTAATTTTACGGCATCATCAAGATTAAAAGAGTCATATGGCCTTATAACACTTATAACCGTCCTACTGGCTTATTATTAGGAGACTTCTTTAAAGGACTACTTACGGCCGCTGTTTCTAACTTTTACATCGATTCATCTGAGGCCGCTATCAGCCAAGCATTTTGTAGGGTAGCGCTCGATTTATGTTGTCCCCAAACATCTTATGTTATCTGGCCTCGCCCACTTTCATAGACAATAAAATGACATCAAAGTAAGAACTTTCGAAGTTAAATTAATATTACAGAGTTAATTGTTGGATTTATTATTAATACAAGTAATTTATTTAAAATATTTTTATCCATAAACTGACATTTAATATTTTTTTAAACAAACGTATATAAAATAAAGTGTCAGCTTGACCGTAGGTACTGGACTCGACACTTGGCTTGGCGAATATTCGAAAACGACATAGTTTTTCGCATAAATTCACCGTTTTTCGTCTCTGCTCCGCACGCATCCGAACTTCTCAATCCATATTAATTAAAATGATAATTGATAAACGCAATACAACAGAAGTGAAATGAGCGCGGAACTGTGTCTTCTGTCAAAGTGATATTTCATCGACCATACATTGTGTTCGCGGTATTTTTTCTACTCTGTTGACACTTTTAAGAACTAGTCCAAAACTGAGGCGGCCGGAACGAGTTTAATCCACTAGTCCGGCTTCCTTAGGTTAAGATTTATGCTTAAGCGATACTTGTGTGTTGGAAAAAGCGTAGTTGTGCACTAATCAAATACTAAGGCAAAATTTTGGCTTAGTAATTGATTAGTAGGATTGGGAACAGCGGCCGTTACTCTCTTTCGTTGTAGTTTACTTTGTCCACGAGATCGTATTTTCATGAATTACCTCTAAAGATTATTCTAAGAATCATCTTCTTTAAAATTTCCCGAATACGAAATTTTCAGCGCTAGCGCTGGCCTAATTAGTGCTTCACAGAGAGCTTTTCGAGAGGAATCTTGATTTGAAGTATCTTTGAAGACCGTTGTAAATGCTAATAATTTAAAACTTGAAGATCGGGTCTCAATCCGGCTCATTCCAGAAAGTAGGCAAATGCAAGCACTGCGACTGCCGCGAAAAAAAAGGTGTTGAAAACTGTGTATATTTTAGAGCAGGTAATCAACGCTCTGCTCGAACGTGTTTCTGGCATGATGTGCTCTCTAATTATGATTAATTTTGATTAAAAGCACACACATATCATAAAATTGCCTTTGACTTTGAAAGTATACATGAATATTAACGCGCCGCCTTTACAGCTTACGGAGTAGGTTCACTAGGTGGCGGTACGTTGAGCGTGGGGTACGGTGATGTACGTGTGTACGTTTGGAAGTGTAGGTACAGTGTACATCTACAGCTGGCTGTATGATGTAGAAGGAATGGAGCTGGAGAGACGAGAAACGGCTCAGTGTGCGTATTGCGTATGCGTATACGCCGTGCTTGTGTAAATCGCAAATTAATTTCCGCGCTGAAAGCAAAACCATATTATTTCGAGAGTAATGTCGAAACAAATTTACAAGCCTCCAGGTAATAATGAATTATTAACACGCAATTTGCCCAAATACGTAAATCGTAATCGCGCGTGAGACATCCAGCTTAGCCTGGGAGGGGGGCGGGGAATGAGCTGGAGACGTGGCACCGGGGGTAGGTATAGGACTACTTCCTTCCTTTCGATGTGCTAACTACCCTAGAGCCACAACATGCAGACTACATCCTACAGCCTCTGCCGACAGCGGCTAGCTGCATATCTAAGATATTTTGATTGGGAATCATTCGGAAAGTAACTTCCTAGAACTTATCGCATCAAACGTTGAAGACACTTCAAACATCTGGACACGAAAACAGGCTTTACACAGGAGTAACTTCATAGGAGCAAACTATAGCGTACATTATTATGTATTGGATTAATTTATTATTATATTAGTACCTTATTATATTGTTGAATTAGTAATAATAATGGACGTTTTGGTATACATATAATAATATTATACGTCAAGCAAGAGATCCTTAAAAATATGTCAAAGTTCAATATGAGTAAATAATAAAATACGAGGAGGTTACATGGATTTTTCAAGAAGCTTTACATATTCCACATTAGATACCTACTTGGTTGATTCGCCTTTTTAATCGAGTTAGTTGAATCTGTCCGAATTATTGCAGTATATTTAAATTGCCAAAAGGCTCAACCCCAAACAAAAACAATGAATAACTTCTCTGGTGTGCATATACATATGTTCAATATGGAATCACACAGGGGTCCGATGATCTTATTAAAAATGATTACAAGTGTTGGGACCATCAAAATTTCTAGATGATTACATTAAAAATTCAAAGGTTTAAAATTAAATAATAGAAAGCAAATTACAAACTGTTTACAAGCAGTACAACATGTGAACATTCGAGTCGATAAGCCCTTCATAAGCGTGGTGCTTTATTTCAATAAAGGTAAACCGCTCTTGTATTCCATATTACACACAACAAACCTCCCTAACCGCTCCTTCCCGGCATAACCTTATTCCTTATTTTACGGGAGGCATTTAAACCATTGTAATTTAAGAGTAATCTGATACTGACACAAATATATATCTCGAATAACACCATTATTTATCTAATGTGTTTTGGGAGGTTATCTATCTTTTTGGTTTATGTACTATCCAACACCTCTCGGGATGTCTTTAATAAGACTTTCATTATAGCTCCTGAGATTTAGGGTGTTTCTCTTCCATTCATTTCAATAATACTCAGTGCGGAGTACGGAATCGTTACTAAATTAGAAATATGTCGGCGTTACAAGTTACAAACACAATGAATGATATAACAGAACACAGAATACCATAATATTTAATAGTAACTCTGTTTTAATCTATGTTTACGATTTCTTTTTTTTCATCAAAGAGTTTATGGTTAGGTTATCAGTTACAGGTTTGAATTTTCTATTTTTTGTGAAACTTAATTGCCAAAAACTGAAAAAAAAACCCTGTCAAAACTTTTAATCCAGAAATACAAAAAAATATTTCTGCAAGTCACTAGTTGTTAATCTGCTTCAGATGTAATGTGTTTGCACATTAATACAAAATCACATTTACCCAAGAAAGTTCTTTAAGCTAGCGAGCATTCTTTTAATAAAATAAAAATCGAGGAGATTGTAAGAATATAAATGAAGCAAAAATTGTGCGCTAGAACTGATTTGTTATATTCCATTATCTTAGTCAATCCCTGCGGAGATTTTAAAAATAAAATAGATTTTTGGTACAATAGAAAGGATAAACCTTATTTAACCCAACTTTACACTTCAGATTAGAAAACCGTTGGTAAGAAAATTAACTTACGTACAAATATTGATGTAAAAATATGAATTTGTAGTAAAGGCGAGATATTTGATGAGCCTTTACCTGGCTTTAAGGCTTTATAATATAAAAGTTCAGAAAGTGAACAGCTAGTTAGTAGCGCTCTCGGCCGCAGTTTAAAAGAAACTCATTTTACAAGGATTAAGGGAATTCTAAATAGGATTTTATTATTCACGGACTAAAACTCGGGCTTAACATTAGGTACATCTAATACGCGATTATATTTCGAAACCTTAATACAATTTGAAGCAGATAAAAAAGTAAAACGCCCTGAAAAGGAACTCCCCAAATTTTTCAGTATTTAATTCAATTTAACTGGACCTTTTTATCAGTATTGCATTATGATTTACGATATAAAAATTCACTCGGGTTATATCTTGCGTAATCAAAGGCCATAATAAATTAAACTTCTTACATCAAGAGGTTTATTATTTAGATTATATTTCCTTTTCAAAAACTTTAACAGAAATATATTTTGAAAACATACTCATCGTATAGTTCCTATATCGAAGCATTTGTACCAGGAAAACATCTGGGACGGAATGCTTTCTTTATGTACTTGTATCGAGAAAGCGAGAGTTTAGAGTTAAGATAAATGTTTCTCATTTATTCATTCATAAAAATGAAAAGAAAAGCAAAAGGTTTTTTATATTAACTCCACAAAAGAGGCCTTAAGGTATTGCGGAGGGTCTTTCTGAGGGGAGGAGAGAATCTAATTCTTTGAGAGACCCAGCACCTATCGAAATTATATTTTATTACTACTTCCAAATTAAAATAAATATACATTATTACATATTACATGATGCCAGTTCCTCAATAAGTATGCCAGAGTGAGCGTTACACGTCAGTGCCTTCCGCGACTGAAAATTGAAACTATCAATGTAGTTAAAAATTTCTGTTCATTTTTTTATTATTACATAATAAAAATAAAAAATTAATACCAGAACTGCATTTAATACGTAAGTGGGGAAACCAGATCTGCTTAAAAACTAAAACACACATAGTTTGAATAATGTAATTTTGATACACGTAATTATGTATGAAAAAGCCCAAAAGGGCGTTAATAAATAATAAATAAATAAATGCATATACGAGTATATATCATCTGCCGATGTCTTCACTACTGTGTGATAAAATTAAGTTATATTAAGTGAGGTTCACAGCAGATTAGAGCTAAAGTTAAAATAATACTAAACTATATCTAGTAACATGTACTTAAAATGTAAAAGTATTGGTATAAAATATTTGTTATTCTAACAACAAATAAACAACCTTAGAATTTAGAGAATGTCAGTGATTTAAAAGCTCTAATCTGTAACTACGTACATGTTAAACATAAATGAGGTCACGGCAGTACATTAGTAGAAAGTGCCTTAATTCCGACACAGCGATATACAGTACGCAATACGCAGGTGTCATTCCTCCACGTAATGAACGACATTTGTCAAGGGCTCGGCCTGCACGGGGCGTCGCGGCGCGGATCAGCGTCTCGGCGGCGAACGAATGAAATTTAAATTTGACGCACGCGGCATCTTGAGCCATTGAGCAAAGTGAATTAAACCGTTACGGATAAAGTAATGTTTACCGGGATGAAAAATAAACACCGAAGGATCGCACGAGGAGGAAAAATATCACGGGATTCATAATCGGGAATTCAAAAAGATTTATGGAGCTTTCTCCTGCAAAATATGACGGTTATGTTTTGCATGAACATTCGAAAAACTGGCATAGAATTTTAACGATAGGTTTTTTTTATGTTTTCTCGTGTTTGGCCGGAGGAATATACTAACAACAAGGAGAAAAGACTCACTAAAATATCGATATATAGTAGTAGTGCGATTGTAATAACATATTCTCTATTTATTCGCCTTAAGAAACATATATTTATATTTAATATTTAATTAATTAAGGTTTTATGTGTCTACTATGGGATATAAGCCTTTAAAAGTTTATTCCAATTTTTTATGTTTTTCGCCATACCATCTACTTTAATCTCGTCATTTTTCTCATAGGATTCATTGTTTTTCTGTTGGTCTAATGGTCCCCAGCTGACGAGACTTTACCATTACTGTCAATCTTTACTTCTCGCAACGTGACCAGTACATTCGCATATCGTTACGCCTTCAACCGGATCTTAAATATTCGATTTATCTATCAGGAACTGGTTGATCTAATGGTCTTTAAGAAAAAGCCAATACTACTTCTCTCTGTGGATCTTGAAGCAACCTGCATTCTACGTTTGGAGAAACACAAGTTTTGGAGAGGACGCATTGGCTTACAACGCGGACGAAGTAAAACTTCTGTATTTCAGAGACGTTAATTTATACCGCATTCTCGGAATCGTGGCAATATGATATGATTTATATTTAGCATACCTTTAAGCTATCATCTACTTTCCTGAAGAATCTTTACTGTGGTTTTTCGTAGAATCAGAAATTTGTCGAATGCCATGAAATTTATCCTAATTACTTGATGGTATTAATAATGTTTGAGTCGTGTTTCATGTGAACATCAGGAAAATATTACAGAAAATTGAATACGTATATACTAACTTCGCAATAATGAATCAAAATTTACAGAGAGTTGTAAAAACAGGTTTGTTTTAATGTATGGCTCTCTTCTTCAGAAGATAGCGATATAATGAACTCGAATATTAGCTGACGGGGCCAGTTTTTGAGAATTAATAAAAAAACAAGCATTAATTAGGATTATCTTTTTAACACTTCGTAAGCTAACATGCGAAATTGTCTGTCCATCCCGGTAAATACATTAATGCGACCCTCGCACGTGCAAGTCCGGTGGCAGGAAGGGTGGGTGGGGTGGGTGGGGTGGGTAGCCACCCGATAGGGGGTGAGGGGAGGGTTCGGGATCCTTCAGACCGTTAACATATCGGGTCCATGGATTATTTTATGACGAACGAGTCTTTTGGGTATAATCGGGAATTACACAGGTAATGCCCGCAAACAGCAGATCGATACCTTGCGACCACACGGACCCGCGGACAGGGGAAATTCAAGGACGAAATATTCTAAAATAGAATAAATACACATACTACGTTCTACAGCAGGGTAATACAAGGGACTAGACTCAGCCCTCCCTTATCAACTCGGGTGTTGCTTAGCTGTTCGGCTAAGTAGATTTAGAGGACAAACAAATAACTTCTTTATATTATTTTATAATTGATAAACTAATGTTTTAAGACAAGATTTTTTTATGCATAGCACAAATATATGAAATAAATAATACAAAAATATCTTTTCTCGGGAGATTTTTTTCAATACGGATGAGTGTTTCAGGCTAATAATTATTGCTTATAATAACTTCTTTATTTAACAAACAATGTTAATAATAAGCTTTATATCTACTTTAGAAATGTACATTTACCAGTCGGACAGGACTTTACACCAAATCGTTCATTCCCTATACTTCGTACAAAATAATAGTCACAAAAGCAACATAACATTTTAAACTAATGTGTGCCGATTGTGATAGACCAGATGAAATAACACTTTAACAGTACAGAGTGTTTTTTTGGATGCATCCCTTGTATTCGTGCGGAGTTTTTTTCTGTAGACAAAACAATGAATACCGGTACGGAATTATCAGGGGACGAGAACCGAGAGGAGGTGTTTTCAATCAGGTCCGTGTGTCCACCCGTTCTCCGCTCTGCGGGCGGCTCTATATGGGTTTATCAATCAATTTTATGGGTGTAAAGTACGGCGGGGCGCTACCTAATGGGATATCAATACAGCGTCCCAGTCAGGGATAGAGGGGTGGGTGGGAGAAATAACTCGGACACATCTGCGTGAGAAACTTAGGTGCGGGCGTTTAACTTCTCTTGCGAAAATCTCTTAGAGCGGACAAGTTCGGTCGTGAACATAAGTTGGGGCCCTTAACTTTAGTACGTGAACACGAGTTTGAGGTTTTAGTTTTTAATTTATAAGAGACATATCACCCAATAGTTAACTAACCGATCTGCGTCTTGAGATATTAACACCCAATATTGACGAAATGCAAAAAATGGTGGGACGAAAAATTACTGTATGGTTTGTTTTTTTATGGTTTGTTTTTTCAAACCGAAAAAACTTGCAACAATTTTTTTAAAGCTTTATCAGGTGGAAATTTTTTTTACAAAAATCTATGATGAACACAGTCATTGAACTTTAGTTTATAAATTCCTAAGATCCGCGCGGACTACAGAAGGCTACGGGTGCATTGTCGTGCCATTGTCAAACGTGCGAGTAAAAGTGCTTCAAGAAAATCCTTTGATACTTTTGTGGAATCCGATTAGTTACATGATTCCGTGCCTTTACCCTTTATACGACAAAAAAAGATTACAGGCTTTTTGCTTTCAACAATAATCACAATAAAATTATTATGCTGAAAGTTGAAAAAGTCAATGCTTTATGTAAAAGAATCAACAAAAGATTGATAGTAAAATCTCCGCAGCTTACAAAAGGTATGATAATACCATATTTTCCATCTCAAAGTATTCGAAAAGAAGCAAAGTAATTTTATGACGAGAAAGAAATAAAATTTAACAGGAAAACATGTTAGATTTTTTGTATTAAAAAAAATACTTTATGAAATTTGGGTTTCTATTTGCTTCAACTGTGTTATTATTTTCTTTCGTCCGCTATTGTTTTCTTCGGTTTGCATTTTTATAACAGGAAAATTAGTTTAACCCGTGCACAAAGCAAACAATAAAATCTGCAAATCAGATTAAAAGTCTCGCGGCCGAAGAAAACCGGTGACGTAAATGGAGGGACAGTTTTTTTTTAAATGGCAATGGAGAATGAATTCAATTAGGCAAATTCCTGAGTGGCGAGAATAGAAAAGTTCGGCGGCGACTAAGTTCCGGAGGATACATTATGAGATTTCCACCTCGGGGAGAGTGCGCGGAGGGGCGCGGGAGGCCAAAAAACCCACCAAAACACGGCGCGCATTCAAAAACACCAAACAACTAAATAAACAAAGCGAAGTTACGAGAGTTATGTTGATATAAAAATATGTGCAACAAACATGGACGGTTTATTTTACCTTGTACGTGCTTAAAGTGTTCACATTATATGCAGGTACAATACGATTCTTTCCAAGGATAGTCGTGTAAAAGACAAGCACCAACAACCAAAATATTATATATAAGGAAGAGTGTCCCAGCGTTGGTTTGTTTTTTAAACAACCTACAGTTTTATTATGAGATTGATAATATTTTGCACACTTAACCTTAAAAACGTGAGAAAAGTGACTTTCTACAAGAGGATTCGAAAAAACATCCCAACCCCTTTCCCTAATCTTAAAGCAGAATTATGATACTTATGACGGACGCTTGACGTTCAAAATAAAAGGAAAATTATTGTCCATTTCTATTTTGAAAAATTCTGTGTAGATTTCAACTAGTACTGAAATAAAAGGGTCATGAGATTGTCAAGAAATTCGAAAGATCTTAGAGTATTGCCAGGGGCGTGCTTTTTTAATTAATGATTTTTTATTAATTTAACTCAATTTCTGTATAGAGCGGCCTTGGAAACCCTTGGAAATGAAAATTTCGGAAACAGACAAAACAAAAAATAAGTTGGTTATTTTCGAAGCGAAACTCATTAAATAATCCACTTTTCAAACATAACCTAAGATTTTGCAACTTTACCCGAAATTTGACTATAATTCCAACGTCTCTTAAAGATTATTTGTTTAAATTTAAAAGTAAGACAACTATAATTCCAACATTTGTTATTTGTTTAAAAGTACATAACTTGGCGAAAGAATGTAAGCGATTTCAATGTAAGACAATGACTTGCTCCTTGCAGGCAGGAGGTATGTTTGCTAAGCAGTACAGAGTACTTGCTATAGACCCAAGGACCTAATCTTTACGGATCGGAGACGAAGCAAGTTCCCTGGCAAACAAACCACTAAGTCAGAAATTGAGAAATGCATGACGCATTCCGCAGGAATATCTGAGATATTTCTCCAATGAGCCGCTTCATCTCACATGTTGAGTGTGTGAGCATGTGAGGATTGGAGTGTGAGTGTGTACGCGTTGGGGGGCAGCCGGGGATTAAACTCAAGTCAACGAGGTCATGAGACGGTAAGTATCTTGGAAAAGGGTAGAAATGCTTTTTAAACACCGTACCACACGTGGAGCAAATGTTTTCATGATTGCAACGAGTTTGGTTTCAAAAGGGTCTTCTAATAAATTTTGGAAAATTACTTATTATTTCAATCAATTGGTGCCAAAGTCATTCCATGTGACGGTTTCGCAATCAAAAATAAAATTCTTTGTGAATTTAATAATTTTTTAATCGTGGTAATTAAACAATATTAGATATATATCGTACAAGAGTCACAACTGCTCCCAACTGGCTGGAGCCAGTGAAACTAAGCCATTACCAATTGGAGTATGTGCGAGGCTGAGAAGAAGTACCGGGATATTCAAATCTGGTCACCAAACACTGCTAAAGCCATTTAGAGTAAAGTTTCAGGGCGACATTGAGAGATTCTTCCACTCTGGAACGGGCCGCAAATATAACAATAAACTAAAATTGTATATAATTTTTTTAATCAATTTGTGTGAAACTGCTTATGTACGCCAGGATTTGAACCGGCGACCTCTGGAATCATAGTCGACGGTCTTACCCCTCGACCACGGAGGCTTTTAATGATTTTTTATCAACACTTTTCCAGTATTATTAGCAATCCTAACAGAACAGAATCTGATATAGCTTGTTTATTAAATTGAATTCAATGCTGTGATACTGCAGTTATAGTGTACCTGTATTATTTCTAAGCACTAGTAAATAGACTGGCTCCCAAGTTAGACCCGAACAATTTTCTCTACTAATTGGGTAATAAAGTTGGTTTATTAGATGTATTATTAACATATTATTAAATTGTATCTTTGCAGTAATTTCAACAACATAATAAGAAAATGGCTTTAGAAATAAGAAAGAAAACCGAAATCAAAATTTTTTTATAAATGAATATTTTATGTAATTACTTCTTCAAAATACGCCAATCCACTCTGTGACGTCATTTTAATGAAGACAAGCCACTTTTTATACACCGATTATTTTATTTTTATATAAATGGTGTATACAAAGTGCGTTTTCATTTAATTTAAATATTTAATGCTTTATGTGAATAGAATACTGCCAGTGTCTTCTTAAAAAAAGCCTTACGAAAGAATCTCCAAAAAAAAAAACTAAAATCAATAAACACGATTTGAATTTACGACATTTTCGTCCAAGTGCCCATATTTAATTTCCCCTACAATTTGCTTTAAATCATTCTTACAGTTCATCAAGAATACTAAAAAAGTGAACTAGCTACAAAGGGTAAGCAACGCTGGAACAAATACCGTTGAATAGTACAAAGATCGAGGATCCTTTTTCCTCGCAACCGCAAACTGTTTAAGGTTAGTCACGAGGACTTAGGGTGAAGGTGGAGGGATAGGGTGTGCGAGCATTCCATCGCACAATGAGCAATTTAAAAATTCAAAAACTCGTTCCGAGAGCGCACAGCCTCCCTGGCCTCCCCGGCCTCCCAGAACTCCTCGGCCTCCCGACCCGCTCAGGTGTGCGCCGGGGAACATTACATACGCTGATACGCTGCATTCGGTACGTTCACTGCTCATGTTCACTGTTCACTGTTCACCGGTATACAAAGTGTAAGACAAAACATTCCATTCAATAATTCAATCCCCCGTGCAAACACGATTCTTTGATTCAATTCATAAATCTTTTCTAGCTTAAGGGGGGAAATGCCGGATACACTGCATACTATCCTAGAATTGGAGTCAATCCTGCGGAGCCTCGGTTAAAGCCTTTGCGTAGAAATAAGAAATTTCTACCTTTGTTATTACGAAAAGGTGATAACAAGTCAATCAGCGCAGGATCAGAACTGATATATATATAAAAATGCAAAGAAGCACATTCATTATATCGACTTTTAACGCCTACACCACATTATAGAACCAAAGTTTAGAACAGCATTGCAGTGTCCATCATCGGGAAAGAATATTGGCTTTCGACTTTTAAATATAGTTTTTGGTAAAATTTCGGTCGAGTTTTTTCGAAGCGCGTTTTCTTTTATTTAAAAAATACGTAATTTACGTAAAAAAGTTTGTCCCGAGTGAAGTCGGCTACGATCTACCACCATAGCTCTTCGTAAATTATCAAGAATACAAAAACTAAATGACAGATATTCATGTAAACGATACCCAACTGACGCGTTTCATATCTAGAAAGCTAATTTTCATTTTACACCGCCCCGGATGCAAAAAGTTATCTTTTATAGTAATTAAGGCGAATCTAGAGGTTTTTTTGAAAAAAATATTCGCATTAAGCGTGGCCGGTTCGTTCAAACGTTTACCTAATTTTTATAGGAGTAAAAAATCAGTAGTAAACGACCCCTTATAGCACCTTACAGGTGCGATTAATTTCAGCATACGACAAGTCAAACACCGGTCAAAAATGACGTGTTCGCAAAAGGAGTGCCTATGAATTAAAACATTTCGTTTAAACTTTGTCAGCGATTGATTATTTCATGGTTAGTCATTACTTATTAAAATAATAATAACTTGACAGTGTAATAATGTGGAAAAAGTTGACAAAGCTTTAAAAAACGCCCGCACGCAATATGTTAATCAAACAAACCTCCGCACTTTAAACATAAAAAAAATAATAATTTACGTACAATACAATAGAAAAGAACAATGTTATAGTGATATGCATAATGATAGAGAACAAAATGTGACCTTTGTAGGAAAACGTTTCGTAAAATTGAGAAGCGCTTTATTAATTTGTCGGTTATTCAACCATTGGCTCAGCCGGGCGTGCTGCATGAATAGAAGTTTAATTTGGACTCGTAAAACAGATTTGCTTTATTTGGCCGGCCTACCCCTAATAACACATTCCTACCCGAGAGGGCGGCAGAGTACCTAGGTACCGGTACCAGTGAGCAGTGAGGGAACACGGGAAACAATAATACATTGTTCCGCCGAAAGGGCTTCAACCCGCGACTCGAGGAACAAAGCCCGCCGTAAAAACATTTAGATTTAGAGCGTATCGGTATTTATAATTATTAATATCGCCGTTGTTGGGTCGACATTTAGTATTCGTCGGGGTTCATTACACGAAGGGTTTATTACGACATGTACTGCCATCAACGCAAGATTCAACACTTTACCAAAATAGTACAAAATTATCACGATTTTAGCCGCTACAGACCTCAGTACTTTAAGGACTGAAGTCTGTAGCGGCTAAAAGGAGGATACTCTGAGGACTCTCACCAAGACTTTAGTGGCAAAAATGGTCACCTTAAGGGGATACCCGGCGGTGATTTTTTCATACAAACAAACGTATTCCCTATTTATCTCTCTGGATTTTAACCCTAGAGAAAATATTGTGTTTTACACAAAATAGATATCAACTACTAGCGTGACGGTACTTTTTTTTTATTTTTTATAAGTTACTTTTTATAGAAGTTATGACCTTCCAAAAATCAATAAAATTGACTGGTTTAAACGTCGTCAAAAGACGTTTAATATACAAACTAGACAATGGTTTTTTAAAAAAAGCAAAACGTACAGACATAAAATAGTTTTTTCTTATGTAGTTACCATGTAGTTGGTAAAAAGAAAAATTGAAAATCAGTCCACTTTTGGGGGAGAAAAGGGGGGAATTAAAACCTTGATTTTAGTTAGGTATTAGTAGCCCAAGGTGCATTGTCCCTTTCGCTCAATATCCGGTGGAGTAAGACCAACAGTGACAGCAACTGTAAAATCTATTTTTCAATTTTTTCCACCACCCGGGTATCATCTTAAAAAGAGCCTTGGAAAGATCCATGCGAGATAAAAATACTAATTACTGGATAAAGAGCAAGTCAAAGACAGCCGGCATTACGCATTACTGACTAAGTCTTCAACATTCAAGTGTAAAGAAGCTGGGCACACAGCAAGACTATCAGATGATCGTTGTAATACTATTCTCAACATTTATAAAGAATGGAAAATAAAACAGATTTATTTTTCCATTCTTATTTTCAATTAAGAAAGAAGAAGTATTAATATCTGAATAAAAAAGTTATACCCACATCCAGTTGAGTTTCATTTAAAAACTAACGGTATATTTTTAAAACAATGGACGGGTGTAAGATTTTCTTAAATAGGTCATATTTTAACAGCGCGGAAAAGAAAAAGAACGAGCAAAATGTTTCAACAGTGCGATTTTAATTTGATGAAATAGTTCATTTTGAGTTGAGCTTAGTTTTAATTGTTACATATTTGATCCCGTAGTCCCTTTGAATGGAAGTAAGTCGTACAAGTGTTGAAGGGAAATTAATTTAATATTTAAAAGAATTTTGTATGGAAATTTTGGAGCATTACATCACTCGATTTAAAATTCCTTTTGAGGAATTACTACCCGTCCTCACAATGCTCGGCTTTTGTTACGTAAGTCGGTATTCATTGGTGGAATTAAATAATAGGTAGTATTTGCATACATTTAATGAAAATATCTGAAGTTTATAATAAATGTTTCTGAGGAATATATATTTTTTTACATTACCTCTACACAGGAGGCCCTGTAAAAAATGGGGATTTTGTGTGGATAGTCGTTGTAAGAAAAGGAAGAAGAGGAAGTTCTGAGAAGGAAAATGCATGATTGATGGATCCATCCTTTCCACTGCGGTGCAAGGCGATGTGTCGAGAGGGTCCAATTAGAGAGGTCAGAAGGTCACCCGAAACAGAATCTTCAGATCCGGCCCGCCACGCAGTAGGTGGGCAGACGCATCCGCCGCCAAGTCATAGACAAACCTAACCCCATGTATCCAGGCACCCCTGCTTAGTCACTAAAAGTAGCAAACTATTTGAGGTGACCTATGGCAGGGACGTTGGTTATCCAACAAATAGTTCCCGGGGCGGCGGTACCCACGCTCGCCTCCCAAATTGTAATAAAATATGATAGAAAATAAATAAAAGTAAAATAATGTGAGCCATATAATTTATTACATCTGGAATAATACGAGTATATACACGATTTCATTTAATTTTAAGTCCACAAAGGATGAGTCCCAGAAAATACTCTTAGGGTTAGAGCCATATTTGGGAATGCTGATGTTGCGGAGGGTGTGTTTAACAAGGGAAGGAGTAATCCAGGTTCTTCAAATGACCCATAATAAAGAAAGGATGAAACACAAAAGCCAGCACTTGATTCCACAGCCTACGGTAGAGCACAGTCGATTGTAAACCGGACCCAGGAATCTCCCAGATCCGTTTATTTTAATACTAACGTTTTATAACAGAGAAATATGACTCAACAGTAGGGCGCCCTCATAAGTTTTTAATCCAACGTACGAAATTACGTATACCAACAAATTATTCTTACATGTTCCCGCCAATAAACATTGAAACCCTATTAATTTGTTCGTAAGAACTTCAGTCTCGTTTTTAACCGTTTTTACGAATAAAATGATCGTATTTTAGAATAACATTTTTCTCCGTGTATCAGAAAACATACAATGTAATAGAAAACTTGCACAGAATCGTAATTTGATGTCCTGGAATGTCATTTTTCATAACTTTTCTTTTCCTCCACCGCACCTGGTGAGAAATAATAAAATAGACAAAATATTGCAGGATACATGAAATATATAAAATGGTCCATTCAGGAACATTCCATTAAGGAAATAAGCCACACACGCGCGATTGTAGGAGCCGGCAAGATTAATATAACGTCAGAGTCCTCCTTTGTACTCTCGGCGGGCGTTACTCGGCACTTTCCTCATCCCGGGCTTTCTGCTGCCCGGGCCCGGCCGGCGCACGGAGCACCAGCTAAATTCTTTATCAAACCTGACTAGACATCTGAAAACATTCACACCGTTTTAATTAAATGCTATTATTATTGAAAATCTCTGAAAATTACTAAGCGACGTTGCCAAGGCTTCCATGTAGCTTAAATATCGAAACAAAATTTAAATTAATATTATATCATACGCACCTCTAAGAAAATCACACGAGAAAATAGAGATAAGGAAATAAATTACTGTGACCGGGATTTGAGCTTTGGTAACATCAGATTACTAATAACCGAGTTACTGCTTCCAAACACTGAGACTTCGAGGAAGTCAACAGAAAACTAAACTTTTTATTTCCTTTTACTATTTTAATTTTAACGTTTTTTACCTGAGTTTTAACACAATATTATCGACATATGTTTTCTTGATAGTTTAAATGACTATATTTTCTTAGGTTCATCATAGCTCAAGTTGCTAATAAAGTCGCATGCTAAACATAGTTACATTTATCGAGCAAATCCTGCCAGACAAAACTGTGCAAATTTCTTCACGTCTTTTTATGTTTTATGTTTTACCTTTTATACTCAGATATAATAAAAACAAACAGATTTTCTCTTTTAAGTAACGATTCAGCGCTTTTCGTATAAATACAATTTTCTATCGAGAAATGACGTCAAGTTTTGTAAAAGGCTTGCATGCCGGGTGCTTCTCACTGCTCATCCCTTACAATTGAGCTCCCCACCCCCCGGCCAGCCTGATTTATAAGCGAGAAGGCTTCCTCGACGCGACTGCAATTGTTTGTGTGACATTCTAAATCACCCGCAAGGCGAGATAGTTTTGTGCAGGTAACGAGGGCGGACCACGCTATGCCCGTCGCCGTCGTAAGGGCTGACGAATATTTCCACGTCGCGGTGCATTCTTCAGGCGCTGGACGCAAATTACACAAGGGAAAGTAATTTCCTGAAATTTTACAAGGGAAATGTAACGAGA
Organism: Limnephilus auricula; assembly: GCA_951813805.1. Classification (NCBI taxonomy): domain Eukaryota; kingdom Metazoa; phylum Arthropoda; class Insecta; order Trichoptera; family Limnephilidae; genus Limnephilus; species Limnephilus auricula. The sequence continues at coordinate 15,927,054 of OX638388.1, read as the reverse complement.
GAGCTTTTGCAAACAACTTGAGAGTGCACACGTTGTTTGTGCAGCACGCAACGCAGGTAACGGGAGCTTTTTCCTAACCCATATTAATACCTTGCTCACGAAGCTTTTAAAGATACATTACATTAATTATATTTCAATACCTTGAGAAGAAATGGCGAGACAAGGTAAATCTTAAAACTATCGGCTTAAACACCAAACGATTTAGTTAATTGCCATAATAAAATTTAAAAAATCAGAAACTAATACATTTAAAACTAAAGTAAAGATATGGCCAAGAGAACTGAGAGATAATCAACTTGCAAATATTATTAAGACAGTGTAAAGAAAACTTGATATTCAATTCAAACATATAAAACTACAGGCCGCCTCAGAACAGGAAACCCTGGTCAAAATGACTGAATTATATTTACATATTCCATAATGTGTTTTAAGTAATATACTTAGGTGTGTAAGTAAAAAAACGTATGTCATAATCATTTCAAATATAAACTAACACATAAATAATAAAATTGTCAAACCAAAATAAATTAAAAAATATGATTCTTATATAATTAAATTCAATGATTTAAATTTAAATCATTTCCACTACCAACTAGGCAATAGTTTTATTTAAAATCGTTAACATAAATTTCGTCCCGACTAAGAAAAGTTTATTTCGTAACCGGTCAATCATGCTAATACAATTTTTGTGGATTAAATCATATTAATATTGCAAGCCACACATTAATTGTTGTTAATGAACTTGAAACATTTATTAATTTAATCATTGAAGACAACATTAGCGACGAAAATTTGAAAAAGAAAAATCAGAAAAAGATACAGTATACGACCGTAATTGTAATTCACTCGTTTACCATGTAGTTAGCAACAAGTTAGAATAGGGCAACAGGCTCGTGTGTAGGCTCCTGTGTGAGCCTCTTTTCCCAATGCACTCTTTTCCCTTTTAAGTTAGCAACAAGTTAGAAGTTAGAATAAAGCAATGATGTCGTCTGTTTCTCTTAGCCTGTTGTAAATGCCCACACTGACCCTCTAACACAATGAAGTTATAAATAAACAGCAGTACAATAATATTAATATATTAGAATTTGATCTATAGAACCACAAACTCTAGGGGACGCCCACGCCGAGAGTACCTGGAGGACCTGCTGGTGGACATGCGCTGCTCATCATATGCAGACCTCAAAAGAGCCGCACAAGACAGGGAAGAATGGAAGAAAAAAATAAAGGAAATTGCTGCAAACCAATCCCAGGATTGAAACCAGAGAGAGAGAGAACCTCAATAATATCACAACTTAAGGTTTTACACAATAAGTTATTCCAAATATAAAGTAAACATATACATTTACTCACTCAACGCGATACCACGTTATGTTTAAAGTTAGGTATTGCAAATTGTATAATAAAAAATAAAAAAATCGCCAACGGTCAAGAACCATAATGTATGGGGTGAGCAATTCATTAAAACAGACACGCTTTGCGAATACAAATAAATATTATTTTATTTTATTCTATTCCTCTCATTCTAAGTGCATATCACCACTCACCACCGTGTCCAATAAACGACGTTGTCGCCATCTACCATATACGAGTAGTATTGCTAAGAAATGGGAAATTAGTGCAATGTATTGAGGTAGGCACGAAATAGGAGGTTAAAGGATCACCCGACACTTATTTCTAACTTATTGATAACATAAATGAGTGCATTGTATTGGATTGTTTTTCTAATTTCTAACTTGTTGCTAACAAGAAAAACAAGTTCGTTGTGCTCCGGTAGGCTCACGCAAGAGTCTAAGTGAAATACACGTGCCTGTTGCTTTATTCTAACTTGTTGCGAACTTACATGGTAAACGAGTGAATTGCGCAGTAGAAGTACACATTTAAGTGTAAGAGACGCACGATACTGTTGCTTTATTTTAACTTGTTGCTAACTTAAATAGATAGATATTTTGTTTAATGTGTTAGGCACTTACTGAGGCTAAGGCAATTAAAGACTGTTGCTCTATTCTAACTTCAAACTTGTTGCTAACTTGCTTAAATGGGAATTGAGTGCATTGCGCACTGGGAGAGTAACCGAAGACTAAAGAAATACACCACACTGTTGGTTTAAAAATAACTTCCAATAAGTTGCTAACTTAAATGAAAACGAGTGCATTTTGCTGGAGAATGTACTTGCCAAAGGCTAAGAAAAACACACGACACTGATGCTACATTCTAACTACTAACTTATTTTAACTAACGAAGAAGATATTGCATGATTGCTCAAGGAGAAAGGCGGTCGTAAAGGACGAGATCAAAGTCTCTAAAAATACAATTTTAATATTCTGTAAAAATCAATAGAGCGTTCTTTTTATGAAAGTCACTCAGGTTGACTGAAACTGTGACGATTTCAAGTAATTTTTGAAAATATTGGACACAATAAACTCGTTTAGAATTGAGTGGAATGATAGACGTATCAAATTTATTCCATTGCAATATTTACGAAATAAATATTAGATAAGCATCACGTGCATATTTCCGGTCAGTTGAATTTATGCCATAATTGAAGTTTTTGGATGATAAATTATTTAATCCCAATGCGATATTTTGACTTAAGAGTGTTTTACCAGAGAATACCGGAACTTTGGCATTTTTAAATCAAATTCTAGACGTATTGACTCTTTTTTTACAAAAAATATAAATTGATTTTGAAAGATTGTTAACGCAGTTTTAAAATTTTGAAAAACTAAGTGTATTTATAATATACTAAGGTTATACCGTTGGTCGTTAGCAGATTTGTTCAATTTTTATACGATAGATTCCATTAAACACAAATTTCCAATCATATAATCATACAACAAAATAAATCATTATATAATCTAGTCAACACAGTTTACAAGATTTAAATTTTAGACAAATTAAAATCATTTAAAAAATAAATCCTTGAACGTGTTTTGTGACAAAAATACCTCAGTTTTTCTATTAATTTAAGGTCTTACAAACTAAAATATTTCAGATTTTTTTACACACTTATTTTGTTTAGACATTATTGAAAAATTATAAATTATTTTAATTAAAAATTAATTTTAAGAAGTATAAAATTTTCATTCATTTACCATCTCCCGTTTGATCATTTTTTATGGCAGTTCGAGACATAAATTCTCGCAACTCATTTGCCGCTGAGATGCGGCCGTGAGAGGTTCTGTGTTCGCGTCGCTCTTAATAACAAAATTTTGCATTACATTTAAAACTAATACTGTTTAGCTTCATGGTTGCAAAAACATCCGCACGCAGCACTGTTAACAAAAACGGAATAATGGATTGCTGGATATTACCTCTTAACGCAATCCTACGATTGCAGTTTTGAAGTAAATACCTACATAAATGGAATTTAATTCCAGATTTAATAAATAAATAATTTTATTAACAAATCACACATTAAATTTAAGCAAATAAACAAAATTGTACACATCATTCAAAAACGAGCAAACTGAAAAAAATTCAAATTCCACGTGGAAATCGGCTGGCGGGATTCATGGCAGAATAACATGGGAGAATATAAATCCTTACCGAAATGCCCGTACATCATCCAAAGCAGTGTAAGCCGAGTTTACTATAACAGTATGTGTAATATATGTTAAAGTTTCAGCAAACACTTGGAAACAGTCCGCAAAACGAAACACTCCACTTTTTAATCTCACTAAACTGCCGCGGGGAGTCGAGCTTTCGTAGGCGCGGAAGGCGTCTCGGGAATACACGCCACTGGATTATGAACACAATGGATAAACTGGAACTTTGTTAATTGAAATAGATAAAACTACCTCCAGTAGAAGAGTTGTAGGAAAGGTGGAATGCCATGCGAGGGAAGCGACGCAACTGGAGATGCAGTAACGGGCGACTGCCAGGGAGGAAAGTGAAGAACGAAATGCAGGATGCAATTGCAGGTAATAAAAGCGCAAGTGAAACGGGTTTTTGGGGTCTGCGGGGCTCGGGACCTCGGTTGCCTGAAGGGAGAGGGGGGCGAAGGCCGACTAGTCTGGCCCCTTGGCCGAGGGGAAACAAGCATTGCTCAGAATGCCGAGTACTTGCTTCCAACTACTGCGAGTACCCAAGTACTGGGGTCCAAGCGAGAGCACCGAGCGGAACATTTCTACGGCAGGTTTACTGGTCACGCTTCAAACGATGCGATTTTTTCCCCTGGATTTCTCGGAGTCAATGTTAAAGCATTTACACGGTTACTTAGTGCCACTTTTCCGTATTATGTGTGCCGGTTTTTAAACAACTGAAGTCGGTGCGTATACAGGTGCGATGTCGGGTATATACAATGTATGCCTTTTCACAAGAATCATTAATTCAGAAGAAAAGGTATTCAGCAGAGCTTTTACCATATTCACTTCAAGGAGAATGATCCTCTTTAAAAAAGTATACACTTGAAGCGCATAACGAACCTCACATCACTCATTCTCATTTGACGTAATAATGTACGAGTAGTACAAAAATCTCGAAATTCCAGTAATAAATACAGATATAAAATATTGATAACTAACAGAAAACTGTTATTAATACATTGTCATATAGTGCCCATTTTAACGTTTGTTTTTCTCTGTGAATAGAATGTAGATCAAAGGTGCATTACTGTGAATCAGATTTTTTTCTCCGTAAAAAGCCTTATACAGTAGCGCCGCGCCGTCAGAATGCTCGAATTCTTTCCAATGAATGATTTTCGTCTTCAGTTTCGGTGAATATAATACCTCCATTGATAGAGGGGAGTGATAAAACATTCTGGTTTTATGGAATAATCGGTAGTGCTTATCGGAAGTGTCCCTTAGTGAGACAAGCCGAGACAAAGTTTGTCCGCGCCGCACGTTCGCTAATCTGATTGCCGGTGGCTGCGGCGGCTCCGACCTCCAGGACCCCACTGGGCACGTGGGCACGGGGAATACAGGCACTATTATATTTTGGCGTATTAATAATGTTTTCAAAAAAAGATTTTAAAAACGTACTCCAACATTTAAATATAAACAAAAAAAAATGTCACCAAAAAAAAAAGAAGCAGTTCCGCATCGCGTACATAATTCAATTCAATTTAACATTCAATTCTTGTGCGAATTTTTTATTACATGTATTATTAATTTTTTATTCAATTTTTTTTACAAGTTTTTCTTCCGGCTGCAAATATCAACATTTTGACTACATATATCGTCGGCACTGTTCGGTAATTTCAAACAGTTATATCATTATATAAAAATATGAAAGTTACGAAAGTTACAAGAGGTTTAAATTCGGGATAAGTTTTAAAATCCAGTTTAACACCGGCCGCCTGTTTTGATTTATTTGCGAAAAAAAACATCGCCAAAAAGCATGTTTTATTTTGCGAAGCTAAGACACAAATATTTAAATGTTTTACGATCATTTTCAAAGAGTTTAATTTTCCACATTACACACTAAAACCTAACCGAAAAGGGGTTATTAGGTAGGAGATTTTTAAACTTTAAAGCGGTTTTTAAAGGCCTCATACTGGGCTTATAAAAAGACTAAGAAAAAAAAACTCTTTAATTTAAAATGCAAATATGCGTTCTACACGCAATATTTAATTATACATTTAAAATATTTCTAAGCGATCCAATTTTTAAACCAAAACCACACGATTTAAATTGCTTAGAACTGCGTAACCTTAAGAAATAATAAATATTAAAGGTTCTCATAAAGTCTACTGACATTGTGAAAAAACAATAATTTCATTATGAGGAATCTCAATCCGGCACTGGAGCTTTGTGGGGTGGGTGGTAGGGGAGGACCAGGCCAAGCAAGGAGGAGACAGGGCGAGAAATTGATGGCTATAGCTCAACATTCTGGATGGACTGCTAATATCGAATCAACGGTGGTAATCTCACAAAGCCAAGAGTATCGGCAGATCGGCATCGCCCGCCACAGCCTGCGCCACCGCCACCGCCTGTAATAGCCCCTTCACTTCAATTAAGTGAGATACCGATCAACTATTTACCTACCACAGATCTTGTGAATACTAACACTGATCACGAGCTTTGTGACCACTGTAGCTACTACGTGCGGGTTTTTTGATCTTTTCATGGGTTTTAATATGATTCTTTGAGTGTTTGGAATATCAAAGAAAATCTGAAATTATTATGAAAAATCAATATTATTTAGATATTAAAAATCTTAAATTGGTACCTAAAAACTGAAAACATCCTAAAACCTTCAGCCTTAGTTGTCACCACTACTTGTTCAAGAGATTCACGGCAGAACAGATGTTCTAGCACAGCATAGCACGACAAGACGAATGGTGCTATTAAATAAATTTCTAAAACAGTAGATAATTTTCTATATTATTAATACGCTACCGTCTGTCATAAACACTTGCTTAACGTACGAGATACAAACAGAAGTGCTGCCATCTATAATATTCAAATGGAACTAGTTTTTCCGCGGAAGCAGGTTTTTACATGCTAGTATTTAATAACTCTTTAAGTGACCTTAATACTCTTTATAGAATGTTAAAATAATAAGCAATCTACTTTAGATGCATTATTAATCACCGATTCATCACGGGCATTAAATCACCGCTTTTGTTACAGGAGATTTGCGGTAAATCATTTATTATAACTTGTACATAGTAAAACGGAAAATTCATATTTTTACAAAAGATTATAATTATAATTAGGTGTTTACTATACTTAGCAAATCTTTAAAGTCACGAATTTTTTTTTAAAGTAAGTGGGTAGATATTAGTCTTAATTTACATTAAAAGTCGAATACAGATTAATAAAAAGACAAAACCACCCTTCACCATCGACATCTTGCCTTCTATTTCTTCAGAGATATAAAATCACAGAACTACGGAGGTTCGTGGAAAAGCTTCTAGGAAAGGTGACTTAATAGCTTTAATAAATATAAATGAAATAATTAAACAGGAGTCAAGAGATCTTACGGGAAGATAAATCAGCCACAGTTCTTAATGTTGATTCTAAGCTTTTGTTGCCTTCAAAATAATTCCACATTCATTCTCGCCATTAATAACAGAGAAATTCATAGAAAATACTCAGTAAAACAAATAAATTATGAATAAGGATCTTGATAATTTATGTTCAGAATTCGCACTGAAGTAGGAAGACACTCAATCATAATTAACTAGTTATATTCACAACTTTGGTATTAAATCTTTTGGCGACATTATAACGCAAATGGCAAGGACGAAAGCTATTTCTAGGAAAACTATTCTCGTATTTAGCAAACATACTCAAAATAAGGGATAAATCGACTTTTATTAAACCGTAATGAATATTTCATATTAATATTTATAAATAAAATCGCTTTGATATTGTGGTTTTTGGCAAGAGAATTCAGAGAAATCATACGTTGTTGGATTCTATTATCGAAATTCCAAGATTTTTTCAAATGAAGTAAGAAGTACAAATATCACATTTCCAATTGCAAAAGCCTATTTGTTTCAAATTAATAAATTATGTTTAAGAACCAAAAATATGAATAAACATAGAATAGTAATAGAATTATAACAGTGAATAAATTCATATTTGACAAGTTTTCAGTTGTCCCTGAAACTAAAAGGGTGGTTTTTTTAAAATCTAAAACAGGTAGAACCAACTCTCTCCAACTATTTCATGAGCTCGGGTGTCACGAAACTTCTGTGCCAGCTTAGAAATACTTATGCATTTATTAGTGAAAAAAACCAAATGCCACATAATTTTTACATTTTTTTAAATGTTAATAAAAAAAAAATATTTAGTAACAATAAATATTGAAACTTGGGCACAACAGGGTAGTAAAACAGGTAAACTTATAAATATTACAACAATGTTGCAGATATAATAAAAGAGCCTAAGCAGACTAAGAATACAGTGAAAAGAAACCGAGATAAAAACCTCCAACGCTCGTGAAGAATAGGTACATATATTATTATTTGAAATAATTCCAGCTTGCTCGGCTCGGCGCGTCTTGCTGGCTTGCAATGAGGAGATATGGGAAGTGGAAGGAGCCGGCGCAGACTCCGCGGAGCATGACGTAAACAACAATAATTAAAAAATGTAATAATCACACGTAATTGCTTCAATTAAAATGGGAAAATGCCAGCACCAGCACTCACGTTATGGGAGAGGGACCCACCGTACTTTAACCCACAACCGACTAAGTTACGAATTAATTCCACGATGTTTCTTGAATCTTAAATATTATTTCCGAGTAAGGCCTACGCTAGGAAGCTAAACTTGAATGTAATGATTTGATTTTAAAAAAAAAATCAGTTTATCGATTTTAGATTAATCAAATATAAAAGATTCAGAAAGAGATTTTTTTAGTTGATATGTTGCAAATACATTCGTTCTTTACAACCCCTTCTACGCCCAACACTCCATTTTATGACCAAAAAGAATAATACATACTTTAAAGCTCCGTAGCTCTTAATGGTAATACATTATGGAAGAAAATTATGTTTCGTGTACCTAGAAATTTCAGACAATAAAACAAACCTTCATTTAAATTTTTGAACAAACATTTGGGTACGCACTTTATGTTGAAGTTTGCAAGCAAATCCATCAATTTAAAAAAATAAGTAAGTCTTTTAAGGGATCGATTTGTAAGCAAGACTTAAAAACAGGCACCATAAGACCTTTCTTCAAGGGTCATTTACGTGATGTATTATCATTTTTCTCCTGCCGACCGTTTAATTTATTGTCTATGGCCGTTTTTTTTTATCACATAATAGAAAAAATATAGAGAAATCGATATTTTATAATACTAACTGTTATAATATGAAAATGAAAATAATACTAACTGTTATAATATGTTATCTATATTTACAATATTTGCCTACAAATAACTATCTATTATCGTCGCACTTGATTTAATAAATCTTAAAATTTAATTGGATAATATTCTAAACGGAAGAATTTTGGCTGCCGGTCAGTGGCTGAGTTGGCATCGCGTTTGGTTCCCACCCAGGCATCGTGTATTTAATTCCTCAACTGGCTAAATCCTTCATCACGGCACAATCAACATTTTACGCTTAAGAGTGATTGACCAGCGACGGAGAAAAAAAAGTTTAAAAATGCTTGTAACTGTACAGAGAGCTTCCAATGAGTAACGCCCATCGTTCACGTAGCTATTTACAAGCGACGCTACCGCTACCTGTCATAAAATTTTGCTAGTGCAGCGCCTAGCGGCGATTTCAAACACTAATAATAGTATTGAAAATACAGACGAGCGGCGATCGCGTCGCTTGAACGTAGCTCCATGGAAGAACGGCGTTAGATCGATTATTCCGCGTATCAAATTTTTTTAATTAAAAATTTAATATAGATTTATTTCATTCAAAACTTGCTTTAATATATACCTACATTCAAGTAAGCAATAAACATGCTCAAAACGCACGATGATAAATTATTAAATATCGTGTACTTCTTGTAAGTATTTTTTGATCATAAGTATTTGTGATTTTTCAATAATGTCTAAACAAATTAAGTGTGTAAAAAAAATTTGAAATATTTTAGTTTGTAAGACCTTAAATAAATAGAAAAACTGAGGTATTTTTGTCACAAAACACGTTCTCGGATTTATTTTTTAATGATTTCAATTTAACTTAAATTCAAAAAATTAAAACTGTGTTGACTAGATTATGTATTGATTTATTTTGTTGCATGATTATATAGTTTGAAATTTGTGTTGTTTAATAGAATCTATCGTTTGAAAATTGAACAAAACTGCCAACGACCAACGGTATAACCTTAGTATCTTAAAAATTCACTTAGTTTTTCAAAATTTTAAAACTGCTACCAGAAAAATAACAATATTTCAAAATCAATTTGTGTTTCGTAAAAAAACAGTCAATACGTGTGGAATTTGATTTAGAAATGACTAATTTCCGGTATTCTCTGGTAATAAATACCCTCTTAATGCAGTGGTGGTGGGAGATTTTATCGATCACGAATCCCGAAATAGTCATAAATTTAATTATTATAGTTCAAACAAACCCACTCAGCCGCAGATCTATTCAATTCAATGGGTTTTTTTCAATACTAGAAGGGAGTTTGAGAACAGTATTGGGTACTTCAGTGACAATAATAATTGATCCTGAAAAGAACAAAATAATTAAAACTCTGGGTTTATTATTTTGTTAACGGATATATTGCCACAAAACATAAAAAAAATCTGCTGATGATTTATTAATAACATAAAATCAAAAAAAAGTTTAAACTTTATTTCACTTTATTTCTCTTTGAACTAATTGGTTTCGACTATATTGCAGTATTTATAGTGGATTCATTTGTGAATTACTAGTATTGTTTGTTAATAACTTGTTCAAATGTTAATGAGTCGTTGTAAATAGATAATAATGTTACTAATTTACAAATCAAGTATAAATCCAAAGTTTGATGTAAAAATGTACTAGTATGAAGATGGACGAGATTGTCTGAAATCAGATCAGAAAATTAAAAGTGCAATATAGTTTCTTTTTTATTGCTTTATTTATACTTTAGTGATTCGACGGAGTTCCAACAAGTATAAACAGTTGAAAAAATAGACATTCGTGTTTTATATTATTTATATTTCGGACTCACCAGATAACAGCTATGAACTTTGTTTTAGATACATGAGATACGAAGTGCGATGCAACGACAATGCAATACCTTATGCATGCATATTGCAATTAGAATAAACCATCATTAGTTCGTGTTAAACTTAGAAACTATATACATATATCCTAATACAATTAAATGTTTAACTAAGTTACAGAACGTTAAAATTACAGACGGTAATGGGGATGGACACACAATGAAATGTACTTTCTAAGTTCAAGAGATCAGGGGAAAAAACACTTAATTGAAGAACAGCAAACTTTGTTGCGTTCCTTTTACGAAACGCACTCGGTTATTTTATCAAACAGATTCGTTACGAATTGAGAGTTTTAATTTCTAATGAATAAATTAATTGAAATGGTATTGTATCAAATTACATACATAAAAATATTCCTAGATCTTCACTTCCTTTCAGAAGATATTTATCTTCAACACTTCGTATCATAAAAATACAACAAAAAACACCTTACGAACCCATTCGTCACACCTCAACTCACATCACATGCACAGACGCATTGAAGTTGTATATATGAGTATGTAACTCCCTTCATTTCAAAAACCGTTACAAAACTTTGCTTTATATCAGAGGTTCCCAATCGTCAGTCACGAAAAGTTTAAAAAAAATCTAATTATCCAAAAAATAGAATCTTTATTAATTTATGTTTTTTTTATTACAACAGGAACGAATATTTATTTGCACATATTAGACAAAATTAGAGATTTCGTGTAAAATGTTGATTTTCAAAAGTTTAAAACCAAAATTATAAGGTAAGATGTAGCTAAACACTTTAAATACTCAAATAAAAAATTGCAAGAAAAAAATCTGGTAATGATGATGCAGAAATGACTTCTAGGCAAATACAGGGTACACCAATGTAAATATCTAATAATTAAAATTTAACGAAGTAAACATACAGTTTTTTTCCCGGCAACTTACCGGGAAGTGAGGAATTAAAATGGACTCGCCCAAGTGTGTTTGAATTTGAAATATTAACAAAATTTACCCAAATTATAATCAAATCCAGGGGAGGAGTAGTGGAAACAACGTTATACAATTTTGGTAAGAGAGGGCAATCAGAAGAAAAAGAAAATATTGACTAGTGTTTACAGATATACTTTGTCATGAGATTAAATTTACTGAATAAATGATTATGTATTATGTTTATTAAATTAAAGAAAAATTATAGAACGTGCAGAGAAGCTAGTGGCAGCTTTGAAAGACTGTTTTTTTATTATGAAAATTCTTGTAATATCAATGCTTTATAATAAAAAGAATAAATAAATAAGAATTATTAACCGTGCTTTAAAGCTGGAATAAAAAGTTAAATAAAAAATGTAATAAATAAATACAGATAATTGTCCCTTCCCGGCTTACAAAACTAAATCAAATTGAAATGCATACAAGAGATGTATCTAAGATAATGCCAAAGATTTTCGCCTGTGGTGTTCATCAGAAGATAGTTTACTCCTCCGACCACGATGGTGGGTTCCTAAAGTTTGTCGCTCTAATAGGTGGGTCGTGGCACTTCAAAGTTTGAAAGCCTCTAGTATAGATGCAGAATATGCTATAGATTAACCGAACCATGAAAGAACAATGCGAGATATGCACATTGAACGTTGCGCGATCGAAGTTCATCAGACTATATTTTTTTGTCTTCAATACAATTCCACCGAGCAAATAGAAAGCCTATTATTACCAATGCAATTACCTGAATATGACTACCTCGAACATTCAGTTGCAGTCACAATGGAAAAATAATTTGTAAAGGTGATTAGCGTATGAGCTTTTTTATTTTCCACCGATATAAAGCAGTAAAACAATTATTAGAATGTAGTTTCAAATCGATCGGCCGCAATCTTTAAGCAGCAACATTTGTAGAAGTCGTTGCTTGACCATTCGAACAGAATAAATAATGCATTTATAGCCTCACTATTGATCTTACAACTTTTATTGGCGACTAATGCATTCAGTTCCAGATTAATTGAATTTTCTGCATTCACCTTTTCTTCTGTAAGTATCTTGATCAGATCTCTCACTTCTTGCAAAGTACTTACAAAGTACACAAACTAATCCACCTGCCTCAAGGATTCACCTTCCACAACAGCATTAAAAGGTATTTTCATATCGTCTCTTCCAATTACCAAGATTTTGGACCGAATTAAAACCGTCATTAAAACATTCCGCATACGTAGGTACTTCGTTCTTCCCAAGAACAATCTCTAAAGGTTTGTCTTCTAAATGAAATGCGGTGCTTCCTCCTTGTTATAACAATAATTTTTTGTTCTGTAGAGGGAACGCCAGTCGGTGAGCAGTTTTCCCCGAGACCGGCCCGAGCAAAGGGACCGTGAATTTTTATTATCTCGCTAACATTTCATAATTACTTCTTATATAACTAAGCGAGATTTATTCCACTAACCGTCACGGAGTGCGGCGGTCACCCAAGACACTGTCTTCATTATACGCTGTTATTGTGAGTTAATAATAAGATATATCTATGAGCGAGCACGCATATAATTCTCAGGAAAGAAACCAAACAGTACATGGGCTAAATAATAGAACATGGGTATAACCAGACACTGGTCTATCAATCTTTGCAGGTTCTTCCCTTGAATCGGTGTGGAGCGCTATATTATATGTTTATCTCATTAATAGACCACAGAAAGGAAAGGTTAGAAATAAACAAACCCTTCCGTTCATAGTAAACGGATGGCTTAAAACGATCCGGTGTCAAATAGGGTTCGATACTCGATACAACCAAAAACCAAAAACTGTCAGAAAATAAACAACTTTCGACTTGATGAATTTGACAAAAACAAGATAGTAATAATTGTATCACTTGTAAATAAGTTAAAATGGATAAGGCGTGGAAATGAACACAAGCATCGCACATGTTAATACTAAAAATAAACCAAAAATCAATCAGCACACAGTACACATACTAGGAGTTTGTATAAATGAATAACGGCTTTGTTTGCAATGGAATCATTGACAAAAGTGTACTTTGTCAAAGTAAATTTTTATATAATTTCTTCAATCATTGCAAAATTACTTTGTGGCATAATTTTAATCAACTGAAACAAATTACTTTATGTAAACCACTATAATCACATGTTATAATATTTACATGTTTCAAAACCGATGGTTTCTTTGTCAGGATAATAACATGAATAAAAATAACAAAAGAAACAAAAGTATAGACTTAAAAAGAACAATAGTCAAATATTAAAGAGAAAAATTATTTATTTTTGTTGTTTCAACAAACTGATTATATTTTGTTAATTTTAAAATATTCTTTTAATATATAAAATGTTATGTTATTATATTCTAATTTTATTTTTATATTTCATTTTATATAATTATTTTTTATGATATTTTTAGGTAATTAATCACCTCTCTCTTTAATATTTTGTCTATTGTTCTTTTTGTCTATACTTGTTCGTTTCTTTTGTTATTTATATTCATGTTATTATGCTGACAAAGAAACCATCGGTTTTAAAACATGTAAATATTATAACATGTGATTATAGTGGTTTCCGCAAAGTAATTTGTTGCATTTAATTTTGCATAATTCTTTAATAACCGCAAAATCACTTTTGGCGTCATTTTTATTTAATGAAGCTAAAACACTTTGCGTACTTAAAAACTTTATTGTGTAAGAGTCAAATTAATACTCTTTAAACATTTAATTATGAACAAGTTGAACTACCGCACTACAATGTTAAAGTGTAACTTAATTTTATTTTAGGGATTCCCTCTTTGAAAATAAAGACAATGAAGAACGATTCGCACACCATTGTAAAAAGTATTCATCTTTCCATGAGTTTTCATTTTCGAAGTGTAAATACTTTTACCGCTATACAAATGTGCCTACAGACTCGAATGCATGTTTCCGCCAAAGATCGGCATTAAAACGACCCTCTTCGCTCTCGTGTTATCCCATCCCGAACCCATTCTCCCCAATTCATTCTTATTTGCTCCTCGAGGATATTCTTTACTCTGTGGTCTCATTAAATTTCTTGTTTTAAGGTCTTTGAAGGGGACCGTACGCAAGGCTTCGCAAATAGTTACACAGTTAATCTAATCAAAGTACTAATTCATTGAATTTCCATAATACAAATCGAATTGTAAGTTGCAGAATTAAATATGAATCAATTAAAAGATTCAAAATAAAAGACAAACTATGACAACATATAATCATCCGTACCTCATTTGCACAACACCATTTGTCTATAGATAATTGTGTACACCCATAAAGGCTTTTACATACTTGATATAATATTATAGTGCTACGAAAACACTGGAGTAAATTTAGCACAACCTAGATATGCTGAACTCATGAGTGATGCAGCAAAAGTAGTATTATGTTTACATTAATAATTATTTCACAGAGATTTTCTATTATTTATAATCTTATTGTAACTATATATCGTCCAGTTGAACACACCTATTACAAAAACCAAGGAATAAAATTTTGAAAATCCTACCTGAAGACATTATAAAAGTTAAAGATACTATATAACAAACTCCCAAATGCAATAAAAAAACTTCAAAGTAAGTTAAAAAAGATAACAATTGTTTATGATTATCGCGGAAATATAATGTACATGTACTCTTTTTTTTTTTTTTCATTATATTATAATATTATCAGGTAAACATTTCCAAATATCATCCATAGGTAAACTTGCATAATGTATTCAATTATACAAGTTCACTCAGCTTCTCTACACAAGAATAGTAGCGCGGTATTGTTATTGAATTATGTGATGTGTGTAATTAATTTCAATAACAAATAATTAATAAATATAAAAAATTAGATTGCACTCATCAACAGTAAGGTAGCTTTCGGATATAAAGCTTGTGTAAAATAATCTTTTCCTTAGTAACGTTGTTGTTTCTAATACTCTATCGCAAATATGGGTAACCGCAACAATGTGAATATCAACAAGAAAGATAATAACAAATTTTAAATCAAATTTTATACAACGAACACTGGTTACCACTCTCTTTTACTACAGCTATTAAAACTTTACAACGTATTACGTATACTACTCATCAAATAATTAAGTTGTATAAAATGAAGAATTATTGCAATTATAAAATGAAAATCTCTATGCTAAAATATCGAAATGATATTATGGCATAGAAGCTACTGTAATGGAGACCTCAAGTCATAAACAAATATATAAAGAAATAAAATATAAAGTCGCTAATGTGCAATCATTATTACTTGAAATAAGAATAAAAAAAACAATTATTATATTTGTGTTAATAAGTATGAAAATATGTATTAAATTTTACATGTTAGTTTAGGCCTCTGGTATATCGCAGTTATTAATAAAGCTATATATGAACATATCGGCACACAGAGCGTTTATTTTAGACAATTATTAGTATAAAAGCCAAGGCAAGAGAATTCGAATAAAAAAATGTTAAATATTCAGAAAATTACAAAACTTTAGAAATAAATAAGAAAATGGTATTCTAGAAGGCATTTGCATTGCAGCTGAATAACTACTGACTCGAGGACGAATAAAGGAATGATGTAACGGGTGACACAAATCTGATGGATTATTTATTAATGGACACAGATGATTCCTATGGAACTTAAAATCATTAAATAATGTTAATATAAACGTCTATGCTTGTGAGACAATGAAATAGATTATGTGTAACGATGAAAAGAACGTGAGCATTCTCTCCCTCTAATTCCCTTTTTGGGTGTCAGGTAACAGTTACATCTCTCGGGCTATGAATTACCAGCCACACGATTTGCTAAAGGATACAAACATGTTGGAATCCCTATTGGATTTCCGTAATAAGATTGCGGTAGGAGGGGAGAGGGACAGAAGTGAAGGAGGTGCAAGGGCGGGTGGGGGAGGGAGGAGGCCAGGAGTTCACACGCCGCGGCCGGAGGCAGAAACGAGACAAAAAGGTAATTCATCACTTCTGCATAAAAAATCCGACAGGTAAAGGAAGGATAATGGACGTTGTACAGCGGATCACTCAGAATGAGGGATTTGGCCACACAGATTCGCAACCAACGGAGGTGTTCGGAGGCTTCCTACATTACGCACACCCAGGGCCGAGCGAATCATAGGAAGCGATCATTTGAAGATTATAAGTCGCAATGTTCACGTTCAAGCAGGTGTCAAATATTATCATGCAGTTATTGCAAATTTCGCCGATTAATAAAATTAACAAAACAAATATAAAATTCTTACCGTTAATACGTTCTTAATTCTCATAACAATAACTTAACGTAATGACGACATAATTACAAAAAATAAAATTTTCTTGTCAAGTCATATTTTTTAATGTGAGTTTTTCCTTCTGCCTTTTTACAGCCGACAGGTATGTTGGAACAATCTCAATGACAAATTATGAATATAAGAGGGCTCTCTCCGGGGTAGAGTAATCATGAAGAAAAAAACGTTGTACACGGAAGAGACTGCAAACAGAAATTTATGAGAAGAGTAAACTCCACGCGGGTCGGCGGAATGGCGTATTTACATAGTGCTGTAGGATGTTTTACTGGTCTTATACATAAAGATTGTTCTGTAGAAGAAAACCTTATCTGATAAATCTACACTTCTTGCTTGTAATAAAACTGGACGAAGGTCAATGTGGGATATTCGGAAGCATAACAATTTGTAGCAGTTTCACACGATGAATAAAGTTAGTGACAACAGTGGAATATCTATGTGACGTAATAACGCGCGGGCGTGATGTGACTAGACAGTAGACAGGCTGGTAGCTGGTAACTGGCATTGAAAACAAGTGTGCACCGCGCCCTGTGCAGTGCCTATCGCGGTTTGAGGTAGTTCTACTGGTACTGGAGGAATGAGGACGATGGCCGGACCGAGAACTTGAACCAGCGTGCTCGCTTGATACGAGCGTGATGGCGGGCGACTCTGTTCGTGACAGCAGTGAGCACTGAGCAGTTAGTAGTGAGCGGTTAGCGGACCGGTGCAATGCACGTTCAACTGTTGCGACCGAGAACTATTAGCATTCACGGGAAAATTGCCGATTAATTCCACTATATTCTCGTCATGCATCGGCGCACGGAGCGGCGTGGATTGTGTTATTACACGTCCCAAATTACAAAATCCCTCTCCGTTAATTTTCGGATAAAAATATTACTTTTATTCCACGGAAAATGGGAGATGCGAGGGACTGTCAATTTCGTCATAATCCTTATTCGCTTTCCGACATAATGGACTATAAGCCCCATTGTGGTTCTATTAGGGGAGGGATTACCGGACGTTATTTCGTGGTTTCGTAATTCAAAATGACCATGATATAATCGCATTTAATAATGGCTGTACGGAGGACTCGGCAGATTGTGTTCCTCTGACGAGGGCCGGCAGGACCTGAACAGGGAAACTGGACAGGGAATGTCCAAGTGGCCGAGTGGCTGAATGCTGAGAGCTTGTGGTCAGACTCCGACCGCCCATTTTTTCCACCTAATCTTTGAAAGGGTCGTACTTTCAAGTGGCTCCATTAATATTTAACCGTAATGCTTGCATGAAAGGGTTCCAAGAATTCGTTGTAAATATCTTTTAATGCTCTCGACATAAGTTGAATACTATAGTATATTCATTGCCAGTCGTTTCACGGTGTCCTTCTTACACGGCGAAAAGCCACTACGTTGGAGAAATGTTCAGCTTTTGTAATGAATCCACTTTCAAGCCGAATAAATCACTTGCTTTAGTTTGAGTATAAGTTCCAACAGACGATTAATCGATGCAGTGAGAAAGAGCGGTGACAAAATTCGTGTCCGAAGAAAGATTTAAAATACAGTAAAAGCAAGATTGCTACGGTAAATATTTTTGAAAAGTGACCGGAAAAATTCAAATTAAATAGAAAAATATTTTAACGTAGCTAGTTGATTAGACGAAGAATAAATATATGCAAAACGTTATCAAGTGCGTGCCGTGGCACCCTGTCAAAAAAATTAACATGCAGCAAAGAAAATTGTTTATGCAAATTTGACTTCATTAGATTAAAAATAGTGAGGGAAGTTTTATTAAACGTTGAAAATAACTGAGCCATTACTTACAATTTTCACATGCTTGTTTTGACGAAAGAAAGTATTCATTTGGATGGTTTGTTAGTTTAACCAGGAACTAAATATTCTAGATATATCTCTGCCAGGCAATAATATAAAATATTGTAAAGCGTGTTACCACATTTCACCGATGCATTCATTAATGGACTATTGTGAATAAGTGATTACAAACATAATATGGTTACCTTTCTTGGAGAAACGGGCAGACGGATTGTAACCCCTGACGCACTCACCTGGGGAAAAGAAGAAAAAACATTCTTTAGATATCATGGACTTCATTAGGAACAGAAATGTCACGAAACAGTTATCTCTTATTCGTGAAATAATTATTCATCATTAAAACAGGATTGAATAGATTGCATTAAAAACCAAGAAAAGTAATTTGAATGTATAAAATTTAAAAAAATAATGAAGACATACGATAATATGTATATTATTATTTTAATTTTTAAAATACATGATATGAATTTCGATTTTGTTTTCGTAAATGAATGCAAATCTTGGAAGTGGAAATTAACATACTTTTGATGGCATTCTCGCACACACGTGCAACACACGCATTTCTCTGAAGTTGGCTACTAGCTGGCTCAAGAAAATTGAAAATAGATTTATTATAGTAAATAAAACTTTATTTTCAACTCATACAACGATTAAAATTTACTTTTGGCAGAAACCACATTTTTTATGATTTCCACTTGGGTGTTAGTTTTTGGCCAACACAACGTGAGGTTCAACAATTTTTAATAAACTTTTTATTTTTATTTTATTGACGGACAAATAGTCCATTAACAATACATTTATAACACGAACAATACAAACAGAGATGACAGTGAAAGGAGAGCACATATAACTGAAGAGCAATGACAATATATAATATAAAAGTACAAATAGAAGACAACTACTAGTCAAAGCATGACGCAGAATTTAATAGGCTTTTAAATTATACATTTCGTATCGACTGCCGGAAGTGATTTAGGCTTACACCAAAAAAATTCAATGCTTTGACTTGCAATGACAAGTCTCGACATTCTGGACAAAGGAGAATGGTATCCATAATTAGTAAAATGTTGATTGAGGAACAGCAATTAGTTATTTCGGAGTCTACGGGTAGGGATATTGAACTGGATGAGTTGTAACAAAGCAGATGTGTCAGTAATACTGTTGATTATTTTGAAAATGCCAATTAGATCAACGTCCTTTCTATATAATTCTAAAGAAGAAATGTTAAAAGTTTGTTCAATTTGATCATATAAATGAGTACGCACCTCCTTCAAGTCCTAATCTCCAAGTGATTCGTAGTATAAACCTATGTTGTACGGATGTGATGTGACAAATGTGGACAGCATAGAAAGGAGACCAAATGACACTACTAGCTTATTCAAGGAGAGGGCTAACCAGCGAACAGTACAGAGTTTTAAGTGTCCTTATATGTTTAAAGTCAGAGGTAATTCAAGGTAGGATTTAATTATCTTAAAATTTTTATTATCATCTGCAAAAAGCCAGAAGCGAGAAAAACTGTGTGTGTGAGAAAAAACTTTAGTGATATTGTTAATAAAAATGTTAAAAAGAAGCAGGGCCAAATGGGCTCCTTGGGGAACGCCGGACGTTACGTCAATGTTAAAGGATTCAAAGTTATTTATTTTAACCCTTTGTTTTCTATTACTCAAGTAAGAGTGCAAGAATGATAAAAAAGGGTTTCTAATGCCTATGCATAAAGTTTGGCCATGAGGATCGCGTGATTTACTTTGCAAGGGCTTTGGAGAAGTCAATGTAGAGGACATCAACCTGAGTGTTGTCTTCTAAGGCTTTAACAATGGTATTTATAAAGGATAGTAAATTAGTTGTTGCAGATTTCGCCGATCTAATAAACTTAACGATTAATTAACGATAGGTAACGGGCAGAAACATATCAATATTTTTATTTTTTTAATTACAATTATTGAATTAGAAACACCGCCGTCTTATTAATATTCATACTAAGGCAGTTTTTATTTTATTTTAAAGCAGTTCCTCACAGCAACTGAAACTCGTACAAAATCTTTTTTTTTTTAAATACTGTTTAAATGATTAAAAAAAAAACAGAAAAAAGAGTTCACAAGTTAAACGCCGCGATAAAGCTGGAAAGAAAAATGAAATAAAAAATGTTTCACCGCCAATTTGGCTTCGGTTAAAAACGAGGTGCAGAAACGTGTAGGGTGTAGGTAACGCGCTAGTAGGGCCCATTGTTTCACAAATTTGAATGGCGAGGTTTACGATTTACCCAAACCTAAGTAAGTTAATTTCCACGACCATGTGTAGATCTTCCCACCGCCAAACGAAACTCCGCTAAACGTCGAGTTATTAAAATTTGAATTACCTAACTTCAAATATAATATCCGCGTAATCTGCCCTAGAATTTACATCTCCTAGGATGGTAGTATGGAAATGCGGTTTCCGAACCGTTTTGTTTGGCGACAAATAATTAAATATACATTTTAAAGAAGGGTTAAGATTTCAGAGCCCTATCAAGAACGTGCAGTAACTTTTCTTCCAGTTTTCGTGATCTTCCAGAACAAAAAGTTTTTGGTAGGCATTAATAAAAACTGGGCGTTTTTATTTTGTCATTTACATACAAAATTTTCGCAGATTCCTTTTACTCGGTTATCTGCTATCGTACATACATATATTAAGGAAGAAAAAACATATACTAATAATCAATCATAATCAGTCTATAACTATTTATATTATTTGTAATTGATAAACTAATGTTTAAGACAATATTTTAAGCATGGCACAAAGGGTAACAATTATTATAAGCAATAATTATCAGCCTGAAACACTCATCCACATTGAAACAATCTTCCGAGAAAAGATACATGAAACACTAGTATATATTGAATCATTAGGCGGGTAAAAGGTAACCCGCCGTAGTCGATTAAGAGCACCTGACCGGTTGGTCACCAAAAACTGCTAAAGCCATTTTAAGCAACGTTTCAATTCTGAATGATGGTCTTACACTAGGGCGATACTGAAAGTATCTTCCACTCTGGAACGTGCCGCAATTATTCTATATATTATTTTTAAATAATTAATTGTGAAATAACACAAATTAATGAAATAAAATTTATTTGCGAACGCCAGGTTCGAACCCGCCACCTTCGGATTGGAAGTCGAGCGCCCTACCCCTGGCCCACGCCGGCCGTCGATAGCTTAATGATTTTGTAAAAATTATGTTTTTTATAAAATAAGGCTTAAACGCTGTTAAGAAGTTCATTTTGGGACTGTAACTAACACATATAATATGTATTATCTTTTTTTGTTTCGGATTTTCGGTTGACTTTTGCTAATATTATCTTCATTAATTAACATATAATATGTTTTACATTTTGATAAAGGGAAAATACATTTACAGATTTAATGTTATCAGGACTGTGTATGACTTATGAGTATGTTCCTCCCGTGCATAGCATTGACTTGAGATGAACGTATACATACGAAAAAATATTAATATATCAATTATATAACAGATGTCCCATGTTAAAAAGCGTTCGTTTGTATTAAATCGGTCACAGAAGGACTTATTCCATTTTCTAAGATTTTCTATTAACAAAGAAAAGATGGAAAAAGTAGACAACGGAAGCCTCCAATTAGAACACGCGAAAGAATCTGTCTGTTTTTGTCGGATTTATCGGATTCTTTCGGACATTTAGTCCGGAGTGTTGTCGGACGGGTGTAAAGGGGGATGGGGAGGTAAAGGAGGTGGAATACCACTAACAATATCTTCCAATGGAATGTTTTATCGATTGATTTGAGTGCTTTTATGCTCAAAGGGGTATTTTTTTCTAAATTCTAAGTAAAAAATTTACAAACCAACGATTTATTTAAACCGATTGACTTGTTTAAGAGGGTATTACCAGAGAATACCGGAAATTAGTCCTTTTTAAATCAAATTCTAGACGTATTGACACTTTTTTACAAAAAAAAAAAACATAAATTGATTTTGAAGGATTGTTATTTTATCTGATTCACGCAGTTTTAAAAATTAAAAAAAACTGAGTTTATTTTTAATATACTAAGGTTATACCGTTGGTCGTCGGCAGATATGTTCAATTTTCAAATGATTCAATTCAATAAAAAAGGACGATGATGATACAAATGGTTTATCATGTATAATTTTAGTTTATTAATAATGCGCGCCAAGATTTTTTTTAATATCAATGGAAAGTTTTTTCTTCTAATCAATGATATAAAGAGAACATATAAAAAAGTTACGCACTTAAGGTAAGCTCTAGTGATTATCCAAGTAACAGGTAAAATTAATATTTTTGTAAAACTGTATTATGAAAGGATTGTTTTTACGCGCCAGAGACGGATTCTTGTGACTGCGGGACCTTTTCATTTAATCACTTCCGCCACGCCGCGGTCCGCCATTTTGCATTCATTTTCCGGTTGCGCGTTCTTCGCGAATCTTAAAAACTCCGTTTGTATTGGACGGCTCGGCGCGGGAACGCTTAAAAAATGCACGCGGACCCAATACCCGCGCGCAAAGAACTCAATAAATGCTCGCAAACAAGTCACGCCCCTGGAACACGTGGCACGCGATACTTCCCGAGCGGAACGGCGAGACATGCACTGCGAGGAACCAGGCCACTGCCACGCTGGCTGGTGTGAAACGGCGCAACGAATGCTTAGAGGACAAAAAATAAACTAACATAACCTATCACACGAATTCTCCTGAGGGTAGTAGGTAAGAAGAGAGTATGTAAAACCACACATATCCATCATGAGAATCAAACTCCTTGCTTCAGCAATATTCAAAGCCTTTTTTTAAATGTTAACACCGCGCAAGAGTCCCGACTGACACAAGACAGTCGGATAATGGCATTCCCATTTGGGGTAAGTTGCCAGGCTTACGAGAGAGCGGGGAGGGGAACAACAAGAAGAAAAGGAATGTTGGGAAGTGCAAATTCAGATCTAGTCACCGAATATCGATAATGCGATGTTTCAAATCTGGCGGTAGCCTTACAACAGGGCGATACTAAGACAATCCATTTTTATACACATAATTTTTTCGATCTTGACATGTAGGACCACTCAAGTATTAAATTTGCTTGGTATAGACTAGTTTGGTATGCACCGACAAATGACAAAAACAATCGTCGTTTTATCAATATAATATGTATTCTTCAAAACGACAAAATGCAACCACAAACCATTGAAGAGTTCCATACCAGAAGGGATATATAGATTGAACTTGCAGGTGCCATTGCAGTTAATTGCAATTATTTAAAGCTAATATTGTTCAACGGCCTATTCACTTGACCTTTGCGTGGTCTTTAATTAACAGAATTATACAGAAGTTTCAAGCTAGCAAAAACCTCGTTTCACCTGTCATTGATGATATACAGCTCAATTAGAAAACTTGGTTCTGGAACGAAGGGCTTTCGCGTGATTATCATTTGCAAAAATAACCTTTAATGAACGACTTGTATGTAAGTTCAATACTAATGAATAACCTTTGCCAACAGATATTATGCAATGCTGTTGTCATTCTTAACTTTTACTATCACCTACTTATTGTGTGATGTGAACTCCATTTAAGAGGAATATAAACACCAGAAATATTGACTTCTTACCCCTTTAGAACTCCGCGTGTTTTTGGCACTATCTGCACGAGGAAAGTAGCGCCAAAATTTTTTTTTTTTTTTTTAAGAATAATTTTACAAAAATGAAAAAAAAGTTAGTCAATGGATCGATTCAAAAATAATCTTAGCTATAAAGGGGTATTTTTTTAAAGTTGTTTATTATACAACATAATATTTATCTAATGAAAAAACCAAGTATTTAGCACTTACTTATATTTTTTGTAACGTAATTAATAATTGTATCTTAATTCCAATAAATAGAAAAGATGGGAAAAGCTTCAATGTATCCATAGGATATTTTTTCATATTCACAATAATGTAAACCGATTCGTATTCAGATACATCTAAATAGTGATTTGGCGTATAACTCTTCAACTTAAGACATGCGAATAAGATATTATTGAAAGATTTGTGTGATATTTATTTGAAAGAAAGTGATATTTATTAATTTAATATCAACCGGACAAAATGTATAAATACCTCATTCGATACTTTGTATCAGAAAGCTTATTATAAGTATTCTACGTAAAGAAATTCTTAACATGCTAAAGAAAAGTTAACAGGATGATTCGAAATAACATATAAATACACATTTTTAAAACCATAGGGACTATAAATATCTCCTTTAAACAGAATCTGAAGGTTGGTGATGATTCTGTAATAATCTTTTGTTTCAGTTTCGTTCTGCTCGATTTCTGGCGGCAAGCTGTAAATCCTAGTCCACCCCACCCACAGTGGGGAACAATGGGGAGGTGGGGTAATACGACACCCCCAGCGTTGCGGGTGAAGGGGTACAGACCCACCCTATCCATTCTGGCTTTCGGGGTTAAACACCACCTCAAATCCGATTTCATTAAATCCTATTTCCCGCCAAACTCGTCCAGCGAAATTCACGAAGATATAGAGAGAGACGGAGAGCACCGCGGGGAGACCTTTAAAACAATTTTAAATTATAGCGTCCATATATTAATATCTTGGGCCAGATTCGTAACCGAGGTAATTTAATGTGTCAGATATTTAAAATGTAAAAATAGAGATGGGCACACTCGAGAATAAAGTAAAAGGTACAATTGGGTCGATATTTTAATCATAAATTACTCTTTTACAACCGATGATGAGAATATTATTTAAATGAAACAAATAACTTTGTATCAACCACTATTATATAATCACAATCATATATTAACTTGAATGCTGTTACTAACTCTATCTTTTATTATATTTGTACATCATATGTTTCCTTTAACTTTATGGTTTATTTTACTTATACTTATAATGGTAGATTCAGACTGGGTCGACGTACGTGCCCTTCGCTACGCCTAACAATATCTGGACTGCTTAGCAACCATAGATTTTCAATGAAAATTTATGTTTTAGAATCACATTGGCCACACGCATCGCGACGTGCGATGTCTGTGGCCATTTTCATAGAAAATGTATGGGTTGCTAAGCATTGTTTGAGTAGCGATGCGTACGTACGTCGTCCAGTCTGAACCTACCATAAACCCTGTACTTATTTTTATATTCTGTTCTTCCTCATTTTTGTTATTTGTAATCATTGTTACTCCGTAGTGAAAGACAATTCTTAGACTGTGCATGCTGTGAACATAAGTGGATTATTAACGCCTAAGCTCTCAACAGTGCTTATTCTTTAATTTTTCATATAAGTATTCTGTAAATGTTCCAAAACAATAAATAAACAATTACCTACATGTTTCGAAACCGATGGTTTCTTCGTCAGGGTAGTAATAACATTGATTATATAATAGTGGTTGATACAAAGTTATTTATTTCATTTAATTAAAAATGACGCCACAAAGTGATTTTGCGAAGTTTGAAGAAAGAATATTATTCATCAGTAGGATCTACCTACCCTGAATCTGAAATGATATTCTTCAGAGGGGTTGACCTACTAGTGCGGTGGGTGTAAGACAAAGGGGTTGGTGAAGGGAGGTTTTAAACAATGTGAAACCTGTAAATATTATTGTAGGTATCCGAAATTAATCTCCGCCTACAAATGGTCGGGCAATGAGATATGCCAGCGATTATCTTCCGCTGATCTCGATTATCCGTGCTATTCAGGTAAATGCCGTCTCGATTCCTTTATTCGGGGTAAAGTATCGATAAATTTGATTTATTGTGGTGTTGCGATGTTTTCGTTTAGGATTAGAAACAGAAAATTATCCGGGTCGTAGGACCAACAAAATAAAAACAAAGTGTGGAGATTACATAAGATTGCAAGTTTTTCAGACTTCAAGAGTACACATCTAGTATCGTAGAGCTATCCATCTGAAAATAGACGTATATGACAGGTATATACAATCTCTTTGAACCAAGTATGTACAGTAACCTCGCAATTTTAGAGTAACAATGTTTGCAATTTCTGAAAACCGTTCTTAACCCTTTCAGACCTTGGGTTTATTATTATAATATATATTATTTAAAAAAATTCCCCTCCATCTAGAGCAAATAAAATTGGAGGTTTAGTTTTTTAATTGCATGTATAACTTAAATGAAACAAATTACTTTTGTGTATACCACTATAATCAATGTTATGATATCTACATGTTTCAAAACCGATGGAAAGCCGACCAAAAACGAAAATACAAAAGAAACAGTATAGATAATAAGAACAATATATATTACAAAAATATTACAGAGAGGGGTAATATTTTTGTAGAAATATTACCTCTCTCTGTAATATTTTTATATATTGTTATTTTTGTCTATACTTGTTTTTTTCTTTTGTTATTTTTATTCATGTTATTATCCTGACGAAGAAACCATCGGTTTTGAAACATGTAGATATTACAACAGTTATTGTAGTGGTTTACACAAAAGTAATTTGTTTCATTTAAATAAAATGAGTTTGCAAAGATGGAAGAAAAAAGCTTGTATAACTAACAGGCGATGCACGCTTTTTATTGAATTTTAGCTGCTAGCTCAGGAGGTGGCTATTTTTATATTTTAAGGGATGGTTTTTGAATTTAATCTAGATCGACGTCTTTCTCCCGATTTTTTAGTGATCTAAGTTTTTCAAGGTATTTTTATCGATGTTTCACGTTTACGTATTTTTAAAAAATTGAATAAAATGTTATATTTTTGGTATAGGGAGTAAGACTTGTCATTTTACGTGAAATACGCCCTCTGAGATCAAATTTTCTTTCAATTCAATGTAGCAATAACTTTTAAGCATTTTGAAAAAGTGGTATAATGTTTTTTGATGCTTGATGAGAGTTGGTAGAATTATTTGAATTTTTTTTTTTTTTTTTTTTCAAATTGTTCTTCTTTCGTATGGTTAAAAGTTATTATACTTTGAATTGAAAGAAAATTTGATCTCAGAGGGCGTATTTCATGTAAAATGACAAATCTTACTCCCTATACCAAAAATATATCACTTTTAAAAACGCCATAAACACTTATAATATCATAAATTAGCCAAGTAATGTGAAAACTGGTTCCTGGGTTGCAGCTCTAATTTAGATTATATATCTTCCAACCTAGTGCAATGAAATAGCACATTTATCGAATTAGTTCTCGTAGACTCGCAAGGTTCAAAGCGATCGAAAATTGATACCCAATAATTGTGATATTACGATCGTAAAGCTCCTTTAAGTGCAGCTCAGATGGCATTATCCATGAATACACGAGCAGTGTGAAGCTAGCAGCTAGTACGAGTATGTAAATCCTCGCGTCCTGTCTCACATCCACGTACGAGTAGGTATCCATGTGGGCCACGTGACCCGCTGCAGCATTATTGTTCACTTCCTGGCTGTAAATTCGCGGGGCGGATGCTGATTGGTGTGACTGGAGAGTGGAGACTGGGCCCGACTGCGGACTGACTGGATAGCGGAGGGTCCGCTGCAGTGTTGCCATATTCCAAAAATTAAAAACCCTGATTCAGGGGAAAAAAATATCAATAAAAAAACCTGTTTTAAAGAGATACATAAAAACCGTGTTTTACGTAATATTTTTACATATTTCCACCGAGCCGTACCCTCTGATTTGAAAATATCTGTAGTCGGTGAATTATTTTCCCATTTAATAGTCTGGTAGGTTGACATGTTGTTCTGGTATTGTTTTGTATTAATTATACTTATATAATACACTTGCATAGCACGGGTTTACTAGATGATCATTTTTATGGAAAAGTGTGTGAAGGGATTTAGTTTTTTTCCTATGGGGAAAACTAAACCCGAACCTAAAACTCTGGTGCATTAGAAATTAAAAAAAAAACTTCAGTACATTTTAAAATGGGTAGCTTAATTTAAATATTATTTGACAAAGATTTAGAGAAAGAGACATTGTGAACCTGTGTTGAAGTTCAAGAACTCAGGATGCCTGAATTCGAGATTCGCCGCACACTGCTCATGCTAAAAAAAATACTTATTTTGGAGACCAGTAAAAAAACCACGGAGGTGTAAATGACCCATAATAAAAAAAACTTGGTAAAATCATGCATCTGGCGACACTGGTCCGCCGTATAACTGCGTGGTAGATGAAGACCGCACATCTCGGATGGCCAACTGAATAAAAACAATTGACAAATGCGTTCAAAATAGACACCGGAGGCGAGGACTATATAGGGTCTGGTGTGCATTCAACTAAGTACGTGACGGTGTACGGTAGATATATCTATTACTTTGTCATGTGCTGTATCTACTATAATATAATATATGATTTTATATTATTTACTTGGTTCGCTTTTGGGAGCAGCTAATATAAGTTCCATAAAAATCGCTGTCTCCATTACTGACGTGGTGAAAATATGATCTAAACTGTGTTGCCAAAGAAAGAGAAAACACTTAAATCTAAAAAAATACGAGTGTGCTTTGGACCACACGACTGAAGTAAAATACTTCTTTAGCTCAATCTGTATGTATGTCCATATATATATGTTTATATGTATAAAATATATGCATGTATATACATACATTAATTTTCTACAAATGTGTATTTAAATTTATTATCATTCGCCTCGCCCGATCAAGCCGTGCGCATCAACGTCCGCTCCCCGCTGCGTTTGGCGCGTCACTGGTATATCAACATACTGACAAATATTTCATGCACTGGCTATGAGAGGAAGAGAGAAAGAAAATGTGCGCGCGCACTGCTCTCTCTTGCTTCTACAGTGAGCCCGTTCGCCTTGCAACGTACTTCAATTTCCGTTACACATTCGCCAACTAACCCCCCCAAGTCAAGCGTGCGTAAAGAAGTATTTACTTCAAAAATCCAAATAAGATACACTTACAAAACTAAAGTTTTAGACCGCAATTAGAAATTGTGTTATTTTTTGTTATTACTTTTACGTCGATAGATAAAAAGGCTACAAGAACGTTTATAATACATTTATCTAAAAAAACATGTGGATTTTTTTTTTCATTATCATTAATTTTAGTTAGAAAACTTTTTTGTATTTGTATTCCAAATTTTAATATTAAAATTTGAAAGCGTATTTCATCACCATTCAAAAACAAATTTTAGTTTTCGGATATGTTCAGATATATTCCATTTATTTGGATTTTATTGCAAAGCAGAAATATTCTGACCTTCAGACAGAATATGTTCGAGGCCTGAGGGATTAAGGGCTTCTTTACCTTCGAGTATATATAGGACTCGCTTTTGACATTTTTTACAACAAATTAATCTCTTTTCACAGCCGGCGAAGTATGTATCTAATGAAGTAAATGCCAATATAACTTCACGCAACGATAACTTCACGTTCTAACTAGGTAGTTAGTTACCTACATAAAAAGAAGCATGTAAAGTAACTCTGCTATGCTTAATGATATTTTCTAGCTTTGTAAAAAGCTCATTAGGTTATATTTAATGACGGGTTTAAACCTGATCTATGCAATGAGTCTCTACGGTCAATTTGTTAAAATGAAAGTTAGAGTCCATTCAACTTTGCGTTTCTATGCCATAGAAAAGACTTCTCGCGGATCTTTTTCATAGATTTTATGAAATAGATATAGAATATATCACTTGAGATCCAGTTTGGAATGATGCTAAAAAATATCCGATTTACAATAACATTAAAGAGCATGAAATGATTTCTTCGGCATTGAACGTTTTTCTTCATAAAATATTGTTTGCTATTATGTATTTGGAAATTATGAGAACATATACATTTGAAATATACACAGATTATCTGTCTCGGTCTGGTAAATATTACAATATCAAGTAATCAATTCGTTAACCACCTAGTAGTGACGGAAAATTCAATAATTTGTTGTTGAGATGATTGATTTAATAGATTATGTAGGATTAAAAATGTTTCTGATGATGACAAAACAATTTTTGTATGTTATTCTAATTTGGAACATAGATAAATTCAACACGTAAAAACATACTAAATAACATCAACAGAACCGCATATAATAAGTATAGCAGGATGTTTCAATTACCTAAGATATTTCAGTATGCAGTTAGGGTCGCTTCCGAGCAATTCGATCTTAAAATAACAACATCGTTATTTAGATACCAAGAACGAGGCATTCACATATAAATTACGTTAATGTTATCAATGAGTACATCTTGATTTAATCCAATTTTATATGGTAAACGTCTCTTTGAATAAGATATTCCTTAGTAGTAAAAGGTTTGCCATGGAATGGCAGGTACGCTTTCATGTTATGTTGTACCTTCAAAGAAAATGTATCAATTGGTACTTATTCAATTAGAATTAAATAAAGGAAGGCTTTTAACTAAATTACTTCACACAGTTTATCCACTGGGGTAGGGATAAATAACGTTATGTTAGAAACATCTGTAATATAACAATAATTATGGTTGAATGATTCAGTTGTTGAAACGCTCTTCCTATAAACTATTTGTTAAAACCTTCTGCTTGATGTTGAATATTAGTATTTAATTTAATTTTTAATTTTTATTTTATTTCATTAATAATGTTTTGTTATATTACCCACAATAGGCAGTTGCCTTTGGTGGGTTCCAATTACTTACATTTTGATACTAAACACTTCATCAAAATTCTATGAGAAATTGATCATGTTCGGATCCTCTTTTTGGTACTGAAACCATTAGATTATCGGCTAATTAATGTTTTTTTCTTCCCTAAATAACAATTGTTAGGTCAGTGTGACACTAATAATAACAGTTTTGTTAATATCACAAAGGCGTAACGGGGATTGTGCCATTGTGCGTCTAACTTAATAGGTTTATTTCTAGAAATGCCGACCAGTATGTTTTAAACAACTGTATGTACGAATTAGAGCTTCATGTCACTAATAAATATGAATATGACATTACCAAAACCAAGCTTAACTCCAAACACCATTTTCTGTAGAAGGGGCTCCTGTAATCCCAAGCCCCCGATTTGTTTTATAATTTATACATTTCTAATATTTTTTTTAAGTGTAAAAAATACTTCTTAAAATTTTGCAAATTCACTTTGTGGCACCATTTTATTAATGACAAATTAAAACAATTTGTTTTTACCACGATAATCAATTGATTATCGTGGTAAAAACAAAGTGTTTTAATTTGTCATTAGGAAACAAATACGTTGTAAAATTATTGGGAAAAATATAAATTTCTCGCACTCTTTATACTAAACAAATTCATATCGATTTCTCACACATTTATTTTATTTAACCGGACTCTGTGGTCGAGTGTTACGATTTTCAGCTTCGAAACCGGACGTCCGGAAATTTGATTTGATTTATTTGTGTTATTTCACAATTTATTCATTTAGCATAATATATTTGGTGCACATTCCAGAGTGGTAGATATTGGTCTCACTGGATCCTGACGGTTCGGCTCCGAAACCATCTAAACACATATTATGTACTCGTACTTTATGGAATCATTTAGTATCATTACGCTTACATTAGCTACGCAATATTTCAGAATCTCGATATTATAATTTCTTCTTAATTAGTATTTGTACTGACGTGGTATAAGCGTACACGCCAAAGGGTTTTGAGGCAGAACTATCATATATTAACGTGTCTTCATATACTAAAAATTCTTCAAACATATAAAAATGCACCTTCGAGGGCAATGATCTTAGGAGGGGAAAGCTTTATAGATCTTCATTAAGAGAATGGCCAAGTAAAACACGTGATATATTTCTTAAATATTGTAAAGCAGGTCAGATTTAAGAAGCTTATTTATTGAATATAGATAGGAATATCGATAGGCCGGCTCAAGAAGGGAGGCTACACGTATTAATGAAAAGCTAATCAAGAGGGAAGGTCTAATTTTCCCTGGGCCTAGTAGGGATTCCAGGTAGATTATACGGTTTGTTTGGGAGGAGCCGAGCAGCGAGATCCCAAGGGAAGGATCCCTCCTTACCAGAAAATATCACATTTTAGGCGATTAAGCGTAACTTTGAAATGGATTTATAACCAAAAAAATGAGTTTTCCAAGTTGAAAAATATTCAAGCAAGTCTTTACTTACGGATCAAATTGAATAATTGCAAAATAATTTATTAGTGGAACCAATTTGAACGCTAACAATGCAGTGAAATGAAATCCTAGGGTGGAGGACATTACACGATATTTCAGTTTGATTTGATCTTGTATGAATCCATTAGCATTATCGTTTAAATGAAACTTTGAAATAGGTTATGTAAGAAGCGGAGTATCCGTCTATGAAAGAGTGTGTGACGTTTACTCTCCTCCGATTATCCCTACGGGAAAATGGGAGGTAGGTTTCTTTGTTAAGTTAAGTTGACACACTTCAGAAAATGGATCTTTACTGTAAAATGAAGTCGGAATCTACGTAGGTGAAGAAGGCATTAAAAAAAATTCGGCGCGCTGTTATGGTGTACTGGACCTATGGTCGAATTTTCTCTATCAAGCATAGAAAATTGATTTTTCCGAGGGGTGTATTGTAATCAATATTATGATAATAATATTTTTATTTGTTTAAGATTGATTCTATTAACCAATGGGTCACTGCTCCGCTATACATTCAGGATTTCTCCCGGAATACAGCAGGTTTTTAGCAGAGAATGTCCAGTGGTAAGGCTTTGGAATCCCATTCCGAAGGTCGTGGGTTCGAACCCGGCGTGCGCGAATATTTTTTTTTTAATTACTATATTTTGCGGCACGTTCGAGAGAGGAAGATACTCTCAGTATCGCCCTGGTGTAGGACCACCATTCAGAATTGAAACGTTGCTTGAAATGGCTTTACCCGTGTTTAGTGACTAGATCTGAATAGTCAGGTACTTTCCCACCTTCATCTTCCCCATTTCCTGCCCTTTCCCATTTACCTTCAGCCTCACAACATACCCCAATTGGGGATGCCATAGTCGCACTGGCTGCAGGCGGGAGCAGTTGGTACTCTTGTGAGGTATTCTTATATGTCTTCGGTTGTTTAGACTGAATACCTCGGGAAATACTAATATATCGTCTAACAAACTAAAATTTGGTGCTTACCTACCGCCAATGTTTCAAACCGTTTTACGTGAAATATTTTAATGGTAAGGTATGTTTTTAATTAAATTAATCTTAAATATAAATATCTTACATCCTGCTGTGCATTCGTTTGATAAAATGGTATTATAGTTACGAATACATCGGAAATAACTACAATGTGAACCTCGTGCAAGCCCCCAATAAAGGTGGTGATGTTCCTTATATACTTAAACGGAGATATTTAAATTTTACTCGAACACTTATAGAACATCCGCATTAAAAACAAGTAATTGGAACACACATGATTTTATTGCAAATATTTACGAGAATTTTAAGCGCACTGTGGATACTTAAATAAGTGATTTATTGCAATAGTGTGTTTTAATATCCCAAAGATATCAAATGGGCATTAAACCATACGCGGTACAATTTTTTAACCGAGGCTCTGCGACGCACCGTAGCGGCCAGGCCAGGCCCGAGCGGAGTGAAGTGTATGGTTTATGGGGCGAATCGCCGCAAGAACGACTGGTGTAAATCAGGGTAGTGGGTAGGTCGCGGGTAGGGGGAGATTAAGAAAGGAAGGGTGTAACTAAAAGCCTCCCTCGCTGAGAAACTTTCGCGCGATCAACAGGAAAATTAAGACAATTATGCACATTTATTTCTTGGGTTTAAATTATTGCTCGAGATAAATCGTGGAAATAGTAGTTGGAATATGAAAATATTTCCAAATTTCTTCTCTGGTCCAATGGAAACTGAGACAATCTCAAGGTTTAAAAAAAGCATGGGGTCGAATTTGCTTTAAGAATATAAAAAAAATTGGCTCCTAATAAGACCAACTCCGACGACTCTTGGTTTGCTTTATCAGCCATTAAATATATTATAGATTTTTTTAATAAAATATCTATTCTTATCATTCAATTTAATTTTAATTTGCATTATGATTTTAATATGTATGTATATTTTTTTGTTTCTACATAATATATTATCACAAGTATTTTAAATTACAATATGTATAATCCGTGCACCACAACCATTATTCGGGCAAAAAAACTAGTATGGTAAAACTCTAATATTAAAAAAAAAGATATGTCTTTCTAAGGGGTCACCAACTTCTCGTCGTGTATTCTTCTTACACCCTTCTATTATCTTACTCATTCTGCAGATTTCTCACATACATGGATTTACCACACACACGTCTCGGGGATCTTATCCCTACAGCATTCATAAAATGGGACACATTTACATTCTTTGGCCAAGTTTTGAAGTAGATACGTAGAAAACGATGATGTTTATTTATGATACGCCTGCTGCTGGACAAAGCAGTGATAGCTGGTATAGCTGATATAGCTGGCTTACATTATGATAGTTTGAAGAAACTGAATTGAGACAGAAGGACAATGGTAGAAGGCTTTCTACGAATCAGCCAGGAATAGGGTTGTAGTACAGATGATGTTAAGAGGGTATAACCAGACAATATCAATATTTGTCATTTTTAAATCAAATGCTATACGTATTGACTCTTTTTTACAAAAAAACATAAATTATTTTTGAAAGATTGTTATTTCATCTGGTAACCTCACTTTTTAAATTTTGAAAAACTAAGTTTATTTTTAATATACTAAGGTTATACCGTTGTTCGTTG
The DNA here is from genome assembly GCA_951813805.1 of Limnephilus auricula. Lineage (NCBI taxonomy): Eukaryota > Metazoa > Arthropoda > Insecta > Trichoptera > Limnephilidae > Limnephilus > Limnephilus auricula. Next base: position 15,891,746 of record OX638388.1, on the reverse strand, counting down.
GCAGATTTGTTCAATTTTCAAACGAAATATTGTATTATACAACACAAATTTCAAATCATATAATCATACAGCAAAATTAATCATTTTTTTTTTTTTTTTAAACTTTTTTTTTTTTTAAAGAAAGACAAACGTTCCCGGGTTACGAATAACCCAACAACATTTGAAAATCTCCTACTACCACCACACTAAGCGGAAGATGTTGCTTGTGTTGTGATGGAGGACTTAGCCACATTATCTAGTTAAAAAATAAATCCGAGAACGTGTTTAGTGACGAAAAAACCCCAGTTTTTCTATTTATTTAAGGTCCTACAAACTAATTTTTTTTTTTTTTTTACTTACTTATTTTTTTTTAGACATTATTGAAAAAGCATAAATATTTCTAATAAAAAATACTTAGAAGAAGTACACGATTTTTAAGAATTTATCATCATGCGTTTACATTTTTATTGCTAGTTTATAGCAAGTTTTTAATGAAATAAATCGATATTAAATTTTTAGTTTAAAAAAATTGATACGGGGAATAATCGATCTTTCTCATCGGAACCTCCCTGTACAGTTGCGAGCATTTTGTAACTTTAATTCTCAGCCGCTGGTCAATGGGTCTTAATATAGTTGCACGTGACATATTATATCACAAAACGTTAACTAGGACACGTACAAGATGAGATTCAACAAGGGCCTGCAGGAGAAGATCTCTTGGAAGACTAGGAAAAAATTAATACATCAAATTCATAAAAACTTGTATATATTACAAATTACTGCGACTGATGTACGACGCTCGGGGTTGTTTAATCCGCTGGCTCATAGCAGCGTCAAGCAGGCCCCCCAAAGGCCGCCCTCGAGAGAGGCAATTAGCGAGCTGCGACACGCGGTAGCGAGCTCCGCTCCACTCGTATTATAGGTGCGTTTGTTGGCGTCGTCAAAGGAACGTTGGATAGCTGACGAAGGTTACAAGTTTGACATTTTTTACAAGAATTACGACAATGTTTCTAGTGATTAAATGTAGGATAATAGCATATTATCTGTGACTTCATTATATAGGAATAAAAAACGATGAAATCATTAATACATTATAAACTTTTTATTAGAAAAAACTACAGTGAGAAGATTATACAAATATTAGAACTGATTTAACTAACCATCACGAAGTTCTAGATTCTAGAGGGTCATGCAGAGAAAAGAGACAGCGACATCACTCTGTTTTGGAATGCTTTCCTTGATCCATTCACATTCACGCAACTTTGTCAGTTATTCTGACTCTTAACATGGCCCGACTCAGGAATTTGAATAATAAAAAAAAACTAGTGTGCTTTAGACCACACGACTGAGCTAAATACTTATTTAGCTCCATCTATATGTATGTCCATATATATGTTTATATGTATAAAATATATACATGTATATACATATATTAAATTTTCTACAAATATTTATTTAAATTTATTATCATTTGCCTTGCCCGATCAAGCCGTGCGCATCGATGTCCGCTCCCCTCCGTGTTTGGCGCGTCACTGGTATTTCAAAATAGTGACTGAAATATTTCATGCACTGGCTATGGGAGGAAAGAAAGAAAATGTGCGCGCGCACTGCTCTCTCTTTTCAACGCATTTCAATTTCCGTTACACATTCACCCCCCAAATACCCCCCAAATCAAGCGTGCGTAAAGAAGTATTTACTACAAATAAAGTTCAGTAAGTAATCAAAATCAAATGACAGTTATTGCTTTCAAGTAACTTCCGATAAAACGACAAAACCAGCATCAAAGATTTTAAGATTTGTGTTTGGACATAATCGCCAAGATAATCAACGATTGCAAAAAAAACAAGATTGAAACAATCTGTAGGATTCTTAAAACTTTTTTTTGCATCGGAATCTTAATTGCTATATCACAAACATAAAATTTTTGAAAGTTATGCAAAAATATTTTTTTTAACCACAACATAAAAAAATGTTCATACTCGTAACGACTTTAAAAAACTAATTGAATTGATGTAAAAAAAAGCGACTTATTGAAAAAAACTCTTTACGTTGAGAGGTCGTGTGAAATAAATGAAACAAATTACTTTGTGTAAACCACTACATAATCACAACGTCGCGACGCGTCGTTGCATATAGAATATGAACCATGTGATACTGAGTACATTCTGAGAAAATCGATAAAAACTGTTTAAAAAAAATAACGAAATGGAAAATGACAATTCTATTTATGGACAAAGTAGGAAAAATATATTTCGAACATTATAAGAATATATTTATGGCAAACATGAATTATTATATGCCAAATAATTGAATTTTAACGCGATTTTTTCATATGCTTCTCATTATATGCACAGTTTTTCTCACATGGTTAATATTCTACATACCGTTTTCGTCATAATTTTAAATATCATAATAATTTCAAAATATTTTATTTAACTCCATTCAAATTTTACAGCTAGGCATCACAAAATGATGCTAATATTATGTACATACCAAGTCAATTGAATTGTGTAGTGGTGTGCAGAGGATATGACTTTTATTTTTATTTTTTATTATGTACTATTTTGATTGTCCTCACATGGTTTATTTTCTACCACCTTAAATATTTGATATTTTTGCATGGCTCAAATTGTAGAAGATTGAGAAAAACATAAGAAAAATAACTATATATTTAACTCATTTCGTCAAAATCTTCACATTGTTCGTGTTAAATATACAACGACGATGTTATAATAGCTGTATGTTTCAAAACCGATAATTTCTTCGTCAGCATAATAAACATGAAAAAAAAAATTCGAAGAAGAAATGAATAAAACACCGGCAGTCGGTTGATAGATAAAAGAAAATATTATATCATTGGGTTCTTGTTGAAGATAGTTCAAACTTTGGCGCAAAAGGAAGCCACGGTAGTCAGCACCTAATAACAATTATTGTTTGATAAGTGTTATCATTTCATTTAATACGGATCAGCCAGATAAGGCTTTATTATTTCTAATTCAGGAGATAATATGGCAGTGCAAATACGGCTGGAATATTTGAGTAAAGTGTTTGAGGATTAATTGTTTTCGAAAGATGATTTAAATGGCATAATAAAAATAAACAGTAGTACGCTCGTTTCTTCAGCACATTTTTTGTGAAATCGCTTCAAGGAAAATAACTGATAACAGTAATTATTAGAATTATTACTCTAAGATTCGCAGATAATTCTGCATCAGACTATTATATACATACTTGTGTGGGACGCCATAAAACTTAACTACACGTCATGGATGTTAGGTTTAGAAACATATAAGCTAGGCATTGAAAACACCGCAATTTAACCCATCAGATCTCGGACATATTCTGCCAGATGAACAGAAATTTCGGCTTTGCAATAAAATCCAGATAAATGGAATATTTCTGAATGTATCTGAAAACTAAATACTGTTTTTGAAAGTTTGTTTCTGAAATATTAATATTTTTAATACAAACATAAAAAGGTTTATAAATGGCTCTTTCTATCTAAAATTACTGATTACGAAAAAAAGAAAAACACACAATTTTTTTTTAAGAAAAATGTTTATATAAACACTATTATCACCTCACGTTTTTGTCTGATTTTTACATTTTTCACAAATTGCTATTTTGATATTTAAACTTTGGTTTCATAGAGGTGCACATTTATATTTTTTTATGGATAAATTATAGATTTAAATATAAAGTGTGGAGTTTTTTTATTTCTAACATCGTTTAGATCAAATTTCTCCCTTACTTTCAGTAAGGGAGATTTATACGAGACCAATATGGTCTCCTGTGATTAAACGGGTTTTAACGAATAATAACGCAAAAATAATCAAAATCAATGAGATAAAAGAGGTCGGAGGAAAAACGCGGAATTGCAAAATGTGGAACCGAAGAGCAATTCTAGCAGTGACTGGTAACAATGATGATCACGAGATGCGTCAGCTGTAAATGAAGCTTGTTAAAATCCATCAAAACTTCACACTTTGACAGTAGAGCTCAGCAGCGCAAGAACTGCCATTATTTATTTATTTAATATCAACGGAATAAATATACTATAAATAATAATGTCACAGAATATTATAATACTGTTCTAAATTCCTGTAATATTGAAAAAACTATTTCTGAAAAAAATAAGAAAATGTACAGATTTAGGAAATGAGATTAAAAGATATATATCTATCAATAATAAAAGGTATATATCTATCAATATTTTATATCATAGTTTAGTTTTAATATTCTCCTGACGAAGGAAGGGTTGTTCCGAAACCGGTAGAGTGTAATTAAAATTAAAGTGGTCTAAAACAAATTTATATATTTTATTGTAAATTATGGCGAGCAACAAAGTTAATGCTTATTACTTATTACGAACATGAGATTAAAAGAATTTGGCATTCTCAGACTATACAAATATTACCATTTGTTATTTCGGCTACTGGCATTATACCTAGTTCTCTCATTCAAAATTTAGGCGTATTAGATTTGTCAAAGAAGTTATACATAAAAATCAGTCATTTCAAATACATGTAGGTTTACGAAAGATTTTTTTAAATATTTATATTGAGGGATCAGTAGGATTTATCGGTCCAGTTAGGAGTTCTACCGAGCCGAACCCTCTGATATGAAAATATCTGGAGTCGGTGAATTATTTTCCCATTTGGTCTCTGGTGGGTTGACGTGTTGTTTTTGTATTGTTTTGTATTTATTATACTTAAATAGTACAATTTCATAGCATGGATGGAATAGATTATCAATTGTGGAAAAGTGTGTGGAAGGGTTCAGTTTTTCCTGTGGGAAAGATTTTACAAGGACATAACGTCGTAAAAAAAAAATAACCAACCCTGTTACCAAAAAAGTTTAAAAAATAAAACCACAATAGGGTCCCAACTGTCCGGGGTTAGTGGGATAATGTAATACTGTGATGCTGTGAGCTGTGAGGGGAAGGCGATGGGAAGAGGAATTCTGTAAGTACCTGGCGAGATTTGGTCATCAAACATGGCTAGAACCATTCAAACCACATCTCATTTCTGAAAAGTGGTCCTTCACCAAAGCGACACTGATTGTTTACCAAAATGGTTTTAAGTAAAGCTATATATAATGATTTGAGATTTTCACGACCAAATTTTTTATTTTTTTTCTTTATTCGTAACATATTTTTATACAGTATTTTTTTACATGCTTTTCGACTACCACACTAGACACATGTCCGTATTATGGTAGTCGAAATTTAAATATATAATTATATAAATGTAATACATGTGAATTTATTTTATTTTTTGTGATTTATTTTTAGGTTATTACGTCGTGTTGCACTTCCTCTTTATTTAGCTAATGTTTTGGACAGCGTTACAGTGTCTTGATGATGGACACTTGACACTATAAATCTGTCCGAAACGTTGGTTAAAATAGGAGAAAACGCAGAATGAGGTACCGTACAGAGGACATCAGTGAGCTTTCAGGTTAAGAATAATGAGGTTATGTTCTTCGACGGCCGTTCGGGTGAATGGCGCTGAAATAAAACCAGCGGGCGGGTATTTAGCAATTATGGCCGCTGTAATTAGTGCACGTGTGGTGTTGCTTGTGTAGCGGTGATTGAAGTGCGTGCAATATCCCGGCCCCGGTCCGCACAACGGGCTGGTAGCGAGAGAGCCCTCGACCGGCGGAGCCATGGCGGGAATACAAACACTCCAGCCGGTGATGGTTTGGTGGGAAACTGCATTACCGACATATCTGCTGTGCTCCCCCTGCCAACCAACCAGCCAGCCAGCCATCCGACCCGCTAACTGCGTTATCTGTACATACACTAAGCTGGATCCCTCAAACTAGTGGTCGTGGCATTAAGCTTTTCAAGAAAATCGCGAAATATAATGTAGAATTTAAAAAATTAGACATACACTAAAATGAATAACAAAACAAACTTGCCCGATGTGTATTTTTACAGAATTTACAATGACTGTACCTTTTGACCTTTTCGCCTATTGTGACGATTTCTGAATCAACGTCAGGTCAGCATTAAAGTGTGGCGTGTACTACACACGGATTGTCTATGATTTTCACAGAGGAACATGGTTATTTTTTCTTTGTAAAATCAAACTTCTGTCTATGAGAGTTGTACACAGTTGTACATCTATGCTTTCTACTGTCATCAGAAGATCGCGATCGGCGCGATCTTTCAAAATGCCAATGAAGGCAGTTTATTTCATGAACCTAAAGTATTTTTAGGCTGGTTGATTATTTATACGTTTATTATTAAAGTTCCCCCCTTCAATCAGCATGGATTTATTTGCGAGGATACTAATTTAAAGTAGTATTCGTTTTGCCTGAGTCATGAAATTCATCGCTGAAAACAAACTGTCCTGAACCAGACTATTTTAGATTGATAATCAAATAATAACGTCAAGATTTCATATCGTTCGATGAATGTAATAAATAGTTCATATTTATAAAATTAGGTGATATACGTAAATTTCAGTGATGTGGAAGCATTAAATTATTATGTTATGTCAGATTTGACACGTGACTGCTAGCGCCTCGGCGTGCATTTAAAAAATTAACTATTCTGACACACAGCAAGGCTTGAACGGCAGATTTAGCCCGCTCACATAATGTCATACATAGAGACGATACGAACGACTGATATTCCAGGACGCACAGAAGCATGGATAATGCATATTTAGTTAGCTTAACGTAAGTTTTAATAATAATTAGTCATATTTTATATTCGTGACATGAATATTCAGACTGCGAAAATTCAAATAATGTAAAATATGATAATATACTAAGCCGTATAAAGTAACTACTATATGACAATATCGTAAGCTACTATCATAAGACTTTAACATTACAGATAAGTGTCAGTCGACTGCCAGTAGCGCTTACTTCCAAACTTCTAAGGGTCATTTTACTCGTATGTTATGCCACCTTTATATATTATATGATTATAATATGGGTTAGTAATTAACTAATTATTTGGCACGTATTGACTTTGTTAACATTCGTTTTAAACTTTTCCTCCACTCAGAAGGCCCTGAAACCTTTGTCACGGATCTCTGTGTGCAAGATCTCGTTAGAAAAGGAAGGAGAGGAGTTTTGGGGAGGAAAATGATTTGAGGGGCAGCTAAGAATCGTGGGGTCAGTGTGTTCAGGAGTGAGGAGTATATATCCATCCCTCCCACTACGGTGCAATGCGATGTTCCGAGAGAGTCCTGATAGAGAGGTCAAAAGTCAGCCAGTCTCTCATCCCCATGAACCCGCACCCCTGCTAAGTCACCGAACCACTTGGGTGACCTATGACAAAGCTTTTGGTTATCCAATAAATGGTTCCTCAGACGGCGGATCAAATAACTCCATTTAAATGGATTTTAACGACATCTAAACTCATAGAATTTCGGATGAGGCGAAGAAATGCATTTGTCTGTGTGTCGCAAACGCTAAGTCGGTAATAAAGACTAATTTTACTTTCAAATGTACTTTTTATTTTCAAAGATATATCGGTTTAAAACAAATTTCATTTTCTCGAACGGGTACCTTGTTTTTGCCCGATCAAAGTGTGTTGTTCCCAGTTATTGAAAATGAATGTTTTCACATTATAATAATTATTACCAACCTTTACAATAACTTCATAATATTCTGTTACAGCTTTGAACATTGGTAGTCCGTACCATAAAACGTTGAAGAAGCACTGCACTAAACCACTCAGCTCTAGCGGTAATGAAAACATTCACTTACCACTGGGATGATACACGCTGAAGAGTACAAGCATAATCCTACTTAGGCACATAACAACTCATTAGGAATAAGTCACGTCTACCCGTTCACCCTTCATGCTTACTCGATGTATCCATTGGCTTTATACAAGTAAAAATCTTTTATTGAAAAGGCCTTAAAGGAAGCAGAAATAAAAGTCAAAGATCTGCTCAAGTGGTCCAATAAGAGCAGAGGTAGACGAAAACAAACGAAGTCTGCAAGAAAAACAGCGGAAAACATTTCCCGGCGAACAGAGTGAATTTCCGATACACTCGTAAAACAATCACTTTATTGATTGCGTTAGACTGGCCTCTCATGGTTCCGTATTAGACAATAATGGGGTACTTAACTGGAGGCCCTAGGCCCTAACCAAACATAGCCTGAGTGGCCATTCAAGAGTCGGCTGAGAAAGGTTTCTGTACAGCGAGGGATGTCCCCGATCTGTGAAATAAAGTGGAAAACGAAAGAACTCCACCGTCATGTGTAAAACTTGAGTCTTCGGATATCCCATCCATTTCGTTTTAAATATACGGTGGGTAAGCACAATAAAAAAGGTTTCTAATTATATCGATTCTTACATTACAAAATCAGAGCATGTCAAAACCGAAGACGTCTGGTAGCTAGGAACCGTTTTTAAAGGTAAGCATCACAAAATGGAAATAAGTGGTTTTTTTCCAACATTTACCCATTTATCTAGTAATAAGCAATTTTTAGTTTAATACTGTTTAGCTTAATATAATTAATAGTTATAACTCTACATGTTCATGTATTAAAGTTTTTAGCAGTGGTGGTTAGTGGGATTTCGTTTATTTGGAGATTAAAAAAGGGAGAAAACAATCGATATGTGAAAAAATCATGTGTTGGTTTTTTTCATATTACGTATTATATTTTACCCTAGAGCTAAAACAATTTCATCAAATCACTGCACCAGAGATTAGTGACCTAGCACCAATATACTCCATAAAGTAACACCTATAAAGTAAAACCTTCATATTATTTTAATAACACAATACGTTAATCTCAGAAAATAAAATGGTTGATTCTGGCGATGTATCTATTATTTGTACATATTTGGTGTAATAGCACATAATATCATAGTCGCTGCGCACCCAGGCAGTTGGTGGATTCCCAAGATTGCAGTTCTATTACTCTGGTGCCACTATTATGTTGCGTATGAACCAACGAAAAATAGAACACAAGGTTCCATGCGTGCAATATTCATTCGATCTACATCGTTGAAATATTTCCAGGAAAATAAGTGCGTCTTTACGACGTGCATTTTAAGAAGATTTTTTTTCTGAAAAATCCAAAATAAATTAAATACTTGTTCATCATAAAATTTACAAAAATGCAGTATTTTGTAAGCTCTCGTTCAATGTTATTTTATAATAAAAAATCATAATTATAGGTCTGCAAAAAAGGAGAGAGGTATGACTTTTTCAAAAAATAAAAAAACTTTTTTTTCGCACTCCTGAACAAATAACAATATGTCCTTTACAGCCGTCGTTTATGACTGTCAACAGCGTCAGCGATTATTCCATCAGTACAAGGGCGAAGATAACAATCTGCATTTGCCAAAGAGATAGATGTACAATTATCATATTTTGTCTTCGCTTTCATATACCATCCTTTACTCTGAAGTGAATACGTTCGTAGGCTCGCAGTATTAAAATTTAAACTACAGATTTAATTTTCAAAATGGTTACAATTTAGAAGAAAATAAGAGAATTTGCAGAGAGCATTGATGAGTAGGTTGGTTCCGTTAAAACGTTGTTTTAATGAGAAGTAATATCTCGGGCACACCACTTCAATACGTTAGTTGGTAGCGGGAAAGAGCAGAAAAAAGCAGAAATACGCATTTACCAAATGCCCTCCGATTTGTCGCCAGCCCCTCGGCAACCCCTTCCGCCCTTCCTGCCCCGCTCCACCTCCGCCCTACGTTTCTCTTGTAACATTTTAATTTGGCAAAGTGTTCTCGTAAGTACAAAATTGCTAACTTTATTGCTCCTAGTGATGGCACTCTAGAAGCTCTCGGAGCATGCCGTGATGATGATGATGTACAGAAACTGAAATTTCCATGAAATATATATTATCCGCTTTTTAATGCCGGATATAAATTGTTTGACGATACTCGTATTTTAATGGGCGCATTCGGCGGGCCTGGAATTTATTGAACAAATAAAAATCGTCGTATTATGTGGTAGAATCAAAACCTAATTCACTTAGGTGGTTGTGAAACACCTGTTTAGCTAAAACATCAGCGGCGGAAATTTATTATCACCGTGAATGCGTAACATAAAGAGGAGCTACCTTCTAAATTCCACCGACAGAAAGACTATAAAACCAGCATCCAACTTACTCTTATCTACTTCTTGAAAGTTATCAACGTTGTGTGAATTTTATGAAGAAGATAAATCCAAAGAAACTCGACTCTTTTTTTGAGGAAAAAGAACTTGCGTTTTCTCTTCTTTCTAATTGAGAAAAATATACGAAGTTAGGAGGGAGTCCCCGTAATGGGGACATGATTCATACATTTCTCGGGTTGTCTCCGGCCTAACTTTGCGAGGAAGTCGCGATTAAAAAACGAGGCACAACATACGGAGAAGGTGTACCTACGTTTATATACAGTAAATCAACAAAATAATACGACATCATTTTTCTTGACGTAGCGTCAGTTTGTGTTAATTATTTTCCTTCAATGAGAAATGATATTTTGTAGTTATGCTACCTGACGCAAAATTAAGTTTTAATAAACTTAGCAATTGTAGAAATTAATGCAATGACTGCCACACTGAGAGACCTTGTATTTTGTCGGCACAAGAGCATGACAAAACAAAGGAGGGATGAAAATGCAGTTATATATTTTTCACATTTAAGTTCGAGTACCTACCCTATTTTGTATCTGGTGGGTCCATTTATACATAGCCGTATTAGAATGAAGTCAAAGAGTACCTACTCAATTTTCGAGTACTCTATTAACGCCTACTAAATAATGCCTATATCTCTTCATTAAGTTATACGTTCAAGGTGATATTATTTAGGCTCATGTTTTAAATAAGTTATTATTACCGGTATTAGGCGGATCGTTTTATTTATAAGGGTAAGTTGCGAGCTCTATCGAATATACGGTAACAAAGTACCGCGTGAAAGTTTATCTAATTAACAATGAACGACGTGCGTTATCCGAGCCTTTGATAAACAACACTATCTCACGCATGGGAGTTGTTTCTTTCTGTTCGGCGACGTCCTGGGGCAAGGGTGGGCAAAACGCCCTATCACCCCAGCCACTAATAAGGGTAGGTTCCGCGTCCTGTGGGTACTTAAGGATGGAAGGAACGGCGCACAGCTTAAATCCTTCAAAACACAGACTGCTGCAAAGCTCTCTAAGCGGTTAGTTCGGTATTTACGAGCGGGGAAAATGTGAGAACATTCGACTGACTTCAGCGGGGTCCGCCATAAAATATTTCAAACAATAATTCCATGTAGAAAATTAGTCCCGAACAATAAGCTTTGGCTAGCCCTTTGTAACGGCCAGCTCATATTGTAACTCTTGATATTTCTGTCATTAAAGATCGACTAACCTCACTGTCCCCCGGAGCAGTGAACGGATAAAATGTAGCATTTAACAAGGCCACAATTACGAGGAGAACAAGCAAAAACCGAAAATAATTTTAATATTATTTAGCTAATAAGTTTCAGGTAAGTCCGATAAATTGAGCTAAATTATAAAGGATGTTTATGATTTATCTTGACTTCAAAAAATCATGTTTTACTTAAAAACTGTGAGCTTTATGCAAGCTTATCGAAGGTTTCTTATAGAATTAGTTATTTCAGTGATATGGGGATGCAAGAGCTTACAAAACTGTAATTAACGGTTGGTTGAAATTATGCATCATTGGCATCACCCGAAGTCAGGACATGAACAAATGCATAAGGAAGCAGATAAAGGGTTTTAAATATGTAGGTAGTTGAAATCTAGATCGCCAAGAAAAACAAGATAGATAGATAACAGATACACCTTGCCAGCGAGAAAAAAGCTTTGGGAGAGTTTCATCTTTGGCAGTGGTTGATGTTATAAGATGAAGAAAGGTACTAGTAACAGGTACTGACATATTCAAATATCAGGCATATACGAAATCATTATGATGATTTCATTATAACCCTTGAATGATAATCATGACGATGATTACAAAAAGTGCACTTCTTCTTCTTCTCGTGCCCTGTCCGTTCAACGGACGTTGGCTATCATGTTGACTATGTGGACTTTGTTTACTGCGGCCCGGAATAGCTCTACAGTAGACTGGCCAAACCACTGTCTCAGGTTTTTCAGTTACGATGTCTCCTTCTTCCAGGACCCCGTCTTCTGGTAATCTCTCCCTGCATTATGAGATACAAGATGCAAAAAAGTGCACGCAACTCGCGAAATCATCCAGCATAAGATTAAGTACAACGAACTTGTATGCTGCCAATGTACCAATTAGTAACTGGAGCGTCAAATCTGCAAGAGATTGTCAGTATGTTGTTGTGTTGCGTTGTTGGGTAAGCGAGGAGGATACTAAATGGATGCATTATGCGATGCGGGACGGGCCACTCCCAACGGGCCGGATCGTGCAATGTGCATCCGAGCCACTGAACACTGCACGCCTCGTGCTGCAACTGCACGCCGCATCGGTGAGCGGCGAGCTTCTGCCGTGGTAAGTGATTATTGCACGTGTGAATAGCAACTAATGGCACACGTGGTCGTGGGGGATCCGCCGGGAGGTACTTAATAATACACCCTGGGACACGGCATTACGTGGCTTATATTAGATCTTGCGGGACTGCAGACTTAGGCCTGAGGGTAGATTCGATATACCTATTCATCATTATTCAGTAGGTATTCATCCAGGTATTGATTCAATGTGCAGAAGGGAAATCAAAACATTTGGACACCAAGGTACAAAACTAGAAAATAAGTTATAAAACCAGAATTAAATAATACACAATAAATACGATCTTGGAATACACGTATGTCAGATTAAATTAATGATATTCGCATTATGTCACGGACTGTGAAAGGCTTCGGATTTGTGACTTGAACAGTCGATAATGAAGAATAATTAAAATATAACATTAAATGCGCACGATGTTAAAAGAAACAAAAAAAACACAAAGAAACAAGAAGCTACCGGCCAGCTCTGAATGAGGGTTACAACTTTATTAAGCGTGGAAGCAACATAATCAATATTAAATCACCGTACACATAAGTACTTGTTTTTGAATTATTATTTCTTTTATGTATTCATTAATATTATTGTTTAATTTTAAAAAAAAAAGGTTTATTTATAAACAAGTTACATATTACACGGCGGAATTTGTTTATAAATAAACTGTTTTTATTCATTTAATAATAATATTATTGAATATGTAAAACACGGTTCCATGACCACTCAGAATCATGCAATTTCAACATCCCTTTGCAAAGTAATTAAAAGATATGAAAAAAAAAACAAAAAAAGCTTATAACCAAATCTTACCTACAGTAACATATTTAATCAATTTTTTTATACATAAGAAGGTGGTGAAGTTGCATGATTTTGAGTTGTTCGGTAACCAAAAAACACATAAGTACTCGTTGATTGAACGAGGCAAATATAGCCCAATTCTAAAAAAACAGCTTTATATTACAACTACTTACATATTACTAAACACAAAATCATCTTCGATGGATGAGAAATCAGTGGTACGCCACCAGAAGATTAGCAGATCCACGCCAAATTATTCTGTCTCAGTGTTCCCCAAGAAAGGTGCACAGTTTACATAGAGCATAGAACAGAGAGCAGAGAGAACAAGGGGCATTACGGTCTCGCGTGAATACATTACCCTGTTCAGAATGCACCACGGAAATACATGCGCCATTATAGTTCAGGCACTTGCGCCAATCATAATGCCCGTTCACACAGGCCGAAGACCAACCAACCTGGTGCAACAACGTGCAGTGTGCAACGTGCATTACAATGTGCGAATGTTATAAGACATTCCTTCTACACACACCGGAGGCTATTGGTAATGATGAAGACAAAATGATGATGTAATGAAATAAATGCGTTTATATCGACTGTAAAAATGAACTTATTTAGTCGATGTTAAGCTAGTTACTCAAGGTTACATTAAAAACCTTAGAAAAATAGTGCAATCGCACTCCCGCAACCAGACTAAATAATTTTGAAAAAAAGTGTGGTTTTCATTACCTAATTACCTGCTACATTTGGAAGAATATCTCCAAAATAATGCCCAATAAAATAACACAATTCCAACTTGCATACATTAATATAATGAATAAACTTAATGTTTTTTTTGGGTGTTGAAAACTGTCACATTACGGAGTGATTTAGAGCTAAGAACACTAGATATGATTATAATTCACACTTTAAAAATTAAAATAATACGTAAGTATGTAATGAATTTGAATCATGTTAATATTATTCAAAAGATATCATTTTTATTATAAAATGCAAAAGATTAAAATCCATAATGTCAGTTTGGTGTACGTATATTATTTAAACACTTTATTTCTCGCACTTTATTGTATCTTACATTGAACATCAGCGTTCTATTATGTAATAAAACTTCATCTCCATTCAACTGTAACATAGGAGACTTTTTTGGCTTGACTTCATTTAACAATGTATTTATTTATCTTTATATTTTATGTATAAGCTGTTTGTCTCTTACCAATAAATAAATAAAGTAGTTGTTTTTACCCATGGATAGAAGAAAATCTGGATAATCAAATGAAAATATTCAACAACTAAAATGGTGCGGTTGCATAACTGATATTAGTGAATAATCATAATTTTCTTTACAACACAACTCTATTCCAAACATAAACATCCCGACTAAACAAACCACGAATTCCATAAACCCTTTAAAACTAAAATAAATTTCTACAAATGTTTTAACAAAAATATTACGAATGCTCCAAACAAGATGCGCGCCATTTATCGAGAAACAAATTTAGGTAGTTTTGATTTGACACAATAAAATATTTTATAATATAATATTGATTAAAAAAGTGGTGCGCACAAAGTGATTTGTTTTTTTTATATTTTAATTAAAATGACGCCAAAAGGTTAATTTTCAAATATTAGGAGGTTTCTAGTATGTATGTTATAATAAAGACATTGGCCCCCAAAAAAAAAATATTGTTATGAATTATTTCATAACAAACCTGCATATGGAATACTTAAAACAAGATTAAAAAATCTCGTGTAAAATTGAAATGCAATGTAAATGAAGAATAATCCTTTTGCGTTTTCACAGTCAATGTGCATCTGGGAGAACATCTTTTGAATACACAAGTTTTAAAAAAGGAAAATTCAATAGAAGCTTAATCACTATTGAATCCTTTCTCTTCCAAGCGTTCATTCCACCATTATAAGCTACTGAAATTCAATTATTAGGTACATTTAAACCCATAAATTGCCGAGACAAGCCGTAATGTCGTATAAAATGGTCGTAAACACAGATTTATATTTTGCTTCTCAATATGAGGTGAATACAGAAACGCTTTTTATTGATGGCAGATATTTTATTTAGTTTTATTACGCAATTTACCGCCAGAGAGGATGGATCAGGAGATTATGGTATTTTACAGGTAAACGGCGGGTGCCGGGCACTTCACCTATCTACTCCTATTATAGAGTATCAATTATTTTCACGCGGCTTTCTTAAACTTAAGACCCATTCACCAGCGGCTGAGAATTAAAATTCCAAAATTCTTGCAACTGTACAGGGAGGTTCTGATGAGAAAGAACGATTATTTTCCGTATCAAATTTTTTAAACAAAATATTTAATATCGATTTATTTCATTCAAAACTTGCTTTAATATATGCCTACATTCAAATAACCAATAAAAATGCTCAAAACGCATGATAATAAATTATTAAAAATCGTGTATTTCTTGTAAGATTTTTTTAAACTAAAATTAAAATTCTGAAAAGTGTCTTTCCTAGATTGTGTATTGATTTATTTTTGATTATATGATTTGAAATTTGTGAATATTTCGTTTGAAAATTGAACAAATCTGCCAACGACTAACTATATAACCTTAGTTTATTAAAAATAAAAATAAACATAGTTATTCAAAATTTCGTTTGAAAATTGAACAAATCTGCCAACGACTAACTATATAACCTTAGTTTATTAAAAATAAAAATAAACATAGTTATTCAAAATTTAATTTTTAATCATAGTTATTAAATTGCGTCCACCAGATACAATAACAATCTTTCAAAATCAATTTATATTTTTTTGTAAAAAAGAGTCAATACGTCTAGAAGTGACATAAACTCTAACGGGCCAGCACAAAGTGTAGAGCGTGTGTCGGTCTTTTCAGTTTCGCTAGCTCTCGGATCTCGGCAATTGCGATGCCACATACGCAAAAGGCGGCACCTACACCTACCAACATCAGCATAAAATCACTCCAATATAGTCTTATTAAATATTCACATCACGTGTGAATGTTGTTGCCTTCCTAACACTGCCCAGTTCCGGAGGCCCAGGGTTGCTGACCTTCCGGGAGGGTCAGCCTGGCACTTGATCCGAAGGCTCCGTCCCATCACATCAGAGTTTATCGGACCGGTTGGCATTTTCCACGAAGTGTTCGAGATCGCCTAATGCCGCAGTTGAAAAGCTTCCCGTTTGAGGATGGGCAGAGGTACCTGTCACCTACCCAACCCTCGTTTGCGTCGATTACAAAGTTTTCTCTGCCTATTTGTTATGAAATATGGAAGAACTTATATTTCATTGTATTATTATGATTTATTATTTCAAAGAATTATTCAGGTTCGAAAATGTAAATGATACTTTATAATACTCGTTTTGTTTGCCGTGAGATTTTGTCCATGATATTCTTTATCCTTTTGATTGGTTTCTATTAAATAAGTTGAATGAGTTTATAAATGCTGGCCCAATTATTAATGTAGTTCTTTAATGGGTTTGAATTCAGCGATGCGATGTCTTGCGACTTATGAATATCCTCGTCAGGAGTTAATCTCCCATTGATAGTAGATTACGTCATGGAGTCATGTCCCGAGCGGTCGAGGTAGCTACCAGGGACGAGAAGATGTGAGAGTAAGAGGTACAGTGTGGTCGATGTACAGCTCAGTGCAAGTCCTGGCTCGGGGGAGTGGACTTACTCGGCGCTGGAATGCGGTCAGTCATGTTTCTTGCCTCCCCCCCTGCTTTGGCCCTCACCCTCCCTCTCTCCTGTCCCACTGGTCCACAGGGGTGAGTGTGCGTGAACAACAACTACCTAACTTGCTTAGATAACAGGCGTTCGTATTATTCTCTGATTTTGATTCTATCAATGAAGCACAAACAAATAATAAAATCATTTTCATAAGGACTAGGAAACCTGAATTCTAAAGCCGATAGAAAGAAATAATAACATTGCCTTTCATATGAGAGTATTTGAATAGTGGGAAGTGTAGATATCGCTTTTACGTGTGTTATGAAAAAAAAATCGATATAAGTAAATAATAGAACCTCGGAACAGACTTTGTCTGGTGAGAAGGGTACATAAACTATGTACATGAATGAAATTAAAATAAACGCCCGGGTTACCAGCACAGAAAAAACACCTAAATATCTCATTAATCAGCAAAAAAAGATATACCTACGCCTGTTCCAATACTAAAAACACCAGAGCAACGAAAGGATTTGTCATTACTCTATTCAAATGTTCTATCTGATTTTTTTAGGTCATCGCCACTATTTTAAGCTCGCAACATTATTTCAAACAAGTGCCATATGAAAAAACTAATATGATTTTAAAAATTAGACAAGCGGTTTTGATACTTTTGGTTGTTGAAACTTGGGCAAATCGGTTAGAAACTAGAACTCAATAAGATATTCGGCGGAGAAATATTTAAAGATATGCAAAATTTTCCCGAGAAAACATGTGCGTTTTCAAAGAGGAAACATTAATGAAAATAATGGACTTATCTATAAATAAATCGCTCGACAAATAGGCACCACAAGTTTTAGGATATGACGTGAAGGAGTTGAGATCTCAAAGTTATTCCTCGGGGGTTCGAACGATTCATCGCCCAACTTCACGCAGGCAACAGTAATCGAATCACTCATTGATAACTTGCCAACAGCAACTAATTATATTGTGGATCTGGAGCTTTAAGCGCAGAATCTATTTGGTAAACGATCTCAGACAATATTGTGCCCGAACGCTGGTTAACTTGGTATCGCGAATCAAAGATCTGGGAACTCGGAGCGCAGATTTCAGAAACAGATGACATCTCTCAACAGACAACAGACGGATATAAACAGTCAATTATTAATAACTTGACTCGATGATTGGTACAAGTATAAATAATAAACCATCGTGTCTAAAATATAATAATCAAAACGTTAATTGAATATATTTAAGTTCTCCAAAAAAGCGCGGTAGAAATAAAATAACGTATTATGAAAATTTTGCTAGTATTAAAATAAAAGGTACACAAATTTGCTTTGGTGTGACCGGGAATACCATTATTTGATTGTTAATCATGAAACCAATACAAAGCACACATTACTGTGCGTTTCATTATGCTCGTTTTTAGGTCAGGATACAAACATGAACACTGTTTTAATGGAAATTAGGACAAAGAAACAAAGTGAAACTAAAGGGACATTGTGATGGTGGTGAACATATGGGGAAATCACATGGGGAAAGTTATATTAACGTACACATTATGTGGGGAATAATATAGGTATGCCTTGTTATTTTAATGATTTGTAGATATGCCTTCACATACTCACGTAATAGCTCAGTACTGCACGTTTATATAATAGTTAATAGAATAATTATTACTGAATATCTTTTAGTGAAAGTGTAAAATCTCTTATAATAGCTTAGTTTTTTTAAAGATAAGTTTACTGAAATTATTCAGTTAATTTTTGTAGGATCGAACATGTGATATTTCACAAAAAAAAACGAAGCTATCTTTTAAACTATCCTACAAAGCCCCGGCCTACAACGAAAATTGGAGACCAGTTTTATCTTCAAAATTTCCCAAAGAAAAGCTCAAAACATAAAACCGAGTTTAGATAATGTAACGAGAACCGTCAATAATATTTTTTTAAATTTTAATTTTATAAACCCTCTTTTGAACCTTTTCCCACTTAACCGGTCTTTCCCTGCTAATGACTTTGAAATTCCTAATTGTAATTAACTTTCCCCACCCTTACCCCTTCCCCTTCCTTCTAGCCTTTCCTCCCATATGTAATCTATATTTAATTTTTAAGTTTAGTAAACATTTGTTCCTGATGAGGTGAACATCGTTCACGAAACATGTAGATTGTGTATAAATAAAAAGTGATGAAAACAAAGTTATTTTGTCTTTTAATTAAAATTAAATTTTAACTTAATAATGGGTAAAACCAAATTATAATATTTTAATTAATGAAGACAATATTAGCGAAACTCGGTTAATAAGAAGATACAATAATAATTACATGTTTATTGCACACGTAAATCTCTGCCAAACCACATGATTTATTATCAAATTCGATGCAAAAATAAAAACCAAAATTGATTATATTTTATGAAACTTACAGCAATGCTAGTAATTTGACTGATACAGTAGTCCCGGAGCTTATCACAGTCAATTGAAAAGTCGGTATCTATCGATTTTCTGTAACGTTTTTTCCACTAACCCTTCAATCGGTGGCCGTGCCGGAACAATGACACGGTGCGATATGCGCTCGCTCAGATAACAGGCCTCACCGAGGATTCAGGATTGAGTGAATTAGTTCATTGGTGAAGCTACTCGTGTATGCTGTTCAAACAAAACACGCTGAACTGTGCGATAACCCTATATTACAGAATAAACTGGCTGATTGAATACCAATGATTGATTTAATTTGGAAAGAATTGACTAGTAGCCATTTATTAATATATTTGTTATGATGAATAAAGTAATACGTGATTTTGCATAGTTTCGAAGTAGGTGTTTTAGAAAATCCTGATTAAAAAATATGGATTACACAATTTAATTTAGTTTCATAAAAGTAGTAGCATTCATTATTACGGCCCCGAGAAGGTTAGTTATAATCGAAACTAGACGACTATTTTTTGAAAAATTGTAGTTATAATAAAGTGGTTTAATATAAAGTAATTTTTCATCTACATTAAATTTCCCTTGTCATTTCACACAGAAAAAACTGTGCAAATGTTTTGGCGTTAAATATCATTGTTCGAAAGCTTTTTCTGTTTCTGACCAAAGGATTTTTTGTTTTATTGTTAAGATTACCGTTTCTGTTTTATTCCATAGGTGACTCACGTGTGCGAGAAAAAATGCAAAGGCGTAGAGATGCATTAAACACTGTTGAATATATATTTATCAAACGCTTTATTTGTTCGAGAGCTTTTACTGTTTCTGACAAAAGGATTAATTTTATTGTATGTGTAGTTAATAACGTCATCCCTGTTTCAATTAAAGAAGTAGGTAACTTACGTTTCAAAGGACAAATTTAAAAACATATAGACGCATTAAACAAGTTTGGATATATATTAATAAACAATAAATATGCGTGAAGAAAACTTGAAAAATCTTCGATTAGCAGAAAAACGGACTCAAGGTGAACATTACCGTAACAAAAGATATTAAAGCCGAGAAAACAATCTTCATAGAAATCTTATCTAAAGAGAAGAGATTGAAAGAGTTCAAGAGTGTGTTTATCTTCGCCGCACGGTTTAACTTGTAATGGAAAATACGCTTGAACTAGAACGAAAGCGAGGGTTTATCTGAGATGCATTCAACAAGCTGGGTCAATTTTTTTAAGAGCAAAATCTTCAACAGATAAAAAAAAAACAAACCATTTGAAGTTTTTGCTCGCTTATAGTTTTTATGGCACAGTTTAATTAATAGGATAACGAAATAAGAAATGTGTCAGTTAAAATAAAGCGCAATATTATTATATCGTTAAAAAGATGGCCTAATTGAGAAAAAAATGTTATCTTCCTTTTTTGTTACAAGTAGAGAAAATGAAATCCTCAATGGGATCTCCCGTGATGAGGATTTCATTTACTTATCTTATTTTATTTTTTGAATAATATGAACTTACTCAAACAATTGTAAATAATACATTATTTAATGTTTTTTTGAGCAGTTGTGTGGTTTCTGTTTAGTCTGAATCAATTTGGTGTCAGGTTTTATAATTTTTCTGATCCCACTAAAATAATAATAATAATTGAATAATTTGTAGAGCGCCATTTTTGCGAGAAATCACCTCAAGGGCGCTGTATATATTTTGTATCTATCCAGAGTTTTAAATATTTTACTGTTTCTGTGTTTTTTTAAATGAGAGTGGGATAGTGTTGTAGAGTTTAGTACCATAAAAGTATATGAAGCTGTTTTTATTTTCAAATGTTGCATCGCTGTTGCTTGTCAGATATTATGTTTTTGATATTGTTATTTCTGTGTTTAATATTTATGAATGTAAATGAATATGGTTTTAGAATTTTTTTATTGACATAATGTTGATTGTTGAAGATTTCGTCAGTACTAGTTATTACGGGAACTTTTTATTTACAGAATAATTTTTATGATATGGGTTACAGAATAATTTTATTTACAGATTTTTGGATCCGAATGATTGATTAAAGACAAATTTTAATTGCACTTACTTATCCGATAATAATATTTTCTAACAGTGATTGGTAGAGAGTTATGTAGATCTTGAAAAAATCTTTTTTCTGAGGAAATTACTGATATTTTGTGTACATTGTTCTACACTATGACAATAGATAATCAAAAAGAAAGTTCGATTAGACCAAAGACACTCTAGTTTCTCTAATCTCATTAAATCATACAATCTGAATCAAGACTACTGCTGAGAGGGAGAACCAAATGGGACGATAATTATTACATTGTTTACCTATTATTTTTGAAAAAAAATTTTACTATGAGTTTGAAAAAAAAAATTAATAATGAAAGCCGAGAATTTAAATACACGGGAGTATTATTAAGAGGTAATTATCCAGCAATCCATTATTCTGATGTTTTTACAACCATGAAGCTAAACGGTATTAGTTTTAAATTTATTGCGAAATGTTGTCAGAATGAGCAGCGCGAACAGACGACTTCACACGGCCGCGTCTCGGCGGCTAATGAATCGGGAGAATTTATGTCTCGAACTGCCATAAAAATGATCAAACGGGAAATGGTAAATAAATGAAAATTATATACTTCTTAAAATTCATTTTTGATCAAAATAATTTATAATTTTTCAATAATGTCTAAACAAAATAAGTGTGTAAAAAAAATCTAAAATATTTTAGTTTGTAAGACCTTAAATAAATAGAAAACTTAGATATTTTTGTCAAAAAACACGTTCTCGGATTTATTTTTTAATGATTTTAATTTGTCTAAAACTTAAATTTTGAAATCGTGTTGACTAGATTATATGTTGATTTATTTTGTTGTATGATTTGAAATTTGTGTTGTTTAATAGAATCTATCGTTTGAAAATTGAACAAATCTGCCAACGACCAACGGTATATATAACCTTAGTATTATATATATGTATATATTTTTTAATGTTTCTTTATTCTTTGAATAGTAAATATAACATTTGTGGAATTTATGGCCGCCATACTAGGCACATGCCCGTGTTATGGTGGCCGATTTTTTAAACAGTGGATATAAAATATAAAAGAACATAAAATAATGTAAAAGAAAGTAAGAAGAACTATATAATAATACAAAATGAAACAAATACACTTAGTTTTTCAAAATTTTAAAACTGCGTGTACCAGATAAAATAACAATCTTTCAAAATCAATTTATGTTTTTATGTAAAAAACAGTCAACACGTCTAGAATTTGATTTAAAAATAACTAATTTCCGGAGTTCTCTGGTAAAACACTCTTAACATAAAATTAAACGTGAGATTATTTTTTGCAATAATAATATAACATATTATTAAAATCGAGATAGCTAAAATCTATACCCATTGAATGTCGCCGAGTATACACTCCAATCTTGAGTTTATTATTAAGTAACCAATTAGGAAACGAATCACGAACTGAATTCGAGTTGATGGTGGCCATTGCTGTTAATTTATAAGCAACCAAGAAAACGGTTTCATCTGTACTGAGCGGATAGAACTTTATAATGTTTAATTTGGTGGACAATTGAAAAACTTTTCTATTCAATAGAATTACTTGGTTACTTTGCGGTGCAAAGAAAATAAGTTACTCTTTTGTTTCAAATCGGAATAAATTTAGTATTTAAAAAAAAATGTTATTAAGTACTCAAAAACTAAACTATCTAACTAACTAACTTATTAACCATAATGGTCTCATACATACTCTTCTATTTTTCTGACTCTTGACATGGCCCGACTTAAATATCTGATTCTTTTGATAGTGCCATGTCTTCCTCAGGCGTCCACTATTTCTTATACCATTCACACTTGAGTCATATATTCTCCATAACTAGAGAAAGATTAGCAAAATTAATGCTTTTT
This sequence comes from Limnephilus auricula, assembly GCA_951813805.1. Classification (NCBI taxonomy): domain Eukaryota; kingdom Metazoa; phylum Arthropoda; class Insecta; order Trichoptera; family Limnephilidae; genus Limnephilus; species Limnephilus auricula. Next base: position 15,868,507 of record OX638388.1, on the reverse strand, counting down.
CAAGTGATTTTTTTCTATAGGGGATGAAGATTAATACTTTTGACTATGGGAGAAAGATAATAGTTAATAAATACTACAGGCCTGGTCAGAAATCAGATTATTAAGTATACAAAAGTTTTTCCAAACCTATCTTTGGTTTATCTCTTCTAATTCATATAATATAAAGACAAATGTCTTTATTTATATAAATATAAAGAACATTTATCAACCTGTCTGCGCATCCAGCTCTAAAGATTTTTCTCTTTTTATTATCTTTTAAAAGCTCTTATTCGTTAAAATAATATAATCTGAAGCTTAATATTCTCCTGATGTGTTAAAATAAAAGGGTTTAAAACAAATGCACGTGTTTATATTGAATGATTTATTATTAGCAAGAACATACCTTTAATTCGATAATAATTTTTTTTTAAAAACGTGCTACTGTCTCTGGATCATTATAAATATCGTGACAAAAATGATTTCATTGTGATTATCTGACGTTCAGATAAAGAAAATTAATTTCTTGAGGACGTTTGTAGGTAATTCGTCGTTGGCAGAAATAAATTCAAAAACTCAAATAAATTCAAAACTCAGCAGAAATAAAAAAATAAAAAAAATACAAACACTCCAGTGCTTGCTTTCCTTTGATCGATGTCATCCAACGTCAATATTCATTACTCCACATCCCCGTCTTCGATCGCGTCTTCACACCTCCTCGCCGACACGCCCTAAACATCCAGCTAAAGAAAACCTCTCCGCCGGCCAAACTAAGGGGGAATATTCCGACAATCACATTGACGGGAATACATTATTAATACGGGAATACATGAACTCCGCTGCGAGGGGTGAATCAGTTATTGCCGTAAGTCAAACGTTTCGCTCAAATAATTGATTTTATATCATCTACTTAATAGTGCGACGCAGACAAAATGGTAAAGGGTATATATATTGCAAACGCTTATACATTTCATTATTTATTGTGATAAAAAAGGAGAAGCCCAGGGTTAAGGACGATAAAACACAACTGAAATTGATATTTGGTCGGTCATCGGTTTTTAATGTGTTAATTGTTGTAATTTTAATTATATACTTAATTACCTACGTACTGATTCACACTCTAACTAAAGCCATAATAAATTAAATAAAAAAATTAAACATTTTAACGCAGCATGTATTTACAAGTTTTGTTTTATTGATCAATGAACCTGTAGATACAATCTGTTAGCCTTAGTCGTTACATTTTTTTTTTTTCCATAACTCCACACAGGATGCTTTGAGGAAAATAATTTCCCTCAGGGCCTACGTCATCTTTAAAGATGATGTGTGGAGGGTTTTTTGAGGATAGAAAGGAGTGAACATGGGTCTTGAAGAGACCCATGTTGTAGGAAGGAGGAAACACAGAGGCCGGCATATCTCAAATTTCCATTGTGTTTTCAATGTCATCCGTGTACGGGCGTTTGGTGTATTTCCCGACTATGCACCGGTGTCAAAGGGATCAACGACGCTGGTTCCTTTCAATTGAAATAACGGTAGAACAAGGATAGCATTCCAATCCGACGCCTGAGCTCATAATTCATAATAGATTATCTCTAGTGTCTAGTCTTTCAGTTTCAGTTTCAGTGCCGGCAACCCGGGCGTTTATTTAGTATAAATTGGATGATTTACAATTTTCAGTTCTTTTACCTGCCTCACTAGACAAAGTCTGTTCCGAGGCGGGTAAATAACATAATAAGTATATATATTTAAAAAGGATATCAGTCATAAGAGACATGCATTAACAATATGTATTAATATAGATATGCATTAAAAGAGATATGTGTTAAAAAGATATGTGTAAAAAAGCAAAAAGAAAATATATATAATAAATATTTACATACCTTCTTAATGATTTTATTATTTGTTACACTACCATCAAAAGCTTATATACGTAATAAAATATATAAAAATATATATAAAAATAAAAATAAAATAAAAATAAAAAACTTAAATTTCCAGTTAAGAGAATATAAATAAAGCAGGAGCATGTTATATAAATTGCAAACGTGCAGTACCCTATAATAATAATTGGATAATTTGTATAGCGCCGTTTTTGTGAGAAATCACCTCAAGGGCGCTGTATATATTTGTTAATTGTTTAGAATATTTCGAATGTCTGTACTTAGTAATAAGAAAATTAATGTTATATTGTTGTCAAAACATTGTATATTCACTTTAAATCCTATAGTATTATTCCGGTGGTAATTTCTAGCTATAAAAGCTACTTTTGTGACAGCTTATTAAAAATGTAAGTTAAAAATTTAAAAGCTGTAGTAACGACTGCTCATCACTCGACTTTCTCAATTAATAGTTTTCCCTGAAGGTATAAAATATCTGAAGAGCGATACGATATCAGGGATAATTATGATTATAATAACTCAACCGAAAACCTTGCGGGAACCCGAAATTCCCTTTCCCGATAAAAATGGCTGACGGTAAAGACCGAGCCGGTAAAATAAGTAGTAAACAGTAATTCAACCCTGACACCTCCGTCACGTGGAAGTAGATCACGTGACTTCCCGTCACAGCACCGCCGGAAGCCATCCGACCCATCAGCCAAACAAACTGAACTTATGCGCGGCAATACATTCAGCCAACCAACCAACCAACAAACTGTCTACTTGCTTCCCGACGTGCTCCGCTGATCGGTCGGCGTACGAGATGCATTTTTTATTTACTAGCTTTCGTGCCCGGCTTTGACCAAGTTTTGATCCCAGATACATCCTCTTATATATATATCCTTGAAGAAGAGTGTTATCTTCTTCTTCCATGATATATTTTTCATATAATCTAAGTGAAAATATCAAAATGGACAAGATTATTAATGTTATCTTCTTCTTCAATGATATATTTTTTCATATAATCTAAATGAAAATATGAAAATGAACAAGATTATTAGTGATATCTTCTTCTTCAATGATATATTTTTTCATATAATCTAAATGAAAATGAACCAGATTATTAGTGGTATATTCTTCTTCGATGATATATTTTTCATATAATCTAAATGAAAATATCAAATTGAACAAGATTATTAGTGTTATCTTCTTCTTCAATGATATATTGCATTGATGGGATTAACCTTCAAAAAGTTATAAAAAGAGAGTTGTTCTTATAAAAATTGAATTTTGTATATATTATTAATTTTTTTACATAAGTCTTACTGAATTGAGTATTATCAATTTTATTGACTGATACAATAAAATCATTACAGAGATTCTTGCTGGTGCAGTGGTGCTCTGTTTTGCGGAGTAAGAGAGGACTACGGGCGGGTGTTCCAAAGTTTTTCGAACCAATTTGAACCACTACGCGCTCTTTAGTATGTATTTGTGCACAATGATAGTAATTAAAAATGGATATAAATAATTTGAGCACCCGCCCCAGTCCTCCCTTACTTAGTCGTGCCGTAGTAGCCCTAAGGCACTAACTACTATTCAAGCAAAAAAAAAAAATTGGCTTCTGATTCAAATTTTAGTGCGTGTGTATAAAATTAAGCAACTGAATAATATATTACCTTAGCAACTATGTTTTCAGCAGGTACTCTTTGCGTTGAAAATTTTTATTGAATTTGAGTTAAAACTTCAAATGATCACAGCTCTGTCTGGTTGGAAAATACTTTATAAGCAATAGTTATGTGAAATAAAATAAATGAAAAGATATAAATTAATGTGTATTAAAATACACACTTAACTTGCGTTTTTTTTTTAATTATAAGTTTGTATTACAGCAGGACTGGGAGGATAGTGCAATCCCATATTACATAAACAACTATAACACAGAGTAAATTGAAAGTGCTAAAAGAAAAGGAAAAATAAAATGAGTTAACATATTAGCTAGGTACCTAATTAAAAAGTAAAATTAAAATACAATTCATCACATAAATAAGTAACATTGAGCATAAAAGTAACACTCAGCATACATATAAAGCCTGAAGAATAATTTTCCACGATAATGGTAAAATAGAAAAACGACATGCTTTACAGATATAACAGAAAGGTAAAAGTAATAGGCACTAAATAATAGTTTACCAAATATTTTAGTACTTACATAAATATTACTAATTAAGGTTGAACTCTTGACATCCGCCACGAGTTCGTGGTATTAATGTTATTTAATAATTAAGATATGAAAATGAAACCACCTAAGAACAAAATGAAGACGCTTTTATTCCTCTTTGAATATATATACCGCTTAAAACAATTATTAAACTCGTCAAAGTTATATCCCCCGCAATGTCCTTGTGATATCAAAATTTAATTATTAATTAATTGTAATTTTTAATAATTTAACTGGTAATTAGAACTGCCAGTCAAATTTCTAACCTAAATAATGGCGAAGATTGAAATAGATAAAAGGTTTAAGGTAAAAGTAAGCCGGTAAGGAAATACCTTCCTTCCCGGGTACTAGGTTAAGCGCCGGTTAAGCGTGCCAGGAAAATTCGCTGAACTGAGTAATAAACGCATGTGGTAACTAACCATCCATCTAAAACTTCAATGAAAAAGTTATTAGAAAAATCAACAAAATTGTTTTCAGCACAATTTCTCGGACTTAAGAGGGTGATTACCAGAGAATACCGGAAAATAGTCCTTTTTAAATCAAATTCTAGACGTATTGACTCTTTTTTTACAAAAAACATAAATTGATTTTGAAAGATTGTTATTTTATCTGGTAAACTAAGTTTATTTTTAATTTAAGTCGAAGGCAGATTTGTTCAATTTTCAAACGACATATTGTATTATTATACAACAAAAATTTCAAATTATGTAATCAAATATCAAAATAAATCAATATATAATTTAGTAAACATATTTTTCAGAATTTTAATTTTAGTTAAATTAAAATGATTAAAAAATAAATCCGAGAACGTGTTTGTGACAAAAATACCTCAGTTCTTCTATTTATTTAAGGTCTTACAAACTAAAATAATTCAGATTTTTTTTTACTCATTTATTTTGTTTAGACATTATTGAAAAATCATAAATAGGTACTTATGATCAAAAAATACTTACAAGAAGTGCACGATATTTAATAATTTATCATCGTGCGTTTTGAGCATTTTTATTGCTTACTTGAATGTAGGTATATATTAAAGCAAGTTTTGTAAAATCGATATTAAATTTTCAATTTAAAAAATTTGATACGGGGAATAATCGATTTTTCTCATTGGAACCTCACTGTACAGTTGCATGCATTTTAAACTGTTATTCTCAGCTGCTGGTCAATGGCTCTTAAGTAATACTTTACGATGCTATTTTTCAAAATGGTTTTTGAATATTGTACTTTTTTGTCGTTCTTTGAACCATCACTTTATGACGATGTTTGTTTGATTCAACTATCGAGTGATGGTAAAAAAATGGTCGAATTAGATAAAAAATTTGAACAATTTACTTTTTTGAGTAAGTCGTGAAGACCGTGATATTTACGAGTAATGTGAAGAATGGAAAGAAAATTCATTCAAACACTAACTTTAGTTCCGATATTACCGACTTGGCTGTGAACACAATTTTTGCATTTCAGAATTTTCTTTGAATATATTTTTCGCGTAGTTTTATCGGGTGTATGAAAATATTCTGTAAAAAACCACGGTCCTGAGTGGCACTTTGTGAATTTTTGTTGAAAAAGCTTGCGCACTACAGAAGTTGGCTGGACCGAGATTGCTAAAGGCCTCTCGATATAACATCAAACAACGTGGGCAAACGTACGTACTTCTCACTAAGTATATATGTAGATACTTTTATATAAAATTACATATTTCAACATTCAAAAATGAAATTAACGACTTCGATACAAGCAACAATAAAACATTTATTTAAAAACCCGGACATAAAGTCATACAAACATGAAATAACGAAAATAATTCAGACACATATTGTTATTTTTACAAAAAAAACCGAAAATATAAATTGATTAAAGTTGTTAAAACATAATATTATCGAATTAAATCGTTTTTCTGAAGATATTTCACAAACATGCCGCTGTAGAAGCGAACATTTATAATTAAAGGCATATTTATTTTGGGAGGCGGGAGTGGGTACTGCCGACCCGGGAAAGATTTATTGGATAAACAGCACCTCTGCCATAGGTCACCACAAGTGGTTCGCGACGTTTGGTGACTTAGCAGGGGTGCCCGGGTTTATGGGGTGAGGTTTGTCAAGGTCTTGGCGATGGATGATCTGGACACACTGAACCCCAGATTCCAACCCAACCCCCTTCCCAGATCTTCCTCTACTTCCTTTCCTTGAAAATACCCCTCCACACAGAATCCCCAAAGATGACATAGGCCCCGAGGGAAATTATTTTTTCAGGGCCTCCTATGGGGAGCTAATCTAAAAAAAATAATAAAATTTATCTGCAAAGGAACTTGCCTAAAACATCCATATCATAATTCATTTAGGAACAAAAACTTTTGTAATTTAATGTTATACTAAATGCTTCCCGTTCAATTTTTTTGTTCGGTTGCACTCTAGGACCCCGAGGAAAAAATAGTTACCTCACATCCAAAATTATGTGACTAGGCCTGGAAAAAACATAATAGTTACCTAAATTAATAAAAATTGTGATTCAACACACATCTCAAACTGAATACAATAAATTAGTGGTACATGCTTATAACTCACGACTAACGACAAACGCTGGACTTGTAATTCACAGATATCTAAATAAATACGGTCAAAAACCCTTAGAATACTGTGGCGATAAAAAATTACATCATTTTCAGAAGGAGAGAAAGACAAGATAATAACAAAATTGAAAAAAGGATGGCGTGAAAAAAATTATTTGCATTATCTTTTTTTTACTGATTTTCTCCGTACTTTTGTACTTTTTTCTGATTCTATATTCACTTATTTATCCATGTAAATACATAACTTATGTGTGTGATTAAAATAATAATTAAATTACATTAAAATACATGCACGTAGATTGTTAAAGAACCAGTTGATAAGCTGCTACCTAGTAGAATGGGACCTAATTGAATATATGTAAGGACCTTTGTGCACAAACCATTATTACATCTAATAATTTGAAATCATAACTAAAAATTCAAATACCGGGGTAAGCCGGGCAGGGACGATTATTGTGTGTAAAAGCAAAAAAAAAACATAAAACCAGCTTAAAAAAACATCCGCATGTAAACATGTTCAACTCTACCACGCGAAAATAAATCTGCTGAAGCCATTAGCCAAAAAAATATGCCATGTTATAGGCATTTGACATGCCAAAGGCTTTGCAGGTATTTCGATCTGGTGCGCGAATTCAGAATAGATATGTATCGCAAAAGGGATCAATTTCCTAAATAAAGGAGCCGTTGTTTGGCGACGTTTTGGTGCCGTGTGCCCAGCAAAGCGCTTTGACTTTATCAAAAATTACCGTCGGTTAATAATCCTTTACCGGCAAACAGCCTTTGACGGCGGCAATCGGCCGATATTCTGCGCTGGAGAGGTTTATGCAAGAATTTTCCCGTTCATTTTCATAAAAAAATAATAAACTGAAAGCAGTTTAAATATTTTACACGGGTTTGAAAAAAACAAGACACCTACCTACGTGTTAGTGAGTAATCTTTAAGAGTCGTACTAGGTATTGTAGCAAATCTGTTTTGATTTTCAAGAGACGTACTGGGTATTATAGCACATCTGTTTTGATTTTCAAGAGACGTACTGGGTATTATAGCAAATCTGTTTTGATTTTCAAGAGACGTACTGGGTATTGTAGCAAATCTGTTTTGATTTTCAAGAGACGTACTGGGTATTGTAGCAAATCTGTTTTGATTTTCAAGAGACGTATTGGGTATTGTAGCAAATCTGTTTTGATTTCGAAGAGATGTACTGGGTATTGTAGCAAATCTGTTTTAATTTTCATGTTTCTTCTTTCATGATTAAAGTTGAACATTAAGATTTAATTAATTGGTCCCGTATAAACTGATTTCATGTGGTTGAAATATTTCAAGGTAGGCAGTTGGAAGATTAATTACTATGATCATAAAATTTGACGTTGAGTTCGCAGTCGACCAAAGAAAATCTTGCTTTATAATAAAACTTAAATGCAAAGTATTATTTATTTCAATTTTTCCATTGTGGAATAACTTATTGAATAAAACCTATAAGGGTCGGCGTAAGTTGCGATTCAGCATTTGTCGCACGTGCAGAATTTGTTTTTTTAATGTATGAACTTATATGAAACATCTTCGCACAGGTCCATACATTTCCTTGAAAATCTGCATGCGCGATATATGCTGACTCCCAGCATACGCCAACGTTAATATTGTAATATTTAAGACAGTATTAACAACTCTCAAACGAAAAATGTGAAACTCAAAAGACAAAAAAATATTCTGTCGCATTTGGGAACTGATCCCAGTGCCATTCTCTCACCACTTATACTTACACCACCTGCATAGATTTGGCTTCGTAATTTTTACCCGTATCATGATACTTCAACGACTAAAAACTACAAACATTATCTTCGTTTTATTAAGCATATATTTTGGCTGCTATCTTTATCTGATTGCATGATTCTATCCGAATAAAATTGCAATCTAGTTAGCGTCTTGGATAGATACTGTCTATAGCATTCAATTCTCAGATGCGACCGAATATTTTTCTTTATTTTTTGTTTCAGATTTCTAGTTTGAGATTAATTAATATGTCTACAAAGATGAAATATTATTCATTACTGAGGTTTATTATTCTTACTACTTTCACTAAGTAATGATTTTAGAAGACGCACTGTTCAGTACAGAAGTGATTTTATTATGGGTGATTTAATGCATTTTGCCAATCATTTCTTGATCATCAAATGCAATGGTTTCATAAAATATTTTCGCAAAATTCAAACTACTGCCTACAAGTCGCAGTTTGGTAACATTATGTAAGGGGCTTTATTATGTGGTAGCATTATGTAAAAGGCTAAAATAAACCAGAAGGATATGACAATATTATAAAATAATAAATGAAGACGAACAAAAATCATTCCAGAAGAACATTTCTCAAAACAGTTAAGATCTAGATCTAGATGAAAACTTACACCATTCTCAGAGCAATATATAAGTTTCGCAGTAGTTGGCTCTAGATTTATCACGCTGCTGTGGCGTAAACAGAATCTTCATCCCAGATTGCGAATTACGCGGTCGGCGGAACTAAACGCTGGCATTTGATATCCGAGAGAATCTATCGGAAAGCCGATCTCATCGCGAGCCAGGACTGTTCGCCGGTCTCGTTCACCGAGCAGAATACAACCGTACAGCGTACAGCAGCCACTGTTCTTGTTCAATAACATCACGAGTGCGCGACAAGTGCCATTGCCGCAGCCAGCGTCACGAAATTACACCACTTCACACTTCAGCCGATGCAAATAGCGCGAAACGTACATGATACATTTATCAACAATATCGGATTTCCTGGATGATGGAATCACAGTGTGTGTCTGTCCACACTTCATTGAGAAATTTCAAGCGATTTTGCCCGAAAGGAATTTGCTAGACAAATTTTTTAGAAATTTTCATTTATTGTGTTTTTAAATATTTATGCGGTCTGAAGATAAAATGTGTGGAGAGCAAATGATGAAATTTTCAACAGATTACCTTAGAACATTCGTTGAAAACGAATTTATTGAAAAAAAATTATTGAAGAATTTCGCCCAAAGGGTAAGTCCCAGTCAAACTTGTTTTTCAATTTATTTAAAATATTGTAAGGATACGGGTTTTTTAAAGATAAGATACGTAGGTGCTTATCACAAAATTACCGTTTTCACAAGTATCAATACATACATATATTAATTAGTAAAGCTTTTATTAAATACAAACGATTTAATTGGAATAAAACAATAACTTTGTGACCATGACTAATTTATTATTATAGACTATTCGACCGGCCAGTGGAGGAGTGGGCATCGCGTTTGGGTCCCACCCAGGCGTTCCGTGTTCGCATCCTCGGCTGGCTAAGTCCTCCATCACAACACAAGCAATATCTTCCGCTTAGTGTGGTGGTAGTAGGAGATTTTAAAATATTGTTGGGTTAGTCGTAACATGGGAATGTTTGTCTTTCTTTTAAATTTTTTTTTATTAATTTTATATAAAAATATATAAAATAAATTTAAACTGTTTAATTTTATTTCTCTTAACACAGCAAACTTATTCTGTGGCACCATTTTAATTCAAATTAATAAAACATTTAGTTCTTACCACTTTTATTGTTTATAAAAACCAACATGTTTCGTGAGCAACGCTCACTTCTTCGGGGTTTTAGTAATACTAATTATAAATAATAGACGTAGACAATAGTGTCAATGGAAAAATAATAGACGTAGACAATGGTAACAATGCAAAGATGAGATTGGGTAGGGGGGAGATGGGCAATATGGAACAATTTACAAAGGGATTAGGTTTAATATTGGGTCATTTAAAAACAATTTTTGATTATTAATAATATTCATTGCATTCGCATTCACACTCTTTCTGATCTCTAAAATTGTAGTTTATCCAAATGAATGCCACTGACTTAACAATGTATTAATTCTATTCCACTATTGAAGTTAAAGGTGTGACTAGTTTCCAACAAATGGTTGGCAAACTCCGAGAATTTTATTTTATACCCTGAAGATGCTTGTGTGAAATAAATAAATCGCGGTTACAAACAATGTTATTGTTTTATTTCAATTAAAATGTCAAACCCCAAAGTGACTGCTTTCCACCAAAATATTAACGATATAAGTAATCCACTCTGCGATCTCAGGGGATACTTTCGAAAAAAGGGTTTTTAAGAAGAGATATGAGTGAGAAAAGGATTTACGCACTGTCGGAGTAAGAAACACGAACACTTAGTTTGTTTTATATTTGGACGTTTGGACATAACAGAACTGCCAAAATGTTCGATAATTGATAAAGGGAACGCTTGCTAAATCAGACAATCTATCAAATCGAGGACGAATGAGTACGGCGTAATTTCAACAGTGTATGGATACTGGAAATCTCTTGAATGTGCACTAAAGCAAAAACAATCAAGGACGACAGACCCTCAGAGCACCTTACATTGGTATATGGATAAAATAGACACAGAATTCCGATCTGTCTCGCGAACTTCAACGATTGGAATCCATCTGTCAAGATAGGGTACAGATGGAATGGCCCCTTTTAGTACATCTTCACAAGAAATGAGTAGGTATTCCAAGTTATTAATTTTATATGACGATATAAGATTCCATTCTTATAGGCATTCAGTTTTATTTTTATAGTGAATTATTATCACCTACAAAACAAAAACAGACCCAATGTTGGCACTGTTTTTGCAAGTGCAAAAAAATTTTTGACAAAAAAATAAAAAATATCGGATAAAACTATGCAATCGACTCAATAACTCAAGCCAAACACCCTTTTTAATGTGTCCACTCATATTTTTTATTTGTCAAAAAATTTCCAATATGTACATGTGATTTTGTTCATTTATGATGTTATAGAGGTAGTTTGAGCCTAAGGATGGTAAGAAGTCACAAACACGAAAATAATGTTTTTCTCAACATGTGGTTGACCTCAGATAGCATAGCTCATCCGGAGCTGTCCATTTAAATGACAAATGCATGACTGAGTACGTACGTAGTAGCATGATTTAACTTAATGATAATTACGACCTCACCAAACATTTGTGTAATGCATATAGATACATTACATTAAAAAATTATAAAAAAATGTATGTATATATATTTAAATATATTCATTCTAAAAAGAAATATTACATCATTTACAAAAAAAATGTTACAATGTAATAATATTGTTAAATTTTATATCATATAATATTACCTAAGATGTACGCACCCCCGTAATTAAGTAATTAAGCTATCGAATAATATCGTATTGTAATATACTGTAATGCAAATGTACTGTAATGTAATGTCATTTAATGTAAAAAATATTCTCTGGGGTAAATAGTCAGAATTCTAGTTAAGTGAAAATGTTATTTTATTTTTTTAAGTCAGAATTCTAGTTAAGTGAAAATGTTATTTTCTTTTTTTCTGGAATAAAAAGCTGAGCTGGTAGTAGTAATTTAGATTTTTTTCGTTGTTTGTTTTATTATCTTATGGTATTCTGTTGACATTTCAATAGTGTTTTTTAAGGTAAAATTTAAAATCGGTTTTCTTTTATATTTATATTTCGGAATCTTTCAGGTAGTTAATTTAAAAACCAAAATATTCCCTCAATCTTCGCAAAATCACTTTGTGGCGTCATTTTTAATTAAATGAAACAAATAACTTGGTGTAGTATACCACTCACAATTATCGCATGTTCCAAAACCGGTGGTTGGTTCGTCAGGATAATAAGACATGAATAAAAATAACAAAAACACAAACTAATTGTTTTTTTGGTATTTTTATTCATGTTCTTATTATCCTGACGAAGAAACCATCGGTTTCTAAACGTGTCGATAATTGTGATTATTTAATTGGTGTACACAAAGTTATTTGTATCATTTAAATAATAATAAAAAAATTGCTCCAAGACATTTAGAATTGAATCGCCCCTTTATTTTTATAATTTTTTTGTTGTTTATATAGTTTTTTTTAAATTTTATATTTTGGAGTTGGGAGAATCGATGTTTTTCAAAGATTTATAAAATTTGTAATATTATCTTCGAAGATTTGTAATTTGAAACCATTTGTCAACTTGCCATTAGTAAACATGAAGCAGGAGGAGTGTGTTCCATGGTAGCTGGTGAAGAGTCTAGGTCTAGAGGAAGTGTAACTCACCATGCTAGGCGCGAGGAAGTGAGCGGCCTTGGGAGCGTGGAAGTCACACACCTGCAGGCGGTGCAGCACGGGGAGCTGCTGCAGCGGGGGCGGCTCGTAGAGCGTCGGGGCCGGCGCGGGGGGCGCAGAGCCGCTCAGGGCCGAGCACTGCGCGCAGCGGCAGCCGGGCCCGCTGGCCCCCACGGGGCAGTACGCGAGGTACGATTGAAAATACGTCGTGGACGGGGTGACCCGCCCTGGGGGCTCGGCGGGTGGAGGGGCTGCTCTGCCGGTCTGTTGGTCTGCTGGTCTGCTGTCGGGGCTGGGACCTAGGCTGGGAGTGGGTATCGTTTCTCCGACACTATCGCGAATACTGCTATCTGTCTATTAGTTACGCGCGAACCTCGAGAACTTCCGTCCGACTACTTATTTAACTTAACAAAATTCAGTTCTTATGACAGAATAGAAAATTTGGCAACTTTACAGAATAAATTTCACCTTACAGTTAATATAATTTATGGATAATAATTGACTATAAATTATTACGATAGTACAAAGTGAAATATCTTAGACTTAGTTATACGACGATATGAAAAATAGGCCGAATGAATCGATAGTTTTCAATTGGCACCGAAGCGATTAATTTGTTATGAAGATGAAGGATAGTTATTAATACAAAGTTAAGTACGAAACACCGAAAGCGTTTCACAATGATATTCTTAACACTTTGTAGGAGTTGAAGGCTCGATTAAGATAATCTTATAGTAAGAACAGCTAGATTAGGGATACTTAGGTTAGCACAGCGTGAGCCAAAAGGTCGTGCACGAAGTGTGAGGGGATTGTCACAAAGTTAACTTACTTCATTTAGAATAAAGACGATATCAAAGTTAGGATAAGTATAGTGATTGTCGAAAGATTGTCAAGTGGTAAGAGTAAGAGAGATTTTATATTTTCTAAGCTACTGTTTTGATTATCTCCACGCACTCTTGTTTCATTAATTGAATAATGAAAACTAAACCTAGCCTTACAATTAATTGATCTTTATTCTAGTTATTTTATTTTACACGCTACTAAAAACAAACAATGTGATCGGTTGTTTACTAAAAGGTTCCTACTAGGGGAAGTGGAATGTTTATTCCACGGGTGATATGTTCTGGGGATATCCGGCGTTTGTTAGGGAGGACCAACTTCTACTCTTATATTGCACAAAAATACACACAACTTTAGTCTTACGGATATGTCTTGCCGCGTTTCTTAGAAACGGTGGCAATATTAAATTCGGTCTATCTGATAGTCTTTGGTTTAATAAAAAATCCGTCCTTTGATAATTAATTACAAAATATCATACCTTTACGACAAACTTAATGGTTGCTCTTTCTCCTCTCTATTATTTCTTACACTTGTAACTTTGAGGACGGTGATCTTTGCGATAGCTAGCTCTGGCGGAGTGGCCGGCCTGATGAACTGGCAAGTTTGACGGAACTTTGGCGGGAAACTGCTATCGAGAGTTTGGAGAGGAACAGCGCAAGGGGGACCTGAGCCTGGCACAGGACAGGACAGGACAGGGTGGACAAGACAGCAGACAGGAGACGAGACGAGATGAGACGAGTCGAGACGAGACGAGACGAGACGAGAAACGAGAGGCTGGACTTCTGGCTGTCGATGTCGGACACGGGGTGCTGGGCGGAGGAGCCGCAACGTGTTCACTGAAGAGCTTCTGCTTGGGAAAATATCCACTTTTAGAATATATTCCACTTGGAAAAGTTTTGATTTGAAAAGTTTGAAGTAATAAAAAGTTTACTTTTTTGGAATTTTTTCAAATAATTACAAAATTTAAGATTTAATTAGAGATATCAAAATATGCAATGTTGTCAAATTTTCAGCTGTATTGTATAGCAATGACAATTACTTAAATATTTGAATGATGAAAATAATTGAAAAATAAAATGGTTACAGCAGAAACGGGACGACAGAGGAGGAAATCCTTCACCAGAGGAGGCAGTAGGGGCACAAGTCACGGTCGGTCCGGTGATACCGTATTTAGTATTTAATGTTTAATAAAAAAAGCAGAGAGAATATGAATACAACAGGGCTCGCGGAGAGCGCGCGTCTAGCCACGGCGGCCGCTCGCGTCAAACTGAGAAGAACACAGGAGGCTCCTTCGGCAGACTCTCCCCAGAGAATACCCGTCTCGCTTGCTCGCCGCGCGTGGATCATACCTGCCCTGTCCGCGCACAGAGAACTCCACCCGCCTGAGGGCCGCAAGTGGAAACGGGCTATTCCCGGCACTCTACGATGCGGAAACTACGAAGCATTTCTACCCTTTCGATTCAGTGGCCAAGTTTTCCCGGCAGTACCCACCTGAGCTTTACTCCCTCTGAATTTATTTCAGAAAATTGTTATCGTGGTCTCGCTTTCTCTCATCTGACGTAACAGGTACGATTTAAATGTGTCTGTTGCCTTAGTCACTGTCTCTCTCTGGCGCGCCTAATAACCTCAATTCCCATCTCATGCGAAGAGTCGACGACTGACGTAACAGGTAAGCGACTGCTTGAATTTGAAGCTAGTTTCTCCCTCTGGCGTGGAGGCAGTATGCGCGGCGCCCCTCTTCCCTCCTTGTGACGTAAGAGTAGAGAGGAGGTCTACTTACCTGTACGCCGGCGCAATGAGACGCCAGAAGTCCTAGCATTTTACTAAGTCCTGGAAACTTAAGGAATTTTTCTAATAAAATATTTTTTTCCAATTGAACTTAATATCACTTTAAATAAATCTCTGTGAAAATATGCCGAACACATTTCTAACTTACAATAAAAATAATCCAACAGTACAATTATTATATATTTTCACTTGACTGAATTTGAAAAAATATTTTTTTTCGAGTTCGATGCACACGGGTTCACGTGGGTTAATGAATGTAATTAATTATGTTAAAAGGAACGCACAGGAAAATAATTTCATATTTAAAAATAAAATGGAAAGTCTGAACTTTGACTGGAATTATCAGATATTGAAGGCAAGTTTCGAGGATCCCTTAAAAAATAATTGACTGAGTGGCAGTGTTGGATATACTTCCATTTATCCCGCCAGAGTTCGAATGAGCGTAAATCCCGAATACAAGCTGTTAAATCGGAATAATCCAATACATTCCATTCCATACCTGCCTAGTAAAGTTTGAAAAACGAATTGTCATTGAGATGTGACGATTCTTTTGACAAATAATATAAATCGTTATTTGTAATGTAATATTAATGGTTTCTAATTAAGAGGGTATTACCAGAGGATATCGGAAATTATTCATTTTTAAATAAAATTCTAGACGTATTGACTCTTTTTTACAAAAAAACATAAATTGATTTTGAAAGGTTGTTATTTTATCTGGTACACGCAGCTTTAAAATTTTGAAAAAATAAGCTTATTTTTAATATACTAAGGTTATACTACCATTGGTCGTTGGCAGATTTGATCAATTTTCAATCGATTGATTCTATTAAACAACACAGATTTCAAATCATATAAACATACAACTAAATAAATCAATACATAATCTAGTTAAAGACAGTTTTAAGAATTAAAATTTTAGTTAAATTAAAATCATTAAAAAATAAATCCGAGAACGTGTTTTGTGACAAAAATACCTCAGTTTTTCTATTTATTTAAGGTCTTACAAACTAAAATATTAAAAAAAAAAATTACACACTTATTTGGTTTAGACATTTTTGAAAAATCATAAATACTTATGATCAAAAAATACTTAAAAGAAGCACACGGTATTTAATAATTTATCATCGTGCGCTTTGAACATTTTTGTTGCATACTTGAATGTAGGTATATATTAAAGCAAGTTTTGAATGAAATAAATCGATATTAAATTTTCAATTTTATAAATTTGAAACGGGGAATAAACGATCTTTCACATTGGAACCTCCCTGTTCAATTGCAAGCATATTAAAACTTTTATTCTCAGCCGCTGGTCAATCGCTCCTATATACCAACTTACAAATCTTATGACTTCATAGAGTATTTCGGTTTTCATTTATTAAATAAGAAATAAGTAGAAATATACTTTCTTGGACGCGAGGTCACTGTTCGTAGAACTACTAGTTTATATACGAAAAAAAAAAGAAATAACAACTGAAAACACTACACAAAAAAGTATGCAGATCAAGATTCGAATGTGTGCAAATATCGGATAGGTACTCGAAGATTCTATGTTTATTGGACCTTCAACTACACGAGTTTATGCCATCGTAAATCGAAAATAAGCGAAAAAATCCAGGAAAGCATTTGTAGAGGTACTATTACCAATCACAGTAATATAATTATCCGGTGATCACGAACCCTGATCATTGATAAGCTACTTGAATATGTATCACTGTAATGCTCTCAAAGCATTATCTTATATTTACATGTATATTTCAGTTGAATTTGATTTGGTTATAAGACAAAGGTATTTACTTTGCCCTTCGAAAGACATAAAAGTGTCTAAAAAAATACTATACCACAAAGGTAAAGTAATCAAAGGCAGTATGTAACCTGAAACATCTATTTTTTTAAATTAAAAATTGTTTTAAAAAAATGACAGCTGTTTCGCCTTCTGAAGTCAATATCAAATTATGGTTAAGCCACCTACAGAAGATATATTATATATATTTTTTTGATATGCTTAAAATGAAAAACTAATTGCTTTTATTGTTATTACCTTTGCCCTTATTAATTGCGTAATAAAAATTACAATTATGACTTCTTAATAGATAAACTGTTTTATTCTACAAATTAAACTTGTGCAGCCATACTAAGTGCAAGACACCTTCGATTATATTATACATGAATATCATAGAAGCCAAAGGTTCTGCAAGTGACATTGAACATTAAATCAAATAATTTGCAAGGAATCGTCATAAAAAAATTAGGATTGCTAAAATGGCATTCCGCATCTCGTTAAAATTAGGTTATTGCGATTAATAACCTATTTAATTTTGGATGAATGCATTTATAATATTTTTGGTGGGAGTACCAGTACATCTAAAATGTTTCAGTAGACAGAGTTGTAAAGTTGATATCAACCTTTATTCTTCAGTATAAAATTGGATAATAATCACGCAAGTATACATTTTGATTCCATTCGAATGTGACCTATATTATGTTTATATCTACTTTGATTAATATTATTTGACTTAATGTAGCGAATTCCTGTTCTAATGCCAAACATTTTATTTATCTGAAAATTTGTGTGTGGGTTCCGTTTCCGTTCTCGAAAGATGCATCCACTTTATTATTAAAGTAAGTAAGCCTTACTTTGACTAGATGGCCATCTTTGACTATGTTCAGAAAAGATTATTTTTGATTTGTGAAATCGTCACGTTTATTTGGTCTTTCTTATTCGCATTTTTTCAATAATAATCAGGGACGTATGGAGGAGCCTTGTCGATGCAGTGGGTCCCTGACCCGAATAGGACAAGGGGAAGAAAGATGATGATGTAGAATAAAATATTATATCTATTTCATTAATATTAAATATTGCCATTGCGATTGTGACATTTTTTGGATGAATTTTGTAAATAACTCTTAAATTGATTTTTTTTTAAATAAGTTGGTCAGTAGTTGTTTAATTTTCTAATCACTAAACTTTTGATTTTTGTACCGATTTTAAATAATTTTACATTTGATAAATACCTAAGAGAAAATTAGAAACATTCCGCGTTAGGCGCTCCGCTAACGAGGCAACTGAAAACTAACTAAAACTAGCTGGTTTCTATGTTAACCACAGAAGAAGAACAATCAGCTGACAGCTGGCAACTAGCAACGGCCGGCCAAGGCAATCAGCAGTGCAAGTCGCGAGTCACCGCTTGCGTTACCATTGACAACGGGGTTTTGTGTGATTGTGAAGTGTGCGGGCCATCACATTGTCATACAAAGACAGTTGCCAGTTGGCAGTTATCAGTTTCCTCAGTGAGCGGATCGCCTTAGTGTGGTGGTAGTAGGAGATTTTCAAATGTTGTTGGGTTATTTGCAACCCGGGAATATTTGTCTTTCTTTAAAAAAAATAAAAAAATAGTATTTTGGACGCAAGGTCTTACTTTTCACAGAACTTACTTTATAACAAAGTTTACGAATGAACATTAAAGATGAGTGCACGCCATATTATGTAGTAGGTAGTAGTAAAAAGAGAAGCCCTGAATAGGTTATCTAAAATTTGTGTACATTTATAATGTATCAGTAAACCGAAAATGACGTTAAATATCATATATTTCCAATAAATTTAATTATATTTTGAATTTTCTTGACATCAATTTGAAAACAGAAATTCCCAACATTAAATTATCGAGAGCTTAGAAAACAAATATTATTTTAATTCCAGAATAGTAGTAATAATCAGTAAATATTTGAAATTATCTCTGCACACGCCAATCTTTTTTAAATCACCATATTTTTATTCTTTATTGAGTCACTTATGCAACTGCATGGCACTACAATTTACTGAATAATTTATCTGCTGCACTGATATTAATCTCGTCTGACGATTTTCCTTGAATATGTACAATCTTACCTCTCATAATAATAGTATTTTACAACCAATGCCAATATAATTAAAAATTACGTTTATTTGTGGAAGTGTTTTCAGTATAGACATATACGTACGCGGAGTGCACCGCGTGGTCTACGAGGTACAAATGAGGCCTCAACCATATTTGGTCAGAGGGTCAAAATATTTCCGCTTTGCAATAAATAAAAAATAAATAGAATATTCTACACATATCCGAAAATAAAATAAAAAATTTTAAATATGCCTCATCTTTACTAGATTATGTATCGATTTATTTTGTTGTATGATTATATGATTTGAAATTTGTGTTGTTTAATAGAATCAATCGTTTGAAAATTGAACTAATCTGCCAACGACCAACGGTATTATAACCTTAGTATATTAAAAATAAAGTTAGTTTTTCAAAATTTTAAAATTGCGTGTCCCAGATAAAATAACAATCTTTCAAAATCAATTTATGTTTTTTTTGTAAAAAAACAGTCAATACGTCTAGAACTTGATTTAAAAAGGACTGATTTCCGGTATTCTCTAGTAATACCCTCTTAACCTTTAGATTTGAATATAAAACATAGTGTTTTCTCTTTCTATCACCGTTCATATCATATTTCTCGCTACAATAGTAAGGGAGACACAATGATTACTATGAAATCTATATAAGTCGTTCCGAAAAGGGAACAAATTAGCCGGAGGGGTTAAACTGCAGTGGTGCAAAAAGCCTCATCTATTTGATTTGTTCGCAGGACGAGGCGAAGAGGAAGCAAGCCGCGGCGGGCAATGACGCCTGGGTAGAGTGCGTACCACATGGAAACGTGTACATTGTGCATACGTACGAAGAGTACACCGCGCGGTCTGCGAGATACCTTGGCCTTGAACCGCGGCGGAACGGGTGGCTGCCGCCATCTTGCGTGAAAAAACCGGCAGCGCGCGGAAAAAAACGCCAAACAAGACAGTGTGTGTGCGGCGATCTCGCCAAGTCAATAATAATTCACGGCGGTAGGCAGGATTAATGATTTATAGCCGATGGTAAGTGTGATATATCAACTATGATTTCCTAACTCAGTATTGTCATCAGTCACCCACAAGGTGCAGGTGAAAACAACAATATTCTATAGAATTTGTGAAATGGGAAAAATAATTCAGTAGGAGATAAATATGGGTGCCGGATGACGTCTTCAAGGAAAACATCCCGTTAGCAGAGATCGCAAAGACGAAACACCGAACAAATAAATTGCGAGTTTTCTGCAAAACATGGCAAGAAAAACAGGGTAGAACCCAGTAAAACTACATGCGTTTTATTATTTCTACCTACCCCTGCGGTAAAATGGTTGTGATAGTAAGAGAAAACATATAAAAGCTAATAGAAATATTGAAAAAAATAAATTTTGAAATAAATAATATTTATCTTTTATCTCGGAAATTGGCTTTGCAGTATATCTATATTTCCTCCGAGTTTGCAACCCAAACCAGATGCGTTAAGTTTTTTCCCTGATCTACCATGTAACCTTAACCTTTTCAGTCAAAAACCCTCCATTCTTGTAATATGAGACAACTCGCGATTGCCGTATGCCAATATTCTAAGTAGCAGCCTTAATTATATATTTTTAAATCAATCCATATCCATTAATTTGTACACAATAATATTAATTACCTGCAGTTGTTTTAAAACGTTCTGATGATATATGCACTAAACAGTCAAAAATGTCTTTGGATTTTTGACTTACTTAGAATTGATAATTTTAATATAAAATAAAACTTTTAAAATAATAAAAACAAAACTTGGTTACAATGGGATGAATATAATTTTTTTTGTTGTTGATGAAATAAAAACAACAATGCAAGAGAAAAACGTTTTTATTATTACACTAAAAAAATATTTTAAAAATAAACTGACATAATAATAAAAAACATGAAAAAATTCGGCCATATAAAAATGCTCTGAATTTTAAGTTCAGCGAAATAATGCAAGCCTAGTGCAAACGCTTGTTAAAAAAATAGTAGAAAGGCAAAATGAACATTTTTAAATCCACAACACATAATCCTCGTCTCTCATATTGGTAGATAAATATTTTTTTTTTTTTTTTCGGGTAAACATACAAACATTTGCGAATACATTTTGGCATTTTGATTTTTTACTTGTTTGCATCAACCATTAAACTTTCCGAGAATAATATTTTATACACAACATATTACAAGGAGAAAAAAAATATCAATGGGTGGCCGATTGTGTACTTTCAGAATGCATTGTTACAATATTATAATTCTAAGAAACAAATGAGACTATCCTAACTCTTCACGATGAATAATCTGGTTTTACTAAATCGCAGTTGCGCCATTTTCAAATATTATTCTCATAATTTGAATCTGTTCTGCTCCCGACACCCCGAGCGTGAGGCCGCGAGCCGCGGAGCCTCAGAGCCACAGAGCCTCGGAGTCCACCCTTACAAAACACCCCAGACGTTCCCCATTGTTGTTTGATGGATGCCGCCTTATTGTTGATGTTTCATAATGTTTCAATGTACAATCTCAAGTTTACGGACAACAAAAGAGAGCAGCCATTCCTATTACCCCTGCGTTTTAAAAGTTGCCCGCCACCTCCAGCGCTTATATTATTTCCGTGGCATCTTCTATCTTGCGCCTTCTCCGCCTCAACACCTAAAGAATAAAGACTAACTTTCAAAACCGAGTTCAGCACCTTTGATTCAATTATTTATTGGTAAATAACTTGTATAATGTTGAATAGGTATCTTAGGGTCTATGTCGCAGGGGTGATATAATTACAAGATATGGTTTCCCAAAGATAATTTATTTCGTAAATTAATTCTAGATCTTTAATAAACGATTTAACATGGCATACAAAGTTTAACATAAAGCCTAGATAATGTAGTTTCGAATGAATGAACGCAATCGAAGTGTAAACAAAAAAGATGTCGGAATAAATAAAATATTGTATTAATTTTACTTAATCGTTGAATAAGATAATATTATTAAGTCTAAAAGAAACATGAAACCAAACAAGAAACAGAAAATAAAAAAATTATTGAAGAAGAAGATAACAATAATAATCTAATTTTTAAAAATATGAAAATGAACAAGAAAAATAATAAAAGATAATGGTCGCAACTGGGACTCGAATCCAGAACCTCACGTCTAACCGGGACGTACCCCTCTTCCTATTTCAATTTTTCTGTGTCTTGTTCATTTTCATATTTTTAAAAATTAGATTATTTTTGTTATCTTTTTCTTCAATTATATATTACATTTATGGGAATAACCATTAAAAGTTAAAAGATAGTTTTTCTTATAAAAAAAAAAGAAAATAAAAAGGTTACTATCGCAACTGGGAATCGAACGCAAGATTCCTATCTTACTGGTACAGTGCATCTAACCACTCGGCCATTGAGAGGTGATTATTTAATTTAATTTTGTAGATTTGGTATCTCTATCTTAGAATTACCAATATTATCCTCAACTATTTCTCTTTTTAACTCCTATCTCCGTAATGAGAAAGTTCTACACGCAAAATATTACATTGTTGGGTATATCTTTCAAAAGTTAGTCCAATACATTAAATATTCATAGTACACGGAGAAAAATGTTATTCGATAAAACGATCATTTTAACAGTAAAAACGTTTAAAAACGGGACTGAAGTTTTTATGGACAAATTAACAGGGTTTCAATGTTTATTGAAGAAATTAGAACATAAATACAGCACTAGATTCACGCGCAACGACGGGTTAATAGTTCCGAAATTTAATAATAAGTACGGACAGAGAATGTTTGAATACAACATACCGAAGATATTTAATTTATTACCTGACACTATAAAACAATGTAATTCTATGAGTAAGGTTAAACATATGGTGAAAAATTGGCTATTGGAAAAAAAAAATTATATTGTGTATGAAAAAATGTTATCTGTAGATATATGATGTAAATTATGTATATGTTACTAAATTATAAGCACCTGCTGACAAGCCAATTCAATTGGCATAGCGGGACTTGTTTGTTGATTTATTTATTATAACTACGCTTTCAATAAAAAAATCTATTCCCGCCAATAAACGTTGAAACACTGTTAATTTGTTGGTAAGAACTTCAGTCCTGTTTTTAACCGTCTTTACTATTAAAATGATCGTTTTTTCGAATAACATTTTTCTCCGTGTAGGCTTGTAAAAAGAGTCAATAGGTATACGATTTTAATAAAAATTGGATAGGTGTATCCTAGACACTATCTAGGTGACATAAATTCCGCCACATCCCATATTGATAGTTATGCCGTAATAATGAAATTTTATCCACCCTTGTCGATATTTATTCGTTTTGGATTTAAAGTTTTGGTCTTCATTGGAGTCGACTTTTCATCGGAGACGATTTGAAAGAGAGGGTATTACTTACGGCGCGGCTCGGCGTCGGCGTTGCATACCTCACCCGTTGTCGGTCAACCGGCGGCGCCGCGCCTTTGGTTCGCAGTGTGCCGCCCGCCACCGCTAAAGCCGCGCTCCAACGGGTAACTGTCTGCCGGGATAAATAGCCTCGTGTCGCAAGAATGAAAACATAAAAGGGCAAGTGTCACAAATGCTCTGTGCGCTTCTCCGCGCCGATCAAAAGGAAATGACAATGTGGAAGCTTCACAATTTTAAATGTCCGCAATTTCAGGCAGGACAATCGTTTTTCAAGACGGGAATTATTCGTAATGCCATATAATATAATTCTTTATCGGATAAATCATTAAAAAGAAGGAATTAGCCCTATCTTCAGATGTTGGTACCAAGCAAAAATAATGTATATTCCATAATATTGTTATTTTTATCTTCAAAAAGGCATTAGACACAAAGCTTAGGTTCCTAAAAAAAATTTTTTTAAATCTCTGGGAAAATGGTTCACGATAAAATAAACCCAAATGTTCAACAATTGACTCTTTTGTAACGTTTTTTCCAATCTTGGTAAAATACCATGTACCTACCTACGCATCAATTAAATGAATAACATTAAGAAAAAGGACACAAAGTTCGACTTTCACAAAAGTATAAAATATTGCTGAATCATTTTCATTGTTAGTTTTTGGGGTGTTATGCCGTGTTGTGCTACCTCCTTCTTTAGCCGACGTTTCGGACAGCTTTGCAGTGTCCAAAACGTCAGCTAAAGAAGGAGGTAGCACAACACGGCATAACACCCCAAAAACAAACAACGAAAATGCTTTTGGCCGTGAAAATCTAAAAAACGTATCATTGCTGAATCAGTTTCCTGTACACAAACTTTTTGGTACCTTTACCGTTTTTAGACCCTTTCCTTGTTATTTTTTTTTAAATTACGTCTCTTGTTGTTATTTTCAGAATATTTTGATTTTCATGCAAAACAAAGGCCCCTCGCTTCCAGCGTACTGTGTATGGAAGTAAAATATAAGATGAGCGTAAATAATTAATCTGTTTTGATTCAATATGTTGGCCAAAAAACATGTTTACCTGTTCGAAATGACAAAACAAGTAAACAGTTCACACGGATGAAGTCATCGAACACAGTTCATTATGCCTGGAGAATAAATTGAACGAAATATGATTGTTTAGATTCATGACACCAAGAGGAGCATTGGCGGAGGCCATTGACCATGAAATCACGAAGTGGTCGCGTCTAACTGTGTCACTAAATGACCTCCGTGATGGTATTCAGTGCTGCGCTGGGTGGCGTGAATAATCGAACACATTGATGCATTACGAAAAGGTATTGTGGACGATAAATAGTTGAAGAAATCAGGAAGATCAAAAATAATAGAATGAATATATAAAGTCTTTGAAAAATTGAAAATACAGTGGAAATTATCGATTGCCATTTGGGACATGTGTAGAAAACCGATGAATCCGGCTTGAAGGACCAAAAATATCTCACAGACCCATGTACTTCCAATTATATAGGATTCATTTAGTAAAACATAATGACTTGAAACTTATGGAATAAAATTCCCAATATTACTATACATAATTTTGTCAAACCAGTTTAATTTCGATTTCTAAAATTAAAAAAAAAAAAAAAGAATTTAGAAAGCGATCAATACTTAAAATTCACAGATACCATACCAAATATTACTACTTATATAATTTTGTCAAATCACTTTACATTAGATTTCTGAAATTAAAAAAAATAATAGAATTTAGAAAATGAAAGGACTAAAGCGATCTAAACAATTCTGAACATCATTTTACTTAAAATTCACAGGTACATAAATGCTTGTGACCCGACAAAGTTTATAAGAATGCTATTCGTTTATTACAGATAGCAACTGTGGGCGGTACATCCTTCGCTTGCATTTTTCATTACACTATAATACCTGCCCTTACTTGATTAGTTGCAGCCAGTAGACGTAGAGCAATCGAGGATCGTTGTTCATATTGCGCTGCGAAACCTTCATAAATTTATAACGTTCCCCACACATCATAATTCCTCCTAGTTCATTTAAAATTCAATTACCGCCGGCCAGCGCCAACAATTGCTATCGTCTTACTTCTCGCGAGAGATTTTTTTTCTAATCATTTCTCGCTCTTTCCTCACCTCTCTCGGTCATTAATCTTGTTTCTTCTTTGCAGTGGCGACCATTGTTTGTATTTATTAAAACCTCGCCTCGTACCCAGCCAGTGCTATGGGAGAACGCAGCTTTTAAGAGAAATATAAATATTTAAACAATGAAGAGAGTTGGGCAAATTCAGCTTTTTAAAACTGCCGTAGTATTATTCGGCAACAAGTTGACTGACATATGCATGCGTTTTCGCCATAATAATAATAATAATATTTGGCAAATTTATATAGCGCCGTTTTCGTGAAAAATTACTTCAAAAACGCTGTAGAAATAAACTAAGGTTTATAATTATAACTAGTGACTTACATATAAGACTTTTAGCTAGTGACTTGCGACTAAGACTAATAGCTACTGGCCTAACTAGTGACTTACATTTATATTTACATTTGTGACTTAAAGTTAGAGATTTACAACTAACATAGGTACTTATTTTTAAAATGACGTATTTTGGTTTTTGCCGGGGTTGTCTTGTTACTGATAACAGTGATAACATTAAAAACCAAATAACAAACAAAACTCTGTAGATAACTATCACATCATTTCTAATGTAGCCACTGTGTATATCATATTAGCGATTGTTATCAAAGTAACTATCACATCATTTCCAATGTAGCCACTATATAATATATCATATTAGCGATTATTATCAAAGTAACTATCACATCCTTTTCCCTCAGAGGTTGACAGAGAAAATGCAACGCCACAAAATCCTTTCTTGGTACATGCACCTTACTTTATTTCACGCATTACAAAACTACCGTTATACAAACTCTTCTAGTCATTAGTGTCATTACATTACATGTACAACTGTAGAACGTAGAACCCCCACTTACATTCTGAAATATTTGATGTTTTAAAAGAAAA
The DNA here is from genome assembly GCA_951813805.1 of Limnephilus auricula. Taxonomy (NCBI): domain Eukaryota; kingdom Metazoa; phylum Arthropoda; class Insecta; order Trichoptera; family Limnephilidae; genus Limnephilus; species Limnephilus auricula. Next base: position 15,841,803 of record OX638388.1, on the reverse strand, counting down.
GTTTCGAAGGGCAGATATGTTAGGAGAACCCGGAAGAGTTAGTCATCTGAGTGGCAAGGTTTTAAGGGAGTATCTACTACTAAAACACGAATAATTCCAAAATCACCCCTTATCACCGGTTCAAAGGTGCGCAATTAATTTAATTAGCACAGATGTAGGAAGGAGCTGAAACGTTTCTCATGAAACCTTTTCAAATATGCGCAATCTCATATTTGCCAGACTGGCAAGTGTAAATCAAGTTACTTTTAAATTATGTACGGAACGCTTGTTTGCTGAATACATTTGTAAGTTAAAAATATTTCAAAAATACACGTTTTCTCCAAGTAATGACGTTTCAGAGCAAAAAAACAGTATTACAAACTTTTCGCGTTGAAGTAATTCTCTTCTTCCAGGAAAATTAATCTCCCACATTTTTCCTTTAAAAAATAGTCTTCAAACATTTTTTTAATTGTCGAATAAACGGGTATCTACTATTCTCAAATTCCTTTTAAACGAATGTCACTATACCTTAAACGAATACTTTACATGAAATAACCTCTTCTTTTTTTCGAATATTTCCACCTGTTATATTTTATAATGCGCTCTATTTTTTTGTTAAGGGGGAAGTCTGGTCCAACCGATCCCAAAAATCGCCATTATTTTGTTATCTATATATCTTCCTATACCAATGGAGAATATATTCCAAAATTGATGGCATAAAATTCGACCTTGAAATATAGTTAGGAGCTGTGCGCGCAAAGCACGTAGATGGAGAACGGAGCGATCCGGTTACAAGCGTAAACTTTAAGCGCGTTTTTCTTAAAATCACCTCTTTCACGTTGGCTGAAATCCTAGTTCACTGAATTTTAGTCTTTCTCAAAGTGTAAATGAAATAAAATAAAAAATTTATGCGGATTGCGAAAAATAATTAATTTATGAAAAAATTATTGTAAAACTAAGGCCGATTTTTTTCGTCAATTTTCATTTTATATCCACCATTTCTGCTAGCAACATTTTTTTTGCAAACATGCGCATGCGACATTCATACTACAACGATTTTTTTATGAATTTCATGTTTAAAGTAGTTGACAAGTAACCCAGGATTCCAACCGATTTCAATAGTGTTTTTTTCTTGTTCAAATGTACCCTTTATATGTTACAAAAGTTTCGTGAACGAAAATAAATTATATCTTTGAAAAAAACGCATTAGAAAAATCACTCGGCTGGATGAGACTCCCCTTTTAAGTGGATTAGCTGCAAGAAATATAGAAATATGTTCTTATAAGCTATATTCTTTGTACTTTCTGTTTATTTTAAGCAATAAATGTTTTTTTAAATTTGTCCCTAATTCATACTTTTCCCTTTTGCGCAAAACTAAATTTTAACATAATATGTTTACAGACACGACATGCCGCTGCTAACTATGAAAATATTTTATGTACGACAATGCCCTTTGCAATTTTGAGCTCATTTTGGCTAAGTAGGTACCATTTTGAAACAATATTTTTTATATATTTAAATCTTATCTTATCTTCGTCGAAATAAAAATACATATAAATACGAAAGTATCTATTAGTTCAAAGTAAAATGGAAGCTAGGACTTTCTCAATTTTGTTGTTATATGTGTCTTTATTATAATATGTTGTACTTAAATTATCGTGTTAATGAGAAAAAAATGTTGTTGCTCTCAGTAATTACGATGATTCATATAAATTCGATACTCGATTCACAAACGAATCTTAAGAATCGGTGACTTTAATTCAAGTAAAATTATACGAAGAGTTAACTAACTAACTATCACACCGTTTCCTCGCAGGGGTAGGCAGAGAGGACGGACCGACAGATTTAAAAATCTGTTTCTGAAAAAATAAGAAAGTATACAGATTTAGGAAATGAAATTAAAAGAATTAAATTAAAACAAATAACTTTGTTTAAACCACTAATATAATCACAATCACCTACATGTTTCAAAACCGATGGTTTCTTCGTCAGGGTAGTAATTAATTAATTAAGGTAGTAATTAATTAATTAAGTCATTACTACCCTGACGAAGAAACCATCGGTTTTGAAACATGTAGGTGATTGTGATTATATTAGTGGTTTAAACAAAGTTATTTGTTTTAATTTAATTCAAAATGACGCCACAAAGTGATTTTGCGAAGTTTGAAGAAGAAAAAAAAAGAAATTAAAAGAATTTGGCATTCTCAGACTATAAAAATATTACCTTTTGTTATTTCGGCTACTGGCATTATACCTAGCTCTCTTATTAAAAATTTAGGCATATTAGATTTGTCAAAGAATTTGTATATAAAAATGCAAAAATCAGTCATTTTAAATACATGTAGAATTACGAAAGATTTTTTAAATATTTATATTGAGGGATCAGTAGGATTTATCGGTCAAATTAGGAATTCCACAGAGCCGAACCCTCTGAGATTAAAAAATCTGGAGACGGTGAATTATATTCCCATTTAATAGTTTGGTAGATTAACGTGTTGTTCTTGTATTGTTTTGTATTAATTATACTTATATAATACACTTGCATAACTTGGATTTACTAGATGATCATTTATATGGAAAAGTGTGTGAAAGGGTTTAGTTTTTCCTATGGGAAAAACTAAACCCGTTCCTGTAAATCTGGTGAATAAAAAAAAAAAAAAATATATATATATATGATATTCAAATAATACGAGCAAGACAATAAAAGTTCGAGTACTTAAACTAGGAATAAATCGATTGGTTTTGTTATCCTCCGTCTGCACGCTTGCAAAGCCTCGGATTGGATTTTTAACACGTAAAAATTAAAATTGCATTTATTAAACAGACAAACAAAAAAATCATATTTCTCCCCGACCACAAATTTTAGACAAATTTTGAGACAATTAATTACTTTAAAAATCCTAAAAGCTGATAAAAAGTAAAACATAAAATATATAAATATCACTGATGCGATATATAAAAAATATTGAAAGCAAGTTATATTTAGTACGCACTGCGCAGTAAATAAGCATCCAATTTAATCTTCTCAACGCAATTCATCAAACTGAAAGCAACCGTCAAATAACAAATTCCTCTAAACAATCGAACGACGAGAGTGATTAGTGATTAGCAAGTGAAATGTATCCACTCGAAGTAACTGCCGGTATCGAGTTCAGTGCTCGACACACGATTGAACGATGAAAAGCTGACCGACAATTTCATTACTATGGCCACGCTCAATATACAGCGAACAAACGACCGAATTCAATTATAAATAAAACAAAGAGAATTCGGTGCGCTCTTCGACGTTGAAACAGCCCCCAAAAATCCATCGAAAAGGGCTCGCTTCCGAGTGCAGAGGCTGTATTTTACGACAAACCCTGTCGGCATTTAAAAACTGGAAATGCATTAGCTAAAACGTTTATTTAGAAAAAAAAACATTTCGAATTTTTTTTTAGAAAAGGTCATTATGGAGAATTTTTTTAGCGTACCAAGGAAATAAAAATTAAAAATAAAACACCGTATCGTTAGTTGAGATTCAAAAACTTTACAAGCACTTTCTGAAAGAACGTAAATTCAAATTTATCTTGAAAAAATACGCCTGCGTTGAGTTTGATTAACGCAAATATTTGATTAAGCACCTCCGCCCACTGATGCAACTGAAAACTCTCAACTGCCAACTGTCTTTGTATGGCAATGGTAACGCAAGCGGTGACTTGCGACTTGCACTGCTGATTGCCCTGGCCGGCCGTTGCTAGTTGCCAGCTGTCAGCTGATTGTTCTTCGTCTATGGTTAAACAAGCTTTTTGACAAATCAAGACAGAGAAAACAGACGGTTTTAATTGGTTTTCAGTTGCCTCGTCAGCAAAGCGCCTTAGCGTACCGTTTAGCGCTAAGTTAAACACAGCGATGTATATAATATGGTGCAATTGATCCAAATCTTCGCGTATGTAGATTAACTGGATAGAGCGGAAGTGGATCTTCACTATATGGTGGTATTGTATAAGATTCCGCATATGATTTGCTTTTGGATTGGCTTATATTGGCTTTTAGGAATGTATACATATCTTCGATCTTTGCAAAATTACTTTGTGGCATCATTTTAATTAAATGAAACAAATTACATTGTGTAAACCACTATCACATGCTATAATATCTACATGTTTTAAAACCGATGGTTTCTTTGTCAGGATAATAAATAATAACATGAATAAAAATAACAAAATAAACAAACAAGTATAGACAAGAAGAACTAATAATATTAAAGAGAGGTGGTTAATTACCAAAAAATATCATAAAAAAGCAATTATATAAAATAAATTATACTTTTTTTTTTTAGAATATACTAACATTGCATTTTATATATTAAAATAATATTTTAAAATGAACAAAAAATAATTAGTTTGTTGAAACAACAAAACAAGATGAATATACGTATTAATATGATAATAAATTTAAGAGATGGTTATTTTTAATATTTAATTTACTATTAACACTTTTTCTAATTTCTAAAATTTCTATGTTTGCTAATTGTAAATCTGTTGTGTTAGTGTGTAAAATTTTTAACCCTTTATTTATATCAAAAGAATGTAGATATTATAACATGTGATTATAGTGGTTTACACAAAGTAATTTGTTTCTTTTAATATATACCTACATATGATCAAAATTACAAACATATGAACAAAATGGAAGTACTAAACAAAAACATATTTTTATTCATCATCCTACCTACATTCGTGTGAAAGTATTATGTTATGTTCAAAGACGTATTTGTTTATCAGTTACGAACACTATTTAGTTAAATGCATTTTTTTAATTTTGAAGTTGAATTATCCGTAAACACGTTTTCAAGTTCTGCTAAGATATAACAATAATTATTTAAATAAATACATACTTATTTATAAAAAAAGCTTGACAAACGCCCACAATGGTAATTTTTATTACCTGACTAATTAAACATTAAAAAGGAAAATTCAGTGTGGTTTTTTTATGCTGTATAAACTCATTTAAAAAAAAGTTCGGTTTTGAATTACCATGAAAACCTATAAAACATTTTGACAAAATATGTATGATTAAAAGGGAACTCTGATATAGTAGGTACCTACATTTAAGAAAAAAATATTACGAGGAATACGTGGAAGTTGGGATGCAACGATTACGTGAATCATATTCTCTAGACGTGAAAGAATGTTGAAAAGTGCGAATGAATGAGGATAAAGCAAATTATTATTTCTTCAATACTTGAAAAATAAATTTGTGGTAGGAACCATTTTAATTATATTCTAATAAATTACATTGTATAAATTACATATCAAAATTGTTTATTTTTGGAATTGTCCTTATATTTAATCATTAAAAACAATAATATAGTATTAGCGAATCTCAAAAAAAATTTTTGAAAGAGAAAAATCAGAAAAAGATTGGGTCGCATCTAGGAATTAAATCCAGGACCTCAGCCTTGCCGGGGCTCGCTCGGATAATATCAACATGTTTCAGAACCTATTGTCCCTCCATCAGGATACAAAGTATTGGAACTTGTATATTCATTATTAAAATAGTGCTTAATACAAAGCAATTTATTTTCATTTAATTACCATAGTAATATAAAATTCCACAAATGAAACACAATAATCATCAATATCAATTATTCTTTATTAACACTACAAACAAATTGCGACATTTTAAATTCACAAACAACTGATAAACATTTATAATTCTAGCTTTGAAATAAACTTGTCAATGTTTTGAGTAAGTAATCCCAATTGCTGCACAAACGAATAATAAAATTCACATGAATCGGTATTAGCAGGTCGGGCCAGTTCAGAGCGGATCAAACGCATCTTTGTACCGTTTTACAAAGGCTCTTTGTTTTGCCTTCTCGGATGCTGTGTGTGTAATTTTAATTATTTTACCGGTTTAACAGTGGCGCCCGCGGCGGGGTATCATCCCATCAAAGGCTCAAAAGAGAACAGGTGAGATAAATAAATAAATAAACCGGCCGACCACTCGCCTACGCCACTGGCTTGCTCAATATTTTCGTGATGGATAAATAGACAAAGGTAACTCTAATACTCAAATTCAGGGGATGATGGAAACTCCTTTTATTTTTTCAAATTCCGTCTATTCAATTCGTTTTTTGCAACAGTCACAAAAATCTACGCCTTTAAACATCGTTTTCTACCCGGGGCTATACCCTTCGTTCAATGTTTTTTTTTCAGTAAAGGTTGCTATTGTGAAAAAGGTTTTTTTTTAATTCGGTACAAAGCAGCTTTGTAAGTTTCGGAACGTGTGCGGAGTGAAAATACAGTTCTCTTTTCCATCGTGATGTTTATTTTGAGGAAATTATCTATATTTAGTAAGTATTGGAGGTACCGGATTATTTTTATCCTATTTTTACCAATTGGAAATTGAAAGGTTACGAACAAATTTAGGGGTAGATAATACAAGAGATATTAATATCTAATACCTATAATATAATGAATCCTTTGGTTTTAATGTCGAAAATCTTTTGCAAGCATCCATTATAAAAAACAACATGAGCATTATAAATGTCGTGTATATTTGATTAAATTCAAATATAATTTAAATTATGGTTCTATCTTTGTGACAAATTATAAGAAACAAATCTAAATAGTTCATACTGTTTGTTCCTCCACGTGTTTCATTATCGTTTTTTTATTAATTGCATTAAAAACCAAGCGTGCATAAATCCATCTGTTATTTATCTATAAATTAGACAATTGTTTTTTCTGAAGCAGCAAACAATGCCATGGTGATTTCTGGAGACCTAGCACAGCTATTTTGTTTGAAATTTATAAGACAACGCACCAACTTTTGATGGAAATTAAATTTCAGTCGAGAGCTATGAAGGTTCAATAAAATATTTAATAATAAAGTTTAAAATAATCACATTGTTTAAAACTTCCAATCTAGGCCAGGTAAAAAGATATTTTATTTTTATTTTACACAAAATATAAAATTTTTACAGAATTTTTTTTGTTATATTCATTATGTAAAACTGCAATAGATCAAAAATTCCATATGACGGTAAAGAAAGTAGGTATACAGAAACGGGAGAGATGACCAATTACCCGTTGACATCTGCATAACAACTGCGCTAAAGTTTTACACATACAAAATACGAGTATGTTAAAATATGTTAACCAAAACACTAGCCTTAATTATTTCAAAACACGCGGCAATGCCCCCAACCAGCGCACGGTCTACCGGCCCGCAAGCCTACTGCCCACCAGTACCCACCAAAGGGTTCAAATATAAATCTTTATTTATGTAGGTACTCGAAGTAGGTATCGTAAATTTGGGAGGAAACACTCTAAAACTTAAAAGTTGTAAGACGTCAAAATACGTATTTTAAGAAAAGAAATGAATTTTTTCAATATTATAAAGATTTTTAATCGATAAAGAATCAATCAATGGGGGACAGATTTTATGCATTTACCTTGAAAAAAGTTAATGCTGAAAAGAATAATATCCATTCATAAGAATTCTATCTTTGTCAGGAAAAAGTAGTAAAAACAACAACAAAACAAATAATAATAATAATAAAAAAATCGTTTATTTATCAATAATTTAATTTTTTTTACAATATTACACATTTTGGCTTATTTATTGGTTCTATTGACGAAAAGGTCACTGCTCAGTGCTCGGCTGCAATTCAGGATTTCTCCTGGAATGCAGCCTGTTTTCAGCAGTGCCTCCAAAAGCAATCATTATACGTTAGAGTAAGTAATAGAGACATAACTGAGTTTTTATAACTGGATTGTTCTCCCGTAAGTGCGAACATCTCTAAAAACCCAGTATAAACACATAAATAAATAATGGCAATAGGTATATGCTCTTTTCGTGATTGAAAAAGCCACGAATATAAAAAATATTTTTAAACAAGTGCAGGGAACTTTTAATACTTACTCTTAAGACTTCTACTGTGAACCGGAATAGGTGAAATCACGGACGTTAGAAGAGACAGAATTGCCCTAATATGAAAAGAGCTGGAGATAAACCACGTGACCATATTTTTTTTTGCATCATGAGGGTTCGAGAATGATTTGAATAATCAGCAACACCAATCGTACGTTGAACACCGAAGAGTGCGTCAAAATAACGAGACTGCGCAGAAATGAAAAGTTCTCTAAAGTAAGGCAATGATTGTCCAACATTGTGGGACTTTTCTGGGCAGGGTCGGAATGTTAGTAAAAATTGTTAAAAACCCGAACCATCTTCAAATTGTTAACAAAATATTTAGTTTTGGAAACCAGCACGAACTTTTGTTCACCCGATTTGGGCTTTGTAGTTAATTTTCTTCGCAGCCAGCAATTTGCGCGCCATTGTAAAAAGAATTAGTAATTCGTAGCAGATTCTATTTTTGCGTACTAAATGGTGATATTACTTTGCGAGGTAGCTTATTAATGTCACGACTCATTTACTGACAAATCACTGACAGGGAAACGTCCCCCCCCCCCCCTGCTCCGCGCAACTTGGTTTGTTCCCTTCGCCCTTATGGGCAGCTCTATCTTTTCCTTACTCCGTGGATGAAATACATTAGTAACGAGATTTAGTAGAGAGCATATCTAAACGAAACATCGTACCTATAGGTAACATTGAAAACATAAAAGTAAATGATGTTTCACAGAGTTGACAGTTTGACAACCCCAGCATCCCTTAATGACGCGGATGGCGGCGGCGGGGGGTTACTTAAATAATTTAGATTAAAATTCCGTCCTCTGAAGGTGCATTAAGGGCCCGCGCGAGGAAAAACACTAACGTGAAGAGAAAATCATGTAAAATTCATATTACCAGGACGTGAAGCGTTAAGAGGACCGGGGATAGCGGGGACAGCGGGCAGAGGGTACACGGGGCACACTGAGTACAGAGGGTACTACGTAGGGTCTGGGGCTAACTCTGTTCTTAGATGAGATGTTCCTGGGTCTGAGACTGGGTCTGGGATCACACATCTCACTCATGCTCTCTAGACTATTTACTATTTTACTCTGGTGATAGAAAAAATGCAATGTAATCAGAGAGGCATGTAAGGAAGTCCAATTTGAAAATTAACATTCTAAATGATTGAGCTATCGAAGTAACCTACTCAAACCGCAGTAACATGTTAGTATTGAAAAAAAATCGTGGATCATAATTAGTTTTAGTATGTTATCTCCTACACATTTGATTGCTATCACAGAGCTATAGGGATAATAAACTTTGTATGGAGATTATTTACCGTAGGTACCATGGAAATAAAACCTTAAAAGGGGTAAGATCATGTGAATTTATTTTAGTAACATGTAACCTTGATTTATTTTCATGAAAGACCAAGAAAATGGTGAAATTAAGCCAAGATGACGATTGGAAAACAAAAAGCAAACTAACGCATTTTCACTAAATTAGAAAATTACTTGACTTCACAACACGTGTATGTAAGAAATCTATATTTATAATATGAGAAGGTGCCGAAGATTGACGTATAAACTTGGATACTTACTAAGAACCTTGGTGAAGAAATGGTAACCGCAAAACACTATAATGGATCACCTTGTGCTTATCTGTGGCGTTGCGAATTGTACACGGTCATCAGATATTGTACTTTTAAAATGTCTAGGCATGTTGGAAAGATTTCTTCCGTTGAAGGACATCAAGAGATACTCTAATGAAACTATGATAGACATAACAGAGAATTAGTGACAGGTGAAGTTCAAAAATCATCCAATGATGTCCTTGGTCGTGAAAAGGAACGAGGGTTAACAACGAATAAGATGAGCGTAAAGTGAATTGCTGGCTTTAATTGGGTAATTGTGGCAATAAAGATATTTGAGGGAGACTTTTGGCCAAGAAGGCTGACGAAGGAGAGTGTTCAGAGCATAAGCTAAAATTAAATCTAAAAATCATCGCATTTTGTTGATATAGTTGACTGAAATCATAAGAAGTAGGACGCTGAGCTTTTGAAACGGATGCCATGCATTTGAATGCAAAATTGCACTTCGACTCGACTCTTGTAGTACGTAACTCATTCCTTGTGACTTATAAACCGTGCATCTCGCAGCAGATATCTGAGTCGTGAGCTAGGTATACTGGAAAAGTAAATATGGTCGTTGATAAATTTAGAGTTCATAAATTATGTTTCAAGGTGATGCATTTTCCGTCTGTACTGGGAGACATATATACGTATAATAAAAGCAAGATTACTCTTTCCCTTTTAAGGCCACAACACAGTCAGGTTAGCAAAAAGCGTGTTGCTTTATTTTCACATTATCCCGAGGTCGCATTAACTGAAAGGCTGTGTTACAAGAACACAGATAGGAATAACAATGCTTACGTTACTGTAATAAAGTCTTTGTTTGGAAATTATAGGAGATCAAATAATATATTAATTTACGAAATAACAGATACGCTGTCATTTTTGAACCAACATTATTAATGATTACTCGAAACAGCTACGAAACAATTATTGAGGCATCGAATTTAAGATACCCAACATGCAGAGTAGAAAATACTCTCACCCTTTTACCCATAATCGTAATAAAACTCGACGTTATAAAAGACGCGTAATAGTGAAAAACTTGGCTTTTTATAACTGCGGGGCATGGTGAAAACGGCTTTAAACCAGGTTTAAGGCCAACTTTACAAAACCAAGGATTACTCGGCGGATACCGCTATTATGAGTAAGGGGGTCAGTATATTCCGAATGTGAGTCCAAAATGCACACACATAAAAACGCAGCTAAACGGCTAAGAAAATTTTAAATTTTATTTGTATTTCAAAATCCATGTATCTACCTACATTCCAATAATAGTCCTCTTTGAGAATGTTTGCAAAAAGCTATGCAACTTCCATAGTGATACTCAGAATTAATTCACGATACTCACATTACGAAGGAACCAGGGCGATTTTTGCACCACCACCAGAGAATGTTGCGAAACTGAAATTATTGTGATATAATTATTTAAAATTCGCAATATTCTCTGGTGGTGGTGTAAAAATCGCCCTAGTTCCTCGTAATGTGAGTATTGTAAATAAATTCTGAGTATCACCATGGAAGTTGCATAGCTTTTTGCAAACATTATCAAAGCCAACGTTACCATTATCAGCTCGTTATTTTTATCACGGAAAATTATTTACTTATTTATTTCGCCTAAAAACTCTTTTAAATCAATGTGGTTCATATATATTGCCCATTTTCTGTTAAAAAAAGATCATAAATTTTTCAACTGAATAACTCTATAAAGCAGTGCTGAAACTCGAAATAATATATAATAGTATTAAAAACATAAATTTATTTATTTATTTAAGGAACATTAACAGTATAATATATAAATAAAAGGATGACAAAAAAACAGACCAATTATTAATGTTCACAGAAAGGTATTTAGAAATATAAACATGAGTGTAAACTAGAAAAAAAAACAGAATTAAGCAGAAATTAAAAGAATAATAACAATACAAATGAATAAACCTATAATACACAACAATAAGACTGCGAAATATTTTAAAACCTATTGTTTATTACTAACCCTTGTGTAGAAAAATGTAAATATCATCTGTAAAATATATGATACGCATACGATGTAAAAGCCTTATGGGCGTATAAAAGAGTAAATGAATAAATAAAATAAATTAATAAAATAAAAATACGTTATTCGGGGCCTTTGTTCTTGGCGGCTTCGGCGCAGGACCTACCCTTGGCTCGAGGATAACGTATATTGCCCCTTTTCTCCGTTAAGCCTTCCACTTTAAGTGGGCTTGACCGCTTTGCGCTCCCAACCAGAGACACTAAATGCGCCCGGCGCGCGATATCCCCATCCCCGTCTTCCACCCCTTTACCTTTACCTTACGTGACATCAAAACTGTAAAACCTTAAAGTGAAATCTTAGAGTGCGAGGAACGTACCGCGGCTGCTGCAGTTTGTTGCCAATAAAGAGGAAATTCATTTAGCTAGAGATGTCGAAGCCAGAAAAGACGGAGTAACTGATTCTGTGGAAAGCACAATGATATAAATGAAAAGCTTAGTTAGGTACTCGGTCTCTCAGTTGAAAGTAAAATTCACATGAAAAATATGACTTAAGTGCAATTCTAAAGAAAACATATATGCACATAAAGTCGTGAACAAATTTATCTCTCTATTTAAATGAAACTAATAACTTTGTATCAACCACTATATCAGTCCAAAGACTTGTATAAAACTACTGGGTGTTAATCTCGACGCTGATTTTTCCCTGAAAACTCAAGTGAACAGAACCGTAAGCACGGGGTTCTTTCAATTGAGGCAAATTAAAGCAGTGCGAAGAAACCTGCCAACAGAGGCGACTAAATTACTAGTCAATTCGTATGTTGTTTCACGTCTAGATTATTGCAACGGTATATATGCAAGTCTCCCAAAATATCAAATAAACAAACTACAATCCGTTTTCAACGCTGCGGCAAGACTTATCACCGGCGTATCTAAATATTCCCATATTTCAGAACATCTCAAAAATCTTCACTGGCTCAAATGTCCTGAAAGAATCCAGTTCAAGCTCTGCTGGATGGTATTTAAGTCGCTTAACGCAATGGCTCCGGCTTACTTATCGGAACTGTGTATTCCTGAAAATTCCAATTCTCGACAATCAACCCTCAGGTCAGCAGCATCATCAGCTATCGGAAGGTTGAAGGAACCAAAGCGCACACCAGACACTAAGTTCGGTGAGCGCGCTTTCGGAGTGTCGGGACCTAAAGCATGGAATAGGCTGCCACATGAGTTAAGAATGATTACAGACTCGGCGGAATTTAGAGCTAAACTTAAAACTCATCTGTTCGGACTGTCTTATCCATAAAGTCAAAACCTTCTCACTTTCACATTCACAGCCCGTGACATTGTAAATAACTAATTGTGAAAATATGAGATAATTCTTTTTTGTAAGCTTTTATAATGGTCACTTGATGAAAATTCTCCAGTCGTGAAGAATCATTAAATTCTCAAGTCTTTCAAAGTAAGTATTAACTCACCTTTGGCATTATACTTCTTATAAGTGAATACCAAAAGTGATGGGGTCAGTAAATGTAAAATCATGCAAAGTCCAGTGTTTTCAATATAATGTCCTCCGCGTGCAAATTGGTATCTTCTCCAAGCATAAACTTTCTTATTAAAGTGTGTTTATCGGAAGTGACCGACCAGGTAAGTATGTTTCTGTACACAATTGTAAATAATAAACTTAAATATAGCCTAAGAATTATATTTTAAATTGTACAGCGCCCTTGAGGTGATTTCTCACAAAAACGGCGCTATACAAATTATCCAATTATTATTATTATTATTATTACATATATGTTATTACTACTCTGACGAAGAAACCATCGGTTTCGAAACATGTCGGTAATTGTGATTATATAATAGTGGTTGATACAAAGTTATTTGTTTCATTTAATTAAATATGACGCCACAAAGTGATTTGGCGAATTTTGAAGAAATTATCTCTCTATGACTACATTATATATTTTTTTTTTATGCTAACGAATTACAATATGTGTTTCAATAGAGAAAAAAATTAATCCCTATAAAACAACGAATACAATGAAGAATTTTAATACTGAAAGCAAAAATTTAATAAAATGTTATGCTTCCATAATAAGAAGGGCCTTTTCAATTTGTCAATGTCAGATTTGTATCAACACAATATTCACAGCGCAATAATTTTTCAGTTTGAAAATGTTTTAGGTATGTTATTCAGCAGGAGAATCGTTTCCAATTTAATGTTCTAAAAATATGACTAACGCAACGGTATTATCATTGAATATATGTAAATAGATACTTATCTCGTAAGCCATTAAAATTATAATACATTATGTACATGTAAGAGTAAAAAAATATATAGTAAATAAGGATTCACGTGTTTGCTTTCCCGTAAAGGCGTTGATCTCATCATATTCTGCGTAAATAATTAAAAGCAACTTTCAATATTGATGAGTGTTTCAGGCTAATAATTATTGCTTAAAAAATAATTGTTTCCCTTTGTGCTATCCATAAAAAAATCTTGTCTTAAACATTAGTTTATCAATAAAAAATAATGGTATATAAATGTATTACGAAGTAAAATGGTTCCACTTTTTATCTCCATTTAGTCCAATTTGATAACGACCGTAAACTATCGAATCCGGTCCCTATGCACTGCTACTCGCGTGATAATAGTGGAACACGTTTCGACAAGATATTAGAACGCAATAACGCATCTAAGACTATCCCGTGATTTTTCATTGGTCTGAAAAAGTGTAGATATAATAAAGGTATCGCAGCGAGTGGTAGTGCGATTATAGTACCTACTCACATTGTATTGTACACGCATAGCTTGCAAATTTTATTTTTTAAAACTTGTTCAACTGTATAAATAAAAATTCAATAATATCGAAACATACGAAAAGGTAATTCTTTTTTTTAAATAATAAACGGCATATGTATAATATGTCCGGGGTAAAGTGCATTAACTTCGGGTGGTGATTCTACATGATCGTAGAAGTAAAAAAGATTAACAACTTTTTTCGAAATTACAACTTTTTTTTCCCATACAAAAATATGTACCTATTAAAAATCCTTAGTGTAAGGTACAAATTTGCTGTGAGTCAGCCGGGCGCGTTGTGGCGACATTAGTTTTGAATGGCGCGTATCGTAACATACCTAATAAAAATACCTAATAGTGCAGGCCGCACACGCCGGACTAATTTTATCTTTTTACCAAAAAAGTACCCTAAAAATTTGGAATTTCGAAAAAAGTCGTATGTCTTTTTTACTCACACTATCATGTAGAATCACCTCCCGAAGTTAATGCACTTTACCCCCGGACACCCTGTATTCCTCCTTTATTATAACACTATAAAAAAAATCAAATAACTGTAAAAAAATCTTATCGAATGTTCAAATTCGATCAACGTAATGTACATAAACTTGTTGTCACCTATTCTCTAAAAGCAATGCGTAAGCACAACGTAGGTAAAAAATATAAAATTATTTGGTCTATGAATTAGAATAATTCCGTCAACTTTTGCGTGAGAATTGATTATTTGTCTCGCGAATTCAAAGAAATGATCATTAAATTTTAGTCACAATTATAATTATTATTTGCCTTCACCGAAATACAGATAAACGTGATGCCTTTTTTCATTGTAAAGAGCCCGGCTTGGAAGCATGGTGCGCCGAGGGTATTGTGGCATTATTAAGGCTGTCACGTTTAAGTTTATTTTACTTGAAAGCAAAGTGTGTACACTCCGGGCCAATGGTCGCGCGCTTGCGGAAGTTGATGTCCTTGAATAAAACAGGGTTCCACAACCTTCGAAAGATGTTTGTCATTTCGTATTAAAAAATTACAAAAAAACTCATTTTTTTTATTTGTTAAAATTAAAGCAATGTTTCGCTATTGACACATAACGATCTGTTTGAAAGTGGTTTTGTTTTGTTACAAACGACTTACATACATCTAATTACGTAGAATAAATAATTACAAGATCACCCCAGTCGTGCGATTTAGCTGACATCATTTTTGAAACAATCGAATCTAATACATAATGTTATTATTCAGTTTCACAGGTATTTTAGTTTTTTTTTATTGTGACAGCAGTTTCGGCGTTCGCGTCCCCCATCGGCGCAGAATATCGGAACGCGCTCTGCCAGTAACTAGAAGAGTGAACACGTGCGTACGTTGTTTTGTTGCAAGTTGATATTTTCACGATCAAAATGACTCGGTTGTGCGATAAAAAAGACAACGAACATTATTATGCACTATTGCAGATACCATCTGTTGCGAAATGCAGTTTGTTTTTTTTTTTTTTCAGCTTCGCACATGAAACTAGAGATGTGAGTAGTTAGCATGCCTCGTGCATACTGACCGACAATAACACGAGTCGTTAGTATACCAGCCACTCACCAAAAGCATGCTTTTTACTGGCAAGTGTATCCGTGGCTTAATTTACTGATAGCTTCGCTTGCCCTGACAAAATCTTATTTGTGATTTATGCATTCAGCACCAAGTAGGGCCATACAACAAAAATTGTTTCACCTTTAAAAATTACCACAAATTAACAAAAATATATAAACAGATTGCAAAATAAAACTAGAGTTAAATTTATACAAGCAACATAAACAATTTTTTTCAGAAAAATATAAAGTCGGGAAAATTCGTTCGCAAACCGAGATCTGGTTACCCCGGAAGTATGGCAGACGGGGCACGAAACGAAGTAAGGTCTCTACAAGATTAGCATTTTATACCCGCAGTACATATTCATATCTACTTCCAGAGTGAATTCCTCTCCCATTGAAGCAAATACATTCGCAATCTGCGCTATATGAAGTTACAGAGATCTGTGGAGACCTGAAGATGCAGATATTACGACATAAGAATAATATTATGAACACAAGATTCGCACGAGAAACGGGTGTTGCAGGTCAATGATACTCAAATAAATGGCACATGATAAAGAATTTACATTGATACAGAATTGATACAACTACCAATTAACGTTTTACCAAATATAGTTTTTTTGTGAATGCCGCAGAAGAGCCCCAACTACTCTCAACTGTCCGGAGACAGTGGGACTATTGCATCCCCAATTGATGGGGGAGAGAAGGAGATAGGGTAAAGAAAGAACCTGGCTATTCAATCTTGTCACCAAATTCAAGTCACTTCAAACTATGACAGTGCAGGGAAATGCTGTGAGTATCCACAACTCTAATAGACTGTGTATAAGAATAAAATCGTTTCTTTAAACATCATTATTCTATCCGTACTAAGTATTTCGAAAACGTGTATTATTTCCACAATTGATCGCAAAATAAATTGATGCTTAGGTATCCCTCAATTTACGCTTACGATGTTCAATGCCATGATTTGGTCATGTCACCTCTAATGAATTATACCGATTTTAATAAAGCTAAAATCAAGCATTATTTACAATTCAACCCATTAACTGGAAATGATTGACCGGAATTCATTTCAAATTTAACACGATTACCAGTAATTGGAAAAATTCTGTTTATTTTAAAACAATTAAACAAACTAGAAACATTTTCCTATTACGATCAGTAAAAACATTATCAAGAGGTAATGGATGGAATACATTCAGAATTTCTAATAAATAAATTGATGACGCTGAAGGGATGGAAAAAACATAATAATCTTGAAATAAGATTTAAATTTAATACGTGATTAAAATTATAATTTTTCCACTTCATTTTTTCCACGTATGATGAATTGCATTTTATTAGTTTCTCCGTACGAGAAACATGTAGATTCACATAATTTTTGTTTAGTGAGATTGCATACGGTTCGTAATACGATATTATTATTCTTTTAGTACCTACTGCTCCTTTTTCAGAGGAGCAAGCATTACAAACAAAATTCTCGGAATTACAATACAAAGTATTATCAAATGGAAACTTCAAATACATTCAACTACAGATAGAATGAGTAAATTATTTTTCAATTTTTAGACTCCAAAATAGTTAGGTATGATAGAACTTATTACCAAACATTGACTTTGCATTGGTCCATTCGGTGTTACAACACGGGATGATTGAGCTTGATAATCATCATTAATTCCACTTAATGCATAAGATATTAATAAACATGTATTATTATACTTAAAAAAAACATATAACTTCTCTTTATATACGAACAAAATCTTGAATTAGGATATAACATACATTGCATAAAATTGTATAATGCACAAATCTGTTATTTAAGATAAATAACAATTTTTAAAGCAAAAACTACCTAAAAAATAAATAAAATATAAAATTTATTCGTATATTTAAAGATTTTAAAGCAACACGAATATCTTCGCTTACATTATAATACCGCGTATCTCATTTCACTCAGGTTTTCAGAAGGAACAAAAAACCGTTTGATTTGTTTAATAAAAACAGCACATCTCTGAAAAAAGGGTCAACTAATATTTAGGGATCAGTTATTTGGAGAAGTATTTTTATTCATAACAAATATATATGGTTTAATTGACATTCGCGATGTAAAACACAAACAATTCTGAGAAGTATGGAGAAATTCGTTGTTCTTATGCGAAAAACAATTAATATTTTATTCAACTTTCATTTGAAGAAAGTTGAATAAAACATTAAATATTTTTAAATAATAAATAAAAATAATTATAAGAGCATTAAAAAATTATTATAATTTTATTCTTACTACAAAATAAAACGTTTGTTTAAAAGCATTTACTGCTTATCATTGATTTTTAACCAATTGTTTTTTACAAAACTTTGTATAAAAGGAGAGGTGATTGATCAAAACAATTGTTTATCGATTCAAACCATGGTTCAAACCCAATAAAACGTATTTTTGAGAAAGCAGTGTTATAATATGAGCGACGATACATAATTATGATGCACCCGATGCTTGTAAAAAAAAACCATGTTATTGTAAAAATAAAGCCTTTCAACAAAGGAAGTTTTAACGTAAACAACAGAGAAAAGTATGCGGCACCTTTTCAAGTGAGAAGTGAGTAGGCTATTGCGGTTAATTTCTGCTAGAAGTTGCTTGTCATATTTTGGTAATCTGCGTTAGGAATCGAAAGTATCTATGGTTTAACTTCCACCAACCCCATCACCCGAAGTAGATATAATAAGGAAGTTATTTTTGTGGTGAACATAAGGCTTTACGATTTCTAAACTGAACTTTACGTCACCCGTAAACATGATGAATAAAGTCGATAAACCAAGGAAAAATTATTGAAGGAAAGGTACCAACAAATATCGAATAAAATAAAAGCAGCGGCTTTAAACAAACAGACGGCAGAAGTGAAGTGCTTGCGGATAGACCCTTTCAAAGTAATATACTGACCAACTTCAACCGGTTCATTGAATAGTGGACTACATTCAGTTGGTCCAGCCGGGGCACTGTACTAGGTACTAGGTACCATTGATGGTTTGTCCGGCTTTCAGTCGACTAATTGGTCCGCTCCATTCCAGGTCCCCATTTCATATTCTTTGTACCAATTGGACCAATTAAACGCGAATGGTAATTATTATTATTGAAAATGGACAAACTAATTCATTTGGACATGACGTAATCATTGTGGGAGAAAATTCTGATGATATTCGTAGTTTCGATTAAATATTTTAAGCATACGTTTAGGTTACTCCACTGTTTTCTCCAATATTATGCAATAATTTGAGATAATACGATACAAGTACTGCAGATAAAATCATGAATTTATTTGTCTAATTACCACCACAAAAGCATTTTGATTTTACTTTTTTTAATATTTTTTTTATTTGATACAATATTTTTACATTTTTCGGTATAATCCTGTAATGTTGGCCTCACTGGGTGGTTTACCCGTGCTGAAGCCCCTA
The DNA here is from genome assembly GCA_951813805.1 of Limnephilus auricula. Taxonomy (NCBI): domain Eukaryota; kingdom Metazoa; phylum Arthropoda; class Insecta; order Trichoptera; family Limnephilidae; genus Limnephilus; species Limnephilus auricula. The sequence goes on along the minus strand of OX638388.1, from coordinate 15,822,497 downwards.
TTTTATATGCAAAAAAAAATACATAATACATTTAATATATATAATGTTGGTGAAGAAAAAGAAGAAAAAAAAACATAACATTAAGATAAATTTAAATTAAAAATACAGATTTAGAATTAAAGTAAAATAAAAAAATAAATAATATTATATAAAGTTAAAATCGGTGTATTTATATTATGTGTATTTTTTTTTTAAAGTGATTATAATTGTTTTGTGGGGTATCTGTATGTTTTATTATTTCAGGTTATGAAATTTTGATAATATTGTCTTTTTTGATCATTAATCCATTTTGTAATTTTGTGTCTGAATTTATTTTTCTTTCCCTCAATTTTATTTTCAAGTGTTAGACTGTTGAATGTTTTGAGAGCATGATATTGATAGTGTTATTGTCCAAAACTTGTATTTACCATCGGAGTTTTTGTTTTCTTTGTATGCTTTTCTAACTGGTCTGTAAGAAAAGCGTACAAAGATATTTTGCGTTTTTAGGAATTTGTTTTTTGGTCAAAAATTTAGTTTTAGTAGTTTAGTAGTGTTTTAACGTATAAGTGAAGTATATCTAGTTCATTAATATCTATACCTTTAAGATCGTTTTCTGCGCGATTTCTATGTGATCTTATATTAACATTACTTGTTCCGCGTCTGTGTACCTTCTTATAATAAAATGCTATGTGTATGTGTGTATATATCGTAACATAACCCTTACGAATTGTCAATTTCTTTTGAAAAACGAATTAAATTGATGTATTAGAACTAATAAAATAAATTATATTCTGCAAAAAAACCCAGCTTTGTGAAAAAAAGTTTTCTATGAATGAAAATTGGAAAGAAACTGATATATTACATTGGAGTGAAGATTCATTTTCCTTTGAAATACGAATGAAATTGATACGATGTGACCTTTTGTTTCTGACTACGGACAGTGTTTCAGAGGGGATAAAGCTTTGTGATTAACACATTTCGTACCTAAAAGCATTTTGCGCAATAAAGTAACTAATTTAATCCGATTTTCGTGTTTATTAAAAACATTAAAATTATAAAGATGATCCTCAAAAAATGTAGATAAAAGTGACAAACCTTTCAGGATCTTGTCGGTGTTAAGTGATGTTGTTAAATACCGCTTACGTACCTGTAAAAAAATAATACGATTAATATGAGAATAATACACCACAGTTGTACATTTTTAGAAAAAAAAAACATCATATATATTTCCAACAATGTCTACGGATTTATGATGAAGTGTAAATATTGCCTAAATTTGGTACAAAAGACTGCTAAATTTTTAACAAAATAATAATAAGCAAGTAAGAAACTGAAACTTAGAAGCTGAGCTCACAACTGGAGAAGGGGTCACTAGAACAATATTAGTTTTCTACAGATTAATTTTCAGTCAATTTCAGAGTACTTGCAGGAAACCATTTGGGAGGCGGGTATGGATACCGCCGCTCCGGGAACCGTTTATTGGACGACTAACACCTCTGCCACAGGTCACCCCAAGTGGTTTGTTACGTTTGGTGACTTAGCAGGGGTGCCCGGGTTCATGGGGTTAGGTTTGTCCGGGACTTGGGGCGGATACGACTGCCGACTGTCTGCGTAGCAGGCCGGATCGGGAGAGACTGGTTGAGGGAGACCTTTTGATCTCTCCGGCCGGACCCTCTCGACCTATCGCCTTGCACCGCAGTGGGAGGGATGGCTTCACACGTCCATCACTCCTGGACATATTTATCCCCAGATTCCTACCCACTCTTCAAACCATTTTCCTTCCCAGGACTTCCTCTTCTTCCTTTCCCTTAAAAAACCCTCCACGAAGCATCTTCAAAGATGACATAGACCCTGAGGGAATTTTTTCCTGTGTGGAGCTAATGCAAAAAAAAAACTAAAGTTTTGTCCGATATTTTCAGCGTTGCATGGTACTTTTTAACTTATTTGGATACTTCTTTATCATAGGCAAGAAAATGAAATATTTTGGCATAATTTGAGAGAAATTGATGCGTGGCCTAAAACAGCAAGAAAAATGAGAGCTTCGCGTCTGTGGGTAAGTATGGTAATGAAAGGAGAGGGTAGGCAGTAGGCAGTATACAGTAGACACGGCTGAAACTACAGCTCTTGTGCAAGTGATTGAAGCCGGGCCTAGGGCTCCCAAAACCAAATGAACTTCAAAGGTGCGTCAAAGCCTCCCTATCCCTCTCCAGCGCTCCCTTGCAAATCCCCAGCAGCCTTCCGCCCCATCCCATCGCCAACCCCGCCTCACCCCCGTCCGGCTAAGGCTTCTTGTAATGGAAATGCACAGATGGAAATGCTTCCTTCATACAGATTTCCAGAAGAGTCTGAATTTAATAACATATTTCGATATGTCAGTTCGCCTTTGGAAGCGAAGCCGTAAATGTGCAAAGCTATGGAGACATTGTATACGGGCCAGGTATCCCCGAGGATAAGCCTATTTTAGGATTAGGGAATTTAAAAATGTCTATAAAGATGGTAAAATTACATTGCAACCCATATTTACAAATGTCTACAAATAATTAGGTCATTTATTAATATGTTATTATGTTCAACATGAACATAATAACATATTATTATCCTGACGAAGAAATCATCGGTTTTGAAACATGTAGATATTATTACATGTGATTATAGTGGTTTAAATAAAGTGATTTGTTTCATTTAATTAAAATGATGCCACAAAGTAATTTTGCAGAGATTGAAGACATAATATGTAATAAGTTTACGAATATATATTATGTGTATTTTTAAAAAATAAAATGACAATCAGTAGTAGTGGAAGTATAAGCGCTCTGTTTCTGTGGGATAAAAGTAGGTCTTTGTTGGTAATTGGAAAAATATTCTCACGTGACTAGATAAAGCCTAAAAAATTTGACGTCAAATATAAAATGAACTCCATGGTAGAACGATAAGATTCCTATTCTGAGATGGCAGGAATACTTCCACCGGTTACATGATTTTTTTTAAAGAATAAAGGAATTTTTTTATAGTTATGTTACACGTAACTAATGCACAAGCTTGCTAGCGTGACCAAAAAGCATGCATGTATGTAGCTTGAGCTACCTACAGTATCAATGCCATCAATCAAGTGACTGATTAATAAATTGCAGTGATTAGATTTCAGAGTTCCAGAGAGCTGATTTCAAGTCAGATATGCACATACACATGCTACCAGGGATTAGGGATTGCAATTTTAATCAATCATGGTTTTTCACTGAATAAAAAATTGAAAAAATAAAAAAGATAATACAATCGTACAGCAAGGACTTTTAAAGGTTATGCACATCAATGGTATATTAAATCATTGAAGAAGAAAGTATTGTTAATAAAACTAAACGAAATATGAAATATAAAAAGAAACAGAAAATAAAAGAGATAACAGTCAATGCTGACAATACTCTACGGGTTGTGGTTATTTCAAGTTTAAAGACAGTTAAAATAATTTTCTGCAAAAATATTATATTATTGGAACCAGAACTGGTAACCGACGAGTTAATCGAAAATCAATTCATCGAAAGTAAATTTACAAAAGCAAATTTACAAAATACACAATAAAAGGTAAGGTTAGGTTAGGTTAGGTTAAGTTAGGTTAGGTTTGGTTAGGTTTGGTTAGGTTAGGTTAGGTTTTTAGTGAGTTGAACTCGTTTTCGATGAACTCGTTTTCGATGAACTCGCCGTGAACAACCAGAACTATATACCTACACAAACCGAAATAAGTATCTTTGATAATAACTTGGCGTTCCGACGTTATTATTGTACGAGGATAGCACGGAAATATGCATTGCAGAAAGTATCAATATTTTATCATAGTTATTTATTCCCTTTGTAATAAATTCGTTTGAAATACAAATTGTTACACTGCATAATTTACTGTTGCAATATTTATTCTTGATATTGCTTAGGTTCGCATTAACCTATTATAACCTACTTAATAAGCATTTAATTCGTAGTCAACAACTTCACAAGATTATTGCCGATGCTAATGGTAGTTTCAGGAATTAATTTTATACAATTTTAAAGAGTTGCCTTTGTAATTCTCAGCGTTTTATTTTTCTTGTGTACAAAACTTTCCCACTAGTAAAATGTAATGTAATTATTTTTTTGTACGTTATTGACACAAATTGTGCCGTAAATACCTATCTACCTATATAATAGAAACAAATTCGATATACTGAAATAACATAAAATATATATTTCTTCGACGATTACCGCATATAAGTATCGCAATCCCTAATGCAAATATAAATACACAACAAATCAGTGCACACACAGCACGGTCTTATTAAATTACGTTATAATAATAATAATAATTGGATAATTTGTATAGCGTCGTTTTTGTGAGAAATCTCCTCGAGGGCGCTGTACAATTTATAATATAATTCTTAGGCTATATTTAAGTTTATTATTTACAAATATATACAGAAACATACTTACCTGGTCGGTCACTTCCGATAAACACACTTTAATAAGAAAGTTTATGCTTGGAGAAGATACCAATTTGCACGCGGAGGACATTATATTGAAAACACTAGACATTGCATGATTTTACATTTACTGCACCCCATCACTTTTGGTATTCACTTATAAGAAGTATAATGCCAAAGGTGAGTTAATATTTATTTTGAAAGACTTGAGAATTTAATGATTCTTTACGACTGGAGAATTTTCATCAAGTGACCGTTTCATCAAGTGTACGTAGAAGTTTATTATTACATAACTGAACCTATTTATAATATTTCTACAAAAATTTCAAAAATTTGTCAAAATCCTTTCACAAAAGGAAAATATTATGAATGTTTTCAATAAAATTGATATCAAACATCGTATTGGATTGAATGTGAAGCAAATCTTCAATCAAAGGATAACGGGATTGCAATTAGTCTAATAACTTACGGTTGCAGCAAGGGATATTGTATAGATCCGTCTTGAATACAGAATTGGATATAAACCAAAGGTGCGCAAGCTTTTCCAAACAATTACTATTTTACCATTAGAAATATCCTTCATTGTTCAAAAAAACAGCTACATAAAACACATAAACATGTTGATTTCCATTATATAAAAACTATACATATGAAAAAATGTAGCGGCAGTTTTATTCCAAGATTGATGAAATTTCGCACACTTGACCTTCCAAACAAGAGGATGGTCACTGTCCTCCCTCCACCCTCTCTCCATTTTTCCAATCCTTAGAGCAGAATTTTGATACATCTTAATGAAATTTGACGTTCAAAATAAGGGGGAAATTACTGCCTTCATCTGATTTCGAAAAAGGGAATTTCAGCTAGTCAATAAATAATATTAAATGTCAATAAACAGTAATAATTAAAAAGTAACAGATACCGAAGTATCTGCTGCTTGGAAACATATTTTCTTATCTATTGACTTGTCTATTGACAAAAATGCAGAAATTAAAAATAAGAAAAGTTAATGAAGATGGCAGTCTAAATTCATTTAAAAAATAATGTGATTTCCTATTTATATAATTTATCACAATTAACCAATGAGAGTTTGTAAGACTATCACTTACATACCACTATCATATACAAAATTATAAAGGAAACTGTTGGAGGAAGAAAGGGGTAGGAGTAGATTCAGGAATCGGCTTTGGTTCAAATACAAATAGTACATATTTCGCAGTGATTCAGAAGGAGCGACACAATCCGATGAAAAGCATGCCGATGTCTGAGAGGGGAACAAAGGGAGCGGGTAATCAAGAGTGAATCCAACAGACAGACCCTTTATACACACAGACATCAATAGATTATCACAAAGATTTGTACATTCTAACTTTAAGGTGACCTAACAATATTTTATTATATTGTAAAAATACACAATGACTAGTTTAGCGTAGTTTGAAATGAAACAATTAATACAAAAACCCTGAAATAATCTAATAGAATAATCAAAACAGATCACCTTGAGGTGATATTTATCCCTTAGTGGTAAACGTGTTAGCCACTAAACAGTTGTATACAAAAACTACGCTAAAATAATATATAAATTAAGAAAGCTAACGTAGTAATTTTAACACAAAAAAAACCTTTTTTAATGGCCGTCAGTGGCGTCAGTGGCAGAAAAAGACGCACAGTGTTTTTTCAACCTCAATCTGAACACGGTGTTAATGTACCGAGAGCGAAAATTAAGACGAATATAAAACAGACTTATTATAAAGTGTCAATTATTTAAAAGAAGTCTAATAAAACTACATGCCTACAGACAAATATAAGAAAATATTGCAAGGGAAAACTAGTCAAACTTTATGAAGGATAAGGATATCATTGTATAGTAAATTTCAAAGAGATATTTCACCTTATAATGCACAGCCAAGAGCGACGGTACCACATCACTGCAATCAGATACTGCAACATGTTATTACAGAATTTAGTGAAAATTTAATTAGCAAGGATATCTCCTTACGGAAACAGCGCCTAACAAAAACAAGTGGAGGTAAATATTTACCTTCTAAATTATGATCAAGTTACCTTCTGTAAAATGTCTTTCGTAGATTGCGTGTTATTTCACTATTCTTTATTCAAACACGGTGGTGTCAATCAATACTTTTATCTTCACCATAACGTTTTGAACTTCTGGCAGTTAGATAAATTCCTTGGGTCAGGGGACAAAGGTCGCGGGTTCGAAACTACGATTGTCGCAATTTTTCGAAATGGCATACGAGTGAATACAACAGTCCGCTGGCATGCTGATGCAGAACGGTTCTTAAACTTTCACATTTCCAAGTTTTTAATTTCTTCATTTTGGGAAGCGGGTATCCGCTGTATCTGGACCTTGGGCCTCTCCAACCGGACACTCTCGACCGATCGCCTTGCACCGCAGCGGGAGGGATTGATTCATATATCAGTCACTTCTGGATACATTGACCTCGAGATTCCTATCCACCCCTCATACCTTTTTTCTTCCCAGAACTTATCGTTCCTTTCCATAAAAAGACCATCCACACAGCATCCTCAAAGATGCTCCTGGGTGATGCTAATGTAATAATTCCAGTTACTGTTTGAAATTTGTAGATATTGCAAAATGTACATCCATAAAGTTTTTTTTGTAGTGCTAACTCAAACCTACTTTGTTCTGGGCGTAAAACATGAATCAAGGATTTACATGAAAGTGGGTCACATCTTATAATTTCAGTGTTTATTTATTAAATATTACTAAGGAAAAGGATATTTTAAACTGCCTTTATTCTCTCATTACACGTTTTCAGGAAAATGTAAATATTGTGTCTTATCCGATCTAAAATGAATGCTATACAGTTTGCTTGCAGTAATAACAGCATCGATCCGCTTATAATAATTTAAGAGACCTTGCTACTGTCTACGACAAGCTCTCAACCCCTATGTATCAACATAATTAATTCAAGACGTGACAGTTACAAGGAGCACCAAGGGAGCAGGGAGCAGGCAGCCAGATGACACTTGAGATACGTGGAGACTGGAGATCGCCGCTGGGAAGTCTGTCACCGTTTGAACCTGTCACCGTCTGTAGGTGAAAATATCATCAGTGTCAGTCCTGCCCGCGATACTGTTTCTTGATAGTGTAATTCCTGAGTGAAGTCAAAAGGACGAGGTACCTATTCCGGCCATTCTGTACCGGAGTAAGGTCAAACTCCCAAACAAACTAAGAGACTAATGCGGGTTGTAAATGGGATAAGTATTATCGCTAAATCCACGCTGTAAGATCATCTTCTGTTCAAAGGCATTAGAAGTTTGTCAAGACCATAGATAAATGTGAAATCATAAATTTACTTAGAAGCGTCTTCATTTTACTAATCTACTGTAGAGTAAAGATAATTATCTGTCGTTGTCTTTTGTAATTTCATTGAATGTCATACAGAATTTAAAAAAAAAACAAACTTATAATTAGACACGAAGTGCTTTAATTAAAACTTTGAGTAGAATTTTTGTGTTATTTGTCAGCATACATTTACAAAAATTAATATTTACAAACAAATAAGGATATTTTATTATTCAAGCCATTAATTATGTAACTTGTTTCCAAAATATCAGTTTTTCGATAGGTATTAATTTTTTGGAATTTCGTCTCAAATTTGTGAATTTTTTAATCTTCCGACTTTTAAAAAACCCTTCGGTGTCGAGGACGAATTTTTGCGTTTCGTGGGCTAGCGCTACGCTAAACTTGCTTTTCTCAGAATAAAAACATGCTAAAAAGAGCAAACTCTGCACATAGGATTCGTGAATTTTGAAAACCGACATCTGCCCTGTTTTTTAAAAACTCTTTATTTTTCCCCTTATTTTTTCACAGGTATAAAAATATAACGGTATATAAATAATACAAACAAAAGCAAGTAATAGCAATTTACTAAGGCGCTGACTTTGTTTGGGTAATATGATAAAAAAAAATTACTATGTATGGATCAATTATTATTCTTTTAGATATAATATTATTAATTGGTAAGTATAAACTTTAGTACATAAGTATAGTTGTAGTAAACTGAGCTACAATACAAATTAAACGAATTTACGAGTAGGTACCTTCTTAATATGTAGAATTTATGATTTGATATTTAATATATAAATATTATACAAGTATGTATTAAACATTATGAATGTAAATAATAATATTACGTAAAATTGTAGTGAGAAGTAAAACATAAAAGTTTACAAAGAATTTATCGGAGTAGTGGTTCAACATCTAAATCATTTAATTGTTTTACTTTGTGTGATATTTTATTAGTTTGTTTGGGTAGAATATTTAGTCACTTTAATAATTTATATTTTAGGAAAATATTTTTGTATTTAAATACACATTTAAAATATATATTTAGAAGCAAGCCACAAATTTATAGCGACAGAAGCTAAGGTTGGTAATGAATGTAGAAAAAAATTACTGTTTCATTACTTTGCAGTTAGGTTAGGTTATTATAGGTAAGATTATACAGAAGATTATTTCGTAGATAAAGAGCTGAAATCTGAAGGGGTAAGAAAGAGTATGTGGAAAAACCTCCCAATAAAATTTTAAATTTGCCCTTGTGTAATGTTAGCAATTGTAGCAGTGCGATGATATCATCCCCATTAACATCACGAATTATTTAGGTTAGGTTAGGTTAGGTTAGGTTAGGTTAGGTTAGGTTAGGTTAGGTTATAGTATATTATAGTATGTGGAAAAACCTCCCAATAAAATTTTAAATTTGCCCTTGTGTAATGTTAGCAATTGTAGCAGTGCGATGATATCCTCCCCATTAACATCACGAATTATTTAGGTTCCTCCAACTCCTTCACTCTTCGACTAAATTCAAACTAACCGTGTGTCAGTGATTTTACATTTCTTGTACTGGACAGTCCTTTTTTTCAGTCGTATTCAATACAACAATATTGTGGCAAAGGTGTAAAACATAATTTGTCAAAAATATACTTTAAATCAAAAAATCAACACACTTAAGTAGGTATACGTATACATCAACCAATTATATCTACATAATATAAACCTTTATAGACAAGAGAAAACACAATACATCAACTTTTTCCATCTATGTTTAGGTGCTGGATCTAAATTAAACATTGGACTAAGGTAACTCACAATGGCGGTGTTTGTAAAACAACCGAAAATCAAGGGTGTAGGGTGGATGGTGAGGGGATGTAGGGGATGGAGGATGGAGGGTAGAAGGTGGAAAGGTGAAGAAGGCGTCAGAGGGGGGTGTTTCAGGTTCCAAAGGATCAGTAATTACTCCCCTGAATTAGTGACTGGTGATAATTATTATCGGGATGAAAAACCTTTGAAGCAACATTCCGTTGTAAGTTTGAATCTGAATAATACTTTTGGCATCGGGTACATTTCACAATGATGCTTTTTATTCGTGCAAAACTCTTTATCATGGAAAGGTACATATAAGCCTGTAAAAATAACTATCCATCAATAATTTATGTATTTTACAAAAAAATGAATGAGAGAGATAGCCGTAAAAAAGGAGGGTTTTTTTTTTCAAAAATAATAACATTACAAATTATAATTAATCAATGAAAATTTTCCACATTTAAACGGTTTCAAATGACGAGTCATTTTTCACTACAAATAAATACACTTGCTAAAATAAAACGATGCGAAAATAAATATTCATGTTTTCAGGCTGACAATAATATTAAGATTTCCCGGCGGCCATAAAATCGAAAAAACAAAAAAAAATATATGCGGTTGAAATGGGTGTGTGTTGATTTTTTGCATTATAAAGTGCGAACAATCCGAAAGTAGTAAGTAAATATTATTTGTCAAAATGTGATTTCACCCAGCAAAGAAGATTCAAAGAGACCATATAGTAGAATTGTGATTGAAATAACCGCATGAAGACGTAGCAGGACATTAAAAAATTCTATGTAACGACTTTCGTAGTGCAAATGCCTACTTAGCAGGTAGCCAATTTAAAATCACTATATTGAAATTACGGTCAGCTATTGTACTAAATAAAACACTTGGGTTTGGTATACGTGAAATGAAAAAAAAATCGTGATATCGTATTATAAAACAATAATGGATTAAAATAATTATTTTTTCAAACCGCTCACGAGTCACCATATTTGGATGAAAAGGGTTATCTATATAAAATTATTTATGTTTAAGGCGATAAACGACGGCGTAACGTTCGGTATCAGGCCGTTAACAATAAAATTCCTTATGTAGATGGCAATAAGGTTTAAATTCCTGCTTAACTAATGCCGCCTTGAATTTACACATAAAAAAATTCACCGCAAAGAAGCGTGTTTGAATTTATTTTGTAAAGGTTAGGCACATATATATATATATTTTTTTCTACAATAATTTTCTACAGAAATTAATTTTCAACCTTATACAATATAACCAAACCGAAAATGGTTCGTAAGTAGGAGATTTTGACATTAAAACAGTTTTTACAGGCTTTAACGAAAAGGAAAATGTAAAAAAAGGTAAAATAAATTATTAAAGAAGATGAAAACACTAATAATCTAAACAAAAATATGAAAAAGAACAAGGCACAGAAAAATAAAAGATAACGGTCGCAACTGGGACACGAACCCAGAACCTCTAGTCTTACCGTAACAAACGCCATTCCAATTATTAGGCCACTGCCCCCATTTATTTAAACTCATATTTGTCAATCTCAGTTTAGAAATTTCAGAAAAACAATATTATCTTCGACTAATTTTTTTCTCCATATTATCGGCAGCTACCCTTTTCTTTTGAAAATGTGTTCTATTAACGTGTTTGTTACCTAGATAGTATCTCGGATAAGTATACCCGATTTCATTTATATTAAACGCCTATTGACCTTTTTGTAAAAGTCTGAATGAATATCTATTCATTTTTTATTAGAAAAACTCTCTTTTTATAACTTTTGAAGGTTATTCCCAATAATGAAATATATCATCAAAGAACAAAATAACACTAATAATTTAAACGAAAATAAAAGAAAACTGGGACAATAATCAATAATCAATAATCCCAGTTATGACCGCTATCCATTATTTTTCTGCATCTTGATTTTTTTTTCATATTTTTGTTTAGATAATTAATGTTTTCTTCTTCAATGAAAAATTAGTCGATTATCTCAAATGCCAAGATGTGTTTTACACGCATTATTTGAATAACGCATCTTAAATATTTCTAATTACTAATCTAAATAAACATGGTTTTGCATTACCTAGTAGTACATCGCCTTAATAAAACATTATAGTCAGTTTACATACAAGACTACCTAGAGCGGAAAAGGTTGGTTTAAGAGAAAATAAGACATCCCGCGAGTCAACTGAAGTGAGGCATTATTTTTGAGTCGGCTCACTGAGCGAAGAGAAGATCCACGTTATGTACATGAAATAACTACTTGATCGTTGGTGCGCGCAGCCAGTCAATATGAATTTTTCAAGGAGTGCAGAAATGTAAAGGGTACCGTTCAACTATTCGATTATTAAAAATAATCTTATCTTATCTTACTAATAATATAAACGCAAAAGTTTGTATGGATGTATGTGTGTTTGTTACTCTTTCATGCAAAATTTACTGTATGGATTTTAATGAAAATTTACAATAATATAGTCATACATCGGAATAACATATAGGCTATAATTTATAGACCTAGCTAATTATTTTCATTATATTGAAACTAATAATTATTGTTTAATAGAACATGTCAAAATTTGAGAATGACATTTTGCAAAACAATGATTGTTAAATCAAAGTTCTATTTTAGAAAATATTTAAATTAGTGAATTTATTTTAAATACTCGCCTATACTTTGAATTTAATAAAGAATTATAGGTATTTTAAATAAATAGGTTAAGAATTTGGGTACAAACGTAGATGGGACCTAGGAAAGGAAAACAGATTACTCGAAGCACTAATCCTACGCAGACGAAGTCGCCGGCAGAAGCTAGTATACATATAAATAACAAAATTAACATAGGCGAAAAATTCTATGATGTGTTGTCCATCATGTCAAGATCTGGCTCCAGAAGGCAATCAACAAACTCATTCTAGATGTGGATTCTGGATAAAATTCTTGCAAAGCTCAATTCAAGGTCAAATTCCAAGTATTGGAATGTGGAATTAAATGATAGATTAATGCTACGTCGACATCAGCGAAGAAATATTGAATGGGGAAGCAAATAAAAAGAGGAAATGAACGATATTGCTGAAGACGCCAAATTGACGTATGGCAATAATAGACATTTCGCACGGATGACGAACAACTCGTTGGATAAATTTCTTCATTCGACGATATCCAAATGGAATGGCTCACTCGCTGATTAACTTGATAAAAATATTAGTCGGAAACACGTAACACGTAGCATCGAATAGCATCGAATTGCAAGTTGCTTGGGAACAAATTATCAAGCGATGAAAATATGAAATTCTTCATATTTTTCCATCAATGGCAGTTTTCGTATTGAACGTGCAATAAGGCTCGTTTTAAAGAAGTCCTTTTCATGAAACAAACACGCAAAAGTATGCAATTTAGATCATTATCGTATTGATTAAAATTTATATCACTTATTATTTTTAATTTAAGACAAGATTTTTTATGCAAAGCACAAAGGGTAAAAAAGTCCCGTCGGCGGCATGTATCTTGTCGCGGGAGGTTTTTCAATATGGATAAGTGTTTCAGGCTGATAATTATTGTTTATAATATTTTTTTTTACATTAGCACCGCACAGGAGAACCTGAGGAAAATAATTTCCCTCAGGGCCTATGTCATCTTTGAGGATGCTGTGTGGAGGGTGTTTTTAAGGAAAGGAAGGAGATGAAGTTCTGGGAAGGAAAAACGTCGGAGGGTTGGGTAGGAATATGGGGTTCAGTGTGTCCAGATCGTCCGCCGCCATGACCTAGACAAACCTCACCCCATGAACCCGGGCACCCCTGCCAAGTCACCAAACGTAGCGAACCACTTGTGGTGACCTATGACAGAGCTGTTGGTTATCTTATAAATGGTTCCCGGGGCGGCGGTACTCGTTCCCGCCCCCCAAATTGATTATATCACTTAGATAGTATTTCGCCTTTTCAATAACATCTCAATAGCGACTGATAATAAATATTATCTGAGATGATTCAAAAATGGTGACGAAGTTTCTTAAACATTAACATAAATCAAACATATAAATTCATTTTTCTTTAAAACTGTACGGGCCATTCCAAGCTGATCCAATAACCCATCCCCCAACTAGTAATTATACGGTAAAACCAGGTTCCCCACTCCTCACGGTCCTGCGTTACATTGAGAGCTCTGGGCAATGATGTTATGAGAACACCTTTTATGTCAAACATTCCAGTGTTTGCAGTGTTAAAAAACTAATATCTGGCACCTGTCGACATACTCTGTTTTATTCTTCCTCCTCTTGTGTTAAGGTCAAGTACAGCACGATTTTTCAATGATAATAATGATGTGAGAAATCAGATGTTGTATACATATATGTAGGTACTGCATTCAAGTAGGTACCATAATTGGCCTGGTATTAATTATTTATAACCAGGTGGTTAAAATTGATGTCATTATCATTTTAGGTACGGCGTCTTAACTGGGATCTATAATTTGAAAAGTCTCAAAACAATTGCAGTTTTACCTAAATACAAATGTCTACTTTGTATATGTTGGTGATAATTTACTTAAAGTATTATCGACTACGACTCAGAGGTAGATTTTGACTTGCTCATATTAACGAAATGAGATCTTTTCAAGGTTTCTTTGGAACACACCCCAGTTCGTAGCTTCATAAAGTTTTAAAAACTCCATCAAGTTTGTAAATCGCGAATTAATTTTTCTTTATTCGTGTAATTGTTAGTTACACGATTTGAAGATTTTTCCACCGCCATGCTAGGCATATACCCGTGTTGTGGGGGTCAACGTGTACAAAGTGAATAAAATAAAACAATCTGTTATTACGAGAACAATACATTCATGTGACTAGGCTAGAAAACCTGCTGAAAAAACACAAATATCCCAAAAAGCATCAACAGGAGAACACTGATTTGAGAGAAAACTTTGCAAAATGTAGTAATTAAAAGGTTTAAAAAAACATATATGAAGTCTTCAGTGCTCACATTTAACGGGGATAAACTGAAACGCTGTTTTGGATCGTAAAATATATGGGCACATATACACCTTCGTGTATCTCAGTTCCATTTAAAAAGATTTTCCTAGCGATTTTCCTACCGTCTACCGTTTGATAGGAAAAAAAAATTATTCTCACTCTTGAATTTAGTAACTAATTTAATAATTGAACATTCCGGTTAAAAAAATATACATTATTAAAAAATTAATTATTAAAAAAATTTATATTATCATGTTTATTTTTTTAATTGAGACCTATAAGTCTGTTCCATTCATAAACACTAAAATAATATAACACTAGAAACGCCTTCCGTAAAATTTTTAATGAAAACAAATGTGCCACTGACTTACTACGTTTTGGTTCTAAACCATTTAGCACGTGGTCTGTCTTACACTCGCTTGATAATAATAATGAACACTTGTCTTAAATATTGCGATCCCAATTGAATTTCGTAATCACGGCGAAATTCAGTTTTTAATGGAAATTTAGGCCGACATAGGGCTTATAACATTGGATTACGAAACACGCCCGCAAGGCATTTCTTGTTTTATTCTTTATTCTATGGTTTCAATAATCTTTTCGCGTATTCTTCAAGGGAACGATTCAAGCAATTCTAAAAGCAATACGCTCGATTCTCGATGATCACTATCGTTATTTCAAGTTGTCTTCGTTTAAAGTGGCCAATTAATTTTACCTCAAGCAGCATTCAGTAGTCTACCATTGCCATATTGGTATTATGTTGCTTTATTATGCAAAAAACATGATTTAAATCGGCTTTTAAAATGTTTTGTTATTTTTTTAGCATCGTGCCAATTTCTGTAAGCGTAGCTACAAAGGCTATTATGGAATTGAGATGAATTATGGAATGTTTAAAAGGATTTTAGTTACCTTTCATTATGCTGTACCTATAGTAAATAGCGAAAAAAAAAATAAGATGTAAAAATCCGTTAAAATCTGATTTTGAAATAAACATTCATCTGAACCATTTTTCATTAAAAATGTTTTTTTAATGAAAAATGGTTCAGAGTTCATGAACTTAAAGCTGCTCATGTGTGAACTCTACCATGGCGGATATTCCTAGCATGGCGGAGAAAAATACACAAAGCTAAACCAAATTGATTATTTTATTAGTGTAGCTATAACTATGTGGTTATTCATTATAAATAAATTAAACAATATTATTTTGTTTGAACCACTTGTATTTCTTTATATACGCCAACCGGTTTCGGAAAAAACCGTTACATTCTCAGGACAAAATATCATAACTGATTTTACAAAACGATAGATGAACATATTATATTAATTACTAAGTATAGAAGTGAGGGTGGGGGCATGACAAGTAATTAGTGAAAAGTGCGGGGAGGAGAAAGAAAAGACGGTGAAAGGGAACATGTCTAAGATGGGACTGTAAGATAATATTGTTAGTTTACTAATTCATTATTAGAGATTTCGTTATCAATGTCAATCAGACTGCATGGCATGAAGCTATGGCATAAATATCTCAATAACGGCCTTGCATGCACGTTTAATGAGAATGCTTATTTAAAGAAACTGGACAAATGCTTATATCCATCAAAGCTATTAGAAACCCTCTAAAAACATGAAGGTGGAACACAAAACATGTGTATTCTTGGATGTAAGCTGGTATCCACGAATAAACTGTTACACATATCCTATAATAATATATAGCGCATCTTGTGTGTCTGAAACACGTCACACATCAAACGGTGTTGCGATAATTAAAACTTACATTAAATAATCATTTGTGTGCGGCTTTAATTATAATTAAATAATGGTAATAGTATTTAAGAGTGTTGGATGAGTGCATCGCGCGGAATGGATATTCCCGCCAAGCGAGCGGGGTCTTTGTACTGCAGTGAACTTGGCTAAATCATCATTAATAAATAGCCAGCCCACCTACCTCGGTTCTATTCTGCCATTCCTCACCTGTACAGTCTAAAGCAGGGGAGTGCAAAGACATTTTTACATAGACATCTACACTAATTTAAATCGATTTATAAAAAAAGAACGTTTTCATAATATGGTTTGGGTAAGTCTTAATCTCTGTAGTGTAACTATTATTGTGTAAAAATATTGTTGTGGGTTTATGTATACTAAAATATCTGATTCGCAATCTCCGCCTTCGCCGCTCACAAGTTTCTGAAATCGTAGAAAACTTTCTCAGAGATATGCGTGCACGGAGAAAAATGTTATTCTAAAATACGATCATTTTATTCGTAAAAACGGTTAAAAATGGGACTGATGTTCTTACGATTAAATTAACAGTGTTTCAATGTTTATTGGCGGGAAAATGTAAGAATAATTTGTTGTTATACGTACGAAATTGCGTATACCAACAAATTATTCGTACATGTTCCCGCCAATAAACATTGAAACACTGTTAATTTGTTCGTAAGAACTTCAGTCCCGTTTTTAACCGTTTTTACGAATAAAATGATCGTATTTTAGAATAACATTTTTCTCCGTGTATAAAATTGATCTCCGTGTGCACGTAAAATAGCGTTTCTTCATATAAAGTGTAGGTAACCTGCAAATGAATTAACCTTTTCAGCATACACAAAATTTAACTATGTTGCATAGTAAATTGACGGCAAATAAAATAATATCTCACTGAAGACATTATTAGCGAATCTCAAAATTAGAAACAGAAAAATCATAAAAAGATACCTTAGAATTGAATCCAAGACCTTAGTCTTGCCGGGGCGGTGCTATACCACTAAGCTAATGGTACACATAAGTTAATGGTAGAGGATCGCCCCGGTAAGGCGAAGACTTTGGGTTCAATTCCTAGATGTGATCGAGTTTAAATCTTGCAACCACACATAAAGATAGAAGCCAATAAAAAATATGCGTTAAGAAAATGAAGATAATGTCAGTAGTTCTCAGTCGAAGTATGATAGGTACAGTTTCAATATGACCGAGTCGGAGTGGGACGTATTAGCTCAATCGGTAGAGAAGCGCCCCGGCAAGGCGAAGGTTCTGGGTTCGAGTCCGAGGTGGGACCGTATCTTCTTCTCATTTTTCTGTTTCAGATTTTCGATTGAGTTTTTCTAACATTGTCTTCATTAATTAAAATATAATATCCACTAACTTTGAATATTATTTCGACGAAATATGATTTTTCAGGTACCTCCAACATGTATGTGTTCTTCGCTATATAAGTGATCAGTTTAAAAAAAAAATTAGGTTCTGTAAATTTTAATGCGCCATTGGATGATTTTTCATAAACAGTGGTGTTATATTTTCGGTCTGTTTGTATTTTTTTGAGCATTTTTCAATTTAATGATTACATTATTAACGTACACTATAATAATTATTTATTTCATTCCAGAAGGTACGTAGGAGTAATGAGGCCAACATACCTAGCTATAAAAGCTCAAGCGTTATTTGGTTTGGCGTATTTCGGCATATCGGTTGCCGTACATTCCCAATGGGAATGTATGACGAGCGATATGCTGAAGTATGCCAAGCCAAATAACGCTTGAGCTTTTACAGCTAGGTCTGTTGGCCCCATAATGCAATGCCAATACGTTCTATTAGTGACGATAAAAGAGTACAAGAAATAACAATGCGAAATAGAAGAATAAGTAAAAAAAAATGTAAGAAAAAGATGAATCAGCAAAAAAAATGCAAAAGAGCAAAATGAAAAATTTACGTATTATATATAATATTATAGTTGCACGGCACGCCACTGAACTGCAGTTAGCGTGTCTTCTGCGCTCAGTTAGTGCCTCGCACTCATCTTTATAGCGAGGTATTCTCTAATGCAATTACAGGGACAGGTAATTCTTTCTCTACCTTTCCCAGATGACTGCACATTAAGACGAGAAGAAAACTTAACAGACAAATAATCATTTCTTACTGTGAATACAATGTTAACACAAAACATGCAACCCGACTTAAACATTTTTCTAATTCTATAAGACTTAATGAAGGGCGAATTGTTAGAATAAATTAGGCGATGTAGAAAAGATTAACTCTAGTCATTACCCAAAGTAAAGAAAGTTTCAAATAAACTTGAAAAGAACTTATCGTGGTTTATTTTTAGGTTATTATGCCATATTGCGCTTTTTTCTTCTTTAGCCGACAACACATAATATTCAACACATATCTGCCCCGATGGTGGACACTGTGATGCTTAATGAAAGGTTGGCTAAAGAAGCATAAGGCGCAACAAGGCATAATTACACAAAAATAAATTACGATACATAAATATTAAAAAAAAAGCGCGCGCAATCGTGAAAATAAACATACCTAAAAACTATTCTTTAATTTTATTTTATTTTCAGGATTGCGC
Organism: Limnephilus auricula; assembly: GCA_951813805.1. Taxonomy (NCBI): domain Eukaryota; kingdom Metazoa; phylum Arthropoda; class Insecta; order Trichoptera; family Limnephilidae; genus Limnephilus; species Limnephilus auricula. The sequence continues at coordinate 15,803,630 of OX638388.1, read as the reverse complement.
CCAAACTAGTGGCCACTAATATGCATAGATTAAATGGTAATAACGTCACATCTAGCCCTTCGTTATGTTACAGAATCAGGAAAACAAAATAAAAATGAACGTACATTATTGTTAATGGCTGTCATCTCGTACGATAATAGTAAATTTACATTTTGCAATTGAAGTTTTAAATGCAGTATTTTCCATCGCACCGAATGCAAATAGTTTATAGTAAATACGGTGAAATAAAGATTTTTTCTAAAAAAAAATCGTATTTAGCGTGTCCAGCGATTTCGAAAAATTACCAAATCGTAATATGAAAAAGAATAATTAAACTGAAAAATAAATAAAATTAAAAAAAAAAAATTTCTTAAAACGACATAAAAAACTTTTGGCTGTGAAAATCTGCAATTACATCTTAATAAAAACTTTATTTTTAACTTAATGAATTATACCTCAAATTATAATAGTTTAATGAATGAAGACAATATTAGGGAATCAATCGAAAATCGGAAACAGAAAAATCAGAAAAATATACGGGCACATCTGGGACTCGAACCCAGGACCTTCTACTCTTTGATATAGTGGCGAAATATGTACCTAGTTAAAACCAAATTCATAGACTTTGTTATTGTTAAAAGCATCATAAAATTGATGGCATTTCGGAAGGTTGAATAGCATTTGGCATATTTTAAATAATATCTACTCAGAAGGCAGATAGGAGAATCTAAATGTTCAAGTTTTTATTTATAACTGAAAAAATAGCAAAAAAAAACGAATTAGGTGACTTTGCCATATAATCGGGAAGTTAGAACAATGTCCATCTTACCGGAATCTTACGCAATTTTATAGAGAAGTCGTTCCGTTGGTGTCCCAGATAAATCAGAAAAAAGATGCACAAGCTGTGAGATTAGAGATCTACTAGGCCTGCAATGGACCGAAGCCACAAAAGTAAAGTAAGATAGTACGCCTGAAGGCGCCATTTTGGAGCAACGATCCCCAACCCAATGTCTTCAAAGGAAGAAAAGTGTGTCTGGCGAAATTATTAAAAAGTTCAAAAAATTGATTGTTTAAAAAATACGATTTATAACATAAGAGCCGTTCATTTGATTGGTTAAGGTACCGACATATTTATCAACGCAATTGAACTCATAAAAAAAACAATGAAAAGATCTTATCTTTTATCTTTACTTTTTGTCCAATATTTTTGTAATACTTTAGAAATATAAATTTTAAATTTTATTTTTGTAACTATACATACTATTTATGTTGTAACTTTATTATTTCCAAATATGTACTAGTATACAGACTAGCTCCCCAGTTAGACTGAGATTATTTCTCTACTAATTGGGTATTTAAAATGATTAATGAATGTTATGTAACATATTTTTATTCCGTATATTTACTTTATAATTTACAATTAAAAAAATAAAAAATACCTATATAGATTTAAAACTGTACGAGAACGTAATAGATTAAAAATATATATATATATATATAAAATCGGTTTTTTTCGTGTTATAAAAAAAAATTTAATAAAATACTAATATATATATATATATATATAAGAAATAAGAGCGAAAATAAATAGTAAAACACGTTGTGTGCTTATTTATTTCCATAGCATAGGAATATACCTACAAAACAATCCACCCAATTTTTTTTTAAAGATAGAAAAGCTAATGACATAGATAACAAATAACAACAAACAAAGAATTTTGGCAATTTACCTAAAAATATTTAATAAATTTAAAACAACGTTTAAATGAAGATCACCTCAAATACAAAGGAGTATTCTTGACATTGAATTTTCTGAGCGAATTAACAAGAGCATCAAGTCAAGGCCTTTGTTGTTCCTTTAATTAAATGTTAAATTCATACGATGTATCTGGTCTTTGTAATATCTGAGTACAGGAGCAGAGTTCACTCTGATTCATCCCGAGCAAGCATTAATCCCGTAGAGAAGCTTCTTATTCTCTTTAAAGATTTACTCGCTGCTCGGTGCCCGTGGCGTCAGTGCTTTCAAAAACAAGCTGAGGAAGGCAACAAAGGACGATAAATTGAAAATGCGAAAATAAAGAAACTTTCACATTTAAAACATAGAATATGCTATTTTTCATTATAAACGGGCTCTTTATGATTAGAACATACTCGTGTACGTTGTGCGTTCAAAGGAGAAATAAAGCAATGGTCCTCTTTCTGAGAGGAATAATAAACACAAAGAACGATTATGATAGAGATAGACTAAGGTATGGAATACAAAGTATATAATCCGTACTAATGTAAAATTTTCAATAGGATTCTGTGTTAGATTTTTAAGAATTTAAATGTTTCAAATATAAATACATTGATAAATTAATTCTTCAATATTCATTTTCAAATTCATTTTGTGGCATCGTCTTAATATATAAAAATGTTTCTTTGTTTTTCCCTTATGCGTTTCTAAAACAATCAACTGATTGCAATGAAGCTTTGGTAGTTTGATGTGCGCATATCCGAGATGGTTTCTATATGTATATATATATAATAGTGAGCTGTGGCGTTATGAAATTTTTTCCTGTACTATTCATCCGATAGCGATAAAACTTTGGTGGGTTGTTTGCACGAAGGTTTTTATATACAGGATGTATCGGCACGTACCCGAAAAACTTTAACCACTGACTCCAAAAATGTGAATAAAATTTTGGGATCCAGTGACATTTTTGATGTTTTTTTTTTCTACAAAAACATAAAAAAGTAGTAGGTTTTATAAGAGGTCGGGGTAAAGAAAAAAAAATGAAAAAAAACGTCATCGAAAAAGTCACCGGAGACCAAAAGTTCATTTACATTTTTTACTCCGAATAATGTCAGGAATCAATATAATATTATGCTAATTTTATACAAATGAAACAAATCACTTTGTATACACCACCTATTATTATTATTTTCTTTTGTAGACACAAAAGTAAGGTACTTATTTGTATATTCTGGTTTGTCTTTTGCTATTTTTGTTAATTTAAATTTTGTCCTGACAAATAAACCATTGGTTTGGAAACTAAAGTGATTTGTAATTATTTAATTTAACTTTAATCATTATTTACCCCACTAACACAGTATTTTTTTATCTGCATACACATTAAAGTCGCGGTGTCATTTACACGGAGAAAATGTTATTCTAAAATAAAATCATTTTATTCGTAAAAACGGTTAACAACGGAACTGAAGTTCTTACGAACAAATTAACAGGGTTTTAATGTTTATTGGCGGTAAGTGAACATGTAAGATTAATTAGTTGGTATACGTAATTTCGTACGTATACTAACAAATTATTCTTACATTTTCACGCCAATAAACATTGAAACCCTGTTAATTTGTTCGTAAGAACTTCAGTCCGGTTTTTAACCGTTTTTACGATTAAAATTATCGTATTTAAGAATAACATTTTTCTCCGGCTGGTTGTTTCATAGAAATGAAATATCAAAAAGTAACAGAACTTGTATAAAACTTTCACAGAACCTAACATGAACATTGTTATTTGACGAATTGTTTAATTCCGTGAAACGCCCCCTAAAAATGGTATATTTTTGATTACCTGCCCATATTTGAAAAAACCCTGTAGAACACAGTTTTTTACCTATTACTAAACTTGTCCGAGTACCATCTCTTCAAAATTGTGGGCTTATTAACAAAAAATTTCGAGTGTTTCATAAAATAATTAATTTTATACGATATCAGTTGATAAAGAAAATCCATGCTATGCAAATGCAATTATCAAATAAACCTTATCGCGATTAAAATATTTCGTGATATGATTCTACCGTTAATAATGTGTTTAAATTAACCCCTAAACCAAGTTTTATGAAAGCAATGTAAATATTTTAAATTTTTCGCGGAGCGGTTTCAAAATCAGAGAGAGGTATTAATAAGACCCTAAATTAATTTGATGAAAACGTACTACGTTCAAAAACTAAACATTGAAATAAAATACAAGAGATTGGTAGGTATATATAGATAACGCCCAAAAATAAAATTGTAACTACTCTTGTCCATTTCAGGATATTTAAAAAAAGGGAAACCGAACAATAGTTATAAATATCGAGAGGCAGTTGGACTTATACTAACCCTAATTTAAAGAAATGAGGTAGATGAAGGATATATTATATGGGTAGGTTAGGTTAGGTTGGGAAATATCTGACTTTTAATATCCAATAATTAAACCCAAAATGAGTTTAATTAATCTCATTGGGAATTACGTATTATAAATATTATGATTTTGAAATATATTATCACTAAATAAAATAAATAGTTTTATTTTTTTTTTTATGTAAGAAAAACTCTCCTTTTCACTTTTGAAGGTTATTCCGATCAATGTAATATATCATTGAAGAAGAAGATAACAATAATAATCTTTTTTTTAAATATGAAAATGAACAAGACACAGAAAAATAATAAAAGATAATGGTCGCAACTGGGACTCGAACCCAGAACCTTACGTCTTACCGGGATATACACCTCTACCGATTGGTAAATTGTAAATTGTAAATTGTAAACTGTAAACTGTAAATTGTAAATGCAATCGAGTCCCAGTTGCGACCATTATCTTTTATTATTTGTCTGTGTCTTGTTCATTTTCATATTAAAAAAAATTTGATTGTTATTGTTATCTTCTTCTTCAATGATAAATAGTTTTACTTTCCATGTACATTTGCTGCTTAAGTATTAATTTTTCTGCTACCGATTTTGACAAATCTGTGTCATTCGCTATGTTTAAGTTTGCCAGTAAATGACACGGATGTGTCGAAACCGGTGGCAGAAAAAATAATAATTATGTAATAAATGTACATGGAAAGTAAAACTTTTCAAAACAAAATGTCTTGAAGTTGTAACATTGTTAATCCCTAACAAATACAAAAAAAACATAGTCAAAGCCATTTCAAGCAAATTTTTGAGTCCGAATATAGCGTTGGTCTCCAACGATATTGTTATTCAATTCTGCTTATACAACCAACTAATTAATAATACAGGTAAACTTATACGCAGCAACAAAGTTGTGACGGAAGACAAATTTTCATCTTTCAAACTGTACAAGGTTTCAGATATTGATGATCTTGTCCCATGTCCAGTCTCTGAAAGAATTAAAAAAATGTGAATTATGATCTCACACAATCGAAAAATTTAACATTTTTGGAGTCTTTAGTGGATACATAGATTCAAAATTTAAGAGATGGTTCATCTAGTGAACTCAGAACCATTGGCAGGATTGTAACCAATGAGCCAAAACAACACATTGTTTAATTTTTGCACATATTATCCCTTAGCGTTTCCACGTATTCAACGTAAACCAGGCGAAGTGTGCACTATTCACATTATTATTAAATTCTCCATCCGGATTAGGTATCTCGAAGTTGTTGAGAGAGAGAGAGGGGGATTAACATGAGATTTATTCATAGGTGGTCGAGAGAGGATAGCACTGTGTTACCACGAATAAATATATCTAATATTAAAATAAATTATTAATGTTTCGGTACAAACTTGTGGATTCTCAAAAATATTAAAATGTCACGGTAAAATACTTACGAGAAGAAGAATAATTTATTTACTAGAACATTTATTTGTCCAGGTTGTCTGGATAGCTTAAAATCACCAAACGTGGTAACCATTGTAAAAATTCAACGATATCTTAAGAGGCTAGACTTTGAACCACACGCGGAACACCCGCGTCTGTCATTCTGTCCCGCTCACAATAAGCTCACGCACACTTACAATACATGCGAATGCGAAATGTGCGAATGAGACAACGCTCAAATTTACCTACAGAAATCGCTCAAAAAGGAGTTTATGGAGAATACACTTTTCTACACCGAAACTTTCACGAAATTGATATTTTAAAAAATATGTATTTTTTAGAAAGAAGAAGCTACGTCGGTAGCTTTTTATAATTTTATAATTCTTTACGACAGTTGAGTTAGCAGCCCTTTTTCCTTAAATAATATTTTTTGATAAATCGTACATGTTTGACAGTGAATGTTTACGTTAATACGAAACGCATCGAAAATTCGAAAACATACCGACATAGTTTTCACCCTCTAAAAGGCAGTATAAAAAAATATATTCATTTTGTGCAATTTTCGATGTAGAAAAGTGCCTTTTCCCGGGCGTCCTTTTTGTATGGGCCGAAAAGCGAAGTCTATCATCTTAGTATAATCTTATTCTAAACCTTACGTATAAATTTATTATATTCTTATTTTTTGTTGTATTTTAAATAATGTACACAAATAATTTTATGCTTTTACCTACTAACTAGCTCTTATACATAACACCTTGTTGTATTTTAGGACTTATTTTATTTTATTTAATTCTCCATATTTATATATTTATATTTTGCTAAATTGTATTAGTTTTTTTTATAGGTACAACTCTTATTATTTTATTCTCTGCTATAATGTTTCCTACCCACAAGTAAAGTAAATAATTACTAATTACTGTTATACTTTGTGTACTGTATAACCTGTTACACTTAATTACATTATGTAAAATGTTCATGTAAAAGCCCATTAGGACGTAAATAAAAAAAATAAAGCAAACTATAAACAAATTCAAAGATATATTTATATTTGTTTGAAGCAGAAAGTTTCTCGAACGGTGATTTCTTGCTTCATTAAATTTGCATAGGGTTTTTGGTAAGAAATATCCAGAAAAACGCCACTATTTTTAGCACATAGTGTAATTTATTTATTTCGCTAAAAATACAACATATGTGAATTTGTTCGTAAAAGCTAGTGAGAATAAATAAAATAGAACTGCCATTGAACAGCAATTATTGATGTTTTTTAAAAGATACAAAATAAAGGCCAACGATGGTGACAGTTTCCTACAAAAAAGACATTGAAAAAATTAAGCAATCCTAATTTTTATTGCTTCTTCACATGGTACTATTGTTTACATATCAATATTTATCCTGACCAGGACTGTCCTATGATGAGGTTAATGCTAAGTCTACTGCTAACAGTTTAGGAGAATGAAAAAAATATAAGTAACATGCAGCAGGAGACCGTAAAATTCACGGTAATCCATTGCTTTTAAAATGATGCATCTCCAAAGGGGGTGCGTTGTTTCAACATGGAAAATGTTTACTTTTCTGGTGTATGGTTAAGGAAGTTTCCACTGTCAGCATCCGCTCCATCCAAAACTAATCCTGAAGTTTATATCCTACACAGAATTTCCACAAACTCCATCAGATGAAGCTTTTAGCTACAGGTACAGGTATCTCTTGTATGGTGAACCTGGAACTGGTATAGCTGGAACTCAAATCAGCCTGAACTAATTTTGACTGGAACTGGGGTTAGCCGATGCTTACGTAAAAAAGACGGTCTATACATTATGGAAGTAATTTCAAATCGGGAAAATTGAAAAATAAAGCATAGGATATAGAGAGTAAATAAAGTCGACGGGGGAGGAGATAACTATAAAAAGAGAGAAGAGAAGGTAAAAGAAAAATTGTATAGATAGTTATTTATTTTTTTTTTCTTCAAACTTCGCAAAATCACTTTGTGGCGTCATTTTATTTTAAATTAAAACAAATAACTTTGTTTAAACCACTAATATAATCACAATTACCTACATGTTTCAAAACCAATGGTTTCTTCGTCAGGATAGTAATGACATAATGGTAATTGTGATTATATTAGTGGTTTAAACAAAGTTATTTGTTTTAATTTAATTTATTTATTTCCTCATGTTCTCCATAAAACGGTTATACACCAATATATCATGGATAAGATTATAAATTACAAAGTACACAAGGGCTAACTTAAAGGAAGATTCAGACTGGACGACGTACGTACGCATCGCTACGCCAAACAATGCTTAGCAACCCATACATTTTCTATGAAAATGGCCACAGACATCGCACGTCGCGATGCGTGTGGCCAATGTGATTCTAAAACATAAATTTTCATTGAAAATCTATGGTTGCTAAGTAGCCCAGATATTGTTAGGCGTAGTCGACCCAGTCTGAATCTACCATGACTGTCTGTAAGTGACATTGAAAATGTCGATGGTCAATGCAGAATCGTTAAGCAGTTGAGTCGCTCTGTTTATTGGTGCGTTCTGATAGGCAGAAGTCCTCACTTTCGGAGCATAAAAAAGTACATGGGATCTCCCACGAGTATAGTTGTTAGGGACATAAAAATTAACCTCTTCTAACATAGGCGGATTGAGTATGATATCAGAGATTAGCTTAAAAAAGTTTTTACCTAAAAATATTTTTCTGCGGGCTTCTAAGGTGTTTAAATCGAGCATCCCTGTTAAGAACAAGGATGGATACAGGAATTGATAATACGTATATTTTTACCTCATATACAGGTAACGCATAAACCTTTTTTATACTTTTTCTATTTCTATATGTTATGTACTTAAAGACGCAGGTACAAATAGTATTGCTAAATATAGAAAAAAATACGTATATAGTAACCCAAACCTAATTTTATTCAATTTCGTCAGTTATTATTTTTCTGTGAATTGCGTGTACATCGTGATATATATTCAAAGCACAAAGTTATTTCGTTAGCTAATGAATAACAACGGTACAATATGCAATGGGACCATGTGAAATGGGACGATGGAAAAAAGGGACATATTAATGGTTCTTTAGTTAATTGAAAAATAAAGACAAATGCATTTCCTCCTCTTGAACATTACATGCCATCCCTGGCTGGAACGTACGCGATTGGTCACAACCCCACGAGTACAGACAGACCAAGTACCTACTTTAATACCCATTAAACAATATCAGTTTCACTAATCACTAGTGATTCGCGATGAAACGTGAAGTGTGCAATTAGTGGCTAATTGCAATCTAACTTTTTATAAGCTTTATGTTGTGGCAGGATATGCACACACCAATTTGTTCCTGTTAATAATCTAGAGGTGGTGATACAATAAAATTGATTTAAAAAATATTTTTTCTTGTTTCTCTATTTATTGAGTCTTTTATTTGATGCGAAAATGTCTTTTAATTCGATGCCAATTTTGTAATGGGGTAATTTCAAACATCAATTAAGTCTCGGCTATAGTAAACATTGCGCCCCCGTATTATACTCGTTTTAAGAGGAAGGATGAAAGTTTGTGCCAGTACCAAAATTCCACAAATTAATAACAAAAAACAAAGATTTTCGGAAGAAATCAGTATAAAAATCAAAAATTGTTTTGCTCGACATGATTAAAAAATCACCAAGACTTGCAGCGTACATCATCACGATAGGAAACATAATATTGGCTATTCTTAAAAGCAGTAACCAGTTAGCGTATAGTTAAGTCAAGGCAACAACTCATTTAGTGTAATATTTTTATAATTACGTTGTTTAATGCGTCCATTTACTGATTTATTGATTATTGATTTTTCGCAAAAACTGAGCTCTACAAATTATCTAATTATTTTTTATTTTGACAAAAAATATTGGTTCTACATTAAAATTTTCTCCATTGTTTGAATTACGGGGGTTGACTTGACGTTGAGAGGGTTGAGAAAAGCATTTTACAGCGCCTTCAGCACCGATACTCTCCTGTTAGGCGGCAGGAGCACGATATGGCGGCGGCTTGGGCGGCTAGGGCGGCTAGGGCGGCCAGGGCCTCTCGCCTTAACTCGGCAAAAAGGGCTGAGGTCAGATCCCGAGGGCAACATTAGTTCTCTTCCGGACCAATTAGAATGACTGCATAAAATATCGCCTAACAATTGAAAGGGAATCCCTCCCCGCGGGCCCCGCATAAAAAGGAAACGGTTGCCGCCGTAGATGTTATCCCGCCTTAGGCGAGCTCAGATAAGTCAAGGGTTGGCGAAATGTTTTGGCACCTAAAAAAGGCACTTTCCTTACAATCTTATAAAGTATGGCCCCGATTAGGGTTGCCAATCACCTTATTTAAAAATATTACTAAAATAAGTGTGACGTGGATCATGGAATCACAAAAAACACATGATATATAATTACGTATACAATAGATATTAATTTGTTCCATCAGAAACATGATTTTTTGCAAAGCCGGAAAATAAAATAACGAAGATACTATGCCAGTGCATTTATTATTCTGTTCATATATGGTAAATAATTAAAGCAAATAAAATTATTATAATTTATAATCACAAAGTTCGCAACTTCACAAAACAAAACTCAATTTCTTCAGAATATGTAGAAAACAACTTATTTATTATTATCTCTAAATAAGCGTGCTTCAATATATGAGGGCAATAAAGCGATATTATCGATTAAAAACAAAATGTTTGTACATAAATATTTTTATTATTATTCGTAAACAAAAACCCGATTTTTTTAAGGTTGCCAAATCATTTATCAAAAAAGTAAACATCGCTTTCTAAATATTTTTGGGACCGTTCCTTTCAGAAGTCCTCAAGTAAATTCGATCACAGGTACATTTACGTCAATTCTAAGTTTTACTAGCATACATCAGGGTTGGTATCAGAACTTTTTTAAAAACTGTTTTTCTCAATTCACATTTTAATATTAATGATTTCTGCTTTCTGTCATCCGTTACAACGTTACAGTGTCCATCATCAACACATCCGCCCTGATGATGGACACTGTAACGTTGTCCGAAACGTTGGCTAAAGAAGGAGATAGCGTAACACGGCATAACACCCCAAAACCAAATAACAAAATGTTAATTTTTCAGAAGAGCGACAATACATTTTTTTTTTTTTTTTCAAAAAATTACATCTCATGTTTTTGTAGACTTATAATAATGAATTTTTATTTTAAAATAGCATTGAATAGATCTTTCAGAATACTGAAAATTTTTTGTAAATTTCTTTAAAAACCATAATTAATTTTTTTATTTTTATTTTTAACTTTTTAACTTAAAGAGTTAAACCTCAAATTATAATATTTTAATTAATGAAGATAATATTAGCGAAAGTCAATCGAAAATCCGAAACAGAAAAATCAGAAAAAGATATGGATACATCTGGGACTCGAGAGGACCTGGGTTCGAGTCCCAGATGTATCCATATCTTTTTCTGATTTTTCTGTTTCGGATTTTCGATTGACTTTCGCTTATATTATCTTCATTAATTAAAATATTATAATAATTAATTTATTTATATATATATTTTTTTGAATTCTCTTAAAATGCACGTCTTAAAAACGGAGAAAAATTACATATTTAACTCATTTTTGGATTTATTGTCCTTTATTTACAGCATTTCAAATTTCCACCGTCGATATTAATGTATTAAATATCACCTGTGCTTTTAAATCAAATTAGGTTAGTTGGAATATTACGTATTCAAATAAATAAAAAAAGTACCTAATTTGACTTTATAACTTTCCTTCTTATTTTCGTACATTCGCTTAGTACATCGTCCGTCCATCCCACTCGCCTATGCAGAGAGTTCATCTCATCTTCGCAGCAAATTCATAAAGGACGGAAAAAGCTTCTCCGCTTTCTACACAATAACTCTCAATTACTTACCCCGATCTTTGCACCCCCATTTGTATACGTTCCTCGGTGAGGCAATTTTTTAAAGTGTAAATTGTTTCGTATTTATTGAAAGCTGGGGCCTAGTTCACGCTTCACACGAGGGTTAAGGGAAATCAATTTCCTTTAATGCTCGATGTGTTTTTTTCCCGGCGATACAATATATTTTTATTAGTCCCTATATTATCCCAATTACTGCCAGACTGCGAATGAGCGGCGGAACAAACTTTAACAAGTTCTCGAATCTGGGGCTTGAAACTCACGTGTATTTGCGAGTAGAAACGATAAAAAATTTTTCGAGTTCTTTTTATTTTTAGAAGCAATATCGAGTTAGTGTGATTACTAATGAAGAAATATTAAGTGTTATTATGAGGAAATTGTATAAACTTATCATTAGTTAGCATTAAGAAGTCTAAAATATAACATGCATATCCAAAATGATTCGTTTGGTAATTTTGCGTAAAATATGGTCCAATGTTTTATTCCTATAGTTATATTTAACGGAATGGGTACCGCCGCAAAAAAACACTTGGATAACTAATAACTATGCCATTGGTCACACCTCTCCAGCTGGACTCTCTCAACATCATTGACTTGCACCGCAGTGGGAGGGATGTTTTTACGTCTGTGACCTTTGGACACACCTACCAACCCACATATATTTTTCTTTCCAGAACATCACTCCTCCCTTTCTTTAAAAACACCTTCTACACAGCGTCTCCAAAAACGACATAGGCCCTGAGGATATTTTTTTTCAGGGGCTCCTATGTGGAGCTAATACAAGAGAAAAATAAAATTAGAGAGACGTAAACAGCTGTAATTAAATTAATTAAATCAATTTGATAGAATAACGACATACCTAACAATTTATTAGATTGTCAATATGAAAAAAGCGAGCTAGATGATTGAGTCAAAGCGTTGACGATTTATTTAATCGCTATCATTGATCGTCAAAATTGAACAATGATAGAAGAGAAGCGTTCTTCCGAAATGTATCTTATGTTGCGAGAGACACTATCGGGGTCGAGGTAGAGGCTCAACAATTCAAAGAAGCATTCCGCATTAAACCATTGATAGTAATCATAGAAGAAGAGGCGACTGTGACATGGGGTCAGGATGCCAGCAGAAAGACTCCCGCACAGATGGCAATCGAATTCCTGCAATGGTCCGAGTACACCGAAGCACCGCAAGATAGGGACGCCTGGATGCGCCTTATCAATTCTGCTTTGTTGAAGCAACGGGACAGATTCGAGGAACAGGGGTGAACTGTAATATTAATAGAGTGGAGCCTTTCGGGAAATTTCCTTTCAACATTACTTTACAAACCACAAAAAAAATAGAGTGAAGATTAAAAAAAATGAAGGCCTAGAGACGTTTAAGAAAAATTGTCTAATTTTTAAAATAAAGAAAACAAAGATCTTGATACTTGAAAGAATTCACAATCTTCTCTTTAGTAGATGGCGCGAGTTTAATTATTTTACCGAAAAACGCTTTTAACAAGAATGCTTTAAATTATTAAGTTGAATTAATTGTTTACGTCCGTACATACGCAATATGAAGGTAAATAAATAGTTTTGTCTATAAAAAAAACTAAAATCTTACAAGAAAGGCCAACAAATACAACATTGTTCTTGATTCTTTTTTTTTTTTAGAATAGCTCCACACAGGAGGCTCTGAAGAAAATAATTCCCCTCAGAGCCTATGTCATCTTTGGGGTTAAAACTAAGTATTTATTATAACTAGTAATTTTTTATTAGTTCTGAAATAATAATTTTACAGTTGGTCAAAGATTAAACACTGCATTGCTAATAAATGTTTTTAAATTTTATTGGTAAAGGAATCAGGGTGAACTAAACACTTTAACAACAATTTAATAAATTAATGTAATTTCAATATTATTAAAGGAGGTTAAAATAGCAGTTGTAAAATCATACAATTTATAATGTGTCCTCTAATGGAAAACCATATATCTCTCTCCAAGCTTAAACTTTCAAAGAAAACTTTTTATCTAAAGTGATTTGCCAGGTAAGTATCTGTTCTGTCTATTTGAACATAATTATATAGAGCCTAGAAAGACATATTTTTGTACAGCGCTCTTGAGGTGGTCCTAGGCAATAAAAGCTATAGAATTCTTATGATTATTAAGGTAAAAGAGGGAAGCACATTCAGCTGTAACACCATTACTTTTACATTCACGGCAACGATCCGAGCAAATTTAGGTCTTGAAGGAAGATTGACCGAATGGCGCAAGTTGTAATCGAGCCATGACAATTAAAAAGTTGTTCGACTGTGTCGTGCGGCGGCAGGTAACAGACCTGGGAGCGAGTCGAGTCGTTCCGCCGCAGAGCGGGTACAAACCGTTGTTATTAGTACGCCATTAGTTACGCGGCGGAAAACTTCAATATCCCTACCAACCCCACCCACCCACCTAGAGGTAGGAACGTAGGAATCAGGGGTTAAGAAAGGCGAAAGGTCTTCCACTAATGGCACCAATTACAGTCAGCCATTCGATATTCAATGTCTTATATTATATTTAAAACTAGAGCTCCGTACCCTGCGCTCCCCGGGATTCCGAATTTTTGAAATAATGTATTTAATATTTGTGTTTTTGATACTGACAATTAGCTACAAACAAACGGTTCTAATGTTGAAAATATTATATTACATAAGGTAGCTACAAACAAACGGTTCTAATGTTGAAAATTATACACTCAAAGCAAACCTGTGTTCAAAGTTACGGATGACAGACAAGCAACTAAAATGAGAATAATTGATTACATCATCATAATAAATATCGGGATACGACATCCACTCTGTTAAAAAAGCGAGCCTAAATTTCGTGTTCGTTTTTTTAATATTACTAGCTGATACACGGCGTGCGTTGCAATGCCAATTAAATAAATAAATTGTTTCTCCCTTCGTGTCATTTCCCATTCGTCCTCGTTCCCCTGCCGACTCCTCTTTCTCTTCCCCTTCTACTCTCACCTTTCTCACGACCCCCCCCCCCAGTTCACGCATTCCGCTTCCACCTTCTTCGCCTTCCCCTCTTCCTCTTCCCCCACCCCCGCGAAGCCCCCGTCCTTAATTCCTCAATCGACCCTCCCGCATACCCCCCCCCCAGCCTTTTTCCCTGCCGCCTAACTCCATAAAATACACCAAACAACTCGCGTGACCTATTAAATTTTTTTTGCAAATTGCATAATGCCAGAGCTCACCAGTATATATAGAAGTGTTCACGGGCATGTTCACAACAATTCAAAAAAAATTCGTATGAATAGTATAGGAAATAATTTCATGACGCCAGAGCTCACTATCCTATAACCATCCGGATATGCGCACATCATATTCTTAAAGTTTCATCGCAATCGGATGAACATTATTTTTTATATTATAGATATAATTAAATATTACATAGATATACGAAGCAGTAAATACACTATAGCAGAATAAGTAAAGAGTGCTATAAAGTTAGTAATATAACTTAAAAGATAAGATAGATAACTAGTAAAGTCAAGTGACTGATGCATTACGCGACAGTAAGAAAACAAACAATCTGAAGATCAGGGAATCACAGACGACATGTCGAGTTTGCTTCTATTTTCTTCGGACAATAGTTGTGTGCTCCGTGGTATAAAAGATATTGTGCTGGTACGTATAGCCAACTGCAGGAACCGAATCCTAAATGATGCATCGTTCCCCGGATTATAGAATGATAGACGAGGAAATCTTTCAAATCGTATTCGCTCTCTCTACTAAGGTGAAAAGTGCCATCGGGTACTCGGAAATACATATTATTTAAAGCTTACGTTTATTTATTATTTATTTACTCCCAGTGTAGCCTATCGGCCATATAGTTTCTATTATTTTTATTCTGCCATAATATTTTTATTTTAGAGTATACATCAACAAAACAGTCATACATAGAAATATATATAAGTTATGTACTTTGAAAGAGCTGTACTACTCTTCTTTTTTACTCTTCCTTGACTTGGGGGGAAAGCTGGCGAATGCGTTACGAAAAGTGTAATGCGTTACGGGCGAGGGGAACGGGCTGTATCACACTGTAGAAGCAAGAGAGAGCAGTGCGCGCGCACATTTTCTTTCTCTCTTCCTCATATAGCCCAGTGCATGAAGATTGTTCGTACACGGAGAAAAATGTTATTCTAAAATACGATCATTTTATTCGTAAAAACTGTTAAAAACGGGACTGAAGTTCTTACGAACAAATTAACAGTATTTCAATGTTTATTGGCGGGAAAATGTAAGAATAAAAATTGAAACCCTGTTCATTTGTTCGTAAAAACTTCAGTTCCGTTTTTAACCGTTTTTACGAATCAAATGATTGTATTTTAGATTTTTCTTTTTTCTCTGTGTAATTTCATTACGTTCTTGAACAATTTTATAAATACTGTAGGAGCAAGAGAGAGAAGTGCGCGCGCACATTTTCTTTCTCTCTAGAAGTTTTACTTCAGTCGTGTGGTATAAAGCACACTCGTTTTTTTTATTATTTTAGACTACTACCAACAACCGTACGGAATAACATATGAGTATGTGTGAATGTGGTCATATCGAGGATTGTGTGTCACGACAGAGCTGCATAACATAGCGTACCATGTCCCTACATCCTAAAATGACACTTGTTACCATGTAATAATAAGTTAAATAATATTTTAATTTCCCCCTGTTTCTTGGCTTGTGGTTTTCCTTATTTATTCCGTAAAATAACGTGTTTTATTTACAACATTTTCTTTATTTTTTTACAATATTCCTTAGTAAAATTATTATTAAACAAAGCTGAATACGAACAAAGACATGATGTATCAAAATCATTACTATATAACTCTGTGAATTTATTATCTGTTCGTGCTATATTGTGGTTCAAAATTGCGAATCAGCATACATCTCAATCTGAGTATAATAAAATAGTGGTTCATGTTCATAATACAAGACTAACTGCAAACAATGAACTTGTTATTCCCAGATACCTAAATAAATACGGTCAAAGAACTCTAGAATACCTCGTACCAATAATTTACAACATGTTACCAAATTCAATAAAAAACTGTGAATTGACTTTCAGAAGAAAATGTATGCTAAAAAAATGGTTATGTGAAAGAATTTTTTTGTACTAACGTCCGTATTTCTAATTTTCGTTTTTAATGTTTTTTCCATTTTTATAATCTTTTTTCTTCTTCTTTCTTTCGTTTTTCCTCATGCTCTTTATTTTATATATGTAAAAATATGTGAATGTATGTATATATAAAGTATATTTTATAAATTCTCTAAAAATTATTTGTAAAAGAACCCGTTGACAAACTGATATAAATCAGTTTAACGGGACTTAATGTTCAAATATGTAAAAAAAAAGAATGTTAAATAAATTAAAAAAAAAAAAAAACTATTAACCTCATTTAATAATAAATAAAATGGGGCATGTGTACATAATTGCAAGTTTGGGATCCTACAATAAACTTTATTTAAATATTTTATGCATACCCCTGTAGAGAAATGACGTGCTTGTTAAATAGCTAGATAATTCAACGTCATTATTTAACCAATACGACGAAAATTTTTGAGTATTATATTACAATAAGGCTCAAAGGGTACTTGCTTTCATATATTACGTAAAAGCAAAAACCTACCTGCGCAGTATAATAGGTACGGGAAGGTCCATGTTCAGAATCTGTTGTGGATAATAAGGTAGATAAGCTTGCTTGCTTACTTCTTGAAAGGAGCATTCTCTTGTTGATTGGCGGCAACGTTCAACGTTCAGCGTTCCCCTGCAGTTTGTTTAAAGTTCACGAGGCTGCGTCTTGTACAGGGTAGGTACAGGGTACAGTGTACGGCTACCAACCCCCGTAGTGCTCGCGTCAGTCTTGCCCCCGGCACGGCGTACGAGGGTAATCTTTAATAATCCTGGCTTTAAGGGTAGCTTCGGACTACCGAGGATAATAATAATCCTCCCCAAGTCATTCGCTCAAATCTTTCAGCTATTTAAATGATCAAATATCAGGAATCTGCGAAAGCTGTGTAAGATTTTCCAGTTAATAAAAAAGTTGAATTTGCAATTTTTCTTTTTACAAATCCCAACAAAATTTATGTTACCGAATAAAAGAAAACCTAAGAAAAAAGTACGACTTTTTAAAATTAAACTTTTTAATTTATTGTGTTTTATTTTTGGACTCCATTGAACACATAATAAACTAACTTTTTTCAATAAAAAATATAAATTTGTTTTAGACCACTTTAATTTTAATTACACTCTACCGGTTTCGGAAGAACCCTTCCTTCGTCAGGAGAATATCAAATTTATATATTTTATTGTAAATTATGGCGAGCCCCAAAGTTAATGCTTATTACGAACATGTACCTTTTTTCAGACCGATCTATACTGTCCAATAGTTCTACAAAGATTATATCGCACATCCCGTAGAAAAGTGACGTAAGTCTAAAAAGTTAATTTTACACGAGAACGAAAACAAAATTTTGCTTTTGAGCGATAAAACGTAAAATAGAAATTTTTCTATGGGATGTGTGATATGTATTGTAAAACGCTTTGTAACTCATAAAACTTATGACTTATAACTAAAAGTGACGTCTACAAAATCACACGTGTAAAAAATTCAAAACATTTTCTTTTTTTTTTTGTACATTAAATTCACACAGCAAGCCCTGAGGAAAAGAATTTCCCACGAGGCCTGTGTCATTTTGGGGTGCTGTGTAGAGTGTCTTTTTGTAGAAAGGAAAGAGTGAACCTGGGTACTGAAGAGACCGTTTGGCGTATTTTACGACTGTGCACCGGCACCGAAGGATTTAATGACGCTAGTTCTTCGGAGCATCTTTCACTGAAATACCAGTAGAACCAAAACAGCATTCCCACCCTACGCCTGTGCTCTAATGATTGCCAGCGTTTGTTAAGATAGGAGAATCTATCACACGAACCGCCCATTTCTGCATAGATTCGAGGTTTTTTCAAGTATTTTGAGGCTCCAGGCTAGAAGTGGCTGCCAAATTCAACCTTGGGGCACCCTTGCGATTTGGACAGGGTTAACAGATATGTTCTATTAATATGTCTGCGGACCTGTACAGTACGCCCAGCTTCTGAGAGGATAACTTAACTATGGCTGCGATGGAGCCCGAGCTGGTCACTTAGAGTTACACCCAGCACATTAATGAAAGGCCTGTTTGGAAGATTGCTTCCGTTGAAGAGGACTAGATTTCCATTTCAATCCCTTTTCAACGTAATCAGACATGATTGGGTCTTTGAAACATGAAACACTTTCGACGTAACAGCCCATTCTTTACCTCAAAGCCTTCTGAGCCGTTGGACTTTGTGGGCCTTCGGGGTCTCATCCGCGTAACAATAAATCGGTGAACAAGACAAAAGGTCAAGTGCAGCATAAACAAAGTCAGACAGAACCGATCCCGAAAGCCAGCATTTATCGAGTATGAGGAAGATGTGAAACCAGAGGTGACTTGGACCGACCTTATCCCATGAATCCGGACACCCCTGCTGACTCACCTAACGTAGTCAAACACTTAGGGTGACATATGGCAAAGGTGTTGGTTATCCAATAAATGGTTCCCAGGGCAGCAGTACCCATACCCGCCTACTAAATTAGAAGTGTTGGAAAACAAAAATAATTATTTTATTATCCTTGTTAGCATTTAAAGAACTTCTTTACGAAATAATTATTTAAACTTAAATTTTTAGTACGCAAAACTTTAAGATAATATGTAACTTTTAATTTTAAATAAAATATTTTCGCAGAAAAAAGAACATACTTTTTTTTGAGTGTGAAGTGTGAATATTATACACTATAACAAAAATATTGGTTGGAGTTTCATAATATACATAATATTTTTAAGCAAACAGTGTCCACCTCTTAACCTTTTGCTGGCCGCTCTATCACCAGTGAGATCGGCAACAACTGAAAAAAATTTTTTTTGAAGCGATTTTGTCCCTTATATATAATGAAATTGTATCAAGAACAAGGTCAGAATCGCTTGGGCCGTTCTCGTTCTCGACGTAACAAAAAAACGCATAGCGCTAGCTTCTCGGAATAATTTATAAAATATATCTTTGGTGAACTTGACGTCACTATAGCGTTTTTCAACTGTCATTTCGAGCGCATACCAGTTCGCTGTAAAAACTCGATAATCTCCCGATTTTATCAATAAAGCGTAAGTAATGTTGTTATTATACATAGTTTATTGAAAAAATAAATTGACAAAATACCACCTCAAAGTAAAACCATTTAAACCAAGCCAGTTTCGCGCAGTTTTTTCCAAATACACCTGGCTATTGATGAAATTCATCAGAACTATGAAATTGTTGGGTTTCTAGAACCTTTCCGAAAAGAGCATGGCATGGCTGCGATTGGTGCCTTCAGCCTCGAACATAGTCGAAGTATAATTCACACGCGTTATTGCAGTAAATAAGGAAGAGTAATAATTTTATAACTATCAAAAATGTATTGGTAACGAAGAAAAAATCAAGAAGTGCAAAAGGAAACACACATTCAAAAATGTTTCCCCCAAAACAGTAAGTGTCAAATCAAGTTAAGTTTTTCAGTCACCCAGATTTGGAGCGTAGGTTTACATTATAATGATTTTGCAAAATATTGATTTGTCGGCAACTGAGGGTTTGGTTGGTTGGTAGTGAAGCAGGAAGGGGGAAGGGGAGAGGAGGTAGAATCATGGCGAGATTCCCGGCAGGTGGCATCAGTCGCAGGTGAGAATTATCCGAGGGTAATTGGATGGCGATGGTGTGGGGTCCCGGAGGAGAAGTCGAGGAATATGTATGGAAGGAATAAAAAATAATATCAGGAAAAACGGCAGGTTGCGGATTGCGGAGCCGAGCTAAAGGGGTCCAATGGAAACAGGATTACGTAATATGACTTGTATCTGTCTGTCCTAACAAGGGGTTATACAAATAAATATTTTGATAAAATACATTTTTATTATTAAGGTACCCTTCCGTGGTCATTTGTTATTCGGCGAATTTTAAGAGGGACCTTTTCAATATTTGAATTCCACCATTGTTCCGCTTCAAGTCGTTTGATAAAAACAACTCAAGTAAAGTGAGACTTGAATTATGTTACTTCACATGTAGGGTACATTATACCAACCCTCTGAAACTTAGTGCTAAAAAAACAACCCAATCCGGAATCTAAATATACGTCAAAAAATATTTATTTACTAGATTAATTTTACATTTAATAGCTTCAAGCATTTCTGCGCCATATTTTTCATGACAAAAAGATTTTTCAGACTGTAATAATTATCGTAATACAATTTTTTTAAATGTTATTATTTTATCCAAAAGTTTTATTTTGACTTAACTGTTACTTTTTGGACTTTGAAGAATCGCTCTTTTTAGCACGATTTAATTTTAAGAAATTCGGAAAATCCTTTCTCGAAATTAAAATTCAGGAAATAATGCCCATTTTGAGGCGAAGAATCTTTTAGTAGCATGCGTAAGAAAATTTGCGAGACCTCTGCTAAATATATATTTATTGATTGTCACTTCGTTGACTACAATAATGAATTAATTTGATTAAAAAATTATACAAATCACAAATGCATTTTTTTGCTTTCAGTATAGGTCTCAGAGGTTTATTTTTTTACATTAACTCAAATCATATTTTTTATGAAACAGAATGCAAGGAAATTCTGGGAAGAATTCAGGTGTGGGGGGGGGGGGGGGGTGAGTGTGTCTAGGAGTGAAGGACGTATGCATCTATCCATCTCACTATAGTGCAAGGCGATGGCCTGGTGAGTCCGTCTGGAAAGGTCAAAGGGTCTCCCTAAACCGGTCTCACGTGATCCTGCCCGCTACGCAGTTTGTGGGCAGATGCGTACGCCGAAAAGACCGACTAACCCCAGTCTTAAAAGCCCAACCACTCGGGCTGACGTTATCTAATGAATAGTTAGTTCCCCGAGCGGACGGTAGCCACACTAGCTTTCCAAATTATAACGGAGTTCTCAATCTAATGAAATCATCAATATTTACACCCAGAGTTACACAACAAAAATGAAAAACAAAACCATTTGCAAGGATATTATGAAAGCCTAGAAATACGTGATTATGAGCAAAGCTTGGGACGTAAATAATAATGGGTACAATTAGTGAGGTTTATGGGAGGCCATTTATAGTGCGGTGACTTTACCTTGACCATGTTTCCACAGTTAAAGGCTGTCCGGTAAGAAAAGGTCGCTGAAAGCGAAGCACTGACTGGTCTGGTCGACTTTCAGCGCTTTAGAGCAACTTTCCACTGGCCAGACCCTGTAAAAACAACGAATTGGTTTTCACAAACAATTAGTTACGTCGAATCATTAAGACTAATGGTTACTTTACATATTAATAATTTTTAAGTAATCGCAACACTGATGATATAATTCATTCAGTTTTTCTTATTTCGCACCAATATTAGATTGAGCGACAACATTAGATTAAATTTGGAGGCCTCAGCACGGGTAAACCACCTAGTGAGGCCAACATTATTAAATTTTATTATAAAATGTAAAAATATTGCATCAATAAAAATAAAAAGGTAGGTTTATTGTGAACATATTAATAACCACGTGAACACGCAGCATAGCGCAATACCACGCTCAACTGCAGGCCACCAGAAAGACAAGAGAAGAGAAGGGACTATGATCTCAAGACTTTAGGGTTAGGGGTAAAATGGAAGATCTTTCCCAAAACTGAAAGGTCAGAGGAAGGAACTAATATCTACTCATCGGTAATGATAAATAAAGCTTACATAAAGAAGATAAGCTAGGCATCATTCATCTAAAAATAAATCCAGGCACCAATCGTGACGAGAAAATACAAAAGAAAAGTTATGCCATGGTTTAGGGCGTACAATAAAGGATATTCTTAATTTTATGATTTACAGATAGTGGAATAATTTATTATATTAACACCGTGTATGGTCACTGTAAGGAGAGTAGGAATTTAAAGCAAATGAAGAAATTTTGGTATCTGAATCTACACTTTTTTAATGACAGACAATAATCATGTTGGTTCTTGATTTATTATTTTTTTTAACTTTAAATAAAAATATAAACTAAATGGAGTCCTACAAGTTTAACACAATAACAATGCAAAGTCATGTCATATTAATCTAATCATATTACAAGGAAAGTGATTTTTGCATGCAAGCTCATAATACCTGTGTTCGACAGAGTGCGATAACGAAAATGATTACGGGTGCTATGGTAAATGGCGTGTAACAGGCAAACATTCATTCCTAATAATACATACATTGTTGCGTGAGTGTATCAGAATTGGAAATGTCACAAAGCACCTATCGCCAGCATAAATAATATAGCAACTGGGAAAAAGCAAAAGAGAAAAACTTCACTTTCTGCCTAAATATTTTTTTGCTTTATTACATCTCCCCCAAAACATATACATATTGTAAAAAGAAAAGTGAAAACACATTAATATTTTTCAATTTTCCTACATTCAAAATTTTAATTTTAGCTTGCATTTCACAATCAGGCAGTTTTTTTCGTTAATTTGTGTTAAACCGTAGTAATATGTGTAATTCATAGGTACGTAGGAACATTGTTTATGAATTTATAACAGCAAGAAAGAACGAGAAAAACTGCATTTCTCAAATAGCTTTCAAGAGAGCCCGGGAAAAACCCTGTAGTGTAGTGTACCATAAAATTACTCTCAATTTGATCTTTAATGAGAGTACCGCACAAGAGTTCCAACTGCTCCCAACCGTCCGGAGGCATTGAGACTATGGCAAACCCAATTGGGGTATGTTGGGAGGGTAAGGTATAGGGGAGGGGACGGAGATGTGGAGGAGGAAGGAGGAAGGAGGAAGGAGGGGAAGTACCTAGTTGTAATTAATTAAAATAATTAGAAATAGCAACTATCATTAATGACTAGTTATATTAAACGTGCACTCATCAAATATTTTATTAAAGTACCAAAATGTTTGCAACTGGACAGGGAGGTTCCGATGAGAAAGAATGATTATTACCCTATATAATTTTTTAAACTAAAAATTTAATATCGATTTATTTCATTCAAAACTTGCTTTAATATATACCTACATTCAAGTAAGTAATAAAAATGCTCAAAACGCATGATGATAAATGATCAAATATCATGTAGTAAGTATTTTTTAATCATACTTATGATCAAAAAATAAAATAAACTTTAATATTTATGATTTTTCAATAGTGTCCAAACAAAATGAGCGTGTAAAAAAAAGAAATATTTTAGTTTGTAAGACCTTAAATATATTGAAAAACTGAGGTATTTTCGTCGCAAAACACGTTCTCAGATTTATATTTTAATGATTTTAATTTAACTCAAATTAAAATTCTGAAAACTGTCTTTACTAGATTGTGTATTGATTTATTGTGCTGTATGATTATATGATTTGAAATTTGTGTTGTATAATATAATATTTCGTTTGAAAATTTAACAAATCTGCCAACGACCAACGGTATAACCTTAGTATATTGAAAAGAAAATAGTTTTTCAAAATTTAAAAAATGCGTTTACCAGATAAAATAACAATCTTTCAAAATCAATTTATGTTTTTTTGTAAAAAAGAATCAATACGTCTAGAATTTGATTTGAAAGGGACAAATTTCCGGTATTGTCTGGTTATACCCTCTTAATTATTTTTCTACCGGGATAAGCATATTTATTACAAGTACGATTCTAATTTCCGATATCTAAGAGTGGTCTTGTATTTTTGATATCCGACTCGATCCTCTCGAGATCAATAGCGGCAAACTCCCGGGAGTCGAGGAGGCCGATACGCCGATGTACCGCCCCCGTCTCAGGCTTTGAGGTGATCCCACCGACCACCGCACCACGGCAAATTAGTTCCTCGGAGCAGCCTTTACGAGATGCTTTACTTGAGAAATTGACTGATTTCCAAGTTTTATTGATATTCAATATTTATTTATTTTAGTAGTTGGTATTCGTGTTTCAGGGATATCAGCAGAGCTGCAGAAGGGTATCTAAGAATTTTCTTAAATTAGGAATTGGTTTAGTACCGTAACATTTATACGTTTTTGGTTCGTTTATTAATTATAAATTACGAAATATTTTTTACATACCTATGACAAGAATTGTATCATGTCTCTATGTATTTAATATAGCACTATGTTTTGATGAGTGCTTTCTGAAGTGAAACTAAATCACCAACACAATTACGAAACAAAACATAGATATCAACATATGACTCCGAAAACAAATACCACCCATGGACAAAGACATTACCGTAATCTGACCCCAAAAGTTTTTAATATTATTGAAAAAGACATTAAAGGCATTCACGTGACCAATACAAAATACACAGATGGATAGTCAACAAGGACATTGTGTACTGCGGAGAGATAACTTCTACGATGGAACAACACACTAAACGCCTGTATTTTCGTTTTGTCCTCACAATTATTTAATTCTGTCATCTTTTTTTTCTATTTTCTACTAATTGTTTTCTTTCTCTTTTCTCTTTTCTTATTTCTCTTTTCTTTTTATTGCTTTCATTCTAATAGTCTTTTTAAAGTTAAATTCAAAATTAAATTTATTTCAATTTCTGCCACTTCGGAACAGGCTCAGCCTAGTGAGGTGGTATATACAAAAAAAGTATTTGTACCTATGTATTGTTATACCTATTATCTTGGTTAATAAACAATTTTTTTTTAAATGTCACAAAAAGCATTTTGTTTGTCCTTCTTCATTGTTGGTCATTCTATTGAATGGCGATCCTATATGTGACAGAGTGAGAAAATCGTAGGACCTAACACAAGACAGAAATTAAACTTGAACAGCTGGAAAAAAACCTTTGATTTTAGCTAAGGAAACAAAGGTTTGTTGGGTAAGTATGTTCCTATAAGGATTATTAAAAACTAGGCCAACAAAACTCCGAAGTCATCGATGAATTATAAGATAAGAGGAAGCATTGGATTCTTCACTCGACCAGGATAAGTGAATAAAAACAATTTGTCTAATATATTATTTAGTGTTAGTTTATTTAAAGGTCGGTTAGTGCGTGATCGAATTTCAATTAAACTAATAATATCTAAATGAATTAATCAATTCGGTTTGTAGTGAGGTTAAAAAAATGATGTGTTTTTTTCAAAATTGTGGTTCAAAAGAGTAGTTAAACGAAAGAGATCGCAACAATTTACAAGGAAATAGAATGTATTTATGGAGTTTAGCATTAATGCAGAAAAAATAAATAAATAAATTGCACGAGGATATTATTTTGGAGTGATTTTATTTTATTCGAAAGCACGTGAGAGGCACCAGGTAAAAGTTCATGCCCATAAAAATAAAACAGAAAGAAATAAAGATCGGTCCGAAGGGTACGAGAAAGAAAGATTCAAGTAATGGTAGGTTGTATGTATAGATCTGTATTTGTATCCTCGGTACGTAACTGGAGAACCAATTCGCTGGAGAGTATTGAGTAAAGCCTTCCGCTTCCGCTACCCTTGCCAACTGTTCTTTCGATATTCTTAGGTTCTTTCAGGGGAATCAATTATTTACATGTTTACGGTCGTTTTACCTCACTCGGTGTTTCCGCGCGTCCTCCACTTCCCATTCTGCCCCCATTTATCCGGCGCAGAGTGGAGGGGTATGAACGCACCTATCGTGAATATTGCACAGGTTTTCGATAACGGTTAAATTCGAAACTAAATTTCTTTGTGAGCGCCTTTACACTGAAAATGTAAGATAAACCACGAAGAGCAAATTCGATTAATTAAAAATTTATGGTGGTTCTTGCGCATTTCGCTGAACAAATATTAATTTCAGAGTTGAGGTGCGCGTATAACGTGAAAGGTAAATAATTATGAATTTTATTACAAAGTACTAGTAAGTA
Organism: Limnephilus auricula; assembly: GCA_951813805.1. Lineage (NCBI taxonomy): Eukaryota > Metazoa > Arthropoda > Insecta > Trichoptera > Limnephilidae > Limnephilus > Limnephilus auricula. The sequence goes on along the minus strand of OX638388.1, from coordinate 15,777,312 downwards.
GTAGTAGTGAGTAATACTATGTCTGAACATACAAAGTAAATTAATGCAAACCTTTCCTAATCCATTACTTGCACCTCTTTTAATATCACAAAAAAATCATCTTAAAATTGATCAGGCTCAATATTTTTTCGCACACCATCAATTAGAGTTAGAACATTTTTCAAACAAAGAAAATACTAGTCTGCTACAAAGAAATTCTTACGCCGTTCTTCCACGTAGCTATTCACAAGCGACGCTACCGCTACCTGTCAAACAAATTTGCTAGTGTAGCACCTAGCGGCGTTGTCAAACACTAATAATAGTATGAAAAACACAGACGAGCGGCGATCGCGTCGCTTGAAGGTAGCTCCATGGAAGAACGGCGTTAAGTCCTAAGTGTTAGTCAAATGCTTTCTTTGTGTGTATATCTGAAAGGGAAATAATTGAAGTCATCATTTGATTAGTTCATTGCTTTTAAATTATTAAAATAAACGCATTCATAATGTATGTGCTAAATATTCACTGTATATTATCCAAGAATGTTCAGCTTTATGTATAATCATTTGTTCGTGAAATAACTTGAATACAGACTAATAAAATTTACATTTAACTTCGTAAACCTTAAAAATACTTTGACATAAAGGTTAAAAGTTATTAAACCAGTGAAATATTACCAATGCTTGCAGGCAAATAAAAAAGAAATAGGTACATTACATTTCAGAGAAGTTTAAACTTTATGTAAAACGCGAATCAAACCGATCGGATATCTTTTGATTACAGCAGCTACCGACTCGTTTTAACCTAATAAGCATTAAAGGAAAAAAGAAGTAAAAAATATTTAAATTAAAAAGGGTCGAGAGGAGCCGTTAATCGGAGACGAAGACGAAGTCGGTAAATATCCGCGGAAGTAATGTAATTTCTGGTCAAGACGCTGAGAAAATGTTTAGCCGTCGGTTTTAGCTGAGAACTGCCACGGCCGTAGTGGGTGGTGCAGCAGACGCCAGCAGCATCCTCCCTTGTTTGCCGAGAAGATGAGGGCGCTGGTACCGGGTACCGGGTACAGGGTGGCTGCAAATGTTTGCTCACGGAATTGGCGTCGGGCGGGGGGCGGGGAGGTTAAGTTGGGGCGGGTGCAAATAACGACACGGGGTCGCGGGTCTCAGGCAACGTTCGAGTGACCCGATACTCCCACACAGCACATAGCCCCCTGCAGGTGAGATAAAAATCCGAATGGCAAATATGGGTAACAATGTGTACTGAAATAGATAAATGGAACGGTGTGGACATGATATTTTTATCATATTTGAAGGCCTGAGAGCATTGATTTATAAAGAAAACAATGAAAAGACAATGATAGAGGTTAAAAAAAATAGAGGTAGATGTATCATGTAGTCTCCCAGCCAGTTAAAAGGTTGACATTCTTGTCTTTATGTACCAGAATTATACGATATATATTATCCAAGGATTCGAAAGGTCCTAAGAAAATTGGTGACATTTTCATACCCAAAATCAAGGATTCGAAAGATCCTAATTTTCATAGTTTTTTCATACTTAAATCTTTTGTTCATTTAAAAAAAATATATTTATTTTAATCATCGCACTACAGTACAAGTTTTATTATTCAAACATTATTAACATTTGGGAAGATAAGTGTAAAACCAGTTTTGACGGTATTTAAAGAGTATTTAAAAATATATAATGTTAAAGAAATATAATTAAATAGTGATTCCTCCTGTCATACTATGCTATGCTAGAACATCTGTTTTGATATGTGATACCTTGAACAAATCGTTGTGACGCTAGGGCTCTGCCAATATACTAATCTAAAGAAACTCGTAGCAGGGTGAAAAAGGCCCGATCAAAAATACACAGATAAAAAACAAGAAGAGAACAACGATAAGGGTCGGCGTAAGCTGTGATTAAGCCGGCGCAGCAAGTGCAGAATATTCAGGTGCAGATTTTGTAATGTATGAATTTGTATGAAACAACGTATGCTGACAGGCAGATTTCGCATCATACAAGTCCACACATTACAAAATCTTAAAAATTCCAGCATAATCCGACACGCGTTTTCATAATGCTAAAATCTAATATATCCCATAAACGATCAAAGTAAAAATAAATTAAAATTTGCAATAGAAGTTCAAAATAAATAATTGTTTAACAGTAGCGCACCTCGTCATTCACAGATGATATTGAATCGTTCCAGTTTTCAATATCGTTGTTTCAAGAGTGTCAATAATGGCGCCACCAGCACGGCGGAATAACAATACGGATATGCGGATGCCAAGTTGACAAGGAAACCTGTGCTACGCGCTACGTTGCGTCGACTTAACCCGAAAACATTACAGCGCAAGGTTTCCCACGACCAATGTTCGTAGAACAGCGGTACTCGAGTATTAAATATTCGGTAATTTTAAACGAATCGAGATTAAACGGAAATTAACTATGTCTTTGATGAATTTTATTTACCACACACGATTTTTATGTAAGGAATCTGAGTTTACGAATAACCTTACAATATTTGAATTTTCTCTTCTCTCATTATTAGTGATTAGACCGGGTACTGAAAATCGTACTTGCGGATGAAATGAGCTATACAAATTAATTGTTGTTATTTGCAAGTAAAAATGTGAATGCATGAATAGATAGATATACTTGATGTTGACAATTTTGCTCGACTCTACTTGCTAACAAGTCATCTTTTTACACGTTTTTATTCTGTTTAAATAAAATGTTCTCTATTATTGTAACATAATATAACATAATATCACATTTAAATAATTCTATCCTGTACCTAAATACTAGCTTTTATCATTTTTTTTTTAATATGTTTATTCAGTTTTAATTTTACATTATTTTATTTTACAAATCTTACGAAACTGATCAATCAGTTTGATTGTAAGAAATATCTCATTTTTTCTAATTATTTAATACAGTATACTTTTCAGTTTTATACAGTAAGTACTAAATATAATACTTAATATTAAAATACTAATATAATGTTTATGAATAATATACGACAAACTAATTATTATAATGTTTATGAATTGCGTTGTAGTAAAAATATTTTACACAGTACAAACATAAGGTGAGAAAAAAAATAGAAAGGAACTATATTATTTGATTTCATGTTCTTCGGAGGTAGAAAGATTTAACTTTTGTTTTGATTTTTGAATAAGATGTCTCATTTTTGATTTTTTCAGGTAATGCGTTAAATATTTCCGGAATTTTATGCCTTTTTGTTCTATCTCCGTATACATTTTGAGATTTATCGATAATAAACATTTGTGCTTCTCTATGCCTAGTAGGGTAGTTGTGGTTTACAGGTTTTTTGAATTCTGTACTCCAGAATTCATCTAGCGTTAATTTCATACATACATCATACTTTGTTTAATGTCAGGTCTTATATAAACCTATTATTTAACTATTATACGGGTACATATTTCTTTTGTATTTCTTTTCAATTTTATCTCAACGTACTTCTAATAACAACTGTATCACTTCAGCAATATTATTTTTGAGTACTCGTACATTCTTATTCTGTTCCTAATATAATGAATTAGTAGGTTCAGTGGGTTAGCAATAGATAGCAGGAGTCATAAAGCTTTCACTAGTTTCCGTCAGATAGCGGGGGGATAGAGTTGTCCCTAGGAATGCATATGGTCGGTTGTGTAGAGCTCTGCGCTCTTATATTTACCTACGAGTCAGTTGAAGCTAGTCGTAATAAGCTCAGGTCTATTAATAGTATATTGTGTAAATAAACAGTTTGTAAGACTAACCAAGGATTTATTGAGAAGTCCCCAAAAGTGTGATTGAATGTAAACGAAGCACATATTACATAAATACTATTTCCCTCTTGTATACCACGTATGTATGCTTATAATCTTATGTATTACTTTAATGTAAAAGCCATTTATAGCGTTTAAATAAATAAATAAATAAAAACCAAAGTGTTGCTTGTGCAACGATGTAAGACTTAACTTGCAGATAAATATTGAATCCGCGGCTGGGTGAAAAACCGCTCCTTGGACCACACGAAAAAGATACGAATCAAAATCATCGAAAGAGACGAATCAATCAAACAGATTAAGAATAATCTATCTCTGATGGAACTCGTTATTCTCAAAGAGAATCGGTCTAATATTGTGTCGCTTTATTGCCAAAATATGATTCATTATCGTTATCATAAGAGGCATACAGGGTTAGGCAACTCCGAAGGCAAAGCAAAATGGTAACAATTCTAAAGAGATAATAAATAATTCCCTCCAATACTGGTTAGCACAGTTTTATAATTTTCCTATTAAAGATCAAAATGGTCATAAAAGACTGTAAGATTAAATTGAATGAATCGATTCATAATATACTGTACTATCAGTTGGATCGATTCATAATAGACCGTACGATCAAATTAATCGATTCATGATAGACTGTAAGATCAAATGAATCGATTCATATTGAAGTATTGAATTTCACACATCTGCTGTACAGTTTTGTTTCCACACGTATAGTTCGACATGTTATGTATACGATCGTAACTGCCTGAAGAGAACTGCAATACAAAGCCTAAACAATGCGCATTCATGGGCTATGGAACAAAGGGAATTGGAAGCAGAGTGGTTTGCTTGATTTGCATTATTACCGACATATGTGGGGGTTGCGTGGAGGGATTTCTCTACAGAACGTATATTTGGACCTGCGCCGGGAAATTGCAGTAAATAAGTATGGACTGAAAGTAAACGGACCATCATAAAGGTTTATAAATAGAAAAATGGTTTTCAACGGGGAGTTTTAAATGGCAGTGGTAAAAACAGCAACATAACGTTGTAATATAGCCTCTTCGAAGGGTTGTTGGGTCAAGACCGTAGAGTAAAGATTATTACAAGGATTACATGAATAGCAAGAGGGCAAACTACAGTAAGGAGCCTGGGAATGGAACGACATTACAGGGCCAAAGGGTATGTAAAAATGAGTCTTTTATGAGTTTTTTAACTGTTAATTCATGGTGGAATTCCACTGTATTAGATATGCAATTAAACTTTTTTTTCACTTTGTTCCACTTGTTTATTTACACCAGGACCGTTTTCGTCCTACTACGGACATTTTCAGACTGGTAGTTGAAATTCTTATGCTACGGAATTTATAGAAACTTAGGCAGGGGTACACAACATTGTCTCTATATGATGAATGTTTCTATTTTGTTAATTTACGGTATTATAAGTTATTTTGTTAAGTTAAGGTACATATAGGTAATTATAAGGTTTATTATTAAAATTATGAATGACAAAATGAGTATGTAAAAAGACAATGATGGATCTTAGTATGACATAATTGTACGATAGCCCGGAAAACTAGATTTTATACGCTCATTTATTTAGCTAATCAAATCATTAGTATCTAATCACGTAAATCTTATCATTCAAATTTAGATAAATATAGAATTTAGTTGTACCATTTTGTCAAACAATCATAAGTTTAGTAGACCACGGATAGAACAAAAACAGTTGTCATTTAGGATTTTAGCAATGGAAATCTAGTTAAATAGCACTGTACTCTGGTAGGTAATGCGACATCTGTATGAATTATCATTTCTTTATCTATTTATATGTACACGTTTAAAAAATGCTCTAGAGGACAATAAATCCAAAAATAAATTAAATATGTAATTTTGCTTCCTTTTTTTCTGTTTCAATTTGCGTCGTCAAAATATTTCTAGGAAAATAAATTCGTCTTTTACGACGAGTATTTTTTTTCAAAAAAATTTAATTTTAAACAAATTTACAAAAAATATTTTGTACTCTGAAAGATCTGTTCAATGCTATTTCAAAATAAAAAAAAACAAAGTTACATGTCTACAAAAACAGGATATATAATTTTTGAAAAAATAAAAAAAATATTCTTTTCGCTCTCCTGAACAAATAACAATTTGTCCTTTACAGTATTTCTAATTTTCGTGATCGATTATGGATCAGAGTTATAATAAATTATACTGGCCATTATTTTAATTGGGCAAATATTTTGCAGCGCATATCACAATTTAATTTGCTTTAGTTCAAGGCCGTGCTTTCGAGGTAACTGATCGAGACATAAAGTTATAAGATAAAGTTGAAAGAGATTGAAGATATGGAAAAATTTAGAAACCGAAATCGTGAATCGCGCACTTGATCCTTGATATGCTTGAATTAATGAGGGAGAGACATCAAGGAGCCAGGAATGCATAAAATCCTTTGCGTCTTTGCGAGTCGCATCCGGTGAGAAGGAATTCACGGAAAAGTATTAGGTATACTAGATTTCACCAAATACTAAACTCAAATTTTATAACGAATTCTTTACGAAAATCGATAAAAATTTTGGTAGTTATTCATATTAACATTATCTCGGTTGCTTACCAATAAATATTTTGCTAGTATAATGTACAGTGTACTTGGTTGGTACCGTATTGCAATGCCATATTACTAAAAACGTGCTGTAAAAAAATAAATTATAAAATTAACAAAAAAATATAATTAAATTATTCTTAAAAAACCTGCCAATATTTTTTGTTTTTTCATGATCGTCACCGCTCAATGAATATCCATACTTATGAAATTAGGCAATATGTGTAAATTTCGGTTATACGGAAGTAATCAATTATTTAAGTAGTTGTCAGATCTATAATGTGACTGCTAGCGCCTGGCATCTTAATGTGAACTATTCTCCGGCTTTCCAAGGCTTGAACGGCAGATTTAGCCCGTTTAAATTTAAGCGAGGAATGTCGAACATAATTAGGATATAGACTGTCTGATATACGAGGCCTATGTTATACAGATTGTTCAGAAAAATCTGTTTTCCAAACAACGGTAATCACATTAAATTTAAAAGTACAGATACATAACGATATCTTGACTATGGCTTTAAAAAAATCTTTTTGAAAATAATATTTATATGCAACCAACATTGTGATCCTTAAGGAAATGGAAAAGGGAAGAAATGGGGCAAGGAAAGGATGGAAAATAAGATGCTATTCAGATCTGTTTACTAGGTATAACGATGGCTTTATTACGCTTTTCAGGAGGTCGGCGAGTTTGAGATGAATATTATTTGTGTTTGATCCTTGACCTTTCGCTTTTCATAGTGAACAGATTAGTTTTATTATTATAGCACAGCGGTTAAGTAATGGATATATTAATTGACACATAATTAAGCAACAACCTTTCGTTATAATTATTATTAAACAGATTAATGGAGCAGGTAAAGCACAAGGCTGGCTAGGGTAGATTTGAGGGAATGGGTGGGTAGGGTTAATCCCGCCATGGAGACGAACTACATTGTTGACTTGCGGCTTCTAATAATTCATAATATATTAACAGTGTGGCACAATAAACATCGCAATATATTTGCGAAGATAATATAACACGTGATGGTGAAAGGCAAAATTATTCCGAAACATGTACTAAAATCATAAAAAAATAATGGAAAAAGGTGAAGGATGGTGTAAACGCCGACGTGGGAAGTATAAGGCTAAACACATAATTAACCTATAGTTGTTGTTACGGTATCTAAGTCGGATACTCGGCAGTACGACGGATCGTATTCGATACTCCTTGCAGTATAGACTGACATTTCGGAACATAAAGTATCTACTATTAAAATGACAAAAGAATCCATATTCTACGCTTTCGTAGATGACGCGCGTATAATATTTTTATTTATAAACGATTTTTACGAGTTATACTTTGAAATATTAAGAACAAATTATGGTTCGCGAAAGTACACAAGCAATATTATGAAATTTTCAATTTTCAGAACTTTCATTTTTATAAAGTACTAGCTTCTGCCCGCGACTTCGTCTGCGCAGGATTAGTACTCAGCGGGCCAGCCTATTTTATTTTACTAGGTCCCATCTATGTTTATACCAAAATTCTTAACCTATTTATTTAAAATATATATAATTCTTGATTCGATTCAAAGCATTAGGCGAGTACTTCAAACAAATTCAATAATTAAAATATTTGCTAAAATAGAATTTTGTTTTAACAATCATTGTTTTGCAAAATGTCATTCTTAAATTTTGACATTTTCTATTAAAATTATTATTATTTATAATATACTGAAAAAAGCTAGCTTTATAAATTATAGCCTATATGTTATTCTGATATGTAAGCTATATTATTGTAAAATTTAATTAAAATCCATTGAGTAGTTTTTGCGTGAAAGAGTAACAAACACACATATATCCATACAAACTTTCACGTTTATAATATTAATAAGTTGTAATATTTTATATTTAGATTATTTTATGTAGTCTTTGTATTTTTATTAAGCCCTGAAATTATATGTAATGATACTGCTACCCGGCTCAGAACAGATATTGTCTAGTGAGTTGGGTAGCGCACATGATTTGTAAATAACCATTAATGTCAATAAACGCACGGGTTACCGACATAAAAAAATAATATTAAAAAATAGGTTTGTTACATAAAAAACTTTAATCTTTCAAGAAAGGCTAACCAATACAATATTTCATTGGTGATTCAATCCAATATTGAATTTTTTAGCCTTTCTTAAAAGATTGAATTTTTTTAATTAACAAAACTATTTGTTAATATTCATATTGCTTGTGTACTTTCGTGAACAATAATTTTTTCTTAATATTTCAAAGCAAAACTTGTAAAAAGCGTTTATAAGTAAAAAAATACTACACGCACTCTACGAAAGCGTAGAATATGAATTATTTTGACATTCACCTGAATAATAATATACTCGTATGATATTGATGCGCGATACCACGGAAAAAATATGCATCTTCTTGGAATGTCAAGCTTAAAATCAAAATTTACAGTACATCAAATTGGAAATAATATGTTGCGATGTCAAATAGCTAGGTACAAAACACATTTAAAATCTTTAAAAATGATTAGTAAAAATAGTAACATCGATTTTCCTAGTGTTATTTAATATGTTTAATAGCTATTTGAAATCGCAAAATATTATAAACCTCTAAATATATATACATGCCAGAATAAAAACTTATAATTTCTTCTTAAATACCTTAAAAATCATACATTAGAAGACAAATATAAATAAAAAAAATTAACTTTCTATTTTTAAACACCAAATTCCAAATTAGACCGTTCCGAACTACTGCATCTTATAATCCTACACATACCCACAAGAACAACACGACAAAATTCTCTACTCCACTGACAGTATACATATGCGCAATTACATTATTACAGTGGAAAGGAGTGTAAAGAGAATTTATGACGCGAATGTGAATGGTAGAAGAAGCCGAGGACGCCCAAGGAAGACGTGGCACGATCAAGTGAATCAGATACTTGAGTCGGGCCATGTCAAGTGTCAGAATAATAGAAGAGTATGTAATTTACAAAACAAGACAAATAAAGTTTATTTCACACACAAAATTTTCTTTTTTTTATAAAATGTGCGATATTACAATATTTTCATAGCTAATAAAGAATTAAAATACGATATATTTTTATCAGTACAGTTAGATACTCAATTGAAACATAACAAAAAATATAACAATAAAAACAATTATTAATTATAATATAACACCATTTGCTGTATGGATTGCAGAAATTGCTACCTGGCGATAAGCCCACCTTAATAAAATTAAATAATAAAAAACAATTTATGAAATTACAATAAATAAAAATAAAAAATATATTTTATTTCTCCTGAAATTAAATAGATTTTCAAATAAGCTTCTAGGGGCATGTTGAAAAATGTAACAAGCTAATCAATAGATTGGAACACCCACCTGTAATCCCCTCTTACCCCACAGTAGTCCTATGTTGCAGTACAACACTACGGTGACCTGGCAATTGATTCCCCGACAATTTGCCTCCCGAAATTATAACTATAGAATTTCAAACATAAAATTGACTTCCCACTCGGGCGCTTTTTGCCACATTATGGCACTATTTCCAAAATCTCGGATTGCTTTGTTGCCAAAATGTGGCAAATTAAATTTTTTTTTTTTTTATTAAAAACGATTATATAATATATTGTACACTCAGTCACAGTCTTGGAAACGGCGTAATGGTTAGTTAGTTAGTTAGTTAGTTATATTGCTTATTCTCTGATACAGCGGTTTAACGCAATGGTCAATCAATACTTGATATTGACATGTTTAATGTTAACTTGGTGAATTTTTTGGATCACATTACAAAAGTTTTCACTAATTATCGAATAGCTAATAAAGAGCGACGAAAGAGTCGACTTCAATTGTACGGCTGTGTTTAAATAAAAAAAAACCTGCTTATATATTACATCCTAAGCAATTCAATAACAGCCGTGATCAAGGGATAATTGGCTATTATAGCTGACATTACTGATTGATTTGTTAAACTATTAATTAAGAGAATAGATCAGGGTGGTAAGCCACTGGTGAACCATGTCAGGAATCCCAATATCAAATTTACTTTGAGCCACTAAGCCAAGACGATCTGCATGCCATTGTCTAAGAGCTTTTGATTACCGCGCGATCACGAAACGGTACTTAGCAGACAACAAGCATGTCGATTATACTATTAGATCGACTTAGATAGGTACAAGTACTAAATACAAACATGTATTATATTATATGTGTACACTGAGTCAGTTTATGTATTACCTGTTTGAAGGATATTATGGATTAAAATTGTTATGCCAAAACCTATTGTCGGATTCCATACGTAAATAAAAATAGATAATACATACAACACAATATTTAGTCAAAATGAAGGCATGTCCATATTGGCCATCCCAAAAAGTACCAAATACAACATTCATAATTTTGTAACTACTATCTATAATATAAAAAAAATGTTTGTTTGTTTGTTCGTACCTTATTAGGAGGAGGGTTTCACGGGAGGGGAAACGTGGGAAGGGAAAAAAGGGGACGAGGGAGGGGAACGGGGACGAATGGAAAATGACACAAAGGGAGAAACAATTTATTTATTTAACTATGCATGCCGGGTATCAGCTAGTATTTGATAAAATGCCAATTCATATGAAAAGCGAATCACATTGCACCGCTGAACTAAAAAAAATGCGGAAAAAATTGTTTGTATATTAAGATTTTTTCTGATTTATATTGTTTTTAAATACATTGACCCCCTGAGTCATGATTTCGGAAAACCTAACATAACGACCTTCAATCAAATTTAAACAATATAGTAATTGGGAAAACTTTACTTTGGGTAATAACCATTAATAATTTCTAATGTTTTACTCAGAAATCAATATAAAAATACCAACCTAAGTATAAATGTATTGTCTGTAAGTAAAATAATATTATTAAATATATAAAAAAAAAAAAAAATTGAAATGGAGTTCTACACATAGGATATTTTCACAAACGAGGGATTCTGTTAAAAATGTATGGAATATTTAAAGTTCATTTTTCTGATTTTAATCATCGTATTAAAAAATGTTTATTTTTTACGTTTTCATTCAAATTTATTCATTTTAAAAACGCTCAAAAACCAACAAAACCGATACGGCCCGTGATTGCCAACGATGCTTCGTACGTACGTCATCAAACAAACAATGTAGAACTGTCGGAATTTTTTCAAGAACGAGCGACCCTTGTGACGTCACACGTCGAAAATGCCGTTCTGGCGGAATTACAAAAATGGTCAACTTAAACTCGCTGTAGAAAATTTATTCGTTAACATAAAAAAAAAAAATGCCATAATATAATAGTAATAATAGCTTCATAAAAATAAAAAAAACATTTAATTTAAGTTGGTAAAACACAAAAGAAAGTCCAAAAATAAGAGCATAAACGTATAAGCTTCAATTCCTAGATGCGACCAAACCTTTTTCTGATTTTCTATTTCAAAATTTTGTTTGAGAGTCGCTAATATTGTCTTCATTGCCTAAATGTAATAATTTTTGGACATTCTCATTAACGTATTAAAAAATAAAACATGCACGTATTAATCCTTTTTTTAAATTCGTTTTAATGAAATAACGAATTATTTTTGATATAATTCAAAAGGTATTACATAACTAAGGGGCGATTTTGAACAAAAGACAAATTTTTTACTCATGTAAAATGATTTAACGAAAGCAATGATGTTTAAAGCCAATAAAATTAGAGGTTCCCATTTAAAAACTTTGTGTACCGGGAAAATAAATACGTTTAAAGAATTTTGTTTTGAAGAGTTTTAATTTTCAATGTACTATCGTTACTTAAATTTTAATTTTTATGCTAAATTTAAGTAACGATAGTACATTGAAAATTAAAACTCTTCAAAACAAAATGTCTAGAAATTGTTACATAGTTAATGCCCAAGAAATACAAAAAAAACGTTTAAAGAAATTTAGAGGGATACGATATCCTCTTCGATGTCCAAATGTCGGTTTTTTTTTCAGATTACTTTGAAAAAAAAAATTATGTCTTTATGTAGTTCATAGAAACTAAAATCAATAATTGGTAATTATGATCATTATTATAATGAATAAATAATTAATGCGCATTTCCAAATAAAAATAATAAAAAATTTGTTACAAAATTATATAAAACTAAAAATTGTCTTATCTTATCTTACTACTTACTAATATTATAAACGCGAAAGTTTGTATGGATGTATGTGTGTTTGTTACTCTTTCACGCAAAAACTACTGAATGGATTTTAATAAAACTTTACAATAATATAACTCATACATCAGAATAACAAATAAGCTATAATAAATTTATAAAGCTAGCTATTTTCCATATATTACAAATAATAATTATTGTTTAATAGACAATGTCAAAATTTGAGAATGACATTTTGCAAAACAATGATTGTTAAATCAAAATTGTATTTTAGAAAATATTTGAATTAGGGAATTTATTTGAAGTACTCGCCTAATACTTTCAATCGAATCGAGAATTATAGATATTTTAAATAAATAGGTAATTTTGGTATAAACATAGATGGGACCTAGGAAAAGAAAATACGCTACTCGAAGTACTAATCTAATGTAACTTCAGGAACGAAACAAAGAAACCATCTTAAAATAAATAAAAATGGTAAAACTATTGCCTTGGAGGTTTCATTTTCGTTATTTTATTTATTTTGAGCTTTCTACGGTGATTTGAGGTTATTTCAGATAAATAATTATGTACGTGGACGTGTTGCAGAGGTGCTTATAAATCATGAGTTGAAACATCACTCAAATGAGCTGATGCGTTGTTTGTTGTGTAAACTGAGTTCACAAACACGGATAGCCTGTGCACGATAGCGCAAAAGCATTCCGCTCGGCGGCGGCGTAGACGAACCAATCCGTAGCTTAATCTGCCGTATCACAACAAACTATGGGTATGGAGTAGCGGAGCTACGGGCTACAGGTTATAAAGCTGAGCTTTCTAAATGTAGGTCGAGAAAAATTGAAAAATTATTCTATTTTTCAAAAATTGAAATCAATGAAAAGAGAATTTCGTTGATTTAATCAGGTATTCAAATTTATTCTACGTTATTTATAATGTAAGGTAATTTAGGGTGATTCAAAAACTCATGACAAATATATATATATTTTTTTTACGATTTTTTTATGGAGCACTCTTTCATATATTTCCAAATGTCAAAAAAATTACACAATATTTTTAAAAGATATTTAATGGGGTTTTAGGGGTCGCTACCAGCTGTGAAAATGTAAGTTTTTGAATAAAAAGTATAAGAAGGTATTTAAACTGAGTATTTATGTTAATGCAAATTTTTACAAAATGTAGTTTAACAACAAGATTAAAATCAAAGAAATTAATGTGTGCCATTTTATGTCGCGATTGTAAATTCAGTCTAAGAACAAAAGTGCGTTATAACTTAAAGAATAATTACGTTTAAGAGGGTATTACCAGGGAATACCGGAAATTAGTCCTTTTTAAATCAAATTCTAGACGTATTCTCTTATACTTTTTTTTACAAAAAAACATAAATTGATTTTGAAAGATTGTTATTTCATTTGGTAAACGCAGTTTTTAAATGTTGAAAAACTAATTTTATTTTTATATACTAAGGTTATACCTTAGATAGATTTGTTCAATTTTCAAACGATAGATTCTATTAAACAACACAAATTTCAAATCGAATAATCATTCAGCAAAATAAATCAATACATAATCGAGCAAAGACAGTTTTCAGAATTTTCATTTTAGTTAAATTAAAATCATTAAAAAATAAATCCGAGGACGTGTTTTGTGACAAAAATACCTCAGTTTTTTTCTATTTATTTAAGGTCTAACAAACTAAAATATTAAATTTTTTTTTTACATACTTATTTTGTTTAGACATTATTAAAAAATCATAAATAGTTATGATCAAAAAATACTTACAAGAAGTACACGATATTTAATAATTTATCATCGTGCGTTATGAGCATTTTTATGGCTTACTTGAAAGTAGGTTTATATTAAAGCAAGTTTTGAATGAAATAAATCGAGATTAAATTATTAATTTTAAAAATTTTGCACGGGGAATAATCGATCTTTCTCATTGGAACCTCCCTATACAGTTGCAATAATTTTGAAACTTTTGTTTTCAGCCGCTGGTCAATCGCTCTTAAACACGCTTCCATTCCATTGGTTACAATACTGCGGGATCGGGAGAGGGGTGTGTTTAACCCATCTGTGCTTTATTTAATTCTGCATGCACCGACATGGTTGCTCTGAAGTGCTGCAATCATTGCCCAAAACGTCACGAATTTTTGAAACTTTGATTAATGGTAGCGACCCCATAAATTTATTTAAATGAAATATAAAAAGGATGCCCCGATAAATAAGACGAACTTTTACTATTTTAAGCACCCTAATAGGTTTTTTATTTTTTTAAATATTTTTTTTTATTAAAAGTTTGTCAACAGTGATTCACATCAAATTTCTCACAAAAACAATTACAATAAGCATGGTTCATACTATCACTAATTAAAGACTGAAAATTTTAGACATAATTTTGGTGAATACATTACTTATACTCGGCAAGTTACTATCTTATTACATACAGGTATGTTTGAATTTAAAAAAAATGATGGTTTCCTAAATAAAACCTCATCTACATTCCCAAACCATCTAACACTGACCTTCTTAATCGCAACCATACGATAAGCTAAAAAGAAAAGCCTTGCATTCTTTCTGGATTTCCTCACTTTTATAATATATATATATATATATATTTTTTTTTTTAAAGAAAGACAAACATTCCCGGGTTACGAATAACCCAACAACATTTGAAAATCTCCTACTACCACCACACTAAGCGGAAGATGTTGCTTGTGTTGTGATGGAGGACTTAGCCAGCCGAGGAATCGAACACGGAACGCCTGGGTGGGACCCAAGCGCGATGACCACTCAACCACTGACCGGATACATAATTTTACCACATATACGCTTAAGAGATCTTATGCATTATTTAAGTAAATTCGGGAATTTAACTCAGTCCAATCATTAGTTAGGTTGGCCTCAAAAATAAGTCACATCAACAAATGTTTCGTATTACATTATTGGATAGCCCTGATATATTAATGTTGATTCAATTTCACGTACCTACCATTAGATCGAGGTCCTCTAGTATGTATTATTGTGACAATTATACCACAGTCTCAGGATATAACTCAGGTTGCAAACACTCGTGTAACTTTTATGCTAAAATCGCTGATATTCTTAATATACCCTTGTGAAGTATAAAGCTACACTAATTAAACATTTTAATGAGGTCACTGTATAACAGGTTTGTTTTTGCTTCCATCTTTCTTAAAGTTGTTATTATTTTATTTGTCATGTTTCAATATAATTATATATAATTTTCACTCATCAAAATTTAACACTGTACTATCTATGTCTGTGTAAAAAAAAACTTATGTATGTAAATGGCACTAGTTCCGTAAATTCTAAATAAATAAATAAATTACTTTTACGTTTGTTTGAGAACCACTAGGGCTAGGGGCAAAGCAGGGATGCATTATGTAAACAAACGGCCTAATTATTTTGCTCAGGGCAATATCCTGGAACCATTGGCAAATAATATACTGGACTGGTCTACCGTTAGAATTCAACAGAAAATACTAATAATAATTATAGATCAATAAGCATACTAGGTAATTATTTGCCAAATGCGGGAGAAAAGAGCAAACAAACTATATATTTAATCTTCAATAAAAAAGCCTCGACTGCAAGGAAGAGTTTGTTTATTTTTACACCATATTCTTTCGCCTCATTTTCATTATCAAAAATGACAATTTTGGTTGTGTGTCTGTCCTGCGTAACTCTGGTTCAATTAACTCAAATTTGTTTATTATTAATTGATAAACTAATGATTTAGACAAGATTTTATGCATAGAACAAAGGGTAACAATTATTATAAGCAATAATTATTAGCGTAAAACACTCATCCATTGCAAAAACCTCTTGAGAAAAGATACATGCCGCTGATATTAATTTATCAATTAAAAATAATCAATATTTGACGAGTTAAAGTATTTCACCAAAGAATGTAGACATGACATGTCTCGACGCCACCTAGTGGGAGATTTAGCACTTACAATGGTTTTCTCATATAAAATAAAGTTGGTTGTTTGCAGATGAAAACATGTAATAAGCGGTAATTGTTGAATGAAACACTAGTATAATATATTGAATCATTTGGCGGGTAAGAGATAAGCCGCCGTAGCTTAGTGGATAGAGCTCCTGACCGGCAATCAGAGGGGCGCGGGTTCGAGTCCCGTCGGTGGCATGTATCTTTTCTCGGGAGGTTTTTCAAAATGGATGAGTGTTTCAGGCTAATAATTATTGCTTATAAAAATTGTAACTCAAATTTGCTTAAATTTAAGGGTTAATTTCAAAATTGAAAATGAACATATGAAGAATTACGAAAAACGAAATAAGTACCTGTCATAAAAATTTAATATTATTTTAATTACCTTTAACAAATATCCTAACATGATCCGTGGGTCTACGTTACTAGTTTAATAATTGTGTTGTTTACGTAGGTATAAGTGTAGGTACTCGAAATGTGGCCATTTAATACACTACGTAGGCCATTTATTTCGAAACCATTGACCCTCAATGTCCGGGACATTAGCCATTTATACGTTATACTGTACGAATGGATAGTGTTATATTATTGTTGAACAAAATATAATATGTAAGTCCTAAAAAAGACTTTGTAGTAGTTTTTCAGTGGATTCTTTTTACTTCGAAAAATTTATAATAGTTTACAGTAAAGATAGATTATAATATGTACATATACATAAACACACAAATTTAATCACACGTATGGGTACACATACATACACATACATATTTGTTTATCACTTTAAATTTACTTGTTGGCAATATAATTAATTCATAAACTATTGTAAATATCAATTTTATAAATTTTGATAAAACCTATTATTGTTGATTTGGAGGATATTGTCAGGCTTTTTTTTAAACTTTATTTATATTCTGTATTACCTATATTTTGTCATCTCATATTTTATCTAACCTATATTATGTGTTCTAATATTTTCTGTTATTTACCTGTATTTTATTCACTTCTAACCCTTCACTGTAATTAATCAAACCATGTATTGATTTATATTTGTAAAAGCCCTATGGGCGTTAAAATAAAAATAAATACCTAAATATTTAAATTAAATAAAAATAATAAAAAACTGCAACCATTTTATCCAAGAACTAGGTCAAACAATAAAAAAAATATATAAATAGAACAGTAATGTAAACAAATTAAAGAGATATTACTTAATTATTTGTATCTAAAAAGATATTAGTCATGGAGTCTTCAAAAAGATATCATTTAAACTTTTCTTTTTTTACATTATATCCTCACAAGAGGCCCTGAAAAAAAAATCTTTGGTTACGCAGTGTGGAGGGTCTTTTTAGGGTAAGGAAGGAGAGGTATGAGATGAAAAAGGTATAAGATGTGGGTAGGAATCTCGGGGTCAAAGTGTTTCTGGAGCGACGAACGTATGAATCCATCCCTCCCACTGCGGTGCAAGGCGATGGCTCGAGAGAGACCGGCTGAAGATTTTGAAGGGTCTCCCTCAACCAGTCTCTCCTGATCCCACCTGCTAAGTAACCAAACGTAGCTAACATCTTGGGGTGACATATGGCATGGGTGTTGATTATCCAAGAAATCGTTCCCGAGGTTCTTATACCCTCCTCTCAAATTGAGAAACAAGAGACGCCGTTTTTTTATTAAATATATTTATTTCAACCGTTCAATAAGTACAAAGATATCGAAGAAAGTGTGGAAACTCTTCTGGTAAAACAAAAAAAGTAATTCAAGAAATGTAGGGTTATTGCTTTGTGGCAATTCCTACCAACCGACCCAGATTTACAGTGGGAATAAAATTATGTAACGTGTTTTAAAAATAAATTGTCTTCAAGTGGAGAAGGGTTTGGACTTGGAAAAGAAGGAGGTAAATTAAGGTGGGTTCGAAGGACTAAGCTGGTTGGTACAGAAAGTGCCTCTTTAGGTTTGCCTTGAAGGTGGCATTTGAGAGGGCACCCGTTTATTAAAGTGGTGGTTGGAAATTTTAATGGTTCTCTCATCACCTGAGCGAGACCAGGTGCGCAAATATTAATTTAAAATATAAATAAATAATATAAAAATAATACACATCATCAATGTTTGTCTGGCTGTATCCCTAAGTCAATTATATTAATAAAATTTGGAGATTTGTAAAGAACCGTTTTTGTAAAAAAATAACTTCAAGGGTGCTGTAGAAATGTATAATATATATCTACAATCTTACTTCTAACTTCAGAGTAACATTCAAAACATTACAGCAACTTATGGCTAAAATATTGCATCCACTGATTCGTCGATCACTGATACAAAACACTGCATTTGACCAATGAACGCGATGCTGCGTAAAAATAAACAAATAATGTGTTTACTCTGTACACGCCGAATATATACTGAGAGGACACTTGAAATTTAGATACATTTTGCACGCAGATAAACACAATTGGAAAACATGTTATTCACACAAAAACTTCAGAATTTTAAAATGTCTTTCGAAAAATTGGGACCGATTCATTTTTCGCTACAACAGTTTATTTACAATCATAATAACATTGTGAAAAACTAAGTACCACATTTATCAAAACCCACGATCCGTGTAGGTACAGCAGTAAACTGGATATTTGGGAAATGAAATAAGAGTGCAAATATTTTACGTTGAACAAAATTTCAACAACCATAAGAGTTTGCCGCTGGTCAAAATTATAAATATTGGAAACATATTTGGAGAGAAAAAGTACCGGAAGAGTGTGATTATGTTGTCGACCAAATCAAGTTACGTGAAATAGTCAACGGAAAAGGTGCAAAAAATAGTAATTAACGGGCATAGGGTGCATCGGCTTAGCAATCAAAGAGAAATCCAATAAATTCGATCAAAGTTACTCGTGAGGTGAACCGCCTACAGCCCTCGGCCTTCAGTCCTCAGCTCTCAGCCTAAAGGAAGAATTTCATTCCCCGTGTTAATGAAAATGCCGGGAGTAGGGGTCCAACTAGTGATGTTCAAGATGTCTAATTCGAAAACATCGATTTAAATTTTATCAAACGGTAAAAAATCAGTTAAACGTTTGGAATTTTTTTTTCTTAATTTTATGAGACATCATTCTTGTTTTTAAACATCGTTTGTGTCCATAATGCTTATTAGATAAAATAGTTCTAGGATAGGTAGGTAATTAAAATGATGAAAATATTTGGGAAGGAAACCATGAGAAAAGATGGTTTGGAAGTGCCTGGTTGTTCAGATCAGTGACTAAACATAGCTAAAGCTATATTAAGCAATATTTTGGTGAAAAAACTACAACTTCGGATGAGGATAAGATAAAATCTGCGTCGCTTCTGTGGAGAAACGACAGTTTTTAATATTCATGGCAGCGGATGCTTTTGCCCATGCATTGTTGCGTGACGGGCCATGTCGGGAGATTTATTGAGCTCCTGCCGGACTCTCTCGACCCAACGCCGAGGAAACAACAACAACAACAGTGAAAGGGTTTGATTCATACGTTGGTCGTTCCTGAACACATTGACCCCCAGATTCTTACCCACCCCTCATACTTTTTTTTTCCCAGAACTTCTTCGCCTTTCTTTCCCTAAAAAGACCATCCACACGGCATCCCCAAAGATGACATAGGACATGACGGATTTTTTCCCTCAGGACCTCCTGTGTGGAGAAAATGAAAAGAAAAAAATCATCGGAGGAAAGGGATAAACCCATTTTAGTGGTAAATTCGATTATTCTTAGTGTTTCGAAGTATCTATTATTTTACGATTATGTCCACCGCTGGACCGCACTACGGTCCAGAGCGGACTACACGGAATACGGCCGAATAAAACTAAAATCAGAGTATCGGTAAAGTACGAATGATTCGGGTTCGGAACAGACGATTGTCATTGATTGATGGATTCTAAGGCGAGGGAATTCGGTGGTGATTTTGTATTTATTTATTGGCAATAGAAAAAATTCAACTACAGACCTTTCGAAGGCCCTCACCGTCTTTTATTGGGGATGAATGAATTACGAAAAGTCAAGCTTGCGAGGATACTTCATTAAATATTATATCGATACTGCATTAAAAGAAAAATGAAACGGTAATTTGGTTAGAAAATTATGGAAAAAAAAATCCTGTTAGTGGATATTTCTTGGAGTTCACTACACTGGTGGGGAAGACGATCGGCTACCTGTCGTACGGACCAATTTCGATCAAAACAACGGTAAACCGACTCACTTACAATCCTACTTATAAAAATACAACTCCCAATAGTTAAACGATGTTTTAGTTACACAATGAATAAAAACTATAAATTTTCTATTTCGAATTAATGTTTTTTTTACGTGCTTTTTTTACATTCCTGTCATAGAACTGGCTACATTGTATTTTTCCATGTGCGTCAGTTTCTGATATGCGATTTATATCATGTTTTTGTTCATAATTTCTACTCTAATGACCTATTCACTAGTATATTTGAGGTGTGTAAAAGCAAAGGCAGCAATCTCCATTACGGCCATATTGCTATGTTTGCTTTTGAGATGAAGTGGAGATTGCTTTGCTTTTACGTACAATATTACATATTTTATATAAAAGCGATTCTTCCACGTGGGTGTGTACTTTGATCGCCCTATTAATCATATACAATTCGTATCATGAGAATTAAGGTAGGTACACATTTGTAGAAACCAATTAAATTATACAAAAAATGCGCGACCTCTTTCTTGCGAGCAATAATAATGTCCGTAGGCTGTACGAGGGCAGAGGCGAGTGCACGGTACAGGGTAGACTGTAGAGAATGGTACAGTCGGGTTACAGCCATAGAGCGGTGGCAGTCGCGGCTTGGCGGCAGGGGTAACTGCGTTAACGGGTCACAGTGCCGAACATTAACGCCGTAATTGACGGAGGGCCGGCGGGCCGGCGACCGCGGCGGTCAATTTGCCGCCGATTGTCCGGCTATCGGCGAAATATGTAACTGCAAATAGGTAAAGAAATTTAATTTACGCCAATCAACGGCCGGTGGGCCGTGATTCGGGCTCGTTACCCGTGCGGGCCGGCCGGGTGCGGGTGTTCGGCCTGTAAACGGCATAATTGAAAAGGATGTTAAATTATCATTTCATATCGACTGTGAAAAGCCAGAGGGGAGAATCTCACATTCAAATCATTTTACAGGCTAAAACGTTTTAAACCTGAAAATATTTTAATAAATTATATTATATTGAATGCCTACAGAATAATGATTTTCGACAGCATAGCAAAGTCCCGTTTTTACTCGACCGTTTATCATTTCGGTTGTCGTGTAAATTCGTTTGTTTGTACGTTCCGTTTCCGTTTCGAGGTGTTAACCGTTTTGGAAACATCAATTTTATCCCACCAGCTGAGCGACAAATCGGATAAATATATTAAGGTACCTACCTGCATGAAGAAATAATGGTGTTTCTTTGGACAAATGGTACACGGAGAAAAAGTTTACTCTAAAATACGATCATTTTATTCGTAAAAACGGGACTGAAGTTCTTACGAACAAATTAACAGTTTTTCAATGTTTACTGGCGGGAAAATGTAAGATTAATTTGTTGGTATACGTATGAAATTACGTATACCAACCATTTATTCTTACAATTTCCCGTATACATATATTAATTTTCTACAAATATTTATTTCATTGAAGAAGAAGATAACAATAATAATCTATTTTTTTTAAATATGAAAATGAACAAGACACAGAAAAATTCTAAAAGATAACGGTCGCAACTGGGACACGAACCCAGAACCTTACGTCTTACTGGGACATACACCTCTACGAATTGGGCTACTGCGATCTATTATGAGACTGTCGTAATTGTCAACTTCATATTTCAAATTTCAGAATTAACAATATTATCTTCGACTAATGTTTTTTTTTCCAAATATTTATTTATTTAAATTTATCATCGTTCGCCTCGCCCGATCACACTTTTCGTAACGCTCCCGTCACGCATTCGCCAGCTTACTCCCCAAGTCTTACTCCCCAAGTCAAGCGCGTGCGTAATGAATTTTTACTTAAAAAAATAAAATAAACGAGCTTTTGACGTTACGTATGTAACTAACGCTTAGGAACAGTTTATATTTGTCAAATAAAATGTATAGAACGAAGGAATGAACTTTATTTGTACACCATAATTTCAAAAGAAACATCTATATTATTCACAACAGGTAAGAAGTTACAAGCAGTCAACAAATGAATAATTGTTTGAGGGGAGGTTGTGCGTGCATAAACGTTATTTCAAATAAGACGTTGCGGGGAACTGTAGCCGTAGTGTGTACATCAACAGTTGGAGCCACGTGGGCATTAGCGTCTCTACGTCAAGTTAAATTCCACATTCTCCTCAGGACTTGGATGTGATCTGACTTGAGATCGGGAACCGCTTACCGTGTACCTTAAGTGGAGTTTGGGTACGATTCTAAATTTCGATTCCAGCGATGTTTTGCGAATATTTCTAACGGGGCAGAAGGTGTGCGACAGGGGAAACTGGAAACCGCCTGGAGGAGTTGTACGGCACTACTAGAAATTGCCTAACATGATTAAATAAAAATTATTTTATAAAACATATAAAATTTTCAAATTCATATTTCATATCATTCCATCAATTTTCAGATAAAGAGTTTCTCTAAGAAAGAACTACGTACACAATATTACACACATTTTAATTGTTATGTAAAACTATTTAAGTTAAAAAATTCTGTTTAAAAATATATTTTTTTACTTACAATTAACTCAACACTGGGGGCCATGAGGAAAATAATTTCCCTCAAGTCCTATCTCTGGGGATTCTGTATGAGTGATTTTTTTGTTGAAGGTAAAGAGTGAACCTTCTTTATGTTAAATGGAGGAGGATACACAGAGGGCGGCAAATCGTTCCACAGCCGAGCTGTAGAACATGTAGAAACGAACTGTTATCATGGACAAAATCGATTCGTGTACAAATGTTGAGCACGAGTTTGGCGTGTTTCCCGACTGTAAAGAGATGCCCAATCAATCAATGATGCTACTTTATCGGGAGTACCTTCCATTGAAATACCGGTAGAACAAGGGCAGCATTCTAACCCGACTCTGTGCTCTAAAGATTGCAATCCATTTGTTAAGATAGGGGAAACTACTAAACAGACTGTTTCTGCACAGATCTCGATGGTTTTTTCAAGTATTTTGGGGCTCCGGACCAGGCGTGGCTACCAAATTCAACCAAGGGGTACACTTGCAATTTGTACAGGGATACAGTTGAGTAATATTATCATACTTTTATTTTAATAACAAAGTATTTGCGCGCCGTGTACAGTACGCCCAGCTTCTGAGAGGCTAACTTGACTTTGGCTCCGATGGAGCCCCGGTACCTGAGCTGGTCACTTAGAGTTAAACCAAGCATATCAATGGAAGGCCTGTTGGGAAGATTGATTTAGTTGAAGGGAATTAGGTCTTCATTTCGATCCCTTTTTTCAGTTCTGTTTTGACCACGAGATTTACACACAACTGACCCACTCGATCGAACTTATAAAGACGGAAAGAATTCGATCGTAGATTTTAAATTTATGATTTAATCGGCATTATCATCATAATACTAACCCACAAAAGACCGGATCGAGAGACTGGTTGAGGCAGACCTTTTGACCTCTCCAGCCGGACTCTCACGACCCACCACGTTGTACTGCAGTTGGAGCGAAGGATTCTCACGTCCGTCACTCCTGAACACATTGACCCCCAGATTCCTACCAACCCCCCTAAACTTTCTTCTTCCCAGAACTTCCTCTCCTGCCTTTCTATAACAAGATCCTACACAGAGCAACTCCTAAGATGACTAGGTCCCGGAGGGAAATTATTTTCCCCACCGCCTCCTGTGTGGAGCTAATGCTATTAGAAAAAAAACACTATGAAAAGAATGTTTCTTTTACTGCACTATTGATGACAGTAATATACTCGTAATAATACGAGATATTTTTCAATGTTTATTTCTGCACACAAGATTGGTTTCTTAAAGTATGTCTATTCAAACGATACAATAAATAAATAATGAAAAGTAAACAGCGGCATGCACGGATTGTGCAAGAGGAATATCAATCGGGAGCAAAGCGAGTCGCGCAAAGCAAATACTGGAAATATAAATAGCTTTTCCCTCGAGTATTATAATACACACAAATATTATTATATTATAAAGTACGTTGACGTAGGGATCTTCGCAGCAATTTGCAAAAGTTCATGACGTAAAAATCACATTATTGGAAATATGCTTATTACGATTTCATTAAAATGCATTATTTCAGTCAATTTATTAACAGGCAGACGGATCAACAAAACCAGCTAGAATTTAATGTGGTCATCAAAATCGAAAATCGCATGTTTTATTCACTTGTTTCGTTTGCCCACAAATCAAAAATAAATTTTGGACCTTGTTCTGAAACCGCCATTCACCATTACCATTAAATGTAGTGTTTTAATAACAACGTTTTACGCTGAAATTTTATTCTATTGTTACATCTCTATTTGATCCTCTCCAAAAATAATCTACAAATATCTATTTTTCAAACCAAATTATTTTCTTTGTTATCAGTTATCACATATTTTTTAAAGAGATAGAAATCTCTAATATACACAACGCTCATAACGCAAAACTTTAGAGGTATCGAGATAAAAATCGAAATTTTAAACAAAGCAGTTAAAAATTAATAAAAATTGTCCAGTGTAATCGTAGCTTTACTTTTGCGAGTGATGCACGTGTTTGAATAACAAAATGGCAACCCTCATATTTCAAATCTTAAATAGAACAGATGACCGAGTGGGAAGAAAAATAATTTTAAAAAGTTTGTTTATACCAACGCTTTGTAAATCACAAAAAAATAATAAATTTATGATGCTTTTTTTTATTAGTGCACTAATGAAATAAAAATGTCAAATTTTTTTCTGAAGTTTTTCACCCCAAAGGTTTCGCGGTATGAGCATGGAAAACGGTGAATAATTTAAATCTGTATTAATTTACCAACTGAAGAAGGATTATTAGCTTAAAACATTGATAAATTCCGTCGATTAGGTGGATAGCCCTGTGAAATAAGCTCGAGGGTCGTTTAATACAAATTTAGTAATAATAATAATAACTGAGGGCGTGCGCGAATAAATTCCAATGGAGGAGAATTTTGTCAACAATAATAATTAAAACCTCCCCGTCTCGGGCCCAGGTAACCGTGTTATAAATCACAGTCTAACAAGATAATTTTGCAGGAGATATTTGTGTTAGGCTAACAAGTTTGGGCCCATTAAAACGTCGAACAAAGTAAGAAGTCAAACACACTCTACATAAGTTACGAGTAAGTAAGTTGGGAATTAGCGGATAGTTAAGAATTAATGTCGGCATTAGGCAGTGGGTAGGTAACAGACACCGGTGAAAAGTACACATGCTTATAGATAGATGAACCGAAGCATACGAGATAATACTAAAAATCTATATAACCCATACCAATTCACATATACAACCTTCAACTACAAATAAATATAAGTTCAGTATATAGACGATTAATAAATACTTTTAATAATTATGTTTTTTTTTACTACATTCGTCGCTTGTTTATTTTTTTTTACATTATCTCCAAACAGGAGACCCAGAGAAAAAAAAAATCCCTCCGGGCCTGTCATCTTTGGGGATGCTGTGTGGAGGGTCATTTTATGGAAAGGAAGAAGAGACCAAGTTCTGGGAAGGAATAAGGTATGAGGGGTGGGTAGGAATCTGGTTTTCAGTGTGTCCACGAATGACGGACGTATGAATCCATCCCTTCCCACTGTGGTGCAAGGTGAGCTCAAAAGGTCTCCCTCAACTCTCTCTCCTGATCATGCCTCCCTCGCAATTAGGTGGGCAAACACATCCGTCGCCAAGACTTAGACAAATCTCTCCCCCATGAACCCTTATGATATGGAAATTAAATATTAACACAACATTTTAATCTCTTACGGATTATAAGCAAACAATTTGATACTTCTTCAGAAATAGCAATTTCACTTTGTAATTAAATGAAAACAATCAGATATGAAATTAAACAATTTTTTTCACTTTGTTCCACTTGTTTATTTACACCAGGACCGGTTTCGTCCTACTACGGACATTTTCAAGTAGGACGAAACCGGTCCTGGTGTAAATAAACAAGTGGAACAAAGTGAAAAAAATTGTTTAATTTCATATCTAATACAATGGAATTCCACCACGAATTAACAGTTAAAAAACTAGACTCATTGAAAACAATCAATTATATAATCAACATTTTCATTGTAGCTTCGAAATCAATGGTCCCTTCACAGGTTTGGTTCGGTTTTTTTGTTTATAGGTACTTATTTATCTGTACTAAACTTGTTTATCCTTTGTCAGTTTTGTTCATTTTAATTTTTTTCCTGACGAAGGAACCATTGCATTGGTTTCAAAAGATGTTGATAATTTTGATTAAATAAGTGTATACAAAGCGACTAATATTCATTTAATTTAAAATATTCAGTATTATTAAAAACAACAATCATGTACCTACGTAATATAATAAGTCACTCAAAATAAAAATCTCTATAAATGCATTAAAAAAAATCAAGAAAATTCCTGTTTATATTTTACAGAATTTGACAATGTAATGTGCTAACATTTATAATAAACATAAACGAAGGGCATTATAGCCGTAGAAGAGAGAGAACACATACCATATAAGGGTTTTCTAAAAAAGCAATTACTTAGTGGCTTATAATAATTATAATTAAATGAAAAGTTACTTTGTTTTTAAACGCATTATCATAATTTATATATATAGGGTGTTAAGGTACGTACTTGAGTTATTTTAACCAGTGATTCCTGACATTATTTGGAGTAAAAAATGTAAACGAAATTTTGGTCTCCGGTGACTTTTTTTATGTCAATTTTTTTTTTTTTCAAAATATTTTTTCTTCAAAATTAAACAAAAAAAAATCTTTCACATGACCTTATTGGTCACTCAGCCGAGTTACCGCCCCACCACTTACCCCGCCTCCAACTACCCAACACCTATTATTATTTATGTTTTTGTAAAAAAAAAAAAAAAACATCAAAAATGTCACCGGAGACCAAAATTTCATTTACATTTGTTACTTCAAATAATGTCAGGAATCACTGGTTAAAGTAACTCAAGTACGTACCTTAACATATTTGTATATTGTGTTAACTAGTTTTAGTTATATCCTAACAATCTTCAAGAGTTTTTTATTATAAAATAACCTAAATACAGACATTCATGTACATATGCCTACATGTTTTATAGTAGTGTTGAGTACATTATATTAGTAATAGTAGTTAGTAGTAGTGTTTAGTACGAATGATAAAAGAACTGTGATCATTTTTGAGCTTGATCTTTTATGATAGATGATTAATAGGTACATTTATTTTTACGTAATGGAATCATTTTTGATAGATTTTTTGTTTGCCTTCAGGGTGCTACCGATGCACCCACCACCAGTAAAAAACATTTTACATAGCCTGGAATAGTTTCAGTAACAGGTTTCACAGGGTGCACGCAATAATTTTTTTAAATATAAAATCAAATTGCATGCATACGCAGAGATAGGTACAGTATCAAAGGGGACGAAATATTTCAAAGGTAAACTGCGCTGAAAAATATCGGATTTTGTAATTACATTTCTCTCTGGCAGTAATTAAACGAGCCGATTGAAAATATCGAACCGAATTGAGCTGCAAAGGCCCAAAAGCGATGTGTACGGTGCTATTTATTTGGAATGTGAAGAGAATCAATAATATCACTACTACGGCTCCCATGGCTCGGATCCTACTAAATCGGTATGCATTTTGTGTATACCTTCAATCTAAATGTATGAGTAGTTGTTGTTTCTGTTTAGAGGATTATACATATTAGTCATAGATCTTGACGTATGTACCTACATGATTTGAGTCATTCGAGTAAGTTATAAAGAAATCTCTGAGGCGTGTTTAAAATTACGTACGGAGGTACAAACGGATCAATTTTACAGTCAAATAATGTTAAGAATTTGAAAGAATTGCTGAAGCTAATGCACGACACGATGTACGTATGATTTAGGGGTGAAATGATTTGTTACCGCGCGTGTAAGGTAGTGCAATGAGTGATGCGGCACCCTAATTAAGAGGGCCTCCGACTACAAATTATGCCGCTACTTAAGGGGCCGAAGACCACCAGGTCTCCCGGCCAAGGGGAATCATTAAATATAGGGGAACAATTAAAAATATTGTCCCTAAATATAGAGGGAACATCTCTCTCAAAGGTTGACTTTTTATTAAAAAGCGCAATCCCTTTGCACGACGATGTCGTCTCCCACCCGGCATGCCGCTTGAAGTCCCGAAAACCCTTCTGGACGGAAGGAGAAAGACTCCTCCAATCACCCCTCAACCCTGAAGACAGGTGGAAACTTGAGTGGCAATCGGCCAACGTGGAAAATGCCCATCTCGTACAAGACCCCACTGAGAGACAGCCTGGATTCTCATTGCCTCGCAAACTCTGGTCCGCCATCAATAGAATAAGGTGCTCCCATAGCCGTTGTGCCCATATGATGCATAGATGGGGCCTTAAAGAGTCGGCGATGTGCGAATGCGGTGCGGTGCAGACCACCATACATGTGGTCAACGAATGCCCGCTCCATTCATTCCCCGGCGGGATTGATGAGGTCCACAGGGCGACGCCTGAGGCCCTGGACTGGCTCGCAGACCTAGATGTCCCCCTCTGACCCCCCCACCATACGAAAGAAGAAGAAGGGGTGAAACAAATAGTGGTTGGCAAAATTGTGTGGCGTTCAATCATCATTGAATATCTTCACTGAGAAATGGCATTATAGTTAGGTATATGGTTTTCTTGTTCAAAAACATCCTAAAACATCAGACGGTAAATCGTCTTTCGAAGTAAATCGAAACTAGCAATCTATGTAGGTATATAGATTACAAGTGTCTGCAAAAAAATCTGTCCTCATTTATTTAATCCAATTTGCCTTAGAATTTAGAATGTATTTGTAATTATAAGATTGTAGTAGTTATTTGTAACATGGGTCGGCAACCTGCGGCCCGCGGGCCGCATGCGGCCCGCGAGACATCTTGGTGCGGCCCGCGAGATTCTCGCCGCAACGCACATGACGGACGATATTATACACAATCGAGTGAAAGGAAGCGAGAAAGGGAGCGAAGGGATAGTGAAGTTGGAGCGAAGGGGGAGCGGGGGGAAAGAGAAGGAAGGCAAGAACGCCACACGCACCTCGCATCATTCCGTTGTCGACCGCCAGTAACACTACTCGTTCGCTCGCGCTGCGCTAACTACCCACCCACGTCGGCGTGATTAATCAAAGCCACTTTCCAACCCTCTCCTTTCCCATCTCCTTCCCGGTGACCCGACAGTTGATCCACCAACACTTGATCACCGGACACTTAACCTCTTGACATTTGATCCCCGATAGGCTCCCGACAGTTGGTCCCGCCGAAATTTAGTCCTTCCGACATTTGGCACCTCCGAATTTAGTCCCTCCTATAATTGCTCCCCCCCCCCCCCCCCTTTAAAACTAAAATATTTGTACATAAATATTGTATGTATACCTACTGCAAGTGCGGCCCGCACTGATCCCCATGAAAAATATTTGGCCCTTTTACAACAAAAGGTTGCCGACCCATGATTTGTAAAATAGGACTTTAACATTATAAAAAAACAATTGTGGTATATCCTCTTGGATTACTTTGGCCAACTTGATAAAACTACACAAGAAGGTAAGCAAGCAAACACAAGAAAATAAAGATATAAAAAAAAACCTGGAAGGAAAAGCACATAAAAAATAAAGCGTGTCGACAATGACAGAGCCGAGTGAAATAAAATCGAAGCGAAGAATATTTACGAAGGAGCAAATCCGTAACATCTGCTTGAGATAAAAGTATCGGAGCTTTAAACCGCCCTTTTCCACCTTTCTATTTATTTACCTCTGGAAGTATCGCCCCGTTCAGTCGAATCGTTCCGCAAGCCTGTTCATTGTCTAACTCGCCCGGTCCGTATGTCCTTAGCCTTAGCCGATATACGCAGTGGGACAAATAAAAACTAACATTTATTAAGGATTTAAATCTATGAGTTAAGAAAGGAAATTTTGATGAACTAATTCGACACTTAAATGTGCTTAAAAGGAGAATCGTTTACTAGATATCTCTGGCAGGAGAGAGTGTATGTTTTCATGTTCTTTACCAACCTCACTACACGGAAAAAAATGTTATTCTAAAATACGATCATTTTATTCGTAAAACGGTTAAAAACGGGACTGAAGTTCTTAGAACAAATTAACAGGTTTCAATGTTTATTGTCGGGAAAATGTAAGAATAAATTATTATTATTAATTATTAGAACAAATTTCGTACTTATACATTGTTGTCATCAGGGCAACTAGATAAAACATTTCTAAACGAATTTTTTATAAATATGGCCTGATAAATTATCGTGAAGGTCAAAATCGATATTTCTGCGTGTAGTACCTGTTCTGAGGCAGGTATGACAAGAACGTAAAATAAATAAGTCAGTGCAAAGTTTTTTGACAGATACGGTCATGTTAAATTTAAACGAATGAGAAGAATTATTTAAGTAGGTGGCGTGTAAAAAGAAAGATAAGGAATACATTTCAGATCTCTGGTTAAAAATACGATTAGTTGTACATTAACTAGCTGCTTTGTTCACCGAGTAAACAAAAAAAGTATGTATCAATAATTATTCCCTTATTTAATAAATCCAAGTTTCCTCCGAAATCATAAGAACTATAAGTGGGTTCTTAAATACCTACCTTCTTAATTATAATCCATACATATTTTATATAACATTTTTGTAAATTTCAAATAAGGAATTATACAATTCGTTCAAAGAAATCTCACCATCTCAATGACAAATCTTTTCTAAAACTTTCTTCGAGTTGGTGGATACCATAATATTCATTATTTTATGAAAACTGGCGTGATAAAAATGAGTATCCAACAAGACTACCATCTAAAACCGGAATTTAATAAAAATACGCTAAACTCAGTAAATAAAAATAAATAAAAGTGAAAATGCAGGTCAGTAAAAC
The DNA here is from genome assembly GCA_951813805.1 of Limnephilus auricula. Taxonomy (NCBI): domain Eukaryota; kingdom Metazoa; phylum Arthropoda; class Insecta; order Trichoptera; family Limnephilidae; genus Limnephilus; species Limnephilus auricula. Next base: position 15,745,765 of record OX638388.1, on the reverse strand, counting down.
TAGCAACGCATTAATAAAAACAAGTTATTTTTCATAAGTCTCTTCAATTTCCTTGTTATCTATGAAAAATAAAACCACTAGAAAAATACACAAAAACTAATCTTGAATTAAGAAGAATTCATTAATTATAAATAAGGCATTTAATTTTTTTTTTGAAATGCTATTTTTATTGGTCCACTGTGCATTCCACCTACGTCTGAGGGTTGTTTCGTTGTGAGGGAGAGAATAGAGAGGGCGCCAGAAGTGTAAGAAGGTCCACAAATATTGGACCTGGCGCTATGGCTACTTTTATTGGGAAACTTTCGCACTAGCCGCTGAGATCTAATGCGACTAATGCCACGGTAAAAAACGCCCTCAAAACATAAACGTAACAACTTCTGCGGTGTAGAGAGGAAATAAAGGGAAAATCATTCCGACCAAAGTACTTTTGAAGAGTCATATAATCAATTGATTGTTATTACTACTCATAAAACCGTTGCTTGTTTGTTTTACGCCCAGGTGTGAGAGATGGTTGTTGAGGTTGTCAGGATTTTACTACGGAGTTCCTAATGACCTAGTCCGACATGTACATTACTGAATGGATATCGCTGGCTTTGAGCTAAGATATTGTATCCTAACTTTTTTTACGTCGTGTACATTTCGGGATCAGGCCGCTAATGATAACACTCAACGTGTAGGTGGAGATAAGATTTAAATTCCAGTATACATTTAATCGTAATGATGTGAACATTGTTCATGAAACATGTAGATTGTGTATTAATAAAAGTGACGTAAACAAAGTTATTTTGTCTTTTCGTTAAAAAAAATTTAATTCCCTTTTAACACCAATTGATTTATTCAAGAAAAAAACATTGCCAAAAAGCGTGTTTCGTTTTATTTTGGAAGATCAGACACAAATATTAAAATATTTTACGATTGTTTTCCAAAGAATTTCATTTCCCACATTAAACAGGTACAATGAAACCGCAACCGAAAATGGGCGAAAGTAAGAGATTTTGAACTAAAAGGTAGTTTTTATAGGCCTAATAAATCACATGATTAAAATTCTTAATAGTGCAACCTTAAGAAGTAGAGCTTGCTAAGGTGAATCAATATTTTTTATGTGTAAAAAATTTCAATGCGTCAGAATAAAATTAAAAAATAAATTCACATTTCCCAAATAATTGAATAAGGAGATAAATAATAGACGTGCAATGGAGTAATAGCTAAGTACCGACACATATTTTATAAATATTGAAATAATTTAGTACGTTGCGTCGGTACAGTAATCGTAAACTGAAACTTTTCTCGATCTCAGAAAAGCCAACTACCCCAATTGCTATGCATTTTCTACACTGACTTTTCACTTTATCGCACTTGCAATAAGTACTCTAACATAATAAGCCGCAGCTACCAAATGTGCACATAACGCTATAACCAGAGCCTCGCAGAAATTGTGCCATAACACCCAGATTAAAATGTATTCGTTATGACACTTGGGCTACAACCGTCTACAAACTTACGAAGAAATGGTCGATGAAATTTCACAACTAAATAAATATTTTAGATATGTATTCGGAACAATTTAACAACAAGTTTTTGATAAACAATACTGCTACGGATCTCTACTCAAACTTTCCATTTACTCTCGACCCTTTATCCTAGTAATATGTCCACCCAGCCCCCCCCCCCCACCCCTCCCCCGCAACATGTCGATGGCAGAAAGGCTAATTGACATAACCAACATTTTTCGATTTTCACTTTTTGATGCAAATTGACTTGTAAAAAAAAAAACTGCGTCGATGTATATTTCGATTGTTTGACTTGATTGTTTTTGATTGTTATCGTGATATTTTGATTGTTTAATTGATTTGAGGTTCATGTAATTTTCATCGAGGATAAAATTTCATAAAACTCGAGTAAATCAGAACGACGCATTTTTTTTACAAGTTAATTTATATCAAAAAGTGAAAATCGAAACATTTTGGTTATGTCAATTAGCCTTTCTGCCGTCGATATATTTTATGTAGTTCAAGTATTTAAGAAGAAAAAATAATCTCAGTTCATTATAATGGGCAGAGGAAAGTTTATGATTGGCATAGTTTTATTTACGGTGTGTGCCAATGTTCTTTTTAACATTTATTGCTATTAATGTTACCAAAAATAAATCAAATTCGAATAAAACGGCAATGGCAAACATTACGTGTATTTTAGAATCGCGTACCGACGCACCGGCGTCGATTATGTCCACCTCGATGAGATAGTAGTATGGCTGGCACGTTATATTTTAGCGAAGGTAAATCCTTGGTCCGCCGGAGATGTTCTCGGAATCCATTTGAGAGTGGTTGGATTAGTGAAAGCTCCCTATAATGTAGCTTAAAGCTCGGCCGCGCGACCTGTTGGAGCAACAACAGCCAGCCGCGGCCCCCCGGAATAAAGGCGCTCCAAGACGTGGGGTATAAAAACACAGCCTTTCAATAATCCGCCGGCACGAAGAGGGTACAAAAACCAAAGCTATTTTTGAAGACTACGCAATAATATTACGTGGGAAGAAAAAACTACTTTCTTTTCTTCCTATTTCTGTGACATCAACTAGAAGTCAATTTAGTATTTAAGTGAATCTTTATCGTAATTTTTTTTGTAGATGAAATATATACTATAATTCATTACGCAAAAATGCTTTAGAATAATATTTTCTTTTACATTTTCGAGTCTAAGAAATAGGTAGATAAGGTATGTACCGTCAAAAAATGTGCCTTTCAGAAAAAGGTAGTAGATTTGACTCAAAGAACCACAAACAATGCTAATAGAACGATCGCACACTGGGTATTGCCAAAGTGATGGATATCTACCGACATGTATGATATTATGATCTTTGGAAATGTCGTGCGGAAATATTATGTAGTGGTGGAATGTCGAAGCAGAGATGAAACATAACAGCCAGTAAGCCGTGCATAATGCCGTGTCCTCGATCGATCAATAAAAGCAACCCGTTCCCATACGAAGGATGATAACAGTGTTCAAATTTTGGGCCGGTTCTTGACGGAGACGTCGACAACCGGCTATGAAATATCGGTAGTGCTAACATAGCATTTCTACTTCACATCTGTTCAAAAAGATTTTAATTTCTCCAGCAACGGACAGAAAAAACACAAAAATTCTGATATTTTTCATGAAATTCCTTCAACTTTTCACACACTTAAAATAATATTTCCATTTTTAAAAGCAAACTTGAAAGATGTTTGCTTATTAAAAGCATTTCTATAATGAATCATTCTTCCCAAAGAAGCCCTATATTTTTAATTTGATAATAATGCAGCTACGCGAATTTTTGTGCTTGATTCTCGGGAAACTCCGGCATAATGTATAAGAGATTTGAATAAAGCGAAATCTCGTCTAACGGTGTTTCTTTGTGAAATTATAATAATTCTTGATCTGAATTTCTGTTTGATGTCAAAATAAAGCACGGAATAAATTTAATTAAATAAATTATTTAGTCCATTATGAAATAATACCGACATACAATTATTATGACGCAAAGGAAATGGACAGGAATAATTAAATTTGTACTGTTAAAGGCCCGTGGAAGACGTTCGCAGAACCAAAAGGTAACATATCAATTTAATTCGTATTTCAAAGGAAATGAATAAAAATCATTTTCCTTTTCGAATTGCCTACAAAGAAAGCGTTAAACACAGTGGCAATGAAATAAATTTGTTGTAATAAGTTTTCAAAAGCAAACGATTACATATCATTTCTTCAATCTTTGCAAAATTACTTTGTGGCATCATTTTAATTAAATCAAGCAAATTTGTGCAAATCACTGTAATCACATGTTATAATATCTACATGTTTCAAAACCGATGGTTTCTTCGTCAGGATAATTTTTCTTGATTCATGTTATCCTGACGAAGAAACCATCGGTTGTGAAACATATAGATATTATAGCATGTAGTATATTACAGTATTATTATGTAATATGTAGCATATTACACAAAGTAATTTCTTTAGTTTGATTACATATTAACTTCATTATTATTTTTATTATTAAAAATTTATCACTTAACTTTTTTTATTTTTTATTATTTAATCTATAGGTACATATATTATAATTACATGTTATTTTTTTCAATGCCTGTCTCACTAGGGTAAACCTGTATCGAGACAGACGTATATTAGTTATTAGTTAGTATTAACTCTATTAGTATGTCAGTTTACTAGCAAATTGTGAACATAGACAAAAATCCAAAATACACTCGACATAGAGTAGAGGTCCTTATTTTTTGAATTATAAATACAATTTTGTAAGTATAAACATAAACCATATCTATGTAACTAAACTAAGTAATATAAATATCTAAGTCATTTATTTTTCATCACATACAAATTTGATCCATTATGACACCATTAAAAATAAAAAATGAATAAATTACTAAATTCCCTCTGTATTTGCATATTTACTTTGCTTTATGAAAAATAAAAAGATCCTTAAAGAAAATTTATGTTAAAAGCAAAAAACATCAGTATGTCAAAGATTTGGTTGGTCATTTGGATAAATAATTTATTTTATGTTAATTTAATTTACTTTGGTAAAAAAATGCGCATATATCTCAAGCTGTAATAAAGCCAATCATAAAAAATTAAACAAGAAGGTAATCTAAAGCTGCGTGCTGTTGTTAAGATTAAAAATTGAAAACCTTTGTGGCCGAAAGAATATATGGGTTAGTTTTAGAAATATATGAAGGCATTCTGGACTATAATGGCAACGTAATAGTTTTCTTTGTATATATCTTAGAGGTTTTAGAGCAAGCTTTTAGCCCTTTTTCTGACTAACCCGTGGCTCCTGCACTCCTCTGTTATTAATGGTGGTAATTTCATTTAGAACTAACTGTAGGTACCTTAATGAAATGACCACCGACGTTCAACTCTTCACGATCAGATACATAATTATTTTTGGGGTGTTATGCCGTGTTACGCTACCTCCTTCTTTAGTCAACGTATCGGACAACGTTATATTGACACTGTACTGTTAGCTAAAGAATGAGGTAGCGCAACACGGCAAACCACCCCAAAAATAAATAGCAAAAATCTCAATCACTATACTTTTCAGATATAAAACGTAAAATGGAATATTTTGACTTACATCACTTTTCTATGAGATGTGCTATATATAATAAATATAAATAATCACAATAAAGCATCATCGTAACATGGAAGGTAGGTCAGTAGTTATTAGAAAGGGACAGAAACGATAGATTCTGTTGTCTTGCAACCCCCTCCAGAGAAAATGGTAGGTGGTAGCTGCTAGTCATGTAATCAAATGGAGGTGTATTGTTTAGGCTTTAGACGGCCGGCGGGAGGCCGTTCTAATGAGGCGCCCGATACTCAAATATACAGTCTACAGACTACAGAATATATAGCCTTAACACATTGATGGCTCAAGAAAGGACAGCATTTGTTTTAACCTCGTGGGTCTTTTTGTGCATTTTAATACACAGTACATCGATAGAAGTGAAGTATTATTAAGTATCGGCATAAACGATACGGACTCATTAAAATCGTTCTATCTCGTTTTGAACTACTGTGAGATATATGATTGAAGCAGTGTTATAATGTATATTGACCACCACAACACGGGCATGTGGCTAGCGTGGTGGTCGTAAAATTCTCAAAACATGTAACTAGCAGTTTAATAAATAAAAAAAAAATAAAAAAATTTGGCAACACTACGATTTGTATATTTTTTTTTTTTTTTTTTATTATTTAATATATACATATATTATAATTACATGTTATTTTTTTCAATGCCTGTCTCACTAGGGTAAACCTGTGTCGAGACAGACGTAGAGTTACATAAATTGTATACAAACATGGTTATTTGAATATGAAGGTTAATTACATTTTAGGTTCAATACAATAAAAGGCAGTTGATTGGAAGTGTGAATTAATTCTCTAAAGAGTTTGATCTTACAAATCACAGGAAAGGTTATTAAACATATATTACATACATATATTAAAATGATATTACAGTAAAATGAATTGGAAATGGAATAAATTGATAGAAATATACATGATATTACATATATATATATTAAAATGATATTATAGTAAAATGAATTGGAAATGGAATAAATGGATAGAAATATATATTAAAATGATAATTATGTTAGTTTATTTGACGGGATTCTATTGTTTTTTATTTTATTTATTTTTTATTAGGTCGTACGTAATTGGGTATTTTTGTCTAAGTGCAATTGGTTTTACATATGTTTGCTATAGTGAAACGTCCTTTACTTGCAAGCCATTTTTTTATTTCGCTTTTGAATTTGGTCATTGTTTCTGTTTGTCTAATCGTAGCTGGTAGTGTATTGTATAGTTTGCAAGCTATGTATTTAAAATGTCTTTGTCCAAAGGTGGTTTTAGTAAAAGGAGTTTGGAGAATTTCTTTGTTTTTGGTTCGGGTATTGTGTACCGCTTGTGTTGTTTGGTAAAGCGTTTTGTCGTTTTTGTGTAAATTAATCAAGATGGATTTTGCAAAGAGCTGTTTTATGTCCATAACGTTGAAAGTATTGAAGATCGTATCAGTGCTGGTAGTGAGAGGGAGTTTAAGAATTATTTTAATGATTAATTTTTGTGCTTTAATAATGGGGTCAAGGGCACTAGAAACAGCATTTCCCCAAGCTAAAATTCCGTATTCTATGTGTGATTGACATAGTGCGTAGTAAACAGATTTTAAAAGATTTAGGTTTAGGAAATTGCGTGTTTGTTTGAAGAAGTATATAGATCTACGAATTTTATTTGTAATGTTATGGATATGTTGTTTCCAATTAAGGTGTGTGTCAAAGGTTAATCCTAAATATTTGATATTGTTAACTTGTTCAAGGCATGGGCAGTCGCAATTACAGTTCGGAGATGAATTTTTACATTCGTGTATTTTTAGTGTTAGGTTTAGGTTTGACTTTAGAATATTAGTGAGACTAAACAGTAAATATTTGGTTTTCGATATATTTAGAGTTAATGAGTTAGAGTCAAGCCAGTGTTTCACCTTTTGAATTTCTATCTCCGCTTTGGCGTATACGGTAGGCCAGTCTTTCGCTTGGAATAGTAGGACTGTGTCATCGGCGAAACTGACAATAGTGGCGTCGATATTTAGCTTACACAATTCATTAATATATATTAGGAAGAGCGTTGGGCCTAACACACTGCCTTGCGGAACCCCATAACTAATTGGTAAATTATGACTCTTTGTTGATCTGAGTTTAACACATTGGGATCTGCCAGATAAGAAGCTGGAGAGAAGGTCTATTTCCTTATTCCTAATACCCATGTTGAACATTTTGTGTTTTAATTTGATATGTGAGATTGTGTCAAAAGCTTTGCAGAGGTCAAGAAATACAGATAGACATTTTGAACCTTTATCTAGGTGGCCAGAAATGTGATCAGAGACCGTGGCTATGGCATCGTTGGTGCTTTTGTGTTTTCTGAAGCCAAATTGACAAGGCGATAGTAGGTTGTTGGTTTCCAGGTATTCCATCAGACTCTTATTAACGATCTTTTCAAATACTTTGGAAAGGGAATTAAGCAACGTTATAGGGCGATAATTGTTAATGTTAAGTTTGGAGCCTGTTTTAAAGATAGGGATAATAAGACCTTGTTTTAGAATGGTGGGAAAATGGCCATGTCGGATACTAGCATTGAGAAGATGAGTTAAAGGGCGAATTATACCAGGGGCAATTTTTTTAAGAATAGTGTTGGGTATTTCGTCTATGCCCGCAGATGAAGAATTTTTGAGAGAGTTTATTGTTATAGAAACTTCGTTCTCTGTAACCGTTTTAAGTACGAAACGTGTTGGGAATTCATTGTTGGTTGGGCGGTCGCCAGGGCCAAGTGAATAGTTATTTGGTTTTATTTTTTTTGCTAGTTCCGAACCTACATTTGCAAAATAATTGTTGATATGATTGACGATTGTGTTAGGGTTCGATGTGAAATCTACCGTATTATCATTGATATTGAGAGTGTTTAAGACGTCGGTGGCTTTGTGGGAGTTGGTAGCTTCCTTGAGGATTTTCCATATTTTTTTAGGGTCATTGTTGCATTCGGAGATTTTTTTATTATAGTATATATTCTTGGCTTTCCTGATGACTTGCGTACAAATATTTCTGTATCTTTTGTAGAAATTATGGAGTGTAATATCGTATGGATTTGTGGCACATTTTTTATGTATGGAGTTCCGTTTACGAATGCAATTGATAATAGTATGGTTTATCCATGGTTTCAGAGGTTTGATCGCCCTAGGAAAGGTTTTGGTGGTAAAATTGGTGTTCTGGTTAAGGGTGTCTTGTAGGTAGGTAGAGAAGTAGTTCCAAGCATCGTCTGTGTTTGTTATATTGTGGAGTATGTCCCAGGATTTGGAATTAATCATTTTGTTGAGGTTGTCATAGTCAATTGTTTTCTTAGTTATTGCAGTTGAAGCTTTGGTTTGTTCGTTGTGTTTGGAACCCATTGTGAGGGAAGTGGCGTAGTGATCTGTAATTGATGACGTATGGATTTGAGAGGTGTATTGGTTGGTTGATTTTACCATAATATGGTCGATGCACGAGGAGGAGTATTGTGTACATCTTGTTGGTGTATTTATTGTGCTTTCCATACCATGAAACATTACTGTATTTAAGTAGTCTTGGCACTGAGGATGTTCATTGTTTTTAAGAATGTTGATGTTGAGATCTCCAATTAAAACTACGTTTTTTATATTGTTTAGCTCAGTGAGACAGTAGTTTAAGTCGTGCAAAAATGGGGAGATATTTGGTTTAGATGGAGAGCGGTAAAGTGCAATGATACATGTGTTGACGTTGTGGGTAATTAGAAGACAGTTTGAATTATTAATGGTAATTTCTTTGACATTATACGAGTTATGAGCGTCATTTAATGTGTATACTACTATACCGTCGTTTTGTCTGTAGTGTTTTGTGGTTTGGTTGTGGGTGTAATTGAGGATGTATTTGGGGGTATAAGAAGGTGTTAGCCAACATTCTGTCAGGATAATTATGTCGTATTTGATTTTAGTAAGTTCGAGCTGGATGAGGAATTGGTCAAAATTTTTGTTTATTGATCTAATGTTTTGATGGTAGATTGATAGGTTTGATTTGTTAGGTGTCATATTATTGGTTACAAAATTCATTTTTATATGGCAAGTATATTAACCTTTTTGCGTCTGTGAACCATCACAATTGATTGCAATAGAGCAATAAAATTAGATGGTAAAAATAAAAAATAAGTAAATAAATAGATTAAACATTTGGAACAATAAAATTTCATGTTAAAATAAATAAAATTCCTTGAATAATAAAATCCTTTAAAACGATAAAATTTGATGGTTAAATAATTCAAATACTTTGGATAATAAAAACCTTTAAAACAATAAAATTTGATGGTAAAATAATAAAAATAATTTGTATAATAAAAACATTTAGAACAGTAAAATTTGTTGGTAAAATAGTTAAAATAATTTGTATAATAAAAACATTTAGAACAGTAAAATTTGTTGGTAAAATTTGAGTAGAAAATGAATAGTAGTTGGTTAATTGAGAGTAGATCAGCCATGATGTTATGCAAATTCATATATTGTTGTAATGAGGTCTGAGAGCCCTATATTACTTACACCATTTTTTTAAAGTCATTTTCGTGTGCAATTTGTATAATTTTTTCCCCCGGTCCTTTGCGAACAAGTAATTTTCCGTTTTTATACCACACGAATTGGAAATGTTTTTCTTTTGCCGATTTTTTTGTTTTCCAGAGTAGTTCTTTGTAATATGGTGATAGTACCTCACTTATGAAAATGGGAGAGTTTGTATTTAACGTCTTAGCCGCGTTTTTGAGCGATAGAATAGAGTCCCTAGTTTTTAGGCTGTGGAAGGTAGCACGAAGTTTGTCCGGAGTATTCTGTCTACGGTCCTGTGTCCTGGTTACTAGTCTCAGGTCCTGTTGTTGCAGGGGCATTCCCAGGGAGTTGGCTACTCGAAGCACCGCTTCCACAGGTTGTTCTCCCGGCCGCAACTCCACGCCTGCCATCTCTAAACTGTCAGAAAGCGATTCTTGTTCGAGATTTGCCAGACGGCATTCTAGAGATGAAATTTTAATGCTTTTAATTTCGTTCTCCTCACGCAAGAACTTTGTTTCTTTATGGAGATCCTGTATTTTGTTAAAGCTTGCGATTAGATCTTCGTATTGCTTGCAGATAAATTCACTGCTTCTCTTCAGGTCGTTGATTTCATCTGCAAACATTTTTTTGATTTCTGTTATTTTTTCATCAAAGTGTTTCGTAAGACGCTCATAGAGGATATTATTTTCTTCATTCGATTTAGATATGTCATTTGCGCTCAAACTCTGTGGGGTGTCCTTGAACTTAGGTTTGGAAGCAGTTTGTGGTTTGTCATTTTCCTCTGCGTCGCAAGATGTCGCTGTTTTTCTTTGTCCTCTCATTTTGTATTAATTTAATTTAGAAATATGGTTTAGTATTTAGATTTCTGGATAGGTGGTGTTGTTGTTATTTCAAATTATTTTAATAAAAGAGAAAAACAAAAAGTGTCTTGGATCCGTCAGGTTTCGAACTGAGGTCGACACAATTAGAGTCAGATGCGCTGACCACTGAACCAACTGACGGTGTGCTGGAGGTGCGATTAATCACAATATAAACTGTAATGTTCTGTAATTCTTATTAAAATTTTTGTTGTTTCAATCGAAATGGCCATGAGTTGAATGTTTCTTTATTTTATTTTTTGCACTTTATTTAACTTCACCGTACTTAGTTCGGAATTCACTGAGTATTGGATATGCTTTGAGGTTTATTCAGCCACAGTTATAATGGTGATTTGTTATTAATTATTTTTTTTTGTTAATCACTGTATTTGCAATTGTTACTGGAGATCACCAATTATAATTTATTAATTTGGGCAACGGAATCACTTTTTTATATTAAGATACGCGTAGGCATCCGCGATAGTGGTTTCTAAGTTTTCTACACCCTTTACTACTTTATTATATAGCTTTTAATTAGGTTTATATTTATTTTATTAGCACAGTTATGTGAATTACGTCTGACTGTCACGTAGGTAGTGAATACTATAATAATATGCATTGGACATTTCCAAATAATAATTATAATACATTCCTAAAAGCCATCGTATTTTTATTAATTATTTTTATACGAAACGAAAAAGTGAAGAGACAAAAACCTTAATTAAAAAAAGGGGGTGTTGAAATGCCACTGCGTTGAGTTGTCATGAAACCAAATAAATAACATCATCTATATTTTAGATACTGAACACTTATAGGAAAACTTACTCATCAAATATGCCTACTAACTAATAATTTCAAATATATCTTGGACGTAACAGTGATGTAGGAACATAACTAGGTATATTACAATATATCAAAAAGATGATTGTTGCTAACACGCTAACAGCCTATGCAAGGACGAAGTAAAGTGAATGAGTAGTTTAAAGTGATACTAATATTATTTTATAGTTTAATAATAAATATAAAGGGGGCATATCAAAAAGATAAAAAGCCGAAACACGAACAAGAAATGTAAGAAAAAAAAGAATACCATGCCCCCGCATTTACGACGTAGAGTGCTGGAAAATTCGCAAGAGTCAAACAAACATAATACTGTCTTCTTTGTTACATGTAAAATGTAATTTTAGGTTAGAAATCCACATTAGAAATAAATAAATAATTATTATTAACGCTTCTCAAATATTTGTGAAAAAAATATATATTATACTGTAATCTCCTAACCCACGTATTTGCTTTATTAGGAAAGTGCATGAAATGTTATATTATGTAATAAATATAATAACAATAATGTAATAAATTATTAACATGATAATGAAAAACAACTTCAGGTTTTTAAGAACGTGAGACAGTTAAAGAGCAACATCTAAGTTCGGTAGTTGTACTTTTCTATTGTTTCTTATTTTTTCAACAGAATACTGCAGGAGCACTACCACGTGTTTATGTCAGATAAAGTTTAATGAGAAAAAAACAATTACAAGATGTCTTAAGATATCCAGTGTTTAATAAGAGGGGTGAATGTTTTAGAAGGCGCCGGTGTCTCCGCGCGCTATGGGGCCGTGAGGAGACGGGAGAAAAGGGTAGGAGACGGAGGGAGCCGTGAGGCGCCCGCGGAGACAAAAGCGACGCTTAACGACACCCGCCGAGGCGCCGCGACGCGATACCTCTCACTGACACTCACCGGCCAATATTGCTACCGAGTTCACTACAACCACGATACAAAACAGTTATACCATATACTTATCTGCAAACTATACTTTGCCATCGGATAAATTCAAATTGCAAGGTGTTTTTTTGTAAAAAAAATTAAGTAAAATGCTTTGAATGTGTTTACTTTGTTGTCTTATTGACCAGCTCAGGCACGGGGGCTCCATATAAGCCAGCGTCAAGCCTTTCAGAAGCTGGGCGTGCTATACAGGACCCGCAGATATTTTAACAGTACACAACTGTTGAGCCTGTACAAATCGCAATTGTGCCCCACTGTTGAATGTTCAGGAGCCCCAAAGTAACAAAAAAAAACGTTGAATCTGTGCAGAAATGGGAGATCCGTTAGATGGATTCCTCGATCTTAACAAACGGATTGCAATTGTCGGGAAACACTCCAAACGCGAGCCCAACATTTGTACACGTTTGACATTTGCCCCATGAGAGCGGGTCCTTTCTACGATCCATTCCCGAGTTCAACAGCTCGGCTATGGAATGTTTCCTTGCACGAGTATTTCCTTCCTCCTTCAAAATGGTTCCCTTCAAGAACAGGTTACCGGTACCAATTAATATAAATTTATACAACAATACCACAAAGTATTTATTCATATAAATATGCGTTGAAATAACTTAATATAAGCTCTTCGTGAGATCAGTTCGATGTCCGAGTCAAAAATGTGACATTTCTCAGGAGAACAATTTATATCTTCCAATTGATTAATAGAAAGACAGTTAACTTAGTTAAGTAATCCTGAATATAACACATAAAAGAGGATACGAAACTTCATAAAAAGAAATGATACTGAAATGTTTGCATTATAAAAAGTAAAGTGTTAACTGCAGAGTAGTTTCAGTTTAAGTCCTTATGTACGCTGAAATATACATTTTCTCAATATTTACAATAAGCTGCATTTAAACTTTGCAGTGTAAACTTATACGGGGATCATTGTTTCAGCAACATAATGGAACACGAGACCTGATGAGGCGGACGGAAAGTTCTGACTTGAACTGGAACAGTTTCGGGGGCGCAGAACCGCCAGGAGTAACCAACCGGCGGTAACAACTTGTGTCTCACCGCAATCTCAATATCAAACAAAATGTATAACTTTTAACTAGTCCCACCGCTGCAACTACATTCAATCTCCATAAATCTGAAACTCCCGGGATACAGTACTGGCCGCAATTAGATTTTTGAAACGGTCGACACAACTAAGGTAGGTACTCGTTTATTATCGTATATATCGTAAATGTTTTATTTTATTTTGTTTTGTTAATAAAACTAACAGTTACAAAAAATTATAAGATATGTATAATGGACCAATAATAGGTTTCAATTGACCTTACGTACTCACTAAAAGCTTAATATTTTCATTGGCTCCGCCGCGCCGTTCTGATAGTCCGTCCAGTTTTGTTGTGTGTAGCTGGGCGGCAGCCGACACGCTTTTATGCCATATTTTAATCTGTTTCTATTATCAAGTACGCCTAGTACCTGTTAGTATTAGTACTAAGTGGAATAGGTGTTCTCGAACTACTTTCAATTCTGCACTAGTTGTTAATATCTCCGGAATGATCCCCATTTTATGAATTACAGCAAAATTAACTGAAAAATAGAACAAATACAAAGATGTAAAGACCTAATTAAAAGTTTCAAGAAGTGTAGGTATGGAAAGCACGCTGAAATAGTGTGTTTTAAGTGATTTTTTTTTATTTATTTATTTTATATATTCAATAATTTTATTATTTAATGTATAAAAACAGATTATTATAAACAAGTTCTGCTTCGTAATTATGATTATGGGTTACAGCTGTTTCGCCCTCTGAAGGCATTATCAAACTGTGGTCAATGCCACTTGCAAACGATGAATTTATACTAAATCTAGAAAAATCTAATTTTCATTTATATGCAATCGAGATGTTTTTTTTTAAACTTTTAACCACTATTTTGACGGAGATTCATCACTTAGGTATTCCTACCTGAAGTAAAAATAACAATCAGTATTTCTACGATAATATCCGATAGTTACCTACATGTTACAATTTCTGACATAAGCATGGCTATCCACTATAATAGATAGACATTATTCTCCCAGCTAGGTGTAAAAGGCAAAAGGAGTAATCTAAAAAGCTTACATCGCCCATTTACATATACATATGTAACCACTAGAGCGACAGAACAATTTAAAACTTATTTCTCGGATTGCTAAAGGAAAATTTTCCGTCCACATTTAAAAAAAATCATACCTCCGAATTTGAATATGGAGACATATAAACTGATTATAGTTCTACGTAGCCAATGAATTTACCTATCTTTTGTCTATTATCACATATTCGTGGGATTTATAAAAAAATATTAATAAATAAAACATTTTAAAGAATCTAGAGAATAGTTGCCAATTTTGGCAACAAAGCAATCCGTGGTTTTGAAAATAGTGCCATCTTGTGGCAAAAAGCGCTCGAGTAGATAAAGGAAATCCCACATAAATACTAGCATGTACTTGTACATTGGACGGTGTCGGGGAGCAAACACGAAAAATCCCCATTTAAAGTGAGTAGACCGTTATACTACGGATGTCGTAGGTAGAGCAAACATAGTATAGGTTTTTTGTTATAAAAAAAACTCCAAAGAAAATTGTATTTCTTGAAATAAAAAACGGTGAGTTTTCAATACAAGTAGAAGAATGCTTAAAATGGATATCGTACAAAAATTGAATTAGTGGGGTTGTTGAATAATTAAAATTATAAAGACTGATATGAATGGAAAGAGATGTGCCTTTTTGAAACGCAAAGAAACGAAATTGTTTTAAATACCAATTAATTTTTATTCCTCGGTCGGGAATAAAAGTTTTTCGTCTAAAATTGTACGGCGAAAAAAACAAAAAAAAACTTCATTAAAATTTCAGCGAGGAATAAAACAAACTGGAGATATGAGACAATAATCAAATGATGGAATTTCTCAACGGAAGATATTCTCAAGGGAGAATTCTTGTTAAGGCCAGGGGTGTGTATTTTGCGTGCGTAATTCACAATGAGAATTGATGTGTCTCTTAACACATGAATACTGATAGTATGCAGCTTACATGAGCGTGGGAACGAGTTGACTTGATAGTCTCGTATATACTGACCTGGCCGTGTATGCCAAGTGGAAGACAAAGCCATTAAAGACGAATTAAATCCATCCGATCTTAAGGCAGGCCATCGTTCCACGGACAACGTCCTGACAGAACCCTGAAGATAACTGTTAGCAAAGGTTCATCGGAAGTGGAATGACTGATGACCGACGGAAATAAAAGAAAAACATAGACTTAAAAAAAAAATTAAATAAAAAAAGAAACAACAACAAAAACTTTGCTACAAACATGCGTGAGTTAGGGGGATTTAAAATAAAGACATAGTTCATAATGTTACAAAACTACCAGCTGCCGTACAACAGTCATATATGCCAGGAGTTAATTTCAGTGTTTCCCTAATTTAAGTATTAAGTAAAAAACACGAAGTCGAACCATAGAAGTTGCTGGAAAGTTAATCCCCTTCAGCACAGGATCTCCTAGTGAGGAGGACTACGAATATAATCAACATCTATTTTAAATATATATATATTCTCGCACAAATGTAAAAAAATTAAATATAGTTACTAAAACTTTTTTTTTAAAGATGTATAATTAGGAATTAATGCAATTCACCCCGGTACAGTTTGATATTATTTAGGCTGACGGAAGAACGCCGTTTCTACGGGCTACTCAAAATGTAAATGTAATTGTACTACGGCGCCATTAAATATTTAAAAAGTACCTAAGGCCGAAATGTAGTAAAATCAGAGCAATTTTGTTGGCCCTGCCCCAGGAGTTGATTTGGCAAAACAGATAATGAAGGCGCAAACATGATACAATTACGTAATTGGGGAAAGTCGTTAAATTGCGGCAACAATTTTCTCAGGGTATAAATTTTATAATTGAAAACCTAATTCGGGAAGCGGCGACGGAACAACAGGTCTAAAAAGTACTAGGTGAGCCCGTGGTTTGGAAGTAAGGTCTTTTTGAGAAAATTTTCCATTTGAATTTGTAACTAACTGCGAATATAATGTAAAATTTCTTTACTAAAAAATATTTTCAACCTGAGCGCTCTTTGCCACATTATGACACTATTTCCAAAACCACGGATTGCTTTGCTGCCTAAATGTGGCAATTTTTTATAATTTAAATTTTTTATTAAAGCGAATATAATATAATATATTGTAAATTCAAAATATAACTAAATAAATATTCTCTAGATTCTTTAAAATGTTTTTAGGTTAAAGATTTAATAATATATATTTTTTATAAATCAAATAATAGACAAAATATATGTGAATTCATTGGCTATATAGAACAATAATCAGTTTGTATGTCTCCATATTCAAATTCGGAGGTATGATTTTTTTAATGTGGCCGGAAAAATTTCCTTTAGTAATCCGAGAAAAAAGATTTAAATTGCACTGTCGTTCCAGTGGTTAATGTTTATGAATCCAATCAAAATCAAGCATATTTTTCATTATAATTTAAAACATAACAATTATAAAGTTGAGAGAAAAAACGAATCAGAATAAGAACAAAGTAAAGATTTTAAACCAAGCAGAATAAAGTAATAACTTAACAAAACGAACAATTTATATTACATTATTGGTTACTTTCGCTTGTATAACAGCCAATCCTATGAATCTTGAATCATTGAGACGACCGACGGTGAATATCAAAGCTGTTTCTTCCATAGCTTATCAAATACCTTGTCAATATTTGGAGGACTAGGGAAAGTTGAAAAAGCAGGTATTGGTTTTAATGACGAGAAATATTCCCAAAGATTTTTTTCTCCAATCTAAATCAACGTAAATATGACTGGATGTTGGTTGTTGCCTGGCGCTATCAACTCGGGGAAAGTTTTAAATTAGTTCGAGGTAGGAAGATCTTTTTATTTTACTTTCACAGAGTTTCAGAAATATTATAAATTTTGCATGCTTCTCAGCGAATATACTAGGTATAGTTTCGTGGTACTACAACTAAACTTATACTTATTTTACTACAACTTGTCAGAAGGTACTTTTTAAAATAACGTAGTAGTAGTGTGTTTACTACAATTATACAGGTGTTGCGTTATCGTTATTTGTACGTTACGTTGTTGCTGCAGCTTTCTGTTCGTTAGGTTAGGTGTGCGTTTGTTTTCTTAACGAAAGATTAGAAGAAAGATGGCGCCACGCATTAGGTGGGCAAAAGGCATCCCCCGCCAAGACCTAGACAAACCTCACCCCATAAACCCGGGTATTACTTATTTACCCGGCGTTTTGCAGCGTATGGCAGAGGTGTTGGTTATCCAATAAATGGTTTCCGAGGTGGCGGTAAACATATTCGCCTATTAAATGGTAAGTACTTCGACATACTATCCTCTTTGCATACTCATTTGAATAAATAATCCCCTAAAATAATATTTGAGGGGATGAGTTGTCCGAGGTATCAACTGTCCGACGGATGAAGTGTCCGCCGGATGAAATGTCCGCCGGACGAACTGTTCGGGGGGTGAGGCGTCGGCGGATGAACTGTCGGGGATGAGGTGTCGCCGGATGAACTGTCGGGGATGAGGTGTCGCCGGATTAAGTGTCATAGAACCCTTTCTTCCGACGAATCTATGGGTCTAATGGCGTAGCGAGCAGTATCGACGACGACAGAGCTGAGTCGGAGTGTTTAGATTTGTTGATTACTTTAATTACTTAAGATAATTTTAATAATAGTGTGAATAACCATATTTATATACAATGTTATAATGTTCGTACGATGTTTACTGTTTTAAGAATGTATTTTCAAAATTACAAAATTGTTCATTGGAATTCGTCATTAACTGAATTTTGTATCGATAATGTCATAAATATGTATTTTCTGACTTGGAACACAAAACGACCAAATGCACAGGTAATTTGCAAACACAAAATAATGCGTCATTTTCATTTGTCAGTAACGTACTAAGCTTCCCGAAATGATGATGTGTGCTGTTCATTTAAATAAATAAACCTTTTCAATTAGTATTAATGAGATATGAAAACAAAAATACTCCAGTGTGTAGCCTAATTAGTCAATTGGGTAATTCGGGAATAAATACATATTATTGCTTATATCGCAAAATAATTCCCCAAGCTCCGCCGCTTTTCCACCGGATTCCTATTTACTTTTGTATAATTGATTATCCCGCTGTTTGCTCAAACAAAATAGCAATTTCAGAGGTGACGTAAAAATAGCCCAATAGTGAAATAACAATGGCTAAATAAATTAGTCAAATCAAAATAAAACGCAGCAATTAGTATGCAAACGTGTAAATTATTCGCCAAACCATTGAAAAAACATCAGCGGTCGAACGAACCCAGGGGCACAAATTTGAATGCGTTCCGTTCAAATTGAACACCACTAAATAAATAAATTGCTTACTGCCCCGATAGCACGGATATTGCATTCAGACTGGAGATGCGACTTAACCAAATTAAATTAAATAAAGTTCATCTTTATTAAAAAGCATTCGGCGTGATTTAACATGATACGCCCGGCTTTTAAGTTTTGGGGTAGGTAGATCTATAAAAGATAACTGATCAATTCTGATACCCCCTTCTCGAGGAGACATGTGGGAATGTTGCGACTATTCTACCTATAACGCTCTTCGTTCACGCAGCTACTTACAAGCGACTAAATCGCCGCTACCCGCTACCTACTTACTACCTGTCATACTATTTTGCCAGTGTAGCGCCTAGCGGCGTTTACAAACACTATTAATAGTATGGAAGGTACAGACGAGCGGCGATCGAGTCGCTTGAAAGTAGCTACATGGAAGAATGGCGTTAGTAGTATTTAAAAAAAGTGGTATAAATTTTGCTCCACTGATTCTACGGCAGCGATGCCAAACTTGCCAAAAGAAAGCGAGTGTTTTGACTACCCGTTCTTACGCTCGGCTTGTGGAACGACTTTCCGGCTACTGTGTTTCTCCCTACAAAATTCGCACTCATCCAACACACTTCAAGATTCAGGTTAACTCCATATTTGCCTTAAAAATATAGACAGGAAAATCTTAGAACCTCCTGTGTAAAGTTAATGAAAAAATAACGATTATCGGATGACAATTTTTTTTACTCATGATGATAGCACAAAAAATAATATTTTTATTCAAAATACTTCAATGTATCCAAATAATTGTTAACGGTGACTATTATTTCATTATGTTTATCGGAATCTGCTTGCTTGACTTCAGTTTATTTACCACGGCTTGCGTAATAATAAATGTCCTTCAGTCCAAGAATATCTTTTCTTTGATATCAGGTTATATAGTTTACAAACAACTTTAAGAACGTTGTTAAAGTTCACGACTATCATTACCATTACTCATGAGGTTCAAAATATGAATACTACGAAGATGTCTGAACACTCATAATGCGATACCCAAAATCACACAAAGGGTAATCGAGAAATTGCTTACATACAAAATAAATAAAAGATAGCGCAATGCGCACACAAAAAAAAATCACAATGACTCGGCGAAAATTTGTTCATCTGAATACACAAAAGTTCGTATCAATATGGCATTATTAAAAATCCCAAAATATGGCATTCATAGCACCTCCTATTGTGGAGTCGAATTTGCGAAATCGAGGAAACGTGAACATGGCACAATTGGAAGAGGAATAATCATATTAACATTACACACAGGAAGGCTCCAAGCTGAGGAGATCAATCCTACACTCCCTACGAACTAAGCACTCCACACTCTACACCCCATGCCCCAACCACCCCTTTCCAGGCCCATTCCCCACCGCTCTCACACCCCGCAAAGCACGCTGCGCACCCAATACCCATTGTACTCTCCGCCTTTCATAACTTTCAATCGTATTATATCACATGATACGCCAGGAATCATTGTGAATAATAATCACCTTGCCATCTCACGAGCAAACTTGTTTGAGGGTTGCAGAAAGGAAATAACTCTGTAGAAACAGAAATTCGGAATGCTTTGCTTTCTACGATAGTACCTTAGAATCGCGCAGTATCTAATAATATACATAGATATCTGTATTCAAATTTGAACGAACGAATCATCATTCCATCGAATTCACAAAACAAACTAATTCAAATTGATTGAATTTATCGACTTCAACTCCTGATACGAATCAGTCATAATATCATGTATGTTCGATGGCTCAAAGTACAGAGCTACACGTATAAGTTGGCCGTTGCGTAAACATGAACTAACGTTGTATCTTTATATTTTAATCCATGCATGTAGCACACCTACTATCGTTATGTCGTAGATGACAGCGCTCTCCTTTTTGGCCAATTAGGACTGCAGCTACTTTGTAAGGTCAAACTTAACAAATAATAGTCTGACCTGATAACGAATAAATGATGAAGCGAATCTTATTTGAAACTGGACAGGAATTGAAGCCAAAACAACCATCCAATGCTTAAGTAGCATCATGAGTCGGGAGATTGAGAAGATATTTGTGTTAAGTACTTAAGTGATTATTTTTTAGCGGTTAATGGGTGCAGCGATCTAAATAATTGTCAAGTTAGATGAAACTTAAAAAAATTGATCTAGAACTGCCGTGGTGTTCAAGAAACAAAACAACACAGTAACACAACAGCTAGTCATTTATGTTACAGAAATTTATTCATTTTTGACGCCATATACCTGAACTACTATGATAGTTTTTGTTTTAAATCAGATGTCAAACAATGTAGAATAAAGAAGAACACTAGAAATGCCTCCCATATAAATTATAATAGAAAAAAAAAACAATGTCAGCACTGCCCTTTGTTTCTAACCCATTTAGCACGCGCTCTCTCTGTTTCTCCTTCATTTATCGCCATGTCATTTGAGTTCCATACTGATAGTGAATGCATATTTATGAAATTTCAGAACTTGTGGGACTTTTGGATCATGAAACCTACCCAATTGCCATTTCTTTTATTACTCTATATAGCAAGTAGACTCAAAATACTGTAAATATCACATAAATATCGCAAATGTTACAATTTCTCTTCAGTCTTTCCTACTTTTATTATTTTCTACTCTTGTACGGGTTCATTGGGTGAGGTTTATCGAGGTCTTGGCGGTAGATGAGTTTGCCCATCTTTCCATTCCTTAAAAATATCCTCTCCCCAAAAATGACATGGGCACTGACGGAAATTACTTCCCCAAGGGCGTGGGAGTTTGTGTACAAACAAATATTTTACGTTACCTTGATGCCGATGTGTATGGTGGGGAAGTCCGACGCCAGAGAGGGCTGCTGGTGGAGCGCGGGCTGCAGCAGTGGCATGGGAAGCGGGCAGGACATCATCGCTGAAGCGACCTGTAACAACACACACACAATCATTACTAACAGGCACAAGATAAAAAACAAATTAGTCTTATAACATAGCTTATATGAGTAAATTAAAAGTAAAAATGCATCCACATTTTTTTATACAGCGCCAAGCTTCTGGTAACCGAAAATATTTAGAAATTATTTGGTTATGTATAGAATATACGTTTCGTAATAAGCAAATATTATTGCTTATGTAATTTAAAAGGAACTTATCTGTATTTCTCACGTTTTGACAATATGGGGTGAAGATTATTTGACGAATTTTCGGATATTTAAAAAAAATCATACGCCGTGCTGTATACAGATGTTTTTATCCATAATCATTTTTTTATATTAAATTGTTAAACTTATAACAATTGCAAAGAAAGGTGTTAAAAATTACAGTAAAATCAGATAAATAACAGAAGTGGTCTTTTTTTGTTGTCAAGTTGGTTAAATCGCATTTTCAATTAATAAAAGCGATTTTCGTACTTGTGGTTCTTAAGAGCGATTGACCAACAGCTGAGAATAAAAGTTTAAAAATGCTTACAACTTACAGGGAGGTTCCAATGAGAAAGATCGATTATTCCCCGTATCAATTTTTTTAAATTAAAAATTTAATATTTATTTATTTCATTCAAAACTTGCTTTAATATATACCTATATTCAAATAAGCAATAAAAATGCTCAAAAAGCACTATGATACATTATTAAATATAGTGTATTTCTTGTAAGTATTTTTTGATCATAAGTATTTATGATTTTTCAATAATGTCTATACAGAATAAGTGTGTAAATTTTTTTTTTTATATTTTAGATAAGACCTTAAATAAACAAAAAAACTGAGGTATTTATGTCAAAAAACACGTTCTCGGATTTACTTTTTAATGATTTCAATTGAAATAAAATTCTTAATTTTAAAACAGCGTGTACAAGATAAAATAACAATCTTTCAAAATCAATTTATGTTTTTTTTTTATGTAAAAAAGAATCAATACGTCTAGAATTTGTTTTAAAAGGGACTAACTTCCGATATACTCTGGTAAAACCCTCCTAAGGGCGATATTTTGACGGCGAGAATATTATTTTTCCTTTAAATTGGTAATAATTTGGCAGCCATCTCTGGTCTGGAGCCCCGATGTACCTGAAAAACACCCTCGACTCTGTGCAGAAACGGGCGGTCCGCTTGATAGATTCTCCTGTCTTAACAAACGGATTGCAATCTTTAGAGCACAGGCGTCGGGTGGGAATGCTATCATTGTTCTACCGATATTTCAATGGAAGATGCTCCGAGTAGCTAGCGTCATTGATCCCCTCGGCACCGGTGCATAGTCGGGAAACACGCCAAACGCGAGCCCAACATATGTACACAGTTGACATTTGTCACATGAGAACGGGACGCTTCTACGACTCGTTCTTGCGTTCAACAGCTCGGCTGTGGAACGATTTGCCGGCCTCTGTGTTTCTCCTTCCTATAACATGTATCTCTTCAAGACCCACGTTCACTCCTTCCTCTCCTCAAAAAGACCCTCCTCACAGCATCTTCAAAGATGGCAGAGGCCCTGAGGGAAATTATTTTCCTCAGGGCCTCCTGCGTGGAGTTAATGTAAAAAAAAAATAAATAATAATAATTTATTGTGATATTCCATCAGTAAATCACCTCAAAATAATCGCTTACCATGCACCGCTACATACTGTTTACTCCACGTGCAAAGGCCCAGAGTATATTAACGGTTAATAATAACAGCGCCGGGAGCTTAAATCGCAAATGTGATACGTTGCACCTAAGTTACCTGTGAGCTGTGTACCGTGTACCGTGTATGCAGTGTGCACTGCTCAGCGGGCGCCTGCATCTAATTTCTATCCTCGGCCGTAAACTGATGAATGCAAGTGCAACTCCGCACAGCGACGGTCACATTACACCGCCTTGACGGCACTATAAATTTATGATCTCGTCTCAAGGCGCAGGGCGCAAGGGTTGCACCCCGCGAGAGGTTAGGAGTCGTGGAGGTTCAAGCCTCGAGGAGGAAGAGGGTGGACTGGGGGTTCCCTGGTGGACTGACGTCCAAAGTGAACGGTATTTACAATGATTTTCACGACCATTAATTAACTTACCTAATGTTAGCCGAAGGTGCCCTTGAAGCTCTTTTCCATTACAGATACCAATAGTAAATAATTGGTGTCAATATGTAAGAGAACAAATGAAAATAAACTTCGTTGTAATCTTTAATCACTTGGCTGTAATTTACCCAATTAATACGAAACACACAAACACAGAAAATAAAAAGGTAACGGTTGCAATTGGGACTCGAACCGAAATTCTCAGTGCCGGTAAGACCGGAAAGATCTGGGTTCGATTCCCAGTTGCGACCGTAACCAGTTCATTTTCTGTGTATCTGTTTCATATTTTCATACAGAATTGTAGATATTATACAATAAAAATATACACATTTGTTTTAGACCACTTTATTTTTGGATACGTTTTTAGATTTTCACGGCCAAAAGCATTTTCGTTGTTTGTTTTTGGGGTGTTATGCCGTGTTGCGCTACCTTCTTCTTTAGCCGACGTTTCGGACAGCGTTGCAGTGTCCATCGTCAGGGCAGATCCGGCAGATCACACATCGTCGAATCTGCAGGATCTGCCCTGGTGATGGACACTGCAACGCTGTCCGAAACGTCGACTAAAGAAGGAGGTAGCGCAACACGGCATAACACCCCAAAAACAAACAACGAAAACACTTTATTTTTAATTAAACTCTACCGGTTTCGGAAGAGCCCTTCCTTCGTCAAGAGAATATTAAAACTATGATACCAACTTATTATTACGAATATGTTGATATTATATTCGCCAATGATTAAGTTTGAAAAAAAAAAAAAATAGAGTGCTAAGATTTCAACTATGCGATGATTTTTACACTGAATATTTCTTTTAATCCAATTAAGCGGATGTGTGCTGACAAGGCGCGGTATTGTCAAGTGTAAATGAAAAATATTAAAAACATCAAAATTTAAACATCAATTACAAAAATTTACATCACCATGCAAAAAAAATTACAACTACATACTTATGTTCACTTAATTCGTGGAGTTCGTTACAAAGTATTAATTATTGTACAAATAAACAAGTCAGACTTCATATCGATGAAGTGTGGTATAAACTGGGGGCTGATATTTTTGATGCAAAAGTTCAATTTGAGGACTTCAATTAGGGAGTTCTGCACGGTTCGAAAATAACATAAACTCGTTCCTCTCACGTAGTCCGTGAAGGTATAATATACATAGCCCGAATTACCTATTTATATCGAAGATCTTCTTAATTCTGCGATAAATCCTGAAAAACCAACACATTCGGGTAGTTTGAAAATATTCAATAAGTCTGGCATTGATCACGGTGAGCACAGCGGATTGCTACCACGGTGGGAAAACTGAACCCGATCAGGTTAGTTGGTTGGTCAGGTAGGACGGTTAACCCGCGAGAGCCGCGGATAGGGGCAGCTCGGGGCAGCGACAGCGGCGCCCGGGGACACACGTTTAATTAGATGTCAAAAGCTCGCGACGCGGCGCTCTCTCCGCGGACGAAAATTTCGTTAAAGAACTCACCGTCATTTGCAGCTCCCTCACAAATTAATTGCATGCTGATGAAGTTGAAAATTTGAGTTTAAAACAAAACAATTACGGTTTTTTTGGTCTTTAGGAGGAAAGTTTAAATACCAACCAATTATCCAATTAATTGCCTAACTTTTTAATACCTATGTTAGTGAAAGTGTCTCATTTCACAAATTACAAAGCTTTTGTTTTTTTCTTGGTATGTTTCTTCAGGGTTGTCAGACAAAAACGAACAAAAAATCACTGTTTTTTCCAGGACGGTTTTTTGTTTGAGATTCCACGAACCCACTAAAAATAACGTTCTTAAGTATATAATGACAGATGAAACCATTTTATTAAAATAAAATTCTAATAACCTGAAAAACTTGAAAAAACCTGATTACTACCGCTGTTAAATTTTGGATTTTCTCGGTCTGTGATCACCCTATTCATAGTCAGTGCACATTTTAGAGTAAGAAAAAATAATTCCAAAAGAATAAGCACTAAAGTTGGCCTCCCCAATTCATTTGTTCTCCCGAGATAAATTCCTAATAAAAGGAAAATAATTCAGCGCGGAAAAAGGTCCGCGCCACATTAAGGCATTATAAAGGCGATAATTCTCGCTTCATTCCCCATAAAGCTCTCGGCATCACTCGCACATGTGCTTTTGAATACATTAACTCGAAAGAGATTACCAATTAAATAAGAAATGCTCCTCGAGCCCACTTTAAAGGTTTCGCGGTATAATTCGAGGAGCGCCTTGTAAAGCAGTTTAACTGTCGGTTTGGTGTCTAACATAAAATCTTCCATAAAGCTTCTGCGGCGAGGTTAAAGGGTGGAGAAGGAGAATCTGTGTAAAGACCGGGAACGCCGAACACCAAGCGGGGGAGAGGCTGAAGCAAAACAGTCATGGGCCACAAAACGCGGTTTACATTGAACATAAAAGTCAATCTGGCGAGACATTAAAAGGGAGTGGGAGGAACGAGGGTTCTTTAGCCCCGCATTATTAAACTGGTACAAATGATCCGATGATTCTTGTGACTACGCTCCGTGAAGAGAGGCATCTGGAAATATTTTGGTTCCTTTTTGTCCAGGGGGTTATCTAAAGGAGCGAAACTATATGAATTAGCGAAATCATTGTCTCACGAGACCTTCTCCTAGAGTCAAACAAACAATGTTTAAGATTTTGAGGACAATTAGTTTTTACAGGTTTGTTACGATCACACTAGGCAAGTCTGATAACAGTGTTGAAACAATAGGTATACAGAGATTCAGTTTCGAATTATTACAGAAGACACAAACGTATAAAGTCATCAGTCAGTGTAACTATAGCGCAATGGGATATAAAAGTGAAGGAGAAATGTAGGAAGTATCTGACTGACTATTCAGATCTTGTTATGTAAGTGAAGTTTCAAATCTATGACATCTTTAAAGGGCCATAAATACTAAAAGATCCATTACTCAGCAACCAAGCGAAAATTTAAAGTAGTTTTTCAAAAATAAAAGGTACTATTTTTTTTAAACTAATGTCGGGTTTATAACTCGCAGCCAATATCTAGAACAAGGCAAAAATGTCGAATAGGAAAGGAAGATTATTTTATTATTTATTATTTACAAATATATACGGCACAATATGTGCCAATAACATAATTGACATAACATATAAATAGTAAAACAACATGAAGAATAACAGTATAAATGTAAGTTAAATATAAGTAAAAAAAGGTAAAAAGTAAGTAGTAAGTAAGGTAATTAGTAGGTCAAATGTAAAATATAAATATAAAGTGAAAATTATGGTATTAAGTATAAGTATAAAGTGTAAAGTATAAAGTACAAACTATAAATTATTAAGCAAAAATAAAAAAAATAAAAGTTAATAGTGAGTTCAAAATAATAATTAAAAAAGTTAAATGTAGAGACATAAGATATCTTTAAAAGGTGCAAAGATTTAAAAATAAAATATAAAAAATAAGAAATCCTTATAGGAGCAAAGAAAAATAAATAAAAAATAAAATAATTAATAGGTAGAATAATGGATTATTATAAATATCAACGGATATGATAAATTTTACAAGTACCGATGCTTTCTATTGAATTAATAATTTTAGAATGCAAGTACTGGTAAGCATATTATGTTTACATGGTAATAGAAGACCAATTTTGAAGCAGAAGACCAATAGAAGAGAAATTTTGTTTAATGCATCTTTTGTATGAGGCCAGATTACCGGCGTGATCGATATTAGCAGTTATTTAGTAGGTGGTCCAAATTGACATGCCTGTGAAAAAAACATTATTCGAAACCGTTGTTTACGATATTACAGAAAAATCAAAGAGTCAAACATAGCATTTTCTTATAAAAGACAAATGACCGTAATCTTAAAAAAGTGTAGTTTCTTATTAGAGCCCCTTGAAGTAGCTCTCTCCATTCATGGAAAATATATTATTTACGGGAAAATCTCGGAGATAAGAACCAAGAGCCGTGGGGGAAATAGAGCGCCAATAACGATCAAACACCATAATAATATATTATTACACCAAGGCAGAAAGTGCGTTATGGCGTTTAAAGACGCGGAGTGTTATTACCCCGCCCCCCGGGGCACGCCGGGCTCGGGGGCACGGGGGCACGCCGGGCACGCGGGAAAGGCGGCTGCAAGATTTAGCGACGGGAGATTGTTCCCTGCAAAAATAACGAGATCGCGAATCAAATTTACGAGCGGATAGATACCCCGCGAGGGTGGCAACAGGCGCCGCCACAGGGATGGAACACCTGATATGGACACGTGGAGGGCGGTGAGGTTCGCAGACCAAGGATTGACACAAAATGATTGTAGACTCGAACCATACTATTCAACTACTCGTTGAATTGTCAAGTAGGGATCGATCGTCAAATTGATCGTTCAAAAATATTGGCTGCCAGTAATATTCAAATTATCGGCTTGGAAAAATCGGATCATTTTGCGGTGAAAAGAGGTATTAACAGTGGAGTTGCGTATAATTTATATTTCTACTAATTGTCCCGGCCATGCGTTGCTGTGGCTAACGAAACACAACGCCACCTACCTGGATGGTTACCTAAATTAGATAACCAAGTGTAGTGTCAAAAAATTAACTCATACCGCCATCTGTTAGAAACTTAAATAATTAAATAATTAAAAATAATTGTCGCATAAAAAAACATTTAATTCGCAATAATAAATATTGAGGTCAGTGATCGATATAAAAATTAACCTATCTTATAAGTTGGACCAAATTACATACAGTAAGCCAAATTTGATCAAAATCGGTTAAGTAGTTTCGGAGTTTACCTTGGACGAACATTGTGACACGAGATTTTGATATACAGGATGTCCGGGCATAGAGTGCATTAACTTCGGGAGGTGATTCTACATGATGGTAGGATTAAAAAAGATTAAGAACGTTTTCCGAAATTCCATCTCTTTTTCCCATACAAAAAGACGTACCTATTAAAAATCCTTAGTGTAAGGTACAAACTTACCCGATAAATTTGCTGTGCGCCCGCCCGCGACGTTGGATTGTTGTGAGTCACCCGTATTATAACAGCGTAAATTAGTACCTAGTGCTGGCCGCATACAACGGACTGATTTTATCGTTTCAACTAAAAAGTACCCCTAAAAGTTGGAAATTCGAAAAAAGTCATTTATCTCTTTTACTTATATTTTCATGTAGAATCACCTCCCGAAGTAAATGCACTTTACCCCCGGACACCCTGAATAAAGATAAAATGATTCATTTCTATTTCAAAAAAGGGTATAGTAAATTGAGGGATCACTAGTAATTGACTGTAATCACTTTTCTTAGGGCTCAAAGACATTTGGTTGGTGTTTATTTTGTAGAACGATTATTTTTAACAGTACTTTTTAGACTAATTTTCTATTTTGTAATTTCTCGTTATATTTGTGCTTTACTACTACTCTGGCAGTTTAGCGGTTTTTTTTATTAAAGAATAAACAACAGCAAAAAAGAAACGTATATCACTAACCAGCATTAATTATTTACGTAGTAGAACCTGGAAAACACGTACATATGATTCAACGCCATACGGGAACTGCTTCTTTCAATTTCTCCGTAAATCTTCCCCAGAGTTATTTGTTGGATAATTTTACACTTGTCGCTCAACTTTACGAATCCTAAATATTATTGAATTTTTTTCTTTTGAATGTACCTTTTCTAGTATCCAGTAAGTTAAATAAATTTTAAGTTTTTCAATATTCTCATGACTTTAGGTCATGACGCACTGAATTCGAATCGTTGCACCAGTAGTTATTATTGTGACTTCCATGACTGTTGAGATATCAGGCATCCGTTCTCCTTCAGAGATCCCAGCTCTAAGGTAACGGGACTGGTGCTGGAAACTTGGACCGGGACACCCGTCCGTCTTCATTGCGCGCAGGGCTGAGACTATTACTTAAGGACTTACTAAAGACAAATTCATAATGGTGATTTAAAAGATTATTTTGTATTTTAACCGAAAGGGTGGGCTTGCCACATTTTTGCCAATATTGAAGACACAGAGATTACGGGAAAAGCGACGCGCTTCACTTCAGTAGTACAATTGGAAATATTAAACTGCTATAAAATTTCGCTGACATATCCGATTGAGAACTCTATCTCTCTCCCCCGCTTAAGTAACAAGACAAGCCTTGAAGTAGCTACCTACCACAACACTCATTAAGAAAAATACTGAATTATTGGTTTTAGATATCAATACTTCTCACGTCTTCTTTTTTATCGTATTGTTATCACCATTGATAATGGAAACTGAACTATATCCGAAATCCGAATACTAGCTTTCTCTTCACAAAATTTGTTCATTCACTTGACCACTTGGGTGGTGTCTCCCCCCTTTCTACAGAAGGGGAAGAAAGAAGTTTGTTAGGTTATAAGGTATATAAGGTGACGGAGGTAAGAGCTTTAACTTCTACATAATAGTACAAGTATAAAAGATGAATATTTTTTCCAAATTCCAAAAACATCTAAAAATAGTTTTCAGGTAAAAAAGTTGAATTTTTTGGACAGAAATAAAATCTTTTACTGAAAAAGAGTTTTATTTAAGAAAAAACATTAGAAATTTGAAATACTTTTTTTACTTCTGACACCATGTAGAATCAACAGTCAGTGGTTGAGCGGGCATCGCGCTTGGGTCCCACCCAGGCGTTCCGTGTTCGATTCCTCGGCTGGCTGAGTCCTCCATCACAACACAAACAACATCTTCCGCTTAGTGTGGTGGGAGTAGGAGATTTTCAAATGTTGTTGGGTTATTCGTAAGCCGAAAACGTTTGTCTTTCTTTAAAAAAAAAAATTAATCCGTGTTGACCAATTTATTACTGAAAAGCTTGCAAGTTTCCAAGTAAAAGAGTATTTTTTTAAATAAAAAATTAAATGCTTTTGTTTAATTTCGAAGAAAAAGATAATTTAAAAAGTACCGGAGGCCAAACTTTCGTTAACATTTTTTACTCCAAATAATTAAATAAAGTAAGCCAAGTACGCCTCTTAACACCCCGCATAATTTATTTTTTCGTTCTTTTTACTTACTGTTTAATAATATATTTAAACCCGGGAATGTTTGTCTTTCTTAAAAAAAAAAAAAAACTCCCAAAGTTAGTGCACTTTACCCCCCGGACACCCTGAATATTCAGAAATGATAACTGACATTTGAAACACGCCTAAAAACTGGACAGTCCTCACATGAAGGCGTCTGATGCTTTATAATATTTTAATATGTTTTCATATATTTTGAATAATCCAAACAGATAAATAAATTCTGGGATTTGAAAACCCGGCTCCTGGGTCTAGACTAAAGCAATTTGGAATGAAGATATTTATTTTCCACGACTCGACTATTTTCACAACACTATTTCCA
Organism: Limnephilus auricula; assembly: GCA_951813805.1. Classification (NCBI taxonomy): domain Eukaryota; kingdom Metazoa; phylum Arthropoda; class Insecta; order Trichoptera; family Limnephilidae; genus Limnephilus; species Limnephilus auricula. Next base: position 15,714,701 of record OX638388.1, on the reverse strand, counting down.
CATGACAGGTGTATGTATGCACGGCGGCTAACGATGACTTGGCGTAACCCTGTATGCAGCCGTACAGGTCACATGGGACACGGCGCGAACCGCAAACGCCGGAACCAAGATGGCGGAACAGGATGGCCATAAAGGCATAAGGGATAATACGCGGAGAAAAAGGCCAATAAAAACGTCAGGCTGTTGGGAGTTGCGATCTTCAGGTAATTTGCCTCATGCTGATGGAATGAATTATACCGCAAAGGGGGAAAAGGCTATCGTTAGTTATCGTTTCGTGGTGGCTAAAATTCTCTGCGGGGTACTAAAAAATAGTTCGTGGTTATGAGTAAAAAAAAATGTAGGCTAAATATAAAAAGATTACAATTTTTTTAAATACTACTGATATACAAACATAGAAACCTGAAGGGACAAAATAGAACAGTGCTTTGGAAGTATCCGAGTTCCTGAAGTAAGTACAATTTCTCTAATAAATTCATCAAACCAAAAAAAAATTAAAATATCGACAATAATAACTGGAAAGTAAAATAAAACTTTAGTTTCCTTGAGAGATTACTACCAGATTTTAAAAATAAGTTATGTTGAATCTGTAGATATACACGGAGAAAAAATGTTATTCGAAAAAACGATTATTTTAATAGTAAAAACGGGACTGAAGTTCTTACGAACAAATTAACAGGGTTTCAATGTTAATTTTTTTAAATGTATATGAATGTAAAATATACGCACTTGTTGACAAGCCAATTGAATTGGTTAAGCAGGACTTGTTTGTTGATGTATTCAATTATTCTTTCAATAAAAAAATAAAAATAAAATAAAATAAATGCAGTGTTACAATTCAATTGAAGGTAAGCTGTTCTCAAAATGAATTGAGTAGAAATATAGGTCAATTATTTTGCAAATAACATATTTTGGGAGAGAACGAACCTCGAAAGATCTATTGTATACATTGAAGAGAAATGTTGAAATTATTTATGCAAACTGCACGGATTTATGCAAAAGGTTGTTTCTCTATTGATAATGTTTGTGGGTTCAACACATTTGATGATGTTGAAATGTAGAATAATTGCTACAACATTCGCAAGGCATCGGACTCAATGAAAATCATAACGACCTTCTTCTCGCAAATACACATGCAGAATCGTTTGTGTTTAGATGGAGATGTTCTAAAATACTCAAATTTATGTCCGAGTAAATAATTATACGGTCTGCTAAAGGAAAGCGTGTTTGAAGTTAGTACACATCTCGTGAAAAGAGCACTATTTACCTGATTTAAAATCTCCTCCCTGTTCCAGTTCTGTTTGTTTGAGTTATTTGTGTATACACTAAACACGGGCGTTTATTACTTTACTTCAAAAGCGAGCATCCAAACAGAATTGCTCCAAAGGAGACCGGATGGAGAGCGTGCTAATAATCATATGCATGGCCAATAAGAACTTATTTCATTAACTTTAACTTTTTTTACATTAGCTCCACACAGAAGGCCCTGAGACAAATAATTTCCCTCAGGGCCTATGCCATCTTTGGGGAAAGCAAGGAGAGTTCTGGGATGGTAAAAGGTATGAGGGATGGGTAGGAATCTGGGGTTCAGTGTGTCCAGATCAAGACCTTTACGAACCTCACCCCACGAATCCGGGCACCCATGCTAAGTCACCAAACGTAGCGAACCACTTGGGGTGGCCTATGGCAAAGGTGTTGGTTATTCTATAAATGGTTCCCAGGGCGGCGGTACCCATTCCCGAATCCCAAATTCTTTATTATTTTGCTTAGAATTAGTTTTTTTTCTTTAAAAAATCTAGCTAACGCTTTGATTTAAAAAATTTATGAAATTTAGAGGTTTATCAGAGAAAATTTCGCCCATTTCCCTGATATTAAAAAAATGATCATGAGGCTCTGACCCCTTAGGGCTAAGGTTTTGAAGATAAAAATAAATAATCTATAAGGAAAAATAATTAATCATGATAAGATGGATATCTGGAAAGGGATTTAGACATAGTCTAGTTAGAAAAATAAGTTTTTCCGAAAGAACTATTAAGTAAATGAAACAAATAACTTTATGTTACAAATAACAAATATCTTTATGTACACCACTATATAGTGGTGTACACAAAGATATTTGTTTTATTTAATTATAAATGACGCCACAAAGTGATTTTGCGAAGATTGAAAAAGAACTATTATTATTATTTTTTTACATTAACTCCACACAGGAGGCCTTGAGAAAAATAATTTTCCTTTTGAGGAGAGGAAGGATTGAGCGTCGGTCTTGAAGAGACCCATGTTGCAGGAAGGAAGAAACACAGAGGCTGGCAAATCGTTCCACAGCCGAGCTGTTGAATACAAGAACGAGTCGTAGAAGCGACCCGTTCTCATGCGACAAATGTCAACCGTGTACATATGTTGGGCGCGCGTATGGCGTGTTTCCCGACTATGCGCCGGTGCCGAGGGGATCAATGACGCTAGTTCCTCGGAGCATCTGCCATTGAAATATCGGTAGAACAAGGATACCATTCCCACCCGACGTCTGTGCTCTAAAGATTGCAATCTGTTTGTTAAGTTGGGAGAATCTATCAAGCGGACCGCCCGTTTCTGCACAGAGTGTCTGTATTTCATCTTTCTTCGCACAGACAGATAGTTGATGGTGAGGAGTGGTGGTAGAAGAGATGCTGAGATTTTTCAGTTATTTAATAGCATCCGGTGTCGTTTAGTGCAGCATCATAGTGCCGCCGGGGAAATGGCGGAGTGGACATTCTTCAACGATGTGCTTTGTGGTTTGTTCTAATTTACAGTTTTTTTGTACCAAATGGTGGTAGATTTTATTAAAATAAATATACCTGATTAAAACTCGAAAATTCGTCTCCAGTCGATTATTTATCTTGAAGAGCAAGCAGTTGTTGCAGAACATTTATAAACGACGTATCAGCGTAGGTTTAACAATGTCATTTAACAATGTATATATTTATCTTTATATTTTATTTATAAGCTGTCCAATAAATAAATAATTAAATAAATGATTTCGTAAAATGCAGTTGTTAATAAAGCTCGGTGCAACAAAACTTGGAGATTACATAAGGACATTGGGATGTACGTTAAAACTAATGAGAACCGACACACACCCAGACCTCACTGAAAAGTGCTCTTTAATGAAAAATCCCATTTCTATCATACAAAATTTAAATAACCCCTCCAAATGTTCTGCGTGCTTTCTGTAAGGTGCCACTATTTTATTACTAGTTATTTGGTGTGTGAAACTTTAGACAGTAAGAGTTTAAGCATTCAATTTTATTTTTTACTGATGACACTTGTCAGAATTATTCTCATAACGCTATTTTAATTTTCTAGTGGAATTATGGCTGGCTGTTATCATTTAAGCATTTTTAATACTGCTGATCATTAGTGTGGAATCTGAAAAGAGCAGTCTCGCATAAAATGTTCGTTGTTTTAAATTGGATTACAAATTTAACAGAAATGTAAAAGTGGAAAAACACTCAGAATACAGAAATTACTCATGAATACATTATTTGGTGGAGAGGAGTAAAAAAGAGGTAGGAAAAGGCAATGATTTAGGTAGAGTAGGGTTTGTACTTAAAAAAACTAGGGGTTAAACCATAAGTACGTTGTCAGAACTAAAAGGTAATTTAAATTGTATTTCAAAGGAAATTGACAAACCACTTCAGTAAAACGTATCAGTTTTAAGGCTTTACAAATTTTCCCAAATAAAACGTCAGACATGATAAGTACAGTAACATTAACAAGAAACATTCCAATAGGACATATGTCGTGTTTAGCTTGGTATGATATTCATGGGTGACAGTAATCATTATTCTGTAATTAACGGGAATTTTTCAATAGGATATAATATTAAAGCCATAGTAAATAAGTATCTACATCAAGGATTAATACGTAAGATTTTATTTATTTTTACACATTAAACAATGAAAATATTAAAAATGGAAATGTTTATAGTTACACTACATGAAGTGGAACTATTTAAAGTTTAATACAAAAATTAAGAAAACTACAGAAATTAAAACGCGAGTTAGTAAATGAATTTTATTTACTTACAATGACATACTCGTATATATATTTACTCGTTCCGCCGAAAAAAAAAATTTAAAATTAAATAAAAAAATTGTTACATTCGTTAAGTAACGTTTTCACCGCACGTTCAGAAATCGAAAATTATTATAATAATAAAAAATAGCAGAAATAAAAACACGCATACTAAATGAGATAAAATTATAGGCTAACATTGGAGAGATCTGGCCCGCCACGCAGCTGGAGGGCATACGTATCGGCCGCCAAAACCTGGACAAACCTCGCCGAGTCAACAAACGTAGCGAACCACTTGGGGTGACCCATGACTTCCAAGTTAATTATCCAAAAAATATATCCCGGGGCGGCGGTACCCATTACCGCCTTTTAAACTGAGACTGTTCCTATAGTCAGGAAATAATCATACTTTGATTAACCATATTGCAGGTCGATCGTCTTCATTGTATATTTCCATAATGGAGTAAGTGAATAACTTTAGGAGTTCATGTATCAGATAAAGCGAGCGGATGGGGGTGCCACGTGCCCAAATCAATTATCCTCCCTTGCAGCGAATCTCCGCTACTGCAACCACAGCTTCTGGGAGATGGTGTATCACGTGGTGCTCGCTGTTCTTACCAAACAACAGGATGTTCTAAAATATCCACGTATAACTAATATAGTTTAAATTGTTGAGGGTTGTGTTGTCCTTTTTAATATTTAACTTCATGTTTTCTTATTTATCATTTCAAAATTAACATAATTTTTTTTAACTTCGATGTGTAGACTCTTTTACATTAAATGCGCGTATGTGTATCAACTTACATTTAATCTTTTCTATTCAATCTTTGTGATATTAGTTTTTTTTCTATGATTTTTTGTCGAGTCATTCACTACCAGATACTGACATTTTCTTTTAACAAATTTCGCAATTCATTCGACATTTTGAAACCGCAGAGCTCGGTACTAGGATCAAAACTATCATAATTGCAATTCATCTGAATTATAAAGCAATAAATCTAATCCAGTACAAAACAGAAGTGTTTGTACTGCGAGATTAACCTCAATCTATTTATCCCAGTGTGTGTCCCAGCGCGTGGATAACGAAGGAATTCAAGAAAGCAGCTAGCCTTACAACTTTTGACATGTGCACCAATTCATTGCTACGCGGATGACAGTACAGTCCATGATATCTTTTTGTTTGACAAGCCCCCAAAGGGTGCACAAATTCCAACGGCTCGGAGGGCTTTGAAGCAAAGAATGGACGGTTACCTCGAGAGTGTTTTCTCTTGGGGTAAGAATAATCTCGTCGAATTCAATGTTTCAAAGACACAATCATGTCTGATTACGTCTAAAAGGGGTCGAAATGACAATCTAGTCTCCTTCAACGGTAGCATTCTTCCAAACAGGTCCTCCATTGATATGCTCGGTGTAACTCTAAGTGACCTGCTCAGGTACGGGGGCTCCATCGAGGCCAGAGTTAAGTTGGCCTCTCAGAAACTGGGCGTACTGTACAGGGCCCGCAGATACTTTAATTGTACACAACTGCTAACCCTGTACAAATCGCAAGTGCGCCCCACTGTTGAATTTGGCAGCCATCTCTGGTCTGGAGCCCCGATGCACCTGAAAAACACCCTCGACTCTGTGCAGAAACGGGTGGTCCGCTTGATAGATTCTCCTGTCTTAACAAACGGATTGCCATCTTTAGAGCACAGGCGAAGCGGTGGGAATGCTATCCTTGTTCTACCGGTATTTCAATGAAAGATGCTCCGAGGAGCTAGCGTCATTGATCCCCTAGGCACCGGTGCATAGTCGGGAAACACGCCAAACGCGCGCCCAACATATGTACACAGTTGACATTTGTCACATGAGAACGGGACGCTTCTACGACTCGTTCTAGTGTTCAACAGCTCGGCTGTGGAACGATTTGCCGGCCTCTGTGTTTCCTCCTTCCTATAACATGGGTCTCTTAAAGACCCGCGTTCACTCCTTCCTCTCCTCAAAAAGACCCTCCTCACAGTATCTTCAAAGATGACATAGGCCCTGAAGGAAATTATTTTCCTCAGGGCCTCCTGTGTGAAGTTAATGTAAAAAAAAAAAACTTATAACCTACAGCAGAGTTACCGGAGACCATCACGCCAAGACCGTCCATAAATAACAGATTTTTTTCACGCATAAGTTCTTCCTAACGATATAATAATAATATTTGTTTGGGTTTCGCCCCCTTTCACGTTAATATCCCTAACTTGTTGGTATGTTGAGTAATAATTATTTTAAGAACTACCTACGTTAAAAGAAGAATTTTCAAAAATACTATTTTTTACGCGCAAGCGTTTTTCTGACCCAATGTGGCCAGTGATACGAAGGGAAAGGATGAAAAAAGGGTATGTCCACATAATATTATAATATACCTTTATAATATATGTGAAAACATTTCTGAACTTATTGTTAACTTCTTCCTTATTTTACACAATGCATCAAAATTTCTTTGGTCTTAGTGTTCGTATGCTACGTTTATTCAAAAAACTTTATCATAGTTTTAAAACTTTAATTTAATTATTTATACTGGGTTTTTACAGATGTTCACACTTGCGTGAGAACAATCCAGTTATAAAAACTCAGTTAATATACGATTACAAAAAAAATCTACAATTACATAAAATTAAATACAGATACATACAATTCGAAAAACAGAAACATCACACATAAAAAATATATAAAATTATATACAAAGCTCACTCAAGTAACACATATTACAATGAGAGGCAAGGGTCATAAGAAACACGAGAGGCATGCATAGAGAGACAATTGACACAATATACTTAGTTTAACATATTTTTTAACAGCGCCAAAACTTTTTTTCTGAATCCGTACAAATTATCGACGAATATATCTACTTAGCACACTCTATCTTGTTATATAGTCGAAACATCTGGGTCAGAGGGCTAAAGTAGGCGATATTATTATTAAATGTATTCAGGTGAAAAGTGTTATGGCGTCTTAAACAATGGGAAATCGGGGACATTTATTTCAATTTTGCTAAGACAGTATCAAGATGGCCGTGAATAATTGTATGTAAACATATTAGATCAGTCAATTTCCTTCTAGTTTTAAGTGTATCAATCTTGAAGTAATCACGACGTACGTCATAATATGATCTAAGATGGTAATGCAGTCCACCTTTGAAGGATAACATTCTTAACAATTTTTTTAACTGATTCTACAATGTTTTCATATTTGCAATAATGTGGATTCCAAATGGTGCTTCCATATTCAAGTTTACTTCTAATTAATTAGAAATTGTAAAGAGTTAGAATAGAAAGAGGATCTTTGAAAGATTTACATATTCTGTGAATAAATCCCATAATTTTTAATGATTTGCACTTAATGTCGTTAATGTGCACATCAAATTTAGTAGGATACTTATCGAAGCATGAAAACATTTGAATATCTAATCATTGAAGAAGAAAATATCAACAACAACTCTCAAAATATGCAAGAAATTATGCAGAAAATTAAAAAAATTATGTAACCAAAAATATGGCAAAGATTTGTTTTTGTATTATTATTATTATAATATCATTTTGTTTTCTTTTACTTTGCATATCTTACAATATTTTTATATTTACTTTATATATTCTATGTATAATATGGAGCTCGTGGGATTGCATCACCCTCCCCAAGATCTTGAATAAGCATGAAAAAAAATTGGAAATAATGTTACTAAATTAAAAATTAAATTGTATGATATCAATAAAAATCCATTGTATTACATTCATTTATTTATTTTTTATTTATTTATTTATTTATACGCCTATTAGGCTTTTACATACATAGTTATAAAAAATATTCATAAAATTGTAAGTTCACAGTTACAGTAGTAATACATAGTATAATCTATCTATTTAACATATTATAACAGCAAGTAACTAGTAATGCATAAGATGATTATTTGTAGGTATAAACCTGTTGTACAAAAATAAGAATGTGCCTACTACTAAGGTTAACAAACGTAATTTAGCTATAAAGAAATGTAAAGTTTATATGTAGATAGTAGACAGTGAGAGCAGTAACATGGTATAATACGACATAATAGTATAGTGTATAATATGAGGCCTTTGAATTAGAGAGTTTACGAAATAATTGTTGGCGGTATTGTTAACATAATATACCTAGATCGTTTGACCAGTTATCGTGGCCCGTTAAATCCAGGGCGTTCGCTCTGCCATTTTACATAGTTTATAAAAAATATTATACACAAAGGTTATAAGTATAGAATAGTAAAAGCAATAATTTAACCTTAACCATTTGACACATAAAAGCAAGTAAAAAGCAAATGAAAACATGATAGTTTGTAGGTGTAAACCTGTCGTAAGAAAATAAGAATATGCATACTTCTAAGGTATAAAAACCAAAAATTGCTTATAAAAATGAAGTTTATATGTACATATTAGGTAGTAGTAGTATTAACATAATATCTATGCGACACATAAAAGCTAGTGTATATATTATTTTATTCATTCACTAATCTATTCACTAACTAGCGGGCTCCAAAAGCCAGCCAGTTTGTAAATTGATAAATAATTAAAAATAAAATAACATTTTTACTAAATGGTTACAGTAATTACATGTGAAAAAATAATGCAGTTGTAGTAATTGCAAGAAGTCTACATTTATTATTGTGTCAAACATGAGGAAATATTCTGATCAGAGGTGCAATAGCTAAATGTTTATTGTTTTATTATAAAAGTTCTAATATACTGGTTTTAAATTTGGAAACCGATTGAAAACGATAGACATCAATTGAACTATATGTGTTTCCAAGTGTATGAAGCCTTTGAATTGGAGAGTTTATGAAGTAATTATTGGCAGATTTGGTAACAAAATATAGAGCGTTTAAACGAGTATTGCGGGTAGGTATACGTAAATTAATTAAGCTCGTTAAATCGAGGGCGTCCAGGCTGCCATTTGATATATTGAAAAGGCAAACTAAGTCACTCACTGTGCGTCTTGTAGTTAAATCACTTAGGTTTAGTAATTCCATTAGACATGTATAATTAAGTTCTTCAATTGGTATTCCAAGTTTGTAATTAATGAACCTAAGAAACTTATGTTGTACTCTTTCGATTTTTTGCTGATGAGTCTTATAAAATGGAGCCCAGATTATTGAGTTTTACTCCAAATTACTTCTCACCAATCCAGTGTAAAGCAATTTAAAGGAATTAATTGTTTTAAATTCTTTTATCGTCCTCAGAATGTACCCCAGGCATTTCATGGCCTTGTTGGTTATTTCATTTATATGAGGAACAAAAGTTAATTTACTGTCAAATATTATGCCAAGGTCCTTAATTTGTTTAACTCTTTTTAGGAAATTGTTGTTGATGCTATATTGATATTTAATGGGATTCTCACCATCCTCCTAATAGCTTATCCATACTGTAACGAATATTATTAAAAATAAAATACTCACAGTAGTTAGAAAACTCGGCCAACTTATGCAATATATATATGCACTATTTATAGGTTTGAGTAGCGAATTATAAACTTCAAATAAATAAATAAATAAACCGTAAATCAAAAATCCACAATATTCCTTATAGTATCGATAAGCAATTAGGAGGATGGTGAGAAACTCCCTGAATGTAATACAATGGATTTTGCTCAAATGGTATATACGCCAGTCCTGAAAAGACTATAATATGATCAGGTTTCGAGTCCCGGTTGTGACTTGACTATGGTATTTTTATGATATTATATTCTTCAATGATTACCACCAGTCTGAAGATGGCTTTGACAAGCTGAAACCGGTTACGGTCATTAAATTAAAGTGGAAAAAGTTTTAAATTTGTTTTATTATAAGATTACGTAAATCTTTACTTTAGTAGTACACACATAATCCAAACTATTCTTTAATTCTTAACCCACTCTTTTATTGTTAATCCACCTCTTTATATTTTGTTCAGGTACAATATTTTGTTTATCTAAAAATTAAATTTCGTTGTAAAATACAATACAATTGGGCTTATATAAATAAATAAATTACATAGGTATTTAAAATACACCCTATGGGATCGGCGTCTTTATCTGTATTCCTTAATCGAGGGTAGATCACCTGAACGGATCACGTTTTGCCTTCCACCACCTATTGGCCAATATCAAGTCGGGGGGTGCTCGTGCTCACCACAATTCTAACAATATTAGCTCTCTAACCATAAGGCACTTCGTCAAAATTCCCAACAATTCTCAACCAATATTCAAAAGATCTTACAATCATTGATCAGTCTTTTTTGTCGTGTGGTTCTTATATTACCAGCTAAGATGGAGATGCTGTTGTCTTTTTGCAGATCTGGCGATGACAATTTCATTTGCGGGGTGTTTATACGGAACGTGGTCAAGGTTAATGCTTTTTGGATCTTTCGGGGGAGGTGATTCAATTAAGATAAGGGTTGGGATATTAAAAATAAACATCATGAGCATCAATATTATCTGCCAACATAAAACGCTACCCGGAAACAGAGGTAACTGTATAAAAATAAGGATGATCGGAATGGGCCGTATTTGTTTATTACTAGAAAAGCGTTAAAAACAAATAAAAAATATTTTTCAAAGGGTCAGTGATTTTGAACTCTTTGATTAATCCCAAAGTAATAATGTTATATGTACACCTGGAGCGGGAAGTTCCGGTTTCCGGAAGCACTAAACGAAGTGCAACGTGGACTATTTCGTGAGAAAATTGTAACTTTTAGTGAAATTAGAGTAAAATTGTTAGTTAATCATTTATCAGAAATAAAATGGATAGCTACAGCTGTATATACATAGTTTATAGACTATTTTTAGTGTTAGCATTTAAGTAAAAATATGTTTTATACATTTGTATGATAACGCATTGTATGATGACGCCCTAGCATACTTTACAATATGCATTTCGGTAAACCGAATGCATATTCACACCTGGTGAATGGTACACCGTATTTTCCTATTACCTAAACCGAATGCATATTGTAAAGTATGCTAGGGCGTCATCTGTCGGGAGATCAACTGTCATGGAACTAAAAACCTGTAGTACGTCATGACTGAGCGTAGCGAAGTCCTGTTTTAAATTGACCGTTTTGCAATTCGCCTGTCTGTAAATTTTCTTGCACGTTCCGTTTGCGGTTCAAGGCCGTTTTAATGATTCAGTAAATTTTCTTATTTGAAATGATTGTTGAATTGAAACGTTGTGATTGAATGGATTAGCATTTTTTCAATATTTTGATATGTCTATACAGTTTGAAAAATAGATTATCATTGAGACACTGACATTCCTTTACAACAATATAAATTATTAAATTGAAATTTAAAAAAACATGTGTATTATATAAAATAAATGGTTTATAATTAAATACTAGCTAGATATTTTTCAATATTACAATCAATATTATTAGGTCATTAGTGTAAATAAGTAATGTACCTTCACTTCGAATGCAAATATTGGGGAATATCTATTCGAGTAATAGCATCGAATTACTAATGTAGGGGGGGTTTAGTTGGTCAAACCCAGTAACAGCTTGTCCAATGAAACCTCAACTTGCAATATCAATATTAACTATTAATTTGACGTTTTATTCAAAAGCTTTGCAGTCAGTGGAGCAATAATTAGATGAAGATTAATTAAATCGAAACGGTCCCCATATTTTCCCGTTAATACGAATTATTATGGACTATATTTATAAAAAATAAATAGATACATTTTGATGAAGCACACAGCTCTACGATTAGCCCTGTCGGAAACAAAACGCGCACATGGGGTTTTAAAATGACTCCTATTAATTTGACAAGCTGCCAAATCTATAAAAGTTGTGATGTATTTAATACTGCAATAACAAAACATTACTCTGAGCTTCACTCTACAGTAATATACCTACAATAGTTTCAAAATTTGCAATTGGTCGCATTAAAAATATCAGTTAAAAAATAATAATATAATTTCGGTTGCGATGTGATGCGAGTACGTAACTTTATAAAATATAAAAATACATAAAAAAAAAAAAAAAAAAATAATAATTCTTTCTTAAATCTTTGCAAACTCACTTTGTGGCATCATTTTATTTAAATGAAACCAATTACTTTTGTGTATACCACTGAAATTATTATTTTTTTCTGTACTTGTTTGTTTCTTTTGTTATTTTTAATCATGTTATTATCCTGACGAAGAAACCATCGGTTTTGAAACATGTAGATATTATTATTTTAGTGGTTTACACAAAAGTAAATTGTTTCATTTAAATTCATAATTCTTATTATTTTCAGTATATAATGAATTTTTGACGCCGTTGTTACAATAAAAGGAGGTGTAAGGGTCAGCACAGTTGCATTCAAAGCAGATGGTCTAGGTTCGATTCTTGGCAGTGGCAATTTTTTATTTTTTATTTGTGATATACACATTTTAATTTTTACATCATTTTTAAAGAGAAAGTGATTTTTCAAGGCATACCATTTATATTATTATAGTAAAAAAATTATTATTTGGTTGGTACAGTATTACAGACGGTAATTAAGAATATAATATTAAGATCTATATTTTGTCCATTAAAGTAAATAATAAGATATCATTTTACACTAAGAGAAAATAGAATTTCCTGAATTGCTCACTAAATATAAATCTAAAATACGCGCCAGAAATACAAAACAAAATTGTAATAACAAACTAAGGCAGACGCAAACAGCAATAACCGAAGCAGAAATATCCAGTTGATACAAAACTAAGATATATATGTAGAAGAGAAGACGGCTTTATTGTGTTTATTTCCAAATCACGTACGACATAACACCTCCGCATCATATCACGAACATTCCTTCTTGCTCCGCCACCTCTTCCTTGGGGAGGCACACCGCATCGCGGAAATATAATGCAGTTTTGGTCTTAGTCTAATGGGCATTTTACACAATGCTTTTTTCATATCGATTCCCATGTGGTAATTATATCGGGACCCATATTAAAAAACGTTGCTTTTAACGATAATTTATTTATTTAATTTAACTATTTGTTCTCACGGAATATAAAGCATAATTTTTCACATAATTATTGTGATAATATCCTAGATAGGTTTAAAAGGATATTCATAGATGGCACTGATACCAATAAAGCTGTTGGTAATGTAGAGATTGAGACTTAGATAAATACGATTGCAAGCACAAGGTCGAGGCCCACAATCATACATATTTAGTACTAATAAACCCATCTGATTTCATTATAATCTATCACCAATATAAGTCCAAAGCGTTTCGTTGACCTTGGAGTTTTTATTTAAAGAGTTTGCGAGACAACCAAGAGTTAATAATCATTTTAGTAAAGGTAATCACAAAACAAACACAAAATATTATATTATTACACAAACAGTAATATACTCGTACGTTCACAATCATTAACAAACACAAAAAATAATTTACAATGTAGAATCATTTTAATTATGGTATTTTTATCAATATTTTAAATAGAAAACGAAATAAACATTTTCACAAAATTATGACAGATGACAGATGCCAACAATGTCTTCCATCATAAACTTTACAAAAATCGGTACGTACCAAAAGAGAACAAAATTCATATTTTTCATACAGAATCCACACGAAAAGACGAGCCATATAGAAAATAGACCAAAAAAGCATCGTACAAAACGCCTAAAAAATCACCTCCATGTATCGGAATAACAAATGATAAAAATGGTAAAAATGGTAAAAAGGGCACTTATTTATTGTCATCGAGTTTAATCTGAACAATTCCAATTTTTTTTTATAAGTTCAATAATGTTGTTATTTAATTTTATAAAAAAAAAACAGTAGCGTCTAAAAGAAAAACTTTAAATTAAAATGCACTTTCTGAGCATACTTAACTAGTAAATTGAATCGTTACCAGACAACGTAAGGATTTTTTAATTCTTCACCCATTCGTTGGTCTTATTGATCTCTTTAACCAACGATGGCCGACCTTGACGCGATGGTTGCGAGACCGAATTAGCTTTCCCCGTGGAAGACAGGTGAGAAACATTGACAGACTATCTAGTTTGAGAACTAATCCAATCCAAAAGAAGAAAAATAAAAGGTTGATGTACAACTGAAAAAGTTAATTTAAAAAAAAAAATGCTGGTAAAACTCAGATCCAAGTGCTATAAATATTGATGATAGATTCTAAAATATCTATAAGATACTGTATTATAATAAAAGGCGAGAGAACCTATTACTTTCATTACATAAAAATAAAAGGTTGATGTACAACTGAAAAAGTTAATTTAAAAAAAAAAAATGCTGATAAAACTCAGATCCAAGTGCTATAAATATTGATGATAGATTCTAAAATATCTATAAGATACTGTATTATAATAAAAGGCGAGAGAACCTATTACTTTCATTAAAGCTAAGAGAAAATCATTTTATTCCCAACTTTCCCACCCGATTTCTACCATTCCCAGCGCTTTCCTTTCGTTTGTATTTAAAAAAAGTCTATTCTTACAAATTTGCGAAAACCACCACAATTCTTATTTTTTATCAACAGTACAGACGCTCTGTAGAGGGAAGAGAAGAATGGAGAATAGTGGTAAATAGAGGAAGAAGTTGACAGATAGCAAGAAGCAACAACAGGTGGCGGAGTCCAAGGAGCGGAACCTCACTTCCGCCGGAAACAAATCCTATGGGTGGAAGGTTACGAGAACAAGAAGTAGACTAAATGGAAGGAAGGGCGGAAAAGGGTTGTTTCCTTATAAGATCTGACGATTAAGGTTATTTATCGCTCGGGTCGGAGAGAGGAGCTAATAGGACTGTAATTGGCTTTTTACTATTTAAAATACTTGAGGTGTGATGATAAATTAACATGAAATAACATAGTTTTCAAAATTTCAACATATCTGAGTCTGTTATATAACACAAACCTCTGTCCGCCTAAATTACTCAAGACTGTTATCAATTATTGATTAAAGATTTGAAAATAATAACACAGGTTTTATTTCAATTTGTGTTTTTTTTACTTTTACTATTTGTTGTAGAAACAAACAGCAGTAGGTAGATGATTAAATTGATGGTGTATGGTTTACAAGGTTTTAGTAATTATTACAGGAATCAAGTATCAAGTAATATATCGGGAATGATTATATATATATATTACAGCACAATAATAATTGTATAGCGTATAAGGTAATTATACGCTATAAAATCCATACCTATAAATTATAATACTAATAATGTTCACGAAATGAAATTAATCAAGAACATTTTGGAACGTATTATTTATAAACTACAAAAACAGTTCTATAAATAATTAGAATCTTTTAAGCCAATTAAAAATTTCACTTATTGTTGGTTATGTGAGTAAAATTACCTACGTACTGAAATTTCGGTTTTTGTAATTCAAATAACATTTACATTGACTTAAATTAAATTAAGTAATCAGTAAGTTAAATTAAATATTCGCATAAACGTTTATTAAATTTTATGCAACTGATAAGCAAGCTTTTACCATACATATTATAATATATTACACATATTTACTCGTTACTGTTTTTCAAAAGTTAAAATGTTAAACGATTATTAGTAAGCCCTTACTAACTTAAATATATAATAAAACCCCGCCTACATACTACTAAAATGATGGCAAACATTGTTTCAAAAATACTAATTTTTGTTAATTTTGCATTACATGGCAAAATGCTGTTTTTCTATAAAAGGTAATATTCGTGTTCAACAATCGTGTACCGCTGCCATAAACCATAATCAGCATCATCCCTTACGGTCCAAGCGAATTCAGTGCCTATACAAAAATATATAAAAAACAATACATTTCCTTCTCTCGAAAAGGTCAAATAAAAACAATTCGTATATTTCTTTATAGTAAACACAATAAGATGTAGAGGTAAATGAGAGAGTCCTGAGAAAGGTGGAAGAGATAGCGTGTGGAGCGAAGCCGGAGGGGTAGAAAGGGTAGGAGGAAGGTGCAGACAGGAGCAAAGGTTGGGCCACCCATTTATCCTAGCTAAAGATTGATAACCTTGTCATTTGCCAGTAAGCTGTTACCAGAATGAAGAAGCCAAGTAAGATGTAAGGGAAGATTATACGAAATAAGAAAACGCTCGCTTGGGGAAGGAAAAATTAGGAGACGTCTTAAGAGATGAATTGAATCAATTTGGCGGTGGGATACAAATAATATATATCCCCGAAAGTCGTTTCATAAATTAATTCGTGCAATCAAATTCGCACTTACTGTATCCCAATCACTTTGAGGGCTGAGATAATGGTGTTATCAAAACATGTACCTACTACTTTTGTCAACAGAACTTTGTTCAAATCTTAATATTATTTGATAATAGTATGTTGCTTTCAAGTTGTATCGTTTTGTTATAAAAAAAATCGATTGCAGTATAGTGTATAGCAACCAATGAACTTAAATCGTTGTGCTTTTCAATAATTCCTACGAAAAAAAATCAACCAACATTTGTATCCATTACTACATTACTAATGTATTTATATTTACACGCGTGAGAAAAAGTCATTTATTCGTACAACGTAATTGATTTTTAATTTCAAATTTTATTTACATTTAAGTTTTTCATCAATATATCAATTAATTTATACTTGGTTCTTAAAACACTCCCATGAATACAATCTGGTTATAAAACTCAGTTATTATGCCTCCAGTCAAAGAATGCATAAAATTACAATAATAAAAAATTATCCAAACTCCATAGGTACAACGGAAACATAATAGCAGCCCAATCTTTGTTACTAAATAAAATATTTAACGATAAAAATATCTCCTTTGGCAACACTACGTGTAAGCTATCACTAAAAGTGGAATGTAATATGCTTTCGCCCAGTGTTCTAACTTGCAAACAAAGTATCACTATATAATATATATGTATACGAATGTACTTAAATAAAAGCAATACTCATATGTACATAAGCAAATTTTAACTGCTTTAAAAAAATCTCAAGCATGCCCACGAACCGGCTATGCCTTTGTGGAAATTTTTTTATGCATATTTTTTTCACAATCTATATTTTTATCTTTAATCTATATACATTATACATATATATTTTTTTTAGTGTTAAAAAAACTTGCTTTGTAATATGTCGGCGTATTTATTAAATGTAATAAAATAAAAAAAGGTAGTTAACTACACATTTTACTTTAAAAATTCGTGTTAAATTAAAATGAATAGCACAAAATACTTGACATATATTATTATTACGTTAATAGCTAAAATAAAATCTATTTGTTTTTGAAAAATATCTCTCTGCGTGAACACAGTATTTGTTCCCATCGCAAGTAAAATATTTTAAGATTTCTAGGTAATGATATAATGAAAACAACATCTATGAAGAACGTAGTTAGCGAGTTCTCTAGGTACAGAGTTATTATTATAGTACAACATATGGGAGGCTTTGATGTTAGCTTCGCACGGGCTTAGTAGAAGCTGATAGCTGCTCTACATTTGCACGTGTTTATTAAACAAATGGAAACAAAATACACATCGCGTCGGGAAAACAAATTTGCAACAAGAGCTAAGAAAATACCACGAGAATAGTTAGTCAGTGAGCGTCACTTTCGTTCACGTC
Organism: Limnephilus auricula; assembly: GCA_951813805.1. Lineage (NCBI taxonomy): Eukaryota > Metazoa > Arthropoda > Insecta > Trichoptera > Limnephilidae > Limnephilus > Limnephilus auricula. The sequence continues at coordinate 15,697,088 of OX638388.1, read as the reverse complement.
GGTTGGTGTTTCGTTCGTCGGTTGGCAGTGTCGGCACGTAGGTTCTTCCTAAGCCTTTTTGGAACTTGCCAACAATATCAATATCTACATGTCATACTAATACATTGCACTGAATTTGCTTCTGAGTTGTGACACTAATTAGCTTTACTTATTTATCATATCATGAAACTTTTTAACGTAGATAGAACTGATGGTAGTTTTTCTTAATGAGATACCGTAACAGGATAAAAAGAGTTCGAGCTGCCCGGAAATAGTGAAACTATAAAAAAATCTCGATTTGTTCTGAGGAAAGGAAAATGATGGAAGGAAAGCACCTGGCTATTTAGATATGGAAACTAAACATATATTTAATATCTCCTTTGTTCACTTCAGAGACATTGTTGTTTAATTATTATTTTTAATTGATAAACTAATGTTTAAAACAAGGTTTTTTTATGTATAGCAGAAAAGATTACAATTATTATAAGCAATAATTATCATCCTGAAACATCATCCATATTGAAATAATCTTCGGAGAAAAGATACATGTCGCCGACGGGACTCGAACCCGCACCCCTTTGATTGCCGATCAAGAGCTCTACCATTAAGCTACGGCGGCTTATCTCATACCCGCCAAATGATTCAATATATACCTAGTGTTTCATTCAACAATTACCGCTTATTACATTTTTTCACCTGCAAACATAAAATATATATAAAAATAAAGTTGGTTGAATGAATCACTAGGTATATGAATGAATGAATCACTAGGTTAATGGTAGAGCTCTTGACCGGCAATCAAAGGGGTGCGGGTTCGAGTCCCGTCGGCGACATGTATCTTTTCCCTGAAGATTTTTTCAATATGGATGATGATATATGGATGAGTGTTTCAGGCTAATAATTATTGCTTATAATAATTGTTACATTGGTTTTTTGTAAGTACTGGGATCAGTATCTCCTGTAAGGGTACTTATTGAACTACGGAACTTTGTGTATAGTGACTGTTTATTGACGTATCGTAATTTATAATTATACTTCGGAGGACAATCATCCTTCCTGGCTCGAAGCTAGGTTTGTCTGCCGAGCGCCTTAGTTACAATGATTCCATACATCTACCTTCGGCACAACTCAGCAACAAGACTTTGTGTCTCGAAGAGCCTATAGGTAACTAAAGTAATGTGTGAATTAATTCATAGACCTAAACGATACATTACAATATGTAGCTAAGGTCATTTCAAATAAAGTTTTGATCCAGAATGGTGTTCTCTCAAAATGGCGATACATATTGTACGCTTTGCACTGTTTATTTTTGTAGTGCCTGAAAGTTGTTGTTTCAACATTCTCGTAGAAGTGCGTGACGATGAACGTATAAAATAAAGTAAAATTTTGTTTTTTTAAATACCGGATAATAAGGACATAATATAAGCAAAGAGATGTTGTAGTTACCATTATTGTTATTCGGTATTTGCTAATATTATATGTATAAGGTGTTTTTTTTAATCTGATTTTCATCAAAGATAAATGCGAGGCCAAAATAATTAGTCGATAAATATACAATACATGAGTGGTAAATAAAAGCTATCCGGCAGAGAAACAGCCCAACAGCCCATAATGCGGGATAATCTGCAGCAAACCACGGGATTAATTGGGCTTTCGGGGGGATGCTTCGTTGAATTAATTTACATACAAGTTTCTCCTCTGCACATTTGCAACAAATTGATATAATTGAATTTTGTAATCTAATCCCACAATAATAATTATTGTACAAATCGGAATAACATACAATAGGAGATAAATCCACAAATAGGCCAGGATAATTATCATATAAAGCCTGATTAAAATAGAAGAATAATAATTTATTAATATGTATGGTTAGGAACGTTAAAGGAATAAGTTCAGATCAATTTAACTACTTGTTAAAAAAGTGCGTTTTTCATCGTGTTTTAATTCCCACCAATATTAAAACTTTTCCAAAAATAAAAAATACATTTTTTGGTGCCTTTTGGTAAACAATATTCACCTGCGTGTACTTTTATGGAAATAGTTAAAAAATAAAAATATATTATTTCCAGATAATAAACAAAGAATATATTTGATGAAAAAAAAAACTTGTTCATCGAATCTTTACTAATTTTCGCAGAAAATATAAGAAATAGTGGGAAAAACATTAAATCTATCAATTTTCTTCACACAGGTAATATTTATCTATATTACAGAGTACAACATTAATTCCAGGAATTCTAACTTATTTCGTAGGAAATTCGTTTGTCAGAAGCGATGAAAACCTCTAACAGCGAGCTCTGGCGTAGTGAAAATAGCACATCACTTTCTATCGGCAATTTCTAAGTCAACACAATATGTAACTTCTGCGGAAAATTTGTAAAGAACAGCGGAAATACTTAAAGATATAAACAAAATGACTTTTTTCGCTTAATCATAATAAAGATTTTTAAAATTGGAAATTACAAAGTAAATAAAGAGAATAAGGGGTTTCTCACCATCCTCCCAGTAGCTTATCTACAATAATAACGAATATTTTCGATTTACGATTTATTTATCTATTAAGTTGGAGTTTATAATTCGGTACTATAATAATAAGTTGGCCGAGTTTTCTAATCACTGCGAGTATTTTATTTTTATTTTTAATAATATTCGTTATTAGGGTAGATTAGCTACTGGAAGGATGGTGAGGAACCCCTAAATAATATACTTAATAACTTTCATTAACCATTTTAATTACCCAGTTAGTTGAGAAAAAGGCTCGGGTCTATTTGGGGAGTTAGTTCATTTACGAAAAAATATTTAGAAAAAATAAGAACACACTGTTTAAAAATAGTAACCACAAAAAAAATTACAGCATCTAACATATTGGACTACAGAATATATCTGAATATCATCGGTAAAATCAATTAGTTTGCTGGTTTTCGGTAACAATGTGACGTTAGTTTAAAAATATATATATTAGTTTCTTTTTATTAAATGAGGTTAATCGTTGAATAGCTGAGGACCTAGAATGAAGTTTTGCAACTGTCGCGTTGCATCCAGGTACATATTATTATACTTCCAGATGTTTTTAGGTCTTAAACATCGCGTTGAGGACAGTTCGGATTCTTTAAAAACGTTTAAAATAGTACTTTTTTCCAAAAAGTTTTAAAACTGGTAAGGTCTCAATTTATTCAAAAAGTTCACTGGTTGGAAAATCTTTTAGTTTTTTTTAAAGAAAAACTTTAATACTTATTTTTTCCGTCATTACTATCGGATACAAGTTAATCTTATGAATGCATCTCCTTCATCATCCTAGCATCAATTTGATGCCATTAAATATTTGATGTTGACGATTCTGAAGTAGGTTCTAATGAAATTATCATTTTAATCTTTCAAAAGTATCACAAGAATTAATCGACTCATTCGATAAATAAGTTTATAAAATCATGTAAAGCTAGTTCAAGATGTTTAGTAAAAAGATAAAAATGCCGCCCTCCCAATTATCAACAATTTAAAATACGAGGCAAGGCAAAGTCTGTGGTGCAAATAAGGGAGTATTAAAAATCAAGTCAGTTCAGTACTTAGTACCAACACGCTAATAACATCGCATTAAAAGCTCCGGACGAAAGCTCAAAGCTTTTTGAGATTTAATTACCGAGATAGCCCTATAGATAGGGGCTTCAGGCTACGTAGTAAAGCTCTACGAGGGAGGCTGTGCGCGAACGTAGCAAACCAACCGTAGTCTGTACACTGATCACTGTTCACTGTACACCCTATACTGTACCCTATACTCCACTCTACTGTTTTCCACAGCACGCGTTACCTTCATACAATACAAACAAATACGGCGCGTGCTGTATACACTTTATTTTTATCTTTGATTTTTATAGAGAATTCAGCAAAACTCGAACATTATAATCCTTACAACGTAACATTTGGAAATCCATATATATATATATAGTTTTTTTTTTTTGTTGGTCGCTTATTTTTATATAGTCCCAATTATTATGTAATTTTTATAAGAAAAACACTCTTTTTAGCTTTTGAAGGTTATTTCCATCAATGTAATATATCATTGAAGAAGAAGACAACAATAATAATCTAAATTAAAATATGAAAATGAACAAGAATTGGTAGAGCTTTTTTAAGAATGAATTGGTAGAACTCCGTCCCGGTAAGACGTGAGATCTGGGTTCGATTCCCAGTTGCGACCATTACGTTTTATTATTTTTCTGTGTCTTGTTCATTTTCATATTTTAATTTATATTATTATTGTTGTCTTATTCTTTAATGGCCAATTATTACTTCATTTTATTATGATCAATTATTACAAAAACTTACGTACTCGGTATATTTGATCCGAATAACTGTTGAATCAAATTGCACGTAGCACAGTAATGTTATCTAATTCCAAAAAATTTTGGGGATCTGGTGTTCATTTTGGCCAGACTGTACTGAATTTTTGCTATCCCAACATTAAATAATTATACGTAGATAATTTGTTTTAAAATTTAAACTAAGTCTTTTATATCAACAACAACTCTTTTTACGAAGTATATTTTTACGTTTGTAACACATCATTGGAGGCCGAAGATTTAAAGATCTCACGGTCCCGTAAATAATTATTTTATGGTGTTGCATTATGGTGACTTCTGTGTATAATGGGAAATTTTTGTAGGCTTACAGATATTTACAATTAAAGACTTTTTTGATAGAACGTTACGCAATCCGAATGTAATAAAACATTTTACTAATTAAAAGCGAATGATAACATGAAAGGAGATCACTGTAAAAGATATCTAGGAAGAGAGTGTAAAACGCAGGCCCCTATTATCCGTTCTTATTACTTCGTTATATCAATCTCTGAAGCTTGGTTGAACGAGATATTACTGTGCTGGTATTTTATTTGAGAAAATTGAAACTATATAGTTACTTCGCGACTGATACGAACGACAAGAAAATAAAACGACGCAACATTATAGAATTTCGCAGCATTAACTCATCAGCTGTCGCGTGCTTCGTTACTGACTGCGCGTATCACGTTAATAACAAGATTCATGAGACGAATCCGTCAAAAATTATGAGATCAAAAATATAATAAGGGAGGGCAATGGAGAAGAATTAGAATTTAAATTAGGCGACGTTCGCGGCGGGGGCCTGTGATGCCGTGATAAGAAAAATTGCGCGGGAGTGAGAACCTAAGGACAAACAAGTTTAGTAGGGTAGTGGGAAAAGGAACAAAAAGCTACCGGATTCGTGTTCCCGAGCAGCCTCCGTGTTTTGCTCTCTTTGAATTAAAACTTCGATTACAAATAAAGTTATGTACCTACACGATGGGAAAGCATAGCAATCTGCATTGTTTGCTGGCTTTATACAATGTACTTTACGTACTTTTTGTACTATACTTTCGTCCATTTTTATTGTACTTTTACTGTTATTTGTGGGTTCGTTACTATGTTCGCCATTTATAATGATGCAAATATGTTTAAAAAATAACTGAAGGGCTAAAAGTGTAAACAATAAAGCATTCAATAATTTCAGCAAGAACTTTTCGCAACAAAAACAAGCTTTTTAAGTATTGAATTATAACTTGTAGCTAATAAGGGATAGTTAATCCACAGGATATCTTTGCTTGAGTAGGTTCATAATTCCAGGCTTAAACATTTTAATAGGTCTAATCGTGTAAAAAATTAAAATATGTTATTTTTTAAAGAAAATTTGCTAAATAATAACTATGAAAGTGAATCCAGACATTTCGCAGTCTAAGCAGATCCCAAAAAACCTCAAAGAATTGATCAGGACTAAATTTAAAAAGCTAGCATGAACACTCGACAAAAACAACTTTGCCTGCCTGCAAAAAATAGGTTCTTGACTGAAAAACGCTGAAAACTCAAAATGATAATACGTCCATCAAAACTAAACTAAAATAAGAAAAAAACTTCAGGGAACAAAAAAGAAACATTACTACACAGATTACTTTTCATTTGTGCAAAAATGGAATTCATTTACAAATAAGAATAAGATGTCCTTCCATGTATATAAAGGTTGGTTTCCAACATTAAATTAAACTAACTATAAACTGCATGTACAACATACACGGCCAAAATTATTAATATGTGAAAGAACATACTTAAAAAAAAAGACAAGACGTGGGTAAAACTTTTTTTTGAGTATTTGATATATTGTTTTTAGGCCACCGTTTTTCTTAATTATCAAGTTTTGTGGAAAATTTGTAATAAATAAATAAAGGTGTGTGATAATGTGGAGTACTGCCTCCGCGGGGAGGTGCGGCATCACATTTAGGGTAACAATATAAAATAATTAAGGGCTGTATAGAGGAGGGGCGGGGTGTTATTTATATTTACATCACAAAGGGCGACAGATGCTACTGGGAAAATATAGCCGTTTACTCAAGCTCTCTCAAAGTGATCGCTCGCTATTCGTCCATTAAACAAAATCAAAAATAAAGGCGACGTTTTAAATGATATTATTTACTTGTTAGGGCGTATTTCTCACAAATAAATTTTCACATTTGCGAGACTGTTATCATATGAAAGAAAAATGGTCCACAAATCACGAACAGTATTGAAAATACAATATAACGGATCTAAAAAAATCAATAATTCATTTAAATCTATGAATTTTACGGAAATGAATTTAATACTTACGATTAAGTTACAAACAGACTTATAACCTTTGTCTCTCTGTTTACAAAAATGTTCAATCAAAAATAGAAATATACAAACAACTCTTAATGCGATTCCCACATTTCTTACCAAACAGATTAGTTCCGTATTCGACCTGATCAGTTTCACAGATAAATATAAATATTTCACTTAAAAAGCTAGTATTAGTACCGCCGCTCTGGGAAACATTTATTGAATAATCAACACCTTTGCCATAAGTCACCCCAAGTGGTTCGCTGCGTTTGGTGATTAGACAGAGGTGTCCAGGTTCATGGGGTGAAGTTTGTTTGTATCTTGGCGACGGATGCGTCTGAACATTTCCTGCGTGGCGGGCCGGATTGGGAGAGATTATTTGAGCGAGACCATTTGGCCTTTCCAGTTGTTCTCTCCCGACACATCGCCTTGCAGCGCAGTTGAAGGGATGGAGGACAAGCTGAACCCCAAATTTCTACCCACCCCTCACACTTTTTACCTTCCCAGAACCTCATCTCCTTTTTTTAAAAGACCCTCCACACAGAATACCAAGAGATGACATAGGCCCTGAGGGAAATTTTCATCACGAGACCTGGTTATAGGTAACTAAGATCGTGGTTGCATGTTTTAAAAGCGAATTGACTATATGTAAAGTACATGTGTACAACAAAAAATGTGGATTCACTAAACTGCTGGAAGTAACTTTATGATTGAATTAATATGAAAGGAAAGTATAAAACGTATCCACAATCTTCAAACCGGGAAACTTTTCTGATAGATGATCAAAAACTCACTTATTTTTTTTCTCCGGAAAAAACAGTTTGCGGCACTCACCCTAAAAATATTTCCAGGAAATGCGTAAACAAAATTTCTGCCAACAATCATGGTGAGATAATTACTAAGGGAGGTGTTGGCAATACGGGTCCATTATCCGGTCAATTTCAATTAAAATTAGAAGGCAACTAAATTAAATTTATGCAAGTAATTAAAATCAATTAACACTAATAAAGTAAAAACATAAAATTATTTCAGAAAGTTTTAAGTGATATTTTATAAGTTTATTTTTTTTTTCAACAAAAAACATTAAAATCAGTAGGTATTGGAAAGTTAGGGACGGGGTGAGGGGTTAGTTGGTTACTTGGCTTAGAGAGTTACTTGGTTGACGACATGTGAGAAAAAAAAAATTCTTTGATTTTGAAGAAAAAGTTTTTGAAAAAAAAAATCTTATCAAATAAGTCACCGGATACCAAAATTTCATTTACATTTTTTACTCGAAATAATGTCAGGAATCATTGGTTAAAGTAACTCAAGTACGATGCTTAACACCCTGTATATTATGTATATTCAATGGGATTTTCTGTTGATGTAAAATAAATTGCATTGAATATCGTGATTATTCGTTTGGCATAAACATTAAATAACCTTTTATTGGCGTAATCTATAAACATTGAACACGCTCGTGCTGGAATAGTAATCGTAAAGGCACATCTCATTTGTACGTAAATAAACAATAAAATGCAACCATCCCATCGTTAATCTATTGAATGTAGACACTATTAATAATACCAAAAGGTTTTAAGACAAATTCCATTTTCTAAACAAAAATACATATTTACTTCAATAATTGCAAATAGATTCACTCTGCGTTGTCATTTTAATTTAATACAAATTATTCACTTTGTTTACACCACTATTTAATCAAAATAATCGACATGTTTCGAAACCAATGCAATGGTCTCTTCGTCAGGGAAAACGTTTATCTTTTTTCAGCTTATATTTTTACTTTTACTTCCTTTAACCTGACGAAGTTACCATTGGTTTCGAAACATGTCGATTATTTGAATTTAATAGTAGTATACCTCAACTACACTAACTTATTTTTATTCATATTTAAAAAAATTAAGTATTTTATAATAGAATAAACGAATTTTAATACAGATACACGATTTTTCTCGCGTAAAATTTGGGATATCTACATAATTATATAATGTGTCGTATGACGGATGTGTTTTAGATTAAAAAAATATGATAAATGAAAAAAAATATACGTAAAAATTAAACTTATAAAGATAATTAGTAATCGTTTAAAAAAATTGGAAAAACAAAATATTTCAATTTCAATGATATTTAAGGATGTCGTCTTCATCGTTTCACTACAAAATCAAATAAATTACTTACTTCAGCGATTTTTAGTGTCCCCTCTTCCTATAAAACAGATCGATTAATTGCAATACCTACCTTAAAAAGATATAGATTGAATAATTTGTAATTTATTTTCCCATATAACGACCAAATTGAAAAATAATTGCAGACCTGACGATGAAATGGCAAAAGGATATAAATATTTAATACCTGTTTTCAAAAACTGTATGTTGCTTTATTAATTTCTCGATGGAAAGTTGAATTATATTGAAAATACATTATGAAGGCGATTAAACAAAAAATATATAAAACTTGAATTTAACTTCTCTTCACAATTGTTCTTAGCCCAATCGCGACAAGCGCATATTATTAAACACTATGAAGTCAGAAAGAAACAGGCCGTGTTTTTAACATATTTCGCATACTTACTGAAGACCTCTCGGACGCTGGTGATATTGAACGACAAAGTAGAAGTATAGGGTATACTGATTTATATGATTGCCCGAAGATTCTTCAAATGCAGCAATAATGTAAAAAAAACAAGGTTAAATGCATTTTGTACTATCTTATATACGTGTGAAACATGGTACCATCACCGAATCAGCTCGATTGGACTCCGGATCCAATATAATAACTCTTGCAGAATTATATTTGGACACTTTAGGTAGCAGGTCAACGACAATGTTTAAGGAACTAGGACTAAATGGATTCGCCAGCTTGACTAGACACTGGGTCTTTATAGCCAGGATGAGGTTAACAGTCTCCCACAACATGGTGGTGACCGTAGTCTTCCAACACCAAGCGCCACTCCAGAGAGAGTTCTGGGCCCGATCTCACTCAAGACCATGCCTTACATATTTGACTATATATATATTTTTTAACTTATTAATTTCTATTCTACGCGGTTCTTTACTTAAAATTTAATGTGTAAATATGTATAAATACACATCCTGGAATAAACCATCTTAAACATTATAGTGTTAAACAAAACAGAAATATCATTTTCGATTCTAGTTGTGTTCACTGTTAACTAGTTGTGTTCACTGTTAACTAGTTGTGTTCACAATTAACTTTTTGACACAACCTCCTTACTGACACAATCTAACTGACGAGTCAACGTGGAAAAATAGTTTTAAGATCCAAAATAAGCACCTATAACACGACCATTATACAAATAAAACAGTTATGGTATTTTCATATTTAATAAAATTTTGTAAATACAGGTTATCCCCTTCTGCCTTTCCACAAGCAATAGGTACGTGCGGGCAGACTGCACAGTGCAAAGTGCACGTATGTCCGTAAGTAAGTATGCACAGTTCAATGGGGTGATCCAGTTAGGGGTAGCTTCACCAATCACTATTCGAGATGGACAGGAAATGACAGCGATTGGAAGGAATTCAGCGTCGGATAGAAATTGATTGCCTGCAGGATTTGACGCTGGCCGCTTCAATGTAGACAGCGGACATGTAGAGCTGTCAATTCAAACGTTGTTTTTTTGGCAAAATTATTTTTATTCTGTGTGAAAAACTATACAAGTTTATCACTTCCTGGCGTTAGGTATATCTATAATGACTGTGAAATACCAATAGGGGTTTTTAAGGTGTAAAAATGTGGGAAGGGTAGGTAGGAAGTAATATGATAAAGATAGAAAAACATGGTTACAAAACATAATTGAAGACATATCAGATATCAGGTAACTTATTGTTTCCGAATGATGTTCTTATGATTATCACAATTGTAATACGTGATTAATATGTATTCCTGGGCCCCGAGCTCACTCGATCGATAATGATTGATAGGATAACTTTCAGTAACTTCTCATCGTTCCCTAGCATGGCTGCAGATCGCCAAAGAAAAAGCGACAGTATAAGTGAAAAAACCGATTTTTGTTTAAAAAATGGGCCTATTTGTTATTGTAAAATTCTTAATTATGAAAAAAAAAGCTCCCAGCGTTACCTGGTCATTCATGTAAGGAAGTAGTATACTAAATTTCAAAAGAATCGGTCGAGTAGATTTTGATTTAAACTGTTCACCAGCTTCAAAAATGACAAGTGTGAGAAAATCACTTTAAAGTTTTGGATATCTGAAAATACAATTTTTAACCCGTTTAATCACAGGAGACCATATTTGTCCCAGCTCACATAGGTCTCACAGAAATCGTTGTTTTTCCCCTTATTATCGTAGTCAGAAATGTGATCTAAACGGTATTGGAAAAAGAATACAACAAACTATATATTCATATCTAAAAGAAAACCAAAAAAAAATTAAAATTTACCCTCTCTGAAACCAAAGTTTCCGATAGCAATTTGAAAAAAAATTATGGAACTTTGTGAATTTTTTAAGAATTTTTTTTACATGAAACGAAAAAAGTGAGGTGACAGTAAGGTTTATAATTCATTTATCTAATGAAATAAGTATGTGTTTTTTTTTTTTCATTATCAGTAATTTTGGTTAGAAAAAAAAGTAAAGTGAGCCGTTTTTAAAACTTTTTAAAGTTTTCGCAAAAAAAAATTATAGTAATTTTTAATATAGAAATTTGAAAGCCTATTTCATCACCTTTCGAAAACAGTTTTTAGTTTTCGAGTATGTTAGCAAATGTTCCATTTATTTGGATTTTATTGCAAAGCGGGAATATTTTTAGCCTCTGACAAAATATGCCAATTTTTTTAGGGGTTAACATGAAAATTTTGTTTTCACAAGTTCTATGTTATATGTAGTTTTGCTCCGATTTGTTTCAAATTTTGACACAAAAATCTTAATGTGTTATGAAATAATAAAAATAAATTTAAATACGTTACTATCTCCTTAAGCAACATAAAAATAGATGAAATTACAGTGATTTCCAGGAATACAAAAAATTATCTTTTGATAATAACATTCGTGAATTTCAATGCGCGGTGTAAAAATAAGGAAATTTGCCGAAAGCAACCAAAACTTTCTTAACTAACAATATCGTTTTATAATTCATAAAATAGATTTAGAATATGATGTTCACATAAAAAAAGTGTAATTTAACCATTAACATGTGAGTACATTGAACGTGTGCTTCATTATTTTCATTTAGCAATTAACAAATAATTGCATGCCATAAACGTCTCCGCTACAATTAATAAATGGATGGTAAATTGATAATCCATAAATAATTAATGATGTGCACACATTAAAATTACATTAATATGAAAGGCAAAAAAAAACATTGTCAACCCTCCCGCACCAGTTCTGAGCCGCCACAATTTACAAAGCGCATTAAAAGCACATGTATTTTATTTTACGACGGATATTAAAATCGATAAAAGATAAGCTGTTATCAGGGAAAACGTTAAAGTCATTGTATTGATTTGTGTGTTAATTTTTTGTTGGGTTGGTACATTTCATATAACATAATATTCCAATTACTTCTAGTATTTAAAATGTCATTACAAAAAATTACGGCATAATGTAATCAATCATTTATATGTATGTAAATTAAAAAGGAAATAATCCTCAATTTTATATTACACTGGCGAGAAACCGGCATGCGTTGCAATTCAACGCAAATAAAAAAGTTTTTATGTTTTAACTCTGTTTGTTAAAGAGATTTTGGCTAAACAATTATTATAAGCAATAATTATTAGCCTGAAACACTCATCAATATTGAAACCTCTCCCGAGAAAAGATATATGTCGCCGACGGGATTTTGGCTATTTGGATACACAACATACATTTTTTTTTTCGTTGTTTGTTTTTGCGGTGTTATACCGTGTTGCGCTACCTCCTTCTTTAGCCGACGTTTCGGACAGCGTTGCAGTGTCCATCATCAGGGCAGATCCGGCAGATCCGAATCAACGAAAACATCATCGTCGGATCTGCCGGATCTGCCCTGATGATGGACACTGCAACGCTGTCCGAAACGTCGGCTAAAGAAGGAGGTAGCGCAACACGGCATAACACCCCAAAAACAAACAACGAAAATGCTTTTATCCGTGAAAATCTAAAAACGTATCCCACAATATTTTTGTTTTGTTTTTTCGTCTAGTGCGCACACGAATAAATTAGGTTTTCCGACGCGTGCGCAGGCCTCACACAGCTGTCCGTGTGAGTAGCATGGATTTTCCAAATTTACCCCTAGCTATCCCATACCGCTACTATGTCTCCTTTCCTCCTTTGCAATCCCTTCCTCTGTCCCTTTCTCCTGTCCTGTCCCCCACCCCTCCATCATCTCTCCCTGTATGTGCTTTCCCATGCGTCTCCTCCCCTTCCGTGTTACTCTTCTATTTTCCCCGCCTTCCCTCCATCCCTCTTGCCACTGTCCCCATTCCCCTCCTTCGTTCCCCTCCTCCCTCCCAACTTCCCCTGCCCTTCCTGAATTCCCCTCCCCCTCTCTTTCGCTAAACTATATGAAATACACACGTATTTCAAACAAATTACGGGCTTAAATTTTTCGACGAAAATTTTACAACGCCAGAGCTTACTATTATATGTATAGAAACCTTCGCGGGCGTGCGACCAATAATTTACATAATTTTGATCGCAATCGGATGATCAGTGTAGGAATGCGTATGGAACAAAAAAATAAACAACCATTTTAATATATAAAGAATAAATTGATTAAACCATCAAACTGGACGAATGATAATAACGTTTTTACTAAAACACGTAATTTTTCTCGCTATGCTCTTTAGTCTAGTTATACCATTGCTACAGAGGGTATTTTTGCTGTAGTTGACTGTCTGGTATAATTTAACAGTAATAAGTAGGTTTTTTTATATCGTTTATAAAAACCAAAGTACACATTTTTTCTGTCGAAATATGTACGTTACCTTCCGCCTTTACGCAACAAAAGAAACGAATTGTAGATGAAGTGTACACAAACTTACCAAAATCTCATCACTGATCGTTCTATTGGCTGACGTAAGCTGGAGTCTTACCTGTAAGAAAAAGAAAAAATATATATTACTACTAGTTAACCCGCTTATGCGTTGCTGTGGCTAAAGAAACACAACGCCGTCTATTGGATGGTTATCTAACCTAGATAACCAAGTGTTGTTTCAATAAATTAACTCACACCACCATCTGTCAGAAAATTATGGAACTTACAAATAATTACAAAGCATTGTCCTATAACAAACATTTAATGAACATTTAATTCGCATTATAAATCGAGATAAAAACTATCCAATATTTTAAGTTAGACCAATTACATACAATAAGCTAAATTTCATCAAAATGGGTTAATTAATTTCGGAGTTTTTCTTGGACGAACATCGTGACGCGAGATTTTTATATATAACTAGCTGATCCGCTAACGCGTTGCTGTGGCTAACCAAAACACAACGCCATCTACTGGATGGTTGTCTAACGTAGATAACCAAGTGTTGTGTGTTGTGTCAATAAATTAACTTACACCGCCATCTGTCAGAAACTAACGGAACTTATAAGTATTTTCAAATAATTGTCCCGTAAAAAACATTTAATTAGCAATAATTAATATAGAGGTAAATAATCGAGATAACACCCAATCACACAGAGTAAGCTAAATTTCATCGACATCGGTTAAGTAGTTTCGGAGTTTACCTTGGTCGAACATTGTGACGGGAGATTTTTATATATAAATATAAAGATAAGAAATATGTGATAGCCACACTACCACAAGAGTCCCAACCACTGACAAAAAGGAGCAAAAACAAGGAACAAAAAAAGGAGCCACAGTGAATATCATCGACCTAAGCAAAAGTTGCCATTACGTAACATAATTTTTTTTTTTTTTACAGCGAATAATACCTAACAAGAGTCCCGACTGCTCCCCTCTGGAGCCAGTGAGACTATGGCATCCCCAATTGGGGTATGTTGTGAGGCTGAAAGTAAAGGGGGAAGGGAAGGAGATGGGGAAGAGGAAGGTGGGGAAGTACCTGGCTATTCAGATCTAGTCACCAAACACGGCTAAAGCCATTTCAAGCAACGTTTCAATTCTGCATGGTGGTCTTACACCAGGGCGATACTAAGAGTATCTTCCACTCTGGAACGTGCCTCAAATATATTATTTTAAATAATTTATTGTGAAATAACACAAATCAATTAAATAAAATTTTAATATTTTAATTAATGAAGATAATATCAGCGAAAGTCAATCGAAAATCCGAAACAGAAAAATCAGAAAAAGATACGGATACATCTGGGACCTCTGGCAATCCGGGCCAACGCGCTATCCACTGCGCCAACGTACCCCTATCCGATTCGGTCATTTTAACTGTATCATACTTCGACTGATTACCACCAACATTATTTTCATTTTTATTATCGCATATTTTTATTGGCTGCTACCTTTATATATGATTGCAAGATTCAACTCGAACTAAATGCCCTCTAGATAGTGTCAGGATAAATTTTTATCACTTTTTATTAATATGCGACATCTATTGACTTTATCTGCAAGTCTAGGATGAATTTTTTTTTTTTTTTTACTTTTTAACTTAAAGAGTTAAACCTCAAATTATAATATTTTAATTAATGAAGATAATATCAGCGAAAGTCAATCGAAAATCCGAAACAGAAAAATCAGAAAAAGATTTTTCTATGTTTCTGTGAATCAAAACTAGTATAGATAGACATGCACACAGAAAAGGATTAATTTAACAGTGTACGACGACAATATAGTTATATAAATTTGTCGGGCTGCAATGTTGAACATTGAACCTGAACATCTCTAAAAGCGTATGTCGCTTAAATACACCCAAGTCCTAAAGCCTCAAACTGCTTCCATAAACTTCATGGGCTGCAATGCAGAGTAGTTAATAAACGGTTGTAATAAATGTGCTAGGGACTCAGTCAAAGCTTCTTATTGACTTAACCATACAATTTGAAACCAAGCTTTAAAGTGTAGAACAGGACGCTGTTTGCCCAGTGGCGGGTCGAGAAATTCACGGGCCCACAGTCAAAACCACGCCTAACAATATGTTACAAAGATTCACGTTTTCATGTTCAAATAATTAAACCCCATGTGTTAAATTTTTTTAAATGTAACAAAATAAATAAAGCTAAAGGCTACTTGTGCGACTATGGAGGTTGGATTTCTAAATGCAATTTTGTTCTTAATCGTTAGTTCTACACAACGGTTAAATGGTATGAATGAAATGTCAAAATAAAAAAGCATTAAACCATAATTCATTACAAATATAATGGTTAGGTAGATATATATCAAATGCAATAATGAAATAGTGTTAGCAAATAATTCTAAATCCTCCTTTACTGCCCGTGTACAAAATTGGATATTTGAAAGCGGACGAGCTTTCTTCAAAGAATATATGAGTTCAGACTAATAGAAAAATATAATTACTTTTAAACCATTATCTTGATTAAAATAATCTATATAGTTTTCAACGTATTCTTTGTAATGTTAATATTTAATATTTTTACTTTCTATTTCTATCTTTCATTAAGATATTTATTTTTTAAATTTATTTTTTAGCTTACTTTAATTTTTATATTTGGTTTTTTGTTTTATGTATCCTTAAATATGTTTATTATTTTCTTCTTTCTTATTTTTTAATTTCTGTTTTTATAAAATAGTTTTTTTTAGTTTTTTTTTTTATAAATTATTTTATATGTGACTACCACAACAAGGGCATTAGCCCAGTATGGTAGTTAAAAAATGTAAAACACTGGAACTTAAATTTTTTTTATGAAAAAATAAAAAAATTTAAAAAACCAAATTCAGTAACTAGATCCGGATATTGACTAATTTATTAATATTCACTCCATCATTTCTTCTGCCTCACAACTTTCCACAATCTGAGGAGCCAGAATGAGTAATAACAGAAATAATAGAGTTCTGGCAGACAAGTCAACAGTTTCAAAAGAGCTTCCACACTATTTTTATTCACTTCAACAACAATAAGTATGATTTTATAATAAACAGTAAAATGAGTAAATCATCAACAATATGAATCATTTTCCACAGTTAAAACGTAATCTGTCATGTAATTTTTAAATCACACAAATTTTTCTATCAATAAAACGTGTAGTTTGGGATCCTATAGATAACAAATTATTAAGAAGTTCTATAAACCTCTGTGAACGCCTTTTCTGTTTACGGCCTCGGTGGTTGAGGGGTAAGGCTCTCGACTAGCAACCCGAAGATAACCGGTTCAAAACCCGGCATGTGCAAATTTTTTTTTGATAATTTGTGATATTTCACAATTAATTAATTTTAAATAATATATGGTATATTTACAGCACGTTCCAGAGTGGAAGATACTCTTAGTACTGCTCTGGTGTAAGGTGTAAGACCACCGTTATGAATTGAAACGTTGCTTGAAAAGGCTTTAGCCGTGTTTGGTGATCACATCAGAATAGCCAGGTACTTGCCCACCTTTCTCATCCCCTGCTCCTTTACCTCGTCACTTCCTTCAACCTCACAACATACCACAATTGGGCTGCCATAGTCTGAATGTCTCCAGATGGAAGCAGTTAGGACTCTTTTGCGGTATTCAAATAAAAAACAAGCTGACGATATGTGAAAAATCTGTGATAATCCTTTTCATATTGTGGGAAGACGTCATGGAAAAATGGGAATATATTTCATCAAAATGGGACTTAGTATTCTGAAGAATCCCGGGTTTTTCGATTTTCCCGGCCTTTCACCGCTCTGACCGCCAGTAGTAGAAACGTACGACGTTCTGTAATCGCATTGATAGTGCATATGTACGAGTATAATCATGTCAATTCCTAGGGCTGTCTGCCCACGGTTTGACGTCACTTTTAGACAAATGACTGTATATTCTAGGATAACATGTACCAATGTACCATGTATTTAGTTTCCAATTGTGAGGAACACCAGCGTACAGAACACAGCGGAGGGAATAAATAATATAGGCTTGGCAGTGGGACCCTGGTACGGCGCACAGTGGGGTCATAAATGAACAAATGTGGCAAAGAATCTGTTGTACTTAACTTAATTATTTAATTTATTAAATATCTTTTAACCTAAAGTGATATTTTGGTACACCGAGTAAACAAAAAGTATCCCTATCGAAATGTTTTCTTCTTCCTCCTCAAATTATAAAAAAATAGCACGTAAAATCCTGTTAGTCTTACAACAAGATTCTAATGTATTATTTAACTCAAAACTCACAGGCTTTCGACATACCTACTGTATGTTTAAATATATGGTAAAATTTTTTAATTGTGGACAAATATGAGCTAGTTAGTGCCCGAAATTGAATTTTATACCCAATTTTACAAATCGTTCTTACTAAGTAAGTTTATATTGCAAGCACAGCAACTATTTTGAAAACTATCAAATTCTTAACATAATATAGTTTTGTGGTAAATAAATGTGGTAGGAAAATAATTTCCCTAAGGGCCTAAGACATCTGCGAAGAAGTTGTGCAGAGGGTATATTTGAGGAGAGGAAGGAGTGAACATGGATCTTAAAGAAACCCATGTAGGAGGGAGGAAACAAAGGGGCCGAACTGTTGAACTCAAAAAGAAGCGAAGCGAAGAACTCAAGTGACAAAAATCAACAGTTTACATAAGTTCGGAACGCGTTTGGCGTATTTCCCGACTATACACCGGTGTCGAAGGGAATAATGACGCTAGTTCCTCGAAGACTCTTCAATTACAAAACCGGTATAACAAGGACAGCATACCTACCTGACGCCTGCGCTCTTAAGATTCCAATACCAAAGGGGAATCTGTCAAACTGACTGCCCGTTTCCGCACAGAGTCAAGGTTTTTTTTACATGTTATAGTTTAGGTATATCAAATTATCAGGGGCACAATCAGAGCGTCTTTTAAACATAATTTAAGGCAAGATTTTGATGATTCTGCTCCAGTGTGCGGCGGAACGGTAAGTCTTGGTAGGACGGTGAGGAGGACGCGGAGGAGCCAGGAGCTATTCTGCTTATTGAGCTTCATTGTGCCCGCGGAGCATTGTGCGCTGAAAGGGCTTTGCTCGTTACGCTCGAGCCGCTGCTAAAGATCTTGATGCATTTTAGCTGAGAATGCCGAGCGGTTAGCGAAAGAAACCGAATGAAATAGCTTCATTCGAGTACGTTCCTCTGTGGGAATCTTTTGAATTGTAAATAAAAACATCATTAGCGTAATTAAATTATGCCGCGGGGACATTTTTCTGTATAAATTCATAGACGGACAACAAGAAGGGTAAATAAAGACAGGATTGAATTGAATACCTCCGAGAGTGCTTTGAAGGTAAAGAACGTCCCGCAAACTTAGATAATAATAATATTAATTTACTCCAGAAGTTTTGCAGGAGTTTTTTTTTTTTTTTTTTTTAATATTTATTTATTAAATTTGCATATAATTACATGTAATACAGTATATATAATATATGGGTAGTCCCACAAAGCTGTGAAAGATCAGCTTGTCTGTAGGTTCTACCATTCAATATTATTACACAATACAATTTAGCTTGTTACAATATTTATACCTAATATAAGATTTAGGATAGATAAATTTGTTCTTCATTTATTAGGCACTTTTTTGTCAGTTTAGGGCAGGGTTTCTCATTTTTTTTAAATTTAATGTTTTTATGAAATATGTTGTATATTAAAGGTATCATATATTCGAGCGTTCTGCTACCATACTTATTTGATATTCGTGGTATTTTTAAGCCTTCGTTTTCGGTAAATCTTGTTGTGTGACTATGCACCAATAACTTTTTATACGCGCTTTCTCCTGAATTGTCCATAGTAATAATGTACCAGAGAAGCCCTTTAATTGGAAGTATGCCCTCAGACACATACAGTAATTTTAAGTTGTTTCTTTGTTTGTATATGCTAGGTTTGACAATTTTTTTAATTATGGCAGTTTATAAGTTTTGAATGTATTTGATATTAATTATGCTCGAGTGTCCCCAGGTTCGAATTCCATATCTAAGTATGGATTCGACCATAGAATAATATATAAGTTTGAGAGTGCATTTGATAGGTATACCTAACCAATAATGCAGGTAATCACAACAAGCCCATCATCGGAATCTGGCAACCGTTTTTGTTAGTATGAAATAGTTAAAACATGAGTTTGCCGATAAATGGTATTGAACAAATTTCACTCAACAGACCACCAATTAAATTTCATCCACAAACCAGAAATCCTGTTTGAATAAAACAACTAGAACTTTCGAACAATGTAGTACCTACACGGATAAAATTTTTATTCTAAAATACAATCATTTTATTCGTAAAAACGGTTAAAACGGGACTGAAGTTCTTACGAACAAATTAACAGGATTTCAATGTTTATTGGCGGGAACATGTAAGAATAATTTGTTGGTATACGTAATTTCGGACGTATACCAAATGATCCAATTTTAGAATAACAATTTTCTCCGTTTACCTAATTATGTTAGCGTCATGAATTTTTCACAGCTTTTCTGTCATAAATATTTTTATGTAAACACAACGATTATCAGCTTTCTATGTCATTTACATCAGCATATTATGGAGCTTTTAAATTCGACCGGTCAGTGGCCGAGTTGGCATAGCGTTTAGGTGCCACCGAGGCGTCGCGTGTTAAATTCCTCGGCTGGCTCCATCCATTTTCCGCTTATTGAGGTGGTAGTAGCAGATTTTCAAATAGTTTCAGGATATTCGTAACCGGGAATGTTTGTCTTTCTTTAAAAAAAAACACAAAATTCATCTAACTATTAAGGCAATATTAACCAGCGGCCGAGAATTCAAGTTTCAACTTGCGATCCTGTCCTTGCAACTAAAAAGAGCGGTTCCGATGAGAAATATTGATTATTCTAAATACCAAAATTTTTAACTAATAACTCAATATCCACTTCATTTCATTCAAAATGTGTTTTATTAAGCAATAAAAATGCTCAAAAGCGTGATGATTAATTTTTTTAATATCGTGTTATTCTTGTAAGTATTTTTTGATGATAAGTATTGAAGATTTTTTAATAATGGCTAAGCAAAATAAGTGTGTAAAAAAAAAATCTGCAACATTTTAGTTTGTAAGACAGTAAATAAACAGACAAACTGGTGTATTTTCGTCACAAAACACATATTTTTTTACTATTTTATTTGAACTAAAATTAAAATTCTGAAAAGTGGCTTTACTAGATAATGTATTGATTTATTTTACTGTCTGATTATTTGTTATGAAATGTGTGTTGTATAATACAATATTTCGTTTGAAAATTTAACAAATATGTTAACGACCGACGGTATAACCACACTATATTAAAAATAAACATGGTTTTTTTTAATTTTAAAAATTACTTTACCAGATAAAATAACAATTTTTCGAAAAAAAAATATTTATTTTTAAAATGAAAAAAATTCCAGTATTCTCTGTTTATGCACTCTTAACAAAACCGCTACAGTCATATGTTAAATTAGATTTTTTTATAAGAAAAACTCTCTTTTTAACTTTTGAAGGTTATTCCAATCAACGTAATATACCTATCATTGAAGAAGAAAACAACAATAATAATCTAAATTAAAATACGAAAATGAACAAGACACAGAAAAATAATAAAACATAATGGTCGCAACTGGTATCAACCGAAATCGTATGATAACTCGAACCGAGATCTCACGTCTTACGGTATCTTGTTCATTTTCATATTTTAATTTAGAATTTTTTTGTTGGAGTCTCAAACAAACACGGGTTATTAAAGACAGCTAGTAGGTATCTGTAAATATTATGTAAAAATAAAAAATAAAAAAATTTTAAAAATAAAGATTATTGCTTTTATTGAAGGTAAAAATTTCGCGCAAATATGCAAAGTCGAGTTTATGATAATCGAAACCTTTCGCAAACGGAATGAATAAAATATGTGAAAGTTTGTGTTTGAGTGGGAGGGTCACACGCGCGACA
This sequence comes from Limnephilus auricula, assembly GCA_951813805.1. Taxonomy (NCBI): domain Eukaryota; kingdom Metazoa; phylum Arthropoda; class Insecta; order Trichoptera; family Limnephilidae; genus Limnephilus; species Limnephilus auricula. Next base: position 15,675,495 of record OX638388.1, on the reverse strand, counting down.
AGCGGCACGGGTACAGGTACAGGCAGAGGCACAAGGGCGCCATGAATATTGTAAAACATATTTCAGACGTCAAAAAGGAACTGTACTTAACCCACCGACAAATAAACCTACCCGGAATACCTAAGCTATCTCTCTGTACTGTTTTATATATTGTTCCTTTTTTATGTTTTGACTAGCAAAAATGAAAACGGAGAATTTTTTTTTTCTCGATAGAATCAATTTTTTTTCATGTTTTACATTTTGTCTCTGTCTGTAAATTTGTTTGTAAGTATGTTCCGTTTCCGGTTCAAGATGGCGGCCATTTTAATAGTTCAGTAAAGATTACCCTTTTATGTGAATTCGTTAGCTTTTTTGGACATTCTTATTAGCATTTTTTTCTATATGGTGGTACCTACCTACCTGCCTGAAGAAATTTAAAAAAGTGTAATGTTCTTCGGACAAATTATAGGATATAAAAATAATGTTTTAGAAAATATAGGATTTAAAAAAGTATGATTTAAGAGGAGATTACTTTATTTTGTCTGTATCTGTGTTATTTCCAAAAAAAAAATAATAAAAAAAAAATAATTATTATAAATTAAGAGAACATCAAAAACATACTTTTACGACACCGGGTTAATTAACTAATTGTTTACAGTTAATTCTAGTAGAAAGATGGATCTGACACCTAAAACTAATTTACCGCTTCTTTTTTTTACATAATCTCCACAAAGGAGGTCCTGTGGAAAATAATTTTCCTCAGGGCCAATGTCATCTTTAAGATGCTGTGTGGAGGGCCATTTTAAATGAAGAAAGGAGAGAAAGTTCTGAGAAGAAAAAATGTATGAATGTATAAATGGGTGGGCAGGAATTTGGGGGGTTGTGTGTCCAGAAGACGTATGAATCCGCTCTCCAACTGTGCTCCAAGGCGATCGCGATGGGTTGAGAGAATCCAGTTGAAAATGTCACACTCCTACAAGTAAATTATAATGTTCAATGCTTTGTTTGAACTGCTAACTTTTATAAACTATTTTCTTTTTCTCGATAATTTTTTTCAGTACAAATATCCATCTGGCGACCTCCGAGTCAGAGCGTTTAAAATTCTGAGCTACTAATCTGGGGGTCGATTAATTTGACAAATTTATAAAGCCTGTTATTTCAAATATTATGTATTATAATTATTTTTATTTTACTGCTTTTAATGCCTGGAGCGAGTGATATTATGGCATCCACAATTGGGATATTTTGTTTTGAGACTGAAGGTAGTGAGGAGGGAAGGAAGGTGGGTAGAGTCTGACTATTCTGGCTAAAGCTATTTCAAGCAACGTTCCAATTTATACTATTTGTCATTCACCTTTCTTTTTGAGTATTAAAAAAAAATCTCTCATTTAAAAGAAAAGCATTCTTAATATTTTGTACTTAGGAAATATAGTAACATATAATAATTCGTTCATCTTAGTTAAACAGTTTAAAAGGAAGTTATTTTAGTCTACGTCTTCAGAGTTGATGGAAAAAAAACATACATGTAATTGCTCGAGAGAAACTCGCAATGGGAAAGGAATACCGCAAAATGAAGAAAAACGGAACACGGCGTTATAACAAAACATTATAAAACATATTTTTCCAGGGAGGAAAAAGAAATTGAAAAAATTACACAATCAAGTTAATGTAGCTCTGGTAGTGAATTCACGGTTGACAAGACTCCATTAGAGAGCCGCCGAATAAATAATGGGAAAACTTTGCCTCGCAAATACCCGGCAGCCAGGTAGCAGGTAGCGGGTAGCAGGCAGCAGGTAGCAGGCACCAGCTAGCGGGTAGTCGGTAAGCGGGCGGGGGTACCGCCTAAAGGGTGTATTCAGTGCCCACTCGGTTCACCACATCACCCGTGAGATTCTTGCGAAATTTTAATGTAATGTTATGAAAGTATTAAGTATGAAGACTATTAAAAATCTTCCAACCGTGTATTAAGAAACAGCGGAACTAAGTCCTTATTACGTCTGCAAAATGAAAAAATGGGTTTATGGGACGCCGTCTGCTTTATATTTATGGATCTTAACTACAAAGCAAAATTATGTTTTCTGCAGCAGCAAAAAATTTCAAATCGTCCAGTCCGTTATAGTGCTTATGGAAATTATATTCATTAATACGCGCACTGAGCTCAATAATAATTTGTAAATATAAATCTGATATTTTTTATTAGGTATATCCAGGCGTGAAATCGGAATTTTGTGTTTTTATAGTTAAATTTTGCAGGCCAATATAAGATTTAGAGCACACGTTACAACATTTACCTAAAAAAATACTATGTGCTTGATAAAAATAAACATATACAGAGTAATGTTTTTTTTTCATAAAAAAAACTTACGTAAGTCACATATTCTTTATCTATCTTTCTCCACAAAATATATAAAGTTTTAAATTCGCAGGCATACAAGTAGAACGCCATGCTTTTTTGAAAAAAAAATTCTTTATTCATTAGACTGCTAGTTATATGTTTTGAGAATTTTATGACCACCACGCTAGGCACATGCCCGTGTTGTGGTGGTCAATGGCTTAACTAGCGCCAATTAAATTTTAACCCATAAAGAAATAATAATTAATCTTTGACTAGATCGTAAATAGACGGTGACTAATATGATGCAGTTGCCGACAGTCATTCAGTCCGGTTCTGCCCAAATTGAATAAAATATCCTCAGAGGAAACGCTGAAAACTGGCGGCTAAAGGAGTTGAAGAAGAAATAGGCAGAGAGTAGTAGTTGGAAGGTAGTACGAAGATGGCAGGTTGCAGAGAGCGGGTTGCAGATGGCGGGAGGGGATATATTAGCCCCAAGGCCCCCGAGAGCATCTTAATATTATCTCCAGTAGGTTTGTTAGGGAAATATAAAGAAAACAGGGGACGCGGGAGTAATACTGTCGGAAAGACGAATTATAAATTTATTTTACTAAACGAGAAACTATTTTCTAGGTTGGCAAAGCATTTGAATAAACGAAGGATGGTTAATTTAAATTCAAAGACTCTAGAGAAATTGCTCTGGTAATGCGCCTATTTTAAAAAAGAAAAAACTTTTCATCTTAGCAATAAGATGGGCATTTTATATTTCCTTCGTTTGTTCTTTTTAACATTAATCTGGTATCTTACAATAGTAATATTTTAATAATCAAATAATAAGTAACATTTAAAAAAGTACTTGAAATTTAAAAATTCCTAAATAATAACGCCAGTATATTGAATAACGAAATTAATTTATCCTTTAGTCCCATTTTAGATATATTTCCAATAAACCGATCTGTTATTGCCGGAATTACCCCTTCCCCTTTGTTAACCACCCCTTAAACACCTAAATTTTTTTGTATATATCTGTCAATATTTTGTATCATAGGTTAGTTTTATTATTCTCCTGACCAAAGAAGGGTTCTTCCGAAACTGGTAGAATTTAATTAAAATTTAAAAGTGGTCTAAAACAAATTTATATATTTTTATTGTAAATTATGGCGAGCCACAAAGTTAATGCTTATTTCGAATATGAATTAAAAAAAGATATATAAATTGATGAATAGTGAAGTAAGGTTGGTAAATGGAGATTTGAAGTATATTATTAATTAACCTTTCAGACCTTGAATTGAAGAATTGAAACTGGTAGCGATAAAGCATAACAATAGTTCATTTAAATTAAACAAATAACTTTGTATTAAACCACTATTGTATAATCACAATTACCTACATGTTTCGAAACTGATGGTTTCTTCGTCAGGGTAGTAATGACATTAAATAACAAAATAAACAAACAAGTATAGACTAAAAAGAACAGACTAAAAATAAAAGAAAAAACGAAGAAAAACGAAGAAACCATCGGTTTCGAAACATGTAGATAATTGTGATTATATAATAGTGGTTTAATAAAAAATTATTTGTTTAATTTAATTCAAAATGACGCCACAAAGTGATTTTGCGAAGTTTGAAGAAATAGTTCATTTTTTCAATACCTACTATAGATTTTACACTTCTCATTTGAAAGAACATTAGGTCTCTAGCGTATTAAGATGATACCTAACAAAAAAATTTGCAATTAGAGCAACCCAAAGTATTAGCATATCAAAACCAAATCAAATCTTGTGTAATGATATAGTTGATTGCACGGACGTAAGTTTCAACTCTCTACGACTCCCAGCGGAGTGACGTCCGCGGGACCGGGCTTAGCTTCTACTCTACGCTGCTTCGGTTCTACGCCGCTACGGATCGAGGGCGTAGCGCGTTCTACGAACCAATTATCCGTTTACTAACAGGCACTGCTCTTTCACATATTGTACAACACGGGGTAAAGGCATTAAGAATAAGGTGAACGGGAATGAAAGCAAACTGCATTCATTTACAAGTTCATGACTGGTTAATTCTATTATTACCATGGTTGCTTACGTGAAGCGTGTTCCTCTGAAAAGTTAGATGTATTATGATTATTTTATTTAAAATATGTAACACTAAGAAGTTTTGAAACAGTATTGTGAAGATATATATCGAATTAGAATATTTTTGAAGTAAAACTTCTTTACGCACGGTTGACTTCGGGAGTAAGCTGGCGAATGCGTGACGAAAAGTGAAACGTGAGAGCCTTACGAAAAGTTTGATCGGGCGAGGCGAACGATAATAAATTTAAATAAATAAATAATTGTATAAAATTAATTTATGTATATACAGGTATATATTATACTTATAAACATATATATACACACATACATACAGGAGGAGCTAAAGAAGTTTAACTTCAGTCGTGTGGTCTAAAGCACACTCTTTTTTTACACTTGCGTCTTTCACCGTAAAATGCTGCAGTATAAAAATTGTCAGTAAACATGCTGTTACAGAAAAATCACAGGATGTATAATAATATAGTTTTTAAAAAATAAAACTTATTCCTCTTTAATTTATTGACCGTAACTGGTTTCAGCTTGTTAAAGCCAACTTCAGACTTGTACAAATTATTCTTAACCTATGGTTTATTTACATAACATATGAGTGAGGGGGGAGAGGGTGGTCCATAAAGATTTTATTCAATTTTAAGGGTTTTAGTACATTTGTTCGAAGTCGTCTTTGACTGTCGAATTTATAATTATATATAATTGTAGGATATGTGACGCTGAAAGTATTTGATAAATAGGCCATATCTGGGGTACGAAATTTCCATTAGAGGTGCAAGCGTGAAAAATATTCTGTTTCTAATAGCAAAATACAGGAATGGACCCTTGGAAATCGCTTGGCAAAAACAATGAATGAAATGGAAGTTGAGAAATAGAGGAGTATTGCCAAATAGTGAACTTCCGAGGATTCTTGAGCACTTTAGAATCAATAGACACCCGGAAATTTGGCAGCCGGGTTCAGAGCATCAGGAATTTCTTCTTTCGATCCTGAAAGAGTTCTTTGGAAAATTCTTCACAGAGAAGAATACAACTCTGAAGCGAGTGGCGTAAACCAATCTTGGAAAAAAGTCTTCACATCCCTGCTGCAGGACGCTAGATCCATCATATCGTTAAAATGATGGTAGTAAGAGTTTTTCAAATATCATTAAGTGGACGGGCCCCAAGCTAACGTAAATACTGCGCTTTCACAAAATGTACCTTTCAAAGTAGTTCACTTTCTTCTGAAATACCTACCAGCTCGCAGTGGATTGAAGCTGACGACACGGTATCGCTTCCAAGTAAATAAGCACACACTTAACACAACAATTTCACATCGACGGATCTGCCGGATCTGCCCTGATGATGGACACTGCAACGCTGTCCGAAACGTCGGCTAAAGAAGGAGGTAGCACAACACCCCAAAAACAAACAACGAAAATGCTTTTGGCCGTGAAAATCTAAAAACGATAAGTTATCTTAACAATATTTGAATAACTATAAGGAATCTTTGTCTTTTATTATCTACATTTTCGTCCACAAAGGAAATATGTACAAAAGGATTATGTATTAAAGTCTCGCCGGTGTTTGTCGTAGTCATTATTTAACGTACGGGGCGTTAAGAGACGTACTTGACTTATATTAACTAGAGAGTGATTTCTGATATTATTTGGATTAAAAAAATGTTAATAAAATTTTGGTGACACTTTTGATGTTTTTTTTTACGAAAACGTTAAAAAATAATAGGTGTTGGTCTTACTGTTGTTTACTGGGTGACCCGTAACGAAATGTGGAAGAATTTTTTTTTGCTCGATTTTGAAGGAAAAAAATTATTGATAACGTCACAGGTAAAAAAAATATTTCATTTACATTTCTTACTCCAAATAATGTCAGGAGTCAAGTACGTCCCTTAATACCCTGTATATTATACTAATATTCTTTATCGTAAAAATATTTTTTTCGCAAGAAAAATAATTGAAAACAAGCGGAAATGTATTCTTCTCTCATTCTTTTGCTAAGTGGATTGGGACAAAAATGCCTTTACGAGTTATGCATATTAAATGAAACGGAAGAGTTGAACAAATAAAGTATCAGGAAAGAGTTCAGCAAATAAGTAAAGCCGTAAAATAATCCAAAAAAACTGAAAAGCTCTAAACAAAGTAACTGAAAGCAACCAAATTTCTCTGAAAAGCTTACGGCTTAAGATGTTTTAGGTCGAATTACAAATATTGCGGGAGAGAAATTATTAATTCTTGAAAAACAGATTTTATTGTTGTTAGAAAAAAATATTTTTATAAAATATAATAAATATATGCTTTTCCGCGGGCGAAAGTAAAGTTAAAAGCGTGCCGAAAAATAAAATAAATGAACAAGTAGTAAGAAACATATTTTTATGTTAATGCCGCACAAGCCTTTAAAACTCAGGTATGGGACATACGTCATTCAAATGTCTACCCACGTTAAATTATCGTGAAAACAAGCTTATGTGTCCATGCGGTTAACTGCTCCCAACCGTCTGGAGCCAGTGAGACCATGGCATCCCCAATGGGGGTATGTTGTGAGGCTGAATGTAATGGGGTGGGGTAGGGACGTATCTGGTCACCAAACACGGCTAAAGCCATTAAAAGCAATATTTCAATTGTGAAAAGTGGTTTTTCACAAGGGCAATACTGGGAGAACCTTTAACCTGGTTTAAACTATTATGACGGTATTTTGTTCTATTTGACAATTTTTATTAAAACACTTCTGAATTGTCTAAAAACATCTAATTGAGCATAATATTGTTTCAAAAAATAATATGAAATTGGTCATAGATAAGCCAAATAATGGCATTATTACGACGAAGACAGCATCAAACCATATTGTAATGATACACCTGCCAGAAACACGTTGCCGCTGTGGGAATAAACGGTAAACGGGACAAATGCGTAGATGACGACGATCCTAAATGACATGTCAGCGGTTGGGGCAGAATCAGATCATTTCAAATTTGGGGATTGGGCCGGACCTTTTGTAAGACATGTGTCAGACATCACAATCCTCGCCGCGAGATCAATGGACCGGGGACCCCCTGGGAGGTCATCGGGACAAGTTAGTCCAGCATTAATAGGAATACACAAGCGAAAAATATGTATATTCTAATAAATATCACGAATATAGGTAATAAGCATAAAATTCGCATAGCAAACGGAGTCTAGAAATGGTCGATTTAGGCGAAAAAATGGTTTTTAATTATTTTTCGAATAATTTTATAAGAATAAATATAGTTAATCGAGGGAAACTGTAACAAATAATGTTAGTCTTAAAGTTGTTTCTTATATGCGATCATAATTTTCAAATGAAAAAATACATTTTTTGGTAGATGATGACGCTAATATTTTTTATAAAGTAACGAACAGTTTTATTTTAATTCTACATGGAATAAAATGTTATTCTAAATTACGATCAATTTATTCGTAAAAACGGTTAAAAACGGGATTGAAGTTCTTACGAACAAATTAACAGGGTTTCAATGTTTATTGAACGGAACATGTAAGAATAATTTATTGGTATACGTAAATTTCGTACTAATACCTACCAACAAATTAATCTTACATTTTCCCGCCAATAAACATTGAAACACTGCTAATTTGTTCGTAAGAACTTCAGTCCCGTTTTTAACCGTTTTTACGAATAAAATGATCGTATTTTAGAATAACATTTTTCTCCGTATACTCAAGCGATACGATAGGAAAAGCTTCAATTCATACAAAGCATATTTTTTTATGATAATAATGTACACCGTTTTGTGATTTTGGATAAATCTAAAGCAGTGATTTCACGTTGCTTCGCCTTAAGATGACTAGAGAATTACATAGACCGTTTCTTATCAGAATAGATTTCACTAATAAATGGACAATATTAGTATTAGATTTACAATATTAATATTAGATTTCACTAACAAATGTACAATATCGAAATATTCAATTAACGTGAATACAATATTTTTGTAGTCGGTACTAGGTAAGCAAAATTAATGTTGAAAAGCATGTAAACATAATTTATTCCGACCATCGATGCAATCAGTAACAAGTTGTTAAAAAACGCAGGAATTCAAAAATGAAAGTTGACAAAAGTAAATTTTCCGTGCTATACCAGAGAATAAGTTGATGCAAGTATTTTGACATCCGAATAAAAATCATAATGGCCAGTACATATTACTTCGACAATATAACACGGAGTATTTGCAGATATTATGTAAAAAAATTAGAATGCAATATAACGTCTTAAACTGCAGTTTTGTTAACTCAATAAATAACTTACAATTTATTTAAAAAATGGAAGGGTGAATATTAACTTAACAAATGTAACTTAACAAATTATAATAATTTGGGAGGCGTGTATGTTGTTTACTACGTTTGGTGACTTAACAGGGGTGCCCGGGTTCATAGGGGTGAGATTTTTCCGGGTCATGGTAACGTAAGCGTCCGCCCACCAAATAAATAATTAATAGACAGCTCATTTCGTTCAAAATAAATTCTGAAAATCTTTTTTAATTTTTCATCAGTCTTAAAATTGTCCACAATCAAAGTACTGAGTCAGATCGGGATGTAGGGATTACACGGAATACAGGGAGCGCGGGCGCGGGCGGTTGGCTCTGTGCGGCTAGCCACAGGCCACGTGGTGAGCTGTTCCAGACATGTGTCAGGTAATAGGGATCCCCGACCGCAGCTCGGCACATCTCCGCACCATGCAGGGTGCAGGGTGCAGGGTGCAGGGTGCAGGGAGCAGGGAGCAGGGAGCAGGGACCAGGGACCAGTGTCCGGTACAGGGGGTGAGGTGTGAGGCACAGTGTGCGGGCCCACCGCACGTGGCGGCTGCTGGAGACTCGTCGTTAGGGAAGCGGCCAAGTAAGGGTGGTTGAGGGCAAACAACACAGCGCAGGTAAAAATCGTCATGCCTGAGCTGTACGGTTAGTTTCTACGTGCATACATAAAGGTCATATCATAACAATACGTACTTTTAACTACATATCAATATTTACTCGTTTGTGTGAAGTTTAAAATAAAATAATTCCTGTTTTATTGGGTAAATTTTTCTATTGTGTAAAAAATACTCAACATGATAGAAAAAATATTTATACAAAATAACAAATGATTTTAATTGCAACTCAACACAATGCAACGAGTTACGTTTTTCGGAACTGTAACAAAAATGTAATGGTTTTTTAAACCGAGAAATATATTTTTTGTAAAATGATTTAATTAATTTAAAATAAAACCAACCAACGTAATCTATTTTTTAATTTTTTTTATAGAGAATACCTCACAAGAGTTCCAACTGCTCCCATCTGGAGCCAGTGAGACTATGGCATCCCCAATTGGGATATGTTGTGAGGCTGAAGGTAAGTGGGGAAGGGAAGGAGATGGGGAAGAGGAAGGTGGGGCAGTACCCGGCTATTCAGGTCTAGTCACTAAACACGGCCAAAGCCATTATTAAGCAACGTTTCAATTCTGAATTGTAGTCGTACACCAGGACGATACTGAGAGTATCTTCTACTCTGGAACGTGCCGCAAATATAGTATATATTATTTTTTATTAATTTATTGTGAAATAACACAAATTAAACAAATAAAATTTATTATATAATATATATAACCCGGCGCACGCCGGGTTCGAACCCGCGACCTTCCGATTGGGAGTCAAGTGTCTTACCACTCGACTACGGACGGTCGTCGTTCCTAAATATTATGAATATCTTCGATATATAATATTATTATTAATATATTGATAGATTTATATTATTAATAGATTGACTCTCTAACAATAAACTGGTAATATTGAGAATTATAATACTCGTAGTTTATTTGTTAGAAGTCGGTATCGGATTTTCGCCGCCGATTATGATAAATTTTGAACCGCGCAGAAAAAATAAATGAAAACTTTAAAAATGAAAATGCTGTCGAAATAAATAACCATAGCTCAAAAAACGTGCAGCCATCTGGTTTGTGTGGTAGTCATTCATTGGGCAATAGTACCTAGTGGTCAGTGCAAAATAAAGAAAAAATATACTAAAATTAAAAGCACGTTGGTTTGAAATAAAATACCACCGAGACTTTTACTACCTATTGGTGGTCACAGCTAAAAAAAAAATTAATATACGCTGAACTTACTTGAATCCATTAAATTGGTATTAAAGTCCTTATAATAATTTTATTTTAAAAATGTACCTTAGTTGTAATAAATGCAGCATTACACGGAAAAAAATGTTATTCTAAAATACGATAATTTTATTCGTAAAAACGGGACTGAAGTTCTTACGAACAAATTCACAGGGTTTCAATGTTTATTGGCGGGAACATGTAAGAGTAATTTGTTGGTATACGTAATTTCGTACGTATACCAACAAATTATTCTTACATGTTCCCGCCAATAAACTTTGAAACCCCATTTTAATTTGTTCGTGACAACTTCAGTTTCGTTTTTAACCGTTTTTACGAATAATATGATCGTATTTTAGAATAACATTTTTCTTCGTGTATAAAATTGACATCTGAAAGCTACACAGCTGGGTATATACAGAAAAAAATGATTATATATTGAATAATTCATTGTCATATTATCCGTAAACTACACTATCATCAATTATTTTATTATCTGTAACTTCGTTAACATAAATTCAATGTTATATTATCTGTAAATTTCATCTATCAATTATTATTTTATCTGTAAATTTCATTGTCATAAATTCCTTGTTATATTTATTACCTGTAAACATCATTACCATCAATTACTATATTATATGTAAATTTCATTATCATAAATTCATTGCTGCATTAACTGTAAACCTCATTATCATAATTATTATATTATCAGTAAATGTACTTCATTACCCATATAATCTGCATACTTCACCCGCCATAACACAGGGACATCCCTAGCATGGCGGGCGAAATAACACAATATGTACACTACGTATAAAATTCTTTAATAAATAAATAAATATAATAAACAATTAATATAATACATAGTTTAGGTATAAGTTTGTAATATATCTAGTGTACATGTGCATGACACAGTTTTTAAACTGCAGATAACTTCAAAATGTACATAAAACGTAAGTGCGTTATATATTAACATAGTTCATGACTTAGGGGGTTTCTCACCATCCTCCCAATAGCTTATCTACCTACACTAATAACGAATATTTTCGATTATTAAGTTGGAGTTTATAATTCGGTATTCGAACCTATGAATAGTGTCTATAAATTGGATAAATTGGTCGAGTTTTCTAACCACTGTGAGTATTTTATTTTTAATAATATTCGTTATTAGTGTAGATAAGCTATTGGGAGGATGGTGAGAAACCCCCTCAGTGTATGATACAGTGTTTGTGATACAAAGATACACGATACAAAGAAAGAAAAAATGAGAAGCAAGTTTTTAGAATGTATAGCATTAACCTCCATAACGTTGCATTTCCACTATTTCTTTTTTTCCAAAGACTAGAAAGAAGACCAAGGTGCACTCCTTCCTTCCTACATAAATTTCACAGCATACCCAAAGATGACATAGGCCCCGAGCGAAATTGTTTTCCTCCGGTCCTCATGTGTGGAGTTAATGTAAAAAATGTATAACAAAACTAACCACACTAACCATGTCCCCTTTTATTTATTGACATAAAATAATATTTCTGTTATCTTTCAATGCTCGCAGAGAATTGTCTTATTTTCTTACCAGTACCACTCAACTGCCTTGTTTACTGCGATATTTTTTTGTTAAATTATCTACGTTCCTTTCTTACGGTGAGCAACCGTTTTATTGCCAGATTTTAAAATAACTAAAAATACATTCCTCAATGATCAGCAAAATTCGTTCTCCTCAGGCAGGTTTCATTAGAAAACAAATAACAAGACTCTCTTGGTTCTCATCTCCCGATATCTAACTGCAAGTAAACAACATGAACATAATAAGGCATAATACCCAATAATACCAACACAATACATACTGCGAATGTAATATTGGCATAGCGCTGAATGCCGTTCCCACGATGCTGCGCCGAGATAAGTTCAGAGGAGAACAAGTGAGCAGAAGCTTGTGGTAGTAAGAGTAGAGTATAGCAAAGTGAGTTGCATTTGTATGGGTGCATAATGCCAGTACTTGAATAATAAATGCTAACCAGTTGAATTGAGCAATACAATCTGAACACAGAACGCGATGCACCGAGGCCCACTGTCTTCTTTTCAGGAATAATAATCTCCCGTAGTTAAGAGTTTAGGAGTATGCGAATCCATATTTTCCGTTTACATAATAATTTCGTACGGGAATGACTAACCACAGTCGAGGAGTGTTAAAACATTCACACGATTCCTAGAAATTAAACGGTTTCAGGAAAGAGCACTTGCCTATATTATTATTATTCGGATATTAAGAGCTCCGTAGGTACCAAGATTCTAAAAAAATTAATAAAAAAAAATTGTCACTCTAAAAATATACCAAGTTTCAATAAAAAAAACTGGCAATAAAAGTACAAATAATACTACGATAATAATAATAATAATATCCTGCGTGTATTTAAGTCATTTTAAATACATGTAGGATTACGAAAGATTTTTTAAATATTTATATTGAGGGATCAGTAGAATTTATCGGTCCAATTAGGAATTCTCTGATATGAAAATATCTGGAGTCGGTGAATTATTTTCCCATTTAATGGTCTGGTAGGTTAACATGTTGTTCTAATATTTTTTTGTATTAATTATACTTATATAATACACTTGCATAGCGTGGTGGATTTATTAGATGATCACTTTTATGGAAAAGTGTGTTTGTTATTCCTAAAAGTCTGGTGCTTAAAAAATAATAAAACAAATAATAATACGAAGCGATGCGATGCGCCTTTTCTAATGTTTTATTGTAAAACTTCAATAAATAGAAAAAGGAACAAAACAATTTTGAAAATAAAGGAAAAAAATTGTTGGTCTGATTATAACCGTAAAACTCTTTAAAACTTAGCAAAAGTTCTTATTTCAAGATCAAAGCAACTATTGTCAGACCCACATCTATAGCTTTGCAATATCCATTTAAAAATTTGTTATCAAATCTCGCAAAAGATTATTTTCTCTAGAAAAAATTAAAGTGGTAAAAATGCATTTCCCAGCTATGCGTTTTAAAACTAGCGAATTATGAAAACATCCCATCTTTGTTCATAGGAGAGTCCGACTGCTGTAATTCATATGTTAAACCTTTGACCGACAACACATGATGTAATTACGACCGCGAGTTACTTTTATGAAATAACGTTTTGTAAGCTGTTGTTTCTACTGCTGTTCTCCTGTTCTCAAACTTAAAAACAACGCATTTCCAAGCGAGGCCGTATTAAGTGCAATGGAGAGGATCATTAATATTAGTCAGAATTTCTTCCACGCTCGCATTTTATTATACTTATCTAAAGTTTGCAGTAATTTCACGATGAAATACCGACCTCATAGTTTAAAACAAGTTTTTTTGCACATCGATGAAAAAAGTAGTTCATAAAGAGCATGAAATAATTAATAAATTATTTTTTAAAAGCCACAAGCAAAAATTTCAAACTACATACTTACTGAAACTCTATTGGAGCTTTTATTAAAGATTTTTTTAGAATTTGGAAAAGCTTTTCATACAGGGTGTAAAAGAACGTAGGTACTTTACTTACTCAGTCGTCTTGACATTATTTAGAGTAAAAAATGTACATAAAATTTTGGTTTACATAACTTTTTCATGTTTTTTTTTCTTAAAAATAAAATAACAAAAAAAATTCCGTCTGTCATCACTGGTCACTCTGCTGACCCAACCCAACCCAACTCTTTCCAACTTTCCAAAACCTAATGTTTTTTTAATGTAAGTACAGTAAGTTGTAAAAAAAAACCCAAAAATTTCACCGGACACCAAAATTTCAAATATATTTTTTACTAAATATTTTGCAATTTATAAACGAGATTAATTCAGCGGCAATATATTATATTGACGTTTTTCTGATTTAATTTTCAATATTATGTAGTACATGTAGATATATTACGTAGTTATTATATTATGTAGTACGTGTGAGCCTAATGGCACTGTACATTTGTAAATAAATTAATAAAGTCTATTTATGGCAATTTATTTCTAGTCTTCAGATATTTTCTTGCTTTGTAAGCGCTCTTGACGTTACCAATATAACTCTTTAAATTAAAGCTGTAGAAAGAAGCCAAGTAAAATTAATAATATTATTACAAAAAGGAATAAGATCAAAAATAAGCCTGCGAATTGCTTAAATAGAAAATAAATTCTCTCATAGAATCGTCTGACAGTGGAGTGTAATCACTTGACAAAGAAAGATACTGTAACTAAAGATTTTCTTAGAAAAGCTCGTAGTTAGTTACTTCAATCCACTTACTGGCCCAACCAGGAATTGTCAACCACTATGTCTAAACTTAAGAGATTCCATTACAAAATTACAACGGTAAACCTTCAATTATAATGCATTTAATGTAGCTCCATTGCATGTAAATTTTATTAAGGAAATTGAAGCGTTGCGAATCACAGGTCAAAGTTACACTGAAAGACGACATATGAATAATTATATAATCCAATCATTAAAATACAAATTAATTGAAATGGTGTCTTTTGTTTTAAACCTTTTTTAGTTCAAGATGATATTGCTTTTGTCTTAACCTTTGGAGGTCCAGGTTTTTTTTCAAAAAAATTCAAACGTCAAAACGTAACTTCAGAATTTTTTTGTGTCGCATTTTATAAGTTTACAGTAACAATTCTTTCAGATTTTGGTAGTTTATACAACTGTTGTTACTAATAATATTATTTTGTAATAGAAACTCGTAAACAAATAATGCTAAAAATATATAATATAATTATTCATTACGACGTAAAAAATTTGTAATTTCTTACGAATTCAATTTTTATAACATTTTTTTGTGATATATTACAAAAACTACATCAAAATAATGTAGATAAAACGAACTTCCTAATAATCGCTCAAATCTATGCTTTCCACAATAGATTTATATAAAAAAAAAACAATGAAAAAATATAGACTTCGAATACGACCATATCAAGCGGCAGCCATTTTGTCTGCCATCTTTGATGCTCGGCGCGTCACTGGATATTAATTTGAATTATTCGGAGTGGCTAAACGCTATCCAGTATTTCGTTATGTAGAGAACGAGAATGGCCCAAGCGATTCTGACCTTGTTCTTCATACAATTTCTTTATACATAAGGGACAAAATGATTTAAAAAAAAAAAAAAAATTTTTCACCGGTGGCCACCTGAGTGTTTAATAGTCCATGTTTTGAGTTCGTAAAGAAAAATATAAAAACCAGGACGAAGATAAATTTTTCGATATTGGTCCCCATTATTCAATTTTTTAAGTACCTATTACTAAAATAGGATGTAGTGCTCTTTTCGACATCGCTTGGTATTGTTTTCCTTGTTCGCAGCAATCATTGACAATGATATTGGAATTTTACTATACCCGTAGGTACAGTTCAAAACCTTCATCACTTCTAGTTTTAATAATATCTCTGACCATAAGAGCAACGAACTAATGAATTTTCATTTATTTTAAGGAAATTAGTAACTTAATGATGTACATAAAGTTAGTATGTTTAATTTAATTTACGTTGAAATAGAAGTAGATATTTCCAAAAGCTTGTTAACCACTGGCCCCAAGCTTTCGGAGGAAGGATTTAATTTTATAATTTTGAAGGATGGCCTAGAAATGAAGATGGAGGAGATTATGTGCGGAGAAGGGGGATGTAACCGTATTATTAAATAAATCCCCATATGCTGCGACAATGGGATAGAGTCACAAAAGTTTCCTTGGTAATCTCTGATTAAAATGATTGAAAGCTATTGTGGACATAATTAACTGCAACATGAGGCGGGCTTTACGGGAACTCTACTCCACCAGACTCCATCTATTAGAGATACTTAAATTTTACACATTCGAGCAGTTCACTTACTGTATTGCTACAAAGAGTATTTTAATTTAAAATACCAAGTCTACAAAATCCTGTGCATTTCAATTCGCGTTAACATATTTTCAACTCGTTAACTGTGCGGTAATAATAATTTCAGTGTTTAAAATTAAAGAAATTCTCTTCAGAATATTTAGATAACTAAGCATAAAATACATACAATTTTAGATAAAATGAAGCTTGTTTACAAAGTGAACCTGTGAAGAGAAGATTTTTTTAAATATAGCTTATTGGTTTGGTTAAGGGTTTTCGTGAATTAATTGTATACACTAAATAATTTAATGAAACAATATTTAGACATTTGATTAAAAATTCAAATATGAAGAGCGATTGACTAGCGGCTGAGAATGAAAGTTTAAAAATGCTTACAACTGTACAGGGAGGTTCCAATGAGAAAGATCGATTATTCCCCGAATCAAATTTTTTAAATTAAATTTTTTATTTCGATTTATTTCATTCAATATATACCAAGTATACCATACATTCCTCATTCATATGTACCATATACATACATTCAAGTAAGATACAAAAATGCTCAAAAAGCACGACGATAAATTATTAAATATCGTGTACTTCTTGTAAGTATTTTTTTATCATAAGTATTTATGATTTTTCAATAATGTCTAAACAAAATAAGTATATAAAATTTTTTTTAAATATTTTAGTTTGTAAGACCTTAAATAATTGGAAAAACTGAAGTATTTTTGTCACCAACACGTTCTCGGATTTATTTTTTAATGATTTTAATTTAACTAAAATTAAACTGCGATTACTAGATTATGTATTAATTTATTTTGTTGTATGATTATATGGTTCAAAATTTACGACCAGCGGTATAACCTTAGTATATTAAAAATTAACTTGGTTTTTCAAAATTTTAAAACTGCGTGTACCAGATAAAATAACAATCTTTCAAAATCTTTTTATGTTTTTTTTTGTAAAAAAAAGAGTTAATATGTCTATAATTTGATTTAAAAAGGACAAATTTCCGGTATTCCCTGGTAATACCCTCTTAAGAAATTAATGGAAACAAGCAGTCCCTTTTAATCGGAAAATAATTTATTTTTATTAATTTTGAATATCTGATTGCCTTCAGAACATTCTTATCTTGTAATACTCCTTATACAAATATTTTTTATTGTGTAGTCTGTAGCCACCATGTAATAAATTCACGTGTCGTACAGAAACACAAAAAAATGAACATTTATAAGTACCACTGTGTAAAATCATTGCTTTATACAAAGTAAAAGTAAAGTTGCAAGAGTATTTGCGGCTTGTGCCTAGAGAGGAAGAGATTGTAGGGACAGGTAAGTAGTACTCGCTGTAGATCTCTGGGCGCACAAACAGGTAGAGGAAAGTTGAGCAGTTAGCAGAGAAGATAGCAGATGTGTCCTGGCTAAATGGTTTCCTATAATTAGCATCCTCTGTGGGATGTACGAGTGCGAGTAGACATAGGTAGTAGGAAGTGGAAGGACACGTTTGATACTCCGCAAGATGAGGGAATTAGAATGAGTCGGGGAGATTATTCCATATCGCAGCAGTTCTCCTCAGTTGCGCTCTCTCTCGACGCTTCGCTCTCGCTAACTCTTAAAAAAATATCGTTTACTTTCCAGAAGAACTCTGTAGACACCCTTTAAAAAATAATTATAAACGTGCAGAACTCGCAAATAAATTTAAAGAACTTCCAATTAAAGTAAAAATAATTTGAAATGTTCCAAATGGAACATTTCAAATTATTCTTTAAAATTTGCAGATCTTTAATCTTTGATCTGAGGCTTCGTATAGTTTTACACTTGGTGTGATTTTTTTATAAGTAGATATTGTCTGTCAAATAAGAGTAGAAAACATAGGAAAACACTGTTTTTCAAATGACAACTCTAAAATTATAACACGGTGGAAATATAAAGTTGTGTAACCTACAATTTTGTAAAAAACACAAAAAAGTGGGAAAAATATTTTTTCATTGCAATATAAATACTTACCTCAAAATTAGAATTGCATATGCTATGTTTATTATCCCTTTGCAACACAATGCAGAATAACGATATTGTAGTAAAATAAAAAGCAGTTTAGAATTTGCTCACATTTATTTAATACTAGCTAAAGTACCCAGGGTTGCTTGGGCTTTAGATCGTCCCCTTAAAAAAATGTACCTTATGACGAAGCACGTGCACTGATGTCAAAACTATCTATATAGGTTTCGGAGTGCAACCCTTTTTTATTTTGCCTGGAGTTTCGAATTTACCACCATTTGTTTCGCTCTCCTTGACAATTCGCCTGTGGTACTTTCTGAATTAACTGCGAAAAAAATATACAACTATGATAGCTAACAATATTGTATATCAACGAAAATAAAATCATGCTTAAAACATGTATCCGTGTTTTAAAATATTTATACAAAGCGCGTTACTTACAGTATTCTACATAAATAGTGTCATTGTCATTTTACTGTCATTGTGACAGTAAAATTGGTGTTGCCAGCCTACAATGTTTTTTTATTTTTCCGGTTTTTATATTTTCTCGATATTCATAATCTATAAATTCGATAAAGTTTATTATAATATAATAGTTAAAACAATATATTTAGATATATATTTGAAGGACTCTTTGTTTTGCTAGTGGCCATGTAAGTCGCTTTTAAAGCTTTTTACTTTTATCTACTTTCGTCAAGTTGCTAACAAGAAGTAATCCTGACAAAACAATCCAAATCATTGCATTCCTGAGTATACTTAAAAACCGGCCTTAAGTGTAGTCGTATCTGTTTTCATTATTCATTAATTTCATTCCATAGACACAGCAGAAAGAGTAAGTATAAGATAACCCAGAAAAACTAGCAATAGGTACTGGGTAATGGCCAGAAGGCTTGACTATCAGCAGGTTAAACTATCTGTAGGTTAGACTATCTGCAGGTAATGTATGCAGCCGGCCTATAAAAACAAAAGAAGCGTGGCGTGCCGCCATGTTCTCGCGGAGGTAATTGGCGGGAAATGGCCGATAGACTCGCTCACACATGAAATGTGCTGCTGAATTTTTAATATGAAGCCGCCGTGCGAGGGCGTTAGCGCTTTCTAAACTTTCCCGGCCTTTGACTTAGTGAAAAATCAACCAGTTTGCTTTTCAGAAAGAGTTCAACCCGCGGAGTTAGTTCTAATGGATTTGTTTGTGTCCTGCGTGGGAAATATAAATAATACCACGAAGATAAATTCATCGAAGTCCGTGATTAAAAGCTAACAAACATTTAACTTATGTCGATTGAGAATGCTAATTAAGATAGCAATATTGCTTGAAATCTGTGCCATAATTTTATATTTATCTGTTAATAGTAACAGATATATACAAAATTATAAAATAGGCCTCCGTATAAAATGTGGACAAAATAATTAAATTGTTTTAATAAAGCGTTATAATGGTCAGTATCAAAAATCGTACAATCGCAGAGATACTGAAAATACTTTTTCATTCTTAAAATCTTCTTTTTTTTAATGATCCGTTATAATTTTTAAAAATTAAAATTCTGAAAAGTGGCTTAACTAGATAATGTAATGATTTATTTTGTTGTTTTTTTTTAAAAATTTATTTAGCAGATAAAAAATATTGTACAAATTTAGGGAAGTCCTACAAAGCTGTCAAATGGCAGCTTGTCTGTAAGTTCTACCAATAGAACATTCTTAAGTAAATTTGTAAATACATACATGATTACATGATTTGAAATGTGTGTTGTATAATACAATATTTCATTTGAAAAGTTAAATAATCTCCCAACGACCCACGGCATAACCTTACTGTATTAAAAATAAACTCGTAAATTTAAAAAATGTCTTTACCAGATAAAATAACTATCTTTCGAAAAAAAATTACGTTTTATGGTAAAAAAATAGTCAATACCTCTAGAAAATTTCCGGTATTCTATGATTATTGCCCTCTTAACAATAGGAAATTGTTCTTAACCTTAAAATTAACGACTTTGTCGTTAACTTTGATTGCAGTTCTCTAGTCGTTAGATTTAAGGATAAGGACTTTTTTTCCTTAAGTAGAACCGGAATCGACTCACAGGATTCTCGACTCGCACGGTTCTGTGTTCAGTGGGCAGTTATGGTCACCGACAAGATCATTCCGGCATTTCGGTGACTATCCTCCGCAATTCAAATTGAGGGGTTAAGCTCGTAGTGGATCGTCTTTAGATAATACGTAGAATAGTAGATCTATTTTAATTTCATCGAATAATTAATTGCGAGCCGCACTTTGAGAAGGTGTTCTTTAGGGACACGTCCCACAACTGACCGGACGGAAAGGGCAATGAAGTGCGAGTACAGGAGTCAATTGCCCCGTACTTGCACACACTCATACACACACAAACACAAACACACACACCCGTCACCAACACAGAGTTACATATCACCTCGTAATAATTATACTGGGAAAATGTATATAGTAGGTAATGGTTTTATAAAATATTTTTTCAAACCATAGTACGAAGTTTTTTTAAACTAGTAGTATTGAAATAACCCATTGACTTCTACGCAAATTCCCAACCACAGAATATTTTTCTGCAGCTCTTTTCTATCGAAGATTAAGCTCTGCCACCGTCAGGCAAAAATTTTGTTCGCAGAATGCATTTTGGTAAAGTAATGTATTTACCCCAATATGCAAACAATTCCGGTTTAAAATCTACTACAAACTGATAGTTTTGTAAACGGTAGACCTCGCGTTTATTATAATTTTCTCGTATTTAATAAATTAAAACCAAAATTTTGTCCGAAATCTTAAAATTTGTAAGTAGGAACATATTATCTATTATATTTCGTTTCAGATTTAAAAAATTTAATTCAAGTAATAATATAATTGATAATTTATGCCGTGGTCCAGGTGCAAGGTTCTTGACCCGGAGATCCAGAGGTCGCGGGTTCAAATGCCAACGTGCTCAGATAAATTTTATTTGATTGATTTGTGTTTTCACAAATTAATATTTTAAAATAATATAAGGAATATTTGCGGCACGTTCTAGAGCACTCTCAGTATCGCCCTGATGTGAAAGACCATCATTCAGAATTTAAACGTTGTTTAATTATGGCTTTAGTCGTGTTTAGTCACTTGATCCAAAAAGCCAGGTACTTCCCCACCTCCCTCTACCAAATATCCGTTCCCTCCCCACTTACCTTCAGCCTTACAACATACCCCAATTGGTAATGCCATAGTCTCACTGGCTCTAGACGGGAGCAGTTGGGACTCTTGTAAGGTATTCATGTTTAAAAAAATCCAATCTTTCTTCAGGCAGGTAGGTACCATAATGTTGGAAAAATGCGAACAAGTGATTTCACATTTGAAAAAACGCTCTTTCATAAACCATAGTCAAAATTAGCAGCATATTCAAAGGATTTTTGAATAATAAAGTGGATGCAGCAGATTTTCGAAAACGAAAACGGAACCAGCAAACAAATTTACAGAAAGATAAAATGCCAAACAGTCGCGTTAAAACAGGAATTCGCTATTTTCAGTCAATAAAGGGCACTAACTGGGTACTTTAAATGGGGATATAATTCCCTTTTTAATGTACAATAATAATACTCAGGAAGGTAAGTAAAATGTACGTCTAAAATATACTAGATAGATAGAGAACATTGAGTCCTTACCGTGTAATTCCTTATTTTTCCTCAGAGAACGCAAACTGTTATATAACGAAAGGGCATCGTTTTATATTAAGCAGAACCGAGTGCAGCGGCGGGGAAATACTTAAAATAAAAATGACTGGCTGCAGGCTCTAGAGTTCTCAAAATCGAGATACTGGTAGGTATATAAGCCGGGCTTACCAGCAGTTCTGTAAGCGAACGATGTGAGACATTCAGAGACATTACATTTACAAGGCAAACATATAATAATCTTCTGCTAGTTTACCGTGACTCAAATGTACACATTATAAATAACCAGTAGTTAATGCCAAGCTTAACATTTCAAATATTTTTTTAACTGTATCTGATAAACGTGTAAAAATTCCATAGCTCGTTTAAAATCACGTTGCGAGATGAAAATGGTTGAGTTGGCCTAGAAATTCAAGGGAAAAAAAACAGTGCAAATAGCATGAAGCCAAATTTCACCGATAGAAAGTTTTGCCACTTCTGACAGAAGTTTTGCCCGCTTTACAATAAGACGATAAAATTCTCCATTGAAAACAGTGCTTGTTTTTATCAACGAATATTATAAACGGCTCTTGCCGTCCCTTAAATACAAAAGATGTATTTCATTTCTATTAGGTTGTGGTACTTCAATTAAACGAAATGAGTTTCTTTATAAACTTGCCGTTTTTCATTTTCAATTCCACACAGGAGGCTTTGAAGGAAATAACTTCCCTCAGGACCTCCGTCATCCTTATCGATGCTGTGTGGAGGGTCTTTCTGGGGAAAATAAAGGGTGAATGTGGGTCTTGACGAGAATCGTCTTGTAGGAGTGAGAAAAAACAGAAGTCTCCAGATAAGGTAACGTTAAGAGGGTATTACCAGAGAATACCGGAAATCAATCCTTTTTAAATCAAATTCTAGATGTATCGACTCTTTTTTACAAAAAAATATAAATTGATTTTGAAAGATTGTTATTTTATCTGGTACACGCAGTTTTAAAACTGTGAAAAACTAAGTGTATTTTTAATATACTAAGGTTATACCGTTGTACGTTGGCATATTTGTTCAATTTTCAATCGATAGATTCTATTAAACAACACAAATTTCAAGTCATATAATCATACAACAAAATAAATCAATACATAATCTAGTCAACACAGTTTTAAAAATTTTAATTCTAGTTAAATTAAAATCATTAAAAAATAAATCCGAGAACATGTTTTGTGACAAAAATACTGCGTTTTTCTATTTATTTAAGGTCTTACAAACTAAAATATTTCAAACTTTTTTTTACACACTTATTTTGTTTAGACATTATAGAAAAATCATAAATACTTATGATAAAAAAATACTTACAAGAAGTACACTATATTTAATAATTTATCATTGTGCGTTTTGAGCATTTTTATTGCTTACTTGAATGTAGGTATATATTCTAGCTTATAATGAAATAAATCAATATAATTTTTTTTTAAATATGGTACATGGAATAATCGATCTTTCTCATTGGAACCTTCCTTTACAGTTGCAACCTTTTTAAAACTTTTATTCTCAGCTGCTGGTCAATCGCTCTTAAGTTAAGCTAGATTATTAATTTCTGTAAATAGTACGTAAACAATAAAAAAAAAACTTTTTTGTGTGAATATTTAATGCAAAGAGGATTAAAATTATGTTGGAATAAAGGAAAACACAGAAGAATTATCTTCTCAGGTAAGACACTGTAAATTAGTTCCAATTAGTGGTTGGTCTTCGTGGAAGTTTTAATATTTATACCTCGTGTTGTGAACACGAAGGCAAACTGTTGAATATAAAGACCACGGAAAGTCAAGTAGCTCAACTACCAATTAGATACTCTTTTATTAGGCCATTCTTCACGTCATGCAATAACAAGTGGATATGCATCGCTGCTCCCCAGTTCAGTGGTATGCCAACTTTGGGGCGGTGTGCCATCTTTGCCACTACAGTATTGAATTATCACGTAAGAGGGTATTACCAGAGAATACCAGAAATTAGACCTTTTTAAATCAAATTCTAGACGTAATGATTCTTTTTTACAAAAAAAAAAAAAAAAATTGATTTTAAAAGATTGTTATTTTATCTGGTACACGCAGTTTTAAAATTTTGAAAAACTAAGTTTATTTTTAATACACTAAGGTTATACCGTTGGTCGTTGGCAGATTTTTTCAATTTTCAAACGATAGATTCTATTAAACAACACACATTTCAAATTATATACCTAATCATACAACAATAAAATCAACAACAAAAATAAATCAATACATAATCTAGTCAACACAGTTTTGAGACTTTTAATTTTTGTTAAATTAAAATCATTAAAACATAAATCCGAGAACGTGTTTTGTGACAAAAATACCTCAGTTTGTCTATTTATTTAAGGTATAACAAACTAAAATATTTCAAATTTTTTTACACACTTTGTTTGGACATTACTAAAAAATCATAAATACTTATGATCAAAAAATACTTACAAGAAGTACACGATATTTAATAATTTATCATCGTGCATTTTGAGCATTGTTATTGCTTACTTGAATGTAGATATATATTAAAGCATGTTTTGAATGAAATAAATCGATATTAAATTTTTAATTTAAAACATTTGATACGGGGAATAATCGATCTTTCTCATTGGAACCTCCCTGTACAGTTGCAAACATTTTTAAACTTTTATTCTCAGCCGCTGGTCAATCTCTCTTGACCTGGTCTTTTACGACAAGCATAGCGCTAAATTAGCGCAAAAACGTTTTATTGTTGCGTAATTCAGAAGTTTTGACGACGATCGTTGATTACGAAATTGACAATTATATAAACTTTCATAAAAATTAAATACAAAAATATATCGGATTGCATCACCATGGTTTATAATGAACAGAGAGAATTATGTAAAAAGTTTTTTTTCAGGATAAGGATAAGGTATGTAAAAAAATTAAAAGCGAAATGTAAAATATAAATATTTCAATCCACTCCCCACCAACATGTTTCTTGTAAACAATTAAATGATGAATAGTCGGTATGAGTAATATAAAATATAGGATGAAGATATAAATTTATAATAATGACTGAAAATGTGCAATATCTTTCAGAAAAAAAAACCGCAAACACAAAGTTTCCGTATAAGGCATAGACAAATATAATGCAACATGCCCATAACTTTGTTTATCAACTTTATTACGCGGGTAGGTAGATAAGCTTGGCTTACGTGCGATCATAGTCAAAGATAGTTAGGTGAAACTTTGAGAAGCCGGCAATAGAACCTTAGAGGTAGGTGCATAATCGAGCAAGTTACTCGTATTAGGGCGTTTTCCAAAAAAGATGTCGGTGACGTAATAGGAATTCCACTTAAGTGAGATGCTGCATTTCGGTTAAATATATACGTAAATTTATTAAAGAAAGAATGAACTTCATGACAAAAAGTATTTAAATAGAAAATGTCAATAAACTTCGAAAATAATTGCAATTTAAGTTTAATACTATTGGTAAGAAATTCTTTTACGTCACTTTTGTCATAAAGTTTATAAAGAAAATTAAAAGAAATTCATTATTTCAGATTTTTATTTACGAATTGAAAACACAATCAGTCTCCTAAAAAATATGAATAATCAAGCTTATTGAATTAAATATTAAGTTTTTCAATAAAAATATTCTTTTACGCTACTTTTGGATACTTTGTACTGTATATTTTGCGTTCTAGAAAGACGAATATAAGTTTTTGTTTTACGAATGTTTAATTATAACAAATTTAAAATTAATCATGAACTATATCAATAAAAAAAAGAACAAATTTCTTTGAGATATAATAATTGATCTTAGAAAATAAATCACAGCAATAACAGGACAGTGGCGTAAGAGGAAAAATTTGGTAACGTTTAGGAATTCTAAGGCCTCGGCTAGACTGAGAGGCTTGCCCGGTAGCGACAGCGGGCGCGAAATATCAGTCGTATGTGTACGCACGTTGTGGCTACACTGCTGAAAGCGCGACAAGCGACTGGTATGGGAAGAGTGGAAGATACTCTCAGTATCACCCTGGTTTAAGACCACCATTCAGAATTGAAACGTTGCTTAATAATGACTTTAACCTGTTTAGTGACTAGATCTGAATAGCCAGGTACTTCCCCACCTTCCTCTTCCCCACCTTCCTCTTCCCCAGCTCCTTCCTGTCCCCACTTACCTTCAGCCTCAAACGTACCCTAATTGGGGATGCCATAGTCTCACTGGCTCCAGATGGGAGCAGTTAAGACTCATGTGAGGTATTCTCTATAAAAAAGGACGATTTTACGTACTACCGCCACCGTGGAAGGCCCCCCGCGCAAGTACTTTTTCTTCCACTTGTTCTTTTTTCTTTTCTTTTTTTTTTCGTTTCTGTTCTCTCCAACGTCTTCTTTTTTCTATTCTTCTTTGGTTAGCTCTCTGATTATATTTTGATGTTATTTTTGTCTTTGTAACTCTTTTTTCATAAAGGCTTCATATTTTTCAGGGTCGTTTTTAATTTTGTCTCTGTACCTTTTTGATTTTTCTGCAGCTTTCAACGGCATATTTGAACATAAAATTAAAATAAATTATTTATAAAAATGCACAAATAATTAGATAGGTAATAATGGGCTACACGTGCATACCGTGAATAGCCTGAAATAGGTAACTAAGCTGAAAGGGTATTAAAGTACTTGTTAATGTACACAACTTTAATTAGGTACAGGATTAACTAAAACACACAGGAACATAAATCATGCTACATTTTATACTTACTTAATCAAAATTGTATGAACCAGCTGATTTTATACTGAATTTCAGAGTTGCCTCTACAGTAATAGTTGCTCATATTGCTGTCTATATTAGTACTTCGACACCATTTCGACTCTTTCAGAATTAATCTTTAATAATCTTAATTAATAAAAAAAAGAAAAAAAATTATACACATAAAAATCAAATAATTTTTTCTTTTTAGCTATGCTGTTCTTTTTTTTCAATGCTACATATATCACTCAACCCACATATCTACATGTAATAGTTACATTTTGAAGATACATGCAAAATATAAATTTAATTAGAAAATTGTAACACACCCAAATACCCTAAAAGACGGACAGAGTGAACCGACCTTTAGAATTCCATTACGTCACTTTTAAGTTCCATTCACGAGACCGTTGCGTAAGAGAAGTAGCGTAATCGCGTCAATATTTTTTCGAAATGTATTTATCAATAAATTATAAAACTTCTGTTTGTTCTAACTAAACATTGCATAAAACAATAAATGAATCAATTTAATACAAAGTAGAGTCTAATACATTCTGGTAAATTACCTGGAGAAATACGGAAGCGTTGGTGGAACACTTTTTTAGTACAGCCGAGAACGACCACTTTTGTTACGATTTCTTGGCAAACTGGCTGTAAAAAACCAAGCATGGCCGCCCTTCATAGACTAAATAGGGTTGCTATTTTCGAAAATATTCATCAATTTGGTAATATTTTTATTGGAAGACGTCAATAATGTGGTAGCGTAGGCGGAAATTCCACCATACGCTATTTCGTAGGACAACTCAATATCTGGTATTTAAATTATTTTGCACGATAATTAATCTATATTATGGTTGCAAATCGAAAATATTATCATATACTATTAGTAGAATTAGAAATAAATACTGGGATAACATTAAATAACATTAATTTTTGAACTCTTACTGGTAGTGGTAGGTGTAGGACATACCAGAAACAGTGACCTGTAGTCTTACTTATTTAAAAATAATATCGAAATTTAATAGATTTATTCATTATTTTTAGTCCATAAAGGTATTTATTTGTTATTATATTGGTAAAATATATGGTTGGTCATTAAAACCGACACAACAAAAGTTACTGATCCTGAAAGTGATGGGACACTGACTTTTATCTATGTACACTTTTTTTGAAAAACGCCCATTAACTATGTTACAAGAAATATGTGGTACAAAAAAGTGCATGAAGTGAGGTTTAGCATTATTGTTTATTAATGGATAGAAAGCCACTTATGTCGTTTCTGTAAATATAGAAAACCATGTTCTGAGAGGAATTGTGAAACTAGAAAAAGAAATAAGATGTTATTTGGGTTGTGTTTTTTCAGAATTCGTTAGGCTTTGCCTGATAACGTGGATGATGAGGTTACCAAAAATGGCGATTAAATATCTGATGGTCCGTTGACTTACGGTGAAAATCAATATTTATTTATGTGTATTAATATACAATTTTTGCATTTTGCACAGTTCTTTAAAGGAACATAAAAATAGCCTTTCCTCAACATGAAGAGACTAGGCTCTTGTGTTTGGTGAGGGAATTCTAGCTCAATTATATAAAATCATGAAAGTAAGTAAATAATAAAATCTTGTTGTAAGCTAATAATAAAATATTGCAATAACAGAGGATAAGTAAGAAAAAAGCAAGATTTATCAATAACAGATATCAAGATTAAAAAAAAATAATAATAATAAAAAACTACGCAATTTTTAAATTTTAGCTGAATTTGCCACAATATGATTGATTTTTACAACTTGATGGCTTCTGAAAAGGTATATTATCCATTCTAGAGCTGCACCATTTAATCCAATAATTCTTAATATACTCATAAGTTTGTCATGTGATATACTGTCAAACGCTTTTATGAGATTTATGAAAATTTCAATGCATTTTAGTGATTTATCTAATAAATTATGATCAAGGCTAGTTATTTTGCACTTACTTCCTGAGGGCTTCTACCTTCCATAAAACCAAACTGATTATTTATTGTTTTTGTGTTCAATTCGTAGAACTCCATTTAATTTTTTTTTTAATTAATTTAAATTAAATTTAATAACATTCTTATTATAAAACGGTGGCTGAAACAACGTTAAGACGACTCTAAAATCGTATATAAGTCGTCTAAACGCGGTTTGAGCCACAGTTTGAGAATGGCCTTGTAAGCCGAAACAGCTGTAACAAAAATAGAAATCTAAAATACTTAACAAACTGATATTTAACAATCTTTTCGAAAAGTTAAAAAGTTATTGGAGATTACTGATATGGGTCGGTAATTGCGTACTTTTTCAAAATTACCAGATTTGAATATAGGAGTAAATGTAATATTCTATAAAGTGTGTAAATAATTTTTTTAAATCTTTAAGATTGTCACACACGTTTGCCATACTGCCTTAAATTAAAGCTTCCAATCTGTAACATTATTGTTAAAAGGTCAAGAAATAATAGCGGGGGGTATAATAATTTCATGTAACAAAGATGAGCAAACTTTAATAACAATTTTTATTTAAATTCTTTGATTCAATCACAAGAAATTCGAAAATTTCTTGAGAAAACTTGGCCTTAAAATAAAAATTAATATATGCTTTGATGTGCCTTTCAAAAAGAATGAGAATTATCAACAAAGAATATTGTTTGAAAAAAAAATTTTTCAGCGACCTATAAATATAATATGATATAAACATTAATATTGTTTTCTATTTTAGATTGAAAATAAATAAATAGAAAACCTCGTTAGCTTTTTCTTGAGCATTATTAAACGATGAGATTTGTTGTTTAAAAGCAGTTGTCCAGATCCGACAGTTGTATGTTTTTTGTTTGTTTATTTATTTTGTTGTTTAAAAGCAGTTGTCCAGATCCGACAGTTGTATGTTTTTTGTTTGTTTATTTATTTATTATGTATTAGCGTTCTTTTTAGAGGCTTTTACATAAGAATAGTGAAAATTTTACGGTATATATTGTACATAACTAAACTACCTCAGTGTCAAAGTTTTGTATTGGTTTAGTGACAAAATTAAGATTTCTACTCACTCGGTATAATTATTTCCCTCCATTCTGGGTAAAGAGGAATACATATGGTAGTTAGTCTCTGTACAGAATTTCTGGACTAAAATAAATCCCGACTTTATTAGCGTATTGCATTACGCCACTTTTATTTGTTTTCTATACTATTTGTTCATTATCCGTTATCTTTGGATTCCACCTACCATGCATTTTCCATTTTACATTTTCCATTTCATCATGTGTTACATAATTTGCAGACTATCAACAAAATAAATATTTTCCGCGTTCGTTATAATATAAACATCAGCAAACAAAAACGTTAAAGGTCAACAAAAAATCTAGGATCTAGGGTTTTTGCTTTTAAACAAAATTAGTAAACATTATACATGGCTAAAAACACACATTTTAAAATTTTTCGTAAAAAATAAAGGAAAATCAACGCTTTTGAAAACAAAACAAAACTTTTGAAAACAAAAACAAAATCATTTACAGTCTAGGCAGCCTGTTCTAGATCCTAGATATAGGTCTACTAAGTTTTAGTGATATAAAGCCCTATGCTTCGATCAACGTCAGTGATTCGATTTAATGTATTTATTTAAACGAAAAACAATAATCAGTTGTATTTTTACTTTACCTTACATTGTCGTTAAATAAAAAAAAAATATTTTTAAAAGTTACTAAATTAAAAAATCACAGGAGGCTGCAAATGTTAAAATCCACATTCTTAGTCGAAATATCGCGCAGTTTACTGACATTTTAAAATGTTATAATATTTTATTATATGACATCTGCAATTTAAAAACTGGTTCCAGTTTAATTTATTTTTACTTTTTCTCTTTTATTATAATATAATATTTTTTACTTACTTTTATACCTACCATTTTTATAATGTTAATTGCTATAAGTTTATATTTCTTATTTAAACATTATTATCATTGTATTATATATATGTATTACATATATATCACTGTATTATATACTTACTATGTAAAAGCCCATCAGGGCGTTGAAAATTAATAATAAATAAATAAATAATTAAATATTACAATAATCAAATCGCTACGTGCATATTGATAAGTTAAGGTATTTGTTGAAAAAATATTATTTACGTCTATTACATTCAAACACAAATATCAAAACTAGCTATGTACATAATATTGGTATAAAGATTAGACATACATGCATTAAAAAGGGAAAACTTTCATTCCGTTTCAAACAAATTTTGTAAATACAGAAATGAGGACGAATGGTATCCTACAAAGGTACTTTTTCGGGATTATCGCTTGGTGAAAGTATTTTAACAACATTTTAAATAATTAATTATTTTGATTGAATCCACGTAAAACGAAACTTTGCCAAAACAAAAGATTTAGGTAGATAGATTTAGGTATTTGCCAAAACAGAAAGAGGGGGGGGGGAAGCATTGCTCGGTGTAAACAGAGGCCTTCCTTTTCATTTTTGTTTCTCTTGAATCGAAAACAAAGTTTTTGTAAATACGGAAGGCGTGCAAAGAACAGCTCCAACAGCATCTTTCTGATGTTATTTTATCCAGAAAACAGAATATACATTCTTATCTGACTTTCCTTTCCAATATCCTAGAAATAAGGCATTAAATAGATTGTTTCTAAATGAAGCCAATTTCGACATACTACCGCTATCAACATTTCAGTTCAAATTTGTTCCTTTTACATCTGGTTGCTGATGGATATTTTTGTGTCCTCTCAGATGATTGTCTCTATAGAGCAGAAAAATGCCCTTTAAAATGTATTGCCAAATGTTAATAAACGAAAGGAAATATAATATATATTACAACTTTTTTTCGAACATCACATGTTGGGATTTATTACTCGGCACTACAAGGCAGTCCTGTGGAACCACCATACATACCGAGTACTATTGAATTTAAAAAAATAATATTGAAAATGTTTGATGCAATACAATAAAAATAAATACATAAATATAAAAAAAATTATAAAAAACTTAATATAACAATGTATGAACAAAAAAAAATCCCAGAAGCCTGAACATGGGTATAATATTGATTTTATATAATGGGTATAATATTAATTTTCAATAGAATTACGTAAGACTTTAAAACAAAATCGTGAGAGCCATTATTTCGGTTACCGAGGTCTTGCAGTGCCAGCGAAATGTTTGTATTCATCAGATAGAGTAATTTGTTTTTTTTTTGCTATAATAAGACACAGGGCGGCCAAATCACGAGGCTATTGAGTTGCCCAAATGTTATTGTTGGTAGTAATCGGTTGTTTAAAAGCCCCAACATAAAAAAAAAATTTATGCAAAAATTTCCATAAGAGGAACTCACGACTAAATATAATAGTTCAATTCCAATAATGTTATCTTCTTTTTATGTAATTCCTCTCGTAATTTTTTTGCCCATTTCATAAAAACTGTTTTCTACTGTTCCATCCTCTTCTATTTTTGATAATATACTGTATGCTACGCCAATGAATATTACATTGCTAAGCACAACCTAAGTAAATCATGTACCTTATATTAGTATGAATATTTTCCCTCATATGTATGCTATATGTTTTTACTTTCATCTATATATATGGATGATTATACCTAATATTTTATACTTAATATAACATCTTATGAATCTCGACTACCATAATACGGACATTTGCCTAGCTTGGTAGTCAGAAAGCCATGTAAAATAAACCTGTAACATAGATAATGAATAAAGAAAATAAAAAAATAATAAACCCTTGCGCCCTACATGCAGTCCGGAATAAAATAATATCTTTACATTCCCGGTGAAAAAGTCCTGGCAAAAAAAAAATGCAAGGGTTAAGGAATGATTTTACCAATAAATGCTCAAATTCACGAAAGTCCTGATGGTTTAAAAATGCTTTATAGAGGTCAATTCTTAATAACCTAACAAATTTACAAATGGTGAACTTACTGAAATGGACGTAAATTTTTCTTTTTTTTTATAAGTATCTAGTGATCTAGTGATGCAATTTATAAACAACAATAAGAGAACACACTAGTAACACTGTAGATAATACAATAAAATATTATCTTGGTAATATAAACATTATAATTCTTGCCTAAACTATTTATACCTTACATATTTAGGAATAAAATAAAAATAACGCCCACGATGATTCAATCTTCAATGTAACTTCTTCAATCTTCGCAATATCGCTTTGTGTCGTCATTTTGAATTAAATGAAACAAATAACTTTGTGTACACCACTATATAATCACAATTATCGACATGTTTCCAATCCATGAAACCGATGATTAAAATAATAGTTATATTAATTAGGTATATTTAATATAACGTTTACAACACCAAATGCTAAGAAAAGATTTTAGGAGACGAAGCGATTTTAATATTATGTAAGTTGTTAAAAAACATTGTTACATCTATTTTACGCTCGACAGTACGGAAAAAGGAAACCATTCATATTTTCAATAGACATTTTTTTGAAACGGACACAATGCGCGCAATATTTATAAAGAAAAAAATGTGAAAAAGAACAACACTTTTCCAAAGAGACGAAATTGTATCGGAGCAGATACTCGAATAAGCGAATTTTCGTCGTTATACAGACGAGTAGTAAATTAAGCCTTCAATTTAGCCCCATAACGACATCTCAATAATGGGGAATGGTTACAATCTCGACTCCTTCCCCGTCCCACTCCCTTTCAGCCGATTGAATGCTGGAAAAAGAGAATTGCCTATTCAAATTCAAATAATTGAATATCGAATCGGACATTTCCGGGAGAGACTCGCACAGGTGTCAGGGAGGACAGGGGTAATCAAGCTATGGAACGCGAAAAGACAATTCAATGAAAAATATTTAAAAAGAGTTCAATTTTTACCAAATTGATGTTCTTTGAGGCATTTAACGAATATGAATTAGAACACAAAAAACAATAGAAAATGTCAAACTTATATTTTTATTCCGAATATGATGTCGGTACGACTGACCGATTGATCGATTATCAATCACTTCCAGAATAACACAGTGATGTAATATGTAATTAGCGACATATGTAAAAAAACTTATTAATTTCCGAAATATATATATATATATATATATATTTTATTTTATAATTATTTTTTATTCGTTGAATTACTATTAACACGATTTAAGGATTTTTCGACCACCGTGCTGCACATGTCCCTGTTATGGTGGTCGAAATTTATTTAGCACACATTTTGCTCACACTCGTTGTTTGTTGCGTGTTTGGAGACCAGATCTGAATAGCCAGGTACTTTCCCTATCTCCTTTCCTTCCGTCTACCTTTAGCCTCACAACATACCCCAATTGGGGATGCCAAAATCATATTGGCTCCAGGCAGTCGGGACTCCTGTGATAATCACATAAATCTTTTTTTTTCCAACTTCTAAAATTTAAAATACCATATAATAGCATCTAGCTTTGCCTAGGTTTCAACAATTGTATTTTGGTCTTTCCTATTATTTAGTTCCGGCATATGACGGAAGCCTATTCGAGAAAAAAATATTGCGGACACAACAATCAGATTTTCTTCTAAAACGTCCAACATCTCTAAGCTTATTACGCAAAATTCAGTACCTTCCCTGTCGCGAGTTACACAATTTGTTGCAGAATCAAAAAAAAAGTCATAAAAGTTTGATCACCGCTTATGGAGCTTATGGCAGGCATTGTGCGTCGGGCACTGTGAACCAGCAGAACGGTGGATTGTGGAACGGTGGAATATGGGCGACGGCCAACTAACAGAGGACAGGAACAGTTGGCGGAGGGCGCGGCGGACGTATGGAGGAAATAGCCCTCAAATCACGGGGTGGCTAGGAGGAAAATCACCCCAAATTATAGGCCAGTGGGAGGCCGTAGAATAGGCACAGTGTGTGGCGAGTAGGCTGTACAGAGGTTACGTATTTATTATTATATCTAATATAGTTCATTCTCAAATGTATTAAAATAGAACTCTTACGACCCCATTTATCAGGAACGTAAAATATCCTTCACGCAATTCCAACAGTACTAATTCCAACAATATATTTTTTGTCATGATAAATTTCCTTTTTTGTTTGGAAATTCAATGCTTATAAGAACTAAGCATTATGAAAACAATATTAAAATTAAAATTATAAGTACGTGCGAATAAAATTAAACCAGCCGGGTTAGTGACTTAGTGTAATTTGTTGAAACTTTTGTTAAAGTAGGCGAAGAAACAGTGATTAGGTGGACGATACAAAGTCATTGTATTAAATAATATTAAAAATATTTTAAAGCAAGTGATTGGGACATGAAAGTGTTAACTAATCCACGTTCAGCGAAAAGCTTTTGTCATGTTTTTTTTTTTCTTTTGACAATAATTTGATTGAACAAATCCTACCATGGTGCTTTTCAGATTAATAATCATTTACTTTTACCATTAAAGAAGTTTATATATCACTAAATGATAATAAAAAAATGAAAAAACTGTGCCTTTATCTCATTGATATGTTCATTGATATTTAATGAGTTTCTTCAATGATTAAAAATTACAACTAGATTTATAAGCGTAATAAGTTAATCTTAATAAAATGAACTATCATTAAATTAAATACAGGTAATATTATTCATATATTCCAGTTGCGGTTGCGGGGATGCGCCGCATCCATAAATTAAAAAATCTTCATACAAAAAGTTGAAATTTGAAAAAAAAAATCAATTTCAGCTACAATAACATCTGTAACGACGTTTATTTCAATATTGGCACTCTAGCTCACTAAAAACTCACAGACCGCCCCTGATGTATTCCAGGTTCACAGAATTAGTTACGGTTACCTAGTAGATTTAGGTTATTCGGTAAGTGTACAAAAATTTGGCCGTCTTTAAATCTTTATAAGAGCCTTTTCTATTCCAGTCTCTGTCCTGAAATATAAATATACTGCTGAATTATTCATGTTTTCACCGCAGGGTCATAAGTGTTGACATGTTGGTTGTTTTTGTTTTATTTTTATTTTTATATTAAGACGTGTTGCGATTCTTAAGAAAAACCTTTAAATATTTATATAATTTATTGAAATTGAAGAACACTGAAACACTTTTCCTCGAAATTGGAGGTAGATAACTTTACACTTTGGAGAATCTGATATCCAGCCTTTTCCGTTCTCGGCAAAGAGCAAAAGCCTGATACGAAAGCATCCTGTCTAATCTTTGGTTATGGTATTCTTCTATCTCGATCAGTACATATACCTACAACGATGATTTTTTTAGACACCCTTCTAGAAGCTCGCCTTACCATTGCACAAAATAGCTGAAAGTACGTTTGGAGACTTTTTATGATCACTTTCAGCCGGTTTTACGAAAACTCAACAGATCAACAGAGTGGCATTTCAACACGCCTTTGAAAATTCAATAAAAGTTATGGAAAAAAAAAGAAAAATAGACCTAACCTAACGTACCCTATTTTACCAATTAAAAAAATCATCACCTTTAATGACTTTTCAAATGAGGTGTTGTATATACGAGCTGTTTTTTTTTTCATTAAGACCCATTAACCAGCGACCAAGAATCGAAATTTTAACTTGCTATCGTCCCCCAGGGCGGTTCCGACGAGAAAGATTGATTATTCTCCGTACCCAAAAGTTTAACTAATAACTCAATATCGACTTTATTTCATTCAAAATTTTGCTTAAATATATACCAACATTCAAGTAAGCAATAAAAATGCTCAAACGCGTGATGATACATTTTTAATACCGTGTACTTCTTGTAAGTATTTCTTGATCATAAGTATTTATGATTTTTCAATAATGTCTAAACAAAATAAGTGTGTAAAAAAATCTGAAATATTTTAGTTTGTAAGACTCTAAATAAATAGAAAAACTGAGGTATTATTCGTCACAAAACACGTTCTCGGATTTATTTTTTAATGATTTTAATTTAACTAAAATTAAAAATCTAAAAAATGCATTTACTAGATTATTTATTGATTTATTTTGTTACCTACATGATTTGAAATTTGTGTTGTATAATTCAATATGTCGTTTGAAAATTGAACTAATCTGCCAACGACCAACGGTATTATAACCTTAGTATATTCAAAATGCGTTTACCAGATAACATAACAATCTTTCGAAATCAATTTATGTTTTTTTTGTAAAAAAGAGTCAATACGTCAAGAATTTGATTTAAACGGGACAAATTTCCGGTATTCTCTAATTATATCATCTTTAAATATAAAAAATAAAATGCATATTAAAAATAAACAAAGATTTTTTGTATTTCTTCAATACGGAGGGATTTAATTCACACGTGCATCACATGACCCTACCGAAATAAATATTTTTACTTTTTTTTATAGAGAATACCTCACAAGAGTCCCAACTCCCCTTGTGAGGCTGAAGGTAAGTGGAGAATGGAAGGAGATGGGGAAGAGGAAGGTGGGGAAGTACCTGGCTATTCAGACCTAGTCACTAAACACGGCTAAAGCCATTATTAAGCAACGTTTCAATTAGAGAGTATCTTCCACCCTGGAACGTGCCGCAAATATAGTATATATTATTGTGAAATAACACAGATGAATCAAATAAAATTTATTTGCGCACGCCGGGTTCGAACCCGCGACCTTCCGATTGGGAGTCAAGAGTCTTTTCACTCGACCACGGACGGCCGTCAAAACAACTTAATAACTATTTAAAAAAAGAACACTAATAAGTTATGAAAGGGTAAAAACAAAGTTATAGTAGATAGGCAAGTAGTGCTAAAGTCTTCGTTGCACCACTTTCATAGATATTGCATGAATGTATTTATACCCGTAGTCGTATTCCACAGAATTTTAAAAAGTAGGCTTTTGAGTGGAACGGTAGGACAGATATTTGACACGTTTCAGAACGAGTGCCCGCTGAACGGAAGTGGACGAAACGGATGTCAGGTACTCTGCCATAGGCGGCAGGGCTCTAGTTCCGGTCACCGTGTAACACCGGAAGTGACGAGCCGGCGAGAGGAGTAGCGACCTGCTAAAGTGGGGAAACTGGAGATACGAAAAATCTATAATCACCTTCCCTGATTATTTCGCAGAAATAAACAAGTTTCAAAATTGACGTAGGCACGTGTTTTTTCTCTATCTACGATAATATCTTTTTGCTGTTAATACTCAAATACTTATTTATATTATTATACGCCTATATGATATTTTACAAGCATGTCACACGGAGAAAAGTGTTATTCTAAAATACGATCATTTTATTGGTAAAGACGGTTAAAAACGGGACTGAAGTTCTTACGAACAAATTAACAGGGTTTTAATGTTTATTTGCGGGAACATGTGAGAATAATTTGTTGGTATACGTAATTTCAATTCCAATGTTTATTGGCGGGAACATGTGAGAATAATTTGTTGGTATACATAATTTCGTACGTATACCGACAAATTATTCTTACATTTTCCCGCCAATAAACATTGAAACACTGTTAGTTTGTTCGTAACAACATCATTCCCGTTTTTAACCGTTTTAACGAATAAAATGATGATAATTTTGTGGAACAGTAATCATGAAGTAAAATATGTTATTTAAATTATTAGAACCCATTCAATAGAATTATGTTAACATTATTATTTTTGAGGTATGTTATTATAGCCTTCTTATAACTGTATTGCAGTTGAACACATCTATTACTTCTGAAAAAGTATTGCCAACTGCATGCAATCTAGGTACAATATATGTACGTTTTTCGAAAAAAATTATTATATTTTAGACTAATACATTAAGCCAACTTATATATAGATTCATATAATTTTGGTCCACCTTATAAATATCATACTATATTATTGACCTACGCGCTAGGAGTTCACATATTTTGTGGAGGACACATTTAAAGTGTAATTAAATAATTACATTCAAAATAATCAGTAAGGAGTCATAAAACCACATCTCACACCTATAAACACACCCACATATGAAAACACACCTATAAATTACGCACGTCACCTGGTTATTAATTAATATACATTGGACTACAAATAAGACATTAGGTACGAAGAAATATATCATAAACACACATTATGAAATATTTAATTTGTTGTGTTCATTATTGTCTAATAAAGCAGCATAATTTCAACACAATGAAATTTCCAGATTTGATCAAGGGTAAATTGGATAGGTATCCATAGTGGAAGAATTAAAAATAATAATTCAAAAACAAATTGACAATAAAAATACTGAAGCCGTTAAACAACTTAACCACCGTAAAAGATCAACATATTTCAACGGGTAAATAGATCATAGTGAACGACTTATAACTATAACAATTTAAACTTATAAATATAAAAACGATTTAAACAATATGAACAAAAGAAATTTGTGTTATTACTTCTAAGTAAGAAAGCAAAAATTATAACTTTGGAAGATTGCAGCCAGTTTCAAATATTTAATGTTTTTGTATTGTGTAAGTTTAGATGTTTTGATTTGTAAATATAATATACCTAATAATAATAACCATATGTCGCTACTTTCATGCTCGATTCATATTTTTATAAGAACTTTTGCTGCACTAAGATATTTAAAATCACAATCAAAACTGAATTGGATTTGGAGATGACTTAAGATACCGACTGTCAAAAGTCTTATCGTGAATATGTTGGGGTATTACGTCTTGTTGCGCTTTCTCCTCCTTTAGGTTATGTTTCAAACAGCCTATCTGCGTCCATAATCGGGTAAGATGGCAAAATTAAGGACGGGTTGCATCATAGAATTTCAAAATTTCATCGAATTTCAAAATTAAAATTTAATTTATCTGAAAGTTCCATTCAAGTTTTGTTATTATTTCATCATCGACTAGTTGCTTCACAGAAGTAAAAAACAGAATTTGAATATTAATTTTGAATTATGGTGAATCATTCAAATTCTGGGATAAAACTGATCCAAACCTAGCTGCAAAGATTATAGTTGAAGTATGGTTATATTGGCGAGGTTTTCATTCAGAAAGTCGATTGAAAATGGCAAATAAATATTTCATAGTTACATCTATTTCAATACATCCTGAATTACCTACCCTAACTAGTAAATCGTCATTGCATATTTAATATGAACAATGTGACAATTTTGGCGAAAATGAGTTAAACATACAGTTATTCTTCTTCTTTTTTTTCCATCTTCTACGAATTGAGCCCTGTAAAATTATCTGATATTTAAGGCGATAGAAAATAAACCATGCGAGGACAATCAAAATCAGTGGCGGTTCGTGACTTTTGGTGAGCCAGAGTGCTAATATTAACAAAAATGGCATTATTGATGTCGTTGTAGCCGAAAAACATTTTTTTTTTTTTTCGAAAATTTATTTTTTGTATGAAGATTTTCAGGAAATTTCGGTTTTGCCGTGCGCCGCACAGATTTTCTGAAAATCTTCATACAAAAAATAAATTTTCTAAAAAAATTCAAACATTTTTTTCGGCTACAACGACATTAATAATGCCATTTTTGTCAATATGCACTCTAGCTCACCAAAAGTCACATACCATTAAACAATTCGATTATTTAACATTATTTTTTGATAGCCTAGAGCCTAGCTGTCAAATTTGAAAAAATTTCAATTAATATTTTGACATTATTATGGTATTTAAAATTATGACGTACAAACTGTACATAGAATATTAAAAAATAATGTATGTGAGAAAAACGCGTTAAAATTCAATTTTCTGGCATAAAATAATTAATGTATACCATAAATATAGTCTTATAATGAACGAAATATATTTGTCCTACTTTGTTCATAAATAGAATTGTAATATTCCGTTTCGTTATTTTTTTTAAACAGTTTTTATAGATTTTCTCAGAATGTATTCAGTGTCACATGGTTCGTATTCTAAATGCAACGACGAAATATTAACCTACGTCCCCGTCAAACGCTTACATCTATTTTCGAACCAAGATATAAAATTCATTGCACTCCACCACCGAGCGAATGCATCGACCGGGGAACAGTTATTTATCGGAGGAGTTTCACACATAATATACTCATCGAATTGCACACAGAGTACCAGTTGCTCGTTATTGAAAGCATCTATTGGAATAATTGTCATCTTTGTCCCATTAACTGCTAACTGATGTACGTGACTTCAGAAATTTAAAGATAAGATACTTTCGCAGCGAATATAACCTATTTTAACATGGATACATCTTTAATAAGTATTCGGATGTAAATTATACGGTACGGAGAACATATGAAGCATTTGCTCGCAGCATCCTGGAATAAATCTCCATTATTAAGTGGTTTATGCGTACCTGATATATGAGAGAATATACAAATTATCCATTCCTGTTTCCATAATTTTTTTCAACTTTTCGATTTCAACACCTTAGAAGCCCGTTGAAAAATAATTTTACAGGTAAATATTATTTTAAGTTAATCTCTGGAACTACACTCAGACCACCTAAGTTGAAAGATGGTAACTTATATGTCTTTAACAAGTAAGTGTACTCGTGGGAGATCCCGTGCACTTTTTATGCTCCGAAAGCGACGACATCTGCCATCAGAAAGAGCCAATAAACATAGCGACTCACGATTCTGCATTTACCATCGACATGTTCAACGTCACTTACAGACAGTTGAACAACTAACTTTTAAATCTAAAATTAAATCCCTAACCGAAAAAAAAACACAATCTACAAACATTCTGTTTTTTTAAACAGATGCAATGTTTTTTTAAAAATGAATACACATGAAAATAAAGCTAAATGAATTCATGGGTCCCCTTCACCTCAAGTGTGAGGTGAAGAGAAGCACTTTTAAATAAAAAAAATTAACTATTGATAAAAAAAGGTTTTCTAAAAATCTTTTTAAAAAATCGGATGAATGAAGGGTCAAAGCATCTACAATTTTTTTTTAAATGAGCTTGCGGCATTAAAAAAAATCTCGAAAAGTGGTACCGCTTCACCTCCGCTGACGGTAAATGTTGTCGATAGATTTTGAATGCCTACTCTTATATTAGAGTAAGAATGATATGTGGTGTAAATGATTTAAATATTAAAGTGTTTCGTGAACACTTCATAAGGGAAACCTGTGCGGTGTTCACTTGTTTTTGTAGTATTGTTGTGGATTGATTTTATTATTATACAGATTGATGATGTAAAAATACTGTAAATTTAAAACAAATATTACAGTTTTTCGTGAATACGTCACCAGGAGAACCTGAGCTGAGGTGTTCACGAATTTTTTTAGACAAAGGTTACAAAGTAATTATCAAATGATAATGT
Source organism: Limnephilus auricula (assembly GCA_951813805.1). Lineage (NCBI taxonomy): Eukaryota > Metazoa > Arthropoda > Insecta > Trichoptera > Limnephilidae > Limnephilus > Limnephilus auricula. The sequence goes on along the minus strand of OX638388.1, from coordinate 15,633,527 downwards.
TTTAGGAAAACCTTGAAAAAATAATTACACGTTTATTAGATCATGTAATATTTACTTATAAAGCAATAATATTTTTAAAAATATATATAATTTTAAACTTGAGTGGAACTCATCAGATATAAAACAATTTATAAAAACATATTAAAAATCTAAAATATACTATAGCTAATTTGATCGAAGATTTTTAGACTTATTAGATTTTCCCAAGCGTTTCCATAACGACTATATCTCCCGACAAGTAATCTTCATTTTTCACCGTGGCAATATAACCTTTCCCGATTACCTCCTCTCAGGGAAATATAAGAAAAGGTTTGTTGTTATTAAAGAGAAGAACCGTGGCTTAATGATTGCGGCATGGGCAGGACAAGTAAGAACGGCCTGGCAACATTATTTATCGGGGACCATAAGACAAAACACTGTACAGGTAACAGGCTAACAGGTAGGCTCAGTACACCTGTGTAGCCCGCGGGCTAGCACGGGAGCCATTTTACAACGGCTTTATCTAACAAGCAAGCTTATTTCTTGTTAATTTTAATACCTAATTAAAAATATAATATAAGTTTCAGGAAAACAAAGAAATCTATTCTACAAAAAGAATTTCATTACACAGAAATAAATATTATAACCCACGCCAAAATATCAAACAATACGGATAGAATTACCCTTAGAATTTAAAACAATCTTACAAGCTCTTTGCCAATCACGCAAAGAATATGAGATTATTGAATGGAGATTTGCCTTAAATACTCACATAATCAGCTCGTTAAAAAACAAAAAGGAGTAAAAAAAAAATCCTGAAAGTACCTATAAGAACTCCATCGAAATAAAAATTTTAAACTTTATTTTCAGTATAACAAAACTCTAGATACTAATTAAAAGGAAAAGTGAGTACCTTACTGACAAACATACCTATAAGGATAAAACCTCAAATCTAATGAACATTAACAAATTAAATACATCTTTTGGCTACAAAATTATATATTGCCTTTCCAAATGACATTAAAAACACTATGGAGATAAAAAAGTTTAAAAACGAAATAAAAATATGGCTAACTAATTATGATGACAAAATCATTTAAATTGTGAAGTGACATCAACACTACCTACAGTCAATATAAATATTTTTAAATTTATTTTTTATTTATTTTGTGCATGAAGAAAGGGTAATCGTGAAACAATAACCTACAGTCCGCTTCGGAACAGGAATCCTTGGTGAGGGTGAGGAGGACTGTGAATTAACCACATTACTTTGAATTTTTTACATAGTCGTTAATAAAAAAAAATAAAACGTAATAAACGTTTATAGGTGTAGTTAGCAGGGGCGGTCCGTGAGTTTTCAGTGAGCTAGAGTGCTCAGATTGAAAAAACGACGTTATTGATGTTGTTGTAGCTGAAAATGAATTTTTTTTTTTTCAAAATTTCAACTTTTTGTATGAAGATCTTTCAGCTTATGGATGCGGCGCATCCTCAAACTGAAAGAATCCCGAAGATCACGGACCGACATTAATAGGTACCGGACAACTCAACAATGTCCAACTTTATCACTCCTTTGAAAAAATATATTTAAGTCACAAACCAGGGGCGTGCCGTGATATTTTATTTGTTACTTATCTGAATATTTAACACTTTTCCAAAAATTACAACAGGAAATTCCACTCAACTATAATAGTTGATTGAAAAAAAATGCTGGTCACCCCAATTGTTTAAATTGAAACATTAGTGGGTAAGAAATACTAATGAAATTACCCACCAACCACCATAAGAAATGTTAATTTAACAATATTGTTTTTTCAAGTTATTATTGCACATGCATTATTTACCTATATTATTTTGTGTTATTTTTGTTACTTTGAATAATTGTTAACCCCAACACAGTCTTGTCCTAGTATTGGCAATTAAAACTAAATCTTCTTTTGGTCAAAAAAATTATTTTTATCAGTCTCCACTCTTATTTAATAGCCTTCCAGAATATGTAAAGTCATCTAATTCCTTGTAACTTTAAAAAAAAACTTAAATTAATAAAATTAATTAAATAAATTAAAAACATTGCCAATAAATGTGTTTATCTTTGTCCTTCATAAATGAAAAGTATATTCTATTTTCTAAATCATTTTTTCATCTTTGTCCGGCTAAATTAATAGCATAATATATTATATACATATATTTATTATTTTATCTTAGTCCTTCAAAATTCAAATCAACTATGGTCACCCTACTTTGTTTACATTGTAATGTACCAAGCGCCTTTAGCTTACCCATTATCTGTGTAACAATATTGTTCTTTGTAGTATCATTTTTATTTTATCTATATTATTTTGTGTTTTTTTGCTTTGATATAATCAAAGGTTTTTTGAAGTATTATTTTTGATTTTCCTTTTGTGTTATTGTGTTATTTTTGTTACTTTAAGTAAATAATTGTTAACCTCAACACCAGGCTTATGTGAGGTTAAAAATTGTATTGTAAACTGTTTTACCTAAAATGTGAAGAAACAATAAATAAATAAATAAATTGTTTACTGTAATACCTAACACGTGAAACAACAATAAATAAATAAAATAAAATATAACTTCTCTAAAAATAATATAAATTGAATAAAAAGCTATTACGCATTAATCACCGTAGTGCAAGTATATTCAAAGTTCAATTACTTCAAATTCAATATGTATACGGAGTGTTAAGATACAAGTGGTTCCTGAATTATTTGGAGTAAAAAATTGTAAATGAAATTTTGGTCTCCGGTGACATTTTTTTTTGTTGTTGTTTGATTTTGAAGAAAAAACATTCCAAAAAAAGACTTCATTTCATTAACATTACTCCTAGTAATTAAGGAATCACTGGCTGTAAATCAATTACGTTCCTTAACACCCTACAAATTTAATTTAACACATTTCCATAAATTCATTGTCATATTATCCGTAAACTACACTATCATCAATTATTATATTATCTGTAAACTTCGTTAACATAAATTCAATGTTATATTATCTGTAAACTTCATCTATCAATTATTATTTTATCTGTAAATTTCATTGTCATAAATTCCTTGTTATATTTATTATCTGTACACATCATTATCATCAATTACTATATTATATGTAAATTTCATTATCATAAATTCATTGCTGCATTAACTGTAAACCTCATTATCATTAATTATTATATTATCACTAAACGTACTTCATTACCTTAAATTATATAATCTGCATACTTCACCCGCCATAACACAGGGACATCCCTAGCATAGCGGGCGAAATAACACAATATCTACAGTATGTATAAAATTCTTTTAATAAATAAATAAATAATTATAAATACCTTTTAGGAATTGGTATGTACCCTATCTCTAAAATAATAATCGCTTATTATGAACGGCACGTTCGCGAAATCGCAATTTATTTTCGATATTGATAGATTTAAACCGCAATGCAATAAAAAACCATTCCAAAGAAAACTTGAGTGGTTTATTGCTCTCGAACGACTTGTTTAATCTATATTATATCGGAAAAGTTTTTCATGTGAGACGAAAAAAAACGTTTCAAAAATAAATTTTTCACGCATTCATTTTGCATTCACGCGAATGCAAAAGCAGCAAATTTATCGAGCTTAAAATGTATTAATTTATGTCGGGAAATATTATCTCTCACAACAAAGTGGCGGAGGTGTCCGCGTGAATATAATGTATAATGGCGAGGAAACTTTTATGACGTATGGCGACAGGAACTTTTAATAATAGCGCCACCCACCCCTCCCCCCCGCTGCGGCCGCGATACGTCAGCTGTGGTGGGGGGAGGGAGCACCTGCTTTCCTGTACAGGCAACACTTGCTCGGCGATAGCTCTTCTAGTCATTGTTATTGCTATTGCTACTTGCCACTAGTTAGGTACTTGATACTGGGCCGTGGTAAATGCTGATGTTAAGTTACCTGGGATCCGTTACTACCTGTATAAAGCTTTAATCGTTATTATAATAACACTTAAATATCTAATCAAAGGCGCTTTATTAACAACATATTCAATATATTAAAATTACCTAACTAGCAAAATATTTTTAAAAAAACTTTGAATATAATTAAATTTTGTTCAATATACGGGAATCTGAATTTTCGATTTAATATTATGAAATTACCAACCTTGAATGCTTAAACGTTCCCAAATTATTATAGATTTTAAGAGAAGATATTATGTTATATTATAAACTACTAGCTCAGACCCGTGAAAAATCCAGGGGATATTGTATTTCCAATTTTGAAAAAAGATTTTAAAAATTCTAATAAAAGTAAAAACTTATAAAAAAAAACTTTATTTATTTTTTATATTTTTATTCACCAGATTTACAGGAACGGGTTTAGTTTTTTCCCATAGGAAAAACTAAACCCTTTCATACACTTTTCCATATATATGATCATCTAGTAAATCCACGTTATGCAAGTGTATTATATAAGTATAATTAATACAAAACAATACAAGAACAACACGTTAATCTACCAAACTATTAAATGGGAATATAATTCACCGTCTCCAGATATTTTCATATCAGAGGGTTCGGCTCTGTGGAATTCCTAATTTGACCGATAAATCCTACTGATCCCTCAATATAAATATTTAAAAAAATCTTTCGTAATTCTACATGTATTTAAAATGACTGATATATACAAATTCTTTGACAAATCTAATATGCCTAATTTTTTAATAAGAGAGCTAGGTATAATGCCAGTAGCCGAAATAACAAAAGGTAATATTTTTATAGTCTGAGAATGCCAAATTCTTTTAATTTCATTTCCTAAATCTGTATATTTTCTTATTTTTTCAGAAACAGATTTTTGAATATTATTATTATTTTTTTTATTTTTTATTCACCAGATTTACAGGAACGGGTTTAGTTTTTCCCATAGGAAAAACTAAACCCTTTCATACACTTTTCCATATAAATGATCATCTAGTAAATCCACGTTATGCAAGTGTATTATATAAGTATAATTAATACAAAACAATACAAGAACAATACGTTAATCTACCAAACTATTAAATGGGAATATAATTCACCGTCTCCAGATATTTTCATATCAGAGGGTTCGGCTCTGTGGAATTTCTAATTTGACCGATAAATCCTACTGATCCCTCAATATAAATATTTAAAAAATCTTTCGTAATTCTACATGTATTTAAAATGACTGATTTTTGCATTTTTGTATACAAATTCTTTGACAAATCTAATATGCCTAAATTTTTAATAAGAGAGCTAGGTATAATGCCAGTAGCCGAAATAACAAAAGGTAATATTTTTATAGTCTGAGAATGCCAAATTCTTTTAATTTCATTTCCTAAATCTGTATACTTTCTTATTTTTTTCAGAAACAGATTTTTGAATATTACAGGAATTTGGAATAGCTACATCAATAATATAAGTTATTTTTTTAATTTTGTCATGTAAAACTATATCAGGTCTATTATGACCAATTGGTCTGTCTGTTAGTATAGTTTTATCATAGTAAATTTTAAAGAAATTATTTTCTAAAAATGAATTTGGTTCGTATTCATAATATGGTACTATATTATGACATTCTATCAAGTTATGTTTAATTACCAAACTTTGGTGAATTATTTTCAAAACCTGATTGTGCCTAAATGTATACTCAGACGGCGCTAATATAGAACATCCTGATATAATGTGTTCTATAGTTTCCGGAAAAGCTATACATTTTCTACATAAATCATCAATTTGATTTGGATCTTTGATTATATGCTTCCTATAATTTTTGGTATTAATTACTCTATCTTGAATAGCAAGCATAAAACCTTCTATTTCTGCGCTCAACTCTCCAATACTCAACCATTTGTTTGACGAAAGTTTGTCAACATACGTTTGGTTGAGATAATTGAAGTGTTTTGCGTGAATAATTTTATTTGACCAGGAATCTAATAATTCCTGGTTGGTATTTATAAAAATGTTGGCATTCTCGTCGTATAAATTTAAAGGTGAAATATTTCTGTCTGCCTTGCAAATTATTTTATGCAGCTCTGAGCTATTAGCTTTTCTATGAAAAAAAATTTCTTAATATTTCTACCTGATTTTGTTTTAAAGAAGTTTAATTTTAAATATTATAATTAAATAACTTATATCATTGATGTAGCTATTCCAAATTCCTGTAATATTGAAAAATCTGTTTCTGAAAAAATAAGAAAGTATACAGATTTAGGAAATGAAAATAAAAGAATTTGGCATTCTCAGACTATAAAAATATTACCATTTATTATTTTGGCTACTGGCATTATACCTAGCTCTCTCATTAAAAATTTAGGCATATTAGATTTGTCAAAGATTTTGTATATAAAAATGCAAAAATCAGTCATTTTAAATACATGTAGGATTACGAAAGATTTTTTTAATATATTATATATATATTGAGGGATCAGTAGGATTTATCGGTCAAATTAGAAGTTCCGCCGAGCCGAACAGTCTGATTTGAAAATATCTGGATTCGGTGAGTTATTTTCCCATTTAATAGTCTGGTAGGTTAACATGTTGTTCTTGTATTGTTTTGTATTAATTATACTTATATAATACACTTGCATAGCGTGGATTTACTAGATGATCATTTTGTGGAAAAGTGTGTGAAAGGGTTTAGTTTTTCCTATGTGGAAAATTTAAGTCGGACCTAAAAGTCTAATGTGTAAAAAATTATAATATCATTTGTCTGAAAATTTTGAAACAAACAGTTCCAATTTTTTAAATGAAACTTACAATTAAAAACGAAAATGACTGAAATGGTTAACGCACATAAACATACTCAAAGACAAAGTGAGGAAATTAACATAAAACTTTTGATGTCTAATCATATCCTAAATAAAGATTTACTCAGAATGAAGTAGGTACTTCGCGTTCTGCATTGGCAATATAAGATGGGATGGATCTTATAAAACACATACACAGTCGTTTGAATTGGCACAAAAAATAACGTTAAAAACAATTCTACGTAAACCATATGCATAGATTTCTTAGAGTTTTTAGCTTAGATTTTTAGAGTTGGGCCAATTTGTCTACTCACGCAGTGATCAAGGAAGCGATCCAGGGCGCTCCCCACACTATTCTACCTCTTTGCAATTAAAAACTCATATAGGTAATATTAAACCGGTCGTCAGTGACAATAAATTCAGTGTTTAAAAACAAAGAGTTTGATTCAATTAGTCATTCAATAAATTACCTAGCAAACTTACTTCAAACAGCAAATAAAAAAAATTAAAAAACTGTCGTCAATCTATTTGAATACCAAGTAAATTTTCTCTCTTTTATTAGTTTTAAATACCACGCAATAATAAATACATTGGTGCTGTTTCTAATGAATAATTTTGAATCTAATGATATTGTCTTTCCCGGAATTAGTTTATTCTATTCTTCTTTATTCTTCACTATAATGTGTAATGAAATGTTTTTATGCTGATATATTAAGCACATAAAACTTTTATTTGGAAGATTCTATAAAAAGATAGTAGTTAATTTACTTTGATTTGTTGATGGTAGAGTGACGAAGACTTACCATTTTGTAGACAAATACATCAATATGACGAATCCAGAGGCTATATTATTATCTATATCATAAATTTAATTTCACTGTTCTTCGTAGAGTTAAGAACTCTTTCTGAGTTTTTCTGTGGCCTGACTAATAACTTATTTTTTTATTTGAAAAAATAAGATTCTTATATTTTACTAGTGTTTGATAAGTAACTCGTAGTATGACGGGAAACTGCTGAATTATAGCTTTCGTTTTCAAGTTGATTGATTCTGGGGTTGGAATTGTTTAGGTCAAAATTGGAAAAAATCAGTGGCTTGTAGGTTACATAATATCAGCAGCTTAATGTCGTTAAAATGTCGCTTGCTGAAGGTTGGTTTGTACTATGTCCATTTACGGTTTTTTTTTAAACTGTAAATGCAGTAATGTTCATCTTATATTCATCTACTATATCCACACAAAAAAAAAATCAGCGGGAACTTACATTCTGAACATCGCTTTTTGTTCTATCTCCATAGTAATTACAAAAAAATGAGAATAGGAGTGTACTATGTCCATTGGCCAATACAATTTTTTTAATTATTTATTAAAACCTTATGTACGTGTATGTAAAAATTACTAATGTTTGATTACTTCCTACATTTTATTAATTCATACGACACTACTAAATTTTCTAATTTCTAATGAAGAATTTTTTATATGTTTTTATTTTATTGTTATTTATTAAAACAACCTTATGTATGTGAATGTTAAATTACTATTGTTTGATATTCCATAGGATGAAATTACTGTTGGTATGGTCTATCTCCGCCCAGAGAATGGATATTTTAAACCAACATTAAATACATAAATATATTATATACCGTGTTACGCTAACTCGTTCTTTAGCCGACGTTTCGGACAACATTTAAGTATCCATCATCAGGGCAGATGTGTCGCAGAGAAACGTCGGCTAAAGAAGGAGTTAGCGTAACACGGCATAATATCCCAAAAACAAACAACAACAAAAAACATTAAATATGGTCATGGTATGAACCAACATTCATTTTTTTGCTATTTTGTTTAAAAAAAGTGTCCTTTTACGTTTTTGATTATGCTATTATTCAAATAAAAATTAAACCAATTATGTTGTTCTTTTACTTGTAAGTAGATTAAACCATGTATTTTATATTATTATTTATAACAATTAGTTTGAAGTAAAGGAAACTACAATAGTTTTTTTTTAAACTTCAAACCTCGTTTTCTCAATACGAGTTTTTGTTGACATAGTACATACATAGTACAAACTACCCTCAGCAAGCGATGTGTCGAAGTGTGGATAAGACCTGATTCCAAAAGTGTTTTTAACTCTGAAGTTTTTCAGTTACCGAAGAAAATGGTAAACTATACATTTTTTTAAATGCTCAATATTTTTTGGATTCTCTATGTAAGCAGTTTCCCGCGTGGACTATTAGATTTTGGACATCGTGTACATCGTTGCACTCTTCGTACAAACAATATATTATAATAAGGTAGGTCAATATTGGAAATTTAAATTATCCTAGATTTACATCCAAAATTTCAATTCTTTATATAAAATCGTAGAAAGTTGATATTTTTTAATATGAATTATCCTTAACATTACAAAATATGTAAGAAAATATTCCTGCCCATTTGTTGAATCATGTTGATCTTTGGAAAGCGCTAGTGATTTATATCAATTATTATTTTTATTACATAGGTAGCGTAAGTACACAACGCAACATTAAAAGAATGTGTAGAAAAAGCACCATACTTCCACATCACGGTGCAAACATAAATCAAGAACCATTTGCTCCCAGGAAATAGGATTTCCACCTGCGCGGTAATGCAACGAATCAAAACCCTTGCGTTCTTACACGCGATTCTTCGAGCGTATCAAATGTGGAATAATGCAATCCGACGTTAGGACTAAGCTTTAGCGAAAAATGTTCGAGGATTGTAATTGAAAGTCCATCTCGACCATTCGCTATTCGCCTCCATTAGCGGAGATGCAGTCTAGAGCTACAGGCCCCACTGTGCTACACAATGCCGACATGGCGCATGGCGGGCAGCAAATGGAAATAAACAATAAGAACGGATAAATGGGGCACTCGCTTACAGGAACCTCAGATTACCATGCCTTTTGTTGCAGATTCATTATTTTTGCATTCGTTCACCGCAATCTGTGATCGATTTGTCGCTTGGTACCTGTGCGGATGTACTAAAGCTCATGAAATAATGCACTTTCAATATACAAAATATAATGCAAGTATTTATTTCTAAAGTCCTGATGAAAGTTTAGGCTGAACGAAAACCGGTTATACATTTAATAAAGTGGTAGATTTAGTATAAATTTAATTTCAATTCAAATTCAATAGAGGTATTCGAATAAAAATTGTTTTAATTGAATGAAAATAATTATCTTTATTTTACCCAATATTAAAAAAAAATTATATACATGTTTCAGAACCAGATGTTATTGCATCAGGACACAAAGAAGGAATACCTAATCAAAGTTAAGACATACAGGATTAGGCAAATTAGAAGAGAAAAAAACAAAAACAAAAAATTTGCGATAAGCGGTAGAGGGAGATAATTAGTTATTATCGTAAAAATAATTATATAAAATAAACTAAATTATTGTAAAATTATTATTTAGTATTTATTACATAATTACATATATAAAAAAAACTTTTACCGATTTTAACAACAGAATCAATTTAAAATCAAAAAAGGAACAAATCATTTTTAGACAAGGTAGCAACAATTTATACAATTACAATGCCTCCTATAACGTAAGATTTTGCATTAACAATATATGCATTACTAAATAAATCTTTTCTTTTAAAAGAAAGATTTTTTATCTATTTAAATTTATCCACCAACGGATTTTCAATTGGCTTACGCTACACCAGGGTAACCAACATGTGTTAAAAGTTGTTAAAAATACAGCGTAAACAAAGTTTGTTATGTTCCTTTAATAAAACAAAGTGTTTGTTTCATTTATTAGTATGTCAAACTACAAAGTGATCATTCTGTGAAAACAAAAATCTTAGCTAGTTTGTTGAAAAATATACTAAAATAATGTACCTACGTACGATTCTTCGGTACCTAATAGTTTTACGTTAATTAATCATGTACATATAATAACGGATAAATGTTTCAACATCGAAACCAGGAAGCCAAGAAAATGAGAACGATAATAACTGGCTCTTGAGCCTACACCAAGCTCAAGAGCCAGTTCTCTTAATTGGTGTAGAAACCAAAAAAAAAATGATGTTTTCACCTTTTTGTTATACCTTTTTATTATATTTTGTTTTTATTTAGTTAAACAATGATTAAAATTGTAAAATTGTTGTTTGTAAGAGGTGAAATAAATTGAAATAAAAAAAATAAAAAAAAATATATCGTAGGAACAATGACAAATATATATATAAATACGGGCGGGTATTTAAGAAAATATATATTAAATAGCCTATGATGTCCAATGTGCTTTATAGTCATAATGTAAAAAAATAACCATTAACGCACAGCTACGACAGAGTAAAGTGGTTAGAATTCAAAAATTTAAAAAAAAAATTAACTAGGTACTTTGCGGCTTGCCTTCATTTACAAGCACATTATTTGCACTTGCGTAGGAATGCTTTTTCCGAACCTATACGACAGTGGACAAAATATTTAAATAACGATACCCACTAGATTCAAAACCCAGTATTTTAAATATTATGCACACGATTTTCTTTCACTTCACTACAAATATAAGTAAACTTTAAACCCCTTACTATTCAATAGGTTACCAATCTTCCTTAGTTGACGCCTTACGGTGGGTGGTGGCGCGGGCGGTATCAGGGTGGCAGGAAGCAACAGTGGGTCGCTAATAAATCATTCATTCAATCCGTATTTGTACTGGAGACGGTCCGCGGTGGGAGATACCTTGCCGAGCCATTTGTCATCCTGGTACTATCCGCTCTTCTTCTCTCCTGTTCCCTGGTCCCTGCTTTCTGCTCCCCCAATCCGGGTACCAGCCCCCGGGCCCTGGCCACATGGGGCGGGAGTTGCCAACTATTCACCCTGCTCAATACGTTTTGTACCATTGAAAAAAACTTCGCTTACATTCGGGAAAATGAGCAAATTTTCTGTGAATCTTTTTAAGGGGAAGCGTTCGTTTTATACCGAAAAACCATCTACGGATCCTAAATAATGAAAAAAATTAATTAAATGTTGATTCCCAAGAACAACGAACAAACGATAATACTATTAAAATTATGATGAACGAAGCGAATTGACGAAACCCTTCAAAAAGATTTGAAAAGATAAAACATCCAAGGTTCCTAGAACTAGGCTCGTGTAGATTTTAACCGAAATAATGTTATACCCTAACAAATAAATTTAATGTTGTTTGCATTTAAGTTGAAGAAAATGTAATTCTTTCAAATAATTTCAATAAATAGGTAAATTACGACGTAAAGTTGATTAATTAATATAGTTATTACGAGAATTTATCTTTCAAATTATAATAAAGACTAAACTATCTAAACATTCCTCCGAAAATTCATATAATTGTTTATTTAGAAAACTTTATGCTTTACTTTGTTAAATGATGTAGAAGAAAAATTTTTGGTACTGTTCATGAAATTGATTTCATAATTCATTGTATTTACAATGTGTCTATTTCCTTTGAGGACCAGCTTTCTTTCGAACGACATATTATTTTTATTATTATTTTTAACGCTATGCAGCTGACCAAATCTAAATATTCAGGCACTTCCCCAACTTCCTCTTCCTCGTCTCCTTCCCATCCCCACTCCCTTCAGCCTCGTAATATATCCCAATTGAGGATGCACTAGTCTCACGGTTGGGAGTGGTTGGGACTCTTACGCAGTACTCACATGAAAATATATTTTTTGCCATATTAAAGCTTTTATTTGAACGTCATGAAAAGTTGTTTCAACCCCTTTTCAGATAATTTTTCAATATTTTCCACCAAAAGCTTAATACGGCCAGAGTGTGGTATCCACCGCATTGTGAATTACAGAAGAAACCTTTCTCAAGATGTTGTGTCCTCTCCGCTCTCCTGAGCTCCGGGCCGGCCGGGTGGGTTGGAGGGCAGCCTGGCGGGAGTTAGGGGGTGACCGGAGGGTTAGGGGAGTTGGGGTGTGAGAAGGGGGGATAGAGACACTGATATGTATTTATTGCCGCACGACCAGCTGAGGTTCGCATTTTAAATCAAAACATTCTTCAGATTTTCCTTTTTTTCTTTAAAATATGTACGCTGAATTAACTGAGCGGGAAACCGGAGTGAAAATACATGTCACTGTTGGTCTTTAGAATAAACGGAGAAAAATGGCTAAATGTCCAGGGGTACACAACAAATTCAATTTAAAAAAATGGAGATAACTCGATTATTCATTTTTTTATAACAGGAATAAATGGAAGACAAGCCATAGGTGCATTATTTTTGGTAAAATATAAGACATTCCGACACATACCTTATCTTGAGCAATATTGAGAAGTATTAATGCTTCCATCGTATGCCAAAGTAAACAATCAATGAGGCAGTGAAGAAAATTGTTATGGACAATCTTCGAAGCACTATTACAGAAGTTGCTGAGGATGTAGGTATATCGGTTGGTTCATGCCATCAAATGTTTTGAAGCAATATAAATAAAACGCCCGTGGTTAAACAATTCATGGCTTTTGCATCATGATAATGCACCAGCACATACATCGTTGCTTGTTCGTGATTTTTTGGCAAAAACAACACCGTAATCATGCCTCTGCTACCGTATTCACCGGACTTGACCCCCGCGACTTTTACCTGTTCCCAAAACTCCGTGAAAGGATGGAGTTTTGCCACTTTGTGGAGATAAAGACCGCATTGCCGGAAGAGCTAAAGGCCAAACCAAAAAATGCTTATCAGAAGTAAGTACTTCAAGGATTGCAAAAAGCGCTTGCACAAGTGTGTTATATCTGAGGGGGATTACTTTGAAGGGGACAAAATAGGTATTGATGAATAAAGAAATATTTTTGAGAAAAATAAAAAGCCACCTTATTTTTTGAACAAACCTCGTATATTTTATTTATGTCTATCGAAATACGCGGTTAATAGTCAAGATAACGCGCATTAAAAGAGGCACACTTTGACCCCCGGTTATCGGAAGTTCACTGACGCGTAAATATCTATCACACTACCTGCTTTTCATCAATCGAAGTTTCTCGAAATTGATAAGCATTTCTTGATAGTTCGTCCTAAGACCCGTGTTATCAATATGTCCATGAAAAGCGAGCATTTCAATCAAATCGAAGTCCACGATCTGAAGTCACAATCGGCCGGGTGCCTGATGCCTCCCTTCATCCTTGCGGAATCAGGACCCAGCCACCTCACTACCTCACCACCTCACCACCTCACAACCTCACTACCTCTCTACCTTGCCAGAGAATAAACCTTTGATCTTGTGATAACTCTGGGTAGCTCAATTTTAATTAAACACGCATTGATTTGGCAACGGGTAATTTATAAAGCCGGGAAAATGATTAATATCATGTCTATCCTTCCTCAAAGAATACTCAAAAGCTCGTGTTGCTTTTATCGGCTTTGTGAAATAGCTATTTTAGTGCATAAAGCGAAAGTGGGATTAAATAAATTCAATTTCAAAAGCTTAATAGGAAATGAGGGAAACAGTTACCGTTGCTGTTAAACAGGCGCAAGCGATATCGTTTTAATCGACGAAAATTGAATATTTAAGTAAATCGCGCCTTTGGAACAACAAGCTTCTATCTGACATTGGTTTGAAACTGTGAAATTGAGGTTAAAAGTTTGAATACCGAATAAAATACTAACACAAATTTATGAAAAAGTGAATGTGCAGAAACTACTGTAACTATCTTTATATTTAAGCAAAAAAAAATAAGTGGCATTTAACCAAACAGCTAAGCAAAAAACAGATAGAACCTTGTTGCTCTGTAAATCAGCTAAACTCAGAGTGACAAGATTCTAACGGAATGTATAAGTTAGTTTTTTAAGCTACAAAACAAGTTTTTTGTGTAAATATTTACAAAACTTAGAATAAGTTCGGTAAAATACACCTTTTGTAAATGACATTTTTAATTGATTTTCTCTGAACATAATGCAATCAGAATCATGTTGATCCGAAAATATTTTATATATAGCAGAGAGAAACCGGTTGTAAACTCCGTAAAATTTGCAAATGTTGTTGTTCAAAAAATAAAATGAAAAAGTCATTTTAAAATAGATCCATGAAGCTAATAAGTTGCAAATGGAACCTTGTTGTACTGAAAAAAAAGTATTATTTTAAATATAGCTTTGTTGCATAAATATCTGCGAACTTACAAAGAAGTTGGAAAAAGAGAGTTTTTGATAGAATTTTAAAAAGAAAAACATTCTAAGAAACTTGTTGCAAAAAAGTTAATTTTTGCCAAAATTTCAAATACAACTTTGTTGTCCTAAGGGCTCAAAATGGCATGGATTTGAATACAACTTTAATGAATATGAGCACTTAATATTTACTTCAATTAAATTTTCCAATTAATTATGAACTGGTTTCAGCTGCTAAAATTTGCGCGTACATTTTAATATGTATGTTATGGCACTAATAGCAACAAACAGTTTGAGTGAATTTACTTGACAATAAGCTTTTTGAAGACGTATCAAAATCTTCGTTGCTCACGTATTCTATATTGTCTTGACACATGTAGAATTTTTCTATAAATAGTAGAAGGTATAAATTGTAAAATCGGTGTGACCATCCCTCTCAAGAAACTTATGTCGGTGAACCGAACCCTATAACGTACTATCTCGTTAATCGTCCATAAGAATGTATTTATATAAAGCCGAAATACCTTTCTATTGCAAAAACACCTTCTGAACTTCTGATAAGAAAGTGTAAAAAAAAAGATTTCGTATTACAAAAGTAAAGGAAGTGATTACACCTGTAAAATATTAAGGCATATAATAGCCACGTAGTTCAAAGTTTTAATGGCTTTTTTCATGGAACCTTTTCCTTGTTAAGCAGAACTTAGGAGAATCTCTAGCTGCCTCTCATATTCTAGGGGACCTATTTACTTCTTATTTAGTTTTTGCAATAGATAAAATAAACTTCACAAAGAAAAGCTGAGATTATTTATCACGCCAGTAGAAAGGCTAGACAGTAATTTCCCGGAAAAATGGGTAGCGGGAAAAACTCTTCTGAAATTGAATTTAACGTTTATTTTTCTGGAAAATGTTTTGGATGTAAGATTCGGGCGACAACACGTCATAATACGAGACTCCCTAATCTGATGTAGGGGACGGTTTTTATATAATATGATGGTGGGAGCTACGCTAATATTTTTTACGTAAATTGAAAAGCGACCAGGAAAATTGAAACAAACAATATACTCGAGAGACGCGCCCCGTCATGTGCAGGCTACAGAAACAGGCAATCTTAACTAGTAAAGTTTGTTTTCAATTTGCGAAACGTTCTCATTTCTATATAACTTAATTCATCGTACAAGTCTGCGCACATGGACGAATATAGTAATAGGAAATAAAACATAGATATGCTCACGAGTTACGTAATATAAACAAATAATGAAAAAAAATTCTTGGTGCAGGGGGCGAGCCTTGAAATTATCGACGATCACCGTGGCAAGGCGGTAAATTCTTGGTTCTGGACCCAAAATCGGATATAAAATCCTACGTGATCCCAAATTCTAAATGTACATACAAATTTTTAACCTATAGTTTTTTTCAAGACTTTTCAAGCACTAACGGAGGAATTATATGTACCTATAAATTTCCTCCAAAATGTGCACGTATTTGCACATTGTTCCACAAAAGAAGATATTCCTTCTAATTTTAAAACAATTAATTTACGGTGAAATTCCATTTCCATATGACTTTTTTCAAACGTATATATTTTCCTACAATTATTGTAAGTCAAAAATTAACACGTTAAAAACGTTATAAAGGTATTATAATTTTAAAAAAAAACATGTAAGAAGACATTCTATTCAGAATCGAAACGTTGTTAATACTGATTTATTGATTAACGGTCGATCAAGTTATAAAATAAATTTGGATAAAATACAAGTTGGTATAAAAAACAGTTGATTTCCCAAGAAGTATTATTATCATTTTTTTAATCTGAATACCGCACAAGAGTCCAAACTGCTCCCATGTAGAGCAAGTGAGACTAGTACATCCACGATTGGGGTACGTTGTGAGGCTGAAGGTAGCTGGGAGGGGAAGGGGATGAGGAACATATTTCTACTATTCCGCGTTCTTGAGGACCATATAACGATTCTTGGTTTGTCAACGTGTATTCTTTATCTGTTTACCTCTCAAATGTCTGTGTGACATATTACATTAAGTCGTGACGACATAAGATAAAAATTGGCTAAATTGAGAAAATCTTCTGATAGATTGATGACTTTTGCGACATATTTTATATAAAATTGTACTTGATGACCGGATATTAATTAAACATGTATAAGTTTCAATAGCTCTCTTCCCAATGTTCCTTCCATCTAACATTTCAAAAAAAGAGGATGTCATTTCTCCTGTCTCGACCATCGTTGATCTTATTATCCTTTTTTTTTACGTGAGTGTAAAATAGGAGGCCCTCAGGAAAATAATTCCCATCAGGGACTATGTCATCTTTGAGGATGCTGTGTGAAGAGTATTTGGAGGAAAGGAGGGAGAGGAAGTTCTGGGAAGGAACGTGGTATGACGGGTGGGTAAGAATCTGGGGATAGTCTCTATGAATGATAAACATACGAATCCATCCCTCCATATTGCGGTGCAAGTCGATGTTCCGGGAGAGTCCGGCTGGAGAGATCAAAAGGCTTCCCTCAGTCTCTCCCGTTCTGCATGCCACGCAGCTGGCGGGCCGATGCATACACCACCAAGACCAGGAGAAACCTCAACCACACATGAACCCGGGCACCCCTGCTAAGTCACCAATCGTATCGAACCACTTGGGGCGACCTATGGCAGAGGTGTTGGTTATCCAATAAATGGTTCTCGGGACGGCGGTACCCATTGCCGCCTCCCAAATTGAAACCTTGTTATTATTGTTCGACAATATTATTATGTTTTTAAAATTATAAAGAGCCTAATCAACAAAGGTGCTCCTAATATTTTTAGAATATTATATATATGGTCCGTGGACCCAATTCGATTTAATAACATAATATCGTACAAAAGCATTAAACGAGGTTCACAATTCATAATATTCACGTAAGCCCCGACGTGTAATGACGTTTTTATGTCAAATCCCATAAAGCGATCGGTCGGTCCATGTGCACTTAATTCTATGGAACACCAATTGACGCCAATTGACTTCAATTGAACCAGGAATCATTATATCATTTGCGTTTATTGAATTCCTAGACAATGCGAACACCAAAATAGAATGGTGGCATATGTACGCGACACAAGATTGCAATGTGGGTCATCGTGCTTTCAGTATTTGAATTATAATGCAAACAATTGGATCATTCTAGTGCCTACGCCGCTTTTGTGAAAAATCTCCTCAATAGCGCTAATAATTAAAAAAATTAAATTTCCATAAAATTTTTGTTACATTGCCGTTTAAATAAAGTCACCAAACAATAACTGAATGACAATTAATTTTTGAGACAGAATAACAGAAGAGTTTGGATGAATGTGAAAAAAGCAAGGAGCGTATTCCAAGACAGATATGTGTTATAAATTCTCTCTGCATACCCCTACGGAGAAACGGCGTAATAGTTATTTAGTTAGTCAGCATCCTTGAGGTGATTTAAAAAAAACGGCGCTAAACAAATCAGAGGATTTGGGTACTTATTTAAATAACTACCAACTTGTAGTGTATTTATTGGACTAGCAGGTTAAGCAGATTAGCCACAGATGGCAGGAGTTATTACACTTACCTTCAGCCTCACAACATACCCCAACTTGGGATAACATAGTCTCACTGGCTCCAGGGCGATGTAAGGTATTCACATAAAAAAATCATTATTACATATATTTTTTATTGTAAGTTTTGCGTATCGCCTAAAAAACGTCCCTTTCCCGATACGTAGTCTATTTATAGTGTGAACAATAATGATGACAATACAGAAAAAATATTTTCGAAAAAAAATTGCAACCTTTTTGTTTTGCGCTCAAGAACAGAACCAGTAATAAATAAGTTAGCTACAATTTCTTTACATAGCATGAGTATAAAAAGCATTATATGTAAGGAAATGTTACAATACCTACTGTAAAATATTCAAGAGATTATCTGCTTAGCGCATGTAGCCAGGAGCGTCTCGCAGGCGGAATAATAATTTAAATGTACGTAGGTAGATTAATTGAGTTAAACTCACGCATCATTACCACTTCACCGTCAAACTCACACTCAGACTGGCAAATATCCAACCAGCCAGCCAACCAACCAACGTCCCACAGACCTCGGTCTACTGTCTACTGTCCTGTCTGTCGTTCTCAAATCTGAACTATCTCTACCCGGTGCTCTGTGCTAAATAGTCCAATATTCGTTCCCTTGGAATAACAAAGTTCCATCCGACAATTTAACTTAAATTTACTATTTTGCACAAAATCCTCGGTCTACTGTCCTGTCTGTTGTTCTCAAATCTGAACTCTCTCTACCCCGTGCTCTGTGCTAAATAGTCCAATATTCGTGCCCTCGGAACAACAAAGATCCATCTGATATTTTAGCTAAAATTTACTATTTTGCACAAAAGCTTCACAATTTTTCTCTCTTCAAACCCCTACCGAAAATACGTCCAAGTTATTTATTTGTACACAAGTACGCAGATTATTAAGCAACAAAGTTATATGTAAACCATACATTTATTTAGACCAAAAAGGTTTATTTGACATAAAACGAACAACTTAGTTCTTGTTAAAAAAAACTTTCGCTTTATTTAAAAAAAAAAAAACAAGGTTTCATTTTACTACTTAGCTATTTAGCTACTCTGGATATGAATCGGTACCTAATCGACAAAAACTAAAGTTCTCAACGGTTTGCAGCGCAGCCATTGTCGGACTTTTCTGCGCAGGGTCTTCGGTTTTTGTCGATTCGATAACGTTACCGAGACAGTGGGATAACGAGCTGGGTTCTATCTGCTGTCGATAAAACATTTTTTGAACCAACATGGTTTCATTTACTTTGTACTTCTAAACTTAGAACCGACTTCCTTGGGATAATAAGGTTTCATTTGTCAATTGCGTGAAACTGAGGAAAAATTACATCTATGACACGTCTTGTATTAGAATTATCTTTACCTTCTACAGAACAAGGTTCTACAAGGAGAAAAATGTTATTCTAAAATACGATCATTTTATTCGTAAAAACGGGACTGAAGTTCTTATGAACAAATTAACAGTGTTTCAATGTTTATTGGCGGGAAAATGTAAGAATAATTTGTTGGTATACGTACGAAATTACGTATACCAACAAACTATTCTTACATGTTCCCGCCAAAAAACATTAAAACCCTATTAATTTGTTCGTAAGAACTTCAGTCCCGTTTTTAACCGTTTTTACGAATAAAATTATCTATTTTAGAATAACCTTTTTTCTCCGTGTATCAGATTTTATTGCTGTTGGTTTTTTGGCTAAATGCATCATGTTTATTTTTCTTAAACATAAACCCCCTTACTTATAATCGCAGTATAACTAATACGCGTCGCATTACGTCGTAACAGTGAAAAACTTGAATTATTATCACTGCGTGTGTAAACGGCTTTAAACCAGGTTTGAGGTCAACTTTACAAAACCAAAGTTTAGTCGGCGGATACCGCAATTAAGTATAAGTAAGGGGGAATGAATTCAATCGCAACACGTTCTTCGTATTCACTTTTTCATGAATGTCTTGGGATTTAAACTCTGAACCTAAATATCACAGCTTCATACAAATGGCAGATGGAACTTTGTTGTTCTAAGGGTTAGAGTCTATATGGTAGACCAGCGCTCTAAAAATGTAATCAGTCATATTGCAACCCACTTAGGTAACGATTACGATCGGGTGAGTTAAGTACCAAATTGAACCCGCATTTGCGTAAACAGGGTGTTAAACATCGTACTTGACTTACTTTAACCAGTGATTCCTGACATTATTTTAAGTAAAAAATGTAAATTAAATTTTTGTCTCCGGTAACATTTTTTTTTTCTAAAAAACATAAAAATCAGTAGGTATTGGGAAGTTAGGGGAGGGGTGAGGGGTTGGTTGGTTACTTGGCTTAGAGACCAGTGACGACATGTGGAAGATCTTTAATTTTGAAAAAAAAAATCTCATCAAAAGTCACCGGAGACCAAAATTTCATTTACATTTTTACTCCAAATAATGTCAGGAATCACTGGTTAAAGTAACTCAAGTACGATGCTTAACACCCTGTATATGGAAATTATAAAAACTATCATCGCTGGAAATTATTTTAAAAAAACTAGGTAAATAATGTAATTTCTGGAATAATTTAGTAATAATAACTCTTATTATAGCGGATATGATAATACATATAAATAATAATATATTAAGCCTGTATAAATATATATTTAAATCATGCATAAAAATTCGGATAGGTTTGTCAAGTTCAGACAATCCGGCATAATTCGAACGTATGGTAAATCTGTTTAGCTATTTTATTAAAGTGCCAGTGGAAGGTGAACAGAACAATGAACGAACCGTACTGAAAACGGAAAAAAAATAAAACTAAATTCTGGGCAGAGAAATGCATTTCATGAACATAGTAATTCTTTATTTTATTTTTAAAACGGTTTTAAATGTAGGTTATGATTATGAAAATGAAGTGACAAATCATACCCGGTTTTAAAGTACCTAACTAAGTAAACATATTTGTTTTACATGAATTTTTTTTTAATGTTTGTTTTAGCTAGGAGAAGTCGTAAATAATGAAATATAATATTAATTTATATATATCGTTTATCGATAAAACAAAAACAAAAACAAAATAATATTTCTTCAATCTTCGCAAATGCACTTTGTGGCGTCATTTTTATTTAAATGAAAAATAAAATTGTGAACACCACTTATATTTTTTAGTTTTCTCGCCAGGAACAGGTTTTATCCTGACGAAGAAACCTTTGGTTTTGAAACATGTCGATAATTGTGATTATACAAGTGTGTACATAAAATTATTCGTTTTTCATTTAAACAAAAAAATACGTTTATCTTTTACGTAAACCAGCGTTGGGTATGGTTTTTAAGGACATTTTCCAAAAATGTATTTAGGTATATATTTAAAAACAGTTTTCGTAAAAAAAAAAACAGTCATGTGGTAATTATATCTTCATAGTTTTAGTAATAAAATGTTCGTTCAAACTCAATTTACAATTTTTAACCAAGGAAAAAAAAATAAACGTTTTAAGATATAACAAATACCAATGAGAGTCGCTCAGTGACAGAAAATGTATGAAGAGATGAAACATATCCAATGGTCAATTTTAATTCATAAATAGCGAGTGCATAATACTTATATGCTGGTAGATCATTAATTTTAGAAAAAAACATTTATATTAGTTAGATCGTTCATAAAAAAGTAAACCATTTGTTATTATTTGTACATTTTTTGTGGCATCTTTACAATTAAAAGTGTTTGCATGTGCGGTAAATGATACGAAATTAATAAAAAAATCTTATGTTAATTTAATGCTCAAAATTAGAGTACTTAGATCCAAATATTATCATGTAAACGCCCAAGTTGCTCAAAAAGTAAAAATAGTCAACAATGGCGCATTCTAGCGGCAGTTTGCCGAACTACTATTAAAATTTCCTGAAAGAATTTTTTCCGTATGGCGGAAAATCAAGTTACAGGAATGTAAATAATAATATTAAACGATATATTACACAATCTAATAAACTTACGTAAATTTTGATGCTTTACTACTTGCTCTTGAATGTATTTTATGCTACGGCGATTCTGCACAACGTACTTACCTGTAAAAAATAGAAAATAAACAAAATTAAAATATGTTAATATGGTAAAGAAGACATCATAATATTATAATATTATTATGGGGTAATACATTTCTAATTTAATACATTACTAACTTTATTACATTAAAAAGTTTATTACCCCCATAATAATATTATAATATTATTATGGGGTAATAAATTTTTAATTTAATACAATACTACAGTCAAACAGATACCAAGTGCACTACCAAATTTTCACACGAGGATTAACGTACAGTAAAAACTCCGAAAAACCCAAACCCGAAAGACACTCCACCGTAATATTTATATTTTGTATTTCTTATTATTTATTCGACCATCGAAAATTCGGATTTTTGGAAATACAATAAACTGGATCCAAAGAACAATATTTTAGACGATACCTGATAATTATTCAATCCAAAACAACATTTTGAAATTCGAATGGCGGTTATTCCCGTCGATTAGGCGACTAAATCCTTTGGAAATTCCATTGTTATTTATATCGTGCTACTATAAAAGCAAACAATTAATGATTATACATTTAGTAATGAGTGGTGCATTGACTGCATAAGATCAAAAACCAGTCCATTTCTTTATTTTCAATTTGACCTACTTTATTAATGTCTGTTTGACTCCTTTTATTTAATCGGTGTGCTTGTAATTTCATATTGTGTGATCTAATATCAGTGCTTTTAGTAGATAATACATATTCAAAATGGTGGATGTAAATCAACGATACGAATTGCAGGCAGGTGAAAAAACGATAGTTTTTTTTACATATATGATATCAAGTTTTTCCAAAAAATCCGTGACAATCCAGAATACATCAAAACGTTGAACTTTAAGCAAAAACATTTATTGGCAGCAGAGGCTTGCGGCCTCAACCTGTCGAACATTCGAAGAGGTCGCCGGAAGCTTCTCTTTCTCCCCATGTAGAAGAAGTAAAAATGTTCCATCAGCCTCGTAAAAACTACAAAAAACCTATAACGGTAACGGGATTGGATGATTTTGAAAAGGATGTTGTGCGTCGCAGTGTGGTGGATTTGTATGCCAATGGCCAATATCCCACTCTTGCAAATCTTAACAAGGTTCTGGTGAATAAAATATTTTTTTCTGGATCTATGAGTCATTGCGATGTATTTCGCATGATATTGGTTTCCAATTCAAAATACGCAAAGATGGAAGAAAGTATTTAATGGGAAGACTAGACATTGCTAGTTTTTATGCTAATTTATTTGTCATCTTATTTATTGTCAAATATGGTATGTAGCACTTGAACTACTACTACAACAAAACATGGAATAAATTTTGTGTTAATTAAATAAATATCTGTATCTACATACATTTTTTCCGTGAACTGTAAAATGTTTTTTTTAATTACAAATAAAAAAATTACCGATGTAACATGTATAAATTGGTCTCATAAATTGGTTACCGCTTTATTAATTAGCATCAGATAAACCTGTCTAAGAATTTTCTTGGTTCTGAAATATGTATGTAATATGAGTTACCGGACACCTTGTACGTATTTTTAAACACCTACGCATGTTTATTCAATCCTTAAATTCAGACTTAAAGACCCGAAGATAATAAAAACATTTTGTTTAATAAAATCAATTTTAATTCGTGAACGTTCTCGTGTTTCCTTTACCTGTACATTTTATTACATAGTTTGGACTTTGAACGCGCATGTAGTTTCTGTTTGACTATAACTTTTATTATTAAGAATGAAATATATGATTTCTAAATTATTTATTAGTGTAATTTAACACTGACGGATAGTAAAACGTGTAAATGTTTAACGGCTTCTTTTCATTAAATGTAAAAGATATTGCCTTAAATGTATAAGATATATTATACATACAGTAATTTATAAAAGCTTCGAACAAAACTGTGTATTTTTAATGACGGCAGTTTTCTTATGTTTTTCAATAGAATGCAGGTGTTATGTTGAACCTATATACATCTAATAATTAAGTGATTATAATATTTTAATGTTATACTTTTACAAACATTAAACATGTATTTATATAATGTAAATAGAAATCTATATTATAATATTATTAAATTTTGAAGGGTATTTTTCGTGAGTTGATTATTGGGTTTCATGGTTAAATTATGGCTGTTACAATGAGAATAGTAGGTATTAAAAAAAAATTATCGTCACATTATATGTGTTGCAAAAACTATAGGTACCTACTCTAAAAAATATTTATATCGTATGATTTATGGTACTAAAAAAACAAATATGGTACTAAGATATCAGCTAAAACGTGTACTTTTATTAATTCTGAATTTTTTTTTTCAGACAAATACATTGAAAGTATATATCCTTATAGCAACGGAATTAAACTGACAAAAAACATTGCAAGTGGGTTGGTTGCTGTTGTCTAGTATTTATACCGAACAAAAAATGTTCAGTTGAATTACAATAAGGAACACAAAAAAAAGATTAGTGCAACTTAAGAGTGATATTTTTAATAGATAAACCAAACTTAAGACCCATTGACCAGCGGCTGAGAATTAAAGTTCCAAAATATTTGCAATACAGGGAGGTTCCGATGAGAAAGATCGATTATTCCCCTATCAAATTTTTTAAACTAAAAATTTAATATCGATTTATTTCATTCAAAACCTGCATTAATATGATGATAAATTATTAAATATCGTGACTTCTTGTAAGAAATTTTTTGATCATAAGTATTTATGATTTTTCAATAATGTCTAACTAAAATAAGTGTGTAAAAAAATCTGAAATATTTTATATCATTGAAGAAGAAGATAACAATAATAATCTAATTTTTTTAAATATGAAAATAAACAAGACACAGAAAACTAATAAAAGATAACGGTCGCAACGGGGACTCGAACCCAGAACCTTACGTTAGAAAAATTAGAACAATTACGACAGTCTCATATAAGATCGCAGTAGCTTAATTGGTAGAGGTGTATGTCCCGGTAAGACGTAAGGTTCTGGGTTCGAGTCCCAGTTGCGACCGTTATCTTTTATTATTTTTCTGTGTCTTGTTTATTTTCATATTTAAAAAAATTAGACTATTATTGTTATCTTCTTCTTCAATTATATATTACATTGATGGGAATAACCTTCAAAAGTTAAAAAGAGAGTTTTTCTAATAAAAAATATGAAATATTTTAGTTTGTAAAACCTTAAATAATAGAAAAACTGAGATATTTTCGTCACAAAACACGTCCTCGGATTTATTTTTTAATGATTTTAATTGAACTAAAATTGAAAATTTTGAAAAGTGTCTTTACTAGATTGATTTATTTTGCTGAATGATTTGAAATTTGTTTTGTATAATACAATATTTCGTTTTAAAATTTAACAAATCTGCCAACGACCAACGGTATAACTTTAATATATTAAAAACAAACTCAGGTTTTCAAAATTTAAAAAGTGCATTTACCAGATAAAATAACAATATTTCAAAATCAATTTGTTTTTTTGTAAAAAAGAGTCAATATGTCTAGAATTTGATTTAAAGGGCACAAATATCCTTGAGCAATGTTGGTGAAAAACTAAGAACATTTCATAAACAAACTTCACACTGCACAGAATAACAAAACTTAAGCAAATATGGTAAAAAGTAGGCAAACTTTATATATCAATCAAACTTAAGCATAGTTGGGGGAAAAGCGGACACACTTTATAGATTTTCAAAACTAAAGCAAAGTTTGTGAAAAAGCGGGTTCACGTGATACAATTTGAGAGTGGGAAGTGTACCGTGCTGTGTGCGGTGTGCATCTCGGATAAATCAATATGACCCAGTGTACTCCTAGGTACTAGTTTCTAGCATAAAGTGTTTCACGAACTTAAACCTAAGCTGCCCGGAGGAAGATAAACCGAGGATCATAAGTTCGCGTGAGAGGAATATTAGAATAAGAATGCAGCAGCTGAAGGGGCAAACTTAGGGATCGAAGGCAGTGGCTTCACTTTACTCGGGAAATTACTGAATATTAAAGGTTTAGTGGAAACTAGATTTTTCGTTATGGATTCCATTTAACAATGGAATTATTATTGTATATAATGTATGTCACTTATTCGAGCCCAAAGGGTGTGTTATTAGAATGCTTGGGGGATCCACAGAAAATAATTACAGTACTATAAGTATTTTTTCTAACATTATAAAAAATATCATTAATTCATTAACATCTCCAAAATACTGTCGAATAGATGCAACAAGCTCTAAGGTAAAAAATAAAATAAGCGAAAATGCGTGAAAATTACTTCTAACGGCCTCGACCATTTGTCACATAAAGCATGATGCCACATGACCGGTGCAAAGTTGACACTTGTCACATAAAATCGGGTCGTTTCTACGATTCGTTCTTGAGGTCAACAGTTTGCCGGCCTTTGTGTTTCCTTCCTCTTACATGGGTATATTCAAGACCCGTGATCACTCCTTCCTATCCTCAAAAAGACCCCCATGCAGCATCTTCAAAGATGACAGGCCCCGGGGGAAATTATTTTCCCCATGGCCTCCTGTTTGTAGATAAAGCATAAAAGATGAATATATAAAAAACATAGAAACTGGAAATTACTAAGTGTTTTCTAATAAACAAATATTTTATTAAATTAGAGACTAATTTCATTTTTGTAGACAACCACATTGAATTTTAAAATTAACGTATAAAAGTAAAATTTCCATTAATCTAACTATAAATGAAGAATCTGAATGTAAGGCAACACGAACACAGAGCACGTACCGGTGAGATTAAATAATGTTCCTTAGTTAGGTATCCAAGGAGAGCCGCCGACAGAACGGGTGTCAAGTGAAAATGAAACGAGAAACCATTTTCTGAGCTTTAAACTATAAAATCCTCCTAATGTTTCATCGCCGTGCAATATCGGATATTGAAAGCGAAACAATTTCCTTTTGGTCGGCGATTGGCTACGGGTTACTGCTATCTCCCCTACAGACCTTTTGCCGGGGTGAGAAAAGTGTTTTGTACGAACTAATTTGAAGACCTGAAACGTAATACTCGTTATAAACTTTAGTCGTGCTTTCTACCTGCTAATGTTAATTTTAACACTAACTATATATTCTCACGTTTAATACTTAATTACTTCGATTGTTTCTAAATTCGCTTTGTGACAAGTAATAAATAATGTACCTAATTAGAATTTAAATTACATAACTAATCTAATTTTAAAAGAGACTATTACTGCACAAATAAATTGATAATCAGATATTTCGCATCGCTTTGGCATCGTCGTTTTCTTGTTTTGTTTTAATCTTTTCGTTCTAATTACTTCATTAATTTCACTGCACGAAAAATCCCGTTCTTTTCTTTTCACTATTTTGTTACTAAATATATTCTTACTACGTCCATATCCTACTAAGATGTACTTCAACTACTAATAACCTTATATACAATAATACTTTATCGAAAACATGCGAACACCTCAGCATAGGTTCTCCTAGTGAGGTAAACATTGCTACCTAAACATTTCCATACTTACAGTAGGCTGGACAGACATTGTATGGAACTATTTTTTTTGGATTTGCATATTGTAATATCAGAAAAAAGATGCCTCATTTAAAGATCCACAATCTCGTAAAAATATATACACACATACGAGTATATATTTATTATTTATTCATGTCCCTTACCCAGCAACCTGTCGATTTAATAATGCAAAAATCGTAAATTTTGCCTTTTTTCACGAAATCTGTCAAAAGTAAGATATGACAATTTTTTTTAAAGTTTATAATAATTACGTGTTCCTGGAAGTCAGATCAAGAAAATTTACCCCTGATTAATATTTATGTAGGCATTTTCCAACCTTCCTCTGCCTCATCTTCTTCCCTCACCACTATAAGTCTCACAAAAAAACCGTAGTGCCATGCCGTAGTCCTAACGGCGGTTGGGACTCTTGTGAGTTAATTTAAAAAATGAAATGCTTCTCCTTCTTTTGCATAGATCCTGGGTAGGTTTAGGTAATTTAGGCAAAAACATGAAATCTATTGCAACGCCGGTGTTTCACAACTCTTTAAATAAAAACTGCGGGGTCAACAAAACACTGTACTTTTATTTTGTGATAGACTACATACTAAGGCTACATACAAAGACTACATACTAAGCTTGCATAGCTTTACCGCAGGAAGTAGAAATGATTCTGGGTCCTGACCTTGGGCTCGCAAACGTATGTATGTATGTTCTCTATCCCTGCATTATCGACAGCTCTACTGTTACCAGTGCCCTCTATGAATAACCCCTTTACCTACTATCTACGATACCACAAAATCTTCATGGTATAAGATTGACTTCGAGCTTCGAATTTTACTCACATTTCCCTGGCTCAAGAAAGAAACTCGTGTTTTGTTGATCGCGGCCAAGGCGCACTTAAGCCAAATCCACTCTCCTTTTTCCCGGCGCCGGATCACGTCCGGGCAACTCCTGGCGGAACACTTTGGCGGAACACTTCGGAGGAAGACTAGGGGTACGGAGGAACATTTGCTTTTGTGTTGCTGGAATCCCGGCACGCGGCTGCAGTCTGCAGTCTGCAGTCTCACCGCCTCCAGACCTGCATTATTCTCCGCTAAGAAACCGGTGAACCGATTTCTTGAAAGCATTAGTTTGTCAAAGCCGCGGATTTATTAAAAGGATACAATTTTGAATAGCGCAGATTTGTTGCATATTCATCAGCGGCGTAGCGATTAAATTCCAAATGCCGGGCAAGTCTTTTATACCGGTCCCAGCTTTATCATAATAAGATTCTTGGAATATAATACCACATCCAGGGCATTTTCTAAAGCTTTAGAAGTAACTCAACATTATTGTTGCGTTACCTCAAGATTAAACATAATAAAATACTCACGACATGTATATGAATGGAATGATTAATCCGCGCAAGGCATAGTTCCAGAGTGAAGAAAACTATCTCATTTCCATTTGGAGATTTTTTCGACTTAAAGTAGGAGAGGAGATGACACAGGGTGGGGAGTGATGAAGTGGGTAACGTTAAGAACAAGTACCTTTCAATTCATGTCTGGTCAATTAGAACAGCGTCATCAAGCAAATTTTCCATCAATACTGAAAGAATCTTCCTCTCCGTATATTATTATGTGCTTGTATTTGCTGTCGAAGAGTGCACGGAAAAAATGTTTTTCTAAAATACGATCATTTTATTCGTAAAAACGGTTAAAAACGGGAATGAAGTTCCTACGAACAAATTAACAGGGTTTCAATGTTTATTGGCGGGAACATGTAAGAATAATTTGTTAGTATACGTAATTTCGTAAGTAGAAGAATAACATATTTCTCCGTGTGGGTGTGCAAGAATTTTTATTTTCATGCAAGTGTTACTAATGTGTTCCCACGCAGTTTTCCTTTTGACTATTAAAAGAATAGCTAAAATTAAATTTCGCTTTAGTCGTCGTTATTGTCACAGCTGAGCAGCAAATAATTCCACATAATGTCACAGAAATTAAAAGAAGAAGTGAGGTCTTTGGGATATTAGTTCAAGAGTGCCAACAAGCAGTGTGAAGAAAAAATGCAATAAAAGTAGTCACTAAGAGACTATTCCTTTACGCTGCTTCAAATATATCTTTCATACTTTTTTCGTGTGCACCATTTCATCGCTGCATTAATTTAGCTTTTCTGCAATCGGACGTACCAAATAAATTTTTGCTAATTATAAATTTGCTTTACTGCAAACTATTTATGTTAATATATAAAATAATATCAATAAAGTATCTTAACCACTGGAGCGACAGAGCAATTAAAATATTTTTTCTCGGATTGCAAAAGGAAAATTTTCCGCCCACATTAAAAAAATCATACCTCCGAATTTGAATATGGAGACATACAAACTGATTATAGTTCTATGTAGCCAATGAATTCCCCTATCTTTTATCTATTATCACATATTTGTAGGATTTATAAAAAAATATAATTAAATCTTTAAACCTAAAATAATTTAAAGAATCTAGAGAATGCATTTATTTTGTTATATTTTGAATGTACACTGTATAATAGTCGTTTTAATAAAATAAAAAAAAATTGAAAATTTGCCACATTTTGGCAATAAAGCAATCCGAGGTTTTAAAAATAGTGCCATTATGTGGCAAAAAGCCCTCGAGTGGTTAAGTATTTTTTTTTTGGTTCTTATTATACTTACACTTATTAAACTCCTCTGTACAAATTTACGTAATAATGAAACTACATCCGATTCGATAATATTTAACTGTATCACATACTTCAACTTAGAACTATCAACATTATCTTCATTTTCTTAACGCGTTTTTATTAGCTGCTATCTTCATGTATGATTGCAAGATTAAAACCCGAACTAAATGCTATCTAGATAGTGTAGTGGGATAATTTTATCAAACAATATCTCAAATGTCATCATAACCCCGTTTCAGTGAATATTGCGTAACGTGTTTACATAGTACGACAACCTTTAAAATGGGACACTATGAACATAAAAATACCATAAATACAATACAAAAAATGTAGTGTTCTTCAATCGTCAATAGTCTAATAATTAGTCACACCTAATAAAAGTCAGATTCTCTTTTAAAGTTGTTTAATTAAAGACGCCAGAACTGTAAAGATTCCATAGTGCGACATAAATAATTTTAAATTGCCCCAAAGCTCATGCAAGCTACAATAAAAAAAGATTAACACCGAACGTTACACCAGAAGTAATTACGTAGAGCTATTGCAGGGAAACCTAATAATGTGTAGAAGCAACAGGTGCATGGCCAATTGGCAAAAGCTTTGGACC
This sequence comes from Limnephilus auricula, assembly GCA_951813805.1. NCBI lineage: Eukaryota > Metazoa > Arthropoda > Insecta > Trichoptera > Limnephilidae > Limnephilus > Limnephilus auricula. The sequence continues at coordinate 15,602,316 of OX638388.1, read as the reverse complement.
CATTACGAGAACTTTAATCCGTGGATCAAAATGTCGCAGATTTATGAATATGCAGGTTTTTAGCGGTCTAGAAGTCTATTTTCTAAGATCAAACGATGTTTCTTTAGATTTTTCTCATAGAAGAACTTTGAGATAAGTTATTACCACGAAGAAGAAGTACCTTTCGATAAGTTTATCATCTCGAAGAATTACTTTTTCTAAGTTTATTTTCTAGAAGACGTAGTTAAGAACCTACTCTGAAAAAGAGACTTGTCCACATAGAAATGAGAATGGGAGTTTTATTTTTAGACATGTAAAAATATGCATAGATTCAAAAAATGCTGGATGCAATTGAAAAGTCAGTATACGTACGCGCAAAATCAAAAATATGGAAATAGTCCAATGAAGAACTTCTGCAACAAAAAAGCAAATAACGAAAAGCGAGTGCGAATATAATTACAGGAAACAACACCTCACAGACGGATAATAATAAAATATTAAAGACAAAAGTGACAGTAAACTAAATGTATTAAAATATTTGCATGACCAACAAAAAAACATAATAACATCCAGATAAAATTGAAGGAAAATGAAGTGCTGGTAGACGAAAAACAGGCTGAACAACTTCCGAGAATGGTACAAATATAATAAATACGTCATTGTTTGATGTCTCAGTATGAATTAAAATAACGAATATGGTTGAACTTCCGTAGAGGAGACAACACAGGAATAATAATTATTCAAATATTACACTGTGTCCAACTACGATGGCTTTATAACCATTTTCAAAACAGTCAGTTTACCGGGATGAGAAATGTTAGAATAATATGTTTGGAATAGTTTCGTAATAATGTTACACGAGTAAAAACTTTATAATCTAAATTCTCATGAAAACTGTTAAAACGTTCATATAGTGAATTTCTAGGTAAATAATATAAAATTAAATTAAACAAATAACTTTGTATTAAACCACTATTATATAATCACAATTACCTACATGTCTCGAAACCGATGGTTTCTTCGTCAGGGTAGTAATGACATTAAATAACAAAAGAAACAAACAAGTATAGACTAAAAAGAACAGACTAAAAAGAACTATGGACAAAACTATTAAGAGAGAGGTGATTAATTAATTAAAAAATATCGTAAAAAACAAAATTTTTTTTTTTTTATAGAAAGACAAACATTTATATTCCCGGGTTACGAATAATCCAACAACATTTGAAAATCTCCTACTACCACCACACTAAGGGGAAGATGTTGCTTATGTTGTGATGGAGGACTTAGCCAGCCGAGGAATCGAACACGGAACGCCTGGGTGGGACCCAAACGCGATGCCCACTTAACCACTGACCGATTAAATATAAAAATTATTTTAGAATATGAAAAATAACATTATATAAATTATCAAAACATAATAAAGATGTTTAAACAACAAAAATAAATTATTTTAAATATAGGTGTTAATAAGAAAATAAATTTAAGAGATGGCTATTTTTAAAAAATATTTGGTAATTAATAATATTTAATTTACTATTAACACTTTTTCTAATTTCAAAAATTTCTAAGTTTGCTAATTGTAAATCTGTTGTATTTGTGTGTAAAATTTGTAACCCTTTATTTATATCAAAAGAATGATTTGTTTCTAAAATGTGGTTGGCAAATTCAGAATAATTATTATTATTCAAATACCTTAGATGTTCCTTAACTCTAATATTAAAATTTCTAGAAGTCTTTCCAATATGAAAAAAGTTACAATCGTTACAAATTAATTAGGTAATTGTGATTATATAATAGTGGTTTAATACAAAGTTATTTGTTTAATTTAATTCAAAATGACGCCACAAAGTGATTTTGCGAAGTTTGAAGAAAAAATAATACAAACTTTAATTTTACATGTAGTAACATTATTATAACCAAATCGTAGAAATAATGCTTTTGATTTATTTTATATTATTTGGATATCTTTGATTGATAAATAATTTTTTAAAGCATTTGGTTCCGCAGTGAATATTTAAAAAAAAAGCAAGTTTTTTTTTATTATTACCTATTTATGGTTATACAATAAAACATATTACCTTACGTAAGCAGCTTTCAAATGGATTATTTTTTTCGTAGTTGTTTTTAAAATCATACTACGTTTGTGTGTATATGTGATTAGAGTTTTTCTAGTGAAAAAAATGTTTTAGGCCTTTTTCACGAAGCTTCGGGAACATGCACAAACGAAGCTCCGGGTTATTTTTTTTAAGGTGTACAACAGATTGCGTTAACTTACTATACACATGAACAGTTACTAATTTCCCTTATTTCAACATAAAGTATAATTGATAAATTGACATTATTTGCTCGTATTTTGAAACCTTTAAGGTTTATTCTATAGATATTAAAAGACCTGTGTTATTTAGCAACACCAATACCCCTTGTCATGCTGTGCTGAGCCAAAACGTCTATTCTGCCGCTTCAGAATAGACGTTTTGGCTCCTTTTCTCTTTAGCTCCTTTCTTCTGTGGTTGGTATGCATGACAGATCGTGGTGTCGCACTTGGCTGCAGTTGTTTGGTAAAACATTTGTATAGCATTTCCAGATATTAACTATCTATCAAATTTTGCATAATTGTATTTGCTGCTACTGCAGATTCCCTTATCAACTGGAGTCTGGTCTGAAAACGTAAGTTTGAAATCAAAAACTAGCCTTAGATCTATTCTTGCAGTGTTCTATTTTTCCCTGATGTATTCGCAATATATTTTCGTGCCACTTGCGGCTGGCTGCAGGCGAATAAATCACTGGGAATTTCTTTCGACACCTTTCTGCAGATAAATCTTTACAAGACCATTTTTCATTTCGTAATAATTAGTTCAGTAAATAAACAGGAAATAATAAATTGCAGAAATAAGAATTAATGTTAAGAAACATTACATGTTACTTGCGAAAAAATAAAACAAAATTTAATAAGCTATATCTAGCTTCATTTTGTATTCCACATCTACATAATTAGGCATAATTATGTTTAATTTGAACAGCAATTAGCGGATTAATCTGATTATTGATTGTTTAACGAGTAGCATTAACCTTTGGTTTCCAGTACAGCTTGACTATGCAGGTAATCGACTAAAATCAACAGTCATAGGCGGCTAACCGAATGCATTACATACATATATTGAATTAGTGATGTAACGCCATTTACGATTACGATTTCCGAAAACACTTCACCAATTACTAATCGAATTAATTAATAATAATTCGGTGACGATTATTATATTGAAAACATAATTACTGACGTAACGTTATGTCGATACAAGCAGAACAATTGATTAATAGGATCCATTTATTATATGGACTTATGGCAGAGGTGCTGGTTATCCAATAAATATTTCCTGGGGCAGTGATACCCAAATTGAACTTACTTAAGCGTAAACTTGCAAGAAGAAATTTCTAATAAATTTCCCAGATCTTATCATAATATTGCATTCTTGGAATGCAGTGTAATTCTGTTTAACGCTTGATTAATTCATTATTGCAAATGTATCCAGTGATTCAATTGATTGGCTCGGCTGGTTTGTCGGGGAGATATGGGAACAGTGATGGCGGTAGATTCTCGGGCTACTGACGAGACTAGCGGGTAGCGGCAGCGGTTATGCACGAATCAGACGGTTCACTAATCGTTCATTTCCGCATTTCATTCGGCTTATTTTACTCGGAATGACACGTCTGAACATGAAATGAAACGAAAGTGCCGAATACTGCCGAATGAAATCTTATTTAATGTTGAATATTTTCATTCGGCATCCTTCACTCGCTCGCGGAAGAAGAGAGCAAAGTGAAACGTCTGAACACGGAGTGTTTGTCAATCAATTTGTCAATCTCAATCAGTTTGTCTCGCGTCCTGTACTGGAAGGACGCTATCATGTCGCACGCAAAACGTCAAAATGGTATTCGTTCGGCTAATTTGTTTGCTTTTGGGAACACGTCTCATAGAAATTGTTGGGTCTACCTTATTATCCATGTGTTATATATTTATTTTAATATATGTAATATTATTCATTTCTAGGTAAATGTTCGTAATAAAAAAAGTAAAATCAAATTGTGTCATTATGTCATAAAAAATAAAAAGGGTTATAAGACGAAACAATACTGTTTTTTTTAAATTTAACTGTGTCAACAAAATTGCGTAAAAATCGATACATCTGACATGTTTTTCCTTAAAATTCGAGGCCAGACCGCGCTGGAAATCAAACGAATTCCAGCGCGCCTGACCTCGCTCGGCGACGCTGTGGTGGGAATGAACGAGTGAACGCTTATTTCTATAGTGCCGTCTGAACATGGAATGAAACGAAGATGGAACATTAGGCCGAAAAAACATGGCGTAAACCTTCACTCGAGTGAACTGTCTGATTCCATCTTTAGCGATAGCGGGTAGCGGCAGCGGGTAGCGGCAGCGGGTAGCGGCAGCGGGTAGCGGTGCGGTCACCCGAGTCAACAGTTCAACGAGGAGGCGGGTGGGAGGAAAATACGACATGGCGTGCTAATAGCTGGCCACACACGACCGATGAAAGTTTGTTTGTAAAGCAGTAGAAAACATAATAATTGATGACGAGGGACTAAGTGAAATGAAAATAGAAGAACTTGTGGAAGCCGAAAGTTTTTTCCGGGAATTATAAATACCAAACACCAAAACGGTAAGTGGCTTGTATACCATTTGGGCAAACCCGGGTTTCAAAGGGCCGTCCATTCTAAACATTCAAATTACAACAAAAAAAACAAAGCAGAAAATTGTTCATAATTTTATTGGTAGATACTATAAAATATATGAATTAATGGTTTCGATTATTTGGACTCTACCAATTCATTTGGCCGTGTATGCACGATTGTTAGCAGATGGAGTCAGAAGCATTAGATTATAAAGTATTTTGCAGGATTAACAAGAGGGAAATATGGTAGCCAGAAAAAATTTATATGCGTAGTGGCAATACGATCAGTCGGTAGCTGGGTTGGCATCGCATTTGAATCCCATCAAGGAGTGCGTATTTAATTCCTCGACTGGCAGAGTCCTCCATTACGACACAAGCAACATTTTCCGCTCATTGTGGTGGTAGTGGGAGATTTTCAAATATTTTCTTTCTATTAAAAAATTTTTAAAATATCACAATATTTTGATACAAAAAAGAAGTCGAAATTTAAAACCAAATAAAAATTAATAGATAAACAGTGGTATACTAAATTCATGACTACCCCGCGAGAAATTGTGCTATTAAAAAGGTATAGTTCTAAGTGCGTGACAAGAAATGTAAATTTTACTTGTGCCCAGGTTTCAGGAATTAGTGTCAAGCCACTGAAGAGAATACATAATAATTAATGGCGAGGGACATAATGAAACGAAAACAGAAGAAGTTTATATTATGTTTTTCTGGGAATTATAAACACCAATTTTCCACAAAAGTAATACATTGTGGAGCCTCATTTAATGGACAGTGCCATAACTCGTCCCGGTGGCGAAGTGGATAATAAAAAAAGGAAGCTTTGGATTATTTAATATTGAAAAAATTTCAAAGCAGTGTTGTGTGTAACATCCATTATATGGACCTTTGCCTAAATACGCTTTATAGCTATTTGGAAACCTACTATGTTTATTTTTCTCTATTTTCTTTTCTTTTTTATTTAAAAAAAGACAAACATTCCCGGGTTACGAATAATATAGAGAGTATCTGAATATCTCCTATTACCACCACAATACGCGGAAAACGTTGCTTGTGTCGTGATGGATGACTTAGCCAGCCGAGGAATTGAACACAGGATGCCTGGGTGGTACCCAAAAACGCGATGCCAACTCAGCCACCGACCGGTCAAAACCAACGTTCAAATAAATAAGCTATCTTATGATTACCAAAAATTCTACCAAAGTTTTTTACTCGTACAGTATCACAAAGGTGGCACAATATTAGCACCACTAAAGTATTGACAGTTTTAAGAAAACATTAAATTAGTTACCCACGTTACCGTACAAGAATCACAGTTGCTCTCATATGGAGCCATTGAGACTATGTCATCCCCAATTAGGGTGTGTTGGAGATGAAGATGCAGTGTGGAGGGTCTTTTTGAGAAGAGGTAGGAGTGAACATGGGTCTCGAAGAGACCCATGTTGTAGGAAGGAGTAAACACAGAGGCCGGCAAATCATTCCACAGCCGAGCTGTTGAACACAAAAACGAGTCGTAGAAACGACTCGTTCTCATGTGACAAATGGCAATCGTGTACATATATAAATGAGAGTGATCGTAATTTTTACACTCTTTTCTTCCATGTCAACAATGACACAGATTGCGACAAAATTCTAACTTTATGTATACCTAGTAATAATATATTTTAATACATCGTCTTCAAACATTTTAATGCCACTCAGCCACTCTTAAATTGGGTAGACAACAAAAAAAATGTTAGGTGAGGTTCTCTTTCGCCTTGTTGAGTTTACAAATAATACGTCCTTATAATCGAGTAGCATAGTGATATTAAATCACATTTTCTTGCCGTAATCTAGCAGCATTAGATGATTTTTTTCTTTTCGATAAGGCGCGTCTTTCATACAAACAATCAAATGTTGGTCGTGTTTGTGCGACATACCGTGAAAGTGGCGTTGTTTAAAATTTTTACGAAAATGGAAAAATTGAGGTTCGTACACTTAACAAATTTTAGAATAAGTTTTAAAAAGGAAAGTCCGCATCTCAGATAAAATAAATGTTGAACTCTGTTTTGGAAGATTTTTCGCCTAGTCCACACTTGGGTGACCGATTTTAAAAGCAATCGAAAGAGCTGCGAAAACGCAAACCGCAGTGATCGCCCAAATGAGGAGACGACCCCAGAAATGATACGAAAAAATCACAAAAGATAGTGAGCATCACTTTCGCATGTGTATTAAATATCTTGCGCGAACATTTGGGGATGAAGAAGTGGTGTGCGCGGTATGTGGCTCATTTTCTCCCAATTTTTCGGAAGCAACGTCGATGGATGTTTCAACGGAGTATTTGGAGCAATTTGATCAACAGTTTTGAGTAGACTTGGATCCATCACTACACCACAGAGCAATGAGCAGTCAAACAATTGATAGGAAGTGAACCGATACCATAGAAAGAAAAGCAAATGTTGTCAGTTGGCAGTGATGGTGACTTTTAGGATGCCCGCAAAATGATTCTTTGAAAAAGGAAAAAATACATTATCGCACGCTCATTTTAATAAAATTACTAGCGACGATTTCAGGGTGAAAAGATCCAGTTTAACCAATAAAAAGTTTCGTCACATCAAGACAACGCACTGTTTTACACGTCGTCTGTTGCAATGGCCTATTCAACATTTGCCTCAACAGCCCATTCAACAATTGCCTCGTCCAATTCAACCGACAGATTTGGCTCCACACTACACCCATTTGTTCCCAAATCTTATAGATATAGATATCAAACCATTTCATGCCAAAAAGTCCTTGTTTTCCTTCCCGCTTCGGAAAATTATCAATACACCCTCGTAATATAGGCGTCTATTTCACGAAGGCAGTGTTTGCCAATAGCCCGGTCATGTTACCCGAACGAACAATCGAAATCATGAACCATGTTTGCCATGTAATATTATCTGTACACTATAACATGTAATGCCATGAAATGGAACATTGTGGTTTCTATGCACTGACTGGCTTTAACATGCTGCATACACTGAGTAACCGAATCAGTTTGGGTTTGATGGGTTATTAATATCTAAGACTATGCACTTGCAAGATAATACAGGTTTAGTTATATATACTGTGGATATTTTTGAAGTTATAACGTCAACTTGTAAAAGTCAAAGTGTAACCTAAAACGCATTTGCAGTCTGTACGAGTGGGTCTTCTAATTAGCTAAGTTTTAAAACAGCAAATATTATGAATCTTATTAATCCACTTGTTTCATATTCAATAGTCTTATTTATTTACAGCTCTACGTGGACTCATTGATATATATATATAGAGAATTTGAACCACGTAATTTCCTACTAAGATAGGAAATTCGAATTTTCTGAGGTACGAGGCCAACCGCGTCGTTCTTACCTTCGAAGCGTACTCTCTGCAGGTCAGCAAAGTTCTGTCAGGGTCAAAAGTATTATATACAAAGGTACATATTATGCACAAATATATTACGTAGGTTCCGTGATTCCATCATGACAAGACGAGTCAGCGCACTGACTTGTAGTACGTACGCCCTGCAGCGTAATAAAAAGTAATACTAAAGTTTTTATTGGTTCTTCTGTAAAATATGTTCTAACGCGACATTTCAATGATGCGAGACAATAAATCATACTGCATTAGGGTGAGGTTCCTCCTCTGAGGGTAAGGTGCGATTCCGTACCACGCGGCAGTCGGCAGACGGCAGCAGCAGACGTCGACTGCAGTGACGCCGACGGCAGACGGCACTAATTAATGCTGTCGCGTAGGTTCCGAAGTCGACGGCAGTGACGGCAGTGACGGCAGTCGGCACTGCAGTTGCTTCTCTGCATTACTGCCGACGGTTGTGTCTTCCACACAAAATGATGAATAATAAAATGCTGCAAGTATTATTGCAAGAAGAAGAAGACGATGATGATTTATTATTGTATTATTACTCAAGTAGAAATCCTATTCTGCCAATGTACTTAAATAGACTGGAAGAAGGCGCTTATGAAACGTTGATAAAAAGACACCTAAATGAGAGTGAACATCAGTTTAATTTGGTAAGCTTTTTATCTATAGATTGGTTATCTTATGTTATCCTTTCTTTTCTTTTTCCAGTTCTTATTTACACAAAATATATACGGACGTATGTACATTATAATACAAATACCAATTCACTTTTTTGTTTTAATCTAAATAACCTTTGTTTTTAAGTAGATATACCTTTTATTTTATTATTATTATTAATTAAAATAAACAAACGTTGGTTATCTTTATGTTTTAAGTGGGTTTTTTTATTTTATTTTATTCTGTCTTCTCTTTTTTTTCTTCTTATTTTATTCAACACATGTATGTAGGACTATAATATGCAATACACACAATAGTTTGTTTTAATGTTTGTCTGTTATAATTTGTTGTCTGCTATTATTTTAATATCTGTGCTAAACAAACAAAGGTATTATGCTATAAACTTTTGGTTTTTCTTATTCTTACTTTTTTGTTGTTATTATTCTTTCTTTTCTTTTTATTTCCTTCATTTATTTTTGTTTGTATAAAACATGCTCTGTTCAAGAGGTTTTGCTAATGTTGGAGGTTTAGCGATCCGAGACACACTAAAATATCATTTTTGTTCCCAAGTAGGTGAAGTATCTTGGCAAAGAAGGGTTGAAAACCACAATAGTCAGTAAAAGTTTAAAATAAATAAAAATAAAATAAAAACCTACTGGTTTTATTGAGATCTTGAGCGATCTCTTTAAGGATCTCTTTAAGAAGAAAATAAGGTAAAAAAAGGTTAAGAACCTTAAAGGTGCGATTCCGTACCACGCGGCAGTCGGCAGACGGCAGCAGCAGACGTCGACTGCAGTGACGCCGACGGCAGACGGCACTAATTAATGCTGTCGCGTAGGTTCCAAAGTCGACGGCAGTGACGGCAGTCGGCACTGCAGTTGCTTCTCTGCATTACTGCCGACGGTTGTGTCTTCCACTCAAAATGATGAATAATAAAATGCTGCAAGTATTATTGCAAGAAGAAGAAGACGATGATGATTTATTATTGTATTATTACTCAAGTAGAAATCCTATTCTGCCAATGTACTTAAATAGACTGGAAGAAGGCGCTTATGAAACGTTGATAAAAAGACACCTAAATGAGAGTGAATATCAGTTTAATTTGGTAATCTCTTTATCTATACATTGGTTATTTAATCCTTTCTTTTCTCTTTCCAGTTCTCATTTACACAAAATATATACGGACGTATGTACATTATAATACAAATACCAATTCGCTTTTTTGTTTTAATCTAAATAACCTTTGTTTTTAAGTAGATATACCTTTTATTTTATTATTATTATTAATTAAACAAACGTTGGTTATCTTTATGTTTTAAGTGGGTAATGTCTACCACTATGCACTGAATACAACTAAAATATACTCGTTTCAAATTTCGAATGGTGACGCTACCGCCGAAGCAGAGGTCTAGTTGTGATTGGTGAAACGAGAAACGGAAAACGGGAAACTGCAACGCCGTGAAACTTGTCAGCGGTGGGTGCATTGTATATATTTCGCTAATTTGCGAAGCTCACTAACTTGAGGGCGGCTCGCGACCATCAAGAACTCTCAGGGCGGAAAGGCACCTCATGGTAGGCGGGAGTACCGACGGTTATGCAGTTTCATTGAACTGAATACTGCCATTTCGTTAATTCGCTAGTCTCCAGCAAATCGTATTATTGCTGGGATGAAGTAGAAATATTTTCAAAATAATTGCACTAGTTTTGCTAGCAAATAAATTTAATATAATTCAATTAACATTTTATGCTTTACGACATTTAAGAAACTTAACTTAGCATTGTCATCGTATAGTTTTTGAATCAGGATAATTATGTTAGGAGTTCGGTTATTTCAGAGCAATGATGAAAAGGAAGTTCTTCTTAGCTTTTTATACTACCTTGAATACTTGATTTGCAGCTCTAAAAAGAGCCAGGGTGGTAGGACCTAGAAGGATCCCAAAAATGTCGTCATCAATGAATCTTGCCTGACTCGAACTGAAAGTTATTGGCGCCCACAATTTTCGATCCGATGGATCAATCAGCGATCAATAAATAATTGAATTTTATAAATTATTTACATTACTTTGGATATTCATTCTCTTATAAAACTGCTCTCTTTTTATTCTTCTTCATAAATATGTTTTTACTTAAATTGCTGTATTTAAGTAGGTTCTTATACTCTTTATTCTGGGGGTTTTCAAGACCCGCATTGATAAATCCCTTCCTACAGCCCCATAGAGTTATAGTACTCCTGAATTTATACACTGTACAGACTCAAGCTTTGTAAGGTGTCACATAAAAAAGTAAAAATAATATTCCTTAGATCAACCAACATATTTTTTCACTTTTAAAAACATCCAGTTTAGCAACACTTCGTTGAAAAAAAATACCCGTCACGTATAGATATAAATTTATCTTGATAAACTTTTATAACCGTTGATAAAATAATAGAAGCATATTTTTCAACCTATTGGTACTTTAAACAGACTAGACGCATGAATTCTTAAAAGATACAAGTATTTTTGGACACTAATCATAAGTCATTTTTTTATAGAATGACCTAAATAGAAAACGATGATTTTTGTAAGGAAAAACACGAAAAAATCTGTCTAGATGTCACGAAGAGTTGAATTTATTTAATAATCTTTTTTTAATATCTTCTAACCTGTCATTTGGAAATGAGAAAATATCTAAATTAATAAACACGACAAATTTTCTATTTCAGTTTAACACCCGGATACAAGCTTTCCACCGTTAATCAAAATATCACTACTAATTATAATATTATAAAAATAACTTATTGTAATAAATGTGCGGGCTGCAGAAAAGAGTTCTAATAAAATTTAATTTAAATTTATGATTATTATGCAATCAAAATATCACTACAAAACAAATTATTTTAACAGGTTTAGGACAAGGCTTTAACGCTTATAAGCAAATTATTTAACGATTTTTTTATTTATATTTTGTTTTTTGGCAAAGTTTTTTTGATACATAGAGATACATTCATAGTTTTAAATAATATTTTTTATTAAATATAAGACAGTATACACAACAAAAAACTTAAGAAAGGCGAAGAGTGTGCGTGGATATGGATATTATAGTATTTGTATATAATAAAATAAATATAGTACCTATAAATAATAATTATTTTTAATTCAAATATATGGATTAACTGGCATTTAAAACGGCGATTAAAATAAATATACTACCTATAAAGATAATAATGTGATTGATTTTACAGGTTTTTTTTTCAACTTTTTAATTTAATTTTAAATTTAAATGTGTGGATTGACCGGCATATTTTAAATATTTAGATATAGATAGTATTAATTATTATTTAAACCCACGGTTCTTCCACTACCTAATTAAACTCTGAAAAAATTAATCATTACATTCAGGGTGTAACAGGACGTACCCGAGAGATTTTACCCAGCGATTCCTGAGCATATTTGGAGTAATAAATGTATTTGTCATTTTGCTGTCCGATGACATTTTTTCTAATCTCTCGGGTACGTCCTGTTACATCCAATATTTCTTATGTATTGGAAGAACACGACTACACTGAATTTTTCCTCAATACCTTAGTTTAGTAATCAGAGTTTTATTAATGTGATGAAACCGGGTAGATTATTTAAGGTCACGTTAGGCTAAGTTAGTTAGGTTTGGTTAGGTTAGGTTAGGCTAGGCTAGCATAATTTGGTTAAGGATTGATTAGATAGACAAGTGATTTTAGCTATAAAAATTAGTTCGTTCGGCAATATTATCACAAAGATTTGTAACATCTGAAAACTCACTTTATTAAAGACAGGTAACTTCATTGGAAAACAGTAAGTAAAGAAAAATATCATTACGGTGTGGGAAATTCTACGATAAATTGGATACACCAGAAAATAGGGACCGTAAATCAAAGGTCCTATAAATCTGGAATCGACGGCGGGAAGTTAATTTGGCTCGCGCGCGTGGCTGGGGACCCATAATATATAATGGATTATTTTTCAATGAACTAGGGGACTGGAAACTTTAAATTTTACACGTTGAATACCTGAGAGATTGGAGAAGTTGAGGAATATTGCATTTCTAATAATAAACAGTACATTATGCTCAATATAATTAATTGTCTAGCAAACTTAAAATTCACTTAGCAAACACATAATTTATATTTTCACATGCCCATAGAATATTAAAAATCTCGCCCTTTTTTAGAATTACGTTAACTCTTAACGTAAAGTCTTGTAGGTTCTACTGTCTTTGTGGTTTTTTACTTTATTTTTCTTTATTCATATAAAACAAAAGCATTTTTTAATTGATTTTTTTACTTTGAAACTAGGTACATGCTCGTATTACGGTAGTCGATTTAAATATTAATTTTTATTTAATTTATTTCTATTAATTTTTAACAAAAATAATGTTACTTATTTTTGCAACCCACCTCCCTTACCTACCCCTTAAAGCATTATTTGATGCTTCATGATAAAAGTATGCATAAAATAAGAGGAAAATTACTGTCTGCATCTGATTTCAAAAAAAGGTTTAGGAAATCCCGGGCAACACAGGAGACTACAGGTAGTATTATGTATTTTTTAAGTATTACTGTTGACAGCAGGGTAAAAAATAGATTAAAAATAAAAAAAATATGATAATACAAAATTATATAATATTACAAAAATATATTCGTATATATGATATACAGCAACGATTCACCTAAATGAGATGGTTCGTTTGTAATCCACCACACTCGTCATGAATGTGACAACTAATGATAATCTGGGATAGTATCAACTGCTTGTCTTCAAAGCGAAAGGAATTTCGCGAGTTTCTATTGCTTGAAATAAATTAATAGTTTTAATTAATGAAGACATATTAGACAATACTACGAGTATATTATTAGTTTATATATTTTTAAACGCATTAGACTTTTAGGTCCGGGTTTAGTCTTCCCCATAGGAAAAACTAAACCCTTTCACACACTTTTCCACAAAAATGATCATCTATTAAATCCACGCTATGAAAGTGTATTTTATAAGTATAATTAATACAAAACAATACAAGAACAAGACGTTAATCTACCAAACTATTAAATGGGATAATAATTCACCGACTCCAGATATTTTCATATCAGAGGGTTCGGCTCGATGAAATTCCTAATTTGACCAATAAATCCTACTGATCCCTCAAGATAAGTATTTAAAAAATCTTTCGTAATCCTACGTGTATTTAAAATGACTGATTTTTGCATTTTTTTTATACAAATTCTTTGACAAATCTAATATGCCTAAATTTTTTATGAGTGAGATAGGCCAGTAACCGAAATAACAAATGGTAATATTTTTATAGTCTGAGAATGCCAAATTCTTTTAATTTCATTTCCTAAATCTGTATACTTTCTTATTTTTTTAGAACCAGATTTCTCAATATTACAGGAATTTGGAATAGCCACATCAATGATGATTACAGGAATTTGGTATTATTGATTTTTGTATTATTATATTTAGTATTGTCTTCATTAATTAAAATATTATAATTTGAGGTTTAACTCATTAGTTAAAAATAAAAACAAAAATATATGAATAGTCTTATTTACAGATTATTTGCAGCTCGTAGAGAGTCCAATGGTGTCTACGTATAAACGAGTCAAGTTATGCTTAAAGCAGTATTATAGTAATCGATGTATACTTGTTCGGTGGGTATAGTAGTATAAGTTACCTGTCTTACTAACGGGCTTATTCTAATATTTCAACATGGTTATTGTACAAAAAAAACGTGCACCGAATAATTAAAAAACACGTAACAAACACATGCCAATAATAACGTCATTTAATTTCTGCAGAAAATCATTGGGGTGGTGCGGTTTAGTGTTCAGTTTAAAAAATAAAATAAAATGGAAAAAACTTTCAAATACATACCAGACAGGATTTAGAAGTATTTATAAAAAATATACAAGTTGTTTTAGGTAACAAATTCAATTCACAAACATAATTCAACCCCAAAACCTTTACATACTCGTATATCCAAAGAAATGAAATATTTATTTGATTGAGCGGATTTCGTAACATATTTTTCATATAGAATTTTCAGTTAAGAAATGGGCAATATTTGCATTTATACAAGATACAGGACAGCCAGTTTATAAGCCTATTTATTATGCATACGAAATTAAAATTCCGTACTGACCATATTTCTCTTATGACCATTTTGGAATGTAGACGAACCCATTAAAATGAAGAAAAAAAAACATTTGGAGGCAGAGTATAGTTACTAATAACTAAAATAAAATTAAGAAATAAATAAAAACAAAATCTCGTGAACAGAAATTTGATATCAAATACCAACTGCAGGGCATTTTCCCTTTAACACCACTGGACATTTTGAGTATGTGCGCGAGGGTTCACCTAGTGTACTTTATGTCAAGGTGTCAACCGTCGCTACTCGCTATCATTGTCAAAGGAAACAATTTAAGTGTTTCGAAGTTGCCGTAATAAATCCACAAGGCCATTATTTCCCCGATAATATAACAGAACAACACATTTCCCGCTTCTTTGCAAGGATGAGTGATATAATTGCCAACTGAAGTATGAGAGATTTAACGACCTGCTTATTTTACGACAGAGCGTCTACAATTTAATTCGTTAAATAATTTATAAAACTTGCGGATCATAAAACGAGCACTAAGCAATCCGAAGTGTTTACTGGTATTATGCGAGACGCATTATTTATTTATGCCGTTTTAGGACATAAACACATATTATCGTAAAACAGTAATGAAATGCATGACTATCTTGGCCATCAACGTTGTTGCCAAAATAACAATCTAGTTCTCACACCTTCCTTCTCACTACCAGACGTAAAAGGATAGGCAACTAAAGCGGTTTTTGCCAGAAGCTTTATTAATTCGCGAAACATGGTTAGTAATCCACAAAAGAGCTGACTGTAAACATTAAACGTAACTGCAGCTTTAAAGGTGAAAATTATCTGATTAATATTTTTGGCACTTCACCGACGGGAAGCTCCGTTGAAGCTTAAAACAATGCTACCCCGTACACTAAATACAATGACAGCTGGTAAAGCAAGTGTAAAAATAGCACGCAATTTAGATTTGGGTAAAAAAAACACAGCCACAACTATCGCATGGCATTTAGCGCAATAACTACCAGCGCTCGGCTAATAGGTACGTAAATACTAGCAGATTAAGGACGAATATGTAAAATTTAAAGTGGAAAAGTGCTGTGGGTACTTGTGCAGCATCCAGCGTGGGCTTAATGCTAATGGCGGCATCACGGAGATTACGGATTCTGTTGTGTGTGATTGTGTAAATATTTACCGACGGCAGCGGCGACTCTATTTACCCTTCGCGACTGCTAAATACCGCCTTCTAAAAATAGTTATACCAACACACGGCTTGCCTATAGCATTGAGGTCATACTCTCTAATTAACGTGAACCGTGTGCATTAAGCACGGTTTTGCCAAATTATATAAATTCTTAATGGGCTGGGTTTGGGTTCTCAATATAACAAATCCACAACATGATCAAATTTTGGTGGAGCATATTTTACAAAAGTTTTGCTAAAACCTCAAATCACAAAATTTTAAAAATTACCTCCCTTGCGCCACTTTTTATTGTTTTATTCATGATGAATTTTAATTGAAACTCGAATTTTGCCAATTTAAATACAATATCACACAAAAACTCGTGCTCCGACGCAAAACTAAATGCCACATTAAACAACGATTTATATGTGACATTTGAGTTGCCAGCATTTGTAGTTCAATTTTTTTTACATTTTCTACTCTAAATTGACAAAATATATATAGTTTGTTAAAATTAGAATTCGGTCCTCCAAGCGATGCAACCACCATCCGAAACTTGTTTTAATAAGCGTACTAACATAAACACTTTTTATTAAACCGCCAGGTACTTATTTTTAATTGTTAATTATGCATTAACGTTAGCCGCATGTATGCATGTGTCCATCACCCGAACGGGGAGGAATACATTATATTATGTTTTTAAATGATTTAGCTCCGTCGTTTTTTTTTTGTTGTAAATGATTGATATTCAAAAGGACAACAAATTAATGTTGTGGTCTAAGAAACAACGACTCAACCGCACAGCCATCTCCAAAACTAACAAAGCGCCGAAAATATTTAGTACAATAAAAACATGACTGAAAAATTTGTCTATTAATTAACACGATCGCGATTCATTTATATCTGCGAGTCCGATTCATGTCGAAAGTTATGAGGGTCATTAGACGGTTAAACTGAGCGGTAGTTCAATTAAAGTCGAATTTTATGAGATTCGGTAAAAATAACAAATCGTTCAAACTGGATTAACTAACATTTATTATGTGAGTTTGTAAACCAGAAGCTGAAACAAATCCTGACCAACCAATTTAGACAAGAAACTCTAACATTTTTAGAAAAGAATCAGCAATATCAGATAAAAGTAATTTGGAATTTACGAGCCATCCAACGTGTTCAGAGAATGCAGCCATTAACATGAGAATGTTGGACAGATTTATTTAATAAATTAACGGAAATCTTAATTTCATCTTCACGCCAGATTTTATATATCGAAAATAAAATAGTAAGCCAACTAAAAAATCATACAGTAAATAATGTAGAATAGTTGAACTATTCAAAGTTTTCATTAAAAAAAGTTTTGCTTTTCAAAGATGTTGGCAGATAATCATAATGAGAAAGATGATATTTTTTACACATTATAGAAAATAGTTAAATGTTTTACAAATATAAACATAAATGTAGGTAGTAGATATATTATTATGCATATTTCTACAAGTTGATATAAAATTAAACGAAATTAAATTAAGCTTGACAGAAAATTTTTAGACATGAAATGAGGCATGATTTTTTTAGTGGCTTGTGTTTGACAAACACATTATACTAAAAAAAATATTGGATTTCCGTCAAGTCATTAAAATAATATGTTTTGATTGATAAGTGAATACACACTTGCAATTTATTCTTGGTTTTTAAGAACTTATTACCAGTGTGCAAAAAAAATTATTTAGTTTTCATTACTGCCATATTATATCTGTCAACAGCAATTTAAAATGCAAATGAATTATGGTACAAAATTGAATTTTTGTATTAATGAAGCTGAATTAAAACAATGACCCAAAGCAGTTGTTGATGCAGCAAATGTAAAAATTAATGGACCAACGCTCTTAATCACAGCAAAATCCTTGAACACAGAAATATCATACTTTTCGACGCGCCTTAAAACGACGTTAACCGCTTGGGCACATAAGCTTGTGTTCACGACAATTTAACGTAGATAGTCATAGGAATGACGTACGCCCCGGACAAGATAATTTTTTTAATAAATTAATAAAGTATGAGACTAATATGTAAGCGAATGTCATTTAATTCTGCTTCTTTCACAATTTTGAGATGAAACATATCGCGATTTAAAAAAAAAATATCTAAATCAGTTCAACCAATATAACAATTATGCACCTACTCATTAGCCATTGTATCCCTATAATGTACATACAACAAGAATACATATACATTTCCTCAAAAACATTGTTTATAAATCCAGGACGAGATCTGAGATTTGACTGAATAAGGAAGAATTCTAAAAGTTCTTCAAGTGAGCACAATACATTTAGAATAACTCAATTACACGCTCACCTTACTTACACTCCACAACAAACCGTTTATAATGGTAAGGTACTCTGATATTTAGTTTACCACGAACAAAAAAAATGAGGCGGCGAGCGCCTTGCGATGCTTTAACCAAAGCGTTGCGAATCTTCAGTGAAGGGAACTTTCGCCTTCAGTTCAAAAGCTTTTACTAGTATATGTGAGACGGTAGGCCGGGTAGTTTTCCATGTCACTCCGTAGTGGAATCTCATTATTTTATTTTCCCTGAGGGTTGCTGATTCCCGTCTTACGGGGGAATGGGTGATGACAAAAGCCAATATATACCTACGCGCATGATAATATATACTACATTATAATGAATTAACAATATTGTGCTTTCACTATGTTTATTATTGTGTAACATTTGTATTATTTTATAAAATTATTAACCCCAACACAGGGTAGTGCTAGTGATGTTAAAAATTTAAATGTAAACAATAATACCATGTGAAGAAAAAAAAACGAATAAATAATATATCATTGAAGAAGAAGATAACACTAATAACATTAATTAAAATATGAAAATGAATAAGATACAAAAAAACAAAAGATAACGGTCGCAACTGGTTCTCGAACCAAGAAGCTCTAGTCTTACCGGGACGGGAGCTTTTACCAATTCATAAAACCGTCATATTTGTCAACTCATATTTCAAATTTGAGAATTAACAATAGTATTCACGACTATTCTTTTCTAGGTAACAAACACGTACTTTGAACACTTGTTTCCAATGAAAAGGGTAGCTGCCGATAATATTGGAAAAAATTATTCGAAGGTAATATTGTTAATTCTGAAATTTGAAATATGACTTTGACAAGTATGACGGCTTTATAATACGTGGCAATTTCTGAATTGGTAAAAGCGCCCATCCCGGTAAGACGAGAGGTTCTGGGTTCGAGTCCCAGTTGCGATCGCTATCTTTTATTTTCTTCTTCAATAGTATAATTACATTGATGGGAATAACATTAAAAATTTAAAAAGATAGTTTTTCTTATAAAAATTTAATAAATAATAACTTGCCAAGAAAATCCTGTTCTTAGGATGCTACAATTGTTAGTAGGGCTCGACTAGCTGAGTGAAAATATGACCTTAAAACCAGAACCTTACGCAAGTGTAACATATAATGCTCAAGTTTAAGTAATTCCTTTGGAAGTATTATTAACACATAAAATTTACTTTATTGCTCAAATGATTTATTATTCTGTAATGATTGACAACATTACCTACATGCTTACAGTATGTAAACCACGTTATATGAATCTATTTATGTCATCCCTTGATTAATTAGGTAACTTAAATATATCCTTCCATGCCTTAAAGTCCATGTAATATTTATATGAATGCATCTGAAATGTATAAATTCAAATAAATACATGTGCAATATCTGACTGCCAAAATATTTACAACAGTTGGATCCAGGCATGAAGGAACGGCCAAAAAGCGTATAGCTCAGAGTTTCCCATTGAGTCAAGAGTCCAGACGCCAACCAATTAGCACTGTCTCATGACCAAAAGCCGATTGAAGTGACTGAGTGGGAGGAAGGAGGTTTTATCAAAAGCTTGCCCGGGGAAGAGGGGTGATATTTTACGCTACGCCAATACCACTGAGTTAAACTTGCAATCATTAGGTACGGGCAATATTTCAAACGAATCCTTAGCCTTCTGCGGCGTAAACGTAGAACTGTTTTTTTTATTATTTATTTTATCTTTCGTTAAACGAAACCCCTTCACCGAGGAAACGAAAGATAAATATAAATAGGCTGTCGCGAGAAACTGAAACGTTTACAAATAATTTCCCATTTATTATTTTTAGCTCAGTCGGTTGAGCGTCATGAAGATAACCCTCTACTTCCTTAGTTTGAGTTGGGGTGGTAATTTGAATACCGTTTTTAAAACCCAAAGCGTTGATATGGCATAACATATAATTAGGTATAGTGGTCAGAACGCTTGACTTGTGATAATATTTATCTGTTCGACAATAGTCATATCATTCAGTAATGCAAGGCAATGGCGTCATTTAATTCTTCGTAAATGGTAGTCGAAAGATGACGACTTCTTGAAGTATAAATATTTTTCAGATTTGTGTGTTACATACTTACCTACAGTATTAATGATTCAGTAACACGGTACATAGTGTGCATTGACTCATTATAAATCGTGCAAGTTGCAAATAGATAGGAAATTTTACTCCCTGTAAAACGTGCAAGTTGGCTTTGTGAAGAGGAAATGCGAGTACCTACTTCACCGACTATATTCAGTGACATGAATCGTCCTATTTCATAATATCACAATCATGTGATTTCGTAGGAAAGAAAATAGCATGAAATTACTCATCGTGCAAGTTAACGACTTTAGTGACTTTAAAAACATCCACTTTTACATACATTGAAGTTCGCCGATTGAACTCCTGATATAGGCAATATTCGAGTGATTTAGTAGCAAGGAAAATGGCGTAATTTTACTCGACATAAATCGCGCAAGTTGATGACATCTTAAAGCAGAAGTAGTTCGCCGGTTCGACTCCTGATACGGACAATAAATGGGGCAGATGAGAGTTAGTGGGGGAGGCTGCAAGGGGAGCCTGTCAATGGGGAGTCAGACCGGAAATACTCGAGAATATGCTCCGGAGGCTGTGACAGAAGAGCCGAGGGAAGAGATCTCTGCCGCGAAACCGTCGCAAAAATCAACATAGACCACATATTTTTTTTGAAAGAAGAAGTAAAAAGAAGAAGTAAATATAACTCGTGTTTAAATATTCATTCATATTTTTTTTTCTATATCGCTATATATCAATAGCATTATTAATATACTTAAAGAAGTACATAAAGATTCGTATCGTATTTTCTATTAAAGATAAATTTAAAAAGAACATGATTTATTGAACTAAGGTGTGAAAAATTTTTTATAACTCAGGTACGGGCCATACGTCATTCCTATGTCTACCTACGTTAAATTATCGTGAAAACAAGCTTATGTGTCCAAGCGGTTAACACCCTGTTTCCGAACTTACCTACATAAAGAAAAAAGTGCATTTTTTAAATCGACAAACACAAACGCGTGTCGTTTATAAACGCAATTGAAATATGACTTGTTTCAAATCACATAATAATAATTGGATAATTTGTAGAGCGCCGTTTTTATGAGAAATCATGAGAAATCACCTCAAGGGCGCGGTTCACATAGCATCGACGCATCGGTATAAATCGTCAATTCATTCATTAGGATATCAGCTTCACGAACAATATGCGTAGGCGTGTTTAATAAAGTTACCTATATGATAAACGTTCCATTTAAAAACTCATTTTAGTTGATTTACTAAAGAATAATATTTTGATGGTAACACTACACTACACAAAAAAACACTACCAAAAAACCTTTGTGGATTCATTCAAAATGCTTATTGGACAGAATTTCAGAATATTTATTTTTGTAAGATGTGATTTTCCAACGCGTTTAATATAAATTTTATACGTAGAAAATCACAAAGATGGGAATTTTTTATTATTTTTCAATCCATCAAAATCCCCACTAAAGAATAATCTAATATTGTCACTGATCATGTGCGAAACCAAGAAATAAAAATCAATAGCATAAAATAAAGCAACAGCAAGGGAAGCCATAAAGCTAATCGTAATTACAATCGCCGGGAGAAGGAGCGCAGAGATTGGGGGAGGTGGGAGTAAGGAGTAAGGAGTAAGGAAGAGGAAGTAAGGAGTAAGATGATTGCAGATGACAGGCCTGTCACCATAGTGGACGAACTGACACGACAAGCAGCGCTGCGGGCCAAATCTCCTACGAAATCAACCAACTCGAGCGAAACTTTATGATTGTTTCCATTTTTCTAAATTGCGAAAGCAAGATTTTATAAATATATATACAGTGGGGTGCTTGAAAAACTTTTGAAAAATACTTTTTTCAAATTTTCTATTGGGCGCTCATATGTATTTTATACAGACTTCTCAGATTTTTAATAGGGTTTTAGGGGTCGCTACCAGCTGTGAAAATGTAGAGTTTTGGTCAAAAAGTGAAGTTGGTAGTTAAACTGAGTTTTATGCAGTTTAGTTTCATAAGGTTAAAATCAATGAAATTATTCTATGTTACTTATATGCTTTTAAGAGCCATTTTAGGCCAATTCGGTCTAAGAACAAAAAGTACGTTATTAATCAATTGTGATACTAACACGTTTAAACAATTATTATTGTTTACAATACTGCTGGGTCGGGAGGGGGGTGTTTAACCTATATCTGAGACTTATTTAATTCTGCCTGCAGTGATATGTTTAGACTGAAGCGTTGCAATCTGTCCCCTAAAATTTATTTAAATGAAACAAAAACAAAATGTGTACATTTTTTTGGCTATTGAAAGCACTTACAAGGGTGCAAGCAGTCTATACATGGTGTATCAGCACATACCCGAATGATTTTAACAAGTGATTCAAACGATATTTGGAAAAAACAATAGAGCCATCAATTTGCTAACCGATGATATTATTTTTTTCAATTAAAAACAAAAAATATATTTTTCTATCACACCTTTCTACTGCTTACAACTTAGTGCATCATACGATGAGCACTCCCTCTCGTTCCAGCAATATCTTACAGAAGAGATAGAGCGCATATCACGGGTGACAGAATAAAAAATAAATTGTGGTTAAAAACAAATATCATCGGACACAAAACGATATCTACTGTTTTTACTCCGAATATGCTCAGAAATCACTGGTTAAAACATTTCGGGTACCTGCTGATGTAACGGTGACTGGACAATTCAACAATGTGCGACTTTATCACTCCTTTGAAGAGTCATTAAAAGAGATGAAAAAAACTTGTTAAATAGGTTACGTTAGGTGTTTTGGGTATTTTAAAAAATATCAGCACATTTATTGACAATTTTTTAAATTGTGTTCAAATGCCACATTATTGCGTTGTCGTGGAACCGATATAATTATATACCTGCATATAGAAAAAAATCCGAGAAATGCCCACAAACAAGAATATAATTTGTTTGCAATTTAGCAGGACGAATTATGTAACGAATTGCGTAAGTTACGTTAAACATACCTACCAACTGTAAAAATGAAATAATCAGTTTCGCTTGAAACCTGACGTAACCTCATTGGGAGTGTATTCGACCACGATTTGGTTTTTTTTTAAATTTACAATTAAAAAAAAATTATGTAATTTATGTTTTTGAACTAATTTGGAATCCCCCTGCATTCCCCTCATGTCCCGCAAATGACCAAAAATACCGGATGCATAGCGATCTTTATTAATTCCGTTTAAATTTAGATTCGTGATTCAATTCAACAAAGATCTTTAGGTACATGCTTCTCTGTGTTATGTTATTCAGTTTGCTAACAAAAACAAAAGTAGATATGTATTAGATATTCAATTAAATAAAAATGTTTTATCCATCAAGTACATTGTTATCAGTTATATATCAATAAATCAATAAATAATTCTTAGGTAAAAAAACGTTGAGGTTGAGAAGCATGACGTAAAATGTTATTCAATAAATCTACGGTTAAGAAACGACGCCTCGTAAGTCGTAAGTAACAGAATAAACACTTTTCTGGAGAGTGAAAAAAAAACTAGCCTATTCAGTCAGTGTTGATATTACTTGATCGAACGATAAAGAAACCAAATATGTCAATAAAACGAATAAATAGTTCGCCGAATAAGTGGAGTCACGTAAAAATATTTGGAAAAATGTTACTTTCCTATGTAATATAACTTTATACCAAATCAAGAGATCTAAGTGCGAGCCTGTGGTATTATGACATTTTTATTTAGAGATGGTGTGAGACTGAATGAAATGGGGAAGGGAAAGGATAAACCTAAGTTTGGTGTGTAGTTATTATGTATGCAGTTTGAATATTCTTCATAGGATGTCGTTAGTATAGGTAGTTATTTGTAGCATCACAGATGTCAGTTAAGTAGTACTTTAGTAGTGACAACTGTCGCTGTTCCTGTCTAATGCACGAATTATGAAATAAATAAATCCCTCTCATCCCTCCCACTGCGGTGAAAGGTAATGTTCCGAGAGAGCTCTGCCAAAAGCCAAAAAGTCTCCCTCAACCGGTCTCTCCCGATCTGGCCTGCCACGTAATTGGTGGGCAGACGAATCCACCGCCAAGACCCGGACAAACCTCACCTTACGAACCCGGGCACCCCTGGTAAGTCACCAAATGGCAGACGTGTTAATTATCCAATAAATGGTTTCCGGGGCGGCGGTACCCATACCCGCCTACCAAATTGGTTTAAAAATTATTAAATAAAAATCAAAATTTCACACACGGGGTGTTCTTTTATGACCCCACGAATATGTACCTACAAATTGTAAATAATATTGTGTTGTACTGCAATACATAAACTGAACCCAAGGAACATTTAATACTTTAGAATAAGTTAGGCTATTAAATATTTTATTTGAATAATTGATGACAGAACAATACAATATATTCCTGGGCAGGTAGAAACAAAGAAAGTGATGTAAACAAACTGGATTTGATAAACGTGAGTACACGTATAGATCAAATAATTATTTAGTAATTACGTCAGGTGCAAGAGAGACAGAAACAACAACAGTCGAGACAGTTTTGTTAGAGAGGGGAAACGCAGGATTTTTCAGTTTTAATGATAAGTACCTACCTACTACCTATAATAGTGCAAAAATAATATAAGCAACATTTTCCGCTTACTGTGGTAGTAGTAGGAGATTTTCAAATGTCAGGTTATTCGTAACCCGGGAATGTTTGCCTTTCTTTTTAATATAAAAATAAAAAAGGAACCTTTTTATAAAGGTGCTTACAAGATATTGATAATACGTTCTATTGACTGCTATCTTGTCTCTTTTGAAGTCGTTTTTGTTCCAAACCAGTCTAGTAGCCGAAACGAAAAGCTTCAATTTTGAAAATGAGTTTTATAAGACAAACATGATCAAATTAACTTTTCAAAATTTTACATTAAAAAACCTAACTAAACTTAACATTAATTTATTCGAAGAACATGCAAACAAATACAACATTTTCTACTCCTCAAGTTCATCAAATAATAATCATCTTAAAAAGATGAAATCATGAGTTATTGAAGCTTATAGCTACCTAACAACTTGTTTTGTTTCTATATCACCTGATGTATCTGTAATATTGTTTCAATACCTACTAATAATTATGTAACGAATATTATGTTGTCTAATTTTTTTTTGTGGTTTGTTTTTAATGTTTTATTATTGACATATTTTTTCAACAAAACAGAAAACAAGTTATCCAAAACAGAAAAGATTTATATTATCAAATTTAGCCTCTGTGTTTCCTCCTTCCTACAACATGGGCCTCTTCAAGACCGATGTCCACTCCTTCCTCTCCTAAAAAGACCCTCTGTACAGCATCTTCATAGATGACATAGGCCCTGAGGGAAATTATGTTCCTTAGGGCCTCCCGGGTGGAGTTAATATATATATTTTTAAAAAAAAATTAAATATTATAAACCACATTATAACTGTTGAATCCGAAACATCGTTGTTTTAACCTAAAATAAAATGCTGAGTATTTTAATATGCAAAGTTCCACATATGAAAATGAAATTCATATTCTCATAATCGTTGTATCACTGAATAAGAAGTAATAACCCAACACCAGCCAGAGTCAGTTACCGGACCTTATGGTCGAAGCGGCGAGTTCAAGGACTAAAACAGGGGCCAATGTTCCCGCTCACCCACACTCTCAAACATTCATGTATTCATCACAC
This sequence comes from Limnephilus auricula, assembly GCA_951813805.1. Classification (NCBI taxonomy): domain Eukaryota; kingdom Metazoa; phylum Arthropoda; class Insecta; order Trichoptera; family Limnephilidae; genus Limnephilus; species Limnephilus auricula. The sequence goes on along the minus strand of OX638388.1, from coordinate 15,576,214 downwards.
ATGCTTACATACATACATACACTGTACAGGTATATCGGTGTATGTGAGTATTCCTAAAACAGGGTTGGCCCAAGCCCGCCGCTCTCGCCAATGCGATTAATCTATAGACATTTTTGATTTTCGAATGTAAAAAATACTGCAGCGTATTTATATAGAAAAATGTAGTGGAGGCGCGAACCACTTAACAAATATAGTATGGTGAAAGATAATAACGTGCAGCTGTTGCGTCTATTTTCAGGAAGCAAATAATGGCGTTCTGTCATATTTTTAAGACCAGGATTAATTTGTGTCATCTCGCCGCAATAAACGAGTATATTGCCCTACAAAAAAAACTCCCCAACGATTAAATATGACTCTACAGCAGTTCGATTTTTATTTTATAAAAACAATAATTATCTACTAAAATTAAGCTATTATGACTTGGAAGCTAATTTATTAGCGTCTGGGAGTCGGAAAAACGACTACTATTAATTATTACAGATAAAATGTAGGGAATATGTCTATGTATGTATGTGTATTATATTATGACAGGTACGTTGGCATTTTGCCCTGATTTTAATAACTCCCAGTTCCAAATTAGATTCCTGAAAAAATCACAGAACAAAATAAATACATCATTACAATAAATATATCCCTCCCCACTAGCGCCATCATATCCGTATACCTTTAACACTGTCACATTTTTTAATAATTTTATATAAAAAACATTTGGTGTTTAACAGATACTAATGATAATCGTCCCGTTAACCTCCGCGAATCAATTTAGAATAGTTTATTAGTATTTATTATATATTATATTTACGATTAACAAAACGCACAATAAAGAACGACCAAGTTATATAAAAAATAACCAACTGGAACAACATTAGTGTAGATTATAAAATTAAAATAAAACCATTGAAAAAATGTAATAAACCTAAACAAAACATAAAACAGAAAAAGACACAAAAAAAAAATAACGGTCGCAACTGGGAACTTGCAAAAATATGGGAAAAAATAGTATATGATAATATTGTTAATTCTGAATTTGAAATATGAGACCAACAAAAATGAGAAAAATAAATAGGTCCCAATGGTCAAGTGGTTTAGGGCGTTTTCCCGGTAAGACAGTGATCCTTGGTTCGATTCCCAATTGCGACCGTAAACTTTTCTTTATTTTCTGTGTCTTTTTCTGTTTCATGTTTCGTTTAGGCTTATCAGTATTAATATCAGTCGGCATGTAGGTAAATCACAAAACAAACTATTGAAAATTTAACCTTTTCAGGTATAATAAAGTTTATTAATAGTACAGACATTTCGTTCGAAAAAGAGAGGTTAGTTTTGAAAATCGGTAATTTTATAGATTTCGATGTGCTCTTTTCGAATTTTGTTTTAAAAAACTGTTTTTTTTCAAAACTCCCGAAAAACATTCCAGGTAAAACTACGAAATGATTATACTAAAAGTAGAAATAGAAACGGATGGTCGAATTAATAATTTTTCATGCGATTCAATATTAAATTCGTACATTATTTATGCACATAACGGTAAAAATTAACTTTTCAACTATCCAAAAGTACCTATTAAATAAACGATTTGTATCACCACATTATTTTAGTTGTGGCACCCCTAGCCATGACACCGCCTGAGAGAGTACATTAGCACAAGTTCTTATACCTGTAAATACGTTTTATTTCCTCTTTGAGATGAGCTTTTTTATGGTAATAAAATAAATTCATAAATAACGAGCAGTGCGCCGGAGGCAACTCTTTGTCTTAAGTAAGGCCATCGGAGTACCAATTATCAAAACGAAGTTTGTAAATGAACCTTGGACTTAATAATATTATTTAGGTGGGTACTTTAAAATTACAAAAGATTTTTTTTGGTACCTGCCTACATTAAAATATTTTTTTTTAGCGCGTTAATCTTAGGTCACAAGCAGCGCGTTTCGTAATTTCGAGATTTCTACAACAATGGCTATGAAATGTGTCGGAGTCGCGTTAATCAATTTCGTACCTCTTCAGCATTGGTAAAATGATTAATGATTTATCGATCTTATCTACAAAAATTTTTTCCTGTTGTATGGTGGGTGGTACACAAAATAAGCAGATTTAAAAGATCTACAAATATTCGGCCCCATAAACGGAGACAGAAAGTATTTTCACTGTCCGACGGTGACCGTGGGACCTAAAGTTGAATAGAAAGAGAATGACGGTGAAGCTTGCATTAGACCAGGGGTTAGGAACTTTTTGGCTTCGGGGGCCATTTGGAAGTTTGTAGAATCACCCGCGGGCCGCCGATTTTCAAGCGCCGAGGGGGGTGGGGAGTATAAATTAAAAAAATATATAAGACCATATTTTTTATTATGACCTTAATATGAAGTGAACACAAATTCAGCAGATAGAAAATTATAACTGATTTTGGAAATCGAGAATGGTATCCCTTGAATTACGTCAGCAGAGGATTTCGCATCTCTAATTTTTACATTGTGTTTAGAACACAAGGCAGGTTTTAACTTATATTTATATTTTCAAAGTCCACAAGCTTAAATAATAGTTAAACACGGAACAGTAAATTTCTTTTATGATAATATTAAGGGGGATCTTGTTATATACAACAAACTAGGTGTGGTAGCATTATTTGTATTAACATACAGTTTTTTTGTATAATTTACCTGCCAAGTCTGATATTTTTTTACATCAGATCAAATGTGAGGGTTCATACCTGAAACAAAAGAAAAAATATACATTAGTTCAAGTAATTCTGTTGCTATTTATTTATTTATTTAAGGAACATAAATAGTCTTAATAGTATAACATACATAAAAGTATGACAAAAAAAAACAGACCAATTATTAATGTTCACAGATAGGTATTTGGAAAGATAAAAATGAATGTAAACTAGAAAAAAAAAACAGAATTAAGCAGAAATTAAAAAATAATAATACAAATGATATACCTATAATACACAACAATAATACTGCGAAATAGGTAAAATGAAAATGATTACATGAAGAATTGTAAATAACTGATCATCACACCAGACTTCTAGGTAGACCGAGAGACCGGTAGACAGAGAGGATCAACCGCCAAAAAACTCGGTTTTGGCACACACTCCTCCCTACGTTCACATTCAAAGACGGTATGATACCTACCTTCTGTTATTATGGCTCTTGACATGGCCCGACTTGATTCACTTGATCGTGTCATGTCTTTCTCGGCCGTCCTCGACGTCTTGTACTATTGACATTCGCGTCATATATCCTCCTTTCACTTCATTCACTCGTTCTGCATAAATGTCCAAATCATCATGCTTAAAAAAGCCTTCAATTATTTGCGACCATACAAATATATACGTATCCACATTTCTTACACAATCATACATGGTTTTACCATACGTACGCCACAAGGATCTCATTTCTACAGCATTGAGTCTACTTTCATCCTTCCTTTGCCAGTAACATGCCTCTCTGCCGTACATCAGGATAGGCACCAGCACTCCAATGTGGACTCCGAGCTACCGCAATATATAGGAAATAATGATATCAGGTTAAAATGGTATTTATCAACATTCGTAAAACTCAAAATGAAAAAAACATTGTCTGTATTTTGAAATTTCTACTAGAAAGTACGTTGCTTTTATATTATACTAGCTGACCCGACAAACTTCGTACCGCCTCAGAATCAATAATGTTGTTTATAATTTATTAGCTGAAATAAATTAAGTTTTTATTACGTTAAAATAAATAGGTACCTGCTCAAATTCAAAAATTAAATTGAGCTGTTGAGTAAGCATGAAATGTTCGGCACACTACACCGTTGACAGTTCGAATTGATTCAAATTATGTCGACCAACGCACATTATTTGAAAAGCCGTTCCATACAAAATATATGATAAAATTAATTATCTTCATAATTATTTTTTCCGTGATTTTTTCCGATGGTTTAATAGTTATTCTGTTAATCGGGACGGAGACAAATCCAACAAATCAAAGATCATAAAAATCGGTTCAGCCGTTCTTGAGTTATAAATGGTGTAACTAACCGGACTTTGTTTTATATATTTAGATAACACCGACATGACCACCTTGATGTTTAGTGCGTTTTTACAGTTATCCCTACAGGAATTAATTTGGGTTTCAGCGGGTTAACACACTATCGATGTATAAGTACCAACCGACTAAAAATGAATCGAATATTCATAGAATATTCACGATTCACATAGAAGTACAAATGTAAATACCACTGTTGTGCGAGGAATTAATAAAAAAAACCTTCCTTTGAGCGAAATAAATGGTACAAAAAAGCATGGTTTGTGAACAAAGTCAAATTATAAAAATAACTCCATTTCATTAATCTTATTATGAAATATCGTTTTGTTTTTGTCAATGTCTTTCGTCCTGAATGCACAGCTATTTTAAATAAACTGCTTTGGAATGGCATAATATTTAATGTAGGATCGTAAAGGAAGAATTATGCTTAGTAAAAAGTGTTCCGTGACAGTCCTAATAATATGTTGGTTCGTAAATTGTCACAAAGTTTATATCTGGGACGGGATGGAATTCTTGGCCGAGATATTATTATAATGCAGAACTATCGCTTCTCCTTTGGTGTAGAATAAACCAAATTAACAGGGTGGCCACAAAGAACAGACTTTAAATTCTCAGACAGTACGAAGAAATTCGTATTACATTTTAAAACCGATTTTAAAGTGTGAAAAAATTCTAATATGTGTAAAATTCAGGCTCGAAAAGTTGATTCAAATAGTTAAGCCTCATTAGGTATTTATTATACTCAGGTACTTTCCAACCCCTTTCTTACCCATCTACTTCCCTTCCCCATTTTCTTTAACTCACAACAAACCCTGATTTGCGATAGCAATGATTCCATAGTCCCCTACTCCCACTAGCGCATTAGAAAAGCGAGACTAGAGCATTTAAAAATATATAAAAATATAGCAGATACCCAGCATACGTTGGAATGCTAATTAAATAAATAAATTGTCCCTTCGTGTCATTTCCCATTCGTCCCCGTTCCCCTTCCGACTCCTCTACCTTTTCCTCTTCCCGCGGTCCCCCTCCCCTTTCCCGCACTCCCATTTCTTACGCACCTTCATCGCCTTCCCCTCTTCCTCGTCCCCCCTCCCGCGAAGCCCTCCTCCTTAATTCCCCAAACGACCCTCCCGCATACCCCCCCAGCCTTTTTTCCCTGCCGCCTAACTCCATAAAATACACCTACTTTTCCACAACAACTCGCGTGACCTATTTAATTTTTTTTTTCAAATTTCATAATGCCAGAGCTCACCAGTATAGATATAGAAGTATTCACGGGTATGTTCACAACAATTCAAAAAAATTTAATAGCTATCGGATGAAATTTTAATCGCAATCGTATGAATAATATAGGAAATAATTTCATAACGCCAGAGCTCACTATCCTATAACCATCCCGGGTATGCGCACATCATATTCCCAAAGTTTCATCGCAATCGGATGAACGGTATGGCCGCGCATAAGGTACGAACAAACAAACAAACAAACATTAATTTTTATATTATAGATTGCTACCAAGCTGCATATTTTTTATTATCATTTTACGTTTTTGGGAAGATAGTGCAAACTCTGTCCGTCGGATGACAAGATATATATATATATAGACCGGTCAGTGGCTGATTTGGCATCGCGAGTTCAATTCCTCGGCTGACTAAGTCCTCTATCACAACACAAACAACATTTTCGCTTAAGTATGAGATTTTTAAATATTGTCAGGTTATTCGTACCTAACTAGGGATTAATTGTCTCTCCTTAAAAAATATTTATATATATTTACATGCAGTTACCTCAAATATTTATGAGATATACATTTATATAATTATTTGATATTCCCTCGATAGAAATAAATCACAAAGTATGCTCCGGAAAATATTATTTACACGTTTGTTTCTGTTAGTTTACAAGTATAAAAAAAATCACAATGTTTCTTTAAATGCTACTTAACACAACCCCCACGAGATTTTTGCTCTTTTTCAAACGAGTCGTGCTTTATTAAACTTTTTCACAATTTTCGCATGAATTTCATCGTTTTTAATTTAAGCGCTCTCCCTCCAACATTCGTATTGTCGTATCTCTTCTTCTTCTTCTTTTTGAGCGGGATAGCGCGGCCTTAAATCGCTCTCAAACTAAAAAAAACTAACACGACAATTCACTAAAAGGTTATTGTAATGCCCCACAACCTACACTACTATTATGGTAGGTTCAGACTGGACGACGTACGTACGCATCGCTACTCAAACAATGCTTAGCAACCCATACATTTTCTATGAAAATGGCCACAGACATCGCACGTCGCGATGCGTGTGGCCAATGTGATTCTAAAACATAAATTTTCATTGAAAATCTATGGTTGCTAAGCAGTCCAGATATTGTTAGGCGTAGCGATGGGCACGTACGTCGACCCAGTCTGAATCTACCATAACACTCCTTATATCATTCACTACTCTGATATTCCGGCACTTACATTGGACGAAAAGTGGGGAGATGTCCGATAAAAATAAATCGGAACATTTATAGTTCCCGGTTCAATCAAATTCCAGGGATTTCTGTCTGTGGCCTAATTACAAAGAATAAAACATTGGTCTAGTTTCGGGCAACTAAAAAGTTATCAATATAAATTTGCAGAATGAGACCTCATATGGAATGCACTATATAATCGTGTATATAGTTTCAGTTTCAGTGCCGACATTTATTTTATTTTAATTTATTTACATAGTTTTCTTTTTACCCGCCTCACTAGACAAAGTCTGTTCCGATATTATATATTATACCTATTTTGCATAGTAATATTAAACCGGTTGGCGCTTTGCCAGCCTATTCTTCCGAACATTAGATTTTTGTGTTCTAGTTATCTTCGAATTTTCTAATATACGAATAATTCAAATTAATTAATATAATAATTCCTGCTAAATCGTAGACGAAGATAATATGGACAACTCTCAATGAAAATGTGAAACACACAGTCACTAAAAATAAAAAGGTAACGGTTGCAACTGAAACTTGAACCCAGATCCTTTAGTTTTACCGGGACTGGTATTCTACCAACAAAGCTATTGCTACCACATTGCATTTCGTCATTTGTTATCGATCTAACATTATAATTAATTGGTGTATTTGGTAGAATAGCCCATCTTCTACCAATACAAGTAAAGAGGGGATTATACTTTAGTTTAATTCATTCCTATCTTAATTACCTCATAGAAATATGGGGAAACACAAATATCACACTCTTAAACGAAATTCAAATAATTCAGAATAAAGTTATAAAAAAACTTTTTAACTATCGACCAGATACCCCCACCAAAAGAGTATACAAAGAAACTAACTTAATGAAAATCAGAAAACTGTACGAATACAACATATGCTTATTAATCTACAAAATTCAAAATGGCTTTATACACACAAATACTATATTTGTGAAAACATCACAAGTACATGAACACCACACAAGACAACGTAATAAATTATACACAAATTCAACAAAGACAGAGTGGGGCAAAAGAAACATAGGCTATGAGGGTATAAACATATATAATCTCCTTCCTGATAGCCTAACAACCGAAAATAAAATAAGTATATTTAAAAAAAAACTGTTTGCTCTCAAAATTAATGAGCAAAACCAAAATGTTCTAACTTAAAAAAATGTGTTACTTGGTATTAGGTAGTAAACCATCATTATATTTGTATCCATGTATTAAGTTAACAAAGCGAAATATTTATATTTATTTTAACTTTAAAAAAAAAAAAATCCTTAATTATATCCCACATTTTTTGGCTGCTATCTTATTTGGAGTGATTTCAAATACCGGAATATTTTTATTATTTAAATGGTGTCTCGGATATGCCTATCCGATTTTATTTATATACATCATACATCATCTATCCATCCATTGACTTTTTACGACAAATCGAGAATGAGTATTCAATTATTAAATACAAATGAAATTAACATTTAAAATTATGCCAAATGTTAAAAAATATTAATAATAAGCTAAGTGGATAGAGCTATAAACAAGTTGATTGATATTTTTCTTAAAATTTAAAGGGGATAAAAATAAGTTTTTAAACATTTTTTTAAAGCCAGCTTATAATAAAATTGGTATTATTCAGTTTATAAAATAATAAAATGTTTATTTAAAATAAATTAATGCAGTATTTTTCTTTTCACTAATTGTATCTAATAAAAAAAACGTAATAGTAAATTTGTAACATTAAAAGTCTCTCTTGTCTATCTTTATCAATGTTTGCCCCATTTCGGTCTTCTAATGCTGCAGATGGACACGGAAATAAATGGTTGTAAAAAAAAATGTGTCGATAGTTAGAACCACAAGCCGCGGGGATAAATCTCACCGGGATAACAATAACGACCGTCTTTTTTAAAAATTATTATTTTATTTTTATTTTTCTAAAAAAAAAATTATTTTAATTAAAAAAAAAAAAAAAAAAAAAAATTAATATATTGTATATCTGACAATAGTCCCAACTGCTCCCGTCTGGAGCCAGTGAGAATATGGCATCCCCAATTGGGGTATGTTATGAGGCTGAAGGTTAGTGGGGAAAGGAAGGAGACGAAGAAGATAAAGGCGGGGAAGTACCTGGCTATTCAGATCTAGTCACTAAACACGGCTAAAGCCATTTCAAGCAACGTTTCAATTCTAAATGGTGGTCTTACACCAGGGCGATACTAAGAGTATCTTCCACTCTGGAACATGCATATTATTTTAAATAATTGATTGTGAAATAAGACAAATCATTATTATCTTCTGAAAGAGATGTGGAGAGACCTGTAACCTTGTAATCCATTCATTTCCTTTGGACCTGAAATCAAGCACTTACTGCTATGCCAAGGAGGTCGTATAGTATTGCCATTTAGAATTACATTTAAAATTCAATTAATTAGGTAGTATTCAGAACGATACTTCGAGACAACGAAATTAATGTAAATATTTTTTTTTGTTACTTTGAATAATTTTTGTTACTTTGAATAATTTTCAATAATTAATTAATTTTCAATTAATTTAAAAATTGTATTATTAACTGTAGTACCTAACATGCGAAAAAAACAATGAATAAATAAATTCAAATTCAGTTCAGTAATTTGAAGGAATAGATGTAAAAGTGTTCACCGTGAAAGTCATAAAAACAGTTCACACCGAGAGCGTATTGTGCCTCCAAAGGACAACGTAGACGGAAATCGACGAATACTTTGTTTAGCAGACAAACGCATCAAGACCTTGACTCAAATATCAAGAAAAATGCGGTGTCTACGGCTAATTGAGCGACTAATATAATTCCTATGAATCAGTGTGTTGGAGTAATGTGGGAAGAGTTTTATGAAGATTCATCTTGTACCAGGACGGTCACATTTCACTCGAAACCATCTAATACTGTTTTCAAATTCTTGGAATTATGTAATTTGGTGGTATGCCTAATTACTCTGATACACTCCTGTCTATCACCGATACTGACAGAGTAAACCTGCAACTTGTTCAATACTGTTTTTAATTCATCGTACGTAAATTATTCTCCTTTCATCGTCCGCCTCGACTCACCGGAGTGGCAGGAGCATAATTAGCATCTCGAAAGAGTGCAATCGCGGTTGCTAAGTGAGATTTCTCAATAATATTAATATGATTGCCTGTTAATAAGATTTTCAAGACGTTGTGACCTCGGACGCCTAGCTGAAGGATATCGCTGGCGGTGATCCCGAGGTCGATCTAGTGCAAAAAATAACATAAAAAACTTGTTAAAAAAGTTCTAATGCTCGGCAATCGGTCCGTAGAACGATTTTATGCAATATTTCGTGACCAACGTGGGTTACATACTACCTACTTTACATTGGGGGGTTTAATTATTAACCCACTTTAGGTATGGATCTTTTTTTTATCTTCTAGATTCTGATAATTGGTACATTCGAACACACAACACATATAATATACTGAAGCCATAATTATTTTACTGATCAGTCTAATCACACATGATTTATTTATTATTTATAGGGGTCGTCTTTAGAAATGCAGTGGAAAAGATTTTTTATTAGGATGTGAACCGGGCCTACACTGGGCCCACGTACGCAACGTATTCAACGCATTAAGACATCTGGTCAACTTACAATCCATATATAATTACAATGAAAATAGATGCTGGCCAAACACACTTGTTATACGCAACGCAATCCTACGCTTCTAATGCAACGTAGATCTGCGCTGGTCAGATAAGCGTGGGACATGTGACAGAAAGATGGCGGCGGTGAATGGCCTTCCAAAGAGGTGATTTGACGTTTAAGGTTATGTTTATTTAGACGTTGGGGTTTATTGACATTTATTGTTCGTTTTGTTGATAAAATGGGAGTTAAACAACTAATAAAATAAGTAAGACGTTACGAAGACATTTATAAAATAAAACCCATTGGATATCGCGATACTACGAGACAAATTTGCGTTGCGTCCATAGACAAATATGCACGTCAGCCTGGGAACATATTATTTAATAAGTTGCGTACGTGCGTCCAATATGTCCGAACCTTCAGTCGCTAAAACGTCAGGTACATAAATAGAAACTAACTATGTGCAAATATTTACTACAAAGAAAATATATCAAAATCATATAACATTGGGCACGCGTTTAGCATGCCTTTTGCTGTATACCGGAGGCGGTGGTGAATGCATCAATAACCCTACTTCTTTGGAGAACCTTCCGTTGAAATACCAGTTGAAAAAATAGCATTTCCATCTGAAAAGCGTCCGTTGAGATAGGAAATTCTATCAAAATATATATAATACTTGCTGACCCGGCAAACGTTGTTCTGCCATATAAACTATTTCTAATGAATATTTTCATTTTTAAATAAAAACAAAAAAAACAAATTTATTTTAAGTGTGTGGGAATGGGATCTATGACAGAAAGAGTAATGGAGCGCTGTATACGATGACCGCCGATAAAAACAAAAAAAACAACAACTGAAAGGAGTAACAGAGTACCGCCGAATAGTTTGTCATTGTTTTTGGATTTGTTCGTCTGTTCTTTCTGCTCTACTATTTCGCATGTTTGTTGCTTTACGGCCTAAATGGGACCCCTTGCGTCTTGTTTGCATTTTTGACCATAATTTTCTTATTTCTCATTATTTATTACCTAGTTTTTATTATCTGCTTCTGTAAAAAAGTATTTTTAGTTCATATATTCATTATGTATGACTACCACAACACGGGCAGTAGCCTAGTATGGTAGTTAAAAAAATGTCAAAAACTGTAACTTGTAAAAATTTATTAAATAATAAAACAAAAAAAAAAAAAACAAAAAAATACCCATATACACAAATTATAATATACAAATTAAAATAAACCGTAAAAAAATTTGCACGCAATGGGTTGTGATGCATAACAAATTCCTAATGCAATGTCAAAATGATGCGACGCCTGTCATTCAACAACATAAATAATTTCTATTTCTATTTAACATCCGAACGATGGTTAAATTTGTTCATACGTAAATACTAAAATCGTGATTAAAATAATTTAGGGTCACGTTTCGGAGGAGTGCGACCACAAACATGGTGACACGAGATTTTTATATATTACAGATGTACAAAGACATAAAACCGTACGTTCTACGAGTATGTGGAAAATGGAGCATACAATGTGTTCTAGTTAGCACGCTGGATTAACTATAACTAATTATAGCTTTATCGAAGTCCATGTCCCCGATTTTAATTTAACTAATGAGGCGCTAACCGATAATAAATTCTCATATTCCCTAGGACACGGAAACTCGTTTTTGAAAAACGACCGCTGCAATGACCCGATAGCAATGCTGGCATTTTTATTTTCAATGAATTCACTTGTATTAGTATACACATTACACATGAAAAAAACTTTTTTTAACAATACCTACGCGCTAAGTTACATTTGATATTTTGCAATGTAATTTGAGCGCTTTGGAAAATAAGTTTTTTTTTGTCTAGGTATCCATTAGCGGACTAGATACCTTATAATATTTATGCTTGTGTAATGTGAAGCATAAAAATAATTATGTGGGTAAGCAATAATACAGAGCTGTATTTAACTTATGTTGTAGTTACAAACATACCTACGTCGTTTTTTATATAAGATGTACATTGTACATCCTAAAAGTATCTATCTACTTATAGATTACAACAAAGCGTACAGAAGACAAGTTTAGTGACTTGGGAAAGAAATGTACAAGTATATTGTAATGCAATTATTAATGATTATAAACTAATGTCTAACAAAGTAACCATATCGACTTTTCGTCGCAGAAGTAGGCAGATAAGGTAGAACGTCACACTATTCTGTCTTATATGAACACCGCACGAGAATCCCAACTGATCCCATCTGGAACCAGTGAGACCATGGCACCCCCAACTGGGATTTGTTGTCAGGCTGAAGGTAGGGAGGGAAAGGAGATTGGAAGAGGAAGATGGGGAAGTACTTGGCTTTTCAGATCTGGTCACCAAACGTGGCTAAAGACATTTCAAGCAACGTTTCAATTCTGAATGGTGGGCTTATACCAGGGCGAATCTGGGAGTTCTTCTACTCTGAAACTAAGGATACCGTTAAAAATGTATAAAAGATTTCAAGTCCGTTTTTATAATTCTGATTTTCATTCGTAATTTTATTTCGTAAGTGATGTACCGCCGAATAACAAATATTCAAAACATATTTTCATTCAAATGCATCAAGGATAAAACTACTCGTCATACTTTTGGACTTAATACTGTGTATTTCAGCGATTAAGTACAAAAAATCGACACTGTATGTACATAACTTCGTTTGATATCCATACCAACTTACTATTAAAGGTATTTTGAAGTCGATTTTAAGTTTGAAATTGTAAAAAATGCACCAAAAAATATTATATACATAAAAATGAATCCCTGTTTCCCTTGGTCACGCCATAACTTCAGAACGACTTAACCTAATTTATTAAACTTTTTTTATAAGTTTTCTAATACTTTGTAGAAGGTTCTTACGGAAATAAAGATGAAGAAAATTGCGCAGAATATCGGATAATTTCAGAAAACTTTACGACTATTTTAACTTCGTACGTTTTACAGTTGGCGCTTTTGATATATTTAAAGATATTTCCTATACTATTCGTACCATTGCGATAAAAAATTTGGTGATTTGTTGTGGACATGCCCGTAAAGGTTTCTATATAGCAATATTTCTATATCAGTGAGTTATGGAGTTATGAAATTTGGAAAAAACATTGCGAGTTGTTTGAAAAATGAGTGTAGTATATGGAGTTTAACGGCAGGAAAAAAAGGTGGGAGGGGGAGGGGAATCCGGGAGGGGCAGTGGGCAATGAAGGAGGGGTGTATGGGAGGGGGGACGATGGAGGGGGGAAGGCGGAGAAGAAGAAGGAGAATTCATGTGGGGGGGGGGGGGTTCACGAGAAGGGGGACAGTGGGAGAGGGGAGGGGGAAGGGGACGACGGTGGGAAAGAGGTGGCGGGAGAGAAACAGGACGAATGGGAAAGGACGCAGGGAGAAACAATTTATTTATTTAAGTGGCATGGCAACGCATGCCGGGTATCAGCTAGTTAATTATAATTTTGGGGGGCCAACTGTCGAGGGTTAAACTGTTGGGTCACCGGTGCAATACATGTACTTATATGTTTGTGAAATATAAACCCCTACGTCTTATAGTAAGCTCATACAACAGATTCAAGTTTAAACCCGATGTAGACCGGATTATGTTAGCGTGACTCTGAGTTCCCAGGTGAACTCCGTTCAGTATTCAAAAGGAGATCTGTGTCACATCTATACAATGATTGTGATCATATTTTAGGAAGCACTTGTTTAGACAATATTTAATTTCATCCAAAAAAGCGTTCACTAATATCAAATAATAAAATTTTTCACTTCTAAAATATGTATTTCAACAATGGACAAATTTAATATCTCGTATTTCCCGTGGGAAATAATCACAATCAATATTTATTTACCACACGCAGTAATTAAATCCAATATTCTCTTTATTACCAGCAACATATTGTTACTATGTGGATAATACTAGAAATATATCGATCTTTCAGTTGATTAGTCAGACATCACAAAATACTAAGTTTTGAGATAATAGGGAAAGAAATATTAGGATGCTCATAAAAAAAAAAAAAAATATATATATATATATATTTTACACGTTTTACATATTAAATATGCATAAAATAACACCGGGAGGCATAATTGTCGGTTACATTAGTAAGACATTTTGAAATACCCCACTAGGGATCCATAAAACAACAAAATTTTGTTTAATTCACAACAAGTTTTTCTAAATTATAATTGATTTGGTGGTATTTATAAGTAATCTGAGTACAGTACCACATAGAGGGTAGACTTTTACATATAACTGCATACTCAACTCAAATATCGGTTAATATTTGGTTAGGTATATGTGTATAATCTGTGCAGAGAATCTCAATTTGGCGCATTGTATTAACTAGTTCAAAAAGACCCAATAATTTTAACCAACCCTACACGGAGAAAATTTTTATTCTAAAATACGATCATTTTATTCGTAAAAACGGTTAAAAACGGGACTGAAGTTCTTACGAACAAATTAACAGGGTTTCAATGTTTATTGGCGGGAACATGTAAGAATAATTTGTTGGTATACGTAATTTCGTTAAAATTCAATGGATTTCAATATTCATTGGCGGGAACATGTAAGAATAATTTGTTGGTATACGTATTTTCGTATGTATACCAACAAATTATTCTTATATTTTCCCGCCAATAAACATTGAAACACTGTTAATTTGTTCGTAAGAACATAAATAATCGTATTTTAAAATAACATTTTTCTCCGTGTACAAACAAAACTTCGGACAAACAAAATATCGAAATTTAAACTCCGGCGCCATGAAATTTTTATCGCTTTCGTCTTGAAAGTTTGGTCAAAGTGAACATAGTTTCCATCAGTATGTATGGAGTTTTGAAATAACCATTAAAATGTACATAAAAGGGACGGTGTATACATGTATCTGTTCTAATCTCAACAGGCGCAACAAGGCAGACAAACTAGTAAGAAATAAAAATGGTGAGCTATTTAAAAAAATTATAAGTGCCAACTATCCAGATTAAAGCTATTGACAATGTGTTGAAATTACCTATCTCCAAGTGCAAACTATATAAATCAAAGTTGGCGGTTTCGAGTTAGCACTATCTAATCTCAAGTGCAAATAATATATATTTTCCCCCCATTTGAAATACATGGACACGAGCATGAGAGCAACCATTGCACAAACAAACCTGCACGACCGACGTCGCAATAAATGCCGCCTATAATGAAGACGAGAGGTACTAACGAATTGGCAAGGAGATGATTGTGGTCATGAAGGCGGTAATGAGAGGTGATGTCACCGGTTATTATTTAATGACTTGAATCAGCATTTGCAAAAGGTGGGTATATGTTTGCAAGCCATTCGCGAGCCGTCTGCCGCCAGATCTCATTATTGTCAATTGTTTCGATCAACGGAAGAACTATTTGTGAACTCGCTCGTGGTGATTTTTTGAAGAACACAAATGCCTTTCGGGGTCCTTTTTTTAAATTTCTGTTTGAGAACCCCAGACTCGATTTTGGCTACATTGATAGCGAAATAAATAATTAAATCTTTATAGTGTCAAATTTTTATAATAATTACGCACCTACTAGTAAAAATTATTAAATAACACGAACGTCATAATATATAAACTATTTTAAATACATTGTTATATTTGATTAACAGATTGCATAAGATAAGCATAATACCCGTTCTTTAGTTCTTTCAGTTAAAACATTTACAGCCACAAGTTATTCCTCGTAAATTGTACTAGTTATACAAATAAGAAAACTCCAATATCTTGGTCATATAATAAGAAACGAAAAATACATGATTGGTGCCCAATTGGTAACACTCCAGGGGAAGATTGATACAATACGACAACGCCGTACTTTATGGCTTCTTAATCCAGGTGACTGGTATGAGTGCAGTTCCGCAGGACTGCAGCCTGCAGGATGCAGATTGCACTGATGATAGCCAACGTCCGATAGGAGAGGGCACCAGAATAAGAAATACATTTTCCAGTTCAAGAAAATATATATACAACAGAATAGTAGCGTGCTAAAGTGTTGTGCGGCGGTCTATCATCTCTGCCTGTCCCTGAAGGTAAATTGCAAGATTATTATTTGGTTAGTAACAATGTGCATACCGGTATTCAGGATTTGACATAATCGACTAATCTATTTCAGTATCCCATTACGGAGTTGCAGGTAAACATTTACCGTTTCAGTTAAGCCTCGGCTTGTAGATGACCATGTCACGTGCGAGTCTCACTTGTAATTGACTAAACCACGGCAACACTGAATATTAAAGCAGTCACTCACCCTTCGAGGGGTGTGACGCTTCCCCGTTTTAATTAATAAATGGCCCTCGAGTGGGTGCCGGGGGTTAGGCAATATATTTAATGAATAAAGTGACTCGGGCCCGCATGATTTCAACAAACCAATTGAATGACGAAACCCACATAATAACACTTACAATAAAACAAGCTTTCAGTATATACTACACACGGCGCTCAATTTTAATTGAAATATTCATATGGGATAAGGAGGGATGTGTGCGCTTAAAAGCTTTGGTAAAAGTGTTCATATCACATACAAATTTCATTTGTTTTCTGGCTTTATGTAATCCGTTGGTCCGCAAGTTTTTCACCCAAGTGCCGCTCGGGACTCGGAAGGGTACATATATTATATTCTACTAGAATAAATACCTTTATGAACTCAGATAACGCTGAAAAAATGTCTATGTTTTTTAAAATATTTTTTTTTTTGGTTTCACATAAAATCACAAATACCATAAAAGTATTCATTTGATATTGTGAGAGGGGTGAGGTGTTCCAATTTTGATATGGTAGGGCTATAGCCATCCAACGTGTTTTCTTTGACTTATTTTTCAGTTGTTTGTCATTACACCAAATACTATCTTTTCTGGAAGAGGATGATGACGAATGCGACCAAATGAGCATAATTTGCATACAACCACTAGTAAAGGCCAATTCTGACTTCAATGATAAAAATGTTGGTGATGAAAATGAAGTACAAATAGAAAATTTACCAGACCACAGTTTCAAAATGAAGCATTATTGGAATATTTCGATGATGACCAGTGGTCAAATGATGACGATATTTTACTGTGGTACGGTAGGGCTATGTGGGTCAATAAACAATAAAACACTTCAATAGCATGTTTTTATTATATTTTATGTGATTACCCCAAAAGTGGGACTGTAACATCATCATGGTTGGCTGAATGATGTGGGAGGGAAAGGAGATGGGGAAGAGGAAGGCTGGGAAGTACCCGACTATTCAGATCTGCTGACTAAACACAAGTGTTAAAGGTGTCGATGAGTCTTGTTGCATTCCTTACAATAACATGTTGTTCTCCGTTCAATAAATAATGTTTTATTAAACGGAGAAGAGTTACTGAAGATGGTATACTTTTTTCAGGTATCAGAATAGAACACCCTAATGCAAAATTATATTAAATCAAATTAATTATTTATTTATATTTTAGGAAGTTTAAAACCAGTAGCAAAAGATCTACATTACGAGTATTTAGAGAACTACTTTATTTTAGTTTTATATATTTATGATTATGTCCGTACATGTGCCTAGTTAATAAAAACCATTTAAAAACGTATGTACGAAAACATTATCTACACTAATAAAGAAAATTAAAAATAAATACAAAATGCTGACTAAGAATAATCTAAACAATGAAAACAATAGCATTATGTCAATACTGTTTTTGTGGTTACGAAATCGAAAGTGAACTAAATACTAACGGGTCAACAAAACAATCTGACCGAGAAAGAGTTGCATGCATAATCGATTTCCGATTGAAGAGTCTTCGTTACAGTCGTATTTATTGTATATGTATAGGTTATACCGGTGCGCCTTACGTAAATGAGTATCTGTTATTCTACTTTTGTATCTTTTGATGATGAGGTGTTCTTATTCGTAAAAAGCTCATATTTAATATTCCAGGTCAAATAGAATTTTAAATAATATTTATTACTACATAGGACCGATTTAAATAAACAATTTGAGTAGTACCAGCGCCAGCGCTGACCCGTGAAAAATCACTGATAGTTTGAATTTTCGACAAATCAGTTATAAATCCCTACCTATTTTATCGCCTGATGATATCCTTAACACAATAAATTCCAATTTTGAAAATAAAACTTAAATTCAAAGTAAATTCTTTGAACCAAATTTCGCGTAGGACAAACGCACAACCGAAATTAGTATTTTTGAAGATAATTAAATAAATAAAAATACAAAAACTAATACTTTCGACTCCTAGGCCCCAGACAAGCTGAAAAAAATGGTAATTTGTTCACAGTTCAATATCGATATTTGCAAAATAAGTTTGATCAATTTTACCAAAATTAAGAAAATAGTTTGGACATGCCTAGATTGCATTTCACGGATTTCATAGGGTCATTTTCATAAGTATATAATATAATGTACATTGTTTGTGTTCTGTTCTTGAATCATTGGTATGCAAATTAAAAATAGGTAAATATTTTTTACAAATTGGTCGGTGGCCGAGAAGAAATTGGTCGATGATGTCACTTGGTTACAGGGAGGTAAAACAAAGATGAAATCGTAAAATAACGTAAGTTAGTAAAAGACAACAAAAGTAAAAAGTTGTTTGTGCTGTGGATAATATACATAGTGATTCTATAGAATGGACCGTTCCTTTTGGCGTTGAACCATCATGGAAGCCGGACCAAACAAGAAGTTAGAAGATACCATCTAGTAGTGTGAGAGGAATGTTGTCCAGCAGGATTAGGAAGGATTAAAAAAAGTAAACTTAGTCCAGTCCCGAGGCTGGGATATCTTGATGCGAGGTTATAGCGTCTTTCAAACGAATGCAAGGAAGAATCGTTAAATTACGTTTTATTATTTGAAGATCGTCGGCCATTTCATTATCGGCACAAGTGATTATTTAAACATAATCGAGATTGAAAATTTTAAGAACCGAAACATTTCGATTCATATCTTTAAGCATGTTTAACTTGACCCAGTCGAGTGATTTGGCGATTTAATCCAAGCGAACCCAAATCAACTTTAACATCATCCGACTATAACCATAACAATGGCCATAGAATGTGTAAA
Source organism: Limnephilus auricula (assembly GCA_951813805.1). Lineage (NCBI taxonomy): Eukaryota > Metazoa > Arthropoda > Insecta > Trichoptera > Limnephilidae > Limnephilus > Limnephilus auricula. Next base: position 15,556,998 of record OX638388.1, on the reverse strand, counting down.
ATAAGTTTGATAAAATAAAATAAACACTTTAAGGTTTCTGTAGCCGGGCTTAACCCCTGACCCCAGTCCATAAGAATGCCCGCCCAGACACTAAGCCTGACATCAAATAATATAATAAAAGCCTCCTTTTTACGATTGAAAATAAGCATACGCAATAAAATAACTACCTACAATAAATAATTATTGATTTGTAGTTCGGAGGACTCGAGCGTGTGAAACTTTCGAATCATGGATGCATAATGCACAAGGTTGGCCTTTGCCCTTGCCAAAAATACCACATACAAGACTTTGTCTATTTATGTGGCAGTTATTTGAAAACAAACGGAACTTGTGTTGTATCTAAAAAAGAGACAGGAAACAGTGTATCAACATAAATATAATAATAAGATTGGCATTTTCTCTTTTAAAAACAATCACTCAAAAAAAAACCTTTACCGAATTAGGTTTATCAGTGGCGGTCAGTAACTTTTGGAAAAGAGGTGTTCAATAAAATTTAGTATAAAAGTACACCTAGAAATAGTTAAGCTACCCCTGTCAATAGGATTTTTTATAACGTTAAAAGTAGATACCTACCTATAATAAAAGTAGCATAATTTTTAGCAGTTGCAGTCAACTGTAACTAAAATGTGTAAGCGATTCATACGAATATGAGCATCGAGCCTTTAGGTACTGTAGGTTTTTCATATTTTGACTTGCTCATTGGTGGAGTGAACTTTAGCGATTCTTATTCTTAAATTCTTCTTCGTATGCGTGAAAATAGTTAGATACAATATTGTATTACCTTTTGTTGAGATTTTATTAAGTTTTATGACATGCCTATTGCGGTGACCAAATAATTTTCTGAATATAACGAAATCTTGCATAGTTTATTTTTTTAATTATTTTAAAAATAAACTATGCAAGATTTCGTTATATTCAGACGATTATTTGGCCAGTATAGTAAAGAATAATAACGGCGCACCAAAAATATATCGGTGAATCCCTATAATATAACTCGATTGTTTCCTGGAAGAGGTCTTATCTGGTGTGTTTGTACACCAATGAAATTTATTCATAACGTTTGAAGGAATTCATACCCGAAATCCCACATGCCAGAAACCTGTTTGATGAAATGATTACAGATGTCTCAATTTCGTCTAAGTTATCTGCAAACATTTCTAAACATGCAAGTACTTTGTATTCAAATATCGAAATAATATTGTGTGTGTAAAATAAATATTACTTGCTTTGTTTTTCTCGGCAGATTCCTATATTGAAAGCTTACTTTTAATATTTTTTTCTCGGAATTCCATCTTGTTTTCACACCATTTATTATAGAAAACATTATATACCTATCTTATTTAAAAAAAAAAAACATTTCTTAAAAACATTCTCCTTCGAAAAATATACGCTGTTATTATGGGACTTTTCTTGCAAACATCTTATCTTTAGGAATCAATCTTTGAACGTCAAGTTAATTACACAATTATTTTGTATTGTTTTATTGGTAAGAAAAAGGTAATCTTACGTCTTGAGATGGATGTCATCGGATTCCGTGAATTATTAAAAAGTTAGACATTGAATGAAAAGGTATTCCATTATATTCCAAGAACTTTTCAAAGGATCCACATTTGTTAACGTGAGATTACTTAAATTTTTGGGCAACAGGTACGTACATACAAGTTATAATATCACGTATTCAAAGGATTTTAACCAGCAATTTCTGAGCTGATTTGGAGTACAAAAAGTACATATCATTTTGCCGTCCGATGATATTTTTTCAGTCATACGTCGCCACTGATCACACTCTAGGAGTGTTAATAATAATAATATAACTTTAATTTATTAATGTTAACATTTAATTTATTTAGAGGAAGTTTTAATTTGCAGAGGATTTAGCTTGACCAATTATTATTATTATTATGTTGTTTGCTGTTTGCGTTTCAGTAAAGATCCCCTGCAAACAGCATTCTTCAATAGTAGTAGTTATTTGTTGATTTCCAGAGAAAAAAAATCACTTTCACATTGGGGCACACACCTGAGCTAAGTGGAATGTCAACTTATTATTTATAAATTTAATCTTCGTAGCTTTAGTATAATTTCAAGAAATACCTAAGCACACATATTAGTGTTATGCGTTAAAACTTTCTTATATATTTTTGATATCCTGTATATGTTATTTTTTTATTATTTTATACTGGAATATTGTTAAAAACTTGCACAGCTTAGTACTTTTTAGTAGCTTCATTTTTTTTATTGGCTGATCTAATTGCAGCTTGCATTTCTTTCGTTTCCGCAAATCCATAAACAGGGCACAGACATTATCTTGTAAACTTTGACATCATGATACTATTATTTATTTTATGTAGGAATAAACGTCTATACATTATAATTAATAATTTGATTAACTGTCATGAAATTCAGCTCTCATGACAATTAATCAAATCATTTAAATCTCTCTTATACTCTACATAAATTTTGCGATAAATTACAACATTTATTACTTTAATGAGTCTAGTTTTTTAACTGTTAATTCATGGTGGAATTCCATTGTATTAGATATGAAATTAAACAATTTTTTTCACTTTGTTCCACTTGTTTATTTACACCAGGACCGGTTTCGTCCTACTACGGACATTTTCAGACTGGAAAGTCTGGACTGGATTTTCAGACTGGAAAGAGAAAACCAGTCTGAAAATGTCCGTAGTAGGAAACCGGTCCTGGTGTAAATAAACAAGTGGAACAAAGTGAAAAAAATTGTTTAATTTCATATCTAATTTATTACTTTACTCTGTACTACCTAAATGAAGCATGTTATAACATATGTAGCAAGAAAAAAGCTATAATATTTTAATTAATGAAGATAATATTAGCGAAAGTCAATCGAAAATCTGAAACAGAAAAATCAGAAAAAGATACGGATACATCTGGGACTCGAACCCAGGTCCTCCGGCAATCCGGGCCGACGCGCTAACCAACTGCGCCAACGTATCCCTATCCGATTCGGTCATTTTTAACTGTATCATACTTCGACTGAGAACCACCAACATTATTTTCATTTTTCTTATCGCATATTTTTATTGGCTGCTACCTTTATGTGTGATTGCAAGATTCAACTCGAACTAAATGCCCTCTAGATAGTGTCAGGATAAATTTTTTTTTATCACTTTTTATTAATATGCGACATCTATTGACTTTATCTGCAAGTCTAGGATGAAATATTTTTATTTTTATTTTTAACTTTTTAACTTAAAGAGTTAAACCTCAAATTATAATATTTTAATTAATGAAGATAATATTAGCGAAAGTCAATCGAAAATCTGAAACAGAAAAATCATTAAAAAATCATTAAAAATCTGAAACAGAAAAACCATAAAAAATTGGTTAGCGCGTCGGCCCGGATTGCCGGAGGACCTGGGTTCGAGTCCCAGATGTATCCGTATCTTTTTCTGATTTTTCTGTTTCAGATTTTCGATTGACTTTCGCTAATATTATCTTCATTAATTAAAATATTATAATTTGAGGTTTAACTCTTTAAGTTAAAAAGTTAAAAATAAAAATAAAAATAAGAAAAAAGCTAATAAGAGAATGATAAGAGATGATATTGAATAAACTTTAAAAAGTTAAAGTCGTAATATGAAATCATTCCCTATACAAATATAATAAATTAATAATATAATTTATTAAATTACGTGGCCATATTGTCTGTCGGTTTGTCTTAGGCAATACGGTGGAAAGGTAAAAAGGTATTTATAAATGGCTTATAAGATTAGCCGACTACCTAAAAGTGTCAACAATCGAATTCTTAAAGCAGACAAGTTAATGCCATCACGTGTAGATAAAGTGGATAAACTGAACAACCTACTGACTAGGTTTATAAACAACGAGGGAAGTAAGCCTAAGTAGGTCAATAAGATTAGGGATTGCAAAATTACCGCTGACTTTCTCAAGAATGCGGTATTTCTAAAAAATATTCAATTAATACCAGTTAATCGGTTTACTACCAGTATATATTTTTTTTGTTTTGTTTAAACGGGTTACTTGCAAGCCAAAATTCCACAAAAATGCTATACAAAATCTAAAATTTTTGACTGTGTGAAAAATGTATTAATTTTTAATCGCATTACATATTTTATGGAGAGGATTTTTTAAGAGTAAAGGGTTAAATGGCGTAGTTAGCAGAAGAATCATTATGTGAGTCTAGACGTCTAGGGTAATAATTTTGTGATGATTATATTATTAAATTTAAATAATTAATTTTGTGAAAGTAATATTATTAATTTAATTTAATGGCAACACAGGAGGTCCGGAGACTTTTTTCAGCGGTAAGCTTCATCTAGCAAGCGGTGGAAAATATTTCTAAAGAGGGAGAGGAATATTTTTGTTATTGTTATTACATTTTATTTTCTTTGCTTACTTGCTACGACTTTTTTGAGTATGATGAAAATAAAGCAAAATTTTAAACATGAATCTTACCTACTATAATTTTGAAAACAATAAATAAAAAATCTGAAAAAAGACCTGGAACATGTCTAAGGAAAGAAAAAACACTAAATTTGACAGATTTTGTTAAGAGCAAAGCAATTGAAAAATCCATCCATTTTCATATTTTAAATTTATATAGGGTTGCTAAGCATGTTGTATTTTTTTTTTTGCATATTCCAACAGAGCATCTGTAAGAGTGAGAGGCTAACTACAGGTAAAAAAGGTAGGTTAGGTGAAAATTGCACAAGTGAAAATTTTGAAAATATGATTACTGCTATCGCAATCCCTAGACACAATGAAGGCATTCATTCATTCCTAGTGAGTAGAAGCACTTTATGAAAACTGTTTATATTAGGTATATTGTTATGTATTTTACTTTTGGTATTGTGTCTTAAATTTGATTGTTGAAATTTTATTGGTAATGTTATAAATATTCCTAAGGCTATCATAAAACAAATTATAAAGACTGTTTATAAAGGTAATAGATAAATAAATTATAATATCCAAAAATATTTGGGGAGTTAATGCAATTAGTATATTTTAAAATACATTCTGAAGATAAGAACACCGGAATTCAGTTAGTCATCCGATGTGGTATGGATGGTGGCGTTTGTGTGAGAGAGAGGGGATGCGAAGGGTGGAGGTTCGAGAATGAAGGGTGAAGGCGTAGACAGTTCCATAAGGTGATAGATAGAAGCAGGAAGCATAATTTCCCTTGCAAAATAATGCAAGAGGCTAGAACTGGGATCTCATCAAATTTCATAGAATAATACATTACGTAGTTGGCGCCTACATAAAATCGCCGCATTAAAAAGGTCTGAAAATATTGTTTCCTGACAAAAAAATCTTGTCAATAAGTCAATCATGACATACTGAGAAAAAACACCATACTTAAAAAAAATAACCTTCAGAATTAGTTTTTGAATCTTTGCTAAAGGCTCCAGGCAAGTATTTGTGGCACTACCCCAAATGATAAAATTGATAATATTTATTTTTCATCTCCAAAACGCATTGGCATTGAATTTAGAAAAATATTTTTCAGAAATGTATGCTGGGGTAGAGCAATGCAATACATTCAAGATAGAGTGTGCTGAAGTAGATATATTCGTCGATAATTTGTACGGATTCAGAAAAAAAGTTCTAGCTCTGTTAAAAAATATGTTAAACTAAGTATATTGTGTCAATGGTCTCTCTATGCATGCCTCTCGTGTTAATTATGTCTCTTGCCTCTCTCATTGTAATATGTGTTACTTGAGTGAGCTTTGTATATAATTTTGATTATTTTTTATTTGTGATGTTTCTGTTTTTCGAATTGTAACGAACTTCCTTTCCGTCATTTCATTTAAAAGACCCTCAACACAGCATCGCATACGCAAAAAACATTTATTAATCCTGTGAGAAGATAACGTAAAAAAAAAATTGTATATTATATATCTACACTATATACTACATGACATGCAACATTATTTGTGAATGAAGCAATATAGATTGAAAATTATTATGTACGCAAACGTAGTTGTATATCAAGTGATATAAGGCTATATTAGTTTCTCATACTTCTGTCGACATGTCTGTCGATAAGCCTACAGGCTTTGTAATTGATGTTGCCCAAAAAAGGTTAATACGTGTGACGTGTATATATAAAACAGCATTCGTCGTGGCTAAAATGGTATACGCTTTGTAAAAATGCTCCCGGATTATGTGATCATCCTATGTTGTCGAAAGCTACATATTTTGTCGATTCATCACTATTGGCACACCTCGGACCTGGTACACAGTCAACGCATTTCGACTACATTGTTGAAATTTAAGAGCGTGTTTTTACGACTTTCAGTTTACTGTGGTCGCCATTTTGGTGAGGTAAAAATGAAGGGTGTAGGTCATGATTGTCGTGGGTATTATTATAACGTATTATGCTGTCATGAAACATGGGATTAGCTAATTCAGCATTCCTAACTGGTAAATCTTCAAAAGGGCTTTTTATTATAAGCACTGTATCTGTTCATAACAATTCAACAACAATAAATTACTTTTATGCTAGGTACATTAGAGCTGCAACATTAACTGAAATTAATAAAAGTAAAATCCGTGGTTAGCAATTAGATGAACATTCAAACGTTAGTCAATTGAAAATATGTACCTCATAATTGAAAGGTCTAATGCCCACTTTTTAAGACATTGGCTTATGTGAAAGCCTTCATTGTTTTGAAAAGCATGTACTCGTATAGAGGGTTTAAAAAAACCAATATCATTTTGCTGCTGAAATTGAACCGTGAACAACTAACGATGTTATTTCACTAGTAACTTGAAAAGAAAACTTTTAAAATGTCTAATTAAAATTTACGTGAGTTTAAGCAAGAAAGAAAATTCGCAATCAAAATTGTCTTTGTCATGAACCACTCACTGCATTGATTTGCTTTCTAACTAAAACTTTTAATTAAATTAAACAAATAGCTTTGCGTACATTAATATTAAGCTTGAAGAAGTAGAACTTTTAAGGTTGTCAACACATTTGAAAATTGATCCTTAGAATCCAAAGATTAGGTAAGTACCAATATCATTAACTAATACTATACTAGCGCCTTTGTAATTCATAACTAAATTCCGTCTCAGCCCTGCTTTAGAGGATTATCATACCTACTTGTGGGATGCTTTACATTTTTCTTCCCATAGTTCACCGAAAAGGTTGAATATTTAACATCGCTACAGCGAAGGAAGGGCGATTGTTCAATATCATTTTAGATAGGCTACTTTTAAGATTTTGTAAATCGAATCTCCCTGTACATTTGCAAGCATTTTTAAACTCTTATTCTCAGCCGCTGGTCAATGGCTTTTAAGAGCAAATGCAAATTATAACATCCATCCAATTACTCGAGTTATACAGGATCATCGAAAAATAATGCCAACATTGAAAATAACTGTTATAAAAAAACTATTAGAGATAATTCAATGGGTTTGTTCTTAAAATGTGCGGAAAAGGTTAATTTTCGTACCTTAGTATGTTTCGATGTGTGCACCGTTCGTCGCTCTGCAGATGTCTAGTCTGAAGTCGATTTCTTGCCACATACGTGCAATCATTTTAGAAGTAACTATCAAGATAGCGGCAGAAATTCGCTCCCGTAGGTGATCAAATCCCGAATCTTTTCTGCGTACACAATGTTTTTAATGTACCCCAGAAAAAGAAATCCAAAGGGGTAAGGTCAGAACTTCTTGGATGCCAGACAATGGAAGCTCGTTTACCTATCCAGCCGGTGGGAAAGCGTGCGTTCACGAAGGTGGTAAAGTGAAGCCCCTTCTTGCATAAAAATACTTCGCTATCCAGTCTGTTGTTCGATTTGTTCAACTTGAGGCAACACAAACAGTTCAAGCATGTCCAGGTAAACTAGGCTACTGCGCATCTAGTGTGCGCCTAGCAAGGTAACGACACCTTCAAAACAAAACTTACGTTCACCAGCTTGCGTTCAGTGACAGAATTACACGTTTAACATAAAGGGTTTCGGTGCTATAATTTTTTTTAATGTTGGCATAATTTTTCGATGACCCTGTTTATAGATCTAAAGAAAAATGGGAATAAAATACGATAAAGGGGAATCGTTCGCATTCAGTAGGTAAACCAAGAAACCAAAATATTATAGATCGCGAGATGTAGGATATCCTTCTTAGAACACGTACAAAGGAGTGACCAGTGTGATTTTCCCAGGAGAGAAAATATTTCGAAGATGGAGACTTGTGAGACAGCATAGTAAGAGGATGGATGACGTCAAGGACTGGACCATTACGCCAAGGAAAACGGCAGCGAATGACGATGAAAAGTGAAGCAACAAAACTCAGAACCGTCTTAATTCATTCCACGACATTCATCATAATTATTATTGCGAAACTCATTTAAAAATGCAAATTTAATTAATTACGCCTGTATATTTCCGAGAAAAATCTTATGCCTGGTGAAAGTTGCTCTTTGGAAAGGCTTCGTAAGTTGCTTCTAAAGAAAATAAATTACTGCGATGGAATGCAAAACTTTACTATTTTCAATTATTCTGAATACCCATTTAGTTTAAAAGGTATGGAGCACAAGGCTACAAAGAAATTTCATATCTTTAAGTTTGACTTCAGTAACAGAATTATTAAATGTATCAACTGTCAAAGGGTAGAGAAATAAACCATTAAGGTGCAACTATTCACATTTACAATATTTTAAAAGAGATTAAAAATTTATATTATTTTACGTTTGAAAATATCACGATCCCTTTATGTACAAGAAAATATCAATTATATTGAAAAATAATTTCGTCGTGATATCGTCAATATATTTTTTTACATTAGCTCCACGCAGGAGACCCTGAGGAAGGCCTATGTCATCTTCAGGGATTCTGTGCGAAGGGACTTTTTATAGAAATGAAGGAGAGGAAGTTCTGAGAAGGAAAAAGGTACGTAGGATGGGTGGAAATTTGGGGGTTAATGTGTCTAAGAGAATCCGACTGTATAGGTCACAATACCTCCCTCAACTCGTGTTTCCCAATCCGGCCCAGCACGCAGTTTGTGGAAAAATTCATACGCCGCCAAGACCATATCAAACTTCACCCCACGAACTCGGGCAACCAGTCACCAAACGTAGCGAACCACTAGGGGCGGCCTATGGTAGGGGTGTTGGTTATCCAATAAACGGAGCGGAGGTGCCCATATCCGACTCCCAACTAACTAACTTACTAACCATCACGCCGTTTCTCCGCAGGGGTAGGCAAAAAGGACGGACTGCCAAACACCTCGGTCTTGGCACACACTCTTTGCCTCATTCACATTCATACATCGTCTCATACATTCTCTTCTATTTTTCTGACTCTTGACATGGCCCGACTCAAGTATCTGATTCACTTGATCGTGCCATGTCTTTCTCGGACGTCCCCTACTTCTTATACCGTTCACACTTGCATCATATATTTTCCTTACGCTCCTTTCTTTGTTCATTCGCTCTACATGCCCAATCTGAGGGTCCCTTTCTTAATTTTACTCATTGCGCTTACATCAGCCTTGCATTCTTTTCGAATCTCCACATTTCTCACACGATCACACATGGTTTTACCACACATACGCCTCAGGGATCTCATTTCAACAGCATTCAGTCTACTTTCATCCTTCCTCTGCAAGTTCTATGCCTCACTGCCATACATCAGGGTAGGTACAAGCACTCCACTGTGGACTGCTAACTTCGCTTCTTTGGACAGCTTTTTGTTAGCGACAACGGCATTCAGTCCTCCATTAATGGAATTACCTGCATTTACCCTCCTTTCAATGTCTCTATCAGCCTTCCCATCTCTCGTAAACATACTTCCCAGATACACAAACTCATCCACCTGCTCCAAGTATTCATCATTCACAACTATATTGCACACCGTTTTCGGACTCTCTCTTTCAAATTGAAGAAAAATGTTAAATCACATTATTACAATAAAATTTCACAACGAATCAAAGGCTTAAAAAAATTAAGTATTTGAGCAATTAAAAGACTTAATAAAAGGTTTAATAAAGAAGCACTCACTCTACCAAAGAAAATTTTGCTAAATTGTAAATTTAATTAATTATTAACTAGTGGATTTGTTCCTGCTGGCTCCTAGGGGTAATTAAATGTATTAATTAATCAGTTGACGTCAAGCGTGTTAATATTGACTTCTGTCGAGTGAGATTTGGTGCGACGAACCGAGACATAAACTTCCAAACCCTCAACCGTGAGAGTAATAATAATTGGTTGGTATTTCCACGGAAAACTAATATCAGAACCACCGGAATCCAGCGAGTTTGCTTATTAATAATGTATAAGGATATTCCGCGATCATTTCCACAGTTTTACGTTTCATTTCTAAAATAGCGGCAAATCAACTATTTGCTGCTTAGTGTCGTTTGTCGTGTTCCATTGAGGAATTTACCTGAAAAATATCATATTATAATATTTCCGCTTTGCGATAAAATCCAAATAAATGGAATAATTCTGAAAGCATCCGAAAACTAATAACTGTTTTTGAAATTGGTGAATTACGCTTTTAAATTTAACCTTTTTTTTATAGAGAAACCTCACAAGAGTCCCAACTGCTCCCTTCTGGAGCCAGTGTGACTATGGCATCCCCAATTGGAGTATGTTGTGAGGCTGAAGGTAAGTGGGGAAGGGAAGGAGATGGGGGAGAGGAAGGTGGGAAAGTACCTGGCTATTCAGATCTAGTCACTAAACACGGCTAAAGCCATTATTAAGCAACGTTTCAATTCTGAATGGTGGTCTTACACCAGGGCGATACTGAGAGTATCTTTCACTCTGTAACATGCCGCAAATATAACAAATATTATTTTTATTAATTAATTGTGAAATAACACAAATTAATCAAATAAAATTTATTTGCGCACGCCGTTTTCGAACCCGCGACCTTCCGAATAGGAGTCAAGTGTCTTACCACTCGACCACGGACGGTCAACTAAAATTACAAAAAGTGTAAGGATGAATGATGAGTCCTACTGCGGTGCAAGTGTCGAGAATGCCCGCCTCTGCCCAAAGGGTCTCCATCAACGGGCTTCTCCCGATCCGGCTCGCCACACAATTAGTGGGCAGAAACACCCGCCAACACCAAGACCTGGACAAAACTCACCCCATAAACCCAAGCACCCCTGCTAAGTCAACAAATTTAGCGATAGTCTTGAAGGTCCTAAGACGCAAGCGTTGGTTATCCAATAAATAATACATTTTCAAAATGTTCTTGACCAATAATAAATACATGCAGATTTAAAAAAATTGAAAAGATCAAAACAAATCACAAAAATATTTTAAAAAGTTAGAAAGATGATTATTATCGTTCGCAACGGATTAATTGAATTTGCAATGGTTTTATTTTATTAAATAGCTAATAAAATTTGCGTCATTTTGATGGTTTTTAGTAATTGTAATCAATTTTTTTATTAAAAGAATAATTTGATACACAGTATCAACAAACAAGTCCTGCTGAACCAATTCAATTGGCTTGTCAGCAGGTGCTTATATTTTACTTCCATACACATTTTAAAAAAATATGTACATCTTATATCTACAGATTCAACACTTTTTCATACATATTAATATATTTTTTTTTTTCCGATAGCCAATTTTTCACCATATATTTAACCTTATTCATAGAATTACATTGCTTTATAGTGTCAGGTAATAAATTAAATATTTTCGGTATGTTGTATTCAATAGTTCTCTGTCCGTACTTATTATTAAATTTCGGAACTATTAACCCGTCGTTGCGCGTGAATCTAGTGCTATATTTATGTTCTAATTTCTCTTTAAAATGTAATACGAATTTCTACTGGTAAGAAGCAAAGTTGACATCTGCCGCGGTTTAACCAACGCCTTTATTATTCAAAGACATTTAAATATTTGAAACATTAGACAAATTTAATTTTTTTTCAATTTAACATAAATAGAGTGAGGGTGAATATTTGTACCTACAATACGTTTGGGTTCATTTATCGGGGTTATACGAATAGCTTTAAACGTTTATATTATTTTATTTACGTTAAATTTAGCTTACTACTTCATCAGTTTGTTGTATACCGATACGAATGCACTTAGGTACACCGGTTTTTATCGCTTTTAAGGCTAATTATTAAGTGCATCGGGGTTAAAAAGCAGGAGTGGTTATCTTTTAAGTGCACACAGTTGTTGAGTTTACATAGGAAAGCACAAGTATCTACTTAATATAGATGCACGGGGTCACAATGCATTATAGGGTGCTCGTATGCGGGTAGCGATGTACCGAGAATAGAACTAGGAATTTACAATGGAACGTACAAAATAAAATGAATATTTAATCTGTTTAAGTTTCCATGGATTGTATTGGTTTATAGAAAAATCAATACTCTTCACAATGCACAACTCCTGCTCGGTTTCCCATCAACTTCTGAAAGGCTGTCTTAACAATGTAAAAGCACTGAAGCTGGGCTCATCTCCTTGACGCGAAATTCAATCGAGATTGATCCTGGGTATGGAGCTAGACGATTCACGTCCAGCACATTAAATTAGAATAGTACCTACCATCTTCCTCTTATGGGTAACTAATTTTTAAAGCACACCGTTCTTCCTTCTGTTTGATTTAAAGATCGCACATGTGCAGGTAAAATATCTACTTAAATATATTAATTCAGATTGTTTGATATTAAATACAGCTTATTGCATTTGGAAATAAGTCGAAAAGGACGTGGGCTAGTGCCAGCCACGTGTAGAAAAATATAATTAGTTACATGAATTTATATAACGAAAAATAATGCTTTTAAAGCAAAGATTAACATGTGTGAGTTTCCGACTTCCGGTTCACCTCATAATTGTAACTAATTTATTGTCATTGCTTTCAAGAAGGAACTACGTGTTGACTTTTCTACTGCTAGCGGGTGCAGTCGATGTCATCTACAATTCTATTTACTTTAAAACACCGTTTTTAGTATAATCAACAGAAACCTTGTAATCAGCTGTCAACATTTAGTCCTCCTTCTACCTCCTTCTTTAGTCAACGTTTCAGACAACGTTGCATTGTCCATCATCTGCTCTGATGATGGATACTGTAACGTTGTCCGAAACGTTGGCTAAAGAAGGAGGGAGCGCAACACGGCATAACACCCCAAAAACAAATAACAAAAATACTTTTGACCGTGAAAATCTAAAATCATATTATTCAAATTTCTGTTTAGACATAATATATACATATTTTTAAGCACTTTAAAAAAAACTATATAAAAATTCCGACGGTAAAGACAAGTTTAGGACAAATACACCATAAAGGCAATAAAAGCAATCAACAATCTTTCACTCGATCCAAATAATTTCAGATACAATGGATTTAAGAACAAAAAACCAATATTGCAAAAATCATATAATACGAATAAAACTTATACACGTAACACCCAATACCAATATAAAACACATATCATTAATCGTAAATCATAATATAAGCCGATTTTATATATTTTTTTCGTTACCAACTTTACATATTTTATTAAAGTTTACTACTTTACATTATTTTATTTCTTGTTGAATTTTTGTATTACTTTTTGAATTTTTGTATTATAAAATAAAAACCTCAGCACAGGTAAGCCACCCAGTCCAACATTAACAAAATAAATTGTAAAATCTAAATTATTGTAGCAAAATAAAAATAAATATCAATACTATGATTTTATAAGCGGACTTCAATTTGAGATAACAGTAATTGTCGTGTATGACAACTAGCGCCATTAACATCAATAATAATTAGTTAACTAACTTAATCCTGGATAAAGCGGTGTGGAGGATTAATCTTAGATTTCGTGCTGAATTCGCAATATAGTTGACGTGGAAGATCGGATCGTGATCTAGTCTCAATTTGGGATTATGCTCATGATGAAAAACCAAGCCTTAGGAGTTTAAAAGGCAGCACACGTCTTGCGAGAAATGTGTGAATGAAGAAGCGAAGATTGAAAACAAAGATAATAGCATTGGCGTCTATATCGAGAGCTGGCAGCTGGTATTGAGTGTGGTACGTAATGTGACTTCTCAGGAGAATAAATCCGTCAATAATGACAGGGAGAAAAATAATGGTACACTCGGAACAAATCTAGGTAAAATAAAAATATGACCCTTTTACTTTGTTCCCTCCATAGAGCTACTATATCTGTAATCCTTTGACTTCATTACTACTACATGTGACAGCTATTTTTCCCTTAGAATGCAACACTAAACACCTACTCGCGGGAAATGAGAATATTATCTGTAAGAGACGTTGGCTTAAAAAAATGTAATTAGGTAATGTTGCGTTTCTCGTTGAACCGTTATGTAGAGATTTTGGTATCACAGACGTTCAATCGTTTATGAAGTTGGCCGTGAGCAGGCGCGTAACTAGTACTCCTTGTTTTCAGAATCCATTGCATTAAATAGTTATGTCAACAATTAGGAGAAATAGTTTGGATGCAGATGAGTTCTCTAGTTGTTTTTTTATGAATTATTATGAATTGACATCTGTATCTGTATTTTCTCCTTAATCTTACTAATCTTACTATCTTACTAATCTTACTAATATTATAAACGCGAAAGTTTGTATGGATGTATGTATGTGTGTTACTCTTTTGTACAAAGCTTGCTATTTTCCATGAATTACAAACAATAATTATTGTTTTATAGAAAATGTCAAAATTTGACAATGACATTCTATTTTAACCAAAATTCTATTTTAGTAAATATTTAAATTAGTGAATTTATTTCAAGTACTCACCCTTGAATCGAATCAAGAATTATAGATATTTTAAATAAATAAGTTAAGAATTTTGGTATAAGCAGAGATGGGACCTACGAAAAGAAAATAGGCTAATCGAAGTACTAATCCTGCGCAGACGAAGTCGCGGGCAGAAGCTAGTAAATAATAAAAATGAAAAAAAGGAAACAAAATAAAGGCTTTCAAAAGCAAAAATAGAGTGTAATTATTCAAACGTAATTCAATCAAAACATGCTTCCAAATGTCCTTTTTTATTATTGATTTCATAGATGAACAACGGTGATCAGGGCGATAAAAACGGCTTCTCTCACCCCGGAATTGGTGCAAACTGTAAAACTAAAAGGTGTAGGAAAGTATTCACACAAGTAACTACTACGCGAACTAATCCCATAGAGCTATTTTAATCAAAATCTGAGGGGGCTATTAACAGACCAAGCTTCCGAGTCCCCCACTGACTGCATGTGTACAAAGTTCAATAACAACATTAGCTTCCTACTTCCCATGAATAAAAACACATTATTTTCACATAATAGAAGACAAAGCGGTAAATACGGCAACAGTTAGTTGGACTAACGGCTTCATTACACACGAAGTGCTTGCTCGGCAATTTGTGCAAATCACATGTTGGTGAATTATATGGTATTATGCTGGTGGCATATCGTGGCCGGTAGATCCAACTTACCAATTCCACTCCTTCCTGCTCGTGGGGCATAACTAGTTGGGTAATGGAAAGCCTTTATAATCAGCCTCTGGTCTTCTGGGCGTGCTGGTTGCTGGTGGAGGCGATGCTCGGGTTAGTCATACAAATCTTCTTCGAACAGGTGTTCAATTTATTTTTAAATCTTCTGATGTAGGTGTTATATCTAAAATGTGTAGGTGTTGAAATCCAGTGGCTTATATTTTTTTTAACGTGAGTCCCAACTGCACCCGTTGGGACTCACTCGCCTGTGAGACTATGGCATCTCCAATTAATAATACAGCGCACAGGGAAGTTAGGAAGTTTGTGGATTGTTTTTCAAGATAAGTCCGACAAAATTAACGTTTCCCGTGATATCAACAGGTCTCATATAATTATCGGCGAAACTGACAATAGTTGCATCGATATCTAGGTTACACAACTCATTTATATATATTAGGAAGAGCGTTGGACCTATAACACTGCCTTGTGGGACACCATAACTAATTGACAAATTATGACTCTTTGTTGTTCTGAGTTTAACGCATTGGGATCTGCCAGATAAGAAGCTGAAGAGAAGGTCAAGTTCCTTATTCCTAATACCCACATTGAAAATTTGAAGTTCCTACTATTACAATCGTGCACTATTTCCACGTGCCCCGCCATCCGTGAACTTTAATTCAGATAATTTCAAGAATGTCATAAGGGGAACATTAAATTACCTTCTGAACATATGAATTTGTAGTGAGAGCGTTAACGTCTTGTAACTGAGAGGCAAGCATAAAGAAAGAAGACCACGAACGTGTTTAACCCCAATGGGCAAAAGGGGGGAAAAACGAGGCTACTACCGCTAAGAACTCCGTTTTATTATCTCTTTCTATCACTAGCGATGTTTATGAGAAAGAGCGAAAGGTTACGACGGAACTATAGACCCGACATGTTTGTCAGCCACCAGCCATAAAGCCAGCATCGATGAGCGTATATTTCCAAGTTTTATTTTTCAGAATCCGCGCGTAATTAGTTGTACGTTTCCCGTCCGTGTTTTACGGTCCTGCGGGTGACATTTACAGTTATTATTATCGTATCACTTCAGACGTTTATTTATTCTGTAGTAAAATAAAAACGATTTGACAAATACCGGGCGGAAAATAAAAGTCAGTTAGAATATAACATACACTCCATACAGAATATACACATATCAGCCAGTTTGTTCGTTTATATATCTGGCCCAATTTAAAAGAATGGAACACTCCAACGATATAAGTTTTTATTGGTATTGTTACGGATTTATATTCTTTTAATGTTTCTTTATTCTTTGAATAGTAAATATATAACAATTGTGGAATTTATGGCCGCCATACTAGGCACATGCCCGTGTTATGGTGGCCGATTCCGAGCTATAAGTCATTGAAGTTTAAATCAAAAATGAGACCCTTGTATGTTGACGGAAACAATCAAATAGGTACATCGGTTCATATCGTGTGAGTTTTCCGCCTCGCAGCATTCCACAAAAAATGCAGAAACCTGAGAAACTCGAATGGCAATTTTAATCTTGCGAGGTAAACAAATGAAATATTTAGAAGAATAGCCACGGGGAAAATTAAGAGTATGTAATAAAATAAGTATTTAACAGGTTGACATTTAACATCTAATGACTCTAGAGTAGGATGGCTGATGGGTTTTGGGGACTTAACGTATGAAAATTAAACAACAAACCCATCCCGAGTCAGGTAGTGCAGTGATCAGCAATATATAGGTACATAATATACTATCTAAAATGTTCGTTAGATTTCTGTTCAAATATGTAAAATTGCATTACCTCTTTTTTTTTTGTAAATTCCTTCCGTCCCAAATGAGTTTTTTTTACTCATCGGGATTGAACGAGCAAGAAACAAAATAATAAATAAATAAACCATGAATTATATATATTTAGATTATGTATGTAAAGATCTAAATATGGTTACTATGTTATTTCAATGTACCTAATGTAAGGGCCATTATACGAAAAATTGGCCGAAAAACAATCAGAAAAGTTTACTTTCAAACGCAATTCAGAGATTTTAACCCAAAATAGATACCTACATATTCTTTTCAGAGGTGCTCTTATATTACAACTACCATAGTTCGCCAATCCACTGTCTGGTGAATAATCACTTCAAGGGAGTTTTTACAATAATATTGATTAAGGTTAAGATTAATAATTTAAAAAAAAAATTAAATAAAAAAAGCCCTAAGAAACTTAAAAGCCTAAGAAATTAAATGCTAACTTACAACCTTCGCCTAAAATCTTATACTTGACTAAGAATTTGCGATTGACGTACATCATTAATATCTTGTAACTAATAACGAATTATTCGAACTAATAAACTATTAATTAACTTCATTAAGCTGATTAACATGTTTTACACCTGATCGATAATATACTTACGGGATTTCTCACCATCGTCCCAGCAGCTTATCTACACTAATAACGAATATTTTCGATTTAAGATTTACGGTTTATTTACTTATTAAGTTGGAGTTTGTAATTCAGTACTCGAACCTATGAATAGTGCCTATATATTGGATAAGTTTTTAATTAAGATTATTCTAACCACTGGGAGCATTTTATTTTTATTTTTAATAATATTCGATATTAGTGTAGATAAGCTATTGGGGGGATGGTGAGAAACCCCCTTTAAAAAATTTGCAACCTTATAAATACATATGTAACCTAAGAATTTAATTATTTATTTATTGATTTTAACCAAACAAAAAATGGGAGAGTGTTAAAAACTATGCATTAATAATTATTAATAATGACATTTTTAATAAGCGACCCAAGAAATAAATCTCAAAAAAAAAAAATGTCATTAGTTAAATAAATTCGAATTAATAGTAAAGTTGGGGTAAATACAAATACCTTTTCCTTTCTGTACATAGGAAACTTGGACTATTCCTTAACAAAATATATGTACGTAAGTTAACTTAAACAACCAAAGTTGAGTGTAAAAAATATTTGCATGGCTTGCAAAAAAGGTTAAAATATCAACACATTTTGAATTAATTTACCTATTTTGTTAATAGAAGACGACATTGTAAGAGCAAGTACTGGGTTGATTTGAAGACCTTTCCTTCGGTGTGTCGACGCGGGACGCAACTGATTCATGCCCAGTCACCGGAACACAATTCGATTAGGTGCGTGGACAATGGACATTGCGGACAGGCAATCTGCTTGATGGAGGTAGCGGGTAGCGGCTAGCGGCCTCGCGTAATTAATTACCTACCATTAGATAACAGCACTTGTTGCATAGTTAACACACGATAAAATAATCCCAATCAATCGCTTAGGTCTGGAATAGAACGTGGTCTGTCACGGTGATGTGTCACTACAGTGGCAGCTGCCGGGTTAGGTTAGGTCAAGTTCTGAGAAATACTTATATATTCGAACTTTTATTGCCAGGCATCCTATCTATACGTCTCGTTTTTGCTTTGTCTCAAGCTTCCCATTACTTTAAACAAATACCATATTAATCATGTTTTAAACAAAAGTAATCAGTAAACTCTTAAATAATAAATATATAATAATAATAATAATAATAATAAGTTCTTTATTCCAGAATGTGGGGAGGTGAGTGCAATCCCACACATCCCATAGATATTATATGTACATATAATATTGAAAAGCATAAATATTTTATAGATATGAAAAGTAAAAAATAAAAAATATATAAACATAAAAGTAAAGTAAAAGTAAAAATCAAAATTAAAAAGTAAAAAAGATATAAAAATAAAAGTAAAGTAAAAGTAAAATCAAGACACGGAAACGCAGGAATCCATCGGATCTAGGATGTGGGAGCCAGTGTCTTTCTCCAATGGTCTTCTATGCTTGATCCTGGGGTCATACGGGATTCTATGACGAGTATGTTTCTGGAGCGGTTTATTCTTTCCCTCAGTCCTGCAACCCTGGTTCTTATTACAGCTTTGAATCCTGGAACTCGCCCTTCTGTGAACATTGAGGAGGCACTGCAGTGCCTGGGAAGTCCGAATAGCAAGCGGTATGCATTGTTATATTGCACCCGAAGCCTTTCCATGGTGCTTTTTTTGAACTTTGCCCAGAGCTCGCAATATAATAATAAATAATAATAGTTTAAAATTATGAGTTACGAGCACATACTGTGGAGTGGTTGAACGAATATTGTATTTTTACTGACAATTCTAGCTAGCAAATAGGTAATTCAAAGAATGGATCGAGAACTAGTGTTATTGTTTTAACATACTGTGCCTTTACGCAATCTAATAGTTAATAAAGTAAAAAATATTCAATATCCCTTGAAGCTGTTGATAACGGAAGGAATTCCATGTAACGCCAACATATTTGTTTTACTTTTTATTAATTACATCGTTACTGTAATTTGAAAACTCTTCAAACTATAGAAGACTGTTTTCACCTTCAAATAAACTTAAATTTATTTCAAAATTGGTGTAAACTCACATTAAACATTAGTAAATGGCACATAATATTTTTTTCCATAATAATTCATAGTTTCAACAATCAATGTACAAAAAAAAATACTTCCCCCACTCCACATCAACAAAATTAATGATCTTGAGATTATTTTCGATTACAAAATTTATTTGACATAATATTGAGAAATAACGACTAGATACTCGGTTTCTTTAATCGTGATATCAGTGACCAGGGGAATAATTCAAAATTAAAAATCTAGATCACGTTTTTAGTTCGAAGTCAAGATGAATTCAATTCCATCGAGAAAATCCAAAATTGAAACCAAAAATAACAATTAAAACTCCCAGACAGAAGAATATTTTTCGTTTCCGGCTCGACTTTCCTTTAAAAAAATATTAATGTTAATAAAGTCAGCCCTGATTAACTTAGGGGGTATTTCACCATCCTCTCGATAACTATCCATTGTAATAAATAAATAAATACCGGCAATCGGTAGAAAACTTAGGTAACTTATCCGATATAATATATAGCCACTATTTATAGGTTCAAGTATACAGTAAACTCGGACTTAATAAATAATAAAACCGTAAATCGAAAATATTATACGTCATTCGGTGGACAGTACTTTTGAAAGTTTATCAAGGGAATAGTTAAATACTTCCTTGACCTAATTGCCTATCATTTAGCAACTAGAAGTAATCAATTCTAAATTCTATTTCTTTGTTCCGGAAAAAATAAATGGGGGCATACATTAATTACGTGAGCAAAAAATAGGGGGGGTGTCCAGTAAAATCTCATTATACTGAGAGGAGGGTTAATAAAAATCTCATGTCAACTTTAAAAAAGTATATATTATTATTTTACAGATAATAAAAATAAAAATAAATCGTTTCACTTCTTTTGAAGAGTCCCGTTTTACCCGCTGAAAAAATGGCTATTATGAAAAACATATATTTTGTGAGTTAGAAAAAAATCTCACGTTAGGGGGGGGGGGGGTGTCCCACTAAATCTCAGTTAACTTCACCAAGGGGGGGAAGGGGAATATTTTTTTAAACTGCTCACGTAATTTAAGGTACCTATGTCCCCAATACCACGGAGACCATTGTCAACTATTTAAAAACTAAAACCTGACTTTATTATTCGACTTACATAGTTGGGTGTCTGATTAGTTATTAGTTATTACATGTGACCCCAAAAACTATGAAAAATAATAAAATAAAGAAAAATATAAACTTATTTCATTTATAATAAGTAAAATTTTTTGTTTTTAATTCTCCCACGTTACGCTTTTGTCAAGGAGTGGTGGTTAGCCTAATTACATTTCTATTTGCATTAAAATCGCGCTGCGAACTGCCGACTCGGTGTCTGAGTATACCGAACCCGACGCAGAGTAATGAAAACACAGGATTTACGAGTGACCGTCGTAAAAGTGAGGTAATGCTGTGACAGCTGGCGGTGGTTAAAAAATCGCGCCTCCTCTGAAGAACGCGGCCTGTTGTCTATTTCCATAGTTTTGGTACCAGAACTAAGCTGCAACAACTAACGATTAATATGAATTCTTGTCTGTTCCATCATTTTAAGAGATATTTCACTAGAGTAGTAGTTCTTAACCTTTTCGAAGTCTGGGACACTTTTGATGATAAGGAAAATTAGCGGAACACCAAAACAAAGAGAAATTTTTCATCCTCGGTGGTGGCTAGAGAATTTCTTAGAAAAAACAAACATTTCAAGATAAAAACAACCGGTTTCTTAAGAAAACACTTTAAAATTGTAATTTTGCGTAACATTTATACTCAAATAAAATTAACTGGTCGACTTTTACAAATTTCAACGATATTAAGTCTAATTTGGTAAGTCTGTCGCGTTCTTGAATTTGTTAGGGCTTTACTAAGATTTACACAAACAAGATTAATTTATATTTTAAGTTTTACACACCTGATAAAGAACCATTACTTAAGGGTGAATAGTTTTATTTATCAGTTGTGTAAAATTTAAAACATGTGTTTTATGAAGGAGGTTAATTTCTTTATTGGTTATTGCCGAAAGACCATAATTGAAGTTCAAAAGAAATGGTTACAATACATATAAAATAATATTAAATTAGAAATAACTACTTATATAATAAACTTCCATGCACACCTTTCAAACGTAAATGCTGCCATAATATAGCCGTCAGTGAATATGTGCAACGCAATCACAATACTCATATATTATGGGGTTAACATAACCAAGAATTAAATTTATGTCAGCATAAGCGGAGTGCAAATGCTCCGCAAAATCATTTTGCGGAGCACTTGCAACAAGCTCGCGGAACAACAGTTAAGAACCACTGCACTAGAGACTAGTGAGTTGTTCGTCATTGTTTGAACCAAAGGTTGACGCTTTAACAATATATATAGTTACATGAATAAAACATTTAGGATACTCGTAAATTATAGATGAATAAACGTGCCGTGACATCTTTAGTGATAATATATAGGGTACTGCAGGTTTGCAAATTAAATAAAATGTTCCTGCTTTATTTATATTCTCTTAGCTGCAAATTTTATTTATTTATTTTTATTCTTAGTTTTATTTTTATTTTTATAACGTATGTAAGCTTTTGATGGTAGTGTAACAAATATTAAAATCAAAATAAGAAGATATGTAAATATTTATTTACTTTTTGCTTTTTTGCACACATATCTTTTTAACACATCACTTTTAATATTAATACATTTATAACCTTTTCGAGATAAAACAATATCAAAACTGGCGACGTTAGATTACAGATAATTTCAAAATAAGTTGAAAAAAAATCAATGTAATTCTAATCTCCCGTAAATTTAAGTTTGTCGCTAATGAGCCTAACATCGAAGAAACCTTTCATAAATGAATTTGCATTTGTCAGGGCGTTTCTTACTGCAGAAATAAGTGGCTAATTAATAATCTTTTGCCAAAAAGAGTAATTATACATAAAAGTTTCGTACATAAGAGTTATTTCTGTCGATTCTCTTAGAGTCTTAGACAAAACATTTATAATATTATTGATAGTTTTTTAACATGTTTGTGTAATGCTATTCAATTAGCACCTCCAAATAGCCGTTTACTATGGGAAGGCACGTTCCTGTGAGGCAGTCAAGCAAAATGTGGAACAATTATAAGAGAATTTTGTATTCATTGAAATTCGCGGAGAAAAGTTTCCCATCGCTCGCGCCCCTACTGATAAAACGTCAAACCAGACCGCAATAATTGTATGAGAAGGGAACGACTTCAAACTTACAAATGCTACATAAATTAAATCATATATTTCGAGTTGCTATTGGCAGCACTTCAGAAGAGCTTTGTTATGTTAACCGAGTAAATGACGTGAATTATTATTGGAATTCTCTGTGACATGTTTATCGTCCGAGAGAAATCTATGAAGTTTCTGTACTAAAATGACAATCCCTTGCCGGCAATAAATTGTTACAGTAAAACAACAAAACACATTTTCTAGTCTGTCCGAATCTTTTATCACCCAGACTAAACCCATTATATAAAATATTTTATAAATAAAAAATAAAATAAACACGAAGAGCTAATTTTAATACGGCTCGGTCATAAATTATTAAAAACTTGTCATCCAGCATGTCGTGCGAAATGTGGGCAGGTAGAAATAGTGATCTATTTTAGAATCTCGTATTATCATAGGTGAAGGAGAGGTCGATGAACACGGTATATCAGTACGAATTGTGTGAATATTTCCGAAGAAACAATCCATTCTCACTAGACCAGTGATTCCCAAAGTAGGCGATAGCGATGGAGATATTCAAAGGGCTATGGTAATTTCGGTGGTCTTTTGGGTCACAGGAGTTATTGAATAACAGTTAGTACGCAACGGCAAGGATAATAAAAAGGCGCCAAAAAGGTGGACTAAAAATACGGTTCTACATTTTTTTCAGTTGATTAAAGATAATATACATTATACAACCATGAAACATTGCACAAATCATACCAACGAATGGTTAATGTCTGTTATAAGGAAGCATGCATAAAGCATATTGCATGGTATTAAAAGATAGGAATCTGTGCACGTTTTGTAAATACAGTTCAATGCAAAAAATACGTGGGAAGCCAATGACTATTAGGTTGTTCCCGAATTGTAAGACAAGCTGTTACCAATTTGATGCAAGGCAAGTTCAATAGGAACCGAAAATACAATTCGTAAATAAACAGTGTTTACATATTATTGTCATATTATACATAGAATATTTATTTATTAGTTATCGATAATGTGATCTGGCAAGATTGTCAACGAATTTTTACCAGTCAGAAGATCCCTGTATGAATTCTGGTAATTTCGCAATATAAGTAAAAAAATCTGTACTCGGAGAAAGGCTTTTACTTGGATAAAAGACGTGGGGGATTTGTTTTAAACAAATAAGTTGGAGAAACTCCGCACTACACGGTACATGTGTCCTGCGGTCTGCAGAGCGTAACATCCTGAGCCGCCCGCCGTGTTGCTCGCTGCTCGCTGTTCGTCGATCGTTGCCCGTTGTCTGTTGGCCATCGTGTCGGACAATGGACGGTCACGGTCCTCGGCACCACTAATAGGCCCGCTGGATGGCAGGACGGACACACATTGGCCTTCTCGAGTCCCGCCGGTCTGCGTCATGTCCTGTGTTGCTCTCTGACGGCCTAATACATATTGCACTCGTGGCTCATGGCACAGCGCGGTGCATTCCTCAATCCTCAAGCGTTGGAGACGATAGATGAAAGTGCGCTATTCGCAGATCTTAATTAATCAGATCAGTCGGTTGTTCTCAACTATTTCATCAGATAGAACGGTTAAGTGGTATTGTTACGGTCTGCCTTTCACGTGTGAGGCAATCAATGCCAAATCGTAATTTACAAAGCTATATTAAGTTACTTATGCAACTGTATACAAATAACCCCACATTATATCTTATATTATTTTTTGACAGTTGAGTGAATATTTTAAACATTATGGTTTACAACGGTCACAACTAGCTGTAGAGAAAAAAAAATACAATAGAAGAAGACGATTCAGAGAGAAAAGGCTGCTAATAATTAAATCATAACGCCAGAGCTCATTGCTAGAGAGATTTACCCGGATTAACCATCCTACATGCTCTTCAACCATTCATTCATTCATAGCGACTTTGCAAAAATATTTTTAAAGCAATAAAAAACAAGCAACACGTTCAATTTTTGAACAATGTTCATCCTTGCAATATTGAAAGCATCTACCACTTCATAAACGAATTCTACGTGATAACAAAATAAAAATCTTATAATATTTTAAATAAATTAAAATCTGACTCGCAACTGATAGTTTAATAACTTGATATTTAAATTTATTCAATACGTAAAAGCACATTTGTAATATTATTAACCTTTCAAGAAAATATCACCAAAATTAAAATTTTAAAGAGGTTTTAAGCCTCATGAACATTTGATTATAATTTAGAAAAAAAACTCGAGGGGCGTTCCTATAGCATTTTTCTACGGGTTTATTCTACAAGACATGCTTCAAGGAATTTTTTTATCGCCCGGGACAGAAGTAAAACGTATTAATTTTATAAATACTTTAGGA
Source organism: Limnephilus auricula (assembly GCA_951813805.1). NCBI lineage: Eukaryota > Metazoa > Arthropoda > Insecta > Trichoptera > Limnephilidae > Limnephilus > Limnephilus auricula. The sequence continues at coordinate 15,531,571 of OX638388.1, read as the reverse complement.
AGACATGACAACGATCAAGTGTAACAAATATTCAGCCTTGTCATATCAAGAGTCGATTAGAAGCAAGGTAAGACATAGTTATGTGGAGGTTCATCTTTTCTGTCTGAAGTGTAGAAATGACTTGATGGTAAGATAGTAATTGAAATTGATTGTCAAGCGGTAATAATAATTAACTAACTATCCATCAAGCCGTTTCCCCATAAGGTTAGGCATAGAGAACGGACCGCCAAACAACTCGGTCTTAGCACTAAAATATTAATATATAAAATAAATATCAACTCTGCTTTAGCCATGCACTAAACTTCTAATGAATGTAATATCAATAGTACAAGGAGGGTTAAATAGCAAATATAAAAAAAAAATTGTCCAGTGATTTTATAGTGACCGGAAGGTTACTGAATGTGTTTTTTATGGAGACAACTCAACAATGTGCAACTTCATCATTCTTTGAAAAGTCATTAAAAGGACGATTTTTTAAACTTGGTTAAAAAGGTTACATTAGGATAGGCTATTTAAAAAAAGTATCACGTATTTATTATAATTCTTCTCTTTTTAATGACTTTTCAAAGGGGTGTTGAAATACCACTTTGTTGAGTTGTCATATAACCGTTTTATTATACAGTGGCGTGTATCTTCCTCAAGCTTAAACTTTTAAATAATTTTTGTTAATTAATAAAATAGGAAGCAGTTACTTTGTGATGTGCAAAGTAACTGCTTTATATATAAAACAATAACTTTATAAAGTTTTTGTTTTTGTTTTTTAAAGTCTTTGTGATGTGCAAAGTAACTGCTTTATATATAAAACAATAACTTTACAAACTTTTTGTTTTATTTAAATTTTTAATAATTCATTGAAGGAGAATATAATACTAATAAATCTAAACGCAAAAAAAATAATAAGATTCATTACACATAGATGATATAATAGATAACCTTCAAAAGTTAATAACAAGAGTTATTCCAATAAAAAAACCTAATAATTCTTAATTTTGTATTTATCTAAAATGATCTGCCAGGTAAGTATGTTTTCTGTATCTGTTAATAATACAATTAGATGGAGCCTAGGAGATCATACTTGTAAAGCGCCTTTGAGGTGATTTTTACAAAAACGGCGCTATACAAAATATCCAATCATTATTATTGTTGTTAGATAATACCTATACTAACTCATTCTATAAATAATTTGTAATGTTGTTTTAGTTACTACTACTATATAATGGTACCAAATTTAACCATTTAGCAGTGGAAATTGCATTATAAATACACCATTAGGTTTTGTGATTTATTACAATTTGAGAGACGGATTGCAATGTATGTAATTATTATACGGTGAATGATTCTGTTCTGTTCTGACAATATCTACCATTGTTAATCTAATTTCAGGGGTGGGTGATTTCTGACATTTGGGTGTTTAATGTGGTTCCCATCGGAGTTGCTATGGGCGCTGTTTGACGCTTTTATTTTCAAAAGCATGTTGCAGTCTAGGGACGCCGGGTATAAGTGAAACCGGTTCGATCTTATTTAAATACGTGAAAAGGAGTTAACTGCAATTAAATGAAATGCTTTAAAAAACGAAAACGATTATTTTGGACAAACAGACCATAGGTATATGTTAAATAACCTAACCTAATTATTATAATCTATTGTTTTCTTTTATGCATGTAATGTTATTAATCTGTAAATGTTCCTAATAAAAAAATAAAAAAAATAATAATAATAAAAAAATAAATAATAAAAAAATAAATTAATTAATAAATTAATTGTAAAAATAATTTAATTGTCATCATCCAAATTCAGCTATAGAACGAATTAATTTAACGTAGTTAATTTTTTTTTTCATTTTTTATTTTTAGTTTTTCCTATGGGAAAAACTAAACCCGTTTCTGTAAATCTGGTGATAAAAAAAGCGGCTAATAATGATTGCGATTTTTTTCTAAATTTTCCCCACAGGAATCCCTCAAAAAAATCCCTCAGGGCCTATGTAATTTTTGGAAATGCTGTGTGAAGGGTCTATTTTGGAAAAGGAAATAGAGAAATTAAAGATATGAGATGAGGGTAGGAATTTTGGGGTCAATGTGTCCAGGAGTGATGGACGTGTGAATTCATCCCTGCCACTGTGATGCATGGTTACCAAATGGTTCCCGGGGTAGCGGTACCAATACCCGCCACGCAATTCCGCGATACGTGAAACCTTACTAAAAACAAATACAATAGACATTTTTAAAAGTGCATAATTTAAAAATACGAGTTTTTTTTAGAGGTTCGCACCGATATAGAAACATATAAAGAAAATAGAAAAATATACAATAAACTTGTATAAATCTTTTTGAGCATAAAAACATCGTAACATTACAAAATAGACATTAATAAGTTATTAACATTATAAAATAGACATTAAATTAAACAAATAAAATAGACATTAATAAGTGCATAATTTAAAAATACGAGTTTTTTTAGGGGTTCGCACCGAAATAGAAACATGCAAAGTAAATAGAAAGAAATACAATAAACTAGTATAATTCAATAAACTTGTATAATTCAGCATGAAAACATCGTAACATTAGTAGATTTCAAAGGCAACAATACACTGAACAGATGGACGATAGGATACCAAATATCTTGAGCAAGTGGGTAAGATCAAGTGGCAGACCGAAAGAGGTAGACTGACTGTGTGAAAGAATACTAGAGAAGATTAGGTAGACCGAGATAAGAAAGACGTGGGAAAGGGAGTCCGAAGTAGAATGCTCCGACGCAGAGGCGTGCATTCCATACAGATAATTACGCACTGCCTATCCCACAGTACTCACATAAAATATATATAAAATTATTGCAAGATATCAATTTTCACTTGCAAAAATACACTCGAAGTCATGTATAAGTCACCTGTCAAAAGCAAGAACCAAGTAATGCAAAATGACGCACATATCATATTCGAATGTTAAGTGTACATATATACATATACAAAAAGTGCAAGGGTTCTTGTTCCTAAGAAGCAGCCAAGTTTCGTTTTTTTTTTAAAAGACCGTGCTTTTCTGTACAAATTAATGACAAATATATAACAACTGAACGAAACAAAAATCATAACGTGTTGGCTTCCTTACATGCAAATTTCCAGAGGAAAATAATTTGTCATCTTTGGGGATTATGTGTGGAGGATTTTTTAAGGAAAGGAGGAAAATGTATGAGAAGTGGGTAGGAATCTGGGGGTCAGTGTGACAAGAAGTGAGGGACGTTTGAATTCATTCCTCCCACTGCGGTGCAAGACGACGTGTCCAGAGAGGATCATGCTGGAGAGGCAAAAAGGTCTGCCTCCACTAGTCTTCAATACCGCCACACAGTACACGGAGAAAAATGTTATTCGAAAAAAACGATCATTGTAATAGTAAAAACGGGACTGAAGTTCTCACGAACAAATTCACAGTGTTTCAATATTTACTGGAGGGAAAATGTAAGAATAATTTGTTGGTATACGTACGAAATTACGTATACCAACAAATTATTCTTACATGTTCCCGCCAATAAACATTGAAACCCTGTTAATTTGTTCGTAAGGACTTCAGTCCCGTTTTTACTATTAAAATGATCGATTTTTCGAATAACATTTTTCTCCGTGTAGATGGGCAGATGAATACTCCGCCAAGACCTAGACAATCCTCACCCCATGAACCCGAGCACCCCTGATAAGTCACCAAACGTAGCGAACCACTTGAGGGTAACTTATGGTAAGTGTTGGTTATCCAATGAATAGTTTTCGCATACCCAATGAACGCATTTCTTTAAAGTTGAATAATATAATGGCGCAACTTGGTTGTGACGTTCTACACATCGAAATGACGGACCGTGGAGAAAATTCGAAACTGTTTCACTTCATAATAAAACTATATGTACGAATAGATATTATAGCAAAAACACTTTGTTTTTACGGGGTTGATTTTTGTTATAATATTGTATTGTAAACTGCTCCTGCTCTCGTCACCCGTGCACGGAGAAAAATGAACGGTTAAAAACGGGAGTGAAGTTCTTACGAAGAAATTAACAGTGATTCAATGTTTATTGGCGGTAAAATACGTAGGAAATTACGTATACCAACAAATTATTATTACATGTTCCCGACAATAAACATTGAAACCCTGTTAATTTGTTCGTAAAAACTTCAGTCCCGTTTTTAACCGTTTTTACTATTAAAATGATAGTTTTTTCTATTAAAATTATCGTTTTTTCTATTAAAATGATCGTTTTTTCAAATAACATTTTTCTCCGTATGTACCTAATAAAATCAAAACCGACCTGTTGAGCATTAGAAACCGTGAACAAATTTGGCTTGTGTGTTTGGCATATCTCGACTGTGCATCAATGAGCATCAATTCTTTAGAGAATCTTCCGTTGAAACACCTGTAGAGCAAACACATTTCCACCTGACGCCTACATACTAAATACTGCAATCAATGTTAACATAGCAAAGCTTTCACCCAGCTCCACGGTCCATCTGCGCCTATGAATGAGATACATCATAAATAATTACAATTCGACTTCTTTCTCCTATGTCCTCATTCCATTGAGCCGGCCATTATTGTGCCTATATACATCACCTTTCCACACATTCCGCAAGCGGAGCATATCGCACGCTGAATTAAAGCTGATAAATGATACGGCTGAGAATGCATTACGTGCAGACGCAGTGGAGCGGAGGAAGTCGAGGAAACCGAGCCAACAATGGCGGTGCCAGCTGAGGTTATCACCAGATGATGTTTTGTTTCGGTTTCCGTTAGATTAAAACACAATGGCCTGTTAAATGGGAAAATAATCTATCAACCTGTTTCCTAAAGCACTGCAATAACAGCCACTGTTATTTACGGAATTGCGTTAGATGTTTGATCAGCACACTTAAGAGGGTATAACCAGACAATACCGGAAATTTGTCATGTTTAAATCAAATTCTAAATGTTTTAACCCTTTTTTACAAAAAACCATAAATTGATTTCGAAAGATTGTTATTTTATATCTGGTAAATATATCTCGTAAAGTTATGTTTTAAATTTTGAAAAAACAAATTCGTTTAATGTAATAAGGTTTTGTTAAATTTAAACTTTCACAGAACTTGAAAATTAACTTGAAATTTGATGAACTGTTCAAATACTGTGAAAGAATTGGCCCTTAGAAATATTTAATGATTGAAACTTGTCCCACGCATCGGGTATGTTATAACTGTGTTACAGTTAGAATTAGGCTCACTCCCACCATCTTGTCCCATCTACTATCATCTTATCCTGTATCTTCTCGACTTCTCGCCCACACCGTCACGACCACCGACAATGTTGGACCACGTGGAAATTCCGATGTGCTTGTACATACTCGTATATCGGTGAAGACTATCTTCTGAGAAAAAGCATTAAACTTTTACTTGTAAATAATTTCAAATACTAGGATTTAATGTTTTCAGACACATTTACTATATTTTAAGAATGCAATAATCGCGTTAATTTAGATACATTATTAAGACATGTAGAAAATTTTGGATATGCATAGTCTGACTACGAGTAGGTAAATAACCCATTGATTAGGACGCTCTAAGTAGGAAGGGCCGAGGTAACTCAAAGCGGTTAACTGACTTATGTACTCTGTTTCTAACACAAGTTATGCCTAGTTAAAAAGGTATGTTCATTAAATATTACATTAAACAGCTGCTTAAAAAAATCATTTACATTTTCGCAACGTTTCTACAACCGGAGGTCTTAAAAAACCGAAAGAAATATTAATAATAAAAGAAGAAAACTAACGAAAAGGTCCGCAAAGTAATGTTGTCCCAACAGCTGATTTTTGTTCTTAAACCTGTCTTATAGATAAAATAGGAGTTTTGAACAAATGGAAAAAAAATATCACTTTGTGTACGAACCAAACAAAACTACTTTATACACATTATTATAAGAGTTTGTACATTGTTATATTACCTCACGTATAATTTTAAAAATTACAGGTTAGGTACTACCGATAAAACGACGATAATTTGTCATTTTACAAGCTGCGAAGCAACAGTAAAGGAATCGTCGGAAATAAACGTGCTAAGTCACCTTATTATAATAAATTCACGGTCACCTGCTGGTAACTTCAGTGTCACGATCTGTCAGTTTCCACTGTCCGCGGTGTGATCTTGAAATATAATTTTTATTTTTTATTTTATTTATTTATACGCCTATTAGGCTTTTACATACATAGTTATAAAAAATATTCATAAGATTGTAAGTTCACAGTTACAGTAGTAATACATAGTATAATCTATCTATTTAACATATTATAACAGCAAGTAACTAGTAATGCATACGATGATTATTTGTAGGTATAAACTTGTTTTACAAAAATAAGAATTTGCCTACTCCTAAGGTTAACAAACGTAATTTAGCTATAAAGAAATGTAAAGTTTATATGTACATAGTAGACAGTGAGAGCAGTAACATGGTATAATACGACATAATAATATAGTGTTTAATATGAGGCCTTTGAATTAGAGAGTTTACGAAATAATTGTTGGCGGTATTGTTAACATAATATACCTAGATCGTTTGACCAGTTATCGTGGCCCGTTAAATCCAGGGCGTTCGCTCTGCCATTTTACATAGTTTTAAAAAATAATATACACAAAGATTATAAGTATAGAATAGTAAAAGCAATAATTTAACCTTAACCGTTTGACACATAAAAGCAAGTAAAAAGCAAATGAAAACATGATAGTTTGTAGGTGTAAACCTGTCGTAAGAAAATAAGAATATGCCTATTTCTAAGGTATAAAACCCAAAAATTTCTTATAAAAATGAAGTTTATATGTACATATTAGGTAGTAGTAGTATTAACATAATATCTATGCGACACATAAAAGCTAGTGTATATATTAATTTATTCTTCACTAATCTATTCACGAACTAGCGGGCTCCACAAGCCAGCCAGTTTGTAAATTGATAAATAATTAAAAATAAAATAACATTTTTACTAAATGGTTACAGTAATTACATGTGAAAAAATAATGCAGTTGTAGTAATTGCAAGAAGTTTACATTTATTATTGTGTCAAACATGAGGAAATATTTCGATCAGAGGTGCAATAGCTAAATGTTTATTATTTTATTATAAAAGTTCTAATATACTGGTTTTAAATTTGGAAACCGATTGAAAACGATAGACATCAATTGAACTATATGTGTTTCCAAGTGTATGAAGCCTTTGAATTGGAGAGTTTATGAAGTAATTATTGGCAGATTTGGTAACAAAATATAGAGCGTTTAAACGAGTATTGCGGGTAGGTATACGTAAATTAATTAAGCTCGTTAAATCGAGGGCGTCCAGGCTGCCATTTGATATATTGAAAAGGCAAACTAAGTCACTCACTGTGCGTCTTGTAGTTAAATCACTTAGGTTTAGTAATTCCATTAAACATGTATAATTAAGTTCTTCAATTGGTATTCCAAGTTTGTAATTAATGAACCTAAGAAACTTATGTTGTACTCTTTCGATTTTTTGCTGATGAGTCTTATAAAATGGAGCCCAGATTATTGAGTTGTACTCCAAATTACTTCTCACCAATCCAGTGTAAAGCAATTTAAAGGAATTAATTGTTTTAAATTCTTTTATCGTCCTCAGAATGTACCCCAGGCATTTCATGGCCTTGTTGGTTATTTCATTTATATGAGGAACAAAAGTTAATTTACTGTCAAATATTATGCCAAGGTCCTTAATTTGTTTAACTCTTTTTAGGAAATTGTTGTTGATGCTATATTGATATTTAATGGGATTTTTGATTCGAGTAAAAGTTATTGATTGACATTTTTCAATGTTGAGAAAGAGTTCATTAAGGGTGCACCACTCTTGTAGCCTCACAAGATTTGATTGCAATACGCTACAGTCATTATAATTAGTAATTGTTTTGTAAATTTTTAAATCGTCCGCAAATAAAAGTATCATAACTCCATCAAAGATGGAAGTTATGTCGTTTATAAACAAGGAAAATAACACTGGGCCCAGATGTGACCCCTGTGGGACTCCGGTAAAGATTTCAAACTGATGTGAAAAATGAGAATTAATTTTGACTGATATTTTTCTTTTGTGAAGGTAGCTTTCGAACCATCTTAAAATATGCCCCCTTATACCTAGGGATCTTAGTTTGTTTATAAGAATTTTATGTGAGACTTTGTCGAAAGCCTTACTAAAGTCTGTATACACTACGTCTGTTTGAAGACGATTGTTCATAGAATTAGTTATATATTCCTGATATATCATTAAATTTGTTAGAGTTGATCTTTTTGCTATGAAGCCATGTTGTCGATGTGAAATTACTTTATTGATTTCGGGCGAGAGTTTAGAGAGGAGAGCAGATTCAAGTATTTTCGGGATTGACGACTGGATACATATAGGTCTGTAATTAGATATATCAGATTTATCACCTTTCTTGAATATTGGAGACAGAAAGCTTGTTTTCCATTTTATCGGAAAAATGCCAGTTTTTATGGACAAATTAAAAAGTTTAGTTAGAGGATAAGTCAAGACTGATGAGCATTTCGATAGGAAGATTGGTGGAATATTATCAGGACCGGCCGATTTGTTAAGGTCAAGGGATTTTAATTTAGTTTTTATATCATTTTCTTCGAATATGCATTGATTGAAATCAATGTTATTTTTATTTGGTGTTGTGGCGTCGGACATTGGTGAGTTGTTTGTAGAAGCATAGATTTTACTGAAAAATTCAGCAAATAGATTAACAACTTCTTGTGGATTATCAGCCGTTTTATTATCTAAATACATGTTGGGGGGAATACCGGAGTCGTTGTTGTTAAGCAATTTTGAGAATTTAAAGATGTTTTGGGGGTTGGCAAGAGCCAATTTTTCACAGTTGTCAATACACTTTTGGTAACATAACTTAGACATTTTTTTGGTGGCCTTTCTGAGTTCGTTAAATTTTGCGTAATCAACTGGATCGCGTGTTGATTTGTATATTTTATGGGCTATTTTTTTTTCTCTAATTATTTTAATAAGATCGCTACTGAACCACTTTGGATAGTTACGTACGTACATTTTTGAAACGGGTACAAGCGAATCAATAGATTTATTTAGAATTGAGTAAAATTTATCTACCATATCATTTATGTTTTCTTCAGAGTCCAAAAAGTTCCATAATCGGCTTTGAAGAAGTTCAATTTTATTGATACTGATGGATTTATTTTTTTTATTGAACTGTTGCATTCGATCAGTAGAGGGGGGTGATATTTGTCGATTGGGAGGATAGATTCAGTAGATGCGGATACTTTAACAAATAAAGAATTTGAGAAAACTAGGTCAAGAAGACGGGAATTAATGTTGAATGCATAGTTTAACTGTAGTAGATTTAGAAAATTTGACATCTCGATTATCTCATGAGAACCATGGTTGATGCTGTCCGTGGTAGAAGTTTTATTGTTATCTATGTCCCATATGACATTTGGCAGATTGTAGTCTCCTGTCATAATCATGGTGGCGCCAGGAAATTTTCTTATGATTGTTTCGATTTCGAAGTAGTGGTCCTTGTATACTTGGGCGTCAGAAGATGGGGGAATGTAGATACAGCCAATGATGATTTTTTCACTTTTGGTGGACACCATGATGAATAATTGTTCAAGATGTGTATGTATGCACTTGAGTTTTCTTGATTTGAGTCTATTGTTTATGGATAACAATACACCTCCTCCTTTGGTTTTATTGCTTACGCTTCTGTCTTTTCTGTATACTGTGTGATTAAAGAAGCCCAGTTCGAAAGTTTCAATGTTTTTATTAAGCCATGTTTCAGTGAAGGCGTAAGAGTCGTAGTTCAAAGTTGGTAAGTTTGATTTCAGGTCTTGTAATTTTGTTCGAAGTCCTCGTACATTTTGATAATATAATGAAATTTTGGTGTTTAGTTTTTTGGGATCGTTTTAACGATTGTAGGATTGTTATTAATGTATTTTATTGTGATATCCGTTTCGCCTGAAGACTTCCTTTTTTCTAGTTCTTCTTTTAAATCTGTTAAATGTTTACGTTGTAGGAAAGACTGGTCTTGATACATTCGGATATGATTTTTCAGAGTGTCTTTCTTTTTTAGTAGAATTTTCGGCCATTTAGCTTCCGGAAATTCGACTTTTATACTTCTCGGTTTGTCAGTTTTCCGAATACCCAATCTGTAGATTTTTACATCAAGGTTTGTTGTCGAGGCATCCATATCGGAGATAATTTTCTTAACTGCTGCGATATCACTATTTATTGATTCAGTCTGAGATAATGATGTATTCTCCGGAATGTTGTGAATAATTAGATTTTTGTCTCTGTAGCTTTGTTCTTTCATTTCAGCGAGGATTTCGCAAACGGTTTGAGTTTGGGCTGGTGGGGAGCACACATTTGGAGTTGAACTTTTTAGAGCCGTTAACTCGCCCTCAAGGTTTGCCATTTTTACTGCCATTTGGGCAATGGTTCCTAATATATCATTAGTTCTAGGTATTATTTTAGCGATCTGCTCTTTTGTAAATTTATTATTAGGCTCCATTATCAATTATATCAATTATTGTTATAAAATTAAATTAGTATGTTAGATGAATATTAAAACGCCTGACTATATTCGATTTAAAGCACTGCAGGCAGAGTCTCTGCAAATCGGATCGTTAGTAGGTATAACCGTTAACCGAATTATTATTATTATTCCCTTTGTCGGGCCGTCGGAAAATAAAAATTGGGCTGGGAGTTTTGCATGCAGTCCTTGCAGGCAGTGCATTATATCGGATTATACATTTTCAGGTTAGGTTCGGCTACGCGCAAGCCCGTAAGTTTGTCATTTAGTTAGGTATCCCAAATTCACAGCTGTTGGATCGTAAGGAATATTAAAATTTAAATAAATAAAATGAGTGTTAAAGATCTCAATACTCAAAACAAAACTAACTTACAACCAGACAACGTTTGGTTATGATATATTCATGAATAATGTTGATGCTTATGTTTTTAAATTGATACTTATAAACCGATGCTTGTGCCAGAAATGCGAACCAAGATAATAAAATGGTTAATTTGTAAGGTTACACAAACATTTGTGTAACAAAATCCTTTCAAGACATCCCACTTCGTTACTATAAATACTTTAAACTTTATATCCAGAAATGATTTGTTTCGTAGTATAGGATTGTGGAATTGTTATACGAGATTCAATATCGATTTTTCTACCGACACGACAGAGAATTAGTAATGAGATTCTAGTTAGAAAAATTTAATTCGATATTTTTGAACGAATCTTAGTAAAAACCGATATGAATGTTGAACTAGCAGTTGGTGATTCGAGTATAAATAATTTTGTGAGCCTTTTTCAATATTTTTTTTTCTAGTTATTTATATCTGCTTTAATAAACGTCTCTCATTACCGGGAATAACAAAAAAAAAATTAATTTGAGCCAAATATTAACATTTGTTTTGGACAGGTTCACAGCATATTTTGGGGTTATCCAGTATTTAGTTAATTTACGTCCACGGTTGTAATGTGTTTTTAACTGTCTATATTGTGGTTAACAAAATACACCCAATCAAATTTGTTTTTTTCTGATATTTTTATTCTCATTTCTCAAAACATTCCTACAATACTACGGGCCGCTAGTAGCTCTGGAATACCTGGCGGACCGCATGGGAACCATGATCCGTAGTTTGCCCAGCTCATAAAGAATGGTTTTAAGGTCCCCCACATTCAACAACTTACATCACAACACCCAGACTAAAACCCCATGGCCCACGGGTCGAGTAATCTCCACTCGGATCGCTAACAGTATAACAATAAACGGAAGTCATTACAAATTAATGAAATGATTTAAATCATCCGTTCGCTCCGGAGAATATTGCATCCACGAAATTCACAGACTTAATCAAGTGATTTTAATAATAGTAATCAGAATGTACCCTTTTTAGATAATTAGCCCGAGATAACATTCCAAATCCAAAATAATAGTCGGAATGCATAATTAATAATAAAAAACTATCCACAAGATAAAGCAACGGATTTGAATAATTTAAAGGTTAACGAACAAGTGCCTAGCATTGAAATAAACAACACTAGACCTAAAATTACACGTATACTCGTAATGTCGTAATATGAGTTACTTCAAATCTAGTTTGAAACAAGAAAAAAATATCGTCAGCCAAGTTTAAAACAACCACTAAACTTATAACACTAATAATGGTGCTAAATAGTGCCAGAAAAATTGTCATTCAGAAATATATAAAGTATAACGAAAGGACTTTTATAATTATTCAAACATTTAAAAATAATAATAATACATTAACGTTTATGTACAGTAAATGAAGGGTTTCGGTATAATATTTTCTCTGATATATTGGTGAATAAGAGGAGTAGACCTGTTAGCAAAAGGTCAAAATTCAAATCTCGGTTGTAACAATAACCTTTTTTCGAGTGTAAGTGTCTAATATCTATCGCTTATTTAGTCCAATGTTAGTCAATAATTATTAGAACAAAAAATTAATACTAGTGGCGCTTTGGTTTTAAGGCAGCGAATACGAATAAGTACCATATCCTATATCACAGACAGATTGAAGTGAAAATGTCAAAAATTTGTTAGTTTTACTATAATCAAGTATCTTCAAGTTACTTTTACGACAAAAGTCAAGGTAAACCCAAATACCCGGAAATAAATAAATGCCAGAGAATCAATCCAAAAAGGCCGAAGGTATTCGAGGATCGAATATCATTAAGTGTACATGCTGGTTGTATGCCAAGGCCAAATCTCATTGCAAAGCAAAACTGTAGATAGCAATGCTCATCAATATTGTTTACTAACCTAATGTAGCCTTCTGCTAGTGTTTGTATTATTAAAAAACAACATTTATATTTGAAGAATTATTTCTCGATGTTTATAGAGGAGTCCCTGGATAGAGCAAAATGAGAAAATAGTAGCCTTTGTAATCAATATATATTCCTCAGTCCTCAATCAAAACCTCAGAAACGAGTCCCAGTACGATCAAGGGAGTTATATGGTGTGGTAGATCTCTATTCCCATACAGGATGACAGTTCCCGTTTTTACCTAAAGGGCGTGCTTTTGAAGATATAAGAGCTGGAAGTTTCGCCCTCTATAAATTTCAAGAACAGTCTGCCGGAATGATAGAAGGTTCTATAAAACTCTAGAAAGTTCTAGAGTTTTATAGAACCTTTCATTCTATAAAAATCTAGAAAGGTGGAAGGAGTGGCGGAGTATTCCGGCGAGTGGTGTGTGTCGGTGAGTCTAGAGGGTTGCGGAAAGTTCTAGAAGGTTCGATAAAGCTGTAAAAAGTTCTGGATGGAGTGGTGGAGTATGTCGGTGGGCCAAAAAGGTTCCAGAATGTTTCTGGATGGTTACAAATGCTCTAGAAAGTTATGGAAGGAGAAAGTTCTAGAAGTTTCGAGAAATGAGTGGCGGAGTGTGGCGGTGAGTCTAGAAGGTTCTGAAAAGTTCTAAAAGGTTCGATAATCTTAATGTTAATTAATATATATATATTATTAAAAAAATTATTAGAGAGCATTCCACAACATTCCAGAACATCCCGGAACGTACTGGAATGTTGTGAAATGTTCGGGAATTGGGAATCGAGAACATCATTGGGGAACATCCGAGAACACTCTCGTATGTTGTCCTGAGTGAAGCCGGGTACCCAAGCTAGTCTGGGTATAAAGCAAATGCTAAGAATTGCTTTGTACAAAGTACAGACAACACATGATATCAACGGGACAGGCCGAGGAGCCTCCGTAGAAAGCCAAGAGAAGCATGATTAAAAAAATAAATTGTTAACACTCTCAAATTAATGATACCGTGATAAAGTAGATTTTTTTAAACATGAACAGTTTGCAATAATTATCATATTCGGGGACCAATAATATAATCAATGCTATTTTTCTCGCAGTAGTAAAATTGAAACGAAAATCTTTTAGAGGAGAACAAATTAAATGAAAAGGACAGGAATAATAAAAGATAGACGGGGATTATTGAACACAATAGGCATTTAATTGGTACATTCATGCACAATTGTACAAAACTAAATTATGTAATTACTAAAGATTATTTTAACGTAATTGAGCACGAATTATCAATTCAAGCGCCAAATCAACAGGTAAGTAAAACTAAAATAAGTGCCTAATCAAAGTCAGGGGTTTCGAAAGAGAAGTTACGAAGATAAGGTAAGGATACAACATTGTATCAATTTAATATTGAATTGTGAGTAGTTGGGGCAAGTGGATGAGTTTTGTAGGATGTATGAATGTTCGTAATAGACGGAAAGGCTGATTAGGACTGAACAGGGTAACTGAAAAAAATCAATTAAGGAAGTGCTCAATACAGTATCTAGAAGTGAGAGTAAGCTCATTCGTTCAAAAAGCTACTTACAAGCGACTCGAGCTTCGTGCGCGTAGCACCAGCGCCGCTCGAGAGTAGCCGCCATACTGTTTACCAAACGATGCGCGTAGCATTGTGTACGAACATCAGCAAAATAGTACGGCGGGTACTCACGAGTGTGCTATGCGCATGAAGCTCGAGACGCTTGTAAAAATTTCCGTGAACGAATGAGCTTAGAAGTTGTCAAAGGAACTGAAGCTAGCAGTCCATAACGGAGTTCTGACATTAGCCCTAATAAATAAATAAACGAATAAGCTTAAGATAATAACGCTCAGACAATTTGGGTACATACTGTAGAGAATTTAAAAAAGAAATGAGTACAGGAGAAAATATAACACGTTTGGAAGAAAAAACGAAGACAATCGACTACAGTGGAGAAACACAATTAGACGGAAAATTTTTAAACACCTAGTAACATAATATACTCGAATGATTGATGGCAAAATTTATGTTGATAAATTTTTACCATGGCGAGATTTATCATAATTAAAATCACCAAATCACTTTATATTGTGATGCAACGCTAACGATTACGAAACATGCAACGTAAGAACATGTTACAGACGTCTTCATGGCTTTCGCCAATATTTATGCAATTATCTATAAAAAAAAAACATGGAGAAATCAATGTTTAATGTATATCTCTTGAATTTTGGTGCGATTATTAAAACGCAAATCAATAACAATTTCTAAAATTCCATTAGGCGGTGAATCCTGTTTTCTAGGCCGTAATATGACTTTTGAATCGGAAGACGACTTTGATCATCTCAGATATCCGCAATAATACTGGCTATTATGACAATTGTCAAATTAGTTAGTTTCTAGTTATATTCAAATATATTATCGGTTATTGTGAAGCTATTTTTTAAATATATTTTCAAGCAGAGAGATATTTAATTACATTTTAAAATTCCTCAACGATTATAATAGTTTCGTGACAATCTATATAATATGTAAATACTTGCATATTCGAAGTAGCATTTTTTTTTTACGAATTTATATAAGATTAGGTTATCACTGTAATAAGCTTAAAAACTCATGGTATATCAATGTGGCTCTATTCTGAACGATGACTCATGTTTTTTTTTTACTCCCCAAATACAAAACTAAATATTTTTGTACTTGGAGAAATTATACATGTGCAAAAATAAGACATAAAAATTTTCAACGTAAATGTTTTATAAAAAAGAAATTTAGTTTCAAAGATGAGAACTGATAAAGTCACCCCAGTTTGCGATTCTCATTGGTGGAATACAATTTAGAGGATAGAAGAAGACAAAACTCACGACTTTCAAAGCTTGATTTGTCTGCAGTTTGCAAGGGGGAATTGTCATGATGATAGTCAACCTCTGATAAGGGAGGGAATTAGAAAAAATAATAGTCAAGCGATCACCATTATAATTTTGTGTAAAGAAATTTCTATACAACGTACTCAATCTGATTTTAATCTGCGCGCTGCATTAAATGGGTATATATAACAAGAGAATACCGAAAATTAGCCCTTTTTAAATCAAATTTGAGACGTATTGACTCTTTTTTACAAAAAAACATAATTTGTTTTCGAAAGATTGTTATTTTATCTAGTAGTCATTTTTAAAATTTTGAAAAACTCAGTTAATTTTTGATATGGTAAGGTTATATATACCGTTGGTCGTTGGCAGATTTGTTAAATTTTCAAACGAAATATGGTATTATACAACACACATTTCAAATCATTTAATCATACAGTAAAATAAATCAATACATTATCTAGTAAAGCCGCTTTTCAGAATTTTAATTTTAGATCTAATAAAATCATTTTTAAAAATCCGAGTATGTGTTTTGTGACGAAAATACCCCAGTTTGTCTATTTATTGACTCACTGGTCTTATAAACTAAAATATTTCAGATTTTTTTACATGCTTATCTTGCTTAGACATTATAAACAAAACATAAATACTTATCATCAAAAAATACTTACAATAAGAACACGATATTAAGAAATTAATCATCACGCGATTGAGCATTTTTATTGCTTACTTGAATGTAGGTATATATTAAAGCATATTTTGAATGAAATAAAGTGGATATTGAGTCATTAGTTAAAAAATTTGGTACGGAGAATAATCAATCTTTCTCATCGGAACCGCTCTAAGTTGCAAGGGCAGGATCGCAAGTTGAATTTTGAATTCTCGGCCGCTGGTTATTGAGTCTTAAAGGAATATAGCATGCATTTTTTAATGAAATTTAGAAGTTGTTCGATGAACGATAATATCTTTGAATTTACAAGATTTAAAAGTTGGTTTAATCAAGCAAAAAAAAACATTACATCAAATTTTTCCGTTCGATTAAAAATGACATTGTCCGTAGGTAGTTTCGATTATTAACAGAATAATCTACGCAGGAATCGTCGCATCACTTAAGTATAATCGGAAAATGCTTTCACCGACTAAGATTGATTTATAAGCCCGTAGATTCAACACGATGAAATTCTTGGAAGATTGAAAACTTTTGAGGAATTTTAAAAATAGAATTTATTTCTAAATAATATGAAAATAACGTTTCCTCTCAAATAATATAGATTACCTACGGTGAAACCACGATGTTTGGGAAGAAGAGCAGAGGTACGGAAACTTTTATGAAAATTAAAAAAAATTATCATCGGTATGCATTCTAAATAAAAGATTATTTTTATCATTGGAGTACATATATTATTACGCAGAGTACCCATGTAAAACAGAGTAGAATCGTTTTTTCAGTGTAGCAATTCTGAGACTAACTACCTTACTTTACCATATGTATTGCTCTTTGCCCAGAATTCTAATGGAGGGAAATATTTAATTGAAGAAGAAGATAACAATAATAATCTTTTTTCTTTTTTTAAATATGAAAATGAACAAGACACAGAAAAATAATAAAACATAATGGCTGCAACTGGGACTCGAACCCAGAACCTCACGTCTAACCGGGACATAATAATAATACATAACATATTCTGGGTTCGAGTCCCAGTTGCAGCCATTATATTTTATTATTTTTCTGTGTCTAGCATATATAGTGTAGCAATTCTGAGACTAACTACCATATGTTTTGCTCTTTGCCCAGAATTCTAATGGAGGGAAATATTTAATTGAAGAAGAAGATAACAATAATAATCTTTTTTTTTTAAATATGAAAATGAACAAGACACAGAAAAATAATAAAACATAATGGCTGCAACTGGGACTCGAACCCAGAATCTCACGTCTAACCGGGACATAATAATAATGCATAACATATTCTGGGTTCGAGTCCCAGTTGCAGCCATTATGTTTTATAATTTTTCTGTGTCTTGTTCGTTTTCATATATAAAAAAAAGATTATTTTTGTTATCTTCTTCTTCAATGATATATTACATTAATGGAAATAACATTCAAAAGTTATAAAGAGAGTTTTTCTTATAAAAACAAAAAAGGAAATATTTAAACCAATTTGTCACTAAATGAATACAATAAATATATTTTGCTATCCATGTGTAAAAGCCCGTAAAATGGTCATTAATATTAATAAATAAAATAAAATAATGCTTTATAATAAATATTTACTTTTAGACTTGGATGCACGTTTCCACCAATTATTGTCGACACAAAAAAAAACCCCTCTGGGGTTTTCCATTCCCCTAACCCTTACTCATATTTATTTATTACTCCTCTGAGGAAATTCTTTTACTATGTGCTCGCACGCCACAACTCACAAATTCCTGACTAAGGGGACAAAAATTGTATTGAAAGGAAACAGTCATGTAGCTGTTAAACTTGATATTAATATCTGTTAAAAATGCCGGAATCAACATTGAAAAATGCCTCTAGAAAACATGCTATCCGCTGCTAGGTTTTAAGTCTAGAAGTGTTCTAAATTTATAATGCATTAATACCAATCGGCTGAATATTTCCCGCCATTCCTACCAATCAGCGACTCGACCGGGTGCTGGATCCCGTGTGATCTGTGATACATGGACCACGAGGTGATCTAACCAGCAGAAGGAAGTCTGGACAATGTGGTTGAACAGCAGGCCTGAGTATTTTATGAGCGCCAATCAATAAAACGCAAATACACCGACACGATGCTTGCTGTTCTTTGTTCCTGCATTCTTTTCATACGATAATCCGTCTTCATGTCAATGGAGTGTACGTCAGTTTTAAAATAAGATCGTAGAGGTTATTCACAATGACTGATGACGCAATGATTCTTAATTTGGAGATTACTATTTTGACGTGATAAACTATGAGAATACACTCTCTTTTATCGGTTTATTTTTTATGTAGTAGAAAAGTTCTACAAATTACAACAACTTGTGAGCAATTTTGTTAGTTATACCTTTTCAGTCTATTCATTATTATCTATTTACTAGCTGATACCCAACATGCGTTGCTATGCCAATTAAATTCTTAAATAAATTGTTTATCGCTTCGTTCATTTCCCATTCGTCCCTGTTCCCCTTCCGCCTCCTCTTCCTCTTCCCCTTCGGCGTCTTCTTCCCCTCCCGCATTCCCTTTTCACCTTCCCCGCATTCCCCCTTCCCTCTCCCGCTCCCCCTTTCACGCGACCCCCCCCCTTCTCACGCATTCCACTTTCCTCGCCTTCCCCTCTCCCTCACCCCAGCCTTTTTTTCCCTGCCGCTTAATCCCATAAAAAACACCCATTTTTCCAGCAATTCGCGTGAGCTATTTAATTTTTAATGCAAATTTCATAATGCCAGAGCTCATAGAATATCAAAGAAATATTTACGGGCATGTTCACAACAATTAAAAAAATAAATAATAGCAATCGGATAAAATGTTAATCGCAATCGTATGAATAGTATAGGAAATAATTTCATAACGCCAAAGCTCACCATCTTGTAGCCAACCCGGGTATGCGCGCATCATATTCCCTAAGTTTCATCGCAATCGGATGAACGATGTGGCCGCGCATAACATACGAACACACAAACAAAAAAACAGTAATTTTTATATTATAGATTAGATATTCTAATTTAAAATAAAACAATAACTTAGTAAACACCAGTTTTATTTTTTATATACTTTATACTGACCGGATTTCGCTACAATTATAGCTTCTTCAGGGCAGTAGAATTCTCGACGAAACCCGGTCGGCATAAAGTATGTAAAAAATAAAAGTGGTGTTCACTAATAATGTATTGCTTTATTTTAAATTATAAAATCACATCACAAAGTATCTGCTTCATATGAACAAATATTATAATATATTCACTTAGGTTTATTTAAAAAAAAAAAAACTAGCTTCTAACTAAGCCTCCGGCGTTGCCCAGGCTTTACGTAGATGTAGACAGAATTTTGCTCTTATTTTAAAGGTCAAGTGTGCAAAATTTCGTCAAGAAGCATTAAAAATTCTGCTTTTAGAGGTGGGAAAGGAAACGGGTTAATTTTTCGAAATCTCACACAGACAGTGACTTTCCTCTTGTGTTAGGTCAATCGTGTAAAATTTAATCAATCCCGAAATAAAACTAGAGATTTGTATAAAAATCAAATCTACGTCGTCCGCTACAGATATTCTTCTGCATATAAATAGATAGATAGATAATTCGACTAATCTATAAATAACAATAGATGAACATAATATGACAAAAATGCAAATTTATCGTGAATGTCTGTAAAAAAATAACGGTAAAACGATGCTTTGATATCAAGCCACAATTATTAAAAAAAACATCATCCTCCTGAAAAAATGTTAATGGATGAATTATTTCTCCGTATTTTCACAGCGGCAGTGATATAACTCACTAAGTAGGTACCTAAATATGTGGTTCAATAAATTTTGAGTGTTTAAAGCGGTTTTCTTTGGCATAAATAAATTTATTAGCAAACTTGTGACTGACAGGAACTCCGCCGACTGCGCACCGCCAACCATAAAATATTTATAATATGCAGAACAGTACCAACAGTCGCGTCGCCTGTCAAATATATATTTTAAATACCTACGAAACGAGTTACAAAAACATTTATATAATTTTATAATACCGGTAAAACAAATTTTAAATATTAACGATTGAAAAAATTGTGGTGACAAGTTTTTGACATGTACGCAGGTTACTTATATAGGCACTGAAAAAAACTAAGCGAAAGATTTGGAAAAAATATAAGAGAGTTATTTTAGTTAGAGTTACAAATAAACACCTATTATTTAATTTTTACATTAGGTAACTAGCAGTGGCGGTCCGTGAGTTTTCAGTGAGCTAGGCTAAGAATGAAAAAAACGACGTTATTGATGTTGTAGTTGCTGAAAATGATTTTTATTTCGACTTTTTGCATAAAGATCTTTCAGTATGTGCGGCGCATCCCCAAACTGAACGAATCCTGAAGATCTTCATACAAAAAGTTGAAATTTTGTAAAAAAAAAAAAATTATTTTCAGCTTCAACACCAGGTCGTTTTTTTTTCAATTTTAGAACTCTAGCTAACTGAATTCTCGCGGACCGCCACTGGTACCTAGATATTGTACGAGTATTTGATTTAATCTACTTTATTATTTCTTTCATTTCTATGCACCTCCTTAAAGTTCGTAATTTATTTTTTCTTTTCATTGCCTTTGAGCTATAATTTTTTTAATTAAATTTCTGCCACCTCGTATTACCCTCAGTCTTGTGAGGTGGTTTATAAAAGAAAGGGATCTTTTTTTTATCTTGGATAATAAATATTTAAAACAAAAATAAAAAATATATATACCTATCTACGTGTAAAAGATATATTGCTTGATAAGTATACATAAAATCTTATATTTACCTGTAAAATCGAATTTCTTTTCAAAGCAGTTCAATAGTGATGGGCCATACCTGAAAGAAAACAAAAATAAAATATTAGTCAAAAGTAATATGGTTTTCGTAAATCAAAAACACGTCGAGGAAAAATATACAATATTATGTAAGTTAAAGTTAGATCTCAGAGTGAAACAATTAAAATCTGACCGATTCATGAATTTAATGGTTCGTTTTCGTTAGCAGTGACGGCTTCCTTGGTCGCGGGTTCAAATCCCGGCTTGCGCAATTAAATTTTATTTGATCAATTTGTGTTTTCTAATCATTTAAAAGAACATAAAGTATATTAGCGGCACGTTCCAGTGCGAAAAATATCCTCAAAATCGCTCTGGTGTACTATAATAATAATAAAATCGTTTATTCATCAAAATAATTTTTTTTTTACAATATATATATATACATTTTTGATTAAATATTGGTTCTATTGACGAAAAGGTCACTGCTCAGCTGCAATTCAGGATTTCTCCTGGAATGCAGCTGGTTTTCAGCAGTGCCTCCAAAATCGTACTAACACCATTCAATATTGAAACGTTCCTTAACCCGTTTAATAACAGGAGACCATATTTGTCCCAGCTCACATAGGTCTCACAGAAATCGTTGTTTTTCCCTTACTATCATAGTCAGAAATGTGATCTAAACGGTATTGGAAAGAGAATACAACAAACTATATATTCAAATCTAAAAGAAAACCACAAAAAAATTGAAATTTACCCCTTTCTGAAACCAAAGTTTCCGATAGCAATTTGAAAAAAAAATATGGAACTTTGTGAATTTTTAAGATTTTTTTTTACATGAGACGAAAAAAAGTGAGGTGACAGTAAGGTTTATAATTCATATATCTAATGAAATAAATATGTGTTTTATATTTTTTTCATTATCAGTAATTTTAGTTAGAAAAAAAAGTAAAAGTAAATTGTAAAAAAGTAAATTTTAAAACTTTTTTATGTTTTCGAAAAAAAAAATTATATTTAAAAAAATACATAGTAATTTTTAATATAGAAATTTGAAAGCCTATTTCATCACCTTTCGAAAACAGTTTTTAGTTTTCGAATACGTTAACAAATGTTCCATTTATTTGGATTTTATTGCAAAGCGGGAATATTTTTAGCCTCTGACAAAATACGCCAATTTTTTTAGGGGTTAAAATGGTTTTAGCCGATGATGGTGACTAGATCACTACCTTCCTCTTCCTCATCTCCTTCCCCTCCCCACTTACCTTCAACCTCAAAACATAACCAAATTGGGGATGCCATAGTCTCACTGGTAGCAGGCGGTTTGGAGCAGTTTCACTGCTTTTTTTGTGCGGTGTCCACAAAAAAGCAGTTCAAAAATATTCGTAATACCTACATCGCGATCGGTTCAAAAAGATTAGTTAATGATTGCGTTTGTTTTTTACGAAATGTATCGATTATATCATTATATGTGACTTACAGCGCCCTTGAGGTGATTTCTCACAAAACTGGCGCTATACAAATTATCCAATTATTATTATTATTATTATTAAAAAATGTACGTCGGATTTTGCCTTTCTGTCATCAATAAAGGGGACACCAAATAAAAACAAAACATCCAAACAACAACTCAGTTCTAAAACAACGAAAGTCGTTCCTCAAAGTCTAATTTAAAAAAAACTCTATTATAGATGCGCAACGTTCGATAGCACCTTGCATATTTTTTACGACCGTACAGTCAAAAGATGAAAAAAAAAGATGATCAAACAGAATGGTTTCACCACATTAAAGTTTGAGATGCCATACCGTGATAAAATAAGAAAAAAATGGGACGAAATGAATAAAGCAATGTCATGTCATAAAAAACAGAAATAAGACCCATTAAAATAATATGGTTAATTATTTAATATTTTCTTTCTCCTAAACTAAAGATTTGCGGTAATTAAGCCACGTGTCCAAAAACAATGATTGCTTGTCTGAGGAAGAATACACGAGAAAAGCCAAAGAAAAAGCACAAATAATTAGGGACATGTACCCGAGGCTTTCCCCCGGAGGTACAATACTTCTAACTTCCCAAGCCAGGGATAGGCAAGTTGCAGTACGCGACCCGGCTGATCGTATATTATATCTCGTTATCGCGTGCTCATCTTGAATGTATTTATTACGTTTATTTTATTTTTTATTAATGACTATCTAAAAAATACAAAAGTTAAGTAGTTTATTCAGAGTCCTCATCACTAGGGATTTCTGTTTCGAGGCGGACAGTATGTATCTAGTTGTATTGGTATAATATCCTCATCTTCGTGTTTGTTGATTTCCGCCACTTCATGTTTGTTGATTTCCGCCACTTCATATTTGTTGACTGTAGGTTGCGTTAATGTTACTTCATAATTTTAATCATTTCCTGATCTTCATGTTTACTTAGCCGTATTGTGATGTCGTTTTTAAACTTGTTTATCTCCATGGTGTTTCCAATTTCACTTCGAAGGGCATTATATACTTTTGAAACATGGAATGTATGGTTTCTCTGGCCCAAAGGTGTATTTAATTTTGAGATGTTCAGTAGAATTGAGGTTTTCGTCCTTGTAATTGTATGTATGTTGGTCAGTAGGTAAAGTATTTATTTTTCCATTAAACTTGAGTAGAGCATTCTATGTGTATAGCTTTATAATAGATAATACTAAAGAAAATTAACGTTTTTAAAAATTTATTTTGATGGAGTTCTTACGGAGATACTTTCAAAATACTTACAAACTTTTTTTATTTCCTTGTTAAATGTTTTGTTATTAAATGAGTTCTGATACGGTTTCAATATTAGGTTGTACACGAGTAAAATTGTGATTTTAGCGTGATTTTTCCTTATCGGCAGGTAACGGATTTTGCATACCTGGTTCCAAGTCTGTGAATTTCATAAAAAATAGATTATTTTGTCGTGGTTTATTGAATGTAGGTAAGTAGGTATACAAATCAGCAAACTACCTCAAACATTTGTATTTTTATATATCATCTCCCTTTCAAACAATCTTCTTATTTGTGACGGAGTCTTAACTTTCATAAAAATTGGCTTTTATGCAATATTTCATATCCACCATTAGGGCAATTTTTAGCAATTGTTGACTTAAGAATTTACCTATTTGTTTTTCTAAACAGTCTCAAAAATATATGAGCACTATTACAGAACTTTATGAGTCATGTTAATTGAACTTGTTACCTGCGCAATCGAAGCTCAAACACGAGGATATAATGTGAACGGACGTTGTAAACGTCAATCTTGGTTGTTTGAAACATAGAATCCGAAAATAATAATATTTAAACATCGATTTCCCTAGAAAAAATAGCGGCCAGGAAATACGGAACATTTAACATTAGAGTAACAGCTCTTCTAAATCAGCTAATCCGACTATCTGTCATCCAGCCAAATAAAAATTCAAATCTTGCCGAAATAGAGTGAATTTGTAAATAAATTCCGATGCCGAACTAGCAAAAGATTTAGTACGGTTAGAATACTTACAAATAAATGAGGTGACCACTACCGGCGATAAATTCAGTTTATTTAGGCGTTAATTAGAGAGAATAAAAGAGATGTTGGTAAAATGAATTTAACCAGAAACCAATAAATATTATAAATGTTGGTTCTACTTGTGAAAAATATTTTTTAAAGTTACTATTAAGTAGTAGGTAATTACAAATATTTAATTTTGAAATTAACTGATCATATTCCCAAGATTGACTGACGACTCTTTCACCATGCTTGTCCCCTCAAAATCATAAATAATTAATTCAATTATGAAAATTTTTGCACATAATATTAATATAATTTCAGTTCTGAAACGCAGCAAAGCGTTGATATTCAGTATCGCGATATGTATGGAAAAATATTTAGTTTTTATTGTGTAGAGTCTACAGCAGACCATTCGTAAACCACCGCTTCCCCTCCCCTCTTCTAGTTATGTAAATTTTAATAGGCTGTTGTTAGGGAGGCCTTTTAAAATACGAAATCGGGGAATTGTTAATAAGCAAACAGCGGTTGAATTAGGGCGAACAATCATTTTTAAATACAATCGCCCAGATTTATCGCGGTTTTCGCTTGATTTAACCAAAATACCGTTTCAAAAATATTTAATACAGCAGTGGGTTTTAATTAATAAACTTGTATGAACTGCATTTTCATAAATCAACATGGCTGTTATTTTCACAAAAAAATTAATATTAAAAATAATTTTCAAAATCCCAACTGGTTGTTTTACTGTACATGTATGTACGTTGCCGTTGAGTTAAAGTCAAACAGCAGGTTTTTAGAAAACTATTCTAAATATTAATATAATTACCATAATTATTTTAACCTTAGATTAAAGCGGATATCTCGATTAATAACAATTTTAAATATCAATCATGAGAAAGAAACGAACCTTGCGTTAATTTTCCATGCGTGGTTCGGCTCGCAAGTGTATACCTACAAGCATTACAGGGGCGACAAACGCGAATCTCACATCAAAAATATTCTTATAACACAAAAGCGCTCGCCATACAATCCCATACAGACCCGCCAGATGTAAAAAGATGATGTGTTATAAGCACGGTTCGAATCTTCGCTATCTGGCGTAACCCGTATCTCCGTAACCGCTAGAGGCGCGCGATATCAGAAAAGTTATGCGACCCCCCTCCGCCGTAAACAGGAAAGGGGATCATTTTTAATAAACGGAGTGTCACGGAGCGCGCCGGCAAATTGACATATCCAGTAGGTACAAAGAAATGATATTACATCGACCGCTTCCGAATTCAATTGATCCCCTCCCCTGCAGTAGGAAAAAAATCTTTTATAACGCAGTGTTTCGGAAGAAAAGATACTTTATAACACAGTATCTTTTGATGTGACCTTCGTGTCTGTCCCTACCATTAGAGTCAGCTTCCATAGTTTTCACCTTGCAAATTATCTTAAGGGGGTTTCTCACCATCCTCCCAATAGCTTATCTACACTAATATCGAATATTATTAAAAATAAAAATAAAATACTCGCAGTGGTTAGAAAACTCGGCCAACTTATCCAATATATAGCCACTATTCAAAGGTTCGAGTACCGAATTATAAACTCCAACTTAATAAATAAATAAACCGTAAATCGTAAATCGAAAATATTCGTTATTAGTAGTGTACATAAGCTATTGGGAGGATAGTGAGAAACCCCCTAAAACTATAAAGCGAAAAATATTGTACAAATAATATTAAAAATTCTCCAACTGCGAGTATCAAGAAATTAGCACAGCTCTGTTTATATGGAATCAAGAAAATGTGTCTTGAAACGTGGGTGAATCCAGGGAGTCATATTCAATGAAATGAGAGAGATTACATCATTGACAAAACAAATGCATTGAATGCCTTTGTAATATATGCGATCGGACGTTCACAGAATTTCAAGCAGATTGAGTGCGTTCATCGTGATATATAACTTCGACATTGTGTTTCAGTTCCCAATTTTATCAATGTATTATTGAATCACAGCAATCTTTTTTGAAAGAGGAGCAGTCCACAATGGAGTTCTGATACCAACCTTAATGTATGACAGTGAAAGTGGGCTTAATGCAATAGATATGAAAGATTAACGAGTAATCCTATTGCAAAGAACCCATGTACCATGTAGTAAGACAAGATGGAGAATTTATTTATTAGTTAATTATACATTTAAGACAAAGTTAACAAAAAGTTTACAATTTTTCCGGCAGCGCATTATATATTTCACTCCTTTGAAGAATACTTTTTATCGTATTAGCTTTGTCATGTCTTTGTTGGTCATAATTTTGTTTGAAAAGTATTTTGGTAGCAAGTTGTTTATTATTTTATCTAGAAATATCATTGTGTTCAAGTCACTAGCTTCGCTGTTAACCAATTTAGCTCGTTCAACATTTTAGCTACCTAGTTTTGAAAATCCATTTGCCGAGCATTATTTTTATTGTGGAGAAATTGAACTTACTTTATTTTCTGTTGTTACACAAGAAAAAAATCTTTGAGCATTAGGTACCGAGTTAAATGTGGAGTAATGTAATGTGTATATTATGTAGCAATTGAAGTGTTTATTAAAACGTTTTCAAGAATGTGATTCCCAAAAAAGTGATCTTTTTCACAATTTTTTTTCATATTCGAAAAAATTAAGCCGGAACCGTACTATTTTCCCACCTCATTTTACAAAATCCGTCCTTTTCTGGCGTTTTCTCCTCCTTTTCTTGGAGGAGGAAGTTTCTATTTTAGGTTTTGTTCTGAGATGATGGGATCAGTGGCGGTTTTCTCTAAAGTGCGTTTGTGCGGCGAACCCCCAATAAAAAGATGAGAAAATAAAACAATAAATATAAATAAACAATTGTATAATAATATAAGCACATTTTAGATAGCTCGACATTAATATTCCGTCTTTAAAACTCGCGCCACCGAAAAATACGATACCTATTCCCAATTTGTGCGCGTAACAATCCGCACATAATCATCCATACTAAAAAATCATAGCCGATACAAATCCCTGTGACGGTGAAACGAACAAAACTAAGCAATATTAACCCAGCTCGGTGCGGCGCTCGCAGATGTCATGTGATCTCCGAACATTGTCGAGTCCCGCCGATGCGATACCCGAGACTATAGCAGGATAACCGGCTGACAGTTGATCTTTGCACTTTGCACCATATTATGGATGCAAGTTAAATGTTTTATGTTATATATTATAATATTTAACTTTGTAGTAATTTTGGTACATTTTTTATTTTCTTGTTTCTGCATATCTCCAACCTTTTGTCACGATTCTGAGATTGACTCACGTCAAAAGTCGTAAGCATAGAAGTGTGTGAAATGCTAGAAGTTATTGCAAGCACCCAGCGATTATATCATAATAATCAAATTGAACTGAAAAGAAATAAATCATAAGTACTATAAACAGAATATCTCGTAGATCTAGTATTTCATATCCTTACTAACGCGTGTCTTCTGTGGCAGTATCATCTGGAGAGAGACTAACGGCCCGTAGGTATGTTTGAAGACGCGCTTGCAGGAATACTAAGAGGCTGCGTGCTCCAGCAGTACAAGTGTCGGGCGCTCGTGAAGCATCCGGGGGGACACGAGATGTGCATCCCTAAATACTCGCCGTATGAATTAAAACTTAGGAGCCATTGATATATCATACGCACGTAAGCCACTAGATGTACCCTTACTTTAGCATCTAGGCTCTAAAATCATAGGTATGTATATCATTATAAGCAAAAAATAAGGCAAAAAACAACAATTTCTATTCCCCCAGATTTGAATTTCTAATATCTAAAATAATACAGCTTTGAGACCAATGTTTAAATTAACAATTTTTTATGGCACAAAAAATGAAGTTTTGTGCTTGGAAGTTTGATAGGAAATAGATCCTTCACACAGAATCCAATAGATGGCATAGACTCTTAGAAAAATTATTTCCATCAGGGAATGTGTGTGGAGATAATGAAAAAAAAACATTTTCATATAAAGTGGCTATAAAAAGTAAAAGAAAACCAAGAGTTTTTTCAACCAATCAGTTTTTTTAATGCAAAACACTTCGACAAATGAGTTATCCAAGAATAAAAAAATATATAATTTAAAAAATCAGGAAATTAAATTTTTACAAAAAAGCATAATATAACAGTTTAGATACATTTTACCGCTATTATTAGTCCTCGTTACGATCGAAGCACTAGGCCCCTGATTTTCTCATGAGAGATAACCGAAAACGAAACAGTTATTCAATTATTTGACAACTTGTATGTATTTAACAGAAAATTGATCGTACAGAATTAAAGTTAACTAATAACTAAAACTAATTAATAATATTCATAATTAGATAATTTGTACAGCGCCGTTTTCTTTGAATTATTTATTACCTCAAAGATGCTGTACACATAATACTATTTGGGCCCTATCTAACGCATGAAATTAACATAAGTTTCTGTAGGTAGACTGCGTGAGACTGCGATTGTTGAGCCGTGTAAAAGAATACCAGATTATAGGACACCGAAAATTGTTACCAAATGGGTGCCTCAGTGGAAGTATACTAGGAAGAAGAAGGACTAGAGACGAAAGGCGAGAGACCGGAGCCGGTCCAGAAAACTAATTAGTCGAGGCCAAATCCCACCCAGGGATGTAACTCAGTGATTAATGTGAGTCGGAATATCACTGAAGACCAATATGTTTACAATTCATCCAAAGTTTGCTACAGTACCTAACACATTGTTGAGAATTGACGAAATATTTGCTTTAGTCTTTCTTGGTATATTAATCGAGCGATCGAGTGAGGTTGTTTTGATGACGGATGGTCCACCTTGCGTTGTTTACAGCGATGCCACGATCGCTTTGAAATTTTCATGTCTAACCTTCACACGCTTTGGGCACATCGTCTTCCAATCCAAAAAAATATTATACTGTTAGCAAATTGTTTATTATCTTGTCGTCTTTGTCCTTCTTAGCGATGAATTTGTCAATGGCATCGAATACATTAATTTATTTACAAAATCAACACGTTCTCGTGAGTCATGATTTAGTGGCTCGGAGTACCAATGCCTACACTTAATTATTATTGAACGTTCTACCAAAACGTATTAAAAATGTTAAATGCATCCTTTGAAAATAATGAATTGCTAGAAATGGACTGAAGAGGTGTGGATTTGGTAGCTCTATATCTTTTTGGAAATGGACAATGGAAATGTATCAAATTTTGTTTAGAAATACCTGAAAGATTATTCGAAAAAATGTCAAGATTGAAAATGTTTCGAAGAATATTATTTTACCACCTCCTAGAGGAATACGTCAATTATTTTTAACGAGAAGGTTGGAGATAGGTAGGTACTACGAAATAGGTTTCTGATTTTGGTAATTTATAAAAAAATAAAATGCCCCCTATAAAATCTTGCAAAAATGTAGCGTTCCGGAAAATGGCGTTTATAATCCACGTTGCTCCATGGCTCCTTTGTAAATATTAAATGTGTAGTTCGTATAAAAATAATAAAAACACAAATTGCATAGTGATAAATTATAAATATGATAAATCTTTGTGCATAACAAATGTATCAATCAGGAATTTCGAGCAATATAAAAGATACTTTATTCTTCTGTCGTGTCGAACACCGAGATGGGCTGGAGAGGGCTCGGAGAGGCTCGGGTGAGCTTAATAGGTGTTAAATTTGACTTAAGCTGGAGAGGGCCCTGAATTAAGAAAAAACAATATACTCAAATCAAATCGGAAGCTATGTACAAAACTCCAATTTATGTGGATTGTTATGGTTATGGCTCTATCTCAAATGCAGAAAAAACTTCGCCCGCAACCTTTTACGTGAGGTTTGTGCAAGGCATATTTTAAAGGTTTCCGATTAAAGAATCCCATTTGAGAGATAGAATCCCCAGAATTGAGGTATATTTCAAATGATACAAACCTACATCATTTACTATTTTGACTCTGAATAAGAAATTCACAAATTGCAACATTTTTACCTGCAACGCATCCTTCTGTCTTCGTGGATAATATTATAATTCATTTTATATTTATTCCCTTCGGGTTCGCTATATCCCTCAATATTAAATTTATGGCGTGTATTAAAAATTCGCCCTTTTCGGGACACCGCGAATAGCTCTGAGAAAGTGAGCCCCCCTGCTAACGTATTGGCAGCCCACCGATGATACAAAACACATATATTTATGCTGACAGATGAAAACAAATGTATGGTTTTCAGTGATGAAGGATATGAGGTAATAAACGCAGGCGAAGTCAGATATGAAGGCTCGAATATAAAGGAATATACCTACCTACGTACTTGTGTAGGTATAAAGTTGTTTCGCATATTAGTAGTTTCATAACGTCATTAATTCATGAATCACCGCCGACTATCACGATTTTACCTGTAAATTATTGCATAGTGTAATAATACACCATTATGTAAAGAATCATTGATTAAACGTAATTATGTAGGTACACATATTTGCATTTCGAAAGACTGTTTGTCTTTGATAATATTGATAATATGAACAAGTGTATAGTCTTGATTTCATTCAGCTAACGATTCTAATGACTTCTTGCAATGATATGATACATACGACGTGACCCCCTGTCGAATTTAAGACCGATATGCTCGTAAGGATGTTATAATATATATATATTATTTTTAGTTAAATTAATATGAATATGTTTGGCGTAAGATAAATGGAAGGGGATAATGAGATTTTATTTATTTATTGTTTAATTTATTATATCTATTCCAATAAGGTTGCTCCAAAGCTCGTCTGCCTAATAAAAAAATAGTCTACTTCTGTCAAAGTGTTTCATTAAAGAAACCACGCAAGTAATTATTTTTGAAAAATACTGTATTTAGACTAAATTAAAAAGGTATTTTAGAACAAAACAATATTTCTTGATGTTTATAATGTTTAGTACCTAATTCATGTGTATTTTATGTTCCTAACGTCTAACTACACTATACCGAATAATGCCCACCCACAGAGATACAACCAGGAAGAATAAAAAACATGAATTTATTGTTTTGTTTATTCTTATTACTTAGTCTTATTACAAATCAAATAATTAAATAATTAACTTTCAAAATCTAATTGTGATAGTCGTTGTGTAAACATCGCATCGCCACAACCAGCTACTTACCATCGAGAAAAATTAACAGTCTGTTTCTTTAAGATATTTTCTTAGCATCGAAGGACAATCTACTCTATTCTTTATCTATGAGTGTTTGAATAAAATTAAGATACGTACTTGAATCGTTGTGTGCCCAGAAATAATGCCTAACAATGTCTTGTGTGCCCAGAAAGGATTCAACGTTTAAACAATGTGAACTAATTTGCATAACACTTGTTTGGTTTGATGATAAAATAGTGTTCTTGAGCAACGAACGAGGATGATTTTTAAAGGTTATGTTTATTTATGTTCGAGTAACAAAATTAATTCACATAAAACAAAGGCCTACATAAAGCTGATAATTCGATCAATTGATCAAAATAACTCACAATAACACACCTATTATTACATTATTACACAATGAAATGTAGTTAGTCGGTAAAAGGTTACGATAATACAAAATACAACATTGCAGGAATCCTCTTATAGGAAGTTTGAAATGAAATAAATATGTTAATTAATAAACCTTCGTCACTTTACATTTATTTATCCACAAAGAAGCTGTATATTAAAAAATATATTTTATTGTTATATACATATACACATATAGGTATTTTACAAAATATTACATTTAAGAATATTTTTAATCAAGTATAACAAATCAGAAAAGTGTAATTCTTGTGCCAGATAGGGGTGCCACGATTCTTACTTTGGCAGGTACCTACCTACCTAGAGGTAACATTTTTTTAATAAAATGGCGTCTATCTTCAATTAAAAAGGAGCACTCGATTAATTTTAATATAATTGTATTTTCCCATTGCTAATTACTTATTTCACTATTCAAGTAAAAAACTTAACATATTAAATAAAACACAACACGCGGCATTCTTATCTCCGTCCAGATTATTCAATGGTAAAAAAAAAACTTAATTAATAACTCAAAGTAAATAAATTACTGTCGTACCATTTCTCTGCAGGGATCAGCGATCAGACAGGACTAATACCTATCCCGTTACAAATTACTTGCTTCATCCAAATTCAGATATCTTCCATGAAACCGACTCTAAACCTTGTTACCCAGGAGGGACATAATATAATAATATATGTTGGTGTGGTTTTACAATCCGACACAACCGCAACAGATAAAATATTACCTCTCTGTGAAGACTAGATTGCATGACGAGCTATATTGCGAAATCGACCACGCTCACATTATATCCCTCGTGTGAAACAAGCTTTAATCCAAATTTCTAGTGGTTGTTTATGCGAAATGTCTTCCCAAGCCTTTTCCAACACCTATGCTTATATTGTCCGTGCACTTGCGAGTTAAAAAGTTGTGTACTCTTAATTTTTAATTACCTTAGTGTTTTTTTAAATAATCTTATTCACAACTTTGCACCGACCTTGCATTCTATCTGAATCTCGTCATTTGTATTTCGATCATAATTTATACTTACACACATTACGTTTCTGGGTTCGCAATTTATTCTATTGCAATCACTATTCAGTATCCATCCGTCCTTCATATGGTAATAAAATACAAATTAGAAAAAATCACAGGCATGGTGGTCGAAAAACCAAAAAAGTGTAATAAAGCATTGTATAGAGAATAAAGAAAAAATAGATACTCCTTTTTTAATATATAATGTAGACGATTTTCAATAAAAAGAATCAAAAGAAATTAACTTAACAAAGAAAAGTTAAAGAATTATAAATTTGAATAAAAATAACCTTGATCAACTATAAATATTGTTGAAAAATTCCTGGTCCTATGAAGAAGAGAAAAAATCAAAGATTACAAGGCAATATGAATAGAGTATGGATATAAAATATATTCAAAATGCTTTTAAATTTATGAAAATTATTTATTATTTTGTACAAGTATAATTTACAATAATAAAACATGTCTGTTGTCAAAGGAGTTTAAAATTGTATGCTTTTCTTTCCTTAATGATTGAGGTCCAGTTGATTTGCAAAATTTACACGTGGCAAAATTATTTAATCTCTATTCGGAGTCATTTTGTTTATTTTTTACATTTGAAAGGTTAAATTCTTACAGCTTTTGAACAAATTGTGATCCGCATAAGAGAACAACTATCATGTTAAGATTGTCAGCTTATTACAATTTAATAAAAAGCTGAAACGCACCTAGAATCAGCGTTTAACGGGGACCTTACAAATGTTTTATAAAAAAATGGCGCTGAATGGTCATTTGATGACAATGTTACAAATGAATTTCTGCAAAACAACTGGGATTTAATCTTCCTCCTTGATTTTATAAGTCCAATCTCTAACTACCACTGGCAAGAGAAACTTTTTAGGCTTAACATTATGACCTCCCGTGATAATTATCGTTTCTATCATAAAACCGGTTTGCTTCTAACAAATAAATTAATTACATAATTCATTAAAATCAATCCACAATATAATCGTAATTCGGATTATGACTTTCCGAACAGTTAAATCAATCATCGATCATCAATCATGAAAAATACTAATTTCGGTTGTTGTTTTCAAAAAATTTGTCATTTTCAAAATTGAAACTGATTGTGAAGAATTAAGACAAACGATAAAGTAGGTACCTATAACCTAATACTTGAACAAATAATTACTTTAATTGGCTTTTTAATAATTGTATTATTTGTTACCAGGTTAATTCGGTAAATCCGAATAGCACATATGCTAACAGATTACTTTTTTGCATTTTAAAAAAAATGTACGTATGTTTTTATATATTTCTTCATAACCCAACTCAATTTCAGAGAAAAATGAATTTTCTTGTTTTTTTTTTGTTTTTGAACTAAACCTGTCAATTTGTCTGTCCTGGAACGGGAAACTTTCCTAGTTGGACAGGCAAAGCTTCCTAATGTGTAACTTGTACTTTCTTTTGTATCTATCTATAAATAAATAAAATAAAATAAATAAAAATAAATTTGTCAAGAAATCAGACTATCCGTTGATTCTTCAAGGGTCCTGTGCTAGTATATAATATTTATTATTAATAATGATGAAAAAATTGTAAGACATCGTTTGCAGTACTATAATAAAGGGCCATCAAACCCACATCGAGCGTGGGAACTACTACCGTGTTTCCTGTGGGCCGTCCCCTCGGCCCTGACTACTTATTCCACTTTAAATATTTTTTAATTAGAGAGCGCCAAGGCATTTTTACAAATTTATTTGCCACCTCTCAGCTATCTGAGAACCTTAGAACAGGCTCCATAATTATGTATAACTAAGCAGGTGTGTGGTTTGTGCTTAGATTAACAGTGAGGTGAGGTTAACTCGGATCTTAACTCACTCGGATACTCGGGTTCCGGCACTCGAGCCGGCCGAATCGGTTAACCGGAACACTAGTATAGGGGGCAGGTAATTTTATATTCGTATAATGTAGTCGTAGATCGCACCGACTTTTTTTACGCAACGTTAACCATTCAAATTTAATAGAAATCTAGCTAAACATTTTGCAATTCTAAAATTATATAGGTAGTAACATACCTACCTTCCAGCGTTGTGCTCAATTTAACATACTCGCATTTTTTAATAGATAAGTAAAGATCCTATATAATACTAGCTGATACATGCGTTGTAATACCACTTAAATAAATAAATTGTTTCTCCCTTCGTGTCATTTCCCATTCGTCCCCGTTCCCCTTCCGCCTCCTCTTAATCTTCCCCTCCCGCGACCCCTTCCCCTCCCGTGTTCCCCTTTAACATTTCCCGCGTTCCCCTCTCCTTTCTCACTCTCCCCTGTCTTCAATGTTGTATCCAATTCATCGATAACATGTATATTAATACCACGTTACCACGAATACCACGAATCTTTAAAATTTTAAACGTGATTTGTATCCAATTCATCGACAATATGTATAATTAATACCACGTTTCCACGAATACCACGAATCTTTAAAAAAAATTAACTTGATTTGTATCCAATTCATCGACAACATTTATATTAATACCACGTTACCACGAATACCACGAATCTTTAAAATTTTAATTTGATTTTTATCCAATTCATCGACAACATGTATATACCACGTTTAAATGATTTTATTGTGTACCGGTAGATTGTTGAGATAACCTAGTTGTAATGATTCATTTTTACGAGCCTTATTAAAAATTATAACTCAATTTGCATCGATTCACTCGTTTCTTGAGATATCAAATCAACTCATATCACGACAGTGACAGTGAAAAATAACGTACTAAATACAGTCGGTCGCAGATTGCAATTAAAAACGAAAATATTATATTTTTGGTTAAAATTAATCGACTTACATTGAATAAATTAATTTTATATAGTTATTTTGTCAGTCGAACTGCCACATTTACGATTCTACTAAATAGTGAAACAAACTCTTTGAAATAAATTAAATGAGTAAAGTTTTTAAAAATAATACTATTATATATTTTACATTAACTCCACACAGGAGGCCCTCAGGACAATAATTTCCCTCGGGGCCTATATCATCTGTGAAAATGCTGTGTGGAGGGTCTTTTTGGGGAGAGGAAGGAGTGAACATGGAGACTCATGTTGTAGGAAGGAGGAAACACAGATACCGGCAAATCGTTTCTCATGCGACAAATGTCAACCGTGTACATATTTTGGGCGCGCGTTTGGCGTGTTTCCCGACTATTGACATGGTGAAGTCCATCCTTCCTATAAAGGAAAAGTAGACAATAATAATAATTTATCGGTTAACTTCCGCACTGAAGCATCCGAGCGATTGTAAATGTGAAGCAGTAACAATATATCAATGTTTATAATGAACGTTCAGGGAGGTACGAATGCGGATGGAATATCATTATCTCTACATTCATAATTTGTACTAATGTATGTGGGTGTTCAAAGAAACAAAAACAGATGTATAGCTAGCTATATGTATGTATAATTACCAACGTCAACTTAGTTAAACACTAAACTTTTTTTTAAAAACTTTAAGAAGACCAAACATATTTATGTCAAGTGCATATTTACGTCAAGTACGTATGAACAATATTATTTCTATCAGTTTCATAAACTATTGTGAACACCAATTTTAAACATGTTTATAAATAATATTATTGTTGATTTGGAGGATATTACCTGATTAACTATTTTTACTTAACTTATATTCTATGTTACCTACTTCGTGTCAATACTTATATTTTAAATAACCTACATTTTGTTTAATTTATTTTATGTTACCTGGATTCTGACAACTCTTTATTTTCAATGTAATTTAAAAAATATACATGTACTGCATTATACTCGTACGTAAAAGCCCTATGGGCGTTTAAATTTAATAAAATAAAAAATAAATAGAAAAATATTATAATAATAATTTAGGTGGGCATTTACTAGATAAGAATTAAAAAAGATTGAAAATAGATAATGCAATATACGAAGTACTCCTTGGTTATAACCTTCAAACATATTATACTATGGGTCGGAATTAGTATAATAGTTTTATGTTGAATAACAAATGTTGATTCATACTGATACGAGTCGGTTTTATGCAAGAAACTCCGCTCCAGGCCTATCCCAGCGCAGCGCCGAACGGTACTGAGTACCTACGGCAGCCATCAAAAACCAACCACGGATCGGCAACGACCTTTTTTGGTCAATATCTATAATGCTTTGGTTTGTTAGATAATTATAGGTATTGCTATGGATTACCTAAATATACCATGTCTCCTAGCACGGTCGATCGTCAAGGATTCTATCGATAACTTTTGGTAACTTCTTATCGTTCCCTAGGACAACTGCAGATCTCTAACGAACAAACAACAGATGATGTCGAATATATTAAGAACACTTAGTCATTGTGAACTGTTATTTATTTGTTGGCGATTTTCAGTAATTTATTTATTTATTTACACATATACGGCACAACATGTGCCATTAACATAATTGACATAACATATAAATAGTACAACAACATGAAGAGGTAACGATGAGAAGTTGCCGAAAGTTATCGATACATTATTTATCGATACACCGAGCTAGGGGGCCATATATATCTGTTGCTTTATGGATTATTTTATCGTCAGCGAATTGTTAGCGGAGCCGCGCAAAAGAAATTGACAAACTAGCGGATTCGCCGCGCGAACGAACGGAGTCGTTTGATGTAACTCAGGCCTCTGCCTTTTATTACCTTTTAAACTGAAACTCACTCTAGAATAACATTCAACATGTTCATAATAGATTTAAAAATAGGGTTGCCAGGAGTTGATAATATGAATAGCAATAATTCTATATGATAGTATAAGTAAAAAAAATAAATAACTTTTTTCGAAATTCTAACTTTTAAGGGAACTTTTTTGGTAAAAAGATAAAATTAGTACGACGTGTGCGCCCAGCACTATTCGGTGTTTTCCGCGGTTACGATACGCTCCAATCAAAAACAACGTCATTTATCACACATCAAATTTATCGGGCAAGTTTGTACCTTACACTAAGGATTTTTAATAGGTACGTCTTTTTGTATTGGAAAAAAAAACGTTGGAATTTCGAAAAAAGTTGTTAATCTTTTTTACTCCTACCATCATGTAGAATCACCTCCCGAAGAAGTTAATGCACTTTACCCCCGGACACCCTGTATAATACAATATGTGCAAATTATTTAACCAATAATAGGTTTTCACTGAAGTATTTTAATTATTTAGTTAAAATAATGAAAAAGTTATACATTAGCCTATTAAAATTTAATTTAATAACTTTAATTCTCAATTACAAGTGTTTAGTTAAAGGTTATTCGGAAAATAAAGTTTGAATTTGATTTACTAGGTTATTATTTTTTGTTAATTTTTAAAACGCCATTGAGGTGAGTTTTCTCAAAAATTGGATAACATTTTTTACCTCTTTGATTCCCGCAGTCTGTAGCCAATAGTAAGAATTGTGGCCCTTCCAGTTATTATGGAAGTGTGAAGGCGAAATAAAATATGAAAGGGAAAATATAACGGAAGTGTTGGGAAACATCTACCAAAAATTTTAATAATTTCATTACAAAACAGAGGTACAGCCGTTTGCAGCAACATAAGGTGAGGACATTAATGTTTGCTAGGAATACAAAATATCACATACTTATCTACTATTTAAGTACTGTTCTGAGTACTACACTGACACTACATTGACAAAATACGAAATAATGCAATTTCATAGTAACCATAACTAGGTAACTCCGAGATCAGCTATTTTATAGTTACAAAACCATAACTTTATTTTCTCGCCCATGTATTATGCAATATCACATATTATGTGGTTATCCGATTTCGGAGTTACATATTCGAAGTAATTAGGTGCCCCGCGATATCAGAAACTTTCTTTAAATCAGAAGATTTATTTATTTATTTCTTATTTTATTTAAGTTTTTATTCCAGCAGGACTGGCAGTCTGCCTTTTAAATAACAATTATAGTACATAGTACAATACTACTACTACTGAATCTATGTATAGTACATAGATTTAGTAGAAGCAATAATGTTTTATCGAAAAGCCCAAAAACCGTAATGCAAAAAAAACCTACAGATTTTAACAAGAAATTAGAAAAAAGACACGAACAAAGGCATGAAAAGAGATGCTCTGACAACCCTGATTGGAATTGTCATTTATTTATTCCGAACAGGTAGGCCCCAGCACCAAGCTGTACGCTAACACATAAGCTAAACACTAAGCTTACGTCATTTGGGCAGGTATTTATTTGTGTGATAATCGGCCTTCGCCGCCGGACAAAAGTCACGAACAGTGTTTTTATGTACGCCGTGAGTTCAGCGGTGATACCTGAACGGGTACCTATTAAACGCTGAATGAAAAAGGTAAAGAACGCTCGGTACTTAATTTTATTTACATCTGAAAGCAATCGAATTCCAAATTGAA
Source organism: Limnephilus auricula (assembly GCA_951813805.1). Taxonomy (NCBI): domain Eukaryota; kingdom Metazoa; phylum Arthropoda; class Insecta; order Trichoptera; family Limnephilidae; genus Limnephilus; species Limnephilus auricula. Next base: position 15,491,953 of record OX638388.1, on the reverse strand, counting down.
TTAGATTTGAGTTGTTTTTTATCGATATTTCAGGAGGCGGTGTGCATTTTTTATTTCTATTTATAATGGTAACGTTTTCAGCAGTAATTTATGACGTGGGGAACTTTGTGTGCGTCTATTTGAAAAAAAATCTGTGATGGGAGGATTTATGGATTAGTGAGGAGTTTATTTGATGTAATTTTAAAGCATTAGGTTACTTATCAGGAGAGCTAAAACAAAGTTGAACAAATGATTTTTAAAATCATGTTTCTGACGAAAGGGCGTGTAGTAAACGTTATATTCATTAATCAAAAAGTTGGTTTAAAAACAGATTTTTTCATGAATTTATATTCGGTGCTTGGACGTTTCTGTGAGCAATTATGCGAATGAATTATGTTATTTTGCTTGGACAGTTATTTTGCCTACAAAAATAACTACATATTTGTAGAAAATATAGACACCAACCTATATAGATTAGATTAGTTTATTTACGTCTTGTTCTTTAAATTAAGTGTATTCCATTTAAAACGCATGGAACGGAACTGTCTAACTCCTCTAAAATGAGAAATATATTGACTGGGATACAACCCTCTGGTTCCTAAATTGGTGCATCCAGCTCAGTGACTAACACTTTCTTTGTAGGTCAACTTGAAGATGCTGTACTTATAAAGTTTCTCTAACCCGAATCTACTATAAACCGAGCCCACAGTAAATCGAACCACCGGCTGACTGAGGCAGGGTGAGTGAGTGGAAAACACAAGACCATAACCATTGACAAAACAGGAATTTTAAAGAGACTTAGACACTGAAACCAGAAAAACAAGTAGTAAGGAAAAACTAGACAGAGGTACTTACCACGTCATCGGGGAGCATTCGAAAGGAATGTACGTCCTAACATGCTTCTTTTAATTTTGATGGATGACAATGACCATTCTTCTATAATTGAAGGGACCTTTACAATATTTATATTATCTAATGATGTAGTATCAATAAATGCCTTCATCGATGATTCAGATGTAAAATATTTTATTTGTTTGCAAACGTTAATACATTTGTGGAATCGAAATAAAAACGAGAGTTAGTACAAGTATTTTATTTATTTATAAGCACATAATCTTGACTTATTCTGTCGTAAATTAATGACTGAAGAAATAATTAATTTATATAAACATAAAAATGTGTCGAAATATTATTTTTTTTTTAACGTTAAATAACATTTTCACAAAAAAGAAAACAAGAAGTAAGTTTTTTTTTTGTGTTCTAAAACAACCAATATTCAAAAATGGATGGTCACCTTACCATTTCATTACATGACAAAAAAGTAAAATCAAGTCGTCCCGGGCAGGAACTTTTATAATTTATAACGATAATATCAAATTATTTTTACGGTAAAATTATTAACGAATAAGTATGTAATTAATGTTGAATACTAACCTCTTCTTCTTCCTTGCACTGTCCCAACTCATTGCCTAGGTAGGCTGTTGGGGTCGGCTCTCCTCGTTCTCAGGTTGTAGCTTCTTCGGTTCTGGGTCTCTTCCAGGCCGTTTCTACTTAGAATTTTTGAGCATTGAGTCATCCAGGAGTTCTTTGGTCTTCCTCTGGATGACTGTCGATGAAGCTCCATAGACATTGCCTGCTTCACTGTGTGGTCTGGTGGTCTCCGTTTTATGTGACCATACCATCTCAACTGTCGTTCCTCTAGCTTATTGTTTATGTCTGTGACACCCAGGCTACCACGAATGCGTGAACTTTTAATTTTATCTTTTAGTGACACTCCTGCTGACCATGTAAGCATTCGCATTTCTGCTGATTCAAGTTGCCTGGTGTAGGAGTTGTACATGGTCCAGCATTCGGAGCCATACATTATCGCGGGTCTAACAATAGTCTGGTATACCTTTCCTTTTAGTTTTATAGGCATTTTTGTGTCACACAGGATTCCTGTTACGGATCTAAATTTACTCCATCCCACACCTATTCTGTGGTTAACATCTGCTGCACATCCTCCATCTTTGTGGATGAGTGAGCCGAGATACTTAAATGTGTCACAGTTAGCTAATGTTACTCCATCCAGTTGCATCGAAGGAGTTACAGCATTTGTGTTTTCAAATGGCAAGTACAAATATTCAGTCTTTTTCCTGCTAATTTTTAGGCCATTATCCTCTAGGATTTTTCTCCACCTTTCCAGGCTATTTTGTAAGTCACAATGATTATCTGCTATCAGTACTACATCATCTGCAAAAAGCATAGTCTTGAGAATATTGTTGTTCATTTCTTGGATTGTTAGATAATTCATGACCATTATGAATAGCAGTGGGCTGAGGACAGATCCTTGGTGTACCCCCACTTTAATTGGAAATGTTGGTGATGTCCCTGATGTGCATCTTGTTGAATACTAACCTCATCCTGTGTTAATTTTATAACCGTGGTGTGCGTTTCATTTGACATTGACATTTTTTGTTTTTAAATTTGCTTATTTTTATAACTGGAAACACCATAATAATTCTACAATTCGAAATAAATAAATTCGTTCGCGAAATTTCTATAGAAATATGACTAAAGACATTCGACACTCTAGTACTTCTGTCTTTTTCGTTTTCGTACAAGACGTGTGAAATGATTTTTATGAACGGCTTTTAGGATGATCGTCGATGACGTGAGTATGACCTCTCCCTGAGACTAGTATATTTACTATAAGTATCTCTATCCGCGAATAAATAAACTGCAATCGTGAACATATGAAACATCAACCTGTTTCTCAAAGATTCTGGAAATCCGAAAATTAGTTAAACAGAATAGGCTCGGTTTTTGATTATTGGGATTATAAAGACTTAAAAGACTATATTAACATTGGAGAGTAATTTCGATTATTATTGATGTAAAAAATAAATTGATGTGTGACCTTTTAGTTCGGCCCTAGGACAAGCTAACCACTTGTTAGGAATATAAATTTGGGACGAGGTTCTAAAGGCGAATCGTAATCATTCAAGTATAAAAAAATTAAAGTATGTTACGGTCCGTGCCACACCCCTGCTGAGGTCGGTCGAGTCCATGGTCGAGTTACACTCCCGCGGGTGTGACGGGTGTGAGCGGTCAGGAGGGGTGTGGAGGGGGTACGGAGGAGTGTGAAGGGGTGCGGGCCAGCGGGACTGGAGCAGACGCTAAAGGTTGATGCGGGTGCAGGAGACGGAAGGTCAGGAATGTCAAACGATGACGGGGGCAGGGGAGAGTGGAGGGTGGCTTGATGGACGGGAGGGGGAAATCCAGGGGTCGAAAATTTGAAATCATTAAAAAAATTTAATAACGACAATAATGTCCCCCTCTTTCTTATTTCCTGCCCATTTGTCAAAAATAAAAGTTGCAACGGAGTTCTCAACAGGAGGACCAAATTATGGTATTTTAACAAACATGCATAGAAGGTGTAATTATCTTAACTCTACAACAATGTTGGCACCTGTCGCTTTCTAATTTTGTAAAAAAAAAAAAATTTAAACGATAATACTACTAAATTAATGTTTTTTATTTAAATTACTAAATATTCTGTATTTTTACGAAATATGGGAGAATGAGTTTTAACCAAATTAAGTAACAGACAGCAAATGTAAAATTTAAAAGGTACAAGGAAAAAAGAATATGATTTGAGATTTTCAAAAAAAGAAGTATTTTACCGTGATTTATTTTTGGGATATTAGGCCGTCTTGCGCTACCTTTTTCTTTAGACAACGTGTCGGACACTATTACAATGTCCATGATCCTTGCCCTGGCAGATGTGTAATCTGATGACAAATCACAAGGAAAAATAGATTTATAATACATACAATAACAACGTAAGAATATACCAATGCACTTCAATGAAAATAAGCAGATTATTTCATTGCAGTAATATGTTTTCTCACGACAGAGTCAGTAGAATAATTAATAAAATCCTGAAACGAATAACTTAGATATTTTTATTTAAAATCAGTTTCCTGTCGTGCCCATAGACAATATTTTATTACGTGCCAGTTGAACAAACGAATACCATTCCTCATCTAGAAACCTATTCGAGGACTTCAGACTTGGTGTGACGAAACGTGAACACAAATAGCTGGTCTATTGATACTTAACTACATAATAATTATATTGGAAACGTCGGTCACAAACCAACCTTGATGATTATGTTGACAGCGATTAACTAGTAATTATAATGTAACTGACAATGAATATGTAACACCTAATAAAATTACTAAAATTGATATGTCGCATTGTTTATGACCCACGAAGGTATTATGTTTGTATATCGGTGGGTAATCCATGAAATATGCTAAGATAGGCACCAGTGGCGTGCGCGTGCGGTTCATAAAAATCTCAAAACAATATATTATAGGTATACGTAAAAAATAATGGTCGATAAGAGGAGACCTTTTAAATCATATTTAAAATTTGCATTGATTATCTTGAAATATAAAACAAAGTCGGGTTAGTTACACCATTTATTACTCAAGAACGGCTGAACCGATTTTTATGGTCTTTGATTTGTTGGATTTGTCTTCGTCCCGAATAGCAGAATAAATAGCTCTGGCGTTATGACATTTGCATAAAAAAATTGAAATAGGTCAAACGCGATTGTTTTAAAAGTGGGTGTATTTTAGTGACGGGGAAAAATCCAGGAGGGGCGGAGGGAAATTAAGGAGGGGGTTTCACAGGAGGGAGTACGAGGGAGAGGGGGAGGCGGAAAAGGTGGAAGAGAAATGCGTGAGGGGAGGTCGCGAGAATGGTGATGGCGGGAGAGGGGAAGGGGAAGGTGAAAGTGGAAAGCGTGAGGGGAAGGAGATGCGGGAGGGGAAGAGGAGGCGGATTGGGAACGGGAACGAATGGGAAAGGACACGCAGGGAGAAACAGTTTCTTTATTTAAGTTGAATTGCAACGCATGCCGGGTCAACTAGTTATTAATAAAACAAAAATTTAAATTACGAAAAAGTTATCTACCGCCCTTATAATAGCTATGTTGGTCAATGGCGCTTGAAATAATAATTTATGTATGAGCAAAAATGAAGGCAGCAAGAAATGCAGTATTGTTTGTTGTACACCCTGTATATTTTAATATTAAAAGGGCATAAAGTTTTCTATTCAGTGCTTTTTATTTTATTTTATTTATTTAGTAGATAATTTTTTTTTACAAATATAGGCTAGTCCCACAAAGCTGTCGGCAGCCTGTCTGTAGGTGCTACCAATGAAACCTTCCTAATATGATATATAAGGAAATAATTCAGTAAATAACTCTTTTCTTGTGATTTTTCACATAATCGAATAAATACCTAATAAATAATATTGTTTCACGTGAATTGATATATAATCTTTTTAACTGACAGATAGCTAGCTGTACAATGACAAATGAGTTGTCTTGAAACTCTATTAAATGAATGGAGATAACCAATTAAAATCGCCCCGGCACGTCCCTGGTAGGAGCTTAAGCTGACTTATCTTCACTTGGGGGCTACCTCCGAGAGATGTGAACAAATTAACTGAAATAAAAAATCAACCCGTAAAAACTTTTTTTTATTGTAATACATATTTTTTTATATACTTAATTTTTTGTGGTTCGACTGAGAATTAAACCTTCCTAACCAGGAACCGGAGTCAACCCCGCTCCCAACTCAGCCATATGCCGAATGGATAAGAGCGATATTTATTTCTTATAGCTTTGATGATACCGAATTTCAGAAAATTGCGTATATAACCGAGTTTCAGCTCAATCGGATGTTGGTAAGTTAGTTAATTTCCACTTCGAAGATTTTACTTCAATTATAAAATACATTCATTCAATCAATAAAACAAAAATGAAATTCAAATTCATGTATTTAAAAATTAAGCTAATTTTATATTGAAAGTAAATTATTTTAAACAGTATGAAGACAGGTGTATATGAGGTGTTCCTTATGTAACGACATATTTCTATTAGGTCTAACTATTTAATTAATTACTAAGTGAGAATTATTATGTCTATTTTGCTATGTAAATGCCATACAAATACTTGCAAATAATTAAGATTTATCCATATTTGTACTTTTATCGTTGTTGCGTTATCGTTTGCATCATATTTCCATCACGTATCTTGACACTGATCGGCAAAATTTCCGCTACACAAATGTATTAAAGAATATTGTTTACTGGATGTTCAAACACAACCACAATATATCATAATATTATTATTTTTAATAGATTATTTACTGCTAATTTAAAATCCCGTTAATCTTTTGTTACAGCAGTAGTAGGTAACGATATACGTAATAAGTAATAACATAAAATACAAAATGTAATTTAGCCATATTACACCTCATTAAGATAGTATTGCCTTAGTATAAGACCGCCATTCAGAATTGAAACGTTGCTTGAAATGGTTTAAGCAGTGTTTTGTGACCTAATCTGATTAGCCAGGTAATTCCCCCGCCCCTACCTCTTTTTTACATCTCCTTCCTCTCCCTACTACCTTCAGCCTTACAACGGTTCCATGTCTAATCGGACTATGAGATATCAGCATCTGAATTCCCATAGTAAATTTATTCAGACACGATACTCCCTCACATGATAATTCATCACATCATAAGTCACATTAACCTACCCTTCCATTCCCCCCCCCCTCACCCAATCTAACCTAACCTAACCCAACCTAACCTAAGGTTAAAAAACCCAGTTTTCGACGCTTCGAATTGAATTGAACGACATGATGAATTATCATGTGAGGAAAAGTTTGTACTCAATATTCATATACATAAAAAGTTTTCCCTGAGTAGACCGGTCACCCCTTACAACATACCCAAATTGATGCCATTGTCTCAATGGCACCAAATGGGAGCAGTTGGGAGTAGGGACTCAGATAAAGAAATTTAAAAAAACTTTATATTTTGTACTTTAACTTAATAACACTTTATTTAAATAGTTTGCATTTGTTTGTGTGGTACGTAGATATTCGTTTTATGTCTATATTTTTATAAACCACCAAAAAAAATACCAACCTTTAAAAAAGTTGGCTTGATGAGCAGAGGGCATAATAAGACATAACCACTCTATTGGTGTTCAGTTTTTGATTTGGCCATTCGATTTAATTACATCATTCCTAAAAATATTAATATGGAAACATATAAACAGTTTACTGCGGTTTAGCTAATGTACTAGTAAACACACTTTTCAGAATTTTAATTTTAGTTCAATTAAAATCATTAAAAAATAAATCCGAGAACTTTGTGAAGAAAATACCTCAGTGTTTCTATTTATTTAGGGTCTGACAAACTAAAATATTTCAGATTTTTTTACACACTTATTTTGTTTAGACATTATTGAAAAATCATAAATACTTCTGATCAAAAAATACTTACAAGAAGTATACGATATTTAATAATTTATCATCGTGCGTTTTTAGCATTTTAATTGCTTACTTGAATGTAGGTATGTATTAAAGAAAGTTTTGAAAGAAATAAATCGATATTAAATTTTTATTTTTAAATGTTTGATACGGGAAATAATCGATATTTTTCATCGGAACCTCCCTGTACAGTTGAAAGCATTTTGGAACTTTAATTCTCAGCCGCTGGGCAATGGATCTTAAGAACCACTAGTCTAAATGGTTAAGTCTTTACAACGTCAGAAAAATAATGAGTGTTCATTTAAATTGAAATGGATTACCTTATTTAAGCGTATCATTTATCTCTATTACAAAAATATAATTAAATAAAGTAAATAAGGATAGATAGGTACTGCTAGAAACACGCGTAAAACGTACAAAGCATTTGTCGGTCTTATCTTTACACAAATCCAAAATGTCCGTTTGTCTGGGAACTTCAAACTTTCTTGCCGACAACGCTATCTATCATGATTATGTTTCTTTTTATCGAATTACCAATATAATCACATTATTAAATTATTTGATAAAAGTACACAAAGTATTAGATAATGTAATGTGACAAGATTTAGATAATGCTTGTTCGATGGACAGGTCTCTCAAAAGGAATATAATTTTCGAAACAAACGTTCAAGAATTTTTTATGTTTAGAGTTTCCCGGCTCGTTTTCATCGTGAGCTTGAAGACATCCATTTAATTTTATTTTATTAGGAGATTGATTTTTCTGGCTGGAATACCTTGATGCCCACACACACAACTATTTTGAAATCGCAAAAGTATTTCCATCAGGAGCCATGGAACTTTGAAACATTCACTTGACGGTCGATAAATAAGACAAAACTCTACCGGTATATAAAACTATACTATATGTACATATGGTACATAAAAATTGTTCAAAATGAAAGTTATAAGAGTGGAAGATACTCTTAGTATCGCCCTGGTGTAAGACCACCATTCAGAATTGAAACGTGGCTTGAAATGGCTTTAGCCGTGTTTAGTGACTAGATCTGAATAGCCAGGTACTTCCCCACCTTCCTCTTCCTCGTCTCCTTCCCTTTCTCTCTTACCTTCAGCCTCATAACATACCCCAACTGGGGATGCCATAGTCTCACTGGCTCCAGTTGGGAGCAGTTGGGACTCTTGTGAGGTATTCACTATAAAAAATAAAAATTTAAAAAAATAATTAAAAAATACTGATAAGTAAGTTATAATTTAATTACTTGTAAAATTTATCGTATCGGTTGATATTAATAATCCGTAATACCTACCTATTAATTATTTTATTAATTTTTTCTTTTGCTCCTATGCGGATTTCTTACTTTTTATAATTTATATTTAAATCTATGTACCTTTTGAAGATATCTTATATTTCTGCATATACCTAACTTTTTTTATTATTATTCCATTCTAACTTTTAACTTTTTTTTATTTTTGCTTTATAATTTATAGTTCGTACTTTATACTTTACACTTTATACTTATACTTTATAACCTATTTTTCACTTTATATTTATATTTTATCTTTTACCTACTACTCATTACCTTACTTATTCCTTACTTTTTACCTTTTTTTTCTTATATTTAACTTCCATTTATACTGTTATTCTTTATGTTGTTGTACTATTTATATGTTATGTCAATTATGTTAATGGCACATGTTGTGCCGTATATGTGTAAATAAATAAATATATAAGTCATTTACAACGTGTTTATTTAGAATATGCGGTAAGTGTTTATTTTATTTTATTTATTTATTTATTAAAAGAATTTTATACATAGTGTAGATATTGTGTTATTTCGCCCGCCATGCTAGGGATTTAAGATTTTACTATTTATTACAGTTAAACTATTTAGATACTCGCTTGTACATAGATTTCATACAGTTGGAAATGCTTTCTCAAACGAGGCAGATGTGTTCAACTGCACGGAATATAGTTACAAAAAGGCTATAATAACACACCTCAATAAATCAATGAGAGCATAATACCTACTATTCCGCATGGGTTCTATATAACTTAATTAGCATAATTTATATCATGATTACTGTTCAAGAATTATGTATATCAAATGTTTTGTAAATGTCCGAATAGGTTTACATTAATATAAATAAATAAAATAATATAAAAGTGAAATGGAACAAATGCGAAGAGTTAAAACACATTTTAAAATTAAAGTTCAATTTTATTCGGCACATAAAATGGCGACTTATATGAAATATCTTGAATTTATTGCATGTTAAAGGTGTGATATTATATTGCGAGATTTCAAGTGGAAAGAAGCAAGGAAAATTTAATATGTAATAAAATAGTGGACTGCCGTATAATAATAATAAAATAAACATTTTATTGGATATTGATCAGTTTCGGCGTGTATAAGTGATTGTACTCGTATTATAAGCAAGCACTCGGCTTTATGATTACAACCCATGATAAGATAAGCGAAACTTCTCGACTTGTGACCAAATAACCTACGGTATTTTCCCTTGGTTTTGTGGAAGCGACACCTGAATCCGATGAATAATAATATAAAAAATCTAAAATCATATAATCCTTTTGAGCCTGCATTCCTTTAGAAAGCCAGCATAGGAAAAATATTTTTTTTTCATTACGACGTAAAAAATTTGACATTTCTTGCGAATCCAATATTTATTACATTTCTTTCGTGATATATTACAAAAATTGCATGAAAATAATGTAGATAAAACGACCTTTCTGATAATATCTGAAATCTATTCTCTCCACAATGAATTTATATCAAAAACAAATTATTCCGAGAGGCTAGACGCTATGCAGTATTTCGTTACGTCAAGAACGAGAATGGCCCAAGCGATTCTGACCTTGTTCTTGATACAATTTCTGTACACATAAGGGACTAAATCGCTTCCAAAATCGATGGTACACCGGAGTACGTACGGCCAATGAAAGGTTGAATTGCAAAGTCCATCGAGTAAGTTATGTAAAATAATGAACAATTGAACGAAATTTGGCATTACGAAATTCGCACACCTTTTTCTCTGTACTGAATTTCAAGGCTAACGCAACTATTTAAAAATTCTCAATTTAGGAGGCAGGTGAGGTTACCGCCGGCCCAGGAACCATTTATTGAATAACCAACACTTCTGCCACAGGTCATCCCAAGTGGTTCGCTGCGTTTGGCGATTTAGCAGGGGTGCCAGGGTTCATGGTGTGGGGTTTGCCCGAGTCTTCGCGGCGGATGCCGCTACCCACCAACTGCGTTGCAGACCAGATCGGGAGAGACTAGTCGAGGGAGACCTTTTTATCTCTTCAGCAGGACTTTTGCAGACATCACCGTGAGAGTGTAGAATTCATACGTCCGTTACTCCTGGACACACTGATTCTGTTTGCATGAAGCAGTAAATTTTTTTTTTACAAAATCTAGCGTTATGAAATTTGCACAGTATTTTTCTGTATGAATTTTTATGTTAACGTAACTATTTTCAAGAAGCAACGTTGTGCTAGCAATGTATTGTTTAACAGTTGAGCAAATTAATGCCAGACGCTATTACTGCTTTTTTTTATTTTTTTTCAACAATAATAATAATAAATAGTGATGGAACACTTGCGAAGCCGGGTAATACCTAGAAACTATTTAAGTTATGCTTAGGTATTAAAATAGGGCAATGAGAATAATACTTCGCAGAAATAGATATTCAAAAATAAATAAAATGATAAAGGAACTAAATTGGCTAACAGTGAAACAGATAATAAATAACTTTGAATACTATGATATTTATTCAAAAAATAGTTAACCACCTATTACCAAAATATTTTTCAAATAAAATAATATACAACAAGGACATTCACAGACATAACACAAGGACGTGCAAGGAAATCAGGCAACAAAAAAAGGATAAAGAGAACACACAGAATAGTCTACTCTACAAAGGGATGAAGTGATATAACAGCCTACCAGAAACTATTATAAAGTCCGCACCAATTGGAAAGTTTAAGATGTATTGTAGGAGCTACATGAAACTGGAGAAAATTTAATATAGAACACAATAATTAGCAATTTGTAAACTTAAATGTACAAATTACTGAAATTTAAATTAATAAATAAAAAAATAATCTTTTAAATACTAAATTATATTATGCACAAAATTACATTAAATTATAAGATTTAAACACGATTTTAAAGCAGGTAAAAAGCCGAAAAGAAGAAATATAAAAATTTGCATTTAAGTTTTTACCGTCTTAATTAACCGATGAATAAATAATCTGATCCTGGATAGGTTGACAAAGAGACGTGACACTGTTACCGCAGCGCGATGGTTTTGGTTTCACTCTCAGTGAGACAGATCAGAAAGAAAGTGAGATCGCTGCGTGTTTGTGGAGTAGAGCAAAGCAGAACACGGAGAGGCAGTCGTTACCCGCAGACGGTGACCCACAAAAGGAATTTGGACCGGGCTGACTGCCGACCGGGCAAGAAATCAACTTGTACCGTGACTAGCCTGTCTCGGGAAGCTCTTGGATTTCTTACGCAGAACCACGTAAAAGAACATACATGAATTACGTGAGCAGTTTAAAAAAAAAAAAATTAGACCCCTCCCCCCCCCCCTTGGTGAGATTAAGTGAGATTTAGTGGGACCCCCCCCCCCTCATGTGAGATCTTTTTCTTAGTCTCGGAATAAATGTTGTTCATAAAAAAAAACATTATCTCTAGATTTTTATTGCCCCCCCCCTCCCTGGATTGGATTTTACTGGAACCCCCCCCCCTATTTTTTGCTCACGTTATTACTGTATGCCACCTAACTAGTATGCTAACCTTTGATAGTAGATATTTTTGCTGGGTGTCCGACTCCTACAACGAAATTTCATATTTTGGGCAAATTTATCATATTAATTATTAGAGCATGCGGAGGACAGTACTTTTTGGGTTTTTCGAAAATACCGACTATTACCGAAGATTTGCGGCCGGCCGAAAAGAACGTGACATCACTGTACTGCGTGTGACGTTACTACACATAATTATCACATTTTAAGAATGTTTAATCGAAAACTAATGTGTAAATATAATACATTTCATCAAAATAAAATATAAATAAAAATTGAAAAGGGATGTTTTTTATCACACTTTCCATCTCTCTATTTGCTGAGTTATGGTATTTTTTGGGATTAAGTTGTTATTCGAAATTCCGTAGCAACATTGATATTAATAATCCCTTTGTAAGAACTACGATGGGGATTTTTTTGTTATTATTTATAAGGCGTCGTTTTAGATGAGTTGTTCATGCATATTTATAGAAAAAATATAGGGAATAATAAAGTTCTTTTAACGCTGACAGACTATATACCAACATAAATTACTTTTCTATGATATAATAGCATATTGGAAGTTTACCAAGTTATCTGGGGCGATGAGAAGGAAAATACGGTTTTATTGGTCCAGCGAAGATATAAAATATTGACATTTGATATGCGCGCAAGTACCTACTAAGGATCACATAAATATCGATTAATCTCTTGGTCGTAAACCAAAACACCACTAGCGGGCGTTCAGGCAAATTGAATAAAGCTGAAATTCAGTAAATCTTATTAATAAATTGGCATGGTAATACGTTGTAATGATAAAAATAAATGACAATATAAAAAATGCGAGTGTGCTTTAGACAAATCGACTGAAGTAAATACTTCTATAGCTCCATGTGTATTCTTATATGTCCATATGCTTACTGCACAGTTAACCGCATAACATTTTAATTTTTAATTAATTAATAAAATTTACAATTGAAGGAATACTTAGTTTTTGATTGATTTGATTTCATTATTTATTTTTACATAATTTATTTTGACTATATTTTATACTTGAATCGATTTTATTTTGAATTTGAATTGATTTTATTTTGAATTTATTTATTATATTTTTTTTGAATTGATTTTATTAGCTTTTGAATTTCAATTTACATTATTTATATATTTTTATTTCTATTTCTATTTCGTTTTTTATTGTGTGTGATGAATTTGAGATTTGGTTGGATAATTTTTATGTAATTTAATTTAATTGTATTTATTATATCTTAATTTTATTTTCTGTCTTTTATTGGAGGCACTGCTGAAAACCAGCTGCATTCCAGGAGAAATCCTGAATTGCAGCTGAGCAGTGACCTTTTCGTCAATAGAACCAATGTTTAATCAAAAATGTATCTATATCTATATATTGTAAAAAAAAATAAATCTTTTGATGAATAAAGATTTTATTATTATTATTATTATATAATATATACATGTATATATGTATAAAATAATAATAAATATATAATATATGTATAAAATATATACATGTATATACATATATTCATTTTCTACAAATATTTATTTATATTTATTATCATTCGCCTCGCTTGATTAAGCCGTGCGCATCGACGTCCGCTCCCTGCCGCGTTTAGTGCAATAGCGCGTCACTGGTATTTCAAAATGAAATATTTCATGCACTGGCAGAGAGGAGAGAGAAAGAAAATGTGTGCGCGCACTGCTCTCTCTTGCTTCTACAGTGAGCCCGTTCGCCTCGTAACGCATTTCAATTTCCGTTACACATTCGCCAGATTACCCCCCAAGTCAAGCACGGTAAAGACGTATTTACTTCAATAAGTTCATTCAACTACCGACTTATAGCTTCACTAACCTACATAAACAGTTTGAATATAAGATCATTATGTAAACTGTTCATCTCCTGTCGAAATATAACCTTACCAATTAGCCCTTCGACATATATTCAGGGATCAAATTCAAGGCAACAATTTATGTATTGTAATCAACTGAATGTGGTTTCATTGTCAACGGTCGTTGGTTTCTCAGTTTAAACACAAACACGATTTTGAACATCGACCAATTATGTTTTGAACCATTTGATTTTGTATTTCTTTTCATTTCCAAGTGTCCAAAAAACAGTTCAGTGAGTCCACTATCATGTGAATTGTTAGCTAAGGTTCACCTTGTACATTTGTACCAATGCTCGCACCTTATGGATCCGGATTTGAAAACAAGTTATGAAAAAATACCTGTCTGTTAAAACAGGTTTCGTTAAAAATTTGGTGATCTTGTCCACGGTCGGGGACAAAAACTTCGTATTAGAATATCCACCATCACAATATGACCTTAAATTAATATATCTGGCTCTTTTATTTGACGTTTCAACTTGAAAAAACAACATAAAATAAAATAATCGTTATCAGTTGTGGCCTTCGTGTGTTCAGCGACTAGTAAGCTAATTCGTACCTATCCGCAAAATGCGTCACTCGCATAATTTTTTTTTACGTATATACCTCACAAGAGTCCCAACTGCTCCCGTCTGGAACCAGCGAGACTATGGCATCCCCAATTGGGGTACGTTGTGAGTGAGAGAAGGTATGTGGGGAGGGGAAGGAGATGGGTAAGAGAAAGGTGGGGAAGTACCTGACTATTCAGATCTAGTCACTAAACACGGCTTAATTCATTTTTAAGCAACGTTTCAATTCTGAGTGGTGGTCTTACACCAGTGAAATACTGAGAGTATTTTCCATTATTTTAAATGATTAATTTGTGAGAACAAAAATCAATCAAATAAAATTTATCTGCGCACCCTGGTATTTGAACCCGTGACCTCTCGATCTCTAGTCAAGAGCCCTGCCCGTGGACCACAGTGGACGTCAAATCATCATTGGTATGGTTCACTTGTTAAGTGAATGAATTCACAATTTTCTACGTCATTTTCCTAAGATCATACAGGATCAATTAATGAAATTGATATTATTACCTCTATGTACACGGAGAAAATTTTTATTCTAAAATACGATAATTTTGTTCGTAAAAACGGTTAAAAACGGGACTGAAATTCTTACGAACAAATTAACAGGGTTTCAATGTTTATTGGCGGGAACATGTAAGAATAAACATTGAAACACTGTTAACTTGTTCATAAGAACTTCAGTCCCTTTTTTAACCGTTTTTACGAATAAAATGATCGTATTTTAGAATAACATTTTTCTCCGTGTAGGCATTAGAAGAAGGCAGACGTGGTCTCAATCGATGGATGCCAACAGCTCCCATTTACTGTCTCGTCTGCGGTTCCCGATGGAATGGCTAAAACACCCCTTTTTTTTTCTCGGAATCCACATTTGGAATACTCTACAGTCTACAGCTCCCGTTTTTAAGAGCAAGGTTTCGAATCGATATAATAGGGTAGACCGTACATAGCGACTCACGTCTAAAGTTCGTAATACGGGGAACCTTTTTTACGATATTAAAGTAGGCTAGCTTGATTTCTGTTTTCTATTCAAATTACATTTTAACTAATATACAATTAAGTAATTACATAAAATGTCTATTTTTAAATACTTAACTCATATTTTAATAGCACAATACATCAATTGCGCGTATCAGCCTTCAGTATACACCTAGGAACATAGCGTTTATTAGTTAGAGTTGGGTTACCAACAAACCTGATTGGCCAACCCACATTCACCAAATCGTACACAGAGGTCAATGGAAACAACTCAAGGCCAATTGACAATGTGTATGTAGGCTGAACTAAATTAACTCACATTTCGTAATGGAGGTGAACAAACTGACGCGTGACACTGCGAGACCAAACGCAACGCAAAAAAGAGTTAAAAAAAGGTTCCGCATAGACACAGTTAAAATGGTATTAATAATTTATTTGGACTTATAATTCAGATTTTACAAGATAAATCAAGATAAAAATAAATGATTATTTAATTATGGTCCCAAGATTCTGCAGCGCTACGGAAATGTTCCTGGAAGTCTGTGGCAGTAATTACGCCTATTCAAAAATGCAGTTAGAAGATACAATACCAAACCTTTTAAATAATAAATACCTTTTAAACGTATTGTTCTGGTAATCATTCACTGGTTCTACATGTTTGTATTTGCTAAATTTACTCCAAGATTACACGGAGATAAATGTTGTTCGAAAAAAACGATCGTTTTAATAGTAAAAACGGTTAAAAACGGGATTGAAGTTCTTACGAACAAATTAACAGGGTTTCAATGTTTATTGGCGGGAACATGTAAGAATATTTGGTATACGTAATTTCGTACGTATACCAACAAATTTTTCTTACATTTTCTCGCCAATAAACATTGAAACACTGTTAATTTGTTCGTAAGAACTTCAGTCCCGTTTTTAAAAGTTTTTCCTATTAAAACTATCGTTTTTTCGAATAACATTTTTCTCCGTATACTACTGTTGCACTATATTATTATATCATAAGTAAAGCCCTTATTGACATATAATATAATAAAAATATCTTTTTTACATTATCAATAATAGGGTGCCTAGATAGAGCCCCCTTTATGGCTTTCTAGAAATTATCAAATATCTTCCACAAATTAATTTATTGAACTATTAAGGTGAAACGTAAGCGGCAATTCTCATACAATCTGTTTGCATGCCCCATTCGAAATCTACAAATAATATTTTATTTATTCTAGCGCTGAAAAATAATACTAACAATGAGATACTAGCGAACGCAAATTGTACTGTTATATCACTCATAATAAAGAAGTAATTACATTTTTAAAAGTAATTATTTTTCATCGAATTTATGTAAGTGTTAGTTACACGCTACTCCAGACCTATCCATATATTAGAATGAGATATACTTCTGTGTAAGCAGTTCCGATATATATTTCCCAGAACGTTTTCAGCAAATTCCTACGGTGTTGAAGTACCTATGTAGTTAGTTGTAGTAAAAATCTCAAGCTTCATGGAATGATTTGTTATTCTGATACTATTTTTGCTTTTTTATAAATGTTCCAGTATCACTGAGCGCAGGGAATATTTGCGATAGAGGCTTTAAGAAAAAAGGGCAAAATTTACGGTATGATGATAAGAAGGACGACATTGATTTAGAACTTTCTTGAAAATGTAACTATCACTATAGATAGACTCGCCTAGTTATTTTGATGTACTAAACAATAAAATGTATAGATCGAGCTGCGTAGCTACCTACATACTCTCACATAACATTATCTTACTGCCACCTGCCACCAATTTGAGAGGTTTTCAAATCTACCTAAAAAATGTAAACAATTGAAGTGACCTTTTTTGTGCCAACAAGAAATCAAAAATATAATCAAAAATAAAAATCACATATATTCCGGGAAGAAAGTAAATCCTAGAGTGTAGAGCGTTTAATTTGGGAGGCAAATATGGGTACCGCCGCCCCGGGAATCATTTATTGTACAACCAACACTTCTACCACAGGTCACCCCAAGTGGTTCGCTACGTTTGGTGACTTAGCAGGGGTGCCCGGGTTCATGGGGTTAGGTTTGTCCGGGACTTGGTGACGGATGCGTCTGCCTACCAACTGCGTGGCAGGCCGGATAGGGAGAGACTGGTTGAGGGAGACCTTTTGATCACTCCAGCCAGACCCTCTCGACCCATCGCCTTGCACCGCAGTGGGAGAGATGGATTCACACGTCCATCACTCCTAGACATATTAATCCCCAGGTTCCTACCCACCCCTCAAACCTATTTCCTTCCCAGGACTTCCTCTCCTTCCTTTCCTTTAAAAGACCCTCCACACAGCATCTTCAAAGATGACATAGTCCTTTTTCCATAGGATATTTTTCCTCAGGGCCTCCTGTGTGGAGCTAATGTAAAAAAACGTGTTGAAACGGCACCATGGCGAATTATTCAGGTATAGGTATATTTCGAAATTTTTCACAAAAATTTTCTGGATACTTATTATGTAATCATAATAATAATAATAATAATTGGATAATTTGTATAGCGCCGTTTTTGTGAGAAATCACCTCAAGGGCGCTGTAATTTTTAGTAATTATGGATGAAGGATGGATCACCACTCGAACTCGTGCTAGCACACCAGAAAGCCGAAACCGCGTAATTTGTGTTCGTACACCAAGCGTAGGCAAGGCTCTAAATGTTTACTTGCCGAAAAGTTGCGAAGTTAAAATAAAATCGAAGTGCTCAGATCGAAAACAGTTTTTTGGGTTCTCTGTGACCTATGTGATGTAGATTCACCAGTTTATTTTAGCACTAGTTTCCGGACACCACATATAAGATGTATGTTCGATAAAAAAATTTATATCCAGTCCTCAACTTTCTACCCTATTATTAACATGTCACGTTTATTGTTTCTAGAAAGATTTTTTTTTTTTTTTAAATACAAAAAGTTTTTTTTTATGTGAACAAGCGACTTCGTATGCACATTGTAGGCGGGCGGACACCATAAAAAATATTGTCCCGTCATAGTATTATGTTTTATGAGATCCATGCACCTACCCAGACTTGAACACACGACAAATTTGTTTCTCCGTCTGTCAATCCTAGCCACTTCCTTGGTTTCGGTAAACGCCGCGTAGATTTCTACACGAACAGATGTTTACTTTTTGACTATCACAAAATATATCTCAGATGCAAATAAAACACCGAGATAATAAGAAGGAATGTACACCTGCATCGCTTGCGAAGCCCGATTGTCCGAAGATCGTAAATGGCGTAGTTAGTCGTGCGGTCTTTAAAAAGGGTCCAGCTAGCGCCAGCAACAGCGTCATAAGCCCTTGTTACCAGGCCCGCGCTTTTTATAAATCAATCAATCTCCCCGAGCGATGTTTTAATTTAGTGAATTCAATAATCCTTTTATCATCCGTCTCTTTTGGACCTTGTGTTTATTACATTCAAAATTCGAAATGCACGATTTACGCACATTTCTTTTGATTTTCTAATAAATTTTTCTGTCTTTTGTACGTGTTGGTTTTACAATAAAATTGATTGTTTTTCTGCCGTTCTCTAAAATTATAAAAGTATATGCACGAAAAATAATTTATACAGATTAATATATTTTTTGTACATTCGCGAACCAATAATTTATCTCAATATTAAAAAGCATAACGCGTTAAAACGGGTTTATTTGACAATATTGAAAATAACGCCATCTATCGGTGAAAAGTTTCTAAATATATTTTAAGAATGCCCTTAATCACCATATTATAAGCATACACGTTTTTCATTTATCGTTTTGTTAGTTTTATTCTATACTTCTTTGGATTTTTCCCGTTTATTAAAGGTATTGCACAGCACACATTAAATTTGGAATAAATTATTATGACTGTACAGAAAACAGATCAAAGAAAAAGGTCGGTCATAATAACTTCTTAGTAAGTCATTATTCATTATTATGTGTAATAGTGATGCAAGGAATACGATTCTGACGCATCGTAACCGGAGATAATACGGATCTGTTATTTAATCATAATCGCAGATAATTTGTAGGTACTTGTATAACATAAAAAATACTCTGATCCTTGTGTCATCAACAAAAAGTTAAACAATGCCTAATATGTGCAGGTCGGTGAACAATTATTTGTCTAACACAGTGTTATCTAACTTTGACATATCTTTGAGTTTGTGTATGCGCAATGTGTTTTGTAACTGGATCTAACTTGCGAAACATACAAAATGTACTTTCAACGAAGTTTTAGGGAGTCAATAATGCATTTAAAATGCAGTACATGATGTACTTTTAAGTAAAATTTTCTGATTGTCATTATTTATTGAAGCGAAAAATCCTTTAACTAAATTACGTAGTCGATAATTTTATTGAATAACCGTAATCGCAATTCTCAAAGTGTGAATCGTTGCGTCACTAACAAATATGTACATGTCCATACATACATACATACATACATACGCACCACGGATTCATTTATAGTCGAGTATTTCGGACAAAAATAATATCGACCAGATAAATATGTACATGTTCATACATACATACATCCGTACCACGGATTCATTTATAGTCGAGTATTTCGGACAAAAATAATATCGACCAGATGGCCCAAATACTGAGAGGTGTCAACTAAAAACGTCTTTTAACGCACAATTATCTTCGAGAGTTAAAATAACATAGAAGAGAAACTTTTAGCAATCATCATTTTCCCGGCCACGCGCATCGCCGACAGTCTCTCGATGTGGAAGAGATGAAAGGTGATGAGGCATACCCATGTCCATCTCCATCGAGATGTGGAGTTAACGGAGCCAAGATACATCCAAATCATAACAACTGGAAAATAATATATACTTACATGTTTATACAAACTACGAGTATAATATCTTGCCAACTTAGTTTCACCGTTTAATTTCAGAAGTGAATCCAAAATAGGAAGTTGCCAAATACTGACTTACTCCTTGAGCCACAGATAAATTAATTGAGTGAAGATACTGTGCATGTCTTCTATGAACCAGGTCATACAGCTATTTCATTCGTAGAGACACAATCTTTCAATGGCTATCTTTTTCACATGCGGTACTACATTTTTTGTTCAATTAGTTTGAATAAAACGTGTCTAGTATTTTAATACTGACATTGCCTTGAGATGTCCGCAAAAGGGTTGAAATTATTGCTTCGTCGCGTTGACCGCCTACTTATTTCAAAAAATTAAAATTCATAAGATTCAGAATTTTGCCTCATCTTATATAAAACAAAGTCGGGTTGGTTACACCATTTATAACTCAAGAACGGCTGGACCGATTTTCATGATCTTTTATTTGTTGGATTTGTCTCCGTCCCGGTTAAAACAACAACTATTAAAACATCGGAAAAATCACGGGAAGAATAATTATGAAGAAAATAAAAATTTTGCATATATATTTTGTATGGAACGGCTTTTCAAATAATGTGCGTTGGTCGACATAATTTGAATCAATTTGAACTGTCAATGGTGTAGTGTGCCGAACGTTTCGTGCTTAAGGCCACTACACATGGTGCTGCGAACAGCCGGCTTTTTGCAGATGGCTAGAAATCGCATCGTTAGTAGGCAAAACCGGCTGCCGAATTGTTATTGTTCGTCTGCCGTATTATTATTTCTTTACTGCCGGAACGATTGTTTCCACTTTCTGCCGCATTTGCGCGCAGAGTATTATTATTTTACTACTGCGGCGTCCGAATTGGTGCTGCCGCAGACGGATTCTGGCTGTTTGCAGCCAGAACGACATGGTCCGTACACGTGATCACAGCGCACGAGAAATCAGCTTACTCAGTGGCGTTTCTTCATAAGGGGACCATGGGGACAGTCCCTACTTATAAACGTTTAATGTGAATGGTATATTTATACCGTAGAAATTAAATAAAGAAACTACTATTACATATACTCTACACTATTCCTGAAACCTAACAAGAAAAAAATTGACAATTCTTTGTGTTCACAAAAATAATGAATGCGTTCTGAACATAAAAGTAATTGCAGAAATATAATCTAAAAAATTATTTCGGTTAAGTAATTTTTAATTTCTCTCCTTCCTTCCTTGTAGCATAATAATAATTTATTGCATATGACGTTTTAGTAAAATAATAATATTGATATCGATTGATCGGATTATTTCTATAGCGCCGTTCTCGTGGTTAAAACACCTCAAAGACGCTTTTAACCGAAGTACAATTTGTCTTGTGCTATTTTTATTAAACTTCATATTTATATAATTGTAGAAAGCAATCACTTTGTGGTTTGACATAAATAAATAAAACACTTGTTTTGTTTAAACCACGAGTTTTTGGTTGTGAACAAGTGTTTATTTTTATTTAAACTTAATATTTATTTACGCACCCTATTTGATGGTTCTGGTTAGGTGCGTGACTTATCTTTGTACCTCATAAATTTTTCTGTAAGAAATTATATTATTACTATTTGGGTATACCTATATTTGTATTGAGTCTCGTATCGTTACTTTCTGGCAGTGAGACGTCAGTATCTACACATAAAAATGACGGTCCCCGCCATCGAAAATGTGCTCGACCCGCCACTGATCTTACTGCAAATAGCATGGTCTAGTGGCAACCACCAATCTGCAGAACTTCTGTAGCACATTAAGCCGGGTCTTTTGCTTCAACAAAGGTTAATAAAGTAATAACAAAGCGTGATAAAGGTTTGTAATTTATAATTTATAAACAAACTTTACAAAAACTATTCGTGTTTATCGTTGAAATATTTTAACGACGTATATACTGTTATTCATATTTTAATATGATTATAATTAGATGCTCTGTTATGTTATATTATCGAACTCGTATGTTCTTTCCGTAATAGTATGTACCTTATCTGACATTATTTTTTTAAACCTGAAATGTTCCATGGTAGCAGTATCAAGTATTTTGTCTTCTGAAATTGACTTCTTTTAGCAGAAATTCTGACGATAGTGTAATTGGTCAAAATGGAATCTCTTTTAATATTAATTTTAGTGCGTTGCAAGTCGGTAGTGTGTATTTTTGTTTTAAATCAATTTAGCTATGTATTCAACACATAGAAATTATACATATGTTAAGAACCCACATATTATATCGACCCATAATCGGCAGAACAGCGTAAGCGACAAACAGCAAAGTGTTCAGGAGAAGGTTTTTTTTTAAATAACTTTCTTAGTTGATTCAAAAAATGATTTTGGTTAATTACGATTATTGATATTTGGTTACTGCCTGTATAGAACTGATAATGCAATTATCTGAATGCCTTCAGTTGTGGAGATAGTGGCGGTTACGCTGTTTTGCCTATCACCCTGATAGATATTTTCCCTTAGAAATGTCGCTTACGCTCTTTGGAATACATGGTTTTTTTTATATTTATTTATTTACACATATACTGCACAACATGTGCCATTAACATAATTGATATACAATATAAATAGTACAACAACATGAAGAATGACTAACAGTATATTTGTAAGTTAAATATAAGGAAAAAAAATGTAAAAAGTAAGTAGTAAGATTATAAGTAGTAGGTAAAGGGTAAAATATAAATGTAAAGTGAAAAATATGGTATAAAGTATAAGTATAAAGTACAAGCTTTAAATTATTAAGCAAAAATAAAAAAAGTTAAAAGTGAGAATAAAATAATAATAATAAAAAAAGTCTAAAGTAGAAATATAAGATATCTTTAAAAGGTACAATGATTTAAATATAAAATATAAAGTAAAAAGTCCTCATAGGAGCAATGAAAAATAAAAATTTAATAGAATAGTTAAGAGGTCGATATTATGGATTATAAATATTAACCGATATGATGAATTTTACAAGTACCCATGATTTCTAATGAATTAATGTTTTGCAAGTACTGGTAAGCATATTATGTTTACATGATCATTATGTTTACATGGTACTAGAAGACAAATTTTGTTTAATGCATCTTTTGTATGATGCCAGATTACCGGCGTGATCGATATTAGCATATTTATTGCCAAAAGTGTGTAAGCGATTTATTGTTGCATTTTGTTCTGCGGTGGTCCCAGAGTTATTACAATAAAAAGGTGTTTGGAGTCGAGTAGGTCTAAAAGGCAAATTAGCGGTGGCAAATATTTTTCTCAATGGATTAAAGAATGAATATTGTTTAATTATTTTTGCTGTTATGAATTTATTCCCATAATTAATTAGGTATGTGTGGTCGATTAACGATTAACCATTGTCGATTTCGATTAACAATTAGTTTTATTTTTACTGAAATAAAAACTTATTTAAAAAAAGTCGCAGGAGGCGACAATGTTGAAGCAAGAGACCCGGCTTAAGCATTTCGCAAATTCATTTCGAAAGTGACCGAGTTCGGGAGCGCTGTGAATACGTGTTCACAGAGCAAAAGAAACCAACTTACTGCAAAAAGCATCGTCTGGAGGCAACCTCCAACCTGCGATTTTTAGCCAGCTGCTAAATGTCGGGCTGTTCGCAGCATGGTGTGTAGACCACTTTAGTCAACAGCTCAATTTAATTCTTTGAACTTACAGTACCTACCTATTTATTTTAACTCAATAAAAACTTAATTTATGTCAGCTAATAAATTAAACACAACATTTATTGATTCTGAGGCGGTACGAAGTTTTCCGGGTCTGCTAGTTACACAATAAAACATACCGGGGAAAAGGTTCGAAAGTTAGTAGGTTATTGGAGAGTTGAATTCAGTTTTATGCATAAAAATGATATGTCAGAATCGAGGACAAGATGTGTAGGTAATATTCCCCAAAAAAATATTAAAGAAACATTCCAGATTTACTTCGGACGATTCTGAAAATATGCTACGAAAAACAAGAAAATTCATTCAAATCATATAACAAATCAATCGCCTCATACATTTGAAGGAGTGGGGGAATTCATTTACCTTCTATCTATTGTTATACTGGTATTTTTCAAATTGCAACATCTCTCGAGAAGAATCAAATCCCAGGCTATAGAGTAAAGCTGCGCCTCAGAGTGTTGGGCCCTCGCGGAGAATGGCGATAGTATAATGGGTATTTTAGAAAGGAAGATTCATAGAAGAATCTTTGGGGCCACACAATAAACTGGTGTCTAACGTTCAAGGTGCAACCATGAGCTATACCAAACGCTTGAAGAGCCATCAACAACAAGTCTTATTAAAGGCATGTTGGACAGTTGAAATTGCACGAGCTAGTAGAAAGGATGAAAGTCCGAAGAGGCTTCGTATCCTTCGTATTAATAAACTATTAAGAGACTTACACGCAGGTGACTGTTGCTGGTGGGAAGCAGGTAGCGTTGGGGCTTACATACGATAATTTAAAAAAAATAAATAACAAAATCAAGAGCATATCTTTATTTTCTCGGAATTAAAAATACTAATTTCGGATGTGTCTCTGTAACTCCGGTTCAATGAAATCTAGAACTGGGATGTGCTTTGATTTTCAAAATTGTATTCGATAGTGGAAATGATACAGACAAGCGATACAGTGCCAAAAGTATTCCATTTTAATTTTATTAAAGTAAGTGGTGAAATTTTTTATTTTACTTTCTATAAATTAATTAATAACTCTAAAAGTGAAATGTGTATTTCTTTTGTTAAGATTTTTGACAGCTTTTCAAGTTTACTAACGGTGTTCATTCGAAATCTTAATTTCAGATCATCTTTTGAAAGCCGATATTTTTTAATTCAGCCTCAAAAATCCTACAATTATAATAGCCCGTGTTTTCTCACGGGTTTGTGCTTTTTCAATTTTATTAGAAGGTTTTTCCATTTTTAATATTTTCTCCACAGATGCGACATTGAAATACTGTGCCCTTCTTAGTTCTTACCCCAATAGAAGACTCGTATCGGGAGGGGGGAAAGAATAAAGTATGGTGAGACGTTAAAGAGTCGAGCAATTTACCATTCAAACGAGCCATTAAAACTAACGACATGCTCTCGTGCATCAAATATTAACTGTAAAAGTGTGGATTTTTAATTCATTTTATGATATTCACCAACTAAGTACACCACTCCACTCTAAGAAACAATATTTTTTTGCGTGTTTACTGACTGAACCACGCTAGTTTCTCCGAGCACCTACGATTATGAGTTTATACATGTCGCATAAACAATAACGATTGCAATTAGTCTTGTAAGACAGGTAATTCTGATCAATCGATATTTTTTCAAGGGCGTTAAAAACAAGAGGTGACTGGCTAACTTTAAAGTAGGGGGCACTAAAAAAAATTAACAAATGACCCCATTATGTCAATCGTGAAAAGTTTAACCGAAAACATGAATACTTGTAGCTCATTGCTTTAAAGTTTCAACATATTACATATTCGAATGAATTATTTCTTTAAAGTTTCAACATATTACATATTCGAATGAACTATTTCTTTAATGTTTCAACATATTACATATTCGAATGAATTATTTCTTTAAAGTTTCAACATATTACATATTCGAATGAACTATTTCTTTAATGTTTTAACATATTACATATGTGAATGAATTATTTCTTTAAAGTTTCAACATATTACATTTTCGAACGAATTATTTCTTTAAAGTTTCAATATATTACATTTTCGAATGAATTATTTCTTTATGGTTTCAACACACCACATATTCGAATGAATTATTTATTTAAAGTTTCAACATACCACACATTCGAATGAATTATTTCTTTAAAGTTTCAATATATTACATTTTCGAATGAATTATTTCTTTATGGTTTCAACACACCACATATTCGAATGAATTATTTATTTAAAGTTTCAACATACCACACATTCGAATGAATTATTTCTTTAAAGTTTCAACATATCACATATTCGAATGAATTATTTCTATTTTCTATACTTCATGGTGTGAAAGGCTTTGACATCAAATTACATAAACGGAAACAGAATGGGAACTGGGTGTGGGAAATGAATGAAGCTACTTAGGCTCAGCTCATGATCATGATCAATGACCCGGTTAATTATTGTGAGGAGTTCCATCCTGCTGAGAGCAGGATGGACCTCCTGACTTTACCTCCGAGCCGTTCCCGCTCTCTATCCAATGAATGCGAAGCTTTATTCTATATCCTATTTCAATTAATCTTTTCTACAAATCGGTTTATATTATTATGAGTACCAAAAAATTAACATTCTATAAATGGAAGCTATTACTGTCTTTTCGCTTGAGTAGAATAAAAATAAAAATGTTAATTACTTTTTTCATTAGAAATGTATGAACACATTTAAGAAACAACTATTAAAAGAACAATAAATACTATGGCTCAGATTATTTGTGACAGTTGCCTTAATTTATGTTGTTTTTCTTATAAAATTATTTACAAAATAAATAAAAACCGCTTTTGCGCTTGAAACCGAGTGTATATTGGCTACATGTGAAGCGATAAAAGGCACACTAAGAAAATACACATTTTTAGCTTAAATAATAACGTTATATTTGTACAGCGCAGTTTTGTGTCATTTCACTTCAAGTGCGCAGTAGCTTGTGGTAAAGATTACAACTGTTGAATAGAAAACTTAGGAATATTAATTGCAATTTATTTTAATAACCATAACACAAATAATTAGTTATTTATAAGAAAAAATAGTACTTTTAGGGGCGGACAAAATCGAGAATGAATAAGTACAAATATTTGTTGATATAACGTAAAAAAACTACCGAAAAATATTTAATCGTTGTTTTGAATCATTGCGGTACTTATATCCTCAATGTTTGCAGTGATAGTCATCGCTCGTTTCTAACCGATTCTTTTAAGCATTGTGAGAACATTAAAAATATACGAGTATATTATTAAATATAATCAGCAATAACACTAGACGTGTTAAAATCCAAGCATGTTTGTTTATGTATAAATTACAAGAAACTCTCAGATGAGATTTTTTAAAGTTATTTTTATGATAATCATGTGGATAATGGGTGATTACGATCAATTTTAACATGCGGTAACGACCGATGTGAATCGCAATCGTTGCATACACAAATGAATTAGAAAAAATCATTTTTCAGTACTACATATCGATGCTTTTTATAGTTTATTTATTCCATAATATAATTCATATGCATTTACACATAATGGAATTTACCAGACAGAGATAGTTTGTCATGAAAATACCGTTACATTCCCACGATTTCACAACATACTTTTCTTCAAGTCGGCTAAAAATAAACTATTTATAAGTTGATTGTGGACAAAGAAATAAAACAGCACAGTATTACATATCATGTTGCATCTAGCCAAGAACATGCAATGATAGGCATAATTCAAAAATAGGTTTTTAAAACATTTTTTAATCGGATGATGTTTGGAATAAAAAATCAAATAATAGAGAAATATTGTCGTCCCTTCCGCCAGAAAATAGACGTTTCTCGTTTGGAAAGGCAATCGGCTTCGATAATAATCAATCAATCGCAATATAATCCATCTTTCAAAATGCATACTCAATAGTTTTAATTTGTACCCTGAAGATGCTTGAGTAAATCGAAACCGGTCGGTAAAGTAAATTAATAAATATCGTGGTTTTTAAACAAAAAAAAAGTGTTTTATTTTTATTAAATATGTCAAACCACAAAGTGATTGCTTTCTACAAAAATAAAATAAATTAAATTATTCCTTGGTGTAAACATTATTTTTTTAAAAAACAGGCCCAATCACAAAATTGGTTGGAAGTTGATAAGTTTCTTTGTTAAATTTGCCTCGCTAGAGGAATGACACGTGACAGTAGTTTTTTTTTTACTTATTTCAGATTAAAATTAAAGATGAAAAGTAAAACAACACACATTGCAATTTAAAAAGGAAATATAACGTGTATTGTCTAATAGTATTTTTAAGACTATTTTACGCAGACACCAAAGAGAATTCATGGAACTGGACTAGTTACTAGCAAGGGATGGGAAAAGGGAAGGGCTACCTTTATTTAACACTAGATTATAAAGACTAAAAACGTTAAATTTGGTTAAGTTAGGTAAAAGGGCAGAAAATATAGTATACCTCTAATAAAATAATAAAATTTAATTAACGTCAATTTGGTTAATTCATAAAAAAATAATAATACCGACGATTAGGTTTGTTGGATAAAATGCCAAAAACCAAAGAAAAGATAAAATAAGATCTAAATCTGCACAAAAGAATAACCAGGAAGTATTATAATATGTAGACACTTAGATACATAATAATGATTCGTGTCTATTCTAATAAAAACTAAAATTAAAACCGAAAATAAAATAACGGCATACCTGCCTACATAATAACATTGTAAATATTATAATATATTTTAAATAAGGGTGTACTAAAGTCATTAATAGAGACCAGAAAACATTGCGTGTACGATGACGCGAAATTATTAATGTTTACGGAAAAAAACGCGTTTTTTTCCATTTTCACGAAAATAACGTAAAAAAAGCAACCTTTAGGCATATAACGCTAATTTCCATATTTTTTACGCGATTTTCTGGTATTGCCAAATAATAAAGTAAAATACATACTATATTCTAAATACTTCCTTGTCTATGGGTTCGACAAGCTTGAGTAGCAATAAAATAGAATCCATCTAACTTCACGCCGAAAAGACCACTGCCACCTTTTTAAATGTAAATTTCAAAAAGGTAACATATTATTGTATTGCCAAACACTAAGGACCAGTTGTTTCGGAAAATTTCACGTTTGAATTTCCTTCAAATCGTCATTCACCGAAAAATTGGGTTGTTTCAACCTCCGTCAGAAGAAATTTCAACGAAAATTTCATGGAAATGTTTCAAAAAATGAAAAGATTCTTTTTTCATTTCAAATTTGACACAAATTTGTTTCAACTGCAAATAACGTTCGATAAATTTGAAAATTTCACTCAGTGTTCCCCCCCGCCGAAACACAATTTTGACGTCTGCGCATGCGCCTCCCATTATTTCGCTAACCATCCGAACTCGGCTGATCACATTCACATCACATTTCTATGGCTTTTTCAATGAAATTTCTTCTGATGGAAGTTGAAACAACCCAATTTTTCGGTGAATGGCGATTTGAAGGAAATTCAAATTTGAAGGGAATTCCGAAACAACTGGTCCTATGAAATTTTCGTTGAAATTTCTTCTGACGGTGGTTGAATAATAGTTTGAAGGAAATTCATACGTGAAATTTTCCGAAAAAACTGGCCCTAACTCTTTTTTCAAAAACATCACCATTTTTCCCAAAAAATTAAGTTCGCCAAAAAATATGTGAATTCAGCTAAAATTTCGCGAATATCGATGAAAAATAAAGCTAAATTTTCAGGCTCTATTAGCCATTAGTCATTATTAGGCAAAAGTAGGCACAACAAGAATAGTGACATATTGCTAATTATTACATGATTTGTAGTGACATAAGAATATAACGATGGAAATCAGCAGACGCAGATGGTTTACAGCACGGGGTCTATTTGGTACAGGAGTGTTAAATAATACACTATGCTTCTTCCTGCCACTGACAGCTACATAGTAACCTCTCTGTATGTAACATGGTACGTTTATGAAATAGAAGGAGAGGTTATAACAGATCTATCAACGCTAAGTTTAGCATTTTAAGTTTTAATCATTTGATTAAGGCACCGAAATTTCAACAATTCCTAGAAAAATTATAGCCATGCAAATAAACACTGCGAACTTATAAATATATTTGGTGCTGAAAATTTTGCAAGCTTCAAAAGGCAACTAATTTCGATTCTATCTGCTAATAATTAACTTTTATTACATCTTCTGTCAATCTAAATTTTACGAGTAAATTATATCCATTTTAGTTTTAATTGCTATAATATACCTACACTTATAATTGGATGCATATACCTACTATCTAGTTTTTATACATTACACATTCTTCTACTTAAAATCTCATTATTGATTATAGATTATACATAAAAAAATTCATGTAAAGGGCTACTAGGGTGTAAAAAAAATAATAAAATAAAATGCCCCTTTTTTGAATGCTAAGAATACCTACATAAGGTGTTCTTGATAGACGAAATTGATAAACAATCTTCATTCCTGAGCGATTCTCAAATTTGATATAGACACTTCTAGCCCCATATATTATATATTATTTTAACAACAATGAATGCAATCTGCGACAGTTTGATTTGGAGATTTCTACTACTGGAAGATCCGCTGTAATCTTTTTTTCATGTGCACACGTCGTCAATTAGAAATGGTAAGACGGGGAGGTGGGTGGGGTGTCACAACTCACAAACAGAGACGGCCCGGCCCGTCAATAATTATTTCCTTTTAGCCTACGCAAAAATGAAAAATAAATGTTTATATAATATAATATGTTGCATCCTTCCCATGATTTCAATTGTTAGTGAACTTCGATTGTTGAGGAACACAATGTTCCAAAAAAAAATAAAACTCTAAATTTGTTTTTAAAAAATACCTTAAACTACTATAAGAGTCCATATCTCACTATTATTATTATGTCTTTCAAATCCTTTATTG
Organism: Limnephilus auricula; assembly: GCA_951813805.1. NCBI lineage: Eukaryota > Metazoa > Arthropoda > Insecta > Trichoptera > Limnephilidae > Limnephilus > Limnephilus auricula. The sequence goes on along the minus strand of OX638388.1, from coordinate 15,460,928 downwards.
ATAAATCTTGCATTTTCTTAATTATCACTTGTTTTTTGCCATATTGTATTATTTACTTTCACACATGATATTATATTATTGAACTAAAATTTCCTCACCAAACACAAGAGCCTTGCCTCTTTATGGTGAGGAAAAGCTATTCTTATCCACTATTTTACCACTGTATAAAATGTAAAAGTATTTATTGTAAAAAAAACCATTAAATATTGAATAAAAAAAAAAAATTTAAAAAAAAAACAGTTTTATTCTGTAACGTATACATTTGTTACTTATTTTATTAACATTTCGCTACCAGTTTTTGACACATCCGTATCATTAGCTTATGTTTTTAAAACTTCAAATTATACAATTACATAAATATACAGTATATAGTGATTGAAAAATTATTTATTTAAGGTATATTTGTCATTTGCATATTTTGAATAGTCTATTAACGATTTTAAGAACCGTGTAATCGATGTATTACTTTTTAGGTAGGTAGATACCAAGGATCATGGGATGGATTTTGTCTACTTTAATAGGTAAGTATCTACCTACATTTTTTTTTATTGCAGATCATTAAATGTGGGTCACCAGCCGCCACTTATCACAATGGACACCCATTGTAAAACACCAATCAAAGGAACTGTGGCCAATCAAAGTATTTGGAGATGAGACGCTTTTATATTATACTGAATCGTTTTATTTCAAGCCTAGAAAATAATAAAATTATAGGACATTTGAGTGGTACGCCAATATACCTATTTTGATGCCAATTAACAAGCTTGTGACCCAGTCGTGTTTGAAGATTTCATTAGAGTCATTTCTTCGGAACCAACGAGCCCAGTGCCACGTATCGCCGATTCCAAATAATTGGAAACGACGTGTATTTCAAAATATTCCACATTTACGATTTTGGCAACGCAGCACACGGCGAGATGAGTCCGTAGAATAATTGAGATGAAGATAGATAGGTATATCGGATGCTTTCAGGCGATCGTGATCGTAGGCAAGGTAGATATCAAATAAAGTATAAAAAAACGTCATCGCCAAAACAGGTTGTGGGAGACAGAACAAATAAAAGGCCACTTACTTGTAGAGTCATAAAAAGGCAGGTAAACTCAAGACACGGGATCAAAAGTGATCATTACAAGCTTTGAAAGGTTTCCACACTTTAACAGCTGATAAATCTCGCTGACTATTGACTTCACTCGAAAGGAGCCAAAAGCAGAGGAATTAAGGAAAATGGAAACGAATGGGTAAGGAGATAATAATAATAGGTAAGAATACCGGTTTTAAAATATGCGGAAGAAAATTACATGTATTACACAATAAAGACATTTATCCTCTTAGTATATTTATAATACAAAATAAATTAAAGGTTAAAAACACAAATAATATTATTAAAAAAAATAGGTATACTTAAAAAATCTCTATTCAAAGCGATTTCATCTCCAAATTTATGATATACACAGACAGCACTTATTATGTGACATTGAAATGGATTAAAACTAATTTTGAGAGCAAAAAAGCAAGGTTAGGTTAGGATAAAAACACATAGCGTATTGAAACAAAACATATTTTCGTTTTATTTAATCATTATATCAATTATGACTTCTTATGTTTTAAGTTCATCAAGTAGGCCATAAATAATGTTAACTGTGCGGGATTAACCTTTTGGCTTATTGCCTGCATACCTTTTTTAATATCTCAAGATTTTCGAGACAGACACTAAAAAAACGTACCTTAAAAGAATTCCCCTTGTGCAGCAGGTTAGCAGGTAGTAACGAATACGGAATGTATGCGCGCGGTGGCGGGATCCTCCTTCGCGTGAATACTTCACAAGTTTTTTATAAAAATATTATATTAATGGCGACTTAGCACGTCACAGCACTTTGCACCTATCCGATGCCACCAATAAACAAATAAAACAAACTATTCTTCTATTATAACTTCATTCAACTATTCGACACAGTTTTACTTTAACACAGATTGAAAATTTTAAAATTAGAACACAATTTTTTTAAAAATAAACTCCACCGTATATTGAATTTTTGACAGTCGATGTGTTCGAAAATAGAACGCCGAACTGTCACAGGCGCGTGTCAAAACGGAACACAATTTTTAAAAAATAAAAGCGCGAAACACTTCTTGCACGAAGGCTGAGATAAATCTGTCTTGAGAAATTTGACGTTTACAACGCTAGGGCGCATGCGCGGATGACACGTGCTGTACACATGGAATTCAAAAACATCTGAAGCCAAATAATATCGCGATCTCAATCATATTAAAATCTCCACTAAACGAAGCACTTTTATATTATGTTAATAAGGCACTAGACTTCTAAACTATTTTATTTTATCACTTTATTTTATTTTTAACTTTATCTTATTAGAATGAAGATGGGAGTCTCTGTAAATAAAAATTAAGTTTATTAAAAAAAACATCGCGCAATACGTTTTTTTACTTCGTAGCGAAGCTGAATATAAGCAATACATCATAATAACATAATTATTATTATTTACTCGGAACATTCAAATAATATTCTAGTCAGCGGCTTACTGGAATGTAAGGTCAAAGCAAATGTTTAAAAAAAATTACAACACAATTGAAAATCCAAACGCAAAGGTATAAATACGAATAATAATAATATTATACCTTGTACATTGTACTTGTACAAGAATCAAATAAAATTAAGTTACTCAGATATTTGCGTTCATAGATAGGTACGCTTTGTTTAATTATGTAAAGTGGTAATACGATAAAACAGAACATGACATAAATAATAGGTTAGGTTAAGTTTATCGTTTGTTTTTTTTTGATGTTCTGTTTTGTCGTGGAACCATTTAAATAAAATAATAGATAGAAGAATGTTAGAAAGATAGGAAAAGAGTGTCTACCTTAGAAGACGTAGAGTGTTTAAAGAGCATGGAAAGAGTTGTTTTTGGCATTCAACAAGTTGCCTTCAAACGTCAACAGATTTGGTTGGACGATTGGTTCGTCGGTTGAGTTGAGCTCGCGACAAGACTAGGACGCTCCGTGGCGGGCGAGGCGAACCGATTGACTGTTGGTGTTGGTTGAGTGTTGAATTGAACGGAGCCGGGCCGGGCCGGGCCGAGCCGCCTGACGCCTGACAGCGGCGTGGCTTCGTGGTGGGATGGGCGGCCATGGATCACGTGGCCACAGGGCAGCGCTGATGTCACTCACGCCTCCGATGTAAACACAACAAGCTTTATATTCCGGCGTCACAAAAGCTGCGTGAAAGCTCTAATTTTATTTACCGTCATAAGCGTTCAAAAATAAAAAGAAGATTACTGGAGGTGGTTTGATTTCAAACCATTGAGATATGTACCTATATACATAAGAAGCGGGCTAGTATTAAAAAAAATTATTATAAAATTAATAGGTGTATGCGAAAATACTTAATGAAACATGAATTATTTAAAACAGAGCAAAAATCTCTTGACTTGTGAGAGAATTTAAATAAAAACTTTTTTCTCTAGCACGTTATATAACAGAACCAGAGGCCCTAGCACATACGCTCGATAACGATCGATAGGATAACTATCGGTAACTTCTCATCGTTCCCTAGGACAACTGCAAATCGCTAACGTACAAACAACAATTGATGTCGAATATGTTAAGGACACTTAGTCATTGTGAACTGTCACTTATTCGTTGGCGATCTGTAGTCATGCTAGGGAACGATGAGAAGTTACCAATAGTTGTCCTATCGATCGTTATCGAGCGAGTGTGGTAGGGCCTCTGGTGTGTTTTTTTTTACAATATTTAGAGCATACTTTGCGATTTTTATCTATTTCATATAATTACTTTTTATGAGTAGAGATTATATTAAAAATAACATTTTTTGAGAGCTTGAAACTTAAAAAGTTCAAGGGAAGTATGACATCTTGATAAAAAGCACGATTTACATAAAAATATGATTAGATTTTCCAGGAATTAAAAATTTAAATTCACTTTATGTTAAATAAGTCTAAAAATATGTAAACTATTATTATATATCTTGTGTATTATATATTAAAAATATATAATACACAAGATTGCCAACTGCTCCCGTTTGGAGCCAGTGAAGCTAAGTGGGGAAGGGAAGGAGACGAGGAAGAGGAAGGTGGGGAAGTACCTGGCTATTCAGATCTAGTCACTAAACACGGCTAAAGCCATTGCAAGCAACGTTTCAATTCTGAATGGTGGTCTTACACCAGAGTGGAAGATACTAAGAGTATCTAAGTTACTAAGAGTATCTTCCACTCTGAAACTATATAGAATTGATTATACCTTAAACCCATTGAAAACAAGTAAATAAACTATTCAAATTCTTTCAAGTTCCAAGGGTTTCAGAATAAGCTTTGTTGTCATTACATCTGAAAGAATTAGCAAGCATTATTTTATTAAAGTTGGTTGAATGCTTTTGTTTTGATAATCGTATTAAAAAAAGAATACGCTGTATCTTACTCACCCTGTATTTAAATCCGTGGATAAAAAAAATAACAACAGCATAAGCAGGACTGACTAAACTAAAGCTAAACAAATAAAACTTAATATCCAAGGACACGGAGGTAGTCCCTATCTGGAGGTTTGTCATGTAATAATTACCTACCATATTCAGACATACTTTAGCGTGGATGATAAAATTACTCAGGTGGGCCGGTATTTCAGTTGTTCTTTATCCCCGATAGAATGTTATGACTCGCTTAGCACATATTATAATCCTTTATATAAGTCGTAAATCGTAAGCATAGGTATCACCAATATTACATGTTTTGTTAATGATTTTAATAGATGAACGTGTTTACTTATAAAACCAAACTGTCATCACGATGTTTCAAAATGTCAACGACCTCTGTTTATTTCTACGCTTAATTTACGAATTGATATTTGATGAAGACCCTCATAATCAGCATGATGCAGCAAGGAATCTCATTATTAGTAAATAGTATAGCTTCTGCAGGAGTCGTTGCATTATTCATGAAATTATGACGAGTTAAACTGTTGAAAACCAACATCTTCTCACATATGAACTATTAAAATACCTTTGTACTTACAGGACTGTTAAGATTGAAAATCATCCTTTATCAATTATATAATAATATTATCATCGACATTCCTCGAACCATCGAAGTCTATACTGACAAAAGTAGGCAATTTATCTAAATTATCGCTGGACGAAATAATGCAAATATTTACGTAAATGTCAAATTCGACAGATGATGTTTTCCTGGAACTACTCAATAGCGGCTAGCGAGAATTATGCGGCCGAAGCACACTTAAATTTTAGCAAGGATTCATGAACTGTGCGAGCACAAACATAAACCGATAATTAGGCCCTCACACTGTTGTATCTATGTGAGACAGATGTCTCAACTTCTAGCCCACGGATGCATTAAGCAGACTGGGGTCCCCCGCTCAAGTCCCAACTTTCCGAGGTAGGTGCCCAACTGCTGATATGTGGGATAGTGCAAATTGCTTATTTGTTTAGGGCGGGATGTAATAAATTAATATGAATGGGCTTAATCGAAGCATTTGAATAATCGAATGATGTTGTTGTCAAATTTCCAGTTATAGACTCAGTGGCATCGTCCACATTTTGATTAGGTGCACACGAGTTTTTAACTCTCGTAAAGGTAAACATATCTAGATTATAATTTGAAATATATATTATCATGTTAATTTAAGTACCTTTATGATTGTAATAAATAAATAAAAAAATAAAAATAAAAATAAACGGGTAAGAAAACCGTCAAATACCAAAACTTTTTTTTCCTCGAGTTAATGACACGTGAGAGTAAGCGCCTCCGCCCACTCAGGCAACTGAAAACTCTCAACTGCCAACTGTCTTTGTATGACAATGTGATGGCCCGCACATACACAATCACACAAAACCCCGTTGTCAATGGTAACGCAAGCGGTGACTTGCGACTTGCTCTACTGGTTGCCCTGGGCGGCCATTGATAGTTGCCAACTGTCAGCTGATTGTTCTTCTTCTATGGTTAACCAAGCTTTTTGACCAATCAAGACAGAGAAACAGCCGGTTTTAGTTGGTTTTCAGTTGCCTCAGTGGGCGGAGCGCCTAAGTATATCATAAATATACGAATAAGCAAAAAAATATTATATTACCAAGGTATTTATATAATATTTCGTCGTGACTCGGTATTTAATTCTGGAAAAATAAATATTTCATCTATTATTATTTACCGAACTAACATCATATAAAATAATCGAGCACACCTTATTTACACAAACTACATTTTAAAAATACTACGCATTTGTAGTAGTTAACATTGCTCGCAAGCGTGAATTTAGTTATGAAGATAACAACAGGATTCCCGAATTTTATTAATTTCACAATAGGTTTCCGAAATTCCTGGGAACCGCACTTGGAGACAGCACTCATTGACTTTAAAAATATCGAAACATTGCCGATTCAATCGAATACATTTGAATCGATTACTTCGAAATAAGTAAACAGTAATAAACCCTAAAAAAGACACTACCAACGACATAGAAGACAATAATTAAAATCTGATGAGATAAATAGTCCGCCTTAACATAGGATATCCTAGTGAGGAGTTGAGGAGGACTATGAAATACTATATTATACTTGATTTTACCATTATATTTTGTTTGTAAAATATTTATATATTCGCTTTAAAAAAATAAAAACAGTGCCTTCTTCACGATCTTTATTAATCCGGTAAAAAACCGCGGTGATTATCGTCATCAATGATAATCGTGTCAACGTAATAGTAATTCTCAGATTTACAATAATAAAACGTTGATGTTTTATTAATTACGATTATGTTTTAAAATATTGTAGCATTAAAAAAACGTTCATATTAAAACAATGAAACAGTTGTCAAGAATACGTTTCATATACAAGAAATACATTTATTTTTTGTTGCCTATTTCACGTTTATTCCACTAAACCCATTGGAGATGAAATTCTTCTATATGTAAAAAAATATCGTGATGAAACTCTAATTAGTTTTTTTTTTAATGCGAATTGCTCCCCAACTGCTGTCAATCGCCTGCGCCAGTGATACTATGGCATCCCCAATTAGATTATGGCAGAAGGTAGTGTGGAGGGGAAGGAGATGGGATGGTGGGGAGAGAGGAAGGTGGGGATGTACATGGCTATTCAGAACCAGTCACAAAACATGGATAAAGCCATTTCAAGCATCGTTTCAAATCATCTTACACCATGGCGAGACTGATAATTTCTTACACTGTGGAAATTAATCAAGAATCGAAAAACAAAATTAATTACGCGGTACGATGGTACCAGAATAAAAAAAAACATTCAAATCAAAACCATTAATAGAATAAGTAAGAATGAGTGTGGCAGAGTTGTTTATGTAACAGCGTTACAATAATGTTACCTAGTTAATAAATCGTGTTGTATATTTCTGTCATAATATGTTGTATATACGCGGAATATACAATATCCTATGTAGGTATATTTCGCCGAAAACATTTTGAGCTAACACGGGGGTTCATACGATGGAGCAGCGCGATTGCAACAGATTTCACCGTCGATAACATTAAAAAGTTAAAGCTGTTGTTGGATAAAAATATTATTAGACGAAAGCTTCGCAAACACGTTATTCCGCGAATGAATAATTCATGGAATCGATTGTGCAAAGCCGAAAAGTCAACATCGGTGATAATTCCATAAAGTCGAACTTCACCCGCGCTAACAAATCTCAACTTTACAGGGAGACGGGGCCCGCCCAGTCAATTATTAATATTCAGGGTACCTAGTTCCTGCTAAAACAGCCGACAGGAAACATACAAATGTTTACACAATTTCTGCTCTCAATTTGGGAGGCGGGTATTGGTACCGCCGCCTAGGTAACCATTTATTGGGTAATTAACACCCCTGCTGTAGGTCAGCATAAGTTTTTCTATACGTTTGGGGTGCTCGGGTTCATGGGATGAGGTTTGTCCAGGTCTTGGCGGCAATTGCGTGGCCGGATATGGAGAGACTGGTCAAGGGAGACCTAATCTAGAAATCTCAAGCCGGACTCTCTCGACCCTCTCTCATCGACGCATGCATCGCCTTGAAAATCAGTGGGAGGGACGGATTCATACATCCGTCACTACTGCATACATCGACCCTCAGATTCTTACGTAACCCTTATACCTTTTTCCTTCCTAGAACATCTTCTCTTGCATTTCCTAAAAAGACCCTCCACACAGAATTCCCAAAGATGATAAAGGCCCTGAGGATTTTTTTTCCTCGGAGCATCCTGTATGTAGCTAATGTAAAAAACTCAGATATTTATGCAGTTAATCAAAACAATAATTTCAGTTCCAGTTATTTCAATCTAATTCCAACATAATTTTCTTCTCACTAGACAAAGTCTGTTCCGGGGCGAAACAAATAACTTCAGGCTTAGAAATAATTCAATTACATTGGTCCACAACTCCACTTTCATATTGATAAATTGGTCGAAAACTCAATTTTCATAATGATAAATTGATCCACAACTAAATTTTAATATTGGTAAATTAGTCCACAACTTCATTTTTATAATGGTAAATTGGTCCACAACTTCATTTTAATCATAAAAAAATAATCAAATGCTGTAGGACGAAAATCGACGGTTAAAGGGAACCTCTGAAATGTAAAAATACAACATATTTTGCTGATCGTTCAGATATATGATAGAGATCCAAACACCCAGAATTAACTTTTGAGGTATTTCAAAGGAAAACAAAAATATATAATTTGAAGTAGTCGAGGTGTCAATATTGCCTAACATCAATGAAATGGGAGTAGATACACCAATGTTTATGTAGAAGAGGTTGTTGATTCACACTGTCAGTTGGATGAACAGTTGAACTTAAAGCGAAAGTTTTTTTTTCAAATCTTGGTTATGTATTACGTAAATATTATGTAATTTTATAAAACCATAAATGGATTGAAATAATATCATTTTTAAATATAGGATTATCTTTTACATTATAAAATTAAAGTCCTTGCAAAGAAACTCATTCTAAACCATTGCTAAACTTAAAAAAATAATGAAACGAAACATTAAAAAAAATATCTTGCGCTTTATTTTCTAAAACGGTATGCGATTGGTCTATTCTATAATGTAGATATTCAATAATTCTTTATTTTGGATATTGGCAATATAATTACTAATCCTACCAATTACTATTGATATAATAATTATTCATTTTTTTTATAAGAAAAACTCTCTTTTTAACCTTTGAAGGTTATTCCCATCAATGTAATATATCATTGAACGAGAAGATAACAATAATAATCTAATTTTAAAACATGAAAATGAACAAGATACAGAAAAATATTAAAAGATAATGGTTGCAACTGGGACTCGAACCCAGAACCTCACGTCTCACCGGGACAGTCCTATTTTACAGTCTCATAATAGGGTGCAATGCAAAATTGGTTAATACATATGTCCCGGTTAGATGTGAGGTTCTGGGTTCGAGTCCCAGTTGCAACCATTATCTTTTATTATTTTTCTGTCTCTTGTCCATTTTCAAGTTATAAAAAATTCGATTATTATTGTTATCTTCTTCTTCAATAATAATTATTCCACTTTATATTGTTTTCTATGCATTTCATATGGAAGCTTTATACCATATAACAATCAAACAAATTTACATAGTTACGTAGGTACCCATAGAGTTGCAAAAAAATCAAAGTTCATCGGGAGAGAATATGTCTGCCAAACTGCTAAACAATTGTACACAAATCATCTTATTTATAAATAGGTAAGAACATAAGAATAGAGATATTGAAATTCCAAAAGATCAGACGGATCCTGTAAAATATTTTCCTCGGTAAGGGGATGATTTTTTTTATTCGCTTTCTAAACTAGCCGAAAAAAATCTGCGCTCTCAGAATCAGATTTCTGAGAATCGCAAAATATTCAATGAAAATATTACTTCTTTCCGTGCCTTCAGACTAGTATCGACTGAACTGATAGGGAGTCATTTTCAAAACACACAAAACGTCGTGAAAAGAACTAACAAAATTTGCTGATTTGCAAACAATTTTGATTTTGATAATACAGTCCATTGTTGGTTCTTAAAATTGACTAACAAAAGTCTGATTTAATAATTAGAAACGTTCCATAAAACTCTGGAATAATATATAATATCATGTTGAAGGAAACTGTAGGGAGGCTCTGAGGGAAATTATTTTCCTCAGGGCCTCCTGAGTGGAGTTAATGTAAAAAAATAAACTATTATCTATATAACTAATAAAATTAAAAATATTATAGGCATAATATATTAAATATTTAATACACCTTGTTTAGTAAATATAAACACATTTTAGTAAAAAAATATTTCGGTAAGTAAAACTAATTGAATAATCATAATCATTAAATTTATCATTTCTATATTACTATTACTTAATTTCTTAATTATTTCTTCAATCTTTGCAAAATTACTTTGTGGCGTCATTTTAATTAAATGAAACAAACAATAATATATAAAAATACCTACTACTATTGTAGTGGTTTACACAGAGTAATTTGTTTCATTTAATTTATTAATTGATAGTTCCAATTATTTTCTACTATTTCTATACTATTGTGTATATTTTTAGTTACAATATAAATTTAAATTGCTGCATTACTCACAAAATTTGTAATGAAAATGTTAAATGTATGATGCTCAATTTGGGCGTAAATAAATAAATAAGTCGACTGCATGCGGCCAAGCCACAGTTGGATAATGCATTTGACAGGCGAAACGACTGTCACGAGAAATGAACTATTATGTCTGAGGGTGGCGATCCCGCATGCTGCCTCGCGCTCTGTGAACTACTAGCAAACCCCCTTCAATTGGTGCAATTGGGTGATGTTCGTAGTTCGTAGGGCCTATTTGTAGATTCACAAAATTCATATTTATTTATTTATTTATTTATTTATATAATAATACAAACATACAATACATGATGATCCTTTGTCTGTCCAACTGGGAAGGATTCCCGTTTCAGGACAGCCAAATTGTGTTTTAGTACATATTTTATAAATTATTGTATATATAAATTGATATAAAAAGTAACTTTTCGATCCTTATCTCTCTTAAGTGTAAATAACCCTTTGGAAGATAATATAATAAGAATTAACATAATATTATCAATGGTATAATTTTTTTTACTAACTTTTTAAACAATTGCTAAAAGATAAAAATTTTTTTTTTTTTGCATTAACATACACTTATTTAGTACATATTAGGTATGTGACATTATGTTAGCATATGTTCGCTCTCGACTCTCCCCATGTCCAGAAGCCAATTGCTAATCCATTTACGCAAAGTGCTAGCACTTTTCAATTTCCATGTATCGGGAATGAGGTTGAACACTTTAGGCCCTAAGTAGGAGTATTGTCTTTGGGCATGTGATGTGTTTGTAGTGGGTGGAACTACTGGATTCCTTCTTGCATGACGGGTGTTGTGGAGATGATAAATGGATGAATAGTGCTGTCGATGTTTTTGTGTATGTAAAATAATTTTTCTTATATACAGTTGCCGTACATCAAGAACTCGTATCTCTTTAAATAATAGATCACTGGGATACCTAAATGGTTTCTTAAGGATGACCCTTAGAAGTGATTTTTGTGCTTTTACTAAGGGATCAAGTAATGTTTTGGAACAGCCTCCCCATCCCAAGGATGCATATTCTAGCAATGAGTTACACAAGGCATGGTACATTTGTTTCAGATCTTTTATGCAAATAATATTTCTAACAGACATGAATAGATGAGTAAGTTTTCTGATCTTTGTGGAAGTCCAGTCTATATGTTCACCCCATCTCAGAGATTTGTCTATGATTACTCCAAGATATTTTATACTATCGACACATTCTAAGGTTATACATTTACAAGTGGTTCGGTCGTTACAGTGGTGTATAATGATGTTGTGTATTTCTTTTGGTTTTCCTGCTTGTGTTGCACTGAAACGGATGAATTTGGTTTTATGTAAGTTGAGAGTGAGGAGATTGTTATCTAGCCATTGTTTGACCTTGTTTAAACCTACTTCTGCTTTACTGTGAACAACATTCCAGCTTTTGTCTTCATATAATAAAACTGTGTCGTCGGCAAAGGTGATTATGTGGTCGGCAAAGGAACTGTTACATAGCTCATTAATATATATATTGAATAAAAGTGGTCCTAGCGTACTTCCTTGCGGAACACCGAATTTAATATTAGCTGGGTTGCTTATAGTGTCGTTAATAAGCACTCTTTGGCTTCTGTTTTCTAAATAGCTACACAACCATTCGAATAGCTGACCTTGTATACCAATGCGCTGAAGTTTATTCAACAGAATTTTGTGAGATATGGTGTCGAATGCTTTTGCTAGATCCAGGAAGAGCGCAATGCATTTTGTTCCTCTATCGATGTTATTAGAGATAATTTTTGTTAAGTTGGCAATGGCATTTTCAGTACCTAAACCTGGACGGAAACCGAATTGATTATTGGAAAAGAAGTTATTGTTTTCTAGATATAGGTTGAGTCGATTCTTAACAATTTTCTCAATAATTTTAGATACAGAGTTGATCAAAGAAACCGGTCGGTAGTTGTTAATCTGTGATTTATCTCCGTGTTTGTGTAGTAGAATAACAATAGATTGTTTTAAATGATTGGGGAATTTTCCAGAGTTAAAACTTAAATTACAAATGATATACATATAGTATCTCATAGGGGATCGTCCATGAGATCTCCAACCCTCCATTCCACAAAACGTCACGAGTTTTATAGACTGCTAGGTTATCTACGGTTTTTGTGACTAAATAAACTGAACAACACGCTTCAGGAAGGTATCAGAAAGATCACCTCGATGCGACGTGAAAAAGATTATTAGTAAGCAGATTTTCGAGGAAATCGTCAGCATTCAATACGACATCCCTAAGGCTTTTTTGTCCAGGATTCCTTTTGAACTACTGCACGTGAAAGGAAAAAAAACATAGGAAAGCAAACGAGAACGGTTTGTAAAAATGCAAAAAAAGATAGTCACACGTCCATGAAACGAACGATGATATCTCCTACCGAAATACATATAAACATTTAGGTGAAGACATGCGTAAAAATGGAAAATCGTATAAAATCTTGTGTATTAGTTTTGAAAATTTGATCGCTTAGAAATAATATAGATGCTTCAATAAAATACTGTGAGTAGAACATATCTCGGTCTTTGAAGTGATCGAGTATTTTTTTGATAAGCTTTTTAATAAGCTTAGAAAAAAATTATGCGTCTGACCTATAAAAAATGGTTACAAGTGAAAAATCTCCTACTTACAAATCCTTTTTCTGGTGTTGTTTTATTGAATAATGTAGCTAATTAAGTTTCTTATAGAGTGATCGGAAAACATTTTAATATTTGTATCTGAACTTCACAAAATAAAATCAAACGTGCATTTTGGCGACGTTTCTTTTCAGTGAATAAAAATAGGCGGTACCCAACGAATTTGTAAGTGCGAATTTCATCTTAATGCCATGTATAGAAGGATTTTAGCCCGTCGCTCAGTCTATGCCCAGAGCCCGGGGCCAACGGACATGCCTTAGTCTACGCGGCGTTTCGATCTTTAAAAATATACTTGCGGAATAACAAAACACTGTTGTTTGCTAGAGATTAGGGTTTTTATTGGTAAACGCCCAAAAATCGTTCGCTCCGCCCGATTCCGAATGAGTCAAGAACTAGTGGATCATCTTAAGGAGTTGAATAGAAGCAAGAAAAAGGTTGTCAAAATCTCCACACCTAAGAGGTCACCCATAAAGATATTGACTTTCTACTTAAAGGGAACTGTCAGATTCTAATAGATGAGAAACACCCACCATTGGCAAAATTAAAGATTGGGTGGAGGCTTTACCCCAAAACTAGCGCCATGAGGTCGATGATAAACAAATATATATAAAAATAAAAACTTCTCACAGTAATTTAGTGTTTGTTTTGTATCTACACATTTTAATAGTACTACATACAAAACAATATATTTCCATTTAAAAAAAATAATATTTCACACTTCTTATCTACCTGTTAATCAGTTAAGTATAAGTATAAGCAATAACTCGGTGAACTAATCCATGTATTTGCCGATTCAAACGGACGAAATGGAGATATCGTGAAATAGGTGTAATAAAATTTGCCCATTCTAATTGAAAACCGATAAACTGCCAGGCGATATAAATATATGTGCAATAGCTGAGAGCCGATTGCCGGTCTATTTCTGACCCTTGTTTACCAGACGCTCGGCGTTCACAGTAAGCGATTAATTGAGGTACTAATTGAAAAGCATCAATACAGTTTTTTTCTAAACATCGGTGAAAGAAATCGACATATGATAATACTCTTCCATTTATTTTATTTGGCAAACAAGTGGGATTATTGAGAGCTTGCAGTTACACGACGAAAAACTCTGAATACGCGCGCTCTCCGTGAGAAGGGTTTTGGAATATTGGGCGGCTCTCTATGGGCCCGGTAAGGAATCGACACAAACCGAGTGCCGTAAGATCCTGCGTAGAAAAATAAAGTTCGATTAAGTAACGTAACAGTCTGCAGTACAGTCCATTGCGGGACTTTTCTGCTCAGGGTCTTACAGCACTCAGTTTATGTCGATTCCTTGACGGCCCGTGAGGGAGCCTTTTAGTCGTTCAATAGGTATGCGGCAGATTTGTAATTTATACAGGTTTTCCGGCAGTAAAGTGTTTAACTTCGCGAGGTGATTGATTCTACATATTGGTAGAAGTAAAACAGATAAATAATTTTTTTTCTAAATTTAAGTGTTTTTTCTGTAAAAAATATTTTTTTCTATAATTTTATTCTAAATAAAAAACCGTAAAATGTTGGAATTTTGAAAAAAAATATTGATCAGCGGTTGTCAACCTTTTTTAGCCTGCGTACCCTTGACTCTTACTTTAAATTTTCTTGTACCCCTTACTCTACATTAATCTTGTGTACACTTGTAATAAAAGACTGTTTCATTAGTAATTTGTTAGTACTCTCATTATTAGATGAATTTAACAATCAAGTCACACGAATACAAATAATGAAATTTTATACACGACTCCGGAGTTTTTTAACCAGTGATTCTACATGCAAAATTGAACAAATTTTGTTTATATATATTTTTATACACATGAGATAAATTGTACAGATTGGTTCTTTTTTTCACTCTTGATTAATAAAACTTGTATTTATTTTATATTATTTTACCTCAATAAACGTGAAAATGAGGCAAGATAAGCCGGCAGTGAAAATGAAATGAAAAAAGAACTAATATTCCAATTTCAAAACCACTGATCAAGCAATAAAATCGTAAAAGATTTGCAATTTCATGACGCCATAGTCAACAGTCATAGTTTTGCCGCTTCAGGATACAGATTTGTGCTTTTGAGTAAACATATAGAAGTGAGCAATGTCTCCATAATATAAGTTATACGTTTAACATGGTTTACTTAGGCTTAAATTACACAAAATGACACTAAAACTCCCTCAGATAAATTATGCAATATTATTTACAGCTTCTGTTTGACCCCGAATAATATGTACGCCATATTCCTCACAACCCGCAATGCATGTTTGTACGGAAACCAAATAAATCGTTAATTAGTGATAATCCCTGGAGAGAGGTCACTCCTAACTGTTTTAGTTGTTGGGTGGGTAGGTCGGATGACGAGGGGTGGAGGGTGTTAGCGGGTCCGCCCCAGCACTGGAGCAGGAGTGATAAATTAAGGGACGTTTCTATGGACAGCACATATTATGTGGGCGTGTTACTTATAAATACGACGATAGCTGAACCAAACTTGAGTTCATTCAGAGCAGAGATAAATTTGTTTTAAATGGATTTCTGGTATGAAAAAAATAGTTTGCATATAAGTACCTACTCACAATAGAATGGTACATTTAAGATTTTTTTTGTTGAAGAAATTTATTTGTACAAAGTATAAACATAATTGATATGAGAGTATTGATTACATGTAATGTATAATATTATATGAAACATATTTCTTCCTTCAGTTTTGTTTTTAATTTGTAGTTGTATTTTTAATAAAAGTTTTTATATTAATTTTTTAAATATTTCATATATTTTTTCTAGTTGAAGTCTTAATTATATTATTTTATTGGTTTTTTGTCGATCTTTGAAGCCATATTTAAAGATCTTACATTTTCCGTCAATTTATTATAGATACTTGTTCCTAGGTATTTGTTGTTCTGTTTACCCAAAGTTTTTTTTATTAATATATGAGAATCGGTAACACATATTTTTGCCTGAAATTTGCTGTGTTTATAAATAAATGAATGCGGCAACAACATATTATATATTTTTAAACAATGCATAGGTATTTATTTATTAACTAATTTTCATTATCAGTACAGTAGCTGCTATCCGGCTTCGGCGATCAAGTTTCACAAAAAATATATTTTTAACAATTTTTTCAAAATACCGTAAAATCAATTAGGTATTGCTTAATCAAACTCAAGATGCCGTGAGAGAATGAATGCTGTATAATTAATGTTATAATTATAATGCAAAAGAAAATGAAATAAAGGAACCATCGCCTGATCCGCAAACTCCATCAGTAGGTCGATGGCAAACCTCCTATCAAACTTACACCGCCTAAAGTTCTTGCATGTGCCATGTGGCACTGTTTTACGTACCTAACCAAAAGCGATACCTAAGTATGTTTTTTTTTTACAATCGTGGAGATATGACGTGCAGTTTTCCAAACTATTAAGACAGACAAATTCAGGTTTCCATGGTGTTGCTTTTATTTCCTCTAGCGCGTTTCAATTACAATTTAAAAATAATTGGTGTAATTTTTTTAAAATTCTAAATCGATCTGTTTCCTCTGCGCACCCTTTATAAGGATATATCCGCAACTATCTCCCCTTGCGCTATTTCTCGTACATATTTCTTTCTGTATTTGTTTATGTTCAGCTTTAAATTTAAAATAAGATTTATAATATTTATCTTACACGGGTACACATGCTAGCAGTATATCAAGATTTTATTGACCTACCGTAATATATTTGACAATAAATTATTTGCAAGTGCATCACCCCAGGAGTAGCAAGCAGGAGAATTTTGGTCGCCAGCCAAGAAAGCGGTGCAACGAGCAAGATAATGAGGTGCATTTGGGAAACTTACAAAGGGAATTAGTGCCCTGACAATGTTATAAACACCTCATATCTCGCATTGTACGAGGCCAAACTTTGACATCAGAAGCGTTATTGTCACAATTCTAGCTAAAAAGTGTTTCATTTCGAAATAACACGACATGTTGCGAGTTTGAATAAATTGTTGACCCGAATTTTCTTTTTTGTTTTTAAAAACTATTTCAAAGCTTGTAGAAACTTATTTAGTATGTAGGTACGAATCGTTATTTATTCCGGTTTTATTTTTCGTTTTGCAGAAGTTATAATCCTGACAATTTTCAAATGATACATTTTATTGTTCTTGTCTGGAGCCAGTGAGACTATGGCATCATCAATTGATGTATGACGTTAGGCTGAAGGTAGTGAAGAGAGAAAGGGGATGGGGACGATGTCGTGTCATGATATACATAAATCATTTTTACTTCGTTTTTTTTTTACATTAGGTCCACAGAGGAAGCCCTGAGGAAAATAATTTCCCTCAGGGCCTATGTCACCTTTGGGGATGCTGTGTGGAGGGTATTTTTAAGGAAAGGAAGGAGATGAAGTTCTCGGAAAGAAAAATGTATGAGGGTTGGGTAGGAATCTGGGGTTCAGTGTGTCTAGATCATCCGCCGCCAAGACCTAGACAATGAACCCCATGAATCCGGGCACCCCTTCTAAGTCACCAAACGTAGCGAACCACTTGGGGTGACCTATGGCAGAGGTGTTGGTTATCCAGTAAATGGTTCCCGGGGCGGCAGTACCCATTCCCGCCTCCCAAATTGTCAGCTCTGGCAAATATTTCCGTTATATTGGAGATGTATATACTTCTTCATTTTTACATTAGAAAATGTAATGATGACGCAGATTTTCAGCACCCTCTTAATTAATATATATACTTATGTATGTAATAATTTTTTTTTACATATAGTACCTAAGTAGCCTTAGTCAGCTCTGTTTTGTAAGGAACCACAGCATTCATCTTTACCCCTGCATTTATGCCGAGATTTAATTACCAAGTTAGAAACCTACGTACATAATATCCCTTCAATACATTATTTGATTATTTACCCTGCTTTTCACCGTCGCCTAACCGTGTGGCGATGGAATTACTGGGATTTCCACAGTCAAAGGAACTCCTATGAGATTTAACATAAAAAAGGGATATTGGCCTTTGGGAACCGGTTTTGTGACGTTTCAACTGGTTGATAGCAGTTAACGGAATATGTTACGAAAATGATGGCATTGGAGATTACATGTTATTTAACAAATTTCCAGTGGTTTGGTGCACCGACATTTCATATGCTGCTAAATATTTCAAAAAATGCGTACACTTTATTGGTTGTGAAAATCCATGAGGAAATAAGTCATATTTACAAAAAAAATTAAAGAAGTCTGTATGGAATTTGTAGTTGAAATCAACTTTTTTTTATATCGCAACGCAATTTTCTTACTTATAAGTATAGAGCTGCGAAATATTCATTAACAATGAAAACCTAAGACAACAATCCATAATTTTGTGACAGATTTATTTTTAAATAAGAAAGCAATTTTGAAACTGTGACCAATCGAGATGGTACCTACTAGTAGTTGAAAAATGATTAATTATTCTATTAAGTAATATTTAATATTCAATGAATGAAAGCACGTCGAAAATGGACGTATGATCTAGTCGGTGTTTAATAACACGAATTAACTCTCCTCAGTCGGGCGCTGAACAGTAGTTTAGATTCTAACTGATCTAAAAATAAAAGGAGAGGAATCCGTCGCCCGCGGGACCACTTTCGTCGTGAGAAAAAACATTTAAGATTTAAACTGTCAGCACGAATGAGTAATGTGTCCTGTAGGACACAAAACAGAGACAGAATCGACCCGTGAGCACTTCTGTACTACTAGTGAGAGGCGCGAATATTTCTCGTGGTAGCTGGTCCGGCTGTCAAAAACCGCCGATAATAATAGTCGGACTTCAAAAATAAAGAAAATAATAACATGAGGTAAAAAAAACACGGTTGGATGACAAATTTATGAATAACTGGCATTACTACCAGGCTTCGCCAAACAATTTTTTCTTTCTTTTATTACAAATGAACGGATAACCAAACGGCGTCTAATCAATTTTTAAAAATTAAAGATAATTTCTTCGTCGATGTATAAAAACATAGATATACGATGCTGAAAATAGTTGCCTTGACCTGAAATTCATGACAGAAAATCTGTGTTAATTTCACGACGCTAGAGCTCAATGATCGCGAGTTTTTGCAGCTTCAGAAATAAGAGAACGGGTTGAATAATTTATATTTTACAGATTATTTAATATAATACAAGAGAGGCATTTGCACATTATTGTGGAAACATGACAAATAGATACTTATACCTATTATGAGAAATTCTGTAAAATGATTGTGATAAAGTGAAGGAGAAGGAAATATATGAATATTGTATACGAATTTTGAGTTAATATGGATACCAATAGATATATTGTTCTTGTAGGAAACATTAGTTACGCGCAATTAAATTTTTGAAATATGAAGTTGACAAATGCGACAGTCTCGTAATAGATCGCGAAGGCTGAATTGGTTAGAGCACCGGTCCCGGTAAGACGTGAGATCTGGGTTCGAGTCCCAATTGCGACCATTATGTTTTATTATTTTTCTGTGTCTTGTTCATTTTCATATTAATTTAGATTATTATTGTTGTCTTTTTCTTCAATGATATATTACATTGATGGGAATAACCTTCAAAAGTAAAAAAAAGAGTTTTTATTATAAAGAAAATTAATTAAATTTTTCGCAAATTTTTGAAAATAATGAAAGTTTAAAAAATATATTTATGAACTAACTTAATCGATAATTGGACCATGTTTTAATATAATAATATATCCTGGGTAATCCGTCTTCCGATCAAAAGCGAGGAGATCAATTAAATCTCAGTGGTCCGGTCATTGGTTCAGTGGGCATCGCGTTTGGGTCTCACCCAGGCGTTCCGTGTTCGATTCCTCGGCTGGCTAAGTCCTCCACCACAACACAAGCCACATCTTCCGCTTAGTGTGATTTTCAAATGTTGTTGGGTTATTCGTAACCCGGGAATGTTTGTCTTTCTTAATAAAAAAAAAAATAATAAATAAATAAAAAAAAAATAAAAAAAATCTTATCCCAAATAATCAATCAATAATCAAATCTCAAACCTTCCAACTGTTTTCACTAATTAGATCAATTCACTATAAAATAAGTCAGGAATAGTTATCGTGCAAAGTTATAATGCAAAATAATAATAAGAATGCAATGGGATGAGAAGGATTTATCGGTCCAGTTAGGATTTCTACCGAGCCGATCCCCCTGATATGAAAATATCTGGAGTCGGTGAATTATTTTCCCATTTGGTTCTCTGGTAGGTTAACATGTTGTTCTTGTATTGTTTTGTATTAATTATATTTATATACATAGTACACTTGAATAACGTGGATTTACTAGATGATCATTTGTGGAAAAGTATGTGGAAGGGTTTAGTTTTTCCTGATGTGGGGAAGATTAAACCCGGACATAAAATCTGGTGACAAAAAAAATTACGTGCAAGCTTTCCCAAAACACCCACTGACTAACTTTCATTCAGTTTTCAATGTTGCGGCAAGGCTAATAATAGCAGGCGTTTCCAAATAAAACAGACATGTTGCAAAACCTCATCATTCATTGAAAACCATACATAATAATGATGGATGGTTTTTAAGGCAATGCATGAAATGACACTACCTCACATCAGAATATGCATTTCACAGATAAATAAAACAATGAGCATGAGCAGCATTTTTATTAGACTTGGATAGACCCTCAGTAGGCAGTAGGTACTTTAGGCATCTAAACGCATTATCATCCTTTAGCATAAACCGAGCTGTTGTCTTAACAAGTCTTAATAAGTAAGTTACAATGGACCAATCTTCCATCACAAAAGATCGACAGCCCATCTGAGTTCAGAGCAAAACTATACATTTATTTCACAAAATTATTTCTAGAGCTGCCGCCTGAAAGCTTTACTCCCGTTTTATTTTTAATTTCTGTGTGCTTAACACCTACTAATATAAAGCTCACAAAATAATTCCGATCACCGATGTCGAGCCGTCTGCTAATATTTTACACAATATGTCAGTTTCACCTGCTAATCACTGACAGCATGGACACTAATCATAATACATTGTTATTTCTGGAGTGGAATAGCTGTTGAAAATAAAATATTACTTTTTCATTTGCTTTAACATTACTTCTAATATGAACATGAATCAGGAAACACTTCTTTGTAGATAAATCAATAAGGTAGGTATTATATAAGTAGTAAAAGTATTAAGTGTAAAATAATGTGTGTTATAATTTGATTAAATAAGTTAAAAAATATATTATTTCTTCAATCTTCGCAAAATCATTTTGTGACGTCATTTTTAATTAAATGAAACTAATAATTATTTATTTATATTTTCAAAGATTTTTTTAGTATAAGTCAAGTTTGCCAACGAGTTCTTTTAACGTTTACGTTTTTAGATTACTAATAATAAAAAAAAATAAAAAATATATATATATTTAAAAAAATATATTAAACTATTATTAAGATCAACTTTATTCTTTCTCTTTTTCTCTGTATTTTATAAATGTTTTTAAAAAAACAATATTTTTTTCAAAAAATGTATGTAAAAATATGTTTATGTATGTATCTTAATAATAGTTTCGTAATAAGTAATAAGCAATTGTTGATTAATTTTGCAATTTAATTATCAGATATAACATTTTGCAATTGTTAATCACGAAATTCAGCTAATAATGTTTTAATTCACATGTGAAAAGGGAGAATTCAAAAGGCAAAATAGCGCCATGCTTTTTTGCAAAAATCACTTTATATTTTATACTATATAAAATGTAATCGCCTGAATTTTTTTCTGTCACTTTATATGGAATGTAGAACATAAATATTATGCTTGTGTATACTCACCGTGTACATACCGTACATATGTGAAGTTATTTGGTATCAAAGCCACTCGGTTATCTGGATACGGATTAATCAATTTAATAACGGCGAAGCGGATTAACCACGATAAAAAATCTGATAGCATCGTTGAACTGAATCAGTGGTTTCTAAAGTGGGCTGTACCCCCAACACACTAATATAGTGGTCCGTACTAGGGTTATGAAGTTCCATATTACAAAAATTTATGACTAATACACAAAAAAAAATGTAAATAAATAAATAAAATAAATAAAATCGAGATGTCAAACCTACTACAAAGATAAATAAATAAAATCGAGATGTCAAATTGTAAAAACCTACTACAAAGCTATATAGCAGTACACATTTTAAAACCGGATGAATTAGAAAATTTAAATCACTTTTAATGACTATATATATACCTTTTTAAAAGTGTTTTTCGTCATTGTTCGGATTTAAATATGTATTACACCAACCCTCGCCGTTTCCTCGAAAACGTGAAATAATAATTTTATTCAAATATTTTCACTTACATTTTTGTACCTTTTTAAACATGAAACAATTATATACAATCGGATCAGTTTTTGCAGGAATGTGTTACCGGCGCATAATCGAAAAAGGTTAAAAATCAGATAATAAAAGGGGAACTGCTAATCCAATGTTACGACCAGTAACATAAGCAGGGAGTGTGGATGACCAAAATAAATTACCATTTTAAACCATAATGTAAACGCATGTGACTTTGGGGGAAGGGGGGGGGGGGGGGGGGGTTCATAACACCCCTACTTCCACTTAAAACAATTCAAAAAAATAATCTTAAAAAAGCCTTTTAAAAACTCAACAATATTTTTTTTCGAAAAACCAATTGATACAAATAAAATAAAAAATGGCACTACTTCACTTACATAAAGATTTCTTTGACAAAAACAATATTCCACAAATAAATATTGGCAAAAGAATTATTTTGTTGGAGGATTAACCATACTCCTAGTTCGAACCACAACACTACAGCATCACTCTATATTTAAGGGTATAAAATTATTTAATAAATTACCCCTAGATATAAAGATCAGAGAAAAACTATGACAATTTAAAAAAACAAAAAACAAATTACAACTCCCTAATACAACTTCAAAACTTTTCTTATTTCTTTGATGTTATGTTTCTGCTTATCATTCCTATGTATCATTTATTTATTTTTTTATATTTTTCTTACTTTTATTGTATTCTTTTTAGAAAATTACTAATAGTTTTTGTAATAATATTTGCATCATTTATAACTACTTACCTATACTTTTATTGTATTTTCTTGTAAAATTACGAATAGTTTTGTAATAATTTCGAAATTTAAATAATTGTAAAAATATATAGTTATCCTCTCCTAAGCACAAGCGTCTGCTTTATTATTAGAGTGATTGTAATATAGTATGTCGTAATATTGTAACATTAAACATGTTTCAAATAAATAAATAAAAAAAATATCCTTAAATATCGTATCGGCAGAAAAAAGTTCGTAAACATAAAAAAAGCGATACGCGTTTCTCTTCAATCGTAGGCACTATTTATTCTCG
Organism: Limnephilus auricula; assembly: GCA_951813805.1. Lineage (NCBI taxonomy): Eukaryota > Metazoa > Arthropoda > Insecta > Trichoptera > Limnephilidae > Limnephilus > Limnephilus auricula. The sequence goes on along the minus strand of OX638388.1, from coordinate 15,437,277 downwards.
AGTGTAGCCTTGTCTTTGATTCCAATCGAAATTTATAGAATCGTGCAACATAATGATACCAAATTTTATATGCAACTTAAGCATTGATTATAGTGGATTTTTTTGTGCTTTTTCGTGAGAGACATATTCAAAGGTATTGATTTATTGCGAGGAAATACAAAAATAAATTGCAGAGGGCTAATTAAGATTAATAATAACCTACCTGCTACGAAACATGAATTCCTGGTATAATTCCATATGAGCTTGAGAATTCAGAGCATTGACACTTTCGGGACAAACACAAGCTTGTCAATTCTGGGCATTGACAATTTCAGGACAAACACAAGTACACAAAGTGGGATATTGCTTATACTCACAATATTTATGATAGAAGTATAAAGACGAAGTAATTTGGGTAACAATTTGCTTGGGGACATTGGTCCAACAATCAAATTACATTAAAAAACTAAATATTTATTACTAAGCAGGAATCGTTGAATTGGTGGATAATCACGGGAAAGAATTATAAAATATCTTCATATCCAAAGAAGTCGCAAATAATATTTACCAAGTACAATATTTTCTTAACAATTATTGTTTGTATAAATATGCAGTGAATGTTCTTAAGACTTACGTAATAAAACATTGCGAAAAATTGGAATATTGGAAAGATCTGACATTCTTACACAGGTAATAATAAACTTTAAGATTGTGGTTCAGATAAGTATTTATGAATGAGACCTTCGTAAAAAAAATATTAAATTTGGCAGCCATCACAGAAGATCGCTTGATTTCCAAAGTGTGAACAGAATGCGGTGTTTTGCCATCAAAGACAAATTATGTCAGGATGTTTAACGGTAATTTTTTTTTTAAATATGCCGAAGTCTGGACGCTTGTCAGCACCAGAGGCAGGCGGTAGACGCGCACCAGGAAGACACAGGTTTGATTGATTTGTGCGACGTGCTTGGAGAATTATCTACATTATCTTTTGACAGAACAAAAGAATATTTTTCTTGTACTTAAAGTAGTGACTTCGCTGTTGGATTTAACGGTATTCTCTCATTGGGTATACATAGGTCGTAGGCAGCACGCTGTAAATATGTTAACCTCTCAGGCTAATTGTTCGCTTTTGGGAACAGCTCAAAGAGGTCTCAAAGAGGTCTCAAAGAAATCGTTGTGTCTCCCTTACTATCATAGTGACATACTGAATATGATCTAAACGGTCTTAAAAAGAGAAAACACGCTTTATATTAGAAATCTAAAAATTAACCAGAGAAGAATTAAAATTTACACCTATATACAATGTTTCCGAATACAATTTGAGAAAAAAATTATAAAAGTTTGTGATTTTTTTATTAATTATTTTTACAAGAAACGACAAAAGTAGAAGTGACAATTTAGTTTATAATAGGTACATTTGTCTAATAAAATATGTTTGTTTTTAGTTTTTTTTTGTTATCGCGAATTTTTGTTAGAAAAAACTATTTTATGTTTGAATTCAAAATTTTATTATTTATAAAATAATATGTTTATTTCTTTATTGCTTTCAAAAACAGTTTTTAGTTTTCGGATACGTTCAGATTCCATTTATCTGGATTTCATTACAAAGCTGAAATAGGCTAGAGACCTGAGGGGTTTAGAGGAAGCATAAAAAAAATAAGAGGAATTAATGGATAAGCATATACAATGTTTGTAACCACCATAAAGGAATAATATGTAAGTATTATTGCTGACCATTTGTGCTGTTTAGTAGCTTAACCTGACAGACTTGGCTGTAGATAATAGGCTATAGACATACCTATAAATAAATCTTTGACGGTTTATAATATGACCCAGTCGCACACAATTCTTTCGTCAATACTCGTTAGAACTTCACGAGACTTTTTCATGTAATCACGATAGCGTTATAGTCATCTTTATAATGTAATTGTTGTGTTAAGATGGCAGAGTTTAATAAAGATATTTTTCTTTTTTTATTGTCATACATGTGATGAACACATTCGAAGACTATTATATCCAAAAATGTTTTTACAATTCGTATTCATTTATATTCAGGATTCAGTGATCGGAATCAATCGCACTACCAATCGGACCAAATCGCGAGTTGGTAAGGCCGATATTTTATCAAGTTTAAACTACGTATTTTATTTTATCAAGTTTAAACTACGTATTTTATTTTAATAACTCAGGTACGGGACATACGTCATTCCTATGTCTACCTACGTTAAATTATCGTGAAAACAAGCTTATGTGTCCAAGCGGTTAAATTCATTGAATTACAATAAATTGCGTATATTTGCACGTGTGTGCGCCTGATTTCCAGCAAAAATTAAAATAATACATCGACATCGAAACGAGTCTACCTGCCGAGTATCAGTTTTTTTTTTTTTTTTTTTATTTTATTTTTTTTTTTGTTTTTTTTTTTATTTATTTTATTCTTCATTTGAACACCCGCTAAACTGCCAAAGCAGTTTGTCAGCAGGTCAATTTAACAATAATTATAATAAAATGATTAAATACACATAGTTCGATCGGATATCGAGAGTAGGGTTAATTTCTACCTCCAAGATTTCACGTCATTCATTCATAAGTGAAATTGAATAGATGTCTTTAAAAATAGAACAATTTAGCTCCGAGTTTATGACCTAGATACTACAATATTTTAAAAACAAATTTGGCACGTGCACAAAGAAACATTTTAAATATTTTGGTATGCTGCTAATCGATTAGAAAAAAATTCCGCTTGGTCATTTAAAAAAAATCAATCAACAATATGGTCAGGTGTTTTTTAACATCAAGTTTAATTTTGAAAATATTTTAACATTTAAAGGATCTGATAACAGCATAAAATGATCCTGACTGTAGTTATCACACACCTCAGATCAACGCAAGGGTAATTTAAAGGCGACGGAAAGAAATTCGACCTCTGTCCTGGCAGACATTCTCGCTCCAGATTCACACATACTTTTCTGTTTTGCCTACCTGCCTTTGATAGTCCGGTACCAAGTATTTGATTCCATTGACCGATGTACATACTCCTACATATATATAAAATATTCACTTATATACAAAGTTATCATACGAGGTTGTCCCAGGAAACTATTTTATTTTTCGTCTATTGCGTCTTATTTTATTGTATTGTTCGAGTAACTATTAACGATACTATCTCTTAGCAATTCGGCCACACCAATATAGTTTTTTTCGCGGCAAGGACTGAATTCGACCTGTTTTCGTCTATCGTTCGGCAATGATTTCAAGCTTCACCCCCGTCAGCCCTGCTTCTATTCTAGCTTATTATTTGTGACTACTTCTTTCAGTCCTTCATGAATGGTGTTGCCTGTATTCAGACTTCTGTCAATGTCCTTATCAGCCTTCCGACTCGCAGGGACTTTCTTCTAAGTACACAAGTTTATCCACTTGCTTCACGGGTTCCCGTCCACAACAGTATTGCAATGTTTTCGAAACATCTCTTTCAATACCATTACTTTGAACTTGAGAAAACAAGTAAGTACTCACCTACCATAGAATAAAGATGCCAACTACGAATGTGGGAATAGTTTGAACTTTTCAGTAAGTGTAGCGAATGGGTAGAAAGCGAATTCTACATGGGATCTTTTTTCAAAGGCTTCTGTCATGCTTTGAACAATAGGCGCAAAGAAGTGTAAACAGCCATAATTAATACCTCTATTCACTGCATTAGAATAACTGAGGAAAGCTCGATTGCATCGCAGTAATTTTAAGCATACCGTGTGATTTCTCAGTTTTTCTTCACGATTTCTTAGCTCATATTCATGATTACCGCATAACAACATGGTTTTGTAGTAATATTCCTCACCAGCGCCGGAACTAGGAAGGGAACACTTGAATTCTTAGAAAATAGATGTGATATCCCAGTGGCACAAAAATTGGAGTTATAACTTTATATGGAGTGTCCAATCGTTGCATAGAGCACACTAACAACTAACTAACTATAAAAATGATGAAAATATTTTTTAAATGGATAAATAAAATATTATACATCTTTTTTAAATGCTGTAAAGCAAACAAATACTTTCGAGTAGGTTCCTGCTCCAGATATAAAAATGTAACTCTTGTAATTTTTGTTAAATTAGCAAGTAGTGTAACACAAGCAGCGTTCGTGCGACACGATGTACACCCGGGGTGTTAGCATGGTCGATCGATATGAAGCTACCGACCGATTGTCGGTAACTTCTCATCGTTCCCTAGGACAAATGCAGATCATTAACGAATAGATGACAGTTCACAATGACTAAGTGTCCTTGATATATTCGATATCAACTGTCGTTTGTACGTTAGCGATCTGCAGTTGTCCTAGGGAACGATGAGAAGTTACCGACAATCGGTCGGTAACTTCATATCGATCGACCATGCTAGCACACCAGTACTTTTAAGGGGCCGCTCTCCCAATTTCTACCGATTTCTTAGATGTTTTCTTTAAACTTTTGAAGTTTTGAAGCTCTTAAAAAAAAGTTATTTTTAATATAGTATCCATACATTCCCCACGCCGAAATGGTAATTATTTGAAATTCCCTCGATAGAAATCAATCGCAAAGTATGCAACGATAATTATTATTTACACATTTGTTTCTGTTATTTTACAAGTTATACGTATGAAAAAATTCACAATGTTTCTTTAGATGCTACTTGACACAGCCCCTACGAGATATTTGCTCTTTTTTAAACGAGTCGTCTTTTATTAAACATTTTCTCAATTTTAGCATGAGTTTTATGGTTTTTAATGTTAGCGCGCTCGCTCCCACTTTCGTATTGTGGTATCTCTCTATCTTCTTATTTTTGAGCGGGTTAGCGCGGCCTTAAGAAGCAAATAAAATACCCTTCATATAATAACACTTTCACCTACTCCCAGACAATGTTTACTGTCGCTCCAATGCTCCAAGCAGATAAACACCTTCTGTCCACTTCTGTCCCACAGAAGCCGTTACCTGAAGAAATAAGATAATTTAGTAAAATGGATGACCACAGTTCTTATTAGTGTGCAGATATGAATTTGTGAAGTTTGTCTATTAATCAGACTCGATAATTAGAAGACCTTTCCGCCTTGTCGCCTAATTGGCCACTGTGTCACATGATTTGTCACCTTGTCGTCCGATTGGCCACCTTGCCGCCAGATTGGCCGATTTGCCGCATACAAAGACATGATCGGCACACGGCTGTGGCCAATTATATACCACTCGACAAATGCCCACTTTGCCACTTATAGATGGGCTGATTAAGTTTGCAGCTGGTGGGTGGTCGGCTATCCGAGGATGTTTGATCAGTTCCAAGGATGTCCAGTTTTGAGCAGGTTCTTGCAATTCAAAATTATGCCCTCCAAGAAGATGCCCATATCTGCACATCTAATTGGCTAATATTAACATAAGCCTAAAAGACATTCAATGCATCCGTAATCTTACTAATATTATAAACGCGAAAGTTTGTATGGATGTATGTATGTTTGTTACTCTTTAAATCGAAATTTAATGAATGGATTTTAATGAAACTTTACAATAATATAGCTCATACATCAGAATAACATATAGGCTATAATTTATAAAGCTACACGGAGAAAAATGAATGGTTAAAAACGGGACTGAAGTTCTTACGAACAAATTAACAGTGATTCAATATTTATTGGCGGTAAAATACGCACATGTTAATTTGTTCGTAAAAACTTCAGTCCCGTTTTTAACCGTTTTTACTATTAAAATGATCGTTTTTTTCTATTAAAATGATCGTTTTTTCAAATAACATTTTTCTCCGTGTAGCTATTTATTTTCAATATATTGAAAATAATAATTATTGTTTAATAGAAAACGTCAAAATTTGAGAATGACATTTTGCAAAACCATGATGGTTAAATCAAAATACTATTTTGGAAAATATTTAAATTAGTAAATTTATTTTAAGTACTCGCCTAATACTTTGAATCGAATCAAGAATTATACATAGTTTAAATAAATAAGTTAAGAATTTTGGTATAAACGTAGATGGGACCTAGGAAAATAAAATAGATTACTCGAAGTACTAATCCTACCCAGACGAAGTCGCGGGCAGAAGCTTGTTATTTCATATAAACGCGCTAGGACTAAAGTTGAAATATTCGAGAATTAGTTAGCTGAAACATTTCAATTATTCGTTATGAATCGTGCACCACACCCTTTTTGTTTAGTAGTTATTCAGCTTTTCTGCCGTTAAAATTCTGACAGCAGTTTCAGAGGGGCGACGTCCATTTAGAAGCCGAAGGCAAAAATTTGGTAACGAAACAAAGAAGCCAAGAGAGGAGAGAATTGGACTGCAAATAACTGATGCCATAGTACAAGTCCGGTAATGGGAATGAATCCCTACCCGACATGAAAAAGGAGATTATTTTATCGAAGAAAACATTATTATTACCTTCCCCGGCGTGTAATAATTCTGCACCACTACAAAAATATGTAGTATATTTTTTACGCCTTACTATTTAACAGTTTCCGCAAACTAAAAGGACAACGCACCAGTGGAAAGAGCATTTCTGGGAGTAGTAGGAAATCTAATCAACAAAAAATATTTTTTTGATATACCCTTTGATTCCGCCTCTGAAATAACTTCCACCTGATAAATTTTTTTTAGCGTCAAATTCCTTTAAATCTAATTTAGTATAGAATAGGTAAAAATAACTGGACAAATGCAATATTGCACGGAGAAAAGTGTTATTCTAAAATACGATCATTTTATTCGTAAAAACGATTAAAAAGGGACTGAAGTTCTTACGTACAAATTAACAGTGTTTTAATGTTTATTGGCGGGAAAATGTAAGAATAATTTGTTGGAATACGTACGAAATTACGTACACCAACAAATTATTCATACATGTTCCCGCCAATAAATATTCAAACCCTGTTAATTTTTCGTAAGAACTTCAGTTCCGTTTTTAACCGTTTTTACGAATAAAATTATCGTATTTTAGAATAACATTTTTCTCCATGTGGTCACTTGCCACCCACTGTGAACCTGTGTTACAAACAAGTATAAAGGTGAAAAGTGTCAGATGACAAGCGACCAATAAGATAGGGACCTCAAGATTGTGTTTTATACTTAAAATTCTTACAGAAGTGTTTTGATATCGCAAGATTTTTGTCAGGTTGACTTCGGAAATCCAGCGAAAAGGTAAATACATTTTGCAATAAAATAATTCACACTTTGCGACGCAATATTTATCAGGTTGATTAGTTCAAAAGTCGGCAATAAAAATTATTCTTGTTTATCTTTTAAAAATCGTTAGTAATGGCGCCTTCGATTATAGTTTATGAGTAGAATGTTACTAATTATATTGTATTTTGATGAGACCTTAAAAACAGGAATGTTGGATGAATCATTAATGAAATTTCCAAGAATTCTTCAACATGTTTTCGAACCGAGGTTGACTATCAGAAACCTGTGATCAAAAAACAAAAATGCTAAGTAGAATATAAATGAATCCGTTGCTCGGATGCCCCGAGCCGAGAGTCGAAATAACTGGTAATCGTATTAATAAAATATTGACACTAGTTCATTTATCAGAAGTCGCGGGTAACGACAAAGGATTCGCTTTAATTCAGTCGTTTCTTTGGTTTGTGTTCTTGGACTTTATTTATAACAGTAGATACTCTGCATTGCTGTCATTGAAAATTACATATAACAGTAATTTCTTACATCTAAACTTCACGTGTTTAAAGGGGTTAAACGACGCCCTTTGGAGTACTATCAAAGAAAGGCAGGTGTCGTTCTGTACAAATTACTGTCTCGACCTATCTTTTCTTTCTTTACTTATCGGCCGACTTCTCGAATTATTTTCGTTAACTCATATATAGAGGCATATTTATATATTAAGGAATATGTGTTTATCATATAAGAAATACCATGGTAACCCCTTAGTGAAGGAAATGCCTTATTTATGATTTGGAATAATAATTTTCTGGAAATTTTTCGACAGCACGCGACTATGACAGTGTTTTGTAAAATATTTTAGTACTTGGTTTGTAATGGCTAATAATGGACTATTTCTAAAGGGCCATTTTCGTAAAATATCACCTAAAGGGCGCTTTAGAAAGCTATAAAAACAGCTTAAAACTTTTCTTACTGAATAATTAAAACAAGGCACTCTAAAGTAAAAGAAAACTGGTATGTATCCTCCATATTAATTTACAAATAATATTAGGCTGCGAAAACTAACAGTTGTAAATAATAAAATATTATATTAGTATTTATTTTGTTTAGGTTGTGTGGTATGACTCGTGTATGCAATACACTATCTTCCATAAAAATAATGCGTTACACGGAGAAAAATATACTGTGAATTTATTCTAAAATACGATCATTTTGTTCGTAAAAACGGTTAAAAACGGGACTGAAGCTCTTACGAACAAATTAAAAGGTTTCAATGTTTATTGTCGGAAAAATGTAAGAATAAATTATTATTATTGATTATTAGAACAAATTTCGTACGTATACATTGTTGGTACAACGTATTTTTTCGGTGTAGCGTCATAAAGTTATTAACTTTTGTGGAAACCTAAATGTAATAGTTGATAAGAGTATGTTATAAACGATGATATAATAAACGGTTCTACTGTAAATATTACAAGTCATCAGAGATGGCCTATAGCAGTGATGGTCAACCATTTTAGCTGAAGTGCCAATTTATCCATTTTCTTTTGCTACCGCGCCGCAGGAGGTACCTTTAGCTTGACATTGTTTAATTTGCAGTCGATGGTGTCGCAAAACCTATTTGTCTTTCCTAAAATGGTAAAGTTTGAATAAAATAATCGTAGAATGGAAAAAAAAACAAAGCACCGCAGGCGAAAAATTTATATCTACTAGACCAAACCAATAAATTCTGTCGAATTTTATCATTCTGAGCGGCTATTCTATTTTGAACGGCTGATTCAATGCTGAAATTTTTCACTCAACCCTTTTTTTAAATAACAGACACCGTTGAATATTTGATATTTTATTAGCCAAGTACTAATATAGCCTGATGGGTGGAATGCCCTACTAGCAGTTTGGCAGATGGAGTTCGAAATTCACAGCTGATTCTGACTTAATTCCTTCTTTCGAAAAAGTCGTTCTCAGCGAAAAGATACGCACATCTGTAATACAGGTATCACTTAGATCGTATCTTACAAATTTAAAAAAAGGTGTAAAAGATAAAAATATTTGTATATAATAATTATGTTGTTATCAAACATGAATAATTAGTTCATATCGAATAATCTAAAAGTTTTATCGCTAACAACTGGGAACCACATTATTACAGTTAAAAAGAGCCATGTCATAGTAAAGTCAAACACCCTGTAATGAATACCCTGTAAATAATGAACTTGATTAAATTAATATATTCCGTGGGTAGAATTATTCAGTTTGGTCAAATTTTTGTTTTGCATGAAAAAGGACGCGCGTGTGACACATGGGAATAGACCAATATTTCTCACATAAGGCCGGTATGCGCCAGCAATATTTGAGATGTAAGATAGAAAAAACATTTTTTTTTCCACTTGCTATTGATCTACACATAGCTAAGCGTCTTCGTGCGGCGTCCAAACTACCTTCTTGCCAATACTCATATGGCATTATATTATTAAGAATAATTTTAAAATAAGTTTGATAAATTTTATGATTTCCAATACCTAATAGTAATTAAGAGCGATTGACCAGCAGCTGATAATAAATGTTTAAAAATGCTTGCAACTGTACAGGGAGGATCCAATGAGAAAGATCGATTATTCCCCGTATCAAATGTTTAAAATTAAAAATTTAATATCGATTAATTTCATTCAAAACTTGCTTTTGAATGAAATTAAAAATATATACCTACATTCAAGTAAGCAATAAAAATGCTCAAAACGCACGATGATAAATTATTAAATACAGTGTACTTCTTGTAAGTATTTTTTGATCGTAAGTATTTATGTTTTTTTTAATAATGTCTAAACAAAATAAGTGTGTAAAAAAGATTTTAAATAGTTTAGTTTGTAAGGCCTTAAACAAATAGAAAAACTGAGGTATTTTTGTAGATTTTAATTTAACTAAAATTTAAATTTTTAAAACTGGGTTGACTAGATTATGTAATGATTTATTTTGTTGTATGATTATATGATTTGAAGTTTGTGTTGTTTAATAGAATCTAAAGTTTGAAAATTCAACAAATCTGCCAACGACCAACGGTATAACCTTAGTATATTAAAAATTCACTTAGTTTTTCAAAATTTTAAAACTGCGTGTACCAGATAAAAATCAATTTATGTTTTTTTATAAAAAAGAGTCAACAAGTCTAGAATCAAGTTTGATTTAAAAATGAGTAATTTTTGGTATTATCTGTTAATACCCTCTTAAGTTCGAGTGCTGCACACGTACACTGTGCATTTGTGCTGCCCTTGATAGGTAGGTATAGAGCTAGAAGTGCAGTTCCACTGCTATAAATAATAAATTAACATTGAAATTCATCGAAAGGAAAGGGCACCAATAGAACACATAATTAAGTTCAACTGCACAACGTTGTTATTTATTGAATTTTTTGCAGAAAAAGCATTTAATTTGTAGAGTTCTACATGTGAAGCGATGTGTAATGTAAGGCGATGCTTTTAAAATGTATGAATATCTAATACATCATAGAAGATACAAGGGAAGATTCAGTCGATTTTCAGTACGGCTCGGCTCGTTATGGAGCCGCTTTGACGCCTTCCGCCATGTTCCGCCCATTCACGGCTTTATCGCCCTCCGACACATCTCCGAGTCTCCGAGCGTTCGATCCGAGGATGAGGCTCGTAATAAATAAGACACCTGGAAGGTATCAGGTACAGGGAGGGTGGCACCCATTGCCACGTCATCGGCGCCTCGGCGGCGGCGGTGGAATAATGGATTTCCCTTTGGAGACCAAGTCGGAACCTTGCGGAAAGCCGTGGAACAGAATATTTGCGGTGTTTCAACACACACTATTAATAAAAAGTTATATTTAATGTTTACACCATTATATTAACACCAATATAACTTTTAAAGAGAGTTTTTAACAAAAATTCCACTGTTTAACGGTTTTTCCAATTTTTGTCATTCAAAAACATTAGGAACAAATAATGTTTTCTTGCCGAACGGTAAAAAAATACTGGGGCGTTACTGTGAGTAGGTACCTACTAATGAAAGGCAAATATATTTACATTCATTTTAATTTCAATCTTGTATACAGATGGGTAATGTATGTATCTGAACGAGTGATCTCTAGGCCCTCAAGTCAAGAATCTTACAGCTTACGTCTTCATAAGTATTTAATTTATTACCTAACACTATAAAGCAATGTAATTCTATGAATAAGGTTAAATATATGGTGAAAAATTGGCTATCGGAAAAAAAAAATTATATTTATGTATGAAAAAATATTGAATCTGTAGATATAAGATGTAATTTTTTTTTAAAATGTATATGTAAGTAAAATAAAAGCACCTGTTGACAAGCCAATTAAATTGGTTTAGCAGGACTTGTTTGTTAAAAAAAAATATCTGAACTAGCTGATGTCCCCGGCGTTGCCCGGGCTTTACGCAGAATTTTTTGAAATTAGGTTTTGAAAGAAATTTTCCTCTTATTTAAAACGGCAAGTGGCATCAATATTCTGCTTTTGTGGTGGGAAAGTGGGATTAGGATAGTTTTTCGAAATCTCATGTAGACAATGACAATCCTCTTGTTTTGAAGGTCTATCATCTCGGAATAAATTTTTTTACATAAATGGAATATTGCAAATCCGATGAATATACCATTGGTATATGACGAAGTTAAAGCCGCTTCGGGCGCTCGCATCATTTAATGAAAATATGGCACATAGAGAGACTACCGACGAATACACGAATGTTGACGAACTCATAATATAATATTATGACGTAATATTTTTAAATCAAATTATCACAAAACTATTCGAATTAAATTATTCATCTACGTTTAATTAAAGACTATGGCATTCATTCATTGTCCATAAAATGCGCTCCCGCCGCAGTCTATGGCGCTTCCCTCGTGACGTAACCGTCGCAGGAAGTCGCCGGGGAAGTGCTCGGGAACAGCAGGGGATAAGGCGGGGGAGGGGAAGAGGAAGAGGAGGGTTCTGTCACCCTATCCACAACCATCCGCAACCATTCCCAGCAGCCAACCACCTCCCCATGGCGTACCGGAGAAATCTATTCAATAATTCTCAAACTTTTTCATTACGCTTGTATATTTGTCTGATCTACTAAAATAAACCTTTAAAAATTACAATATAAATAATCAATTTCCGAGGCGGACATGCGTACCGCCAACACCTCCGCAATAGGTCCCGAGTGGTTCGTAAGGTTTGTCCAGGTCTTGGCGGTACGTTTGTCCCACTTACTGCACGTAGAGAGACTGGCTGAAGGCGACCATTTGAGCCCTCCAGCGCGACTCTCTCCGACCCATCGCCTTGCAACGCAGTGGGAGGGATAGATTCTTACCGTTTTCCTTCCCAGAACTTCCTCTCCTCCCTTTCTTTAAAAAGACCCTCCAAATAACATCTCCAAAGATGACGGAGATCCTGAGGGAAATTATTTTTCTCAGGGCCTCCTGTGTGAAGCTAATGTAAAAGAATGTGCGTGTATTAATTTTGTCCTTTCTTCACAAAATGCCTGGATCGTACTCCTGCGAATTTAACGTTCACTAGCTCACGACCGGTACAGGAATAAGAACATAAGCATTTGTTCTGATAGCCAGGCTGCCCTAATGGCACTGGGAAGTAACCGATGCGACTCTAGACTGGTGATGGAATGCAGGACTATTCTCACAGAACTCGCTAACATCAATAAAATAACCCTGATTTGGGTACCAGGACATAAAGGTATTGAGGGCAACGAGCGGGCTGACGAACTAGCAAGGAAAGGGGCGAAAGCACCACTTGTAGGATCCGAACCGGCCGTAGGAGTAGCAGCTTGCCACACAAAACTACATATCGATAGGTGGGTCAAATCCCAGCACTGCAAAGAATGGGAGAGGGCACCCGGAATGAGACAATCCAAAGTTCTCATAAAAGGACCGGACCCTAGACGAACCAGGAAACTACTCGATATGGACAGAAACTCGCTGAGAGAACTGGTAGGACTATTAACGGGACACTGCCATCTCAGGAAACACATGCAGATATTGGGAGTGGAAAACACTAATATATGCAGAAAATGTGAAGAGGATGAAGAGACTCCAATTCACCTATGGTGCCAATGTCCTGCCCTGGTGGGAACTAGGCTCAGATACCTGGGGAGACATACAGTAGAACCAGAAGACATAGCCACATATCCAATGACAACGCTGGTGAACTTTATTAAAGGGACTGGTTTGTTACTAAAGGATTGAGGTAAAATGGGAGATAGCACAATGGGCCTATGGCCTAAGTGCTCACGGGAACTGCTTGTAAACCGTCTCCGCCTTAAAAAAAAAAAAAAAAAAGCTCACGACCGTTTCCACCTTGAGCTATGGACCGTCGAAGTTTTTTTCGAAACAACAATTATGTTCCTTCTTGCACTAATTATTTTTATTTTTCTCTCATCAAAAAGTCTCATGTGGAAAACTGCGGAAAATTTTAGGTTCAAAAAACTATTTTTATGTTTTCATTAAAAAGACACCACATCGGTGCGTTCATCAATTGAATGAAAATACATTATATTTCGAAGAATTTTACTAAATTATATACCTGAAATTAATTTCGGAAAGTTTAACGTCGAAAACAAGCGTACAAAATTTCATCAATCTCGGAATAAAGCTGTAGATTTGAATGCGATTCAAATTCACACAGAGTCCATCCGCCAGCCAAAGAAATTCTTAATTATGTAAAAAATAGATAGATTTATGGAAGTCAAAAGAACGCGTTAGAAGTTAAAGATTTTTCAAGATAGATCGTGTCTTCTAAAACACCTCCAATAATAAAAATAAAAATGATAATTTGTGTAGCGCCGTTTTTGTAAAAAATCAGCCCAACGGCGATGGTGCATTTATATTTTTTTTAAAACATCGTTAGTGAAGAAAACCCGGGCGAGGCCGGGTAACCAACGTATAATAAAACGCCTATAGACCTAAACACGACTGGGTGGGACGTCATTGTCTCGTGTTACACACAGATCAGCATACACAGATAAAAGTCGCACTTTATAGCTTAATGGTTCAAGCACTAGGGCGTCACACGGCCCATATTGATTATAGCGCAGTATGTGGGATATTACACTGGAAGTATACTGCCGGCTTCTCACAAACTAAGACTTGTCACCTTCACGTAGGTATTATAGGCAGACTTTACGCCCGATATTATCGAGAAAAAACGAGGTTAGAATAAAATTACATTTTCATATACATATTTCAACAAAAACAAATCTTCTTTCAGTGCAAAAAAAAATTTACAATATTCCTTAGTAAAATTATTATTAAACAAAGCTGAATACGAACAAAGACATGATGTATCAAAATCATTACTATATAACTCTGTGAATTTATTATCTGTTCGTGCTATATTGTGGTTCAAAATTGCGAATCAGCATACATCTCAATCTGAGTATAATAAAATAGTGGTTCATGTTCATAATACAAGACTAACTGCAAACAATGGACTTGTTATTCCCAGATACCTAAATAAATACGGTCAAAGAACTCTAGAATACCTCGTACCAATAATTTACAACATGTTACCAAATTCAATAAAAAACTGTGAATTGACTTTCAGAAGAAAATGTATGCTAAAAAAATGGTTATGTGAAAGAATTTTTTTGTACTAACGTCCGTATTTCTAATTTTCGTTTTTAATGTTTTTTCCATTTTTATAATCTTTTTTCTTCTTCTTTCTTTCGTTTTTCCTCTGCTCTTTATTTTATATATGTAAAAATATGTGAATGTATATATATATAATGTATATTTTATAAATTCTCTAAAAATTATTTGTAAAAGAACCCGTTGACAAACTGATATAAATCAGTTTAACGGGACTTAATGTTCAAATATGTAAAAAAAGAATGTTAAATAAAAAATAAAAAATAAAATATACTTAAAGTATTTTTTAAAATTATATAGCATCATGACAATAATGGAATTAATATAGAAAATTACGTTAAAATTACACGACTAAAGCCGTTGTCCCACTGGGTCAGTATAGGTAAACAAACGACATAAACCGAAGGCACTGCACGGAAAAGTAAAGTTCGCTACGGTTTGCAGCGCAGCCTTTTTATGGGAATTTTCTGCGCAGGGTCTTCGGCTTAATTATGTCGATTGCTTACCGCTACCGACCGACCCAGTGGGACGGCGACAGGCTAAGTGGCAAAATGGTGTGAACAAAATGCTAGTTTGAAAAAAAAACGAAAGGGAAAATTCTAAACGGTTTTAATAACTATTTTTTCGCTATATTATATAAGTTTTGAAGTTAGGTCTGTCTATAAGTTTTATAGGTTGCCCACAAGCTCCGTATTTTAGAGCAGATATCAGACCATCAAGTTGACCAAATGTTATTTGGTAATCGCGGTAATCTGTTATTCTTAATAACTGTTCAGTGTTTAAATATCTATCGATGTCATGATAATAAACTCGTAATATAAAAAAATAAAATAAAACAGCTTACTACTTGACTTCGTCATACTTTTAAAATTATTTTACTAAATGAGGAAATGCAAAAAAATGGAACAAAAGTAAGTGTAAATAGTGTTTTTAGTTAAATGAATATTTCATATCTTACTTGCGTTGATCTAGAAATGATGAGCAAAAATTTAATAATACAGTTAGGGAACGTACCCATACTACGTGGCCCCTTTTTGCAATTTTTAACCCACCCGCTCCCCCCTCGGTGACCACCTGTAGTATATTCTAAGACCCCCCCTCCCCCTACAGTTTTTTATTATTTTTTTTAATTGATTAAAAAAAAATTACGTTTCGTTTTCTTAATTTAAATAAAAAGCAGTAAAATCAATTTTGTTCTATCAACTTAAGGTTAAATAGTACTTGTTTCCGTTTTTAGGGTGTCTGGAAGGAGATTATATATTTAAACCCTCGTGGCCAATGCTTCTCTTGCCACTTTCGGTCTTGACAGCATTTTTTCACATAGTAATTCATAAATATGGTTTTGAATCATTTCTTGCTAACAAAAAATTTAAAAAAAAATTATTTGGCTTATATTTGTCTTTATTAATGCGGTGCTTGCTGCGTGACGGCAAGAGTGTAAGTATACCTATAATTACAAGTGGAAAAAATATTATCATGATAAAACTTATGTCAAAATATATTGTAACCAGAACTTAATTTATAGAAACAAAAGTCCTGTTATTTTCATTAACATTTATTTTCCATCTCAATCATCTTCAACAAACACATTCCCAGCATCAATCCACTCGGATACATTTAGGATCACGGGGGCGGTAACATCGGGAGTGTCCTCAGTATCTCTTCATTGACAGCCTCGACATCTATCCACTCCACGCTTTCTTTCATGACACACAAGGCCTCCTGTGGTCTCCTGGAGAGAACCCGCAGAGGTCGCACGCGAGGCACCACCATGCACGTTTTTTCGATGGTTGTTTATGAAAATTTTTGAGGTAAAATAAATTCTACAAACTACAACGACAACTACAACGATAATATTGTACTGGCACAAACTCTCGGTGACAACTACAACTACGCTTGACAACTACACTGCACTATAAACTATAAACTATCAGTTTTCCATCAGCTGACGTCTCGGCATATGTATGTCAGTATTGCCATCTGCGAATTTCAAAAGCGCCAAACACTGCGCGCCATATTTGAATGTAGCTCGAAAAAACGCGATATTTCTCTAGAGGATATTGACTACGTGATAAAAACCTAAGCCCCCCGCCCCTCATTGTGATCAAGCGTGGTATTTTGAAGATCCCCCTCCCTCCCTGCACGCATTATATACCAATAGTTTTTTGGTATATAATGATCGTATTTTAGATTAACATTTTTCTCCGTGTGAACGGGTCACGTAGTATTGGTACGTTCCCTTATAAAAATAATAGGATGAAAAAAGTTAATATGAATTGAAATACGCATGGTAAAAACATTTTTTTAATTTTTAGCTGAAAAGCATTTTAATTTCTAATATAAGAAAACACTTTTTTTCAATTTTTTTAAACTTTATTCGTTCTCATTTCTTTATACATAAAACATAATATAATAAATAACAAATGGTATAAATAAGAAATGAAAACCCACTAAGGCACTGCCTGAGTGTGGGTAATATAAAAACAAATACTATATTTCCAAGTACCTAATGTATAATAGACTCATAAATGAGTTATTGGAGATCGAGAACGGTGTATGAAAATACACTAAAATATTCATTCCAAGCACGCCCTGTCTACTAGTTTATCTATAACACTGGGTGTACATTTACATTGAACACTTCATTGTGCGAGGAGATGAAGGACGTTGCTTTTCTAAAATTTGTACATTTTATTGTGTATTTTTAAGGAGTGTTGACTAGTTTTTTTTAATATTTATTTGAATGTGTTAAAGATAAGCGCATGTAATATTTACGCAACAAATACAATCATACACACACAAAGTTTTAGAGGCATGTAGTTCATAGATTCACCGATTGGGAAAATCGATATATATTTTAAAAAACACGTTACTAAAGAATTTATAAAAAACTAAAACACACGCGAAAGCTGTTTTAAAATGATTTTTTAAACCTCTTGGCAGCTTGCAGATGCTTGGTGAAAAGTCCTAGATGCGCGCGCATCTCCTTGGGATTGGTTTCCGCAATATAATTCAGTCGTAACTGTCAAATTCGAAAATATACGAAACATCTTTATCATAAAAAGTACAGCATTAAGGGCCGCTCACCGGAGAAACTGAAACCAAACTAAAACTGGCTGATTACTATGGTTTCCAATCAAACTTCTATGATGGCGTTACTCAATTTTACGATTTCAGTTATTTATGGTTTTTGTGTTTAATTCGCAGAACTCCATTTAATTTTTTTGAAATTTAATTTAAATTAAATTTAATAATTTTTTAGATTTTCACGGCCAAAAGCATTTTCGTTGTTTGTTTTTGGGGTGTTATGCCGTGTGGCTAAAGAAGGAGGTAGCACAACACGGCATAAACCCCAAAAACAAACAACGAAAATTTAAAAATGTTTTTTTATTAAGTTCTGCAAGTGTTATAGTTTTTATTATTGTGACAGCTGTTTCGGCTCACAAAACCATTTTCAAACTGAGGTGTTTCATAATTAGACGACGATATTTAAATTGACATTTTAAATCGTATAAATATCGTCGTCTAATTATGAAACACCTCAGTTTGAAAATGGCCTTGTAATAAAAACTATAACACTTGCAGAACTTAATAAAAAACATTATTAAATTTAATTTAAATTAAATTTCAAAAAGAAAAAAAACGATTTCAGTTTATTATCTCAACTTGTTTAACCATTGAGGAAGAACAAACAGCTGTCATCGTAGCAACTAGCATGGCGAGTTTCGAGTCACTGCTTGCGTTGCCATTGACAACGGGTTTTTGAGAAGTTGTGTAGGTAGTGTGCGGACTATCACATTGACATACACAGGATAGCGATTTTTGATGCAAACTGGTTTTTATTCAGTAACCTCGTCAGTGGAGGCACTGAAATTAACTTTTCAAAAAACTACAGTTTTCAAAAAATATGTAGACAAGAATGCTGAAAATGCAGAATAGGTTTTTCTTATTCGGAGAATAACGAAGAATATTTGCGATTTAATATGTTAGTTTAAAATTATTAATTCGATGTTGAATACCCTTGTGTTTAATAGTAATAATTTAATAGTTACAATACAGTAACTAATATTTTTTGTCTATATGAAAGTCCAGTTAACGGGAGTAAAAAGGTAAATGAATAAAATTGTACACTTTTGTTAAACTCATTTGTGCAAATTTCTACGATAAAGTAACATGAAAAGTATTTATGGTGCCTACTGACATTTACTATAATGTACTGACATATATTATATTTCTGCATCATGTAAAATATCTAAAATTTTGATTAATGTTTGTAAAAGCTCTACAGGGTGTTAAATAAATGAATTAATAAATATAGTTATATTGTTACTTCCTTATAATTTTTTAAATTGTTCGAGTTATAAAATGATCCGGAACGCCTCTGCAAATAATCATAAAAAAAAGTTTTGGGTATTATTTTGAGAGTGTGTGGTACCAGGAAAATAATTATGTATAACCCAGGTGCAAAAAAACCATTTACTGTGAAGATTTTCCACGAAATCGTAAGAGAGCCAGGGCATATAAACATTCATATTTTTCTGCAGAACTAAAAATTATAAAAATAAATTAACTAATCTCATGTTTCTCTTACCAAAAAGCTTATTTTATTTCATATACCATTACAAGATGAATTAATATTGATTGGGGAACCGAGCTATGTTGTTAATTTAGTCACAAAAATAAACCAGTTTAACGTTAGGTATTTGCACCATAACAATTTATTACTTAAAACATATACATTAATTCCTATTTGGAATGATTGTACGTAGTTCCCAAGTACGCCTATCATTCTGTTGACATCTTAGAGGAATTACATACGTTCTTCCAACAAGATTGGGAGAAACGATATTGTTACGAGTATCAAAAAAGGCAAACGATTTCACTCTTGTTTTTCAGACCAAAAGTATTTTTCTATTATAAAATTGGTATATTTTTAAGGAAAAAATGGAGTCGTTGTTTTTATGACGCATGTTTGCGTCATCGTAGTTTTACGCCAAGTTTTTTTTAAGCTGCCTTAGATTGTTACACACCGAAAAGAAAATCCCAAGATGACCGATCTTCACAATTTTAAAATAAAATATAAGTAACCAAATAATATAAGATATTTTGACTCTTAGGCTCAAGAAAAACCAATAAAATTGATCATCTGTTCCAGAAAGATTTTAAATATTCGAAATTGTGGGATCGATTTTAAATCTTACGTAAATTAAATAGCATAGCTCACTTTTAATGGCTTTTACAGCGGTGTCGGATTAATTCGAAACATCGTGTGATTATTAAAATGCAATGATTATTTAAAAAAATAGCATTGTGAAGGATTTAAATAATCAGCGTCATTGGAGAGACGTCGTTTTGTCAGAACGTGGGCGTCCGTCGCGTTCTTGTTTTTCATCATACAAATATATCACGCAATCACAAAATTCGAACATGCCCATCACTAAAAAATCAATCATACTAATTTCGGTTGTGAGTCTGTCGTGAGTGATTGTGACTATGGTTCAATGAACTCGGATTAATTTTGAATTTAAGTGTAATTTTAAAATTTGGAATTGATTGTGTCAAGAATTCAGACAAACCTAAAATAAAGTAGGTAAACTATTTTTTTGTCATTTTCAAAAATGGACCTGATGTGTCAAGAATTCAGATAAGCGATAAATTACCTACCTACGTTATTATAATTCTATAAGAAATGTATCTAATTATATATTTTTTTGTTTTTTTTTTATGAGTTAATTGTGACAAGTAAAGTCAGATTTCGTGATTTTTCGAGAGCTTGCGCTTTTTAGCTAATGTGCAAATATCAATCCTTTAATTATATCCCGTGATTTTCATGGGTCTGGGCTAGTAATATAATACGTATTCAGCAATACAATGCAAGGTGGTGTGGAGCGGTTGAGCTCCCCTCGCAATACAAGGCTCCGTGAGCAATGAACTGAAGGTAAACACTGAACACTAGAGAACTCTGAGAACAGGCAAGTGTCAATAGTTCGCCGCAACCATCTTCGGCTTGGGGCTTGGGGCCCCGAGGGGTCACCGGTCACTATTGCGCACTGATCAGTGAGACTAATGGCTGGTTTATACAGTGCGAGCTAGCGTTCGAGTCAGCCTGCCGAGTAACTGCACCGCAGTAACTCGCACTGTTTGGACGTAACTTACGAGTAACTCGTACGTGCGAGTTGGACAGTAGCTCGCATCCGAGTTACTTCAACATTTTTTTGTGTTCACTCGTATGCTCGCCCGGCAGCAACTCGCACATGGCAGCAACCCGCTCATCACTCGCATCGTTTGGACGCGTTCGGCAGTAGCTCGCCACGAACCTGTGTTTTTGTGTGCTGCGCCTACGAGCCTTTTGCGAATTTGATATAGAAGCTTTAGAAATCGTGAAAAATATTGATAGCAGTCTGTATGATATTCCTGAGCTTAGGAAACACAGGGTTACTTCCAACTTTACCCTTGCTGCTATGGCATCTCTCATCAATGTGTCTTGACGTTCTATTTTAGTTTTTATCAAATTTAAAAGTCTTTTGACTTGGACAGGTGTCACTATCATTACTGCTTTATATTCTCGGGGGTCTTCATGATAAAGCTCCTTGAAAATTGTAAGTGTTGCTCCTAAAGATCTTCTAGCCATCCAGTCTCTAATCCAAACCCTTTTCTTTCGCTGTTTTTTTTTAAGGTGGCATTTTCAAATTCTTGACATAATATTGTTGTCATGAACCTTATCACAGTTTTTGTAATTAAAGCACGTTCACTCGACATCGCGACAACTCGCAAGACTGGGCAACAACTACTACGTGTCGTGTGGACAGATAAGGCGAGCCGAGCTACTGGCGTACGAGTAGACAAGCCGAGTAGCTGTCTACTGGCTAAGCAGCAGCTCGCACTATGTAAACCAGCCATAAGACTTGAGAAATCTACCTGTACTGACTATCCAAGATATGATACCACCGAACAATACGCCCTGCTGAATAGACGAAAGGACACATTTTTAATGTCAGAGAATTGAATATAATTAGCTTTGTTCGTTCATTGCTATTTTTTCTGCCTTTTTCATTAAATTTAAACATCCTTTTGATAGATATCAACCCAGACGTCTATCCCAAAACTAAACACAGAAAACTATATTAGGAGGATTAACGCTTGCGACTCGGTATTACTTCTATTTACATAAACATACAATCTAAACTTCAGACCTGATGATCACCACTGTTTACATAAAGCTGGAAACATTGGCTAAATAAGGAGAAGGCACAACACGGTATAATAACCCAAAAATTAATCACAATAATCGTGTTTCTGTATTGGAAAAAATAAAATGTTTGAGCATACAATTCGGCGCCTTGTTTTAATTTTTATAGTGAAATGTACGCATTTTTATTTCGCTCCATTTTTTCAACAGGTATGGAATCCATTAACTGGCATAAAACGCATCAACAGGCATTTCCAGACAAAAAAAACTGC
The DNA here is from genome assembly GCA_951813805.1 of Limnephilus auricula. Classification (NCBI taxonomy): domain Eukaryota; kingdom Metazoa; phylum Arthropoda; class Insecta; order Trichoptera; family Limnephilidae; genus Limnephilus; species Limnephilus auricula. The sequence goes on along the minus strand of OX638388.1, from coordinate 15,415,062 downwards.
AAATTTCATGACCGCCCGAAAATTTGTACTATTTCACATGTCATTACATCATCAAGTAGAAATATAACTAAGATGTCTGACTAAAATTAATTAAATCTTAAACCATGTCCTGTAATTTGTTATACGAGCTTTAGTTATTGGTCATAAGACAAGTTAGATTATGTTAGGTTCGGTTCGGTTAGGTTAGGTTAGATTAGGTTAGGTTAGGTTAAGACAAGTTAGTTAGGTAGTTTAATTAAAAGTTATTGCCAGGTTATAATAAAAATTATGTTTGTATTGACTTTCTAGTTTTTAAACGCCTTTAGGTCATATTTCGAGTTTTAATCAACATTGTTAAGCGTCCTTGTGGGAATTTTTCAATAAAACGACTCCACAGAAATTATCCGAACAAATTACTACATTTTTTTACGATGAAATATGCAACTACCGTTTCTATAAATGAGAAAGCTGAATTCTTTCATATAATAAAATAATTAATCGTTAACGTATTGGTAAAAAAGATTTGGAAAGCGTGCAATTTTGTGATTTGACTTGACATCCGATTATTTACGTTAAATTTGTGCATGTTAGTTTTCCGGAAGATTAATTATTGTGTTACGATGAAAATGTTTAGTTGTACATTCAGATGTGTGTATTTCAGTTTTAAAAAATGGGGCATTGTGTAATGTCGTTTTATATATATATATTTTTTTTTTTTACATTAACTCCACACAGGAGGCCCTGAGGAAAATAATTTCCCTCAGGGCCTATGTCATCTTTGAAGATGCTGTGAGGAGGATCTTTTTGAGGAGAGGAAGGAGTGAACGTGGGTCTTGAAGAGACCCATGTTATAGGAAGGAGGAAACACAGAGGCCGGCAAATCGTTCCACAGCCGAGCTGTTGAACACAAGAACGAGTCGTAGAAGCGTCCCGTTCTCATGTGACAAGTGTCAACCGTGTACATATGTTGGGCGAGCGTTTGGCGTGTTTCCCGACTATGCACCGGTGCCGAGGGGATCAATGAGGCTAGTTCCTCGGAGCATCTTCCATTGAAATACCGGTAGAACAAGGATAGCATTCCTACCCGACGCCTGTGCTCTAAAGATTGCAATCCGTTTGTTAAGACGGGAGAATCTATCAAACGGACCGCCCGTTTCTGCACAGAGTCGAGGGTGTTTTTCAGGTACTTTGGGGCTCCAGACCAGAGGTGGCTGCCAAATTCAACCGTGGGGCGCACTTGCGATTTGTACAGGGTTAGCAGTTGTGTACTATTAAAGTATCTGCGGGCCCTGTACAGTACGCCCAATTTCTGAGAGGCTAACTTAACTCTGGCCTCGATGGAGCCCCCATATCTGAGCTGGTCACTTAGAGTTACACCGAGCATATCAATGGAAGACCTGTTCGGGAGAATGACTATATGTATTTATGAATTTTAAAGGACGCAACACAGCTTTTCTTATATCATATAAAAATAACATTGCCCTTTTCGATAAAAATAACATAGGGTTTCTTTTTAAACAACACCGGTTACTAAAAGAAAACGAAAAGGTCACCACTGATGTTTAAATACAATTATTAAAATCGTAAGTAATATAACAGTGATCACTTGGAAATTGGAAGTTTTGAAACATTATATATCACTTGGAAATTGGAAGTTTTGAAACATTATATACAGAATACCAAGCTGATTATATTAATAGAATTGGCAATGTGAAATTCATCAATGTTAAAAATCGATTATTATAAGTATTAATTATCAGCCTGAAACACTCATCCACATTGAAACAATCTTCATATAAGATACAGAAAAGATACATGTCGCCGACGGGACTCGAACTCGCGCCAAATCAGAAGGGCGCGGGTTCGAGTCCCGTCGGCGGCATGTATCTTTTCTCGGAAGATTGTTTCAATGTGGGAGAGTGTTTCAGGCTGATAATTATTGCTTATAATAATATTTACCCTTTGCGCTATGCATAAAATCTTGTCTTAAACATTAGTTTATCAATTAAAAATAGTTAAAAATCGAGTTTAAAATACTAAAAGTATTAAATGTAAGAATAATTTGTTGGTATACGAACGAAATTACGTATACCAACAACTTATTCTTACATGTTTCCGCCAATAAACATTGAAACCCTGTTAATTTGTTCGTAAGAACTTCAGTCCCGTTTTTAACCGTTTTTACGAATAAAATGATCGTATTTTAGAATAACATTTTTCTCCGTGTATTCCTAAATTTTTTCTGATATTTTTAAATAAGGTTGTTATGATTGTGAGGTCAAAAACTACATGTTAGTCACATCTATAATTAAAACAAAATAAAGGTTAATTCACGGAAGTCATACGTTATATTCCTAAGCGAAAATAATGCGGTTGCACCTGACGTAAATTGATTCTTAAAACCACCTTTCTTAAAGATATTATGTTTTTCATATTATGTTGTATTATATTATCCACCCTGTAGGAGGTACGCATTAGTCCTTACAAAATCGGCTTTGCTTGTTTACGCGCTTATCTCAGCCCTTGTTAAATTCTGAAATGATTGAAAAACAACCCATACTAATTGAAAATACGTTTATAGACGTACTGTCACTTTGCATATAATTTTACTGTTGTCATGACACTGTTTTAACACACTTCGAACTTGCATATGAAGAAAAAAACGTCTTCGTACGTACTGCGTCTACAAAAGGGGAGATAATATAATATTATCTGTGCGCGCCCTACCCTAGTCGTTCTTGTCGTAGTATCTTGTTTTACGACAGCGACAATACAGACTTGAGCGTGGTGCTTTCAGTGACTGAAGAAAATGAATGACATGTGTTCATAGTTTCGCGAATCAAATCAGATTTGAATATCAAAAACAAAAACGTGCATAGACGTACTGTCAAATTGTAACTTGCGCAATTGACGTGTATACACGTACTAGCATTTTTAAAATTAGATAACACATTTTTGATGTATTTTTAGCCAGTGACATTAAAATAAAACAAATGGTTTCGAAACATTGAGTTTAAAAAACATGTATAAGCGTATTTTTACGATAAATCATAAAAGCAATGGAACTTCACAAGTCGCTGGACCAGCATGCTGGTTTTGACAGTTGTTGTTTTAAGTGAGTGTCAATTAATTTAATGGTCACAGCGCGCTTCGTTATTGTCTGGACAATTAACTTTGTAGCTGAATAACTCAGGCGGTTTATTCTTCTGATTTAAATGTTACATTGAGGTGATCTGACCTTTCAGAAATGTTCTCTTTTATGGCTTCGAATGTGTTTGCCTGTTTTGTACACTATACGGTCTTACGCCATCTGACCAATCTAAACTAAATTGAACTTTGCCAGGCCACCAAGTTCAGATTGGGAACAAAAGCAGTCAACGTCTTTTTCTGGTCAACGTTAGCCGTGGTTAATTTGTCATTTTTCTATGAATGCATCTCTTCGACTGTGTATAGATTTCACGCTCACAAAAGCCAGAACCTACCTTCTCAGCAAAATAGACTTACTGATTGGCTTCAGAATCAAGCGGTTGGAGGCGGGTGTGTGCGTGACGTCATTCGTGCACTAAACGATGGGTTGTGTTTTTGTATGGAGATATTTTTTATTCTTCAGTAATGTATTCTCGTACATTTTTTCAAGGATTACCATATAACTAAGTTAAAGGTATTTTTTTTAATATCAAGATTTCATACTAAACGAACTTTTAATAACTTTTTACGAATAAAATGATCGTACTTTAGAATAACATTTTTCTCCGTGTACAAAAGGTATTGGTGTTCATGTTCAAAATAACAATATACTTAATTAAATTTATGTTCTGAGAAGTAAAAAAGAAATATGAAAAAAAAAATGTTATGTGTATGAAAAATCCACAAGGACCTACAATGTTCAATGCAGCCCACATGCAAAATGATGCATGTCCACATATCAACATATCAATATTAAATAAAGGGAAAAGTCTTCACAATTTCAAAACATTTGATACATATCTTATGAAATCCCCCAACGATAATGATCGAATCAATAACGTACATATAGATAGCCCCAAACGCAGGCTACCGGGAAATTGTTGTGTTGACCTCCCTCTCTATCTCTCTATCCCTTTTCTATATCTGCTGTTACTTCTCGTTCATTACCTTATAATTATTACAGACGTCAATACTCACTATTAATGTATTAATACTTGGTATAATGTTTGTCCGTAAACCACCGAGAAAATTGTCGTATTTACCTCTCTCTCTATCCCTTTTCTATCTCTGCTGTTACTTCTCGTTCACTTGCACCTGACATTATTACCTTATAATTATTACAGACGTCAATACTCACTATTAATGTATTTATACTTGGTATAATGTTTGTCCGTAGACCACCGAGAAAATTGTCGTGTTTACCTCTCTCTCTATCCCTTTTCTATCTCTGCTGTTACTTCTCGTTCACTTGCACCTGACATTATTACCTTATATTATTACAGACGTCAATACTCACTATTAATGTATTTATACTTGGTATAATGTTTGTCCGTAAACCACCGAGAAAATTGTCGTATTTACCTCTCTCTCTATCCCTTTTCTATCTCTGCTGTTACTTCTCGTTCACTTGCACCTGACATTATTACCTTATAATTATTACAGACGTCAATACTCACTATTAATGTATTTATACTTGGTATAATGTTTGTCCGTAGACCACCGAGAAAATTGTCGTGTTTACCTCTCTCTCTATCCCTTTTCTATCTCTGCTGTTACTTCTCGTTCACTTGCACCTGACATTATTACCTTATAATTATTACAGACGTTAATACTCACTATTAATGTATTTATACTTGGTATAATGTTTGTCCGTAGACCACCGAGAAAATTGTCGTATTTACCTCTCTCTCTATCCTTTTTCTATCTCTGCTGTTACTTCTCGTTCACTTGCACCTGACATTATTCCCTTATAATTATTGCAGACGTCAATACTCACTATTAATGTACTTATACTTGGTATAATGTTTGTCCTAACTAAGGAAAAAAACCAGGCTGTCTAAACCTTTATGGCACGACGGTTGTTTCAGAAACTAGTTGGTTTTAAGCTGCTGTCATCCAGCTGATTTCCAAGGGTTGCTCCTTGCCAGGCTGAAGGCCTGAAGGAAGGAAGAGGAAGGAGAAGGTGAAAAGGAGAGTGAGGAAGTACCTGCCTATTCAGGCTAAAGCCATTTCAAGCAACTTTTCGATTCTGAATGGCGATTTTTTCAATTTCACCAGGGCGATTCTGAAACAATTTGCAACGTGTCGCAAACAATTGAAGTGGGTATGGGTACCGCCGCCTCGGGAACCATTTATTGGACGACCAACACCTCTGCCACAGGTCACCCCAAGTGGTTCGCTACGTTTGGTAACTTGGGGTTGCCCGGGTTCATGGGGTTAGGTTTGTCCGGGACTTAGGGGCGGATGCGTCTGCCGACCATCTGCGTGGCAGGCCGGATCTGGAGAGACTGGTTGAGGGAGACCTTTTGATCTCTCCAGCCGGATCCTCTCGACCCATCGCCTTGCACCGCAGTGGGAGGGATGGCTTCACACGTCCATCACTCAATAATATGTTTATTTATTACTCCTCCAATTCTCAATATTATGTTTATTTATTACTCCTAAAAAATAAGTGCTTTAGCTATTTCTATGTAGCCACGATGGCTAAACACACATAAATAAATAATTGAATACAGTGAGAACTGTTTATTGAATACAAAATATTTTCAAAATTCATAATTTAAAATTATTTTCTAGCTATGGAGACGTATAACTAAAATTACACTATGAAAAATAGCCTTGTAATTGTTTAGTTTTATTGTTAAACAGAAATGAGGGAAGGAAACTAGTAACAAACTATGTTACGTTTATTTCAAGAGTGGTGAAGCGAAGCTTGACGAAGCTAAATTGAGTTGATTGGAGTCAATTGAGTCGCAAAGATCCCGTCACCAGATGAGGCACGTCCCTCATACTTCCCAAACTACATTATTCCCGTATTGAGGAAGTATTAGATTGGCAGACATGCGCACTGGATAAAACACGTGTCCATGAAACATAAACATTATTAATACTTTTTTGCTTCGCATATACTAAATTTCAACAAAGAATTAAGGCCAAATGAGCTGTGGATTCACTTGCTTTGTCCAGTACTGTCATTAATTTAGTTCGCTAGCGTTGACTGGCGCATTATGCGAGAGGCGTGTCAAATGTTCTGAGCTGTCAACTCACCCTATTCTGACAGAAGGTTTTCGCCATTTAAAAGTCATAACAACAAAGGTTTTATATGAAGTTTAGTGTCGTTTTGTTGCACGACTTGATAGAAATTGGTAGTTTTAATTAGAATGTAAGTAGGTACATAATTTAAAATGGTTTTTTTGTTAATTGGATAATAAATAAAAAAAATAGGGAAGATTTTTTATTACCTTTTGAAAATAATGTAATCCAGACTGAGGCAGTCTTTTTGTTGTAAATCCTTAATATTTTTTGAACTTTGAACTTCACTGGCAAACCAAAACACTTGAAACGTACCACTTAACAAAGGGTTTTCTTCCAAACAAACGGAAACTAAAAGTAATCGCGCGGGAAACCGGGGGAAAACACCGCACAAGGAGAGAGACAGAAAGTTCGTTAGAGAGAGACGCAGCGCGACAAAACACAAGAGGTGCAACAGTTTGGACCACGCCGCTCTGGAACAGCTGAATAACTAAAATAATTCCAAACTCGATGTGCGTTCCTAGTGAAATAAAGCCGCGGACGGACGGACCGAGCCCAGCCGCTCGAACTGAGGAGATAAGATCCCCGAGTAAAAGGTTGTCAATCGAATGAATTAATGTTTTCTTGCCGGGAGGAAAAAAACACGCCGCCTTACTTCGTGCGCGCCGAGACTGAAATGAACACTGTGTGTGTCCAGACAGGAATCACGCTGGTGTGAGTTTGATTGTATGGACGGAATGACGAGAGTGTGTTGTGTCAGAGAATATTGTGTTATGTGTCAGCGGCAGCCAGAAAATATGGGTTGGCGTATGTGCTTTTGGAGGAAACTGGGAGGTGTGAATGTGTGCGGCTGTGGGAATAGCGAACACTGGTGTCACTAGTGATCAGTGAGTTCTGGTCACAGTGATTATTGAGCTTTAGTGGACGCTGAGCACTAATCACGAACTCTAGCGCGAGCTTTAGCATGAGCAATGAGCACGGACACAAATCACAGTGCAATTAGTGCAATCTCAAGAACGAGTACAGAGTACTGAGCACAAGCCACAGTGCAATGAGTGCAAGCTCAAGCACGAGCTCAGAGTACTGATCATGAGCTTTAGCACGAACAATGAGCGTGGGCACAAACCACAGTGCAATTAGTGCAAGCTCAAGCACGAGCTCAGAGTACTGATCATGAGCTTTAGCACGAACAATGAGCGTGGGCACAAACCACAGTGCAATTAGTGCAAGCTCAAGCACGAGCAAAGAGTACTACGCACGAGCACGAGAATCTCTTACCAGCTCTGCAAGTCAAATTGACGCCATTTGTCTGCGAATGTTATCAATACTACTACGTATGACGAAGACTTTTTATTGCATGAATATACATCGTACTGTATTAACAGAGCGGTGTGGTTTTATAAGGGGGGGGGGGGTAGTGTGATCGCCGCCATATTGAGCTGTCGGAGTTTACGTTATATGCCATCTTCAGACCTCCCGTGGCGACTGCAGGAATGACGACGCTTCGTCAATTTATACCTGCGATGTAAAATATACGAGATAGCCTTAAGTACCAAATAAAACAGTTATTAATAAAATCGACCCATCACCAAGACATTCATGCTTTCAGTCATTAACAAGTTTATGTTTTGCATTACGTTGCCAAAAATTCTGCATTTCAGTTCTAAAGAAAGTTAGTTCAACGAGACAGCTGAATTGTTGTGAATAACGTTTATTTCGCTTTGAAAAAAAATGGTCGGCAGTAGAGTGAATGCACGTAATTATATGATGTATGTTATTATTTATTATGATGTACAAGTATGGAAACACATACCAACAACATTGAAAAATAGTAAGAAACAAGATGCTTGGTGTTGCGCTTTCTTTCCAGAAAAAATAAAAAGAAAACCGATATGTGCAAGGGAATTCGATAAACGAATTATTAACTAATTTATTTTTATTTAAACGCCCATAGGACTTTTACATACATAAATCAATAGATGTTTTGATTAATTACAGTGAAGAGTTAGAAGTGAATAAAATACAGGTAAATAACAGAAAGTATTAAGACACATAATATAGGTTAGATAAAATATGAGTTGACATAATGTAGGTAATACAGAATGTAAATAAAGTTTAAAAAAAATAGCCTGCTAATATCCTACAAATCAACAATAATAGGTATTAATAAAATTGTATGAAATTGGTATTTACAATAGTTTATGAATTAAGTAGAAATAGTTCGCACATACGGCGTTTGAAGTTTGCCAAATTCAAATTATTGTCAAATACATCAATATTATTAAATATTGGTTACCAAGACTATGTAATCGTTGTATTGGGGAATACAATGCATAGTTAGAATGAGATGTGTGTATATAAAAAGTTAATGTTTGTCTAGTAGTTCGTGTAGGTACACGTAGATTTATTAAATGCAAGAGTTCACAGCAATCAAACTTAGAGTTTAATAATTTAAATAAAATAAAAATGTTAGGTCGGTTATTTTTCGTCTGTTTTCTAAAGTTGGAATATTTAATATATTCATTAATGATAGGTAATTTATGTGCTCTAAAGGGATGTTAAGTTTAAAATTTACAAATCTTAGAAATTTTCTTTGAATTCTTTCAATATTATGGATATGAATTTTGTTGAAGGGCGACCAGACTATTGAGTTATGTTCGATTAGTCTTCTAACCAGGGATATGTACAACAATTTTACGATTCGTAAAGATTTTAATTATTCAAAGTTTTTAATTGTTCTTAAAATAAATCCTAATATTTTCATACCCTTATTTACAGTTTGTTGAATGTAGACCGTGAAATCTAGTTTCATAATGAAGAATAGTAGTTGTTTTTACATTTAGATGGTTCATATTTCATAAAATTATGGCATATGTTTACATAAGGGGGTATGCACCGACTTTGTATTACTTCGTAATTAAATGTTTAGTTGGGTAGTAGGAAAATTTATAATATTTTTGTGAAAATGATTAAATGGTTAAATGTTTTCTTATAATAAAATCACTTATTATTATTAAAGCTGTTATGATATTTAATTAAATAATTTTCCCTACTTTAATCTCAAACAATTAATAGAGATTTTCACCGGAAGCTGTGAGAAAGCTGTAGGCTGTAGGCTGTGTACTGTGGGCTGTGGGGGGCGCGAGGCGCCGTTGGACTCTTCCGGCTGCGACCCCCTTGGAACTATTATACTTTCGACAGAGCAAACAATAACGGTCCATATTATAATAATATCATCTGGTGGTGTATTCGGTTTTCTAACACCATTCATATTAAACTATTATTTATGGTAAACATCAGACGAGCTTTAAGTTTAGGCATAGGAATCGATATACTTTTTGACAGTAGTAGTAAAGATAATACTAATACATTGAATAAAATAAAATTCTGATATTTTTCACTTTTGACTTGGAGTGTCTTAAGGGTGTGTCTTATTGAGGAGAATAGCGGCCATTGTTTCCAATAGTACTAAGAAAGCAGCAAAATATTTTGAATAATAGGTACCTACCTAGGGAATTAAAATCCTTAACTACGTTTTATACAACAATATTTTTACAAACGCGGGAATAAATGGCTTCTCATTAAATAATAAATAGAAAAATGAACAAAACAGTACAAAATACAAACAACAAAATATAAGAAACAAAGGTTGTTTATGAACATAATTATATACTTTCGAGTGAGCAACGTCCTCGTTTGGCCCTTCGCAATAATATATTATGTAGGTATATAGTGCAAAAAGTTCCACTCCAGCCTTTGGTCGATAGATAATAAGAGAATAGGTCCTTTGATAAAAACACCCAATTCAAATATTATGCTCGCACAAAGAAGCTTCGTGTCCTTGAATTAAAAAGAATTAGGAAAACTTTTTGTTTGAATCACGTCTCAAAGTTAATCAATGCTAAGTAAAGCTGTGCTATTATTATAACGTAAATAATTTAGGCCGTCTCAGATAGCCATAGCTGAGTGGCTCAATATGCCATTAATCAGTTGGTGTCAGTCGTGGATTAGGTTTATTCAAGTCTCGCCTGTGAGATTACTCTCAGTGTTTTCTTTGTGCATTTAGAGATTTTCTTCTTACAACACTAATACGTGGTTTATTTTCTCAGATGCGATAGTGCTTTGATGGCTTTTCAATAAAATCAATATTTTTCGAACGCATTAAGAGCGATTGACCAGCAGCTAAGAATAAATGTTTAAAAATGCTTGTAACTGTACAGGGAGGTTCCAATGAGAGAGATCGATTATTTCCCGTATCAATTGATTTAAATTAAAAATTTAATATCAATTTTTTTCATTCAAAACTTGCTTTAATATATTCCTACATTCAAGTAAACAATAGAAATGCTCAAAATATACGATGATAAATTATTAAATATAGTGTGCTTCTTGTAAGTATTTTTTGATCATAAGTATTTATGATTTTTCAATAATGTCTTAACAAAATAAGTATGTAATTTTTTTTTAATATTTTAGTTTGTAAGACTTTAAATAAATAGAAAAACTGAGGTGTTTTTGTCACAAAACATGTTCTCGGATTCATTTTTTTATGATTTTAATTTAACTAAAATTTAAATTTTCAAAACTGTGTTGACTAGTTTATGTATTGATTCATTTTGTTGTATGGTTATATGATTTGAAATTTGTGTTGTTTAATAGAATCTATCGTTTGAAAATGGAACAAATCTGCCAACGACCAACGGTATAACCTTAGCATATTAAAAATGCACTTAGTTTTTCAAAATTTTAAAACTACGTGTACCAGATAAAATAACAATCTTTCAAAATCAATTTATGTTTTTTTTTGTAAAAAAGAGTCAATATGTCTAGAATTTGATTTAAAAGGACTAATTTCCGGTATTCTCTGGTAATACCATCTTAAGATTCTAAAATAACAATCTGCTTTTTATGTTCTATTATCAGATAAAATACTGGAAAACCATTTCTTCTGTAGAAACAAAAGAAACCTTTGCATAGCTTTTTAAAATTATTTTAATGTCTTTTTCTCTACCTTCTTATAAATTTTCTTATTACATAATTAACGTGTCCTAAATATTCACAGCCTTACTAAAAAAAAACACTCCGCGGCCGTTAAACGGTATTTCTGTAGCACGTTGTGTAAAGTCTGTACATTTCGTTTTTCAAATTCTTACTAAACAAAATATATGGTTTTGATCTGACAACGTCGCCATTTTACCAGACTTACTAATAAACTTTCTGAAAAATTTGTACAGTGGTCAAACAACCATGTATGAAGAATCCTTACTAATTAAGAACTGACAAAAAATTGTTCATGGAAAGATATGTACATTGCTTACACGGCCAAGGAGGGTAGTTTATCTGTTGTATATATTTGTTCCATTTGTAATTTTCAACGAATTTCGAATTTCTTTTTTTAATGTCCTATATATTTATTATTTTTTGAGATGTCGTAAAAACAAATACCATTTTAGAACCAAAATGTAATTACCTTTAAGATTTTCATATCTAAAATATACTTAAATGTTTAAAAACTGTAGTATTTTAAGCTTCAAACATCAAATTGAAAAAAAAAACTCACTTACCCCAAACACTTTCTATTAAAACATTGAAATATTTGGAAAAATTCAAAATTCAAAAAACACAGTCCTTTTATTTAATGATTTTGAAATAAAACTGTCACCTCACTATTTACTCCTTCACACAATAAAAAAATATTAAAAAATCTTGAAATTAGCCTTTCATTCCCAAAAATTTACAATAAACAAACTCACGTTTGAATACAGTGCTTGCACATCTTAACACATTAATTTCTTTGATACGTTTACTAAAATATGTATTAGACATTTTAGTCACCAAAAAACATCACTTTCAAGAATTTATAATAAAATAAAGATCTTAAAATGCAAATTATTTCTGAATATAACCTAAAGAACCATTTTCTGACAGATCAATTCAGAACACACGATTTTAGTGTCACAATTTGACTTAAACTAACGAAAAACAACACAAATTAATAGTAAATATATTGCGTAAATAAATATTTGTGCGAATTAGTCTAGGATTGAAATCATTTACGAAAATATCATCTTAATCACACAAACACCGCGACCGTCTTTTTTCTGCATTTCCGCGGCTATTTTTTTATTCAGCGGGAAAGCAATGCGCAGGCGCATCAATCACACCACCAAGCGGATTATTATGAAAACTCCAATTTGAACAAGAAAATACGGCGTTGTCAAATCTAAAGATTCACAAAAACACCGTTTAACGGCCGCGGAGTGTTTTTTTTTTAAGTAAGGCCGTTAACGTTTACACATATTCAAACTTGTGAATTATAAACACACATTTACATAAATAACTTGGCTTCTGTGAGACGAAAAATATTTTAAGAAAAAAGAGTTAAGGGATAAATTTAGATATTATCTATATTAAGAATTTATTAATTGAGAGAAAAGCTCAATTTGGCTGAAATATTTGGTTAATTTCGCAAAATACCCGTCGTATTAATTTTTCCATTAGAATAGAGAAATTTCCATCGTATTATATTATTAGTATTACGTAGATTGTCTCACACAGATGCTACAAAGCACAATGAATGCAATAAGAATTACATACATATCCAATTCAATATGCTAGGACTTCTGCATGAATATGTTATCGGGAGCATCATTAGGGACTAAGTGGCGGATGTCCTTTGAGCCAAATATCTTTCAGATGGGTTTACCCCGTTTGTCAGTCTGTCTTTCTGTCTGACTGACTGAACCACGTGTCGTGCCTTTCGTCCTGGGCTAAGAATGACCCGGATGTTGCTGGTCATTACACTTTTAAAGTAGCATCTCTCTTGGGGAGGTCAAATATCTACTACTTTTGTTCTATTGCTTCAGTTATTCAAAAGGGGTAAGAAGTTGTCGAATACATGCGGGAAGGTATATCGCAAATCAAATAAAAAACCGTAGTATGTGAAAACAATAAATTATTCTATTATTATGTTAAACGTTAGTATTAAGTGTGTAGTTACCTACATCGTAGTTTCAACAATCTGGCTAAAATTTTGCCTACGATAAAACAATTCGAAGTTGAAAAATCGCAAAATATTTGTTTGTAAATGTCACCTAATGTTACTATTTAAACCATTTTTTGTATTCAATGGTATTTGTACCATAAATCAATCAATTTTGAACAAACCGCGATTTAACACCAAGTGAATTAAATTTTAAAATTGTGTTTTTAAGGAACTTTACAAACTTTTCTGGCGTAATATAATATCAATTTCCTTTCAAATTTTCCTCAAAAAAAAGTTACGTTCATTAAAATTAGCAATACACCTCACAAATATCGATCAGAAGTAAGACGTACGACCGAAAATTAATACAAGAGTGTGGAATGTATCCGGAGGATTTCCTTTCCTCATCCTATATTCCTCTTCCTCCGCTCCTCATCTAAAATTAATTTTAATATTTAATAACACTCCATCTCCAATCAACTTTAACATTGGAGACTTTTTTGGCTTGACTTCATTTTACAATGTATATGTATATATATATCTTTATATTTTATATAGACTGTTTGTCTCTTACCAATGAAAAAATAAATTTATTGTACGCATTATACAGGTAGGTAGGTACTTAATGCAAATTCTGCACTATCCGTGCTATCATGCGGAATTTGATGCATATTCATATATTCGTAATAGGGATGTAACGAATATTTGTACTTGCATTTGCATTCGGATTAAAAGTTGATGACGGGCATGGAATAGGTACAAACTCGTAATAAGTATTCGAAAACTGCTAAAGCTCTTTAATAATTGATAAATCCATAAAAAAATAAAAGAAACTTCGATAAAAAATATTTCTTCACGGAAAGTTATACATATATTACGTCGTTGCATATAGAATATATGAAAGAAAACGAAATGAAAATATCAATTCCATTTATTTTCAAAGTAGGAAAAATATATTTCGTTCATTATAAGAATATGTTTATGGCAAAAAATTATTTTATGCCTCAAAATGGAATTTTAAGGCGATTTCTCACATGCTTCATATTCGATGCATAGTTTTTCTCACATGGTTCATATTCTATACTCAGTTTTCGTCATAATTTTAAATGCCATATTATTTTTAAATATTTAATTTAAATTTATTCAAATTTGACAGCTAGGCACCACAAAATGATTTTAATATTATGCAATTGAATTGTGTACACGGTATGCAGAGAATATGATTTTAAAAAATATATTTTTATGTAATATTTTGATTGACTTACAGGTTTATTTTCTAACGCCTTTAATATTTGATATTATTACTTGGCTCATATTGAAGAAGGACAAAAAAGAGAAAAACAAACAACTATAACAACTATATTTAACTAATTTTCGTAAGAAATGTCGCATTGTTCATATTAAATATGCAACGACGATTAGTTACAGGTCTAAAGCTCGTTTTGATACTATTAAAATTGGTACTGCGTAGAAAAAATGTGATTTAGGATGATTTCCAATAATCGGTAAAGAAAATTCGAATTCGAATACTAGTTACTTCCCTACGACCTAACCATGTAATTTGCATAATATTGTTTATATGCTTGTGTTCCCCAACAATTCACAATTGAATGATTCAGTACTACATTCGAGGAATTAAAACATTTATTTCTAAGATCACGATGGCTGTGCAAAGTTTTATTGTGCTTTGGTAAAATCAATAGTTTGGTTTGAGTCCCTGTGAACTGTACATAGGCCTCAACCGCACCATTCTACCGAATTCTTATCTGCCGCGAGTACTTTAAAGATGGTTTTCGGATATCTCGCGCCGCTTCCGACCACACGAGGAAAGTCGAGAATGCAAAAGGAAAAGTCCACAGAGAGCTGGCAGTTGGCAATCTTGAACAAGTCAACTAGAAAAGTGTGGAAGTGCGAACGGCTGGGAGGAAAAAGTTGTTCCTAATCAGTCCGAGTCTCTCAGTGGGGGTGGGAGTGGTCGACAGCTGGCGAGGGTTCAGGGGTGCAAATGGGAGCAACCCCGAGGGTCAAGTGGAAATGGTCACTGAGTTGGCAACCACATTGAAGATACTAGCACTCTGTGTTACAAGTTTCATTTTAATTAATTTTTTTATGTCGATGTAAGTGCTTATTATTTATCTATATAATACAAGCGTATTTATTAGGCATATCAAATTAGATGCTCAAACTCTTAGCAACATACTTTCTTTGTAGGTACCTCATTAAAGAACTGGTAGAACGAAACTAAAATTAAGTTAGCGCCTCCGCCCACTGGGGCAACTGAAAACTCTCAACTGCCAACTGTCTTTGTATGACAATGTGATGGCCCGCACACTTCACAAACATACAAAACCCCGTTGTCAATGGTAACGCAAGCGTTGACTCGCGACTGTCACTGCTCATTGCCCTGGGCGGCCATTGCTAGTTGCCAGCTGTCGGCTGATTGTTCTTCGTCTATGGTCAAACAAGCTTTTTGACCAATCAAGACAGAGAAAACAGCCGGTTTTAGTTGGTTTTCAGTTGCCTCGTCAGCGGAGCGCCTTAAAATTGAAAAATTCAAGTGTTTTTGTCGTTTTAAAAATTATATTCAAATAGGCAAGTTAGTATGAGTAAGTACATAAATACCTACTTACAAAGAGTAAACACATTATACCCACGTTTAAAGTTACCAGCATAATGGTCCCTTTCAAATATGAAATAAGCATACCCGCATTGTATGGAACATTTTAACGATGTAGGAAGAATATCGACACCCAAATGGAAAAAAAAAAATCAATATAAATATTTTTAGTAGATACCATCAATATTGTAGTATCAGTTGATCCAAATGATTAAGACTACTTGAAAAGTGTCGGAAAACATCTTTATAATGAGATTAAAAGTTGCTTTATTTACGTAATCGCAAAGTTTACAATGGATATTTAACTGCACCAGACGTCCTTACTATAGTAGGCTCTAAGTTACTCTGTAGCTGAGGGTCGCCAGACTGGTGGCGTCCGCCCTCGGCCGATGCCGTCGGCTATCATCGGAACCGTTCGTACATTAGACACTCTTAAATGCTGATAGATAGATGATACTGTTCTAAAATAATTCTTACCGACATCTTCTTGAGATACAACAAAACTTCGTAAAACTTACTACATTAACGACGTCTAGTAAAGGATGTTGAAACTATATGACTAACATATAAACCACAAATATCAATAGTGCCCTTAGAGAATCCAGACCTATACACCTATAAAAACATTTTTTGTGTAAATATTTTCACTATTTGAATATTAAAGAAAATATATATTAAATATAAATATTTTCACTATTTCAATATTTAAAAAAATATATTTTTAAATGTAAATTTTAATGCGCTTTGTATAAATATTTTCAAATACGGATACATGTTTAAAGAATGATTTTATTTTATTAACGTAGATATACAATATTGCTATAATAGTTGTATTTTTTTTCGCATTTAGTTCAGAAATTACCATCAGGCGAATTGTCAAGGAGAGCGAAACAAATGAGGGTAAATTCGAAACTCTAGGCAAAATAAAAAATGGTCGTACTCCGAAAGCTATAGATATTTTTGACATCAGTGCTAATCGTCATAAGGTTCATTTTTTTAGGACGATGATCTAAAGCCCAGGCTACGCTGGGTACTTCAACTAGTATTAAATAAATATGAACAAATTCTAAACTGCTTTTTATTTTAGTTATTCTTCATTGTGTTAACACAAAATTGCTAGGGGATAATATACATATATGCAATTCTAATTTTGGTATCTACTGTATATTGCAAAATAAATAAATTTTTCCTACTTTTATGTGTTTTTGTTTTTTTTACAAAAGTGTAGGTTACACAGCATTTACAGTTCCACCGTGTGTTATAATTTTAGTATTGCAATTTGAAGAACAGTGGCGCCCTCCTATGTGTTCTAATCTTATTTGACAGACAATACTAGACAATTGACCGTATTAAAAACAAACCATCAAAAAATGTAGAATTTAATGGAGCATGAAATCAATAGTAGAATAATTCCGTGGAATAGAATCGACTGGTCATGAGGAAAGAATGCCAGACGACAGGAAACCGAAAATCACGACAAAGTGGCATCCCCATCATCCAATGGCAGACTGAGCAAGGGGTAGAAAAATTTGTGAACAAGGTCAAATAACTACCCTGTAATATAGCAACGTGATGAAGATGAAAATTAAAAAATGTTATTTTACTTTCAAATATAATAAATTGGAGTTGCGTGATATTTTTAATATAATACCGTGAGATTGACAGGCACATGGTAGTATGATTATGTGGATTTGGCGCAAAAAAGCTAATAGACCGGAAATATACCGGAAGGCGAGGAACGTGACATCCGGAAGTTAATTTTTAAATTCCACCTCTGTTTAGCCAATCAACGGAAGGTTTGTATGCTTGCTTCATGTTTTGCCCCCCGTGTTTCATAATTTAAAAAACACGGCAGTATAAATGGGCAGTGGCTTAGCGACCACCTGAGCTGCTCAGGGAATAGCCTGATGGCCCAGAACTGCGGAAGAGAATACGCCAGAATATTCAATAGACAAAAACGTGTTCGTATTTTGTGAAAGATTCGCAAACATTCCTCCTGCGGCGTTTACAAATTTTTTTGTAGTAATTAATTTTTTGCTTAATATAAACACCAGAAATATTCGCCTTCTTACTCATTGAAAACTCCGCATATTTTTAAGTAGCGCCAAAGTTGTTTTTATTTTTTTATGAATAATTTTACAAGAACGAAAACAAGTTAGTCAATCAATAAGTCAAAAATAATCTTAGCCTTAAAGGGCTATTTTAAAAAAGTTGTTTCTTATATAACTTCATATTTATCTAATGAAAAAATATAATTTGATACTTTGGGCTTATATTTTTTGTAACGCAATTAATAATTTTATTTTAATTCCATTCGTTAAAAAGGTAGGAAAAGCTTCAATGTATCCAAAACATATGTTTTCATATTCATTATGTAAACCGATTCGTAGTAAAGATAAATCTAAATAGTGAATTGGCGTATAACTTCGTCTTAATGAGGGTGTATCAGAAAATGATATATTTAACTACGCATAGAAAAATGTTCGCCTGCGCCTTAGTTTAACGATGATTTGTACCACATTAGAAAGTCACAAATGTTTATTTAAAAGAGGAAATATCGTTTGTCATATTTTTAATTTGGGGCGGGTATGGGTACCGCTGCCTCGGAACCATGTATTGGATATCCAAAACCCCTACCATAGATCACCCCAAGTGGTTCGCTATGTTTAGTTACTTAGCAGGGTTCATGGGGTGAGGTTTGTCTATGTTTTGGCGGTGGATGCGTTTGCCCGTCTACTGCGTGGCGGGCCGGATCAGGAGAAACTGGTTGATAGATATTGATTTCTCTAGCCGAAATCTCTCGACCCATCGCCTTGCACGGCAGTATAAAAAATAGATTTATACGTCTATCATTCCTGGAAACACTGACCCCCCAATGAGATTGACTTCTCTAGCCGAAATCTCTCGACTCATCGCCTTGCACGACAGTATGAGGAATAGATTTAAACGTCTGTTATTCCTGGACACACTGACCCCCAGATTCCTACCCACCCCTCATACCTTTTTCATTTTTGGTACTTCCTTTCCTTCCATTCCCTAAAAAGACCCTCCAAACAGCATCCCCAAAGATGACATAGGCCCCGAGGGAAATAGTTTTCCACGGGGCCTGCTGTATGGAGCTATTGTAAAAAAATAATTAAACCCAATAGATACCGATAGGCGGAATCACTTGCTCACAAATATGTTTATAATAATTATTATCACCATGTACTCACAATTATTAGTGTACATAATATATTTGGTATAATTTCTACTAGCTGACTTAGCTAACTTAGCCTAGTCAGAAGTGTCATTAAAAATAATTCTATGTTTTTTCTTTCTAATTCTATATATGTACGAGAAGGAGCGAAGTTTATAATCTTGCCAGGGAGTCTGAAAGATCGTCAGCACGCTACTGTAAGTCGGTACATACGTAAAAAAATATATATAGGCACACATCCATGTTGATAATGTTTCAAGGAA
The DNA here is from genome assembly GCA_951813805.1 of Limnephilus auricula. Taxonomy (NCBI): domain Eukaryota; kingdom Metazoa; phylum Arthropoda; class Insecta; order Trichoptera; family Limnephilidae; genus Limnephilus; species Limnephilus auricula. Next base: position 15,395,800 of record OX638388.1, on the reverse strand, counting down.
GGTTCAGTGATGTTTGCGTTAGTGTATTGACAACCGACAGGGGTGGAAAATACTTACAGGTGTTGGGTTGCGTTATCCGCTAAGGGTAAATAAATTCACCTACATTTAATGGGCACTAACTTGCTTCATTGCGGCAAAATAATCTCTTACAATATAAAAAAAAAATTATCTTAAAATTCTTATAAGATTTGATTTTATTGTGAAGAAAAATGCACAAATTTTGCTCGCCAAATATTTTCAAATGCTTTTATGTTGCACGTTCGTAATAAGCATTAACTTTGTGGCTCGCCATAATTTACAATAAAATATATACATTTGTTTTAGACTACTTTAAATTTTAATTACACTCTACCGGTTTCGGAAGAACCCTTCCTTCGTCAGGGGAATATTAAAACTAACCTATGATACAAAATATTGATAGATATATACCATACATTTAGGTGCTGGAGTGGGAGGTCAAAGGGGGAGGGGGGGGGGGTAATTGCGGGAATTGCGGGAATTTTATGTTGTATTTTCTCCAGACAGGAGTCAATTTTGGGAATGATGTGCGAAGGTTCAAGGAATGAAACCGACTCTCAAATAGCCCATTGTTTATATAGGTGGAGGGAATCACAACAGTCGTACAAATCATCCAGTTAAAAACAAAGTTTTTTTACTATAATTCATATATCTTCTTTTCTTTACCTGCTTGCGACATATCTTGGGCCGGCTAGTAGCTAATTTCAAAGATATATTTTTTTGGTTTGACCGAAGATTGAACCTCCCCCCCCAAAGGATCGGAGTACCGCTCACAGCTAAATGAAATCCTAATTAGATGGTCGTACCGTAGGTTTTATTTCGTATATTAACTGCTGTAAGTTTTTAGTTATAATGTCATCCGATTTCATAATCATCTTCCGAATATTGGACACTTGGTGCTTAAATATTTTACAAATTTCAAAAGCTTCCAAATTTTTCTCTTTTTAGCTTTGGTGTTATTTTATTATCTTTGTTTCATAATGAGGAAATTTAAAAACTTTACTTATTTTCTCCATTAAAAATGAATAATGTTTATTTAATTTAAGCCTTAAATTTAAGAACATGAAAAAGCCATTATTGGCGAGTTTAGCCGTTTTTCAGTCAAGTGTAAAATTAATATGATTTCTTAACAAAGGTAATAAAAAACCGAACAACATAAACAAAAACAAAATAAAAATTTAATATTCAGTTATTGTGATTAATAATATAATTTATGGTGGAACAAGAATGAAAGTAATTTGGCTCAGGTGGATTGGATTACCCGGCGTTTAAAGTAACCTGATACAACTAGTGTGGTTTTATCCAGACAGATGGAGTCGGGTGGCAGTGGGAGGGAGACGGGGAATCGAATGGCAGGGCCGCTATCTCCTATCAGTGTTTTATGGCAGGAGATAATGACTCACATACCATTAACTTGAGGGGAGCCGACTTCATAAAATACTACTTGCGAACAATCCGGGGATAGAAGTAATTCTACTACATATAGTTCTCCGATTATCTGGCCTCCGATTATTCGGATGGGTTCCCGATATTCTTCGGTTAGGGACTCACGCACGGATCACATGTTCTTTTTCTCACAGATCTACTTTTGATATCAGTCGACATTTCTGACAAGGGCTGTCATCACTTTCTTTAAACAGTTTTATTTTAAAGACAGTTATAACATGCCTAGCCAGACGTCTGGAATTTGGTGAACATCAAAAGTATATTGTTATATACTTATATATGTCATATTTTACGAGGTTGCAAACAAACAAAAAATAATGTAAATTGAAAGGAAATAGATTTTTTTGTAGATGTCACAAAATGCGTCTGTCACACACGTGTCATGTTTAAAAAAAGCACATCAATGAGATATTTTCAAATTATTGATAAATTCTGCCAGTTCTCTTCGCAGGCATCATCAAAATATGAAAAACGAGATGATGTTCAAGTAAAATCTAGAAGTCGCAACCGTCCGAGTAAATTTCAGCATTCGACACCAACAACAGTAAGCTCTTGTTTTCCTTACATTCAATATCTTTCCACCACGCAGACACTGAAGAGAAAAGCCAATAGAACGGTGTTGGGAGGTGTGGATACGATGGAAATGATTCAGTGGATGGATATGAAAACCAGTGTCTTAACATGCCTTATATTTCTTAGTTTTTTGTTAGAACCTATATATTATTATGTACATAATAAATCTAGTGGGATGTTTATTATGTACGCGGCTAGATACCCAGGCACATAATGGTCTGTGGGGGTTCGCAGTTCCACATGAATACATCAGAGTAGGTAGGCTGTATGATAGAGAGGCTCTTTGGCTATTCCGCATTAATAGGTCCCGAAGGAAAACTTCGATCCCGACGTTTCGGAACGGTTCGGCTATAAGAATTTAGGTGTTGTTATTTAGTACGCGGGTGTGGTTTTATTCAAAGTAATTTTCTAACAGCTGCATACCTAAACAACTACCTATGCTTTATAAGAATTTCGTTTCGTTACACTATATACCAACAAACGCAACAAGGCAAAGAATGTATTTTTTGTGCACGAGTAAGGGTGTGACTTCTGATGAGGAGAAAAAATACTGTTTATTCAATATTTCATCAATGGCTTAATAAAATCATAAAAACGGCTTAAGCGCAATGAAGCAATAAAATTGCTCGAACGGTCAGTCTTTTTGTACATATTTTCGAAATAATATCAAAAATTAACAATGCAATAGTTTTTCAGCTCCTAAAATAGGTACAAGTATGTAATATTTCCATCACCAGCTAAGGCGCTTTGAAATACCCCTTCAACTGTCAAAAATATTGTTCAAAATGAAAAAAAATGTTCTCTTTAAAAATATGCTATTTATCCTTCTTTAATATATTTTATATGATTTAGGGGTGCATTTGTTAAAAAAGGAAATATTACAGGGAGGAAAAGTTCAGCCTCTGTGGCCCGGTAAATCAACAATCCTCCCTCAAATTTAAGCGGACTAAATCTGCTGCTCACGCCTCGATAAACCAGAGAATAGTTCCTTTTAAAGACGGAAAGACGCCAACAGTCACATGTCAAATCTTACATGCTTCCATATGACCGAAATTTACGTAAATTGCCTAATATTGTAAGTATGGACTATTATGTCGATGTTATTAATTGATAATCAATCTAAAATAGTGTAATAAAGGATTTTTAAGTTTCAACGTCAGGACGGTGCATTTTCACTGGTTAATTTCATAAATAGTGCACGAGTCTGGAAAAACAAATACTATTTAAAATTAGTATCCTCGCATACAGCACCACTCTAATTTGAAGTGGAGAACTTTATCAAAAATAAACTCGAAAGTTCGCCAATGACGGTAGAACACAGATATAGCCTACTGAAATAGTATACTGAAAGAGGACAGTTGGTTTTTCGAAGAAAAAAGAAACACATTTCTCTATCTATTGCAATCAAAGACAATCCGTGCAATGCTGGTAACATCTAGGCTTGCTACCTATAGACGGATTATGTTCAAGACTAAGCTCGACATTCCAGCCAAGCTGAGCTTATAATCAACTGATATACCGGGCCTACGAGCCGTTTTCGAAGGTAGATCCAACGATTAGACAAAAATAGGGTTTATAGATGATCACGAGTTTAGTGCTTTACCGAAACGAATAAGGAAAAAGCCGTATTTAGTTATGCTCTCAGAATACCAGATTATAAATTAAAAAGTTGGTTCGCCGCCGATTAAATTTTGTTTGTATGTGGGATATTTCCTTCAACCTTTTCACAGCCCATGTGTAACGTAATAAAGCGTTGATAAATGTCAGTTCATTCCGCAACCGTAACAAAATACAAATGTACCAATAAAAACGGCGTAATGTCGTTACGACCGTTATGATAAGAGGACAGTATCGCACTTGATTGGGTCGTATGTCGCGGAACGGGTAGTGTGGTGCAAAGGCGACACGTTCGAAACATTTAAAAAAATGAACGAATTTTTTTACCGTAACAACCACTACATTGCGTGGTCCGTAGTGTAAATACGGTTCGGAAAACGATTAAAAATCGTTGTATTGTTTAAATATTTCAGGTACATCGTATCCGAGCACTGAAAAGATAATTCGTGGGCGTGTCTATGTACGCGAAGTAAGTAAGGCCAATCCTCTCTTACATGGTGAAATTAATTTAAAAAAAATCGATTTTAGAAAATCTTTCTCGAATGGGTAATAAGTTAATCGCCTTTCTGGGACCACGGATTCTAAACAGATTTAAAATAGATATACACAGATCCATCTAGAGATTTTCTATTCAGTTTATCCGAGTGATCAAATGTATATTTTTTTTAAATATCTCTATTATTTTGCCTACGAATAATAACAAAAAACTTAGGTTTATTCCCTTAAGGGATTTTTAAATATTTCGAAGTATTTTGAATCACTATTTCAATCACAAATTCTTAATTACTTTTGAAAAAAAAAAAACAATTATTTCGAAATCGATTTCTCGATTTTGCCCATCACTACGGGGAACGAATGATATTATGAATAGGGAAGATGTGTTATTTAAAGAATGGATGACATCACTCTGATAACAGTCTCAGTCATACCGATTAAGGATGACACACATCTTAAAGCGTTTAATACAAGCAGTTTCCTCGGCATCGCTGGAATTTGGAATGCCACTACGTACAATATTGCTACCGTCGTTAGACACTTAGGCAGGAATGGCTCCGACCTTCACGGCTCTGCAGACTTAATGCACCGAGAAATTTATTTATAGGTACGCTGATTCTCAAAGGCTTTCCTTCTGTTTGTCTGCCCAACTAACTCGGTAACGGAATACACTAGCGAAATGAAATTTACAGAACATTATGCTGCGAATTTCTAGGTCAAAGCAATTTTCCTCAACTCAAAATGTTTATATATGGTAATAAGCATTAACTTTGTGGCTCGCCATAATTTACAATAAAAATATATAAATTTGTTTTAGACCACTTTAAAATTTAAATAAACTCTACCGGTTTCGGAAGAACCCTTCCTTCGTCAGAAGAATATTAAAACATTTAATAAAAATTTAAAGTGGTCTAAAACAAATTTAACTATTTTTATTGCAAAATGTTTATTATTGCAACCACAGATATATTTTTAAATTTCCAGTTCAACAAAAATAGTAACGGAGAAATAGAATAATTATCTCTTATTTGGTTGTGATTGTTATTAGATACTATTAAAAATTTTGGAATTTTTGTTGGTAACCGGCGAGTTCATCGAAAATCAATTCATCGAAAGCAAGTTTACAAAAGCAAATTTACAAAATACCAAAAAAAGGTTGGGTTAGGTTAGGTTAGTTTAGGTTAGGTTAGGTTAGCTTAGGTTAGGTTAGGTTGAATTTTAGTTAGTTGAACTCGTTTTCGATGAACCATTTTATCATTATATTATTCCTGTATTTTTTAATTATTTGTCCATTACCATCAACATAGTTTCAATCAAGTTTGGTGAGTAATAACATAATATGCTCATAATATTTTTTTAATGTCTGAAGTCATGGTGTCTTCCTCTTACCTAATTTAGGAGGAGATTGGTAAAATATACGGTATCAGTTGGGTAATTTTGTATTTGTTGCCAAGATGTGTTCAAGATAGGTTAAAAAAAATTGGATTTTTTTGGTAAGAAGATGTTTGGCCGGTTGATTAAGATCCTCTAATTAGTCACCCTTATTTTTTTATGGTATCTGAAAACTTTGCCTTATTGGCTAACCTCACGTTATTTATTGGCAAAAACACGTTAATTGTTGGGGAATTTTTGGGAAAATCGGTGAATGTTAACTTTTTAGGTATTGTAGGCAAAAATATCGGAACTCCGGATTTATTTTTGTTTTGAAAGATGAAAAAAAAAGATTAGTAAATAGTACACAGCTAAGGTTCGTAAATATTTATTTTCTATGAGCCCTGGTACGCGGCATTTTCGGCGTGAAGTTTAGCTTGGTTTCTTATATCTAAGGCTGCTTTCCATTTTATTGCTAACAAGCTTGTCAAAACCATAGGCAAAAAAATATTTAGAATGCGTCATACAAATTTTAGACCCCTCCCTCCTAAGAGAATGTGGGACCCCCCCCCCCCCACCACTCACGTGAGATATATGAAACAATTTTTTTCTTTTTAATATCTCTATAATAATAAATATTCTTTGAAAGTTGACTTGAGATTTTTATTGACCCCCCTCGGTATAATGAGATTTTACTGGACCTACCCCTCCCCATTTTTTGCTCACGTAATTAATGTATGCCCCCTTACTTCATTTTTTTTAATATTAGAAAATTGCGTGGGAATTGGAAAAATTGCATTATCTCCTCGAAAGTTGCGATGTTCGCGTAAAAATTCGCGTTATCGCAAACGCCAAACTTTCAGGTCTCTGTGCATTTTAAAAACATCTATCTTCCATGTCATTTTCGTTTTTTTTTTTCGTTTCGTTTGTTGTTTAGAATTCAATTTAAAAAAAAAATTAAAAGACCCCAGATCATTTATAGAAATTCCAGGAACGGTGGTTTCATGGAATTTAAAAAAATCATCGAATTTCAATGTTCATTTAAAAGTTCTATGAAAGTCCTATTGTTCTGGTACTATCAACGTTGTGTGAAATAACCGGCCCATGATGAAATTATAAAAAAACCGAATAAAGATTTCTCAGAACCTGCATTTTGATTTTTAAATTTGACGAAATGTTCTAATTCTGAGAAACAACCTGTCATAAGCATAGCATTCCTTTGTTACCAGTCGTAAGCACATTTCCAGAGGTTCGACTTCAGCGACATCAACTACTCTGACAACTTACCCTAATTCACATTTCCGTGAAAATGTACTAAATATTTGACGGCGTTTGAATGTCACATTAATTTACACGAGAGAAGCGTGCAACGGCGGGGCGCGTGTTCGCGTGTCGCTCATGTCGCAACTCCCGGGAGACCACGTTATTCCGTCTGCATTGTTCTGCACGGGGATAACGTCACCGAGTCGTACCTTTTCCGCCCCCGCCCTCGCCCTTGTTTAATTCAATCGCTCATTACTAATTAAAGCAACTCACTAAGTCGGTAAAACAAAGCGACTGCGGCTGTTGTTTGAATAAGCGTCTGTCTCGCATTGTGGCACCGCTTGCCTGAATTGGGACGCGAGCTTCGTTGTTTGTAACTAGGGGAAGCGAATAAAGTTCTTTATGCTTAAGTGCATATAATGCAAGTGGAAAGAAGGAAGACTATATTGAAAACATACCGAGCGTACCGTGGGTCGCCCGACGACGTAGTGCTGACGAACTGGACCGACGGTCTTCTGACTCAGCACGTAGCGAATCACGAGGCTTCATTCCTTCACCTACGTATTACCGCAACCCACCGATGTACGCGGATGACGCGAAATACGCGTGGCGCTATTTCCAGCCTTAGAATGTAAGTACCAACGCAATATAGCTTTTTACATAACGTCTGTAAATTCTTGGCTCTTGAGGTTCCTTCTTAATAAATAGGTGAGATTTATTGATAAAAGTTCGGTTTTGACGGAATGCATTATTCCTCCCAAACGATAGGCAAGGAGCATTTGAGGTGCAAAACTATGCAGTCACAATTTTATTAATAAAACAAGCTTTTATTAAATTTACATTTTAAAACGAGGGCATGTATCATTTGTATGATTATTAAATAAATTAAAAGCGGCCACGCAGTATCCTTTTAATATTCCATTAGTGTGAGAAAATAGGTAAAAACAAAATGATTTTATACCATTATATTAAAACCTTATAAACGAAATTCTGCTTTGTTTTGAAACGGAAAAAACTCACAAATACCTAAGCTCCAGTATAATGAAATCGTTTTTTTTTTATAAATTAACCTAACTATTTTTAACTCGCAAAAATGGGGCTTTAAAATTCTAAGTTCAATGGCAAATTCATTCACACTAATTGGAATTTTACAAAACATCTACTTTGATGAAACAAATTAAAGATTGTATGATATTTTGTATTAATTGCAATGCCTTAATTAAATATAGTAAGAGGGAACTTGGCATACCAATAAAACATTCTTTCCAAACGGTTATACAAAAATGGCGGAAAAGATAAAACCAATATTTATTACTTATCATATAGAATGAATAAATAACATGGACACCATTATGCAACGCCATTTTTGTAAAACCGTTTGGACGGAATGTTCTGTATGTATTTGGGGTTCCGTGTCAACTCAGAATCAACTCAACTCAAAAAAATCTTTAAAAAGTCGTTAAAAGCTACGAAAAAAATTTAGATAGCCCTCACACTAACGTAACATAACCTATTTAACCAATTTTTTATATATTTTTTTCATAACTTTTAATGACTTTTCAAAGGAGGTGTTGATTTGAATTCATTCCGAGTTATCCTGTCACCGTATTTGGATGGGTATGCCAAGACCCTTTCTTTGGAATTTTGTTTAGTAATTGATCGATTGGCATAATTGGCATTGACAAGAGGTAATTAAAAAAGAAACCAGAGCCAGGAAAAATTATCAATAATATTTCCGTGCCGCAATTTTTTTTAATAAATTTGTTTGAAACCACTTTATTTTAATATTGCTCTAGGGCGTTTGTTTCTTTCGTTTCTTTTTCAAACAAGTTAACATGATATTGTAATTATAACAATCTACACAGTAAACGCTTTTTTCGAGTTTGTTTTTTTTTTTCATTCGAAAGGTTTTTTAAAACCCCAAATTTTGTAGCTTTAGGTCGTTGAAATTACGGTTAGCTACAATTTTAAATGTTTTTTTTCGTTAACTGATTATGGGTTAAAAAGGTCGGCGTACTTTCAGGGGAAAGTAATCCAGCCATCATTTGTCTTGTCCAGATGGATGCACAAGTCGGGAACTGGTACCTTGAACTCGGACGCGGCTCTGGAACTAGGGATAGGGGCAGGGACCGTGGAACCGCGGACTGCAGGACCACCATTAGTCCGGCTAATAGGGTGTCTGACCTCCGGACTAGTGAGCGGTCACGCGAGTGCTTAATTGCACTTTCTCCCTTCTAGGGGTGGCTTTAGGTAGTAGTTCAGGGTTGAAGAAAATTCCATAGCACGAAAAAAATTCTAGATGCAACTAATTTTGGTGAAGTGATTTTTTTTCGATCGAATGTGCCTAGTTGTTTAACTTATTATTTATAAATGTACTAGCTTCTTCCCGCGACTTCGTCTGCGTAGGATTAGCACTTTGATTAATCTATTTTTTTTCCTAGGTCCCATCTACGTTTATAAATTTTGATGTAAGAATCATTGTTTTGCAAAATGTCATTCTCAAATTTTGACATTTTCTATTAAACAACAATTATTATTTTCAATATATTGAAAATAAATAGCGAGCTTTATAAATTATACCCTATATGTTATTTCTATGTATGAGCTATTGTAAAGTTTCATTAAAATCCATTCAGTAAATTTTGCATTAAAGAGTAACAAACATACATCCATACAAACTTTCGCATTTATAATATTAGTAAGATTGCACACCGGTAATATTGCACCCGCTATGCCCCAAGGAAAATATTTTTTATTTCAATTTTTTATGGATGTTCTGGGGCTATTTTTAAGATGAAGGAAGCAGAGGAAGTTCTGAAAAGGAAAAAGTATTTTTTTTTTTTTTGAAAACCAACCTTTTATATAGTAAAATAAAACATGTGTAAATCATTTAACCAATAATAGGTTTCCACTGAAGTATCTTAATTTTTTTGTGTAAACAAAGAAAAAGAGTTATTATGGGGATGGGATGGTGGGAGGGAAGGGAAAGGGATGGATCTATTGTATTGTAGGGTTTATGTGTATCAGTAGTTATGAGGGATGCGTAGGAATCTGTGGGTTAGTGTCCAGGAGTGACAGACATATGAATCTACCCGTGCGGTGATAGGCGATGGGTCAAGAGTCCAATTGTGGAGGTCAACGAATCTTCTTTTACTGGCCTTTCCCATTCCGGCCCGTCATGAAATGAAAAAGATGTGCAGCAGCTAAGACCTGGATAAAACTCAACACATGAACCCGGGCAACCGTGCTAAGTCATAAAACGTAGCGAACCAGCTGGGAAGACCAGCAAAAGTGTTTTTAAGCAATATGCGTACAATGGAGGTACCCATAACCATCCCCAAATGAATCACTGAACCACCTCCAGTCATTTACAATCCACACTAAAAATAATTTCCCTTTGGAGATGTGTTTTGAGGCTCTTTTTGGGGAAAGGAAGAAGTGAACCTAGATTGTGGGAGGGAGAAGAGGAAGAAGACACAGAGGTCAGCAAATCGTTCCACAGCCGGGCTGTTGAACTCAAGATCGAATCGTAGAAGCGAACATTCTCATGTGACAAAAATATCTACCATGTACACACGTTGGGCGTTTGGCGTTTTTCCCTACTGTGTAACTGTGCCGAAGACGTATAGTCCCTCGGAGCATCTTCCATTGATATATCGGTAGAAAGTAGCATATAAAGTAGCATTCCCGCTCTGAAGTTTGCAATCTGTTTGTTAAGATAGGAGAATCTATCAAACGGACCGCCAGTTTTTGCACAGTCGAGTTTTAGGTATTTTATTTAGGTAGTTTTAGAACTCCAGACCATTAGTTAATATTTAAAAAAAAGTTGCTTTAGTTATTGAAGTATTGTATAAAAATATGGACTTGTGACTAGTGTGTCTTAGAGAAAGGAGAAAGAGAAAGATATTTCCATCAAAATGTTTTTTTTTTCGTTTAGGTGGGTGGACTGATAATATGGTGGATAATTAATTTATTTAAATATTTCAATTTTTTACCATTATAGATGGTAAAAAAATTATACACCAGGTAAAGTTTCGTCTTATCATAATATCCGCAAGTTCCGCGATCTGTGTACGAGGGCTGGGGAAACCGAATGTACGCACCCTTAACGACAATTTTCCGCGTCAACTGCTCCGCCGTGTTTTGGGAAGCGGACAAGTGGAAGAATCATTTACTACAATATTTGAAAGATTAAGGGGGAACGCTTTTTTCGATATTTACATTGCTTTAACAAAGAATATTTTTTTAACGATGCTAAAATTGTGATTTCAACGCATCCTATAACTACACTTATTGTGTAACATATTAAAATAGGCGACAACTTTTTTTTGACAATCCAAAGAATTATATTTGATATTTCAATGCGATACATTGATTATGTTATTTATACTGAAAACTTAAACAACAACTGTTGGTGCCTTGCATTCATCCTAATGTACCTTTTCCCAAAATAAATTCTACCCACAAAATCCTTTTATTTCCTTACCTTTATTGTCGACTGAATGCAATAAAATTGTCAGAGTAATTGTTAGTTCAAAATAGCACCTTTTCCTTTCAACATCTCAGTGTTTAATACGGAGCTGTAATGGTAGATTCAGACTGGGTCGACGTACGTGCCCATCGCTACGCCTAACAATATCTGGACTGCTTAGCAACCGTAGATTTTCAATGAAAATTTATGTTTTAGAATCACATTGGCCACACGCATCGCGACGTGCGATATCTGTGGCCATTTTCATAGAAAATGTATGGGTTGCTAAGCATTGTTTGAGTAGCGATGCGTACGTACGTCGTCCAGTCTGAACCTACCATAATTCGACCGTGTCGGGATCTTATGGAAAGCAAGTTCAATCGTGTGCTAGTGAGCTCTAAATATGAAGTGAGAACCAGCGGAAAATTGTAAAGCGAAGGAAGAAAAGCGGTAAGTCGACAATTCCTCACTTATCCATTTCCTTCCGCTTTGCGGGACCGATTTCTGTCCCCAACTACAAAAAAAAAAAATACAAGGTGTTCGGGGGTGTGCACACACTTAGGGAGGTCTCTACATGATAGTTATTAAAATATAGGATTTTTTTTACATTTCAAAGAAATTTGATATTTCATTGCAATAATTGATTAAGTGTTATTTATACTGTAAACTTCACCAACAACAACAACAAAAATAAAAAAGATGTCTGGGGTAAAGCGCACCCACTTCGGAAGGTGATTCCATATGAATACAAAAAAAAACGAAATTCTAACGTGTTAAGGTAGGTAATTTTCGGGTAAAGAAGTTAAATTGTATGGAAAAAATAATATTCTTCTATGAAAAAATATTTTAGTATGGGAAAAAAAATTTGAATTTCGAAAAACGTTACTTGATCTTTTTACTTCTACCATCATGTAGAATCGCCTGTTTGAAATCACCCGAAGTTTGTGCACTTTACCCCGGGACATACTGTATAAAAAAATGAAAACTAAATAATAAAAACAACTGTAATAAAAAAATCTTTAAAACTAAATAAAAAATAGCACCTTCCCCCCATACATACAAGCATGGCTTTTTGAGTATTAGTACATCTTTAATAAAAAATATACATATAAAATTACGAAAATGAAATGTTTAATATATTATACATATAATTATTAGTCAGATATAAATTATGTTCATATTTTGTACAAATAAATTAAAAAAAAAGTTTTCTTTTCAAATTTAACTACAAACAAGGGTTCGATATAAGACTGCTATTCTTAAGAAATACTTACTCCGTATTTTATATAGCTTTATATAGCATAGAATTGGCGGAGATGTTGACTGTTAAATTTACACTTTACAATTTATCATTTAATGCTAGATATCACTTCCGTCTATATCTTTCACTAATAACACGCTTGCCAACGATTAGTTACAGCAAGTATTGTGTTCTGTTCCAGCTATTTTGATTAAACATGAGATGTGTATAAACCAGAGATAATAAATAGGCGCATCATCATATTATCAGTGGCGTATATTGTTCTTTTCCCAAATGGTATATATATATAAGCTGTGTCATTTGATTATTATTACGCTGATTCGAAAATATATTTAATTTATTGATACTGATGAAACTTTATTGTATCATCGTTTAATGTTGAAAATACCTATGACAAAACTTATCAAAATATTTCCAAAACAAAGTACTTTTGAAGTATTCGTAAGAAATTATATTATGCCGCTGGCCAACATTTCGAGTATTTCAAAGTTTATCAATGCGGCACAAATTTGATCTAAAGAAACTTAAAAATGATTTTCAACACGCCAAATTTCCAAGAACTCTAAATCCAAAACGTTAGCAAAAAGTTTAGAAATTTTAACTCCCCAAACAAATAAAATGAAATGTTACTATGCGCAACTAGATACAGTTCCTCAAGCATGAAAATTAATTTATTAAAGTATAGTTGAGATAGTCTCCACACATGCTGAGGACTTGTTGTTGTTGTTGTTGTTGTTTTTTTTTTTTTTTTTATTTATTTTTTTTTTTTTTTTTTATTATTATTATTATTATTATTTTTTTTTTTTTTAAGAAAGACAAACATTTCCGGGTTACGAATAACCCAACAACATTTGAAAATCTCCTACTACCACCACACTAGTTTACATGCATTTTTAAATTTGTTGATATTTGCGGCAAGGCGAAAGTGAACGACATTATGTTGCATGCAAGACGTAGTTACTGCAGCACTGCCATTCCAATTATGAATTGTGTCTCATGTGACATCACGAGACACCATTGCATGTATTAAGTTCACATTGAAAGTTCATAACTTAGTCATTTATGGTGTTATATAAAAGCGAATTTTAATGTTGTTATAACTCTTTAAATATAATACATTTTAATCAAAATCAAAACAAAATAGTAGATAATCTCAAATAATTATTTTTAACATATGAAAATTTGTTTGAAAAAGGCAGAGAATACACCAGCTCTTATTTTGCCACTAAAATCGAAGCATTTTGAATTGAATTGACTAAAGATGATTAAGTATAGATACAGCATGGTAACCATAGAACAAATAAAATAACCTATATCAATAACGAGGGCCGACTACATGAAATTAATGTTTATTTAGAGGATACATTATTTTTATAGAGGGTAATTTTTTTATGTAGTTCTTATAACCTATAAAATTTTATTTGACTTTTTTGCAATGTTTGTCTAGATATTTGTATTTTTGTTCATGTATGATTATGTTAGTATTCCCAAAATTATTTTACGTTTACAAAATAAAAAAAATAGTACTTGATAGTAACTTCGTCCCTAAACACGAGATATTTCTCAATTGGATATTTTTACAAACTATACCGTTTAAAATGTGTGAAAGATTTTAAGTTTATTCTTCTGATTCTGGTCATTGTACTAAAAATGTGTATTTTTAATAATTGCTTTCATTATGGTTGATTTGAAAAAATCGTACATTCCGAAACGGTTCCATCGGGCTACGACGTTTTTATGACATAAAAAACGCCAATGTCTGGAAGACGGCTGTCACCAACGTTACCCAGTATGACGTCAATGCCGCCGAACTCTCGATAAAAACGAACATGCTGTTTTGACGGCATAAATCTTACTATCTTATGTAAACTCCAATTAATTATTAACATTAATAAATACTTAATTTTTTTTTTTTTAAAACGAAAAAAATACTTAGGTTTTATAAGGGCAAGAACAGTTTTCAGTATCCGCGACCTGCACGCCTCTGATTAATAGGATCTCAGCCAAAAATCACAAACCGATTTGAAGTTTATCTCCCTGCATAAAAAATATTATGCATCCATCCTTCCAATTAAATTCATACGAGACGAAACAACACGTCGGCTCCTCATAATGAACTTTTTTTGTAAAGAAAGTAAATGTCATTCGCTGGCTGCGGACCAAATCACGAGCGGGTAGACGAAATGCGTGATTCTATTACATTGTACCAATAGTTGATGAGTGGTGGAAGCGTAGTTTAGGCGCGGGGTGGTACTGACGAAGAGGAGAGATTCCGAAATAGCTGGGCTGATGACGGCTTGATTAACCTGACGCTTCACAAGCTATTCGCTGTGTCAACCCGTGACGAGATTGCCACACAATTAATAGTATCTATCAACATAAAAAGATTAGCTGATATTATTTTATTTTTCGTTCCTTTACCTTTTTAATTGATAATTTTTTTTTATTTACATGAATTTTTTCTGAGATTACCACACAACATCTCCTACGGCTCGTACCCGTCTGAAGCCAATGATACTATGGCATCTCCATAATTGGGGTATTTTGTGAGATGGGAAAGAGGACGGTGGAAAGCACCTGGACTTTCAGATCTATTGACTAAACACGGATAAAGCCATTTCAAGCAAAATTTTAAAACTGAATGTTGACTTTCACCAGGGCGATACTTCACGAGGGTTATTACCAGAGAATACCGGAAATTAGTCATTTTTAAATCAAATTCTAGACATATTGACTCTTTTATACAAAAAAAAAATATAAATTGATTTTGAAAGATTGTTATTTTATCTGGTACATGCAGTTTTAATATTTTGATAAACTACGTGTATTTTAAATATACTAAGGTTATACCGTTGGTCGTCGGCAGATTTGTTCAATTTTCAAACGACAGATTCTATTAAAAAACGCAAATTTCAAATCATTTAATCATACAACAAAATAAATTATACATAATCTAGTCAACACAGTTATGAGAATTTTTATTTTAGTTAAATTAAAATCGTTAAAAAATAAATCCGAGAACGTGTTTTGTGATAAAAATACCTCAGTTTTTCTATTTACTTAAGGTCCTACAAACTAAAATATTTCAGATTTGTTTTACACATTAATTTTGTTTAGATATTATTGAAAAATCATAAATGCTTATGATCAAAAAATACTTACAAAAAGTACACGATTTTCAATAATTTATCATCGTGCGTTTTGAGCATTTTTATTGCTTACTTGAATGTAGGTATATATTAAAGCAAGTTTTTAATGAAATAAATCGATATCCAATTTTTAATTTTAAAAATTTGATAGGAGAATAATCGATCTTTCTCATTGGTACGTCCCTGTACAGTTGCATGCATTTTAAAACTTTTATTCTCAGCCGCTGGTCAATCGCTCTTAAGTATCTTCCACTCTGCAAGGTGCCGCAAATAAAACATAATGTACAAGGGTGTAATAGCTTACAGGTGCATCCTTTCTGTTACAGGTAACCCAATAAATAAGTTTAAAAATACAATTTTATTTTTTATTTATTAAGTTATTTTAATTTTTTTTATTGGTAACAATACCTTTCTAATTGAGAATTTCTCGTGTTTAGAGAGAGAGCACTATCATATATAACTACATATAAACGTGGTTATTAAAAAGAGTAATTATATATAAATTTATCTAATTTATTTTTATAGTTTACCTATGAAGGCGCCTACAGACTAACCAGTCATCTGTAACTTGAATATTGATGCTGGATGAAAATAACTATTTAAAAAAACAATCATATTTTAATAAATATAATAATTGATAAAAACAAATCGCTACGCACGCAGTACATCCGGGTATTTAGAAAGTGAAACAAACTGAAAAAACTGAAGCAAACTACTTCGAAAAACTTTTGTGAAACATTCGAAGGCATTGGTACCATAAAATGTGTTTCCGAATGTTCAATGTTTTTAAGTAAATTTTTAAATTCGTCGTTTTCTGTATACGTCATCCGTTAAGATGTGTGGAGGGTCTATTTGAAGAGAGGAAGGAGTGAACATGGGTATTGAAGAGACCCATGTTGTAGGAGCGATGAAACACAGAAGCTGGCAAATCGTTCCACAGCCGAGGTGTTGTACTCATGAACGAGTCGTAGAAACGACACGTTCTCATGTGTCAAATGTCAACCACGTACATATGTTGGGCGCGCGTTTGGCGTGTTTCCCGACTAAGCACCGGTGCCGAGGGGATTAATTTAATTTAATTAATTATTTAAAATTTAATTCAATTGTTAAGATTAAGAATAGCATTATTTATCGTTTGTATACGTAACATCATGATAAACGGATCAATTTCTTAACAAAATTAAAATTAGGCAAAACCAACTCACGATTGGGGTTTCTTTATGCGACTTGCTTTAAACCAGCCAAGGACTTTTCGCTCTTCCAAGTAGGTTGTATAAGTTGAAATACCTACGACAACATGAGATCTTTATCGTGAGTTAAAAAAAATCATTTCAACAAATTTCCAATGTTTTCCCAGGCGTTCATCTTCGCGGTCGGATGAAGAGAAGAGCATAACGACAATGGTAAAGAGGTAAATATCACATACCTAGTGCAACGCGTCACATCATAATTCATTTTCGCGCGATTCCGTCGACAAGACCGAGTGATGGATGCCTCCCCGCACCTCCGCGCGTATCAGCGAGATACTTACTACTTATTATACCTCTCCCCACACTCTAACTAACTTGTGCCAACTTTACTCTTTATCGTCCTGCGCTCCCGGGGTAATTAATGCTGATCTACTACGCTGGAAATTGATTTAACAGCGTGCTGGACTGCAACACTTGTGATGCAATGATACTTACTACGATGATGAATTTCAATATTGTTTATTGATTAATATTGATTAATCAATCAATCTTATCTGATGTATCTGGTTAATGCTACCAAACGTCTTGTCTCACGATTCAAAGAAATTTAATCAGTTAGCAACTAGAAATGTATGAAAATCGACGAGGAGGCTCTGTGACGAATACTTTTCGATCCTCACGGTAACAAATTATCCGCAGTGAAAATCTTTGTACGAGGGTTACTACAATCCAGGGGGAGGGTCATGGGGGTAATGATCCCCCCTTGGGCTGGGTCCAGGACCTAGGTGGACAACTAATTAAAATTGGTTAACATAACCTTTTATATATTTTTTGTCACAATATAGATTTTAATTAAGTACTTTCAATATTTAATTAATTTAATGTATCTATTATTATCAAAATTAAATTATAACGTCTTGTGACTTGACCACGACTATGTGACCCCCCCCCCCACCCACTGGCGCCAAAGCGGGATCCGCCCTTATATCCATAAACTTAAATAATTTCAATTCCACATTGCCAAATTATTAATATTTTAACGTAATTGTTTGGTGTTGGACGTTTCGGAATGTGAATTCATAGACAGGTCTACCAATGTTGCCACTGTTGCCAGCGTATACACATTATATATTTTATTTATTCCCAGTCAATATCGCTTCGCCTGTCAACGGTGAAAACGTGCTAGGGACATCGATATAAAATCATCGGAAGTTACGCTTACCGATTCGATATCGCAAAGTGTCACCGTGGAGCTCCCAAACACAATATTATTAATCATGTTCCATTCATTTTGAGCATTACGAAAGTTGTAAATTATATAACATTTACTACGCTTGGTTTTGCAATAATGAACTACTCCTGCATGTACCATAAGAACGACATTTCACTTGATAAATGTTATTTTCCGCGAAATGCATTTTCCAACGTCACACGTCCCGAATAACAAGAAAAAGAGTCGACAGTTTGAGATGAATTACTTAATAACCGCCGTAAGTCGGCTTGTTTACTACTAACTTTCTGCAGGAATCAGCTAATGTCACGATGCACTTGTTAACGACCCGCTATAAACTAAATTAACAATTTGAATCCTGACGAATGAGAGACATTAATTCCCCGTTAGTGACCCGCCTGCTCTGCGGGCGCGGATTTTGCGATGCGACATGTGTAGAGACGACAGCGCAGATTAATCAAATAATGTTCCCGTCCCCGTACTTTACTTCTCTTTTCTTGTCTGGTTACTGCCACAAAATATAATATAAGGCTTATTATATGTAATTATACTGCTCACATTGTAACTGGTTCATCAGCTTTATTTCCGACGTAAGGTCAGAGTTCTTGAATGGAATTAATGATGCGTCTTAAATGTTGAATTTTGAATTGAATTCTCTTTGCTAAATTTAGAGCCTTTATGGTACCTACATAAATTACCTATTTAAGAATTTGATCAAATTAGAGCGTTCATGGTACAAACATTATCTATTTTTGACCTATTAAATTTAGAGTCCTTTTAAATTATAAATTGTCTATTTTATAAATTCTAAATTTAGACTATTTATAAATAAATACTACGTAAATAACTTAATGATATATTTTTTTTTTTAAATAGTAGAGTATCTGGTTGGGCATTTACACAGCTACACTTACATACATACCTATACAAACATATACACATACATGAGCTGCTGTACTTGTAGCTAGTATTGTCACATTTCCTTCCTACCCTTTCCTATAAACCTGTCACTTTTTCCTGTTACCCACATCAGTCAATAATCGACCATCAACCTATAAACATCCGATTTCCTTTTCCGCATCTTTAATAATCCGTAATATTAACACAGTGCAATAAAACCGGCCAAATGAAGAAAGTACAAGTCCCGCAGTGAGTAATTCTCTCCTTTTCCTTATGTGCTTACCTTCTACTTGTGCAGTGGTTCAAACACATAAAACATACACATTTCAAAGTCCTTCATTTAAAAAAACTACACAAAACACGCATCAGTATCCATTCATAGAAACGAATAAAAAAGAAGGTGCTTCATTAGGGTTTGCGATATAAGTTAGGGATGAAATAATTTTTTTTGATGTTGTGAATTAATTACTCCTTTATGAAAAATTCTCCATAATTTATTAAGTTCGACTGTAAGAATTATTAAAAAAAATACAATAGTTTCCTGCATTGTGATTTGATCAATGATCGACGTGATGCGGGATTCTATGAAATGGCTGTAATTTTTCACCCTCCCAAAGAAATCACCATGATAAATACCATAAACGTGAAAATTACATTTAAAAGAAAATGAAATGGTATACGGGAATAGGAACTTCAGATCCAAATATCTTTGAGAATAGCAAATCAGCACTGAAATATTAGCTCCAAATGAAGATCTAATAGAACATGTGTGGACCGAAGAAGAAACCCAGGAAACTTCTGGTATTCATAAACCAACAACAACTTCTGAATTCAAATCAGTATTAAAATCCAAAAATACCTCCCCAAGAATAGATATGATATCTGACTCAATGATAAGCAATTCACCTACTTTTTGCCAATTAGTTATGTCGATATATTTAATTCAATTTTACGAACCTCCACTATACTATAACAATGGAAACAGGTAAAAATTATTCCTATAATTAAACCCGAAAGAGATCCACAGCTGATGACTTCTATAAAACCAATTTCATTTCTTTGCAAAACGTTCAACACTATAATTACAATGCGATTAGAGTAGTATTTAGAAAATAATTTCGTATTTGATATTTGGATATAATAGGATCCAGATGAAAATTGTCAACAATGGATAATCTAGGAAGAATGGTCACTGAGATCCAATTTGCCCAAATAACCAACGCCGTTACAATTGCTGCTTTTGTAGACATTAAAATGAGTATCCCTCCTTGACACATAAGAACTTGGAAACTAGCAACAAGATTTTGGCTTAGAGCTGTATCGATTAAAAAGAATCTTGATACAAAACAGATTCTAGAACAATAAAAAAATTACCAACATTAATTAAAATTTGTACGGAAACAATTAATTGGAAAATAAATGTCTACATATTATTTACTCCTTCGAATCCTGGATAGGGGGAATTAATTTGCAATGCAGTTCAGTTGAGATTTACGATTTAAAATATCCCAAAAGATTACTCTTACTAAATGAAATTAGTGATATCGAAATCGATATGCTAATTAAGAAATATTCAGGATTCAATCAGATCTACACCGATGGATAAAAAAAAAACAGATTAAGTTGGAGCAGCTTTCATTTCAATACAAAACAATTTTTCTCATAAAATAAAAGTGAATAATAATTGCACTATTATGAATGCAGATTGATAGCAATCAAAGAAACAATGGAAAATGCAGTTGAAAATATGTGGAATAAAACTGTAATATTATGTGATTCTAAAAGTGCGCTTCAACATATTAAAAGTATTTCGAAGGGAGTTAGTTGCCTGTAGGAAAATAGCCTACAATGTTGTAGAGCAAATTATACAACTACAGCAGAAAGGTGTGCATTAATATATTTACAATGGATTCCTTCTCAAGTAGGAATACATGGGAATAAAGAGGCAGATTTGTTGTCTACTTATTAGTAGACAACAAATGTTGTGTACTAATAAGGGAATATGGTATAGAAAACTCCAAAATGAACCATTTAAAAGACCATCTTTTACTGAGGTTATTCTGAAAAAGTCAGAAATTATAATCATTTTTAGATTAAGATCTGGACACGCATTAATGGGAAGAATATTGTGTTTGATAGGTCTCTCTGATTCTTCAATGTGCTCGATATGTGACCAAATTGAACATGTACAACACATTGTTTTGTATTAATTATACGTATATAATACACTTGCATAGCGTGGATTTACTAGATGATCATTTTTACGGAAAAGTGTGTGAAAGGGTTTAGTTTTTCCTATGGGGAAAACTAAACCCGGACCTAAAAGTCTGGTGCATTTATTTATTATAAATATTTTAGAATATGTACGTAAAAATTGCGTTTATGTTTTAAAAACGTTTATAATTTCACAATCAAAAACTAACCAAGGTGTTTAAATAATGAAAATATCATACAGTTATATCAAATTAATGCTTTGTTTCCTAAACATACATTACTTTAAAGTTGGAGTCTTCATCTTTGGACATCAGCAATCGGAAAATATCTTCCGATCCTGGACATTCACGGGTTTATGTATTGGAGACAAGATTGACAAGGCCACTCTTGCACTCAACATTATTTTTTGGAAATCCTGCCAAGAAGTTATTGCTGTCTGCCACGTTGTTCATCAACTACACTCCAAGAAAAAATCGATATCACACAGAATTTAATGCTTGGAGGTTTTTGCTTTCATTAATATAAAACTTGACTTCTCTTATTCTGACTGTGCACAAGAGTCCCAACTGCTCCCGTCTGGAGATCTGGAGCCAGTGAGACTATAGCGTTCCCGATTGGAGAATGTTGTGAGGCTGAGGGTAGTTGGGAGGAGAAGAGGAAGATGGGGACTTACCTGGCTGTTTAGATCTTGCCACCAAATACGGCTTATGCCACTTCAAGCAACGTTTCAATTCTGAATGGCGGTTTTACACTAGGGCGTACTGAGAGTATCTTTCACTCTGAAACTTGCCGCGAATATACTGGATATATGAGTAGATTATTTTTAATTAATTAATTATGAAATCACACAAATTAATCCAATAAAATTTATTTGCGCACGCCGGATTCGAACCCGTGACCTTCGGATTGGGAGTCGAAAGCCTTGCTCCTCGACCACGCCGGTTGTCAATGCTGATATATAAGCAGATGCTAATATTTTGCGTAATGGAGTTCTCTTGGTTCTTTTTCTCTAAACTTAACAATATACTTATAACTTATAACATTAGCTTGTATTTTTGAATAATAATTTTCAATAAATTGTTATCACTTAATCTCTCGATAACAAAACTCTGATTTATTTTCCATGTACGAATAAAATTCCTATTATAATCCGATTCTTGGGAACGGTGAGCATGTTAAATAGATCAAATTCCATCTGCCGACATTTCTCATTCCGCCTAAAATGTGAATTAACCAATGGCCGCAAAGTTTGTCAATAGTTGTATCTGACCGCACCGTCCCACTTGTCGGCAATACCTCCCGCATAATTATTTCTGATTGGCCATCACTTATCGGAATAGCCGTCCACCCTATTGTTATTATCCACTATTAAGGATAATAACTGTTTTTCCTTTCTCTTTCCCCCAACTTCTCAGGTCCATCTTACCCCATTTCCCCGCTTCCTCCCCGCTGACCTAATTGTTGAGCCATCAAAATAAATTGTCCATTTACGACAACAAGAAATTGTTTTCTTCTAACTTTTCCCGGGATTCTCTATTCCGCATTTATGATGATGTCCTCGACACGTCATGAAAGCAATTTACAGAGTGGAAAAATATTATCTAAATTGTTTAGGGTGCTCTCTTTCCCAAAATATCAAGAAAGTTTGGTTTTACAACAAAAAATAAGGGCTTTATGAAAATGGGTACATAATTAATAAAATGAAGAGAAAAGATCGCACTGGTAAAAGCTAACCACACAGAACTTAGTGACTGACTATCGATATATCGACCCTACGGAATAACAAGGTTCCATCTGTTGCGGTAACGTATTGCGATAATGAACTCTAAAGAATTTTTTAATTGATAAACTAATGTTAAAGACAAGATTTTATGCGTAGCACAAAGGGTAACAATTATGATAAGCAATAATTATCACACGGAGAAAAATGTTATTCGAAAAAACGATAATTTTAATAGTAAAAACGGTTAAAAACGGGACTGAAGTTCTTACGAAAAAATTACCAGGGTTTCAATTGGTATTGTTGGCGGGAACATGTAAGAATAATTTTTTTGGTATACGTAATTTCGTACGTATACCAACAAATTATTCTTACATTTTCCTGCCAATAAACATTGAAACACTGTTAATTTGTTCGTAAGAACTTCAGTCCCGTTTTTAACCGTTTTTACTATTAAAATTATCGTTTTTTCGAATAAAATTTTTCTCCGTGCAGCCTGAAACACACATACACATTGACACAATCTTCCGAGAAAAAGATATATGCCGCCGACGGGACTCGAAAAAAAATGTAATGGGCGGTAGTTGTTGAATGAAACACTAGTATATATTGAATCATTTGGCGGGTAAGAGGTAACCAGCCGTAGCTTAGTGGATTAAGAGCACCTGACCGGACA
The DNA here is from genome assembly GCA_951813805.1 of Limnephilus auricula. Classification (NCBI taxonomy): domain Eukaryota; kingdom Metazoa; phylum Arthropoda; class Insecta; order Trichoptera; family Limnephilidae; genus Limnephilus; species Limnephilus auricula. Next base: position 15,372,205 of record OX638388.1, on the reverse strand, counting down.
TCAGAAGGGCGCGGGTTCGAGCCCCGTCGGCGGCATGTATCTTTTTCTCGGAAGATTGTTTCAATGTGGATGTGTGTTTCAGGCTGATAATTATTGCTTATAATAATTGTAACTCAAGTATAAGTATATATATATTTAAGTATCTTACCATAGATCCCATTATCGCACGACGTTACCAAGGCAGATGGAACCTTGTTCTTCCAAGGATTCGCTATAATAACACTAGGTCGATATTAGTGATCATTTCTAAGTTCTAAATATTTCAGATCCCCCTACTCCTTTTGACATTTGGAGGTTTCACTGAACCCCCGACTCTTGGACATATTAGATGTCTGGCATACTTATACAATTTTTTTTTTTAATCGCTCACAAAAACATAAATTATTGGTATCAATATATTAAAGCTTTGACTTAAAGTTACTTGTTTTTTTAGCGTTCGCAAAATATAATAATGTTGTATTTTGAATAGATAGCATGTTGATAGCAAATTGCCACTCAGAACTCAGAACGCTTAGCATATTTTCACTTTTCACACAGTGCAATATTTGTGTGATATTTTGTTTTATAAATTTTGTAATTCTGTGGAATTCAAGACACTAAATCACAATTTGTAGATTAACATGGAACGCGATTGCCAGAAGGCGTGATGACAAATTAATTTATGTTATTTATTATTCTGCGTGCCATAAGTTCTCCTGAAAGCGGATCGGAAGATCAAGCGACCTGGGAAAATATAGAATTAATATCTTCCTGCCTATAATTGCACCTTTAATAAGTGAGGTGTGTGATCTAGAAAGGACTACGTATTATCCGAGTGTCAGCGCGTTTTGGGCAGAAGCCAACGGGGAAATACAATCTTTTTGCACTTAGATTCAAGCGTATCGCGTTGCATTTCTTCTCCAGAATAGAAAACAGTACGCGGTAATTGCCAGTAGATAATGCCACCCATTGTAGATCGTGGACCACTATACTTTGGGTTTCTGGTTACTGTTTAACTTGTTATAAATTAGTTTGAACATTTCACTTACATGCCGTATAATATATCACATTACTTGGCCGGTATTTACTAACAGACAGGCAAAATAATTAAATTTTTAAACAAAGTTACCATTAAGATAGAAACGGACACGAAGTTCACATAAAAAGATACTGTGTTATAAAGTATCTTTTCTACAGACACACTATGTTATAAAAGAGTTCTTCCTACGGCAGGAGAGGGGGTCAGTTGAATTCGGAAGCTGTCGAGGGAATATCATTTCTTTGTACTGGATATGTCAACTTGACAGCTCCGTGTATTCAAAATGACCCCCTCTCCTGTTTACGGCGAAGGGGGGTCGCATAACTTTTCTGATATCGCGCCAGTAGCGGTTACGAAAAATAACGCCAATTAGCGAACATTCAAACCGCGCTTATAACACATGATCTTTTTACGTCTGGCGGGTCTGTATGGGATTGTATGGCGAGTGCTATTATGTTATATATTGTGTGTATCTTTTTGATGTGAGCTGCGTGTCTGTCGCTTTCTTTATGGGTGACACGCCGATAAAAAACAGGTAGCTAAAAAAGTCGGCATCGATCTATGATCTTAATTTGCATACGTAATTGTATATACATATGTTGACGTGAAGCTAACAACAGGTGAATTTGACTCGTTTCAAATCTTTTGATTGTGATGATTTGAGCGTATTTTATTTTTCACATTTAAAAAAAAATATTTCGCGAGTTTATATTACATTCGCGTGAACTAATTAAATAGCAGTCTGTTTTTTATTGGATTCCAATTTAATTTTCACTTATTTGCCTTGCCTTAGTACACATCTTTAACTCTGTTCTGTATAATTTTTAGTTTGTTTAAGTTTGATTCATTGGCCAAATATAATATTGTAGAGCAGTAATCTGAATGTGAAGCAACTATATGTAAAAAAGTGGGCTCTGTAGTCTGTAATATTTCTATTTAGTTTATATCTTAGTCTTCTAAGAAAATGTATTTTTTTTAAATATATGAATGTTAATGGTATATATATATATATATATTTTTTTTTTTTTTTTTAAATTAAGAATTAAACAACATTCCCAGGTTACGAATAACCCAACAACATTTCAAAATCTCCTACTACCACCACACTAAGCGGAAGATGTTGCTTGTGTTGTGATGGAGGACTTAGCCAGCCGAGGAATCGAACACGGAACGCCTGGGTGCGACCCAAACGTGATGCCCACTCAACCACTGACCGTTGGTTGAGTATATATATTTTTTATTTATTACCATGTATGTTATCGAGGCTTCTGACTCACATAAAGTTGTAATTTTTTGACTCATCTGTTTTTTTTTAAAATTATAATAACAATATATTATCATTATAATCTCTAATGTTCCTAAAAAGGTATTTCATCATTTGTATATAAATTCACTTAAACATATTTTCCAATTTACAAGATCTAATAAATTTCAGTATTCTCGATATGGCATGGAACTCAGGCGAGGCTATTAAATTCTGAACTTTCGATGAGTTCGAGGTCATCAATACCTACAAGAGTACCAAATGGGAAAATAATTCACTGACTCCAGATATTTTCTTATCAGAGGGTTCGTCTCAGTGGAACTCCTAATTGGATCGATAAATCCTACTGATCCCTCAACATAAATATTTAAAAAATCTTTCGTAATCATACATGTATTTAAAATGACTGATTTTTGTATATTAATTCTTTGATAAATATAATACGCCTACATTTTTAATGAGAGAGCTAGGTATAACGCCAGTAGCCGAAATAACAAATGGTAATATTGTTATAGTCTGAGAATGCCAAATTCTTTTAATTTCATTTCCTAAATCTATATACTTTCTTATTTTTTCAGAAACAGATTTATCAATATTACAGGAATGTGGAATAGCTACATCAATGATATAAGTTATTTTTTTTAATTTTGTAATATAAAACTATTTCGGCTCTATTATGAATTATGACTAATTGGTCTGTCTGTTAGTATAGTTTTATCATATTATATTTTAAATAAATTATGTTTTTTAAATGAATTTGTATAAAAAAATAATAAATATTATTATTTTATATACTTAATTGATTTTTAGATACCTTCAACTGATTAATCACCACTCTTTGTAATGTTTTTTTTGTTCATAGATTCTTATTTGTCTACTTGTATGGCTATTGTTTTTTGTTTAGGTATCGTAACTGCATTCTGACGAAGAAACCATTGGTTTCGAAACATGTTGTTAATTTTGTTTATGTGGGAACCATTATTGGACAACAAACACCCCTGCCATAAGTCACCCCGAGTAGTTAGCTAAGTTTGTTGACTTAGCAGGGGTGCAGTGGTTCATATAATGAGGTTCGTCTAGGGTCTAGGTCATGGTGGTGAATGCGTTTACCCACCTACTGCGTGGCAGGCTGCAACGGGAGAGACTGGTTGAGGGAGAACTAACGCATCTCTCGACACATCCTGGACACATTGACCACCAAATTCCTACCCACCCATACCTTTTTTCTTCCCAGAACACCCTCTCCTTCCTTTCCTTAAAAAGATTCTCCACATAGCATCCCCGAAGATGACATAGGCCCTGAGGGATTTTCCTCTGGCCATCCTGTGAGGAGGTATTGTAAAAAAAGTACACGGTGATTAGTTTGCGAATTAGATTTAATTATTAACGATTTTATTGAAGTAATACTTCTTTTTTTTTAATAAGAGAAACTCTCTTTTTATCTTTTGAAGGTTATTCCCATTAATGTAATATATCATTGAAGAAGAAGATAACAATAATAATCAAATTTTTTTTAATATGAAAATGAACAAGACACAGATACACACTACCAAGACACTATCTACGTAACAAATACATTCTTTGAATACTTGTTTCCAATAATATGAAAAAAAAAAACATTAGTCGAAGATAATATTGTTAATTCTGAAATTTGAAATATGAACTTTCTTCTGAACGTGAACTACTTTGAAAGGGGTATCGCTTCCAACTAAATAAGCACACACTTAACACTACATATTCCCATCGACGGATCTGCCGGATCTGCCCTGATGATGGCCACTGCAACGCTGTCCGAAACGTCGGCTAAAGAAGGAGGTAGCACAACACGGCATAACACCCCAAAAACAAACAACGAAAAAAGTCTCATAATAGATCGCCCAATTGGTAGAGGTGTGTGTCCCGGTGAGACGTAAGATTCTGGGTTCTAGTCCCAGTTGCGACCATTATCTTTTATTATTTTTCTGTGTCTTGTTCATTCTCATATTTAAAAAAAAATTGATTATTATTGTTATCTTCTTCTTCAATGATATAATACTTCTTTATTCGAAATGCGTATTTTATTTGTTCAAATGCTTGACAGATGCCTAGATGAATTGTTAGATAGTTTATTGAGACAACGTGCAAACGGGTTGGTTGAACAAGTACATATTTTAATAATGGCTATTATTTTCATAGGCGGTGCTACATTACTCGTATTTGTTTGATTAGTACGAATATAACTTGTCTTGTATTTTTATAATGTCGTTGGATGGATGTCGTAATTTTTCAAGTTTACTAATATTCTACAATTTATTTAAAAAAATACTTTTAGTTTCAAAAATATTAAAAATTATAATGACCCGTAACTTTTCACGGGTAATGTTCTAGTTAATTAATAATTTGAGTTAAGTTTTACATCGAAGAAAATTAAAACAGTAAAAAAATATTTTGATAATAAACGATGAACAGTGTTTAAGCGTCTTGGCAAACTTCGCTACAGAAGTTCAAATTATCAAAAATAAGTATATATCGACACCCCTCGCACGTATTTTCATTAGATGTATACAGCGGCATACACGGAGAAAAATGTTATTCTAAAATACGATCATTTTCGTAAAAACGGTTAAAAACGGGCCTGAAGTTCTTACGAACAAATTAACAGGGTTTCAATGTTTATTGGTGGGAACATGTAAGAATAATTTGTTGGTATACGTAATTTCGTACGGAATCCAACAAATAATTCTTACATTTTCCCGCCAATAAATATTGAAACTCTGTTAATTTGTTCGTAAGAACTTCTTTAACCGTTTTTACGAAAATTATCGTATTTCAGAATAATATTTTTCTCCGTGTACTATTACCAGTTTTCAACAAAAAAACGTTGCATTAATACAATAATATTTGTGGTCAACATTTATCCGAATATTTCCAAGTTCAAAATTGACACTGCTGTGTCACATGACACACCTATTAAATGACAAGTGAAATTCAGAGTTGGGGAAGACAAGAAGGCCGCCCACACATGAGATGAACTGACGAATTTCTGCGGCAGCACTCATACGAAGCTGACAAGCGATAGACAGAGCCGTAGAAAAGAAGTCAAATATTATTTGCTTCTATTCTCTTGAATGGCTGTAAGAAGTAAAATAATAATTAAAAGATTTTTTAAGATTCCCGCAGTTATTAAGCCGCATAAAATATAGGCGATTATTTATTAGACACAAATTAACAAGTTCTAACTATCTACGTGTTGTTTTCCTAAACAACAATCAATGGAACTTTAAATGTCTGATAAATATTTATCCAAATATGTAGGTGCCTACTTATAATATTCATTAAATGTACCCATTCTTAGAATTACGATAAAAATATTATCAAATATTCGATGTTATTATTAAGAAACCAGGCGGAAAGAAATTTAAATGTTATTAAATAAAGATAAATTTACTTCTTTAATCTTTCCAAAATCACTTTATGGCGTCATTTTTAATTAAATAAAAGAAATAACTATGTGTACACCACTACAATCACAATTATCGACATGTTTCGAAACCGGTGGTTTCTTCATCAGGATAATAAGAACATAATTATAACAATTATTTTAAGCAATAATTATTAGCCTGAAGCACTCATCTACATTGAAAAGATCTCCCGAGAACAGATACATGCCGCCGACCGGACTCGAACCCGTGTCCTTCTGACTGAGCTACGTCGGCTTATCTCTTACCTGCCAAAAAATTCAATGTATACTAGATACTGTTTCATTCAACAGTTACTGCTTATTACATTTTTCACCTGCAAACAACCAACTTTATTTTATATGAGAAAGGCATCGTAAGTGATAAATCTCCCACTAGGTTGCGTCGAGACATATTATGTCTACATTTTTTGGTGAAATACTTTAACTCGTCAAATATTAATTATGATTTTTTTAATTGGTAAACTAATGTTTAAGACAAGATTTTCTATGCCTAGCACAAGAATAACAATTATTATAAGCAATAATTATTAGCCTGAAACACTCATCCACATTGAAGAGATCTCCCGAGAACATAATAATAATAAAATAACATAATATATAATAGTATGTTCTTATTATCCTGACGAAGAAACCATCGGTTTGGAAACATGTCGCTAATTGTGATTATAGTGGTGTACTCAACATTATTTGTTTCATTTAATTAAATATCAATTTAATAGGTTGAATCTGCAGACAAGCTGTCAAATTGTGACAGCATTGTAGTAACTGTAACTACCTATACATTAACAATATAACTATGATGATTGAATACTAACGTTCCATTTACAAATAATAATTAAAATATTAAAAAATCTGAAGTGTAAATTTACATTTCCCCTAAAAAATATCTCTTCACAAACGAAAGAGATCTATCACTACATTTCAAGGTCCAAACTGCGCCACAAACCCAAAGAAAGCTAAAGCCAGAAGCCGCAGGGTTTTATTGAATTTTTAATGTGAAATAATTACAGGAATATTAATAACGAGCGAGGCGGGCAGGCAGGGGGAAGGACAGACACGGAGACCGGAGAACCCCGCGGCGGCATTCCGCCTGTCATCTGGAAATTTGACATTTCTCCGAGCAATTAGTGACTGAAAGGAGTCACTAAACACTGCCGCACGCCGCACGCTGCCCGCGGCACGAATTATTCATTCAATTATCGCATTCCCTAAATGAAAACTTCTTCTCTAAAGACTTTCGAGCGTCGCGAGAACTTCCTTCTCTCCTCTTCTCTCCTCTCTCTATTATTATGTAGTTTCGGGGGAGTTTCCATTTTAATCGCAGTACCTACTATGATGCTTGTCGAATAGTAAACTAAATTTAAACAATATATTTGTGTTCGCCTAGATGCCTAGAAGGTCACATAAGTCTGCCCTGAGGAATGCTGTGCTTTTTTATTTATAACCGAAATATTCAATTATTGAGGGGTGGATGACAAGATGGGGAGAATTGAAATGCCGCTTTCCATGGGTGAGAACGTGAGACAGGTCTGGGGTGCTATCATGGTCGATCGATAAGGATCGGTAGGATAATTGTAATAACTTCTCACCGTTCTCTAGAACAACTGCAGATCGCAAACGGATAGGTGACAGTTCACAATGACTAAGTGTCCTTACTATATTCGATATCAACTGTTGTTTGTACGTTAGCGATCTACAGTTGTCCTAGGGAACGATGAGAAGTTACCGACAATTATCCTACCGATCCTTATCGATCGACCATGATAGCACCCCTGGTGTCTCTTGAAAAATGCTACGCAGAGAAAAATAACACTTGTTGGTGCCAGGCTTAGAGAAATGAACTATTCTGAAAACTGATCAACCGACCAAATTGAGTAACTTTAACTGAATTCTTTTAAAAGGTTTTGAAAAAAAAAAAATTTTGTTTGACTGGAAATATCTCAAATAAATACATTTTTGGTACATTATACTTTAAACCAATATTATTTTGTTTCATTGTTTTGTTTATTAAGAATAAAAATGATTTTTTTTTTAAATCCACCCAGCCTTCATCTTTACCGTCGTTTGGAAGGCAGTTGGTTGCCTCCTCAAAACCAATAGATTGCATACCATAGTTAGTGTGGATGTTGTTTAAATGTATGTTATCGTGTTGTTTAAAGTGTTTGTGTACTTGTTAAATTCTGTGTTTGTATTTATGAGTTCATTATTTATTTTATGTAAGGAGACATGTATTATAATCGTATAGTTTTCTTAATGTTAAAAGTTTTGTTTCCATACACATTTTTTGTGGATATTCCGAATTTTTAGTGAAAAAGATTTTTTTCAATTTTGTCTTGTTCATTTTCATATTTTAATTTAGATTATTATTGTTATCTTCTTCTTCAATGATATTTTTTTTTCATTAGGTCCACACAGGAGGCCCTGAGGAAAATAATTTCCCTCATGGCCTATGTCATCTTTGGGGATGCTGTGTGGAGGGTATTTTTAAGGAAAGGAAGGAGAGGAAGTTCTGGGAAGGAAAAAGGTATGAGGGTTGGATAGGAATCTGGGGTTCAGTGTCTCCAAATCATCCGCCGCCAAGACCTAGACAAACCTAACCCCATGAATCCGGGCACCCCCGCTAAGTCACCAAACGTAGCGAACCACTTGGGGTGATCTATAGCAGAGGTATTATATTAAATAGTTTTTTTGATTACCTTGTTTTGTTTTACCTCTAATTCATTTGTATATATTTCGATCAAGTTGTGTGAATGTACGAGACTATATGACATGAAATATCAGGAATCACTGGTTAAAGTTTCTCTTGCCGGTACACCCTGTATACATTTAAAAAAAATGTTTGGCCTCAGATATGACAACCGTCTAAGTACGCTAATTAAGGGGGTGATTTTATTTTTAATATCTTGTATATGCTGTTTAAATGTTAAATGCTTACCAATGCACATCCCAAGATATTTTTCCTGTATCAGGATTTTCAAGTTTGTAAATTACTAGACCCTTTCTAGATATTACTTTTAAAAGTTTAACATGTCAAAAATTGTAATTAGCGATGTCACTTATAACTATAACAATGTATAACTCATAGCAATGGAAACACCTCGACTGCTGAACGATGCTGCGTCGACCGATGACATTTTGTTTGCCACTGACAACTGACGGACAGTTTAGCGACTATTTTTTTGATGTACGTCACAAAGTAATGAGCTTTTCCATGACTTTTGTGTACTTATACTTTGCAGTATTTTCCTGTCAACCTTTTCTAGTTGAATCATTTATTTATTTATATTTCACGCCCTGTTGGGCTTTTACATGTTTTTTTTTTAATTAACAAAGTACATCTAAATCATAAATTACATTCAATTCAAACAAAATTAGTTGACTCTTTTTCATGTAGTTGATTCAGATATACTTTGCAATATTTTCCTGCCAACCTTTTCTAGCTGAATCATGTAACCCAATAACGTAATTTCTTGCATGTTTGATACTATTTGAAATTATCATCCTTATTATTTTTAAAATTATATAAACACGTCCTCCTACTCATTCACTAGTTCAAATTCCAAGGTACTTGAGAGGAGTGGCAGGGGTTACGAAATGGGATCATATAAGAAATTCTACGATCCGAGATGATCTAAACATTGAACCACTGCTACTCTTCGTAGAAAAATCGCAACTGAGGTGGCTTGGGCATGTACTAAGAATGTCTGATGACCGAATTCCGAAGAAAATACTGAGTGCCATTCCAGAGGGTAGACGTCCAGTAGGCCGCCCCAGACACAGTTGGGCGAGGCAACTCCAAAAACTGTGCGAGGAGAGGATGGATCTGCCATGGACGGAGGCCGAACAATCGGCGCAAGACAGGGAGGAGCCTTGTCGATGCAGTGGGTCCGAATAGGACAAGGGGAAGAAGAAGAAGAAGAAGATATAAACACGTCATTTTGTGTTACTTCTACTATTTGTCATTTTTACGACTTGTTTATGTGTATCCTTTACCTTTATAATCAATGTATAGAAAAATGATCAAGGACCGGTCAGTGTCTATGTCGGCATCGTGAGTTCAATTCCTGGCTTAGACCTCCACCACGACACTTGCAACATTTTTCGCTTACTGTGGTGGCAGCAGGAGATTTTGAAATGGTGTCATGATATTCGTAACCTGGTAATCTTTGTATTTGTTAAAAGAAAGTTTTATATCTGTAAACCTTTATAGGTTTACAACTGTTTTATGGAGAGTATGAATAAACATTAAATAAATCTGTCTTTGAACTGAATACCTACACTTAAATATTGTACCTGTGCCATTTCGCTTAACCAATGTAGCTTACGGCAACATTTTTATCATTGTCATGTAAATGTCATAAAATTACATACTTGAAATATGCGGTCCTAAATTCAAGAAATAATTCATTTTAAATGTGAACGACTCACTTCTTTTTATATTCTTAAAGCTTTAGACAAGTTCACATTCTTTTGTATTTCTGTCATTTATGTAGGTAGATTTTTGGGATGTAGATATATATTTTTTATATAATCAAGTCGGCATGTCATCTGACCAAAGTAATATTGTACTATCACAACATACCTAAGTTTATCGAATTGCACTCCAGGCTAATAAAACATTCTTAAAGGGCGCTCTATGTAAACATTGGCTATCATTTTTACATTGACCATATCTTGTCACAAACACTTCATCGAAGAAATATAAGTTCTAATCTATTTGTAGATATCTGGTCCGATAAAAAAAAATCGTAGTTTTGATCGATTTCTTTGAAGTGTATTATTGGTACTTATAACGTGAATTACATTATTACGATAATATCGTATTTGCGAATTTCAAATAATATGGGTTTTGTAAAAATATTTTAACAAAAAGTTCTAAGAATATGAGAGGTACCTACGTAGTGTTTTTTATTTTTGGTAAATAGTTACTCTACTATTGAACATTTATTTCTTTGCTTTCTTTTCTGGTTAAATTGGTTTTAATATAAAAGCTAATTTTTGTTTAAAAATAATATTGTCTTCATCAAGTAGTCTTTTTGTTTAATTAATAATGCAACTCTGTAAGTTTGTGTTTATCTCTTTATTTTATGAAAATACTAACCGGTTTCAGCACGAACATGCCTATGTCAAGGCAGACATCGAAACCGGTTTGCTGCATGGTGTTTTTAGGTAATGTAAATACATCATAAATAAATATTAAAAATTAAATCAAATAACCAAAATTTAAATAAAATATTATAATCTAACTAGTGTAAATTTTATTTATTACATATGATGTGCGAAAAATAACTTTATTTGACCGAAAAAATACATTTAGTTCGCCAAGCATTTTAAGACACAACCAGCAAACATATATCACCAAGATCCCCCTTGGACGTAATAAGGAAACTTTTACCCCATCTGCACGACTAATGAATAATTGACATTGGCCAAAACAAATAATATTAATAATTATTTTGAGTTTAATATTCAATCAATTAACGAAAAAATCATTTGGATTATTCAATTCAACTCAAGTCAATATTTTCGAAAATAACTGAATAGGAATACAATCTTTGTGAATGAAACATGAACCAGGGCCATTTTGAATACATTGTGTTACATTACCTATCTTACTCTGTGCATCAATGAACCCAGGTGTAGAATTTTCTCTGGAAATTATATTAGTTAGATAACTATTTAAAATAGAGCAGTCCTGTGTTTGGTGTAGGTTCAACTTGAAACGAACAAATAATATGCTAGCAGGTGTACCAACACTGGGCCCTTTGTAGCCCGCCCTTGGGGTGACAGCTTTGTACAATGGGTAAACAGCAGAAGGCAAAACAAACAGCCAAATTGTATCATTATCCTTCAGTAAACACACGAGGTATTTCGATTTACCCCTAATTGTGGTAAAATATACACAAACGCACAAACAAACTGGAACTTACTTACTGAAGTAAGACAATTAATTATATTATTCTTTATGTTATTCTTATTGCCGTGCGTTAAGATATTCTTGTTCTATCGGTATTTCAATGGAAGATGCTGCTCAGCAAAATAGTATGACGGGTACTATGAAACTCGAGTCGCTTGTAAGTAGCTCCGTGAACGAATGGGCAAAACGTGTGATATTGTGATTCTGATTTTGAAAAAGGCAGTTCAAATAATTTTCTATTAAAATATTGAATTATGGGTACGTTTCACAAAGCACTCATTTCAGGATGAATTGCCTATTTAAAAAAAATATATATCGGTAGGAACCTAAGTTATCGCTCGTCTGAATTTTTAACACAATTAGTTAGTTTTGAAAATGACACTTGAATTTGAAACAAATCCAAGTTGATTTCATTGATCCAGAGTTACAGATCCGAGCACCATTGAGCCCCTCGGCACCGGTGCATTGTCATCGAGAAAGAGTTTCAACTCTATCGGTTGTCGAGCTGCGGATTAATTTCAATTTCCATCATTCATACATTCATTCAATCAAGGCAAGAAATGCGAAATTCAAATAGAAAACAAAACTATCCTACAAAGTTGTGATGTTGAAAAAACATATTATGCGTTATAAAAACTAGACAAGATGCAAGTGAAGTGAGATTAGTTACCTACCTGTCATCAATGGTGAATGCCACCCGTTATCAAGTCCCTTCCCATTTTAATGTTGGTGCTGGATTCTTACCTGAAAAAATAACACAATTTAATAACACGAACAATAATTACATATCGAAGGACCTTAACAGAAATTTGCGATTATTGTTTTGATTTGAGACCCTTATTTTCACAGGAGTGTAAAATATTATGTGTAAATAGGTTCCGGGAATGGACAACAAGAGAAAGAAGAGAGAAATTGATTGATCAGCGGCTGAGAAAAAAGTTTAAAAATGCTTGCAACTGTACAGGGAGGTTTCAATGAGAAAGATCGATTATTCCCCTATCAAATTTTTTTAATTAAAAATTTTAACATGGAATTATTTCATTTAAAACTTGCTTTAATATATACCTACATTCAAGTAAGCAATAAAAATGCTTAAAACGCACGATGATAAATTATGAAATATCGTGTACTTCTTGTAAGTATTTATGTTTTTTCAATAATGTCTAAACAAATTAAGTGTGTAAAAAATTTTTTGTTTGTAAGACCCTTAATAAACAGAAAAACTGAAGTATTTTCGTCACAAAACTCGGTTTTTTTTTTAATGATTTTAATTTAACAAAAATTAAAATGCTGGAAACTGTGTTGACTAGATTATGTATTGATTTATATTTTTGTATGATTATATGATTTGAAATTTGTGGTGTTTAATAGAATCTATCGTTTGAAAATTGAACAAATCTGCCAACGACCAACGGTATAACCTTAGTATATTGAAAATAGAATTTTAAAACTGCGTGTACCAGATAAAATAACAATCTTTCAAAATCAATTTAGGTTTTTTTGTAAAAAACAGTCGATACGTCTAGAATTTGAATTAAAAATGACTAATTTTCTGTATTCTCTGGTAAATACCCTCTTAAGATGGTTGGTAGAAACATGCTCCAGACACAAGAAGAATAGCAACATATCTATTGTTATAATTTGTTAATTATAACGTTGTAGAAGAAATGTATCTGTAATATAAATCTGAACGAAAATATGAAAAAGAACAAGACACAGAAAAATAAAAAGCTAACTGTCGCAACTGGGACTTTGGAATTTTTATTTTTCTGTGTTTTGTTCTTTTTAAATATTTTCTTTTAGATTTGAGTATTATCTTCTTTAAAAAATAAAGAAATACCAATATTTACAGGTTACGAATAACCTGACAATATTTGAAAATCTCCTACTACTAGCACAGTAAGCGGAAAATGTTGCTTGTGTCATGATGAAGGACTTAACCAGCCCAGGAATTGTACACGGGACCCCTGAGTGGGACCCAAAAGCGATACCAACTCGGCCACTGACCGGCCAAAATTCTTCAATGATCATTTTATTAATGGAAATAACCTTTAAAGTTATTATAAAAGAGAGTTATTCTAATAAAAATGGTTAATTATAACTTTGAATTCTTGGGTAAAGAATTCAGTGTTCTTGTGAAATTAATACAAGTTACATCCTAACATTACAAAACTCCATTACAAAAAATTTAATAAATATATATTTATATACCAATGCTCACAAATGTAACATTAATTTAATATTGAAATCTCTAAATGTTTTTCCTGTAAGAGCAATATTATTTATTTTTCTTTAAAAAGACCATCATTCCCGGGCTACAAATAATCTAAAAACATTTGAAAAACATTGGAAAATGTTACTTGTGTCGTGATGGGGGACTTAGCCATCCGAAGAATTAAACACACGAAGTCTGGGTGGGACCCAAATGCGATGCCAACTTTGCCACTGACCGGTCATACATATTTTAAGTCAACGTGTTATATTGTCTGATTCCTTGAAAACGGAAATAGTTTACCATAAACATAAAACAAGATGCACTCAAAATAATGAATTGGTGGTTCCGAAATGTATCCCATTTTTACTGCTAAAGTCACATATAAGCAAAGAAAATGGCTATTAGATACTGCTGATTATTTCTGAAACCTTTATATTGCTAATTGGAGTTCACAATAGGTACGACTAATTTTTTAATAGCTCATGTATCTCCCTACCTATATATATGAAAACTATTGATGAGACTGTTCACTTGTACAAGTTAGTTACATAATTCATATATTGACCTACTGCTATTTATAGTTCTACTAATGAATCACCGTCATTATTAATAATTATACAGTTTTAAAAAATTACCGTGTTATAACATAAAATTAATGTTATCAATATGTACCAGGTACCTGCTGACAAACTACAAACGTAGTTCAGCAGTTTTGAATATATCTTCTTAATATATAAAACATAATGTAAAACAAAGTCGGGTTATTTACACCATTTATAACTCAAGAACGGCTGGACGGATTTTTATGATCTTCGATTTGTTGGATTTTTCTCCGTCCCGATTAACAGAATAACTATTAAAACATCGGAAAAAATCAAGGGAAAAATAATTATGAAGAAAATAAATTTTTTCACATATTTTGTAAGGAACGGCTTTTCAAATAATGTGCGTTGGTTGACATAATTTTAATCAATTCGAACAGCTAATAAATTAAGCACAACATTTATTGACACTGAGGCAGTACGAAGGGTCAGCTAGTAATCAATAAACACAACACGATTTTTATTGTGTGTCTACATAAATCAGCATATTCTTGAAAAGTGGACGAAAATCTGTGTCTTTTGGCATAGTAATACCGTTTATAATCGATACGTTATTTGAAACGACTTTATACTCTTGCACGGGTTTATGAATTACATCTGAAATGCATAACAAATTAAGATTCATTGATTGTGTGTAACATTTAATATAAAATACAACGTAATCAGGAAAGAAGGAAATTATTGGTTAGGATAGGATAGTAAAGGTTAGATAATATTAAAAAATATATTCCCATAAAATACACATGAAAACGTTGACCAAAGCGTTGGTAGGTCGATGACACAATTATCCAAGTAATATTTTTTAATGGATACCTAAATTGTAAATTTGACGTACGAATATAAAATACACTTTTTTTTACATTAACTCCACACAGGAGACCCTGAGGAAAATAATTTCCCTCAGGGCCTTTGTCATCTTTGAAGATGCTGTGTGAGGGGTATTTTTGAGAAAAGGAAGGAGTGAACGTGGGGCCGGCAATTCGTTCCACAGCCGAACTGTTGAAAACAAGAACGAGTCGTAGAAGCGATCGGTTCTCATGTGACAAATGTCAACCGTGTACATATGGAGGTCGCGCGTTTGACGTGTTTCCCGACTATGCACCGGTGCCAAGGGGGTCAATGACGCTAGTTCCTCGGAGCATCTTCCATCGAAATACCTGTAGAACAAGTATAAAGCGTTATATACTATACAAGCATACAAGCATTCCCACTCGACGCCTGATATACATAGTATACAAGCATCCACACTAAAGATTGCAATCCGTTTGTTAAGACGGGAGAATCTATCAAGGGACAATCTATCAAGGGGACCATCCGTTTCTGCACAGAGTCGAGGGTTTTTTTTAGGTACATTGGGGCTGCTGACCAGAGTGGCTGCCAAATTCAACCGTGGGGCGCACTTGCGATTTGTACAGGGTTAGCAGTTGTGCACTTTTAAAGTATCTGCGGGCCGTAGGTACAGTACGCCCAGTTTCTGAGAGGCCAACTTAACTCTGGCCACGATGGAGCCCCCGTACATGAGAAGGTCACTTAGAGTTACACCGAGCATATCAATGGAGGGCCTGTTCGCAAGAATGCTACCGTTGAAGGAGACAATATTGTCATTTCGATCTCTTTTAGACGGAATCTGACAATATTGGGTCTTTGTAACATTGAATTCGACGAGATTAAATTAGATTAGACTGCCAGAATTACACACGGACAAAACTACTCGCGAAGAGAATTACACCTACTTAAATTACTTAACGAAATAAATATAAACATATATATTTTTTAATTAATTTAATTTACTTACTTAAACAAAACGTTTTTACGTGTGTTTAAGTAAGTGACCAGACGGTGTAATGACAGGAAATTTAAATTTAAGTAAGTGTAACTCTTTCCGTATGTAATTTTATCTGACAGTGTACAAATATTGGTACGTGAAATTTATGGCTGTGTAATTTTGTCCTAACAGAGAACTTTTATTTCTATTTATTTCTATTCTACCTTCCCTCCCCTCAAGTTCTTCCATCCCGCAAATAACCTAATCGATATAAGCATAGTTTTACTTGCTTTGGGCAGTGCGACTTTTGTGTGGTATTCACATAAAATGGAAAAGAAATACACAAAACGTTAAATAAACAAATAAAACTTAAAAGTCTGCGGCACTTTGGTGGTTTATATCATAACATCTGTCCGAGGTTTACGACATCCAATATACAAACCTCTTACATTATGCGAAATGACTCGGTGTGCTTACTTTATCAGAATATTAAAAATATCGAAAGCTAACAAACAGATACTTTAGAATTGGCACAACGTTTGCACACACCTCGGGAGTTTATATAGACGAAGATATTATACCTTATATTTACGTTACATCGTGAGTTACTTAGAAATATAGGATGTAACTAAACCTAATGCTTTGGAAATTTGGCAATGTCAGTCTAAAACAATAGCTTACTTTTCATCTTGCTCTTTGCAAGACCAACCCTAAATAGAACGCATTTATCTACAAACTCTGTTAGGTAACTTAAATTATTACATTTTGACATTTACTCAGTCTACCTTCTCACTTTTTATTCCCGTGCGCTGTGGTAGGCCCAGAGAGAGGTCGTACGTACGTCATCGACGATCGCCCTCTTCCTTCTTACGCGTCTCTTATGAAAAAGACAGAAGATACTAGAACAGGCCTAACCCAAATAGTTTGGTTGGCTAAAAATATATATATATATATATATATATATATATATATATATATATATATATATATATATATATATATATATCTGAGCTTAGGTGGGCCACTCGGTGGTAAGGGGTAACTCAAAACCTTTTTCTTTTTAAACCAAAAGTTTTTTCTTTTTTTTATGAATATCAACATTCAGCACAAAGAATGCTCAAAACTTAATTTTGGCCCGCAAATAAATCTTCAATTGGGGTATGCCCATACTAGAACCACACGACGTTTCTACGAGACCACTTACTATACACAATGCGTTTAAAAATGCAAAATATCCTAGGAAAAACTTTTTTGTTAGCTATTTGCAAATATTCCGACATATCTGTCCTAGCAAGATTCAAGGCAAAATAATATGTGTTATTTAATTATCGAAGACGACAAAATTTTTATGTTGATATTTATACGTATTATAATTTTTCTAGAATTTTCCTTATGTTTTGTCGTACACGATCTATGTATCTCAAATTGTATTATTATTAAACAACACACGAAAGTCTTTGTGCGTATAATACATTATTTGTATACCCAACCGTCTACACGGAATCGTAACTACTCATTGTTATAATGTGACGGTGGTTGGTTAAATTTTTTTAACCCGCCCTAAGATGTTGTCAGAACGAAAGAATTACATTAGATAATAAATTAATCCATGTCAAGTTTAAAAAGAAAAAGAAAAACTGCACTTAACTTCAATAATACATCAGTTTATATTTTCCAAAAATGTCGACCAAGGGTTTTCTTTCAAAGGCTTGCTTTGCTTACTTTGTCCTTTAATTTAAAAGAAAGACAAATACATACGAGAATTATAATTTGTAACACAATTGTTGGTTAAATGTTATTTATTTAAGGTAAGTTCACAGATCACATATAGTAAAAATATTCACAATGTATCAAATCACAATAATAATTAACTGAGCAAGGGATCGAGGGAACCTTGCCGATTTGTCTTTGGGAACAACAAAACTGACTTGTGCCGTTATGGTAACGGGTGGCGGCGACTGTGTTCTGCTTAGAGGGTCGTACCATAGGTAGGTAGGAATCTAGGGATCAGTGTGTTCAGGAGTTACTGGCATATGAATCCATCCGCACCGCTGCGGTGCACGACGATGGGTCATGTACGACGGTGACCAGCTGGAGAGGTCAAAGGTCTCCGCAAAGCAGCTTCTCCTGATCCGTGCCGATACGAAGTTGGTGGACAGATGAACCCGGGCACCACTGTTAAATAACCAAACGTAGCGTGCCCCTTGGGGTGACCTTGGGTGACCTTGGGGTGTTGGTTTTCCAAAAAATGGTTCCCGGGGCAGCGGTTACCACGCCTCCCAAACTAAAAATTTTGGGTCTTAACTTATATAGGGACTTCTATGGTTATGTGTTAACATCGCGTGTATTTTATGTGCAGGTACCAATATTTACAATTGTGTATTGTGAGGATAATACCATGTAAGTAGTTAGTTTTGATTTTTTTTTAAAATGTGCTCATGTTGTTTAGTGAATAAATATAATATAGTCACTGCGATTTTTGGTCATTTGTTTGTTAATTATTTTTAATTGTGGTTTGCCTTTACACATACAAAATACTGATTAATAATTAATAATTTACCTAATACTTCTTAGAGATAATCAAACAGGTACGCAAATTCGTAGGTATTCATTAAATTGATGTCAATAAGGCAAATAGGTAAACCATTCAATTGATAATCATCATTTAATCGGAACCAAATCAAACAAATGATTAGACTAAATTCCTGCTAATAGGAATTACGCGTCGTGCGAATATTGAATCAATACATTTCTGATTGAGAAAAGCAAATGTTCTATTCAGCAATAATTCAGATTTTCCTAATATGATTCATCATTTTGTAATGAATGAATGATTTTTCATAAATCTTTACATGGTTGCCATTTACTGAAGGATCGGGGATCACCGAGTAAATTACCCGAAACAGGGGTAAAATTTTTTAACTCGCGATTAAGGTTCAATATATGGGCTGTACTTACTACCCGACTTCGCCTAGATTGGATGTTGATTTTAACGGGTATTTCGGAACTCATAGATCAAGATTAAATTGACGTAGAATGCTGAAAGTAGTTGCGTTGACCTGAGTTCTAGATAAAAAAAAACCGCAAAGGAAGAACGCCAAAGTTTTTGCTATTTCAAAGAAAGGGATTTTCTTCTTTAGAGCTTACATATTTAAAAAAAAATGTTATAAGCTATTGACTGTATTTCCATGTAAATGGATCCAATCTACTATTACAAAAATGATTTCTTATTGCTTTTTCCGGGTAATTCACGGTTGCAATAAAGTGTTTGATATATAAATACCTAATTTTAAAGCAACTAAGCAGTTCAATCCCACTATCAAGGGGGTATAATGTTTATCCAATCGTGATTCAAATTAATCGAAATAAAAATTCAATTAAGTCGGTCTCCTATTGGGTCAGTTTTTCGAGTCATGTACCTGATTGCTACAAAAAGTACCTTGTTGACATTGTTTGTTGTTAGGGATGGTCAGGGGGAGTTATACAATGATTTTTAAACCTTCAATCTGTACCAGTTGGTTGACCAAAGCGATTGATTCAAAGGTGAAAAAGAACTATTAAACCTTGAAATGTATAAAATCTGTTCGATTGGAATTTCAAACTTGATGCATTTGAAACTGGTTATGAATTACAGCTTCAGATGTACTTGTTATGGACTGAAATATCTTTAAACTAAACAAAACTAATTGGTGTTTGCTGGAATTGGATGATAGATAATGTAGGAATAAACAAGGTATGGAAGGAAAAAGGAATTACCAATCACTTACCACTGCATCTCTGCGAAGGAGCACAACAACACAATCACAATATAGTGATATAGTTACATCGCGATACTTAGAGGTAATTATCGCCAAAACCAATATAATGAAGTACAAAAAGATAATATGTAGGTACTTCCAAGATGGTTAAATTCTTTCTTTTTTGTTAAAAACGAGATGAAGTACACGAAAAACACTAACAACTTGCTTCCAAGATAGTATCAATCCATCTTCTGTTTTCAAAACTAATGCAGTCGAATTTGCACTATTTTTCTTGCCATCGTTCTAAGTTCTAATACTTTTCCAATAAGGTAATAGTTAGGCAACTGAAACCAAACGAATACCGGCTGATTTCTATGTCTTGATTGGTCAAAAAGCTTGTTTAACCATAGACGAAGAACAATCAGCTGACAGCTGGCAACTAGCTACGGCCAGCCACGGCAATCAACAGCGCGATTCGCGAGTCAACGCTTGCGTTACCATTGACAACGGGTGTTTGAGTGATTGTGTAGTGTGCGGGCCATCACATTGTCATACAAAGACAGTTGTCAGTTGACAGTTTTCAGTTGCCTCAGTGAGCGGGTCGCCTAAGGGAGACGTAAAAACTGGAATGACATCCCGGTAGGAACTAAGCTTATTCTCTTTTCAAAACCATACAATATATACAACAACTACATCTACTAAGGCGCTCCGCTGACGAGGAAACTGAAAACCAAACTAATACCGGCTGATTTCTATGTCTTGATTGGTCAAAAAGATTGTTTAACCATAGACGAAGAACAATCAGCTGACAGCTGGCAACTAGCAACGGCCGGCCACAGCAAACAATAGTGCGAGTCGCGAGTCACCGCTTGCCTTACGATTGACAACGGGTGTTTGAGTGATTGTGTAGTGTGCGGGCCATCACATTGTCATACAAAGACAGTTGTCAGTTGACAGTTTTCAGTTGCCTTAGTGGACGGATCGCCTTCTCTCTCTCTGGTTTCAATCCTGGGATTGGTTTGCAGCAAATCGCCTTAGGGAGACGTAAAAACTGGAATGACATCCCGGTAGGAACTAAGCTTATTCTCTTTTCAAAACCATACAATATATACAACAACTACATATTAACTACTAAGCTTTCTCGTTTACAAAATTCTTGCGCCTATAAACCAAATATTTTACAATTCGGAGAGGCAAAGAGCGAATGTGAAATAAATTTACATACACATCTTCGTTAGACGCGGGATCAATAAAAATATTGACTAGGCGATGATTTACTGGAAACTTTTAACACAACATCGGTAACTTATAAGAGGGAGATAATAATAACAGTGCGTAGATACCCACCAATGAATAAATAAACAAAAACTGGATACGCTTCAAAAAAATTAAACAAGAATTTGTGGAAAACGGAATGTTGCCATTAACGACGACCGTCCGTGGTCGAGTGGTAACAACACTTGACTCCCAATCGGAAGGTTGCGGGTTCGAACCCGGCGTGCGCAAATAAATTTTATTTGATTAATTTGTGTTATTTCACAATTAATTAATAAAAATAATATATACTACATTTGCGGCACGTTCCAGAGTGGAAGATACTGTCAGTATCGCCCTGGTGTAAGACCACCATTCAGAATTGAGACGTTGCTTAATAATGGCTTTAGCCGTGTTTAGTGACTAGATCTGAATAGCCAGGTACTTTCCTACCTTCCTCTTCCCCATCTCCTTCCCTTCCCCACTTTCCTTCAGCCTCACAACATACCCCAATTGGGGATGCCATAGTCTCACTGGCTCCAGACGGGAGCAGTTGGGACTCTTGTGAGGTATTCTCTATAAAAAAAAAATAATGCTGTGAATTTATGAAATTGTCTGTATTATTAGATATTAGACTATATTTGTTATTGTTCGGGTTTTATTTTGTGAATTTCGTTAAATAAAATATTATTTTATTATGATATTTGCGTTTATTATACCGAATCCAGCATTTTTCAGAAGCCTTGATAGTATTTTATAAGTTATCAATATTTTTCTAACATTATTAGCAATTTATAGAGAATTTAGAACAACTAGGTAGGTACCAAAAGTGTTTATAATTATAGTAGCAGATATTATCAGTCAGTAGCAAGTTATGATTTATTTACCCCCTGATTTAAAAACTGGGATGATTATCAGCAAACTTTAACGTGTTCGCAAAGATTCACAAAAAATTTGTTGAGCATGCTAGTATTATGTCCTCTAACATTTCTACTTTATTTTCACTAAAATAATTATGTTTTGCTTTTAAATTCCATATGATTTTTTTTAGAATATACCAGGGGCGTGCACTCCATATAGGCACTCCACATAAGCATTAAATGTTTACAAATTGCACAGAGCGTAGAGTAAGAACTTGTGTTTTAATTTGCTTCTATGAGTTTTTTTATTCGTATTAGGCAGTGCTTTATGGAACGAAATTAGCAAATGGCAATCAGTGACATCTGTTTATTATTCATTTCTATCAACTAGTTGTCTTTGCTAAATGTGAATTGTCGGTTGAAAAACGTTTGTCATACTTTAATTGTTATGAAACCTGTTAAAATATGGAAATTTTAACCTGTGAAACTTGTTGTAGTAAAAGAAATAATGTGTGTTTAAGTAATTTAAAAAACAATGGGTTTTCTCAGTTATCTTTTTATTTATCGAAAAAAACGAATAATTAGTGTTTGGAGAAGTACGCCTAAATTAGCGTAGCCTACGTAGCGAAAACTTGATTTTTTTTTTAAAAATCAATTCGGCGGTTTCCTACTGCCTACCCTGATCAAAAACTCTGTGCACGCCACTGCAATGTACCTACTCATTTGAATTTTGAAAGCGTCAATTATTTTTACCACAAAAAATCTATTTTATCATACTCGTAGAACAAACTTTAACACATATTGGATTTTGTCGCAGACTAATGTAATAAGTTTAAGTGTTTCTCTTCTGTGTTTTCAGTCGAGATCTTTATTCCCAGATGAAGTAAGTTCCACTATTCCTCTTTAAGAAAAATATTCCTCCATAGCCAACATACAGTTCGCGCCTTCGCGGTACTGTAAGAGGTAAATACACAACATAAACTTTTGGTGAATCCATTTCCAGATGTTAGAAAGGTGTTGTTTTGTTTATTTGTCTAACGTCTCCACATTAATGTTCCTTGACGGCTCCTCGGCTCTGTTGTGTTTGATGTTGGGAATAGCGGATGAAACACCACTCAGCGAAGATCAAGTTCTGGCGTTTGTTTTATTTATATTTTAATAATGGTTCGGAAACCGCTTGATGTACCTACCAAGCACCAGCGAGTACAAGTACGGGATCAGCCAACAAATAGCATTATTATATTATGGATCCGAACGTAAAATAAACTCATTCCTTTGTTATTTAATTGTACGAAACTTTGGTATGCAAAGTTTTTATCCGGTAACATTATACTTAGCATTTAAAATATTATCTCCAGCTCTTCGTTTATATTTGAATATCTGCGGATATTGATGATTTCCTAGATTATATCCCATCTCTATTATTTTTGGAGATGAACTACGTTGGTTATCTTTATCAAATCAAATTATTTGCTCAATATTTTGTAAGGACTCGTAAGGAGCACTGTAGGATATAGTTAAGTGCACTTGAAGTGAAATAACACAAAACTGCGCTAGATAATTTTTGTTTAGTTTAGGCACCAGACTTTTAGGTCCGGGTTTAGGAAAAACTAAACCCTTTCACACACTTTTCCATAAAAATGATCATATAGTAAATCCACGCTATGCAAGTGTATTATATAAGTATAATTAATACAAAACAATACAAGAACAAACAACATGTTAACCTACCAGACTATTAAATGGGAAAATAATTCACCGACTCCAGATATTTTCATATCAGAGGGTTCGGCTCGGTGGAATTCCTAATTTGACCGATAAATCCTACTGATCCCTCAATATAAATATTTAAAAAATCTTTCGTAATCCTACATGTCTTTATTATGATAATTATTAGTTGAGATTCACCGTCGTTGTTTTGAGTTGACAACTTTCTCTCCTGGAAGAGAGATTCATAGTTTGGAAGGCATTTGAAATAGTCATGTCTCCAGACAGCGCTACTCCAAGGGCCAACCACACCCTTAACTCCTTCTAAGGTACGTCTGACCGACTAAAGCTATTAATATTGGTCATAGTGGACATTGATAACATCAAAAATGCTTTGGTATGTCTGAAAATCTGTAGCTATTCTCGAACCCGTGATGAAGAAATAATTATTTATTTTGTTCGTCATCCCCCTTCGCCGGTTGACCCCATTTCCACAGCCTCCCAGTAGGACACAACCTCTATGATATAATCATGAACGAATTGATTCGCAAAATCATCGCTCTACTACAATTTTTTGAATCCGTCATCATGTCAGAAAACACGATTAAAGGCCCAATCCAAGCGCGGTTACACAAAAACTAAAATATAAAAAAAAGTAAGGTTATCTAACAAGATCTATCTAATAAAAACAGCATGCCATTTGGATTTTAAGCACCTAACAAAGCATTTCTAACACCTCTTTCGTCTCCTTGCTTTATTACCCCAGACTATTCGAGGGTCAGAAGTCAAGATGTCTCAGTGCCCCAAGACGTCTGATCTGCGCTTGCGAGCCTTCCATCGGAGACGAATCGCTGGGGCCCCGGGGCTACATGCCAGAAGACGGGAGCCCTAGGGGGCCGACTCACAGTGACCGTTTAATGAGTACTGGGAAACAATTTGCCTGATTTCCCCTGCGGGACCGCTGGGGAGGGGAGTGACGTAGCATGGAGACCGGAACGGAAGGCCGGGAGTAAACAAAGAGAAAATTCTGAATGTCAAGCATATACAAGATATGTATGTACTGAATTAAAAGTGGGTCGGGGTAAATACGGCAGCATTTTATTTCTGTCTCGTTATTTCTGAAAATCAAACAAAACTGAATTGCAAAGAAAAATGATATTTTAAAAAGAATACCCTTTTTAATTGACTCGGGTAGAAACGCTATAGATATTTTTTTATTGTATTTGAGATTCTTATGTTTTACGGGGGTTGAATGATAAGTTTTTTTTTTTAAATAATCACATATTGACAGTTTATTCTGCGATAACTTCAATTTCACTTTGTGGCATCATTTAAATAAAACAAAACTAAATCTTTGTGTAAACCTTAAATTATATAATCTGCATACTTCACCTGCTATAATACAGGGACATCCCTAGCATGGCGGGCGAAATAACACAATATGTACACTATGTACAAAATTATTTATTAAATAAATAAACCACTATTTCATAAATATAACTTAAACAGCATTTTTTAATTTTTTATTTATTTAAAGAAACATTTAAAAACAAAGAATAATACATACATATCAAATAAAAACATAATACAAAAACAGAGAAAAAGTCCCAATAAACTACTTTTAAGTAGTTTGTCAATGGGTTCTTTTAACTTAATGGATTATAACAAAAATTAAATTAATTATTAAGAAATAATTGTTTACATTCATAAAAAAATATATATTGTATGCATGATTCAAATTCAGCATGATTCAAAAGTATCTATATGTTTTTCTATAGGTACTTAGTTTCCCGTGCTTGTTTGACTGTTATTATATAGCTATCTTAATTTACAGTATACTTTGTATCCCGTCGAAGAAACCTTTGTTTTGAAACATTGACAACATTTTGAAATGTAGATTTATAACATTTATTAAATAGTGTTAATTTACAGTTTGATATTTTTATGTTATGTTAATAATAGTTTTACAGTAGATTTTGATGTAATCTACCAACAGATTTTTTAAGCACCCTTCCTTCGATAGTTAGGTGTACACAAGAAATAACAGTTTACCAGGGGCCCTAGCACGCTTGCTCTATAACGATCGATAGGATAACTATCGGTAACTTCTCATCGTTCTCTACGACAACTGCAGATCGCAAACGAATAGGTGACAGTTCACAATGACTAAGTGTCCTTAATGTATTCGATATCAACTGTCGTTTGTACGTTTGAGATCTGCAGTTGTCCTAGGGAACGATGAGAAGTTACCGACAATCGGTCGGTAACTTCATATCGAGCGACCGTGCTAGCACACCAGGAACATATATATTTATTTAAGCGAGTATAAGAGGGCTGGCGTGGTCGAGGGGTAAGGCTATCGACTCCCAATCCGAAGGTCGCGGGTTTAAACCCGGCGTGCGCAAATAAATTTTAATTATAATATTTTAATTAATGAAGATACTATTAGCGAAAGTCTATCGAAAATCCGAAACAGAAAAATCCGAAAAAGATACGGATACATCTGGGACGTCCCAGATGTATCCGTATCTTTATCGGATTTTCGATTGACTTTCGCTAATATTATCTTCATTAATTAAAATATTATAATTTGAGGTTTAACTCATTAAGTTAAAAAGTTAAAAATAAAAAGTTTTATTTAATTAATTGGTGTTATTTCACAATTTCTTAATTAGAAATAATATTTGAAGCACGTTCCAGAGTGGAAGATACTCTCAGTATCTCCCCGATGAAAGAGCACCATTCAGAATTAAAACGTTGCTTGAAATGGCTTTAGCTGTGTTTGGTGACCAGATCTGAATAGTCTTCCCGCCCCACTACCTTCAACCTCACAACATACCCCGATTGGAGTAGCCATAGTCTCACAGGCTCCAGATGGTAGCAGTTGGAACTCTTGTGCGGTATTCATATAAACAAACAAAAAATGCATCCTACACAGGGTGCAATGCACCATACATCCTAACATGGAGGGTGAAACCACATTGTAAAAAGCTTGTAAATTAAAAATAAGATAATAAAATAAATATATTAACATTGCCCTTGATAATACTGTAATTAATTTATAATAAACTAGCTGACCCGGCAAACTTCGTACCGCCTCAGAATCAATAAATGTTGTGTTTAATTTATTAGCTGTTCGAATTGATTCAAATTCTGTCGACCAACGCACATTATTTGAAAAGCTGTTCCATACAAAATATATGAAAAAAAATTATTTTCATAATTATTTTTCTGTGATTTTTTCCGATGTTTTAATAGTTATTCTGTTAATCTGGACGGAGACAAATCAAAGATCATAAAAATCGGTCCATCCGTTCTTGAGTTATAAATGGTGTAACTAACCCGAATTTGTTTTATATATTAAGAAGATATATTCAAACTGCTAAATCTGACGTTGAAATCGCGCTACGGAAGTGGGTCAACAGTTTAAATAAGCAAAGTGTCTTCAAAAGAAGCACTTTAATTTAATCTAATTACCATAAGCTACTCGTACAATGTAAAAACTGCTTATTCACGAAAAGTGAAAAGTAAACAACGAAACGTTAACAATTTTCCAACGCTCCGTATGGAAAAAAACGGTGATTAAAAAAAACTGAACTATTACAACAGTTTAAAAATACGAAGCAATCCATGGTTTGTTACGACAGTCGGAAATACAGTGGAGGTACGCCACTGGCAGGTAAGTTTACTTTACAATATTTACTTCTGAAAGTAATTACGTAAAGTATGCCCCGACCGATTTCCCGCTCTGGAAGAACTCCGCCCGCAGTTCTGAGTGCCACTGGTGTTTATTTGAAACTAAAACAAATAGAATATTTTTACAAGAGCCCGCTGGCGTTTTGGCCGAAAATCCCATCGAAAATAGAAATCATAATATTCAACAACAAATTCTAAATTCTGTCGGAGATAAGGCATTTTGAAAGCATTTATTGAAAACTTGAAATGTTTATAAAATCCATTACAATTAAAATTCAATTCGGACATTATACTAGGAACTATTTCAGGAGATATTTATAGTTTTAAGTAAATATTGACGGGCTGTCACGGTGACAGCGTTTTGCTTACATTTCTAAAAGTCAATATAACATTTTTTGCTTCTCCCTCATCTTTACGTAATCATCTTTCAGAAATTTATGGAAAGGAATATTGGGTACATAAGAATTTGGCAAATTTAATCTTCGATCACAAGAAGAAATCATTAATTTTTTATTTTTTATTCCAAATAAATGTAAGTAACGACAGGGCAAAGCAAAAGGTAGTAACTGCTGTCAGAAAGGGTGGACCACCCTACTCATTCTTGCTTCAAATACTGAATGTTATTAATTTTGGTCTCAGGTGACTTTTTCTTTTTTTTTTCCTCAAAACCAAATACACTAGTCACTCAGCCGAGTAACCGTTCAATCCATCAGCCTTGCCCTACCAGTCCAATTTTAACTGATTTTAATGTTTAAAAAAAATATCAAATGTCTCCGGAGACCAAAATTTCATTCACCTTTTTTACTGCAAATAATGTCAGGAATCACTGGTTAAAGAAAGTCAAGTACGTCCCTTATTACCTGTATATTTAAACATCGTGTTATGCATCCGTACATGATATTCTAGTATTATTACTCTTGACAAGTCTCAGAAACCTAATTGAATGAATCGATGGTTCTATGGGTCGTCTTCCAAAGATCTTCTCGATTTTTTTCTTCTATCCACATGTGTGTCACATAAATGAAAATAATGCTCGAATGCGACGGAGTGCGTATCACGAGTCATACTAGGCTGTGCCCAACTACCCAATGGCGATATGACATGTGATAAAAAACTATATTATTTGGTTTTTATTTGAAAAAAAAATCATCCGACAGAAAAATGACATCTTCATGTATAACTCAAAATACAGTCATGTTATGCCTTTCCCGGATGAAAACATTCTGTTATTTATTGTCTTGAATTAAACGTTATTTAAATTTCCGTGAATTACATTGATTTAATCGTGAATCTTTGTCATAGATTAAGTGGTCCTCTCGGTACCTACTTGGACAAGGAAGCGCACGAACTGATAATTTGTCGTCGATTTATAAGGTTTGATAAAATTAACAACGGGCCGGTAGTACTCGCCTAAAAAGCAGAAGAAGGAGAGTTACAACAGTACGAATTTTGGAGGTAGCGCGCTAATATTAAAAACAATAATTTTCAAGCGAAAATTGTGAAGATTTTTAATAAAACACGACTCGTTTGAAATAGAGCAAAACTCTCTTGACAATACCTTAAGAAGCATGTAAAGAAACACCCTGAATTAATCAAAATCAAACCTATGACGCGTTAAATAACAGAACCGTAGTTGTTTTTTTTTTTTAATTTTTGGAGCATACTTTGTTTTTTTATCGAAGGAATTTTTTATGATTACCGTTTCGGCTCGACAGTATCCAGAAATAATATTAAAAAATAAAATATATTTTTTTCGATCTTAGAAATTTAAAGTGTTCAATGGACATATATTATAAATCGGTAGAAAATCGAAATTCCCAGCCTTAAAGCAGTTGATAAGCATTTAAATGCATTTCACAGTTGAAAAACTTCTCATTTCCGCACTTATTTTTTAAAATATTAACTTTTTTGGTAAAGTCTTATTATTTAGAAATTTAGACTAATTCTTGCATAGATTATTGAAAAAGCTCTTTGTTGGATATAAAAAAAACAACATAGAAAATAATGGATTCCAATTTCAATTTTGTTAAAATGAATTTTGAACATATGTGCAACACATGCACACATGTGCATGTGTATGCGTACAAATACATAGTTATATGTATTGGTGGGTGTATGTATGTGTGCATGTAATCACACACGCATGCATGTATACATAGAAAACAAGAAAAAAATGTGTTAAATCTATATTCCCCATCTTTTCTTTTTTATAATTTTTATACTTTTTATCTTTTCTCTTTTGTATTTTAGACTTTCTGTCTTTTCTACTACAATTTTTCCGATTTTCAAGCATATTTATTTATTTACTTAATCATATATGTTTACACTAGACTTCACAAAGTAACCATATTCCATTGGTCACCATGAAACAGGCAGCCGCCCAGAGTATGGTGATTTAATATGTCATGTATATGTAAATGTTTTAATGTATTTCAAGTATTTTATAAAAATAAATAATTTCATCATTCACGGGAGACCAAAATTCCATTTACATTTTTAACTCAATAATAAATAATCAGGAATCACTGCTTAAAGGAAGTCAAGCAGGTATGTCTCTTAACACCTGTATACATAATATACAATATATAATATGGAAGGTTAAGATGTTTTCTTAATTTTCAGTGGTTTATAACGAAACCTACAACCTTTTCTCACTAAACACTCTCTCAGCTCTCTACTGTGATAGTGGGAAAAGTTCAAAATAAAATAAAATCCCCTTGTTGAAAACAAATGTATAAACAAAATAAACTAATTTATTCTCCCTTGAATACTTTATTTACTTGTTTTAACAAATCTTTTAAAATGCCTGTTTTTCCAGTGATTAGAAAAGTACAAAAATAAATAACGAGAATAGAATTTCTTCGTAAAATCATTTAAGTTAAAATACAAAGTTTATTTTTTCGCTGAATTGTTGATATTATATATTCCGTAGTCACTATTACTTATATATATTTTTTTTTTTTGTAAGTTTTCTTTATTCATTTAATTGTTTGTTACATTAATTGAAGATTTTTAGACCAACATTCTAGGCACATGCCCGTGTTATGGTGGTCGACTGTTACAGTTCATTAACATATGCAATATAAAGAATGTGAGAGAATATAAAAATAATATAATATTAAAGAATATTAAAGTATAAACAATTTAAAATAAATTTGCGTACATTTAAATAGAACTAAATTTCCATGAATTATTAATATCTATGGAAAACCCTGTCCGCACGAGTA
This sequence comes from Limnephilus auricula, assembly GCA_951813805.1. Lineage (NCBI taxonomy): Eukaryota > Metazoa > Arthropoda > Insecta > Trichoptera > Limnephilidae > Limnephilus > Limnephilus auricula. Next base: position 15,341,480 of record OX638388.1, on the reverse strand, counting down.
CGTATTGAATACGTTTCAATGAACATCGTGGATTTATTATTCAAATTGTCATGAGGTAATCACCCGCTAATTGCGTGAACCGCTGAGTAGGTCCTTATGACCGGTTACCTTTGACATCATCGAATGATACAATCGTCCACTCGTGACAAACCTGGCTTGCTCTGTCACTTCTTTCCATGTGCCGGTGTCAAGGCTGGCTCGCAGCATCTTGCAGAATGGACCAAGGCTGACACACACCGTGACACTCCCTGATCCATCATCATGTGCGGCAGATCTTTTCGCAACCAATTATTGTGTTTACATTACATCCACTGTTATATGATAAAATGAAGAATACCTTTACCTTTTATTTTTTAACTAAATCGTCGATGGAATTAACCCAAGATGTTTAGAGGAAGATACCAGCAGTGTCGTTTTGGTGAATTATCATTATTCAAAATCGCAACGTTGCAAATCTTTTATGATCAAATCTAAGCAGTCGAGGAGACTCTCCGCTTTCCCGTCCCGTTTTAAGTAACAAGAAAGTTACTCCTATCAAGACTCTCACAAGGACTCTAATTGGTTTATCAAACGAAGCTAATTCAAGTAAAATAACTCTAGATCCTCGAGTGTAGGCAAAGCAGGATGTTAAATCACGATAATTTTTTTGGCCATGAAATTCTCAAATCATATCCGAATATTTACCTACCACAATTATTTCGCCGGTTGTCAAGCATTCGCAGTCGATAATTCTCTCTATGTCAAAGACCCATCTCGTTTGGATGACCTATAGGTTTCTTCCCAAACTATGGAGACCATTGAAGGGTGTTTGATATCTATTTTTGATTTGATGACAAAATTGAGTCCAGAACTGTCAGCATCCAGCACGTCAAAATAAATGGATTCTTTACTCTGTGGTATCCAATATAGTCACACTAGAGTGTAAATATTGTGACAGTAATACCGGGTTCCTTCCTCTTAGATACCCACTTCTATTTCGATTGCTAGAATTTTTGTTTTGCTAGGAGACTTCTAGAATGATTCGCACAAAGCGGTTGTCACTTGCTATTACAGTTGTCACAACGCAACGTTCTTTTGCGTTTCATACGTTCCATTACGTGGTGCTGGTAAAACTGCACTTTGAATTACACTATAACATGGCAGTAAATACCAGTTTTGACAATTTGTCCGCTAGATGGCAGTTAACAAGAATATCGACGTTTTTGTCTGATAAATGGATGTTAGCAACAATTTTGACATTTTTTTTTTTTACATTAGGTCTACACAGGAGGCTCTGAGGAAAATAATTTCCCTCAGGGCCTATGTCATCTTTGGGGATGCTGTGTGGAGGGTATTTTTAAATAAAAGAAAGGAGAGGAAGTTCTGTCAAGGAAAAAGATATGAGGGTTGGGTAGGAATCTGGAGTTCAGTGTGTCTAGATCATCCGCCGCCAAGACCTAGATAAACCTTACCCCATGAACCCGGGCATCCCTGCTAAGTCACCAAACGACCTATGGCAGAGGTGTTGGTTATCCAATAAATGGTTCCCGGGGCGGCGGTATCTATTCCCGCCTCCCAAATTTTGTCTGCTAGATGGCAGTTAACAACAATTTTGACGATATTGTCCGTTAGTAAAGAACAAATCGATGTTTTGACCGCTAGATGGCAGTTTACATCCATTTTGTCTATTTTGGCGAATTGACATATTTTCACCATTTTGACGTTTTTAACGCTAATTGGCAGTTTTTCACAATGTTGGTGTATTTGACTTTAAATTACAGTTTTTCCTCATTTTGAGGTTTTTTGACGGTTTTAAGAGTTGTTGACAGTTTATAACCTTTTTGTTGATAAATGGGAGTTGCTCACCATTTGGGGGTGTTTTGACATTTTACTGCTAGATGACAGTTTATAACCTGTTGGAGACAGAAATCGGTCCCACAAAGCAAGGAAATGGATCAGAGAGGAATTGTCGACTTACCGCTTTTCTTCCTTCGCTTTTTAATTTTCCGCTGGTTCTCACTTCAAATTTAGAGCTCACTAGCACACGATTGAACTTTCTTTCCATAAGGTTCCGACACGGTCGAATTACAGTTCCGTATTCAACACTGAGATGGTGACAGGAAGAGGTGCTAATTTGAACTAACAATTATTGTGACAATTTTATTGCATTCAGTCGACAATAAAGGTAAGGAAACAAAAGGTTTTTGTGTGTAGAATTTATTTTGGGAAAAGGTACATTAGGATGAACGCAAGGCACCAATATTTCCGCCGACCGAATCAACAATTATTAAAATAACAAAGAATTTTGACGATTTTTGACGTTTTAGCGCTAAATGGCAGTTTTTCACAATTTTACTGTATTTTGACTTTAAATTACAGTTTTTCCTCATTTTGAGGTTTTTTGAAAGTTTTTAACCATTTTGACGATTTTGTCGCTAAATGAGAGTTGTTCACCATTTTGAGGTATTTTGACCATTTTACCGCTAGATGACAGTTTATAACTATTTTTACAATTTTTGACGTTTAGCGCTAAATGGCAGTTTTTCACAATTTTCACGTTTATGAATGCGCTAGAAAGCAGTTATTCCTCATTCTCAGGCTTTTTGACGATTTTAGGGCATGATGACAATTTATAACCATTTCGAGTTTTTTACAATTTGAGGAGTTTTGATGTTTTTTTCGCTGAATTGGATTTTTCACCTTTTTACGATTTTTTGACGTTTATAACGTAATAAATGACAGTTTTTCCTCATTTTTAGTTTTTTTTTCCGCTTGACAACAGTTTATAACTATTTTGTGGTTTTTGGCGCTAAATGGCAGCTTTTTCTCATATTGCGGTTTTTAAAGGTTTTGGCGCTATATTACAGTTTTTCACTGTTTTTACGATTTTTGATGGTTTTGGCGCTAAATGGCCGTTTTTCAATGATGAAAAACTGCCTTTTAGCGCTATAAATGTCAAAATGGTGAAAAACTGTCATTTTTAGCGCCAATAACATCACCTATAAGATATAAGGCAGGTTTTTGACGACTTTAGGGCATGATGGCTGTTTATAACCATTTCGATGTTTTTGGCGCTAATTTTAGAATTATTATAAGATTGTAATATATGAATTAAGAAAGAATTTAGCTAATGTTAACACTCTAAACCTAGGAAACTAACGATAAAATATCGCTCAAATGGCGCGCCGAAGGAGATTTTTCTGTTTTGCCCAGGAATCTCGGGACAACCTAAATACCGAGAAGCCGATAAATTCTTAGCGGCCCTCTCCGTTAATTACCACAATACAATATTATAGCAAAGACTATAAGCTTCCTACAATTTGGGTTGTATGCGCGAAGCTACCTGCTTACAATTTGTGGTATAGAATATGTGATATTGATAATGAGGCCACATCAAATAGGAGATTCCATCCAAAAGAGCGGGTCTTCCACGGCGCAATAATAATAGTTCAGAGACCCGAGTGCCAAATGCCAACACGTAGGCACATTACTTCGGCTACCTTATTATTTGGACTTTGAGTTTAATGATGTCCCAATGAGATGATTGCGGATCTCACACCTTATTAACTGGTTACCAAGGAGCCAGGACCAGATTGCGTCAGACTAGTTAGTAGCAGATAGCTTTAATAGCGCCAAAAACTTTAAAAAAAAAGCATTACAAATTTTTTTAAACAGTAGTCGTTACGATTTGCATACTATAGCCTATTGTAAATTTTAGTTCTTTAAATCATATTAATATTTAATTTTAATAAGAAAAATTCTCTTTTCACAACTTTTGAAAGTTATTTATTCCCATCAATGTAATATATCATTGAAGAAGAAGATAACATTAATAATCTAAATTAAAATACGAAAATGAACAAGACACAGAAAAATTATAAAAGATGAGGGTCACAACTGGGACCAGTTGCGACCGTTATCCTTAATTATTTTTCTGTGTCTTGTTCATTTTCAGGTTTCATAGTTACCTATGTCCCAAATCAAACTTTATATGTGCATACATTTTTTTTTTAAATGTACGAATTAATCATTTATTGCCCTAATTTAACATTTAATTTGTTTATATTTTCGTCTAATTTTATTTCCTTTGGTAATTTGCCCAATATCTTAATTGCTTATTTATTTTATTTATTTGCGATTTTTCAAAAAAATTTATAGTTACCTATGTCCGTCTATAAATATATATATATATATATTTTTTTTTTTTTTAATTAGTACGAATCAATCACATATTTCCATAATATAACTATAAATTGGTTTACATTTTCTTCTAATTTTATTTCCTTTCGTTTATTTTGCTGCTTACATAAAGAACTTTTGTATGGCCATTTATTATGAAGATTAAAAATATAGCAATGAAGAAAATAATTGGTTTAAATTATAAAAAAAATAACTCCTTCAACATTTCCTTGATTTCCATGTATCTGTTTTTCTTCGGTATAATTTTCGTATCTCTATTTTGTAGTATTGTTATTTCTTTCATTCATCCATCGTTGTCTAAGAATAGAATGCTGCAACAATAACGTGTGGTACAACGATTTCGTTGTATACATTTTACTGGAGACTGTGTTTAAGAATTTTCTTAATCTTTCTAACAGTGGGATAAAAATGATTCTGTTTAATTCCGTAAATAAATATAATAACGAGGCTGGAAGCACACAACAAGAACAAAATGTAAAGTTTGCACAGGTCTCATAAAACTTTTTTTCGAAATTGTTTCTTCATATTTTTACAGATACAGAATTTTTAACCTAATATGGAATATGAAAGAATTTCATAAATTTCCTATATATTATTATTATTAAGAATTATTTAATTGAAGACAAATCTAAACCAATAAGCGATGCAGGCTGGAATTATTGTATTTTTTCCCATGAACGTGAATAACTAATTTTTTGCTACTTTTCAACACTTTCTGCAATAATTATGTGTGCATATGGTTTTTCCAAAATTTCGAGGGGCCCGGATTCTCTTAATCTGACCCTGTAAATGCAAATTTTAGAGCATAATATCTCACTCTATATATTAGATGAGTTTCATATATTAGATGAGTGAGATGTCAGAATGTAGTAGTGTTATTAATAATAATATATCACGACAGAGGTGTTGTAGAAGCCATCTAGTAAGGTAAAGGGCAATCAATAAAAAAGTAATTTATCATGAATAAAAAATAATATTTAATATATACCATAAATGAAAAATCAGATTCCTAAAAAACATACTTGTGAAAAATCACCTCACAGGGTGGGCTTTGATGGAAAGCGTTTATTCAAGAACTGGATTGTTGAACATATTATCATGAAATGTCATGCAGCAAACGTCAACCGTGCACGGGAAGTCATACGTTTGCCATGACTTCCAACTTCCAACCTGTACATCGGTCCCGAAAGATTTTTTTGATTTCTTCACAGTTTTGCCGTGGTTAAAGGGTTATGATTCTGAGCAACGAATCCGTAGATTACGGATTTTCTACAAAAACACAGAAATTTAGTAGGTGTTAGTAGGAAATTAGAGGGATTGGATGGTTACTTGGCTTAGAGACCAGTGACCACATGTAGATTTTTTTTTTTCTTTTTTTTCTCGCAATAATTTCAGGAATCACTGGTTAAAGTAAGTCAAGTGCAATGCCTAACACCCTGTATAGGAGAAGTAAACAACAACTATCACAGTACATTACAGAGCAGTGTTTATTGAATTTGTTAGTATTATAATAAAAATTAACATGAACAGATTATTGTTAAACAGAAAATATTTATGTGTCACAGGTGATTTAGTATTGTAAATAATAACAATTACATAATTTTTTTTTGGTTAATTAATTTTTTACATTATAAATACAAAAATATGCTTTGGATAAATTTAATCTTTTCCTACCGTTTATATAAAACCACGAAAAAATCATTACAAATGTATATTAAAAATACCATTTTAAAAATATAATTTAATGGGTAAAATTATGTAAAACAATTACAAATCCGTTTCCTAAAATTGATATCAGGCAAAAAAAAAGTCCAGTTATGTGAAGGTGATTATAAAAAAATGTTCTCCTTGTGTAATGTCCTCTCTATACACAGTAAGGTAAATTACTAATTAACGCTAGATGAATTCTGGAGTACAGAATTCAAAAAAACCTGTAAACCACAACTACCTTACTAGGCATAGAGAAGCACAAATGTTTATTATCAATAAATCTCAAAATGTATACGGAGATAGAACAAAAAGGCATAAAATTCCGGAAATATTTAACGCATTACCTGAAAATATCAAAAATGAGACATCTTATTCAAAAATCAAAACAAAAGTTAAATCTTTCTACCTCCGAAGAACATGAAATCAAATAATATAGTTCCTTTCTATTTTTTTTCTCACCTTATGTTTGTAGGTACTGTGTAAAATATTTTTACTACAACGCAATTCGTAAACATTATAAAAATTAGTTTGTCGTAATAATTATTATTTTAATATTAAGTATTATATTTAGTATTTACTATATAAAACTGAAGAGTAGATTGTATTAAATAATTAGAATAAAATGAGAGATTTCTTACAATCAAACTGATTGATCAGTTTCGTAAGATTTGTGAAATTAAATATTTAAAATTAAAACTGAATAAATATATTAAAAAAAAAAAATGTGACAGTTTCCATTGATTAACTTTTTTCTTTCTTGTAAAACTATTTACCGTTTCTAGACTCCGTTTGCCAAGCGATTTTTATACATTTTACCTATATTCTTGGCGATAAAGGGACACCAAGAAATACATACATTTTTGCCTTGTTTCTTTTCCCTAAAATAACTAGTTTTGTAATGTTGTTAAAAAATAATAAACTGAATTGATTTCAATTGACAGGCCCGTCTCATTGTTGTAACTCACAAACAAATCGATAATTATTTTAATATTTGTCAATAATATCGCAAAATATATTAATGTTTCTCAGTCTTCCTATTGTTGTGATTATCCGAATTCAAAAATCTACGTTCTTTGTAAGAATCTTTTTACCTACTCTAAGGTTACGACATCGCGCGGCCCCGAGATGTGAAAGGATTCATCGCGATATGGTGTTATTTCGCAATAGCAGAGTGTACCTATTCATCATCAAGGAATTGAATAACTTTAATGTAAATTACTCATTAAAGTTTGTGAGGTTATCGCGCAAAACTGATTGTGCGGTAAGATGGCGGTTAATGAATAAATAAACCAAGTAACCTTGTAGGTACCTACTCGTCTTCGGAGGGGTAAGAAATAATTTCTCGTTTGCGATAACTGTGGAAGTTAAATGAAAATGTTAAGTACCGTTTATGCTTGAAGATTACTTGGTATTTTAACCATCAAAATAATTATATTTATTTATTAGGTATATCTACACAACAGGCTATAATAACATACCTCAATAAAGCAATGTTAGCATAATACCCACTATTCTTCTACATGGGTTCTATATAATTTAATTAGCATATTTTAACTCATGATTACTGTTCCACATTTTTTAAAATATAAATCACATATTTTGTAAATGCCTATATTATAAATACATAAATAGGTGAGGTTTTGTTAAGTTAAGATTTTTTTTTAAATTTTTAATTGTGGTGTTTTGTCAGATTAAGATTTTTATTTATTATGTATTACCTCCGCCAATTGCTGTGCTCCTGTTAATTTTCCACATGAGTACAGCGTCCTTGAAATAATTTTTCACTAAAACATCACTTTTTCATTATAGACTATCTAGTTATTTCACTTTTGGTAGATCTCATTAGTAAATATTTCATTTTGTGAAAAATTATATTTTTCTAATGAACTTAAAGCACTTAAATATATTTAAAAAAAAATGAATTAGGCATTTTGAAGAAACCTACGTAGAGAATAAGAATAAAAAACTGATTGGGATAGAAATTCACCTTTTTTAAAACGCTCCTCAGTTATACTAACCTGCACAAAATTTACTGTAGCACAAGACATAATTCTTACAATGCTATTTACGCGATGGTTGCAAAATATTTTTAATATCACATTATTACAAACTGTGCATGTTGGAGATAATGTTATTATATTCGAATAAGAATATCATTAATGACATCTTGCGGTCATCAAGAAAAGTAATTTTCAGGTTATTAGATTCTCAGGACAGTAATAGACTCAGGCATGATGTTGGTTGATTTTCGGGGTGTTAGGCCATGTTATGATCCTCCTTGAGAAGACTTTTCGCATAACCTCGTATTGTCCAACAGCAAGGGAAATATATGGAGTGTAGGAGGATGTATGTTAAATTGTGTAATTCTACGAAAATAAATCTTCAAATTTTAAACTATCCTCATCTTTGCCCCGGGTCTGCCTGCATACATTATTATTTGACTTTTATTTAAAAAAATAATTTGTCTTAACATGAATCCATTCTGAAATAATGATGTTATTTTTTTTCCATCTACAATTATTTAAAAAAAAAGTTAGATGAAAAAAAAAATTAACATCATTATTTTTGTTTTTTTTTTTTTTATTGTTTATCAAAGTACAATCCCGTTAAGCCGCAATCAATGTTCAATTACAATTTAAATAAACATACATAATATTATTACTAATTATAAATTTATATTTAAATCTATTTCTGAAAAAATAAGAAAGTTTACAGATTTAGGAGATGAAATTAAAAGAATTTGGCCTTCTTAGACTATAAAAATATTACCATTTGTTATTTCGGCTACTGGCATTATATCTAGCTCTCTCATTAAAAATTTAGGCGTATATTAGATTTGTCAAAGAATTTGTTTATAAAAATGCAAAAATCAGTCATTTTAAATACATTTAGGATTGCGAAAGATTATTCCTATTGAGGGATCAGTAGGATTTATCGGTCAAATTAGGATTTCCACCAAGTTGAACCCTCCGATATGAAAATATCTGGAGTCGGTGAATTATTTTCCCATTTAATAGTCTGGTAGGTTAACATTTTGTTCTTGTATTGTTTTGTATTAATTATTAATTATTCTTACATAATACACTCACATAGCGTGGATTTACTTGATGATCATTTTTATGGAAAAGTGTGTGAAAGGATTTAGTTTTTCCTATGGGGAAAACTAAACCCGACCTAAAAGTCTGATGCGTTAAAAAAAAAAATAACTATACAGATTGTCACAATTAACATACATGACTTAGTATAAAGCATCTCTATTTAGTAACCAGGTTTTCAGCATATATTTTAATTTTTTATATTACTTGGTAACATGTTAAAATTTTTGGGCACATTATATTCCAGAGTTCGCTGACCGTAGTTATTGTTATATTTTGGAACAAGCATTCCTTCATTATTTGTGAATATAGTATTATGTTCATGTTCCACTTTCCTCTTATATATATAGAGTCAGATATATTAATGCTGAATCAATATTTTAAACCATAAAAAGACCTGCACCGGTAAGATAGTTAAATTCCGATACAACAATGATATGTTTCGTCTTTGTAAAAAAATACGTTTTGGTGTTATCAGTCAAGTATTCGGTATTTACAATTATTTAATTGTCTGCCGCATACAAAAAAGCGTTGAACTTTATTTCATTTTCATGAAGTCCGGTAGCAATCCGTTCAAAATTGATAGGTAAATATTATTTATTTTCAACATACGTCATATTATTACATGGAATACACATTGTCATTGCCCATAGCACGAATTCGTGGGATAAGATTTTTTCGGCGCCTGGCGGTGGATGCATCTGGCCATTAGCTGCGGATTGGGAAAGATTGGTTGGGGGAGACCTTTTGACCTCTCCAGCAAGACTCTTACGGAACAACGCCTTGCACAGCAGTGGGAGAGAATGATTCATACGTTCGTCACTCCTGGAAACACTGACTCCCAGATTTCTACCCACCCCTCATATCTTTTTCCTTCCCAAAATTTCTTCTCCTTCCTTTCCTCAAAATATCCTCCCCACATCATTCCCAGAGATGACATAGGCCCTGAAGGGAATTATTTTCCTCAGAGCCTACTGCACGGAGAAAAATGTTATTCTAAAATACGGTCATTTTTTTCGTAAAAATGGTTAAAAATGGGACTGAAGTTCTTACGAATAAATTAACAGGGTTTCAATGTTTATTCTTACATGTTCCCGCCAATAAACATTGAAATCCTGTTAATTTATTCGTAAGAACTTAAGTCCAGTTTTTAACCGTTTTTACGAATAAAATGATCGTATTTTAGAATAACATTTTTCTCCGGGTGTGTAGAGTTAAAAGTTTAAAAAATGCCTATGTAATCTCATCTTTAATATGGAATGGAACGAATTGACACCAAAATTAACCAATTTCGAGTTTTTATATGTATAGAGATCCGGTGAGGCGAAAACGATTTTTATAAATTTTCTTGTGGCTTAGGCTTTTAATGACATGCCATATAAAATATTCCCATCCAGTCTTTTTGGAAGATTAACCAACAAAAATTAAATGGCATAAAAATCACGGAACATTAAATAACATTTAATGAAATTTGTAATTTTCCGCGATGAACATCGTTAAAGTTTAATTTTGCCCGAATATTGAAAACATTAAAAATGAACGAAAGCCATTTGCCACCAGCGGAATATTTCACCTTTATTACGTCTAGTATTATGATAAGCATTAATAATTCATTACTAATTTGGCAGTATTAATATTTAATATGGCGCGGTAGGTGGATTAGCAGGGCCGGGTCGGGCTGGGGACTCGGGCCGGGCCTAATTAGGGCCGGCCCGGGCGCCGACGAGGCTTATGGCCCTAATCTGGGCCCGCACACTTAATTGTTTCGTGCATAAGATATCGCATGGCGTACCCTTCTTGGATGCTATTGAATAACGCGTGTAGAAGTACCTACACAATACACGGCACAAACATTCATATATTATTCATCAACGGGGAAACTTAAAAGGTCAAAGCAGTTGCCCTTGGTCACATTGTTTATTGTGAATTTCTATTTACTGTTCATTCATGATGGACATGAAATAGGCACTTAGCGGTCAAATGAACGAAAGTGGGATGGAAGTAGGAATCACCTAAAGTGATGGTAAACGGCAACCGAATAAGGAAACTAGCTTAGCTTTTCTACAAATATCCTCATCATGGAATCCCGTCAGCGTTCGAGTTCGAGTATTGAAGCAAAGTGTTATCCAACATGACATTTTCGGACATGCCGTTTAATACCCAGGTAGTATAGGCAGCCAAATCCGTCAGCCATCATGCAGTACCTAAATGGACAGCTGCTCAAATTTTAGGACAGGGACGTTGAGTAATATATTTATTTCATATTTGTATATTTTTTTGTTGTTGTTGCTATTATTATGCTATTATTGATTTTATTTTATTTTATTCCCATTTTTAATATGCTACCACCATAATACAGAAATTCATTTAGTTTGGAGGGTCTATTCTTAAAATCTTAACCCGTAGGGGAAATATCTATAAATAAACATGTTTTTTTTTTGTTAAAGCCAACACGTAGAAAATACTATACAATTCGTAACTTCAACTAACCCAGTACAAGTACTATCCGAAGACAAAATGAATAAAGGAGGCCAACACTGCAAATGTAGTGCTCCTCACCCTGCATAGGCATAATTAATTCTTCAACGATATTGATTTTCAAATTGACTCAATTAATTTTAATCCGATGGATCAATAAGCCTCAAAGAAAAGCTAAATCGATGATGTTTTCCTGTAATTTACATAAATTAATATTTATATAAGTAGATACGTTTTTAGATTTTCACGGCCAAAAGCATTTTCGTTGTTTGTTTTTGGGGTGTTAAGCCGTGTTGCGCTACCTCCTTCTTTAGCCGACGTTTCGGACAGCGTTGCAGTATCCATCATCAGGGCAGATCCGGCAGATCCGACGATGTATTGAAGCAAATTGTTGTAATTTATTATTTTTCTTTTTATAATACCTACTCTCTTTTTCAATTTGTTAAAATATATTTATAGTTTATCTATTTTTATTACTTGTACGTATATATTAGAAATTCACACTTTCTATGGGATGTGCGAGATTTCACTAACCTCCGCACATTCCATAAAAAAAGGAATTTTTTATTATGTAGCTCACGGCAGTAGATGAACAGCCGTTATAGATGACGACTGGCGTAGTCTAGGGGTAAGGCCTTGGACTCCCATTCCGAAGGTCACGGGCTCGAACCCGGCGGGCGCAAATGAATTTTATTTTATTAAATTGTGTTATTTCACAATTAATTAATTAAAAATAATATATACTATATTTTTGGCACGTTACAGAGTGTAAGATACTCTCAGTATCGCCCTGGTGCAAGATCACCATTTAGAATTGAAACGTTGCTTGAAATGGCTTAAGTCGTGTTTAGTGACCAGATCTGAATAGCCAGGAACTTCCCCACATTCTTCTATCCCATCTCCTTCCCTTCCTTACTTACCTTCAGCCTTACAACATACCCCATTTGGGGATGCCATAGTCGCAATGGCTCCAGACGGGAGCAGTTGGGACTCTTGTGAGGTATAAACTTACTTAAATGAGCTAAGTAAATAATTGGACATGTGCATTGGGTAGCAGACACCTCTCTCTCAATGGATGGACAACCGATGAACAAATACTGTAATTCATTAAATTCAGTTACGACGAAGTATCACTGAGATTCAAAAGCCACCATCAAACGAACTAGATCATGTTTTATATAAACATGACAATTACTTCTACTCGTGATCAGCAATCACACTGAGATGGTAGGTCATCAATCATTTTTGATACTATTTATTTATTTAGGCCACTTTTAAAAAATATTTTTAAATTGTCATCCTCCGTCGTTAGTGTACTTCACTGATGATTTCAACATAGTCACAGTTGTTTCTGAAACTAAATTTTAACATTTTTATAAATGCTTATAATTAGATTCGTACATACTTAAAATTGGACTGAAGGTTAAATTTAGTTGATTATTAATGATTTCTTCTTTTGAATTTACTGATTTTTTTTATTTCTAAAGCTTCCAAATTGTTAAGTCTTAAATCTTTTCCGTTCTTATGTAGGACTTTAATTTACGGAATAGGTTTAAGACTTAACAATTTGGAAGCTTTATAAATAAATAAATCAGTAAATTCAAAAGAAGAAATCATTAATAATCAACTAAATTTAACCTTCAGTCCAATTTTAAGTATTTTCCCATGTCTTCACTTATCCCCCATTCCCCACCTCCCTCCAACAACTGACGCTCTGTCCCACTCTAGTATACTGTCCCTTTCTTTCACAACATTATGTATATATATATGTGTACTTATGTATTTTTAGACATTATTTTTGTAACAGTCCTGATGATGGTACGGAGGTACCGAAACCGGTAAACGTTAAATAAAAATAAAGTGACTTAAAACAAAGTATTTTCTTTTCATTTATTTAATATGATCTATTTTAGAATAACATTTTTCTCCGTGTACAGTGTTTTACATTACAACATGCTACTTTGTTAAAAAAAATTAACAGTCGTTAATGGAATATTTTTTAATGTTATACTTACTGTGATTACAATTCTGAAATGAAGTCCGGATTGACTTAGCATAATGAAATGAACCAAGTGAAAAGTATATAAATATTATTATTGTTCCTTTTGCACCTCCCTGTTCATACATAGAAAGCGACACAAAACTGAATAAATCATAGAGCGGACTTGAGATGAAATATTCAATACGACCTACGACCGTAGCGGCCAAGAGCGAGACTAGTACTCCATCAGCATACGGTTCTGCCGCCGAGAGCTCCGCTGTTACCTCCCTTTCTTTCATACGAAGTTTACGAGAAAGGTGGAGAGACTGCGACGGATTCATCGGCGGTAGACCTTTATAGTTTGCAAATCCCGCACATTTTTTAACCGCGGGATTGCTGGATAGAATTTAGAAAACCTGCGGGATTGCAGGGTAGAATTTAGAAATCCAGCGGGATTTTTATTAACGGCCATTAAATTGAAATGAAGCAAACATTTTATTATTATTTGGCATTAATCATCTTTGGTAGTAATACATGAAAAAGGTTTCACAATTACTATTTTAAGAAGACTTGGAGAAATATAAGATGGAATAAATAAACTATGGAGAGGCTTGTCATCCATTCGTCGATGGATGTCTGTGAACAATTTTCCAGCAGAGGAAAACGCTCACTCTGCTTCCACACTAGTTGGTGGCACTGTGATCAAGAATGTGTGTTCAAACTGAAGGAATCTCCCTCCGATACCTCCATGTACAAAAAGGGAGAAATCTTTTGTCAAAATCGATTTCAGGTCTTGAAGTTTCTGAGTTTGAGATGTGGCTCTATCCTCACCTTCTATATGATCAAGTTGAGTTTCACTTTCATTGTCGAAGACTGACCACCTTTTAAGAGGGTATTACCAGAGAATACCGGAAATCAGTCCTTTTTAAATCAAATTCTAGACGTATTGACTCTTTTAAAATTTTGAAAAACTAAGTGTATTTTTAATATACTAAGGTTATACCGTTGGTCGTTGGCAGATTTGTTCAATTTAATTAAACAGCACAAATTTCAAATCATATAATCATGCAACAAAATAAATCAATACATTATCTAGTGAACACAGTTTTCCAAATTTTAATTTCAGTTAAATTAAAATCATTAAAAAAAAAACCCGAGAACGTGTTTTGTGATAAAAATACCTCAGTTTTTCTATTTATTTAAGGTCTTACAAACTAAATTATTTCAATTTTTTTTACACACTTATTTGGTTTAGACATTATTAAAAAATCATAAATACTTATGATTAAAAAATACTTACAAGAAGTACATGATATTTAATAATTTATCATCGTGCGTTTCGAGCATTTTAATTGCTTACTTGAATGTAGGTATATATTAAGGCAAGTTTTGAATGAAATAAATCGATATTAAATTTTTAATTTAATAAATTTGATACGGGGAATAATCAATCTTTCACATTGAACCTCCCTGTACAGTTGCAAGCATTTTTAAACTTTTATTCTCCGCCGCTGGTCAATCGCTCTTAATATAAAAACATCATATTTTTGGTATAAATTAAGTCATTTTCAATCCCACAAATACCAAATGAAAATCCTGTAAACCCGTGGGATCGCTGGAATCCCGCGGTATTGCGGGTTGCGGGATTGCAAACCATATATCCCTTTCTTGCATGTATTACATCCTGTCACCCGAGCTTTGTGACTGCCAAGTAGAACCATTTCCACAAGAAGTTCTCAAGGCAGCTTCATCAAAGCGAATAATAATAATAATATCATACAGCCCTAATGGTAGGTACGCTAATTTTATACGCCGAAGAGCAGACTTCGAAGGATTCTGTTGACTTGTTTAATGGATTCGAATGAATTAATGCGTTGTTACCTTCGCTGTGAGAGTTCAAGGAATGGTTGTTTGCAAATTGTTTTTGTCGCATAAATAAGTATACTTTGTGACGTGACCGTCGGCGATTGTTATTACGTTGTATTTGAGTACGAATGATATTTAATACGATATGTATTGTAAACCTATAGGATTCAAATGATCAGTCCATGGATTGAATTATAACAAAAATGGAAATGAAGCAGTGAAACTCATGAAATAGGCAAAGATTTTTTTGCCAAATTTTTTGGTTACAACATTTTTCTATAAAATGATATGAAGGACTTTAACAAATAACGCGTTTCTGTGACAAAACTTTGCAAGAGATCATATTGTTTCTTATGATTTTTATTGAAAATCTCCGGTAGAGCGGAGTAGATTTGCCACAAAGTACATACATATAAAAAAAAATCATCGTAATCACCAAATCCGTTGAGTTCGTTTCAAAATATCAAATTTCATAATGATACGTAATATTAAAGGCAGCCGTTGAAAACATTAATAATAAAAAGTCTCATTTCTCCGAAATTTAGGAAAACGTATGGCAAAATTTTGAATTTTGACAGTGACTTTCGTAAATATTTTGTGTTGCGAATAGTATTATAATATATCATCATTCATCATTCGGATAAAAAATAAGTACACTACATAATTCTTTCGTCCACATACTCCTTTCTCGATTTTGTTTTTGGCTGATAAACAAAAGCATTACCTGCACGGCTGCCACAAAAATATGGTTTTACAAAAAATCTAATTTGACCTATTGCGAAGTAAATTATACATATGTAGGTAAATACACAAACCTGTTATATTCTGTAAAATAACACGCGCTTGTCCTTTGTTGTCTAATTGTCTAAACTTCTAGAACAGAATAATCCTCCAAATGTACAACACGCCAATAACAATACCACCCGGAGTTATCAAACAATGGATAATTATCATTGCAACGGTTTGTTAAATTTGAAATGCAATAAATTAAAACGATAAAATGGTGATCGACAGTTGGAATATCTTCCTATTGCAGGATTAGAAATGGTCCAAAACTTACGTAGTATCCAGTATGCCTACGACAAATCGTCTGGGAACGAAAATGCGAAGAACATCAAGTATGAAGTGGCAGGCATAAGTGTTACTTATTCCAGATGATATATGATCTTTACCATAATCCTGTGTATGCTTTACGCTGCGTATAAAGTCAGATATTTCCGTGAACAACCCCGAATTACGGGAAAGGAATGAAGCAAGTTCGGGCAGTTTGCCGTATACCTACACGCAGCATTAGAACACTTAAAGTCATTGAGAGAAAATGTTGATTTCCTCGGGACTCGAAATGTGGTTTTGTGCGATAACTGACAATATAAACAGTAGTTCTAATCGATAGCATTTTCTATGCTCTGAAAGTGAGGATATCTGCCTATTAGAACGCGCCTGTCAACAGTTACTCAAGTGCTTAACGATGTTGCAATAAGAATCGTCAATTTCAACGTCATTTATGGACAGTCTAGCAACAATCTTTGACGCATATCACAAAGTATAACTACCTCCTGACCTTTTTAATCTTATAAGTATTTTAAATTTGAACTTTCTCCATAATAATATATTGGTAAATAGTCGTTTTATCCAATGAAATTTTTTTTTTTTTTGAAACGATAGGAATCCTAAACAGACGGTAAAGAAATCAGAAAATGGATAAATCCATGGTGATTGGTTAGTGTTAGAGAATAGTGGAAGAAGCAGATTAAGGTCGCTGATTCATGGGATTGAGTTTTACAAGAGCCAGCGACCAGAAAATCAGTGTTCACTGCTCTGGACTGTATAAAAACTAAGAGGTACGTTCCTCCGGTAAGAGTTTCGATCCTCAGAAATTTATTAGTAAATTACTGAAGAACGGTCAAGTGCGAGCATTTTTCCCACCAGTTCAAAGAACAGTCAATAAAATTACACTTTAATTTCTTTTTAGATTTCCATGGAAATATTGCGATTGTGAAAAATAATATCTCTTTAACTTTGCCAGGAAAATTCGTTAGGAATGATCCTAAATGTAACCTTATCTATTAAGTATGCTAATTATACATTTTTGAAGTAAAATTTCTTTAGGCACGCTTGACTTTGGGAGTAAGCTGGCGAATGCGTGACGAAAAGTGTGATCGGGCGAGGCGAACGATAATAAATTTAAATAAATATTTGTAGAAAATTAATATATGTATATATAATATATACATGTAATATATACATGTAATATATACATGTATAAACATATATGTATATATATATATATACGTACATATAGATGGAGCTAAAAAGTTTCACTTCAGTCGTGTGGTCTAAAGCACACTCGTTTTTTTTAAATTTTCTTTATCGCTTGTGCACTTTTTTTGATTTTTATACTGTTTTTAAACAAAAATCAATTAAAAGCAAAGGGAGTAGTTTATTTCACTACTTTTTATGTGAATACCATACAAGAGTCCCAACTGCTCCCGCCTGGAGCCGGTGAGACTATGGAATATTTAATTGGGGTATAATAGGCTGAAGAAGCATATTTAATTGGGGTATAAGAGGCTGGAGTGTAAGAGGCTGTGGGAAGGGAAGGAGAGGGAGGTGGGGATGTACCTGGACATTCAGATCCGGTCACTAAATACAGCTAAAGCCATTTCAATCAACGTTTCAATTCTGAATAGTGGTCTTACACCAGGACCAAATTGGGAGTATCTTCTACTCTGAAACGTGCCGC
This sequence comes from Limnephilus auricula, assembly GCA_951813805.1. Lineage (NCBI taxonomy): Eukaryota > Metazoa > Arthropoda > Insecta > Trichoptera > Limnephilidae > Limnephilus > Limnephilus auricula. Next base: position 15,323,428 of record OX638388.1, on the reverse strand, counting down.
ACATTATTACACTTTATTATTTGAATAAAAATATTCTGAACAACACAAATTAATCAAATAAAATTTACTTGCGCACGCCGGGATTTGAACCCCAGACCTTAGACTTGCCAATCGAGAGCCTTACCCTTCCACTACAGAGGCCGCCGAAGACTATTCTACAAGGACATTATTTGTATCCAACAGTTTGGTATTTTGTTCTAAATCCAATGCTATTATATCCATAACTAACAATATCAATATAAAATGATATAAACAAGACTTTAAAAATTCTGCTACCATTGGCCTGATGTCTGATGAATATGTGAAGACTGGCTGACACGTTTATGGCTTGAATTATTGATGCCTGTGTTTTCACAACTACTTTTTTGAAGGTTAATGATTTATTCAAAGTAAAATATAGTAACTCTAGCACGCGAAGCTCCAACTGTCCCTAAGGGCTGATAATATTTGAACAGACTGAAAGAATTTTTGGTAGCAAATTATTACTCAATAACTTCATTTTTACATACATCTATTTGAATTTCTTATGGAACTTTAAGTATTTATAAAATATTTGCCTCGGGAACATTGAATATCAAAAACAAATATTGTTTATTTACTTATATATAAAAAAATAGATATATATTTTTGGTTGCGATATTTTTAGAGAGACAAACAGAATTATCTTTCGAATGAACACCATTAGAAAACTTAACCCTTTTAATCACAGGAGACCATATTTGTCCCAGCTCACATAGGTCTCACAGAAATCGTTGTTTCTCCCTTACTATCATAGTCGGGCGTACTGTACAGGGCCCGCAGATACTTTAATAGTACTACACAATTGCTAACCCTGTACAAATCGCAAGTGCGCCCCACGGTTGAATTTGGCAGCCACCTCTGGTCTGGAGCCCCAAAGTACCTGAAAAACACCCTCGACTCCGTGCAGAAACGGGTGGTCCGTTTGATAGATTCTCTCGTCTTAACAAACGGATTGCAATCTTTAGAGCACAGGCGTCGGGTAGGAATGCTATCCTTGTTCTACCGGTATTTCAATGGAAGATGCTCCGAGGAACTAGCCTCATTGATCCCCTCGGCACCGGTGCATAGTCGGGAAACACGCCAAACGCTCGCCCAACATATGTACACGGTTGACATTTGTCACATGAGAACGGGACGCTTCTACGACTCGTTCTTGTGTTCAACAGCTCGGCTGTGGAACGATTTGCCGGCCTCTGTGTTTCCTCCTTCCTATAACATGGGTCTCTTCAAGACCCACGTTCACTCCTTCCTCTCCTCAGAAAGACCCTCCTCACAGCATCTTCAAAGATGACATAGTCCCTGAGGGAAATTATTTTCCTCAGGGCCTCCTGTGTGGAGTTAATGTAAAAAAAAAAAAAAAAAATAGTCAGAAATGTGATCTAAACGGTATTGGAAAGAGAATACAACAAACTCTATATTCAAGTCTAAAAGAAAACCACAAAAAAATTTAAATTTACCCCTTTCTGAAACCAAAGTTTCCGATAGCAATTTGAAAAAAAAAATGGAACTTTGTGAATTTTTTTAAGAATTTTTTTTACATGAAACGAAAAAAAGTGAGGTGACAGTAAGGTTTATAATTCATTTATCTAATGAAATAAGTATGCGTTTATTTTTTTTTCATTATCAGTAATTTTAGTTAGAAAAAAAAGTAAAGTGAGCCATTTTTAAAACTTTTTAAAGTTTTCGCAAAAAAAATTTATATTTAAAAAATACATAGTAATTTTTAATATAGAAATTTGAAATCACCTTTCGAAAACAGTTTTTAGTTTTCGAATACGTTAAAAAATGTTCCATTTATTTGGATTTTATTGCAAAGCGGGAATATTTTTAGCCTCTGACAAAATATGCCAATTTTTTGGGGGTTAAAAAATCAAAAGTGATTCAGGTTAATAGGTTATTTACCCGCCTGGAACAGACTTTGTCTAGTGAGGCAGGTAAAAGAAAGCCATATAATTAAATAAAATTATAATTTACCCCCGGGTTGCCGGCACTGAAACTGAAAACTGAAACTGAGATCCTAGATCTGTCATAATTTAAACAAAATAAATAAACAGTTCAAATAAATTAGTATTAATTAAAAAAAATAATTTCGGTACCCACTTTATCGCTTATCTGATATGATTTACACATGAGTTCAGATTTTGAAAATTTATAGCTTGTAAAACTTGCTAGGAATACAATTTCAAATCACGCATGCACCCACACACCGACAACCGAAATAAGTTTGTTTAATGAAGCTCGAAGTGTTTGTAATTGCTTATTTTATAATTTTTAAATTTAGTTTGCTTTCTTACGATACCTAGAATGATTTTTTCCGTAGTTAATATCAATACTCAGAAGTAACCAACTCGTACGATATGTGGCTATAATATAAATCTGTTTTTAATTTAAATAGATATGATAACCTGCGAAATACGCTAAATTAATTTTATTTTGTGAAATACCTATTTAGGTACTGGAAAATAAATCAACATCTACATAACAAAAGTACCCGTCAGGATATATTATATATCAAGAAATATAATGGAATCTATCTATTTACATACTGAATATTATTAGGGTAAAAATATTTGGCCAAAAATATTTTGTGATATCCCTCGTGAAGGTATTGAAAATATTAAAACCCACTTTAAATATCCAATTTAGAATTAGGAAAGGGATTTCGGTCAGCGTATTATAATACAAGGATAATCTGTAAAGTGGTTGGGAAGAATTTGTCAATAAGGGTTAAATGTAACAACCCTCTTAAATCTAATACACTTTGATGTCCAAACATTTTTTTTGAATAAAGCAGAAGATTTTCTGAAACAGCAAAAACTCCCGAACGTCATGAAATTTGTAATTATTTCAGTGAGCAAATTTTTAGTGTTTTTTTAGATGTCTAAAAATTAAAAAAACTAAATTAAAGGTAAAAATACAAACATATTTATGCAGTCAGAGGCTTCACTGTCGAGGGGTTTATTAAAAAAAATATTGTGGAAAATAATTATGAACTGCACTGCATTAGTTTATTTCTTGTGCAAAAGTGCAAAATGTTTGTCAGAAAGGTAAGTAAAATTATGGGCGCGAGTTAATTAAAGTGATTTATAAAGGGAGTTGTGTTGTGAAGGCTGCGAATACATTCGCGAGCCGAATCTGCGAGCAGACCAACGAATTTTGGGAAAGGAATGAAGCAATAGGGAAGTTGAGTGAAAAATATTTTGACTTATAAAAAATATGTTCATGTAGATGACATGTAAACTTAAATACCAGTATTTTTTTTTTAATATAGTTCGTTTTCATAATTAAATTAATTCTACAAGTTTGAAATTTATTAAAGTCCGCGTAAACGCCGGCAAGAGTATAATACCGTGCGAGAGTGTTCGTGACGTAACCCGGTCCTTGGTTGTCTGAAATATAAGGTAAAATATTTACAAAACCGTTTCACGCTTAATATGGATGAAAAAAATAAATTTAAAAACCGACCGCTATGTTAGGAACTGTTGCAAGTTTCGTTGAAAAACGACAATTCGTGTTTTTAAATAAAAAAAATAACCATTAAAATGCAAATTTTTCAAAATTACGGTAAATGAATTGATTTGTACTATTTAATTTCTAACTACTACAAATTTTTTAATTTATTTTCAAGGACCGGGTGACGACACGAACTCTCCCGCACGGTATTGTACTCTTGCCGGCGTTTTCGCGGGCTTAATAAAATTCAAACTTGTAGAATTAATTTAATTTTGAAAACGAACTTTAAAAAAAAAACGAAGTTTTTATGTTTGCGTGTGAACATTGATAAAAAAATATATAAAAAAGGACTAAACTTCTTTATTGTAAACGGCGATAAACGCCTCTTGCGATTGCTTCGTTCCTTTCTCGTATTTCGTGGTTCGGTCAGCGTCCCAGTTCGCAAATATATACGCAGCATAAAGATAAGCGTCAACAGATACGCATCGGAAGGATTTCATCATAGAATTATTTGTATAGTTAGTCATATACAAGTGCGTCCACTGATCCGCACCGGATTGACCGAATGCATCCAAAACCTCCGAGATCACATCTAGGTGTTAACTAGGAGGTTTTGATGCATCGGACCGTTGGCAATACCGACGCAAATTCTCAGAGGGGAATTATTCCGATGCGTGTCGATGACGTCATCCAGGATCTACGAAAATCCGAATACAGTGGATGCACTACCTCGCACCAACCGTTGCGTACGCTTACCGGGAAACCACGCAACAACCCATTACGAAACCGGGCGGTGTGTTGTCCATACAAACGTATTCCCCAAGTTTCTCTCTGGATTTTAACACTACTGCAAGTATTTTTTAATATAATATAGTACTAGCATTTTCGTTGTTTGTTTTTGGGTTGTTATGCCGTATTGTGCTACCTCCTTCTTTAGCCGACGTTTCGGACAGCGTTGCAGTGTCCATCATCAGGGCAGATCCGGCAGATCCGTCGATGTGAAGTTGTAGTGTCAAGTGTGTGCTTATTTACTTGGAAGCGATACCGTGTCGGCAGCTTCATTTCAGAAGAAAGTGAACTACTTTGAAAGGGAAATTTCGTGAAAGTGCAGTATTTACGTTAGCCTGGGGTCCGTCCACGGAGAAATGTAACTAAATGTCCAACGAAAGTAGCGTCATCTTGTGGTATCGCTTCCTAGTAAATAAGCACACACTTAACACTACAAATTCACATCGACGGATCTGCCGGATCTGCCCTGATGATGGACACTGCAATGCTGTCCGAAACGTCGGCTAAAGAAGGAGGTAGCACAACACGGCATAACACCCCAAAAACAAACAACGAAAATGCTTTTAGCCGTGAAAATCTAAAAACGTATCTAGTACTAGCATGTCGGTACGTTTTGCTTTTTTTTATAAGGTACTTCTTATAAGAGTTAGGACCCTCAAAGTATCGGCAAATTGACTGGTTTGCACGCCATCCAGAAGTTCAGAATAGAAACTAGACAATGTATTTAAAAAAAAAAGCATAACATACAGACAGAATATTTTCTTCTAATATAGTTATTTAAAACATTCTTAAAAATCAGTCCATTTTTAGAGGAGGAAAATGGGGAATTCAAAACTTCGATTATGATAATTTTATTTAGGTATTAATAGTCTGAGGTGCATTTATCTCTTTCGCTCAGTATTTGGGGGAGTAAGAGCAACAGAGATAGCAACATTTTGGTAAAATACCTATTGTTTAAATTTCTCAGTCACCGTGTTTCCTCTTAAAGCAGCGTATAGTACACGCCAATCTTTATGACAGATTGATCAGAAATCGTCGCAAAAGGCGAGTTTCTGGAAGAAAAGTGGTATGCCCCAACGCCCACGCCTTTCTCTGTCGCACGTATGTTTTTACGCATCGTTCTCTTTCGCTTACGTTCGTGGAAAAGTTACTAACTGCGCGAGAATGGAATGGCCGGTCTTAATGTTTGGCATGTAGGTACTATATCAATCTGCGAGCTGGTTATCACATTGAATCGTACACTGAGAAAAATATTATTCGAAAAAACGATCATTTGAATAGTAAAAACGGGACTGAAGTTCTTACGAACAAATTAACAGTGTTTCAATGATTAATCTTACATGTTCCCGCCAATAAACATTGAAACCCTGTTAATTTGTTCGTAAGAACTTCAGTCCCGTTTTTAACAGTTTTTACTATTTATGATGAACTTACTGATTACTATTTATATTAAATGAACGTTTTCTCGAATAACATATTTTCCGTGTACAAGCTGTTTAGATTGCCCTTGTTGAAATTCCATCCCTTTGAGGTTTTTCTTTAGATGGTTGCGAATCAATTACTTAAAAGTTTTCTGATCAAACTGCACTGGGATTAAATGGCAGGATGGTAGTCTGCTGTCTTCTTTTACTTGTATAAAACTACTGCGTCTCATCTCAACATTGAAATTACACAGAACAAAACCAAGGATGCTGGAATAACATAGATATTTTAAGTCAAATTCAATCTTAGAAACATCGCGAGTGGCACAGTAAGTGACCCAGTACGTATAAGAATCATAATTTCCCGACATTTCCGTATTGATAAATATTATTTACTGTCGTGAATAACGTGTTACGATCGCCACTGCCTGGGGCAAGCCAAGGTTCCCGGCTAGCGGCTAGCGGCTCGGGAAGGGATGATCGGGGTTAGACAAAGGGAAGATATGCCAGGAATCCAAACCTCTCGCCGAGAAATATTTCTCTATGAAAATGTGCCATATTTTGAATAAAATATGAAGGGGATCTGCTCGCCCCTGTCTTTTGAGCTACGTTTTACATAAAGAATCGCAATGCAAATCTCTTTGGAAAGCTTTGATATTTTTATAGCATTTTTTTAGTGCCTGTCTTCTTTAATTTACTTTTAGGGTTTTATTAATTTTGTTTTTAAATACAGATTTTGTTTTGTAGGCGCTGTAGAAAAACAGATAAAAAAATATTTTTGTTATTTTTTTTTTTTTGAAACTGTTGGAAACCGTGGTATTGTCACGATTTTAAAACATTATAATTTTGTCTAACAAATTTATTTAGAAGCAGACCGATTTCACCTCGGCATGATAGTCCAGTCATTTAGAACGAAAAACAGGGTTACCTGGGAAATTTTCCGAGATTTTTGAAAAATTGCTAATATTATAGGTTTCGATGTGCTCTTTCCGAATTTAAACTTTGCCTCCTGGTATCTTTCCAGCGCGTCGCCATTTTGGAAAAATGGCGCCTAATAACAGTTTTTTGACAATATTTCCTTTCTGACTTATCTTACGATAAAAACACGTAAGTAAAAAATAAACTAGAAAAAATTTCCTACAATTATGGATTAACAACTTTTTTGTAAAAGCTATAGTTTTGGCGTACGAGCGCCGCAAAATATACTTCAATATGCGGTTTGGCTAAAAAAAACTAATTTCCACACCACCTTGTAGAGTAAGAGGCGCGTTTTTTTATTATAGTGTCTCTCCCCTGTAGGCGTAATCAACATGTAATGCACAATTTATAAATTTAGCGCAATCTTCTTCGCTTTGCTGTTCCTGATGAACCAGGCGTTGCAAGTTCACAGACCGATGGGATTATCACGATCCTCTTCCTTTTCGGTTCCATCATATTCCATGATACGTTTGCTATATATATATATATATATATATATATATACGCTTTGCATTTATAACGGAATATTTTAACACAGCTTTTCTGCATCCACAGGCTTTCTGACATCCCTTTTTGCATTTACAAGAAATAAGTTTAAAAAATTTCTGGAGCTGGGGGCTGAAGTGTCGCAACAGGAATTAACATATTTTTGTTTCCGTTCCATTCCCATTGCTCCAGTATGATGTAATATGATGGAAACGAAAACGAAGAGATCCCATCGCAGATGAGCCGATGAAATTTCGGTCTGTGACATCTCGATTGATATTGAAGACGGACTTACAACGATCCATCAGGAATAGCAAAGCGAAGAAGATTGCGCTAAATTTCGAAATTGTGCATCAAATGTTAGATCCAAATTGTAGGAATTTTTTTCTAGTTTATTTTGTGCAACATGTTTTTATTGTAAAATGAGTCAGAAAGGAGATATTCTCAAAAAACTGCTATTAGGCGCCATTTTTCCAAAAGGGCGGCGCGGGCGCCAAAGATACGAGGTGATTTTTTTATCTTTTCCGAAAGAATTCGGAAAGAGCACATCTAAATCTATAATATTATCAATTTTCAAAACTCCCGGAAAACTTTTCAGGTAAAAACTACCAAATGACTGGACTATGGAGCAATATTTTATTACAAGCATTCAGAATCGAAGCGCAGCTTCAAATGATATTAGCCTTGTTTGGTGACCAGAATTCATCTCCTCCTTCAGCCTTACATAATATATAGCCTTCAGACTTGCTACGTACCCCGATTGGGGATGCCGTAGTACCAATGGCTCCGGGCAATTGGGATTGTTGTACGGTAAATGTACTTACAACATCATAACCAAAAGGTTAAATGTCAACCTTTTTCGTAATTCGGAGAATAATGAGAATGAGACTATAATTACCATTTGAAATTTAAGCGCGTGTACATTTGTTTTGTATAATTTGCTACTGGTATTTTAAGTTCATTGTGTTATGAATTTGATCAAGTTTATACGATTAAATTCTTTATTCTATGATAATACTAGGTGACCCGTCCACGTGTTGCTGTGGCTAACGAAATACAACGCCATCTACTGTATGGTTACCTAACCTAGATAACCAAGTGCTGTGTCAATAAATTAACTCACACCGCCATCTGTCAGAAACTTATGGAACTTACAAATAATTACAAAGCATTTTCCTATAACAATCATTTAACTCGCATTTATAAGTATCGAGGTCAATAATCGATATTAAAACTATCCTATCTTTTAAGTTGGACCAAATTACACACAGTAAGCCAAATTTAATCAAAATCGGTTAAGTAGTTTCGGAGTTTATCCTGGACGAACATTGTGAGAGATTTTAACATGTAAAGAAGAATAAGATAATATACAAGGTGGCGCAAAAGCCATCAGTATATCGGAAGATGGTCCCATTATTGCAAATGGTGTCTTATGTCATCACCACTTTGAATTAAGCAGAAGCATAATACAGGGTGATAAGCCATCCTTAATACCGCGGAATTAATGTGTTTATAATTATTTTAATATAATTTTTTACTAATAAAGTTTCTGCCTCAAGAAATCGAGTGAGCCTTTGCGCCACCGTGTAGAATGGGTCCTAATGAGTTGATTCCATATTTAGTTAAGTGAATAGAAACATATTCGTATACATTCCTTATGCCCCGCAGATAGAGTTAACATTTCACATAATCCAGGGTTGGAGTTAACATCTCCCGCTACAGTTGGCTACAGTCTCCGAGATTTTGGAGTCAGTATACTTAGTCAAGAGTTAATAGATTCCTTGTACAATTGTGAACAAACTGTGGAACAATGCATAACTTATGAAAATGAGGCACCTCTGAGTTCCCTGAGCAAAATACTCATAGAACAAGGGAATAAACCAACCTGTTCTCAAAAGTACCTAGGTGTTGGTTCCGTTGACTTAGTACTTTTGATGGGCAACACTGAAATCTTCTTAGAAGAGTTTTTTCGGAAACTCGACGTCATGAAAAAATATTTTATTAAACAATTGATGTAATCTAACTATAAGATTAAGATATCTGTTGTTTTCTGTAGAAGCGGAAGTTGTTGAACTTGATAGCTTTAGCGCAGATAAAACAAATATTTTCCATTTACTTATGTGTTTCAGAAGATAATCAGGCACCTATATCTGCACTTATGTAATAATTTAAAAAAAGGAGCAAAAATATTTTGCACATTAACCGAAAATGTATGTGTTTTTTTAAAAATTTTTATTTAATGACAATACAAATTAAAATTAAAATACAATATTAAATAAATTAAGAATACAAAGTGAAATATTTTAACCTCAGTCCTCCTCACTAGGTATTCCTGTTCCGAGGTGGACTGCAGGTTGTCGTATGGTGTTGATCATGATTTCCTCATCAATGTTGTTTGTTTTTGTTGGTTTCCACGAAATATAAATAAATAAAGCAAAAAGTGTTCATGTTTATTATTTTGCGTTGTTTTAAAAAGTGTTTTTGTTCATTATCTGTAGGTTGCATTTTGGTTACTTAATAATTTTAATTAGTTCCTCATCTTCATGTTTAGTTAGGCATGATTTGATGTCCTTTTTAAACTTTTGTATATCCATGGTATTTTTAATTTCAATCGTAAGTGCATTATATAATTTTGTAGCATGGAAATAATGGTTTTTCTGGCCGAAAGCTGTATTTAATTTTGGAATGTTTAGTAGATTTGAAGATTTTGTCCTTGTAGTATAGGTGTGTTAGTCAGCAAGGTATGCATATTTTTCTTTAAATTTGAGTAGTGCATTTTTTGAGTACAGTTTTATAATGCTGAACACATTAAATTTTTTAAAAACTTCTTTTGATGGAGTTCTTATGGGTACTTTCAGGATTATTTTTATTATTGCTTTTTGTGTTTTAACAAGCTGCTTCATGTGAATGTTTGAGGCAGATCCCCATCCATTAATTCCATATTCTATGCGTGATTGGCAAAGAGCATAGTAGACTTCAAATAGATCATTTTTATTTAGTATATTGCGTATGTTTCTAAAATAGTACATGAGCTTTGTGAGTTTCTTTGTAATGCTATTTATGTGAGCGTCCCATCGAAAATTTTCATCGATTTCAATGCCAAGATATTTTATGTTTCTAGAGTGTGTTATGGTGGGGAAGTGACATGATTGTGTTAATTTTTTTCCTTGACAATCATGTAATTTGAGAGCATAATCCTTGGCTGGTTATCCTCTGGCTGTTATAGAAAACGTTAAATATTTAGTTTTGTTGACATTAAGTGTAAGTGAGTTTTGCTTGAGCCATTTTTGTAGAAGTACAAGCCCGTGTTCAGCTTCTTTGTAAGTGGTTACCCAATCACTTTCATTAAATAAAATAACAGTGTCGTCGGCAAAAACTTTTTTGTACTTTTTCTATTTCTAGGATATGGTTTTGTTCAGAAGGGGCCCAAATGATGGAGCTATATTCCAGGACGCTATGAACAAGTGCTTCATATGTTTTACGTATTGCAATTCCATTAGTAAATGATCTCGCATTACGAAGAACAAATCCAAGCATTTTATTGGCGCGGGAGACAATGTCAAATATGTTTGAAGCGCTGACAAAAGAACCAATACGACAAAATAAACCAATATAATAAATTCGCATTTTGATACGGTAATCTTTCATAGTACCTACGACACTACGACGCCATTTTCACCTTCTTAAGTTACACAGGAAAATTAACTGCAGCTTTCCACCCGGGAAATATAAAATGCATTTTAGGATTGCAGCCTCAAGTATCTACAAGTTACAGTACAGCAAGTTTTCTTCGAAGAGTTTTCAAATCAAAAGTAACTCTGAACTGCCGGGAGTGTTGATAAAGGTTAACAAGTCCCAGCTAATTAATATAATTCCGTGATTAGCTTCTCACCGTCTATCTCCTTCGATAGGTTGATTATAATAGTGACTTATTTAAATTATAGAACGACAGGTAAGCAAAATAATAACGTGTATATTAATTAAGGTCAACTTCGTTACCGATGTGTTTAAAAAATGTTAATCAAATGTCAGCAAAGTACGTGATTACTACTCGTATTGCGTTGAAGATGGTCCCTTTTTAGTTTTATGGAAAATTACCAATATGCCGTGATGAATAAATTAATATGAAAATATTATGCGCGAGGACAATTTTTATTTTTAAACACGACACCTATTTTATAAGTGAGATAAATTCAATATCTTTGCAAGTATCTAGCTACGCAGTAGTAAAACGACAATAAATAATAATTGGAAACTGTAAAGTTCTAAACTAAGGGCCAGTTATTTCATGGGAGGCTTTGGGGATCCTGAGAGGAGGGTCGTTTTAAGAAGAGGAAGGAGTGGGAAGGAAAAAGGTATGAGGGGTGGGTATGAATCTGGGGGTCAGTGTGTCAAAACGGATGTACGCATCCATCACTCCTACTGCCGGTGTAAGGCGATGGTTTGTCAATTGATCTCTTCCGATTCGGCCCGCCTCGATGTGGTGGGCAGACGCGTCCTCTGCCAAGACCTAGACAAATCTTACCCCCACGAACCCGGGCACCCCTGCTTATTCACCAAATGTAGCAAACTACTTGAGGTGACCTATGGCAGAAGTGTTGGTTATTATGCAATAAATGGTTTCCGAGGCAGCGGTAGCCATAACCGCCTCCTATATTAAACTTAAATGTTCATTAAATTTCAAAAATTATTATTCAAGTCCTGCGAAAGTTCCATTCAAGTTTTGCTAATATTCCATTAAAGATGAATTGTTTCATAGAACTTTAATAATGACAGAACTTGAAATTAAACATTCAAAAACATGAATTTTAACTTTTTAAATTGTTGAATTGTTCGAGTTCCTTGAAAAAATTTACCCTTACTTTAGAGAACTGTATATATTTTAGGACGATTTTTTTAAATTAAAAATAAACTAAAAACCACAGATTTATATCCAAGTACTGACTTTTTAACTGAATATAATTTCTGTTATGAGCTTCAAACTCGATTCGTTCGACTGCTAGCTGAACATCCAAACCGTCAGACTCTAGAGCACACCAATTATTAAAATTAGGTCAGTCATACGATTCGATTCAGGTGATTTTTTTGCAACAACTCTGCATTACTTCAATTTGGGAGGCCGGTATGGGTACCGCCGCCCCGGGAACCATTTATTGGACGACCAGCACCTCTACCACATGTCACCCCAAGTGTTTCGCGGATTTTGATGACTTAGCAGGGGTGTCCGGGTTCATGGGGTTAGGTTTGTCCGGGACGTGGGGGCGGATGCGTCAGCCGACCATCTGCGTGACAGGGCGGATCGGGAGAAACTGGATGAGGGAGACCTTTTGATCTCTCTAGCCGGACCCTCTCGACCCATTGCCTTGCACCGCAGTGGGAGGGATGGCTTCACACGTGATATATTTATCCCCAGATTCCTACGCACCCCTCAAACCTTTTCCTTCCCAGGACTTCCTCTCCTTCCTTTCCCTTAAAAAATCCCCCACACATCATCTTCAAAGATGACGTAGGCCCTGAGGGAATTTTTCCCTCAGTGTCTCCTGTTTGGAGCTAATGTAAAAAAAAACTGATATTTCGAGAACGTAAAAAATCTCACACTGGCTTCGTTTGATCAATTTCTAATTTATAAAATATGTTTGTGAGTTTAAAGCTTTACGATGGTCGTGTCCATGACGTGGCGGTCGACGGGCAGAGGGCGGGGGAGGGCGGGTAGGGAGTAAGGAGGGCAGCTAAAGGAGGCAGAAGAATATTGCTCCATTGTCGGAGCTAATTTACTTTTCACTCTATCACCCTCGGATTGAGGTCAGAGCCTTTGAACGTCCAGAGGCACAGGAAAACAAGAGGCAAAAATACGACTCGTACCTACCCCTTACTTAAACAATATTGAAAAGAAAAATTCAACACCTTTCACGAAACTTATTTTTTTTAGATTAAATTCACACAGGAGGCTCAGAAGTAAATAGTTTACATCGGTGCCTATGTCATATTTGGGGATGCTGTGTGGAGACTCTTTTTAGGAAAGGAAGGAGAGTAAGTTCTGGGAAGGTAAAGGGTATGATGGGTGGGTAGGAATCTGGCAATCAACGTATCCAGGAGTGATGGACTTATAAATCCATACCTCCCACTGCATTCTATATGGATTCAGAAAAAATGTTCTGCGATTGCTAAAAATATTTTGTGCTAATTATGGTGTATATCATTTGTGTCTCTAAATGTGTCTCCCATGTCCCTCATGTCTCTTGTGTCTGTTGTGTCTCTTGCGTCTCTGGCGTCTCTTGTGTCTCTTGTGTCTCTTGTGTCTCTTGTGACTCTTGTGTCTCTTGTATCTCTTGTGTCTCTTGTGACTCTTGCGTCTCTCGCGTCTCTTGTGTCTTGTGTCTTGTGTCTTGTGTGTTTTGTATCTTGTGTCTCTTGCGTCTCTTGTGTCTCTTGTGTCTCTTGTGTCTCTTGTGTCTCTTGTGTCTCTTGTGTCTCTTGTGTCTCTTGAGTCTCTTGTGTCTCTTGTGTCTCTTGTGTCTCTTGTGTCTCTTGTGTATCTTGTGTCTCTTGTGTCTCTTGTGTCTCTTGTGTCTCTTGTGTCTCTTGTGTCTCTTGTGTCTCTTGTGTCTCTTGTGTCTCTTGTGTCTCTTGTGTCTCTTGTGTCTCTTGTGTCTCTTGTGTCTCTTGTGTCTCTTGTGTCTCTTGTGTCTCTTGTGTCTCTTGTGTCTCTTGTGTCTCTTGTGTCTCTTGTGTCTCTTGTGTCTCTTGTGTCTCTCGTGTATCTTGTGTCTCTTGTGTCTCTTGTGCCTCTCATGTGAGTGAGAACATCTGTAAAAACCAGTCGGCAACCAATTTGGCAAATCATGTCTTCTGCGGGGTCCAGTAACAATTTTTTTACCTTTTTTACCACTGTTCGGATTAAGTGGATAGAAAGAAGACCCCGATAGAAAGGAATTGGGTTCGGAAAATAAGTTTCTTAAGTACTGGCGGTTCATATCTGATTACTAAACATAGTTGAGCTGAAGTCATCGGAAGGATTTCGGTTCTGAGAAGCTTTCCCTCATTAGAACTATAATTATACATTAAGATATAATACCAAAGTTGTTTTTCCATTCTGGAAAGAAGATTAAATGTTAATAGGTTAATGTAATACGTTAAATTTAAGTAAAGGTTTGTGGTTTTTTTTTTTAAACATTGTTTTTATGTATTAAAGGCATATTTTTGATTAGCGGTATATCTTCCTATGCAATTGATGTTCTTTCCTGGGAGAAAAATTTATTAAAACTAACATTATAAAAAAAAGCGGAATCGTTTTTGCGTTAACAAGCATATTGTGTAATAAGGTGGGTCACGAATGTATGGGGAATTTTTTTTTCTTGTTTTGATTTGTCTAATAGTGATAAAAGGGTGTTAAATGAAGATGAAAAATCAGGTAATTTTTTTAATAATATTTGGATATCATCTTCTTCCTCCGGATTAACTTTGGAATTTCACAATTTAGAGAAAAACCTACCCTTGTTAAATCTTCAAAAAATGTTATATAAACAAGTGAAAATGAACTATTTTTCAATAAAACACAAAATAGAGGGAACGTTTCGAATTATTTCTTAAAAACATATATGAATACAATTCAAATTATCTCAAGGTAGTGTATTCAATTACCAGAAAAATCCTTCTTACTCTCAAATTTCAGCATTATTTTGCGAGACTCAATCTTCACCGTAATAAGACCTCCTCTTGCAGACTTCGTACATAAAGTAGTCAAAGCTTCAATAACAGTCGTTACACCTCTTTCAACTGCTTGAGTATGACATGGCAGACGCAGAAGAGCCAATCTACCTTCTCCCCCTTGAACTACAAATAATTGAAGATTTTCATCCAATATATATTCTTCAGTATTAGGGATTCGGTTACATTTTGCTTCCAAATAATATGATGCATCGAGCTTTATGTTTGGAAGTTGGAACAGCCCTGTTTTACTTAGTTTCTTACTGCGTGCTTTTAGAACACGACGCGCAGCTAATTTTCGGATATGCTTGTGAGGGTCAGTCAACATTGCAAGCAATAAATTTTCGGGGTGTGCGAAGTAACTGTTTCTTTCTATAACTGGATCAATTATAGTTTTTAGTTCAGCTGATAAGTATCTAGGCGCTGAGGTTAACTACCACAGGTGACGTGCTCTATCTTTACAGGTGGGATGAGTTTTAATGCTGAACCAAGCCGGAACATAAACTTTAACAACGTACGTTTCTAAAATAATAAGATTCTCTGAAGGAGCTTCCGTTGAAACATAAAGACGGAGAATTAGGTTAGCACGCGTAAGCTATTTGGCATGAGACATTTTTCCAGGAGATTTGTGGCATAAATCTTCAGGTAATTCCCCCACCGTAACTGCAGATACTATTTTATACAAATATAACATAATAATTCATGCAACTCTCCGTCAATTTTCTGAAAATGAATCATCGGCTTTTTTTCACAGTTTTCCAAAGCTAGTCCTATTGTGCCTGAATATGTTTGAGGTCCAGATGTCTTACCGCCAAGATGTGCGAACAAATGCCGAAACGGTAACTGGTTCATGTGAAGCATGCAAATTATCCATTGCAATGGTTTATAACTTTCGACGTGCCAGAGTTTGGTGCAATAGAACCTAAATATATTGAGTCTGGCTCTTTTATCAATGAAATATGCTCTTCAATGCGTCATTCTCAGTATTGCATCCCCTCCCTTTCCCTGATAATTAATGTTTTATCTTTCCGGCCATCAAAATATATATTAAGGGTTTTTTTATAAAAGTAAGTGTTGTGCCCTTAATATTTCCTCTGGTTTTCTTTCGTTCTCTGCGAAGTTTACTTTTGTCAATAACTGGAATATTAGACTTGATGTCATACAGAACTGCTGAGGCAATAGCTGCCGCTGCCTTGATTGGAATGATCAGTATTGACCGCAGCCTGCTTCTGAAGCATTTGAGGTACAACATTAGGTTTGAAAACATCTTTACAATCGGATTCATTTGATGCAGAAGTCGTGGAAATATCGAATAGAGAGGTAGTTGGCTTACCTGTGCTTTGCTTTTTAGACAGGCACAAGGATTTTTGCTTCAAAAGTTTTCCTTTCAACATAGTTTTCATCTGTTTTGTTGAAGCGATATCCACGTTTCCTATTATCATTTTTGGTGTAGTACGTTAGTCAGTAATGAAACTCTATTCATTAACAGGTAATTTTTGATCTCTAGGACAGTCACATTTACTGAAATCATTGCATTTGCGAGACGAAATATCAAACAGCACTTTACTTTTGCGACGGAATTCCTCCATTTTTTCTCCGGTATTAGTGCAATCGGTGCTCCCCCCGCCCTCACCTCACGCCCCCAATAATCAAAACCGGGACTTTTTGTAAAAGATTTCGTAAATATGTACTACATTTGCTATGGAAGATCACAAAAAATGTGGTTAAAAAGATTCAGAGTAACTTTTATACACACTAGAAAAAACCCCTAAAATTCAAAATTTTCAAAACTTTGAAGTGAATCCGGAGGAAGAAGATCGTTTCAGAAAATTAAAAAAATTTAAACACGTCGTTTTGAACCCATTTGGCACCCTTTTATCGCTCTTAGAGTTTGAAATTAACACTTTTTTTAAAATGACCCACCTTATTGTGTAATCCACAGATTTCGTAAAGTTTTGCATACGCAAATAAAACAAAATAATGTGTCTTGTTTGCCCATTTTCCTATTTGCAGGAAAATGTACAGTAGGTAGGAACACAACTTGTTCACAGATTATTTTGTAATTTTCCAAACCTGACCTACATCGTAGCAGAGGATCGTAGTTCCAATACTTCCGTCATGTCGCTGTATTTGACAGACCTACCATTAGTTTTCCAGATATTTATGATATTCATAGAGAGAATAGGACAAAGGACAATAGGAGAACTACGTATTTTTTTACTGTGTTTCAAAACTTTCAATTCTCGTTTTGAAAAATGAAAAATAATAGCTGCTTTAAAAACAGAGAAAACTCCGTGGATTGATAATCCCGCCCGGGGTTAAAACCAGTTTATGCAATACGTTCAACTTTTTTCCAACACAAAAAAAAACTCATAAAAGTTCGATGGGTGAATAAAGCTATGAAAGCCAATTAATGGTTTACAAATACTGGCAACTTTGATGGAAATATTCGCAGTGCTACGGCGTACAGAATTCGTGCATTTATAATACCCTGCGGAAGTTTTAAGCCAATTATGCGACCGGTAAAAAAATCCTGATCGTGTACGGGTTGTATCTATGCAACCCATGCCATATAATACTAAATCTGCATGCCGTGTGTTGTTTCAGTTTGTTGGCGATACTTGGAATAATGGGTTATCTTTGTTTATATCAAATTCATTGTGCAATGACAGGGGGATGTGCGAAGAAGAACCCAGTCCTGACTTCAGGCATTCCAAATGATGACATTATCCATTTATTACAAATTCATTATTCTATTTTCAATTTATTCATTACCAATTATTTCTAAACATAGATAAGCATAATGCGTTAGCATTTTCACGTAAATATCACCCGATCATCCATACTTACCATCTAAACCATGTTCCTCTCCAGCGAGTAGAAAAATACGAGACCTTAGAGTATTACTTGACTCTAAATTACTGTTTAAAGATCATATTGAAATCATCTTAGAAAAAGCCAACAAACAAATGAGTTTCATTCTACGCGTCATAAAACCATTCAATAAACATTTTACACTTGAACTAAAAAGTAAGATTTCATCTCGAATTTGCATCTGTCATTTGGAATCCTTAATACCAAAATTGTATCAACCAAATTGAAAACTCAAACAAAATTCCCGAAACACCTGTCGTGTTTTGAAAATCATCAGTGTAATCCTATTGCTCTTTAAAAACGGTATTTTTTTTTTGACGGACTGTTTCTGTACAAATTTGTGAACTGCCTTATTGACTCCCCAGCCCTGTTACAAAATATTGCATGTCGTTGTGCTGAACGCAATACCAGATCGAATACCTTATTTTTTATGTACCGCATTTCAAATCGAAATACGCACAAAACTCCTTGCTCGGGCGTATCTGCAAATCTTATAACCTCTTAAGAGATATTGACATTTTCAACTGTACCCTTAAATTGTTCAAAGTCAAATTAACCTTACAATGGTACTTAGGAAGGTTTTACCAGAGAATACCGGAAATTAGTCCTTTTTAAACAAATTCTACACGTATTAACTCTTTTTTACAAACAAACATAAATTGATTTTAAAAGATTGTTATTTTATCTGGTACACGCAGTTTTAAAATTTTGAAAACTAAGTGTATTTTTAACATACTAAGGTTATACCGTTGGTCGTTGAGAGATTTGTTCAATTTTCACACCATAGATTCTATTAAATAAC
Organism: Limnephilus auricula; assembly: GCA_951813805.1. NCBI lineage: Eukaryota > Metazoa > Arthropoda > Insecta > Trichoptera > Limnephilidae > Limnephilus > Limnephilus auricula. The sequence goes on along the minus strand of OX638388.1, from coordinate 15,304,897 downwards.
ACAAATTTTAAATCATATAATAATAATACAAAAAAAATAAATTAATACATAATCTAGTCAACACAATTTTAATTTTGTTAATTTTAGTTAAATTAAAATCATTAAAAAATAAATCCGAGATCGTGTTTGTGACAAAAATACCGCAGTTTTTAGTTAGTCTTACAAACTTAAATATATATATATATATATATATATATATATATATATATATATATATATATATTTTACACACTTATTTTTTTAGACATTATTAAAAAATCATAAATACTTTTGATCAAAAAATACTTACAAAAAGTACACGATATTTAATAATTTATCATCTTGCGTTTTGAGCATTTTTATTGCTTACTTGAATGTAGGTATATATTAAAGCAAGTTTAGAATGAAATTAATCGGTATTAAATTTTTAACTTTAAAAATTTGATGCGTGGAATAATCGATCTTTCTCATTGGAACCTTCCTGTACAGTTACAAGCAATTTTAAACTTTTATTCTCAGCTTCTGGTCAATCGCTCTTAAATTAAAACTTTTATTTCTGTATCGTTTATTATTTTATTTTATAATTTTTTTACTCACACTATGTACTATTATAACTTTTTATTTACTACTTGCTTCCTAATCAGTAATAATAATATTTTGTATTATTATTATTTCAGCTACTGGCATTATACCTAGCTCTGTCATTAAGATTTAGGCGTATTAGATTTGTCAACGAATTTATATATAAAAATGCAAAAATCAGTCATTTTAAATACATGTAGGATTACGAAAGATTTTTTAAATATTTATATTGAGGGATCAGTAGGATTTATCGGTCCAATTAGGGGTTCCACCGAGCCGAACCCTCTGATATGAAAATATCTGAAGTCGGTGAATTATTTTCCCGTTTGGTTATCTGGTAGGTTAACGTGTTGTTCTTGTTTTGTTTTAATTATATTTATATAATAGACTTGCCTAGCGTGGATATACTAGATGATCGTTTGTGGAAAAGTGTGTGGGAGGGTTTAGTTTTTTCCTGTGGGGAAGATTTAACCCGGACATAAAATCTAGTGACATAAAAATTAAAAAATAATAATAATTGGATAATATGTAGAGCGCCGTTTTTGTGAGAAATCACATCAAAGGCACCATAAAAAAATATTAAGAAATAGAACTAAACTGGTTTATATTATATTTACCATTTTACGTTAAATAATTTTATATACAACTGTATGTTTCCCAAATAAACCTTAATAAAAATAAAAAATAAATTTTTTGATTGTGATTATTCATGAAAGCCCCTTTTTAAAAATCATAGCTGTAAACCGTGCTCAATTTAAAATCTTGAATCAGTAGATTATTCACAAACAACGTTTTTTCATGCAGTAACAAAGGTTACATTTTAATGACTGTAATTTAAGTATTCGCCATAGGTATTACGATGGAAATATTTTAACAACGAAATGAAATTTTAACTACGTTTTTTTATGTTTTTTTTAGTATTTAGAGATAATAGTTGGGATAATTTAGAAATTCCAGATACAAAAGCTTTTCAGAATTCATGTAAGTTTTTTAGTATTTAGAGAAAATAGTTGGGATAATTTAGAAATTCCAGACACGAAAGCTTTGCAGAATTCATGTAAGTTTACCGTTCAAGAGTTTTGCTGAGAAAACCAAACATATTTTACATATATAATTTTTTTTTTAAATAATTTAATTTCTTTATATCATCTCTTCTCCATTTTTTCTTTTCTATTTCTCTAATTTTCATTTTATGTTTATTTTTCCAAATTCTATTTAGTAATGATAATTAATTTTATTCTTTCTTTTAAGAAAATGATATAAAAAATATAAAATTCCTGCCACCTCGGAACAGGCTCAGCCTAGTGAGGTGGCATATACCTAAAAAAAAAAAATGCACTTAAAATTTTTTTATCAATATATTTTAAATGTGTGTAGTTGCTCCACTCTCCAACAAAAAAAAAAACAATTTATTATGGCATTATTGTTATTACTAAGAATCATGTTAGTAGCCCTAATCCGTAAAATGAAAAGATCAATTATTATTATCATCATCCCGCGCACTGATGCCAACTTGTTCCAGTTTTGGCCGGGGGCACTACATGGCAAATCCGCCATGGCTGCTTTATTCCAAACATCGCTCCTACCTCTACCGCCCACCTCCCAACTCCCACCATCCACCGCCCACCGGCGAACAACATTATTTGTTCGTTCTCTATTATCTCCGTACCTGATTGTGTCTGTGTCTTGACATAAAGTTCTTCCCATTTGATTTAACCTTTCGAGATTTTAATTGAATACAGAAATGCAAGTATTGAATATGCTTATTTATTGACTGAATGCAAAAAAATCCAGTTTTAACTCGAACGTTGTAAAAATCAAACGGTGGCCGCTTTAATGGTTCACTAAAGAATCTTAATCTTCAAATGACACTTTCTAGATCCCATACTTCTTTTAAAAATGAACTAATATTATTCCTTATTTTTTAATTGATAAACTAATGTTTAAGACAAAATTTTTTATGCATAGCACAAAGGGTAACAATTATTATAAGCAATAATTATTAGCCTGAAACACTCATCCATATTGAAAAAACCTCCCGAGAAAAGATTCATGTCGCCGACGGGACTCGAACCCGCACCCCTTCGATTACCGGTCGAAGGGGTGTTTTTTTTTGTCGGGAGGTTTTTTCAATATGGATGAGTGTTTCAGGCTAATAATTAATGATTATAATAATTAATATTATTCCTTTTATGTTGTTTATTTAATATACATTTTACATATTACAATCTATTTGTACTCTTTCGACTGCCATAATCGGATCATTCCCATATCATAGTTTTTTAATTTTTTTTTTTTTTTTTTTTTTTTTTTTTTTTTTTTTTTTTTTTTTTTTTTTTTTTTATTTTTTTTTTTTTTATTATAATGTTATAACAGAATAATAATACTATGTAGTGGCCAACTTGTAGGGAAGCCTTTCTCCAGAGAAGGATTGTAAAAAACGCTAAAGTGATCAGATTCACGTGTTTTAAGAGGAATATTTTAGTGGTAGGTACAATTGCAAACAAAACTTAAAAGCAGTCTTTCCTCCCAGCACTACCGAAAGTTTTCCCAGTGACGGATGCAGGGAGGATAGCAGAAAGGAGGGGGGGATGAAGAGGAGACGGTAAACAAATGCCCGCTGACTAGACGCAGTTCATAATGACGTCATATTACCTGGAGCTAAATTGTTTTTTTTTTTATTGCGCCAGAGCAACCACCCGCGGGGGAGGACCAGACAGTGACAAATTACCGAAAGTTAAATCATCCTCTTCAACGCAGAAGCGAGGTGGGTGAACACAACTTAAACAAAACCAAGCCTTCAATGCAATGGCACAACACAAAAATTCTAATCCAATCATAATACATCCAGAAGATCAATAGTTCAAACGATCAGTTTTTTCTTCCCGGGGCCTTTTAGGGGGCTGTACAAGGCTATAGGCGGGGTTCCCTAATGCGACAACTTTTCCCGCTCATCAAAACTCACGGAAAAAATAAACACACGCCTATATTTTCGATATGAAAGTTGTTTGGTCTCGCAAACTACTTCCACCCGCATTCTCCTCGCGAAATATCAACTACGAGAGCGGCATCTTTTGAACTGTTCCATGGAAGTTTTCCAATATTTTTTTGCAATAACTTAGAAACTTTACATTGTACGATAAAGATATCATATAAAAAGTAGTAAATATATTCAGTTTGTCAACCCGTACAGACCTTGAGTACCTGCTTCTAAACTTTGGAACCTTAAAAAAGTGTTAGCATTTAATTTTACACTGCGCTCTTGATGACCAATCAAAACCCAACATTTCAAAAGAAACAAAAAAATGTTTATCTCATTTAAGTTTATTTACGAAAAAAATGTCTAGAGGGAAATTTACGTTTTGTTATAAATATAATTTTAACCAAAATTGTGTATTTGGTTAATTCAAAACCTAACAAATTGGTGAAAAAATAGCCAGCAAGAAAAATAATTACCCGCCGGAGTGAAATTGACGCAAAACTTCTGAATTGAATTAAAACTCCACTGAATTTTTAGAGATTGAAGCAAACTCAAAATAATTTTATTTATTATAATTTAAAACGATTTGAATGAATGAGGAACGGGGAGACTGGATAGGAAAATAATAACCAAGTATTAATTGCATTTTGTAAAGTTTGGGCGCATTTCTACGGGAGAAGTTAATTGGAATATTCTAGATGGATCAATAAGGGAGGTTATACAGATTTAATGAATACATCTGAGCCTTTAATCAGAAACTTGCCCCATCTTGCCGGGATATAGATCAACACAAGAAGTACGAGACTCGAACCGTGGGAGAATTATCATCTTATCAAACTGGAGATGGTTTCATAGCTTTATATCGATAGAGGATTAAGTTTACTTCTCGCTTTAACTTTATTATTGTAAATATCTCAGGAAGAGTTGAACAAGAGCTGAGGAAAATATTAGTTTTATTAATAGTATAATACTATTAGGTAGCGTTTCCCAAATATGGTTCCTAAAAAAATATTACAACTTATTAAATGGGTCACCGTTTAAATATTCAGCTGTCAAGATTAAAAATCTATTAAATAATATGGACATCATATTATAAGCCCAATACATAGTTAGCAAACAAACTAAATTTATCATTTAGTAAACACACTTTTAATTTTCAAAATAACGAGCATTGAAATAAAATTATTATTTGGTCAGCGGAATTACAAAAATTAGCGTTAACAAAATAATATCCAGACGCGATGATGTTGTATATGTTTTTTTCGTAAATCATGGTCAGCTGACAAATGAGTAGGTTAGGTTACGTTAGATTAGTTGCTGTAGACATATTAGCAGAATAAAATAAAATTTACAGATAGTCGAATTTTGTAAAATCTGATTTACAATTAATCTATATATATAAAAATCAATTGCTGTTCGTTTTTCTCGCTAAAACTCGAAAATGGCTGGGCCGATTTAGCTGATTTTGGTTTTGAAATGTTTGTCGTAGTCCAGGGAAGGTTTATACGGGAGGGGGCAGGGAAACTCGGAAGGGTGGATTGCGGGAGTGGGAAATGGGAAATGGGAATGGGAAAGGGGAAGGCGACGTGGGAGAGGAAGGGGAGGAATACGGAAGGGGGGAGGGGAGCTCAGGTAGGGGGTTCGCGGGACGGGGAAAGGGGGGGAGTAGAGTGAGGAGAGGGAAGGTGAGGAGGAGGAGTAAAAATGCGAGAGGGAAAGGGGACGCGGGAGAGGAAAGGGAGGAGGAAGATGGACGGGACGAATGGAAAAGGTCACGCAGGGATAAACAATTTCTTTATTAAATGGTTTAGCAACGCATGCCGGATACCGGCTAGTATTAAATAAATGTCAATACTCAACAATAAATATTAAATAAAATTATTTTTTTATGTTCGTAGAAACATGTGTGGTGAATGATACAACCGCAAGCAAAATGTTTGTTAAAAACGTGACAAAAGGTTTCCACGCCTAAATTTATCGATAAATTCTGTTGTAATTATTGTAATGTCTAAATATGATCTCCGAATGAGTCGTCTGTATATGAGAAGTCACAAATTAACAGCCGTTGTGTCCAATTATTCGATTGATTAATCTGAGTATACCGTGAGGCGCTGCTAAGTTAAGTGATCCTAAGGAAAAGCTACAATTTGCCTGTTCCCAACTTTTTGATCTTAGTTACTGTCGAATTACTCGTGTGTGAAGCCGTTTACTTACATAGACAATAAAATGACGTCAGAGTGAAAACTTTTATGTTAAATAAACATTGACTTATTATTTATACAAATAATTTCTTTTAAATAGTATACATAAACCGATATTTTTCATTTTTTAAACAAACGAATTTAATATGTTAAAAACAAAGCGTTAGCTTGACATTCTTATTTATTTGCTATATAGTTTGACATAAGTTTGACGTGTTTGACGGCAGGTCTGGTATCTTGTTGGACGTAGATGGACAAATTTTTAAAAAGTTTTCATTTGAAACCTTCCAGTTACAGACAATCGTAAAGCTGCAAGCAACATATTGCGTGGCAAAATTGGGTTCAAAACATATAAAAAACACGTTTTAAGTCATCTTAAAACGGTTTTGAAATTTTCCATCATTTAATATTGCGATATAATTAATATCTCCGTCTTTTAGCCGCCCTTGTAATCCAATATTACATGGAGAAAAATGTTATTTTAAAATACGTTCATTTTATTCTTAAAAACGGTTAAAAACGGGACTGAAGTTCTTACGAACAATTTAACAGGGTTTCAATGTTTATTGGCGGGAACATGTAAGAATTATTTGTTGGTATACGTAATTTCGTACGTATACCAACAAATTATTCTAACATTTTCCCGCCAATAAACATTGAAACACTGTTAATTTGTTCGTAAGAACTTCAGTCCCGTTTTTAACCATTATTACGAATAAAATGATCTATTTCAGAATAGCATTTTTCACCGTGTATCATCATCGATTTCCGCTCATTCAACAATATCTACTAAAGTTAATATTAATTCAAATTAAAAAACGCAATTCTAAAAACTGAAAAGAGCGTGAATCATATGACAGATGTCAGACTCTGTTGACAGTTTTTATAAGTACGGCATCCTAAGGCAAGCTTAATCCACCAGTGTAGCTTCCTTACGTTGAGTAATGCAAGACAATGATTGTGGTTTGGGAAGAATGTATTTGTGCATTTGAGCAGTGTTGAGCCGAGATTTTGGTTCAGCAGTTGATTATTAGGATTAGACACAACGGCTGTTAGTATCTATGTTACTAAATAATGGAATTATTGTTAGGAATTTGAAAAATACCGTAAGACTCTTAAAATAATTACGCCACGTATTTTCTACGCAACCATTTTTTTTCTCCTTTCGGTGAGCCAAATAGCCGTTACGTCTTTAGCGGTAACACAAATTACCGCTAAAGACGTAATAGAAGACATTTTAAAACACTGGAATTAATATTCAATGACTCCATTGAAAAATATTAATAATAAACTTCGCATTGAGTGCTTTAAGTAATTGAAAAAGTTAATTTCTTTTGTAGCATGTGGCGTCGCGTAAAAATTTCGAACCAAACTTTTTCAGTGCCACGTTACACAGGGAATAATTAATTAATTAATACTGTAAAGGTATTTTTTTCAATTTTCTGCAGCTAATGAAATATAAAAAAAGAATTATACAGTATTGAATTCAGTTAATTAGCTAAAATATAAGGATGCCATTAAGAAGTTGTTATGAACTCGAAGGCTGTAATTTTTTTATAAACAGTGACGTCTGTAGAAGAGATGTAAAATTCTAAGCTATGAACCTAGAGGTCGCAGATTTAAACCCCAGTGAAACACAAATAAAACGACTTATTTTTGTGTGCATTAACGTTTCGTTACGAAGTGGGTACTGCCTTACTTCCAGACGGGTTAAAGAAGGTTCTTGATGAGTTACAACCATTCAGAAACAATACAAGAGTTTTTTTTATTAATATTTCTTTCTTACATACTCATAGGTATATTTAACGGAAATATTTTTTTAATATATTATGAAACAGTAAGTAAAAATAACGAAAAAATAAATTATGCAGGGTGTTAAAGAGACGTACTAGACTTATTTTATTTAACCAGTGATTTCTGGCATTATTTGGAGTAAAAAATATTAACGAAAGTTTGTACTCCGGTACTTTAAAAAAAAAAATAAGAAAGACAAACGTTTTCGGGTTACGAATAACCCAACGGGATTTGAAAATCTAATACCACCACACTAAGCGGAAGATGTTGATTGTGTTGTAATGGAGGACTTAGCCAGCCGAGGAATCGAACACGGAAAGCCTAGGTGGGACACAAACGCGATGCCCACTCAACCACTGATATATATATATATATCGATTATGGAAATTTGAAATGTAAGTCAAAATGTTAATTTGTTAATTTGCAGGAGAGCGAAAAGAAAGTTTTTCCTTTTAAAAAAATTATGTTTTTGGTTTATGTAGTCCTATAATTATGCTTTTTTTATTAGAAAATAACATCGGGTAGATCTTTCCGAAAATTTTGCGTGTTGTGTAAATTTCTTTAATAACAGCATTTAATTTATTTTTAATTTTGCAGAAATAAATCGTTTATAATGGCACTAGCACTCATTTATCTTTAAATATTTCGACGACGCAGATCGAAAGAGAAAAATAACGGAAAAAATGTCACATTTAACCCATTTTTTAGTTTTTACTGCCCTTTACAGCATTTCAATTTTCCACGACGGATAATCTTGAGTTTTATTTTTTATTTTTTTATTTTTATTGAAAGAATAAATGAATACATAGTATCAACAAACAATTCCTGCTAAACCAACTCAATTGGCTTGTCAACAGGTGCTTATATTTTACATTCATATACATTAAAAAAATATATAATTTACATCTTATATCTACAGATTCAACATTTTTCATTCATTTTTCATACATTTTTTCATACATTATTTCATATATTTTTTCATACATTTTTTCATACAATTAATATAAATATATTTTTTCCGATAGCCAATTTTTCACCATATATTTAACTTTATTCATAGAATTACATTGCTTTATAGTGTCAGGTAATAAATTAAATATTTTCGGTATGTTGTACTCTAACGTTCTCTGTCCGTACTTATTATTAAATTTCGGAACTGTTAACCTGTCATTGTGCTTGAATGTATGCTATATTTATGTTCTAATTTATATTTATGCTGCGGGGTAAATATATGCTGAATTATAATTTTGTGCCATAGTATAGCCTTAAAAGGTAAGATTTTGGCACTCTGAAAACGCCACGGTGTATTATGTCTCTGTTTGAATATTTTAGGGACTACTAATAATTTTACAATTACGTTTTTTACAACTTGGATTTGTGTCAGATTGATTATAGTAGTATTTCCCCATACTGTTAATCCATATCTTATAATAGACTCTGCTAGGGACATTTATTTTAAATGTTTCAATTTATAGGAAAAAAAATAATGTGTACATTCTGCCAGCAATTGATCTGAGTCTTTTACAGGTATTTTTTTATATGTTTGTCCCATTTAAAAAAGCAATCTACTGTAACACCAAGGTACACATAATCCGTAACTAATTCTAAACTTTCACATTTACAATGAGTTGTAATATTTTTATGGATGCAATTAAAGTTATGAGAAATAATATTAGGATTAAATTGAAAATTGGCATTAGGTGATCTTATACGCAGTACTTTGGTTTTTTTTTACATTTATTAATAGTCCTGCATTATGTGACCATTTACAAAGTTGATTAAAGTCAATTTGCATGAGATCAATTGTAATTTTTAGATCTTTATGTGATATGACCAATGCCGTATTATCTGCGAATACAAAATGTTTGACAAAAGAGAAAAGTTGTTTCATTATAGTTACATAAATTATATATAATGTAGGTCCCAATATGGAACCTTATGGAACTCCTGCAGATACATTGTTTGTTTTACTAAATTATTATTTATTTATTATTATTTATTAAATTATTATTTATTATGTATTATTTATTTTGGTACATATTTCTCTAAGTAACTATCGTAGTCCTATTGTGTATTGTTAAAGTTTACTGCAGTGGTATTTCATTTGTATCTTTAATGCGAATTACAGGAGGGCCGTCGCTTTTCCTTTGTGAAACTTTAATGAAATCAATAGATGTCTCTAGCGAACTCTGTTGGATGTTGTTGACATGCGATTTATTTTATTTTTTTGGTTCATGTCATTATTTTTAGATGATATTTAGTTTTTTAGTTCACTTTCAAAAACATCGATTTTATTTGAGCAGAATTCCACACCCTTCACCAGATCTTGGATTTCTCTCTTGAAGTTCAAAAATAATTTTTTTTTTTTTTTTTAGTTGTATGTCTATTCTCTCACTCACTATTTGAAGTACCTAACTGTTCTTTGAAACTATAAATTTTTTATTCGATTAAAGTACCTAGTACTTTTATCAGTTTTTGGAAACATTTTCATTAATTCCATTATTTTAAATTATTAAATAAAAATTTTAGAGAGATACATAGTGGGTGCATGGGCCAGATTTTCTTATTGCGGATGCTCACTGGAAGTTTCTGGCAAAAAAAAAAGAAACTCTTCTGTGCTTTCTCTTAGATCTACAAAAAGCATACGAACGCGTCGACAGGAAAAAGCAATGGAAGGTGTTGTCCAAGTATGGAGTGAATACAAATTTCATACAGGCAATGGCGTCTCTGGATGAGGGAAGCGTTGCATGCATTAGAGTAAACTGTGGTTTTACGGTGTGGTTTGACATCATAAAAGGTGTTAAACAAGGCTGCGTAATGTCACCGTGGTTATTCTATATATATATATGGATAATTGTATGCAAGAATTGAAAGAGGCAGGATTGGGCGCGAAATTGAATGATCTGAAAATATGTTGTCTGTTGTATGCTGATGATGCGGTGCTGATTTCTAACAGTATAGAAGATCTACAGTCACTCGTATGACCAGTGGCTGCTCGTGACTTTTGGTGAGCTAGAGTGCTAATATTAACAAAATTGGCATTATTGATGTCGTTCTAGCCGAAAAATATATATGTATTTTTTTTTTAATATTAATTTTTTGTATGAAGATTTTCAGGAAATCTGTGCGGCGCACGGCAAAACTGATTTTCCTGAAAATCTTCATACAAAAAATAAATTTTCAAAAAAAAAAAAATATTTTTCGGCTACAACGACATCAATAATGCCATTTTTGTTAATATTTACACTCTAGCTCACCAAAAGTCACGAGCCACCACTGCTCGTATCTATAATGAATGAAGTATGTATGAATAATGAGTTGATGACGAATGTAGGTAAGTCTAAAGTAATGGTGTTTGAAAGAGAGAGTACGAAAACAGTGTGCAATATAGTTGTGAATGATGAATACTTGGAGCAAGTTGATGAGTTTTTGTATTTGGGAAGTATGTTTACGAGAAATGAGAAGGCTGATAGGGATATTAAAAGAAGGGTAAATGCAGGTAACTCCATTAGTGGTGGTCTGAAATCCGTTGGCGCCAACAAAAGCTGTCCAAAGAAGCGAAGCTAGCAGTCCACAATGGAGTGCTGGAATTGGCAGAGAAAGGATGAAAGTAGACTTAATGCTGTAGAAATGAGATCCCTGAGGCGTATGTGTGGTAAAACCAAGTATGATCGTGTGAAGAATGTGGAGATCCGAAAATAATGCAAGGCCGATGTGAGCGTAATAAGTAAGATTAAGAAAGGGACGCTTAGATGGTTTGGACATGTAGAGCGAATGAATGAAGAAAGGAGTGTCAAGAGAATATATGACGAAAATGTGAATGGTAGAAGAAGTCAAGGACGCCCGAGGAATACATGGCACGATCAAGTGAATCATATACTTGAGTCGGGCTATGTCAAAAGTCAGAATAATAGAAGAGCATGTAGATATAATATGATGTATGAATGTGAATGTGGCGAAGAGTGTATGCCAAGACCGAGATGTTTGGCGGTCCGTCCTCTCTTCCTACCCCTGCGGAGAAACGGCGTGATGGTTAGTTAGTTAGTTAGGGAGGCGACTGATAGAAGTTATGTAAAATCGAAACCTCGAGGCATTCAGTGAGGTCCCCATTATCACATATGTTTGAAAATACATAATATTATTGTATCAACAATAATAAAATAAATAATAATTTGTCGAAATTTTTGTACATACAGGTGTTAACATTATTTGGAGTGAAAAAACGTAAATGAAATTTTGGTCTCCGGTGACATTTTTGATGTTTTTTTTCCTACAAAAACATAAAAAATAGTAGGTTTTGGACAGTTGGAAGCGAGGTAAGAGGTTGAGCGGTTACTCGGCTGAATGACCAGTGACGTCATGCGGAAGAATTCTATTTTGGTTATTTTGAAGAAAAATAATTTGAAAAAAAAATAATTAAAAAAGTCACCAGAGACTAAAATTTCATTTCCTTTTTTTCTACAAATAATGTTAGGTATCACTGGTTAAAGTAAGTCATGTACGTAAATAATAAACTACAGTATTTGATTACTTCAAAAGTAGCGAAAATATAGACTTTCGCAACACAAAATCCAAGGGAAGAAATTGGGGTAGACATGACAGTGTGATGCTGCATCTCATAGCTCTGAAATTTATTTAGCTAGTACGAGTGCAGTTCCGACGGGTTTTTTCGAGTTGCAGTCTGTATGAAAATTGCTTTAATGATGGCCACCCTCCAATATGAGATGTCTGATTACCCGGATACATTCCCACTTCACTTGTGATACTTTTCCCTCTCCCATTTCCTTCTTCCTGTCTTGTGGTATATTAAAATAATCACAAAATTCTATCCATACTTCAACCGTCGTGTTATTCATAACAATTACATCAAAACTACCCTTAATATTCTGAGCACTATAAAATACGTTGTTTCTCAATTATGTTTTAAGTGACTTAATTATATAAAATCCTCCCATAAAATGCACGCCTTTTCAGTATTTTAACAATAAATCTATAAGTACACAGTATCTACCCTTTGTCATGAATCTTTGAACAATATTCTTAAAATAATCCCTTGTAATTACTCCCTTGGGTAAAAATATTGTGTTTGTGAACACAGTAAATACGAATAAAGGTAATGCTTTAACATGACAGGACAAAGGAGAAAGGTAGGACGCTTATGGCTGTAACGAGGGTTGACCTCACCTGGGCAGGGTACGGAGTACAGAGTGTACACAGGAACTAACTCTTCCGCAAACTAAGGACACTAGACTTAGGCGCTAACGTCCTCAGTGGGCACTTAGCGAGCTTACAGCCGTTGTGTCCAATCGTAATAATCGACTACTGAGTCGAAATCTCGGCTCAACCCTACTCAAATGCATAAATATATTCTTTCCAAACCACAATCATTGCCATACACTACTCAACGTAAGGAAGCTACCCTGGTGGATTGGGGTTTCCTGAGGATGCCGTACTTATAAAAACTGCCAACAGAGTCTGACATCTGTCATCTCATTTACACCAATTCACACTCCTGCCGGTTTTTTAGAATTGCGTTTTTTAATTTGAATTATGGACATATTGACTACAGTAGATATTGTGGGATGGACGAAAATGCATGTTGATTATATTATAGGGTCACACAAGAGGCAATAATAGGCAGATATTAATTATATCGAAATAAATAATGGGAGGATTTTCCAACCGTTTTAAGATGACATAAAATGTGTTTTTTATATGTTTTGCGCCCAATTTTGTCATGAAATCAATTGCTTGTAGCTTTATGATTCTCTGCAACTGGAAATGTTCACATTGGAAATCGAAACTGTTTCAAAATTTCCCCATCCGCGTCCAACAAAATCGTAATAGAACAGCTGTTAAACGTCAGACTATGGTCAAACTGTAAAATAAATAAGAAAGAAAGTCAAGCCAACACTTTATTTTCAACATATTAAATACATTTGTTTAAAAAATATAAAATGTCAGTTTATGTATTACACTATTTAAAAGAAATAATTTATGTAAATAATAAATACAATTATTAACGTTTTAATATTAATTTAGCATGAAAAGTGTTTACTTTGACGTCATTTTATTCTCTATTATAAACAGGAAGGTCCCACACACGAGTAGTCAAAGTTATTACGTTGGACACAGGCAAATAGGAGCGTTTCCTGAGGATCTCTATAGGATCACTTGACTGAGTGGCGCTTCTCGGTATACTCAGATTTATCAATTGAAAAGTTGGTCACAACGGCTGTTAGTGATCAGTGAAGCTGCTCTTATTTGTTAAAAGATCAAATGATTGCTGTTTCTCAGTCTAGACATTATTTTTAAAAGTATTTGATTTACCACAATATTTTTTTTAAATTTTAGAATACTTTACATAATTAATTTTGGAAGATGAGAATTTAAGACATCAGCAGATGGTTGGAGAAGAGTCTCTCCTTCACCATACGACGAAGAAATACGTGAACAGTCATCTCAAGAACACTTACGTCAATATTAGAAATCGAGATATTCACTTCGAAATCGTAGATAATAAATTATGTAGTCGTAATGTAATTACGTATGTGAAGAAGTGCAGTATATTTTAAGTGATTAAAATTGTGAATGAGGTCGTCTACTAGTTTTTTTGATAAAATTGAATAATTTAAAGAATTATTTACGACACTTGAATACGTTTTTAGGAATCTCCAAAAATGACAAAGATATCAGCTTTCAAATCGAACTTCGGTAAAACGTATGCAATAGTGTCTCGTAACGTCGTCGTAACGTCGTCGTAACGTCGTCGTAACGTCGTCGTAACGTCGTCGTAACGTCGCCGTAACGTCACATTAGATACAATTAATTATTTGAATAGTAGTGCTGCGTACCGCCGCACGTGTACCGTGATGTCACAAACCTTTCTGTAGGCCGCAAATTTCTACATTTTGACAGCTTAAATCCTCAGAATCCAAAAATTCAAAAAGTTATGCCTTAGCATGCTCTAATTAAATGACACATTTGTAAAAAATATAAAATTTCTAGAATAGAGAAAGAAGACTAGCGATGAATTTGAAATATCATTCGAACATGTTTCGAAATGGGACTTTCTTAAAATCAACATGATTAGTTTGTGGCCATCATTACTGTTGACTTCACCCAACTGTAACATGTCAGTTTACTCGTGGAATTATTTATGTCTATCGATTGCTCCTAAAGTCTTCGGCATTTTAACTATAGATTTGCCAGTCGTCTCATTCAAGTGTTTAGATGGTTTTGAATATTCGTAGCTAAATGTGGGCTTGTGATCTGATCTCTTTGAGTAGGTATCTATCTGAATTAAATTAACACAGTTAAAGCCATTTCAAGCTACATCACCAAACACGGCTAAACACATTTCAAGCAACATTTCTGAACGGTCTTACACCAGCGTGACACTGAGAGTGTCTTCCACTCTGGAACGTGCCGTATAATATACCTTATATTATTTTTTTAAATTAATAAATCGTGAAAACACAAATAAAGCAAGTAAAATTTTTGAACACGTGACCTCCGGATCTCTTGAGAGTGATCGACCATGGTGGCCCGCAATTTCTCTATGTAGTTAAGTTAGAACTCAGTCACATAAACATTTCCAAATATATGTATTTGGGAAGGTTTATGTGGGTTAAGGGTACGATTCTGCAATTTATAAACTGTAAACTACTAGACACTCCCCTCAGCAGTGCCGAAGAGATCAATGACGCAAGTTCATCAACGCACCTACCCGTGAAATATCAGTGAAACAGGCGCAGTAAACATACCTCTCGTGTAGGTTTTAACGATTGCAACCGGTTCACTAAGATACGGCTAATATATCCGGTGAATTTTCCCGGTGATGTTAAGATTTAAGGGGTTTTATTTAACACTAGCTGATTCCTGGCATGCGTTGCAAGGCTACTTAAATAAGGATTTTTTTTCTTCATGCGACTTTTCCCATTCTTCCCCTTTCCCCTTCCTCCATCTCTTCCCCACCCTCGTCCCGTTCCCCTCCCGCATTCCGTTTTCCCCTTCCCGCGTTCTTTTTTGCAAATTTTATAACTCCAGAACACACCAATATAGAAATATTGCTATATAGAAACCTTCATGGGCATGTCCACAAAAACTCACTAATTTTTATCGCAATCGGATGTTATCCAATTTTCTGCGAAATTTTCTTCATTTTTCTTTCCGTAAGAACCTTCTACAAAGTCTTAGAAAACTTTAAAAAAATATTAATGAAGTAGGTTAAGTCGTTCTGAAGTTATGGCGTGACCAAGGGAAATAGGGATTCATTTTTATATATATAGATAGATTATGAGAGTTGAAGAACAGCTGTGGCTAAGGAACCAGGAATGAACAGTTATTGCAATTTGTACAGGGCCATCAACTGCATACATTTATAGTACATTCGGGCTCACAGTGTACAAAACTTTCGAAATTCTGGATTCAATGGAATATTCAATTTATTTATTTGGGAAACCAACAGTTCATACACAATAAAATTAAAGTACTTTCTAAATAGTCTAAATGAACCAGTTACAGATTTATTCTTAGGTACATAAATGTAGAGGGCTTAAAAAATAAATCCGAATGGAATAGGGGTTTAATAGGGGTGGGGGAATTGATTTAGTTGAAGTGAAAACACACTATTAATTATATGATGTTTGATAAACAAAATAAAATGGAAAATATTTCCATCATTTTTCTGTCTGTATTTGTGATGAAAGATAAATAAATGAAACAACAGTAAATATATCGGAAAAGAAAATGAATTTCATATTCTCTCATTGTATTCCGATGAAAGTTTCCGACGACCGATGTCGAAAGACATCTCGAGATGGGACATTCCCCTTCCTCCCCCTGCAGCCCAAGCTACGCGAAGGAAACAACCACCTCATATTTATACTACACACAAACCACCCCCGCTAGATTGTGGACCGTCAATCAAATAAACATAATCTGAATTGTTCTAGGAACCGAGGACTCAGACATAACAGAAGCAAGATTCAAATGACATCAAATTATTGTACACGTGTTGTATGAATCTACCAGAATTAAATAATAAGATCTGCTAGAGCAAACCGTAAACAGCCAACAGTAAAAAGGCGAAAAACGTAAACTTATTTGACCCTCTTCGTAAAGCTCTCGTACAAATTCTGAGTTTGTGGTTAAGTGAAAGATTTCATTTGATTATTAAAGTAAAACTTCTTTACGCACGTTTGACTTTGGGGGGTAAGCTGGCGAAGACGTGACGAGAGCGTTACGAAAAGTGTAGTCGGGCGAGGCGAACAGGCTGTATTCTCTCTTCCTCTCATAGCCAGTGCATGACAATTATTCGTAATTTCATTTCGTTCTTGAATTTTATAAATACTGTAGAAGCAAGAGAGAGCTGTGCGCGCGAACATTTTCTTTCTCTGTAGAAGTTTTACTTCAGTCGTGTAGTCTAAAGCACACTCGTTTTTTTTTTTAAACTGCAGTTACTCGTAATACTAACTGTTTATAAATAAACGCCTAATAAAGAACTTGTTTATAAATAAACTTATTATAAATTAAATAATAATATTATACAAATGCAAGGGAACAAATTAAAATGGAGTTCTGCAAATTAAACATGATCCTCCTCACTCATAATTGCGGTATCCGCCGACTGATCTTTGGCTTTGTAAAGTTGTCCTTAAACCTGGTTTAAAGCCGTTTTAACCATACACACGCAGTGATAATAAGTCACGTTTTTCACTGTTGCGACGTAATACGACGCGTATTAGTTATACTACGATTATAAGTAAGGGGGTTTAACAATAAATAAAAGCCATTTGATTTCTTCATGGTTGGTTTTCAATATATTTATCGTAGTGAACATATGAGATTGCTATGCATTTTAATAGAAAGTACTCCGAATGACTGGTGCGCAGTCGAGAGACATGCCAAACGCGTACCCAAAATTTATGTACGGTGGCTATTGGACAATGCACAAGGCACATGGAGCATGAGAACGAGTCGCTTGACAAAATCGTTGGTGCGATTTTTGCAAGTTATGGCTAAAGCTCACCGTTCATTAACCGCCCTAACTTCAGGTTTTTTCTGCAAAATACTCATACCTGATAAGATTTTGCCAAAATATATGCATTTACAATAGGTTTATTAAAATAAAAGTTTTTAAAACATAAAAAGAAAATATTTAAAAAAAAAATATTTTTAAATTTAAAAAAAAATGCGTTTGTGATGCGGGATAGTGCAGAATGGTACAATCAACATGAACGTATCACGTGCGTTAGTAGGCCTAGGGCGGTTTAAAATAAGTATATTTGTAGAAGCAATCCACTTTATTTAATAACTTGCCCTAAAAATCTATACGCACTTTATAAATTCTCAAATGTAAGTAAGTACTTAGCTCACTTTAGATTCATCACTCTTTATTTATTTTATTTATTTGAGATAATATATTATAAGACTATAACAAAATATTTATAATACATTATTTCAAGTGAGTTTAATAAAACTCATTTCAGGAAGGATAACTTTAGACAACCCTAATTATACAGTTTGTTTTTCTTATTGAACAATTGAAAAGTATAAATTACGCATTGTGGCACGCTGCTTCGTATCGAAGCTAAGATTTCAAACCTACTCAGCTCATAGTTGAATTAAAACTGTGAGCAAAAATTAATTTCTTTGACATCGACATCAAACTGAAAATCTGTAAGAGTTAACCTTTTTTTAATGGGAAAACCGCACAAGAGTCCCAACTGTTCCCAACCATCTGGAGCCATAGATCCCCAATTGGTGTATGTGGTGAGGGTAAAAAGAAGTAAGTGGGGAGGGGAAGGAGATGGGTAAGAGGAAGTACCTGGCTATTCAGATCTTACCACCAAACACGGCTAAAGCCATTTCAAGCAACGTTTCGATTCTTAATTCTGGTTTCACACCAGGGCGATACTGAGAGTATCTTCCACTCTGGAACGTGCCGCAAATATACCTTTTATTATTTTAAATGATTAAATTGTGAAATAACACAAATCAATCAAATAACATTTATCTGAGCACGCCGGGATTTGAACCCGCGACTTCAGCATTGCTAGTCTAGAGCCTTCCCCTTCGACCACGGAGGCCGTCGTTATAAAAATTTTATTGCTTCGAAAAACATATATTTAGTTATGTGTTAAATATTTGCATGAAATATAAATATACATTTCATATGACGTGCGATGATTATTATAGCAAGTCAGATATCGTTACGTTTTGGGTTATCGCGCCATTCATTGTAGTTACCTGCGAGAATCTGAATATAAGTCCTTATCGATATTGAAATTGGGTTCGAGCTTTAGATACGAATGTAAAAAGTAATCGAGTCGTCGCGCGTCGTCTGTGATCCCTGCAGGGTCTCTATGGAGTACGTACAGACCTACAGGGGGTGGTGGGGTCGGTACAGTGCAGTCAGGGGTGGAGGAGACACCAGGGGTAGAGGAATTACCCCGGGGTGAGATTGGTTTAGTGGGGTAGTGGGGGCGCCGAGGCAAGGATTCCCTCCAGACCAGGGGCAAGGGGACCCAACAATATAGCGATACCTGGGTGCTAAATTGCTTTATGAGCCAAAAAACCTAATGCTCTGATGACTCGGAATTTGTAAATCTTATTCTTTCCAAATTTTCAAGGTCTAAATAACTATTCACAGCTGGTAATGTAGTTAGTTTACATTATACAGCTACGGAATTTGGAAATATTCTTTGAACTTTAAGAAAGGTGTTACTTTTGAAAGGTGGTGGTTTATTATACGTTTTAAGTTTTTCACGTTTTAAATTTTGAAAAACTTAATTTATTTTTAATATAGTAAGGTTATACAGTTGGTCGTAGGCAGATTTGTTCAATTTTCAAACGATAGATTCTATTAATCAACACAAATTTCAAATCATATAATCATACAACCAAATAAATCAATATATAATCTAGTCAACACAGTTTTCAGAATTTTAATTTTAGTTAAATTAAAATCATTTAAAAATAATTCCGAGAACGTATTTTGTGACAAAAATACCTCAGTTTTTCTATTTATTTAAAATCTTACAAACTAAAATATTAAAAAAATTTTTACACACTTATTTTGCTTAGACATTATTGAAAAATCATAAATACTTAAGATAAAAAAATACTTAAGATAAAAAAATACTTAAAAGAAGAACACGATATTTAATAATTAATCTTCATGCGTTTTGAGCATTTTTATTGCTTACTTGAATGTATTTATATTATATTAAAGCATGTTTTGAATGAAATAAATCGATATTAAATTTTGAATTTAAAAAATTTGATACGTGGAATACTAGATCTTTTTCATTGGAACCTCCCTGTACAGTTGCAAGCATTTTTAATCTTTTATTCTCAGCCGTGAGATGCACTACTAAGCAAATCCAAAATCATGTGATTATGGTTTGAAATTTAGTTCGCTTAGATATATTTTAGTTGATTTAAGTAAATGCTGCAAGTAAAAAACATAATAATGGCCTTTGAAGTAATCGATAATATTTTGATTATTTTTTTATAAGTTCAGAAAAAAATAATGCATCAGGCCTATAAAAACTGCTTTAAGGTTCAAAATATCCTACTTACGAACTCCTTTTCGATCATTGTTTTAATGAATAATGTGGAGAATCAAATTCTCTTGAAAATGATCGTAGAAAATTTTTTTTTTTTTATAGAGAAACCTCACAAGAGTCCCAACTGCTCGCTTCTGGAGCCAGTGAGACTATGGCATCCCCAATTATGGAGTATATTGTGAGGCTGAAGGTAAGTGGGAAAGGGAAGGAGATGGGGAAGAGGAAGGTGGGATAGTACCTGGCTATTCAGATCTAGTCACTAAACACGGCTAAAGCCATTATTAAGCAACGTTTCAATTCTGAATGGTGGTCTTACACCAGGGCGATACTGAGAGTATCTTCCACTCTGGAACGTGCCGCAAATATAACATATATTATTTTTATTAATTAATTGTGAAATAACACAAATTAATCAAATAAAATTTATTTGCGCACGCCGGGTTCGAACCCGCGACCTTCCGAATGGGAGTCAAGTGTCTTACCACTCGACCACGGACGGTTAATATTAATTAATTAAAATAGTCAGCTGGTGTTAAAAGGGAATTTAAACCTTATTGCCATGCACTTAAGGAGTGTTATTTTTAGATGCCTGATCCCGAATTTTACACGACATGGTGCATCCGTGCACCTTCACGTAATAATTGTTCATCGTCAGATAGCGTTATCGAACGATTGGTATCAGTTATATGTAATATCGGCAGGTTATATGTAATTATCCAGATTGTGGCATCTCGGTATTTTTTTATAAATTTTATAAAGCAACTCTATTCAAACATTATAATACTGAGCAGTCAAAACGTGATTTATAAAAATGTCACAACACGATTCGGGTCTTAGTCGCAATTTAATCAAAGTTTTTTTACAAATTTATTTTAGATCTCAGCCGAGAAGGAGTGAAGCCTGCTCTTCATGCAAATTGATGTTTTTATTTTCGTCTCGCCCGGAGTGAGAGGTGAGGCGCCGTACTGCAGGGGCGGGCGGGGGAGGTATCCCCCCTCTGGGGGGAGGAGGGGATAGGAATCATATTAGAGTATGTAATCTCCTCCGCGGGGCTCCGGTGATTGATGATTTGCCACTCCATTATAGACCCCTTTTCAGTCACTGTATAGTTAGTACTCCCGCCAAAACCAACGCCACAAAATTGAATCGATAGGTGTTTTCTTAGCTATTTTTTATCCACCTCTCTCGGGTAAGTAAGCTTCTCGAATATCAGAACCATAAACCATTTCCTAGCGATGAATATTCAATTTCTTGAAAGTCATTTTGCAAAATATAAATACTGAGAATTTGTTGCGAGGCATTCAATATACGAGATCAAATTTTTCTTCACTCTTTTATATGAAATGATTTAATATTGTTGTCATTCATATCGCATTAGTTAAAAGGTTATATTCCTGCATCAGCACGGGAATAATTTGCCATGCTTTCGTTGTTTGATAATTAAAATTATCGAATATTCAAATGAAAGTGACATATTATACCTATTTAGTCTCTATAAAAAATCTATTTGTTAATACGCAAAAAATGGTTAGGATGCAGGCGAATTCTCTAGTTATTATTTTAAAACGATTGCATATTGAATAATTGCTGTCGAATGGTGAGCAATGGCGTTATGAGATTTGCACAGCAATATTATAGATCAACGCATCTATTTTCCCGTGAGCCTTGAAATTTGAAATATCAATTTCACACCAAAGACACGTTTTCATAACGTAAAACGTCACGGTATATTTTTCACATCATAAACTTCGTATTATAAAAACAATGTTTCCAAAACCGAGTTATCAAAATCAGGGGAAACCAAATAGTAAAGCTAATAAAATAGTATAATGTCTGTACAGATAAAAAATTATCTTAGTCAATTGGTGTTGAGGCTTTGCTTGCAAATTTGCATGGAAACGGAAATGGATTCACAAGATTCGAAGAAACATTAATTGTTTTTAGCTTTTCATTTATATTGTTTGAATATACATAAATATTATAACTTTAGAATATTAACTCTCCCGAGAAATCATAACACGGGAAATAAACGCACTCCAGAAAGTACAGTACCAGAGTAAGATCAGAATGAGCGTGCAAGAAGATGAAAAGGATTACCTGGGGTCTGCTAACAATGGCTAGGCTCCTGAAATGAAAAAAAGAGAAGACAGAGTTATGTGAAGAAGTAGTAAAATAAATTGTAAAAGGAACACAAAGACATACTACATAATAAATTGAAAAGGAAACACAAAGACTACACAGTAATAGTAGATAGAAAGTTGATGTAATGAAGTAGTTGTGCAAGTTGAATCAGTAACATCAAATAATATTATTTAAATCCACGTATAAAGTAAAAATACTTATCGCAATAAGAGTTGACATGAACTACTCGAACACAATACAAGTTTTCGAAAATTACATTTCCAAACGTGTAAAAAATACTAATATGGTTTGGAATTTTCACGAAAAAAAAATAATAAAGTGACAAGCTTCCTCCTTATTTAACCGACGTTTCAGATAGAATACACGTTGGCTAGAAAAGGAGAAAGCGCAAGACGTCATAGTAACCCAAAAAATAATCACAAGCATGTAATAATCTGTCCACAAATTTTCACTGTTTCTCAGTGACGTTTGACAAGGTCAGTTCGGATCTGTTGGGAGTGTATACATACGCACCGATATGCATCAATACAAACAATTGTATTATGTATTGTGTGGGTCTCCTCAAATTGCGTGAATATCTCGTAAAATATTTGTGAGTTTTAAAAATAGTATGAACAAGCAGTGATAAAATAAACTATGTGCGTAAAAAATTACATAGGTAAATACTATATTTATGTTTAAAAAAAACTAAAATACCATCGTAAAGAGCACTGCAAAACAGTGATTTATTCGCATTAAGATGAAGCTATACGCCAAATAACTATTTAGATTTATTTCTTCAAACTTCGCAAAATCACTTTGTGGCGTCATTTTGAATTAAATTAAAACAAATAACTTTGTTTAAACCACTAATATAATTCATTTTTATATTAGTGGTTTAAACAAAGTTATTTGTTTTAATTTAATTTAGATTTATCTTTACTACGAATCGGTTTACATTATGAATATGAAAAAAATATGTTATGGATACATTGAAGCTTTTCCTATCTATTCATTTTGATGGAATTAAAATAAAACGATTAAGTACGTTACAAAAAATATAAGCGCAAAGTAGTAAAATAATTCGTTTTTTCATTAGATAAATATGAAGTTATATAAGAAACAACTTTTTAAAAATACTCCTTTATGGATAAGATTATTTTTGACTCCATCCATTGGCCAACTATTGTTCATTCTTGTAAAATTTTTCATAAAAAATATAAAAACAATTTTGGCCCTACTTACCTCGTGCAGATAACACCAAAAATACGGGGAGTTTTAAAGGCGTAAGAAGTCAAATATTTCTGGTATTTATATTCTTCTTAAGTCGACAACATAGTAAATAACATAATATAATAACTAATATTTTTAATTCATTCTTTAGCAGCGATAAAATCAACTCTTTAAGAATGTGAAATCTCTCTTTTTAAGATATAGGTATTGCTAATAATTTCGTGCAGGTTATCTTTCCCTGGGGTCGGGACTCAACTGATTTCAATGTTCCGTTGATCCCTTTGATCGTTTGCCGATTCTAACATCTTTACACTTTCCTTCCAGGTAATTATTTCACAATCAAGGGTTTTGTCCTTAGACCCTGTTCAGAAGGAGCGATTTCGCCGCGAATCGTTACGCGCTTAAGTATACGCGCGTAAGCGAGGTACTAGGCGCTAATACATTGCGTCCAGAAGCATCGCGTGTACGTGCGTAACTCGCGCGTAGTACGCCAGCCTCTACTGTTGCTTCCAGTTTCCAGCCACAAAACGACTCGCTTGATAACGATCGATAGGATAACTATCGGTAACTTCTCATCGTTCCCTAGGACAACTGCAAATTGCTAACGTACAAACAACAGTTGGTTTCGAATATGTTAAGGATACTTAGTCATTGTGAACTGTCACTTATTCGTTGGCGATCTGTAGTCATACTAGGGAACGATGAGAAGTTACCGATAGTTATCCTATCGATCGTTATCGAGCGAGTGTGCCAGGGCCTCAGGACTGAATCCCAAAATGCTTGCGCATTTCGTGCTCCTTCTGGACGCAATCTTACGCGCGTAACGATTCGCTCGTTCTGAACAGGGTCGTACAGCCTCGTAATCGTCAATTTTTGTACAGCTTAAAGCAATTGACGCTTTAAGGTCTATTAATTCATGTTTTATTTGTTCTTAAATTGAATTAACAAAGAATTCACTCATCTCTCGAAACTTTTGTGTCGACATACTTAATTATTTTGTTATATCAACATACTCAGCGTCACTAGATGTCGTTGTTTTTTTTGTATTTTTCTCGGTTTACTTATTTTGGGTCATTTTAAAATTTGGAAATGCGATATTGAATAATATGTGATTTGTTCGTTGTTGAAATTATTCTTCCGAGTTTATCTAAAATATGAGTGATATACTATACTTGATTCCGTAGATAAAATTTATTTATTTATATATACCAGCGTTTCGGAGAAGTCTCCCGGATATGGAGTTAAATAGCATGGCGGAACGCTCAGCAGGTAAAATCTGCTATTAAACGAAATGTACGCAAACATTAAAAAATCTTAAAAACACAGCAAGTACTTTGTACGCTAACTGCATACACGGCGGTCTATGAAATGAATGAAGTTTTAATATTGACCTTTACTTATGTTTACACAGGGATGGAACAACTCTGCGAGTAAACCCCCGAAAGCCGCTTAGTCCGCGTTACAGGTTCAGCGGAACAGGTGTTAGATCGGCCTGCAAGGAGGGCTGCACCCGAAACCTACCCATAACTTACCCGGAACCTACACGCAACCTAGCCGCAACCTACCCGGAACCAGGCCCGGGACATCATCACCGCCGGGAACAGTACACAGCCCCACGATGAATGCGGGACCAGACGGTAAATAATATTCAAAGCTGCGGATGCATTGTGTGCACTCGAGCTGTTTATTTAGCGCAGATAAAAATTAAACCATGCCTGGATTTAAATAAATTTTAATTTATTTAGGTTTTTTTTTGCATATTTCCGTCAACTTTCGTTTTAAAGCCCTTCGTGTATGTTTATATTAGCCCCACACAGGAGGCTCTCAGGGCAAAAAAACCCTCAGGGCATTTTGGAGATGACATTTTTGAATTTCGACATTTTTCACATTTTTAACATCTTTGGAGTGTCTTTTTAGGGAAAAGAAGTTCTGAAAAGGAAAACGGTATGAGGTGTGATTAGAAATCTCTGTCCAATAGAATAGTGAGACATGTAATTGTCTCAGAAAGGATGACATACATTTTATTATTGAGATCTATTAGAAGTAAGTACCTTCATATATTATAATTAATGATAATTCCATAAACTATTAAAAATACAGCAAATAAACGAAGAATATTATTAAATTAAATAGTGTATAATTTTATACTTACTCCTACTAATTGTGAGCGAATGTAAATAAGACATTATTGTAGCTTATTTTTTAATAGGAGAACCAGTGAAAATAGTACCTCCTGTGCGGAGTGTAAAAAAAAATATAGTTTTATCAGTGTCATACCTAAAGCGCAATTGAGATGAAATATTACAAAATTGTGCAATATATACTTACGGTGGCGTAAAACTTATAGTACAAACAGAAAACAGATGAATCTTTATCACATTTGGGGTCAACAATTATTATAAGCAATAATTATTAGCCTGAAACACTCATCAATATTGAAAGAATCTCCAGAGAAAAGATACATATCGCCGACGGGACTCGAACCCGCACCCTTTTGATTGCCGGTCAAATGCTCTACCATTAAGCTACGGCGGGTTACCTCCTACCCGCCAAATGATTCAATATATACCTAGTGTTCATTCAACAATTACTGCTTATTACATTTTTACACCTGCAAACAACCAACTTTATTTTTATATGGGAAAGGCATGTAAGTGCTAACTTTCCCACTAGATGGCGTCGAGACATATTATGCCTACATTTGGGGTCGATTAAGTAGTATAAATTCATTGGTTAGAGCTTTCGTTTTCGAATAAATCAGAATAAAGAGCAAAGATGGAATTTTTGAGGTCAAATTTGAAAAAAATCGGTCTCTAGGGGATTAAAATCAGCTCTTTAAAGTTCTTTAAAGAGTCTCTATACGAATACCCGGCTCCTAAAGTTGTTAATCCCAAAAATTAAAAACAAAAAAAATCAAATTGTTCCAATCGATTTTTTTTTGTGTTCTTTGTGATGTCTGTAGATTGTAGATTATCAGAAGTCCCGCTTGTACTTTGAGTTTCCGGACACCGCGTATATTTTAATAATATGATATCAAACATCGCTATCTATGTAAAACATATTATAACAAACTACCATTTTATCTAAAAGTTATCGAAAATATTCAGGAATTTCAGCAAAAAATTGAAAAAAAACCATAAAACTAGTATAAGAGTCCATATCTCACTATTATTATTATTTCTTTCAAATCCGCTATTGATAAATCTTGCATTTTCTTAATTATTCCTTGTTTTTGCCATATTGTACTATTTACTTTCATACATGATATTATATAATTGAACTAAAATTCCCTCACCAAACGCAAGAGCCTCGTCTCTTCATGGTGAGGAAAAGCTATTCTTATCTACTATTTTTACACTGCATGTAAACATTGTGTATTTATTGTAAGAAAAAAACATATAATTTTTTTTTTAAACATTACTTTATAAAGAAAAATTCAACTGTTTTTGTTTCTAAGGAAAATAAATATTATTCAAAATTGAACTAAAATTCCCTCACCAAACACAAGAGCTTCGTCTCTTCATGGTGAGGAAAAGCTATTCTTATCTACTATTTTTACACTGCATGTAAAAATTGTGTATTTATTGTAAGAAAAAAACCTATCTTTTTTTTTTTAAACATTACTTTATAAAGAAAAATTCAAGTGTTTTTGTTTATAAGGAAAATAAATATTATTTAAAATTTAAAGGCTATTAGCCTATTAGATTAAAAAAATAGTAATTTCAAGTACCCATAAAATGTGAAATAAACAGTTTTCAACCTAAATTAAAGCTACTCTTTATAGGAAAATTGGAAAAAATAAACCTTTTTTTTTAAAAATTATTATTGCGAGGAAAGCTTTCCTTTGCACATTATGCTCAAATCGGTGCAGACTATATAAACGTAGACTCTGTCCACTGTTCGCCGTGCACCGCTACGGTCCTGTAGTTTACTAAGTCCCGACGTAGTCAGTTTAAATAACTAATATTTACTATGAAGCCCGTCTACGGAGTACACCTGGGCACCGGGAAAGATTTACTACCTGCACCAGACGGAAACTGAGATACGAGTATCATCGCACTGCTAAACTTTTACACTTTTTTTAGTATCGCTTTCGATGGACTTTTTGAAGCCCTGAATGTACAGTTTTTTATTCGATTTTATGATTAACTACCGCAGATGTGCAATGAAATCAGACTTTTAAAAAAGGATAAACCGCAAAATAGTTTATTCCACAAAAGGGAGGAAATATTATAATGCGCTGCTGGAAACCATAAAAACTTCACCAATTAATAAATTCAAAATAGATGGTAAGAACCACGTTAAACAAGATAAAATTTAGTCGTACATATTATTAGGTAAATTCAAATTAGTAATTTATAAACTGAAATATACAAATAATTTTTGTTTCTCATATTCTTATTTCATAAACGTGCTTTTTTTTAAACTTTTTTTTTTATTTCTATTGTAACTTTTTTTATATTATTTCCCATGTTAAAGATGTACTGCCTTTATTATTTATGTAAAAGCCCCCTGGGCGTATAATAAAATAAATAAATAAGCATTCGAATATTTTTTAAACAAAGCACACGTTTATTATTAACATTTTTAAAAAAAATCTGTTAAAATATTATATCATATTGGTAGTAACAACCTGCCTAATTTATCGCTTGTCTGAACTATTATTCATACAAGCAGTTCCAATTTTGACAACGAAACTTAAATTCAAAGCAAATTTGAGTTACTTAAAAGTGGATAATTTGACTCAGGAATAACGTACATTACAGACGACCTAAATTTATTATGTTTGAAAATCAGTAGAGACCTGAAATTTTTTTTTCAGAAGACTTACGCGAAATTAGACCATTGACATTTTACACTGGGCCCAGTGGTCGCGAAATCACATCCCGGTAGGGGAAAATCAAAACAGTGTAGTTTTTCACTCGGACAAAAAAACAATCTGCTGCAGATTTACACCTAGTTCTAGAGTGGGATATACTTTCTGTACCGCCCTGATCAATTACCACCATTCACAATCAAAACGTTTCTGAAACAGCTATTGCTGTGTTTAGTAACCAGGGAGCTTACTCTCTATCTTTCTATTTACAAGCACGTTTGTGGTTTAACCTTTCTTGCCGGTGCTGTCAACTAAGCGGACACTGTCTTTACTCTCTGAAATATCTCTTTGAATATACTAAACACATAGTTCATATTTTAGGTATTCCTCCGCAATATATTTATTTATTTGATTAAATAAATACAATATATAAATATTTACTTAGTGTACAGCACCAGAGTGCGAGGAAGTTTTTAGCACGGTAAGAGGAGGGTTAATACGGATTCGTTATGAGAGATAGAGAGTAAGCCCCCAGTTACATGTTTTATCTACGTTTAAGCAATGCATTTATTTATCTATATAGAGCAGTGGTCACCAACATACGGCCCGCGGGCCGAATCCGGCCCGCCGAAGATTTTCATCCGGCCCTCCAAAAATCTCAATTTCTGCGTATAAATATTTCATACAGGATATATTAATTTTATTATTTAGTTGTTAAGAGTCCCAGGACACTATCATTAATTTGTTGAAATTCTAAGAACTGAGTGCAGGCAAGATAAAAAAGGGTATATCAGGCATAAAAGATGTCGAATCGAAAATATTTAGTTGCATTTCAAAATTTGCGGTGCAAAATTCGCTTGATTACCGTGATGGCTTGAAGTCGAATAATAATATTGATTAGCGGTGATTTCCCCATTTGAGGTTGTTTCTAAAATTTCGATTGAAATTCATTAAATTATTGTGCCCCGATTTTTTTTTATTTTTTATAATGAATACCTCTCAAGAGTCCCAACTGCTCCCGTCTGGAACCAGTGAGACTATGGCATCCCCAAATGGGGTATGTAATGAGGCTGAAGGTAAGTGGGAAAGGGAAGGAGACGAGGAAGAGGAAGGTGGGGAAGTACCTGGCTATTCAGATCTAGTCACTAAACACGGCTAAAGCTATTTCAAGCAACGTTTCAATTCTGAATGGTGGTTTTACACCCGGGCGATACTAAGAGTATCTTCCACTCTGGAACGTGCCGCAAATTATATATATTATTTTTAAATAATTAATTGTGAAATAACACAAATCAATTAAATAAAATTTATTTGCGCACTCCGGGTTCGAACCCGCGACCTTCGGAATGGCATTCCAACGCCCTACACGCCGGCCGTCAATAGGCGCTGATGTGAAGAAGCAGCTCGAAGAAAAGTTTTTCGACTTTATAAATTTTTCGATTGCACTGGATGAGAGTGAAGGTGTAAGTCACACAGCTAAATTGTTAATCCGTGGCGTAAACAAAAGGTTTGAAGTAACAAAAGAACTGGTAGGATTAAAAAGTTTGAAAGATAGAACTACCGTTGAAAACATATTTCATGTGTATCACAGAAACTATTAACCTAAAACTTAATTGGAATCTATTATCAGCGGTTACAACGGATGGTGCTAAAAATATAATTGGCTTAAATATTTATCGGCCAACTTAGTGATTTTCTGAAAAAGAGAGATTAGAAAACCTTTGAATTTTCATTGCATAATTCATTCTAATCGGAATAAGAATTTAGTTTTCATCCGGCCCCCTAGATTTAAAAAAAATCAATCCGGCCCTTTTCTCAAAAAAGTTAGTGACCACTGATATACAGTATAAATACATGTGATTTTCAATGCCTGTCGCGCTAGGATATACCTGTGTCGAGACAGACGTTGTTATACATAAAACATTATTATTACTAGCCATTTCATGGAGAACTCAAATTGTTACGGTAGAGTTCTCAAATCATCCAGAGAAGTACTAATCGTTTGGAAAACGAATAATACTTAGGCCGTGTTCTTTCACAGAAATTAAAATATAAAAATGTCACCAAATGGTCGTTCGGTACCATTTAAATGTACCCGTTGAATACCAATTCAAAGCCCGTTTCAGTTTTTTTTTTATTAATAAGTGATCAAGAGAAAGGGACAACTATAATGTTGTTAGCCTCGTCAGATTATCGACCCTTTGGAATAACTAGATGCCATCTGTTGCCGAAACATCGTGCGAAAATGAACTCTAACGTAGCTTACTATAGATCCCATTATCGCATGACGTTAATGCAACAGATGGAACCTTGTTATTCCATAAGGTCGTTATTACAATTTGAAAGTTGAAACGCACCCAGAAACGGTGTTTAATGGGGACCTTCCAAATAGAAATTTGATGACAATGTTACATTTGAATTTCCGTGAAACAACTGGCCCCTAACA
This sequence comes from Limnephilus auricula, assembly GCA_951813805.1. Lineage (NCBI taxonomy): Eukaryota > Metazoa > Arthropoda > Insecta > Trichoptera > Limnephilidae > Limnephilus > Limnephilus auricula. Next base: position 15,274,170 of record OX638388.1, on the reverse strand, counting down.
CTTACAAAAAATATGGATAAATACGTAAATAGTACGAGATAACAATAAATTTTTATTATCGTGTAATCTTCGCGACGGGATTTATATTTTAACCCCTGCATAGCACGTTTCCAAGTTAAAAGTGTCTTCGGAATTATTCGCATCGTTTACCAGCTACTTTGCAAAGTGCGTAATCCTGATTTGAAAAGAAGTTGTCCGTCCCACGGAGGTGGGTCGAGGGACGGTCTCGGCACATTGAACAATCAGCCAAGGAGTTGAGGACTTCAGGCTACATCAATCATGCCCACAATTTTCCAAGGAAAGCATAATATTCAAGCAATTGTCTGGATCTCGCGCGGCAAATTGCTCGACCGCCAAAGAAGCAGAATATCTTTGCAAGCTTTGATATAAACCGTATTAGATGGCTCACAAAAAAGAAGTCCTGTGTAATATATTATACACTATGACCCTGGTTTATTTAATTTAGGGGAAAGGCCTTGTATTTGAAGCTTTATTTTTAATCAATATTTAGATTTATTTATTTAAGGAACATAAAAAAGTCTTAACAGTACGTTCATAAAAATGAATGTAAACTAGAAAAAAAACGGTATTAAGCAGAAATTAAAAGAGTAATAACAATACAAATGATAAACCTATAATACACAACAATAAGACTGCGAAATAGGTATTTGGGTTGGGATGGGTAAAGGGAGGAAAGGGATAAGGGAAAGTTGCCACGCAAGTAATATGATTGTATTAGGTACAATTAATTTAATCGTCCTAGAGTGTAGTTCAAAGAAATTCTGTAGCGATAGTAACTAGCAATGAATATGTCAGCACATGTGTCTGAATTTGCAAATTTATTGTTATAGTAGTTACATGTCCTTTGTATAAATTCATTTTCATAAGAAGTAATGCGTGCCGACGATACCGACAATCGAGTGTCATTCCACCTCGCTCGTGATATCGCACAAAAATCCATCCCAGCACATTCGTTGCGCCTATGATAACCACGGAAAAGCTAGAAGCAGCTATTCTCTACGTTGCCCCCGTTTCATCTGCAGTAAATTGCCTGAATTTTTGTGAATTTTAAAACATTTTTTACGAATACAAAACCAACAGCCAGCCAATCGGTCAGTTAGTAATACACCAAATAATAACAAAAAAGGATAATTTGTAGAGCGCCGAGTTTCATACTCCGCCTTCTGGTTAATACGGAATAATTTTTATTCAATCATTTAGATTTAGCTTTATTATTATGAAAAATGAATTTTTACGTCGGGGGAGATGAAAACACGTGCAATAAATATGCATTTAAAATATTAATTTTGTTTAAATTAATTCACTTACGCTGTATGAAATATTCGCCATATATGGCCGTATTCCATAAATGAACCAATCACCGTATTCTATTTACAATGATTTACAATTTCATAGATAACACACATTTTCTCATTTTCCGTGGTACCAATGCTAAAATATTAATAAAAATTCCCATACCGCAAAAATCGAGGCTAGAAAATTTTGAAGCTACCACGAAATCTGGGCTTGTTAGGTAAAAAATAATTTAGTGGAGTTTTGGAAATAAAATGAAGTAAAAAACATGTTTTTAATTTCAGTAAATATTTTTTATAAATTTTATTCACTTTTGTATCAAAAACCATGTTACACAAACCTAGCGCTAAACTATTTGAAAACTGGGATGTTTTTTTGCCTTGACGCGAGCAGGCGCTACGAAGGGGCACTTTCTTTTGTATCACAAACCATGTTACACAAACCTAGCGTAACCGCTAAACTACTTGAAAAATCAAAATCTAGGTTAGGTTATAAGTGTTTAATTTTACGATTACATCGTAATAGTTGGCTCAACCAGAAAGTAGATAGGTACTGTACCTACACTCGTTGACAAGAAATTATTTTATAAGGTTGGTACTTTCGGCAAATGTTATAGTTGATTTTGTTTGATTGTCTATATTCATCTATTCATTAATAATAATAATAATAATAATGTTTTATTCCAGGATGGGAACGCTCAATTACCTCAAGAGCGCTAACCAACCTTATTATATAAAAATATCATCAAATATATTCATTTTGTTGTGGGTCTGTCGATCTGTGCGCAATTCTGGTATTTATTATCTCGGATTTGTTTTGAATTTATGTGTCATTTTCAAAATTTGAACTACTTGTGCCAATAATTCAGACGAGCGATAAAGTACCTACCTATAATATAATATTCGAACAGAAAATTATTTCACTTGTTATTTTCAAAATTGGAACTGATGTGTTAAAGAATTCATCCCGTGATTTTCATGGATCTGCGCTAGTGAAACATAAAAACCCTGAAAACGTTGTAAGTGGGTATGTTTAAATAAATAAAATCTCAAAGATCATCCACGGAGGAATCATCTACGTAGAATTAATATTTATTTAGATGAAAGACGAGAGAATTTATAAACTTTATATCACAAATTTATCTGTATTTGTAGGTATGTAAATTTGAATATGGAACCTGGTACATTACACATAACATACTTAATTTTTTTTTCTTTACATTTATATCTTAATTTAACACTACCTAATCTGTCAAGTTAAAATATTACAATAAAATATTTTTATTAAGTATTTCTGTCAGCTTCTCAAAACAGATGTACTTAATGTAAAGCATACAAACAAATTATACAGAAAGTTAATTATGGTACCTGCTGATATTGTTATTTTTTTTGGATGAAATGTTAAAAATTCATTTGAATAAACGCCAATGTATCGGAACTGAACTAAAATGATTATACCTCGGAGTGAGAAATAATAATTTAGTATGAAATAAAATAAATCCAATTCATCATAAATTTTGATTATAGTAAATAACTTACATGGTCTGCAGCTTGCCTGTAGTTTGGGAACGACGAAATTTTTTTTATTATTGTCCAATCTTGTTTATTTTATATCAGAGTAACAAGAGCGTTGTACTCCTAGAAGAAGATTTAAAGATCCCTCGGGAATGGGTAACTCCCCTCCTCGTGAAGTAAATCTGCGCGGCGCCACCGTGCGGCCATTAAAAGGTTTAGTTCTCAGGTGGGAAGGCTGTGTGCCGTGAGCAGAACGGAACCTACTCAGGACCACTCTTCTACTCTGTACTTTACCGAGCTCTGGACCGAAAGGGTTAATGCGGGCTTCCGCCGAGAAACGAAATCCTTTTTAATGGCGACCGTCTCAGACAGATTCGCTAGATAATTACAAGAAATACGACATGTGTTTTCCCAGTGCCCCCTGGTAAATACCATTAATCTACAGGTACAAGAGATGTAAGGGATGTTGGTTAGCCTAATAACGAGTATTTTGTATTAATTTAAAAAAAAAATATTGTTTCCTAATATTTATATAGTCTTATTATATTATTGAAAAATAATCATTATTATATGTAAACCAAACGGCAGTATTACGAAAGAGGAGATTCGAATACACATAAAAATGTTAATCTAAAATACGATCATTTTATTCGTAAAAACGGTTAAAAACGGGACGTAAGTTCTGACGAACAAATTAACAGGGTTTCAATGTTTATTGGCGGGAACATGTGAGAATAATTTGTTGGTATACGTACGAAATTTCCCGCCAATAAACATTGAAACACTGTTAATTTGTTCGTAAGAACTTCAGTCCCGTTTTTAAATAAAATGATCGTATTTTAGAATAACATTTTTCTCCGTGTAAGAGCCACGAAGAATAAAACTTAGATGGATTTAAATTTTGAACGAATGGGCGGCGAAATGAGTGGCAGGAAAATAATAAATTACTATTGTAAAGAATACGCAATTATTAATGAAGAGGAAATCAGGGACACTCCTATCATGGGTGGATCTAATAATTACGCGTGATAAATACTAAATAGTAATGGAATTTTATTTTAAAAGCTACAACAGATAATGGAATATTGGCAAAATCGGAGTGCCTACCGTTTATCAGCCCACGATATTAAATTAAATTGTATATTAATTTCCACAATTAAATCAATAAATACCTCTACCGATTTTTACAGGTGCACACATCAAACGATGCACTGTTTACTGGAGTTACCCGTCTCCCTAACTAGTTCGTGGAACAGAGGATTGCACATCATGTTATTGTTTACTAAGAGTTGAGTATTTCTGAGAATTACGAGGTAATGCTTTGTTCTGAGCGCTAGTTAGGTACCCACTAAAGAATCTGCTTTTAAAAGTGAGCTCCGAGTACTTCTAAACTTTATAATTTATAGTTCAAAGTTAGCCGATGCTTCATTGCAAAATCTGACTATTTTCAGAGTTGGAGTTTATTTTGGGGCATAATGTTATTAATTTATTTCAGAAATGAATACAATTCACGTCATTAGGAAAACTCATCGGTTTTTAGAAAACAGTAAAGTGATTTATATTGGTATATGTATAATAAAAATGTGAACCTTTTCGGATATATGAAATTTAAATTTATATTCGAACAAATTAAAAATTTTCGGCTACATTAACTTATGGAGAGTACAAAACAATTATATTAGTGCCCACGTTATAAAAGTTCAACATAATATTTTATAATAGGGCGGAGTCAGTTTAGGTATAGTTCCGGTGAGCACTTAGGCCCATTATTACCTCCTAAATTACCTCACTCCTTTAAGGGATACCCGGCGGTGATTTTTCCATTCATTTATCTCTCTGGATTTTAACCCTAGAGAAAATTTTGTTATTACATAAAATAGATATAAACTACTAGCGTGTCGGTACTTTTGTTTTTTTTAATTAGTTACTTTTTATAGAAGTTATGACCATCCAAAATCAATAAAATTGACTGGTTTAAACGCCGTCAAAAGACGTTCAGTATACAAAACTAGACTCTTTTTTTTAAAAAGCAAAACGTACAGACATATAATAGTTTTTTCTTACGTAGTTGGTAAAAAAAATTGAAAATCAGTCCACTTTTGGAGGAGAAAAGTGGGAAATAGAAAACCTCGATTTTAATTAGGTATTAGTAGCCCGAGGTGCATTGTCACTTTCGCTCAATATCCGGTGGAGTAAGAGCAACAGTGACAGCAACAATTTAGTAAAATCTATTTTTCAAATTTCTTCACCACCGGGTTTCATCTTAACAGTAAAACCCGGTCCCTTTTATAAAGTTCACCGGGGTTGTCATTGGATCCGAGGATATGTCTTCTGGTTCCACAAGGTATCTTCTCAGGTCTCATCTTTCCCTTCTACTCCACTTGGTTCCCTGAAAGCCCCGCGAGGAAAGAGGATTTCATCTCTCCTCTCCATTCCTCCTTGGTTCCCTGAACTCACCACGATGGAAGAGTTCACTCCCTCCTTGGTTCCCTGAGTGCTTCCAGCTCTCCTCTCCATTCCTTCTTGGTTCCCTAAAGGCCACTCGAGGGTGAGAGGGCCCCATCTCTCCTCTAAGCTCCTCCTTGCATCCCTGAAGGCCCCACAATGGAAGAGACAACTCCCCTTGGTTCCCAGAAGACTCCACGAGAAAAGAGGGTCTCATATTTTCTCTCCTCAGTTCCCTGAGGGTCCCACAAGGGAAAAGGGCCTCATCTCTCTACTCCACTTCTTTTTGGTTCCCTGAAGGCTCCACGACGGAAGAGTTCACTATCCCTTGGTTCCCTGAGGGCCACAAACAGCAAGAGTCCACAAAGGTGGCATCAGCTCTCCTAGGTTCCTCAAAGACCCCTAGTTTTTGAATGGTCAAATTTTAGGGGTCAATATCTAGGGAAATCGAAGATCCACTTCAGTGCTGGGGTAAGGTTTAAATACCCTCTTTCTCAGGCACCGTTCGTGATACTGTTCCCCAGATCACTCAGCCAGATCACGGTAGCTCCTCACATCTTAGCTTAGGATGGCTTATTGCATCAACGTAATAAATCTATTTACATAGGTTATCGAACTTAAACTTACTTAATAGCGTATATTAGCAAAAACATTGGATATATTCGGAACATGTATAGTTTATATTACATATATCGCTGATAATATTGAACTATTAGTCTAAATAAGAATTTAAAACAATTTCATGAAATCTCCATTAGCTAAGTAGGTACTTACATTTTTCTGACTCCAAAAGAAGTCAAATCAGATTGATTTCCCCAAACACCACATTATTTAACATGATCCAAGTAGGTATCAGTTTCTATAAATTAAACGATATAAATCACTCGAATTTCTTGCCAGTCCAAACTTAACCCACTTTATATCGGGGGTAGAAACCATGATGGGAGGCGCTCTTCTGGGGTGATGGGTGATTAATTGTTACGTTAACCTGTTAACTAAATACCGACGGAAAGTTTAACCCTACCTAGAATGTGTTTGGAAAATCCCACAGCCCTATCAGTGGCGTGCAGTCCAAAGAGGCTGAAAAGCTCTGTCTATCTTTAAAAATGATCGGAAAAACAAAATAACGTTTAAAAAAAAAACGACAAAACTTCTGAAAAAATTTTACCAGATTTTTTTTCTTCATGTGAAAAACAATACAAAAAACACAAAAAAATATATAGCTTGAAATAACTGAAAAAATAAAGACAAATAATTCCAAACATACCTCTGGAAACTTTGTTTGATCGTTTTCGAATTTTCTGAAATAGATAATGCTAATTAAATAATAAAATAAAGATATTTTAGATAATGTCTTGGCTGCTAAAATTACGACAGTGGACCGGTATTAGAAGTGTGGAGGAGCTATATAGAGATATATTCACCAGGGTGATCGCCACCGTCTGGGGGACCTGATAAGGCACACCAAGAAGAAGATTTTAGATAATAAGTCAATAACACGTAGATACGCAATTTTTTTTTTTAATCAGAGATAAATGAACGTGAGAAAGACGAGCAGTCAGTGGATGAGTTGAAAAATGCGTCGGGTTCCCACTCAGATATCGTAGGTTCAATTACCCCGTTAGCTAAGTCCTACATCATTGCACAAGCAACATCTTCAGCTTAAAATGATGGTAGTTGGAGTTTTTCAAATACAGTCAGGTTATTCGCTACCCAGGAATATTTATCTTTTTATTTTAGACAAAGTATTGAATTCCTTAAGTCTGAAATTAAATTTTTAGACAAACTGTTCACTGCTCCAGCGATGTGCAACCGGATTCCCTATAGAGCGTCTGACAATCCCCATAGTTTAATGGCCATGATCAAATATTCAACTCGAATATATCGATTGTCTAATTGATTAGTCAGACATCTCCCAAAAATCGGAATTTGAGTTGAGTACGCAATGTAAAAATGTACCCTTTATCTGGTACCATACTCAGATTACTCAAAAACTCCATCAAACCATTTATAATACAGAAAAACTTGTTGTGATTATGGTTACTCATAAACAAAACCAAACCAATTATAATGCAAAAAACTTTTAGTGTACTAAACAAAATGTTGATGTTTCTAAATATTATACTAATGTAATGTAGATAGAGTGTGCTGAAGTAGATATTTTTGTCGATAATTTGTACGGATTCAGAAAAAAAGTTCTGGCGCTGTTAAAAAATATGCTAAACTAATTAAAATTGTGTCATTTGTCTCTGTATGCATGCCTCTCGTGTTTCATATGTCTCTAGCCTCTCATTGTAATATCTGTTACTTGAGTGAGCTTGTATATTTTTTATTGGTGATGTTTCTGTTTTTCTAATTATTTGTATCTGTATTTAATTGTATGTAATTGTAGATTTTTTGTAATGGTATGTCCCTATTTGTACAATAACTGAGTTTTTATAACTGGATTGTTCTCATGTAAATGCGAACATCTGTAAAAACCCAGTATAAATAAATAAATAAATAAGTACCTACCGAACCGTTATGCCTCTCGTTGTTATTTCATAGCATATTTAATATGTAAAGCACGGACACGTGTAAATAATAATTAATATGTAAATAGCATTCGAATATCGCTTTCCCCATTATATAAAAACTTAGTATTTGTAGATCTAATCATCTGGACGATCGACTTGAAAAACTTGAAAAATTACAGAGCTTATCTTAGGTCACAGAGCAATGCACACCACTGAGCCCTATAATAGCCCCATAGGCCCTACGAGTAGTTCTATGGCAGTTATACGGTAAGTCTACAGGCTATAAGACATGAACATATTAATCGCGCGTGGCTTCGCATCAAAGCGGCGATACAACCTGCCGACTGCCGGCTTCGGCATCGGGTGGTGAAAACGTTTTTGCCTGCCTGAATGGAGTTTTGAAATTAATAACATAAGCCACACATCGCGTGTGATATGAACCGTATAAAATTAAATTGAAGTTTATAGGAAAGTAGCCAAGATGATATTGATTAATAAAGTAGTACAGGTAATGTCGTTCAGAAAAATAAAGTAGTGCAACAAAAATAATGCGGAATATATTTGACCGGTCAGTGGTTGAGTGGTCATCGCGCTTGGGTCCCACCCAGGCGTTCCGTGTTCGATTCCTCGGCTGGCTAAGTCCTCCATCACAACACAAGCAACATCTTCCGCTTAGTGTGGTGGTAGTAGGAGATTTTCAAATGTTGTTGGGTTATTCGTAACCCGGGAATGTTTGTCTTTCTTTAAAAAAAAAAAAAAAAAAATTCCATCCTCCCTACCTCTGCAAGGAAATGGCGCAATAGTTATTGAGGCACGTATTTGATATCTATTTAGACGTGCAACGAAATCAGACTATCAAAAAAGAACAAAATCAATTAATACGTAAAACAGTTTATTCTAGAAAGGGATGAAATATTATAATGAGCAGCCGGAAACAATGAAAACTACACCAAATTTTAAATTTTTATATTGCTTAATGGGATTCTTACAATATATTTAAAATTAAAATTTAATTTAAATTTTAAATATATATTATATATATTTAATTTAAATTTTAAATATATTGTAAGAATCCCATTAATAAATATAAAATGTGAAGAAAATATAATCTGGAATGTAACGCCATTCTTCCATGGAGCTGCGTTCAACCGACGCGATCGCCGCTCGTCTGTATTTTCCATACTATTATTAGTGTTGAAAATCGCCGCTAGGCGCTGCGCTAGCAAAATATTATGACAGGTAGCGGTAGCGTCGCTTGTGAACTATGGGCGTAAGTTATAATTAGTAATTTTTAATTTAAATTTACAATATGTAACTAAAATAAAATAAAGTAGCATCTCTGTGAACAGTTGACCTCGCGTTAAAAAAAATATGTTTATATTTTTTTCTTATTTAATAAATCATAACCAAAATTTTCTCTGAAATCATAAAACGTGTAAGTGCTTAAACCTACTTAAATTATACACCAATCCAACGAGACCACCATCTAAAACCGGAACGTAACAAGCAAATTTACAGCCCGATGAAATTTAATATGATTCAGCTAAAATAGGGCTTCCGCTAAGCTCAGTCAACAAAATATAAGTAGACTTCACATATGTTTAAAGGATTTTAAAAAAATTATACGACAAACAATAGGTATAATAAGTACGGAAATAATGCTTTTGATTTATCCTTAAATATTTCAAGTTCAGTGAAGTAACTTCGTACACTTGAGAGGGTACCAGAGAATACCGGAAATTAGTCATTTTTAAATCAAATTCTAGACGTGTTGACTCTTTTTTACCAAAACAAAACGTAAATTGATTTTGAAAGATTGTCATTTTATCTGGTAAAGTTATGTTTTAAATTTTGAAAAAAAAAATTATTTTTAATATACTAAGGTTATACCGTTGGTCGTTGGCAGATTTGTTCAATTTTCAAACGAAATATTGTATTATACAACACACATTTCGAAAAATATAATCATACAGTAAAATAAATTAATACATAATCTAGTAAACACAGTTTTCAGAATTTAAATTTTAGTATAAATTAAAATCGTTAAAAAATAAATCCGAGAACGTGTTTTATGACGAAAATACTTCCGTTTTTCTATTTATTTAAGGTCTTACAAACTAAAATATTTCAGATTTTTTTTACACACTAATTTTGTTTAGATATTATTGAAAAATCATAAATACTTGTGATCAAAAAATACTTACAAGAAGTACACGATATTTTATAATTTACCATCGTGCGTTTTGAGCACTTTTATTGCTTATTTGAATGTAGGTATATATTAAATCAAGTTTTGAATGAAAGAAATCTATATTAAATTTTTAATTTAAAAAAATATATACGGGGAATAATCGATCTTTCTCATCGGAACCTCCCTGAACAGTTTTTACGCAGCACGCATTTTTAAACTTTTATTCTCAGCCGCTGGTCAATGGCTCTTAAGGAAATGTATTGAACTTACATACATACATAACTAAACCGACCTTGGGGTGATTTTCTTACGAAAGTGGCGTTATAGAACCAATCATTAATTTTTTTTTATTATTACAAATATAACAAACTGCCGTGTATCTAACTATAGGTACAAGTGTTTAGTTTACATGTTTTTTCTTTATCAATTGCTTAACAAAAATATTTTATATCTGGAATTCTTAAAACAGTGTATGCAGTAATGCAATCCCAGAGAGAGATCATACGTGACGTCACCATTATGGTGTTTTCTATCTTTTTCGTTTTCATACAAGACGTGTGAGAAGGAAGAGTACCATCTCGATGACACAGGCACGTAAGATACATCGCAATAGTTTTTAGGTTATTTTTAAATTTATTCAAAGGAATCACTTTTGCATGCATACAATTGAACTATGATTGCTGGTATGAGTGGTCTTGTCTGTTAACCAATATGTATTAGTAATTTCGTACATAAACAATATTTTTGTAGATGTGCGCCGAATTTGAAACAATAATTATTATAACATTTGAACACGAAAGTAGTATATTTGTAAACATTTTTTTTTTTTTTCATTGGATTAAAATTTAAATAATTTTATTTACGTTTTTTTTTTTTAATTTTGGTTAGATCTTTCTTACACATAGCTATTTCGATTAGGTACATAAATTTCAGAATGAACTATTCAATGTCAAAATGTATACATGTATGTTATATGTATACCTAACGGCCGGCGTAGTCCAGCTGTAGGGCGTTGGACTGCCATTCCGAAGGTCGCGGGTTCGAACCCGGCGTGCGTAAATAAATTTTATTTAATTGATTTTTTGTTATTTCAAAATTAATTATTTAAAATAATATATAGTATATTTGCGGCATGTCCAGAGTGGATGATACTCTTAATATCGCCCGGGTGTAAGACCACCATTTAGAATTGAAACATTGCTTGAAATGGCTTTAGCCGTGTTTAGTGACTAGATCTAAATAGCCAGGTACTTCCCCGCCTTCCTCTTCCTCGTCTCCTTCCCTTTCCCACTTACTTTCAGCCTCATAACATATCTCAATTGGGGATGCCATAGTCTCACTGGCTCCAGACGGGAGCAGTTGGGACTCTTGTGAGGTATTCACTATATAAAAAAACCTACTGATTAACAAATGGTAAACAAGATTAGCCTCTCTACTGTTTAATTGATTTATTTATACTTACGTTGTGTTTTTATTATTTTATGATAATTTTTTTATTTTTAGTTTTATTTTTATTCTTCTCTTTTTATAAATAGTAGTGTATTTAAATATACTCTCTATGGGATGGATATGTGGGATTTTGAGAAACATTCCGAAGATAATTATTTTTATTTATTTTATTATTTTTTAAAAACATTACATATTTCATATTACAGTGATCTTTGGCTGTCCAACTAGAAATTAACCTGTTTTAGGACAGTCAAAATGAGCAGATTTATTAAATATAATTATGGTTTTGTCTATTGTATTGACTTCGCTGATGTGTGCTTATCAAATTGAAATTTTACTTTTGATTTTGATGAAATTAATGAATTTGAAAATCAAAAGTAGATATAATAACTTAAAAGATAATTCAAAAATAAAAAAAATAATTTTAAACATGTATGCTTTTCAACCATTCCATGAAATCTTACTTTTGATGTTGATGAGATTTTATATTTTTACGCACCAGACTTTTAGGTCTCAAAAGTTTTTGAAAATTTAGAAAATTTGGAAAAGTGTGTGAAAGGGTTTAGTTTTTCCTATGGGAAAAACTAAACCCTTTCACACACTTTTCCATATAAATGAGTATCTAGTAAATCCACGCTATGCAAGCGTATTATATAAGTATAATTAATACAAAACAATACAAGAACAACATATTAACCTACCAGACTATTAAATGGGAAAATAATTCACTCGGTGGAATTCTTAATTTGACCGATAAATCCTACTGATCCCTCAATATGAATATTTAAAAAGTCTTTAGTAATCCTACATGTATTTAAAATGAATAATATTTGCATTTTTATATACAAATTCTTCGTCAAATCTAATATGCCTAAATTTTTAATCAGAGAGCTAGGTATAATGCCAGTAGCCGAAATAACAAATGGTAATATTTTTATAGTCTGAGAATGCCAAATTCTTTTAATTTCATTTCCTAAATCAGTATACTTTCTTATTTTTTCAGAAACAGATTTTTCAATATTACAGGAATTTGTAATAGCTACATCAATGATATTTTTTATTTCGCAATATTATTATTATTATATATAATAAATACCAGTATTAAGAGGTAATGTAGGAGGGTAAGCTTTAAATTAACAACCTCCAAAGGGACTAGTCACTTATTAATAGATTAAAAATAGAATTTGTAATTATGATTACGTGTACGTTTTAGCGCTCAATATAATCTCGGCGAATCACGTTTTTGTGTTTCGGGGATTATAGCTTGAACTGTTGTCACGGCAACTTTGAAAGGAGATCATTTTGCCAGTAGTATATATATATATATATATATATATATATATATATATATATATATATATATATTTTAAATATATCAAACATCTAATTATATAGAATGTCAAATGACGATATGCCCCCTTTATATTGGCTTTTAGTCAGCTTTAAAATCTATTTTATTTTTATTTTTCATCAATAAATTTGATTATTTTAATGGCTGTCTGTAAAATAGAAATGTATTTTATAATAATTTAATACCTTTTTCTCACTGATCCTGTCTCCATATCTTATTAGTATACAAGAGATTGGATTTCTGAAGACTGTAAAATTACGAAAAATTAAATATTACTCCCACATAAGGCTTCTTCATGGATCACTAGCTATTGGGATAACAAAAAACTATATCAAATTAAAATTAATAAATTGTATCTGTATAATATAATATAAGCAATCACAAAAACTAATAATAAAAACAATTTTAAAAAAACCCTATTCATATTCGTCAAAACTCTTATTCAAAGAATTTAAGGTCAGAAAATTAAGTGCTTTATACTTCTACCATGCAACATTACAAATTTATAAAGATAATATTCAAAATAAAACAGCACCTTTTAAAAATAGCAAAAATCTTAGACAAACATCAATACTTCCTACTCCAATGTGTAAAAAAACAATAGGACAGTTAAATCATAAATATCTCGAAGTAAAAAATTTTTAATTCATTACCAGAAAAAAATTTAAACATGAATACCAATATAAAAGAATTTAAAACTCACCTTAAAAATCATACTGAAAACCTGAACTAAATCATATCAAATAAAAATTATATAATAACACCCCCCCATACACACAAGCCCTGCTTATTTATGGGGGTACATCAAACATATTATATATTATATAATTAATTAGTGTATAAAATGTATTTGTAATTTATGTATCTTTTTTGAATTATTTATAAAAAAATAAAAAATGCTGCATTTATGACTTTGGACAAGGGCGAGGCTAGGGCACTTTGCCTCTAACGAACTTCTTACGTCATGTGATGAAAGTAATCAAATGTAATGTGATGTTGCTAAAATAAACCCCGCAACTCTTGTCGTCATGGAATATGCCAGAATACATTAGGGAGTATGTTTATGTGTTTTATGAATATTTAAGTACGTCGGTTTTAAGTAGTGTATTTACTGCACAACAAATGAAATATTTATTTATGTACATACGTAATATTCGAGATTAAATATTACTTACCAAGGGCTTGGTTATGATGTTTGCGGAAAATACAAGGTTGTATCTGCCTGTCTGGAAAATGACTTTAATAAATTCAAACAACATTGTATTTTTATTTAAAAAGGACTGAAAATAGATGCTATAATGCAGTGTTCGTGTGCGGTTTTCCGCATTTGCTGTAGGTTGACATTCTGAAAATAATATATGGTACAGACTACAGACGCAGTACACAAAATACCGGAGTAACTAAAATACGACGGTTATAAGTTTTAAGAACATCATATCCACAAGTAAATACCGTCGCAAAGCTAGCCCGTGGTGTTTAAATTTTACTAACGATACTTTAAAAAGATTTTTCACAAGATAATCTCTTAATGACAGGATGCTAATTTGTGCTAAATTATTTTTAACACGATGTAGTACAATAATTACATATATCATTGAAGAAGAAGATAACAATAATAATCTAGTTTTTTATTTTTAAATATGAAAATGAACAAGATACAGAAAAATAATAAAATATAATGGCTGCAACTGGGACTCGAATCCAGAACCTCACGTCTAACCGGGACATACGCATTAACCAATTTTGCTATTGCACCCTATTATGAGACTCTCGTATTTGTCAACTTCATATTTCAAATTTCAGAATTAACAATATTATATTCGACTAATATTGTTTTCCAAATTATTAATAATAGGGTGCAATAGCAAAATTGGTTAATGCGTATGTCCCGGTTAAACGTGAGGTTCTGGGTTCGAGTCCCAGTTGCAGTCATTATATTTTATTATTTTTCTGTGTCTTGTTCATTTTCGTATTTAAAAAGAAAAAAAAGATTATTATAGTTATCTTCTTCCTCAATGATATACATTGATGGGAATAACCTTCAAAAGTTATAAAGAGAGTTTTTCTTATAAAAATCAATAATTAATTAGCAAGCTATAGTGTAAATGTATCACTAGATCATTAATTTAGATTAAAGTAGATACGCTAGGGTAGGTAAAGTTAATCTAGGCTGTGCTATCTACCATAAAAATAGATATTTTTAAAACGTCTACAATAATTGACGACGAATAATAACATAATTTCTGCATACATATTTAGATAACCGGATGTAACAGAACGTGATAAAATAATAGATTAGGATAGGGAGTGCACGGAGAAAAATGTTATTCTAAAATACGATCATTTTATTCGTAAAAATGGTTAAAAACGGGACTGAAGTTCTTACGAACAAATTAACAGTGTTTCAATGTTCAATCTTAGAATAATTAGTTGGTATACGTACGAAATTACGTATACCAACAAATTCAAGCCAATAAACATTGAAACCCTGTTA
Organism: Limnephilus auricula; assembly: GCA_951813805.1. Taxonomy (NCBI): domain Eukaryota; kingdom Metazoa; phylum Arthropoda; class Insecta; order Trichoptera; family Limnephilidae; genus Limnephilus; species Limnephilus auricula. The sequence goes on along the minus strand of OX638388.1, from coordinate 15,258,896 downwards.
ATTTGTTCGTAAGAACTTCAGTCCCGTTTTTAACCGTTTTTACGAATAAAATGATCGTTTTTTCGAATAACATTTTTCTCCGTCTGCATATTTTTTACCTACACTTACCTTAGATTTTCTTCAATGTTCTGTTTTCTGATGGAACCAAGTATTTAACATCAGATTAAATCAAATTTTGATGGAGTCGGTTTAATCTAGTACAGCTTATATCTGCAGATGTAGGATTTACCCGCCTGGAGTGAATACAAACACTGACAAAGGAATTGTTAGGCTTTCACAATTATAACCGACGAACAATTAAATATTAAAAGGTAATTTTCTACTCAGCTCCACTGTGGATTTTCTGGGAAGTGATTTCTAATTCACCAGAGAAGAAAGTTACTTTGCGCTGAGTGAGCAGGATTAGGATTCTCCTGAAACAGCCTCTGATATATTCTGGCTTAAGAAAACATCGCTTGCAGGTTAAATATTAAAGGCACCTGAGATTTCATAACTCGGGAAATAACTTAAAACTTCAATTTATTGCGGAAAATCTTTGTTTGATATAACTGCGATATAAATTATTTATTGTATCACCGAACCGTTTAAGATTACCTTTAGAATTCATGATTATATTTCATGCAAATGTTCGCAAGGGAATCAAAGGAACGTGATTAATAAAATATAGCTGATTTTATTAACTTCGCCCGTAACTTGGATTCGTTTATTATGTACATGCATTTTATATTCTCTCACCCGTATATTTTAATCAAACACTCAAACATGTTACAAGATTTCGAACTCTTTCTTTATTTCTTCAAACTTCGCAAAATCACTTTGTGGCGTTATTTTCAATTAAGGCGCAGGTTTTACGGTAACATTTTGGAAATTTATTCAGTAATGAGTGGACAGGACAGTTCCGTCAAGCAATGAATGAGGAAATGGGTGTTATACAAGCAAAGTAGAAATTAAATAATTAATTATTTTATCGTATAAAAATGAATGTTTCTTTGTTTGTTCCTCGTGCGGAACCTAAAGCATTTATCCGATAGCGATTTGTCGTGTATGAAATTATTTCCTATCTAGCGTTATGAAATTATTTCCTATACCATTTATCCGATTGTGATGAAACTCTGGTGAGTTGTTATGTGCACACCCGCCAATGTTTCTATAAATAATAGTGAGCTCTGGCGTCATGAAATTTGTAAAAAAAATAAATAAAAAATTAATGTTTCTTTGTTTGTCCCTTATTCGGTACCTAAAGCATTCATCTGAGTGCGATAAAACTTTGGCGGATTTTTCGTGTACGTGTACATGCCCTTGAAAGTTTCTATATATATTATAGTGCAAGTGAGCTCTAGCGTTATGAATTTATTTCCTGTACTGTTTATCCGATTGTGATGAAACTTTTGTAAGTTGTTAAATGCACACCTTCGTAATTCCTTATACGGTACCTAAAGCATTACTCCAATTGCAAAGAAACTTTGGTGATTTGTTGTGCACATACCTGTAATGGTTTCTATATGTAGTGCTGAGCTCTGGCGTTATAAAAAATTTCCTATACCATTCATTCGTGATAACAATAGGTGATTTGTTGTGCACACGCCCGCGAAGGATTCTATATACATATAGTGGTGAGCTCTGACGTCATGAGATTTGTAGAAATAATTACAATATTTCCTTCTCATCCCCATTCACCTTCAGCCACACAACATACCCCAATTGGGGATGCCATAGTCTCACTGACTCCAGACGGGAGCAGGTGGGACTTTTGTAAGGTATTCATATAAAAAAAGGAGTGGCGGACGTATGAATCCATCTCTCCCACAGCGGGGCAAGGCGATGAGTCGAGAGAGTCAAATAAATTTTGGGTAATTTGTACACGAGCTGCCAATAAGAAGGAATAGCCTCAGGAGCACACGTGCTTTAAGAATTATTCAGGGTCGTCTACCGCGATGGAATCCTTGTTCTACCGTTATTTCAGACATGGAAGATGCTTCAGAGAGGAACTAGCGTCATTGATCCCTTCAGCACCGGTGCAAAGCCGGGAAACACGCCAAACGCGCGCCCAACATATATACATGGTCGAAATTTTTTTTATTTTTTTTATTTTTTTATTTATTAATAAGAAAAAGATTTTACATACAGGTGGTTATATATTGACAAGTTATACAATTATACATAATTATTCTACTACTCCATAAATTGAGCTCAAAGAGCTCGTGTTTATGGGAGGAGTATTTACAGCAAAAAATAACGTTCTAATTAAATTTGTAATCAATAATCAAAAACTTATAAGATAAATACAAACATTATTACATAGGTTTACAATTTAGAAAGAAATTTTTATTGAAAGACAATAATACATATATATTTTTTTTACATTGAATAGTGCAGATTAAACTAAGCGTAAACTAAGTGTAAATTAAGGTTACAATATATCATTATCCAATTTCAGGGACTTAATTTGTTTTTTGTATTGTTCATATTTCAAAGTTTCGGTTATACTAATTTTGTTTTTGGACAACAATAAATTGTTCCATTTCACACCTAAATACAGGTAGTGATGCTGAGCCGTTATGGTTCTAAGCATAGGGATGGTTATTAAGCCTTTAGTTTTGAATCTATTGCTTATGTTATCTGAGGGGTGAATTTTTTTAATAAAATATTCTTTATAAATTTGATATAAGGCGTTTCTTTTATACAATTCTGTGATAGATGGTACATTAAATTCCCGAAATATCTCTAAAGTAGGGAAGTCGTATGGTTTTCTCAGGATGATTTTAATAATTATTCTTTGTATTGTAATTATGGGCTGTAAGGAAGCCTTAAAGGCCCCTCCCCAACCAATAATGCCGTACTGTAATAAGGACTGAATTAATGCATAATAGACGATTTTGATAGTTTTCTTGTTTAAGATGTTTCGTATGTTATAGAAAACGTAGATAAGTTTTCTTACTCTTTCTACGGTGAGATTGATATGATCTTTCCATTTAACGTTTTGATCTATTAAGATTCCAAGATATTTTACATTTGATTTATGATTTAGCTTAGCGCAGTCCGAATTACATGTACCGTCATTTACACAATTTTTGGAATGAATTGTTATGTTAATTAAGTTATTTGGCACTTCTTCTTGTAGAGAGAATGGGATATAATATGTTTTTTCTGTGTTAAGTGATAATAAATTGTTATCGAACCATTTTTTTATAACCTTCATGTCTTGATTGGCTGCATTGGTAATATCGTTCCACGTCTTTTTTTCGATAATTATTGCAGTGTCGTCAGCAAAAGATATAAGTTTACCATTAAGTGGTAACTTAACCGCTTGGACACATAAGCTTGTTTTCACGATAATTTAATGTAGGTAGACATAGGAATGACGTATGTCCCGTACCTGAATTATTAAACATTTGGTTAACGTAAATTATAAATAAAATTGGTCCAATAACAGTCCCTTGTGGAATTCCAAATTCTAGAGTTTCATCTACACTTAGTGAATCATTTAATTTTACTTTTTGACTTCTTTGAGTTAGATAGCTTTGTAGCCAATACCTTACCTTACCAATAATACCAATATCATTTAATTTGTTAATTAATTTTGAATGGGAGATACTATCAAAAGCCTTTCGTAAATCAATGAAAATACCAAGACATTTGTTTTTTTTATCCAATGCATTATATATTGTTGAGGTTAGTTCAGCAATGGCATCGTGAGTGCCTAGTTTCTTTCTAAAACCAAATTGGTTAGGACTTAGTATTTTATTATTTTCAATATAGTGCATGAGTTGCTTTTTTACGATTTTTTCAAAAATTTTTGCTATGTTTGAAACAAGAGATATGGGTCGATAATTTGATATTTCTTCAGAGTTGCCTGATTTAAAAACGGGTGTTATGATAGATTTTTTATAAATGGAAGGGAATATTCCACTATTCAAACTAATATTTATAATATGTGTAATTGGAATGCTTAGTAAATTATTGTATCTTTTCAATATTTCCACTGTGACTCCATCAAATCCTGGTGCAGATCCACCTTTTAAATCATTTATAACATTTTTTATATCGTTTATTGTTACTGGTTGAAAAATTGACAGATTATTTTGTCTAAGACAGTCCTTCTCGAAATTATCTATTTTATAATTTTCCTCGATCCGTGTAGCTAAATTTTGTCCGACGTTAGCGAAATATTTATTAAAAGCATTAGCACATTTTATTGGCTCCCTTATGGCGTTAATAGAGTTTTTTCCGATATAAATTTTATTAATTGGAGTTTTTTTGTTTTTTCTACTATTTATTTGATTTATTGTTTTCCAAATATGTTTTACATTTTGTTTAGCCAGGTTAATTTCATTTTTGTAAAAGTTTTCCTTAGTTATTTTTATTAAAGATGTTAATTTGTTCCTAAACTTTTTATAATACGTGAATATTTTTTTATCCAAGGGAAATTTCTTTGTCAAGCGATATAACTCTTCTTTTTTTCTAATAGACACAACTAAGCCATGTGAGATCCATGGTTTTATTTTTTTGAATTTTGCTTTAATTTTTACAGTTTTAATATCAGTTGATGTTGTTATATAATTGCAGAGAATTTTATCAAAATTATTTGCGCATGTTTCAGCACATGTGGATTCCAATACGGGTCGCCACGTTTCCGTATTTATTTTTGTACTTAATTTATCATTTTAATTTCTCACATGAGAACGGGTCGCTTCTACCCCTCGTTCTTGAGTTCAACAGCTCAGCTGTGAAACGATTTGCCGGCCTCTGTGTTTCCTCCTTCATACAATATGGGTCTCTTAAAGACAATTTTTCTCCGGGCCTCCTGTGCGAAGTTATATATAAAAATAAAAAAAAGATTCTACTATTATTGTTGAGAGGTTTAAAAATTCCGTACGACTGACACTGTTTAACACAAGTACTAAAGATAAAATTAATATCATTCTAAAAACCACAAGTCTTGGCAATTTTTGTAGGATATTATGCTGAATATTTGCATACCAAGTTTACGTTTAGTTGATTTTATATCAATTTGTATTAAATTTTGTGCTTTTTCGTTTATGTGCGTCATTCTACTTTTTGTTTATCTGAGCTAATATTTTGAAATATATTCTTTCTTGAGTACGAAAAAATTTGTCGAAATAAACTTTCATAAACAAAACCACCTTTTGTCATTTCTATTGCACGTACTTAAAAATATTTGTCCCAACTTTATTTTATGATCTCCCTTTATTCACACCCATTATTTTCCGGTAATATTATAAATACAGTTATTACCATTTTATAAACCATACAATCTACGTCAAAACACCATTAGATTCAAAGTCTCATTGAGAAAAAAACGGAGACGTCAAAAAAGGTTCAGGGCGTAAAAGATGTTTCTATCTATCCATTCCATTGCTAATATGATTTTTTGTCTGTCTAGCTGTATCCATTATCTAGTAAACAAATTTAAATTTTATAGAGCAAGTGTATTTTTTATTTCGTACTTTATCAAAATGCTAAATGGTTAACCAATTTGGTGTCAATCTTACCCGAGTCTGCCCCTTAGACGGCAAAAATTGTGGTTCGCTAGCGGGCTGTACAAGTACCAAAAATACCTAACTGCAGTGAAGCCGAGTTTTGATATCCCCCCCTTAAATGAAACAAATAACATTCTTTCAACCACTATTATATAATCACAATTACCTACATGTTTCTAAATCGATGGTTTCTTCGTCAGAGTAGTAATAACATTAAAAAACAAAATAATAATATGATTTCTTTATTATTATTTTATAGAGAATACCTCACAAGAGTCTTAACTGCTCCCGTCTGGAGCCAGTGAGACTATGGCATCCCCAATTGGGGTATGTTGTGGCGGTATAGGTAAGTGGGGAAGTGAAGGAGATGGGGAAGAGGAAAGTGGGGAAGTACCTGGCTATTCAGATCTAGTCACTAAACACGGCAAAAGCCATTATTAAGCAAAATTTCAATTCTGAATGGTGGTCTTACACCAGGGCGATACTGAGAGTATCTTCCACTCTGGAACGTGCCGCAAATATAGTATATATTATTTTTATTAATTAATTGTGAAATAACACAAATTAATCAAATAAAATTTATTTGCGCACGCCGGGTTCGAACCCGCGACCTTCCGATTGTGAGTCTAGAGCCTTGCCACTAGACCACGGACGACCGTATATATTAATGTATTATATTAATATATATATTAAGCAATAAAAAAAACATATTCCTTATAACTGGTTTTCTCACGTGGGTATTTCAAATTTATAAAATGGGAATGGAATTACGAACTGAAAACAACTGACCTACAAATTCCAAATAGGAAACTAGTGCGAATTTAATGATGCCAGAGCTCATCGACTGCTTTGCTACTTTATATTTTAGATGGGTAAAAAGATTTTCTCCTTGACCGTTAAGATTTTGCTATCATCATGTTCTGAAACAAAACAAAAACAAAACATGGAGTTGAATATTGACAAATTGAAAATGATTTATTTTTCTTTGGTGCAATCCTCAATCATGTATGGTATATTAGGATGGGGTGGCGCCCTCGATACATTTATAAAGCCATTACAAATAGTCCAAAATCATCATATCAAGGTTATATATAATAGAAAGAGGACATTTTCGACAGACCAATTGTACAAGGAATCTCAACTATTTAGTCTTCGCAAATTATTTATACTACAAAGCATGAAATATATTTTTAAAAACCAAAACAAATTCCAAAAATGTGAACCCAGAATCAATTTTAGAAAAAATCATGTATTTTATAGCCCCCAAACAAATACCAAACTAATGCAAACACACAGTAGTTTTATTGCACCTCGCACTTTTAATCTATTACCAAAAAAAGTTCAAGAAGCGACTAAACTAGCTCAATATCTAAAAGAGTTGAAATTGTGGCTGAGTAATGTAGATATTCAAGTATTATTAATTTAATCTTTACTTCATTCTAATTATCATTTTAGTTTCTGTATTAATTTTGTTTCTGTATATATTACTTTATTTTCTTTTACTACATTTTTAGTAGCTTAAATTTTTTATTTTTTTACTTTGATATATTTAAAGTATTTACGTCTTGTACAATCTTTAGACAACTTTTAATTATAATCTTACCTCTTTTATTTTTTAGATATTAATCTTGGTATATTCTTTAGATGCTCTCTGTTATTTTTGGGTACAAAAATAATATGTAAAGTCTTATATTACCCACGCACAGGCTGCGCCTTAGTGGGTTTCCCTTTGTTATTATTATTGAACTATAATGTCAAAATGTAAAAAAATGGGAAAAAATAAAGGAAATAAAAAAACAAAAACAAAAAAAACAAAAAAATTACTACCCAAGACACTTGTTGAACTATGCTGAACCTACTAGTAATGTAGCATGGCCAATATATGTACATTATGACAAATGGAATTCAAACAGCATGTCATGGAGTCAATCTTTCAATGGTTTGGGTGGAGAAACTGATGTCGCCAAAAAAAAAACGGAGAAATACGACTGTCAGTTTCCTATGGGTGAAAACAAAATCTCCTCGTTTTGTGAAAGTCGTCAAAACTCAACCAAATTGAACACATTTAAAAGAGACCTTAGCTCGGAGCTACACCCGAGAACTTTAGAAGAAAATTGTTCATTTCATATACAGAATCATAATAATTATGAGAGTAAAGTAATAACGAAAACATTAAAAAACAATTAAAAAATATATAAATAAATAAAAATAAATGGCGTTCTTGTATCTTTTGATTCCATTTCCCGGATACAAAGGCGTTTTAACAATCGCTAAAATTGAATAAAAATCGAATAACTCCTTTCTTGTTTTTAGGGTGTCCCTCGGGATGATCCCGGGATAAGCAGGCGCGGGAATCATTCAGGAACCCTTTCTTCGCGGGCATAGTAAATAGCCCGAACACTTTCAGGGTGGACAGGTCAAGAGGGTGCAAGGTGGAACTTCCAGTGGTAGTGATGGGCGTAATCGAGACAACAGTATCGAAATAATATAATGAAAAAAAATGGTTTATAGGTACATTCATGGTATGACATAATCGAATGATGTATTAACTATGTATGTGAGAAATAATCGAATGATGTACAACTCGTATTTTGAATACCAATTTTTTATTTAGATATTTTTTTAAACGTGAATTCTTCTCAAGAGTCTCCATTGCTCCATACTATCGAAACCAGCTAGATAAAGGCATCCCCGTTTGGGTATATTGTGAGGAAGAACGGAATGGGAAACGAAAGGAGATGTGGAAGAGGAAGGCGGAGGAATTATCTAGCTATTCAGATCTGGACATCAAATACGGATGTTCAAGCAACGCTGCTATTGTGAACGGTTATATTGATATGAGCTCTGAAATGATTATCAAACATACTATTTCGGTTTTCCATGATCTATGATGTGACTTAGTTATTCCCTGAATGAAATCTGGTTCACAAATTTGGTTTAAATTTAAGAGAGATTGATTATTTTGAAGAGAATTTGGACAAGTGATAAAGTACTTACCTAAAATATAATGTTTCTAAAATTGGATTTAACTTGTCAATAATTATTATTAATTTAGGCTGTCCCGTGAATTTGCATGGGTCTGAGCTAGTGATATTATAAAATTCTACGATGATATCGTTGGTTTTATTTAAGATCCTCGTATTTTTGATTCCTAATAAACAACTTTCGTATTGGAACTTTTAATTTGATGAATCTTACCAGTAGGTACGTTTCACCAATTGCAATAAAAACTTTTTACGTGTTGCTTTAATTGCCTTGGAAATTTGAAAGTATTGAGCCATTGGTAACCTATACTAACTGCTTAATAGACCCTACCAGTTGTTATAAAACTTTTTTTGTGCGGTTAAAGAATCTGGTTCTTTAAATCATGACTGTATTAGTCTCTTCCCAAAGGCAGTGAGTGAATGAAATGACGAAGGGGACACAACAGGGAAAGATGAGCAATCAATTAAAATAATCAATTAAGAGGAACAGCTGTGCGGCCGGTTTCATACAAAACGTAGTTTTGGAATTCAGGCCAAAATACCTAACCATACTGAAAAATTATGTTTGTAATAAAAAGGTATGTCAAATATCTATCTCAGACAGGAGCTACTTTTTTTGTTCTAAAATGATGACTGTACAAAAATGTAGGGTTTTGTCATACACAGCTCAAAAGAATTGACCAACCTTGCAGTTATAAGACTTTTACTTTAGCTCTGTGCGCAGCATTCTCGAGAGTGGATCTCAGGTATGGGGGGCCAGAGGACACTGTCTATGTATGGTCGAGAAAATACAAAAGAAATTTTTACGATATTTCTATATGAGAGAGTTTGGTTTTTACCCATGGCTGTTTCCAACAACATTTATCTCGGGAATGCTGAGTATTTGCAGGCTTAGTTCCAGGCGGGACGTCGCATTACTGCTGATGGCTTATAAGCTTCTGAATGGTTTACTATCAATACCAGACATTTTGGCTAAAATAGGACTATGTCCCGGATACCACGCGAGGCCGCCAACACAGGCTTTCAACTCTTCCCAGGTACAGAACTAACTTTCCGATGGTGATGCCCTTGGAGCCCTTGGAGGACTCACCAGGATAATTAACTCACTCGCAGGTAACTTGGATATTTTCCACATGTCATGTAACGATTTTAAGCGCGGAATATAAAATATGTTTTAACTCTAAACTTATGTATAAAATTTTTGTCCTAATTAAAATGAATTTATTTTTTCAAAATTTAATCGTAATTTTGTTTACCGCTTTTGCAACGTATTGATTTTTAAACTGTAAATAAATAAATGATTTAAAAAAATAAGGATTTAACATCTTGCAACACAGTAAAAACGCAACATAAATCACAGGTGTATTATGTATTTATGAATTTGTTAAGTTCGTAATTAAGCTGTCGCAGAACGGTCCGGTGTTCCTTCTGGCCAGAAGTCAAACAACAGGAAGTAATCTGTGGGACGGGCCGGACTGGGATGGCAGGGGAAGGGAAGAACGGAGTATAAGCATGAGGGGGGAGAGGCAGAAGAAAATGGCTGATGAATAAATAATGGCTCCACACGGCTGAAGCGGCCACTCATCGCTCAAAGCCCTGGCCGGAGCGAAGATAAAGGGATGTTTTTTTATTTATATATTTCCACCGTAAAGCTGTGCGCAAATTAGAATTTCAAATATGGAATGGAAAGCAGAAAGCTGCCGTCCAGAGAGTACCAAATCTACCCTCTGATGCTAATTTCTCACGATACCTTCAGGAGGCAATCACGGAGTACCTGTACTATAATACCTGGCCCATACACCGTACAGCGCACTCTCTCGCCCAGGTTTACGTCTGATCCACTGAACCGGCTATCCTCCACTTTGCTGCCAAGATTAACGTGATTGATTTTAGTCGACGGGCTCCCTATAAAAATCTGAACGACTTTTTTCATCTCAGCTTTAGTTTACTCTTTGATAAAGATTGTGTTTTTTTTAAACGGTCCTCAAAACCGCTTACGGTGAAGGTCTATAAATATTATAGAAAACAATAAATTCAGTAAATAAAGCGAAATCGGACTGCTAATACAGTAATTTGAGTAATTCCGACACAACGAAAAAATCATAAAACGGGTTTTGGCTTTTAAGATTTATTAAGCATAAAATTATGTTAAAACAAACATGCTCTGCCATATACTCCATATGGAGTATAGGTTTTGGCATTCGACCAACAACCCTTTTGGCTTTGGTTCTGGCAAAGTGAAAATGCCACAATTATTTCTGGTCGTTTGTTGATGCAGCCACAAAACGTGTTTTGAAAAGTTAAATCAACGAGTTGATCAAAAAATTCATTTACCTACATTCTTTTCCTTTCACCCTTTCTCTTTTGTTGATCATTTGATTTAAAAATATTGTATTCGTGTGTCATAATGATTGGAGCAAGATGGAAGGACTGGATGCAGGTGACCAAATCCCACCCTGCAATGTTTGTAGCGCACTGATGATGGTGTAGGAGTAGCAGCTGATATTATCTTTGTGCCTGTTTATACGCCATACGATATATCAATTCACGACGGACTAAAATATAACACGACCATTGTAAAATGTCCGTAGTTTTCGGAAAACCAACACCGTAGGTCACCCCAGTTAGTTCCCAAGTTTGGTTACTTCGAAGGGGTGCCCGGGTAAGTTTGTCTAGATCTTGGCGGTGGATGCCTCTGTTCATACACTGCGTGGCGGGTCGGATCGGAAGACTGGTTAAGGGAGACCTTTCGATCTCTCCAGCTGGATTCTCGATCCATCGCCTTGCACCACAGTGGGAGGGATGGTTTCTTAGGTCCGTCACTCCTAGACACATTGAACCCCAGATTACTACCCATCCATCATGCCTTTTTACTTACCAAAACTTCTCCATCCGCCTCCTCCACACTGCATCCTAAAAGATGACACAAGCTGAGGGAAATTATTTTCCTCAAGTTCTTCTAAATAAACAAAAATAAAAATAAAGTATATCACGTCTGTCTTGACACGGAAACTTCTCCCAGTGAGACAGGCATGGCAAAAACCATTGTAATATTATTTTCTTACCAATACGATCGTAGAAAAGAAAAAAAAAAACTTTTGTCTCTTTTGGAGTGACAAAGAAATGTTTGATAAATTTACAGAACCTTTTCACATAAATAAAACATATTTTTGTCGAAAAACTATACCCTCGAAAGAATGGTGCGAACCGCAAAAAATCTATTGAAGTTTACGATACGGAATGTACTCCACCTTCCGGTAAAGATGGAGCACCATAAATTTGGCTCTCCCAAAAGCATTCTCGGGCTGATGAAAATTTGAAACAAAGAAAATATTTTATCGTCCTGTTGCTTCATAAAAAGTATTATATTACCGGCACAGAGTAAACGTGTCAATAAAGGGGACTCGCATGATATTCGCTTGATCTAGATATTCCCCTAAAAGCTCTGAAGAAAGCGATAACTCGGCCTACCCCTTGCCCCTCTCCCCGACGCGGAGCAGCTGGTCACGTGCCGACAACTCTCTTTGGGTTAAAAGAGGGGAGTCGTTCCCGCCGCGCAACAGGCAATCTGCGCCCTTATTCCCAACCCCATGCTAGTGAACAAACAGCGTATACCCCATCCCGCAAAATAGCTTACCCAAATATGAGAACATCTTACATAATATGCCAGCAGGTCGGTTTTTTTTCTGTGGCACGAGATTGGCCAGATGGATGAGTTGAAAGACTTTTGGAGTTTTTCAAAATTTTAAAGCAAAAAGTAGGTGTATTCATAGTGTACCTTATATCGCCACAAATACAGGATGTTAAGGTACGTACTTGACTTACTTTAACCAGTGATTCCTGACATTATTTGGAGTAAAAAATGTTAATGAAATTTCTGTCTCCGGTAACTTTATTGATGACTTTTTTTTTCTTCAAAATCAAACCATAAAAATTTGTCTCTCATGACGTTACTGTTCACTGAGCCGAGTAACCGCCCCACCACTTACCCCGCCTCCAACTGTCAAACACCTACTATTTTTATGTTTTTGTAGAGAACAAAAAAACATTGAAAATGTGACCGGGGACCAAAATTTTACTTTCAGTTTTTACTCCAAATAATGTCAGGAATCACTGGTTAAAGTAAGTCAAGTACGTACCTTAACATCCTGTATATGTAATAAGTATACAAATGAAGTAAAAAAAAGTGAACAAAGCCTAGAAACGCTCGATTTCAAACAGAGATTTTTTTTCTCTAAACATTCTTTAATGTTCTTCAGACTTTCAGAAAACAACAAATTGTTTTCCTTTCTTTCTTCTGTAAAAATAACATTTAATTTAATTTTCTATGTTTACGATCGCGACATTTGAATGGATTGTAACAAAATACTTCGTGTTTCTCTGTTCGAATTTATTTATTAATAGGACTCGATTAATAAATAAATAATAATAATCCCGTAACACAGGGACATCCCTATCATGGCGGGCGAAATAACACAATATGTACACTATGTATAAAATTCTTTAATAAATAAATAAGCATCATATATATCTCGATTTGTACCGTTACTTACTTCAAGGATGAGTTGTTTCACAGAAATTGAACATTCAATTCATCAAATTTCAAAGATAATATTCAAGTTATGTGAAAGTCCTATTCAAGTTCCTTTACTATCGAAGTACAGTGAAATTACCTGCCTATGTAAAATTATACTTATAATATTATATTCACCTTAAAAATTATACTGAAAACTTGAACTGAATCATGTCAAATAAAACCAATGTAATAACACCCCCCATACAGACAGGCCTGCTTATTTATGGAGGTACATCAAATACATATATTATGTAATTGATCACTGCAAAAAAATATATATTTGTAATTTATGTATCCTTTTGTAACCAATAAATTTTTTTTTTTTTTTTTAAAGTTTAAATAACATGTAACAGAATTGTGGTGTAAAAATCTATATCTACAATTATCTATCTTAAATTTTACACAGCTGATAAAAGACCATTTACCTTACATTAATGATGGTTGGTTAACAGCTGTGTAAAATTAAAAACAATTTTATTAAAAAGGCCCTTGGAGATTTGACCTTTCGCGCAAAACATCTGTGGTTTCTCGCGAGAAAAGCTACCCACGAAAACTGGTATAAGTTCGCCTGGACAAAGGGAGGACAAGTATTTGTCCGCAAAGATAACGGGACACCTGCTATTATTATTAACGATACAAACAAAAACATTTTGTCTCCCTCAATCAATAATTAATAAACCAAGCTCGTTTGGGTATACTCATATAACTTACTTTCATATGTTTATATTTTATCACATAAATCTCTATGTTAATACTCCCTACTATATATTTACAGAATTTTCGTTTATATATACTCGTATAACTTACTTTCATATGTTTATATTTTTTATTTGACAAAGGGAGGACAAGTATTTGTCCGCAAAGATAACGGGACACCTGCTATTATTATTAACGATACAAACAAAAACATTTTGTCTCCCTCAATCAATAATTAATAAACCAAGCTCGTTTGGGTATACTCATATAACTTACTTTCATATGTTTATATTTTATCACATAAATCTCTATGTTAATACTCCCTACTATATATTTACAGAATTTTCGTTTATATATACTCGTATAACTTACTTTCATATGTTTATATTTTTTCACGTAAATCTCTATGTAAAACACAGAATCAAGGAGTATATGCTGTGTCTTAACATGATCATGCTTAATGTACTTTATATGCTCATATTATATATTCGCAGCAATTATATATATACTCTGTATACTTATGATTATGTTATATTTACTTTATATGCTTATGTAAAATGTTCGCAACAACCAAATCCTTATATCTCTTGTATACTTTATATGCTTATGTTTTCATTTCATATTCTTCATATGCTTATGTTTTATAATCTTTATAAGCTCATGTTTTACTTTCTTTATATGCTTATATTTTATATTCTTTATATGCTTAGGTCTTGTATTCGTAACAACAATATGTACACATTTTTTATACCTATTCTTATGCTACATATACTTTATATGCTTATGTTAATCGAAATTAACTATGGCGTCTAAATACATAGATAATGACAGTGATGTTCTATTCAACATAGATACCCTTAACATTCTCGATGCTTCAAAAGTAATCACGCATTTCGAGGGCAATTTTTGGTTGAAAATACTCAACCAAAACATCAGAAGTGTCACCAAAAACTTCGACAACTTACTAGTAGCATTAGAACAAATTAAAATAAATTTTGATATTATCATTCTCACCGAATGCTGGATTAATGACGATTTTATTGCGCCTAGCATACAAGGTTACGATGTTTTCACATCAAAGACACATAAAAACCGTAGTGATGGAGTGATAGTATATACAAAAAATTCTATTTTTGGATCAATGATTCCCGCTGCAATACTAGATGCAAACAGTGTGACCATACAATGTCGTGATTCTGTTGTCATAATTGCCATCTATCGGTCTCCATCACATACTAACATATCACAATTCCTAAACTCATTGAACGAAAATCTTCAGAGGCATAATAAATTCACAAACTGTATCATAGCTGGAGACCTGAATATTAATATAATTGGAGATAGGCACCACCAAGCTGACGACTATGAATGTCTTCTTGTGAGTTACGGTCTCCGATCTGCTGTCAATTTACCTACAAGAGTCACGCCTACATCTCAGTCCTGTTTAGACCATATTTATGTCAGGACTAAATTAAGTATCTCTGCAGCTATAATAAATACGACAGTAACTGACCACTTCTCTACAATGATTACCCTTTCGAAGAAAAATAGTGACAAGAGAGACAATCAACAAAATACAGTGCAACAAAAATACACAGATTATGAAGCTATTAGATCATCTCTCGATTCCTTATCCTGGGAAAATGTTTTAAATGAAACAGATGTGAACACCGCGATGATGAATTTTACTGAAAAAATAAATATGAGTGTTATAAAATACACAACCTTTAGAAAATTGCTTCATAAAAACAAAAAAATTAAACCCTGGATCAATGAAAACTTAGTTAAATGTTTGCATAAGCGAGATAAACTGCACAAACAGTCTTCAAACTCACCGAATAATATTAAGCTCCAAAATTATTACAAAAAATATAGGAATATCTGCCGATCAATTGTGAAACAAACAAAAGAAGAATACTACAGACGAAAAATTGAAAAAAACAAAGATGACCCGAAAGTATTATGGAACGCAGTAAAGGAAATAAACAATGTAAATAAGAAGCCAGCAGCCAAATTCCAACAAATAGAAGTTAAGGATAGAGTAATAACTGATCAGACTGATATTGCCAACACATTAAATAATTACTTTGCAGACATTGGACAAACACTAGCCCAAACACTACTAAATAAAACGAACACTGACGAAGATACACTTGCTGATAAATATACTAATAATGCACACGAAAACAATACATTTAGAGTAAAAACTTTCCAAACTAAAGACATAATACATCACATAAATAAACTGAGAAATGATTGTGCGACTGGACCCGACGAACTTGACACTAAACTAATAAAAGAAATAAAACACCAAATAGCCCTTCCCTTCACCTACATCTGTAATCTGAGTACTGCTAGAGGTATATTTCCCAGCCATTTTAAAAGTGCAAACATAGTACCTATTTACAAATCCGGAGATAAAAAGAATCCCTCTAACTATAGGCCTATATCACTTTTAAATGTTCTCACAAAAGTACTCGAAAATCTAATGAAAATCCAACTGGTAGACTACTTAGACAAACATAAAATTTTATCAGAAAATCAGTATGGGTTTCGAAAGAATATGGGAGTACAGGATGCAATATTAAAAGTGACCGAAACTATTATAAATAATGTTGACCAAAAAAAAAGCTGCATTGCGGTTTTTCTAGATCTAAGTAAAGCTTTTGATACAGTGTCCCATAAAATCCTCCTTAAAAAATTAGATAACATAGGTATTAAAAATTCTGCATATAACTGGTTCAAATCATATATAACTGAACGCAGTCATGCACTAAAATTAGGCAACGTAACAAGCCAAAACAGATACATAACCTACGGAGTTCCCCAAGGAAGTACATTAGGACCCATCCTGTTTTTACTTTATATAAATTGCCTGTGTCAGTTAGACATTAGCGGTGAAGTTATTTGCTTTGCGGATGATACTGTTCTTGTTTTCACTTCTGACTCCTGGACAAATGTATATAAAAAAGCTGCCGAAGGAATCAACCGGATTAAAAATTGGCTAGACAATAACCTGCTAACACTAAATATAGACAAAACAAAGTACATGACATTTAGTATAGATCCCAGACGACAACCAAGACTCGATGAAAACTTAACCATACACGACTGCACATCTAAAAAAAACTGCCAATGCAACCCACTAGCGCGGACTCAGACAATCAAATACTTAGGCATTTACATTGACCACTATTTCAGGTGGACAGAACAAATAAATAAAACAGCGGGTAAAGTCAGAAAACTTATATATCTTTTTAAAAACATTCGAAACATAATGCCAATGAAGACTTTAAAAACTATATACTACGCGTTAGGCCAATCGGTTATCACCCACGGTATGATTGGTTGGGGTGGTGCTGCTAAGACTATCATGGAACCTCTCGTCAAAGCGCAAAAAGCCTTAATTAAAGTTATCACAAAAAAACCTTATAGATTCTCTACAATACAGTTATTTAAGGACTTCGCAGTACTGAACATACAGCAACTGTACATCAAAATTATATCTATACATTACCAAAAAGACAAGCTAAACCAACATACTGTACAACACAACTACTGTACAAGACATAGACATCAACACATGACTCCGAAGATAAATACCACCTATGGACAAAGACATTACCGTAATCTGGCTCCAAAACTTTCAAATTTAATTGAAAAAGACATTAAAGACATTCACCTGATAAAAAGCGTAAATCTAAAACACAAAATACATACATGGATTGTAAACAAGGGCATTATAGACTGCGGACATATGATAACTTCTTCAATATAATAGCTACCTGTATTAAATTTTATCTCTCTTTTTTTTCAAATAATTTAAGTTTTTTATATCATCTCTTCTCCATTTTTTCTTTTCTTTTCTATTTCTCTTATTAATTTTCATTTAATGTTTATTTTCATTTTATGTTTATTTTCATTTTATGTAAATTCTATTTATTAATTAATAATTTATTTTATTCTTTCTTTTGAAAATGATATAAAAAAATATTAAATTACTGCCACCTCGGAACAGGCTCAGCCTAGTGAGGTGGCATATACCTAAAAGAATGTACATAACATGTATTTTTTGGTTAATAAATAATAAAAAAAAAAAAAAAAAAAAAAAAGATTTGTCGATCATCAAACGGCCGGAAACGTACATACGAGTAAACAATCTTCATAGATGATGAATTAAAAAAGAGATACAAGTATTTTGAAATGTTTGCATTTCAAAAATATATTAGATTGTTATTTTACCTACAAATTTAAAAAAGTGATGTGATATTTATTAAAAGCAAAATTTCAATGCAAAATTTGTTTGTGGCAGATTCAACAGCTGTCAGATTCAGTATAGTTTCATGTGCATCAATAATGGTATCAAATTAAATCCTGAATTTAACTGTAAATAAAAACCAGGCCCGAGTAACACACCCGCTAAAACAGAGTTCAGAATAAGCCTCGTGTTAGGGGAGGGGAATAGGGAACAAGGGAGATAGCCAGGGAGGAACACAGCGTTAAGATGAATCTAAATGTCTGCTTTACAGGGGCGAGAAAGGTATGATTCGAGTAATGAAAATCGTGATTGTTTTGTGTGTTGCATGGTCACAATGCCTCCAGACTTTTGATTTTATGTCGTGCGAGGTCATAATAAGGAAATTCAAGGCTGGTGGGTGAAATAATTGACTGAGCCTAAAAATGTCCTATTTTACTCAACCGTTTCGCATATCGTATGCACGGAGAAAAATTTTATTCTAAAATACGATCATTTTATTCGTAAAAACGAGACTGAAGTTCTTACAAACAAATTAACAGTGTTTCAATGTTTATTGGTGGGAAAATGTAAGAATAATTTGTTGGTATATGTACGAAATTACGTATACCAACAAATTATTCTTACATGTTCCCGTAAGAACTTCAGTCCCGTTTTTACGAATAAAATGATCATATTTTAGAATAACATTTTTCTCCGTGTGGTCTTAAATTTGTTCGAACATTTTGTTTCCGGTTCAAGGTGGACAGCGTTTTAATGGTTCAGTAAAGATTATTTTTTTGCAGTGTGAAATCATCGTGTTTATTTGGAATTTCATAATAAATATTTCTACATTATGGTATCTACACCCGCATGAAGGAATGTTTGGAAAAGGAATTTATATCTAGTAGTACAAATTGTATAATTGCATACATGAAATAAAAAAAAATTACACAAAATATATGATTAACAATTAAATTTGTCGGTATTTAAGTACATACTTACAAATCTTATAATTTCAGTGGAAACTTTGGTTTTGATTTATTAAATAAGAGCATTTTAGAAATATACTTTTATGGACGCGTGGTCTACTGTTCGCAGAACAACTTGTATATTTTACTTGCCTAAATTGTACAATATTACCTAAGGGAAATTTATTTAACCTAATAAATCCAAAGTTATACGAAGTAGCGTTGGATTACGTAGGTACTAAATTAGGTATGGTTATTACCGGATAGCAACCGAGTGGGAAAACGCGATGGGTTTTCATAAAGTCATCGCGGGTACAATGTTAGCTAAGTCCTCCATCATTTCAAAAAAAGGAGGTGGCGCAACACGGCATAACGCTCCAAAAATAAATAACAAAAATACTTTTGGTCGTGAAAATCTTAAATCATATCTAACGCTTTCGTCGTTTTATTTCGGCTGCGTTTTTTTTAAACAAAAGACAAACATTCTCGGACAAAATGTTTAATAAAGAAAAAACACAAACAATTATTCAGGTTAGCATATTTTTTTTTTATAGAGAAATCTCACAAGAGTCCCAACTGCTCCCTTCCGGAGCCAGTGAGACTA
Source organism: Limnephilus auricula (assembly GCA_951813805.1). Taxonomy (NCBI): domain Eukaryota; kingdom Metazoa; phylum Arthropoda; class Insecta; order Trichoptera; family Limnephilidae; genus Limnephilus; species Limnephilus auricula. The sequence continues at coordinate 15,239,330 of OX638388.1, read as the reverse complement.
TGGCATCCCCAATTGGAGTATGTTGGGAGGCTGAAGGTAAGTGGGGAAGGGAAGGAGATGGGGAAGAGGAAGGTGGGAAAGCACCTGGCTATTCAGATCTAGTCACTAAACATGGCTAAAGCCATTATTAAGCAACGTTTCAATTCTGAATGGTGGTCTTACACCAGGGCGATACTGAGAGTATCTTCCACTCTGGAACGTGCTGCAAATATAACTTATATTATTTTTATTAATTAATTGTGAAATAACACAAATTAATCAAATAAAATTTATTTGCGCACGCCGGGTTCGAACCCGCGACCTTCCGAATGGGAGTCAAGTGTCTTACCACTCGACCACGGACGGTCGTCTTGGTCGTCGTCGTCGATAGTTGGAAGCCGTGAATTTACAATGTCCTTCTGTACAACGGAACATCTTCCATCAATCTTCATCTGAATGTACAGATGTAATCATATAAATTTGTCTTTCCTCTTAGTGTTCCCAACATATTGAAACAGTATGTATTTTAGTACCTATGTACAATATGTATACAGAGTGTTAAGCACCGTACTTTACTTACTTTAACCAGTGATTCCTGACATTATTCGAAGAAAAAATGCAAATGAAATTTTCGTCTCCGGTGACTTTTTAGATGTTTTTTTTTCAAATTTTTTAAATTCAAAATTAAACGAAAAAAAATGTCTTAAAAAAAAAAACTAAGCCAAGTAACTAATCAACCCCTAACATCCTAATAACCTACTGATTTTTTATGTTTTTGTAGAAAAAAAAATCAAAAAATGTCACCGGAGACCAAAATTTCATTTACATTTTTTACTTCAAATAATGTCAGGAATCAGTGGTTAAAGTAAGTCAATTACGATACTTAACACCCTGTATGCTTTGGCCACGGAAAGCTTAGATTGACTGTGTCCTGGGTAGATTGATTGTCTGTCCTGGATATTTTGGGAATCTATATTATATTCCCAAGTACTTTTCTAAATCATATTCATTAAACGTAAGACGTTTTATTTTCTGTGGCCTGCAGCAATACAAAGGTACTAATTTCCTATTTTAATATTTTTTATGTCAATACCTCACAAGAGTCCTACTGCTCTTGTCTGTAGCCAGTGAGCCTATGGCATCCCCATTGGGGGGTTTGTTGTGAGGCTGAAGGTAGTGGGCAGGGGAAGGAGATAGAAAGAGTAAGGCGGGGAAGCACCTGGCTATTCATATCTGATCACCAAACACGACTAAAGCCTAAAGAAACGTTTCAATTATGATTGGTGGTCTTACAGCAGGTCGTCATTGAGAGAATTATCTCTGCGGAACGTACCGCAAGTATGGTATATATTTTTTTAAATTAATAAAATTGTGACATAACACAAATTAAATTAAATTCTTCGCACGCCGAAATTAAAACCGCGTCCTCCGGATTGCTAGTCGAGAGCCTTGCTCCTCAACCAAAGGCCGTCTGTTATTGTCCTGAGTTTGTCAAGAACTCTTTTTTTTTTCATTTGGAACCGATAATTGTGTGAATTCAGAGAACCGATAAAGTAGGTATTAGGTACCTACCTATATTGATAACGTTATTTTATTTTTATTTAATTAATAATTCTATAATTGAAATGTGTTTCTTCTTTTGTTAAATTTTTTAACAGACGACTTACCAGTTTACTTTCGGTGTTCATTCGAGAGGTAAATTTCTGAGGGCCAAAAAACAACACAATATTTGGTTTTGAAAGGTGATGATTCTGAGGCAAGTATTGCATAAATACGCTCGCTTCACAAATCCTTCAGTAGAATTTTTTATTTATAATTTTTTTTTTTATAATAAGTGCCGTAAAATTGATTGACATCAGTTTGTCAACGGATTTTTTAAATATTTACTTTTTAAAATTAAGACAGGTAGGTAAATAGTAATAATAGCATTAAGAGTGTTTTACCAGAGAATATCGGAAATTAGTAATTTTTAAATCAAATTCTAGACGTATTGACTCTTTTTTACAAAAAAACATAAATTGATTTTGAAAGATTGTTATTTTACAAGATTTAAATTTTAGACAAATTAAAATCATTAAAACATAAATCCTAGAACGTGTTTTGTGACAAAAAATACCTCAGATTTCTATTTATTTAAGGTCTTACAAACTAAAATATTTCAGATTTTTTTTACACAGTAATTTTGTATAGACATTATTGAAAAATTATAAATTATTTTTGTCAAAAATTATATTATAATAATTTTCATTCATTTATCATCTCCCGTTTGATAATTTTTATGGCAGTTCGAGATATAAAATTCTCGCAACTCACTAGCGGCATTAGCCGCTGAGATGCGGCCGCGAGAGGTCCTGTATTCTCGTCGCTCTTAATAACAAAATTTTGCATTAAATTTAAAACTAATACCGTTTAGCTTCATGGTTGCAAAAACATCAGCGCTCCAGCGCTGTTAACAAAAACGCAATAATGGATTGCTGGATATTAACTTTTAAATATATAAAGAATTTACAGATTCAATAATCTGTTTATAGTTGCACTATCGCCACGTGCAAGTATATGTGCATTATGTGCAATGTGCAGGGAGGCGCAATGAAGAGAATTGATTTGGTACACACGCCTGTATTTGTGCAACACAGAATCCTCTCACGGGAAGAGAAATCCCTGTGAATAGTTCCGCAACCAAACAGTTGTTGGGCCTAACACAATCATCCCCATTTCCATAACTCTGTTAGGGGAGCATTCCTGCGGTCAGTCTATGTTCTGAACATATCCTCGTTCACAATGCTCAATGAACACATTCACATCGAACATTGTATTTATCATTGATAAAGAATCTACTCGATAGGTCTTGGTAAAAAAAAAGTATTTATCCAATTAAATGGTTTACAAAAATCTTTATAGTTTTTAAAATCTTCGAAAAACAACACACAAACACTGATTATGTCTGAATTGTGCTTAAATGATTTTTGACAAATTCTTCAAAATTGATACACTGAACTTTTTTTTACATTAGGTCCACACAGGAGGCCCTGAGGAAAATAATTTCCCTCAGGGCCTATGTCATCTTTGGGGATGCTGTGTGGAGGGTATTTTAAGGAAAAAAATGAGATGAAGTTCTGGAAAGCAAAATGGTATGAGGGTTGGGTAGGAAACTGGGGTTCAGTGTGTCTAGATCATCCGCCGCCAAGACCTAGACAAACCTTACCCCATGAACCTGGGCACCTCTGTTAAGTCACCAAACGTAGCGAACCACTTGGGGTGACCTATGGCAGAGGTGTTGGTTATCCAATAAATGGATCCCGGGGCGGCGGTACCCATTCCCGCCTCCCAAATGTACGTAGACAATTTTCGCGTTGTGCAAAATACGATGTTGCTGTATAAAATCGTAAACAACGTAACTGACTATCCTGTAATCTTTTTAAAGAAAAACACTGTAAAAAATAAAATACAAATAAAATACTCGCAATGGTTAAGAAAAACTCGGCAAACTTATCCGATATATGGCTACTATTTATGGGTTCGAGTACCGTATAGTAAAACTTCGACTTAATAAATAAATAAACCGTAAATCGTAAATATATGTTAACCTATGAAGACCACGTGAAATACCCTTATGTGATGCAGATATCTTTAATTGTAACAAAAATGTATATAAAATCACTACAACAAATGTATTAAATTTATACCTAACCGCATAAATGTAAAATGATAGGTATATTATGTAAAGCGATATGTATAATTTTTTTCTAAGTTAGGTGCATTATAAGGTGAGGTATACATTAACTATACTGTAAACTGTTAATTTCCCTAAAATAAAATAAATAAATAAATAACCTACATCAAATACCCCCTATGTAACATAATACTATAATAACATTCTGTCTGATGCAGACATCTTTAATTGTAACTAAACTATATATAAAATCACTGACACATGACATATGTATAATTAGTTTCTAAGTTAAGTGCATTATAAGGTGAAGTATAAATTAACCACATTGTAAACGGTTAATTTCCCTAAAATAAAATAAATAAATAAATTACCTACATCCGTTGACGTCAAAGTGTCAACGTCGATCGATTCATGATGAACATATTGTTTTTCACTCAAATGAATGAATCTAAACATGTAATATTAATCGTCACAAAAATATATTTAGGTAACTTACAGTCTTACGGTATTTTAATTAAACCATTCATTTTGGTTAATGGATTATTAAACTCTTCGTTATTCTGAGGTACAATAATTTAATATACGTAATATTCATTTGAAACTATTTCATCAGTGGGATTTACTCGTTTCCACGCGTTTTGAGCATTCTCTCCACTATCGAATAATTTAATGTCACGGTTTCCTCGTCGAGAGTCCATCTAGTGTAGTAAATTAATGCAGAGATTCAATACCAAATAATATTTCCTACTGGGAAAACTGCCCAGCTTCGAGAATGTTTCCTAGCAACATGATAATTATTTCCAATTACTTCAGTTTGAAATTTCAGCGTTCATCTGAAATTCAGTTTTCCCGGATTTCTAGTTTCAGTGTGGACAGTGTTATTGAATAGAAACTTAAAAGCAAACCTCGGAGGAGACTCGGGAAGTCTTTCAGAACAGAATAACAATAATTAGTTTATTTTTGTTCTGTACGCAAGAAATATGTAAGTACGTTGGAGTTATCGGTTGATAATACGAATTATTATTTTTTAATTGATAAACTAATGTTTAAGACAAGATTTTTTATGCATAGCACAAAGGGTAACAATTATTATAAGCAATAATTATGTAATGTAATAAGCAGTAATTGTTGAATGAAACACTAGGTATATATTGAATCATTTGGCGGGTAGGAGGTAACCCGCCGTAGCTTAAAGGTAGAGCACTTGACCGGCAATCAAAAGGGTGCGGGTTCGAGTCCCGTCGGCGATATGTGTATTTTCTCGGCAGATTCTTTCAATATTGATGAGTGTTTCAGGCTAATAATTATTGCTTATAATAATTGTTACCCTTTGATAATACGAATTGGAAATATCTATGTTTTGGGGTAATATTTTTTGATACTCTCATTATTGCAAAAAATTGCGTCTTATATCATCACGACTTTGAGACATGCGAAGTCGACAGAAGCAGAATATACGTTAACAAGGCATGGATCGTTATACTCCTCAAGAACGGAGAATAATAATTGTATAAGTTACTGCCTTAGAAAAACGAGTGAGTACTTTGGGCAACCTTGTATGTCAAATGTCCATTGATTTTAGTGTGCTAATGTAATGCATTCAATTGGTGATCAAACTGAATAGAATGTTAACTGAAGGCCATTGAATTCAATGACGTCCAATAATCCAAATATGCCTAAAATTAAGTCCGTACCTAGTGAAATTTGGTGGGCGCCGAACTCATTTACCGTGTGATGTTTTGTGGTCGGTTTTGCATTGGGGCTAATGCACCGCCATTGCAACGTTGGTTTTAATCCGCCCAAGCGGTAGAGACTTTGCATAATTATAATCCCTTCGTGCAATCACTAAAATATCGGGAAACAGTATCAAACCATTTAAATATCTATGCCTTCCGCGTAATTATCTATCGATGGGATAATAAGATTTTAATACCAAATTCAATGAGGCGGAAGCGCGAGGTTAGTTATTTCAACATTGAAAATAAACAGTAACTTCAGTAACCTGACAAACAAAATAGACCAAAAAACAAGACCTATCCAATATATTTTTTTACTTTTCAAAAATCCAAATAGGTACCTATAAAAATACTGTATCAAATCATGATTTACAGGCCTCCATGTTTCCTCCCGCCTACAAAAAGAGATCTCTTCATAGGAGTATGATACAGTTAAAATTGACGTAAGTTATTTATTGTTTTTGTGTTTAGTTCGTAGAACTGCATTTAATTTTTTTTAAATTTAATTTAATAATTCATATTTTTATTAGAAAAATTCTCTTTTTAACTTTTGAAGGTTATTTGCCGTCAATGTAATATATCATTGAAGAAGAAGATAACAATAATAATCTAATTTTTAAAAATATGAAAATAAACAAGACACAGAAAAATAATAAAAGATAACGGTCGCAACTGGGACTCGAACCCAGAACCTTACGTCTTATCTTTTATTATTTTTCTGTGTCTTGTTTATTTTCATATTTTAAAAAATTAGATTATTATTGTTATCTTCTTCTTCAATGATAAATTTAATAATGTTTATTATTAAGTTCTGCAAGTTATAGCTTTTATCATTGTGGCAGCTGTTTCGGCTTACACTTACTTGACGCAATTTGATGTGATCAACGTAGCTTAGTAGTCAGAGCACTACCCAGCAAGGCAAAGGTGTTGGATTCAATTCCCAGATACGACCGAATATTTTTCTGCCTTTTCTATTTTACATGTTTTGTTTGGAAGTGGTTAATATTGCATTCAATGATTAGTAATTATTTTATTCATTCTGCAGTTATGAAAGAATATTAAAATTTCCCACTCATTATTAAACGCCTTTCGAAATTTCCTTCAAAATATAATATACAAATTATAATTTGTATTACAGATTGACGTAATCTAATTCACATGACATAATTTGCAAAACTTTTAATAAATAAATTTAAAAATTTAACAATAATATATTTTAGAGCTCTTGATTAAAGTGACTCTTAAAACCGTCGAGGTCAATGTTGAAAATACTTAGAGATGTCATTTAGCAGCACCATAGCTCTTGTCATCCTTTGCTAGGCCAGAACGTCCGTTCTGCCATGTGGAATACAGAGCAAGCGTCGATGTCAACCCCGAGGGTAGTTTTTCGGTACGAACAATTTATAACATCCCAGGAGATATGGGCTGTCAATAATTCATTATTTTTAATGCTGATTCTATGGGCCTTATTATTTCTAGATTGGAGACTTTCATTGAGCGTTTCAGAGAGTAAATTCTAATAATGCACAAATCGCAGGTATTCACATACATTCTCATACAAAGATACCATGGATTTTTATTTTTATTTGTTCTAGTTTTTTTGCTGGTATAAGGCACAAACATCAAAAATGTATTCTAATCGTTTAGTCGGCTTGGAAAATTGTTTACTTATTCACACTACATTTCTAGGAGTTTGTAACACGATGATGCCATCTTCACTACATGATCTGAAAGGGTATATTTGGGATCAAATGTGATCCGAGGTCCCTTATGGATTTAACCGAAGACAATATTTCAACATTTAGTTTCTAATAGAATTTAATTGGATTTTTGGAACGCGTGTGTGTCATAGTGCTACATTTTTTTTAATGATAAAGGAAAGTTTATTCTCTATATCCCATGAAGACATTGCATCTAATTCAAGTAGTAATTTAATACAATCTTGAATGTCGCATATTATCTTGAGCAGTTTGTGATCGTCACCAAAAAGCAAGAAAGTAGTTCATTCTTGAATATCAACAATGTATATCAAGAATAGCAGAAGTCTCAAGTTTGACCCCTGAGGTATTCCTGTAAATGCAGGAAATTCCGTGGCCGTTCATGTATATATGGCTCAATGCCGCCGGTGTCTGCAGATTGTGTCCGGTTTCTTAAATAGGTCACAAAATCTTTAATATTCTTTGGATCTTTGCAATAGTACGTCTTGATCTACATGGTCGAATGCCTTTGCAAAGGCCGTATAAATCTCGTGTTTGATATTGCGCACAATCTTCTTGCTACTTTATGAGAGTTCGCGGTGATTGGATGCAATTGATTTTTATGATAAAAAACCGATTTTATTTTATAAACCATTTTTTAAAATATTAATTATGGACTGATCTGTCCGACAGAATTAATGTACGGGTGCCATCTCAAAGACATGTATGACTACATTAACATAGGTACTAAATGCAGGTTACAGTGATACCACAGATGATTGCAGGTATTGTAGGTTTGGTAATTAAATGTGGTCATCGGTAATCTATGTCTTTGTCATTGAATGGCCTCAGATTCAGTGAGTTAATTGGCTACTGACATCGATATTATAATGAACAATGTCTATTGATACTTAAATTGATTGCAAAACCAAATTTTGCACAGCTCTGTGCACTGGAAAAATTATAAACATAGCTAATCTTAATTCAATCAATATTTCCATTATTATTGTTGCCCTTTCACCAGGGCTACCCTGAACGTATATTCGACCCATAACATGTCATATTATCTAGATTAGATCGTGAACGACATTAAAAACGTCAACTTTGATGACTAGACTAGACTGTAGACGCCATAAAATAATTCGTTTCGCCGAGCTGGCGATGTGGGCCCATTATCTCCGGTATCATGATGATAATTCAATGATGTACCATCGAGTGGTCCCTATGCTGGGTTTCGCAAAATGATTACGTAAAACTATCGATAATGAGATAACTAGATACACACATCGTCGATCAGACTATTCGACATTGAATTTTGTTTATTGCGATTTACCAGCTTCAAAAAATATTAATAAAAATACACAGAAAAATAAATACTCCTACTTCTGTGACAATTCTAATAAGAAAAAAAGAAACTTTAATGACTCGGGGGGGAGGGGGGATCAAAAAAATACTGATTTATTTGGTAACAAATACTTCCAACAATGTTCTTATCAGTAAATCAAAAAATGCGTATCGCAAAATGACGAGAAGTTGGCAGGAGCATCATTAACTGATGGGAATGATTTTCATATCAGGATAACAAAATTTAATAAGGAATGCTCAGTCCATGTAGCTACAATTTATTTATTTAAGGGGGTATTCTATTCCAGAGGCACAAATTTCTAACGTTTTTTCGAGCTCTGTAAAAAATAAACAAAGAATATTTTTAGTACCTTTCTTTTTATGATTTGTTTATTTATATTTTAAGAGTAAATAAAAAAATCACGCCGGGTTCGAACCAGCGACCTTCGGAACGGTAGTCCAAAGCCTTACTGCTTGAGATCATAAAGGGATGTGTGGAGAAGGTTCGTACCAAATTTCAAATAAATCGGTTCAGTAGAACCCTGGACATGATGTACGCCAGCTTGAAAAAAATAGTTTAGAGACAAACGCGTTTAAAGTTTTGAGTAAAATTTCAGGCAGTTTTATTCAAATAATGGGTACGGTGTTCTTACTTTACGTTACTAGGACTCTCAGTTAAAAATACAGTATATTTGCATTATATAAGTTTATGATATAAGAAAGGTTTTATGGAGTAATCCATCTGCAGGTAGTCGGGCAACGTCTACCATGTATTGTTCAATTTGTTCCGGCCAGACCGGTTTAGAAAGAGCTATAGCTCCTAAAATAATTCGAAATTCGAAAAATCCTTTAAGAACATATTTTTAAAGATCCTAAACATTGAACACATAAAAAAATTTTTTTTTTTCGAAATTCTAGTTTCGAATACCTCTTTAAATGATATACATTTCCAATTTTTATAAATTCTAATTAAGATCCGGTATAAAATAAAAAAAAACTCATAACTTTCAATTAGATATTTAGTCACTTTTGCTACCAAAAATGCACAATCTTGTGAATTTTCAACAATCCTTACGGCGATCACAAGGCACCTAAATGAACGGTCAGCCTGCTGCGGCGGAGGTAGGTGATGAGGTAGGTGGGGGGAGGTAGGTGGAAGCGGGCGGGGTGGGTGCATATGGAGCCGCACTCCATCCCCGAGGAATGCCATTACTGCGTAGGAATGAAGATTGATTCTGGTGGCGCCGCTGAGCTAAGCGTCGGTACATCTCTACTGGAATAGTAAATAGCAAATTCAGGGCACTGTCATAGCACCGAGAAAATTAATATCATTTGGATAGCTCAATTAAATATTGTGTATGTAAAAATAAGGATGGATTCATTTGACATTATGGAAAGCACCAACAGAAAGAATTGCAATTGCTTAACGGCAGGTATTTCCTTTATAAAGAGTATTGGGATCGAAGAAGTATTTGGAAACTTAAACTTAGGCATCTGGACCTTGTGGAAGATAAGAAGTAAACCATTAAAAACAAAAATAATCTAATTTTTAGGTCAAAAGAGGCTGAAACATTAAGAGAAAATCAACATTTTTTTTTTGTCTACATTTCCTTTGGTTGCACGGAGAAAAATGTCATTATCGTTATCTTACGAACAAATTAACAGTCTTTCAATGTTTATTGGCGGGAAAATGTAAGAATTATTTGTTGGTATATGTCCGAATTTTCGTATACCAACAAATTATTCTTACATGTTCCCGCCAATAAACATTGAAACCCTGTTTGTTCGTCAGAACTTCAGTCCCGTTTTTAACCGTTTTTTACGAATAAAATGTACGTATTTAAAAATAACATTTTTCTCCGTGTGAATACCACACCATACAAAAATTAAATCAAACCAAGAAGTGAATTAAGAACCCATGTTTTGCGAACATTTGGTTTATACAAACTTTTATTTTATTTTGATTCAATATTTACTTGGTTTTATTTTAGACATGCTATGAGATTATAATGATAAATATACTAGTATATATATATATGTACCTACAGAAATTGGTTGCCATAGAATAATATTGTATAATATTCTCGAGGTTCTGACTACCCTTTCAATAGAAAATGTAATTTTATGTCGCCGTTTGCACCAGACATTATTAATTAATCAATAAACCATTTTGCATCCCTCAATAATAACACCCTCGGGTGCTTTCATCCGCCCAGCTTTCATAAGCTATGAGTTACGAATAAGCTTCCAACTGGCACATTTCATCTCCTGCTGTTCGTGTTATTGTAAAACATTGGCACGGAACACACTAGGTTTAATGGCACCAAAATAAATCCCTGATTTATTATTCTGTAAAGTAAAATAGACTTCTAACAAGCTTCTACGGCGCTTTTCCGTTAAATAACTACCTTCGCGAACTAACAACGGCGCTTTTAACCTAATAAATAATGCCGGTCTTTAAAAAAAGTAAAAAAATTTCACCTTCTTTTTTAAATTACGCATTTTCATACTTAAATAATTTTTAAAGCTTGAAATTTTCTAAGTCCGCCAAAACGAACGAAATCCTACGTACCTCGGTTTCTCGGTTAACAGCAAGGACATTCCCACACGGGTCGGGATAGAATCAACAAATCCCAAAAACAACAATTAGTAAGAGTTTAAAAAAAACTTGAATACTTTTGAAATAATTTGAAAACCACAATGGTGATCCGTGTGCGAGTCCGCGCAACACGGAATGCACGCGGCAGGGAGGGACATGTGAGGGAGTGTTCCAAGTACTATCAGAATCCGCCGACCAACACAGAACGTTTATTTTTAGTAATAGTTTTGAGGTGACTAGAACATTCTAACCAACTACTATCTTACCTAGGCCGTACCAAGGAGCCGAGTGGCAATTAATATTTCGCCACCTACTGGAAAGGTCAAGAGCTGCAATCATTAATTCACAATACCGCGCCGAAACTTCACGAAGGATCTCTTTCGTATTTTGCTTGCCTTTCCATTAGCTACTAAACATGTCGGCAATATAAGGCGTCGCTTCGGCGGTCACGTGCGAGTCAATCCGTAACCAGCAGTCACCAGACAGTAGTCAGTCAGTGCTCTACAACCTAGCGACGCACATATCTGCCGTGTGCGAGCCGGGGGAATATTTTTACTACATTGTAATTATTGTAAAATCGTAAATTGTAAATAAACTTTACAATCTAATTATTCCCGAGTATCATTTCAACGAACACGCGCAAGGAGGCACGACTATGCCTCCAAAGTTTTAACCTTTTTTAAAAGACGATTTAAATTCTTCATATTATAAAACACTATTTTTTATCCCTAATGCTTTTCACTCAAGTTTCTGATTATCATAATTATAGTTTGCATGATATTTCTTTAAACGACTCTTAAAAACGAGTGCCTACAAAGCCAAACGAAAACGTAAATCGAAAAACATACAATAGTAAAAATAGCGAAAAGTGAAAAATACATCAGTCATAAGTACTTCTCTGGTGAGATTCCACCATTCGCAATTGAAACATGGATGGGTAATATCACGGAATTTGGACGGTTCAACCAATTTCAAAGTTAAAATTTAAGTTCTGTTACTATCCAAGTACTTAGAAACTACCGGTCTGTAACGAACTTGATTTTTAAATTTAATGACAAATTCTATGAAACAACACGTTCTAAAGCTATCTTTACTAGCAGGATCCGAATATTACCAGGTTCACGAAGCACACATACAAATGCTGTAAAGCTCTATATGTTCACAGAAAAGAATGGAGGAATATTATTTATTTGAAATACGTGAGAGAAAAATGTAAATTTTCCATAGATGAATTCTTTTTTGTTGATCTTTTTTGTAGGAATTACATGTCCTACTTCCTTTCTTGGGGCATGCATAGAACAACCGTCTATAATATCAAGGTATGCACACGTGCTGAATAATCTTATGAAAAATACTGCAGTTCATTATTTGAAGAGAATGTGTACACAAAATTTGAGATCATTATTTTATAAATTTATTCTTGCTGGTGAGCAGTTAATCCTTTCAGACCTATTTTATATTTTCGTGGATTTCAGGATTTTTCCTCGCTATCTGTACAGAGTGTTAAGGGACGTACCTGACTTACTTTAACCAGTTAATCCTGACATTATTTGGAGTAAATTATAAATAAAATTTTGGTCTCCGGTAAAAAATATCTTAAAACCAAACAAGAAAAACTTCCAAATTTCATCACTGGTCACTCAGCCAAGTAAGCTCAACCCCTCACTCCGAGCCTAACTGTCCAATTTAATATTGATTTTGTATGATTTAAGTTGAAAGAGAGAAGTATAGAGTGAACAAAGATTTGCGATTTTCGTTTTCCAATTGCTGGAATAACTAGCTTTGGGCACTATGATTTATTGGATTTTAGTTACTAGTTCAGGCGGAACCATTTTCATATTTTGGTTTTTAAATGTTCAATTTTTGTGCGTGACATATCATATTTTTGTATATGTACAGTATACAGATTTGTCATTTTATCTGAAGCACGCTCTCTGAGACCTAACGTTTTTTTGGATGAAAGTAGAACATAGTAAATTATTGAAAAAAAAGTCAACAACAATTTTCAAAGTACTCTACGAAATGCTATTGCCATTACGTATGTTCTACCACTGCCTGTTTTAATTTATGTCTGAAAAGGTTTACTCAATTTATCCCTGTCACAAAAATTATCGTATACCAAAACACACAATATCTAAAAATCTTTTAAAAAATACCATAAAAAAAGAGTATCGGAGTTCTTCTCGTGTGTTTTACTTCAATGTCTGTATATTAGATTTTGTGAAACGCGCAATTTTCCAAACAAGACACAATCATTGGTTTTAGTTTTATTTGTCAAATACAACGCCCACCGTCTACGACAAGATGTTTATCTAGTCTTTTCTTGGTATTCATAAAATTAAGGTGCTCAAGATAATGTACGTAATTCGATAAATAACCAACCCTATTATTGATGTTTATTAATCCATTCTAGTCTGAATTAATTTCTTGATTCGATTAGTAACATTTTTCCGATTTGATTATGTATCAAATTGATGGAAAATGTGCACGATTTATTTTTTCATCGCATATTCGACATTGTTTAAAACGGTCCCCAGTTTTAAGGAATTATGTCAAAAAATAAGCCAAGACGCCATTGTTTGTATCATTTTAAGTATTCAAATTATTACGGCACCGTCGCCCCGGAATACATTTATTGGATAACCAAAACTCCTGGTGTTTTAGCAGGAGTGCCCGGGTTCATGGTCTAATATGTTTCTGAATACTATCTTTCCCAAGGATAAATTTTTTTTATTTTTTCGTTTAATATATTTTTTTTGCTGTAAAACTTTTATAACATTATCCGAAATTGAACCTAATGGAAAATTTATTTCCATCATTTAAAATTGTGTAAAAAACACTACTTAATAAAAAATTATAACATAAGGCAAACAGGCAAAACAGATTGCATCTAATATATTACAAGATTTCTCTTTCGTATACATTTTAACATCTGGAAAGAAAATTGTACAAAAAAGTCTTAAGGCTATTTAAAGAGCAATTAAATATATATATCCACTTTCTTTCAGAAATTTCATTCAACAGTTTTATTCGTCTTGTCACGCTAAGATGTGCTAGAATATCTGTTCTGCCATGTGATATCTTAAATAAGTCGTGACAATGATTACGGCGATTAAGTTTTCAAGCAACTCATGGTCCCCAGTGGTTAAGATTACACGGAGAAAAATGTTATTCTAAAATACGATCATTTTATTCGTAAAAGCGGTTAAAAACGGGACTAAAGTTCTTACGAACAAATTAACAGTGTTTCTATGTTTATTAGCGGGAAAATGTAAGAATAATTTGTTGGTATACGTACGAAATTACATATACCAACAAATTATTCTTACATGTTCCCGCCAATAAACATTGAAACCCTGTTAATTTGTTCGTAAGAACTTCAGTCCTGTTTTTAAGAATAAAATTATCGTATTTTAGAATAACATTTTTCTCTGTGTATGTATTAATAACGATAAAACTTCTTTAGAAACGATAACTATGTATAAGAACTCAACATTTTAACTTTATAAATATTTTGGAGTCAAATGGTTTAACCAATTACCCCTAACCCTAAGATTGGAAACAAATTTAAAAATGTGGGTACAATGTGTCCCAGACGTCCATGATGCTACATAAAAATGTACAAATTATTATATTATGGTGAGGTAAAAAATATGGTAACACGAAAATAATATCCAAAGATTTTAAATCACGGGTGAATTCGGGTTGTTAAACTAAAGCATTCATCGGTGTTAGTCATCCCAGGACCAAAACTTACATTCAATGTGTTAAAACGGTGCCGCCCAATTTAATCAATTGGATTGTTGGATAATATATATTCAATGGGTTCATTCGCCCACCAACTTTGGGCGATACAAACAGACCGGCCGGATAATCAAGCCATTGAGCCAAACGATACCAAAGCCCTCGATCCGAATCAATTCTGGGCCCCATGTCAAATGAACCCACGACTCTGAGAGGACTCTCCACGTAGCCCCACAGTGAAACGCATTCAGCTCTCCGCTGCTTCATTGGTGAATTCTGTGTACAGTTTCACGTCGGACAGACCACCACGAGAAAAGGTTGCACATGATTGGAACGGAATCAAAAATCAATTTTACGCAATATCGAAAATGCTCACGTTTGGATGAAAGTAAACTGCACACCAGGAAATAAATCCAGGAGTTGTGATTATGTTTGTATGGTAAATTCATAAATGTTGGTTAATTCTTTGGTTTTTAATAATCGAAAACCCGTCAAAATACAAAACAAGTATTTTTAATTACGTACCTTTGTTAGATGTAAATCTCTAATCAATTGTAAATATGTATTTCATTAAGTCACTAATTTTAAGTCTTAAGTCGTAAGACTTAAGGCGATCCGCCCACTGAGGCAACTGAAAACTGTCAACTGGCAACTGTCTTTGTATGACAATGTGATGGCCCGCACACTACATAATCACTCAAACACCCATTGTCAATGGTAACGCAAGCGGTGACTCGCAACTTGCACTGCTGATTGCCGTGCCGGGCGTTGCTAGTTGCCGGCTGTCAGTTGATTGTTCTTCGTTTATGGTTAAACTAGCTTTTTGACCAATCAATACAGAGAAACCAGCCGGTTGTAGTTGGTTTTCAGTTACCTCGACAGCGGAGCGCCTTAGATATATATAGTCGTAAGCTAAAAATATCTTTCACTGCAACAATCATGTCAATAAGAATTCGTGTACGTAGGTACTCCCAGATATACCACGCACACACAGCTTAGGTAACAAATACGCAGTAGTAGCAGATATTTTCAATAGCAACGAAAGAAATTACAACAAAGCATTTCACATATTTTTTGAAAGCCAGTTATTAGTTTTTTTTCCAAAATTACAAAAAAGCGTTTCTCATATATTTTTAAAACAGGTGTTAGTTTACATTTTTTTCCAAAATTATAAATTTTAGTTTATTTAAATCGTATGTTTGCACTGTATACATATTTTGTAATCAATTTTAAAGTATAAAAGTTTTATTCTATACTTAAAGGTATGTGTACCGTAAATAAATAAACAATTATACATCCTAATTGTATGCCAGATATTAAATTTATTATATATTTATTTTTACAGCGACAGTTAGGTCATTTTTCACAAAAACTGCGTTATACAAATCAGCCCAATATTATTATTATCTATGGCCTAAAAAAATAATGAGGAGATTAAAAATAAAATAGAAAATAAAAAGGGGTGTATATTTACATTGTGTGGGGCTAATATGGGTACTATACATGTATTGAATAACCAACACCTCTGCAATAGGTCACCCCAACTGTTTATCTGCTTTTGGTGAATTAGCAGAGGTGCCCGGGTTCATGTCTTGAGTTCTGTTCACTCCAGATCTTGACGATGGATGCGTTTACCCAGCTAATGCGTCGCGGGCTTGATCGGGGAAGACTGATTGAGAGAGACTTTTGACTTCTCCAGCCGGACTCTCACAACACATCGCCTTGCACCGCAGTGGGAGGGAAGGATTCATATGGAGTCACTCCCTTTACCGAGGTTCCTAACCACCTCTCATAACTTTTCCCTTAGAAATTGAACCTAAGACTTTATTATTTCCGGGCTCTGTTTCAAATTTTCAATTGAGAGTCACTAATATTGTATTCTATGATTAAATATTAAAATTTCAGGTTTTACTCATTAAGTTGTTGCAAAATTAAAATAAATAATCGATTATACTTTGGTCAAATTCTCCAACAAATATTTGAAATCATGGTCAATTTTACGACTGCGGCTATTTCTCCTCATCAGTATTTGCATATGCACATTAACCGACAATAATTTGTCACTGTTAACTCACAATTCATCATTAAGCTTAATAATTTTAGTTTCGAGAAACCCAAGTACCGGTAACTGGAAACCAGTAACTAGCTACCGGTAACTGGTGACTGGTCACCGGTTACTATTAACTAATTACTGGTAGCAGGTGACTGTAACTAGTAACAGGTTAATAGTAACTGGTGACTGATAACCGTCTACTGTCCCATACAACCCAATAACAGGATAACCAAAGCGTGTGATGATAATTGAAAGGATTAATTGCGCGGATTATATCGCGGCGGGCCTAATTACGCCGTACAGGTAAATAGGCAGTATCGCCAAATATTACGCCGAAGTGATGGCGGCCGGGGCTAATGCTGGCGGATCCCAGCAACGGTTACACTACGGCATCTACATAATTGGTTAATAATACCTGATTAGTATTGGTCAACAAAGTCCTCCCCTGCATGGATAGTGCTTGGTTATTGAATTATAATGAAACTACATTATTTTGAATTGCCGAGATAAAAGGTACAAAATGCATTAGAATCATAGACATTTTGAATGTCTAGAGGTGCGATAAATAACTAATAGGTAGCAACATAAATATCAAAATTGCCGATCTTTAGTAAGATTTTTTTTAAATTGTTCCTGTGCAACTGTATGACTGTGTTCAGTCAGTAATAACTGAAAATCAACACGGCTTTATGAAAAAAAGATCAACTGTGTCAAATCTTGAAGTATTTACTGAATTCGTTTCAAAATCAATGGATAAACAAATACAAGTGGATACAATATATACCGATTTCTCCAAAGCATTCGACAAAATTGACCATAGACTACTCTTATCAAAACTATTAGCATTGGGAATACATGGTGATATGCACCGATGGCTAGTCTCCTATCTTGACGGACGCTCCCAGTTAATAGCAGTGAATGGTTTTAATTCTGAAATTGTCAATGTCCCTTCAGGTGTCCCCCAAGGGTCTCACCTGGGACCGTTGCTTTTTACTATATTTATCAATGACATTGTAAAATTTTTTAAGCATGGTAAAGTTTTACTCTTTGCTGATGATTTGAAATATTTCTTTCTATCAACTCTATTACTGATTGCTATAAACTTCAACAAGATCTTAATAGACTTAATAATTATTGTACTGTGAACTATCTCCACATGAATACAGCCAAATGTTATGTAATAACCTTTACAAAAAACAAAAAAACCATCGAACATGATTATCGTATTACTAACAGTCAAGTGCTTAAAAAACTCAATCAAATTCGAGACCTCGGTTTTCTCATTGACAACAAACTTTCATTTAAGTCACATGTTGATATGATTGTTAAGAAATCCTTGAGCATGTTAGGATTTCTTTTTCGTATTGGAAAGGAGTTCACCAATATCCAAACCCTCAAAATATTATACTACTCCTATGTTCGTAGTCATCTTGAGTATGCTTCTCCTATATGGAATCCTCCGTATAATATTTACACAAAGCGCATAGAAGCTGTCCAAAGAAAATTTATACATCACCTGAACTTCAAGAGAAAAGTGCGTTATTATGGCATGGACAGTTCTATAAAACACTATGGACTCAAAACTCCAAAAAGTAGGAGAGACATTACGGATATGACTTACTTACACAAAGTTTTGAATGGTCATATTGACTGTCCAGCTCTTTTGTCATTAATTAATATTAGAGTCCCGAGTAAGAAAACTAGGGACAAGTCATTGTTTCATTAACTAGTCTCAGGCAAAACTCTTTCTTACTGAGAACTTGCAATCATTATAACAAAAAATGTATCGATGCTGATATCTTGTCGTGTACTTTAAGCTCTTTCAAACATATAGTTAATGGAGCTTTATAAAAACCAATTCCTTATTACCGAACTAAAAAATTGATACATACTTTTTCATGTATTTTTTGTTTTTGAAATTTAAAAAGAATGTAATACGTATATGTCTATATGGTACAATATATTTTACAATTTTTTTTGTGAGTATTATCATTTAACTTTTATTTTACTAAGTGCTAAAAAAAATGTTAATAATTATTAACTTTCTTATTTATTATTTGGGCATAATGTGAACATTTGTTATTGGGTTGTAAACTAATTATTATAATCTACTGTTTTCTTTTATGCATGTAATGTTATTAATCTGTAAATGTTCCTAATAAAATAAAATAAAATAAAATAAATGTGTAGAATAAGCCACGATTTAAAAATTGCAGTATGTATATTTTGATAATCAATATTACTGAATTGAAGAAAAAGATAACAATAATAATCTAAATCAAAATATGAAAATGAACAAGACACAGAAAAATAATAACAGATAACGGTCGCAACTGGGACTCGAACCCAGATCTCTCGTCTTACCGGGACGTGCGCTATACAAATTCAGCCAGTACTTTTTTTTTTTTTTTTTTTTTATTCTTCATTTGAACACCCGCTAAACTGCCAAAGCAGTTTGTCAGCAGGTCAATTTAACAATAATTATAATATAATGATTAAGTACATATATTACAAGAAACCATAATTTGCAAAATAAGTACTAATTACAATGTTACTTCAGTTAGTCCAGTTTATTGTATTTACCTATATATTTAATTTGCTGTTATCTAATAATAAGAAAACATATAACAGAAACTGAGAGAAACAATAGAAATGATATAAGAAAATAATAGCTAAAAACTACAAGCACTGACAAACTGCACAAAATATCAGGAAGGTAATGTCTGAACAAGATTTTGATGGAATCAGTTTTTTTAGTTAATTGCAGACCTGACTGATGATGGAAAGGCTACATTCATGAGTAGTTATATGTTATTCTTTATAATATTTCAATCCAAAGCAACATTTTTTCAATAGGGTGCAAAATGTTTTTTTTTAAAATAAAATATGCACAAGTTTATTATATCTTATCAAGACGATATTGGTTCCCAGCTAGGCATATTGCCGCTGTGGTAAATGCCGCATAGGCAGCTGGAATAAACTTGTCAAATTAATTCCAAACTCCCTTTTAAGTGTACGAATCAAATGATTGTAAGTTTTTAGTAAAACGTCAATATTAGTGGGTGAATAGGGGGGGGAGGAGGGGATTGGAGGTTGTCTGCCATTTGGGAGTCTGCCCGGTCATAAAATACGCCGCCGCATTATTTAAGTATGTAGGTATATTATATCTGTGTGCTATTCGGAACCTTATATCCACGCGAATATAATATAACGTTGATCCGTTGGGGGAGGGCTTGGAGGCGTTATTCCACGGAGGTCGCTGATAAAGAATTTTTTTATCATGACAGGAATGAATTTTAGCAATCGAAAATTAAAACAATATACGTGATTAAATTTTCCTCTGTCCAGCATTTTAAAAATGTCGCGTCATTGATCATTACTTGCATAATATTTGGAGGCAAACATCGCAACCTTAAGCATCAGAATCTGGAAGAAAACAGCAGGATTGTAGCAGTAGGTAGTGGAGGTTTCCTATTGTAGGCGGTCAAGACCTATCAAGGATTGAACGGTCGACGATAGCACTAAACAGAATAAAACTCTCAGATTAGAAAGCAATTTGAATAAATCAGGCCAATGAAATTGATTACAGTAAATAAATCTATAGGTGGGTATTTATAATCATATATTTTTCGGTAAATACATATAAAAGGTGAATGTGTTCTTTTTTACTTAGAAAAAACTCAAATTATGGATGATGATAGATGGCGAGAAGTATTTCCCAAAACGATCTATAGTGAGGGTACTCTTATTACTTTATGGAAAATTACCTATGTCCAAATGTATAAAAAAAGGCAAAAGAAGTATGAATGAGACAGTGAAAATGGGTACAAAACATATGGCTGTTGTGTCTTCTCGTCTTACTCTATCTTTCTAAAGTCTATCAAATTCCAGTAGCATAAATTATAACCATTAAATCCTCACGAGTATTATTGCACTATCCTGCATTCAAGGATTTTATTTGGTTACGATCGCCACAATATAAAAGTGACAATTACTGCAAAAGGGTACGAAAAAAAAATATGAAAAAATACGATATGTTATGAAGGTACTTAATGTTGACGAATAAATTTTCTATAACGATTTAAAATGTGACATTTTCGATTTGCCGACAAAATAACATGTTAGTTTTTATTCGCGAATTCGCGAACGTTGACGTATCGCCGGGCTCGGTGACTGCGGTCTTACCAGACATTGGCGATTTCTGTGCTGTAATGACGTTACAGCCAGTTCAAACAAATGATTGCGATGCGTCAAAACATTGCAAACAGAATCGTTTTGGAATGTGCAGTTTTTTTCAAATCATTAGTGAGAGAAAACATTAAATTTAAAACATATTAATATAACGATCTGAATCAGAAAAATTAACTTTAAATCTTCCACGCATTTTTAACGGTATTAATCGTTTGTGAAAATATCCCTTAATTCATTTGGTACGAAAAAAGGGGGGGTTACCTGGAAGGTTTTCCAAGAGTTTTATAAATTGGTAAAATTATTGATTTCGATGTGATCTTTCTGAAATTCAACTTTGCCTCCTCGTATCTTTGCCGGTCGCGCCGCCATATTGAAAAAAATGGCGCCTAATAGTAGTTTTTTCGACAACATCTCCATTCCAACTCATTTTACGATAAAAACATGTATGTACAAAATAAACTAGAAAAAAATTCCTACAATTTACGTATAAATTTTTTTTGTAAATTAATAGTTTTGGCGTAAGTATATTTTATTTACTCATTTCCACACCACCTTGAGGTAGAGTGAGCGGCACATTTTTTTTTATCGTGGTGTCTGTCCCCCGTAGGTCCAATCCACATACAATGCACAATTTCGAAATTTGCTGTTCCTGATGGACCAGACGTTGTGAGTCCGTCTTCGGTATCGATCGACACGTCACAGACCGAAATTTCATCCGCAACATCTGCGATGGGATTATCAGACTCGTCACAAGTCTCTTCGTTTCCATCATACAAAATCACCGATTTTCAAAACTCCCGCAATATTTTTTATTATATAATAATAAATTTATGATCCATTATAAATGGATCATAAATTTAACCCCTCAGGCAAATTTGTTCGCTTTTCGGAATAACTCATATAGGTCTCATAGAAAGCGTTGTATCTCCCTTACTATTACAGTGAAAAATATTATATAAACGGTGTTTATATCATATAAAAACATCACATTCAAATCAAAAAGTTAACCACCAAAGAATTAAAATGTATACCTTAATGAAACCAAAGTTTGAGATCGCAAATTGAAAAAAAAAAATGAAGCTTGGGAATTTTTTAATCATTATTTTTACATGGAAGACAAAAAAAGCGCGGTGACAGTAAGGTTTTTAATATATTTGACTAATAAAATATGTATGTTTATTTTTTTTTTTCGTTATCAGTAATTTTAATTAGAAAAAACGTAACGTGAGCCACTTTTAAAACTTTTTTATATTTGGATGCAAAGTTTTTATAATTCAAAAATTATTAATTAAATTAAAGTTTTTGGATATGTTCAGAAATATTCTCTCTATTCGGATTTTATTGCATAGCGGAAATATTTTGACCCTCTAAGGGGTTAAAAAATAAGGCTTGTGATGCTTCTCTGAGGGATCAGGGATCCTGTGCTGAGGCGGACCAGTTGTTGGGTAAGTGTGTCCACTACATTCTAATATCCTTTGAGCACGGGGGAGGGGAGGTAGGAAGCGCGGCAAGCCAACATTAACATGGCGACCAAAATGGTGACGCTTTGATGAAATTATGAACATGGTGTTTTTATTTCATTTTCCTAAACGTTTCAGGCCGGCGTGGGGGGGGGCGTTGCCGGCCGAAGTGATACGATAATTCCATAGTATTATTTAATTAGACGATGCCAAGCGCGACGGTACAAAGGGTACAAAGAGCTCCATATCTCTTCTGAATAATTCAAGAAAATTACAAGGCACATAAGGAGACTCATTATTTGTAGTAATGGACCTGAATGGAAAATTAACATTTTTCTTTCTTTTTTAATATTAAAACCTGCTAAACGACTTTCGTAGTTGTCTGCAGGCACATATTGACAACATTTTATATAAAACATGGTACATTATAAAATATTTTTAAAGTAAGTAAGTAAGATTCATAGTTTTAAAATTAACAGTTAGATAAATAAGCAAAACTAATAGTGCACGTATAAATATATTATATTAATATGTTGTCTTTTTTTGCCATTTGCTTAAAATGTATGTTAGAATGCCACATTGGAAATATATATATATATATATATTTTTTTTTTTTCTCACTCAACTTTTTAAATAGTTGTAATAATATATAAGTTCTCCTCTACAAGCAAAAGCATATGATTTGTTAAAAGAGTGTATGTTGTAAAAATTTATAAAGAAATATTAAAAAAAAATTGTAAATATTTAACAGTATAAGGTATTTTATTAACAAATAATAAGTATAAATGAACAGCTCATTATTTTAATGGATTCATAGATATCATAAGGTATAATAAAATTACAAAATAAAAAATTGCAAAAAAAGCGCAAAAAACTGAGGTTTTTCAATGATATTCAGCGCACAATAATCAACGAATAATATTCACCGCGCAACAACGCAGTTGTCCACAATTGAAATATGTTATGAGGCTGAAAGAAGTAAGGAAGGGATGGAGATGTGGCCCAGGAAGGTTGAGATCCAGCTTACTGTTCAGAGCTGGACACCAAACACCGCTGAATCCATTTTAGGTAACATCCCAATTCTCAGTAGTGGTTTTTCATCAAGGCGATACAGAGAGTATCTACCACTCTGGAACGACGTACTACTAAATTAAGACCGCTGCCACAAATGTTGCCCACTGTGACGTCAACGTCGCCGAATTCACGGAAAAAAACGAACACTTTGTTTTGGCGGCAAATCGAAAATAGCACATTTTAAATCGTTTAAAAATTCCGACACCGTGAAAATACAGTGAAAATACCACATTGTGGTGATTGCCGACTTTGATGTTATGGCGATCGTAACCAAGTAAATTGCTCGTGTGGGTAGTTTACTGATTATAAATTATGCTACTAGAATGTGATACTAGACAGAAAGGTTATTGTAAAAAACTACGTTGTAAGACGAGAAAACACAACAACAATACGTTTTTTTAAATTTCCATACCCACTATCATACTGTCTTAATCATACTCGGTTTGTCCCTTTCATACATTTCGACAAGTGCGTTTCCGTACAGTAATAATAGTACCCTAACTATAGATCGTTTTGGGAAATACTTAGGTACATCGCGCAAAGTGACCGGATAACCAATTCAACTCAACACCTCCTGTAATGTTTTAGAATTCACTCAGAGGTTAGAAAGGAGACTCTTTTAATAATACACTTTCTTTTTTAGCGAACGAGTAAACAAATTTTATTGACACCGAAACAATACAACCCAAGGAATTTAATATGTGTTTCTTTCTAGGTAATTTGATGCAGAAGAGACTAGTAATTAATTCTACAAAGATTATATTAACTTCAGTTCTGTTGAGAGGAGTAAAACTTACTGGCCTGCCATCTATCTTAATAATCACAAACTATTTATTCTAAATCTTATGTTAAGTTCTAACCTAGATCCAAACCAAATTTCACTTTGTTTGAATCTTCACTTAATTTCTGCCACCTCGTTTGAAAAGTCAATAAAAGTGATGAAAAAATATATTTAAAAAATTGGTTAAATAAATTACGTTATTTTATGTTATCGGCTATTTTTCAAAAAAAATCATAGATTTTAATGACTTTTCAAAGATGTGTTGAGTTGAGCTGATTCTGGGTTATCATGGAACCCTCGTGCATCTATCATCACCAAAAAGATAAACCAATAGGAGTGTGCTATAGGCATGTCTTTGTACCTGAAGTAAGATCCATTTTCCCCTACTTCTACGTTAAGTTCTTTGTACCTTTTATATTTTATTTTGTTTATACTTTATTTCCAATAATTCTTTAACTTCTTCATCTTATTCTTGTAATCCTATCTAACTACGCATAACTTTTTTATTGTAGAAGAATTGTGTGCACAGTATTAATAAATGAAAATTATCAACCAATACTAATGAATGTATATCCCCAAACTGTAAAATTCACCCGCTATAACACAGGGTCGTCCCTAGCATGGAGGGTGAAATATCACAATAAACTAAATGTACTTTCAATAAATCATGTATATAAATAAATTAATAAATATACATTTTTTATTATTTTTATTTATGTTTTTGATATATGGAACCGTTTTTATCAATATAAATACAAGGTAATATGTAAATCCATAAATAGATAATATAATGACATTTCTATGTTTTAAGAATAAATCTTTAAATTAAGATAATCATTTTCGTTACAGAGGAAAATTGATATAAAATTATATTATAAAAGAAACAAAAACAAAAATTTTTATGACGTTTTCAGTGGATACATTTCAATGTATTTATTAAACGGAACACATATTATTTATTTTATTTTATTGACAAGATTTTGATGCATAGCACAAAGGGTAACAATTATTATAAGCAATAATTATTAGCCTGAAAAACTCATCCACATTGAAAAAATCTCCCGAGAAAAGATACATGACGCCGCGCCGGCGGGACTCGAACCCGTGTCCTTCTGATTTCCGGTCAAATGCTCTACCACTGAGCTACGTCGGCGTAAAAAGCGGTAATTGTTGAATGAAACAATAGTATAAAGATTTTTTCAAAGTGGATGTATGTTTCAGGCTAATAATTATTGCTTATAATAATTAAATAAAATTTTGTTTATTTATCAGAGGATATCAATTAGTTTCAGGTAAGGTTTATCACTATTCACTGGAACACTCATATTTACTCAAAGGCTTAAAGACTAAAACCTTAAACCGGTATAGCAGCGTACAGTATCCGATACTAGAGTATGATTGATTTTCTCAAGAGGGCGGAGCGGTTCCGAAAAGTTGACAAAGGGTTCAATTTGAAATGTGGTGATTTGTATTCTCCGCTCAACCTCCTTCCTCTTCCCTTTCTTCCCGGCGATACATCCACACAGGGAAGGACCTCTTCTTATCAGCAATCTCCAATATTATACTGCAAAAAGTTTTTCGCCGACCCCATTAGTTATTGCTTAAAAGAGCGAACAAATAGGCTGTCAAATTTTCCGATATTTTTTCCCTTTATTGACCTAGTTAAAATATGTCCCCGAGAAGAAAGAATAAGACATCCTTTATAAAAGAGATAATAGGGGTTTAAAGGGCCAGTATTATGATTGACAGACTTGTATAAGCGATAGCTATCCATCAGGTAGTTCCTGCATGTGTGATAATCCAAAAAATAAATATATATTACAACGGCAAGCACCATCACAGCGAATTGGATGATAATTTTATAATCAGAATTGGTATTCGTGACCACGTAATTTGACACCTGTAATCATCGACGTTCTGAATTTATTGATGCATGTAATATTTTTGATGCTGATAAATTTTATTAAAAAAATAACAGGCATTCTTCATGATTTATAATTAATAAAATTAAATAAAAATAAAAATAAAAAGCCTTTTATTTCTTGCAATTAGGTATGTTAGAGAGTTCTGAAAAGTAAGAAAAAGTGTAATTAATGCTATTTGCGAAAAATGTAATCTTCATATATATTTTCAGTTTTTCATAAGCAAGAACCCTTCTCTCCGCCGAAGGTGAAGGCCTCCTCTAAAAAAATTCATATAGCTCTTGTTTTGTTCGTAGGGTGAAGCATTTTTTGTGTCTGTGTCACTTCTTGTATTTTTGAGGAAGTTTAGAATTTCTTCTTCAGAGGGTTTTGGTCTCGATCTTCCACGGTGACCAGCCGGGTTGGAAGATGAATTTATAATTAAAAAGTTTTTATTTATAACTTTTTTTTTCAGTTCCTTCGCTTTCCCCAGAGTTTTTCGCCATCACCTCCCATTCACCTACTACGAAGACTGAAAGAAGTTGAATGAGAAGTTGAAGGGGAAGTTGGAAAGTAGGTTCCAGGCTTCTCAGGTCTGGTCATGAAATATATCTAAAGCTTTTAACCGAGTCAATTAAATCAAATGATTGAATAAAATATTATTATTTATTTATATTTTTAACTTAATGAATTAAAACCTCAAATTATAATATTTTAATTAATTAAGATAATATTAGCGAAACTCAAACGAATATCTGAAACAGAAAAATCAGAAAAAGGACGATTACACCCGGGACTCGAACCCAGGACCTTCGGCTTTCCGGGCCGCTGCTCTACCTGTGTCATAAAGTGTTTAATACATAAAGATGGAAGTAATATGTGTTAAGAAAATGAAGACAATATTGATAGATCTCAGTCAAAGTATGATACAGTTAAATATGATAGAATTGGATAGGGACACATTAGCGCAGTTAGTGGAGCAGCGCGGCCCGGAAAGCCGAAAGTCCTGGGTTCGAGTTACGGATGTGCCCGTTCTTTTTCTGATTTTTCTGTTTCAGATTTTCGATTGAGTTTCGCTAATATTATTTTCATTAATTAAAAAATATTATTAGCTAAAATAACAAAATATATGAAAAAAGTTCGAAAAAACATATGGTGTACACACCAAGACATGGCGGTATGAACACATGGGCAATGACGTCTCAATTTTCATCCACGAATTGAATAGCGTACTTGAAGGTTGTGTGAAGGTTTATTGAACATTTACAGGGCGACGGCATTGCATAGATGTAGGTTTTAGGTGTACAGGGCACGTGTCCGGCGGTGTTTACTGCGGGTCCACCGGGTGAAGGGTTGGTTTATGGTCCACCCGCCTCACCGGCTTCACCTCTCTTTCACAACTCCACCCCCGGTGCAGATGGAGTAATGTCACCCACCCACGGTAAATCCTTCCACTCCGCCGTGGACTGAACGAACAATGCGTGCGAAAGGAAATAGAATTTTAAGAAAAGGTAAATAAACGTTTAGTTTGAAATGCTTTTCTTTGTTAGGAAAAATCAATCTCGCTTTCTGAGCTCGGTAATTTTCTGATACCTGAAACAAACATAAACACTCTTTTTTATTATTTCTTCAATCTTTGTAAATTTACTTTTTGAAGTAAAACTTCTTTATGCACGCTTGACTTGGGGGGTAAGCTGGCGAATGCGTTACGAAAAGTGTAGTCGAACGTTACGAAGTGCGTGGCGAACGGGCTGTATCACACTGTGGGAGCAAGAGAGAGCAGTGCGCGTGCACATTTTCTTTCTCTCTTCCTCTCATAGCCAGTGCATGAAATATTACAGTCAGTATTTTGAAATACCAGTGACGCGCCAAACGCGGGGGAGAGCGGTGCATAACAAAAGCATCCTTATTACCAGAAGCTAGTGGTGACATATTGGCAAAATTAAAAAAAAATACGAAGACTAGGGTACGTAACTATTCAAATTTTCTATTTTGGAAAATCTTCCACTTTGTAACTAAGTGCATAAATATTTTATAAGGTGATAATTGAGAGCTAGAAATTACAAAAGTGCTAGCTAAGTGTCCTGCTTATGGTCCTGTATATGTTCCACTCTAATAATATTAATAAAAAATAAAAATAAAATACATGTAGGGTACATATTATGCACATTTTTAGGGAGCATCGCGTTAAATGGTTAAATGCATCACACATATAATTTTGTATCACTGATCGAAGAACCGGTGGATGCAATAGTTTATAAGTTTTTTATAATGTTCTGTTTAGTCTGTAGTTAGAAGATAGATTACATAAATATATTATAAATTTGTACAGCGCCGTTGAGGTAAAAAAATTATTCAAATTAATTAATTATCCAATAAAAAATTATTATCATTAAGTGATTTTAATATAAAATAAAGTTATTAAATAAAACGTCTTCATTTAAAGAAAATGTACGAACTTATATTTATTATGTACAAAATTTATATTATTCTTAAATTTTGTGTAAGGTACTAAATCTCATAGATAAATAAGAAAGAAAAACTATTACGATACAAGTCTTTAGAGAAATATTTAAAATTGAAATAATTAGAAAATATCTTACGTGTAGGGCCATTTTCCTTAGAAAGGTGTTAAAAATTATTCTTATTACAATATAGTTAACTATACAATAAAGCAGAAAATTAAAATTCACATTAAAATCAAATATGAAAATAAGATGATTATGTGCAAATGTTTTCACAGTAAGCCTTATGATCTTCGTTTTCTAAATAATCTATCACCGCAAGTAAGTCTGCTTTCTTTTCTTTTTGTAAAACATTCACTAATATTTTCCATTTCCTTGCTTCTAAACGTGTTTAAAGGCTTCAGAAAATATTTCCATCATATGAATATTACCTAGATCACAAACATTGATATTTTGTCACATAGTTTTTGATATACGTATTTAGTTTTGATAATAAAATCGACACCATTTAAAATGTCAAAGAAATAATTATTTTCCATTTGAATAACTTTAAATGATGTTGAATTAGTTTTAGCAGAGAGTTAGAACATTTACAAGCAGTATAATAGAAGCAACAGCAAAGTGAATCACATTTTTTTTTTTTTTCTTATTATTATTTTTTTTTTTACAATAAATATTCAATGACGAGGCTCTCATGTTTGTTGAGAGAATTCTAGCTTAATTACATAAAATCATTTAAGTAAGTAAATAATAAATTATATCACATAGATCGATATGTAGTTATATAGATTTTTAGTATTGATAGTGGAATCAACAGCCTTTACAATGTTAAAGAATTATTATCCAGAATGGTAATTTAGTTTTAACAGAAGTTACAATATTTACAAACAGTACAGCAGAAGCAACAGCATAAGATAAAGAGTGACATTTGACAGTAGTTCATTGTAAAGAAATAAAACTTTGAATTAGCACGGGCGATATCTGTAACTACATTTTGAACTAAATTCATTTGGCACCTTTGTAGGAATATTGGCATATGTACATTCAACATCATAATGTCAACGCTCAATTAAAGATAACGAGTTAACTTGTGACCTTCGACTAATCTTAAGCCCGTATTAATTTTGGATCTTGCGTACTACAAGTAGGTAACTAGACTGTGAAAAGATAATAATTAGACGAAAAGTCTGTTTGGAAAAGGTCTGCTTTTAAAAGATGAAGGAATTCTCAGAAATAATTATAGCAAAGCAGCGCAAACGGTAGAGAAAGAAAAATTGCTTTTAAGCTTTTAGTTACCTAATATTAAAAATGTCAGCGGGTGAAAATTATAAGTAATTAGCAACTTTACAAAGATATAATGGAATGACCTTAATTTTTGCAAAATATTCTAGTTTATTATTGCATCAGCTATGACAAAAAATACATCAGCGATGGTCCTTGATTAAGATGTTGAGAAATGGTTTTAATCGTTTAATTTATTCTTTTTTTTTATAAGAAAAACTCTCTTTTTAACTTTTGAAGGTTATTTATTCCCATCAATGTAATATATCATTGAAGAAGAAGTAACAATAATATTTTTTTTTTAAATATGTAAATGAACAAGACACAGAAAAATAATATAAGATAATGGTCGCAACTGGGACTCATTTCTCATTTCGGAAAAAAACATTTGTCGAAGATAATATTGTTAATTCTGAAATTTGAAATATGAAGTTGACAATTACGACAGTCTTATAATAGATCGCAGTGGCCCAATTGGTAGAGGTGTATGTCCCGGTAAGACGTAAGGTTCTGGGTTCGAGTCCCAGTTGCGACCATTATCTTTTATAATTTTTCTGTGTCTTGTTCATTTTCATATTAAAAAAAAAATTATTATTGTTATCTTCTTCTTCAATGGTTTAGTTTTTTTTTTAAATCCCCGCAATACGGATTTAAGACGTTTCCAAAGTTCACTTTATGACAAGACAGTGCGAATAATACTTATAAATAATACTCATACACATGGATAAGAGACATGTAAAGGAGCTGAATATTTTGACGGTGAAGCAAATTGTGTAGTTGAGTGTACTTATTTATATAGGTATAATTAACATAGTTTCTACGACTCGTTCTAGTGTTAAACAGCTCGGCTGTGAAACAATTTGCCGGTCTTTGTGTTTTTTCCCTCTTACAACATGGATCTCTTCAAGAACCATGCTCACTAATTCCTCTCCTCAAAAATACCGTCCTTACGGCATCCCCCAAGATAACTTAGGCACTGAGGGAAATTATTTTCCTCATTACCTACTGGGTGGAATTAAAGTATAAAATATAGATTTGTAAAATATAGAAAAAATGTGTTTTTGTCTCCTGTAAAATTATGTAATTGTGGGCCTTTCCCGTTGCCTTATCAGTGCTACAAAATATAGGCTCGTAGTTTAGTGAGATTTTCCATAAAACTTTTCATTATACTTGGTGGAATTAAAATAATTATCGATCCTAGTTCAGCATGGGAGCCATTTACATATTATCAGATCGATCAAATTCTCCTCCCGTCTACTTCGCGGCCAAGGCAATCATATTACCAAGGTCGCGTCGCAGGCATCCCTTAAGTAAGTTGTGGGGTGGGGAATGAGTGAAATACCTTCAATATCGAAGGCTATACAGCTGGATTGTGAATTATTCTCTCAGTTTTGTTGGAAAATATCTTCAATCTATTGAAAACAACTCCCTGGTGACTGAGATAAGATTCCAAATCCGCTCTTGGTAAATAGTACCTACTTATCTACATATTATATAGATATATAAAAAAAACAGTTAAAAAGTTCAACGTATTATAAAAAAATGTGTAAGCAAAGAATGTACAAAAAAAGCAAATTATATACAAAAATGTATGTATTTTGGTAAACAAAGTATAATTTTTTTAAGAAACAAATTACTTTGTGTAAACCACTATAATTACATGTTATAATATATACTACACGTGATTATAGTGGTTAACACAAAGTAATTTGTTTCATTTAATTAAAATGATGCCACAAAGTAAATTTGCAAAAAAAAGTAGAAATATACAAAATTTCGCTTATCTCCGAGGGTTCTGACAAAAAATATATTATATCATTAAATACTCCCTCTCAACATTCAATTTCAAATAGTTTTACTGTTTTTGAAGTTATCCCAAAATGAAATACTATTTTAAGGCAGATTAAAGATTCTTTCCGGTTTTATTAATACAAACCGAAAAATTTATGGAATTTAAGATAAATGCATTTTTGAACTCAAAACATAGCTAAAGTTTGTTAAGTCGCTCACTGATGGTTTTTTTATCTTATATTTACCAGTTCATAAGGAAATTAAAACACAAAGTAATACGAAGGTTATTGTCAATTTACTTTATTTCGTTTTATACAGGTGCTTAAAGATAATTATTCAAAATATTGGCAAACCTTGACTGGGTAAACTGTTGGGCGGTGTTCTGTTTTATAAAATTACTAGCTGATACCCGGCTTGCGTTGCATTGCGACTTAAATAAATAAATTGATTCTACTTTCGCGCCCTTTACCATTCGTCCCCGTTCCCTTTCCGCCTTTTCTTCCCCAACCGCTTCTCCTTCCCCTCACGCATTCCATTTTCCCCTTCTTCCTCCCCTCTCCTACTGTCTCCTTCTCTCGACCACTCTTTACGCATTCACCTTCCACCTTAATTCCCCTCCTCCCCTCCCACCTTTTTCCCTACCGGAAAACTCCATAAAATACACACATTTTTCAAACAACTCGCGTTTGACCTATTTTTAATTTTCAATGCAAATTTCATAAAGCTGAATCTCTTTATTCTGCTATTCGGGACGGAGAAAAATCCAACAAATCAAAGATCATAAAAATCGGTCCAGCCGTTCTTGAGTTATAAATAGTGTTACTGACCCGACTTTACTGTACGTATTACGATTTTAAATGTTACGGTAGAGTCTACGGTAAACATTTAAATGCAACTTGATGTTCTATCTTTTTAAGGAGGTTTCTCACCATCCTCCCAATAGCTTATCTACACTAATAACGAATATTTTCGATTTACGATTTACGGTTTATTTATTTATTAAGTTGGAGTTTATAATTCGGTACTCGAACCTATGAATAGTGGCTATATATTGAATAAGTTGGCCGAGTTTTCTAACCACCGCAAGTATTTTACTTTTATTTTTAATAATATTCGTTATTAGTGTAGATAAGCTATTGGTAGGATGGTGAGAAACCCCCTAAATCTGTTTATATTATAATTTCTGACCGTAATATAAATGAAGAATGAAAGAGTTTTACGAGGATGTGACATTTGGTGACAAATATTGCACTACGTAATCCAAGTGGTTTTAAAAGATTTATAAACCAGGATTTTCTGAAGTTCTGATAATTTGAAAAAGATATTCAATACTTTTTTTAATCAATATTTATTAATCTTAGTGGTACAATTACATATAACATAAATCGTGTTACTTTTAGAGCAATGCTCGTGTTAAAAAGGCAGGAGAAACGGATGCTAATTATATATTTTAACTTTTTTTTATGATAAAAAAGAAATTAGAAAAAATAAATATTCATAACAAATAATAGCTAGAAAATAGAAAAGAAGAAAACATATATTAAAATATTCGTTACTTCTCTTACTATTTAGTTTCTTCCGTAGGTATACGTCAAGGCCAAATTAGACTTCCGGAAGATTATATGGTATTTTAACCGAGAAAAATTATTTTCTTAAATAAAAGAATAAATTTAATAAAATTTATTATCATTCCTGAAAATGCGATCACTGCTGACAAAATCTATAATATAAAAATTAATGTTTGTTTGTTTGTGTGTTCGTATGTTTTGCGCGGCCACATCGTTCATCGGATTATTTATTCCCGTGAATATTTCTATATATATATATATACTGTTAAGCTCTGAGATTACGAAATTTGCATAAAAAATTAAATAGGTCACGCGAGTTGTTGGAAAAATCGGTGTTCTTTATAGAGTTACGCGGCAGGGAAAAATCTGTGGTGAGGGGTATGCGGGAGGGTCGGAGGGGGAATTAAGGAAGGGGGTTCCTTTGAGAAAGGGGAGTGCGGGAGTGGGGAGGGGGAAAACGGGGAATGTGAAAGGGGAACGCGGGAGGGGAGAGGACGCGGGAGGGGAAGAGAAAGAGGAGGCGAAAGGGGAGCGGGGAAGAATGGGAAATGAACGAAGGGAGAAACAATTTATTTATTTAATTTGCACAGCAACGCACACCGGGTATCAGCTAGTATTAATTCAATTATTATTATTTCACGACGGTCAGATCAACCTAGCCTCTTTTGATTGATTTTTTAATTACCACCGGAGGGAAATATTGTTTCTTCGTTTTCATAAATATCCACGATGAAAACAAGTTTTAATTATCGTATTACGTAATTACTCAATTAGCATCAAGTGGAACGAAACGGAGTTCTAAATATTTCCTCTTTTACAAATTTCTTTCAGCGGCTCTGAGTGCTTTCACGTGGATCGTAAAAGTTTATAGGGTAGATAACTGGGTAGGTACGTACTTGTATCGATTGTACGTACTTGTATCGATTGTTCGTACTTGTATCGATTGTACCGATGTGAAGTTTGATATGAATTGATTAATTAATTTAAACAAATTACAGACGAATATTATTAATATATTGTTTTTTTATCATCACAATACTTGTAAGATCGATTCATTTCGAGAAAAGCAACAAGCGCAGCCAGCGACATGATGATCCAGGTCGATTATTTAGGAGATCTGTCAATAGAATCGCATTCGATGAAACGGCGAAATAACTTGTTACATTTGGTGGTTTTATTTATAACTCATGTGATAATGTTATCATCAGCAAAAACAATCATTAATTATTCGAGTGAGGGTAGTTACCTGCCCAGATTGTATCGATGTAAAATTGACAGGTGAAAATTTGGGATAGATTAGCATTTTCGTAAATTATTATGAAAATCATAGAAATACAAATGTAGGCATACCGCTGATAGGGTTCGTTGTAATATATATCTCTATCTCTTTCTCATCAACGGTATTTATGAAATAGTTTCAATTTAATTTAAATCAATATTCAAAATTCAAAAGTAATTATCACTTTAATCTAATTTAATATATCAGCTTCACTTTTTTAAATTCATCTCTAGAAAGTTTTGGGTTGGTACTAGGCTTTCATAATATTAAAAATTTCAAGTGAAATTTCAAATCATACTTCATTTATTTCAATGTAATTTTACAGATTTTGTTTTTAAAAAAGTCTTTAAATAAGTAGGTACCTATACTAACATTGTACGTAAAATTGAATTAGTATCGGGGTAGATATAGATAGGCACAATTTCCCTTATAACCAATTCACTTCTCCAAAATTCGTAAAATGTATTAAAATTGAAAGTATGCAGGATATCAAAATGTTTGATATTTGAAAGGGGAGAAAACTATTAGAAGGTATTTTGCAATATTATGTAATGTGTGTACAGAAAAGAAAATTAGACTATTGAAAATAATAATATCTGTCAGTCTTATAAGAATTTCCAAGATAACCACAAAAACAACAATTACCGTTTTGTTAAGTATACTAATTTCTTTTTCAATAAAAAATAAATTAGAGTATCAAAAAACATCTCCACTTTACGCGAAGTCAGCATTCCAACTGTTACATCAGTTATTAAAAAAATCTAACCAAATTGAAAGGGCGGATAAAAGGAGTCCTAAAATCAATTTTTAAAACGTGATCCAAATACTAACTGCTTACTTACGTGCCGCTAAGGTCTGGGGGAGGATTTTTCGGCTATGTAGACTTGCGATATCTTTACATCTCTACATACTTCAACCTTCTCTCCTATATTCCTCACCTACCCTGACACGATTCTGAGTGGCAAAGTCTGTACAAAGGTGTACCGCTGATAACTCCATCTTAAAATCCCTCTCCTTATAATAAGAAAACTTGTATTAGAAAGAGAAGTCACAGTCGAGCTCTCAGCGGCAGGACTATAGCCCGCTGATAGCTCCATCAAAAATTCACCTTCCTTCCCATAAGAAAAGCGTGTATTAGAAAGAGAGGTTACAGCCGAGCTCTCAGCGGCAAAGCTAAAGCCATATATTGGTAAAAGCATATTTTGTGAGCGTCGCGTCGCCTGCTATCAGCGGCTAATGCATCAATGTATTTCAAAGGGTTCCGAAAGGGATTTATTCCTTAAGCCGAGATTTGTAGATTTAGGGTTTTTAAAAATTGCTTTGCCTTTTTGAATTGTCGATTTATTATGGCTTTGACTAAAAAATAATCTACTAAGAATTTTTCAAGAATGTTGGATACAGAGAAATAAACAAATGTAAAAGATAAACGATATTTTTTTATGGAAGTATTATATGGCTTTGAGTGGAAAAGCAAAAAAAGAAACATCCAAATACTGTACAACAATTCATGTAAAACCTGCGATATCTTAGAACTTTGAGGGAAGATATTATTTTCTCTGCTGTAGTATTTTACTGAAAAATGAGTCAAGGTTATAAATCAGTTTGTATATATGTAAATAAAAGTTATACAACAGATAAAAGGTATCTGATTCAATCATTACATTCGGGAACAAACTTATGCAAATTTATAATTATTTCTTCAAACAAATATATTTGACTGAACAAATAGGTAAATAAAATAAATCAAATTCGTGAATTAAATCGCGTTTTTATTTTGATTCCACGTATGTATTGTGTTAATGAATACAAATAAAATCTTATTCATCTTAATCATCGATGTAGATAGGTTAATAGTAGGTATGTCTTTAATATATATCCCATAAACATATTATTGTAAAGGTCCGGTATATTATTACATGAGAATGATCATTGTCACCCTGTCACTCATCATTATTATACCGAGCGAGATACGACATACGTCCCATTGGAATGATTCACTACTATAGTAACTAACTAACTAACCATGACGCCGTTTTCCCGCAGGGGTAGGCAGAGAGGACGGACCGCCAAACACCTCGGTCTTGGCACACACTCTTTGCCTCATTCACATTCATACATCGTCTCATACATACTCTTATATTTTTCTGACTCTTGACATGGCCCGACTCAAGTATCTGATTCACTTGATCGTGCCATGTCTTTCTCGGACGTCCCCTACTTCTTAAACCATTCACACTTGCATCATATATTCTCCTTACGCTCCTTTCTTCGTTCATTCGCTCTACATGCCCAACCCATCTGAGGGTTCCTTTCTTAATTTTACTCATTACGCTTACAGTCCTAACAGCTTATCTTCGTGTTTGAAAATACGCCCAACACCAGGTCATGGACGATAAACGTCCAGACTCTAAACCAAAAAATAAGGTCTTCACATGTGACGGGTAGAACTTCATATTCTGTTTTCTACAGTCACATCCAGTAGAGCGATTTGTGTCGGACATCACTATCCAGAGGCCCTAGCACGCTAGCTCTATAACGATCGATAGGATAACTATCGGTAACTTCTCATCGTTCCCTAGGACAACTGCACATCGCTAACGATCAAACAACAGTTGATGTCGAATATGTTAAGGACACTTAGTCATTGTGAACTGTCACTTATTCGTTGGCGATCTGTAGTCATGCTAGGGAACGATGAGAAGTTACCGATAGTTATACTATCGATCGTTATAGAGCAAGCGTGCTAGGGCCTCTGATCTTGACGTTTGTATCGTAGCGAGTGAACAAAGATTTATAATTAATTAACTAGGTGGATTTTTCGCATAAATACCCAGAACGGTCTTCCGGTTTCGACGGCCGCCATCTTTAAAGAGGGCAAAAGATATGAGAACTCGGGAAATTCCTAAGGAAGATCTCGATTTTTTCTTTCTGTTTTCATTTGTGTTGTATAAAAGAATTGTAATAAAGTAAAACTGAGACTTGGTATATTTCGCATAAATAAATCGCAATATATTTAAAAAAAGGAGCCTTGGAAAAACTTACTACTTAATCATGTGACTTATTATTTGACTGAAAGATGGTCTCTTCGCGCATCATTCCAGCCCTGAGATATTAATTAACACTGCAGTCATTAGTCATTCCTTTCACATATAAAATTTGTAACACATGGTTTATTAAATAAACTTATAATTCATTTACATACTCTTTCATTTCAATTTTTATTTATTAAAATATTATAAATATATATTACATTATTTATAAAATGTTTTGATTGCCCAACTAGGAGGAATCCCGTTTTAGGACAGTCAAATTAGGATGATACATATAACGTGTTTTGTACAAAAAAAAAAGAAATTGAGGTTTATTTCGAGGTTTGACTAAATATCATGCTACCTTTATTAATAATATAATACATATTTATTATAGCATAACCGCAAAAATTGGTAGAACATTCCTACCAAAACTCCATTTTTTTCTTTATCATCATCATCATCATCTTCTTCCCCTTGTCCTATTCGCCTCTACTGCATCGACAAGGCTCATCCATACGTCCCTGTCTTGCGCTGATTGTTCGGTATTGGTCGGATTCGTCCATAGCAGACCCATTCTCTCCTCACACAGTTTCTGGAGTTGCCTCGCCAATTGTGTCTGGGGTGGCCCACTGGAGGTCTACCCTCTGGAATCGTACTCAGTATCTTTCTCGGAATTCGCTCATCAGACATTCTTAGTACTCGTACATGCCCAAGACACCTCAGTTGCGATTTTTTTAATGAAGAGTAGCAGTGCCTTCAATGTTTAGATCATCTCGGATAGTCGGGTTTCTTATATGATCCCATTTCGTAACCCCTGCCACTCCTCTCAAGTATCTCATTTCGGGAACTTGGACTCTAGAGCTTGTTCGTTTGTTTAGCATCCATATCTGGTGGCCGTAAGAGAGCGTCGGGCGGTATACCGTTTTAAACACTGCCATCTTTGTCTTGATGCTGAACTCGGCTTTTCTTATCTTTTTTTCTTTTTAATTTCCAGAAAATAACATACAATCATTTACACAACATGTATTTACTAAAAAAAACATTATCACTTAACAAAACACTCCCAAGTCTCAGTCGATATGAAAAGTTTCAACCCAGCAATAATTTATTGGGATATGATAGTAGAAAATATTTTTGAAAAATCATTTGAATTGTAAATTATTCATAGCACATTGTAGGCAAAGATAATCCAATATCTAAAACAAAGTAACGATTAATATTGTAGATTAGATATACCTTTAATCTCTTATCCATCAATCTGTTTTACGGGACGAGCGATCCGTGACGTTACTGTCACCAACACCGTTCACCCCTAATCATTCGCCAATATAAACTTCAAACGACACTAATAATCGCAATTATTCGCGAAACTATGGCACGAAAAGCGATTCTCACTCAATAGCGATAGAAAAGGGATATCTTATTGGTATTATACCTGTCACAATAAATTGGTGAAAACGTATTTTAATAATAATATTAATATTTTTTGTGTCATATTAATAATATTATTAATAAGGCCCTTAAGACTCTTGGATTTGTTTTGAGAGTTTCAAAAGACTTCAATAATTTAGGCACGTTTATCATGTTGTACAAAACCCTTGTTAGATGCCAACTAGAGTATAACTCTACGATATGGTCTCCCTTTTACAATATTCATTCCGCCAACATTGAAAAGATTCAACATAAGTTCTTGAGATATATAAACTATAAATTGCATATTCCTGTAGAAAACATTGATTATAACTACCTACTAGATAAAATGTTCCTATTAGAACTTTCAGAAAGAAGAATAATCACAGATTTAATACTATTACATAAAATACTGCATTACAAAATTGACTGTCCTGAATTGCTTCAATTAATCAATATCCACATACCTAAAAGATCTTGCCGAAATTTACTACCATTTTATTTTAATAACACCAGGACACTCTCTTATCAAAATTCCCCGATACCGAGACAGTCTCGGAAATAAATATTCTGATCTGGGAGATATATTTCACATTAAAAACAATCAGTATAAACATTGTTTATTTCAATTCTTTTTTATATTTAGACATAAATAGACGTCTAAAATCTCTACAATTTTTGTCTATATTGAATATCTTTTTTTTTTGTGAAACTTCTTATATTTTTACCTATGTATCTAATTTTATTATATGCATTTATTGTTATATTTTGTTGTAGATATATGCTTTTGTTTTACTTTTATTTTCACTGTATTATGCTTTCTTTGTTGTTTTAATTTAGATTTTTTTGAAATCACTGTTATACTCATCTATTTAACTAAAATGTAAAAGCCCATAAGGGCGTTTAATAAATAAATAAATAAATTAAAGGTTAGTTAATTAATATATATTTAGGTGAATATATTGATAATAAATCGCATAGCGTTCATTGGTAAAAGGCATTGAAGTTGTCAAATTTTAGATTAAGTTTCCTAATATTGTTACAATTTGAGGTCATACTCATTGAAAAAAATATATATATATTTATATATATTATTAAATTTCTATATATATATACTAGCTGATACCCGGCATGCGTTGCAATGCCACATAAAGAAATTGTTTCTCCCTGTGTGTCCTTTCCCATTCGTCCCGTTCCCTTCCGCCACCTCTTCCCCACCCTCGTCCCCTCCCCCCCTTACGCGTTCCATTTTCACCTTCCCCCACCGCTCTCACGCTGTCCCCCTTCACGCATATCCCTTCCACTTTTTCCACCTTCCTCCCTCCATTGTTCCCCCTCCTTAATTCCTCTCTGCCCTACTGGATTCCCCTCCCCCTCACCACTTTTTTCCCTGCTGCTAAACTTTTTGACCTATTTCAAATTTTGTATGCAAATTTCATAAATCCAGAGCTTGCGGTATGAAATATGCTTTACGACTTATTCTCATACCACCCAAATATATTTTAAAAATCGGTCGAGCCGTTTCGGAGTAGTGCGACCACAAACACCGTGACACGAGATTTTTATATATTAGATAATATGATTGCGGCACGTTCCAGAGAGGAAGAAACTCTCCCTGTCGCCCTGTAAGACCACCATTCTGAATTGAAACGTTAATTGAAAAGGCTTTAGCCGTTTATAGTTACCAGATCTGAATAGCCAGGTACTTACTCACCCTCCTCAACTCCTTTCCCTCCCCATTACCTTCAGCCTCACAACGTATCCCATAATTGACGATGTCATAGTCTCGCTGGCTCCAGACGGGAGCAGTATGGACCCTTGTGCAGTATTCACATAAAAAATGGAAATACCATATTTCCGTTGAAAATCAAATGATATTTAAAAAAAAAATTACTATGCATTCAAATTAAGGAGTCGAATCAAATGCATAAATGTATGATTTCGAACTAGGAATTGCGTAATAACATGGAAATGATAAGAAAACTAGAAGTTCCTTCCATTCATTATCAGAGCACACACTCTGTCTCGCTTACTCTCGCCTGATCTCCATCCAATTTGAATTTCGAAATCATGGTGACACACAGTTTTGAATTAGAAATTTAAGGCTCGATTGGCCAAATATTTAGATCACGAAACACGTCTACACGGATATTATTCTGTTCTTCTTTATTATCTGTGTAATAACATACATCTGCACGGAGAAAAATATTATTCTAAAATACGATCATTTTATTCGTAAAAACGGTTAAAAACGGTACTGAAGTTCTTACGAACAAACTAACAAGGTTTCAATGTTTATTGGCGGGAGCATGTAAGAATAATTTGTTGGTATACGTAATTTCGTACGTATACCAACAAATTATTCTAACATTTTCCCGCCAATAAACATTGAAACACTGTTAATTTGTTCGTAAGAACTTCAGTCCCGTTATTAACCGTTTTTACGATTAAAATGATCGTATTATAGAATAACATTTTTCTCCGTGTGCCTAACTATAATAGTGTGTAGTTAGTTCTATCTTGGTGCTCATTCGTACCGCACCAAGTCAAGTATCCCATATCCCATCCATAAGTCAACCGTCAGAGTGGCATATAACGTTACAGGCTGGTTCCTTTGTTCATCCCCTTTTCCTGGTTCATCGTTTGATCGTGCCCCCATCCCTTCACCCCTTCACCTCGCCAAACGGATGATAGTTCTACCGGGCAAAGGTTTTGATTTGACAGTAAATTATAATATGTATATACATGTTGCACCCAATGCTTCCAGCTCCCAGTATATGTATGTTATATGTTTATATCCAGGATTGATATTATTATAGTACGTAAGGCCTAGGGGCTGAATGTAGAACGTCAAATGCACAAATATAACTCAGAGCCATTTTATAAAACCGTTATTATTTAATAGAGGTAAAATATTATTCATAATTTAAATATTCATTATTCAATTTCTAATTTCCATTATAACGTTTACAATTTTCAGCATGTTTAATCCATATGTTTACATTAGACTCATACAGACAAATCAACCCAATCGATTAGTCACCATGAAAAAAACAGCCGCCTAGTATTGTGATTCAATATATCAGGCCCCCTAGCACACTCGATTGATAAGGATTGTATCGATAACTTTCGGTAACTTCTCTTCGTTCCCTAGCATGACTACAAATTGCGAGCGAATAAGTGAAAGTTCACAATGACTAAGTATCCTTAATATATTCGACATCAACTGTTGTTTCAACGTTAGTAATCTGCAGTTGTCCTAGAGAACGATGGGAAGTTACCGACAGTTATCCTACCAATCCTTATCGATCGATAGAATAACTATCGGTAACTTCTAATCGTTCCCTATCATGACTACAGATCGCCGACGAATAAGTGACAGTTCACAATGACTAAGTATCCTTAACATATTCGACATCAACTGTTGTTTGTACTTTAGCGGTATGCAGTTATCCTAGGGAACGATGAGAAGTTACCTATAGTTATCCTATCGATCGTGCTAGGGCCTTTGATGTATGTAAATGTCTACATATCATGTATTTTATAAATAAAATAATAATATATGTAAATATTGCAATATTTGAGGATGCATTAAAAACTTTCGATCGGTGCCTCTGTTAATGTCGAATTTGCAAATTTTATCAGCTAAAAATGTCATTTCAATAGTGAGCCACGGATCCTTGAAATGTTATTTATTTGTAAAAAATCATTACCAGATTCCATATAAAAAATAATATTTCTTCCGCTTGAGCGTGACTCTGTAATGAATGCGGACAACGTGCAGAAGGTAAATGAAGACAATATTAGCGACTTTCAATCTAAAATTTGAAGCAGAAAAATCAGAAAAAGATAAGGTCATATTAAACTGTTATCACACTTTGACTAAGAACTACCAACATTATCTTAATTTTCTTAACGCATTTTTATATTGGCTGCTATATTTATGTGTTAAATAAAATAGGATAAATTTAACCCAGACACTATCTAGTTAGCATCTAGTTCAAGATGAATCTTGCAATCATACTTTTTTTTTAAAATTTATTTAAAGAAACATTTAAAACAAAGAATAATACATACATATCAAATAAAAACATAATACAAAAACAGAGAAAAAGTCCCAATAAATAACATAAAGATACTAGTAAAAATATGAGTTTAAAAAATGAAGATAATGTTGGGAGTTCTTAGTCGAAGTATTTATTATACAGTTAAATATGACCGAATCAGTGGTAGAGCACCACCCCGTCAAGGCTAGGGTCATGGGTTCGAATCCTAGATGTGACCGAATCTTTTTCAGATTTTTCTGTTTCAAATTGTCGTTCGAGAGTCGCTAATTTTAATAGAGAATACCTCACAAGAGTCTTAACTGCTCCCGTCTGGAGCCAGTGAGACTATGGCATCCCCAATTGGGGTATGTTGTGAGGCTGAAGGTAAGTGGGGAAGGGAAGGAGATGGGAAAGAGGAATGTGGGGAAGAACCTGGCTATTCAGATCTAGTCACTAAACACGGCTAAAGCCATTATTAAGCAACGATTCAATTCGGAATGGTGGTCTTACACCAGGGCGATACTGAGAGTATCTTCCACTCTGGAACGTGCCGCAAATATAGTGAATATTATTTTTGTTAATTAATTGTGAAATAACACAAATTAATAAAATTAAATTTATTTCGAACCCGCGACCTTCCGATTGGGAGTCAAGCGTTTTACCACTCGACCATGGACGGCCGTCAATGTTGTCTTCATTAATTAAATATTACAATTTGAGGTTTAACTCATT
This sequence comes from Limnephilus auricula, assembly GCA_951813805.1. Taxonomy (NCBI): domain Eukaryota; kingdom Metazoa; phylum Arthropoda; class Insecta; order Trichoptera; family Limnephilidae; genus Limnephilus; species Limnephilus auricula. The sequence goes on along the minus strand of OX638388.1, from coordinate 15,195,494 downwards.
AACCCAAAAAAATTGGCGTATTTTGTCAGAGGCTAAACATATTCCCGCTTTGCAATAAAATCCAAATAAATGGAACATTTGTTAACGTATTCGAAAACTAAAAACTGTTTTCGAAAGGTGATGAAATGGGCTTTCAAATTTCCATATTAAAAATTACTATGTATTTTTCTAAATATTTTTTTTTTTTTGCTAAAACTTTAAAAAGTGTTCAAAATGGCTCACTTTACTTTTTTCTAACTAAAATTACTGATAATGAAAAAAAAATAAAACACATACTTATTTAATTAGATAAATGAATTATAAACCTTACTGTCACCTCACTTTTTTTCGTTTCATGTAATAAAAATTCTTAAAAAATTCACAAAGTTCCATAATTTATTTTCAAATTGCTATCGGAAACTTTGGTTTCAGAAAGGGGTAAGTTTTAATTTTTTTGTGGTTTTCTTTTAGATTTGAATATATAGTTTGTTGTATTCTCTTTCCAATACCGTTTAGATCACATTTCTGACTATGATAGTAAGGGAGAAACAACGATTTCTGTCAGACCTAAGTGAGCTGGGACAAATATGGTCTCCTGGTTAAAATAACAATAAATAAAGTATTGTCTCCTAACGTTAGGTGATACCCTTTAAGAAGTTTTACCCAAAATCTTACTTCGTTGGATACTAGCGAAAAGATATGTAGCTATAATTTTCTCAGATACCTACTGCATCATCAAGGATTTCCATGGAAAGTACCTGCTGTATAGATTTATAACTACTCAATCATCATTAATTAGGTTCAATGTTGGACACAGTACACAGGCTTTCCATTTGATTCGCTACTCCTTCATGTAAGCCTTGATTCATCTTGTAGATACCGACTGCTTAAACATCGTGGTACAGTGAGACCCCTATTCTCTATTAAGTCTAAGGTATCCATTTGATCACTCTTCGCGTCCTTTGTCCTTGAGTCAAAGCCTTCCTATACAAATGCCTAGACAGTGACAACGCCTACAGAGGCAGATGCATTTGCAATAATATTGATCTAACCGCTACACCACTTTGCCTTGACACACACTCTTGGCTTTACTTACATTCATGCATCGTAGCAATTCTATTTTTCTGTTGTACTGACTCTTGACATAAACTGACGCAAATATTTTAGTTTTCAGTTCACTTTCGCGTCACTGATGGGGATGTTAAAAAAATCATATAAAAATGGATGGCGAAGAAAGTACCTACTGGCAAACTCCCCAATCCAGAACATATTTTTTATAGAGAATACCTCACAAGGGACCCAACTGCTCCCGTCTGGAGGCAGTGAGACTAGTTGTAAGATCGAAGGTAAGTGGGGAAGGGAGGAGATGGAGAAGGGGAAGGCGGGAAAGTACCTGACTATTCTAGTCACTAAACACGCCTAAAGCCATTTCAAACAACGTTTCAATTCTGAATGGTGGTCTTACACCAGGGCGATACTGAGAGTATCTTCCACCCTGGAACGTGCCGCATATGTAGTATATATTATTTTAATTATTAATTCTGAAATAACACAAATTAATCAAATAAAATTTATTTGCGCACGCCGGGTTCGAACCAGCGACCTTCAGTCCAAAGCCTTGCCCCTGGACTACGCCGGCCGTCTACATATTTGGATACCTTTGAGTATGGGTACCGCCGACCCGGGAACTATTAATTGGATACCTCTGCCATAGGTCACACCAAGTGGTTCCCTAGGTTTGGTGAAATAGTAGTGAATAATTGTGGTGGCGGGTACCTATATCTGCCCATAAGCTTTAGAGGCCGATTGAGGAAGACCCTTTGAACTCTCTCTGGATTCATACGTCACCCCAAAATACACTGATCTCCAGAATCCTACCCATCCCTCATACCTTTTTTTCTCAGAACTTCCTTTTCTTAAAAAGAACCTACACACAGTATATAAAGAACACAGTTTTTATGAAGAAAAAAAATTGCCACATTTCAGATTTTACTGACGAGTCTAATGATTTATTTTGTGGTCACCAAGTACTAGCTTTTACCCGCGGCTTTGCTCGTACGGTATTGGTAAGAAATTACTGTACAAAGTGATGGAAAAAAAAAATCCCGCAGGAATGAAATGTTTTTCCGAGATGAAAAGTAGCCTGTCACTTCCCAGTCCTCCAACTATCCCTATGCAAAAAATCATGACTATCGATCGCTTTGTTGCGATGTGAACGAAGGACAAACAGACACACTATCGCATTTATAATAATTACTTGGGGTAAATACTTATTTGTTCTTCTTTCTACTGTACTGCTCTCTGTGTCACTGTGTAAACAATACTCAATCATTGTCACGCCAATACAGATAGATAGATAGCTGTAATGTTTTAGTGCAGCAATTGCTACGGCTGAATATATATATTTATACATAAGAACAAATACATGCAGAAAGAAGAGCCGTAATCCCACCATCATTATTGGTACTAAGATAATACGCAAGACACGAGTATGACTGAAGTGCGCATCAATCATCATTAAAGGAAGATTCCACTTGGGTGTCTCGCTACTGGCTACTGGCTACTGGGTACTGGTTACAGGCTACTTCCATCTGATACTGTATCTACAATACATACATACATTCATTCTAACTACTGAACCAGGGGTAAGAAAATTGTTTTCATATTTATTAAGAGAAAACCGCTTGCACTCTCGTGTAAAATCTAGATTTGGTGCATTCAAGATAAATAATGAAATCGGTCAATCAGCTTTACATAATTTGGGTTAATTAACCCCCACCTTAAAGAAAAATAACATGTAATAAAATGAAATTAATACATCATTGCCCTTCAATCTATTCAAATTTTCACATTAACTTCGAAATGTGTGAAATTTATTATTTTATACAATTTAAAAAAAAAGTTTTGATTCTCAAAATTAGATCGATGTTATGTGAATAGAGAATAGAGACCATCATCTCAACATCCGATGGATGTGACCATATCTTTTTTTGATTTTTCTTTTTCAAATTTTCGTTTGAGAGTCGTTAATATTGTCTTCAGTGATTATACATTGCAATTGGAGGTTTTACTCAATAAAGTTAAAATTTAAAATAAATAAATAGTAGTTTTTAGCCAATTCAGTTGCTGAATACGCCTCACTGGAGGCAGTCGTGGCCTTCGTTTCCCCCGGAGCAAGTAGACCACTTGCCTCCCCAGTTGGAGACGCCACGGGAAGGAATTTCTACGATCCCCGTGGGACCCGCCGAGCGCACTCGGGTGCCTTTCGCCTCCTTCTCTCCGACGCTGTGACCCAGCCAAGGCAAATATCTACTGCCGTAGGAATCATCGACAGACGGCAGTCGACAGAGCGCCTCGGCCTCCTGCTGACTATCATCTTGAACTACCTGGAATCGGTCGTCAAGCGGAAACCGAGCAACGTGTCCTTCCGATACCAAAACCTCCACATACTCGAAAACCCTCTCTGCTCTCCCCACATCTAGACGACTGGTAATCTCCCTACTGGACCGGCTGCAGATTACCCGTATAAATATTTTGTGTGATTAAGTAAATCTACAATACCTAGTAATGGTAATGTGAATTTGTATTATGGAGATTAAAATAAAAAATAAGTGACCTGTTTTCTATTGAACTGCATGACCCTCTCATGTCAATGTGCAAATTTAGCACTTTCATTCATAATTATTGATTTGAAAAACGCACATTCCGATATGGTTCCACAGTTATTGGCTACTACATCATTATGACATAATATGTAGAAACCGCTACTGGCAGATAAGACGGTGTCGTCAAAGTTGCCCGGCGTGACGTCAACGCCGCCGAATTATCAAATAGAAACGAATATGTCGTTTTGGCGGGAAATCGAAAATGGCATATTTTAAATCGTTTCTTACTCGAACTTGAAAACTACACACAGGCTACCTTTGGTCAAAGGGCAATGTAAGCCACTGGTAGGTATAATAAACACAAGTTACGTAATAATCATCACGTATCTAGGTAGTTCTCTTCTGTACCGCCTCCGAGGCATTACACTGAATCTGTGTCACATCTTCTATTCTTGAACGGCCTGTATTTATGTGTTATCTATAGAGCATATCTAGTAAATATAGTTGTACCTATCTGTCTTCTAAATTGAATAGTTCCTAGATAAAAGACAATGGTTATAACTTGAGATTTTCATGGCCAAAAGTATTAGCGTGATTTATTGGAGTATTTTTTTATATAGTGAATACCTCACAAGAGTCCTAACTGCTCCCGTCCGGAGTCTCCAATAGTGAGACTATAGCATCCCCAATTGGGGTTTGTTGTGAGGCTGAATGTAAGTGGGGAAGGGAAGGAGATGGGGAAGAGGAAGGCGAGGAAGTACCTGGCTATTCAGATATAGTCACTAAATACGGCTAAAGCTATTTCAAGCAACGTTTCAACTCTGAATGATGGTCTTACACCAGGGCGATACTGAGAGTATCTTCCACTCTGGAACGTGCCGCAAATGTAGTATATATTATATTTAATTAATTAATTGTGAAATAACACAAATTAAATTTATTTGCGCCCGCCGGGTTCGAACACGCGACCTTCGGAATGGGAGTCCAAAGCCTTACCACTGGACTACACCAGTCGTCGTGTTGCGCTGCCTCATTCCAAGCCAAGGTTTCGAACAGCGTCATAGGGTAACGCTGTCTGAAACAGGATTACACATCTGCCCTGATGATGGACACTGTAAAGCCGACCGGTAGTTCATTACGCCGTAATACCCCAAAAATAAATCAAAATAAAAAATACATAGTGATTATATCGAAATATACACTGTGGTAACCTGACAGTTGATCCCCAGACAGTTGGCCCCCTGAAATTATAATTATTCCAAATTTATAATTTTTGTGCATTTTTTACCAATTTCAATCCTAAAATCGACTTCAAAGATACCTTTAAGAGTGCTTTACCAGAGAATACCGGAAATTTGTCATTTTTAAATCAAATTCTAGACGTTTTGACACTTTAAAAAAAAAACATAAATTGATTTTGAAAGATTGTTATTTTATCTGGTACACGCAGTATAATTTTTTTTTTAAACTGAGTGCATTTATAATATACTAAGGTTATACCGTTGGTGGTTGGCAGATTTGTTCAATTTTCAAACGATAGATTCTATTAAACAACAAAAATTTCAAATCATATAATCATACAACAAAATAAATCAATATATAATCTAGTCAACACGGTTTTCAAAATTTAAATTTTAGATAAATTAAAATCATTAAAAAATAAATCCGAGAACGTGTTTTGTGACCAAAATACCTCAGTTTTTCTATTTATTTAAGGTGTAGGATTTTTTTTCACACTTATTTTGTTTAGACATTATTGAAAAATTATAAATTATTTTGATCAAAAATTAATTTTAAGAAGTATGTAATTTTCATTCATTTACCATCTCCCGTTTGATCATTTTTATGGCGGTTAGAGACATAAATTCTCCCGATTCGTTAGCCGCCGAGATGCGGCCGTGTGAGGTTGTCTGTTCGCGCTGCTTATTTTGACAACATTTCGCATTAAAGTTAAAACTAATACCGTTTAGCTTCACGGTTGTAAAAACATCCGCGCGCAGCGCTGTTAACAAAAGCGGAATAATGGATTGCTAGATATTATCTAATAAGTTTTTATGGATACCAAACGAATTTATTTACAGTGACGATTTTTTTAAATCATACACTGGTATATACAGTATTATAAAAAAGTAGTTATATCCTTGATGAAATTGAATGAAAATATATTTTATTATTTGGTTATTCTGCGGTCCATCCTCTCTGCACACCCCATCGGGGACACTTAGTTAGATTTTATATAAGTAGAAATACCTTATTTTCCTAAACCGACTGCATATTGCATATTATGTCATGGAATCGATAACGATGCATAACGGCGGTTGTTTCTGTTATTGATGATATCGGCGTAATTACAAGGAAAATCGAAAAAGATGTTAGAAAGGTTTTAATGCCTTTAGTAAAATTACTAATCTTTTATGTTCATTTCCTTTGTGTGTTTAATTCTGTTAATGAAAAGCCATATAATTTAAGCAAATTCGAATCGTTTGACAAATAAATACTCACTATATTTTTTCACTGGACGTCGAAAACATAACCCAATTTATATAATAAAAATATATAAAATTCAATTGCTGTTTGTTTGTCTCGCTAAAACACGAGAACGGCTGGGCCGATTTAGCTGATTTTGGTTTTGAAATGTTTGTCGTAGTCAAGGGTGAGCTTAAAGGTTTGTTTTGTGAGTTTAAACGGTGAGAAATTATGGAAAAATTGCGAGGAAGATAGTATTATTTTTCCAATAATCATATCGACGTCGTCCATTCGATGTAGGTAGATGTCTAAAGCAGTTTCTTTCGCTTTTTTCGTATTATTTTTTTTATTTACGCATACGTAAATCGGTCGTACGTAGTTTTTTAATAATTATATTTATGTATTTACAAAGCCTATACCATTTCTTTCATGCTGATGACTGTTTACCTGAAACCAAACATAATTTAATCTGTACCCTGCCTAGACTAGATTTGGCTATCATAACGGATCTTCTAATCTCATTAATAATATAAAATATATCAGCTACGAATAAAATGGCACAGATTTTGTAAATGATTTTGCACAAACAAAAGCTAACCAATTATAGTCGTCACAGTGACTGAAATGGTACAGTCTTTGTAAATACGAGTACACTTTCGGGCAGTAATGTAAAAGTTACCAATTTATGTACGGGGAAAAAGAAAAAAAAATAAAGACGAAAGAAACTGCTTTGGACACGTACATCGTACATCAGATAGACAACGATTGTTGAAAAAATATACTGTGTCGCTGAATTAGATAAAATAAGGAGTCGGGTTAGACACAAGAATACATGGCAAGAGCGTGTGAATCACTTACTTAAATTGCGTCACGCCAAGAATGGAAATGCGGACTTCCAATATTTCTGATCACCCCTGCAGGAAAGAAAGCCGTGATAGATAGTTTAAAATAATGAGAAAATATTTTATATCTTAACCTTGGGGTCTCAGATCAAATATTTGTTCAAAGTTCAAACATTAATCATTTATGATGGATTCATTTTACATTATCAGATATGTTGGGTGTGTTGAAAACGCGTCAACAACAAGGGGGGAAATAACAATGGAGTTTAATTTGAAAAATCTAGGCAAATCAAGAAAGTTAACAAATTTGGGAAAATCAATAAATGTTCAATCTTTCGTTCCTTATAAAATCGTACAGTGTAATTCCTGTCAAAAGCATTAACTTTGAAGACAATTTAAAAAAAAAAAAACAAAGAGAAAATATCTTATCTCGGGAACAATGAACTCGTTTGTTTATGTTTATATTGTCACAAACCACGTGATATTTCTATAATGGAACCTAATATTTTTGTTTTAATTTGCATAAAGTTCAACTTACCCTATCATCGTAAGCCAGCGCTAGCAGCGGACACTTTTCTAAAGAGAAAACTTTCCAAAGGGATGCTATGCATTCAACAGTCAAAAAATTCATGAAAAATTTCCCGCCGCACGCTGTTGCTTGAAGGTAACAAGTGGTCGCGATCAATATGGCGGCCCACAACACCCGTACGTCAGAATCGGTGGAAAACCATGAATAACTCCCTTAATAAATAACTCTCACTTTTGCAACTTGGTCCTAAGCCTGGCACTAGTTTTTATAACATTTACGTGTGGTAATTTTTAATGTCTTTAAATAATCGCGTGCGGAAACGACGAAAACATCGAGGAACAACAAACCTCCGAACCGCGCTCCGCGCCGACTGCCTTGAAGTTGGGGCGGAATTGCGGAAGTAAGGCTGTGTGGGTGTTTCCTGAACTGCCTGTACCTAGCGTTTGGTACCTGCTGTGTCGCCCCATGTAGCAGTATGTACCTACTGACAGCGGGAAAATGGTGAAATGTATACGGCGTGGGCAGCAACCACGGTTTAATAAAGGTTGTTTTTCTAATCTTTCATCAACATTTCTTGTCTTTTTGGATAATTTTCAGAAAACTTGTTAACTTACATTTGACAACAACCGTAAAATATATATGAATAATTTTACTGCACATTTCTCAAGGGGTTGATTAACATTTTTCACCGCCGGAGCCAGTGAATCTATGTTGCGTTTAACTTATTTAACTTAATAAACGCTTCATTTTACATTTCTTTAGCAAATAGAATAGGCGTCTCGCTTGCTGGTGGTTTACGCTTTATCTTTATAACAAAGGTTTTCAACCTTTTTGAGGTTGGTAGCTATTTTTTTTTTACATTTTTTTTTTGAGAATCGCTTTCTAACAATAATCTTATATGAATAATTTTACCGCAGCTTTTTTTTTGTTCGACAAAACTTTGACCAAAACCGCTAAATCAAGAGGGTATTACCAGAGAATACCGGAAATTAATTCTTTTTAAATCAAATTCTAGACGTATTGACTTATTTTTACAAAATAACAAATTTATTTTGAAAAATTGTTATTTTATCTGTTATTTTATCGCAGTTTTAAAATTTTGAAAAACTAAGTGTATTTTTAATATACTAAGGTTATAACGTTGGTCGTTGGCAGATTTGTTCAATTTTCAAACGATAGTTTCTATTGAACAACACGAATTTCAAATCATATAATCATACAACAAAATAAATCAATACATATTCTAGTCAAGACAATTTTTAAAATTTTAATTTTAGTTAAATTAAAATCATTAAAAAATAAATCCGAGAACGTGTTTTGAGACAAAAATATCTCAGTTTTTCTATTTATTTAAGGTCTTACAAACTAAAATATTTCAATTTTTTTAAACCCTTATTTTGTTTAGATATTATTAAAAAATCATAAATATTTATGATAAAAAAAAACTTACAAGAAGTTCACTATATTTAATCATTTATCATCGTGCGTTTTGAGCATTTTTATTGCTTACTGGAATGTAGGTATATATTAAAGCAAGTTTTTAATGAAATATATATTTTTTTAATTTCAAATATTTGATAGGGGAATAATCGATCTTTCTCATCGGAACCTCCCTGTATAGTTGCAAGCATTTTTAAACTTTTATTCTCGTCAATCGTAAAACCAATTTTCATCTATAAAAAATATTTATGGTAATTATTTTCAAAATTCGCAATCGTAATTTTTTTATTGGCTATAAACAAGAGGCCTTGAGGAAAATAACTTCCCTTTGGGCCTATGTCACCTTTCGGAATGCTGTATGAAGGGTATTTTTTTCTCGTAATAGATCGCAATGGCTGAATTGGTTAGAGCGCCCGTCCCGGTAAGACGTGAGATCTGGGTTCGAGTCCCATTTGCGACCATTATGTTTTATTGTTTTTCTGTGTCTTGTTCATTGTTGTCTTCTTCTTCGATGATATAAAAAAAATATTCATTTTTGTTCACAAGCAACAATATAGTGAAAGTGAATAATATTGTATGGTAATATAATGTAATGTAAATGTACTGTAATGTAATGTAATACATAATGAAATGTAAGAAGTATGTAATGTAATGTAAGAAGTATATAATTCAAAGAGTGAAAATGTTATTTTCTTTTTCTGGAATAAAAAAAATTATTTAAAAAAAAAAAACTCCACCGTATGGCATTTCGTCTGTGAGTGCATTTGTTTGTACGTTCCGTTCCGGTTCAAATTGGGGGCCGTGTTGGATACTGCATTTTTATCCCGATAAAGTTCGCATGAGCTTGGATCCTTCCAGGAGCGGTCAAATCGGAATTTGTAATCAATACTATTTATTTATTAAACGCCCGTAGGGCTTTTGCCAACATTTATAATACATACAAATGTCTAACGTTTACAAATTTTCAAACTTATCAATTCATATATATAAAAGATACAATACGAATAAGAATTTAAAACACACCGTAAAAATTATATTGAAAACTTGAACTTAATCTTGTCAAATAAAACCAATATAATAAATAACACCCCCCGTACACACAAGCCCTGCTTTTTTAGGGGGGTGCATTAAATACATCTAGTATACATCTAGGTGCATTAAATACATCTAGTATGTTATATGATTTTCAGATATGTTCCGTATTCTGTTGCTAATATTTTGTTGATATTCCATTGCAATAATATATGTATTTTTCTCATTGTACAATATTTTGTAATATCTTACAGTATTTTTTAAAGTATTTTATTTCCATTTTGTAACTATACATATTATCTATAAGCAGTTCTAAATTTATAACATAAGTACATAGACTAGCTCCCCAGTTAGACCCGAGAATATTTCTCTACTAATTGGGTAACTAAAAAATTGATGAATGATATGTAATGAAATGATATTATAATTGTGAATGATATTATATGTTACAAATAATAAAATAATAAAAAAATAAAATAAATTACTGTATAAGATTTATTTGTAATTTATGAATTTTTTTTTAATAACAACTTATATCAGGTAGGTACCGTTTTATAAATATCTGTGTACCTACTTGACTGAAGAAGTTTTAAAATAACATTTTCATTAAGATAATAATAATAATAATTTGATAATTTGTAGAGCGCCGTTTTTGTAAGAAATCACCTAAAGGGCGCTGTGACAGTCATGTGACGATAGTGACGAGATGGTAACTGAGATAGTGACGTTAGGAAATAGTACATAATATACGTCATTACTCATTACATAATATATCATTACATTTTAAGCATTAAGCATTACACATATATAAATTGCCCCCTCCTAACTAATGGATTGCTTACCGTAGTTAGTATGAATGGTGTTTAAATGTATGTTATCGTGTTGTCGCAAGGTTTGTTTACTTGGGACGTTTTAATGAATTCTGTATTTGTATGTATGAGTTTGTTATTTATTTTGTATATAAGGAGACATATATATATATATATATATATATATTGTATTCGTATAGTTTTCTTAATTTTAACAGTTTTGTTTCCCAATATATATTTTTTGTGGATGTGTTGGATTCGTAGTGAAATAGTTTTTTGATTAGTTTATTTTGATGTAATTCATAAATGTATGTTTCATACGCATTTCCCCAGATTTCAATTAAGTAATTTAGATGTGAGTGTACGAGACTTAAATATAAACTTTTTTTAAATTTAATTATTAAAAGATTTGATAACCGGCTAAAAACGCTAATTAAAGGTGTGATTTTATCTTTAACATCTTGTATGTGTTGTTTAAAACATAAATGATTATCGATGCACAGCCCAGGATGTTTTTCCTGCATTAAGATTTGTAAATCGTTCTTTTCAAATTTTAAGGGTACATGAGGAAGAATTATCTTACTGGTTGAGCTTAAAATCATGTATCCTGTTTTTTTTACGTGCATTGTTAGGATATTTGATTGCAGCCAACTGCAATTTTTTTCTAGGTCACCTTGTGCATTTTCTAGTAGGGTGTTTAGGTCTTTACCCTAGGAGAATATTGCAGTATCATCTGCATGTAGAACAATTTCACCGTTTATATCTAATTTCGAAATATCATTGATGTAAATTTGGAACAGTAGTGGTCCTAATATGGATCCTTGCGAAACTCCATAGTTTATTGGAAGTCGATTGCTAATATGGTTTTTAATGCTAACGAATTGCTTTCTATTGCTAAGATATGATTTTAAGAGCAGGACCGACCACACAAATTTTCTCGAGTGTCTTGAGAAGTATATCATGGCTTACTGTATCAGAGGCTTTTTGAAGGTCAACTAGTATAGATAAAATATAATTTCCACCATCAACGCCGCTCCTAAGTTTTCTAATTAAGTCGTTCATTGCCGTGTAAGTGTGTTCGATTTTTTCCTAAAGACATTGTTTTTTATAAAACACTGATTTTTTTACCAGAAAATTGTTTAATCTTTCGTAAATTACACGTTCAAAATTTTTAGATAAGATTGGTAAGATTGAGATGTCTGTAGTTTGAGGTGTTTGTTTTGGACCCACCTTTGTGAATTGGTATCATCTTGGCAATTTTACAGCTGTCTGGAAAAGTTTCCTCTTTAAAACATTGATTAATTCATTTTGATAACATAGAAACCAATACCGTGGAGAGTCTTAGCACTGTCTTAGTTAACTCACTTCTTAGTTAAAACAGGACAATAAATAACGCACTGGGAAACTTTTTTAATATTCAAATTCAATGATCGTAGGTGTTACCAATTCCTATCCTTGCTTGTTGTAACTCTAAGTGACCAACTCAGGAACGGGGACTCCGTCGAAACCCGGCCCGTTTCGGCCCGTTTCGGCCCGTTTTATACAAAACTTAATTTTGGATTCGAGGCCAAAATGCCCAACAAAAATGAATAATATTTTTTTTATCAAAAATGATATTTAGTACGAATATGTGCTATTTTATTTATTTTTGTTTCACATTAAGATAATAATATAGGTAATCAAATAATTTAATTTATTTTTTTATAAGAAAAACTTTCTTTTTAACTTTTTGGAGGTTATTTCCGTCGATGTAATATATCATTGAAGAAGAAGACAACAATAATAATCTAAATTAAAATATGAAAATGAACAAGACACAGAAAAATAATAAAACATAATAGGACGGGCGCTCTAACCAATTCAGCCATTGCGATCTATTACGAGACTGTCGTATTTGTCAACTTCACATTTCAGAATTAACAATATTATCTTCGACTAATGTTTTTTATAATTTTTTTTAATAATTATAATTAACCCACAAAAAGTCACCACCAAAACGAGGCAAAATTAAATTATATCATTAAAGAAGAAGACAACAATAATAATTTAAATTGAAATATAAAAATGAACAAGACACAGAAAAATAATAAAACATAATGGTCATATATGAGTATATTAATATACTCATAAATAATTGCTCAAGTCGCCTCTAAAATAAAATAATGAAATATTAAAATCTTTAATGGCCTATTTTATATAATTTAAAATACAAATAAATAAAGTATATTTGATATACCTTTTGAATTAAAAAAAATAATTTTTCCGTTTGGTTGGGTATTTTGACCTCAAATCCAAAATGATTTGTATGAATCGTTCCGCTTAAGTTAGCCTCAGAAGATGGGTATGCTGATACCCTAATAAATAAATCCGAGAACGTGTTTTGTGACGAAAATACCTCAGTTTTTCTATTTATTTAAGGTATACAAACTATAATATTTCAGATTTTTTCAGACACTTAATTTGTTTTGACATTATTGAATAATCATAATACTTATGTTCAAAAAATACTTACAAGAAGTACGCGATATTTAATAATTTATAATCGTGCTATTTGAGCATTTTTATTGCTTACTTGAATGTAGGTATATATTAAACCAAGTTTTTAATGAACTAAATCGATAATAAATTTGTAATTTCAAAAATTTGATACTGGAATAATCGATCTTTCTCATCGGAACCTCCCTGTACAGCTGCAAACATTTTCAAACTTTTATTCTCAGCCGCTGGCCAATGGCTCTTAACCAATAATATGTATTATATATTTTTTTATTCGCCAAGATAAAATAATATTTATTATAGGTAGGTATAGATACCTACTGCAAGATGGTCATAATAAAGAAAATTTGTGTAACCATAGATTCCCTTACAAAAACAATATGTGTATGTATTAATATTTAAGTAAACAATATGTATAATACATATATATTATATATACATACATTTATAAATAAATATAATATGTTCGTTACCCGCCTCGGAACAGACTTTGTCTTGTGAGGCAGGTAAAAGAAAACCTTGTAGATAAATCAAAATAAAATAAACGCCCGGGTTGCCGGCACTGAAACCTGATTATTTTTTAACTGTGTAGGTACACAAATGGCTTAATGAGTGTAAACTGCCACGAGCTATGAAATTACAACCACCATGTAATTACGCACGGAGACTGCACGAATTTAATGCCATTTTCCTTATTTTTTTATTGTAACAAAATAAAACAATCAAAAATCTAAATAGATCAAAAGAGAACCAAAATCGATTGCAAAGTTATGTTAGGTTAGTTCAGGTTAGGTTCGTGTAGTTTAGGTTAGCTTAGGTCAATCTGTCAAATGAGCGCTGGAGGCGAAGCTCCGGCAAAAAACTGACTGACAAAGCACTAACTATGAACCCATGAAAAGATCGATTTTGTATTTGTGAATGTCAAAAGAATTCATGTTCTACTCTTTCGTAGATGGCGCGCGTACAGTATTTTTTACTTATAAACGTTTTTACAAGTTATGCTTTGAAATATCAAAAAAAAATTGTTCGTTTTTTTAAATTTTATTGCAGTCAATACATTTTCTGTAAAACGCTAGAAAATCATTCACTTGTTCTCAGGACAATATAATTTTAGCTTGTGGACTGGTGGACTCCCACGCAGATCAATTCTTAAGTTAAAACCAGTCTTGTGTTCATAATGCAAATTCCAGTTGCGGATTCAACTGCTGGCGCATTTCGAAGGAAACCGTCCATGTTTTCTAAGTGCAAAAACCTGAGGAAAACGATTTTGGTTTCTGGGTGTAGAATCAATTAAAGCTAGGGACTCGCGTGCAGATTCGCTCTTAAGCTAAAACCAGTTTCATGTTCCGAATGATTTGTTAAAATTCCAGTAGCGGATAAATCTTCTGACGCATTTCTTTCAGTTCTAATGTTTTGAGTGGAGTTAAAATTTGTGTTTCGAACCAAGCCCATATTATGAGATTAATACTTATTATCGCTGGGGACCCGCATGCAGATTCACTCTTAAATTAAAACCAGTTTTTTGTTCAGAATGTATGTTCATCTGCTGACCCACTTCGAAGGAAACCATTGGAAGTGCGGTAAAATTCTGGTTACAAGAAAAACCGTGTGTAACTATAATATAAGCTTATGGACGTGCTATTTATACAATAGCTCCACACAGGAGGCCCTGAAGAAAATAATTCCCCTCAGGGCGTATGTCATCTTTGGGGATGCTGCATGGAGGGTTATTTTTAGGAAAGGAAGGACAGGATGTTCTGGGAAGGAAAACGCTACGAGGGGTGAAAAAGCCACTTCCCATTGTTTAAGACGCCATAACACTTTTTGCCTGCATACATTTAAAAATAATATAGCCTACTTTAACCCTCCAACCCAGATGTATCGACTATATAACAAGATAGAGTGTGCTGAAGTAGATATTTACGTTGATAATTTGTATGGATTCAGAAAAAAAGTTCTGGCGCTGTTAAAAAATATGTTTATTAATTATATTGTATCTCTTATGTTTCTTGCCTCTCATTGTAATTATGTGTGAGCTGGTGTATAATTTTGTATTTTTTTTAATTGTGATGTTTCTGTTTTTCTAATTGTATGTATCTGTATCAATTGTATGTAATTGTAGATTTTTTGTAATTGTACACTTTGTCAAATAAGAGTAGAAAATATAAAAACCGGAACTAAAAAAATTGTAGGCTAGCAACACCAAATTTAATGTCAAAATGACAGTAAATTGACAATGACACAGTTTATGTAGAATACTGTAAGTAACATTTAAAAAATATTTTTTTTTAAATATAAATATTGTCAGTTTTATTTTAATATAATAATATTGTCAGTTTTATTATAATATAATAACAATTTTAATGCGCTTTGTATAAATATTTAAAAACACACATACATGTTTTAAGTATGATTTTATTTTATTTACGTAGATATACAATATTGTTAGCTATCATAGTTGTAATTTTTTCGCAGTTAATTCAGAAAGTACCATCAGGCAAATTGTCAATGATCTAAAGCCCAGGCAACGCTAGGTACTTCAGTTAGTATTAAATAAATATCAGCAAATTCTAAACTGCTTTTTATTTTACTACAATATCGTTATTCACCATTGTGTTAACACTTTGTTAACAGTTGCAAAGGGATAATATACATACATGCAATTCTAATTTTGAGATCAGTGAAAAAATATTTTCCCCACTTTCTTTTGTTTTTGTTTTTTTACAAAACTGTAGATTACACAGCTTTGCATTTCCACCTAGCATTAGGTTCATGGGGTTCATGGTGTTAATAAAAAGAGTGCGCCCCGGTAAAAAGATTAATGTGCTATATTTCGGGGCGCACCTATCATACATATACAGTGCGCACGGGTGTGGATACTCCTCATTATTTGTTTGCCTGATGGTTTGTCAAATTGATTGTTTTTGTTTTCTACCATGTTACTAATAATCTAGCTAATGCATCTACAAAATAGTCCATACAATTTCATTGTTTTTGAAAGAGGAACAAAATACATCTTTATCGCCAGCGGCCAAGTATAAATAAACCCGGCCAGGGTTCTTTCTTTCACACAAAAATGTATTCAGGGTCTGATTCTATAATATGGCCACACTTATTTACACAGAAATCGTGGAAAAATGCCAAAAAACAAACCATAGATGAAAGATATTTACACAATTTACAAAAACAACATGGCTACTTCAGACAGCGGTTCTCTTTCTGAGCCGGGAAATGATTTGAGTAAGGAAAATGTATTTTTTAGCTAATATTTCTTAATTTTTTATCAAAATATTTATCCATTCAATTGATTCCCACATTTAATTCACAAATTAAACGGCCAGTGATGTTTTGTGATTTTAACCTAATCATCCTGAAGTTTTTCAGCATGATCTGTCATTTATAATGACATTTGATTTTTTTTCAAAAGTTATTTTGTTTATCATTTATGGAGTACCAAAGGAAACAAAAGCATGTGGAAAAGGTTATTTTTAAAACATTTTATTAACAAAGAAAGCCACGTTAACTCTTTATTATTGATCCCCAGAATGAAAACAACCGGAAACAAAACATTTGTGCAATTTCAATACAAACAATGAATTATTTTCATCTTTGATTTCGGTGGTTGTAGATTGAATGATTTTATGCTATTTGAATTAGTGGTGAGCGGATTGTGTAAGTAATGCTTTACGTTGTTGTGCAGTGCTATTGGAGAGGGTGTTTCTCAGACTTGGGAGCGCCGATTCGGATGAACAACTGGAGCAATGTGTGGGCAAGTTCCTCCCTCCTGTACTGCTCAAGCTTGCCTCGCCACACGAACAGGTTACACCTTTCCCTATCTCTTCATGCCCTTCTGGTAGCTTTCACCCGTCTTCGTACAGTTTTTGTCAATATAAACAACAAGATATGTTCAACGGAAAACATCGATATTTCAGATGAACCCCACTTTCACCAACCAGACTGAGTTATCGCTATGTTAAAATGTAGTTCAAATGCACCATCTCAATGTCACCAACGATGACTGAGTGCATTTTTCGCTTGGAATTAGTTTAGTTTTGTACTCGGGCTATTTGTTGCATTTTGTTCATAACTCATGTATGCACTTTACGGATTAAAAGTGTTATTATGGTGAGATTGTATTGCATGACTATGGTATATCAGCCAGTCAGTATCCTCGTTCAAATTTAAGCAGGCTATATCTGCCACTCAAGCCTTGGTAAGCCGGAGATAGTTCCTTCTTCAGACGCCGAGGCATTAGCAGTCACATGTAAATCTACACCTAGGTAAATAATTAAATTCTTCCTATCACGAAGTTTCTGTAAATTGTCTAATTTTATAAGTATGGGCTATTATATTCATCAAGCAGTGAAGAATGTCGATGTTATTAATTGAGAATCAATCTAAATTAGTCTGGTAACAGATTTTAAAAGTTTCGATGTTAGGTTTGTTTTCAGCGGTGCATAGTGCACATTCATGAATAGTGCATGACCCTGGCAAAAAAAATGCTACTTAAAATTAGTATCCTCGCATATAGCACCATGCTGATTGAAGGGGGGAACTTAATCAAAATCAACTCGTAAAAATCAACCTGCCTAAAAATATTTCATGAAATAGGTTCATGAAATATGCTGCTAGCATTAATATTTTCAAATCTCCCAATGACAGTAGAAAGTATAGGTATACCACTCTTATATGTACAAATGTATTTATTTCAGTGCTTTGCGCAATTTGCTTTTATAATTTCTCCTTGCCTGTGAATAGAATACTAATATCACATTTTTTTTCACTAGAATGAACATAACCTCAATCTTTTGTTATTTCAGGTGAGGACGAAGGTGATGGAGCTATTGGTTCACATTAATAAACGAGTGAGATGTCGCTCAACTGTTCAGCTACCAATGGACGCTCTTCTCAGCATGTATCAGGATGAGAAGGCCACGTCTTTTGTTATTGTGAGTCAAATATTATATTCATAAGCATTTACTTGCTTTGTTCAAACATTTAAATATTAATAATACCCTGTGAAAGCACACTGTTTGGAAACACATTCTGAATTTCATTAAAAAAAAGTTGCCACTATAAATACATAGATGAAGAAAAAATTAATATTCCATTGAGTTTCAAATTTGTTTTGTGCATAAAGCCTGGTTCACAAAGGGGTTTAACTTTATTGCATCTTTAATTCCATTATAATATCTCATGTATGTAACATGTTTTTTTGCAGAATTTTACAATAATTTATTTAACCATGGGATTCCCTCGCCTTCCGGCCGATCGTCAACTCGAGCTTATCCCGAGGCTTTTGACTTCCATTGCATCAAGACCTCAAAGCCACCAGGACGAGTAAGAGGAACAATTAAATTTTTCTTTCAATCATATCCCGCAGTTAAATGTTCACATCATATTAGTTTAAGTCTTCAATAGCCTTCCCGAAGAAGTAAAAAAATAAGAGATTTAGCATTATTCCAGAAAAAGATCAAACTATTCTTAAAAAACTGTATGCAATAAAATCATGTGACCTTAATCATATAAATCAAACCATAAAATATTGTATAATGTCTTCCTTAATCTAGTCCTTGATATTATATTAATTATGGACTAAAAATTGTATATTCTTACATAACTCCTACACCAAGCTCAAGAGCCAGTTCTCTTAATTGGTGTAGAAACCAAAAAAAAAATGATGTTTTCAGCTTTTTGTTATACCTTTTTATTATATTTTGTTTTTATTTAGTTAAACAATGATTAAAATTGTTGTTTGTAAGAGGTGAAATAAATTGAAATAAAAAAAAAAAGTACGCAGCTGAAAATCTGCCCAAATAAAATAGCAAAGTCTCTTTGCATAACTTTTTCTGTCTGGAGTTTCTAGGTCGATGCACCAATGCAATGTCTTTCCCAATATGACCTATATAGCTTTGAATTATTATCCTGTCAAAGAATTACACTAACCACCATATTTTTCAATTGTTCAATGAGAAAAAAATGTTGAAACTCAGATAAAGCTGTGAAGCAATTTTTAACCTTTAGGCCACTATGTGGATAAATGCATGCACTAATAAACTGTGCCTCCTGCGCTACACATTTGTTTAAATGTATGATTTAATTTTCTTTAATGGAAAATGTATGAAAGTCATGAAAAGTGCTGCGCATGCCTGTTATCCTATATGCGTCAGGAAGGCGGTAATAAAGTTAACGAAGTACCTATCTGGTTTTTAATAATATTTTTGATTTTCAGTATCCTTCTGCTTGTGATGCCGGTGTTAGGAGACCTGCGAAACAAATCTCCCTCTCTTAACTTGAAGGACAGGCCGCAGCAAGCCAAGGTGCTCATTCGCCTGGCCCTGGACCTCCTGCTCTTGCCTTATGGGTATTTCTAATAAATTTATCTATATTATATTATCTAACTGACCGGGGTGGATATCCTTTAACACTTTACGTTAATGTACACGTCGTAGTATATATTACTCCTTTTAAGTGCTTGACACTAATATGCATAATTACTTTTTTTTAAATGTGTCCTCTGAACTTACCGTGTCTAATTTGTGAATTTGGATTCTTACAGTGCCCTGCCAGGGAACAAAGAGGCGGGCTCGGAGTTCCCAGTTCCCCCGGGCCTGTCCATGGTGGCCTACAAAAGACTGACTGACAAGCATATCCTGGATGCTTCACAGCTGGAAAAGGTATCACTCATTACTCGCGTATGCCACATAACACTATCTTCATATACGTACTCACTTCACTATCAAACTGTCTTAAATTTTTAAATTTTTATTTTATTATTTGATTATGGAAACAAACAGTTTTTTGTAATAACTCAGGTGCGGGGCATACGTCATTCCTATGTCTCCTACGTTAAATTGTTGTGAAAACAAGCTTATGTGCCCAAGCGGTTAAAAGAATTACATGTTACATGGTTGCATGAACCAGCCAAGTTTCCACATAAAATTCATATTATATACATACCATGTTTTTTAGGTTTGTACCTACTAAATATCTCAGTCTTACTATTGATTTTATCTTGTTAATGAGTTTCTCTCTTTTTTCTTTAAAATTATTTGATTAAATTGTGTTACATAATATGTATTTAACCGCTTGGGCACATAAGCTTGTTTTCACGACAATTTAACTTAGGTAGACATAGGAATGACGTATGCCCCGTACCTGAGTTATTAAAGATTTAATAATGACAGTAGAATTAGTTTTTCTATATTTCCAAAAATGACAAAGTTGTGAGCTATCAAAGTGAACACTGGTAAAATGTATGCAATAGTGTCCTGTGAAGTCACACGCAGTACAATTAATCATAATTCGAATAGCAGTACTGCAGTAGCTCTGCGCATGTCGTGTAATGTCACACACTTTTCGTTTGACTGCAAATATCAATGTTTTGAAGGCTTATATCTTCGGTACTATCCAGTATTTTCCAAAATTTCTGTTCCCAACATGCTCTAATTTAATTAATATGATACGTTTGTAAATAACATGAAATTTTGTTGTAGGAGACAACCTCTTTGTGCTTTAATTGGCTTAGCATACCCTTTGAATATCCTCACTTGGTAACATGATTGTGCACAGTATTATCACAAACATGCCTCTGGGATCTCATTACTTCTGCATTTACATAGTTTCTTTCATCCTTCCTCTGCCAGTCGGTTTTATGTTTTTTAATCTCATTTTTTCAGACCAAACAATCCATAGTCAAGTTCCTAAACAGTGACGCCCTCGAGGACAGCGATACCCTCCTGCCGCTCATTGTGGCCGCAGCTGACTCCAGGTTCAGTGTTGCCAACATCGCCAGTGTTGGACTGGGAAGGATCGTCAGGTTAGTACAATCCAAGTCCATGATTTTCTTTATGTTGTCCGCCGGCCAAGCCGATAGCTGGTACTTGAATAATTAATTAATTATTAACTTATTCCCAATATCCTTTTCGGGTGCGGAGATTGTGACGGTAACATTCGCTACTTTTGTCTTGCTTCTAATGCACTCAGAAGTTCCGTCTCGTATGAATACATCTACACCTATTTCACCAGGTGTAAAATAATCTGAAGTATAAAACAATCTGTAACCGGATATAACAGAACAGTGACAAAAGAGAAGTTTAAATAGTAGGTTACGTTAGTTTTGGTTTGGTTTGTTGGCTCTTTTTGTTCACTATTCTTCTTTTATCATGGAACATAATGTATTTATAAGAATGTTTTTATAGTTCTGTAGACTGGAACAGCGGGCGTGTGGTGCTGCCCCTGTACACTCTGTTCCTGGGAGGTGGAGGCCCCGCTCCCCGTGCCCCCTCCTGCACCCGCATCCGCCTCAAACTGCTGCATTACCTCAACAGGGCCACGGGAGCTGCCATCCTCTACCCCCACTGCATACAGGTAGACAGATAGTTACCTAGACAAATGCATGCCATTTGTTTTAAATTACACTCAGTGCATTAGAGATTGGATGGGACCCCACCACTTTCCCAACAGAGAAAACATATGGTTTCCTCATTCACTGCACACTTCAAGACTCAAATTTTTTTATTAAGCCTAGCTATGTGTTTTTATATTAATGACTCTAGACTCTCCAATGTCCCTGCATGCGGGGTTAGCAAGCAGTATGCAAAGTACTTACATAGTTAGTGTAATATCACCGACACCGCAAACTGAAAATAAGAGAGTAATATACAAGATATAATGTAAAAGACAAAAAAAAGATCGGAATTCGATTATGTAAGTATGCAAAGTTATGAACTTGTGTCATAACATACCCAAGGCAGATAAACGCTTCCGCCAGGTAGTCCCATTGAGAATGAAATTAGAGGCCAGATCTCAAGCAGGACCCGGTTTCATTAGAGATATGTTTTAAGACTGTCCAATTTGTTTATCTTTTCGTAACTCATATTTTGAGTTTTTTATGTGATTTTGAGTTCTCTACCCGTGGCCATATTACGACACCGCTGGTATAACCATAATTATTCGAGAGACCCTCTTGTAGTAATAACCGTCTTTGATTTAAGTTATTATTGCTCGTAGTAGTTTTATTTACCTGTGGCATGTTGCAGCTATGTAACGAGCTATAGATTGGAACATAGCTTGAAAAACATTTATTCGACACTATGGCTACAGCAGTTGTACAATATTGATTGAATTTGTTGCGTATCGTTTTAAACTCATTAACCAAAAATAAATAATTTTTTCTTTAATTAATTTGATCAATGATGGTGGTAGACCGAGTCCCTTTTAACATAATATGACTAGCCATTACATATTTGTGAACTTTTTAAATTTCAGGTTATTTTCGCATCATTGTTTGCTCAAAACACTAATCCCCGATTGAAGACCCTCGCACTTAATTTCACCATGAATGCTATCCAAAGGTTTGTCTATATTGCATCATTCTCCAGATATGTATATTGAAAACTCCCAAGTGTTCCCACTATTAAAGTTATTATGACTCCTTTTGTGAATTTATATACTTATAACATCTCAACTTACCTATTTAACTAACTGTGTAAGCATTTTATAAATAAATGATTTGTATGTCGATTTAAAAAAAAATTCTGTTACCTTGTTATACCTTGAAAGAATTTCGATTTCGAAATTATCACTAGCCGCAATAGAGTCCCAACTTTATCTATATGTTTCTTTTTACACTTCTCTCTGTTGTTTATGATATTGCCCGCATTGGGATTTGTTTAATGAAGCAAATATGTTTGCAGCGGGGATGTTACACAGCTGAAGCAGATTTCTCCAGTGTTACTTGGAGGACTTCTAAAGTTGACCAAGATGGAAGACGAGTGGGCACACCATGCCCAGGCTTATACATGCATTGGTGAGTTTTTCATTTTATTATTACCCTTTATTATTTATTTATTTCATTACCTGACCTGCTGACCATGTATGTTTTACGAGGTTCCATTGTAACTCAGAATAAAGTCAACTGAAAAGTTATTAAAAGCATTAAAAAATAGAAATATTGGAAAATAGCCCATAACCTAATCTAATCTAATCTGGCATAACCTAGTTAACCAATTTTTTTATATATATATTTTTTAACCACTTTTGATGACTTTAGGAGGTGTGTTGAGTTGAATTCATTCTGAGTTTTCCGGTCACCGTCTTGTAATATAGTGCAAATCGTTTAAAATTAATTCATAATGAGAGAATTAAAAAAATAATAATGTTAAAAGGAAATGTAAAAAAAGTACCTACTGCAGTGTTTTTATGTCGTGATCATAGACATTACAAAAGAGTAGACTTGCCATAGTGTAAAATCTGAGCATCATATCGACGAGCTGGAGGCAAACCATGTGACTATTTTTTTGGCACCAAAGGATTCCAGAATGCTTTGAATAAACTACAACATCAGTCGTTTCTTGACCGGCTTAAGAGCGCACATTCAAATAACCAGACCCTACACAGAAAAGTGAAGTTCACTAAAGTAATGTAATGTGGAACTTTTCTGCGCAGGCTCTGAATGTTTGTTTTTAACCGAACCGTCTAAAATCGTGAGTAAATGAAATAAGTGTGAAGTGAGTAAATTATAACACATTTGTAAAAGTGTCTAACTAAATAGTATAACAAAATATTCGATTTTGGAAACATGCCCAAACTTTTGTTTACCCGATTTGCAATTGTTCTTATGCAGGCAGTAATTTGCTCGTTATTGTAAAATGGACTACTTATTCGTAAGCAAATTTTATTTTTGAGTTTTTGATAAGACATTTCGAGTAGCCTGTATACTGTCAGAATCATTTATTGACAAATCACTTAAAAAGGAGATGGTCACGCAACCTCCCCGCTCTGCGTTACTTGGTTTGTTCCCCTTTCCCTCATGGGCGGGTCTATTATTTTGTATGTTTATGGTAATAATCATTAAAATACTTTTAATTA
Organism: Limnephilus auricula; assembly: GCA_951813805.1. NCBI lineage: Eukaryota > Metazoa > Arthropoda > Insecta > Trichoptera > Limnephilidae > Limnephilus > Limnephilus auricula. The sequence continues at coordinate 15,171,424 of OX638388.1, read as the reverse complement.
AAAGTTTAACCAGGGGCAATTTACAAAAATTTATTTTAAGATGTCAGCTTCGGCAACGTAAATTTTAGTCTTAAACAGTAAACACTTGATATCAACTTATTTGTTTTTCTGGGATGTTAAATCTGTTACTTGAAATTATTTGTATCATTAAATAAAGCAGCATCTATAATTCATGCCACATATTTCATTTTTTGTATAAAAATTTATCTTCAGAAGCGTGATATTTGAAAAAAACAAAATGTGTAAAACCTTTTATTTCCCGCAAAAATGGTAAAATTTGGAAAATAAATCACAACTTGTCTTCTAAGTAAATTGGTTAAATGATGATGTTGATCTTCTCAATCATTGGGTAGAACAAAGCAACTTTATTGAACTGCACCCAAACTGGACTCGTTCATTTTACAAGAATATTTACATTACATGATGTATGTATGTGTTTGTTTTAGGTCGCCTGGTGGCAAAGGCTCCGTGCGCAATGACCAAGCAGTTTGAGACTTTAGAGGAGTTGTTCAACAAGATGCCGACCTCCTCTCCCGACTTGCGGCTCGCCATCCGGGAGGCGCTCCTGGCAATGGCGGGTTCTTTCACCATTCGTCAGCCTGCTACTTCAGGTAACTATGTATAGCCATGTATGGCTCTTATTGCAACCGGTGGGAATGCTGTCTGAGAAATTATTTTGTGTGGAGTTAATGTAAAAAATGTCTATTTTGTAAGCAGTTGAGACCATTTATTATTGTTTCCTTAATTTTGGCCAATAAACTAAGTAAATAAATTAAGAAAAGTACATACGTTTTTAAAATTTCTTGAAACAATACTACATATTTGGGTTGGCCACAATAAATTTTATAATATATGTATTGTGCTGCATGGATTGAAAAAGAAACATATAAAGAACATTACAAATGGACAACCAAAAACAACATCTACATATACACATATCATGCTTATAGAGTAACAAAATGTAACTGCTCAAATAGAGTGTCAATAAATAAACATTAATTCAGAGCACATAATTTCATATCCCATAGTGTGTAGTAATAATTCTGTTTTCACAAAGTTATGAAAATTGTATATGTAAGTAAGTACCTGTGTAAAAAAACATTGTTATTCAAGGTGCCATTTATGAATGTTTTAGTGGACAAGTCTGAGCCTATGGAAGTAGATGTGGCCAGCGGCAGCGCGGCCGGAACCGCTGCAAAGGCTGGCACCAGTGCCACCACCCCCATGGAGGTAGACAAGGATCCCACTCCTGGACTGGACAGTGCTAATGCCCCTCTTATCGTCGCATTACTGGAAAAGTAACTACCTTTCATTAATGCATTCCTGATGAATCCATTCATGTATGGCCATTTTATAGTAAAGGCTAACAGGCCCCAACTGCTGCCAACCATCTGGAACCGGTGATATTAGGCATCCCCATTTAGGATATGTTGTGAGGCTGAAGCTAGTGGGGAGGGGAAGGAGATGGGGATAAGGAAGGTGGGGAAGTACCTGACACAGATCTGGTCACCAAAGATGGCTAAAACCATTTCAAGCAACGTTTCAATTCATAATCTTCCACATTTGAACGTGCCGCAAATATACTTATATACATATTTTTTAAATTTTCGTATTGTTAAATAATACAAAATAATCAAATAAAATTTACTTGTAAACTCAGGATTTGAACCCGCGACCTCCTGATTGCTAATCGATAGCCTTACCCCTAGACAACGGAGGCCTAGAAATACCTGTCCTGGCCCCCTAGCACACTCGATCAATAAGGATTGATAGGATAACTTTCAGTAACTTCTCATCTTTCCCTAGCATGACTGCATGAATAAGTGTCAGTTTACAAAGACTAAGTGTCCTTAATATATTCGACATCAACTGTTGTTTGTACGTTAGCGATCAGCAGTCGTCCTAGGGAACGACGAGAAGTTACCGAAAGTTATCCTATCAATCCTTATCGATTGAGTGTGCTAGGGGGCCTGGTGTAAGGACAATCTTCCTACATGTTTTCCTCTTTGAAAAGTGCCGCAACTACGCTGTATCTTTTTTAAAATTAATAATTTGTGAAATAACACAAATTTATCATATAAAATTTAATGTGCACGCCGCGATGTCAATTATATACGTAGATAAGGTTTTTGAATAATTTTTAGAGTATTTTTTATGAACTTGTTAATGAATGTTTTATTTTTATTTGTTAAACTAATGTTTAAGACAAGATTTTATACATGGCACAAAGGGTAACAATTATTATAAGCAAAAATTATCAGCCTGAATGTTGAATTAGACACTAGTATATATTGAATCATTTGGCAGGTAGAGGTAACCCGCCATAGCTCAGTGGATTAAGAGCACCTGACTGGACATCAAAAGGGCGTGGGTTTGAGTCCCGTCTATGGCATGTATCTTTTCTCGGAAGATTATTTCAATGTGGATGAGTGCTTCAGGCTGATAATTATGGCTTATTATGAATGTCTTGTTGTAATGTTTTTATTTCTTTCAGACATATGGACAGTGATGACGCCATGGTGAGGTTTGTAGCTGCACGCTATGCCTCTGTGCTGTTCCCTCGAGACAGTCCCGCTTCCAAGTACCTGCTCCTCTTGGCCAGCGGAGACACGTTAGTAGAACTTTTCAAATTGAGAGCACCAAAGTTTGCACTTTTATATAAAAACTAGCGCAGACAGGATATTATTATTGTAGGATTTGAAAAGAATATTTGCCCCTGGATCATTCATTGCCTTTCAAATGAAGAAATTTACCCCTTGGATGTTAGTTAACTTGAAAAATTACGACATCTATCCAATGATATTATAAAAATACAAGACATTCATCAAAATCGCACTAATCGAACAAAAAATGTAGCAAAGATTATGAAAAGGATAGCCATTCAAAGAAGAATATGATATATAAACGGACTTCTAAAAATGTCCACTGGGCCTAGTTCAGTGAAACCATGCGTGTTGTCCTAATAAGTATATATTATAGTAATAAGTACTAATTTTCAATTTTTTTTTTTTTTAAATGTGATTTTAACCCTTATGTATGAAGAAACTGTATGAAGAACAAGGTCAGAATCGTTTGCGCCAATATCTTTCTTGACGTAACAGTTAATTTTATTAATCTAGCCCCAATACAATTAATCAAGAAATGTTCTTTTAATCGTTATTAGCTATGTCAGTTCTCATATTGTAGAATCCCTTCATTTGATTAATTTGTGTTATTTCACAATTAATTAATAAAAATAATATATAGTACATTTGCGGCACGTTCCAGAGTGGAAGATACTGTCAGTATCGCCCTGGTGTAAGACCACCATTCAGAATTGAGACGTTGCTTAATAATGGCTTTAGCCGTGTTTAGTGACTAGATCTGAATAGCCAGGTACTTTCCTACCCTCCTCTTCCTCATCTCCTTCCCTTCCCCACTTTCCTTCAGCCTCACAACATACCCCAATTGGGGATGCCATAGTCTCACTGGCTCCAGACGGGAGCAGTTGGGACTCTTGTGAGGTATTCTCTATAAAAAAAAAAAAAAATTTCCGTTCATTTTCTGTTAACATTCTCCCCACAAAATAAATATCTAATCAGCTTAAATTCTTAGAAATTCTCAACAATTTTGGGAATTCCCCACGAACCTTGCCCATTATTATTATTATTACTCATTGTAACTTATTGTTACACAAAGAATGTTGAGATGTATGGTGTGCTGCTCACCTATAATTAAAATCATCACTATTATCATATTGAAAATGTAAATTACTGTAATAATTATTCTGTTGGTGAGCCAATAAATAAAAAAATATACTTTCCAACTTACCCGTGCACCAAAAGCCGAAATTAGTGTGTTTAATTAAAGGGTGCAAGTAATGTTTTTCAGGAAAGATGAGGTGAAAATGGAAGCCCTCAAGTCCCTATACGGAGTGACTCGTCCCAGTGAAATAGAAGACGTGGTCCAGAACGTGACGCCCACAGCCAGCGAGCAGAAGGTGATCAAGAATGATGAAAAAGAGGAGGAGGCGGCTCTCGAGCTGGGTGTGCCGGCCTTCCACGCCATGGTGGAGTACATTTGGGCTAACATCGCCAAGAGGAAGGAGAGTTCCAACACCAGGCATAGATTTGTGATGGGCAATCACGTGCTGCCCTATACGCCCAACACTTATTACGAGGTATTTTACTGTCACTGATATAAAATAGTACTATTATAGCCTCCACTAGCGCACTCACATAACAAAATCACAGGATAATCATAGAAGCGCTATTGCGTACTTACATCTCGTCGAAATGTATTTCACCATCATAACGCTAGTAGTAGTAGAGTAGAATAGAATTTCGTCTAACAAAAACTTCCCATGTGAAATATATGTAAATTCGTAGCAAAAGTTCTGGAGTTTATTGAATCGAAATTAGTATTTTTAATAACCTTAACACACTTTGGGCGCGAAGAAGGCTTACTTGAAGGCTTGGAAAGGCATTTCTGTCAAATATTTTACACCAATCTCTTTGTAAAGGGTCCCAACATATAAAGTGTAATACATACATGTAAATATCGTCGCAGGAAAGCCATACTGCTGTAACCGCCACTACCTATGAAAATACTTTATATACATATACCATTTTGATGGAATTTTTTGTCCACCAGGAATCTATCTGGGTCCAGTGACTACAACGATAAATAAGAACTTTACGACGTTGGAAAAACTAGCCGTTTTGTCAATAATACTTTTTAAAATTTATGTACACACCTCAAAATATTGGGTTTTTTTTACATTTGGCGGTTATGACAATATTCAATTTAAAAGAGAAATGACAAAAATCTCGTACACGGAAACATTATTGTAAACACGATTGGTGCTTACAGCATTTTCAAAGATTGCATTTAAGTGTTCGCGGCGTTTACTACATTTTATTTGTTTGCTTTCTAATAACACTTGTCGTTTACTACAGCTTGTCAGTACTTTTTAAAAATAAGTTTGTGTGTTTACAACAATTATACAGGTCGTGCATTGTCATTATAAGTATGTTACGGTGTTGTAAACCAAAAGAATTTAGCCCAAAATAATAACGACACACATTTACAGCTATTCAAAATTTTAATATTGAGGCACTTTGGCGTTACAGCAATTTATGCAGCTGAAAATAAAGTAGATTTTAGTATTCGTATTTTTGGCGTACACAAATAAAATGTCAACTGCTGTAAGTGCCAAAAACATTGTACTTCTTCACTTGTAAAAGATTTAAATATTGCCATTTGATAGATTTAAGCATTTTAAAAATGACATTTCCTTAACCACTGGTTTAAAAGTTACGATTTTTTTTCTAAAATCTTAACTTAATATAATGTAAAATAGATCAGTTTACAGATATAATTACAACATTCTGTCTGGAGTCTCCACCCCTCACGTGGTGACTAGACAATATTTATATTTACTTTTTTTTTAAATTCTGTAGATGTACATATAAATAAGTATAATTCAGATACCTTAACTTCTCATTTGGCGCTCGCCCCTCCGGCAGGCCGGTGATAAATGAGAGGTTTAATGCTTAAATGCGATTTTAAGCCTTATGTATAAAGAAACTGGACAGAATCAGAATCACTTGCGGCGATATCGTTCCAGACGCCGCTTTTAATTTCATTTTTCTAGCTTCTCGGAATTCTTTGTACAGTGAAACCCTCTTAAGAAGTTCTCGCTTAAAATGCTTTCCTGCTTAAGAAGTTTTTTTTTCCGGTCCGTTGGAAAACTTCTTAAGCGTATATTATACCCTTGGAACAATTCATTTCCTGTCAAAATATCTTCATTTTTACATCGCTAGGTGGCGGTGATAGTCCCTTCTCGGACTTAAAATGTTCAACATTTAACATGCGTATATTGCCAACGTCCGTTGGACGGACAGGGCACGAGAAGAAGAATGGTTTGGAATTTCGTGGTTCACATTTAAAGTCAATTTTATGGTGTTTTTTTATTTAACTTCTAAATATTCAGCCTTTTAAACTATATTTTATAGAACTCATCATTATGATTACTACAGTAGAACCCCGTTAATTCGAAATCCATGGGACACCAAAAATCTAATTTCGAATTAACAAATTCCCACGTAAATCGAAATTTTATGAAAAAATAAATTATAAACAGTCGCCGAAAATCGAGTTCTTCGTTCGAAAATTTAAATTCGGGTAGGTTCTTCGGAGTAAATTCGTAATAATACGACTTATTCCTGTGAAAATCGAATTTTCGCAGCCGTTTACCGCCACGGTCGGTCTTATATTCGAAAAAATATATACCAATATATAATTTTTCCGTGCAAATAAAATTTTCGCTGCCATTTTCCAGCCCTTTAAATTCAGATATTCTAAATAAATTCGTAAAAATACGATATATTTCCGCATAAATGGAAATTTCGCGGCCGACATCCTTCGCAGCCCGCCTTTTAAATTGATATATAAAAAGTATATTCGTGTTATATTTCAAAGCCTAAATCGAAATTTGGCAACCGATTTCCGTCTCTCTCTTCTAATTCAAAAATTCTAAGTAAACTCGTAAAAATACCATATAATTATCGCGAAAAAATATTTTGGTGCTCGAATCCCGTAGTATCCGGCCATTAATTCAGATACCTACTCGTAGTAATTCATAAAAATACGATATATTTCCGTGTAAATAAAATTTTCGCTGCCGATTACGGCCGCGGCTGGCCCTTTAAACTCAGAAATTTGAAGTAAGTTCGTGAAAATACGATATGTTTTCGCATAAATTCGAAATTTCGCAGTCGATATCCGTCACAACTAGCTCTTCATATTCAGAATTCAAAGTAAATTCGTAAAATTTCGCATATTTTCCTCGTAAATCAAATTCTTACGACCGATTGCCGTCGCGGCCGGTCCTTGACATTTAGGTAAATTCGTAAATATACCACATTCCACTGGAAACCGATTCCGATTTACAAAATAATAGTACGAATTAGGACGATTTCCAACCGCTTAAATCCACATTTAAGCTCGTTTTACCGCCATGGCTGTCTGTCAGATTCCGATTTACGAAAAATATCTGATGATTATCATAATTTTTTTCGTGTAATTCGAAAATCGATGTTTTTCTCGAATTACACAAACAAAAAGTGTGCGGACAAAAATTAATTTCCAATTAAGAATTAAAGAATTTCGAATAAAAAACATTTTGTATGAAATATTTTTTTGAAAATGTCGAATTATCTACGCATTTTTCGAATTATCGGGGTTCAAATAAACGGGGTACTACTGTATACATAATTGTTAATTTCCTTAAAAAGATTTTGGTCTGTTTCTCAAACACCGTGTACATTCAACTTCATTGACTTCATTAGAAATTTTAAAGATAAAAAATAAGTAAGTATTTATTTCCAAACACTGTGTACACTGCCCAACAAGACATAACATAAAAAACGTTCACTCACACAAGGTCAGAGCTCGTAAAGACAATGAATTCTTACATATACTTGTAACTGAAAACAACACGAAGATAGTAACAAACAATTCGGAATACACTGAACTAGAACACCCTTTCAAACATAATATTTCTTGCATTTGAAAGAAATGTGACAGTTTATGTTAAAAATTACGTAAAAAAAGGGAATTTGTGAGTTCTGACTGTTTTTCTGGCTTCTTAAATTATTGCAATGTTTCAAGTAAGTTCCTTTAGATCTTTTACACCCAGTAATAAAACATTTTGATGGCATATTGTAAATACGTATGCTGTGAAACACGGAACGTACAGTTTCACCTCTGTTCAACGGGGGCTTCTCTCCCGGAATGCGGCGGAATATCAAGAAAGCTGTTGAAGTGTTGTAAAATATGGTGAAATTGAAGTATTTATTTAATTGTTAATATTCACAGATATCATAACGACAATATGAACCCGTACCTTGACAGATATGTGTATTACATACATAATTTAAATTAAAGACATTGTGTAAAATCATTAATTATACCATAGTCATAAATCGAAGTTTGAAAAGTGGGTTGTATGGTGTATCAATGTTTTTATTTTTTATGGTCGAATGCTTACATCATTTACAAAAAAAAATCCGCTGTTTGATAAATAATAGTCCATTATTTGGTAATAAAAAATATGAAGTCTGACAATGTCATACGAAAGGTAGTAATTCAGCTGTTTTAGAGGGTCGTTTTGCTGCAAATCACCTTTTTGCCCTATAACCTACTCTTAAGAAGGTTTCACTGTAGTTCATTTTCTATGGTACACGGCCATCATGTGGGCAAATGTCATCAGACATTCAAGAGGTTAAGGTTCAAATATATTAAAAATATTTTAAGATTTTTCTCTCTGCTAGTTTACAACAAACTTAAAAAAACATATAAAAGGTCTGGGGTCACATCATTCTACGCTAACTATCTTTACTTATTTTTGTGGTCCTTTCTAGGTGATGAGGTACCTGCGCATGTGCCTGAACCGCAGTGCGGGTATCAAGGACGGCGCGCCACACCCCGGAGTCACCTCCCCCGTGCTGGCCGTCTACCTCTCCAGCCAGCTGCAGTCATCCCCAGAGTCCCTCAAGAACTACCTCAGCATGATCAAGCTACTCCTCACAGCCTGTCCTGGTAAGGTTCTAATGACTCTCAAGTCATTTGCCTGAACATATGTCTGAATTGCAGAACTTCTGTTTTTAAGATGAAGCTATACGCCAAACCACTATTTAGATTTATCTGTACTACGAATCGGTTTATATTATGAATATGTTATGGATACATTGAAGCTTTTCCTGCCTTTTCAATTGAATGGAATTAAAATAAAATTATTAATTACGTTACAAAAAATATAAGCCCAAAGTACTAAATAATTTATTATTTTTTAATTGATAAACTAATGTTTAAGACAAGATTTTTATGCATAGCACAAAGGGTAACTTATTAGCCTGAAACACTCATCCATATTGAAAGAATCTTCCGAGAAAAGATACATATCGCCGACGGGACTCGATTCTGCACCCTTTTAATTGCCGGTCAAGTGCTCTACCATTAAGCTACGGCGGGATACCTCCTACCCGCCAAATGATTCAATATATACCTAGTGTTTCATTCAACAATTACTGCTTATTACACTTTTTCACCTGGAAACAACCAACTTTATTTTTATATGGGAAAGGCATGTAAGTGCTAACTATCCCACTAGATGGCGTTGAGACATAGTATGCCTACATTTTTTGGTGAAAATAATTTAACTCGTCAAATATTAATTACTATTTTTTAATTGATAAACTAATGTTTAAGACAAGATTTTTATGCATAGCACAAAGGGTAACAATTATTATAAGCAATAATTATTAGCCTGAAACACTCATCCATATTGAAAGAATCTTCCGAGAAAAGATACATATCGCCGACGGGACTCGAACCCGCCCCTTTTTGATTGCCGGTCAAGTGCTCTACCATTAAGCTACGGCTTATGTATTCGAAACGTCGGCTAAAGAAGGAGGTAGCGCAACACGGCATAACACCCCAAAAACAAACAACGAAAATGTTTGGATATAATGTCTATATTTTATAATTTAAGTGGGTTTTTTTTATCTTGGGCTTGAAGTCAAATGCAAACATGATCTCACTTCTGTTATTAGGCTCATTTCTGGTGATGTCCGTTTCAGATCATAAAATGAAAATTAATTTTGATTTCTTGAAGTTTTATTCTACATATTTATCGAGGAAGGATTGCTCAGTATTTTGGTTGTAACTCATAAGCGACGATTCATTTACTGCCTCTACAATGTTTCCAAATATTTCTTTTTCACAAAATGTTATGATTAACCCGCTAATAATTTCAGGCCTAAACGTGTTGAAACACCTGTCTGTATACTCTTAATATAACCCTGGTGTAAGACCACCATTCAGAATTGAAACGTTTTCCTCTTCCCCATCTCCTTCCCCTCTTCACTACCTTCAGCCTCACAACATACCCCAATCGGGGATGCTAGTCTCATTGGCTCCAGACGGGAACAGTTGGGACTCTTGTGTGGTACTCACATAAAAAATATAAAAAGTGATCAATTCAAAACATTAGATTTATTTTGACTGTAAAAATGTTTCTATTGTGCCCATACCATTTCAAATAATCTGTTTACAGATATTGTTCCGTTCACGTGCCTGCTGGAAATAGTGGGTTGCATCCCGCAGACCATGTCCAAAGACTTTGTGGAGCTGCTGGCGTTCTTCCGGACGCACTTCACAAGCAGCATGCGCGAGGAGGTGCGTGACACGGCGGCCACGCTGTACGGCATCGTGCAGGCGCACTCGGCCAGCCGGGACCCCCTGGACACGGATATCCTAGAGCTGCTGGGGCAGGCACGTGCCAACAAGAGCCTGGAGGCGCAGTGCGGGTACATGGCTGCCGCCTGCAGCCTGCTGGAGCGCTCCCTCACGCTGTGGAAGATAAAGGCGTTGCAGACTCTCGGCGGACCCAACTTCAATGTCAAGGAGTGGAAGCCTTACGTCGATTGTGTTACGTATTTAGGTATGTTACTACTGCTAAATTGCCAAATTTCGACTCCTGTTGTGATAAGAGCTTGGTGTATCTTTAATTTAATTTAACCCCTCAAGCCTCGGAAGAACATTACTAGCTACAAACATAATTTTCTATTAGAGCCACTGAAAGACAAATTTGATTGGGGCTTCCATAAATTATTAAAGTATTTTTATCTTTTTATCTATAATGCGGAGATATGTGATTTGTTCATCGTTGGAAAGAGAAAAATTGTTCCCAGTTTGTCTCAAATATTTATACTTGATTCCATGGATAATATCCAAAAAATTGTTTATATTTTTTATTGTTTGAACATCATAAAAAGTGAAGTGACAGTTTTCTTACTTATTCCCTACAGAAAATGAATATGATTTCTAAATATTAAATTCTTTCAAAATTGTGGAGGTTTCGAGTCAAAATGTTATAAGTTTTTTTTTTAACATTTTTATGTTTGATTTAAGATTTTATTATTTAGAATTCTCAATGTTTATTTCAAATATAAACATCTCAAAGATAATTTTATCTAGTTTCTAAAGTGGTATTTTTTTTATGATAATAAAATAAGAAATATTTAGCACATCTAAAATACCTCAGAAGCATTCCAAAGTTGAATGAAATTTTATCTTGTACACCTCTGGGTCTTATACAGGATGTCCCGTGGCCGATTTACGAGTTTAAATTCAAATATTTGTAAGAGGGAGGGAGGTATGGTTCGGCACAGCATTCATGTGGATTATTTAGTTACGATGTCGCAGTAGAAGCGTGTTTTAAAGCCAACGATTTGTGTACCATTGCGCGCTGACGATCTTGTTTGCGGTTCATAAGCTGTTAAGTCGCTCAGATACCGCTGAGAATCTGCAACATAAGGTGGTGGACGCTTTTCATTGTTCAGATAAATGCAAGAAGGATCTTTGAAAGCAGTACTAATACAACCATATTTCTGCTAATACATTCGGTTAAGTATTATATATCTTGCATATTTTGGTGAACCTGACAGAAATATTGAATTTCCAGCTGAATGCCTATCGAGCAATCATAACCTCATTGTGAGCTACGCCTGCAGCAACATCTCCCTCCTAGGGAAGTGCTGCGCCCTGCCCCTGACCGACCGGACTGAGAAGGACAAGACCAACTTCATTGCAGACATCACAGACCCTAAGGAGGCATCGGTGAATGCTCCAGAGAACACCGACGGAGCTGCAGTCATCTCCAAACTGACCATTGTCAACCGACTGTTTGCCGTTTTGAAAAGTGCCAAGTTCACATCCAAGATAAAGGAAAAGGCCACCACTGCCCTTGGGCTAATTTGCATCGGTGAACACTTCCCGCATTCCAAAGAAATTGTCAAGGGATTCTTAGAAATGGCTAAAGAGGTAAATAAATATAATTTTATATAAATAACAAGTTTCTAGCAGAACTATATTACAAAATTAAATTATTACCTCAAAATTAAAATCAGCCCCTTTCTTAACATAGTCCCAATGAACGGTGCCTGCCTAGATCTATAGAAAACCGTGATAGAATACATTACATATGTAGTTCAAAACAGATGGATATTCTAAAGAGTAGATATATGTAAGACCTTTACAATCTCTTTGCATTAGTTTAGTTTGCCCTGATCTTCTGCATACGAAGAAGAATTTAGTTTGCTAGGAATATTTATACTTGTGATGTTATTTACTGACTTTAAAACATTTCAAAAAAACTTATTGTAATATAAAGAATATCGATTACATTTATACATATGTACATATTTTACAAAATATTCTATTTTAGGTCAACTTTGGTCATGGTATTATACCTTATCTACAATTCTTACTTAGGTTGTATGTTATAATATGTTTTGTATAAAATATTGAACAAAATTCTTAAATTTATTTCCTTCTGTAATTAATAAATTCTTTTTGTTTCCAGACCAAAGACTTTGAGATTCATCTCCAAATCGGCGAGTCGTTGGTGCACTGTGTGGACGGAGTCAACTCTGTCTACAATCGTGACCTATGGTCACAGCCCTCACCCGAAGGCAGCAGCATGGTATTTGAGAATAAGGCCCTCACTGAGAATGACCAGCTCCTGGAATGGCTCTTAAAGGAGTTGCTGGAGTTTGTCACTGTGTCTCATCCTAATTCTCGTCAGGTAAAGTAACGTGAAGATATTTTTCTAAAAAATTGGATTGTTATACTACAAATTTTGGGAATTCCTGCACTAACCAGTTTTCACCAATGACATATACATTCGTGTTTTATGAAAAAAAAATCTTTTCTGAACTGCAACTTTTAAAAAAATACCCTGAAAACATAAATATATATATTTTTATTATTATACAGGCATGCTGCATTTGGTTACTGGCTCTCCTGAAGAATTGCTCCAAAAGAACACCCATCAAGTCTAGGTTGGCAGACATACAGGATGCCTTTATGGAGTTCCTGTCAGAGAACAATGGTTAGTAGATATATTTATATCACAGTATTTAAGTGTCAGCGTATGCTGGGAGTCAGCATGTGTCGCGCGTGGGGCATTTGCATAAAATGTATGGCCTTCTACGAAGCAATTCTGCCTCTCAGCTTACGTTGTTTCATAGAGGCCCATACATTGCAATACAAATGCTGCATGCGCGACACATGCTGACTCTTAGCTTACGCCGACCCTAATGTTCCAGATATCTGATTGCAACTTTCAAATTTTAAAACATATCCCTCTCTCTTCGTTGTATCTCTTCCTCCCCGCCTCTATTGTATCCCTGTCTCTCTCTTGCAATTGGTCTATCTCTTTTCAGTCTGATTGAAATTTATGGTTGAGATGGGATTGATTAATGTGGTTTATTATCTAATATGTTTTTTTTTGTTCGTAGACATAGTCCAAGACGTGGCCAGCAAGGGCTTGGGGTTGGTGTATACATGCTGTGGTGAGGAAGAGCAGCGTACCCTGGTGGAAAGGCTCCTGGAGCAGCTGACTGGTGGCCGCAGGACCGTGGCTCAGGTCACGCAGGACACCAAGGTCTTCGAGGACGGACAGCTCGGCAAGACTCCCACCGGGTTAGTCAAACCCTAGAGATTTTCATGTGTAGTTGTCTTAGAATAGAACTGAATGATTCCTATCTATCTTAGCTTTACATTCATAAGTAAAATTAGTAAAGTTACTCACAAGTGTGTTTATGTATGCATCCAACTTATGCTCACAGAAGTTTAACTTGTGTAAGTACTCAGAGTACTAAGTAGACATGGGCAGATTTATTCACAGTAGTGAATCGCTTCAGTCTGATTCCCTCGGCCTTTTGATCTGATTCCTTTCATTCGATCCTTTAATTCATAAAATTCCCAAAAAAAAAAAAATATATATATATATACATATATTTTTTAATAATAAAAAAAAATATATATATATACATATATTTTTTTTTTTATATATAGATATATATAATAATAAAATAAAAAAATTTAGACACTGATCGACGAAAACCACGACGACGGGGTTTTGAATTTTTTAATGTGATGTTATGACAGCAAAACCGATAGAAAAATGTATTTTTATAAGTAGTTACATCCAGAATATAATAAATCAAATAAATCATCAAATTAAACAGTTTTACTAATTTTATTATATTTATTTTAAACTTAAAATAGTTCCGCCTCGCGTGATCGAATATAAAACACATTCTACCCAATTTACGCAGGGCTCGAAATCGGAAGTTTTCGACCTACGATGTAACTAAATTGACGGCTCGGCCCACGGGGAAATCGCACTGCACTCCCAAACGGATTTGCGGCAGGCATTGAGAATGAATTGTATCTTTTGAGCAGTGTCTTGTGTCTTGCCTGGGACTTGTGACTGGGAACTAAATTGACGGTTCCGCTGCGCGGGGACTAACGACGAACCGATTCGCAGCGGTCGTTAAGGATTGGATTAGGAACTTCCGACTAGCAAGTGTCTTTTGACTTGCTGTGACTTAATTTACTTGCGTTCCGCGAACCTAACGACTCACTTCAACAGAGGCAGTACATACTCGATCATGGGAGCGGGATTTGAAAAGAGGCGATCATACTAATTCGCTCATTCGTTGAATTAGTGGAACAGAAGTGACGCAGAGACTGGGTTTGACCGCTTCGGTCCGGAGAGACTTGTAGGACTATGGCGACACAACTGAATAAGGAATACATTTATTAATTCAATGAATGAGTGGGACATATGGGACTGTAAAAGAGAGGTGCGTTGCTCGGAACTCGGAACTACTTCGTTCGACTCGCAACGTTTTGTCGCCTGGGCTGGAGGTGTGGGGACTCTCTGACCTATGGGTTTTCGGCGCGGGATATACTATCCGTGATAGAGGTAGTACAATGCATATAGCACATTACCTCCGGTATCTTCGCGGCGCGCGCTTATAGGTAACTTAACCGCGCAGTAAACAAACAGAATAATATTAAATAAAATTTCTACGAAGCATTAAAATATGTAAATCGATAACATAAAATATTTTTTGAATGTAAAATAAATAGAAATAAAAATATGGTGCCGTTTAAAAAATCTGTAAGGAATGAAGATTTAATTCCTTCTGAAAATGAGAATCAGATCGAGTGTGTTACAAGATTGAATTGATTCATTCAAATCATTCATTCAATTTTGCCCACGTCTAGTACTAAGTACTAAGATTGATACATCTGTAAGTTTGTTTGGGTAAGATGGCTGTCTACAATGATTTGCTGCTGTCATAGTTAAAGACGAAAGGGCCCAAAAAAGTGTTGGAATAGAAGGTGGCTTGAGAGAAAAATTTCTCCACATGCTTTCATTTCTGCAGAATTAAATGGAAGACCAATTAATAGCAGTTCTTAATTTTTATCCGAATGACAGCCAGAGAGCAACCGACTTCGTATTCAAACATATCATGTTAGAAACAGAAACGTTGAGGTTAGAAAGGATTGGACCTCTAATTAAAAAGAATACTGATTTTCAGAAAGCTTTGAAGGAGCGACAGTTGTGTAGAGTCTGTTTTATCTTATTTTCGCAACCACACCAAATTAGTGATTAAAATGTATTTTGTTTAACCTTTTAGAGGCAACCTGTCCACATACAAGGAGCTGTGTTCCTTTGCCTCTGACCTCAACCAGCCGGACCTCATCTACAAGTTCATGCACCTGGCCAACCACAACGCCATGTGGAACTCTAAGAAAGGTTCATCCATTATACATACAATAAGATTTATAATTGGCACGTTTTCACTAAATCAGAAACAGTCATGAATGCAAATACCTTCAACTAAATTCTTACCGTTATTTCCCGAAGGTGCTGCCTTCGGTTTTCAATCCATCATCCAGCAGGCGGGGGCGCAGCTCTCTGAGCACTTGCCCAAGATTGTGCCGCGTCTCTACCGCTACCGCTTCGACCCCACACCCAAGATACAGAATTCAATGTCCAGCATCTGGCACGCCCTTGTACCTGAGACTAATAAGACGGTAATAAACCAACCTCCTGCATACTTAAAATAAATATTTTTATTTAGCCTAATGTTTTTTTTTTCAATTTCATCATTTTATGTGGGAAAATACATATTGAAAATACAAAATTTGAGAATGTCATTGTTTTGACTAGTTCTCATACCCTGCAGCTTGGTTCTATAACAATTTGCAACTTTTGTGTTTGCTCTTTCTCTCCTTTTGCCGACAAGAAATTTCAATAAATAAAAACACACAAGGCAAAATGAATATACAAGGCCGACACTGCAATTGCAGTAGTTCGTGCCGTAATTCTTTCAACGTTTTGACAATGACTAATGACCGGACTATGAAATGTCATCACAGGTGGAGAAGTACCACGCAGAGATCTTGAATGATCTTGTTACCAACATCACTGCCAACCAGTGGAGGGTGAGGATGTCTTGCTGCCTAGCACTTTCTGATCTATTGAGGTATTTAAATGACTTTATCCTCAATTGTTTCTTTAATTTTTTCTGTTAGTTTTAGATGTTCCATGTTTAAATTCTTTTTCTCAACTTTTGAATAGATATTTGATTTTTTTTTTTAATTTTCTAGATTCTTATTTGCCATGAAGTGGGAATCATTTAAATTACTGAATTTAAAGTAAATGTTCTTTATACAAATAGAACGGCGTCATATGCGCCTCGCAATTTTTACCTCATGTGGGTATTTTTAAAAAGTTACCTTGCTATTATAGACTTAAAGGTCCTTTATTTTTTCGATAGGGAAAAATTGTTATCTAAAAACCCTATTAAAATTGCATGTCCGCCCAGGCGGCAACAATCATCATCAGCGTTAGCCAGCGACGGCAGCATATATACATACGTGTCTGTTTGTGTTGTGTTGGGAGAGGGAAGGAGATGGGTCGTGTCCTCTTACTTTGGAATTCCCTTGCATTTGCCTTTGGAAATAAGGAAATCCACGAAAAAACCTTATTCGAGGGAGCCGGCCGATTGTCAACATACATATTTGAATGTAATAAGGATTTAAGATGAACAAGTAGTTAACACTCTGATAATGACTGTTTGTAGGGTCACTAGAAGCATGACAGAGTTCCTCCCCCGACTGGCTGAGATCTGGTCCCAGCTCTACCGAGTTATGGATGATGTCCACGAGGGCACCAGAGTGGCGGCCGCCAACACCACGGCTGTACTTTCCAAGGTGAATACTAAATACAACAGTCATATTGTGATGTCTATAAAGGTGTTAAGATTATGCGCATCACTAATCAAAATAAGAAGCATCAAATTATTGTGTCATTTTCATTTCTTTGATCGTCAATTTATTTTTGCAGCTGTGTATTCAAGCCTCAGACGTTGACAAAGGGAAATCTGGCAAGGATATAATGGCAGCTATTTTGCCTGTGATTTTAAATACTGGAATCATTCACACCGTAGCGGAAATTCGACAAATCAGGTGACTTAACCGTTTTAGTGCTATGCATATTTTGCAAGTATGTTTTTAAATAAAAAAGTATAGTATTCAATAAAATTGCAATAACTTTGACAAATATCAATCAATTTTATTGATTTTTTTTTAAAATTATACAAGTAAAGAATGAAAATAAAATTATAATTATACATTATAACCCGCCAACACACAGGGACATCCCTGGCATGGCGGATGTAATAACACAAAAATCTATACAATGTATGTACGACATTAGCCTTTGTATCATCAATAGAAATCACTTTTCTGTTGCGTCGTATTGTTTCTGTCAGGTATATATGATTTAGTGACAGGTTTTTCGCCAAACGTAAGCTGGTGTAAAAGATGTCATTAAATAAGTTTTTTTTTATATATTAACTCCACACAGGAGGCCCTGAGAAAAATAATTTCCCTCAGGGCCTATGTCATCTTTGAAGATGCTGTGTGGAGGGTCTTTTTGGGGAGAGGAAGGAGTGTACATGGGTCTTGAAGAGACCCATGTTGTAGGAAGGAGGAATCACCGAGGCCGGCAAATCGTTCCACAGCCGAGTTGTTGAACTCAAGAACGAGTCGTAGAAGCGACCCCTTCTCATGTGACAAATGTCAACCAATTTACATATGTCAATGTACATATGTTGGGCGCGCGTTTGTTGTGTTTCCCGACAATGCCGAGGGGATCAATGACGCTAGTTCCTCGGAGCATTTTCCATTGAAATACCGGTAGAACAAGAATAGCATTCCCACCCGACGCCTGTGCTCTAAAGATTGCAATCAGTTGGTTAAGACAGGAGAATCTATCAAATGGACCATCAGATGTTTTTGAAAAAACTTTTGTTGGAGGAATAAAACCAAAAATATCGTTTGTACAGTCATTTAAAGAAGAAGAAAGTCACTTTCGCAATCTTTTATTGCGATATACAATAATGTCACTTCCGTCATCACTGTCTTCATTTACCAGAACAAAGGTCTCGTTGTCCTCCAAGTAAGTTAAAAATTGCAGCGCTATAGCGCTGCGTCGCAATTTACGTAACTGAAGCTTACAGCGCGTTGGCGCTGGGCCGCACTCTAACGGTTAATCTCTCCTTACTCACATTTCATCATCTAATCTGATGTAGGAAGTCTGACTGTAATTTATTTTGTTTGTTTTCATTTGGCAGTTTGCAGACAGTGTCCAAGATGGTGGTCAGTGCCGGCCCCTCCCTGACACCCTTCCTACCGCAGCTGATCCCCGGCCTGCTGCAGGCGGCTGGGGAGCTGGAGTCCTCGCGCCTGAGTTACCTATCGGCCGCCCTGGGTGCGCAGCACCAGACCCAGGAGGCCGTGGACAGCCTGAGAGCGCACGCTGCCAAGGCACATTACACCACCGATACTGTTACCAAGGTATGATGGTTACTAAATATCAGTGCAGTGATAGCAATACTTGAAGGGGGTATCGAAAGAAAAGTGTAGTATGCTAGCAGAGTAGTAACTGTACTCCTTTACAAACACTTCCTAGTGGTTCTGCGTGGAAGCTGTCTTAAATGTATAATCATGTATTAAAATCCATCTTTTTGCAGTGTATCCAGTACGTGGACATAGCGTGCGTGGAGGCCATGCTGCCCGCCTTACTGGACCTACTGAAGGGCCCGGCTCTGGGCAGCAAGGTGGCCGTGGCGCACACCCTGGGCCTGCTGGCGCACCAGCTCAATAAGGAGCTGCAGGAGGTGGCCGGCAAGGTACTGTCGGCGCTGCTGCACGCCCTGCTCGACCGCAACAGCACCGTCAGGAAACACGCGGCCGACACCATTGGCACTTTTGTTGGATGCGCAAAGGTGGGATTTCTTTTGACTTCAAGCCTCAGAAAGGGCATGATTACTAGACATTATCAGCTTACCAATAAACATTGTGAAAATTTTATACACGCATCATATAAAAACTTATTAATATAAAAACTGACATAAAATGGCTCATGGAAAGATATATACATTGCTTATCCAGCCAAAGAGGGTTGTTTATATGTTGTACAAACTGTTAATGATAATAATTTCTAATAGAATTTTTCCAAGGAAAGTGCCAGTGTGCACATTCATACAAATAAACTACCGTTTTATTGAGTCTCGTCAGATTATTACAGCATTTCTATATACCGTGTATTAGTATGAAGATTCAAAGGAGTAATTACAGCAAAGAGCCAAAATATGTTAAATCGATTGGAGATAAAATACGACTGTGTTGTCATTTGACTATGAACTCTTGCAGGATTCGTCTGTAGACAAGTTGATGACGAAGCTGTGCACGTGGTACAAGGAGAGAGATGATGAGGCTGTGAGATCTGCCATTGCGCTGACATTCCATGCCATTTCCAATCGACACTCCGAAATGCTTAAAGACAGATCCAAAATCGTAATGCCGACTTTGTTCTTTGCGATGCATGCCGAGAAAACTCCGGGTAAGTTAAAATATTTGTATAAAAACTGAGCCTGATCTCTTATATCATTTCCTCATCTCTGATGATCAGGAAATTTGTGGTGAATGTCATTTTTTTTTAATTCACTGTAGCCATATTAGATCTATTTGCGTAATAAATGTTAGTTTAAAAAATCTTTAAATGCCGTTGAGATGTCTCACTATAGAGATAGGCCATCATTTTGCTCATTTGTAGCTTTGTTCGTGCAAATTGTTGTCACGTAAATCATTATTTATAAGCAGTTAGTGAGATGTCTCACTGCCTCAGCGTTTTGCTCATTCGTAGCTTTTATCATGTAAATTGTTACCACATAAAGCATTACTTTTAGAGTAACCTATTAAAAAAAAAATTTAAATCAAAAAGAATGTGACCTTACTGGGGTACCCCGTTCTCAAGGTTCGTAGAAAATATGTTCGAGGAGGTAGAGCGGTGATTGGCTAAAAATTCGTGAGGCAGTTTGAATTCTATATTCCACTGGGAGATTTGAATTAACTACAATACAAGTAGCAGTGTTTTACTTCAAGCTACGTCTCGCTTTTGAAATTTTGAAAGAGGCCTGATGAGTTTTTTTCGAAAAAGGCCCATATGATCTAATCTTGTTAAGAGTAGGTTATAGGGCAAAAAGGTGATTTGCTGCAAAACAGCCCTCTAAAACAGCTGAATTACTACCTTTCGTATGTCATTGTCAGACTTGATATTTTTTGTTACCAAATAATGAACTATTATTTTTTAAACTGATGAATTTTTTTTGTAATTGATGTAAGCATTCGACCATAAAAAATAAAAGCATTGATACACCATACAACCCACTTTTCAAACTTCGATTTATGATTATCGTATAAATAATGATTTTACACAATATCTTTATTTTAAAATATGTACGTAATACATATATCTGTCGATGTACGGGTTCATATTGTCGTTATGATATCTGTTGATATTAAAAATTAAATAAATACTTCATTTTCGATCACATTATCTCATACTTCAGTGCTTTTGTTTATTACGGGCTGGAATCTCCCGTTGTCGAGAGTGAGGTTACGGGCTCCGTCTTTGACAGCACATATACTTCGAAAATGCCGTCAAAATGTTTTATAAATGGGTCCAAAAGAAGGATACCAACTCACTTAAAGCATTGGAATAATTTACAAAAGCTACAAAAACAGTGAGTATTACTAATTAAGTTATTTCATATAAATATACCACTAGCATCTTTTCACGTGTCATAATGCGCATGCGTCCGTTCAGACCAGTCTGTTACCAAGTTCACGTCTCTTGAAAGCGAGAATTCATTGCAAGCGGTTCTTACGTTGGGCAAAGTGTACGCGGTGTCTGGTAATACATAATTTATATCTTCAATCTTTGCAAATTCACTTATATAATAATAATATTGTTAAATGAAACAAATTATTTTGTGTAAATAACTTTAATTACATGTTAAAATATCTACATGTTTCAAAACCGATGGTTTCTTCGTCAGCATAATATTATGTTACAAAGTATTGCGAAGATTGAAGAAGTAATAATATTGTTTTTCTCTTTGTAGATCAGTACATGATTTATCCATGGCAGCCGGAAAAAATACTCCAAACAAGGTATGCTTCAAGTAACGAATACATTTGAGTGCGTTGGAGTCACGGGGGGGGGACTTTTCAACTTAATTCCTTATTGTTGTTTTTTTCGCTTTTTTATTTAGGAAAAAATACAGCAAGAACACCAACAAACGATAGAACCAAATGTGCCTACCGTAAATATTCCACACGAAGAACCAAACTTGGAAGATTTAGAGCACGAGGATATTCTTATTGGTTCATCAGCCACTACTATTGAAAGGGTAATTTTATAGTTATTCCACTTAGAACCCTATAAAAATGAGGTGACGAATAGTAAATGGGAGATGTTTTAATAACTTATTCTGTATATAATCTGATATATTATACTGATATATCTTCAATTAACTTGTTCTGAGATATGGGGTATCAAAAGTTTGAAAAGACACGCACTCATAACCTATTTAAGTATATTTCTAATATATCGGAACACTTGTTACATGCACCTGCGTTAGCCCTCATAAAATATATTGTCGAAATGCGATAGCCTTCATAAAATATATTTCTCTACATTGTTTAGGAGCAAAAAAACAGCAATTCTTTTGTGAAATTACCGAAAACCGAAGACCAAGGATGGAGCTGTGAAGAATCAGAGCAGGAGCTTACTATTGAAAAGGTGGTAGAAGAAAGCGATGATTTTTTAATAGAAGGGCGGAGAGTAGTACAATTTGATTTTTTTTTTAAACAACTCCAATGTATTAGTCAACATGATTCCCTTTCAAACTGCAATTTAAACCATTTACGAATTACCTCAGAAAATAGAAATGGTTTGAACTCTACTTTTAATTTAAAATGTGTGTTATGTGGTAAAATGTTTAAACTTAAAACGTCCGAAAGCCTACAAGAAGGCATTGGCATCAACGAATCTTTTGTGTCTGGAATAATGAGCATAGGATCGGGTTATTCGGGCATGGAAGAGCTATGTGCTACCCTTGAGGTTCCGTCCTTATCTATTGCTGGATATGGAAAATGCCATAAGAAGGTTTGTGAATGGTGGGAGAAAACCAAATTTACCAGTATGGCTGCGGCAGCCGACGAAGAAAAAAAACTGGCTATTCAAAGCGGAGATGTTGACGAAAACGGGACGCCGATGATCACTGTAGTAGCTGATGCGTGTTGGTCTAAGCGATCTTATAAAACCAACTACTCCGCCCTCTCAGGAGCTGCTACGATTATCGGTTACCGCACAAAAAAAATTATTTACATGGCAGTTAAAAACAAGTATTGTACCACCTGCGCAAGAGCTATAAATTTGAAAATTCCTGTGTCCGAGCACACATGCTTTAAAAATTATGTTGGTTCTTCGAGCGGAATGGAAGCTGAAGCAATTTTAGACGGCTTTCAACAATCGATGAGTATGTACGGTCTTATATATTCAACCCTCATTGCCGATGGAGACTCCAGTACTTACGCCAGAATTAGAAATAGTCATCCATATCCCAATATTACGGTACAGAAAATAGAATGCTCTAAGCACTTAATTCGAAACTACAGCAATCAAATTGAAAAAATTACAAAAGATACCGGCTTTCCTTTAGAGTTTAGAAAAATTATTTCAACCAACAAACTTCGTCTCAGGAAGGCGGTAGTTGGAGCTGCAAATTACAGAATGCAATCAAATAGTGCTTTAGACCAAAAAATCATCAATTTAAGGAAAGATTTATTAAATGGACCCAAACACGTTTTCGGTGAACATAAAGATTGTTTACCATACTTCTGCAAATTTAAACTTGATCCGAATAAAATATTAGACTACAATCACGTTCCAGAGTTACAAAACAATATTATATTTTCAAAAATTATGGACGCTAATTCTCGCCTTGTCAGTAATGCCCGAAGTCTAGTATATTGTTTAGACAGTAATATTGTTGAGAGTTTCAATGGAGTTATTGCAAAATTTATTGGTGGAAAAAGAATTAATTATTCTTTAAAACAGTCCTATATGGGTCGTTGTGCAGCTGCAGTAGTTTCTTTCAATTCTAAGCGACCTTATTATTCTTTACATAAGCAGATTTTCAACAGGAGCCCTAGCAATTTTTTAAAACGGTTAGAATTGAAAAGAACAAAAAGAAGAATGGCTTCTAAAACAAACGATAAAAGATCTTTACGAAAAAAACAAGGGAGACATTTACTTACAAAATCTGGAGCACCTGATAACCATTATGGCGAATTGTGCGAAAAAACGGATATGGAACAAGATGCATATGAATGTGCTAAGGCAGAATTCTTAAAGCTACTCGACATTTCACAGAGTGAAAAGAAGGCAGTCGAAAGACGAACTGTCTTACAGTCTGATAGCGGGGAGTGGCTGGAACGCAGAAGAAACATGTTAACAGCATCTTTATTTGGTAATATCTGTAAACGAAGTCAATCCATTAGTTGTGCTAATTTAGTCAAAACAATATTATATAGCTGCTCTCTGAATAATATAAAATCTATTCAATATGGTAGGGACCATGAGCAAGTTGCAAAAAGGCAACTTTGCATTCAAGAAAATATTGTCGTCGATGACTGTGGGTTATTTATTGATGATATTTTCCCATTCTTAGGAGCCACCCCAGATGGTTTGGTAAATGACAGTACAATATTAGAAATTAAATGTCCGATTTCTGCTAGTGGGATGCTATTTGAAGAAGCAATAGCAAAAAAAAAAATCACATTCTGGAAGCAAGATAAAAAAAATAATGTTTTTTTTACAAATACAAATCATAACTGGTATTATCAAGTACAGGGTCAACTTCACATTTCCAAAAAGACTCTATGTATTTTTGCCGCCTGGTTGGGTGAAGCAATTCCATTAAAAATAGAATTAATAAAACGAGACGACAAATTTTGGGGAGAAAAAATGGAAAGCAGATTAAATACTTTCTTTATAGATTGTTTATTACCAGAAATTATAGATCCAAGATTTAAAAGATCTATGCCCATTCGTGACCCACAATATATTATATCCGCCTTGGAGAAAAAACGAAAAGCAGCGATACTAATTAGAACAGAAAAAAATAAGAAATGCAAGAAAAATCTTTTACGGGATTTTGAAACTAATGTAAATAATGTTCAAATTTTAGATTCTGATCCGATTTTAGATGACTTTTTGAAGAGCTCATCCTTCAGCACGCACAGTGGAACGATTTCTAACATAACTCTCCCTTGAAGCTGATTTTGTTATATTAAACATATATACAGGGTGTTAAGGGATATACTCGACTTGCTTTAACCAGTGATTCCAGACATTATTTGGACTAAAAAAATGTTAATTAAATTTTGGTGTGCGGCGGCATTTTTATTGTTTTTTTTTCAACCGAAAGTTGGTATCCAGGTATTGGTTAGGTAGGGTTGGGGTGAAGAGTTGGGCGGTTGCTCGGCTGAGTAATCAGTGATCACAAGTGGAATCTTTTTTTGTTTGATTTTGAAAAAAGTCCAACATTTCACTTACATTTTATACTCCAAATAATGTCAGGAATCACTGCTTAAAGTAAGTCAAGTACATCCCTTAACATCCTGTAGATATCAAAAAAAAACTTTTGTTCCACCGCAGGTGGAGCTTATAGCGCAGACTACGCCAGACGAATAATACTATCATCACTTGCCATGGTTGCCAAGATGTCCTGGAAAACGGGAGCCTGTCAAATGTCCCCCATGAACGGATATTTTTTAATTTATTATATTTTTCATTTCTTTTCTGTTTCTATGCCATTCTATGTTTGAATACATTGTTGTTATATTGAAATTTTTTGTACTATTTCGAAATATGGATTGTATTGCATTGCACTACCCTGCATACATTCTGGAATGAACGACTATCTTTATTTTCGTTGTTTGTTTTTGGGGTGTTATGCCTTGTTGTGCTACCTCCTTCTTTAGCCGACGTTTCGGACAGCGTTGCAGTGTCCATCATCAGGGCAGATCCGGCAGATCCGTCGATGTGAATTTGTAGTGTTAAGTGTGTGCTTATTTACTTAATAATAATATTATTTACTTAATAATAAGCACACATTTAACACTACACATTCACATCGACGGATCTGCCGGATCTGCCCTGATGATGGACACTGCAACGCTGTCCGAAACGTCGGCTAAAGAAGGAGGTAGCACAACACGGCATAACACCCCAAAAACAAACAACGAAAATGCTTTTGGCCGTGAAAATCTAAAAACGTATCTGACTATCTTTATATTTGTTTTATTAAAATAAAAAGTAAGTGTCGCTGCAGTTTTGTCATGGTTTTCTGCGGCCTTGCACGACAGCTACTGCCATGGTTAAAAACGATTATTGTTTAGTCGTACTAAATAACACAGAATAATTTAACAAATATATAAATAAGAAATAAACTTTCTTTTATTTCGAGGTCATTATTTATTTATTTATTTTATTTTATGCCTAGAGGCCATCTACATACATACATAAAGGCAGTACACTTTAACATAAGAAAAAATATACATAAATTTTTTTCATTCAATATGATTTTTTAATTTGAGATTCGTAATTCGAAATTTATTTTTGTCCGCACACGAAAATTTGTTCGTGCAATTCGAAAAATCATATATCGTAAATCGGAATCTGACAGACAGCCGTAGCTGTAAAACGAGCTTAAATGTGGATTTATGCAATTGGACATAATCACAATTCGTATTATTATTTTGTAAATCGGTATCGGTTTCCTTTGGTTTTCGATATCCCATGGATTTCGAATTAACTAGCTTCTACTGTAGTAATCATAATGATGAGTTCTAGAAAATATAGTTTAAAAGACAATAAAAGGCTGAATTTTTAGAAGTTACATTAAAAAAAAAACATTAAATCGGCTTTAAATGTGAAGCACGAGTTTCCAAACGACGTTTATAAAATCAAACCATTGGCAATTTGCAATGCCTTCTGTATCACAAGGCATTGCAATAACGCATGTCGAATTTTGAGAAGGATCAAGTGTGAGAAGGGACTATTACTGCCACCTAGCGATGTAAAAATAAAGACATTTTGACAGAAAATGGATTGTTCCAAGGCTATAACATGCGCTTAAACGTATTCCCTATAAACACAAATCTTGCCTCGTTCTAAGGTCACATTTTTTCATTTGTTTGTCATTTTCTCTGGCATCTTAAAATTATTCGCACAGCTTATTATCTTTGGACCAAGGTTATCTCAACAATTTTCAGCTCAAACCACTCCATTTATTAATAATGTGATACTATATTATTATAGTTTATTCCTGTTCAATAAGAATAAAAAAATCTCAGGCGAAATTCAAATACCACTTGTTACAACAAATAACCTTATTTCAGAAACAACCTCAACCGTGGAGATGTACGAGGAAGTCTGGGGCGACATCAGCCCCAGCAAGGAGCTGGGCATCCGCAACCATCTGGAGCCCATATGTGCTTGTCTCAAGGAGGCGGTCAGCTCGCCCAGCTGGGGCAGCAAGGCACAGGGGGCCCGGGGGCTGGGCACCGTGGGGCGCGAGGCGGGGCAGGCGCTGGGGGCCGCCGCAGCCAAGGATCTGCTGCTGCCGCTGCTGGAGGCGCTTAAGGGGCGCTCCTGGCCGGGCAAGGAAGCCCTGCTGAGAGCCATCGCCACACTCTGCAGGTAACCGTCCAAGGACAATATATATTAAGAGAGTATATGAAGATATATTTGGAGAAACAGTTGTTGTTCTGCAACACAAGAGTCCCAACTGCTCTCACCTGTCTGCATGAATGGAAGAGATTATGGAATCCCCTACTGGGTATGTTGTGAGGCTGAAGGTAGTGGGGTGGGGAAGGGGATGGGAAAGAGGAAAGGGGGGTACTTGGCTATTCAGATTCGGTCCCCAAACACGGCTAAAGCCATTTCAAGCGACGTTTCAATTCTCAATGGTGTTCTTACACAAAAGAAAATAAAGTAATGAGTGAAAGGGATAGAAATAGAAGAGAAGACAGATCATTGGTGCTAGAAAGAGATACAAATAGAAAAGAGCGAGACAAAATTATTACAGGATGGATAGGCATGGGGGGGGAGGCTATCAGGTATACAAATATGACATCACATATACTTTTTATGAGCCCAGTGTTTAATCCAGAGTAATCGATTTCAGTGGGTATTTTTTTTTTTCTATTTCTATAAATTTACAGAATATACGAGGTGTGGCTATTAAATATCGAGACAGACGCTGCTGCAGAAGAAGTACGCATGCGCCAGCGACTAACAGCTGCTTAGCATGAAGCCTTTTCTTTCAAATGCGGTACCTCTCGCTTCTGTATACAAATCCATATAGCCGGAGCCTTCGTTCGCATCGGAGTTGTTTTTTTGTTTTGCGGGAAAAATGATGAGTTTAATAATAGAGTAACGAATTTTTGTGAAATTTCACTTGAAACTTGGAAAAATCCCTACTGAAACTTATAATCTAATGAAAGAAGTGTATGACAATGAATGTTTATCGCATGCACATGTTTTTGAGTGGTTAAAGGGTTTTAAGATGGCCGAGAAGACGATGAAGAAGATTCACGCCCGCTTCGCCCTTCAACGTCAAAAGCGGATGACAATATCGAAAAAATCGGTAATCTGGTTCGATCTGGTTGGGTATTTGTACGATTGCTGAAACTGTAGGAATTGACAAAGAATGCATACTGCAAATTTTACATAACAAATTTTATCATGCACAAAGTGTGTGCCAAAATGGTGCCTAAAATTCTCACATTTTAACAAGATCTCGCAAAAATGTTTGTACTGACACTTCATACTGCCTTATTTGCCGATCTTGTGCCGTGCGACTTTTATATGTGCCCTAAGGTTAAATCTGCATTAAATGGAACAAGATTTGAGTCCGTTGAAACTAAAAGAAAAAACGGCATGCGTCCTGAAGGAGCTAACAGAAAAAGACTTCCACCAATGTTTCGAACGATGGAAGTTTTGCATGGAACGTTGTAGGGATAGAGAAGGGATCTATATTGAAGATGACAATAATAAGTAAATATGTAGATATAAAATCGAAATAAAATGTTTTATAGCGTCCTGTCTCGTTATTGTGCAGGAATAGAGCCCGCAAACTTCTGCAGTTCATTAAACTTTAAATGTCGTGCCAATGATTAATCATTTTAAACAATCTACAATATTCTCCTATTTAACCACTCGGAGCACATAAGCTTGTTTTCACGACACTTTAACGTAGGTAGACATAGGAATGACGTATGCCCCGGACTCGAGTTATTAACCAAGTGTAAAAATAATGCTAATGGTCATTTTGCAACCAGTCGTACGTAATAGAATTTTCTTCATTTAATGTGTATCCTTTCGTCATTCTGATCTCACTATGTCTTTAATGTCCAGGTGTGCCAGTGAAGACGATGGTGCCACAGAGCTGTGGGAGAGCGTGGTGGAAAGCGTGATGCGCGAGTGCGGCAAGAAAGAGCCGGTTTACCGCCGCCACTGCCTGTCCGCCCTGGGTGACGTGCTCTTACAACTCAAGATGGACCGCTTCCAGGAAGTCTACGATATACTGAAGGACACCCTGGACAAGGTTCGTTGTTTCTAAAGATACACCTGAGGAAAATAACTTCCCTTTTAGGGTCTGTGTCATCTTTGGGGATTCTGGGAAGGAAAAAGATATGAGTGGTGGATAGGAATCAGGGGTTCAGTGGGTGCAGGAATGACAGATCTATGAATCCATCCCTCCCTGTAGAGCACGGCAATGGGTCGAGAGTCCTGCTGGAGAGGTGGTCTCCCCCAATCAGACCTGCCATGCAGTAAGTGGGCAGACGCATCGACCACCAAGACCTAGACAAACTTCATCTCATAAAACTGGGCATCTCTTCTAAGTCACCTAACTTGTTAGCCCGTATTTTTCAATTGCCGACTCATGAGCTTTCAATTGTTTTCAATTCTGCTGATTCTTGGCAGCTCTCATCCATCCAAAGCCTGAAGTTCCTTTTAGATCTGCAGCCCATCTCTTTGTGTTTCTTTATTTCCAATAAAGATTTTCTTCCAATGATACATATTATACTATTTGAATTCCAAGTGTCATGTGCTAGTCATGCCACATGCCCAGCGAATTCTCACTTAAGTATTTTATATTTTTCATTTCCGTATTTTTCAATTGTCGACTCATGAGCCCATGAACCCCCTCCTTCATCTCCCTTCCTCCTACCGAATTTCCCCTACCCATCGCTAATTTCCATCCGGCTACTAAACTATGTATATGAAAATTAAAATTTCGAACACTTATTGTAATATTTTTATTCAAATTCATAACACCAGAGCTTACTTTTATACACAGAAATCTTCGCGAGTGTTTGATAACAACTCACCAAAGTTTCATTGCAATCGGATGAATGGTGTAGGAAATAATTTCATAACGCTAGAGCTCACCACTACTTACAGGAACCTTTGCGGGCATGAGTATGCGAAATCACCAAAGTTTAATTGCAATCAGATGATTTTTTTAGGTACCGCATGAAGGACACAAAATACACACCCTTCTGCCCGTGTGGAGATTAATGGATTTTCGAAATTTACTCCCTGCTATTCCCTACTGCTATGTCTCCTTTGTCTCACTTAAATTTTTCATTGTAAATTTTTTACACAAATATCATGATTCCAGAGCTCACTATACGCATATATAAGCTCACGCTCATATAAACGGGCAGATAACAACTCACCAAAGTTTCATCACAATCGGATGAATGGTATCGGAAATAATTTCATAACACTAGAGCTCACATGCACTATAGGAACCTTTACGGGCATGTACATGATAAATCACCAAAGTTTCATTGCAATCGGATGAATTCTTACCGCATAAGTATATTTTATATATTATACTATATTTTAGTTTTAATGTTTTTGTTTTGTCCTGTGCTATAATAGCGTTACTTTTTACTAATATTGTCCTACGCTATAACAGCACTCTTATTGTTAATTTTGACCCCTTGTTATTGCCTTGTATACTCGTATACTGTATATTCTTTATTTGTAAATTACTTTTCAATACTTTGTAAGCACTGTAGGATTATTTTTTAATTTTGTTATAGTTAAGCGCACTTGAAGTGAAACATCACAAAACTGCGCTATACAAATGCTTTGTTATTATTATTATTATTATAAGGGACAAACAAAGAAACATTATTTTTATTTTTATTTTTAACTTTTTAACTTAAAGAGTTAAACCTCAAATTATAATATTTTAATTAATGAAGATAATATTAGCGAAAGTCAATCGAAAATCTGAAACAGAAAAATCAGAAAAAGATACGGATACATCTGGGACTCGAACCCAGGTCCTCCGGCAATCCGGGCCGACGCGCTAACCAACTGCGCCAACGTATCCCTATCCGATTCGGTCATTTTTAACTGTATCATACTTCGACTGAGAACCACCCACATTATTTTCATTTTTCTTATCGCATATTTTTATTGGCTGCTACCCTGGGTTCGAGTCCCAGATGTATCCGTATCTTTTTCTGATTTTTCTGTTTCAGATTTTCGATTGACTTTCGCTAATATTATCTTCATTAATTAAAACATTATAATTTGAGGTTTAACTCTTTAAGTTAAAAAGTTAAAAATAAAAATATTTCATCCTAGACTTGCAGATAAAGTCAATAGATGTCGCATATTAATAAAAAGTGATAAAATTTATCCTGACACTATCTAGAGGGCATTTAGTTCGAGTTGAATCTTGCAATCACACATAAAGGTAGCAGCCAATAAAAATATGCAATAAGAAAAATGAAAATAATGTTGGTGGTTCTCAGTCGAAGTATGATACAGTTAAAAATGACCGAATCGGATAGGGATACGTTGGCGCAGTTGGTTAGCGCGTCGGCCCGGATTGCCGGAGGACCTGGGTTCGAGTCCCAGATGTATCCGTATCTTTTTCTGATTTTTCTGTTTCAGATTTTCGATTGACTTTCGCTAATATTATCTTCATTAATTAAAGAAACATTAATTTTTATAAAGATTTATTAGATATATTTATAAGATTACAAATTATTATACACCCTTAACTTTGTATTGGATTGTTGCAGGATGTCAGCAGTATCTGCAAAGACTCCGATGATGATGAATTCTCAAATGAAGAGTCGCTGAAGAAGAAGGAACAGCTCATTCTCCTCAAGGAGGTTTCCTATGAAACTTTAGGAAAGGCTTGGCCAGAAAATAAGGAAACTCAAGGTCTGGAATCCCACTTTGTTTTTCAAATTAAACCTTTTGAATGTTGTTTATCAACTTTTTTTTTTAGATACTAGCCGTCTTGACTTTGAAACTCACAGAGGACACCAATATACGTAAATATATGTAAAGTCAAATCATTTTAAAGAGGCGCATGTTTGAATGTATGTGTGCACACCGATAGTGGTTCAAATTGATTCAAAATATTAGGGCGATTCATTTGCTGTGTTGCACTTTCTCCTTCTTTAGCCAAGGCTTTGGACAATGTTACAGTGTCTATCATCAGGGTAGATCTGATTTTTCACAAAAATTGTGCTGTACAAATATTATTAGGGGGCAGTTTGGACTTGCAGCATTCACATAAAAAAAGTCCCGATTTAATAGTGTTGAAATTTTTCATAAAATAATATTATCCGATGTTATGTTTAGAACTATGTAACACTAAAAAGCTTTCTTTATCTTTTATTGCAGAGAAATACCAGCTAGTGTTTGCATCACACTGTGCGGAGTGCATTGCCTCTAACACCAGGTCGGTGCAGGTGGCCATCCTCACAGCGCTAGGGCTGTACGTGGAGAGGCTGGTACTCTTCAAGGAGTGCCCCGTTGGCTCCTCAGACCTGCAGGCTATAATCTCACACATCGTAAAGCTTCTGGATTATTCCTTCAGTAAGTTTTTTTCCCCTTAACCTAACCTAACCTAACAAATCAGTGCCCCCTGGTGTACCGGTCTTACCGGGACAGGATTGCTCCTGGCTGGGGTGGTACAATCGTATTATATTATTTTTTAGATGTAAATTTTTGTAGGTTTTGTTAAAATGTCAAATTGTTTCGTTTATGCACAAGTATGTATGTTATCACAAAGACACTTTAAAAATGAAACCTAATAAATTTCATTTTAAGAAATCAATGAAATGTGCTTAAGAGGAACGTTTGCCGGACCATTTCATACAAATCTTATTTTGTATTTGAGGCCAAAATACCCAACCAAACTGATAAATTATTTTTGTAATCAAAAGGTATATCAAATATCTAGTTAAGATGGATGCTACTTTAATTATTTTTGCTTTAAATATTGTAAAATATAGGCCATTCAACTTTTTAACATTTCATGATTTTAGAGGCAAATTGGACAATTATTTGCGAGTATGTAAAAGTAAACATCCCTTCAAAAATTTGGTGTATTTTTCAAAGGTTAAAAATAAATATTTCCGCCTTGCAATAAAATCCAAATAAATGGAATATTTGTTAACGTATCCGAAAACTAAAAACTGTTTTCGAAAGGTGATCAAATAAGCTTTCAAATTTTATTATTAGAAATAATCAAGTAATTTTTTAAATATTAAAATTTTGGGTGAAAACTTTAAAAAGTTTTATAAATGGCTAACTTTACGTTTTTTTCTAACTAAAATTACTGATAAAGAAAAAAAAATAAAAACACATATTTCATTAGACAAATGAATTATAAACGTTACTGTCACCTCATTCTTTTGTCGTTTCATGTAAATAAAATTCTTAAAAAATTCACAAAGATTCATAAATTTTTTTCAAATTGCGATTGGAAACTTTAATAGTTGTATTGTGAAGCAATGGCATAATTTTGCGTATCCATCAGCATCACTTTCAATGAAACAGTGTCTTTGCTAGCCTTTGCTTCAATAACCTAATCCTCATTTCATACTTTTGTTCTCCTATTCCAGGCATAGGCAAGAACACCCGACTTAGGAAGGAGGCGCTGAATGTTATGAATACCTTAGGGAAAAAAATAAAGGGTAAGAATTGCTTTCATTTTATCTTTATTTATGTCTCAGCGAGGATACATTTTGTCAAAACAGATACAGCGGAAAACATTTAACGTGAAAAATACAGGGACAGATTTCTCAAATTTAAAAGCGTTAAAAGTAAAGAAAATCAATCTTTTTGATGTCGTAATACAATTCAAAAATAGAGATAGAAAGTGTAAAAAGATTTTTATTCTTAAGGATTGATTGAAGTTTTTACCACTCTGTTGTTTGTCTAATATAATAACTATGTACATTACATTGGTAATGTAACAGGGTAGTGCAGCTAAATATACAAATCTTGGAAACCATTTCAAGTAGAATTCTCACAAAATTTTGTTTGGATCAATATATTGAATAAATTAATCTGATTGTTCGCATTAAACGTTCCCCACTGCAATAAAATCAACATTTCCTTACAAAACAAAGTGTCTCACATTATCACATTTGGCATTATCCCTTTCCAGAATCCAAGAATACTCAGAGTTTGGAGGAACTGAAGAAGCTGTACACCAAGTTTGAGGGCGAACTTGTGGCAGACACCGCCCCCGAGGTTCGGTCCCGCCTTGTTCAAACCAAGCTGCTCTTCCAGCCCTAGACCCCGGTGCGACTCCACTCCGCCATCAAGGGTCTGCACGGATAAGGCGACTTACTAACTACATAAAACATGTATTAACTAAGCTTTATTTCATATTTGTTTTCCATCTGTCCCCAATAAATATTTATACTAGAAACGTAGTTTTACTGGTGGAAATAATACATATTGTGTAATTTTTATGAATTAATTCTTTAGGCAGCCAAAAAAAGCATTGTTATTTAAGATTTTAGACTAGCTTCACATTGGCGACTTAGCATCGCATATTCGTTACTTAGCATGGCGATCCAGCAGCGTACATCATTTTGTATGTAAATTGCGGGGCTATACACATTAGCGATTTAGGAGAGTGATCGTTCTTGATCAAATTGTGATGCTAAGTCGCCAATGTGAAACTAGCTTTTGTGTCTAGTTTATAGAACTCCATATGAATCTTTTAAATAATTAAAAATCAATCAATTTTTAATCAGCTTTAAAAGCTGAAACAGTTGTCACGCAAACTAGCCGAACTTAACACTATGTATGCATAACATTTAATTAAATTTGATTGATTTTACATAATAAAAAACCAAGCATCATTTTGGTTGACAGGACACACATGCCTTCTGATGATGAACAGTGGATGGGGTAGCACAACTAACTCCCAAAACTCACTCAATGCAGTTACATTTAAGCAGCCCTGATAATCTTAAATCAATAACAGCAGTTTTTGTTTTAATAAATAGATTTTATGATTTTAGCAACATAAAGACAGTAAAGGTTGAAGGGAATGATGCTTCACTAAAAAACAAAATGAATAATTACAATTTCAATAAAAAACCTAACCCAACTTATTTAATCTCAGAAGTAAGATGTTAAGTCTTTCAATTTCGGTCACTATGTTGTAATTTGGAAACAATTATGTATAAACAAAAACTAAATGAATTTCCAAAATAAATAATTGATTAACATTGGTGACACGTTTAACATTCTTTAAAGCTGGCAGACGTCTGTTGAATCTGGAAAAACCCAGATTCGACGTAATGTGGGTGCGCGTCAATCTTGCCAGTACGGCAAGATTCTACGCGTGTTTATACCGCTCACCGAACCTTAGCGAATCAGACACATCCGAGTTATTCAAACATTTGAGCGAGACTATTGATGACCTCTTGCCCCGCTACCCTTCGGCTGAGTTTGTGGTTCTGGGGGACTTCAACGTTCATAACGAACCATGGTTGAAGTTCTCAGGACCAACAGACTCGGCTGGCCGACAGGCGGAATCCTTTGCCCTTTGCCACGGATTGGAGCAGATGGTTCAGGAGCCTACAAGGGTTCCTGATGTCCAGACTCACCGCTCCAATCTGTTAGACCTATTTTTAACCACTGTGCCACACGGTTACAAGATTGAAGTCACAGCGCCTTTAGGATCGTCCGACCACTGCCTGGTGACGACCTCAATCCCTGTCAACTTCAGACCGCCAAAAGAAAGGCTGAAGAGAAAAGTGTGGCACTATAGGTCAGCAGACTGGTTCGGTCTGCGGGCTCATTTCAATGCTTTCCCGTGGTCAGCTGTCTGTTTTCGGACTTCGGATCCCTCAAGATGTGCCCAGGAAATTGGTGAAGTCATTACATCCGCGATGGATGGCTTCATTCAATCCACTGTTAAAGAAACTGGTGTGGGCTCAAAGCCGTGGTTCAGTCGACAATGCTCCGAAGCAGTTCGGCGAAAAAACGCGGCTTACCGAGCCTACAACACATCTAGAACCTCCGAAAACAGAGCAGTATATAACAAATTGGCAAAGGAAAGCAAGAAGATCATAAATAGGTCAAAGTTCGAGCACGACCTGCAGATCAGCAAAAAGCTGGCTGCATGCCCGCATGGCAGCAGAGCCTTCTGGTCGCTTGCGGGCTCAATAGGTCGCAATTTCTGCAAATCCAGTCTGCCACCTCTTACCAGACCTGATGGCTCACTAGCAAATACCGCCACCGAAAAGGCTAACCTATTAGGAAAAATGTTTGCGGATAACTCAACCCTCGATGATCGGGGTTCAGTCCCGACGTCGGTTCCTCACTGCGGTTTCTATATGAAAAAGCTGAGGATCCGGCATCGGGATGTGCTCCAGGTTTTACGAGGGCTTGATGTTAATAAAGCTAGTGGGCCTGACGGAATCCCCGCCCTGGTATTGCGGAGGTGCGCTGCAGAAATAGCTCCGATTTTGACAAAGCTTTTCAAAATGTCCCTGAATTCTGGCTCTGTACCCTCTGGTTGGAAAAAAGCGGTCATCCATCCTATTCCAAAGAAGGGTGACCGCTCCAACCCGGCCAACTACCGTCCCATAGCGATCACATCAGTTCTATCCAAGGTGATGGAACGTGTGATCAACGACAAACTGCTCACATACCTCGAGAAGAACAAAATTATTAACGACCGTCAATACGGATTCCGGCGGAACCGCTCGTGCGGTGATCTTCTCGCGTATGTGACGCATGTTTGGGGGTGGTGCCTGGAACGTTTCGGTGAGACCCAAACGGTTGCGCTGGACATTTCCAAGGCCTTTGACCGGGTTTGGCACCGAGGACTTGTCAACAAACTGCCTTCTTACGGACTTCCCGCATCCTTGTGCAGGTGGATTGCCGACTTTTTGAGGGAGAGGTCGATTCAGACGGTTGCTGACGGTTTCACCTCTTCCTCGCATTCGATAAATGCTGGCGTCCCACAGGGATCGGTTCTGTCTCCGACTTTGTTTCTGTTGCACATCAATGACCTTTTGACATGTGCACCAATTCATTGTTACGCGGATGACAGTACAGTCCATGATAGCTTTTTGTTTGACAAGCCCCCAAAGGGTGCACAAATTCCAATGGCTCGGAGGGCTTTGAAGCAAAGAATGGACGCTTACCTTGAGAGTATTTTCTCTTGGGGTAAGAATAATCTCGTCGAATTCAATGTATCAAAGACCCAATCATGTCTGATTACGTCTAAAAGGGATCGAAATGACTATCTAGTCTCCTTCAACGGTAGCATTCTCCCGAACAGGTCTTCCATTGATATGCTCGGTGTAACTCTAAGTGACCAGCTCAGATATGGGGGCTCCATCGAGGCCAGAGTTAAGTTAGCCTCTCAGAAATTGGGCGTACTGTACAGGGCCCGCAGATACTTTAATAGTACACAACTGCTAACCCTGTACAAATCGCAAGTGCGCCCCACGGTTGAATTTGGCAGCCACCTCTGGTCTGGAGCCCCAAAGTACCTGAAAAACACCCTCGACTCTGTGCAGAAACGGGCGGTCCGTTTGATAGATTCTCCCGTCTTAACAAACGGATTGCAATCTTTAGAGCACAGGCGTCGGGTAGGAATGCTTTCCTTGTTCTACCGGTATTTCAATGGAAGATGCTCCGAGGAACTAGCCTCATTGATCCCCTCGGCACCGGTGCATAGTCGGGAAACACGCCAAACGCTCGCCCAACATATGTACACGGTTGACACTTGTCACATGAGAACGGGACGCTTCTACGACTCGTTCTTGTGTTCAACAGCTCGGCTGTGGAACGATTTGCCGGCCTCTGTGTTTCCTCCTTCCTATAACATGGGTCTCTTCAAGACCCACGTTCACTCCTTCCTCTCCTCAAAAAGATCCTCCTCACAGCATCTTCAAAGATGACATAGGCCCTGAGGGAAATTATTTTCCTCAGGGCCTCCTGTGTGGAGTTAATGTAAAAAAAAAAAAAGACAATAAATTAAAATACATATAACACAAAATAATGATATATTTTTCTTTACATATATAGAAATAATTAAGCTTTAAAAATACAGTAATAAATAAACCCTCAGTTGTTAGCATAAAGAAAACTAAAACTCTTTAAACAAATCACACAGTATAAAACTAAATAATAATGATTAGATAAAATTAACAATCTCATATAAAATATAGTTTATTCAATTCAAATTTAAAAATAAACTCTCAACTTTTATATTGTCAACCTGCTGCAAAAAATCATTACATAAAACTGCAAAATTATGATTCATGTTGTTAGGGTAGTTATTATAAGATCCTTTACTAATACTTTTACGGAGGTTGTATCTTAAACCTACGCGTAAGTGTGTTAGTATCCGCTTGAGGCACATCATTGGCTGCACAATAGCGGTTAGTAGTGTTGGGACAGAGCAGGTGTTCAAGTGGCCACATTTTGATCAAAACTACAGGAAGTACGCGGAGAAATATTTTTTCTTTGATGTTATTCATGGAATGCGGAGATCAAAGAAAACAAATACAGGCAAATCGAACCAGCTTTGGACAGCATAGAATATCATGGACTAGTTTTTAATTTACAAGATGGCTCTTTTGGTGGAAATTAATTTTGTGAAAATAATAATAATTTGTGTCTTTTCCTTCAAATAGTATTTTATTAATTTTATATTTGCCATGTGAAAGTAAAGTGCTTTTAAATGTATAATACAATAGTTTGGTAATTTCTGTTCGAACGAGCATAATGAGAAAATATTATTTAATTTGTACAACTTCGTGATATGGAAAAGTATGCTGACCACTTATCCACAAGGGTGGCTATTTTGCATTACCACAACCGCATCTGGAGGGCTATGGCTTTATTCAGTGTTCCAAATTGGTACCCTTAAATAAATTCATGTATTTTTGAGCGAGGTCAATATGAACCATACTATACCCGAGGACCTTATAAAGGGAAACTACTTACTCCCTTATTAACCTCCCGTTTGACAAGGTCAGAATCGCTTACGCCAATATCTTTCTTGACGTAACAGTTGATTTCATTAACCGCTTGGACACATAAGCTTGTTTTCACGATAATTTAACGTAGGTAGACATAGGAATGACGTATGTCCTGTACCTGAGTTATTAATCTAGCTACTGTGAATGTTTTTTAAAGTAATTATCTATGACATTCGGGAGTCATACTTTTTTCATTGTCATTAGTTCTTCGAAAACTTCTTTGAATTGTTGGTTTTCACGTAGGGTGTATATTCAGGTTTGTGTAGACACAATAAAATCAGATACGTTTTTAGATTTTCACGGCCAAAAGCATTTTCGTTGTTTGTTTTTGGGGTGTTATGCCGTGTTGTGCTACCTCCTTCTTTAGCCGACGTTTCGGACAGCGTTGCAGTGTCCATCATCAGGGCAGATCCGGCAGATCCGTCGATGGATCTGCCGGATCTGCCCTGATGATGGACACTGCAACGCTGTCCGAAACGTCGGCTAAAGAAGGAGGTAGCACAACACGGCATAACACCCCAAAAACAAACAACGAAAAAACAATAAAATCAGTTCATATTCATATAAATATATATTTTTTTTATATTTGTTTGCCGATGTGTCGAATTTTTTTTTTTGCTAAAGTTAGCTATTCTGGGAAAAGTTGACGATATTATCATGTAATAATAAGATAAATTAATAATAATATTATCTGGTAATTTCCGTGCGGTTTTTCGAAATATCATCTGACATGCAACAGGTTAGCATAAATCTGTGTATCTATGTAGGGAAGCAATATTTATTTTTAAAAACTCGAATTGGGTCAAAGACAAATTGTTACATTCTCCAGACAAAGATGGGAAAACCAAGTCCAGAGGCTATGCGAGGAGAGGCCGGGCGCTGGACCTACAATGGATGGACTTCTGAAATAGCCCAAGACAGGAGAATGCCCAGTCACCTTGTCAAAGCAATGTTTCCCGACCCGAATAGGACAAAGGGAAAAAGATGATGATGGTGTGTCAAAAGGAATCTACAGAAATGCTAATGATTTTTCACAGCAAGCCGACGATTTGCGGTATCAAAAGTATAAGTTAAAAAGTTTAACAGAGTTATTTCTAACTTCCCAGCATCAGACATAATTTTGACATGCCCTATTATTATTGACAGCGGATTCTGGAGTTAATTTATCTTTTCTGAACATACTATAAATACAAAGATTCACAACTTTTTTTTTTTACTTCTAAGTTTGTTCTTGTAAAATAACAGACTTGAGTAATTGATATATAGACGTAGGACACATAGACATTGTATTAACAATAATACAATTACGTACATACATATATTATGTAACAATATTTGAATTTACCTGACTCTAGATAAAAAAAAATCACACGATCAAGCACTACAAGAGCGATGCAAGGATTATACAGATTATAACTTTACTTTTTTTGATGCTATTCTAATTGCTGATATTTTGACTTTCCAAAAAATTTTATCTGATTTTAATATCAAAATGATGTTTGGAAGCAGCAACATTTCACATAAAACATATATTTTCATATTGCATTGACTCATTTTTTTTTAAATCAATAAACCAAATGCTTTTATTTTCTGTCTATAATGTTATCCAAAGCATGAATTTTTGCATCATTAGGGACCAGTTGTTTTGGAAAATTTCACGTGTGAATTTCCTTCAAATCGTCATTTTGAAATTAAGTGTTTTAAAATTTCGATTGGTTGGCTAAATATGATGCTAATAGTATGTATTCATAAAATAATACCTAAAGTGTTGTAAATATGAAAGTATCTACAAATTTCAATTGACATCAACTATATTCAAGTATTCCTAAATTTAACTAACTACATTTAGTTCAAAATAATGTGAGAAATATAATTTCTGGTTAAAAATAAATTTATGTATGTTAATTATTAAATAAACGCCATCAATAACAGTATAAATTGTCACATATGCATCGAAAAATGTAAACATAGAAATCTTATTGTATGAATTAACCCCCCAGGCTAATTTGTTTGTTTTTGGGAACAACTCGTATAGGTCTTATAGAAATCATTGTCTCCCTAACTATTCGTTAATTTTAAGTAAACTAAAGTAATTTTAATTAGAAAAAACATAAGGTGAGCAATTTTTTAAACATTTTAAAGTTTGCATTAAATAATTTTATAGTTAGAAAATTACATGGTTATTTTTAATTTTAAAAAATTGAAAGCATATTTCAATTTCAAAAACAGTTTTTAGTTTTCGGATACATTTAAATAAAATATTCCATTTATTTGGATTTTATTACAAAGCGGAAATATTCTGACCTACTGACAGAATATGGCGGAGGGCTGAGGGGTTAACAAAACACAATACATACAATTTTTTTTTGCAATATTTAATATAATATTTAAGCTGAATTGTTAACAATAAAGGACACAAAATAAGATCTTTAAATAAATGGACAAAGCATTAGAGATTAAGAACATATACAATAAATATTACTTTAATTCTGTATTAGCTAAATTAAATACATACATAATTATTTCACAATAATCTAGTCAATTAAATAAAAATGATTGTGGTATGTTAAGTTTTATAAATTATAATTATTTGGAATGCATTTGGGATACATATATTTTTAATAACATTTTATATTTTTATCACGGTTATCGACTAAGTATTTGGGTATAGCCAAATACCCTAGAATATTAATGTACAGCATTAGAAACAAATTTGGTCAAACTCAAAAAAGAAACTTTACTTGAAAAGCTTTTGACATGAAGCAAACAATAGCTTTAGAAATTCAACGCATAAACAAACATTTCTCCCTATTCTGGCAGGGAAATGTTCATATATGTAAAATATTACATTTTTACTAAGGAAGGATTTCACCATGTTTGTTTCCAAGTATGTATATATCGGCTCATTTTCACAATTTGACAGTCGGTAGTCGTCCCTACTACTGCAGATTACGATGTAGACCACTGCAGAATCTGGTGTAGTTTACAGAATGTGTGAAGATTTCTGCAGAAACCCTTACAGAATGTATGTAGACTTCTGCTGAACCTAGGGTGTGTAAATTCTGGCAAAATGTTTGTAAACTCCTGCTGAATCATTTTTGCAGAATGTATGTAGCCTACTGCGCACTCTATGATGGAGACTTTCAGAATGTATGTAGCCTTCTGCAGAATACATGTAGACTTTTTTAGAATCTGATGTATACTTCTGCGAAATCTTGCAAACCGAATCGGCTGTAGAGTGGTGCGCATTGGAGCGCAATGGAGACTTGCAAAGTAGTCTAGACATCATCGAAGATCCCCCTGGGCGGCAGCGCAGACTGGTAGAGCGTGGAGGCCCCGAAGCGGCGGCCGATCTCCTCGTCCAGAGTGAGGTCCACGGGGCTCGGCGGCCCGGGGGGCTGCGGGGACCCTGGGGGGCGGTCAGTGTAAGGCGTGGGCAGATCGCTCCCTGAGCTCAGCAGACCCGCACGAGCTTCACATCACAGCATGAGGGTTAGTGGCGCACTCGTGACAGTTTGATTAACAATTTGAGGATAGCATTTTTATTCACACAAATTAACTCTTCCATAAGACATGTATTATGTTTGAATCCATAGGGACATTTTTTCGTATTTTAAAAAAAAATTTATAAGGACATCCTCAGAGCACATACAAATAGTCAACATTTAAGTTGGCCTAGTTTTACATCAACTTCTAATCTTGGTTTGGCTATGAAATTGATTTCTCTTAAGCTCGGGTTATGCTTTTGGTGCACTTTTTTTCAATAGATATTAATTACTTAATTATTTATGTGCAGTTTTGTCTTTATTATCTGTAGTTAGTTATAAAGGAAAACTGCATGACCAATTTTTTTTTGAATGCCGTAAGATTTAGTTAATTAATCCTAAACTATTACCTCCATAGTGCGCCGAAGGTAAAAATCCCATAAACAAAATTTAATAATGTCAGATTACCATATTGATACGCTGGCACTCAACGGATACATTTTTTTGTATCCAATGGGTACTTTTGGCACTTGAGGAGTTAAGTTTCAATCTATGTTTAAAATGGTGTTGAAAAACTGGGAATCTAATATTATGAGAGTCAATACTTGGATGACAGATATAACCGAAAGATTATAGTTAGAGCACATGGCTAAAAAAAACCTGCGTCTGTATTGGATTATGGAAATCTATCAAAATGCTTATCCATTTATATTATTCAAACTGACACGAGATTGATGAGACAACAGTGAACCGTGAACCAAAGCATCGATTCTGCCACCAACAAGTAAACTGTGCCGATTAATAATTACTAAACAGTTGGAAACCTTATTCAATGAAACTTCACGCTTATTGAAAATTGACTGAAAAAATGGAAGGAGATTTGTTTTTGAGAGATGCCACAGAAAATTTATAAAAAAGTCTATAATATTAAAGAATGACAATTTAAAATGTAGCTTGTTGCTTTAAAGTGTCCCTTCTTCCTACTCAGTCAACAATAATTTGACATTTATTTTGAAATTATGTATTTCATAAAGGTAGCGCAGACTCGCAGCTCACATTAAAAAGATACTTTTAACACAATAGCGCTCGCCATACAATCCCATAGAAACCCGCCACACGTAAAAAGATGATCGCGGTTTGAATCTTCGCTAATCGGCGTTATTTTTGTGACCGCTAAGATCGCGATATCAGCAAAGTTATGCGACCACCCCTTCGCCGTAAACAGGAGAGGAGGTCATTTTGAATACACGGAGCTGTCAAGTTGACATATCCAGTACAAAGAAATGATATTCTCTCGACTGCTTCCGATTTCAACTGACCCCTTCTCCTGCCGTAGGAAGAAATATTTTATAACGTAGTGTGTCGGTAGAAAAGATACTTTATAACGATATTTACTTTATATCTTTTGATACTTTATATCGTTTATATGATACTTTATATCTTTTGATGTGAGCTTCGCGTATGTC
The DNA here is from genome assembly GCA_951813805.1 of Limnephilus auricula. Taxonomy (NCBI): domain Eukaryota; kingdom Metazoa; phylum Arthropoda; class Insecta; order Trichoptera; family Limnephilidae; genus Limnephilus; species Limnephilus auricula. Next base: position 15,127,785 of record OX638388.1, on the reverse strand, counting down.
GCCCGCTTAAAGCATGTATTAGCATACTAAAACAAAATGAGAAATAAAACACAAAGGTCCATAAAATCAAGGTTTCACTGTTTGGTGCTTGCTCGAAATAGAAATTGATGTGCATTTCATACAATCTGTCAACAAATTATAGTTCTAAACCAGGGATGCACAGACCACAACTTAACTTAACTTCGTTTCCACGCCGTATTTTAGACAAACAATAAACATATACAGTTAACCAGTCAAATTACAGGAGACCCATATTGTCCCAAAACATCATATGCCGTTATGATAACAGGAGACCCAAATTGTCCCAGAGCGACCGTGCATCATTAAAAGATAGATATCTCCCTTCCTGTAATGCGAACATTCGTGATTTAATTTATGTTAGAAAGAGAAAGAATCAATGTTTCTCATTGCCTTTCAAGTGTACGAGCTATTTTGCTCAGATATTGAGAAATCCGAACATAAGTGACGGTTTTATTTCGCGCCAATTTGTGACGTACCGCTGATTTTGACAGCACGGTTCCATGCAACAAAAAACCGTTTTTAATAAAAAATAACTCGAAATGTCCCGGAAAGCTAACTTTTATTTGTTAATTAATATATTGCCTATGTGTTTATGTCAAATTTAATTCATTTTGGTTATATAATAATGCAATAATCTCATATAGAAAACTACTAATCGTTAAAATCACCGTAAACCCTTTTTTAAATTGATCATTCCTAATTGAATTTCCTGTATTTGATGAATATTTTTATGCATATCGTAGGAGAATATATTTCTATTCAATATTTATGAAAAACAATAGTGCTGTTATAACATATTTGTAAAGATTTCTTTGATTTTATCAAGTCGGACGTCTGAATTTACCGACATGTCAAAAGTGCTGATTTGAAATCGATAGAGATGGGATCATCAAAATTTAAATTGACATTAATTTGTGCAAAATTCGAATTATTATAAGTATTTATTTTTAGAGTTTATTTTATAGAAGTAAATTTGAATGTTATTTTTATGATGAATGTTATCAATTTTTTTGTATAATAAATGCGTAATAATATTTAATTTCAAAATATACATATCTTGAATTTTATGAAGAATAAAAATCTATTTGTAAAGAGGTTTTTTGCTACCAAAATTCAGCGATACAATATAAAACTCATTATTGTTATACTTATATAAGGAATATTTTAAGTACAACTCTTGGCGTTTGGCGTGTTTCCGGACTATTTCCCATTTTTTAAGTATAGTACAGTCATTTGGTTCGACAAAAGGAGGTTACCTAGAAAGGTTTCCGGGAGTTTTGAAAATTTGTAATTTTATAGATTTCGATGTGCTCTTTCCGAATTTCAACTTAGCCACCTATCTTTGGCGCTCGCGCCACCATATTGGAAAAACGGCGCCTAAAAGCTGTTTTTTGACAATATCTCCTTTCTGACTAATTTTACGATAAAAAATATATAACACAAAATTAAACAACAGAAAATTTTCTACAATATATGTATGAATATTTTTTTTTGTAAAATCAATAGTTTTGGCGTACGAGCGCCGCAAACTATTATTCATCTAAACCACCAGGTGTTTTTATAAAATATTTTACTATTGTTGCAGATATAATAAAAACAGATATATGTATGTATATACACGATGCAATCGAAAACGAAGAGGATTGTGATAAGTCTGATAATCCCATCGCAGATGATGCGGATGAAATTTCGGTCTGTGACGTTTCGACGATACCAAAGACGAACTCGCAACGCCTGGTCCATCAGGAACGGCAAAGCAAAGAAGATTGCGCTAAATTTAGAAATTGTACATTAAATGTGGATTAGGTCTACACCACGATAAAAAAACGCGCCGCTTACTCTACCTCAAGGGGGTTAGTGGAAATTAATTTTTTGGCCAAAACGTATATTGATGTATACTCTGCGGCGCTCGTACGCTCAAAGTATCGATGTTACAAAAAAAGTTGTTATTACATAAATTGTAGGAAATTTTCTCTAGTTTAATTTTGTTTTTATCGTAAAATGAGTCAGAAATGAGATATTGTCAAAAAACTGCTATTAGGCGCCATTTTTCCAATATGGCGCCTAATTGCAAAGATATGAGGTGGCAAAGTTGAAATTCGGAGAGAGCACTTCAAAATGTATAAAATTTAATTTACACTTTTTACTCCAAATAATGTCAAGAATCATTGGTTAAAGTAAGCCAAGAAGTATGTCCCTTAACACCTGCATATATACAGGAGGTTAAAGATCGTACTTGACTTACTTTACCCAGTAATTCCTGAAATTTTTTTGTAGTAAAAATCATTAACAAAGTTTTGGTATCCGACGACTTTTTTTTTCTACAAAAACATAAAAAAATCAGTAGATATTGGGAAGATAGGGGTGGGTTGACGGGTTGGCTGGTTACTTGGCTAAGTGACCAGTGACGACATGTGGAAGAAATTTTTTTATATTTGATTTTGAAGAAAAAAAAAAACATATCTAAAAAGTCACCGGAGACCAAAATTTCATTTGCATTTTTTACTCCAAATAATGTAAATTAAACAAGTATGATCCTTGACTTACTTAAACCAGTGATACCTGACATTATTTGGAGCAAAAAATGTAAACGAAATTTTGGTCTCCGGTGACTTTTTAGATGTCTTATTTTTTTCAAAAACTTCTTCTTTAATATCTAAAAAAAAATAATCTTCATGTCGCCACTGGTCAATAAGCCAAGTAACCAAACAACCCCTCATTCCGCCCCTAACTTCCCAACACCCACAGAATTTTAATGGTTTTGCAGAATAAAAAATGTCACCGGAGACCAAAATTTCATAAACATTTTTTACTTCAAACAATGTCAGCAATCACTGGTGAAAATAAGTCAAGTACGATCCTTAACACCCTGTTTATATATATACTTTTTTTCGACCGGTCAGTGGCTGAGTGGGCATTGCGTTTCGGTCCCACCCGGGCGTCGCGTGTTCGATTCCTCGGCTGGCTAAGTCCTCCATCACACCACAAGCAACATATTCCGCTTACTGTGGTGGTAGTAGGAGTTTTTCAAATATTGTCAGGTTATTCGTTATGGGAATTCGTCACGATATATAATATAAAATACTTAATAAATAATTTTGAATTCTCTTTGTGGAAAATATTTTCTTTCATTGATTGATTGTTGTTTATTGTTCATTAGCTTCATGTATATTTTTCTATTTTTTTAAATGGGTCAAAAATAATAATCATCATTTAAAAAAAAAAAAGTTATTGTTTTATTTCATTATTTAAAAAAGGTATGATCTACACTGAATAATGCATGGATTAAATTCCATTTTATTTTATTTATCTTACGTACATATTTATATTTATCGGGTTTAATTTGAAGAACTCCATTTAAAATCAGTTTATAAATTTTATTCAAAATATCTTCAACCAACCCCGCTTTCGCCAAAGCATCGAGTCTTGTTTCGAAACGCGACTTGCACATCTCTAACGGGCGGCCATGTTTGTTTACTTTTAAACAGTTTTTAGCGGAGAACGCACAAATAAAGCTGCGAAACTTAATACTGTATTAATGAATTTATAATAGTTACTCAGCTTTTTTTAACAAAATGACCTATTATGTTCCATAAACTATAGGATTTACGTATTTACCGTTGTGTTTATTGCAAAATTACGAGGTTATTTGAAGTTTAGTGAAGTGATGTTTTGAGGTTATTATTTCCTGAGGTGTCAAAAATTGTAAAAAACTACATTAAATTGGGCTATAAATTAACAAAAGTGATAATAATTCATTAGATAAATGCCTTAGGCATACGTGGATAGTAAAGTTTTTCGGAAATTCATCGTAAATTGCGAAGAAAACTAATAAAAAATTTAAACAGTTTTTTTAGAAAGATTGATAGGCTCAAAACAAACGACAAAGTTTAACATTTATTTAAAAAATAAGTTTGTATGAATGTGATAAAATGTGAAGTGACAGTTTTGTTACAATATTATTAAAAAAAAAGAATTTGTATTTAAAATTTAAAGTTTCAAATATTTTTTATACATTTTAGGCTAATATCCTCAGGTGAGTATTTTTTGAACGAATTTGCATTTTCAAAGTAAAAATTTTAATATTTACAAACAAAAATGTTAATTTCTAACATACACATAGGAAAGTTTATTTTATCTAGATTTTAAAGCAGTTTTTGTTTTTGCGAAGAGATAAAAAATAATCAATATAAAGATACATTTAAAATCCACGGGAAGAATCGGGAATTTTGCACGCCAAACAAAATGGCGAAAAGTTTTTCGATTTACAAATTTTATTTTTTGAAGGATTAAAATGTTACAAATGTGAAATAACCAACCATATAACCACTAGAACTTTTTAGGTGCCAAAATTTTATTTTTTTATCCTGTTTTTCACAGGAAAATGACTTATGCATCATTTCCCCTTTCTAATTTGATAAAGAAAGTGCTTGCAACAAAGAAATTTTATACACACTAAGTAATATATTGCATGCCAAAATCAAATACGTCCCTTGCAACCCTTTTCTTTCTGCACGATGAAGTTAATTGCGCCGTTTGTGAATTGTCATTTTATATGGAACCCCTAGCAAACATCTAAATATACATATATCAAAGTACAAAATGTACCAAAGAAATGGCGATGGCCATATAGCGAGTAGAAGATACGGAGAGCATGGAAAACATCTCCAGTCAAATAATTATTCTTGTTTCGGGTTTGAACAGGATAGTAATATTTCTTTTGCAAAAGGTAACAATGAGTCAACAGGTCAGCTAATATGTTGTGTGATATTAGCTTGTCATTGGGATTTAGGGAACCTATTTGTCATTCATATTAGTTTTTCTTTAATAGTTAAATTGATCTTTTGTTTGTACGCGTTTTAAATGTGCCATCGGATATAGGAGCTGAGGGAGCAATTCAAAACATTCATGATTTTTACACAAGGGTGATTGAAGTCTTCGCTCAGCAAAAGGACAGGATCTTTAAAAAGTCCAGATACCCCTACATAAATTTATATATTAAGTTTTTCATTTATTGCTCAGTGAATCACCAGACATTTAATAGCAATTACCAGCCGCACCTGCTTCTGGTAAAATATGTGAAATTGAATATTTATTGGCTCCAGTAGAATCTGTGCACCCCTGGTGTTCGTGCAAATAATCTCTACAGAACATTCCACCATAACATAAAAAGAATGTACAAAAATTGGTTCCGCTATAGAACTCATCTAATTTACTGGTGCAGTGATCCAATAATTATTGTTATGATTTGAAATTACAAAATACATAGTTATTTACATTATCCCTCAGAAGGCTGAGAAATGCACAAAATGAAATGACAAAAGTAATGAAAATAAGAATAAAATTAATCCCAACAATGTGTTCCAAAAAACTTGACTTCTTGTGTATTAGACAGGGATAGGTGTTTAAATGCTGCGATCAACATTAAAAAGGTCAGCACATAGATCTAAACCTCAGTTGTTAAGTTTTATTACAAAGGAAAAGCAAAGTATATTAATTGATGTTGCAGTGGTTATCGACAATAATAAAATTATGTAATCACACTTCCTTATTGAACTGAAAATAATAGGTTTTTTAAATCTAGTTCATAAAATGTTTATTTTGAAAATTATTTAATGAAATCTTTGTAGTAAATTATGTTTTTCAAGGATCGAACTTGCATTGCTTGGCAAACTCAGTGATTATTATCAATAAAAATTGACACAAACCTGTTAAAAATTCAAAGTAAAAGAATTATATAGATTGTAGTGATACTCTTTTTCAGATCAACCTTACCAGGCTTATGAAATAATTTTTTAAATTACCTGCATCAGGTCTGTAACCACCAAGTTTTCCTTGAAAGTCCCTCCTCCTCATAGCGGATTCCTCGGTGCGCTGTCGCTTCCTCTTTTCTGTAAAAGTAAAACTTATTTAAAATAGTCTCTCGAGCAAAATAACAAAAAGCAAAATCAATGTGATTGTTTAAAAGTGTGCCTGTCATTTTCGATTATGTATTATCAGAGAAGAAATGGTTCTGCCGTAGAAAACTCTGTTTTAACCACTCTTTCTGTTGATACATCATAACGAGAAAGAGATAAGTAACAATTGAGCTATCAGCGATAGGCCTTTATTAATTGAAAAACAGATAGCTTATAGTTTGCCTCGCTTGATGATCTCCTTGCCCTCCTCCACCAGGTCGGTGGTGAGCTCTGCGTCGCCCACGAACTGCTGGAAGCCGCACGCAGACAGCAGGCGGCTGCCCACCGAGAAGTAGGTGGACACGCACAGCACCAGCACCAGCATGGGGAAGTAGATATTGAAGCCGTCCGATATGATGCTCAGCACGTCCATGTGGCCCATGATCTACAAACACAAAGAACATGGAGCAAGATTAACCCAAAATACCACAATAAAACACAAAGAATCATTTTACTCTAAAAGCGATTACTGACAAGATAACAACATATCACATGAATAACAAAGCAAATAATTGATGAAATCATAATATATAATTTTTCAAAGAAAACTTCTTCGGAAAGTTTTTCACTTTGTGATGGCATTATTTATTTTAATGAAAAGCCAAATAACTTTGTTTACATCACTTTTATTAATACACAATCTACATGTTTCATGAACGATGTTCACATCATCAGGATCAAATGCATACTAAACTTAAAAATTAAATATAGATCACATATGGGAGGAAAGGCTAGAAGGAAGGGGAAGGGGTAAGGGTAGGGGAAGTTTATTACAATTAGGGATTTCAAAGTCATTAGCAGGGAAAGACCGGTTAAGTGGGAAAAGGTTCAAAAGAGGGTTTATAAAAATTTGCTGCTTATTTATTATATCTGTTTTATTATTAACATTTTTTCTAATTTCTAAAATCTCTAAATTATTTATCTGTGATGCCTTGTAACCCGTATGTAATATTTTAAGTCCATGGTTTTTGTCAAAATTATGATCATTTTTTAATAAATGAGTTTGCAGATCAGTATACATTTGATCCTGATGATGTGAACATCGTTCATGAAACATGTAGATTGTGTATTAATAAAAGTGATGTAAACAAAGTTATTTGACTTTTCATTAATAACTCAGGTACGGGGCATTCCTACGTCTACCTATGTTACATTGTCGTGAAAACAAGCTTATGTGCCCAAGCGGTTAAAATCATAATATATCATTATATTATATAAATAGAAGAAACAAAATTAGCAATCTAAGCACAAAAAAGTGTTTAGACCTACGCTAGAAAATTAAATATACATAGTACATAGAATGAACTCTGAATTTTCAAAACTAATTGAATATGAAATCGAATTAAAGATTTCTATTCCCAGAAGACTACAATAGACTAGCTGTACGGAAAGAATATACAGATGACAAGACTCCGAAAACTCCAAAAACCACTGTATAGAGAGCTAGGTAAGTGTTCTAAACAAGCATTCAGAATATCAGTAGAATTGGACAACGGTGAGAAATTTGTAAAGGCAAACAGTCTAGCACATCCGAAATATTCCTTTGCTTCTCCTCCTATTACGACTTTCTGAATGTCAAATCTGCTAAAATTGTATTGTTTCTCTGACTATTGAATCAGCACTGATAAATAAATGAATGCACCCACCTGTGTGTAGTAGGTCTCCATGACCTGCTCCTTGATGACGTGTGAGTCCATGTGAATAAGGCCAAGGAAGTTAAGACAGAGCGGCGGAGTGAGGCGGCAGACCATCATGCCGCTGAAGATGAGGCTGTACTCGTTGGTCTGGTGGTGCGGCGCCAGGTAGTACAGGTTCAGCACGCGGATCTTCAGCACCGTGGAGAAGGCGCAGAAGCACACGTACGCTATCATTATGGTGGAGAAGGCCTGAAAATATAAGTTGATTCGGTTAGAATTCAACTGATTAAACTGTAAACAAAATTCTTGCTTTCAGACAATGTAATAATTACAATAAAATAATATCAAAAGTGGACAATTTCAATTGCGAGCTTAACAAATATAAGGTCCATAAAAGAGTTACTTACTTACGTACTTTTCACAATAGCTGAAAATGTTTGGTGACCCGAAAACGTGAGAGTATCCCCATTTAAAGTTTAAAAAACATGAAACTTAACAACAACAAAAAAAATGTTTAACCACTCAAACGCTTTTTGCCACATTATGGCACTATTTCCAAAGCCTCCGATTGCTTTGCTGCCACAATGTGGCAAATATTCTCTAGATTCTTTAAAATGTTTCAAAGTTAACGATTTTATAATATTTTTTTTTTATAAACCCTACAAATATGTGATAATAGACAAAAGATAGGTGAATTCATTGGCTATATAGAACTACAATCAGTTTGTACGCCTCCATATTCAAATTCGGAGGTATATATTTTTTTAATACGGGTGGAAAAATTTCCTTTAGAAATCCTAGAAAAAAGTTTTAAATTGCTCTGTCACTCCAGTGGTTAAAAGAGAGCATGTCTTTCTTACAAATGAAATTTAGAACCCAATATAATTATCTATTTTTGCGAAGAAGTTAAATTAAACTCCAAAAATAAAACGCTCTCCTGAACATTTATCTTTTTCTAGATACGTTTTAGTGTTTCTCACCTGTCGATATGTATGTAGTATGTACCTTCACAGGAAGGAGATTAATTATTAACGAATAGTGCTGTGTAATTACCTCAATGGTTAAATAGTCGTAATCCGCCTTGGCCAGGTTGACGATGTTGGCGTAGATGGACAGCACGGGAGACCTGTTGAAGAAGGTGACCTCGGACCAGACAACGCTGATGGACAGGAAGATGGCCACCACGGACATCAGCTTCAGGATGTAGCGCTTCACTATGCACTCCCAGTACCACTCTAAAAAGGAATAATCAAAGAATATAATATTTTAGTATTTGGGCAGCCAATTCTGAAGTTGCATAAACATTCAGCACTAGAGGCGTACAATTTCTAGTATTTGGGTGTGATGCAAATATTTTTTTTTCCATTTTCCCCCACCGGTTTGTCATTTTGCACTGAATATGCAAAAAAATATGCCCTAATTGTAGAAACAATCAAAATATATTTGAACATTAAAATATGGCTGAAATATGCAATTATGAAATATCCTCTGTTTCCTATCTATAGCATATCGTCAATTACATGCACGGTTAAAGTATGTATATCGACGCTGGAAAGAAAAATGGCTAAAGCGCCTTACAGCCGTGACATTAAATGGTTCTGTATCATACGTATAGCCAATAAAGTGAGGACTCAAACCTAGAAATTACTTAAGACGGCTCCCGGATGAAAATACTTTAGATGCTTCTGAATAGCACCGCATTGGATGGAATTACTACAAATTATTACATATTTTGAATCATTAAATAAAGAATAAGACTCTCAATTAGTTAAAATTTTAGTAGTTGAATTGTACCTATAGCAGGTGGGTAGAGTAAGCGTGCCACTGCGGACCGTGTGCGCGAGAAGGATGGCTTGAAGCGGTGCTCCCGCGAGCGCTGGTTGGCGGCCACATCCTCCAGATGCAGCACCTCCTCAAGCAGCAGCCCCCACTGCGTCTGTGTGCGCTGGAGTGTCTGCAGCGACTTGATGACCTGCTTGTGCAATCGCACCAGCGCCTTGAGCGAGGGGGGCGCTGCGGGGGCCGTGGGCAGAGCGCGTCGCTCCATGCGCCCCCGCAGCTCCGTCGGCACCCGCTGCAGGATGCTGTCCACCGGCCGGCGCAGGGGGCTGCCTGGGCCCAGTGACAAGTGGATACTCTGCAGAGACTGAGGGAAACAATTGACAAATATCTAACTTAATCACTGAAGACAATATTAGTACTGTTGGTGCCTTGCATTCATCTTTATGTACCTTTCCCAAACATAATTCTCTTATTCCTCACCCACATTGCCGACTGAGTTACAATAAAATATATCAGTATGTATTTGTCAGTTGAAATAACCACCTCTTCCTGTCAACATCATTGTTGAATACGGAGCTATTATTCGACCGTGTCGGAAACTTATGAAAGTGAAAATCAATCGTGAGCTTGTGAGTTCAATTTGGAAATGAGAACCAGCGGATATTGAAAAGCTAAGGTAGAAAAGCGGTAAGTCGGCAATCCTGTCTTCTATCTATTTTCCTTCCGTTTTGCGGGAACCGATTTTTGTTCCCAACAAGTACTCTCAAATGAAAATTTGAATCAGAAAGATTCGGTCGCATCTATGTAGGAATTGAACCGCTTCAATGATTAAATATTAAAATTTAAGGTTGTATTTATTAAACTATTTAACTACTCGGAAACCAAAATACAACATAATGTTTTCCCTGCAGGCTGTAATAACTCAACCATACTAATTTTTAACTCCTTGATTTTTAATTGGGCAATCCTGACAATCGTCACTCCTCATAATTTTCCTTGGTTTAACTTTTTTTATTTTATTTAGTAGATAAAACATTTGTACAAATTTAGGGAAGTCCCACAAAGCTGTCATATGGCATCTTGTCTGTAGGTTCTACCAATTAAACATTCTTAATATGATACATAAGGAAATATTTGTAAATACATTTATAGTTTTAACCGCTTAGGCACATAATCTTGTTTTCACGACAATTTAACATAGGTAGACATAGGAATGGTGTATGTCCCGTACCTGAGTTATTAAGGAAACATTAGAATAGATCACACAGTAATATTAGATAATTTAAATTACATCTATAAAATATGTTGTATTCAAGAGTACGGCTTCCATATTTAATTAATATTTGAGGAGTTTTTAGGCCCTTTCCTTCTTTAAATCTTGTGGTATGTTTGTGTACCAGTGGGTGTTTGTATGAGTTATACTTTTCCACCGTGTTATCTATAATAGTAGTGAACCAAAGGAGACCTTTCATTGTAAGTAGGCTCTCTGGGCCATATACATAGTAGTTTTAAGTTATTTCTCTGTTTGTAAATATTTGATGTGACAATTTTTTTATAATTATGGCAGTTTGTAAATTTTTAATATATTCAATGTAAATAGTGCTTGTGGGTCCCCAAGTTAATAATTTAATTACTTCTCAATGAAAGGTGATCTTTTAATAATCATAAAAATGTATAGAATTAGATATCCAAACTTGGCCTATGAATGCTTGACCCCATTTCTTTTTGGTACTTCTCCTCGCAAACTTCACCCACAATAATAATTGATAAAATCAAGACAATCCAAAATCAACTCACCTCGAGAATATCGTCTACTGACTCTTCAGCTTCACACTTGTCGGAACTGAGCTTAGCTGCTTTGAAGTAACTGTGCGTCAGGGTGTACGGCAGGAGTGACCTGTGCCACAGGGCCCTAGGCACCTCCACAAGCGCATGCCCTAACAGCAGGATCAACAGAAACAGCCCCCAGGTGTTACTGGCGGAGGAGGCTATGGCCTTCAGCTTGGCTCCATCCAGCTGGACTCCTGGCTTCAGGGCGATGTAGATCAGCAATATGCCGCAGATGAAGAGGTAGGAGCCATAGTAGATGGCATTGTCAATGAGGGCAGATTTCAGCTTGCCTTTGATTGTGAAGTCGCCTGCTTTGCTGTAGGACTGCATCATCGGCATGATTAACCTGGAAAAAAGAGTGATCTTTTCTTCAAACACAGCAAACTTATTTTGTGGTAACATTTTAATTAAAAATTAATAAAATACTAAATCTGTATTTTATTAATTTTGGGAGTAATTTTTGCTGTCTACTGTTTTCAGAGCTTAGGAGTAGAGCGCAAAACAGTGGAGCCGAGGGCGAAGTTATAGCGTACACATGGGGGGCTTTGACCCTAAGAAAGGGGGAAAGGGGAAATGTTATTAGATTCACTGTAATTCACAATAAATTAATGAAATAATTTTTTTTTTTTTTTCAATATATCTTTCGAAATTGTGGTACATTTTTCTAATGTGCATTATCTGATGATTCTTAATACAGTATATCTGTATGTCCTGACTAGAGCCTTCAATCCTGGGATCTCGAGAACTGGAATCCTGAGAAGACCGGACCTTTGTCGGCCCTGTAATTCCTGGTGCTGCGTTTGTCTTAATCCCAGAATTATGGGAATTTTGTTGGTTTCATGACCTTGGTTCTACTGTGGGATTACCCTTTTATTATTGGCAGCATATCATTAATTGCACAATATTCTTCAGATCTTGGGATAGAGGATACAGGCCATAAAGGTTTTAGGGTAGGTTATATTTATTACTTCTTGGAAGGAAAGTTTTGAAGGAAAAAAAGCCTGAATGACATTTAGTATTTAGTCTCGCGACATCACTACATTGGAATTGTTCAAGCTCACGAGTTTTCACTTCTCAATTTTAGCTAGAAGTAGAAGCATTTTGTCATTGTGACGCATCGCTTCTGTCAGCTGATTTCTTCCATGATGAACAATTTGGGCAACAGTGTCTTTGCCCTTCAATTAAAAGAGTCACTTGCCCGTCGAATAAATGAATGTCGGACTCTTTGTTCCAGTTTTTGCACAAGCAAAAAATAATTTAGAAGCACTGTTTAATTTTGGGCTTTTGAACAAAACTTCAATAATCTCAATGGTTGTTGGCGTGTCGAAATACGTTGAAGAAAAGATATCTTTCCCTGTGTAGCAATTAAATATTAAAATAATAGTATGAATCCAAAATCTCTTAATAAATAAGAACAGTCAGAGATATATAAAATATTGTTAAAGAGCGGGCAAATTTCGAATTCGAAACGCAGCGAAGAGTAAATCTAGAAAACTCTCAGGAGGGTTGAAAATCAACACTGCCCACCAACATGGAATATGAACAGCTTTTTCCAGGATGTGGGAAAATAGTGACTAAAATAAGATCATCACATTAAACACTTTAATCTTATTAACCACTCAAACGCTTTTTGCCACATTATGGCACTATTTACAAAACCTCGGATTGCTTTGTTGCCAAAATGTGGCAAATTTTTATTTTTTTATTTTTATTTAAAATGACTAGGTATATAATATGTTGTACATTCAAAATAAAACAAAATAAATATTCTGTAGATTCTTTAAAATGTTTTAAGGTTAAAGATTTAATTATATTTTTTTTATAAATCCTACAAATATGTGATAATAGACAAAAGATAGGGGAATGCATTGGCTACATAGAACTATAATTAGTTTGTATGTCTCCATATTCAAATTCGGAGGCATGATTTTTTTAATGTGAGCGGAAAAATTTCCTCTAGCAATCAGAGAAAAAATATTTTAATTGCTCTGTCGCTCCAGTGGGAACGCATTTTAAGTGTCAAAATATTGAATAATGTATGCTACCTAAGCTACATATTATAATACCTGAAAAATAAAAATAAAACATTTGATACAACTCCTGTTTTGTACAATAATTTAAATTCCCGGGATTAAAAGCCCTAGTACTAACCAAGTAAGGCATTGCGACGTCCAATACACCACCCGCCACAAGTTGGGGAACACACTGCTGTCCACCAGACTGCCCGGGGGCTGGCAGGGGGAGGGACCAGGTGAGCTGCCGTTTCCTCCCGCGGCTAGAGGCAGACTGGACGTGACGCCTCCACTTGTCACGTTGTGCTCTTGCAGGCACTGGCGGTACACAGTCTGAAACAGAATAAGAAAGTATAAATAAGATGAACAAAAGTGGATAAAAAATTTAAGAGGTCCCGTGTATTGTAATAATATGTAATCTCATTGTTTCATTGTGCTTCCATTCAAACGAAGTATTGAATTTCAAAAGTCTAAACAGAATATTTAGGCTGTAGCAGTACATAATAATTTCATTAAATAACAGGGAATTTAATTGCAATGAGATGCCTTTTATAACTAGAAAAGATTGAAAGAATCAGAGAAAAAAAACAAAACATAGCAAGAGAATAAATTATTTTATGGAGGCCATTATTGTATGGTCTCCAAAGGGCCATCAGCGTGGACTGTATATCCAGTGAGCCATGGCATTTTGGATTGTGTTATTGATTGACTTACGCCTATCGTTCACGTAGCTACTTATAAGCGACGCTACCGCTACCTGTCATACTATTTTGCTAGAGTAGCGCCTAGCGGCATTTTCAAACACTAATATTAGTATGGAAAATACAGATGAGCGGCGATCGCGTCGCTTGAACGTAGCTCCATGGAAGAACGGCGTCTGCAGTCTGCCTCTGCACCATATGGCTTCCCATAAAGTGGCAGAAAGGTATTCTGAAATGTGCACTCGTCACTCATGGAACATTTTGGATAAAATATACAGGTTTAAGAGACTAAATTCTGTAAGTGTCTGTAAATTACTATATTCGGAAAAAGACAGCGGAATGTCCGGGAGTTCAAATCTCAATTGGGGCAATAACCTTTTATCTTTAGTCATTTTCCAGTACATATGCAAAATCTGATAACATATTATTATATTAATGCAAATTAATATATAATACGTATTACACAAAGAAGATTAATTTCAAAATGATGAAGTTTATACTTAATTGCCAGAACCTGATACCTAGTGAAAGCTGGTGATAAAAATCTCATAGCTGGGGATAAAAACTTTTATTATTTAGATATTCATTTTAATATGCCTCGGAAACGAAAACTGCAAAATTTAAATTACAATTCAAGTAACAGTACGTTGTTGTAATATTGGCGACCTGATAGAAAAATAGTACAAAATGTAAAAAAATATTGAAACTTACAGAGCTGACATCCAAGGGAAGAATGAACATGATGAGAAAAGAGAAGTACCATGCCGTCAATACGGCCAGAGTGACTATAATATGGTTCCGGTAGCAGTCCCCATACCGGTACAGCAAGCAAGCTGCCAGGATAAACGCCGAGATGATCTCGGTGATAAATAAGGTGTAAGCCATGTTTAGCAGCTCGTTAACAATCCACTATGAATTATTTCTTGTCTTCAGACTTTTTCTTAAAGTCCATCCAAGCTTTGTTAGCTTCCTCTTGTAATTTGTCGAGTTTCTTAAGATTCAGTGATTTGAGGGGCATCAGGTGCGGTTGACAAAGGGCCAGGTGCGTAGAAGGTTCATAATACAGTTCACCTGATGTTGGAAGTATATTATTATTTCCCTTTGATTTATCCCTATCACTCATCATATTTACAAACTGATAACCAACATTTCAGTAAATACAAGAAAACACTAACACATACAGAAAACTAAATCTATCGAATAACGAAAGTGCAATATAATAATTAATAGCGTAACGTCAAATATGTGAGTAAAAGTATTTTCATTTGGCCAAACGTCATTCTCAGTCGTCAAAGATAATATTGATCATTTCCATAGATAGGCGTTGTCGTAGACACGTAGACAGAAAGATTGACAGTTTTGTGTTTTGTAAAAAAACTCCGACTTTCTCGCGGTACTTGTCTACTGAGTTTATAATTTTTTTGTGATTTTTAATCATTGAATATAGAATAACTTAACGTTTATAACTATGTAGATGTTTGTAAATATAATTTTTAAAAATATAATATGTATTTATTGTACAGTCTTTGTAATGTAATAATAGTGACAAAGTTTTCTAAAAAAAAAACAAAAGAAGCACTAAAATATTCCAATAATTTAAATTAGAGCAGCAGCCCAACAGTAGGTAGGGGGCTGAGTACCTACCAGAATAGAGCCCACAGACCCCCCTCCCAGTGATGAAGTCACGATACAGAAAGAGATGCTGTCTCTTTGATAATATGTTATGTATAATTAATTTGATTGTTTCTCAACATATAAGCCAGGTAAATTGCAAGGAGCTCACGGTCGTACGCGCCGTATTTCTGCTCGGCAGGACTTAGCTTCTTAGAGAAGCTCAAAACTCGACGTTCAAAGTTCGAAGCTCAAAGCTCAAAACACGAAGCATGAAGCCCAAAAAATAAAAAAAACGAAACACGAGGCTCGAATCTGAAAGATCTAAGATCAAAGCTCAATGTATTGGCGGCGGATTCATCTGCTCGCCCACTGCGTGACCTCCGTATCGGAAGAGTCTAATTGAAGGAGACCTTGTAACCTCTCCAGCCAAACCCCCAAATCCTTCAAGTCAATCGACTTGCACCGTAGTGGAAGGGATGGATTCAAAAGTCCGACATTCCTGGACGCACTGAACCCCAGATTACTACTCACCCCTCATACCTTTTTCCTTCCCAGATCCTCATCTCATACATTTCCTTAAAAATACCCTTCACACAGCATCCCCAATAAGATGACATTATTTTGAGGAAAATTATTTTCCTCAGGGCCTTCTGTGGGGAGCTAATGTAAAAAAAAGAGGAAATTTACTATCTACATAATAATATTATACATATTATGTAAGTCTGATTTCGAAAACTTCTCTGTAAAGCCCGATCAATGCCGGGGAGTTCAGCTAATTATGCATCAATTAGGTATTAATTATTATTGCTAATATTTTCGTTTATTAAAACTATAATTAAAAATCCTTTATTTTCCTATTTTTTTTTTTAAATCCGTAAAATATCTATTTAATTTTGTTTCATGAGAACTGTTCGTTTCGCCAATCTCGTCATGCACATTTCTTTCCTCATTTAATCCGGGCCTCCTAGAGGCCTGCATTAACAAATCCCTTCGTGTAGCCCCTTCCTTGACTTGCCTCTCAACATTGCTCAGCCGGGTGGCGATGTTCCCCTGTCTAGTGCACCGTACAATGCACCTCCATTTCCCTCTTTGGAACGATGCGATGGTGCAAATATTGAAACACTTTACAATTAAAAGTTAATTGTGGTTATTATTTTATATCAGCAGGAAAAACCACTTCAATCAAAAACATTCTTATTTTCCCACGCTGGGATTTGAACCTGCGACCTCCGTGTCAAGGACCAACACTCCAATACTAGTGGAAGATGTTAATTATTATTAAATTAATAAGTTTGAGGCAAATAGTTTTCACCTGCACTATGTACCCACTAAAACAAAGAAACTTCTAATGTATACCAACCGCCATCAACAATAATTATTACCTCACGGAGGAGGTTTCAGTTGGTCATAAACAATTTACCTTAACCCAGTTAAAATGATTAAAAATGACACTTAACATTTTTAAAAATGCGTGGAACATAATTATACTATTCTGAAAATGTATATTTAACTAGTGTAAACCTTTTTGTGGAGTGCCTCTGAACTTACGCACGACCTAGAACTTTGGTTTTATAACAGTGAGGTCATCGGTGGTTACTCTGTCGAGGAACGAAGAAAGTTAAGATGGCACGGTTTTGTGATAATACGCAATTGTTATGCAAGAAATATTTTGAACGAATGCGAAACATTTACGAGCTTTCTCGTGATTTTTTCAAGAAAGGCGTGAAAGTGATTCGTTTTTTTTAAACTGTGAGCACTAGTTTTTTGTTTGGCGATTGCAGGGGCGCTGCCGGCTTCCAAGCTAGAGGAGGGGTGAGGGGGGGGGGGTAAGCTTAATTTTTTATAGAGCTTACAGGTAAGGAAAGAGTCCGAATAAACTAGAAACATTTACAAACAAGCTAACGTGTATCCGGTGTAGCACGGGGATATGAACAGCGATGGCATTCTGAGTTAAACCTTAAACTGAGCCGTAAACCTTCAAGAAAACAACAAACCAAATATTTGTTCTATAATTTTATTGAAGGTGTTCGTGCTATGCCACCTAATCGTGATTTTTAGATGATTGGGTGGAAATTGAGTTACAACTCTCACAAAGACGCGGAAAAGCGCCGCGGGCGAATTTTTTTCTCCGTGGTATCCCCAATTTGGGTAGGTTTATGGCGTGGTCGAAGGGAGTGGAATATGAATGATTGCATTAAAAAACAAACGGAAATGGTGCGAATTGATCAAAATTGATAAAAAAATTCTAGGTTGAAAAGCAAACCAATAGATGCTTTCGATTTTTATTTTTCGCTGTCAGTATTCCAACAACATTTAGAGGAAAAGTCTTTAGTTTTTTCTTAAACGGAAATATTTTAGTATTGTTTAAAACGTAATCCTTTAAAACATTTCAGCTTAACCGGATAGTAGCCGAATGGACAAATGCATCGGATTCCCACCCAGATGTCGTGAGTTCAAACCATTACTAGCACTCCATCATTTCACAAGAAACATTATTTTTCGCTCACATAAAAATGAGAAATATTTTTTCCGAGACCTTTGTCCTCAATGTGTATCATTTTGGCACATAGCCGGGAACTCCTCCGACGTTGGGATCTAAGAGAAAATTTGATATTTTATTTTTCGAGTTTGATAACCAACAACTCTGCCTTATCAAATCAAATCAAATCAAATCAAAAAATATTTATTGTACAAATAAAAAAAAATACAAAGGGTGTAGCTTATGGGTAGAACCCATTTCTTCTAGCTAACCACATACATGTTTTATTATAATGTTTATGTAGATAAAAAATAGAAATATACCAATAAAAATACAAAAAATAGGTGTTTCATTTATGGGAGGTATTTATTCACTTAAGGTATAATGACATTTGTTAAAAAGGAAAGTGTTTAGTGACGATTTGAATTTGTGTGTATCTTGTATTTGTTTAATTTTATGTGGACGGTTGACATATACTTTAATGGCCATGTAGTATGGTCCTTTTTGGAATATTGTTTTGTTTGCTTTTGGTATTAATAAGTTTTTTGTGAACCTTGTAGCGTATTTATGTGTTGAGTTTTTTTTGTGGGTAGGTACTTCTCTGTAGATGATCGCACTAACATGCATAACTCCATTATATATATGTCTGTGACTGTCAGAATTTTCAGATTTTTAAACATAAGTCTACATGAATCTAGACGATCAGTATGTAATTTTTCTTATGCATCTTTTTGTATGATAAAAACGGTGCCCGGGCTCGTGGTGTGAGGTTAATCTAGTTCTTAGCGACGGATGCGTCTGCCCTATTAATACATATTACTACGTGCGGCATGCAGGATCCGGAGACCCTGATTGAAGGAGACCTTTGACCTACCCAGCAAGACTCTTCATTACTCTCTCTTGACCCATCGCCTTGCACCGCAGTGGGATAAATAGATTCTTACTTCCATCACTCCTAACTAAACCGAACCACAGATTCCTACCCACGACTCATATCTGTTTTCTTCCCAGAACTTCCTCTCATTTATTTTCTTAAAAATACCCTCCATACAGCATTACCAAAGATGGCAAAGGCATGAGGACAATTCCTGGGTGGAACTAGTTAAACAAAAACAACAATCTAATTAAACAAAAACAAAAATCTACATATCAGCAGGGATGTGTGCAATGCATTGCACATTAGGCTACTTCATAAATGAAAAGATCTTTTTTTTTATCGGAGCACCCTTGTAAACGCTTTCAATAATAATTTTTTATTTTTATTAAAACTATTTTTTATTAAGGCTAATTTAGCATTACAGGAGCCGGCTCGTTGCAAAGAAAACAATGGACAAAGTTCGGTGAACCAGTTCAAATATAAACCTGTGTCGTTAATTTCTACCGATTTCTTACATGTTTTTTTTAAACTTTTGAAGTTTTTAAGTTCTTAAAAAAATATATGTTATTTTTTAAGATAGTGTCTTTACATTCTCCATGCCGAAACAATAATTATTTGAATTTCCCTCGATAGAAATAAATCGCAAAGTATGCTCCGAAATTTATTATTTACACGTTTTTATCTGTTATTTCACAAGTTATATGTATGAAAAAAATCACAATGTTTCTTTAAATGCTACATAACCCAACCCCCACGAGATTTTTGCTTTTTTTCAAGTCGTGTTTTATTAAACATTTTCACAATTTTCGCACGAATTTTATGGTGTTTAATGTTAGCGCACTCCCTCCAACATTCGTATTGTCGTGTCTCTCCATCTTCTTTTTGAGCTGGTTTGAAGGACTTTATAATTTTTTGTATAAATTTCCACTAGGAAATTAAATTTTTCTTCTTCTTCATTTTGTCATTCTCCACTTTTTTATTGTAGGTATCTACCTGTGCACCTAACTAAGAAAACGATTATTATTGATTGTTTATTGCGCAAAAGTAAAATAAGTTTAAATAAATACCGATTTTTATGGATTCAATGAGTTTGGGGGCCATTATACATTTATATTTACAATCTATCCTCCAATACTTCAGTGGCTTTTTCATTACAAACTGTCAAAATATTTGTCAAAAGTAAAAATATTAGCTTTTAAAAAAATTGAAAGGGAACTTTGTTAAGTAAATTAGATCATAACTAGTAAATTTATTGTTGGCAGCATTTTTTCTTTAAATTTGCATTCATAAAGAAAAATATAACGTACATAAAAATTCGGCCCTTCATGCCACCTCTTCCCGACCTATGTATTGTGAATATGAGTATTTCTCCCTGTAGTTTCTCTCCAAGTAGATATATTTATTATAATGTTACATAATATTTTAGACTGCAATGTCACTTGTATCAGAATGACTTTGTAACTCGTTGGTAATGTTCTTTATGCAAAGTGTTTTTGTTTAACATTATGTCAATATCTATTCATGCTAATATTCATTATTATTTCTGATTAGGTACCCGTCAAATATCATCGCCAATCTTCTGGTTGACTAGCTACGAATCAAGTTTTTTTTAACAGACATCTACATAACTAATTAAAAAAACAAAACGTAATTTCGTATCGTCCCTGCTCTGGGTGAAAATATTCACTAGATACAAAAAAACTAATATTTAAAGTAATTTATTTGAAATTTTCGCCTTTCAACTTTTTATTGTGTGGCACAATACAAGTATTGGTAAATTATTCAACTTTAATTAATATTTATTTTATTGATTAATCTTAATAAATGTTAGATAACATCTTTGTGTGTTTTAAAGTAAACACTTGCATGTGCATAAATTAATATTTATTGCTAAAGAAATTTCTTCTTTTTTAATACATTAACGTTATTTATTTGACTGAATGTTATATACCGGATTGCCTTTAGTAAATTTATGGCCCAACGTTTAATTGTTTTTCCTTATAGAAAAATGTATGGATTTTCATCTCGTTTCGTACCGCGTCTATGTAACTATCTCATTACTTTAGTTAATTATTGTCTCATTAAAATCATTTAACAACGGGTCTTTATTTTTCTATAAATACTACGTTCTACATAATAATGTACCTACATAAACATTGAAGTAAATAGATAGTTACGTAATTTCGTACGTATACCAACAAATTATTCTTACATTTTCCCACCAATAAACATTGAAACACTGTTAATTTGTTCGTAAGAACTTCAGTTCCATTTTTAACCGTTTTTACGAATAAAATGATCGTATTTTAGAATAACATTTTTCTCCGTGTGTCTATGTCAATAATATGCCTAAACTAATAGTCATAGGCAATTTTATTTATGTATCATTCTTCAGTTTTCTAAAACAAAATTATAATTAAATAAATTTATTTTTCGATTCATCCAATTCAAATTAATTTAAATTTACTTACTACAAAAACAAGGATAGATGTTTATTAAATAATGAATAGATATATACCAGCAAACACTATATTTAACAATAACAATCTGAACACCAACATTTTGCTTATTTTTCACATAAAATTACATATTACTGGATCTTGGATGAATTGCGAAATTCTGAAGGTCGAGATTCACCCAGTAACTGGGGCCGCAACATGTTATACGGAAAGTGAATGTTTCTGTATTATTTTATAACTGCCCGCACCAACTGAATAATACCTAAGGTGATCGGGTTGTATTCCCGCAGTATTTAGCAACATTAATGGGCTGGAAGCTAAAGGAAAGGCGGTTATTTTGAAACCTGAAATGGCCTATCCTGAGATCTTGCAATCATTGAAGAAGCGTCCTTAAGAGTATCGCGTGTGCCTACATATAATGTAGATCAGGGCTTCTTTAACGTACGTTTTCTGAGAACCCATTAAACCCTGAGATTTTCTGATATTTGGCCGTCAAGTTCCTTTAAACGATCTGTCAGATTCTTGATTTATTTAGATATTACATTAATTTTCCAGTAAATTCATTATTTTAGGACGTATCATCCGTAACTTAACCGGGATGATTACAGGTTACGAATTTATTTCCTATACTATTCATACTATTGCGATTAAAATTTCATCCGATTGCTATTAAATTTTTTTGAATTGTTGCAAACTTGCCCGTGAATACTATATACATACATATACTGGTGAACTCTGGCATTATGAAATTTGCATAGAAAATTAAATAGGTAAAGCAGTTGTTAGAAAAATGGGTGTATTTTATAGAGATAAGCGGCAGGGAAAAAAATCTGTAGGGAGGGCTTCGCGGTAGGGGGGACGAGGGAGAAGGGAAGGCGGACAAGGTGAAAGCAGAATGCGTGAGGGGGGGTTCCCGAGAAAGAGGTAAACGGGAGAGGGGAGGGGTATTTGATTTGTAAGGGTATTATACCTATAATTTTGTAGCATGAAGATTATGGTTTTTGATATATTTAATTTTGGGATGTTCAGTAGATTTCAGGTTTCATCCTTGTATTGAAGGTGTGTTCCTGACACTATATGTACCAGAGATTTAGTTCAAATTCAACCAGTCTGGAGATGCTCATCATAAGGTAAAACCAGTCCGGTCACTAATAAGAAGTGGAAGAAGTGGAAGAATGTTTAAAAGGTCTCTTAATCCAAAAAAGCCATATTAAAATGGAAATTGATCATGAGTTAAAAATTTAAAAATTATAAATAATTAGGCTTCGTTTAGGTACCCCACTTTGAGAGGTCCCGCACTAGAGCCTTGCTAGACCGCAGCTCGGCGAGGATTGCAGCGAGGTACGCACAGGATTTATCCCAACAGAAGTGCTGATTAAACCGGCTATAAGAATTGGCCACTCCGCCGGTACCAGAACACTCTTGTCACGGATATCGTCCGAATAACATACTCGCACTTTACTCTAACTTACACTCGTCTCTTCACAAGTCAGTGCATCGGTACTTGGGAATAATGCTGGAACTGGTGAGTTTTCTTGTTTTTGCAATTGCCATTTAATAGACATAAAAATGTAACTGTGTGTGTGAAATTAATATTTACGTAAAGGTTCTATTCAAGGAATTGCTGTTTTCACGAAGACTGCTAAACACGCAGGCAAGCAATTTAACAATAATTATTCTTTAAATTTATAGAAAACAAATTTATGTTTTCAATAAAAAATAAATCAATTTTTTTTAAAATATTTTCTTTTATGATTGAATATTTCCTTGAAGATCGTTACGTTATCTTGATACAGGAAAAATTCCCTTGCGGCCTATGTCATATTCAGTGATGCTGTGTGGAGGGTCCTTTTTGGGAAAGGAAAGAGAGGGAGTTCTGGGAAATAAAAAGGTACGAGTGGGGGGTAGGAATTCTGGAGGTCGATGTGTTCAGGAATGACGAACGTAAGACAGCCGATGTAAGAGGTAACGCTCAAGTTCGCAGGTTCGAACCCGGCCGCGGCGTGCCCAAATACAAAGAATATTTGATGTTATGTTAATTTGTGTTATTTTACAATTAATTAATTAAAAATCATATATAGTATATTTGCTGCACGTTCCAGAGTGGAAGATACTGTTATTATCGCCTTGGTGTAAAACCACTATTCAGAATTGAAACGTTGCTTTAAATGGCTTTAGCCGTGTTTGGTGACCAGATCTGAATAGCCAGGTACTTCCCACCTTCCTCTTCCCTTTCCCCATCCCCTTCCCCTCCCCACTACCTTCAGCCTCACAACAAACCCCAATTGGGGATGCCATAGTCTCACTGGCTCCAGACTGGCTTTTGTTTTTCATATAAAAAAACAAAAACATGAATCAATCCCTCCCACTGCGGTGCAAGGCGATAGGTCTAGATGCTGGAGAGGTCAAACAGTCTCCCTCAACCAGTCTCTCCTGATCCGGCCTGCCACGCAGTTGGTGGTCGAACGCTGTAGTTTTTAATAATGTATGTTTACGCATGATTTTTTTGATTTGAAAATAATATTTTTGAAAATGCTTTTGTGGTAGCCTAAAGTGTATGTGGGTACTTACTTATTTGCTTTGGAAATACGCTGCATTTTTTTAATATGTCGGTTGTGTATTATAATATATATATATATATATACCCCAATTTACCACTGTATGGAATTTAATCATTGTTAATATTAAAATACGAGTTTATTGAGTGGTTATAAAAACTGATTAATTAATAATTATAATATTGGATTACTTCTATAGGGCGCCGTTTTTTTTTGGTAAAATCACCACAAGAACGCCTTTAAGTAAACATTTTCATGAATTATGCAGAATTTAATTAACAGAAGCAAATGCATTTAAGATAAACTTCACTTCAATTAGCGTCATTGCACCGAAACATGTGTGTCACATTTTATTATCTATTTTCTGTGGCTATTTATTGAAAAACTCGTATAAAAGATTTCATAATAAAATACCTGTATAAAGTCAATTGGTGTCATAATTGGAAAACAAATCAAATGTTGAAAACGTTATAAATTGCAACGAATTTCAATATAAAAGAAGATTACCTCATGATTGACCGGTTTCGTGATCAGTGAATAAAACTATAAAATTAATGTTTTTGACAGAGGTCTTTTAATTTTTCACATAATAACTTTATACATTTGTAATTAAAGTTGAAGGTTGATTTTGGATTGGATTTTAAGGAAATCTCCTGTTTCGGATAGCTACAAATTAAAAATTTATTTTAAAGCAAGTCACGTTTTATTAAAAAAATGCGTGAAGGTGAAATTGGTTGTTTTTGATGTGCGGGAGTAATCATTAGATACATATAAATCGCATTGTTACTGGCGATAAAATTTTGATGGGTGCAATGTAGATATGTAATTTGTATTTTAACCGCTTGGACACATAAGCTTGTTTTCACGATAATTTAACGTGGGTAGACATAGGAATGACGTATGGCCCCGTACCTGAGTTATTAAGGCTGTGCTAATCCGCTCAAAAGGAAGAAGAAAGATATATACGACAGTAAGAATGTTGGAGGGAGCGCGCTAATATTAAAAACGATCAAATTCATGAGAAAATTGTGAAAATGTTTAAAAAAACACGATTCTTTTAAAAAAGAGCGAAAATCTCGTAGGGATTGTGTTAAGTAGCATTTTAAGAAACATTGTGAATTTTTTCATTCATATGACTTGTAAAATAACAGAAACCATCGTGTAAATATTAATTTTCGGAGCATACTTTGCGATTTATTTCTATCGAGGGAATTTCAAATAATTACCGTTTCGGCGTACGGAATGTATAGATACTATCTTAAAGAATAACATTTCAATTTTAATTTTAACATTTCAAACGTTTAAGGAAAGTATGTAAGAACTCAGTAGAAATGTGTAGAGCCGCCTCTTAACAAGGGTGCAATATTGATATGCAATTTGTATATTAACATGGGTGCAATGTAGACGTCGCGACGTGTCGTATCGTTTCTAAATTATACATCTCAAAATTAATGGATTCTAGTACTAACTCTGCCATAAGTCACCTCAAGTGGTTCGGTACGTTTAGTGACCTGGCAGGGGTGCCCGTGTTCATGGGGTGAGGATTGTCTAGGTCTTGCTGCTCACTACTGATTACTACGATTCTGCTCACCTACTGCTCTCCAGCAGGACTCTCTAGACCCATCGCCTCGCCCCACAGAGAGAGAGGGATGAATTCACAAGTTCGTCACACCTGGACACACGACACACTGCCTCCAGATTCCCACCTACCCCTCATACCTTTTTCCTTCCCAGATCTTTCTCTCATTCCTTTTCTAAAAAAACCTTCCATACAGCATCCCCATAGATAAAATTGGCCCCAAGGGAAATTAATTCCCTCAGGGTCTCCAATGAAAAAATTAAAGAAACTTGGCAACCTAACGTACAAAAGGATTGAATTACATTTGAAAAACTTATATTTCTACAATAATTAATTTTAACGCATCAATTGCATTGTACATAATTTTAAGCCGAAGGGGATTTCCCGTGTTTACGACCCTTTTAAAATGGATTTCTTATTGCACTCACCCAGTTACTCAATAATTTCTATATAATTTTCAGGTATTAGCTTTGTGTTTCGTGGGTGCGACCTTCTCAGCCCCCGCTGAAGTCCCCACCATAATACAGTACGAGAGTGACAGTGACGGATATGGAAAATATAACTTTGCGTAAGTACATTTCCATATTTCCATATTTCCAATGTTATATATTTATTAATATACTTAAAAATTATCGATACGGAAGATTAGGAACCTAATCCATAGCTTGCAACGAGGACTAGAAAGGGTATTACCAGCGAATACCGGAAATTAGTCCTTTTTAAATCAAATTCTAGACGTATTGACACTTTTTTACAAAAAAACATAAATTGGTTTTGAAAGATGGATATTTTATCTGGTACACGCAGTTTTAAAATTTTGAAAAACTAAGTATGTTTTTAATATACTAAGGTTCAACGTTGGTCGTTGGCAGATTAGTTCAATTTTCAAACGATAGAACCTATTAAACAACACAAATTTCAAATCGTCTAATCATACAATCAATACATAATCTAGTAAACACAGTTTTAAGAATTTTAATTTTAGTTAACCGCTTGGGCACATAAGCTGGTTTTCACGACAATTTAACGTAGGTAGACATAGGAATGACGTATGCCCCGCACCTGAATTAAAATCATTAAAAAATAAATCAAAAATTCTTCAGTTTTTCTATTTATTTAAGGTCTTACTTACAATCTAAAATATTAAAAAAAAAATTTACTCACTTATTTTGTTTAGACATAGTTACTTATGACCAAAAAATACTTACAAGAAGTAGATATTTAATAATTTATCATCGTGCGTTTTGATCATTTTTATTGCTTACTTGAATGTAGGTATAAACTAAAGCAAGTTTTGAATGAAATAAATCGATATTAAATATTTAATTTAAAAAATTTGATACGGGGAATAATCGATCTTTCTCATTGAAACTTACCTGAACAGTTGTAAGCATTTTTAAAATTATTTTATTCTCAATCGCTCTTAAAGCCACTAACCAAAAATGCATGTAGTCTTAGCGTACCTTATATCGCTCGAATATAGGTAATAAGCATGAAAACCGCTTGGCAAACGGAGTTTAGGGCAGTGGCGACTCGCGAATTTTGGTATGCTAGAGTGCTAATATATTTTTAAATGGCATTATGGTGTTATTGTTGCCGAAATTTTTTAATTATTATTTTTTTTTATTTTTATTTTTTTTTATTATTTTATTTTTTTATTATTATTTAATAAATTTTTACAAGTTACAGTTTTTGACATTTTTTTTAACTACCATACTAGGCTAATGCCCGTGTTGTGGTAGTCATACATAATGAATATATGAACTAAAAATACTTTTTTATAGAAGCAGATAATAAAAACTAGGTAATAAATAATAAGAAATAAGAATGCAGAAAAGAAAAAAAAAGATATTTAAGGATAAATAAAAGTAAATACAAATATTAAAATAATAGTGAGCTGAAAAATAAAGAGAGATAAATATTTTAAAGAAAGAAATAGAAATTAAAAATAATAAACATTAAGATTATAAAATTATATATTATATTGTTTTGAACGCAGGTTAAATTGTGGTAGATATTATCTACAAGACGATTACGTTTATGGTCACATTCAATTTCAGTGATGTGAAACAAGTTTACGACAGTTATCTTTTATTTTTCAATGTCTTATTTATTTTCATATTTTCCTTTAGATTATTAGTATTATCTTCTTCTTCGATGATATATTACAAAGATCTTTTCAGAAAAAAATATTCCATTAAGAATTAAAAAAAATAATGGTTTAATAGTGCATACCAACGTTTTTCCGAAAATTATTAATTTTTAACATTTGAGTAATTCATTTTGTATTACTTGTTTCCGGATTACAACACTGTAATCATGTACATTTAAACTCCAGTAGTCCAAACAGCTTATTAAATAATTTCACAATCCTTTCATTCACTGTCCTTTTTGTGAAATTACCTGAATTTTTGTACATTTTCTAAAATAATTGATTCGCCAACCTTCACTTTTCCTATGCCAATTTAAAAGTAGATAAATCATGTATTTTTCATATTTCAACTAAACATGGCCATCAAAATGCCCATTTTTTAACCCACTACTATCCAACTGTCAGATAAGTGACCATTTCAAAAATGAACTGGTTTGACGGAATTTGATGAAAATAATGTGAAACAATGTTAAATCAATTCATACTTGCGAAACTTCGCACACTTCATCATTTCTAGGTGTTACGATTTTAAGGTTGAGCACTTTCGAAATAACTGATTGAAATATATTTGAATTACTAATCCCGTAAAATAAATTAATCAAATAATTAATAAGTAATAATAATATTTAATCCAGTAATTTAAATTAGAAATTTTATTCAAACAACTCCGTATTCCCTTTCGATGCTCGGAAGGCGACAAAAAGCACTATTATCGAAATAAATTATGGTTTTATCCATTCGGCATTTGGCTCAATTTGGAGCGTACTTGACTCTAATTCCTGGATAGGAAGGTTCAATCCTTATAAAAAAACTAAAAAAATTTAAAGACATTTTAAAATAGGGGGTACTGTAGTAAAAAAAACCTTGTTTTCTACGGGTTGTTTTTTTTTCGGGGAATGGATTTAAAAAAAATAATAATTTAATTTTACAGTTTTAAGACGTCTGATGGCATCGAGAGACGAGAGCAATCGGAGGTTGTCAACGCTGGAGATCCAGAGAAGGAATCTGTGATAGTCCGAGGATCATACAGCTATATTGGTCCTGATGGCGTGACCTACTCGGTGACCTACATAGCCGACGAGAATGGCTTCCACCCTCAGGGAGCTCACCTTCCCGTGGCACCCCAGTTGACCGGCGAAGAGCCTTATCCGGTAAAATAACTTTAATTTATACATACTGGTATATTTTTGTTTATTATTGTCGATGCTTCTGACTCACATAATGTTGTCCCTCATCGGTTTTAACTAGTACAACTAGGTATATCTAATATTCTTGAAAAGGTACCTAGTGCTTTATAGTAAAATTCACTTTCAAATTGGTTGGTACATTAAAAAAATGGCTGTTAGTGAAAATTTCTGAAGCACCCCCGTATTACGATTGATCTCGTGATAATTGTGATTTGGGGTGGTTTAGACTTTAAAGCTCTAAACTTGCACCGTCTGTATACTAAGTATAATTTATTGGCGAAAGAAATGAATGTGCACTGTCACAACTCTAAAGTATATATATCACAGACAGTGCACAAATTAATTTATACAAATAAATTGGAATTTTACTCTTGGTACATATTTTTTTAATTGATTGCTGGAAAGAAATGTGCTACAGAAGTAGATTTTCCCTATGAGTCTACTTAAAAGAGTGTTTCTTCAAATCTGTTAATCGGAGTTTGTTTACAAATTTATCTTCAAATACGGTACTCAATATGTCCTTATATGAAAACGACAGTTTTTGTTTATTTTATGAAAGCTACGAAAAAACCTTCGAAGTTCGATAATTCTAACAGTTTTGCAGAAAATATATTAGTATAATATGTGTGTTAAATATTATAAAATTATATTATATGTGTTACTTTTTGTACTTATACTTGTTACCCTTTGAGCACTATACTGAGCACTGTCTAACCTGAGTGTATATTCCTTATGAAATTATTATTATGTTCCATAGCATGCATAATAACAATATTTTAAACCTATTCGAAGGCTTATAGTTTCTACAAATTTGGTGGTATTTATATAAGCTCTCACGGTGAAGGTGTTATTATATTTTTTTCTTAAATTTTGTCACTAAATGATGTTATTAAAAATATTCATTAATATTTTTACAGAACAATTTATTACTAATAGGTTCAGGCCATCATATTCATAAAATGTTTAGTAAAATTTTTTGAATCACAAATTAATATTTAATTTTTTTAAAGATCTTTGTGTTGACAATATATAGACGCACGTCTCATTTTTCTTGCAAAAATTAAAATCATTTTTAATTCCACCTCAATTGCTAAGATGACTACTATTTTTAAAAAGGACTTTGTAAAAATAAGGTGGGGGTATCTAATCTATTTAGTAAGTTTTTAAAAATTAAATATGTGTCGCTATTTTCAGGAAGATGTTTTTGGTTCTGATTTCAACGCCCCAATCCCTCCCGGAGTCATAGCCTCACTTCTAGGATAAATAGTTATGTCAAATATATTCACCGCTAACCTTTTCTTAAATTTATTTAGTACTCACGAACAACAATTATAATTCAGATTAAAATTTTAACAAAAATCCACTTTAAACTACATAGAACACATTCAAAGGGCTAAAATACCTAAAAAAAATTATAAAAACCTTTTAACTCTTTCGAGCCCTATGCAAATTATTGCTTTGGGACTATTTTAATTGGCTAAAATGGATAGATTTGTCGTTAGCATTAGGTTGAAACGAGATTGGTTGAAATTATATAGTTTTATATAACGTTAAATAGGTACCAGTAATAAGAAAATATTTTTTTTTCCCTTCAAACATATAAAATATACTTCTTTAAACACAGCAAACTTAAATTGTAAGTGAACCCTAATGAAGTCATTGCTTACAAAACATGTTTGTTTTTGAAACAATAAAAGTGGTTAAAACCAAGTATTTTATTAATTTAAAAAATAAAATTAATTTGAAGTTGATTGCAAATTGATAAAATTCGTTGCTATCTCTAAGCTTTTTGGGAATAATTTAAACGGGTATTGAATTCTCCCTCTTAAATTATTTTCTTTTCCTATTACCTGACTTTGCCCAAGATTTCCACTGTTGTTTTCTTATTTAAAAAAATATAACAAAGGGTGCAAAGCCTTGCTTTATTTGTTACTTACTTGTTAAAGCATTATATAGTAATGACGTTGAGTTAAAATTACCTGGGTTTATCAACCAAACAAAACAAACAAATTTCTTCCCGTATAAATCACCCACCGTTCGCAAGTTTTAAGTGAGATACACAGATTAACAATTTTATAACTAAGATACTCTTATGGAAGCACCTATGAACTTCTTAGGTTTAAAACACAATTTATTTATTAACAATAGATTGGTAATAATTTATACGTACACATTCATCAATATCATATCTTGACAACTCTGATTGAGGTCTATCATTATTATTTTCTCTCTTAATAGTTAGTAGTTATGGGAAAACTCATGAACTTCTAAAGTTTACAATATACGAGTATTTTAATTCTTATGTAAACTTTTACGCACGTGAACATTAAGTGATAATTAATTTATTAACCAATAGTTAAGATGCAAAATTAAAGATAGCTAGCTGTACATTCAAATATTGATTTATTATTATATATATTACAGGCATTGACAATCCCTCTGCTGAAGACAAACCGAATTAGCCCTGGTGTGGTTGCTTCTCTCCTGGGATAAAAATAATTAAAAATAATTCTAATTATATATACATATTTCAATTATTAGTATATTGCATACGAGTACATTATTAACAGTTTTAATTAATATTTTTTTATAATTCGGATGCCAATTAATAAAATTATTTATTTTATTATTATAAGGTACGTACGTATGTTTGCAAAAATACACGGAGAAAAATGTTATTCTAAAATACGATCATTTTATTCGTAAAACCGTTAAAAACGGGACTGAAGTTCTTACGAACAAATTACCAGGTTTCAATGCATATTGTCGGGAAAATGTAAGAATAAATTATTATTATTAATTATTAGAACAAATTTCGTACGTAAACATTTTTGGTACAACGTATTTTTTCATTATTTATAAATATGTTGTTTTATAAATATGGCCTGATAAATTATCATGAGGGTCATAATCGATTTTTCTCCGTGTACTATTTATTATAATTATTTATATTTCTAACATTTTTTTATAATACCAATCAACTTGCTTATTGATACATGTTTTATTTTATTTATTTATTTATTAATTGTTTCTTTAAATGGTAGGTATCATTGTTAATAATTCAATTTTAGGACAAGCCTGTGTTGAGGTTAATATTTTATTAAGAAATAAAAATAACACAAAACAGTATAGGTGTTAATTTTGAAAGAACAATATTATCACATTAATGTTTCTTACAAATAATGGGTTCCTAATAAGCTGATAGAAGCTAATATATTATAATGTAAACTTGTAGGGTGACCATGACTTTGTTAGATACTATTTTTTTAACATTTATTGTATTATTAAATAGTCTCTACCTAAAGCTTAGTGTACGTACTTTGAATATTTTAATAATATGTATGTTTGATAATTGTTTTTCAAGTATTTCAATTTACTTTAATTTTTGCACAATATCGCTTAATTTCTTCCTTATAGTATGAAAAATTCTTTGTGTTTTACATATATATTGTACTCTGCTACATCACCCTGTAAACAACAACAATTTACTGTCAATAAACACATTTTAAAAACGATTTTTATGTGATTCTTGCATTTGTTTTTGAGACTCCCAATCGATTAAATACATTATTTTTTTCATAAAACTGTTGATGCTTATTTAAATCGCTTGAGGCTATTTCATCACTGCGGTCGTTCTTATTTATCTCGTTTTAGGTCATTTCAACACATCTTTCTTTGTTCTCATATAACTCGCGGCTATTTTATCACAACTTTTTCATTTTATTCGCTTGACGCATTTTCATCATACGGTGTGTTCTTATTTAATTAAATTTGTGGTAATGTTTCAGGAAGGTGGCATACAACTTCCCGCCCCGTTCCC
This sequence comes from Limnephilus auricula, assembly GCA_951813805.1. Taxonomy (NCBI): domain Eukaryota; kingdom Metazoa; phylum Arthropoda; class Insecta; order Trichoptera; family Limnephilidae; genus Limnephilus; species Limnephilus auricula. The sequence continues at coordinate 15,095,120 of OX638388.1, read as the reverse complement.
TCCCGGAGTCATAGCCTCACTTCTGGGATAAATTATGTCGAAATAATGAATTAAAATATTTGGTAAAAAAGGCATTAACTTGTTAAAAGGCACCATACAAAAAATATATTTTTTCAATACGACGTAAATTAAATATTTGACAGTTCTCACCTTTCTTACGGATTCAATTTTTATAACATTTCTTTTGTGATATATTACAAAAATTACATCAAAATAATATAGATAAAACGAACTTCCTAATAATCACTAAAATCTATGCTTTCTACATTGGATTTATATTAAAAAAAAAACAATGAATAAATACAGACTTCGAATATGACAGCGTTCATATTATCAAGCGGCAGCTATTTTGTCCGCCATCTCTGGTGCCCGGCGCGTCATTGGATATTAATATGAATCATTCGGAGTGGCTAAATGCTATTCAGTAATTCGTTATGTCAAGATAGAGAATGGCCCAAACGATTCTGACCTTGTTCTTCATACAATTTCTTTATGCATAAGGGGCAAAATCGCTTTAAAAATCCGGACCCGCCGGGGGGACTGCGGCCTACAAGCGGTTAACTGAATTATACATCAATACTACAAACTTATTCCCAAATCGTCCTTATATTCACATAAGCGCATCGGTATTGTTTCAGACTGTTAAAATGCATTTTTTGTTGAAACCGGCATGGCAGAATATGTTAAAAATTAATGCTTTTATAAAAATAAGACTTTAGTCAGTTTGTGTTATATAGTCATTTAATTAAAAGGCACCTACACAGATTTTTCTAATCTAATCGAGTTTGATTCGCTCTTTTTTATAATTGACAATTCTAATTATCTGGCTACGAAAGATAATATTAATTTTTAAATTTTCTTTTTAACTGTCGAATATTTCAAAGCTCAATGGCTCATTACGAAAATGACGAAGCGAACTGAAGTAACTGCATTAACATAGAAATTCAAAATAGAAAAGATTTAAGCAATGTTCATATCATTGGAGATTTTTTTTTATATTTCTTATTTTTAGCTAAGATAACACCTTTGAACACTTTAGGTTAACAATATTTTTTTGTAAAAGTTTTTTCAAATGTATATATATATCCAAAATATTCATATCAAACCTCTGGTTGGTATTATTCTTCATTTTTACTTTTAACAGTAATATCTATTAATGGTTTAAACCTGTAATATGCAAAGCAAAAAAAAAAATTCAATTCATTGAATGTTCGATTTATATTACAAAGAAAGAGAAATGTTCTGCTGAAGTCGTTTTCCAAAAACTCTGGAGTAGTTGCTTCGCTTCTGGGATAGAAATGTCGTAGAATTTTAATTATTTATCTGTTATACTGTCGTGAATTATTTGTGTTTCTATTTAGCCTATGGTAAAACTATCTTTAAGAGTACATAATGCCAAATAAAAGTAGTTAATTTATATTTTAAAATTATTACAAATTTATTTTTAAATAGTATAACTGTTAATAATGTACATTTTGTAAAGATAAGGTACTACTGTAAAATAACTATTAGAATTTGTATTAACCTTTTTACAATAAATATTACAAGCATGTCCAACATTAATATTATTTATTTTAAATACAATAATCCCTCAGTAGTCCGCTTGTCCACACCTAAATACTAATATAGTTTTTTATACATTGTAAACAAATTATTATTACGTACACATAATTTTTTTAATATTAATCATAAATGCTATAAAAATTCTCTATTTCTTTATTAGCTGAGTTCAGATTCCTACAAATATGATCAAATTTCTTTCACTAAGTCCAATTATTGGTGAATGCACAAACTAAATTATTCTCAAAAGATAACCCGCATTATTTCTTTTCAAAAGGCTGACAAAGTGAAACTTGTTTTGTTTGACCCATGAATTTGCATTTCCTTTTCCAGTCTTGGTTTTCGTGACGATAAGCCATTGTTGACATTTTCTCGCATATTTTCTCTCCATAAAATGACTTGTTTTCCAGCTAATTGATATACCCACGAAAGATCTAGACCTAGGGGTACCACCGTCACTGACATTACCTGCTGGAGTCATCGGGTCCCTACTCGGCTGAGGTTATTTCATCAAATCATTTGATGATTATCAGCGGCCATCTGCTTCATTGAACAGTCGTCTCATACCTCGCACCTACCCAGAACACATTACATATATCTGCCATACCATCTTCTTGGAGCTAATTCTATTAAGCATAATTATACTCAATTACATTCAATCCTTTTCACCTTAATTTATTTACCTATATGTTTCTTTATTTCCTTTCATTACCTCCCCTTTTAAAAATTAATACTTTACTAAATAAAGGTTTAATTACACATGTTTATAGTTGATTTTTCGTAATGTTATAGTTTTAACTTCTAATGTTTCAAGTAAAATGAATATTTTAAATACCGTTGTAATAATGTGAAAACACTAAAATAAACATTTACTTTGAAAACTGACTATGACTTTACGCACAAATGTTTTTTTACTATTATACACGGTGTCCGGAAACTCGCAGCACAAGCGCGAAACTGACGAATCTACATCACAGGGAGAACCAAAATAAAAACTTTTTTTTTCGATCTGAGTACTCATTCTAAAATATGTTAAACAGATGTTACTAACCCCCTAGCTTCTGATTTTTTTAAATTTTGTCCTTAAAAATCAAACTTTGGACTCGATTTACTAGCAAACGAAATCTCAAATCAAAAGTTACATCTCAAAATGTCCTCCAAATGTGATGTAGATTTACCAAGTTCCCGCTTGTACGACGAGTCTCGGACACCATGTATATCTACCTCGAAATTTGTCTGATTTATAATATGTATCTATACTTACTAAGCAGGTATTGAACCAATATTTACTAATCTTCAAAAATACAATTTGAAAGACATGGAGAAGAAAAATGTTACATAACAATTCTGTCCAAACCGAATTGGTTTAAGTAGAACTTTTATAACACAAATATTAACGTTATATACAAATTTATGTTTTTGTTGAATAAAGTAAAAAAATATTTTGATTCAATTTTGTATAAATAGTTATATATTATTTATTTTTATTTTTATCGTAGGAGAGTTTACACACGCTCGATGTCCGCTTCAATGACCGAAGGCTGCCTTAAGAATTCACTAGAAAACCAGCTATTAATAATAATTCTCTTATAAAAGATTAAGCATTACACGTAATACATCAGACAAAATAAAATAAAAATATTTAAATATTAGTTAAAACTTAATTATGGTTTATATAAAATGTATATAAGGTACACTTATATAAAATTTCGCAGTTTGTTGTTTTAATAAAAGCGATTCAAGCCTTTGGTTTCTTATTTATTTCATACTTATACCACCCACTTAACCCTGTTCCTAGGTGGCTAACAGATCTTCACTTCGAAAACAGTTGTAACTCTTTAGATTCACGGATTCTCAGATTCAAGGATTCATGGATTTACGGATTCACGGATTCACGGATTCTCAGATTCAAGGATTCACGGATTCTCAGATTCAAGGATTCACGGATTCTCAGATCCATGGTTTCACGGATTCACGGATTCATGGATTCACGGATTCACGGATTCACGGATTCACGGATTCACGGATTCTGAGATTCAAGGATTCATGGATTCACGGATTCGCGGATCGATTCCCAGGGTGAAATTTAGTCTCCTCCACAAATGCTCTGCACTTGCTTCGGACCCTCATCTATCCCCTCCAATCCCTTTCCCTTCCCGTCTTGCTCTAATCCTTTTCGACGCAGTCAGTTCACCTTTTTAGCTAATAATCTCATACGTACTCTGATGCGGTATTTGGGCATGGCCTACATAGATTGTAGGTATATAACATGTTCTAGTATCACACGGAAGATATATTCTTCGTCTCCATCCAATGCTAGAGGGGGAGAGGGTAGTTTATTAAAACCACTTTTTTTACAGCTTTGTATAGAGCGAGAGAGCGTGGAATATTCTTTTGACGGAATCTGTTGAAAGCTGACAGCCGCGTGACCACAGGTAACCACATCCCTAATTTATCGGACAGTATAGAGGTATAAGACAGGGTAACATAACACCATTTTCAAATATCGCTCGGATAGAAAATCAAGTCATATCATCTAGATAAGCGTTTCCCAGCTTGTATAAATACCTTTATTTCTTATTCAATGAGTTTGGGGGGCATTATGTATTTATATTCACCATGTACCGGGCTCCCTCCAGTATTTAATTTGACTGTTTCATTACATGACAATTCTGTTAAAAAACAGGTTAGGTATTTGAAAAAAAAAAATTAAATTTGAATCCTTGTCAAAACAAAAAATATTATCATTTAAAAAATAGAAAGAGAACTTTGTTAAGTAAATTTGAGCTTTATAAGTATATATATATTCAAAATACTGTATTACTCATACGTTCGTAGTATCCTTGAATATGCATCACAAGTGTGGAATCCAGGCTAAACAATATATAAAAATAGAATTGAAAGTGTTCAAAATAGATTTTTAAGGTACCTTAACTTCCGCTCTTTCCGATCGCATGTCAGTAGTGAAGACTCTGCAAAGTTCTTCTGTATACAGACGTTGACTTGCCGAAGAAATATAGCAGATTCGGTAATGTATTTATGTTATTATAATGTAATGTATTGTATTTAAAATCACACACAACTTAATCGATAGCACCGTCTTCTCCAACGCCTATCATTCCATGTTCCAAATCGCAACAGCAGACAGTCGCTTACTTTTAATCTCCCTCTTTGCAAGACCAACTCCAAACAAAACTCATTTATCTACAGATCCACACATTCATTTAACTTAAATTATTACCATATTGACATTTTTAACTCGACTTTACGCGACATAAAACGAAAAATACACTAAGCAACATGACTCTAAGTAGAAGTTCATTCCCTATATTTTCCCTTCCTTTGCCCCTTAATCCTAATCCCATGTTTCCTCCCCCCTCTCCCTCCTTTTCACATTTTGTAAAAAATAATTTAATTAAGAAAACAACCCTACAATGTCACACCTTATCATTTATTATTATCAGTGGAAAGTTCATAATTGGCATAATTAACTATCTTCTAAACATAACATTGTATAATCTCAGATTTGATGTCAACTTTTCCTAAAATAAATAAATAAAATAAATTGATACATCTATTCACGCTGAAAAAGCGAGTAGGTTTGTATAATATAATAATTATTATTTCTGATTAGGTATCTATCAAATATCATCGCCAATCTTCTTTCTGACTAGCTACGAATCAAGTTTTTTTTACCAAAAAACTTGATTCTACTAACTATTAAAAAAAAAAACGTAATTCCGTATCGTCCCTGTTCTGGCTGAAAATATTCACTACATGATAATACTAAAAAACTATTATTTTAAATTTTTGCCTTTGAACTTTTTTTATCGTACAGTACAAGTATAAGTAAATTATTCAGCTTTGTTCAATATTATTTTATTGATTAAACTTAATGTTAGATAACATCTTTGTGCGTTCTAAGTAAAAACATGCAAGTTCATAAATTTATGACCCGACGAGGAATTGATTTTTGGGAGGTTGGTTTTTTCTAATAGAAAAATGTATGGATATTCATCTTGTCTCGTCCTGCGTCCGTGTACCTAACTATCTAATACCTTCAGTTAATTGCCTCTTTTAAATCATTCGACATCAGGTCTTTTTTTTAATAATACGTTCTACATAATAAATTAAATTTTCCTACATAAACATTGATGTAAATAGATAGCTTAACTTTCATGATTTTCAGTGCTCTTGACGCCTGTTCAGTCTATGCCAATAATATATATGTTATTTTTGTATCATTCTTAAAAAAATAAAAGCATAATAAATATAATTAAATAAAATTATTTTTGGATTCATCCAATACACTACTTCTACAAAAGCTAGGATAGATGTATTTTAAATTATGTATATTAAATAATTAAAGACCGGCAAACATTATAGAATAATAAGATTCTGAACACCAAAATTTTGCTTTAAGAGCGATTGACCAGTAGTTGAGAATAAAAGTTAAAAATGCTTGCAACTGTACAGGGAGGTTCCAATGAGAAAGATCGATTATGTCCCGTATCAAATTTCTTAAATTAAAAATTTAATATCGATTTATTTCATTCAAAACTTGCTTTAATACATACCTACATTCAAGTAAGCAATACAAATACTCAAAACGCACGATGATAAATTATTAAATATAGTGTACTTCTTGTAAGTATTTTTTGATCATAAGTATTTATGATTTTTCAATAATGTCTAAACAAAATATGTGTGTAAATTTTTTTTTAAATATTTTAGTATATAAGACCTTAAATAAATAGAAAAACTGCGGTATTTTTGTCACAAAACACGTTCTCGGATTTATTTTTTAATGATTTTAATTTAACTAAAATTAAAATTTTGAAAACTGTGTTGACTAGATTATGCATTGATTTACTTTTTTGTTAGATTATATGATTTGAAATATGTGTTGTTTAATAGAATCTATCGTTTGAAAATTGAACAAATCTGCCAACGACCAACGGTATAACCTTAGTATATTAAAAATGCACTTAGTTTTTCAAAATTTTAAAACTGCGTGTACCAGATAAAATAACAATATTTCAAAATCAATTTATGGTTTTTTTGTAAAAAAGAGTCAATACGTCTAGAATTTGATTTAAAAATGACTAATTTCCGGTATTCTCTGGTAATACCCTCGGGTGATTTACGGAATTCTGAAGGTCGAGATTCACCCAGTAACATTTCTTACTGAAAGTAAATGTTTCTGTATTATTTTATAACTGCCCGTACCAATCGAATAATAACCTAAGGTGATCGGGTTGTATTCCCACAGTATTTAGCAACTTTAATGGGCTGGAAGCTAAAGAAAAAGCGGTTATTTTGAAACCTGAAATGACCTATCCTTAGATCTTGCAATCATTAAAGAAGCGTCCTTGCGAGTATCGCATGTATCTACATATAAAGTACAGATCAGGCCCCCTAGCACACTCGACCGATAAGGATTGACAGGATAACTTTCGGTAACTTCTCATCATTCCCTAGCATGACTGCAAATCGCCAACGAATAAGTGGCAGTTCACAATGACTGAGTGTCCATAATTTATTCGACATCAATTATTGTTTGTACGTTAGCGATCTGCAGTTCTCCTAGAGAACGATGAGAAGTTACTGAAAGTTATCCTATTAATCCTTATCGATCGAGTGTGCTAGGGTTTGCTTTATGCCAATGTTATGCCAGAGCTTCTCAAACATAGTTTTATGAGAACACATAAATAATGAAGAACCAGCAAACCATAATTCCGATTTATATGATATGCAATATGCCCTGTACGTTAATGTTTATCTAACGGTACAACTTTTTTGTAATGTTATGTAAAAAAAAGCTTAAAAAAATTTTTAAACATGGCTTTACCAAATAAAATAACAATCTTTCGAAATCAATTTATGTTTTTTTGTAAAAAAGTTTCAATACGTCTACAGCTTGACACATTTTTTAGATTTTCACGGCCAAAAGCATTTTCGTTGTTTGTTTTTGGGGTGTTATGCCGTGTTGCGCTACCTCCTTCTTTGACCGTCATTTCGGACAGCGTTGCAGTGTCCATCTAATTGATATACCCACAAAATTTAACAGCCTATAATTAATTAAAACCTATCATAATATACATTATTTTAAAGCTAGAAATTTAGCTCACAAGTTTTGTGAGAGCATATTTTGCCCTAACAAGCTCAAAAAAATGTTGTGTAAATATTTTTTGAAATACTATTAAAAAAACGATATTTTTTGTTTATTAATAAATTGCAATGAATTTATGGCTTTTTTCGAAAAATTGTTAAGAAACTATTTTTTAGAGGAACTAATTAGCAACTAAAAGAAAAATAAATGGTCTGATTTCATACGGTGGTTAAGGAGACATTAGCGTATTCCGAAAGGCTTTGAAAAGTATATTCAAGAGGGGGTGGAGAGGAAAGCACAAGGGGGATATCCGGGGATTTTTGTAAATAAGCATGTTTAAAGGTATTCTGTCATCTGTGAAAAATTCCGCTTCCGGAGAATTAGTTCCGACATTGGGTGTTTTTTTCCCTTCATTGACTGGGCTAATCTGTCCGATTCTTAATTTACTATTAATAGATCGAATGAAATGAATTAATGGATTCACTATGTTTGAACGTTTCCCAAATAGACGTACTATTTTTTAAAGGTGTTGAAAGATTCTTCCAGATTTTAATGTTACAAACGGGCGGTTAATGTTATTAGATTTAAAATTATTTTTAAAAAAATGAAGAATTTACAACGATTTTGTGGCTTACCACTTTAAGAAAATTATTTTTATTTTTATTTTTATTGTTACAATAAAATCTTTCGCAAACACCCAAGCAATGGCGATCGATGACTTTTTGGAATAAATTACAATTATTTGAAAGAGTTTATGGTAAACTTTTAAATGCAAATGGAGTAGTCACTTTCTTGTTACCTCTTCTTAGTGCATGTTGATTTATAAACACAAAAAAAATATTTATGTTTGTCGACTGTAGGAAGTGTTGGTACATAATTGAATGATTTTGTCATTGTCATGTTTAGTTAGCCATATTTTGATTTAGTTTATCTTTTATTTATCTCAACGGTGTTTTTAATTTAATTTTTAAGTGCATCATATAGATATTTGTGTAGCATGAAAATTATAATTTTTGGGGCCAAAAGATAATTTAATTTTGAAATATTCAGTAGATTTCAGGTTTCATAATTGTAATGTGGGCGTGTTCCTGTCACCATATGTACCAGTGATTTAGTTCAAATTGCACCAGTCTGAAGATGCCCATCATAAGGTAAAATCAATCCGGTCATTAATAAGAAGTGGAAGAATGTTAAAAAGGTATTTTAATCCAAAAAAGTTAAAAATTAAAAAAATATAAATAATAAGGCTTCGCTTAGGTACCCCACTTTGAGAGGCCCCGCACTAGAGCCTTGCTAGACCGCAGCTCGGCGAGGATTGCAGCGAGGTACGCACAGGATTTATCCCAACAGAAGTGCTGATTAAACCGGCTATAAGAATTGGCCACTCCGCCGATACCAGAACACTCTTGTCACAGATTTCGTCCGAATAACATACTCGCGCTTTACTCTAACTTACTCTCGTGTCCTTCACAAGTCAGTGCATCGATACTTGGGAATAATGCTGCGACTGGTGAGTTTGCCTTAATGACTAAAGAATATCTTGTTTTTACAATTGCCATTCCATCTACACAAATATGTAACTGTGTGTGCAAGACGAAGAGTACGGTTCAAATGGAAATTAATATTTACGTAAATTCAGGGAATTGCTAAACACGCAAACAATAAATTTAACAATAATTATTGTTGTTTTTATTTCAAATAACAAGTTAGTTTGTTCATTTGAAAAAATCTAAAATAAAATGACTAATTATTTTATTTCAGTGCTGATACTTTTCTTGAAGTTTAACCTTTTTTGTTTACATTCTCTTCACTAAAATTCACTTAAATGAGTACCGCCGCTCCGGGAACCATTTATTGGATAACCAACACCTCTGCCATAGGTCACCACAAGTGGTTCGCTACGTTTGGTGAATTAGCAGGAGTGCTCGGGTTCATGGGGTGAGGTATGTCTAGGTATTGGCGCGGATGATCTGGACACACTGAACCCCACTCACCCCTCATACCTTTTTCCTTCCTAGAACTTCCTCTCCTTCCTTTCCTTAAAAATGCCCTCCACACAGCATCCCCAAAGACGATATAAACCAAAGAAATTATTTTCCTCAAAAAAAATCTTTCAGGTTCTTTGTAATCTTCGGTGATGCTATGTGGAGGGTTTTTTTAGGAAAAAAGAAGAGAGGAAGTTCTTGGAAAGAGAAAGGTATGTGTGTTGGGTAGGAATCTGGGCGTCGATGTGTTCAGGAGTCACGAACGTATGAATCAACCCCTCCCACTGCGGTGCAAGGTGATGGTTCAGGATATTAAAGGCGGAGAGGTCAAACAGTCTCCCTTAATCAGTCTCTTCCGATCCGGCCCGCAATGCACTACTGTGGGCAGACACAGTATTCTTTAATAATATATGGCTTCATTGCGCGTAAATTTTTGATTTGAAGTAAAAGTGTATGTGGGTACTTATCTATTTGCATTGGAATTACATTTCTATTGTGTATAATTTTACGTTGTATACATCCCACGTTACCACGGAGGAATTTAATCTTTGTTATTTTTACAAAATACGTTTACAGAGTGATCCGAGTGATTGTAGTTATAAAATCTGATTAGTTTAATAATTATAATATTGGATTACTCCTATGGTGCCGTTTTCGTGGGAAAATCACCTCAAGGACGCTTTTAAGTAAATATTTTCATGAATTATAGGGTAATTAATTAACGAAGCAAAAGGATTTAAGAATAACTCAACTCCATTTAGCGTCATTGCACCGAAACATGTGTGTCACATTTTAGTAAAATCTATTTTCTGTAGCTATTTATTGTCATATAAAAGATTTCGCAATAAAATAGTTGTAAACAATCAATTGATGTCATAATTGGAATTCAAATGAAGTGTTGAAAAGGTTATAAGTTGCAACGAAATTAAATATAATATAAAAGGAGTATATCATGCTTGACCTGTTTCGTGATCAGTGAATAAAATTAAAATTAATGTATGGTTTTTGATAGAGGTCATTTAATTTTTTGTTTTTATAATTTTTCAACAATTCAAAGAAATAACAACTTTATACATTTATTTTATACTTTATGCAGTTGAAGGTTGGGGAGACCAGTCTAATAAATAATTATTATTGATTTTAAGAAAATGTCTTGTTTCGTGTAGATGCTAATTAAAAATTTGCCAGTTTTATAAAAAAATGCATGAAGGTGAAATTGGTTGTTTTTGATCGGTGTGCGCAAATAAAATTTATTTGTGCACGCCGGGTTCGAATTCGCGACCTTGGCCCAGCGGTAGGGCGTTGGACTCCCATTTCGAAGGCCGCGGGTTTGAACCCGGCGTGCGCAAAATAAATTTTATTATTTATGGTTTTTTTTTTTAAATTGATAAACTAATGTTTATTTTTGTTTCATGAGTTTTTCAATATTGATGAGTGTTTCAGGATAATAATTATTGCTTATAATAATTAAATTTTATTTAATTGATTTGTGTTATTTCCCAATTAATTATTTTTAAATAATACATAGTGTATTTGCGGCAAGTTCCAGAGTGGAAGATACTCTTAGTATCGCCCTGGTGTAAGACCACCATTCAGAATTGAAACGTTGCTTGAAATGGCTTTAGCCATGTTTAGTGACTAGATCTGAATAGCCAGGTACTTTTCCACCTTCCTCTTTCTCGTCTCTTTCCCTTCCCCACTTACCTTCAGCCTCATAACATACCCTGATTGGGGATGCCATAGTCTCACTGGCTCCGGACGGGAGTAGTTGGGACTCTTGTGAGGTATGATAAAAAAATAATAAAAAATAAAATAAATAAAATAAAACCTTTGAATTTTGAGTCGAGAGCTTAACCTCTCGACCACGCCGGCTGGCCGTCAAACATAACAATCCTTCTACAATAACAAATTTTAACGCATCGATTCCTTTATAATTAATTTTAAACCGAAGGGGATTCCCTGTACTTACGTATTTGTATGAACCCAGTTTCCAAATGATTTCTATATAATTTTCAGGTATTAGCTTTGTGTTTCGTGGGTGCGACTTTATCAGCCCCCGCTGAAGTCCCCACCATAATACAGTACAAGAGTGACAGTGACGGATACGGGAAATATGATTTTGCGTAAGTACATCTCCAATGTTCTATACATACTAATTCACTTATAAATTATTGGTGTTAAAGAATAAGTTCCTACCTTAACCATGTTTACACTAAACGATGTTTAATACCTGCGCCAATCGAACCTTTGCATTTGAAAAATTCACTTATAACAATTAATTTAAAAAGTAGTAATTTTGTCCGCATATATAAATATAATAATACATATATGTTTTATTGTTATTGAGTTTAATTTGTACAACTTCGTTTTATTTATTTATTATTTTTAATGATTTTTTAAATTGTCGCGATGCTACTTAAATAAAGAAATTCTTTCTCCCTGCTTGTCTTTTCCCTTTCGTCCCCTTTCCCCTTCCGCCACCTCTTACCCACCCTCATTCCGTTCCCCTCCCGCGATCCCTTTTCAACTTCCCCGCGTTCCCTCCCCTCTCCCGCTGTCACCTTTCTCGCGAACCTCACGAATTCCCCTCCCACCTTCTCCGCCTTCCCCCTGCCTCGTCCTCCCTCCCGCGAACCATCCCTTCTTCATTCCTCTCCGCCCCTCCCGAATTCCCCTCCCCATCCGGCCTTTTTTACCTGCCGCTTAACTCCATAAAATACAATAATTTTTCAAACAACTCGCGTGTGCCCTATTGCATTTTTTTGCAAATTTTATAACTCCAAAAACTCACCAATATAGAAATATTGCTATATGTAAACCTTCACGGGCATCTCGACAACAACGTATTTCGCATTTCGCATTTCGTATTTATTAACTCGCCAAATTTTTATCGCAATCGGGTGAATAGTAAAGGAAATATCTCTAAAAATATCAAACGCGCGAACTGTCAAACATACAAAGTTAAAATAGTCGTCAGGTTTTCTGAAATTATCCAATTTTCTGAGCAATTTTCTTAATTTTTCTTTCCGTAAGAACCTTCTACAAAGTCTTAGAAAACTTTTGTAAAAAAAAAAAAGTTGAATGAAATAGGTAAAATCGTTCTGAAGTTATGGCGTGACCAAGGGAAACAGGGATATAATAGAATAGGCATATTCAAACCGTTGATAGGCAAAACAGCTGACACGCGTAATAATAACTACACAGCAAAACTTGTTTATAAATAAACTGTTTTTACAAATCGAATTATTGAACATCCTAAAAAAAATTGTTGTTATTTCTGGCAATTAAGAACAACTTCTGAAATTTATCTTTTAAATGAACACAGTTAATAAAGTTGAAAAATCATCTGTCAAATATTTAAACAAATGAAATACGCATTTCAAATATAGAATTATTTGAATAAAAATAATATGGTCGTCTGTTTGTAGGTACGTATACTATATAGCATGTCTGAATTCACATGATCATCAGTTAAAAATTTGAAATTTTCCAAACGAATTTAAGTTAATTGGGCACTAATATTTCACATCACAGTCAACCGAAATTAGTGTGTTTTATCATTGATATTCGATGTTACAGATACAATGTTACAATGTTGATTCGATGTTACTGTTACAGACAAAAATATCTTCAGAGCGCTTGCTACATAAATCAATGTAAATACAGGGACCGAATGTTAGCGTAGGGAGGGCCCAATGAACCAAAATGTCGTCCTTTTGTCAAGGCTATTTTCGAATCATTATCCACGGCGCCAAAATGGTTTATCCGGGATCTGGACGCAGACGAGACGAGAATATGACTTTATTGATGGCTAAAACTTTAACTTTCACTTATCCTCCTTTGAGTACGTCAGTTAAAGGTCAGTATCTCGAAGATGAATGTTGAATGTTGACTGACCTTACGGTTCTGTGTTGTAATAAGAATAATATAACCATTTTACGTAAACAGCCAAATATATGCCAGTAAAATAATTAACGAACAGTTTTTTTTTTTAAATTTATTAAATAATCAGTTTTTAAAAGTAATAATGATGATAACAATAAATTTCAAAAAAAGTTTTCACAGATTTTTGTTGATTTTTTTATGTTTCTCGTCTATAGAAGCGGGCGCTTGTGTTAGATGAGCGATAATCAGGATGAAAAATATTTTGACTCTAATTAATTATGATTTAAGTAAGATTGAATAATTGAACTTTAAAAAATAGGCAAATATACCGTTATGTTAATTATGAAGATAAGTTCATTATTGTGTTATTTTTACAATGAATTGCTCTTTAATCACTTTTAGTGGGCATTTATCGTCTTCGATTTTTCTTATCTTTTCCGGTAGGCTATTGAAGTATTTTTTTCCCAAGGTGTATGTGATAATGTTGTTCAAATGAGGTGCTACTTGTGTTGGAAATATATGTTTTTGACGAGCATGGCTTTAGTTAAAAGGCTGTGATTTTGTTTTTCTTTTATTATTTGAATTAATATATTTTTTCGTTAAATTTTGATACTTTTAATTCTTCTATCTTGCATGTATTGTTATACCTAACAAGTTTTAAATATTTTTAACTAGTAGTTCTGTGAACAGTAGACTGCTCGCGTCGAAAAAACTGTATTTTGAATTTTCTCTTATCTTTATAAATCACTACCAACATTTCCTCCGAAATCATAAGATTTGTAAGTAAATTACTTAGATACCTCCCCTACTTAATTACATAGCTACCAACCTACCACGTAACAAAAAAAATCTTTACGGAACCATAGCCAAAGTTAACCATCTGAGGCCCTAGAATACTCGATCGATAACGATCGATAGGATATTTATCGGTAACTTCTCATAGTTCCCTAGGACAACTACACATCGCTAACGGACAAACTACAGTTGATGTCGAATATGTAAAGGACACTTAGTCATTGTGAACTGTCACTTATTCGTTGGCGATCTGTAGTCATGCTATGTGACGATGAGAAGTTAACGATAGTTATCCTACCGATCGTTATCGATCGAGTGTGCTAAGGCCTCTGGTCTAGTCAAAGTAAGGCTCGCTTGAATAAAGGGTTTGCAGCAGATTTCCGAAAACGGAAACGGAACGCACAAACAAATGTACAGACAGACGAAATGCAAAATAATAGAGTTACCTCGCTCAGTCAATTAAGTTGCTAATTATTATTAAGTTGTTGCAGTGATGTCATGCTATTTGCATATCGGTTGATTTACAACTTTTACTGCAGTAACTGTAGTAAGTAGTAATCATTTTCATCCTTGATCCGAACAGTTAATGCTATTTTATACACATCTACATACATACATAATCAAAACAAAGTTGCTTACTTTCGTTAACCACAAAAGTCCTTAATCATAAAAATGCAAAAAATGTTAAATTTAGTTAAATTATCTCATATTTTAAATAAATTAAATAAATATTCAGGATGTCCGAGATTAATTTATAAATACAAAAATAAATATCTAAATTCCCAATTGCAACCTAAAAAACATGCTGTTATTGACATTTTTTTTCACATTTACAAACATCTTTTTTTGATCGTGCTGAAACTCGGCAGATAGAATCGTTGTAAAAGAAAAATCATTCTATCATCTCGCACACACAAGCGGACAAATATCAATTTCTCTGATATTCGACGACATACAACTCTACGTTAATGTACGCAATAAATTATGGTTTTACCAGTTGGGAGTGTAGTTGACTCCAATTCCTGGAAAGGAATGTTCAGTCCTTGGACAAAAAAACATTGTTTCAAGACACTTTAAAATAGATGTAATATAGTTTGTTTTCTAAGGGTTGTTTTTTTTCGGAGAACTGGCAAAAGAGGATTATTTTAATATACTTTTTACAGCTTTAAGACGTCTGATGGCATCTTTCAGAAAAAAATATTAAATTAAGAAATCTTTTTTTTTAAGTAGTTTAATATTGCATAACAGTACGTTTATGTACCAACGTTTTACGATTAATTAGAACATTTGATTAATTCATTTTGCACTACCTGTTTCAGCACTGAAATCATATATTTTTGAACTCCGGTAGTCCAAACAGCTTAATAAATAATTTCACAATCCTTTCATTCACTATTCTTTTTGTGAAAATGCCTGGATTTTTGTAAATTTTCTTAAATAATTGCTTTGTCAACCTTCACATTTCCTAAGCCAATTTTATTTAAAAGCAGATAAATCATGTATTTTTCATATTTCAACTAAACATGTCCATTAATATGCACATTATTCAACCCACTACTAACCAACTGACAGATTAGTGACTATTTCGAAAATAAACGGGTTTGGAGGAATTTGACGAAATTAATGTGAAAAAATCTTAAATCAATTCATACTTGCGAAACTTTGCATACTTTATCATTCGATGATTTTAAGGTTGAGCACTTTTGAAATAACAGATTGAGATATATTAGAATTACTAAATATATTAGAATAAATATTAGAATTACTAACCCCCTAAATGAATTAGTCAAAAATTGAATATGTTAATAATAATTAATCCAGTAATTTTATTCAAACAATTCCATATTCCCTTTCGATGTTCGTAAGGCGAATTTTTATCCGAACATTGTCTCTAGTGTCTAAAAATTATATTTAAATGTTGGTTTGAAAAGTGAAAAAGACCACGGCTTTGGATCCAGTGTCCAAACTCCGGTGTGGGCAAAAATAAGGTTTTTTGTCGACTAAAGAAACTGGCTTTCTCTATTTTTCTATTTCGCTTCAGGATGAAGGACTATTATTGCCCTGGAGGTTTTATAGAAAGAATGAGAATGTTGCTTAATATAGCCATAATTGTGTTTAGTGACGAGATCTGAATAGTCAGTAGCTTCATAACATTCACACAGGCTTTCCCACATCCTGAAATAGGAAGTTACAGTTGCATTAGCTCCTGGCAGTAGTAAAACTTTTAACATTTAAATTGTGTCGATTGTGCCCAACATGACAGTCCCAATACTAATATAATACGAACCAAGTGTACATTCCCGGATCCACCGGTTAAATCTAGCATCACGATTAAATTCAGCCTTCAACTATGATAAACCCATTACCAGCAAAATAACCATGAATAAAATAACTACTGATGGAACTAATGAAAAAACAAATATCACGCCTTGTCCCCAATAATTCCCCACTCAGTGCAACACCTGATGTTGGCAACTTAATTTGGTTTCGTTGAACCTATAAAAATTATTTCTTAAGTCAATAAAACTTCTTAATTCTCATGAATTCTCGTGATATATCACGTATGACCTTTACACCTGGCCTGAATGAAAAACATTGATATAGATTTATAATCAAAATCGTAAAATTAAACATTTATTTATCAATAGATTTTACAAATTTACACACGGAGAAAAATGTTATTCGAAAAAACGATAATTTTAATAGTAAAAACGGTTAAAAACGGGACTGAAGTTCTTACGAACAAATAAACAGTGTTTCAATATTTATTGGCGGCAAAATGTAAGAATAATTTGTTGGTATCCGTACGATTTTACGTATACCAACAAATTATTCTTAATGTTCCCGCCAATAAACATTGAAACCCTGTTAATTTGTTCGTGAGAACTTCAGTCCCGTTTTTAACCGTTTTTACTATTAAAATGATCGTTTTTTTTTATAACATTTTTCTCCGTGCACTGTTGACATTTCTAGATGATTATCTGCTTCCTCCACCGACCATCTCCATAGGTCATTCCAGGATGCAGTCTGCAGATGGTAGCCGTACGAAAATTACGTATACCAACAAATTATTATTACATGTTCCCGCCGATAAACATTTAAACCCTGTTAATTTGTTCGTAAGAACTTCAGTCCCGTTTTTAACCGTTTTTACTATTAAAATTATCGTTTTTCGAATAACATTTTTCTCCGTGTGCAAGAATGCTGGTCACATATTTATAGTGTACAATGAAGAGATCAATGAATAATCTTTTTCCTAGTAGTATTTTCTATTAATATAGCGGTAAAACAAACACAATTTTTTTCAAAACTCAATTCAAACTTCGACAGTTGATCCCCCGACAGCAAGTAATCCCCAAGAGTTGATGCCCCGACAGTTGATTCCCCGGCCAGTTGATCACCGGGAAGTTAATACCCCGGACAGTTGACCACCTGCCATTTGATCCCTCGGACACTTCATCCCCGACACTTGATGCCTCGGTAACTTAGTCCTTCAGGCACCTGATCCCTCGGATACTTGTTCCTCAAAGGATTATTTCTGTTGTACCTACTTCTTTCCGTAAGTCGTCTTTTGTTGTTCGGCCTTAACTGTCCGGGGATCAAGTTTTCAGGGAATCAACTTAGGAATAAACTGTCTCGGGGATCAAGTGTCGGGGATCAACTGTCAGGGGATCAATTGTCGGGAAAACAAGAGTCGGGTCATTTGATCCATATTCTGAAGATCTATCAGACGTAAGTCATTTTGGCACTAAGTTGCAAACATTTCAATAAATCTATTTGAATTACTATTTATAATTCTAATAAATCTTTTGCTGTCTTTGAATAAATATATTAATGAGCTGGAATCTTGGAATTGAAAATTAAACCACT
Organism: Limnephilus auricula; assembly: GCA_951813805.1. NCBI lineage: Eukaryota > Metazoa > Arthropoda > Insecta > Trichoptera > Limnephilidae > Limnephilus > Limnephilus auricula. The sequence continues at coordinate 15,076,913 of OX638388.1, read as the reverse complement.
TAAATACGATCGAGCTGATACTCGGCAGATAGAATCGTTGTAAAAGAAAAAATATTCTATCGTCTCACACACACAATCGGACAAATACCCATTTCTCTGAAAATTCGACGACATTATAGCAGCACATTATTTCAAGACATTTTAAAATAGATATAATATTTTTTCGGGGAATGGAATTAAAAAATTTTTTTACCTTTTACAGTTTTAAGACGTCTAATGGCATCGAGAGACAAGAGCAATCGGAAGTTATCAACGCTGGAGATCCGGAGAAGGAATCTGTGATAGTCCGAGGATCGTACAGCTACATTGGTCCAGATGGCGTGACTTACTCAGTGACTTACATAGCCGACGAGAATGGCTTCCAGCCTCAGGGAGATCACCTTCCCGTGGCTCCCCAGACCGAAGAAGAATATCCGGTAAAAAAACTTTAATTTTATTACTGGTACATTTTAGAGGCTTCTCACTCAATGTTGCCCCTTACCTGTTTTTAAGTACTACAACTATATCTAATATTCTTTAAAAGCCACCTAGTCCTTCATGGTAAAATTCACTTTCAAGTTGGTTGGTACATTAAAAAAATAACTGTTAGTACATTAAAAAAATAACTGTTAGTACATTAAAAAAATAACTGTTAGTACATTAAAAAAATAACTGAAAACCCCTGAAAATCCCCCGCATTGATCTCGTGATGATTATACTATGGGGTGGTTTTAATGTTTAAGGGGATACCCGGCGGTGATTTTTCCATACAAAGGTATTCCCTATCTATCTCTTTGGATTTTAGGTCTAGAGAAAATATTGTTTTAACATAAAGTAGATGTCAACTACTAGAGTGTCGGTACTTTTTGTTTTTTTTTATTAGTTACTTTTTATAGAAGTTATGACCTTTCAAAAATCAATCAAATTGACTGGTTTAAACGCCGTCAAAAGACGTTCAGTATACAAACTAGACAATGTTTTTTTTTTTTAAATTAAGCATACAGACATAGAATAGTTTTTTCTTATGTAGTTAGTAAAAAAAAAATTGAAAATCAGCGCACTTTTGGGGGAGAAAAGTGGGGAATACAAAACTTCTATTTTAGTTAGGTATTAGTAGCCCGAGGTGCATTGTCCCTTTCGCTCAATATCCGGTGGAGTAAGAGCAACAGTGACGACAACAATTTAGTAAAATCTATATTTCAAATTTCTCCTCCACCGGGTATCATCTTAAGCTCTAAACTAGCACCATCTGTATACTAAGTATAATTTATTGGCGAAATAAATGAATTTGCACTGTCATTAACTCTAAAGTATAATATCAAACAGAAAGTGCACCAATTCATTTATTTGCGAAATAAATCAATGTGCGCTGTCATTAATATCACACAGAAAGTGCACAAATTCATTTATTTCGGCAATAATTTGGAATTTTATTCTTGGTACATATTTTTTAAATTGATTGCTGGAAAGAAATGTACTACACGAGTAGATTTTCCCTACGCGCCTCCTACGTGAATTTTTCTGCAAATCTGTTAATTTGAGTTACAGTTTCTTTACACGTCGTTTGGAACTTTAGTACCTATTTTGTTAAAAAATGTCCCCTATATATAAATCGACAGTTTTTCTCTATTTTATGAAAGCTATGAAAAAAATGTTTTTTTCCCAAAGTTCCATAATTTTAAATATCAGTTTTGCAGATAAAATATTCGTATATTATGTGTGTTAAACATTATAAATTTATATATTATATTTGTTACTCTTTTACCTTTTGAGCACTGAATTAACCGACTGATTTACAACTCTTTGTTTTTCCAATCATATAAAATCACACACAAACACACTGCGTACACGATAAAAAATATTTTGTATTTTTTTTAATATAACCTGTGAACTAAAATGATAATAAATACTTAACCTAACTAGAGTGTCTCTAATATGGAATATACACGTAGGTATATATTCTATATTAGATTATCATTATTTTCCATAGCAATATTTCAAACCTATTCGAGGACTTATAGTAGGTATCTGCATATTTGGTGGTGTCTATAGAAGCTTTCATGGTGAAGGTGTTTAAAACTTTGTCACTAAACGATGTTATAACAAAATTTTACTAATATTTTTACAGGATAATTTATTTACCAATAGGTTCAGACCATCGAAATCGTAAAGGTTTAGTACAATTTTTAAAATTATAAATAAATATCTTCTTTTTTTGATAAATCTTTGTGTTTACAATATAGCTCAATAATTTCTCACCACTATTCTCGTTAGTAATTAATTATTACTTCTCATAATTAAATTATACTTATTTTTCTGCTATTATTTATCTGTAGTACTCCGTAGTTAATAATATAATATGCACATCTGCTAGAAAAATGTAACATGTTACGATTTGTACAGCTTCATTATAAATTACTCATACCAAACGTGTGATACTATTTCAGGAAGCTATTCTTCAAGGCTTAGGTCTTGTAGAAGCTGCTGCCGGACCTCTCGCTCCCGGAGTCGTAGCTTCACTTCTTGGATGATAAATTATGTCAAAAATCATATAAAGTATTAACCTTTACTTCTGTTAACCCTTGAAATGCCAGATTCCGCGATCTATGTTCCCTAGTATTCCGGGGTAAAATGCCGAGCTGCCCACTGTGCGCCAACCGTCTTACCAGATAATCAGCCTTACTAAAAAACGTCGTAAATATTTTATTCAATCAATAAATGACCGTGTCAACTGACATGCACGGTCGAAAAAACTCACATATTGGGTTAATTTTTAGCAAAAATTAACGTCGATTTCTTAAATTCGTATTTTTTTACATAAGCGCGGCATTGTTTAATTAAATAACATCACTTTCATGAAATTTTTATTAAATTGAAGCGGTAAAAGTCATTAAAAAATATAATAGTTCTGAAATAACCTATATTTTTTTGTTAATAAAACTATTCAAACTGACGAAAAAGAACACAATAAGAATAATTTTGTTGAATTATACTAATATAATATTGAATTAGTCTTTATATATCACATATTAAATATCACATGTCAAAACTGTAATTTGGCACGCGTGAAAAAAAACGTGGCGCATCCGCGCATGCGCTTATCTACCGGTGTTTAATGTTGCCAACATAATAATCTCATTTTTTATTAGTAATAATAAAAAAATGTACAGTCTTTATACAATAATGTGTAACAAAAACACGTTTGGCTATATAGTGGCTGAGTAATGTGTTCATATATTTATAAACATTCTTTCCCCAGAATTTGGTTTCCCCTGAATTGTTGCTTATATTCAGAGAAATGTTTTTTTTTTATTTCTCTCTATGTGACATATAAACAAACAAATTAAAGACATACGAAAATATTCTTGAGTTGTATTATATTTTTTAGCTAAATAAGCATTCTTCACAAGAAAAATTAGCCGCGTGACGCTTTCATCTAAATAAATACACTACTATGACTTTTGAAAATCGGACTTCTGACATTTGATACATAATTTGCGACGCGCTTTTTAACAGATACATAAGTTTGCAAGTGACGGAACGACAAGCTAGAATAATAATATTAAGATACATTATTTCTTTGCCTAGCAAATAAAATATATTTTAGTATGCTAGAACATTTTTTAAGGAACCGTGCGTCGGCGGGGTTACTGTGGGTGTTAAGGTTTTTTAATGCTACAATCTTATTTTACCAAAAAATAATGTGAAAAAAATAATGTAAATATTGATTCGACCCTTCATTAAAATGATTTTTTTTAAATATATTTTTTATAGTGATTTAAAAAAAAAGTTTTTCTCTTCTCTCCACACTCGGGGTAATAGGGAACACTGTGTTTATTTAGTTTCGTTTTCATGTTCATTCATTTAAAAATCATTGCACCCAATTAAAAAACAAAAGAAAGTTAATTTTTATGAATGTATTAATAATATACATAACCGTAGACATATAAATTTTTTTTTAAATGTAGTGATCAACTTCACAAAATTTTTGACATCCTGTTGTTTCTTGTGCGTTCTTGGCATGGTCCCCTACACCCCTGATTTTTTTTTTTTAATACATGACTTCATATTTTTCTAAAAAACAATAATGCAGCAAATATTATTTATACTTACGGAAAATATAAGTGAACATTATAATTGCATTTAGAACACAATATCATTTTCATGTTCAGATGTGCATTAGATACAAAACCGGATATTCACAAAATTAAAAAAACTATAATTGTACCCGAAATTTTCACGCGACACAACTCAACCACTCTATAAGCAAGCCTAATACTTACGAGATATGTATTGAAGTAAGCAGGGGTGTACACCACTTCGATTGACGGAGCTATGGCGTTCGCAAGACAATGGCTTGGTGGTCCGCTTCACTCCACCTGGTTCTGTTGACCCCTTTAGGTTAGCTACTAGTACACTCGCTACGGATACTCTGGCACACGACGGTTACGGATTTAATGGCATTCCAGGGGTTAATTTAACATATATTCTTTAGAATAAAATTATAGAATCGACCCTAGTATAAATATAAATTAGTAATAAAATAATATAAGGAAATAACTTCAAAGATTCATTCTGTCAAACATTAATTCATAATTATGTTACAGAATTTAAGAAAATCTCTGCTGAGCTCGGTTCTTGGACCCGGTGTAGTTGCTTCACTCCTTGGATAGAAATATTTACGAATAATCATAAATGTTATGTATTAATTATATTATATTATTTATTAATTATATTATATTATGTATTAATTATTTTATCGACAAAATACAATATATTGTTAATATTTTAACCATATTTCTAAATTTTAAAATTATACATTATATTATTACGTATATATAATCGTATCATTTTTAATTCCACCCCAATTGCTGAGATAAAGTGCTAGATAATTGTGCCACATTAAAAAATAATTACCATTTTCAAAAAGGACTTTGTAAAAATAAGGTTGGGATATATATTCTCTTTAGTAAATTTAAAAAAATTAAATATGTGACACTATTTTCAGGGAGATGTTCCCAGTTCTGGTTTCGGCGCCCCGTTCCCTCCCGGAGTCATAGCCTCACTTCTGGGATAAATAATTATGTCAAATATATTCACCGCTAACCCTTTCGTAGTTTTATTTTAGCACAGGTGTCAATAATATATTGTTTACCTATTACTCATTCTCGTTTGTCACTTATTTTTGCATATTTAAATAATTATTTTGTTGCATTTAAAAATATTTTTACTGACCAGCAGTATTTTTAGAACTTTGGCACAAAAAATTAAGGACCGTTTGTTTCAGAGAAATTATGTAATATTGTCACTAAATGGCCATTCAGCGCCATTTGGTGACATTGAAATAATTGTTTTAAAAGTAAATTGTTAAGGAGCACGAACAAAAGCTGTATATTCAAATATTGATTTATATTATATTACAGGCATTGACAATCCCTCTGCTGAAGACAGACCGAATTAGCCCTGGTGTGGTTGCTTCTCTCCTGGGATAAAAACATTCAAAAATAATTTACATATACATATATCAATTATTAGTATATTGCATTCAAGTACATTATTAATAATATATCAATTATTAGTATATTGCATACAAGTACATTATTAACAGTTTTAATAAATCTTTTTTATAATTCGGATGGCAATTAATAAAAATATGTATTTTATTAAAATAAGGTATGTATATATGTTATATGTTACATACATACCTTTTTATTAAAAGAAGGTATGTATGTATGTTTCCAAAAACATTACTTATTATTATTAATTATATTTATATTAACTTATCTTTTTATACCTAATAGCAACCAACGTTATTACTGACACATGTTTTATTTTATTTATTTGTTGTATCTTTACATATTGTTTATTATTGTTAACAATTCAATTTTAGAAGAAGCCTATGTTGAGGTTAATAATTTTATAATGTAATAAAAATAATACAAAATAATATAGGTATTATTGGAAAAATATTGTGACATTAATTTTCTCACAAATAATAGGTTCCTAGTAAGCTGAAGGAAGCTATACATTATAATGTAAACTTGAAGAGTGACCAAGATTTTATTATTGTTTTTTGACCATTTATTTTATTATCATAGTACATTATATTATATATATAGCATAAATAATCTCTACCTAAAGCTTAGTGTTTATATTTGGAATATTTAAGTAATATGTATGTGTGATAGTTCTTTTATTAAGTATTTTATTTTACTTCTAATTTTTGCAAAATATCGCTTCATTTCCTCCTTATAGTATGCAATATTTTATGTGTTTTACATATATATAATATACTCTGCTATATCCCCCTAATAAATACATATTAACCACATAGCCCTTTTTACGAATTTTGCTTCCGAAAAAAAAAATAGTTATTATTATAATTACGGCTTGCGTTATTGTAGATATATTAGCCATCATAGTTTTAACATCAAACAGCATACTTGATGCCGTTATTTCATTAAAAAAATTAATCGAAGTTAGAACGTGACAAAATCGAATAACATGAATTTTAGAACGTAAGTGTGTATGTATTGCAATACTTTAAAAGTTTATAAAAAAATGTGTTTTATATCAACGTGTAAACTGCGTTCTTTATATTGTAACAAAAATCATACGTAACGTAATTTAACAATACTTTTTTGTGTATGAACATTTTTTGTTCCAATTTTGGTATGGTAGGGGCTATGGGCGTCTAGCATGTTTTCTTTTCAAAAAAATCAATTGCTTGTTAGATCAATAAAAACTGTCTTTTCTGGAAGAAAGAAACACAACCACCAGTAAAGACCAAATCTGATCTCACTGATTTAGATTATAAAAATGATATAAGATTTTTAAATTTTCCCGGGCCACATTTTATAAATGAAGCATTTGTGGAATATTTCTATGATGACGAGAGGTTTGGTTAACTGATGATGACATTCCAAAATAACATATTCGAAATAATCCATAATTGATTCATTTTGAAACTGTGGGCCTGGTAAATTTTCAATTCGAACGACATTTTCATCATCAGAATTTAGATAAGTGAGGTCAGCATTGGCCTTTACTTGTGGTGGTATGCAAATTTTGCTTACTTGGTTGCATTCGTCATCACTTTCTTCAAGAAAAGTCGGATTTTGGAGCACTGACAAGCAATTGAAAAAGAATTTATAGAAACATATTAGATGCTTATAACCCTACCGTACCAAAATTGGAACACCTCCCCCCCACAATATCCAATGAATATTTAAAAAATATTATTATAGTACTTTGTAATTTTTTTTAATGATGAAACCAAAAAAAAAAAAATTAAAAAAACATAAAAAGTTTCAAGGCTATCTGGGTTGAAAACGATTGTTATGTGATATTTGCATTCTATTTTTTAGACTTCTAATTAACTGTTTCAGGATGATGAGATAATTCAACTTCCGCTCCCTCCCGGAGTCATAGCCTCACTTCTGGGATAAATTATGCCGCAATACTTAAACCCAAAAATTAAAAAACAATTTGTTTAAAAAAGCATTAATACTAACTACAATTAATATTAATAATACAAACTTATTCCTAAAGCGTCCATAATTCGCATACATAATAAAATAGAATTATTTTTTAATCCGTTATCGTTTTGTTGAAACCGGCTCGGTAGATATGTTAAAAATTATTGCTTTTGTAAGAACGAAACATTAGTCATTTAATTATAAAGGCATCTACATAGATTAGAATTTTAACAAATTGATGAAATCAGTTGCCATTTAACAATTCGACTTTGATTCGCCCTACTTTATGACTGACAATTCTACTTACCTACGACAGAGGAGAAAAAAAAAGATAAAAAAACTACATTGCGTTTTTCATTTTATTTATTGACGGTTTAACGAATATTTTTTCAAAGTTCTATGACTCATTACGAAAATGACAATGCGAACTGAAATAATTGCATTTACATAGAAACTTAAGACATGAAAGATTTCAGCAATTTTCATGTCATTGAAAACATATATTTTCTCCTTTTTATATATACATAACGTACAACACTTTGGAATTCCATTGATTTTATGAAAAAGTTTTGATCATGTGTACGTTTCCAAAATATTCGTATCTGATCGGTATTAATCTTCATTTTCACTTTTAACAGAAATATCCATTAACGGCTTTGCCTTTACATAAAAATAACATTGCTTATGGAAAATGCTTATACATGAAAAATTGCAATTCATTCGGTGTTTGATTTATATTAAAGAGAGTGAGAAAAATTCTGCTGAAGTCATTTTCCAAAAATTCTGGAGTAGTTGCTTCGCTTCTGGGATAGAAATGTCGTAGAATTTTAATTAATGTGTATCTATAATTTGTTAAATTGTCTTTAGTAAAACTATATTTAAGAGTACATAATACACAATAAAAGTAGTTATTTTAAAATTTAAAATGATTAGCAACTTATGTTTAAATCGTATAACTGTTAATAATGTACACATTGTAAAAGTATAGTAGTTCTGTAAAATAACTATTATAATTTGTATTAAGCTTTTTACAATAAAAAATACGAGCTTGTCCCACTTCAATATTATTTATTTCAAACACAATAATCCCCCAGTAGTCCGCTTGTCTACACCTAAATACTAACATATTTTTTTATAATATGATTATGTACAGCACACTTATTTTTTTAAATAATCTGCTAATAATAAATTGTATAAAAAAATTCTCTCTGTTTTGTAAGCTTAGTGACGATTCCGTTAAATATGATCAAATTAAACCTCTCTTTCACTAAGCCCGATTATTAATGAATGGATGAACTAACCTATTTTCAGATGGTACCCCTCTGCCTTACTTCTTCTCAATAGGCTTCTAATGTGAAACTTTTATGACCCTCGTACGCAGTGATGCTCTCACTTAATTATAAAGTTTTGGTTTTCGTGACAATAAGCTGTTTTCGACATTTTCTCGCAATTTTTGTTCCATAAAATGACTTGTTTTCCAGCTAATTGATATCCCCCTGCACATTGACCTAGGGGAAACACCACCACCACAAAGCTTTCCTGCTGGACTCGTCGGATCCCTACTCGGCTGAGATTATTTCATCACATCATTTAATGATTATCCGCGGTCATCTGCTTCATTGAACAGTCCTCTCATACCTCGCACCTATTCAGAATACATTACGTCAATTATGTGTAATACTCATGTCCAACAACCATACAATTCGATTAGATCGTTTTTTTTGTATTAAATTACAAAATGTAATTCTATAAAAAACATCAACATTTTTCTGTGAGGCAACAGATCTGCCATACTATATTCCTAGAGCTAATTTCATTATCCTAATTATACGCAAATGCATGTAAAGAAAATGTTCCTTTTAATTTTGAATTGTCTACAGTCAATTATAATGTGAAACTCAATGTTCATTTGTTTTATTAGTGCATTATATTATTATAAATTTGTCAGTTGGTTTGTTAGAAACCATAAAAAGGAAAAAGAAAGAATAAACATAAATGTAGTTTCTTTGTTAAGAAACTTAGAAACAAAAGTATTTTATTTAAAAGGGTTAAGTTTAAGGGGTTACGTCGGGGGAGATGAAAAAACATGCAAAAAATATGCATTTAAAATTTTAATTTTGTTTAAATTAATTCGCTTACGCGGTACGAAATCTTCGCCATATTTTGCCATATTCCAATTACAATTTCATAGACAACATACACATTTTCACATTTTAATGGTACCACTGCTAAAATATTAATAAAGGTTGCCATACCGCAAAAATCGAGGCTAGATAATTTTGATCTACCACTAAATCTGGGCGTGTTAGGTAAACACTAATTTACCGGAATTTTAAAAATAAAATAAAATAACTATTATAATTTGTACTTAGCTTTTATCAATAAATAATACAAACATGTCTCACTTCAATATTCTTTATTTCAAACACAAGAATCCCCCAGTAGTCCACTTGTCCACACCTAAATACTAGCATAGTTTTTTAGACATTGTAAACCCTATTATGTATTATTATGCACACATATTTTTTAAATAATCTGCTAAAAAATTATCTCTGTTTTGTAAGCTGAGTGAAGATTCCTATACATATGATCAAATTAAACCTCTCTTTCACTAAGCCCGATCATTAGTGAATGGATGAACTAAATTATTTTCAAATGGTACCCCCCCCCCCCACCTTACTTCTTCTCAAAAGGCTCATAATGTGAAACTTATATGAAAGTTTTGGTTTTCGTGATGATACGCTATTGTCGACATTTGCTCGCAATTTTTGATCCATAAAATGACTTGTTTTCCAGCTAATTGATCTCCCTTTGGGAAATCTAGACCTAGCAACAACACCGCCGCCACAATACTTTCCTGCTGGACTCATCGGATCCCTACTCGGCTGAGGTTATTTCATCACATCATTTGATGATTATCCGCGGTCATCTGCTTCTTTGAACAGTCATCTCATACCTCGCACCTTCTCAGAATACATTACGTCAATTACGTGTAATACTTACGTCCAACAACCATACAATTCGATTGGATATTTATGGTTAACATATTTGCCATACCATATCCTTGGAGCTAATTCCATTATCCTAATTATAGGCAAATGCATTTAATCCTTTTAATCTTAATTTTTTTACATCTTTGGTGTGCCTTTCTATTTCCTCCCTTTAACAAATTAATATTGTACTAAAGATTTAATTACATGTTAATTCTAATTATATTATTGTTCTAGTTAATTCTAATGTAAAAAAATAAAAAAATTAGTTTTAATGTTTAGTTCTATTAAATATATATAGTTGTAATAATGTGAAAGCACTAAAATAAATATTTTCTTTGAATAATTGAACCTTCAGACACATATGTTTAATTTTTTTTTTAAACTATTATATTATATCTACTTCAAAATGTGTCAGATTTATAATACTGAAATATTTTAAACTAACTTATGTAAAAAAATATGAAATGAAACACATGGAGAAGAAACATATTAGGTATAATATATCACCATTCTGTCCGTGTCCATAACCATCTCCAAACCGAATCCTTTGGATTTTATGTCGAAAACTATTTCATGACATTTTTTGTGAAACAAAGGCATAATTATATTTTTATCTAATTACACATTAATGACATTTTTATTTATAAATTATTTATTTTTATCGTAGGAGAGTTTACCGATGCTCGATGTCCGCTCCAATGACCGAAGGCAGCCTTAAGATGAATTCACTAGAAAACCAACTATTATTAGGGATACCTATATCAAAGATTAAAATTACAAGTAAGATATCATAAAAAAAAACAAAAACACATAAATATGTTTTTAAAGTTGATTATCCTTTTATCTAGAATGTATATAATGTACTTACTTAATTTTACAGTCACTTATTACCTAAGATGTTTTAATAAAAGCGGTTCAAGTCTTTGGTTTCTTATTCATTTCCTACTTATACCACCTTTTTAACCCTGTTCTTAAGTGGCCCATAGACCTTCATTTCGAAAACAGTTTTAATTCATTGGAATCACAGATTCTCTTGTTCATGGTTTCACGGATTCACCGATTCACAATTTCACGGATTCACGGATTAATGGATTCACGGATTCACTGATCACGAATTCACGGATTTACGGATTCACGGATTCACGGATTTGCGGATGCGCTGATTCGAGGATTTGCGGATTGGGATTCCCAGGGTGGGATTTAGTCTCCTTTACAAATGCTCTGCAGTTGCTCCGGACCCTCGCCTCGAGTCCTCAGGCCTTCCAGTCTTGCTCTAATCCTTTTTGACGCAATCTCTTCACCTTTTTAACTTGTCTCACATGCGGTATTTTGACCATGCCCAAATGGATTGTACATAATATATAACATGTTCTAGTCTCACACGTAAGCTATAATCTTCCTCTACCCCCTGTGCTAGTGCGAAAGAGAAAGATTAGATAATCTAGGCCATACCTAAATATCGTGAGACTAGCAATACACTTTTGTCAGACCTTGTTATAAAAGCGCCAGCGTTTTTTTGCTTGGTCTATTCAGCATATCGCTCGCCATACATTCCGATTGCGAATTACTAGCATCACTCTCTGTCGCATCTTTTTGGGTATGTAGGTACCCACTTGGTTATGCTTTTCGGTGTACTTCCATCTTTTTTAAAAAAAATTTTTTATAGAGAAACCTCACAAGAGTCCCAACTGCTCCCTTCTGGCAACCTTTCTACGCGTCATAGCATCAAATTTGGCAATAACAGAATTTTACGATGGTTTCAAGTTATTAATTTTCTAGCTCAGTTCCAAAAACTGATTTTACTAAGATGCTCATTAAATGAGAAAAATTTATTCTCTTCATTTTGTGCAAGGCACCACGCCCGACTAGGCAGGTACTCTTGTATTATTTTTTTAGTATGCGCAGCTTACTACAAATATATTTATAAATAAATATAATGAACAAAACATTGTTTATTAATTATTTCTTAAACTATGGTTTAAATACATAACATTTGTGGGAGAGCGGTTAACAGGCGTGGTACGCAAGAATTAGATTAAATCTAATAAATCTAATTTGATTAAAATCCTTGAATACCACCCTTGTTAATCCCCTCCCCCAAATGTTATCTTTATAAACCCTTGTTTAATAAATAATTTTACCGGTCTGAAGATTGTCTTAAGAGGCTGAAATCAGTTACGATCAGAAATAAATTAAGTGGAAAAAAGTATACAATTGTTTTTATATATTACTAGCTGATACCGGGCATGCGTTGCAATTGCACTAATATAAAGAATTTTTTTTCTCCCTGCGTGTCCTTTCCCATTCGTCCCGTTCCCTTTCCGCTACCTCTTCCCCTTCCGCGACTCCTTCCCCTCCCGCGCTCCACATTCACCTTTCCCCTCCGCTCTTTTCCGCCTTCCCCTCCATTGTCCCACCCCTCCCACGAACCCTTCCCTCCTTAATTCCTCTCCGCCCCTCCCGGATTCCCCTCTCCCTCACAAATTTTTGTTCCTGCCTCTAAACTCATTGACCTATTTCAATTTTTCAATGCAAATTTCATGATGATGCGGTATGAAATATACTTTAACCAGTACCAAATATACATACAACATTTCATAAAAATCGGTCCATCGATTTCGGAGGAGTACGACCACAACACAGTAACACAAGATTTTTATATATTAGAAGAGAAGAAGATCATAACGAAATTCCACCACAAATAATTGTCAGTATCAAAAATAAAAATATTAATGCTAAGTCAGTTTTGGAATGTTAGCAAAACTAGCAGAGAATATTGATGGCGATGATATTAATTCGCGTGACCTCTGATTTTTACACAAATGCTTAGGATATTCGCAAAACAAGTCAACCAGGTTTAAAAAGAATATCTGATCACACTTTATATGAAAATACATTGGGAATGTGAGCGCTGTGGAAGCATCACGCGTTTGCTATGTTTTCTGGTATAAGAACTGACATTTTTAAACGACGATTATTTTTCAAGGCAAGTTTGTAATTAAACGCAGTAATGTTTTTTCCAATAGTATTTTTAGGAAATATCCTCAATTGTTCAAATTGTCTTTGAACCTGTAAACTACATATGTCACCTTTCACTTGATGGCCACCTTGACGTCCTCGAAAATTCAATGGAGGGAGATTTGCAAGAAATAAACATAGAACACAATCGAAAATTCTTTACACGATATTCACAACTAACTGCAGGTGCTTGTATAAGTGGAGTTGTTCTATTACTTGAAGTTGGAGCGCATTTGTTTATCATGAGAACTGTAAGTATTAACATATTATTTTACATTATTTTATCCTAACTCCATAATTCGAGAATAAGACTTATTCATTAACCAATTAATATTTTATAAATAATATGTATTTGTTTCTAACTTTGCGGAGTGTTCTAAATTAATCAATTAAAATATGTCTAGGATTGTTATGATTGGACCTCATCGAGAATAACCCCAGTTAATAAAAATAAGTGAAAATGCATGAGATTTAGTTAAATTTTTGGTATATATTTACAACACTGGGACACGCTTAATATGCACCAAAAATAAATAGAAAAACATTGTATATTAACTAATAGTAAGTAATTCAGCAACCGGAATTGAAAAATAGTACATTTTAATTGTTATTTTTTAACTTTAAAAACACGAAATATCATTTTTCACCGACCGTAATGTTACGAATTATGACGGTAAATACAAACTTTTAAAAGAAAAAACACTTCGTATCAGTTAGATAATAATGAGAAGTAGATATTGCAATTTTCGGAAATAATAAATAATGCATATTACCCACTCGAGCGCTTTTTGCCACATTATGGCACTATTTTCAAAACCTCGGATTGCTTTGTTGCCAAAATGTGGCAAATAATTTATTTTTATTTTTATTAAAACGACTATATAATATTTTGTACATTAAAAATATAACAAAATAAATAGTCTCTAGATTCTTTAAAATGTTTTAAGATTAAATATTTATTTATATTTATTTTATAAATCCTACAAATATGTGATAATAAACAAAAAATAGGGGAATTTATTGGCTACATTGAACTATAATCAGTTTGTATGTCTCCATATTCAAATTCGGAGGTATGATTTTTTTAATGTGGACGGAAAAATTTCCTTTAGCAATCCGAGAAAAATATTTTAATTGCTCTGTCGCTCCAGTGGTTAATCATTATTTTGTTCGATTTAAGAAACACGAAAACTCATTCCGCGATCGATGCCATATCTGTCATTTTGCGACCGACGCACATTTCGCAAATAAAATAGGCTAAATAGGAAATTACTTAATGACATTTTACAGATCTACGTTATAGGTACAAAACCGTGTAAATTATTTAACATACCTTAAAACTTATATTTAATGTACTGTGTATATCTTATAAACAAATAAATAAATAAATAGGCACTGCAACCTACATACAAAAGCATAACAGTAGCTGGAAACAATAATTAATACTACTATACCTACTATAATTTTCAAAGTGCATATTAAGCGTGTCCCGGTTTTGTAAACATTTACCAAATTTTTTGATTCACAAAATAAATAATATTATGTATTTTCACCTTGTGCAAACATTGGTTGCTTGAAAAAGAAAAAAAAAAAAAAATGACTATGTTTCGAGATCGGATCTAAATATAACCTGTTGCTTGCCAACCTGTCACATCTTCTTCCTTTCGTCACTTCGGCCTTACAGTATTTCTTAATTTCAAGATGACGTAGTCCAACTGGCTGGTAGCTACGATTTTTGTGACATTTTTTTGACAAAAAATGTAAAAAAAATACTTTATCAATACTTATTTCTATGACCACGACCAAATAGTTACACAACTATTATATAAACGACCTAGCTAATGTGAAATTTAGAAAATCTAGGATATTTTAAATTTTCTTTAGTAAATCAAGAATATTTTCTTGTTTATCTAAACGATTATATAATTAAGTATATAAAATGAATTTAAAATAATTGCTCCAGGTCTCACTACTGGTGGTTGGACTCCTGGCGGCTGCATGTGCAGCTCCCGCTGAAGTACCTCAGATATTAAGTTATGAAAATGACAACGATGTACTTGGAAACTATAATTTTTCGTAAGTAATTTGAAGATGTACCTATGCAAAATTCAGAAAACCCGTGTATATACATAAGTAACTTCGGTTTGTTTATACTAAGTAACAGAGCGATTGACCAGCGGATAAGAATAAAAGTTTTAAAATGCTTACAACTGTACAGGGAGGTTCCAATGAGAAAGATCGATTATTCCCCGTATAAATTTTTTTAAATTAAAAATTTAATATAGATTTATTTCATTAAAAACTTGCTTTAATATATACCGACATTCAAGTAAGCAATAAAAATGCTGAAAACGCACGATGATAAATTAATAAATATCGTGTACTTTTCGTAAGTATTTTTTGATTATAAGTATCTATTAATAATTTTTCAATAAAAATATAAGTTTTTCAAAAGAAGCAAACACATTGTGACTTGACATTTTAAATAAATGAAAAGAAAATACTAATAATGTAATAATGTAAATTATTTTGTAACAGTCCTGATGATGGTACGGAGGTACCGAAACCGGTAGACGAAAAATAAAAATAAAGTGACATTAAACAAAGTATTTTCTTTTCATTTATTTAAAAATAAGTAATAAAAATAAAAATAAAAGTATAATAAAAGACATAACGTATAACAAACCAAATAAAAGTGTAAAAAAAATTTGAAATATTTACCTTAAATAAATCGAAAAACTCGGGTATTTTTGTCACAAAACACGAACTCGGATTTATTTTTTAATGATTTTAATTTAACTAAAATTAAAGTTTTTAAAACTGTGTTTAATAGATTACGTATGATTTATTTTTTTGTATAATTATATGATTTGAAATTTGTGTGTTTTTAATAGGATCTATCGTTTGAAAATTGAACAAATCTGCCAACGACCAACGGTATAACCTTAGTATATTAAAAATACACTTAGTTTTTCAAAATTTTCAAACTGCGTGCACCAGATCAAATAACAATCTTTCAAAATCAATTTATGTTTTTTTGTAAAAAAAGAGTCAATACGTCTAGAATTTGATTAATAATAAGGTAATACCCTCTTAAGGCGGTTCGCTCACCGGAGAAACTGAAACCAAACTAAGAGCGGCTTGCACCAAAAGTTAAATTTGGTTTAAATATCAATTTAAACACATAGTTTGATTTAAGTCGACTTGGCGTTTTACACCACAAAATTTAAATCGTTAAATGCATTTAAAGAACTGTCAAAGTTAAATACTCAAAATTGGCGTTTAACTGAGTTAAATACGTTTAGCAAAGAAGTACTGTATTTTTTTTTAGGTTAGGATTTGTATTCTGACGATGACGAAGAAATTATAGATTTTATAAGTAGATATAAAAATGGTGTTTACTAAGATATAGTCAGAGAAGTAAAAACAAGAATAAATTTATTTGATACACTATTAGGTTTTCTGTAGTATTTGCGTTGAATATTTCGGCCCATAATTCTTGCTTCACAACAGTTTTAACCTCATCAGTTTCATAGCTTTCTATAATTGAATTTGATTGATTTTGATATTGTTATTCTCATTTTGATTTTTTTTTTTAAATAAAAAATAAATCATAAGAAATAAATAATGTGATTAAGTATACAAATAATTAATATCCATTGCTTTCAAAAACTAAAATTCGAAACCTAAACTAAAATTAAACCTCCTTCGAAAAGTTAAGTGATCTCGCTGGGATTTATTTATTTGGGCACTCATTTTCTGGATCAAAATAAAATAATACATTATGTAGCCAAAACACAACCTCAAAATATGTTGACATTGTTGACATTCACAACGACCATACATGAACCAATCAGCAACGACCATATCATAAATAAACCAATCACGCAACGACTTTAAGTAAAATGAAACGAGGTAACTGTTTTACCGACGCGTTAAAGGCGTTTAACTAAATGGCCACTCCAATTGCGTGGTGCAGGACGCAACTAAACGCATTTAAGTTAAACGTGTTTAGTGTTTTAAATTCGTTTAGTTAAATACAATTTAAGATAAAATTAGCGATAGTTGGTGCAAGTCGCCCTACAACTGTTTGTTGCTATGGTTACAACCATAAATAAACCAGTTACAACTGCGCATTGCCATGGTTGCCAACCAAACTTCTCTCATGGCATATGTTATTTTACGATTTCATTCATTATCTCAGCTTGTTTCACCATAGACGACGAACTTTTCAGCTGTCACCTCGAAAACTAACAACAAAACCTGCACATCCTTGGCAACCAGGAACTGGCGCGTCGCTGTCCAGGCAATAAGCATGGCGAGTTAGGTGCTCCGCTTACTGGAGAAACTGAAACCAAACTAAAACTGGCCGGTTGCTAAGGTTTCCAACCAAACTTTAATCACGGTGTTACTCAATTTTACGATTTCTGTAATTATCTCAGCTTGTTTAACCATGGACGAAGAACAATAAACTGTCATCGGTGTCATCTATCGCTTTCAAATTGAAAAAAACAAAACAAAAACTAGAATACTGACAACAAAACTGGCGCAACCATGGCAACCGAGAAAACTGGCAACGGCCGGCCACGGCAACTAGCAGGGCGAGTCACGAGTCACTGCCTGCGTTGTCATTGACAACGAGGTTTTGAGAAATTGTGAGTGTGCGGCCATCACATTGACATACACAGGATAGCAAGTTTAGTTGCAAACTGGTTTTTTCCAGTTGCCTTGTCAGCGGAGGCACTAACGAGTCACTTCTTGCGTTGCCGTTGACAACGGGGTTTTGAGAAATTGTGTAGTGTTCAGGCCATCATATTGACATACACAGGATAGCAAGTTGAGTTGAAAACTGTTTTTTTTTGGTTATCGAAGAAAGCAAACACTTTGTGGCATGACATTATAACAAATGAAACAAATACTTTATATTCAACCACTTTATTTTTATTTATATTGGTCGACCGGTGTTGTTCCCTTTGAAGTTGTTCCCTTTCTCCATGTGTAACCCCCACCCTTACTTCACCCGTCCCCTACCCCTCTTCATACACCTCCACCAACCAGTCTATGATGTTCTCTTCCTCTCCCATGTGCTTTCTCTCTCTACTTTGTTTACATGATATTGTTTCTCTGTATTATGATAGTTTATATTATTGTCCTGATGAAGGTTGATTTTAACCGAAAGCGGTCAAACAATATAAATAAAAATTTGGTTTAAAACTAAGTATTTGTTTTATTGGTTTTTTTTCAGTTAATCCATCAGCGGATGCGCTGACGCATAGTCCGCATAGTCCGGAATAATTTATTTAATTAAACAAATTGAAATACAAAGAAATTAGGGCATTACCTTTAATATTTATTTTTTGATGATCCCAAAGACTGGTACAATGAACAACAAAGATAAAGAGAAAACTCCGGGGCATGGTAGTGTGGTGTAGCTACGTACCGATGTCTGTTGGAGAGTGGAAAGAAGGCAAAGCAGGCCAAATCCCACGCTGGAATGATAATATTGATCCTTCCCCTGATTGCGACACCTAGATACACGATCATCACATCATTGCATATTTTTATTATTTTTAAACGATTTTTCCTTCTAGCTTCAAGACGTCTGATGGCATTGAGAGACAAGAACAGTCGGAGGTCGTCAACGCTGGAGACCCCGAGAAGGAATATGTGATAGTCCGAGGATCCTTCAGCTACATTGGTCCAGATGGCGTGACCTATACAGTGACCTACACAGCTGACGAGAACGGCTTCCACCCACAAGGCGACCACCTTCCCGTACCTGACGAAACATTAGAAAAGGTAAAGGTAATTATTGGATATAGATGGAAACGGTTAATACGCACTTTTAAAAAAAAAATCTTTTGATTCACCTGAATTACATTAAAAGAAAACTATTTGCATTGAGGGAAGTGGAAAATATTACATTTACGTAAAATTAAAATTACCTTCGTCTTGTGAGATTTGGCCATACTTGTATCCATTTGCTCATTCGCTGTCAGTTTGGTATGTTGGTATTCCTGTCACGAAACTTTGAGTATTAGGTAAACACTAATTTACCGGTGGTTTGGAAATAAAATGACGTATAAAAACATGTTTTTTTTCGGTAATTATTTTTTATAAATAATGCATTCACTTTTGTATAACAAAACATGTTACACAAACCAAGGATGAAAATTGGGATGTTTTTCTTGCCTTGACGCGAGCAGGCGGTATGGAGGGCACTTCGTTTTGAATCACAAACCATGTCACACAAACATCAAAAGAGTTTTTCAAAAAAAGTGCGTATTAACCGTTTCCATCTATATCCAATATTTACCAAGGTAAAAGTTTGTCACATAAGTTGAATCTAATATTTATCAATTGTCGGTATTATAACTGAGTTTTTATGTATGTGAATAAAATAAGGGATACGTGTCAATAACTGTGTAATACTCCGTCCATTCATCTCACCTGCAGACAATATTTTGTAAAATATCTATCACATGAAGGGAGCTGAGCAAAGCTGAAACATAACCTTGCCTATAACTGAAATACCTTGCCCATAATTGAAACATAACTTTTCCTATAATTTATCTTAATCTATTTTCTTATTAGATTAACATCATTCGAAGCCTTCACAGCAATCCGTCGCTTAACGAGAGACTTCATTTAAGAAAATAAATATTCTAATCAAATTCTTGTACTACTTACTGTACCGCCTATAAATTAATTTTTTCTTTTCCCAAACACGTTCATTAAAGAACAAAATTATATATTAGTATTAAAATATATACCAGGATTAAATAATGACTTTTTCAAGAACATGTGTTCGCTATTATGTCCTCTGCGCGCAAACTGTATCTAAATAAACATCTTTTAACTTTAATCTCAAGTGACCTACCAGGTAAGTATGGTCCTGTACATTTTCATAATAAAAAATAAAAAAAAATACATGTACATGTACACTTTTGGGCAACACCGCGCTAATTGGTCAGATGCATTGTACATTTAGTTATTTTGTATTGCTGATCAACGAACCGGTGGATTTGCATCCATTGTTTTAGCCATAGGTTTTTTATATTTGTCTAGTGTTTAGTTAGAAGTAAGATTGTAGAAATGTATTGAAATTTGTACAGCGCTCTTCAGGTGATTTTTCACAAAAACGGCGCTATACAAGTCATTCAATTATTATTATTATTAACTTCATACAGTACTGTTTATATTTAGGTACCTACATATTTAACTAACTAAAGATTACAAAAATAAGTGTTATAAAATGTTCGTGTAATAAGTGTTCGCGCAATCAGTTCTTTGCATACTTACAATTATAAGGAAAACATACTTACATAAAATTAATATAAATTAGATCACTTACCAGGTGCAAGCCATTCGTTGTTAGTATTATGTAATGAAAAATAACTAGACAAACAACATTTGGGGATCTTTATGTCGCTGTTGTATCCTTATTTTAATTTAGATGAAAATTGACTTAATTGTTTTTAACTAGCGCAGAGCCGTGAAAATCACGGGATATTGAAAATGAAGATTTGTTAAGCTAAAGGATTTATAAATAATATTTTCTACATGATCGATATTTGCAACAAGACATTTATTTAACGAGTAATGAGTAAACAAAACCAATACGCAATTTGAATAAAGAATGATTAATTCATACATAATTAATTAATTAATAATATTTAATTCCATGGGATGTTTTTCCACATTGTACCAACTACCCCATGCACCATATAATTAAGTTTGCAGTCGCACAACTACAATCAACTCTCAACTTGGTAGGGCTATAAGTGTTCAATGAACTTGAATAAAAGCATTACGCCCAAGGTTTATGAACCTTGCATTACGCGGGATGTTTTTCCACATTGTACCAACTACCCCATGCACCATATAATTAAGTTTGCAGTCGCACAACTACAATCAACTCTCAACTTGGTAGGGCTATAAGTGTTCAATGAACTTGAATAAAAGCATTACGCCCAAGGTTTATGAACCTTGCATTACGCGGGATGTTTTTCCACATTGTACCAACTACCCCATGCACCATATAATTAAGTTTGCAGTCGCACAACTACAATCAACTGTCAACTTGGTAGGGCTATAAGTGTTCAATGAACTTGAATAAAAGCATTACGCCCAAGGTTTATGAACCTTGCATTACGTAGGATGTTTTTCCACATTGTACCAACTACCCCATGCACCATATAATTAAGTTTGCAGTCGCACAACTACAATCAACTCTCAACTTGGTAGGGCTATAAGTGTTCAATGAACTTGAATAAAAGCATTACGCCCAAGGTTTATGAACCTTGCATTACGCGGGATGCTTTCCACATTGTACCAACTACCCCATGCACCATAATATGATTAAGAATCCAGCCAACTAATTAGTTTGTATTATATTTTTTTGTATTTTTGTGCTTTTCAGATGCAGAATGAAGTGGTTGCTTACTCTGGAACTTTTGACCTGGGGGGCCCTCTGAGTCGTTCGCTAATAGGATGATCCAAATAAACTTTTAATGATTTAATAAACTATTCGTGCAAATTGTCTTCATTATTACAGAAAAATGTATTGTTATTTCAGTTTACCATTCTCTTACTATTTTTTTTTTTTAAATTTTTTTTTTTATATACGAATTTAAGAGTTTCAACTGCTCCCGTCTGGAGCCGATGAGATTTTCGCATCCCCAATTAGGGTATGTTGTAAGGCTGAAGGTAGTGGGGGAGGGGAAGGAGATGTGGTAGAGGAAGGTCGGGAAGTACCTGGCTATTCAGATCTAGTCACCAAACACAGCTAAAGCCATTTCAAGCAACGTTTTAATTCTGAATGGTTGTCTTAAACCAGGGCGATACTCTCACTCTGGAAAGTGCCAAAGTAATCAAATAAAATTTTTAATACTTTAATTAATGAAGATAATATTACCGAAAGTCAATCGAAAATCCGAAACAGAAAAATCAGAAAAAGATACGGATACATCTGAGACTCGAACCCAGAACCCAGGGCCAACGCGCTATCCACTGCGCCAACGTATCCCTATCCGATTCGGTCATTTTTAACTGTATCATACTTCGACTGAGAACCGCCAACATTATTTTAATTTTCTTAACGCATATTTTTATTGGTTGCTATCTTTATGTGCGATTGCAAGATTAAACTCGAACTAAATGCCCTCTAGATAGTGTCAGGAAAAATTCACTTTTTTTAATATGCGACATCTATTGACTTTTTCTGCAAGTCTAGGATGAAATATTTTCTGTTTCGAATTTTCGATTGACTTTCGGTAATATTATCTTCATTAATTAAAATATTATAATTTGAGGTTTAACTCATTATGTTAAAAAGTTTTAAAAAAATAAAATTTATTTTATTATTCGAACCCGCGACCTTCGGATTGGGAGTCGAGAGCGTTACCCCTCAACCACGCTGGTTGTCCATATAATCCTCTACACAGTATCCCTAAAGACCCGGACAAACCTTTGATCGACTGTACATAAACAGTCGTTCGATATTCACACACCCCGTGGCTCGAATTACTCAGACGCACATAATGCCAGAACACTGCAATGTAGCTCCAGTGTCAACTGTTATTGTTGGAGTTCCGTCCTCTATCGCGACAGATTTAACCCACCTTACCTTAAGTGTAACTTTGTTTTAACTGTGTTTTTCCTCAAAAATTTTCATACAAAATGTGAAATATTAGGTACGTAAAGTTTACTGCAGTATGCTTACAACATGAAAACATTAATTATTTTAAAGTTTGGGGTCCATATTCCTAGAATATTTTCTTATACCGAGTATATCAATTTGAGAGGCGGGAATGGATAACGCCGCCCCGGGAACCATTTATTGGATAACCAACACCTCTGCCATAGTTTGGTGACTTAGCAGGGATGCCCGGGTTCATGGGGTAAGGTTTATCTAGGTCTTGGCGGCGGATGATCTAGACACACTGAACCTCAGATTCCTACCCAACCCTCATACCTTTTTCCTTCCCAGAACTTCCTCTCCTTGCTTTCCTTAAAATACCCTCACACAGTATCCCCAAAGATGACATAGGCCCTGAGGGAAATTATTTTCCTCAGGGCCTCCTGTGTGGACCTAATGTAAAAAATAAAATAAAAAATGAAATAAAAACACGAAAAAGGATGATTGTTATTTTTTATTATTTAATTTATTTAATTTCAACGATATAAACATACCATAAACAATATTTACGTGTCACATTAAAAACCAAAGGAAAATATTAGGAATAACAATTGATTGTGGCATTTGATTGTGAAATGACATCTGAGATATGAGCAAGAGATACAAGTACATACAAATTTTATAGTAGGTAGATACAAATAAGGTAAACTTAGATTTAATTCGTATTGATTGAAAATATATGATAGCATAGCCCTCTTGTATCTACTTTCCGTGCAGTTATCCGCCACATCTGCGTATCTATTACTAACTGCATGTAACCTAGGTACAAGCGAGTTTTTGGAATACTCAGTCCTGGTGTTGTTGCATTTAAACAGGACTTTAGAACGATTGCTCTCATAGGTATGTGAAATTCAATGAGATCAGTTAAATCGGGACTGTCTATAGGTACTACCATTTACAATTTTGAACATAAATATTATATAAGCCCCGAGGGAAATTATTTTCCTCGGTGTCTCCTGGTGTGGAGCTAACGTAAAAATCTAAAGTAAAATGTTAAAAATGACATTAATAAAAACATTTTAAGATTAGGGGGGTTTTTCACCATCCTCTTCATAGCTTTTCCATAGGATAACGTATATTTTAGATTTACGATTTACGGTTTATTTATTTATTAAGTGGGAGTTTACTATTCGGTAGGTACTATAAATAGTGGCTATACATTGGACAAGTTGGCCGAGTTTTCTAACTATTGCGAGTATTTATTTTATTAATTTTCACTATAGTATGGTGATGGTGAAATGCCCCCTCACTGTTAAAGTTGGTTGAGGAGGCCACGAGGAAAATAATTCTCCTTAAGGGCCCATGTCATATTTGGGGTTGCCGGGTGGTGGGTCTTTTGGGGAAAGAAAAGAGATGATATTTTGAGAAGGATAAAGGTATGAAACAAGTGTCTCCAGGAGTCCATCCATCCCACTGCGAGAGGCCAAAAGGTCTCCTCTCCCGATCCGGCCTGCCACGCATCTGGTGGGCAGATGCATTCACCGCCAAGACCCGGACAAACCTCACAAAACACTAAACCTAGCTAACCACTTAGGGTGACCTATCGCAGGGGTGTTGGTTATCCGGCAGACGCATCCGCCCCCAAGTCCCGGACAAACCTAACCCCATGAACCCGGGCACCCCTGCTAAGTCACCAAACATAGCGAACCACCTGGGGTGACCTATCGCAGGGGTGTTGGTTATCCAATAAATCGTTTCCCGGGCCGGCGGTAAATTCAGAGTCATAATCATCATCAATAAAATCCATTCAAAATGCAAATGGATGAAAGTAAATAAAGTGTTTGCTGCTAGGAGGCGCTAGTGTAGCATGCTGCCATCAGAATGAATGGGAAATGTCAGAAGTATTCTACTATTAATAATTGGTAATATTGACACTCCAACAATGTATATATATATATATACATAAGTATGTACGACAATGTATATAGGTACATTTTCTACGAACCCTAGACAATACTAGCGCTATTTAAAAAAAAATCTATTATTAAAACGTTTTCTTCTTTTACCTATAGGTAAACAAAGTCAACTTCCATCATACACAGCGCTTTTGGCAAAAATCAATAGATGTCTCTGTAATTTTATAGGCTAAATCACCTTCAAGTATAAATCGTATTACCATCGGAAGTCACATGGTTTTATACCTTTAATTAAGAATCAATAATTTGTGTCAAATATTATTTGTTACATTTCACTTAAAAAAATTATAATTATACATACTTTTTAATTTGGAAACCGCACAATAGTCCCAACTGCTCCCAACCGTATGAAGCAAGTGAAAATATAGGTAGTACTCCCAAGTGAAACTGGAGGTAGTGAGGAGAGGAAGGAGAAGGGAAAGAGGAAGGTGGAAGGTACCTGGCTATTCAGATCTGGTCACCAAACACGGTTAAAGACATTACTGGGAGTATCGTCCAATCTGGAACGTGTCGAAGAAATATTATACAAGGTTTCACAGGACGTACTTGACTTGCTTTAACCAGTGATCCCTGCCATTATTTGGAGTAAATAATGTTAAAGATATTTCGATTTCCGATGATTTTTTTTATCTTCAAAGCCGCACGAAAAAAACTTTTTTCCACGTGTCATCCCAGGTCACTCGGCCGAGTACCCCTAGAACCCCACACCTCGACACTAACTATCCAATATCTAATTGTTTAAATGTTTTTATTTGCAAAAAAAAAAAAATATATATATATAAATATCATAAATGTCACCGGAGGTTTAAACCCCAATGTCAGGAATCACTGGTTAAAGTAAGTTAAGTACGTCCTGTAACAGCTGTATGTATTATTTTTGAAAACAACAGAAATTAATTCAATTTAAATTCTTAAAGCCAGGATTCGAATCCGCCGTCTGACTATTGCTGGTCAGATCGCGGATTAGCCTCACCCTGAGCGGAAGCAGCATTAAAAAAAAAACAATTTTAATGTTTATTTAACAAAACCACTTTATTTAATACTATATGAATCATCATGTACCTACCTACCTAATATGTACGAAACCTGTCAATTTGACTGTCCTAGAACGGGAGACCTACCTACACGGAGAAATTTTTTATTCTAAAATACGATCATTTTGTTCGTAAAAACTGTTAAAAACGGGACTGAAGTTCTTACGAACAAATTAACAGGGATTCAATGTTTATTGGCGGGAACATGTAATAATAATTTGTTGGTTTCGTAATTTGGTACGTATACCAACAAATTATTCTTACATTTTCCCGCCAATAAACATTGAAACACTGTTAATTTGTTTGTAAGAACTTCAGTCCCGTTTTTAAGAATAAAATGATCGTATTTTTGAATAACATTTTTCTAAATGTAGTTGGACAGTCAAAGCTTCATTAAATTGTAAATGTATTTTTATAACAAATAAATAAATAAACTATTGACCTTACCGAACCATATGAAATTTTAGGTTTTCGTAGGTTATATAAATTATCATTATTAATAATTAAAGACTCCTTCAAAAATTCTGCAAAAAGTACCAATTGTATGAAATCATCAATTTCATGGACAAAATTAAATTTTGTTATTTTTCTTATACATTTTTCACTATTATCTTATTCAACTGTCCAAGTACTAAGTGTCCACCCAGGGAATATAGTGATTTAATTTAAAAAAAAAACGTTTTCCTAATTTTTTTCTTTCAAATCAAACACTTCACGACTTTATTCAAACTCATCCACCACCAAAGGCTATTGAGGTCCTCACCAATCAATAGCTCAGGCTACCCTTACCGGTAAGGAGATATCACATGTGCATACTCTTAGACTGCCTTATGTATAACAATGAATGGGCTTAAACATCGCTTGGCAAATGGAGTCTAGAATTTCGATAGTCGTATAGTCGATTTTAGTGCTAACATGTTTTTTAAAAATTTATTTTGTAAATAATTTCATAAGAAAGAGAAAGTTATTCAAGGAAAACTGTCGCAAATAGTCTTTGCCATAAAATTGTATTTTAAAATAGTTTTCTTATAAATATGCGTTCGTACATCTTCTTAATATATAAAACAAAGTCGGGTTAGTTTCACTATTTATAACTCAAGAACGGCTGAATCGATTTCTATGATCTTTGATTTGTTGGATTTGTCTCCGTCCTGATTAACAGAATAACTATTAAAACATGGGAAAAAATCACGGGAAAAATAATTATGAAGAAAATTATTTTTTTCATATATTTTGTATGGAACGGCTTTTCAAATAATGTGCGTTGGTCGACATAATTTGAATCAATTCGAACTGTCGATGGTGTAGTGTGCCGAAAATTTCGTGCTTAGTCAACAGCTCAATTTCATTTTTTCAACTTAGAGTTATTAGAGTTACCTATTTATTTTAACTTAATAAAAACTTAATTTATTTCAGCTAATAAATTAAACACAACATTTATTTATTTGCCGAGTCAGCTAGTTTCTAATTTAAAAAAAATTGTATTTATTTTTAATTTAAAAAAGCGAAACGAAAGGAAAATTTTTGTTTTATCTAAAATATATTTTTTGTCATTCGTTGTGTTAACTGATTTGTAGTAAAGATTAATCGAAAATTGTAGTTTCATGACGGCTGGCGTAGTCCAGGGACAAGGCTTTGGACTCCCATTCGAACCCGGAGTGCGCAAATAAATTTTATTTGTGTTATTTCACAATTAATTAATTAAAATAATATATACTATATTCGCGGCACGTTCCAGAGTGGAAGATATTCTCCCAAGAGTAAGACCACCATTCAGAATTAAAACGTTGCTTGGAATGGCTTTAGCCGTGTTTAGTGACTTTATCTGAATAGCCAGGTATTTCCCACCTTCCTCTCCCATCTTCTTCCCTTCCCCACCTACCTTCAGCCTCACAACATACCCCAATTGGGGATGTCATAATCTCACTGGCTCCAGACGGGAGCAGTTAATTTGTGAGGTATTATTCTCTATAAAAAAAAGCTTTGCCTTATCGTGTTCAGGGAATGGCGATATTGGCAAATGCCGCCTCATTTAAGCACTGATTCGCTGGAGACCTCTTTATCAGAACTGTTTACTAAACTGTTTCTTAAAGATAGGTCTGTAAAGCCAAAAGTACCTTCTATCGCTACCATGAGTTACCATTTTACGAATATCGCGGAGGTTTTTGTGATAGTTCAATAGATAGAAAAGTATGAAGGTGTTTCTTCACTACATGGAACTTTATTTCTTTATTTTTTAAGGTGACCGATGACTGGTCGGCGCCCTCCGGACATTGTTAATTCAATGGTGGGGCCAGAATGAGTACACTTCTCCAAAAAAGCAATTTGGTACAGTAAAAGCATTTTTCCTTGAAGGCATTTATTATTGTTTGTATCTTAACATCACAAAATTTTTTTTGTGTCAATAGAAAAAACGCGGTCAAAATGTAATCTCGAATACATATTATTTGTTTATTGTAAATGACTACATAATCTACGTGTTTGCAGGCACATCATTTTAAATACGACACTTTTCACTGTAGTCGTGCACACCGATAGTAAGTATCAAAATTAAACAGTAATTAGTAAACATCCGTCCGCAGTCCCCCTTTACCCCTAAAATACCCAAAGATAGGTGAGAAACGACGTTTATCAAATTTTAGACTTGCGATTAAATTTGACGATATTTTTTGTTGAATTCTTCAGATTCCTAACAAAAACAGGTTTATTATTAAATTATATAAGATATTTTTATTCATCCAGTAGGTACACCACTAAACAAGCAAGGGTCCCTTTAAAATTCACCCGCCATAACACAGGGACATCCCTAGCATGGCGGGTGAAATAACACAATATCTACACTATGTATAAAATTCTTTTAATAAAAAATAAAAAAATAAATAAATAAATTATTTACCCGTAACTGGATAATAAATGTACAGAATCTGCTCTTACTTAGGTTAAGAACATAAATAAGCCACTTAAGTTAGGAACCTAAAAAATAAAACAACAATAAAAAACATTGTTTTAAATCGAGCTGTTATTTTATTCCGTGTCCGTTGAAAAGTAATCATAATAATCTTTAAAATGATCTACTTCTTAATGTGCCACCAAACTAAATATGAAAATATTAACAATACGTCGCAAATTACATCAATAACAACGTAAATAATTATTCCAAATCTTTCCCGGACTGTCAAAGTCAAAAACCATTGCGAGATACGTGCAACATGCACAACCGACCTATCTTTATATCACCATCTCTTACAACGACACATAATAATTGTCATGCTATCTCCCTCACGGACATGACCTGCGAATCTCTAAGCTTTCTTTACGTACCTATGCGAGATAATTTTTACTCCAGACGAAAGACATAGTCATAGAATGTGAGCTTCATACGAGGCAAAAGATGTCACTGCTCGTCACTCGCCGCTATCGCTCGCTGCCCGCTATTTCGCGGTACATTTCAAGCAAGTAATTAGGCCAATATATGCGTTGCGCAGTTTGATGCGTAAGAATTTATTATTTTTAATTATGTCTTATAATTTTGGGGGGTCAAATACCATTTAACCCAAGGGAAGCACCGCCCCTGGGTAGAGGTGTTCCCGGCACCCATACCCGCCTCCCAAAATGATTCCTCCAATTATTACAAAAAAAGTAATTATATAGGTTCTTGGGACTCCATGGATTTACTCACAGAGGTTTTTCTAAAAAAATTTCATTAGATATGTATATACCCAAATACAAACTTTATTATTTTGTGAATAATGATGATAAAACAACAAGAAGGAACTTTATACAAGAAAGATAAGTCTGGCGTTAATTTAAAACACATGTAGATAATTTGTCAATGCGTGCCGAACATAATATTCATCTATAAGATGTAGGTATTATGAATAAGTGGAATCCTTCTTACCTGACATCAAATCTATTGATATATCGTGAATAAACATCAAAAAATTAAATTTTCGTGATTAATTTTTGGGCTTTTATGCCGTGTTGCGCTGTCTCCTTTAGCCAATGTTTCCGACATTGTCTATCGTCAGGACAGATGTAAAATCGAAGATTCTTGCCACTCCAAATCCGCTGAGAGCCGATATTAGAGTATAATTTAAAATAGTTTGTATGTTTAGTTTCGGTGTAACCGTCAATTACCGGATACCAAGAGCTATTGAGCTTAGCCTCGTCTCTTTATTAATAGTACAATCGTTTAGTAATTTTATCTGGAAAGTTTTCCGGGAGTTTTGAAAGTTGGTAATATTATAGATTTCGATGTGCTCTTTCCGAATATCAACTTTGCCACCTCGTATAATTGCCTAATAGCAGTTTTTTGACAATATCACCTTTCCGACTCATTCTAGTTTCTACACGGAGAAAAATGAACTGTTAAAAACGGGACTGAAGTTCCCACGAACAAACCAACAGTGATCAATGTTCATTGGCGGTAAAATACGTACGAAATTACGTATACCAACAAATTATTCTTAATGTTCCCGCCAATAAACATTGAAACCCTGCTAATTTGTTCGCAAGAACTTCAGTCCCGTTTTTAACCGTTCTACGAATAAAATGATCGTATTTTCTATTAAAATGTTCGTTTTTTTTATTAAAATGTTCGTTTTTTCAAATTACATTTTTCTCCGTGTAGACTCGCATTCTCATTCTAGACTCGCTCTTTCCGAATATGAACTTTGCCACCTCGTATCATTGCCTAATAGCAGTTTTTTGACAATATCACCTTTCCGACTCATTCTAGTTTCTAGAATCGCATTATCAATCTAGACTCGCTCTTTCCGAATATAAACTTTGCCACCTCGTATCATTGCCTAATAGCAGTTTTTTGACAATGTCACCTTTCCGACTCATTCTAGTTTCTAGACTAGCTCTTTCCGAATATAAACTTTGCCACCTCGTATCATTGCCTAATAGCAGTTTTTTGACAATATCACCTTTCCGACTCATTATACGGTAAAAAACATGTATGCACAAAATAAACTAGAGTAAATTTACAATTTTTTTAGTAAAATCAATAGTTTTGGCGTAAGAGCGCAAAGTATACTCATTTCCACACCACCTTGAGGTAGAGTAAGCGGCGTATTTTTTTATCGTGTCGTCGGTCCCCTGAAAGACTAATTCACATGTAAATAAAATAATTTTGTATATTGCTTTAACTTTGATTTGGAAGGTTAAGGGATCCCTGATACTACCCGCCAAAAGCCTACCATAATGTTATATCCAATCTGTGGATTGAATGAATATTGATTATTTGAAGAGAACAATCACTTTGTGGCTTGACATTATACCAAATAAAACAAATACTTTGTTTTAAACTACTTTATATTGATTTATATTAGTCGACAGTTTTCGGTTGAACTCAACCTTCGTCAGGACAATAATGTATAAACTAAATCATAATACAGAGAAACAATATCAGGTAAATAAGAAGAGAGAGGGAAAGAACAACATAGACTGGTTGGCGGAGGGGTAGGATGAGGAGTAGGGTGCGGGGTAAAGGAAGGGTGGGAGTTGCATAGGGAGAAAGGGAATAACTTTGAAATCGGACCGTTGGTTAATTCTAGCTGTTTGTTTGAAATTTGGCAATTATTTTTCTTTGATTTTGAAATTTCTAAAGCTTCTAAATTATTCAGGCATATTCCTAATCTATTTTTATGGATTATATGGACTCCAGTATTTTTATTAAACGTGTGGTTATTATCAATTACATGGTCGGCAAATTCTGAGAAACCTGTGCTTGTTAAACACCTGATATGTTCTTTAATTCTAATATTTACATTACGCACGGTTTTACCTAATAAAGGGCAATCGTTGCAATGCCAGAATGGCTTAATTTATTCTCCTTGTCTTTAAAATTGGTTAAAAGTTTAGATAAGTTATTGTTAGTATAGAAGGCCGGCCTTATTTCTGATGGAAGTTTAACTTCTTTCGTATGGTGGGGGGTCAGAGGGGGACATCTAGGTCTGCGAGCCAGTCCAGGGCCTCAGGCGTCGCCCTGTGGACCTCATCAATCCCGCCGGGGAATGAATGGAGCGGGCATTCGTTGACCACATGTACGGTGGTCTGCACCGCACCGCATTCGCACATAGCTGACTCTTTAAGGCCCCATCTATGCATCATATGGGCACAGCGGCTATAGGAGCACCTTATCCTATTGATGGCGGACCAGAGTTTGCGAGGCAATGAGAATCCAGGCTGTCTCTCAGTGGGATCTTGTACGAGATGGGCATTTTCCACGTTGGCCGATTGCCACTCAAGTTTCCACCTGTCTTCAGGGTTGAGGGGTAATTGGAGGAGTCTTTCTCCTTCCGCCCAGAAGGGTTTTCGGGACTTCAAGCGGCATGTCGGGTGGGAGACAACATCGTCGTGCAAAGGGATTGCGCTTTTTTGCAGCGCCTTCTTGTATTCCCTCAGTGTTGCAATATCACGCCTGATGCTTGGCGGGGTTATATTTGCAAGTACGGGGAGCCAAGGGAGAGGAGTAGATTTTAAGGTCCCGCTGATGGTTCGCATTGCGGCATTAAGCTGAACGTCGACCATGGAAGTGTGGGCGCTTCTGGCCCATACTGGAGCACAGTATTCAGCTGTTGAGAAAACCAGGGCAATGGATGCCGTTCTGAGCGTATTGGCGTCGCATCCCCAACTAGTTCCAGCTAGCTTACTGAATATGTTTAGTCTTGCCTTGGTTTTTTTGCCAACTGTTTCCATGTGTTGCCGGTAGTTCAGGCTCCTGTCCAAAGTAACTCCAAGGTAGCGGGGAAAGGTGTCATGGTAAATATTTTATCCATCAAACTGAACACAGAGTTTGGCGTTTGCCTGTGAGTTGCTAAGATGGAAAGCTGTCACAACTGTTTTCGACCCATTTGGCTTTAGTCGCCAATTGAGGAAATATTCTTCCATAGCCTTAAGGTCAGAATTAAGGATCTCTTCTGCTGCTTTAAGGGTTTTGGCTTGGGCTGCGACGGTGATGTCATCTGCGTAGGCAAATTTTCTGCCTTCAGTGTGAGGAAGATCTTCCTCACACTGAAGTTTAACAACACAAAGGGAAGAGAATATACTTATATACACAATTTTGCGCCATTGGGTAGCAACATTATTATTATTAATAGATGGTAGGGCATTACATAGACATTTATTTGTTGTGATTCGGCGAAGTTTTTTCGAGAGGATTTTATAAATTAGATCGGAGTCATATCCGTTGTAGATAACTATTTGTTTAATTGTAAGTAGTTCATTAGAAAAAGTATTATTAGATAAGGGGATTATTTACGATAGATATACGATATTTAGGATAGTATTTACCAATGCAGCCAATCAAGACATGAAGGTTATAAAAAAATGGTTCGATAACAATTTATTATCACTTAACACAGAAAAAACATATTATATCCCATTCTCTCTACAAGAAGAAGTGCCAAATAACTTAATTAACATAACAATTCATTCCAAAAATTGTGTAAATGACGGTACATGTAATTCGGACTGCGCTAAGCTAAATCATAAATCAAATGTAAAATATCTTGGAATCTTAATAGATCAAAACGTTAAATGGAAAGATCATATCAATCTCACCGTAGAAAGAGTAAGAAAACTTATCTACGTTTTCTATAACATACGAAACATCTTAAACAAGAAAACTATCAAAATCGTCTATTATGCATTAATTCAGTCCTTATTACAGTACGGCATTATTGGTTGG
The DNA here is from genome assembly GCA_951813805.1 of Limnephilus auricula. Classification (NCBI taxonomy): domain Eukaryota; kingdom Metazoa; phylum Arthropoda; class Insecta; order Trichoptera; family Limnephilidae; genus Limnephilus; species Limnephilus auricula. Next base: position 15,043,099 of record OX638388.1, on the reverse strand, counting down.
GGAGGGGCCTTTAAGGCTTCCTTACAGCCCATAATTACAATACAAAGAATAATTATTAAAATCATCCTGAGAAAACCATACGACTTCCCTACTTTAGAGATATTTCGGGAATTTAATGTACCATCTATCACAGAATTGTATAAAAGAAACGCCTTATATCAAATTTATAAAGAATATTTTATTAAAAAAATTCACCCCTCAGATAACATAAGCAATAGATTCAAAACTAAAGGCTTAATAACCATCCCTATGCTTAGAACCACCACGGCTCAGCATCACTACCTGTATTTAGGTGTGAAATGGTACAATTTATTGTTGTCCAAAAACAAAATTAGTATAACCGAAACTTTGAAATATGAACAATACAAAAAACAAATTAAGTCCCTGAAATTGGATAATGATATATTGTAACCTTAATTTACACTTAGTTTACGCTTAGTTTAATCTGCACTATTCAATGTAAAAAAAATATATATGTATTATTGTCTTTCAATAAAAATTTCTTTCTAAATTGTAAACCTATGTAATAATGTTTGTATTTATCTTATAAGTTTTTGATTATTGATTACAAATTTAATTAGAACGTTATTTTTTGCTGTAAATACTCCTCCCATAAACACGAGCTCTTTGAGCTCAACTTATGGAGTAGTAGAATAATTATGTATAATTGTATAACTTGTCAATATATAACCACCTGTATGTAAAATCTTTTTCTTATTAATAAATAATAAAAAAAAAAATAAAATAAAAAAAAAACTAGGCGGTGAATGCATGCTGTGGAAAGAAGAATGTTTATGTGACATAGGGTGATTGGAGGTATTATGTATAATGGTGTAACTAAATGTAGGTTTTCTAAAAATGTTGAAGTTAATTTTGTTGTTAATGATGGATAAGGAGAGATCTAGAAAATTTAAGTTGGAATTTATACCTATCTCAAGTGTGAACTGGAATTAAGGAGTGATAAGAAAGCGTTTAATTGACTGAGTCCATCCAAATGCAACAAATATTATCGACAGAGCGTTTCCACAAAATAACATTTTTTAATAAAGGAAATTTACATTCAAACATCTTGTTTTCGATACTATCCATGAATATGTCAGCTAATACAGGATTGGTAGGCGCTCACATCGCGAGACCATCTTTTTGCTGGTAGACCACCTCATTGAATTAAAAATAATTTTAATTTAAACACACATTTAAAAGGCGAGAAAGATCATTAGATATGTCATTAGATTAATGGGAATTATTAAGTTTTAGCAATTAGAAATTAAGTTTTAGGAATTATTAATTTAAAGTTGTTCCCTTTCTCCCTATGTAACCCCACCCTACTTTTACCCCGCCCCAAACTCCTCTTCCTACCCCTCCACTAACCAATCGATGTTCTCTGCGTCTCCCATATGCTTTCTCTCTCAACTTTGTTTACCTAATATTGTTGTTTCTCTGTATTATGAATTAGTTTATATATTATTGTCCTGATGAAGGTTGAGTTCAACCGAAACCGGTCAACCAATAAAAATCTAAATAAAGTGGTTTAAAACAAAGTATTTTTCATTTGGTATTGATTATATTTGTATAAAATTATGTATTGTTTTCACCTTAATATTTTATCTTACGTAGGTATTTTTGAATCCTGAATAATTTTCAATGTATTTAGTTACATTACCTGATTTTCAGTAAAGTTATCTCTGTTTTATTTTAATAGCAACTTGAACACGATTTTTAAAAGCATTAAGCGTTTGATGTATTATTGAATGTATTGAACCTGTCAGTTAAAAAAAGAACAGCCAAGCGGTTGCTTGAAAATGTAATGGTTTATTTGTTTTATTATACTTTTTTCATACACAAACATTTTTTTTTACACATATACCACACCCAGGAAGGTGGGGAAATATCTGACTATTTAGATCTGGTCACAAGCCATTTCAAGCAACGTTTCAATTCTGAATGGAGGTTTTACACCATGGCGATACTGAGAGTATCTTCCTCTCTGGAACGTGCCGCAAAGATACTATATATATTATTTTAATTAATTAATTGTGGCCCACTCTGTCATATGGTGTCCAGTCGCCAGGTGCTCTCACCAAATGCTTCAAAAAAAAGATTTCTCATAACTAGCGAGCTAACTAACTTCTACACACCTCTCATTAATTTTAATATTATACAGACTGGATTCACATCAATGCAGTACGCGACAGACACAGCAACACACAATTATTTTTATGTAAAACATAAAATATCACATAAAATAGCCCGCATTCTTCGATAATTATTTTATTTTAATATTTATGCACATGGAGTTTTGTAGTTCTTTGACCGGAGGATAAAAAAATTCAAGGTCTATGCTGCAATTATTGTTACCATCCATGTGCCCCACCTTAACTTCTGGTTAGGAATTATGGCATAAATCTCCTTGAATAGAAGTTGAAAAAAGTATTATACACATTTTTTCGAGGTAGGAACGCGATATCACAACTTTTCATTGTTCATTTTTTACTACAGACCATCCCAAAAACAAAAATGCTAAACAAAACATGATTAATATATGGGTTCACAGTAGTAAAAACAATAAAAAATATATTCTCGTGCTTTGGTTTCGAATGACTTCCAACATTCTGTAAGTTTTAAGATTCATTCGTTTGGAAGTGAAGATATCATGAAGCCATTTCTTGAAGAGCAGCGTTGTTTTATATGAGATCTTCCTCCTATTTTAAAGGCTAAGTGTGTAAATTTTCATCAACATCGGAATAAAACTGTAGATTTATTAAAAAAACAAACCCACACCGGGAAACCACTTTATTTACATCATAGCTGAAGTCTTCGGCGTAGCCCTAACGACAATTGAAATCCAATGTACACAGTGTTTTGAAGTTCAAGTGTGGAAAATTTTCCCGCAGACAACTTTTTTCATTATTTTTTTAAAATTGATAAACTAATGTTTAAGACAATTGTTGAATGAAACACAAGGTATATATTGAATCATTTGGCGGGTAGGAGGTAACCCGCCGTAGCTTAATGGTAGAGCTCCTGTCCGGCAAACAGAGGGGTGCGGGTTCGAGTCCCGTCGGCGCATGTATCTTTTCTCGGGAGGGTTTTTCAATATTGATGAGTGTTTCAGGCTAATAATTATTGATTATAATAACTTTTTTCATATAGATATATATTGTATCCGTCATCAGGGCAGATTTATATAGGTTTCTAGGAGATATTTTTGTAGATTAGAAATTATCAAAATCTGTTTGAGAAAGATCGGTAGAATTTGAAACCAACTTCGGCCGATTTGGCGTTCAATTTAAAAAAATCTTTGCTTTGTAAACCAAAAACGCTACAATGCCATGTATTTTTCCATTTTTAAATTCGCTGTTGAATTACGTATTCTCTCTAAGCTGGTTTCATATGAGTTATTTTGCTTTGTCTTTCTACGAATTTCTGCCTTTGTTTGTCCCGTCGATCCAACGGCTTTCAGTGCGGTCTGAAGTCTCCTAGGGTCATTCTTTTGCGTTACTAAATGTCGTCACCAAGAGGCGCCCAAAATTGATCAAGAGGGCCCAACCCGCATGTGATGCTATCCTAAACCCACATTGATTTATGTTTAAAAAATATATAATGATCAAACAGCAACACGTGGCAAGACAAACCGTGAAACCAAAAAGAGAGGAAGCAGGTTGTGGTGGCAACCACCATTAATTATCTGATCCGTAAAACTACCAAAGATTACCAATGTTCGTGAACTGTAGACTGTAGGTGGTATGCTTTTAAGATTTCAGTTGTTTAATCAAAATTGAGTGTGCCTCAAAATAATATAAAATTTTCTTATCAGATAATATACCTACCTTAAAGGTGGGTAAATGCATCCTGCCTTGTCATAACTAAAGTGTTCAGGATAAGATCGCACTAAAAATATGATATAAATTGCAGAAGGCACTCAGGAACAAATATAAATACTAAATGCGTCATTTTAATAAAAACAATAGAAGGTTTGTTGATTTTATTCCAACGATGACTATCGTTCCTAAAATATATCAATAAATTAATTGGCAAATATGAAAATGTTTTTCTGTCACAATATGCATGCACATAAATAGCGAATTCCTGCTGACCACAAAATTAATTTTTACAAAATTATTCTGAATTCTAGCAATTGTTAGATTTAATCTTATTTGACATGAAGTGTGTGGCTTTGAAGCCTGCTGTTTTTTTTAAATATATTTCTGTAATGTGAATATTTAATTAATACATTTTATGATTTATTTTTTTTAACAATGGTCCCCAGCCCGAGGTCAAATCGGCCGGCTGGTCTGGCGGTGTTAATGCATATTAGATACCCGTATCTTCTTTTCGACTATTCATAAATAGGTACGAAATAATGCAAATCTTATCCATTTATCAAAGAAAATTGCTTTCCTATGCGAAAAAAGCATCGCCTTCATAAATCAGAGGATTCAGCCGGGATCCTTATTATTTAACCCTAAATATATATTATATATTTCTTGAAATTACCAACAACTTGATTAAAAAAAACAAATTAATATCTGCCAACTGTGAAATATTTTTTTTGTCGTTTGAAAAGTCGACTTGTTCCAAAGCTAAATATATTACTAATATTATAATCTTATCTTACTTATCTTACTAATATTATAAACGCAAAAGTTTGTATGGATGTAGGTTTGTATGGATGTAGGTATGTATGTTTGTTACTCTTTCACGCAAAAACTACTGAATGGATTTTAATGAAACTTTATAATAATATAGCTCATACATCAGAATAACATATAGGCTATAATTTATAAAGCTAGCAATTTTCCATATATTACAAATAATAATTTTATTGTTTAATAGAAAATGTCAAAATTCGAGAATAACATTTCGAAGAACAATGATTATTGATTCAAGATTCTATTTTAGAAAATATTTAAATTTGTGAATTTAATTGAAGTACTCGCCTAATACTTGCAATCAAATCAAGGATTATAGATATTTTAAATAAATAGGTTAAGAATTTTGGTATAAACATAGACGGGACCTAAGAAAAGCAAATAGGCTACTCGAAGTACTAATCCTGCGCAGACGAAGTCGCGGGCAGAAGCTTGTAATATTATAAACGCGAACGTTTGTATGAATGTATGTATGTTTGTTACTCTTTCACACAAAAACTACTGAATGGATTTTAATGAAACTTTACAATAATATAGCTCATTCATCAGAACAACAACATCAATAATTTTGAAACCTACCTACTTTATCGCTTGGTTCACACATCGGCTTCAATTGTGAAAATTAGAAGTTAACGCAGGAATGTTTCACATCACGCACATCATCACGGACAACCGAAATTAGTATGTTTGAAGATAAAAAATATCGATGTCGTCGGAAGGAAGAGCTCGAATATAATCATTTATTATTTTCAAAAATGAAAATATTTTCCGCGGGTCACTTACGGGTTAAACCTTTTGTCAAAAAGTATAAAATTAGGAACCCGAATGGAGCATCTTCATTATATCTCTTGAACGTAAAGAAATCAGTTGATAATCCTTTTTTATCCACAATGATGAAACAGGTCAGTGATTTTCATTTCCCTATTTTATTTTCTAAGTCTAAAATAATTATTGTTGACTACGTAATAACGATAGATTATCATTGAATATTTATAAATTTAAGTGATGGCTGCATTAGAATTATTATTGATAAATTCTTCGTTTCAGTTGTTTGTGATCTGTGCGCTGGTGGCAGTTGTCCTGGCCGCTCCTGCGCCAAAGAAGGATGAAATCGGGTTACTCAATTACACCAACAACAATAATGGACTAGGACCATACAACTTCTCGTAAGTGATCTAATATTGTATGATATATTGATATAATATATTTCCTTTTATTAACATAGATTAGGGATACTTGTGTCAAAAATTAAACTTTCACAAACGATGTAATTCGTTTAAAAAATACATTTTTAAAATTTCGTTATTGAACAAAATGTACCAACTTAAGTCATAAAATAGGGTAGTTTTTTAAACCAAATTGTTATTTATTTTGTATATGTTTTTCTTTTAGATAGATTTTTTCATTAAATTGTCGAAAAAATATTAATATTACATTAAACCCAAAAAAAATCTTTGCAATATTTTGTACGGAAATTCAATGGAAACCAATTGACTTTTGTGTCGGCGTAAAAAATATGTACATCATGAAACTTAATACGCTTTGTCTTATTTTAGTTATTATGCATATATTAGAACTAGAATTTCAGCACTAATAAAAAATTTAATCGTAATTTTAAGTTTGATGCATGCAAAAATATGTATGCAAATGTAATACGTTAATAAACATTTGCACTAACGTTAATATATTTCCATTATTCAGAAAAGCTATTTGTTACCGTTTTAGTGGGTATATTATAATTACAAAATTATCCAGAAGAGTGATTTTTTATAGATGTTACAAAGTTAGAGGAATGCGAAAAAACTATTAGAAACAACAATTCATTTTACCGTCAGATATTAAAAATCGTAACTGGGTTGTGTATTATTGATAATATTTTAGTTACAAGATAATTATTGGCATTAGGCTTCTTATCGGGGGGAATTAGAACCTGTATAATTATAATTGTTTTAATGAGGAAATCTCGTACTAGACTGGTAATACTGTATTTACTTGACGACATTTTATAACAAGAACCATTAGATACTCGAATAATTAATTCCTCATAATAACTGATAACAACACAACACTTTATCATTTTTTTCTTGATCCATAATTGAAACCAAATAGAATACTTGATATTCTAGAAACATTGACTCTGAGATATTGAAGACTTTTGTCCAAAGAAAGCAACGAAATCGTGAATAATCGATAGAGAAAACATTATAAATGCCCAGTTCTTAATAGTCAAACCGTCTAATATTGAAAGAATTATTTTTTGGGAGATTTGGAGTATTTTAGATAAACCCGAGTATCAACTCTTTCTTTGGGCATTGAACTATCAATTTACAGGTACGTGGCAACTGGAGTCGATGACTTAAAAGCCACAATTCCATAGCTCTGTTTTCCGCTTAACAATAAAACCTATTTAAATTCCTGCGAAATATAAAAAAATAAATTACCATTACAAAAGAGGGCGTGATTCAGATAGTGTTACTTAATCTTATAGAAAACAAATTACAGATAATTTATGTTGTCTGAGGTCAACAGAGGTGTTTCTTGACAAATTCACTTTTCGCTTTAATTTTTTTCCGAAGGATGAAATATGTGCGATGGTAAATGTTTTTTTTGAGAAATCCATATGATTGAAAAAAAAAACTTCTGTTCCTACACCGGATTAAATTATAGTCTTCAGAAATATTTAACCTTGTACATAAATTTAGACTCCTTTTTTATTATTAGCAAAGGTTTCATTTGCTATAAGAGTATCGCACCTCGTTTGATGTTCTACGATATTTTCGTCAAAAAGGATTAAAAAATGTGCACCTGTTTGCCTGTGAATTTCAACTCATCAATATATCTGCCAAATTAACGGCTCGATCTCTGATTTATACTGTTATCCAATATTCTCGGGACAGAGATTGAAATCAATTGAATGTTGAATCCATCATTAGTTTTTGAAATTTTGATTATTCTCACCCAGGGTTACATTTTTTTGCGGTGCATTCGAGAAGTTCATTTTTTTTAAACTTTGTTAATGTTGTATTGTTGGCCTAGCCCAGGGAATCAAGTTATTTTGCTAAATTGAAAAATTTTCATTCTTTCAAAAATCTTCTTTAAAGATATTCAAAAGGTAAAAAACATTGCATTACTTATGCTATCTATCGTTATTTTTACCCTTTTCTTTAGCAATATCTTGATTAAAATTCGTCGGATCTGCCGGATCTGTCCTGTTGAGGTAGCGCAACATGGCATAACACCCCAAACCCAAACAACGAAAAAAAAAATTCTGAACGAGTTTTTTTGGTGAAACATCGAATATTGTCGTGAACATCTAAATAAACTAGCCTATAACATTATCATTTATTCAAGATAGATTTATTTTCACGATTCTCCTGAAAAATTCTTGCAATCCACCGATTGGAAATCCACTTCGGATTGGAAGACATATATACGCAGATGGACAAATCTTCCCAAATAGGCTTGTTAGAAAGAGAAAAAAGATAATTTGTTAAACATTTTCTGATTTTAAAACATGATCGAAACGAATATTATTAAAAATCAAGAAAATCTATTTGTCTTACGCAGCTAATCTCTAACACCTGTTTAATAATACGGTTTACATATTATAAATAAATATTTGGTCTAAGCCTCTGCCATAAGTCACTTTGAGTGGTTCGCTACGTTTGGTGACTTATCAGGGTACCGGGTACATGTAGTGACATTTGTCCGGGTCCGGGCGGATGCATCTGCACACCAGCAGTATGGCAGGCCGGATCGGGAATGACTGGTTGAGGACTGACTGACTCGTGGAACCGCAGTGGGAGGGATGGATTCATACGTCCGTCACTCTTGGATACACTACTTCCTACCTTACCCCTTTCTTTCCCAGTACTTCCTCTATTATTTATTAATAATTACTTAATGGTCATGCTAAGCGGTGGAACCCTGATTAGAATAGAAAACGGGAGTAGAAAATGACGGGGGTGAACCAGTGCCGGATTTATATTTTTCATAAGTATAGGAACCTTCATTTGCGCCGCCCCTTCTTCCTTTTGAAGTTTCCACCTATCATAATCACTCACTTGTAGGCTTTTATTAGGTGACACACAATTTTCATAATAAGTATTCAAATATAGGTTAAGTAGATATTGAAAAATAAAATAAACAAATGAATTAGTCATAAAGTAAAAGTGTAATATGAAGCAAGAATTACAATTTTTACGGGATTATTATATTTTACAATTACAATTTTTTTATTGACAAAATCATTTATAATATCTTCATAGTTTATTGTATTAATTATGGCTGCTTCTATGCATAGAAGACCCAAAGAGTTTAGTTTTTCTTGAGACAGTGAATACCTTTGGTAATTCTTCACTCGTTTACAGGAAAAACTCCTTTCTCCAGAACAATTTGTGACCGTAGTGCAAAGTTCGCGCCCCCTGAAGTCTGCCGCCCCTAGGCCGCGGCCTATAGGCTCTGTTGATAAATCTGGGACCGTCACTGATCGTTACATAAGAGAATGTGTTTTTGTTTCAGTTACCAAACTTCCGATGGAGCCAGCCGTACCGAGAACGCGCAGATCCTGAACCCTGGAGACCCGACCAAGGAGAGCATCGTCGTTACCGGCCAGTACAGCTACATAACTCCTGATGGAATCACCTACACCTACAACTACATCGCTGACCACAATGGATACCGCGTCAACCGTGTGCTTTAAATCAGCCTCACTCATCAGCAGCCAAATCCTAATCCTTCATTGCAATCATTTCATTTATTCAGTGGCAAACATTCCAATAAACGCTAATTTGTGGTTTTTCTTGCTAGCCATACCTGTTAACAGGTTTTTTTGTATTTCTGATTTATGAAGCTTTAATAAAAATGTGAAAACTTGAAAAAGTGTTTTTCTTCTGTTATTGAAGTGCTTGTCTTATGCCATTGTAAGTAATTTGAAACGAAAGCATAATGTACCTTATATATTTATATTCACGGTAGCTGTTTCACAAGTGTCAATAGGGTATTTCCACGTTTTTCTATTGCTTTAAAAAAGTAAGCAAAAAATAATGGCATTTTTATTTTGATTTTATGTTGACGAATAAATTTTCTACAGCGAGTTTCCCATTTCTGTAATACCGCCAAAACGACATTTCGGACTTGTGTCGTCATAAGCGTTGCCCAGCTTTAGAAAAATCCCGACATTAGTGCTTTCTGGTTTGTTGACGTGCGTATGGAGCGTCGTTGCCAACCACGGACCATTTTGGTTTTGACAGTTTTTGATCGTTTTTAAAACCAATAAATTTGACTGTAAACGTAAAAAACAAACCTTTTTAGTAGGATGATTAAAATCGGAAAAAAGATTTTTAAATATTCCATACATTTTCAACAGAATCCCTCGTTTGTGAAAATACCTTATTACAATTTTACACGAAGAGAAGGTCAAAAAAAATTATTGTAATTATTTTGTTGGTTTTGAAACTGCGGTTTATATATATATATAACATAAGGTGGTAGCTGGAGGAGGAGAGGGGGGAGGGGAGCTATGTCGTCTCTGTTGGCGATTTGTACCAGTCTGAAGATGGACTTAACAAGTTGAAACCTGTTACGGCCACAGATAAATTAAGTGGAAAACAGTTTATCATTATTTTACTTAGAGTATCTTCAACTCTGGAACGTGCCGCAAATATAGTATATATATATATATATATATTTTTTTTTTAATTAATTGTGAAATAACACAAATTAATCAAAGAAAATTTATTTGCGCACGCCGGGTTCGAACCCGCGACCTTCCGATTGGGAGTCAAGTGTCTTACCACTCGACCACGGACGGTCGTCACGGTCATCGTCGTTACGGCCACAGATAAATTAAGTGGAAAACAATTTAAAATTATTTTACATACATAATATATTTCACCACCATGCAGGTGGTTGATGAAAATGATTGTAAGGAAGATTATAATGCGGTTCTTTAAAATGCCCATGTTAAATAATGCATTAGGAAATATGTCTTAACAGTTTTTTTTCCTCACAAGAGTCCCCACTGCTCCCGTCTAGAGCCAGTGAGACTATGGCATCCCCAATTGGGGTATTTTGTGAGGCTGAAGGCAAGCGGGGAAGGGAAGGAGATGGGAAAGAGGAAGGTGGGGAAATACCTGGCTATTTAAATCTGGTCACCAAACACGTCTAAAGCCATTTAAAGCAACGTTTCAATTCTGAACGGTGGTTTTACACCAGGGTGATACTAAAAGTTACTCTGAAACGTGCCGCAAATATTGGTACTTGATTTACGAGTATATTATTTTTAATTAATTAGTTGTGATATAACACATATTAATCAAATTAAATTTATTTGCGCACGCCGGGTTCGAACCCGCGACCTTCGGAATGTGAGTCCAAAGCCTTGCCCCTGGACTACGCCAGCCGTCAGTAGTTCATTCCAGAAAACTAGCAGATAAAAAACCCCTCCGCGGGAAAACTATAATATGAACACTCGATAGTTCCATTTTAATATTATAGATAACAGCACTTCCGTTTGTATCTCGTACGTGGAGCGAGTGTGTACGACAGACTTTAGCGTATTAATAGTATAGGTATTGGATTAAAAAAAACTTTATTTCGTATGAAAACATAATATTTGGTGATATAGATACTGATATAACTAGGCGATTAACATAATAAATTTTATTACAAACAGAACAGTAACAGTCAATGTCCCTTTATATAATATAGGGTCATCTGAATTCTTCACCAGGTCTACGGTGAAAACCACAAAAATTGCAATAATTGAAAAATAAGCCCAATAACTTTAAATTATTTGGGTTCCATATTTTGGGTTCCATTATTGGCGATTGCTTATTGTTTATTTTAGTGGTGATTTTATTACTGACAGGTACGGGACTTGCTGATTCTTTACTTGGGGAGTTCTTCGGGCAAATGGGCGCCTTCAGGGTGGAATCCTGATGGATCTCCTTGGTAGGTGATGGTGTATTCTACTCCATCGGGACCAGTATACCTGGAACAATATTTGTATTAATAACTAATCCAAAATATTTTATGACATTCGTTGAACTTGCCTGAGAAACCACACGGAGAAAAATGTTATTCTAAAATACGATCATTTTATATGTAAAAACGGTTAAAAAGGGGACTGAAGTTCTTACAAACAAATTAACAGTTTTTATTGGCGGGAAAATGTAAGAATAAACATTGAAACTCTGTTAATTTCTTCATAAGAACTTCAGTCCGTGGTCGAGTGGTAAGACACTTGACTCCCATTCGGAAGGTCGCGGGTTCGAACCCGGCGTGTGCAAATAAATTTTATTTGATTAATTTGTGTTATTTCACAATTAATTTAAAAAAATATATATGTTATATTTGCGGCACGTTCCAGAGTGGAAGATACTCTCAGTATCGCCCTGGTGTAAGACCACCATTAGTGACTAAGTCTGAATAGCCAGATACATACTTTCCCACCTTCCTCTTCCCCATCTCCTTCCCTTCCCCACTTACCTTCAGCCTCACAACATACTCCACAATTGGGGATGCCATAGTCTCACTGGCTCCAGAAGGGAGCAGTTGGGACTCTTGTGAGGTTTCTCTATAAAAAAATAAAAAAAGTCCCGTTTTTACGAATAAAATGATCGTATTTTAAAATAACATTTTTCTCCATGCAGGCTTGTAGTCCAGGCTAGTGTAGGTAGTATGCTAATACAAGAAATACTAAGAATGATTTATCTAATTCTGTATGTAGATACTTGTAGTCATAAAAATGTATAAGATTTCCTATGAAAAACGTTTTTGCACTGTAAGCTTTTAAGATCTATTCGAAATATGTGCTTACTGGAATTCTAGGTAAAAGTTCGAAAATGCTTTCGCCGATTTACAAACTGCATCTTTTACAGATATTTTCGTTTCGTTTATGGAATTTAAAAGATTGTATTTTGTGGTTGTTTGCCATTGGAAACCTTTTACATTTTTCTAACCAGGTACGCATATTAAATTCCAATAAACCATTCTGAGTGCCAGGTACCTACCACCTTCTGAAAGGCAGGGAGGAGTTAATGATTTTGTTATAGGAAGTATAAAAAAAGTTGCATTGCATCAGATATCATTTCATAAGTGTTATAACTGATAAAACAACATAAAACAGTATTCGTCATATGCATGTCAACGCACATGAATGAATGTGAATAAAATACTATTTTTTATTTTAAGAAGGAAATCACGCTCAAATGAATAATATATTATTTTTAATTGATAAACTAATGTTTTTTAAGACAAGATTTGTATGCATAGCACAAAGGGTTACAATTATTATAAGCAATAATTATCAGCCTGAAACACTCATCCATATTGAAAAAATCTTCCGAGAAAAGATACATGCCGCCGACGGGACTCGAACCCGTGTCCTTCTCAGTGGTCTGTCTCAGTGGATTGGAGCACCTGGCCGGACAAAGAATCTTTTCTCGGAAGATTTTTTCAATGTGGATGAGTGTTTTAGGCTGATAATTATTGCTTATAATAATTGTTACCCTTTGTGCTATGCATAAAAATCTTGTTTTAAATAACATTAGTTTATCAATTTAAAATAATCAAATTTTGACGAGTTAAAGTACTTCACCAAAAAATGTAGACATGATATGTCTCGACGCCACCTAGTGGGAAATTTAGCACTTACAATGCCTTTCTCATATAAAAATAAAGTTGGTTATTTGCAGGTGAAAAAAACGTTGTTGAATGAATCACTAGTATATATTGAATCATTTGGCGGGTAAGAGGTAACCCGCTGTAGCTCAGTGGATTGGAGCACCAGACCGGACATCAGAAGGACACGGGTTTGAGTCCCGTCGGTGACATGTACTTTTCTCGGAAGATTTTTTTCAATGTGGATGAGTGTTTCAGGCTGATAATTATTGCTTATAATAATTATTGAATAATATATCTTACTTGAATTGTCCATTAACGACATAGGTCTCATTTTCGGTATCGGGGTAGTAAAGGCGCCCCTGCTCCTGTCTCTGGATTCCATCTTCAGATACAAACCTACAAACAAGAAGAAAAGTGGTTTAAATAAATGTTACTTCCTTTGCAATAAATTCATTACCTACGAATCTATAGGAACGCATCTTACAATTCAAATATTACGTTTAGTTATTGGATGATAGAGTGTTACAGCATCATACTCGTAGGTTTCCTAAATAAAAGATTACTTTCCTGTTCATAGAGTCCTTACTTACTTACAGAGCCCCGTGTCGCATTCACACCTTTAACACACGGTTAAATTCTGCGTTATTTGTTTGACATAACCATTAATACGTGTGGTTTTCTTAAATTACTACAACTACATTTATTAATGACTGTAATCAATTTGTAACATTTTCATCTAAAAGCCCAGTAGGGCGTTAATAATTAATAAATAAAATATAATAAATATTTCTGTGTTGCGTTCCCACAGCAACTGCCGTTCGCGTGGTTCTATTAGTCGATTTTTATATAAAATTGCACGAATGTTAAAGTTGATTCAACGGGTGCTATGTGGCGGAGAAAGTATGTTCTAACTGATCTATTTCATAGATTCTATGAATTAGTATCGGTTGTCATTCGTGATAAAAATATTAGAATAATCGGTTTGCCAATTTGAAATTAAAGTAAACAATCATACTATTATTATGAATGTACTAGCTGATACCCGGCATACGTTGAATGCTGCTTAAATAAATAAATTGTTTCTCCCTTCGTGTCATTTCCCATTTCTCCCCGTTCCTCTTCCGCCTCCTCTTCCTCTCCCCCTCCCATGGTCCCTTTTCGCCTTCCAATACACCCATTTTTCCAACAACTCGCGTGACCTATTTCATTTTGTAATGCAAATTTCATAATGCCAGAGCTCACCAGTATATACATTCACGGGCATTTTCACAACAACTGAAAAAAATTTAATAGCAATCGGATAAAATTTTAATCTCTAGAAAATAATTTCATAACGCCAGAGCTCACTATCCCATAACCATCCTAGGTATGGGCACAGCATATTGTAAGTTTCATAATTGTATAAAAGGTATGGCCGCGCATAACATACGAACAAATAAACAAACAAACATTAATTTTTACATATTAGATTGTACGATTAAATTAACAAGAATATTTTTCTAGGTACGATGAATTTCGTGGTAACTTCACCATTTTAAGGAATAACATATTGTCACAGCGGCAATTGCTTAATGTGAACAGAAATTTTTGTCTGGTAAAATATTTATTTACATTATATAAGTTTGTCAAAATGATAATACATTTTTTATAACTGAATATACACAGACATAACAGGGTGCGACTGTTAGTATAGCAAATGAAAGTAATAATGTGTAATTTGATTCGACATCAAGATTTTGTAATATCCATAAAGGACAGTAGATATGTGTGTACATAATGTAAATAGGCACATGCTAACTGAAAACTATTATGTAAGTTCAGTAAAGAAAGGTCAAATTTATTGGTAAGGATCGTGTTTTATTGACGATGAAGTCAGAATGTATAGGCTAGGCCAAGAGCATTGTGGTCTGGTATTATTGATGTTCCAATGTCAACGACTTATGTAAATCTACCTACCAATTTAAGCGCCTGTCGCAATACATGTCCATTAAGCACAAGCTTAGACGGAAATCTTCTCTGAATTTGCCGCCGTGATTAATACTATTTTTTCAATCCTTGCCTAATGGACTTTGACACAAAATAACATGGAGATGGGATTAAATACGAGTGTATTAGATGGGGGAGGAATGTGACGATAACTCCAAAAAGATAAATTTTCAGCAACGAAGAAATTATTGGAGTAACATTTCTTTAGAGGCATTTTAGGGTAACTCAATTTTTTTTTGGACGGAAGACATTAACGGAAATGACGTTCGATTTTTATTTCATCATATTAATGTCCTAGGTATGGCAACAATGAGTTCGAAGCCTAGCAACGAATAACAAAACGACAAAGCAAACGCAAACGTCCGACGTCACCCGTTTATTTTTGTTAACTATTATATAAGGTAAGTTCAACGGGTTTTTGTTACGAGTATGTTTTGTTGATTATTATATGATTTAACTAAAGATTTTAGTTTAACCCTTTTGTTTTATATTATTTTTTACAATGAATATTAACCCTTTTTTCTCTCAGATTATTGTGAATTCTAGCTATTGAAGTAAAAAGTTACAGTAGTGTGACAATAAAAATAGTGTTGTTTAGAATTCAAATGGCTGAATCGCAGGAAAATTTTATCTCTTTGTCTATAAATAATTATAAACGAAAAAATCAACAACCGAATCATGTTCCGCCGCCTGAAAATGAAAGTCTTTAAGCGGTGTAGCGAGTTAAGTATCCTTTTTCTTTGAAAATGGAATTCAATTCATTGCTATATTAAATTGCATTTAGGAATTTACTGTAACTTCTCATATGAATCTTGTTGAATCAATTTTTGTGATAAACTTAATTTGAGCAAAAATCGACTTACCTCATATGTCCCCCGATCATAGAATTGATAAATTGACTGTGAAAAATCAGAAGGCAACAACCCACACATTATGTAGAAAGCTTTTTTTCCTTACTATGTCATTTGTGGCAAAATGCACGTGCTGGCAAAATAGAAAAAGCATCAATTTCGATTAGTTGGGATGAGAGTATTTTATTTCACCATGAACAAAAAAATACAGAAGGCCAGGTGAAATTTTGAAGATATTATGCTAGCTACCAATAAGCTTCGGTTTATGACATGAATTGTTTTCCTTTTCACAAGGTACAAGGATTTTACAAGTCGATATTAAAACTTAGAAATATCTGGAAATAGAACTTAAGAAAGTATCTCTGGAATTGAATGTCCATAATACGTGTTTTTAGTGGATGTATAGTTTTGTAAATGAGGATAATTCAGTCGGTAACTTATTCCTCAGTTAGTACTACTGATATTGTCTAAAAATATTATTTCTAGTATAGAGTTATCTAGTGTATTTGACATGAATGGTTCCGTCCTCATGATGGACGCTCGATGCACCGAGCCACACCGAACGTAGCAAATATGTTAATAAATAATTGAACGTTTATGGAAAGGCTCTACATTATACAATTGATTTCATACGCTTTATTTTACTCTTTCTACTGCTTAATTATTTATTTGTCGGTTGGAAGTGGCTCGACGGAACCAATGACATTTCTATACATTTTATAAAACAGTTCCGAAATTGAATGGAGTAGGCATATTTGATCAACCAAAATGTGCGATATTTGGAAGGAGTACAAACATCAAATATATGCGCACGCTTGTTTGTATTTGCCCAGCAAATATTCAAATGTCAGATCTGTTTGTGAACGTTATATACATTCCCGGTAGCTACTGCACACGAAAAAATGTATTGACATTTCACATTAAAACATATGAATGATTTCATTAAAGGTCATATTTTCATTACGAAATTCCCGGCTCTAGAGTTACCACAGACTATATTAACTGCCTGGGTGACCATTTTTTATGGTACTTCTGCTTGAAAATACAAATTTTGATTACATATACATATAGTAAAATTTCTAGCATATTATAAGGTCGGAAAGTACCAGGCTATTCAGATCTAGTATGTAATTAAACTAAGCTACAGCGTCTTACCACGATGAAATTAAACATATCATTGACTCGTAGGTACGAACAAGGAATATAAGATATAATAAATTTATACAAATATTGACGCAGTTAAGAGGAAACAGTAGTAGGTCGAATCGTGAAACAATCAAACCCAATACTAATGTGTAAAGCACGTGCCTCATGAACGTCATTTATTAGATTGAAATGTCATACTATTTTAAACACAATTCTTGAAAGGTGTGTCAACATTATTTTGTACAACATAATACATAACTTATCTATTTATCCATTTTTAAATATATCTATTTGATGGATGGATGAAGTAGAATCTTGGAAGTGGAAATTAACCCACTTCCCGACATCCAATCGAGCTAAAACTTTGCAGATAGACTCGATGTCAATGATAATCACGCATACACGCACGGACATATACGCATTTATCTGAAACTCGATGATATTAAAGTATACTCATTAACTCGAGAATTTGTCAGGTTGGTTGCGTGATTTTTTATGTTTTAAAAGACATATGAAAATAGATGTATTATGATTAAAAAAACTTAGTTTTTTACGGGATTGTTTTTTTTAAATGTAAGATGTTTTTTTAAATATATTTATGCGAAGAAATGTTTTCTTTTTACCTATCACCTATCTTGATGCAAACGAAACGAAACAGTAGTTTTCTTCCAAGAATCATCTAAATCTTTTAATCTATCTGTGATTATTTTTTTTAACAAAAGTTCCACACAGGAGGCCCTGAAGAAAATAATTTTCCTCAGGGTCTATGTCATATTTTGGGTGAAGTGTTCTTTTAGGAAAGGAAGGAGAGGATGTTCTGAGAAGGAAAAAAGTATGAGGGGTGGGTAGGAATCTGGGGGTCAGTGTGTCCAGGAGTGACGGACTAATGAATCCATCCCTCCCACTCCCACTGATGATGAAGGTAATGTTCCGAGCTACGCAATTGGTGAGAAGACGCATCCGCCGCCAAGACCCGGACAAACCTCCCCCCATGAACCCGGGCACCTCTGCTAAGTCACCAAACGTAGTGAACCACTTGGGGTGACCTATGGCAGAGGTGTTGGTTATCCAATAAATGGTTCCCGGGCGGCGGTATTTCAAGGCGAAAATAAATGCTCCTTACTGATGACTTATTTTGCAGATACGTAGATATATAATATAAAATATCAGAAGACCGAATAACAACATAATGCATAAAATAGTAATCCAAAAGGTGTTAATAATTATAATTTCAGAGAGCCAATACAATATTCAAATTTAATTAGTGATTCAAATGATATTAAGTGTATATTTTCTATCCTCTAATTATTTATTTTAGAATATAAAGTGTTACTTACGAGTAAGAGTAGTTGCCGGAACCGTCGTTTTCATCGGCGTAGCTCAGAATCTTAGGGTACTCGTTGGCGGGAGCGCCAAACACCAGCACGGCGATACCCACAAATGCCACACAAATTACCTGCAAATACATAAAAATATAAAAATAATGCTCTTCAATGGAATGGCAAGGATCATTCATGATGTCTCTCGCATTCATCTGCTACCACTTCCCAATACTGCGATTTGTGCATTGTCAAAATATAAGTCAAAATATCGATGGCCAAGCTAAGATATTGTATTTCCTTAAACCAATTATTTAAAAATTTGAATTTCCTTGAAAAAAGTATTTGAACGCCGTGAAATATACGTAAATGTAAATTATATTTGGAGTAGTGTAAGTTGGGCCAGGTCGTGTGCGAAAAAATATTTTCAAAACACCTAACTAAAACAAAAGGGTCCCAGTTTTTTGTTTTGTTTTTGTCAGTTGTTTTGAAAATATGTTGTCGCTGGAGACCCGGTTTTAGATAAACATACCTATAAATTAGGTTTTTTTCTAAGATTCTAGTTAATAACTCATTTTCGCTTAAAAGTGTTTTCGCTTACTTATATCTTGGCTTTAAACCATCGACATGTGCAAAATGACATACGAGTATCCTCAAATTAATGCTGTTGTTTCCTGAATGGTTTTGTAAACTATGCTTCGTGATAATTATTTATCAAAAAATTATCACTAATATACTAAACTTAGTGTTTGAAAGAAATTTTAAATTTATTATTGTAAAATTTTTGTTTGTTTGTTTTAATATTAGAAATTGCATGGACAAATTATTAAGAACGACTTTGAATGGACTCGTAAGTGTTTTTATAGCCTTAAAAGTTTACAGAAAATTAGCAAGCAAAGCTTTCATTAAATTATGACACAAGTAAAATTAAAAATTGTCTTGCGGTAATATTTGGTCATTGGAGAATTCGTACGCCATCATCTGGTGTTAGATAACGTCCAATTAAATTCGTCAAAGTTAAAATTCTAAAAAATCTAATTTGTGAACATTAAATGCAAATATCATTGGCATTTTTAACACCTTTCCAAAATATTCTAAATTTATACAATAAAAAAAAACTGTGAGAAATTTATTGAAATTATTACTGGACAGGATTTATAATGCAGGAACCACCGTGTTAACAGATAATAAATAGTACAAAAAAAACTCCCATTAGAAAAATAATTATTTGTAATACTTTCAATGTACCTATCGGATAATAACAAAAGGTTGTAAGTAGCTAGATAGATCAGTAGGGTCAGTAGCTAAATTAACAACTAAAACCTTCTTTCACCTTTTTCGATATAAATATATTTATTGCCGCCCATTTCCTATAATTTGAATTACAAAATGTTATTTAAAAAAATAAAAAATTATATCACATGTTTTTTAAAAATTTGATTTACTTTTGCACTAACATAATGTAACTGAAAATTTAAAAAAAAACTATTAAAACTTTCGGAGAAAAAGCACCACAACATCACATTCAATTATAATATTTTTTATAAAATGAATCACACTTTATTACTTGATCACTAACTAAAACCACTTACCAATTTCATTTTGAGTGTTTTAGATTTACTTTCAATGCACAATTTGACTTCTGAAGACTGAATGATGACAAAAATGGAGGTACAGCTTATATATAAATCTCACCTCGCAGATATTTCCAAATGACGAAGGTGTCAAAACGCAATTTTTCAGCTGTTTACCTTATTTTGAGTATATAAGTAAATTAACAAGCAAAGTTTACGACCAGCCTTGAAATCTTGATTAGTAAAATAGACCCAGTCAAACATCTCCGTATAATTATTGTGTAATTCCCCAACGGATTTATTATTAGCGCGGGTGACGTATGGCATTTGTGTCACACGATTATTCCCACCGATTTCACTAACCCCTGAGAGAAAGAGAATTGGAAAAAGACGAAGCAGATGCATTAATCTGTTGCATACAAAAAAATTAATAAAAGATTTTTAAAAATCATAATACTCTGCTGATAACGTATGCGACCGACAGAATAGTAAAAATATTGATTCAATTAAAATTAATCGAACGTTCTTAATATTATGCACTCCAGGAGTTTTTGGCTGGGCGCATACATCGACATGGGGGCATGCGGATAAGAATAATACTCGAGTACAATTTTTTTTTTATTTTCACGCACACGGCACAACATGTTACATTAACATAATAAATTTATCATATAAATTGTACAACAGCATAAAGAATGTAACAGTATAAATGTAAACATTAAAGTAAAAGGTAAAAGTAAGGAGTCAAGGAAATAAGTAGAAAGTAAGAACTATAAAGTACAAAGTATAAAGTAAAAATAAAAGTTAAACGGTAAGAAATAAAATATTAAAATATACCTATATACCATAAGATAACTTAAAAAAAACTATGAAGTACAAAAGTTTTAAATATAAAATATAAAAATGTATAAAAAGGAGATAATGCTCTTAGGAGGAGCCAAAAGAAGATAAATATTATGGACATTGATGGTTTAAAAGTATTTTTTTAAAATAATCAAACAAATAATTTATAAGGTTATTTCGCAGAAATAAATAAAATATAACGCGATCAAAGAGAAACCGCTGAAATGGTAGCCGGTGAAGTAAGAAAAGGTTACTATTTACAAATCTCATTGTTTACAAAGCTTTAGTGGCTATATTTGGTTAGAAAAATACGCAAAGCTGCATTTTTAATCCCTTGTACTCGTAGTTTAACTTGTGTACATAAACATGCTGGTGAGCTTGTTGTTCGACTCGATGGCAACAAGTGATTGAGAAGGTTGATGGACAGTAGACCTAAAAAAGATCGCATAATTCTAGGCAGACGGTGGATCCACTGGTCTGATGATGACATCGAGCAAGCGGTTAGTACCAGAGGCCCTAGCAAACTCGATCGATAACGATCGATAGGATAACTATCGGTAACTTCTCATCGTTCCCTAGCATGACTACACATCGCCAACGAATAAATGACAGTTCACAATGACTAAGTGTCCTCAACATATTCGATATCAACTGTTGTTTGTACGTTAGCAATATGCAGTTGTCCTAGGAAACAATGAGAAGTTATCGATAGCTATCCTATCGTTCGTTATCGATCGAGAGTGCTAGGGCCTCTGATATATTAATATTGTGACAGTAGGGGGTGTCGAACCAAAATCCAATGCCCAAAACTGTACCCAACCTATACGGCGGCGGATATGATATCGCAAAAGAATAATTTAGTCTCATCTCGTTCAATTTCATGTCAACAAGCTTTAAGTTTTCAATAGATAATAACAATGTGCCTTTATAATAATTAAAATATTAATTGTAAACGTATTAAATTGTTTTTTTCGTCACTGAATAAAGCATTAGATTGACCAAAGAGATTTTCCTTATTATAAAGACAACGCATGTAATTTCCACGAAGTCTTTAGTGAATTAGGAATTATTACTATTTTAGGATTTTTTTATAATCTCGTATTGTAATAATAATATTTTCTGCTGGACTGGTCGCACGACAGATGCAAACGAAATTAGAAATCCCCAGAAATTTTAGAGTGGGTACAAGATACCTGTATTCATTCATAATAGTTCCAATTAATATATCGATAACCATAATATGCAAAATTCGAGTTGTTTTTTTTCTTATTATAAAATGAAGTCTCTGGAGTGTTTTAATCACACATATACATTTAATTTTTGATTAAATGATTAACTAAATATTGTGTTAAGCACAATGAAAAAATGTTGCAGGTTCGACTCTGGCTCTACGATTTCTCAAGGAATTCCTTTCTTTTGATTTGAGGAAATGTAGTGCTAATGAAAAATGTGTTAAACAAAAGACTATTAAAGAGTATTATGATACTATTCGTTATTGCAGTCAGGAAAAACAAATAAACCACGAACTAATTTAAAATGCAAGCATCACGTCAGCTAAAGGCTAAAGATTATAATTGAATTGAAAGTTGTGTTCGATACTGCACATTCAATTTCGTTGGTTTAATGATATTATCTTTATGTTTTTCGGCTTTGATTTGTAATTTTTTTAAATCAATATTCTATGAAATTTGTGGTTTCATGGTCATAGTAAATCTATAAACTGAAAGTAAAACCGAGGTACATTAAGCACAAGCCAAATTATTATTTTAACTTTTAACTTTATTATTTAAAACGCATTATTTAAAACTCAACTTTATTATTTAAAACAAACAAACTTTATTATTTAAAACTCAAATCTCATACGTCGTTATATTCAAAATCAAACTCGGGTAAAAATAGTAAGGTACTTTGTTTGTTTTTGAGATGCGTAAGAGCCGGTTATTTCACAGAAATAAATAAAATATAACGTTATCAATTGTTTTTTCGTCACTGAATAATGCATTAGATTGACCAAAGAGATTTTCCTTATTATAAAGAAATTTATAATAAGGTTCAAACATGTTTGAAAATAAACGTTGAAAGTCAATGTGGGAGTCTGGTACGGGTACCGCCGCCCCATAATTTATTGGATAACACCCCTGCCATCAGTCACAAGTGGTTCACTTCGTTTGGTGAATTAGCAGGGGTGTTGGGTTTGATGGGGTGAGATTTGACTAGGTCTTAGTGGCGACAGCGTTTGCCAGCTTGACAGCGTTTGCCCACCTATTGCATGTCGGGACAGATCGGTAGGTACTGATTGAGGGAGACCAAACATAAAGCACTTCAACTGGACCCTCTCGACCCATCGCCTTGCACAGCAGCCAGTTGAGTGGATTTATAGGTCCGTCGCATTGACTTCCAGATTCCTACCCACCCCTCAGACCTTTTTCCTTCTAAGAACATCATCTCCTTTACCTAAATAGACCCTAAATATGACGTGGGCCTAAGAGATTATTTTTCCTCCGGGCCTCATTTGTGGAGCTAAAGTTTAAAAAAACTTCCCTGCAAAATGGCTGATTGTTATATGATTTTAATGCCGTGAACGATATGACACTAATTTGTATATAGGGCTTGGATATTGTTTTCCTTTACGAATTACACTGTTTGGTTTAATTGACTATTGTTCGTAAAACCATTTTTGAAGCTCCAGCGAATGAAAAACAATCGTTATCGATATTAAGCCCAGATTTAAATTGCAGAAGTCAAGCAGTAAAGCTGGAAGAATTGCCTAGCGGCATGAGTGCCTATGCTACAAATAACTTCAGGAATCAAACTTTTTAATGTTATTTAAAAATTATTCGACATCAAGGACAGGGATCAATTTATGACCGTTTTAATTTAGATACGTTTTTTACGGATTTTTGGTACCAATTTGCCCCTGTTTCCCTCATACACAGAAATCGTTAGTGATTTCGACTTATTGCAACAATAGAAGGTACTTACGTAGCATATTATTTTTATAACGCTAGATATTAAAAATAATATTATAAAAAATATTATACAATCAAATGATTTTTTTTTCATTAACGTTATAAATAATATCTATAAGTTTCGTTATTAACACTATTCCAAAAATTTTATTTTGTATGTTAAAATAAGCAAAAATATTTTTTATGAGTCGTTAGCCTATCCTGAGATGTTTTCATCATCAACTAATAACATAACAATTTCATTCGCTCATCAAAGGAAAATCACACTTCACACGAGTCAATGCAATATGTTTTTAATTTATTTTTACGATTAAAAATTAAATCATTAGAAACAAATATTAGGTAACTTGAATGTTAATCAAAATACTTCTATTAAATTTGTTTTAAAGAAAAAATTTCAAGTCATTTTGTCAAAAGAATTTGACACTTCACTGTGGCAGTTTTCGCAAAGTCCATTTGCCAACATATATACTTAAGATTATTTGATGCAAAGCTTGACATCTATAATAATACTAGCTGATCCCCGGCATGCGTTGCAATGCCACTTAAATGAAGAAATTATTTCTCCCTGCGTGTCCTTTCCCATTCGTCCCGTTCCCCTTCCGCCACCTCTTCCCCTTCCGCGACTCCTTCCCCTCGACTCGACCACCCTCACTCATTACCCTTCCACCTTTCCCGCCTTCCCTCCTCCCGGATTCCTCTCCCCTTCACGACTTTTTTCCCTGCCACTAAACTTTTAGACCTATTTCAATTTTTTATGCAAATTTCATAAAGCCAGAGCTCACGGTATGAAATATACTTTACGACCTATTCTCATACCTACCAAATATATTTTTTTTTAAATTATAAAAATCGGTCCAGTCGTTCCGGAGGTGTGCCACCACAAACATGTGACACGAGATTTTTTTTATATAAGGTGTATTTTATATATATTTATATGAATATGTATTATGAAAATTTAAACGTACATTTTGTTATAATAATAATTAATAACTATTTTTCTTGCCAATCAATATAATTTTATAAAGAAATATCTTATTCCACGCAATAGAACACCGTCTGAAACCAGTTTCTAAAAAAGTTATCCAGGAAAATATGTTTATCATCTAATTATACATTATCTACAGCTATTATTACTGTGTAATTTCTGTCTAATGGGTATCTATTTAAAATCTTATTAAAAAAATAATTACCTAATCATAGAATAAATAGTAGGTAATTATTAAATTAAATAATACTAGAACATTTAATTTTATGTAAATTTTAATTATTAGATTTGGTTAACTTTAGCGTGATTTTCCACATACCAACTAAGCTTTCGCACCAAAATTCAGAAACCTGCCGTTTGCCTGCCTTATTTTTCTTTATTTTTCATTAAATTATTTTTTTCCGAGTCAGATAAATTTGATAACCAAAATGTTGAAAACAAAATAAACCGCAACTAAATACTAAATTAAATGGTGTTGAGGAAACTAGTGGTAGAGAGATACTTTTAGTATCGCCCTGGTGAAAGACTAACATGGAGAATCAAAACGTTGCTTAAAATGGCATTAGCATTAGCATCATCATTATTTATTAACTAGATCTAAATAAACAGGTAGGTACATCCATCCAGCCTCACAATACTTACTATTCACAATTTTATATCTTTAACTCTGCGCTATACTCCTTCAAGTTACAAAGGCGATCTCACGATACTTAACAGCTATACTTACTCATCTAATACTACAACCATGTACTTTTTGTATCAACTTCTTATTCTGTTTTTTTTATTTATTTCTTGCAATCCATATTTATTAGTACACACTACACGTGCTATACCTCAACTAGACCGATCACCCTTCCACCCTACCCTCTCCCCAATCCCTTTTAATCAACTTGTTTATGTAGTTTATCATTATCATCTTTAAAATTATTTCACTTTTATACAATACCCACGTGGAAACCTGTAAATGTTGCTGTAGCTAAAAGCTATAAACATTTAATATTTATAATTTTTTTACGTTGGCATCACCGATAACGGTAGCGTGGATCAAACTATGACTAGCGAATTTCTTTCTAGTTTCAACGTTCAAAGCAGTTGCAAAGTGTGTAAACCAAAATCATATCAAGGATTAATAATTGCAAAGCAAGTGTATACATACACAACCAAACTTAACCAAAGTAAAATTAATGTAACTTAATTAATTTTGCTTTATTAATAATGTAAACTGTAGGTCTCCCAAATAAAATAAAATAAATTATTAAAATACCCCTCCTGGGGATGCAGTAGTTTTAATCGGTTCCACCATTTGGGAATGTTGCGCGGATTCACACCAATTTGATTAAAATGTAATAAATTATTAAGAAATAATCTTGATTTCAACTTTATATTAAAACCAGCGCAGACCCGTGAAAAATCAAAAATAGTCTGAGTTCTCGACAAATCACCATATCGCTTGTATGAATTCTCCAAACAAACACTTCCAATTTTGAAAATGATTTAATTTTGAAGCAAATCGAAGAGTTCATTGAACCTACAAACATAGTCACAACCGAAATAGTATTTTTAATAACTATCTTCTTAGCGCCTCCGCCCACTGAGGCAACTGAAAACTCTCAACTGCCAACTGTCTTTGTATGACAATGTGATGGCCCGCCCACTACACAATCACTCAAAATCCCGTTGTGAATGGTAACGTAAGCAGTGACTCGCGACTTGCACTGCTGATTGCCATAGCCGGCCGTTGCTAGTTGCCAGCTGTCAGCTGATTGTTCTTCGTCTATGGTTAAACAAGCTTTTTGGCCAATCAAGACATAGAAACCAGCTGGTTTTAGTTTGTTTTCAGTTGCCTCGTCAGCGGAGCGCCTTACGGTTTTAATCATTTTTAATGCTCAGATATGAATATTATTGATATTGTATCATTTAAATTAGGTTCTTACTCTAGTAATTAATTTGACTTCTTTTAAAAACTAAATTTTAAAAGCTTAGCATTCACGTAAATCTTTCTTTCTTTGTATTTTTTTAAGCTTATTGTTTGAATAATAAACATAATATCAATCGCCCTTGAGGTGATTTCTCACAAAAACGGCGCTCTACAAATTATCCAATTATTATTATTATTATTAAGCATAAAATACAGACGTTATAACTTTTTTCGATAGTTAAATAACAAAAGTATTATGTATATTACGTGTAGTGTTTTTATGTAATGTGATGTTTTTAGGGTATTTTATAATTTATTTAATATACTGGTTACGCATAATCGTGTTGTTTCTGCTTGGGAACAACAACCGAAGGCTTTTCACAACGCGTGCAATTAATAGCACGATCAGCGTTCAGCCGACACACTAAAGGGTAATGTAATGATTTTGACCTTTCGAAATTTAAGTGAAGAAGAATACTTATGTTAATATTATGTGTTTATGCCATTAGGTTTGTTTTAAACAGATTTTATTATTTAGCCAATTTGAATTATTACGAGTAATATAAAATACGTATAAAATAGTCATAATAATAGAACATATTATATCGGGATGTTCTATATTAGCGCCGTCCGAGTATACATTTAGGCACAATCAGGTTTTAAAAATAATTCCAAGTTTGGTAATTAAATATAACTTGATTGACTGTCATAATTATAGTACCATATTATGAATACGAACCAAATTCATTTTTAGAAAATATTTTCTTTAAAATATACTACTATAAAACTATACTAACAGACAGACCAATTAGTCATAATAGACCAGATATAGTTTTACATGACAAAATTTAAAAAAATAACTTATGTCATTGATGTAGCTATTCCAAATTCCTGTAATATTGAAAAATCTGTTACAAAAAATAAGAAAGTATACACATTTAGGAAATGAAATAAATAGAATTTGGCATTCTCAGACTATAAAAATATTACCATTTGTTATTTAGGCTACTGGCATTATACCTAGCCCTCTCATTAAAAATTTAGGCGTATTAGATTTGTCAAAGAATTTCTATATAAAAATGCAAACATCAGTCATTTTAAATACATGTAGGATTACGAAAGATTTTTCAAATATTTATATTGAGGGATCAGTAGGTTTTATCGGTCAAATTGGGAATTCCACCGAGCCGAACCCTCTGATATGAAAATATCTAGAGTCGGTGTATTATTTTCCCATTTAATAGTCTGGTAGGTCAACATGTTGTTCTTGTATTGTTTTGTATTAATTATACTTATATAATACACTTGCATAGCGTGGATTTACTAGATGATATTTTTTATGGAAAAATGTGTGAAAGGGTTTAGTTTTTCCTATGGGGAAAACTAAACTCGGACCTAAAAGTCTGGTGCGTAAAATAAAAAAAAATAGGTAATATAAAATACGTTATAATTACAATTCATACACAGTGATAAGTTGGCTTGCGCCTTTGAGGTGATTTTCTCACGAAAATGGCGCTATAAAAATCATCCAAACATTATTATTATTATTATGCTTTCTTGGGGTTTTTCTTCTCCTTGTTGCTGAGGATCATGACTCCTACTCTAATTTCCATGATGGACAAGGCTTCTCCCAATCATAGTTCCATGGCTTCTCCATTCCTCGCCATCGTGCGCTGGACGTACCAGACGCCAGTGATACTTGTTCACTCCAGCGCTTTGGTGGCCTTCCTTTTGTTGGGGTCTTTGTGGGCATCTAATCAAGCGTATCTTAGTGTAATTAAATTGAAAAAAAAATACAATATTATTTTAAGTCAGCTGTCCCAGTGCGAATTTTTCTTTATGTAATATCTTTGAACTTGTCCCGAGATAACAAATGCCTCGAAAATACCCATTGCCAATTTACTAAAGTATCCCTGAGATTCTTGGACGTTGTAAGTTACATCATTGAATGAGGTCGAGGTGCTAGAAATGAGACTAAAAAGGAACAGAAGTTTGCCAAAGGTACCATGGAAAGGGTATAGTCAAAATCGAGAACTAATATTGTTAAACAATCAAATTGATCATGAAATGGAAGGTCGAACAGGCGTAAGACGCATGATGTAGAATATTTTCGTTGTTACACATCATTCGTCAATGGACAGGTTTGTGGTGTTTGGGCGTTTTCGGTATCATCTGAGGACCTGGAAAAGTTTGGAAGGATGGTGCCATGGTCGCCAACATTATTTAATGAATTGGACACACTGAATATGTACAAGGACCTTACCCACAAATTACGAATTGAAAAAGGATCGTTTGTTTTAAATTTATTTTATTTATTGTGTAAAACAGTGAATCCAATTTCATTTCACAAAATTTTCAACTAATAACATTATCTTTATTACATCCGTTGAAGCGCAGTGTAAAATAACTATTTCAATCTTGAAGTCATTAAAGTTTAACGAAAAAATATTTATCTCAGAAGAAAGGTGATTTAAGAGTGTAGTCATTCTCCCCAAAGACTTGATCATCGGTAATCGGGTCTTTGAAAGATGAAAAAGCCTGTGCTGCTAACTCTGGTGAAGTTATCGGGAAAATATAGCGTAATACGTTTTAGAACATCAGGATTGCAAATTTGTCCATTTAGCAGCAGTTTTTACTTAACGTCTACTCTAGACGATCTACTCCTAGCACTCCAGCAAGAAGGAATGTGGGGGTAGGTAAGTTTTTTTTCTGTCGCACATAAGAATAGTCTCAACTGCTACCAGGCGTCTGGAGCCAGTTAAGGACTCATACAACAGTAATGGTAGATTCAGACTGGGTCGACGTACGTGCCCATCGCTACGCCTAACAATATCTGGACTGCTTAGCAACCATAGATTTTCAACGAAAATTTATATTTTAGAATCACATTGGCCACACGCATCGCGACGTGCGATGTCTGTGGCCATTTTCATAGAAAATGTATGGGTTGCTAAGCCTTGTTTGAGTAGCGATGCGTACGTACGTCGTCCAGTCTGAACCTACCATAATACGTACATCTGTTTGTCCAATTCGATGTTACCTACTGCGGTTGGATCAGAGTTTTTAATGATTTCAATGGACTGCTTATCGAATTTAGCCCACACCCAAAATATCAGTTATGTTAGAATAATTGCTAACGAGAATCGGGAACCATTGCTTGCAACGTTAACACCCGCCAAACACTACATTGTTAGCTATATTGCCCGGAACGTTGGTTCAAGAAGGAGATGAAAACGCAACAATCCTAGAAATTATCTGCCACTCCCGTCGACCAATATAGCAGTGGTCACGCTATCCGTGAAAACTTCAAGATTTTAATTAGATTTTTACGTTTTAGTTATAAATATATTATTAGTATGATTAAGAATGAGGGAAGTAGTGTGTGCCAAGACCGAATTGTTTGGCGGGCCGTCCCCTCTGCCTACCCCTGCGGGGAAATGGCGTGATGGTTAGTTAGTTAGTTACTATTAGTTAATTATCATTACATGAGTAAAAAATAATCATTCAAATTTAATTAATGTAAAAATATTGTATACATTTGTATGTTTTGACATGCTTTCCTAGAATAATATTGAGGAAATTCGAGGGAAGTAAATTTTTACTATCAAAATACGAGTACCTACAGTAGGAATAATTTTGTCATTAAACCATTTAAGACTATATTTACAGATAATTATCACTAAGGCTAAATGAATAACATGAAGAATTGTACGAATTATTCATATCCTATGGGGTAGATTTTTATCATTCATTTTACAACAAAATATTAAACAGTCATATTATTTAAAAGAGAAAATATCAAAATATATTCAGTGTTCTCGTTCAGAATGTGGAATAATCATTAGCATTATTTTGGCATTTTGTAGATGGGATAGCCAATTAACATTTTATTTTAAAATATAACTGATATCAGTTTAATTAAAATTATAGAATCTAATGATAATCGACGAATGTTATGATCTGGGGAGAGTATCACACAGTATCACATCTCTTTTTATTATCCTCAATCCTGCAGATATTATCACGAATAAAAAGTCGACCAACAAAACGATAAGCCTATTCAAAATCTAACGCAATCATTGTATTCGTAGGCTAGGCTACAAGGGCGTCCCGTGACATGGTTATTTGATAAATTTTGTTAATTATAATTAATATTGGCTTGTTTAATACAACTTAATACAACTTATCTTGCAATCTTTGAACAATTCACCGATAAGTAAGGAAACCTTTCCTAAAGAGATGCACATAATTCCAATGCTGTCAATTGAACAAACTTATTTCAATAAACTTTTTATTTTAGTAGTTCGTTATTTTATCCAATTTCTTTTTCTGTGGTAAATACGGCCTTACTAATAAAAAACACTTCCTAACCGTTAAACATGTTTTAGTTACACATTGTATAAAGACGGTACAATTTTAGATTCGATTTATTCGTAATAAAAAAAAAACCTACATTTATTTTTTAAATTCTGGGACCATTTTGCATCTCATACATGCGCAATTGTGAATATTTTTACCGTGCGCCGAGTGCCCTGCATAGTTATTGGGTGACCGATATTTATGATTTGTAGTATCTACACATTTAAATCGTTTTTTTGTTCATAAAATGGTCAATTTAATATTATATCGTATAATTAAATATATTTACTTATTTGTGTTATTTTCGTCAGTTTTAGGCCAGTACCTAATTATACAATTGTCTGTTATAAAATGTACTTTTGTGTTATGTCAGCAAATGGACTGTACGGTTATAGCAATAATCAAATTGAATTTTATGGTCTTATATTCAACATTTCATGTTGTTTTTTTTTTCATAAAGTTTATTTTTTTTATAACGTAACTTTCTAATACATGTGTTGGTAAACATTTGTCAAAAAAATTGGCGTTTTGAGATGTGCAAGAAATGCGTTCAAAATGTCAGTTTTTATTGTTATATTTTGGGAAATAGAAGCAACTTGTAAATTTTGTTTACATATTTTTTTATTGTGTGAACGAGGTAAAAAGTTATGTGATAGATTTCCCGCAACTTTCTTAAATGAAAGTTCCGTGTTTTATGAATTTTGAATTTTTTGAAAACTTTCGACCTTTTGAATAAAAATGTTAGTGGTAAACAATTTTTAAATTTTCTGGAAATTTGAATTTAAAATATATAATATTTTTATTAGAAAAACTCTCTTTTTAAGTTTTGAAGGTTATTCCCATCAATGTAATATATCATTGAAGATGAAGATAACAATAATAATCTAATTTTTTAAAATATGAAAATAAACAAGACACAGAAAAATAATAAAAGATAACGGTCGCAACTGGGACTCGAACCCAGAACCTTACGTCTTACCGGGACATACACCTCTACCAATTGGGCTACTGCGATCTTATATGAGACTGTCGTAATTGTCAACTTCATATTTCAAATTTCAGAATTAACAATATTATCTTCGACTAATGTTTTTTTCTCCATATTATTGGCAGCTACCTTTATTATTGTAAACAAGTATTCAAAGAATGTATTTGTTACCTAGATAGTGAAAAAAAAATAAAAAAATCAGATTATTATTGTTATCTTCTTCTTCAATGATAAAATATATGAATTTATAAATATTAAAGTTTAATCCACATACCAAAATCTGAGTGGTAATTTAATCTAATTTTTTAAATGGTAGATATTTATTTTTAATACACCTTTAAAAATAAGAAATATATAGGACATTTAAAACATCGTAGAAAAATTCTGAAATTCGATGTGTCTTTCCATGAACTATTTTATGTCAGTAAGGTTTTCACATAGGTACACGGTTGTTCATCAATTGTATTAAATTTACAACATTTTTTTAGTACAGTTGCAAGTGTTTTATTGGTACAATGGTAGTAATTAGTATAAGAAAGTAAAAAAAATAACGTTATAAAAAATGAACAAATGGGAACGTCCATGGCTGCGCCCAGCTTCTACACATTACAAAAATCTATAAATTTCACCAAAATGACTGGAGATTATGGTAATTAATCTCATTGGGCGTATCGAATCCACGAAATGAGGAATTAAAAAAAAGTCTTGAATGAAATAGAATTTGTCAGAATCAACTTGCGTAAAATAATATATTGTGCAAGAATTATTTTTCCTTTAACCTTTACACTCTCTTGGTATTTGTCAAGCGAGTAATTATTTCACTGACGGGAACTAAAATGTTTTTAATCACATTTTTTTCAGTTAATACGTTATTCTATTTTTGACTAAGTTGTTATTTATTTCTGCATGTGGATTCACTAGTTTACGGTACTAAAGAAATATATTTTAATTCTTTGTTAGAACCACTTATATATTTTATTAACACTGACCGGTTTCAGAACGACCTTCAGGGCAAACATATAATATGTGAGAAGGAACGGCCGTTCTGAAACCGGTCGGTATTAATAAAATATATTATGTATTGCCACAAAATTATAGCTACATTCAAAAGTATTTATATTAACCCCTAATTTTTTCAGCCCTCTACTAATATCCATATAATTATATATTATGTCTCCTGGTTCCACGATGTGTTTTTCCAAGTAGATTGGAGTCTCTTTACCCTCTTAACAATTCGAGCATCTATTGGTGTTTTCCACTCCCATGTGTCGTGAGGTGGCAGTTTCCAGATAGTAGCCCTACCAGTTCCCTTAGTGATATCTCCAAAGGTCTTGTGTAAATTAATAATTGAAGTAT
Organism: Limnephilus auricula; assembly: GCA_951813805.1. Classification (NCBI taxonomy): domain Eukaryota; kingdom Metazoa; phylum Arthropoda; class Insecta; order Trichoptera; family Limnephilidae; genus Limnephilus; species Limnephilus auricula. Next base: position 15,009,522 of record OX638388.1, on the reverse strand, counting down.
TCCTTTACATTGGTACACACGTATTGGGATAATCTGTCCAGTGGTTTCAGTATAAAATTACGTTTGGATGTATTCTTAATACCATATAATAAAGAATATTACACTAGAAGTGTCTTTCATATAAATTCCCAGCGTTCCGTCTCATCTTACACTTGCTGAAATCCTAGATCTTTAATCCATTTGAATATCGAAAGTATAGTTTTGTAAGGAATTATGGGCCCACATTTGGCCTATAATTGGTTCACAAAAGACGCTCAAAAGGCATTTCTTGTGTTATTCTTTTTCTATACATAATACCCGTACTTTTAGTGCATGAACTGTCACGTCGGTGCGATAATGATCATAAATCAATGAATCAGTCCTAATCTGTGGGTACCTGTGTCTACATTTAATGTTTTTTCCAATACGCCAGTCGTATAAATATAATTATTCTTCCACTTGGGCAGTAATCGAATTCAGCCTGCTTCATACCGCTTTATCACAAGGCCACTTTCAACGTGATCAGAAAAGTTATGATTTATTCAACGAAGGAATTGAACAGTTCACTTCCTGTTGATGAGTTTATCGCAGAGGTGAAGGTATGGTGACGAAATACTGACCTGTCGTTGATGAGTTTTTAATGTCATAATATTTCACCTTGTATGAAAAAAAATAACGCATGGGCAAGAGAGAAACCGCTAATGGGATTACATGGTATATAATAATATGTATTTTAAATGAAAGCATTGAAATTATTTGTATTACTCTTCCTCAATTATCAAACTAGAAAATTAATTGTAATACCCTGTGACGAATAACGACTCGAATTATTACCAATTAATTTATTAATTAAGAGCGATTGACCAGCGGCTGAGAATAAAAGTTTAAAAATGCTTGCAACTGTCAGGGAGGTTCCAATGAGAAAGATCGATTATTATCCTATCAAATTTTTAAAATTAAAAATTTAAAATCGATTTATTTAATTCAAGAGAGAAATCCTAAAATATATACTGGGTACCCGGGTGTAAAATTTTTTCGTGATAGTAGTAGCCATAAGATAAAGAATAACACTATGTATGTTGAATTGTACGCATGTTTCGTGACCCAAATATAGGCCTAGTTCGGGCCTATATTCCGTATAAAACTGTGTTTTTGAAATTCAAATGGGATGGATATCTAGGATTTCAAGCGAGTGTAAGTGAGACGGAAGGCTGGGCGGAAGGTTGGGTGAAATGGAAAATGTGTATATTTAAAAAAAGCATTAACTTTGTTGGTCGCCATCATCTTATGTATAAAAAATAATGTTTGTTTGTTTTGTTCGTATTTTATGCGCTGTCATACCGTTCATCCGATTTCTATGAAACGTTGGGAATTTGATGTGCGCATGCCCTCGATGGTTATAGGATAGTGAGCTCTGGCGTTAAAAACATATTTTTTGTACTTTCATCCGACGATGAAAATTTAATGAGTTAAAAGTTTGGTAGTGAAAACCAAATGACCAAATGGTCACAGGCGAGTTGTTTGAAAATTGGGTGTATTTTATAAAAGGAGGGAGGGTGAGGGAATCCGGGAGGGGTGCAGGGGAATTAAGGAGAGGGAGCTCACGAAGAGTGGGCAGCGGAATAGGAACACGGTAGGGAAAGCTGACGCGGAAGGGGAAGAGGGGGTGCAAGGAGAAAGGGGACGAATGGGAAAAAACACGCAGGGAGAAAAAAATCTCTATTTAAGGGTATCAGCTAGTTTACAATAAAATATATATATATATATATATATATATATATATATATATATATATATTTGTTGTGGAACACCTTAATTTTAATTTTGAATAAAACTTCCTTCCTTCGTCATGTCAGGAGAATATTAAAACTGAAAATAATTATGAGAATGAGAATATTAAGACTAATACGAGTATAACATGTAAAGTACAATTAAAGTACACACATTTGTTATAAACCACTTTATTTTTAATTAAACTCTACCGGTTTCGGAAAAACCTTTTCTTCGTCAGGAGAATATTAAAATAGTTTTAATTTTTCATACAAGCATTTCATCCTTTCAGCTGAAAACTTCTTTGAAACGTTGAAATTTATAAAAAGTATTTTATCTTTTTAATGCGTACATCTGATGTTGGTTTTGTTTTCTTGATTGAATGAATAAATTAATGAATGAATCAAAGGGAATGTTGGACGTGGAAATCAAACCACAACCCCGCATCACCTGACTCGTTGTCGATGACAATGTATTCTATTTTGGTGGAAATCACGCACAGACACGCGGTCATTTACGCATTTCTCTGACATTGGGTGAAATAAGGCAGAGCAGTTTTAAGCCAAATAAATGTCGGTCCTACTGAAGGATCTACGGTCGGTATTGAAGAGAGGAAAGTTAAAAAAAGTAGGTTCCTCAGCCAAACCAAAAAAAAAGTCTTTGGAGTTGACTACTCGCCAGATCAAGGATGACGCACCTAACAGTAAATTCAATAAAAATATCAGTAAAACAGACACATCATTACAACCTATCGTTCTACGGGACAACGGTCTGAATTGATAGATTGCTCGTGTATGCTTAGATGGTAGACTTTGAGTTTACCGATAATGTAAAATATATACTATGTTTCAAGTTGGCGCTGCCGGGCATTTCAGGTCCATCGGGTTAACTAAGCCCTGAACACAAAAATTTGCGTTTTATATGTTATCAGTGAGATGAGAATTGAGCAATTAGCAGATAGTGATGGGCAATCTCCAAATAATACCCACTAAAATAATAATATTACGTACTCAACTAATATTTCGAATTACTTGCACAATTGATACGTAGGTACGCACGGAAAACACTAGGTACTGAAATATGTTGTAGGTATTACTCAAGAATAATTTTATTGTCATCGCAAACATTGAAATTTTCGGATTATGGCAAATAAATATTTTATGTAATATTAAGACGATGAAGATAGTAATAAGATGAAGGCGACAGGGAAAATAATATTAAATTTAATACAAGTAGGTACCTGGATTTTCAGATCTGGTTGCGGAACATGGCTAAAATCATTTGAATTAAATGTGGGCATTGGTACCGCCGCTCCGGGAACTATTCGTTGGATAACCAACACTTCTGCCTTAAATTGCCCCAGGTGGTTCTCTACGTTTGGTGACTTTGCAGGGGTACCCGGTTTCATGGGATGAGGTTTGTTCAGGCCTTGATGGCGAATGCATCTGCTACTACTGGTTGAGAGAGACCTTTGAACTTTCCAGCCGGATTCTCTCGACACGTTCCCCTAGCAATGCATTGGGAGGGATAGATTCGTACGTACTTTATTCCTGGACACACTGACTTTCCAGATTCCTATCCTCATATATTTTTTTCCATCCCAGATCATCCTCTTCTTTCTTTCGTTAAGATGAACCTATACGCCAAATCACTATTTAGATTTATCTTTTCTTCGAATCGCTTTACATTATGAATATGAAAAAATATGTAAATATATATTATTATATCTATAGCCTTCCCGAAGAAGTAAAAAAAATAAGAGATTTAGCATTATTCCAGAAAAAGATCAAACTATTCTTAAAAAACTGTATGCAATAAAACCATGTAACCTTAATCCTGTAAATCAAACCATCAAATATTGTATAATGTCTTCCTTAATCTAGTCCTTAAGATATTATATTAATTATGGACTAAAAATTGAATATTCTTACATAACACCTACACCAAGCTCAAGAGCCAGTTCTCTTAATTGGTGTAGAAACCAAAAAATGATGTTTTCACCTTTTTGTTGTACCTTTTTATTATATTTTTGTTTTTATTTAGTTATTATATTGTTAAACAATGATTAAAATGTAAAATTGTTGTGTGTAAGAGGTGAAATAAACTGAAATAAAAAAATAAAAAAAAATAAAAATAAATGTTAAGGATACATTGAAGCTTTTCCTACTTTTTCAATTTAATGGAGTTAAAATAAAATTATTAATTATGTTACAAAAAATATAAGCGCAAAGTACTAAATAATTTGTTTTTTCATTAGATAAATATGAAGTTATATAAGAAACAACTTTTCAAAAATACCCCTTTACGGCTATTATCTGCACGAGGAAAGTAGCGTCAAAGTTTTTTTTTTATGAAAGATTTTACAAGAATGAAAAAAAGTTAGGCAAGTGACCGAGTCAAAAATAATCTTAGCCATAAAGGGGTATTTTTAAAAAGTTGTTTCTTATATAACTTCATATTTATGTAATAAAAAAACAAATTATTTAGTACTCTGCGCATGTATTTTAATTCCATTAAAATGAAAAGGTAGGAAAAGCTTCAATGTATCCACAACATATTTTTTCTTATTCGTAATAAAGATAAATCTAAATAGTGATTTGGCGCATAACTTATAAAAAAGCAACGGGATTATCTAGTACTTTCCTAAAAGCAGGTGCAAGTCGTGAGATTATATTCGGAAATTGTAAGAAATATTAGGAATACACAAAGATTTCGAATCACTTACATAGATAGATATATTATGTATAGACCTGCCCTAAGTGATAAAAGCGTATTATTTCCCCCTCCTTAATACGGGTTCCATGGAACCAGCTGGGCTAGCGTATAGCTTATTGTGAATCTAGAAAATGTGACGTCATCATTCTTGTGCGGACTAGCGTCGAGCTCTCATCGGTACATTTACGAAATAACACGACAAAAATGGTAACTTGTACTATTAAAACGTGTAAAAATAGAAATGAAAAAGAGTATAACCCAATTGCCGTACTACAGTCCATAGGTAGGCATTATTTGTCTTTATTTTAAGCTTATTCACATCATATAATATGATTAGTTTTATCACTGAAATTCCCGGTCCCGTCGTGTGCACGTTGCTGTTTACTGGGGTAAGTAAATTATGAAACATTTGTAAATGTGTCTTAAATAAATACGGTAACAAAATATTCAACTCTAAAAACAAGCTAACCTTTCTTCGCTGTATATGGATTACGCAAGTTTGTTCAAACCGGGCGAACAATTCGCGCTCCCATGTAAAAATGTCTATTCATTCAAAGCAAATTTTTTAAGAACTAAATGGTGATATTATAATGCGAGATGCCTATATACTGTCAGATTGAATTATTAACGAATCACATATCATTACAGTCAACTCATCCCTCTGCGTCCCGCTACAGTTGGTGTTTACCCCTCTCCCTTATTTTCTCGTCTATGAATATTCATATGTCTATGATCACATCAAATGAATTTTATGATAAAAAAAATCTTCGAAACTTGCAATGTTTACAATTATGATTATGAAATGGAAATTTGACGCCCATCACTAGTAGTGATTGTGTGTAAGTAGTAGAGATCAGACGACCTCTGTGTCCTCCGGCGGAACAACCGCAACATCTCTGTCCGCCCGAGGCCGCAAATCTCGCAACGCACCGCACAATCATCTCGGCACATCTCCGCTATTTATCATCTCAAATAATTCATCTCGCCATTTACACTATGGGTGCCCGATGTAATGTTGTCATCGCGCTATTTCCAAAGAACCGGCCGCGAGTAATTCACTAATTATTTATGCAACAACCGTACACAGTAAACGTTAATAATATCATCCTATAATATAATAGGCGACCCATTAAATTGTTTTCAATTCTGAACACTATGTAATGAAAATATTTATTGGAGTCACTGATGAAATTAACTGATAGAAGTATGTTGTGGGCGTGACTGTCTGTCCGAAATAATGTGCACTTTATCCCTACTTCGAGTGATACTGTTTAAGGACATTAATTTTATTTCAAATGTTGAAATAAGTAATAAATTTCATACATAAGAGTAGTAAGTAAATTTACAAAGATAATTTTCTAAATAAAACTGCACTATTTAACCACTCGGTCAGCGCTTTTTGCTACAATATGGCACTATATTCAAAACCACGGATTGCTTTGTTGCCAGAATATGGCAAATATTCTCTAGATTCTCTAAAATGTTTAATAATATTTTTTTTATAACTCCTACGAATATGTGATACCCAACCAAAGCTATGCGAATTCATTGGCTATAAAAAAGAACGATAATCAGTCTGTTTGTCTCCATATTCAAATTGGGAGGTATGATTTTTTGAATGTGGGCGGAAAAATTTCCTTTAGCAATCCGAGAAAAAAGTTTTAAATGGCTCTGTCGCTCCATTGGTTCGAAACAATAGATAACTCTTACAAACATCAATTCTCCCAACTCAAAAAAGTAAAAATAAAAACAATGGGGCAATTTAATTATAAATATCTTGAAGTTTTTTTAAATACATTACCAGATCGAATCGGAAACATAAATAACAATATAAAAGATTTTACATCTCACAAAAAATACATAAAAACCTTTTTTTATTAACAGTCTTGTCCAGGCCGTCGCCCAATGGCAGGGAGCGCCACTACACCAAAGATGGAGAATTTCTCTCAAGCGACTATAGTTAAAGTCCTAAAGTGTTCACCATTTTATTTTATTAATTTTTATTTTTATATTAAATTTCATACTATGTTTTTTATTTAGATGTAAACTTTTATATAGCTGGCAGAGTATTGCGCACACCGCTCTGTTCAGCTGAGTTATTATTATTATTTTATTTATAAAAAAAATGTATATATATATTTAAGGTCATAATTAATCATGAATACCTTATCCGAAAAGAAGAGTTCCTGAGCCTCTGAGTCACGATTCTTACTTAGGTTGTACGTTATATATGTTTTACATAATATTAATATAATCTTTTTTATTCTTCACTTTAAGCACCCTTAATATATTGTTAAATTGACCGCTAAACTGCCAAAGCAGTTGTGAGTAACTAAAATACAAAGGCATAAAATCCACAGACAATTATAACACAGGCAAATTACTCACTACTAAAAAAATATCAATATAAAAAAATATCAATATTTGATTAATTAACTTTTTTTTTAATTCTGTGGTTCAATGTGATTGGATTTATAATTCTATTGATTTTATGTTCAGTGTTTGAAGGCTATTAATAATTGACGCATGCATAATTTAATTTGCCTATACTATTGGGCTATTAAATACACGGATGATGTTATTTTATGAGGTTTGAAATTTAATCGAGTTGTGCCATCTTATTCCCGAGTCAAGGTTTTGACCAGCCTTGCAGTATTTATCTTCAGGGTAGTTAGATACCGCAAGGTTTTCCGAAACGCCTAAGTATCAAACCATATATTAAGATTTAGAAATATAAATATTTTAAAACTTATATAACGCTTACTTCAATTCAAGATCAGTAAATGACCGCAATTCAGAAGCGAAACCATGTTTGAAATGACTTTAGCTGATTTCGGTGCCCAGTTCTGAATAACCAGGTGATTCTCCGTATTCCTCTCACCCATCTCTTCACCCATTCCCACTGCCTTCAGCCTCACAGCATATCTCTTCCCCACAATTGGGGATGCCGTAATCTCACTGGCTCCAAACCAAATGAAAAAGAAATAGACGTTAACTCACGTTAGAGCCTTAGCTAGAGAGCTTGAGGTCTCAAAAATCAATTCCCAGTCATGGCAATAATGTTTTTATGATTTTTTTTTGCAGATAGTATCATATTTTTTACATATCCTTATACTTATTTTTTACATATTTTCTACAGATAGTATCATACTTTTTACATAACCTAACCTAACCTAACCTTCCATTATAACATTATGCTTTGTACAATTACATCGTATAGTAATTAAAATTTGTTGTATTTATTTGTATTTATTAAAAACTAAATTTTGCAGACCATTTTATTTTTATTTATTAATTTTCGGGAAAATTGACAGCTAAAATTATATCAGTTTGTACGTGTGTAGTAGGTATAGACAAGATAAAACCAACTATGTGTTTCGTCTTTGTGACTTTACCTCTAAAAAGTCAACATAAAAAAACAATTGCTTGAGAGAGTAAGAAAAACATTTATTTTTTAAAGTTTATTCTGGTGTATTGAAGATGGCAATTTAAGAGCGATTGACCAGCGGCTGAGAATAAAAGTTTTTAAATGCTTGCAACTGTACAGGGAGGTACCAATGAGAAAGATCGTTTATTCGCCGTATCAAATTTTTTAAATTAAAACATTTATATCGACTTATTTCATTCAAAACTTGCTTTAATATATACCTACATTCAAGTAAGCAATAAAAAAGCTCAGAACGCACGATGATAAATAATTGAATATCGTGTACTTGTACGTGTACCAAAATTCTCAAAACTGAGTTGACTAGATTATGTATTGATGTATTTTTTTTGGATTTGAAATTTTGGTTGTTTAATAGAATCTATCGTTTTAAAATTGAACAAATCTGCCAACGACCAACGGTATATGACCGTAGTATATTAAAAATACACTTAGTTTTACAAAATTTTAAAACTGCGTTTACCAGACAAAATAACAATCTCTCAAAATCAATTTATGTTTTTTTGTAAAAAAGAGTCAATGCGTCTAGAACTTGATTTAAAAATGACTAATTTCCGGTATTCTCTGGTAATACCCTCTTAAGACAGATTTCACATTATAATAAAACTCAGTATACAACAATAATTAAGCAGAATTATATAAAACAATAACAACAAATACTCACTCATGAAAATAATACATTTTTTGGCAGGATATACATATAACAAATTAATTTCATAACAGAATTATAAATATAGTATATGCAATAATACCATTATAAAACACGAATAATAATATACAATCGAACCTCATAATATTTATTATTTCATATTCTATACTGAATATTGTTATGTAAAATGGAGGCCACGCTAAAGACACCCAGTGAGGCCAAAACATCAAATAATATTTTAAAATTATTGTACCAAAATAAAAAAATATATATGGACAACAGAAAAGTTATAACTAATAAAAATGTAAATGCAAAGTTAATTTGCAAATGTTCTTGTCACAAAATGATTTTTTATTCAAGTTCAATAAGCTTGAGCATAAAGAAAACAATAATTATTATTATCGGTTGAGAATTACGAAAAGATCCGATAAAGGTTAATTCATTCAACACGGACCACCTCTGTAGCTATTTCAGTAACCAGGAAAAAATTTGAAGATATTTAGCGGCGCACGATAATTAGGTAAAAGTTTCCGGGGACCGCATATCAAAAACAAAAGGTTTGCCACGGGTCACCGAGGTAACCAATATAATTATATAATACTAATCCATCATGATTGTAACTGGTCCAATCCAAAACCTTCTGACAGACATTATATCATCTTGTATAATGTGTTGGCATTTTGCTATCGACGCTGATGAATATCTGAATTAATTTTTATTTGTTCTTATTCTTTTATTTTATAGCAGTTTGATCGTACATTATTAAATCATCTGAAATTTACGATACTTCATTTTTATGATAGAAGATTTTCAGATTCAAGATACGGTTTATAAACATGCATGTTTGGTATTTATTTGGGAGTAGAGAAAGCTGCGATCATTGGCAACGCAAATAAATCAACTAATTTCTAATTTGGCTCGCAGGAACTGCAATTTATTTTGCAATGATGTCAGTAGGCTTAGGTGTGTACTCGTAAATGAAGTTGTATTTAGATATGATATTATGAGAACTCATTTAAAACATGAAACATTTCTAATGAATTGCCACTCTTAAATATGTTTAAGGGGGTATTACCAGAGAATACCGGAAATTAGTCCTTTTAAAATCAAATTCTAGACGTATTGACTCTTATTTACAAAAAACATAAAATTGATTTTGAAATATTGTCATATTATCTGGTACACACAGATTTAAAATTTTGAAAAACTATCTGTATTTTTAATATATTAAGGTTATACCGTTAATCGTTGGAAGATTTGTTCAATTTTCAAACGGTAGATTCTATTAAACAATACAAATTTCAAAACACATAATCATACAAGAAAATAAATCAATACATAATCTAGTCAACACAGTTTAATTAAAAACAATAAAAAAATAAATCCGAGAACGTGGTTTGTGACAAAAATATCGCAGTTTTTCTATTTATTTAAGGTCTTATAAACTAAAATATTTCAATTTTTTTTACACACTTATTTTGTTTAGACATTATTGAAAAATCATAAATACTTATGATCAAAAAATACTTACAAAAGTACACTATATTTAATAATTTATATTGCGTTTTGAGCACATTTATTGCTTACTTGAATTTAGGTATATATTAAAGCAAGTTTTGAATGAAATAAATCGATATTAAATTTTTTATTTAAAAAATTTGATATGGGGAATAATCGATCTTTCTCATTGAAACCTCCCTGTACAGATGCAAGCATTTTAAAACCTTTATTCTCAGCCGCTGGTCAATCGTTCTTAGACGTTCTTAGTAAACAAAGTTTGATAACGGCTTCAAAAAGCGAAACAGCTATCACGCGTGATAATACTTACAAATCAGAACTTGTTTATAAATAAACGGTGACCGGTCTACTCAGTGGAAACTTTATAAGTGTATGAATATTGACTACAAACTTTTCATCGGATGTTAATTCCTCACATGATAATTCATCATGTCTCGAAGCGTCGAAAACTGATAATTGGGGTTTTTAACCTTAGGTTAGGTTGGGTTAGGTTAGGTGAGGGGAAGAGAGGCGGGGGAATGGAAGGGTATGTTAATGTGAGTTATGATGTGATGAATTATCATGTGAGGAAGTATCGTGTCTGAATAAATTTACTATGGGAATTCAGACGCTGAGATCTCAAAGTCCGATTAGACATGGAACCAAATAAACAGTTTTTATAAATTTTTTTTATAAGAAAAACTCTATTTTTAACTTTCGAAGGTTATTCCCATCAATATAATATATCATTGAAGAAGAAGATAACAAAAATAATCTAATTTTTAAAAATATGAAAATGAAGACACAGAAAAATAATAAAATTTAATTATTGTAACTGGGACCAGTTGCAACCACAATCTTTTATTATTTTTCTGTGTCTTGTCCATTTTCATATTTAAAAAAATTAGATTATTTTTGTTATCTTCATCTTCAATAAGTTTTTATAAATCACATAATAATATAAAGGAATATATATAATTCATTAAATTTAAAATGAAGTACCACAAATGAATCTGACAATAAAAAAAATCATTTCAAACTGCTTGCGAAGTTATAGATCTTCATTTGGTAGTTGAATTATCATTTAGGTTTCTTCAACCTGAGGTACTCCTTTCATTTATCGATTGCATCCGTATTCAGTCAAATCATCCAGCTGTTTGTAAATTTCACCATTCGACCCACACTGTGCTATAGGTCGCCAAACGTGGATTTTGTGTATAAATCGGTAGTACCTACCCATATTTCTAAATAAATATAATATTATGCCTGCTGTCATATATTAAGCAATGGTGAATCTAATCACATTGTTACTAAAACGGTCTACACACCATACTGCGAACAGACCGACATATCGGGCTGTTAGCAGCTGGCTATTCTCTCCTGTCTCTGTTTTCCTCGTGCGAACCCGTAACATTCTGTTTCACGTTGCCTTCTGTCTCTTTTATTACACAACAAATTCAATATCACCATCGCATTTCACTGCAGCGCATCGGTTGGTACTAGCGGCAGACGGTTTCTTCCAATTTACAGGCAAAGTGTTACGGGTTCGCATGAGGAAAAAACAGACAGGAGACAACCTCCAACCTTCGATTTTTAGCCAGCTGCTAACAGGAAAGGAAGAAGAAGACAAATAAAATCCAAATTAAAGGGATAGTGAAACATACCTTCATCGTAATGTATGTAAGTACCTAGCCAACAAAGGAGATGGGCTGACGTGAAAGGTGGGCTTCGGAAGAAGTAACAATCGGCAAATCTGAACAAAATTAAGGGAGACTTCTATTCAAAGCAGACGCCAGAAGGCTCACGAAGTACAAAAAGAATATCGGTAGATATTTAGCAGAAGCCAATGAAATTTGCTACCTATTAAAATAAAGTGTCGACATAACCTGGTTGCATAAAGGGCAATTTCACTAGTTTAAAATTACGATAGTGAAAGCATTTTTATGTGTGAAATGAATTTCTATAATGCTTTAAATGTGCCATTTTGTGATTTGCTGCAGAAACGACATATTTGCTTTTTGTTCGAGAATATGGCGTTATCGACGTCACACCGGCGAACCACGTTGGTAATGGCCGACTAAGGCTGCGTATAACGGAACTAACCGATGAACAACGGAACTTACTTACGAATTTACTATAACTAACTAACGGCGCGAAACGCCACTTGCGATTGCTTCATTCCTTTCCCATAATTCGTGGTTCAGCTCGCGTCTCGGTTCGCAAATATATACGCAGCATTTTACCAGCCAGTATAGTTTTCTACGTCATGATGACGTTGAAGACAGTTGGAACCGTTTAGTCAATATATATCAAAAAACACATTTTTAGTACGTTGATCAGAATCGGAAGAATAAACTTTAAATCTTCGTTCATAGTTTATGAAAAAACCCCATTAAGGGCATTAAGACGGGTAACTCAAATCTTTTTTGGACGGAAGTAACAATAACAGAAATGACGTTCGATTTATATTTCATCATATTAACGTCGGAGGTATAGCACCAATGAGTCCGAAGCCTAGAAACGAATAACGAAACGTCAGACTTCACCCGTTTATTTTCGTTTAGTTTTGTATAATGTAAGTTTAACAAGTGTTTGTGATTTTTTATTTTTTTATTTATTTATTTTATACGCTTTACAAATATAAGACAAAAAGTCCCGATAAACTACTTTCTAGTAGTTTGTCTAACGGGTTCTTTACATTAAAGATCTTATTATAGTGATTTAATAGTTACATTTTTACAATTATAGATAATAAATAAAATTAAACTTTTTACAGAAAATTATATAAATAGTATTTTTTTTTTCATCTAATAATTTAACCAATGAATTTTGAGCTGATTGAACATGGTCTTTATTTGTTTTACAAGAAAATCCCCAAGCTGTTATTCCATACCTTAAAACAGATTCAGCTAGAGATAAATAAATAATTCGAAATATGCAGATAGGAACCAATTTTTTTAGTTTATACAATCTGCTTACAACTGATCTTAGTCGTGCGCAAACTTTGTTTATTTGTTTATCCCACTTGAAAAAGCAATCAATAATAACATTGTGATGTTTTGTTGATTATTATTATATAATTTAACTTAATATTTAGTTGAACCTTTTGATTTGTATTATTTTTTACGATGAATATTAATACTTTTTTCTCTCTGATTCTTGTGAATTCTAGCTATTGAAGTAAAAAGTGGTAGTAGTATGACAATAAAAATAATGTTGAAAATTTTTATTTATTTAGAAAAGTCAGCAACCGTTCCGCCGCCTAAAAATGTAAGTTTTTGGTCAAAGAAAGAAGTTTTACTTCAACCGCGTGTAAAGATTAGACGCAATCATTTTTTTATTATATTATTATAATGGAAGTCCACCACGAAATGACAGTTTAAAAAATAGAAATACCAGAATTTGTATTTTATTCAAATCTGGGTTGCGATACCTATTAAAATATTTATTTTAAAAAATAATGTATGTAAACTTGACCTATCTTCTAATTTATAAAACAATTATGATAAAAGCTTAAATTATTAAAATACAACAAGTCAAATATTTATAAAACGGCCAACCGTGCTCAATCACTTGATTTTAAAACATGAAGCATTACAATAATAATTAAAGCTCATTACATTACCAATGTGCCGTGTTGATACTTGCATCAAGCATGGCAGTTCAGGCAACACTCAATCAATTTGTGTTTATTACAAAATGCTTAGAATTATAAATTGGGATACGAAACACTTTGAAAAGTTCACCGATCATTATGTCGTAAAATTTAAATAACACGAGATGATCAAAAGATGAATGAAGACACTCCCACGCGGTGGTGCCATTTTATTTTATTCCTATTTTAAATTAATTTACTCGAGATATTTTTTTGCGAAATAATCTAATATCACCTACAATAATAATGTAAACATACTCTGATTTTGTTTAAGAATATTATTAACTCCACACAGGAAACCTTGAGGAAATAATTTCGTTCAGGGGGCTGTCTTCTTTGGGATGCTGTGTGGAGCGTCTTTTTGAGGAGAGGAAGGAGTAAACATGGCTCTTGAAGAAACCATTCGTTCCACAGCCGTGCTGTTGAACAATATAACAAGTCGTAAAAACGACCCGTTGGGCACGCATTTTGCTTGTTTCCCGACTATGCATCAGTGGTCAAGAAATTATAAATAAGACTCTAGTTCTCGAAGCATATTTTATTGAAATACCGGTAAAACATAGACATCATTCCCATTCCCACCTGACGCCTGTGCTCTAAAGATTGCCATCCGCCTATTCAGGTAGGGAAATCTATTAAAAGGACCGCCCGTTTCTTCACAGTGTCAAAGGTTATTTTAAAGTATTTTGGGGCTCCAGAAAAAAGTTGGCTGTCAAATTCAATTGTGGGGTGCACTTGCGTTTGTTTAATTTTCACAAACTTCACATTTTAAACACCAAAAATAATACATAGGAACATTGGATCGTCCCCGTTTATTCGTGTCCTAGTAATTCTGTTGATTGTCGTAGTGAGTCTGTTGGAACATTGGATCGTCCTCGTTTATTCGTGTCCTAGTAATTCTGTTGATCTGGCGAAGACCAACAGATTTCCAGGGTTCCTTTTAATACGTTGTGGAAATTCCAATATTTGTTATTATTTAAGTTTTGGTCCCTGTACCCGGAAACGGGGATGAAATTGATCAAATTTTTACAAAAGGCGAATTTATTTGTTAAATAGAAAAACTTTTTCAATTTAGTTGTTTGGGAGTAGGAGTCGAAGAGTCTAAATTTAATTGGGGTATTGAGAATTCTTTCCAATCAAAATAGATCACACTTATATATACTATTTGTTCAGTTGCTAATTTTTTTTTTATGATGTTTAGGATCACTTTAAAATTTCAAAAGCAAACTCAAAACATTAATGAGATGAATGGCTCTACGAATTAGAGATGCAGGAGGTTGTGCAAAAATATTATCATTGATTAATGATTTCATATGTGGGCGTTGAATGAATATGGTAGATATTAATGATAATGAACATCACAACACCATTACAAATCCTTAATAAGCCTTACAAAAATGCATCTATAGCTGTCATTGGAATCATTGATTAATAAATATTAACGTTTTTAAAATACCAATCAAAATTTACCTGTGCCAGAATAGAATTAAGGTCAAATTCAACGTTTTTTGTATACTTATGATGTAATGGTAAAATAACTAGTTAGAAGAATGATTACCATTGGATTTTCACTAAAACTTGTTTTATAGTAGGTAATTGTTGTTTACTTGCGGTCGATCACCGATCATCTTCGATAAAAACTAAATTTAGTTAGTGACTAACTTAAGGAAATACCCGGCGGTGATTTTTCCATACAAACGTATTTTATATTTATCTCTCTGGATTTTAACCCTAGAGAAAATATGTTTTTGCATAAAATAGATATCAAATACTAGCGTGTCGGTACTTTTTGTTTTTTTTGATAAGTTACTTTTTATAGAAGTTATGACCTTCCAAAAATCAATAAAATTGACTAGTATAAACGTCGTTAAAAGACGTTCAGTATACTAACTAGACAATGTTTTTTTAACAAAAGCAAAACGTACAGACATAGAATAGTTTTTTTTTATGTAGTAGGTTAAAAAAAATTGAAAATCAGTCAACTTTTGGAGGAGAAAAGTGAGGAATACAAAACCTCGATTTTAGTTAGGTATTAGTAGCCTGAGGTGCATTGTCCCTTTCGCTCAATATCCGGTGGAGTAAGAGCAACAGTGGCAGCAATAATTTAGTAAAATCTATTTTTCTAATTTCTCCACCACCGGGTTTCATCTTAATTTACCTAACCGAGCGGCAAAATACTCAGTTCCCTAAAACCATTTTTTTCTAGGAATTCACGCAATATCTACGTACTTGAAAAATCGCAAATATAAAACTTATCACAAATCAGTTTATTCATTAAAAATAATAAATTTTCATTCAACATTGTACGTATCTAACGGAAGTTAGCGCATTCAAACAGTTCTATCGCTCAGTATTGTGATAATAAAGATATTGTTAGTTTGAAGTTTGAGGAATAGCGATCGCTCAATTTGACTTCCGAAAGCAGCAGTTAGATTTACTGACGGAACTAACAATTAGATTTTTTTTTTTTAATTTTCCCAAAATTACTTGTTTTTTTACATGTAAGTTGTTTTTTCAACAGTGTCATTTTTTTTTACATCCGGTCCATACAGGAAAATAATTTCCTTCAGGGCCTATGTCATCTTTGGGGATGCTGTGTGGAGTGTATTTTTAAGGAAAGAAATGAGATGAAGTTCTGGGAAGGAAAAAGGTATGAGGGTTGGGTATAAATCCGGGGTTCAGTGTATCTAGATCATCCGCCGCCAAGACCTAGACAAACCCCCATGAACCCGGGCACCCCTGCTAAGTCACCAAACGTAGCGAACAACTTGGGGTGACCTATGCCAGAGGTGTTGGTTATCCAAAAAATAGTTCCCGGGGCGGCGGTACTCATTCCCGCCTCCCAAATTAATGGAGTCATTAGGCACAAAGAAATGGAGAGAAACAGCTGGTAACCGGCAGGTTTACAGGCATATCCTGGAAGCAACCAGAACTCATCATGGGCTATTTATAGCTTTGATCGTGGTTACATTGATATTATGTAATGAAATGTAATATTCTACGGGAAAGCCCATTTTAAGTACCTAGTTTGATTTTTTGTCATTAAATTTCTCTCGACAAAGACCAATCGATTATTTTCTCTGCCTTTTTTGTACCAAATTTTGACCATAATTGTTATTAATTACTGTTTAAATCATCAAGGTTATTTATTCCATTAATGTCTTAAATAATTCATTACAAGATGCTAGTGTATAGGTCTTATTAAGAAAACATCAAATCAATTTATTTTAATTAACACCGAAATCTAAAAGTGAATGCTGATACAGAGAAACAATGACCTTCATGGTAGAGCAATAAGGTCCTTGTTTCGGGTTCAGATGTCATGGGTTGAAACCACGTTGAGGGAAAATAATTGTTTTTACAATTATTGCGGTTTCTTCCACGTACTTATAAGTAAAGTACGTATTTAATTTGCCCTTTAATTGAGGGGAAGGTGTTTTGATGTTTGATGGCCTCCATAGTCGACGGGTGAAGCTCTCGTTTAGCAATTCGAAGGTCGTGGATTCTAATCCCGGCAAGTGCAAGTACATTTTATTTGATTGAATTGTATTATTAGACAATAAATTCATTAAAAATAATATAAGTTATATTTACGGCATGTTCCAGAGTGGAAGATACTCTCAGTATCGCCTTAGGGTAAGACCACCATTCAGAATTGAAACGTTGCGTGAAGTTGCTTTAGCCGTGTTTACTTATCAGATCTGATATCCTAATCCCCTCCTTCCTCTTCCCCATCTCCTCCCCCTCTCCAATACCTTCAGCCTCACAACTTACCGCAATTGAGGATGCCATACTCTCACTGGCTCCAAGCGGTTGGGATCAGTTGGGCCTCTTATACATTAAAAAATGTGAGAGAAAATAGGATGTAACCAGATCCAACAGAGTCAAATACTTCTAACTCATCCTATTCCCTATCTCCTCCATCTTTTCATTTACACTGGCTCAGGGCAGTTAGAATTCTAGTGAGGTAAAGGGCGTTTTACTTTTTTCAAACCGATCCTCACATGAAAAAAATCGGGAAAATTTTTTATGATCATCATTGATCATGTTTCATAAATTGCCATTAGAGAAGAAGTGATATTTTGGGACGGTCATAAAATGCCATCACCCCGAACACAACCAAAGACCAAATAAATTCATCTTTCATTTGCCTTTGTCATCAGCAAATAATCAAAAATACATGCAAAATTCACAATACCGAACAATAACACAAACGAAAAAAAAGTAACTTTTCAAATTTCTCGGGGTACGTACATTCGATTTACGAAAAAAAAAATTGTTATGTTGGTACACATGTCCCCAACACATGTTGACAATATCAACCGTTTTACATTTTTAGTTTGTTTTTTACAGATATAAAAATTAGACGTGTTTTGGTGTGCTTGGCGATTTTTTGCTATCGAAAAAAAATAGATCAAAGAATCTCTATTAAATTTTGAGTGAAAAATAAAATTAAGTGCTCCAACGTCTTTAAAATGTTGACTGTGGCATTTGGCAAGTCTACTTCGAGCAACAAACATTTTTTTTTCAAGTGGTACAAGCTCTTCACAGAAGGCCGAGAAGATTGCCCGCCCTGGGCGCCCCAACACATCAACAGCCAATGAAAACATTGAAGTAGTGAAGAAAATTGTTACAAACAATCGTCGAATCACTAATAGAGAAGTTGCTGAGTTGCGGTTGGCTCATGCCATCAAATTTTTTGAGGCAATACGAAGAAAACGCCCGGATTTGTGGCGAAACAATTCATGGCTTTTGCATCACGATAATGCACCTGCTCACACATCGTTGCTTGTTCGTGATTTTTTGGCCAAAAACAACACCTTAATCATGCCTCAACCACCGGACTTGGCCTTCTGCAGCTTTTTCCTGGTCCTAAAACTGAAAAGACCGAGTTTTGCCACCATAGAGAAGATAAAGACCTTATCGCCGGAAGATCTCAAGGCCACACATAAAAGCGCTTATCAGAAGTGCTTCGAGAATTGGGAAAAGCGCTGGCACACGTGTATTATTTCTGAGGAGGATCACTTTGAAGGGGGCGAAATAGATATTAATGAATAAATAAATATTTTTCGAGAAAAATTAAAAGTCACCTTATTTTTTGAACAGATCTCGTATAATACTCTTTTTTATCAATATTTTAAATATGAAACGAAATAAACATGCAACAAAACATAGTATAGTTTCGTAAAATAATGACAGACCACAGAAGTCAAATAATGTCTTAAACTTTACGAAAATTGATACCAAAATAGAATACGTGTCCTTTTTAACCCGAATCCATACGAAAAGACGATATGGTTCGTGCTGGACGAAAATATACATCTTTCTTTCTCAAAATATTCCATTCTGGCGGTGGCACGGTTTAACAACAACAAAAACTGTTAGGTACTCGCTGAATGGAATGTTTATGTATTAGTAATTGGTCAAATTACAGCGCGTTGTACCTATTAGCCTGTATTTAAAGTGATATGGAAATTGTTGCGTGAACTTAAATATTTTCAGCAATATCATGTCCTAGAAAAATAAATGACGAACACATTAACAAACAAAGAAGACCCATACTTTAGCTAAAAATGAAGGAATTTAAACACATGTAATAAGTAAAGGTCAATGAAAAATTTAATTGAACAATTAAATGCGAATATTCTCACAAAATGTAATTAGAATTATTTTTATGATATTCTCATTATTTATTATTTCGTGAAGGCTAATAAATAAATTCTTGTAAATACAAATAAATTCCCACATTCAAATGTCAAGTACATTCCCTTCAAATATCTGCGAATGTGAATGTTTGTAATTTTTACAAGTACATTGATTTTATTTTTACGGGAAACAGGTTTACTTGTACTAAATTGTAAGCAATGGCGTAGATTTCACTAGGTGATTAGACTCATGCATCTTGATTACAATGAAGTGATAATGTTAATTTCTATTGTAATACGCTTCTGGTGTCGTATTTGGTTCTGTTGACATTTTAGGTCCAGATTGTTCTTAGTTTTTCATTATGGAAAAAATTTTATATTGAACTTTATTGATTTAATTGCTAGTGATTAAATAAAGCTTTGGTTAATTATCCATTTTAATTGAAATATGATTTGGATTACTTTATGAATAAAACACGAAAACAAAGGTAATTTTATATAGTCACCAAAGAAAAAAAACCATGGCACGAATCGGGGGAAATTTTTTGATGGAGACCTTTTGACCTCTCTAGCTGGACTTTTTCAGAACATCGCCTTGCAGTGGATTCACATGTACGTCACTCCTGGACACACTTACCCCAGATTCCTTCTCACAACTGCATATATTTCATTTCCTAAAGAGACTCCCCGCACAACATCCCTAAAGATAGTATTGGAGGGATTATTTTTCTCAGGGCCTCCTGTGTGGAGCTAATGTGAAAAAAATACCAATCTCACACATTCCATATCAACGGTTACAAATAATTTGATTATGCATAATGTTACATTATCCAACCAGCTTATTTACGTACCTTTGTTGGATGATTAGTGTTGGAATCGAAAAGAATCACGCTTCGTGTTGTCTTCGCACAAAGACTTCGTTTCTTCTCGACCTGACACATTGAACTCTGGCCTTAAATCAACGATAATAATTTCATATTTTACGAGTGCGTTCGCACAGCACTACGGTGGGAGAGGCCTATTCAATAAAAAAACAAAAGTTTTATGTAATATGCCAATAAAAGGATGATTATTTCTGACACGAATTGATGATTATCCAATATTTTTCTTGTTTGATAGCAGGTCGGTCTGACCCGAAAACAGTAACTGAATTCTTTGATTTTTAATGAATTCTTTCTACGATTGGGTCCATTGTTACAAACATAATAGATTTCAATGAATAAGATTGGATAGTTTTCATACAAGTTCTGATATATTATTCTCTTCTTATTATATAAGATTTCACTTTCGTTTCGGTTAGACAACCTCATACCTTATCGATGCCACAATAGGTCATGTGCTCGATGCGAGACTTTAACCCTTAACGAGACATTATTGGTTGTATGACAACATTAATTTTTTAGGTTATAAAATACAACATAGCATTATGTGTTCCTATTACCTATCCAACGCGTGAACAGGAAATTGGTGAAGATACTAAACTTAACGATTAAGAATTTTTAACAACGTGATGAAAAATAATTTGTTGTGCAACAAGCCAATGCCATTAATGCGGGTAACGGGCCATTTTTGCGACTCGTATTGTAATCAACAGGTCGGCTTTAGAGTCATTTTCCTTTGAATTACCTTGCTCCTCCAACATAGTTTACCACTAAAAATCAAGTTAATCTTATATGTATTTTTCCCCATTACAGGAATTTTCAAATACAACATTCAACTCAATTCTTTATTCATTCATTTTAAGAACATAACAAAATGTTAAAATTTCAATTCGTTAATAAAGTCTTACTTAATATTATAAACGCGAAAGTTTGTAGGGATGTATGTATGTTTGTTACTCTTTAAATTGAAATTTAATGAATGGATTTTAATGAAACTCCATACACCAGAATAACATATAGGCTATAATTTATAAAGCTAGCTATTTATTTGAAATATACTGAAAATAATAATTATATTTTAATAGAAAATGTCAAAATTTGAGAACGACATTTTGCAAAAATATGATGGTTAAATCAAAATTCTATTTTGGAAAATATTTAAATTAGTGAATTTATTTGAAATACTCGCCTAATACTTTGAACCGAATCAAGAATTATACATATCTAAAATAAATAGGTTAAGAATTTTGGTATAAACGTAGATGGGACCTAGGAAAAGAAAATAGATTACTCGAAGTACTAATCCTACGCTGACGAAGTCGCGGGTAGAAGCTTGTATACAATAATAATATACAGTTAAAGATACAAATTTAAAGGAAAACAATAATGTCCTAATAATAAATTCGCTCCTAATCCAAACCCTACACAACTAACAAACAACCACAAATGTGTCATATATATTACGGCCATTTATGACATATATATATATTTTATTATGCATACATAGGTTTTATTCTAGCAGCAACAAAGCTTGCCATCTAAATTGTGCTTCGTTGATGTTAAATATGTCAATATTCGAGTGATTCTTTTTAACTATAAGATAGCTCTCCCCACTGGCATGACCATTGGCAAGTTAGTCCTTCAAGCCGGGAGATAAAACAATCTATGTTGTCGCTGACGAAGATAACCACCGGGAACATAGAAATGAATGCTCTCCATGATTTCCGAGTTTTCGAACCATCCACGAATCAGTCTGAAGAAATGTGATATAATGTGCACATCCCTTCTGACCCGTAGATGGTTCATCCCGAGCATACCCAAGAGAAAGTCGGTAGGATAGAGCCATGGGTAGTATCCATACTCCCTCAGGAACAGAAATCTCAAAAATTTCTTCTGAACCTTCTCTAACACGAGGGAATACTTTACCTGGTGTGGGCTCCAAATAACCGACCCATTCTCAAGCCTACTCCTAACCAATGCATTGTAAAAAATCATTGCATCAACTGGTGTCTGGATGTTAAGTTTATTTACAAATTTTAATGTACGTGACTTTATAAATTTTAAAAAAATTGCATCCTACAAGTATTGACCTCAGTATGTAAAAAATCGCGCTTCAAAAATATCTCTTACCAATTAGCATAATTTCCTTATTGCTTTGAACCTCCTCGTACTTATTTTTATCGATAATAATACTATTATAATCGTCATAGTAAGCAACATTGCATCGCAACAAGATGTTATTACGGACGTGATGTCGATTTTTCAGAATAATAAAATTTAATGCGAATTTGTGGTTGATAATTTTTTCGATTAAGTTTTTGGAAGTAGCACAGAGGCGAGCGCGCCGTGACGAAGTAATGGATCCCCGAGCCGAGTGCGACCGGCAGGGTCGTATTTAGGCGCAGGTTATCAAACCTATGTATGAACCCACCACAAGTTATTTGGAGAGGAATATACAAGCCAAAAAATAAATTATTTGTGTGCCTTGTATCTTATATCACCACGAATATAGGTAATGGGCATAAAAATCGGATTTTCGATTGACTTTCGCTAATATTATCTTCATTAATTAAAATATTATAATTTGAGGTGTAACTCATTAAGTTAAAAAGTTATAAATAAATATAAAAATATGGCATAAAGATCGTTTAGAAATGGTAGACGTCTAGATATGGTAGAGCTAATATTTTTTTTTTTATTTTGTTAATAATTTTATAGGTAAGAAAATTTTTGTCAAGGGAAACTGTAAAAAATAATCTTATTTTTAAGTTTGTTTCTTCAATTAGTTTACGCTTATGTTTAAAAAAAATTAGCTGAATAGGAAAAGCTTTAATGTAGCCAAAGCATGTTTTTTTGGTACTTATAATGGAAACCGATTCGTAGTAAATATTAATCGAACATAGTAATTTCACCGATAACTCCATCTTAAAGTTAAGTTATGCAGATATTATAAAAAGTCTCATCAGTATGATGTGTAGGCGCAAACCAAATAGCCACTAACAGCCTTACTAATAAATATGCTTTGCACAGCTGATATGTTATGTTTTATACACGGTTGTAAGGGCCTTAGTCATTTCTAAATTAAATTAAATGCAATGATAACAATTTCTTATTGGTGCTTTCTATGTCAAATTATTAATTTAAAAAAATAACGATTTTTGAATATTTGTAATCTTAGACGTCTCAACGTTGTGTTTCTTTAAACAATATAGCTGTTCATGGCAATGTTAATAAATTGTGTTGAATGCCTTAATGATTTTCAATTCTATAAATTTTTTCTCTTCACTTCATCAAATAATTCTAAATGCGTATTTTTAAATGTTCTGTAACATAATAATAAACTTTATATACAGCACAAAGGGTAACAATTATTATAAGCAATAATTATTAGCCTGAAAAACTCATTCATATTGAAAAAACCTCCCGAGAAAAGATACATGTTTTTTCAGTATGGATGAGTGTTTCAGGCTAATAATTATTGCTTATAATAATTGTTACCCTTTGTGCTATGCATAAAACATCTTGTAAACATTAGTTTATCAATTAAAAAATAATCAAAACTTTATATTTTTCTTTTTAGGGTTTCTAGGTATAAAATTGCTTTGTAATGCGATTTAAGCTGGTTAATTTTCAAAAAATTGTTATAGCGGACCCCTCATTTTAAAGGGGTTATGAATTACCCCCAGTCCCCGGTAGGGCCCGAACCACAGGTTCAGCCTCGGGACTACAAAACCTAAATACAGCCCTGGCGGCGCGACCTGTGGGAAAGGGTGACGGAGATGTTCAATATTGATTGTTACTAAGAACATCGAAGCCTTTAGCTGGTTAGCCTTATGCACAACGTTTCCTGCATCATCACATGCACATTACATATGTATGAATTACAATAGATTACATGCGACCCGTGACACGACATAAATGAATATTCAACTCTCAAAAGAGGTGCACATACTCGTAAGTAGCACGACTTAACTACTCCTGAATATTGCATTGGGCCCTCACAAAAACATTTAGATATGTTATTAATGGTCTGTGTCTGTACGTAGCAAAGTACTTTTTTAACTCGAACATTTACAGTTACCTTCCGTTTCCGGTTCAAGATGGTTCATGTTACTATATTTTTACCCCCCACGAGTTCGCAAGGTCGCAGTTCCCACCACGAGCTGCCAAATCAGAATAATTCATAATATTATGGTATCTACCTACAGACCTGAATAAAGTTAGCAAAAGAATTGTTATTGAGATGGCGACGTCCAACTTTCCTTGGATGAAGTTTCTTTAGAGAAATTGTATAATTCCTTCTTTGAAATTTAAAAAATGTTACGTAAAATATTTATTGTTTACAATTAAATAGGTAAGCACCTACTAACAAGTATTTGACTTCAGGGGAAATTTTGGTTTTGATTTATCAAATTAGAAAAAATTAGAAAGATACTTTTTGGACGTGAGGTCTACTGTTCATAGAACTACTAGTAAAATTAATAAAAACATAAGTTTAATGTACCTAATATATATGTGAATGTGGAGTATTTTATGTGTGTATTATTATGTATACGCCAATACATATCTACTGTTACATCCGCTGAATAGATAATACACACTAGACATGCCTTTTATTTAGATTGTAGTGGAAACCAATGTCGCTACTGACTTATTAAATTTTGATTCGAAACCATTTAGGACGCACTCTGTATCTCTTACACTTGCCTGACATCACATGTCGCCATCCCATTTAATTTCATAATGATGATGAAATACAGTATTGGTAATTTGTGGTGGGATTGTCCAGAATTTTGGATTGCGACAGACTTTTTTGTGTTCTTCCTTATTTTACGAATATAACAAAATTTTAAACAAAAGACCTCCATTAACAAAAAAAAAATCGAAACAAAAATCAGTTACCTTTATGTTAAATCTATCATTCTATTTTATTCTTTCTCTTCTCTTTTTTTTCTTCTTTTTACAAAATATCTATGTAGGACTAATTGTTATTTCATTTTTTAATTAATACGCAAAGCCAACACCAGTTACCAGTGAGCATGATAATATGGATTTAAAAATCGCAAGTATGGCAACCTCAATCGGTGTATGTTGGTAAGTGGCGAGGGGAAGGAGGTGGGGCAGAGGAAGGTGGTTAAGTACCTGGCTATTCAGATCTAGTCACCAAACACGGCTAGAGCCATTTTAAGCAACATTTCAATTCTGAGTGGTGGTCATACACCAGGGCGATAATGAGAGCATCATCCGCTCTGGAACGTGTCGCGAATATGCCTTATTAATTATATTGTGAAAACACAATTCGATCAAATAAAATCTATTTCGCACGCCGAGATTCGAAACGACGCTAAGCGAAAGCCTTGTCCCTCGACCACGGAGGCCGTCTAGTAACTAATATTGCCAGGTTCCTTGCAATCACCCCCACCCCCTTCCCATTTCTTCCTCCTTACCAATTCCTCATCTTCAAAAACCTCATAATAACACATTTCTCAATGAAGGGCGTCATACATAACTCAACTGGGTTCAAGCAGAGGTACCTACTATTATGCGGTATGATTTTGAATGAAATCCGTTTCTTTTAGGCCAGAATTGTAGTGTGGTGAGCACAATATACAATTCTACCCTTCGTAATAAATACAATTCAAATTTATCTTTTTTTTTTTAAAACATGAAAATAAAACAATTTTTATTATCTGAAGAACTAAGGGTTATTTTTTTTTTGCTTCTTACTTACGAAGCATAATAAATACCATGTCGCGTTTTATCGCGCCTCCGTGAAGCTTGATGGTATCAATCCACTTACGACTATCCATTGCTTTTAGGCCCCCAGCGATTTTCCTATTCCAGCCTCTCCAGGAGCTCTAGAACAGTGAAATCGATAACTTTACGATACCGGATCGATAGGCGTAACTTCCGATGATTTTATATCGATATACCGAGCACGCTTTCGCCGTTGACAGCCGAACCGATATTGTCAGGGAATAAATAAGAAATCGATATACGCTGGCAACGTTGAAGATATTTTCTACGAATTGACGCTACTAAATATCAGACTTCAAGCAATTACGTAAAAATATATAAAAATTGGCACTTTTGAATTGAAATTCTAACTTAAATGTGCATTGGCGGTTTGCTTTTACTTTTTGACTAAACGGGAGTTAATTAGTTAATGAGGTCTTTAATCATATTTCAACCATTGATCGAACGGAATAAATTGATTGCGTCTTAGATGCATTATTTAAGAGCAATTGACCAGCGGCTGAAAATAAAAGTTTAAAAATGCTTGCAACTCTTCAGGGAGGTTCCAATGAGAAAGATCGATTATTAAACTAAAAGTTTAATATCGATTTATTTCATTCAAAACTTGCTTTAATATATACCTACATTCAAGTTAGCAATAAAAATGCTCAAAACGCATGATGATAAATTATTAAATATCGTGTAGTTTTTGTAAGTATCTTTTGATAATAAGTATTTATGATTTTTTAATAATGTCTAAACAAAGTAAGTATGTAATAAAAGCAGTGGCGGCTCGTGACTTTTGGTGAGCAATAGCGCTAATATTAAGAAAAATGGCATTATTGATGTCGTTGTAGCCGAAAAATATTTTTTATTTTTTTTTCGAAAATTTATTTTTGTATGAAGTTTTTCAGGAAATTTCAGTTTTGCCGTGCGCCGCACAGATTTCCTGAAAATCTTCATACAACAAAATAAATTTTCGAAAAAAAAAAAAAAATATTTTTCGGCTACAACGATATCAATAATGTCATTTTTCTTAATATTAGCGCTATTGCTCACCAAAAGTCACGAGCCGCCACTGAATAAAAGTATGAAATATTTTAGTTTGTAAGACCTTAAATAAATAGAAAAACTGAGGTATTGTTGTCACAAAACACGTTCTCGGATTTATTTTTTAATGATTTTAATTTAGCTAAAATTAAAATTCTGAAAACTGTGTTGACTAGATTATGTATTGATTTATTTTGTTGCATGATTATGTGATTTGAAAATTGTGTTGCTTAATAGAATCTATCGTCTGAAATTGAACAAATCTGCCAACGACCAACGGTATAACCTTAGTATAGTAAAAAAAGGTCAATACGTCTAGAATTTGATTTATTACTTATTTCCGGTATTCTCTAGTAATACCCTCTTAAGCCTATGGATCTCATATAAGACTTTTTTCATTTTTAAGAGCTCCGTTGGTTCAAAATGTTCATTAAATAAGTCTGTAATTTTGCATAACGAACAACATAATTTAACAATATGTTTATATTCATAGTTAACCACAACTTATCTGATACTATGGAGGTAATTATTGTCGGTCGGAATATCTGCTAACAATCGTAGACCTTACTCGCAAATATTGATAACGGGTCGTAAAAGACGGATTTGGTCAATATCGTAATGATATAGGGTTTTATTGATCAACCATAGTTATCTAGGAAAATTACAGATCGCAAACGAATAGGTGGACAGTTCAAATTATTATGTGTCCTAATTTATTCTAGCGATCTGCAGCTGTCCTAGTGAACAATGAGAAGTTACCGACAATTATCCTACCGATCCTTATCGATCTACCATGCTAGCACCCCAGGTCGACCAGCACGATATCTATTAAACGCCTTCATGCCCTCCTAAAGATCTGCTATATACAAGAGAGCTCGATATACACAACCAACCCATGTTAGTTGAATAGCTCTCACGATGCTTGTTACGGAGGGTCGAAGGGTCAAGAAACGTACTTGTCGATTGCTCCTGTGTCTCCTTGTTCCTATTGCGGTTCCTTGTACTGCAATGAGATCATCCGAGGACTCGTTTTCATGGTAAACCTAGAGTCATGGTCTCTGCGCCATTTGGGACTATTGATTTACAAATGATATTATGTGTAGGCAGTTTCTTATTTCTGGACAGGAGCTTGGATCTCAATAACATATTCAAGGAGTTTCGCTAGCTGTTGGTCAGCAGGAACAACCGTGGATATTTGGACTTTTAATAAAAATACATCATTATTTCCCTAGTCTTCAACTTGGGCCTGCTGCTTAATGTCACGGCTGGCCAGAATGATATTTTAAATCAATTTTGGAAAAGATTACAAAACTCTGCAAAGGTGTCTTGGACCTGTCATATTCCGTATACAGGCAGATTAAATACCAAGCACAATCGCAGTTGCAAATCCAGAGGAGTCGTCGAGTTGATGACAAAAGTCTACCATACAAATTTGGTGCAATGTAAGGGAACAGTGGGTCTGTTATAAATCCAGGCCATCAGAATAGTGCAAGAGATGGACGCATGGAAGCGACTTATTCACTCGATATATCCTTAATCGACCAGAAGTAGGCAGTATAAATAAGCTTGGTAGATTGTTGTCATCTACCAAAATACCCAATCATAAAAAACTTAGAAAAATGAATAAGTTTTACTTTACGTGCTCCTGGTAAAATCTTCTTTACTTTTTAATATACAAAAAAAAACAATAAATACATAATATTCACGTGCTACATTGCGAAATTGCTTTAATGTTGCTCCTGTTTAGGTAAAGATAATAATTTAACGCAAGGTAATTGATTTACACCAAGTAGATATCAAACTGACCAGGTGGCTCATAATTACCAATCAAAGCGATACGTGGTAAAATGTACATTAGACAATGCGCCGCCCATGCAATCAATCAAAAAGGCTTACTTAAAAAAATGTCAGAGAAAGACACTTATTGCGTTTAAGTTAACCTTTATTATTACGATACCCCATACCTCCATACAGAGAACTGAAAAGCCATTGAAGAAGACACACATGGGAAGGAGTATAAAAGGCGATAATTCCAATCATGGGTCATCGTTATCGACCTGAAAGTGAAAGTGTTCGCATCTCCCAGGAGACGTTCAATCCCTTTATTTAACCAAGTTAAACAAACAAACCTAAACACAATGAAGTTCGCGGTGAGTTTTAACTTGCCATTTATTTATAGCGTTTCATTTGATATTAATAATCCAAATGTTGAAAAAAAAACGTTGTTTGAAAAGTGCTATATTTGTTGGTGTGTGAAGTAATGGCTCCGTATAATGGAATGGAATAAATTGTGATTTATATTACGAACAGTTTTTGGTATCTCGCCGTAATTGTGTTTTAAAATTTTAAAGATTTTATGGATATCATTCCTTTGGCTTAACGGTTTACGTAATAATCTTAGATCGCCGGTTCCCCTTGCATTGATTTTTAAAAAAAATCTACTCTTCTTGCATTAATTTTCACGGTTTACGTAATCCAAAAATTTAACGGGAATTAGAAGAAATTAGTGTAATGAAACAATACAGCACTTTAAAAGACAAATATTTTTATTTGAATTCAGGTGGTGACCCACAAATATAAATTATTATTAGAAATCATGATTTATGTGTAAGTATACTTCTTCACTTGAGTTTAAAGTCAACATCTTCGATTGCGACGAACAGTCATTAGTGCTTAATATCCGTTTGTTTTGAAATTATAATGCAGCAATAAAACAAAGTTACAAAAAAATACAAATATTCAGTTATATTATTGTTATTAAAGGGTGATCCTTTAATTACTGATCAATGGTTAGCTATAATAAAGTAATACCAACAAATAATTATGTTTAGATGAGTTTCCAAATCGTTTCAATGATTTTTATAAAGACTTGAATTGATAATATTATTATGTACACATATAACTGATCATACCCGTGGGAGGTAAGATAAACTTGAAAATATAAACATCTATGGAATATTAAAGTGCTCGTATTTATAATGAGTGTCTTCGCAATGTCATCATGAACAAAATGTTTTATTTTTATGAAAAATTAAGACGCTCAATTAAAATGCTATTTTATTATGAGACTATGAAAAAACGCTAAAAATGAATTCTTAGAAAAAAATCAATGTCCTCTGTTCGCAAGCCTTCGGTCGGCACTTCAAAAGAATTTTACCAAAAGTCATACTAAATATCGTGCAAAAGTATACCTACAAACACTGGTTCTTAACAAATTCGTCGTGACTTCTATTAGCCAAAACATTTTGACTCACATTTTATCTCTGAGATCACAAACTTCTGAAGAGATAACCATTTATAAGGAAAATAATGTTTTCGTTTATTTACAAGAGATTACTTGAAATATTTTCCGTAGGCCTTTTTTTTATACGAGCTATTGTTTTTAAAATGATATATTTATTGATTTAAAGCATAATTAATTAATATGTAATGTTGCCAGTGAGAAATAAATCATGTAGATTCTCGTCGTTTTTTACTATGTAACCCTTTCTTATCGGAAACAGTTCTGTGATTTTAATGTATTATTTTATTTACTGAACTCGTTTGAAAAATACATTGGCTCGTGTTCAACGCGTTATTGAAAATTACAAACAAACCACTTGCGTTAAACACAGGTTTAAAAAAAAAAGTGAAACCAGTTATATTTTCCAATAAAATAGTGTATATACCATAATTAATTTGTATGACCAAAATGTCAAAACGCTGAACTGAGTCGGGGCTGCAAAGAGATATTGTTTAATGTGTTAAAAAAACTAAATTTAAAAAATGAGTATATTCTAACGGGAGAAGCATATAATTTTTTTTGTAATAAATAATATACTAAAACAATAAATATTTGAAAAAACTTGCTTTTAAACTAATCTTTAAATTCGTAAATAGATTCAAATCGTTAGATGAGAAAGGGTTAGCCACATAAACACAAAGGTAATTCTTACACGTAAAATGGATTTTACAAGATAATAATAATAAATCTCCTAATTCTAAATTTACTATTTTTACGTCCTCTTTCAATGTTATTTATAATATTAAAAAAACTATATTAAAACTTTGACAAGATTAAAGTTGAGACAAAGCAAAGCAATGAAAATAATATATTCGCGATTCCGACAATAGTCATAAATCATTTGGGTTACATGACACCGGAAGATTTTGTTTTACGATAATTTTTTGAACCGAGTTTTGTAGGCAAGTTGCCACATGATAGAGGTTATGTTAAAATACATTTTATTAGTACAAGACATTATTAATTTCCAATAAAGCATTTTTAGTACATCTGAACGTATCAAATAATTATTTATTACGGGAATAAATGTCAGAAATTAGCAAGTTTAATAGATAAAACCAGCTAAAACAATAAAAAATGTAATAATTTCACAATCATAAATTATTGTGTTTATTATCATCAGTAAAAAAACATCTGTAAGAACACAGTATAAATAAACTATCTACGTCTTTGATGGTATATGATGGTACAAGCCACATAAAATACTCAAAACACCGGTAATTTTGTAATTAAAGATATTGTTAAATCGTTAGCTCTCACAATTTATTCAACAAGTTTATTCGTTTTAAAATATTATTTTCAAGAAAATCCGTGGACAAGTTTTTTTTTGTCTATTGTCTCCTTTATCAGGAGCTTTTATAGAAATAAATATAATCATTAAAAAAACTATGATTGAAAATCTAATAACTTCTAACACAAACGTTTATTTATTTTTTCTATCAACCTACATGCCTTTATTCCAACTTTATAAGTTTAATTTTTAACCCTCTTCAAAACCTTTTCTGATTTAGAACTTAATTAATTAAAAACAATTTAGAATAGATTAATAACAATAAATCTAAAAGAAACATAAAACATAAGATCACAACTGAGAATTGAACCCAGGATCTCTGTCTTACGGGGACAGCGCCTTAACCAACTCGGCCATTGGGTCCTATTTATTTTACGTCATTTTTTGATCCCGTGTTCGATTCCTAGTTCCGACCATTACCTTTTTTTCTGTGTCATTCAGATTTAATAATTTAATCTTCTTCTTCAATGATATATTACATTGAGGGTCTAATCTTCAAAAGTTATTAAAAAAATTATTCCAGTAAAATTAAAACAATTTACTTTCATTTCAACTTTTGAAAATACTAAATATAAATAAGCTATATATAAATCTATATTTAATCTATATAATCTATGTTTTTATAATAATAATATTCCAAGTGATATTTTGACTTCTTTTATCGACTACCTTTATTATTCTTCCATCTATCTTATTTTTAATATCTTTATATGTAATTTTCAACCTCTTGTCACTCTCCGCAGCATGTAGTTTAACAGGTTTTGAATGAGAATAATAAAAATAATAAACATAAATTGACTGTTCCAGATCGTAGCTCTCTGCCTTGTGGCCGTGGCCTTGGCCGCCCCAGTGGACAACTCCCAAGTGCAAGTCATCTCCTATGAGAATGACAACATCGGATTGGGAGACTACAAATTCGCGTAAGTTATTCTCAATTATACGAACATTCAAGCACCCAACAACAAATTACTGGACTTCTCGGAGAAGGGTAAGAAGCTTCCTGGCCTCTAATGATTACATTAAAGATCACACAATGGAAATTGATATACGTCGAAAGTCGACTCTAAACTATCATCACCTAATTTTAAATTTAAACAGTAAAATCATATCATTGACTAACATTTTACATACAGGGTGGATAACGATTAGAATATCGTTTTCTATCGTTAAAAGCCATTTACCAGCTGCTGAGAATAAAAGTTTAAAAATGCTTGCATCTGAACAGGGAGGTCTTGATGAGAACGATCGATTATTCCCCGTGTCAATTTTTTAAAATTACAAATTAAATATCGATTTATCTCATTCAAAACTTGCGTTAATATATGCCTACATTTAAGTAAGCAATAAAAATGCTCAAAACGCACGATGATAAATTATTAAATATCGTGTATTTCTTCTAAGTATTTTTTGATCATAAGTATTTATGATTTTTCAATAATGTCTAAAAAAATAAATGTGTAAAAAAATCTGAAAATTTTTAGTTTGTATTATACCTTAAATAAATAGAAAAACTTTTGGAAAATATTTTCGTCACAAAAAACGTTGTCGGATTTATTTTTTAATGATTTTAATTGAACTAAAATAAAATTCTGAAAAGTGTTTTTACTAGATTATGTATTGATTTATTTAGTTGTATGATTATATGATTTGAAATTTGTTTTGTATAATACAATATTTCGTTTGAAAATTGAAGAAATCTGCCAACAACCAACGGTATAACCTTACTATATTCAAAATAAACTTAGTTTTTCAGAATTTAAAAAGTGCGTTTACTAGATAAAATAACAATCTTTCACAATCAATTTATCTGCTTTTGTAAAAAAGAGTCAATACGTCTAGAATTTGATTTAAAAAGGATTAATTTCCGGTATTCTCTGGTAATGCCCTCTTAAGACATAAATAAGGTCCGATAATGGTAGTACGCTTTTGATTTTTATACGCAAGTTAGATTATGCTGTTCTAATTATTGTTATTTATTTTTAATCAAATGATTTATGAAAAAATATTCTTCTTATTTGTCCACCCGACGTATTGGCAATTCGACAATTATTTAAGGTTGTAAGTTCAAGAAGATATTTTTATTCTAGATATGAACTGTCCGATGGAACCAAACGCGAGGAGAAGGGAGAGCTGAAAAATGTTGGAACAGAGAACGAGGCCATGTACGTCACGGGCTCCTACACCTGGGTGGATCCCGAGGGTCAAGTGTGGACTGTCACCTTCATCGCTGATGAGAACGGTTTCCAGCCTACTGTCACACAGGGCGTCAGCGGACCCCTTGTTGCATCCCTCTTAGGATAAACTATCAACATAAAATAATCACCTCCCAACGAATTCACTTCACACATTAATCATCACGAGCAACCCATTAGGTATACATTTTGAAGATCCTCCTAGTTTATAGGTGTTTGCTTTTTGCAAACGAAGTAAAAAGTTATCGCCTTGTGACTTGGGATGGAACGTTGGTGTTCATTTAATATATCTTGAGTTAATTTTGAATTGTCAAAATTAATACGATTTTAGTTTTGAACGACCCGAATGCACTGTGTAATAAAACTGTAGAAGTATTTCTTTTCTATTACGATCATTGACATCCTTTTCATGCCTCATATTTACAAACAGTATTATTGTAATATTATGTATTGTATTTACCAGTATGTATGTAAATATAATTTGTCTGTATATAAATAAAATGATATTAAAAAATTGTTGCACATGCACCTTCTGCACTTTGTATATATTTT
This sequence comes from Limnephilus auricula, assembly GCA_951813805.1. Lineage (NCBI taxonomy): Eukaryota > Metazoa > Arthropoda > Insecta > Trichoptera > Limnephilidae > Limnephilus > Limnephilus auricula. The sequence continues at coordinate 14,975,182 of OX638388.1, read as the reverse complement.
CGCATTAAATAAAAAGTACTGAATCTAACATATCTCTTTGTTTTATTTATTCTTTATTGTTATATGATTTTCATATAACAATAATGTATGCATTTTCATATAACCATAATCATATCCATGGCTTCAAACAACGAATAAAAAGTTAATATCGTGGAAAAAATAAACCAAATGACCAAAGAAATTGTGTTACTCGAAATACATAAATCTATCATCCCCGATGAAGTATTTATGGTATCTTTAAACATAATGTATGATTTATTTTCTATTTTATTTCTTTTAGATATATTCCAAAGTATTATTATATAATTTTTAAAAACAGTTCATTTATCAACAAATTCTGTTATTCAATTATTATTACGTGTGACAGCTTGTTCGCCTTCTGAAGGCATTATCAAACAGTCAATTATCAAAGCTATTATGCTTAATAGTAATTATATAGTAGAACAGAGAAATAACTTAAAGCTACTATATGGCTCAGAGAGCTTATTTACAATAAACTACTATTATGGATTCACTACTATTATGGATAACACGCTTAAAAGCACATACAAACACCCACTGGTACACAAACATACCACAAGATTTAAAGAAGGAAAACTCCTCGAATGTTAAATAAATGTGGAAGCCGTACTCTTGAATACCTAATATCTACCAGTGTTTTTTAATAAAATCAATAAAAGCCTAAAATTTGAAAAAAATGAGAGACCATGCCCTAAAATGATAAAGCTGTGGTTAATTAACGAAAACTTCACGTATCTTTGAATATCTTAATGTAGCTGCCTACCTATCGTTTTATTAAGCAGGTATATTGAGATATTTTATAGATGTAATTTAAATTGTCTAATATTACTATGTGATCTATTCTAATCTTTCCTTAAAACTATAAATATATTGACAAATATTTCCTTATGTATCATATTAAGAATGTTTAATTGGTAGAACCTACAGACAAGCTGCCAAATGACAGCTTTGTGGGACTACCCTAAATTTGTAGAAATGTTTTAGCTACTAAATAAAAATTAAAAAAAATTTTAAAAACTTGCTTATAAATAAACTGTTTTAATAAATTAAATAATATTTGTATAAAATATATTTAAAAAAATTAAACGGGGCTTCTAAAAGTTAAACTTCATAACAATAAAATTAAAAGTATAATTTTACTATGTAAAATTATTTTCAATGCAGCAAATACGTTGAAAATACATTTTAACTGATGATCGCATAAAATACAGCATGTACAGGATTAGTGCGATCAGTGGCGACTTACAATTGAAAAACACACCTTTTGTTCTCGCTGGTTAAAATCCTTCGGGTGCGTGATGTTACAACCTGTATATAGATTATGGAATCCCACAAAGTAAATGCTTTTACGAATTCGTATTATAGATAATATAATTATTGCACCCTATATTATTTATCCCTATGATTATTTATCCCTATGAAAGTAGACACAGGTTCTACGCATGACGTATTACGTATGCAAAATGTACCTATATTCCACTTCCCTTTAAAAATTATTTTCGAATTTTGTCAGAGACTAAAAATATTCCCGCTTTGTCATAAATTACAAATAAATGTAATACTTGTTAACGTATCCGAAAACTAAAAACTTTTTTCGAAAGGTCATGAAATAGGCTTTAAAATTTTATTATTAGAAATAAAAATGTAATTTTCTAAATATAAAAATTTTGAATAAAAACTTTTACAAGTTTTAAAAATGGATCACTTTACGTTTTTTCTAAACTAAAATTACTGATAATGAAAAAAAACACGAACATATTTTATTAGACAAATGAATTATAAACGTTATTGTCACCTCACTTTTATGTCGTTTCATGAAAAAAATTCACAAAGTTTTTAATTTTTATTCAAATTGTAATCGGAAACTTTGGTATCATAAAGGTGTACATACAATTTTTTTGTGGCATAATCTTTTAAATTTGAATATATAGTGTGTTGTATTATCTTTCCAATAACGTTTAGATCGTACTTCTCATTATGATGGTAAGGGAGACACAACGATATGAGACCCATTTGAGCTGAGACAAATATAGTCTCCTGGGATTAAACGGGATTTCTATCGAAAATCTCATATTATTTTTAATTACCTAATCATTATTTTCATTCACTTCAAAACATGCGAACACCTCAGTACAGGTTCTCCCTGTGAGGTGTTCACAAAATGCTAATACTAACTTTTTTACATACCGTTGTAGAATAATAACATATTACTGAATAATAACATATTTTTTGTACTACTATGTAAACCACTATAATCATTTATAAAATGAATGTACTAGTACCTATAAAAACCAATAAATTATTTTTTCTTAAATGTACTCGTAAGTACCTACCTAATTGCACAACAGATTGTACACTGATTTACTTTAATCATCAATAATAAATCATGTGCGAATGATTAGGAATTTATTAAATACCTAAGTAATATACCTACTGCCTATATTGCTTTTTTTAAACTCTGGTATCTTATGCCCCAAAATTTTAAAACTTCTGACTGGGCGAGTGCTTTAGTGGTGTAGCGAGTATATTAGTAACTAAACGTGTCCGAACACCACAATTTTAGTAGAGTAGGCTTTTTAATAGTCTGCTATTTAGTACATTGAATCCATTTGGTTTTATTATTTCGGGAGAGTAGACTCCCCCTCCATGCGTCCCTGTGCACTTATAGCAGTGCAGTTCATTCGTAGACGTAGACACGAGCGATGTGCTACTCTAAAATTCTTTATTTTTTTAGCAATTAATCTATTTTCGTGTCCATCGTTTATTTATTTTCATCTCACTAATTTATTCCTCCACCTCTTTGAAAATAAACATTACAATCAGCTTAATTAGCGTATTTACTTTATTGCGTTGCAGCCCGTCATGTCGCGAGGAGCCGCTTACTGATGAACTCTACTTGACAGCAGTGCGAACACTTTTTGGTTTTTAGCGAGTTACTCGCCACTCGACTTACTACTTGTTAGGTGCGAACATGGCACTATTGACGCGAGCTTACAGCATTCTCTGATGTCGCCTCCTGTGTTTCTCCGTTCCGTGTTACAACGTGTGTCTGCCAGCCCAATTCTCCTGTACTGGTTACTATAACTGCAATGAGATTCACAGTGGCTAGTTCTGACCCAAACGAGTAGCAACCACTTCTGACGGACTCGCTAGTAACAACTCTTTCCGAGTTGTGCACATGTTACGCTTGTCATCTTATTACTATATGATAGAAAGCTGAAATGCATCTAAAATCAGTATTAAACAGAGACCTTCTTCAAATGTAAAAAAAAAAAACAAAATTTATGGGCATTTGATGACGATGCTACATTTTAATTTCTGCGAAACAACTGGGTTCTTAATGTGCACGAGACAAAACAAAAGACAAAGGTATTTTTTTCTTGAAAGAAAAAAATATTTAAGTACCAAAACTTTTTGTAATTAACTAATCATTGATAATGACCGTATGCTCAGAGCTTACACAATATACATTTATAAATATGTAAGAATTATGTATGCATTATGAATAACCATATCCATCTTAGATAAAAGTAATATCCACACTAAAGAATCCCTTCACGGTAGCAATGACTTCGGGTCCTGAGGTCATTATTCATACATAACGTGTGAGCTATATATATGAATACAGGTTTTTTAACACACCTGACTTACTTTAACCAGTGATTACTGACATTATTAGGAGTAAAAATGTGAATGAAATTTTGGTCTCCGGTGACAGTTTTGAGGTTTTTTTTTCGAAGATAAACAAAACAAATTCTTTCACGTGTCACTCAGCTGGTCACTCAGTCGAGCTATCGCCCAACCCCTTAACGCCTTAACCCGACCCCAACTGTCACCTATATATTAAAAATGGTTTTTAGTTGAATGATAAATATAAAAATAAAACATATAAAATGTTACCGGAGGTCAAAATTTCGTTTATAATAATTATTACTCTAAAAAGTCTAAATAATGTTAAAATAAGTCAGGTAAATCAGGTATGATTCTCTTCCATATGTTAAAATAAGTCAAGTAAATCCCTTAATAACTTGTATGATTCTCTTCCAAATGTTAAAATAAGTCAAGTAAATCCCTTAATAACTTGTATGATTCCCTTCCAAATGTTAAAATAAGTCAAATAAATCCCTTAATAACTTGTATGATTCCCTTCCAAATGTTTAAATAAGTCAGGTAAATCCCTTAATAACTTGTAAGATTCCCTTCCAAATATTAAAAAGTCAGGTAAATCCCTTAATAACTTGTGTGATCCCTTCCAAATGAAATTAAAAATACCATTGAAATAAATAAGTAAAAAAACATAAATAAATACTTATTTATTTAATTTTATTGGAATAACTTTTGATAATTGAACCCCTTTATTTCACCCTTTCCTATTTTAATTAACACATTTAAAAAGGTTATTTAATTAAAATAATAAATCCATTTTAACGATCCAAACACTAGTACCAACATGTTGAAACTGTTGAAATATATTATATGTAGTTCGAATGTGTAACTACATTCAGCAATTGGGACCTATTTATTTTTAATTAAATTAAAACAAATAACTTTGTACAAAACCACTAATATATAATCACAATTACCTAAATATTTCAAAACCGATGGTTTTTTCGTCAGGGTAGTAATTAGTAATTAGTATAATAGTGGTTTTATACAAAGTTATTTGTTTTAATTTAATTCAAAATGACGCCACAAAGTGATTTTGCGAAGTTTGAAGAAATATTTACTTTTTATTAAATTAAACAAATAACTTTGTATTAAACCACTATTATATAATCACAATTACCTACATGTTTCGAAACCGATGGTTTCTTCGTCAGGGTAGTAATGACATTAAATAACAAAAGAAACAAACAAGTATAGACTAAAAAGAACAGACTAAAAAGAACTATGGACAAAAATATTATAGAAAGAGGTGATTAATTAATTAAAAAATATCGTAAAAAAACAATTATTTAAAATTAAATATAAAAAATAATTTTAGAATATGAAAAATTACATTATATAAATTATCAAAACATAATAAAGATGTTTAAACAACAAAAATAAATAATTTTAAATATAGGTATTAATAAGAAAATACATTTAAGAGATGGCTATTTTAAAAAAATATTTGGTTATTAATAATATTTAATTTACTATTAACACCTTTTCTAATTTCTAAAATTTCTAAGTTTGCTAAATCTGTTGTGTTTGTGTGTAAAATATTTAACCCTTTATTTACATCAAAAGAATGATTTGTTTCTAAAATGTAGTTGGCAAATTCAGAATAATAATTATTATTCAAACACCTTAAATCATACATTTAAACACCATTTATACTCTACGGTAAGCAAACTATTTGTTTCGAGGGGGGCAATTTATATAATTGCCTTCCAGATGATAATAAAAATTATAAGGTGAGAAAAAAATACATACATTTATATTAGAAGTAAAGCTTATTTACGATATCTTTCCCTTTCTTCCCTGTTTACTCTGTCTTTTTTACAGATGCATAGATCCCTCATTCATAAGGCACATCTTTACAACTCTCATGCTTAAACTTTCATTTTCCTCAAAAGCAAATTTATTCTTGAGCTTATTAAAAATAATTTACTAATTTTCAAATAAATGCAATAATGAATATTGAGGTCAATAATTGAGATAAACACTATCATATCTTTTAAATTGGATCAAATTACACACATTAAGCCAAACTTCATCAAATTCGGTTAAGCAATTTCGGAGTTTACCTTGGACGAACATTGTGACACGAGATTTTTATATAAAATATGATGATGATGATGATAATAATAACATTATTTGGGGGAAAAAAATGATGAAGATAATATTGCTAATTCTGAATTTGAAATATGAGATCGACAAAAAGACGTAAAATAATTAGGTCCTAGTGGCCGTTCCGGTAAGACAGAGATCCTGGGTTCGATTCCCAGTTGCAAACATTACCATTTGTGTGTGTCTTGTTCTGTTTCATATTTCATTTAGACTTATTAGTCTTATCTCATTCATCAATGATTTATTTATTTACGCCCGTTTAAAGGCTTTTGCAATTACATCAACATAGTACTGAGAGTATCTTTCACCCTTTTGGCACCCTCAGTTATATTGCTGAGTAAACACTTGAATATTAGGAAGTCATATTTAAAAAGAAGTATGTGTTGATTTGTAAGGAACAAACAGCTTATAATACAATACCAAGGTCTACATATTAAACTAAAAAGTTTATTTTGCTAAAGTTGAAAAGAGATTGAGGAATTTGATAGTTTTTACCACCGTTCTGCGTGTGGGCAAATGAAAGAAATTTATTTATCGGCATGAAGACAGGATAAGTAAAAAATACCATGAAGAAGTAATTTTGAAGATGGGGAAATTAAAAAAAAATTAAGATACCATAATGAAGAAATATAACACTAACACAACAACGTATATTCCGCCTCGGAGAAGGAATCCCTTGTCTGGGTGAGGAAGACTGTGAATGTAAAGAACTTCTATTATACTATAACTTGACCTTAATTCTTAACGACAGAAATCTACTGATTAAATAAACTAAATGTGAGTAAATCCAGTTCAGTACTGTGTGCAATTTTTTTTTTGTTGGAAACGCAAATCCATTATTTGGTGTTACCGGAAAGAATCGAATATAATATATGTTTGCGTTATGTAATTGTTCACAGTTCTCACAATCTTTTAAACGTTGATATTAAATAACACGAATGGATGGCCTTGCCTCAGGCCAGTCTTCTCATCAAATATCTGTGTTAATTCGCCACTCACCTCCCTTACCACCGCAAACAGATATGACTGGGATAACATCCTTTACTTATTTATTAATTTATACTTTTACAGATGTTTTTACAGATGATCGCACTTACGTGAGAACAATCCAGTTATAAAAAACTCAGTTATTGTACAAATAGGGACATACAATTACAAAAAATGTAAATTAAATACATTTAAATACAGATACATACAATTAGAAAAACAAACACAACACAAATAAAAGTACAAAATTATATACAAGCTCTCTCTAGTAACACATATTTACGTAAATACCTATAACAACATTGATGTTTTTATTGATAATTTATTTCAGTATTTATTTAAATACGTAGATAGATTTATATTATATACGTAGGTACAAAGACAGTATCGTGATAACGAAAAAAATTGATATTTTTTCCACTTTTTAAACCTACCACGGCCATCTTCAGATTGGTACATTTTGACAGGATTTTGTACAGGAATATAAACGCTAGAAATATTTGACTTCCTACCCCTTGAAAACTCCACGTATTGTTGGTATTATCGGTACGAAGAAAGTAGCGCCAAAGTTGTTTTCATTTTTTTTACGAAAAATTTTACACGAATGAAAAAAAGTTAGTCAATGGATCGAGTTAAAAATAATCTTAGCCATAAAGAGGTATTTAAAAAAAGTTGTTTCTTATATAACTTAATATTTTTTATCTACTGAAAAAAAATTATTTACCACTTTGCGCTTATATTTTTTATAATATATATTTTTTAATTCCATTAAAATGAAATGGTAGGAAAAGCTTCTATGTATCCATAACACATTCATATTCATAATGTAAACCGATTCTTAGTAAAGATAAATCTAAATAGTGATTTGGCGTATAACTTCATCTTAGGGACTTTCAGCGGTCGTAAAAAATGATTTAAATTATCTTAATCAGTATTGTTATTTAGTGTTTTGACATAGTATAGGGTTTATATAATATAATGATAGGTTGGTGAAACTGTATTAATTATGAGCTTACTGTTGGATTTTCCCATCTTTCTTTCTAAGTTGCGTTTCTCAATGGAAATTTCTATTTTTTTACATTAGCTTCACAAAGGAGGCCCTTAGAAAAATAATTCCCGCAGGGCCTATGTCATTTTTGGGGATGCTGTGTGGAGAGGCTTTTTAGGGAAAGGAAGGATAGGAAGTTCTGGGAACGAAAAGCGTATGAGGAGTGGGTAGGAATTTGGAGAGCAATATATCCAGGAGTGACGGACATATGAATCCATCCTTCCCACTGTGGTACAATGTGATACGTCGAGAGAGTTTATTGTTTATTGTTTCTTCTTCACATTTTAGTTTTCAGTTTAAAATACAATTTTTAACCTCACTAGGACAAGCCTGTGTTGAGGTTAACAATTATTTACAAAGTAACAAAATAACACAAAAGGAAAAGGAAACAAAAATAACACTTCAAAAAACACAATAATACTTAAAAAAACAATAATAATGTAGGTAAAATAAAAATGATACTTCAAAAAACAATATTGTTACACAGATAATGGACAAGCTAAAGGCCCTTGGCAGTCTTGGCACATTACAATGTAAACAAAGTAGGGTGACCATAGTTCATTTGAATTTTGAAGGACTAAGATAAATAATAAATATATGTATATAATATATTATGCTATTAATTTAGCACGACAAAGATGAAAAAATGATTTAGACAATAGAATATACTTTTAATTTATGAAGGACAAAGATGAAAAAATTAATTGGCAATCCTCGGCAAATAAAAATAATTTGAGATTCTTTTTAAAGGTATACAAGGAATTAGATGACTTGACATATTCTGGAAGACTATTAAATAAGAGTGGAGCCTGGTAAAAATAGTTTCTTTGAGCAAAGGAAGATTTAGTTTGAATTGGCATAAAGTTCAGACCAGAGCCAATTCTCGTAGAACGAATTTGCTGCGTTCTTTCTGCAATATTAATATTTTTAAAAAATCTACAAAGTGTTTGTGTAATAAACATGTTATGGAACGCCCTATAGCTAGTAGAAGGTACATGGCAACAGTCACCGCAGCCGGTTGGAGCCTGTAACGGCGGTCCCGTCCCCCACCGTTTCCTGCATTCCCTACTTCCCCTCTCCTACTCGGCCGCGGCGTACGGACCGGCCGGCAGTCAAAATCTAGACCCGGCCTCGGACGGACGCACGCGAGTTGAAAGTTACACCCGGCCTCGGACGGTCGAGAATCACGCTCTGTTTCGGGCTCCGCGTCCGCATTGGAATGTAGAATCGGTTTTGCCAAATATCGGTGTTATAATGGTTCGCGGACCTCTGGAAGACTGTTGAACGTGCTGGAAGCGGAGGACTTCACCCCCACACATGTAAGCTGAACACCAGATTCCCCATTCTTTCAATGTGTCTGTAAAAATACGATAGGGTCCCGCGTAAAAACCATAACGCAGAGAGTTTCGATGTAGAGATCACGAGGTATAAGCACTTTAGCTAGGTTTGTGTGACATGCATTCTTGTATAGCCCTGTACTGAAATAACCTGTATACTGTGTCCTGAATTGTCAATATATGAATCTATTTAAACATATCTTGTTGTCAATCTGCTCCGGCAGGAGAATCTCGTAGAGTATTAATTCCCCAGGTGACCGAGATAGGATGGAGATTTGTAAGCATTTATTTGCGACCCACGCCTGAGATAGAGGGTGCCCATTGCTCCCGCTTGAGCTGGCTTTGGGGCTTGTTTGGGGTAGCTGGAGCTGACAATTGGCGACCATGAGAAACCCCGTAACAATTGGCACATAACGTGGGGCTCCATTTTTTTTCTATCCCGGTCGCTATGCGGAATGAAAACTTGTCGAGGTCCTCCCCGCATAGGAATTGTTTTGTAAACATTAATTATGCTTTTGTTACCCTGCACCCAACAGTGAATTCTGTGAAAAAACCACAGAAATCTATGTGTAAATCGGATACATACATCGCAGTTCGAATAACGGCCATCTTGGACGCCCAAAAAGCACCAACCGTTTTGACCGCGAAATTGACTGCGCATGCGTAACCCCTTTGTTTACCGAACTACGATCAACTTCGCGCCAACATCAACGGCAAGTGTTCACGCAGTAGATACCTATTCTCTAGATTGCGCGCGCAAATGTATTGTCTCGCGCCAAAATCCAACGGAGAGGGCCCGTCGAACAGAACAATTAACTGGTTGCTATGCGTTTTTATAACCAAAACGTTACGCATAACCAAGTCAAATTTGGCAATGAAAGTGACTTTTATAAACTTGATTCTGGAACTACAATCATTTTGTGAATCCTATGATTAGAAATCTCAAACCTACGTTTTTTCTGCACAATACACCAATAGGCCCACTTGTCTGTCAAACTGATACAGTTTATACCCCACCAAATGGACAAAATAATGATTTTTCTTCCCCATTCTATGTTGTAGGCACCGTAAATTTTTTTTCAGCATAAGTGAATAGTGAATTGTGTTTTTTCCTTACATAAGTAAAAAGTGAAATAATAATAAAACCCATGATTGGTCCCATGAATAAATAAAATAATTTTAATATGGTTAACGTATCAAATTCCTTATTCAGTTATTTTCTTCCGGAAGTTTATCCTTGCCTTTCAGTGCCTTTTGTGAATTTTAGTGCCTTTCTCAGTTCAAAGTGATTTGTGGAAAATAAAAAACCCATTTTCTAAGGGTCAGTCCTGGCCAAATTTTCAAAAAAAATAAATAAATACTTGTGAATTTCACAATTTTCCCAAAAGTGGTCAGTGAAACGAAAAAACTTTCACCACTAAGGTCTGTCCACGCAAAATTTTTTTTCACTTCCTCTTTCATTGGACAAGAATTTTGGTATCATGTATACTAAATTGTAGTGTGAAACACAGCTTTTCTATAACTATTTTGGAAGTGCCAACTAGTACCAAGTGAAAAGTGCCTCACAAAAATTAATTTTGCGTTTTCTAAAGGAAACCCCTGGCCAAATTTTTTTTCACCACCCGGAAACTCACAATGGATAATAACCAAGCTATTGCGTCATCCAACCTGGGCATAATTCCCAACGTGCACAGCTTATCCAAGGCACTCCTACAAACTGCTTTAAAGGATAGAGGACTCTCGCCATCAAGCAAATCCAAATCTACATTAAAAGCATATGCACTTTTATTCAACAAAAAGTACATTAGGAGAGTAAACCTCGCTCCCGCAAGCGAAAATAATTCGTGCTCAGCCACGCAAATGTTGGATAATCTTGCCCCTAACAAAGAACTTATGCCGCAAGTATTGATAAAACAGGACGTCACACCCACCTTGACACAAGATAAAACTTACGATTTATCACCCTGGAAAGTCAAATATAATGGCGTCTCCGATGTGCTGGATTTCATAGACCGTATTGAAGAAACGGCCACAATTAAAAATATCCCATTCGAGATTCTACGGAAAAACTTTATAGAACTCATCTCCCCAGAATTAATACCCTGGCACCGCATTCAAAAAACTAAATGCAAGGACTGGAATAAACTCAGATCTGCCCTAATCTCCAGCTTCGGAAAGACGGAGGCCCAGCACCGGATCAAATTATCTTTACTATCTATCAAACAGCTAGTAAATGAACCCGTGGCATCATTCATAGAAAGGGCTGAATCCATTAACATCAAACTTTCACATCCTGTTTCGGAAGCTGAACTATTACCAGTCATAACTGATGGCCTTTTAAGCAAATACGAGAACATCATTACCTCACAAAAAATTGCATCCCTGGCCCAATTAAACGAAGTCTGTCTCCTTCTGGAATCGTACCAGGACAGAAAAAACATAAAGAATATGCCTAATAATATAGTGGTGCCAAGCCGCTCGTCTGGTTTGAAGCCAGAATTTGACAACAAAAAAGTGTGCTCTTTTTGCAAAAAAGTGGGCCATCTGGCCACTACTTGTTTCAAGCAGGCGAGGCTGTTGGAATTCAAGGAACCCCGAACTTTCAAGAGGCATCACTCTAGGGACCGCTCTCCTCCGCGCGACGAACTGCGCAACATTTTCAAAAAATCAAGGCACAACACTGAAAGGTTACAAAACCGAAGCGATGTTAGACCTCAGGTGGACTTCTCCAAGCCCCCACCAAATTTCTACATGAAGAGGCCAAAAAACTAAATAATAACCTCTCAGGCACCCATTCTGAACCAAGGTCTAAAGAATGGACTGATTGGTTATCACACATTAAATATTTTAACCAGACCTTAAATGTTTCTTCGGTTTGTTGCAAACAAGCTAAAGATGGGAGACCCTATGCTTTTTTCTCTGTTAACAATGTACCCTTTTCCGGTTTACTTGATAGTGGTGCATCTGTCAGCTGCCTGGGCAACAATGCTCACCTGCCGTTTGTTAACAGTGATTTTAGAATTTCGCCCCAATCGACACACCTGACGACTGCGGATAATGTTTCCCAGCAAGTCATCGGTGCCCTTGCCCTACCAATTAATTGTAACGATAAAATAGTTACAATCAATTTTCTAATAGTGCCCTCCATATCCCAGAATTTCATCCTTGGCGTTGACTTCTGGAAGGCTTTTAACGTTGCTCCCCAAGTATTTAATACCTCTGGCGAAACCTCCACTGCTGCTCAAATTAGTGAAATCCGCACAATAATACCTCACGAAAATTTAAGCACGGACCAAGCTCTCCAACTAAAGGAAATGGTCAACAAATTCGAATCAATATCTTTCGAAAAATGTGGATTAGGTTTGACAAATTTGGTTGAACACCATATTAAAACCAAGGGCCCACCCATAAAGCAACGTTATTACAACTTAGCCCCCCAAAAACTTAAACTTCTAGAAAATGAACTTGATGAAATGTTAAAAATGGGTGTGGTGGTTCCCAGCAGAAGTGCATGGACCAACCCAACCCTTTTGGTTTCTAAAAAAGACGGCTCTGCACGTTTCTGTCTCGACAGTAGACGTTTAAACTCTTGCACGGAAGCCGACGCGTACCCCTTACCTTACGTCCACGCAACCTTAGACAAGCTGCGTAATGCCAAGTTCATCTCCTCTGTTGATCTAAGCAAAGCTTTTTGGCAAATACCCTTGGACGCAGAATCGTGCGAAAAAACTGCTTTCGTTGTACCCGGTAGGGGAATGTTCCATTTTAAAAGATTACCCTTTGGTCTAAAGAACAGCCCCGCCGAGTTGCAAAGACTGATGGACAAACTTTTCGGTCCTGAAGTCGATAACAGCCTGTTTTGTTACCTTGACGACCTTATCATCGTCAGCGATACCTTTGAAAAACACCTATTAATGCTGGAGAAGGTTTTTCAACAACTCAAGTTCGCTGGTTTAACCATCAACTTGAAGAAGTCAGAATTCTGTAAGTCTCGTCTACGTTATTTGGGATTCATTGTCGACGAAAAAGGTCTAAGAACAGACCCGGCTAAGGTGGAAGCCATGGCAAACTTTCCCCGACCCAAAAACGCGAAGGAAGTCAAAGGTTTCCTTGGACTTGCAGGTTATTACAGGAGATTCATCAAAGACTTTTCCACTATTGCAGCCCCCTTAAATAAAATTACCAGCATCCGTAAAGGTGTCAGCAATTTCCGTTGGTCTGTTGAAGCGGAAGAAGCGTTTACAACTTTAAAAAATGCTCTTCAAAAAGCTCCCGTTCTGAATTGCCCGGATTTCGCACTCTCTTTTACCCTCCACACGGATGCCTCCAATGTAGGAATCGGCGGAGTCCTTACTCAAGAGTTCCCTGACGGCGAACACCCCGTAGCGTATTTTTCCCGTACATTAAATAAAAACGAGAAAAACTACGGCATTACCGAAAAAGAGTTATTGGCTGTATTGGATTCTGTTCACCATTTCCGCGGTTACATAGACGGTAGCAAATTTACTGTAGTCACAGACCATAGTAGTTTGAAATGGTTGATCTCTTTAAGCAATCCCTCCGGTAGACTAGCTCGTTGGGCCTCCCGTTTGTCTCAGTACAATTTTGATGTTGTTCACCGTAAAGGCGCGGACAATATTGTCCCTGACGCTCTTTCAAGAATTGAACTGGCCTCATTAAATGTTGACACAATTGCCCCCCCCCCATCTACAAAAGATGAATGGTACTTGAAAATCTTGGAAGGTTGTAAAAATAATCAACAAAAGTTTCCTAATTTTATCATAAAAGAAGGACAGCTATACCGTAATTGCAAGGTACCACTATCCATCCTCGAAGATTACTCGTGGAAGCTTGTCGTTCCCCTCGAAGGTAGAGAACAAATAATTATTGACAATCATAGTGCCCCCGACTCCATACACCCAGGAAATTTCAAGACGTATAAAAAGATTTCCTTGAAGTATTACTGGCCTGGTCTCTTTAAGCAAGTTCGCAATTACATCTCTAAATGTGAAATTTGCAAAGCTTATAAACATAGCACGGCAGCACCTGCTGGCCTAATGGGTAATCCCAAACGTGCCGACAGACCCTTACAGTCATTGTCAATGGACCTCGTCGGACCTTTCCCTCGAAGCTATGCCGGACACATGCACATACTTAGTGTAGTGGATATTTTCACTAAATTCTGTTGGATCTTCCCTTTAAAAAGAGCCAACGCGTCCGCCATCATCAAACTTCTGGAAAAACACATCTTTATACCTTACGGAACACCCAGGACCGTAATTGTTGATAACGGAAAACAGTTTATTGCCCAGGAATTCAAAGAATTTCTTGCCAAATACGGAATCAAGGACATTTATTATAATACCTTGTACACTCCCCAAAATAACACTGTCGAACGTTATAACCAGACAATCAACACAGCTCTGGCTATTCTAGTTGATAAAGATCAACGTACTTGGTGTAAAAACCTAGATAAAATTCAGGCTGCTATGAACAACACTGTCAATCTGGCCACTGGCTACACACCTTTCTTCTTAAAACACGGCATGGAACAAGTTGTCCATGGCTCTCTACATAGGGACACTAACTTTCCGACGTCAATCGCCACCACAAACAACCCCACCGCGGACTATGCCCACCGTCTGGAAGAACTGTCGGCCATTTACAGTGAAGTCACTGATGCTCTGCTCCTGGCTCATCAAAAGAGTGCGGACAGATATAACCTACGTAGGAAACATGTCACCTTCAATACAGGAGACATAGTTTGGAGAAAGAACAACACACTTTCCCAAGGAGCCATATATTTCTCTGCCAAGCTGGCACCACGTTTCGTGAAGGCCAAAGTTCTAAGAAAAATATCAGATCTAGTGTACTCCCTGTCTGACTCGTCTGGTAAACACATTGGTAATTACCACATTAAGGATATTGTAAAGTCTGGAAGTGAGGAGTCAAGTAAAACTGCCCCCACCATCTCAGCAAACTTAAAATAATCCAGTGTGTATCAACACAACCTTTTGTAAGCACAACAAGTCTTGCAATGACTGGCGTGTAAAGTGTCAATTACATGTCCACCCTTTCGTTGATAAAACGAATATTGTTTAAAAAATCACTTTTGTAAATTTATGTACACTCCACGGTGTAGTTTGCTCCCGTTCATGTTCTTGAATTGGCAACCACCGTAATTTTGTTTCACACGTCCTTTTATTTATTTTTTTTTCTCTTTTCTCACCTGTTCTAAAATTGATCACTTTAGAGCAGAGACACCCTTCGAGTCACAATGTTTGGGAAGTCATGAACCCAATCATTGCCTCTCAATCCCTCACACTACGCAACGTTCATGCCATGGCACGCTTTGCTATGTCATGCAATATTGTAATTTTCACCATTTTTGTTTGTTGTTTTTCATCATATCGGAAGGAACCACTTCAACTTTTCCTTTTCCATGAAAATTATGTTCTGCAAGTACTGGAGCGTCGTTCTAAAATCGGATTTGGTAAACTCCAAAGTGTTAAATCACGAACCAGGACTAGTTAACCATTTTAACACGCTCCATATTTTTACCTATCATGGTAAAGATAAGTGGTTACTCACATAATCACATTCCTTGTGCATAGTAGTTTTCAATTTTTCTTAAAAATTGATGGCGTCCTACCCGAGCTCTTTGCTAACAAATTGGATTTTGACACGTCCATTTTGAAATCATATGTATATAAATAAAGGAAAAACCTTTAAATTGGTCTTTCCACCCTTATGCAAATCCTCATGGGCTCATTTCAACTAAAGTACGTAAAACCAAATACTCGGTCTTTTGTTGTTATAAGAAGTCCTCGATTTGTCTTTTCTCTACTATTATAACATGTATGTCTTGTATTACATGCTTCAACCCCTTCGGAAAAGGTTAATAACGGCAACCTTGATTTCCGTACATAAATAACTACAGTTCAACGTAAATCATCAATGTTTTGTTTGATCATCGTTTTACAAACATCGGCACTCATCTCCAGTTCCGCCATAACCTGGTAGGTTTGCAACTGCACAAAGGGTATGTAAAACCATATTTGGTCCCTTTCCTTGGTCTTCCTCACTGTAGGTTGCCACAACAAAGAGTGTGTAAAACTATAAGTCCGTTCTCGTTGTTGTCACATGGTGTAAACAGGAATGGACCCTGTCATCACCCCGCCCTTATAACATATGAAGTAACATAAATTGCTTACCTCCTTGTTATTCTATCGTACGCTCTTGAGCTACGGAGTTAGTTAATCTAACAAATCTTTATAAATTGTGTCAAAACGACCATTGTTAACGTTTATTGTGTTGTATTTAAACGTAACCATGTTACATTATAGGAGAGATCCTTAGAACATCCACCATTATAGGAGGGATCCTTAAAATACCTGCCGCGATACGAGAAGTTCGTCATAATCACTTTTGCTCATAGCTAAATGTTATTGAGTTGGTCGTGTGACATATTTGTCATGAGTACCGTTTTGTATAATCTGTTTTGGTCGTGTGTCATTTACTTGCCATGAGTACCGTTTTATGTATAATTGTGTACAACCCTTGCACACGAGACGTGGAGACGTTAAAATACTTACCGCGATTCGTGCGAACGACATAATATCGGCTTTGCCATCTTCTTTAAGAGGCATTGTATAAACTCTTTGACTTCTGTCTATAATTGAGTTATATCTTGCATGTATTTGCATATTTTGTACACTATACGTGGAGACGTCAAAATACTTACCATGAGTCGTGCGAACGAAATAATATCAAACCCTTTGTGTGCGATCTACGAGATGTAGTCCACAACCCTTTGTTGTTATTCAACGCCAATGCCCGTGGACTTCCTGTTTTTACTCCTTTGCAAAAAGGAAAGAAGCCCAGGAATATCTACTATCCCAAAAGGACTAGTTAGTAGCTTCACTGCTAACTATGGGGCAAAGTGCTGTGGGAGTTAATCGATTGAGCACAAAACCACCTAACTCGTTGTCTGGGGAACGAATAAGAAAACCCCCAGGTTTGTGAAATTAGAGCGAGGGTCTGTCTTTTCTCACAATCATGTAGAAGTTTTTAAAATGACTCCTAATCTTTTGCCCAATACACGCGAAAGATTAGCCTCTTTGATATAAGGTGTATTCAATTTCTCCTCATCCCTTTTTTTAAAATGTAAAGAGTCAGGAAATCTGCTGGTTGATTATGTTTCATCCTCACATAGAGTTTGAATTGGAAATTAGTCCAGTCTCTAGCAAATTTCGTAACTCGTCTCCTTTCTCCACTCCTCCCTCCCATCCCCCATGCTCTCAGACTTATGTTATGAAGTGAAAAATCTGTCGTTGACCATATTTCGCCCTCACTTGGAGTTCGAATAGGTAATTGTCCGGTTATCTACAGGTTTTCCCCCTCAATCTCTGCATACGTCTCACCATTTTTTTTGTTTTTCTCTCTTCTCAATTCTACGAAACACATTCATGAATGTTGGATATGTACGATATGCACTTGGCGTACCATCTGTCTCCTTTTGACAACCTTTATTCATGAATTGGTTTCCCTTTGCCGTGACTAGTTCACGATTCCTTGTCTTGTTCTTTGAAATTCTACGAAAATGTTACCATCTCATGTTAACATAGGCCATAGAGGGCCGGTTGTTTTTTAACCAAGACATATTGTCACTCGGCAAGCGCCAAGCCATCCTGGTAAAGGATAATGTTCATGTAATCACAATTTAGTTAGGAATCTCTCTCTTCGTTACTCTCTGGGTCGGTTGGTTAAAACCTCGTTTATTTCTTTATTTGGACACATTTTGTTTCTCTCCAAACCTTTTCTTCATTGGTCCCTAGGCAGGTAAACTTCAAGAATTTTGCTCTAATAATAATTTCTCCCGGATTTAAAAAGAAGCCCAGGCGGATGTCATCACCAACAGCCAAGCTGAGCTTCACTTCCTGACAGCACGCGCTGTGGTTACAAGGTCCCTCCTGCTGCCATTTTCTACGCATTTGTTTCTGAAAGCACAAACCATACCGCCCATATGTATGTTGTTTTGTCATGCCACAGCAAGCTGAGTTGTCCCACTATACATTATGACACTCTGAACTACCTTTTGGGCACGCTAGCTCCTAGGTTTGTTCTTACTCTTGCTATCAATGCCAACTTTGTCGTCTCTTGCCTGTCATGCAGTGACGCAAATATCGTCTTGTGTAAACCATTATTACCTTGACCCTCCAGTATTCGCTGAATGCGTACCAATACAAGTTACCTTGAGCTACATTATGCTTCAATAACAATTATATACGATCCGTGTGTACCATAATAACACTTAGGATTCGTACTGGCATGCCTGCAGATACTGGACTCTTCTCTTCAATGACCTCTGTAACCATAGTCGCGACACAGCAACCACAGTCTCCATTTCGTGAACTTCAACGTCTTCGACAAAATCAAGTGTTTTCTAAGGCCTAAGTGTACTCCTGAGTGTTATCTCAAATGGGTCCGATTGCAGTGATAATGTAATCCTTAGAATCTGTGAAATCACGTCATTTTCTTCGAAATTCTCCGAAACCAAACAAATCCACGCTTCGCAAACTTAGCTCCCAGACCAATGAAACCTTAGAGTCACATTTTTTTCTCTGCTCTTGTACAAATGTATTGTTGTTTTTCAATTGCATAACCATGTATTGTTGTTTTTCAATTGCATATCCTTGTATGTTGTTCTACACCATGTACTTTTCCCAAAGTTGTCTTTTCCAAACATTGTATGTACCCCTACCCTTTCCCTACAAACATTGTGACCTAAACTGTATGTTCTAGCTAGGCAACTCTCAAGCAACGAACCTCTCAAATCCCCGATGGAAGCATAAGAGGATTTTTTTTCCCTACAGCTCCATTGCCACGTCGCTTTTTTTTTCCAAGCGCGGGGGGAAGTGTTATGGAACGCCCTATAGCTAGTAGAAGGTACATGGCAACAGTCACCGCGGCCGGTTGGAGCCTGTAACGGCGGTCCCGTCCCCCACCGTTTCCTGCATTCCCTACTTCCCCTCTCCTACTCGGCCGCGGCGTACGGACCGGCCGGCAGTCAAAATCTAGACCCGGCCTCGGACGGACGCACGCGAGTTGAAAGTTACACTCAGCCTCGGACGGTCGAGAATCACGCTCTGTTTCGGGCTCCGCGTCCGCATTGGAATGTAGAATCGGTTTTGCCAAATATCGGTGTTATAATGGTTCGCGGACCTCTGGAAGACTGTTGAACGTGCTGGAAGCGGAGGACTTCACCCCCACACATGTAAGCTGAACACCAGATTCCCCATTCTTTCAATGTGTCTGTAAAAATACGATAGGGTCCCGCGTAAAAACCATAACGCAGAGAGTTTCGATGTAGAGATCACGAGGTATAAGCACTTTAGCTAGGTTTGTGTGACATGCATTCTTGTATAGCCCTGTACTGAAATAACCTGTATACTGTGTCCTGAATTGTCAATATATGAATCTATTTAAACATATCTTGTTGTCAATCTGCTCCGGCAGGAGAATCTCGTAGAGTATTAATTCCCCAGATGACCGAGATAGGATGGAGATTTGTAAGCATTTATTTGCGACCCACGCCTGAGATAGAGGGTGCCCATTGCTCCCGCTTGAGCTGGCTTTGGGGCTTGTTTGGGGTAGCTGGAGCTGACAATTGGCGACCATGAGAAACCCCGTAACAAACAACTGTTTTATATTCATGACTTTACATTCCTTAAAAAGTAAATGAGTTGGATATGTAAATTTTTTGTTAAACATAACTTTAAGGATTAGTTTTTGGGCAATATTAAGTGGTTGCATATAAGTCTTTGGGCAGGATCCCCAGCACAATATATTATAAGAAAGCAGAGACTGGATTATTGCAAAATAAACTGTTTTTAGCTTTTCTTTGTCTAGTATATGTCTCAGTTCTTTAAAGATATAGGTAAGTCTCCTAGTATTATTCACTAACATATTAACATGATCGTTCCATCTCAAAAATTTATCTATTTTTACACCGAGGTACTTGATGTTGACTACATTTTCTAAAGGGCTGCAGTTACATGTTTGCAAACAATTGTGAATAATCAAGTTATGAGTGGCAGAAGGCTGACTTTTACTTGAAATACTAAAAGTGATATATTTGGTTTTTTGTGTGTTCAAAGTTAAGATATTATTATTCAACCAACTATTTACTACTCTTAAACCTGTATTACATTTGTCAAATGTTTCATCCCAAGTTTTACCATCAAATATTAAGGCAGTGTCATCTGCAAAACTAACAATATTTCCATGAATATTCAGACCACACAAATCATTTATAAAAATAAGAAACAATATTGGCCCAAGAACACTACCTTGCGGGATTCCAAAGGAGATTGATTTACCCTTGCTTAAAATTTGATTTATTTCTACCTGTTGTGTTCTGTCACTAAGGTAAGATCTGAACCAGTCCATTGCTGCATTATTAATACCTAAAGAAGATAGTTTTTTAAGTAGGAATTCATGGGAAACAGTATCAAATGCTTTTGATAAGTCCAAAAACACCGCTATAGCTTTGTTGCCATAGTCCAGCGCGCTTATAACTTTGGTCAATACCTTTAAAACAGCATCATTTGTACCTTTATTTGCTCTAAAACCGAATTGATTGTCAGAAAGTATTTTAAATTTTTCTAAAAATGAAACTAATCTTGACTTAGCCAATCTTTCTATTACTTTTGAGAGAGCATTGAGCAAAGATATGGGTCTGTAATTGTTAACATCTAGTTGATCTCCACCTTTGAAAAGAGGTATAACCTTAGCATTCTTACAATGAGAAGGAAATATACCACTTTTAAAACTAATGTTAACAATATGCGATATGGGACCCGCCAGCACAGAAACATGTTGCTTATATACCATGATACTTAAGTCATCAATACCACAAGAAAAAGACAGTTTTAATTCATTTATCACTTTTGAAACTTCATAAATGCTAGTACTTTTAAATTCAAAGCTATCTCCTGTAAATTGAGTACAAGGTATATAATTGTTAACAAGACACATTTCGCTAGTTTTATTTGCACTGCACAATTTTTTTGCGAATCTAGGACCAATATCACTGAAGAAGTTATTTACGTGATTAGTGATTACACTTGGATTCTCTTCCATTGAGATAATGTTGTTGTTGATTTTTAATTTTTTTATAGACACTTGCTCCTTTTGTATATTTACTGCCTCCTTTATAATCTTCCACTGTTGCTTGGTATTTCCATTGACGTTATCCAGTTTCCTTCCGTAGTATGTTTGCTTTGTATATTTTATAATTTTTGTACACCAGTTTCTATATCTTTTATAATAATCCAGCAGTTGAATGTTATTTAAATCGCCTCGACATTTATTGTGCAATTTGTCACGGGTTCTGAGACATTTAATAATTCCATCATTTATCCAAGGTTTTAAATATTTCATGTTATGTTTTACGTTTCGTACCGACGAACAACTTTCCACGTGCATTTTTAAACATTTTATGAAATTTTCAGCAGCTGAATTTACATCTTGCGATGACAGGACTGACTGCCATGATTCCTCCTTTAATTTTACCTTCAAAAGATTGTTATCGATGACGGTTTTTATTTTTTCATTATCCTTCGCTTTTTTCTTTATTGTGAAGCTCATAAATCTCAGCAATATCACATCATGATCTGTTATGTCAGTAGTGAAGACAGCTCCCTGTGGTTCAAATTTAGATTTTACCATAATATGATCGAGGCAGCTTGAAGTGGTAGGAGAAACTCTAGTAGGCGAAATTATGATTGGCTTCAAACCATGAAAAGCCAAAAGAGAGAGGTATTTTTGAGTTTTCATATCGCTCAAATCCAAAGTGTTAATATTTATGTCCCCACATAAAATGATCTCCTTATTTAGTAAAGACGTAGAGTCAAGTAGAGCACTCAGTGATTCAAGGAAATTATCTATATGAGCCTGAGACGGAGATCTATAAACAGCTATTACACACAAGGTACTCGATATCTGCATCCTTAAGCAGTTTGCGCCAGGGAAAACAACTTCCTCAACAGTTGCCTGAACATTTTGTTTTACGTAGGCAACTACACCATCGTTTTGCAAATAATTATTATTTGTGTTGTAGACTGTGTATCCAGGGATATTAGGTATATTGGTCATTTTTTTCAGCCAAGCCTCTGTAAAAACTAGTACCTCAGGACGATGTTCGATACAATCGAGCATAGTTATGGTTTCATCAAAGTTTTTATTTAAACTTCTAACGTTCAAACAAAGTAAAGAAAACTTGGAATGTTTTAAAAATTTTTTGCAGGTTAATGAATCTTTAATAATTAAATTAGGTTCGGTAATTTCATTTAAATCAATGTATTTTCCTAAATCGATATCCATTTTAATGTCACAATTATCTTCGGTGCCTTATACTATTTGACTTCTACGACATTCTATTTAGGTCATCTTCGTGTTTTATCTCCCTGATTTTTTTGCCTTCATCTTCTTTCATTAGAATGGATCCATTTTTAAACCAGATGTATTTATATAGTAGTTCTGGAGAGGTTAGAAGGTCTCCCTCAACCCGTCTCTCCCGATCCGACTCGCCACGAAGGAGGTGGGCAAACGCGTACGTCACCAAGACCTAGACAAACCTTAACCCATGCATGAATCCGGGCACCCCTGCCAAGTTACCAAACGTAGCAAACCACTTGGATTGACCTTTTGCAGAGGTGTTGGTTATCCAATAGATGGTTCCCGGGGCGGCAGTACCCACATCCGCCTTCCAAATTGAATATCCTAAGTGATATGTCTTGCCGTTTGGCGTTGGTAAAAAAAAGTCTGGAACATATTCAAACTCTTGTCACTGTCAAAATCTACATATACCTCCTTTATTTGAGTTTTCAGGAAACAAACTAAACCCGTTGGATTTTATCCGCCTCCCAAATTCAAGACAAACCTCACCCCATGCATGATCCCGGGCTCCCCTGCTAATTCACCAAACGTAGCTAACTGTAGCGAATGGTTTAGCTATTGCCAGTATTAAGGCATATTTACAACGCTTTTATCGATTTTTATGCCTTATAATTACTTACCTTTCTTACATAACGAAGATAAACACTTCATCAATGTTCCTACTGTGTGCTCACCTACAGATTGCAGATCACGAAGAGTGTGTAGAATAATGTCAACAAGATGTAGATGTTACAATGCAGTCAAAAACCGACAGCACCAGCGTTACATTACGGGTTGCCACTGTATATTGGACAATACTCCGCCCATCAATCCAATCAATCAAAAACTTAAGTGGAAAATAATTACAAAAAAATACACTTAAAGCGTTTTAGTTAACCATTACTATTGCGATAATCCACAATGAATTGTGAAATGGCAAAAATTGAAGAGGACACACAATATGGGAAGGTGTATAAAAGGCGATAATTTTAATCATGGGTCATCGTATCAACCTGCAAGTGAAAGTGTTAACATCTCCCAAGAGAACTATCATTCTTACTCCCTACATTCAGTTAAATAAATAACCCTAAACACAATGAAGTTCGCAGTGAGTTTTGGCCTTTTTGAATTCGTTTCTAATAGTAATTAGTGTAATTGAAATGCTTGTGTATAAAGTTTAAAAAGTAATCCTTTGAATGGGATGCAATATAATGTGTTTTTACAAAAAAATTTATGTGATCTTGATGCACGGACTTTGTTTTTATGGGTTCCTTTACCAATTAAATTATTTTCTACGAACCTTCAGTTTTATTTGGGTAGATAATTGATTCGTATGAAAAATTGCATTATTTTTAATTTATGCCGACAATGGTTGTAAGGAATGTAATTATTTATAACTATTTAACACGAGTTGAACGATTAAAATAAATAGGACACATATGGGACAGTAAAGTAGAACTAAACTATATAAGGTCTGATACATTCTAATTTATTGTCATTTCTATGTGTCACGGATAAAAGAAATAATAAAACATCATCGATCACTGAATTTTTTTTTAAGTATTGTAAAAAATTTAATCTCACCTTTTTATTTACGCAGCATCTTTTACTGAGTTATAACTATGTTCTTTGTTGTACTTACAATATTATTAATACCTATATCTTCCAGATCGTAGCTCTTTGCCTCGTGGCTGTGGCCCTTGCCGCCCCCGTGGACAATTCCCAGGTACAAGTGGTCAACTACGAGAATGAAAACACCGGACTGGGGGGTTACAAGTTCGCGTAAGTGTTTTAATTATTTTCATATTACATACAAAGGGAATAAGTCTCTGATTGTCTAGAAACTGATGAAACGCTGAAAGCCGATAAACTACACGGACAATTTGAAAATGTTTTAAAAATTCGTGAAATGGGAAAAAATTACATTAAAAGTGTTCCTAAATATTATGTCTGTAATGTTTTTTGTGCATTCAACTACAAATTCTAGAACTTTTTTATTTATTTATTTTATTTGTGTACAAAAAATTTACAACATTACAGATATTTTATCTAATTAATTGTAATAGTCCATTTTCACAGTGAGAATGTAGCGCCAAAAACCTTACAAACTCATTGAATTTTTCGAAGAATATGTCAAAATTTTTATCTAATATATTTAAATATCGTATCGCTCTTCCCACGGGCGAATTCGGGTATAGATTTGTACGACTCAATCGGCAATATAATATGTTATGGCGACGTGCCCGAGAGTGAGACTCTGGTACAAATAAATTGATTTGCGCCAGAATCTCACCGTTAGAGGAGATGTACTCCTTCAATGTTTAAAATATATTATCTGTTCACACCAGAGGAAGAAAATGACTTTATGTCATTGGCAGGAAACTGATGCTCTACAAAAAATTATCATAATTTATGTCAAATTGATAGACAATAACAACTATTAAAAAATGTCGTAAATCTGGAAAAAGCAGCTGTTGGCAGCAGAATAGCTGCCAATAGCAGCATCAATAGCTCTTGTCTAGAATGCGAACAGTGCAGCGTATGGAAACCGGAAACCACATCCAATTTATGTCAATTATTCGGTCCTTCCCATCAAAGGATCAGCCTTTCTGAAGGCACCACTCATTGAGTGTATGCATAAAGTGTATGAAAATTCATAATTGATTTAATAAACTTTTCTTCATGACTGCTTCCTGCAATTATTTTATATGTACGAAGCCAATGATTTCATGTACATTATACTTATCACCATCTTTTATACTAGCTGAAGTTTATATTCTACCATTCTAGCCAACAAAATTCTTATTTTTGATTGCGCTTGCATTCCGGTTATAAGTTGAACATGACGTTATTGTGCTTACCTACAGATACGAGCTGAGCGATGGAACAAAGCGCGAGGAGCAGGGTGAGCTGCAGAACCCCGGTACTCCAGAAGAGGCCCTTAAAGTCACCGGCTCCTATACCTGGGTGGATCCCGACGGTCAAGTGTGGACTATCACCTTCGTGGCTGATGAGAACGGCTACCGTCCTCAGGTCGGTGGGATCAGCGGACCCCTCGTTGCATCTCTCCTAGGATAAACCATCAAATATGTATCTCAACCATCAAATATCAAACATATCATATCACTGAATTAACATTGCCCTATACCATAATCGATCGTCAACCTTCATGCCTCATATAATATAAATATAATTAGAATTTTGTATATATGTTTTAATATGTGCCAATTTTATATTTGTAAATATAAAATAATTTCTGTAAATAAAATAAATGATTATTGAGTAAAATGCATTTCAAATGTGTCAATTATTTACATAAATATGTATTCTAATAAAAGTTTTAAAGAAATAAGAATTGATTTTTATTTTTAAAAATGTAGAGATGAAAAATGTATTTATAAATCTATTAGTCGACTGAGGTGGATTTTCCTGAATTATGCCTATTTGTGCTACCTCTTCCCTAAGCCAACGTTTCACATAATCTCTTACGGACGAAATTTAGTCTTAATTTTAAAAAAATAATTTACTAACCATGATATTATACAATATTGTTCCATGTCAACTCAGAATCAACTCAACTCAACAACTCTTTAAAGAGTCGATAAAAGCTATGAAAAAAATCATTTTAAAATAGCGCTTACCCTAACCTTACATAGCCAATCAATTTTTTATATATTCTTTTCATAACTTTTAATGACTTTTCAAAGGAGATGTTTAGTTGAATTTATTCTGAGTTATCCGTTCACCGATATTATACCATGACACACGCACAAATTATACCTAATACCTTACTTCGGTATAAGTTTTCCTGGAGAGGTGTTCAAGAAATACAATAACATGAAAAACATTAATTTATTTTATTTTAATTAATGTATTATATTTTTACATTTTATATTTAAAAAAATAGGTATGCGCTTCATTCAAAATGGAAGATACTTTCGATATCATCATAATTTATTATTCACCAGATTTACAGGAACGGCTTTAGTTTTTCCCATAGGAAAAACTAAACCCTTTCATACACTTTTCCATATAAATGATCATCTAGTAAATCCAC
Organism: Limnephilus auricula; assembly: GCA_951813805.1. Lineage (NCBI taxonomy): Eukaryota > Metazoa > Arthropoda > Insecta > Trichoptera > Limnephilidae > Limnephilus > Limnephilus auricula. The sequence continues at coordinate 14,948,517 of OX638388.1, read as the reverse complement.
GTTATGCAAGTGTATTATATAAGTATAATTAATACAAAACAATACAAGAACAACACGTTAATCTACCAAACTATTAAATGGGAATATAATTCACCGTCTCCAGATATTTTCATATCAGAGGGTTCGGCTCTGTGGAATTCCTAATTTGACCGATAAATCCTACTGATCTCTCAATATAAATATTTAAAAAATCTTTCGTAATTCTACATGTATTTAAAATGACTGATTTTTGCATTTTTATATACAAATTCTTTGATAAATCTAATATGCCTAAATTTTTAATAAGAGAGCTAGGTATAATGCCAGTAGCCGAAATAACAAAAGGTAATATTTTTATAGTCTGAGAATGCCAAATTCCTTTAATTTCATTTCCTAAATCTGTACACTTTCTTATTTTTTCAGAAACAGATTTTTGAATATTACAGGAATTTGGAATAGCTACATCAATAATATAAGTTATTTTTTAAATTTTGTCATGTAAAACTATGTCAGGTCTATTATGACCAATTGGTCTGTCTGTTAGTATAGTTTTATCTATAGTTTTAACAGTGATTATAATTTATATTATAATTTTTATTATTATTTATACAGTGATTCTGATTAGGTACCTTTTATTTTATTTTATTTATTTATTTACATTTGATACATTTAAAGCCAAAATAACAAATAATATTACATAATACGAGAATATATTTAAAATGAATACAAGTGTTATTACATTGTTTTAGGTCGATATTAGTTCCTAGCTAGGCAGATTGCCTGTTCTAAGGAACCTTTCTAAACACAATCGTTTTATGGCTAATTTGTACACAACGTGCAGAAAATAAATATTTTTTTATTATTTATAAAATACATGATAATACATTAAAATATTTACATATATATATGGTAAATTAAATCACCATACTAGGCGGCTGCCTGTTTCATGGTGACCAATAAAATATAGTTAATTTGCAAGATTTATTGTAAAAATGGGAAACATTATTGTAGAAAATGGAATATAATAGAAACAATAAATTTAAAACAGAAAACAGATAAACAAAAATATTAAACATGATTTAATAAAATAAAATTACAGTTTCAAACATGTAACGAGGTTTATTTTTCAAAAATAAATACTTTACTGATAAATAAAAGGACTGAAAACATTTAAAATTTAAGATCTGGACCTGGTGCCTCTTCTACTGAGGGTATGTCACAATTATGACAATTTTGACGGACCGACGGATTACTGTCTCAGAAACAAGCTTTCTAACAATATATCGAAATGCAGTCACGTTCCGTGTGAAAAAACTGCATAATTAAACCATTTCTGGGTAAATGCTAACAAATAATTAAACCATTATAATAATTATATTCGTCATCTCGGGTTTTTTTTAACTCTAATCTTATCTTTGTTATTCATATTGTCACATAGCAACAAAAAGTCGTGGTTTTGTACTGAGAAAACAAAATTTTCAACAACTCTAAGACTCTGATCTGATTCTCTACAATTCACATATTCGTCCACACCTGGAATACTGATCACCGATTTGGAATCTGCGCTACATTGTTTATGTAAACAAATTAGAAAGAGATCAGAAGCGCTTTCTCAAATTCCTCAATCTTAAGTCATTCACACATCAACGGAACCCCCTTAAAAATTTTCTACAAAGATTTTCCCATAAAGCACATTTCAAAGTGCCCTAAGTAAAAATCATGCTACAAGGTTTTGCAGATTAGGTGCATAGGGTGCGGGCGCTTGAATTTGTTTTTGGTGTCAACGAGTTATCAAAATGACCTTGTGGCCCAAATCTGGAAATCGTTACTTTAAGAGTTGTTTGCACTGTTCATTAGGATGTATGTGCTTACGCAACCAATCAAAATACTTAGATAAAAAAAAACGTCACAGGAAGACACTGATTGCATTTTAGTTTACCTTTATCATTGCGTCGTTCAATACGGAGAACTGAAAAGCAGGACATACAAGAGGACTTACATGGGAAGGAGTATAAAAGGTGATAATTTTAATCGTGGATCATCGTAATAACCTGAAAGTGAAAGTGTTTTCATCTCACAGAAGACATTTTTCCCTTAATTTAACCAAGTTAAATAAACAAACCCATATACAATAAAGTTGATGGTCTGAAAGACATGTAATAAGTGATGGTTTTAACAGATTTTGTAATCTCGCCATTGATTTATAAACTAGACCACTTTAAGATATAATATAACATTAGAATAAGTGATATATTTTGTATTAAATTAAAACAAATAACTTTGTATTAAACCACTATTTATAATCACAATTACCTACAAGTTTCAAAACCGATGGTTTCTTCGTCAGGGTAGTAATGACGAAGAAAATAATGTAATGTCATTACTACGAGAAACTACTTAAGAAACCATCGGTTTTGAAATATGTAGGTAATTGTGATTATAAATAGTGGTTTAATACAAAGTTATTTGTTTTAATTTAATTCAAAATGACGCCACAAAGTGATTTTGCGGAGTTTGAAGAATATTTTGTGGTTTAATAATTTTTTTTGTTTTTAAGATATATTTTGTGGTTCAATACATAAAAAAATTAAAACATAAAACAATACGTTTTAAGTATTCTGACTTTTTATATTTCTCTACGAATTCGATTACTCCTTATCTAAACAATATACATTACATGCAAATAGAAAAAAAAGCTTTTATTCCTTCCTTAATCTTTATTCCCATACATTTTTTATTTGTTTCAAGTTGATGAATAATCATTTTTTTATTCATTAAAGAAGAAGATAACACTAATATCTTTTTTTTTTATTCCCTTAACCTAACTAATTCAACAAAATACATAAACCTGGCCCAATGAAGTTGGCGTTAAGAGTATACTTTAAAGTACATTTAGCTTTTCGCTATTGCTTCAATTATGTGACATTTATTTATTTATTTTTCATACTCTCTATAAAACACTGTATACCAATGTATTAGGTATAGAGATTACGAAAGTAAAACTGTTAATGATAAGTGGTAAAAACAATATACTCGTACACAACGTTTTACGAAACGTACCTGACTTACTGATTAAAGTACATAAGTGTTTGGTAGTAGTAGTTTTTGTAGGTACTTTACTTCTACTAACAAACAGTAGATGTAAAGTACCTATACAAAACACGTGTATATTGATGATCTAACAATACTAGATGACAGGTTACAGGAGGGTTAAAAGACAAATGTTCAAGCGGTGGTATTATTGAGTTAAATTGAAATGGATTATATGAAATAGAGCAAATTAGATGTATGAAAATTTCATGAGAGCCGTTTTACTATTTATAGTGGGTATACCCACGTGTTAAGAGGTAATATCCAGAAATCCATTATTCCGTTTTTGTTAACAGCGCTGCGCGCGGATGTTTTTACAACCATGAAGCTAAACGGTATTAGTTTTTAATTTAATGCGAAATGTTGTCAAAATGAGCAGCGCGAACAGACAACCTCACACGGCAGCATCTCGGCGGCTAATGAATCGGGAGAATTTATGTCTCGAAATGCCATAAAAATGATCAAACGGGAGATGGTAAATGAATGAAAATTATATATTTCTTAAAATTAATTTTTGATCTAAATAATTTATGATTTTTCTAAAAATTATTTGTCTAAACAAAATAAGTGTGTAAAAAAAATCTGAAATATTTTAGTTTGTAAGACCTAAAATAAATAGAAAAACTGAGGGATTTTTGTCACAAAACACGTTCTCGGATTTATTTTTTAATGATTCTATTTTATCTAAAATTTAAATTTTGAAAACTGTGTTAACTAGATTATATATTGATTTATTTTGTTGTATGATTATATGATTTGAAATTTGTGTTGTTTAATAGAATCTATCGTTTGAAAATTGAACAAATCTCCCAACGACCAACGGTAAAACCTTAGTATATTATAAATGCACTTAATTTTTCAACATTTTAAAACTGCTTGTACCAGATAAAATAACAATCTTTCAAAATCAATTTATGTATTTTTGTAAAAAAGAGTCAATACGTCTAGAATTTGATTTAAAAATGACTAATTTCCGGTATTCTCTGGTAAAGCACTCTGAAGATCGTATAAATTATCCACTTTCAACGAAGGTGTAGTTCCAGAAATTAAGTATAAAAAGTATTTAACTTAACATATTTTTGGACAACTAATGTTTTATAAAAATATAAATTTCCGGCAAAAAAATAGTATTTTTATTTTGTATTATTTCACTTTTCGTGAATCTTTGTGAAATAGCGGGAGAAGTTTACAGATTGATTTTTATTAGTGCACTCGTTTCCACAACTTCTCTGTGCAGCCTTTCTCGTGATAAACTGACAAAATGCAAAACAAAGATCTTACATAGAATAGATGAGCATCATAGACTGACTCAGATGGTGGAAAGCATCGGTGATTTTATTACTGTTTTGATGAACCATAAATCTTTTTAAATCTTTAAAAAGGTAACTGTTAATTTCTGTAACAGTGAAGGCATTTTCGGAAGTTTTACCTAAAACTCCAATATGTACGTATTTCATACACGAGTATAGAAACCCTAAACACTTTCCTAACTACCAGTATAGAACTTTTATTTCTTTTAAATATTCAATAATATTCTATTGTTTCGCCTTCAGAAGGTGAAACAGCTGTCGCGCGTAGTAATAATTACATATCAGTGCTACATATCAAGTATTTGTTTATAAATAAACTATTTTTATAAATTAAATAATAATATTATTGAAATAAATAAATAAATATTTTTTAAATATTTATATTGAGGGATCAGTAGGATTTATCTGTCGAATTAGGAATTCCACCGAGCCGAACCCTCTGATTTGAAAATATCTGGAGTCGGTGAATTATTTTCCCATTTAATAGTCTGGTAGGTTAACATGTTGTTCTTGTATTGTTTTGTATGAATTATACTTATATAATCACTTTCACAGATGGATATACTAGATGATCATTTTTATATCGAAAAGTGTGTGAAAGGGTTTAGTTTTTCCTAAGGGAAAAACTAATCCCGGACCTAAAAGTCTGGTGAAATAAGAATTATACACAAAATAAATTAAAATTAAAATGTAGTTCTACAAATAAAACTCAAAAACAATAAAAAAAATTACCAATGTAGTAAATACAGATAAATCTTTCGTGGTATTTCTGGTATTGGCATACTACAAAGCTTTTGTATAATAAATCTATTGGATGCGTGCTAACAGAAGCCTGCAAATCGTTTTTACATGCTCCGATGGTTTGTTATGCAATATTTATCGTTCTTGCCTTTGGACCGTCGGAAGCCTAAAATTTATGAGTCTAATGACTTCTGCAAAATCCTTGTTTAATGCTCTTAAATCCTTATATTTTTATATTACACAAGAAGTTAAGAATTAATTCCAGATACCATCTGACCGACGGAACGTCGCACGAGGAACAGGGGGAGTCGAAGAACCTCGGCACAGCGGAAAGGGTTCTCACCGTCACTGGCTCTTACACGTGGGTGGACCTTCAGAGGAAGCGGTGGATTATCAATTTCATACTGGATTTCAGACTGGAACTTTATGACGATTCATTTTTAAGCGTCGCGTGTGGTGTTAATTACAAATGAATAGTGTGCTTATAGATATATTAGCGGTGATTTTTTTATAAAACATTATTTGGTAATGCGAGTCTCAATGGGTTCTTCTTACCCGTGCTAACGCCTCCATTTTACAATCGTATGAGATAAAAAAATATGTACGTACACTATGTACCAACGCAAAATGAATTGTTTTGAAATTAAGTTACATTAAATAAAATTAAAAGAACTTAATATAAATAAATATAATTGTTAAAAAAATGTTAAAATAAAATAATAAAGGCAGTAATGAAAAAATAGTCTACATTCATTTTTTCACAATTTGGGAGACGTTTATGGGTTTTTTTCCCACTTAACCGGTCTTTCCCTACTAATGACTTTGAAATCCCTAATTTTAATAAATTTCCCCCACTTTTACCAGTTCCCCTTTCTTCTACCATTTCCTTCCATATGTGATCTATATTTAATTTTTAATTTTAGTATATATTTGATCCTGATGATGTGAACATCGTTCATGAAACATGTTGATTGTGCATTAATAAAAGTGATGTAAACAAAGTTATTTGTTTTTTCATTAAAATAAAATACGTGAGAAGGAAAAAAAAATTTTTTTGAACCGTCTTCCTAAAGCCGCTCGAAGTTATTATATTAAGGGGGTTTCTCACCATCTGCCTAATAGCTTATCCATACTACAACGAATATTATTAAACATAAAAATAAAATACTCGCAGTGGTTAGAAAACTCGGCCAACTTATCCAATATATAGCCACTATTCATAGTTTCGAGTACCGAATTATAAACTCCAACTTAATAAATAATTAAACCGTAAATCGTAAATCAAACATATTCGTTATTAGTGTAGATAAGCTATTGGGAGGATGGTGAAAAATTCCCTAAGCCTAATGATCAACTCAATAATTATTAATTTTAATACTACCGGTCACTTGGCCACAAGAATTTGAATATGTCCTTGATATAAAGTTGTTTTTCGGAAAACGTAGAAAAATATAAGCTGCTCTTACTAAATGCTGCAAAATCACGATGTATTTTTAACAGCTCGAGTTACAAATGATTCTTAAAAATAAACTTTTAGGGAAAAACTCTAGAAAGAATATCTTCTTTTACATACGTCCAACTCGTATTAAACATTTTAACAACCGACTCAAAACTAATATTATTATGGGTTGCAAATTATTTTTTCCAGTCTTCAAAAATGCTTTAAAACATGTTTAAGACTGTATTACCAGATAATACCGGAAATTAGTCCCTTTTAAAATCAAATTCTAGACGTATTGACTATTTTTTACAAAAAAATATAAATTTATTTTGAAAGATTGTTATTTTATCTGGTACACGCAGTTTTAAAATTTTGAAAAACTATTTTTTTTAATATATTAAGGTTATACCATTGGCCGTTGGCAGATTTGCTCAATTTTCAAACGATAGATTTATTATACAACACAAATTTCAAATCATATAATCATAAAAAAAATCATTACATGATCTAGTCAACACAGTTTTAAAAATTTAAATTTTAGTTAAATTAAAATCATTAAAAAATAAATCCGAGAACGTGTTTTGTGACAAAAATACGTCAGTTTTTATATTTATTTAAGGTCTTAAAAACTAAAATATTCCTATTTTTTACACACTTGTTTTGTTTAGACATTATTGAAAAATCATAAATACTTATGATCAAAAATTACTCACAAGAAATACACTATATATATTTAATAATTTATCATCGTGCGTTTTGAGCATTTTTATTGCTTACCTGAATGTAGGTATATATTAACCCATTCAGACCTGAATAATTGTTAAGGGAGAAAAAAATGATTTAAGAGTGGATTAGGCTTTATTGCGGTTTTAATAAAACAAAAACTTTTTTTTAATATTTTTTTAGTATTTTTTATTAGGAAATTGAACATGTGCATAATTATGCCCATCAGGTCTCAACGGTCACAGATCACCGAAAGGAGAATGTTGTTGCATCGGTTTTGAATAGAAAATTTTCCACGTTTATTAATGAAATATAGAAATTCTTATGAACAGTAGCGAACCTAAATATTTTAAGTTTTTTTTAAGTATTTCCATGATACAAAATTTTGTTACTTTTTATACATAAATGAATTTTGCATTTGTCACAAAAAATGAGTTTTTTTGATTGATAGAGTTTTTTTTACATCGCTTTCTTTAGTCAAAATGGGGCATACGGCCAACCTTATCATGTCGAACGTCTGCGTTAGGTTGAACTTCTTCACTAACTTTTTGTCTTTTAGTGCAGGTTCCCTCGTATCTGGATATTTTGGACATCCGGACTTTCTTTTAAATGTTTTATTTTTACCCGCCTTTATTTATGGTTCTGCAAGGCTCATCTTCCTGCCTTTCTCTGAAAGGCACCATTTATTCATCGATACACAATATTTTATCTGGCTTTAATTCCAGGCAACGTGTTCTGAATGATGGCATTGTATGCACTTTTGCAAGTTTATCGGAAAACGAGTGTGTCATTTCCAAATTATTTACTAAATTTAGATTGTTTCTTTGTTGAAAAAATCAGTCCCAGATCATCGTATCCAGAAATAATTTTACACCAAGAGCCTTTTCCAATACAATCGAACTCTTGGAAAATTTTATGTTCCAATACGTATATGCAGCCTGATAAGTGATTTAATTTCGTTGGCTTAAAATTACGTTTGCCAATTTGCAGGGGATTGTTTATTATTATTATTAATTGCAGGGGGTCTGTTTATTCTGCCATTTTTTCTAGTTCACTTTCATTAATATACCTAAAAAATAATGCGTCGCAGGCCCAATATAGTCGTCCTCCCCATTTTCAAAAGTAACATGTAATGCAACTTTTTTTTTTAAATATGTAAAAAAAAAATTCTCCTTCGTCCCTTTATATAATTTTTTTTCCGTGATATCCAATGGTTCATCTTCTTAAAATGCAATATCTTCATAAAGCCTCTGATAGCATCTGGAGAACTTTTATCTGCACTTATTCAAACTTGTTTTGTAGAAGTCGAAGGTTCACATTCGAAAGAAATCGCCTCCAAACGTTCAGCTTCCACGTCAAAATTATCATCGTCACTAAGGTCTGAGTCAGAATCATTCTCCAACAATCCTAAAATCACCTCCAAATCTTCTTTGTTCATAGAGTTATACATTTTTCCTAAAATTAACAACGCAACATAAGTTTTCCAAATCACAAAGAAAGGTGTACAACATTTTGTATACATCATGTAAAGGTGTCATAGAGACTGATTGTGCATAATTCTGCACATCAAAATTCAAACACTTCCATACGCTTATTTATTTAACTATTTACATTTTCAATTTAAACATAATAGTTATTAACATTTTAGAATTGCTTCTGCGTACTTATTTTATGAAATAATTTTGAAATTTTAATAAAAACAATGAAAACAAAATATACCTACCAGCACTCTTGTCAAACGCTTCATCGCACTTTTCGAAATAACCGATATTTATAACTTTTGCGGGTAAGATAACTCCACTAATTAAATTTTTAGGTAGAAATAATGTTGCTAGTTTAATACAAACAGGCGTAACATTTAAAATACTTAAAATTATCCCTTATATTATGCTTTGAAGTTAGTGTGCATAATTATGCTCAAGGGGTCTGAATGGGTTAAAGCAATTTTTGAATGAAATAAATCGATATTAAATTTTGAATTTAAAAAATTTGATACGGGGAATAATCGATCTTTCTCATTTGAACCTCCCTGTACAGTTGCAAGCATTTTAAAACTTTTATTCTCAGCTGCTGGTCAATCGCCCTTAACGACATCTTTGTTTTTACACCGGAAATTATAAGTGCTTTTGCAGGGAAGTGATGTATGAAAACCTGTTTTTTATTGATATTCGCTAAGCTTGTAGCTTAATTTCATAGATGAATAATAACAAAAATTTTCCTGAGAAATTTGATATATATTTGGTATCATCACCATCTATGGACTAGTAAGAAAAGATATTATTAAATTACAGTAGATGAGTTGATATTCTTTGGAAACTATCGAAAATAAAATGATTTTTTAATACGTCTGCTTAATTTTTCGGTTCAATGATAATTCAGAATCAAGTCAACTCAACACCTCTTCGTCTCTTATTATTGAAAAATCATAACTTAACCTTAATAAATCTATTTAACCATTTTTTAATGACTTTTCAAAGAAGGTGTTGAGTTGAATTTATTCTAACTTATCTTATTTATTTATTTTATATTATTGAAACACTATACATTGGTTCCGTTCATAAAAAAAATTACATAGGTATATTAAATTGTATTTAATATCTGTAACTTTTAGAAAGTTTTATTTATGTATACTGTTTCGTTTCACAATTACTTTATAAAAATAAAAGATAGCATATTTGCGGCACGTTCAAGAGTGGAAGATACTCTCAGTATAGCCTTGGTGCAAAACCACCAGTTAGAATTGCAACGTTGCTTGATATAGCTTTAGCCTTATTTTGTTATCTGATCTGAAAAGCCAGATACTTCCCCCAGCTTCGTCTTCCCTATTTCGTTCCCATACTCATTAACTTCAACCTCCCAACATGCCCCAATGGTGATGCCATAGACTCACTGACTCCAGTGTGCAGTTGGGTAAAGTTTGGACTCTTATGCGGTAGGCACCTATTCTCATATAATATATTTTTTTAAGCAAATAAATAAACAAAAATGTTTAACGGTCAAATAAGAAGTATCATATTTGTCTGAGGACTGTTGCTGCGTATACATTTGCGAGCTGAGCCACGAATTATGGAAAAGGGACGAAGCAACCGCAAGCGGCATTTCCCGTTGTTTGCAGTTGCTTTGTTCCTTTCCCATAATATATATATACACAGCCTTAGATATTAAAACTTGTATGATACTTCAAGGATAACAGACCCACACTATGGCTCTAATTAGCTAGCCTAAGATTTTTTTACAAATTTTAGCTACAAATGACCGGAAGAATGTTAAATGATGACATAAACTTTTGATTTTTAGGTAGTAGGGTAAATAATTTTTAGCACTACCTACTTTTATCATAATAATATACTAACAGTGTCTATCTGCAATTATTAGGTAGGTACATAATTGTTTCTGATAATTGGGTAAGTACCCTGTGTTAAATGAATTTTATTTTAGCTCTCATTTGATCAAAGTGTCTTTATAATTGAATTCAAATTGTCTTTATAAGCTTTTTCGGGATTTTTTTTAAGAAATACCCACATATCGTTTTATTAGCATAACAACATTTTAAATTCGTTTTGTGTATGAGAAATAATAATATGTTTTTGCATTCAAATTACCTAAATACGAAGTTTAAAACCAACGAAGGTCACGGTAATTATAAATAAACAATGGAGCAAAATCCAAGAGTTAATACTGGGAATATTATGAAGCATTTTTAAATATTTTAAATAAGGTATTTGGATTATAGTATATAAGTGTGAATACAAATAGTATCTACACACATAAATGAAAAAATAAAATAAAATTCTGCGTATCAAAGATTTGAGTGCTATGTACATTGTAAACTGCACACTTCAAACTATTGTACTTTATTTGGTAGCTTATTTACAAAAACCTACAACGTTGTCAATATTATAAATTATTAGGGTAAACTAGACTATTATTGTCCGCAACTAGTGATTGCCCACTCTTAATTTGAATGTCCTGTTCTCACTACCGTTATGAAAATATTTCACCCAAATATTAACCACTGGAGCGACAGAGCAATTTAAATATTTTCTCTCGGATTGCTAAAGGAAATTTTTTCGCCCAAATAAAAAAAAATCATACCTCTGAATTTGGATATGGAGACATACAAACTGATTATAGTTCTATGTAGCTAATGAATTCCCCTATCTTTTTTTATTATCATATATTTGTAGGATTTATAAAAATATATAATTAAATCTTTAACCTTAAAACATTTTAAAGAACCTATAGAATAGTTATTTTGTTATATTTTGAATGTACAATTTATTATATAGTCATTTTAATAAAAAAAACTAATTTTCAAAAATTTGTCACATTTTGGCAACAAAGCAATCCGTGGTTTTGGAAATAGTGCCATAGTGTGGTAAAAAGCGCTCGAGTGGTTAACAGATATCTCAGTTGTGCACCGACAAACTAACTGCCTTATCGATAGAAATAACCACGTTCTTTAAAAGTTTAATCAGATTTTGTGAAGCGCGATTTTTTTTTAATTTCGCATGTTATTATTTCTTATATTATCATAAGGTTTTACCCATTATTATTTTAAATAATTGTGTACCATCTTCAGATTATTTTATTAATGATTTTTATAAAATCATTAAAGTGGGGAATCACTGTAATCATTGTGAGCAACTACTATGAACAAGTGGGCAACCACTGTAAATTTAGCTATATTTTTTTGTTATTTAAAAAAAATATCATTTATTAATGATGTAATATAATCAATGGAATGATTTAGTAATACATAGGTAAATCGTATGCAACTATTTATTGTTTTATAATATGGTGGGTAGGACCAAACCTACACCCATTCGAAGTCAAAATTTCCGAGGGCAATCACTGCCTATTTCCTTATGCAGGTTTTTGAAAAGTAACTTCCATCTTTGAAATATCGAGTTACTATAGAATAAGTCACTCCATACGTAGGCGTAGCGTGGAGAGAAGAGCTTTTGGGCCAAAATGAGAAAAAATACATATATCTAGGATAGGTACATTCTTACAACAAAAAATATGTCGATTTGTGAAAATCATTAAATCGAAGGACAAAGATACTGGCGGCTCAGAAACTGAAAGAAATGGTTCAGGGTTGATTTATTCTCGTTTTTGTCCTGCAAAATACCTTCATAATGATTGTCGCAGACCTCCGCTGTGGATGGCAGAAGTTGAAATGGATAATTTTTATATATTTTATGGCCTTAATTAAAGGTAACCGTGTACAATGTGTACATGCATGTTTTCCACCTAATAATTTTCTGGTAAAGAAATACGATTTTTGTTATACTTTTAGAATCTCCATTGTTTGATTACTCATCCTAATATCTTCGGCTATGGTATGTAATGGTAATTTGTAATGATGTCATTCCAGTAAGTGGGATTCGCTGTAATAGCGATGTGCAATCTGAGGCTTCGGATCTATCAAAAATGAAAAATGGGAAGTCCTTTATTGTTAGTTAAAATTTCTCTCTGATGCCCATAAGTTTGCTAATTAATTCGTTTTTTACGTACCCGAGATTCTGTCCCATTCTTCAATTCAGTTTTCTTTCGTGGAAACTCTTGATGAACTAGTTTTAGGGGATAAGCCAATAAAATGTAAAAATTGGCCCTCCGGTTAAAAAGGTTGCTCATAACTGATCTAGAGGTTACTAAAAAATAGGTTCAAAGATTCTGGTAAAACCTAGAAAAACACCGAGAAGGCTAATGATCAAAATTTTATCAAAGAACGTTCGGGAAAATTATTATTTTGTCGTGACAAAAGTGGCGGAATATTACCAAGGTAGAGTTCACAACTAATAGAGTATACATATGCACTTATATCTGGAACCGGTACCTAGAACCTAGACCAAAAGAATCCGCGGTACTGTTTATCTGATTCCGGATTCAATTCGTGTAAAAATCGTGTTCCGGATGAACGAAGTTTGTGTGCACAGTGATTCAACTAATAAAGTTTTTTGTTCCAGCGCACTTGTGCGGGATGTTCAATCTATAATCTACCAGTTTAAAAATAACGCACATTTATATAATTTTGAGTCAAAAGCAGTACTGGTGCATTGCTTGTAAAGATTATGTTTCAATACAACAACTAATATTATTATTAAAATCTTTGAGTTTTTCTGTCAAAACGCTACAGGTATTTTGGTTCATTTTTTGTTTGTTCTCAAGCAAACGCAAAATCTTCATACGATTCATAAATCAAAAAGTTTTACTGAAACTTAAAATCATAAACCTTGATTAAAAAAACTTTCCAACTGTCAAAGAATTTACATTAACGTCACTGAACATTAAAATTCTGACCTTCAATTTATTACAATTTAGTGATAACTATAACAATATTTTTACAAATATTATTTACATTATCAAAATGATCTCACTTTTTTATTTATTTAATATTTGTGTATTATTTACAATAAATATAATCTTTACATGTTACAATAGAGGTTAATCAAAATAAAATAAATACCTCATCATAAAGAGTATCTATATATACCGTTTTTGTAATAACGCCTAAACGACATTTTGGACGTGTGACGTCATAAGCGTTGCCCGGCTTTGAAAAAATTCTAACAGTAGTTCTTTGTTTGTTTGTTGACGTGCGTATGTAGCGTCATTGCCAACCACCGGCCGTTTTGGTTTTGTCGGTTTTTTATCGTTTTTAAAACTAATAAATTTGAATAAAAACATAAAAAACAAACATTTTTTGTAGGATGATTAAAATCCGAAAAATGATCTTTAAATATTCCATACATTTTCAACAGAATCCCTCGTTCGTAAAAATACTATATTACTTATATATTTTATTTGTTTTCCTGCATACATTTTACGACGCTATAATGTCAATCTAAACCCATGAACTTACCTGAAAATAAAATATTTTATTTACAAGATTTGATGTTTTCGGTTGAATCGGTACTAAAATCACAGGTCCAGAACCTTTCACTGATAATAATTATTTTGTTGGCAATCACGCTGCTGTGGCGATCATCTCACGACCTTTTGGACCGGTTCGACCAAAGAGTTATTTCTCAAATATGTTTTTAGAGCATGTTACTTGTTGGTACATATCTGCTAATCTGATTTTATATGCAATTAATGACATCACATTACACAATAACTGCTTGAAATGTAGGTAAGCTCCAACATATTTATGTGCAATGCGTGAAATCTCTGTTTTTTTTTTTTAGGATTATAATATGAATAAATATTTTAACATTCAACTGAGTGCAAACAAACAACATTAACAATCATTAAATTTGCAAATACTATAAGCTGTTTTCAAAACACTCAGTTGGTTATTTCTATTGTTGAAACTTGTAATTCGTGTTGGAATTGTGTTTTTCAATCTTTGGATGATGATTTAGGGCCCTCAGGGGATGAGGAAGAAATGTGTTGGGCCTCCATTTGAAAAGGGGAGATATCGGTGTGTCGTGATATCTCCGCGCGTGCTGGTCGGAATAATAAACACTGGTGATGGTTGCGTGAGATGATGATGTATTTACAGTTGACTATTTACAAATGTAGAGTATTTATAAACGCAGACATGAGAGGTGATGCGCGACCGGCTCTTCGTCACCGAATGGATGCGAGTGGTCGACTGTAAGACTGACTTGGCTTGCTGGAGCCATTTTATATAGCCCGACCTGGCAGGTACTTGAACGATAGGCAAAACCGTACACTCGCTGGAAACTTCTCGATATTTCGTGTGTCGCAGCAGCGAGACCTTTCGAGAAGGTGGTCAAAATAATAATGTGCACCGAGGTAGAAGGTAGGGACGACCGGGCCGAGCTAATAAGTGCGATGTAGGTAGTTAGATACTGCTATCCAAGTATATAGCGAATGCAGTGCGAAGATACTAGATAAGTCGCTACAGGACCCCCTGTGAGAGGAAAATATGACGAAGGAAGGCAGGTTGAATGAAGTAGGTCACATCGCGGTGGGATGTGAAGATGCATAACTTATGTGGATGCTCGACGCACGGTGGGCGGAAACCTTTGAAGTTGAAGTTGGTGTCAGCTGGCGTAAGCTGAGCTGGTGCTGGCGCTGATGGTGAAGACCACAGATCTTACGTTCCTCCAGGCTAGTATCCATCACGGTGGGATGTGAAGCTTAACGCACGATTGGTGCTCGACGGTTTAGTATTGAAGATGAAGTGGGTCATGGAGATGAATTACATCACGATGGGAAGTGGGTGAGAGAGCTCAACGCGCGGCGGACGGAGTCTTGGTCTTGAGTCTTGAGTCTTGGTCTTGGGCCGATGCTGGGTTTGGACCGGTGCTGGGTCTCCATCACTTCCGTGTCAATATCTGCATGTGAACTCACGTCGTTGGGTCACCACTTTGGAGGATAATTTCGGACCTCAGGTGATGAGGAGGAAATAAGTTGGGCCTCCATTTGAAAGAAGGAGATATCGGTGTGTCGTGATATCTCCGCGCGTGCTGGCTGGAATAATAAACTCGAGATGATGATTGTGATGAGATGATGATGTATTTACAGTTGACTATTTACATTATGCACCATAGAGTATTTACAAGGGTAGTAAGATTATTTCGACGACTTGTTGAGAGACGTACGCGCGACCGGCTGTGTTATTCAAATAACGTTTAATATCATCTGAAGACTCAATACAACAGAAAAAAAATGAAGTTAATATTTTAAAAAAATGTAGGTACTTTTGGACCAAATTTTTATTTATTAAGTAGAGTTAGATTAGGTATTTTATCGGTTTTGAGGTCAACAGATAAATTTAATTAATGTTAAATTTAAAAGAAGTTCCTTTTTATATTTTTGAAAAAATATTTTTTCAACTTAAGAACTTACATTATCTTTATTTTAAGCTTGCCTGACATCTTGATCCATACAAATAACATCAAGAGGCAAATTTTTTTGTGTTTTCCGGGTTCTGTAATGAAGTATGGGCTTTATACAATGTCAAATATTTTAACACTACAAAGACCGGGTACTGTTCCATACCTATAAAGACCAACGCCGTCACTTTGACGGCTGATCGTTTTATACAAATTGGGAGGCAAGTATGGTTACCACTACCCCGGGAACCATTTATTGGATAACCAACAACTTTACCATAGATCACCCCAAGTGATTCGCCACGTTTCGTGACTTATCAGGAGTGACCGGGTAAATGGGGTGAGGTTTGTCTGGGTTTTGGTGGCAAATATATTTGCCCACCTACTGCGTAGCGGACCGGATCGATACATTTTTTTTATAGCGAGACCTAACCTAGATATCTCCAGCCGGACTCTCTCGACCAATTGCCTTGTACCTCAGTGGGAGGGATGGATTCATACGTCCGTCACCCTTGGATATATTTACCCATTTTCCTTAACCACCCTTTTTACCTTTTTCCTTACCAGAACTTCCTCTCCTTCCTTTCTCTAAAAACACCCTCCACACAGAATTCCCAAACATTACATAAGCCCCGAGGGATTTTTTTTGCTCAGGGCCTCCTGAAAAAAAACAAGAGATTGAAATTATTTCCTATTCCATTAGGTGCACTTCTAATACAAACGTGTTTATAATATCAGATTCACTTTCCGCAAACAGGTTTCTTACAATTTTCACACGCGTCATTTGGTTTTTACTAAAAAATATATTAATTTGGCACTGTCATCTTTTAGAAGTTATATTTTCCGGTTTCTCTTCTGTCAGTTCTTCAGCAGCTAATATAGCTGGCCCTGCTCTGGTCTTTGTAATCTCTGCCCTTAGTTCTCCAACAAGCTATAAAATAAACATTTCTGAGAGATATATTTTTTTGTAATCTTATTATAAATTATGTGACAATGACCAATCAACGTACAGATCGAGTCCGAATGATATACGCTACTGAAATAAAGGGTTGACGGCTGGTGTGGTCGAGGGGTAAACCTCTCCCCGAAGGTCGCGGGTTCAAACAAACTTTGTTGGATAAATTTGTGTTATTTCACAATTAATTAATTAAAAACAACATATAGTATATTTTCGGCACGTTCCACAGTGGAAGATACTCTCAATATTGCCACCATTCAAAATAGAAACGTTGCTTGAAGAAATGGCTTTAGCCGTGTTTGGTGACTAGATCTGAATAGTCAGGTACTTCCTCACCTTTCTTTACCCCATCTCCTACCCTCCCCCATCTCCTTCCCCTCCCCACTAGCCTCAGCCTTACAACATACCCCAATTCGGGATTCCATAGTCTCACTGGCCCCAGACAGGAGCAGTTGGGACTCATGTGCCGTTTTCATATAAAAAAAGAGTCAGACATATTAGTACTATGATACTCGAGGTGGAATGGGTATATTGGAAACATGGATGAAGGAGGTTGTAAACAAACTCATCATAATGTCCCCAGCCGTCACAATGACGGCAGCGGTCTTTCTAGGTATTTCAAAAAGTAATAAGTTACGTACCTGTTTTTTTTACAAAAGAGTTGTTAAATAACGTATCATGAAATGTAAAAAAAAATCAAAGCAATGTAATAAATTTTGAGCAAAATATCGTCACTTTACATCGCTAAGCCGTCAAAATGACGGCTCCGGTCTTTATAGTGTTAAAGCGATTATTTAGTTTTCTGTCACTTTCAGTAAGATCACCTATATACGGAAAAATGTTTGGTTTTATAAAAGTTCCCTACCCAATGACCCAAGTTGTTATTCATTTGTATTATAGGCGTAAATTTGAAAGTAGTAATACAACTTCTTAAAAATATATATTTAAGTAAAGAGGTAGTACATTCGCTTTTGTAAATAAAACTAATAATTTCATTACGAATGTCACCAACCTTGGAGAATTTGGCGAAGTCGCTTGAAGATGTGAATGTACGTCCTGTTTAATGACAAACGCGGATCTGAATAAATGCACAGGTCAGGAAACATAATATCTAATCAGACTAGACAGAAACAACAAAAAATATACATTATACTATCCGATGTAATGTATATCTATATATCCGCATATTACGATCAAGGTCAAATTCTTGTGTTCAAATTGAAATCAGTCATTATGTGTCGTTAAAAAATCGGACTCATTGGTCGACTTGCGTTTGCATAATTATCTATTTTTTTCATTGAATATCATGTCAATCTTAACCTAACCAGGGTTGGATGAGGAAGAGGTTGACAGGACGGTTACAGCATACAAAAATAATAGTTAGTGTAAGAATAAATTTATTGAGATTAAAAAAAATAATCTTTAGAATATCATACCGGGTATATATCCATATATATACGGGGTACACAATAAACATTTTTTTAAACTTCGGTCATATCATATTTTATTTAACGAAGCGTTTCTTAAATATTCATACAGATTGTTAAAGATCATACTTGACTTAATTTAACTAATGATTCCTGACATTATTCGGAAAAAAAAATACCTACTAATGAAATTTTGGTTTCCGGTGACTTTTTGGATGTTTTTTTGCGATTTAAATCATACAAATCAGCAGGTATTAGACAGTTAGGGTCGGAGTGAGCAGTTGGGCGGTTACTACTTACTACTTACTTACGATTTGAAGAAAAAAAAAATTAAAAAGTCATCGGAGACCAATATTTCATTAAAAAAATTTATCTCCAAATAATGTCACGAATCACTTATTTAAATAAGTAAAGTACGTCCCTAAATACCCTGTAAAAGTAAATATTAATAATACTAATTGGATAATTTAACGCCATTTTTGTGAAATATTTATTACCTCAAGGGCGATATATAAAGTATAGAAGTCTAGTATCCTCCCCATCCCCACTACGTTCAGCCTCACAACAATCGGAGATGCCATAACCTCACTGACTCCGAGAGGTTGGATCAATTGGAGCTCTCGAATTAGCCAAGTTTTATTATTATCAACTCTTTATTTAGCTTGGTTTGGGTGCGCTGAAAACATCTGTGTTAGAAAGAATACATAGGTTGGCCAATGAACTAACTGAGGTCGCTGACATATTTAATTTAAACTTCGACACATTTAAAGTCAAATTAATACACCACTTTCTAAATGTAAATAATGAATGAGAAATCATATTATTTTATTTTAATTTTCTTTTGTTAAAATTAATGTGTTTCGGTGTTTTTTTCTTTTTTTGCCCGTGGGTATATGAATTGTACCTACGAGTTCTCTAAAGTTATCCAACTGTATTTAGCATTACGTATATTCTTATTGATTATATTGTGTTTATGCTTTATTTATGTAATTTGTAATCTTTTTATCTATGTTATGCAGTTGTTTTAAATGAAATTTGTAAAAAGTAACGATATGTAAAAGTCCAATAGGGCGTCAATAAATAAATATATATAAATAAATAATATGAAACCGCGACATGTAAAGGGTTTTATGGTTAATGTTTCTCAATGACCCATTGAACAGTGGCTGAGAATTAAAGTTCCAAAATGCTTACAATTGTACAGGAAGGTTCCGTTGAGAAAGATCAATTATTTCCCGTATCAAATTTTTTAAACTAAAAAATTAATATCGATTTATTTCATTCAAAACTTGCTTTAATATATATATACCTACATTCAAGTTAGCTCAAAACGCATGATGATAAATTATTATATATCGTATACTTTTTGTAACTATTTTTAAATCTAAGTATTTTTGATTTTTCAATAACGTCTAAACAAAATAAGTATGTAAAAAAAAATCTGAAATATTTTAGTTTGTAAGACCTTAAATAAATAGAAAAACTGCGTTATTTTCGTCACAAAACACGTTTTCGGATTTATTTTTTAATGATTTTAAATGAAATAAAATTCAAATTCTGAAAAGTGTCTTTACTAGATTATGTATTGGTTTATTTTCCTGTATCACATTATATGATTTGAATTTTGTGTTGCACAATACAAAAAAATTAACAAATCTACCAACGACTAACGGTACAACCTTAGTATATTAAAAATTAACTTACTTTTTTTAAATTTAAAAAGTGCGTTTACCAGATAAAATAACAATTTTTAAAAATATTTTTTTTGTAAAAAAGAGTCAATACGTCAAGAATTTGATTCAAAGAGGATCCGGTATTTTCTGGTTATACCCTCTTAAGTGTTTACTCATTCCGTCAAAATATTTCAAGCCTGTAATTAAAATAAGGCTGGAGGGCACCGCATAACAGTTCAAGTATTCGCTAACCAAGATCCTTTCTTACGTCTGGATATGATGAACCAAAGGGAGACAGCAGGAAACTGGGAGAAAGGAGGAAGATATTTCCCGGAAGCAGCCTGGTTTCTCCCAAATGTGTAGGGCAAATTACGATGAAATATTTCTAGATTTTTTCCTTCACGATTTCTCGTAAAAAATACTGTTTGGAATTTCACAACAGAAAAGTACCTATATTTTAACCCATCTCCACCGTCATGATGTCGCGCGGAAGGTTTCACAATAGATAATATTTAAATCGAATGAGTGACGCGCATTTGGTATTCTTAGAATACCTACGTCACAGACATTGTAACCAGATACCAGCATAGACAAATAGATTTAAAAGTAAAGGCAGTTATTAATAAATATGTAAAGAATTATTGTTCAACAATATGTTTATTTTTAAAATACATGCGTCATTAACAAAAAATAATTCATGGTTTTTTCCCTGTGAACAAATCAATACGGGATTTAATTTAAACTTTTAGCCGTCATAATTTTATACATTTACTATGATTTTTTTTTTTTTCTTAATCACTATAAAACAGACACCAATTTATTTCAGAGATTACAAAAATCAAGAACACATAAAGTACCTCAGTAAAAAATGAGAAATGGTAACAAAAGTATATCTACAGGAGCAGTCCCCTCATACATACTGTGGATGCTGCTCTTCCCTTCCTTTCAAGGCTTATAATAAATATAATAATAATTATTATTTATCTATTCCGAATTAAAAAAGATTTTAGCTTATTTGTTTCTAGCCGTAAACAGCAATATATACAGCAATTTAACTTCACCGTCCCAATCTCAGCAGTTGAGATGGCATACTTTTCTAAAAATATTTAAAGAAAAAAAAGTACAGTGAATATGTGGTTATTGGCAATAGAACACTTTTCTTTTAATTAGTTAACATTAATGTTAAATAAAATATGCTTGGTTTCCATTAAAAAATATATTAAAATAAAACACTCCTTAAATATGCCATCTCACCCATACCCATCGATGAAATGGCATACCCTAAATCTAAGTTACAAAATTTTCAAAAATAATAACAAAATTTTCAAAGAGTTGGAACATAAGTCACAAATGCATTCAAACCATCTTCTTGGATTTAAGAGGAACGGCCGCGCGGCCGCTTTCATTTAAAACGTAGTTTTGGATTTGAGGCCACAATACCCAACCAAACTGAAAAATTATTTTTGTAATAAAAAGCGAGGTCCAATGATCTTGGAGAGGAGCAACTTTTTTTTGCTTTTAAATTGTGTCGTAGAGGTAATTAAAAGAAATCAGTTTTTGTTCATTTTAGAAATCTGCCTAATCTGATCCAATCTGATAACAGTATTGGTGGAGTTTGAGTATTATTTGAGTAGAGACGAGTTCATCGAAAATTAAATTTATCGACGAGAGGTTAGGTTAGGTTAGGTAAGGTTGAACTCGTTTTCGATGAACTTGCCGTGAACCGGTAGAGCCATATCTTGGCTAGTTTTGGAAAAATGACCAGTATGCCATCTCTGCCACCTCTGCCACTATGCCGTCTCGGTCACACTTCCCCTAAATCTTTTTTAATATACCCTAGAATCTGTAACAGTTTCAGATGTGTGCGTTAGCTCGTTATGAAACTACAACATCAACGCAATATTTTCATCTCTCAACGTCATTTACCTATTAAAAATTATGAAATGAGCCGCCTTTCTCTCAGACCCCCAAATTACTTTAAAGCCACCAAAAATACGAAGATACGTCATAGAATTTAAAAAAAACATTATTTCGTAAAACTAGTCGGTGTTTATTTTTGAAATCCAAATATTTTATCTCAGAATATTCCTATATCCGCTAAGAATCTAGGTTCTCATGGCCAATATTTTTACTTTTATCGACTTTTTGGGTGCTGTTCGGACAGCCTTGCAGTGATAATTAGAGGGACAGGTGTAAATAGTTTGAAGGTAGTTTTTAATTAATCAGGTTTATTTGTGTATCAGTGTTGCCAAATGTCGGGTATGGGTACCGCCGCCCCGGGAATCATTTATTGGATAACCAACACCTCTGCCATAGGTCACCCTAAGTGGTTCGCAATGTTTGGTAACTTAGCAAGGGTGCCCGGGTTCATGGGGTGAGATTTGTCTATGTCTTGGCGACGGATGGGCTTTCCCACCTAATGCTTTGCAGGCAGGATCAGAAGAGACTGGTTGAGGAAAACCTTTTGACCTCTTCAACCAGACTCTCTCGACCCATCACCTTGCACCGCATTGAAAGGGATAAATCATACGTCCTTCATTCCTGGACACGTTGAAGCCCAGATTCCTGCTCACCCCACTACATATCGTATTCCTTCCCAGAACTTCTCCTCTCTTTCCTTTCCGTATAAACGGATTTTACGGATTTAATTTTAACGTGAATTTCCTAGACACGTTGAACCCCAGATTCCTGCTCACCCACATACATACCGTATTCCTTCCCAGAACTTCTCCTCTCCTTCCTTTCCGTAAAAACATCCACCACTCAGCATTCCCAATAATGATATAGGACCTGAGGGATTTTTTTTTTCTGCGCCTCCTGTGTGAAGCTAATGTTAAAAAAATATGACAATCAGTCTTTTACCCTTTTATCATTTTTTATAAAGGTGAAAAAAATATTTTGAAAAGTTGAGTCGAAAACCGAAAATAGCAAGATCGTTTCACATTCAATTTAAGAAGAAAAAAAAAAGGTTTTTTTTTATTAATGGATATAAATAAAATAATATAATATAGTTCCAATTCAAAATGGAAGGTTTTGTTAATTATTTATTATTTGACCATCCATATAAAGGTACTTAAACATTCTTCCACACTAGGAATTTTAGCTGCGTTTTTGGAGGACATTTTATGCAATCATGTCTAACGTTTTATGCAGAAACTGCATCCAAGTAAACACGATATACGTGAAAAACGAATAGGCATAACCAAGAAAAGAACGACATTGAGAGTATATTTTTATTTAATGGAAGAATTCTGGAGTAAAAAATAAGAGTAAGATACATGTACATTCCATTTTTTTTAAATATACATATCTTTAGGTATATTAAAACTAATAGAATGATATATAAATATAATGTATAACTTATTATCCGATGAGCGACAACTATTTAATCAAATATTTAAAAAAATGTGAAAGAATTTTTTCGTACTAACCTCCGTTTTTCGTTTTTAATGTTTTTTCCATTATTACAATCTTTTTTCTTTTTCTTTCTTTCGTTTTCCTGTGCTCTTTATTTTATATATGTAAAAATATTTGGATGTATGTATATATAATGTAATAATGTGTATATTTTATGTACCTTTTAACATTTTCTAAAAAGTAATTGTTAAAAGAACCCGTTGACAAACTGATATAAATCATTTTCGTTGTTTGTTTTTGGGGTGTTATGCCGTGTTGTGCTACCTCCTTCTTTAGCCGACGTTTCGGACAGCGTTGCAGTGTCCATCATCAGGGCAGATCCGGCAGATCCATCGACGGATCTGCCGGATCTGCCCTGATGATGGACACTGCAACGCTGTCCGAAACGTCGGCTAAAGAAGGAGGTAGCACAACACGGCATAACACCCCAAAAACAAACAACGAAAATGCTTTTGGCCGTGAAAATCTAAAAACGTATCTGATATAAATCAGTTTAACGGGACTTAATGTTAAAATATGTAAAGAAAAAAAAGTTAAATAAAAATAAAAAAAGTTTTTCAGCATTGTTTATGGATCAAAACTTCCTAGTCAGTCACTTCACGGCCTTCCTCTAACTCTCCTATTCTCACGAGTTTACTTCCTATCCCTCCTCCACTTCTTATCTTCTACACATACCCCGAATGATATAACAATTGGGTAATGACACAATTTTTTTATTTTTTTTATAATTTTGTCATTGTTCATAACTACTGTTCCAGATCGAGTAAAAAATGTATCAAAGCATTCCAATTTTTTGTCATGTTGGAATGCCCCATTTCTTTCATTAGTTGTTAAGGTTTATTGCGTCCTTTTTACTTCCTCGCGGTGCGGTGGGTTTTCACCTCATCGGCGAGGAGTGGAGGCGCGCCGAACCGAGACATACGGAAATCCCGCCTGAGTTCTTGAGCAGTCGCCATGAGGCATGCCGCCATATATAATGTAATTCTATTCCTTCCAGCAGTCAGTCTAGTTTCAGTGATAACAATAGTTACATCGGATCAAGTGACCTGTAATCTGTGATCTGTGTGATCTGTGATCTGTGATCTGTGATCTGTGATCTGTGGTCTGTGATCTGTGATCTGTGATCTGAGGTCTGTGTTCTGTGATCTGTGATCTTTGCTCCGTCCCGACAAGTGTTACTGGAGAAACATAAACATGTTGACTTTTATCAAGGTATGTTAAGGTTTTGTTTTTGTGTCAAGTTTATTATGAAAATTTACAGCATCAACGAGTGGTAAAGCGCGAAACCTGAACGTGAATTAAAAATAAATAATAATTCAAAGAGGCTTCTTGATTTTAATTATCGTAAACTTCGACGTGTTTTTGTCGCTTTTAGTTTCAATCATAAAAAAAATCAGTTGGTACTGATTATCAGATATTATACAGGAAATATATTTGAAATTTCTTGCTTTGAGAGACATAATTGATTCCGGTTAGGTATTGCGACAGGAATTCGTCGGATGTTAAATTTTGTTTATTTTATGCACGTTTTAAAACAATTATTAACTTTAAAATTTCAAATTTCAAACGACAAACTTTTATATTTTTATTTAGTGCGTTTTCTCAATTTAAATTCCGTGTCATCGGATTCTAATTAACAAGTTATCATTGAAGAAGAAGATAACAATAATAATGAAATTTGTTTAAAACATGAAAATAGAACAAGACACAGAAAAAATAAATAAATAATGGTCGCAACTGCCACCGGAACCTCACCTTTAACCGGGACATACCTACGCTTTAAACAATTCAGCCATTGCGTCCTATTATTAGGTCCCATTAACAAGTTATCATTTTAAAGAGACCCTTGCTTATTTACTGGTGTACTGAATGGATCAAACAATAATTTAATTAATAATTTACTACTCTACCAATTTGAGCTATTCAGAATTATGAGCTTCCAAAATTAGTAAACTGTTGTCCCGGTAAGACACGGTCTAAGTTCGATACCTAGTTACGACCTTGACTTACTTTTTTGACCTATTTCTGTCTTTTTATTTTTAAGATTCAATGATTAATTATTACAATGAGGTGTAAAAGCTTCAAGGAGTAAGACATCAATGCTGTTTTACAAAGCTATATATCTAAAACTGTTTTAAATAAATTTTAATACTTATACCTACACACCCAACAACTTTTTCATCAAAAGAGAGTTTATAGAAAAAAACAATATACCTACTAAAACATAGCTATTTATAACGAATGGTATTTGCATATTGTCACGCTGTGACATCATGTATTTCCTTGCAATATACAATCAGGATTCTTAACTACTTATTAATGACCTTACTTTGTTCAGCAGAACTGTTTGTCAAAGATCAATATATCACTAATATAAAAAAGATTTTTATTATTTAGGAAGAAACCCTCTTTATTGAGAGTTCTGGGATGGAAAAGGTACGAGGGATGGGTAGGAATCTGGGGATCAGTGTGTCCAGATCATCCGCCTCCTAACCTCACCCATGAACCCGGGCACCCCTGCTAAGTCACCAAACGTAGTGAACCACTTTGGCAGAGGTTTTGGTTATCAAATAAATGGTTCCCGGGACGGCGGTACCCATTGATTTTTAATAAAGATTTGATTTTGAGTAGGTTTTATAATTTTTATATGGATTCAAACGACAGGGATACCACGTACCACGCAGTTTAAGTGGGCCATCGCCAATCAATTTTATCACCAAACTGTTTTATTTGAATATGAGATATAAACTTTAACAAAATGAAATTTTCCGAGCAGTTCATGACAATTAGGACACAATTAAATTCAAAGATATCGGGTTTATTTAGAAACTACACAAATTTCCCCTAGAAGATTCCATTATTTGACGTAAGATTTATTACTATTGAGAAAATAAAATATTTAATTTAGGCTTTAAATTTTATGTTTATTTTTAACTTAATGAGTAAAACCTCAAATTGAAGTATTTCTGATTTTCTGTTTCAAATTTACGATTGAGAGTCGCTTATATTGTCTTCAGTGATTAAATTTTATGTCCTCATATGCAATCACGACTTTACAGCGAAATGTAAGTGTTTGGCCTGAAGCATGACGAGTGACTCTTCAATGATGGTCAGAAGGTGTGTATCTTGTCGTGAGATTTGTGTAAATGAATAATAATATAACTTTTTCCAATATTTACACGACCTTATAAATGTTGTGGTGTAAACTTGACTATTAAAACAGAGGCTAGTAGTTGGATTCTTGTAGAAAAGCAAACATGCAAAACACAGATAATCAAAAAAACATACAAACGAATATCTTTAGAATCAACAAACTGAACTAACATCTTAAGAGCGATTGACCAGCAGCTGAGAATAAAAGTTTAAAAATGCTTGCAACTGTACAGGTTCCAATGAGAAAGATAGATTATTACCCATATCAAATTTTTTAAATAATAAATCTTGTATCGATTTATTTCATTCAAAACTAGCTTTAATATATACCTACATTCAAGTAAGCAATAAAAATGCTCAAAACGCACGATGTTAAATTATTAAATATCGTGTACTTCTTGTAAGTATTTTTTGATCATAAGTATTTATGATTTTTCAATAATGTCTAAACAAAACAATTGTGTAAAAAAAAAGAAATATTTTAGTTTGTAAGGACCTTAAATACATAGAAAAACGGAGGTATTTTTGTCACAAAACACGTTCAATGTCGGGTAGGTTTAGATATTCAAGGTAAGTTTATTCGTAGCTTTTTATTTTACTGTTCGTTATCATGTTAGTTATGTACCTACATACCTACTCCGGCATTATTGTAAACAAATTAACGATGAAATATGTTAGGTTATGTTTTGTGGATCTTGTTTTTTTTTTAGGCATTGAATTTTAAAAATAGTTTGTATTACTAAAAAATTCACTCTTGTTCGCTAATAGTGGAAGGCTGCATCGGCAATGTGGGTACGTGCATAATTTAAACTTGAAACGAAATTATTGTATTTTATTTATTTACACATATACGGCACAACATGTGCCATTAACATAATTGACATAACATTTAAATAGGACAACAACATGAAGAATAACTAACAGTATAAATGTAAGTTAAATATAAGGATTTTAATTTGACTCGGTGCTTTTGAAAAGTAGCTCATCTTAAGAATATTTAAATATCTTCCAAAATTACATACCTACCTAAATATTAAAAAATTACCTACCTAACTTAATATCTAAGATGCAGAATAAACGTTTTTGAATAAAAAAAACATTTTAGTGGATCAAAGATGAACGAAAAAAAAAAACAGACTTATGGTAAGGTAAATTGAATATCATGAAACGGAAGGTAAGTAACATCCAGCGTTTGATTGATGGAATCATGAATCCGATTGTTTAGATTCAGGAGGAATATTTTTTGTGCGATAATATATCTAAGTTAGTGTTCTGAGCCGAGAATTATATGAAACTTCAACCATATAATAATATTTCACCTAAAAGATATTGATTTTTCTGTTCAAGTTAATAAATGAACTAATATATTTTTACACATTTTAGAATCTTATTATATTGACAAAGAATTTTATTATATTGGAGCGTGAGAAGTGCTTAATGCGACCAGTTTTTAATAATTTAAGTCAATCTCTGTGATTTGTGTACAATAGCCACAAAAAAAATCTCATTCAAATCTTCAAACACTTTCCTTAACTTGAATTGTGTTGGTGTCTATTTATATAAATTATTTTAAAATATGACCGAGAGATTCACAACAGCCTTGTGCTGATTATTGCAAAACTCATTCAAAACTGAGTTGATGTAGGTTAGGCACCAAATGCACGTAAGTACCCATCTTCAGTTCATGGAGTGTCCAATTATTTATAGATTAATTGAGTAATTTTGATCTATTCAATTCCATATTACCTACTTCTAATTAATGTACGAAACAACATAGCAATCATGTGTTCGAAGATA
Source organism: Limnephilus auricula (assembly GCA_951813805.1). Classification (NCBI taxonomy): domain Eukaryota; kingdom Metazoa; phylum Arthropoda; class Insecta; order Trichoptera; family Limnephilidae; genus Limnephilus; species Limnephilus auricula. The sequence continues at coordinate 14,919,995 of OX638388.1, read as the reverse complement.
GCTCTTCTCGTAAAGTAAATTAATGACTTTTGTCTGACCAGATAAACGTCTACTAAAGTTGTTTAACGGTCTTACTTATCTATAAAATTACTTAATTAGAGAAAAAAAAATGGAATTTGAGGCTTTAATAAAACAAAAAAGGATGCCTAACTAGCATTTAAATTAATATATTTCATAGATTCCAAAGCAAATGACTAATTATGTATGATTCTATGAATGCTCCAAATTAAATCATTTCGAAATCTAATTCAGTCAAACGAATACCCAGCAATCGTATATAAATGAATCTCTAGATAATGCCGTCACTAATCTTTTGCTCGTCTTTCAAAATTTACATTACAGTATCTCACGACTTTTTGTGCAAAAGCATTCAATCTTCCACTGTCGCATTGCAGATTGCAGGCTTTACTTGTTGTGGTCGTATGTAGAACTTTCTGTTCAAGCTTGCTTTTTACCATTTCAGGTTTTAGTTGTGGTGTTCGTATGCAGCGGCGCGACGTGCAGTGCGAGGAGTCTGGCTTACAATGACCCTAGGAAGGCCACCATCATCAGACAGACGGTTGATCCATGGAGACCCGATGGATACAAGTTTTCGTAAGTGGTTATACTAAAACAAGCGGCTTTATATTGGTTATCTGCTCTGTCCGTAAAACATAGTGCAGACTGAAATTATTCACCCAGAGGCGAACTCTACGGTATTGGTACATTAGGGAATTTTCACTTTTTTGTGGTCGATTTTTTTTCCATAATAATGGCACTTTTATATATTTTTACATTTCTATAATGACTTAAAATGTGCCATTTTGGATTTGCATCCAAAACAACGTTTTCGTTTTTGTTCATGAATACGGCGTTTTTATTATTTTGTCTAATTTCCTATTCTTATTATTTGTCTATTTTTTTAAATTTCAAATATGGAATGTATTTCATTGCACTAACCCTGATTACATTTTGGGATACAGTTTTTTTATTATTCAGGAAAATATTATAATTACACATACACACAGTACCGCCATAAGAATCAGAAAAATAAACTTCAAATCTTCCACACATTCTTAACGGTATCCCCAAATTTGTGAAAATACCATACTTCGCACACATTACTGCACTCGAATGCATACACAATACAAAATTAAATAAAAAGTTCAAAGTTCTACTCTTATTTATGCTACACTTATTATCCACTCAAACGCTTTTTGCCACATTATGGCACTATTTCCAAAGCCTCGGATTGCTTTGCTGCCACAATGTGGAAAATATTCTCTAGATTCTATAAAATGTTTTAAGATTTTATAATTTTTTTTTTAAGTCCTACGAATATGTGATAATAGACAAAAGATAGGTGAATTCATTGGCTATATGGAACTATAATCAGATTGTATGTCTCCATATTCGATTTCGGAGGTATAATTCTTTTAATGTGGGCGGAAAATTTTCCTTTAGCAATCCGAGAAAAAGTTTTGAATTGCTCTGTCGCTCCAGTGGATAAGTTCTACTCTTATTATGCTATTACTGTGATACAATTGTAGAGTACCCAGATCATTATTATTAAATTGCGATTTTATCTATGTGAAGCCATGTGCAATTGTGCAACATGGATTACTCACGTTACCAAAGGAAGGAAGCTTAACACGTTACTTTATTACATGTATGGTCATAAACTAGTATAGTAAGGAACTATTTCTGTACTGGCTTCTTGCCCGATGTATTTATTACGATGGAAAAGAGAAGGCCAATAGCCATTGCGAGAAAATAATTATTGTAATCGACCCGAAGAAATGTTTGATTCTTCTATTGGTCATAAAACATTTAAAGCACAAAATCACTTATTAATGATCCTTAGGTTTTCAATTAGGCATCAAAAAGTGAACATTCAGCTAATAAAAAAATTATAAATTTACAATTAGGCATAATTTATAAATATGCATATATTTTACAACACCGCACTCATGGTGTTCGATTTAAAATCAAAAAAATATTTAATTTATATTTAATACAGATCCCCAATTAGGCCGTCTTGAGTATTAAGACTCGATTTTATTAACATAATGTGATATTATCGAAATGACAGTTTAATCGTGACTATCGCAACTTTAAGTAAAAAGTATAATAGGTACATAAAATATCATAAGAACCAATGCATCCTTGAGAATACGGGAGGTATTTGTGGAATTGAGTCGAGTTTAGTATTAATGGAATTCTGAGTAGGTCATTTGGATTTCAACTTCTAAATCTTTACATTAGAATATTTTTTATTTAATGTACTATTATTCAATGACGTCCAAACGACACTAAAATTTATTTATTTTTCGCAAATCCGTTGAAGATTATCATCAGAATTATTATATTATTCTTTCTATCAAAAGGAAAATGGTACATACACAAAACGTTATTTCAGAAAAAAAAAAGATTTTTATTTATTATTTCTGTCGCGTTAACGGGAGATTTTTTCTATATCTCGTTAAAATAATTATTATTTAATGTACTATTTATTCAATGACGTCCAAACGCCACTAAACATATTTTTTATTTCGCAAATCCATTGAAGATTATCATCAGAATTATTATATTATTCTTTCTATCAAAAGAAAAATGGTACATACACAAAACGTTATTTCAGAAAAAAAAAAATTATTAATTATTTCTGTCGCGTTAACGGGAGATTTTTTTATTTATTTATTTTTATTTATATATTACAAACAATACAATACAAGATGATCCTTTGTCTGTCCAACTGGGAAGGATTCCCGTTTCAGGACAGCCAAATTGTGTTTTAGTACATATTCTTACAATGGAAAGGAATGGCGATTCTGTCAAGACAAATTTTGAGAACATTAGTAGTTGCATTTGTAGTGACGGGATTGTTTCTTTTTCCTTGAAAGAATCGCCAAGATGTAATTATTTTACCAGGGTCATTTTGGATAACATTAGTAATTTCATACAGAACAGATGAATGGTTTCTTTCGGGAGATAACAAGTCTGAGATTCTTTCCAGGGCATTTTGGAGAACATTTACAATTGCGTAGTTAGAATTTCCACATTTATAAGCTAGTATAAGACATAATATTATGAATCCTAAAGTACTATATTTTTTTGAAATTCCTAAGATATAGAAATTATACATTACTAAACCTTTTATATCTCGTCATTTTTCTCTACCGTGAAACGCGTCTTTCACGACAATAATAATTGTGAGCTCCGCGTAAGTTGCTTCACTCGAAAGGTTAATCTTAATAGCTTTGAACATTTCGCGTAGTTTTTAAGATAGTTTTTACGGACAGGGACCTCGAATAGGATAAGGAGAATAATATGATTTAATGGTTCTTTGTGACTTTCTAGCATTTGTATTTAGTCTCAAATAGAATAAAACACAGACAGTCAGGATTATCTTCTCACGGGCCACGCAACGCACTTAAGTAGCTCCCAATTACCAAATAAATAATTATGCATATAATAGTGTAATCAATCAAACCACCCGCCATCCCCTCTCCCTCTGCCCCAGGATCAGCCCTTTTGACGACATCACTGTTTCCTCTATTGATTCTATTTTTATTTGGATCTTTAAATTCGAGCTGCGTTATTATTTAAATATATTTTCTGCTCCAAGCAATTACCTGAGCATTTATAAAAAGCTATACGAATATACTATCCGCCGCAAATCACCTCATACATTCCTTTGACGCATTGCCGCAAAAGTATGCAGCTTGCAATTATTATCACAGTAGGTGAAGGTTTTCCCTTCTGCTTTCACGTTCCAATCGTGTTATGTAAACAAACGTAATTTAAGACAAAAGCGAAGATAGGCATGCAAATATAAAACTATGTAAACAAGGTAAACATTGCTTTATTCTATAGTGCAACTTAAATGAAGAGAAAATATATAGCCATTATTCATAGGTTCGAGTACCGAATTATAAACTCCAACTTAATAAATAAATAAACCGTAAATCGTAAATCGAAAATGTTCGTTTAGTGTTTGGTAGTTAATTTTATTATTTTAATAATAAAATTAATTTTATTATTTCGTTATTAGTGTAGATAAGCTATTGGGAGGATGGTGAGAAACCCCCTCAATCAATACATTAAATCATTACCACCACGTGAACTGTAAGCTCACGTGACATAATGTGAGGTCCAATTACCTATTGTACTCACTAAAAAATTCCTCACCCTTTGGTTTCCATGCTACTTCGATTGGTTTTATTATATTTTTCCCTTTTTTGATATCCCTAGAAAGAGGCAATGGAGTAGCGGGTAACAGAATTTTAGTAGGTATTAATTAAAATTCTGATAAAAATAAAATTTTACCGTAACAATAATGCAACATTATTGATTAAAACTGGACTTTGGAAATATTTATTTTTTATTATTTAACCGTACGGACGATTGACATTAGCATAGTATTTTATTAACTGTTCTTATGTTATTGAAATGGTAAAAAAAAATACAATTTGATATTAATATAGGAGTCATCGTTAAAATCCCTAATCCCTAAAAATTTCTAATTATTTCGACATTTTTTGGAGGAGTCATCATTAAAATCCCTAGTCCCTAAAAATGTCTAATTATTTCGTGGTTGAGAATGAAAAATAACTTTATTTTTCCCATCATTGCGAAACTTGCAGTTAGTAACCAATCATTTTGAATTATTGTGACAAAATATTATTATTAAGATACGCCACCAACCAACAACAATTATGTATTTAAACTAGAGATTTCAAAAATTACAACGGCTCTTATACAGACATTTCAACATAAGCATATAAAATAAACTTTTTCAGGTTCCAAACATCTTTCGGAACATCAAGAACTGAGAATGGCTACCTGAAGACAACACCAAACGGCCGCCAGGTTATTGTGACCGAAGGAGCATTCTCATACTTCGGAACGGACCGAAAATTCTACCAAGTGAACTATATCGCCGATGAAAACGGCTACCAACCGTCCCTTAGGGGAACACCCGAAACCAGGTCAGGCCTGTTACCTTCAACGGTATACGAAGATGATGCTGATGACTTCGTGTTCCCTGATGATGACTTATACAACATATTTACAACAACTACGCCGTCTACCTCATCGTCTAACACGGTCTTTGATGGTTCTATCCCTTCTGTTCTTTCCTCCACATCACCAACTATTATTGACCCAGCAATGCCGGATGTCACGGCTCCAACAGCGGTAAGGATTATCTAGTGTTTAATCATTAACTAGCCTTATTGACAAAGAAATGACGTGAGATAATTGAATTGAATTGACAGGAACTCCGATGACCCTGACGAATTTAAATTGTTGAACGCGGAAAGAAGACTTTTTACATTTTCAGTGGAAGATTGAGCGAATGTTGATTTTTTGAAATTTCAATTAAGTCACATTGTTCATGTAATTAAAAAGTCCATTACCAATGGTGGTATGACTAAAATCGGTTTCAATTAATTAGATACCTACGTTCCATTGATAAATTGATGATCGAAATATAATTCTACATGTCATATTAAAAGCACAATCTTCTACCTTTAGTGGCCTGAAATATTCATGCTGCAAATTTTAATCGGGAACATCTTTGTAGAACTGAATCATGACTGAGGCCGTTTTACTATTCCTCGTCTTCCGACAAACTTTCTATGGTAATCAGTTGGGTGAACTTGGAGGCCCGCTGTATGTTATTAATATGTTGAGAGAATATACAGGGTGTTAAGCATTGTACTTGACTTACTCCAGTGATTCCTGGCATTATTTTAAGTAAAAAATGTAAATAAAATTTTTGTCTCGGGAAATATTTTTTTTTTTTTACAAAAACATAAAAATCTGTAGGTATTGGGAAGTTAGGGGCGGGGTGAGGGGTTGGTTAGTTACTTGGCTTAGAGACCAGTGACGACATGTGGAATTTTTTTTTTTTTTTAGCTTTTCAAGAAAAAGTTTTTGAAAAAAAAAAATCTTATCAAAAAAGTCACCGGAGACCAAAATTTCGTTAACATTTTTTACTCCAAATAATGTCAGGGATCAATGGTTAAAGTAACTCAAGTACGATGCTTAACACCTGTATTGTTATGACGCTTGGCTTATTGCTAGAGACCTGCAAATGTGACGTTTGCGGTAACGCGCATTTTCAAGAGAGCAATTTTTGTGGCGAATGTCGAATTTCTTAGCGATTTCCTGGTAATTTAAATAAGAAAGTAATTAATCCATTGGAAATATTTCTGTGGTTTTGGTGTAAACGTTTTGACTAAATATTTCCTTTTCTGTGATTTTTATGGGTAAGGCTCTGAATTTTCAATCCAAAGGTCTCGGGTTCAAATCCAACAAATCAAAGATCACAAAAATCAGTCCAGCCGTTCTTGAATTTATCTCTAACAAACGTGAACGTGACCCGAGATTTTTATATGTAAAGATTAACATTTTAGCTTTTTTTCAAAATTACATCGCTTTTGCTACAAAATAACTACCGAAGTTTTTCCCAAAAACGTTACGAATTTGGCCAAAAACATAATGCAATTTTTTTCTTCTTATTCTTACTTTTAGCTAATGTTATATTTGGATAATTTTATATTTTAGTATACCTACTAATAAATTTAATCATCGAAAGTGATTCTTTCATCTTAAAAAATATTTGTGCTAATGGTGATTTATTTTTATTTTTGTAGGTGTCAAATGGTACTGAGTTCGGGGCTAAAGTGGATGACAGATTCCTCCCTCCCGGAGTCATCGGATCGTTGTTAGGGAGATAAACTATTACATATATACATAATTCGTTAGAATATTAATTTATTGTCACAATCTTGTTTTTTCTATATATTGATAATGTATGTAGTGTGCCAAATTGAAATATTTTTTAAACTGTATTTCATCAATTACCTTCCTAATATTTAAACTAGAACATCGCTGTTCAAAGATTGGTGTACTTATTTTATACAGTATTAGGGTTCGATTTTTATACTGTTTTAATTGTGTCATTATAACAACTGCACATTAGTCAAAAGAACATAATATTATGATCATTGTAAATAAATTAGGTTAGTTACTACACAATTAGTAAGTAAGTTTTGTATATTTTCATTGTGATAATTTTTCATTTTTCGTCAACATCTTGAATGTATCATATCAATTAGGTTATTAAAAATATTTAATTTAAAGTAATTTTTTGTAAATAGGTTCTGTAAATTATGTTTTAGTTTTCACAAATTAAAAATAGAGCCTTCAAACTTATGTGGGCGTTTTGGACAAAGGGCAAGAAAATATTTCAAAAGTATGTCATTTGGCAGGTGTGTACGACTACTTTTTTGTCATTGTTAAAATTGTTGGAATATCTATGTTTGATAATAACACATATATGTAACAATAAATGCACCGTTGATTAAAAATCTATACGAAAATCACATCGTGTAACAACTGTGCGGACTGTTGTTAAAATGGATATAAATACGACACAATTTAAATTAAGAATTAGATAAAATAGGTAAAGACTGTGTTATAACTGCCAACCAATTAATTTATTTATGTATAGAAAATAAAATTGTGTATTTGTGATATCAACATTATTTGCATTTTTAAATACCCATGTATTATAAGATTTAATTGCTTTAATAAATAATACCTATGTAATCAATTCTACTTTCCGAAAACAACAATGCAAATTTTTTTAATTGTTTTCAAGTTTTTATTTGTAGAACTCCATTTTTATTTTTATTTATTTGTATATATTATTATTTTTATTTATGAAAACAGTTTATTTTTAAGCAAGTTCTGCTATGTAATTATTATTACGCGAGACAGCTGTTTCGCCTTCTGAAGGTATTATCAAGCGGTGGGGAGCCCGATACGTTTTTAGATTTTCACGGCCAAAAGCATTTTCGTTGTTTGTTTTTGGGGTGTTATGCCGTGTTGTGCTACCTCCTTCTTTAGCCGACGTTTCGGACAGCGTTGCAGTGTCCATCATCAGGTCAGATCCGGCAGATCCGGCAGATCCGTCGAACATCGACGGATCTGTCCGAAACGTCGGCTAAAGAAGGAGGTAGCACAACACGGCATAACACCCCAAAAACAAACAACGAAAATGTGGGGAGCCCACTTACAGACGATACACATTATATTTCTAGATAGGTATTTTTATTTCAATTACTAATACCCTTATTGATTTCTGAGTAAAATGTTTAAAATTTTAATCCAGGGTATCAAATTTCCATGGATGCAGTTTAAAAGTTAATTCACAATGCAATCCTTGATGTAGTGAAGTATTGTTTCCCTTTTCCGACAACATTCCTTACTATGGTTGAAGGAATGCTGAAAAAAATGTTTATAAAATAAATAAAAACTTTTTTTAAAAATGCACTTTTTTGTCAATAAAATTATCAGAAATGGAAAATAAGCTATTTGAATGAATTCGTTGTTTAATTATGTTTCATCTAGTGTTTGCGTTAATCCCACCTTTTGAAAATGCCAATAAAGTGGTGAATAAGCATACTAAAAATGTATTGATTTCAATTCATACATCTTTGTTCCCATGAGTGAATATAAAATGAATCAAATCTTGTGGTTAGAATAAAATATAGGACACGGAGGAAACGGGTGACATAAAATTGTAGATTTTTAGACAGCTTTTCTACATATAAAAAAAAAATTTACGCCCCAGACTTTTAGGTCCGGGTTTAGTTTTCCCCATAGGAAAAACTAAACCCTTTCACACACTTTTCCATAAAAATGAACATCTAGTAAATCCACGCTATGCAAGTGTATTATATAAGTATAATTCATACAAAACAACACAAGAACAACATGTTAACCTACCAGACTATTAAATGGGAAAATTATTCACCGACTCCAGATATTTTCATATCAAAGTGTTCGGCTCGGTGGAATTCCTAATTTGACCGATAAATCTTACTGATCCCTCAATATAAATATTTTTTTAAAAATCTACTGTTTGAAGTTGCGTTGAGAATATTATTATTATTTTAGTCACCATCAAGTAAAAACTTCTTCGTTATTAAACTAAGAAAAAAGTCAACCAATTCGTTACTTTAAATGACTGACATCTGTGAATAACTTCAAAAATAAATTTTGCTCTCCCCACAGTTTGAATACAAAACTGGTAAAAGACACAGACAATTCAAATGAGATATTGGATTGAATCATCGATACAATATTGCATAATCTTATGCTGTGTCCTCATACGTGCCAAGCGCGCTTGTCGCACGACTCGGCAAGCTATCGCACGCAAATGTTGGTCACCACACACGTGCACAAGCTTGCGAGTTCGACATTGTGTTCGGAGCGCCCAAGCATGGCGGACATCAAGGCAACTACATCGGCACATTTGCCCTAACTTATTTGTACTAAATGAAAAAAAAAACGAAGAGTTCGCCGAAAGAGATGGTGGATGATTCAAATTTACAGAAACCGTACCAGATAATTTATTTTAAATTCTAGTATTTTGTTCATTCGTGTTTTATCTCTTCGTAGAATTTTATTTTATTTTATAATAAATCTAAACAAAAATATGAAAAAGAACAACACACAAAAAAATGAAAAGGTAACGGCGCACCCTTTTTTTACATTATGTCCACACAGGAGGCCCTGAGGAAAATAATTTCCCTATGTCATCTTTGGGGATGCTATGTGGAGGGTATTTTTAAGGAAAATAAGTTCTGGGAAGGAATAAGGTATGACGGTTGGGTACGAATCTGGGGTTCAGTGTGTCTATATCATCCACCGCCAACACCTAGGCAAACCTTACCCCATGAACCCGGACACCCCTGCTAAGTCACCAAACGTAATAAACTACTTGGAGTGACCCATGGCAGAGGTGTTTGTTATCCAATAAATGGTTCCCGGGGCTGCGGTACCCATTCCCGCCTTCCAAATTAAGACTGGGACTCGAACCCAGGATCACTCGTCTTATTAATTACTTTAAACTTACATTAATGGGAAATAACCTTGAAAAAGTTATTATTTATTATAAATATGAGATATTCTATAATTTAAAACAAATTCTTGTAATAAATAAGAAAATCTTTAAAAAAAAAAATTATTTAGGGCTATTGTGTAAATCCAGTCGTAATAATTTTTACTAGTGCATTAAAAATCTGTAACATAAAAATAATATATTTTACATTTTATCGCAATTTACGATAAACCGCACGGACCAAAAACGGCGACCGTACCGGGCCAGTTCATAAGTTATACTGAAGCTTTCCGAGCTTGCCGCTTGGTGGTCGAAATATCCACCCGGTCCCGGGTCGACGGCGAGCTATGGCACGCTCTCGCAGGCGTACGCACGACAAGCCAAACGCACTGACCAGACACTTGGGACTTGTGAAGGCTTGCCTTGGCTCGTCACGTATCTGGTCAGGCTTTTATATTTTGATAAATTAATGACAACCAACTTTGGAATTACGCTAAAAGCTCAAAAAACTGCTTACGCAATCGCTTAGTAAGGGTGCTGGCAGTGACGGTATCACACCATACTTTGTCTCAAAATCTGCCAAAAATCTTTCACACACCTTAAAAATATATATTTATAAATTCACTAAGAGACGGAAAAATTCAACAATGTTTAATAAATAATTATAATCCCTATTCAGAAAACGTGTTCAAAAGCCACGTGCACGTTAACTTTCTTCTTGTCTCAAATAATATTAGCTCTTAGATAAAACTATCGATTTCTTTTTCTAATGGAAATTGGGAATGTATAGCGAGCGATGTGCTGAAATAGGCCAAGCCAAATTTCACTGGCGCTTTTATAGCTGGTCTGATATAAGTGTTAGATTACACTAACGTCATTTGATTGTTATATAAATGTACACGAAGTTATGTTATTTTTTGCATTTCGTTAATAATTTTATTTCATTAATATATACTAGCTTTTGCCCGTTGCAAGGCAACTAATTGGTTAAAGCACTAAGCGATTTGACGTTTGAATGTGGATGAAGCAAGAAGTGTGTGTGTCTACATTTTTTAAAAATTAAATATTTGAAAAAAAAAATCGATGTTTGAATGTGGATGAAGCAAGGATTGTGAGAACTACTCAAAGGGTCCTGTGAGTTAATCGCTCAATTTTGTACACCCGCTACTTAGCCACTTTGGTCGCCCTGGTTAAAGCGTTCAGTATGGGCCTTTTCTCGCAAAAAGGGGCCTAGAAGTTTACGGCTCAATTTTTTCACTAATAAATTGTTTCTAAATTATATGATATGCACTCACTTTTCTAATAACTCCCGTTACACCTATTTAAATTTTTTGTATGAATTTGATAACGCCAAATCTCTGCATTATATAAAGAAAACTTCGCGGGCTTGCGCACAATAACTCACCAAAGTTTCATCGCAATCGGATGAATATTATTGTAGATAATTTCATTACGCTAGAGCTCATTATTATATTTTAAAACCATTTCGAGCATGCACACATCATATCCCCAAAGTTTCATCGCAATCGGATGAATAGTATTGGAAATAATTTCATAATGCCAGAGCTTATTCTTATATATAGAAACCATCCCTAGCATGCCAACATCGAATTCCCAAAGTTTCATCTCAATCGGATGAAAAGTAAAGGAAATAATTTCATTACGCCAGAGCTTACTTTTATGCATAAAAACCATCCCAGGCATGTACACATCAAATCTCCAAAGTTTCATCTCAATCGGGTGAATAGTATATGAAATAATTTGATAACGCCAGAGCTTACTATTACGCATTGAAACCATCCCGGACATGCACACATCAAATCCCCAAAGTTTCATCGCAATCGGATGAATAGTATAGGAAATAATTTCATAAAGCCAGAGCTTACTATTATGCGTAGAAACCAACCCGGGCATGCACACATCAAATCCCAAAAGTTTTGTCGCAATCAGATGAATAGTATTGGAAAAAATTTCATAACGCCAGAGCTTACTCTTTTACATAGAAACCATCCCGAGCATGCCAACATCGAATTCCCAAAGTTTCATCTCAATCGGATGGAAAGTATAGGACATAATTTCATAACGCCAGATCTTACCATTATGCGTAAATAATTTCATAATTCCAGAGCTTACTATTATGCGTAGAAACTAACCCGGGCATGCACACATCAAATCCCAAAAGTTTTGTCGCCATCAGATGAATAGTATTGGAAAAAAACCTACCTAACCCTCAAACTAAAAATATTTGTTCATTTACCTACGTAATTTATAAAAAAAAAAAAACATTGCAATTTTATTACTTATCAAAAAAACCATCTTATCAAACTCAATTTTACTGCAGCAAAAAAATTACACAAAGAAATTCTTTAACAATATCCGGGTACCCGTGCACACGTATAATTATTTTTATTTTTAAATTTAATAATGTCCAAAGTAAACGAACGAATCCTGACCGATCTATTTTTCGATTTATATGCATATAAAAAATCTGTAGCACTGCATCGAACCCACCTAATTTATAAAAAGTACCTTCATGCATACCTACCTACCCAGAGTACCTGTTCAGTACTTAGTTCCTACCTACTTGCATATCTACCTACCCCCGTGTACACCTACATTTTTTTGGAAATATCCATCTTTGGTTACTTTTTTTAAAATTTTATATCATAATTTTTTTGTGATTTAAAGAAAAGAAGTTCTTACTTAGAGTAAATATCGATATTTGAATTCAATGCAATCCGCATGCCTAGTGAACTCCTGATTGGACAGTCGAAATGAACGACAGGGTCCGGCAAAATTTCCTCACTCATTATTACAAAAACCAATCGATTAAAAAATTGACTTTTTTTTTTAATCGAATCTTTAATATTTTTTTATGGAAATGACATCTTTCAAGTGTCCACCTTTTGATTTCACGGACGCCATAACTCTTTTCGTAATAAATAATTATTAATAACGATAAATGTGTAGAAAATTAGAAAAAAAACTTTGCATCTTATTTAGATAAATTTTAATGCGCCGCAAAAACGTTGGTCGCAAACGCCCGACAATATTTTCTAAACAAAAAAAAAATAAGGAAAAAATCATGAGTTTTAATAAAAAAATTAATCAGTATATTTCGAGCGGAATTTTTTTTACCACCCTGTTTCTGAATTTGTATTAAAAGACCGACAAACTGCAATCGGCATTTTTCAGAAGAAACGCATTTAGTACCTACCATCTTTGGTGATTTCTCTTAATTTCAAACCATTTATTTGTAATTCGATGGAGCAAAGTAGGTACCTACCCAGTGATAATATTATACGAATCCACTGGCAAGTAATCTTTTTAAATGTTGTAAAATTTGTTGGCGGATTTTTCATGGATTTTTTTGTAAAATGTCAAATTTTTAGCACGATATTGAGGAATATTTCCAATGGAATGCCACTAAAAAAACGGTTGAATAAGTTTTCGAAACCTTTTGCCATTGAATATATCAAAAAACATCTACGCCAGAGGCCGTCATTTTGACGCAATTTCGTTTGCAAATGAAGGATTCTCAAATTCGCCAAAGCTCAATTTTTTAAAGGATAAACTAAAAAAATTTTGTTCAGGCCCTAGCACGCTTGCTCTTTAATGATCGGTAGGATAACTATCGGTAACTTCTCATCGTTCCCTAGGACAACTGCACATCGCTAACGTACAAACAACAGTTGATTTCGAATATGTTACGAAGGACACTTAGTCATTGTGACCTGTCACTTATTCGTTGGCGATCTGTAGTCATGCTAGGGAACGATGAGAAGTCACCGATAGTTATCCTATCGATCGTTGTAGAGCGAGCGTGCTAGGGCCCTGACCTACCGCAAAAGCCGTGAGGATTTACGCTAAAAAAAATCGCTGGGCGGGTAGGCCAACGCCTCTGCAATAGGTCATTTCAAGAGGTTCGCTATGTTTGGTGATTTAGAAGTGGTGCCTGGGTTCATGAGGTTTGTCCTGGTCTTGGCGGTGGATTCGTCTGCCCACCAATTTCGTGGTAGACCAGATCGGAAGAGACTGGTTTAGGGAGACTTTTTGGCTTCTTCAGCAGAGCTCTCTCGGAACATCACCTTGCACCGCAGTGGTAGGGATAAAATCATTCGTCCCTCACTCCACACACTGATCCCCAGATTCCTACCCACCCCTCATAACGTTTTCCTTACCAGAACATCAACTCCTTACTTTCCTAAAAATAACCCTTCACACAGCATCCCCAAAGATGACATAGGCCCTGAGAGGAATTATTTTCGTCCGTCACTCCACACACTGATCCCCAGATTCCTACCCACCCCTCATAACTTTTTCCTTACCAGAACATCATCTCCTTACTTTCCTAAAAAGAACCCTTCACACAGCATCCCCAAAGATGACATAGGCCCTGAGAGGAATTCTTAAATCGACTCAAATTAACCGGTTATAAAGGGTTTGGTCATCCGATAAATGATTCACGGGGTGGCGGTACCAATGCACACCACCCACGCCGAATGATATTATAATAACACTATTGTACACTATTTAAAGAAGTACCTACGCCATTTGGCAAAAAAAATGGATTTTCCTGAGTTATTAAACAGTTTTATTCATCATATTAAATTCTCAATATTTGAAAAATAACGTTCCCACCCAAGTAGGTACCTACCCACTGGTAAATTATTTTCTATGATCTCGGCAGCCTGAACTGTTCGAATTTTATTTGTCTTTACAAAAGTACCTACCCAGCAATTAAAATCAACGTTATTTAGCTGGCCGGTAACATATAAACTTTAGTTTTTTTTGCATTTCATAAACGTCAGAATTTTTTCAACTTTTGAAGATGTATCCTGAAATAATTTACATGAAATGTGGTAAATGTAATGTATTATTGGAGTTCGGAAATCTATGGTTTTCAAAATTATAGAAAAACATCTTATCCACATATGCTATTTTTGACGTAATATTGATATACATGAGACTCGTCGAAATGTCAAATTAACATGCGAGACGCCATAGAATAATTTTCAAAAATGCCCCAACATTTCAGTACTTTGAAGGTCTGACGATAAATTTTTCCTTAATGAAGCATTTTTTTACTGGCTACGAACATTTTAACAGTTTTTAACTCGGATTTTTTTTCGTAAACGTCAGAAATTACCGACGTTTGAAAACGAATCCTGACAAAATTTCCATGAAAAGTCATAAATATAATATATTATTTATGTTCCAAAACCTGTCGTAGTCGAAATAATACAAAAACATCTAAGCCAGGTATCTTTTTTAAGTCGCAATTTTGATTTACCTCGAGGCTCGTCGGAATGTAAAGTTTTGAGGTGAGACGCCTTATATTTAAAAAAATATACACTTTACGATTTTAGTACTGAGGCTCTTTCACAAATTTTTCGTGAAGGTCTGACGATAAATTTTTCCTTTTTTGATGGGCGAACCTGGCGGCTGGAAATACAACTTTGAATTTCTTCGTCGAATAATGAGCGCTTCTAGTTTTCGCCGCTAGGTTTTCATACATCAGTTTTATTATCAGTTTATTTTTTTTGCATCAGTTTTTTTATATGAAAATTTGCAATTGGTAAAATTCTGGCTGAATTTTTCCCATACAAATCAGGTCTGAAAAAATCGTATGTATTTTTATCCACGGTCGATGTCTCGCGAAAATCAGCTTTGAGGTCGGTTAAACTTGAGGGGCAGAGTGGTCGTTTTTCGCGAGACTGCGATTGACTTAAAATCTGGTGGTTACGAGCATTAATATATAACTAGCTTTTGCCCGTTGCAACGCAACTAATTGGTTAAAGCACTAAGCGATTTAACGTTTGAATGTGGATGAAGCAAGAAGTGTAAGCCTGCATTTAAAAAAAATATATATATTTGAAGAAAAAAACTATGTTTGAATGTGGATGAAGCAAGAATTGTGAGAACTACTCAAAGGGTCCTGTGAGTTAATCGCTCAATTTTGTACAACTGCTGGCGACCTATGAAATCCATATGAAATCCCCATCCTCGGTTTACCAGAAACGATTAGTTACATGACTAACCTAAAAAAAGGCTTAAAATACAACATGGCGACCAAAATTTTTATTAATATGAAATCCCCATCCTCGGTTTAGTCAAAAACGATATGTCACATAAATAACCTTATAAAAGTCTTAAAAAACAAAATGGCGCCCAAAATGTTGACTAATACGAAATCCCCACCTTTTTTTGTGAAAAACGATATGTCACATGACTAACCTTAGAAAAGTCTTAAAAAACAAAATGTCGACAGAAATGTTGACTAATATGAAATCCCCTCCTTTTTTTGGGAAAAACTATATGTCACATGACCAACTTAGAAAAGTCCTAAAAAACAAAATGGCGACCAAAATGTTGACTTATATGAAATCCCCACATTTTTTTGTGAAAAACGATATGTCGCATGACTAACCGTAGAAAAGTCTTAAAAAACAAAATGGCCACCAAAATGTTGACTAATATGAAACCCCACTTTTTTTTGAAAAACGATGTCACATGGCTAACCTTAGAAAAGTCTTAAAAAACAATTCTTAATTACAAATATGATTTTTGACTGTGGATGAAGCAAGAATTGCAAAAAACCTCAATTTGGTAGGTGGGTATGGGTACCGCCGCCTCGGGAACCAACACACCTGCAATAGGTCATTTGAAGTTGTTCGCTATGTTTGATGATTTAGCAGGGGTGCCAGGGTTCATAGGGTGAGGTTTTTACCGCTCTTGGTGGTGGATGCGTCTGCCCACCAATTGCGTGGCAGCCAAATCGGGAGAGGCTGGTTTAGGGATACTTTTTGGCTTCTCCAGCAGAGCTCTCTCGGAACATCACCCCTCACCGCAGTGGTAGGGATAAAACCATTCGTCCGTCACTCCACACACTGATCCACAGATTCCTACCCACCCCTTATACCTTTTTTCCTTCCCAGAACATCATCTCCTTCCTTTCCTAAAAATAACCCTCCACCCAGCATTCCCAAAGAATTTAATGCTCTTTGGTCCTTTATATATTTTTTATAATCCTCGGGTAGCGAAACATTTGGGATACCCATAAAAAAAAATTTAAATGTAATTTTTTTAATTGGAAATTTTTTTATATTTGGAATTTCTTGAGAAATTTTGGCGCTATAAAAATATAAACTATTTAAAATAAAAATTATTTCATAAAACACATTTGTATTTCATTAATCTTTTTGTATACAAAACATAATATAAAACCTACCTAACCCTCACTCAAACAAATAATATTTGTTCATTTACCTACGTAATTTCTAAAAAAAAACATTGTAAATTTACTATTTATCAAAAAAACAATCTAATCAAACTCAATTTTACTGCAATAAAAAAATTACCCCAAAGAAATTATTTCACAATATGCGGGTACCCATGCACACGTATAATTATTTTTATTTTTAAAGTTTATAATGACCTTAGTAAACGAACGAATCCTGACCTATCTATTTTTCGATTTATATGCAAATGAAAAATCTGTATTGAACCCACCTAATTTATAAAAAAGTACCTTCCTACATACCTACCTACCCAGAGTACCTGTTCAGTTCTTATTTCCTACCTACCTGCATATCTACCTACCCCTGTGTATACCGTATGCAAATATCCATCTTTGGTTACTTTTTTGTATCATAATTTTTTTTTTGATTAAACGCAAAGAAGTTCTTACTTACAGTAAATATCGATATTTGAATTCAATGGAATACCATGTCTAGTCATCTTCCCTGATTGGTCAGCCGAAATGAACGACAGGGTCCGGCAAAATTTCCTCACTCATTATTACAAAAACCAATCGATAAAAAAAAATACCTTTTTTTTTTAATCAACACTTTAATATTTTTTTATGGAAATGACATCTCTCAAGTGTCCACCTTTTGATTTCACGGACGCCATAACTCTTTTCATAATAAATAATTATTAATAACGATGAATGTATAGAAAATTTGAAAAAAAAACTTTGCATCTTATTTAGATAAATTTTAATGCGCCGCAAAAACGTTGGTCGCAAACGCCCGACAATATTTTTTAAACAAAAAAAATTAAGAAAAAAATCATGAGTTTTAATAAAAAAATTAATCAGTATATTTCGAGAGGAATTTTTTTTACCAGCATGTATCTGCATTTGAATTAAAAGACCGACAAACTGCAATCGTCATTTTTTCAGGAGGAACGCATATAGTACCGTACCAACTTTGGTGATTTCTCTTAATTTCAAACCATTTATTTGTAATTCGATGGAGCAAAGTAGGTACCTACCCAGTGATTAATATTATACGTTTCCACCTAGCCAGTAATATTTTTAAATCTTGTGGAATTTGTTAGCGGATTTTTTTGTAAAATGACAAATTTTTAGCACGATATTGTGGAATATTTTCAATGGAATGCCACTAAAAAACAGTAGAATAAGTTTTCGAAACCTTTCGCCATTGAATATATCAAAAAACATCTACCCCAGAGGCCGTCATTTTGAGGCAATTTCGTTTGCAAATGAAGGATTAGGGAGACTTTTTGGCTTCTCCAGCAGAGCTCTCTCGGAACATCACCTTGCACCGCAGTGGGAGGGATACAACCATTCGTCCGTCACTCCATACACTGATCCCCAGATTCCTACCCACCCCTCATACCTTTTTCCTTCTCAGAATATCCTTTCCTTCCTTTCCTAAAAATAACCCTCCACACAGCATTCCCAAAGACGACGTAGGCCCCGAGGGGAATTATTTTCTTCCGGGCCTCCAGTATCGAGCTATTGTAAAAACTACTCCCTGTAGATTTTCCGGATATTGTACAAAAATACTCGAGTTAAGTACCCCGTTTAGAATGTCATCCATTAAATAATTCCCGGGGCGGCGGTACCAATGCACACCACTCACATTGAATGATAATATAAACATGCAACATACAGAAACGGCGTTTTACAAAAAGAAATCCTCCACACAGCATTCCCAAAAATGACATAGGCCCTGAGAGGAATTATTAATACTATTCGGGGCCTCCTGTATGAAGCGATTGTAAAAAAAAAAAAGTTCTCTACTCCCGGTAGTTTTCCCGAACATTTTATAAAAATACTCAAGAAAGTACTCCATTAATTAAGTCATCCATTAAATTATTCCCGGGGCGGCGGTACCAATGCACACAACTCACCTTGAAAGTTACTATAAACACGCAAAATAAAAAACGGCGCTTTACAAAATTTTTACTACTTGGTAAAAAAATATTATATGAAACTAAACTTAATTGCAATAAAAAATTTTCAGAAAAAATCTTTCACAAACCTGTTAAAAAAAAATTATTTATTGAAAAACAAACTAACAATACGAATTTTGGCAAATATTTGCCACCATCTTTGATAATTTTTTTACTTAAGTTTTTGCACAGAAATGGCCCAATATTATTTATTTGAAATTTTTAAATCAAAAATAATCACATCAAACCAATAATTTATTGTCCGGATAGGTACCTACTCGTTATCGCCTAAAAATTGCATAGAAAATATTTCAAGTTAGCGGGTAAGTACTTATGCAGTTTAACATCACTATTTGAACACAACAAAATAGGCCATCTCTACTGAATTCCCTGATAGTACATGATCCAGAATAATTTCTTTCCCGATTTTCAATCCAAATAAATTGATTTAAAAATTGTGCATTTTCAGAAGAATTTTTTTGTTTTTGTTTTTCTTAAAATATTTTTCTGGAAATTACATTGGTCGAGTGTCCAGTTTTTGAATTCATCAACAAACATACTATTTTA
This sequence comes from Limnephilus auricula, assembly GCA_951813805.1. Taxonomy (NCBI): domain Eukaryota; kingdom Metazoa; phylum Arthropoda; class Insecta; order Trichoptera; family Limnephilidae; genus Limnephilus; species Limnephilus auricula. Next base: position 14,900,326 of record OX638388.1, on the reverse strand, counting down.
GTAATAAATAATTATTCATAACGATAATTGTACTGAAAAATAAAAAATCTAAGAACCTTAATTGGAGAAATATTTCTATGACACACCAGCGTTAGTCGCGACCGAACGACTCTTTTTTCTTTAAAAAAAAAAAAATAAGAAAAAAAATCGTTAATAATAATTAAAAAAATAATTCATATTTATCAGAAAGGAAATTTTTCACCGCAATGCATTCGACATACGATATTTGAAGCTATGATTAAAATGTACTAACATTTTCAACAGTCCAGTTTCTTTGGGAATAATTTGAATTTCGACCGATGTTGAATGTTTCTTAGTAAATTAGAGTGGTACTAAATCTTGCCGCCAGTGGAGCAGGTAAATCGTGTCAACCATTATTTTTTATAGCGGGGTCCGAATGCGCCTTTGAGGTGGTTTTTTTTTCAAATGTCAGATTGGATATCAAAATAACAGACGTTTTTTCAAGAAATGTTGTCAATATGACCGTCGATTTACATTCGTAAAACTCTTGTCGAAAAGGTTTTACTAAATTTTGAAAGCCCAGATCGATATTTTCAAAGCCATTTCATATTTTCGAGCTGGGTGTCGACAAAATCAATAAATGACATTACACAACCGAGAAAAAACATATGAACTCGAATTATTTGGCAAGTGAAACTTATTTTATACGTAATAAAGCATTTTTTTTTACTGGCTACGAACATTTTAACAGTTTTTAACTCGGAATTTTTTTCATAAACGTCAGAAATTACCGACGTTTGAAAACGAATCCTGACAAAATTTCCATGAAAAGTCACAAATATAATCTATTATTAATGTTCCGAAACCTGTCGTAGTCGAAATAATACAAAAACATCTAAGCCAGGTATCTTTTTTAAGTCGCAATTTTGATTTACCTCGAGGCTCGTCGAAATGTAAAATTTTGAGGTGAGACGCCATATATTTAAAAAATATACACTTTACGATTTCAGTACTGAGGCTCTTTCAGAAATTTTTCGTGAAGGTCTGACGATAAATTATTCCTTTTTTGAGGGGCGAACCTGGCGGCTGGCAATATAACTTTGAATTTCATCGTTGAATAATGAGCGCTTCTAGTTTTCGCCGCTAGGTTTTAATACATCAGTTTTTTTAGCAGTTTATTTTTTTTGCATCAGTTTTTTTATACGAAAATTTGCAATTGGTAAAACTTCTGGCTGAATTTTTCCCATACAAATCAGGTCTGAAAAAATCGTATGTGATTTCATCCACGGTCCCTGTCTCGCGATAATCAGCTTTCGGGTGGGTTAAACTTAAGGGGGAGAGTGGTCGTTTTTCGCATGCAGGGCTTGTCTTAAAATATGGTCGTTTAGAGCATTAATATATATATATTGTGTTGCTTTTCAACTCAATCGTAATCTTCCAATTCATATCGCTTATTATAAACCTTGCACAACAAGTCACCACAGAAAAGTGCAAAGTATACCTTAAAGTGTTGGTAACTCGATTACGTAAGATAATATGTAGTGAATTTGGGACATTCGGGTAAGGTATTATTGAAAAAACTTATTTTATTCACTTTTTTATATTTATAAAAGTGGGAAGTAATTTATTTGATTTTTTGTAGAAAATATGTGTCAGCCGATTGCGTATGAAGATAATTTTCAACGCCTTTAATAAAACCAGTTTAAAGATCCATTCTCTTGTTTAACAACACTGTAGTTGTAATGTTTGCTTTATTAACATTCAAACGCTCTGTTGGGAACTTCTCAATAAATCCTTTGGTTCTTCTTACAAACTGTTTATTTACACAATAAGGTAACATCCCTGAGTTTATGCGACTAGTTTCAAACGACTGGTAGGTAAATCTGCCCGCGCAGAGCCCTTCCCATCAACTATAATATGCTTTCCTAGGAACAATTCTATCCTCTCGCCATCTGACGGAAAATAGTGGAAGCTTTATGACACCTGCCATCTATTGCTAACCCACTGTAATAGTCCAATATACTACAATGGTAAAGATGATCTTTGAAAACAAGAAATTCTCTCAAATAGTGAGCTTGGTCTTCGTGAAATTTGTTCAGTTTTTTTTCTGTCAGAAATATGAAAATCAAAAAAGGTATGAAATGCGCAATACTCGTAGTATTTTTTTTTACTGTTCTAATTTTATTTTCAAGTGTCCACGTGTGTATGAGTGATTTTGTTTTCATGAGTGATTAGCACCTCTACACAGAAGGCCCCAAAGAAAATAATTCCCCTCAAGACCTATTTCATTTTTGGGGATACCATGAGGGGGTCTTTTTAGAAAAGGAAGGAGGGGAAGTTTTGAGGGGTGGGTAAAAATCTGGGGCCAGTGTGTCCAGGAGTGATGGACGTATAAATTCATTCCTTCCACTGCAAAAGGATGGACCGACAGAGCCTTGCAGGAGAGATCAAAAGGTCGCCCTCAACCAGTTTGTCCCTATCCGGCCTGTCACGCAGTTGGAGAGCAGCGCATCCGCGGTCAACTAAGTCACCATTAACTAATTTATAAGAATGTTATGTTTCCACACTAATTGATGTTTCTGAAGAAATTGATAGTTTTATTAGGAACATTAGGTCAAGCATAATTTATTACCTCATTTGAATAGTATTATTATAGAAGCAAGTTAACAAATTTATTCATGTAAGTAGATATTTTTTTTTTACATTTGCACTTCGACAAGGTTTTATAAAATATAAAGATACGTTACTTTATAATGTATATCATCCGTCAAAACGCGTATTTGGGCATTTGCTGTAAGTCAGAGGGATAAGGCCCGTTGCAAAACAATTGGATAGGCATATGTAATTTTTTTTTAATCACGCCCAGGTAAGATGAGAGATCTGGGTTTGATTCCCAGTTTCGACCGTTATCTTTTATTATTTTTCTGTGTCTTATTCATTTTTATATATTAATTTAGATAATGATTGTTGTCTTCTTCTCCAGTGATATATTACAATGATGGGAATAACCTTCAAAGAGTTAAAAAAAGAGTTTTTCTTATAAAAAAAATTGAATATTCTTTTAGACTTTTTTTTTAAAGTCGGAAGGTGTTCCATATAAATAAAATCTAATATATTTGTCCGAGACACTATCTAGGTAACAAATACGTTCTTTGAACACTTGTTTCCAACGAAAAGGGTAGCTGCCGATAATATGGAAAAAAAAAACATTAGTCGAAATTTAAAAATTTTAATATGACTTTGACAATTACGGCGGTTTTATAATTGGTGGTAATGGCTGAATTGGTAGAGCGGACGTCCCGGTAAGACGAGAGGTCTGGGTTCGAGTCCCAGTTGCGACCGTTATCTTTTATTATTTTTCTTTGTCTTGTTCATTTTCATATTTTAATTTAGATTATTATTGTTATCTTCTTCTTCAAAGATATCATAATATGTATTTGTTTTGATCTTGAAATAATTTTTAAATATTTATATTATGAAAGGTGGTTGTTTGGCGGTCACTATGTATTTTCAATGACATTAAAATATATTGTGCCACAAATAGACCACATACGGCGTTCAGGTGTCCCTTTAAACAATAATTACAACAAGCAGTTAAAAGACCCTGCAGTCGGCGTTTGGTTTTTCTTCGCTCGGTTTACGTATTGGCGATCATTTATAAGGCTTCGCCCATTTGCAAAACTAACAACTGTAAACAGAACACTTACATTATACATGTAATAGTAGACATTCTGGATATTAAGACCGTGGATAATAAGAGAGGAATAATCTTACCCCAACATAAGTCTCGTTTATCCATATTAATGACAACATGAAGAATAAATTATATTATAACTTTTACTAGACTCCCAATTCGCGGGATTTGTGTAGGTGCACTCGGAGTCGGTGAGCTTCTAGAAACGGGGAAGAGAATACAAAACTTGGACGGAATTCGATATAAATTATTTAATATCTAAAAAAAATAGTAATGCGATATACATTTTTTAAATGCAGATCGATAACTGAATAGTTTTTCTAATATTATCTAAATTATTGAGTATGTGGTGTAAAAAACAACATAGTTACGGCGTAAAACTCACCCCGGTCCGGTTCGGTTTAGTGATAAGGGTTAATATCACGGCAGTAGCTTGTGATGGCTTCGACACTACGTTCGAAAGAAAAAAAAAAGCATCTTCTTTATCGGAAGAGCTCATACAAAATTTTTCCCACCTAAACGAAATTTCAAATCGACTACACTAGCGACCGCTATTGAAAAGGACAGAAAAATCACAATCTGAGAAGGGCTGGGGTAAATAAAGGTGATGACACAATGAAGAGCTCGAAGTTTTCAGATCGATACCACGTTTAAAATTTATCAATATTGAATGTAAGCCGACACTTCAGACCGACCATAAATTTAAAATCCTAGAGCGTGTCGAAGAGAGTTTGTTTAGTAACAAAAAAAACTTACATGGTTTTGAGGAATAAATGGGGTAATTAAGCCCAAATTACCACTACAGAATACAAACGAAGTATTGAGGAAACCAATTAAAATTAACGACGTATACAATCTATGAATTAGTGCTATAGATCGAGATTTTTCGAAAGGTAAACAAAACACTCAGATTAAAAGTAAATAAGATTTTACTTTTGAGTACACAAAAAATGAAGTCAAACAGGTACGTACTAGACTTTAGAGCTATTTGAAACGCATTAAGAAAATGAATTCTGAATTAATAAGGTGATATTAGTTATTACCAGACAAAGTTTTACGAATATTATATCTGATCATGAAAAGGGACGAAGGATAAAAAATAGTTGTAAACATCTGCAAGGAATGTGGTGAATCAAGTAAATGACAGAAACAATTTCATGTTACCATGAGAATTAAGCCGAAATACTACTGAATTCAATTTTACCTGCCGCAAATTTTAAACAAAAATAAATGGGAGAGTGCGAGAGTGATAATTATTTCAGATGTAAAGTCACAATTAGCCGAGGAAATTTACCGATTATTAAGGAAAGACCGATTGCAGAATTCTAGTAAAAGTTTAAAGCAAGACTGCATCAAAAGGGTGAGTTACACTTATCGGCCGCCAGACAATGAAATAATTAAACGGACATATTAAGATTGGAGAGAGATAGAGAATCATGAAAAATAACATATCAATGAAAGTTGAAATTGTCTGAACTCTCAATTATAAAGCGCCCTACGGAAGAGCTCGATGTACGTCCTGAGTCCACACCTGGCGTTTTTTTAAGAAGATATTCGAAGGGCTGGGTACCGGCTAAAATAATAATACCATGGGGCAGTCGGGGTCGAGTCGAGTCGTGAGGGGTCTAGGGAGTGCTAGCAGTGATAAGATCGTTCGTACTTAGCAAAAGAATTTATCGATTATAAAAACGAGTGCTTTTGTGACTTCGTGAGGAACAATAGTTCGTGTACATAAATTAATTATTTGGCTTGTTAAAATACTCTATTGAAAATTAGCTGCAGTGAACGACAGTGCGCCGCGAGTGGATTAATTAAATAATAAAATTAATTTGAATTATAAAAAAAAACCAAAAATAATAATAATATAAATAATTAATTAACGGAGTCAATAATTACGTACTAATGTCATCTTCAATCTTCCACACACCAAATAATAATATCTAAACAACATTAAAAATACACCTACGTACTTAAAATTTCTTCAATGTGCGCCGAACAAAAAAATAATAATAATACAAAATTTACCTACAAATACCTACGTAATAATGCCTTGCTCAATCTTTCGCAAAAACAAAAAAAAAACAAATAATAATATTAAGTATAATGTATATAAAAATATAAAATACCTATATGGTTATAATTTATCCAATCTTCCGAAACCAAATAATATTATAAAGTAATACTCACAAGTTTATATTTTCTTTAACCTCCCGCAAGATAATAATAATATAAAATAAAACCTACATGTACCAACTTTCTTCAACTCCTCGCAAACATGATAGTAAAATAATATCAACGTATACCTAAATACTTTCTTCAATCATTGCAAGTCAGTGATGTTCTGACAATAAATTATTCTTCGACATAATATATTTAACCAATTCATTATAAGACAAAAATGAGTAAATGAACCGCTGTCAAAGGTCCGATGACCAAATTGTTCAACGATAATAAACAATACCTACGCGCTTGTAGTTTCTTCAATATATCATATAATCAAGATAATACAAATATTCAAAATAATATCAACAAATACCTACGTATAAATGTCATCTTCGATAATATTGTTAACAAATAATAATTAATAACCTACGTATTTTCTTAAACTCAAATAAAAGTGTGACATAGAGTCATGGGTGTTACTACTTCCGGGGACTAAATTTCCGAATCATAAATATAGGAAGGTTCTTTCTTTATTATTTTTCCTCCACAGGTATTTAGTACACTTAATCAGGCCCCGTCCAGGTGAGTGAATAAAACATTTTAATTAATTTACAGATCGTACATGATCCCGATGCCTGAGAGTTCCAGCAAATCTTCAATAACTAATAACAAAAGAAGTTTATGTTCCAGGATATAATTGTGTTTTAAATATTATTCTCAATGTGTAATTACGAGATTTGTCCCAAATTAAAGCTATTATCAATGTTGGTTCAACGAACTTATATTTTTTGCGTGCTAGAAAGGACGAGACGAATGCGTATAAAAAAAGGACCCGGCCATAAATCGAATCCGTGATGTACATCGTACGGTCATCCAAATTAGTAGGTTTTTTTCCCGAGGTATGCCGAACCAAAGTGGGAGTGATGGGAACATCCATACCATACTGGATATTAGTTCAAAAATGAAATTTGGAGAATTGAATTTAAACATTATAATTGTTTACTAACAACAATATTATCATGTCTAGTTTCTTTCAGGCTTCCTTACAAAAAATGAAATCAACATTATTTCGGTAATGTTTTCTCAATCAAACCCTTCCAAAATCCAAATTTGACCTGCGAAATATAGACTTCACGACTGGGGAATGCAATGGCGTCACTGAAATTATATCCCCACAAGATATGAGACAAAGAGGGCTTTTTTTCTTGCGCTATCATGCGATAGGGGATGTCAACGTAAACTGAGCATTCACGCGGGGTACTGGAAGTTAATCCCTTTCGCGGGGTCATGCAGAGTGAAAAGGCATGAAAGACAGAATAAAAAGAAAATGCCACTTGGAATGGTAGGGTATGATTCGCTGACGGAGGCGTTTCGACCGAAGGTATCCCAAGTTTTGCGAAGTTATGTGGAGGGGACGTCGGCGTGGTATTCCGTGAGAATAAGTCTGTAGCACTATTGCATACTACCAGTAGTGTCGACCTGAAAGCAAACATAGTTTTTACGAGGTAGAAGTTATGTCAGCTCTTGGAGGCGAGGAACGCAAGCCAATGATTATCCTACGAAGGAGACGAAAGGATCATCTCAAACGGCTCCGTACGCACTCAACGCGAGTAGAGTCATGATAAGGGAAGAAATGGACATACCCCTTCTAGAATCAGTCGAGTTAAAATCAAATCTGGAGGATAGGAAGTCGGGATAATACTGGAAGTGACATGAGGACTCTGCGCGCTTTCATCTGGCGTGAAGGGACCCTTTCGTAGCAATGAAGTTCATGCAAGAGAACAAAATCAGGACTTAAGGACCATCCTAGCAAACGTAATGATTGAGTCTTTGTCCGGAATGTTGGTCACCAGTATCTATTTGGTTAGTGGAGGAGCCGACTTATTCAGGAAACAACATTCCCCAGATCCTCCTATCACCCCTCCTCACCTTCCTCTTCCCCATTACATGTAGTGTTTACTAATAACAATTATAACTTGACCATTTAGGTGCAGTACAACGACACTGAGAGCTTCGCAAGGATCCCGACATGTATTTCATAATACACACTGTTCACGTAATGTAAAAATAACCCAATGTAAACCTATAGACAGGAAAAAATCGGGTAAGAAAACTACGACTTTGAATTTTATAATCCGGCTGACAATTCACTGTAGAATTAGCGCCAATGACACACTCCGTTCAAGTTGAGAAAAGGCGGGTAATACGAGTATAGGTTTGAAAATAAGATAAAACAATCAAAAAACGGGGTTAGTTTATCAAACGAGAGTCTTTCACACTTTACTCCGAAAGAATCTGAGGTTACCACACACTACATTATTTCCTCTACATGTATATGCGTATTAATTTACACATTCAAATGTAATTACCGAATCAAAAAATCACACAACGTGGTAAATAGGAATAATGTGCAATAAAATCTTAAATCTTATTTACTGTGAGAAAATCGCAGGGGTTTAAGGAAAAGTTAGGTATAGCTAGATACAAGGGTATATTGATCGAAGGCCAAAAGATAAGGGTAGCGTAGCCAGTAGATCCCGACAGCTAGTGTTAAAGGGAAAGAATAGAAAAACCAAGGGTAGACGACTACGGATCATTACAACGGGTGCCGGGTAGCCCCACAGGTACATTACAACTGGTCCCGAGACCCATAGAAGTTAGTAAGGCCAGGGAAGGTTCACTACAAGCTCAGCCACAAATTTCACGTATACGGATGGGACAGAATGGTTTCCATACAGTGCGGCGTCAGAGATTCTTAAATATCATTTTTTTATCAGATATTTCGAATAATTTTATTGTGACACGAAAAACTCAAACCTGCTAAATCATTATGAATTTATCTCTCTTGTCCGATCGACTTGTGTTGATGACCTATCCTGTTTCTGTCACAAAATATTATTAAATTTGCTATTGTGCTTGGTGATTTTATCGTGGGGAGCCCATCTCAGAGCATATGCAGAATACGTCGCTTTTAAAATGTTATTGTCTTTGCTATATATTAAGGTCATTGCTGATTTCCATTTTGTGCTATATTTTTGTCCGCTACCAAAATCATTAATCAATCAATTTTAAATCCCACCGAGTTTGGGGTTATATACACACCCCAGGCTTACATATTATTATGATGCAACAATGTTTTGTTTGCAGTTTGCATAGATGATAGAAAATACGTACCTACATGATTTTGAACTTATTTCGTAGATTCTCGGGAACCCAAATACAAAATTGTTAAATAACAGATAACAAAAAATGTGTTATCCAGACATAAAATAGACGAAAAACAGTTTTAGGTTTTTCGTTGATCTGTCGACATGCTATCTATCACATTGTGCATAGTGTCTCAACCTAACCTAGTCCATTAGTTGATCAGTTTATCTGTATAGTGAGGTTAGTTAGATTGGGTTAAGGCGAAGTTAAATGCTAAATACCTATTTTAGATTCATATTTACTACAAATGGGTTTCATTATAAATACAAAAAAGTATGTTTTGAATATGTTGATGTTTTCCTTACCGTTTCCATTGGGAAGAATTACAATAAATTTGTTAAATACTCTATAAAAAATATAAGCGTAAACTAATGAAAAATAACTCCATTTGCCAAGCATTTTTATGCCTATTACCTATATTAGAAAATTAAATATTTTTAGCGAAATACACAAATATTCTTTTGTTTTATTTAATGCCTTAAATGTTAAGAAGATCACGGCCACTACTCTGATCATTATTTTTTTTCCATGTGAAATGTACTTGTGACGTTTTTTTATGAATTCTGTATTTGAATGAAACTGAATATTTATTTATTCATATTATGTGGAGAGGAAACTTTAAAAAAGGTCGAACCATTTTTCTGTGGTGGCAGAAATATATTCCAAACTCTGGTTCCCAAACTTTGTAAGAACAATTTGCTGATCATATATATTACATACACATCGCTACAAGTTTTACAATCCGCTTATCTAGTGGTCATCAAATTCATATATTAGGTTAAAAGAAACATTATATTTCATTTTCTTAACTAAAGTACAAAGTAGTAAAATTTTATTTTGCTCTAATATTAAACTTTTTTTTTAAAGATATTTAACTATTCTCCGTTTTAGGTGGTCCGGAAAGAGATTATACATATATTTGTACACCCTAGTGGTCAATGCTTCTCTTGCCACGTTCAGTCGAAATGGTATTTGCGTACAATTTATTATGTTGTCTAGTATAATGTTCGTGTATTTGTGACGTTTTTATAAATGTTGTGTTTGTATCTATAAGTCCATTATGTATTTTGTAGATTTAACGGTATATTTTATATTCGTACAATGTTCTTATTTTCAGAAGGTTCATTTCCTGGTATAGTTTTTTTGTGGGAGTGTCTGGGTTATAATTGAAGAGTTTTTTTTTTAATAACTTTGTTCTGTATTATTTGTAAGTCGCAATTTATGTGTTTCCCCATATTTCTATTAAATAATTTAGGTGGCACTGGATTAAGCTAAAGTAGTATAATATAATGTGTATACATTTGCAAGTACTAACATATCCACATATGAGGAAAAAATCAGTTAAACGTCTAAGTCACTACTGAAAATCTTGAAATAGAAGAAATATAACCAGGTTTGCCATGAAAAATTATGCTTTCTAAAAGCATCCACATTTTATTTAGAAATAAGAAAATTGAAAGCGGGATTTGTTGTCTCGGGCGTTTCTTCGAAGTGTTGATCGTCGTCAAGTTGGTGAGATTTAAAATCGCAATAAAGAATTCCAGCGAAAAATATTATGGCTTATGTATATCGCACATCCCGTAGAAAAAGGTCGTAAATCAAAATTTTCATTTTCATAAAACTTAATTTCTGAATAGTAAAGTGGTTGTTATTATCTATGCCTCATGAAAATCATATTAAATTTCGAGTGTCTCTTTTTGACGGGACCGCTTGTTTCATCAATCATCATTTGTTTTCGCTCTCCTGTGAAATTAACTTTTTGGACTTACGACCCTTTTTCCTCCTATAAATATATATTTATATTATTTTCATAATCGCTGAAACTGAAAGTAGAAATTGCATTTTGTATAATATGTATCCGAGGATTTTTTAATTAATCATTACGTAAAAACTATTAAGAGTGTTTTACCAGAGAATACCGGAAATTAGTTACTTTTAAATCAAATTCAAGACGAATTGAGCCTTTTTTACAAAATTACGTAAATTGATTTTGAAAGATTGTAATTTTCTCTGGTACACGCAGTTTTAAAATTTTTAAAAACTAAGTGTATTAATAATATACTAAGGTCATACCGTTGGTCGTTGGCAGATTTGTTTAATTTTCAAACGATTGATTCTATTAAACAACACAAATTTCAAATCATATACTCATATAACAAATAAATCAATATTTCTATTTTTGAAACTGATAATTCGTGGTGGAATTCCATTATAATAGTATAATAAAACAAATTTAAAACTTTTTCCACTTTTAATTTAATGACCGTAACCGGTTTCAGCTTGTCAAAGCCATCTTCAGACTGGACCAGTCTGAAGATGGCTTTGACAAGCTGAAACCGGTTACGGTCATTAAATTAAAAGTGGAAAAAGTTTTAAATTTTTTTTATTATACTAAAATAAATCAATATATAAACTAGTCAACAAAGTTTTCAAAATTTAAATTTTATACAAAATAAATCCGAGAAAGTGTTTTGTGACAAAAATACCTCAGATTTTTTTTATTTATTTAAGGTCTTACAAACTAAAATATTTCAGATTTTTTTTACACACTTATTTTGTCCAGACATTATTAAAAAATTATAAATTATTTTGATCAAAAAATTAATTTTAAGTAATATATAATTTTCATTCATTTACCATCTCCCGTTTGATCATTTTTATGGCAGTTCGAGACATAAATTCTCGCGATTCATTAGCCGCTGAGATGCGGCCGTGCGAGGTTCTGCATTATTTTAAAACTATTACCGTTTAGCTTCATGGTTGTAAAAACATCCGCGCGCAGCGCTGCTAACAAAAACGGATTGCTGGATATATTCCCTCTTAAAACCTAGCTGGCACATTGGTTCACATTATTGCACAAGTATTTTTTTATTCTTTCTTATTATTATTTTGAGGTTTGTTGATTACATGTCGACCTGTATGAATGACCTTATTGTTAATCAATGGAACCGAGGTACGGTGTAACGTCATGTGTACCTCTCCAGAATTCGATCGTTTTAGAAAAATTTCATTTGAAAAATTCAAACTTAATTTTAACTGTGAAAACGACATATGTATATATATATATATATATGATGTTTTTTTAACAAGTATTTAAGTTAGAAGCTTTAATATTCAATAAAAATTATAAAATCAAAATTGGCTTGAGTTCCGCATTTAGTAACTGAATGCTTTGCTCTTTCCCTAGAATTTATTTCTAAAAAAGGATCTCAAAAGAATTAGTCTGCAACTGTATAGATAACTTTTATATAATTATGTAATTTGGTTGTGAACATCTTGTGTATATATATGTTATGATTAAGGCTTTCACGGATGTAAGATGTAGAATAATTTTCTCGGTTTACCCGCGTAACGTAGTCCTTAGAAAGACTTTTTAACTTCTAAAGTTTGGGACAGATCTCACTCTCCATCTTCAGAGGCCTTATGTCTTGAGTTTTGTATCAAACAGACCGCTTACGCATGTCTATTCCCAACATATATGCATTTACAATAGGTTTATTAAAATAAAAGTTTTTAAAACATAAAAAATTTAAAAAAAAAAACAATAAAAAAGCGCGTACGTGTTACGGGATAGCGCAGAATGGTATAATCAACATGAAGTACCACGTACGTTAGTAGGCCTAGGGCGGTTGTGAGTGCATTTCAAATCTTATGTCGTGAACGAAGAACACGGGTAAGTTTTAAACCGAGAAAATTATTCTACATATATATATATATATATATGGCCTCGGTAGCATAATGGTCTGCCAGAGATTCTCAATCTGATATATATATATATCAGATTGAGAATCTCTGGCAGACCATTATGCTACCGAGGCCATCGTCCATGATACAAGATTAAACTTATTTTAATTAACATAGATAATTCAGATGCGTAATCAACTGCGTAAATGTCACTGGATGAGCACGGTCAATACTAGAGAATCCTAAAAATTATTTTTCTTGTTCATTTCCTGTTGTATTCTTATTTACCAAGTATAAAAGGACCATAAATCTGTCAAAATATTTGAATATAGCGTCGGCCATCGTTATTGAATGTAATTATTGTTGCAATTTATTAAGCCAAGAACGTTGCCCGTTTTTCGGGACGGACAATCTATTTTGAATTCTTAAGAGGGTATTACCAGAGAATACCGGAAATTAGTCATTTTTAAATGAAATTCTAGACGTATTGACTCTTTTTTACAAGAAAACATAAATTGATTTTGAAAGATTGTTATTTTATCTGGTACATGAAGTTTTAATATTTTGAAAAACTGATTTATTTTTAATATACACCGTTGTTAATATACAGGTTACACCGTTGGTCGTTGGCACATTTGTTCAATTTTCAAACCATAGATTCTATTAAACAACACAAATTTCAAATCATCTAATCATACAACAAAATAAATCAATACATAATCTAGTAAACACAGTTTTCAAAATTTTAATTTTAGTTCAATTAAAATCATTAAAATATAAATCCGTGAACGTGTTTTGTGACGAAAATACCTCAGTTTTACTATTTATTTAAGGTCTTACAAAATAAAATATTTCAGATTTTTTTACACACTTATTTAGTTTAGACATTGTTGAAAAATCATAAATACTTGATAAGAAGTACACGGTATTTAATAATTTATCATTGTGCGTTTTGAGCATTTTTATTGCTTACTTGAATGTAGATATATATTAAAGCAAGTTTTGAATGAACTAAATCGATATTAAATTTTTAATTTTTAAAATTTGATACGGGGAATAATCGATCTTTCTCATTGGAACCTCTCTGTACAATTGAAAGCATTTTTAAACTTTTATTTTCAGCTGCTGGTCAATCGCTCTTAATAACAGCAACATATGAAGTCACACGAGCTATGGATATTATTGTCTGCTAATGTATGTCAAGACGTTATGTCGACAGCCATGAAAACCTACATCTCTATGAATAATGCAGGTGAACTTTAAATATGTTTAGACCAAAAATTCTGTAAATAAAACTAGTTCATAAATAAAATAAAAAATAAAAAAATTTTATTGTCGTTACGAATATTTAAATCAAAAACTGTATGCCATATTACAGCAGTAACGAAAATCACTTTTCAGAATATCTTGTAATAATAATAATAATAATTGGATAATTTGTATAGCGCCGTTTTTGTGAGAAATCACCTCAAGGTACTACTGTACAAGACGATGGGTGGGGAGAGTCCGGTCGGAAAGGTCAAAAGGTCTCCCTCAACCAGTCTTCCCGATCTGGCCCGCCAAGCGTACGAGGGCAAAGCATCCGCTGCCAAGACCTAGAAAAATCTCACCCCATGAATCCGGGCTTCCCTGCTATATATCACAAAACGTAACAAACCACTTGGGGTAACCAATGGTTCCCGGGCGGCGGTACCCATACCTCACTCTCAACGCTACCCAATCGGGTTGCGATGTTCTGTTTTTATACTGTGAAGACTGGGGCCCTCTTGTGAAATTTAATATAAAAAGGAAGTCTTCTAATTTTAATAAGAACATAGAATTTGCACTAGGTAACTACTACAATATATTATGATGACCTTGAACTGAAGTATCATTTTCCTTTGAAATGTGATATTTGATACACAAAATTTTGTTGTATAACAATAATTTTAAAAGGTATCAGATTTCATATTATAATGTCACACCCTATAAAAAATAGTCGGTGTAGATGTTTATAGAGTGATTTTCCTGTGCTGTTTTGGATGAACATGTATAATATATTTGTACTGTGTAAAATATTTTTACTACAACGCAATTTGTAAACATTATAATAATTAGTTTGTCGTAATAATTAGTATTTTAATATTAAGTATTATATTTCGTATTTACTATGTAAAAATAAAAAGTATACTGTATTAAATAATTAGAAAAAAATGAGAGATTTCTTACAATCAAACTGATTGATCAGTTTCGTAAGATTTGTAGAATAAAATATTGTAAAATTAAAACTGAAAAAACATATTAAAAAAAATAATAATAATTATGGTGACATAGATCTAGATTTTCTAATCAGTGGTCGATCGACCGACACGATTCAGTGATGTATAAATGATTTTGTTGCTGATGGACTAAGAGAGATCTAATCCGATCTTTTAAGTGGGGTCCGTTTCTGGATTTTTCCAAAGATCTTCGAATTTACTCATATTTTTAACGATGAGAAATAGAAAATTCCCCAAAATTAAGGAACAAAATATTTTGGTGAAGCATAGATTTTTGCTTAGGCGGAATAAAGAGTACCTACACTATTTTTTGAACACATAAAGTACGAGGGGTTGGGAAGATTATATTTTTCGGAAAGTTCCAGAGAGTTCACAAAAAAGGGATACTTTATTTATTTTATTTTTATTTTATTTATTTTATTCCGCTCAGCGGATCAATGAAAAAAATAATAGATAGAATATAGAATAATACATAGAATAATACACATATAATACCCAATAGTAAAATATATATTTAACTAAAAACGAATGTTATAGATACCATCAATGATTCATACCTGATTAATTTAAAAAAATTATAATTCTGTGTTTACATTTTTATTTGTAATTTGCTTCTTTGCTAATTTAATTTGTATGGCCTTTACAAGGTAATGTGAAAACTTCAACACAAAAGCTGTATTTAATTTAAATAAATGTACCTTCTACAGATTTTTATCCGGTTTTTTGTAGCTAACAAAATTATCAACATAACAACGTTCCTATTGTTTTAGCCGCTTATAATAACAATTGCGTTTTATCATTTCCCGAAGCCAATTGCATAAGAGGAAATGGTACCGTGTTTCGATTAATTATGATATCGCTTTAATTGAAGACGTATTTATATCTGTAGAATGAAGTAGTAGTTACATGAAGTGTTTTAATTTTCAACATCATTAGATTTTTTATATGTAATCCGGTTCTACCTCGTGTGTTCGTAGTGTCGTATCCGAAAACGATATTCGACATTTGACATATGAATATTTTTACATATTTATTTATAAAATTAGTCTAGTATTTCATGTTACTGGAGAGTTTTAATCGATTTATTTATATGCTACATTAAAAATCAATGAACGGGAAAAAATGATTGTCAATAGTGAATACGTTGCTATTTTCTAGAACTATCGGTAACTTCTCATCATTCCCTAGGACAACTGCACATCGCTAACGTACATACAACAGTTGATGTCAAATGTTTTAAGGACATATTAACCATTGTGAACTGTAACTTATTCGTTGGCGATCTGTAGTCATGCTAGGGAACGATGAGAAGTTACCGATAGTTATCCTATCGATCGTTATCGATCAAGTGTGCTAGGGCCTCTGGGCGTTAGCCATCGACTTCCTAATGTATAAAGCGTAAGCTAAAGACTGTAAGCTATTCCGGGATGCTTTCATTTTGTCATAAAATATGTCTTATTAGTTATAATGTTAAGGATTCATACTTCCAGCCTTCGTTTGTCCAAATTTTCAAATGGTAATCCGTGAATTCCCGAAGCTCTGTTTCAACTTTTTATCTTTATAGTAAGATATTTTCCACAGCACCGTTTCGTGAAAAAATCACTCTTTCGAGATTTATATAGTCAACCCTTAAGAGGAACGGCTGCGCGGCCGGTGTCAAACAAAACGGTGTGTAGTAATGGATTTTAGGCCAAAATACCTAACAAAACTGAAAAATTATTTTTATAATAAAAAGGTATGTCAAATATCTATCTCGAATACTAGCTACTTTTTTGCTTTTAAATGATGACGTACTTATAGATAATTAAAGAAATCAGTTTTTTTTCATTTTGAAAGCAACATTGGAATTTGTTTTTGTGAAATATTTATAATTTATTATAAGAAGAATGCCTAATCGTATTAATATAATGAAACATAAAATAAAAAGTAAATAAATGTTAAAAATGCGTTTCTTTGGGAAGTAATTTTAATATATAAACGACAAGTTTTTGTTCCGATGTAAATAGGTAATTTGTAATTTAAATTTACACCCATCAAAATTGTTTATAAAAAAAAATATTTTTAATCATATTTTCAAAAAAAATAAAGTAAAATAATTTTTTTAAATGAATTAACTCGCAAATAATTGTTCAAGTTGCCTCTAAAATCATAAAACATTAAAATCTTTAATAGCCTATATTTTGTAAATTAAAGCAAAAATAAATAAAGTAGCTACTGTCCAGTACTGTGAGTAGACATTTGACATACTTTTTGTTTCCATAAATAATTTTTCAGCTTGGTTGAGTATTTTGGCTACAAATCCAAAACTACGTTTTGTATGTACGACCTTTTTAGATTTCACTTTTCTTTAGTATTCCTTTGTGTGCTCATGATAAGCGATTCCTGCATATGAAAGGAAAAAAATTAGGTTTTTCTAAAAAATATCATACCCACACCGTTTCAAAAGTTAGTTGCATAGATTTGAACACTCAAATACACAAAAACAACTTTTTAAAAGTTTGAAATTTATTATGTAACGTGATATTCGGAAAATCGCCGAAAAATTTTATTGAACAAATTTTTAAAAAAATGTGTTATTTACATGTACATATATTTTTTTCATAATCTATGTTTTTTCTGTAATAATCTGCAGTTCGGTGATATTTTTAAACCAAACGTAGTCGATAGCTAGCTGATAATTGTAGTCCTATCACACGATGCATTTAAGGATTTAAGACATTGACTAAAGAATTTAAGAGTATTTAAACAATCTATCTTACTGTGTACACCGTTCAGAAGTGTCTAGATTTATTTTGGCAATCTCATAAGTTAGTAAGATTTTTACATTTTACTTTTTTAGTTACAATTTTAAAATTTACACTTCTGATTTCGGTATAAAAATTCACATATGTCCCTTGGATGATGGTTATGCTTTTTAGGTACGCTTTTTTCTGCCTAATATTTGCATTCTCTAACTAAAAAAATTAAAAAGTTTAGTGTAATATTAATTCATCTCTGAAGCCCGATTTAACATACCATATTTTTTTATTGTGTCGTGTTCATTGTTATCTTTGTGATAGAACGATCCATAGAATAGAATACAGTGAATATGTTGTGGGCTTGTTACGTTATCCAAAAGCCTGACCATTCTTTGCTTAAACTTCAAACTTTAAACCTTACCCAAACCATAGAAGTCGCTGAAAACTTATCCAAAACATAGTCCCCTTCAGCACAGGATATCTTAGTGAACGGGGCAACGAAAAAATAATACTACTTACTAATATTATAAACGCGAAAGTTTGTATGGATGTATGTATGTTTGTTACTCTTTCAAGCAAAATTTACTGAATGGATTGAAACGAAATTTTACAATAATATAGCTCATACATCAGAATAACATATAGGCTATATTTTATAAAGCTAGCTATTTATTTTCATTATATTGAAAATAATAATTATTGTTCAATAGAAAATGTCAAAATTTGAGAATGAGATTTTGCAAAACAATGATTGTTAAATGAAAATTCTATTTTTAGAAAATATTTAAATTAGTGAATTTATTTGAAGTACTCGCCTAATACTTTGAATCGAATCAAGAATTAATTATACATATTTTAAATAAATAGGTTAAGAATTTTGGTATAAACGTAGATGGGACCTAGGAAAATAAAATAGATTACTCGAAGTACTAATCCTACGCAGACAAAGTCGCGGGCAGAGGCTAGTCTTCTATAAATGTAAACACATTCAATTAAATGTGCTCCACATTTCAAGTATTCTGAGGACCCCTTCCCGATTATTATCATTCAAAGCCCTTACAACTTTCTCATAACTGTATTTAAAAGAAAAAAACTAATTGTTAGAAGTAGGTGTAAATATAATAATTGCACTATTAAAAACATACCCACCGTAGCATGTAAACATAACCAAAAACCGAACCAAATACCAACACAATCGCGCATTGATCTTTTGATAATTTCTCGATTAAATGGATGGTCAAAATCCCAATTGCAGTCAAATAACACAATAAAAATAATAAAAACGTATGTGTTTCAGATGACAGGTGCAGTTACAGGAGCAATTTATCGGGCGCGTTCCATTGCCTCACGCGCCAAAATCCAACTTATGCAAATCCCAGTTTTTGCGTAACCTTTATGATGAGTATAAAAAGTAGAAGAAGATACTGACTTTTATCAGTCACAAGTTTGTCATCGAGCTACAATAGTGTGTTGGATTAAATTGGATACCATAATGCATTTCGTAAGCAATTAAAAGTTTTTTTTTTAACGGAATAAAAAACTGCACGTTATTATAACCTGAACAATTATTATAATAATTACGTTTATTTCATATACGCATTGTGTGAAAGTTCCGAGTAGTTGTGTACAATTTATTTTCTTATATTTTCGGAGCAATTAAATAAAATATTAAAACTGACAAAAAAAATTCTGGCAATAAAGTTATCAAATATTCAAGCCTCAGTTAAACCAAAAAAGATCCATATATTAACTTTCTTTAGGTTTTTAGACATTTTAAAATAGATGTATTATTGTAAAAAAAAATTGTCTTTTACTAGTTGATTTTTTTTAAATATTTCGATTTGAGATGGATAAAGCGTGACGTGTGTAACCGTAAATTGCTCCTTTCTTGTTGGCAATGCAAATTATTTTTAATTTGCATTCAGAAATCAATTTGTTTTTTTTTTCTTGCAGATGTTTGTTTTGTTCTTCCTGGTGGCCGCTGCGTTCGCTGCCCCTCCTAAGGCTGAAATCGTTCGCTTCGAAAATGATCAAAATGTCGACTCTTATAACTTTCTGTAAGAAACATTATTTAATCATCGCCTACCAAAAATCCTTGTAGGTAACTCAGCTTTGAAAATGCGCAGTAAATTTTCAGGAATCTCAATTGATGAGCTAGTCGCGAGTGCGTAATTGAAAATCACAATGCCAACAATGAGCACCAATAAATGACATAAAAGTTGATAAAGCTTAGCTGACAAGGCAAAAACTGTTGTTCTAAATCATAAAACTCTTGAACAAGGCTTGAACTCACAAAAATACAAGAATTTGAACGACAACGAAACAGTTTTCAGATTTCAGTGCCGTTTTCGCCATGTGCTTTGTGACTTCGAATGGCATTTAGCTGTCCCATACAGCTTCATGCTTATTAATTAAATTTAAAGCTCGGTAGTAAAGCTATGCACATGAAAAACGTGAAAAAAATCAACACATTTTTTCTAGGTTATGATGTATGTAGATCGCTCGAATGATCAAGATCGTATTCCAGATCAAATTATCCCCGTATTGCTCTGTTTGTATAAAATCATAAAATGTAACCATCTGTGTTATGTTGCATGTTCCAGTTTCCAGACGAGCGATGGCACATACAGGTCTGAGGTCGGGCAGCTGAACAACGCCGGCACGAAGGACGAGTCCCTGGCGGTGTCCGGAAACTTCCAGTACATCGGGCCCGACGGAGTCACCTACACGGTCACCTACACCGCCGACGAAAACGGTTTCAGGCCCGAGGGAGCTCATCTGCCAAAAGCCAAATGAATTGACCCTGCCCTAATGTACAATAAACTCTATTAACCGTTTTTCTGCTCTTTTATTGCGTACTTAAACAATGGTTATCCATTGACATCCAACGGGCTTGAAGTTACTAGTAGAATATATTTTCTTTTAAAAAACATCAAAAACTTATGTTAATATTCTTTGAAAACAAACAATATCCCAACATAAATAAATCACCTGATAAATGTCAGTTAAAATCACTTTCTCCATTGTAAAAAATGTTCATATTTTACGTGTGCTTGAAAAAAGTTGTTATTGCAAACTGAGAACATTATATCATTAACAAAAAAATTAAATTTAATCCTGGGGGCCAATTATTGTTGAACAAAATTTGAAAGGCTTGAACACTAACTTCAACAGATAATATCGAAATATTAATGACTTTTATGCATTTATTTTTAAACGTTCATAAATATCAACAAATCAATTAAATTAACCGGCAATTTTTGCAAAAGTGCATAATTATGTATAATCATCATTAGCCTATACACCGATAGATTCTTCTCAATTTTCTTCTAATACTTTATGTGAATAACGCCCGAGAATCCAAACTGCTCCAAAATCTTCGGAAACAGTGAGACTATGGCATACTTAATTGGGGGTATTATGAAGGAGGGGGGGAGAGAAATACGCATATAGGGATATACCTGGCTATTCAGATATTATCGCTGGCATTCTGGCTGGTCACCAAATACGACTGAAGCCATTTCAAGCAACGTTTCCATTCTGACTAGTGGTCTTTCACCAGGGCGACGCTACACGGAGAAAATGTTATTCTAAAATACGATCATTTTATTCGTAAAAACGGTTAAAACGGGACTGAAGTTCTTACGAACAAATTAACAGGGTTTCAATGTTTATTGACGGGAACATGTAAGAATAATATGTTGGTATACGTAATTTCGTACGTATACCAACAAATTATTCTTACATTTTTCCGCCAATAAATATTGAAACACTGTTAATTTGTTCATTAGAACTTCAGTCGCGTTTTTAACCATTTTTACTAACAAAATGATCGTATTTTAGAATAACATTTTTCTCCGTGTACCAGTCTGATTTTTGGATGAGGTCTTTTATACTTCTTCCTATGCCACGTTACCTTTATGTACCACTCTTGTAATAAGGTGCAAGATGATGATGTCCCAATTTTGTTAACCACAGAAAAAAAAATCTGCTGTATTACAAGATCACGATATCGCTATCTTCTATTTTATATTCGTTCCACACTGGAGGCCCTGAATAAAAAAAATTCCTCAGGGCCTATGTCATCTTTGGGGAATCTGTGTGGGAGGGTATCTTTAGGGGAAGATAGGAGAGGAAGTTCTGTGAAGGAAACAAGTTGGAGGGGTGGGTAGGAATCTGGGGGTCAATGTGTTTAGGAGTTATGGATGAATGAATCCATCCCTCCCACTGCGGTGCTAGGCGAGGTGAGTACGGGCTATCGTCTCCGTTGTTTCTGAGTATGTAAAATGAACAAGTGAATGTTCAATTCTTTCCCATTGAGACTGTGCAGTAAACTGGTTTGCGTTCATTGCACTCTTACAAAACCCACGCGTGAATACGATACATTGATGCAATAGCGGTCAACAATTGAACCTAACGTGGGATCGGAAGACGCTTCCTAGGCGTCACCATTATTGAATTTTCAATAAATTCGAGTATTATGATTCCACTTTACTGAAGCCAACCTTCCAATTCAGAACGATGTTGGATGGTTGGCAACGAACGAAGTTCGGAGTTGGCCGAAGGCGTAGTGGCTATTTCCACACTGGTACCAACCCTTTAACTCCAAACTCCAAACCAAAAAGGCAGACGTCGAAGTAATGGCGAAGTAAAGGCTGCGACTACGCTGTATCTTATCAGTGCCTGCAATTACCATGTGTAAGTATATAGAAGACCCAAAAACAAACAAAATTGCCGGAAACAAAAATAATGGCTGTCAATTTTTCATCGGAAGAGAACAAGGTACAATTGACCGGTCAGTGGTTCAGTGGGCGTCCCGTGTTCGATTCCTCGACTGGCTAAGTCCTCCATCACAACACAAGCAACATCTTCCGCTTAGTGTGGTGGTAGTAGGAGCTTTTCAAACGTTGTTGGGTTATCCGTAACCCGGGAATGTTTGTCTTTCTTTAAAAAAAAAAATCTGTCTATGTTCAAGTTAAAACATTGATCTTAAATCTTAACCCCTAAATTCTTTTTCCATTACAACTCAACAAAGTAGGATATCAACACTCCTTTGAAAAGTCATTAGGCATTTTGCATTCTCAGACTATAAAAATATTACCAATAATTATTTCGGCTACTGGCATTATCTAGCTCTCTCATTAAAAATGTAGGCGTATTAGATTTGTCAAAGAATTTATTTATAAAAATGCAAAAATCAGTCATTTTAAATACATGTAGGATTACGAAAGATTTTTTAAATATTTATATTGATGGGACCAGTAGGATGTATCGGTCCGATTAGGAATTCCACCGAACCGAACCCTCTGATATGAAACTATCTGGAGTCGGTGAATTATTTTCCCATTTGATACTCTGGTAGGTCAACATGGTGTTCTTGTATTAATTATACTTACATAATACACTTGCATAGCGTGGATTTATAGATGATGATTTTTGGAAAAATGCGTGAAAAGGAGTCCGGTGTAGAAAACAAAAATTTATTACGATATTATTATTTTTTTGTAACAAATAAAAGAGATATCCTAACTGGTAACGTCCGTGCGTGTAAAAAATAATAGAATGCTGCTATGATTAAATATTGCCATTTGAGGTTTTTAAATGGCTTGTAGGTTCAGCGGGTTTTGGATAGATGGCTGTAGGCTTCGACCAAGTATAATATAGACCGGCCCTACCATACAAACATGCTTATTAAAAATAACACCTCCTGAGAGTAACTTCACAATACAACTCCTATTACAATTCCGCCGCCTCGCTTAGAAAACCTGGATAATATAAACGCACGTTCCAAAACAGAACACAAAGTTAGCCTTCAATCCATGATGTAGTTTTTTCGTCTATCGACCAATGAGACAGCTTACAACATCATACGTCACAATTTATTGAGATGAATTTAACAATCCGACTTATTGTAAAGTTGTCGTACGAGTTTATAAAGTTGTATGCGAAACTATTGGAGCGAATTCTGTATCTGAGGTGCTGGTTTAATTTGAACACGGTCATCATCACAACAAACATACACGTTCATCTAGGAACAAGGGCTGAATCAGGTAAAGATAATAAATAACTTAAAATATTTTTCATTTCTAGTTTTTAAATTCTGTAAACGTAAACATTTTTATTTTTGGGCAATGGTTTTTTTTAATAAAAGTATTTATATAAAATAATTATTAAAGAAAACTTGTGGCTTGACAAAGTAAAAGAAGAATTATTTTGTTTTTAACCACTTTATTATAATTAATACACTGCGTCAACTATTCTTTTTATTATATTGTGTTTATAATCGACCTTCTTCACGAAAGTATTATTGTACACTAACCTAAGTACACAGTACATTAAATGTAAAATAACTTTAATATAAAGAAAGAGAAAAATCACGTTAAATGAGGACAGAGCTTTAGAGATGGTGTGAGTGAGGGAAGGGGAGGTTTGGAGTTACATGGTTTAAATATTTATATATATGTACATTTATCATGGTTTATATAAATTTATTTATTTTTTCCCAATTTTTCCATTTGACATATTATAACATACAGTGAGCACTAGTTGTGCGTGGGTAATGTAAGTATTTGACGACCGTCCGTGGTCGAGAAGTAAGACACTTGACTCCCATCGGAAAGTCGCGGGTTCGAACCCGGCGTGCGCAAATAAATTTTATTTGATTAATTTGTGTTATTTCACAATTAATTAATAAAAAAAAATATATGCTATATTTGTGGCACGTTCCAGAGTGGAAGATACTCTCAGTATCGCCCTGGTAAGACCACCATTCAGAATTGAAACGTTGCTTAATAATGGCTTTAGCCGTGTTTAATTACTAGATCTGAATAGCCAGGTACTTCCCCACCTTCCTCTTCCCCATCTCCTTCCCTTCCTCACTTACCTTCAGCCTCACAACATACCCCAATTGGGGATGCCATAGTCTCACTGGCTCCAGATGGGAGCAGTTACTCTTGTACTCTATAAAAATAAAAAATAAAACATTTTATTTTTATACTTAAAAATAACAGTGGGCATTTAAAGAAAAATAGTAAGTTTAAAATTAATATTTGTCTGAAAGATTGTGCAAGAAGTGACTTAGAATAAATAAAATTTAAAAAGTTTATTTTGTTTGGCTATTTTGGCATATACTCCCTACTCGGTTTATTTTTATAGCGCCATTTTGGTGAAATATCATATCGATGACCCATAGTCTTGAATGGTCATATTGACTGTCTAGTTCTTTTGTCATCAATCTTTTGTCATCATTTTGTCATGTGCATTTGACTATAGTTATTCAATTACAGTGATTCATAACAAAATGATACATATAAATTTGGTTGAGATAACTTTTAATTCAATAAATGACAATATAACCAAGCTGTCAGCCGAATTCGGGGCTTTCAAAATGGCGGCAAGTTCTTGGTCAAAATTGTATCCTATAAAATGTGATATTTTACGTATTTTAGCCTATTTTTCTAACATGTCTGTAAACTGGTGTAATAGTAATAGATTTATTAATGAATTTAAGTGTTTAAATGCCGTGACAATTAAATCTCAAGTGAATATTTTCAAAATAGCGTTTGTTGATTTTTTACGACGAAATACCTTGTTCAAGATGATTATTTTTTCATATGCCTTATTTTCAATAAATAAAGCATTAATCAAAATAATACTTATGGCGGATTAAAGATAATGAATATATCTGTCTGGTGTAATACAGGTGTTCTTGGTAAGTGTATTAAAAATACAATTTTTATCCAATTAAGTGGCATATCACGAACAAAATTTCTGACAAAATTATTTCATACGAAACGTTTAAACTCGTGAGAACTTATAAAATTGAGTTTTATTATAGATATTTGTATATGTGTTTATTAATTAGACCATTTACATGAGACTACATATAAAATATTTAACGTGGACCCAAAATTAAACTTTTCTCGGCAGTTTACAACTAGAAAACCAAGAGAATAAATCATTTTCTAAAGTTTACGATTTTTTTATAATTTATTTACAAATCATAAAAAATAAGACATTTTAATAATAATTATCAGAATTTATATCGAAAATATTTATCCCTGCACTCATTCACTGAAAATATTGTAAGCCCACATGTAATTAATTACCTGTTCATATATAACATATCCTCTACTGACTTCACCTAACTCTATAGCAATAGTAATAATCGGGCATTTTCGCAAACTTATACCGTTAAAAATGTGTGGAAGATTTAATGATTATTTTTTTGATTGGTTATCGTACTTAAAGACGTGATTTTAATATTTTCACTCATAATTATTGATTTCCAAAACGATCTAGAACCGCACATTCCGAAACAATTCCCATTGGGCAAAGTCGACAAAATACAACCCTGATTACCAAAACAATCATGCACACTTATACAGTTTGTGACGCGTTTCCGTATCACAACGTACATTTCAACAGTATTGTAACGCCCGGAACGAAACGAAACCAACACATCAACAACATTTATCACGCGATAATGACGTGTTTAGCTAGAGAGATTTTGTTCAGCCCGTCGATATGTATCATGTATGGTTGTGTTAGTAATATCAAACACAGCTTCGCGGAGTGACGTCAGAAACTTTGCTTGACATGTATGATTGTCGCATTTTTTTTACATTTGTTGTTACGCTGTCTTTAAACTATCTGTAAGGCATATATATTTTTTTGTATTCAGATAGCTGATTACATTTTCTAAAATAAAGTCCGCGGTGTATGTCCTCCCGAATGTTTGGAAGTGGATCATTTTTGTGTTTGAAAAAAATGTGCTCGCTCGTAATTGCTGGGCGACGAATTGGCTCCACTGTGGACCAACAAAAGGTAAAACACATTGCATATTGCGATCTAAATACTGTGATACAATGAACGCGCTTTTTCATAAATGGTCTGGGCGATTGGTTTAGGGGTCATTTTTAAGTTCCACACGGCTCGTCTAGATTATACTTGGTCGAAGGCTGTAGGCTTAAAGCTTACGCCAGTTACCGTCAGATGTCGGGGACTTATAAGAAGAGGACCTAGGGAATATAGTCGTTCAAACAGTGCTCTGCAGAGCAGATGTTACTGGTTTATTTATGGAGCAAATTCACTTCCTAGTTTGTTGAAGCCGGTCGTTCAGACCCTAGAACATAATTATTGTAAACACGTGTTATCATAAATGAACGGTATTGTTAAAGGACTTTATAATTTTCGTTGTTTGTTTTTGGGCTGTTATGCCGTGTTGTGCTACCTCCTTCTTTAGCCGACGTTTCGGACAGCGTTGCAGTGTCCATCATCAGGGCAGATCCGGCAAATCCGTCGATGTGAATTTGTAGTGTTAAGTGTGTGCTTATTTAGTTGGAAGCGATACCGTGCCGTTAGCTTTATTTCAGAAGAAAGTGAACTACTTTGAAAGGGAAATTTGGTGAAAGCGCAGTATTTACGTTAGCCTGGGGCCCGTCCACGGAGAAATGTAACGAAATTTCCAAACGAAAGTAGTGTCATCTTGTGGCGAATTCTAGAAATAGAAAAAAAAACCAATCTGAAGCGAATGTAGCCAATATCAAGGTATAAACAAATGGTTTTATACTTTTGTATTGAATTTTTATACCTTGATATTGGCTACATTCGCTTCATAAGTTGGAGGGGTGGGTAGGAATCTGGGAGTCAATGTGTTTAGGAGTTATGGATGAATGAATCCATCCCTATCAGCGGTGCTAGGCGAGGTGAGTACGGGCTATCGTCTCCGTTGTTTTTTAGTATGTAAGATGAACAAGTGAATGTTCAATTCTTGGGTAAAGTTCGGTTCTTGGGAAAAATTCCGAAAAAATAAGTTGAATTATTTTTATACTAACTTTGGGCTGGAAAATCCGAATCTGAAGGAATTAGGTTGGGGAGGTCAATATCAACTGAGTTACAGGAATTTAAAGTTTGGTACACAGGAACAAATCCGCAATGCATTTTTGACATATTATACTGAAGAGGTCAAAGTGATTCAATGACGCCAACCTCAGAAAATTGCAAAGTGTTGCCATTAAGCAATAATATCAATGTTATTATGTGAATAGAATGTGTCAATCACTTTTTTATCACAAACCATGTTACACAAACCTAGCGTAGCCGCTTAACTACTTGAAAACTGGGATGTTTTTCTTGCCTTGACGTGAGCAGGCGCTACAAAGGGGGAACATCCTTTTGTATCACAAACCATGTTACACAAACCTAGCATATTATTGCTTAATGGCAACACTTTGCAATTTTCTGAGGTTGGCATCATTGAATCACTTTGACCTCTTCAGTATAATATGTCAAAAATGCATTGCGGATTTGTTCCTGTGTACGAAACTTTAAAGTCCTGTAACTCAGTTGATATTGACCTCCCCAACCTAATTCCTTCAGATTCGGATTTTCCAGCCCAAAGTTAGTATAAAAATAATTCAACTTATTTTTTCGGAATTTTTCCCAAGTACCGAATTTTTTCCCAATTCTTTCCCATTGAGACTGCAGTAAACTGGTTTGCGTTCATTGCACTCTTACAAAACCCACGCGTGAATACGATACATTGATGCAATAGCGGTCAACAATTGAACCTAACGTGGGATCGGAAGACGCTTCCTAGGCGTCACCATTATTGAATTTTCAATAAATTCGAGTATTATGGTTTCACTTTACTGAAGCCAACCTTCCAATTCAGAATAATGTTGGATGGTTGGCAACGAACGAAGTTCGGAGTTGGTAGTTCCACACTGGTACCAACTCTCCAACTCCAAACTCCAAACCAATAAGGCAGACGTCGAAGTAATGGCGAAGTAAAGGCTGCGACTACGCTGTATCTTATCAGTGCCTGCAATTACCATGTGGAAGTATAAAGAAGACCCAAAAACAAACAAAATTGCCGGAAACGAAAATAATGGCTGTCAGTTTTCCATCGGAAGAGAACAAGGTACAATTGGCCGGTCAGTGGTTCAGTGGGCATCGCGTTTGGGTCCAACCCAGGCGTTCCGTGTTCGATTCCTCGACTGGCTAAGTCCTCCATCACAACACAAGCAACATCTTCCGGTTAGTGTGGTGGTAGTATGAGATTTTCAAACGTTGTTGGGTTATCCGTAACCCGGGAATGTTTGTCTTTCTTTAAAAAAAAAATCTGTCTATGTTCAAGTTAAAACATTGATCTTAAATCTTAACCCCTAAATTCTTTTTCCATTACAATTCAACAAAGTAGGATTTCAACACTCCTTTGAAAGGTCATTAGGCATTTGGCATTCTCAGACTATAAAAATATTACCAATTCTTATTTCGGCTACTGGCATTATCTAGCTCTCTCATTCAAAATTTAGGCGTATTAGATTTGTCAAAGAATTTATTTATAAAAATGCAAAAATCAGTCATTTTAAATACATGTAGGATTACGAAAGATTTTTTAAATATTTATATTGAGGGACCAGTAGGATGTATCGGTCCGATTAGGAATTCCACCGAACCGAACCCTCTGATATGAAACTATCTGGAGTCGGTGAATTATTTTCCCATTTGATACTCTGGTAGGTTAACATGGTGTTCTTGTATTAATTATACTTATATAATACACTTGTATAGCGTGGATTTATAGATGATGATTTTTGGAAAAATGCGTGAAAAGGAGTCCGGTGTAGAAAACAAAAATTTATTATGATATTATTATTTTTTTTGTAACAAATAAAAGAGATATCCTAACTGGTAACGTCCGTGCGTGTAAAAAATAATAGAATTCTGCTATGATTAAATATTGCCATTTGAGGTATTTAAATGGCTCTTAGGTTCAGCGGGTTTTGGATAGATGGCTGTAGGCTTAAAGCTTACGCCTGTTACCGTCAGATATCGGGGACTTATACGAAGAGGACCTAGGGAATATAGTCGTTCAAACAGTGCTCTGCAGAGCAGATGTTACTGGTTTATTTATGGAGCAGATTCACTTCCTAGTTTGTTAAAGCCGGTCGTTCAGACCCTAGAACATAATTATTGTAAACACGTATTATCATAAATGAACGGTATTGTTAAAGGACTTTATAATTATTGAAGAAGCCCAATACCAAATCTGCCTGTGGATTAGGCATACATTATACTTATTAAAGTTATTCCAAAAATATAAAATACTATTATTCGATTATCACCGTCTTTTTCCTACCCGTAATATATTTTTTTGTAATAATGATTTACTTCGAGCGTAAACTAACAACCTGTATGTATTTTACAATTAGCAATAGGAAAATCATTTCAGCAGATCAACGCTAATAAGTTAAGTTATTAATCAAAGAATGCAAACTTTAGATATTTATGTATATATTACCTACCTCAAACCTATTGTCTCAAAACTAATATTATTACATCACTAATCGAGAATTTTGGTGAAAGACTGCGCCATTCAGAATTAAAAAGTTGGCATTGCTTGAAAAGTTGTGTGTTTTGTGACCAGATCTTTATAACTAGGTACTTCCCAACCTTCATATTCTCCATTTTATATATCTCCATCATAACTAGGTACTTCCCAACCTTCATATTCTCCATCTTATATATCTCCATCATAACTAGGTACTTCCCAACCTTCATATTCTCCATCTTCTTCTCTTCCCTACTCTTTCAGCCTATCCGGCATTCATATAAAAAGCCGATTAACTATAAATTCAGTCACATCTAGGAATAGAATCCAGGACTAAGTTTTGCCGGGTCGCTTAAATATTACAGTATAAATTTTTTTTTCAAAGAAAGTTACAATCCTCCTGGACTTCAATATACCTAAAGCTATTGTTTAAATAATAAAGCAGAAGAACAGGTAATAGAGTTTATTGTACATTAGGCTGGGTTAATAAATTATAAAGCTTTGGGCAGATGAGCTCCCTCGGGCCTGAAACCATTCTCGTCAGCGGTATAGGTGACCGTGTAGGTGACTCCGTCGGGCCCGATGTACTGGAAATTGCCGGACACCGCCAGAGACTCGTACTCCGTGCCGGCGTTGTTTAGCTGCCCGACCTCGGACCTGAATGTGCCGTCGCTCGTCTGGAAACTGGAACATGTAACACAACGCACATGGTTAAAGCCGGGTCTCTTACTTCAACATTGTCGCCTCCTGCGACAACTTTTGCTTCCACCTTTGTTTTAAACTTTGTCAATGGGGGCGTGGCCTTACACACAGACGCGATGTTCGTGCTTTCCGTGGCTGATGGAAACATTTTCCTCCCGGGTATAGCGAGAAGACAGGGGAGGGGAACTGTTCATTTTTTGATAACAGCCGCATGTTGCGGTCTTTTCATGGTGAATAAATCGCACGAGTTTTTGAGGTTATGTGCAATGAGCGTAATCATGAGTTTAATAAATGATGTAATGGATGACTATTTCTGTTTACAAAATCATCTTAATATACTTAAAGGAATTCAAACAAGGTCCTTTAAGTATATTAATTTATTGTACCAGACCAATAAACATATTTATATAACAATTTATGATAATAATTGTAATTTTGAAATTTTTAGGTGGTACATTTAGGTCGTGTACGAATTGATATTAGCCAGAAATCTTTCCTGATAAATAAATATTTTGAGGTCTAACTTGAAATCACTGTTTTCTCCCTGATAAATCTCTTCATCTTGATATTTTTTGACAACTTCAAATGTCAAGTGTGCGGTGCGAAGACGCGTCAAGTGTGTAGTAAGTACGCGTCAAGTGTAAATGCCTACCACGCTCCAATGTTCAAACAAACGCAGGAGACGATAATGTGGAAAAAACAATAAATGTTCTCGAAATGTTGATAGGCGAAGTTGAAGATAATGTTGAAGCTGGAGATTCGGCTTTATGCAAACAGCACAACACAGGAATGATGTTTTGCAAAAAAATTACGTGGTGTTAACGAATTTGAACATCAAAAGCCGCTTATCGTTACAATGACATCGATGCACACTCAATATCGATTAAACAGCTGCACCATAGTGACAAACAGTGCTTTGGGCGTGTGACAGACTGAGCTCGCAAATGGCGAACAGAGACCAACTCGTAAGATCTATTCTACAATCGTCATAACTTCATATACTTAAATCAGATTTTATTTTGGTTACCTTTTCTTGTAAATTCTTTCTTTACTTTTTCTTTTCTTTTGTTATTAGGTCTGGCGCCCTTTAGATATATAACAATCATGATTTCAATCGAACCTACAATCAGTTTAGATTTAATATGATAAATAAACCGCAATGACTTTCGTAAGTATTTGAATTATCTAATATTTGTTCGAGACCAGACATACCCTGAGATTTAAATTTACTAAGTTTTCCTAGAATCAAACCAAACTATAAATGTCATTATCATTTTAAAAAATAACTTCAAACTGAATGATATACTTCTTAAAATTTTACCTTTATCATCATGTTATTTTATTGAATAGGTTAACAGCAAGGTAATTTAAATGCGTGATACATTTTGTATTACTGTGGCACGAGGAAACTACAGTTACAAGGTTAGAATGCCTTTACAACCAGGTTTCGCCTGAACTTTGAGTTGTAAACATTATTCATTTCAAAGTCAAAGCTTGATAGCCCATGGTGCAATAATTGGTCTAGTGAGCAAAATCTAAGGACGTTACCCTAGAAGTTCCATAAAAACTGGACCTCTTTTATGACCGCAGAATGGGTATAATGTCCACACAAATGGTCTTTGGGGAAAAATTTCCCTTAGGTATGTATATATCATATTTTGGGATGGTGTGTGAAGGGTCGTGGAGAAATCCATCATGTAGTATGGAGGAAACACAGAGGTTGGATGTTGGATAATATATGCTTTCTAGTTCAATGTTTTCTTTGAGTCTTTTAGTTCAAAAGCAGCATTCAACGATAATTATCATTGGATGACTGTGATTTTTAAAGGCATTATCATTAATATTTCGAAAAATATTGTAACAGGACATCGGTCGAATTTTTAAACAAATGTTTATAAAATTGTATGGTAGATTAGGAGATGACTAAATAATTATTATCCTTACGCAAAGTTGTAGGAGTCGACATTCTGTTCATTGTCGAAGCGAATGATTTCTACTGGAGGGGCGGCGACTGCTGCGGCCACCAGGAAGAAAAGAACGAAGATCTGCAAACAGTAACAATTATTGATATTGACATATAAATATCATTAAGAGAAAAGATAATACTAATATGTCTAAACGAAACATGAAAGAGAACGGACACAGAAAAATGAAAAACTCGCAACTTAGAATTGAACCCAGAATCTCTGTCTTACCGGAAAAAACGTCTTAACCAACTCGGCGATTGGCCATTTTTATTTGTATGTGTCTTGTTCTGTTACACGTTTCATTTATATTTATTAGTAATATATTCAATGATATATAATGATAGGTACAACTTTTCAAATGTATTAAAAAAGTTATTCCAATAAAATTGAAAAAAATATATATTAAATTCTCATTAAGGGCACGTAAATTGTCATGGAAAATTCACAACTGTCCCATTCAACTCAACTCAACTCAAATTTCATATTTCCATTACCAAATAACTTTTTTTTGCTATATTTAATACAAAACCAAATTATTTCAGATGCTTAAATAGATCTGAGCGAGAACTTGCATAATATTAACATAACCGAGAAATTAAAAATATTAGTAGTGAATTCGTGACCCAATCAAGATTTATACAAAAATAATTTCCATAACAAATTTGAGAGAGTTTTCACGTTTATTAACCGCATAAATATTACCAGATAAAACTTAACACACGAATAATTATTACCTGATACTAAATTAACAGCTAACAGGAAATGTTTTTAATATTAACAGAAAATAATAGTAATATGCGATCATGTTATTGAAGAAATTTTATTCCTGCTTTCAAACTTAACTCTCATATTTATGGCAAACAGGCAGTTTAAACAAAATATGTTCAATTACTTACGAATTTCATTTTGGTATCCAAATATATCTAACACACTATTATAGCTCGATGACAAATTTGTGACTGATAAAAATGATAATTTTTTTCTGCTTTATATACTCATCATAAAGGTTTTGCAACGATTTCGATTAGCATAAGTTGGATTTTGGTATGTGAGGCAACAAAACGAGCCTATAAAAGAATCCCATAAGTGCACATGTCATCTGAAACGCATCTTTCTTGTGCTATTTTCGGTCCTTTTGTTTTGTTTTTTGACATTATTATTATTGTATTATTTTTTCATTTTCTGAACTAATGCAATTTAATTATATCCGTTATTAATTTTTCCTTTTCCGATCTCTCCGAAGTATTTTTAAAACTTTTTATGTGATACACTATCCAGTAACGTGTGTCGCTCACCAAAGAGAGACAAAAAGGGCTAATTTTTAAACGCCCGGGGTCTCAAAAGTTGCGTTTAATCTGTAGCTATTCAAAAACGTAAAAATAAATGAAATTGGCTCGCTAAAATGGCCGGAAGTTTTGAAAAAAATTATATTTCGTGATTTGGGAAAAAAAATAAAACGAAGGATCCATATTTCATATTTTGTAAAAAACTTAATTTTTATTCCATAACTGTGGTCCAAAGAACACAAATCTTTTTTTAAAAATATATGTGATGTGTTTGTTAAAAATATAAAAAGGGAAAATAACACATTTCTGGATAAAAACTAGATACTAAACAATAACTACACCAATTTTTGAACAAAATAAAAACGAATAAAAAATAATGGATGCTCAATATTTATTGATAACACGTTATGACAACAGTAATTATAGTGAAAAAAATATGAATTACCATAATTTCAAAATACAATATGTTTTAGGAGTTTTTCTGATTTGCAATATATTATATGCTGTTTTCATTTTATTTGTAAGACGCAACGTTTGAGACCTCAGGCGTTTTTGAATTCAAAAGTTGAAATAATTGACACACCCTACTGTCACCCCATAGGGGCAGTAGATGTAGAATATTCAAGGTATCCGGGGGTAAAGTGCACGAACTTTGGGAGATGATGCTATCTATACGATGGTAGCTGTATAAAAGAAATATTTAACTAACGTTTAAGATAGTTTTGAGATAAAAAGTTAAATTTTTGTACGGATTTAAAATGTGGTATGCAAATATATATTTATGTGGAAAAAAATAGATTTATGATAAAACGTATTAATATTTTTTACTTCTTTCTACCTTCGAAGTAAGTAAACTCTACCCATGGCCCCCTAGAACACTCGATCGATAAGAATTGATATTATAAATTTCGGTAACTTCTATTCATTCCCTAGGACAACTGCAGATCGCTAACGTACAAACGACAGTTGATGTCGAATATATTGAGGATACTTAGTCATTGTGAACTGTCACTTATTCGATGGCGATCTGCAGTAGAAGTAGAAGTAGATGAGAAGTTACCGAAAGTTGTCGTATCGATCCTTATCGATCGAGTGGGCTGGAGGGCCTGGACACCTCGTTAACCCAATATTAATAATTTTAAGAATATTATATCCAATCACAGGGATGTTGAATGAAGGGAAGGGGGAAGATAAAGATTTGGACTTCCAAATCAGATCTGATTTTTCATATAGATTTTTTTTCGTTTCTGAATGAGGAACACTATTTTCCACAGCTGGTGGTTTTACATGCATTGAAACAGACTTAATTTGTCGGTGGTTACATGTGTTTCCTCGTCCCACATTGCGTCACTTTCGGTTGTCGGAACTCCGAATCCACGAATCGAAGAATCCACATGTGAGTTCAGTTTGTTGTTTTCGAAAACTACGATAATTCGGTCAAAAATACTCCGTCCGTAATTTATTCTGGGCTTATGATCAGCTATGTAGGACATAGATATTATGTCAACACAGAATATATAACATATTCTAGAAGTGATTATATAGTACTTAATTAAAATAATTTTACAGTCTTGTAAAGAAGAGGTACCAACAACACGTAATATTATGTATTCGAATATATTCATTAGCTTAGGGTGTGCCCTAATGAATCTATCCGCATTCACAGGTTTGTGTACCTAATGTTAGTGTTATGATATAATTAATCCAATGTCAATTATATAGTACTTACTTAGAAGGAATAAAATGTTACTTTGTCTTCTGTTAGTATATTATTTTTAAATATAGAAGTTCAGCGAATGCTCTTATTTTTGAACAAATAGCAGAATTTTCACCAAAAGCAAAAAGCTAGACACTTATTGGAGAGGTTTCTTCGGAGGCAAACGCCTCTACAAAAGGTCAACGTGACCCTTTTGACTTATAAAATGTAGAATCATTCGAACAATTAAATCGGGGTACTTTAAGAATATATTACAAACAAAGCGCTTCTCTTTCGAGACACCATTTTCCGTTGGTTAGAGCGAACTTTTCATTTGGGGACACTACCAGATACCAGGGGATCAGACTGGTGGGCGATTTCCACGATAATTAGCTTCACCATAGCTAGATTAGTGTAATAAAATGGTCGATCCAGGGTAAGTTAATTGTCGATTCATTTATCAATCTCTGATTTAATCTTATAATTTGTTAATATAGAAATATACATTATTTATTGTTCTTTGTTAATACTGGTTTTTATTTGTTTCCTTGATTACTTAAAAGTGTGCTCCGTTCCCCACGGCCTTGTAAAGAGAATTTTGGTCTACGCTGTTGGCCTGGTCATAGAGACCAGTGGCGCCCCTGTAATAAAATAAAAATAAAGATTACGGCCACCACTAACTTTATCATTATCTGATCTTCCTCGTATCATTATTAGTTAACAGAACATCTACATAAAGAGTATAATATTACGTCGATTAGAGATGTCCATGTGCACATTGATTTATTTATTGGGATTAGAATAAATTCCTAGTTTATACCAGCTATAAAATATTTCAACTGATAATGAATGTCAAAGTTTCTTACTTTATTTTCGTTGTTTTGGTAGGTGACTATAAATGTATGGTTTGTGATTTGTGTCTCTGCAAAGGGCTTCAGAGGTATTACCAGAGAATACATTTTTATATTAAATTCTAGACGTATTGACTCTTTTTTACAAAAAAACATAAATTGATTTTGAAATATTGTTATTTCATCTGGTACACGCAGTTTTAAAATTTTGAAAAACTAAGTGTATTTTTAATATACTAGGGTTATGCCGTTGGTCGTTGGCAGATTTGTTCAATTTTCAAACGATAGATTCTATTAAACAACACAAATTTCAAATCATATAATCATACAACAAAATAAATCAATACATAATCTAGTCAACGCAGTTTTCAGAATTTTAATTTAAGTTCAATTAAAATCATTATAAAATAAATCCGAGAACGTTCTTTGTGACAAAAATACCTCAGTTTTTCTATTTATTTAAGGTCTTACCAACTAAAATATTTCAAAATTTTTGTGCCCACTTATTTTGTTTAGACATTATTGTTATATGATCAAAAAATACTTACAAGAAGTACACGAAATTTAATTATTTATCATCGTGCGTTTAGAGCATTTTTATTGCTTACT
This sequence comes from Limnephilus auricula, assembly GCA_951813805.1. NCBI lineage: Eukaryota > Metazoa > Arthropoda > Insecta > Trichoptera > Limnephilidae > Limnephilus > Limnephilus auricula. The sequence continues at coordinate 14,863,173 of OX638388.1, read as the reverse complement.
TGAATGTAGGTATGTTTTAAAGCAAGTTTTGAATGAAATAAATCGATATTAATTTTAAATAAAAAAAATTATATGGGAAATAATCGATCTTTCTCATTAGAACCTCCGTGTTCAGTTGCAAGCATTTTTAAACTTTTATTAACCGCTCTTCAAACTTCTTTTGGATTTTGATTTAGCCACATATGTGCTCACGATATGATTTTGGACGGGAAAGAAAATGAATAAACGTTCATAACATTTATTAGTGAAAACTTTAATAAAAATGGGCAGGATTCGCTCGGATGGTGAAAAACCGATCGATCAATTTCAGTCAGAGGATAGAAGCAACTTTGGAGCCATTCATATAACAGTTTATAAACAGTGACTGATTGTGATGATGTTGGTAGGTGTCAGCTTAGTTTTAGGCAAACATTGGTTTAGTGATCCAACGGGGTAAAAAGGGTTTCTGTAAACTCTGTCTTAAAAATATATTTTTTAGAGATCTGTTGTTAAATGTTCTCATAAGTAAACTATTTTCCAACAATGCGTTTTGACCATCTGATTAGAGAATCAAGGTGGGATCGGGATCTTGAATGTACTGTTGTTTTCACTCCTCTGTTATTCCATTTCCACACAGTCTTAAGACGATAGACTTCGCTTTTCGGCCCATACAAAAAGGACGCCCGGGAAAAAACACTTTTCTACATCGAAAATTGCACAAAATGAATATATTTTTTTATACTGCCTTCAAGAGGGTGAAAACGATGTCGGTATGTTTTCAAATTTTTGATGCGTTTCGTATTAACGTAAACATTCACTATCAAACATGTACGATTTATCAAAAAATATTATTTAAGGAAAAAGTGCTGCTAACTCAACTCTCATAAAGAATTATAAAATTATAAAAAGCTACCGACGTAGCTTCTTCTTTCTAAAAAATATATTTTTTTTAAAATTTCAATTTCGTGAAAGTTTTGGTGTAGAAAAGTGTATTCTCCATAAACCCCTTTTCGAGCGATTTCTGTTTGTAAATTTGAGCGTTGTCTCATTCGCACATTTCGCATTCGCATGTATTGTAAGTGTGCGTGAGCTTATTGTGAGCGGGACAGAATGACAGACGCGGGTGTTCCGCGTGTCGTTCAAAGTCTAGCCTCTTAAAGATCGTGAAAAAAATATTTATGTAAATACCGGACAAGAGTCTTAACTGCTCAAGCCAGTGAGACTATGATATCCCCAATTGAAACATGTTGTGAGGCTGAACGTATAAAGAGGGGAAGGAGATAGTGAAGACGGAGGTAAGGAAGTACCTGTAGTACTATTCTGATCTGGTCACCATCATATTTCAAGCACCGTTTCATTTCTGAATGGTGGTCTTAAACCCGAACATTACTTATATATCCTTTACTCTGGATCGTGCCGCAAATATATTATGTATTATGTTTATTGGCCAAATTGTCAAATTATAAAAATTAATCAAATAAAATTTACTTGTGCACACATATGATAAAAAGGACCCGATGAGAATAAATTTATCAACTTTGGAAAAAGTGAGGTGGCTAGGAGTATTATAACCCTCCCATGTAATTTTAATAGCTGTAATGTACGTAAAATATTAAGATTCCGGCAAAAGGTGTTTTGAAACCATTAGAAGATTTTTAAATCGGAAACCCGTTATTACAAAAATTGGATGACACTAATAAAATTCTTTGCATAATTTTATCATTAATAAAAATAATGCAACAGTTTAAAAGTTGCCGAACGACTAAATCAGTCTGTTTTTACAAAAACACGTCTAATAATGATCTCCTTTGCGAGGTAAATCCTGGTGAATGCTTTGCTAACGTCAATAAATTATCAATGAATATTGCGTACAGTATATCACGTTGACCTCCATAGCAAAACGCGAAGGTCCTTGGCTTTGCGTCCAAAACCTGACGTTTTGCAAAAAAATAAACTTAAACTTATTTACATAGGTTTTATTCGAATATAAAATTTGGTGTAAAGTAACTTTGTTCCCATACATTCACAGAGCCTTTTTCGCTAATAAAACTGTGCCATCGTTATAATAAAATTAATGATTGTTTTTCTTCATTTAAAACTTCATTTAATTTTATTTATTTAATCTAAATTTAATTTAATAAAGTTATTATTAAGTTATTCAAGTATTTTAGTTTTTTATTTTATTTTTGTGACAGCAGTTTCGGCTTACAAGGCCATTTTCAAACTGTTTAAAAATGGCCTTGAAAGCCGAAATTGCTGTCACAAAAATAAAAAATAAAACTAAAATACTTGCACAACTTAATAATAACTTTATTAAATTTAATTTAAATAAAATTTTTAACAAATAATAAAATTAGCCATATCAGTTTAAAAAATTGGACAGATTTGAGTGACAATCGGTATTATGCTTCATCTGTAAGGCACTTTATTTTCAAATATGCAATAAAATATTCTAAAATATTGGTTTATTTATTTTGCTTATTATGTAAAATATAACACGTCTTCACAGTGTGATCAAGAGTAATAAATCTTTTTTAATGAACTAATTGAAAGTTCTAAATTAATTGCGCAAAAGCTCAATAAAATGCCTGACATCTTCTTGGTGGTGGGCCTTCAAGTATATTTATTATATTCATCAGAAATTCCATTATTTTGGAACTCTGCAAATCATTTTGAAGTCCACTCTTTTTTCCTCAAAACGAAATTTCATTTCCAACGTATTGCAAAACAAATATTAGTATTACGAAAATAGACTACATTATCTCTTTGATCAAATCTTATTTCAATATCGATGAACAGAAGTTGACATTTACATTTTACTGATTTTAATTATGCCCTCATGATCATAATGTATCCCACCGATGGCCGGTGACATTAAAAACGACAAGTTTCAGATGAAACAAAAACAACTTCTGCTTCTTACGTTAGATTGATGATAAAAATTCTCTCCCACGCATAATCAACTCTTTGTAAATCGACATTTTATACTAATGCGGAACAGAACATATGTAAGAGGTAGGAACTAATTAAGGTATACAAGCAGTATTGTAGTAATTATATTATGTTTTAAGAGAAAGCCACAGGCTAAAAAAGTATTTATTCTTAGTGAATTCCCATAGTAAATTTATTCAGACACGATACTTCCTCACGTGATAATTCATTACATCATAACTCACATTAACCTAACCTAACCTAACCAAACCTAACCTTACCTAACCTAACCTAACCTAACCTAACCTAACCTAACCTAACCTAACCTAACCTAACCTAACCTAACCTAACATAACCTAACCTAACCTAACCTAACCTAACCTAAGGTTAAAAACCCCAATTATCAGTTTTCGACGCTTCGAAACATGATGAAATATCATGTGAGGAATTAACATCCTATATAAAGTATGTACTCAATATACATACACTTAAAAAGTTTCCACTGAACATTCTGGTCACCATTATTAGTATTCCTTAAATCGCCACGAACTAAGTCTAGAGGTCACGAATTCTAGCGCACAACTGATTTTTATTCGTTTTGTATGTAATTTAATTAGAAAGTAAAAAAATAATCAACAGAAACTGTCACAGATAATTATAGCCATAAAATCATATTTTTTAAAAGTTGTTTCTTATATGCGTTCATATATTTCTAATGAAAAAATACATTTTTAGTTGTTTACGTCTAATTTTTTTATAAAGTAACTAACAATTTTTAGTTTAGTTTACTCAAGGAAACTGTAGGAAAAACTTCAATTTATAAAAAAAATTGAACACAATACAGATATACATGGTATTTAAAATGAAAATCAGATTATTGAAGAAGAAGAAAACATTAATAATCTAAATTAAAATATAAAAATGAACAAGACACAGAAATATAATAAACGAACCCAGAACCTCCAGTCTTACCGGGACGGCGCTTTATCCAATTCAGCCATTGCCGCTTATTATAAAACCGTCATATTTTTCAATTCATATTTCAAATTTTAGAATTAACAATATTATTTCGACTATTTTTTTTCCATATTATCGGCAGCTACCTTTTTCATTGGAAACAAGTGTTCAAAGAACGTATTTGTTACCTAGATAGTCTAGTATAAATATATCCGATTTTATTTATATGGAACACCTACTGACTTTTTATAAAAGCCTAAATTAATATTCAATTTTTTAAAGAAAAAGTATCTTTTCATAACTTTTGAAGAATATTCCCATCAATGTAATATATCATTGAAGAAGAAGATAACACTAATAATCTAAATTAAAATATGATAATGAACAAGACACAATAGTTTATTTATTGTGATAATTATAATTATGTATTCCCACAATGGGTTTGCTACATGTGAAAAAATTAAATACAAATTTCATTAGGCATGGATGTTGTCACCGCGGCATTTTTCTATGAGCAGTATTTATAATAGGTATATCATGTTGTGCCATCAAATAATACGAAATGTAGACGTCGAGGACATCCAAGGAAAATAGTAAATTAACAGGTTACAAAAATACCAGGAGACGTCACAAATCTGGAATAACAAAAGAGAACGTATGTATAAGATACGGCGTATGTAAGGACGGTAAGTATACCATTACAGAATCTGGTTTTTGTTACGAGTTGTTTGGCAGTTCGTTTCTCTGCCTACCCCTGCGGAGAAATTGTGTGCAGGTCAATAAACAGAATAAATTACAAATATGAAAATTCTTCGTGCGTCATGTTTATAATAGGTATTTTTTAATCTGAATACCGCCTAAGAGTCCCAACTGTTCTCAACCGCCAGAGCGATTGAGAGCAGTTCGGACTCTTAGGCAGTATTGATGTATCTCTTCATTATGTGCAATTTTAATCTTACTCTATAATTAATTATTGTAAATATGTTGGTTATTTATGTTCCCAATTAGAAAGCACTTTTTACTTTTAGTAAAAAGTACTTTTTCATAGCCCATATTATTATTAGAAACCATATTATTATTAGTAATCACGTGTTAAAAAATAATGGTGCCCAGTTTTTTAGTTTGAGCATAATTTATTCCGGAGTAAAAAAGTACATTCCTTCAAAGATTAAAGCTCGCCCTTCAATTTATGATAATTTATTTTGGCTTGTTCATTTTTCGATCTTTTTTAATATGTTTTACGTTTATATATAAACGTGGTCCTGGTATAGTAAAACCAGGCAGAGGTCGTATCCACGTCATCACAGAGCATTCGAAAGAACGTACGTCCTAACTTGCTTCTTATAATATTCATGGCTGACAATGACCATTTTTCTATATTTGACAGGACAATAAATGTTAATAACATAGTATCGATAACTACTTATACCGATTATTCAAATGCATAATTTTTTATTTGTATGCATAGATTTTTTTTTTATAGAGAAACCTCACAAGAGTCCCAACTGCTCCCTTCTGGAGCCAGTGAGACTATGGCATCTCCAATTGGAGTATGTTGTGAGGCTGAAGGTATGTGGGGAAGGGGAAGAGGAAGGTGGGAAAGTACCTGGCTATTCAGATCTAGTCACTAAACACGGCTAAAGCCATTATTAAGCAACGTTTCAATTCTGAATGGTGGTCTTACACCAGGGCGATACTGAAAGTATCTTCCACTCTGGAACGTGCCGCAAATACAGTAAATATTATTTTTATTAATTAATTGTGAAATAACACAAATCAATCAAATAAAATTTATTTGCGCACGCCGGGTTCGAACCCGCAACCTTCCGATTGGGAGTCAAGTGTCTTACCACTCGACCACGGACGGTCGTCAATAAATTAATCATTAATAAATCTGTGGAATCAAAATAAAAGCAAGAGTTAGTACAAGAATTTATTTATTTATAAGCACATATAATATTTACTTGTTCAGTCAAAAATGATCTGAAGAAATAATTATGAATATATAAACATTAAAATATTTCGAAATAAAGTGTTTTTTTTTACATTTTACAAATAGTAAACAAAAACTCGTTAAATAACATTTTCACGGTAAGAAAACAAAAGCTAAGTATACTAATTTTTATTTCAAGTGTATTCAAAATTCTAATATTCAAAATCGGGTGTGTATCGGTTAGTCCATCCGCTCACCGTCAACTGAAAAAAAAATAGGGAGCAGATGGGCCCATGTTGCTCCCGGAACAAGAAGTCCCGACGCCAAAAATTGCCCTGTTGACCGGACCCCAAACTGACAAGTCTTGACAGTCAAAAAAAATAGTATAAGGCTATCGATAAATAACATAACTGGCCATGTCATGTAAATAATTTAAGTGACACTGTGTATGTTAATGTGATGGTCCGCACACCACAAAACTCTCAAAAACCCATTGTCAATGGCAACGCAAGCAATGGTGACTCGAATCTCGACGTGCTAGTTGCTACGATGACAGCTGAATGTTATTTGTCTATGATTAAATAACATAACAAACATAACAAACGCGCAGGCGCAAAAAACAAGACTGTCATTGGTTGAAAGTGTCATCATTTACTCGCTATTGGCCGAAAGTGTCGTCATTTTTGAATCGTGCTTAACTGATTGCGGGAAATAGGCGCCAGTGTAAAATTTTGGAAGAATAAAGTAAACAACATCTTAAAACATGGATAACGAAAACTCACTCAACTATATGACTAAAGCGAAGGATCTGCTAAGTTCATTAATCAAAATTATCAATGACCCTGGAAACAAATTTACTAAGGAACAAATGGGCAAAATAACGCCAGTTACAACTGAACTTTTGGGAACTACAGGTTTGATGGCCGTACGAATGGGCATCCTTGAGGGGGAACTTTCAACCTTAAAAAGTGCAGCTCTTACTCAATCAACCGATGTCAACCCCACAAATCCTCCATCTAACATATGTGACGTATTAACTGAAATTGAAGAGCGAAAACTGCGAGCAAAAAACGTCATTCTCTTCAATGTTCCAGAGAGTATGTCAGATCTAACCTCTATTAATATCTCCGATGATGTCAAAAATGTTTCTACGGCCCTTAAAAATATTGATATTGCCATTAACACTCACGATATTAAAATGTACAGGTTGGGAACGAAGAAAGTGGCAAATAAATGCAGACCAATCAAGATAGAACTCAATGAGGAGCATTTAGTCCGGACAATCTTAAGATGATAGACTTCGCTTTTCGGCCCATACAAAAAGGATGCCCGGGAAAAAACACTTTTCTACATCGAAAATTGCAAAAAATGAATATACTTTTTTTATACTGCCTTTTAGAGGGTGAAAACTATGTCGGTATGTTTTCGAATTTTCGATGCGTTTCGTAATCACGTAAACATTCACTGTCAAACATGTACGATTTATCAAAAAATATTATTTAAGGAAAAAGTGCTTCTAACTCAACTCTCATAAAGAATTATAAAATTATAAAAAGCTACCGACGTAGCTTCTTCTTTCTAAAAAATATATATTTTTTAAATTTCAATTTCGTGAAAGTTTCGGTGTAGAAAAGTGTATTCTCCATAAACGCCTTTTCGAGCGATTTCTGTAGGTAAATTTGAGCGTTGTCTCATTCGCACATTTCGCATTCGCATGTATTGTAAGTGTGCGTGAGCTTATTGTGAGCGGGACAGAACGACAGACGCGGGTGTTCCGCGTGTGGTTCAAAGTCTAGCCTCTTAATTAACAACAAAAAATTCAAAGATGGTGTTAAAGCCGGCAACGATCAAACGAGTCAGCAAAGAAAACAACTGATGATGCTTCGAGACGAACTTGAATCTAGAAAAAAAAATGGCGAATTAAATTTAACTATTAAATATATTAATAACCTCCCCAAAATTATCAACGTGTTGCCAAAAAACTCCAACTAAATAAATGTAACATATATTATCAGAATGTCAGAGGCATCAGAACCAAACTAAAAGACTTCAGAATAAATGCCCCTACCCTCTCGCACGACGTCATCATGTTAACGGAAACTTGGTTAATCCCTTCAATCTTCTCAGCGGAACTTGGATTACAAAATCACAACATCTATCGAGCAGACCGAAGTCCAAAAACCAGCTCCAATACAAGAGGCGGAGGAGTACTGATAGCAGTCCACAAAAGGATTACTTCGAAAGTGCTTAAAAATAAAAATAGTGATGTTGAACAAATATTTGTGTTGCTTGAAAATAAAAATGCTGGCAAGTTAATAATAGGATGTGTATATTTCCCACCATCTTCTAGTACACAGCTGTATATTAATCATGTGGAAGATGTAGAAGTTTTAAGGTTTAAATATCCCAGTGCTAAACTTATTGTATTAGGCGACTATAACTTGCCAAATATATGTTGGAACCATGACGACCCCGAATTATCTGGTGTTAATTTGTCAACTACAAATCTGAATGAGAGAGAGATTCTGGGCATGTCGAACTATTTATCAATCCCACAATTAAACACTGTCGCTAATATAAATAATCGTATTCTAGATCTAGTTTTTTGCAGTGAGCCCACTGCTACCGTATGTAAATCTTTAGATGAACTATTACCTGTAGACCTTTACCATCCTCCTATTGATATAATTATACCATTTGTTAATAACACTCATCTTAAAAATGTCAAGTCGCCTTATAATTTTTATAAAGCAAATTTTTCAAAAATTTCTGATTGCTTAAATTCAACAGACTGGTCCTTTCTGGAAAACATAGATATTAACAATAATGTAAATACATTTTATGCCATTCTAAATGGTGCTATTGCTAATTTTGTGCCCCTTCGACATAATAAAATTTCTCATTTTCCAAACTGGTTTAGCCTCGAACTGATCACTTTAACATATAATAAGAAAAAGGCCCATAAAAATTACAAGCGATCCAGAATGTCAAGCGATTACAATGAATACCAATTATTAAGAAAGGAGTGTTGCAAAATTTCAAAATTGTGTTATAAAAATTATATTCATAAAATTGAAAGTGATATTCGTGGAAACGTAAAACAATTTTGGAATTACACTAATTCTCAAAAAAATAATAACTTGGGTATTCCAACTTGTATGAACTTCAATGGAAAAATTGGGTGTAGTGATAAAAACATTGTAAATTTATTCGCTGATTATTTTAAGTCTGTGTATGAAGAGGATATACCTAGCAACGAAATTCCCAATTTCTCATCAAATCTTAGTCTGGATATATCTGAAATACGCATAGAAATAAATGATATTAAAAAGCATGTAAATTTGTTAGATGCTAGAAAAAATGCTGGAAATGATAATATTCCACCGGTTTTAATTAAAGAATGTTTAAACGGCCTAACTGTTCCTCTTTTCCTAATTTTTAACCAGTCTCTAAAAACAGGTTGTTTCCCTGATTCATGGAAACACAGTTTTCTTACACCTATTTTTAAAAAGGGGGACAAAACGGACATTACAAATTATAGACCAATATGTATCCAATCATCGATACCCAAACTTTTTGAAAAAATTGTTCTCTCTAAAATATCTACAAACATACAAAAAATTATAACTTCATACCAACATGGCTTTTGTTCAAATAAATCTACATTAACTAATTTACTAATATACGAAAATTTCATATCCAAATCTTTAGCAAACAGATGCCAGGTTGACTCAGTATACACTGACTTTAGCAAGGCCTTTGATAAGGTGTGTCACAAAATATTAATCAATAAATTAGCCTCACTTGGAGTTTATGGTAGTTTATTAAATTGGTTTATTAGTTATTTGTCCAAAAGAAGTCTCAGTGTAAAAATAAATGGCACAAATTCTTACAAATTTATAGCCACAAGTGGAGTGCCGCAAGGCTCTCATTTAGGGCCCATTTTGTTTATTATATTCATAAATGATATTGTTGATATATTTACTAACATAAACGTATTGCTTTTTGCTGATGATATGAAACTTTATAAGGAGATCAATGACATAAATGATTGCATTATATTACAAACTAATTTGAGACGTCTTTTTGAATGGTGCTCTATCAACAAACTAGCATTGAACATAAAGAAATGTCAGTTCATTAATTTTTATCGAATAAATAATCCAATATTTTTTCAATATACATTAAATGATAAAAAATTAAATTGCGTCAGTGAAATTATTGACCTAGGTATTATGTTCGATAGCAAACTAACTTTTTTGTGTCATATTAATAATATTATTAATAAGGCCCTTATTAATAAGGATTTGTTTTGAGAGTTTCAAAAGACTTTAATAATTTAGGCACGTTTATCATGTTGTACAAAACCCTTGTTAGATGCCAACTAGAGTATAACTCTACGATATGGTCTCCCTTTTACAATATTCATTCCGCCAACATTGAAAAGATTCAACATAAGTTCTTGAGATATATAAACTATAAATTGCATATTCCTGTAGAAAACATTGATTATAACTACCTACTAGATAAAATGTTCCTATTAGAACTTTCAGAAAGAAGAATAATCACAGATTTAATACTATTACATAAAATACTGCATTACAAAATTGACTGTCCTGAATTGCTTCAATTAATCAATATCCACATACCTAAAAGATCTTGCCGAAATTTACTACCCTTTTATTTTAATAACACCAGGACACTCTCTTATCAAAATTCCCCGATACCGAGACTTCACAGTCTCGGAAATAAATATTCTGATCTGGGAGATATATTTCACATTAAAAACAATCAGTATAAACATTGTTTATTTCAATTCTTTTTTATATTTAGACATAAATAGACGTCTATAATCTCTACAATTTTTGTCTATATTGAATATCTTATTTTTTGTGAAATATATATTTTTTACCTATGTATCTAATTTTATTATATGCATTTATTGTTATATTTTGTTGTAGATATATGCTTTTGTTTTACTTTTATGTTCACTGTATTATGCTTTCTTTGTTGTTTTAATTTAGATTTTTTCGAAATCACTGTTATACTCATCTATTTAACTAAAATGTAAAAGCCCATAAGGGCGTTTAATAAATAAATAAATAAATTAATTAATTAAACAAGCTGAAATAATTACTGAAATCGTAAAATTGAGGAGCACCGTGAAGGAAGTTTGGTTGGAAACCATAGTAACCAGTCGGTTTTAGTTTCTCCGGCGCCTTAGTCCATCTGCTCACCGTCAACTGAAAAAAAAAAACAGTTTTTAACTCAATCGCTATCCTGTGTATGTCAATAGGTACACACTACAAAACTCTAAAAACCCCGTTGTCAATGGCAACGCAAGCAGTGACTCGAAACTCACTGACTAACCGAAAATACTATTATAATTTTACATAAATACTTTCGATAAATGTGATTAAGGACATTCAACATTCTAGTATCTTATGTCATTTTCGTTTTCATACGAGACAAGTGTGAGCAGGAAGATATTCATGAAGGGCTTTTTAGGACGATCGTCGATGGCGTGCAAACGATCTCTCTTTGGGACTAGTACGAGACTGTTTCTTATCTATTTTTATTCCAACCTTTTATCAAGGACGGTAAAAGAAAACCTTTTATGGTAATATATGAATATAAAAAAAGAATTGCATGATTTATTGTATCTACACAGAATGCAGACAAAAAATAAAAAAAATATTTAATTTCACGATGACACGATTAACAAAGTATTGATTAATCGAATTTTATTCATAAGCAAAGCATTGTGTTTTTATGAATATTTCCAAAGCCATAAAGATTATTTTTATTTTGTACTATTATTTTCGGAAATAAATCAAGATGGGATGGCATTTGATAGGGTTTTACTATTTCTTTTCTCATATTTCGGTTTATTCGTAATTTTGACGGAGAGAAAAAAGATTTGTTCGTCGTAGATACAGATAATACATAGAGAATAAGCCAAAAGTAATGAGGTAAGACATAAGTCAACGGAAAATCAACACACACTTGAAAAGTGATATAAAGTCTTTAGCGTCAAAAAGTCTAAAGTCAGCGCCCTTGAGGTGATTTTCTCACGAAAACTGCGCTATATAAATTATCCGGACATTATTATTAAAAGCGAAAACAAGATAAAGGTAACTCATTACATCTGATTTAAAAATAAAACTATATGCAAAGCTTGGGCAACGCCCCGGGGACTTCAGCTATAATGTTACTATAATAATTGATTATTAATTCTACGGCATTCAAGAGACAATATTAACATAATGAAAATATAGTGTTATGACGGTACGTACCGTACCGAACATAAATATATTTTAATAATGAGCTAGGAAGTTATCAAAAATTTACAGATGTAAATAAGGTATACCTGATTGAGTTCAACGAAAACAGTTTTCTTTATTTCAGATATGCGTAGACTATAATAATTTCAAATCACTCTCCCTGCATAATACGCATAAACTACATATGTAAAAGCCCCCGAAAAGGGCGTTTTTAAATAAATAAATTAGTAGCAGGTATAAATACAACTAACGTAAACCGGGGTTACTTTTCATCTTACGGGGCAACTTTTCATACAACAATGAATAAGAATGAAGGGATATCTAAAAATTTTATAGCATTACGTTGCACCAGAATGCGATATCCAATGATACAGTAAATAAAAACGTAAGTTTTGCTAAGTTACCTCTCATCGAAATTACTGTGCTTCATTTCGGAAAAAACTATGATAAATTTATATAACTACTAAGTAGGGACCTTATGTTATCTGGCCATTAAATTTCAAAAATACTACACAATCCTTTCAAAAATTATTTTTGAGAAAATAAAAAAGTTATTGGTGTTAAAAAATATCATTGGTGTTAAAAAAACATCTTGAATGGATAACAAAAAAGTCATAATACTAAATTATAGGAAAGGGAACATAAAAAAATAAAGCGATTTCTATCGATGCAATGCACATTATAAGTCCTGAACGCACACCAAATACTAAGTTCGGTGAGCGTGCTTTCGGAGTGTCGGGACCTCAAGCCTGGAATGGACTGCCACATTACTTAAGAATGATCACAGACTCGGCGAAATTCAGAGCTAAACTTAAAACTCACCTTTTTAGATAGGCGTACCCAAAACCTTTACCTTCATCGTCTCAGCCCGCGACATAGTAAATAACTAATTGTATAAAAATGTTAACAAATTCTTAATGGTGAGATATTTATAATTATTATTACATCTAATTTCATTCAAATTCTCCAGTCCTAATGAGTCCTAAATTTTTAAGTCTTTCGAAATAACTTCAATTTATTAACTCCATTTTTTGCAGTAATCTTCTTTTAAATGTAATATGAAAAATGATGGTGTAGCAAATGTAAAATTATGCAATGTCCAGTGTTTTAATATAGTGTCCTCCGCGTGCAAAGTCGTATCTCCTCCAAGTATAAACTTTCTAATTAAAGTGTGTTTATCGGAAGTGACCTACGAGGTATGTATGTTCTCTGTATCTATTTGTAAATAATAGTTGAAGTCTTAATAAAATGTACAGCGCCCTTGTACATACATACTTGTATGTACGTAAGTACTTGAGGTGATTTCTCACAAAAACGGCGCTCTACAAATTGTACAATTATTATTATTAACGGAACGTTTAGAAACAACGTCAGTGATTTGGATGAAAAAAATTCGGTGGGTATAATCACTTTTTATATGTAGGTAATGAATGAGTAATGTATGTACATGGATGTATTCTAAAATTTACTAGGTGTCGTCATACTAACACGAGAAGATGATATAATTTTATTAATATATATTAAGTTAAACGCAAAGGTGAGTGATGACCGTTGGCAATAAAAAAAGTAAAAGATTAAAAAACATAGCATTTCCAGACCTTCATCACGTTTCTAAGTAAATATTTTCCGCACATACTTTGAAATTAATCAGGCAGGTTAATTATCTGACCTTGAAGAGACCGCCATTATTTAGTTATACCGTATCATTTCAGAAATAAATAACTGTGATGGTATTTGATGTGAGCAGTTTGTTACTAGTCGATATGACTCCAGTAAGGAAAACGAAAAGATACCTAGAGGTAGTTTTAACCGAAATATCAGGCACAGGGGAGATAGAATTAGAAGATACTCAGAAATGCACAATGTTCAAAAGAGAAAAAATAATAATATAATATATACTAGTGCAGACTATGTATGTTACAAAAATAATAATTAATAATAAAAATATATATATTTGAAAAAATACTTGTGAAAAGTCACGGAATAGTCAGTTCTTAAAAAATTAATTCCAATTTTAAAAATAACATTTATAAAAAAACACGTTAAAACATTATACTACGGGTACCCACTTACAGATGACCTCCGTAGCACAGCAGTTCGAAACCCTGGATGCGTTACGTGCAATTCATTCCTGAGTGGATGATAAAAAATTGGTAAATAAAATAATTATAGTTCCAGGGTTTCAATCCCACGACTTTTGGGCACATGGGCACAGACGTCAAGAGGACGTCATAAGTAGGTACCATAAATTACTTATCTGGAAGAGAAGATATCAGTAAATGGTACAAAAAACAGTAGTAGGTATTGATTTGAACATGAGAATTGATGGACAAAAATTCAATCGCAGGCAGAAAACTTAGATGTTTTATGAAAAAAATTATAAATTGTGTGTCAAGACCGAAACGTGTAGCACTTATATATTTCTGAATGTGGGAGAAGGCAAGGTTTATGATCCATGATTGTATGTGTGTAAACTCAGTACGTACGTTAATACGTTCTTAATTCATAGTACAAAGTTGCATAGAACAGTGGCGTGCGGATCAAAGTAATGGATTCTGGCGTGAGAACCACTGTGCTATTATATCTGTCACCAAACGAAATGCCCTCATAAAATTAGATATATCTCATTTTACGATTATACAAGGTATCCAAAAAGGGTACCGGATGTTTGATGGTTGAACAAAATAAAAAATATAACTAATAAAATAGGTTGTTTCTGTTTTATTTACCAGGTATTTCCCCCACCTTCCTCTTCCTCACCTCCTTCCCTTCCCCACTTACCTTCAGCCTCATAAATACCCCAATTGGGGATGCCATAGTCTCACTGGCTCTAGACGGGAGCAGTTGGGACTCTTGTGAGGTATTCACTATAAAAAAAAATTTAAAAAAATTTACAGACATTTTTTAGAAAAAATAATGGTGGCTAAATGCCGACCCTCACGCTGCTGGCACTCCTCTAACATCCAACGAAGATTGGTATTTTTGACAAATGTTTTTTTCTAGAGTTAAAAAATAGCGTTGATAATAGGGATCAACATATAAATTTTAGCAAAATCATCGTAGTGTATCTATGTAAACCTAGTACGCAGGATTTAATAATATTATGTCATAATAATTCACAATATCGGGGTCACTAAACTTCTCCAAAACAGTTAGTATTGCGTTGGATATATTACTAACAATATTTCTATGTAATTTTCATAAGAAAAGTAGTGAGTTTTTTGAACTTATGCATAGAATATACAACCCTTCACTTTTTGTTTCCAATATCGTCGATAATAATGTGTCCACAACTTTATTACATATAAATTCACTAATCTAAAACCGTTTTTCAAAATACCTAAATAGAATTATTGCGTCAATTGTCTCATAAACGTATCATAAATTATCATATTGGCTGATTGAATTCTAATTTTAAGCCATGAATAATTAAAGTTTTATTTTAGAAGATACATATTATAAGGATGGATAAAAATGGGTATGTCCGCACGCCGCTGCAACATGTAATTTTATAAATAGGTATGAACACAAACATAAAATAACACTTAGATTCACATGGAAAATCACGGAACATGAATGAGCATGAAAAAAATCATTATTAATTGCAGACGTTGTATATAAACATTTGACCAGCCGCCCTATCTGCAGTTATACAAAGCAAGCCTTCCACTAAAAGAATTCTGGTTTTATCGGCAGACAAAAATAAAGAAAAAACAAAGAAGTTAGCTGGAATCGAAGCATGACAGATAAATAATATTAATGGAGGCAGAGGATCGCTGGAGAGTAATATTTATAATTAAATCGAAGCCTCGTTTACCCCAGTTCAGCTCCAACTTTGCACACGGCTTGTTCTAAAACCTACTGCTCCTTAATGCACACAGTTCTCAATTGCACCATGAATAACGTGAGTTTTAATGATTTTTTCTTAATCAGCGTCGATAATTTAGGGGTGGTTTATTTTTTTAAGGGTGAAAATCAAATAATAATGGCAATTCATTGAATCATAAATTAATAACAGCTGACTTCCAATAAACAAAGTCTATCTTTTGTCAATTTAATGTAAGAGCAAACGTATTAGCAAGTTGCAGTTGCACTTATTGACAGTTTATAGGTAGCTGAAGTAATAAATGTTGGATCTTTTATCTTCCGGAGGGGTTCAGTTTCAAAAATTATTAATAATAAGTTTCAATCTGACTGTCCTTTGAGTTTCTAAAAGCCGATGGCATTACTTACTGGTAGACTTTTTGGGTGCCAAGTCGTGTATTGATACATAAATTACACACTTATTAACCAACCCTTCGAAGAGAGCTATACACACCCTGAAAGGGAACGTAAATAAGTAACCCAACTGTTTAAATTAACTAATTGAACATTGAACTCCTGGAAAGTTCTCCTGTCAGAAATTGTGATTATATTCAAACAGCTTTTTGTTTTTATTTTCTGTCTGAAACCCCATAATTTTGAAAAGCTATCGCAAAATCAACCGAATGATATTTGACTTCTTTTAGTCTAGGACCTATTTTATTTTACTGTTTGTTTACATATTAATATCCAGCTTCACATCCGGACAGTGGTTCAGTGGGCATCGCGTTTGGGTCCCACCCAGCCGTTCCGTGTTCGATTCCTCCGCTGGCTAAGTCCTCCACCACAACACAAGCAACATCTTCCGCTTAGTGTGGTGGTAGTAGGAGATTTTCAAATGTTGTTGGGTTATTCGTGACCCGGGAATGTTTGTCTTTCTTTTTAAAAAAAAAAAAAAAATACATACTATATATTTATAAGAACAGTGAAAGCTTTTAAACTTATAAATATACCGGGAAAAGAACTTACAACGCGGTAGTCCATTTTGTACACTTACGAAACCGTAGTCGAAACATTAATTTAACTGTAAGCATTTTCTACGAAGTTGACTAAGTGCATTATTATATGTGATTGCAGATTCTCCTAATTGTGTCTGTTGCGTGCTGTTTCTCATCGGTGTTCTCGACAGATGACCCAAAAGATGCTGTCCTTACCAATTACGAGTTCGTGAGGGGACCTTCAAACAATTATCACTTCGGGTAAAGATATATTCCTATTATTTTTCTGTGCTAGTTTCCTTGTGCTAATGTTTGCAAATATTCCCGATGGTTGTCATAATAGCAACACCAACATTATCAACATTGTTAAAGATTATGCTTATTGGATGTGTTAACTATCAAATCTTTTATTTAATATTTTCCATGGTAACCAACGAAACTGCACATAAAGTTCATTTGGTATAATCTGCGAATGTATCATTGCATAGTAATATACTTTTACAGGGTTTGAGTTAAATAAGTATAAATAATGTGATCAGATAATCATGAGTTCATGAATTTTAAATTACTTGCGATAAACCACTTTTACCACAGCTCGTGTGATATGTTAAGTAATGTGTATATTGTGTGTATGTATGGATGGTGTATTATGACGCATCTATTAATCGACAGAATGCTTTCAATGACAAGTAATTGAAAAAAAAAACATTAATGTTACATCACACAAGTTTCAGACTGCCTGAAGCCAATGGACTCTTTCATTCTCAATTGGCAAGTAATAATTGGTAATTAAAGAAATATGGGAAAGACACGAGGCAGAGGTGGAAGAATGTTAGTAAAAAGATGACTGCTCAGATCCGGTTACCTTCAAGCAACATTTTAATTATTAATGTTGAAAGTTGAACATAAACAAGTTCATTTTATACATAAAAATATTCTTAATAAACATCTTTACTATATCCTGTAATTACTCCTATACTCGTAGCGGCATGGTACCAACATAATTGACCAGGGGCAATTCAAGCTACTAATAACTGAATCCTTTTTAATCTCAAAAGATTAACTTTTATTTAAATTAATAGTTGTGTTGTCTAAGTTAGTAATACTTCGCTACAATAATTGTTACATATAATTTGATAATTCACATGGCCTTTTAAGGAGTTTTGTCTTTAGGTGATGTTATTCCATTTCTGATGATAAGCTGATTTTGCTTCAAATAAGCCTTGCCATTACAACCTCTTCACGTCGATCAGACCGTTATCTATAATTAATATGATACCAAATTCCCACAACGTCTTTAGTTCTGTCCTTTCCCGCAGTACATAGTACACGGAGAAAAATGTTATTCGAAAAAACGATAATTTTAATAGTAAAAATGGTTGAAAACGGGACTGAAGTTATTACGAACAAATTAACAGGGTTTCAATGTTGATTGGCGGGAACATGTAAGAATAATTTGTTTGTATACGTAATTTCGTACATATACCAACAAATTATTCTTACATTTTCCCGCCAATAAACATTAAAACCCTGTTAATTTGTTCGTAAGAACTTCAGTCCCGTTTTTAACCGTTTTTACTATTAAAATGATCGTTTTTTCGAATAACGTTTTTCTCCGTGTAGATATATATATCTGCTAATCTATTATCGTAGAAAGGCTCTCGTGCTGATGGTTATAAAGGAATAAAAGATCAAGGAACGTGTTTTATGGTTGCTTCTAAGTCTCTAACACCCTACATACCTGAGGTCTGATTCTCTTTTCAATCAGAAGAAATAAGGTGTTAGTTAGATAATAATCTATTATCGTGGTAACACAATAGTATTTGGCCTCCTTAAGAAGATAGACCAATACAAAAAGGACGCCCGGGAAAAAATTGTCGAAAATTGCACGAAATGAATTAATTTTTTATATACTGCCCTTTAGAAAGTTTTGGAATTTTCGATCCGTTGCGTATTAACGTAAACATTCACTGTCAAACATGTATAATTTATCGGAAAATATTATTTAAGGAAATAGTGCTGCTAACTCAACTCTCATAAATGGTCGTCACTGGCTGCGGTCTCCGGCCCTCGGTCCATTACGTCCACTCAATTCTCTTTCAGATACAATAGTATATCCACTTCCCCTTTGGTCTGCCTCTTCCACCGGGCCCCTATACGCTCATAATTTTAGCGTTCTCTCAATTGAAAATATTTCAACTTGTCCATCTCAACGCAGTCTTTGGGTCTTATTCAAAAATTTTGACTTTATGTAAAAATGTTGCTGGCAGTAAATTGACTATTTTCTTCTCTACTGTGCATAGTTTGCTATAATTTATATTGTTTCTTTAGGTTTGACTCCAGTGATGGAATATCCCGGCAGGAAGAAGGAACTGACGACGAAGACGCCGCCCTGAAAGTAAAGGGAGCCGTCACGTGGGTAGCGCAGGATGGGTCCACCTATCAGATGTTCTTCAACGCCGGCAAGGGCGGGTACAGATCCATCACTAAACGTATCTCGGGACCAGAGTAAAAAGGATTATTCGAAAAAATGTTCAAATATGATTTAAAATATTTTTAAAATTAACATTGAGTTCACAAAGGAAGAAAATTCTGTTTGCAGTATTAAAACAGTGTTTGTGTTATTAATTACGATCTGTTTGCTATCAAAATTGTTCAGTTAGTTGTCGCCAAATGTGTTTAATTCCGTGAATTATACTTTTTCAAAAGTGAAAGCTTATTTTATACAACCTAGGACGGGTTGTTTGACAAAAAATCAAATGTAACATTGTCATCAAATGGCTTTTCAGCGCAATTTGGTTTTTTCCAGTTAAATAAATGCCGATTCTAAGTCCGATTCCGGTTTTGAACAAGTTGTGATCAGCAGAGAAGAGAACTATCATGTTATTAAGCTTCTCACCATTTTTTAATTTGATAGAAAGCTGAAACGCACCTAGAATCAGCATTTATCGGGAACCTTTCAAATGTCAAAATATAAAATGGCACTGAATTTTCATTTCATGACATTGCCCTTACTATATTTTGCATGCGGTTAATTGAGTGAGAAAAATATATTTACATGAATTTTAGTTTTTTTGCATTGAATTGAATTTGAAATTTTACTTGTAATTTGTTTACACCATCAACAACACGTCAAATACAATGTTTTACACTGAAATCCAAAACTTTAGGGTTTTCAAACAATGCACTAAGTGTGTCCGCGTAAAATGGGATGACCTGTTTCGTAAATTATTTTACGAGGTGCCTAAAAATAAAGGTATTTTGTGCAAAAATAAAATTCCAACATTACCTTATAAATTGGTCTCGACATGAACCCGACCTACCTTGTTCTTCACGAAGACGGGTACAGAATATCACTCCAACATCATTATCGTTATTTTTATCGTAAACCAATCTGAATACATGGTGTATTGCGAATTATTTTTAAGCTATCATTTATTTATTTATTTATTTATTATTAATTTTCAACGCCCTGATGGGCTTTTACATAATAAGTATATTATACAGTGATATATATGTATGTTTAAATAAGAAATATAAACTTATAGCAATTAACATTATAAAATATAACAGTATAAAAGTAAGTAAGAAATATTATATTATAATAAAAGAGAAAAAGTAAAAATAAATTAAACTGAAACCAGTTTTTAAATTGCAGATGGCATAAAAATAATAAAATATAGTGTAAGTTAATATTAGAAATTTACAGATGTGTAATACAAGAAAAAGTTTACAATACAGAAAAACAAAAGAGAGTAAGTAACAAGTTTTTACATTATAGATAAATAGAAATAATACAAAAATATGTGCAACAGCTCCTACATTATAAGAATATGCTACATCAAAATATTATGGAATCTTTTAAATAACAGTAACTAATATTAAACACGTCTGATTTCACATTCTGACATGAATGATTTAATAATTTCATGTTTGTATTTTATCAGTGACACATTCCATACATCTACGTGCGAATATATATTTCCCAAGTTTTGAATTCTCTGTAGTGGTATATTGAATTGGGCCCTGGTCGCAGTATTACTACAATAAAATGGTAGTACTGACCTTGTATTTCTGGCTGGCACATTAAGATTTATGAGCGATAAGAATTCAGGGCTATCAATTATATTATGCAAGATTTTAAATAGAAATATTAGATCAAAAACAATTCTCCTGTCACTCAAGTTTAATAGATTAGAGAATCGTAGTAGAAAAGGGTAGTTTTTTTGTTCTTTCGGTATTTTTAGTTTATAATTTAAAAAGCTTAGGAATTTTTTTTGTACTCTTTCTATTGTTTGTGAATGCACGTTATAGTGGGGAGACCATATAGTTGAATTATATTCAACCTGGCTCCTTACTAGTGATGTGTACAGAAGTTTTAATGTTTTAATGTTGGTAAAATCTTTAGCCACTCTTAGTACAAAACCTAACATTTTTAAACCCTTCTTTGCAATATTTTCAATGTGTGGTATGAAACTAAGTTTGGTGTCGAAAGTAATACCTAAGTCATTAATTTCGGAAACAGATTCGAGAATGATGTTATTCATTGTGTAATTGAAATAAATCGGATTTTTTATTTTAAAAAATCTCATAGTTATGCATTTATTGACATTAAGGTATAGCTTGTTATCGCTACACCACTCAACTAATTTTAACAAGTTTGCCGAGAGAATATGACAGTCGTTCAGGCTTCGAATTACTTTAAAAAGTTTTAAGTCATCTGCGAACATAAGTACGTCGATGTCTTTAAAAATATTACAAAGGTCGTTCACAAAAAAGATAAATAATACAGGTCCAATGTGGGAACCTTGCGGAACACCACTGGATGCAAAAAAATCATACGATGATTCCCCATTAAGTTTAACACTAAGTTTTCTGTTTGAAAGATAGCTTATAAACCAATGCAACATGTTTCCACAAACTCCAGCTTTAGACAGTTTTTCTACAAGAATAGCGTGACAAACCTTGTCGAACGCTTTGCTGAAGTCAGTGTAAATTGAGTCAACTTGAAGCTTCTTCGCCATTGCATCGGAAATGAAATTTTGATATAGAATATGGTTAGTTAGTGTTGATTTGCCGGTTATGAAACCATGTTGTTCAGTACATATACTATCTTTAAATGAGTTAATTATTTTATCCAGAATCAGTTTCTCAAAGAGTTTTGGAATTGTTGAAAGTATGCATATCGGTCTATAATTAGTTACCTCGTTTTTATCCCCTTTCTTGAAGATGGGTGTTATATAACTATGTTTCCATAGATCAGGAAATATACCTTTCGACAAAGAATGATTAAAGAGTGTGTACAGGGGATAAGCAAGAACGACGACACACTGCTGTAAGAGTAATGGTGGAATGTTGTCGGGACCGGCATTTTTATTGGGATCTAGAAGTTTAATTTGTTTAATAATTTCGTTTAGTTCGATGTGCACATGTGACAGGTTTATATTGAAACGGGGAGTATAGTTAGGTAAGGAAAACTGATTGGGTTGACTTTTATCATAAACGTTCTTGAAGAAGTCTGCAAAAAGATCGACAATATTTTTAATACCATCGGCCTTTCTGTCTTCAAAATACATAGTATTTGGTATATCAGAGTCACCACTTCTTAATGTTTTACTGAATCGCCAGAAACGTTTTATATTGCTAAAAATATCATTCTCTGTCTGCCTAATATAGTCATTATAACATGTCCTTGAAAGTTTATTACAATCACTCCTAATTTTAGAGAATTCTATGTACAACTTTGATGTTCCGTGATTCTTGTACAGTTTGTGAGCTGTTTTTTTACATATAATTAAATTAATCAAATCTTTATTGAACCAGACTGGATATTTAGATTCCTTATATTGAGTGTAAGGGACAAAGCGATTTATATGATTACTTAGAATAAAGTAGAAGTGTTCAATATTATGATTTAAATCATCACTTTCTAAGAAGGACCAGTCGACCAATGTGAGCGAGTCACACATACCTGAATAATTAGCATTTCTGAAATTATAGCTTGATCTCGTAGGTTTCAGAATTTTTTCGCCAAAGTCTGTTATACAAATATTAAGTGGAGGATGATGGATATCGGGGGGTATGACAACTTCTATGGCTTTATTCACTTTGATACTTTGAGAATTGAAGAAAACGAGATCCAATACACGATTGTTAATGTTTCTAACAAGATTATGTTGAGTTAGGTTTAAGTATATTGACATGTCAAGTATTACTCTTTCATTTTCGGAGATAGTTGTATTACAAGTATTCGACAATACGGGGTCGTGCAAATCCCAATTTACATTTGGAAGATTATAATCACCTACTGCAATAAATTTGGCATCAGGGTACTTTGATTTAATTATTTCTACGTCTTCATAATGGTTTTTGAATACAACAGTGTTGGCCGAGGGGGGTATGTATACAGAACTAATTATTATTTTCTCATTTTTACATTTCACCAAAACAAACAATTGTTCTACGTTACTGTTTTTTGTGTTTAATTTCTTAGAAGTAAATTTCTTTTTTATTGCGACGAGGACACCACCTCCTCTTGACTTTGAACTGGTATCACGGTTTCTGTCTATCCTATAAACATTATAAGAGGATAATCCTAGTTCGGAAGAATTGATGGATGGATCTAACCACGTTTCAGTCAGTACCACGGCTTCACATATTATTGATGGTATACAAATTCTGAAGTTATCTAGTTTTGTGCGAAGCCCACGTACATTTTGATAGTAGAGGTTCAGTGAGCTGGATTTTGATAGTTTTTTGTTTGCGCATTCACGATTTTTGGCGTAGAGTTGACATACTTAATAGTAATATTGGTTTCGCCGTTTTTTAATCTTGATTCAAGTTCACTTCGTAAATGAGCAAGTTCATTTCTTTTTAGACTGGTGAGGTCGTTTGCTGCTTTGACACCGTTCTTCAACTTTGATCGGTTCATCAGAATGGATTTGGAAGTTGATGGATCCTTAAATTCGATCTTGATGGGCCTTGTTTGGTCAGGTTTCTTGATTCCCAACCGGTGAATCTTGATCTCACTGGGATTAAATGTGTTTTCAAAACCCTCCAGGGAAGATGAAACCTTTTCAATATCTTCGGTGATTCTCGTTGCAGTTGATAGAGAATTGCTCTCGGGGATGTTGAATAGTATGATGTTCTTAGATCTTGTCTTCCTTTCCTCCAACTCAGTTAGCATCTCACAGATGTCAGTCACATTGTTTACGGGTGACGGAATTTGAGATGGAATATTTTTTTGCATATTTTTGTATGCCTGCAATTCACCTTCCAAGATGCCGGTTTTGGCAGCTACCGCTGCCGACATGCTGCCAATTGCAGCCAAGATTTCACATGAAATTGGAGTGATTTTTGCTATTTGGTCCTTATTAAATTTATTACCAGGGTCAAGAAGTACCTTATTTATAGTATTGACTGCCTTCTCTGCGTTTGAGATAAATGACTGGATATCCATTGCGACAGTAAAAATATGTTTATCAGTTTTTATAAATTTTATGTTAAATTAATATTCAAACTTTTAGAGCCACTGGTTGAGCTTCACTCTCACAAGTTTCGGATAGGTAGTTTGTATAGGTACTGTACTTGTCAAGGAGTGTATTTAATGTTTATGTTTTATTGGTAAAGGCACACTAAAAACTGAAGCTTTAACACTTTATTTCACTAAAGTAGCACTGTTTGTTAATCATATGTATCGTTTAAGTGTTCAGATTTACTGTAAATAAGTTTATTTTTATTATTTAAACTGGAGACGATTTTTGACGTTTGCACTGTCAAGGAGTATTGTTGTATGTTGATATATTATTATATATTATTATTTATACTTTGTTGTGAGATCATTTTTATAAACAAACGAATAAATTTCACACAAAATTGCCTTGAAAATCATGTACGTTGCAATTAAACTAAGTACAAAAATATTCAAACTTCTTTTGGTGCCTTTAATAAAATCCTTCGTTCTTTCACATTTTTTCATTCTACGTAAAAAGTGTATCGAACCAGTCAAAATGTTCCAAACTTTCACCCATTAAGGGTGATGTTGGATATTATTTCAAATTGTTGAGAGAGGAAAGACGGATTTATAAAATATTTTTATTTAAATGGGTAAATACCAGAATTATTATATGGAAGATTGGAATCGAGTTCAGACTTGAGATGAGGTATTAAACGGATGCGGAGGAGGGCAATTTTAGAACATCAAAATAATGGATCTAAAGTTCCCATTTGTAGACCACATAAACATAACATAATGTAGTAGTAGATTCTGGTGTATCAAGTAAGTGAATCTTGAAAAGGTGAGAGAGAACGGAGCAATTTCCAATTCTCATTAGAATAAATGAGAATATATCGTTTTTTTTAAATGAGGGAAATGTTGAAACCACAGTTTTTAGGCGATAGCCCTTTCTATCGAAGCATAATAGGCTCTATTTAATTGACTACCAATGTGAAAATATTCTGCCCAAACAATGCGGCATCCATCTTTAAAGATGGAGTTAATGTCAGATAGGGGAGTATGGTTCATAAGAGTGTCAGTATATAGGATGGGGCGCTCTTTATTTTGTCAAATAATCCGCAATTTCATTTCTGACGATGTCGCATAAGACAGATATCAATATTACAATATTATCGAAGAAAGCCAACACTTTATGGCTTGATAATATACAAATGAGAAAGTTCTTTGTTTGAAACCACTTTATTTGATTTAACTACCCAGTGGCGCAGAATTTTGTACATGAGTAAATTTTCTTCCCTTTGCACGTCTAAACTTCCTACAGAAATAGGGCCGGCCTGCAGTACTAATAATAAATTAAGCAAACTTTTAACGAATTGTAAAGACAAATAAGTTAACATTAAGCCACTCCGACATATATCTTTGCAACAATTACCCTGCATTGCGATATAGATAAAACCGCGGGTAACGTAAATATTAAAGTCAAAGAACACGTCAGGTACGGGAACACGTTTTTCAGATTTTGCCGAACATTTAATTGATACTATCCACACATTTAATTGAACGAAGGAAACCAACTAATACATAAAAATGGAATCGGAATGCGCCTTAATAAATTAGAAGCATTAGTAATATCAAATAAAAATAATCGCCAAATTTTAAACAAACAGAAGTAACCGACAGACTGATTAAAAGTTTCCTATATTACCCCCACCCTTCCCACGCCTCTACCTACCCCTCTACCAGCCGGTCTCTGATGGTTTCTCCCTCTCTTATATACTTTCTCTTTCCCTTGTATTTACCTTAAAACTTATAATCTTCCTGTGTACTATAATGTAGTTTATCAGCCTTACTAAAAAAAGACACTCCGCGGCCGTTAAACGGTGTTTCTGTTGCACGTTGTGTAAAGTCTGTACATATTTTAAAACAAAACGTTACTAATAACAAATCGAAAATAATCGAACAAAATCGAACAAATATATGAATTTTTCGGTTGGTCACCCTGAAAATTAGTCCATTTGCGCATGTGCAGGCCGCCATATTCTTTTCTAACGCGGGCGGCAAATTACAGTTTGATATATGAGATTTCACGTGCAATTTGTACAATCTTTTTATGGATAATTTCTAATCCAATCACCAATTCACTATAATAATAGTATTATTCTATTATTTGTGTTATTTTTGTCAGTTTTGGTCCGTTAATAACGTCATGTTCGTAATTTAATTCTGTGAACTTAAAAAATATAGGTTATTAATTATAAAATTTTGTTTTTCCGATTGAGTTTAATAAAACTTCCGTAAAAGTAATGTTATTTAATAACAAAAATGTATGGTGCGTGTGTAAATAAAAACAAATTATAGGAATCAAGGTCTAAGTTTTACAAAAATAACTTTAAAATGTCAGGTATTTTTAGTTATTCTTGGGGAATTATTAATTTATTTTTTTATAATTTTTAATTGTATGAACGAGATAAAAAGTGAAGTGATAGTTTTGTTGCAAATTCATTAAATAACAGGACTGTGTTTTTTTAATTTCAATATTCAAAAAATTTTCAACGTTTTAATAGAAAATGTTTGGTGTAATTTTTTTTTTTAAATTTTTTTCACGTTTGAAGTTTAAAATACTGCGATTTGTAAACACTAAAGTGTATTTTAAAATACAAAAATCTAAAAGGTAATTTTATCTAGTTTCTAAAATGGTATTTGGTTTTACGACATTTTTAAAAATAAGAAATATATAGGACATTTAAAATAACTTAGAAAAAATTTGAAAAATACAAATAAAACAGATATGTACAACAGTTAAACTACCCTCTTTGGCCGTGTAAGCGATGTACATATCTTTCCATGAACAATTTTTTGTCAGTTTTTATTTAGTAAGGTTTTTTCATTCACGGTCGTTTAACAATTGTTAATTTTTTTTGAAAGTTTTTTAGTAAGGCTGTAAATGTTTAATGTCCTGATGAAGGTTAAGATCAACCGAAAGCTTTCCACGTGTATAAATCAAATAAAGTGATTTTAAACAATGAACTTTTTCATTTGCATTCATATTATAGTTACGGTTGTTCCGTAGTTTTCAATAAATCTTATGATGTCAAAATCTCGTGTTACGTTAAATACAATACATTTTTTATAAACGATACATGTTTTTTTGTATCATCATAAATTACTATCATGCATTGTTCCGGTTGGAAAATGAATCAACGTTTTAAAAAAATGTATAAAAAAATAATATATACGTTTTGGTGTGTTAATCAAAGGTCTCCTCTAGTCAATGTATTACTTCTTTGCATAGCAATGTCGATATATTATACTATGTAGGAACTACAGTAAATTAAAATAATGGGCAGTGAGATCATTACATCTTGATTCAGTAAATACTGAAAGGTTAATCAAATCATTGGTTTGATTTACAATAAACACGGAGATGATTTTTATTGTTATAAAGATTCTAAGATCGTGTTGTGATTCTAAGATTGTGGCGAAGAAAAATATTTCTGATAAAAAGGTAATGGAAAATGTTCTATTTTTTCCGTGAATACCGTCACCACCGCCCGAAGCCACTGGGGCTAAATTTGATTATTCATATGCCTACATGTGCCTCATTTTGGCAGGCGGGTATGGGTATCACCGACCCGGGAACTATTTATTTTATTAAATTAAACAAATAACTTTGTATTAAACCACAATTACCAAAAGGTAATTGTGATTATATAATAGTGGTTTAATACAAAGTTATTTGTTTAATTTACTTCAAAATCACGCCACAAAGTGATTTTGCAAAGTTTGAAGAAATGTTTATTGTATAATCACTCGAACGTTTTTTGCCACAATATGGCACTATTTTCAAAACCACGGATTGCTTTGCTGCCAACATATGGCAAATATTCTCTAGATTCTTTAAAAAGTTTTAAAGTTAACGAATTAATAATATTTTTTTTATAAATCCTACGAAAATGTGATAATAAACAGAATGTAGCTGAATTAATTGGCTATATAGAACTATAATCAGTTTGTATGTCTCTAAATTCAAATTCGGAGGTATAATTTTTTTTTATGTGGGCGGAGAAATTTCCTTTAGCAATCTGAGAAAAAAATTTAAATTGCTCTGTCGCTCCAGTGGTTATCCAATACCTCTACCTTAGATCACCGCAAGTGGTTCTACTGCGTGGCGGGTCGGATCGGGATAGACTTGTTGAGTGGGACCTTTTGACCTCTCCAGTCGGACGCAGTGGGATAGGTCACTCCTGAACACATTGACACCCCAGATTCCTACCCTCCTATCCTACCTTTTTTCCTTCCAGAACTTCCTCTTCTTCCTTTCCCTAAAAATACCCGCCATGCAGCTTCCCCAAAGATGTCATAGGTCTTGAGGGTTTTTTTTCCTCAGGGCCTCCTGTATGGAGATAGCATTAAAAAAGGGAAAAAAGTATACCGGGCCGTACAATACTCGAAAGGTACGCATGGTCATTCATCTCCTCAATACCATATTAACCTCACTAAAAATCACCTGAAACCAAGCCAGATTCAGATGACCGCTGGCCTTGGTTCCACTTATAAAGTTATAGGCCCGAACAGTGAGCGGAGTGTGTGACCTGAAAGTAACACGTAAAAAAATAATACGTTGATCCCAAATCATCTGTCCTTACTTTTACTGGGCCGTGGTGTTTAAAGGTAAACATAAAATCCTCTCTATTTTTATTGAAAGGTTTCACAGACATAAATAATCTCATAAAATGATGTGAAGATGATGTAATTCGAACATCAATTAATATGGCATACACACCACGACACCACACAATTACACCGGGCAACACTGTGTACACCGTGTACCATACGGTTACAGTGAGTTGGCCGCCAAGGATGGTCGATCAATAAGGATTGCATCGATAACTTTCGGTAACTTCTCATTTTTCCATAGCATTACGGCAGATTGCCAACGTATAAATAACAGTTCACAATGACTAAGCGTATATTTGAGGTAAACTGTTGTTTGTACGTTAGCGATCTGCAGTTGTAATAGAGAAAAATGAGATGTTACTAAAAGTTTTCAATGCAATCCTTATCGATCGACAGCGCTAGGTGTCCTGGTATCTTCGGTAGATGGTAAGTAAATAATTAACCAGATAGGGTTGCGTTGGATTTAAATTGAAGAAAAATGGAAATTGCCACATTCATGCAGTTTAGTAAACCACGAAAGTGAAGAAAAATCGTTATTTTTTATTGTTATTAAAATATATATATACAGGGTGTTAAGCATCGTACTTGACTTACTTTAACCAGTGATTCCTGACATTATTTAAAGTGAAAAATGAAAATAAATTTTTTGTCTCCGGTGACAGGTTTGAGTTTTTTTTTCCTACAAAAACATACAAATCAGTAGGTATTGGGAAGTAAGTTGCGGGGTGAGGGGTTGGTTGGTTACTTGGCTTAGAGACCAGCGACGAAATGTGTAAGAATATTTTTTTTATTTGATTTTAAAGAAAAAGTTTTTGAAAAAAAAAACTCATCAAAAAAGTCACCGGAGACCAAAATTACATTTACATTTTTTACTACAAATAATGTCAGGAATCACTGGTTAAAGTAACTCAAGTACGATGCTTAACACCCTGTATGTATAAATTATTCAAATGAAAAATAAAATAGTAATTGTAAAAATAGCCCTTGTGAAAAGGGTAATTAATCATTTATCTTTTCGGTGTTTTAAACAGTTGTATCATCATATCGACAATCGATATACTTTATAAATGCTTACATAAACTCAAATAATACTTACTTTTCATAGCAATTAAGGGGTGAACTTTTTACCCCTAAGGGAAAAATAAACTATGACAAACGTATTTATCCTTTCGGTCATACAATACAACAATTTAAAATGACGATTTAAAATGTACCATTATAGATTATTCGCCAAAACACTATATTCATGAATATGGCGTTGTGGACGTCACACTGGCCAACACCGGTCCACTTGCCAAAGTTTAAAAAAAAGCGTTTTCTACGTCAAAATGACGATGTAAATATATTCATTGTAATAAAGTCATGTAAATATATTCAATGTAATAAAGTCATTTGAAACCGTTTCGGAATGTGCGGTAGTAGATCGGTTTTTAAAATCAATAATTTATTATGAATGAAAATTTAAAATTACGCGTCTATGATGATCAGTATCATAAAAAATATCTTTAAAAGTCTTCCTCATATTTTGAACGTTTTTATAGTTGTGAAAATACGTTTTAGATTTAGTACAGAATTTTTATCAGGTTTGCCAAAATGCCTGGTGAAGCTATGTAAGGAGTGTGTAGGTAAATCATAAATTTCATTGTAAATGATTTCATCCCAGTAAGTTTACTTGCAAATATTAATAGGTATTACAGGCGGATTTACTATTGTTTATACTAACTAATACAGTTCAAATTTGTAGCGAAAGTAAAATCAGTCCTTTAACTCAAAATCAAACCCTCGCAGAAATAATATGTTTCTAATGAAATTCATTAGAAATATCGTTGAAGCAATTTGTTATTTTAGGTAATGTGAAACACCTGTAAATATACGGCATTTTCACAGCTTAAAAGTAAAAGCGACATCTCTTCAATACATCGCTAAGTAATGTTGATAATTTGTTAAAGTTATTAACTTATTCGTTACAGCGAAAATACGTTATTCGTTTGAAAGCCATCTATTGAGAAATTCTTCAAGTAACTTCAAAGTCTAGTGTTACTTAAAATAACGTACTCACCTGTGATTGTTACGTCTGTTATGTCTCTCACATTAATTTGACATCTTTAATATTAGGGCCAGTCTCGTGGAAGCGCTGCTGGAGCCGTTCCCTCCAAAAATCTCCAAACCATAATTTCCTCTGAAATCCTAAGATTTTCAAGTCGTTACTTTAATTCCTATCTACTTATAATATATTATGAATCATAATATTTCATTTAATATTTCCTTTGAATTTCAAACAAGGAATTTCACAATTTTTTCAAGGTAAGTTACCGTAATATTGAAAGAAAAGTTCTGTCAAAGTTAGCCAACTGGTCAAAGTTAGGCTTTCTTGAATAATAAACTGGTGCAATAAATTTTCGAAACTAGAAACGGAAAGTACGAACAAATTTACAGACAGGTGAAATGCTAAATGGTCGAGTTAAAACCGGACATCGTTACGCTCAGATAATTACGCCGTACATTTGAGTGACTTTAACGAAGATTTTTTTCAATTTTTTATAAGAAAAACTCTCTGTTTAACTTTTGAAGGTTATATTCCCATCAAATTAGTTAATTCTGAAATTTTAAATATGACATTGACAATTACGGCGGTTTTATAATAGGTGGCAATGGCTGAATTGGCAGAGCGCACGTCCCGGTAAGGCGAGAGATCTGGGTTCGAATCCCAGTTGCGACCGCCATCTTTTATTATTTTTCTGTGTCTTGATTATTTTTTATATTTTAATTTAGATTATTACTGTTATCTTCTTCTTCAATGATGATGTTTTTATTTGAATGAGTTTTATCGTAATTATAAAACAGAAAATCCAAGGGTATGAAGCCACTAAAACTCTCGAACGATGAGCCCTGGCCTTGTGAAATTGCATTTTGTGGAATGTGTAGGTCAATAAAGTTTTAATTCCATCAGGAGTATGAATGGACAGACAAATTAATGTATAAACAAAGGGATAAACTTTAAGAATTGATTTCGAAACTTGTTATTTTACATTCCTACATGCATGGTAATTTTAATATAATATTGTGTTTGTTGTTGACACCTATAAAAACAACAGCGGTTATTCATTCAAGCATTTATTTATCTACGTTATGAAGTTGTTGTCATTGAAAACGGTGGTTAAGAGACATGTCGCTAGCTG
The DNA here is from genome assembly GCA_951813805.1 of Limnephilus auricula. Classification (NCBI taxonomy): domain Eukaryota; kingdom Metazoa; phylum Arthropoda; class Insecta; order Trichoptera; family Limnephilidae; genus Limnephilus; species Limnephilus auricula. Next base: position 14,830,978 of record OX638388.1, on the reverse strand, counting down.
AGGGTTCGTTCGCACTATGTCCATTTATGTTTTTTTTAAACTGTGAATGCAGTAATATTAATCATATTTTTATATACTATATCCACACACAAAATAAAAACAGATTTCCAGTGGGAACTTACATTTTGAACATTCTGTATTGTACACTTTTTTCTGTTCTATCTCCATAGTAATTACAAAAAAAGTGAGGATTGGATATATGTCCATTGGCCAATACTATTTTTTTACTATTATTTATTAAAATCTCTTGTCCGTGTATGTAAAAATTACTAATGTTTGATTACACCATACATTTTATTTATTCATAAGGCAATACTAAATTTTCTAATTTCTAAATAAGACTTTTTAATATTTTTTATTTCATTATTATTTATTAAAGCATTATGTATGTGAATGTTAAATTATTATTGTTTGATTTTCCATAGGATGAAATTGCTCTTGGTTTGATCTCTCTCCGCCCAGAGTATGGATATAGTATAAACCAACATTATATATGGTCATGATAAACAAATAATCACTTTTTGCTACTTTGTTTAAAAAAAGTGTCCTTTTACGTTCTTGATTATGCTGTTATTCAAATAAAAAATAAACCAAGTATGTTGTTCTTTTACTTATAGGTAGATTACCCGTTTTATTTTATATTATTATTTATAACAAATATTTTGAATTAAAGCAAACAAAAATAGTTTTTTTTTAAACTTCAAACCTTGTTTTCTTAATATGAGTTTTTGTGGACATAGTACAAATCAACCCTCAGCAAGCGATATGAACGTATTTTTTAAACATAAACGCATTGGGAACGTTTATTTCAATATTGCTTAGAAACTTTCGAAGCAATATATAATGTGGTATGGAGATAACCATTAATTACTTTGCATTATTAGGGAATATTACTAGACGAAAGGTGATACAGTAAGATGTTTGGGAAGTATCTCGTTGTATTTTGCGTTCATGATAGTATTTATTTATAATATACTGAATGGTGGACGTCTCGAATATAAATGATTATTCTTTTTTTTATAAGAAAAACTCTCTTTTTAACTTTTGAAGGTTATTTCCATCAATGAAATATATCATTGAAGAAGAAGACAACAATAATAATCTAAATTTAAATATGAAAATAACAAAACACAGAAAAATAAATAAAACATACCGTCCCGGTAAGACGTGAGATCTGGGTTCGAGTTCCAGTTGCGACCATAACATTTTGTTATTTTTCTGTGTCTTGTTCATGTTCATATTTTAATTTAGATTATTATTGTTGTCTTCTTCTTCAATGATAAATGTTTATATTTTAAAATATCTTTATTTTCTTATAACCTACAAACATGTTTATGTACATATTTTGAACACCAAGATAAAGATTTTTTTGAAATTTTATTTTGACTGAATTTTGAACACGCAATATAGAGCCAAGGTCTCACCACTCTGCCACGGAGGTCGTCACAGTCGTTAAGGAGTGTGAAAACTGTTCCAAGAATTTTATAGCACAGTTAACCTTTTTTTATGGTATTAACATTAAAATTGACTAATGACTAATTTGTCATTAAAAATCATAAAGTATGTAAATTTTTATCAATATCTGAAAAATAGGCGTTTTGACACTACTTGTGTTTATTAATGATAATGCAAAAAAAGAAAAAAAGAGAAGTTGCACAGAAAACAATCGAATTAAATTTCCGATGGCAAAAGGCAAACCACAGGTTAACATATAATAATAAAATCTCGAGAATCTTTCAAATCTTGAGAAAAATCAGAATGGATTTGTTATTCTCTTCAAAGTTTGAACATTGCGTTTTTGGCATATCCCACGATTTTGAATGTTTTTATTGTTAAATATTAGAGAACATTGGAAATGTATATATTTTTAATATGGAAGTGTATAAATTTATTTTATTTAGTCATTTAAATACAATTGTCGACATTTTTTGAAAAACTTGAATGGCTCTCAAATGAGATGATTTTTTTCATAAATAGGCACCTTTTCGAAAAACTATCACAGCGCGCAAAATACGAAAAAGAACCAATAAAATAGCACCGTTTTTCCCAAAAATAACGTTTACCTTTTGGTTTCCTAATTATGTGATATGAAATCACTGTGTGTATTTTAAGGCCCAAGAACTCTCATGAATATTACGATGATTTTCAGGAATCCCAGGTCGTCTAAATTTTCCTAAGGGGTGGATGGATCTAAGGTGATTCAACCACAATCATAATCAACTTATGTCAATGTCCTTATCTACCTTCCTGACTCCCGCGCACATACTCCTTAGGAATTAAAACTCACTCACTTACTCCAAGGACTCACCGCTTACAACTAAATTGATGACATGGTGTTTTCATATTTCTTAAAATTCCTTTTCAAGATTTATGCTTACTCAATAATCAACAACCTCATTAATCTACAAGTGTTTGTTCTTATCAGTCTTGTGAACAGAAGGGGAACATCAAAGCTTTGGCGCCTTAAGAATTTCATCATTTTAATACTATTTTTCTTGTATCAAGGTTAATTCGTTATTTATACAAATGTTAAATATCAGATCACTGAAACGTGACATCTTCACACATGGAATTATCAAAGGCTAAACGTTTAGTTAACCATGCAATTTTTACGAATAAATTATAGACGGAAAAATCATTTATTTTTTCATTCAGTCGTAACCGCTGATATAAAATAAACACATTGGTATCTGCAAAGTAAAAACAAACAACATTTCAAATAGTCCATTGAATTCGGAATAATGTATGATAGGAAATTGATCACTAAAATGTACGATTTAACACTGAAAACAAGAAACAATCTAGGTAATGTTAAATGGTTGTTTTTCAAAAATGAATGCTGTGAACATTTTAATGGGTTGTTAACACTCTGTAAATGTTTCAAACAATAAAAAATAAAATTATAAAATTATAAAATATCTTTGAGAGCTGAAAATTGGTGCGATGACCAAAAAATTGCTGACAAAAAAAAACTGAAAAGTTCCGGGAATTTTGCCGCTCATAAAAAATTTCTACTCGAGAGATAGATAGAAATTTGAAGCCGAAAAATATGTGCACAATAATTTATTCTAAGTATTCTATTCTAATACTATTCACTTCGCAGGGAGGTATCTCTAGTTACTAGTTAGTGTCATTTTGGGAAGAATAAACTTGTTTGGTCCCAATATGATATTTGGCAATAATTAAAAAAATATTGGATCATTAAAATCCGAAGGTCAATGCATAAATCACGGAAGATTTCACACGGACAGTCGAACAGTTCGCTTGCAAAATCACGAAATCTTTTAAGTCCGTGACCTGTTTTCAGTAATGATTTAAAAATAAACATCTGAAACAAGAGATAGATCCTTATAAAATATTATCCTGGTTCCTGATACGATAACTAATGCTGAAGATAAACAGAAAACTAGAACAATAGGACACTCGATTAACTTTTTTCTTCTGCAGATCGGTCTACTTACCCAACTCAAAGAAATCGTGATCATTAGTGATTAATGTTTGACAAACAGGCATAATTATTTTCGCTGTAATCTTATTTTTCATTAGTATGTTTAGTAGGTATATTCGTACGTTTAAATATGTATTATCGTTTATAAATTACCACCCCAAAAGGGCTTTACAGAGATCCATATAGCTTTTATTGTGCTGTAGTTTTTATCCTCCGCTTTAAATCATTTTATATCCGCAAAGTGCACTCCGTGAATTTTAGAGTGTCGATCCATCAATTTATATCAGGCCTTCAAAGTGAGATATTGTTTTCTCCCTTTAGTTTAATAGCGACGAGAAAGGGACCTAAAAATAGAAGAAATAGGTTAAAACAACGGCATCTAACTGAGGATGCCCTGCACAATCCAAACAATTGGCCATCTGATAGAAATTCTTCGTTAAGTAGTGGGTCTTTACAACCTCCTTGGAGCGTAAGGACCAGTATCTTAGCCACAGCACTCTTGTTTCATCTTTGTAGATGAATAAATCAGCATTGACTATCAATCTGAATCGTACATTGCCCAAAATCTGTATATTTTTCTATTAATGGACTCAATTCTTGGACTTTACCGAAACTTTTTTCGGATCTCCTCTCACAATCATCTCTATTTTTAATTCATGTGTGATGTCATATTGTTAATGGATAATTTATCCGTAAAATAATGAATAAATAAACATTCCCCTGGCAGTAACCTACAGTAATCCCCTTGAGAAACAATTTACGAAAAAATGTAGCTTTTGTGACGCACCAGCTTTTTCTTCTGCGTGGGTGAATTGTTCAATTTACATCATAATAAAAGGTTACTTTATCGTTTGCATAAGAAAATGAAAATGCATTTGTTCACTTCATTTACAAAGAAAGAGAGAGTGGGTTTAACACATATTTGTTGTTTACATTAAAAATGTCAAATATAAATATCTAAAATGGCACTTTAATACCGAATAAACGAAATATCGCGGCATTGACATTAAGGTGAATGTCAAAAGAATACATATTCTACGCTTTCGTAGATAGCGCGTGTATAATATTTTTTACTTATAAACACTTTTTACAAGTTTGCTTTAAAATATTAAGAAAATTTTATTGTTCGCGGAAGTAAACAATCAATACGAATATTAACAAATAGTTTTGTCAATTAAAAAACTCAAATCTTTCATGAGATTCAATCCAATATTGTATTTGCTAGCCTTTCTTGAAAGATTAGAGTTTTTTAATTGACAATACTATTTGTTAATATTGATATTGCTTGTGTACTTCCGCGAACAATAAAATTTTCTTAATATTTCAAATCATAACTTGTAAAAAGCGTTTATAAGTAAAAAATATTATACACGCGCTATCTACGAAAGCGTAGAATATGTATTCTTTTGACATTCACCTTAATGTCAATGCCGCGATATTTCGTTTATTCGGTATTAAAGTGCCATTTTAGATATTTATATTTGACATTTTTAATGTAAACAACAAATATGTGTTAAACCCACTCTCTCTTTCTTTGTAAATGAAGTGAACAAATGCATTTTCATTTTCTTATGCAAACGATAAAGTAACCTTTTATTATGATGTAAATTGAACAATTCACCCACGCAGAAGAAAAAGCTGGTGCGTCACAAAAGCTACATTTTTTCGTAAATTGTTTCTCAAGGGGATTACTGTAGGTTACTGCCAGGGGATTAATAAAATTTTCTTAATATTTCAAATCATAACTTGTAAAAAGCGTTTATAAGTAAAAAATACTATACGCGCGCCATCTACAAAAGCGTATAATATGAATTCTTTTTACATTGACCTTAATCTTATTACCGGGCACCATCCGATATTTATGCGGAAAAACGGAACTGCAAATTATGCATTATTTATCTAAATGAAATTCTGCTTGAATAATCACAAAATATAAGTTATTGTTATTTGCGTCTTTATCTATATCATCTGAATGTATGATCTTCTAGCATTCTAACTTATTTTAGAAATGAAATGACCTAGAATGCTCTAGATGAGCTCTACAATTCATTCGGTCGAAAAGTTTGAATGGTGGTAATATTTTTATTAGGAAGATATTGAAAGGTTAAAGGAACAATTATGCCCACAAATAAAAAATAGTTTAGTAAAATTAATGATTTAAGATATTTAAATTAAATATTATTAATTTATAAAATGCATATATGTATGGTATATTTCTTATTAAATAAAAAATAAATATTATTAATAAAATTAATAAAAAATATTTTTTTAATAATAACCATACCTGATTTTGTTGTCAATTTCAGAAGAAGTAATGAAATATGTATTGAGATTTATTAATCGGGCCGGTTAATCTCTTCGGTTTTCTGTAATTGACGATCTGTTGAAATTCATATCGACGTTGTTTACATGGAAACAAAAATTTATTTCTAATTCTGTTTGATCGTTTGCGACTACCAACTGCTCGTGAAGTTTCTCAATATGCAAACATGTAAAATGCATACAATGTTTTGAGAAAAGAATGGATGCCAATCATACATAAATGTAGTCACGCTAGTATAAAATGATTTTCATGTTCAAAAATGAAAATCGGTATCAGAAAATAGTTGATCCATATCACTGCAAATAAAAAAAGTTAACTAACTTCGGACACAAATACACTTCCCATATTTATAGCGGTTTTTATTAGAGAGGAAACGGATAGATGTTTCGCCGGATACCGGATATCCGGCCAACCCTGAAGCCGGATAGCCGGATATCCGACCGAACTTAGCCGATTGGCGACTCGTTACACGAGCGAACCGCACGAACGATCGGGTGAGTTCGGGCCCTTTCGTTTATGAGATTATGGACTGAATGCTGTAGAAATGAGATCCCTGAGGCGTATGTGTGGTAAAACCATGTATGATCGTGTGAGGAATGTGGAGATCCGAAAAGAATGCAAGGCCGATGTGAGCGTCATAAGTAAGATTAAAAAAGGGACGCTTAGATGGTTTGGACATATAGAGCGAATGAACGAAGAAAGGAGTGTCAAGAGAATATATGATACTAATGTGAATGGTAGAAGAAGTCGAGGACGCCCGAGGAAGACATGGCACGATCAAGTGAATCAGATACTTGAGTCGGGCCATGTCAAGAGTCAGAATAATAGAAGAGCATGTATGATAAGATGTATGAATGTGAATGAGGCGAGGAGTGTATGTCAAGACCGAGTTGTTTGGCGGTCCGTCCTCTCTGCCTACCCCTGCGGGGAAACGGCGTAATGGTTAGTTAGTTAGTTAGTTAGTGTTTCATTGTCTTAATGAATTTATTGCAGACACGATAATTTGAGGTTAGAAAAAACCTACTGTTGTAGTTTGAGTTTAAGGTGATTTTATTAGTGTTTATTTCTATAAATTCGAAGAGATTCAATTACCGAAGAAAAATGTTTTCGATAAAGAAAATATCGCTTTTATGGAAATATTTTTACATGAAAAGTGATCAAAAATTTGCTACATGTTTGCTATAGTAATGTTAAAATTTCTCTTGGTGGGGAAGGAAAAAAGGCAGGTATGTACCAAACAAAAATAGCTTATCTCTTTTCTTCTGTTTTTAACCCAGAGTGGAAGATACTGTCAGTATCGCCCTGGTGTAAGACCACCATTCAGAATTGAGACGTTGCTTAATAATGGCTTTAGCCGTGTTTAGTGACTAGATCTGAATAGCCAGGTACTTTCCTGCCTTCCTCTTCCCCATCTCCTTCCCTTCCCCACTTTCCTTAAGCCTCACAACATACCCCAATTGGGGATGCCATAGTCTCACTGGCTCCAGACGGGAGCAGTTGGGACTCTTGTGAGGTATTCTCTATAAAAAAAAAAAAAATAAAAAAAACTACTTAATAAAATTAATCGCTGAACGAACGATTTATCTATTAAATGTTGTGGTTAGGTAAATAGGTGTTAATATGCCGGTTTCCTGATAAATCCAATGGAAAGACGAACGAACCGTCCTTTCAATACCTAAACTTAACAGATGTTATTACTTACTTTCTAAAATGTATCTGTCAGCGCCCTGCAGCAGTGTATACAGTAAAATACTTTTTTCGAAAGCTGGCCGAAAAATAGCGAAACCGTTTGTTGCCTCTTTACGCAGAGAAATTGGTATTTATTCACTAGTGAGTCATTTCGAGTATTCATTTTCTTTGTTCTGTAATAAAAAATGATGATTCTCTTTCTCATGTGAATTAAAAAAAGTGCCTCTAACTAATGTTTATAAGTCGTATTTTTGTTTTTATGTATTAAATGCGCAATTTTTTTTTAATCTGGGTGATTCCAAGCGTCCTTGCAATTTAATATTTGACATAGATTAACCGGTTAGCACTTACCTGAAGTGATTTAAAAAATGTACATATTTCTAACAAAACCTTTCACAGATCGCAATATAAATGTGAAACATTAAATAACTATTGATGCTTTCATATTTAAACCTAGATAGAATTTTTATGCTCGTTAAGGTCGTTTTAGAAAAAAACCTCTAGTACTAAAATTGTTCAATGAAAACTTAAATATTTCTACTCTATACATACTCTACTTTTACAATTAGAGTGTAATTTCAACGGTAGGATGTTAAAATAGCAACTGGAAAATCATACTATCTGCGGTGCTTTTAATATTGTGTAATCTGCGGGCAGAGTGGAATCATCCCCAAGCTTAAACTTTCTAAAAAAGGTGGGTTTATCTAAAGTGAGCTGCCAGGTAACTACACGGAGAAAAATCGATTTTGACCATCATGATAATTTATCAGGCCATGTTTATAAAAGATTCGTTTTGAAATGTTTTATCAAGTTGTCATGATAATACAACATGACGATACAACGAAAAATTACGTTGTACCAACAATGTATACGTACGAAATTTGTTCTAATAATTAATAATAATAATTTATTCTTACATTTTCCCGACAATAAACATTGAAACCTGTTCATTTGTTCGTAAGAACTTCTGTCCCGTTTTTAACCGTTTTACGAATAAAATGATCGTATTTTAGAATAACATTTTTCTCCGTGTACGTTTTCTGTATCTGTTTATAAGTAATAAATTAGATATAGTCTTAGGAAGTTATATTTATGCAGCGCCCTTGAGGTATTTTTTTTTTTACAAAAGTGGTGCTATATAAATCATGCCATTATTATTATTATAATTGGCGCTATGTAAACCATCCAAATACTATTATTTTTGAAGAAAAGTTTAAAATATTACTGTTTTTTAAATAAAAAAAGTATTAATTTGTACCCTGATGACGCTTGAGCAAAGCGAAACCGGTCGGTGAAATAAATTAATAAAACTCATGGTTTTAAAAAGTGTTTTATTTTAATTAGTCGTTCAATACTAGAGGCTTACACGGAACAATTCTCAAGTCATCAAATCTAACGAGCTTAATAATATGTGTGTGTTCACTACATTTTCATCAGTTTTGGCATTAAATTATTTGATTTAGGATGCAGTAGGTACCTTTACTTGTATTTTGAATGAAATGCCACGTTACGTAATCATTTTAATATTGATATGTTTACTTCGCAAAATAAATATCTGTTCTTGTGATGAAAAAATATAATTACCTGACGCTTACCACATGATAGGCACTTGAGTGTGGATATTCATTTAATTCTATTAATTCATGTCATTTTTAATATCAATAATGGTTAGAAGTTTGCTACTTCAATATGATTTGATTGATTCTATTTATTTATTTCAACATTTAGAAATATTGAAAAATGTTCGATATTACGATACACTGACTGGTTACTCGATTCATTTCTATTAAAATATTCTAGTGGTATAGGAATAAATAGTTGTATGAAGTTCTAATTTAATGTAGAGATTCATTTTGAATCAATTCATGATTTTGATTATATACATAAGATATACATTATGTATGGAGAAAAAAGTTTAAATTTGAGTTTATTTTTATCTTGTTAGGTAAAACTCGCAATGGAATGCAAGGAATCAACTGGAATAATGAAATTTATATAGCTTTTTCTGAAGATCGTTTTTTCTAAATCAACGTATGTATTTTCGACTCTTTTCAAGTCGACTTTATAGGCTATATCATCGTGAGCTTTCAAAAACTATTTATCTATCAGAAAATCTATTTTAAATATTGGAGCTCGTTGCGCAAACTCTCGGGGCGGCTACTACCAATTAATTGTACCTACTAACAATTAAGTAACTGCTTTATATATATATATATATATATATATATATATATATATATATATATATATATATAAAGCAGTTACTTTGTGATGTGACATTATAATTTAAATTAAACAATAACTTTGTAAACACCACTTTTATTATTTATATACTTTGTGCCAACCGAGTTTCGCTACAAACGTGCTTCATCAGTATAAAGTATATAAATAATAAAAGTGGTGTTTACAAAGTAATTGTTTTATTTAAATTATATATATATTTGCTTTGTTTTGACTCCGGAATGAATCATTCTCACAGTGGATAAATCCTTAGTCAAATCCTAATTTTATGGTACCGACATTTATTTCGTACATGCTGTAAATTTTTAAATATAATGTCATCTAATTTCAGAGAAATACGTGTGTGTACGCGTGTGTGTAAGTGAGTGCTGCCAAAATATATAATATAATGCATTGTCATCGACAGCGAGTATATCTGCAGAGTTTCAGCTTGATCGAATCTCGGGAAGAGATTTAATTTCCACTTCCAAGATTTTCATTCATTCATTCACGAAAACAAAATCGAAAAAACGTCATATTGTTGTTTCTTCCATTATTTTGTAATTGGTCAATGAGAAAAAAACAATGTTGAAAGCCGGGTGGCAACTACTTGTTATTTTTAATATTGCGTAAATAAATATCATAAAAATATCGCTTGCCCATACGAGGACAACGATGACGTAAATCTACGAACCTACAGAATTATACAACGAGAAACAAACGCACTCGAATTCGCGAGTTTAAATTGTGGTTTTCAATTCTAAAACTAATTATTTCCAAAAATTTCGAAATTGAGTTATGTATGTATATATGCCACCACACAAAATCGGGGGTCCCTTATATAAAGCACTAATTTTCTACGAATTTGGTCTTTAAAAATAAGATTTTTCTTCGAAACGAACTATTTCCTATGTGAACTAAATTTATGTTACTTTTTTTGTACACAAAACTGACTATTTCCCATTGAATACAGCAATGTGATAATTATTTTTTCCATGGACCAAACTGTCTAATTCCTCCTTTTTAACTATCAGAATAACATAAAATTAATAATATAAATTAAAAAAATATAATGTCGTGTATACTATGGCTGCTTTTATAATTCCCTCGGCAAAGGGACGGTGACGGCAACGGCTAGCGGCATCTCACTTCTTTGATACTTGTGAGGGAGATGCAAGAAAAGCTTTTTGTGCCGTCCTCGCCGTGACATGACCGTGGGAATTATTAAAGCGCCCTAAAACAAAGATTGTGATTTTTTTATTAAAAGTCAGCAATGATACACCAGCATAATTCTTCTCAATTTGTTTATATAATGTCCTACGGCCAAGAGTTTTATGACAGTTTGTTAAGTGCTGAGCCCCAGAGTACTAATTTCAATTCATATGAAGACAATGCATAATGTTTGTGAAGACCGTGGCCGGTTTCTCATTGAGTTTCTGGACTCCCGTGGATGGATCCAGATTCCTTGGTGTGATACTCTCAGTACAGGGGTGACTTGTAATAATTAGTCGTAGGTAGACTATTGATGTTTATTACGAGATTTGTACAGTGTTCCGTCTTAGGAAGTCTAAAGGCAAAGAGGACAAATGGACAACAATCATACCTTTTATGCGTTACTCATGCTGTCTCACTCATACACACATGTCTCTTTCATACCGCAAGGCATACGTTCATCACAATTTTTTTTGTTAATTTAAAAAAATATATCATAAAGTATCTACCTATTTTTGGAGTTGTTTGGGTTTTTTACGAAAAAAATTGTATTTATTTTAAATATGTGTTCTTCTTCCTTGCTTGTGTACCAAAAGTTATAAAAATAATCGCATTTATTTGCAAGTATATTTCTTTCAAAGTTGTCCAGGAAAAAGACAGTTTTGAGAAAAACAGAAAATGGAATATTATTATATACATTACCTAATTTTTACAAAAAATATAAACCTTGTCAATTGTATGTGTATATCAATATTATTTTAGTTTAAAGCTACCGTAAATTTAATTTGTGATTCCTGACAATTGTGATTTTGGAAATAGTCAGTGTTGGAATAGAACCCCAATAAATATCGAATCGAATATTACGACGGTTTTTTTACTCAACTATAACTCTCTACTAAAAGATCTTTCCAAATTCAACCTTTAACAATAATAACTATTAACTATCATCAACAATTAAATAACCGTTTTCAAATATTACCTATCTTCAACCGACTCCTAAATGCTACTTTGTGTAACTCGTTTTCGCAAATGTATGTAATAAATGATTTATTATACAAATGAACAAATTTTGTGTTACGGCATAAATAATATACATTGAAAGTGTACGTTTGTATTCGTTTTTCTGTACAACGCATTCAACTTTCAGTAAGATAATATGTAGCTATATATTAAAGTGACACACGTACTCACATAATATCTTATTGACCTACCTAGTCATAATATACTGATGTAAAACCGAACCAAAGGTCGATAGTTCACACAGCTTATCTCATTACTATTTATGCAACAATGCCTTTAGGAAAAATAAAAAATAGTTCCGGAAAGCCGAGCAAGCGGCTGATTTAAGTTTCGGATTGTTGAAAAGCGTCATAAGTCAAAAAAGTACTTTTACAGCAGAGCAAAAACAAATGGATTAATATGAACAAGCGGTTTCGTCGAAAAGTGATACTCTCAACATCTTTCGTAGATGGAGTGATCTAACTTAAAAACGGTTTTCGTGGGGCATAGATAATCACAATCGCTTTAGTTTACAGAAATCAAACGTAAAGTAGAAAATTTTGACTTACGATATTTTTCTATGGAATGTGTGATATATATTAATGATTTCTTAGAAAAAACAATTTATTAATGTAAAATCACATTGCGGTTTTATTATATTATACATAAAAACAGAACCAAGTGTAAGTTTTAGATGTTGGTATGTAGGTACTGTGGGAGTGTATGTACCTATAATTAATACAAATATTTCATTGAAATGTGTTGCTTTACACAAAAATCTACATTATTAAGTTTGTTTCGTTCGATATAAATATTCTGAGTTAGTCTTTTAATATCAAACGTAGCAAGTGGTTTCATTTTGCTCTGCGCATTGAAGCCTCGTCCAAAAATCCTTGCCACATTCCTCTCATCAAGGTACAAGTATGAATACCGAAAACAAAATTAAAATTTTAATCAGATTTTTTGGAATGTTTTTAACATTATGTAATGATTGTGATGAAATCAAACTTAATGTAACTAGTAGTTTTATACATCTAATACATAGTTTTTCGTCTGTGATATCTTTTTGATTCCACGACAGTTGTTCCTCCGACAGTTGGCCCCCCTGAGTACCTATATACAATATTCAGTCGGTTTAGAAAAAATACGGTGTACCTACTTACAAAAAAGATAACTAAGTGTTGCGAAGGGGTGTGCAGAGAGGATTTGTACCTCTGAATAACAAAAGTATAAAACATACTGTTATCCAAATGCATCAAGAATAAAACTACTTGTCTTTATACTGTATATACAAGCGTATAAGCATAAAAAATCGATGTAATATATAATTGAAGAAGAAGATAACAATAATAATCTAACTTTTTAAAATGTGAAAAAAAAAAATTTTTTTTTATTAATAATTCAAAAAAGATACATAAATTACAAATACATTTTATACACTAATTAATTATATAATATATATATGTTTGATGTACCCCATAAAAAAGCAGGGCTTGTGTGTATGGGAGGGAGGGGGGGAGGGGTGTTATTATATAGTTTTTATTTGTTATGATTTAGTTCAGGTTTTGAGTGTGCTTTTTAAGGTGAGTTTTAATTTTTTTTATATTGGTATTCATGTTTCTAATATTTTCTGGTAATGAATTAAAGAATTTTACTCCGAGATATTTATGATTTAATTGTCCTATTGTTTTTAACTATAGATAGATCTCAAGATTACTATATTTTATGTTTAAATTGAAAAATTTTAATTGTCAACTTCATACGACAGTCTCATATAAGATCGCAGTAGCCCAATTGGTAGAGGTGTATGTCCCGGTAAGACGTAAGGTTCTGGGTTCGAGTCCCAGTTGCGACCGTTATCTTTTATTATTTTTCTGTGTCTTGTTTATTTTCATATTTTAAAAAATTAGATTATTATTGTTATCTTCTTCTTCAGTGATATATTACGTTTTTCTAATAAAAATATAAAAAATCGACACTGTAAATTAATTCTGTTTGATATCCATACTAACTTATTATTAAAGGTATTTTTGAAGTCGTGTTTGAAATTGCACAAAAAATATTATTTAAATATAATTATAATTTCGGAGGGGCAACTGTCGGGGATCTACTGTCAGGGATCAACCGTGGGAGATCAACTGCCAGGTCACAATTTTTTCTACGAAAATAAGACGTTATTGAACATCGGCTGATATGCCCATGTTTAATAATATTCATGACAACGTTTTTGGTACCTATCTGCTATTAATTATCTCACAACAATGATTATTTCGGATGAGCACAACGCATTTAAAGGTTACCAGAAATTTCCTCCCATCTCTAGTATCTAGGCACCTTGATGTATTACATCTTACTACGGTAAAGTGTGACATACGAAAGTAAAAGTGGTATCAGGCAACAATTCATCTTCTCTAAATTATGTCCGGACTGATGCAATAATTCAGTCTATATGAGAAGAATAAACACTATTGGTTTTTGTAGCATAAAATAAATAAATGTTGCTCTTCTAAATATATATTTTAGCTGTGTATATGTACATATATTAAAAGATTTATTAACCACAGCAAAAAAAGAGCCATAGTAATTTTTAACTAGCAGTGAAAAACCCACTCCGCGGGTTTTTGCTGCTAGGCCCTGCGGGCGGCTTTTCGTTCTTTTTCGCCCAGTTTAAGTGATGGTGACTATTTATAAGGCATCACCCTTTTGCAAAACTTACAGAATACTTACATTTAATAGGTAGATATATAATAGTACATTCTTACATTAAGTCCGTGAATAATGAGAGGAACATAAAACTCTTATTATTGAATGAAAGCGAAAAATGTTTCTTCTTCTTCGTACTTTTTTCCTTAAAAATAGTATTATAGATGGCGCCACTTCTGTTTGCAAAACGCGTGTTAGATCTGTTTGTGACTAGATCTAAGTGTGTATTTTACGGCAGCAGCTCCATGGAAAAATGCACGTTCACGGACGGGTCAGAACGGTTTCCATATAGTGTGGCGTTGAAGATTTACTCGGAGTCGGGTTCCTTAATTTGAACCGTACGGGCATTACCGTATTAATATACTTCGATTGTTGAAAGGGCAAGAGTATAATATATTTAATATTGAAGAAGAAGATACACTAATAATCTAAATTAAAATATGAAAATTAACAAGACACAGAAAAATAATAAAAAAATAACGGTCGCAACTGGTACGTGAACTCAGAATCTCTCGTCTAACGGTACTTTATCCAATTCAGCCATTGACGCCTATAATAAAATATCTTTTTTTTAAAGAAAGACAAACATTCCCGGGTTAAGAATAACCCAACAACATTTGAAAATCTCCTACAACCACCACAGCGGAAGATATTGCTTGTGTTGTGATGGAGGACTTAGCCAGCCGAGGAATCGAACACGGAACGCCTGGGTGGGACCCAAACGCGATGCCCACTCAATCACAGACCGGTCTATATTAGTCAACTCATAATTAAAATTTTAGAATTAACAATATTATAAAGCGCCGCGCCGCGCCGTTCCGACTAGACGAGAGGTTTTGGGTTCGAGTCCCAGTTGCGACCGTTATCTTTTATTATTTTTCTATGTGTTGTTCATTTTCGTATTTTAATTAATGGCAATGACAAATTGCACAAAAACATACACACGGGTAGGGTTACCAGATGACCGGAATTTCTCTGACATGTCCGGAATTTTAGCTGTCTAACAAGGGAAACTTGGAAAAAAATGGAAATTGTCAGGAATTTTGAAAAATATTAGAAAAATTCTTTTTTATAGAATTTTGTGCGCAACGGAATTTACAGGGATTACGGATGGTGTACACTGGGTGTCATTCTTAGTCCGGGATTTTGTCAGAAAAACTCATTTTCGGATCTGGTAATACGGGAAGATATTTTCTAAACAAGGTAATACATGATTTAAACGTTTTTCCAGTTTCTTTAGAACTGATGATGATGGTAAGGCTGTTTACAAAAGCAGTTGTATATTCATATTTGAATTAAAAATATTGCATTTTCGATATATTGTTCGTGTAATTTTTGCAGAAAAGTTTTACTTTTTTTTCCGTTTGTCTGTTTAAGGGGATACCCGGCGGTGATTTCTTCATACAAATGTATTCCCTATTTATCTCTCTGGATTTTAACCCTAGAGAAAATATTGTTTTTACATAAAATAGATATCAACTACTAGCGTGTCAATACTTTTGTTTTTTTTGATAAGTTACTTTTTATAGAAGTTATGACCTGCCAAAAATCAATAAAATTGCCGTCTAAAGACGTTCAGTATACAAACTATACAATGTTTAAAAAAAAGCAAAACGTACACACATAAAATAGTTTTTTCGTATGTAGTTGGTAAAAAAAAATTGAAAATCAGTCCACTTTTGGAGGAGAAAAGTGGGGAATACAAAACATCGATTTTAGTTAGGTATTAGTAGCCCGAGGTGCATTGTCCCTTTCGCTCAATATCCGGTGGAGTAAGGGCAACAGTGACAGCAACAATTTAGTCAAATCTATTTTTCAAATTTCTCCACCACCCATATTATCTTTAGGCTCTGTAGTATCAAAGCATAAAAAGAAGAAGAATATTACTAAAGATGGCTTGAAAGGGAGATATGTAAATATTAATGTTAGAGGGAAGGCGTTAATTTAAAAACGATAATAATTAACATGCGTAAGCGACCGTTGTGAACATATTTAAAAAATCGCGACTTATTTAAAATTGAGCAAAAATCTCTCGACAAAATGCCATAAGTCGCATTCAACGAAATATGTAAAGTAACATGAAAATGAACCATGCTTTTATAATTTTTGGAGCGTAGTTATGTGTACTTTTTTTATCTAATCCTTATGCATATCAGTTTCTCATTTCTATTTTCTATAATAATTTTTTAAATTTTAACTTCATATAATGTAAATGTACTCCATTGGTCACTATGAAACAGGTAGCCGCCTAGTATGGTGATTTAATGTATCTCTTCTATATAAATGTCCTAATTATATATCATGTATTTTACAAATAAAAGGACTTTGATATTGTTTTCTTTGAGGAAACTACATATAATTCCATTTTCAAATCAGCTAATGAATGCAGATAATCTTTATAAATAAATAGCTGATAACCGGCATGCGTTGCAATGCTAATAAAATAAATAATTTGTTTCTCAGTTCATGTCATTTCCCATTACTACCCGTTCCCCTTTCGACTCTTCCTCTTCCCCTTCCGCGTCACCTTCTCCTCCCGCGTTAGCTTTTCCCCTTCTCGCGTTGCCCCGCCCCTCTCCCCCCTCACGCATTCCGCTTCCACCTTCTTCGCTTTCCCCTCTCCCTCGTCGCGAAGCCCCCCTTCTTAATTCCCCAACCGACCCTCCCGCATACCCCTCCCCCGCAGCCTTTTTTTCCCTGCCACCTAACTCCATAAAATTCACCCATTTTTCCAACAACTCGCGTGGCATAATAAAAAAAAATGTTTTATCAAATATTTACAGAAAGAGAAATAACTTAAAACTACTATATGGCTCAGAGAGCATACTTACAGTAAAAGGTCGCTTTTGGTTCATTACTATTATGGATAACGCGGGGGAAAGCTCATATAAACACCCAATTGTACACAAACATACCACAAGATTTAAAGAAGGAAAGGGCCTAAAAACTCCTCGAATATTAAATAAATATGGAAGCCGTACTCTTGAATACCTAATATCAGTGATTTTCAATAAAATAAATAAAAACTTAAATTTTGAAAAAAATTACAAATTATGCCATAAAATGATAAAAATGTGGTTAATTAACGAAAACTCCATGTATCTTTAAATATGTTGAATTGATTATCTTAATGTAGCTGCCTACATATCTTATTATTAGGCATGCACATTGAAATATCTTATAGATGTAATTCAAATAATCTAATATTATTATGTGATCTATCCTAATGTTTCCTTAAAACTATATAATATGTATTAACAAATATTTCCTTATGTATAATATTAAGAGTGATAAATTGTAGAACCTACAGACAAGCTGCCATATGACAGCTTTGTGGGACTACCCTTATTTTGTACAAATGTATTTATAATAAATAAATAAAAAAACATATTCAATTTTTTATGCAAATTTCATAATTCCAGAGCTCACCAGCATAGATATAGAAGTATTCACGGGCAAGTTCACAACAATTCAAAAACATTTAATAGCAATCCGATGAAATTTTAATCGCAATCGTATGAATAGTATAGGAAATAATTGCATAACGCCAGAGCTCAGTATCATATAACCATCCCGGGTATGCGCACATCATATTCCCAAAGTTTCATCGCAATCGGATGAACGGTATGGCCGCGCATAAGGTACGAAAAACCAACAAACAAACATGATTTTTTTAATATTTAAGATGAAATTTTTTTGAGCCTTAATACATAAAGCGTTAAAAAAAAGTAAATCTTATCTTACTAATATTATAAACGTGAAAGTTTGTATGGATGTATGTATGTTTTTTACTCTTTCACGTAAAAACTACTGAATGGATTTTAATGAAACTTTACAATAATACAGCTCATACATCAAAATAACATATAGGCTATCATTTATAAAGCTAGCTATTTTCCATATATTACAAATAATAATTTTACTGTTTAATAGAAAATGTCAAAATTCGAGAATGACATTTTGAAAAACAATGATTGTTAAATCAAAATTCTATTTTAGAAAACATTTAAATTAGTGTTTTTACTTCAAGAACTCGCCTAATAATTTCAATTGAATCAAGAATTATAGATATTTTAAATAAATAGGTTAAGCATTTTGGTATAAACATAGATGGGACCTAGGAAAAGAAAATAGGCTACTCGAAGTACTAATCCTGCGCAGACGAAGTCGCGGGAAGAAGTTAGTATGTTATATTTCAATAGAAATTCTGAATGCATGGTTCTTACTACGTATGTACACGTACAGGGTATATTTTACTACACAAATAAAGAGCATTGGCGATATTGGGAGAGAAGATTCATAAATATATACGGCGGAATGCTCTCAAGGTGGTTCCACGACTTAAGCAATGACATTTCGAGGCTGTACTTCAAGACATATTTTGTACTGCCCTATATTATTTATTATCAGCGAGTGGTTTGAGCCCAGCATTGTCCAGAATTCGAATAAACGGAATGTAACTTTATATTTGTCTTGAATTAACTTCGGGACGATTTCACATCTGTTATTATTTGAAATCAATATACCGATAAAAAATAATTCATCAATTTTGAACCAAATCATTCATTCATAGTCTGAATCGAAAACACTTAACTGTGGTCTGCGGTATCCACGAGTATTACCTATAAGTGTTTGTTAATCCGTTTTTGTGACCGCACAATATGTTTTGTTCGGTGACCGGTAACTCAACAACATTCAACTTCATCACTCCTTTGAAAGTTCATTAAGAGTGAAGAAAAAAAATCAAGCTGAAGGGCCAGTAGTAACCGCCCAAAAATAATAAGAAGGAGAGATACGACAATACGAATGTTGGAGCGAGCGCGCTAATATTAAAAACGTAAAAATTCGAGCGAAAATTTGGAAAATGTTTAATAAAACACGACTCGCTTACAATAGAGCAAAAATCGCTCTTCAACACAAGAAGAAGATGGAGAGATACGACAATACAAACGTTGGAGCGAATGCACTAACATTTAAAACCATAAAATGCATGCGAAAATTGAGAAAATGTTTAATAAAAGACGACTCGTTTGAAAAAGAGCAAATAGAGATTGGAAGTATAGAGATTGAACGATGAACGAAACTCGTGGGGGCTGTGTCAAGTAGCATTTTAAGAAAGATTGTGAATTTTTTTCATACATATAACTTGTAAAATAACAGAAACAAATGTGTAAATAATAATTTCCGGAGCATAATTTGCGATTTATTTCTATCCAGGGAATTTCAAATAATTACAGTTTTTCTGTGTGAGGAATATATAGATACTATCTCAAAGAATAACATATATTCGCTTAAAAACTTCAAATGTTTAAGGAAAACATGTAAGAACTAACTAACTAACTAACCATCACGCCGTTTCCCCGCAGGGGTAGGCAGAGAGGACGGACCGCCAAACAACTCGGTCTTGGCACACGCTCCTTGCCTCATTCACATTCATACATCTTCTCATACATACTCTTCTATTATTCTGACTCTTGACATGGCCCGACTCAAGTATCTGATTTACTTGATCGTGCCACGTCTTCCTTGGGCGTCCTCGGCTTCTTATACCGTTCACATTCGCGTCATAAATTCTCTTTACACTCCTTTCTTCATTCATTCGCTCAACATGCCCAAACCATCTAAGCGTCCCTTTCTTAATCTTACTTACTACGCTCACATCAGCCTTGCATTCTTTTCGGATCTCCACATTCCTCACACGATCATACATGGTTTTACCACACATACGCCTCAGGGATCTCATTTCTACAGCATTCAGTCTACTTTCATCCTTTCTCTGCCATTTCCACGCTTCACTGCCATACATCAGGGTAGGTACCAGTACTCCATTGTGGACTGCTAGCTTCGCTTCTGTGGACAACTTTTTGTTGGCTCCAACGGCGTTCAATCCTCCATTAATGGAGTTACCTGCATTCACCCTTCTTTCGATATCCCTATCAGCCTTCCCATCTCTCGTAAACATACTTCCCAAATATACAAACTCATCCACCTGCTCCAAGTATTCATCATTCACAACTATATTGCACACCGTTTTCTGACTCTCTCTTTCAAACACCATGACTTTAGACTTACTTACATTCATCATTAATTCATTCTTCATACATACTTCGTTCATCCTAGACACGAGAGACTGCAGATCTTCTATACTGTTGGCAATCAGCACCGCATCATCAGCATACAACAGGCAACATACTATCAGATTATTCAATTTCGCGTCCAATCCCGCCTCTTTCAATTCTTGCATACAATTGTCCATGTATAGATTGAATAACCACGGTGACATTACGCAACCTTGCTTAACACCTTTTATGATGTCAAACCACCCCGTAAAACCACCGTTTACCCTTATGCAAGCAACGCTTCCCTCGTATAGAGACGCGATTGCCTGTACAAGATTTGTATTCACTCCATACTTGGACAATACTTTCCATAGCTTTTTCCTGTCGACGCGGTCGTATGCTTTTTGTAGATCTACAAAGGCACAGAAAAGTTTCTGGTTTTTTGCCAGAAACTTCTCAGTGAGCATACGCAAAGAGAAAATCTGATCCATGCACCCCCGTCCACTCATAAAAGCACCTTGCACATCCCATATTTTATCTTTTGTTTCCATTCTTACCCTTTCAATCAATATTCTACCATACAGCTTGCCGACTGAACTTAGCAAACTAATAGCCCTATGATTCCCACAATCCATGCGTGACCCTTTACCTTTGTATAACGGCATGATCACAGCCCTTCTCCAATCTAATGGCGTGTAACCCTCCTCTAAACATTGGTTAAAAAGTTTGCACAACCATGTGAGAATTATACGGCTATCACCTTTAAAGTATTCGGCAGCGATATTGTCGAACCCAACAGCCTTACCATTCTTCATACATTTAATTGATCTTTTTATTTCATCCATGCTGATTCTGGTAACATTCACTCCGTCGTCGCTCATCCCTGATTCGCCGCTGGAATCACTGTCACCCATATTGCTTTCAAAGACTTCCTCAAAATATTTCATCCATCTATCTTTTATTTCTTCCTCATTCGTCAACATTTTCCCATCTTTTGATTTTATCACTTTCATACTTCCGTTATCTGTACCACTCCGGGATCTTTTGACCTCCTTCCAAAACAGTTTAATGTTTTCTTGGAAGTGGTTGGTCATTTTAATTCCCTCTTCCTCTTTCAGGCGTTTCTTTCGTTCTTTCACTCCGACACTTACTCTTTTCTTGCATTCCTTATATACTTCTTTCGCTCGATCTCTCTCTTCACTAGATGCACTGCCAGACGCTATCAGATATAACCATGCTTTCTTCTTCTCTGAGACCAGTGCCTTGATCTCGTCATCCCACCATGCATCACCTTTTTTCCTACCTTGCGTACTTAATCCACACACGTCTCTAGCAGATTCACAAAGACTTACTTTTATGTGGTTCCACGTTTCATCTATGCTAAGACCGTCCATTTCCTTCTCATTCAGTCTCATCTCTGCACACTTCTCATACTCACTTCTGATAATATCGTTTTGTAGTTTTTCTACTTTGACTCTTGTTGGAGTCGTTACCGTTTTCACTTTAGAGCGCCAGCCACGGAAGAGGTTTACTCTCGACACTACTAGAAAGTGGTCAGTTTCAACCTCAGCCCCTCTGAAAGCTCTTGTGTCCTCGGTAACGGTTCTCAACCTAGAGTCAATTACTACAAAGTCAATTATAGATCTATCATTTCCTCTTTCCCACGTATATTGGTGGATACCTTTATGATCGAAGAAAGTATTCGACACAAACAGGTTCCACTCTAAACATACTTCAAGTATTCTGTTCCCATTATCATTCGTTCTTTTATCCCCAAACATACCTAAGGCTGAATCAAATCCGTCACGTCTGACTCCCACCCACCCATTCAAATCGCCCGCCATTATAATCCTTTCATTACTTTTTTTTTGTCTCATTACATCATTCACTCCAGTCCAAAAATTATCTTTCACTTCGTCGCTTTCAGAATTAACAGGGGCATAGCAAATAACTAGAAACACCCTTGTCAAACCAATTTTGAATCTGATCCACATTATTCTAGGACTTACACATTCATACTGTAACATACATTCAACCATTCTGGGAGACAGTAGCGCTGCAACACCCTGGCAGGCCCTCTCCGTATCTGGTCTCCCAGACCAGATGACGAACCTATCATCATGCTGCATTGTACCGCTCTCTTTTTTCATACTTTCTGTCACACAAAGTACGTCCAAACATTTGCTTTTCATGGTATCACACAATTCATTCATCTTTCTTTCCATCCCTCCTCTGATATTCCACGTACCAATTCGACATTGTTCGCGATCGGTAGAAATTGGGAGAGCGGCCCTATAAGTAGCATTTAAAAAACACTGTGAATTTGTTCATACATATAACTTGTAAAATAACAGAAACAAACGTGTAAATAATAATTTTTGGATTTTTTTCGCTTTTTTTCAATCGAGGGAATTTTATGAAATTAACGTTTTGGCTCTTAAAATCTTCAGATATTATCTTAAAAGACAACATATATATTTTTTTTAACTTCGTAACTTAAAGTGTTCAAGGGACGTATGTTATAATTCAGGTCCTTAAGTAGGTTACGTTAGGTTAGGGTATAAGACTTTTTTTTTCAATGTGTGTTGAAATGCTATTTGTTGAGTTGTCATGGAACCATTTTATACTACCATTTTGTGGGATGATCGGATGGAGGAAGAATAGAGAGAAATGAGATAGGAAAAAGGTTGGTTGGGATTACCTAGGATGTACATAGTTAATATTACTTGTACAAGCAACCTTCCGATTCTGATTGATTTCGAAAATGAAAGAATTTTCCACTTTGGAACACGATGCAACAAAAATAAAATGTAAGTGCATTATCCAGGTGACAAACATCTTGATCAGGAGCTACGGATCCTGTCACTCTACCAACACCATCATTGCTAAATCTACTGATATGCTTTCTGAACAGTCAAACAAAATAACGCATCCAAAAGGAAAAATGAAGTAATTCCGGAGGCCATTTTTACAACATCAAAAACATAGCCAAATAATATAAAACCAAAAAAAAAATAAAAAAAAATATTTTTTAATTTCTAAAAACATGTAAGGAGCCTCCTACTTTACATTAGCCAAAGGATTCAATTTCAATTAAGTATAATCCTTTCTTTTCTATCAGAGTTATACCGCATCATTGCAGTTAATAAAGCGGCAGCTGGTTCCGATGGTGTAATTTTATAATTTAATATTCTCTCTCCTTCTCAAAAACTGCAAGGATGAACTGGTGGATGACCTCGTATTCTTAATAAATCTCTCTCTATCAAAGGGTACCTTTCCAGATAAACTAAAAATTGCTAAAATTATTCCTGTACGTAAAAGCTAATGTAAAAAATGTCCAAAATTATCGTTCAATCTCTACACTTCCAGCTATCTCTATTAATTCTAATTTTTGAATGTGTCATTAAAGAAAGACTACTGAGGTATCTCGAACACAACAAAATTCTCAAGACAAAAGAATATGGTTTCAGACGACGATCTAACACTAAACGTGCAGCTGATGAGGATCACGGTGATTTTACGGCGGCAATATTTATAGATCTAAATAAGGCGTTTGACACGGTGGATCATTTCATGTTGGATCATCATCATGACAACGTATTGATCGAAAAACTGAAATATTTGGGTATTGTTGGTACACCTTTGGAACTCTTCCGATCTTACCCATCAAGTCGCTTTTCGGCAGAAGAATTAGGAGGAGAAACGAGTGAATTAGGTAAAATATCGTGTGGAGGACCACAGGGATCAATTCTTGGACCCTTGCTTTTTCTGATCTACGTAAATGACAAAACAAAGTGGGGTATTAAAGGAACTATACAACTTTATGCGGATGATACGGTAATTTTTTATACTAAACCGAAGCTAGCGGAGCTTGAAACGGAAATGAATGTTGATATTTCCCATCTCACAAGCTGGTTGAGAATAAACAAACTCACCCTTAACTTTAAAAAAAAACATTATTTACTTTTCGGTAAAGAAAAATTTCAGCCTCGATATCAAAATTGGTGACAACTCCCTCGAAAAGAAAATGAGCACAAAATATTTGAGTCTGATCGTAGATTCGCAACTCTCATGAGATCTCCACGTAAATCACGTAAAGGAGAAAATTACTCCCATAACTGGTCTACTATGTACATAGGCTTCAAGGATTACTACCCATTCCTTTACTAAATTCAGTATACTATGCCATGGTACACTCATACCTTTCTTATATCTGCTATATCTGGGGCTTTGCCTCAAAGAAATTAGTAGCTGACCTGCAGGTGGTTCAAAACCGAGCTCTCAGAAAGTCATAAATGTTTATGGACTTCCATGGGACACTCATGTCAGAGATATCTATTAATTTTTTCCGGTATCCTTCCAATCACAATCCTTCCTAAACATTAAATCACTAGCACTATCCTACAAATTACCCAACAAATCAACTCACTAACATCAAGCCACTTTACAATCCAGATACAATACTCGAAATAATGATAAACTCCGCGTTCCTCAAACACACACTACAAAATATGAGATGAAATCTCTAAACTGTATTATACACTATATAATTCACTTCCAGATATGTACAAACCATCCAGCATAATAAAAAATTGCGAAGCAATCAATGCTTTAAAGGAATATTTTTTTAACTACATTTAAAAATGAAAATATGTAATTGTCTTGTCATTTTTTGGTCTATCTGTAATATACTCGTATCCTTGTTTTTATTTCTTTACTTGTTTTCTCTTGTTGTTTGTTCTATTTAACCTGTCTTTATTTTTATATTTATTTTTATGCTGTACTGAATGTAAAACTAATATTTTGATATCAAAATACCTTTGTAAAATTGTAACTACTGCCTCCTATCTATGAATTGTAAGTTCCTCCTTTCCTAAAATGAGTTTTGTAACTCATCGGGATTGCTCAAGCAAGAAATGAAAACAATTAAAAAAATGATAACAACTTAATACTCTATGCATACTTAAGTCAATGATCACTTCAAATACCATGAAAGAATATATTTCTGTTGTGTCAATCAGGGTATAGTGGTTATAATATTGCAAGAAAAACCGACACATCGCATTTAACCCATGGGTCAGTTATGTGGTATATTATATTATAGCTGGTTTTTTATATATGGCGTAAGATAATGTCTGTGGTCAGCAAACACTCAACACACTTGTGCATAATAATATATTAATTAAGGCAGTGTCTTATTTAATTCTTCCATTAACATTCCCGCGATTGAAATGAATAGTTTATTTGATATTATTATTATTCACGGAATATTGATGTTTTTTCGAGTAAGTATTCAATTTTATTAGAAAACATACCAATTCCCAAGCGAAAACCTTGAAGCTTTTTATTTTATTTATTTAATGTAAGCAAAAATCGTAGGAAATAAAGACGATACGCAGTTAATTTGTCTAGGTGTGTATTTAATAAACTTTTAAGATTTTAATTCTTTTTTTATCTGAGATTTTTTTTTTAATTATACCGTGAAAAAAAACTGTGAATTATTACAAATTACACATTTAGTTGATATTCCCAAAGCTTCAACTATGCCATTGTGCCCTTCAATAATTGAATAAAAGAATAATTTTGTATGCACTATAAACACTTGAATATTATATCTACCTACCTACATGTATGCATACATGATCTTTACTGTTGACTGCATTTTTATTTTTATTCAACGATAATATTAGACATTTTATGAAGTTGACATTTGGTAGGATTGTCCCGATGAAGCGACTAATTCTTTGCAATTGTTAAAGTTACTGAAACAAGTTTAATTTATCTTTTTTCAGAACGTCGCACTTTATGTACCACGTAAAAAGATCTTCCAAAATTAATATTAAAACTTCACCAAAACAGTGCATTGCTTTTGCACCAGTAAAATGAATTCACTTCATCGAAATTTCACTTAACCCAGCAAACAGTCTAGTAGTGTGATTGAGATTTTTTGACTCGGTGTCTCCTGACTGGTTTGGTGATGGTGCTGGTGACCCGGTGACATGTGAAGATGGCCACAGGCAGACGATATAAATGAGAGTGGAAGAAAAGGAAGATCATCCGTTCCACAGCTCTCCACAGCATCACAGCATCATGAAGGGAGTGAGTCTAACATTATTATTTTCAAAATCATCTTACAAGTGTACTGTTTTCTTTACGAAACTAAAAAGTGCCCCGCGAATAATCTGTTTTTATTATTTTGAAAAAAAAAACTCGATTCTTTTAATTATTTTATAAAATTTTCAAATTCGGGTTTTAAGCAGTGAATTAAAAAATGGTACAGGAAACCGGTGTTTTTGAACCAAAATTATTTTCCAATTTTGCAGCTTTCTGTTTTTTGGTTACCTACAACAATATAAAAGTGCGACTTTATAATATATATTTTATATCAATATATTTTCGAAGAATCCAGCCAGCACTTTAACAGAATTTTAACTTTTCTGTCCATCCACAATAAACGCTTTCAATTTAAACATAAAATATAATAATCTTCAGATACATCTATAGTTAGAAAAAATAAATAATATTCATTTTTTAATTAGAACAACTCTCTTTTTATAACTTTTGAAGGTTATTCCCATCAATGTAACAAAAGTAACCAATAATAAAATAATAATATGACGTTAAAATATTGGCGGCAGTGGCCTAATTCGAAAGGCGTGTGTCCCGGTAAGACGAGAGGTTATGGGTTCGAGTCCCAGTTGCAACCGTTATCTTTTATTTTGCTGTGTCTCTATTCTTTTTCATATTTTCGTTTAGACTATTAGTGTTATCTTCTCCTTCAGTGTTACAAAATTATATATATATTTTTTTATATGCTGGGTGTTAGGGGACGTAATTGACTGACTTTAACCAGTGATCATCAATTAAACGGAATTTTGGTCTCCGGTGACTTTTTAGATGTTTTTTTTTTGAACTAATAAATATTTTTAAGATATTCAAAATTAAACAACAACTAAATATTCTTCCACGCGTCGTTAGTAATCACTCAGCCGAGTAACCAATCAACCCCTCACTCTTAACTTACTGATTTTTTTAATATTGTTTGTAGTTTAAAATAAATGTATATTTTGAAACAAAGTTTGATGCTGGTCACCAAATTTCGTGGAAAATAGTTTGTTTCGTTATTATTTTTTTTTTGCATTCCTTAAAATTAACTCTTAATCATTCTGTAAAATATGGACATTAAGCATTTACATTTGAAGATATAATGCATGTTTGCACTCGCGTGCAGACTGGATTATGTCCTAACCTAACTTAATGTCTGTGGTAAAGGTAGTCTTCTTGTGTAATGATTAGTTAATAATCTACCTCGCCTTGGAAATAGCCAACAGATAATCTCACGGGTGGAGGTTCCCAGGAATTAAAGAGATGGTTGCTTTCTTGGAAAGGCGTAATCTCGCTTTTCGGTTGAGAACGTCGTGATTGGTACCTAGATTTTTATTAAATAGACACTATGTCAACATGTTGTTTGCCGTTTCAACTATGAAAAACAAGGGACAAATGCACTTAATTGAGTTATAAAATTGGCTCTAGGTAATTTGAAAGGAAACTGATACATTACATTTGATCGGAGTGTTAATTTTCTTTGAAATACTAATTAAATTGATATGTAAAGATGTTACGATTTGATAAATTTGCATTTGTGTAAATTATTTTCCTTGAAATAAATGCTGCATATTGATCTACAGTTCTCACAATACGCCATTTTAAAAGGAAAGTAAATCAATTTATTAGAATGATGAGCCTATTTCTTTTATTACGGCAACGTCTTAGGAAGTTCTAATCTGTAGTCATTTACATTATGCGAGTGACTGCATATTAGGAATAAATAAATCATGTAGTAATTTCGGCACTCAAAAAAAATACGAAGACATTGTTTCCATTGGGATTAAAAGTTACAACACAAATACCTATGTAGAAAGTGTTTCCTAATATTTTCCCGTGTTGGACCTGTGAACGTTATTATAAAAAAAACTGTAAGCCTTCCACAGAGTTCAAAGGATTAGTTCTCGAGTCATCTAGCGTGTCTGTTGAAATTAATCAAGAGATTTGATAGAAGATGGCATATTAATTCCGATTCAAACGAAAATAATTCATTAATGTTACAGAATCGAATGTCACGTCAATGGTAGTGATGGACTTAATCGAAGTTATTGACCTACTATTTTTCATAATGAACTAATTTCAATGTGTTTGTTTAGATTATCATTTTCGCCGCCCTGTTCGTCCTGGCCGCCGCGGCGCCGCAAGGGAACCCCAAGGACGCCGTCATCGTTAAGTACGAAAATGACAACATTGGAATCGGGGGATACAATTATGCGTAAGTCACACATTATATTACCATATTTCATGAGGAACATAGTATATTATTTATAAAATGGCGACTTTTCTCTCATTTCAAGAAAATATTATTTTGCCTTGAAAAAAAAATTAAGTTATTTGATGAATTTTTCTAATTATCACACAACAATCTACTTTAGAATGTGTTCTTGTAAAATTCTATTTTTCTGCTTCAATATTAATACGTCCAATTTATTATTGAAAAACTCTTTGTCCCGATTTAATTACACTTAAAATTTTACGTCAAGGGAGATGGAAAAACATGCAATTAAATTCATACTTGATAAAAACTTTTATAACCGACTTTGTCGAGTTAACGCCTTGTTAAATCGTGTTAGTATAATGGGACATTTAACGGAGATGGTATTATTATTTATTTTTCCCAATTTTTTACATTTGACATATAAAATACAGTGAAATAATAAGATTAGGGAACCTAATAATTGGTATTCCTTATATGAAGCATGGCATGAAATCTACACGGGAAATATCGCGTAGGTGTTTTATTTCATTAAAAAAAATAAACTTTTATGTCTTCTTTCAACGTAAATATTGGTTTTGTGTAATAAAAAAGTAAAAAAGAAGTGTGATTGCAAATGTTTGTGCGTATTAATATTGAAATTTACCGTTTAAAAAATTTTGCTTCTTCGTGATGAGTTTGAGAAAATATTGAAAAAAATACGAAAGTCGCGAAATGTTTACAATATGAAAAAAAAATTATGCACTGACACGCTGATACGCAGTTAATTGACGAAAACGATTTTTCTCCCATAAATTTTATCTTTTTTTAAATATATATTTAAAATAATATTCAAAGTGATGCTGCATCTTGCCCGTATTTACTACCAGTGAATTCTGAAGAAATTTGCTCTTCACACATGCGTATACACAGAAGCTTTTAACACTTTCATCATCTCGAGTATCCTTGAAGTCCATAGACATTCTTTCTTAAATTACCACCTCACCTTGGTTAGAAAACACCATCCCACTAAGTGATGACTCTACTGGAGTACATCCACAACATTCTAGGCACCCGGCTATATGAACACACCATAGGTCAGGCAGGTCAGTGGTCAAACTGGCTATAAACCAGGTAATGATTTGGTTATAAAATATATTAATTTGGCCTTACACCGAACGCATATTATTTAAACAAAGAAGGTTCCCAGCATGGAAACCGGTTCAATTGTTGCATAATATTATGTTTTCTTGGATGCCCGTTCTTTTGTGGTGGATACCAACCAAGAAACACATATACTACCGGGTTAAGTAAAAACACAATATCTTCCTAGAATAAATATTAAAGGTACAACAGATGATGACTGTTGGTGGGTAAATAGTTAAAAGATATTAAAAGTTACCATATAAAAAATAATAAAAATTATAGACATTCCGAATACAGATTTCTCTGAGATCGTCCAATTAGGTAAGATCAGTATATTTTTTTCCAACTGTAATAATAATTCTATATTAGCCGTTCTTCCGACGAACTCTATTTTTTTTGCGCGTTGTCGTACAGTTTTATTATTTGTGAATGGATGTCTCTCAGTATTTCTGAAATCTCTATTCTTGACAATGCATTTTTTCCTTTTCAATATGTTGAATTTTTTAAATGAGTAATATCTGTGTAAAATGTACTTATATGTGTATGTCCTTCCCGTAATGAGTTTTTTTCTCAACTCATTGGGAATAATGTGTTACTTACCAAGTTTTTGTAATAGATTATAAACAAATAAATAAAAAATAAAATTATGACTTATGACAAAAGTTTTGTTAAAAAGCGGGAAATGCAGTAGATATGGCGGACCCAACATTAACATACTAGAAAGGTTCTCGAGTAAATAAAAACTCTATGGCGATGAGATCTGCATCCACACTTCGGGAAACATAAAGTAAACAGTCGTGTGGTTGAATGATTTATTTCACATTATGTGCAATGTGTGTTACACCTCTACTATTAAATTTGATTACTTTCATAATCTTCTTGGCAAAGCAACAGTTGTGAAATTTCTACATTTCACTCAGAAACATCTTCGACTTATTTGTAAAAAGTATATAACATACATTCATATTAAAGCAATGTGTCGTAAAATATTAGCGCCTACGCGTCTCGAAGGTTTTTTCTCGGGCTTACTTCACACTACGTCATCCAAAATTCCTTGGATTGCAACAGTTTGCATGTTATTTCTTTTTTGTATTTATATTCATGCGAAAGATTCTTGGAGAGGTTAAATGTTACTAGGCCATTCCAGTAGCCATGTTCTGTAAAAAAAACTTGTCCTATCACATATCATTATTCATTCTACTTTTGATACGTTTATTAACATTGATACGTGTTTAAAAGATTGAAGATTTAGTGGTTTTATTTATACATTCTTGGACAAGAGTTAATCAACAAATATGTATACAAAAATCATACTTAGATATCCGCAATAGAAAATATTGCCAGAAAAAAATGGATTTTGCACAATGGATAGTAAATTAGTTATCTTACTTCGAACCTTACTTCTGTAATTGAACATTCATGCTTTTAAGTGCCTACTCGTAAGTGGTACTTATTTGTATAGCTAATGATCTACGTTGATATCATCTTCTTAACATTACATCTTGCACTCTCATTACATAATTAATAACAATAGCCAATATTACCCTCAATCCCGACATTAAAGATAAAGTGAAACTTAAACTTAATGAAAGGTGCACTCTTTAATAATCTTTTCAAAACCAACAGATTCTAATTGCTTAGAAATTCATTGCTTAAAAGCCAGTAATTCTACAACATTCGTGATTTTATGAACACGTTCTTCGTATTCATGTGAGATTATGAAGGTGTGTTCCATAATATTCGCACATCAATGTAGCACAAAGGTCTATTGCGCTGTCAATTTTCTGTTGTAATGAACGTATGAATTTATCCAATTTCTTTTGCATTTTGCAATCAACACTCCATAGTTCAATAAAGATGGAAGTTGCTCTCATGCATGTACATGTACATACATTGTAATTGTTGGAATGAAAATTTGAATTGTCGTATTTCATACAAAAGAAATGTGAAGTGTGGCAATGTGGAAATGAAATGTCATATTTCGTTTTGCACAGATTGTTCTTACACAATACCTGTCGATATATTTATCTTTTTTTTTCTTTTCTTTATTCATGAAATATTTGTGTACAGTTTTTTACATGCTTTTCGACTACCACACTAGGCACATTCCCGTATTATGGTAGCCGAAATTTGTATATATATAATTACATAAATTAAATATCTGTTAATATGTTAATATATTGTTTTCTTATATTTGTATAATAAATAACACTTAAACTGGTTCCGCAGTTAAGTAGATTTTATAAGCATAAATCAACCGTATCGTAAACTGTTGATATTAATAAGATAAAAAAACAAAAATAAGCAAATAAATAAATTACTTTACTAGTTAAGTTATTGAAAATAAAGATTAACTAAATATTTATTAAAAGTTTTTTTTTTTACAGAATTGAAATGAAAAAAAAAGTGAATAATAAAGAAAATGAACTTAGTTTTTTTATGTCAGGCATTCTTTAAAATAGTTCCTTCCCTTTATAAATAACCAATTTTGTACATTTATGACATACAGATTATACGTTTTTGATTTTCTGATATCAATACTCAGCGATAAAATTAAACTTACCTACGTATATCCATTTGTCTATCGAGTTTTCTAAACAAACGTAGCCACATTCTAAATTTACTAAAAGCCAGTATAAAAATAGCTTTAACCAAGTTTGTTTTTTATAATTAAAATGACGCTAACAGTAACTTTGCTAATATTGAAGAAGTAAGTTTATCAAATGAACTTGATGTGATAAAATTTTCCGGGTACTTGCCTCGGAAAGACATATTTTTAAAAACGCAAGCCCTGGCATAGTCTCTCGGTTCTAAGTACATCCTTACTACGATTTAAGAACGGGGGGGAGCTGTCATAGTGTGTCATCATTTTATATTGGAAATTTTCACTAATCAATATTCTGCTTTCTTCTAGCTTTGAGACCAGCGACGGCACCTCCAAGCAGGAGCAGGCTGAGCTGAAGAACGCTGGCACCGAGAACGAGGCTCTTGTTGTACGAGGAACCATCTCCTGGATAGCTGATGATGGCCAGCAGTACACCCTGTCGTACATCGCCGATGAAAATGGCTTCCAGCCCACCGGCGCTCACCTGCCCCAGGCGTAGGAACTAGGAACCCAGCCACAAGCCAACCCTATCACCCGAAAGCCAAATACTAACCGATTAATTTATAATCTATCGAGAGTCGGAAGTTACTAAATTGTGAAACTTACTCTTACTTTCCTGTAAATAAAATATTGATAATACTGAATTTTGTTTCCGTTTTCAACACACACAAAAGAAAATCGATTTTCCCAGTAAAGGCGACTGCTGTTAAATTTTGTTTAATTTAAAAAAATCTTGGGTGTTAATCGTATAATATTATATTGACTCCGATTCTATGAAAGTCCTTCCTCCTGCATACTTATATACAATATGCAATAGGTTTAGAGAAAATACGGTATACCTCTTTCACATAATATATCCCCGAAGAGGAGTGCAGAGAGGATGTACCTACTTATAACAATATGCCATCGGTTTAGAGAAAAAACGATACACCTTCTTTCACGAAATATATCCCCGAAGCGGAGTGCAAAGAGGGTGTACCACCGAATAACAAAAGTACAAAACATATTTCCATTCAAATGCACTAAATAAATTCGTTAGATTTCCACACTTACTTATTCATAAAGGTATTTTTATAGTCTATTGAAGGTTTGAAATTAGTAAATTTAAAAAAAAAATGTAATTTCCGGTGGCTAACTGCAGGGTCACCATTTTTTTCTATGGACGAAAGACGTCTCACTAGACAATGAACAGACATCAGTCTAGTGAGACGGGTAACTTACTTGTTTATAAAATATTATGTTACCGTAATGAACGCCCGGGTTGCCGGCAATTAAATAAAAATAAATATTGGACATGATACTGATACTCCCATATTTATTAATATTTAAGATAATAGATGTATACTGTGGTGTAATAAAACCCAAACATAAAACCAATTCTGGTTTCCTTTAAATAACGAATAAATCTTTTACCAAAGATTTTTAGGGAGCGAAAGCCTAAATGAGTATTCCTAAACTATATTTCATATTTATTAATATTTAAGATAACATTTTAGGTAGTGAGACTATTGATATCAGAAATACCAGATAACGTTTTTGATTGACGAGGTTGCTTGCCTAGGTGACTTTTGTGTTATTTCTTTAGCACGTCTCTACGATAATTATTTTCATTGATTCGTCAATTATGTGCACACACATACACACAAAATACATCAAAGGCTTTCCCATCAACTCACCCCGACTGACCTAATTCAATATTTAGTAATCGAATCAAATAAGACATTCCAAGTGTCGAACTTCGTTGCGGAAGAACTCTGCCGTTTAACGTTTAACAACGTGGTTTGATACCATAAAAATCTCAAGCGGTTAATTCATATAAAAATAAAATATATTCCCTCAGGGTCACACTCAGCAGTAAATAGGGGCTTTTTAAGGAGAGAAGAAGTTCTGGAAAGGGAAAAGGTATGAGGGGTAGGTAGGCATCTGGGAGTCAATGTGTCTTCCCTCCGGGCCTATGTCAGCAGTATAGAGGGTATTTTAAGGTTAGGGGGGAGATGAAGTTCTAGGAAGGGAAAAGGTATGAGGCGTGGCTATGAAGCTGTGGGTCCAGTGTGTCCATGAATGAATCCATCTCTCCCACTGTGGTGCAAGGCGATGGATAGAGCAAGTCTGGCAGGAGAGATCAGAGGGTCTCCTTCAACCGGCCTCTCCCGGTCTAGCCAGCCACGCAGTTGGTGGTCAGAGGCTTCTTCTGCCAAGTCCTGAATACATCACCCTACGGACCAGGGCGCCCCTGCTATGTCACTAATTGAAATGAGAAAAATGAAAAAACTTGAGGTTCCTTGAATATTGCAGCATTGTCTACAACTCCACAATTCCAGTAGGTACGGGACTTAGTGGATGCCGCGCCTGGCAACTGTTCTTGGCTGTTGACTATTGATCCAATCTAGGCAATACAATATTTGATAATTTTTGTCGGTTTTCTAAATCGTATCAAAATATTTATCATTGACAATGTAGGAATAAATAGTCTTAATTACTTTTTGGTGTTTTAGAAAATCTGTGTACTGTGGTGTAATAAAACCCAAACATTAAACCAATTCTGGTTTCCTTTAAATAACGAATAAATCTTTTACCAAAGATTTTTCCGGAGCGAAAGCCTAAATGAGTATTCCTAAACTATATTTCTTCCAAAAATTGTTTAGCCCGCAAACACAGATTTTTAAGGGAATATAATTTCACGATATTTTGTCATATTATTATTAAAAAATATATATATACAAATTAACTTATATAAAATCGTATTTAGAAATTATAAATAACCTTCGATTCAAGATCCACCCCAAGATACTAATTGTAGAAATATTGATAAACACATTTTAATATTATCGGAGTATATTGATACGGTAATGCCCGTACGGTTCAAATTAAGGAACCCGACTCCGAGTAAATCTCCAACGACACACATTATGGACACGTGCATTTTTGTGCAATTTTTATTAACGTGCATTTTTCCACGGAGCTGCTGCCGTAATACGCGTTTTGGAAACGGAAGTAGCGCTATCTATAATACTATATTTAAGGAAAAAAATATGAAGAAGAAGAAACATTTTTCGCTTACATTCAATATTAAGAAGATTTATGTTCCTCTCATTATTCACGGTATTAATGTAAGAATGTCTACTATTATATATCTACCTATTAAATATAAGTATTCTGTAGTTAATGTTAATGATGATAGTAGTTAGTTTTGCAAAAGGGTGATGCCTTATAAATAGTCACTAACACTTAAACTGGGCGAAGCAGAACGAAAAGCCGCCCGCAGGGCCTAGCAGCAAAAACCCGCGGAGCGGGTTTTTCACTGCTAGTCTATTATTATTATGTCTTTCAAAAAATATAATGTAACAAATTAATCATTGATTTATTTTCTAACACAGCGACACCTGTGTATTTGTTCGCGAACCACGACAATGCTAATCATGTTAATCATGCTAACCAGATAACTTCACAATAATCGCAATACCTACCTGATAATTTTAAAGCGATGTATACCATATTATTTTCAGTTTGTGCTTTACGAAAACGACATTCTTCGTACACATTTTGTTTCGTAAGCTTCCAGAAAATTCTAGCGTGGATGGTGTTACCATCGACACACCATTCGAATACTTATTTTTTATTTTGATATCATAACAGAGTTTTCTGCCGAAACCTTCGGGGTTGCTTTTATTAAATTTTCTTTCCATAGGCGGGGGAAAAGGCATCTATCGGAAAATGTAAACATGTAAACAGTGCCTTAGTAGGAAGTTCACTACTCAACTAAACGTGGATGATTTAAAAATAATATTTTTCTCCAATATGATTAGTATCTGAATATCAGCGTTCGCCAACGACCATACCATGTTGAACACACCGGTTCTCGTCCGATCACCGAAGTTAAGCAACATTGGGCGCGGTCAGTACTTGGATGGGTGACCGCTTGGGAACACCGCGTGCCGTTGGCCCTCTTCTTTTTTGCATTTTTCTTCCGTCTCTCTCTGTAATCATATTTTGACTGCGGTTAAATACGAAGAATTGCTTTAGGATGTAGTCGTATGGCGAATCATCCTCTAAGCAAAATTCGTTCAATATCGTGCTTCGTTCTTCTAAGACGTCAAGTATTTAAAGTTATATTTTGAGGAATTAACTTTTTTAAATTAAAATTTAATGTACTTTGTTCTTCTTAAAATACATAGTGTGTATTGAACAGAAAAATAATGCCACATGTGGAAAGCCGAAACAAAAAAGCCAAGGAAAACCCTCAAATCAAAGGTCAAAGAAACAAGGAGCCGCGTGGATATACCCTTAACGAGTGATGCTAAAAATCTAGCCTGAAGATGGCTTTGACAAGCTGAAACCGGTAACGGTCAATAAATTAAAAGATGAAGAAGTTTTAAATTTGTTTTTGTTAATACTATGGAATTCCACAACGAATTATCAGTTTCAAAAATAGAAATATCTTCTATAAGTTTTTAAGCATCCATTGTAATCGACAAACCACCCGAATACTACATTTATATTAACTTAATATCATAACAGATTCTACCGCCGAAACCTTTAGGGTTGCTATTTTATAAAATTTTCTTTTACATTTTCTTTTCGTACGTGGAGGGAAAGAGGCATCTATCGGAATATGTAAACTTGTAAACAGTGCCTTAGTAGGAAGTTCACTACTCAACTAAACGTGGATGATTTAAAAATAATATTTTTCTCCAATATGATTAGTATCTGAATATCAGCGTTCGCCAACGACCATACCATGTTGAACACACCGGTTCTCGTCCGATCACCGAAGTTAAGCAACATTGGGCGCGGTCAGTACTTGGATGGGTGACCGCTTGGGAACACCGCGTGCCGTTGGCCCTTTTCTTTTTTGCATTTTTCTTCCATATTCTGAATCTTTTTTCGTGTTTTGTTGTTTATCTCTCTCTGTAATCATATTTTGACTGCGGTTAAATACGAAGAAATTTTATAGGATGTAGGGGGTTTCTCACCATCCTCTCGTTAGCTTATCTACCCTAATAACGAATATTATTAAAAATAAAATACCTGCAGTGGTTAGAAAACCCCGCCAACTTATCCAATATATAGCCACTATTCGTAGGTTCGAGTACCGAATTAAAAACTCCAACTTAATAAATAAATAAACCGTAAATCGTAAATCGAAAATATTCGTTATTAGGGTAGATAAGCTACTGGGAGGATGGTGAGAAACCCCCGTAGTCGTATGACAGATCATTCATTCTCTAAGCAAAATTCGTTCATTATCGATGTTCGTGATTCTAAAAAATCAAGTATTTAAAGTTATATTTTAAGGAAATTACTTTTTTAAATTTGATTTACTTCGTTCTTCTAAAAATACACAGTATGTATTTAAAGGAATAATGCTACCTGTGGAGAGCCGAACCAAAAAATCCAAGGAAAACCCTTGAATCAAAGGTCAAAGAAACAAGGAGCCGCATGAAAACTCCCTTGACGAGTGATGCTCAAAAACGGTTAAAAAAACAACGATTTCTATATTTTTTTCCAAATGTGTTCCGTTTACAAGAAAATATATCTCATTATCAATATATACTTTTCGTGTTATTCTAACTTCTAAAATACTAAGCCGGTTTCATAATTTCCAAATTCACCTCAATACACAAAAAATGTAAATCAAATTGGGTTTTCAAACAAATAATGACATTTATACCCGTTTGAAAACTCACATATTTTTCGTTTGTGCTTTACAAGGACTATTTTTGACATTCGTACACAATTTATTTCATAAGCTACAGGAATTATTCAAGAATTTAAAAAAAATACAATCGGCAGTGTTATTAGCTCAAGCGGTTCTGTATCGACATCTTCTATACAGTTTTTAAGCATCCAGTGTAATCGACAAACCACCCGAATACTACATTTATATTAACTTAATATCATAAAAGATTTTACCGCCGAAACCTTTAGGGTTGCTATTTTATAAAATTTTCTTTTACATTTTCTTTTCGTACGTGGAGGGAAAGAGGCATCTATCGGAATATGTAAACTTGTAAACAGTGCCTTAGTAGGAAGTTCACTACTCAACTAAACGTGGATGATTCAAAAATAATATTTTTCTCCAATATGATTAGTATCTGAATATGAGCGTTCGCCAACGACCATACCATGTTGAACACACCGGTTCTCGTCCGATCACCGAAGTTAAGCAACATTGGGCGCGGTCAGTACTTGGATGGGTGACCGCTTGGGAACACCGCGTGCCGTTGGCCCTCTTCTTTTTTGCATTTTTCTTCCATATTCTGAATCTTTTTTCGTGTTTTTTGTTGTTTATCTCTCTCTGTAATCATATTTTGACTGCGGTTAAATACGAAGAAATTTTATAGGATGTAGTCGTATGACAGATCATTCATTCTCTAAGCAAAATTCGTTCATTATCGATGTTCGTGATTCTAAAAAGTCAAGTATTTAAAGTTATATTTAAGGAAATTACTTATTTAAATTTGATTAACTTCGTTCTTATAAAAATACACAGTATGTATTTAAAGGAATAATGCTACCTGTGGAGAGCCGAACAAAAAAATCCAAGGAAAACCCTTGAATCAAAGGTCAAAGAAACAAGGAGCCGCATGAAAACTCCCTTGACGAGTGATGCTCAAAAACGGTTAAAAAAACAACGATTTCTATATTTTTTTCGAAATGTGTTCCGTTTACAAGAAAATATATCTCATTATCAATATATACTTTTCGTGTTATTCTAACTTCTAAAATATTAAGCCGGTTTCATAATTTCCAAATTCACCTCAATACACAAAAAATGTTAATCAAATTGGGTTTTCAAACAAATAATGACATTTATACCCGTTTGAAAACTCACATATTTTCCGTTTGTGCTTTACAAGGACTATTTTTGACATTCGTACACAATTTATTTCATAAGCTAAAGGTAATATTCAAGAATTTAAAAAAAATACAATCGGCAGTGTTATTAGCTCAAGCGGTTCTGTATCGACATCTTCTATACAGTTTTTAAGCATCCAGTGTAATCGACAAACCACCCGAATACTACATTTATATTAACTTAATATCATAAAAGATTTTACCGCCGAAACCTTTAGGGTTGCTATTTTATAAAATTTTCTTTTACATTTTCTTTTCGTACGTGGAGGGAAAGAGGCATCTATCGGAATGTTGGGGACAGAAATAGGTCCCGCAAAGCGGAAAGAAATGGATAAGAGAGGAATTGTGGACTTACCGGTTTTCTTCCTTTCAATTTTTCCGCTGGTTCTCACTTATAACGAGCTCACTAGCACACGATAGAATTGCTTTCCACAAGACTTTCCGACACGGTCGAAATTTCGCTCCGTATTCAACATGAGATGCTGACAGGAAGAAGTGCAAATTTGAACTAACAATTTGGGTGACAATTTTATTGCATTCGGTCGACAATAAAGGTAGGGAAACAACAGGATTTTGTGGGTAGAATTATTTTCGGAAAAGGTACTTAGGAAGAATGCAAGGCACCAACATTTCCGCCCACCTAATTTGACCGAATTAACAATTATTAAAATAACAAAGAATCCTCATGGAAGGCACAACAATAAAAAAATATATATCAAGATAAATCGTTCATGCAAGTTGTATCTGTACTGCTGGTGAAAAACTTAACAAAAAAAAATAATAATAATAATGACTGTTTCGGAGTACGGTTCCTGCACAAACAAAAAAAATAATAATTTGAAAAGAATGACAAATTTTAAAGACTCCTAGGGTATAGGAGACGAGTACGATAATAACGAGAATTCGAGTATAGGCATTCAAAAATATAAAAGAAATAAATAATAAGAGTAAAAGGTATAGACCCCAATGGTGACAAAGCAAAACAAAAAAGAATGAAATTAAATGAAATAGGTATTTCCCTTTTGGATATACACCTCAAGAACTACTAATACTAATTCTATTCTACTGGTAGCGGACAAAGTTTTATCACTGGTCGAAACAACGAACCAGCCACGTGCAGCCACTATCCAAAATTTTCGCTGAATAGTGAATTGAAGGCTTCGCGGACCAACATGAACATATAGGTTATGATAATAATCTGTAATTAAATAAGATAAATTACAGATTTTTGGTAATAAGATTGGAAATTTGTTTTCGTATGACAGATCTGAGTACTTCAGACGACCGCCCATCCTGATAATTCCGTGGCTATCAAGAAACGGTTTCATGTTTAGAATTTGCGTTGAACATGGAACGTTATTTCGCATGTTACGTATATCGGCAGAAAAATACGTTTCCTGTTCAGTACGTACGATTTTCAAAAGCGAGTCATTTAATTCGCGGGAACTAAGATTATTCAAGTTTGGATTACCCGTACCAGGAAGTTTCCGACAATTATTAGCGAAACGCATTATCCACGCGAAAACGCGTTGCAATTTATTAAAAGAAGAATATTTACTAATAATCGAATTACGTACAATTTGAGATGATACAAACGTTTTTAGGTTGCCAGTTTGGATTTCTGGTACTTCTTCGAGAGATTGATTGGACACAGCTGAACACGGCCAGTGTGCAATTGGTTGACGAAGCCACTGCGGTCCCGTAAACCACAATGGATGTGAAATAATGTCTGCTGGGAAAAGACCCCTAGAAGCAGAATCGGCGCAATTTTCCTCTGAGGCAACATGTTTCCAAATTGCATTTGGTGTATTTTCCAGTATTTGGACAACCCGATTAGCGACAAATGTTTTCAACAAATATGGCGGCGTTTTTAGCCAAGCAAGTACGATAGTCGAATCTGTAAATAGAAAAACGTTTTCTATTTGTTCAGCAAATTTTACAGATGACTTAATATACTTTACAAGTTTTGTGAGCAGCACGGCCCCGCACAATTCTAATCGTGGAATGGACAAGGTTTTCAAAGGAGCGACCTTCGATTTCCCCATTAAAATGTGAGTGGTATTGTTACTACGCTCTAATAAATACACCACTGCAGCATAACCTAACTGTGATGCGTCACAGAATCCTACGAGGACTAAACGGCTTTTGCCCACCGTGTTATAATATCTAGGGATATTTAATGTTCGAAGTAATGAAAGCTGAGTTACAAATTTACTCCACGTATTGCGAATATGTGGTGGAACTTCACGATCGTCCCAATCAACCCTCAACTTCCATAATTCCTGCAATAGACATTTTGCGAAAAATGTCACTGGCGTTATGAACCCAAGCGGATCGAATAACCTTGCCAATTTTGACAAAATAGTTCTTTTTGTGCATATCTCGTTTCGAGGTGTATTGACTTTGTAAGTAAAATTATCAGTCATCGGACTCCACTGAATGCCCAATATTTTCACAGTTTGATCAGTTTCAGCGTTATCGAAAGAATGACCATCTTGCTGGTGCTCTTGTGAACCCTGATCCAAAAGTGAGAGTGTGTTAGATTGCCATTTACTAAGTTCTAGTTTCCCAAGATTCAACAATGCAATGATATCTTGTTTGAGTTTGAGTGCCGAGCTAATCGTTTCTGTCCCTGTTACCAAATCATCTACATAAAAATCATCGCATAGAGCCTTGGCGGCGTCAGGATATTTCGATCCTTCATCTTGTGCTAGCTGACGAAGGGTGCGTATTGCCAAGAATGGTGAGCTAGACAGCCCATACGTTATAGTTTGCAATTCGAAATTAATAACCGGTTCATTCTGAGACTCTCTCCACAAAATATTTTGAAATTTACACTGAGATGGAATAATCAATATTTGTCTATACATCTTACAAATATCAGCTGTAAAAACATATTTATGAAAACGAAAATTTAAAATCATACGTGGAATTTCAGTTTGTAATTTTGGACCGTTCAATAAGAGGTCATTGAGAGATAAATTTTCAGGTTGCGTTTTTGCCGACCCATCAAATACTACCCGCAACTTTGTTGTTTTGCTGTCCGGATTCAAAACACAATGATGAGGTAAATAGAATGCATCTAAGTTCCGAGGCACCCGTTTCATATGTCCCAAACTTTCATATTCTTTTATAAATTTTCCGTAATTAATTGCTAATATG
The DNA here is from genome assembly GCA_951813805.1 of Limnephilus auricula. Taxonomy (NCBI): domain Eukaryota; kingdom Metazoa; phylum Arthropoda; class Insecta; order Trichoptera; family Limnephilidae; genus Limnephilus; species Limnephilus auricula. Next base: position 14,788,255 of record OX638388.1, on the reverse strand, counting down.
GGATCCCTCTTAAACCGAACTTCTAGTTTATTTAATCGTGATTCAGCAAGTTTGAATGAATTTTGTTCTGGCATATTTCCAGATTTTGTTAAGATTGGTACTACATACCTACCGTCACTTTCTCGATAATGATTTGAAGCGTAAGTTGTTTCGGCTAACTCATCTTCCGGATTTGTCGTCAAATTAATTGAAGGCGTTTCTTCAATTTCCCAAAATTTTCTAAGATTATTGTTCAAAGAATTTGTCCCAACAAACAATGATGAAGGCGTTTGAAATGAGGCATTATGCACTTTTCCCATTATAATGTAACCGAATATGACGGAAGATGTGAAGTGATTTCTTTAATCACAATAGTCTGACATTGAAATACAGGCCCATTTTTATTTTTAGGTTTAATAAAACATTTAGTTGAACCATAACAAGATTTTACACTACGATTACCTAAACCGTTAAGTGGAATTCGATTTGATTTTATTGTCAAGCCAAGATGCTTGGCACAACTTTCGGTAATTAATGACACTTGACTTCCACTGTCTACTACCGCACGAATAGGTAGATATACATTATTTTTATTACGAACTTCTAACTGAATTGTTCCCAATAAAATATTATTTGTTATGCATGGCGTATTATGTAGCACTGCCGCCAGGGTTGTACTAGCATTATTTAATTCATTATCGCCCGGCGGTTCAACCGCAATGTGTAGCATGGAATGGTGTTTTTTACTGCACACCTGGAATGTAAATTTTGACGCACAATCTTTAACATGGTGTTGTTTCAAACAATTGAAACAACGGTTTAAATTTTTAATTTTTTCCCTCCTTTGATGAGGACTTAATGATGTAAAAGATGCACATTTATAAAGAAAATGCGAACCTCGACACAACGGACAATGAACATTATTATCCTTATTGGCAGATAACAACGTTTTATATGAACTTTTTTTCTCTTTTATAATATGAGGAGATGACATTTCTAACATACGTGATTGATTTCTTAGAAAAGCAAAAATTGATTCCGACCCTGGAATCTCCTCACCGGACAATTTAGACTCAAATTGGCGTTTAGTTGTTGGATCCATCGCTCGTAATATAATATGACCAACAAATTTATCAAAGATATTTTCTATTTTCATCGCATTTATAGCGGCGTAATTCTCTTGATAGTTACTAAGTATACGCGCTATACCTGACGCTGACTCGGTCTGTAAGCATTTGAAATTAAGAATTTCATCAACATAATGCGTAAAAAGCAATCTAGAATTTTGATATTGATTTACCAGAATGTTCCAGGCTATGTCGTAGTTCTCTTCAATAAGAGGCAATGATTTTATAAGTCCTAGTGCCGGCCCTGTAATTACTGACAAGAGGTAATGGAATTTTTCTTCATTTTTATACGCAGTACTATCGTGAATCAGACTTTTAAATAGTGAATGAAACGCACACCATCTTTTAATGTCACTGTCAAACGTAGGCAACTTTATTATTGGAGCACGCACTGTCGAACTACTTGTAGTTTTAGGTTATGAATTTCCATTTTTAATAATAGCATTTTTTGTTTGCATTATTTCAAAATACCACTCATCTACTCTATTAGAAATCGCTCCTAAATCCTGGACTTCTTTCATTCTGTCTAACTCTAATAACTGTTCTTCAATATCTTTTTGAACATTTTCAAAAGCTTGTAACCATTCCTCTATTTTTTCACATCGCGCGAGAAACGTCTCCCGTTTCTTGCTATCATCATGGATGCTGGATGTAAGGTTATGCGTAACTCGAATTCTAGAAACTATTCGCTCACATCGGTTTTTTAGCAAAACTACTTTTTTCTCTGCCATTGTAATGAGAAAAAATATTATTACAATGAAAGAATTGAATTCCGTTCAATTTAAAAGAATATTACAAATCAATTCAAAAGTATAATAATTTGTTAGCAGTAATGTAATTTTGAACTACCTTACTACCTAGTAAATTCGCCCACAGCACGGCTGATGCGAATTTTGCAGATCAACAACTTTCATGAACAATTCATCCTAAGATACATTAAATTTATAAGAAATATTCAATTTATCCAGGCTCAAATCGACCAAATGTTGGGGACAGAAATAGGTCCCGCAAAGCGGAAGGAAGTGGAAAAGACAGAAATTGTCGACTTAACGCTTTTCTTCCTTCGCTTTCAATTATTCCGCTGGTTCACACTTATAACGAGCTCACTAGCACACGATAGAATTGCTTCCACAAGACTTTCCGACACGGTCGAAATTTAGCTCCGTATTCAACATGAGATGCTGACAGGAAGAAGTGCAAATTTGAACTAACAATTTGGGTGACAATTTTATTGCATTCGGTCGACAATAAAGGTAGGGAAACAACAGGATTTTGTGGGTAGAATTATTTTCGGAAAAGGTACTTAGGAAGAATGCAAGGCACCAACACGGAATATGTAAACTTGTAAACAGTGCCTTAGTAGGAAGTTCACTACTCAACTAAACGTGGATGATTTAAAAATAATATTTTTCTCCAATATGATTAGTATCTGAATATCAGCGTTCGCCAACGACCATACCATGTTGAACACACCGGTTCTCGTCCGATCACCGAAGTTAAGCAACATTGGGCGCGGTCAGTACTTGGATGGGTGACCGCTTGGGAACACCGCGTGCCGTTGGCCCTCTTCTTTTTTGCATTTTTCTTCCATATTCTGAATCTTTTTTCGTGTTTTTTGTTGTTTATCTCTCTCTATAATCATATTTTGACTGCGGTTAAATACGAAGAAATTTTATAGGATGTAGTCGTATGACAGATCATTCATTCTCTAAGCAAAATTCGTATATTATCGATGTTCATGATTCTAAAAAGTCAAGTATTTAAAGTTATATTTTAAGGAAATTACTTTTTTAAATTTGATTTACTTCGTTCTTCTAAAAATACACAGTATGTATTTAAAGGAATAATGCTACCTGTGGAGAGCCGAACCAAAAAATACAAGGAAAACCCTTGAATCAAAGGTCAGAGAAACAAGGAGCCGCATGAAAACTCCCTTGACGATTGATGCTCAAAAACGGTTAAAAAACAATGATTTCTATATTTTTTTCGAAATGTGTCCCGTTTACAAGAAAATATATCTCATTATCAATATATACTTTTCGTGTTATTCTAACTTCTAAAATACTAAGCCGGTTTCATAATTTCCAAATTCACCTCAATACACAAAAAATGTTAATCAAATTGGGTTTTCAAACAAATAATGACATTTATACCCGTTTGAAAACTCACATATTTTCCGTTTGTGCTTTACAAGGACTATTTTTGACATTCGTACACAATTTATTTCATTAGCTACAGGCAATATTCAAGAATTTAAAAAAAAATACAATCGGCAGTGTTATTAGCTCAAGCGGTTCTGTATCGACATCTTCTATACAGTTTTGAAGCATCCAGTGTAATCGACAAACCACCCGAATACTACATTTATATTAACTTAATATCATAAAAGATTTTACCGCCGAAACCTTTAGGGTTGCTATTTTATAAAATTTTCTTTTACATTTTCTTTTCGTACGTGGAGGGAAAGAGGCATCTATCGGAATATGTAAACTTGTAAACAGTGCCTTAGCAGGAAGTTCACTACTCAACTAAACGTGGATGATTTAAAAATAATATTTTTCTCCAATATGATTAGTATCTGAATATCAGCGTTCGCCAACGACCATACCATGTTGAACACACCGGTTCTCGTCCGATCACCGAAGTTAAGCAACATTGGGCGCGGTCAGTACTTGGATGGGTGACCGCTTGGGAACACCGAGTGCCGTTGGCCCTCTTCTTTTTTGCATTTTTCTTCCATATTCTGAATCTTTTTTCGTGTTTTTTGTTGTTTATCTCTCTCTGTAATCATATTTTGACTGCGGTTAAATACGAAGAATTTTTATAGGATGTAGTCGTATGACAGATCATTCATTCTCTAAGCAAAATTCGTTCTTCTAAAAAGTCAAGTATTTAAAGTTATATTTTAAGGAAATTACTTTTTTAAATTTGATTTACTTCGTTCTTCTAAAAATACACAGTATGTATTTAAAGGAATAATGCTACCTGTGGAGAGCCGAACCAAAAAATCCAAGGAAAACCCTTGAATTAAAGGTCAAAGAAACAAGGAGCCGCATGAAAACTCCCTTGAAAGTGATGCTCAAAAACGGTTAAAAAAACAATGATTTTTATATTTTTTTCCAAATGTGTTCCGTTTACAAGAAAATATATCTCATTATCAATATATATATTTTTCGTGTTATTCTAACTTCTAAAATACTAAGCCGGTTTCATAATTTCCAAATTCACCTCAATTCACAAAAAATGTTAATCAAAATGGGTTTTCAAACAAATAATGACATTTATACCCCTTTGAAAACTCACATATTTTCCGTTTGTGCTTTACAAGGACTATTTTTGACATTCGTACACAATTTATTTCATAAGCTACAGGCAATATTCAAGAATTTAAAAAAAAATACAATCGGCAGTGTTATTAGCTCAAGCGGTTCTGTATCGACATCTTCTATACAGTTTTGAAGCATCCAGTGTAATCGACAAACCACCCGAATACTACATTTATATTAATTAAAAGGACCTGCTGGTGGACATGCGCTGCTCTTCATATGCAGAATTCAAAAGAGCCGCACAAGATAGGGAAGAATGGAAGAAGAAACTAAAGGAAATTGCTGCAAACCAATCCCAGGATTGAAACCAGAGAGAGAGATTAACTTAATATCATAAAAGATTTTACCGCCGAAACCTTTAGGGTTGCTATTTTATAAAATTTTCTTTTACATTTTCTTTTCGTACGTGGAGGGAAAGAGGCATCTATCGGAATATGTAAACTTGTAAACAGTGCCTTAGTAGGAAGTTCACTACTCAACTAAACGTGGATGATTTAAAAATAATATTTTTCTCCAATATGATTAGTATCTGAATATCAGCGTTCGCCAACGACCATACCATGTTGAACACACCGGTTCTCGTCCGATCACCGAAGTTAAGCAACATTGGGCGCGGTCAGTACTTGGATGGGTGACCGCTTGGGAACACCGCGTGCCGTTGGCCCTCTTCTTTTTTGCATTTTTCTTCCATATTCTGAATCTTTTTTCGTGTTTTTTGTTGTTTATCTCTCTCTGTAATCATATTTTGACTGCGGTTAAATACGAAGAAATTTTATAGGATGTAGTCGTATGACAGATCATTCATTCTCTAAGCAAAATTCGTTCATTATCGATGTTCGTGATTCTAAAAAGTCAAGTATTTAAAGTTATATTTTAAGGAAATTACTTTTTTAAATTTGATTTACTTCGTTCTTCTAAAAATACACAGTATGTATTTAAAGGAATAATGCTACCTGTGGAGAGCCGAACCAAAAAATCCAAGGAAAACCCTTGAATCAAAGGTCAAAGAAACAAGGAGCCGCATGAAAACTCCCTTGACGAGTGATGCTCAAAAACGGTAAAAAAAACAATGATTTCTATATTTTTTTCGAAATGTGTTCCGTTTACAAGAAAATATATCTCATTATCAATATATACTTTTCGTGTTATTCTAACTTCTAAAATACTAAGCCGGTTTCATAATTTCCAAATTCACCTCAATACACAAAAAATGTTAATCAAATTGGGTTTTCAAACAAATAATGACATTTATACCCGTTTGAAAACTCACATATTTTCCGTTTGTGCTTTACAAGGACTATTTTTGACATTCGTACACAATTTATTTCATAAGCTAAAGGTAATATTCAAGAATTTAAAAAAAATACAATCGGCAGTGTTATTAGCTCAAGCGGTTCTGTATCGACATCTTCTATACAGTTTTTAAGCATCCAGTGTAATCGACAAACCACCCGAATACTACATTTATATTAACTTAATATCATAAAAGATTTTACCGCCGAAACCTTTAGGGTTGCTATTTTATAAAATTTTCTTTTACATTTTCTTTTCGTACGTGGAGGGAAAGAGGCATCTATCGGAATATGTAAACTTGTAAACAGTGCCTTAGTAGGAAGTTCACTACTCAACTAAACGTGGATGATTTAAAAATAATATTTTTCTCCAATATGATTAGTATCTGAATGTCAGCGTTCGCCAACGACCATACCATGTTGAACACACCGGTTCTCGTCCGATCACCGAAGTTAAGCAACATTGGGCGCGGTCAGTACTTGGATGGGTGACCGCTTGGGAACACCGCGTGCCGTTGGCCCTCTTCTTTTTTGCATTTTTCTTCCATATTCTGAATCTTTTTTCGTGTTTTTTGTTGTTTATCTCTCTCTGTAATCATATTTTGACTGCGGTTAAATACGAAGAAATTTTATAGGATGTAGTCGTATGACAGATCATTCATTCTCTAAGCAAAATTCGTTCATTATCGATGTTCGTGATTCTAAAAAGTCAAGTATTTAAAGTTATATTTTAAGGAAATTACTTTTTTAAATTTGATTTACTTCGTTCTTCTAAAAATACACAGTATGTATTTAAAGGAATAATGCTACCTGTGGAGAGCCGAACCAAAAAATCCAAGGAAAACCCTTGAATCAAAGGTCAAAGAAACAAGGAGCCGCATGAAAGCTCCCTTGACGAGTGATGCTCAAAAACGGTTAAAAAAACAATGATTTCTATATTTTTTTCGAAATGTGTTCCGTTTACAAGAAAATATATCTCATTATCAATATATACTTTTCGTGTTATTCTAACTTCTAAAATACTAAGCCGGTTTCATAATTTCCAAATTCACCTCAATACACAAAAAATGTTAATCAAATTGGGTTTTCAAACAAATAATGACATTTATACCCGTTTGAAAACTCACATATTTTCCGTTTGTGCTTTACAAGGACTATTTTTGACATTCGTACACAATTTATTTCATAAGCTAAAGGTAATATTCAAGAATTTAAAAAAAATACAATCGGCAGTGTTATTAGCTCAAGCGGTTCTGTATCGACATCTTCTATACAGTTTTGAAGCATCCAGTGTAATCGAAAAACCACCCGAATACTACATTTATATTAACTTAATATCATAAAAGATTTTACCGCCGAAACCTTTAGGGTTGCTATTTTATAAAATTTTCTTTTACATTTTCTTTTCGTACGTGGAGGGAAAGAGGCATCTATCGGAATATGTAAACTTGTAAACAGTGCCTTAGTAGGAAGTTCACTACTCAACTAAACGTGGATGATTTAAAAATAATATTTTTCTCCAATATGATTAGTATCTGAATATCAGCGTTCGCCAACGACCATACCATGTTGAACACACCGGTTCTCGTCCGATCACCGAAGTTAAGCAACATTGGGCGCGGTCAGTACTTGGATGGGTGACCGCTTGGGAACACCGCGTGCCGTTGGCCCTCTTCTTTTTTGCATTTTTCTTCCATATTCTGAATCTTTTTTCGTGTTTTTTGTTGTTTATCTCTCTCTGTAATCATATTTTGACTGCGGTTAAATACGAAGAAATTTTATAGGATGTAGTCGTATGACAGATCATTCATTCTCTAAGCAAAATTCGTTCATTATCGATGTTCGTGATTCTAAAAAGTCAAGTATTTAAAGTTATATTTTAAGGAAATTACTTTTTTAAATTTGATTTACTTCTTTCTTCTAAAAATACACAGTATGTATTTAAAGGAATAATGCTACCTGTGGAGAGCCGAACCAAAAAATCCAAGGAAAACCCTTGAATCAAAGGTCAAAGAAACAAGGAGCCGCATGAAAACTCCCTTGACGAGTGATGCTCAAAAACGGTTAAAAAAACAATGATTTCTATATTTTTTTCCAAATGTGTTCCGTTTACAAGAAAATATATCTCATTATCAATATAAACTTTTCGTGTTATTCTAACTTCTAAAATACTAAGCCGGTTTCATAATTGCCAAATTCACCTCAATACACAAAAAATGTTAATCAAATTGGGTTTTCAAACTAATAATGACATTTATACCACTTTGAAAACTCACATATTTTCCGTTTCTGCTTTCAAGGACCTTTTTTGACATTCGTTTACAATTTATTTCATTAGCTGATATGGGAACGCGGAAAAGGGGGTTCGCGGGACGGGAGGTCGCGGGAATGGGGATAGCCTGGGAAAGTAGAAGGAAAAGCGGGATGGGAACGGGGACGTTGGAGGGGAACTGGAACGGAAAGGGGGACGTATAGACAAGGAAACACAGGAGAGGGGTAAATTTGGAATATCCATACTTCTCACACTGACGGCTGTATGTTGTTTGCTCATGGGTCGGAAAACGGAAAAAATGTGTATGTAAAAGGACTTTAATAAACAGAATTAACACAAACATAAAATGAAAGTGTTCTTTGAGTGTTATTTCAACGCATGCCAAGAACTCGCTCGTTATTTATAAAATACATATAAAAATGTAGGAGTATATTTTTTTAGAAATGTTGAAAACCAATGACCGAAAGTTACTCGTTTCGATTAGGTTAACATTTAGCCTTATGGTATTTTTTTGTGTAAAGACATTTTCCGAAAGAGGAGGTGTATTTTTGTGTTTGCTACATCATATAATTAAAGTTTTCTTCCTTCCCACAACATTGTTACACACAGCTTCACCAAAAGATTTTCTCACAGACTGCTTGTCGAAGCCAATATACCTACAAATATATGGTCAGCCGACAGTTGGTCCGCCTGAAATTATAAATATTATAATTTGTGCATTATTTACAAATTTAAAGCATTAAATCGACATCAGAAATACCTTCAATAATAAGTTGGTATAAATATCAAACGAATTTATTTACGGTGTCGAGTTTTTGTACTTATACGCTGATATAGTTTATAGCAAGTAGATTTTTATGTTTTAAACCTACTATTGTTATTCGACGGCATATCCACTCTGTACACACCCCTTCGGGGATACTTATTTGTGTAAATATAGGTATACCGTATTTTCCCTAAACCCGCTTCAAATTGCATAAGTACGCAGGGGGGCAACTGTCGGGGGATCAACTGTGATGGAATCTAAATATGTAATGCTATTAGATCAGTGAACAGTAGACCTCTCGTCCAAAAAGCTATGTTTCTGATTTTCTCTCATTTAAAAAGTCAGAAAGTAGGTACTTTATATTCAATTTTTAATATTTCGATTAATGAAAACAAATTTGTATAATATATCATTTTAAAAAAACCGATCGTTTCGAAATTTATGTCTCAATTATGATCATCGTTAAGATGATAGACTTCGCTTTTCGGCCCATACAAAAAGGACGCCCGGGAAAAAACACTTTTCTACATCGAAAATTGCACAAAATGAATATATTTTTTTTATACTGCCTTCTTAAGGGTGAAAACAATGTTTTTATGTTTTCCAATTTTCGATGCGTTTCGTATTAACGTAAACATTCACTGTCAAACATGTACGATTTATCAAAAAAATATTATTTAAGGAAAAAGTGCTGCTAACTCAACTCTCATAAAGAATTATAAAATTATAAAAAGCTACCGACGTAGCTTCTTCTTTCTAAAAAATATATATTTTTTAAAATTTCAATTTCGTGAAAGGCTCGGTGTAGAAAAGTGTATTCTCCATAAACCCCTTTTCGAGCGATTTCTGTAGGTAAATTTGAGCGTTGTCTCGTTCGCACATTTCGCATTCGCATGTATTGTAAGTGTGCGTGAGCTTATTGTGAGCGGGACAGAATGACAGTCGCGGGTGTTCCGCGTGTGGTTCAAAGTCTAGCCTCTTAAGCGCCGTTGACCAGCGGCTGAGAATAAAAGTTTAAAAATGCTTGCAACTGTACAGAGAGGTTCCGATGAGAAATATCGATTATTCCCCGTGTGAAATTTTTAAATTAAAAATTTAATATCGATTTATTTAATTCAAAACTTGCTTTAATATATACCTACATTTAAGTAAGCAATAAAAATGCTCAAAATGATGAAGATGAATTATTAACAATGATTTTTCAATAATGTCTAAAAAAAATAAGTGTGTAAAAAAATCTGAAATATTTTAGTTTGTACGATCTAATATAAATAGAAAAACTGAGATATTTTCGTCACAAAACACGTTGTCGGATTATATTTAATCACCAGATTTTCAGGAACGGGTTTAGTTTTTCCCATATGAAAAACTAAACCCTTTCATACACTTTTCCTTATAAATGATCATCTAGTAAATCCACGTTATGCTAGTGTATTATATAAGTATAATTAATACAAAACAATACAAGAACAACATGTTAATCTATCAAACTATTAAATGGGAATTTAATTCACCGTCTCCAGATATTTTCATATCAGAGGGTTCGGCTCGGTGGAATTCCTAATTTGACCGATAAATCCTACTGATCCCTCAATATAAATATTTAAAAAATCTTTCGTAATTCTACATGTATTTAAAATGACTGATTTTTGCATTTTTATATACAAATTCTTTGACAAATCTAATATGCCTTATTTTTTAATAAGAGAGCTAGGTATAAAACCAGTAGCCGAAATAACAAAAGGTAATATTTTTATAGTCTGAGAATGCCAAATTCTTTTAATTTCATTTCCTAAATCTGTATACTTTCTTATTTTTTCAGAAACAGATTTTTGAATATTTAATGATTTTAATTGAATTAAAATTAAAATATAATTAAATTAAATTAATTTTTTATTTAACGATTTTAATTGAACAAAAATTTAAATTCTGAAAAGTGTGTTTACTTGATTATGTATTGATTTATTTTGCTGTATGATTATATGATTTGAAATTTGTGTTGTTTAATACAATATTTCGTTTGAATAATGAACTAATCTGCCAACGACCAACGGTATTATAAAAATAAAAAAACACCACAATTCACATTAAAACAATGATTCTTAATTGGACCCTTCTTGAACGGGAAACGGAACAAACAAACAAATTTAGAGGCAGACAAAAAGCAAAACGGTTGATTTAAAACAGGACTTCGCTACTCTAACGCCCTTCGTTCACGGAGCTACTTAATCGCCCCTGTCATACTATTTTGCTAGTGCAGCGCGTAGCGGCGTTTACAAACACTAAAAATAGTATAAAAGGTACAGGACGAGCGGCGATCGCGTCGCTTGAAAGTAGCTTCATGGAAGAACGGCGTAAGTCAATAAAGAAATCATCAAACTCTAACGAGAGAAATGCATTATGTTGTTTACGATATAATAAATCGACAATAATAAAGCACCAGCTATTTCCACATGACGGATTTCATTATGAAACTAATCTATTCCAATTCCATACTTGTTTTTATTGCTAGGTAAAAAAACAACATAGAATGTAAGTATGTAGCGAAAAGCACAACTATCTTAACCCTGAACCGTTTTTATGTCAGAATTGTTTGAACCCAAAACATAACCTTGCAGCTTAAACTTGAACCGATACCTTTTCCGCGGTAGAAATTGTTGTTTTTTTATGTAATACTAATAGCATTGTGTGATTCGATAATTGCATGTTAGCTAAGTGTAAGCTTAACTTGATTATAATTTGATGAATTTAATCTCTCTTGACCTTCTGTTACATCGTTAAATTATAATGTAGGTAAACGTATAGTTCATTACCAGATTTAATAAATAGATAAGCACGGATAAATATTACCTAAAATTGGCCTTTGTATTTAAAAATAACACCATATTTGGACAACACTAGTGAGTTTATACCATTCACTTTTTAAGCTCAACTGTTGTATCATGTGGTATTTTAAAATAAATGTGTTTTGACCCTTAAAAAAATTGCCGTATTTAGTCAGAGGCTAAAAATATTACCGCTTTGCAATAAAATCCAAATAAATGGAACATTTGTTAACGTGTTCGAAAACTAAAAACTGTTTTCGAAAGGTGATGAAATAGGCTTTCAAATTTCTATATTAAAAATTACTATGTATTTTTTAAAATAAAATTTTTATTTGCGAAAACTTTAAAAAGTGTTCAAAATGACTCACTTTACTTTTTTTTCTAACTAAAATTACCGATAATGAAAAAAAAATAAAACACATACTTATTTCATTAGATAAATGAATTATAAACCTTACTGTCACCGCACTTTTTTTCGTTTCATGTAAAAAAAAACTCTTAAAAAATTCACAAAGTTCCATATTTTTTTTTCAAATTGCTATCGTCTCCTGTGATTAAACGGGTTAAACCACAAACCAGAGAAAGGATTGAACTAAAAATATATCATGTTGTGTCCCGTTGCCATAGGTTTTTGACAAAATAGGTTTTTGACGGAATGGAAGCCATTGCAGGACCCAATTTTTTTTTGCCTGTTGCAGGAAGTATTAACTCTATTTTATATCGACGATTTTACATACGGACACATCAACAGATTAGGGGTTGATTATGGTGTACTCTACTAAGTTGGTGCTTCACCCTTCTAGGGTTATTCTGAAGTCTGTTTATTTAAAGCAGTGGTGCCCCACTGGTATTGGTCCAAGGACTATTTTGAAAATACCGATACTATATATGCCGAGTTAATAAAAAAACATAAGTGATATAAAAGAAACTACATTATACAATTACTCCACTTTTTATTTATTATGTTAACACTTACTACATTTCAAACAGAATAGACCGGAAGAGCAAAAAAACTAATGCGATACTTGGCCGTCCATATTTTCAGAAAGCTTTTTAAAGTCTGGTTGGTAATCTTCTGTGGAACCCAAAATGATACAGTTCTTGACGTGTTCGTTAGATAACATTGTTCTGTATTTGGATTTAATGGCTTTTAGTTGAGAAAAAGCACGTTCACATAGATAGGTTGACCCAAAAAATGATTTAACGGTGAGAGCACAGTTACGTACGTTTTTGTATTTAACAGGGTCCATGACTTTTATTGTCTGTGCTTTTAAGGACGATATCACTGCCAAGTGTAATAATTTATAATTCAGCTTCCGCTTTAATAACGAAGCAATGGGTTTCCATCAACGAAGTTAGTTGTGAAACATCGCTTTCGATAAATGGATTTTTGAGAAAAATAAACAAAGGTTCCATACAGAAAATGTTGTCAAAATTCCTTTCGAATTCCGATTTTAACTGGTGAAAACAACTTCAAATGTTTAGCTGGGTTTATACTCCGCAAGATATCCCGCGTCCAAAAGGAGAGTAAACGAAGGAAAATGTAAAAAATTTTTCTCCTCTAACTGCCTCTTCCATGGATGTCGCCTAGAAAACAGGCCGCGAGCTACCAGGTGCCCGCGAGCTACCGGTTGGGCACCACTGATTTAAAGCGATAGATCAAAATTCTGAGTTGCTGAGTTGGATACTCACTGTGGTAGAAATTGAAAATGAAAGAAATTGGAGTAACCGTTTTACTTCCTTTTCAGTGTAAAAAATGCTTTGTATATTATGAGCCGGTATATCAGTCTTTGCTAAGGAGCACATTCCTCGCACAACTTAAACCGCCGAAATCGGCCGTTTAAGCCGTGGTAAGTAATAGTTCCTTTGCTAGACGCTGTAGCGCTATTGGCAAAAACACATCTGTCATCTGTCAGATTTCACATTGCTTCGGTTTCGATCTGCTACGTACGGACGCAATAAATTACATTGGAGGAATAAGTTTACCTATCAACATGGAATTCGAACTTTCTTCAAGTGATGACGATTTAGGCACTCCGCCCACTGAGGCAACTGAAAACCAACTAAAACCGGCTATTTTCTCTGTCTTGATTGGTCAAAAAGCTTGTTTAACCATAGATGAAGAACAATCAGCTGACAGCTCGCAACTAGAAACGGCCGCCCAGGGCAATCAGCCGTGACAGTCGCAAGATGGTCGCAAGTCACCGCTTGCGTTACCATTGACAACGGGGTTTTGTGTGATTGTGAAGTGTGCGGGCCATCACATTGTCATACAAAGACAGTTGGCAGTTGAGAGTTTTCAGTTGCCTGAGTGGGCGGAGGCGCTTAGACATCGTTTGACGTTTGGTTGTTTAATGATAACCATAGAGTCCATAGATACTTACATAAATAGATTGGTTCGGCATAGAAATGACTAAAATTATCATAGACTAAACGTTTAAAATTGGTCAACTCTAGGATTACGACTGATATACGGATTGTGTGCTAAGCCATGCTGAGCTCCAAATTCTCTCAAAGCCGAGCTTTAGACCAACTGATATACCGGCCCTATATATTTATCTTAGGATTGATAGATTCTTTTAAAACTAAAATAAATGACTACAGGAACGCTTATTTAGTTTCTCCTATTGCGGTGAAGATAACAATAATTTATAACGCCGTGAAAGAACCGTCGGTGAGCATATAAAATTCTGGGCTTAATTTACGATGTTCATATTATAAAGCTTATTGCGGAAATAAATGCTTCGAAACTTCGTGCATCGCAAGATCATAATGGCTAATATTAATGACTATATTATGTTTATCGTTTAACAAAATCAGATACTGCAATTAAATTCAAGAACCTACTACTGAAGTTTTTAATATATACGCCGACAGTAGAATAAAATAAAATAATAAAAATAAATAAAAGTGCCATTTTTTAGAAAATTAGTTTAGTTATAGATAATCTATAAGCTTTGCAATGTTATTTTCCACAAAAATCAATTTAAAATTAGACATTTGACCAATGACCCCATTTCTTAGAAAAAAATTAACGTATTTAAATAACTTGTTTGTCAGGGTAAGAAACATCTAAGAAATAAAATAATTCAACAATCTTAAGTGGACGGATCCACGTTACATGTTTATATTTAAAAATGACCTTTCTTTTGAACAAATACTTAAAACGTCTAAGCTATTGTCATTTTGCGTTTTATGCGTTCTTCAAGTGCATGCAAGATATTATTATTTTACGTATCGCATATCTGTAATCAATATGATATCTATTTCTGACACAAAATATAGTTAAAGAATATATTATTTACGGTCTGTGCCCGGCGTTAACCGGAATATGTATGAAGCGGTGTAGACAGTTCTCGAGAATTTTAGAAAATATTGTATTTATAAAAGTGATTAAAATAATGTTGATTTTTTCTTTATATGAATACCCCAAAAGACTCATAACTGCTCCTGTCTACTAATAAGACTATGGCATCCCCAATTAGGGTATGTTGTGGGGCTAAAGATAGTGGAGAGGAGAAGACGATGGGAAGAGGAAGGTGGGGAAGCACCTGGCTATTCAGATCTTGTCACCAAACATGGCCAAAGCCATTTCAAGCAACGTTTCAATTCTGAATGGTGATCTTACACCATGGCGATATTGAGAGTAACTTCCACTCTGCAACGTGCCGGAAATACACTGTATATTATTTTTAATTAATTAATTGTGAAATAACACAAATTAATCAAATAAAATTTATTTGCGCACGCCGGGTTCGAACCTGCGACCTTCGGATTTGGAGTCGAGAGTCTTACCCCTAGACCACGGAGGCCGTCAACTTCTTACTTTAAGAAACAAACCAAGATTCTCTTCGAGAAATGTCCTCTGCACTATATTTTTGCGCAATATTTTGACAACACACTTTAAGCTGAATGTTGGAAACACTATTAAGTTAATTGTTTTTATTTGTAGGATCTCTTGGTTAAATACTCGTATATTGTCTGAACTAATATTTTGAATTGAATTGCGGATCATTTTCTATGAAAATAGTATCATTTTGTTTACACGATTTTCGAATTTCGGACTTATTACGGAATGGCTAAACTTATTTTTATTTTTTAATTAAATAAAGGCAATATTAGCGAAACTTAATCGAAACTCTGAATTCAGAAAAATTAGAAAAAATACGGTCATGCATACGCTTTGCCGGGGCGGAGCTCTACCAAGGCGCAAATACTGCGTTCGTGTCCTAGATGTGACCGCATCTTTTTCTGATTTTTCTGTATTCAGATTTTCGCTAATATTGTCTTCATTTAATAAAAATAATTACAATTTGAGGTTTTACTCATTAAGTTAAAAATTAAAATAACATTTAACAATTCAACATCAATAAGAAGATGTAGGGTATCTATACAAAAATATTTTTAAAAGAACAATATTAAAAAAAAAACAATGGAAGACGGAAATAATCAATAATCAAATTTCATAATCAGACAGAGCTAAAAATCTTTTACAATAGCTATTCATAATTCATAAACACTTTGAACACCCAAAGTTGTTAAATGTCACAATTTTTTGTCAAGAAAACCTAAAATTTGTCGTAATTTTTCTTTAGACCAAAGATTCCCAACCTTAACAGGCTCACCGCCCAATTTCCAAATATATTTTTCTTCAAAGTTGCCTCCCCCCGCCATAAAAAAAGCAAGAATGTACCTACAACTTATTTGAATTCATTACGATTTATTTTTCAAATTTCCCTGATCCATATCAGCCATTTACGGACCTCTTGGAGTCTTCCACCGCCCACCGTTTGCCCTCGAGGCCAACACCGCCCCCCCTGGATTTCATCAACGCTTCGTTGGTGAGATCAATTTTCAAGCTTTTAGACATTATGACAATTAGGAATATTAACGTTAAATCCGCATTCCTTCATTTCTTCAAAACCAAACTCCATATTCCCTTACAATAAACAACTATAGCAAAATCTTCAAAAATTAACAACCGTTATAATCCCATTACAATAGCAGAATTCACCAAGATACGTAATTCTATATAATGTTTCGGTTTTGGTAAAAATAAAGGCAGAGATTTTTTCAATCGTATACACATTTACGTTAAATATAATTTTTATTATCTGTATTTTTTTTGTACCAATGTGTCTTAAAATTAACAGCTTATCAGAAATGTCTGTGAATTTTCTGTTTTTTAAGGTTCATAACTTAAATCTTCTTTTGAATCCTAGATTTCGTCTCTTCGGTCGCTAGTGTGGAGGGACGCTAATAAGGACACCATGTTCGTTGTCTCCATCATCCAAACTAAGTGACTTTCACAGTTTTATTCTTCGGAAGCTTTTTCTCCAGATATAAGCAAAAAGGACATTTTCATCTAAACAACTCAAATCTTTGTATATTTTATTTTGATGCTTTTCCTTATTCAGTGTACGGTTATGAAAATGCATTAAAAAAATACCGTATAAACAACTGGGTGCGTTATTTGATGTTTCTATTACCTTAATTATTTCAGAATTTTTTAATCTTGTCAAAAAACAAATTGTACTAATAAAAACATCATTAATAAAATAATGTCATGGAATCTTAACAAAAATTCAACACGCAACGTAGTTTTTATATCACATCCGGGGTCAACTACGTTTTAAAAAATTGTCTCGTAAATGATTATGACCGTTGTTTTTTCTTCTTATAATTCTTGAATTAATGTTTTGCACAAATTATACAAATATTAAACTTACATCATAATCAAAATCATATTGTTTAAGATCGGTTTGTTATTATTTTGATTAAGGTACTCTCCAGGTCACAACTTGAAGGTGCCTTTCGGGTTAATGCCATTATAGTTACTGTACTAATTCGTATGAGAATTACACTTGTTCAGACAAATAATTTAGTAATTACACTTAAATCCATATCCACTAGTGGAATACTGAACATACATATTTCTATTTGCAGAAAAATTCAGCAGGTGAGTCCGTGGCATATCATTTGTTGAGGGTAAAGCATAAGAACAACAATTAAGTTGAGAAATGGTAATCGAGATAGAGGAAGGTTGGAAGTATTTATTTATTTATTATATTGTAGAAAATTTACAGATTATTAACATGAAAAGGTTATAAGAGTAACATTGTAAAGAGCGTAAGTA
Organism: Limnephilus auricula; assembly: GCA_951813805.1. Classification (NCBI taxonomy): domain Eukaryota; kingdom Metazoa; phylum Arthropoda; class Insecta; order Trichoptera; family Limnephilidae; genus Limnephilus; species Limnephilus auricula. The sequence continues at coordinate 14,770,532 of OX638388.1, read as the reverse complement.
TTAATAATCCACTTAGAAACATTTACAGAATTCAGAGTTTACGATTTGTTTTTTATATTTTTCATATTAACCATATTTTAAAGAAAGGTAAGAAATATAAAACATTAAGATCGATTTATGAAGTAAAAATAGAATAATACAACTTATTTCGAACAACCATTCACTTTCAATTTTAAATATTCTCATGATGTGTCGTGTTAGTACATTGCTAATTTGCTTTTTAATATATATTATTTGTATACATATTTTTATAGTCACATTTAATATTATTGTACAGACGACACATACGAGACTGGATTGAAATAGGCAATATTGTAATTATATAATTCACGATGAAATGAAATATACTCCTTAGTCGTTCCTCGTAAGATAAGAGTAAGGAGTAAATATGTAGTTTTTGAATATTTTAAATAGTGTGGGTTCCAGATAATCCTCCCATATTCTAATTTGCTTCTGACCAATGAGTTGTTTAATGTTTTAATGGATTGAGGGTTTTTGAATGGTTTTGATGTTCTATATATGAATCCCATCATTTTCAAGAATTTCCTCGTGCTATCATTAAAGTGTAGTGTACATCAAACTTATATTTTAAATTTAAATCAAGCGTGACCCTTATATCTCTTGTGGTGGTAACTGCATTGAATCAAACATTATTAATGGAATATGCAAAATCTTTCCATCTTCTGTTACGAGTGAAGGTTATAAATGTACCAATATTGAAATATTTTAAAAAACATATAATTTTGAGTACACCAGTTATTTAGGGTATATGGGTCTTCTTAAAGCTTAACATGATCAGAATCAGTGAAAATCTTGAGATAATCGGCATGTAAAACAAAATCACAACGTAACATGGGGCCAAGGTCATTAACTAAGATTTAAAAAAGCACGGGGACAAGATTGGACCCCTGGGGTACATCTGAGGTTACAAGTATGGGAGGTGACTCATACCCATTTATAAGTATTAACTATGTTATGTTTTCCAAGTAAGATTTAAGATCACCTTCAATGTATATTCGATCAAGCTTCTGCAGTAAAATGGAATGGTTGCCTTTATTAAATACCTTTTGAATATTTGTGTACGTGGCATCTACTTGATTTATTTTATTAAAAGCTTAACAAATGTACTACAAAAATCCAAAAGATTGGAATTTGTGGATCTGTTGGGAACAAATCCATGTTGATTAATGCAAGTTTGAGGTTTAAAGTGTTTAAATATAAAATTAAAAATTATAGATTCGAATGCTTTTGCAAAACAAGAAAAAATGCTGATTGGTCGTAGGTATCTGATTTTTAGATAATATTAATGATAATGGATTATTTATATAGCGCCGTTTTCGTGATTACTTCACCTCGAGGGCGCTTTACAACTTATTTTATTTAACGTTAGCTACAGGATACAGCTAAGACTTATTACTGGTGACTTACAACTAATGTTTATAGCTGTTGATTTTAAACTTTTAACTGTCAACTAACTACTTTAACGACTTATAACTAGTTACATAATCTAAAATTTATAGCTAGTGACTTACAACTAAGACTTATTATGATCTTCTTATCTAGTGACTTAAAAGTAATACATATCAAGACGAAGTGACTAAGTGAATCCTATCTAATATTACAATAATGTGTGTTTTTTTTTTGTGTTTGTCCTTCCACGTCGCAAAAGAGCCACCGATCGACGTGATTTTTTGCACAATAATATTTTGAGAACTGGGAAATGACATAGGCTACTTTTTAAATTACGATAATTTCTCACTAATACTACGCGAACGAATCCGTAGGTAAAAGCTAGTACCTACTTAGTACTACTAGTACTAGGTACTGCTATGTAACTTACAAATTATGGCTTCAATCTACAGACTTACAAATACATGTTCTGATTATTGCAGTTACTGTATGTGGTAAAGTATAAAAATTTGAACTGTGGAATATTTATTTATTTTATTTTTTGAATCTACATCATAAGGTTTACATTTTTTTTGGCCTTGCCTGTCACACTAGGAACTCCTGTGTCGAGACAGACTAGTTTACAAATATTTTTTAATTATTATATAAAGTACATTTTTCAATAAAGCAAAAATATTTGGCAAAATTTTCAGGTTGGTAGGTAGTGGTAACAATAATGAGATATACCATTATATTTGGGTGAGGTGACTAATTATTGCACGACCTTTTTCGATGATCCATTGTTTGATCAGGATTTTGTATTTTTTAATATTATTCGATTGTCTTGTTTTGTCAGGTAGGTTATTGTATATTTTAGACTATATATATTTGTGGTATAGCATTAAAGCAGATCCTTCATGGAGAAAAATCGATTTTGACCCTGACGATAATTTATCAGGCCATAGTTTTAAACATTCGTTTAGAAATGTTTTATCTAGTTGCCCTGATAATACAACATGACGATACAACGAAAAATATGTTGTACCAACAATGTGTACGTACGAAATTTGTTCTAATAATTATTAATAATAATTTATTCTTACATTTTCCCGACAATAAACATTGAAACCTGTTAATTTGTTAGTAAGAACTTCAGTCCCGATTTTAACCGTTTTACGAATAAAATGATTGTATTTTAGAATAAATTCGCAGAACATTTTTCTCCGCGTGTCACTCAATTTGTAGTAGTAATAAATGAGTCACATTAAACTTGTGTATTGCCTAATAAACATTCCTTAAAAGTGTTGGTTATTTGGCAGGGTTTACTTTTTGTTAACTCGATAAGAAAATTGTACGATAAATAATAAATTTTTGCAAGTTTTTTTGTTATTAATGAATAGAATCTTGTCTATAATATTGTAAATAAAAAAAATAATACCAGAAATAATTTTTCGAGATCAGTAGGTATGTAACGATGATCATAATTGAAACATGCATTTCGAAACGATCGGTTTTTTTAAATGATATATTATACAAATTTGTTTTAATCAATCGAAATGTTAAAAATTGAATATAAATTCTCAATTTAGTAATTCATGTTATCGTAACGTGCATTTTTTGTTAACTATTTGGTTATCAGAATTAAAATTTTAATTTTAAAAAATCAACGATATTTTTATAGTACCGACATAGAATATTTATATACGATTTATTTTACACATAAAACGTTTCAGTTTTTCCCACTACTATAAGAAAAATTATATTTTTATTTAATTAATTTATCAGTTTTTTACTAGATTCTGTTCTTAGGTAGTTGCGTGTTTAAAGCAAAATCAAAATTAAAATACACGTAACGTTTTCTTCGATAGTTAAATAACAGAGGAAATAATATGTACCTAGAACAAAAATGAATAAAATCGCCCTTGATGTGATATTTCACAAATAAAAAAAAATTCCTGAATAAATTATCGTTATTATATTATATTATTAATATTAAATCTCCACGTTATAATATCTCCGCACAAACAGTCGGCGGGTAATCTCTGGTTGAACTTATGTATATCTCAGTGGCGCGCGAAAAGATAATATAAACATAACCAATAAAGATCCTAATATTATATGAAAATCCAATTAATGTTCAAAACTAAAAGACTATAATCTATAAAATGTTCTGTAAGACGCGAGACAGCAACCTGTAGGGAATACAAAAAGACCTTGAATAGCAACACTCCATGGAGTCACTTCTAGATGACCTTGCAAACCTCCCGGCCAGCCGCTTCGCGTCCATGCGACTCTTTTGGTCTAAAGTCGAAGCTCTGCTTCTATCGCAAATCTACCCTGAAAGGTAGTGGCGAACTCAATGGCAAATTTAGAAAGCGAAAAAAGGAAGGCGTGGACCTCAATAAACCGCATTCGGTACAGTAATCATTATGATGCAGCCTGAAGGTCTCTGAATTTTGTGATTGTGGATATATTAAAACAACAGAACAAATCGTAGAATAAAGTCCCCTTCATCAGTTCCCAGAGGAAAATCTGTGCTGAACCAAGTGAATACCGAAGCCGTCGACCCGCAAAATAATCTCACCATCCCACTTTGGCCTCCACCAATTATCACTGACCATGCGAAGAAGAAGAATGTTCAAAAAATATACAAACAAAAACTTTAGGTGTACAAAAAATTACCCTATAAACGGGCCAAATAAGACATTTTTTAAATTTCGGAGATTTCTAGTTTTCCTATAACTTATAATATATTTCTCAAGTGAAAAACCTATTTATTTCCGAAATATTCAATTTTAACTTATTTCAACGGGCGGACTAATATCCCAAACCTTGGCCGGCCCTACAAGGCAAGGTTAGAAATTTAATTTAATTATTTGAAAACGCCTCTGATGCTTATTCAATTTTCAATGATCATGGGAGGTGCTGACTTGTTACAACCATCGATTATGCCTCTCTTTATAAATAAAGGGCCTTAAGGAAATAAGCCGCTAAGCTCAAGGCTTAGGGCCTAGAGACAGGCACCAGTGCAGGGCAAAGGTTATAAATCCATTTATCATTCTATAAATAATGATCACGAGAAATTTCTTAGCTTCAATAATAATTAATATTTTACATTCCTTCTGAAACGTCGATCATTGCAATATTATTAATAATTTATGTAAATACTCTGGGGCCAGTTCTTTCACTATGTTTGAAAAATGTATTAAATAAAAAATTAAAATGATTAACATTAGCTCCACACAGGAGGCCTTGAGGAAAAACATCCCCCAGGGCCTATGTAATCTTTGGGGATACTGTGTAGAGGGTCTTTTTAGGAAAAGGAAGGAGAGAAAGTTCTGGGAACGATAAATATATGAGAGTTGGATAGGAATCTGAGGGTCAACATGTCCAGGCGTGACGGAAGCACGAATCCACCCCCCCCCCTTGTGCAAGGCTATTAAAAATGAATTTACAAGTTCTGTAAAAGTTCTATTATTATTCCATTATGGTCACAGAATACCTTTACACCCTCATAATGTTTCACAGAAGTTAAATTATAACAGAACTTGAATATAACACATTTGAACATATACATTGAAATTTGATGAATTGTGATACAACTGGCCATTAGTATCACCCTCGTGAGAGACCTCCATTGATAATCAAAATGTTGCTTCAACTTCATAAACTTCCTCTTCCCCATCTCCTTTCCTTCTCTACTCCATTCAGCCTCACAACATACCCCAAATGTTGTGAGGCAAAATGATAGTTGGGAATCTAGTGCGGCATTCATATTAAAAAAGCATGAGGAAAAAAGGGCCCATCTGTTAATTACAAAATTATTCGGAAAAGAAAATATAATATTTCTATCGGGTCCTCCATATTTGCATATAACCAACATACTTGGCCAATTTTCTGGTATTAAACGAATTCATATAACCTATAAGGCGTTGCCTATTAGTTTTTCAAAAATAAGATAGTATGAACCTCCCCACAACTCCATTTTGGTAAACACTCCTTACTTTCGTATTCATGCATCAATCCGTTTTAGCGACTTTTGACGTAACCTTAACCACTTAAATATTCATGTATTTATAAATATTGTGAGAAGTGTCTATTCATCGGTGTGCCCTGATTCATTATCGGAGGAATAATATTGTGAAATAAATTAATGAATTGTGAAATACAGAGCATCTTCCATGCCTATATAGAAAAACCATAAATAAAATGTCTATTCCATAAATATAAATGAAACAGTTGCGATTTACAATTGTAATTTATAGAAATTCATGACACGGAACTAACTTGAACACAGAAGCTGAATAACTGAATACCATTTACCAGGAACATTGTTTATAATACACATTTTTCATGGCATATGTAATGTACGATTATTCACTTTGATTGTTCTCCAATAAAGCTTTCGGACGCCTGGTAAGTAATTACCACCTTATTAATTGCAGGGGCTCGAATTAACACACAATATAACATTACGTAATATATAAGCTATTATCCGTGTTCTTACCAAATACAATTGATCACATACAATATATATGTAACATTAGAAAATATATTTGGATAAATAAGTGATTCTTAATGTGGGCAATTTCGCCCACCAGTGGGCGATGGAAGTCGCTTGGGGGGCGATCAAGAGTTAAAAGTGCTTTGGGCGGCGTATATGATTTTGGGCCGTAGACATTCTTTACACTTACTTTCTTACAAGCATTGCAGATAAACGTTATGATCTATGTTTGATGCAATTTGAAGTTTTTATTTTTATTAAATTCCAGAAGATTTCTTAAAAAAAAAAAATGCCTTTGAACATGATTTTCCCGACGATAAGAATCAACAACTCTTATTTCTTTACCGTTAGGCACTGTTAAATTTTCTAATCTAATTAATTATTTTATTATTGAAGAAGAAGTTATTTTATTAATCTAAAGGGCTATTTACAACGACTTTGAAAGATAGTCGTTAGTGCTACTCATAGATTTAACTTATGTTTTATAATACGTTATTATTTGCGCTATAAAAAAGCTTACTGAGAGGTTGTGACATATCCCCTAAAGACACTAAACATAATATATTTATTATCATCAGCGCAACAACCCTTGGGTAGTCCCACTTCCCTCTTAAAAATGCCTACCCTCCTTCTAGTATCCTGCTCTCCCCGTATAGTTCGTTATGCCAGGATGCGGGGTTCATCTCTAAATTTAGATTTAGACCTCTCAAAACCCACTGAGAAGCCGCTTTGTGGTGGTCGGCTATATTTGTATTTAATCAAAACTGACCAGCGTGGAGAGGAATCATTTCCGTTTTATTGAATATTGGTTTTGGCGGCTCTTTAAATAATCGGTTACTAAATGAAAATATGCACTGTTTATCATAATTAATCTTTAATACAAAGACGACCCCAGCTTTCTGCTGATTGTCGCGTTGTTGGTAAATTTAAAAAGCAACGAAGAAGTGTTATTTCCTCGGAAGTAACAAGTAAATCGACAATATCATATATTTAGTTGTCAATATTTTACTATCTTACTAATATTATAAACGCGAAAGTTTGTATGGATGTACGGCAAAAGGCATAAAATTCCGGAAATATTTAACGCATTACCTGAAAATATCAAAAATGAGACTTCTTATTCAAAAATGAAAACAAAAGTTAAATCTTTCTACCTCCGAAGAACATGATGTCAAATAATATAGTTCCTTTCTTTTTTTTCTCACCTTATGTTTGTAGGTACTGTGTAAAATATTTTTACTACAACGCAAATCATAAATATTATAAAAATTAATTAGTCGTAATAATTAGTATTTTAATATTAAGTATTATTATATTTAGTATTTACCATGTAAAACTGAAAAGTATACTGTATTAAATAATTAGAAAAAATGAGAGATTTCTTACAATCAAACTGATTGATCAGTTTCGTAAGATTTGTAAAATAAAATATTGTAAAATTAAAACTGAATAAACATATTAAAAAAAAAAATGTATGTTTGTTACTCTTTCACGCAAAAACCACTGAATGGACTTTAATGAAACTTTACAAATTAATAGCTCATACATCAGAATAACATATAGGCTATAATTTACACCCAAAGCTTGCTATTTTCCATGTATTACAAATAATAGTTATTTTTCAATAGAAAATGTCAAAATTTGAGAATGATATTTTGAAAAACAATGATTGTAAAACCAAAATTCTATTTTAGAAAATATTTAAATTACTGAACTTATTTGAAGTACTCGCCCTTGAATCGAATCAAGAATTATAGATATTTTAAATAAATAGGTTAAGATTTTTGGTATAAACAAAAATGAGATCGACGAAAAGAAAATTGACTAATCGAATTACTAATCCTGCGCAGACGAAGTCACGGGCAGAAGCTAATAATATAGATACATATAGATTTTTTAGAACCCAATCAAATTCAGAGATCTGTCTAACGATTTCTATGTAGACAAGTGGGTGAAGAAACTTGTGTGTTACATCGAATGACACTTTATCATCGATAAATGATAAAGTGTCATTTATCATTAAAACCTCAATTAATTTATTATATTTACATGTAACATTTTGGTTCTGACGACCGAGGACGGACTAATCCCTGGTTTACTAAAAAAATCGAAGGCTGCAAAAATAAAAATCGACCATTAACGTCTAATAGATTTTAAATGGGTATCAAAATAATGAAAAATATCAATGAAAATCTGATTTTTGTTTCTTTTCTTAGTACTTAATGCATACATAATTCCGGGATCACGTCTATTTTAATGTAAAATATCTGACAAATAATATCGGCAGAAGTGTGACAAAATCAATCGTGTGCAAATTTTATCTCTAAGAGGTCGTGATGGTTGAACAACTAGTCATATCAAATATGCCATTATTTTATGAATAATTCAGTTTCATGAATGTTTACCTTTGGTTCCGTGTGGATGCATTCATAATGTTATATTTTTAAATAACCTTCCACCCACCCAATGTAGGATTAAATTTTGTTGATAGAAATTATTAAATACTTTTACCTTTCCTTTCTCCACTATTTGAAACAAATGCTAATAATACACTTGAAGGGTGAAATAAAAAAGGTTTTAAATCCGTGAAAGCTATTTTTATAACAGCACTGGTAACTAATAACTAATGGAAAAAGGGAGGCTTGTACCCTTCTCTCTTTTAGTTCTATTCCCTCTCTGATTAGATTTGTCGAGGCTAATGTTAATATTTAGCCATATAGATATTATTTTTTGGTGAAATTTCGTAACCCTTTGCTCAATTTTTTGAAAAGTACCCCGGTTACGGTACGCTTTAAATATAAATACTTATTAGCACATGTCTAATTGTGGATGTTCTTCTCACTAAACTTAATTTTTACGTGTTTATTGTATGAAGACAACAATGAAAAAATAATTGTAAAATATGTCTAGTCATGAACAAATTATTTAAGGGCGATTGACCAGCAGCTGAGAATAAAAGTTTAAAAATGCTTGCAACTATACAGGGAGGTTCCAATGAGAAAGATCGATTAAAAATCATTTTGTTTTTTTGTAAAAAAAAAAGTGAATACGTCTAGAATTTGATTTAAAAATGACTAATTCCCAGTATTCTCTGGTAAAACCCTCTTAAAGCGGTGAGATTATTGTACTATACCTTTGAAAGGGCATCTTAAGATTAACGCAATATTTTTTTTTCGATTTATGTGAATACCGCATAATAGTATTAATTGCCCGGAGTCAGTGGGACTTTGGCATTCTCGGCTGAGGCTGAAGGGTGTGGAGAGGGGACGACTTTGGTACTTATTTCCCATTGCTTTGATTTATATGCCCTACAGGGCAAAATACTTTTACCCCTAGCTACTCTAATCTAGAATGCGTAGAATTACTAATGCTTCATTGTTTTCAAGGCTGTTTAACCACTTTTCAAGGTTGTCTGGCGATCGCGAAATATTATTTTCCGATAACCATTGAAATAGTTCCAATCCTTTACTCTACCTAAAACCACAATTTCCACTACGAAATGTAAAGAAAATATCAATGATCATTCTTAGCAATAAGCATAAGCCCCTTTAAATCATTTTTAAAGCAAAAAAAAAATGACAAAGGATCATGAGAAAATTTTCACATCCATATAATTTTGGTCTCGAAAAGCTGTAAAAATCATTTTTATTTTCAGTTCACCGAACCAAAAAGGACCAAGCACTGTAATCCTCGACCGACTAGAAGTAACAATTACGACGAACTTTTCGAGCAGGATGCGTCTTCAGTAAACTGCGTGCGATGATGCTCTGTTCAAGTTTCCCCGAGTGATGTATATCCTCCACAATCTACCGATATAAGTAAGGATCGAGTATTTGCTCAATTCATAATTAATTCACATCTCGAACGCGACGCTTCCAAATCGGAATTGCTCTGCGCGTTCAAAGTGTGGATTAGAAAATATAATTGCCTCCTGGATATTTATTTTTGTTATTATATAACACAACATTTAAGTAGAAATAATATAAAAACATAATTTTATATAAAAGTAAGTGCACAGTGTTTAAAAAAATAAAATTGTGGTTTAATAATTCAACGAAATATAGTTTATAAAGCATTTTATCACAATGGAGTTGTTAAAATTTACGGTGAGTTATTCAACTAAATACTAATTCCCTGATTGTTATTATTTTTTTTTGTCATATATATATAATATTTTTTATTCAATATTGTGTCTATCTGCCATATAAAATCATCACAAAATTAGAAAAAAATATGTACGTATGTAATTAAACAACTTTGGTATAAAGATTCTTCCTTTCTCACAACATTTCGAATCTAATATTTAACCAGTATTGTTTTCAATGTAAACCCAAACACATACATTTTTATAAGAAAAACTCGCTTTTTAACTTTTGAAGGTTATTCCCATCAATGTAATATTTCATTGAAGAAGAAGATAACAATAATAATCTAAATTAAAATATGAAAATGAACAGAACACAGAAAAATAATAAATCATCTTACGTGAGATATGGGTTCGAGTCCCAGTTGCGACCATTATGTTTTATTCTTTTAATGTGTCTTGTTCATTTTCATATTTTAATTTAGATTATTATTGTTATCTTTTTCTTCAATGATATATTACATACATTTTATTTATGAATCCTGAATTTATTAAAAAAAAATCTAAAATGTAGGTACACGTATTTTTGATAAAAAAACTTAATTTAGCAAATTGCCGAAGGATTAAAATTAATCTGTCGATTTGGGCGTGTGAATGTACCCTCTTTCGATTTTAAAAATGGGATTAGGTATTATGTAAAATGCATTTGAAAAAAGGTCCCGCTTCAAGATCAATCTGGCTCCGTGAACTCTTAATTTCTCTGGAAATAAAATAGCATGCATATTGTTAAAAATACTGGTTTATTTTATTATAGCTAAGTGGAAATAATTGAATTATTTCTTCTTTTTCAAACAATTATATATGAAAAAATATGTCGTCTTGTATAAGCTTAGGAGTTGATATTTCGTAATTTTTTTTAAGTTATAAAAGAAATGAAAGCAGATACAAGTACATATATATACAACTTTGTACAAATTTAATGACCTCTGGGCTTATGTATATTCATAAGTTTTTGTAAGGCATAAGAGCATTTTCACTATCCATAAATCGATATGTTTTAAACGATTTAAGTAAACGTTCCATTAAAAAAGCGCTCTGATTTTCAAGTGCACGGTTATTTCCGCTGTTAACTCCTCGGACTTGGAAAGATAATAACATGGCATTATGACGTCATCAACGCATTCAAAAAATAAAATACTGCCTTTGAAAGGAATTAAAAAGACTTTCAGATATTGCTTTTATAAATATTTGCATCAAACATATTTAAATTTTCAAAAATAACTAAATGAATAAGATTTGTTTTTATTCCTTCACCGATGATTTTTTACTTTTAAACCTTATTTACCAGCTTATAAAAAACTAAAAGCATACATATTTACGTAGACATACGAATTACAAAGGTAATTATCACTTTTTTTCGTTTTTCACAAAAATAATTATCTATTAAATTACAGTTATAAATAATTTTTTTTGTAAATTGATTAACAATTTATAAAAAAAAAATATATATTTTGAATACCTACATTTAAAAGAAAGTAAGATTAAATGGAGTTCTACAAATTAAACTTGATAACAAAGAAAAATAAATCGATGAGTGTTATTCACAATGGTGATTGTCTTCTTATTTTAGTGCCCTTTACTAAGGGAGGTTGGCCATCATCGGAGCAATCTTGACCCAGTCGGTGGTAGTATTGATTAAAACAATTGTCCCTTTTTATATAAACTCAAATATTTTGCCATTAAATGTTCCTTCTTCAAATGTATTTTCTTATCATATATCTTTATATAAATCATACATTCCGTTTCTCATAACTCAAGATTCGGCATTTTATTTTCCTGAGTTCTTCAATACATTATGATAATTGAACAACATTTTTTTGAGTCATAAAAAATGTTCGGAGAAGGAAATGTTTGTTTATTTAATTACGTTACTTTTTAACGCAGGCAGTAGGTTCAGTCGACCACACTCAATTAGCTACGTGATACATGACACACGTTTGTAATTATAAAATTTTTAATAGAAGACATTTACACAAAATAAGTTTTAAGGATACCTATTTATATTTAAATAATTATAAATTTAACTTTTTAATCTAGTAAAATTGGATAATAAAATAAAAACTCAAGTTTCGTTCAAAGATTGAAATGTATTTTTTTTTGTTCTGTTTTTTCGAACACAATTTAATATCTATTATTAAAAACCTGTATTTTATTAGATCAGCTAGGTACGTGATTCCATTTTAAGAAGTGACAACAACTGCTATTCTGCGTTTAAAGACGTTTAAAAATTCAGTTCTACAATTCATTCAGATTTTAAGGCAGGTGTCGAAAATGTTTTTGTCATTGTTATAAAATATAACAACAAAACATGTGAACATAATGTTAAAAATACACATCTTAAATCGACATATTAAACTTCTCTTTAGCCATAAAATTAAATCTTTATTAACTATTAAATTAAAGCTTTACTAACGTCGTAAATCATTCATTTCCATTTATGTAAAAAAAAAATTATTGGAATAAATGTTGCAGCCAATGCATGAAACTAAAGAAAAAGTTTTATGTTTTATGTTATGGCCCTAAACATCGGCTAGTTATGATCAAAAATAAAGTTTTTTTTTTATTCATTGACATTTTAGAAAAACGATTTCTGAATAAATCCTCAGCAACTATCCTTTTTTCACAATTATACATTTTAGTGTCGAGACAGAGCTGGAATTTAGGAAATAAACAGCCCGTGCAATTAAGGTAGAAGCAATGATATAATATAACATTGCTTAGTATTAGATTTCTGTGTTTTTTTATCGGGGAATATTTTCGATACCCATGAAAGTATTTTCAGCTGAACAAATCTTTTAGAAACAGCCTAATTTTCTAACGGAGGAATACAGATATGACATTAACTGGCCAAGTACATCTCAAACACATTAAACATGTATGTGATTACTGATTACTCAAAGTAATTTTTTTATCTAAATGTTTCAAGTTAAACTTTCCAAACAATTTCTTTACAAAACATTAAAATGCGTTATTAGTTTTTTTAAATATATTTATTAATGCATCAAATGTCACGTTAATCTCAATTTTAATGTATTCTATGCGAATCCAGTCATGTTAATTTAACATTGATAATAAAATTGTCTTCAGAGATGTATTACATTAAAAGCCCAGTAGTTATATTAACATAAAATTACATTTATCACATTGAAGCACTTTGTCAACGGCATGTAAATGAAAAATCGATTTGAATGTAATAATGTATTATTAAGTTGTATACTCGTGTCACGCTGACCCTTAACCTCCCGACATTAAACGCGTCGACCGCTACGCCGCGCACCGTAGCGCATTCTTGTGCAATTTGTCTTACCTAGAAAACAGTCGGATTTGAGCTCAAAAGTCTAATCGTTCATGAGACCATTGTAAGAATCTGCAAATCTCAACGACGGTCAGTTTTAAATAATGCCAGATGACAGAAAAACAAAAATGATAACTAAGTGAGAGATTTCAGAGGAAGCAGACCTCAGCAGCAGACCGAGTGAGATTTTGATAGTTGGATTTTTGGATTTTTGGATTGTTAGATAGTTGGATTGTTGGATTGATGGGTTGTTAGACTTACGGATCGTTGGATTGTTGGATTTTTGATTGTTGGGTTGTTGGATTGTTGGATTGTTGGATTGTTGGATAGTTGGATTGTTGGATTGTTGAATTGTTAAATTGTTGGATTTTTTGGATTGTTGGATTGTTGGATTGTAGGAATCTTGGATTGTTGGATTGTTGGATTGTTGGATTGTTGGATTGTTGGATTGTTGGATTGTTGGATTGTTGGATTGTTAGATTGTTGGATTGTTAAATTGATGGATTGTTGGGTTGTTGGATTGTTGTACATACCACGTGGAAGAGAAATAGAGCAGGTCGGGAAGGACTAACGGCAAAGGACCACGGCCGGTGGTGTGTAACGGGGAGCATTTGTGGAGGAGGCCAAATCCCACCCTGGGAAGTAGCGTCGTGATGATGGGCTATTCACACGTAGTATGTAGGCTCCGCAAAACGGCGCTTAAAGTTTTAAAATGTATTCTGGTGACATGTCTGGACATAAACATAAACACAAAATTGATGACACACTCAACTACACACGTACAAAATTATATGCACGTAAAATATTCACATGTTCGTAAGCCATTTGACAGGAGTAAAATAATTATTTATACAAGTATCATTAGTGCAAAGGCAGTAGAAAAATTCATACGTGGATGGATAAAGTAATAATACTTTTATTTTTAGGTTGCCATCTGCATTTTCTTCGTCACTCTGTAAGAAGCAAATTTCAGGTAACATGCACTTTCGCAGAATGTATGGTTTCTGTATATTTTTTTATATATTCATGCCCTAATTGGGCTTTTAAATTATATTACATTAAATGCATGATTAGTACATAATAAAATATTGTTTTTTTTTAAATTAGCGAAATAATATAAATAAACGCTGCGCATAATAGTAATAAAAATAAGGGGGTTTCTCACCATCCTCCCAATAGCTTATATACACTAATAGCGAATATTTTCGATTTACGGTTTATTTATTTATTAAGTTGAAGTTTATAATTCAGTACTCGAACCTATGAATAGTGGCTATATATTGGATAAGTTAGCCGAGTTTTCTAACCACTGCGAGTATTTTATTTTTATTTTTAATAATATTCGTTATTAGTGTAGATAAGCTATTGGGAGGATGGTGAGAAACCCCCTAAGTAATACAATAAGAAATGCATTACAGGCACACGAAAAATATCATATTTTAAAATATAACTTGTATTTTCAGATATAAACATGATACGTAGCTCATATTTTGTAAACGTTTTATTATAAGACTGTGTGGGAACCGCTAATAAGTTAAAAAAATATATTTAGGTACATATTTACAGGGTTTTAAGGGACGTACTTGGCTTACTTTAATTAGTGATTCCTGATACGCTTTGGAGTAAAAATGTAAATGAAATTATGGTCTCCGGTAACTTTTTTGATCCCTTTTTAATATTTTTTTCTTAAAAAAAAAAAACAAATTTCCGACTAACCGCCCAGCCCCTTACCCAGCCAACTGTCCAACATCTAGTTATTTTTAAAATGTCACCGAAGACAAAAATTTCATTTGCATTTTTTTCTCCAAATAATGTCAGGAAGTAAATAAGTTAAGTACGTCCCTAAAGAGGAGACATTCGCGAGAATTTCCCAGACCTAGTTGTGACCGTTATCTTTTTCTGTATCTTGTTCTTTTTCATATTTTGTTCAGAATAATTAGTATCATCTTATTCAATTCAATAACTAAATTTCCACTTAACGGTAAACGGTAACTTACTGCCAACAAGTTACTGCATCGTCCACACGCGGAAAGTGACTTAAAATCGGAAAGTTAACTCCGAGGACAGATAAATCGCCCATTCCCTTGATTATTCCATCATGACTTCCATAGAAAAAATTACTTATTCTTCAAAGCAAAATTGACCTATTTTTAGAAAGTATGTACATAGTTAACTGTAATGATAATCGTGACCAATACTATTTAACGTCCTTGGCCTTTCCACTGTTCACATGTACGTTCTCGTACTTCGTCGCTTGATTTAATTTAGCACCTGCTTTTACACCAAG
The DNA here is from genome assembly GCA_951813805.1 of Limnephilus auricula. Lineage (NCBI taxonomy): Eukaryota > Metazoa > Arthropoda > Insecta > Trichoptera > Limnephilidae > Limnephilus > Limnephilus auricula. Next base: position 14,754,913 of record OX638388.1, on the reverse strand, counting down.
AAGATCTTTAATGAATGCATTCTATCAATTAATTAGCTCTGCGACAAGTTAGATCACAAGAGGTCTAATGCAAAAGAATTGTCGAAATCGTTAAAGGGTAGATTTCTAATAATGTCTATATTATTCGTATTAGAACTGAAATGTATCTCAGCTTTGTGTGTTATGAAAAATTATAGCTCAGCTTTTTGTGTTAAAAAAATTTTTTTTTTTTAAATACCAGACAGACGTCGTATCTACGCCATCGTGATGTATTCGAAAGGAATGTACGTAGTATCTTGCTTCTTATAATATTGATCGGTTTCAATTGCCATTCTTCTGTAATTTACGGAACCTTTACAACATAATCTATTTATATTAATCGTAGTATCAATAATTAATTACATCGATGATTCCAGTTAATAATATTTTATTTGTATACATTCATTAATAAATTTGTGTAATTGAAATAAAAACGCGAATAGGTAAAAGATTTTATTTATTTATAAGCGCATAATCTTTACTTAGTCGAAAATGTATATTTGATGAAATAATTATTTCGAAATATATAGAAACATATTTTTGTGTAGAAACAAAAATGTATTAGTTTTATTTTATAATTATTTTAGAAATAATATTATTTATTATATTTTAGAAATAATAATATTAATAACATTTTCATAAAAATAATATAAGAGGCAAGTAATTTTTGTTTCAAGTGTTTTAAGAATTCCAATCTTCAAAATAATGTGATCACCTTACCATTTCATTAAGTAAAATGTAAATTCAAAGTATTACAAATCTAAAAATAAGTCGTCCATAATATGAACTGTTATACTTTAAAACGATAATATCATACTATTTTTACCAAAAAAATATTAACGAATAATAAATATTATGTACTAAGGCCATTGGGTGCGCGGCAAGTTTCATACAAAACGTAGTTTTCGATTTTAGGCCAAAATACCCAACCAAACTGAAAAATTATTTTTGTAATCAAAAGGTATGTCAAATGTCGATCTCGGACAGAAGCTACTTTATTGTGAATGTACCCTCTTTCGATTTTAAAAATGGGATTAGGTATTATGTAAAATGCATTTGAAAAAAGGTCCCGCTTCAAGATCAATCTGGCTCCGTGAACTCTTAATTTCTCTGGAAATAAAATAGCATGCATATTGTTAAAAATACTGGTTTATTTTATTATAGCTAAGTGGAAATAATTGAATTATTTCTTCTTTTTCAAACAATTATATATGAAAAAATATGTCGTCTTGTATAAGCTTAGGAGTTGATATTTCGTAATTTTTTTTAAGTTATAAAAGAAATGAAAGCAGATACAAGTACATATATATACAACTTTGTACAAATTTAATGACCTCTGGGCTTATGTATATTCATAAGTTTTTGTAAGGCATAAGAGCATTTTCACTATCCATAAATCGATATGTTTTAAACGATTTAAGTAAACGTTCCATTAAAAAAGCGCTCTGATTTTCAAGTGCACGGTTATTTCCGCTGTTAACTCCTCGGACTTGGAAAGATAATAACATGGCATTATGACGTCATCAACGCATTCAAAAAATAAAATACTGCCTTTGAAAGGAATTAAAAAGACTTTCAGATATTGCTTTTATAAATATTTGCATCAAACATATTTAAATTTTCAAAAATAACTAAATGAATAAGATTTGTTTTTATTCCTTCACCGATGATTTTTTACTTTTAAACCTTATTTACCAGCTTATAAAAAACTAAAAGCATACATATTTACGTAGACATACGAATTACAAAGGTAATTATCACTTTTTTTCGTTTTTCACAAAAATAATTATCTATTAAATTACAGTTATAAATAATTTTTTTTGTAAATTGATTAACAATTTATAAAAAAAAAATATATATTTTGAATACCTACATTTAAAAGAAAGTAAGATTAAATGGAGTTCTACAAATTAAACTTGATAACAAAGAAAAATAAATCGATGAGTGTTATTCACAATGGTGATTGTCTTCTTATTTTAGTGCCCTTTACTAAGGGAGGTTGGCCATCATCGGAGCAATCTTGACCCAGTCGGTGGTAGTATTGATTAAAACAATTGTCCCTTTTTATATAAACTCAAATATTTTGCCATTAAATGTTCCTTCTTCAAATGTATTTTCTTATCATATATCTTTATATAAATCATACATTCCGTTTCTCATAACTCAAGATTCGGCATTTTATTTTCCTGAGTTCTTCAATACATTATGATAATTGAACAACATTTTTTTGAGTCATAAAAAATGTTCGGAGAAGGAAATGTTTGTTTATTTAATTACGTTACTTTTTAACGCAGGCAGTAGGTTCAGTCGACCACACTCAATTAGCTACGTGATACATGACACACGTTTGTAATTATAAAATTTTTAATAGAAGACATTTACACAAAATAAGTTTTAAGGATACCTATTTATATTTAAATAATTATAAATTTAACTTTTTAATCTAGTAAAATTGGATAATAAAATAAAAACTCAAGTTTCGTTCAAAGATTGAAATGTATTTTTTTTTGTTCTGTTTTTTCGAACACAATTTAATATCTATTATTAAAAACCTGTATTTTATTAGATCAGCTAGGTACGTGATTCCATTTTAAGAAGTGACAACAACTGCTATTCTGCGTTTAAAGACGTTTAAAAATTCAGTTCTACAATTCATTCAGATTTTAAGGCAGGTGTCGAAAATGTTTTTGTCATTGTTATAAAATATAACAACAAAACATGTGAACATAATGTTAAAAATACACATCTTAAATCGACATATTAAACTTCTCTTTAGCCATAAAATTAAATCTTTATTAACTATTAAATTAAAGCTTTACTAACGTCGTAAATCATTCATTTCCATTTATGTAAAAAAAAAATTATTGGAATAAATGTTGCAGCCAATGCATGAAACTAAAGAAAAAGTTTTATGTTTTATGTTATGGCCCTAAACATCGGCTAGTTATGATCAAAAATAAAGTTTTTTTTTTATTCATTGACATTTTAGAAAAACGATTTCTGAATAAATCCTCAGCAACTATCCTTTTTTCACAATTATACATTTTAGTGTCGAGACAGAGCTGGAATTTAGGAAATAAACAGCCCGTGCAATTAAGGTAGAAGCAATGATATAATATAACATTGCTTAGTATTAGATTTCTGTGTTTTTTTATCGGGGAATATTTTCGATACCCATGAAAGTATTTTCAGCTGAACAAATCTTTTAGAAACAGCCTAATTTTCTAACGGAGGAATACAGATATGACATTAACTGGCCAAGTACATCTCAAACACATTAAACATGTATGTGATTACTGATTACTCAAAGTAATTTTTTTATCTAAATGTTTCAAGTTAAACTTTCCAAACAATTTCTTTACAAAACATTAAAATGCGTTATTAGTTTTTTTAAATATATTTATTAATGCATCAAATGTCACGTTAATCTCAATTTTAATGTATTCTATGCGAATCCAGTCATGTTAATTTAACATTGATAATAAAATTGTCTTCAGAGATGTATTACATTAAAAGCCCAGTAGTTATATTAACATAAAATTACATTTATCACATTGAAGCACTTTGTCAACGGCATGTAAATGAAAAATCGATTTGAATGTAATAATGTATTATTAAGTTGTATACTCGTGTCACGCTGACCCTTAACCTCCCGACATTAAACGCGTCGACCGCTACGCCGCGCACCGTAGCGCATTCTTGTGCAATTTGTCTTACCTAGAAAACAGTCGGATTTGAGCTCAAAAGTCTAATCGTTCATGAGACCATTGTAAGAATCTGCAAATCTCAACGACGGTCAGTTTTAAATAATGCCAGATGACAGAAAAACAAAAATGATAACTAAGTGAGAGATTTCAGAGGAAGCAGACCTCAGCAGCAGACCGAGTGAGATTTTGATAGTTGGATTTTTGGATTTTTGGATTGTTAGATAGTTGGATTGTTGGATTGATGGGTTGTTAGACTTACGGATCGTTGGATTGTTGGATTTTTGATTGTTGGGTTGTTGGATTGTTGGATTGTTGGATTGTTGGATAGTTGGATTGTTGGATTGTTGAATTGTTAAATTGTTGGATTTTTTGGATTGTTGGATTGTTGGATTGTAGGAATCTTGGATTGTTGGATTGTTGGATTGTTGGATTGTTGGATTGTTGGATTGTTGGATTGTTGGATTGTTAGATTGTTGGATTGTTAAATTGATGGATTGTTGGGTTGTTGGATTGTTGTACATACCACGTGGAAGAGAAATAGAGCAGGTCGGGAAGGACTAACGGCAAAGGACCACGGCCGGTGGTGTGTAACGGGGAGCATTTGTGGAGGAGGCCAAATCCCACCCTGGGAAGTAGCGTCGTGATGATGGGCTATTCACACGTAGTATGTAGGCTCCGCAAAACGGCGCTTAAAGTTTTAAAATGTATTCTGGTGACATGTCTGGACATAAACATAAACACAAAATTGATGACACACTCAACTACACACGTACAAAATTATATGCACGTAAAATATTCACATGTTCGTAAGCCATTTGACAGGAGTAAAATAATTATTTATACAAGTATCATTAGTGCAAAGGCAGTAGAAAAATTCATACGTGGATGGATAAAGTAATAATACTTTTATTTTTAGGTTGCCATCTGCATTTTCTTCGTCACTCTGTAAGAAGCAAATTTCAGGTAACATGCACTTTCGCAGAATGTATGGTTTCTGTATATTTTTTTATATATTCATGCCCTAATTGGGCTTTTAAATTATATTACATTAAATGCATGATTAGTACATAATAAAATATTGTTTTTTTTAAATTAGCGAAATAATATAAATAAACGCTGCGCATAATAGTAATAAAAATAAGGGGGTTTCTCACCATCCTCCCAATAGCTTATATACACTAATAGCGAATATTTTCGATTTACGGTTTATTTATTTATTAAGTTGAAGTTTATAATTCAGTACTCGAACCTATGAATAGTGGCTATATATTGGATAAGTTAGCCGAGTTTTCTAACCACTGCGAGTATTTTATTTTTATTTTTAATAATATTCGTTATTAGTGTAGATAAGCTATTGGGAGGATGGTGAGAAACCCCCTAAGTAATACAATAAGAAATGCATTACAGGCACACGAAAAATATCATATTTTAAAATATAACTTGTATTTTCAGATATAAACATGATACGTAGCTCATATTTTGTAAACGTTTTATTATAAGACTGTGTGGGAACCGCTAATAAGTTAAAAAAATATATTTAGGTACATATTTACAGGGTTTTAAGGGACGTACTTGGCTTACTTTAATTAGTGATTCCTGATACGCTTTGGAGTAAAAATGTAAATGAAATTATGGTCTCCGGTAACTTTTTTGATCCCTTTTTAATATTTTTTTCTTAAAAAAAAAAAACAAATTTCCGACTAACCGCCCAGCCCCTTACCCAGCCAACTGTCCAACATCTAGTTATTTTTAAAATGTCACCGAAGACAAAAATTTCATTTGCATTTTTTTCTCCAAATAATGTCAGGAAGTAAATAAGTTAAGTACGTCCCTAAAGAGGAGACATTCGCGAGAATTTCCCAGACCTAGTTGTGACCGTTATCTTTTTCTGTATCTTGTTCTTTTTCATATTTTGTTCAGAATAATTAGTATCATCTTATTCAATTCAATAACTAAATTTCCACTTAACGGTAAACGGTAACTTACTGCCAACAAGTTACTGCATCGTCCACACGCGGAAAGTGACTTAAAATCGGAAAGTTAACTCCGAGGACAGATAAATCGCCCATTCCCTTGATTATTCCATCATGACTTCCATAGAAAAAATTACTTATTCTTCAAAGCAAAATTGACCTATTTTTAGAAAGTATGTACATAGTTAACTGTAATGATAATCGTGACCAATACTATTTAACGTCCTTGGCCTTTCCACTGTTCACATGTACGTTCTCGTACTTCGTCGCTTGATTTAATTTAGCACCTGCTTTTACACCAAGAAGATCTTTAATGAATGCATTCTATCAATTAATTAGCTCTGCGACAAGTTAGATCACAAGAGGTCTAATGCAAAAGAATTGTCGAAATCGTTAAAGGGTAGATTTCTAATAATGTCTATATTATTCGTATTAGAACTGAAATGTATCTCAGCTTTGTGTGTTATGAAAAATTATAGCTCAGCTTTTTGTGTTAAAAAATTTTTTTTTTTTTAAATACCAGACAGACGTCGTATCTACGCCATCGTGATGTATTCGAAAGGAATGTACGTAGTATCTTGCTTCTTATAATATTGATCGGTTTCAATTGCCATTCTTCTGTAATTTACGGAACCTTTACAACATAATCTATTTATATTAATCGTAGTATCAATAATTAATTACATCGATGATTCCAGTTAATAATATTTTATTTGTATACATTCATTAATAAATTTGTGTAATTGAAATAAAAACGCGAATAGGTAAAAGATTTTATTTATTTATAAGCGCATAATCTTTACTTAGTCGAAAATGTATATTTGATGAAATAATTATTTCGAAATATATAGAAACATATTTTTGTGTAGAAACAAAAATGTATTAGTTTTATTTTATAATTATTTTAGAAATAATATTATTTATTATATTTTAGAAATAATAATATTAATAACATTTTCATAAAAATAATATAAGAGGCAAGTAATTTTTGTTTCAAGTGTTTTAAGAATTCCAATCTTCAAAATAATGTGATCACCTTACCATTTCATTAAGTAAAATGTAAATTCAAAGTATTACAAATCTAAAAATAAGTCGTCCATAATATGAACTGTTATACTTTAAAACGATAATATCATACTATTTTTACCAAAAAAATATTAACGAATAATAAATATTATGTACTAAGGCCATTGGGTGCGCGGCAAGTTTCATACAAAACGTAGTTTTCGATTTTAGGCCAAATTACCCAACCAAACTGAAAAATTATTTTTGTAATCAAAAGGTATGTCAAATGTCGATCTCGGACAGAAGCTACTTTATTTATTTTTGCTTTAATTTTTAAAATATAGGATATTAAAGATTTTAATATTTTACGATTTTAGAGGCAACTTGGACAATTATTTGAGAGTAAATTTAGACATTTAAAAAAATAATTTTTGCTAAATTATTTTTAAATATGGTGAAATATAAAATTTAAAATATTGTGTTTTTTAGAAACATTTTTGATGGGTGTAAATTTAAATTACAAATTACCTATTTACATCGGAACAAAAACTTGTCGTTTATATTTTAAAATTACTACCCAAAGAAACACATTTTTAACATTTTATACTTTTTTATTTTATTTTTCATTATTTTAAAACCAAGGATTAGGCAGATTTTTTTTTTAATAATTATAAATAAATCTTAAAAAATTTTTAAAGTTGCTTCCAAAATGATCAAAAACTGATTTCTTTAATTACCTATACGTCATAATTTAAAAGCAAAAAAAAGTAGCTTCTATTCCAGATCGACATTTGACCTACCTTTTTCTTACATAAATAATTTTTTAGTTTCATTGGGAATTGTGGCCTCAAATCCAAAACTACGTTTTGTATGAAAGCGGCCGCGCAGCCGTTCCTCTTAACTCCACCAAATCCTGTTAGAATTTTATTACTATAGTGTGCGTTTCATGAAAAAGAGCATTTGATTTTTTTGCGTGTTTTTGTAACTGCTAATACCATAATAGTTCCACAATTCGTAAAAAAGGGTACGTTCGCGAATTGTCTTTAGGAATAAGTTTAAAGACATTCGACATTCTAGTTAGTATCTTCTATCGTTTTCGTTTTCATACAGGTTGTGTGAGAAGGAAGATTTTTATAACCGGCTTTTAGGATGATCATCTATAACGTGCATACGACCTCTCCCTGGGACTAGTACTTATAAAACGTCAGCGTTTTGGTTTTGAAAAAAAAAATAATATACATATTTGAAAAGCGTTACGTTTTTTGATAATTTCATAGTGACCGATTTTACATCGATTCTTAAGTGAATCTTCATAAATATTGACGACTTTTCACTTAATTCATTTGATATTAACAGAGAATTTAAAGAGTTTTCATTCCACCCAACTTCAGCCTAATGCTGTAAGGATTGGTACAATGATTGGCATGTTCAGTGTACCAGTGGATTTTATACCGAAAAATTGAAATCGGAAAATGTTTCATGAGAGTCAATTTTTCTTTTATAATACGGCATTAGACGGGCAAACCCCCTAATCATATCATAATCATTTTTGACTCTTATTAACGTTTACGTGTTACTAATTTCTGGGTAAAACCAATTGTCTAATGATTATTTTAATAAATTCAAGTGCGTGGTTGAAAAAAATCTTGTATGGTTTTGAAATGACCTTCAATCAAACGCATTGCAACTAAATGGTGTGTATTTTCACATCTGCGGTAGCCATTTTAAAGACTATTTATGTTTGGGATTAAGGCGGATTCAACAAACAGGAAAAATAATTAGGTAAATAATACAATAATACTAGAGCTCTAGGTTAACTTACTGTCTGTTTTAAGATTGATTCCTTATTATTTACTATTTGTAAGTACATGTTATATTAAAAGAGGAAAGTTTGATTCTTCGATTTGAATCGATTCATTTATCAGAATTCACAATAAAATCTGTAATTTTATAATAAGCTAAAATATTTTCTTATTGCAATCGGTTAGTTATCTTAAGCGCCAATAATATGCAGGCACGCCAAAGTTGTAACTGTCATGTCGGGTGCTAAGACGTGTTGGTACACGGAGAAAAATGTTATTCTAAAATACGATCATTTTATTCGTAAAAACGGTTAAAAACGAGACTGAAGTTCTTACGAACAATTTAACAGGGTTTCAATGTTTATTGGCGGGAACATATAAGAGTAATTTGTTGTTATACGTAATTTCGTACGTATACCAACAAATTATTCTTACATTTTCCCGCCAATAAATATTGAAACACTGTTAATTTGTTTGTAAGAACTTCAGTCCCGTTTTTAACCGTTTTTACGAATAAAATGATCATATTTTAGAATAACATTTTTCTCCGTGTACTCATATGCTATGACGTTCACAATTATTGTTAAATTTTTTTTATTAATGAACAGACTTTTTTAAATTACATAACCGTACAAGCTAGCATTATAATTATCTGAAAATCCCCCCATTAATAAATAATGGCGAAAGTTCACCTGGCGTTCAACTTCATACTTGATTAATTAATTATTATTCCACCCGTGTTCACTGTCATTGCATCCATTTTTATCCTTCGTACACTCAAATATTTTGGAGTAATTTTTTAACGAACTATTTTTATATCTAAAAAAATTAATTCATGACAAATTCTAACCTCGAGATATATTATTTTAATCGATAAATTCGTGTCAAGTATGATAAAGATTCACTTAAGAACAATGAATCGTTTATTCTCGATTCGCACGAATCGATGAGTTCGATTCAAATAGTGAATTATTCGCACTCGAATATCACTAGAATGTAATGCTGAAGTGGAAAACAAAGTATTATTTTGCATTCGAAAAGTTTTAAGATTTTCACGGCCATTTGTCTCAATATAGACAAAAAGCTGGTTTTTAGGAGTGTCGCCCTTGATTCTACTTCTTGAGTCAACATTTCGAGTGGCCTTACAATGTCCATCAACAGGGAAGATTTTTTTAATATAAATTAGATAGTTTTAAGTATAATTAATTCATGTGGTTGTGTCCTACCCAAAAGCATGCAAGTTTACGAAAACTACAAAAATGTGTCTTCATGGACACCTCAGAAGAAAGAATAGGCGAAATTTAAATTTATTTAAAAAGTAATAAATAATGTTTACTATTTACGTTTTCGTCGCATGTTTATTTTTTAATTCAAGAAACATTTTGATTAAAATAAAGTTTAACCGCTTGGACACATAAGCTTGTTTTCACGATTATTTAACGTAGGTATATATAGACATAGGAATGACGTATGTCCCGTACCTGAGTTATTAAGCAAACTGAGAAATAAAATTCAATGACAACTTAAATAATATTTTAGGATTAACCCACATATTTATGATCTCATATGTATACAGGAAATCTATCGTATGAGCTTACATATTTCATAATATTTGATATCACACCATCAATAGTTAAATAAAGGTATGTTCATCGTATCAAAGTGGAAATGTATGTTCCAATAAAACGAGCTAAATATTTAAATACAAAACCGATGAATTAAAAATGAAATATGTGGAAAAATTTACATACAGTTGTCGCATATGGACGTGAAATTAATATGTCATCGTACTAAGCAAATATATTTACAGTAGTTTTTTTTTTTTAATGTAAATGCAAACATGAATAAATTAATATGAGGAAGTGCAACAAAATTTAATCTACAAAAAAAAAACATTGTCCAGAAGAGTCCGACAAAATGTATTTCCGGGCCTTACAAGATTGTATTGATTGTATTACAAATGGGTTTACATTATAGACAACAAAAAATATGCTTTCGATAAATTGAAACTTTTTTTATCGATTGGCTGAAGCAGAATTAAAATAAAACTGTTTATTACTTTATGGAAAATGTACTTGTTAACCACATAATTTATGTTTTTCATTTTCATTTTTATCTTTCATAATGTATGAACGCAATAAAAAAAATCAATTTTATGGCTACTGTGACAGTTTCCCATGATAATTTTTTTTTCTTATAACGTTATTTAAAAAATAAATAAAAACCATTAAGCCAAGCGATTTGTATGCCTATTACCTATATGAGGTAGGTACGCAAAGGATATAAACATTTTGTAGCTCTCAAAAATGGCTAAATAAATTTCACCCAGAGTGCACACATTTGTTCTAAATATCAAAAGCTTAAACAATTGTTATAAATTGTACACAATACCTTTGAGAGTTACTACTATTCCCACAAAAATTGAATATTTTTTCACTATTCCCATCAATAGCATCCTGGATATCAAAATGGATTAAAAATCTGCATAAAAACGTCGATTCAATACGATCTAATCGGCAGTCTCAGGGGAAAACTTCGTAGATATTATAAAATAAAGTTTATTCAATATTCATTAAATGGAGAACATTAAAAAATACCTACATGTTATAGCCAGGTAGGTAGGTACAGTAATCTGACAGTTATTCGGATGTAGTTATTTGATTGGGAACCATACTACGTGTTTACGATGGAATTAACAGAATATTTTTAAAGTGATCGATAAACTGGTTTTATTCGGAATCAACTTTAAAATTAATGTCGATTTTTCATTCATCGGTTAATGTATTTTTTATATTAATTTTCATATCACTTCAATCTGCGAAATAAATATTTTAAATTGTATAAGTGTATGATAACTTTGAAACTCATTGGTTTCTGGATAAAGCACTTTTTTATACGTGATTATGAACAAGTCCCAACTACCCAGAACAAGTATGTAAGGTACTTATGATGGGAGAAGAAGGATATTTATTTATTTATTTACATATTTACGGCACGACATGTGCCATTAATATAATTGACATAACATTTAAATAGTACAACAACACGAAGAATAAGTAACACAGTATAAATGTAAGTGAAATATAAGAAAAAGGGTAAAAAGTAAGTAGTAAGTAATGGTAAAATATAAATATAAAGAAAAAAATATGGTATAAAGTATAAGTATAGAGTGTAAAGTACAAAGTATAAACTATAAAATATTAAGCAAAAATAAAAGTTAAAAGTGAGAATGAAATAATAAAAAAAGTTGGATGTGGTTAAAATGGAAGGCTTTAAAGTAAGTACTTGCATTCAAAATATTTAAGGCCACAATAAAGGGAGATGGAAAAATTACGAAAAAAAACTATTTTTCTTATATACTTAGCTTGTACGGTTCTACATTATTCTGTTTATTACATTGTTTGTACTAATCATGCATACAGCCATTTCAATTCTGAATGGTGGTCTCTCAACAGGGCGGCGTTGAAAATGTCTCCCAGAACTAGGCGAAAATATAAATATTCAAATTAATTTAAATTCCTTGGAAAAAAAATTGTTAAGATCATATATGTTTTTAATAGCGACACTGGGATTTTGGCCCAGAGACAAGAACATTACCGCTCTAATGTCATCGTACTTAATCCTGCCTTAATAGTTTTGACTAACGGGTTGCAAGTTATGAATCGAGTTTTCTAGCGAAATGTGACAAAACCGTGACAAAAATCACGTTTTTATCACATCTATTTTCGGTAGTACCTACCTACTCTAAAAAGTTGGACCTTTTGAATATTTTGTAACTCACACCATGTTTCACGTTTGTACCGCGAAACTTTAGAGGGTGGTTTAATTAAATTGTATTTTTTTTTCATCAGTACCCTAATAAAGTAGTTGTGATAAATTTCTTATTGTTTTGCGTTTTAAAGGCGTTCGTCTAAACCTTCCCTAGCCAACCTGCGGCCCGCGGTGCCCCTACGTTGGTTTACGTACGAAATTACGTATACCAACATATTATTCTTACATGTTCCCGCCAATAAACATTGAAACCCTGTTAATTTATTCGTAAGAACTTCAGTCCAGTTTTTAACCGTTTTTACTATTAAAATGATCGTTTTTTCTCCGTGTAACAATACACTAGACAATAACTATTGTCGTTTCGCGGTATGAGCGTGAGAGATTACGTACAACACACGTTAAATAGTAAAAATATTTAATATGCATATTTTATGACAGCTGTATATATACATATAATCAAAAATGATTTTGAACATTCCCTTGTTCTCTCTGACCCTCTCAGTTTCCTCCAAAAACTTAAATCCAGTCCTCTTCTTTATCCTGATGATCACTTTATCCTCCATTAAAAGCTCGTAAAACCATTTATCTGATATGAATTCCTTGATATGATGGCATCGTGGGTAACAATATAGTTTTCGTTGTTTGTTTTTGGGGTGTTATGCCGTGTTGTGCTACCTCCTTCTTCAGCTGACGTTTCGGACAGCGTTGCAGTGTCCATCATCAGGGCAGATCCGGCAGATCCGTCTGCAGCCGGATCTGCCCTGGTGATGGACACTGCAACGATGTCCGAAACGTCGGCTAAAGAAGGAGGTAGCACAACACGGCATAACACCCCAAAAACAAATTTCGAAAATGCTTTTGGCCGTGAAAATCTAAAAACGTATCCGACTAACAATATTGTTGATTACATGGCAAAACATCAAACCCTATTTTTACCCTCGTAAACTACACTCCCCTATCTAACATTTATTTTATCCTGAAAGATAGACGTTTGGGTTGAGTATTGGTACATTGCTAGCCAATCCAAGGGAGCCTGCGATGCTCAATATGACTATCCCATCAAAACCGTGAATGATTTCCCCATTTTTCAAAAGAAGTAAATCTTCACACTAATTCAAAAGACAATAAATTGGATATTGGTACTTTCCTTCTTATCTTTTTTTTTAAAATTCATCTGCTTTACTCCCCAGATTGCAAATTCTGTGGCCTAGAAGTGGAAACTTTACACATATTTTTGGATAGCCCTCTCTAAACAAATATCCTCTCTTCTATCAAACTTTTAAAATTGCCTTCCCTCTATTCAACATCTTACCTCTCCTAAATCGTAACTCGACTCCAACCTTCCATATAACTATGAAATTGGCCGATTTAATTAATATTAATAGATAAATTCACCTTTCCTCACCATAATTTGAAATGATGGCCTAGAAAACTAGAAACATTTGAAAAAAAAGTACGATTGGCTATGAAATTAGTTAAATTAAATTACATTAGTGTGAGAACTTCAACAACACAACCAAACCCGTAACAAAATAACAAAAATAAATTTCATTTTCATTGAGGGTGTAATATTTACTTTGTATATATTTAGTGGGTAAATGAATTAAAACTATATGTGTGGGATTTATTAAAACGACAATTTCCATGCTAATAAATTCGCCATATTTATTTTACGTTGACAGGATGCGAGACCTTTCATAATGTAACATGATTTATTAGTTTTCATTCATAACTGTGATAACGTCATTAATTTATAAATAACGCATGCTATATCGTAATTATATTCATTTGTAAAATTCAATACATAGCAGGTAAATACACTGTATAGTTTATGGGTACCTTCGTTCAGGAAAAAACATGCAATTAATTAACAACATCCTAAAGGAACCCCCCTAGTGTATTTTATTCGTGTGTCCGAAACTCATTCATTAATGTTACGTGCGTATGGTGGGTAAGTCATATTCTCTTTGAAAAAAAAGGATTTAAATTATTTCACAAAAAAGAATTATGACCTGATGTTTGAAAGATTTGTACGCTGTAAAGCTGTACCCTTATTTGATCAGTTGCATTATTAAAAACACTTCTTGTAGCTTTCAGATAATCGTGTTCATAAAGTTATTGCCATCCCAAAAAAAAATTGTGACTAAATTTCTAACTCCAATAAAACAAAAACAAAAAAACTCGTCTTCTTCTTGTTTCCACATGTATTTAAATAACATTTTAAGTGTGATTCATTACTACTATCATTATTATTCTTTTAATCTGAATATCGCACAAGGGTCTCGACCGGTCCCACCTGGAGTCTATGGCATCCCCAAATGGGGTATGTTGTGAGGCTGAAGATGTGGGAAGGGAAGGAGATGGGAAAGAGGAAGGCTGTGAAGTACCTGGCTATTCAGATCTGGTCACCAAGCACGGCTAAAGCCATTTCGAGCAACGTTTTAATTCTGAATGGTGAACACCAGGGCGATTCTGAGAGTGTCTTCCATTCTGGAACGTGCCGCAAATACACAATATATTATTTTTATTTAATTTTTTGTGAAATAACATAAATGAATCAAATAAAATTTAAGAATCGACGACCTTCGGAGTGCTAGTCGAGAGATTTTCCTTCCACCACGGAGATGCAATTCTACGAATAATTATTATCGTTGTCATTTTTTCTAAGAATCTAAATAAAATGCCAAATAAAATTAAAATAACTATCTTAGTTTACGCCCAAGTACTTAAAAACCTTTAAGCATATGATTTTTTTTAATGTATACTTTTCTTGTATCCTGTTCACAACCAGATTTAAAAAGCTTCCAGAATCTTTTTTAAACAATGGGAACCTCAAAACAGTGTCACCAATGTCTTTGCACAATTAGTTTTTTCGTTTACAAAAATACTCAGTAGCTTATTATATAATTAGTAAAAAATTTACTCTGGAACCTCCGCCATTAAAGCAAAAGTTTTTGACTACAATATTTTTTAATCCATTCATGAGGTCAGTGTCAAGTTTAAGGTTAATGATTTACCGCACAAGCGTCGTTCATTAACTAGTGTGGGTTTTGGTTACATTCCCTGAGGCATACACGAGATAACTACTCGATAAAGCAAGTAAGACAAACTCGCAATAAATAACGTCGTGAATTATACTTCGCAGTTAAGTATACCTTTATGCGAGGATTATTTAAATGAATCTCGCGAAGGGAAGGTATAAGTTACATGAGACGTTGAGGTTCAAGGATGACATTATAGTTAGTTACCTTCCCAGCTGCACCTGTGCCTTCCAAATATGTAAGTCATTATGTACAAGGATTTATGTAATGAAAATCTAAACAAAACATAACCTCACATCTTACCACAGGGGTTTGTTGAGTTTATTATTATTTATTATGAGCATTAATGTCATTAAATATCCACAATGAGCGGTTTTTATATGCTTTAAAGAAATTCTTAATACGCATTCGGTAGTTGAACATTAAACATTTAGGTCCAGTTGTTGCGCAGAAATTCACGAGTGACAAAGTCATCAAAAGGCCATTCAGCACCATTTAAATTTTTTGACATTTGACAGGTCCCATTTAAACGCCGATTGCAGGTGCATTTCAGTTTCTATTAAATTGTAATAATCTGACATGCTTAATAACACAATATTTGTACTTTACTCTTCTGCTGATCACAATTTGTTCAAAAGCCTAAGAAAGTATTACCAGAGCATACCGAAAATCAGTCCTTTTTAAATCAAATTTTAGACGTATTGACTTTTTTTTACAAAAAAACATAAAATGATTTTGAAAGATTGTTATTTTACCTGAAAAACGCTTTTTTTTAATTTTGAAAAACTAAGTGTATTTTTAAGATACTAAGGTTATACCGTTGGTAATTGTCAGATTTGTTTAATTTTTCCAACGACATATTCTAATAAACAACACAAATTTAAAATCATATAATCATACAAAAAAATAAATCAATACATAATCTAGTCAACACAGTTTTGAGAAGTTTTATTATCGTTAAATTAAAATAATTAAAAAACAAATCCGAGAACGTCGTTTGTGACAAGAATACCTCACATTTTCTATTTATTTAAGGTCTTACAAACTAAAATATTTAAAAAAAATTTTACACACTTATTTTGCTTAGACATTATTGAAAATCATAAATACTTATGATCAAAAAATATTTACAAGTAGTACACGACATTTAATAATTTATCATCGTGCCTTTTGAGCATTTTTATTGCTTACTTGAATGTAGGTATATATTAAAGCAAGTTTTGAATGAAATGAATCTATATTAAATTTTTAATTTTAAAAAAATGATACGGGGAATAATCGACCTTTCTCATTGGAACCTCTCTGTACAGTTGCAAGCATTTTTAAACTTTTATTCTCCGCCAATCACTCTTAACAAATTCAATTTAACCGTTCGTCGGTCACTAATACAAAACTATGTCTAAATGAACAATGCATTTGATCAATAAACGTGATGCTGGGTGAAAATATACCTATGTAAATTGTTTTATTTATATATAATATGTATTGTTTTAGAAATCTCATTCAATATCACGACCCTCTTGTCATGCGATGCTGTGCAATAACATATGTTCTGCCTGTGGTATCTTAAACAAGTCGTGGTGACGATTTGCAACATTTCCCAAAAATATTTCACCACATGCTTACTGTCCACCTAGTTGACATAAAATGACATTTAAAATGTCAAATATCACCTCAATCTAACAATGCAGTAAGTATGCGGACTAAAGATGTTTTATGAAAAGATGGCGGATGGTAATAAATAAATAAAGGAATTACAAAAATAATATTAATGATATATAAATGTTTTATATATCTACTTATATTTTTTTTAACAAATTGAGACAGCGATATCCTTACTGGAATCTCCCGTGCGGAGGTTTTCATTTACATATTAGAATTGAATTATTATATGATACGTTGTTTTTAGTGCAATTAACCACTTCAATACCACGGAACACCATGCCTCTTAGATCCCACATAAATTTATGTTTAGATGATCCATTCATTAAGCATATTATTTATGTAGGCATTTTGCTAAATGGAAATACGAATGTGAAGGAACGACCTCAGAAACAATAATCATAATTAATAAAATAACAATAAACACTTCAAAACATCCAATAAATTCTCCTAATAGACCTTGAAGTTGCTCATTAGTCAAACTAACGGCCGTTATTCCCAACTTTTTGAACGATCAATCTGAGTCTCTGATCTGCTAAGTGATTTGTTTAGTAATGCTCGATTCGTATTTGTGCATTAGAGGAATGTTGAGCCAAAATTTCGGCTCAACAGTTGATCAATAGAATTGGGAACAACGGCCATTAGTGTTTGAATGATAATTTAACTCTCCCAGATTAATCCAAGATTATGCATTAATCACGATTATTTTTTACTTCGTTCTAGAGCGAGATATTCCTTCACTATCGCCCTAGAGAGAGAGCACAATGTGCAGTCACCAGATTCTTCGTTTCTCTTTTTGACCTTCTTCATCGACATTTCCCTAATGGGGGTGCATTCGTTATAGAAAAGGATGATATAAAAATAATCTAAAAAAGTAGCGACGAGATGAAGTTCAATTTTTGACAGATTTCTTAAATTGGATAAAATAAATCCAAAGCCAAATCTTATAAAAGATTGTACACGGATACGATTCACTTTCTACTGAGAAGTGACCCCTAATTCACACAATTCACAGCCACCTGTTGTCGGTGTTGCGTTCTGGGTTACATCATCGTCCTAACTGTCTTCCGTGTCTAATAGTGCTAATGATTTGACATTGACAATCGCCATCTCCGTCACGTCATTCATTCTGCCTCTACCAACGCTGTATATATCCACCGTGATGTGTGTTGTAGTTTGATGAACCGGATGACCAACATTATGTAAATCTGCGACTCTAAGTCAGATCTGTCGACTGGAGCATCCTTTGCCTTACGCCATAAGTGTTTCTAATAAACTTAAAGCCATGAATATTTACTTTCGGAGCCTCGAGGGGTTCAAAAAAACACACTTCCCTTTACGTTCTTATCATTATTTTGAAAAAAAAAAACAATCGACGATGAATCGAACAGCGCTGAGTGTTTTATAACCCACGTGACAAATTATTTGGTGATATAAATAATTCCATGTGTAATTTAAACAATTCGTTAAAATAAACACTTCTTTCATTTGTGTTGACCATATTAGTCATCATTGGAAAAAAAATTAAGACGATACTAATCGTAAAAAGCTTTCGTTTGTAAAAAAAAAGCAACAGTAAAAATATATGTGGGATACTGATAGGCATAGATATACATGTATATACAATTTAGGGTGGTCCAAGCCTATATAGTAAAAAAAAAAAATTCAAATATAGGTGTCGCCACCCCCTTGATTTGTTACACCTACCATTCCTATTATGTGTAAAAAATTTCAGCTCCCTATCTTATATACAAGGGAGTGCTCATCGAATAAGAAGTTTATGACAAAAAGTTCAGGAATTTAAGTAAAACACCTAATTTAAGGTTTATTAATATTACAAGTATTTAAATCAAATAAGTATACAAAGTATTTAAATGTGAACAAAATTTGGTAACAAAGCAATAATTAACATAATATTAGTCGCAATCTTTCAAAACTATGTTTTTTAACTCCTTTTTGAGTGTTTCAGTAGAAACGATTTTCCGTTCTGCTTTTCTTCCTCATTCATTCTCAGTGAGTATCTTATTGTAATCTTCAAAGAGTTTAACACCTTTTTCCGCTGTATCATTAACAACTCGTAATTTTTTGACACAGCTTTTGTGTTTTGTCATTCCAAGTCTCAGGAGGTAATTGCAAGAAAGAGTCCATGATTTGATCAAGATTGTGTTGCAAAATCTTCTAATGTAAATTCCAAGGCAAGCTTAGCAGAATCACCTCGTACTGAAAGATAACCGCCATCAGAATTTATTTTTTGAACTATGGCCTGTTTCTCAGCATCAGACAGCTTGTCAGAAAACAAGGCAAGTGTAACTAGTTCATCTGACAAATACCATAAGTGACGCTCTAAGACACTAACTGCTATACTGATTTCGGAATTCAATGGCTTCGTAAAATTTTAAGCTTTTCCAAAGTAGTAAGTCATTTACTGGTGCATCTGCTGCCAAATGCGCTTCGATCCAAACTTTGGTGTAGATGAGCACACCAAAACTAACAAATCGAACAATTTGTTTTTCTTCTCTCTTGGTTAGTTTAAATTATTTCGAAAAAGAAAAATCTTCAAAGCATACAGCAATTTCGCCATCCAACGGCCATAAAAAATCGGACCTGGAGCGCTCCAATGTATCATCGCAGGTGGTTTGTTTAAAACAATCATGATGAGCTTCATTAGCTCTCCGTAATCATCCCAAACTTGATTCTCTCCAGATAGAGCGGTTGTAAGACTCTCAAGAGAATTTTCAGTGAACTGTTCTGCGTCAAGACAGTTAGTGCTCATTCGGTAATATTTCACAAATATCGCTGAATCTTTTGAAACGTGGGATTTGAGGAGAGCTTGATGGCCCAAAATGCAGATTAAATATTTTTGAAAGCATTATTTCAAATACGTGATAACGACAAGCAAGCCACAAAAGATCATGCCCTTTTTTCTTCTAAAAGAGTGCAAGCTCCCTTTTTGGCACCGGTGTTAGAAGCAGTAGTGTCAAAACTCATAGCCCGGACTTTATTTGTGACATTTCACTGTTGCATTGTGTCAAAACCAGCATCAGATATTTATTCCCCCATTCCTGCAGTTATCAAATTCAAAGCGCTTGCATGGGCAATATCAAAAAGTTTGTCTAGTGCTATCCCGTGATTTTTGCAATGTCATTTGGCGTCTTATACCAAATAACGTTGATACTTTTGTAAACAAGTACTCTCTTTTTCTTTGGGCTTCAGAATTTCTTCCTCTATTTTTATTCAATAGCAGCCAGTTCTTGTGAAATTTAATCAGTTTTACAATGCAGGGATTTTGTTGTCTGGTCGGAATACTAGATTTACTCCATACTTATATAATTTATTGCGTAAGTACAGGCGCGCAATCTATCACATTTTTAGATTCATTTAACTTGTGGTGATAACGGAGTAAAACTGGCCAAAAAATATGAAGTTGGTTAAGCCTCATCAATGGCTCAATATCTAGAACCCAAAGTAGAAAAATTTCGTCTTTTTTTCAAGTAGATGAACACATTTTAGTACACTTATTCACTCCACAGCTTACTAAATAAGTATCAAAACTGTTTTAATTTGTCTATAAAACTTTTCAGTAGTTTATTGTAATATTTATTTAATAGTTTAACACAAGAAACTGTCCTGTAACAAAACGTAAAAATTTAGCATTTTACACAAAAAATTCAAAAACAACACTCGATTGAGCACCCCTTTCTACTTGAGCTATGTCGCTGCAATTTTACTATGTTATTACTATAAATACATGTAACAAATTCGCGGGCTGGCCAAATGAAAAATACAAAAAAAAATTTTTTGGACCACCTTAATATACATAGATACAAATTTAAATTGGAGAGGTTTTAGTAAGTTATCACTCGGTTACAAAAACACAAACCGATATTGGAAAAAGTGTTAAATATCAAGAACGACAAATTCTTTTTGGAAAAATAATTCATATTGTAGTGGGATTATTAAATTAATACACAATTTTAACAGGGAAAAACGTGTTTATTATGGGTACAATCAGGTATTTATAGCAGTTTAACAATAGCAATACGGTGTAATAAACTTTAACAATAACTTTATGGTTAGTCGTTCCAAAGGAAACATAATTTTTCTAATTAAAAGACAAAATAACTTTGTTTACATCACTTTTTATTTATTCACAATCTACATGTTTCGTGAACGATGTTCTCCTCATCAGGAACAAATGTATACTAAACTTAAAAATTAAATATAGATTACATATGGGAGGAAAGGTTAGAAGGAAGGGGAAGGGGTAAGGGTGGGGGAAGTTTATTACAATTAGGAATTTCAAAGTCATTAGCAGGGAAAGACCGGTTAAGTGGGAAAAGGTTCAAAAGAGGGTTTATAAAAATTTGCTGCTTATTTATTATGTCTGCTTTATTATTTACATTTTTCATAATTTCTAATATCTCTAAATTATTTATCTGTGATGTCTTGTAACCCGTGTGTAATATTTTAAGTCCATGGTTTTTTTCAAAATTATGATCGTACTTTAATAAATGATCTGCAAACTCAGATTCGCTGTTGCCATTTAATGCCCTGAGATGTTCTTTAACCCTTACTTCAAAGTTTCTATTTGTTCTACCTATATAAAAGTAATTACTAGAAAGATTAGAAACATAATTGTTCTCTTAACCCTTCGTTTTACCAAAAGGGTTTCAACGAGTATTTTCTCCCTCTGGGTTAGCTGAACTCCGAATCAAACGGTTTACGAAGCGTATATTTGGTCAGTCGGCCAGAGGTTCACTTTAAGTAGCATGATAGGTACCGGTAAGCAACTTGCTCTCTAGCGCTAAAACTTGACTTTTTATCGTTCATCACAGTGACACCAATACGGATCACATTAATTTATAAGTCTGAGCAGAAGGGTGAAAACCAATCAATCGCATCACTCGGCCTAATTAGTAAGAGAAGAAGCGATGCGGGAATGAGAAAATATTTGAGATTGAATAACTAATCAACATCCGAAAACTGCATAATAAATAGATGTTTTAATTCAGCATCGCTATTTTTATTCACCCACGAAACGACCTATTTTCTTCTTTCTCGATAAAATAACTTCTAAATACTGTCCGATTAAGTACCTACTTCTACTACTAGTTCATTCGGAAAAAACAAACAAAACGTTACTATTCAAAATATTCAGAGGCCCTAGCACACTCGCTCGATAACGATCGATTGGATAACTAACGGTAACTTCTCATCGTTCCCTAGCATGTCTACAGATCGCCAACGAATAAGTGACATTTCACAATGACTAAGTGTCCTTAACATATTCGACATCATCTGTTGTATGTACGTTAGCGATGTGCAGTTGTCCTAGGGAACGATGAGAAAATACCGATATTTATGCTACCGAACGTTATCAAGCGAGTGTGCTAGGGCCTCTGAACCACCACCGAACAAACATATTGAAAGGGATAATATTATTATTTTTTAAAGTTGGTGTACAGAGAAAGTCTTCTGTTCTTGACAATGCTTAGATATCGTATTACGGTCACCAATCTGAGACAACTACCCACTCGAACGCTTTTTGCCATAATATGGCACTATTTCCAAAACCATGGATTGCTTTGCTGCCAAAATATGGCAAATATTCTCTAGAATCTATAAAATGTTTTAATGTTAACGATTTTACAATATTTTTTTAATAAATCCTACGAATATGTGATAATAGTCAAAAGATAGGTGAATTCATTGGCTATGTAGAACTATAATCAGTTTGTATGTCTCCATATTCAAATTCGGAGGTATGAGTTTTAGGTATGATTCGGAGTATGAAGACAAATGTAAATTGAGCATAGATAACAAAAAAAATCTGTCATAATAGGGTAATATTTAAAGAAAAAAAAAAGATAAACAAGTTCAATTTTTACATATTAAAATATTATCAAATATTACATACCATAATTTATCCAAACCATATATTACTTTACGATGTACACATGATAATTATGTAAATTTAATTACAAAAATCACTAGCTTACGAATAATTAAACAAAGTTGCGTTAAACATCCCTAACTAAAAAAAGTAATAAATAACTCGCATTCCAAAAAATGTGACAGCTTTGACTTTTTTGCATAAAAGTCCCATTAAATGATAAATTTCAATATAAATTGTCACTCAGTTAAAAGCGCCTTTGGCTCTAACACACGTTTCTATGTCTGGTGGGGGAAGTTCACTATTTTAATGCCTACAAATCGCAATGAAATGCCAAATTTATTCAGATGGGTGTGTTCCTTGCAAATTCGGTAGATTGACAACTTTTACAGACAAAAACATATTTAACACTAATGTTTCAATATCCACTCGTGGAAAATGTCCATCTACTGTCTTAATACTATTCTCAATATTCGGAAGCATGTAATATCTGCCGTGAGATAGACGCCATAATATAATTACGATAGTTTTTTTTTCGTCCTTTTATCTTTTTTATTTCTGTTTTTGGGTATATTGCTTACACAATACCTTAATGCTGTCCTTTCTTATACACATTACTTCTTCCCTGAAGAGATTTAATCGAACTTATCAGGTGTCGTTTATGTTTCGAACTATGTCTTTAAAATAGAATGCATTTTGTTTAATAGCATTTTAACAGAGTAAAACATTTAGGCACTTGCTCATAATTTTTATTTTTTATTATTTTTTTTATTTTTACTTATAATTACAGTTGTTTTACATTACATTATTTTTTTTAATTATACATTTTTTATATATCGTGATTACACCTTCTTTTTTGACAATGCTCGTGTGAAAAAGGCGTACACATTTATATGTAAAAAATAAATTAACATATATTTTTAGAATGTGTAAGAGTAATGAAAATTATAATATATTTTTTTACATATAAATGTGTATATAACATATGATACATGAAATAGAAAAGAAAAAAATATTAAAGAAGATGACAGAAAAGAAAAAAGAATTTAAAAGAAAACGGATTTGCAAAATCATAGTTGAGAGATATTATATCAGGTAATCATAAATTATCTCGTTTTTTCGGAACATGCGCACTCTCACAAAAGTGATCGCACTGACTCATTCGCCCTCTCCTTCGTAGTGAAAGTTGCCTTTGCAATTAGCTTCCTTCTAAGTGGTGCTTACCTAAATGACATATTAAACACTAAACTTTAAAAGCTTCTTTGTTTCCACAAGCTTTAAAAAATAAAAGTTCTTAGATTGTTTGTAAAGAGCCTCCTTCGTGTAAAACACTGCAAGGAAACTAACTATGTAAGCTTCCATGACAAGGTTTTAACTGCACCTGTGATTGTAAATTTACTTGTAAATTCAAAAGATTGCCTTCTGGCAATAATATTCATTTAGAAATTACAATACGTTAATAGCTATTTGTTGTAGATTATCAGGTATGCTACAATTTATTATTTATTAAAGCCGTTAATAAGTCAATTTAGAAGTTATGTAAAGGATGTATTTAATTAACAAGTCACTGATCAGTCAGTGATCTACAATCCGCATCCCCATTGAGATCAAAGAACCCGCTAGTAATTCATTTGCATGTCGTATCTTTATCAAAAATATTCTTTAAGAATTCAGGTTTTCGGATATCCGTTGAATAGAACCACAGATATTTTATTATATTCATTTGTTGTTGTAAGGGTTGCAATTCTTCGCTTTAACCCTGCACTAACTCAATCCCCATCCTATCACTTCCTAACAAGATCTTCAAGTTTATATTTACACGAATACACGATCATCAAATACAAAAACACAAAACAATTTGATTACTACTTTAAATCAAGGTTATTTTAAAGAAATTGCCACCAGAGGCCCTAGCACACTCGATCGATAACGATCGACAGGATAACTATCGGTAACTTCTCATCGTTCCCTAGCATGACTACAGATCGCCAACGAATAACAGACAGATACGTTTTTAGATTTTCACGGCCAAAAGCATTTTCGTTGTTGTTTTTGGGGTGTTATGCCGTGTTGTGCTACCTCCTTCTTTAGCCGACGTTTCGGACAGCGTTGCAGTGTCCATCATCAGGGCAGATCCGGCAGATCGACGGATCTGACGGAACCGATAGTTATCCTACCGATCGTTATCAATCGAATGTGCTCTGACAATATAAGTTCCACCCATAAAAATTAAAATGCAAGAATACAGAGTGTTCATAAATACGATGTAAATATTCTTTACATATAACAATTTTAATTTCACTAGTAAAATTTGTACCGATTAAATTACAATATTAATTTTATATTAATGGCCCATTTCAAAAGTAATTTTTTCTATGAGCAAAAAAAAAATCCCCATTAATAATAAATACATGAATAATTTAAAATGATTCTAGTTTTGTTTATCGTTTGACAATAATAATTAGCATGATTGATATATTAATTTATTCGTATTTAATAACGTATCAATTTCAAGTGATGTTCGCATTTTGTTTATGTCATCATTAACGCCATATGGTTCGAGTTGACAAACGTTTCTTAGTTAATAATTCTAACTAATTTTCTGGCCATAAATCGGAGGACATTAAATAATGATATCGCTTAAATCTCAATGCTAATCAATTCGATGACTTCACAATTTACATCATAAATTTTGTGAGCGCCACAATAGATTCTCCATAAAGTTTAAAGAATTTTTCATTAAATAATACGGAATTTCGTCGCTGTTAGTGTATGTTCCCTTTGCAAAATAATATTTTTATTATGGTCACGGAGACGATATTAATAGTCCATGATTTGATTGAAGTATGTTCATGTGGAGATAATCTTGGCGAAAAAATCTCTGATTAAACTGTGAGAAACACTATCCTGCTAACAGAAGGTATTTAGGAAAATCCAAAAAGTAATTGATAGCATTCAAAATAAAAATATATTGTTAGTGTTAAAAAAATTATCCTGCCATCGTAAATAAGTTAACCGTTGTTATTAACGGATGAGCCACAGTTTGCAAGAGCTTTATTTGTGAGAATAGCTATCACAGAAAAAAATAATAATAAAAAAAATTACGACATATTTATTTGATATCATTTAAAAAAGTTAATGAAATTTTTTATACAATATAACGTAAAAACAGTAAAAAATATAATTTCGTATAATTAAAATTGAAACTAAAACATTGAAAAAAATTAACGATAGTTAAATAATGTTTCCGAGGAGAATATGTGGTCTGAAAGAGGGGGAACAGTGGCGCATCCGGCACAAGAAAGAACTACACGATAATTATCAGGCCCCCAACATCTCAGTCCATATGAGACTCCTCAGGTTGGGATGGGCTGGGCATGTACAGAGAATGCCGGACACACGCGTCCCAAAAAAGAATTATGACTGGACACCCAGGTGGAAAGAGAAAAGTGGGAATACCCAGACTGAGGTGGGAAGACGAGGTAAGAGGGGATGCGGCACAGCTTTTCCAAACAAACTGGAAGTCAACTGCTGAGGACAGGAGGAGTTGGAGGTGAATGTTGCGGGAGGCCAAAGCTCGATATGGGCTGTAGCGCCATCGAAGAAGAAGAAGAAGAAATAATGTTTCCGGGAAACATAAATCGCTTTTCAATAGATTAATTTAATATTCGTAATTCGCTTAAAAATGTTCCGATAATTCTCGAAGACTTTAAATATACTTAATATAATACCAAAAATAATTATTCATGGGAAAAAATTTCATCTTAATATCACCGGTTGCCTTGGGATGAAAGAGAAAAATTAAATATATTTAATTTTGTTTACGAACCGGATACAATGATATTAATTTTAAATGTATTTTTCCTACAACGTGTAAATTATGTCAGACGCATTACCATTGATGAAGAGAATAATGCAACGGTTCGAATTCAACTTGATATTGGAAATAAAAATAATATATTTTTCTTTAGCTTAATTCTTACGTTAAATTAAACTTTATTTTTTAAGCAGTTAAAATGTTAATCGATATCCTGTTACTCTCGTAGACGCAGATCAGCAGTAAATTTAATAATAATACTAGTTTCAAGCAATCAGAACGGAATAATTTATTTTAAACCTCACTTTTGTGGGAAATTAAATTAATCACAATTACTACCTGTGCATCTCTTCTTCGCCGACAAACGACTGATGCTCAAGCATCATTTTTTGCAAATCCGAACATGTTGTGTAGTGTACACATGCAATTTTGCATGCCTAAAAACAGTAATTGTTTGACTTATGCTTTTTATGTGTAGGTATTCCTTCGTAATCTAGAGTGGAGAGCGCTCACCTCACATTACGTTAAAAAAAACTCATATTGTTGTGCAAGTGCAATAAACTTTAAATTGCTTTACAGTTAACATATTTTTGGAAAGAATGTTGTCAAATCCATGTTAGTCGACAGTCTTGAGTTAAAAACAAAATAAAAACCGGTGTAAATAAACCTTTATTTAAAAAATGGTTACTTCTACGAGAATCATTTTTTGCATCTGAAATGATCTAAGAATATATATTTATAAGTATGCAATCTCAGTATTTGAGTGTGAGATGTTTTCCAACGATTTAACCGAGAGTTTTTTTTTTACTTACGTTACTCGTATTTATTCAAATATGTATGTATATATTACTCGAGTTGGGGGTTCGCAATGAACGATTAACGTGTGATACTTTTAATTTTGAAAATAAACATTTATATTTTGTGAAATTTGTTCATCTTGGTACAGCGACTCTTAATCGAAAAACGTACAAAAGGTTCGCGTCTAATATTTAACTTCCTTCTGAATGTGGCTTGGCAGATCATCAAAAAAATAATTAGGCATGTCTGCATTTTTTGCACACTATCTTGACATTATGTTTAAACATCTTTTTAAATCAATAAGCCACGGTTTGCATATTTTCCAGGTAATTTTATCTGACCAAACTTAATTGAACAATTTTTTTTAGGAATTCAGCACTTCTATATGTCTTTAATTGGTACTCATGTGTTATTTATTTAATTGATTCTTATCCTTGATTTTAAAGTGCGATTTTTGGCTTTAATAATGTTTACCTTTTTTCAGATGCTCAACTTAGCAGTGTTCCTTCTGTTTCTCCAATTTGTACCAATAACAATCGATGCAAAATCCAAATACACCGACGAAGATAAACCATACGAATTTGGGTTCAACATTGAAGGACAGCAACACAGAAGAGAGAAAAAAGGTGAGGATGACATAATACATTTTCATGTATAAATTGTTAATAGAAATTTAAGCGACTTGATGACGACTTGCGACCGAAGCGTTAAAATCCTTGACTCTGGGCCCACTGAGGTTGCGGATTATAAAGCCGACAAGTACAAATAAAAATGTAAAATATTATTTTATGCGTAGAATTTAAATATATCAAAACATTATTTACCAATTTATTAACAAAATAGCGGTTCAATTTATTTTTAGAATTTGTTTTACAGGCTTAGGGGTATCTTTTTATTTACTTCCTACTTATATAAATGGATATCTACTCCAAATAACTGTGTTACCACTTTGATACGCAGTGGGCCGCGCATACGATTTGGTTTTAAAAATAACGAACGATTAGCTTTCGAACTCAGTGTAGTTTTGTTGATAGATATGTAACATTCAACTCTGTCAAAAATGCATAGATAGCCTCAATCATAGTGTCATCAATATGATGACAATGGGGTGCGAGTTGAGATTGCAAATCCGATATTTTTTTAAACTCAAAATCCGGATTAAATCCACACTAGTATGAGAGGAAACAAGCGAATGGTCGGATATTTAAGCCATTTGCTGTTGTTGTAATTGTCTGACATTAAATTGAAAACATAAATAATTGCAAATATAACTATTTCATTATTAATGTGTCCAAAGAGTTTCAGAATGATCTCCTGGAAAAGTCTTTCTTTGCAGTTTGCATTTTATTTTATTTTAAGTTCAGACAGTGTGGCGACATCATCCCAGTCCTCAGATGAAGTAAGACTTACCTTCCACTTCTTATGTGTATAACTGAAATATTACAAGCCACATTTCTACTATCTTGATCACAACTCACTTGATCATTGAAGATTTTATGAAATTAATCACACCTGATACCAATCAGTATTACATGTATATGGTATTTTTGATGATACATTGCGTCATTAAATTGACCATGAGGAAATCTTTTCCTGTCACTTTATCCATCTCTCCTTGAACGGTATCCTATTGTCAGAAAAATGAGCATTTTCTTACTGCAGCGATAAACGTATTAAACAAAAATGTTGTTTTGTTTAAAATTTAATGATTGTAAAAATGAACTCTCTGTTTTTTTCTTGAATGAACGCATGTTGTTGCTTTTATTGCAAACTGCAAATGATCATACCGAGATAAAAACGAAACTTTGAGCTGAAAATGTAGTATTGACCTAGAATGGATCTGTTCAAAAATTATCTCTCTAGGCATCCAGAAACGTTTTAAAGAAGTTCTAAAGTAGGAAGACGTAGATTGATGTGATCTTTTTAGAACCTTCGTGCTTTTAAGCACGAGTAATTTTAGCACTTCAATTAATAACACTTTAAAAAGATCTTCAAGTGGACTATTACTGTAACAAATGATATAATAAATAATCTTGTGTAATGAATCGTTCCTTGTTCATTGTAAATTTATTCTTCCTCGTACCATTAGTAATCAGCAAGAAGATAGATTTAACTTCCTGTCTTAGATTTTCTTGTTGTTAATGATTATGATTCGCTGATAATGATCCATCATCTCGCTGATGATGACAAGGACATATTGGCTATGGCCTGTGACTCCTCTAGGGTCGCAAGTTAGCAACGGTGTTGAGTTTGTGGGATTATATATAATATGTTTTATTAATGATCACGATTAAGTTGTACATTTTACACGCATACATAAATACTACTTATCGACACGACAAATGCATTTAATTTTTTTTTTAAATTTAAATTTATTTAAATTTTACTATTTATTTAAATTAGCTGCAACGACATTTTAATCAGCCAAACGCAAACCATTTCCGAATCAAGATCTTCTCAGATGTCAACGTACCCTGGTACGAGAGAGGAATCAGCGAATGGTCGGATAATTAACCCCGGTCAACTTCGTCTAAAATCCAACAGTCTTGTTTTTTTAGGATTTTTTTTGTATGAGTAGTTATTGCACAAGAGTCCCAACTGCTCTCAAATGCCCGGATCTGAAAGAACCGACCACACGTATAGTGGAACGTGCCGCAAATATAGTGATTATTTTAATTGTAAAAACGCTAACAAAATTTACTTGCACAGAGCGGGGTTTGTACCCGCGACCTGAGGAACACATTGCCAAGGATTATAACCACTCAACTACAGAGGCTGTCTTCATATTATTTATACCCATATGAAAAAGCTATATAGCTCGTGATGGAAATAACCTAACGAGCTAAACATATAAATTATTTTGTAGGTAGAGTTGTGGAGGCCGATTAAATACATTGCGCCACTTTTAATGGTTTCAATTATTTTAATATTTTAACAACGTTTTAATTATTTTAATATTTTATGTAATGTTTTATTTTTCCTTTTTCAGATGAAAACGGAATCATAATGGGGGAGTTTGGATTCATCACAGCCGATGGGGTGTACCACGTGACGGTCTATGCTACTGATGCAGAAGGGAATTTCAAAATTATTTCCATGAAGAACATTCGACTTGGAGCTGGTAAGAAAAAATGAACAAATTTCTAGATTTTTTAACTTTTTTATAGTTTCTAATGATTCCATTCACGGAGTATTCCTTTACATATACCTAATTAAAAATAAAATACATGCAATATATACGCCTTATAGTTGTAAGCCATTGGTGGGTATCTAATAAAAAATGTTCCTTCTCGGCGAATGAACAAAAATATTTATTACCCAATTATTTTTAATCTTACATATAAAAACGCATGCCCTACAACATTTATTAGAAGTCTCATTGACCTTTTGCCGATAGGAAAACAATGCGATGAAATATTCGTGAACCATAAATTTTTTTTAAAAAACCCACTTTAACAACACTTGTCGTGAAATACCAGATTGTTTTTCGATCAAGGTTAAAGGACATGCAGAAACGACAATGACGCTACGAACTAAGATTCATATTTTAAAATATAACCAGGATATAAGCAATTAATAATTATGAATAATGTTTCCTGAATAATGTTATTTATCAACAACAACAGAAGTACGTCACGAAGAGAAAGTTCAACAATACAACATTTTGAGAATATTTTTCTTAGTAATATAACTTAGTAATACTACTTTTTGAGACTTCCGTAATCCTTCATAAAATTATTCTCAATGCCATATTTAAAGTGTTTGTAGCTTTTTGTAAAGCATTGATTGCAGAGTTCGTGAAATTATTAAATACAATAAACATTTTAACATGCAATAAATCAAATAATATTACGTTTTAAACCCGTTTCTTTCGGCAAATATTTGCTATCAAATATCACTAAAACAGACTTATTTAAATTTAAATCCGTGATGGACAAATATTTCTTCAGGCAGGATTTTTTTTTCTCACAGCTCTTGACATAACTTGATTCAAGGAAATGCGTATACTGTCAGGCAGTAGGTATTCCAGGGCCGCCACATCCTTGTGTGCACTGTGTGCGCAGCACTCGGGCATCCGAACCAAGGGACGTCTTCTTCAATTTGTGAATAGACCACGATGGCCACTAAATTCTTCCAATTCCAAATAACAAATTTTTGTCAATTTTTACCTACAAGTCAACAAATATGTAAGAGAAAGTGAATACGAGGTATTTTCAAAGGAGTTTTTCTTTATTGTAACAAACAATGATATCCTCTACTGTGATCTCCCATGCAGAGAATTTCATTTACATATAAAAATTAATTAGTATGAATAATCTGAAGTAACATATTATGTTTTTTTTTTCTGAAATAATTATAAATATATTATGTAGAATTTTTAGTGCAGTTTTTTTTTACATTAGCTTACACAGGAGGCCCTGAGAAAAAAAAATCCCTCAGAACCTATGTCATCTTTGAAGATGCTGTGTGGAAGGTCTTTTAAAGGAAAGGAAGGAGATGAAGTTCTGGGAAGGAAATAGATTTGAGAGGTGGGTAGGAATCTGGGGATCAATATGTCTAGGAGTGATGGATGTGTGAAGCCATCCCTCCTACTTCGGTGCAAGGCGATGGATCGAGAGGGTCGGGCTGGAGAGATCGAAAGGTCTCCCTCAACCAGTGTCTCCCGATCCGGCCTGCCACGCAGTTGATGGGCAGACGCATCCGCCATCAATTACCGGCCAAACCTAATCCCATGAATCCGGGCACCCCTGCTAAGTCACCAAAACTAGCGAACTACTTGGGGTGACCTGTGGTTGTCCAATAAATGGTTATATTAGTGATTTCGGTTTAAGTCTGTATTTGGTGCCAGTATATTTTCTATTTCTTATCTCCCTAGTTATTTTAACCAGTTTTAATTTTTTTATTTGAGATTTTATAGTTAAAATGTTTGTTTTACAATAATAGAAATGAGAACATTTAAGCGTAGGTTTTGTTGAAATAAAGTGTGACTTGAATGAAATCCTGTGATACAAGCATAAAAACCTCAACGAACAAGAAAATTTGAAAAAAATAACGTATAATTTTAATCAAATTCGCTATAAAGATTCATTTCATTATATTGGCATTAATTTTACACGATGGACTGGCCTGTTCGACTTTTATAAACGGTTCCCAGATCTTAAAGCCTGCAACAGCTCTCAGTAATTAATATATATGGTTTTCTTTAAGTTCGTAACGTTAGTATTTCAAACTTAGGACGATATTATTTTCATGGACTGTTTTGACATTTTTGTTTTCTTAATTTTATTCCTTGCGGCGGCCCTGGGTTAGCTTTATTTATATTAATCTTAGATGGAATTTTGTGAGTACACGTGAAATCAAATCTGTGTGTGATTAATGCGGTGACAGTAGTATAAAACATATAAACATATTATACCTAAAGTGTATGTGTATCGGTGATGTATGTCCTTGGGGTAAAAATTATGAACTTTTGCGGTATTAGCTTGAAACACAGCTATATATAGCAATAAAACCTATAATATTTTGCCTTGAATTGTATTTTTTTTAAAGAAAGACAAACATTCCCGGGTTACAAATAACCCAACAACATTTGAAAATCTCCTACTACCACCACACTAAGCGGAAGATGTTACTTGTGTTGTAAGGTGGAGGACTTAGCCAGCCGAGGAATCGAACACGGAACGCCCGGGTGGGACCCAAAAGCGATGCCCACTAAACCACTGACCGGTCTATTTACTTAACTTTGTTTCAAGTTTTATTTATGAATTTGGTTTAAACTTTTTCCAGCTCCTGATGTAACACCAAGACCGCTGTTAGTGCTGACATCCACACTCCCTCCGGTTCCCAACTATCAGAGCAAAGACCCATATAACTCTCCGTCTACAGTGAAACCGATTGTCCTGACCACACCAGTAGCTGCTCCAATAGCATCCTGCTCATCTTGCAGTATTCCAACGCCTCCCCCACCCCCACAAGCTAACCCTGTACCAAACTACAACCAACAACAACCGTCTATTGATCTTCAAACGCCCTTCGATAAGCCGCAAAACCCATCCTACGGCAGCAACCAGTACCAACCGCAAAGCCCAGGCTCTCAACAAAACCCAAACTATCAACAAAACCCAGATTATCAACAAAACCCAGACTATCAACAAAACCCAGACTATCAACAAGTCCCAGGAAATGCTCAATACCAGAACCAGAATCAACTCAATGACCAGCAAACGGGACCATCAACGCAAGGACCTGCATACTCTGTTGCACCAAATAATCCAGAATTTAGCCCGGTTCTCATATCAGCTGTGATGCGTCCTGTAAATCTAGAAGATGTACCCACCACAACTAAACCTGGAGAGAACCCTGGACTTCCAAATGGAATCACCGAACCAGATATGCTGGACCTTTTGTACAGATTTAACTACACTGTAGGTTTCCATGGACATCAAGAAGAAGGATATACCAATGGAGCTAAAAAGGGAGAGTACTACGTTAACAACAGAAATGGTTACGCGACCAAAGTAAGTTACACAGCTGATGCGACAGGCTTCCATCCCAAGATCCAGACAGTCAGATTGGTTGATGCCGACACCCCAAGGGAAGAAACGGAAAAGAATGACGAGTACGGACTCAAGGGATATGAGTTCGAATGGTTTTACGTTCCCAAATATCACTATCTTAATCAGTAATATCTTTAAATTGCACCCAAATAAAACTATATTCATTAGGTAAGGAAAAAAACGAATAATCATATTATCATCACCACTTTTAAATATTCCTTCACAATATTATATTATACCATTTAAAAATCACTGCCATGCTGAAAAACAAGAATATAAAAAAATATTAATTGCATGTTGTAATTATTATTATTGTATTGTCATGATAATTTTATGCTTTATTTAACACTGTAAACTGTATTCTCATTATTTATTAAATTAAATGAAAAATAATTGTTGTCCTAATTTATTCGTTAAAAGCGGTTCGACGAAGTTTGTAATAGTATTTTGAGGGTGAGAGGAATGGACTATAACTAGTTAGCTAATAACTAGCCACAGGGAAGTCCAAGCCGATCGGGAACGCTATGAAAGAAATACTATAGATTAGTGGTTCTTAACCTGGGTTCGATCGAACCCCAGGGGTTCGGTGAGTCAGTCTCGCGGGTTCGGCGGAGGTCAAGACACCCCCCGATTCATATGATTCGTGATGACACGCCCCGTTTGTCCGTCAAGAAGGGTTCAGTAAATGCGTATATGAAACGTAATGTCAGTACCTCCAACAAGGTTAAGAACTTTAGTAATGGTAAAGGCCAAAATAATTTTGTTTTCTATTTGTTCGGTATTTTTGTCGAACATAACAGGTGCCGAACATATTTTCCCGCTTGTTACAATATTCCAATTTATTCAGAAATTTCTCACACATATATTCCTCCGATTTTACGATTTTTAATTACATTGACATCATTGGAACCTTATTCCTGCCAAAATTACTGTCGATTTTGGCTACTTTAGCCTCTTTTTGAGTGGCTTCTGCCATCGTCTTAACCTTATTGCGATCCCATCATTCACATATCCTTTCATGTACTGTGGTTTTGCTTGGTTTTCTGTAATGTCTCCTAATCATACAAGAGATCCTTACCACAGCGTTAGTTGTTTTATTTTTTCAATCTTTGCAAAATTACTTTATGGCATCATTTTAATTAAATGAAACAAATTACTTTGTGTAAACCACTAATCACATGTTAT
Source organism: Limnephilus auricula (assembly GCA_951813805.1). NCBI lineage: Eukaryota > Metazoa > Arthropoda > Insecta > Trichoptera > Limnephilidae > Limnephilus > Limnephilus auricula. The sequence continues at coordinate 14,719,684 of OX638388.1, read as the reverse complement.
AATATCTACATAAATATTATAATTATAATATAATTATATAATAATATCTACATATATTCATATTATTATCCTGACGAAGAAATCATTGGTTTCTAAACATATAGATATTATAATATGTGATTACTGGTATGGCACTCAGCACTGAGTGCCATACCAGAGGGTAGACGTCCAGTAGGCCGCCCCAGACACAGTTGGGCGAGGCAACTCCAAAAACTGTGCGAGGAGAGGATGGATCTGCCATGGACGGAGGCCGAACAATCGGCGCAAGACAGGGACGTATGGAGGAGCCTTGTCGATGCAGTGGGTCCCCGACCCGAATAGGACAAGGGGAAGAAGAAGAAGAAGTGATTACTGGTTTACACAAAGTAATTTGTTTCATTTAGTTGTTTTAGAATAAAATGTCCAGCTCCAATACTTAATTTATTTTACAAACCATTGAATTAGTAACACTCATATAATCTTTGACGTGTTCATTTTAAATATACTAAATGTCTTCATACACACAGTACAGTTACATGTCAGGAAAATAGAAAAGTACGAAAATAATTTGACTAATAGAGGGTTTAGATATGAAATATATATAATATGAAATAGATGTTGAAACGGTGAATAGTTTTATAATCTCTTGTATGTGTACTTAAAATATTTATTATTTTATTAGAAGTTCTGTAAATATTGTTTTACGCAATTGTTTTAAACAGCGTAATGCATTTTCATCCATAAAAAAACGTAGTATTAAATTTTTTTATTGAATTAATACACAGACAATCGACTGGGTTTCGCTTAGCATCTCCATCATCAGGGATTTATTGTATCATCTGCTTGTTTATATAGTGTGATTTGATTGTCCATTGAAGAGTTGTGAAGTGAAGGTTTTGAGCAGGGTGAAAATTCAAGGGAATTTACATCATTGAAGCAGAAGAAAATGTTTGCGAGAGTTGAGTAAGTACTTTCGTTGGCTATTAATCAGAGTAATTCAAATAGCCTTTTAATGTTCCATATCTCCCTTCCCTTTATTTTGCCCAGAGACTTTTGAAATTGAGCACTTCGAAAACAAATGAAGACCGTTTCGTTCCACACGCCAAGAAAAAGTCGCAATGTAGATTACTGTTAACCGCACCGCAAACATTCTTGTTTTATTTAATAATTATCAAATAATCCGCTGTAATTCGTCGTATTTTGTTGTACCCCGCTAAAACACTGTTTTGAACCGCCGCGACGGATATATTTGTGGTTGTGTTATAGAATAATAGAACTATTGTGTTTTATATGTAAAAGAAATGAGAAAAAAACCAGCGGCATTGAACTGACCAACAGTGGATTATTAAAGAGACATTTGCAGTAGATTAGGTAAGTCTTTGGGCTCCCAACCTTTCCTATGCATTAAAGGCAAATGTATTTTAATTAATTTAATGTGTAATTTACATCACACTGCGATCGAAGTAATTGTAAAACCAGCGCCACCATCATTGGTCCTACGAGCTAGGATATTTATTAAATTGAACCACCAGAAAATACTAATAATCTAAACTAAAATATGAAAAAGAACAACACAATGAAAAATAAAAGATAACGGTCGCAAATGGGACTTGAACCCAGAACCTCTCATTTTACCGGGATTCAAGGGAATTTAGATAATTGAAGAAGAAGATAACACTAATAATCTAAACTAAAATATGAAAATGAACAACACGAAGAAAAATAAAAGATAACGGTAGCAACTGGGACTCAAACCCAGAACCCCTCGTCTTACAGGGATGAAATAAGAAGTCTCAATAGCCGAATTGGTAGAGGCTTTCGTCCCTATAAGACGGGAGGTTCTGGATACGAGTCCCAGTCGCAACCTTATATTTTATTTCTCTGTCACACCTTCTGCAACTTCAACTTCTGGATCGTGACTGAAAAAAAGCTTCCATTGTTTATCAAAAAATCTGTGATGATCACTATTTTTCACAATGTGTTTTTAAAAAATCAACCAATTGCACCTACTTACCTGAGTGAGACAACTTTTTCCGCATTGACTGCAATAAAAAAGATCGCTCCAGACTAAACATATGAAAAACCGGATTTGAGATCGGCCGTTTTTATTATATCACCAAGAATCAATGTTTTGATTAAGTGTGCAGGCACGAGGATCGCACAATTTTTTGCCTAATTTAGTTTATTGAATAAACTAATTGCTTGTTTTGTTACAAACATAAATACTTACAGACATAAATACTTACAGACATAAATACTTACAGACATAAATACTTACAGACATAAATACACTTAAAAAATACCATTTCAAACAATTAAAAGTTTGACGGTAACAATAAACTCTACCAATGAATTACAAATAAAACTAAGAAGTATCTACTCGATACTATTGTTAAAGATATTTCTATATTACTTCAGAGACACCTTATTGTGCTTAGGGGGTTTCTCACCATCCTCCCAATAGCTTATATACACTAATAACGAATATATTCGATTTACGGTTTATTTATTTATTAACTTGGAGTTTATAATTCGGTACTTGAACCTATGAATTTTGGCTACATATTGGATAAGTTGGCCGAGTTTTCTAACCACTACTAGTATTTTATTTTTATTTTTAATAATATTCGTTAGTACTAATAGTGGGTTTCTCACTATCCTCCCAATAGCTTATCTAACCTAATAACGAATATTATTAAAAATAAAAATAAAATACTCGCAGTGGTTAGAAAACTCTGCCAACTTTTCCGATATATAGCCTCTATTCATAGGTTCAAGTACCGAATTATAAACTACAACTTAATAAATAAATAAATCGTAAATTGAAAATATTCGTTATAAGTGTAGATAAGCTATTAGGAGGATGTTGAGAAACCCCCTTAATATAATACTGTTTCCCTCCTGCATACCACTGTAAACTTTATAACCCATGTACACCTCATTGCAAAAGCCTTAATGGCGTTTAAATAAATAAATAAATAAAATGTATGATTTCCTGTCATGTGTGAAAAATTGTGCATGTAATAATGAAAACTGCTAGAACCAGCTGTTATGACTCCTATCTGAACCAACTTTTATGTCCCCGTTAAATTTGGTGTGGTTGAAAAAACCTTCTTTGATTTTGATTATCACCCTCTACACATCATCCCCAAAGTGATATAGGTACGAGGGAAAATATATATTTTTTACGTATATGTCACTAGGCCCACGACTTTTGAACCCACATTCGCAGGTGTAACGGTCTCCAGTACAGTTTATATCTGATTTTTATATTTATTTAATTTAGTTGAAAATACCTAGATTTTAGTATTCCAATGGCGAGCGCCATCTATGTATTTATTCAAAAATAAACTAATGGCAATATCAAGTTAGTGCTGATGGATATATAAGGCGGTCATTGGAGTTTGGCTTTTTGCCTTGAGATGGTGGGCCAGCTGCACAGCAACGAACTGCCTCTTTTAAACTTTACCATATACTAGTTTTTTTGGTTTTGTGTAGATGTCGCTGCAACAGCGCAAGCGGCCTGAATAATCTTTATAATAAAAATCTCGCGTCACAATGTTCGTCCGAGGTAAACTCCGAAAATAGTTAACCGATTTTGATGAAATTTGGCTTACTGTAAATGATTTGTAAGTTCCATAAATTTCTGACAGGTGACGGTGTGAGTTAATTTATTGACACAGCACTTGGTTATCTACGCTAGGTAACCATCCAGTAGATGGCGTTGTATTTCGTTATCGATAATTTGTAGAACGCCGTTTTAGTGAAGAATCATTTCAAGGCGTATATTAATAAAGTTATTTCAATTTGGGAGGCGGGTATGGGGTATATTTAAAACAATTATTCTTTCTCAGCGCTCGGTCAGCTGTTCTATAAATTCCACGGATTTTGAAATTACAATCTCATTTGTTTAACTCACCATATTTGGGAGGCGGGTATGGGTCCTACCGCCGCCCCGGGAACCATTTATTAGATAACCAACACGCCTACTATAGGTGTTTACCTACGTTTGGTGATTTAGCAGGGGTGCCCTGGTTCATGTGGTGAGGTTTGTATGTTTCTTCGCGGCGAATACGTTCGCCCACCAATTGTGTGGCGGGCCGGATCAGGAGAATGCTGGATGAGGGAGACCTAACCTAGACCTCTCCCATCAGACTTTCTCGATCCATTGACTTGGACCGCAGTGGAATAGATGGATTCATACGTCCATCATTCCTGCACACATTGACCCCCAGATACCTAACCACCCCTCATACCTTTTTCTTTCCCAGAACTTCTTTTCCTTCCTTTACCTAAAAATACCTTCCACACAGCATCCCCAAAGATGACTTAGGCCCTGATTTATTTTCTCAGGGCCTCCCGTGTGGGGCTAATGTAAAAATAATAGTATATTATAATAACAAAGCCCCTGTAAAATACTTGCAATGGGTTAATATCACTGCCAATTAATTAACCCTAATGGATTTTGATACATGCAACTGTTGCGGCGTTGCCCGCAACTAAAGGTGCTTGTATGCCCTGAACTAGTATTTAATATGCCTGGGATTTAAAAAAACATTATTTAAATAATAATAAAAAGATTTACGTCAGAAACGGTACGGTTCTCAAAACCCGGCTGATTATTAATAAAACCATAGAAATCTGTTCCAAACTTGGAGGAATAATGTACTTATATAGCCTCATGTATTACTTTTGAAATGCCTTACATTTGGCAAACAGGAAAGCGAATTTTTAATTTAGAAGGCGGATATGGGTACCTGCGTTCTGGAACCATTTATCGGATAATAAACACTTCTGCCATAGGTCACCCCAGGTGGTTCTTTACGTTTGGTGACTTAGCAGGGGTACTCAGGTTCATGCGGTGAGGTTTGTCTAGGTCTTGGAAGCGAATGCATTTGCCCAGTGCGTGGCGGGCCGCATCGGATTCTCGATTCATCGCCTTGCGCCGCAGTGGGAGGGATATATATACACGTCCGTCACTCCTGGACATACTGACCCCCAGATTCCTACCCACCCAGAAATTTCTCTCCTTCCTTTCTCTAAAAAGATCCACTACACAGCATCCCCAAAAATAACATAGGCCCTTAAGGGAATTGTTTTCCTAGGGGCCTCCTGAGTGGGGTTAAAAAAATTACTTTGGCTAAAAAACCTACCCAAATAATTACATAATTTTTATAAATAAACGCATTTAAAAAGGATTTAAGAAATTACTTCTGAAAGTTTCAGCGGTGCCCATGGAAAATATTTGTCTGTGTGTCATCTGAAATTCGCCGAGAGAATATTACAGAAATTAAAAGCGCATGAATGTTATGACATAGGTACTATTGAAGTAATCGAGTGGAAAATGCTTTCCGGGTTGCCCAGGCGCAAGGCCGTACCAAAACGGTTTGATTTATGTACGTCCATATATATCGACTAAAACTCCGTACCGAATTTTCGCTCTGTTATTTTCATTCGACTGTAGAAAACGAGTAATTGAAAAATATTCGCCGAACAACAGCGTAATATGCCGGCGTATACGTACATAGATTTTTATTATGTGAATACCGCACAAGAATCCCAACTGTTTCCAACTGTCTAGAGCCAATGGGATTGTGAAACCCCCAATTGGGGTATGTTCATGTTGTAAAGCTGGGGTAGTGGGGAGGAAAAGGAAATGGGGAATAGTATCACTATTATTCAAACATGAAAATTGCCAAAGGGTAACAATTATTATAAGCAATAATTATTAGCCTGAAACACTCATCAATATTGAAAACTCTCCCGAGAAAAGATATATGTCGCCGACGGGACTCGAAACCGCACCCCTCTGTTTGCCGGACGGGAGCTCTACCATTAAGCTACGGCGGGATACCTCCTACCCGCCAAATGATTCAATATATACCTAGTGTTTCATTCAACAATTATCGCTTATTATATTTTTTCACCTGCAAACAACCAACTTTATTTATATGAGAAAGGCATGTGAGTGCTAACTCTCTCACTAGGTGGCGTCGAGACATTATATCTACATTTTTTTGGTGAAAATACTTTAACTCGTCAAATATTGATTATTTTTTAAATTGATAAACTAATGGCTAAGACAAGATTTTTTATGCATAGCACAAAGGGTAACAATTATTATAAGCAATAATTATTAGCCTGAAACACTCATCAATATTGAAAAAAATATAATAAGCGATGATTGTTGAATGAAACACTAGGTATATATTGAATCATTTGGCGGGTAGGAGGTATCCCGCCATAGCTTAATGGTAGAGCTCCTGTCCGGCAAACAGAGGGGTGCGGGTTCGAGTCCCGTCGGCGACATACATTTTTTCTCGGGAGAGTTTTCAATATTGATGAGTGTTTCAGGCTAATAATTATTGCTTATAATAATTGTTACCCTTTGTGCTATGCATAAAAAATCTTGTCTTAAACATTAGTTTATCAATTTAAAAAATAATGAAAATTGCCATTTAAAGCTACGTTTCTATTTTGAATTGTAGTCTTTTTTCAGAGTGACACTTAGAGAACTTACCACTCTGTAATGTGAATAAAATATATTATGTATTATTATTTTTCACATCATTGTACCGGGGATCTTAACCAATTAACCATCGGGGGAGTTGACAATTAGAGACATGATAGATTTTATATAATTGATATTAAGTTTGTTGATGAAATAATGAATACTCGTTTTAAGGGGTTATAAGTAAGTTTTAAAAGGCGGTAAAAATGCATGTTTTCAATATTTTGATAAAAGCAAGGAAAACATTATAATTTAGTAAGTATAGTATGTACATGTCGAAGTAAGTTAGTTTTATTATTTTTTATAAAAGTTTATGCAAAAAACAAAGCATTTTTTGGTAATGCGATTCATCACGTTGCCATGACTAAATAGTAAGGAAAATCTTTGTTAGATTTCTTCAATTTAATAATTATAAATAATTTGCAAGCTTTTTTAAAAATCGGTCAAATAAAAAAATTTCGTCGCATGTTTTTCAATTATGTACCTATTTATCATATTTTATTTCTGTTACAATATCGTGCGGTCGTGTGACTGGTATTAAATAGTCTTGTTGTTGCTCTACCATTTTGCATTTCTTCGTAGCACATTCACGTTAAATTTGTTTGCGCGTTCCGTTTCCGCCTGAAGACGGTGACCATCTTAATGGTTACTAAATGAACCTCCTGTGAGATTTTTTTTTTAAATGTGAAATCGTTGTGTTTATTTAAATATTATAATCGTTTTTTTAATATAATGAATACCAAATTTTATTTTTATATTAGGTCCACAGAGGAGGCCCTGAGGAAAATAATTTCCCTCAGGGCCTATGTCATCTTTGGGGATGCTGTGTGAAGGGTATTTTTAAGGAAAGGAAGGAGAGGAAGTTCTGGGAAGAAATAGGGTATGAGGGTTGGGTAGGAATCTGGGGTTCAGTGTGTCTAGATCATCCGCCGCCAAGACCTAGATAAACCTTAGCCCATGAACCCGGGCACCCCTGCTAAGTCACCAAACGTAGCGAACCACTTGGGGTGACCTATGGCAGAGGTGTTGGTTATCCAATAAATGGTTCCCGGGGCGGCGGTACCCATTCCCGCCTCCCAAATTACCTGAAGAAAGTTTGAAACGAGAATTGTCATTGAGATAATGACGTTTCTTTGGACTAAATGTATAATTCATCATTTGAAATTTAAATATGTTACAAAAAATGTATGGTTTATGACTAAGCAGGTGGGTATTTTAGTACCTATCTACAAATCTTGGGCCATCTGAGAAAATTTGGTTTTTACTTAAAATAAAAGAAAATTAGAAACATTCTTTTTTGGACGCGCGGTCAACCATTCACAGAACAACTACTTTAGATTTGGGAATCATTTAAAAGTTAACTTTATTTGATATTGATTATCATAATTATGACTAATATATAGATAATCTGGAATTTATGCTAGTTATATAAAGCTTTCATTTTATGTAAATTTGATTGGAAACTAATGCATAACTTCGGACTGAAGGTTAATTAGCTTTGGATATATATTTAATTTGATTTAACATTTAACCTTTCTGTTGCTTCTGAACATCTGTACATTAGAGAGTTTTTAAAAATACATTCATTTTAATCAAATTATTAATATTGCATTTAACGCTTTCTATAAAAAAAATATTACACCTAAAAATATAAAAAACCTAAAAATAATTTCTGCTTGTACTTTTTCCTAGAGAGCACGGATAAAAATGTTATTCGAAAAAACGATCATTTTAATAGTAAAAACGGTTAAAAACGGGACTGAAGTTTTTACGAACCAATTAACAGGGTTTCAATGTTTATTAGCGCGAACATGTAAGAATAATTTGTTGGTATACGTAATTTCGTACGGCCGGCGTAGTCCAGCGGTAGCGCGTTAGACTCCCAACCCGGCGTGCGGCACGTTCCAGAGTGAAAGATACTCTTAGTATCGCCCTGGTGTAAGACCACCATTCAGAATTGAAACGTTGCTTGAAATGGCTTTAGCCGTGTTTAGATCTGAATAGCCAGGTACTTCCACACCTTCCTCTTCCTCGTCTCCCTCCCTTCCCCACTTACCTTCAGCCTCATAACATAGCCCAATTGGGGATGTCATAGTTTCACTGGCTCCAGACGGGAGCAGTTGAGATTCTTGTATATAGTTGTTATTCAATATAAAAAAAATTTAAAAAATAAAAAATGATCGTTTTTTCGAATAACATTTTTCCCGTGAGGGAGTATCGCTATTTCTCTGGAAATAGTAGGTATAATTATAATTCGAAAATGTTTAATATCCATATAGGAGTAGTCAGGTATTTTCCAACTAAAATTTTCTTCCTCTTCACAACAAATAATGGGACACAAACAGGCACCGGACTGTTTGATATTGTATTCTTTAAGGAAACTGGTTATTTTTCACGCATAGTTACTTAAAATATATTTTCAGCGACTTTATAAATTATTCTACAATTTTAACAAATAAAAAATCTCACAATAAATCTAATCCCCGAAGATGATCAATGTCAATTATTGTCAATGTGAACACGTTTTTGACAATGTGGATTGAAGTGCGATTGACGGAACTTCAATCGATCCGTTAATATTTTCATCCTAGTTGCTTTCATGACTTCTGCGGGAGTAGTAGGTACCTAAAGTGTGCGAATACAAAGATTATCTTTTGATTTTATTTTTCATAACTTTGGAAAATCGCGATATAATGCAAATATAATAAAACAAATGTCGTTCCGAGATAAAGGACTCGACAGAGGGAGCAGCGAACGTACGATTGTCAATCGCACTGCGAAACAACAATTCCGCTGCATCAATGGCGCTTGTATATATTATCAGCCGGTAGTCTAAATAGCTTAAAAAGTCTCAGTAAACGGTCAATTATCAATTTTCAATCGCAACAATGGCGTAAATGGACTTACGAATGATCGTCTTTGGGGCTCTTTAATACAACCCGCAATAACATTGTTTTTTTTTTTGTAAAAGGCCTCGCATATTCTATGTACCTATGTATAATAGCTTTAAGTAATAAGTATTAAAAAAAAAAAAATTTTCACTAGACTTAAAAGCAATTTTATAGCGCCTTTGTAGTGATATTATCAAAATAATGCTACTAAAAAAAAAATTGTCTGCAATTCATCATGATTGCATAAAGATGATTACCCTAATTGTTGTCTAATTTAACGTTAAATATTTCGGCGTGAAATCAATTAAAAACTAGGGACATCAGCAATAAAATTACCCACTGTTAAACTCCTTGCTGCATTGTTTTCATAACAGCTTAATTGATATTGTCTTAATGAAATCACAATTATGAGTTGAATCTTATGCAGCGAAGTGTTTTCCCATTGTTACTATTCGCTGCAGTCACGCATCAGGAGACTCGCAAACACTTCGTCCTTACTCAGTTCAAGGCCCTGAAATCATTAAAACCGGTCCCAGTCAATAGGCAATAGATGCCTAATATAATTTATTGAATTTCTGAAAATTGCCAATTTGGATACGTTTAACCAGGTAATATTATTTAGGTGCATCGATCCGTTGAAAATGAAAAAATCGATGCCCTAAAATTTTATGACTTAACGAGTAGTTTTTTAATTAATTTTTAGGTTTGTGATATTGTGGCAATTAAAAGACCTCCGTAGTGATAAAAAAGTTCAATAATTAGGTCAGAAAATAGATGAATAATGGAATTTTTTGTTAATAATCTTGATTTTTACTTATCGTTCTAATAAAAATCACGGAAAAATGGAAAATGATGACCCTGTACAAACTCACATTTTTTTACTGAATTCTGGTAGAAAAATCTTGTTCATGTCTCGATATGGTATTGACGGCGAATATATATCTCGATATGCTGAGGAATACATCTACCTACACCTTAAGTAGTATCAGGAAAACATTTCATATTATTCTTTAGGTAAGAGTATAGACAAATGAAAAAAATTATGCCATGATGTGGTGTTTGCGTCGAATGCTAAGGAATTCGTGTACAGCTGTACAAGGTATCTCATTTTTTTACTGGATTAGTTTTACGATAATAGGTTTACACCAAATGGCGAGAATTCACTGTAAAGCTTAATAAAAGATGCATACCTTACTTTATTCATTGTACACGACTAGCAAAAGGAAAATCAACGTCAATGTGGGTATTGACGCTGAAAGTCGACCTCACGAAATCGTCATACGTTTTTCGTTAATTGACGAGCGAGTTGTATGTTTTAATTTTAGTATCCCATCAATTAGAAGTAAAAGAATTTTCTATTTTCCAGAAACACGCCACCACGCAAACTGTCAGTAAACCGCATCCGGAAAAACTCACTAGCCCTTCCTAAAAATGACGTTTAATTTCACGCCGTTAATTTATTTGAAATCAATTTTCTCCAATAAATTGTGTTCACTTGTCCAAGACATGCCAAACTGTTTGCAAATTTATTGGTTCAACGCTCCGTTGGACGCATTGGACACCGATAAATTAAATAAATTGGAGGCCGCATTTACAGCTGTAACGAGCACCAATATTTTCTAATAATTATGATGATTTTTTTACTATCTGTAAAATTATTTTGTTACAATCTTATGTCGATATTTCAGACTGGACACATCTGTAAATAGATTGCTGAAGTATTGTACTTTCAGCTAACTCGGGGATCATGGTAAAGGAAACTGTTCAAATACCTTCTCAAAAGATAAAATCGTATAAGGAGTGTTTTACCAGAGAATACCGGAAATTAGTCACTTTTAAATCAAATTCTAGACGTATTGACTCTTTTTTTAAAAAAAAACATAAATTGATTTTGAAAGATTGTTATTTTATCTTATACACGCAGTTACGAAATTTTGAAAAACTAAGTTTATTTTTAATATACTAAGGTTATACCGTTGGTCGTTGGCAGATTTGTTTAATTTTCAAACGATAGATTCTATTAAACAACACAAATTTCAAATCGTAAAATCATACAACAAAATAAATCATTATATAATCTAGTCAACACAGTTTTCAAGATTTAAATTTTAGACAAATAATAAATCCGAGAACGTGTTTTGTGACAAAAATACCTCAGATTTTCTATTTATTTAAGGTCTTACAAACTAAAATATTTCAGATTTTTTTACACATTTATTTTGTTTAGACATTATTGAAAAATTATAAATTATTTTGATCAAAAATTAATTTTAAGAAGTATATAATTTTCATGCATTTACCATCTCCCGTTTGATCATTTTTATGGCAGTACGAGACATAAATTCTCGCGATTCATTAGCCGCTGAGATGCGGCCGTGCAAGGTTCTGTGTTCGCGCCGCTCTTCATGACAATATTTTGCATTAAATTTAAAACTTATACCGTTTAGCTTCATGGTTGTAAAAACATCCGCGCGCAGCGCTGTTAACATAAACGGAATAATGGATTGCTGGATATTACTAAATACTACATACTCAATCCGCCTATATTAAAAGAGGTTAATTTTTACGTCCCTAACAAGTATACTCGTGGTAAATCCCATGCACTTTTTTATGCTCCGAAAGTGAGGACTTCTACATATCAGAACGCGCCAATAAACAGAGCGACTCAACTGCTTAACGATTCTGCATTGACCATCGACATTTTCAATGTCACTTACAGACAGTTCAGCAACTATCTTTTAGCAAATGTCACTAAGTAGTAAAACTGCCCTTGTGTACTTTGTAATCTATAATCTTCTCTATGATATATATTGGTGTATAACTGTTTTATAGAGAACATGAAAAAATAAATAAATAAATTACCTATTAAAGTAGAATGGAGTTTTCAGTAGCAAGATTTGGTACATTATCTGATATACGTTATCACACGGGATTAGTATAAATATTTAGCAAGTGATTTTGACGAGCGAACAAATATGCAGCTAACAGCAATGACTGTCATTATTGTAATTTCAACTTTTCAACACAGTCATCATCTATTTTATCGAAGAGAAAATTCTGATGAGAAAAGATTACGAAGTAATTGATTTGAATAAGTCGATGTTAAAAAAGATTATCGATGCTAATGGGGTCCATAAAATCCTCCGTGAATCTTGCGGTAAATGGATTAGAATTCCGCAACAATGAATTACAGCTTGCGCTAACAGAATCAACTGATCTTTATGTTCTCATTACGTTGGGAAACCTTGTTAAAGTATCGGACCCATTTATAAATCATTCATGTCTAAACTCTAATCAAAATGATTACCTACAATCAAAATTTAGCTCTGTGTGTAAGCACTTGGTAAAGTTAAACTATAGAACACGCCCGCTTTACAAAATAATGGAAAATAATTTGTTTGTTCCAGAAGAATTATTTAACGTTAGTTAAAAAACGTATATAAATCTTATCAGTACAGAAACAATGACACTGACGGATGAAGAGATATGATTCACGTTTTCGGCGCTTCTTACTTAAAATCAGAAAAGTTTATCGCGCATGTTTTACATTCTTGGGCCTTACTAATAATAAACTTTGCTTTTAATTTTACACAGCTGATAAACAACCCTATTATCAGATATGATTTTTTGATTTTCACGGCCAAAAGTATTTTTGTTATTATTTTTTTGGGTGTTATGCCGTGTTACGCTATCTCCTTATTTAGCCAATGTTTCGGACAACGTTACAGTGTCCATCAACACATCTGCCCTGATGATGGGCACTGTAACGTTGTCGTAAACGTTGTATAAAGAAGGAGATAGCGTAACACCCCAAAAATAAACAACAAAAATTCTTTTATCACACTAATATGGTTGTTTACCAATTGTGTAAAATTTATAAAACGTTTATTAGTAAAGGGGTTAGATTTACTGATATCAATTATGTAGATAATAGTTAGATGCTAATAATAAAAAAACTTTCGAATTAATTAATTAATTGAATTTATCTACAATAAATATTTAATGTGTTATGACTAAGGACATTTTATTTCGAAAGAGTTACGGATCCTATGAAATTTTCTTTATTTTTTGTTATTATTTTTTTGTTGTTTATTATTCTTCTCTCTTCTTCTCAGTTAAATAAATACAATGTCGCTGCCTGGATAAAGTTTCTAGGGATAAACCTTATATCTCTGATTTTTTGATAATGCCAGGGATCAGTTGAAAGAAAATGTGTTACCGACTATACATTCCATCTTAATTTAGGCTGATATACTTTACTTTAAGCCTTCCAAATAGTAAATGAGTATACCGGCTTATTCACATCTTTACTCCCTCAAATAAATTGATTTATCTTCCTCAAATTTAGTCTCACTTTTCCCAGTTTATATTCGTGTTGTACTTAGACTAAGACTGCTTCTTACAAATGAATTGTTTTAAACGTCTGTGAAAGCTTCAAAACAAATTCTAAGTTTTTAGGGCGTTACCACAGCTATATCGGTGCTGCTATAAAAAAATAAGTACAATCGTATGTGTACCATGTGACCCAGTTCCTTACTCCACGACAATTTATGCTAGAAAACAATTTACGACAATATTTATATTTCACCTCAAATATCCTGCTTTTAACTACTGTCACATCCCACGTTTTCGCAATAAGCAATTTGATCACATACGAGATAAAATACCACTTACATTTATCATCTGTTATTTACGGAAATCTCGGTAAGTTTATTTAACTGAACCGTTATATAAAGATGAGTTCACAGTTGTATTGTATAGGGTACTGTTAAGTTCGATGAACCAAAGAAAGCGTCATCGTGTTAAGAATAAGACGTAGGATGTCGTCAAGGACCAAGACGCCAAAAGCCGCCATACTAACAACGACTAACAACTGACGACTATTTTCCTCGACTCCGCGCGCCTTGTATGGAAGGACGCTTAGCCCCCATACCTGATCAAGGTGGATATACAATACATAGTATTATACCAGTGGATTTTTCTTTTTTAAATATGTAAGCGATTTCCGTGCGAAGATTAATCGGCGAATTGTCGACCCACGCGTTTTTGTAACAACTGTTTATTTTTATTTTGACCACTCATTAAATGGTCACGGAAAAGGTTTCATGAAATAATAATGCATTTAAACTTTATCATAGATCAAATCCTGGAGAGACAACCCACATTAAAAAAGCTCTTATCACAATTTTATCAAAATCAATAATTGTACTACATGTACTAACTACAACACACATATATACATGTACAATTAAGATACTACCATAAAACCATTACAAATTGAAGAAAGAGAACTACATATTCTGGATAGCGAAACATATCTGGGCTTATATATTGATAAACATTTGAGATTTAAACAACACGTAGAAAAACTAAAGGCAAAAATCATCCCACTAATTTAAGTATTTGGTAGAATTGCTCATCTTCTTCCAACAGAGATAAAGAGGGGCTTATACTTTAGTTTAGTACAGTATAACCTAAATTATTTACTCGAGATATGGGGAAACACATACATTACGTACTTAAACGACTTACAAATAATACAGAACAAAGTTATTTAAAAAAAAAACAATTATAATCCAGATACACCCACTAAAACTCAGTGGCGGCTCGTGACTTTTGGTGAGCTAGAGTGCTAATATTAACAAAAATGGCATTATTGATGTCGTTGTAGCCGAAAAATATTTATTATTTTTTTTTCGAAAATTTATTTTTTGTATGAAGATTTTCAGGAAATTTCAGTTTTGCCGTGCGCCGCACAGATTTCCTGAAAAACAAAAAATATATATTTTATTTAAAATCTAGAGGGCGTTTATATAAATAATAAAAACGGAATATTTTTTATTACTTTCTTTGCACTTCGTCCAAACCTACAATCATAACACTTACCGCTCTGCTAAGGACTATGTTATCCTGGTAAATAATACTTGGTAAATCATGTTACAATATAACACCTACAGGCATATATTATACATTATTTTATCTTTCTTTTTCGGGGTTTTGAAGTAGCCAAGTTAAGCGTTAACTGTCCGTCATACCCAAGAAGTCTAATGCGCCATGAGTATCCTTGGGGCTTTATTTTTTAAATAACGAATGGGAAAGAGTATTATTTATTCTAACCTACGAACACCAGAACCAAATGGCGCCGGGGAATTAACACTGGATGACTTGCAACCACTGAAGATATAAACTAATGGAATTGTTAAATGAAAACAAATAACTTTGTGTACACCACTTATATAATCACAATTATCGACATGTTTCGAAACCAAACGAAATATGTCAATAATTGTGATTATATAAGAGTGCACCCAAAGTTATTTGTTTTCATTTATTTTAAAATGACGCCACAAATTGAATTTATGAAGATTGAAGAAGTAATCGAATTGGGTTGGGAATATTTCTCTTTACGTTAAGAGGAAACCCTGTCGCCGAGAAATTTTAACACTAGAAAATTTGAAACTTTGAAAATTTTAACAATAACAACAATACTTAACAAAAAAAATCAATTCACTTCTTCTCCTCCGAATACTACCAAACGAAATATGTCAATAATTGTGATTATATAAGAGTGTACCCAAAGTTATTTGTTTTAATTTATTTTAAAATGCCGAATTTAAGAGGAAACCCTGTCGCCGAGAAATTTGAACAATAGGTATTTTATCAAACTGTAGCTGTCACTGTCACTTCTTCTCCTCCGAATACTGAGCGAAAGGGACAACTGCACCTCCGGCTGGTAATAATACCTTAATAAAACTATGAAAATCGAGGTTTTGTTTTCCCCATTTTTCTCCTGCAAAACTTGACGATTTGTAAGATTTTTTACTAACTGTATTAGAAGAAAGTACTCTATGGTTGTACGTTTTTCTTTTTTTAAATACTTTGACTAATTTGTATACTGATTTTTGGAAGGTCCTAACTCCTATAAGAAGTAACTTATCAAAAAATCAAAAACGTACCGAGACGCTACTGGTCGATATATATATTGTATTAAAAAATATTAGCAGTAGTGTCAAAATCTAAAGAGGAAATTGGGGAATACGTTTGAATGGACACGCCGCCCGGTTTCCTCTTAAGTCAAATTATCTTACTTTGGGAAAACCGATGAAACATTTTCATATATATAAATTCTTCTTGAACGGATAATCAATTTAAATGGCTTTTATGTTGCCTAGGACTAGAAAAGTTTTAATAGCGATTGTAGTTATCTTTTAAACTGTTTTTTTTTCTTCTTTTTTATATGAATAGGTACCTCACAAGAGTTCCAAATGCTCTCTACCGTCTGGAGCCAGTGAGACCATGGCATATTAATTGTTTTGTATTTAATTCGTAGAACTCCATTTAATTTTTTTTTTATTTAAGTATGTTATTATTAAGTTCTGCAAGTAGTTTGGTTTTTTTTTTAATATTGTGACAGCTGTTTCGGCTTACAAGGCTATTTTTAAACAATAATAAAAAACGAAAATACTTCCAGAACTTAATAATAACATTATCATAATACTTATAATTTAAATTTAAAAAAAATAAATAAAAATAATATGGCAACCCCGATTGGGGTATAATGTGTGACTGAAGATAGTGGGGAGGGTAAATATATGGGGATGAGGAAGGTTGGGGAGTGCCTGGCTGTTCGGTTCTGGTTACCAAACACGGCTTAGGCCTTTTCAAGCAATTATTCAATTCCGAATGGTTGTCTTACACCATGGTTGTCTTATTAAATACCGAGAGCATCTTCTACTCTGGAACGTTTTGCAAAAATATACGATATATTATTTTAAATAAAGTTGACTTGCGCACGCTGAAATTTCAACTCGTGACCTACGGATTGCTAGGCAAGAACCTTACTTATATGGGTGGTCGAAGCTGGTATAGATCTCACTTCTGGAGATTATGTATTCAGTGATCCACGACTTACCATAGATACTGTCCATTACGTGCAAAAACGCATCACGCTCAGGAAGTCCCATGAATATTCTAGGTGGTTTTATTTTCAAATAACGACAAAATTTCTTCAAACCTACGCATACAAGAACCACAGAGCAACGGAGAACAAACGCCGAGTATGACAAGGTTAATACTTAGTAGTATAAATAATATTATTGTTTCACTACAAAATTCCTGTTAGGTAAATAAAATGCAAACAATGACTTGTCAAAATCTCTCGGTTAACCGCGATACAAAGTTTATATTTAAAATTAAACCGGAAATACCTATATTATGATTTCATCAAAATTCTGCGAAACAGGGACTACCTAACACTGTTAATCTCAACTACAATCACATTTCCCAATTAATGATAATTATTAATAAATGGTGTGTTATAAGTTATAAGTAAGAACTTGTTTAAAATTTCACAGTAACGAGTACTTCCGCACTCACATAATTATGAATTTGTTGTTGGTAGGTACCCTCTTAGGTAATTCTAATGCATTGTTCTAAATGAATGTAGGACTGCGGCAATGAAATGTTTCCTCGTTATTTGTTCAGAAGTTTCAAGTTCAGTTGAGTTCAGTTGACTGTGGGAGGACCTGAATTTTTTCGCGGACTCAATCATGATTATTTATTTTTTACATATGGGTACTAAAATGAACACGCCATTAATTTTGATAGCCGCCTACTTTCCCAAATACTCCCTTGTGATGTGTAACCACGGTACACTCAGAAATTATTTAATATAAATCTATTAATGTATCTTTCATTCTGAGAACGATCAAGGTTTAGGAAGGTTCGTTAACGTGTTTGAATGCAAAAATTCAAGAAAATTTTCCGACAATATGAAAAAATATAATCAAAAATCATTAGGTACCTACGGTACAGGAACGTACACGAGGAACATTTAATATAAATCTATTCGTGTGTTTAAAATTCAGACGAGAAGGATCGTGGTTAAGGAAGATTCGCTAATGTAATATGAATGCAATTCAAGGAAAATATTGCAACAATGTGAAAAAAAAGTTATCAAAAACCATTAGGTACCTAACTCTTTTATTGCGTCTGTTAATTTTTGAAAAAAAAAAACGGTTTCATTGTGACATGGGTATCTTTAGACTGTAACATTTTAAACCAGATAATGTTTAGTAAGGCTTATTTATTTCAAAAGCCGAAAGTCAAAGGACACATGAAAAAGTTATTGGTTTTTATTTGATGTTTGGAATATTATGTTTTTGTGATTTCTAACATTTTTAAAATGGTTATTATATAAGAATTAATTAATCTTTATATAATGTTTGTTTTTTCCTCACATTTTCACAGTTTGTTAATCACAGATTTATATGTTGGGGCTTCCCGGCTTATTTGCAAAGTGCATATTATTGTAGTCCGTAATAAATTAAATTATAATGAGTAATTAGACGTTCTTACATTGCTTTGTGATTTATGTTAATTAACTTTTTTATTTTAATAAAACGTCAACATTTGGGTTTAGCCAAACTATAAAAATAATTAAAAGAACTAACAGCCAGTTTTATTGTCCGTGACAAAAAGTCCAGAGATATATTACGAATCTTTTTATATTTTTTATTGTGGATTTACATATATACTTTGTCTAAGCACTACTAAAATTCTAAAACTCGTTAATTATTGTTATTTTCAGAACATTTAATGAATTTATGTCGCCATTCGACCATCACATGACGGGTATTTGCCTAGCATAGTGGTCGAAAAATCCTCGATTCATGTAACAAACGATGAAGAATGAATGAAATTTTTAAAAAACTTTTTTAAAGATTTTGCAATAGTTGGTGGTGTAATAATAAAGTAATTGATCGGTGTTCGATTCTCTGTTATGGCAAAACAATAAAATTTCATTAATTTACTTTTGTTTTTAAATACATTTATTTTTTAGCTAGTAGGTACTACTACTACACAGCAAAGAATAATTTTACACATTTCAAATAAAGATAAAAAGTAATTAATATTTTCAATGTCTGACGCCCAGTATCTATATAGGGTGTCCGGGGGTAAAGTGCATTAACTTTGGGAGGTGATAGTGTAAGTGAAAAAGAAAAATAACTTTTTTCGAAATACCAACTTTTAGGGGTACCTTTTTGGTAAAAATATAAAATTAGTACGGCGTGTGCGGCCTGCACTATTAGGTTTTTTCCGCTGTTACGATACGCGCCAAACAAAATCAAAGTCGCCTCAACGCACCCGGCTGACTCACAACAAATTTATCGGGTTAGTTTGTACCTTACACTAAGAATTTTTAATAGGTACGTCTTCTTGTATGGAAAAAAAAGTTAGGATTGCGAACAAAGTTGTTAATCTTTTTTACTCCTATCATCGTGTAGAATCACCACCCGAAGTTAATGCACTTTACCCCCCGGATATCCTGTATATTCAACACGAACGCATCAATTTCGCAACCAAGTTATCTATGTCGAAAATATAAAATAATTTATAGGTACTCAACGAAAGAGATTACTATGGATAAGGTCATCGAATAAAGCAGCAAAATTTCGATTTTAATTTCTCGGAGAGTGATTTGATGTAAAAATTTCTCCTGGGTAGGAAAAGTATTTATCTGAGGGAAATATTCGAATCAAAATTCGATAACGTCATCATTATTTTTTCGCACTAGTATTTTCCTTTATGTGAAATCGGATCTCAGTCTCAGTATCTGCGTCATCGCTGCCTAAACCTCTATAGAACTAATAGCCGGTAATAATAATTAAGGCGGACTACGTTTCGCTATTTGCTTTTCTAAACTCGTGAATTGAAATACGGTAGCGATTTGTGGAACTGCCCTTTTAATTGCGTGATGAAATCGCGCCCCGAGATATTTAGTGGAAATCTTTCAGAAAATTGTTTATGATAATTAATTCTACCACAGCCTTCAAAACATATTGTCTTTATTCAACTAATACATCAAGTTTATGATTGCCTCTTTCGTGTTCATATGCAATAAAACAATATATTGAAGTTTCTAACGGCTGTTGAGCATTGAGGTAAGAACAGGAGTTAAAATAAAATTGTTTTCATGGTTTGCAGGAATATGTTTGGAGGAAACGCTCCATCATTCGAAGTTAATTTTTAGGACTTATTCAGTCAGCTCCAGAAAACAATATAATTTTGATTTTGACGGACAAACATTCTAGAATTTAAAAAAATAAATTCTTACTATTTTCAATAAAAATTATAAATTTTTCCACCGTTTTTACAATAGTAATGGTCAGCATGGTTGCGTTCCAAGGTATAGATCGGGGTTCGATTATTAGCTGTGGCCTTATATATTTTTCAATATTTTAAATTTGTATTTTTTTGTTTTCAAAAATACTTTCGATTAATTTTTTACAATAATGATATCAAATAGTCATTTTTATTTCATAATGTAAACACGTAGCGAAATACCATTTTTATAATATAAACGCATAAATTTTGTTAAGATGTTTGTTATTTATATTTGTTCTTTTAATTTTTTTTAAATTTGTAATGCACTGTTTCTAACAAATGCAGTAACTCATTATTTAAAGATTCGTTAAAGTTTATCAAATTGATATTAAAGATGTATGAACATATCTATGTGTTCTCCCTTCCCCCCCTCCTACTCCTCCTCCTCCTCCTCCTTCTCCTCCTCCTCATCCTCCTCTTCACGCTAACTATTACAACCTAATTTTTTTACCTAATTACTTTGTAGGCTATTTTTAAGTAACATATTTACTGAAAAACCGTTATGCTATATAATCTTCTACGTATTTCTCTCTTCTGGTAAAGTATTGTACAAGACTATAAATAATTAATTATATTGTAAAATATATGTAAAAAATGTAATTTATATTCCTTGTTATGCCGATTTTTGAATCCGTGTACTGGTCCCAGAGCCAAGGAACCTGCCCGGTCTGCCACGGAAGTCATAAACTTTTGCCACCTGCTACCCGATTAAAAAAACACTAATTAAAATGTGATCAAAAGATGTCATGTCGAACGGCAATATTCTCTGCTGAGGTAACAATGAAGTTCCACTTTTACAGTAAGTACACTTCAATTCATGAGGTCCAACATTCCTGCATTCAATCTAGAACACAAAGGTTTACTTTCACTCTCTTCCGCGGCAGTTGGTCGACATCGGCCGCAACAGTCATAGCACTGCTTTTCCATTGGACTTTCCGTGGAGCCTTTACGAATCCTCTACTTCTCTTCTGGCCGCATCGCAGTGGCGTAAACACGATTATTTTTTGTCTTTTTTTCTGGCTTAAATTTTCCTGAGTTTGATTTTGTTTCATTAATTTGTCTACACGGAGAGAAATGTTATTCTAAAATACGATCATTTTATTCGTAAAAACGGTTTAAAACGTGACTGAAGTTCTTACGAACAAATTAACAGTGTTTCAATGTTTATTGTCGGAAAAATGTAAGAATAATTTGTTGGCATACGTACGAAATTATTCTTACATGCTCCCGCCAATAAAAATTGAAACCCTGTTAATTTTTTCGTAAGAACTCAGTCCCGTTTTTAACCGCTTTTACGAATAAAATTATCGTATTTTAGAATAACATTTTTCTCCGTGTACCTTCATCTATTATTGATTATTTTCTGTACAAGTGTGAATTCATCTTCCATGCTACGTACTGTTGAGGATCTAGATTCATTCGATATAAAAGTAATTTCCTTTAACACGCTCTCAAGTTACCTTTGGAGTACTTGAGAGCGCCCTAAAGAAGTAACTTCTGTTACTTGGAGTTATGTAGAAAGGGGCGGGGGGCGACGGGTTACCTCGACTGGCATAATAACAATCTGGCATAACCTCGGCGAGATCAACCCCGTAGGGCTCCAAATGTTATCGTAATTAAAATAATATTTTAATAAGCGTAATCGTATTAGATACCAAATTATATTGGTTTGTAAAAAAATCACCTCAAGGGCGCTGTACCTATTGTATTCTAGTTTGCCAAAATATATTTGCCGAAGCGTATTAGCCATACGCTATATGTCAAAATATGTGTTGAGGTAGGCGATGACTTAAAATAATTTCTCAAAAAATAATTGAAGGGTTGCTTAAAATGGATTTGTCTTTTAACTCTGCACTTTTTTCATCCTTTCAAAATACCGCACATTGGTGATGGTAAGCACAGGTTTACTGAAAAAAATATTGAAAATAATGGCATAATTTCATAAGACAGTTTAACAAAGACAAAGTTTATCATGTTTTATTTTAATGCTATCCTTATTTCATAAATACATGTTACTGTTTAATTTTATATTTAACACGTAGGTAAGTAATAGATTTATCATGATATTATGTCATTAAGAAAGTCTCATACGTACATACGATTTCAATTTTTTTGTTTGTTTTTTCTTGATGAGTTTCAGAATTAAGTGAAGTTTTAGAATTACATTCAGGTTTATTTTTACATTGCTACAGAAACTGTTATGGTGGATTGTTATTAGGTATATATTATACACACTCCAAACGACCACGCTGAAACACCGAGGGCTAATTTTTATTTATGAGGAAATAATATTCAAATTTCCGCCACCGCTGAGAGAGCCATTCAATCATTCTCTATTCAACTATTCACGGCCCGGCCTGCAATATTGTCACTGCAGTGTTCTGGCATTCCGTTCTGGCGTTCTGGCTCTCTGACTGTTGTGGTGTTCTGTTCTGCAGCTCACTGGAGGTGGAGGGGTTACCGTGGGAGTTATCTGCCTCTGATACAGTTTGGCGGGAGTTAACCGCCAGTATCACTTTGTCGCCAGTTTCATAATCAGTAGTCCGTCAGGCGCGCCGAGCGCTGCGCGTGGATAAACCAACCATACATGATCTCTTTTACACTTCCGGCGCGAATTAGACAGATCGAGTGCGAAACGAAATCTACGTGATGTTAAATAAAACTGTGTTAGTTCAATCAAAATATAATATCTTGCATGTTTACAGTTTCATTTCTCTTTACTTCTAAATTAATCTTTTTGTTTTCATCTGTTCAAAATTTTTCAGGATATTTGATGTAATCTAATTATTGTTGGTACAGACTGTCTGTCGTTTCGCTGCTGGCGGCATTTTTTTGGTTTTTACGAAACTATTTTATCGAACGAATTTGTTTTGATCGGCGATCTGAAAGTACGTACTGAATTGGATAAATACTTTTAACACAGCTAACAATTAAATTAATAATATAAAGATGTATGTAATGATACATTCTAAATAAATTAATGGCTTTTCGTACTAAACATAAATAAAATCTTGTTGATCACTGCTGCTACATAATTAACCGCTGTTTTCAAAGCACCTTATTGTAAACAGAAATCCTCACGTGAATCGGAAAAAAATGCAAGAAAAATCACGAATATTCACTAAAATATTTTACAATATCAATTATCAAAATATTAACAACCCCAACTTGAATCTAAAGGTTTTAGAAGTATTTTTTTTTAAATAACCTATAGTTTAAAATAACTTTATAGTTAGGAATTAATCTCCTCGAAAATTTTTCGAGTATTCTTTTGGGTCAGAACTTTTATTACAAAATGCTTTACTAACTGCTCCCAACCGTCTGAATTTACCGAGAATATGGAATCCCCAATATTATGTGGTTGAAGGTAGTGGGTAGAGGAAGAAGATTAGTCACAAAATTGGATTGCCAATATCGTGCCTTATGTTAAGTAACGTTCGAACCCAAATTTGAAAGAAGAAAATGAAAAATAATAGATTGTTTCTCTAAGAAACTTTCTTCGGCCACCATAACACGGGCATGTGCCTGGTATGGCGGCCATAAATTCCACAAATGTTATATATATACTATTCAAAGAATAAAGAAACATTAAAAAAAAAAATTCGTTGATCTGGAACATTTTATTTCTAATCTAATGCTAGACGTTTTTAACGTCTTCTTCATAAGATAATATGAAAAAAATCACGAAAATTATACTCAGAGCCGGTCCTGTGCAGGCGCAATTGGAGCAGTTCGTTCCGGACGCCGACTTGCTAAGGCATCAAGGAGCGAAGGCGTTGATTATGCCTCACAACTAAAACAGCGCCTTTGAGGTTTTATTCTAGCGCCAAGCTCCTTTGGGCTCCGAGCCGGCCCTGATTATACGTTTTTTTTTATAAACGATACCTACGAATCTGAGAACTGAACAGCCATTAGTAATCAGTAAACAACCAATAACATATTAACACCACGATCTAGATACGCTCAAGGATGTACCATTTCCTTTAGATTTGAACCTATAAGAGTGTTCTCAACATTATGTTCTTTTTTTTACATTTGCTTAATACAGAAGGTCCTGAGTAAATAAAAATCCCCCCAGAGCCTGGCATCATTGCAGATACCCTGTTCTAGGGTATTTTTTGGTAAAAGAAGGAGAAGAAGTTCTGGGAAGTTCTTAGGCAAATTAATAAAAAAGAAAATCTCATTAAAGAGAAGCGATTTTCTTTGACACCCGAAAGAAGTTCAAATTTAGCATTTTTTGTTTGAACAATATTTTAGGATGGATTTATTTTCTTAGAAAATTACACATAAATAGACTGACTGTTTAACTACGAAATTACCGTTTTAGGACATTAAAATTTACAATTTTAATTCATAATGTATACATACAATCAATATATTATTAATTAATGTAGATCAATCAAATTTTTTGCGATATTTGTTATGTGCTCTTGACTTTTTTTAGTAATTTTGAATTATAAGTGATTAGTAGTCCTTTGATAAACATTTAATTCTAGTAAAGTAATTTTTCACTCTTATTTAACCCTTTGTATCGTTCAATGTCGATTCTGTCATTTCAAATCCAGTATATGTGTTGATTCAGGCTTGATTGGCTGCCATCCAATCTTGTTTTAGCTCTGATGAGCTGTCAATTTCAATTTAGCATTCTGATGAGCAACTCAGTCTGCTGGGAGCATAAATTAGTGTAATAAATGAAAACCGGAGGCCGAGAATAATCATATTTCTCACAGAGCCGGAGGTAATTGCAGCAGTGAGATATGATATGACTGGCATGTTTATTAATCACGCACGACAATATTCACTCACCTCTATTTTAACTTTTTTTACTGACCTTAATCAGAGGGTGCGTATTGCTTACCTTTTCAGTTCATTTTCGTTTTTTTTTCGATTTAAAAGTTTTTTAAAATTATTTTTTAATTTCTATAAAATATTACAGTGTTCACATAATTATTAATATTTGTACAAAATGATATAATTTTGAACGTTTTATTATGTTGTGTGTAAGGTAGGTTTGAGAAAGTGAAACTGTGGGAGGGTAATGGTAAAGTTAAAACTATACTTGTTTTATTAATCTTTCCCAAAGTGGTCCAGGTGGGCCTCCGGGGGTCCACGGGAGACTCGATGGGGGTCTACGTTGGCGTAATACAAAAATGGGGGTCCACAAGTTGTATGTGGGGGTCCACGAAAAATTATCTGGTTTCGATTGTACCAAAATGTTGTCTTGGCTTTACCTATCAATGTATGTCAGTGGTTCCCAAAGTAGGGGTTCCGGGAAACATTCAGGGAGCCCCTGACCACTAGAGCCTACTAGAAAATTTTCCCTTGCTTTTTCAAAGACTTTTTACTATCTAGGTATATAAGATTTTTTAATATAGCACCCATTCGGACTAGTCACAAACGTTGTTAGAGGTTGAAACGTGTGCTTGAAACCACACTATTGAAATTAATATATCGCCTATTATGTAGCATACATTCTCACTATTAAAATTTACGATTCCAAGTACAATAATTAAATAACATTTACTCCTACTAACAAAAATTTTATTGAGCTTTTAACGTTTCCGCTTTTTCATCTGAATATGCATTATCATATTTTTCCAGGATGCTTTTGTCAAATTGTCGAGATGGATCAAATCCTAGCAAATAAAATACTCATCAGGACATTGCTGAGGCTTTGGTTAAGAGTGATATAACCCTTATGAATAATAGCTAAAGTTTATGGAATATTAATGAGGAGAAAACTTCGGAAAAAATTTGGCATTAAGAAAAAATGGCAATCAAGATGCGGTTCTGAAATTATTAATCTCTTTAAAGACCCTTTGACAACAAGATTTGTGAAGCCATATATCAGACCATCATTAAATAATGTTAAACATTATCATAATAAACCTGTAAGGGTATTGGAAGAACAAAATCTAAGTAGAGACAAACACAAGAAACTGAAGCGACACAGTAGAAGACCGATAGGAGTGGAAGCTTTTAATATTAGAAAGCTTAAAGGTTATTGCGCCAGCGACGACGATATTGAGATTGTTGAGTTTTCCCAAAGAAAAACATTCTTACTAAATAACAAGTGAGGTTTAAAGATCAAAAGTACACCTCAATACATTACATATTCTTGTAGGTGGCGCATAACTCGCGAAAAAATGAAATATCAATGAATTAGCATTAAATTAAACTCAGTTTGACATTGAATGATATCTGGAATTACATCATGATCGGTTCCTTGTTGGCTGATTGCACAGCCTTAATTTAGTTCGTTCTGCCCCCGTCTAACCCACTTACACCTCCCACGGCATGCTGAACTGCTGACTGCGCGGAGCTTGGCTGTTAAATCACTTCCTAACTACTTCAACTGCCTTAGGTACCTACAGGGTGTTTTGCCGTAAATTGAAATCCTAGTATTTGTGTAAAAGAGGACAAAATATTGAGACATTTCATTCCCAACATCGAGTACCCGCACTGTCTTAGGAATAGAGGCTTTTGTAGTTGAGAGAAATGTTCTTTTCGCGAGCAAAGCTCTCTGAGAGCAAATTTTTTAAAACCATGACTATGGTTTATATTAATATTCAAAAGTATCCACCAATACCTACTATTGGTCTAATAGATTTATTTATTTATTTTGTATTTCACGCCCTGCTGGGGTTTTACATGTTATCTTTTTATTTATTAACAATATATCATCAAGTAGTACTCGATCTAAAATTCTTTATAATTTCAATAGCAATATCAGGTCTCAGTCATTTAGATACTCGCTTGTACCTAGATTGTATGAAGTTGGCAATACTTTCTTAGAAGTAGGAGATGTGTTTAACTGGCTATAATAACATACCTCAAAAATAATAACAAATGTAAGAATAATACCTACTATTTTTCTGGATGGGTTCTATATAATTTAATTAGTATATTTTACTTCATGATTACTGTTCTACAAAATTATTATGTATGTCACATGTTATTGTAAGTAAATTATATACTCGGAGTATAAGTTTTATACGTCTTTTTAGCGTAGGGGTCCACGTATTTAATTTTGAGCAGGGGATATTGTGATTCCGCAAAAATAAATTGAAATGATTTTTGTGAGGCGTCCCGTATCTGATATTTTATATACGGTATAAATGCGAATACGTATTTTTTTGCCAGAAATACCTAAAGCCAGCAAAAACAATTATTAGGAATAGAGATGTGAAATACCGAGTCCCAACACCCACCAAAAGATTATTTTTTAATCCGCATAAGTCTCTATAGTAGTTAAAATTATTGCAAGTCATTATTAAGTCTAAAATTATCAATCATCTCTCACAGCATTCCTTTTGGTGGAGTAGGCAACTCAGTTAAATTAATTAAGTAAAATCGCAAACTTTAATAAGAAGCAAATTGTTATTCTCATAACATGATACAAGTACCATACCACATACTACATGGGTGGTAGTAGAGGGTGCTCTGTGGGACCCGTACCTTAGCTTAGAAAACCCATCATCATCCAGCATTGCATGTATATATATACTCAAATATGTTTTATCCCATCCACTTTGCACTATTTACAAGCATACCCGATCGATCATTACGCCGCCGAACTGAGACCTAGATCAGGACAAAAATAAAATCAATTACTGAGCCCGTGGTGCCATAATTGAACAGCGGTTATTTTCAAACTGAAGTTCACCGTCGGCTAAAATGTATGCATCATCTTAGCAAAATTTAATAATCCTAGACGACATCCACTCCTACGCTTTAAAAAAAAATTCTCGCTGCCGACTTCCGACGTAAAATAAATAATTTTATGCGGTAATTGTTCGCTGATCGCAAAATTGATTCTATCGTGTACTAAGATAATCTATAAAAAATAGGTAATCTATATAAATAGTAAAATTTAGGCACGTGAAATTCTTTTGCAAGAGATTTATAATGTGCTGAAACGATTTTTACATTGCTGTTCACGATTATTCTATCAATAATCGTGCGAATACAATTATCACGAATGCTCTTATTTGAGGCATAATAAATTAATTTGTTTTATTAATCGCATAAAATGGGCAAAATATCAAAAGGAAAATACAAAACGTTATTAATGATAAATATTATAGTTACTAAAACAATGCTTCCAAAAGTCACTTTCATACATTTCAAACAATATTACTGAATGTGTAAGCCCGTGCCCTTGAGGCGATTTTTTCGCAAATAGTACCTATCCATTTATTTTTAATATTACTTTGCTGATTTCCATATGCATTCAAAAATCTATTAATATGCAATGTATTTATTATTTATATTTTACAAATCTACGCGATCGCGATGCTTCGAATGAATAAATACATTGCATATTCAAAAATCTATTAATATGCAATGTATTTATTCATTCGAAGCATCGCGATCGCGTAGATTTGTAAAATATAAAGTCAAAAACATTCTGATCATTCTTATATAAATTCGGATGTTGCCCATCCTGACGTAATTTGGGAATTTGCTACTGACGAACTCTTCCCTGATGATGACCAATGACGACGAACGTCGACTAGATAATTTAAAGTAAACTAAACGATTATAGCTACACCTGATAATAATATCAATTGAAAAAATATCAATCAGCCACCAAAAAAACTAGCATAAAAGAATGTAGTTTTACTTTCATGTTGCATTAGCAAAAAAATAATCGAATGCTGCCTTTTTTCGTATGAAAGGTGCCTGTCATGGTGCGTTTTTTTATGGGAAACCTTTTTAGGGGCGTTTCAACCGTTACATGATAATGAATTCGATACACTTATGTAATTTTAGTCACCTCTCACCATCTCGTATAAATAATGTATTATATATTATTAATATACTTCAGTGAATACAATTTATCATAAATGAGAATCGATTGCTCATTGTTGTTTAAAGTAATGGAATGCTTACTTTCTTTGGTGGTGTTATTCATCTTTAGTTATGTTGACTTTTACGTTTTCTTCCTTTTGTACTAGAAAATAAAATGAAACAAAATACTGTTTATTATTTATGTTATGTAAATGAATTTATCGTTCAGGTCCGAGAAAAGGTTTTACCCAATCTAAAATGGACCCATACAATAAGATGACTCTTTAACACTAGACGACAAAAAATCTGATAAGACAAGATTTTTAATACCAATTTTTTTAAATAAACATAGCAATTAGCAACTGGTTGTTTACGTCATAAAGTTGATAGGAACACGACAATGCTATTTTCAAAACAATAATTCTAGAGTGAAAATTCGTTTTTACTAATTAACACAAGAAAATAAACAATAAAAAGAATTTAAAATCAACTACACGTTTACTCCAACGATTTAATTTCAATCTCAAATATGTCGTGTGCTGTGTGCTCAACCAACAATACACCATTAACAATTATACTCGCTGCGTTATGAAATACTTCATTTTACCATTTCATTTATATTATGTACTAATAGTAATCATTATATCATTACTTGTTGAAGGTTTGGACAATTGGACTCACGAAACCAGACTCTGAGTGAGATCATATTTTATGTGCTGGGAATTATTCCAATCGCTGGAAATCACAAATAAATCATGGCCCGACTGATCTTCATGAGCTGTGTAATGGTAAGAACTAAATTACATATAATCTGTTGTTATAATACTTCAATTAATAATTTACTATTAATAATCAACTCTTTATATTCAATGTTTAACGCGTGTTTACAATAATTGTGATTGTGCTGGTGTAATTATTTGTTCCCACCTTAAAAATATGCGTACACAACATCTGTGAAAAACTTGGCGGGATGACGGAATCATTTTGCAGCCATGTGCATTGTGCATTGTACAATGTCCTAACGACCGTTTCAGACAATATTTCAAAGTATCCCTTGCCTCTCGATCCTAATGGTCAGTACGTACGTGGCTAAAAACAATTGAGATTTTTTTGGCTACAGGCTTTTGACTCACATAATGTTGTCACTTTTTGCCTCATCTCATCATAATCTCTAATGTTTTTAAAAGGTATTTAGTCCTTTGTATAAGAATTCACTTTCAAATATTTTCCAATTTACATGAACTAATAAATTTCAGTATTCTCGATATGGCATGGAACTAAGTTGAGGCTATTAAATTGTGAACTTTCCACGTTTTGTTTTAAAAGGATGAAATTAAAATTAACGTTTAGATAAGAAGACATGCAAAATATGTTTATATTTCATTTAAGTTATAACGTTTATTTAGTATTTATAATATTAGAGTGTGATTTAAACAATTTTATAACGAAAAACCGTTTTATGGATCAAGTTTCCAACACAAGTTTATAACATAATAATAGTGCATATTTTACGTTACAATGATTTAATCTTGCAAATGACTCACCACTCACTGATTTAACAACACTCAAGCAATCAGTGACGCAAGAAGAAAGTAGCAGATCTTCGATTTACATTAAAATCTACCATGTATATGAACACGTCGCCAAAACCAAACCTAACGCCATAATATTGATTTTCGCTTTCATTTTCAACATAATGATATGAATCTATGTCACCTATGTTTTTTTAACGAACGTTCTTCCCTCCCGTTTAACACTTTTACTTTTCGCTGACCTTAACAAAAAGCCTTACAAGGACTTGCAGACCTTCATACCTTTATACGCGCAGGGCACGTCTACTGAACAGGCTGATCATAAAAGGGAAAGGACTTTCTCTTGCCTCAATGTGTTGAGCAATCGATTACGATAATTAAAATAGATGTGTGGAATTTAAAAAAGCCTAGACTCTAGGATGCATTTAATTACGAATCATCAATCTGGTTAACCGTTAATAGGGTGATTTACTCACAATTGGTAGACATTACCTGATACATAATTGAACTAGATAAATGGCTGATTCGTGGATAATTTATATTTGGTAAAAATTAGTGCTCTAACCAATCTGCTTCAACGATAACTTTTATTTTATCAGTACTCTCACAATCACGCTTTTTTGCCAAAAAATTAAAGCAATAACCGATGTGTTCTTAGATTAATTATTAAGGCGGGATCGTAAATTCTTTTTTTGAGCATATTTCATAGTATCGATAATTGATAGTTAGGCAATTTTATGTCATTTTTAGACATTATAAGAATATATAAGTATTGTATCTTCCATATCATGCAATACAATTTGCCACTTGATATAATTGCACAGATATTGTACACTTATGCCATTTCCCGCCAATGCAATGGGGGCATTTCTGGATCTAGGTAATACGCAGTTGCTTTCCTGATTTTTCATTTTCAAAAGTGCGTATCTAGATTAATATTAACTTTTTGTTTCCGTTAATATCAAAACATTAACCTTTCTTTCTAAAAACGAAATAATTGTGCACATGGAATTTCGATAATATGTTATAAATTTTGTAATTAAAGTAATTGATTTCCTTATTTTATCAATTTTATCTGACCGAAAAAGTAATGACAGTTGGATGTTGTTTTTATTGTATTAGCTTCTCTGTTAATAATAAATTTATATATAAATTCATATAATATTAAATTTACCTCATAAAATAACCAATACTACCATAAAATATCATTGGCTGTTACAACGATTCGAAGCAGTAATAACTACTACAAATAATTCTTTCCCATAGCTTCCGATTTCCTTCCGAGAATTTCACAATTCCATAAACGTGCTTTGAAACGTTAGCTCTCAAATAATGTGCATAATCTATTGCTAAGCTATTTATAGCTTCCTGTATGGGACAAAGTTTCTGTGGTCTCGTTAAAAATCCATTAATATACTAATGTGTCAACAGCGTACATATTATTTTACTTGAACTAAGGCCAAATACTGAAAACGTGCAAAACAACTACAAACAAACCGTGTTCTGTTAGTGACATTACTGTGATTGAAAACTATTTTACAATAGTAGATACAATGTATTGAGTATTTTGGTACCTAGCGCAAAGTAATATATTCTTCTTTCTTTCATACATCATGCAATACAACCTTCACGTATAATGTATTGAAATTTATTGATGTCTTATTGAATATTTTCCTAAACACTTGTAAATATGAATCATCGTCGTTGTCTTTGTCTTGGAATGATGAAAATGTAATTTCAAGAACTTTTTGGTTTTTAATGATCATGGGGTGAAGTTTGTCTAGGTCTTGGAAGCAAATGCCTTTGCACACCTATTGCATAGCAGGCCGGATTGGGAGAGACTGGTCGACCTAACCCAGACCTCTCCAGCCGGACCCTCTTGATCACCTTACACCACAGTGAGAGGGATGGATTCATAGGTCCGTCACTCCTGGTCACTTCCTACCATCCCTTCTTACATTTTTCCTTCCCAGAACTTCATATACTTTATTTACCGAAAGAAATCCTCCACATAGTATCCCGAAAGATGACATAGGCATTGAAGGATTCTTTTTCCACGGAGCCAGTGGAGTATGGATCTGATGTAAAAAATTTATTAAAAAAAGATCGTGATTAATTTTTAGGTTATTATGCCTTGTTGTGCTTCCTTCTTATTTAACTAATGTTTCAGACAACGGTCCAGTGTCAGTAAGGTACAACACTGGAGTCCAAGTATTAATGATATGTAATGTCTTCGTCAGTCAAAATTTTGTAAATGTGACAAAATACAATTATTTAAATTCGATTATCGTACAATTTCATGTCGGTACTGTTAATGAGTATTGCATAAGCCTAAGCATAAGCCATAGTTTTGAGGAATTCTTACGTGCCTCAGAGGTCATTTTAACGGTTGGGAATTGACAATATTCACATGTTATTTGAGACGCCAATTCTGTTTTTCACTTCCGTTAAATCATAAAAAATACATCATACCCATTGTTTTGTGAAAATTTAAGTCAGGTGAAGATTGACTGTGAACACTTAACACCTCTCAAGCGACTCTAACGATTTGGTTTCA
Source organism: Limnephilus auricula (assembly GCA_951813805.1). Classification (NCBI taxonomy): domain Eukaryota; kingdom Metazoa; phylum Arthropoda; class Insecta; order Trichoptera; family Limnephilidae; genus Limnephilus; species Limnephilus auricula. Next base: position 14,686,255 of record OX638388.1, on the reverse strand, counting down.
ATGAACATATTTGGGGTTTTCGAAACTGCATAATAAAAGACTCCAAGCGGATTATAATAATATAAAAAAAGGAAATATTAATTTATAAAAATCGTAAGATACGTGCATTAATTAAGACGACCTCCGTGGTAGAGGGGTAAGGCCCTTGACTAGCATGCTGGAGTTTCAAATCTCAGCACCAGTAAATTGTATTTGATTATCTATGTTGTTTCACAATTCACTAATTTAAATTAATATACGATAGTATATTTGCTGCACTTTCCAGGGTGAACGATGCTCTCAGAATCGCCCTGGTGTATGACCATCATTCACAATAAAAACGTTGCTTAAAATAGCTTTGACCGTGCTTACTGACTAGTTCTGAATAGCTAAGTACTCTCCATGTACTTCCCCTGCCCTCTACCTTTATTCTTACAACATAATCCAATTGACACGCTATAGTGTCAATGACTACAAGCAGTTGGGAGCGATTTTACATAAAAATACATAAAAAATCTTTTTTGTGATATTTTCGTAGGGTTTTGTACATGCCAGCGCGTTGATGTTTTTAATATGAAGAATATGATATCTTAAATTTTTACAAAATTTAAGGTGATTAGCCTTGTTCCTCTTAAGACCGGTAAGAAATACGCAACACTACTCCCGTGCCGCACCGTCCCATTTACGGATGACAATACAATGCTCAACACAGGTTTGTCCTGGTTGAGGGGGCATCGCGTTTGGGTCCCACCCAGGCGTTCCATGTTCGATTCTTCGGCTGGCTAAGTCCTCCATCACAACACAAGCAACATCTTTCGCTTAGTGTGGTGGTAGTAGGAGATTTTCAAATGTTGTTGGGTTATTCGTTACCCGGAAATGTTTGCCTATCTTTAAAAAAAAAAATGAAAAATAGAAATATATCTATGGAAGGGAGCGCTTCGCTCAGGGTATCGCGCTTTTTTACTGTTCTCGGTATATGTCGATTCCTTACCGGCCCAAGAGACTAAAGCCGAGACTAACTAGCCGACTAAAATAAAATAAAAATTTAAGTACCTACTGGTGTTAAGATGAAACTGATATTACATTTTCGTGTTTTTTTTTCATTTCACTATTTTGCTTAAAGTAAGCTTTAAATATGGTTCATAATATATATTATGATGAATATAAGAAATGTTTAAATATACAATACGTCTAAGAATGCAATAAATCATGGGATTAGTAACACTTAGTCGTTAAGTCATAAATTCGTGTAAGTCATTAACTAATCTTGTTAGATTAACTCTCGTTAAAGATAACTTATGAGAGGTGAGGCTGCGTATACACATGCGAACCGAACCACGAATTACGGGAAAGGAACGAAGAAATTTGCGGGTACTTTCGCGAGCATCTCAGTTCGCAAATGTACACGCAGCATAATACTTGTTATGTTAAACTGTGTACATATTTGTATTCGCTAAGCAGGGCCGGCATTCCATCCGCGGAATAATCATTAGCCTAATAATATTGGAAGACACTTCAGTTGTTTCCCCTACTTGTTGCAACTATTTATAAAAGGAAAACATTGACTGTGTGATGAGTTATATAGAGAACTTAGTATGCAGAGGGTCGAATTTGAGAGCGAACTAGATACTTTGTACTATTCTACCACAAACTGGTTATTTAACATCAATACATTTTGAACTTCCGTTCATGAACATAAATCAATGGGCGTTAAAGCTCTTTCGAAGGAAACATTTCCAATCACAGTGTTATCTTACTGTACCGTTGAATTATCGAAGGACAAGGATACACGTAGACAAATGTTATTCTAAAATAAGATCATTTTATTTTTATTTTTAATTTTTTAACTTAAAGAGTTAAACCTCAAACTATAATAATTTAATTAATTAAGATAATATTAGCGAAAGTCAATCGAAAATCCGAAACAGAAATATCAGAAAAAGATACGGATACATCTGGGACACGAACCCAGGATGTATCCGTGTCTTTTTCTGATTTTTCTATTTCGGATTTTCGATTGACTTTCGCTAATATTATCTTCATTAATTAAAATATTATAAGATCATGATCATGAAATGTAAGAATAATTTGTTCGTATACGCACGAAATAACGTATACCAACAAATTATTCTTACATGTTCCCGCCAATAAACATTGAAATCCTGTTAATTTCTTCGTAAGAACTTCAGTCCCGTTTTTGACCGTTTTTACGAATAAAACTATCGTATTTTAGAATAATATTTTTCTCCGTGTACGCTATGTTGACCTCCAAAACTCACAACTTTCATACATCAAGAAGAACCCAAACACTTCTTCGTTATGCAGGCTTTTGATTGTTGAGTTTAAATTCTTTTATCATACGTTTCGATCCCGAGGTCACTTATGTAGTTGGCCGAGGTAAAGATGATTGTTGTATGGAGGCGTTATACGTTTAATATCATTATTTAAATGTAAGTTTTAAATGGGACTAAGGCCAGCCCTGTTGCTAAAAAAACTTACTCGTACAACAAGAAGTCGGAAAGACGAGAGTAAATATGTTACTGAACTTGATCACATATCATCATATTAATGTGATTCGTACTTTTCACACACTTTCTCGGAGATACAAATAGGAAACAATAAACAAGTTTTATTGGATTGATACACTGTTCACCTGCGTAAATTTTTTCCATCATCTGATGTTGAATACATTTCTTATGACGATACGACAGATCCTAGACATGTGTATAGAATTTAAACCATAGTCTTTTAAATTCTTTGTGCTGTTAACTATTCTCTTGAAATTCAATGTTAGTAGGTATAAAAAATTGTTAAATATTTTATTTATTATTTTATCATCCTGCCCGTTACATTACAAATTTTATCTTCAGAACTCGTGTTCATAAGTCTAATTAACAAAGGTAATCAATAAAACATCATTGAAGAAGAAGATAACAATATATAATAATCTAAACGAAAACATGAAAATGAACAAGACATAGAAAGATAAAAGATAACGGTCGCAACTGGGACTCGAACCCAGAACCTCTCGTCTAACCGAGCTATACTATTTTTTTTCTTCATATTATTGGCAGCAACCTTTTTCATTGTAAGACGAGCGGTTCTGGGTTCAAGTCGCAGTTGCGACCGTTACCTTTTTTTCTGTGTCTTGTTCATTTTTATGCTTTCGTTCAGATTATTAGTGTTATCTTCTTCTTCAATGATATATTATACTGATGGGAATAATCTTCAAAGAGTTATAAATAGAGATTTGTTCATATAAAATTGAGTATGCAATAAAGTCTGCAGCAATGGGTAGACTCAAATGTACTCTGGGAGCCACATTAAGGAAGACACAATACTCGTATATTTAGTAAGTAAATTATAATAAATTAGTCATTTGTAAACTGTGATGTGCAAATGACTAAAATTAAACTTAATAAATAAAATAAAACTATTCACCACAACTTTCTTACTACGTGGTATAAACATCGGCTCTATATCACCTAATAATACAGGTTTGTTGTAAGGAAATGTCTTTCGTGATAAGTTATCTTCCTACACAAATAATTGCCCTGTTTAGAGGATCCATTCTAGTTTTAAGTAACTTTTTTATAATACACACGAACAGCTGGTATAGATTATCGAATCATCGTTATCCCATCTCCGCAAAACAAAATTTGTTACATGGCTCTTAAAAATACTTTTAAGATATTCTTGCCAGAGTGAGTATTCTATTAAAAATATATAAAATAATTTGTTACATAATCACGTGGAATTATTTTCAGGAAATGTGTTTACCGCGCATGCCCTTCTCACGTGGATCTTGTGTGTTAACTTGATATTGTTGCATTGTGTAATTTAATACGAATTGATTAAAAAAAGCCGAGTTACGAGTATAAACATTGTCACCTTCGTCTGGTTCAAGTACAAAGTACCATCAATATCAATTTGTGCAGAAAATGAAGTTCATAATAGTCGTGAATTATTTACATGGTTATAATGCACTTATTTCATCTATTATGAAAAATATATTACACTATATGCAGGTGCTGTTTCAATAACATTATTGCTAGTTTGAATTTCATCTCAATTTTTTAAAGTTAGGTAAACTCGGTTAGTTTGAACCATAGACGTCCAAATTGTTGAACCTAGTAACAGTATAATTTATTTGTGAGCAATTGTACCATTTGCACGAAATAATGAAAAATTAATCCAATTAACAATAGGAAATTTTCAAAATGTTTTATGTTTTTTATGGAGAATCAAGTCTTGATATGCTCCCCTCCTACTTGAGGCAAAGTTTCGGGCAGCCTTGTAGTACCCACTATGAAAGTAAATACATAAATCTGCTCTGTTATCGAATTTTGGCTCAAGAAAGTAACCTCAAAAGACGATAATCAAAAAAATAATTGCAATTACACCTATCTTTTAAAACGTGGTAAAATCATTTTCTCATTTAAAAAAGTTGCCATTGTATCTGCAAAGTTTTTTGCTGTTGTTTGTTTTGTTTTTCAAAATCAAAGTGCATGGTGTTTTGCTTTGTAGTTATGTGAACAATCCAGTTGCAGTGTCGCACAAAGCGCATGTTTTATATTCCATTGTTTGTGTCAGGAAGACAACAATTAATTAGCTAACAGTACTGGCCAGTAAAACGCAACCAGATGTGATCTGATCAAGTCGACATACTCCCGAACACGACATCGTCAGGAATGCAACTCAGGGGCAAAAAACCATATACTAGAAATGTATTAGTTTTAGTATTTGTTAAATAAAATTTATCATTCATTTTCACAATTAAAAAAAGGAACGAAGGGACACGTGAGGAAATGTGTTAATTGCCAATCTGTTATCCCACCTTACTCACAAATCGATGGCTTTTATCCAAGACATTATATCTCCCCTTTTAAGCGAAAATAATTATTTATTTTCTACACCATAATCAGAGAACCCTAATTATTTTGTGTAAAAATTTGTCATGAAAAATTTTAACTAATTCATTTTTTACTTCGTTTATCTCGGAATAATGGTTTTAGGAGACACAACATCTTGGCTAATCTAACAAAATGATACCAATTCATAAAATATATTAATCACCGTTTTATGTACGTTTTTCGTAATTGAAAGATTATAACTATTTGTTTGTTAGTAGATTTTGCAAGTGCTGCTTATAAGTTCGCCATGTATTTTTGTCCCAGCTTTTAGTTCTGATTTTTTTGATTTTGATATAATAATGACATCCGTTAAAATCGTGTCACAAAAATGATTATAGTTTATTCAATTATAATTAAAAAAATATTAAGTAAATAAAATTGCTCTCTTATCGATAATTACGTAATTATTACTTGAAGAATGCAATTATTATGCAAACCAAATGCTCTTATATTGATTTTAATGGTGTTATGCTGCGTATACATTTGCGAATATAACATAATTCGTGGTTCGGTACGCGTGTGTATACGCAGCTTTAATTTATGAACACACGAATATTATGTAGGTACTTATTAACCAAATACTGAAAGTAAATCTGTTTTTTTACTTTTCAGTTTATGTAAGCGGTTTTTTTTTGAATTGGTTAAATTAAGAACACTTGTCACTCTTGTCAGGTGCATTTAATTTGTAATTGACTTAATCAATCAGATGCATAAAACTTACGTGCATATTTTTTTCAATTTGACGCCTTGTTTATTCGTCCAAAGTGTATTAACCTTAATCGATAAATACTCATATATCAATTATAAGATCTTTCCAGACCAACAAACTGTAATAAAATCTTTTTTATAACCACTAAACAGATGATGTTGACAAACTTTTGTAACGATGTGAAAGTACACCAGTTGAGGTCTTTGTTGCCATAAACCGGCTTTCCAGAGAATTCTTAATGGTGCATTCTTAAAAATGTATTATTCGATCGAATGAATAAAACCCATGAGTTTTTCATGTGGGTATATTATTCAATAATTGTTTTTGATTACATCTCATATAAGATCGCAGTAGCCCAATTATTTATTATTTTTCTGTGTCTTGTTTATTTTCATATTTAAAAAAAAATTTGATTATTATTGTTATCTTCTTCTTCAATAATATATAACATAAATATGTTCCAAAATAACTCTGGAGGGTCAAAAAACTATGATTCGTGATGGGCAGTGGTACTACGTGATATTTGATGTATCAGCTAATGATTGGCAGACACTATCAACTAAATGCTCATTAAAAGTGCGATTATTAGAATTATATTATATTAATAAATCAAAATACTGTCTGAAGTTGGATCTGTAAAGATTCTAAATAAGAGAGAATGTATTGTATATTCTATTAAACGGCGTGTGATTGTAAATTGTTTGCAAGAGTTGTTTGGCTGTCTATTCTAACTTTGGTTGAATTCGGTTGATCCTCCGACAGTTGCCCCCCGGAATGTTACACTTATATACACTACGCAGTCGGTTTAGGGAAGACGTGGTGTACCTACATACACAAAATATAACTAAGTTGTAGCAGAAGGAGTGTCCACAGATGATGTACCGCCAAATAACAAAAGTATAAAACATACTTCCATTCAAATGCATCGAAAACTACTTGTATATATCCTGTATATACAAGCGCTTAAGTACAAAAAATCGACACTGTAAATACATTCGTTTGATATCCATACCAACATTAAGAAAGATATTTTTGAAGTTGATTTTATGTTTGAAATTGGTAAATAATTCATAAAAAATTATAATTTTATAATAATTATAATTTCGGAGGGCCAATTGTTGGGGATCGTTCAACTATTGGGTCACAGTAATTTCTAAAGATTTTCGTATGGTAATTTATCGTTTTATGACTTAGTACTGCAGGAATTGATCAAAACGGTTGTTCACTGGAATGTGTAACGACGAAAATTGTAAAAAAAATAACCCTTTTTCTGGCAGCCGTGCCTAATGGAACGATGGATTTGCTTCAGATCAATAAAATGTATGTCTATTCTCTGGGAATATAACCACTTGAGAAGAAACATAACTGCGAAGTTCAATATTGACATCTTGTTTAATCTATCACAAACAGGTCCAATAAATTATTCACTTCTTATATAATTTACTATCATTCCTCGGTACGTAGTGAGAATAAAGAAATGCCAGTGGAGTAGCCCTGGTTCAGTGAAAGTGACCGCTCTGCACTCCTCTGCCCCGGGGCAAACCGGTCCGGGGACTACACCACTCCGCATTCGCAATGCCCGCTGTGGCGTCATTCTGCGAATCTAGCTATGCATAATTTCAAGGAAAAAAAAAATTCTGTCGAAACCACTTTTTTCTTTTTTATGATTTGTTTTTCCGGGTTAACAACCGAAGTATTTGATCTATATTTGCAAGATAGCATCTTGGCATGCGACACTTTTTTAATTTTGACTTTTTTTTCAGTGTAGGTGTATATGATTTTTTTTCAATTAATCTCAGCTTAATAAAAGGCGTTTTCTTAGATAATATAAGCATATCGTGGAGCATGATTAGTTTTGTGCGAGGCATAACGTCACATTATATTTTTTTTGTGAAACATTTTAAAAGGTTCTCTGATCAATTGCTGTTGAGTAAAATGTCATTTTTTTTTAATTTTGAATGTGTATTAAATTTATGTTACAGATGTCTTCCTACAACGACTTAGAATATTCTCTAAAATACAAAAATAACTACACTAATTATGTAGCAAACGCATTTACTTAACCCTTTTGAAGACACAAAATAATTTCTTGTAGACAACCAAAAAATGTGGATTAAGGCTATATATAAAGTATTATTAACAAAATTAATGTTTTCTAATGTTCGAAAAATTGTGTATTTATTTAGGTTTTAAGGGACATGATAAAAAACGTATTTTAAATTTTAAACAACTGATATTAAATTTTTAATATCAGGTTAAGTAATTATTTAGCAGATGTGTAAAGTTTATTAGTAAGGGGGTTAACGGACTTACGGTCATAAAAGTCAATAAATAAACTTTTCTTAAATAAATTACTTTGTGTAAACCATTATAATCACATGTTATAATATCTAAATGTTTCAAAACCGATGGTTTCTTCGTCAGGATAATAACACGAATAAGATAATATTAGAATAATATTATTAATTTTTTTTTACACAAAGTGCTTTGTTTCATTTGATTAAAATTAAGCCACAAAATAATTTTGCAAAGCTTGAAGAAATAATTTTCATAAATATGTTGAAACCCAAAAGAATAAACTTTTAACATATTAATTCATTTACATCAATGAATTATAAATGGTAGGTACGATACATTCTTTTCATTTCTACAGCATTCCGTCTACTACCAAGGTACAATAACTTTGTTCCTTACGGTTGATGTTGTTGGTGTAAAACCCACGTTGCAATAATTAAATAATAATATATGTATACTCTGCACACTCTAAAAGTGGTAGAATTCATAAATCTTACACCAAAGCCTCAAAAAACTATTTTAGATTCGTGAAGTTTCAGTGACAGTAGATATAATCGAGTCTCGATATTTATGTTGGAGAAAGACAGGATATCAAGTAACAGAAAATTCACAACATCCATTCAACCTACACGTTATGAAAATCGAGCTTCGATAATATTAAATTTGGAATTAAGGAATAAATTCTTCAAAAATGATAATGTTTGAAAACCACACAGGGTTCACAGAGGCTTTAAGTAAGTAACAACGTCTACTACGTTTTTTATAAAACTTCTATCGGACGCTATGGAATATTCAAGTTTTTCGGCAATCAGTTTTTATCCCAAATTCTTGGCTTAGAAATAAAATTACTGCAATATTCAACGCACGAATGGACAGGATAATCCCAACCGATTTATCGTGCTTTGACGTTTTTTGAACGTTTATCGAACCTACACGTGACCATAAAGTTTATTTCAAAGAATTCATTTTTTATCTGCCGAAGAAGTTCTTAAAGATTCTATTCCATTGTGGTGTTTATTATAGGTTAAATACCCGTAGCCCTATTCTACCAACTTCCTCCTAACATTAGAGATACTGCCTCTAATCCAACCTAACCAAGAGATTAAGACGGCATTACCAGAGAATACCTCAAATAAGTCTTTTTTAATTCAAATTCTAGACGTATTGACTCTTTTTTACAAAAAAATATAAATTGATTTTGAAAGATTGTTATTTTTTCTGGTACACGCAGTTTTAAAAGTTTCAAAAATTAAGTGCGATTTTAATATACTAAGGTTATACCGTTAGTCGTTGGCAGATTTGTTCAATTTTCAAACGATAGATTCTATTAAACAACAAAAATTTCAAATCATATAATCATACAACAAAATAAATCAATACATAATCTAGTCAACACAGCTTTAATTTTTTTAATTTTAGTTAAATTAAAATCATTAAAAAATAAATCCGAGAACATGTTTTGTGACAAAAAAGCCTCAGTTTTTCTATTTATTTAAGGTATTACAAACTAAAATATTTCAATAAAAATTTACACACTTATTTTGTTTGGATATTATTGAAAAATCATATATACTTATGATCCAAAAATACTTACAAGAAGTACAGGATATTTAATAATTTATCATCATACGTTTTGAGCATTTGTATTGCTTACTTGAATGTAGGTATATAAAAAAGCAAGGTTTGAATGAAATAAATCGATATAACAAATTTTAATTGAAACAGTTTGACAAGGGGAATAATCAATCTTTCTCAATGGTGCCTCCTTGTACAGTTGCAAGCATTTTTAAACTTTTATTCTCAGCCGCTTGTCAATCGCTCTTAAGCAATCTAAGCATGCTCAAAACGAATCATCCGTGAATCAAAATTGGTGTATAGACTGTATAGGTACTATCGTGGGTATTATTTTTTCAGATGATTCGTAAATTATTTGAAATTGGAGAGCACTTTTATATTCCTGATGGTCATTTTCGATATCGGTAACATAAACTGTTTTATCTCAATCCATACATGACTAACCTAGCAGAATAAATATAACAATAAATGGAATAATTTCGAGTTTTTTTACCTCAGAAATATTGCGTTTGAACTGCAAATTTTATAGCTGGGGAGAAATAATATTCCTCTTTCATAGTTTGTGCTTTGTAATATTCTTTTCTGCGGTTCTATGGCGAATGAGTGTATGATTTTTAAGTGTATGAATATTGAGTAGAAACTTTTCATCGGATGTTACTTCCTCACATAATAATTCATCACATCATAATTCACATTAACCTAACCTAACCTAACCTAACCTAACCTAATCTAACCTAACCCAAGGTTAAAAACCCCAATGATCAGTTTTCGACGCTTCGAGACATGATGAATTATCATTTGAGGAATTAACTTAAAAAGTTTCCACTGAACATTCTGGTCACCCTTTCCTACATACTTTTCTGAAAGCGTTTATGACGGGCTAGCTTCACTACTCGTTATCATCCGATTTTCAAAACTTATTTTTCGTACTTTTTTAAAATGTAAAACAAACAATTTGTTATGATAAAATAGGTACATATTACAAAGGTCCCCCGCTATTGACGAAATTGAAAATTGACAGAAAATAATATTTTCATAACTACTTTATTTAAGTATATTCCTACTTCAGAACAACATATTTCCACTGCTGAATTAAAATACCTAATTTGATTTCAAAATGTTGTGAGCCATTTTTTTATTTGATAATAAATCATTTTAGAAACTCGTACTAAACTATTTAATAGTCCCTGAAATGGGATTTAGTACAATAACTCGTTATTATTTGGACAAATAGTATCGGCAATAAATCGATAATAGTAACAGCATGTTTGAATTGGTTCAATGAATTGGGACACTTTGAAATGAATATTTCATTTGAAACAACATTAATAACAATAATTTCCCAATAAAAATGACCGTGGTTTCTATTGTTTGATATTCGATAGCCGATAGCAAAGCAAAACACATCGATACCAGTTAGATACTAATAGTTGTTAATCAGCCATTGTTAGAACTCTCGGCTTAAGCGTTGAATGCAGTCACGCAGATAAAGGACTTATATTGGGCCGAAGGTCGCCAAATAGACGCCCACTGACACATGGCCAGTTTGGTAACGTGATATAGGTACTATCGTTTTATTACAAACAGACTATAATATATTGAACTATTGTGTCAAATAATAAGTAAAAGTAAATCAAAAAATAAAGCACTTCAAGTATAAATTATCAAAACCTATTTAAACACCAAAAAACCAAGCTAAACGACGCCAAATATTATTAGGAAAAATATTCTATGTATATCGTAACGAACGCGGTGAAAAGAATTATCGTGTATTATTTTTGGGTGTAAAAGCCGTGGTGAACAACCTCCTTTTTTCTCCAATATTTCGGACAGCATTACAGTGTCCATCATCAGGGCAGATGTGAAATAGATCAGTGATAATCATTCATTAAACGCGTTATATTTAGATAGGTAATAGATACTTATATTCAACATTGCTTGGTTCACAGTGTATTTATGGTGGAGTTGCGCTCATTTAGTGGGATAACTGGTATATTGGTATTTTGTGTTTGAATTTTCTCTAATATGTGATTTTTTTAAATTATTTTAAATATGTGAAAGGAAAGCAACTTAAAATGTTTAGAAATGAGTATAATAATTGTTGACGACAATAACAGTTCAGGAGAAAAAAAACGAGTAAGGAAACAGACCTGCAGGTTACTTGGAGTTTACAAAATAGGTTGTGGAAACGGCGTAATGTTTAATTAGAGGAAAAACTTATAAATTATTATTATAAAAATTTACTTAAAAAATCTCCATCACTATTCTTAATAATTATCAATGTACAACAATACGGAATCTTATAAATTAAAAGCAAATAGCGCGGGCGTACCCGAATGACCAATCCAAAAAAACATTGACCTATTAGATGATGGATTACTCTCTGTACTCCATATACTATTGTAAGGTGTGTATCATAATGAAATATATATACCAGCCTTCGCAGCCTCCTATTGAAAGGTTACCTTTACCTTAAGAAACTCGTGAGATTAACTACTGACTTTCTCGAGTCCCAAACGATATGTTGTTATAGTTCTTGACCTTTCGTAATACCAATATTGTAGATTGTAGATAGGCATCGCTAATGGTTCCTATTTGATTGCGAAATTCAAAAACGTTTCTGGCGATTCAATAATTTAAAACATGCTTATTGTTGGGTATGAAAAATGTCGAAAATAGATTTTTGATTCGTTATATATTTTCTTTTAATATACCATAAAACTCTAGCATCCATAACTCGGTTTCATTACAATTCTATAAAGTGATGATAAACACAAAAATAGCCTATAGCCTACCCTAACGTAACCTATTTGACCAAGTTTTTTTTTCCGTCACTTTTAATGACTTTTCAGATGAGCGTTTTATTGGGTTGTCCGGTCAACATTTAACTCTACATGGAGAAAAACGTTATTCTAAAATACGATCATTTTATTCGTAAAACGGTTAAAATTGGGACTGAAGTTCTTGCGAACAAATTAACAGGTTTCAGGAGAAAAATGTTATTCTAAAATACGATCATTTTATTCGTAAAAACGGTTAAAAACAGGACTGAAGTTCTACGTAATTTCGTACGTATACCAACAAATTATTCTTACATTTTCCCGCCAAAAAACATTGAAACACTGTTAATTTGTTCGTAAGAACTTCAGTCTCGTTGTTAACCGTTTTTACGAATAAAATTATCGTATTTTTGAATAAAAATTTTCTTCGTGATGTAAGAATAAATTATTATTATTAATTATTAGAACAAATTTCGTACGTATACATTGTTGGTACAATGTATTTTATTGTTGTATCGTCATGTTGTATTATCAGGGCAACTAGATAAAACATTTCTAAACGAATGTTTTCTAAATATGGCCTGAAAAGTGCACAGCTTTTTCACTTAAAATCTTTAGATTAATGTAAAAACTTTCAACACATAACTATCGTTAATTCCATCACAAACTATGGACCTGTCGATGATTTATTTTACCATCAAGTAAATAATAATAATAAGACTTAGAATAATAAAACAATTCGCAATATTATTTGTGAAATATATTTAAATTACTGAAAAAAAGAATTTACAGTGCAATCCTTATTTCAAAGTTTTTTTTAAAAAGAAGCAACCACATTGTGACTTAACAACTTACTAATATGTTTTCATCTTAGTTTGTATGGATGTTTGTGTGTTTGTTACTCTTTCACGCAAAATTGGATTTTAATGAAACTTTACAATAATGTAGCTGATACATCAGAATAACATTTAGGCTATAATTTACGAAGCTAGCTATTAATTTTCAATTTATTGAAAATAATAATTAATGTTTAACCGCTTGGACACATAAGCTTGTTTTCACGATAATTTAACGTAGGTAGACATAGAATGACGTATGGCCCGTACCTGAGTTATTAATAGAAAATGTCAAAATTTATAGGTTATTTTAAATAAATAGGTTAAGAATTTTGACATAGACGTAGATGGGACCTAGGAAAAGAAAATAGATTATTCGAAGTACTAATCCTACGCAGACGAAGTCGCGGGAAAAAGCTAGTTTTAAATAAATGAAAAGAATATACCTACTCGGTTTTTAGTTATTTTATTAATATATTTTCACTGTTTACCGGTTTCGGTAGCTCCTTATTTTTATTACAGTCCTGACGATGGTACTGCGGTACCGAAGCCGGTAGACAGTGAAAATATATCAATAAAGTAACTAAACACCTAGTATTATTTCAAAGTGTTGAGACTCGCTTTCATATTTACAAAAGTTTCTACGTCCCTGGCGAAACCGGGTAGTAAATCTAGTAGGTATTGATTAGTTTCTTTACGTTGATCTTGTTCAATCATTTATTTATTTTTATTTATTTATTTGCTATAACAAAAATACATTTACATTTTATTGACATTTTGACTGTCCAACTAAGTAGGTCTCCCGTTCTAGGACAGTCAAATTTACAGGTAACGTACATATTAGGTAGGTAGGTAGGTACATGATGATTCATAATTTCCAATCATTATAACTAATCAAATCTCTGTCAGTATGATCATTTCTATCGGACAATGGATTAGTATGATACTGTACGGGTAATGGGTATATCTGACCCAAATACAGCCGCTGGTCAGTATAGATATTATGGTATTGCAGCGAAATTGGATTACGTAACGGATAAGTCATAAAGTAACATTCACTAACTTACTCTCCGAGAACAAAAGTGAGTTTCACATTGCGGAAAATCTGATCATTATTAATAGTGATCGCTAAAAGTATGAACATTTTATTATGTACCACTGAAAAATTATGTTTGATCCTATGATTGATTTTCGTAACACATGAATTTAATAACAAACTGTTCGAATGCTTTTATTTTTAAACCCATTCGATATTTTAGTGTAGGTTAAAATATTTTTTAATAATGTACATATTATTTAAACCACCAGTAAGCCGTTTTGGCGGATGGTCGGATACAGGAGTGTTATGAGACTTCTTTCTTTTTATGTGAATACCAGAGTCTCAACTGCTCACAACCGCTTGGAGCCAGTGAAACTATGGGCATTCCCAAATTGGGGTATGTCGTGAGGCTGAAAGTAGTAGGGAGGGAAAGGAGGTGGGGAAGAAGAAGGTGGGAAAGTTCCTAACTATTCCGATCTTGTCACCAAAAACGGCTAAAACCATTTCAAGCAACATTTCAATTCTGAATGGTGATCACCAGTGGGATACTGAGAGTATCTTTCACTCTGGAAAGTTCCACAGAAAATAAAAATGGGTACTTAAATATCATAATTTTTTTTGCAATTATAAAACAGTTATAAATTATATACCATATATATCTATAATATAAAAATTAATGTTTGTTTGTTTGTTTGTTTGTTCGTACCTTATGCGCGGTCATACCGTTCATCCGATTGCGATGAAACTTTGGGAATATGATGTGCGCATACCCGGGATGGTTATAGGATAGTGAGCTCTGGCGTTATGAAATTATTTCCTATACCTACTATTCATACGATTGCGATTAGAATGTCATCCGATTGCTACAATTTTTTTTGAATTGTTGTGAACATGCCCGTGAATACTTCTATATCTATACTGGTGAGCTCTGGCATTATGAAATTTGCATAAAAATGAAATAGGTCACGCGAGTTGTTGGAAAAATGGGTGTATTTTATGGAGTTAGGCGGCAGGTAAACAATCCTGGGGGGAGGGGTATGCGGGAGGCTCGGTTGGGGAATTAAGGAGGGGGGCTTCGCGGGAGGGAGGGCAATGGAGAGGGGAAGGCGAAGAAGGTGGAAGCGGAATGCGTGAGGGGGGGGTTCACGAGAAAGGGGTGAGTGGGAGAGAGGAGGGGGAACGCGGGAAGGGGAAAAGGGAACCCGGGATAGGAAGGGGACGCGGGAGGGAAGAGGAAGAGGAGTCAGAAGGGGAACGGGGACGAATGGGAAATGACACGAAGGGAGAAATTATTTATTTATTTAATTAGCATTTATAAATTTTAAAATTTTAAAAATATACAACCAGTTTAATCACAATCGCCATAATCTATAAAGTATCAATGTTTCACATAATAGTGTTATGTGAAACCTTGTTGTCTCCCACACAGATTAGCTTGTTTACATTGGAATATATTATTATGTTATCTAATGCAGTTATTACTCAATCATAAAATCACTCTTGACGGGTTGTTTCACACAATTTGAACAAATCAAAAAAATTCAAGTTCTGTGAATGTTCTATTCAAGTTGTGTTATTATTTCATTATTGGCTAGTTGCCTCTCCGAACTGAAATAAAAAATAACCTGAATAGAACTTTGACAGGACTGAAAATCATCTTCGAAATTTGATGAATTGTCTTTTAATCATGTGGCACCTTACAAAAAACGGTTAATAAATCACTATCTATTAAAAAATAATCATTATAAAAAAGTTTTTTTTTTTTAAATCATATCTCCTGTTATTATAGACCGGTAATTATATTTTTTTATTATAAAATAGTATTGAATAAATCTTTCAGAATTCTTAACATTTAGTTTATTTTTAATTTTTCATTAAATAAAATTTTAATTTTTCATTAAATAAAATTTTAATTTTTCATTAAATAAAATTTTAATTTTTCATTAAATAAAATTTTATTAAAATTAATTAAAAATTTTAAATTTGACAATGCAGATAGAAAGAGAAAAAATCTGAGAAAAATAACATATTTAACTCATTTTTGGATTTATTGTCCTTTACAGCATTTCAAATAATATTCTATACATAATAACACAAGAAGGTATTTTAGATATTTGTTGATAATAATATCCATGATGTCATATTGCATAAATTGCTGAAACCGATAATGAATAATTATCGAACTGATCTAGTTAATTCCTACTCACGGTTTCTACCACCTAATGTTCATAGGGCCGGAATTCCGTAGGAATGCCCAAATTATATTTATAGAAACCATATCCAATATAAAATCAATTAAAAAACGCGAGGAACTATCATTTATTAAAGTCGATTTTCTGAGAAGTCCTTATAGAAATACGGTTTTTTTTTAATAATATAATAATATAATTCGTCATTATCTTGACTCCACTGACTAATCCACACGTTCTTCTTTATCGTTTGCTTAACTCATATTGACATAAGATACCAAAATATTCATATTGCAGAAATGGGTATAAAACCCGTGACAGTGTTTCACTAATTCACTACATGACTTCTGTTTCACATCCACATTTCAAATTGTTAAAATATATACTTACTTACCTTTATCTACTGTCGTAATTATTCATAGTCTTCGTTCGTTTTTAGTTCATTTAATTCGACATAATTTTTTATGGAATG
Organism: Limnephilus auricula; assembly: GCA_951813805.1. NCBI lineage: Eukaryota > Metazoa > Arthropoda > Insecta > Trichoptera > Limnephilidae > Limnephilus > Limnephilus auricula. Next base: position 14,669,468 of record OX638388.1, on the reverse strand, counting down.
TTTCACAACACCGGCATGTGCCTAGCATGGTGGTCGTAAAATCCTCAAAACACGTAACTAACAACTTAATGAATAACAAAATTTTTTTAAAGAAAAACTTTATTTTTGTAAAAATCGAGAAATTTTCAGATTTTTGCATAGCATAGCTGGTAGCTATGCTATGCAAAAATAAAATGTCCACGTTTATACAACTACAAATTTAGCGGAGAAGGCGTAAATTGAGATGAGGAAAAAAATGGCAATTCGACATCATTCTTATGTAGTTAGTTCTTGGCGGCGATGAATGCCTCACAATTATAATTATTTATTTCGTTCTATGAGTGAACCCAAAATCTTCTTTCAGATGGTTTTTATGCTTGTAAAAATAAAAGAGAACACTCTTATTTTCTTCTTCGCTAAAGTCACCTGCCATCGTATTATTTCCACGGCTGAAAAATGATAAAGTTCAGTATATTTTGTGTTACGGTTTCCATATACGGCGCGCCGTATATGGAAACCAGGATTAAATAGTAGTATATCGGTGGTTGCGTCAAAGTTACTTAAATAAGTATCTCTATGTACGAAGGGCCTTATTCATGCCAAGTTCCTTTACAAATAATACTTAGTCACCACCATGCCACCCATCTCTCTTCCACACATCACGCGTTTTTAAATATACTTAATAATAAACTCGTATTCTGGCGGGGAGAAGGGGAGGTAGGAATGTAGGTGAGTAGGTATTTTCTTCTCCTGGTGCGAAATGTTCTAGGTACGGCCCTGTAGGTCTAACAGGTAAACCAGCAGACCAGTGGGTAACCCGGATCTTTTCCAAGCGTAGGTGATTCTTGTGCTAACGACGAAAATATTGTTTTTCCATTCAGCAACAACCTTCGCCGGTGACAGTTCATATCGCAAACTAAAACCGTGAGAAGCAAATTTCATGCATTGGGAGCAAAAACGTAACATTCCGCTGTTTGCAAACCGTTTACATTGTTTCGCTCAAATGAATTGCCTTTTTGTTTTTGCATACCTGAGGAAGTTGATAAACTACGAGTATTAATATTATTTTGTATGTACCTGAATATTTACCTTTAGTATTTAATACACCAAAAAAGGGTACACACGAAAAGCTAATTTGATTTTACGATTTGCATTATAATAGAACATAAAATTTTATTATTTCTCCATTTAAATCACAAAAATCCTTATGGAATACCATTTTTAAAAGAATAAATAATATTCAAAAATATGTGTAATGATGGTATTTTGAGAAAGATTAATTTAAAAGGTGAAATTCAAGAATTTCAACAAATGAATGTTACTTAAAATGTGTAGGTATAAGAATATAATCAACGGGAAATATAATAATTATTATTATAAAAAGATAAAATTAATATCTTAATATATAAAACATAGTCGGGTTAGTTACACCATTTATAACTCAAGAACGGCTGGACCGATTTTTATGATCTTTGATTTGTTGGATTTGTCTCCGTCGCGATTAACAGAATAACTATTAAAACATCAGAAAAAATCACGGAAAAAATAATTATGAAGAAAATAATTTTTTTCATATATTTTGTATGGAACGGCTTTTCAAATAATGTTATAATATCTTAATAATAACATTATTAAGTTCGCGGGTTAATTTTAAAAATAAAATTAAAACTATCTAAAAAAACAGAAAAGAACTAAATGATGAAATATAAAAAAATATTTAATCCATAAAAGGTACATAAGTGTACTGTTTATATCAATTATCTATTAACTGATTATCATCAATAAATCTTTTTTAACAGGATTCTGACAATTTTTATCAACCTGTTTTCATCGTAGGTCAAGTTATAAAAAATATATATATTTGACTTTTGATAATATATTTTGATTATATATTTGACTTTTGATCCTCTAGTTCAGAGGTTCCCAACCTTATATGGCTCACGCAGTTGAAGTATATTTTTCTTAAACACTCCCCTCCTCTACAAAAAAGCATAGCAGGTAAAAAAAAAGCAGCGTTGTAGTATTTGGTTCCCACCCGGGCGTTGCGGCTTCGATCCTCTACTAGTTTAGTCCTAGTCCTCCGTCATTGCACAAGCGACATTTTCCACTTATAATGGCGGAAGTGGATGGATTTTCAAATCCTGGGATTATTTGTAACCCGAAAATGTTGATTATTAATTTTTTTTTTAAACTAATTGATACAAACTTATCATCCCTTCACCGCCCTCGCGCCCTCAACCAATAAAGCCACTGATCTTATTATGTTCTGTTTCTCAAGTGTCATAATCAGGTATACCACACAGTTGCCCGTAGTTAATAAGCCTGAATCCTTCGATCTGTATAATAATTTCAAGAGAATTCTCGTGATGTGACTAAACACTATAATAGCTGGATGTATGTGTGGATCTCATTTTTAATATATGCAAAGTGCTCCACGTACATATTATTAAACATTAAATCGCTCGTAAACAAATGACCACAATAATATATAAGTAATAATGTTTTAATTGAAGGTCGCCACGACAACAAGATCAATGCGAGACATCGATAGAGGCATTCTTAAAATGTAATTATTAAATTTGTTACTCCTGAGAAATATCTTAACAATCCTGACCTTTTTCAATGCCATGAGAACCTTTTCATCATATCATATCCGCCAAATTTTCTAACAAAGTAAAGTTATCAAGGAAACGCGTGTTAATTAATTGCCTTGTCTTCATTTGATTAAATAAACATTGTTTTTCTTTGATTTCCTGATAAAACAAATTAAAATGTGAATTGCTACCTGCTTTAGGAAACAACAAAACCCTGAATAAATTAGTTTAATTTGGATCATTTTTCTCATTTCTATGAATTTATTTTCCTTTTTACTGTTACGTACACGTGTAAGTAGAAATATTGCCTAAATAATTTGAAATTTATAATTATTTAGAAGATAATAATTTCGTAAATTTATTCATATTAAGGTCTGCGTATATATAGAATAATTTTTGTTTTATTTAGGCGCCTTGATTGTGTTTAAATTTCAAGAAGTTTTTAGTAAATCAAATAAAATTAGTCCTTGTAAAACGTTATTATTAAAAATACTTATATACAATACCTAACTACTTACATTCTTCCACCACTTAATGTTATAAATTTGTTTATGCTTATATTGTGACATTTTAATTTTCAGTAACTAATATTTCTAAATTTGTTCACGTTTTCAGCTTTCAATCAACAGTTTTTTCAAGTTTATCCGGGTCCTCTTAATTATTGTCATTTATTTAAAGTGATGCATCAAAGATATTTTTAAATAATTATTGAAGAAGAGACTAATGTACACTTGAAAAAACTTTTGATTGAAAGCTGAAAAACTAAACAAATTTAGCAATATTAGTTTCATAACGTTTTTTAATGTTTATCTACAAAGCACTTTAGGAAGCGGATTAATATAAGTTAACAAAAAGAAGGAGACCATTTTTTTTACTTTTTATTCTCATCTAAAAATAAAATTCTACCCATAAATATGATGTTACCAAACTCCTAAATTCATATAATCTGAAAGCAGGTACAGGACTTAACAACATATTATTTTATGATTTTATCTATCTTTATATATGTAAAATATTTAGATCTAGATCATCGACGTCATTCCCTTTTGTAAAACAAAGATGTCAGCAAGTATGAGGAGTTGCATCATTGTGGCTCATACATCTTGTACATTCAACATCTCGTAAAGTAATAATTACGAACATTTAAATTCAAAATGCTTTCGTATACAAAGGTATCATGCACATTCTAAGGTGAACTGCAATCATGCACACAAACCGCGCAGGTAATTATGTCGACATCAAATACGCTAATAATGCTACACCTCATAAGACAAATAATGACACATAACGACTGTGTTATTCCATTCTCAATTCTGTCAAATTCAACCGAATTCTCCCAAAGACAATAATTCACTAACGAAGTCAAGGATTCTCGTTTGTCTCGTATTATGACTATTAAAGTGTCGTTAGTAGACAAAGATCTTAGCGAACATGCGACAGTTCTATCGGCATTACGCCCACAAACAAACTCAGCATTTTTCTTGTCGCTGAAAAGTACTTAGCGTGTTTGTAATTTTACTAGCTATAGATAACGTAATGATAGGAAATATGCATAATGTTTTTATTTTGTATCATTCCATTCAAACTTGTAAAAATATATATATTAACCAACAGACAAGTGGAGTGTCATTATTTTACGGGAAACTAAAGAAAAATAAACCTTTTAAAAATAAAAACCATTGAGTTTAAAAAATCAGAATTCTATCATAAATAATTATGGTTCGTTAGAAATATCCAATAATTTCCTTTTTTGTTAAAATTAATGCATTATCCGACAATCTCCCGAAACCCACGGAAACCTTTGATTGATTAGAAAATGCGTGCGCATTCCTTTAAGTACCGGCAAACTGCTAATAATGGAAAAACATGTTTATCCAGCAAAATGATAATAATATTTGTACAATTTTCAGTACTGTTTTTGTGAAAAAACTCCTCAAGTGCCATACAATTTTTACTACCTATGTATAAAAAGATGCAGAAACATTATCTGAAGTTACTGAAACTGAAATAATAAATAAAAAAATTTACTTCTTCAAATTTCGCAAAATCACTTTGTGGCGTCATTTTGAATTAAATTAAACAAATAACTTTGTATTAAACCACTATTATATAATCACAAAAAAATGGTAATTGTGATTATATAATAGTGGTTTAATACAAAGTTATTTGTTTAATTTAATTTAAAATATTTACACTTATATGTGATATATTATAGTATGTACAATGTCGCGCACTGAAAAAATACTTTTTGAATAGTATTATTTTGACGCATTTATACACTTTGCGTGAAATAATATATTCTGTAAGTGACTTTAGATAGATGCTAACCGACTAGCTTACCCAGATATGTAAATTAGGTTTGCAACACTGCCATTCATGGATATGATTTTCTGAAGGGACGAGTTATAATCTTTACTCTGATTACTATAGAGGCTTTAATAATCATTCTAAATTCGAGTGGCAATTTATTCCAGGTTTTAGGGTCTGACACTCCGAAAGTAGGTTTATCTACTTTTTATTATGATGTATAGATTCCGAAAATAAAGTGTGTTTTTAAATCTTTTTTCCTGGTGTTTGTATCGTTCTATTCAATAGTAAATCTTGAGGTACGTAATAATAGCTTACTATGAATAGCATGCCATTTGTCGCCTACATGACGACCTTCTTAGCAGAACAGTAAGATCCTTGGTGATGGACCCAGAGGTCATGGGTTCAAAACGAGGCAAGGTCAAATATAAAATTCGTTCAATGCTGGTGTTTTTCACGTAAAGAATTTAACAAAATTATTTCTAGTTAATTTTCAAATTTCCTAGTCCCTTCGCAACACCTTAGTTACAGTGCATAGGTATACGACAATAGCCGTGTGAAATCAGACAAAGGATACGATTTAATTCAAGGCCATCTTTTTGGGCCTGTCGTAAAGACTTAATCAAAACAAAGAAATGCTTTAAAAAAGCTGGAACAGATATTTATGGCACTCCATTATCTTACATATTTGTCTTCTCGCGAATGATACAGAAACAGTTGCAGAGGATCTGATTAAGATACCTAATAAGTCAATCATATTGTATTATATTTTATAACAGTGATCCATACAATCTACAAAACAATGAGAACCGAATTAATTCGGAAGAGTTAATGCTTAGTCCATTGACACCCTGACACAGTCCCCTCGACTCAAGACAAGAGGCAAGAAACAAAACAAGAGACGCGGTAAAGGTAATAGCTTCTCTGTACAAAACAGATTTGAGATCTGAATCAGCCGAAGAGCTCTGTGCAATGTTCTGGGAAACAAGACCCGGCGCTCACCTTCCCATCCGGTGTCTAATTACATACCTTAACGCGAGGAAAGAAAACAGCTTCCGGACGTTTAGCACTGCTTTGGTCTGTTATTGTTCATTGTACTCTCGGTTGCAAAATAAGACTGCGATGCTCTACGTAGAGCAAGTAAAATACAATAAATTCATTGATCTGTTCCAATAGTCAATATGAAACAATATACCTAATTGTTTTTCTCAATACAGTCTTCCTCGATTCATGATCACATCATTTACAATAATATGTGTTAAGTGTTTATAATCTGAAGTCGTAGGTAGCTCTCCTAAAATTTATAGAATGTAGCCACATGGTACAATTCTTTCAACGGTTCTTGTAATGCCTTATGAAGCATAAAATATTTATTTACACCTTTAGGTCTTTTACATAAAAACTAGTGACATAATAATAGAAATAATAAAATTAAGATAATATTTTGGATTTTAACCCAGTATTGATACCTGACTAGAGTAAATAGCAATAGATTAGCATTAAGAGAAAAATATACAAAAAGAGTTGATTGAAACGATGTAGATGTTACTGTAAACCGGTCTAGGCAGTAGGGGTTTTTATTTTTTCAGTATTTTAATAGTAGAAGGCTTCCGCGAGGTTGATTATTACATAATTAATCATAGAATCTGAATTCTTTCAGACCTCGTTCGCCATTGGAAGGCGTCTACGTGGCAGCCATGCATTTAATATTAGCGGGGGAAATGTCGAGATTCTGAGACCGACACCAAAATTTAAAAAAATATATTCCTATTCTGTAAAACTAGATTAGAATAATGAATAATTTTCCTCGCCATAAGGAATAGATAGTAAACAAACCCGAATACTCCTGCCCTTACAAAAAATTGAAGCCCAATTTCTTGGTTTTAATTTTGATAATATTATATTGGCGTCTAGAGCCAGCACGAGTACCTCTAATATATATGTAATAAATAATTATTCGACAGATGGCAATTAGTAGACAGTATTTTTTACACAATTCAGCACCACGGTAGAATTACATCAAAAAAATATGAAGGACTTTGTTAATAAGATAATTTTATTTTTGATTTCGGTTTTTATTAAACACACAATTGTTAAAATAAATCGATTCATTGATTATAATATCATGTAATGGGAAATCAGCTTTCGACTTCACCAAAGCAATCATCAAATAAGTTTACTATAGCTTGAGAGTTTTCAGCTGTTATTTATATATACACTGTGGAATGAAATCCAGAATCTTTACTAGTCTCAGAGAAAGTGAAAACGCAGAACAAACAGTTTTCGGATTCTAAATTGCTATTTTTTCTAATTTACTAATACAGTTCATATTGCACATTTTTGGGTTTTCTTTATCTCGACCCCAGATTACGAAATTTATTTTAGTCACCAATATTCCTAGTTGTTTTATAAATTTTATAATATTCCAGAGCTAACTCATAAAAGTTTATGTTTAGACTTACGGAATTCAATACTTTGTTTGTGTGAAAGCACTTTAAAACAATACATAACTTACAAAAGGTACTTTTTCCTAAAATAATTAAATTAGCACTATCTATAAATGAGCTGATTATTCAATTATTTTAGAGCGGATCATAGTTATTGATAATACCTACCATTTTTGTATAGCTGTAACACATTGACTATTCCGCATTGAATAAAAAACTTTAATAATATATAACCAACTACATTCAATAACTATGAGAATATTTCTTGATACAAGCTCAGATACCTACAGTAAATTGGCACATTCGGAGTTTCCTTAAAAGCAGAATGGAAAGTTAGCAAAGGAGGTTATAGTGATATATAACACCGAGTTGAATTTACCAATGAATTTGGTACTAATAATTTATATATTTAATCTGAATTTATAAAAGCGCAAATCAAAATAAATAATGTATTATATACTTAATCTAAATTATTATTTAATACGGTGTCTGAAATTTGGGTTTCGGAAAACGGTTAGGGTTTTCACGCCAATTATTGACATATTTATTTCTGATTTCTATGAATTGTCGACATCCAATGCTCTCGTGCCTTTCTGGGTTTTTTTATAATTAATCCGGCTCAGCAAAACTTTCTGAACCCTTTTTTCGTAATAATTTCATATTATTGGCTGTAAAATAAATACATGGTGTCTGGAAACTCGATGTACAAGCGGAAAACTGGTGATTTGCAGTCGATTTTTTCCATCGACATTTTCAATGTCACTTACAGACAGTTCAGCAACTATCTTTTAGCACATGTCACTAAGTAGTAAAACTGCCCTTGTGTACTTTGTAATTTATAATCTTCTCCATGATATATTGGTGTATAACTGTTTTATAGAGAACATGAAAAAATAAATAAATAAATAATAAATAAATAAATAATAAATAAATTTAGTGGTATAACTTTTTTTTATTTGAACTTTCTTTTTCGAGAAAATCAAGTCCTAAGTTTGAATTTTTAGGTCAAATTTAAAAAATCTGTAGTTTGTGGCTAATATCAGCTGCTTAATGTGTTATGAAATTCTTCGAAGTTATCATCGAAAAGTTACTTAAGTTAAAAAACATAAGAGTTAAAAAACTAAAACAAAACTCTCTTGCCCTATGAGTTTCCGGACACCGTGTACTTGCTTACCTTAAATATTAGTCTTAACTTGTAAAATTATAGTATAATTATAACCTAGAAAAAAGATAGATTTTTGCATATTTCATGACACCAGGACTGGCTTTCTCTCTTGCGGACAAATAAACAAATTTCTGTTTTATTCGAATATATTTTATATATCATTGCAAAATCGCGTTGCATGTCCTAAATTATATTCCTCTTATTGTCATAAGGCCTTACACGCATTTTATCTTTACATCACAAGAATTTTTAAATAATCCTGAAGTTGCCATCTTTCCCCATTAGCCTACTTTCCTCAGCTTTGAATTCACTTCCTACACGCGTCGAGATGACCGCTCATCTCTTCGCAGCGTAATTATTTCACGTTACCACACCGAGGGCGATTTGGTAACGGAAGAGATAATACTATTATACCATGTTATGGTCGCCAAAATGAACCCACGCACAGCCAACAGGGACTGGCTGTTCCCAAAATGAGGAAATACTTGCTACACGCCTTTCGCCGCGCTAAAGAAAGAAGCGTGAGAATAAGGCGTCATTTTCACGATGAATCACAAGCGATTAGGCTAAAATAAGGCAGAAAAATACCGTCTAAAATATTATTATAAACAGCTATACTGAAATTACCGCTTAATTTATTATTTATTAAGCACGAAGCGCATATTCGTAGATTTAATGACATACTAAAACATAATTATAAACCCCGATACTGGCGAACCCTAGTGGGGTTAATAATTAATGCTAAACAATGTATAGGGTATCCGGGGGTAAAGTGCATTAACTTCGGGAGGTGATTCTACATGATAGTATAAGCAAAAAAGATACATAACTTTTTTCGAAATTCCAACTTCTAGGGGTACTTTTTTAACACTATTATTTTCCGCTGCTAACAATCACAATCGCAACAGTCGGGTCCGGATGACTCACAGCAAATTTAAAGGGCAAGTTTGTACCTTACACTAATAAATCTATACGTCTTTTTTTGTGGTAAAAAAAAAGTTGGAATTTCGTACAAAGTTATTTATCTTTTTTACTCCCACCGTCATGTCACCTCCCGAAGTTAATGCACTTTACCCCCGGACTCCCTGTATTTTAATTGTAAAGAAATAATAAATAAATAAAAATATTAACTGGGTGGAATTCAAAAAGCAAATGGATGCAGCAGATGGAGGCAATGGTGGAATTTTCACAAAGCACTGTAATTAAAACACAGGAGGCCCATAGGAAAATAATTTCCCTCACGGCCTATGCCATCATTGGGGATTCTGAGTAGTGGATTTTTTAAAGGAAAGGAGGAAGATAAAGTTCTGGGAAGGAAAAGGGTATGAAGGGTGTGTAGGCATAAAGGGGTCAGTGGGTCCAAAAGTGATGAACTTATGAATCCATCCATTCCACTGCGATCAATGAGTCAAGCATCCACCGCCAAGACTTAGTCAAAACTCACCCCATGAACCCGGGCACCCCTGATAAGTCACCAAACGTAGCGACCTGCTTGTGGTGACCTACGGCGGAGGTGTTGGTTATCCATTATATAGTTTGGCGGCGGTATCCATACCCACCTCCCAAATTAATTATTAAACTTACTGAGATGTCTGATTTCTTCATATTTGGGTCAGCGATTAGCACATCATATTAGAACTGGGTAGGTACTTGTTTATTTTTGGTTGCCAATTTGTTCAATAAATTGACGATAATTGATATTCTGCAAACTTCATCGTCATCACTATGTTTCTTTGGCAAATTATCGCTCATTTGACCAGTGTTAATCATGTTTTTAATTAATGATCATGGTGCCTAATGATTTAGAAAAAAGAAAATATAAAGGAATGCCAACTTATTGACCGCATAGCTACATCACAGTGAAAAGAAAAACAACTTGTTATTCGATAAATGGAGTTAAATAAAAGGAATGTCATCATGTTAAATGGAGCTAAATAAAGGAATGCCATCATGTTAAATAAAAGGAATGCCATCAAATGATTATCATTTATCCTTTTTCAAAATGTAGTAGCTAATTATTAAAAGAAATCGTAATTAATGAAGTGCGTTAACATCTGTATCGACTAACAACAGATGGTAAGTCACAAATTCGTGCTTTAAATCCTCGAACCTTACCTTCCCATTCCACAGTCTAAAGTTATAGCCACCAGCCACCACACTAAAAAGATTTTTTATCGCCGTATTTTTGTTTGTAAGTTCGTGCCAATTCAATTCAAATTCAATGAATGCGTTAAAACTCTTCATTCATTGAAATTTTACTAGCAGAAAATAGAGCAGTTGTTCCCAACACGTGTCCCTCGCAACACGATTTTTCGGGTTCGGCAATTACGCCCCAGCATTAGGAATTTTTAAGCCCCTGAAAAGTATATGTTATTTTTTAAGAAAATATCTATATGAAACGGTAAATGTATGAAATTCCCGCGATAGAAAAAAAATCACAAAGTATGCCCTGTAAATAAATATAAACACGTTCTATTACTAATTCTATCTTCTAGTTCTATTATTAATGAAAAAAGAGGGTTTCTTTAAACGCTACTTTAGACTTTTGTCGAGAGATTTTTGTTCAATTTTAAGTCAAGCTTTATTACATATATGTATTCGCGCTTTAATTATAACAGTTTTTTTTAACATTAAATATTAAAATTAAATATTCTTATTTACATATCTCCCGTTCAAAACATCTTATTTTGAACATTTACTACGAAGTCTTAAATTAGTTATCTATGTATATAAGAAGTGCAGGCGGACACCGGGCGGAAATTAGGTGGGCGGCCTGGATTTGATTATTCTACAGCTTTATTATTAGGTTAATGAAATTTTGCACACTTGACCTTCGAAACAAGAGGAGGTCACTGTCTACGACTAATTTCTAAAAACTCTGTTTAAAGCTCACGCAACGCCGGGGACTTCAGTTAGTCATCTATAAAACAAAGTTAGAGAAATTATTCCGTAAAAAACCTGAATCCCAATTATTTCTAAACGTTTGAATTCTTTCGAATGAATTTAAATTGATTTTTCGGGTAGCACACGACCAGTTGTAAAGTAGGTTGAGAAAAAATCTCCAAAAAGAATAAGGTTCTCAATGGTGCTGCTAGTTCCCCCATGCAAACTCCATTTGAATACCCATTAAAAATGTCATGCCAATACGTTGAGAGTTACATAAAAGTAATTCAATCAATTTAGCTGTTAAAAATTATTTGAAACGAGCCTTCTCTGCATAGAGTTGAAGAGATAAATCAAGTTACCGAATTAATTTCTCGGCGTACTTGACATCTGTACAGGTTCACTGGCTAATTTAACAAATACTTCTGTAACAAATATTTAGATAATCAGTGTTTCAACTATTCAACCAATTCAGGTCAGGTCAAGGTATCATTTTATTAAATTATCAAAATGAAATTGGTACATTCAACACCAAGAAAATCGCCGAACCCATATCGATTAAAATAAGTTGGGCACCGCTGAAATAGAGTACCTAATTGATAATTATTGCGAAAGGGTGAAAATCGTGAAGAAATTAAATGTTCCAATTTAAGGCAAAGCTTATAGACCGGTCTTAAAAAGTCTTTCTGCATTTCAACACCAAGGAAATTAGGTCCACCTAAAGAAAAGATTTAAAAACAGTGATTTTTACTGTTCCTTTTTGTACAGTTGAAAAGTTTTTTTTCTTTTTTTTACAAAGTGTCTGATATTTTAGTTGTGTTGTCCACATGGCGATATCTGCCCTGGACGTTTATGGAGTGATTACATGCAGCAAGAAATCGTGCAATAAAGTTTTACATTCTTGCTCAACTTTTGCAAGAGGCAGCATCATAATAAAATAGCGTGCTATATTCTCGCAAATTGCTTTTTAAGATTTGTTATTGTTATAGTTTCTAATGCTTGAAGGGTCAAGGCAATAACATTAGCACAAAAAAGGTTTCACGCTTTTAATTTGTAGAGCGGTTTTTATATTTCTATTAATAATTTTGTGTGACCTATATTTTGTTATCTCGTTTGTAAAGTTCTACTGCTAATACATATTGTGGTATTTTTAAGATATGTAACACTTAAAATGCAATTTGTTCATTTCAGACTTCTAGTAGACATAAAAAAATCATAGCTTTTACCTTTTGATCTGTCATGCTAGAAATGCCTTCTATGTCAATTTAAATGGAAATTAATGTGGCCACTTCGGTTTTAGCCCATGTGTTTTTCTTTGTAGGTCTGAACAGAATGGTTTACAATAGTGTTCTGATCAAGCTATTCTTATTTTACACGTGCCATTCGTATCGCCCTTCTAGCCATCAAAGTACGACTTTCGTAAAATAAAATAATAAATATAAATATTTTTTAATACAATAAAATTCTAAATATTTTTTTCCAGTACCTTAAATCGTATAATGATTGTGTTTTTATTATTTAAATCATTACACGAAAGATTAATCATCCATTTACAGTGCATGATTTATTAATATTCACGAAGATATGTATATATGTATAATGTGACCAGACGTTCCGTTTTCACCGGGACAGTCCCGTTTTCAGGCAGCGGGTCCTGGTGTCCCCGAACACAGCTTCGGGACGCCAAATTGTCCCGTTTTCGAAAGGAAAGAAACTCGCAATACAATTTTTTTAAATATAAAAAAGCGTGCAAATAAGAATCCTAGCGGTAGAATCAAGTAGTGTGTTGATATCTAGCCTCCTACATAGTAAAGTAAATTCACTCGTTAAATCCATGCTATGTAATTTTGATAAAAAACATTTTTACTGTACCAAATTGCTTTATTTTGTTTATTAATAAAAAAAACTCTGTTTTTTTAATAAGGATTTACAAATTCAATCGTCTGTGCGATTGGTAGCTGCAATATAAATTGTAATCTAGTCTCTTTCGGACACTCTTAAGCAGGGTTACCAGATGACAGGAATTTTTCTGACATCTGGAATTTTAGCTGCCTGTCAGGGAAACAGGAAAAATTATAAATGGTCAGGATTTTTTAAAAATATAAGAAAAAATTAATATAATGGAATTTTGTGAGCAACCTTAAAGAATGACGGATTTCCTTGCAGAATCGATTAAAATGACAAATAACATGATTTTATTCACAACCTGAAACTCACTAGCCACCACCCTCCCCCCAGGGTGGATGGCTTACTTTGGGACTGGGTGTCTTTGTGTCTGACAGATGATGTGCTTATAATTCCTGAAATTCTCTAGCCACTCGGCTATGGATTCTATGGCAGACGGATGGTTTATAGGATTTTTTAAGTCAGGGATTTTGTCAGGAAAACTCATTATTGTACCTTTTTTTCGGTGTCCCGGTTTGGGGGAAAAAATAAATGGTCACATTAGGTATATACAACAAAGTTTTTACGTTATTTAAAAGGCGATTAAATATATCTCCTGTTTTAGAAATTACATTAATTTCGATTTGATTCCTCTTGTCATGCCATGCTGTGCTAGGACGTCTGACTTGCCATTGGGTATCTTCAACAGGTTGTGGTTACGTACGGTAACCTACGTACGTACCAAAATCATTATTTTAGATAAAACCTTGCGTATTATAATCCTCCATGATATGTGCTTACAGTTATGTGCTTACTAACTATTGCATTTTCAAAAGACTAAAATAAACTTTTCTCGGACTCCAAATAAAAACAATTCTGACTCGTGTATCAGTGAAGTGTAGAGGGCAGTTATGCGTCACTCGCCGGTGGCGCTGAAATTGTAAATAACGCAATAATTCTGCCTCCACCTACGGCCAAGCCACTCAATACTGTCAACACCTTATAAGGCAAGTGGTTCGACCACCTCACAACGTCCACTACATCATACGACAACTCCACAAGTATTAAGTACGACGAGAAGTTATTAGTTTACAAATAAACAAAGAAAAATCCGATATATCTTATTAGGTTATGCCATTTATAAGTCCAGCGACCTGTTAAAAGTTTTAAATTGGCATTACGTCATACGGTAATGTGTGCGGTATTATCAAATGCAATCGAGTGAATTTTTGCAGTATCACAAAAAGTCGTGAGTCTCGGATGCGTGACATTAGCGAGAAAGTGGCCACTTAACTATAGATTAATGCATGACTTCCCATTTGTTAAAGATATCGAGTGGACGATTTTTAATACCAGCACGGTGACAGGTCAGTAATACATGATTTTTGACATTGGATGACGAATATCACCTCATTTTCAGAGCCCATACAGACGTGGACAGATTTCATTGCGTCTATACCATAAATATAAATGGTTTTTTTACGTTAGCTCCACACAGGAGGCCTTAAGCAAAAAAAACACTCCCTCATGACCTATGTCATCTTTGGGGATGCTTTATAGAAAGAAAAGAGAGGAAGTTCCGGGAAGGAAAGAGGTATGAGGCGTAGGCGACCGTCCGTGGTCGAGTGGTAAGACACTTGACTCCCATTCGGAAGGTCGCGGGTTCGAACCCGGCGTGCGCAAATAAAATTTATTTGATTAATTTGTGTAATTTCACAATTAATTAATAAAAATAATATATGTTATATTTGCGGCACGTTCCAGAGTGGAAGATACTCTCAGTATCGCCCTGGTGTAAAACCACCATTCAGAATTGAAACGTTGCTTAATAATGGCTTTAGCCGTGTTTAGTGACTAGATCTGAATAGCCAGGTTCTTTCCCACCTTCCTCTTCCCCATCTCCTTCCCTTTCCCACTTACCTTCAGCCTCACAACACACTCCAATTGGGGATGCCATAGTCTCACTGGCTCCAGAAGGGAGCAGTTGGAACTCTTGTAAGGTTTCTCTATAATAAAAAAGGTAGGAATCTGGGGGTCAATGTGTCCAGAAGTGACGGACGTTTGAATCCATCCCTCCAACTGGCACTCCTCCCAATCGCCGCTAAGACCTAGACAATCCATGAACCTGGGTGCCCCTGTTTTGTCACCAAAAGTAGCGAACCATTTGGGATGACCAATGACAGGGGTGTTGATTTTGCAATAAATGGTTTCCGGAGAGACGGCACCCATACCTGCCTTACAAGTTGAATGCAATCATAGTGGTGTTATTGTCGGTCACACAAAATAATCTTGCCAAATCTAACATTTATGTGGTTATGCATCGAAAAATAGGGTAACGCCAATTTGTTCAGCTTAAAATAGCAATTGTGTTCCTTTAAACTTAAACCTTTACAAGTGCTAGAAAAGTACTATCATAGCTTACTAAAAGATTGTCTATGGTTAACTTAAAATAAAGAATATAAATGGTTTATATATTTTGTAATATTATATTTGATCACATTAACAAGGTATAATTCAGGAACTCGTAGATAGGTGCTTATGTAATTATCACACACAAATGGGTACACGGTATTTAAAATATCCATGATTTCTTTTTTTTCATTGTCACTACGTCTACGAAAACTGTCAAATGGGTATTTTGTTACACCGTTGCAAAAACCTGACGGCTCTCAATAACTTTCTTAATGTTGGGCGTATTCATCATTGACGACCGTCCGTGGTCGAGTGGTAACAACACTTGACTCCCAATCGGAAGGTTGCGGGTTCAAACCCGGCGTGCGCAAATAAATTTTATTTGATTAATTTGTGTTATTTCACAATTAATTAATAAAAATAATATATACTACATTTGCGGCACGTTCCAGAGTGGAAGATACTGTCAGTATCGCCCTGGTGTAAGACCACCATTCAGAATTGAGACGTTGCTTAATAATGGCTTTAGCCGTGTTTAGTGACTAGATCTGAATAGCCAGGTACTTTCCTACCCTTCTCTTCCCCATCTCCTTCCCTTCCCCACTTTCCTTCAGCCTCACAACATACCCCAATTGGGGATGCCATAGTCTCACTGGCTCCAGACGGGAGCAGTTGGGACTCTTGTGAGGTATTCTCTATAAAAAAAAAAAAAAAAAAAAAAAAAAAAAAGGATCTTTTAGAAAACTTCATACGGTTGGAGTAGGTGCCTTGGTGTTTTGAGAATTGCATCATAATAAATATTATTTCGAAACCTGGTTAAAATATAATTTTAATAGGTATCCTACTCTATTATGGCTACGAAATTACTGTTATGTTACTAACACGTTTTTTGCAAGCTATTTAATATGTAATCAAGTCCTTTCTCATATCGTGCATCAGAAATGGTCCGGAGCATTATTAGAGGGTTATTTAAGTAATAATCGATTTTATTTAAATAAAATATGATACGGAGGCCGTCATTACGGTAGTATCTGAAATAGTAATTCGAAATTTGAAACATCGGTCGAATACTAAAACAATCAAAATTAATGTGAATTTAAGATTGATTTTTCGCATCACTTTCAGAAGCTAATACTCAGTACCTACTTACATTAATTTTTTTCATCAAAATTCATCCCAATTTAAAGGTAGATTCATTTAATTTTAAGGCTGTGACTTTTATCATTCCAAATATTTGCTGTGACTTTTATCATTTAATGCGAATAATGTTTTTAATTTCATAATTGATAATATTTTTGAGAGACCTTTATCTGATGCCATGAGCACGTTATCGTGAAAATTAATCGCAAGGATTAAAGCCAAGGATTAAACCGATGGGTCCTTTTGGCTTTCATCAAGATAAGCAAGTCAATTTTGAAATCTTTTTTATATCCAATAATAAAAACATACTGCCTACCAAAGATAAACTGAGACCTTTCGGCTTACTTGAAAGTATTTTTACGAATGGGACCTTGTCCGCCTAATAATTATAAAGTTAATCTCACCGTGTAATGCTGAAATTAACTGGAAATATGTTTCGTAATATCTCCATTCGCTGACCAAATGGAATCATATTCAGAAATAGATCAAATGCGTAGGAGACGCGTTGTTCAACTACTATTCGTCCGGGGGCAATATATTATGCAGGTTTTGCGGACCGATTGAAAGCCTTGAATCTAACAAACTTATATCATACGCATTTACTTATCTGACTTCTGTCTCTAACAAAAATATTGAGTTTTCGTATGAATTTATTGAAAACACTAATTTTATTCTTTAAAATGAAAGTAAATAGTAGCCCAACATTGGTGAACCGTGACATTTTCCACATAGGAAACGCTTTCTCTACAAGATAAATTAAGTGCAATTTTCTTTTGAAATAAGAACTTCGTTGTATTGTTTATTTAATTTTTTTGAGGTGAACTAAAAATAAAGCGTAATTTTATTGCTAATTATAAAAATCTTCTTCAACAAAAATATATTCTAATTTCGGTTTTCATTAATGAACTCGAATTTGCTTTCAATTTAAGTGTTATTTTCAAATTTGGAACTGATTTTGCCCACAATTTAGATAGGCGATAAAGAAGTTACCTAACAATAATATAATATTTTGATAATTAGAACTGTTTACTTTTAAATACCTAGATACTTATGGAATACAAGTAATATTGCCTGCATATTTTTAAATGTAAATTATGTTATTAACTTTAAATTATATAATTTCTTAAAATCTAGAGTAAAATATCTCTTGGATAAAGTTCTTCAAAAGTGTAGATAATTGTTTTTATTTTATTTTACTTACACCTATAATGAGGATATTTTTTGCAATATTTGCCATCTAATTAAGTCTTCGCATTTTTTAAATACGTTTTCGTAAGAGAATAAATTCAAAATTTTTGATTTTCTATTGAAAACGGGCCCAATTCGAAGTAGAGCTCTGTCCGTTTTTCATTTATATGACGTCACAATCCTTTTTAATATATCCATAGTGCTTCACAGTGGTACAAAAAAAATAATAGGGTTTTCCACATTTCGGATATAGTCATATTTGGTGTTAGTGAAGCTGCCTTTAAAAGGCAAGCTCTATTAATGCTTGTACAGTTTGTATCCTTACGTGTTATGTTTAATTGTGTAATAGGGTATTATTATATTAGGGTATTATATGTATTCAATAGGGTATTTCCATGGTTTTTTTGTTGTGTAAAAAATTTAAGCAAAAAATTACAATTATTATGGCATTTTTATTTTATTTTTGTGTTGACGAATAAATTTTCTACAGCGAGTCTAAGTTTCCCATTTTTTTAATACCGCAAAAACGATAGTTTTATCGTGTGACGTCATGAGCGATGCGCACGTCAACAAACTTTGTTGTTTGTTGACGTGCGAATTTGACATAGGTATATACAAACACAAATATTTAAAAGTTTTACGATCATGTTAAAAATAACTTTATTTACCACAATATACAATAAAACCATAATCGAAGGGTTCGTAAGTAGGAGATTTTGAAATTTAAAGCAGTTTTATAGGCCTGATTCCTTTATCTGCGCTTTTAAAAAAACTTGAATATTTCAAAGGTATGTGTTCTACTCGCAGTTTTTAATTAAAGCATCCAAAATATGTCTAAGCGACAACATTTTCAAACCAAAAACTGATGATTGGGCATTTACTTCGTGGAGCTTTGCCTTATCGTGCTTTTCACTGGAATTCCTTCGACTGATACAAGAAATAAAAAATGCCATTGCGGGGAAAATGAATTTGACGAAAATGAATTTTATCCTCGATTCAACTTAGTGGACTCACAGAGCAGAATTTAATTTCCTTTCCTTCTCACTAAGTACAGTCTTCCCAACAGGTGGGTGTTATCTATTTTCGTAATGTGCTTGTAAGCTGTCTCTGCGTGACGTCATGTTGAGTGATACCTGAGCAGGCACGCCCAGCGCCCAGCGCACAGGCCGCCTGCAGACAGGTAGGTGTAGTAATGGCGCCTGACATGTGTTATTGTTTCTGCATTACTGTACATTGTGTACATGTTTGTTGCAGCAATTGATTCATATGATATATCTTCTCGATTCCGGATTAAACAGCTGTGCCTTTATATGGTATTAATTGAATTGTCCATGTCCACACGGAGAAAAATGTTTTTCGAAAAAACGATCATTTTAATAGTAAAAATGGTTAAAAACGGGACTGAAGTTCTTACGAACAAATTAACAGTGTTTTTCTATGTTTATTGACGGGAAAATGTAAGAATAATTTTTTGGTATGCGTACGAAATTACGTATACCAACAAATTATTCTTACGTGTTCCCACCAATAAACATAGAAACACTGTTAATTTGTTCGTAAGAACTTCAGTCCCGTTTTTAACCGTTTTTACTATTAAAATGATCGTTTTTTCGAATAACATTTTTCTCCGTGCACTCGTATAATTGATGCTTTTATTAGTGTAACTTACACAAAAAAAAACAATAATTCCTCGAAAAATATGTAAGTAGTTTTAATTAAATTAGTTATCTTCTATCTATCTTTTTGGCCAAGATGTTTTCATTATCAGCAGCTTGCAACGTACGAAAAAACACCCACCATGTGCGCGCATTCCTGGGAAAATGTTCATGCGAAGATAGGCGCTGAGTACCTAAGCGGGAAATCCAGAGATTTCAAGACAGTTTATTGAAAAAATTTTAGAAAAATGAAAACCCACAAATTTCTATAAAAGCTAAGTTTTTTGTAAAATATCTGACATGATTAAGGAGGTGCTTATCTAATCATCATGAATCTATGATTTTCCTAATTTTTTAGACTTTTCATCGGGAAAAAATGTTATCGATGTTAAAATAGGTTAAATTAATGCAATTTACTAATTTGCAATATCAACACTTTTAATAAACTGAAACAAAAGAGTCACTAATGAGATACTTTAAAATGAATCTCCCAATAAAATCGGTCCCACTGTTTGTCTCACTTGTCACGAGGCCAATTATTTCCCGACTCCTAAATATGGGCATTGCTCTGCGGATTATGAAGATATTAGAAAATATCGCTTTACAGAATGAAAAAAATCGTTAACACACTCATTCCTATAAATAGATTTCTATGAACCGAAAAAACACATTACGTAAAACGTATCTTAAGGTACTTTGGACACGTTGTTCGCCAAACTTGAAGACACTCATAGTCACTGGCAAAGTGGAAGGCAGAAAAAGCAGGGTAAGATCACTTTGCGCTGGAGTGACCAAGTATCACTGACGTCTGGTACGTAGGTTTCCGCAGCTCTCCACGCATCGCAGGACCGCCAAGAGTGAACGAGCCTTGTCCAACATCGAAATTGGAGTAGAGTCACGAACTTCAGCTACGAGGAACCGACTTGAGAAGAGAAGTGTTTTGTGTACTAGCCCGCATAAATTTCACTTCAAAGTGCATTTTTCATAAAGATTAATATTTTTTTTTTCTTTAACAAAATGTGAGAAGACACAGTTTAATTGAGATTGAACGTTAATTGAAGATCGCGGAAAATCTTTGTTTTTTTATTATTTAAAGTTACATTAGGTATTAATTTTACTCTTTTAGATCATCCATGTGACACATTTAACATCGAAATCAAAACATACCATATCAACTGGCTGTAAATAAATATTATAATATTTCTATTTTTGAAACTGATAATTCGTGGTGGAATTCCATTATAATAGTATAATAAGAGCTGAAACCGGTTACGGTCAATAAATTAAAAGTGGAAAAAGTTTTAAATTTGTTTTATTATACAAATATTATAATGATTAAAAAAATAATATCATTTTCCATGTTTAAACGCAATTCCTTCCATTTCATAAAAACATAATACAAATAGTGGGCAAGAAAATATACTCTTAATACGTTTTATCTCTGAAAATTAAAGTGCTTGCCATTATCTATGACCCACAAAAACCGTATTTAAGTTAGATCACTCGATTTCCCCAAGATGTCGCTATATCTTTTTCGACGGGAACGCGTGTTCATATTCATTCATTTGATTTCGCTCTCCTTTGAAAATAACTTTCTTGACTTACTACATTTTTCTACGGAATGTGCGAATTTATTATTTTCACACTTATCCCACGCCTAATTAGATAAAACCACACAAGTCAAAATTTGAACAAAAGAGATCATTCATTCGTATAATTGGATGTATTGATAGAACTTATAAAGTGGTGCATTTTGATGAAAACCCGCTGAATTGAACACCGATGATCGATTGGGCTATTGAGCTAAATAGTCGCAGAACCACCCACATTATAGCATTGTTATTAGTATGACAATGACACCAAACAACGTAAAATTAAATTAAATGCATCTTATTTCTGCAATGCATAAAATCTGCTTATAAGTATGAATTATTTGCTGCACTGTCATTTTGTAACCGCAGTTTCCCCGATAAAATCATACACGGACACCTCATAAATCAAAAAGTTTAAACTATTTCTGTCTGGTTTCTAGTTCAATAGTTATCATTTAGGAGGGATACGTTAGATCATTGAAAAAAAAAATAATTTGAAATACATAGGTACATATATTTACAAAAGAAAATCATGGGTCTTATAAGCTAATTACAATAAAATAGTTTGTTAACGAATCTACCCAATTCAATAAAGAAAACATTTCTCGTGTTTGAATTATATCATGTTTGTGGTTAATTTTTTGAACTTATAGAAGTGGTTATTTGTTTCACAATTCATCTTTCTCTGTTGCTCATATGTCCTGATGATGGATATTCCAAGGCTTGGATTGGAAACGTTGGCTCAAAGAGGATCAGGTATCACAATACAGCTCAACACCCAAAAAATAACTAAATATTCACCAAGTTTTTGGACAAATATCTGAATGATAAATCTAATATTCAGTTCCAAAAGACTTGAAACAAGCCACCTCCGGCTAGATTTTACTCGATAGTTGATTTGAAAAGGACCACTCCGGTGGTATTTTTCCAAATAGGAAATATTACTTCTAATTACCTACGAATTAACCCATTTCTTCAACAAGTTATTACAAGTTTTTTTTTAAATCGGCCATTCATAGAGAAACCGGAAATAAAACCACTTAATTGCATAATTATGATTTGGTTTTTTAAAATTAGCTCTACACAAGATATTCTGAGAAAAATAATTCCTCTGAGGGCCTATGTCATCTTTGGGGATGATCTGGTGGGGGTCTTTTTAGAGAAGGAAGGAAAGGACGTTCTGGGGAGGAAAAGGGCATGAGAAATCTGGTGGTCAGTGTATCCAGGAGTGGCGGACGTATCCATCCGGTGATTCAATCCAATATTGTATTTGTTATTCTTTCTTGAAAGATTTGAGTTTGTTTGTGGATATAAGTATTTATTCATATTTATATTGCATATGTACAGGCAAAAAAATCATCCATCTTAATATTCTAAAGCATAACTTGTAAAAGTATTTCCCCTAAAATAACTCGCGCCATCTATGAAAGTGTAGATTATGAATTCTTTTAAGTATCACCTTAACAACTTTATTTCATTTCTAAGCTAAAAAAAGCTTCATATTACTGTGCGTTTCGCAGAGCAATAAGTACATATAGCAATAGTTAGAGAGAGCGCGCTAATATTTAAAATAATAAAAAAAAAAACAATTATAATTAATAGGTGTAAGCCAAAGTATTTAATAAAGTGTAACTTATTTAAAATATATTAAAAATCTCTCGACAAAAATTTAGCATTATAAGAAACAATGTGAACTTTGTCATACTTATAACATGTTAAATAAGAGAATCAGATGTGTTTTTTATAATTTCCACCTATTTTGCGTTTTTTTCTATCGAGGAAATTTCATACAATTCATCTCAACTTTTGCAAGTTTGTGGTAGAGATTATCTTTAAAAATAATATTTTTAAGTGCTTAAAAACTATAATAACTCAGGTACGGGGCATACGTCATTCCTATGTCACCTACGTTAAATTGTCGTGAAAACAGGCTTATGTGCCCAAGCGGAAAGGTGTTCTGATTCTATTTATCATCGATTTTACCCAACTCTTTAGACTTTAGAACACTAATTTGTCTATTGAAATTTGACATGAGTAAGAATTGTCCAATATACCAAGGAAGAATTAATGGGTATCTATGATGAATGTACCCAGTGAAAAAATTGTGAGAAATGTGATAAAGAGAAATGAGGACAAAATATTAAAAAAAAATAAACTATCCTTTCTTCTGTAAGCAGATCCTTATAGTCAAAGGCTTCGCCACAGTTTCACAAAGATATAACGGGCATAAACATACATGTACTTAGATCTGAATAAAATATATCTACTGCGTGCGTTAATGGCATTGACAACAGTTAGAGCTACATAATGCCTATTATAGTTTTCCGTACAATCATTATTTTGACCGGTGAGTTGTCAAAGTCAGCCCAAGCCTCTGTGACTAACAAAACAGATTTACTATTCGCACAATTACGTACAATTGGATGCACTACCTTTAAATTCCAGCTGAATCATTATTCATCATCCAATGATCAATGATTTTGATGCTTTCATTTATTTATATTATGTGTTTAAGAGAATATAAATATCTAGTAACTGTAGATATATTTAATTATCTTTACGTACAGTAAATAACTTAAGGGCCGGTAGCCCAAAAAGAAGAAGAAGGAGAGATACGGCAATACGAATGTTGGAGGAAGCACGCTAATATTAAAAATGATAAAAATTCAAGCGAAAATTGGGTAAAACACGTCTCGTTTACAATAGAGTAAAAATCTCTATTCAACACATTAATTAGTATTTAAAGAAACACTGTGAATTTTTTCATACATATAACTTGTAAAATAACAGAAACAAACGTGTAAATAATAATTTTCGGAGCATGCTATGCGATTTTTTCTATCGAGGGAATTTTATGTAATTAACGCTTCGGCTCTACAAATCTTCAGATATTATCTTAAAAATTAACATATATTTTTTTAAGAACTTAGAAAATAAAAGTGTTCAAGGATCATATGTTCTAAATCGGTAGAAAAACGAAATTCCGGCCTTTAAACAAAATTCTATGCAAACCTAACTTACACAGATCATTTATACTCTTAGCGCGGGGGTTGTTTTAGATTTAAATACTTAAATTTTAGAACGATACTTAAATAGAGTACCTACTTAATTTAACAAAATATATATTCTATATAACTTATTTGTTATTTCAAATGGGCGGAAAAATTTTAGACCACTTCAAAACATATATTTATTTATTCCTCAAATTTTAAACTGATTTTCAAAACAGTTTTAATAATCAATGTTGATGACCGACACGCGAATTTTATTTGACTTTAAGACACAAAATTTACCCAACTGATAATTTAAGGGGAGGAATAGTGGAAAACATGGTAAAGAAAACAACAGTATCCCGTGGCTTTGTATCATCAACCTCCGATAGGAAAGGGCAATTAGTAGAAGTAGAAAAGATGAATAGTCTGTTACATACGGACAATTTATTTATCAAAAAAATTGTTTATTTAAATTAGAACAAATTGAACCTGCAGATAACCTGTCATGGGGCAGCTTTACGTGACTACTTTGTTTTGTTGTTCTTAAAATTATTGTAATGGCAATGTTTTGTTTATCTATAAAATTTTGATGAAAATGAAGAAAAGGAGAATATGGTTAGAATATGTACTGTATGCAGTAGTTAATTAAGTTTAAAGACTGTGTATAAAATGGTCTAAGAGAAAGTGTTTATATTTCGTAATATATAAAATGGTGTAAATGTCTAGTAATGTATTCTCGAAAGTGTTTAAAACTCTTGTTTCTGAGGTTTGCATGTTTCCGCCGGTCTTTTATGTGCATACTTGTCACTTGATACTGCGGTTACGTTCATAATCGCAGAAAATTCTATTGTGATATCAAACGTCACGCGGTGGGATTAGTCTACGCCAATACTACCAGCCAACGAGCAATCAAATCACACAGGGGCACCCAACTAAACTAACCTGCCCTAAAAGCAATTCAGTGATTCTTATTATGTGACGACTTCCGAATGAATTCGTGAAGTCTAAACTTATTTCACCCTTACTTATAATTTTCCGTGCAAATATTACGCGGCGCGTAAGATCGGAATTCAAAATAGTGAAAAATTTATCTTATTAGCACGGTGTATGTGTGGTTAAAACTGCCTTAAAGAGGACTTTGGGGGTGAGTCGATAGACGAACGGTTTACACCCGCACTGTGCCAACACGGAGAAAAATGTTATTCTAAAATACGATCATTTTATTCGTGAAAACGGTTAAAAACGGGACTGAAGTTCTTACGAACAAATTAACAGTGTTTCAATGTTTATTGGCGGGAACAAGTAAGAATAATTTGTTGATATACGTACGAAATTACGTATTCCAACAAATTATTCTTACTTGTTCCAGCCAATAAACATTGAAACCCTGTTAATTTGTTCGTAAGAACTTCAGTCCCGTTTTTATGAATAAAATTATCGTATTTTAGAATAACATTTTTCTCCGTGAAGGGGTTCCGCCCAGAGCATCGGACCATTCCAAAAGAATGGTCTATGTCACTCCGCTTTAAAAAATATAATGTATGGGGATGAATAAATTGATGAAAGAACCTAATAATCAAGTTGAATGGGCTTCTTTGGAATCAAATTCAAATAGAATCAAAAGCTTTAATTTTTTTTAAAGTTTTTTCATTGTTCATTGATTTATTTATTACATGAATTGAGGATTTTTCGACCACAATGGCATATGCCCTTGGTGTGGTGGTCGAATGCTTTAAAAGTTTAAAATCCCGTAATAGTTGAGGACTCCAGCAATAATAATTGTTAATCATTGTTATTGTATGCAGCTCCCACGCCTGTGGCCGCCCATCTGTTTTTGCTTAGCCCTCGACTGGCAGTTTAACGACAAATTGGTAAAAACATTGTTAATTCCTGCATGCTTCGATATAACCTTCCATCTCTTACGTAAACACACCATAAATAACCGTGGTTTTAATTTACCAATTACTGTCGTCGTAGTGTTATATCATCAGCTTTTGCCAAATTGAATCCTTAGAAGTATATTATAATACGTTTAATTTAAATTGCATCAAAACGGGATGTTCTACACCAACAAACAAATTACCTAACGTAATTACGTATTATGTCATAGGATTCTTGGAACCTATAATTAGCTGTCACTCAAACTAAAACAATAGGAAATTTCCGAGTGTTTAATCTGTCACCATCTTTGGCGTTAGAGAATAGCTTGGGGGTTCCTCAAGGTCGGCATTATAGTCCACTGTTACCCAGTGTGATCTAAATGTAAACAATCAGATTCTAGGGATATCAAGTGAGTCATTGTGTCACTGAAACACCTAAGCGTATATTATTATTCACGTTCTAGCTCTTCCATTCAGACGAGACTCCTCACTGAAATACCAAGTAGCTGTTAGCCGCATGGCCAAATTAGAAGCTACGGCCATCATTATAATTATTAGTACTTAACGGTTATACAGGACGCTATTCTTTTCTGAAATGTTAACAAAAAGACTTGACCTATTGCCACGTATTTAGCTAACAAAAAACATAGCTTATTCATTAAATACTTGGCATTAATACAAAGAACAAATTTACAATGCGAGTCACGTAAACCATCTCAGCATAATACGACCATTTAATTTTGACCTGGTCATATTTGCTCTAGCTAAGCACGTAAGAAGATGACTCCATGCGTAGCCTGAATATTTTTTTTTGAAAAACTTGTGGACTTTCTTGTTAATGTGAAGAGCCTGGTAACGTATCATTTTACGGTGGTATGATGCTTGTTGTTGTGCGTGATCCTCGGACGTGAGTGAAATCGATTGGTCCGATACGGACATAGATATTCTAGCGGCATCCTGCGTCCATATGTGTCAAGTTGAAGCTATAATAACTACGTGTCTATGCATGAGAACACATTCCACGCTAAATATCTCGCTCCCTGCCCTTAGCAGCTTCAAGCAGTTAAAGTAGTCTAGTGTCAGGGGCGTCGCATCCACACGTGCAAACCAAGATCAAGATATATAGGCGCGCGAAGCCGGTTTTAGAGACGGTTAGAGTCAACTTGTTGATTTGAATGTCTAAAAAAGTCTCTCCTCTCGATGAAACGCAAAATGAGCTGAGTGAAATCTCGTACTACAAATAATACGATAAATTAGTGACCTTTGACAACCATCTTTTTTGCGACACCTTATAATTATGTTCATTTCTCAACTAATTATGTATGTTCTAAGTGAGATTTTGTACTGTAAATGCCATTGTCACAAAATTTCAATTGAAATAAAACATTAAAACAAATCAAGCACAGACAATCGACACTTATTTTTCGTCAGTAGACGTAGTCAACATCCTTCCCAAATACCTGTACTTAAGTGCTTCAACAATTTTAAATATTAGTGATGGCAATTTCGATATTCCTACTACTTGCTGCGGCCCTGGTCTCCGGTTACTGCTTCAAATAAATTACGGTTTCACTTTTAATAAAAGTTTAATTTTGGCGAGCATTTTCTAGTGCCGTGCTCATAAAATGTCATTTCCGGTCACTGTCAAGGTCAAATTGATTTATGACGGTGAAATTGTTTTATCGTTTGGACACGTGCTGACTACTGACTGCTGACTGATGACCGAGGAAGATTGTGGATTGAGAAATCATAAGGCGTCATGTTTGCTCAGATGTGCAATTAATTTCATGTCGTTAGGCGTGACATGTGACGGTACAGGTTAATTGTTATTGTGGCTGATGTTTATTTGTCTACGGAATTGTCAGGCGTATTAAGCTAATGATCTGTAAAACGTTTCAGAAAAACATTTACATAGAATTACATATTATGACGGTTATAATTTTGACGAGTTCCATCACAAATCAGTAAGCTCCTCAAATCTGTGGTGGTGGCCTGTAATCTCGGTGTGGGCAAAATATCCTTTTAATACACAATGTTTTATGTATAATATGGATTATTTTATAAAACATAATATTTAAACAAAAATATATGTAGTAGTACAGATTCAATTTTACTATTTTATCCTTGTTCCTATTACCTACATTTTATCAGGAGCCCTGGTGTAAGATTACCAACCAATAGAAGAGTTACTTCAAATGGATTAAAATGTGTTCGGCGACAAGATTTGATTAAGTAGAAATTTCCCAATCTGCCTCTTCCTATTTTCTTTCTCTGTCCGTTTCCTCAGCTTCGCAAAATTCCCTAATTAAAAATAATGCCATATTCGTGGGGTTAGGTTTGTCCGGGTCATGGCGACGGGTGCGGTGTCCAATTATTATTAGTACGAATCTATTTTAAAAATCGACGTTACCATATAGATACATATGTGTAGAACAGTATTAGAGTGTTCATGTTGCTGAATGCTTCTTCATTATGCTCCTATTAATTTGTTTGTTGTTTCTTTGCAGCTGGGCTTGGTAGGAGCTGCATTGAGTTCCTGGAGCAGCGCCCCCGGGAGCCATAACGGACAGTACCACATCCAGACCGACGAGGGTCCAGAGAGATACTTCCGCTACCAGACCCAGAGCGGCCAGTACCGCAAGGAAAAGCGCCTTCAGGACGGGACAGTAGTAGGTAATGTATCCCAGACGTGCACCCAGGAGCAAAACAAATATCATGATATATCCATAATTAATGTAAACATCCATAATCAACGCTAACATCACTTATCACGAAACACTGACTATTTTTGTGTGTTACCGGATCCTCTTTGCGCAAGGCTTTTTTCTTGGGAACAAGTTTATCAATCTTCGCCCCCTGTTTTCATATTAGGTTCTGGGTTCCATTGTTTTAAATCAGATGTTGCTAGATTCTGTATGTATTAAACAAATATTTTTAACATTTTATGATTGATTGCATTTTAATGTCTTCCAGGGTCCTACGGATGGATTGGTGCTGATGGAATTCTGCGTCTGAAAGACTACATAGCTGATGACCAGGGATACAGAATCTTGAATTCAAAGACCGTATTTGTTGGACACAATCGCCCCATCGAAGTACGTATAATTTTCGTAGAAGTCGACCGTAATAATATCTCAGTTTTGTTCGGATTTCAAAAGTTTCGTCTATTTATTTGTTGTTCCAGGAGGCTATTAAGGCAGCCAAAAAGGTTACGCCCCAGGCAGGAATCTTGGTGGGGGCTCATAGACCAATTTCCGCTGGGTACCCTGCTCGAGGAACGCCGGCCTACCCGACTAGAGGAGTGTCCGCAGTGGCAGCCCCCGTGACTCCCGCCCCGACCTTCGCCTCCTACCTGCCGCCCTCCAACACTCCCCAGGTGTTGGTATCCCATAACTCTATAGAGAGCAGCACCCAGACACCGGAATACGATTTCAGACCGACCGTCGAACCAATTGCTGCGGTCTCCTTCACGGACAGACCGCCATCCTATTACGCAACGACTCCAGCACCAGTGGAACAATCATCTTCAACTTATTTACCTCCGAAGGTACCTGAGACTTACTTACCTCCATCCTCCACCCCACCAGCTTATCTACCTCCAGTTGAGTCATCTACTTATCTTCCACCTGTGGTGGAGTCTTCTTCGTATCTTCCACCTGCCATATCATCGACGTATCTCCCACCTGTCCACTATTACTCATCCACCCCAGCTCCGGTTGTGGCAATCACTTCGAATGTGCTAGGAGACTACCGAAGGAAATACCATATCGATCCAGTTGTTCAACAGCAGCAAGCCTACGAACAACAACAACAACCCAGCTATGGAGACCGAAATCTGTATTCCACCAAAACCTTAAACGTGGATCCATTCGGTCTGCAGAGCACTCCGATCGACCGCACAGATCAGTATGTGTATCAGCGGCCGCAACAATCTTACAACAGACATCAGAGCACTAACCCCGCTGCGTTTGCAGGAAATCAAATCGGGAATGGGTACGATCCACAATATCCCACTTACGATGGCGTATCAGTCACAAACAATGGGTTCAGGTATTACCTGCCTAAGCAGTACCACGAAGAAGAAAATTCGGGAAGTGACACACGGTCCGGCAGCTTCGGCTATGTGGATCCATTTGGCATCCGAAGAGTGATATATTACAACACCTCTCCAGGATCTGGCTTCGTCCACAGAAAGAACAACAGGTACGTGGGTTTCGACGCAACGCCATATGATCCTAGGCCAGTGTAGATGAACGATTAATGTTGTGAGACAAAAGCCAGTGACAACGATTTATTACGCCACTTTAATTCAGCTGTTTTGTAACAAACGCCTACCGATCCATATAATAATACAAGGAATGTTGTTTGCAATGGCAGCCGCCTTGACATTGGGCCACCAACGCTATTTTTTTCTCATAAAGCATATTAAATTATTAATTATAAAAATATTTACATGTTGTAACTTTTCGTCACTGTTAATAATAATTAATTATTTGCAAAGCGGAATAATATTGGTGATCAATTACATAACTATTTTTAGGAATGACAGATCTAAAGCTTAATTCGAATTTATCATTCATTACCTCTAGTAGCGCAGTATTTCATTGTATTTAACAATTTTTCAATTCATCTTCAGATAGGTACACTTTTCCTGCTAAAGTCTATGTTTGAAGCAAGTGTGTAGTATTTGTATGTTAGTACGAACTTTTCTTTTTCTTGTGTGAACTCTGCAGATCATCAGGCTTCCTCTTCTTGCTCGTTTTCAATGGTATTTATTTCATTTCCTTTGTGTATCAATGGTACTTGTATGTATATTGTTGCGTTTCCGCCCACCGTCTTCCCGTCTTTGGTCAGAAGGAAATACATAACAACGCGCGCCATCAAGACGCAAAAAGCCTAATCGTGGGAGGTAAAAGTGGACCGGCTACAATAGTTAATACACAAGTCTAGGTTATGGCAAACCCACTACACGTAACATTGGTATGAGACTATCAAGTGCGATTGTATCAATTCATTTTAACAAGTAAATCGTTCTCTCTGGGTCGCTTAATTTTGATTTTCAGCCAATGTACATCAGGAGTGAATATTTTGCTGTCTCGCCGAAAGTAAAATATTTGTTTACCCAGAATCGTAATAAAGAGTTTAATAATTATTGTAACATATACCTGTGTTCAGTATCACAAAAATAATTTAACTCATAAATAACAAATCGTTAAAACGAGATACACGAACGAATCGATTTCTTATGTCTTCTGTTAATCCTGTTGTCGTTCAGAATATTTAGCGAAAAACTGAAGTTAAATTTATTCGCACACAAACTTTCTGCTTGCCAGCAATGTGTATAATGTATGTGATATTACATAATAAACCTAGCATTAGCTGCAAGGTTGAAAAATGCATTGGAAGAGTTTTTTCAACGCTGGTTCAGTAGTAATAAACCCCAAATAAAGATTGAAAATGAAACATTTGTATTATGTAAATCTGATTCATGATAAAACAGTGTCAAGTGTACCGAGGAGGCTGACGATAGCGTGATTAAATTAATTATTGAGTAAATTTCTTTAAACTAGTGTAATAAACAATTTGTTGAAATAGTGTTGCAAACCCTGTCTGGTCTTAAATAGAGGTGTGACCTCTAACAGATCGCCTTATAGGGCTCCAAGGCGTGGGGGCCCGGGCTCTAGTGAGCCCCATACAAAAAAGCTAGTTTTGATAGCTGTCTTTACTGCCAATCACTCTAAAATCGCAATTTTTTATATCTATGCAAATAAAACAATAAATTGGAAGGTTGAAAACTCTGAATTGAATGCACGTGTGAATTGGCAGCTACAGCGTTGAACGCTGTGTATTCTCATACATTATGTATATTTAGGCACAAATTTACATTCTTTTCTCTGCAGGAACCAAAAATAGAACTGACAAACGAACATAATTAATTAATAATTTTGTTCAGTTTTCTGTGATGTCTACGACTGCATAGGAAAGTTTGTACGTGTGTAGGTAGTTATATTATGAAGTAATAATTAGTTTACAAGTGTATAAGAGAATATAGATTAATTTTACTAATTTTAATATTATTTATTGTTCGTTTTAGAAACTCCTAATTTATTTTAATAATTAGACATACATTTAATTTCTTAATCCGTTAAGTCTTTAGTTTATGTGGTGCCATTATATTTTTATCGGTTTAATGGGAGCCTCTTCTCCTCATCTCTGAATCAATTAACTAAATCAGAAGTGGGTTCTTAATAGTTTCATGTCTCACTGTAGGTTCAGAAAATGTGCAAAATGTAGTAGTCCAACTATACGTACTAAGTTATCTATTTTATGTTGTTGTAACCGGATATTTGTTTTAAATATTTCTGCAATAAAAGAGACAAATTTCCCGTTGTTTTACAGGCAGATAAAATATATTAATAGATCGTAGAAAATTGCTTTTTTATGTGACCTCATATAATCTTGATTGTTTTCACATTATAACTGTGCAACCGAAAAAAACGGACGTAGTATCATCATTGTTTTTTTCTGTTTTACTGTACTTATCAGGGCTTGGCAGACTTGAAACTAAAGCCATGTATGCGCTGAGAAACAATGTTTCGGATACACAGTTTCTGAAACACCAAGAAGATATTTTACAGAAACAATGTTTCGGAGATCTTGCCGTCTACATCAGTTAATTGTTTCGAATGTTAATGTAAAATAAATTAATGTTTTCGATTGTTTAAACAAGTGAAACAAGCTTCCACACTCAGCAAACTGATTTGTTTCTGTGTTCCCCATCGCCAGCGGGGAGCACAGAAACGTGGTCGGGAACACAGTCGGGCGACAGTTTTATCTGTTCCAGTTATTGATTTGTTTACCCAGATTAATGTGTTTAATAGGATTGTTAATTGGTTTCAGAAGAACGTAGATTTTGTATCTGAAGCAGTGTTTATAAACAATTGTTTCTCGGTGAATACATGGCTTAAAGTACTCAATTGTATTGTCTATTCCGAATGCTACCGATTGAAAGTGTAGTAGAAATCAACTGCCAATATAGATAAAGAATTATTTCCTAATAATTTATTATCTCCTAAAACAAAACTATCTCTTTTTTAATTTGAAACATAGTTTTACATTACTAATAGATGTTTCTTATTTCTAGAAAAGTAAACAATTATTAAAACATTAACATACCTTATTTACTGATTTTGTTAATAATTTTTCATTGCTTAATAACATGTTACCAATGAAATCTTGTTACAAAATCTCTCTTAGTCATTAAAGTAAGTATCTATAAATACAGAAGTTATTAGTTATTCATATAAACATGAAACTGTATGGTATTTAATAAGAATAAATAAATTTAAAATATTGATTTTTCTTTTATTTCACATTTTTTAAATGTAAATTGTTGTACGAGTTTAAGCAAAAGACATGAAAGCGTCATAAGAGTGTGTAAGTAGTAAATTTGGGCTGATATATGGCAGGAGTTTGATTTTCCAATAAATGGTTCCCGGGGTGGCGGTACCCATACATGCACCCAAATTATATTTAGTGCCCCAATAAAGGTGATCCCGAAGCAGGCCGAGGAAGAGGTGATCTGACGTGCGTGGAAGAAAATTGGAGCCGGACGGGAAGACCTGACGACTGGAGACGAATGTAATCCAACTTCATTGTGATGACAATATGGCAAGCAATGTTGGTAAACTGTGGTAAACTAAAACTGCCGTGTAGAAAATTATAAGCTGAATTTATAGATAAACCATAGACAAAATGCATTCAATATTAATTTGCTAAAAATTCCGCCTCTACAGGTTCATTTAGTGAGTTAGGTTATGTCCAACTATAAATAAACCTACTATATACAAGATCTTCATTACTCTTCTCATACATAATTATTTTGTATTACTTTTATTATTTAAATTAAACTTTTTTTTAATTGTGGTAGATATAAAGAAATCCTTAAAATGTCATAAATTTATTACTGTAATATTTAATGTAATATTTTAACCAAAAAATAATATACATACTATGAAATAGTGCTTATATACCCGACAAACTTTAACCAGTGATTCCTGACATTATTTGGAGTAAAAAATGTAAACGAAATTTTGGTCTCCGGTGACTTTGTCAAAGACGTTTTTTATTATTTTTTTTTTTTTTTTCTTCTTCAAAATCCAACAAAAAAATTCTTCTGCGTGTTGTCACTCACTGGAGTAACTGCCCGACCTCTTATCCCGCCCTCAACTGTCCAAAACCTACTACTTTTTTATGTTTTTGTAGAAAATATAAAACATTAAAAATGTCGCCGGATCCAAAAATTTTATTTACATTTTTTACTTCAAATAATGTCAAGAGGCACTGGTTAAAGTTTGTCGGGTACGTACCGATACACCGTGTATATTCCTGTTCTTATTTGGTAAATAAATATCAAAAGTATAAGTGAAGGAGGGCGAAAATTCACTAACATGTTGTAAAAGAGCAATAGAAAAACAAGTTCTCTAAATACTAACCCCTTACTAACAACCGTGTTTAAAATTTTATACAACTGATAAAAAGTATTGTTTAAAAGCTGTGTTTTTAGTGTTTAGATGTAAACTTGAAGTAATTCATTCAGAAATTAGCCAGCATTAGCAAAAACGCGTACATTATACAAAACTACAATATACCATAAACATGAAAATTCTAAGTGAGAAATACAATTTCTTCATAAGCATCTTATATAATTTATTTAAAAACCTAACGAATTCTTTGCGTTCAATCTATTTACATCATTCTATTGAACTGTCTACAGACTATAACTTTAATAACTAATTTGAGAAAAAAAATGCAAAAGTAATAGCATCATTTGAAAAACTATGCCCCAGGGATCAAATGCTTTCTTTTACATTATGTAACCGTCCAACTCCAAGCAGAGCGTTAAAAAATATTTCAAATCTTCAAACACTTCATTAAAAATCGCTTCAAATTATTTGAGGTGACTGAATAAGCGAACAGAAAGCCGGAGGCAGTTCAGGTAAATTACCTACTTTATGTTTTTCTAATGTAGATATCCAGGTATTCAATAACCATAGTAAGCACGCGCCTGTGAATTCATTTTATAGGTGATGTTTTACTAATAAAAAATATATCGTTTTATGTCGCCAATGTTGTGATTTAACAACTCAAGAGCGCTGCGAGCTGTTTAAATCAGGAGAATAAAATTAAATCAATTACACTTGGGTATTAAGAATGAGGGGGTTTCTCACCATCCTCTTCATAGCTTATCCATAGGCTGCCTTAACACATGTAAGTTTTTTCCCGTAAGTCAATCACGGAAGCGACTTCTGCCCAAATTACGAATGTAAACGACACCAAAAGTCACTTACCTTAATTTATAGCAAGTTACAGAAGTTGTTCTTGCGGAAGTTTTTTGACAGGACTAATCGTGTCCGTACCGAAATGGTACCAAAATGCGTCGCGCGAGATGTCAAAAATGAAAAGACAAGTGTTTTCGTAGGAGTTTTTTCCTATGTATTTTTTTTTTTTAAATATGATAAGGTTAAGTGGATAATTACTCATATTATTATCTCCTGAAAATTATATAAAATAACACTAGATAAAACTTAAATAGGAAATTAATAATTACTTAAGCGCTAACTATATACCCACATAAACTAATGGAAACTGAAAGAAAAATTTCTGACTCTAAAAACCGAAGAGATATCATTTATTTTTTATGTGCAAAAAAAGCTTTCTGTAAATTAGCACCCTTCTGTTTAATTATCGGTCCAATCCTTTCTAATTTCAAAGTTTCCGATCATAACATTACGTATTGACATACGGCTGTCATTTGAATAAAATTAAATAACTCCATTAATTTTGGCGCCTAACGGAACAAAAGTGCGTGGAGAGTTGTTTATTTCAAGCCAGATTCTATTTCAATACTTTATTTTGGCCCTTTCGTCTTTATTGACAGAATCCCATAAATAATTCAGTAGCGAATCGTAGTTGACAGGAAGCCATCTTACTGCAAATGAATTTACAGATGTAAACGGTCGCTATCGTCGCTACGAGCACATACATAAGTTGAACTTTAGAACAACTTCTGTGAGTATTAATTCCCATAAGTCCGATGCATATGTAAACGCTTCTGTGAGTATTGTTTCATGGTGCTTTCACACAAACGAAGTATTGAATTCCGTTAATCTAAACTTAAACTTTAGGGCGCACGGTTTACACCCGTGCTGTGCAAGCGGGTTTCCTACAGAGCATCGGACCATCCTAACATGAGTAACTTGTCAAAAACTTATTTAAGCCGTAAATCATACTTACAAAGTGTAAAGCTAGCCATAATAGGATAAGATTTATTTTCGATGTACGATTTACGGATTATTTAGTCGGAGTTTATTATTCGGTACTCGAACCTATGAATAGTGGCTATATATTGGATAAGTTGGCCGAGTTTTCTAACCACGGCGAGTATTTTATTTTTATTTTTAATAATATTCGTTATAGTATGGATAAGCTATTAGGAGGGTGGTGAGAAACCCCCTTTATCACAAATCACTCTTTTTAAAGTGCATTCCCTATTTTTTTTATTTTTAAATTTCAACATCTAAAAGGACCAGTGGCGGCACGTGACTTTTGGTGTGCTAGAGTCCTAATTTTAAAATTGTTTGCTAGAGTTAATTTGGTATGTCTAATATTAAAATATAATATGGTCCTAATATTAAAATAAATTGGCATTATTGGTGTTGTTATATCCGATATAATATATATTTTTTAAATTTCGGTTTTTTTATGAAGATTTTTCTTGAAAATCTTGTTTTTCATTTCGGGAAAAATCGTTTTCGGCTACAACAACATTAGTCATTCCATTTTTAATATTAGCTTTCTAGCACACCCTCATTTCACGAGCCGCCACTGAAAAGGATAGCTTAGGGCATAAAACCAATATACTATATAAATAGAAGGCCAAAAAATACTATTTATTTATCAAAAATTCCAAAATATACCCACCAAACTAGGTGAAAGCCTATATTATAATGGTGACAAAATTGTAAAATAATAAAAATTAGAATGATAAAATAACAATATAACATGGTAAGAAGAATAATAATAATAACCACAACAATTACAACAACAAAAGCAAAAAAATATATATGTATATATTATTCAACATCTCTGTTCATTATTTGGGCAGCTGTTCATTTATTGGTTGCTGTCGGATAATAATACATTTACGCCCGGCTTTTACATAAAACATACGTTCATAATAATGAAAATAATAATAGTCTTATTTCCAACTAAATAAAAGGGATAAGCAATTCAATTTATTCATGTTTGCACTATAATAAGGTTGTTAAGAAATGAAATGTAATATTCGTAGGTACAACAAATAAAAATAAGAGAAATGAGGAGAGATACCAGCCTACAGTAAATAGAAGAAAGAAAACAAAAAATTTAAAAAATAAGTTACAGATTATATATATATATATATATAATATGTACATAAAGATGTATAATATGTAGATGAACGACGCGTTGCTGTGCCTAATGAAACACAACGCTATGACGTAGAATAGAGTGACGTGAAATCGAAACGCCATTACCTCTGCAACCAATTGTAACCAACGCCATTACCTAGGTAAACAAAAAATGCATATTAACTCACACTGCCATCTGTCAAAAACTTATGGAACTTACAAATAACTTCAAATGATTGTCCTTTAGCAAACATTTAATGAGCATTCAATTCGCAATAATAAATATTGCGGTCCTTATTCGGGATAAAAACTATCCTAACTTTTAAATTGGACCAAATTACAACAGTAAGTCAAATTTCATCGAGTAGTTTTGGAGTTTATCTCGAACAAACATCGTGACGCGAGATTGTTATATACATGGTGTAACGGGACGTACCCGAGAAATTTTACCCAGCGATTCCTGAGCATATTTGGAGTAATAAATGTATTTGTCATTTTGTTGTCCGATGATATTTTTTTTCTATTAAAAGCAAAAACAATTTTTTTCGATCACACGTCGCTACTGATCCCATAGCTATCGAAAAAACCGCGTCACGATGGGTTTGAGTGGAACATGCGCGGGTTCGTGCATACGGCATGCTGCTAGAATGAGACAGAATATGTACGCGCTTCTCTAGAGACAAACTCAGTTGTGACGCGTGATGGGAAATTATTTTTTATGTTTTTATTAGAAAAAAAATGTCGTCGGACAGCTAAATGACGAATACTTTTATTACTTAAAATATCTCGGGTACGTCCTGTTATACCCTGTATAAAGAATATCAGTAAAATAAAAGTATATATTAGTGATTTAAATTTAAAAAAGGAAATCATAACAATGCCAAAGCATAAACCATGTAAAAATGGTGTTTAAAACATGTTCAAAAATGCAGAGATTTCCGTCGAAAAACATTTTTTAGTGATGTTAAAATTTTTGCATCGTTTGGGTAAAAAATAGTTTAAGTAACTACCCGAGTTGACATAGGACACGTGCGACATCTAGCGCCATTTTCACGAAAGATTTCAGAGTTTTCCTTTTCACATTACTTTATTTACAACGTACTCGGTTCCCAGATGTCGCTGTAAAGTAATTCAAAAGCCTCGGTTATCGAATGTACCATTCGAATGCAATGTCAATACGCACTTCATACGGACATTCAAATTATTGGAAAATTCCGCTAAATAACTACCTATATTGTGAAATCTGCGTGTTTGCATATCACGTTTATTAAAAAATGGTTTTCTTTCTCTCTTTGTTTGCTCCCTTT
Organism: Limnephilus auricula; assembly: GCA_951813805.1. Lineage (NCBI taxonomy): Eukaryota > Metazoa > Arthropoda > Insecta > Trichoptera > Limnephilidae > Limnephilus > Limnephilus auricula. The sequence goes on along the minus strand of OX638388.1, from coordinate 14,630,592 downwards.
AAATTACCTCGTATTCATAGCACATAATTCTGACCTCCGTATTTCTCCTCACTGCATCTGATTGGCAACCAGTTTTTCCTAATAAGGAAATTTCCTCTATAAAGAGTGAAAGAGATAAGAACGTATGTTAGTCATTGTTAAGAAAATGTTTTACCATGAATCCAAGTGTGTGCCCACTATTCTAGACTGGCCGACATAAAAGATTGTCTAAACTAATAAATGTTGACAATATTATTGCGAAATGACACGTTGAATCAAAATCGAATAAGAATATTTCTGCCTTGGGGTTTGAAATTTAATGAATTATTGTTTGCTTTATGATGAGATGTAGGGAATTAAAACGAAATGTTTCAATTAATTAAAATGACTCACTGAATTCCTGGTATCCATTAGCATTAAATAATACATTGATGGAAACTGATGGACAACGTACGTTTACATAACTTCATAAAAATAAAAATGCTGAGAAAATCGAATTTGACATGGATCTACCAACGAATAAATAAAAATACTCTAAGAGAGGACTTGACATACCAAAAAAACATTCTGTCCAAACGGTTAACATAAAAATGGCAGCCAAAATGGAACCAATATTTATCACTTAGGCGCTCCGCTGACGAGGCAACTGAAAACCAACTAAAACCGGCAGTTTTCTCTGTCTTGATTGGTCAAAAAGCTTGTTTAGCCATAGACGAAAAACAATCAGCTGACAGCTGGCAACTAGCAACGGCCGCCCACGGAAATCAGCAGTGCCAGTTGCGAGTTACCATGGAGTTACCGCTTGCGTTACCATTGACAACGGGGTTTTGTGTGATTGTGAAGTGTGCGGGCCATCACATTGTCATACAAAGACAGTTGGCAGTTGAGAGTTTTCAGTTGCCTCAGTGGGCGGAGGCGCTTATCATATATTAATGATTTGGTAGGCGGGTATGGGTACCGCCGCCCTGGGAACCATTAATTGGATGACCAACACCTCTGCCACAGGTCACCCCAAGTGGTTCGCTACGTTTGGTGACTTAGCAGGGGTGCCCGGGTTCATGGGGTAAAGTTTGTCCGGGTCTTGGTGGCGGGTGCGTCGGCTCACCTTCTGCGTGGCGGGCCGGATTGGGAGATGCTGGTTGAGGGAGACCCTTTACAACCGGCTACCGCTGTCCGGGCCGCTCGGTAGTACAGGGGCCCGACCCTCAGGCTCACGACTGAGGGTGGGCTGCCCCATCAACGAGTGCAAAAACCCCGCCGTTGCTGTTGTGCCGGTTCGGGACCGGAGGGGACCCAGCAGCAGCGTTTGGGGCGCATTGGGCGACCTCTCCAGCCGGACTCTCCCGGCCCATCGCCTTGCACCGCAGTGGGTGGGATGGATTCACACGTCTATCACTCCTGGACACTCTGATCCCCAGCTTCCTACCCACCCCTCATACCTTTTCCTTCCCAGACCTCCTTATCCCCTCATATATACTTTTTCTTTCTTTATAATTATAAAATCATGAACAACACAACGAATACAACTAACATCTTGACAGCGGCGAGTAGAAGGCGTCCCCGGTGCGGGCCTAAACTGTTGGTAAATTTTGCCAACATTCGCGGCCTGCACACAAATTTAAATCATGTACATCACCACCTTCTATCAATGCGTCCTAACCTTCTTTTCCTCTCTGAAACACAAATAGCTGAGCCTCCAGATGCCTCCTATCTGGACTGCCGGGCTACGCCCTCGTTGGCAAGTTCAGACCCAAAGGAGGTGTCTGTCTCTATAGCCGATCTGACGTCAACTGTGTGCGTCTGTTGAATCTGGAAAAACCCAGATTCGACGTAATGTGGGTGCGCGTCAATCTTGCCAGTACGGCAAGATTCTACGCGTGTTTATACCGCTCACCGAACCTTAGCGAATCAGACACATCCGAGTTATTCAAACATTGGAGCGAGACTATTGATGACCTCTTGCCCCGCTACCCTTCGGCTGAGTTTGTGGTTCTGGGGGACTTCAACGTTCATAACGAACCATGTTTGAAGTTCTCAGGACCAACAGACTCGGCTGGCCGACAGGCGGAATCCTTTGCCCTTTGCCACGGATTGGAGCAGATGGTTCAGGAGCCTACAAGGGTTCCTGATGTCCAGACTCACCGCTCCAATCTGTTAGACCTATTTTTAACCACTGTGCCACACAGTTACAAGATTGAAGTCACAGCGCCTTTAGGATCGTCCGACCACTGCCTGGTGACGACCTCAATCCCTGTCAACTTCAGACCGCCAAAAGAAAGGCTGAAGAGAAAAGTGTGGCACTATAGGTCAGCAGACTGGTTCGGTCTGCGGGCTCATTTCAATGCTTTCCCGTGGTCAGCTGTCTCTTTTCGGACTTCGGATCCCTCAAGATATGCCCAGGAAATTGGTGAAGTCATTACATCCGCGATGGATGGCTTCATTCAATCCACTGTTAAAGAAACTGGTGTGGGCTCAAAGCCGTGGTTCAGTCGACAATGCTCCGAAGCAGTTCGGCGAAAAAACGCGGCTTACCGAGCCTACAACACATCTAGAACCTCCGAAAACAGAGCAGCATATAACAAATTGGCAAAGGAAAGCAAGAAGATCATAAATAGGTCAAAGTTCGAGCACGACCTGCAGATCAGCAAAAAGCTGGCTGCATGCCCGCATGGCAGCAGAGCCTTCTGGTCGCTTGCGGGCTCAATAGGTCGCAATTTCTGCAAATCCAGTCTGCCACCTCTTACCAGACCTGATGGCTCACTAGCAAATACCGCCACCGAAAAGGCTAACCTATTAGGAAAAATGTTTGCGGATAACTCAACCCTCGATGATCGGGGTGCAGTCCCGACGTCGGTTCCTCACTGCGGTTTCTATATGAAAAAGCTGAGGATCCGGCATCGGGATGTGCTCCAGGTTTTACGAGGGCTTGATGTTAATAAAGCTAGTGGGCCTGACGGAATCCCCGCCCTGGTATTGCGGAGGTGCGCTGCAGAAATAGCTCCGATTTTGACAAAGCTTTTCAAAATGTCCCTGAATTCTGGCTCTGTACCCTCTGGTTGGAAAAAAGCGGTCATCCATCCTATTCCAAAGAAGGGTGACCGCTCCAACCCGGCCAACTACCGTCCCATAGCGATCACATCAGTTCTATCCAAGGTGATGGAACGTGTGATCAACGACAAACTGCTCACATACCTCGAGAAGAACAAAATTATTAACGACCGTCAATACGGATTCCGGCGGAACCGCTCGTGCGGTGATCTTCTCGCGTATGTGACGCATGTTTGGGGGCGGTGCCTGGAACGTTTCGGTGAGACCCAAACGGTTGCGCTGGACATTTCCAAGGCCTTTGACCGGGTTTGGCACCGAGGACTTGTCAACAAACTGCCTTCTTACGGACTTCCCGCATCCTTGTGCAGGTGGATTGCCGACTTTTTGAGGGAGAGGTCGATTCAGACGGTTGCTGACGGTTTCACCTCTTCCTCGCATTTGATAAACGCTGGCGTCCCACAGGGATCGGTTCTGTCTCCGACTTTGTTTCTGTTGCACATCAATGACCTTTTGACATGTGCACCAATTCATTGTTACGCGGATGACAGTACAGTCCATGATAGCTTTTTGTTTGACAAGCCCCCAAAGGGTGCACAAATTCCAATGGCTCGGAGGGCTTTGAAGCAAAGAATGGACGCTTACCTCGAGAGTGTTTTCTCTTGGGGTAAGAATAATCTGGTCGAATTCAATGTATCAAAGACCCAATCATGTCTGATTACGTCTAAAAGGGATCGAAATGACTATCTAGTCTCCTTCAACGGTAGCATTCTTCCGAACAGGTCTTCCATTGATATGCTCGGTGTAACTCTAAGTGACCAGCTCAGATATGGGGGCTCCATCGAGGCCAGAGTTAAGTTAGCCTCTCAGAAACTGGGCGTACTGTACAGGGCCCGCAGATACTTTAATAGTACACAACTGCTAACCCTGTACAAATCGCAAGTGCGCCCCACGGTTGAATTTGGCAGCCACCTCTGGTCTGGAGCCCCAAAGCACCTGAAAAACACCCTCGACTCTGTGCAGAAACGGGCGGTCCGTTTGATCGATTCTCCCGTCTTAACAAACGGATTGCAATCTTTAGAGCACAGGCGTCGGGTAGGAATGCTTTCCTTGTTCTACCGGTATTTCAATGGAAGATGCTCCGAGGAACTAGCCTCATTAATCCCCTCGGCACCGGTGCATAGTCGGGAAACACGCCAAACGCTCGCCCAACATATGTACACGGTTGACATTTGTCACATGAGAACGGGACGCTTCTACGACTCGTTCTTGTGTTCAACAGCTCGGCTGTGGAACGATTTGCCGGCCTCTGTGTTTCCTCCTTCCTATAACATGGGTCTCTTCAAGACCCACGTTCACTCCTTCCTCTCCTCAAAAAGACCCTCCTCACAGCATCTTCAAAGATGACATAGGCCCTGAGGGAAATTATTTTCCTCAGGGCCTCCTGTGTGGAGTTAATGTAAAAAAAAAAATATTATAACCTAAATAATAACCATGGAAACCATTTGAATGTAACGCCATTTTTGTCTGTTTGGACAGAATGTTCGGTATGTATTTGTCCTTCTCTTAGATATTTTGTTTAGTTATTGGTATATAAACGCATTGCTAAATGATATAAAACATAATAATATTATGATAAAAAAATCTTAATTCACCGATCGACGAAAAGATAATAAGAAGAGTACTAATAAAAGAAAATAAATAGGCAACGGATCGAACCCTAGATATACATATGCCGGTACAATGCTTTTAACCACTTAGCTATAGAGACCTAATTTAAATAAGGAAGTTGAGTCCTTTTTTTTCTTTTTTTTATCAATGTTCACAGGCAAACTTAAATACCAGTATTTTTTTTTTTTAAAGTTCGTTTTCATAATTAAATTAATTTAATTACTACAACTTTATAAATTTATTTTTTTCGTCCATATTAAGCGTGTCCCGGTTTTGTAAATATTTTCCCGTATATTTCACACAAGCAAGGGCCGGGTTACGTCACGAACTCTGCCACACGGTATTATACTCTTGCCGCCGTTTTCGAGGGCTTTAATAAAATTCAAACCTTTATATCCGATAGCGCTGGTCGGTATGGCTTCAATAACATAATATAAATCAATGGTTATATGTATCTGAGATCGCCCTCTTTCTGAGGTTAACATTAGAATAATATCTATTAATAAAAAATCACGATGATTGAGTTGTTGAATAAGTAATTAGTGTTTAAATTTGTTTTGAAATAATTGCGAAACAATGAAGTTGGTGTACCAGTACTGGTACATTATGTGCAATAAATGTAATCTTACATATTTGAAGCCTACGGGGACAACGGACAAAACAATGTCACCATTCAAAGAACGCAGGAGATATTTCTGCTGGCTTCTTTCTATGTGGTGTTTGGGGATACTGTGTAGAGGGTAGAAGTTCTTTTAGGAAAGGGAGGTGAGGAAGTTAACCTGCAGCTAGGAAGTTAGAGCAGCAGAAGGTAATAAAAATGTATTTAATCGATCGTAACATTACAGTACAACATACAAACAATATTTCCTTAATTAAAAAAAATATATATATGAATAATTAAGCCGACGCGACGGCAGCAAATCTTCAGAGGCGCCTCGAAAAAAAGTTGTCGGCCGGTGAACAGTATAACTCATGACGGGATCATCGGAAATCAAAAAATAAAAATGATATTTATTTTTTTATTTAAACGCATTAAAAGGCTTTTACATTAGATAACTATTTTAGTAAGGTAACGCTGGGAGGAATTTTAATTTTTTAATTTTTGGTGACACTTAGAAGTGAAAAAACCGATTTTCGTCTGATAAGTGTAAAATTGTAAAAAATATTGTAAAATTCATAATTATGAAGAAAAAAAGCTCCCAGCGTTACCTGGTCATTCATGTAAGGAAGTAGTATACAAAAATTCAAAAGAATCGGTCGAGTAGATTTTGATTTAAACTGTTCAGCGGCTTCAAAAATGAAGTGTCAGTAAATCGCTTTAAAGTTTTGGATACCAGAAAATCCAAAAATTGAAAATATTGTTCGTCTATCATAGTTAGTTTTGCTCCGAGTTTGTTTCCAGTTTTGACACAACAATCTTAAGATGTTGTACAAAATATGAAACCATTTTTTTTTATTTTTTTTATTTAAATACGTTACTATCCCCTTAAACTTTTCCCTGTCAACATTAAAATTTAAATGAAATATTTTTGCCTTTTGTAATCATCGCATACGTAAAACTGTTATGCAAATCTGTTGGCGACAGTTTTGAATTTGCTTGCAAATACCTATCAAGTAGTTGCATCTTGCAATCAGGAATACAAGTAGGACCGGTATTTTGTACACTTTTCACAATGTCTTTAGAACAATTAGTGGATATGATGAGTTTTGACCCGGTACCAGCCCATCCCCCCGGGGTGAACCAACTTGTGTATATAACGCAGAGGTCATGTTGACAATACATCAATCAACTTCGGTTGTTCCAACAATAACAATGGTAAGTGAAACAGTTCTACTATCATCGAATAATTCATTTGTATTTTTTTTTTAATCCAGAAAAGTTTCTAAACAGTTTCAATCTTTCTCTCTTATTCAATTTCCTTCTTGTTTAGTCGGGAGTTTTAGTGTTTTAATTTTTTCCAAAATAACTATATCGCTAAGATTTATAGTGCAGTCTTTTTTACTTACAATATGTAATTAGTAATTATCGTGATTTATTTTTAGAGTATTGTGCCGCATTGGCGCTACCTTCTTTGAAAGCCAACGTTTTTATGTATTTTATTTTATTTTATTTTATGTTATAAACAGTCTATACATTTATATATGACAGTGAATAAGTATGTTTATGTAATTGACCAATAAAATAACGACATGTAGATGCAAGACCATAATAAAAAAATACGCAAACAATATACCTAATACCAAAAATTCTGATTGAGTGCATCGTCAATTTACATAGTGTTTTATGATATACATATTTCTGAGGTTTATTTTTTCCAGCAAAATACCCGATAGAAAACAGCGAAAATAAACTACGTTAATAAACTATACAAATAAACGCAAATAAACAACGAATATAAACTACGAAAGTACCTTTAACCGTGACAATCTCAAATCATGTGTAATTAGTATGTTTATTGCAAAACTAAATTACATGGTCGCTTCAATTTATAAGACGGCAATATTACTGACAAACAGACAATATCTGGCTAAAAACAAGTTTTTATTTCTAAATTTTATTTAATTACTATAATTTTATTAATATAATGTTAAAGATTTTCTCAATCTATAAAATTTGGGGGATTGTGTTCTATTTCATCACAGGTCCGATGATTATTGCTCCAATTAAATGTTTGTATATATATATAAGTTTTTTTTTTACTTCAGAAATTACTAGTATGGTTTGCCATATTGGCCGGCGCCGCCAACGCCATACAAAAAGGGTCAAACCCCCCTCCGCCCGTTCCTCCTCCTCCGCCACCAGCCATCACCTTCCGCCACCGGAGGGACGCCAGCTTCCCCGATGATCTGGTGGAGTTGCCGGTACAAAACTTAGAGACCGACCCCATCGTAGTGCTATATCCATATGCGCCAGCCCGGGAGTATGGACCACCACCGCCTCCCCCGCCCCCTCCGCCACCGCCACCACCACCACCCGTAAAACTATATCCGTATCCACCAGTAGAAGAGTACTGTCCACCACCTCCACCACCACCACCTCCGCCACCACCCCCGGCACCGCTGAAACCTTATCCCCCTCCAGTTGAAGAGTACGGTCCACCGCCTCCACCACCACCACCACCGCCACCACCACCACCTGCAAAACTATATCCATATCCACCAGTTGAGGAGTACGGTCCACCACCTCCACCACCACCACCACCACCCCCGCCACCACCACCGGCACAGCTGAAACCTTATCCCGCTCCAGTTGAAGAGTACGGTCCACCGCCTCCACCACCACCGCCACCACCACCACCACCCGCCAAACTATATCCGTATCCACCAGTTGAAGAGTACTGTCCACCACCTCCACCACCACCACCTCCGCCACCACCACCGGCACCGCTGAAACCTTATCCCGCTCCAGTTGAAGAGTACGGTCCACCACCTCCGCCACCACCACCACCGCCACCACCCCCGGCACCGCTAAAACCTTATCCCGCTCCAGTTGAAGAGTACGGTCCACCACCTCCGCCACCACCACCACCACCACCACCCCCGGCACCGCTGAAACCTTATCCTGCTCCAGTTGAAGAGTACGGTCCACCACCTCCACCACCACCACCTCCGCCACCACCCCCACCACCACCCGCACCGTTGAAACCTTATCCCGCTCCAGTTGAAGAGTACGGTCCACCACCTCCGCCACCACCACCTCCGCCACCACCACCTCCGCCACCACCCCCGGCACCATTGAAACCTTATCCCGCTCCAGTTAAAGAGTACGGTCCACCGCCTCCACCACCACCACCACCGCCACCACCTCCGGCACCATTGAAACCTTATCCCGCTCCAGTTGAAGAGTACGGTCCACCACCTCCACCACCACCACCTCCACCACCACCCCCAGCACCATTGAAACCTTATCCAGCTCCAGTTGAAGAGTACGGTCCACCACCTCCACCACCACCACCTCCACCACCACCCCCGGCACCATTGAAACCTTATCCCGCTCCAGTTGAAGAGTACGGTCCACCACCTCCACCACCCCCACCACCTCCGCCACCACCCCCGGCACCGCTGAAGCCTTATGTACCAGTTGAAGAGTATGGTCCACCGCCTCCGCCACCACCACCACCGCCACCACCCCCGGCACCGCTGAAACCTTATCCCGCTCCAATTGAAGAGTATGGTCCACCTCCAGCACCACTTTCGCCTTATCCACCGGCAGAACCTCACCGGGTTTATGGAAATCCTCAACCACTTCCCTCAAACTATAAATTTGATTAAGGGCACAAATATTATTTACCTACACACTGGTACAATACTCGTTGTTGTAGCAAATGTGTAAGTGTTGTCATATTTATCTCGTTTAAAAACTTTCTAAATAAGAGCACAGTATTTATGCACTTGACTACTTCAGGAACTCGAATAATAATGTTGTATGCTGTATACTATGTTACATATTTATTTAAAAAGGAAAAAAATATATTTGTAAAACTATAAATAAATATTATTATTATACAAAAAAGTTATTATTATTTATTGCTTTTTGTCTCTTTTAACTGTTTTTAAATAACATTCTTCTTCACAGTCAAACATTTTGTTTCCCAGAGTTTTTAGCAAATTTTCCTAATGTAAATTTCCAAATTTTTTATGAAGGTTTGTCCTTATTAGAATTTATTAGAATTATTATTATAAGAACCTTTATAAAAAAATATTATTAATACTAATATTACTAATAAACTATTATAAGAACCTTATTAGAATCTATCTTCATTTTTACAATAACTAATTTACTTTATTTTCGACAGACAAAGTATTTTTTTTTTATGTTTGCTTTAATATTTTTTATTCAAAATTTATATATAACTTACATTAGTACATTGGTGATGTAATGCGCCTGTCTCGCTAGGAAATCATGTGTTGAGATCAGTTTACAAGAGAATCAGTTTACATTACATCAAAAATATAAATAAGGTTTAAAGTTTACAACACAATCGCAATTTATAGCATAATTTTAAAATCTAAATAAAAATCAATCAACATCGTCCATTGATAATTAGGTAGGTACACAGGTTTAAAAAAATCATTGATATTTGATCTGTCTTGGCTGGTGATCCGAGACTTGGAATCCAATTTATATTTGTGTTTTGTCGAATGGCCAGTAGAAGTGCATTAAAGCTTTGTTGCAATCTGTTGTTGTTATGAAACGTTGTTGTTCTTTTAAAATGAATTTGGCCGAACGTTGTTTATCGGAAGGGGTACGAAAAAGATTATACTTTTTGGACCTAGTATCACAGTTTTGGTAATTTGGACCAGTTTGGATATTGTCAAATTAATAGAGTTACTTCTGTGTTTAAGGCCCGGTAGTGCCCGCTCAAAAAGAAGAAGAAGGAGAGATGCGATAATACGAATGTTAAAGGGAGCGCGTTAATATTAAAAACAATAATATTCAAGCTAAAGTTGTGAAAATGTTTCAAAAAGCACGACTCGTTTAAAATAGAGCAAAAATCTCTTGACAATACCTTAAGTAGCATTTAAAGAAACACTGTGAATTTTTTCCAACCTATGATGTTTTAATAACAGAACCATAGTGTTTTTTTTAATCTTCGGGGCATACTTTGCGATCTTTTTCTATCGAGGGAATTTTATGTGATTACCATTTCGGCTCGACAGTATCCAGAGATAATTTAAAAAAATAACATATATATATATATATATATATTTAAACTTAGACATTAAAGTGTTCAAGGGACAAATTTTATAAATCACTAGAAAATCGGAATGCCGGACCTTAAAGAGGCATGCTAAGCACATAGACAAGCAATTGTGGTGTTTTCGATTTTTGCTACATCTAAATAAATTGCATTAAAAAAATGCCCTCGTGTGTGATACTGATGAGAAACAGTTTTCATCGTGCGGCTGACACTGGTAAAAGACAAAGAATAATACTTGTTTTAATCAGTTGTCATAAATAATGCAATTGTTTTCCGGCCGAAGATTTTATGCGTCATTATGGCTGAATCAGACGGTTCACTAATCGTCCATTTCTGTATTTCATTCCACCTATTTCACTCGGAGTGACACGTTTGAACAAGAAATTAAACAAAAGTGAAAACGAAGACGGTACATTCGCTCGAGTAAACATGGAGTAAACCTTCACTCGAGTGAACCGTTTGATTCAGCCATTAGAGAACGCTAGGCTTACTACAGGGTCTACTACAGGGTCTAACTATTAGGCGCGCAACAGCCAAGTCAGTGCTGTCGCAAAGTAAACTTTACTAAAAAAGATCGGTAGTTTTAGAATATTCTATTTGTTTATTTTCTAAGCATTAAAAGTGGGATCAATAGTGGCTGCCGTCGCTCCTCCCCAGGCTATAATATTTGTTATTTTGGAGTCCTTTCCAAGAAGGTTAAATTGATTGGTCCATCAGGTTTGTTGATCAACACAGTTTCTATGCCCAAATCTTCTCCATTCCAGCCAATTTCAAAGTTACGCACCAACTGAAAAAAAAATACCCACAATAAATCTTCTCAATGGAGACATTATTGTAATAAAACAACATTTAAGGCTCCGTCAAACAGGAGGCGTACTTACGCGCGTCAAGGCGTTTAAACGTCCCGGACGTATAACGCTATGTTGTGTTGTACTGAACATGTTTAAACCGGTCAAACAGAGCGAGCGTGTAGCAATACGCGAAACTCTGCCGCCGCGGCAGAACGCCACGTTGTATTTTTGTTACAAAATTTCCTTTGACGCCGGGAGTTTTTTTTATTTTATTTTATTTTTTTTATTATTTAATAAATTTTTACAAGTTACAGTTTTTGACATTTTTTTTAACTACCATACTAGGCTAATGCCCGTGTTGTGGTAGTCATACACAATGAATATATGAACTAAAAATATTTTTTTATAGAAGCAGATAATAAAAACTAGGTAATAAATAATAAGAAAGTTCTTGCTTGACTGTGGTAAAAATGGTTGCTGAAAAGTTAATTGAATGTGTCCGAAAACATCCTTGTTTGTATGACACTAGGAACAGTGCATTTGTGGTGCATTTGATTATTTGGTGTTGCAGAAGTGAATGCAATTCTTCGAAGCACTCTCGTGACATTGAAAGAAGCGATCTTCATGTGATGAAAGCTCCCGGAATAAACGATGATATTCTCCAAATTCTTTCCTCTTCTTATTAATATCATGCACCCATATTCTATTACTACAGGAACATGATAATGCACACATCAGTAACAACTTATCTTCATCTGAATCGCTGGACATCGTGGCGAAGACCGACTGACAGTAACTGACGCCGAACGCTCTGGTTTGCGCGTCGAAGCCGTTCAAATAGAAAGTACGCGACCCTACGCTGACGCCTTGACGCGCGGTAAGTACGCCTTCTGTTTGACGGAGCCTTTAGCAAGCCACGGCGATTTCATATTATGCATTTATTAGGTAGGTACCTAGTCTACATTATAAACTTATTCAAAATAAAATATAAAGTTATTTGTTTTCAAAATGTTAAACTATAACGTATGTGTATATCTATTTACTTCCTGAATACCCTGGCAAATTATAAGATTAATTCCTATCTTTTTCTAATCCTTCACAACGCATCAATATTTAGAGCACGTGATTTATTGCGATACCATTCCTCGAAGCCAAAACACATCCAAAATTCAAATTTGTGATGCTCTACCCGAATATTTGTTTAAATTTGAATGACTACACTCACCTTAAGCAAAGTTATGTGCATATTCTGCTCGGCCAGCCTGCGCGCTATGCACATGCGCGCGCCGTGGCCGAAGGGCAGAGAGGCATACGGGTGCGCGGGTCGGTGCGCGTTTCCGTCGCCCGCGCGCAGCCATCTCGAGGGAAGGAACTTCTCCGGGCTGTCGAAATACTCGGACAAGTTGCTTATCACGTGATTGCAGGTTGTGATTATTGTCTGAAATAATTTTACATTTGTTTATTCAGATTATGACGGTGATATTCTAGAACTATCTAGTAAATAGTCATATAACTACCTCCCAACTACTAAGTTGGAAGGTTACCCTTAGGTGGCACATACACACACATTATCGATAAAACAGTGTTTGAGACGATTATAAATACTATTGCTACCTCAAGGTCGGGGCTTAGAATGAATCCTACCGGCTGCGCCAGTTTGTTGTTACTCCGAGTTTATCCCTTTCCTTGAATTATCGACAGCTATGTGCCATCTATGAACTACTATGTAGGACATTACCATTTTTTTCATTTTCTAGATTCTTATTTTCCAAGAAGAATCCGGGAATTCCGGGAATCATTTAAATATTACTGAATTTAAAGCTAATGTTCTTTATACAAATAGAACGGCGTCATATGCGCCTAGCAAATTTTTACCTCATGTGGGTATTTTTAAAAAGTTACCTTGCTATTATAGACTTTTTTTTATTTTTTTTTTTTTTTTACAAATACAGTTGTTATACATTGTATATATATATTTTTAATACATTTTTTAAATATCGTGAAAATTTAATATGTTTCGGATTCTAAGAAAAATGTACAATAATTTTCTTAATCTTTCTACTGTTGCATTGATCTGTAGATTCCATTTTATGTTACTATCTATAATTACACCGATGTATTTTACATTAGTTTTAACAGTGAGTACAGAGCAGTCAGGTTTACATGAATTTAAATTTCTATTACAATTATATGAATGTATACTAATCTTTAAATTTTCAGGGAATGCATGTTTATTAATGGTGAACGGTATTACAAAGGTTTTTTCCGTATTAAGTGACAGCAAGTTTTTACCGAACCATTTTATTAGTATGTTTAAGTCTAACTCTGCTGTTTTCTGGGTTTCATTCCAAGTTAATCCCTCGGTTAGAATTGCTGTGTCGTCTGCATATGAAATGAGTTTAGACTTGATGTTGAGTTTAAACATATCGTTGACATAAATGATAAAAAGGATTGGTCCCAGTACAGTTCCCTGCGGGATGCCAAAATTCGTGGTCTGTGAACCGCTCAGAGAGCCATTTAACTTAACAAATTGCTCTCTATTAAATAGGTAATTTTTGATCCAAGTTAAAGCATTGTCAGTTATACCAATTTTCGTTAGTTTGGAGATGAGATTAGAGTGTGATATACTGTCAAATGCTTTTCTCAGGTCGACAAATGTTCCAATGCATTTTTTTTATTATCTAAAGATTTATATATTTCAGATGTTAAATCTACGATCGCATCTTGAGTGCTCAAATTTTCTCTAAACCCATATTGATGTGCATTTAATATATTATTTTCTTTTACAAATTTAAATATTTGTTTTTTTACAATTTTTTCAAATATTTTTGCAATATTTGAGGTAAGAGAAATTGGCCTATAGTTACTGCTTAGATGGGGGTCCCCAGATTTAAAAATTGGGGTAATAATAGTTTTTTTGTAATTTAAGGGAAAGTTGCCATTTTCGAAACTTGTATTTATGATGTGTGCCAATGGTTTGCAAAGTGAGTTTGAATTTCTTTTAAGTATTTCTACAGAAATATTGTCATAACCAGGGGAAGAATTTCCTTTTAATTCATTAATAATCTGTTTAATTTCATCAACGTTAATTCGTTGAAATTGTGTTAGGGTGTTACAAGAATTGGAAGGTGATGGTAGATTATCATTATCGTAGTTTTGAATTTGTTGGAATTTCAAAAAGTATATCAGCACGAATCGAGAAGTTAACTTTGATAGATACCGGCTTCCTCTTTGGAAACTTGTGAGTATTTGATGCAATTTGAAAGAAGATTTTTATCAAACCACGGATATTACAACATATTATTATTTGTGTAGTGTACTGAATGAGACTTTAAGAATATGATAATATATGGTATCGGCTATGAAAGTTATTGGCTTCCTATTTGGGGACTTGAGGTTTTGTGAAAGATTAACCCAACAAACTAAAACTACAAGGTAAAACAACATAAAAATCAACAGTAACAACGAGTATCAACAACAATCGCCGCCATTTTCAAACTGTCATTGCTCGATGGTACTGACTTAATCATTTGACACTTTAAAATCCGCCCCTCGTCAAGGCCGGTACTGCAGTCGGCCTTGCGGATGCAGCAAATGATGTCATTATTATAATCGTCGATCCACCTTATTGGCTAAAGGTTTCCAACAATCTCGGTGTGTCCATCATCAGATATAATGTAATATGTAATGGCAAACAAGATCAGTCTGCAACGTAGCCTTATATATGAAGAGGCTATACTGGTAAATATTTAATATGGAGACTATTACTAATCAAAAAACGCGAAATAGCTCAATGTCAAAAATAACAACCAATATTAAATAAAATTAAGGCATAACCATAAAAAATACGTTAAATGGAGCGCTAACCCCTTCAGGAACATGGTATCCCGACAGGACGACGTCCTTCTTGACCATGCGGCCGATTCCGACCGAGATGGGGTTGATCCTCAGTGACTCCTTGAGGCAGGCCTTCAGGTAAGTCGCGCCTCCCAGCACCTGCGCTGTGACGGGGTCATTGGGGCCCGGTAACAGGCGCTCCGCCTCCTCGAACAAGTGGCGCTGTGCCCCCGGGTTCCTGGCCAGGTGGTACAGGGCGAAACTCGTCGAAAAGGTTGTCTAGAAAAATAATAAAATATATTACCTGCTGGTCTTCATGGACAAGTCGCAAAAAATGGTGGCTTGGACGGATTAATGATAAAACAGAACAAAACATTGAATAAAAATAACAAAAAAACCTCAACTGACGTAATCTAATGTAACCCCCTATACCGGACCGTAGCGTAACGTAAACAAATTTAACAAAACCTCGCCTATTGTTTGGAGTTGTACTGTTTTGTCACTATTCTGTTTTGTTAGTTTAACGACTTGGACACGTAGGTACTGAGGAAAATAATTTCCCTCGGGGCCTATGTCATCTATAAAGATGTTGTGTGGAGAGTCTTTTTGGGGAGAGGAAGAAGTGAACATGGGTTTTGAAGAGACCTATATTGCAGGAGGGAGGAATGGCTGGCAAATCGTTCCACAGCCGAGATGTTGAGCTCAAGAACGAGTCGTAGAAACGACCCGTTAGAATTCCAGAAGACCGACTTCTGCATAAAATACGAACAGGAATTCCAAGAGGTAGATGGTAAGCCGCTCCTAGGAAAGTTAGGGAAAGCAACTCGGAGCAAAATGGGAGGAGGCCGATGAAGTATCTCGGGACGGTAACCGTCTGGCGGTGTCTTATCAAAGCGATGATTCGCGAAAGGCCCCAGACACGAATGGAACAAGGAAAAGGTGATAAGATGAGACCAAGATACAATCTTATGTTTTCCGTTTTGTGATCGCTTGGTCACAAATCAAAAATACTAATTTCGGTTTTAACTCCGTCTGTCATTCTGTAACTTCGGTTCAACGAGCTCTGGAACTTGGTTTTTCTTTGACCGTAAGTGTCATTTCCAAAATTGTACCTGATTGTGGGATTGTGAACAATTCCGACAAGAGATAAAAATTTTGACAAAGGTCGTATTTTTTCAAGTTTACTAACGGTCTTCATTGGACAGATTAAATTGACAGAGTAAATTTCTGATCGAACGAAAATTGACAATTTTTGTTCTTAAAAGGAAAGAATCCTGAAGCATACGACAAAATACTTTCGGCTTTACAAAATCCTACATTTAAAGCATTATGTTTGGCTTAGAAAGACCGAATTAAGTACCTATCAGTATTTTTATAAATTAAAAAAATATAAATAATAAAGACCACTCGGCCAAAAACTAGTCTCTTTTATGACAGTTTTTCATGCTAGTGGAAGATCATATTTCGCTAGTAAGGCATTCTTTATAAAATACATACACAATCCACATAATTTTTCAAGACCAAAATAACAGCTTATTTTCGGAGAATTATACCTTACCTACTAAAATTTGCTGATTCTACAAGAAAGGCGTTTGATAAAATAATCGTTGTAATAATGTGCAATATATGCGCGTTTTCACTTTTAATTAATTTATTTACTTTTATTCATTTATACTGGGTTTTTACTTTTTACAGATGTTCGCACTTACGTGAGAACAATCCAGTTAAAAAAAACTCAGTTATTGTACAAATAGGAACATACAATTACAAAAAATCTACAATTAAATACAGATAGATATAATTAGAAAAACAGAAACATCACAAATAAAAAAAAATCAAAATTATATATAAGCTCATTCAAGTAACACGTATTACGATGAAAGGCAAGAGATATAAGAAAAACGAGAGGCATGCATAGAGAGACAATTGACACAATACATATACTTAGTTTAACATATTTTTTAACAGCGCCAGAACTTTTTTTCTGAATCCGTACAAATTATCGACGAATATATATACTTCAGCACACTCTTTCTTGTTATATCATCGACACATCTGGGTCAGATTTGCTAAAGTAGGCGATATTATTTTTTAATGTATTCAGGTGAAAAGGTTATACTACGCATCACGCAACCAATAATCTTTATGATGAACATTTTATATCCAGAATAAACTTTCAAGTGGAAAGTTTAAAGTTTTTAGCAGAAAGTAAGATGAAAACCAAACCGAAAAAGAATTTATTGCGAAACTTTAAAATCTGAGTTAAATTTGTGATTTCTAGAATCTATAGTCATCAATAAAAAACATATTTATAAACATAGGAAAGACTTTTGCAAGAACCATCTTTAAAAAAAACTACTGCATTATATACCTAATCGTGTTCTAATTTCTCGCCACAATATAACATCTTTCAGTTGAGAAACCAAATAGGTACGTACTTACACTGCTAGTTGTCACAGTATAGGTTTTTTAAATGAGCTGTACACAATGCTAAAAAATCTGTTCCTGCTCTAAATCTAGGTTGGTTGAAAGAAATGGCCACAGAGCAAAAAGTCCATCACATACATATGAACAGAAATCAAAATGAAAATATATTTATACCGTGTCAATGCCCGCAAGAAGCAGATCTACCGACATGCCAATAATATCCTTGATGTCCATCTCAGGGTTGGTTAGGTATGTCTCTAGCAAAGAGGGTTCTTTATCTTCAGCCTTGTTTGCCATCGAAGCCTCAGAGTATAGAGCCTTTTTCTGGGTGATAAAGTCTATGGCTACCCTAAAACAAAGAGGACTAAATCAGAGACAACCCAGAAATTAATAAATAAATGACAGAGAAAGAAGATGACAAGGTAAGGTACCTACAGACAAAGAACATAGATAAGTAATTTTATCAAAATAGTGGAATGTATATACTCAAATATTTTAGATACACTTACTTCTCCAAATAATCCTGAGCCTTGCTAAATTCCTTGTAGGCCGAAGTCTCGAAATTATTGAGGATGAATTCGGGAACCACGTCATTCGCAAACGTGTTGGCATTAGAAGTCAGCGTAGCTTCGATCAGTCTGGAGGAAAGTGAATCTGTGGCCATCTCCTTTGGGGAGAAGCTGTCCAAGTTCACGTCAAACGCGATGATGCAGATCACTGTAGGATGGTACAATTCCAGGAGTTAAATGTTATTTAAGTCGACCTCAACTGAGTGCTCTGACCGTCCTGCATATGGTTATTTTTTTATTGTTTAAATTATATTAATTGTTATAGTAATAAACATAATAAATAACGTGGCAAAAACAATATAGTGAAATACATATTTTCAATGATTCTCCGCCAATTAAGAGAGCTAGTTCTTGAGCTTGGTGTAGGAGTTATTTCATTAGTATTTATTAAAGTGTACAATAAATATAATCGTAAGAACTAGGATATTGTAACGTTAAAAATTACAATAAGACATGAGTGAAGTTACAGTATTTTGATTGGTGATGGTTTTGGTTGTTAATTTTTTAAGAATAATTTGGTATTTTTCTTAAATGATACCAAATCTGTTATTATTATATTTTTTTATGTTTTGCTAAGTTGGGTTACTTTTCGTAGGTTATATTTGGATAAGTGGTTAACTTTTATACGAGTAGATTATGTTTCGGTGGATTAGATTAGTTTTTTATTGATTACGTTTGAGAAGATTAGGTGTTAGATAAGCATGTGATGTATGTTTGAGTAGTTTATGTTAGCTTTTGTACGTAAAGATTTTGACACGGAAATATTCCTTATATTAAAAGTAGGATAACGTTCTAGGGTTCAGTCAAAAGGAAACAATGTTAAAATAAACAAAGGTTGATAGACCACAGTAAGAATGCGATGGGTTGGACATGTTGAAATAATGCCCGATGACAGGACACTACAGAACGATGACCAAGTGTGGATAATCGACCCCTGAGACAGACCAACAAAGAGATGGACAGACGATGTAAAAGAGGATTTGAGCAGGACTGGAAGGGCTGAGTACTGTAAGGAACTACTGTAATACTGGTGAGGAACCAAAGAGCATTAACGGAAGAAGCCGAATCCCTTCCTAGGACATTCTTTTATATGCGTGATAATGATGAATAATGGTATTATCCCTTCCTAGGACATATATGCGTGATAATGATTAATCATGGTGTTATTTATTACTCACATTGCAAATATAGGCGAGATAAGTCTTCTGCAAAGTCTACGACGTCATTGGAACCCTCTTTACGGCAATACACTTCCTTCGTTCTCTGGACAAAGCCACCGACTACGGAATCTGTGATTCCAACGTATACCCCGGCTTTCCGCGGACTCGAAAGTGTTTTTTGGAACATGCTGCGAATTTTCCACCACTCCTCCCCATTTCTGAAAAATAGTACTTTTATAAAATATACACATAAAAATAAAATTCTTATTTAAAAATAAAAATATCTTTACACAAAATGAAACTAATACTTTGTTTAAAAACCACAATATATAACAAAGTAGTTGTTTCATTTTGTATAATGTCAAGCCACAACCTGTATGCTTTCTTCGATAATAATATCTATATATAAGGAAGTGGATCGTGGAAGTTGAAATTAACACATTTCCCGACATCTGCTGAAGAGCTGAAACTCGGCAGACAGACTCTTTGTGGATGCCAATGCATTATGTCAACGTTTGGTGACAATCAAGCATAAACATTCGGACGTATACGCATTTCTCTGAAATTGGATGACATACAGTACTTAATGTACGAAATAAATGTCGGTACTATCCAATTGGGATTTTGATCAGTCGTTAGCGGTATTGAATCAATAACGGCTGATGGTAGGTACAATCCTCAATTGAACCAAAAATAAATATAAAATGAAATTGGCTACTAGCTGGCCCACGAGATGGCGGCACTAGGTCGAAAATTGAAAATGAATTTAGTAGTAAAATAAACATTGTTTTTTACGGGATGACATTTTTACTATACACCGTCTTTTAAAAAAAAGTATTCTGATATGAGCATAGGTACATTATCTTTTTACAATCGTGTTCGCTCAAATGTAAATATAAAAACCTATAAAGGTTGGGATCCTCTGTTCTAGACTAAGCTAAATGGCTTAAATGACTTACGATGCAAGCAGTCCCGCAGAGTTGTAAATGTGTGGCTTGGCCTTCCTGTACTTGATAAGCGCCACGTGGGACCTCCTCTCGGGGAAGCTGCCGTGCAAGGACTTCATCAGCAGCTCGACGTCCTGCGGGGAGTAGAGGCTTACCATGCTCACCCCCGGCATGATCTCGTCCCTCGTGATGGCACCGAACGCCTCATACTTCTTCGCGAATACCTTGTCCAGAGCCTTGAAGCTGTACTCTCCTGGAAATGGAATGATATGAGCCGCTTTGCACTTCTTCTTCATTGCAGACAGCCTTGCACTATTACACGATGATGGTTACTAAAGGAATCGCAACACACTTTCGGGATCAGGAAGAATTTCTAAGGATTCAGTATCTTTGTTAAAATTTACATTGTGTTTTCAAATATTGAATAGTTTCGAAAATGGCGCATTTTTTAAAACTGGAAGTTTATTTTTTTTATTTTATTATTATTTTGATACAATATTTACTTTCATAGTACAATCCAGTCATGTTAGCAGCACTGGGTGACTTACCGTGCTGAGGCCTCCATTTTATAATACAAAAAAATACATTAAAAAAATATATAATATATAGATATATATATTTATATATAATGTTAGTGAAGAAAAAAACATAAGATTAAGATAAATTTAAACTAAAAATATAGATTTAAAATTAAGTAAATTTAAAAAAAAAATTATATAAAGTTAAAATCGGTAGGTATATAAAATATTATGTGTTGCGTGTTTGTGATTGATGTATGTTTTATACTGGTTTTGTGTGTTACGTGTATATGATGTGTCCATCTAAGGTTGGCAATTACGATTCCTAGATACTTTATTTGTTCTTTTTTCTAGTGCAGACATTGACCAATACTGTGTCAAAGAGTGCAGGGCAATCGCAGATGTTGGTGTTTAAACATTAGTGTATTTTTATGGTGTTTGCGTTCCTTTAGCTGTACCTTGCTATTTATACTGTACGTTGTGAATTTTGTTTTCGATGTGTTTAATGTAAGCATGTTTGAGTCTAGCCATGTTTTCGCTCGCGTTTTTCCTAAATTCACTATCTTATAAACAGTATTCCAATCCTTAAATTTAAAGAGTAAAACTATATCGTCTGTATAACTAACTATTTCACAGTCTATTTCCGTTCTGTAAAGTTCATTTATGTAAATAGTGAATAGAACATATTCATATATCATATTCATCATCCATTATTATTACCTTTTTCTTTTCTTTTTCTTTCTTTCAGCTTCTCTGCTTTTTTACAACATATTATTATTTTTTTTTTTTTAATATATGTAAATATATATGTATGTATGTTTATATAATGTAAATATATTATGTACCTGTATTACGTTTAAAAAAATAGTAATTGTTAAAATAACCCATTGACAAACTAATATCAATCATTGAAGAAGAAGATAACAATAATAATCTAATTTTTTAAAATATGAAAATAAACAAGACACAGAAAAATAATAAAAGATAACGGTCGCAACTGGGACTCGAACTCAGAACCTTACGTCTTACCGGGACATACACCTCTACCAATTGGGCTACTGCGATCTTATATGAGACTGTCGTAATTGTCAACTTCATTTTTCAAATTTCAGAATTAACAATATTATCTTCGACTAATGTTTTTTTCCATATTATTGGCAATATAATATCAATCAGTTTAACGGGGCTTAATGTAAAAAAAACGTTTAAAAAAATGTTAAATAAACTTATTAAAAAATCTATTATATTAGGTATACATAATATTTATAAAGACTAGTTAAGCAGTAAGGGTAAGCTGGTAATAGGCTGCATACTAGAACCACTGAGAGCTACATTTTATCTTTCTGTTACTTTCAACGAGAATGAGAAAGAGAGAAAGATTGCAATGTTTATCAGCGGGATGCCTGTACTTAACAATAATTAATATTAGATATCAGATAGTACGTAACAAGTCGTTAAATATAATACATATCTACCTACGTTGAAACGTTATACATATTTGTAGATTTAGCCAATACCTACCCACAATGATGAATAACATCAATAATCACATACCTAAAACCTATATTTGGCACACAGGTGCCACACTTTGTCACATTTATGTAGTTAGTAACTTAATGATAATGAATAACCATGCTTCCTCAAATAGAGCAATCTTAGTTTTTTTGTTTCTGAACAATAATATCCGTGAGGCCCAATTGGATTTTGGCCATAAGTTGCTTACATGAGCGACTTACGAGAAAAAACTTACGCATGTAAAGGCAGCCTTAGACTGCAAACATAATGCAAGCATAGGTAGGTACCTACCTATAAAGGGCAAATATTTCCACAGAGTACCGAAAATCGGGAGTGAAAGAGGTCCAGGGATGGTTTCGAAAGCCTTCGCCACAACCTTTGTCCCTTCACATTGTGCCTCTACTGCGGGAGAATCTGAAGCATCTCCAGATCTGCGGGCAACCCCCACAATATCACACTTTTTATTTACATCTTTTGGAATGCCCGAGCTATTTCGCGCGTCGCTAAAATGACGTTTAATTGACCTTGCACATACACACAAACGAGTTAGGGACGTATTCATGATAGTTTGTTTATAAATGATTAACAACTCAAGTTTGTTTTAATCGCGTAAAGATATTTGGCACGCGGCGCACGTTACACGACTGCCAATGGCGACATTAATCAACAACAACAATGCGTTTGAGTTTCCGATGTCCGGAGCTTTGAGTTCCCACAGAAGACCGAATCTTGGAGTGTCAGATTACAATGTGGACATTTTATCAGAATTCTTATTATGCATTATGCATGTCTATGTCTAGCGTGTCGAAATGGATGGCGGTACAGGGTGTTTGGTAGTCAACCCTATTCTTTGTTAGTTGTAATGGTATTTAAGATGCAGGCATTACTGCAAATCATGAAGGTTTATTTAGATTGGCAATGCCATATAACCAATGTATAATTAATGAAAAACGATTTATGTCTCTTATGGGTCAGATTGAGATCACTGCGATACAAACATGTTTCGTTAGAATGGTTTAGCATTCTGCCACAATGACCCTGCATCATTTTTGGGAGATCCTGATTAAGTTTTATATACCTACATATATTTATTTTTTTATATTAGCTCCACGCAGAAAGCCCCGAGGAAAATAATTCTCCTCGGAGCCTGTGTCATCTTTGGGGATGCTGTGTGGAGGGTCTTTTGAGGAAAGGAAAGAGAGTAAGTTCTGGGAGGGAAAAGGTATGAGGGGTGGGTAGGAATGGGGGTCAGTGTCTCGGAGAAGCGAGGGACGTATGAATCCATGCCTGCGGTGCAAGGCGATGTTCCGAGAGAGAGGTCTCCTAAAAGGTCTCCTTCAACCAGTCTCTCCCGATCTGACCTGTCATGCAGCTGGTGGGCAGATGCATCCACTGCCAAGACCCGGGTAGGCGGTTTTGGATTGGATAACCAACACCTATATCATAGGTCATCCCAAGTGGTTCACTACGTTTGTTGACTTAGCAGGGGTGGCCGGGTTCATGGGGTGCGGTTTTTCCAGGTCTTTGTGGCAGATGCGTCGGCCCACCAATTGCATGGCAGGCCAGATCGGGAGAGACTGGTTGAGGGAGGCCTTTTGACTTCTCCAGCAGGGCTCTCTCGGAACATCACCTTAGTTGGAGGGATGGAAACATTCGTCCGACACTCCTGGACACACTGACCCCCACCCACCCCTCATACCTTTTTCCTTCCCAGAACATCCTCTCTTTCCTATCCTGAAAAGAACTCTTCACACATCCCCAAAGATGACATAGGGCCTGAGGGGAATTATTTTCTTGTGTGGAGCTATAGTCAAAAAAAGGTCAATTTAAAATTCAACTCAATAATTATTCCCGGTATACCACCGCGAATAACAAGCGAAACATTTTGCATGATAAACAACTATGTAGGTATTATTTACGTACGGAAAAACGGTTAAGTGTTTTGTCAGTTGTGTAAAATTTTAAACACTTTTACTAGTGAGACCCACATTTGAAATCGTTTTTGTGTATATGTATATATATATTTTTTTTATCTTTCGTTTTCCAGTAGGTAAATAAAGTTCGAAGTTAGTAAAATCGGTTGCTAGTGGATTAATATTAGCTTTTGAATGTGTTTTATCGAGTTTTTTGTGTGATGTAGATTCGCCAGTTTTCCGCTGTTGCTACTACGAGTTTCCGGACACTGTATAATAGTAAATGTAAAGTTGAAGTTTGCTGAAGCAGCAAAACATTCGAACGGTAAACTCTGGCATCATGAAATTTGCACAATGTTTTTCTTTCTGGTTATTTGACAAAAATAATGTTCTGCTTTCCGGAATATAAAATTGTTTCAATTTTGCAATGACTAAAATAATTATTTTCAAAATACAAGTGTGCCTGCGAAAAATTTCGTGTTTTTTTTTTTTTTAATTGCCTTCAATAAAAGGATGTCTATGAAAATACTGCAAGCTAAGGATGTCTATGAAAATACTGCAAGCTCCTTGGGTCCGGACACAGGTTGCGGGTTCTTGAACTGCCATGAAGAAATAAAAATCTATAATAATTTATACAGGTTATTTCATATAAATTATCAAATTTATACAGGTTATTTCATATAAATTTTCTATTTACACCTCACGTCCTCGTTCTAGAGTGGTAGAAAATCTCAAGTGAGACACCACATTCGGAAACCATGTGTTGCTTGAAATTACTTTAGTCATGTTTGGTGACCAGATCTGATAACCAGGTACTTCCAAACCTTCCTCTTCCCATCCTCACTTCCTTCAGCCTTCAACAAACTCCTGTACGAAACAACTTATAGCTAGGGGCGGCACCACAATCTGCTAGACATACCACATGGCAGAACAGACGTATTTGCTTAACATAGGATTCATGACACGGGTCATGGTGCTGTTAAACAACATGCCTTTTGATATGTTCAACATAAAACGTATAAATATAAAAATAATGTCTCTTAATTCATGTCATACATTTTTACATACATACATCTTAGGCTAAGAACTTACCGCTGTAAATTTTATGTTGAAACTAGCTTTTGTACTGTAAGTCCTCAGCATCGCCCGGGAGTGGAAGATACTGTCAGTATCGCCCTGGTGTAAGACCACCATTCAGAATTGAGACGTTGCTTAATAATGGCTTTAGCCGTGTTTAGTGACTAGATCTGAATAGCCAGGTACTTTCCTACCTTCCTCTTCCCCATCTCCTTCCCTTCCCCACTTTCCTTCAGCCTCACAACATACCCCAATTGGGGATGCCATAGTCTCACTGGCTCCAGACGGGAGCAGTTGGGACTCTTGTGAGGTATTCTCTATAAAAAAAAAAAAAAAAATTATTCTGCTTTAAGGTGAGAAACAGGGATGGGGTAGTTTTCCAAAAAATATAGACAGTTCCCCTTTTAAGGTCAAGTGTGCAAAATTTCATCAATCTCGGAATAAGACTGTAGATTTGTACGAAAAACCAAACTCGGTCAATCTTCTTTCTCTACACAGTTAAGGTATGTACTTGAATGACTTAATACAGTGAATCCTGACATTATTTAAAGTAAAAATGTTAATAAAAAATTTGGTCTCCGACGTTTTTCTTTTTTTTTCAACAAAATCATAAAAAATTAGGAGGTATTGGACAATTAGGGGCGGGGGGAGGGATTGGGTGGTTATTCGGCAGAGCGACCAGTAACAACATGTGAAGGAAAAAAAATTGTTTAATTTTGAAGAAAAAAAAATTGTCATTGAAAAGGTCATCGGAGACCAAAATTTTGTTCAACTTTTTGTCAGGAAACACTGGATGAATAAAGTAAGACACGTGGGTCCCTTAACACTCTGGATACAGATATAAGACAGAAAAAGCATTATTGTATGTTTGTTACTGTTCCATGTGTATATTAAATCGATGCAGCCTCTTATACACCATTATTATAATCATTTGAAATGTTTTTGAAGTAAATACTTCTTTACGCACGTTTGACTTGAGGGGAAACTGGCGAATGCGTTACGGAAATTACAGCATTACGAGGCGAACGATAGGCGAAAGATAAAAAAATTAAATTAATTTTGAGGTTCATTCCTCACAATTTAATCATAACAACAGTGCTCAAATCCATAGTAATGACGTTAGGAATGGGTGCGGCATTTATGCTGACAATAGTTGTGTTGTTGTTTCTCATATTCTAAACGTTAAAATCTAACTAATAAATAGCACTTTATCAATTGGAATTTTTTGAATTACCTGCTGCAAATGTAAATAAACGTCGCTCTCTAACTAGAATCCACATCAAAAAAGTTTTATTTTAAACTTTGTAAGAATTAAATCAACAATCCCATTCTAAGCGTAATTTCCATAATAAAATTAATCAAATTTTCGTTTAGAGTGTGCGAACTCAGTGCATTGAAACGACTGATTTGTCACGATGATTGGTAACAATCCAAACGAATCTTCAATATAGACTCTTATACACTTTTTGATTGGAATGGTTTTATTCGATGCCAGAAAGAAAATTAGATTAGATTACTAAAGTATTTACTTCAGTCGTGGGGGTCTATAGCACACTTGTATTTTTTTTTTTTTTAAATCAATCTCACCCCTGCAGAATAAAGTCAACAATCACCACTGTCGACAAGCACCTATTCCAAAAAGAAATGGTTGACAATTTCCACGTAAGTGAATGGAATCCTCCAACATGCACACTGGCAGACTGGATTTCCTCCATTCTTAGTATTTTCACGTTGACAGAAGACAATAACATAAGGTTATTTATTGACCTTCCGGTCAAGGATCATTATAATAAGGAGCTAAGGAGATGTTTGAGAGAGATTACTACCTCAGCTAGTAACTCAACAATGCCAACAGTTCATAACAAAGGGAAAAGGGAAAATTACTGATAAATAAATTAAACAAAGAAATTTTATAAATAGTCAGTTCAGTTTATATTTAAATCATGTGATGTTTTAAAAATAAATAATAACATTGTAAAAAATTCATTGGTATAAACAAAAAAGAAAACAATTATTTACAAAAAAAAAAAACTGATTATTTTATTTTCTTTAGAATAGGCCTAATTTGTTGCAATGAATATGAAAATATAATTTGAATAAAATTCCTAGCAAATAGTATGCGTAATATCACTTTAACCAAATGCACCAATGTGTAAAATTAGCATATTATATTATGATTGGTGGCTAGGCCATGCGATTTAATAGAAATTCCATAGAAAGTGATGGCGTTCTCAATGAGGTGAAATTCTTAAATCTTTATGAAAACATACGATGAAGGGGCAAGACGTATAATAGTTATTTAGGGCTAGCGTTTACCATAGCGTACTTCCAAAACACCATTTCCACAGGCATCAAGCTTTTAACATCAAAGGATCGTTATTATTAATAATGTGTCTTTTATAATCATAAAGAGACATGACTCGAGTCATTCACACGTGTCTCGGCAACCTCTCGAATCTCCGACAAATTGCACATCATGCTACCAAGTCTACAGTTTGATGTTTACTTACACTAAAAGTTTATTAAATAATTGCGTGCAATGAAATCATAATTAATTAAAAGGCAGGTTTGAGCTTTGACTTTGTAAGAATAAAGGGACGCAGGACAGCGGGCGGCAGAGCAGCCAGCGGCCAGCTGCTGTAGAAGCATTGAATTTGAGCACAGTATGTAACTATAATTGTTAAACAAACAAACAAAAAATCTTTAACTAATTATTAGCGTTGTCAAACATCTGTAATCAAAAAGTATAAAGTTAAAATACTGATCAATTTGTTAACACTTTGAAATCAAAACAAATTAACTCGTTAAAAAAACAAATGTCAAAAGATAAATTGATATTTTTAAATTTAAGGAATTTAGAAATATGAATGATGCAAAGATATCTGCCCTGCCTCCCTTAGCCGTCAATATGAAAACACGCTCATTCCGCCGTCGCCTGTTCACTTGCAATGAGATCTTCCGATGGTGATAAATCCTTATTGATATTTGCTGTGTCTAGGACTTCGGCTTGGCTGGTCTTGACGTCGTCCTCCTTGACTTCAGCCCCTGCAGTCTCCGCAGTCGGTGGTGCGTCTCCGTTGAGCTTGACCTCATCGGCTGCGGCCTCCGGGGCCACAGCGTCCCCCGCCTCCACGGAAGGCTCCCGCGAACTTGCTATGCCGTTGCTGGCGATCTGCTCCACGAGACCTTCAACGGCATCGGCGATGGAATTAGCTGTTTCCACTTTCTGAGGACAAGTTATTACTTTCTCAAATAATTCACCAAGTACATTAAATATGTATCATTAGATTCAGATTCAAAACAAACAGAACTTTGAAAAAACGTGATCAAAAGAAAAAAAAACCCAAATCTAATAAAAAAGTTATAATAATAGTGGGTAGAACAAAAGTATTGCTTCATTCTGCAAAAAGTGTTTGCTTCCTACGAAAATTTAATCTTTTTTTATTTGACCACAAGGGCCACTTTCTTAAAAAATAGAATCGACCATGACATTATAATTTGATTATAATGCTTCTTCCAAAGATAAGTAAAAATATAATAAAAGCAGATAAAAAATAAAGAAGAAAGTACCTTTTGTTGGTTTTCAGCAAAATCTGGTTGTGTTGGTGGCTCTACTTTTAAGAATTGTTCCAATGTGTCCACTTCATTCGCTAAGTCAAATAGGTCGTAATCCTGAAAAAAAAACAAACCAACGTTAATGTCATTATTTATTATTTTTAGATATATTAATGTACTTAGATTATGAAAAATATTATTATCTATGAGTGATTGCTTAGTGACTCAATGAAGATTGATAAGAAAGATTTAATAAAGATTGTAGAAGATGACGGTGTGTGGTTGTAATTTTGACATAAAGAAAAATAATTAATTGTAGGAAGACAAAATAAAGATCAGAATCATTATCGTGGACGTATCGTGTTGCTACCTCCTTCTTTAGCCAAAACCAGCTGCGCTTTCTTGCCTTAAGTTCACAACTTCACTTCACTGACAGATACTAAGAAAAGAAAGCATCAAGACTGTCTTCGGAACTACAACAACAATACAAGACCTTCTAAGGCCTGCAAAAAGATCATTTCCTTTCGACACAGATGGGAGTTTATAAACTGAGCTGTTCTGGATGTGACAAGGTGTAATAGAAAATATACCGATTTAGCAAATGAGATTAAAAGAATTTGGCATTCTCAGAATATAAAAATATTACCGATTATTATTTCGGCTACTGGCATTATACCTAGCTCTCTCATTAAAAATTTAGGCGTATTAGATTTGTCAAAGAATTTATATATAAAAATGCAAAAATCAGTCATTTTAAATACATGTAGGATTACGAAAGATTTTTTAAATATTTATATTGAGGGATCAGTAGGATTTATCAATCCAATTAGGAGTTCCACCGAGCCGAACCCTCTGATATGAAAATATCTGGAGTCGGTGAATTATTTTCCCATTTGGTACTCTGTTAGGTTAACATGTTGTTGTATTGTTTTGTATTAATTATACTTATATAATACACTTGCATAGTGTGGATTTACTGGATGATCGTTTGTGGAAAAGTGTGTGAAAGGGTTAAGTTTTTCCTGTGGGGGCTAAGCTTAATAGTTCTTGGAATCTAGTAATTGATGGCGACACCAAAACTAAATGCCGAAAATCATTTTAAATTAACTAATTATACTGAAATACCAGCCCTTATAGGATTGGAGAGCTCAACACGGTATCGGATCTACAAACATAAGCACACAGTTCACCACAATATTCGTTTACAGATTTGCCCAGATGGTGTACACTGTAACGCTGTCCAAAGGTTGGATAAAAAGGGAGATAGCACAACATGGCAAATATAAATAAATCATGATAATACTTTAGGGTTTCTAGACAGTAGAAATAATAAGAAAATTTATCAAAATGTGCAAATAATACAGGTACAAGATATATGCAGGGCTGGCCTATGCCTAAAAATGTTTTATTATGCTATTATAATGGAATTACACCACAAATTATTTATTAGTTTCAAAAATAGAAATATTAAAAATGTTTTTCTTCATCTGTGGATTAATTTACTTGCTTACTTCAACATACATATTATAGGCCTACCAGACAAATATTATAGCTCTGTCGAAACTTTTCTCTTTTTCTCTTAGGGCCGTCTGTTTCAACAGAAAGCTAAATCGTGAACTAAATTCAAATTCTAACCACAATTAAAATAACAAGGATGTTAAATAGGAATGCGCGCTGTTTCAAGTGTACTTTGCTAATATTATTATTAGCAAATATTGTTGGTGTCGCCAGTCTAAAAAGCAGATTATTCCTCAAAATTATGTGAAAAAAAGCACTGCAATATTTTTTGGTGCGGCCACACAGTAAATTAAATTTGAAAATCAAAAGAAATGCCAAAATATCCGGCAGTATTTTGTTTCATGTCGTAGAATCTGACAGCTTTGTTCCGATAAAAAAATTTGTCTGAATATTTACAAATAAATGACCACAATCAAATTACACGGAATTTACTTTCCAGTATTTGTATATCCTTGAATTTGATGTGTCACAAACTTTACGAGATCTTCAATTCAATTTATTTATTGTATCAAAAACATTACAAAAATATACATTTTAAAATTGTACATTAAACGTAAATTGTACACATATACAAACTGGAATAAATAGAGCTTGTCTTTTAAAAGCCGCTTCGCTAATGCTAAATATGTCGATATCCGAATTGATTCTATTCTTTCGACATGCGATGCCGCGCAAAAAATTCGGGATCGTCCCAAATACCACATTATTTACACGGGATCCAAATATTTTTGGTTTTCGCTGCAAAACATATTGGATGGAGAATTCATCGTCATTATTATTATCTATAATATTAATTATGTTGAAGCACGCAATTTCGTACCATACCTCCAACAGAACTGTCAAATGTGTCATAATGACGGAATAACTCTAGCATAACCGTCGGTTTCCAGAAAGTAATGCCAAAAGAAAAAAATGATGTATAACAGGCGGTTCAAT
This sequence comes from Limnephilus auricula, assembly GCA_951813805.1. Taxonomy (NCBI): domain Eukaryota; kingdom Metazoa; phylum Arthropoda; class Insecta; order Trichoptera; family Limnephilidae; genus Limnephilus; species Limnephilus auricula. The sequence goes on along the minus strand of OX638388.1, from coordinate 14,599,432 downwards.
TGATTGAAAAATGCATTTTTATGATATTTAATAGTAGCAATTTCTTTCACTCTTGCTTTTACTCTAGCAACCTTTGAAACAGACGGCACTTAGAAGATGAAGAAAAGACAAAATATTGACAGAACAAACAAAAGAATGACAAAAGAGACAGAAAAGACAAAACATTAACAGAAAATACTACTAGAGAGTGACGTGAGTGGAAAAAATGGGAAGAGGTTAAAACAAAGCCGTCACGCACAATAATATATTTATGCAAATCCAATATTTACCCCGCAGTATTCCTGGTCATTGAAGAGCTGTGGCGGCAAGGGGTGGCGAGGGTTGGTGTCTCCGACGGTAGCTCCAGAGGCGGTGGAGTGGACTTGCATGAAATCTTTCTCGGGTTCTTTTCCAGGCTCGGTTATGTCCACCACTTCGTATTTAATAAGCTTTGAATCTAGAATCATCAAGATCTTCTGCTGTCGTTTTTTCACCTGGAAACAAAAATAACAACAACAAAATAATGTTAGAATGATGTTTATGAAACTCAATGTTACATACATTTATAAAAGCTTACTTTTCGTATTTTAATAAATGTATCAAATGTGTTTTATTTAGGCAGCTGCTAGTCCCCATTTCAATGAAAGTTTGACTTTTATTTTAATTCAAAAAGTTTAGACTTCCTCAGTTAGACCTAAGATTTGAAAAATATTTATCGTACCATTCATGCAAATGGCTGTCATGTACAAAAATAATTTAAAAAATGAGCTAAATGACAACAAGAGTGATATATTATTAAAGTATTTTCTGGTTTTTGAGCCATTATCCAGGAATAAACTCATGAACATATTATATTATCCATTGTGATGAAGCTCACAATGAAAGGTGATTGGACTGCATAATATTATTGTAGGTTCAGTGACTCTTTTAACAATGTCATTTAATTTTTCACTAATAAATAATAATACGCCAGCATCGCCAGTTATATTATTGTGTTAGGACAAAAGTAAATAAAGGCTTAATTCATAACTATATTGTCTACAGAATTGAAATACAAAAAGTGAGCTAAATGTAAAGGGAAAAAAACATTTGCATGAGAAGCTTCTGGTGGCTTCTGATTTGTTATGTCACGTAAAATAATAGAAGCAATCGAATTAAAATTAATATTTCATAATTTTAGTTTGCACTAAGCGCGGGACATTATTTAAACTTTATAAAGTTACGATAAGGGCTAATAGATAAGTTTTTACAAATGAACATTGTTTCTAACAAACAATACGATTACTGACAGCCTGTGAGCATAATACACACTAAAGAATAACTCATAATCTGATTGAATGCATACCCACAAAGGGGTGAAACAAGAATCAATTTGCACAAAATATTACATTTGCTGACGTTTAGCTTCGGAACAAGGAAGGAGGAAGCATAGCCCGGCCAGAAGAAACGTCATTCAGGGAAATCACAATAATAATCGTCAATATAATACATTACCTCCTTATTGCCCGATATTCCACTAATATACACTTTTACAACCATTTTTATGTATCTTTCGATTCGCTAAGTTATAATCTTCAAAAAACAAGTAAAAAATAAACTTTTATTTTAGTCACATACAAGGCTTGGCTCAGAAATATAAAAAGTCTGACGAGCTTCCCGAAGACGTCACACTAAATATTTGCATCTCTTTCTTGTCGACGTAGTTTCACTCAAGAAGAGAAGACAAGTAGATGTACCAATTATTTCGTCTTAGAAAAGATAACTGTACAGTGGTTACGCCTTTCTTCCGGCATGTTCGAAAACTGAACCATAAAAAATAAATATCTGAAAACTGTACCCACCAACTTCTTTTCGAAAAGTAAGGGGTGCAACACACGCTCAGTTTTAACTGTACGATCAGAGTTTACAGTTGTTGACACACTTTATCGGATTCTCAATTTCAAAAGGAATTGATTCTTCGTTCCTTACACGGAACTCGAAACGGCCAAAACAGTTTCGAGTTCTAAGCGACCGCGACGCGTCTCTTTCCAAGATGCAATCAGTTTACACAGTCATAGTCCCGGGGTCCAAGATCAACGCACTTAGTCTGCGGTTACCGAGTCTGTCCGGAGCACTCTATAGATCTCTGTTTCACTTGTTCAGGAATCAAAACAATTTTGTCTTTTTCAGCTGTGACATAAGTTCCAGGGCCGAGATCGATCCGATACGCTTACGCTCCCGATTACGTTCCGAATCTCATTTCCCAGTCATAGTCCCATTTCTAGCTTCAGTTCTTACCTAGGTCCGCAGCTCGCGGTTAATAAGTCACTGCAAGGCAAGACACAAGACACTGGTCAAAAGTTACAGTTCATTCTCAATGCCTGCCGCAAATACGTTTGGAGTGCAGTGCGATTCTCCCGTGGGCCAAGCCGTCAATTTCATTACATCGTAAGTCAAAAACTTCCCATTTCGAGCCCCGCGTAAGTTGGGTAGAATGCGCGTTTATATTTGATCATACGAAGCGGAACTATTTTAAGTTTAATAAATAAAATAAAATTAGTAAAACTGTATAATTTGAAGATTTATTTGCTTGCCTAATAAAAATACATTAATAAATACAATTTTTCTGATTGACAATTAAAATTTTGGGCTACTTTTATAAATGTTTAAATTATATATTTCTGGAATTACGTGAATTAAAGGATCGAATAAAAGGAATCAATTCACAAGGCCAAGGGAATCATACTGAATCACTACTGTGAATAAATCTGCCCATTTCTAGTACCAATAAGTGCACAATTCTGTCAGTCGGTCAGTCAGCAAACATTGCATTTAGTAGGTAAAAAGCAAATATGACCACGATAGAATCAAAAGAGAAACAGCTTACAAGAGATTAATTAGTAAATTGGAAGAAATAAAGCCACAAGCAAATAAACAGGTACGTTCCAGAATGGAAGGTGTATGTATGTATCTTAAGTATCGCCCTGGTGAAAGACCACCATTCAGAATTGAAACGATGCTCGAAATAGCGTTAGCCGTGTAAGTGTATGCAGACCCTCCTATAACCCTCCTCATTGTCTTCAACCTAACAATCCCCAATTGGGGATACCATAGTCTCGCTGGCTTCATAGGACACAACTGCTGACCCTGTACAAATCGAAATTGCACCCCATCACTGTTGAATTTGGCAGCCATCTCTGGTCTGGAAAAAAACTCCTTGACCTTGAAAAGTTCCCCTGTCTTAACAAACGTCCGGTGGAAATGAATAGTCTGAATATGTGAGACGATATTATATGAATGTGAATGAAATAGTGTGTGCCGAAACAGAATTGTATATCGGTCTATCATATCTGTCTACCCCTGCGGAGAAAAGGATTGATTTAGATTTTTTTGTTAGTTAATTGGAAATTATAAAAAAAAAAACCTTAATAAAATTGCCCCGAGACCAATAAAATTGTAATTTTTCTACGTATGATTAAAAGATTACAAACCGCAGCGCTTTTCCTGTGAAATCCATGACCGTAATGAACGCTGGCAGGAGATAGTTGGACTCCAGGTACTAATATCTACAGCCTGTATGTCGGACGAATATCTACAGCTCATATGTTGGACAAATATCTATGACCTTCAGAGTGAAGACTAATATCTACAGAGCTAAGGTCGGATTAATATCTATGAAGGTCCCAGTGGTGACTAATATCTATGGAGCGTAGGTGGGACTAATATCTACAGAGGGCAGCTGAGCAAGAGGTTGTACGGAAAAGCATAAATTACTTCAATTGCGTAAAGGCTTAAACGTTTAAAGTACGTACATGAAGTTTTTGCCTAATATTACGTATTTTGCTGTAATGTTGAAATTGGCATAGCGCCTGCTCGCGTCAAGGCAAGAAAAACATCCCAGTTTTCAAGTAGTTTAGCGGCTATGCTAGGTTTGTGTAACATGGTTTGTGATACAAAAGAAAGTGCCCCCTTCGTAGCGCCTGCTCGCGTCAAGGCAAGAAAATCATCCCAGTTTTCGAGTAGTTTAGCGGCTAAGCTAGGTTTGTGTAACATGGTTTGTGATACAAAATAAAGTTCTTGAAACTGGAAACGCAATATTACGTTATGCCAATATGCTATACATAATTGCAAATCCAACCTCTGACAGTACTGTAGACAGTTCCGTAGATATTAGTCAGCAGTTTGAGCTGTAGATATTCGTCCTCACTTTGGTTCCCATAGATATTGTTCTAACATACCTCCTATAGATATTAGTCCATACATGGATTCTCATAGATATTAGTCCGATTTGTTCAGTTTTTGAAATTCCTATAGATATTAGTAGACGCCTCCGATAGTTGGAGCAACTAAAGTCTCTCGTCTGCGGGGGCTCTTATAAAAGGCTTATTAGTTCCATCAGGGGGGTATAACTCCGATCCAAAACTTCAACCGTTACGAAGATGCGAAATATCCATGACTGTGTGACGTAATATCTGTATGGACCAATAGGAAATTTTTGAATTTCTACGAAAAAAAAGTGTGTTGCGTGTGTTGTTTCTATGGTTTATTTGTGTTTGGTTATGGTTTGGTGTGTGACATGCAACGGTTATAACGTAAACAGTAAATATTTACAGTAAAATTAGTGAAATGTGTCCTACACGTCCTAAATATAATTGCTGCGTGAAAGGTTGTCTAGACGTACATTCAGTGCGGCATAGGTTTCCGTCCTGGGAAAGGAAGGAGAATTTGTTTCGGGAATGGTCGATAAGAATTGGCAGACTGGGATATATTGATATCCCGATTTTGGCATCTCGTGCGTATGTTTGTGGATTACATTTCGCGATCGAATGCAAATTCAGTACCGGATCGTTAAGAAACAATGCATTGCCCACCCTTCATCTTCCTCAAATCCGAGAATATCCGGATTTTCCTCGTGAAAACAGAATCGGAAAACAGAATCGTGAAAACAGAATCGGTCATTGTAACCAGCGTGCAGGTAGGAAGCTCTCTTTGTTATTTTAGTGTTCCTAATCTATTGTGTAACTTGATCTTGGAATAACCCTTGATAATAAACTACAATATAACCTTCATATACAACAAATCACAAATAAAGCTGCTAAAATGCTAGGTTTCATAAATTGTAACACAAAACTTTTTAATAGCATCAGCATCATCAAGCAACTATACTTTTCCTACATAAGAAGTCATCTGGATGCATCAGTTGTTTGGACTACATTTTATAAAATCCACGTAAAAAAAATCAAAGCAATTCAAAACAACTTATTATGCTGTCTTATGTAAAGTCAAAAAAATAAATAGTAACCGTAATGTATCTATTTTCGTTTTTCAGACCGTATTTATGTTGAACCAGGACTATACAGCACGAATTTTGATGTCGCCCAAGATCATAATTACATCTTAAAAGGTATAAATGTCTTCTTATTGAATCGGATTCCATGAAAACTCAACAAAGTGGCATTTTAACAAGAGTTTGCCATCCGGTATCATTTTCAATCCGGCCGGATTGATCAAATCAGGATTATTTTCCCTTTTCTTTCCAAAATGGACTGTTGACGAGATAATCGAGTGAGTGTATTGTATATGTAGTTTATAAATATGTATGAAATCATCTTTATTTCAGATGTTATAATTAGACATCTAGTATGGTGTAGCTAACTAGTTAAGTTTTAATGTAATTCAGTATTCCTAAATTTCACAGAGAGATACTTTAGATGCAGATAGGGCTTCCTTGATTTTCCAGGAAGGTATTCAGCCATCGTTAATGTAATGAAAATGTTTATTTCAGAGCCCAATATCTCTCCTGGGCCCTTCAGTGTGCCTCTTGCGGCCGTATGGGACACAGGAGTTCATGAAGGTATACATCTGTTTTATATTTTATCAAGGGAAATAATATTCTAAGTTTGGTTCGCAAATGTTGGTTAATGTGATGAAAATGTTTATTTCAGAGCCCAATATCTCTCCTGGGCCCTTCAGTGTGCCTCTTGCGGCCGTATGGGACACAGGAGTTCATGAAGGTATACATCTGTTTTATATTTTATCAAGGGAAATAATATTCTAAGTTTGGTTCGCAAATGTTGGTTAATGTGATGAAAATGTTTATTTCAGAGCCCAATATCTCTCCTGGGCCCTTCAGTGTGCCTCTTGCGGCCGTATGGGACACAGGAGTTCATGAAGGTATACATCTGTTTTATATTTTATCAAGGGAAATAATATTCTAAGTTTGGTTCGCAAACGTTGGTTAATGTGATAAAAATGTTTATTTCAGAGCCCAATATCTCTCCTGGGCCCTTCAGTGTGCCTCTTGCGGCCGTATGGGACACAGGAGTTCATGAAGGTATACATCTGTTTTATATTTTATCAAGGGAAATAATATTCTAAGTTTGGTTCGCAAATGTTGGTTAATGTGATGAAAATGTTTATTTCAGAGCCCAATATCTCCTCTGGACCCAGAAGTGTACCTATTGCTGCCACATGGGTCACAGAAGATTACGAAGGTATACATGGGTTTTGTATTTTGTGAAAGGAAATTATATACTAAGTATGGTTTATGTGCTTAGTTTAATCTGCTGAATATATTTATTTCAGAGTGCAACGTCCCCCCTGGGCCCAGCGTTGTGTCTTTTACTGCCACAGTCGCCACACGGAAAAAAGATGGTTCCTTGCGTAAGTATATTTTTGCTTTTTGTTTGATCACCTTTGTTTGATATCTTTTGTTTTGAATAATGTAATCATTGGCCTTAAACATTGCGTTTTTCTAGGTAAGAGGATGTCATGCTATGGGCCAACTATAAACCTCACCCCAACAAAAAGAAAAATGAAGTTGGAGATTTTGGCGACGAGGCGAAAACTGCAATATGTCCAAAAGAAAAACCTTACTCTAGAACAACGACTTCGAATAGCATCTCAGTTTAGAAATAAAATCTGCTTGGAAGATTCTCTTTCAAGTTTAAATCCGGTGCTCCGTAACTTCATATTGTCTCAGACAAAGCTAAGCCCGCGTCATAATAAAGGTCGAAGATATAGTCGCGCGGATAAATCTTTGGCCCTGGCTGTTTATAAGGCTGGACCTAAATGTTACAGATTTTTGTCGAAGCTTTTGGTTTTACCTTCACCTATGACCCTGAAAAACGAGTTGGCGGCAATATCTCTTAAACCGGGAATAAATCAAAAATTTTTTGACCACTTAAAAAAAAAAGCAAAATCTATGAAGGATAAACAAAAATTTTGCATCTTAATGTTTGACGAGATGAGCATATTTCCACATGTACATTTCAATGTGCGTACTGGAAACATTGAAGGGTTGGAGGATAAAGGTGATGCAAGAAGAAAAAAATTTGCTGACCATGCTCTAGTTTTAATGATTAAAGGCCTTACCGTTCCCTATAAGCAGCCAGTTTTTTTTTCGTTTGCAGAAAGTGGAACTAATTATTTTGACTTGAAAGAAATTCTTCTTACTGTTTTAGCCAAATTGTTCGATTGTGGTCTCAAGCCCGTCGCAACTGTGTGCGACCAAGGCACTGTTAACTGTAGGGTGGTGAAAGCCTTGCTTGAAGACACTCGAACAAGTTGCCTAAGGGATAAAACAGAATATAGGGGTGGATACTTCATGGTAAATGAAAATAAAATTTTTCCCTTGTTTGACGCACCTCATCTTTTGAAGTGCGTTCGTAATAATCTTTTAGATAAAGATATGATTTTTTATGAGGATGGGGTGAAAAAGTTAGCTTCATGGGATAATTTGATGACGTCTTACAAAGTGTTACCGACTGAAGTTTTTAAGAGGTTGTCCAGAATGACGGACAGCCACATTGTCCCAGAGAAAATTAAGAAGATGAAGGTGAAATTGGCTGCACAAGTTTTTAGTGACAGAATGTCTGCCGCACTGGAATCTCTATATATTTTACGTCCAGATTCTTTTAGTAAAAATCCTAAGGACACAGCGAGAATTTTACGATTTTTTGATGTGTTATTTGACAGCGTTAACGGAACATCAATTCATCCCAAAGGGGGAAAAAAATATCGTGTAGCTTTATCGAATACCTCCCCACACATTAAATTGTGGAACGAGTCATTGAAAACAATGAGCACGATGAAATATGTCCATCAGACAACAGGCGCAAACATTAGGACTTTAGCTCCAGTTTTAAAAAATTGGGTATTTTCTATTAATGGAATTATTGAATTGTGGCATTTTCTACAAAGTAAAGGCTTCAATTATTTGAAATTGCGGTATCTTAATCAAGATCCCTTAGAGAATTTTTTTGGATCCATCAGAAGTCGTGGTGTGCGGAATCCATCCGCTACATTGTTTACTTCGGCTTATAAGTCATTAATGATTTGTAATTTAGTTTCGGGACGTTCACCCGGTACTAACTGCGAGGCCGACGATTCAACCATCCTTTTGACAAATGTGGCAGACTTCATTTACTCTAATTCTACCTCTTTCATTTTAAATTCAAATTTATCTTCTTTTATAACTATACCGGACATAGATGTCCAATTTAAGAAAATTTTCGATTCATTTTCCACACAAACATTGAGTATCGACGCCTATGTTGCAGGATTTTTATTAAAGAAGTTAATGAAGGATATCCGAGGTTGTGATGAATGCAAATCATCTTGCATTGGTGATCCTTATGATCCCATGAATTCTTTTACATTATCGCGAGAATACCGCATGACAGAGTGGCTTTGTCTAAATTATCCAACAAAAAATTTTGCTCTCAACCTTCTGGAAATTCATCATGTTGTCGAGTATGTACTAAATTATAATTGCGAAAATTTACATCTTGTGCCCATTATTAATAAAACTATTGCCCAATATGTATGTTTTGATTGGATTCACTGTGAGGAACATAAAAACAAATTGATGAAAAAAATTATTAAATTCAATGTGCCCTTCATAATTAATGCTTGGTGTGCAGATATTAATAAAAAATTATGTGGCAAAGATACAAGAGAATATATTGGACCAGATTCCATGAGGAAAATGGCAGTTCTGCGATATATAAAATATTCTAAATATAGGAAGAAATGGTTGTCCTAATTTGGATATTTTATTTGTCTAGAACTTTTTTATTACGTACTCGACATCATAATGATAATCTTTCAATACCTTCTTTAAAAGTTTTTTCTGTTTATAAATTCTTATATTCCATGTTTCTGTCTGCCTTGATATACTTTCCGAATATGTTTTTTGCTTAAATTATATTCTTGTATTTCCTGTTTATGTATTATCTGTATTAAAACATAAATACTTAAACATATTATTAATTATATGTTTATCATTTTTCTGTTACAAGCAGAGAAATGTAAAAATTTATGTATACCAAGATATCTTTTGCAATTAGTTCTTCTACATTTCACTTTGATGTATTATAATTTTGAATACTAGTTTTGATATTACACACCTTCTAAATGGTTTTTGTGCTAGAAACCAAACGGGTGTTCCTTTTAAAATGTTGACCTGTATATATATATATATATATATACCAAGCGAAGCTCAATCGAAAATCTGAAAACAGCAAAAGATACGGCAACATTTGGGAATTGAACCCAGGACCTACTCCTTGCCGGGGCTTAGCTCTACCAACTGAGCTAATGTGTCCCTATCCGATTCAGTTATATTTAACTGTATCATACTACGACTAAGAACTACCAAAACACTATGATAAGATTTTAGACAAATAACAAAAATACCAACACTGTCTTCATTTTCTTATTGCAAATTTTTATTGGCTGCTGTCTCTGTGTATGATTGCAAGATTTAAACCCGAACTAAATGCTATCCTATGTAGCTAATTTTAAATTCTGGTTTTGATTTTAATTTATTGATAGATAAAGCGATAATTTTGTTTTTATGAGTGTTTTGTGCTTATATTATATTGTTTTTCCTGTTTATGTGTTATCCACTTTAATATATATAAATACATAAATAAAATACTTAACATTTAATTACGAGTTTTTCTGTTTTTAGCAGAGAAATGTCAAAATTCGATACTGTCTGGGAAAGTTAAATTATAATTGAAAATGTTCTTTCTTTAATTTCAAGTAATTTTTGGCTACTTTTATGACAGTTGGTTTGTTCACAGGACGACGAGTTTTCATCTGACAAGCGCTGTCTGAGAAGATGAGGTGTAAGATACTTTAAGCTCATTTTCTCATGACAGCAAGCACTTTGTCAGGTGTAGGCATAAATGAACCAGGTGTAGGTTTGTTGTTTTGGGATATCATTTTGACATTTCAAACATTTTAGGCTAATGAATTCGGTAGATAACGAAAGAGAATTATATTGTCTATGGTCGCACTTTTTTTTTTGGTTTCCTCTATCCTTGTCGATGGTTTGTGTGACGTCATACCTGTTAGGCAAAAAAAAAATATCAAAATATTGGCAAGTCTATGTTAGTCAATGATAGTCTATGGTTAAATAGCGTCGAAAGCTTCTCCCTACAAAAAGCGGGGAGTTATCAATCTATAGATTGGTTCATTTATGAGTTCCATGGTCTATGATACATCTATGACATTTGAGTTTGAGGATTTGAGTTTGACAATTTTGACATTTGATCTGACATCTGACTTTTGACCACTTTTGACTTTGAGAGTGGATATATTAGTAGAGAAGTGGATTTTCCCTTTTTCCACCACTGTGGACGTTTTTCTGGTTTCCATACTGGCCTTCTGGTCTACTACCATCTTCAAAATGTACCAGACCGCATTTGAAATTAAACATTATTTTGATATGAAAGCGTGCATCATAAACTACCTTAACAGCAGTGTAAAACGAGAACAGATCATGCAATATTTGATTAACGAGTATCCGAAATTCTTTCTCACTAAGAGAAAACTAGAAAAAATGAAATCTCCCGTAGATGTTGTGTTTTATCTGGAAAAGCATCATCTTGTAAACGTCGGGGAAGTTTCTATCTTTCGCCAGATTGCGGACATGTTGCAAATTTCGGACTTATCAGACATGGTCTTGAAACATGAAAACCTAATTGCAACCAGTACCCTGAGGAGTCCCAAGTATTGGGGTAAGAATGCTGGGTAAATATACAGAAAATAAGGACACGCTAGATATGCACAAAAAAACACTTTGTAATAACCTAGGCGCAGGGGTAGGCAGAGAGGACGAATCTCGGTCTTGGCAAACACTCTTTGCCTCATTCATATTCATACATCGTCTCATACATACTCTTCTATTATTCTGACTGTAGTAGTTAACTAATAATGAAGAGTAAGTATTTCAGTTTCCGGAAATGTAAAATAAAGCTTTAATAACAATGACGTTACAATATACAGGCGTACCTGAGGGATTTTAACCCGCGATTCCTGAGCTTATTTGGAGTAAAAAATCTGTGTATCATTTTGCTGTACGGTGATATTTTTTTTCAATTAACCAGCCAATGGTGACCTATTGGTCTGTGAGACCGGGTGTGTTAAAATTCGAAAACCTTTGTCTCCGTTATTGTTTTTTGTTGCAATTTCGAGTAGCTTCCGCATCGCACGTCTCCCACCATCGGTTCATGACGAAACTGCTTAGAGAGCACACTTTGTATATTTTTTATGGTAATTATTTTTTGGTGATATCTTCAAAATCTTCTAGCCGCTCGTTATATATAAAAATGTATCAGGAATACCATCATACCAAAGTGGCAGTGATTACAAAATGGGCAAAATTTCACAAGACGAAGCTAATTTTATTTTTACATAATTGAAATTTAAAATTAAATATTTTCCACTGCCCCCGAAGTAAATACATACTTGTCTTTCAATGTAATTAAGGTGAATCAAAAGATTTTTTCAAAAAAAAGTGCCTATTAACCGTTTCCATCTATATCCAATATTTACCTTTTTTTTTACTCACCGGTGCATGAAACCATGTGTCACTGTGTATGTAAGTAAAATAATCAAAGATCATTTTTTTATTATTTGCGTATTTTACCTAGTTTATTATTTTTTTTATTGATCTATTGTTGATGAAATGGATGAAAAAAAAAAACAAAAACCAATTACTCTTGCCATAAATATCAACAATATTTGCATCTTGAACACGTAGTGCCGTATTGCAGCATCTGTTTACCTGAAGACATTTAGTTTTTGAGATGTATTTTTTTGTTATTTTTTGTTTGGAAGGATACCAATTTTTGTTTATTTTGTAAAAGTTCCGAATGTCGAAAGACTAAAAACCGTTATTTTCCTTTATTAAAATGTGATTTTTAATTTTTTTCTTAATTTTAAAAAATGTATTACAAAAAACATTTATTTTTAATGCTCTAATTAAAAAAATTGTTAATTTTAATATTGAAACAAAAGAGCTTAAATTGATTAAATATCTTTGTTTTATTATCAAAGAGCATAAATTTAAAAAAAAACATCAACTGTTAGTAACACGCTTCGAAAAATCTGCAGTTGAAAACCCCGGTGCGTGAGACCGGCGTCACCATTGATCAAAGTCAAATTTGCGTCCCCATTGGCGGGTTAATAACATTTTTTTTTGTTTTTTTCTGCACACCGTCGCTGATCTCATATAAACCCCGCTGACCCCTCCCCCCTATCCGCCAGCCAACCCACGCAGGTTGGCAGCATGCTCCCTCATTCTCCCTACCGCGCGTTCGATCTCTTTTCCTTACGTGAACTTGAGACGTTGTCCCCCGACTATGCCAATTATAATGCCAGTGGCGAAATATCATCAGACAGCAAAACGTTAACGCACTTTTTACTCCAAATAAGCTCAGGAATTGCTGGTTAAAATCCGTCTTGTTACACCCGGTATAATCAAGGTAAACTTTCGGGATGACTGGACACGCTTAATACGAATATTTCTTAGAAAAAACCTTTTGATTCAATTTACCTTTTGAAATAAAACACTGCATTCAAAATTTCGATGCAAAATGTCATAGATTATGGACATTCATTATTGTAAATGGCTGTCAGCTGTCACGCCATACGATAAAAGCAGATTTTCATTTTATATAATTGAAATTTCAAATGTAGTATTTTCCACCGCCCCAAATGCACTTAGTGGTCTTCTATAGTAATTAAGGTGTTTTTTTTCCATAAATATTTATATTAAGCGTGTCTAGTCATCCTGAAAGTTTACCATAATTAATGGTAGTTATTTTGTTAAAATTAATAGATTGTTCAGTTCAGTTTTTTTCTTCTCTTATTTAACCCAAAATGATCAAAAACCTATGATCATAAAATAGATTTTTAGGTATAATTAAAAAAAACTATTTTAAAATTATTATGTCAATGGCTTGAAGAAAAGACAATGAATTATCAGTTTTTGAACAAAATAGCTACTAAAATGCTTTATTTTCATTTCTGGAAACTAAAATACTTACTTCTTATTATTATCTAATACTAAGGAAGGGTTGTAGAATTCGAACAATTACAGTGAAACCCTCTTAAGAAGTTCTCTCTTAAGAAGTTTTCCTGCTTAAGAAGTTTGGTTTTTTCTGTCCCTTGAGACCAAATGGCCCAATTTATCCCACTTTTAAGGTTTTCCCGCCTAAGAAGTTTTTTTTTCCAGTCTCTTGGAAAACTTTTTTTAGAGGGTTTCACTGTATTCAAAGTTACTACATATTCAAGTTCTGTAAAAGTCCTATTTCGTTTCTGTTACTATGCAAGTACTGTGGAACAACCAGCCTATGATGAAATAATAACAAAACTTGATTTTTAACTTTGAATTTTGATGAATTGTTCAAATTCTGTGAAACAACCCGTCCTAATTAATTAAATCAAATTAATATTAACAGTTTTTTTAAATAAAATGTGCGTATTAAGCTTGTCCCTATTTTCTGTATATTCCTAATAAAAAATTGTTATCTGTAGATTAAGCGCTCTCACTTCTTTAAAACTGTAATGTTTTAAAAACATGTTTTCTTAATATAAATTGTTCAAATATGATATCTTTGTGCTTACCACAATTTTAATAAAGTATGATTTAACTCATGAACGATCGCTGTGGATCGCCATGATTTGTGCATTCCTATTTTCTAAATTCCCGCACTTAACAATAGCAAAGCAGAATTTTCCCTGTCAGTTCCTTTCTATATATCAAATATATAAAAATTACTGTTTGTTTGTGTGTTCCTATGTTATGCGCGGCCATACCGTTCATCCGATTGCGATTAAATTTTGGGAATATGATGTGCGCATAGCCGGGATGGTTATAGGATAGTGAGCTCTGGCGTTATGAAATTATTTCCTATACTATTCATCTGATTGCGATTAAAATTTCATCTGATTGCTTTGAAATTTTTTTGAATTGTTGTGAATATGCGTGTGAATATTTCTATATATATACTGGACAGCTCTGGCGTTATAAAATTTGCATAAAAAATTAAATAGTTCACACGAGTTGTTAGGGGTGTATTTTATGGAGTAAAGCGGCAGGGAAAAAAGGCTGCAGAGGGGTATGCGGGAGGGTCGGATGGGGAATTAAGGAGGGGGGCTTGCGGGAGGGGGACGAGGGAAAGGGGAAGGCGAAGAAGGTGGAAGCATGGATCCGCTTCCACAATAGCCTTCAATTCTTCATCAACGAGAGAGGAGGTTCGCGAGAAAGGGGAGAGGGTTGGAGGAACGCGAGGAAGATGAAAGGGGAAGAGGGCGCGGGAGGAGAAGAAGAGGCAACGAAAGGAAGGGGAACGGGTACATGATGGGGAAATGGGAAATAACACAAAGGGAGAACCAATTTATTTATTTAAGTGGCATCCAACGCATGCCGGGTATCAGCTAGTGTATTTATATTGTTTCTAATTTTCTTGTACTACCTAATTCTTTTGTTTTACAATAACTCCACACAGGAGGCCCTGGAGAAAATATTTCCCCTCAGGGCCTATGGCATCTTTGGGGATGCTGTGTGGGGGATTCTTTCTAGGAAAGGAAGGAGAGGATGTTCTGGGAAGGAAAAAGGTATGAGGGATGGGTAGGAATCTGGGGGTGAGTGAGTCCAAGAGTAACAGACGAATGATTCCATCCCTCCCACTACGGGGCAGGGTGATATTCCAACAGAGCCCTGCTGGAGAAGTCAAAAGGCCTCCCCCAACCAGTCTCTCCCGATCTGGCCTGCCACACAATTGGTGGGCAGACGCATCCGCCGCCAAGACCCGGGCAAAACTCACCCCATGAACCCGGGCACCCCTGCTAAATCACCAAGCGTAGCGAACCACTTGGGGTGACCTATGGCAGAGGTGTTGGTTATCCATTAAATAGTTCCAGGGCGGCGGTATCCATACCCGCCTACCAAATTGATAATTCAAAAGGTTGTTGTGTTTTACAACCAGCAGTGAGACAGTAATGTTGCCTGAAGCTATGTATTAGGATCTAGTAACAGTATTCACAATATAACAGTTATTTTAGGCCTAATAGAGAACCCAAAATTAATATTTCAATGTTAGGTATGAAGCCAAGTTAGACTAGTTTAGGGAGGTTAAAATCATGATTTGTATACAATAAATCGGATATTTCTTTCTCGTGAAAGGTTTCTTTTTTTTTAACTCTATTTTAAAAACTATCGCATACCTCACCTCAGGTTTATTTGTTCTCTTTGGGAACATCTCATATAGGTCTTATAGAAAGCGTTGTGTCCCCTCACTGTCATGGTGAAAAATACGATCTCAACCAGTGATGATCAAACTTTTTAGCTGGAGGGCCAATTTATCCATTCTCAATTTGTTGGCGGGCCGCAGTGGGTAGGGTGCCTACAGTTTGACATTGTTAAATGTACGGTCGGTGGTGTCGCAAACCTATTTCTATTATTAAAAATGGTCATTTTTCATTAAAACAATTTCAGAACACAAAGAACAAAGCGCCGCAGCCGAAAAATTTATATCTCCAAGGCCAAATTAATAAATGCTGTAGATTTTTATCATTCTGAAATAAAAAACAAACAACTTGTGCAAGTATTGATTTTTGTCATTCGGAAAGTTGAACAAAATTTAGTTGAGAAAACTTTTGGTATTTTATGAAATGAAAACCTGTAAAATGCATCAAACATGCGAAGGTGAATTTTTTGCTTCGCTTAAGGTCGAAGTATGAAATTCTGTCTAAGAATATGAAAGAAAAATCTTTTTTTTTATATGAATACTGCACAAGAGTCCCAACTGCTCCCATCTGGAGCCAGTGAAACTATGGCATCCCCAAATGGGGTACAGTGAAACCCTCTTAAGAAGTTCTCGCTTAAGATGTTTTCCTGCTTAAGAAGTTTGGTTTTTTTTGGTCCCTTGAAGACCAATTGGCCCAATTTATCCCACTTAAAAGGTTTTCCCGCCTAAGAAATTTTTTTTTCCGGTCCCTTGGAAAACTTTTTAAGGGGGTTTCACTGTATGTTGTAAGGCTGAAGGTATTGGGGAGGGGAAGGAGATAGGGGAGAGGAAGGTAGGGTAGTGCCTGGCTATTCGGATCTGGTCACCAAACACGGCCAAAGCCATTTCAAGCAACATTTCAATTGAATAAATGGTGGTCTTACACCAGGGCGATATTGAGAGTATCTTCCACTCTGGAAGCGGCTGGTTCAAAATTTTGAAAAAAGACTGAAGTTTTCTGCTCAACCCTTTTGCAAAACAACAGAAAGTGTTGAATATTCTTTACCGCAAATTTTTTGATATTTTATTTAGCCAAGAGAGAAGTACGAAAAGGCTCCACACAAAATGGGCTAGCGCGCCGCATGTGGCCCGCAGGCTGCTCACCACTGATTTAAACGCTATCGCATGGAACTTGTCTGAGATTTATACACCATGTGGACCTACTTTAGGAAACAAATATATTTAGCCTAGAAACCAGACGTTATGAAAATCTTGCAATACTTGGTTTTAATTTAGTTTATAATTCTATTGATAGCCCATTCCTTTTGAAATGCTATGGCTTATATGTATCTTAAAACTTCAGCTGTACTCGTCACAACTTGTTTAAGATACCACACGGCAGAACAGATGTTCTAGCACAGCATAGCACAGCACAACATTTGGTGCTATTGAATGAAATTTCGAAAATAGTAGATACATGTTATTAATCTATGAATAACCTTAAAACTTTTCTGTATACCTTTATTCAAGTCTTTTATACTAGTCGTCATTGTTTTTTTTTTTTTTTTTTTTTTTGTTTTCAACGAGACCTGTGATAAGGAAAAGGATGATGATCGATGACATATTTATTTATTTTCTCATGTTCTCCGTATAATGGTTATACACCGATATATCATGGATAAGATTGTATGTACGAGCTCTCTCTGGAATTACTTTACTGTAAATGGATGAATAATCTGTCATACAATAATTTAAATAAAAAATAATATTTAATTTTTTTTTTAGTGAATACCTCACAAGAGTCCCAACTGCTCCCGTCTGGAGCCAGTGAGACTATGGCATCCTCAATTGGGGTGTGTTATGAGGCTGAAGTTAAGTGGGGAAGGGAAGGAAGGAAGAAGAAGGTGGGGAAGTACTTGGCTATTCAGATCTAGTCACTAAACACGACTAAAGCCATTTCAAGCAACGTTTCAATTCTTAATGGTGGTCTTACACCAGGGCGATACTAAGAGTATCTTCCACTCTGGAACGTGCCGCAAATATACTATATATTATTTTAAATAATTAATTGTGAAATAACACAAATCAATTAAATAAAATTTATTTGCGCACGCCAGGTTTGAACCCGCGGCCTTCGGAATGGGAGTCTAACGCTCTACCGCTGGACTACGCCGGCCGTCGCGTCCATAATTGACGCAAGTATGCACCAGAGCTCTCAGCGGCAAAGACCATAACCATAGCTGGGGTTAAAACACACAATTTACTCAGAATATTGATGGGCACTTTTATTGCATTTGGCAGTGTTTTAGCCAATAGATCCGTGTTCTGCAATTTTTCCATATGTTTTTCCCCATAGAACTATTAAATATAATAACCAAAACATTATTTTTTCTAGATGATACACCATCACCGCCTCCAGAAGTTCAAGAAAATGGAGAGAAGCCTGATAAAAGATCTAAAATATACGAAATTATATCTTTGGAAATTGGACAGAACTGGCGAGACTTGGCACGGAATCTATCCATTCGGGAAGGCGAAATTGATATTCTGCATCACAAACATCCAGCAGACTTGAAAACTAAAGTTTATACAATATTGGACATATTTTCAACCAGGGAACCCCAGGAATGGTCTATGAAGTTGGCGCAAGCTTTGAGTAAAACGAGAAGAGTCGACCTCCAAAATAAAGTCTTGAATATCATGGCTAGATGATACATGTTGTATGGTTAACCACTTCACACTCAGTTTGATTTGCAAAAAATGTCATATGGTAAAATTCTTGAAATAACACTTTGTTTCGTTATTACTACGATTATCAACTATATACATCGGGGGAGATGGAAAACATCCATTTAACCTGTTGAAAGCCAGCGTAGACAAAATATATATTTTTTCAATACAACCTAAAATATTTTACAGTTCTCACCTTTCTTAAGAATTCAATTTTCATAACATTTCTTTTGCGATATATTACAAAAATTACATCAAAATAATGTAGATAAAACGAACTTCCTAATAATCACTCAAATCTATGCTTTCCACAATGGATTTATATAAAAAACAATGAATAAATATAGACTTCGAATATGACTCCGTTCATATTATCAAGCGGCAGCCATTTTGTCCGCCATCTTTGATGCCCGGCGCGTCATTAGGAATTAATTTGAATTATTTGGAGTGGCTAAATGCTATCCAGTATTTTGTTATGTCAAGAACGAGAATGGTCCAAGCGATTCTGACCTTGTTCTTCATACAATTTCTTTATACATAAGGGACAAAATTGCTTCCAAAAACCGGTGATCAATCGGCCAACTAGAGGTTAACTCTCAGGCGGCGCGAAGCATCTAAAGTAATTTCATTACACTTGTAGCTCCCAGATTCCTTTTCACCCCTCATACCAGAACTTCCACTCTCTTTTTTCTTCCTCGGGGCCTCCTGTGTGGAGCTAATGTAAAAAGAAAAATTAAGTTGAAATGAAGTGTTATTTCAATAATTTGTGTGTATTAAGATTGTATGTGAATTTTACTAAACAGTCAAATGACATATACATTTTTTACTCCAATTAGAATTTGAGGAATTGCATATTTAAGTCTGTCAGGAATGTCCAAATACACCTATTTTCAAATTTTCCATTCATGATTTGAGATGTCCACGGCATCTTTGGCTTGTGCATATGTTATTGCATATAAAAAATTTATAACTGTTATCGTCTTCATAAAAATATTATAATATAATTATTCTTAAAGAATTTTTTTCGTTCAGTTTTTAAAATTGACAATAAATAATTATAGAGAGAATATCGATACTTCTTTATTTTGTTTTCTAAAGAAAGTACATACAAAAGTACATTAAGTTAATTTTGGTATTATAACAATAAGCATCATTGTTTTCTTCGTACATAATATATTAATTTAAAGTCTTTATTTACAGTCTAATATAACTTTGTACAAAATAAATAGGTGAATAAATAAGTATAAATTTGTCTAAAATGTTCTAGTTTTCTTTTAAATGAACTGAGTCACTGGAACGAGATAAGATCACATCGTGTGTGCACATTGCACCTATGCAGTGCTGCAACTGACAGAGACCTCCGTCGTTGGTCATAGAAGCCTGGACATTCTTGTCTGATAATGCAGCTATGTTCTTTCTGGGCCCGGTGGTGTTGATATTCCTCTTGATGTTGTCCATTAATCGGGTGACGGAGAAGTCGGCCATGGCGGCCTGCTGGCTGATGGAGTTGCCGGCCATCTTCGCCATGGAAGACTCGCTGATGTCGTGGAACAGCTGCGAGACCCACGACTTCAGAACGGAGAAGATCACAAAAGGGGTCTCGTACTCGTTTGGTACAATGCCGTCCACTTCACTTTCAAAGAATGAGAGTAAAGGAAACCAAATTCGAGTTCTGAAAAAAAAAAAAATTATGTAGGTACTGTGATGTGTGAAAGAGTGACGGGGGATAGGTCAGTGTGGACGTGCTATTGAAGTTGGCGGTTGGCTGAGTGAGATTGGCTTTTAACCCATCGGAATACTGATTTTTATTTTTGACATCTGTGCACACTTCAGAAAGATTCTTACTGCGCAGTGTTGATCCCAAAATGAAACACTTTTTCTACTTTTTATGTAGTTTTCTTAAAAATTATAATTTTATTATAATCTACCCAAGTGGGAGGAGTTTTAGTGGCGTTAATATGCCGATGCGAAAGGAAGAGGTCCTATAATCTGGGAATAAATTAAGTTTTCCAAAACACCTCTTCATTACTGAATACTGAGTGAAGTGACTAATTTTACATGCCAATTTGTCTCATAAACGGTGCATGAAACAGAAGAAGTGGTTACAGCAACCAGTCCATAAGAGGTGTTGAAAGCCCTGTTCAGACACAGCTATAAACTATAAAAGATCATAGCGCGCCAAATATCGCCCTCCATACAATCCCTTCAGACCGTTCACACCTAAGCGCTTTATGCGCAGATCAACCATAGACAATGCACATCTTACGCCGTAACCGCTCCTGAGGCGATATACGAACAGATAAGTGCCCCCCTCTCCCGCCGAAAATAGGAGAGCTGTCAGCTGTTAAATTCTCAACTCTAGTACAAAATCTACAAAGAAATGGTATCTCGTATCGAGCTATCTAAATTCATCTGACCCCCTCTCCTACCATAGGAAGAAATATTTGATAGCGTTGTGTGAATGGTACAAAATGTAAGCGCTCGCGGTTCAACAGATATCTGCTCGCGGTTTATAGCTGTGTCTGAACAGGGCTTAAACATTTTCAATGCAATCTATCACACCACGGAATATTTGGACACAATGTATGACATATATTGCGTTTTAGTGAAATTTCGTGGATCACATATGCGGTGTTTCTGTACTGGCATAGCGACTGATGGATCACAATATATCATCAGCTTACTGCCAGAAGTCGTTAACTAACAAAATGTTGATTCTGAGATAATCGACTTTAAAGTTTCAGCTGCCTTTAACCTTTCCGGGAGTATGGACGGAATTGAACGTCAACGCGCGCTTTCGCCAAAGGAGTATGGACGTACATTCGCGTCAAACATCGCTAACTAAAATGTGACGCCTCTTTGCTGTAAATATGCATCGTACTGCCATCTGTGGACCTATTCCTACAACTTTACACCATTTTTAAAGATTTAACTTCATTATCGACAGAGATATCGGCAGTTATTTATTTTTGATGACGTCACACGTACAAGTTCAAAAGTAAACAGGCATCTTCAACTGTTGATTTCGGCGCGCACGTGTTTTGGCGGTTTTCTCGCGCATTTTTAAAAGTTTGTTGGTATATCTGAGGATTACAGTTTGAAATTGATGTGTTTTGTGTTCTTAGTGTGATTATGAATTCATAGCGAAGTGCATAGCATTGTGTCAACCTAAAATTTCTATATTTTTTAAACTTCTAACCTTTCTTGTGACTTGTGTAAAACAGTATAAAAATATTTTTTTGTGGATTTGTGAGTTTTTAATCATTCTGATCGACATGTTTAAACTTGTTTTTCATTATTATTTGTGTTTTGTTTTGTCATAGAGAAATTATAATACTTTGTGTTGATTTTACTCCTGTGATTTTTCTTATCGAAATAATTCCATTTAAGTCTTTAAAACCTACACAAAATGGATTTAGGAGATGACGAAATCTTTGATATTTTGATGAACAGTGATAGTGAAGACGAAAATATCGACACCATTGATGACCTGACAATATTATCCGATAATTCTTCTTCTGATGATGAGGAACCGGTTGCAGTAGAATCCCAACCAAGTGCCAAACGGAGACGAGAAGAAGCCAGGATATGGGATGATACAAATTTCATTCCAACACTTCACAACTTCGATGATTTTCAGTCTGGTATAAAAACACACGTTAATTTGGAGGACGATTACCTCGAGATGCAACTTTTCCAACTCTTTTTTACGAAAGAAATTATGAGCACAATTGTTTCCGAAACAAATATTTATGCAAAATCCGCATCCGCATCCAACGTATCCGCATCGTCAAAAATTAAAAAATGGGTTGACACTACGGAGGAAGAAATATATGTTTTTTTGTCCACCATAATTTTGATGAGTCTTGTCGGAAAAAATTGCATTAAGAAATATTGGACCAATAACCCCATAATAGAAACACCATTTTTCAAAAAACTATTTTCTCAGGATCGTTTCTTACTTATCTTGAGAAATCTCCATTTTGGAAGTCAATGCTCCAACAATGACAGACTTTTTAAGATTAGGAACATTTTGGACCCACTGAGAAAAATAATGAAGGAAACCTTTTATCCTTACCAAAATTTGTGTATTGACGAAAGTTTGTTGTTGTGGAAAGGAAGGCTCTCATTTAAAATTTATATACCCTCAAAAAGGCACAGATTTGGAATAAAAATTTTTGTTTGCTGTGATGTGAAAACGGGATATGTATTGGATATAATAATTTATACCGGCGGTGAATCAGACATCCAAAGCCATCCCAATGTTGGAATATCGGGATCTGTGGTTATGACTTTGCTTAAAGATTATCTTGGCTGTGGGCACCGTCTATATGTGGATAACTGGTATACTTCACCTGCTTTATTTGACTGCCTTTTTGAAAATAAAACTAATGCTTGTGGGACAGCAAGAACCAATCGGAAGCAAATGCCCAAATTGGATACGAAAATAAAAAAAGGAGACGTAATCTCGTTTAATTCGCAAAACCTGATGGCTATGAAATGGCGAGATAAACGGGATATTGTGATGTTGACGAATATTCATGCCAATAATATGGTAGAAACCACTAAAATTGACTATTCTACAGGAGCTAAAAAACATAAACCTGAAGCTGTAGTGGATTACACAAAGAATATGGGAAGCGTTGACAACGTAGACCGAATTCTCGGATTAGGATCAGTAAGTCGAAAAACCATCAAATGGTACAAGAAAATATTTTTCCGGTTACTAGAAATCTCGATAATAAATGCGTTTTTCATCTATCGCTCCGTGAAATCCAAAGAAACGACATTTGAAGAATTCAAAGAGAAGCTTGTCACCCAGATGGTTGAAAAATATCACACTCCAAGACCATCATCATCAGGGGGTAGACGAGGAAAAGACAATCCCATCAGGCTTACAGAAAGGCATTTTCCACAGCCAGTTCCACAAACAGAGTGCAAAGGCAGCAAAGCACAACGTCGTTGTTTTGTGTGCAAGCACACATCAATAAGGAATCCTCAAAGAAAAGAGACGAGATACATGTGCTATGAGTGTGACGTTGCTCTCTGTGTACATCCGTGTTTCATGGATTTTCATACAAAAAAACAGTATTAATTGAATATTTATTTTATGTACATAGTATTAAAGTTTTCTCCATATAGGTTTAAAAAAAAAAATAATAGTGCTAAGTGAAATCAGTGTGTTACATACATTTTTTACCGTTTTGTTCATGTGCCAATGGTTTGTGACTCCTAAAAAACAATCCCGGATTTTTTGCGATAAAATCCGAAAATGGTAAGTACGATTTTTTTAACCATTTTTTGGTCATTGATAGTATCATAATGCATACATTTCATCAAGAAAATATTTTTTTTATTTAATAAAAAAAAACTCACTCCTGAGAGCACGGCCAGCATTACGAAACTTACTCCCGGAAAGGTTAATCAGTTATATCCAAACTAAACTAATAACAAGGTCGACTTTAAAATGCACTTTTATTCTTTTATGTGGGAATTAAACTTTTATTGTTTTTTTCATTTTTTTATGAGAAAAACTCTCTTTTTAACTTTTGAAGGTTTTATTTTTTTTTTTCTTGTTCAATTATTTTTTTTTGTTTTATTCATATTTATTTAATTTTTATTGCAGTTTTTAGGGGCTTTTACATGGGAATAGTTTATTAAATTTTTAACAATTATATTCTTGTACCACATTTAAAAAAAAAAAAATTGTACATTACTGCTTCAGGAAGAATCTTTATTATTTTTTGAGTGATAAATTAAAGATATCCACTAAACAATCCACATTACTACCCACCATTAGTATTATGAGCATATAATGGTAGATAGTTCCAGATTTTATGCAATGAAAAAAAATCTCAACTAGGTATTATTGGTGAAAATTTAAAAATAAAATGTAAAAGTAGCGGAATAGAAAGTATAAAAATTATAAAAACGTGTACAAACTTTCACGAAAACGCCTCATTGACTGTATAAGGTAATACAAAATAGGTAGATTGTGACTTCTAAGTCGGTTTTTACAAAAATGTCACATAATGACTTCTAGCAGTAAACCGACGATATATGCAATATGTGCGTAGATCAGGTTAACTGTATTACAGTTGAAAAAGTGATAACATACCTCATGGAGTCTCCTTGCATAAGAGCCTGGTTGTTAGACAGGGTATGGTAGTACAGGAACAGACGGGAAGTGATGTAGAAAGCGATGAAGACGTCGATGGAATAATGCTCGTGGGCAGCGAGGATGAAGAAGATGCCGAACATGTTCATTAGCCACGTCACTATGTGCAGTAGGTACAGACTTCGAGAGGTATCTACAAGAAACAAATAATCATAATGCTAATACAATATTTTTTTACATTTTGGCTTAACTTCAAATTTAAATAAGATATTAGTAAAAATGTGATGTTTATTATTTTTTATTACTGTGGTACTAAGGTCAAATAGGAGACCTTGTATATATATATATGTAGGTTAGAATATTTTAATATCCTAAACTGATAAATTAATAAACAATATTGTTTATACAAATGAACTGCAAATGCAATGTAAAACATAGTTATTAAATGTATATACCATTTTATTACCAATACACTTAGACATTCAAATTGATAGATGGTCTTCCTATCTGTAATTTGTCAATAGATCAATCTGACAGCCAACACTACAATATCAATATTCAGTCCTCGAAAATAAAATCTCATTCCTAGAAATTTCTGTAAAAATTTACAATAGCGTGTAAATTGCTGACTGCGTAAACAACTTAACCACAAATCCCAAATCAGGTAAAAAAAGCTCAGGCTTATTTGGAAAATTGAATATTTTGTTACAATATTTAGTTAGACATTTTTACAAATGTGTTATAATTTACCCACCTCACTCATTTTTAGCGTCGCTAAGCCAGGCGTTTAACCCGTCAGGTCTATTTGTTCGGTTTTCGGAACAACCGGGTATGGGTCTCATAGAAATCATTGTGACTCCATTGCTATCATGGTTTGAAATATGTTCTAAACGGAGTTAGAAAGAGAAAATACCACACAACAACACGCTATATTCAAATCTAAAAGTTAATCGCAAAATAATTTTAATCTACACATTTATGAATCCAAAGTTTTCAACCGCAATTTGAAGAAAATATATGAATCTTTGAGAATTTTTATTAATTATTTTTACATGAAATGACAAAAAAGTGAGGTGACAGCAATGTTTATAATACATTTGTCTGATAAAATATGTAAGTATGTATTTTAATTTCTTTTTCATTGTCAGTAATTTTAGTTAGAAAAAACATAAAGTGAGCCATTTTTTAAAACTTTTTTATGTTTACATGCAAAAATTATAGGTTTATTTATAATAAAATTTGAAAGCGTATTTCATCACTTTCCAAAACAGTTTTTAGTTTTCGGATACATTCAAAGTTTTCCATTTAATTGTATTTTCTTGCAAAACGGCAATATTTTGACCCTCTGAGAAAATACAGTCGAGGCCTGAGGGGTTGAAAATGAACATTCAGGTCATGAATGAACATGAATTGAGCTGCAAACCTTTACCTTACTTCAGTGAACTTTACTATTCTATGATGTAATTTATCTTAAGTTTTTCTTTTACCACAAAAGAGTCCCAACTGCTTCCAACCAACTGGAGCCAGTGAAACCATGGCATCCCCAATTGGAATATTTTGTGAGGCTCAAGGTAATCGGGAGGGGAAGGAGATGGGGAAGAGGATTGTAGAAATTACCTGGCTATTCAGATCTGGTCACCAAACATGGCTAAAGCCATTTCGAGAAACGTTTCGATTATTCTGAATGATGGTCTTTTACCAGGACAATGCACAAAATATTTACCACTCTAAAACGAGTCGCAAATACACTACGTATGATTTAAATATAATAAATTTTAAAATAACACAATTTAATCAAATTAAGTTTACTTGCACGCGCTGGAAATTTAACCCTCGACCTCCGGGTTCATAGCCAAGGATCGTAAACACTCAACCACAGAGGCCGTCAAGTTTACACATTATTTTCTAGATTTTTAAAGCGTTCTCAAAGTGATATTTCACATAAAATTATAGTTTTTAATAAATTGGCCTTGGGATATTATTATACAGAATTTTAAAAATGGTAAATAATGCTTGGCTAACTTTTACAAATTACCATTTTTCTGAAATATTGCATATATAAAAGGCACTTTAGAAAGCTGTAATAATTCAAAACTATATTAAAATAACCTTGAACATATCCGATAACAGCAATAATCTCTAATGCTAATCTCCATAACCCTTATCATATTATTATGTAAATAACAAAACATATTCAAGCACTTTTGAAAGTAAACAAGTTCTATATTTTCTAAATTCCCCACATTCTATTTTTTCATAAAATGACCTTAATATTATCATGTTTTTGAACAAGATGAAAATAGTTTAGTTTCTAAAACCTTCATAATGACTAATAACGAAAACCAATGTCAAAACATAGAAGAGTTAAGAGTTTCAAAAACCTATATTATCAATAATTGCATTCTAAAGACCTCCGTGGTCGAGAGGCAAGGCTCTTGATTAGCAATCCGTAGGATGTTGGTTCAAATCCCAACGTGCGCAAATAAATTTTATTGATAAATTTGTGTTATTTCACAATTTTATTAATTTAACTGAATAGCCAGGTAATTCCACTTCCCCATCTCCTTCCTCTCCTAACCATATTCAGCCTCGCAACATACCCCAATTGAGGATGCCATAGTCTCACTGGCTCCAGGAGCAGTTGGGACTCTAGGAGGTATTCACATTAAAATATGTATGTCAAAATCTGCTTTGTCGCATTTTTCTAAATAACTTTAAAACTGTTTAATTTTTTTTTTACCAAATTTGTGATGTATAAACGGTATCCGGGAAACTGGTGATTCTACAATACATTTGAAGTCGATTATGTGTTGTAACTTTTCCAAACTTTTTGTAAGCTTTCCTTTTCAAGAAAATTGAGTCCGTAGTTGGTATTTTGTAGGTAAATTTTTTAAAAAATCAAACGCTAGGTGGTTAATATCAGTTGTTTAATGTTTAATGTTTTTTAAAATACGTCGAAGAGTCGACCTAGCTCAAATAGTTTTTTACTCCCTCTAGATGCCGAAAAAAAGGGGAAAAACTTTTAAATGCACAGATAGAAAAGTTTTTTTTAGGGTTCTTTATGTGACGTAGATTCGTTAAAAACATAAATTATGTTTGCAGTAATCTTCATAACAATAAAAGTTTATGTAGAGAACAATTTTAAATAATCAAGAGGGAACTCACATTCTGTAATGAAGAAGTTGAGCAGGGTCAAGGCGACGGTGTGCCCGGAGAACATGTAGTCCCCACAGGTGCGCACGCCCCGCACCGACATGCCGGCGCCCGTCCAGATGGCGTACGCCTGGCCGAGGCGCCGGCTCCAGTTGGAGAAGGACTCCGAGTCCGAGTCGGGATAGTGGCGCGGCGCACACTTGAGATGGCCGCCTGGCACGCTCAGCGACGTGATCAGCATTGTGATGCAGCGCAGCAGGAACACGGTGCCCGACAAGGCGAAGAATCGACGCAGCAATATGAACCTAAAGATTTAAACATGTCTTCATCTTTACTTTTACTCTGAACAATATTTCAGTTTGGGGGATATAGGCGTTCAATAATTATGAATGAAAAAATACATTTTTTAGTGGTTTACGCTTATATTTTATATAAAGTTATTAACAATTTGATTTTAATTCTACTTAAGCGAAACTATAGAAAAAGCTTCAATTTATCCAAAGCTTTTTTTATGGAATTCATAATATAAACAGATTCGTTAAAGATTAATCTAAATAGCGATTAAGCTTCGTTTTAATGTGGTTTTCAGCACTTAGTTTTCGAATAACCGTTAAATATCTACACATCAATCTGCCCTCTGTAAGGATGTCTGAAACTTTGGCTAAAGGAGGAAACATTACACGGTATAATACCCCAAAAATCAATCACAATAACTGTTAACTTGTTCAATGGAAAGTTAAATTATTTGATTTAAGCGCATTTATTTATTTATTTATAACTAAAATACATTTACATTGTATTGAAATTTTGACTGCATTACTTCATCTTATTTATTTTTGTTGTTGCTTCCATCATTATAAGTGGAAAATGTTGCTCATGCAATGATGAAGGACTTGGCTAGCAAATTGAACCTGATAGGAATGCCTGCATACGAACCAGACTAAAAATGTTCAATTTAAAATCAGTATCTTTACTATTATTTTGAACAGCTTGTAACTTTGTATTAATGGGTTATATTGGTCTAGAAAGAGAGATATAACTAATTTAAAAAATTGTGTTGGACTGCATCCAAAAGTGTTAATGTTCCTTGAGAGAAATTTAATCTATGCACAGTGTTTGATTACAAGGTCAGATAAGCTCAAGGGCGCTATACAAAAAATAAAAATATAAATTAACATAAAACTATGGTTAAAATACCATTCTATCAGTATAAAATAAGTACTGGAAATTACAGATATCGCAGCCATAAAAGGTTTCAGGTTTATTACAGAGCAGTAAAAAAAGAAGACAATAATACACAATAGTGCATTAACCTCTTGAGTGCCAGGTGTTTATGGAAAAAATCGCGCGAAATTATCTTCCCGGCTTTTGCTCAAATATCGTATAAAAACAAAGGAATTGTTTTTTTTTGTGATTGTTTTCTGTTTGCCAGATAATGTACCTTATTATTCATATATATTTCATGATAATATCGTTACAAGTTTTCCCAGAATAGCTATTTTTAACAAAAAAATGTGAAAATATTTCCCATTCGACAAAAAAATGTAAATAAAATATATTCATACGAAAATGATAATTTTTTTTATTTCTCTACAAACCTGAATAGACACCCTACATGAAAAAAACCAATTCAAAGGTGTTTTCGAAGAAGTAATGACATAAATACTTGTTTGAAAATGAAATGACAGTTGAAAACCGTTTGTAAAAGTGACGCCAAGTTGACCATAGATATTTATTATAAATTATTCAGATGGGTTGGCGCTATGCGGATTTTTGCTATGTCAAGACCGAGAATGGCGCAAGCGATTCTGACCTTGTTCTTCATACAACTTCTTTATACATAAGGAACAAAATCGCTTCAAAAAAATTTTTTTTTTAAATTTCGACCCGCGGCCACCGGTGGGCGAACGGCAGTCGAGAGGTTAAGAAATATAGACCTAAAAAGAAAAATTGGTTGTTATTATATTTATTGAAGCCTTGTGGGCTTTTTACATCATGCAATGGTTTCAACTATTATTTATTTATGGTTATGATTTTCTGAAGTTGTATTGTTCTGAAAGTTTTATGGCTTAGTTAATGTGAGAATTTATTCAAAAGTGGAATGGCTGTGCGGAATTTTTAATTTATATACAACAAATTATGTTCCAAAGTAAATCAGTCAATTGTAAAGTCCACGATTTTTAAGTACTTTTTATTAAATATTTCATCATATTTACATAGTAGGTAGGGCAAAATAATAATTAATTGCCTCTCAAGAACGAAAAATCTAATTTTTAAATTAACTATATTTAACACAAATCAATAAAATAGCTCATATCAGTACTAGATGTTTGCCGTTTGATCATAAATATATTCAGCGTGATTAAATATTAGGCCTTAAACCCCAAATCAAGTGTTGTATGAAAAGGCTCCAAAGCCATTCCTCTTAATCTGTCCGGGAGTACGACCGTACATGTATGGTGAGAAAAAAATAGTCCAGAAGGAGTGTGATCACATATGTACGTTAGCGCCTAGAAATGAATTATTACGAGATTTTCTTCACAAAAGCTGAGGTTACCGCCATCCCTGATCAATTCGTCATAACTTTTCAAAATTTTTAGCAATATAGCTATTGACGGCCGGCGTAGTCCAGGGGCAAGGCTTTGGACTCCCATTCCGAAGGTCATGGGTTCGAACCCGGCGTGGGCAAATAAATTTTATTTGATTAATTTGTGTTATTTCACAATTAATTAATTAAATATATATACTATATTTGCGGCACATTCTAGAGTGGAAGATTCTCTGAATCGCCCTGGTGTAAGACCACCATTCAGAATTAAAAAATTGCTTGAAATGGCTTTAGCCGAGTTTAGTGACTAGATCTGAATAGCCAGGTACTTCCTCACCTTCCTCTTTCCCACCTCCTTCCCTTCCCCCTTTACCTTCAGCCTCACAACTTTCATACCCCAATTAGGGATGCCATAGTCTCGCTGGCTCCAGACGGGAGCAGTGGGACTCTTGTGAGGTGTTCACTATAAAAGGACACGCCGGGGCGAAACAATTTCTTTATTTAAATGGCATTGCAACGCATGCCGGGTATCAGCTAGTAACTTATATAAAAATGGTTAACCCTTTAAATGAACAAGGCATTGCCAATATGAAGATTGAAAGTGAAGACGAGGATATGTATGAGGATCTTGAAGATTTGCCAATACATTTGGATAGCTCGTCTGATACATCTGATGCGGATGAAACTGTCCCTAGTTGTCAACTTCTAAAAAGAGAAAAGTTAATCACCCTAAATGGGATTAGGGTGAATTTGAATGGATACCATTTGTGTAAACATTCTTCATTTTGACCTAAAAAAATAAAGGAACGAAATGTATGTGCACCGCAATGTTCTATTTTGCCTATATCCGTGTTTCAAAGAATACCAAACAATATTAGTTATAAAAAATAAAATAAAAACAGTTTTAATTATGTTTACATACATAATAAATGGTGTGAAAATAATAAAAACTTGTAGATCACATTCAACAGGGCATAATTCAAAAATTAAATTTTTTATAAGAAAATAAAGATATGTTCTGATGGCCGACTGATGGTTGGTCATTTCTGAGAGCTTATTTTTGTTTTTTTTCCTTCTAAATAGCATATTATTGATATTTGTTTTGTGCTGGTTTCTAAGTAAAAATATATTGTATTTTCATACTCCGCAATTTGGCATTTAAAAAAAATATTTTTGAAAAAATGTGGTACAGTTATATTTTTGAAAACTCACTAAAGGAGAGGTTAAGGCTAAATACCCCCAAATGCGATCTTTGAACTTGCACTGAAGAATGCACAGTTCAGATAAGAAATGGGCTAGCAGTTTTTCTTTTCATATGATTAAAACGGTAACCGGATAAAACATAACATGATAAAAGAATGGGTTAGGTTTTTTGCTTGTTGGTTCTTTTTCAATATTCTTCAGTCGTGGAACCGATCAACATATTGTGGGGATGTATTTAATAAAAGAATATGTAGAAGTAAGTACTTAATATATTACCTGTGTTTATGGAACAGCAGAACGCCGATCCAAATGGCCATGAGGACGGAGCCGGTGATCTCGCACATGTCGAAGGCCCAGGGGATGTGCGGGACGTTGTCGAGGAAGAGATCAGGTAACGGCGGGTACTTTTTCATATCGGGTACCTTATCGTGGACTATCACCATCACCACGGCGGTCACCCACGTCACCAGGAACACATAACCTAAACAAATCAACCATAAAATTAATTTTTAGCGACATTTATTAGCATGCTAAACTTTCAAACAAACATAACATAAACTTTTCCGTGGGTAATGATTATTGTGTTTAATAACTCAGGTACGGGACATACGTCATTCCTATGTCTACCTACGTTAAATTATCGTGAAAACAAGCTTATGTGTCCAAGCAGTTAATAAAACTATTTATTTTCGAAGAAAGCATTTTGTGGTTTGACACAAAAAGTTTGATAAAAAAATAACCACTTTCATAGCACCACTAACTATCACGCTGTTCTACCGCAGGGGTACGCAAAGAGGAAAAACCGCCAAACAACTCGGTCTTGGCACACACTCCTTGCCTAATTCACATTCATACATCATCCTCATACATACTTTTCTATTATTCTGACTCTTGACATGGCCCGACTCAAGTATCGGATTCACTTTTTATTTATTTATTGTTTCTTTACATGTTTGGTATTATTGTTCACATTTCAATATTAACCTCACTAGGACAAGCCTGTTTTGAGGATAATAAGTTTATAAAGTGGTACAAATAGAACAAAAAATATTTAGGTACCTATTGATAAAACAACAAAGGACAAAGACGAACCAATTGATTGCAATTTTAACACCAATAATTTAATATTTGTCAAAAAATGCACAAGATGTCTTAATATGTGTTCTGGAAGGATATTAAATATAAGTGTAGACTGACACAAATAATTTCTTTGACCAAGAGAAAATTTATTTTGAATTTCCATAAAGTTATGAAAGTGATAACATAATTATAATTTGAGGGTTATAAGGATTGTAGCCAGTTCGATATGTGTTTTTTTGTATTCTGAAAGATTAGATGTTCGATATGTGTTTTTTTGTATTCTGAAAGATTAGATGTTTTATATTGTGTTGGAAGTGAATTGTATAGTTTTATAGCCTGGTATCTGTAGTGTTTTTGTCCAAAGGATGTTTTTGTTTTAGGTATTTCTAGTTGGTGTGCAAGTCTTGTTCTAGTATTGCGAGAATTTTGTGAAGTGTTAAATGTGTTATTTTGATTTATACTTGATCGTACCATGTCTTCCCCCATTTTTCTACCATTCACATTTATGTCATATATTCTCCTTACACTCCTTTCTTCGTTCATTCGCTCTACATGCTCAAACCATTGGGGCTTCCCTTTCTTAATCTTACTCATTACACTTACATTATAATTAATCATTTTGCTGCATTGTACCATTCTCTTTTTCATACTCTCTGTTACACAAAATATGTTCAAACATTTGCTTACCTTTGTAATGTAATTACCACATAATTCATTCATCTTTCTTTCTATTCCTCCTCTTATACACCGTGTACCAATTGAACATTGTTCACGTCCGTCCTCCTTTTTGTGCCACCGAAGGGTTGGCGATGTGATGGATAGCGAGTCTCATCTACACCTGTGTCGGCTATTCCCTTCCAAGGATTACTTATAAAATCTATCTTAATATATATTTTTTGTGTTTTGCGAAGTATTATTTTTGTTTTTCCTTTTGTGTTATTTTGTTACTTTAAGTAAATAATTGTTAACCTCAACACAGGCTTGTCCTAGTGAGGTTAAAAATTGTATTGTAAACTGTTATACCTAAAATGTGAAGAAGAAACAATAAACAATACCATTACACACATACAAAACCTACCTACATTTACAATTCATAGCCCATGCAAAAATAATAACAGACAACTTAAAGTAATATATAAGTTACATAATCCTAAACGCAACCAAAAACAGTTTAATGGTGGTTAAACAAAGAAACTAACAATAAAAAAATAAAAATTCTTATCACTGAAAAATGTGTATAATTGTTTTAAAGCACCACTAATTTTATTGTAAAATTTGATGCCTATCAGTTTCGTATTAATTTTTCACATAAAATATGTCTCTGCAGCATTCTTTTCATTTGTATATTTTACCTAGGTATCTTAGGTTTATAAATATATTGTATATGATTTCTGTATTTATTGATTATTCTGCTGATGAAGCTAAGGTTTAAGCAAAACTGATAGGCGTCAAATATTATTTTTAAAGAAATGGTAGAATTGTAAATATTATTTAAAAGTTAACGAGCAAAACTGAATTTCATCTGCTGTTCTAGTTTCGGCTGAAACCGAAACCTATTTTCAGTTAAAAAACAATATTAGCCGTGAAAGTAGTAGTTTTTGTTGTTAAACTTATTAATCATTAAAGTTAATGTAAAAGACGTGAAGTAAATTGGTTTACTTTTCAGCGCTTTTGGGTTCGTTCTTACGTTACAGCTTTCGATGTACGCTATAGGTAGATACATTAATTTTAAAGGAATTACAAAAATACAAAAATCTTAGAACTACTAACTATACATAGTAAACAAATCAATCCATTTAACCAATAAGTCATTAGTTAAACGATAAACTTGAAGTTAATTTTCACGTTATGTGAAAGTTCTATTCAAGTTCTGTGATTATTTCAGTTTTATGAAGCAACTGGCCTATAATGATATAATAACAGAACTGGGATAGAACTTACACAGAATGTGAAAATTAACTTCAAATATTTGATGAATTGTTTAAATTTTTTTAAACAACCCGTCCTAAGTCATCTTTTGTATAACAGCTTTTTTTACCACATAATTTAAGTTATTCTGGCAGAGGGTGCTTTTAATATTGCGATGGCGAGGGCACGGCGACTGCACAATAATGCTGCACTCTTTCTTATACACTAAATAAGACTGAGACAATCAATGCGTGGCGGCACTTAGCCACTCGCAATGATTAGTGCTGCGCGCCTACCTACTACCGCGCTACGCCGTATTATTGACCACCTTCTCGAAAGGTTTGGAATCTGCAATACGCGACACATAGTGCTGCGTCGAAAATTCGGGAATGTTCCAGCGTGAGCGCATTTCGCCTGCAATTCACATACCAGTAAGGCTCGGGCAATATAAAGGGTTCCAGCAAGCCAAGGTCAGTCTTTCAGTTGGTCTTACAGTCAACATTCGGCAAGAACCTCTGGCCGTGTAACAGGCTGCGCAAATCTGCAGTTCGCGCGTCGGAATAATCTTACTACGTTTGTAAATACTCCACATTTGTAAATAGTGCATTATGTAAATACTGTAAATACACATCATCATCACCGAGTGTTATTATTCCGACTAGCACGCGCGGAGATATCACGACTCACCGATATCTCCCCCTCTTTAATGGGAGGTTCAACATTTCCTCTCTTTGAACCGGAGGCCCAAAATTTGCCTCCAAAAATATAAGTATGTATGTCTGTCTCGCCCAAGGGAGAAATGCAATCATAATCATTCATTTCCCTCACTCGTATTATCAGAAGTGAGATGCGGCGTGCCGTCGCCGTCGCTGTGCCAATGCCATGGGAATTTTAAAAGCAGTCATAACAAACAAAGATCCAACACATCACAAATGCAAGTTTTGGCTGAAACTCATTTATTGACTGAAATTTCGGTCATTCAGTTTAAAACATGAAATAAGCAAAAAAGCGAAAGTTTTGTTATCATGACTGGGCCGTTTATCTTTTATGAAGGAGAAGACACATTGTCTACAATCAATTCAGTAGAGTACAATAACTGTACAATAAAAGATAATTTAGTACAGTCATACAATCTGAGCATCGGTGATACATCTGT
The DNA here is from genome assembly GCA_951813805.1 of Limnephilus auricula. NCBI lineage: Eukaryota > Metazoa > Arthropoda > Insecta > Trichoptera > Limnephilidae > Limnephilus > Limnephilus auricula. The sequence goes on along the minus strand of OX638388.1, from coordinate 14,564,051 downwards.
TCCCAGTGGCAGTGTACTGAATGCACTCTATTGTGACCTCTTTACTTTTTATTTATTTATTGGCTCGCCAACAGAATACATCACATAATTTTTACAGTAATTTACATATTATACATGGTTGTAATGATGTTTCTAATTATAGGTGAGCACAACATTCATCTCAATATTCTTTATGTAATTAATGATTGGTTAGTTACAAGAGTGATAAATTTAATTTCAAATATGTATATAAAAATTAGGAGGATCGAAATCAGTCATTAGGAAGAAAAATGCATACATACTTATAAATATAATATACATATATATATATATATACATACACACACATACATACATACACAAATATACTCACATAATTATATATGAATATATGTGCACAACGTACTCATATATATATGTATATGCATACATGTACTTACACTTGGACATACAAATACATTTCTTGTGGAGCCAATGCACAAGTAGTAATTGTTAGAAATTAAAAAAATAAAATGGCTTAAGTAAGGAGATCATCTGGTAAAAGTATGTGTAAGTTCCTTCTGAAGGTATTAATTGAGTTTGAAAATATATCTAAGTCTTGAAGATTGCAGTACCTATTATACAATCGAGACATTCTTGATGTTGGTTTGAAAAAACTTGTATTACTACGACAAGTGTCGATCCAAAAGGTTACCGGATTTCTTGTGGATTTCGGCCTTATATTAAAATTAATTTGATTAATTAAAGATGAATCATACACATTGTTAATGATTTTAAACAGAGAGATTATATCTGATACGTTTCTTCTTTTGGCGAGTGAGACTTCTCTAAAGTGAGTAAGTCTTTCAGTATAGTTACCGAGATTGCGATGTACTCCAGATTTGTAAGCTAGAATTCTTACGTATTTTTTTTGAACGGTTTCCACTTTGTTGCTATGAATTGCATAGTGTGGTGACCAAACCACAGAGCCATACTCTAAGATGCTTCTTACATATGAGTAGTACAAGATTCTGAAGCTACTGATGTTCTTGAACGATTTGGTGATTCTAGTGATGAAACCGAGCATTCTATTAGCCTGATTTACAATGTGTTGATAATGCTTTATGAATGTTAGCTTCGAGTCGAGTAAAATTCCCAGATCTCTAATGTAATCTACTCGTTTTAGTTTTACATATTATTGACATAGGTAAATAATAGGTGTATAAATAAGTAGTTCTATTAAAATATAATTCTAATAAAATTTCCTTGACCAGGGGTCAAGGAAAAAAGTTGGGTACGTAAAACCCTGAAAAGGGGGAGCATACAAATTCAAACAAGTACATTAAATCCGAATGGAGAATTCAGTAAATCAAAGTTAAAATTTATTTTTAAAAAAGTAAAAACAAAATAATCTAGTGAAAATTGTTGAAAAAATTAAATTAAATAATTATGTTTGGTCATATCATGTGATCCATCGGTGGCTATCTACATACACTGATGTCACATAGTACGTAATCCTTAAAGTTTTACTAGAAGACATATCCCCTTACTTATTAACGCGTTGTAAATATAACGAGGCACTTGGAACAGTGAAAAATTTGTTATCACTGTGTTTGAATGGTTAAAACGACCTTAAACCAGGCTTAAGGACGGCTCTACCATCCCAACGTTGAACAGACGTATAAGAATCGAATTAGTAAGACATGATGGGATAGATTGCGTTGAAAAGGTCAGCTGTAAAGGTTAAATAATATTTTAATTATGTGTTGATCGAATGTTACCCTTGATATTTTAATTTTAAATACATTCTGAATAATTTTTCATAGTTCCCCAACCCCTGACCTGTATAATCACCCACTATTTATTATGTTTAATTTGTGGCCTCCAATCATTTCTTTAAATTTTGATATTATCACCTAAGTCTCTAGATATAATATATTATTCAAAGTGTTATTGTGAGAAGGTGATGTGGCATAGTCTGGATACGCAGGGACAGGGTTGAGAGCTGCAGAACAACAAGTTTTTTTTTTGTGCGCGGAAGTTCCTTTGAGTTTTAAACGACATGATGAAAATTACTAAAACATACGCTTATCAAAAAGAAATTCTGTTTCCTTTGAGTTTTAAACGAAATGATAAAAATTACTAAAACATACGCTTATCAAAAAGAAATTCTGTTTCCTTTGAGTTTTAAACGAAATTATGAAAATTACTAAAACATACGCTTATCTAAAAGAAATTCTGTTTTAGAATTCGCAAATTATATTCATAAAAAGTGATATTTGCGTACGATCTTGCAAAGATGCAGATAGTGTATTAATAGCTGATATGCATTTAGATGCGAGATTAAAAGCTATCCAAACAATAGGTCAAGCGAAGGACGTATTAATAAAGATACTTTCTAAAGTCGATGGATTTCCATAATATCTAACCTCTTATACATGATATGGAATATTTCAACACACAGCAGTAATCTTTTTTAATCTAAGGACATTCATCAAATAATGGAAATTAAATTGAGTCTACTGGAGAAGGGCAGGTGAAAGTTAAATGGAAGAAAATTTTTTGAATCTCCTGGCTATTGAAATATGGTTGTAAACATATCTAAAGCCTTTTCGTTGTTCGTTTTTGGGGTGTTATGCCGTGTTGCGCTACCTCCTTCTTTAGCCGACGTTTCGGACAGCGACGATGTGTAGTTGTTAGTGTTACAACACTAACATTAACACTAACAACTACACATCGTCGGATCTGCCCTGATGATGGACACTGCAACGCTGTCCGAAACCTCGGCTAAATAAGGAGGTAGCCCAACACGGCATAACACCCCAAAAACAAACAACGAAAATGATTTTGGCCGTGAAAATCTAAAAAACCTATCATATCTAAAGCCGTTTCAAGCAATACTTGGATTATAAATTGTCTCTTCTCAAGGGTGATACTGAGTATATTCCACTTTGGAACGCGGTGATAAATGAATAATTTTTTACATTTCATTCTCAAGGTTTTAACCGCTTGGGCACATAAGCTTGTTTTCACAACAATTTAACGTAGGTAGACATAGGAATGACGTATGCCCCGGACCTGAGTTATTAACCTGCTCTGACAAAACATCCACAGCTAAACTATTGATGGGCAGTTCTACAATGAGAACATCTATTTTTGCAATGGTTTCCACACATAAAATTAAAATATTATCATTTAATTGGATTAATGATAAACAATAATATTAAATAACCGGCGGATATATAAAATAAAATGAGAGCAGTGTATTTTGCAAATAATAAATAAATAAATAATAAATCGGCCACCATAACACGGGCATGTGCCTAGTATGGCGGCCATAAATTCCACAAATGTTATATTTACTATTCAAAGAATAAAGAAACATTAAAAATACAGTTGCACAAATCCAAAGTACATAAATAACATTGATTTAGAAATTAAAAGATTAAAGCCAAAGATTAGCGGAATATTCGCAATAATTAAATCCCTATAAACCGACATGCTTCCATTGTTTGATAATAAAATAACTATGTGGGTACTTAAAATATTATTCATCACAATAGAAAAGTCATAATGCCAATAATATTATGATTGTGCTATCAAGCAATAAACTTTGACCAGAACAACCCATTTATCAATACATGACGTAAAAAGATATTGGAATCTTTCAAACATCAACAAAAATGTTGTCAAGAATCTTATCATTTGGCAAACTTACAAAGTGTTCACATTGATGCGTGTATTGACCTTAACCCATTGTTAATCAATTGATCTCCACAATTTCCGTATGGAGCACGTTCATTAGAAAAGTATAAAATGTGCTTATTGTGTTCATGCGTATGAATAAGTAGGCATTTAAATGATATTAGTCGGTGTTTTTCAATTTTTGGCACTATCGACACTTTAAAAGGGACGAGTGGAATTCTTAAGTTAGGATTGGTTGAAATAAATTGCAACCTGGCAATATGCCCATTGAATGAATTAATAATAGTAATTGAAATCATGAATTGAAACATTGCTTGAAATGACTTTAGCCGTGTTTGGTGATGGCGGTTTGGTGTTAGATCGAAATAGCCAGGTCTTTCCCCATCTTCCTCTTTCCCATCTTCTTCCCTTCCCCACTTATCTTCAGCCTCACATGTAATGCCATAGTCTCACTGGTTCCAGAAGGGAGCAGTTGGGATTCTTGTGAGATGTTCACATAAATAAATAAATGCCAATCTATACAACACTATGTAATGTACTGTAAAACCGCAAATAAATAAATAATAATTAATCAATATTTATTAGAATATAAAAAAATATATACAGGGTGTCTGGTGGTAAAGTGAATTTACTTCGGTAGGTGATTCTACTTGATAGTGTAAGTAAAAAAGATTAATAACTTTTTCGAAATTCCAACTTCTAGGGGTACTTTTTTGGTAAAAAGATAGAATTAGTACGGAGTGTGCGGCCTGCACTATTATTTATTTTCCGCTAATAAGTTGCACGCCAATCAAAACCAACGTCGCCAAAAAGCGCCCGTCTGACTCACAGCAAATTTATCGGGTAAGTTTGTACCTTACACTAAGGATTTTTAATAGGTACGTCTTTTTGTATGGGAAAAAAAAATGGAATTTCGGAAAAAGTTATTAATTTTTTTTAATCCTACCATCGTGTAGAACCACCACCCGAAGTTAATACACTTTACCCCCGAACACCCTGCATATATAGATACATGGGGAAAATCAGTTGAGGATAATATTGTCAATTCCAAACATGAGATCGATAAAAATGACAGAAAACAAATAGGATCAAATGGCCGAGTTGGTTAAGGTGCTGGGTCCCGATAAAACAAGAAATCTTGGGTTCGAGTCCCAGTTACGACCGTTACCTTTTTATTTTTCTGTAACTTGTTCTGTTTCATGTTTCGTTTAAATTTATCAGTATTATCTTCTTCTTCAATAATGAATGAATTTTTTTTTTTTCAAACTTTTTACCAAAAAAGAACACGTCATTAGTGTGAAAATTATTTGCAGAATTTGATAAGTATATTTATCAAACAATGAGTAAATATTATGTTACTGTTTTCAATTCATAGGTTGCGGTTGTTATTAAAATGATGACGATGATAATTATCATCAACCCAAAAATAGTTTTTTTTTTTAAAGGGTTTTGGGCATAAAAAACCAATCAAAGTTCGCTCCTGTACAATAACAAAATTAGAAAATCTCAATGACATTACAACTTAGCAACACAAGTGTTTTATTCATCAATTAATTTAAAGGAATTACCTTCATATTATATATGTATACATATATAGACTCGCTCTAGAAGTCTCACAGCAGCAAGCCAAAAGTAAGTCAATTGTAGTGCTTGCAATTCCGTAGATTTTGTACTAAACTGCCATGCGTCGCTTATGCCTTGTTCTGACTGGGAGAGTATTTTAGTCGAGTAGCTAATGTATTAGTAACTAAACATGTCCGAACACCACAATTTTAGTAGAGTAGGCTAGTCAGCTCTTTAGTAGATTGAATCCATTTGGTTCTATTTTTTCGGCAAGTAGAGCCCCCCTTTACGCGTCCCTGCGCACTGACATGCGCAGTTCATTCGAAGACGCAGAGACGCGCAATATGTCATCCCGTTCAGTCCCGTTGGAGTGAAAATTCATTATTTTTATATAATTGTATCCAATGTAAAAAAATAAATCAAAGTTTTATGCGTCATTAGAGAAAATGCAAGGTTTACTACTAGAATGCAGGGTCTGGGCACTCAACAGCCAAATTACGAAGTCAGTGCTGTCGCTAAGTAAACTAGTTCTAGTACTAAAACGACGAAATCAAAAACACTACAATTGACTTGCTGTTGGCTTGCCACTTTGAAATTTCTACAGCGCGTCTATCTATATTGTAATGTCATTGATTAATCATAATGGTAGCGACAGACACGCAGCCATCATCAAAAAGATACTTATAACACAATAGCGCTCTCCATACAATCCCATACAGACCCGCCAGATGTAAAAAGATCATGTGTTATAAGCGCGGTTTGAATCTTCGCTAATCGACGTTATTTTCCGTAACCTCTACCGGCGCGATATCAGAAAAGTTATGCGACCCCCCCTCCACCACAAACAGGAGAGGGGGTCATTTTTAATACATGGAGTGTCACAGAGCGCTAGCAAATTGACATATCCAGTACTAAGAAATGATATTCCCTCAACCGCTTCCGAATTCAACTGACCCCCTCTCCCGCCGTAGGAAGAAATCTTTTATAACGTAGTATGTCGGTAGAAAAGATACTTTATAACACAGTATCTTTTAATGTTAACTTCGTGTCTGTCCCTACCATAATCATTATTCAAACAATGTCAACATAAAAACTGCTACAGCAAAAACTTATAAAAACCCTAATAATTCCACCTAACTGCTCTACAATATCATATTGTCAAAAAAAAAATTTAAATACGAAGGTTCTTACATTGATTAGAATAAAATATTATTTAAATTAAGAATCAGTGCATATCATAATGTGACATACTTACGGACATACAACAGTTTTCTTATTAACAGTTTCCTGTCTGCCACTTTAGATCTGGCAATTATGCTAAATTTTAAGTAGGTATGTTGTGCATGCACAGAATTGTTGAACTACATGAACTACTGTTGCCATAATAAAGTAGGTGAGGATAGGTTATATTAGGGTACCATTATGTATGTACCTGCTTATTACCACGGAAACGCCGATCAGCATTAAACTGTGGTTTCGATTCAACAGAAGCGAAAGTAAGAAATACAAAATTTTTGCACGCAAGCAATAGTTAACTTTAAATAAGGGTTGTTTCTTTGACTTATTTTGTGTAAGTCAGCTTGCATGTGTAACGAGCTATTGGCTTCTGTTTTTCCTCCTTCATATAATCCCTTCCTACAGCCTCTAAGGTGGTGATATAGTTCCCCTGTCTTTAAACTTTTCAGACAGGGGCTCTCTTGTGAGGTGTCACATAAAAAAATAGAGATTGTCAATTTCGTGCATATTCAAATTTGATTCAATCATTAAAAAAATGCCATAACAGGATGAAATAACTGTGGTTCGGTCTATATTAGAGAATCTACAACTACTACTAATAGATACTAGCAATGCATGCAATAAAGGGAAATCAGATAATGGAAATCATGATTTCCTTGAAGATTCAATCGGAAGCAAATATAGATAAGGGGACACTTACATAGGCTAAGGAATGCTTTCCACACCTCCGGCTTAAGCCTGGAGGCCCTGCCATCTTCAGAAGCAGGTCTCGATTGTGCATCGTGTTCAAACTCATTATTATTCAATTGTTCTCTGCAATCATTCACTCCTCTTCCAACATCGTAACCTAGATTTGATAAATTAGATCCCATGAAATTGACATTGGCGGAAGTATAATGCTTTATTAGGGGCTCTGCTAAGCCCAACTGAACCATAGCAGTCTGATTTTGTTTCTGGAGACATTTCACTGATAAAAACAGACGTTTTCTATCCCTCAATTGAAGAGTATTTATAGGGTTTTCACTGAAGTCTCTTTCGTTCAAACTTAAAATACAAGGTCCGTCTAAAACATTATACGTTATAACACTTATGACGTCTACGGACATTTTCTCTTTTATTAACCAATCTTTGACGTCTAAGTTGGTCCAATTTATAACTGACATTTTGGATGATTTGTATCACAATGAAAAATATTAGAACCCTTTTAATTTTGTTCGCACGTTCATTATTAACTCTCAAACAAACGCAACAAATGTTATGCAAATAAAGGAACCAATCACGCACTCAATGACGAATTTTAGAAGAATAACAGTGAATATTGAATAACATTCCGCACAAACGTCAACAGACTCGAAGTTGCCATGTGAAAGACGAATAGCTCTGAGTTCGATCTAGTATTCAACTAGTGTTGGTAGTAGTAGTGCAGTTATGAACAGGCAAGAGACACAAGACACGTCACATAACGCGTTTCCGAACGCTCAAGATCGAAGCTAATTGGATAATGGGCGTTTTGGCTATTTCCTGGTTTTGACATAAGTCTTGATTAGTAGTGTTGTTTTTGATAAGTTGCTTTTTATCGCGTCGGCTTTTATTGTTTTAATGAATACTAACTTTGAAACTCAATTGCCCAATCTGTGTTTGCATACCGTGCTTTAAAAATAAGTTTTATGTACTTGTGGAAATGTTGATAGTGAGTGCATCGAGATAACCATTAAAATGCTAAGGTTTTTAAGTAGAAGGGGTCGTTCCAACCACGTTCGCGGTAATAAACAATCCGCTCAAAAAAATTTACAGAATAAACATATTATACAATGCAGGGTGATTCTATTAGACGATACGGACTTGACTATAAACTTGTCCAAAAAAGCGAGTGCAGCTGACTTGTACGAGCAGGTATTTTATTCTTTAGATCTAATCGAAAAGGATTATTTCGGCCTACAATACACCGACACAAACAATGTCAAACATTGGCTCGATCCCACTAAAGCTATAAAGAAACAAGTCAAAATTGGCCCCCCATTTACTCTTCGGCTCAGGGTCAAGTTTTATTCTTCAGAACCGAATACTCTTCGCGAAGAGCTTACTCGCTACCAGTTCTTTCTGCAGCTAAAGAAAGATATCTTGGAAGGGAGACTAGAATGTACCCAGAGTACGGCCATAGAGTTGTGTGCTCTGGCTCTGCAGTCCGAGCTGGGGGACTTTGATGAGTCGTCTCACACGCCCGCCACTGTCTCCGAGTTCAGATTCATACCCAATCAAACTGAAGAGACAGAGATATGTATTCTAGATGAATTCAAGAAATGCAAAGGCCTGACTCCTGCACAAGCAGAGGTCAATTACTTAAATAAGGCCAAATGGCTGGAGATGTACGGTGTCGATATGCACATTGTGTTAGGGAAAGACGGCTGTGAATATCACCTTGGCCTAACTCCTACCGGAATTTTGGTGTTCGAAGGTCCTCAAAAGATTGGATTATTCTTTTGGCCAAAAATCAGTAAGCTGGATTTTAAGCGAAAAAAATTAACCTTGGTGGTAGTGGAGGATGATGACCAGGGCCGTGAGCAAGAACACACCTTTGTGTTTCGTCTGCATAATGAGAAGGCTTGCAAACATCTGTGGAAGTGTGCCGTAGAGCATCACACCTTCTTCAGGCTGCGGGCCCCCATCAAGGGGCCGTCAGCCCGCCAGAATTTCTTCCGCATGGGCTCCAGGTTCCAGTACTCGGGAAAAACTGAATACCAAACTACTCAACAGAATAAGGCAAGACGCACTGTTCAGTTTGAGAGAAGACCCAGTCAAAGGTTTGCTCGTAGACAATCTCATGTCTTGAGAGAACGAGAAAAACAGACTACTACCAAAGTAGAAACCAGCGTTCCCTCCGGCAGTGCTGAAACAAGCACCATTCTCATCAATACTTCTCTACCTGTGCCCGAAGCTGGAATAAGCAAACCTCTTTCTCGGAACTGCAGCGAACGTTCTCAACAATCCACATCGGAACATGTCGATATTCCCACTGCTAGTAAATTGGAGCACACTAAAACTATTGAAGTACCGGAACCTTCCCAGGTTGAAGATATATCTAAAGAAGAATCTATTTCCAACAAAGTGCTATTTAAAAAAGATTCAATGAAGAAAGACAGTTTCTTACAAAACATCTCCATCAACCAGGGATCATCTTGTAGTTGTTCGTCTCCAGCAGACACCCACGTCACCAATCCGTTGAATGATTTACTCAAAAGTCTGGTTAAAGAAAAACTTCACACTGACGACTCGAGAAATGAGGTGCGTAACGAATTACTCGTGGACACATCCCTGTCTATGGAAGTTCCTAACAACCAAGCTAAATACTTTGGATCTTGTGGAAAGCCTTTGCCTCCGGGTCAGCTGAAATGCAACATACTGAAGGCCAAGGACAGTGAATTAAAGTTCTTTAACGATTCGTGCAATGTTAACCTTCCTTCTCCTTCATCCCCGTCCCCTAAAGTGTTAAATGAGCCCCAGTTGACGATGGAGCGCCCCAAGACCCCCAACTCCTCGCAGTACGTGTCCATCGTGGTGGTGGAGCCCCCGAGCAGCGTGCCGGCGCCTCCCTCCCCGGCCGAGGTGACCAGCCCCTCCATCACGCAGCTTTCCCCGTGGCTGGTGACCTCGGAGCCCAGCTCGCCTACCACCACCACTGATAAAGACATAACTATCATTCACAGGAAAACTGTAATCACCACTCAACTTTGAGATACGTAAAAGCCATTTTTGGTGCCGTATTTTGTTATTATTTTTATCATATTGTGATGAGAGTATGTTTTGAACTTATTGTAATGTACTTAAAAATCTAAAAGTATAATATTGTCTGAATGTTTTATGAAGTACAGAAGTGCCTTGGATCACATTTATTATGAACCAAAATGTCTTATTCCCTACAAATTTACAGTATAACAATATAGTTCTCTATTCCTTGTGATACGTGATAATAATGAGCTATTTGTATTGAACAATATATTATACAATATATAGTATATTTATGATATGTACATAATATTAGAAAAAAAATTGGCCTTGCGATTTAAACCATAAAAAGACTTTTTAGAGACTTAAAGATATACAAATTACCTAAACACTTTCAAAATTATAAAAAAAATTATACATATTAATAAGCCTGCATGTAAATTTTTATTAAATCTTTATAATATTAAAACTTTACTGCAGGAATCAGTATTGCTTTGTATTTATACATTTTACGTAATTAATTAAGACAAAGCTATTAGGTTGACTGTTAAATTGTATTGTTATTAAATTGTGAAAGGAAACAGAAATGCAGATGACAACTATGTTTTAAAATAGGCGTCAGTATCAGTTTGTCCTACAATCTGTGTAATGGAGATTTATGTTGACCATTTGCTAATCTAGTTAGTGTGGTAAATTTTATATTAGAACTGGGCAAGTGTCATTTATCATTGACATATCAGCAATGATTAGCAACACCCACGTTTGTTTGATACATTTCAGTGTGTTTCAATTTTCATCAGATAATGTTAAATGCCATGGTGTACTTACATTATTAGATAATGTTAAATGCCGTGGTGTACTTACATTATTTTTTAGGAACACTCTTGTAATCTTTGATCTTTATTTTATTAGAAAAATAATTATTATTTAGATTTAAGTATTCCGTCCAAACAGAAAAATAAAGTTTATATATTGATCTTGCCTCGAATTTATTGCCTTTGGTCAATCTGATAAGACTACATAGTCCATCAGCGTTCCTTGAAGATTTCTGATGTGTGCTTAAGGCTACTTTTACATTGAGGACTTAGCAGCAAGATTCAGCCGCATACATCGTTTTGTATGTAAATCGATCTACCTGCGGCTAACTATACTGCGGCTAAGTCGTCAATGTGAAACCAGCCCAAATGTTATATCGATTAACATTCTGCAATTTTAAAATTTGTGAAATATTTATGGTTTGTAATATAGAGATTGTCCTTGTTGCAATATATTTTTTAACTTTGTAAGGATGATTAAGAAGCGGCACGTATGTGTGCATATTTGCAGCTAATTATTGTAGCTCAAAGAGATTTATATACAAAAAGAAGTCTGTTTATTTGTAAAGCAAATCAATGTACAAGCAATTTAGAGTTAGTACTTTATACTACTCAATATAAGTGTATTTATCCTTTATCTGTTGGTAAATCACCATCACGTCTAGATTTAAGAATAAAGAAATTGTATCCTATTTATAAATGATGTAATATTCTGTGTTATTATATATCTACACATATTGACCATTCCATTCAACGGACATAATATGATTTGGATAAATGCAGTTGGCTGGTAAAAACTGTAACAATATATGTACAAGCAATGCAGTTAAAATGTTATGTTGATCATTAATTTGGGGTCCAAAGTCAATTGAGTTTGAATTCTGATGCATTCCTTGTGAGACCTTGCTAGCACCCTTATTTTCCTCTGTATTTTTCAAATGATATTCTATTAGAATTTTACAGTTTGTACAAATTGGGTATAATGGCTTAAAATCTGTGATGTTTATATTAGCTACTCTGTTCATTAGGGTTGACCAATTATTTTGAATTGTGTGTTAAAAATTAGTTGTCACAAAGATGTGTGACTATATAGAAAAAAATAATAATTTTTTATCATATTTATACAAATGTATCGTAAATATTCCCCCTCCATTAAAGTAATTGTGTGTAAAAATGATTCCACTGTTGACTGCCATACATTGATTGGGTAAATGTTCTAACAGCACTTTTCCCAACGGGGTTTTAAAACATCTGGGTCAGCGGTTCTTAAACTTGTTGGAGGTACTGAATCCCACCAGTTTCATATGTGCATTCACCAAACACTTCTTAATTGGCGTGTCACGAGTCGGGGGTGTGTCTTGGCCTTCGCCGAACCCTCGAGACTGACTCACCGAACCCCTGGGGTTCGATCCAACCCAGTTTAAGAACCACTGATCTGGGTCATTTATATTTGGAAGGAACTGTTATAATTTGATCAATTTATATTTTTAATTATTTCTAATTATAAAATTACAACAAAATTTGAAAGTTATTGATAGAACAGTGCTTGTTATAAATAAATCTTGTTTCTTTGTTCACCGTAGAAACCTTGTTCCATCAGATAAAACCAAAGTAGATCACTAATAAACATTAAAAAATACACCGTTATCTAAGATTTAAGTCATCATCAGTCATGTTTGTATTTATGTTATTTTAAAAATATTTTTATAAGAATTTTAAACAAGTTTCATTATTATGTTCATAATAGTACAAACATTAGAACAATCATAATTATTATTTATATTAATTGATTTTATGGAAATTAAAAATATTTTTAAAATTTTTAAAACTCTTATGAATCCCAATGGCAAGTCATTGGTTAAAAAATGTTGATAGAAAATATAAGCACTGACAATTGATTGGAAATCTCAAAAAAAACGAATTACCTATTTGTGCCTAATTTTATGATTTAGACAAAAGTAAGAAAATAGATAGACAAAATTGATTTACCAAAAATCTGCTGTTAAAACAATCAAGTTATACTCATTGACACCCTGTAGATGTCATTACCAGCCTTAGTACAAAATCACACTTGCTCCAAGGATTCCAATATAAGAATTTATTGGTTCATTTACGCCACACATAAATATATTTTAAACTGTAAATACACTAATGCAGTGAAACTCTTAGAAGAATTTCAATGGACCGGGAAAAAACTTCTCATGTGGAAAACCTTAAATGCGGAATGTATTACACCATTTTTAAATTTTAGTCTTGTAAAAAACCGAAAAAACTTGTGGGATGCACTGTGTAGAAAATATACATTTGACATTGTCATATTATAATATATGAATTTATTTTAATGCTGAAAAAAAATTACTACGCTGCTTGTCATGATGTTATCCCACTTGCTTTAAATTGTGCCCCTTTACACTTAAAAAAAATAATATGTAAGTCCATCCACAGATAACTACATTTTTTTTATTTTAGTTTTTAGTAAACAAACTGGAAAAAACTTTTAGACTTTTGTGCCATTTTTTTCAAGGAAACATTTTCCATTTTAAAAAGAAAACCTGGAATATTTTTATAATATTGTATATTTTTGTGTACCCATTCTGAATGAATAAATAATACTTATAAAAAATGATATTTTTAATTAACTCTTTGCACCGTTTGGGGCAGTAAATCAGCCTAAAGGAGTGACTTTTTTATGAGTCGTAAAAGCAAAGACGACTCCAAAAATGGTAGTTTTGACTTACGATAAAATATTTGTTTCTTTTCCTATGCAATGCATTATGTTCGGTTGTTGTTAAAATGTATGAATAAAATCTATGGAAATACATTTGAAATTTGGGTTTAGTACATCCCCTTACGGGCAACTGAAAAAAAAACCAGTTTGCAACTCAAGTCTGCACACTACACAACTTCTCAAAAACCCGTTGTCACCAGCAACGCAAACAGTTGCTCGCAACCAGCCGTGCTAGTTGCCGCAGCCGGTCATTGCTAGGTTGTTTGGTTGCCATGGTTGCGCCAGCTTTGTTGTCAGTTTTCGATTTTTTTTTTTTATTCGCAAGTGCCAAAATGACGACAAATGACTGAGATGACAGCTGGAGTGTTCCTTGTCTATGGTTAAACAAACTGAAATCGTAAAATTGAGTAGCGCCGTGATAGAAGTTTTGCTGGAAAACCATAGCAACCCACCAGTTTTAGTTTGGTTTCAGTTTCTCCATGAGCGAAGGGTCTTAGATTCGATGACCGGATAACTCTGAATGAATTCAACTCAACACCTCCTTGGAAAAGTTATGAAAAAAATTGGTTAAATAAGTTATACTATTGTAATATTTTTTTTTTCATAGTTTTTAACCACTTTTTAAAGAGTTGTTGAGTTGAGTTGACATGAAACACCGATAAACATGATATGTGCCGTCCATACCTGCACATGAGCCAATCCTCCCTTACTCACATAAAAATACAAACTAGTTCTGTGAATAGCAGACCCCACATTCAAAATGTTTCTAATTTTCTCTTATTTAATAAATTTCATACAGTTTATCTTTGATTTGAGGGAAGGTGTAGCGAAAATACAGTTCACTTAGGCGCTCCGCTGACGAGGAAACTGAAACCAAACTAAAACCGGCTGGTTTCTATTTCTTGATTGGTCAAAATATTGTTTAACCATAGACGAAGAACAATCAGCTGACAGTTGGCAACTAGCAACAGCCGGCCACGGCAATCAGCAATCGAGTCACCACTTGCGTTACCATTGACAACGGGTTTTTGAGTGATTGTGTAGTGTGCGGGCCATCACATTGTCATACAAAGACAGTTAGTTGCCAGTTGACAGTTTTCAGTTGCCTCAGTGAGCGGACCGCCTTACACTTAAACAATGTTAGCGCCTCCGCCCATTCAGGCAACTGCAAACTCTCAACTGCCAACTGTCTTTGTATGACAATGTGATGGCCCGCACACTTCACAATCACACAAAACCCCGTTGTCCATGGTAACTCAAGCGGTGACTTGCGACCATCTTGCGACCGTCACGGCTGATTGCCCTGGGCGGCCATTCCTGGTTGCGAGCTGTCAGCTGATTGTTCTTCATCTATGGTTAAACAAGCTTTTTGACCAATCAAGACAGAGAAAACAGCCGGTTTTAGTTGGTTTTCAGTTGCCTCAGTGGGCGGAGCGCCTTAACGTCCTGAAGGTTGTTTAGAAATGACAATGCTGGGGCGGGGGCTGGTTCGGGACCCGCTCCTCCTCTCCCTTCAAAGCGATCTGGCTCAAGACCATGTTCTCTTCAGTGAGGGACTAAGCAGCCGGTCAACCTTAGAGCAAAACATTTGGATTTCATGGTCAGAGCTTTCCTTTCAATGGGTGTGTAATCGAGGGAGCCTATTGTCCTCTCTGAGTGTGTCCTTATCGACCAAGACAGTTTGTCAGGTTTCCGGGTGACGGGTGATGACCAGTCATTTCGGGAGCAATACAAAATTCAAGACCAATAAACCTCGATTGGAACCAAGAAGACACCACTTTACATTTCGACCCTTTGGAATTACAAGGTTCCCTGTCGCGGTAACTTCATGCGATAATGGGATCTATAATAAGCTACTTTAGAGTTCATTATCGCTTGACATTACCGCAACAGGTTGATTTATCTATCTAATTAGATGAAACAAAAAGATATTTATATGGTGACTTTATTCAATTATTGACACAACTACATACAAACAGTTCAAGACAAAATAAAAATAACACGTGAGAGAATAGTTAGTTTCAGAGGAAACTAAATGAAGAATGTAGACTACTCGGAGGTGGACTGACTGGCCTGGCGTTTCATGGACTTCAAGGCTCTCTCGCGAAGCTTCTTCTCCAAGTCCTCATTGTTAGCCTTACCACTCTCTTCCGGCTCACTCTCTGAGCTCGATTTCTTAGATTTGGATGTCTTCTTGTGTTTCTTATGCTTCTTGTGTTTTTTAGAATGTTTCTTGTGTTTTTTTGCGTGTTTCTTTGACTTTTTTGGCTCATCACTGTCCGAGTCAGAAGAACCGGATTCTTTTTTATCCTTTTTGGATTTCTTCTTAGATAATTTATCACTGTCTGATGAGGATTCGTCCTTTTCACGCTTTTTGGATTTCTTCTCACCATCACCCTTTTTTGGTGTTTCTTCTGCTGGAGAATCTTTAGGAGCGGGGGAAGATGTTTTTGCCTTAACATTTTTTCCATCACTCTCTAGAGGTTTGCCTTTTGAAGCTTTGATTTTCTCAGGAGCGGGTGACCTGTCTTTTGTCCTGGAAACACTGCGCAAGTCTTTAGACTTTCTTGCTTTCTTGACTTCTGGCTCCGAGCTGTCACTGGATCTGGAGCGGGAAACTTTGCTCTTGTCAGTTTTGGAGGATTTTTCAACTTCGCTGTTGGAACTAGGCAGAGAATAAATTTTGGGAACAACTTCAACATCAGGACTAGATTCCACCTTCTTGGATCGAGAGCTTTCTTTCCCTTTTTTGCCTTTCAGCCGATCTGGAGAGCTGCTCTTCAATTTAGACTTCTTGGAATCTTTAACAGCTTTATTTTCATCTGAACTATGGGAATCATCTTGTTTAGATTTATTCTTAGATTTGCTTTGTTTAGATTTAACTTCTTCATCAGAACTGCTATCATCAGAGCTAGATGAACGACTTCTTTTTACTTTTTTGATTTTTTTTACGGTTTTTTTACGGGCAACTTTCTTTGTCTTTTTCTTTTTATCGTCATTAGAATCACTAGTGGAAGAGAGTTCCGAATCACTTTCACTTGAGGAGGATGATTTCTTAGGTTTCTTGGATCGCTTGGTGTGAGTTCGATCTTTTCGTTTAGGTTTGGTTTTAGCCTTCGATTTTGCCACTCCACTTTCATCTTCTGAACTTCCGGAATCAGAACCGGACTCGGTTTTTTTCTTACTTTTAGGAATACCGGACTTTTCATCGGAATGCTTAGACTCGTCATTTTTATCAGACTCTGACTTTTCAACATTATCTTTGAGAGCCTCTAGTTCGTGCTTCTTGAGGAATGGGGAAGGAGTTCGAGAGAGACTGCGAGAATACCGTTTGGAACCTTCCGATTTGTCTCCATCCCCTTTAGGTTTCAACTCATCGTCAGAATACAAGGAAGTGGGTTTAGAAATAGATTTATTAACCTCCACCGATTTTGAAGTGTTAACTCTTTCCTTGGAAGAACTCGAGCTCCTGGAGTGGCGGCTCTTTTTGGGTCGACTGTCTCTATCCTTAGAAACTTTACGATCTTCAGAAATACGTAAATCTCGCGATCCGCGAACGTCTCGAGAACCTGTAAATGTGAACATTAATAATTATAAATAAAACAAAACATTAAATGAAACAAATAACTTGGTGGACACCCGGTTTCGAAACCGAAGGTTTCTTTGTCAGGATAATATACATTATTTTTAAATAACAGAGACGGTCTACTTGTAGTGAGCACTTGGGCCATAGACCCATTGTGCTATCTCCCATTTCACCTCATTCCTTTAACAGTAACCCGGTCCCTTTTATAAAGTTCACCAGGGTTGTCATTGGATAGGAGGCCATATCCTCTAGTTCCACAATGTGTTTCCCAGGCATCAACTCTTCTCTCCATTGCTTCTTGGTTCCCTGAAGGCCCCACAAGAGAAGAGTCCATCCCACTTTGGTTCCCCAAAGGTCCCATGAGGGAAGAGGGCCTCATCGCTCCTCTCCACTCCTTGGTTCCCTGAGGGCCCCACGACAAAGAGTCCACCTCCCTTTGGTTCCCCGAAGGCCCCACAAGGGAAGAGTCCACGCACCTTAGTTGCCCAAAGGCCCCATGAGGGAAGAGGGCCTAATATCTCCTCTCCACTCCTTAGTTTCCTGAAGGCCCCACAAGAGACTAGCCCACCCCACCTTGGCTCCCTGAAGGCCCCATGAGGGAAGAGTTCCTCAACTCTAGTCTCCACTACTTATTGGTTCCATGAAGGCGGAATTGTTTTTCTAAAGGTCCCACAAGGAAAGCGTTCATGAAAGTGGCCTAAGATCTCCTAGGTTCCCCAAAGGTCTCTAGTTTTAATTTTTGTCCCACGAGTGCCTAGGGAAATAGAAGGTCCTGAGTAAATTCTAAATATGATGCGACCCTATTTCTCGGAAGCACCGTTTGTGACACTGTTCCCCAGGTCATTCTAGCTAACACCTTAGTTTGGGATGGCTATTGCAGGTCATGTTTCCACTCCCTGAGCGATGAGTTCGCGCCACACTCCCTACGCTGAGACAGGATAATAAGAACATGAACATTATTATCCTTTGGTTTCAAAACATGTCGATAATTGTGATTATACAGGGTGGCGCAACACCTGATGTTCTTTGGCTGTATTTTTTTTTATGAATGAAAAAATTTTAATTCTGATTTTGGATTATGTTTATTTGATGGCTTAATTTTTTTTTGCATTAAGTCGTAAAAATGATATCGGCTAAGTGGCAGCCGCCGGAATTGTGATTTTAAGGGCCCGATTTATGGCATTTTCCATCACCCATCCGGCGATAGGTTATCGCATTCTTGACAGATATTCTTTTTGATGGCTGCAAAAGTCTGAGGCCTGTTGACATAGACTCATGACTACAACAAACCCCACAAAAAGAAGTCTGGAACGGTTAAATCGGGCAATCTTGCCAGCTAGCGCAACTCACTAAACGAGAGCTTTGGTAATTTGCACTGGCCGGTGTCAATCAAAAAACATTTTTTCCATGTTCTTGAGGGCTATAGCGATTCAAGTCTTATTAACGTGTATTTTGTATCTATTTACTCCACAATGTCAAAGCAGAACTGACATTATTATTTGCAAAAATTATGGCATCTTCTGATAGATGACTTTTGCGCCACCTTGTATAAGTGGTGTACACCAAGTTATTTGTTTAATTTAATTAAAAATTAAACCACAAAGTGATTTTGCGAAGATTGAAGAACTAAAACAACATGTTTGGAAGGGAAGGATATTAGGGAAACGCATATGGCAGAAAAAATAATTACTTTTCCTGTCCCGGCTAAGGCGGCGGTCCCGGCTGGCGCGACGGTCGCGACTGGGGCGAGGGTCCCGGCTGTTGCGGCGTTCCCTCTCACGCTCGCGTTCCCTCTCACGATCCCGGTCTCGCGAACGCCGGTCTTTGGACCTGCAACCACACACTAATTAGCCAACAACCACAACTACACAACTTTCACTATGTACTAAAGGCAAATAAATACCTATCCGGTGATCTTCTTGTTCCTCTTGATCTACTCCTTGATTTGCGTCGCTCGCGTTCTCTCCTCTCCAATGATCTTCTTCTCTCTCTGGACCTGTAACGGGAAATACTAATAAAAACCTTTTCATTTTAACAACATCTAGTTAACTGTTAAGTTTACGAACACGATGAGAGTTTAGTTCACCTTCTTTCCCTATCGCGTCGTCTTCTCTCCCTCTCCCTGTCTCGCTCGCGTTCCTTCTCGCGCTCCCTCTCCATCTCCCGGCGCCTGCGGTCACGGTCCCTCTCCCGCTCTCTCTCGCGCTCTCTCTCTCGCTCGCGTTCCCTCTCGCGCTCCCGGTCCCTGTCCCGGTCCACCGAGCGCCTGCTCCCCCTCCGGCTGCTGCAACAAACAATACAAACCAACAACTCTTAGGGTAATTAATGTCAAAGATTGGTAATGTCAGTCATTACAACAGCCAGACAACTTGCACTCAAAGGTGCTTGCTCTAAGGGCAATCAAAGTCAAAGATTGGTAATGTCAGTCATTACAACAGCCAGACAACTTGCAGACAGGATTGGTACAAAATGACCAAAGAAGACTGTGATGGCACATAATGGATGAATATAGATAAAAGATAGAAGCATTAGTTACCTCTCCCGGCGTGATCGGCGGTGTGGACTGGGGCTGGCAGAGGAATCCTTGTTGTTGCGGTAGTGCCTCTTCTTCTGGATGGACGTCGAGGACTTTCGTATTTCTGAACCGTCTTTGCGGCTACGTCCTAGTCATGATTAATAATAAAATTAGATGGTTAATGTTTACCAAATGCTGACCTCTTATTGTGATGTAAAATAATTGGTACAAATTTGTTGAGGGCGTCTGTGCACCTGAAGTAAGTTCAAATTTATCTTACTTATGTCTAAAAATTTAAACTATCATATAAGGGTTGAAAGGGCGTGTGTAAAATGGTGACAACAGTAATTTTTCAAATTGGCACAGGGATTAAGTACGTAGCTGTTGATTGCACCAACAGTGCCTATTTTTGAAAATAGGCACTGTTGGTGTTAGGCTAGCTTTACACTTATAAGTTTTTTCGTAAGTTTACAACTTCTGGCCAATGGGCACATTTTATTTTCAAAATGCAATGTTTGGCCAGAAGTCGTAAATTTACGAAAAAACTTACAAGTGAAATGCTAGCCAGTTAAACTTTTACTGTAGCTTGCATTGAAGCAGACGTTATTAATAATAAAAAAAAAACTGTGGGGATAACTAGTAAGGGTTTGTACCACTTTTGCTGGAATCAGAACTGGAGGCGCGACGCGGTGGGCGGCGCGGTGAGGCAGCTCGGGAAGATGAGGAGGAACTGGAGCTGCTGGAGCCGCGCTTCTCTTTACCATTCTTGGCTTTTACCACTTCCGGAGATACTGTTTTATCTTTGCCGGCCCTGCGGTAGAACATTTACAAACAAACAGTGAGAATTTAAAAATGGATTCATATTTTGGGCAGGGCTGGCATATTGACTATACCCTTGTTTGGGAGAGCCTTGTAACACCTCTTTCTGTTACATGCTTCAGTTTATAGGAATGAAAGAGAAATAATTACAGTGGGGCTCTTGCTGCACGGGAATGCTTTCGATTAAGAATGGCTTGTATTTAACCGAAAGAAATTAATTGTACATCAACGAATGTCTTAACTTTGGCTAAAAAAATTATATTGGATCACTATCAGTTGATTATTATATGTATATTGAAAGCAAGCAAGTTTGTGGGATATACAAAAAAATTATCTGGGATTGGGAAGTATGTCTCAGTTAGTTTCAGTGTTGTGCATTTAAACAAATAATAAACAAGTACGTTGACTTGTAACATACCTTGATGGGGATTTATCGGGGGACTTATCTTTAGTAGAAGATTCGGTGCCATCTTTGGCAACGCCGGCCATGTTGAGCAACTTGTTCTGCAGCCGTGACAAGGAGCCGCCTTTATCATCACCGCTCTTGTCTCCGTTATTTTTTTCAGCTTTGTCACCGTCACCGTTCTTGCCTTCACTCGATTCTTCCGGAGTTTTATTTCCATTTTCTAAAATAAATTAAACATTAATTCTATGCACAAAAGCAAGCAATGGGAATAATATGTAATAATGAAAATAAATAAAGAAGACATACTCATTGGCTTCTCACCTTTCTTAGAGGGTTTGTCTTTGATTAGGTGCTTTGGTAATTCAGTAACCAGCCCAGGTGGACTGAGCTGACCATCCTTCTTCTCTGCTTTGGATGGACTCTTGCTCCGGGAATCTCTGCGACCTCGAGACCTAGATCTGGAGGGCAAATAGTTTAAGAATGGATCCGGGCAGGCAGAAGGTATGTCAGGTTATTATATTCTTATGAAGAATAAGACTAACCTGCGGTGAGTGGAGCGATGGTCTCGAGATCGGGAGCGACTGCGGTGGTGGCGGCGACTGCCTCCTCCCCCTCCTCCACCCCCTTTGCTGCGGCTCTCTTCCTCTTCCTACATACATCATATTATCACAACTTTTTACTAATTTACAAACATTTGAAGGTGAATTCATTATTTGGTATTACAACCCTGTGGAGGAACTATTGGCACATTGCTAGTAAATCCAAAGGATGCTATGCCTCAATACAAAGGACTATCCTATCAAAACCGTGTTTCAACAAATCCCCCACATTTCCAAAATACAAATTTCCTTACTTATTCAAATGAGAATTGGACATTGTTCCGTTCCTTCTCACCTTTTTAAAATTCACGTCCTTGACTCCCCAGTTTGTGCATTCTGTGGTCTAGCAGTGGGAACTATAGTAACATTTTTTTGGTTGTCCCTCTCTAAGCAAATATCCTCTCTTTTATCAAGCCTTATCAAAAATTGCCTCCCCGCCATTCAACATCTGATCTCTTCTAAGTCTGAACTCACTCCAATCTTCCACATAATTTTGAAATTTGCCCATTTGAATGTAATAAATATATAAATTCACCTTTCCCCTTTCGGTAATTTGAAATGATGTCCTAGAAATACCCTTGAAGGCTGAAAGGCAGAAACATGGAAATTGATACTTTTTCTTCCATTCTTTAAGAGTTAACTTGTCATATTTTCGTACGAATTCTACAATAATCAAATAAAACAACAGCCCACAGCCGCTATGGCTACTCTCCTGAACAATTCATCTAAAGTGACTTCGCATCTTTGTGCTCCAAAGGGTCGTTTTTACAGTCTACAATATTAGCCTAAGGCTGCCCTTACATAAGTTTTTACCCATAAAATTACCAATGTAAATGACACCGTTGGTCACTTACTGTAATTTATAGAAAGTTACAGAAGTATATCACCAGTTGGCTGGACAACATTGTGAGGCAAGTCAAAGAAGGGGCTATTGGAAGGGATTTGAATGAGAGATGGATTAAAATAATTAAGAAGAAGAGACAGAGGATCATATTGCATTGGGGGGTTGGGGGTTGGCTAGATGATTTGTATGAGTGTATTCTTACAATTCTTTTCTTGATTTCGTCCTTCTTCTGTTGCATGAACGACTCTGGTATCCCATTCTCTGAAGACTGCGCGCTGAGGAGGTGCTCCCACAACTCGCCCATAAACAGGCGAGCATTTTTCCCATTTAAAAATCCTGTTAGGTTTATCTGCATTTTCTTCGGGCAAGGGAACTGAAGATTTGTAGAAGAAATTGTCTTGGTTATTATAATAAGAATACAAGTTGGGATCATTGAAAATTGTGGACAGGAACGGTGAAGCGTATTATTAAATAAAAAATATTAATAGTTAATTATCAAATGTACTTCAGAATCAAGTGAATGGAAGAAAGATTCACGGCTATGTCAATATCGCTGATAATTTTCAATGGACAAACTATTATCAAGAGACTTGTCATGTAAACAACATATTATTTAATTTGAAAGCAACAAAATATTATTTAAGTGTGGATGACCATAATGTTTATATTTGGGGAGTACAGTATTTGGTGAACATAGTTAGTAATAAATTCATAATATTATTACACGGTTTATTTAGGCCTGTTACAGATGTAACTACATCATATTTACTGTTGATGAATAAAATCCTTGTTACATTCTTCATTTATACTTGAGACTTGAGTGTTTTATGTCCTATAAACGAAAACAAATAATAATGTTCTATAATTCACCTTTAATAAATAATTATGAAAATGCAATGCTAGTTTATATTTTGCCATAGATCTTATAAATGGTTAGAACGGTAAATGACGGAGATATTTGGATAACAAGAAGTTTTGGAGCCACAGATTAATTGATTGAAGCAATTGATTGATTCATTGAGACAGTAAAGCAGTGAAGACAGTCGCACCGGAAGTGCTGCCGTGGTGCCGCAGTGTGGTGGCGGAGCAGAAGAGCAGCGGCAGCAGCGGTGTTCAGGATACGGTGGACTACGGCAGCAGTCAGCAGCAACAGCAGCAGCGGGAGGCAGCGTGCTCCTGGCCGAGGAGTGAGGAGTGGAGATCTCGTGGAGGAAGTGTAGCGAGCCGCCTGAGACAAGCGGTCACCGGCTGTCCCATCTGTAAGGTTGTCATTATCTACCCGAGTTATGCGAAACTTCTTACGGAACCTGGCTCCAAAACTCTTTGTCGCGCGTATGGCTAATATAAACTGTGTCTAACATTAAAGGTGAAATCCTATTGTTACAAGTCCTCAATGCTCAATTCTGAATGTGGATTTGTCAATGTCAATGATAAAGAAAAGGGAGCTTTACTTTAATCCTTCAAAATAAATACTTCCGGAAAGTTCTTAATATAAGTCCCCGAAATACCATTGTCAGAAATGCAGTCGTGTGGAGGGCGGCTCATGGGGCGGTGGGGTGGCGCGGGGCGTGGCGGCTCGGCTGTGCTGGCAGACCAAATAGCAAACAGAGCTAATCGGGGTATAAAAACAATTTTCACACTCAATCAATACATATACACTTTTTTCCACGTCGACATTTCTTAACATCGTTTTGTTTTTTTCTTTCTGGTATTAACCATTCCAAACGGGAAATCATAAGAATTCCTACATTGGCTTAGATTGAATTTTAAATATAAATCATGTGGTTATAATGAATGTGAATATACCTTCTCCTCCAGCTGATTATTGACGTAATCTACAACTACATCGTCTTCCATCTTCAGAATCTCCGTGATCTTCTGAGTGATCCAGGGTTTCAGGACATCCAGTTTTACTTTGGACATATCCACCTATAAACATTATTATACATATTTACTTCATTCCTGATAACAGTTATTGATTCAAACTAGGGAAGAGTCATACAACTTATATTAAATTTATGTCTACCAAGCCCAGATCATATGTGAAATGTAAAATTATGTACAACAGCTGATTGGAGTTTCCATGCAAATGAAACTCCGGTCGCAAGTAGCCTGATACAATGACACTTTATTATTTAAAACCAACCTATTATTATTATAATATGATATTAATAGCTTCTGCCCGCGACTTCGTCTGCGCAGGATTAGGAACTTCGAGTAATCTATTTTATTTTCCTAGGTCTCATCTACGTTTATACCAAAATTTTTAACCTATTTATTTAAAATATGTATAATTCTTGATTGGATTCAAAGTATTAGATGAGTAATTCAAATAAATTCACTAATTTAAATATTTTCCAAAATAGAATTTTGATTTAACAATCATTGTTTTGCAAAATGTCATTCTCAAATTTTGACGTTCCTATTAAACAATAATTATTATTTTCCCTATATGTTATTCTGATGGATGAGCTATATTTTTGTAAAGTTTCATTAATCCATTCAGTAAATTTTGCTTTAAAGAGTAACAAACATACATACATCCATACAAACTTTCGCATTTATAATATTAGTAAGATGAAATTTAACAATTTAGTAAATGCTCTAAATATTGAATAATTGAAACAACTATGGCTTTTAAATGTGAAGTGAAGCTAGTAAGTACCTGGTTTAATCTGATGGTAATTTTAAGGGATACTAAAAACTCATTCAGTCAAAAGTATCGTCCCAGTGGGTCGGTAAGCGCATTCGTAGAGCTACTTACAAGCGACTCGTACTTCATGCGCATAGCACACGCACCACTAGTGAGTACCCACCATTCTACTTTGCTAGTGTTCGTACACAATGCTACGCGCCGACTATGTGTTTGACATCAGTTGCACGCTGCCGACAGTGCTGGTAGCACGCCACGGAGTTGCATTCGTATCTAATACTACTTGTTTGACCTAGAAATGGCGACCGAACTTGGATGGAATGTTACATTTGTTCTGGAAATGGACCAAAATGCGAGTTTATATAACTATATGTTACCAGAATACAAAAGAAAGGATTTAGTGAAGAAGGCATGGATTGATATTGGAAAAGTGTATTTTTCTTATGAATACTTAGATTTAACAACTGCACCAAATTTAAATAAGAATCCATTGTCTATATAATTTGGTAGGCGGGTATGGGTACCGCCGCCCTGGGAACCATTTATTGGATAACCAACACCTCTGCCATAGGTCACCCCAAGTGGTTCGCTACGTTTGGTGACTTAGCAGGGGTGCCCGGGTTCATGGGGTAAGGTTTATCCGGGTCTTGGTGGCGGATGCGTCGACCCACCTTCTGCGTGGCGGGCCGGATCGGGAGATGCCGGTTGAGGGAGACCCTTTACAACTGGTTAACGCTGTCCGGGCCGCTCGGTAGTACAGGGGCCCGACCCTCAGGCTCACGACTGAGGGTGGGCTGCCCCATCAACGAGTGAAAAAACCCCGCCGCTGCTGTTGTGCCGGTTCGTGACCGGAGGGGACCCAGCAGCAGCGTTTGGGGCGCATTGGGCGACCTCTCCAGCCGGACTCTCCCGGCCCATCGCCTTGCACCGCAGTGGGTGGGATGGATTCATACGCCTATCACTCCTGGACACTCTGGTCCCCAGCTTCCTACCCATCCCTCATACCTTTTCCTTTCCCAGACCTCCCTCTCCCATCATAACCTTTACATAAAAATACTTAAAATCATGAATATTACAACCACAACTACTAACATCCTTACAGCGGCGGGTAGCAGGCGTCCCCGGTGCAGGCCAAGACTGTTGGTGAATTTTGCCAACATTCGCGGCCTGCACACAAATATAAACTCCGTCCATCACCACCTCCATTCTCAACGTCCCAACCTTCTTTTCCTCTCTGAAACACAGATAGCTCAGCCTCTAGATGCCTCCTATCTGGACTGCCCGGGCTACGCCCTCGTCGGCAAGTTCAGACCCAAAGGAGGTATCTGTCTCTATAGCCGATCTGACGTCAACTGTGTGCGACTGTTGAATCTGGAAAACTCCAGATTTGACGTAATGTGGGTGCGCGTCAATCTTGCCAGTACGGTAAGGTTCTATGCGTGTCTATACCGCTCACCGAACCTTAGCGAATCAGACACGTCCGAGCTCTTCAAACATTTAAGCGAAACTATTGATGATCTCTTGCCCCGCTACCCCTCGGCCGAGTTTGTGGTTCTGGGGGACTTCAATGTTCATAACGAACCATGGTTGAAGTTCTCGGGATCAACAGACTCGGCTGGCCGACAGGCGGAATCCTTTGCCCTTTGCCACGGATTGGAGCAAATGGTTCAGGAGCCTACAAGGGTTCCTGATGTCCAGACTCACCGCTCCAATCTGTTAGACCTATTTCTAACCACTGTGCCACACGGTTACAAGATTGAGGTCACAGCGCCTTTAGGATCGTCCGACCACTGCCTGGTGACGACCTCAATCCCCGTCAACTTCAGACCACCAAACGAGAGGCTGAAGAGAAAAGTATGGCACTATAGGTCAGCAGATTGGTTCGGTCTGCGGGCACATTTCAATGCTTTCCCGTGGTCAGCTGTCTGTTTTCGGACTTCGGATCCCTCAAGATGTGCCCAGGAAATTGGTGAAGTCATCACATCCGCAATGGATGGCTTCATTCAATCCACTGTCAAGGAAACTGGTGTGGGCTCAAAGCCGTGGTTCAGTCGACAATGCTCCGAAGCAGTTCGGCGAAAAAACGCGGCTTACCGAGCCTACAACACATCTAGAACATCCGAAAACAGAGCAGCATATAACAAATTGGCAAAGGAATGCAAGAGGATCATAAATAGGTCAAAGTTCGAGCACGACCTGCAGATCAGCAAAAAGCTGGCTGCATGCCCGCATGGCAGCAGAGCCTTCTGGTCGCTTGCGGGCTCAATAGGTCGCAATTTCTGCAAATCCAGTCTGCCACCTCTTACCAGACCTGACGGCTCACTAGCAAACACCGCCACCGAAAAGGCAAACCTATTAGGTAAAATGTTTGCGGATAACTCAACCCTCGATGATCAAGGTGCAGTCCCGACGTCGGTTCCTCACTGCGGTTTCTATATGAAAAAGCTGAGGATCCGGCATCGGGATGTGCTCCAGGTTTTACGAGGGCTTGATGTTAATAAAGCTAGTGGGCCTGACGGAATCCCCGCCCTGGTATTGCGGAGGTGCGCTGCAGAAATAGCTCCGATTTTGACGAAGCTTTTCAAAATGTCCCTGAATTCTGGCTCTGTACCCTCTGGTTGGAAAAAAGCGGTTATCCATCCTATCCCAAAGAAGGGTGACCGCTCCAACCCGGCCAACTACCGCCCCATAGCGATCACATCAGTTCTATCCAAGGTGATGGAACGGGTGATCAACGACAAACTGCTCACATACCTCGAGAAGAACAAAATTATTAACGACCGTCAATACGGATTCCGGCGGAACCGCTCGTGCGGTGATCTTCTCGCGTATGTGACGCATGTTTGGGGGCGGTGCCTGGAACGTTTCGGTGAGACCCAAACGGTCGCACTGGATATTTCCAAGGCTTTTGACCGGGTCTGGCACCGAGGACTTGTCAACAAACTGCCTTCTTACGGACTTCCCGCATCCTTGTGTACGTGGATTGCCGACTTTTTGAGGGAGAGGTCGATTCAGACGGTTGCTGATGGCTTCACCTCTTCCTCGCACTCGATAAATGCTGGCGTCCCACAGGGATCGGTTCTGTCTCCGACTTTGTTTTTGTTGCACATCAATGACCTTTTGACATGTGCACCAATTCATTGCTACGCGGATGACAGTACAGTCCATGATAGCTTTTTGTTTGACAAGCCCCCAAAGGGTGCACAAATTCCAACGGCTCGGAGGGCTTTGAAGCAAAGAATGGACGGTTACCTCGAGAGTGTTTTCTCTTGGGGTAAGAATAATCTCGTCGAATTCAATGTTTCAAAGACCCAATCATGTCTGATTACGTCTAAAAGGGATCGAAATGACAATCTAGTCTCCTTCAACGGTAGCATTCTTCCAAACAGGTCCTCCATTGATATGCTCGGTGTAACTCTAAGTGACCAGCTCAGGTACGGGGGCTCCATCGAGGCCAGAGTTAAGTTGGCCTCTCAGAAACTGGGCGTACTGTACAGGGCCCGCAGATACTTTAATTGTACACAACTGCTAACCCTGTACAAATCGCAAGTGCGCCCCACTGTTGAATTTGGCAGCCATCTCTGGTCTGGAGCCCCGATGTACCTGAAAAACGCCCTCGACTCTGTGCAGAAACGGGCGGTCCGCTTGATAGATTCTCCTGTCTTAACAAACGGATTGCAATCTTTAGAGCACAGGCGTCGGGTGGGAATGCTATCCTTGTTCTACCGGTATTTCAATGGAAGATGCTCCGAGGAGCTAGCGTCATTGATCCCCTCGGCACCGGTGCATAGTCGGGAAACACGCCAAACGCGCGCCCAACATATGTACACAGTTGACATTTGTCACATGAGAACGGGACGCTTCTACGACTCGTTTTTGTGTTCAACAGCTCGGCTGTGGAACGATTTGCCGGCCTCTGTGTTTCCTCCTTCCTATAACATGGGTCTCTTCAAGACCCACGTTCACTCCTTCCTCTCCTCAAAAAGACCCTCCTCACAGCATCTTCAAAGATGACATAGGCCCTGAGGGAAATTATTTTCCTCAGGGCCTCCTGTGTGGAGTTAATATAAAAAAAAAAAAAAAAAAAAAATTGTCATCCTGTAGAAAGAATGAAAATTGTTACCATCATTCTCATGCAGTTCCATGGCAGCAACAAACACCCTACAGTTAAATTTTCTTTCGATATATGGGTGAACCCAAACGCTTCTATTAGATTGTTTTTTATTCTTATAATAAAGATAAACGAGAACATCGTCTTCATCACTAGTCATTGACATTGTATTAACTCCAGGGCTGCACGTGAAAAAATGATCAAGTTCAGAATATTTCAGGTGGCGCCATGTACGGAAACCAGCATTAAAGAGTAATATATCGGTAGGCTACTTGTGGTTGTGTCACAGAAAGTTTGTAAGTATCTTCATGTAAGAAGAGCCTAGGAGTAAGGAATTGACATAAACTGAAGGCCCAGTGCAGAAAAGTAAAATTCGCTATGGTTTGTGGGACTTCTCCGTGCAGTGTCTCCAGTTAATGTCGATTCCTTACCCTTACCGACCCAATGGGACGTCTGGCTTAATTTACAAAACTTTCAATTACAATGAATAAATTTAATATATATTATATATTGGCTAAAATTGCGTAAGCGCCGCCTTATCCAATACGTACAAACTATTTAACAAAAAAACATATCAGTTTAATTAAAATGAGGAATAACGCCCTTCGTTCACGGAGCTACTTACAAGTGACTAATAATAGTATGGAAGGTATAGACGAGCGGCGATCGCGTCGCTTGAAAGTAGCTCCATGGAAGAACGGCGTAACTATTAGCGCCTCCGCCCACTGAGGCAACTGAAAACCAACTAAAACCGGCTGTTTTCTCTGTCTTGATTGGTCAAAAAGCTTGTTTAACCATAGACGAAGAACAATCAGCTGACAGCTGGTAACTAGCAACGGCCGCCCACGGTGATGAGCAGTGCCAGTCGCGAGTCACTGTTTGCGTTACCATTGACAACGGGGTTTTGTGTGATTGTGAAGTGTGCGGGCCATCACATTGTCATACAAAGACAGTTGGCAGTTGAGAGTTTTCAGTTGCCTCAGTGGGCGGAGGCGCTTACAGCCCACGAAGATGCAAAATAATGCAATTTTAAATATTTGACTTAAAATTCTTTATGTTCACTATTCGTTGTTCGGCTATTTTCCTACGATTTGACATAACTATGACGAGTGGTTTTTTATGTCACTTTTTCTTCTTTTTTAAATGAAGAACATGAAACCGATTTTGTAAGTTCTTGAGTAAAAAAAAAAAAAAAAAAAACTACCTATCCTAAGAACCTATTTTGTTTTTATTGAATAAATTGTGCGTATTGGATTAGAAACACCTCTGCATATTTATCATTTATTATTATTGAGAGGATTCTAAATCTGAGGCATAACTAACCTGTTGTGCCAGAGCGTCTCCAAACTTCATCTGCTTCAGCAGCTTTTTCTCCTTGTCGCTGAAGCGATTATCTTGCTCCGCGGAAGTGCCCTAAATATGGAAACATAATTCGGTGATATATTGCAATTTGCAACAGAAGGTGAAAGAAATGTATTAGTTGAATGACATAAAAATATCGATTTCTTCGGTTGTAACGAGCTTACCGTATACATCTTGGAAGGATTGTTTATCCGCGTATAAAACAAACACAAGTGTGCAAGCACTGATTTAGCTTATCTGCGTGTCACCAATGTACATAATATTCCATAGCGAATATTATTTACGGTTAAAATTCAATCTTAACAACGATAAAAGAGAAAAACGCACGCGCCGGGACCTAATACAATATGGCGGACATTTTCTGATTTTCTCGTTCAGTTTGCCAGTGGTGCCAGCTGCTGCAATCAACGTGTTGCCAACACAAATAATTCGATTTAATAATTTTTTAAAAAATTTTATGTTAATCAAATTTTAATATTTTCTATGTTTGTTTTTGGGGTGTTATGCCGCGTTGCGCTACCTCCTTATTTAGCCGACGTTTCGGACAGCGTTTCAGTGTCCATCATCAGGGCAGATCCGGCTGTCCGAAACGTCGGCTAAAGGAGGTAGCGCAACACGGCATAACACCCCAAAAACAAACAACGAAAATGCTTTTGGCCGTGAAAATCTAAAAAACAACCAAATTTTAATATGTTTTATTATCCTTAAGTTCTGCGAGTATTTTAGTTTTTCATTGCTGTGACAGCTGTTTCGGCTTTCAAAGCCATTTTCAAACAGTTTGAAAATTACCTTGAAATCTGAAACAGCTGCCACAATAATAAAAAAAATACAAAAATACTTTCAGAACTTAATAATAACATTATAAAATTTGATCTACATAACATTAAATTAAAATACATTTAATTTTTAAAACTTTATTTTTTTTGTTGCTTTCTTTTTTCTCCTCTGACTCATCATGGGCTCATAACTCATCATCAACCGTCAAAGAAACAGAGCATTTTTTGGTCTTGCTGTGTTGCAATATGGTTTTAATAAAACTTCGTAATATTATAATAGGTTGATATACCCTCATGCTGCGTATAAACAGGAAGGTTTTCACGCGAGCCAAGCCAATTATGGGAAACGAACGAAGCAACCGCAAACGGCGCATAACGCCGCTTGTGGTTCTCCTTGTTCCTTTGTCGGAACGCCAAAACCAGAAACAAGGCCCATAAAACCTAGACAACCGGGCCGAACACTATTTTATAAGTATTGATTATCAATTAATGACATCAACATTCCTTGTCGCTCGATTAACGTAATATTCTTTTATTATTTTAAAAGAATATTACGTTAATCGAGCGTATACTACTGAATAAAATATAGTAATACTGAATAAAATAAAACAAAACTCAATTTAAAGAATAGTTAATATTATTTTATTATTTTAAAAGAATATTACTTTGTGGCATTATTTAAAACAAATTACTTTGTGTAAACCACCATATTCACGTGTTATAATATCTGCATGTTTCAAAACCGATGATTTCTTCATCATGATAATAACATGAATTGATTCATGTTATTATCATGATAAAGAAACCATCAAAACCCAGAAACCATGAAGCACTGGCTGATGTACCGGTCTTTTGTTGCATTGTTTTTGTTTTGGCTCAGTTGCGTTTTATGCTCGCTTTGAGAGAGATTTACGTTTGCCAAGTTGCTCTCTGGTAGGAGCCCTATCAAGAAAAGCCTAGTAATACCATCACTAAAATTTACCGATATACCAGCCCATAAATAAAGAATAATGTAGAAAAACTACTTTCTATCGATAAGGAAATTTTGTCCTCACGCAATAAAGGTTTTCTAGGTAATCAACAATGAAGGAATACTCAGACCTTTTTATAAATTCAAATTTTAGTGATACTCAATAATCGTACATTCCAGCAGTTTAGTTGGTATTCTTTACTTCCTTAAATATAAAAAAATAATAGATTGTCATTTTGCGCCAGTTATAAACTCTTTTTTCCATTATTTTTTTTTTGTTCAGCATTAATTTATTTAGGGGGAGTCAACTGTCCCCCCTAGTGATGCCTCTGTTAAGAAATTGTGTGTTATACTGCTCACATGTCAAGGGAATTGGGGAATTTTTTCCAATGTTGGTTCTGCATGCCGGCAAATGACTAATGGCTGGTCAGGGACTGAATTTTTTTTTTTTTATAAACATGAAGTCATTTTTCGAAAAACCACATTGATAATGTGCTCACATATATGAATTTATATACAAATGTATATTACCTAAAATGCTGGTTGATGCTATTGTTTAAATGTTATAAAAGTATTAACCGATTTGCTAAAGTCGGCATTTTCACGAGTAACGACCACTCTGTTATATACATTGATTTAATATATCATAAGACAATTTATTGATATAATATATCATAAGCTTTTTCAAACTGAAATTTTTCTTTAGGGAGCATGGGTACAAGCATGATAGACTTATTTTATATATATTATTTTTATATAAAGGAAGTCTATCATGCTCGTACCCTTGATAACAATAAATTCCTTTATATACAAAGTCCTTTTTAATACATTTGCATAAACTAAATATTCTTCTTTCACTTGGCATACTTGGCAACTGCGAAGCTTGGCTTATCCACATTTTAAAATCGAAATATTCCGGCTGGAAAACTATTTACAAAGATGGTTCCGAGCCTCCATTGTCAAACCATGTGGGAGAAGTGTTCCACTGCTTATAAGACAAGTCAATAAAAAATTTCAATAGAGGCTTCAGTTTTCACTGCTGAACGCCCAGCCATTTACGAATCCCAAAAATACATTGATAATAACTGCATTGGAAATTTTTTTATTCCCCGAGATTCTGTGCACTTAAAAAATTAAACTCATCCCCTTTCCACAACCCGGAAGAAAATGTTTTATCAAGGAAGAAGTCAATTTGAATCAGTTGTTTCTGGTGATGGTGAGATGTCACTAAAAAGTAAAAATGTACTTTCTTGTTACATGGGAATGGCTCACGCAATTCTGCAAACCGTCTGGACGAAGCTAACAAGTTTCTGGAGGCACATACATACTGAATAAAATAAAACAAAACTCAATTTAAAGAGTAGTTACATATCTTTAATATTCATAAATATTTGTAAACAAATAGCATTAAATAAATAATTATTAAATTGACATCAGTCATTCTCATCTCTTCTTCAACAATAATTCAATATCAATATTATGCTGCAATTAAGAAATACGAGATTATATTATGAGACGCTTGCTGATTTATCAGGATGCCCAGTAACCTAAAATTGGTATTTTAATGTAATAAATGTCTTTGTGATACATAAAATATTATAAACTAAGATAATAGTTATTTCAATACAGACATCTTTAGAAAGTAAAGATCCTGCTACTTGAATACTTAATTTGAAATGAAACCCTGTTCATTTGTGTGCATCACTTTATTACTTAACCTTCCTAACACCGAGCTCGAAAATTTCCTTCTGCTCCCGAGATGAATTGCCAGCAGTACCCACAAATTTTACATTAGAAAGGTTCCCGGAATCTTTGAATTATTAACAAAGGGTTTCAGCTGGATATGGCACTGAATATAGGCAGTGAAGTATGTATGTGGTAATATATTGTAAGTATCTATCCATTATTTATCCTCCAAATTATTTAGTTGCTGTGGCAGGAATTTAACGTTTTAAAGTGCGATAAACTTTTGAAGTAAATAACAATGGTTTCTTATGCACCTAATGAGGTTGCCATGTCACTACATACAACATTCAAGTGTTGATAATTTGCCTATTAATTATTCATAATATTTATTACATATACTCCTTATGCTAAAACATCACAAATAATATTGGTAAGTCATACAATTTTTTACACGTCTTCTGCATATTTTTTCTAAACACGGTAATGTCTCAGATTCTACATATTAAACATATCAATATGTTTCCTGCTATCAAATATTTTAATAGTTTGACAGACATTATTGATAAATAATATTAAAGTAAGAGAATAATGTTTCTTTCCCGTAGTGAAATGTGAAATTTATAAACGATATGTTGTGAGCCCTGAAGAGAAAGAAGTACACTATGCGTTTGATATTGATGTGAAAGAAAACCAGTGTTGCCAATGATATAATACCTTTTGACTACTAGCCTCAGGAAAGTCAATGAAAATACGCTAAAAGGCTCTCTCTCGCTGCCTGACATAGTAATGCCATTCCATTTGATTCACTTCAATTAAAGTAGTGTTTGCAAGATAGCGATCAATATTTTATGTTTGGCTGAGTGAGTGAATTTCTGTATTTGAAATTTAAGAAAATATTTTCATTTTTTCATACCTGCATCACACATCTTTCTTCTGTAGCAGTGGGGTTATGACCAAAATTTAGTTTGAGAGATTATAAAGAACATTAGACATTTTACAAAATGATAACTTCATAATATGTCTACAGACTTGCCATCTTTTTGTAACACCTAAACAATATGTTTACATCCACGAAAAGAGAGGTTACAACGGATCCCTCAGTGGCAGGACCATAATATAGACAGATTTTATAAAAAACAAATTTGGCAACATCAATAATATATGAAAACTATGTTTATGAATTCCCTGTAACAATGTCATTACTCGCTGCTAGAAGTATAAGACTGGGAATAAACGGACTGCTATAAGCATTCGATATTCGAAATACATGTACTGCCGTGTTGTTTTGTAATGATTATTTCTATGAGAACTATGAAGTCACTTCTTCAAGCTGCCTATATCGACTGCTTGTAGCAGTCCTTGTGTGGGTAGAGAAAGAGATGAAAGATGCTGAGAACTCGGAACCCTGACATTTGAGATAACGTTATCGGTGATTATTTTTATATTCTTATGTACCTACATAATATTTTAAGTATACCAATCGCACAACTTAGCATTTTTATTATTATTATATACAAATAGTGTAGCAGGTTTCTGTAAGTTTTTGGAGTAGAATTCCGATTATTAACCTCTTCGCCTCTATGAGCACATATACGTGCGTGAATAACCGTGCCTTTAGCGTCATGTGCACATATGTGCCTTCATTTTCATAGAAAATGTATGAATGTCATAAAAGGTGCCGCATACAACGGTTATCCTATAAACATCAGGAACACGATGAAAAGGTTAACTTAGAATTAGTACATACATAATATATTAAATAATTTGTATAATATTAGCAATATATTGTAATATGTTTGCCCAATGAAGTTTTGATGGAAAAGCAGAAATTCTAAAAATATTATGTGAAAGTAATATCAAAAGATTTTGGCCTAATTTTATTGACTGTGGGACCAGAATGTTTCATTGTAGTTTTTAGTAAGTAAGTAACCAGTCGAAAAACGCCACAACAATGGAATTTTGTAGTTGTGTAATTGATCAACCATACTCGATCCACAGCTGGATTAGGCTTCTTTCACCATCATTGCCAAGTGGATTTGGGTGTAAAACACCATGCTGCCTAGGTGGGTTAACGTGTGTTACCATCACGCTACCCAGATCAAAATTCTTAGATATATACATACTTTATATTACTTATTAAATACAAACTCTTATTTAGAGGTAAATACAAATCACAAATTTGTGAAAATTTGTCAAAATAAATAAATCACAAACAGTTTTTGATTCATCAAAAAATACAATCATAGAATTCTATTCATTAAATATTTAATCTTTTAAACAAAAAAAACACAAACACTGTATTTAATCACAAATTTTATAATTTTATACATTGACCGGTTTCGCTTAAACCAAGCTTCATCAGAACATAATAATAACTAAATACTACAAAGTTACTGATTATAATATATAGGTAAAAAGAAAATTATTACAAGTAAACTTTTAAATATCTATTTATTTAATTTCCACGGTACAAATATACTATAAAAATAATCGATACCTGCGTCTTGGTATTAAGGACCAGTTGTTTCGGAAAATTTCACGTTTGAATTTCCCTCAAATCGACATTCACCGAAAAATTGGGTTGTTTCAACCTCCGTCAGAAGAAATTTCATCGAAAATTCCATAGGACCAGTTGTTTCGGAATTCCCTTCAAATTTGAATTTCCTTCAAATTTGAATTTCCTTCAAATCGTCATTCACCGAAAAATTGGGTTGTTTCAACTTCCGTCAGCAGTGAAAATACTATAGAAATGTGATGTGAATGTGATCAGCCGAGTCCGGACGGTTAGCGAAATAATGGGAGGCGCATGCGCAGACGTCAAAATTGTGATTCGGCGGGGAACACTTGAATAAAATTTTCAAATTTATCGAACGTTATTTGTTGCTATTTACTGCTGACGGAAGTTGAAACAACCCAATTTTTCGGTGAATGACGATTTGAAGGAAATTCAAATTTGAATGGAATTCCAAAACAACTGGTCCTACGGAATTTTCGATGAAATTTCTTCTGACGGAGGTTGAAACAACCCAATTTTTTGGTGAATGTCGATTTGAAGGAAATTCAAACGTGAAATTTTCCGAAACAACTGGTCCTAAGTTATTATGTCCTGATGAAGCTTGGTAAGAAAACTGGTCGATTTATAAAATAATAAAGGTGGTGGTTAAATACAGTATTCGTTTTATTTAAAAATATAATGCCTAACCACAAAGTAATCGTTTAAAAAAAAAAAATTTATTTAAATATACATCCCTCTATCAATACGGCGACTCCTAACAGGCCACTATCATACAATCCTGCATCCAAGATTCATTCTGCGTTCGGTATTTGGAGGCAGTATTGAGTCCATGTAATTTTTATAAGGAAGATCTGGTCACCAAACAAGGCTAAAGCCATTTCAAGAAATGTTTCAATTCTGAATGGTGGTTTTACACAAGACGACATTGAAAGTACCTGCCGCAAATATACCTTACCTTATTTTAAATTGTTGAATTGTGAAATAATACAAATTAATCAAAAAAAAATTTACTTATGCTGGGATTTAAACCCGCCATCTCCGGATTGCTGGTCGAGAGCCTTAACCCTCGACCACGGAGTTAGTCAAGCATAATATATTTGAGAAGCACTTATGTAATTCTAATTTTATTTTATTTTAAAATAAACATACCGTAAAAAAGATTTTTAACCTTTAGATTATATTAAAAAATCTAAATAAAAGGAGCGGCCTTTCCACCAAATAACGTGGAAACTGTAATTCTATAAACATTTTAACACATTCTTGTGCTCATCTTTTACACACTTTTCACATTTTTATAATTTTTTAAATTTTCTTTAGGGCATTTTTAATGATTTTAATATATTTTTATATACATATAATGTAGAATATGTATATATTTTGCATATTTATTTAGGTACTTTGTATTGTATTTTTTAAGCTTTTATATAATTTCAATTTTATTTCATGAAAATAATTCAATTTTGTTTATTTTTTTATATTGAACTCACACTAACAATATTGATTAAAATACTAACCATCTCAGAAAATCTTCTAGTAAGTACTTGGGTAAACATATATAAATTTTCAAAATACACCCAAGTTGCCGACTGAAAAAAATATGAAAAAAGCTCCATACATCAAATTGTCACTTACGTGCTGATAATTATTTTTGTATTTTCTGCAAATCGCAAATGGAAAAGGAGTTCCGATTGGTTAGACGTTAAAAAGTATATTTTTGTGTTTTGGATATTTTTAAATGAAAGTTTTTCAAAAATTTAAATACATAGCTAGCTACAATCAGATACTTAAAAATGTATATACTTTCAAAACTTTTTGAAATCAAGTCCTTCAGATGGACTCAGTAATGTCTATCTGATGAAAGGATGCAGATATGATAGCGGGATGTATCTATAAATATAATTTAATAAAGATCTCACCTGCATGTTTTTCTAAACTAGCAGCCACTTCTTCATAAAATAGTTGAAAGATAACGAACAACTGCTTGCGCCCAGGCCTCTGGGCTTCCTGCTTAGAATATCACTTTTCTTGAATGTATAATAATTCAGATTCAATATAATATTTATTATATAAATAACATCAAATGATATTATAGCCTATCAATAGTAATGTAACAGTAGGTATATACTAAAAGAACGACTTTGGTTTTGTGCGTTACAATTCTATTGACGAGAGAAGTTGTTTTCTTCTGTAAATATGAACTATTATTCGTTACAATTAAATATTATACATAGTTACAATAAAACATATTAACATTAGATACAAATTTGAAAGGAAGACCAAAATGTAAATACATATGTATATAAATGATGAAATACATAATCACAGATCAAAATTAAGGATATAATCTTTAAGTGTTAAGGGCAGATTGAGTTTGCTGACATTGACTGCCGGCCTCCTCTGAATGCACTGGTATATCTTTAACCTCGCCATCTGCTTCAGGGAGCGCGGGGTTTTGTACAGTTCTTTGATGAGATTGACAAGATTCTCTGTGCTCTTGGCAGGTACTTGAGATATATATTGGGTATGCAGACTTTTGAGGCAGGCATACAGAAATTCGTGTTCCATTGTAAAATAAAAGAGATAAATGACCTTAGCAAAATTAGAGTTAGGATCCATCAGAATGCTGTCTTTCTTCATAATGAGAGTTACGTAATAATAGAGGATATAGTTTTTGGAACCGTTTCTAAACGAGTTGCGGTTCTCGATGGCTTCGGGGGTGGGATAAATATGGCTTGCGTTTTGCGTGTCATTTTCATTGACGAAAATAGAAACGAGACTTTTGTTGGAAAGATGAGTGTCAGGATCTGCTCCGTGTTGTATGAGCGTGAGGCTGAGCTGATGTATGCACAGCAGGTCCTCCACGGAGCGGATATTCTGCACCATATCGGCGCAGCTCTGCAGGATGTGCTGCGTATTGACGGAGACGCGCACGTTACAGTCCAATCCGTGGTGCAACAGCAGCACCAGGAGGTTCTGGATGAATTCGAAGTTCAGCTTCTTCTCGGGGGCGCCGCAGTTCAGGGTGATGTTCTCACTAATGGTAAAGATCAGCACATGGAGGGGGGTGAGATTGCAGCGGTAGGAGCAGTTGGGGTTGGCTCCGTATTCCAGCAGGATGCGGATGCAATTCAGATAACAAACCTGTGGACAAATCAGAGCAATGAAGTAATATACATTGTCTTAACCTCTCGTTTGTCATAATTAATAAAAATAATATATACTACATTTGCGGCACGTTCCAGAGTGGAAGATACTGTCAGTATCGCCCTGGTGTAAGACCACCATTCAGAATTGAGACGTTGCTTAATAATGGCTTTAGCCGTGTTTAGTGACTAGATCTGAATAGCCAGGTACTTTCCTACACTCCTCTTCCCCATCTCCTTCCCTTCCCCACTTTCCTTCAGCCTCACAACATACCCCAATTGGGGATGCCATAGTCTCACTGGCTCCAGACGGGAGCAGTTGGGACTCTTGTGAGGTATTCTCTATAAAAAAAAAAAAAAAGCCCGCCGGCGGGCGCAACGAATATTTTAGCTTTTTTATACATTGTATAGATATTGTGTTATTTCATCCGCCATGCTAGGGATGTCCCTGTGTTATGGCGGGTGAAGTTTACAGATAATATAATTTATGGTAATGAAGTATACTGATAATATAATAATTGATGATATTGAAGTTTACAGTTAATGCAGCAATTGAATTTATGATAATTAAGTTTACATATAATATAATGATTGATGATACAGATAATATAACAATGAATTTATGATAATTAAGTTTACATATAATAAAATAATTGATGATAATGAAGTTTACAGATGTATAAAGAAACTGTATGAAGGACAGGGTCAGAATTGCTTGCGGCAATATCTTTCTTGACATAACAGTTGATTTGATTAATCTAGCTACTCTGAATATTTAAAAAAAATATCTATGACATTCGGGAGTCATGCTTTTTTCCAGAATTATTAGCTGTCAAATTTTTAAAGCTGTCACCTTTTTGTCATTAATTCTTCGAAAACACCCTAAAGTCGTTGGTTTTCGTAGAGGGTGTATATTCAGGTTTGTGTAGAAATAATACAATCAGTTCACATTTAGTTTATTATATTAGTTTGCCGAATGGGAGAATTTTTTTTTTTTTGCTAAAGTTTGCTATTCTGGGAAAACTTGTAACGATATTATCATGTAATGAATAATAAGATACATTATCTGGTAAACAGAAAACAATCGCAAAAAAAACAATTCCTTTGTTTTCATATGGCTATTTGACAAGAAGTCATTAGGGTAATTTCCGCGCGGTTTTTCGAAATATCATCCGACATTCAACAGGTTAAGAGACGTACTTGACTTACTTTAACCAGTGACTCCTGAAATTATTTGAAGTAGAAAAATGTAAACGAAATTTTGATCTCCGGTTACATTTTTGATAGTTTTTTTTTTTCAACTAAAAACATTTTTTAAATCAGTAGGTAGTTGGACTGTCAGGGGCGGGGTGAGGGGTTGTGCGGTTTACTCAGCCGAGTGACCAGTGACGACACGTGGAAGAATTTTTTTTTGTGTGATTTTGTCGAAAAAAACTTTTTAAAAAAAAGTCATCAAAGGTCACCATAGACCAAAATTACATTTACAATTTTTACTCTGAATAATGTCAGGAATTACTGGTTAAAGTAAGTCAAGTACATCCCTTAACACCAGTGGCGGCTCGTGACTTTTGGTGAGCTAGAGTGCTAATATTAACAAAAATGGCATTATTGATGTCGTTGTAGCCGAAAAATATTTTTTATTTTTTTTTTAGAAAATTTATTTTTAAGCCACACAGATTTCCTGAAAATCTTCATACAACAACAAAAAATTGTAAAAAAAAAAAAAACATTTTTCGGCTACAACGACATCAATAATGCCATTTTCTTTAATAGTAGCACTCTAGCTCACCAAAAGTCACGAGTCGCCACTGCTTAACACCCTGTATATGCAATTTGTAATGATAGCTCAGTCAATGGGTCGTCCAAATGGGGGGTTACCTAACTAAAGGTTATCTAGGTTTTTTGTTATGTGTGTGTACCTAGATTGTACTTAAAAACCCAAGTTTTCTGATATGGCGCGCATGCCCATGCGTCTGTACAACCAGATTTATGTCACTAATTTTAGGTTTTCGCAAAATAACTCTTGAATAGTGAGCTAAGCCACAGATTTTTTTTAAATATTGTTTTGAGATCTTCTTACATATTATCATATTTTTGACAAAATTTTGAGAAATTATTTTACAAAACTTATTCTGAAATTTTAAGTTTATCGCAAAACTAAAAATAGTCTTTATTTCTAAACCCACAATCAAAGCTATTGGAAATATTTCAAAATACATATCTACAAAATAAAAATAAATAAAAACCTTCATGGAATGCGTGAAATGGTGAAGAGGATCCTTGTTGATAAGAGGCACGAGACACACCATGATGGGGACAGAGCCATCCCGCCCTACCATGTTAGGTTCCCCTGTAACAAAATCAAATAGTTTATTTAAAAAAAATTTATTGCTATTATTTTTTGCTAGAGCAATCCCGATGAGTTACAAAACTCATTCTAGGAAGAGAGGAACTTACAATTCATTAGGTAGGAGGTTGTAGGTTTAATTTTACAAAGGTATTTTGATATCAAAAAATAAGTTTCTCTATTTTATTT
The DNA here is from genome assembly GCA_951813805.1 of Limnephilus auricula. Classification (NCBI taxonomy): domain Eukaryota; kingdom Metazoa; phylum Arthropoda; class Insecta; order Trichoptera; family Limnephilidae; genus Limnephilus; species Limnephilus auricula. Next base: position 14,521,802 of record OX638388.1, on the reverse strand, counting down.
TATGCTCTAAAAATTATAAAAAACACATTTAGTTCTCTTATTTAACATGTTAAAGGTATGAAAAAAATCAGTGTTTCTTTAAATGCCACTTTAGACATTTGTCGACAGATGTTAAATTAAATTAGTCAGGCTTCATAAAATATTTTATAATCATTTGTAATATTGATGCGCTCTCTCTAACATTAGAATTTACATATATCGTAACTCTCCTTCAAACCATATTCTTTCTCTTTTTAAGGGCTTACTACAGAGCCATAACAATAATTCATTTCAATTGACAAAATGAATAATAAGGGTGAAAGGTTTTATACATAACTATTAATTACTTATCATCAATTAGACAACACCCTTATTTTTGTTAAACAGGTGAAAAATATAGAACCAACAATAAGGGATCTTGTACTCTCTCCAGGGCACAACTGGATAATTTGAATAGCGGCATTTTAGTGTTTAGGGTTTGTTTACCTCCATGGGCTAGCATCATATTGAGCAGCTCATAGCAGACATCCCAGTCACGCACGTGTCGCAATGTGCTGGCCAGCGCACTGTTTCCGGGCCGGTTGATGGAGGGATGCGCTCCCGCGGACAGCAGGTGGCGCGCCAGATTCAGGGCTCCCCACTTGTTCCAGCGGTCGTAGCCGTACCGTGCCTCCTCCAGAGCGTACCTAAAAACATCATCAAATGCTTCACAAATCTTTACTAGAGTAATCTCTACAGACTATCCAATTTATTTGTACTTGCTGACGAAAACACTTATGAAGACTCGGCTTTCTGACAGTCCTTTCTCAATCCATTTCCGCATGTTTTCTTAAAATCGGAGAAGGCTGAAGGCTGCAGACCCCTATTCTGAAGTATCCTCAACATCTTGAACAAAGCAGCACAGTAAACTAAGGGATATTGCATTCTTTAATCTGTTAAGCTGTTCTATTTTTTCTTCTCGTATGGATGATAGGTTAGGTTAGGTTAGGTTAAGTAAAACTGGCAAGATTCTGAATCTAGAATGCTACATCTCCACAAGTCTCCTCAAGTGTGTTCGGGAGATGGTAAAAATCTTCAGTCGCTTACGTGCTGGCAATCAATGGCCTACTTCATAGTACAATGACAGAGCTTACCATTTGATGCTTCATGCAACTATATTACTGTTATGGTGGCACGAAACATTTTAAAAAGACAAATTACCTGACAATGAGGGCATGCAGTGGAGTGTTGCCAAGACTGTCCGGGGCATTAATAACTTCCTTGCAGCCGTGTTCCAACAAAAGTCTTACAGTACTCAAAGTGTCTTCAGCACTCTTTCTTGCCGCTAACAAAACTAAAAATATAATAATTGTTTGAATCAATATATCCATTATTTTTTTTCCGCCAATGTCACAGAAACATTTGTTAGATAGTTCATGTGGAAAAGTAGTGCATTTAAAAAAATGTAAGATTACTTACCAACATGTAAAAGAGTCATTTGTTGCGTGCAAGTTCTAACGGACGTGTCGGCACCGTGGTTTATTAATAACTCCAGGAATTTCAGATCATGTAACACTGCTTGGTGGATTGGATAGTATTCATCTTTGATCATGTGTAATTCTTCAGATCTAACGTTTACCTATACAAATAAAAGAAACATAATAATACAGATCGATGTAAATGGTTTCTTTTGAGCAGAGACTGGAACTTGAATTTTAATTTTAAATAATTACCAGGTGCTGTACACAATTCCATGCAGCTCTTTCGCAGGCTATATGCAGCAAAGGTTTTCTTACCCGGAAAGGGACCTGGAAATGGAAATTAATCAGTATAATATACATTTTTTTATTGAAATTATAAAGCAAATAAACAAATTAATAATATGTTACATGACATTCTGAAACAACTAATTTAATTATGTACTCAGTAGAGAAATATTCTCAGGTCTAACTTGGGAGCTAGTTAGTCTATTTACTAAGGGGGCATACATTAATTACGTGAGCAAAAATTAGGGGGGAGGGGTCCAGTAAAATCTCAACAAATCTCATTATACCGGGGGGGGGGTCAATAAAAATCTCACATCAACTTTTGAAGTGTCCCAGTTTGCCCGCTGAAAATATGGCTATTATGAAAAACATTTATTTAGAGAGTAAGAAAAAATCTCACGTAAGGGGGGGGGGGGTCCCGCTAAATCTCACTTAATCTCACCAAGGGGGGGGGGGGTCTAAATTATTTTTAAAACTGCTCACGTAATTAATGTGTGTCCCCTAACACTAAAAATAATAGTGTACAATATAATTGCTTAAAATAGTAAGTACAGTAACAACAAATAATCCAGTATCTAAAAAAATATTGGAAATATTAGACAATAAATGAATAAGTGAAATTAAAAAAATATTAACAAAATATATCTGAAAATCATCAGTAAAATATTAATCAGTTTGTTAGTTTTGGATAAAAATGTAACATTAGTTTATTTTTATACTCTATGCAGTCACAGTTTAAATATGGTGTATTGACTGTTTAATTTACTTTTGCCTTGACATTGCCATTTATTGGTGTTAATTCCAATAATTAATGTAATTATGACAAGCCGCAATGTTGTTGATTTAAAATTAGGATTGTCCATAAAATGATACTATATAGTACAATTCGACGACCGGCATGGTCGAGAGGTAAAGCTCTCAACTCCCAATCCGAAGGTCGTGAGTTCGAACCAGGCGTGCGAAAACAAATTTTATTTGATTGATTTGTGTTATTTCACAATTAATTAATTAAAAATAATATATAGTATATTTGTGGCATGTTCCAGAGTGGAAGATACTCTCAGTATTGTCCTGGTGTAAGACCACCATTCAGAATTGAAACATTGCTTGAAATGGCTTTAGCCATGCTTGGTGACCAGATCTGAATAGCCAGGAACTGCCCCACCTTCCTCTTCTCAATCTCCTTCCCCTCCCCATTACCTTCAGTCTCACAAAATACCCCAATTGGGGATGCCATAGTTTTACTAGCTCCAGACGGGAGCAGTCGGGACTCTTGTGCAGTATTCATATTAAAAAAAAAATTATCTTACTAATATTATAAACGCGAAAGTTTGTATGGATGTATGTATGTTTGTTACTCTTTCACGCAAAAACTACTGAATGGATTTGAATGAAACTTTACAATAAAAAAGCTCATACATCAGAATAACATATAGGCTATAATTTATAAAGCTAGCTATTTATTTTAAATATATTGAAAATAATAATTATTGTTTAATAGAAAATGTCAAAATTTGAGAATGAAATTTTGCAAAACAATGATTTTTAAATCAAAATTCCATTTGAGAAATTATTTAAATTAGTGAATTTATTTGAAGTACTCGCCTAATACTTCGAATCAAGAATTATAGATATTTCAAATAAATAGGTTAAGAATTTTGGTACAAACGTAGATGGGACCTAGGAAAAGAGAATAGATTACTCGAAGTACTAATCCTACGCAGACGAAGTCGCGGGCAGATGCTAGTATATATATATATATTAAAACAAATATGTATTGAAAAAGTACCCATGGCTCTTCCATCTTTTGCATCAGGATGTTGAGGATGCCAATCTGGTCTCCGTCGATGGTGTAATAAATGGCATTTTGTATTTTTCCCAACTGCCTTCCGGGAATACCTCCATCGGAGAGTGCTGTGTGTAAATTACATTTTCATAAATTGATTGGTAAATATGATATGAGTACATATTATTGACATATTACTGACATATTACTGACACTGACAAAAGATAGTTTTGATTGAAACAAAGCGACAAATAATCCAAATAAACAGCAATTCGTTTTATGTACAAACATTGTTTAAAATAATGCAGATGATGTATATATATTTAACCACTTATTTAATATTATGAGGTAACTAAGAGGGTTGATTAAATAATTTATAATGAATAACTTACAAAATTTGCCACTTTCTTCACAGTTGTGCAGGTGCGTACCCGGAAAGCACATGCGGGCCTCGGCGTCAATACGTGCTCCATAACGTAATAACAATTCCACACACTCTTCGTACCTGCACACAAAAATAATATATTTAAGAACTGTCACTAAATTGCGCGTACATATTTGGTGGTCACAAGATTTATAAAAAGTAATCTCTCAGTCAAGCACTTTTGGGAGGCTATTTTAAATACAAACTTAACAATGGTTCTAAATATTTTTATTTTTGATGCCGACAATTCGTGGTGGAATTCCATTATAATCATATATATATATCGAAACAATGGTTCTATTTGACAGGGTAGTGTTATAGATAATGATTTCAGAAGTAGTTTCCTCTAGATCACAATATCGCATAACTTGTGATTGAACCGAGTTTTTCTAAAGGGTCGTTTATAGTTAGCACAAGACCAGAACATGAGGAATACGGTACCCTTTGAGACAAGCGATGTGAAGTGGGAGGGAGCAGGGACACCTGTTGACGTCCAGGTTGTGCCTCGTGAGGAGCCATCGCACCAGCTCAATGTGGTTCAGCCCCACACACTTCTGCAAGAGGTTGTATCCCGCCTCATCGTGGACTGATAGAATGTTTTCATGCTGTAAGCCAAACAATAGCATTCTAATACGGGCATGTGCCTAGCATGGTGGTCGAAAAATCCTCAAATCATGTAAATAACAATTCTTTACCGTAAAGGATAAACCACGGAAGTCCACTATTAGTTTTTTTAATAATTACAAAACCACTGGAGTCAAATTTACTTTTGAGGATAAACCAAAATATATTCACAAATAATTGACATATTTGTCCTAACTATGGCCAAAAACGAATCAAATTATGGAATACACCGTTCACAGATCTTAATTATTGCAGTAAGTAAAAAAATTATAGACCTTCAAACATTTAGTTCACAAACACAAAAATCGCCTTCCTGAACAAAAGTCCAAAGTGGCCTCCCGTGGTTTATCCTTTAAGTACAGAATTTAATGAATAAAGAATTTATTTTTATTTTTATTAATAATCAATTAAAAAAAACATGTATAGTTTGAAATGAACGGTAAAACCAAATACCACTATCTTGCGAACAGGTTAAGTAATGGGACGCAAAGGTTTGGATGATGGAAGGAGTGTAAGGAGAATACATGACCGGTAAGCAGATAGATAAATAAGTCTGGGACGCTCCAGGAAACATTGAGTATACAAATACTTGCGATTATGAGAGTTGGAATAAAAGAAAAGTATGAATGAGGCGATTTATCAATGTAGATGAAAAAAGGAGCGTGAGTCAAGAGAGTCTTATGTGGCTTTATACCTTCTTTACCTACCCCTGCAGTGAATTTGATATTTTGCATTTATATATATATTATTATTCTGGAGTGAGAAATACAAAAGATCATCTTAGCAGTATTATCTACTTATCGACCCTTTGGAATAACAAGGTTCAATCTGTTGCTTTAACGTCATGCGATAATGAACTCTAAGGTAACTTACCATAGATCCCATAACCGCGTGACGTTTCCGCAACAGATGGAACCTTGTTATTCCAAAGGATATTTATATTATATTCGATATTATAACACGTTTGGAACGCTTAACATGGTAACTTTGCAATAAGCCGCCGCTTTTTTAATAGGCACAGATTTTGAAAAGTACACTACTTTTAAACTTAGTTACTACAAAAAACATCGGTTTCAGTCGAGACCGGTGGAAAAATATGCATTTAAATTTACATTTCATTAAAAAAAAACTGTACGTAATTCCTCGTTACGGCTGACATTTCGTATTACATTATTTTGCATAGAACAATGCTGAACAATTTCCAGGGTACCAATCGATAAATATTTAAAAAAAGATTACTCTATGGCAAGAAATCACTCGAGGAAGGTACTAACTAAAGATTGGGTTGCACCATACAAATTTTAATTTTCTGAATAAATAAATAATTAAGTATATTTAGGACGAATTAAAATCAATGTACTATTAATTAGGTTGTGTTAGGTTAGGTTAAGTAATAATTATAGGATATAGATGGAAACACTTTTTTTAAATAAACTCTTTTGATTCACCTTAATTACATTAGCTTCGTCTTGTGAAATTTTGCCCATATTTGTAATCACTGTCACTTTGGTATGTTGGTAGTCCTGATAATTTTTTTTATATATAACGACCGGCTAGAAGATTTTGAAGATATCACGAAATCTGGGCGTATTAGATAAACACTAATTTAAGTACCGAAGTTTTGAAAATAAAATGACGTAAAAAAACATGCTTTTTTTCTAGTAATTATTATTTTTTAAATAATACACTCACTTTTGTATCACAAACCATGTTGCACAAACCTAGCGTAGCCGCCAAACTACTTGAAAACTGGGATGTTTTTCTTGCCTTGACGTGAGCAGGCGCTATAAAGGGGGCCCTTTCTCTTGTATCACAAACCATGTTACACAAACCTAGCGTAGCCGCCAAACTACTTGAAAACTGGGATGTTTTTCTTGCCTTGACGTGAGCAGGCGCTATAAAGGGGGCACTTTCTCTTGTATCACAAACCATGTTACACAAACCTAGCGTAGCCGCCAAACTACTTGAAAACTGGGATGTTTTTCTTGCCTTGACGTGAGCAGGTGCTATAAAGGGGGCACTTTCTCTTGTATCACAAACCATGTTACACAAACCATGTTACACAAACCTAGCGTAGCCGCCAAACTACTTGAAAACTGGGATCTTTTTCTTGCCTTGACGTGAGCAGGCGCTATAAAGGGGGCACTTTCTCTTGTATCACAAACCATGTTACACAAACCATGTTACACAAACCTAGCGTAGCCGCCAAACTACTTGAAAACTGGGATGTTTTTCTTGCCTTGACGTGAGCAGGTGCTATAAAGGGGGCACTTTCTCTTGTATCACAAACCATGTTACACAAACCTAGCGTAGCCGCCAAACTACTTGAAAACTGGGATGTTTTTCTTGCCTTGACGTGAGCAGGCGCTATAAAGGGGGCACTTTCACTTGTATAACAAACCATGTTACACAAACCTAGCGTAGCCGCTAAACTACTTGAAAACTGGGATGTTTTTCTAGCCTTGACGTGAGCAGGCGCTATAAAGGGGGCACTTTCTTTTGCATCACAAACCATGTTACACAAACCTAGCGTAGCCGCTAAACTACTTCAAAACTGGGATGTTTTTCTTGCCTTGCCGTGAGCAGGCGCTATAAAGGGGCACTTTTTTGTAACATAAACCTAGCGTAGCCGCTAAACTACTTAAAACGCGTGCGTATCTTTTTTTTTCGTTCTAGGTATTCAAATAATTACACAAACCCGTTAGACAAACCCTGCTTGCCCTACAAACCATTCAAAACCTGGGATGTATATCTTGCTTAAACTTGCGTGCGTGTTCCTTTATTACTTTCGTTCTTAGTTTAGGTTATTAGATTAGTTTAGGTTTGGTTAGGTATATTAAATAAGACGTTCTCCGACGACATTCAAAAATTAATAATTGAGAATTTTGAAGCTGTTTTTATAATAAAATGTATTAGAACACATATCAAGACAAGCACTGCTCTCTGTACAAAACGAAAAAGTAGAACGATTTTTCTTTTGTTTATGGTTCGTTATTTTCGAAAAAAATTTCCTATGTGGTTTCTATGGACAAGATCAGACAAGATTTAATATGGCGTCCGCGTCAAAACGGAGAATTAAAGAAATATTACGTGTATAAAAGTTTTTACGAATATAAATTTAAATGCATATTTTTCCGCCTTTTTCGACTGAAACTGATGGTTCTTGTGGTAGTCAAGTTTATTTGTAGTTTAGTTTTTAAAATATATGCCTACTAAGAGCGTAGCGGCATGCGGCGGCTTATCGCCAATTTACCCTTAACATTAATATTACCAGGCTCCACTCTTATTTAATAGCCTTCCAGAATATGTAAAGTCATCTAATTCCTTGTATACTTTTAAAAAGAATCTCAAATTATTTTTGATTGCCGAGGATTGCCAATTAATTTTTACATCTTTGTCCTTCATAAATTAAAAGTAAATTCTATTGTCTAAATCATTTTTTCATCTTTGTCGTGCCAAATTAATAGCATAATATATTATATACATATATTTATTATTTTATCTTAGTCCTTCAAAATTCAAATCAATTATGGTCACCCTACTTTGTTTACATTGTAATGTGCCAAGGGCCTTTAGCTTGCCCATTATCTGTGTAACAATATTGTTCTTTGAAGTATCATTTTTATTTTACCTATATTATTTTGTGTTTTTTGAAGTATTATTTTTGTTTTCCCTTTTGTGTTATTTTTGTTACTTTAAGTAAATAATTGTTAACCTCAACATAGGCTTGTCCTAGTGAAGTTAAAAATTGTATTGTAAACTATTATACCTAAAATGTGAAGAAACAATAAATAAATAAAAATAAAAAAAATAGTTTCATACTCCACCTACTGGTTTTAACGGAATATTTTTTTATTCAAACAGTTAGATTTAGCTTTATTATTACGAAAAATTAGTTTTTACGTCAGGGAGATGAAAAAACATGCAAAAAATATGCATTTAACATTTTAATTTTGTTTGAATTATTTCACTTACGCGGTTTGAAATCTTCGCCATATTTGGCCATATTCTATTTACAATTTCATAGACAACACACACATTTTCACATTTTCCACGAAATCTGGGCGTGTTAGGTAAACACTAATTTACCGGAGTTTTGGAAATAAAACGATGTAAAAAAACATGTTTTTAATATCAGTAAATATTTTTTATAAATTTTATTCACTTTTGTATCACAAACCATGTTACACAAACCTAGCGTAGCCGCTAAACTACTTGAAAACTGGGATGTTTTTCTTGCCTTGACGCGAACAGGCGCTACGAAGGGGGCACTTTCTTTTGTATCACAAACCATGTTACACAAACCTAGCGTACCCGCTAAACTACTTGAAAACTGGGATGTTTTTCTTGCCTTGACGCGAACAGGCGCTACGAAGGGGGCACTTTTTTTGTATCACAAACCATGTTACACAAACCTAGCGTAGCCGCTAAACTACTTGAAAAATCAAAATCTAGGTTAGGTTATAAGTGTTTAATTTTACGATTATATTGTATTAATTAGCTCAACCAGAAAGTAGGTGGGTACTGTATCTGCACCAGTTGACAAGAAATTATTTTATAAGGTTGGCACTTTGGGCAAATGTCATATTTGATTGTGTATTGATTAAAAAAGGAACACTCCGTATTATCCATGTATCGAACTTCGACAAGAAATATTCTGTATTATCCGGTAAGCGGAGTAGTAAACATTTACTCGCTTAACAATACTAAATACATTCACATTGTCGTGAAAACAAGCTCATGTGCCCAAGCGGTTAAATAATTATGTGAGTATTTTCTGTTTTTATTTCTATAACACAATCACGGACGGTAAACCTACCCTTACTGAATGTGACCCATATGTACTGAAGAAGTGTTGTATAATAAGGAAGAGGCAATGAATTCACAAAGGTAAGATAACATTGTTGGTAATTATTGGATATAGAAAAAAGTGCGTATTAACCGTTTCCATCTATATCCAATATTTACCATATTGTTTTATAACAAAACAGCAGAAAGCATGTAGGAGATTTCATAGGTAAACAATCTTACCTTAGGGATTTGAACTAATAATGCCTCCAGTCTTTGTAGTGACACTTTGGGATTGGCAACCAAAGCGTTGATGATGATCTGGACTTTGGAAGCTGTCGCTTCTGATATTCTGTGCCCATGACTATGGGATAATAAAGCGCTGCCGTTTTGGAAAACTTGACTCAAGCAACCGCCCATTTCTATACCAAAAATATTATCATTTCATTAGTTACAGTCATGTTTGAAGAGATTCTAGTACTGCAAATTAATGTTTGATCTGTATATTCAACGCAAATGTACTGTAAACGTAAGTCAGTAACAGTAGAAACAGAATAAGTGAATATTATATATTATTTGACGTTATTCTCGATTCTCGTCCTCGACAGAACTCGACAAAATTTGACATATGCGCAAAACGATAAACGATAGTGTTGCCCGTAAATGCCCGTAAATGCCCATAAATAAACCAATCCCGTGTTGCCATTATAAAAAAAAACATACCTAGATTGATAAGTGCTTTTTGTGGTTCCATGTCGTCGCAATATGGGATCTCACCATCTGAGTTCTCATATTAACTTTACTCATAAACGATACTTCCTCACATGACAATTCATCAGCATCATAACCTATCTCAGTAACGATTCAGAACAAACTACCTCAGAATAAACTATTTTTAATTTTATTATAAATGCTAGAAATTTCATATTATAAATGCTAGAAATTTTAGTGTCGTTTAGTACGTTGGAAATATGCACTTACATCAATGGCAAAGTAAGTTAAATATTAATATTCTTAAAATTACAGTTCTCAGTTTTAATTGTTTTTAATCACAACCGTTCTTACTTGTTGCCGTGATGATTTATGACAATCTCTACGGCCGTATTCTGAGACCAACATTACGAAAATTCATATTACTAAAAACATATATGAGATAAGTTATGATGCTGATGAATTGTCATGTGAGGAAGTATCGTGTATGAGTAAATTTATTATGAGAACTCAGATGGTGGGATCCCATATTACGACCAGACATGGAACTGATGGAACCTTCATGGAGCCGTTGCGAGGGTGCAAAGATTTTAAATTTTTCGGTTCAATGTCTGGTCGTAATATGGGATCTCACCATCTGAGTTATCATAATAAATTTACTCATAAACGATACTTCATCACACGATAATTCATCAGCATCTCAGCAACGATTCAGAACAAACTACTTCGAATATACTTTTTATCATGTAATTTCATATTATAAATGTTATAATATGCACTTACGTCAATGGCAAAGTATGTTAAATAATATTCTTAAAATTACAATTATCTGTTTTAATCACGATCGTTCTTATTTATTACCATGATAAATAATTATGACAATCTCTACGGCCGTATTCTTAAGGTCCGACACGACCAAGCCGCTTGATGGCAAGCACGTAGTTTTTTTTCTATGGCACTTTGTGACAAGCCTTTTGACCGTCTCCAAAGCTTGCTTGCGGCTTGGTATTGTTTATTCTACTGAAATACTAGTATTAACCAATTGCAGATTCCGTACAAATTAAAAAAAAAATTTTTTTATGTAAATTTCAAAAAAAAAAAAACTAATAATAAACTCTAATAACAAACTAAGATTCTAAAATAATATCTTATTATTGTATCCACATAAGAACATAACTCAGCGAACTAAAATTAAACGGTTCACCACACTTAAAATATTATAATAGCAAGATTCAGCTTTATTATTACGAAAACTGAGTATTTATGTCAGGGGAGACGATTTGTATTTAAAAATATTTTTATATATTATTTTGTTATTATTAATTCACTCACACATAGTTCGACGTCATGATTGGCAAAGTGAAACGAAGTACCACAACTTTACCCAAATTATTAACATAGAGTCCCATTGTTTTTCACATTTTCAATAAATAAATCTAAAACATGGCTTGTTTACCCTGTAATGATTTTTGTTTCTTTTGGGATATGGCATCACTGACATTACTCAAATACTTACCATAAAAACAAAAAAGAAGGCATATAATAATGTATGACGAGCTTGTGGAGTTGTGTGAAGGAATTGTTTTTCCATCATTTTAAAATTTTCTATGTGAACCGGGATTTGTTTGCTAAGAATCCTTTCTAAGCCTAAGAACCAACTTCACAAATTGATTTGTCATTGCATTGTTAGTTGATTAAATATTTTGGGTACAATATAGTTAAGGGTTCTTTGACCATATTTATTGGTACATTTCGGAACCACTAATCCTTTCATTTTGAGTGAATCTTGTATTATGTTTATGGCAAACTCTATCTCTATACAAAGAAACGACTTATTATAATTATTAGGTATTACTACATTTAGAAACCATGACGCATATAATATTTGTAATTTAATTTGAATAATTCAACCATATTATGAATTTCTAATCTGTAGACTCCACCCGCCATAACACGGGGAGATTCCTAGCATGGCGGATGGGATAACACAAAAATCTGTACAATGTACTTCTTCTCGTGCCCTGTCCGTTCAACGGAAGTTGGCTAACATGTTGGCTACGCCGGCCCGGAACAGCTTTACAGTAGACTAGCCAAACCACTGTCTTTACTGTCTTAGGTTTTTCAGCCACGATCTCCTCCTCCTTGCAGAGCCCCGTCTTCCGGCAATCTTTCCCTGCATTATAAGATGCAAGATCTCCTATTTCTCCGGATGTCTCATCACGTGTCCTAGATATTGTAGTATTCGGATTTTTACTGTTTTAATAACTTCTTTTTCTTTATTCTTCCGAATTATAACATCAAACCAAAACAATGTAAGTACTCTCATAATAAATAAGTTTGTACTATGTCCCTTTACGTTTTTTTTTTAAAACTGTGAATGCAATTAACAATGTAAGTACTCTCATAATAAATAAATAAGTTTGTACTATGTCCCTTTACGTTTTTTGTTAAAACTGTGAATGCAGTTAATATATTAATCATATTTTTATCTACTACCTATTTCCACACACACATAAAAAAATTTTCAGCTGGAACTTACATTCTGAACATCACTTTTTGTTCTATCTCCATAGTAATTACAAAAAATTAGGATTGGAGTGTACTATGTACTATCCATTGGCCAATACTATTTTTTTACTATTACTTAGTAAATAAAACCTTATTGTACGTGTATGAAATAATTACTAATATTTGATTACTCCATACATTTTATTTATATTAAATTTTCTAATTTCTAATGAAGAATTTTTATTTTTTTATTTTATTATTACTTATTAAAACCATGTATGTGAATGTTAATTTATTATTGTTTGATGTGCCATATAGGATGAAATTATTGTTGGTTTGTTCCATCTCTGGTCACGGTACAAACCAACATTCATTTTGCTTTTTTTTTTTAAGTGTGCTTTTACGTTCTTGAGTAAGCTTTTATTCAAATAAAAATTCAACCAATGATATTTTTCTTTTACTTAAAGGAAGATTAACCCTTGTATTTTATATTATTATTTATAATAATTAGTTTGAATGAAAGGAAACTAAAATATAATTTTTTTAAACTTCAAACCTTGTTTTCTCAATACGAAATTTTGTGGACATACCTAGTACAAACCAACCCTCAGCAAGCGAAATGTCTGTCGATAAGTAGAATAGAAATGTGATTTTCATAGAAGAAAATAAACAGTTTTTTTTTTTAACCATAGCAGAACAAGATAAGTTTTTAATAATTTTCGGGGCACACTTTGAGATTTTTTTCCAATCGAGAGACTTTTATGAAATTACTTTTTCCACTCAGCAAATGTGTGGAGATTATAATAAAAAATAAAAAAATTTAGAATTTTTATTTTTTTTAAATTTTTTTTTTTAATCACAGTATCCAAGGGAAATATGTCATAAATCAGTAGTTTTGGCAGAGGATTTGAGGATAATTTAAAAAAAAAACAATGAAACAATACAGGGCATTGAAGGGGACTCATCACTTTCCCAACGGCTATGTGAGGAAACTGATTGTTAAACCTCCTTAACCGCTTTTTTTCTTTTTGTAAAAATGAAGCTACATTTTTAAAAACGATTCTGTACTCTCCGATGTCCCTGCAGGCATGTTTTTATTTATATTCATAATTAATACTGATTGGTTAATAATTAATTAACCAATCAGTATTATCAGTAAATCAGTACATACATATTATAATACATATCAAGAAAGAAAAATGTATGAACTCTTACATTTATAGTAGGCACTCCTAATGTTATAGTCTTTACTACATGTACTCACCTCTGATAGCTTTTCTAGCTTTTCCAAGTGACCAGTTACTACTGTGGTAGCTAGGACACTCGTTTTTTTTTAAAGAGAGAATCGCCAGTAGCCCTATACTCTCTGAATTAGCGATAAAAAAGTTCAAAGATGAGTTCAGTAAGATGTACAATAATATTTTAAGTTAACTAGTTGTTAGTATGTTGTTAGTATGTTAGTCACCCCATGCATGTTAGTATGTTAGTTAGCCCCATGCAAGTTAGTTTAAAACAGTATTGTAGAACTTACTAAGAACTCGTCTGAACTAAAAATTAAACCGAACCACTTAAAGTGGTTTCCCGGCGGAAACTTAAAACTAACTTAAAAATAAACCTGAAAACACAATGGAGCTGGCCTCTGGTCCGGACCACTGACATTAGGGACCACTTGCCCGCCAGAAACTTAAAACTAACTTAAAAATAAACCTGAAAACACAATGGAGCTGGCCTCTGGTCCGGACCACTGGCATTAGGGACCACTTGCCCGCCAGAAACTTAAAACTAACTTAAAAATAAACCTGAAAACACAATGTTGCTGGCCTCTGGTCCTGGCCATAACCTAGCGACGATGGAACGACAACCTAGTGACAGAAGCAGAGCGACAACAGCAGAACGGCAACCTGCAAACAACCTAGCGACAACAGAGCGACCAAAGCTGAGCGACAACAGCAGAACGGCAACCTGCAAGCAACCTGCAAACAACCTAGCGGCAACAGAGCGCAACCTGCAAACAACCTAGCGACAACAGAGCGACAAAAGCAGAGCGACAAAAGCAGAGCGACAACGGCAGAACAGCATCCTGAAAACGAAAAAATCTGAAAAATCCTAAAAACACAATGCAAAGTTAAATTTGTGCAGGCAAGTTCAAAAGAAAAAGATCATACCACGGAGCAGTTTTGGAGAGGGTCTAGCTCACCAGTCATCCAGTTCAGCAGTCATCCAGTTCCAATCAACTGGTTCTTGAGGCCTACAGCGTTACTCCGCAACGCATCCTGAAAAACAAAATGCAACGTAAAATTTTTGAAGGCAAAAAAAATTAATGATTTGCCCTCAATACTAGTAACCGAATTTTAATAAAGCTATTACACGATCTATTTAAGTACCAGTGGCGGTCCGTGAGTTTTCAGTGAGCTAGAGTGCTAAGATTGCTAAGCCAGATCCAATGCTGAGCTGATATGTGTGCGATAACTGGGCTATATGATAAGTGGTCAATAATGAAACATTTTACTTATATATTCCATATAAATAAAATCGAATATATTTATCCGAGACTATCTAGGTAACAAATACGTTCATAGAACACTTGTTTCCAATGAAAAAGGTCTCTGCCGATAATATGGAAAAATAAAAACATTAGTCAAAGATAATATTGTTAATTCTGAAATTTGAAATATGACTTTGACAATTATGACGGTTTAATAATCGTACGCAATGGCTGAATCGGTAGAGCACTGTCCCGGTAAGATGTGAGATCTGGGTTCGAGTCCCAGTTGCGACCATTATATTTTATAATTTTTCTGTGTCTTGTTCATTTTCATATTTTAATTTAGATTATTATTGTTATCTTCTTCTTCAATGATAGACTGTAATTTATTCAACCTGAGTGTGGGTCGGACGCCAGCGTCCGGACAAATAAACTACTAGGACAAGGTCAGAATCGCTTGCGCTGATATTATATTTATATTTGGCCAATGAAGGAAATTTGAACCAGCTAGAAGTTATGCAGAATAGAGCTACGAGATGTATACTGGAAAAAGGCAAATACGCAAGAGTTAATAGAGGAGCTAAATTGTATTCCTATAAAAAAGATACTGTTATTTTTAATGTGTTAATTTTTGTGCATAAACTCATGAAAAACCAAATGCCAAAATATTTTAAGGATGAAATTGTATTTAATAGAGATGTATATAATTACAAATTCAGAAATGTAAATGGAGTTAGTTTGCCACATTTGAAAAAGGCAAAATCACAGAACTGCCTAACGTATAGAGGACTAAAGATGTATGATGAAATGCCTGAAAAAGTCTGAAGAATGAATGTATTTTGATAGAACTGTTATGCTTACTGTAAAAATATTTAAATTTTTAAAATGAAATACTATATAAACTAACTCAATAAATAACAAAATAAATATCATTCCAGACGTTGCTTTTAATTTTAGTAATGTAGTTCTTGGAACGTTTTGAAGTAAATTTTCTTATTCACTCAAGCGCTTTTTGCTACATTATGCCACTATTTTCTAAACCACGGATTGCTTTGTTGCAATTGAACAATATGAGGAGTTTCTCAGAAGTTTGACAATTATTTATTGGAGACCTAATCATACATTTGACTTTAATAATGGAATAGAGTTACTACGTTGTAATTTTAATAGTATTCATTTAGACAAACTAGAAATCTTGGAAATTAGAAAGAGTTTAACCTCTGGAGCGACAGAGCAATTTAGGAAAATTTTCCACCCACATTAAAAAAATCATACCTTCAAATTTGAGTATGGAAACTGATTATAGTTCTATATAGCTAATGAATTCACCTATCTTTTGCTTATTATTACATATCCGTAGGATTTATAAAAAAAATATTATTAAATCTCTAGAGAATATTTATTTTGTTATATTTTGAATGAACAATATATTATATAGTCTCTTTAATAAAAAGAATAAAAAAATTGCCACTTTTTGGCAACAAAGCAATCCGTGGTTTTGGAAATAGTGCCATAATGTGGCAAAAAGCGCTTACGTGGTTAGAGTTGAATTTAAATATTGTAAATAATCAAAACATATTTTCAAATTACTCAAATTTAACTTGTTCCCTTTGTAAATTATGCTCTATTACCCCCCCCCCCCCCCTCCTTCCCAGTCTCGCCTATCCATTGATACCTATACTATGTCTGTTGTTGAAAGTTGTTTTAAGTAAACCCTAAAAACACGAAGTAAGCATTGCTTATGAAAAATGTCGGTTTTTAAACATATTAATTTTTTAATGATATTAATTGAGCTTAAATTAAAATTTTGAAAGTTACTAGATTATGTATTGTATTATTTTACTATATGATTTGAAATGTATGTTGTATAATAAATTCAGTATTTCGTTTTTTAACAAATCTGCCAACGACCAAAAGAATAGCCTTACTACATAAAAAATTAAACTTGGTTTTTCAAAATTTAAAACATTTATGTTTTTTTGTAAAAAAGAGTCAATACGTCAATAATTTGATTTAAAAGGGAGAAATTTCGGGTATTCTCTGGTTATAACCCTCTTAAAAACTCCGAAAATACAGACTTTTAAATTAACAAAATAAGCCAACAGAAAGATTTTCAATTTTTAGCAGATCCGACATTGTTTTTCAGGACCGTCGATAAAATGGTAAGCTCTGGCGATATAAAAGTTGTAAACAAATTTTACTGTAGGTGGAACGCAATTATTTGAAATGGAAATCCACACTTCTCAGATACACTTTCTTTCATGCCGGCTACTCACTAGTATCTTACATACACCGAACTCAAATTTAACGACATATAGGTACTTAATAAGAACACCTTGAAAAAATGCTAAGAACAATAGGAATTTAAAAATGAAATAACATACCAAGTCAGAAGCGCCGGTGATACCATCAAATGCCCCTGAGAGCCAGCAACAAGTCCCCCGGAGTGCCAGCAACAAGTCCCCCGAAGTGCCAGCAACAAGTCCCCCGGAGTGCCAGCAACCAAGTCCCCCGAATCCTGGGAAACTGCAGCTGGTGCGGGGCGCAGAGATGACACGCAACATCCTGAAAGACACAAAAAGAGATGTTATTATAATGTAAAATCAAGACATTATTAAAACGAAACAAAATGAAAAGCTATTATCTTAATATTTGTGTTTTTTGCAATAATTATGTAAAGTTTGTAATAGCAAACACACGAATTCAACCATTCAGGAATTTATTTGTGAAGCAAGAGCGATTTAAAAATTGTGTGCTATGATTTCTGTTTAGTAGTTCGAGACTTTTGTTATTCTTAACCCCTCAGGCCACAGGCCTATTTTGTCAAACAATTAAACGCTTATATGAAGAAAAAAAAACCAATAATGTTTCGTACCGCAATTTAAAAAGAAAAGAAATTTACTGAATTTAAAAAATTAATATTTTTACATGATAAAAAACATTTACTTAATAAATTGTGTGTTTTTTTTCATTACCGGTGATTTTAGTTAGAAAAAACGAAAACGTAAGGTGAGCCGTTTTCAAAGTTTTTTTAAAGATTGCATTCAAAATGTTTATAATTAAAAAATTATTAGTTATTTCTTATAATAAAATATGAAAGCGTATTTCATTACCATTCAAAAGCAGCTGTTATTTTTCGAATACATTCACAAATTTATTTGGACTCTACTGACAGAATATGTTCGAGGCCTGAGGGGTTAAAATGAATGAAAAATGGGACACGAGGAGCCAAAGGAACACATGAGAGAACAATATGTATTATATTTCATAATATACAATTTGTTCAAAGAAACATCACTATCACAAAAACGATTTTCAATATTTTTAATCGAGTTAAAAACAGGTCATTGCAAAGCAGAGTCAACTTTAAAAAAATTAGTAATACAGCTTCACAATTTTTTATTCATATAATTTAAAAAACGATCATTAGTTAAATAAAATATCTTACCAATCCTCAGAAGAGACGACGGATGTTTCTCGGCAGGTGCAAATCCATTTCCCTCGGAGTGCAAGAGAACTAGAAGAGCGCAGGAGCAGGCATGAGAGATGAAGCTGAAAAAAAACTAAAAAATATATTATTATAATGAAATAAAAAGGGGAAAAACACAAAAAAATTCAAAGCATAGCTAATAAAAAATAAAACTTATCCGTGTTCCGCTTCCGCGCATTGAACTCCTGTAGATGGCTTAAAACTAAACGCCACACATTAAGTTCTTAAAACGCATACGTGCTAGAACGCCTTACAAGCTACAACGCCTTGCTAAAAACGCATTATTTTCTAAAAAAACGCTTACATGCTAAAAACGCATTATTTTCTAAAAAACGCTTACATGCTAAAAACGCATTACGTGCTAAAAATGCATTACGTTCTAGAACGTACTAAAAACGCATTAATATCCAAAACCGCTTACGGGTTAGAAACGCCTTACATGCTAAACGCCTTACGTGCTAAAAAATGCTTTACGTTTTAAAAACGTTCACTTGCTAAAACGCCTTACGTGCTGAAAACGCATTACGTTCTAAAACGTACTAAAAACGCATTAATATCCAAAACCGCTTACGTGCTAGAAACGCCTTACATGCTAAACGCCTTACGTGGTAAAAAATGCTTTGCGTTTTAAAAACGTTCACTTGCTAAAACGCCTTACGTGCTGAAAACGCATTACGTTCTAAAACGTACTAAAAACGCATTCATTTCCAAAATTGCTTACGTGCTTAAAACGCCTTACATGCTAAACGCCTTACGTGCTAAAAAATGCTTTACGTTTTAAAAACGTTCACTTGCTAAAACGCCTTACGTGCTGAAAACGCATTACGTTATAAAACGTACTAAAAACGCAATCATTTCCAAAAACGCCTACGTGCTAAAAACGCCTTACGTACTAAAACGCCTACATGCTAAAAACTCATTACGTGCTAAAAACGCTTACGTGCTAGAACGCCGTACTTGCTTAAAAACTAGACGTGCTTAAAAACTAGACGTGCTGAAAACTAGACGTGCTTAAAAACTAGACGTGCTTAAAAACTAGACGTGCTTAAAAACTAGACGTGCTTAAAAACTAGACGTGCTTATAGATAGACATGTTTAAAGCTAAAACCGCAAACATTTTTAAACAGCATACAAGTTTATGAATATATTCAGTCAGGGGGGCCCCCCTCGCTAATGGTGAACAACAAAATACAATAGAAAATAGAAAAAATTAAAATATAATAAATAAAATTTCACTTCCCAACAAGCCAGGCACGTAGGTAGATGGTACGCCAACGAGGTTGCATCAACTGTGGTGAATCAGCGGGCGGGCGGGCGATACATCTGGTGAACTAAATCACAGCTTGACGATGTCACATTCTTCGTCGTACACCTAGAAAAAAAATATATTTAATTTTAGAAAATTGCATTGATAGATACATAATTCGAATACACGAATATGTTCTTTGTGCCGACTCTGCACCCTCCCACCCATTGCCAACTCCCCTAAACACACTACACGGTAAAAATAAAAACCATGTAGGTATATTGACAGGTTATTTGTAACCTGGGAAAGTGCAAAAACCCTGGCAAAAATTGAACTACCCCCTCCCGCTCCCCCCCCCCCATCTCAGGGGGATGGGAGCAGTTGGGACTCTTGTGCGGTATTCACATAATAAAAGATAATACACTAAAAGACTTCAAGGACGTATTAAGTATTAACTAGTTAACTAAAATCGAATATTCTTTTTCTATCGTGGCTATAATAGATAGTTAATTTAAAAAAAAAAAAATGGCACTGATGCAGCATTTTGAGACCAAATATCGTCGTTGCAGAATATGAGAAAATCGATAAAAACTGTTTAAAAAAATAACGAAACGGAAAATAACAATTCTATTTATGGACAAAGTAAGAAAAATATATTTCGTTCATTATTAAAATATATATTTATGCCAAAAAATTGAATTTTAAGGCGTTTTTCTCACATGCTTCGTATTCTATGCACGGTTTTTCTCACATGGTTCATATTCTATACACAGTTTTCATCAAAATTTAAAAAAACATATTGTGTCAAAATATTAAATTTAATATTTATTTATTTATATTTGATAGCTAGGCATCAAGGCATTTGAATTATGTACTGGTATGCAGAGGATATGACTTTTAAATTTTTTTTTATTATGTAGATATATTTTGATTGTCCTAACATGGTTTATTTTCTACCGCCTTAAATATTTGATATTTTTACATGGCTCATATTTTAACTCATTTTCGTCAAAATCGTCACATTGTCCATATTAAATATGCAATGACGATATGTTGTTTTAATCCATTTAAGATGTAAATAAATCGGTTTAATTTGTCAATGAAAAGAAAGTAAGCAAAACTTTGTTTTGCACCATCACTTTAAAGCATTAATTTATAGTATTTAAATTTAGTATTTGCACTCGGTAGGAAAGAAGTTAGTGCAGATTATTCCAATTGAATTTCTATGTCTCCTCGGTTAATGCAATATAAAATTAGTGGTAGGTATATTTTCCTTATTGAACCTGATGATCATAATGTCCTTATTTATTTGATTTTATAAGCAAGTCAGCTTCTTATTTCGGCTATAAACAAAAGTTTGTGGAACTAATATTATGCCGTAATTAACCTTATAAATTCGACATCTTTTAAATTATATTAAAATCAATTAATATATTTATTGTTTATTTCAGGAAAGTTTTACATGTTCACTTATTTAGCTACAAATAACTAAAGTGATACAGCAGATCCACCTTATTACTCCTTATACGCATGCCAATCTCAGACAAATATTGTAAAAATTTGACGTAATTATGAACAAAATTTCTAGCAATAATTATGATAACTTACTAGAAAGGTAGATATTTTTTAGTATCGCCCTGTAGAAACACAACCATTTAAATACGAACATTACTTGAAAATGGCTTTAACCCTTTCGCAACGTGTATATATATTTCGCACCTTGAGTACTTTGACACCCCGACAGTCGACCCCTTACAGTTTATCCCCCGACAGTTTATCCCTCGACAGTTTATCTCCCAATCCCCCTACAGTTTATCCCCCGATAGTTTACCCCCCGACAGTTTATTCTCCGACAGTTATCTCCCGACAGTTATCTTCCGACAGTTATCTCCCGACAGTTTATTCTCCGACAGTTATCTCCCGACAGTTATCACAGTTTATCTCTTGACAGTTTATCCCCTCGACAGTTTAGCCCCCGACAGTTGGCCCCCCGAAATTATAATCATTGTAACTAGCAGTTGAAAATCCGCTTAGGCCTGGCTGGCGGCAGGCGGCACGACAGTAGCTTTGTAACAAACTTCACGTATGAAAATGGTTTTGCATAAGGTGCGGCGTCAGAGATGTACACGAAGTCGGGTTCTTAAATTTCTACCGCACAGACGCTAGAGTATTAATACTATCAGCTTTTTTGTGCAAGTCTTACCAATGTCAAACCTAACATTGACTTAAAAATCCCTTAAAAATAAGTACTTATAGACTTATAGATATAAACCGAATTTATTTACAGTGTCGATTTTTTGTATTTATACACTGGTATATACATTTACAGTATTCAGACCAGTAGTTTTTTCCTCAATTCATTTGAATGAAAATATGTTTTATGATTTTGTTATTCGACGGTACATTCTCGCTGCCCAACCCTTCGGGGACACTTAGTTGTATTTTGTGTATTGTGTAGAAGAATGCCGGGGCAACTGTCGGGGGATCAAATGTCATTAAGTCAAAAATAAAAGTTTTGACAAATCAGCCTTTGAAGTTACGAAAGATAAGCGTCAGAACTGCCTATATGCGTTTATTACTTTAGTAAATAAACATTTATAAAATACAATACAATGCACCCCAAATGTATATTACCATATTAAATCATAGTAAAACATTAAAGCAGTCAACGTCTTAAAATATTTTAGAAATACTTTAGTGAATTCATATTCTACACTTTCATAGATGGCGGGCGTAAAATATTATAAACGCTTTTTACAAGTTATGCTTTTAAATATTAAGAAAAACTAATTTTTTGCGCACGTACATAAGTAATATGAATATGAATAAATAGTTTTGTCAATTCAAAAACTCAAATCTTTCAAGAAAGGCTAACTCATTCAATCCAATTCCGTATTTGTTAGCTTTTCTCGAAAGATTTGAGTTTTTTAATTGAAAAAACAATTTATTCGTATTGTGTGTGTACGGGTTTGCTAACAAGCGTGGTGCAAATAATATTGCCTATATCCAGGAGCCCTCAGATTGAATGTTGATATTATTTCATTTCAGCTAAAAATAATTTTATTTCATAAACGCCACTCTCCCAAAATAACGAAATTGAGTTACAAATGCCAATATATGATGCGCAATGCCCGTAGCTACAAGATGGTTTTTGATATCCTTTGAAAAATCAACCGCAACATAGAAAAATCGAAATGAAAATAGGGTTTAGACGCCATATCACCACTCTTCTCCACAGCGATTAACAAGCAAAATCAACACTCTCAAAATCACACTGCGGATTAAAATAAATTTAACACGACCAATGAACACATTATTTTATTATTAAAATAATTCAGTTTAGACTATACTTGTTAAGTTATTACAAAAAATCACACGAAAAATGCGTTATATTCTTTGAATCAGTTTTTTGGAATTTACAGAAAACAGTAGGTACTTTTGGAGAGTGGCGTTTTTGCTTTTATACCTCTCGGAGAATAATGAGATCTGACAAATTTTGTCAAGTAACATGATTTTCTAATTTCCGTCCGATTTCAAATCAAAACCACTTGGCTACTAGTTTTAAACCTTCAAAAATTGGGTATTTTTGTTCGGCACGTAAAAATGTTTCCGCTTTGCAATAAAATCAAAATAAAAGGAATATTTGTTAACTTGTCCAAAAATTGTTTTATTATAAATAATCTGGTAATTTTTTTAATATAAAAATTTCGAATGCAAACTTGAAAAACTTTTAAAAATGGCTCACATTACATTTTTTCTAACTAAAATTACCGACAACGAAAACAAATAAAACAAACATATATTTTATTAGACAAATGAATTACAAACATTATAAAAAACTAATCATACGGACTATCTACAAAGCACATTACATTCACCCCACAAAGGACTTATTTAAAGACTAATATATAAAATCCTTACATGTAAAATTCATTTCCTGCTATTTTTAATTTAAATTTATAAAAAAATCTTTATGAATCAAACTATAACACAACATATTCCAAACAATGCAACTATATAATTCCAGTAACTAAAACTTCAATGG
Source organism: Limnephilus auricula (assembly GCA_951813805.1). Classification (NCBI taxonomy): domain Eukaryota; kingdom Metazoa; phylum Arthropoda; class Insecta; order Trichoptera; family Limnephilidae; genus Limnephilus; species Limnephilus auricula. Next base: position 14,497,971 of record OX638388.1, on the reverse strand, counting down.
CCCAGTCACAGTTTGACTTTCTTGCCCCAAAAATCTTCAATAACTTAACAGTTGAAATGAAGACAATAACCAAATATCAATCACACTTTCAGGGAGACGCTTGGGGAACTTTTGATGAGTTAATGCGATAGAACTAGAAGCCTGTTTATCGTACTCAGATAGAGAACGAGAGATGTGTTTATTGTTTATATTTGTGTAATTTAGTATGTATGTATATAACAAATATTCACCGCATTGAAAATATCCAGAACAAATTTATAAAACACCTATCGTATCGCTTTATTCTTACACAAAATCGTGAACTGCCTTGTTGATTCATCATAACTGTTAGAAAATATTGCATTTCGTTGCCCCAAAAAAAACACCAGATCAGAAAGATAAAAAAGAGATGAAAAAAAAACTCTTTAAAAGTTGATGTGAGATTTTTATTGATCTCCCCCTCGGTAAAATGAGATTTGTGAGATTTTACTGGACCCCCCCCTTCCTCCCCCAATTTTGCTCACGTAATTAATGTATGCCTCCTTATATGTGTTCGTGGGTATATGTATGTGTGCATTTAACCACACACGCATGTATGCATACATATAAAACAAGAAAAATGTGTTAAATCTATTCCTCATCTTTTCTCTTTCGTATTTTATACTTTTTATCTTTTCTCTTTTGTATTTTATACTTTCTGTTATAGTTTTTCCAATTTCATTATAAATATCTTATACAACCGTTCCAATTTTCAGCATGTTTATATGCTTAATCCATATGTTTACACTAGACTTAATACTTTAATGTATTAAAATTTCACGTATTTTATAAATAAATAAATCACTTTTTGTCGTTTCATGTAAAAATAATTCTTTAAAAATTCACAAAGTTTAATCATTTTTTTTTTCAAATTGCGGTCGGGGACTCTTTGTGGTTTTATAAATACATTTTAATAATTTTTTGGTAAACTTTTAGATTTTAATATAAATCATGTTGTATTTTCTTTCGAATGGCGTATAGATGACACTTCTCACTATAATAGTAAGGGAAACAACGATTTCTATGAGACCTATGTGAGTTGGGACAAATATGGTCTCCTGTAAATGATAAAGGATTGAACTAGCAAAGCAATCACTCGACCACAAATTCGTAAATTAAAGTCGGGTAAAATTCGGGATCAGGCCGCTAACAATAAACGTTGGCGTATGCTGGGAGTCAGCATGTATCGCGCGTGCAGTTTTTGCAGGAAATGTATGGACCTGTGCGAAGCATGTCTGCCTCTCAGCATATCGTCGTTGCATAGAGTTGCATATTATTGCATATAAACATTAATTATTTTAAGACAGAAAATCGAATTTTAACGCGTATTTCTCACATGCTTCTTATTCTATGCACAGTTTTTCTTACATGGTTTATATTCTATATACAGTTTTCGTTATAATTTTAAATACCATATTACGTCAAAATATTTAATTTAAAATGTTTTCAAATTTGACAGCTAGGCATCATATAATGATGTTAATATTATGTACATACCAAGGCAATTGAGTTGTGTAGGGGTATGCAGAAGATATGGCTTTAAAAAAAAAAATATTACGTACTATTTTGATTGTCGTTACATGGTTAATTTTCTGTTGGCTTAAATATTTTTGATATTTTTACATGGCTCATCAAGGATAGAGAAAAAAATAACTGTAAATTTAACTCATTTTCGTCAAAAACTTCACTTTGTTCATATTAAAAATGCAACGACGATACGCTGTTTCATGTAAGTCCATACATTACAAAACAAATTCTGCACAAAAGTGCGATACATGCCGACTTGCAGCTTACGTCGACACTAACACTCGTTATGTAGATGGCGATATGGTTTAAATTCCCGCTATACCGCCTATTTTGATTTATTCTAGAAAATAAAACTTCACAAAAAAAGTGATTTCTTTTATTTTTTTAAGCTCGTTCACAAATTTTTTTAAATGTTTACGATCATTTTCTATGGCATAAAATTTTCCACATTTTACAATAAAACTATAACCGAAAAAGGGGTTCATAAGTAGGAGATTTTGAACTTTAAAACGGTTTTTATAGGCCTGATACTTTATTTTTTATTTACTGCAATAATTAAGATCCACGAACAGCAAATTTCGTAATTTCATTTAGTTTTGGCCATAGTTAAGACAAATATGTCAATTTATGAATATATTTTGGTTTATCCTCAGAAGTAAATTGGACACCGATTTGTGGTGACTTTAATCGATTTCATTGTTTCATCCAATAAATTAATGAAAAACAGAGAATATTTTTCTGCATATTCAGTTTTAAACCGCAAAAAGTAGACTTCCGTGGCTTATCCAGCATTAATAGTGCCAAAACCAAACGAAATATTGACTTCCGTAAGCCTAAAACATAAATTTTAATTTAGGGCGCACGGTTAACACCCGCGCTGTACATGCGGGTTCCTTACAGAGCATCGGACCATCCAATATGGTAATTAATACAAGTATAATAAAACAAATTTAAAACTTTTTCCACTTTTAATTTAATGACCGTAACCGGTTTCAGCTTGTCAAAGCCATCTTCAGACTGGTGAAAAATATTTTTTAAAAATTCCAATGGAATTTAAAAAAAAAAATTCCATAACATCATAAATATAATAAAGATTGTAATTAATAATAGACTTGACAACAATAAAATTAGGTGCTAATAATTCACATTACTTGTAAGGTATTTCCCAAACAATACTAAAGTATGTAAGCTACCAACCCTACGTAATTAGCCTACTGGGAATAACCAAAAAAAAAATTAGATAGTTGGACACTCAAGACCACTTAACAACAAATGTAATAAAATCCATAATTGAATAAAATCCCTGTAGACCACCCCTCCCTCCCCCCGCCCCCTCCTCCCCCTCCCTAATATGTTTTGTATAAAATCCCTAGGTTAAGAATATTTTTCACCAGTCTGAAGATGGCTTTGACAAGCTGAAACCGGTTACGGTCATTAAATTAAAAGTGGAAAAAGTTTTAAATTTGTTTTATTATACTATTATAATGGAATTCCACCACGAATTATCAGTTTCAAAAATAGAAATATTAATTAATACAAGGTAAATGGTTATTTATCACTTGTGTAAAACTTAAAACACGTTTATTAGTGAGGGAGCATATAATGTTTTATGAAGGTTAAATGAAGACTCACCCCTTGCTGAGACGCCCCGGTATGCTGGATGACTGCTGCGGCTGATACTGCCTCAGCTCCAGGCCCAGCAGACTAGAGACGGACATCAGGTGTCTCCTTCGTCAGCCCGGCCCTTGAGCCCCTGGAGCCCCCCTGTCGGGGGAGGGACAGACGCTCTCCTGGAAATAATTAAATTGTTAATTATGGGACTTTGGCAAAAATTGAGAACATAAAAAATGGGTATAATATTTGAGTACTGGGATGTTGCTCCATAAAACTCCCGCCTAGAGATAAAAACTGGGCGTACATGTATAGGGCCCGCAGATACTTTAATAGTACACAACTGCTAATCCTGTACAAATCGTAAGTGAACCCCACGGTTGAATTTGGCATCGAACTCTGGTCTGGAACTCCACAATACCTGAAAAATACCCCTCGGCTCTGTGCTGAAACGGGCGGTTCGTTTGATACATCTCCCGTCTTAACAAACGGATTGCAATCTTTAGAGCACAGACGTCGGGTGGGAATGCTGTCCTTATTCTACCGGTATTTCAATGGAAGATACTCCAAGTAACTAACATCATTAATCCCATCGGCATCGAAACACGCCAAACACGCGCCCAACATATGTACACGGTTAACGTTTGTCACATGAGAATGGGTTATTTCTACGACTCGTTCTTGAGTTCAACAGCTCGGCTGCGGAACGATTAGCGGTCTCTGTTTCCTCCCACCTAAAACATGGGTCTCTTCAAGACCCATGTTCACTCCTTCCTCTCCTCAAAGACCTTCCACACAACATCTTCCGAAGATAACTAGGCCCTGAGGGAAATTATTTTCCTCAGGGCCTCCTGTGTGGAGTTAATGTAAAAAAGAGAGGTACGTGAAATAGGAAGAGATAGAAGTTAAAGAAGAAAAGTCAACCAACAACATGTTTTACAAAGTTAACAAAGGATATTGGGGTTCCTAACCTTCAAACTTTGCTTTTATTGAGAAATATAGAACTAGAATTCAAATTTTACCACCTCCCCCGAATTAAACAAGTTTTATCGTATTAATTCGAGTTATTTCACAATACTCTCAGTATCGCCCTGGTGTAAGACCACCATCCTGAATTGAACATTGTTGAAATGGCTTTAGCCGTGTTTGCTGACCAGATCTGAATAGCCCGATAATTTCCCACCTCCTATTCCTTATCTCCTTCCCCTCCCCACTACCTTCAGCCTCACAACATACCCCAATCGGGGATGCCATAGTCTCACTGGCTCCAAAAACGGGACTGTCCCGGTGACAACGGGACGTCTGGTCACATTAGGTATACGATTAAAAAAATGGTTTTTACCGGTTAATTTTTGTCTCAATTAAAAACCTTTCTGTTATTTTCTTTTAATTCGTCTAAGCAGTTATTCTGAATCCTGATTCCTTCATAGGGGGTCCCAACATCTACCATTAACTTCCGCGTCATTTCCTTATATACTCCAATCTTACATCAAACCATCTAAGCATCCCATACTTAGATGGTATTACAGGATACCGGAAATTACTCATTTTTAAATCAAATTCTAGACGTATTGACTATTTTTTACAAATAACATAAATTGACTTTGAGGGAGTGTTATTTTCTCTGGTAAACACATTTTTTTTAATTTTGAAAAACTAAGTTTATTTTTAATGTACTAAGGTTATATCGTTGGTCGTTGGCAGATTTGTTCAATTTTCAAACGAAATATTGTATTATATTTACAACACAAATTTCAAATCATATAATCGTACAGCAAAATAAATCAATACATAATCAAGTAAACACGTTTTTCAGAATTTTAATTTTAGTTCAGTTAAAATCATTAAAAAATAAATCTGAGAAATGTGTTTTGTGACGAAAATACCTCAGATTTTTGTATATATTTTATACAAACTAAAATATTTCAGATTCATATTTCAATTACAAACTTGTTTTGTTTAGACATTATTAAAAAATCATAAATACTTATGATCAAAAAAAACTTACAAGAAGCACACGACATTTAATAATTTATCATCGTGCGTTTTAAGCATTTTTATTGCTTACTTGAATGTAGGTATATATTAATGCAAGTTTTTAATGAATAAATAAATATTATTTTTTTATTTAAAAAAATTGATACGGGGTCGTCGATCTTTCACATCGGAACCTTCCTGTACAGTTGCAAGCATTTTTAAACTTTTATTCTCAGCCGCTGGTCAATGGCTCTTAATCTTATCCATTACACAGCAGTTCACAACACACCCTTGATTCTTTCCGAATATCCAAATTCTTAACGGTCATACACAAAAGCCTCAGGGATCTCATTTCTATTGCAATATTATATATTCGCCAATTCCACGCCTCATGCGGATACCCGTTCTGGAAACTTCTTTCCAACTAACTAATTAACCATTACGCCTTTTCCCACAGGGGTAGGCAGAGAGAACGGACCTCCACCCATAACGGTCTGAGATTTAAAATATTATGGAAAATTCCCCGAAACGTTTCAAACAAAAATTATGCTAATCGAAATATGCGACAACAACACAATAAGATCTTACGACAATGCTTTAGTTTAAAAATTAAGAGAATTTCAATATATTTTTTCTTACACTAACGATGTGAATAAAGATTGATAAAAAAAGTTTTCGAATTGTCAGCAATAAGTTATATAAAATAGGCACTACCTACCAATATTTCAGTTAAACTTTCGATGTATTATGAAATACTTTAAACTGAATTTCAATAGATTGTGCAATAAATGACATCGAAAATAAAATGTTTTATTAAATATTTGAAAACCATTCCCGTCGTTAAAATTACATATGTACGATGAGAACAAGATTATTTCACACTAGGGTTTAAAATATCCGCAATATTTTTTCAGAGGTTAACATAATAGTCTCCAAACAGGTTCTACTATATTTCTAGCGAGACCTTCGATGTAGGTATGTATTAGGAAAAATGAAAAGTTTTAAAAACAGTATTAATTTCAGCTGGATTATACATTACATAAATAATTTGATAACTTATTTAAAATATCCCCTAATTCAATTGCAAAAAAATAAATATATACGATAATGCTAAAGGAAACTTAATTAAAAACTACCTCAGCACATAAAAAACGACAAAATTAAAGTAACATTACTGCAAAAAAACATTTAAAAAACTAAATATTGGCTAACATTATTACTGAATCTTTGGAATGACGCGAATTTAAATTAGAATAGGTCAGACAGGTTTCTCATCATCCTTCTAATAGCTTATCCATACTACTTGTTGCTTTTATTAATTATTGGAGAGATTACAAACGAATAAAAACTTTGAATGTTAGTTGGAATATTTAAATAATAAAAATATCTGATAAATAAAATTATAAAAAATAATATTAATAATTGGAATATTTAAATAAGTAATAAAAATATCTCACGTGTTGCAGGTCAGGCATGATGCCGACAGGTATTTGCAGCCAGCAGCTGATGAACGGTTCGCGTCAAGGAGCTGCGGGTGCAAGCAGGTGCTCACTCGACGGCGGACCAAAAGCGAATGGGCCGAGCGCCGAGTAAATTAATGTACTTTGGTGCAGTGCGTTGGCTGCAATCCCCTCCACCCTTTTTTCAGGCCGTCCACTCTGAACATTTCGCTGATTTTATTTTTATTATATTTCCCCCCTTGAACCGTGAACAACTGAAATAATTTTTACTAGCAGGTAAACAAACACCCGCCTCGGCGGGAAAACAATAACATGAAAACTTCAATAGTTCCATTTGAATATCATAGGTGGCAGCACTTCCGTTTGTAACTCGTACGTGGACCGAGTATGTGCGACAGACGTTAGCGTAATAACAATATAGATTTAAAAAACAAAACTAAAGTATTTTATTGTTCATTTGTTCGCTATTTATTATTTTGAAATGCTTAAACTTGGAGGAATAAAAACTCCGCGTTTTGGTTGAGGTGGACGCTGTTTGAATTATTGAGATTGTTTGCAGCCTTTATTTATTTTTTATAGTATTTAAATGGTTTATTTTTTCATTTTTGTAGCTCCTTACCCCATGACATCTTATTGTATTACAATAATTGAAGACAATGTTAGCGAATCTCAATCGAAAATCACTTGTCCTAATCAGTTGTCTATTATTTATTATTATAAAGTTAGGCATACATTAGGTACCTAAAAATACCAATAATATGGTATAGGTAATCTATCTACCTTACATCTATCTATTCTATATGCGTTATGTATTATACAAGGTTGTCAAAAGTTGTCACTCGATGTTCTTTGGCTGTAATTTTTTTTATGAATAAAAAAATTTGGTTCTGTTTTTGGATTGTGTTTATTTGATGTCAAAAATATATTGGCCAAGTAGCCGCCGCCAGAATTGTGACCATACAGGCCCGACTTATGGCATTTTTCATCATACTTCCGGCGACAGGATGTCGCATTATTGATGGATATTCTATTTGAGGGCTTCAAGAGTCTGAGGCTTATTGACTAGACTCGTGACTTCAAGAAACCTCACAAAAAGTCAGGAACGGTTAAATTGGGAGATTTTGCCGGCTAGTGCAACAAAAAGAGCTTCGGCAAAACTGTTTTTTGACACTGTGTTGCGCAAAAAATTCGAAAACTTTTTTTAATGAACACAACGAAAAAATACCTTTTATTATAAAATGGTTTTTTAACATCCACGGGGGCGAACCCTGCGAATAGTTGAAAAGTTGAAAGTTTACCCGAACTTTGTCAAAATCACTTGCCCAAAGGGAGCTTACTGATCACTATCATTATTAGGTAAACTATTAAAAATTAATATTATGAAAGCTTAAGAAATAACCTTTGCGGTGATATAATAACATTTTATATATATATGCTTGTGAAAATGCTTTAAATTTGAACAACAAAATTCCCACATTTTGATTCAATCAAATATCTCAGTTTGAACCCGATCTTTGGTATTATTTTAAACTAGCTTCTGCCCTCGACTTCGTCTGCGTAGGATTAGTACTTCGAGTAATCTATTTTCTTTTCCTAGGTCCCGTCTACGTTTATACCAAAATTCTTAACCAATTTATTTAAAATATCTATAAATGTAGATTCAGACTGGACGACGTACGTACGCATCGCTACGCCAAACAATGCTTAGCAACCCATACATTTTCTATGAAAATGGCCACAGCCACAGACATCGCACGTCGCGATGCGTGTGGCCAATGTGATTGTAAAACATAAATTTTCATTGAAAATCTATGGTTGCTAAGTAGCCCAGATATTGTTAGGCGTAGCGATGCATACGTACGTCGACCCAGTCTGAATCTACCATAATTCTTGATTCGATTCAAAGTTAAGGCGAGTACTTCAAATAAATTCAATGATTTAAATATTTTCTAAAATATAATTCTTGATTCGATTCAAAGTATTAGTGGAGTACTTCAAATAAATTAAGTGATTAAATATTTTCTAAAAAAGAATTTTCATTTAACACTCATTGTTTTGCAAAATGTCATTCTCAAATTTGGACATTTTCTATTAAACAATAATTATTATTTTCAATATATTGAAAATTAATATCTAGCTTTATAAATTATAGCCTATATGTTATTCTGATGTATGAGCTATATCATTGTAAAGTTTCGTTAAAATCCATTCAATGAATTTTGCATGAAAGAGTAACAAACACACATACATCCATACAAACTTTCGCATTTATAATATTAGTAAGATAAGATAAGATAGTAAGATACACAAAACACCAAAAAAAATCCAAAGAATAAAAATTTATCGATCATTTATTTTATTTAAACCGCCATAGGTATATCTGAAAAAAAAATACAGTTATCCGAATTATGAGACGGTCTTGTTCTGGGCCCAACCATGTGTTTTTTGTTGTTGTTCAAAAACATTGTTTTTTCCTATTATTCGAAGGAAAATTATAAAATGATTGTTTTTTATATAAAGCATTATAGATAATTTGCTTAGGTACAGTTATTTTCTTTAATTAATTTCTTAATAAAAGCTTACGAAAAACGTGTTTTTACATGGTTCTTTTGGTGACAGGTCTACTCAATGGCAACTTTTTAGTAATATGAATCTTCGTAATGTTGGTCTAAGAATACGGCCGTAGAGATTGTCATAATTCATCATGGTAATAAATAAGAATGATTGTGATTAAAATTGAGAATTGTTATTTTTAAAAATTTTAATGTTTTACATACTTTCCCATTGATGTAAGTGCATATTATAACATTTATAATATGAAATTACGGTGACCGATCTACTCAGTGGCAACTTTTTAGTAATATGAATTTTCGTAATGTTAGTCTAAAGCGGCGTCTCCTCCGACGAAAATGTGTATAGATACACTTTGTGGATAGTTAAGTCGGGGCCACAATGTTTTTACTTTCCGTGGCCCATGGAAAACAACAAACGTTGTGACCGTGCCCATGTTTATGGTTAGGTTTAAGATTTTGTTCGTGAAATTGGTCGCAAGAGACCGGCCTTTATGCGGGCGCCAGACATGAGTTCAAAGAAATGATCAAATAAGTGTTCACATGTGTGGCACGGGTATTTGATACTGTTTCGTAAATTAATAGTGAATAGCCAGGTACTTCCCCACCTTCCTCTTCCCCATCTCCTTCACCTTCCCTAAACCTTCAGTCTCACAACATACCCAAAATGGGGATGCCATAGTCGCACTGGCTCCAGTCTGGAGTAATTGGGACTCTTGTGCGGTATTCATGAAAAAAAATCAAACATTAGCAATTTAACATACACAAACATAAGGTTTTAATGCTAAAAAAAAATTATTTTAAATTAGAAAATAAAATAATTTCATTGATATGTAATAATAATGTTTGGAATAATAAAATATTAGAAATTTTACATTCACATTAATAGGTTAAGGTTAAAAACCCCAATTATCAGTTTTCGACGCTTCGAGACATGATGAATTATTATGTGAGGAATTATCATGTGAGGAAAAGTTTGTAAGTTCTTAAAAAGTTTTCACTGAGTTGACCGATCACCACTAAAAAGTTGCCACTGAGTAGACCTGTCACAATTTTTCATCCATAGACGAAAAAACTGGCAATACGGCAACCCGGAACCAGCGAAAACCAAAATCAAGGTTGCCAATTTGCGGGTAATACCTCAAATTGCGGGGAATTTTAGAGAATTGGGTTTTTTGGGGGGAGAACGCTTTCGCGGGGAAAATGCGGGGATTCTGGGCATTTTTTGATTATCCAACCACATTGAAAAAAATCTTATATTCAGTGGAAGATTTCTACTAAGAAAAATACCATTTTATCTTCTTTTCTTTAATTTACCATTTTTCTCGTTTACATTACTTGTCTTTTTCAGTTATTCATTTTATATTCTGGCACACCGTATGTGTGATTATATTACTTTATGTTTTGTATGTTTTCGTTTTTGCCTATAAAATTTATTGGCACGCCGTTTAAATATATTTTTTAAATTTTTCAACTGGCGAACATTGGTTATATTGGGTTGTAACCTATTTTTTAATATTATATGTAATAATTTGTTTTAATCCTGTTAATGTTCAAGTGCAATAAAATAAAATAAAAAAACGATTAAAAATGTAATTTCCATACAATTTTGTTTTATTTTGAGGGCAAGAGGAGTTTGTGGGGAATGTGCGGGGAATTTGTTAGTTTGTTCTCCCCAATTTGAGAATTTTGAACATTTTTGCGGGTATTTTAGAACACACGCATCGGCAACCCTGACCAAAATACCAAAGATAACACTCAAACAATGTTTACTGCGAATCAGCGAATCTGACATCTGACTTAGCGATGGGCACAATCGATGAATAATCGATTATTTACTCGATCTTTTTTACCATCGAATGATTTCGATTCATTTCCATAGAAAAATCGATTCTCGCTTCTCGATGTCAAATTCATTCAAATGCACAGTCCGAGAGAATCGGTTTGAAACGTCATCGAACTTGGAATCGATTCTCGCTTCTCGATGTCAAAATTCTTTCGAATGCACGGCCGAGACAATCGGTTTGAAACGTCATCGAACTTGAAATCGATTCTCGCTTCTCGATGTCAGAATCCATTCGAATGCACAGTCCGAGACAATCGGTTTTAAACGTCATCGAACTTGGAATCGATTCTCGCTTCTCGATGTCAGAATTCGAATGCATAGTCTTGAAACGTCATCAAAAGTGATTTTGCTTGTCAAACGAAATATTTTATAGGTACATGTTATAATCAACCTGATGTGTGAATTTTATATTATGAATGAATACTTTTAGGTAACGATTTACGTTTTCAGTATAGTTTATACGTAAAAGATTGCGATGGTGATAGCTTTCAACAATTTAAAATGTTTAGTATGAGGTTATGTATCATCTATTTGGGTATTGTATATTTAATTTAAAATAAAACAATAACTTAGTATATACCATTTTTATATTTAATGCCGACCGGGTTTCGCTAAAACCGTAGTTTCTTCAGGGCAGTAAATAATACTCTACTAAAATCAGCAAGTAGGTAATATGTTTTCATATCTGCTTTATATGACCAAATATATTTAATTTATTTGAAATTAACAGGTGTTTCTTAGTTTGTAATAAAAATGAAACGATTTCTATAGTAAGAAAACTTTATTTAATGATAAACTACAAATATAAAAAATATAAATACAAATAATTGCATACGAAAAGGTGTCCATAACCTACATGTTATTTAGAGGTTATTTTTGAACAAAAACGACATAAAATTATTATCTTCGTATTAAACACAGACACACTGTCAATATTATTAATGGGAATTTGTACCAACCGGCTAAACTAAATATCTTATTAGTAATTTTATTGTTGTGAGATGCCCACATATTTGAAATTCGTGGAAAATGGAATAACACTAATGTTGCCATCAAACAAAAAGGAATTTGCCAATTTGCCATTGCCAGGAAATAAAAACGGTGATTGAATTATTGTTGCAGTACTTACTTACTAATGTTGCGTTATTTAAACATGTTATTTAGAGATTGTTTTTGATCAAAAATGTCATATAATTATAATTATTTTCATATTATTAAACATACATAAATATTTTTAATGGAAATTTTTACCAATGGGCTAAACTAAGTAGCTTAACAATAATTGTTATGTTGTGAAATGCATACCAAAAAACAACAAATAAAATTACAACAAACAATAAGCGTTGCCATACATGATGCACCATAATAATTTTCGACTTCCTACCCCCCCCCCCCCCCCCCCCCGTCACAGACAAAAATCCTGCCCCTGACCGTAGCTATTGCTCCCGAACTCCGAGCAAAAAATCGATTAATCATTCGATTATTGTGATGTCTCGATTAAAAAAAATCGATTATATAAAAGTTTCGATCATTCCCATCGCTAATCTGACTCAGAATCAATTTTTCCTGACAACACCTGTCAAGTGTCAATTTATAACGAATTTCGTCAACTGGAGGAATTATTTGCGAAATTTGCGTTCACCTGCGTTCAAAGCTAGTGATCCGTACCATCAACATTCTTAATATATTTTATTGTTGTGAAATCTATCAAAACGGGGAACGAGATGTCTACTTCTGTGATGGAAAGTATCCTTTTCAATGACTCATGTCTAAAATTTACACAAAGGTTTGATTTAACATTATTCAATTATTTTACTCAGTTTGTGTTTTAAATTTGCCAATTTACAATACATACGTCCAAAAGTATTATTAGTTGTAGACAGCACAGTGAGACAATTGGAATCTTTGATGGGAAGTGGGGGTATCTTTTACCTTGACTTAATGCCTGAATAACCAAGTAGAATAATTCGTTTGAAAGAAAACGGAAGAAATGAGTTCATGAGTGGAATTATTTTTTTGGCAAAATGATTAACTCTTGAAGGCTTTTTATGGGTACATTTAATGTTTACCAAGCTCGGACCATATTTTGCAATGCCATTTTGTTTAACAGCTTGGAGCTTCAATGTGATCATAATGATTATTTTCTGATTAATAGTTTCTTACTCCGCATACTGGTTAATACGGAATATTTTTTATTCAAACAGTTAGATTTTGCTTTATTATTACGAAAATTGAGTATTTATGTCGGGGGAGACGAAAAAATATGCATTTTATATTTCAATTTTATAAGATTACTTCTATTCTATTATTACTATTATTCTATTTTATAAGTGTTTGACAGCCACGTTTGACCAAGTGAAACGGGACTTATACAGCTTCAATTACTACAATATACAACTATTTACGTGCACAAAATAGGTTATTAGGTTCTTAGGCTTAGGGTAAACTAAGTAATTCATGTGTTTTTAGATTTAAAAAATCACAAATATCAAATCCAAAGAAATGGCGGCAAAGGAAATTTTCCGCTCCGTATTATCCGTGTATTGAACTTCGAATTCCGTATTATCCGGTAAGCGGAGTAGTAAATATTTACCATTTTCTGCTAGCAAAACCCATCTTAACCTAAACTCTCTCTCTCTCTCTCCGATGGCGCTACAGCCCATATTGAGCTTTGGCCTCCTGCAACTTTCGCCTCCAACTACTCCTGTCCTCAGCGTCTGACTTCCAGTTTGTTATCTGGAGAAACTGTACCCCTTATCTCGTCTTCCTATCTCAGTCTGGGTCTTCCCACTTTTCTCCTTCCACCTGGGTGTCCAGTCATAATTCTTTTTGGGATGCGTGTGTCCGGCATTCTCTGTACATGTCCAGTCCATCTCAATCTGAGGAGTCTCATATGGGCTGAGATGTTGGGGGCCTGATATATATCATAAAGTTCTTTGTTGTGCCGGATGCGCCACTGTTCCCCCTCTTTCACGGGACCACATATTCTCCTCAACACTTTTCTTTCAAATGTATCCAACATTTCAGCCATCTTTGCCGTCAGTGTCAGCGCCTCACATCCATATGCCAACACAGTTCTAACTTTGTTAACTAGTTTATTATAATTGCAGTTGTCTGTACATTTGAGCATTTGCCTAACCTTTTGTGGTTAAAATTATTAAGAACCTTTTTGGGAATGTCATGGATTTTGATTTCAAGCCAAGAATAGGCATTTTGCTCGACTAAACTAAGTTCATTAATATGTTTTCTATGCAATACATTTCTTAACCAACTTTCACAGAGCATATGTTTAATTTAAAATTTGCTGTAAAAGAATTAGAACGAAATTCAAAAAAATGTGAAAAGGAAGAAAGGATAGAGAAAACCAAAACCAAGAAAGCCATTCAGAAGGGCAACATGGAGGGGGCACGGATTCATGCGGAGAATGCCATACGACAGAAGAACCAGGCACTCAACTATCTCCGGATGTCCGCCAGAGTAGATGCAGTGGCTAGTAGAGTACAGACTGCTCTCACTACAAGGAAGGTAAAATTACTACCTGAAATTTCTATAAATTTATGTATTTTTTAAGGCCATTCCTACATGGAGATACTTACAAGCGACTCGAGTTCCGTGTATATCTTATTAAATAAATTATTTAATAGGAGATCCATGTTGTAGGAGGGAGGAAACATAGAGGCCGGCAAATCTTTCCACAGCCGTGCTGTTGAAATCGAGAACGAGTCGTAGGAACGACCCATTCTTATGTGACAAATGTCAACTGTATACAAATATTGGATCTTTCCCGACTGTGCACCGGTGCCGAAGGAATCATTGATGCTAGTTCCTCGGAGCATCTTCCATTGCAATACTAGCAGAATAAGCCTACCCCACCCGATACCCCGCCTGTACTCTAAAGATTTCAATCCATTTTTAAAGAGAGGAAATCTATCAAACAGACCGCCCGTTCCTAGAGTCAAGGGTTTTTTTCAAGTACCTTGGGGCTTCAGACCAGAGGTGGCTGCCAAATTAAACAGTGGAGCTCACTTGGAATTTGTACAGTTTCATCAGGTGTGTAATTAAAGGATCTGCAGGTACAGCACGCCCAGCTTTTGAGAGGCTAACTTAACTCCCTTAGAATTTCACCAAGCATATCAATGAAAGGCCTGTTCGGAAGATTGCTAATCCACAGGCAGACTTGGTATTGGGCTTCTTCAATAATTATAAGGTCCTTTTATGAATACTGTTTATTTATAATTATACATGTTTAAAATAATATTATTACTGGGTCTTACCGACCAGCTTCAACTAACTGCTCCACAGAGCAAGTGAAACTGCTCCGCAGAACGCTGTTTGATCGGCCATATTCCCTAGGTCCTCTTCCTAAAAGTCCCCGACATCTGACGGTAAAGGGCGAGAGCTTTAAGCCTACTTGCCATCTATCCAAAACCCACTGAACCTACGAACTGTTCAAACACACTTTTACACATTTCGATCCCTTTTAGATATAATCAGTGCCGGATTAGCCCCTAAGCAAATTAAGCAATTGCTTAGGGCATCACGTCTTGGGGGGCACCAGAAACAGCACCAAAAAATATTTGCTAGCACATGAAAGGTAAGGAAGGCTGTTTGACAATCCGCGAGTTTTAAATTGACTTTTAAACAAAAGCGTTGACGATCGGGGTCATAACCCCGCTCCCGCTTGCTCGCTCGCTCATGTATCGTCGGCAGCATTCGCAAATTAATTTATTTATGGTGCAAATTTAAGGATTTAGGATCTGAAATTCAACTGTTTCATTTATATGTCATAAAAAAATAAATTCCAGTGATTTTCCTCGCACAAGTTCACATCAAACTGACGCACAATTGTACAAAATAGTTCACTATGATAAAATTGAATCAGCGTTACCTAACGTGGACACAGCCCTGTGTATATTTTTATGCCTGATGATATCAAACTGCACAGCGGAATGATCTTTTTCGAAATTGAAAATAATAAGAAAATGAAAAAAGAATGACGATGCTGCAGGAAAGGCTCAATGCTTTATCAATATTATTTAGATATGCTAAAAACGTTAAACTTACAAACTATTTCAGCGAATTTATAACCCAGCAAGCAAGTCACATTTTAAATGAATAAATAAAAGATGCTTTGCTTTTTACTATATGTAGGTAATACCTATTCCAAGTATCGCTTTCGTCCTTAATACATATTTTAAGGTACGAAATGATCTATCTCGTTGTATTAAATAGGTACATTTTTTTCAAAAACCGATACTAGTTTACTAGGATAGGGGTGCCCACAGGCGTGGATTGCTTAGGGCATTAAGTAGTCTTAATCTGGCACTGGATATAATCAGACATTATTGGGTCTTTGAAAAATTAAATTCGACGAGGTTATTGCAAGAAGAAACACTCTCGAGATGATTTTCGTTGTTTGTTTTTTGGGTGTTATGCCGTGTTGTGCTACCTCCTTCTTTAGCCGACGTCGACGGATCTGCCGGATCTGCTCTGATGATGGACACTGCAACGCTGTCCGAAACGTCGGCTAAAGAAGGAGGTAGCGCAACACGGCATAACACCCCAAAAACAAACAACTAAAATGCTTTTGGCCGTGAAAATCTAAAAACGTATATCACTCTCAAGATGATTTCAAACTGTTGAGTGTGTTTCTTGTAGGTGCAGCTTGGCACGGTTAATTTTGCAGTACCGACTTACTTTTGAGGAACTAACGGACTGTCTACACTATTACTATCTACATTCAAAAACATTTGAGAGTTTAGTTTTTGAATGATTATAAAACGAATACGAATAATGATTTTCAACAAATTGGTTTCTTAACCCTTGGAATGCCAGGGGTAAATACCAATCACCTGATGTACACCAGCTGACAGTGTTTTCGTAATAACTTACTTGTTTTTTTGCAAAATTATGTTTTTGTAAGCTATACCATCTTACCAGTGTTAGTTATTAAATGTATTTTTTCTCTAATGTTATAAAAAATAGTATATAAAGAAGATATGGAAATATTTTTTAATTTTATTATATTTTCCAGCATAATTAGCTTTCTTCACAATAAAAAATAAGTCAATCAAAACAGCTAGAATAAATTGAGATACATTATTTACTTGCCAAGTGAATAAAATATATTTTAGTATGTCAGTAGCATTTTTTATGGTTCAAAATACCAACAAATCGAGGCAAGTGTGGATTTCTTGGCACACTAGGGGTTAATTTCACATAAAGTATGTATTTTGATTTTAAGGTCACAAATTCCATGGCGGGAGTTGTGAAGGCCATGGATGCAGCCATGAAGTCCATGAATCTGGAAAAGATATCTGGGCTCATGGATAAGTTTGAAAGTCAGTTTGAAGATTTGGACGTCCAGTCGTCCTACATGGAAAACGCCATGTCCCAGACTACTACCACCTCCGTCCCACAGGGAGATGTTGATAATCTCCTGCAACAAGTGGCTGATGAAGCTGGGTAAGATATTAAACAACATATTATTTTTTCTGACCCATAAAAGGGGAATGACTATGTGAACCCTAAACCTGATGAGAAGATAAAGATCCCCTCACATTTAATTATGCTCTGCCAGCTGCAATATTTTCCATTACCTAAAGTGGCAAGCACTGTCTCAAAGAATTTAGAATCATGCATCACACAATAACTGTGATAAATTTGACTTGTTTAACATGTTGAAAGCCAGCATACAAAAAATATATTTTTTCAATACAATGTAAAATATTTTACAGTTCTCACCTTTCTACCGAATTCAATTTTTATAAGATTTCTTTTGTGATATATTACAAAAATTACATCAAAATAATGTAGATAAGACGAACTTCCTAATAATCACTCAAATCTATGCTTTCCACAATGGATTTATATCAAAAACAATTAATAAATATAGACTTCGAATATGACAGCGTTCATATTATCAAGCGGCAGCCATTTTGTCCGCCATCTTTGGTGCACGGCGCGTCATTGGCAATTAATATGAATTTTTCGGAGTGGCTAAATGTTATCCAGTATTTTGTTATGTCTAGATCGAGAATGGCCCAAGCGATTCTGACCTTGTCCTTCATACAATTTCTTTATACATAAGGGGCAAAATTGCTTCAAAAATCCGGACCCGTCGGGGGACTGCGGCCTGCAATATTATTGTTTTTATTTTAATTATTGAATTAAAGATATAAATAGAGCCAAAAGAGCCCAAGTACTCCAATGTACGGATGTACGCCAATGTCTACCCTACCCTGCTCTGTAAAACGTACAAACAATCAATCAAATTGGAACGATTTGGATTTCAGCAGATCGATAAATTTATATAATAAATAAGAAGATGGCAATTTGACTTATATATGATGATATTTTCAGGTTGGAATTGAACATGGAGCTGCCTCAGGGTGTTGCCGGAAGTACTATTGGTACCAGTACGGCAGTTTCACAGGAACAAGACGAGCTCACACAAAGACTGGCGAGACTTCGGCAAGCAGAATAAAACACTTATTCATCAACCACTTTCCAAAGGCGAAAACCATTTGTCGACATCCATTTATAGTTATTATATCTCCGCATATTTATAACGTTGATGCGTTGTATAGAATATTTTAATTATAATACCATTCAGTTCGATAATGCACTCTGAGCAACATTTTCAAACATCGCTTAATTTTTTTGCGCTAAATTTAATTATTCCCTAGTGGTTCTTAAACTGGTTGGAGGTACTGAACCCCACCAGTTTCATATTCGCATTCACCGAACCCTTCTTAATTGGCGTGCCATCACGAATCATGAGTCGGGGTTGTGTCTTGACCTCCGCCGAACCCTCGAGACTGACTCATCGAACCCCTGGGGTTCGATTGAACCTAGTTTAAGAACCACTGATCTAAGGGATTTGTATATGCGTTTGTGAAAGAGTGGAGAAGCACCTACATAATATAATACATTTTACAAAAGGTTTTAAAATGATAGTATCTGTATGTTAAAATATGTATCTGCGAAGCTAAAGGATCTATGTCCAAAAAATATTCATTATAAATTCCATTTCATTTGGATATTTTGACATTAACCGCTTGGGCACATAAGCTTGTTTTCACGACAAAACGTAGGTAGACATAGGAATGACGTATGCCCCGGACCTGAGTTATTAATATATTTATAATGAAGAAGGGTTTTATAAAACTTTGGAATAATGTTGTAAATGCAGATTATGCATTTTCATTTGTATTATTTTAGGAGTTGCTTATTAAATTGTAATTGTATTATTTCCACAATGTTCAGCATTGCTAATGCAGCCTTAAAAAGTGAATAATTCTATAACCATATTTTTCTAACTGGCAATCGAAACAATATAATAATACTTAGGACCCTGCACATTTGCAACTTTAGATGTGGTAACAGTTGGCAACTATTTCAAAGTTCATACTATTTCATATTTCATACAATTTCAAGTCTCCCTAAAATGTCGCATTGCCTCAATCATATGCGTACCCTGTATATATATACTATAATGGATTTTGTTAGTACATGCAACTGTTGCCGCAACTAAAGTTGCATCTGTGGGGCTGGACTTAATGTTTAAGTCGGTGGATCCTTTACCTATTTTGTAATATAAAATACTCTATGCTTTGAAAATTATATGTAATTTCCTGCACTTTTTACCAATTGCACCCTGGTTACACATTCCATATATAACTATGGTATATATAGCTGGCGTGGTTGGTGGTATACTCAATATTGACAGTAAATTTGCAGCCAACCAATTGAAAACCACTGATTAATCCTCAAAATACTTCATTCAGAGGGTAGTTGCAGTAATAGTTGCAAAATATGCACGGAGGTATATATTTTATAATATAAAGATCAATAAAAATGAGAAAAACTTTATTAAAAAAAACAATTTCTCACAATTATAATAATATTAAAAAAAACTTGCTTTTGAAAATAACAGAAAGCTTTACGATACTGAACAGTAATGTGCTGTACGTTAGGATAAAATTTCATCAAGCAATGTAAATTAATTATAATGTTACGTTTTATTATTGTGTTTTTATTTTATTTTATTTATGTACCTACATCAAAAGTAAAAGGTGATGAGTGACATAAAGATTAATAAAAAACTATCTATTGCAAATGTTTCATTATTTTTGGTTTTTGTGTGACCCAACCGGTGAATATTATGAGGCTCTTGGAACCGGAGGGGAGAAGATGTGGAAGAGGAGGTATAGATTAAGTAAGAAATACCTGGCTATTCAGTTTTGCTCACTAAATAAGCCATTCAGTTTGGACTGTGCCATAGATATGCTATGTAGTATATTTCTATTTATTTCAATTCGACAAAAAAAAATGGATCTGAAAAAACCACGAACATAATAATTAATAATTGTTAATAGATGTGCAGTAAATAAATAAAAAATAATCTCACAGTGAAGAAAACAAAACTCAAAGCAATTCAGAATTCTATTGATATTTTTTCATTACATTCTGTCTCATTATGTAATATTATTTTTTGTATATAATTTAGGTTGTTTTCTATTTTTTTACCCGTCTAGCGATGTGTCTTGGCAAACGACCGGAGTGAATGCAAAAATTCTTTGTGTTGCACTTTCTTCACTATTTCTGTGTCAGTTTTTTTTGTAATACATTTATTAATGAAAACCTTTCACGGCTCCAACTAATATTGGATTATCTAACATTGCTGACTAGTGGTGAGGTGATTAAAAATTACAAAACTTAACACTCAAATTATAATAATGTAAGTACATACAATATACACTATTAGGTACTGGTAAGTTAGCTTAGGAGGTGAATATAAAATAGCACTGGAATATCTTTACCTCGTATTAAAAGCAATAAACACGCAACAAAACAATACATCGTTCACAAATAAAATATTTATAATAATAAATGCTGGATGGAAGTAGTCTTTGGCCATTTAATAATACAACAGCTAAAAGTGAAATCTATAATACGGGATCTAGTCCTTAATTTAAACATTGGAACTATTTAATAATTGGAGTAATTGCTCTACTGGTGTTATGCTTTGAAGGATATCTGGTAGAACAGCCAGTCTTCGAGGAAGGAAGGCACAAAGGCGCTGCTTTTTGTGAAGGTCACAGGTTTATTTAGCTTCGACAACTGGTCTTCAAACATTTGTAGCGACGCCGGGCAGCTAGCCCCGTTGGCCTGAAAAGAAAAAACAATTTATTAATATGTACTAGGCATTGCAATCCAAATATGTGTGCACACCAGCCAAATCCATGTGAGAAAATAAACTTCAGCAGCGATGCCGGGCAGCTAGCCCCGTTGGCTTGAAGAGATAAAACAATTAATAAAAATAATATAGCTTTAAAGTTTGGCGCATATAATACACAAATATGTTTGCAAACCAGTCAACTCCACATGAGCAATTTCACTATCAACTTATATAAAGAAGAGTTTCCTGGTGTGGGTTTGTTTTTTAAATAAATGTACACCAAGATTCTAAATTTTGCATGCTTAATATTGACCTTCAAAACAAGATGAAAATCACTATCTACATGAGATTTCGAAAAACTGCACCCATCTCCTTTTCCCATTTCTAAGCAGAATTTTGATACTTGGTGAAATTTTCCACACTTGACATCAAAATAACATACGATTTCGAAAAATTCTGTGTGAAGCGCGGGCAACGCTGGGGACTGTTGATTGATAAAGTAAACTTACAATATTAACCAATTTTTGGAAATGATGGCAAATGAAGCTGTTTTCCCGCATTACATTTTTTAAAAAAATGCATAATTATAAATTTAAACAGAATAGGGTATTTTCACAAACGAGGGATTCTGTTGAAAATGAGTACATACGATTTCGAAAAATTCTGTGTGAAGCGCGGGCAACGCTGGGGACTGTTGGTTAATAAAGTAAACTTACAATATTAACCAATTTTTGGAAATGATGGCAAATGAAGCTGTTTTCCCGCATTACATTTTTTTTAAAATGCATAATTATAAATTTAAACAGAATAGGGTATTTTCACAAACGAGGGATTCTGTTGAAAACGAGTACATACGATTTCGAAAAATTCTGTGTGAAGCGCGGGCAACGCTGGGGACTGTTGGTTGATAAAGTAAACTTACAATATTAACCAATTTTTGGAAATGATGGCTAATGAAGCTGTTTTCCCGCATTACATTTTTTTTTAAATGCATAATTATAAATTTAAACAGAATAGGGTATTTTCACAAACGAGGGATTCTGTTGAAAACGAGTACATACGATTTCGAAAAATTCTGTGTGAAGCGCGGGCAACGCTGGGGACTGTTGGTTGATAAAGTAAACTTACAATATTAACCAATTTTTGGAAATGATGGCAAATGAATCTGTTTTCCCGCATTACATTTTTTTTTAAATGCATAATTATAAATTTAAACAGAATAGGGTATTTTCACAAACGAGGGATTCTGTTGAAAATGTATGGAATATTTATAGGTCATTTTTCTGATTCTGATCATCGTACTAAAAATGTTTATTTTTACGTTTTCATTCAAATTTATTCATTTTAAAAACGCTCAAAAACCTACAAAACCAAAACGGCCCGTGATTGCCAACAACGCTTCGTACGCACGTCATCAAACAAACAAAGTAGAACTAGTGGAAATTTTTCAAGAACGAGCGACTCTTATGACGTCACATGTCGAAAATGCCGTTTTGGCGGCATTACAAAAATGGGCAATTTAACTCGCTGTAGAAAATTTATCCGTCAACATAAAAATAAAATAAAAATGCCATAATAATCGTAATTTTTTGCTCAATTTTTTTAAGCAATAAAAAAACGTGAAAATACCCAACATTTTATTTCAAAAATGTATATATTAAAGAGGGATAAATAATCCCAGGCTAAGAATAACCTGTAGATATTTGAAAACATACTACACATCTACCCATAATTATAAACAGAAAATGTTGCTTGTGCAATGATGGAGAACTTATTTGTCATGGTCTCAATAAGATGGTTATTCACCAAATTTTTAATTACTTAGCTAGTTGAGAATTGTACCCATTAAGGCTAATATTTGAAAACCTTCCACTGCCGTCAAATATAAGTAAACGTTGCTTGTACAATAATGAGGGACTTAGCTAGTTTAGGATTGATTCCGCACCAACTGCGTGGGAACCTAACAGTTTGGACCACTCTACTAACTAACTGGTTTGTAGACTAACCTATCAATTTCCACAGTTATTTAATAGTTTATTATTAAATAAGGTCTTACGTGTGTCATGAATTTTCCATTAGGTTTGAGAACTTTGAAGGAAGTGTCTAGAATGAGCATAATGAAGTCCCAAATCTCCCCGTTGGGAGTGTCGGATATCGGTATATCAGTCAAATCACCAAACACGTAGTCAACCTTCTTCCCTTGCTTTATAAATTTGTTTAAAGTCACCATACAATCGTCCACAATTATCTGGAAAAAAAACAAACAAATATTAGGAAAGTTCCTAAGCACGTCTTTAAAAATCCTTCTCAGAACAGACACTGTCTAGTGAGGCGGTAACGCATATGGAAAAAAATTAACAAAATAAACACCCGGCCATTGCCAGGAATAAAATATCAAAAATATATGTATATACTAGCTGACCCGCCCACGCGTTGCTGTGGCCAAAGAAACACAACGCTATCTATTTGATGGTTACCTAACATAGATAACCAAGTGTTGTGTCAATAAATTAACTCACACCGCCATCTGTCGGAAGCTTATGGAAATTAAAAATAATTTCAAATAATTGTCCCATAAAAAACATTTAATTCGCAATAATAAATATTGAAGTCGATAATTTAGATAAAAATTATCCTATCTTTTAAGTTGGGCCAAATTACACACAGTAAGTCAAATTTCATCAAAATCTGTTAAGTAGTTTCGGAGTTTACCTTGGACGAACATTGATTATAAAGAAGATGTATTATAATTATTATTTCCAGTGACATAACAAAAACATTTTAAAAAAATACATCAATATGACCTACTCAGATTAACTTGATTAAATCCAACAATAACAATATGTACTGACATTAACATGACTTGAACTAACTCCAACAACATACAATAACTTAAGTACATACTGATGTTAACTTGACTTGAACTAAAGCGGCTTCTCCTCCGACGAAAATGTTTACACACTTTGTGGATAGTTAAGTCGGCACCACAATGTTTTTACTTTCCGTGGCCTATGGAAAACAACAAACGTTGTGGCCCTGCCCCATGTTTATGGTAATGTTTGAGGCATTTTTTGTGAAATTGGTCACAAGAGACCGGCCTTTACTCCAACATATAATATAACTAATAACAACCATTTTACTGACATTAACTTGACTTGAACTAACGCAAATAATATACAATAACTATGTACTGACATAAACTTGAATTGAACTAACTCCAACAATATACAATAACCTATGTAAAGCGCCCTTGAGGTGATTTAGGCGCTCCGCTCACCCAAGAAACTGAAACCAAACTAAAACTGGCTGGTTGCTATGGTTTCCAACCAAACTTCATCATGGCGCTACTTAATTTTATAATTTCAGTAATTATCTCAGCTTTTTTAACCATAGACGAAGAACAATCAGCTATCATCGCAGTCATCTGTCGCTGTCAAATTGGCGCTGGCGACTAAAAAACAAAAAAAACTGGCGCAACCATGGCAACCGGGTAAACTGGCAACGGCCGGCCACAGAAATTAGCACATCGAGTTACGAGTCACTGCTTGCGTTGCCATTGACAACGGGTTTTTGAGAAATGTGTAGTGTGCAGGCCATTACATTGACATACACAGGATAGCGAGTTTAGTTGCAAACTGGTTTTTTTCAGTTGCCTCGTCAGCGGAGGCACTTAATCACTAAATGGCGCTATACACCGTTGACCAATAATGATAAAAAAATCCGGTGAGTGTCTCAAGAAAATAGTAACGAAGGAAACAAGTAAAATTCATGATTATGACATTCAACATATTAATGTCGAGGTGTTTCAAACTCGGTGACATACAACTGTGACGAGAGTTTGAAACAACCCAACCAATGTGGGTTAATCCCGCCTAGATTAACTAAGAGACCTTAGATTAACCTTAATTAAGAGGGGGTAATACACAAACCCCAACGAAAGTTTTGTGCGGTATCTAAGTTGTTTATTAACATCACACCCTCTATAATTGAATGGATGAATTGGCATCGCGTTTGGGTCCTACCCAGGCGTCGCGTGTTCAATTCCTCGGCTGGCTAAGTCCTCCATCACGACACAAGCATATTCGTAACCTGAATTTTTTTTTAAAACTGCACAAAACTTTAGTTTGGGGGATGTGTATTATCCCTCTTCAGTGCGGGAGGAATAATCCCATTTTTCCCGTTCGGGTTGGGTTGTTTCAAAGTCTTGTCACACTTGTATACCACCGAGTTTATCCACTCGAGGGCTTTTTGCCACATTATGGCACTATTTACAAAACCTCGGATTGCTTTGTTGGCAAAATGTGGCAAATTTTGAAAAAAAAAAATTTATTAAAGTGACTATAATATATTGTACATTCAAAATATAACACAATAAATATTCTCTAGATTTTTTAAAGTGTTTTAAGGTTAAAGATTTAATTATATTTTTTTTATAAATTCTACAAATATGTGATAATAGACAAAAGTTAGGGGAATTCATTGGCTACATAGAACTATAATCAGTTTGTATGTCTCCATATTGAAATTCTGAGGTATGATTTTTTTAATGTGTGCGGAAAAATTTTCTTTAGCAATCGGCGAAATAATATTTTAATTGCTCTGTCGCTCCAGTGGTTAAAACACCCCGACATTATTAGTGTTACTGACGACCGTCCGTGGTCGAGTGGTAATACACTTGACTCCCAATCGGAAGGTTGCGGGTTCGAACCCGGCGTGCGCAAATAAATTTTATTTGATTAATTTGTGTTATTTCACAATTAATTAATAAAAATAATATATATTATATTTGTGGCACGTTCCAGAGTGGAAGATACTCTCAGTATCGCCCTGGTGTAAGACCACCATTCAGAATTGAAACGTTGCTTAATAATGGCTCTAGCCGTGTTTAGTGACTAGATCTGAATAGCCAGGTACTTTCCCACCTTCCTCTACCCTATCTCCTTCCCTTCCCCACTTACCTTCAGCCTCACAGCATACTCCAATTGGGGATGCCATAGTCTCACTGGCTCCAGAAGGGAGCAGTTGGGACTCTTGTGAGGTTTCTCTATAAAAAAAAAACTGGAAAGGGCAAAAAAGAGTATTAAGAGACACGATCGCTCCGCAATATATGGGGGACCCTGGTGACCGCCCTTCGGGTGATATGTGATTTTTACCTTCAGGTACGTATAGGTTAGGTCAGGTTAATACCTCATAATTATCGCCCTTTCTGGTTTCTAGAACATCTCCGCAAATTGACTTCATATGTTTGTTACAAGCTTTCATCACATCTTCGTCTATCTCCAACATCCACACATGCTTTGGTTTCTCCTTCAACAGTTCATAAAGCAGTGCTCCGTCCCCACCACCTGCCAAAAAAAGTTCATTCGTGAAATTATTACACTTATAAAATCATATATACAATTGATTAATAAAATCAAGAAGTCATAATGAACAACTTTGAATGATTTCAATATTGAACCATACCCAATATAACAATTTCAATTGAACCATACCCAATATAACAATTTCAATATTGAACCATACCCAATATAACAATTTCAATATTGAACCATACCCAATATAACAATTTCAATTTTTAACCATACCCAATATAACAATTTCAGATCCCTCATAATTTACTTTTCCCCTTTGCATCAACGTCTCTGTGTAGATGAGATCAGCTTCCGCAATGTCTGAAATTACAAAAATACATTTTAGTCTAATAATACAGTTATAGATTTTTAATAATGCAAGGAAATCAGGCTACAAAAAAAGGATAAAGCGAACAAAGAGAATAGTCTACTGTACAAAGGGAAGAAGTGTTATAACACGCTACCAGAAACTATAAAATCCGCACTGATTGGAAAGTTTAAAATGTATTGTAGGAGCTACATAAAACTGGAGAAAATTTAATATAGAATACAATATGTAAATAATTAGCAATTTGTAAACTTAAATGTACAAATTACTAAAATAACAATTAATAAATAAATAAAATAATAATATAACGTGGGGAACTAATACTGTGTAACTTTAACAGGAGGTATCCAGTGTGAAATATTTTATCATTTCACAGGAGAGTGAAATCTCATTTTTAAGCAGGAAAATAAATTAAGGGACTTAAATTTCTTTTTGTGTTTTGTGTACACCAATAATGATGATTAATATACCTTCATTTTCCTGCATGAAAATTGGTTTTTTAATTTTCCTGTAATTTTTTTTTTTCATTCTTTCTTAAAAATGATGCGCCTAGCGACGATAAGCGTTAATGTTTAAATAAGTAATTAACATCCTCTAAATTATACTCTGCTAATGGCAGTCATTTCAAACCTGCCAGGTTGATTGAATAATGGAAGGTATCCATTTTGCAATATCTGTTCGAAAAGCATTGCACCTAAATAACGGGAATTTAAAGCGTCTGAGTATGGAACTTCCAAGGGAAAAAATGAAGAATTGGAGGTGCTCTGCTGCTCTGAGGAGGTGGAGGTTAACTTCAGTCCAAAGAGGATGTCAGCCACTGGTGGTTCAGTTCAACACCCTCAGATTATCATTTCACATTAAAAACTTGAGCAGTAGTACCGCTCGAGGCACACATACTTGTAGGTATAAGGTAAAATGTACTCACTTTGTAACTCATCCAGAACAAGCATATTGCCTAGGGTTTTAGAATGCACTATTTGGATTTTCTGAAAGGGTGAAGTATTCTCGTAAACCACAGAATCAATGTCGTATTCCAATAATCTTTCATCTGTAAAGAAATCAAATTTAGTTACCTAAAGTTTTATTTTATAAACTTATAATAAAAACATATTGTGATTTTAATTATTACAACAATTCACCAATAGATAATATAATACATAAATATATCATTCCGTAAATCAATAGATTCAGCATATAAAAATATTTATGGACTGCTCAGATGTTTGATTTTATTTAGGCTGAATAATTAAAAGCATTTTCGAAGAAGAAAGTATATTAATGCTTTCCAAGAGAAACAGTTTAAACCAAGTTAAACGAGTTTCTGCCAGTCGCTGGTCTACGTTTTATAGATAAGATTGTTCATTTATCTTTTGTAAACTTACCAGAACTGGGGAAATATCTCCGGAATAAGGCCCTCTTGAGAGGAGGGTAGGCCTGGCCTTTGAGAGCGCTCAAGTGCTTTCGCAACTTAGTCTCCAGCACTCGCGCTGTCTATGGTAAGAATGAAACAAAAAAAGAAAAAAATTGGGGAGGGAAGTTACTAAATTAATAGTCATGCCAAAATGCAAAGCTTTTACTGATGCATTTAGTACGGGAAGTATAATACATATTAAGAAATGCTATTTATTAAAACAAACCACTTTGGTTTGATGAACGACAGGATTCTACAATTCAAAATGATTACTAGTCTATTAGCAGTTTTCATGAGTTTTTCGAAAGTGTTGCAAGTTTGAAATTAATAATGTTGAATGAATAAATGAATGAAATATTGGCAATCAAACGTGTAGATTTGAAGAGGTTAATAATGTATTGTATTATTAGGTATTTGATCGTTTGTGTAGTATGGGGAGAGATTGGGCCCCAGTGAATTGGGGGACATTATAATAAAGCAAATAAAGCACACTATCAAAGCAATTTACCTGATCCTACTGGGAACAGGCGAACAAAATTATTTTGATGGTAGCGTTAGCAACTATGTAACTGTTAACAAATTAATTTCAGTTCAATTTCACAGTAAAAAAGTTCACAAAACAGAAATACATCATTTTAACGCATGACACATATTATATTATGATTATATTTTTATCTGCAGTTTTATAATTCGCTCAAGATTTAATGGCATATTCTCAATTTATAGTACAAACTCCATTTTGCAGGATCAGGATCTTGTACAATCCAACAAAATATAAAATTACCTCACGATTTCTGATCTTATTCAATATTTTCTAAAGCGATTTAAGGCAAAAATATATTTTATGACATATACCAGGAAATGTACCAGGTGTGCTAGCATGGTCAATCGATATGAAGTTACCGACCGATTGTCGGTAACTTCTCATCGTTCCCTAGGACAACTGCAGATCGCTAACGTAAAAACGACAGTTGATATGGAATATATATACCGACAATCGGTCGGTAACTTCATATCGATCGACCATGCTAGCACCCCTGGTGTGCATACTTGAAACATCTCATTCCGAAACAAAATATGTAGGTATTTACCAATAGAATAATTGATAATTTAAAAATGAACATCTCCATAAACTGGGTCTACCACTAAATCTTGACACTTTTACTAACTTTTTTTGTTGATTTTGCTTGTTTAGTTTTATTTTTTTGATGTTTTGAAGTTTTATAAATCTCAGAATAAAACTGATGTTTTCGACTGATAATAAAACAATTAAAAAGAACATTAATTATTAAATAGAATATTAAATTTATTACCTTTACTGGTACATTTGAATAGCACGCAGGGGCCGTCCGGAGGCTGTAAAACTGTATTGCCACAAGTACAGGAGAAAGAAAATAAATTCCGAAAAAAATATGGAAGGAGGTCTATAAGTTTTACACTTTTTTCCATAAATTGAACGAAGTTTATTTGCCTATACCGTTTTTTGCGGCAAAATAGATTTTCAGCCTATATGGACTGCAGGCTCTGATTCTGAGATCAGATTTCTTTCGTGTAAGTTTAGATTAATAAAAATTTGAATGCTTTATTGTATTCTACGTGAATTGCAAATCCTAAATTTACCACAAGTTTTATTTTAACATTCATTGATACTGTTCTGGTTGATCTGGTTGAGGAGATTTTCAATTAAAGTGCATTGGATAAAAATAACTATTAATGGAATAAAAATTATATTTTCCTCATTGCAAGTATTATTGTAGTATAAATAATACAGCCGAGTATAAATTAAGAAGCATGTTCTGAGCAGAATATTGTTCATAAAAAGCAGAGTGTATTATTTTGTTAGTAATAATTGAATTAGTATTGAATAGTACAAACAATAACCAGATGTCCATGAAATGAATGATTCGATAGAGAGGAAGCTTTAGTGCGCAAATAACTAAACCCAAAAATTACATACTAGATTGGAAAACACAGATTATAATATGAAACGTTAAAGACTGTTAATGAACTGAAGCTAATGAATAAGTGCGTGAAAATCACAAAAAGTTGGAATGAAAAAAGAAGATTTAGAGCTACAATATTTATTATTCTAACTCAGATATGCCCCATGTAAACATATGGACAAATCCTATTAAAGCGCTTCACTTAAAGGTTAGATTGTAAATATTAAAGACAGGAATTCTTCATCTTTATTGGTCAGAGAATATCTGAGTTTATAATGATGGATTAGTGTATTCTAACTCAGATATGCCCCATGTAAACATATGGACAAATCCTATTAAAGCGCATCACTCAAAGGTTAGATTGAAAATATTAAAGACAGGAATTCTTCATCTTTATTGGTCAGAGAATATCTGAGTTTATAATGAAGGATTAGTGTGAAATAATGGATAATAATGAATCTAAGGTTATTTGACTTGATTTTGTGTTAATTGATTAGAAACACGCATGCACCAAAAGTTATGTGAAGAATGGCTACAGAAAATGAAAACAACATTTAGGTAACAATGGCTACCAGGACATGGTGTACCCTGACCTGAACTAGTAAGGTAAACATCGTATTTGTATCCTCTTTTAATTGTGGGGAATAATTTTGCCCGCTCACATCCCAAAGTCAATCTCATAGAATTTTCCAGTAGTTTACAAGACTAGAAATAAAATGTTTAACCCAACAGGTTAAAAAATATCTCATGAAAGTTATCAAATTGTTGTCAATTCTTACAAGCGTGTGATCGTGAATAGAAGAGAATTTGCTTCACATCATATTGTCCCTGTTAAAAATCATAGAAAACGTTAACTATTTATAAGTATATTTACGTTAACTATTTACGCTTTTGCCATGGACAAACAGGGACAATAGCATGCTGTCATGAATAGCAGAAGAGGATATTATTGTGATATATTATGTATTACATCAGTCAAAAACATCAATTCATTATGAGTCTAAGCAAATCAAAATATTTTAAGAAAGTATTAAAGAAAGTAACTCTTATTAACATAATATTGCAAACTTTTAGAATTGCTGGCCACCCTTAATACAAAGATTTTTTGAAATAAAACTTTGATTCAACTTAATAATTTTAAAAGACAACTACATATTTACATCCCGGAAAAAAGAAAATACTGCATTTAAAATAACAATTACATGAAATGAAAATTTTCTTTTGTATGGGACCGCCATATAGATGTTTTATACAATAATTTTTGTTCATATGACATTTTGGAATGTTGGTATTCCTGATATTTCATATTAAGGAAATGCACCAAGTCATGTAACATTGGGAATCAGGCCGCTACCAATAATACTCCTTATATAGATGGCGATAAAGTTTTATTTCCCACTTAACACCAGCCGCCTGTATTGTTTTATGCAAGAAAAAACATCACAAAAAAGTGTTTTATTTCTTTTTGAAAACACCACCAAAAAAAGTTTTATTTTATTTTGCTTAGTTCAGGCCTGTATAAATATTTTACAATCATTTTCTATAAAACTTAATTTGTCACATAATACAATAAAACCACAACTGAAAAGGGGTTCTGTACAGGAGATTTTTATCTTTAAAGCATTTTTTATAGGCCTGATACTTTATTTTTTTCTGGGTTTGTAATAAAACTCAAAAAAATGCTTAATAACTCAGGCCCGGGGCATACGTCATTCCTATGTCTACCTATGTTAAATTGTCGTGAAAACCAGCTTATGTGCCCAAGCGGTTAATCATTTCAGAGACCAAACGTGTTCTACTCGCAGTATTTAATTAAAGCATCTAGAATATTTAATTTTGCATTACTTCATATGTGGTGCATCACCTTACGTATAATTTTTTTTTATTTATTATAATAAAAATAAAAAATATTACTATAAAAATAAAAAATATTTTATAGTAATATGAAATATCAGGAATACTAATGTAAGAAAATGTCTACATGGCGGTCGTATCATAACAAAGTTTTATAAGATAATTAATTGTCATTTTAAATGCATGTATTTTCCATTTCCCTGGCTGAAGAGTTGGCTTTTATAATAATTAAATTGAATTGAGCTATTTAAAGAAAAACTTTGTATTAAGCGTGACCAGCAATCCTAAAAGAACACCCAAAATAATTGCCATATTTATTTAGATAGTTACAAGTAGACCATTTAAAAATTATTATAATTCAATATTATTTGTTAAAGAAAATAATCATAATAAACAGTGTTAAGAAATGCATATTTGCGTAAAGTAGATTCTAATAGATTAGTTAGGGAAATAAAATCAATTAGTATATTGTACATTGCATTTTAACAAACCCTGAATTGATGGTTAACTAGTAACAACATGGTTCTAAGAATGAACTGCTTTGTATTGATTGAAACAATGGATAAAACCATCAGTTGAATTCTTGGAAGTTACCAACAATTCAAAGAATCATCTGCATAAAACCACAATCAACTAGGTCCCTAAAATAATATTTATAGACTGGATAATATTAGTAATAGATGACCTAATTAAACGAATTGAGAATAAAAATGATTCTTTGAAGTATTGGCAGTATTCCGATAAGACTCTATTGAATGATTTAATTCAT
This sequence comes from Limnephilus auricula, assembly GCA_951813805.1. Lineage (NCBI taxonomy): Eukaryota > Metazoa > Arthropoda > Insecta > Trichoptera > Limnephilidae > Limnephilus > Limnephilus auricula. The sequence goes on along the minus strand of OX638388.1, from coordinate 14,465,123 downwards.
AAAAAATAAGGAAGCATATAAAATGCTTTCCAGGATTCAAAAGTTATTACATACCTCATAATTAATAATAGGCTCTGCATCATCGTGTTTATAGTATTCTAAGTTAATGGTAATGAGACCTTGATCGAAAAACCTGACAGAAATAGTGAATCCGTTTTTTCCAGTCAAAATTTTCAATGATCCACCTTCCACTTTGATGTCTGCTACCAGAATCAGATGAGAAACATGCTCTTTCAAAAGAAATTCGATTTTATCGAAGACCGCTTTCTGACCAAGATCATCCGCGATTTGGTGCGAGTCAAGTGAAAAGTCGAGCAAAACGGTTTGAACCGACATTTTTGAAAAATATTATATAATCTATGTTTTCCGGATGATGTGAAAAACCAATATGATATTGATTTCGCGCACTATACCAGAGTAACCAGAGAAGAGGAAAAGGGATCAAATGCATAGATAAATAGTACTTCCTCTCGCAACAGCAACTGTCACTTTAATCCACAGAACAAGAATTGCAAACGTCAGTCAACATCTCGAACAATGAACAATGAAGTAGGTAGGTACTTAGATGCTAAAAATAAAGAATTGTGCTAAAAACATCGTTTCATGCATTAAAATTTTGACACTTTAGCTTTTACTATTATGGCACGTCAAATCCAATAACAGTTTCATACAATCGCCGTTATTATGCGCGCTGATAGGCTTTACCGGCCGGTTTTCTTCGACCACTGCAATAGCATTACAAACAATGTAATATAAAAAAATATTCGAAATAAAATACGCTTACAACGGTCTGGCCCCGGATTTCCCGGAAACATGCTATAAACCGCGAACATAGCCAGCGTGTCTTTTTTCTTTTCTTAGGCCTGCTCAGGACCTTGTTCGAAAGGCGTGCAAGATGGATCGGCCATATAATACGACAAGAAGGCCTCTTGCATGACTAGGGGACGCCCACGCCGAGAGTACCTGGAGGACCTGCTGGTGGACATGCGCTGCTCATCATGTGTAGACTTCAAAAGAGCCGCACAAGACAGGGAAGAATGGAAGAGAAAAATAAAGGAAATTGCTGCAAACCAATCCCAGGATTAAAACCAGATAGAGAGAGAGGCCGGGTTTAAAATATCAACTCTCGACCGTTGACATTATGGTGATTAATTTTATAACTAGATTATTACTGTAATGCTGTTATTGGTATGCAGTTGAACAGAGACGGTGCAAAGAAATAACAGTTAAAATAATTAAATTGTGCCAGTACATTTTTCTTTTTAATGTTTTAAGTTACTAAACATTTTTGCAAAGCCCTTTACTATGAAATATGTTTCATTTTTAAAAGTTATATTGAATGTACAATGCTATACAGTATTACATTGATTGACGTGCAACATCGCGTTTTTCTAAAATGTACAAATAATTTATTTCATTAACTAATCCAAGGCTAGCTTTACACTTGTAAGTTTTTTCGTAAATTTACGAGTTCGGGCCAATTGCCATATTATATTTTGAAAATCCAATGTGCCCATTGGCCAGAAGCCGTAAACTTACGAAAAAACTTACAAGTGTAAAGCTAGCCGCATGTCTCAGTCTCACGAAAATAAATTTTCTGGACATTTTCAGAAAGACAATTTTACCATAAACATTTAAAATAAAAAAACATTTACAGTCATTTTGAATTTTGACAGACGATGTCGTTAGTCGTTAGTAGCGATGGGAATGATCGAAACTTTTATATAATCGATTTTTTTTAATCGAGACATCACAATAATCGAATGATTAATCGATTTTTTGCTCGGAGTTTGGGAGCAATAGCTACGGTCAGGGACAGGATTTTTGTCTGTGGGGGGGGGGGGGGGGGGGTAGGAAGCCGAAAATTATTATGGTGCATCATGTATGGCAACGCTTATTTTTTGTTGTAATTTTATTTGTTGTTTTTTGGTATGCATTTCACAAAATAACAATTATTGTTAAGCTACTTAGTTTAGCCCGTTGGTAAAAATTTCCATTAAAAATATTTATGTATGTTTAATAATATGTCAATAATTATGATTATATGACATTTTTGTTCAAAAACAATCTCTAAATAACATGTTTAAATAACGCAACATTAGTAAGTAAGTACTGCAACAACATTTCAATCACCGTTTTTCTTTCCTGGCAATGGCAAATTCCTTTTTGTTTGATGGCAACATTAGTGTTATTCCATTTTCCACGAATTTCAAATATGTGGGCATCTCACAACAATAAAATTACTAATAAGATATTTAGTTTAGCCGGTTGGTACAAATTCCCATTAATAATATTGACAGTGTGTCTGTGTTTAACACGAAGATAATAATTTTATGTCGTTTTTGTTAAAAAAAATAACCTCTAAATAACATGTAGGTTATGGACACCTTTTCGTATGCAAATTATCATTAAATATATAAATATTATCATTAAATATATAAATAAAGTTTTCTTACTATAGAAATCGTTTCATTTTTATTACAAACTAAGAAACACCTGTTAATTTCAAATAAATTAAATATATTTGGATATGTCCATATGAAAACATATTACTTGCTGATTTTGGTAGAGTATTATTTACTGCCCTGAAGAAACTACGGTTTTAGCGAAACCCGGTCGGCATTAAATATAAAAATGGTATATACTAAGTTATTCTTTTATTTTAAATTAAATATACAATACCCAAATAGATGATACATAACCTCATAATAAACATTTTTAAATTGTTGAAAGCTATCACCATCGCAATCTTTTACGTATAAACTATACTGAAAACGTAAATCGTTACCTAAAAGTATTCATTCATAATTTAAAATTCACACATCAGGTTGTTTATAACATGTACCTATAAAATATTTCGTTTGACAAGCAAAATCACTTTCGATGACGTTTCAAGACTATGCATTCGAATTCTGACATCGAGAAGCGAGAATCGATTCCAAGTTCGATGACGTTTAAAACCGATTGTCTCGGACTGTGCATTCGAATGGATTCTGACATCGAGAAGCGAGAATCGATTTCAAGTTCGATGACGTTTCAAACCGATTCTCTCGGCCGTGCATTCGAAAGAATTTTGACATCGAGAAGCGAGAATCGATTCCAAGTTCGATGACGTTTCAAACCGATTCTCTCGGACTGTGCATTCGAATGAATTTGACATCGAGAAGCGAGAATCGATTTTTCTATGGAAATGAATCGAAATCATTCGATGGTAAAAAAGATCGAGTAAATCATCGATTATTCATCGATTGTGCCCATCGCTAGTCGTTATGGGACTGCGAGACGACCAAGCGGCTTGATGGCCAGCACGTAAATTTGTTATCTATTGTTTTCTATTATTCTCTATGCTTTTAGGCTTGCCGCGGCGCATCAAGCCTCTCCTTCAAGCCTGGCCACGCCTTCGGTGATTTCGTGGCGGTCGAAAGGGGGTTGAAAGTGAATTTTGTGCGAAATGGAATATAACAAAGACAAAGCATTCTTTATTGTGTTATAATAAATTTTATATATTAATATTGTAATATAACATTAATTAGTAAAGTAAGGACAATTATTTTTCTTCATTTCTCAGATGTTTATTTATTTATTTAGGAAAATCAACAGATTGTTTACATCAATTAAATTAAAATTAAGAATACAAATAAAATCTAAACAGATTTTCACATTACTATAATTGTAATAAAAAAACTAAGTGGGCTGAGATAATATTTACAAAAAATACAACTTTGTGAAATTAAATAAAAATTAAAAGAAGATGTAAGAACATAAATAAATAACAATTTAAAGTTAACATATAACCTGCTTAATAAATTTCAAATCATAATGTTTGGAAATATTTTTTTTTTTTAAACACAAGACCTGTACAATTTAACACATTTAATTAAGACAATAGCAGTTTCGTTATTATTAAACATTTAAGAAAATATTAAATTATTAACACCAGTAAAAAATCTTTTTAAACTCCATGGATATTGAAATTGGACGGCGTTAATAGAATCGCATAAATAAGTGGTCTAAAAGTGACCTAACTACAACTTAAAAATGACATTGAATGCCGAAACAGCTTTCATAATATTTAAAAAAACTAAAATACTTGCATAACTTAAAAATAACATTATTGAATTTGATGTACAATATTTTCTTTAAAAATCAATGGATTTCTTGAATTGAACCCAGAAATGGACAAATTGAACACAGAAACAATAGCTGCCTACTTTATAATAATTTTATATGATTTATATAATTGTTTTACACGATACGTAATATCTAAAATCACCACTCATCGTAATGTTTTTTGTCTATGGGTACTTATTTATCTATTCTCGTTTGTCTATTCCCGAAAAAATATAAATTCGCATCAAGCCAGCCGCCAGCACGTAGTATTGCGCAATGCTTGTGAGAAAGCCGCAAGCAAGCTTTGGAGACGGTCAAAAGGCTTGTCACAAATTGCCATAGAAAAGAAACTACGTGCTTGCCATCAAGCGGCTTGATCGTGTCGCACACGCTTAAGTCATGTCGTTTTGTTTTTGTAGTTTTGTTTTGTTGTTTTGTATAGCGATGGGCACAATCGATGAATAATCGATGATTTACTCGATCTTTTTTACCATCGAATGATTTCGATTCATTTCCATAGAAAAATCGATTCTCGCTTCTCGATGTCAAATTCATTCGAATGCACAGTCCGAGAGAATCGGTTTGAAACGTCATCGAACTTGGAATCGATTCTCGCTTCTCGATGTCAAAATTCTTTCGAATGCACGGCCGAGAGAATCGGTTTGAAACGTCATCGAACTTGAAATCGATTCTCGCTTCTCGATGTCAGAATCCATTCGAATGCACAGTCCGAGACAATCGGTTTTAAACGTCATCGAACTTGGAATCGATTCTCGCTTCTCGATGTCAGAATTCGAATGCATAGTCTTGAAACGTCATCGAAAGTGATTTTGCTTGACAAACTAAATATTTTATAGGTACATGTTATAAACAACCTGATGTGTGAATTTTAAATTATGAATGAATACTTTTAGGTAACGATTTACGTTTTCAGTATACTTTATACGTAAAAGATTGCGATGGTGATAGCTTTCAACAATTTAAAAATGTCTGTTATGAGGTTATGTATCATCTATTTGGGTATTGTATATTTAATTTAAAATAAAACAATAACTTAGTATATACCATTTTTATATTTAATGCCGACGGGGTTTCGCTAAAACCGTAGTTTCTTCAGGGCAGTAAATAATACTCTACCAAAATCAGCAAGTAATATGTTTTCATATGGACATATCCAAATATATTTAATTTATTTGAAATTAACAGGTGTTTCTTAGTTTGTAATAAAAATGAAACGATTTCTATAGTAAGAAAACTTTATTTATATATTTAATGATAATATTTATATATTTAATGATAATTTGTTTGATACGAAAAGGTGTCCATAACCTACATGTTATTTAGAGGTTATTTTTTTAACAAAAACGACATAAAATTATTATCTTCGTGTTAAACACAGACACACTGTCAATATTATTAATGGGAATTTGTACCTACCGGCGAAACTAAATATCTTATTAGTAATTTTATTGTTGTGAGATGCCCACATATTTGAAATTCGTGATAAAAGGAATAACACTAATGTTGCCATCAAACAAAAAGGAATTTGCCATTGCCAGGAAAGAAAAACGGTGATTGAAATGTTGTTGCAGTACTTACTTACTAATGTTGCGTTATTTAAACATGTTATTTAGAGATTGTTTTTGGACAAAAATGTCATATAATTATAATTATTGACATATTATTAAACATACATAAATATTTTTAATGGAAATTTTTACCAACGGGCTAAACTAAGTAGCTTAACAATAATTGTTATTTTATGAAATGCATACCAAAAAACAACAAATAAAATTACTACAAAAAATAAGCGTTGCCATACATGATGCACCATAATAATTTTCGGCTTCCTACCCCCCCCCCCCCCTCCCACAGACAAAAATCCTGCCCCTGACCGTAGCTATTGCTCCCAAACTCCGAGCAAAAAATCGATTAATCATTCGATTATTGTGATGTCTCGATTAAAAAAAATCGATTATATAAAAGTTTCGATCATTCCCATCGCTAGTTTTGTATAACATAACATCTACATCTATCTATGGGGGATTGGTTTATTTATGATCTATGGCTTAGGTTTGAAAAATTGACAACCGCTGGTGGACAGTTTTCGTATTGTTTAAAAAGTTTTTGGGATAGAGTTTATGTCGTTTACGGCTTTTAAAACGAATACGATAATGGAGTCTGAATACCCAGATTTGAATCTCATTCTTGAGAAACTTAAAAATCTGCCAAGAGACACGAAATCAGCTATTGAATTTTTTACTGTGAGATTTACATATTTTTATTTATGATAAATTTTGCGTGACTCATTTTGCATACAAAAAATACCCGATTCACCGAATACGTATTGATTATTCCTTGTTTTCTTTCACTATTTTTATTTTACAATGTTTATTTACGTGGATTATGACATTCTTTTTACAGAAAATTTTAATGGAGAACATGCCACAAGTTCTGACTATTTTGAAGACGAAATCAGTAGATTCATATGGTTGTGAATCATCAAGCCAAGACGTTACCCGTGACAGTGAAGCTGAAGCTTATTTTCTATGTCATAATCTGATTTTAAAATACACAAATATGATCGTTGATATTTTCAAAGAAGAAACCGAGAACTCCTGTATTTTACAGGTAAGATTAACTACATATTGATTTCAGCTACAACAAAAAATCCCTGAAATTAAATTATATTCAACATAACTCCACACAAGATGTAGATATAGCTCAGTTGCATTAATTTTTTTATGTGAATACTGCACAAGGGCCTCAACTGCTCTTAACCGTTTGGAGCCAGTGTGACTATGGCAACTCCAATTCAGGGGAAAGAGTAAGGTGGGGGAAGTACCTGGTTCTCGGATCTGGTCACCATACACGTCTAAAGCCATTTCAAGCAACATTTCAATTCTGAATGGTGGTCTTACACTAGTGCATTACTGACAGTATCTTCCACTCTGGATTGCCCTACAAATATACTACATATTATTTTTATAATAATAGATAGTGAAATAACACAAATTAATCAAATAAAATTTACTGGCACACGCCGGGGTTTCAAACCTTTCTGATTACGAGTCGCGAGCCTCACCCCTCGACCACGGAGGCCATCCAATTCAATGATCGAAACAAAATGCAAAAAACTTATAGAAACAGGCGTTTGTCGTTTGCCAGTAATTATTTCAACTTTCAATAGTCTGAACAGACTAGCCATTTGCCGTTTAGTGAATCAAAATTTGATTTGTAAAATGAGCTGTTTTATAGCATTGCATTTGAACACATGGTGAAAAAGACTCTTAGGTACATCTACTTAATTTTTTTTTTTATTTCTCACAGGATAGCAGAACTTGGGCCCTACTGAGAATCATTTGGTGCTTGGAAAAATTTAACATTCATCATCAAAAATGTTTGAGTAATTCCGAAGACCTAACAGATACTTCTTCTCCCAACTTCTTGGAGACCTGTGACGGAGATGAGTTCATAACTTGGGTGGACGATGCCTTGGATTTGCAAGATCTATTCACAAAGTTATTTCAGGATGACACCGAAAAATACAACCTTCAAAATGGCGAAGCTGATAAACTCTTATCTTGGAAAAATGAGGTAATTTAAAAAAAAAAAATGCGTTGAATATCTAAGCAGTTTTTCGAATCAGTAAACCAATGTTTAATTTGTAATTTTTTAATTTTATTGTTTTTATATCTTGCTGGAGAGTTTCGTAGGATGTGGTTTTTCAAGTATTTTCGCCTCTAAATATCTATTTTTTCTTACATTTTTAAAAATTCTACTGCGAGTTTCCGAAACCGGATCATTTTGGCGTCCCGAAGCTGTGATCGGGGACATCGGGACACACTGCCTGAAACCGGGACTGTCCCGGTGAAAACGGGACGTCTGGTCACGTTACTCGTGCCCCATGGTTTGAATCGACAAACAAATGTTTTGACCAATTACCTCTCCTTTTATACAAAGTTTAGTAAGAAAATAATTGGTACTTATCTATGATTAGCAGTAAATAGTTACACAAAATTTTTATTTAGTAATAAGAATAAAAGTATTATAATTTTTTAATGCTCTTATAATAATTATTCTTGTTTGGTTTTTTTAATGTGAAAACCGCGCAGACAGTCCCAACTGCTCCCGTCTGGAACCAGTGGGCATCCCCAATTTGGGTATGATGTAAGGCTGTGGGGAGGGGAAGGAGATGGGTGAGAGAAAGGTGAGGAAGTACATGGCTATTCAGATCTGGTCACCAAACACGGCTAAGGCCATTTGAAGCAATTAATTGAAGAAAATAAAATAAAATATTATATATTTCTCGTATAAGAACCAAGCGCATCTCATTATTTCTCGGCCTTTTTTTGTGTGTTACACTGCGAATGTCATTTAAAATACTTATAAATATGTATTTAACGAGAAAAAAAATACTTCTCCAAATATGTAGTTGATCCCTAAATATTGGTTGACCCTTCTTTTTCAAAGATGTGCTATTTTCATTTAATAACTCAGGTGCGGGGCATACGTCATTCCTATGTCTACCTACGTTAAATTGTCCTGAAAACAAGCTTATGTGCCCAAGTGGTTAATAAACTAAACGGTTTTTTGTTCCTCCTGAAAACCTCTATAAAATGAGATTAGCGGTGTTATAAAGTGAGCGACGATGTGGTGTCACATCTTCAGCTTATCGAAATGTGCATATTTCGCATGCCTGGGAGTCTATTACAAGAGTTAATTGGTAAGGATATTATAATGCGGTTTAAATACTTTTTCAATAACTTTGCTAAACAACCGACAGTCATATCCTTTTATTGGCCGTTTGATCACCGGTGATCATCGGTTTTCGGAAGCGATTTTGTCCCTTTTGTATAAAGAAATTGTATCAAGACCAAGGTCAGAATCGCTTGGGCCATTCTTGTGTTCGACGTAACGAAATACTGCATAGCGTCTAGCCTCTCGGAATAATTTTAATAAATTATCGATGACGCGGCGGGCAAGAAGGATGGCCGACAAAATGGCCGCCGCGTCAAAATATGGACGGAGTTGGTTTAGAAACTCTATATTCTTTCATTGTTTTTTTTAAATATAAATTCATTGTGGAAAGAATAGATTTCAGGTATTATCAGAAAGATCGTTTTATCTACATTATTTTCATGTAATTTTTGTGATATATCATAAAAGAAATGTTATAAATATTGGATTCGCAACAAATGTCAAATTTCTTACGTCGTAATGAAAAAATATATTTTTCCTATGCTGGCCTTAAAAAATTATTTTTTATTTAATCATGCATAATTGTATATCTTAATTTATCCTTTCTTTTCTCTTTCCAGTTCTTATTTACCCAAAATATGTACGTATGTACGACTATAATATGCAATGCAAATACTAATTCACTTTTTTGTTTTAATCCTTTGTTTTTAAGTAGATATACCTTTTATTTTATTATTATTGTGGTAACAAACAATGGTTATCTTTATGTTCTAACTGGTTATTTTATTTAATTTTATTCTGTCTCTTCCCTTTTTTCTTCTTCTTCTTTCTTATTATTTTATACAACACATGTATGTAGGACTATAATATGCAATGCATACATTAGTTTGTTTTTAATGTTTGTTATAATTTTTTTTTAATCCTGTTATTATGTATAAATACATATTATTATAATTTTTAATATCTGCTAAACAAACAACAGTTATTATGTTTTAAACTTTAATTTTTTCTTATTCTTACTTTTTATCTTTTTTGTTGTTATTATTCTTTCTCTTCTTTTTATTTCCTCCATTTCTTTTTGTTTGTACAAAACATGCTCCATATATCATACTAATTTGACTGTCCTAAAATGGGATTCCTCCCAGTTGGGCAGTCAAAACTTTTCATAAATAATGTACAATATATGTATAATCTTTTACTAAATAAAAAAATAAAAAAAATGATCCGGCAGGAATTGATTATGAGTGGAGAGTATAACAATGAATGGCTCACGGATATGCGCAGTGCATTGCACAAATGCACTAAGACAGGGACTACCTCTGGTTAGGTTAAGTTGTTGTTAGTTCTTTTTCTTATATTTTCTTTAATCTTCTGTTTTGTCATGGAACAAATTTTTTAACACATATGTCAACATCCTATCTATTCTGTAATTTCTATAATAATATATAAAGTATGTATTTAGAAAGGAAGTAATATCACAAATGTTAACTGTTTATTTGTTATTTTTCCAGTGCACATTGGGTTTATTGAAGCTGCACGGAGTAATAAGAGAGTTGGTATCCTCAGCCATGAAGATCTGCCAGAATTGTCTTCCTCCAGATCAAAGTATTATCATTGCGAGGTGTCATGTTGTAAGTATTTGTTCAATGTCATCTGTGTTCATGAGAGACATTTCAAACCAATGACAAACAATAATTACATATATGTATTATACAGTTTCATTCAACCTCAGTTTTGTCTGGACAACATCCGTCCTTTGTGTATTTTATTTTTAAAAATTAGGATTCCATTATCAAATCAGCATTTTACATCATAAAATGCCAACAGATCCTCAAAACCAGAGGTAACCAAATTGTTTGGTCCTGTAGACCAGCGTTTCCCAACCTTTTTAGACCTGCAGTCGGGCAAAAAAAATTGTATTATTTCGCGAACCGGCTGCCGCCTAAGACTGAGAAGCGCACGCTTTAACTTTGTATCTTTTGTAGATGATTCAGCTATTTAACCTGTTTCCTCGGACCATTCTAATTTCTTACTACAATTTTAAATTACACGAAATACAAATTAAAATGGCATATATATTATCACAGCGCATATAAATTATTCTTATGTTCTGACTGCAGTATTTTGTGTTCATGAATATCGGATTAAAAAACGCGCATTCATATTCACTGCGGAGAACTAATGCATTCTAGTGTTGTGGCTGCAGCTATTCATGTTTTAAAAAGCTGTATTTGCAAAGACATTTTTATTTAAATGCCGGGACAAAACTTTAAACTGGCAGAATCCCAGTCAAACCGGGACATGTTATAAATCGAGGTATCAAGAAAGCTTAGCATTCGATCGAAAAAACATGTTTTTCATCTGCGCTAATATGTATTTTACCCAGATTGCTTTGATTGTGTTCAGTTATGTTTGGCATTGAATCATGAGTGGATGGTTCCGACTCAGTATAAACAGATAAAAAATATTTAGAGAATGTGTTTGCTATGTGTTCACCGTCATTAGTGGAAATATCGTCATGATGCATTACTTTAGGAATAAAATTGGTTTTTCGTAATGATTTTGAGTATGACCAGAACCCCTTTATGTTACCTTGCAGACCACTTTCGACAGAGTTGATTTAAAAAAAAAAATTATATTAAATACCTCACAAGAGTCCCAACTGCTCCCGTCTGGAGCCAGTGAGACTATGGCATCCCCAATTGGGGTATTTTATGAGGCTGAAGGTAAGTGGGGAAGGGAAGGAGATGAGGAAGAGGAAGGTGGGTAAGTACCTGGCTATTCAGATCTAGTCACTATACACGACTAAAGCCATTTCAAGCAACGTTTCAATTCTCAATGGTGGTCTTACACCAGGGCGATACTAAGAGTATCTTCCGCTCTGGAACGTGCCGCAAATATACCATATATTATTTTAAATAATTAATTGTGAAATAACACAAATCAAATAATGAAATAACACAAATCAAACATTAAATAAAATTTATTTGCGCACGCCGGGTTCGAACCCGCGGTCTTCAGAATGGGAGTCTAACGCCCTCCCGCTGGACTACGCCGGCCGTATGATGTATGATTTATAACATTCGCTTTGTATTTTTTTTGTAAATTTCCTTAAATGAGTATTTTTAATTGTCATATTACAAGTTAAATGTTATGGTTTCTTATTTTTTCAATTATTATTTTAATTATTTCAATTATTTTAAACATTTCAAATGTTTAAAATAAAAACTGACCAAGAAATTCACTTTTATAGTCTGCTAAAAATAAACTTTGAGCATATTCTGCAGACTAAGTAAACATAAAATAATGCTCTTTCGCTTAGTATATATGCTCTGCGATTTGCACACTTTCCTGTACTATTTTTTATGATTCACGTAAATATCCATTTGGACATAAATAAGTGCAAGGCGTTTTTTAAAAGTTCCTCTCACAATTAAAAAAAAAATCACAATTATTTCATACTTGATTTATTTCTCAAGGTATTTCGAGAATCAAAAATGCTGATGGCAGAGATTCTGACGACAGATTTATCCATGGAAGACGGGATAGATCCTGGCAAGATGAAGCTGAAGGAGGACCTGCACTACCCCACAGTGCGGCTGCTGAATGAGGTGCTGCGTGACGCCATCTACAATGCGGAGGCCAGCATCAACCGGGCGGTGCTGGCCCTCGTGCTGGGCTGCATGGTGTACCCTGTGGAGCCGTTGCGAAGAGCTGTCCAGGAGCAGATTGATAACAGAAGTGGGAAGTCCACAATTGAAGATTTGCCTTTGCGGAATAATAATATTCAAGGTATTGGTACATTGTGTCTTTTTTAATGTATTTAGGCCCTGAGGAAAATAATTTTCGTCAGGTCGTATGTCATCTTTGGGGACGCTGTGTGGTGGGTCTTTTTGAGGATTGGAAGGGGTGAACCTAGGTCTAGAAGAGACCCATGTTGTAGGAGGGAAGGAACACAGAGGCCGGAAAATCTCTCCACAGCCCCGGGCTGTTATCAAAAACGAGTTGTAGGAATGACATGTTGGACCGACCGTGTGTGCCGAAGAAATCAATGACGCTAGGTCTTTGGAGCATTTTCCATTGAAATATCATCAATCCATTTGTTAAGACAGAATAATCTATCGAATGGACCGTCCGTTTCTGCACAGAGTCGAGGGTTTTTCAGGTATTTTGAGGCTTTGGACAAGAGGTAACTGCCAAATTCAATCGTGGGGCACACTTGCGATTTGTACAGAGTAAGCAGTTGTGCAATTTTAAACTATCTGCTGGCCTTGTACAGTACGCCCAGGTTCGTCTCAACTTAACTCTGACTTCGAAGGAGCCACCATACCTGCGTTGGTCACTTAGAGTTACACCAAGCATATCAATGGAAAGTCTGTTGGGAAGATTGCTTCTGTTGAAGAGACTAGATTTTCATTTCGATTCCTATTAGAAATAATGTGATTGGGTCTTTGAATCGTGTTAGTATTCATTTGGGCATGGTTTTTTTTTTCAAGGTTTTTTTTTTCAAACAATTTTCCAATTCCATTATTGGAATATACTAAATAAAAATGTTACTCTATTTATGCTAACACTACGATCATATAACAATATAACTACTTTTCTGATTAACAAACAAATTTAATTTTGCCCCTAATATTTATATAAAACTTTCACTGTATATTTGGACACTGAGAGGGCATGGCCAGGAAAAAACTACAACTCGTCTAATGCTAAATATAGAATACGAGTCTACAATGCGCAGAATATGAAATAGAAATAACATGTGTGACATTGGGAATTAACGCATTTTCAAATATGTAAATGCGTATTAACTCGGCCACCATAACACGGGCATGTGCCTAGTATGGTGGCCATAAAATCCACAAATGTTTTATTTACTATTCAAAGAATAAAAAATTGTTTTTGTGTTTTATTCGTAGAACTCCATTTAATTAAAAAAATTTTTTTTTTATATTTATTAATGTTATTATTAAGTGCTGTAAGTGATTTAGTTTTTTTATTATTGTGACAGCTGTATCGGCTTACAAGGTCATTTTCAAACATTATTAAAATAAATTTAAATTTAAAAAAATAAAAAGGCGTTAATATTGAGTAATTTGCATTTCTGAGGATTTTGCTCACCTGGTATAATCATAATTAAGGCAGAATTAACTCCCGATTTCTTAAAAAATGTATTCAAACAGGCTGGAAACTTTCATGCAGTGCGCGGAGATGCAACCATTCTGACTAAATATGCTTCCCGCACACTGCACGGAGTTTGTCCGGAAAGGATTAAATAATTAGTTTTTTTAATTTTTTTATAGTGAATACCTCACAAGAGTCCCAACTGCTCCCATCTAGAGCCAGTGAGACTATGGCATCCCCAATTGGGGTATGTTATGAGGCTGAAGGTAAGCGGGGAAGGGAAGGAGACGAGGGAGAGGAAGGTGCGGAAGTACCTGACTATTCTGATCTAGTCACCAAACACGGCTAAAGCCATTTCAAGCAACGTTTCAATTCTGAATGGCGGTCCTACACCAGGGCGATACTAAGAGTATCTTCCACTCTGGAATGTGTCGCAAATATGCTACATATTATTTTAAATAATTAATTGTGAAATAACACAAATCAATTAAATAAAATTTGTTTGCGCACGCCGGGTTCGAACCCGCAGCCTTCGGAATGGGAGTCTAACGCCCTACAGCTGGACTATGACGGCCGTACTTTTCTTCTTGAAATAATTTCTATACATGTGGCATTTTGCAAACAAACTTGTTTTTTATTTATTTATTTAACCGCTTGGACACATAAGCTTGTTTTCACGATAATTTAACGTAGGTAGACATAGGAATGACGTAAGCCATGTACCTGAGTTATTAAATGATTGTAGAAAAAATTTATGGTTGGTGATAATTTATGCATATTATTTTTTTTTCTTCAACAGAAACTGACATAGATGAAAATGACACTTGTATTGAAGAGTTTGATGTTCATAATGAGCGACTATTACAAATTGGTCTTTTTGCTGTGTCCTGCTCGGCTGATCAGCAAAGTAATTATAACCTTATTATTTATTATGTTTTCTAAATACCGATGCTATATTTTTCAGTGCAGAGTGCACCCACCATTGGTTAAAATTTAACAATTTTGTATGTACATATGTAAATTACATAGTGAACTTATGTAAAGGAAGATGGTACAGATAGTAAAGCCCCTAAATTCAACTAATTACAGAAAATATTTTAATTTGTGCTTGTGAAGGAACCATTTTCACTGCTATTTAAATGACAGACAGAACATATGGGAATCTGTTTTGCAATCCAGGCTGCAATCTCCTTTGGAACTGTAACCTTTTTTCCATGCATTGGGCTAGCCCAGCTGCTCTAAGGTGTTGTGTTTTTAGACATCAAAAGTGGCCGATCATGCATTTAATAATTGAATGATTATAAATATATTTTTTAATTGTTTTCCAGGGATCTCTATGCTGAAGAGCTGTTTAGCAAGCTTGGAGGCGCTGGAGCCCCATCTGGTGCCCTCAATCCTTTCAGACCCGAGAAGTTTGCATTCACAAATACTCTCCAACCACTGGTCCAATGAGATTAATTCTTTGAGAGCTCTCGTCTTCCTTATTATTGATCCAGTTGCTTTTATTGAAGTAAGGAACCAAGTTTTTACTCCTAATGTTCATTTAAACCAGTGATTCCCAAAGTGGTCCAGGTGGACCCCCAGGGGTCCACGGGAGACTCGATGGGGGTCTACGTTGGCGTATGTGGGGTCCACGAAAATTTATCTGGTTTCGATAGTAAAGAACAAAAATGATGTCTTGGCTTTACCTATCAATGTAGGCCAGTGGTTCCCAAAGTGGTCCCCGGGAACATTTAATGGATCCCTGAATAATGTCAGGGGGTCCACGCAAGGTTGAACATAAAATAAAAAAAAATATGACGCATTTTTATTTATGGAAGTTATTATAAATATCAATGCACAAATTATTTTTACGTCCTAGGTAAAGAATATAGAATTCATAACCTGAAATTCTCTCACCCCCCCCCCCCCCCCGGGTGTCTGGCGGAATTCTGACCGATGATCCGTTAAGTTTATGATTCCTGAAATTCTCTAGCCACCCCTCCCTCCCCAGGAATGGATGGTTTAATTGCTAAGTCAGAAATTTTGGCCGGATTACGCATTCCCTTCCCCGGGGGTCCATGGGCAAATGTTGACTATGAAAAGCGGTCCACGGGCCAAAAGAGTTTCGGAACCACTGATGTAAACCGATTACATATATTTAAATTATTTCTCCGTTTTGTTAAAATGGTTCGACTCCTGGATTATTGTTATGTAAATCGTAATATTTGTTGTATGATGTGGACATTTAAATACTTACCAAAAACTAATCATTTTATTTTTCCCGATTTTGCAGTTGGTCTTGGAGAAGTATCGGCATCAGTTAATGCAGATGAAAGAAGATGCATCTTTACAATGGAATTCGGTTCAACATTTAATAGGACTGGGAAAATCTGTGCTAGATTTCATACAGATATACACAATCCACGAGCCCAAATCCTTCCCACAACTTGAAAATCTATCAATTTATACTTTTGATCTAAGAAAAGGTGAGATTTAATTCTACTAAAATACATACACAATTATTAATATATTTGATGAATAGGAATTATGCATGTACATATTTTTCTTTTATTTTTATATCTACATATAAATATTTATGTGTTTTTATAGTGCTAAAAGAATGCAGAGCTATCACCGATCTGTTTTTGACAAATCCATCTCTTTCTGCTGGTAAAAGCAACAATGGAACATTTGTAACCCAGTCCTCTCAGTCAAATGATCAAAAACAAAAAGAAGTTAGGATTTTGAAGCGTCTCAAGTTGCTGTATGCCCTGCTACTAAACATCTCAAAGGAAATCATCGGAGAACAGTCAATAGATGATGATGAAGCATCAGGGGAAGAAGATCAGTCCGAGCAAGTCAATAATAATTTAGAAAATGATTTGAAGAATCAAGAAACCTACATTAAAGCAAATACAGGTACTATTCCTGTTAAGGAAAGGAGTGATAAAACTACACCCAAAATACCACACAGAAGCAAGGGCTTATTGGGAATATTACAAAACTTCAAAGGTAACATCCGTCAAGGCACTCTGTTCGGCTGTGATATATTGAAAAAAGGTAGTGCACCTCCAAGTAATGCTTGCACAACCAATAAAACATTCTCTCGATCATATATGGCAAGGAAAACTCCAAACTACAAGAAGCGAAACACCTCTCACCAGAGAATATCCAAGTTATTGGATTATCAACGGAAACGTTCAGTTAGCACACTGGTTCTTAATACAGAAGAGTTCTTACTGGCTGATATATCTTTCCAAGATCAAAAATCTGTTGTACAGCATGTTACCGGGTTGACACAAAATCCACAATTTTCAGAGGAAAGTTCTAAAAGAGTGATGTCTTTATTAAATGAAAACTCAAAGAATACAAGAAGACATAGGAGGTCTCTACGCAAACAGCTGTTGAGAAATCGAACAATAAGCAATAATCTCAAAAGTCCAATTTCAAAGAATTGTTCTCGGTCAAAACCAATGAGGAGTTTATCCAAATCAATGAAAAGTAATGATGCATCTTTAGAATATTCTTTGAAGGCTTCTGACAGTACGACTATTGATTGGCATATAACTGGTAATATTTTACTTTCATCACTTAATATTTTTCTTTCGTGCTCGCAATTAATATGCCTGTGAAAGCCTTACGTAACCCACTCACTCGAATAACTCCTTTTATTTATGTTTCAGAAATTTTAGAACAACTCACAGGCTTATCTGATACAATATCATTGCTAAGAATTGATCCATGTGAAGACGGCAATCTGTTGGAAAATAGTCGGACTGAAAACAAAGAGACAGAGGTACAAACACTAGCACAAAATGACATTAGCGTGAACCAGCAAAAGCACATTGTTACTCTGAAGATCAACGATGTCCAACTGTGTTCTCCCAAGAAAGTATGGAATATTAGGGTCGACGATAACACTTCTTACACCCCAAATGGTTCTGGTTTAAAAATGCCACCCAACGAGGAACAAGCTCCATTATCTAATACCATCAACTGTGAAATTGATGTCAGTTTTGGAAGTAACATTCCAACTCCCGAAAGAATGAATGACATAAATTTGTTGGAACAAAAATTAGCAGATTTGAGAGATTTTTGGAGATAATTAAATTAACATTTATATGTACAAATTCGGTGCCAGTTAAATAACATTACTTTATTATTTTATATTTACTTAGCCATCTCCCTCACCTTATCTACATGTATGAGTATCCATATGCCCTATATGCAATGTCCATAATATTGTGAGATGTGGTACTAATGTTCATTATACATATTATATAATGAACAAAACAGAAGCAATCTTTTATCATAATTTTAATGTTTTATTTTTTAGTGGTTAAAAAAAAAAAAGATCTTAAAAGACAAAACATAGTTTTGCATATCGTGTAATAATAAATACCTCATGACGTCCCTACTTTAAACGTTTGGCCTATAAAATAATGAATACATAGTTCAAATTAGCACGATTAATGATATATTTAACGGTGTAGAACAGCTGTTGTTTTTGATGTGATATTGAATTCTAAGAATTTTCCCCAAATGGAAGGAAATATAATTTTTTTGCGCAGAATTATAAATTTTAATATTTTAATAAAAATGATATTTTTTTATTTTTATAAAGAAGAATTTTTATCATTAACCGATAATGTATTCTTGCTATGGCTGATAGTTTTATGGTGAAGGGTACACAAATTTTGGCTCTATATTTTTTTATGTAGGTGGTTTTATTGGAGCCACAAAAGTATTGCTGTACCGGGCTGTGCAATTATTTAAGTACAGTACTTTCTCAGTAATCCGCCTCTCGATTATCCAGTGACTACTATAATCTGCCATTATTTTAACTAGTTGAAAGTACTAATACAGTTCTGTGATTGATTGTTATTCATATGTATGAAGGACATTTCGGTTAGTTCTCTATGTATTCTAGCATCTTTTTTGCCACATTTTTTGCTTGAATAAGTTTACAAAATAGAGTCTTCTCGCAAGCATAAACATGACACCTTAACTTTGAACCAAAACTTCTTAATTTTACGAAAGATTGATTGGCGACTTGTTTTGTTTTTTTTTCAGTAATTGCACACTTGTCCGGTTTTTGGGTTTTTTTTTACAGTAGCTCCACATAGGAGGCCCAAAGGAAAATAATTCCCTCAGGGCCTATGTCGCCTTTGGGGATGCTGTGTGAAGGGTCATTTTAGGAAAGGAAGGAGAGGAAGTTCTGGGAAGAAAAAATATAGAGTATATATGGATCATATGAATCTATCCCTCCCACTGAGGTGCAAGGCTATGTTCCGAGAGAGTCCAGCAGGAGAGGTCAAAAGGTGTCCCTCAACCAGTCTCTCCCGATCCGGCCTGCCACACAGTCAGTGGGCAGACACATCAGCCGCCTGCTAAGTCACCAAACATGGCTAACCACTTGTGTTGACCTATGGCAGAGGTGTTGGTTATCCAATAAATGGTTTCCAGGGTGGCGGTACCCATACCCACCTCCCAAATTGGGATGGCGGATTATTGAGAGCGTAGTATATAACATTCCACTAGACTGTAATATTTATAGATAAAATAAGGAAGGACAAAGTTTGTAAAAGCAAACATTATTAGAGGAACGTTTGCGCGGACCGTTTCAGCTCGTTTCATACAAAACTTAATTTTGGATTTGAAGCCAAAGTACCCAACTAAACTGAACAATTATTTTTGTAATCAAAGGATATGTCAAATATCTAGCTCGGACAGGAGCTACTTTATTTATATTCACTTTAAATTATAAAATGTAGGCTATTAAATTTTTTAATATTTTATGATTTTAGAGGCGATTTGGACAATTATTTGCAAGTAAATGTAAACATAAAAGAAATATTTTACTATATTTTTTTATAAATATGATTTTTATAATATAAAATTTAAAATATTTTATTTTTTAAGAAAGAATATTGACGGTTGTAAATTTAAATTATTTATTTACATCTGAACAAAATCTTGTCATTTATATATTATAATTACTACCTAAAGAAACGCATTTTTAACAATTTTTAATTTTATTTTTCATTATATTAAAGCCGAGGATAAGGCAGATTTTTTTTTAATAATTATAAATAACTCCAATTCCAAAATTGCTTCCTAAATTAACTGATTTCTTTAATTACCTGTACGCCATCATTTAAAAGCAATAAAAATAAAGTAGCTCCTGTCTGAGCTAGATATTTGACATACCTTTTTATAAATACAAAAACATTCTTCTTAAGTTTGGCTGGATATTTTGGCCTCAAATCCAAAACCACATTTTGTATGAAACCGGCTGCGCAGCCGTTCCTCTTAAGATTGCAAGTAAATATATATATTAGACTTCTAATGATATTACGATCTACCTAAATTTACTTTAAAACTTGATATAATAATGTATGAGATTCTTGTAAGTACCTTGATTAACGCAACTTTCGTCACATTTTAGAACATGCATTCCAAATTCGTTTTTGTTTCTTGTATCAATTTCTTTATGTAATCGAATAGGAAAATCTTTCAATGTGTATATACTGTATATGTATTTTATTTTGTTGATGAAATTCACAGGATTAAAGAAATAGCTGACTGTTGTTCACAAGATTACAGAAAATTTATAAACTTATAATATGCAAAAGTAGCAGATATTTTTTATAGCCCCAAAAAATGTAAGTTGACCAACAGATTTCTTTCAAACCTCTTAGGATTATAATATGTTTAGTGCTAAAATACCATTTTACAATTACACTTTGTTTTCATTATAAGTTTATAAACATTTATGTATAAGTTTACTCTTTGGTTTCTATATGGAGTAGTTAATTTAAATCATATTAGTATGTAACTATAATTGTTTTTAATATATTTTTTTTAATGTTTTATTCTGTGTATTTAAATGTATTTTTACAGTAAATAAATAAATGAATTATAATATCTATCTATTCTTTGTTGTTATTTCAAAAATAAATTCTTCAACTTTTCGATACGGGAAATGCATTGCCGGTAAAAAAATATTCCCCTTTGTGTTTCAGTGGCGATTCGTGTCTTTTCAGTGTGCTAGAGTGGTAAAATAATATACCCCTTTGTGTTTCAGTGGCGTTTTGTAACTTTTCAGTGAGCTAGAGTGGTAAAATAATATACCCCTTTGTGTTTCAGTGGTGTTAGTGACTTTTCAGTGAGCTAGAGTGGTAAAATTGAATAATACAACATTATAACATAATTATTGATATTGTTGAATCTGAAAATATTTTTTTTTTTAATTTCTACTTTGTAGATATGAAGATTTTCAGGACTCTCCACTCAAAAACATAAATATTGGGAAAAAAAATATTTTCAGCTACAACATCATTATTTTTATCACGTTCAGTTTGTAGAACTCCATTTTAAATTTTAATTTATATATAAAAGAAGAACTTAGCATTGAAAACATCAATAATGTTGTATTTTTCAATCTTACCACTCACTGAAAAGTCAAGGACTGCCACTTTTGTGTTCTTTTATCTTTTAGTGGAGATTCGTCATTTTTACCAATAATTCTGTAGGTAAACAATAATAATTGGAGAATTCGCCTGCACCCTATCTATTTTTCACGGATTGACTTGAACAGCAGATAAATAAACTTTTACAATTATTTTTACATAGGGAACAAAATATATACAAGAAAATTATTTACAGAAAAATGAAAGAAATGTGCAATATTTATTGAAATAAAAGTTTACAAATAATTTTGAATTTTTAGAAAAGTTTAGAGGGTTAAAAAAGAAAATAAATAAATCAAAAATAATGTTACATAGATAATTATGGAGGTGGAGTATGCATTGCCGTCAAGAATGCACTAACATCCCAGAGAATGCAAATCCTAGAAACAGACGGCGAGCACATATGGATGAAGGTGACAAAAAATAAATTTACAGCGTACATATGTGTTGTATATTTTTACTGTACTGATTGATGACTCGGAGAATCGCATAAAATTCTACGAATATATTGATCAAGAATCTAAATCGAAAAAAAAAATAATATCTCGTATGTATGTTCTTTTATCAGAAAACAGCCTCTAATTTTCTACCAAAAGAACTGCATAACAAATTTACAGCACTTCATAGGATGGTTTTTTTCCATTCATATTAATTGTATTCATAGAGCCTAAAGCGTAAATATATGGTGTAGAAGCTTACTTTTTAAATAACCTATTATCTCTCTCTTTTTGGTACCAATTCTACGTTTTTATTTTTTGCCCCATCCTAAATCAAACCCTGGCTACGCCCATCCTGCATAATGTACCAAAAAATATGAAGTAATCCTTCAGGTTCTGATTTGATTGAACAATTCGCACATTCTTCTGATCTAAAGATTTGAAGAAGAAGATTGACACCAGCATTTGCATGCGTCCGCCTAATGTAGAAGAAGCCATGCGAAATAATGCCAAATCATACAAAATCATGTGTTTTTGATTTAAAAATTTAGTCACTTAGAAAATATTGTAGATGTTTTAATTAAATACTGCGAGTAGAATGCATCTTGGCATTGGAAATAATCGATTATTTTATTAATAAGTCTTTTTGTAAGTCTGGAAAAAAATAAAATATCAGACCTTTAAAAAATACTTTCAAGTGCAAAATCTCCTACTAATGAACCCTTTTTCGGATAAAGTCGTATAATGTGGAAAATTAAGTTCTTTAGAAAATTATCGGAAAACATTTTGATATTTGTGCCAGAATTTCACTAAGTAAAACTTTGCAATTTCCCGCTGTTTTTTTCGGCATGAATCAAAACGGGCGGCGTTCAACTCGCAAACTTATTTTTGTGTGAATACCGCACGAGAGTCCCTATTGCTCCTAAACCTCTGGAAACAGTGAGACATCCCCAGATAGGAGTATATTGTGTGGCTGAAAGTAGCGGGGAGGGGAAAGAGATGAAGAAGGTGTAGGTGGGGGTACCTGGCTATTCAGATATGGTAACCAAACAGGATAAATCCGTTTCAAGCATTTGTTTCAATTCTGAATGGTGGCGATACTGAGAGTAGGTATTCTCAGATAATATATATATCTATTATTTTTAATGAATTAATTCTTGAAACAGGCCAAATTAATTAAATAAATGTAATATTAATACAAGTAAAATAAGTAGGATATATTTATACATATTAGTTGGGTTGCATCCAATAAAAAAAACTATTAACAATTCCTCAAATAAATCAGTAAGTACCAATCCAACTGGAATTTTCTTTGTGTTTTTAGGTTAAAAACTCGTCTGCAAAGTTCAGTTTTTCTATCCCTTATTTTATTATTTTCGGTTCACATTCCTCGGTGGATATAACATAAGTATAGTATAGTACCAAATCCAAAGGGTGAAACATTGCCAGCTCGTTACAGAGCAAGTGGGTACATATTATTAGGCATTTTCCCGCTTCTTTTCGACCCCCTTTTAAAAATGTCAAATGTCACGTTATTGCTCCCTGTCGACCCATAAATACTTCTGTAATAAGACTTCTAGGCGCGATTTATCGCTTTCAAATAGCAGATTTCTTTGCTCATTAAATGCGAATAATAAATATGCACACTTCTTCTCAACTCGACGTGTTGTAAAAGGATTTTTTTCTTAATTTATCTATCATGATGATAAAGTAACAACTTTGACTACCAATGTTTTTTTATGCCTGTCCTACCGGAATGATTCCTGTATCAAGACAGATCGCCCATAATTCGAGAATTGACAAAAACAAGGAATCTCATAGAAATATTCATAAAATGGACAGTTACGAATCTCGTGAGATTCCATTGTATATTAATCAAGAAGTCGAACTATTCAAATTTAGAAATTCGGTCTTTGAAAATTCGAAATCAAATGGAATGGAATACACCTACATCGCGATGTCAGGTAGTAAGGGAGACAGCGCTGTATTTTATTGGCTCTCTCGGGGCTAGAACCAAAAAGTACCACGTCAGTGGCTAAATCGGTTTGCATTCAAATCCACATGGAACGCACTTCTATTTGAAAGTGTTTGTGGCGACCTTTATGAAATGAAAAAAGTATTAGCGCCTCCGCCCACTGAGGCAACTGAAAACTCTCAACTTCCAAATGTCTTTGTATGACAATGTGAAGGCCCGCACACTACACAATCACTCAAACACCCGTTGTCAATGGTAACGCAAGCGGTGACTTGCAACTTGCACTGCTGATTACCCTGGCCGGCCGTTGCTAGTTGCCAGCTGTCAGCTGATTGTTCTTCGTCTACGGTTAAACAAGCTTTTTGACCAATCAAGACAGAGAAAACAGCCGGTTTTAGTTGGTTTTCAGTTGCCTCGTCAGCGGAGCGCCTTATTATTGACAACTGTCCTACGGATATTTGATATCTTATTACATGGGTAATATTATTCAACTTTACACTTTCGCAAACATGACCAGGAAAATTTATATTATAAAGTGTAAAATGCGAGGAATGTTTTCTTCCCTTAAGAGTATTTTTTAATTTGATATAAGGCACATTGTATCGCCATAATACCTGATATGTGCAAAATGGGTACACAAAACCATTTGAAATGCAAAATGTTTTTAGAAAAGCAAAATGCAAAACACCCATTTTGTATTTTGCAATTCCATTTGAAATGGATTTAATAAAGTACACTTCTGCATAATACATATAAACCGAAGTAGGTAGGCACTTTCTTCATATGGATGGCCCGTGCTATGTTGAAATTGTAAATCGCACCCCTACATTTTATAACGACTTCAAAAAATTATATTAACTTCACACAGGTCCTGAGGAAAATAATTCCCCTGCAGGCCTATATCATATTTGGGGATGCTGTGTGGAGGGTCTTTTTAGGAAAGGAAGGAGAGAAAGTTTTGGGAAGGAAAAAGGTATGAAGGGTGGGTAGAAATCTGGGGGTTAGTGTGTCCAGGAGCGACGGACGTATGAATCCTCCCCTCCCACTGCGGTGCGAGGCGGTGGGTCGAGATAGGTCCGTAGCTGGAGAGGTCAAAAGGTCTCCCCCAACTAGTCCCTCCCGATCCGGCTAGCCAGACGGGAGTCTGGAAGACAGCTAGGGCAGACGCATCCGCCTTGAAGACCCAGGTAAACCTCACAAGATGAACCCATGCAATACTGCTAAGTCACCAAACATTATGGCAGAAGTGTTATCCGATAAATGGTTACCGGGGCAGCGGTACCCATACCCGCCTCCCAAATTTTGTTTGTCAATTAAGCACAGGGTCACAATTACCTACGTCTGTATTTAGTAAGCTCGGACTTAAAAACGGTGCACATAATGCAAACTGGTCGTTATTCGACAATAAAGATGTTTCATCTTTCCCGTAGGTACTTTGTAGGTTTGAGAAGAAGTGGTCTGAGCAAATTTTCCTCAGTGACGTCCCTGAAGAAGAAGGCGCATGCGTCTACCTAATCTCTGGGGATGGTAAGATTCTACGGATTGGGGTAAGGCGGCTATAAAAGCTGCCGCATTTCTCCACATGGATCACGAAGCTACCATCTTCCACTTGTTGCTTTTGATTCATTCATCGGAATAGTGTGTTCTGGATTAACTTTGTATAAGGTATCTACTTTATTAGATACTGATTCCTTCTTAGAGATAGATTTTATCAAAACCACATAATTTGGAGTCTACTGAGATTCCTATATGTTTTAGGTATCTACTTTATTATATACTAATTCCTTCTTAGAGATAGATTATATCAAACCACGTCGTTTGGAATCTTCTTAGATTCATGCGTATCTACTTTATTAGATACCAATTCCTCCATAGAGATAGATTCTATCAAAACCGTATAATTTGGAATCTACTGAGATTCCTATATTGTTTTAGGTATCTACTTTATTATATACTAAATCCTTCTTAGAGATAGATTCTATCAAAACCGTATAATTTGGAATCTACTGAGATTCCTATATTGTTTTAGGTATCTACTTTATTATATACTAAATCCTTCTTAGAGATATATTATAGAATCTTCTTAGATTCATGCGTATCTACTTTATTAGATACCAATTCCTCCATAGAGATAGATTCTATCAAAACCGTATAATTTGGAATCTACTTAGATTCATTTAAATCTTAATTTTTTTTTAAACTTTTTATTCGTATTGGATTTTTTTTAAAGTTTTTTTTTTTATAGAGAATACCTCACAAGAGTCCCAACTGCTCCCGTCTGGAGCCAGTGAGACTATGGCATCCCCAATTGGGGTATGTTGTGAGGCTGAAGGAAAGTGGGGAAGGGAAGGAGATGGGGAAGAGGAGGGTAGGAAAGTACCTGGCTATTCAGATCTAGTCACTAAACACGGCTAAAGCCATTATTAAGCAACGTCTCAATTCTGAATGGTGGTCTTACACCAGGGCGATACTGACAGTATCTTCCACTCTAGGACGTGCCGCAAATGTAGTATATATTATTTTTATTAATTAATTGTGAAATAACACAAATTAATCAAATAAAATTTATTTGCGCACGCCGGGTTCGAACCCGCAACCTTCCGATTGGGAGTCAAGTGTTGTTACCACTCGACCACGGACGGATTACTATTGTAATGTTAGATATCAATTTTAAAAAGCTATGTTGCTCTTTGTATTTGTTGTTATAATTTGATTTAAATCGTTTAACAGTTACTATAAAAATGTTTCTTTCGCAGGTGAATTTCCTAACATCGACAAGATGAGGACACTCAATCCTCAACGCGATTCTTCCTCGCGTGCTTCGATAGCTCTGCTTTTATTTGTCTTCGCCATCTCCATAGATAAGGTTTGTTTATGTATCTACAATTAATTTCGACCGGTCAGTGGCTGAGTTGTCATCGCGTCTTATTCCCAACTAGGTGTCGTGAGTTCAATTCCTCGGCTGATTAAATCCTCCATCGCTGATTCACAACCAACATTTTCCACTTTCTGTGATGGAAGTAGGAGATTTTATAATATTCTAAGGTTATTCGTAACCCGGGAATGTTTATCTTACCTTTTAAAAAATCTATCTCATTTATCCACTGGAGCGACAGAGCAATTAAAATATTTTTTCTCGGATTGCTAAAGGAAATTTTTCCGCCCACATTAAAAAAATCATACCTCCGAATTTGAATATGGAGACATACAAACTGATTATAGTTCTATGTAGCCAATAAATTCCCCTATCTTTTTTCTAATGTCACATATTTGTAGGATTTATAAAAAAAATATAATTAAATCTTTAACCTTAAAACATTTTAAAGAATCTAGAGAATATTTATTTTGTTATATTTTGAATGTACAATATATTATATAATCGTTTTAATGAAAAATTTTTTTTTGAAAATTTGCCACATTTTGAAAAAATAGTGCCATAATGTGGCAAAAAGCGCTCGAGTAGATATCAAATAAATTTTCTTATTAAACGTAAAAAAATAGTTAAAAAACAAACAAAACCAATCCCCGCTTACAGTATAAGTAACTACGTACCTAATGCATATGTACGTGATTATAGTATTTTTTTGGATGTGATTATTTTATTGTTTCTTTTAACAGGTTCGCTCGGAAGAATATACTTACGACACGGAATCACAGACAAACCATGTCCTCCAAAATCTTGATAATGTCCTACAAAGTTTTCTCACCCCTGAAAATATTGGAGCAGGGAGTATGCATGTAAGTTGATTGATTTAATTGCATTCGATAGCTGATATATCAGTGTAGGTTCATTATATTGTCTTAAACGTTGTGCTTTTTTTTAGGTACAGGCACTGCGACAGAAACTGTGGCGCATTTTAACTTCTCCTGCACTAAACGAAAATCTGATTCTTCCTAATTACGACCTGCTTTCTGACGGAAAACTTTTGTACGAACAGCCTTCGTACGAGAACAAACGCTCCTCACAATCTGTTCTCGAGCGGATGATGAGCACCTCGCCCTACTTCAAGAAATACATGGCAACCATGCTAAAGGCCAACGCCATTCAAAGTAAGCCATCCATGATGGGTAAGAAGAGTATAGCAACCCTGGCCAAGAATGGTCAACTACCTACGCTGCAGTCTCCCGAAGAAAACTCAGAAACGGAGCAAGAGAAACGGAATTTGGAGTCTCTAGCTCGCCTTGGTGGGATTCATCGGTATATCAAGAAGAGCCTGGAATCTCTAGCACGCCAAGGTTATATTACTAGCAGGCCCAACGATGAGAACGAAGCGTATCAAAACGGAAAACGAAATCTCGGATCCTTGGCAAGAAATGGAGAACTCCTCAACAAAAATCAACAAGATAACAATTATTACCTATCGAGATATAACCGTAACATCCAAAACTTGATGAAAACAGGGGGACTATACAATGGGAAGAGAAATTTAGTTTCCCTGATTCGCAGCCACAACATGCCATACGAAGATAACGAAGAACACAAGCGCAACATTGGGACCATCGCTAGGGACTGGGCTCTCCCGAACCACGGAAGCTCATGGCAGAGGAACGAGGAACAGAAGAGAAACGTTGCAGCATTACTGCGGCAAGACTCCTATTTGCACTCAGTCAACAGAGACCCTGCTATTGACGCCTTCCCCACTCCGGAGGCTGATGAAGCCAGTCAGTCAGAAATCAAACGAAACGTGCCTTCTATAAAGACAGGTCCCTTTAAATACGGAAAAGTATTCGTCAAACGCTCAGTAAATAACAAAGCTGCCAAACCGGGACATAAATCTGCCATCAGACAGAAAAGGCAGGCAGATGAATACTTTTCGGAGATCTCCAATGATTTTCCCTTACCAGATGTTCCTAAATCCGATGCGTTTGATTATGACGAATTCGTCAAGGCACTGACTGGTGACTACCTGAGCAACAAAAAGAGATTTTTGGGTATGCAATTCAGTAATCAAATATAATCCTCTAGCATCCAGTAACTACCATCTATAGATATCCGAATCCTTCTATTTACAGAAAATATGTTATTATGTTTGTTTCAGGGAACATTCCTCTTTCAAGGATGACTGAATTAGGTAAGCAAATAATATAAAGTGCTATTTTTTATTATGTAACGACTAAAAATATGTTCACCTCATGGGGAGATCCTATAGGACAGGGGTGTCAAACTGGATTTTCTTAAGGGCCATTTATAAGATGTAGCGTGTGTAAGCGGGCCATACTCAAAATTAAAAATGTAGACCCATACTGAATTGTTAAAAATCTTTATTTAGTTTGATACCTAGTTATTATAAATTTCCATTAAAGTTAAAAAGAAGGGTAAAATCGTAAATTATCTTGAGCCGGACACCTGACTTCTCTTAGAGTGACGTGATATTGTCACGTGCTAGCAAGCGGTAATGATCCCTTTGAGGGCCACATGCGGTTTATTATTTTTATTTTTAGTTTATTATTATTTTTAACACGCCTTCTATAGGATTATTATAATGATCTAATATATTTTTATTAATTTTATGTTAGTTGTTTGTACATTTCAGATTACAAATGATAATTTATTAAAACTTACATACTATTTATTACTTTCTCCATTGTTCAATGCGGTTCTTACTAGTTCTTACCAGTAAATTCACTTCTTGAATTTACCAATAAGGAAGTTGAGTCCTTTTTTTTTATCAATGTTCACAGGCAGACTCACCGCGGAAACGGCGGCAAGAGCATAATACCGTGCGGCAGAGTCCGTGACGTAACCCGGTCCTTGCTTGTGTGAAATATAAGGGAAATTTTTACAAAACCGGGACACGCTTAATACGGACGAAAAAAATAAATTTAAAAATTGTAGTAATTAGATATTTACTAGTACTAATCAATTCAGTTACCGGAATTTCAAAAAGTGCATTTTAATGGTTATTTTTTAAATTTCAAAACAAGAAATGTCATTTTTCACCGACCGCTATGTTAGGAACTGTTGCAAGTTTCGTTGAAAATCGCCGCACGGTATTATGCTCTTGCCGCCGTTTTCGCGGGCTTTAATAAAATTCAAACTTGTAGAATTAATTTAATCATGAAATCAAACTTTAAAAAAAAAAAAAAAAAACTGGTATTTAAGTTTGAATGTCATCTACATGAACATATTTTTATAAGTGAAAATATTTTTCACTCAACTTCCCTATTGGTGCAGACTTAATATTTTCCAGCAGCGCGGTCCTTTCCTTTGTCTTTTCGTCTTCCGTTTGTAGAAAATCTCATTTGATACCCACGTCTTTTATTCAACGAATTTGATCTATTTGGGTATTTGGGTGGATAGTGTGGATACCCAAGGTTAGAATATGATATGATTTCGCCCTCTAGGTATATAACATAAGTAGCCCTCTGCGTGAGATTTGGAGAAATTAAAATTGCACAGATTGTCTGTGCGAACTTCCAGATTAACGTGATTGTTTTCTGCTTGTAATTTTGAAATATATCTTTAACTATCAAAAGCAAGATAATATGTTATATACCTCTTTACGGTACTCTCTCGCTTATCGGAGGTCGACTATCATTAGCAATCTTTACCCGACTTAACTGCTCTTACGGATCACGTGAATTAACCACGAGGTTCGGTGTCAACGTCATTATCATAATCTTGTACAAAACGTAATTTTTTGACATTAGATGAAAAAATAGGTAGTTACTGGTGATAGTGATATCATAATTATAGATACATGTCGCGCTTCCTCCTTCTTTAAACAACGATTGTAGTACACGGAGAAAAATGTTATTCGAAAAAAAACGATAATTTTAATTGTAAAAACGGGACTGAAGTTCTTACGAACAAATTAACAGGGTTTCAATGTTTATTGGCGGGAACATGTAAGAATAATTTTTTTGGTATACGTAATTTCGTACGTATACCAACAAATTATTCTTGCATTTTCCCGCCAATAAACATTGAAATACTGTTAATTCGTTCGTAAGAACTTCAGTCCTGTTTTTAACCGTTTTTACTATTATGATCGTTTTTTAGAATAACATTTTTCTCCGTGTAAAATGTGTGTTTACGAATGTAGAAGTGATACAGTATTGAAAGGGTTAATCCTATATATCAAGTCCGGTATTTCAGTGGAATATAAACGCAAAGAAATATTTGACTTTTTACCCCTTTAAAACTCCGCGTATTTTTGGTATTATCTGCACGAGAAAAGTAGCGCCAAAGTTGTTTTTATTTTTTTATGAATAATTTTACAGAATGAAAAAAAGTTGGTCAATCAATCGAGTCAAAAATAATCACTATTTAGATTTATCTTTACTACGAATTGGTTTACATTATGAATATGAAAAAATATGCTATGGATACATTGAAGTTTTTCCTACCTTTTCAATTTAAAGGAATTAAAATAAAATTATTAATTACGTTACAAAAAGTATATATAAGCGCAAAGTGCTACAATTTTTTTTTTTCATTAGATAAATATGAAGTCATACAAGAAACAACTTTTTAAAAATACCCCTTTATGGCTAAGATTATTTTTGACTCGATTGATTGACCAACTTTTTTTCATTCTGTAATCGAGTCAAAAATAATCTTAGCCATAAAGGGGTATTTTAAAAAAGTTGTTTCTTGTATGACTTCATATTTATCTAATGAAAAAAAAAATTTGTAGCACTTTGCGCTTATATATACTTTTTGTAACGTAATTAATAATTTTATTTTAATTCCTTTAAATTGAAAAGGTAGGAAAAACTTCAATGTATCCGTAGCATATTTTTTCATATTCATAATGTAAACCAATTCGTAGTAAAGATAAATCTAAATAGTGATTTGACGTATAACTTCATCTTCAGTATAATAATTAATGAAATTAGTGTTCATTTCGGCGTTTACTTGGTGTAACCATCAATTCCGGAACCCAAATAATACTACGAGTATTGATATTAATGCCCTTTTTATGAATTTCAATTGTCTCCGTAAATAGGCATGCTTGATGCGTTTTGGGTCTGCCAAGTTTTTCAGGAACAAAAATCTCTAATCAGGTATTGGTAATGTAATAATGTGTATCTTTTATGTAATGTTCCCAGGTAAATTCTCTCTGATGGGCCAGACTCCTCCTGTGTCCAACGCCACCCCCACCAGCCCAACCTACCGCAGGAGGCAGTACCTGCTCTCCAGAACCATCCCGGAGGAAACTGAGTGAACCCGGCTACCCCCTCTCCCCCTTGCACTGTTCTCTCCTTAGACACCTAACTAGTTCTAAAACTAGATGACGTGTAAAAGGAGGCTTTAGTCTTAGTAAAAAATCCACTTTAATGTTAATATTTAATGTTTTATGACGTAGGTAATATGTTTTGGTTAAAATAATTTTTTTTAAAGTGTGGCTGTTTCTGTGTTAAATATACACCATTTCTTTCTTCTTTAAAATGTTATCCTTTTTTTGTCTAAATTACTGTGGCTGGTAATTATTTTTTACGTATATTTTTGTATTTAACTTTTTTATCTATTTTCTTAGATTAATGAAGCTGTGGATTGACAATGGATTCATAATTTTATTGTTAAAAAAATAAAATTAATCTTTGTAATATTTTAAAAAGTAACATTTATACGATTTTACATAAATGTTTCAAATAGTTTTTTTTATTTAGGTATCTATAAGAAAGTTCTCTGTAGATTAAAGAATGATAATATTATTATTGTGTTTCATTTCTTTTTAATTTACTATCACCAAACAGTAACAGTTGACATGATATTTTTATATTTATTTTTATGTGAAGTTCCACTTATCCAGTTCCGATGGAATGGGGGACTACAGGACCATATTGTAGGGATTGTTTTCTGACTGAGTCACAAAGGGAAAGAGTTGTGGAAGAGGAAAGTTGGAAAGAAATTAGTTATGTAAATAATTCTTACAATTGGTTGTTTTGAAGAAATGAAATGTTGAATATTTTTCTAATATTTTAATTTTGTATTTAATATAAAATAATCCATTTTTATAAATCACTGGTTAATTATGCATACCTACGTAATATGTTTTTACGTTTCCTTTAAGACATCTTTAAAATTTAAAGCTATTTCAACCCTTTGCGACATTCTAATTGCCTGTGCTTCATGTGAACACAATCCCGGCAAAAGTTACCTTATACAAATTGAGTGTGCATCATTTGAACACAATCCCAGCAAAAGTTACCTAATCGGTTTAGAGATGTTTGATTATTTGAGATAAAAGTTTGGGTAAATTATTTATTTTATAATATTTGTTACAGGTATATTAAAAGTTATATAGGATGTGGTGTTTTTACAATATTTTATGAGATCACAGCAAAGTAATTTATCTCTACGATGTGTTTTATTTATACTTACTTAATTTATTATGCATCTCAAAATTAAGGTGTTTCAAATCGTTAACTCTCTCTTACTCACCTCTTCCATTAATCGTTAACCTTTCTATAAATGGCTAGGGTTTTAAACAATGTACCGCTTTCTAAAATCTTCAAAAGTACCTGGCCAAAAAAATTAGACCTAAAAAAAAAAAAATGGTAGGTTGAAAATCAAAACATGTGCAAAATAGTAGCTATATCAAAACACGAGGAAAATTGATTGAAACATATTGCACCAAAGTATTATGAATTGAATGAGAGGAATCAAGATATAGTCTTAATTTATCGCTTCACAGATTGCACAGCGATCCTGAGCAGTATGTGTACCGATTGAAAACTTTTGTTTTTTTTTGGAAAACGCGGTATCACTTGTATACCAGCAGCAGTTGTCGTCAATTGTCATACTTTACAAATCAAAATCCATATCACCTTTCTTCTTGAAATTAGATTAACATAAAAGTAATATTTTTCAAAGTTTTATTTGGTCAATTTAAAAATAGCTCACTCAAATCTTACAGCATAAATTGAAGTCGTCACGTGCAAGTCACCCCCCGGTGACTACTTAAAAGTAAAGATTTTCTGTGTGTGTGCTAATAAACATAAACTTCATGAAGTTCTTTGAACAGTGCATTTGCAACACCTACGAAATAAAAAAATATTTTCGCCTATGATCTAATATGCTCTTGGTGCTGCTTAAAAAGAGAATAAAACATAAGTAGGTAGTTAGGAAATGTGGTAGTTTAGGTAGGTACAATTATTACTAATTATTTAAAGGAATACGACTTTTCGAAATGTCAACAAAACATCAGTCAATCAAATAATTAATTAAGAATTCTGAAGACAGTCAGCACTTTAATAAGTTTTTACACTCACACTTAACACACCCTCACTCGTGACTCATGAGCCCCAATACTTGTTGACACTGGTCGTGGCATGGCCATAGTTCTGTTGACCGAAACCATCGCCTATATTCGGGAAGGAATACCCGTCACTGTGGTGTATACCGACTGGAGCCAAGCCTCCAAAACCCATGTTGATTCCTATATGGGTTTGATTCCAATTTAAATTAGTTTCAGACGTTAATTTTGAATAATCAGCCGCCATCTTTGAGAAGTTTTCAGCTGCCACTATTTTGTTATAATCTTCGATGATGCTCTTTGGAAAACTTTCTGATTTAGCTTCTTCCGCTTCTATAGTGGGTGACTTCAACGCTTCAGAACTGCCCTGGTTCTTAGGCAGATAGAGTGATGGATGTTTTGGGTATGGATCACACGGGTTCACGCAACGCGATGCGAATTCATGTCTCGGCATTCCGTTTTCTAGTAACTGAGGATGCGTCTCGCTGCTCGTGGTAGGAGGAGGGTGATTAAATCCGGATGAGGTTCCGGGGAAGTTGTTTTGGAAGGCTTGGTTCAGCTGCTGGGAATGTGCCATGAGCTGGTTGTAGTTGGAGAATTGGGCCTTCTGGTGGTGCCAGGCCTCTGCGTGGTTGGGGTGGTGAGGCAGCCCGGAGAAGTCTGGTGCGGGGTACTGGCAAGGGATGCCTGATAGGGGTAGAGACCCGTAGCCAGACAGACCGCCCGAAGTGCTGGAAGTGTTGTGTTTCCGGAGGCGGGCGCGTCTGTTGGAGAACCACACCTGAAAGAGGATATAATTCACATGAATATTCATTATATTCAATATTTTCAATATCCCTTTTTTAAGTTTTACGCAGGACCAGATTTCATCTGCTCACAATGGAATTTCCACTTTGGGAATGTTGCGATTTGCGAGACCGGAATAAGTAAATGAGGTAAGGAGAAGAATATCGTAGATAAAATCCCCGATCCGTATGTGAAAATTATGAAATATTTTTCATATTTATATGGATTTTTCACAGAGTTTTCTTTTATTTTGAACGTGTGCAAAATTTGATCAAGAAGTATCAACATTCCGCTTTAAGGGCTAAATATGGGGATGAGGTTGGTTTTTAGAAATCTAATGTGGACATTTTCCTTCCTCTTGTTTTGAATGCAAGTATTAAAAATTTTATCAGTCAGAAAAAAAGCTGTAGATTTGTATAAAAATCAAATCCACACCGCTTGCCCGCCAGAGACACCATTCTTTGTATTGACGAATATGCACCAATATCTAAACATGCCTTATGTGTTTAAGATAATTTTTGGAAAAAACTGGTTTATAATGAAATATTCTAATACCTAACTCTGTTCATAGATCATTTTTATATTTCACATACCTAACTACCCCAGTTTAATGAACTATGTACATTATTATTTTTTTTTGCTTTCGACTTCGCATAAATTTATAGTTTAACATTATGGAATGCAAATAAAAAAAAGTAAGAAAATATAAATCCACAATAATTTGAAAAAAAAATACAAATCATCATAATATACAACATTTTGTAGGAGATTAACCTGAATTCTAGCCTCCGTCAGCCCCGTCTGCTGCGCCAGTTCCTCCCTGGTATAGACATCAGGGTATTGGGTCCTGGTAAAAGCCCTCTCCAGGGCATCGAGCTGGTCTCCACTGAAGGTAGTCCTGGACCGGCGCTGCTTCCTCTTCAAGGTGATTCCTGGCTCGGACTCCGTGTCTGAAGAATCTGATCCTCGACCTGAAATGTCATGTTTTCTTTAGTAATTAGTAAATTTCCTTTAGGGCCTATGTCATCTTTGGAAAGCTGTGTGGAGGGTGCCTTTAAGGAAAATATGGAGAGGAAGTTCTGGGAAGAAAAAGGTAAAAGGGTTGGGTAGGAATCTGGAGTTCAGTGCATCCAGATCATCCACCGCCAAGACCTAGACAAACCTCACCCCATAAACCCGGGCACCCCTGATAAGTCACCAAACGTAAAGAATCACTTGGGGTGACCTATGGCAGAGGTGTTATGTTCTAGGTTATCCAATAAATGTTATCGGGGGCGGCGGTACCCATTCCCGCCTCCTAAACTGTAAAATTGTTTATTTAGTAACTATTAAAAAAATGCATGTTCGTTACAGTAAGCAGGTGCTACATATTAATTATTTAAACCAGACTCAAATTATTGCGTCTTTTATTCAGCGATTTGAGGAGCAGATTATAGTGAAACCTAATATGAAATAAGCCGACAGCAGAAATCGCCTCATTTCCGAGTTATTTGTACCACGGCAGTCTACAATGGCAACACCATCGCCTAGATATTTGTTAATCCCGCCTTTGAGGTGATCCGCCGCCAAACGCACCGGGAGTCGGCCAAATCCCAGTCAATGGGCGTCAAGTGTTGCGGAAAAAGTCACAATCGTTTGTCATCCAAACAGAAAGTAATAAATATTATTTTTAAACACGACGTTCCATTCACTGTACACGATTACTACAAGTTTAGTATTGCGCATGTTTGTGGTGTATTCCTGTGGGTTGTGCATTGTAGTTCCCTACATCATAATAGGACTATAGGTACTCCCTTTTGAAGTTATTGTGTAATGCACGTATTGGCGTTAAATCAATCAAATTAAAGATTATGTCGATTCTTACGATGTCCACTCAAATATAATATTAAGAGTGTATTATTTGTAGATATAACTTAACTATTATCTCTTGACATTCGGCTTGTAATATTTTTATTAATAATTAGGCACAGGTAAACCGCCAGAAAACACGTAATAACGCGCGTCTAAAATTTTTACACGGTTGACATTATTATTTGTCTTATGAGAAGGGGTCGCTTCTATATGTAAATATACCTCGTTCTTGTGTTCAACCGGTTGAAAAATGATTTGCCGGCCTCTGTGTTTCCTCCTACCCACAGCATGAGTTTCTCCGTGACCCAGGTTAACTCTTTCCTTTCCTCACAAAGATCCCACACAGCATCTTCAAAGATGTCGTAATGACTTGATGACAAACTCCTGTGTGGAGTTAATATTTAAAAAAAGAAAAAGTACATACTCTACACAACGAGTTATATAATTATTTTAATCTAGAATCTAGAAATTGGAGGTACCTACATTTATTATTATTATGTACCTAACATTTAAACCTACACATTTGTCTTCGAATCGAAAGGGTTGGAGTTCAATTCATCTACATCGGAAAAATACATATTTTTCTTACCAGGAAACTTAAAAATCGTCTGTACACGGAGAAAAATATTATTCTAAAATACGATCATTTTATTCGTAAAAACGGTTAAAAACGGGACTGATGTTCTTACGAACAAATTAACAGGGTTTCAATGTTTATTGGCGGGAACATGTAAGAACAATTTGTTGGAATACGTAATTTCGTACGCATACCAACAAATTATTCTTACATGTTCCCGCCAATAAACATTGAAACCCTGTTAATTTGTTCGTAAGAACTTCAGTCCCGTTTTTACGAATAAAATGATCGTATTTTAGAATAACATTTTTATCCGTGTACAGTTGAAAAAGTATTTGTAAGCGATCTTTTAACGACTTTTCACAACAACAACAAAAAAACATAACCTACCTACGAATAATAAATTATATTTTTGTTGCATAAATAAATTAAGAATGTTCGTCTTAATTTATTTATGCAACAAAGAGAAAGGTAAATGTGAACAAAGTAAATTCTTGCCAATGAATGTTCCCACATTGATTTTAAAAACAATTGGATAACATCTACGCTATTTTCGTTCAACATTCCAACAAAAACTCAAAGGAACGAAAGAATTCCGGATCATGAATAACGACCGAACACCTGAAACACCTAATTTGTTGATAATATGAAAATGAGGAGTTATGAATGTGGGCCATGAGATTAGGGTCCGGGCCGCGTGGTGCGGTGTGGTTTGGTGTGGTTCGGTGTGGTTCGGCGTGGTTCGTGTGGTAGGTGGCCGCGGCCCCCCGGGGCGGCGCCCCTTTGGCGGCCCCTTTGAGCCCCGAGTGGGTGACATTTGGCACCATTCATCGCATTTACCGCATTCAGAGCTCCGACCGAATAGGGGCTGCCATTTTTTAATATCGTGTAGATACGCAAAATAGGAATGTGTTATTCGGTGTAAAAGTGTGTCGCATATAAATAAAATACATGTTTTGTTGTTAAAGGTTAAGAGCAGGTACATTTAAATATTATTATTTTTATATGTAATTATGTTTGGCTTCCACACTTCAAGAGTGTTTGTTCTTGACCATTGTTGTTAAAGTCAATATATTTTCTACTATGGTAGGTAATATTACGGTTTTTATACTACGGATCGTTCAAAAGAGAGAAAAAGGCGATTTTGGGTATAATTTTTAAATTAGAAAGGCTCTCGACTAGCATTCCGAAGGTCGCGGGTTAGACCCCGGCGTGCGCAAGTAAATTTTATTTGTTTCTTCAAACTTCGCCAAATCACTTTGTGGCGTCATTTTGAATTAAATTAAAACAAATAACTTTGTTTAAACCACTAATATAATCACAATTACCTACATGTTTCAAAACCGATGGTTTCTTCGTCAGGGTAGTAATGACATTAATAACAAAATAAACAAACAAGTATAGACTAAAAAGAACTATGGACAAAAATATTTTAGAGAGAGGTGATTAATTAATTAAAAATATCGTAAAAAACAATTGTTTAAAATTAAATATAAAAATTATTTAAAAAATATGAAAAATTACATTATATAAATTATCAAAACATAATAAAGATGTTTAAACAACAAAAATAAATTATTTTAAATATAATTATTAATAAGAAAATAAATTTAAGAGATGGCTATTTTTAAAAAATATTTGGTTATTAATAATATTTAATTTACTATTAACACTTTTTCTAATTTCTAAAATTTCTAAGTTTGCTAATTGTAAATCTGTTGAGTTTGTGTGTAAAATTTTTAACCCTTTATTTATATCAAAAGAATGATTTGTTTCTAAAATGTGATTGGCAAATTCAGAATAATTATTATTATTCAAACACCTTAGATGTTCTTTAACTCTAATATTAAAATTTCTAGAAGTCTTTCCAATATAAAAAAAGTTACAATCATTACACATTAATTTATAAACTCCAGATTTGTTCAAATAATCACCCTTATCCTTGTTATTTAAAATATAATTTTTTAATTTGTTATTTGTGTAAAAGGCTGGGTTAATATTATCTGGCATGTTTTTAATTAATAAATTTGAAGTGTTATTATTTTATTATTGTCAATCACATGTGGATAAACATAAGAGTTAATAAACTTTTTCTTATATTTTAATTGTAATTGTGATTATATTAGTGGTTTAAACAAAGTTATTTGTTTTAATTTAAATTTTATTTGATTTATTTTGTACTATTTCATAATTTATTCATTTAAAATAATATATAGTATATTTGCTGAACGTGCCAGAGTGGACGATATTGCCAGTGTCGCCCTTGTGTAAGACAACGAATTTAATTAATTGAAACGTAGCGTGAAATGGCTTTAGCCGTGTTTGGTGACCAGTTCTGTATAGCCAGGTACTTCCCTTACTTCTCTCTTGACTTCCCATTTCCTTCCCCTCCCCACTATCTTCAGCTTCACAACATACCCCGATTGCAGGCGGGAGCAGTTGGGACTCTTGCGGAATTCACGTAAAAATAATTCTTACGTTTCTTTGGAAAAAAAACAATTTAAAAGTTACTGTAAAAAAAAACATATCTGACTATTAAATTTATTTTAAGAGCAGCAGGTGTGCAGATGCATCCGTCGCTAAGACCCGGAAAAACCTCACTCTACAGCGAAGTACTTGGGGTGGCCTATAACAGAGGTTTTGGTTAGCCAAAAAATGGTCCCCGGGTGGCGGTACCCATACCCGCCTCCCAAATTGGTCATATGATGGAGAGAATTACACCTACTGGAATTATACATGTCAAAAAAACTAATCCAATTTAATCTAGCCTGACTATTGTCTTTTTTTTTCAATATGAAATTAATTTATCTAAACGTAATTCTAGCGGGTGTAATTCCGTCCACATGTAATTCTGGCAGTGTAATATTGATACATAATATTCATGCCTGTGTAATTTCGTTCCGACATCACCAAATTTATGAGCTGCGGAAAATTATTTCGGAACCTCCTGACAAACATATTTCCAAATTAGTTGTACGTAGATACTCTTCAAAGTATATTTTATGACATTTAATATTATTTGGTATATAATTCGATGACTCAAGTGAAATAGATAATTTTAATTAGCTGAAGGTGAAATCTTCAAACGGACAACATTAATTCACAGAATGATTTTAGTACCTATCGGAATCCCACCTACCGGAGTAACACCGCGCGCTGTGACTGCATAAAGTCTGAAATAAATCTCAATAAGAATTTGCAAACTAATTATCTAATGGCCTGAAATAACTAATAAAATGGGCAGTCTTTAATTCCCGCTGCGAGAGGATCTAACTCGGGATGAAGGTGAACCCTCGGCGAATCACAAAGGCGAGAAAAACAGGACCGCGCTAGGAGGCGGTATTTATACGAAGAACTTTGCATTTTAAGTCGATGTTTTATTATTTATCGTTTCAAATTTTATTGATAGATCAGTACACTGATCATTTCAAGATGAATTGAAAAATCAATTAAATACCGTGCAGAATAAATATGTTCCTTTCCCACACTAAATTATAATTATACTTAGGTAGGTTCTCAAGTAGGTTTTTGGTAGGTTCTAAGATAGACAGGTACTTATGTAGATACTTGGTAGATTCCAGTCGAAGTCGTCGACACAACTTTTTAAAAATACCATTCTGGCACAACACAGCATGACAAGAATGGTGCTGTTGAATGAAATATCAGAAACACTATATATATATATATATAATTCTTCTTTAAATAGCCTTAAGTTTTTTGTTGTATAATAATTATCTTCCTAGGTGTTAAGATTGTCAAAATGAGAAATGTACAGTGATAATTAATCTGTTGTACAAAAAAATTAGGTACTTTGCGAACATAATATATATATATATATGTATAGTATATATATATACTTTATGTATTTAATTGATACAAAAATACAATAACAGAATAAGAAGCTTTGACTGTCCAACTAGGAAGGTTTCCCATTTTAGGACAGTCGTATTAACAGATTTAGTTCTTATTAGGTAGGTACATGATGTTATTTATAAAATCAAATTAATCAAAAAAGCATTATTTACACAATTATCAGACTCACAAACAAGTACTAGGTTTTAAAAGAAACTAAATAGTGTGTTAGTAGTAATAAAGCTACTGAGAAAATACTAATACTAAAATAAAAATACCAATACTGGCAGATTGTTCCCTTACTATCCATTACGAATGACAATATGTCCTCATGAAAGTAGGTAATTGTAAATCATAGACATAAATCTATTTAATTTTAGACTTGCTGAAAAGTCAATAGGTGTCGGTGTAAAAATTGGATTGATACAATTATATCCAAGACACTACATAATATCTAGGTTACAAACGGATTCGTGTAGAACTTTGTATCTAATCATAAAAAAATAGCAGTAAAAAATATGGGAAAAATTTACTGAGGATAATATTGTTGATTACCGGTAACACAGAGATAATGGGTTCGAATTCCAGATTCGACCATTACCTTTTTTTATTTTCTTTGTCTTGTTTTGTTTCATGTTTCGTTAACATTTATTAGTGTTATCTTTTTATTCAATGATTAACAAATCTATTTCTGTAATTATCGTGTAGGACGTGTAGGTATTAAAATTTTATTGGAATAATTTTTGAAGATTATACCCATCATATATGTATAATAAATCTAAACAAAAACATGAAAAATAACAAAATACAGTAAAATGAATATTTTGTTTATTTTATTTTTCTGTGACTTGTTGTGATATAATTATTGTAGTTTGAAACTGCTACCCAGTTCTAGTCCGCCCCTCGCGGGCCGTGGGATCGTGTATCTGTGTATCGTGTTGTGTCTCTGCATATGAAGTGTATTTGTAGCAATATATTCACAGTCCTGGCGGCCAAGGCGGCTGCTTTATATGGGTCCTTTACCATTCAATCTGGTCCTTAGTCCTCAGTCCTTACCATTCAACCTGTTGTAATCCCAAGGCAGGATTTATTTACTCCCCATTCGTCAAAGGCCACCTCAATTTAATTTCTTTACTTCATTATGTAATATTTCATCCTAGACCCGGCACATGATTTTTTCTTCTTTTTAAAACTTTAATGGATGTTTTTTGGATGGCGGTATTGTGGAGCTTTCAATTCCGCGGCGTCACTGTATTTCCGGTACATCGATCAATGTCAACGTGACAAATAAAATTTCCGACAGAAAAAGAGCACGTTATTAAATTTTAGTACTAACTTACCTGCTTTTTATGGCGTTTTTACATGACGGTAATTGGTTTTAGAATGCATGGGCCACTCGATTAAAATGAAGGCGAAAGTATATTTTGTAAAATTACCCGCCTACTGAACGCACTTGTGTGTAAGTATAGATACAAAAATCACTCGTCCTTCGATTATTACTCGTATATTATGTCGTGTTGATACAGAGTGGAAATTATTATTGGCAATGTTGCATAAATTATATTGCATTGCAAAATGAATCGGAGAAGACTGAGGGCTAAATGTAAAAACGGGAGTTGATTAATCTCGAGATTGCTTGCATACTTATATAATTTTTTTTCAAAGGTCTTCTACTGTCTAGCTATGGACACAGATGTCCTAAAAATATTTCTTTTGCCGATTCAATAGGAAAGTTATAGGAAGGCAATAAGGAAGTTGAGTGAAAAATAATTTTACTATAAATTTTTATTATAAAAAAATATGTTCTCCTGTAGATAACATGCAAACTTAAATAGGTACTAGTAATTTTTTTTTAAAGTTCGTTTTCATAATTAAATTAATTCTACAAGTTTGAATTTTACTAAAGCCCGCCACAACGCCCGGTAAGACGCGAGATACCGTGTGACGTCGTCTCACGTCATGGTCCCTGTTTGTGTGAAATATAAGGGTAAATATTTACAAAACGGACTAAAAAAATACATTTAAAAAGTTGTAGTAGTTAGATTAAGGCGCTCCGCCCACTGAGGCAACTGAAAACCAACTAAAACCGTCTGTTTCTCTGTCTTGATTGGTCAAAAAGCTTGGTTAACCATAGAAGAAGAACAATCAGCTGACAGTTGGCAACTATCAATGGCCGCCCAGGGCAACCAGTAGAGCAAGTCGCAAGTCACCGCTTGCGTTACCATTGACAACGGGGTTTTGTGTGATAGTGTATGTGCGGGCCATCACATTGTCATACAAAGACAGTTGGCAGTTGAGAGTTTTCAGTTGCCTGAGTGGGCGGAGGCGCTAACTAGTACCTACTAATCAATTCAGTTACCGGAATTTCGAAAAAAGTGCATTTTAATGATTATTTTTTAAATTTAAAAACACGAAATGTCATTTTTCACCGAAACTTGCAATAGTTCCTAACATAGTGGACGGTGAAAAATGACATTTCGTGTTTTTAAATTAAAAAAATAATCATCAAAAACTTTTTACATTTATTT
The DNA here is from genome assembly GCA_951813805.1 of Limnephilus auricula. NCBI lineage: Eukaryota > Metazoa > Arthropoda > Insecta > Trichoptera > Limnephilidae > Limnephilus > Limnephilus auricula. Next base: position 14,421,520 of record OX638388.1, on the reverse strand, counting down.
TTTTAGTCCGTATTAAGCGTGTCCCGGTTTTGTAAATATTTACCCTTATATTTCACACAAACGGGGACCAGATGACGTTACACACTCTCTCGTCTCTTACCGGGTGTTTTCGCGGACTGAATAAAATTCAAACTTGTGGAATTAATATAATTATGAAAACGAACTTTAAAATTTTTTTTAAATAGTACTCAACTTCCCTATTCTCTTTAGATCATCACCTCATGTATGAGTATCCTCTTTTCCTTTTTTGCAACCAAGGACACAATCCAATGATGTTAGTTTTCCAACTGTTATCGTGTCCAGCATACTGCCAATTGAGTTCGGAGATTGTGACGGTAATGTCGGTGTTGGCGCAACTATGCATGTATATACCTACCTTCCTTCCTTCCACCTACCTATCCCTTCTGACTACCCACCAGGGGAAAATACTATGTGAGGGCAATAATAACCACATGTGTATTGTGAGTCTGTTTTTGTGCTCCATGCAATAAACATCGACCTTGTGAAGTCTGTTTTTGGCGATGTGCAGTTGATGTACCTTCATTCCTCTTCGTCCTCAACATCGACTTAATACGGAAGTCTGATTAGAGTCTGTGCAGTGAACCAAGAGTGTTCCCTCGGGCTTAACATCGGCTTTATTGGAATCTATTATATGTGCTGTGCAGTGCGTGATTGTTCATCCCTCGGCGCTATAATATCGATTAAACGGGATACTTGCGCAAGTGAAAGGCAAGTGATTGTGTAACACAATAACTCCCCAAGAACGGAACCAGGAATTCAGGGTAAGTCAGATCCTTCCCGAAGTCCTAAATACGATCCCCATAGTTGTGTCACGCCACCTTATATTATTTTTGATACAGTCCACTTCTCATGATTCGCATCTTTGCGATTACAGTCGGATACCTTTGTCTTACTTTTAATTCCTGCATTCGTCCATCTATCTAGTATGACTCCGTGATGTCCATTTTGTCACAAAGTTCTAGGCGAGAAAAAACCTATTTGGAGTACGAGTAAGTGGTAAATTTTCCTAAAGGATCCGGCTTTTTCCAAATCTTCCCTTATTTTCAATTAGATATTTATAATAAACCCACATTGATAAAACATTATATTTGAATATGTAATAGGTATTTAAGTAACTGAAATGTGGCACTGATTAACAACTAAGAACCTTTTGATAAGATGGCTTTAGCAAGTGGAACTTTGTGGTCTGAGCCACGGGCACTGTTCCTAATTATTATTATTATTATTATTATCGAACATCTGTGCTAAGCGATATGTTTTACGATCGGTCGTGCCTTAGTTCCTCTGAGGCTTTTTGTCCTGCCTCGCCATCGCCATCGCCATAATTATTATACCTACGCTCTTTTCTCCTGACGGACTGTGTAAAATTCGCTAACAAATATCACAAATGTGTTAAAAATTTAAACTTATTGTTCCTTGGCCTGAACTATCGCTGAACACGGATGCCCATTCTTATCTTACTAATTAGCCGATTCTAATCATTCACACTTAGTGGTGGCCTAGTAAATAAATTATATTGCCTAGACCCAACCTATCGCTGGATTTGTATGTTTTCTTATCTTTCTAATAAGCCGATACTAATCGTTCGCACTTGAGTTTGCCAAGTAAATAAATTGTGCTACCCAGGTCTGACCTATCGATGAATATGCCTGTCCACTCTTGTTTTTCTAATAAGTCGATACTAATTTATTGTTTGCACTTAGGAGGGCAGGTAAATTAGAGTTTTCAAGCCTGACCTATCGCTGAACATTGATTGATATTCATTCTAAATTATTCTTATCTTTCTAAGAAACCTATACTAATAATTATTATTTACCCACAACGTGACCAAGTAAATAGATAGGTTTATTATTAAACTTAGGCCCGGCCTCTCGCTGAATGTGAATATTAATTCTTATCTTTCTAATTAGTCAAAACTAATTTATTGTTTACACGTGTATCTACCTAATAAGCCAATACAAATAATTGTCCACACTTGAGTAGGCTAAGTAAGTTATAGTTCCTAGGTCCAACCTATGACTGAATACTGATATTCTTTCTTATTATTGTAATAAGTCGGTACTAATTGTTTGCAATTGTTTTATATTGTGCTTCCTATTCCTGACGTATCGCTGGATATAAATGCTCATTCTTATCTTTCTAATGAGCCGATGCTAATATTTTTTCACACTTGAGTAGGATAGGTGAATTATAGCAGGACCGACCTAGCGCTGGACATGAATGTTTTCTTATCTTTCTAATAAGCCGATGTTAATTGTCTGTACTTGAGCAGGTAAGCAAGTAGTAAATTAAGGTAGCTAAGTTCCTCGGTTGTAAAACTAAAGAGATAATCTAAGAAAAGCACCAAGCTATTGTGCTACCGCAATTACTTCGAATTGTTCGACTACAAAATGAAAATAGAATTGGAGGTGTAGAATTTTAATGCTAACTTATTTCATTTACTCCTTCACGCGCCCAAGTGTGAAAAAGCTATTAGCTTAAGAGTTCTTGAATCTAAAGGAAAGGAAAATATATTTTCGACGACAATTTTTGTAAAATATGTAGATAGGTTTGTTAGAGTATCGCTTAGGGATTTAACCCAATTTCCCGGTAACGTTATCCCTTTTTCTCGTTGATTTATTAGTCACTCCATAATACAGGAATATAATTTCCCACTATATATTGCGAAGTTTTATATTTGTATTATAAAGTCTTCAATATTTTATTTAAGATACAAACAAAAAATTATTAGCTACAGTTACTCGAGTCTATCTATTGATACACAAACCGAACTTGCCACAGTTTTAAAACTCTTTTTTTTTTGTCAATTGAAAAATATGGAATAAAGGGAATAAAAAAATGGGTTTCCTCCTATTTTACATTTTTCATGGATTTTCAAATTTTCAAAGTATGGAGATTAGTTTCTGTGACCTCATTGTAGACAGACAACTGTGCTATTTTCATGATGCCAGAGTTCACCGTTCGTTGGTTTTCGCTTATTTGAACTTCAGTAGAATTTCTACTTTACACTTAAGATTAGTACTTAGTTAGGTTAAATTGCTATAAACAAAAATAAAAGCAGGCATAACCGTAATTTCGATAAATTCACACGAACATTTTATGTGAGGTGAAATCAGTCAGATAACATACAACAGAAAAAAGAGAGACCCGAATGACAATCGTACAAAGGTTTGATATAATAGGCGGTGGAATCCCGCATAATGAACACACTAGCTCTAGCGCATAGCTTATCAGCCCACTGCTCACTGCAAGACGCTAGAGAAGTCACTCTAAAGCCGGACACACACGGCGCCATGTGGCCCGGAGCCATTTGGATACAGTACAAATTAGGGGAACATGCCCGACCGATCCGAGCCAGGCCAGTTTGATCTATGTCACCATCGAGTAGACAAATCGAACTTGTGAACTAAAATCGTAAATGGATCTCTACGTAAAATAGATTAACAAATATTCAACAAAGGTTTATTGATAATAAGTAGCTATTAAGAAATAATATAGGTAAATAGTTTTATTTTGAATTAAGTATTGACCAAGTAAGAAATAATACAGATAGGTACATAAAATTGACAGAATATAGAATAAAACAAGGAGGGCCTTGTGGTTATGTTTCGAGATCAAAATATTTGCCTAATCGTGGTCTACATGTCCATATAAAACTGAGTTTTTGAATTTCAAATGGGATGTAGATTGTAGATCTACGATTTCAGTCGAGTGTAAGTGAGACGAAATGCTGGGGGATTGGGCTAAATGGAACATTGGTTTCCGTTAAAGTTTTTATGGAAGGCACTTCTGGTATTATATTTTTTATTCTATGATAAAATAGGTATGTATTTTTCTATAACATCCAGAACAAAATCATTTTCGCTAGAAGAGGCCTTACCACGGAGGAATCTTTCCTCCATGGGCCACACTGTTTGACTCTAGGTCTGAATTCATACAGCATTTTGTATCATACTGGATTTTAAAGCTGAGTCTGCCGAGCCATTCCCAACACGATGCGTTTTGGTTTGGCGCGGGGCCGATAGGCTCGTTGGCTCTAGCGTGTGTGTCCACTTTAACATCGAACATTAAGCCACACAACTCGCCGCCACACAACTTGCCGCCAAAGTGCCCATCCCCTACACTACAAGGATCAATAGCCCTGACAATGGACCTTTTGACTTTTTATTGTCCGCGAGAATGAGACAAGTGAGGAGGGAAGGGGCAGCAAGCAACAAGCAACAAGCAGCAAGAAGCAACCAGCGACCAGAGACTAGCGGCCTCGGCCCCCTCTGTCGAGCGACAATAATGCATTTTGACATTTGAATCTTTATGTGCCCCTAACGCACACGTAGAAGGCATTCTTGAATTATGCTTTGTGTTGTAATTTTGATTGTGAAAAATGTGAACGCCTTTCTGATGCGGCTCCATTGATCGTCTCTTTAGAGGTGTAACAATATCTCCCGGTGTCATATTAACCTTTAAAAGGTGACGTGTTATTAAATCACACAGAAACAATTGTGCTTTATTTTTGACGTAAATATATCTGTAGGCCCTCCGCACCAGCGAACTAATTCTGGTAAAGTATTACGAATTCTTGAAGTAATTTTTTATTCTCATTGTGATTTACTCGAAGATCTACGCTATAAAAACCAAACACGGAATTTATAATTCTGCTAGCCTATTTATTTATTTAATTTATTAGGTTAAAAGAAAAAGATAACACAAATATAACACTTCACTTTTTTAACTTAAGTACAAAGTTGTAAGTTTTTTAATTTTGCTCTAACAATTTAAGATTAAACAGTTTTTTTAAAGATATTTATACTCTTCTCATGCACAGGCGAACACTGGTGGGATAAAAAGGTGGTATCCAACAAGGCTTCCATCTTGAACCGGAACCGGAACTATTAAATATAGAGATAGATGAAATGCTAAATGGTCGAATTATGACAAGACTTCGTTACATGCGAGTTAGCTGGAATAAAATTTTCTCCGTTTACATCTAACTTTTTTAATAATTTGACATTTTACCGGAGCAATTACAAATGTGATTAATTATTTCTTGATGGACTTAAATATATACGTTTAACGTTTATTTAATGGTAGGAGGCTAATCTTTCCGGGGCATTTTTTTTTTTTTTTAAAGAAAGACAAACATTCCCGGGTTACGAATAACCCAACAACATTTGAAAATCTCCTACTACCACCACACTAAGCGGAAGATGTTGCTTGTGTTGTGATGGAGGACTTAGCCAGCCGAGGAATCGAACACGGAACGCCTGGGTGGAACCCAAACGCTATGCCCACTCAACCACTGACCGGTCATTTGTTACGGCTTAATTTTTTTAAAGCAAAAATCTGATTGAATCTTAGAATTTGTAATATTTTTACAATGGTCGCTATTGTGGAGGTGTGTGGTTATGACTATCAGCTTCAATAAGTTTTAAACCAATTAAAAATGATCACTAATAGCAACAAATAACATAAATAATAACGAATGGATTTTTGAAATTGAAAAATAACTCTGCATATATAAGTACTAACGAAGGCATGGACATGCCGCTGATATCTCGGTTATAACCTCTCCTTCTTTCTCATGAACTGTTAACCGTTAACTGCACATGTAACAGAAAGAGAGGTTATAGCTAACAACGGAGTTCTCAGCGGCAGAACCATAAGCATTTAATCATATTTCTTTTCGGTGGTCTGTACCTACTCCATCACCTTCCAAATGCTCCATTAGTATTTAAATGTTATTCCGTTCCATACCCTCGGCTGAATTCGTCATCTCTAACTGGGACTTGCATATTATTAAGGCTGGCGTGAAGTCCGACACATTCCTCGTCTTCACGTACTACGGTTACTAGTTGCTAGTTGCTACATCCATCACAGATCACAAACTCTCTTGGCTCTTGCCTTATGGATATACTTTCACTACAAGCAATATTTACAATCTTTGTTCTAGAACACATACCTAAACCTAACTTACTGTAGATATTCGATATTTTAACCCATTTGATAAAGAATTTATCAATAATGTCGATAATTTGTGAACGTTTACGAGCACGACCGCACTGCAAAAACTCTTAACAGCTTAACAATCATAGCGCAATATGAATATGAATTATTAGTTTTGTTTGTACAAAAAAAACTATAAAAAAATTATTTAAGGTGAAGACATGCGGAAAAATGAAAATTCGTACAAAATCTTGTGTATTAATTTTGAAAATTTGATCGCTTAAAAATAATATAGATGCTTCAATTAAATACTGTGAGTAGAACACATCTTGGCCTTTGAAGTGATCGAGTATTTTTTTGATAAGCTTTTTAATAAGCTTTGAACAAAATTATGCGTCTGACCTATAAAAAATGGTTAAAAGTGAAAAATCTCCTACTTACAAATCCTTTTTCTGGTGTTGTTTTATTGAATAATGTAGCTAATTAAGTTTCTAATTTTAATATTTGTATCTGAACTTCACAAAATAAAATAAAACGTGCATTTTGGCGACGTTTCTTTTCAGTGAATAAAAATAGGCGATACCCAACGAATTTGTAAGTGCGAATTTCATCCTTATGCCATGTACAGAAGGATTTTAGTCCGTCGCTAAGTCTACGCCCAGAACCCGGGGCCAACGGACATGCCTTAGTCTACGCGGCGCTTCGATCTTTAAAAATATACTTGCGGAATAGCAAAACACTGTTGTTTGCTAGAGATTAGGGTTTTTATTGGTAAACGCCCAAAAATCGTTCGCTCCGCCCGATTCCGAATGAGTCAAGGACTGGTGGATCATCTCAAAAACCCAATTCATTCACAAAGGCTAATAAATTTAATGTTGTATCTGAGATTCAATCCAAATAATATTTACCCTTGCTATTGAAAAGCATAAGTGAAAAATGTGTTTTTTTTTTATCACCGTATATGAACGCGAAGATTATAATTTCTATTACGATTAATCTTAAATTAAAAATTAGGTGAAGTATAATTTTTTTTTTTGCCAGTTGGAAATGGCTCACGTGCGTTGTGTATAGAGTGTCTGAACGAAGCTATTGGTAAATACATCAGGAAATATAATAAAATAAAACATTAATTACTTTGTATATTTCTCCACATTTACGAGGGGATTAACCTAAATTTAACTCAAGGTAGGTAATTAAATTTGCCAAGATTGATTAAGTTTTCTATTTTGCTTTTAAAAGATAGTGAATAAACTCGAGGTAGTAGCAGTAGTGAGTACATAATTAATATTGAAAAAGCCAGAAGAAGTAAATATGTATACCTTTACCTAGTAAGATACTCGTATCAATATTCTTAACAACATTGCATTCTATAAAATACCGTGTTTAGTTAAACCTGAAAGTGATTCTTCACTTGATTTATTAATAGAACACCCATATAATAAGTAAAAAGTACACGGAGGAAAATGTTATTCGAAAAAACAATCATTTTAATAGTAAACACGGTTAAAAACGGGACTGAAGTTCTTACGAACAAATTAACTGTATTTCAATGTTTATTGGCGGGAAAATGTTAAAATAATGTGTTGGTATACGTACGAAATTACGTACACCAACAAATTATTCTTACATATTCCCGCCAATAAACATTGAAACCCTGTTAATTTGTTCGTAAGAACTTCAGTCCCATTTTTAACCGTTTTTACTATTAAAATGATCGTGTTTTCGAATAACATTTTTCTCAGTGTAGATTCCTGATTAATTTTTACGCGAAAAATGAGAATTTTCCATCTTGACGCGAATAACTATGGAATTTGCAATGTTTGGGAAATTTTATAATGGTAATTTATGAATATTTTGACAAGCATGTGCCACTGTCATTCTTTTATCGATAAAAAAATGGTTACATCCCTTTTGTTGCAAAATACCAACACTTTTGCTGAAAAATATATATTAAAAATCCAAAACTATATTAAAACTAAATTTGTTAAATATTTTTAATTCGTCCACGCTTTTTTTGACCTGTTGGTCCAGGGCAAGTAGTTTTACTTCTGTGCCACGGAGGTCGTCTAAGCAATAAACATTCAAATTAATCAGGATGTTCCAAAGTACCCCCACAATAATTCTCACGGCTCCGCGGCTTTGAAAAAAAGAGGCAAATCGTCGGGAGTCCATTGTGCGTAAGATCGGTTCAATTGTACTTGCATGTTTTCAAGTCAACACTCGAGCTGGGTTAGAATAATATTTTTCCACACGCCAATACGACTTATTGTGATTGTTGCCGCTCTAACAAAGAACGACGAACGAAGCACACAATGCTCTGGACTCACCCCCGACGCCCTACAAAGCCGGTGTGTGCGGAAATAGCCCATTGACGATTGTTTGTGTTCGGTATCGGTACAAATGTACCGCCAATTTTATTGCGAGATATTTTCACATGGCCGCTCTCGCCTTGGATTCGACTTTGGGAGATTTCTATAGAAAATCTAGAAAGTTTGTTTGGCGTCATTATTTTAGAATCCTTCAAGCGTGTGAAAAAATTTTTAGAGGCTTTGTTCTTAATTTTTTTTCATTGTTTTGTATTTCATAAAAAATGTCTAAAGAAGTCTAATTGTTTTGTAGTTTGTAGATTAAAAACGTTAACCATTTCAGATCTGAAATAAAACTGGCAGTGGTAGAACATATTTGTTGCTTGAGAACAGTTGGTAGAGTTATTAGAAAAATTTTGATATGTGTTTTTTAGTAGTTTAGAAAATTTTACTAGTTTCATTTAAAATAAAATTCGGTGTCAGAGGGCGTATTTCACATAAAACGACAAAATGTGCGCTTTTACCAAAAGTATATATTTCAAAAATTTCATTTTCAAAAAAATTCATAAATATTATCCATTGAAAAAATACATTTTCAACTCACATTTTTTAAATATCGCGAGAAACAATTTGGTCGAGATTTATCACAAAAATCACGTTTCAATTATAAAAATGGCTACCACCTGAACTAATACTGGGTAAAATCTAATAAAAAATTATCGGCAAAGCCAATTGTAACAGAAATTGGAAAACGAAAAATACCAATTTTTTCGCTTATAAATTCGCTAATATATTAATGATATCTATGTATTTTCTAATATACCACAGGGAATATACACAACTGATCAATAAGCATTAATAAAATATTACCTGGCTAATCACTTCTTCAATAATTTTAAAATACCTTTGTGGCACCATTTTAATTAACCGATAATAAAATAACTTTGTTTAAAACATCAATTAAAATAATACATTTAAACATGTTTCCGAAACAATGGTCCTTCAGTGGGAAAAATATTGTTATTTATTATTAAAAAAGTTATTCGGTCATCATTTAATATAGGAAATTGTTTGAGAGTAGTTTTGAATTTATAATCCGAATTATAATCCTTAATAATTCTGTGTCTAAATTAAAAAAATATATTTACCTCGGAAATCGGTACTGACTTATCAAATATATTATTTAACCTTTATTTCAATGCATAAGTCGAGTGTGAGGTTGTAAAACCTTCATTGAGCTCTCGGTTCAAAAATATTGCAATTTTGTCTTGTCTGAAATTTATGGGAAATCAACATCATTCTGTTTTTTATTAATTTATTTTGGATGACTATGACATATTTTATCACTATGACATATTTGTTGTAGATACTTGTTTTTTTAAAGATTTTTACGAATAATCAACCAATTATATACGTACTCAAATAAAGGAGACCCACATTTTATAAATAAGTCGAAACAAAAAATCTAAAACATTTTTGTGGCGAAAATAAAAAATTTCAAAGATTTTAAACTTTAAATATCTAAAATGATTATTTAAACACCATAATCGATTGGTTTACAAGTTATACCGCCATGAAAAAATTGCCACATTTTTTTTTACTAACCCCTCACAATTAAATAAATAATTAATAGTAATTTAATATTATATAATTAAATGAATTGATTGGGAAGGTCATACTAATAAACATATTAGGTTGTATTTACCTCCGAGGATGCCGTCGATGGTGTAGTCCTTCTTCCCTTCCGAGTCGGAGCGCCCTCCTCCCCGTAGGAGCCTCGAGATGGAGGACACGCTGGGTGGGTCCGCTATCCCTTCCTGAAACAAACAATACCAACCACGCGGTCATTACTCCTCAACTCAATCAAATACTAAAGCTGTGGGACTTGTTTTAGATTCGAATCCCACTTGAAAAAACATATCCCTGAAAAAGTTAATTCCACAAATCGCACCATAAATTCTCTTTAACCTATGCTTGGTAAGAATCGTAAATTGACTAGAGACAATAAAAAAGTCATATTCAAGACCTCATATAATCAATCATCTGAACCATATTTTCGTGCACTGTACCTATTTAGGGTAACGCCGCGAAATCAAACGTAAAATCTTTGCAAACCCTGCAAAATAAGGTTATTTGACTAAAATATTAAAGGGGAAAAGGCTCCTTCGTGGATCAGGGATAACACTCTATACCAGTGTTGATCAACTTTTTAGCCGGTGGGCCGATTTATCAGTTTACAAATTTTTCGCCGTCCACATGGGAAGGGTATTTATAGCTAGGACAGGGTTAAATTTGCAGTCGGTGGTGTCGCACGTAATTACATATATTCTAGAACGGTAACATTTTATTAAATCCATCATAAAATGCAAAAAAGAAAGAGCCGCAACCGAAAACTTTATATCTCCAAGGCCAAACCAATAAATTATGTCAATTTTTATCATTATGCAATATTAAAAAACATAAAAATAGCTATTTGCGTTTTTGGTCCATTTTTGATTTTTATCGTTAGGAAAGTAAAAACAAATTTTGTCAAGACAACTTCTTGTATTTTATTAAACGGAAACCTTTAAAATACAAAAAGCAGAGATCCAAACAAAAAAGCGCTGCGCTGCAATGGTTAAATTCTGAAAATCGAACCACAAAATTTTGTCCTTTTAAGAATATGTAAGAAAATTTTTATTATTTAGAGTGGCTCATTAAAAAAATTGAAGAAAGACTGAAGTTTTCCGGCAAATCCTTTTGCGAAACGGAACAGAAACCATTGAATATTCTTTAGCGCAAATTTTTAGATATTTTATTTAGGCAAGTGAGGCTCGCGTGAAATACAAAACGGACACTACGGCCGCATGTGGAACGCGGCCGCAGATTGCTCATCACTGTTCTACACATCTCCCTGATAAAGGAATGAATTAAATCAAAACCATTTTATGTTGGATTACCCGGCTATGAAAACTCAAAGATGAATTCGCTGCTGGATAGTTAACAATAAATTAGCTAGAAAACGACAGGAGTTAAGCCAGGGACATACACAGCGTTAAAAGCGCCGGCGTTATTTGGCTTGGCCTACTTCACCATATCGCTCGCCATACATTTGCGATTGGAATGCATGGCGAGGAATATGCTGAAATAGGCCAAGCCAAATAACGCTAGCGCTTATAACGCCGTGTATGTCCCTGGCTTTACTCTCCGAGCAGAGTAACTTATGCAGCGACTCTGCATTTAGTTTATAGATTTTTTTTCATTCATTAAAATATCAAAAACCCGGAAAAAAAATCTTAAGCACATTAGGATAAGATAATTTTTGTAATCATGGTGTTACGAATTAAAATCAGACCAGAGATCCTGGAAATCACAAGCAAATTACACCAACCGTAAACATAATAATAGCCGATTGGGGGAATCCATGGCACAGGTGTTGGTTATCCAATAAATGGTTCCCGGCTCCCAAAAATGAAATCTAATTTTAATTAATCAAAAAATAATCTAAAAGATTCATGAATTCCAGCTTAAATTGAAAAATTACCTAAAATTGCTATATGAGTCTAGATTTGTTTTTTTTGTAAATATCTATCTTATTTTTCTGTTTTCGATAAATCTTGCGTTTTTCCGATTTATTTGTAATATTTTATTAATTACTTACATGATTGTTTGCGCGGGTTGTGTAAGTACTGTCAATTGCTATTAATCATAGTAATTCAAATAGCCTTTTAATGCTTCCATTTATCTTCCTTTCTTTTGTTTTGGCCCAGAGACAGAAAATTGAGCACTTCGAAAACAAATGAAGCCGTTTTTTCGTTCAATCAGTCGTATTTGTTTCACCCCGCAAAAACACATGTTTTTTAACCGCACCACCAGCAGACTGTATTTTTGTGAGTTACAACGAAGTAGTTGTAAGACCAGCGCCACTATCATTTTAATATTTTGAGCTAGAATTCCCTTACGAAACACAAGACCCTTGTCTCGTTAAAGTGAGGAAAGGATTTTATTACCTTTCTTTGTAAAACACTGTGTAAAAAATACAAATATTAAACTAACATAAAAATAAAATTAAAAAAACAACAGTCTCGAGAATACTTGAGATGAAATAGTATTGTTACATGGCTCTTATCGAAATACAGCAATAGCACTACAGCATTTAATTCGATATATTTCGCCTTTGAATTTTCCTCTGTGAGTTTCATTTTCTTTAAGGTTTTAAGTAGGCAGGTATCTGAGGTATCATAGACTGGAAGAACTATATGGTATGGCGCAATGTACCTCTATAAGAATATGTATTCATTAACCATCTCATCCCACAAACATTTTAGTAGTCGTAAAATGCAGGGCTTTAATCTTTAATGGTCGATTATATCATTCCTTTCGTACATTATTTAATATCCTTGCAGGCAAGAATAATACTTACTGACATTAAATATATTTTACGTTCAATATAGTCTATTATTCTGTAGTGGTTCATGCGAGTTCCTACTGCTAAACGCAGCTCATGATGTGCAATATAACAATATTATGATTCACTTATTAGCCAACGTTCCATAAGCCAGATGTATGGCAATTAATCTAAGATTCACCAGACTTAACAGCATTACAAAACCTAAATTGCTAGTTCCACGAATCACAACGAAGCTACAAAATTGTGTGCTATTTTTTGAAAATTTGATCGCTTAGAAATATTTTAGATGCTTTAATTAAATACTGCGAGTAAAACACATCTTGGCCTTTGAAATTATCGAGTATTTTTTTTAAAAATCTTTTTATAATTCCAGAATAAAATAAAGTATCAGTCCTATAAAAACGTTTATGTTTAAAAATCTCATTTCGGTTAATCTTTTATTGCATAATGATGCAAATTAAATTTAAAAAAAAAAATCAAAAAAATTGGCCTGAACTTCGCAAAATAAAATAAAAACACTAAATAAAGTATCCGGCCTATAAAAACGTATTTAATGTTTAAAAATCTCCTACTTACGAACCCCCTTTGGTTATTATTTTATTGCATAATGATGCAATTTATGTTTTAAAAAATGATCGTAGAAAATTAAAAAAATTGTGCCTGAACTTCGCAAAATAAAACAAAAACACTCTTTTTGGCGATGTTTTTTCTTTCGTTAATCAAGACAGATTTTTTACTTTATCGCCATCTACATTATGGAGTATTTTATTTTGGAAGTTAGTGTGTTGTTGTTTGCGGCCCAATTTTAAATGTCACACGACGTGGCGCGTCGCTTTAAACACATAATATTGCCCTTGAAAATTACATTTTTTTGGTGAATATAAGAAAATTCGTTTTTAAGTACCATTACTTTTTCGCCTACCGAGATTCTGCAGTGCTACGGAAATGTTCCTGGAGGGACGAGTGAACACTTTCAGAGCACTTCTCCGCTACCGCATGGGAAGCTTATGGCGCAGACTGCGCCAATATAATAATAAGATCATTAGTACCATGATTGTCTGGATGGGGTCCCCCCTGATGACCCTCTGGAGACGAGAGACGGGGAAATATCCATATAAATATAAAATAAACGGCTATATATAAATAAAAAATAAACGGCTGCTTACATTAAATTTTTTGTGTTAAATATATATATATATGATTATTTTTTTTTCAGTTTCATATTTCGTATATTTCATTCTTGTTTTCTAATTATTATTTGTGTATTTTCTTTTGTTATTTTTTAATATGGAATGTATTGCATTGCACTACCCCTGTATACATTCTGGAATAAACAATTATTATTATTATTATTAAAAAAAACATACGCTTGAAAGTTTTACATCAATTTCGTAAAACTTTATTTAGATTTTGGGAAAGCATAAAAAGCTGTCATTAATAAAAGGAAATTATTGACATTACGTCGCTTTGAAAAACTCGAGAACAGATTATTTTTGGGAAATGAATATTAAATTCCTGCAAGGAAAACCTTTTAACATTCAATCAAAGAAAAACATCATACATATATATGATAAATTAATCAGTGCGCGCTCACAACTCCAATACTTAGACAATTCATAGCTACACGTACACATTTACATACACACTTATATATTATATACCATCATTTTTATATGTCGTTTATTTTTATTTTTCCCTCAAATCATTCTCTAGCAGTGCAAAAAATTCTTTAATTTCGGAATTTTGAATGAAATGCAAAATTTCAAAACAATACTATTTCTTGATCTCAAAATGGTAAAAATGCAGCAACAAAATTTTAAACAGCTTTATTGCAAAACTATAAAATCGCACATACGACATTTTTCTTCGGGACCATCGATTTGTTCGTTTTTGAAGCACCAAAATATCTGGCAAGTTGAAATGATATGAAATGAAAATTTTACAAATTTTTCTGTCTTGTCATTTTGGCTCAAAGTTTTCACTTTTAATTCATTCATAGTACATCGTTTCTAATCCATAATTTCGGATAATCGATATTGCAAAAAAAAAACGCCTGTAATCGAAATATCGAATAAAAAAAGCGGATAAACGATTAAAAAGGGAAATAGTAAAGCGGCGATAAAATAATGATGGAACCATGCGCGAATATGAAAAATGAACATTACCTTGATAAGTTTATCCCTTATTTCCCAGGAAAAGATGCCCGGATTCTGCCTCTTCAGGTCCTCAATTCTGGTCTCCACCTCGGGGGTGGCGACGCGCGGTTTGGACCCTCCGATGACCCCGGGTCGAATGGAACCGGTTTCCTGTTCGACAAAAAGAAACGGTTTCGGATCAATTGGTTATAAGACAAACTCTGTAATTTACTTTACTGGGGAGATATCATGCAAACAGTTTGATGGGCCTAAATTTTATCGGAACTATTTATTATTTCAACATTGCTATTTGAAGCCAAATTTCAGGCATGTGTTATGCGAAAATATATGTTTATAGATGAATGTAATTGTACGAGGTATACCGATGATGTTAGTGATACAAAAAAATATTTTGCGGACTTAAGTACTGAAATTAAAGTATGGAAGACATTTGGAAAATGAACTAAATGCCACCATCATAGGGTCATCGATTATCTACGTGCGTTTTTGTAAATGGTTTTGCTATTCCTTTCTTTATCAACTGATATGATATGGATTTAGGTAATTAGTACGGAATCTTCGCTCTTCGTGCAAATCGTCGAAAATGTGACTAACCAGTTAGATGTGTATATATTATGGCGCGTAGAGTAAACCGTGCGATATTGCGCGAAGTTATTGTGATATTAT
The DNA here is from genome assembly GCA_951813805.1 of Limnephilus auricula. NCBI lineage: Eukaryota > Metazoa > Arthropoda > Insecta > Trichoptera > Limnephilidae > Limnephilus > Limnephilus auricula. The sequence continues at coordinate 14,406,041 of OX638388.1, read as the reverse complement.
TACTAAACATATGGTAAAATTAAAATTATATAGGCGGGTGTATTTAAAAAAATAAATATTTTCCTTTACTATTCTGCCATATAATATATTAATAATAACTTTTTTTTTGTGTAGATATGACAAAAAAACACATCGTTGATGAGATTCACACGCATAAGTGTTTTTTTGTCTGAAATTTCCTTATTTTAAAAACACTACTAATGTTGTTTTTGCAGGGATCTATTGTGAAAATATTTGTTAAAAAAAAAATAACACCTGTTATAATTTGATAATTATCGGGGTTTGATGAAGTTTGTTTCAATGTAATAATTATTTTTTAATTTAAAATGTTGCGGAATTAAAAAAAAAAAAAAAATTATTTAAAAACTTTAAAAAGTTTTTTTTCAGAAAGTTTTTTATCTTTCGGTCATAGTTCACGGGTTTGACGCGTTGATCAATTTAATGACCATTATTAATCATTAAATCTCATATAGCTATTGCAAAGGACGTAAATAATTTTTTTTTAAATAATCTCGGATATAGCTCTTTGGAGACAGAAGCGGCATTTTATTAACACAATTATTTAATAAGATAACATTAAAAAAATATATATTTATTCCAAATTATTATTTTTATTATGTATTAATTGTTCATTATTTATCCACCTTAAATATAAAAGTGGCACTGGTTTTAACAGGAGTACCTATTTGGATTATTTTGGTATGATTTGTCTCCCATTGATGTGTAAATTCATTATTCTATGAGATTCTATCGCAGTATGTACCGATCGAGCAGTAAAGGATAAAAAAGGAATCTTTATATATAAAAATCTCGCGTCACAATGTTCGTCCAAGATAAATTCCGAAACTACTTCACCGATTTTGATGAAGTTTGGCTTATTATGAGTAATTTGGTCCAACTTAAAAGATAGGATAGTTTTTATCGCGATTATTTACCACAGTATTTATTATTGCGAATTAAATGTTTTTTTATGGGACAATTATTTGAAATTATTTGTAAGTTCCATAAGTTTCTGACAGATGGCGGCGTGAGTTAATTTATTGACACAACACTTGGTTATCTAGGTTATGTAACCATCCAATAGATGGCGTTGTGTTTCGTTAGCCACAGCAACTCGTGGGCGGGTCAGCTATTATTTTATAAATTTAAAAAAAAAAATCGGTGAAAAGCAAATTTTCTTATCCCGATGACGAGTTCAAATTCAAATCTAACTTTTGAAGCAACGTTATTTTTGAAAATATAATAAAGAAGGCAAACCGCAGCACGGAATCATTGATGAGAATGTGTATTTTGTGGCCACAGCTTGAAGACTAGTTCCAATGTTGAATTGGTTTGATTAATGCACGAAGAAAAAAAAATATCATCCCCATAATTTTTTAAAATTATGATCTAGTAAATCTCAGATTAAGATACTAGAATGATTACTAGTCATATTAAAGATTCCCCTGTCTTGTCTTAGTGTAAATATAATCGTTAAGTAAAGGTAAATTATGGCAGTTTCTTTCGTTTCAGTTTAAAAAATGCGCAACGTTAAGAGAAAAACCTTTAATTTTCATGACATATATTTTACCTGATCTCATCGAGGAGATCTTCATTTGATTGTGGTTTGCATGACGGTGTTCATTTGTTTCCACTTCAATTATTAATATATCTTATCAAGTTTAATTTGTAGATCTCCATTTTAATATTTTTCTTTTCATACATGTCGATCACGGATATTTAAAATGCTGTAAAGGACAATTAATTCAAAATTGAGTTTTTTTTTTTTACATTAGGTCCATACAGGAGGCCCTGAGGAAAATAATTTCCCTCAGGGCCTATGTCGTCTTTGGTGATGCTGTGTGGAGGATCTTTGAAGGAAATAAAGTTCTTGGAAGGAAAAAGGTAAGAGGGTTGGGTAGGAATCTGGGGTTCAGCGTGTCCAGATCGTTCGCCGTCAAGACCTAGACAAACCTTACCCCATTAACCCAGGCACCCCTGCTAAGTCACCAAACGTAGCGAACCACTTGGGGTGACCTATGGCAGAGGTGTTAATTGTCCAATAAATGGTTCCCGGGGCGGCGGTACCCATTTTCGCCTCCCAAATTAATATGTCATTTTTTTCTGTTTTTTTTTCTGTTTTTTTTTTTCTCTTTCTATCTGCGAAGTCGATATATTTCTAGGAAAATACGTGTATCTTTTAAGACGTGCATATTAAGAAGATTTTTTTCTGATAAATTAATAATAAATTAAATACTGTTATTAATGAAAGTTACAAAAAAATGTTAGGTAGTTTTAAAAATCTATTCAAGGTTATTTTATAATTAAAGTTCATAGTTATAGGTTTAAAAAACAGGAAGTATAATTTTTTGCAAAATAAAAACTTTATTTTCCCTCCTGAACAATTAACATCTCGTCTTTACATTATTTCAAATTTCCGTGATCAATAATATTATCTATTTTTTGTAAGAAAAACTCTTTTCTTAACTTTTGAAGGTTATTCCCATTTATATCATTGAAGAAGAAGATAACAATAATAATCTAAATTAAAATATGAAAATGAAAAAGACAAAAAAAAAAAAATAATTCGTCTTAGTTGCGACCAATATGATTTATCATTTTACTGTGTCTTGTTCATTTTCCTATTTTAATTTAGATTATTATTGTTATCTTCTTCTTCAATAAAATAATATTATTATTCAATAATATTTAAGTTAATTTCTGTTGTGTAATTATTAGTATGCCTAACAGCTATTTCGCCTTCTGAAGACATCATCAATATGTTCAGTTGACAGTTCAATTGTTTGATGAAAGTTTGACAGAGAATCAGTATTATCAGTAACTAGTAACTATAGAATAAAGAATATAACACTAGAAGTGCCTTCCGTACAAATTTGAATATAAACAACTGTGTCACTAAATTAGTAACTTTTGGTTCTAGACCATTTAGCACCCGGTCTATTTCTCTTACGCTTGCCTGAAATTATATATCGCCATCCCATTTGAATTTCGTAATCATGGTTAAACACAGTTTTGTATGCAAATTTAGGTTAAGTTAGGCCTAAAATTGGATCACGAAACTTCTCGTGTTATTCTTTATTCTTTATCAGTAACTGAGATATAAAGTCTGGTAATGGAAAACAGAAATGAAGGGAGATATGGCATGAAAGTGTGCCAAGTCCAAACTACACGGGCTACAAAAAAGGCGGAGCCAGTGAAAGTTATGGGTTTGGTGTGCAGATAGATGCGATTTTTAGAAGTAAGTGTGATCGTTGTTGGCGACACTTTTGTTGCGCGCAGTTTCATACTTATATTAGTTCACGGCCCATCTCCATTGTTTCTATTATCTACTGACTGAGTTTCTAATATCTACTGGTAGTGATTGAGGATTTTGGAGACGCAGCCGTGTGAGACGCGCAGCTGCCTGCTGATGACGCATCTCCACTATCTTCGGCCTGATGTTGTTTGGCAACGGTCGCCCGTTGATGTGAATGTTTCCTAGTTGTATCATGACCCATCTCCCTTATTTCTATTATATATGGGTCTGGTAGGTACTGACCTGGTAGCGATTGAGGATCTTGGAGACGCAGCCGTGTGAGACGCGCAGCTGCCTGCTGATGACGCAGGGACGCACTCCCGCCGCGGCCATCTCCACTAACTTCAGCCTGATGTGGTTGGGCAGTGGCCGCCCGTTGATAAGAATACCTCCCAGTTGGATTTAGACCCATCTCCATTGTTTCTATTATCTACGGGTCTGATACTGACCTGGTAGCGATTGAGGCTCTTGGAGACGCAGCTGTGTGAGACGCGCAGCTGCCTGCTGATGACGCATCTCCACTATCTTCAGCCTGATGTTGTTTAGCAGCGGCCGCCCGTTGATGAGAATGCCTCATAGTTGGATCACGACCCATCTCCCTTATTTCTATTAGCTATGGGTCTGGTAAGTACTGACCTGGTAGCGATTGAGGATCTTGGAGACGCAGCCGTGTGAGACGCGCAGCTGCCTGCTGATGACGCATCTCCACTATCTTCGGCCTGATGTTGTTTGGCAACGGTCGCCCGTTGATGTGAATGTTTCCTAGTTGTATCATGACCCATCTCCCTTATTTCTATTATATATGGGTCTGGTAGGTACTGACCTGGTAGCGATTGAGGATCTTGGAGACGCAGCCGTGTGAGACGCGCAGCTGCCTGCTGATGACGCAGGGACGCACTCCCGCCGCGGCCATCTCCACTATCTTCAGCCTGATGTGGTTTGGCAGCGGTCGCCCGTTGATGAACACACCTCCCAATTGGTTGACACGCCCCTGCCCTGGTGAAACAATGAACAGGGTATTCAGATGTGGAACAATGGGCTGTTGATAGCGATCTTCCGCCTCTGTATAATAAACCACTCTCCAATTTCATTATTCGATTCCGTCCCGCCCCTTTACATAAAGCTCACGACCGCAATTTATGATATTGACAAAACACTACACACCAACAGATGCACATTTTGGCTTCCATTTTTTTTATTAAAAGCATTATAAAAAATGCTTTAATGATTTGTTTTTAGACATTTTTTTTATTTCTTTTTAATTATAACATTATATGTCGAAAATTAATAAGGTAAAATATGAGTAAGCATATTAGTTGGTTGACAATACAAAAGTTTTTTTTAATTATTTAATTGAAGAAATAAGTTTTGTACATACAAAATATAATGGTGAATGTAAGTATAGATATAGATATTGTATTTCTTAGTCCTCCTCACTCCCTAGAGTCCTGTACCGAGGTAGACTAGAGCTAATTAATTATAGTTTATTTGTCTTCTTTGTCGTTTTTAGTTTCTTTATTCGAATTTTTTCATTGACCTCTTTCAGCCATAATTTTATTCTTGATTTGTACTCATTAAATTTTTTAATTAGTTTTATATCTTAAGGAAGGATGTTGTGGAGTTTTGTTACAAAGTTAGTGTAGTTTCTTTTTCCAAGTGATAGTTTTATAACTTGGAATGTTTTTTATGTCATTTTTGTTCGATCTAGTGTGATGGATGCACGGTTTAGTAAATCATTCAGTATTTTTGAATAGTTTCAATAATATATTTTTGGCATATATTCGTTGATCATTTGGTACGTCAAAGCTGTGAAAATTTCAATCGAAGGCGTTCTAATGGATATTTTCAGCATGGTCTTTGTGATTCCTTTTTGAATTGTATTCAGGTTGTGTATGTACTTATGTGTAGCAGATCCCATCCAATAACTCCATATTCAATTCAAGAATGACATAATATTCTTTTTTCATATCCTTTTTATTTGCCACATTTCTTAGATTTTTAAAGAAATATATAAGGCGAGTTTTTCTGTAATATCTTTGATGTGTATGTAGGTCCCACCTAAGGTTCGAGATATTTTAAGTTTTTTCTATAACTGGGCAGTGACATTGAACATTATTTCTATGACTTTCGTGTAATTTTAGTTCTAGTGATTTTACTAATTGGCTTCTTGAGTTCATTGAAAAAGTTATATATTTAAGGGTTTGCTTATATTAAGAGTAAGTGAATTGATTTGAAGTCAATTTTGAAGTGCAGCCCTTGTTCGACCACATTAAATATTTCCTTCCAATTATGTTTCCTTTAATATTAAGGGTAGTTATATCATTTACATAGATAATGAATGCAATCGGTCCCAGTTAACGTAAGATACTTTGCTCTTTCGTTTGCCAATCTGTACTTGTTCTTCTCGCCATGTTTATATATGACTTCAACAAGTTCATTATCGTTACTTAAAATTTAAATAAATACATATCAGACACATTAAAAAATAATTAGTTTTGCTTTGATATACAGGGCGGAGAGGTTTTGAATGTGTCGAAAAGGCCTGTTATTATAGATATTGGCAGTTCGGTGAAAACGCGCTAGTGGTGAGTTATATTAATAGTTTCTGCTATAGTCGTAACAGTGGAAAATATGGTGGAGTCGAGTTGATTTAACAGATTCACAAATATTTATAGCACTTAAGATTTGAGGGCAGCCTATGAAGACATTTAATGATATAAATGCATAATGATAAATTAAGATTGAAGTGTAAAAGTTTTCTCCCTTTTGAACTGTTAATTCGTAAAGAAATGATGGACCCAAGTATAATTTTACCTCATTTCTGTATTTGTGTCCGATCTTTTAGGATTTAGAATATTTGGGTAAAAGGTAGAATATATGGGTAAAAGGTGATCTATATACTTGTGGTGATATTAAAAAGTTGGATAATTTTGTTATGATTTTATGGCCAACATAGATTGACTATTTGGTAGTTTTTCTTTACATTAGCTCCACACAGGAGGCCCTGAGGAAAAAAAATCCCTCGGGGCCTATGTCATCTTTGGGGATGATGTGTGGAGGGTGGTTTTAGGTGTCTTGGAGTGACGTATGTATGAATCCACCCTTCCCACTGAGATTTACGCACGTAGAAAAATGTTATTCTAAAATACGATCATTTAATTCGTAAAAACGGGACTGAAGTTCTTACGAACAAATTAACAGTGTTTCAATGTTTATTGGCGGGAAAATGAAAGAATAATTTTTTGGTATACATACGAAATTACGTATACCAACAAATTATTCTTACATGTTCCCGCAAATAAACATTGAAACCCTGTTAATTTGTTCGTAAGAACTTCAATCCCGTTTTTAACCGTTTTTACGAATAAAATGATCGTATTTTAGAATAACATTTTTCTCCGTGCACAATGGGTCCAGACAGTCAACCTCACCCAGTGAACCCGGACACCCCTGCTAAATTACCAGACGTAGCGAACCACTTGCGGGGTAACCACTATGGCAGAGTTGTTGGTTATTCGATAAATGGTTTCCAGGGTGGCGGTACCCAAACCCGCCTCTCAAATGATAAAGTTAAATTGCCCTTTAAATAACTTTCGTGAGATTTGGATGAGTTATACAATAATGAAGAGAATGAATCTGTGATTTTATATACATACTAAGCTACCTAATGTTTTTTTGTTTGTTTTTTTTAATATCAAAAGCTTGAGTCACATTAATTACTGTTAGGATGCAACTTATTTTGCTGAGTAAATAAATAAGCAAAACAAAGCATTAAAGCTATACATATATACACAATTTGTAAATCAATCTAGCTAGGTAGGCAGGTAAGCAATAAATTTAGTGATTTCTTTTGACCCTTTTTTGTACAAATTTGTCAGACACATAAATCTATCGGTTGCTGTTCTTATTGTTTATATCAATAACCTCCGGAATCTCCCATTGGCTTAGAGATAAAACCAATAAACAATCCAGCTCACCTGTGCCTTCCAGGCCAAAGGTACAAAATAACAAATTAAGATTGAGTCTGTTTTTGATGCAGCCATCAATTATGTTTATCAGGTATGAATATCCATACAAGGTACCTATTTATTTACATTTACAAGACAGACCAGTCAAAATAAAGCATGGGTTATTTTTTTCAACACGTTGTTACTAAACCTGTTTTGATTTGGTTTGCTTAATAAATTATAATTCAAAGATTACATATATCTACTAAAGTTAATATGTATAAGTTATATGTTTGCACGATATGCCAGATTTAAAAGATAACAGAGATATGTTTTAAATTTATCGTATTATCATTTATTTAAGCACATTATTTCATACACATGCCATATGTCTTATGGACATGGTAAACGGTGTGGCTATTCGAACCTAAAATCAAAATAAAGTTCAAATGTCCGAAAGTACACAGCCTCCAGGCATGAATTAAAATTAATGGGGTTTCAATAATCGTACCGCCAGAGACGTAGAAGAAGTAAGTATTATTGATATAAAGAACGGAGATTACGTTTGTAAATGTAATCTTGTTTTGTTGTTTTTATTTCCATTATATTAATATTTGAGTTTAATTTCATTGTGTGAAGTTTAGTTATTTCGTGAAGTTCTATTTTTTGCTTTCGGAGTATCAGGGCCAAAGGCTTGAAATAAAACCCCGCCCCGTCGAATCTAAAAAGTAACCTTTTCAGACATTCATAAAATGTTATTCTAAAATACGATAATTTTATTCGTAAAAACGATTAAAAACGGGACTGAAGTTCTTACGAACAAATTAACAGGGTTTCAATGTTTATTGGCATGTAAGAATAAATTGTTGGTATACGTAATTTCGTACGTATACCAACAAATTATTCTTACATTTTCCCGCCCATAAACATTGAAACACCGTTAATTTGTTCGTAAGAACTTCAGTCCCGTTTTAATCATATTTACGAATAAAATGATCGTATTTTAGAATAACATTTTTCTCCGTGTATCCTTAAATTCAATATTCTTTTCTTATTGGATTGACATTATTCGAAGTCTTACACCACGATCTGTTTCCTACCGAGGGACGAATCACATTTTGGAAGAAAAATTCTAATCAAATCCTTGGTCTCACTGTACCGCCCATCTTAAAATTTGCTTTTCTTTTTCTAAAAAACTTACACTAAAAAACAGAGTTTATTAAAATAAATACCGTTAACGTTGATTCAAGTGACTTGCCATGTAAGTATAGTCCTGTATGTTATCTGTTTGCACAAAATATAAATAATACTTGCATACAGCATCACGTTCTTTGGTCAATTACAAATAGTTCTGTATTATTGATCAATGAACTGGTGGATGCAATTATACTAGCCAAAAGTTGTTACAATAGATTGTCTGTAGTTACTAATAATATAGAGCATTAGATAACAAAATTTTACAGGGATTTTGTGTGATATATCATCAAAAAGCGGTACACTTCCAATTTTTATCATAATTGTAACAATTACTTCTTTTAACATTATTTACTGTTGTAAAAATATTGTTGCACTAACATATACATATAATAAGAATATCCTTTCCTTAGGCCTGTAAATGTTAGTAACATTTGCTTATTATACTTTTTAAATTTTACCTACCGTTTTTACACATCTACTACATACTACATCAATATAATCATTCGATATCTAATACTATCTTGGTACCTAGGTACATAGATTTTTTCTTTGTATATATTTGAGTAAAGCACACTTTGGTTGAAATATCACGTAATTACATATCATGTATGTAGTTACTAGTTATTACAATTTAAAAACTCACTCACAGCTAATAATCTTTAATTTTTAATGAAAGAAGAAATCCAATGAAAATTTTGGAAGCCTATAATAACAGAACAATAAATTAATGCTTCCGACGGCTTTATGATTGACTTACCAAGATATTTTATTTATGGGCCCATTTAAGTTATAATAACAATCTTTACACCCGGGCTTAGGTACGTACTTTCAGAATAAAGCGATTATTTATTTAGTGAATTGTTAGAGAGCAAGTTCGGAGCAACAAACACAAACGGTAACACGTATTATATTGCAACTGCCCCCGGGCAAGAGCGGTACGCCCCTGCCTTTACTAACTTCCGCTTTATGGTCTATTTCAGATAAATTATTATGTTTATCTGTGAATAATATTACTGTAAGTTTATTCAGAATCATAGTTATGAGTCACATTAAGAACATTATCCACGTCTGTGTTAAATGGTTTTTATTGCTACATATAAATTTTTTGATTATTATAGGAATATGACAAAACTAACGAAAATATTTGATTGATAAAGATATTTGGACAAATAAATAATTCTACGACTGGGTTTTGTATTATATAATTAAACTAACCACGTTCTTCCATGATATGGTGTGATCTCAGTATTAACATTGTTTCAAGTTTTTTGTAAGCTAAAGGAATCCACCATTATTGATTGTAAGTTATCTGTAAGGTATTATACCAAGCCATTATTATTACAAATACTATTAGTGTGTGTCCAGCAACGTAAGTACATGCCCTTAAATATATGTGACACATTTTGCAAATAGGAAAAATATAAAGCAACAGAGTTAATTTGCACACTGGAGTTTATTTATAATTAAAAAAAAAACAAATAGACAAGATAGAGGAAGACTTCTAAATTTATATTCTACACTAGTGACTGGCACAAGGGTATCTTATAGTTTCAGGATGTAATCTTAACCTAACTAAGTTGGAACTGGATGAAGTAAAGTATCTACGGTTTCGCGTCTAAATTGTATAATAAAACTGAACTGTATATTGAATTAAACATTCATTGGTAATATAAATAAGAATATCGTTTGTTAATTTTCAAAATCGTTGACCTTTTTTAATGTGAATACCGCACAAGAGTCCCGATAATTATTGACCCTAACCGTCTGGAGCCAGTCAAAGTGTGCACGGAGAAAAATCGATTTTGACCCTCACGATAATTTATAAGGCCATATTTATAAAACATTCATTTACAAATGTTTTATCTAGTTGCCCTGATAATACAACATGACGAGACAACGAAAAAATACGTTGTACCAACAATATATACGTACGAAATTTGTTCTAATAATTAATAATAATAATTTATTCTTACATTTTCCCGCCAATAAACATTGAAACCTGTTAAATTGTTCGTAAGAACTTCAGTCCCGTTTTACGAATAAAATGATCATATTTAAAATAACATTTTTCTCCGTGTGGTATCCCCAATTAGGGTGTTAGTAGTATGTTGTGAGGTGCAAAAGTTGGGAGGGAAAGATGAGGTAAAGAAGGTGGAGAAAACCCGGCAATTCCAATATAGTTTCAGATTACAAAATTGAGAAGTTTATTTTATAAATAGTAGGTACTTTACTAGTTGGTTTTAAATTTAAATTTTGTTTAAGTGGAGAGATATATTAATGTAATTCAGTAATAATTCTCAGAATATTGAAAAGATGGATGGGTGTGTACCTAGATAAAGTGCTTTAGTGATCCCGGATCTCGTCACCGTTATATTGTTCTCGATTACGCAAGATGGTAAAAGGATCGATATTGGTTATTGGCGTGAATAACAATTCTTATAAATCTGCCTCGGGCTCTGAACCACCTCCTGGGTAGGCCATTTACGTTAATTCCTATTAAAAGTCTCGTAAAATAAGGCTGTTGATAAATATTATATTATAATATAAATCCAATATGTACTGCCTTCTTACGTAGTTCTTGGATACTCTTATATACATACACAGCTATACAGCTCTTACCGAGCTCTTGCCTAAGAATATTCTCATTTAATTGAATGTTGAATAAGTATTTAGTATTAGGTAGGTATCTACGAATATATTTTACATTATTTTGCTGATGTAATACATTAACAATGCGATAGGTATACAGAAAGATAGCAGCTAAATTTGTAGTTAAAAAAAGTTTAAATAGTAATACAATAAAAAGTGTTAATTAGGTACCTACACTACCTAGGTACTTAGTTTAAAAAAACTGTGATAAGATTTTAAAATGTGAAGTAATTATATTATAATTTCAGAACGTTTTTCGGGGTTACGCGATGATCCTACATATTTTTCATGTTCTTCGTAAAACTGTTATACACCAATATGTCAAGGAGATGATTGTAAATTTGAGGTACATGTAAATATACAAAAGGTATAGGTGCAGTTTTACTATTTTGAGACCTGTGTCCAAAATAGTTGCTAAATTGTCTGTAAGTGATGTTGAAATAAATAAAATTTTAAAATCTGGAAACCCTTTTATTAAATGATTTTTATGCATAAGCTTTCGCGTACCAGCAATGTGTGTAATTTACCCATATAATATATATGTATATTTGAATAAGCTGCATGGTTAAAAACAAAGATTTTTGAAGTTGTTTTTTTTTTTTGTAAACCCGCTTACACACATATATTTGAATCATTAAAAATTCTAAATTATTAATTAGTAATTAATAACAGTATGTTCCTTACCTACCCACACATCAACACCATTCTGTTGATGCTCCATTTATCACTTGATAACAAACTAGGCGATCACAAGTCACAAAAATAAACTTTCAAATCAGCAGAAAGAATTTTAAAAAAAATTAACAACGAATGACATCAACGCACGAACACTGACGAAACCTGACTCCTGCCATAGAAAAACTTCGGCTCGTCCACAAAAAAAAATATTTAAAATATTTTTATATCACATTATTTTATTCACTGATGTTTTATAATTTATATCTATGATTTTTGCTTGAGTTTTGTTTGATTGGAATGCATCGTATTGATTTAGTGTTTTGTAATTATATATAATTACAGTGTATTTATAACGATAAATGTCAGTCGGTGTGGTTAGTGTTGACGGGTGGTGGTGTGGTGTGTGGTATGTCGGGTAATTGCGTTGTGTCGGTTGGTCGGTGTTGCAGTCGCAGCTGGCGCAGTTTCCTCGCGCGACGCTAGTTAGGACGGGCGGACTATCTCGCGGCGAGTGCTGCTCGGGAATCCCTGGTGTGGGCGGCTGCTGCTCTCCGCGGCACGCGAGGGGGGGGAGAGGGGGAGGGAGGGCAGACCCAAGCGCCGATGGTGTTCGTTGATTTATAGCGTTCTCATGTATAATAAGATTATTAAGTTTATTTAGGTAGGAACTGTTTTAATCCATTGTATAAAATAAGTTTAAACGAGTCTTAAAGTTTTCCTATCATTTAATATGTTTTTCTTCATTTAAAAAATTTAACATCGTTTTTAACCACAAAAAGACGATTTTTCTTAGCAAATGAGATTATTGAGAAATATAAAAACTAGTTTATTTTTATTGTGATTAGACTATATTTGGTGATTAAAACCCTGTTTATGCTAGGTACCTAGGAACCTGCTGTAATGGACAAAGAAAATTACGAAAAAACTGTAGAGTAAAAAATTGTTAAGAATTAGCAGTTACCTTTCAACCTAAGTATTTTATTTTGATAATACGTGTATTGATTAATTTTATTGATAAGTAATAATAACTACCCGGTTTCATTGGAGTTTTAATATTTTGAATTTTTTTTATCTCATTTAAAAAAAATTGCTAATGTGATTTTTTCTGCATCAGTAAAAAACATTATAGTCAAGATAAATCTATTACATTATGTTTACTAAATACGAAAATAAATTCACAAACCATGTCAGAAACCTACCTCAGCAGACGATGCGCATTTTCAAATACAATAAATATCCAAACAAGAATCATATAAGAATAAATGGGCGTATACAAACAATCGTAATATACAATAATTAGCTGTTAATTACGACTTGTATCCGGGGAACAGAAATTAGAGAGATAATAATCTGAGTCGGCGCAGGTCCCTTGGTGGGCTGTCCGCGGGCCCCGCCCCGCCACGCCTAGCACCCCCCGGCCCCCGCGCCCCCCGGCAAGCCACCACCGCGGTACTGGTTACCCCGCTCCTCCCGGCTCCATTGTACGCTGAATGGAGTAATGTTACGATTTTACCATTGCGGAACAACGAGGAGCTAGCTTTCCAAGGAGGTAACAGTGGAAAGTCTTGATTCAAAGAAAATTATTCAGTTTTGATACAAATCTTCAATTTTCCTCAAGGGCTTTCTCGTTAGAGCTTTTTTTAAAACTTTTTAACCCGAAAAATTCTACTTAGAAGTATTATCTATTTGTTTCTATTAATTTACATACTTATTTTTTTTGCAATGTTTTTAAATTTTTCATGTATTTATTTAGTGCATGTTTTAATATTTAGATATCATACAAAACAAGAAAATGTATTGTATGTGGTATATAGATAAGTGTATAGTATAATATTTAATAAAATACAGAAAAGCGAAAATAAACAGAAACCATTGTATATTAAATTGCAGAGAATTACGTAAACTAATTACATAATGTAGATTCATAATACATAATATACAAGTGCATAATATATAAAAAAGTGTATGATACAGAAAAAGAAAAGTGAAAAACAAGCTTTTATATTGTAGATTAATACAAATATATATAAAAAATATTATGCAATATGCCGCGTAAAATATCATTCAAGAATTTCTTTAAATATGTATTAGATCTCTCATATCGGAGGTTGGCTATCATCAGAGCAATCTGCACTCTGCAGCCGCAGTCCGGAACAATTTTGAGGAACTGCAATTCACCATTGAGTGCGGCGTCTTCCTATACTGCCGTCTTAAGTAAAAAGGCAGATAGGAATTTGCAAAACTCACATCCTGTTTGAAAATTTTGCGATGCTGGCTTTCCGATGAAGAACCATCTGCCTGTCAGCAATACTATCTAAAAACTATCTAGACTATTTTGAGGGTGTGCCAATATGTCTACAATTCAATTGATTTATTTTAGAAAGTACTGTAGAAGAGTTACAATACCTCAAACTTCTGATACTCTGATGGTAGTGTGCTATACTAGTGCCTCCTAGCGGTACAAGTTGTGAGGCTTGATTTACTGAATTTTATACACGATTATGCCAGGCTACACTAGTGCCTCGAGCGACCCTAGTTGACCGCAAATACAAATAAATACTGTTAATATTTTACTAGGTATTACCAATAATTGGAGGTGAGATACCTACCAAGAGAACCTCTATTCTTATGTGGTCATTCATTATTCTTCTCAAGTCCTTTGGCCCATTGTTCCAGCCCCCGTATGTGAGTGGCTAAACTCTACCTGCACTTGCAAACCGTCGCTGTATCGGATTCCAGCATCATTAGCTCTGATTCACAACATGCACATATTATCAAGGTGTGAGACATCAGGAAAAACGAACAAATTGGTACCTAACTTTGCGTCTTTTAAATGCACAAATGCAAACTTTTACTACTTTTCATATTGTACGACCAATTAATCCAACTTTTATGGGAATTTGCGTTGAAGAGAAATGTTAAGGAAAGAAGAAAATAGCCCACCAATTCTGGATATGAAATGCCCATACGGACATATAAAACATATGCTCGTGATATAGTGGAACAGTATTCTAGAAGTAAAATTGTTAAAGAAATTATAAAATAGAACCCAAGCAGAAGAATAATAAAAATTAACATTTGTATGTTTTTATGAGATATGCTACGTGCACGGAGAAAAATGTTATTCTAAAATACGATAATTTTATTCGAAACGGGACTGAAGTTCTTACGAACAAATTAACAGGGTTTTAATGTTTATTGGCAGAAAAATGTAAGAATAAATTATTATTATTAATTGTTAAAACCAATTTCGTACGTATACCAAAAAATTATTCTTACAACTCCCGCCAATAAACATTGAAACCCTGTTAATTTGTTCGTAAGAACTTCAGTCCCGTTTTTAACCGTTTTACGAATAAAATGATCGTATTTTAGAATAACATTTTTCTCCATGTATTAATGGCCTCTTTTATCATATCAAATAAATATTAAACTTTTAAAACTAAATATATTTTGATATTTTTGGATAAACGGATCATTTCTGTAAAATAAATCTACAGCTTTTTTCAAGGATTGTTTGAAAAATGTAGCGAGTTTCCGAAATGTGATCATGTGAAGTCAAAGGCGTTTAGCAAACTTAATTGTGTAGGTAGGTGGATAAAGATAACTTAGGTAGGTAGGTATGTAAAATTAGAATCAAAAGATTAATTAAATAATATATTAATCTGACTAGTATTAAAAAGGTAGGTTTTTAGATATGATAGAGTGAAATTTGTAAATGCTCCCTATAATTAGTTTGTGATAAAAAAAGAACGCGGCTTCTTTGACGAAAAAATAGACGAAGAATGTAAAATTGACCTAAATTTTCCCCCAATCTAACACTTTGTTACTCCACCCTTCCGTAGCGAATGTTTCATCCCACATTCCTCGATGAGGAGGGGGGACGAGACATGAGACTCGGAACATGAATGAATGAATGTTTATATGGAACATAACGGAGGGAAAGAACATAGAGCAGAGGGAGACATTGTTTTCAACAACGCTATTACTTGAAACTGAGGCGCGGCATTTGAACTTAAAGAGGGTAATTGAATCACTTACTATCAAACTCCAGTAGCATAATGACCCGACAAAATCACACAATCTGATTAGATAATCATTCATCTCAACCTGAAATTAAAATCCTCCTTGATATGGCGGTGTGTTTTAAATAACAATCAAAATTTCTATCCAAAATCATTTTTCATTCACAAATAATCACTTTAAATCATTCTTTACCCAAAACAAAATCCCGAAATGAGATTTTTTGTTCCGTCCCAAGGGTAGTGTGGAGATTCCTTCGCTTAATGATGCTCCAATGACAGACGGGAATTTTGAATAGAATCGGTAGCCCAGCTACTGTAGCCGACCATGGCGTGGATTCGTGTGATCAACTTTTTAATTTTGTTTTTTTACCCATTTATGAATAGAGCCCCAGGAGTTAGTAAAAAAAACCGCCAAGGAAAGCGAGTTCATACAATAGTAATCATTTCCAGAACTATTGTTGTGATTTTATGAAACTATCCGCTACCTGATACTGACTGGTGTTGATTCATCCTGTTTTCCTTGTTTTTTTCTGTCTTGGAAGGTCATTATAAAAGCTCATTAAATTTAAAAAATAAGCCAATTATATCTTCACTCGCCAAACACCCAAATATTTAGCTGAGAGGAACCTATGGTAGGTATATAAATGTACAACACTTTAATTCATTCAAATTCATTGAAACATATAGATATACATAGATGTATATAGATGTACAACATTTTTATTCATTCAAATTCATTGAAATATATAGATGTAGGTACATCGATGTATAATGTATATATTTCAATAAATTTATTTAAAAACGACGTCATTGGTTCTTTTGGCTTCTGATGCTTTAACTTCCCGGTTAAACTCAAACAAAAGGATGTGTCTAAAATGTAAGTTTTTTGTAAGTATCTACATACTTGCCACTTTCTCCTTTTTCCTCTCACCATTTTCTTAGCCAAGATTAATCGTTTTCGTGAACGAACGTTTGTAGTTAAATATTGTTACTAGAAACGTATTAGTTAAAAATAACATCTACTTATCTACAAATTATGTATCCTATTTTCTATCACATTGAACATTAAAATTTACAATGAAACATCAGGAAAAAGATTCATAATATTCATAAAAAAATAGTTGCCCTAAATTTATTTTTTTTATTTTTTATTTATTTATATATACATATTACAAACAGAATGATCCTTTGTCTGTCCAACTGGGAAGGATTCCTGTTTCAGGACAGCCAAATTGTGTATTTAGTACATAATATTCTTACAATAAAATGGTGATTCTGTCAAGACAGCTTTTGAGAACATTACTAATTGCATTCGTAGTGACGGGATTGTTTCTTCATCCTTGAAAGAATCGCAAAGATGTACTTTTTACAAGGGTCATTATGGATATGGATAGCATAAGTAATTGCATTCAGGACACTATAATGGTTTCTTTCGGGAGATCACAAATCTGAGATTCTTTCCGGGGCATTTTTGAGAACATTTACAATTGCATAGTTAGAATTTCCACATTTATAAACCAGTATAAGACATATGAATCCTAAAGTACTATATATTTTAGAGTTTCCTAAGTTTGCCTAAGTTGCCCTAAATATTTTTGCATTTATTGAAATTCATGTTTTAATTCATTTATCAATATGTCATTTTCAGAATAAATGCAGTAAGCATGCCAAAGTGCTAAAAGTGGGCAAGCTAAAACATAAAAACAATTAGGTATATACTCTATTATGAAACGACCATTACTTGCCCATTTAATGATATTATTTATACAGTACCTGGTACCTGCTTATAGCCAGTACACCAGCATCATCAGACCATTGATTGAGAAATGCCCGAATGGTGTAATAGTAGTTGTAGGTTGCATTTGTCGGTAGTTGTAGCTACCCAGCGATCCGAGTACCAACTTTACTTTTGGTATGATTCTTTCTCACGGTAACATTTCCACAGTCTTGTACTGGACGTTTTTTAAGGTAGTGAGTAGGTACCTTTGTACCGTTCTACAGTCGAAGCGCAATCCGAATCTGGTAAAGGCTGCCTGCTTTATTGCAGGAGATATAATTTCTAATGGATCTGAAGTCATTAAATCGTTTAATGCTTATTATCAGCATTGGCTTTATGAGAGATAATGCAATAGCTAAGCTAAAAAATGTGTTTAGTATCTGTTTTAGTATCTACCTACATAACTTACATAGATAACCTTAATCGTAAAGCAGAAGAAATTCTGTGTTAAATACAGTAAAATCTCTCAAAAGGTGATAAATGATGATGCTCACTTTCAACATGAGCAAAGAAAGAAACATTAACTAAACTGTCAAAAATAAAACAATACCATATTGTTTTTTCAGATGTATTCATAAAGGTACAACACAATCGGTTGAAACTGTGTATTAACTACATTTTTTATAATAAATCTAGCAGAAATATTAATATAATTGCAAAAAAATATTAACATGATAATAATTATTTATATTTATAATAATTATTTATATTTATTATTGGTGGATGATTTGTTTTCCTTTTGTCGAGCAGCGTTTTAGTGTAGATTGACTGTAAATTTTCTTCGTAGAGTAAAACGTGGGATACCCTTTTTTATAGAAAAATAGTTAAAATTGGAATACACGGTGTAATGTCCAGCAACGTGCACATTTTAAATTTGGTTTTTATTTTAAACATTTTTAGCTTTGAATTACTTAAATGTTCGGAGAATTCCAACGGAGAAAAAACGGTCTGTTGAATTTCTAAATAATAGAGATCATAGGTTATATTTTTGGAATAAATTAAAATAGGAACTTTTTCTTTCGTAGATACTCTAAAAAGCCGCTACCGATAAAAATTCTTTTATGTAGGTTGGTACCTACATTTTACCTATGCTGAATAATTATTTGTTTTACATCACAATAATTTTGTTCATCTTTATAATGTAGGTACCTTGGTACGAGTAAGTAAAAAAACAAGGTATGAACTTTAACTGCTTTTATATATTTATTTATTCATTTCTATTCCCTTACATGTAGTTTACATAATAAGTTCGAATTATAAAAAAATGTTAGTAATCGTTCTTGTTCGCATGTTTTAGATAGTTTTTAGATAATTGACGATTTGAAATAACATTTTATTTTCCTATAATTATTGAGATATTTTTGCTGTTTTAATGATTTATTTACACCTTACTATATAATTTACTTATACAAATATTTTATCTAAATATTTCCTGAGGGTGTTTATACAATAATGTATGTATAAATTCCCAATAGGTTAATATTATAATTTTTATTATAAATCTAACTTTGAAAAAACGTAGATTGGAGATTATTTTAGTTCTACAGCTGAAACAAAAACAAATCTTTCGCAACACTACGATTAGTGAAAAGATCACTATTTGAAAGCTTTTTAACCTAAGCCAACATTTATGATTGTCGTATCTTGTAATGTAGACCATTTAGAATCAATTGCATATAAATTATATACCTAGGTACCCATCTAACAATGTGTTATTTTACGAGGAGACACGTTCACCGAGAAATAAACAAAAATGATATTTTACCTAACTGTTGATTTTACTGTCACTATTATCTCCCCCCCCCCCCCCCTCCACTGAATACTGAGCGAAAGCGTCAACTGCACCTCAGGCTAATACCAAAATGAAATCGAGGTTTTCGCATTCCCGATTTTTCTCCTCCAAAACAGGATCGATTTATAAGATATTTTATCCCAACTGTATTTGAAAACTATATTCTATGTCTGTACATTTTCCTTCTTATAAATACATTAGCTGACCCGCCCACGCGTTGCTGTGGCTAACGAAACACAACGCCATCTACTGGATGGTTACCTAATATAACCAAGTGTTGTATCAATAAATAAACTCACACCGCCATCTGTCAGAAACTTATAATTGTCCAATAAAAAAAAATTCTCAATAATTATTATTGAGGTTAATAATCGAGATTAAAACTATCCTATCTTTTAAGTTGGACCAAATTACACACAGTAAACCAAATTTCATCAAAATCGGTTAAGTAGTCTCGGAGTTTACCTCGGACAAACATTGTGACCCGAGATTTTTATTTTATAAAGATTGTTTATATTATATACTAAACGTCCGGTGATGGCGACCCTGGCAATTTTAACGAATTTTGGAGGATCGTAACTTCTAAAAGAAGTCATTTATCAAAAAATAAAAAAAAGTACACGCCAAACTGAAAAAACAGAAGAGATTTATTTTGTAAACCTTACATCATTAAGGTGTGACCGATCTCGATGAAAACACTCGTCGAACTTGGAGCGTAAATTTGCACCAACTCCCTCGCGCACTGCGCGTGGAATGGCAACCATTTCTGGGATGATGATTTTTTGAATTGGGCAATTGATGTTGGTTTCCCTATGTTTATTCGACTTTTTAAGTATCCCCATAAAAATAAGTCAAGGGGAGTAAAGTCTGGACTCCTGGGAGGCCATGGAATATCCATTTGGCGCAATATCACCTTTCTTATTAACATCTCGTTTAAAACTGCCATTGAATCGTAACTTATAACTTATAACCCTAGGACATGATTTCAACAAGATGGCGCGACGTGCCATACTTCTAACGAGTCAATGACAGTTGTAAACGAGTGTTCCCAGGAAAAGTGATATCGCACCAAAGGGAAATTCCACGGCCTCCCAGGAGTCCAGACATAACTCCCCTTGACTTCTTTTTATGGGGATACTTAAAAAGTCGAATAAACACAGGGAAACCAACATCAATTGTCCAATTGAATAAAATCATCACCCGAGAAATGGCTGCCATTCCACGCGCAATGCGCGAGGGAGTTGATGCAGAATTGCGCTCACTCCAGATTCGACGAGTGTTTGCATCGAGATGGGTCTCACCTTAATGATATAATTTTTACAAAAAATTTATCATATTTTTTTACTTAAAAAAAAAAATTATGTCAATATGACTATTAGTTTTTTCTCGTGATTTTTCGAATTCGCAATCCTTTATGGCTCACCCTGTATAAGTATTTGCACTAGTGTCAAAATCCAGAGAGGAAATTGGGTAGTACGTTTGTATGTACAAAACGCCGTCCGGTTTCCTCTTAAAAACTTAGTTCTAAACCAGAGGAAACAATTTTCATCATCTCATTCACCATCTGTTAGTAATTTATCCAGGATAAATTCTCTACCGTTGAAACCGTTGGTCGCAAATATCAAAATTTAAATAATATATTTAATCAAAGATGTGCGGAAATTTTTATTTGGCAACCGTTCCTCGACCAAAGAAATGGGTTTTTGAATGGGTTCAGTAAATAATGAGTTCGTTCATGAATGCACAGATCTCTGTCGGCCAGATCTGGTATCATCTCACACTATTGCATAATACCTAATACAGTCTCTCTGGTCCAGCGGGGCTACGGCCAGCTGTGTGTGTGTGTGAGTGGAGAGGTCCATTCACAAATTCCTCCCAAACACATAATAATAGTGGAGTGTAATATTGTTGGTAAGATGAGGTATAAAAAATCCCATTAAAACGCCTTCTTAATCGAAATTGATACGAACGACTTCATATTAAATATAAAGGAAGGTGGGATTCTGTTGATATCCTAGACCTGCTTTTTTAATATACGCATTTAAATCTAAAAATGTAAGTATTTTTTTAGAGGATATCGCAGACGTAATAATCTATCATTTGATGATTGATGTTAAAACATTTCACAATTGAAATTGTTTATCTTTCCGTGAAATTGTGTGATGTTGAATATTTATTTTTAAGAACAATTTACATTGTCGATCAATTTCAGAAGATCGGTTTCTTCGTTATTTACACATTGCACCGTTTGCATTTGAAAAATAACCAATGGAGTTTTCAATTTAAGAATTTTTTTAATTAATTTGGAAACTTTTGAATCTAAATTTCATTTCCTTTTTAGCCTGCTAAAATATTACTAAAAAATTCACAGTTAAAATTCAAATTCTGTGAAAGCTATATTCAATTTCAGTAATTATTTCATCATGTACCGGTTTTTTAACAGTACTTGGATAGTAACAGAACTTGAAAAGGATTTTCATAGAACTTGAACGTTACCTTTGAAATTTTTTGAAATATTTAAATTCTGTGAAACAACCCATCCCTAGTTTCATTAAATTATTTCTTAGTTGATTAACATATTTCAAACTTGATTCGGTGTGTTTTTCTTTTGATGACAATAGTTTTAATCTATTCTTATACGATGATGCTAAAGAGAAGTAGATACCCAATTAAAAAATCTTAGCACTTTAGCGCTTCTTCCTTCTCTCTTCTTTAGCCAACGTTTCGGACAGCGTCATCTTCAGAGTGATCTGTAGATTCTAATGAAGGGCGTGATTACGTATTTGGAAGTGATACTCTCTGTATGTGGTGTTATGTTATATATGTGGTGTTCTGCATTTAGTTTGGTGTAGCCGTCTAATACCGGATACCGAGAGCTGCTGATGGAGTCTTATTAATATTTACGGAATGTTGTGAATTGTTATGAAAATAATTAAAAGAAAAAATATTTCAAATGTTTTATTAAAATAAGAAAAGAAATTTAAATTCGATTGTTATGTATTATGTTAGTTGTATATGGTAGTTCAGTCTCTGCGCTTCGCAGCCATCCCGTGGCATCGCTCGTTTGTACCTGATCCGCGTCCCCATCAGCCATCAGTATGGCATGCCATGACGTTATAAGAACAGAGTCTACCTATTTCTAAATATAAATACGAGTCCGCCCGTGTATGGCATCGCCGTCTTTTGTTAAATAAATTAGTTTCGGTGTCTACCATATTACGCCGAGAGCCGAGCTACTGTAGTGCTACAGGTGGCCTGTTGCTTGTTGCTTGTTGCCCGTTGCTTCGCAGTAATTAACACTACCAGATACCACATACCAGATCGACCAGCTGCTAGCTTCTTCCACGGATACTTGGCTCTGCTTCTTTACACTCTACACTGCTACAATCAACTCTGCTACTGGATACTACCTTACCGTTCTCTATTCTTCCACCATTAATAACGTCGGATAGAGCGATCACGCCTCGGCTTTCTTTGAAATATCTTCATGGAATTCAAATTAGTCTTTGGTATTCGCGACTCGGAAATCATTTGTCAGATATCAATCATCGAATCAACGTGAGCTTGGGAGAAACTGGTCTAAACACAAGTAAGTACATATATCCATACTTCTCAGTAGCATCATCAGGGACTCGGCAGTACTGTAATACACTGCGGAGGCATTACGCGGAAATCATCCGACATTCTTCGTTATTTATTTTTTCATCAACAATTTCATCCAGTCGTCTCGAGTCATGATTGATTATAACATAATTTTATTGCGAAATAAATGACCAAATGGCTGATTTGTAACACGAGTTCATGATCGGCTTCCTGATGGGATCGTGATAAAGACTTCCTGAAGGAATATACCAATTTATTTAAATATTAAATTGAACGTCTACACTCACTTTCTTAATGAAATTATTTTAGGTACTTGTTAAAAAGTGTAGTGAAACTAACATTTTTTAATTTTTTCACATTATTTTCCTCAAGTTTATTTTGCCCATAATGATTCTTAAGAGCGATTGACCAGCAGCTGAGAATAAAAGTTTAAAAATGCTTGCAACTGAACATGGAGGTTCCAATGAGAAAGATCGATTATTCCCCGTATCAAATTTTTTAAATAAAAAAAAATGATTTCGATTTATTTAATTCAAAACTTGCTTTAATATATATCTACATTCAAGTAAGCAATAAAAATGCTCAAAACACACGATGATAAATTATTAAATATAGTGTATTTCTTGTAAGTATTTTTTGATCATAAGTATTTATGATTTTTCAATAATGTCTAAAAAAAAAAGTGTGTAAAAAAATTTGAAATATTTTAGTTTGTAAGACCTTAAATGAAAAGAAAAACTGAGGTATTTTTGTCACAAAACACCTTCTCGGATTTATTTTTTAATGATTTTAATTTAACTAAAATTTAAATTTTAAAAACTGTGTTGACTAGATTATGTATTGATTTATTTTGTTGTATGATTATATGATTTGAAATTTGTGTTGTTTCATAGAATCTATCGTTTGAAAATTGAACAAATCTGCCAACGACCAACGGTATAACCTTAGTATATTAAAAATTTAGTTTTTCAAAATTTTAGAACTGCGTGTACCAGATAAAATAACAATCATTCAAAATCAATTGATGTTTTTTGTAAAAAAAGAGTCAAATACGTCTAGAATTTGTTTTAATTAATGAATGGACTGATTTCCGGTATTCTCTGGTAATACCCTCTTAAATGCACCTTTCTTAACTCAAATGAAATATTTCAATTTTATATAGGTGCAATGGAGATCAAAAAGGAGATTAATTTCATGAATTTTATTTCGACCGCAATGCTCAGTCTCTAATGTAAGTTTTTAAAATGAAAATAAATGTGGAACGATTGTGATGTATTACCAAAAACCTTTGCGTTTCATAAGCATATCTTATTTTTGTGGAGTGTTCTCGGTCTGTTACTTCGCTTTTTCCACCATACTGCTCTGTTAACGGCAGGAAAAACTAAATCTATGAATGAATCAAATGCCATTATAAATACTGGAGACTTTTTTTTGCCGAACGTTTCCGTATTATAAAATGGTGACTTTATGCCCAAATTTGTTTTATTGAATTATTGGATCATTACAGTGGGGTTTTTGTAAGCTTTAGCGACAACCGTGAGAAAGTATTATTGAGAAATCGCTGGCTCTAAATAATCAGGAAATGCTGAGACTTACTCTGAGTTCAAAATACAAAAGGTGTTGACTCTACGAACGTGAACTGAGAATTAATAATCAATTGACAATGAAATCACATGACTTGTAACGTTAAACCTTTATTTAGTTATTGCGTTGAACATGGTTTCAGTGTCAGTAAATTTTTATTTCTTCATGCGATAATGTATTTTTTTTTTCGTGCAAATGTTTAATTTTAATACCAGCTTCAGAAATTATTTGGTAGATCACATGATTTATTCATCAGTTTACTAGAACAAAGTTCTCTTGAAAGGGAACTTCTGTGTTCGGAAAGTAACCGCCGCGCGCCGTTTGCATATAAATACAAAAAACCCACGTATATACAAATAATATTTTATTACTTGCCTCTTAAAAGAAAATTTCTTTTTGGTTTAAACTCGGCTGCCTAAGAATGTAGCTAATCAGACGAAGCCAAGTCCAGGCTGTGCGGGGGAAGGGTGACGGAGGATTTTCATCTGTTCACTCCCATGAAGAAGTGGCTTGGCATCCAGCACTCCGATGACGACGAAGATTTTTTAAATACTGTGACAGGTTAGCAAAATTCCTCGGAGGAGGAGTTTTAAGCAGAAGAAATTAGCAAAATTTTTATTTATTTTTGTTAAATAATTTTAAAAAAGTTGTATATATTTATTTTTGTTAAATAGACTTCACTTGGTTATTATACCTGTTCTGGGGACTACATATTACATGTATTGTTGTGCAATTATTGTTTTTTTACCTTATTCTTCTATTATTTACCTTATTCTTCTATTATTTACCTTATTCTTCTATTATTCAACTCTGACAAATCTCTCGTTATATGAAAACTATATATCGGACGCATTAGCTAACAGAACTCAAGTCGATTCCATATATACGGACTTTATCAAGGCCTTTGACAAAGTATGCCATAAAATTCTCCTGGTTAAACTACGCAAGCTCGGTATAGATGGAAAACTTTTAGAATGGTTTGCTAGCTATCTATCTGATAGAGTTCTATTTGTAAAAATCAATTTGTTCATTTCCAATCAATTTATAGCTACCAGTGGTGTACCACAAGGGTCTCATTTAGGTCCAATATTATTTTTACTGTTTATAAACGATATTGTTAATATATTTGATAAAGACATAAATGTACTACTTTTTGCTGACGACTTAAAAATATTTAAAATAATAAAAAGCGCTGAAGATTGTATCTGCCTACAAAATAACCTAAACAGATTAATTAATTGGTGTTCTCTTAACAAACTTTATCTGAACATAAATAAGTGTCATTCAATCAGATTTTACAGAATTAGTCAACCAATTATTCATCCATATGAACTTAGCAACTCAACCCTTACCTCTGTCGAAGAAATTAATGATCTGGGCATAACTTTCGACTCTAAATTAAACTTTATATCCCATATAAACACAATCAATAATAAAGGAATGAAAATGCTTGGCTTCATTCTTCGAAATTCTAGAGGTTTTAGGAATATTTCAACATTAAAATTTTTATATACATCCCTAATTCGTAGTCAAGTCGAATATAACTCCTCGATCTGGTCCCCCCATTATAAATTACATTCAGATTCAATCGAAAGAATTCAACATAAATTCCTAAGACACATTAATTTTAAACTCGGTATTCCCATTGAAAACATTAACTATAATTATTTGATGAAAGGACTAAATTTATTAAAACTCTCAGATCGAAGAATTATATCCGACTTAATATTTATGTTCAAAATTGTAAATGGTAGTATAGACAGTTCCGATTTAACTAACCTCATTGAATTTCATATACCTACGAGAGCAACTCGTTCCAAAGTTCTGTTTAAATGCAACAACACCAGGACTGAGTATTCCAAAAACTCACTTGTACCTAGGTTGCATGCAGTTAGTAATAGATACGCAGATGTGGCGGATATATTTAACTGCACGGAAAGTAGGTACAAGAGGGCTATGCTATCATATATTTTCAACCAATATTAATTTAATCTAAGTTTACCTTATTTGTACTATAAAATTTGTTTGTACTTGTATCTCTTGCTCATATCTCGTATGTCATTTCATAATCAAATGCCACAATCAATTGTCATTCTCTTTTTTGTTTTTAATTATTCCTAATATATGCTTTTGGTTTTTAATGTGAAATGTAAATATTGTTTATGGTATGTTTATACCGTTGAAATTAAATAAATTATGATGATTTGAACCTCTAATATAAAAATAAACCATGGGTACATCTTAGTGTGTTGGTTAACTTATTGTGATGTGTTTATGGATCATAAATATGTTATTTTTTATTTTCCAGTTTGTTATTTTTTTAAATCTCTTCAAGGTTGATTTGATGCAGTTTTTTATATTGGTTTTTGAAAGCTACATTGTTTTTTTATGTTTTAATTAGACCGGAATAATATTATACAATTTTGGTAGTAAGTAGTTAAACGCTATGGCAATAGGGAAGTTGAGTGAAAAATATTTTGACTCATTAAAAATATTTTCATGTAGATGACATGCAAATTAAATACCAGTGTTTTTTTTTTTAAGTTCGTTTTCATAATTAAATTAATTCTAGGGGTTTGAATTTTATAAAAGTCCGCGAAAACGCCCTGTAAGAGATCGGAGAGTGTGTGACGTCGTCTAACGTCATCTGGTCCCTTGTTTGTGTGAAATAATAAATAAGGGAAAATATTTACAAAACCGGGACACAAATTTAAAAAGTTGTAGTAGTTAGATATTAACTAGTACTAATCAATTCAGTTGCCGGAATTTCGAAAAAAGTGCATTTTAATGGTTATTTTTTCAATTTAAAAACACAAAATGTCATTTTGCACCGAACGCTATGTTAGGAACTGTTGCAAGTTTCAGTGAAAAATTACATTTCGTGTTTTTAAAATGAAAAAATTACAATGAAAATGCACTTTTTTCGAAATTCCGGTAACTGAATTGATTAGAACTAGTTAATATCTAATTACTACAACATTTTAAAATTATTTTTTTCGTCCATATTAAGCGTGTCCCGGTTTTGTAAATATTTTCCCTTATATTTCACACAAACAAGGGACCAGAAGACGTCACACTCTCTCATGTACTCGTGTGAGACCACCACGAGGTAAATTATAGTTACACTCCTATCTCAACTTTCTTCTGGTCTCAACATCCACACTATAGTATTTATGATTACTTTTGGAAATTAACAGATTTTTATTGTTTTTTCTAGTATGCTTAGAATAGATAGATATGCGTTCAAAAGATTATAAAAAAATATTTATTAAAATTATTATAAATTTACAAACTTTGGTAAGCTTAGATATTATACGCACAGATGGTGAAAATGCCTTCCGTATAGATTTGAATGTAAATCAATGCAACTTACTTAGTACCTTTTGGTTCTAGTCCATTTAGCATGCGTTGCCTCTCTTACTCTTGTCTGACATCGTATATTGCCATCTCATTTTATCGAAATGAAAATTTCATAACGATAATGAGATGAAACACGGTTCTGAATTTGAAAGCAAAGATTTATCTGACCTTTGAATCACCAAACACCAAAGTTCTTAGAAAATAAGTTTAACACATTTTCTACGAACTACACTTTTGAAAAAGACACATAAAATAATATTTCGATAAAATGCATGTATTTATTTACTCCCTACTTTATCGCTCGTGTGATTTATTATTCACACGATCAGTTAAAATTTTGAAAATTACACTTCAATTCAAAGTAAATTTGAATTCATTGAACGTGAATAATTTCACGCAGGAATAACGCATATCACAGACAAAACAAACAAGATTTTTTTTACATTAACTCCACATGGGAGGCCCTGAGGATAATAATTTCCATCGGGGCCTATGTAATCTTTGAAGATGCTATGTGGAGGATCTTTTTGAGGAGTAATTCGAGAAAGAACGAGTCGTAGAAGCGACCCGTTCTCATGTGAACCTACTAGACGGTTGACATATTATGTTGGGCACGCGTTTGTCGTGTTTCCCGACTATGTGCCGTTGCCGAGGGGATCAATGACGCTAATTCCTCAGAGCATCTTCCATTTGATGTTAACGTACCTACTTTACCGATAGATAATTTATATTAAATAATTTAAACAACATTAAAGAGAGAAGGTATTTGCAAACACAATTACTGACTAATATAAGTAAGTTTTAATGTTAGTTAGGTACCTACCTATTACCCGAATCAGACGACTAGCAAGGAATTTGTGGACGAAATAAAAAGCTCTCATTTTCCCAGAGACGTTCTGGGAAAAGAAAGAAACTGGCCGACCTCTTTCCCATCATTCGTTACGCCCATTTCACTTGCCGCTGGAGATTTGTGAAAAACCTTTGACATTAGAAAAAACTGCGAGCGACGACGTTTCAGTTTATTATAAAACTTTAAATTAATTGTAATTCGAAGGCGTGTAATGAAATCAACGCGATAAAAAAGCTCCCGATGCAAATGAAGTTGGGCACACAGACACACCCGGAGTTAGTGCCGCCTGATTATTGTTGATATATAATATTTACTTTTAATTATGGATGATCCTTTTCAGAAGCGATGCCACAAGTGGGAGTGGGTAAATTCCCCTTTGTTTCGGAACGGACTCGGTGTGAATAGGTGTAAATTATTGTAATAGGGGGCGCGGGCGTTTATTTGTTTTATGCTTTACAACGCGGAGGTTCTCAAAACGCGGGTTTATTAATAAGGAAGTTGAGTCCTTTTTTTTCTTTTTTATCAATGTTCACATGCAAACTTAAATACTAGTATTTTTTTTTTTTTAAAGTTCGTTTTCATAATTAAATTAATTCTACAAGTTTGAATTTTATTAAGCCCGTGAAAACGCCGGCAAGAGTGTAATACCGTGCGGGAGAGTTCATGATGTCACTTGGTCCTTGTTGTGTGAAATACAAGGTAAAATATTTACAAAACCGTTTCACGCTTAATATGGACGAAAAAAATAAATTTAAAAAATTCTGGTAGTTAGATATTAACTATTTACTAATTAATTCATTTACCGGAATTTTGAAAATAGTGAATTTTAATGGTTATTTTTTAAATTTAAAAACATGAAATGTCATTTTTCAACGAAACTTGCAACAGTTCCTAACATAGCGGTCGGTGAAAAATGACATTTCGTGTTTTTAAATTTAAAAAAAAACCATTAAAATGCACTTTTTTACGTCACGGACGGTATTATACTCTTGCCGGCGTTTTTGCGTTCTTTAATAAAATTCAAACTTGTAAAATTAATTTAATTATGTAACGAACTTAAAAAAAAAAAAATACTGGTATTTAAGTTTGCATGTCGTCTACATGTACATATTTTTTGTAAGTCAAAATATTTTTCACTCAACTTCCCTATTATAAATGTTACATTACTTGTGCAGAATCGTGAAAGATCGCGGAATATTATAATGTTAGGATTTGTGAAACTGAAAGTATTTAAGAAAAAAATCCCCAGGATCATTGTCTTTCAGAAGAAGAAATTTTGCTATCGAATATTAGTGAGCTTTGAAAATTACGACATCCATCTAATCATATTATAAAAATAGAAATTCGCATTGAGAATAAAGAATTAAAAGTTCATAAAATAATGTTGGTTGTCTGATATGATATTTACAATTTTTAATTAAAAAATCTTTAATATATTTCACATTACTTACCAATTCACGGGTGCACAGACAACCTGAAAAAGCATGTTTTATAATCAATAATACCTACATGGAGAAAAATGTTATTCTAAAATGATCATTTTATTCGTAAAAACGGTTAAAAATGGGACTGAAGTTCTCACGAATAAATTAAGAGGGTTTCAATGTTTATTGGCGGGAATATGTAAGAATAATTTGTTGGTATACTCAATTTCGTACATATACCAATACATTATTCTTACATTTTCCAACCAATAAATATTAAAACACTGTTAATTTGTTCGTAAGAACTTCAGTCCCGTTTTTATCCGTTTTTACGAATAAAATGATCGTATTTTAGAATAACATTTTTCTCCGTGCAGACAACCTGAAAAAGCATGTTTTATAATCAATAACACCTATGTGTACGTTTTTTGCTGTAACTCCTTCGATGGAACTGGATGGAGTAACAATGGCCAACTGTGACTCTTTTAAGTATCTGGGCTCACTCACTCACAGAGACGGAGTATGTGCAGAGAATGCCCATAATAGAATAGGAGTGGGATGGATTAAATTTAATTCCGTGGCAGGAATCTTGTGTGATACAAAAATGCCTTTAAAACTTAAAGGAAAAATATAGAAGACTATTGTTAGACCCGCGATAATGTATGTCTCCTAATGCTGGACTATGTACATTATGTACAACTCCTACTCTATAAGGCAACTTGAAACAGCAGAAATGCGAATGCTTAGATGGTCGGAAGAGTATCACTAAAAGATAGGATTAAAAGTTCACGTAATCGTGGTAGCCTGGGTATCACGGACATAAACAGTAAGCTGGAGCAACGATAGTTGAGATGGTATGGGCACATAAGTTGCAGACCACCAGACCACACAGTGAAGCAGGCAATGTTTATGGAGCTTCATCGACAGTCATCCAGAGGAAGACCAAAGAACTCCTGGATGACTCAATGCTCCAAGATTCTACAGAGAAACGGCATATATAAAAGCGATACCCAGAACCGAAGAAACTATAATCTGAGAACGAGCAGAGCCGACCCCAACAGCCTACCTAGGCAGTGAGTTGGGTTGGTGTAAGGAAGAAGAAGATCTGTATGTGTACTTTTACATCGCTAAACTTCTAGTTGATCTAATTAAGTTTTTCAAACAAATAATAGAAAAGTTTGGGATATTATTGTGAAGCTGAAAGGTTATGTAAAGAACACAATCAAAACTAAAATATATTGCTGGAGAATGAAGAACAACAAATTTACACGATAAACATTTACAGCTCTATAATAATATTTTTTGAGAGTGTTTTAAGTAATCAAATTATGTGAATTCTTGACACATTACTTTCAATTTTCAAAAAGGCAACTAAAATAAGTTTCTTTCAAAATGTTGTATTGTAGGTAGGTACTTTATAGCTTATCTGAATTCTTGACACAATCAGTTCCAATTTTTAAAATGCCACTTAAATTCAAAATAAATCTGACTTCATTAAACCAGAGTTACAAACACTCACAGACAGAGTGACCAACGATAAATTAATCTGTTTGATGATAATGACAGTCAAAAAAACTGTTTAAAAAAATCTTTTTTTTTATCAAAAAAAATCATTTTTTTTAATAAAATTGTCAAATGTTTTGTATAATAAAAAAATTTTGGATCTATTTTTTCAATAATTCGTTTGTATAGCTAATAACTTATGTACTTACATTATTTTATTTTTTAAAGTAAGTGAGCGTTTACAAATGTATGTTTAACATACATTTGTAAACAGAGAACTTTTTATCTATCGGAAAAAATTGTAGTAAAAAAGTTTTCTCAACAAATTTTCAGAAATAATCATACTTCGAAGTCTCGGTTTTAACCATGAAGCATGATGTACAGTGTATTTATATCAAAGGAGTTTGATCACGTTCATTTTCCATCATAGATTGATATAAATTAAATCTTATTCACCTTAAAAAATATACCCCAATGCACAAAAAATCAAATCAACATCGACACCAAAGAAGCGAAGAACACATAATCAGAACGTGGAGACAAAATTCTATTTGAAAACTACCAATAAAGATTCAATCATCCGCTAGGACAATTTCTGAAATGGATATAAATGAGACAATAAACGCTACCATTATTTTACCTTACGAAACCGATTTCAAATTTTGAAATTTCGTGTGTGTAATTGTTTAGATTTTAGGACGAAAAACTTGTTTCGATGTTATTGGAAACAAAAATATGTCATGCACGTTTTCGACTTACTATTATGCGAGTGGAATAAAAAAGTCTAAAAATTGAATTGCAACTCATTGGTGGAAATAGTTTAGCACTGTGGTGGAGAAAATCTATAAATTATTTTTATAAACATCGAGGTTATAACATTTGATTTTAGAAAATCGTGTACGTAGGTACCTAATTTAATGTGAAGTGTTTCATACCTAAGTAGATATTTTATTGTAATATATAATATTATGTGTAAAAATGCTTCTCTAACTCACACCATAAAGATATGTTTGCGATATTATTATCTAACATGCGCATAATTTTTAAATAATATTTTTTTCGTTGAAAAGCTTTTCTAAATGGTTTTAACTTTATCATAGCATTATTTATTTAATTTATAATTATTTAATAATCGCAAATTCACATTGTGGCACCATTTTAATGATTAAAACCAATCACATGTTTCGTAAGCAGTGATTTCTCGTCAGGATAAAATGAAAGTTTAAAAAAATTAAAAATAGACAAATAAGTACCTATAGAAAAAATCACAAGGAGTGATGATTAATTGGTTAGAGTTATCATTAAAAAATAATAAATTTAAGAGATGGCTATTTAAAAAAAAGGATGATTATTAATCATATTTAATTTACTATTTACACTCTTTCTCATTTCTAAAATTTCTAAGTTTGCTAAATTTTTTAACCCTTTATTTATATCAAAAGAATGAATTGTTTCTAAAATGGGATTGGCAAATTCAGAATAATTATTATTATTCAAATACCTTAGATGTTCCTTAACTCTACTATTAAAATTTCTAGAAGTCTTCTTCCAATAAATTTAAATATGATGCCACAAAGTAAATTTGCAAGGATTGAAGAAATAATTATTATCTATTCAAAAAAAAAGTTTTATATAATTGGATTTTATGATTTTCACTCTTGTTTTTTTTTTGTCTACGTGTGTTAATTTGTCTATAATTGTTTGTCAATTATCATTTTATTCTGACGAAGAATCTATTGGTTTCGAAACATGTAGATAATTTTGATTACATATGTGATGGTGTTACGAAGTGATTTCTTCTCATTTAATAAATATCTTGCTTTTATTTTGATCCACAATTAGCAATCGCCCACTAAGCGTGTTGATTGTGCATAAAAAGAAAGTGCCGTAAACGACGTTATTTGACGTTGAAATAAAATTTATAAACAATACGTACATATTTTTACTTAGCATCTATTTCATTGGAGAAACATTGTATTTTTTAATTGTTAATTTTTGCCTAAAATTATTAGTTTTTATAATAGATCGAGTATAGTTAATAGTAAGATATAGACTTGAAAAAAATGTACAGCGTAGAGGTGATTCTTCGGAAATTTATCATTATTATTAGACAGTTATATACTTTTATCACCGCGTTAGAATCTGATTTTCATATTCGGCTTCTTCGTTTATATCGAAATCTTTTATGGGGATACTACATCTGGGATTTAAGGGATCGATATGTATTGTGAAATATATACCTTCAATACATTACATTTATAAAAAGTAGGTAATTTTATCCGTTGTTGTAAAGACCTAGACTGCTTAAAATTGTAAACGTTTGAAATAAAAACCCCACAGTATCCTAAATATCTCTATCTTCTACGCGACCAACCCACAAATCGCCCAAATTTAAGAACTTGTGATTGATTGCGATGGTACTTACCTGTATTTTTGTCATTAACTCCAGACAGGAAGACCTGAGAAAAAATCTCTCAGGTCCTATGTTATTTGGGGATGCTGTGTGAAGGGTCTTATTATGGATAGGATGTTCTGGGAAGGAAAAAGGTATGGGGTGGGTAGAAATCTGGGTCAATGAGCCCAGAAGAGACAGACATATAAATCCATCACACCCACTGCTGTGCAAGGCGATAAATCGAGAGAGGACTGGAGAGGTCAAATGTTCTCCCTCAACAAGTCTCCCTGATACTGTCCTCCATACAGTAAGTGACGGTTGGCGTAGTCCAGGGGCAAGGCTTTGGACTCCCATTCCGAAGGTCGCGGGTTCGAACCCGGCGTGTGCAAATAAATTTGATTTGATTAATTTGTGTTATTTCACAATTAATTAATAAAAATAAATATTTGCGGCACGTTCCAGAGTGGAAGATACTCTCAGTGTCGCCCTGATGTAAAACCACCATTTAGAATTGAAATTTTGCTTGAAATGGCTTTAGCCGTGTTTAGTAACTAGATATGAATAGACGGGTACTTCTCCCATCTTCCTCTTCCCCATATCTTTGCCTTCCCCGCTTACCTTCAGCCTCACAACATACCCCAATTGGGGATGCCATAGTCTCACTGGCTCCAGACGGGAGCAGTTGGGACTCTTGTGAGGTGTTCTCTATAAAAGTAAAAATAAAGTGGGCAACGCATTCGCCACCAAGACCTAGACAAACCTCCATGAACCCTTCCAAGTTATCAAATGTAATTAACCACTTAGAAGCGACCTATAAAAGGGGTTTTGGTTATCTAATAAATGGTTCCCTGGACGACGGTACCAATACCCGCCTTCCAAATTGCCTGTATGTTGAGACCTCTACGACGTGTTTGTGTTAACATACATAGGAGAATCCATTTAACGGTTTATAATGAGCTTTTAGTTTCGGTATCAAACTGATTTATTACGAAATTAACAACTTGTGAAAAAAATACCACATCAATTATTATTGATATATTGCGTTGCTGTAAATAATTATTAGGTTATTTTGATTTTATTTATATAATTTTGGTCGGGTATTAGATGTGCTTTAATTTGCATACTGATTTTTAGATTAAATATAGACACTATTAATTATTTTCTCAAACTAAGCTGTGGAATTTAGTTTTCATATATTGTAAATGA
Organism: Limnephilus auricula; assembly: GCA_951813805.1. Lineage (NCBI taxonomy): Eukaryota > Metazoa > Arthropoda > Insecta > Trichoptera > Limnephilidae > Limnephilus > Limnephilus auricula. The sequence continues at coordinate 14,370,756 of OX638388.1, read as the reverse complement.
TAAATGAGTTTGCTTTCCATAAATATTTACTGTTTTTTATGGTAGGTAGGTTATAAACAGAGAGCATGTATATAATTTTGAATGCTTGTAAATATATTTTTTTCCTTTTACATGCGTAGCTGATATTTATTTTATCAGAAATATGTGCCATATTATTTATGCTTCGAAAGCCAGTTTTACAAAGTTTTGTAAGTGTGTATAGAGTGTACACTCTTACAAAAGTACAGTTTACAGTGTGGCTGGCAAATACAGATATTTTGAAATTTTTTGTAGATGTATATTTTTTTTTTTTTTTTTAAAAAAGAAAGACAAACATTCCCAGGTTACGAATAACCCAACAACATTTGAAAATCTCCTACTACCACCACACTAAGCGGAAGATGTTGCTTGTGTTGTGGTGGAGGACTTAGCCAGCCGAGGAATCGAACACGGAACGCCTGGGTGGAACCCAAACGCGATGCCCACTGAACCACTGACCGGTCATACAAGTACAAGCTTGGTAATCCGATTCTCGATAATTCGACACGTCCACTAAGACGTTCATTACTTCCAGCTGGGCTAAGAAAAAAATACAACGTAAAAAAATAAAAAAATACAATTAAATTATCAATTTTTAATTTTTTAATTATTATTATTTTTTTTATTAAGTTCAAAGAAATTTACATTTCACTTTCTTAACTTAAAATTAAATACAATCATAAAGGCAGTAAAATTAATTTTGTTTTATCAACTTAAGGTCAAATAGTTTTTTTAAAATATATTTATACTTTTCTCCATTTTTAGGGTGTCTGCAAGGAGATTATATATTTGAACACCCTCGTGGCTAATGTTTCTCTTGCCACTTTTAGTCTTAACAGCATTTGTGTACAATTTATTATGTTATCTAGTATAATGCTCGTGTATTTGTGACGTTTTTATAAATGTTGTGTTTGTGTGTTTAATGCAAAATGCTAATGCATTACTTGCAAGTCTTTAATAATTAAGGTACGATGTTAATTTCAAAAAATGTAATAAGTAAGAGGTATTTTATTGTTATGATGCATCCATTTTTTTCTGATTTGATCTCAAATCTGATTTTTACTTTCATATTTTTTAATACTCCGGCATTTTCCGTAATATTGCGGTAGTAATAATAGGATTTAAATCTGATTTCAAAGAAATCTCCTCAGGCATCCAGCAAGGGTCTCATCTCGGTCCGTTATTTTTTAATTTATATATTAATGATATAGTGAATGTCGTAAAACACTCCAAATTAGAATTATTTGCCGATGACGCCAAACTGTACAAACCCATAAATAACCTAAATGATTGTATCAAATTACAGGATGACTTAAATAGCATAGCTACCTATTGTCTGAATAACCAGTTATTTTTGAACAGTTCAAAGTGCCACCACATTATATATTTATAAGAAACGAAAAAAAATATCAATGTCTGTTGAATGAAAACAGAATTGTAATCAGCTGCAATATTCGCGATTTTGGTGTGATTCTCGATAGTAAGCTACAATATCAATGTCATATTAATCAAATAACAAACAAAGCAGCTAAAGTGCTTCGTTTCATCGTATGAAATACAAAAGAATTCACAAACGTTGTTATTATCAAACAACCATACTATGCTTATGTACGAAGCCATCTAGAATTTGTGTCGACTGTCTGGTCTCCATTTTATGCATTATTTGTTAACAAAATAAAGTACGTTTCTAATCACACAATCGATTTGATAATTATCTGAATGCAGCAAATTTTTTCAAAATTAATACATTGAGTGTACGCAGACAATTCTTAGATGCAATGTTGCTATATAAAATCATGAATAACATTATCGATTGTTCTGAAATATTAAACAGAATTGATTTAAAGGTACCTAATCTATTTAAAGAAAAACACTGTAAAACACACTCTAATAAAAATGCTTGTCTTATAAGAATATGTTCAACATATAATAACATAATAGATTTACGTAATAGGTACAAAACCATGTAATTTATTTAAAATACCTTACAACTTATATTTAATGTACTGTGTAAATCTTATAAACAAATAAATAAATAAATAAATAAACACTCTGTTGGATGTAGACATCTTCAATTGTAACCAAAATAAATATAAAAACTGTATTAAATTTTATTATACATTATGTAATGACATATATTATGTAGTACGAGTATCTCCCGTTATAATAATCTCTCTATTGTTATAATAACGCATTTTTTTTTAGTTGTAAGGATATGGTTTAATGTTTTATTTTTAGATACATAACAAAATAATATAATGAGGAAATCTATAAATGGTTTCTCAGTTAGGTAAATTACACATGTATAAATGAACCACATTGTAAATTGTTGATTTATCTAAAATAAATAAATAATATATTCTGTAAATGACTCGGCAGATACTAACCAGCAAGCTTAGCTGTGTAATTTAAGTTTGCAACTGTACCATTTATGGATATGATTTTCTGAAGAGATGAGTTGTAAGCTTCGCTCTAAATTCTGTTCATTCTTAAATCGTGTGGCAGCTTTTTCCTGGTCTTAGGTCCTCACGAAAGCCCGCCCACCGATTTTTTTGTCTGGATGACGTCAGTCGATGAGTTGACTATCGAGAGTCAGAAATTTGAGGAATGCACAGTTCTGATAAGTAATACTATGTATTATTTTTAATAAAAGTTTTAGCACATACCTTGGAAGGGGTATCCGCTGAACATTGGCCTCATGCCTCCAGAGGAGGAAGGCATCCCCCCGCCTCCTTCCATGTCACTACTTTTTATTATAATTCACTGCAACCAAACCAAACCTCTAAAATTTGAGTAGTTTTACCATTTATTTTCCACTCATTACATACCAAGTTACCACAAAATTCTCAGGAAAATGTTGACGTATTTGCTTTTTAAGAACACCACAACACTTTAGATGAGGGCGTTTTTAGGGTTTCTCATCGAATCAAGAATTAAACATGATTATAATAGTCTGACGTAGCTTACATTCACCACTTAGTTTAACACAAGTCACCACCAACTTTCGAAGATTTTTTTACTTAAGAACACTTCTAACACTTGTGGATGTTTGTTCTTTCGTTGATTCTTACTTAGTTTTCACATCATACTTAGTTTTCACACATTACACTTTAAGCTACCACAAACTTTCCAAGAACTCGTACTTAAGGGTAAAAACGTTTACAAAGGTATTTACCTTTTAAGAACACCACACTGACGTTATTTTGGTTGTGTTTGTTTTAAGGGTTTCTCGTCGATTCACGAATAAAACATGAAAGAGAATCACTTCAGTTCTGCGTGATATGTTTACTTACAGTTTATGTACGAGTATATTCACACTTGAGGCAGCACAAGAGGAACGCGGCCACAAAGCACCATGGCCGTTTAATGCCCGCAATCACCGCATAAAGTTAACAAACACAACTCGTTCACTGAAGTTCTTGAGCTAATAAAAGCGCAGTATTAACGACTAGCATTAAATACTTTAAAGCGTATGATGTATTGAAACAAAGGCATTAAGTTATTCGAATTTAATCTCGGCGGCAAGCCGTGGCTAATGGCGAAACAAGTCGAGTACCACTCTGCAAAATCTGAAATGGCGGCCCGAAGTAAAGTATTAAAGTACAGGGTATGGAATGGACATGATTGTATTGCGGAGGGTTGGGCCTATGTGCATTGGGCTTCCCCCCAACACTATCCAGAATACAGAACTCGGAACAGAACTTTGGCTTCTGGTTTGATATTCCGCTGAAGCGACACTGAGGGGGCTCACCCGATTTTTCCATTATTTCATTACGTTTGTTCAGCAAACGCGTGGTTCAGTGTGTAAACTAGTTTTCAGGAGGGCTAAACAGTTTACAAAAATAATAATATATGATTTATTTTTATTACAAAAACTAAAACGAATTCTAAAATTAGTAACTTGAAACACTTTTTAACTTTTTATACGATGATACGATGGAAATGTTATTAGTGTAGTATCATATTAGGGATCGTTTTAGAAAATTATGATTTTTTTTACTGCAGTTTGCATTTTGTCAATTTGTTTGTACGTTCCGCGTCCGGTAAATCCTGTTAAGATGGTAGCCGTGTTTGATAGGACGTTTATCAACTGTCAAGTTGAAGTTATCAACAGTACCCTTTACAATAGAACTACTAGGTAAAAAAAAAAATTGTGAAAAAATTATATTTTTCATTTCTTAAACTTTTTTGGACTATAGAAATATCTGTTTACATTTATAAAAAACACTATAATGTTATTCACTCATTAAGAAATAGTCCCGAGAAAAATTACTCCTTAAAAACTTAAGTATTGGTGCCTTTTTGAAATTACAAAATACTTTTTGTAAAAGTTTCGTTTTTTTCCATGTATACGGAGAAATTTTTTATTCTAAAATACGATCATTTTATTCGTAAAACGATTAAAAACGGGACTGGTTTATTGTCGGGAAAATGTAAGCACAAATTATTATTATTAATTATTAAAACAAATTTCGTATGTAATATTGTTGGTACAACGTATTTTTTCGTTGTATCGTCATGTTAATTAAGTAGATAAAATATTTCTAAACGAATGTTTTATAAATATGGCCTGATAAATTATCGTGAGGGTCAAAATCGATTTTTATCCATGTAGATTTGTGGGAACAAGTTATGAATTTGTGTTATTGGGAATAATTAAGTACCTGCCAACTTAAGCCGCTGCCACTCTCCCCCCCCTGTGTTGATTATTTTTTATGGCAATGTTTTACTTATAGATTTTCTTTAGTTTGTTCTGCGTTGCATCGTTTTATATGACCTTAAATAAGGAACCTCAGCATTGCACCATCGACCGAAACGGTCAAGGGCCGTCTAAAATATTACTAAAAGTATGCAGAATTAATCCAAATAAAGTGGATATATTATAATCTAAGAGTTATATTATAATATATCATAAAATAATATATAATATATTATTAAAAAAAAAAAAAAAAAGACAACTATAAGTACGTCGAGGATAAGTTGTAATACAGGTGTATGAGATGTGAATACATTATTGCCCAGTCAACATTGGTTTCTAACTAGGCAGTTCCCGTAATAAAACTATACTACCTACTTCAAACACAATAAAGGTTCTAAACCCCTTAGCTTCCATTTATCTATGCATTATTGTCCGTGCGGGAACTGTTTAAGTATGTGTGAGGAAATGATAAGTTGGATTTCGCGTGATACGAGGCGAGAGGGGATCGAGCTAGAGCAGGACGCCTATAGTTAAATACTTCTTGTTTATACGCGTAGTCGGCCAATCACAATAATTTATTGTACCGGCGCATAAAGGGTGGGGATATTGTCACTCGCCTCGTATCAAGGGGCAATTGTATTTTCATAACGACTATAAAATAATATATAATGTGGAGGGAGATCTGATGATACAGGGGTTCGCGGTTCAAAAAGTGGTTGCCGAACAAAATAATCGTTTTTGGAGCCCAGGCAAAAGTTGATAAAATTTATGTAGGCGCTTTAGCTTTTAGATGATGCAGCATTTGCATTTTTTTTTTAAACTCTGGCTTATTCACATAGTTTAATTAATTATTAGTGTTCGGTGCAATTTGTTTTATTTTTAACACCTGGCCTCCTAGCACACTCGATCGATAAGGATTGATAGGATAACTTTCGGTAACTTCTCATCGTTCCTTAGGACAAATGCAGATCTAATGTACGATCGAACGTATACAAACAACAGTTTATGTCGAATGTATTAAGGACCCTAAATCACTGTGAACTGTTACTTATTGGTTGACGATGAGAAGTTACCAAATATTATCCTATCAATCCTCATCGATTGAGTGTGCTAGGGGGCCTGGATTACATATTAGTACACTGTGCACTTGAAGTGAAATCACACAAAACTGCGCTATATAAATGTAATGTTATTATTATTATTATTTGGTACCTACATCTATAATTTGGAGCCTTTTATTCATCTGGAACCATTTCTTATAATTTACCAGTGATGCATTCTGATATTTTTTGTTATTCCAAATTCATCCAAGAAATCGGCAGCTGTATCGATGTCGTAGCAAAGAAATAGGGAAACTCACATTAACACAGCATCGTGTAATACGTACAGGCGAGCGTGTGAAAAGTTCCCTGGTTATCTGACGCACACCGCGAACACGTACCCCGCACACTCACGCAGTGCCGCCGCACAAAGGAGGGCCCGCCCGTGATTGGTGGACGCGTAAAACACATGCATTGAAAATCAGTGTAGAATCGGGCACAATGCGGCGTATTTAGTCATGCTACGTAGCTTTGTGAGGAAATAAAGTGACTCTGTCTCGCGGCACCCCTGCCCCACCCTTACCTTCCCTTAACCCCTGCGAGAGAAGTAGGACTACACACATCGGGGATATAATCTACTTCCAGTCATCCCCATTGCCATCCCTCGGATGCTGCCTGATCTTGTTGCCTTCCCTTACCAGCCTTGATTAAATGAAGGCTGATTTGTTCATTGACGACTTGTTGTCTATGGCATTCTTTTCCATCCATCATAATTATACTACCATTTACATATCTAATCAAAATATGAATTCCTCATGCCTCCCTGTATTCCTATACACGGAGAAAATTTTTATTCTAAAATACGATCATTTTATTCGTAAAAACGGTTAAAAACGGGACTGAAGTTCTTACGAACAAATTAACAAGGTTTCAATGTTTATTGGCAGGAACATGTAAGAATAATTTGTTGGTATACCTACGTAATTTCGTATACGTATACCAACAAATTATTCTTACATTTTCCCGCCAATAAACATTGAAACCCTTTTAATTTGTTCGTAAGAACTTCAGTCCCGTTTTTAACCGTTTTTATGAATAAAATGATCGTATTTTAGAATAAAATTTTTCTCCGTGTAGCTACTTGAAAAGCATCAAAAATAGCAAGACGGCTTTTCTTTTAATTCAACGACTACTTTTTTAAATTTTTATTTATTTATTTATCAAAAATACATTTGTACAAAATAAGGGTAGTTCCACAAAGCTGTCATATGGCAGCTTGTCTGTAGGTTCTACAGTTTATCACTCTTAATATTGTACGTAAGGAAATATTTGTTAATACATATTATATAGTTTTAAGGACACATTAGGATAGATCACATAATAATATTAGATTTTTTGAATTACATCTATAAGATATTTCAATGTACATGCCTAATAATAAGATATATAGGCAGCTACATTAAGATAATCAATTCAACATATTTAAAGATACATGGAGTTTTCGTTAATTAACCACATTTTTATCATTTTAGGGCATAATCTGTCATTTTTTTTCAAATTTTAAGATTTTATTTATTTTATTGAAAATATCTGGTATTTACTTAAAAAACTATGTTAGTATTTTTGGCAAAATAATTCTAAAAAAGGGCTTTATTAGTAACATAACATTTTTACGACACTATCAAATATATTTCACTAATTGCGCTTCATTATAAAAGCTTTTGGTAGTTACCTAAAGTTAAAAGAAACTTATTCAGGGTTGCTTTTCTTATTCAAAATTACATCTCCCACAGCAGTAGGCACTTGATAATCAGACTAATTAGGCTTTAGGATGGAATCAATCAAAAAATTCACATCAAGCCAAAGGCTATAAGTTGTAAATATTAATAGGTAGGTGTATCCAATAAGCTGTGTGTGGAGAAATTTAAGATCTCGAACATTATTTAAGAAACGCATTAAATATGTACAACATAGAGTGACAATACAGAATATAGAAGATGAGAATTTCAAAGTTTCATCTAAAGTTCTATGCCATATTAAGAAAAATTTGAAAATTGTAGATTTGTGAAATGGAAAATATTTAAAAGATAATTTTTACATAACTATTCGAGCGATGGGTGATCGGTTTTCGATTTAGTTAATTAATATGGAAACACAGTATGAATTGCTTACTGAGGTTTAAAGCCAATTAATCCACCTTTATATTTCACCGTTTATCCCATATTTTAGGTTCTATAAAAAAATCAAAAATTTTTGATTTTATAATTTATATTCCATTTAACCAAATTTGGATAGCCATCGCTCGAGTAGTTTAGGACTAGACTACATACATGTCGGAAATCATATTGTAATTTAAAAGCAGATGAAGCAAAATAATGACAACATTAATTATCATCATCATCATCAGCATATTGGCTCTACAACCCCCGGTGAATCTTGGCCTCCACAAGAGTCTTCATCCACTCATCTCTCCTTTGTACCAGCTCTCTCCAGTTTGGAAGCTCCAAGGTAGATAGGTTTTGAGGACGTTGTAGCTCCATCTTAATCTTAGCCTTCCCAGGCTCCTTCGCACTACAGGTCTAGAGTTCAGCAGGGACTTGATTGGTGCTTGATGTTCGGTCATTCTCTCCACATGACCCAGCCACCGAAGTCTTCCCAAGTTTATACATTTTGTGACGTTTGGTTCCTTAAACAGAGCATGTAGCTCATTCTTGTAACGGCTGCGCCAAAATCCATTTTCTAGAACCGGTCCGAAGAAACGCCTCAAATTTTCCGATAGTATACAAACTTTACAAAAAAGAATAGGAATATATCCCTATTCCTGTCCTGTGAAATGGACAGGAACAGAGATTCTACCAGTAAAAATTCACATTACGTATAAAATATTAATACTTTACTTAAAAATATAAGCAATTTAATACTTTCCATATTTTGAAATAATAAAAATTAGACCAAATAACAAAATAGAATAGAATTAAAAAACGTAATAGAAGTGAAAATCTTAATATATAAAACAAAGCATACGACCGCGTCGACAGGAAAAAGCTATGGAAGGTGTTGTCCAAATATGGAGTGAATACAAATCTCATACAGGCAATCGCGTCTCTATATGAGGGAAGCGTTGCATGCATTAGGGTAAACGGTGGTTTTACGGGGTGGTTTGACATCATAAAAGGTGTTAAACAAGGCTGCGTAATGTCACCGTGGTTATTCAATCTATACATGGACAATTGTATGCAAGAATTGAAAGAGGCGGGATTGGGCGCGAAATTGAATGGTCTGAAAGTATGTTGTCTGTTGTATGCTGATGATGCGGTGCTGATTTCTAACAGCATAGAAGATCTGCAGTCACTCGTATCTAGGATGAACGAAGTATGTATGAAGAATGAGTTGATGATGAATGTAAGTAAGTCAAAAGTAATGGTGTTTGAAAGAGAGAGTACGAAAATAGTGTGCAACATGGTTGTGAATGATGAGTACTTAGAGCAAGTTGATGAGTTTGTGTATTTGGGAAGTATGTTTACGAGAGATGGGAAGGCTGATAGGGATATTGAAAGAAGGGTAAATGCAGGTAACTCTATTAATGGTGGACTGAATGCTGTTGGCGCCAACAAAAAGCTGTCCAAAGAAGCGAAGCTAGCAGTTCACAATGGAGTGCTGGTACCTACCCTGATGTATGGCAGTGAAGCATGGAACTGGCAGAGAAAGGATGAAAGTAGACTGAATGCTGTAGAAATGAGATCCCTGATGCGTATGTGTGGTAAAACCATGTATGATCGTGTGAGGAATGTGGAGATCCGAAAAGAATGCAAGGCCGATGTGAGCGTCATAAGTAAGATTAAAAAAGGGACGCTTAGATGGTTTGGACATATAGAGCGAATGAACGAAGAAAGGAGTGTCAAGATAATATATGATACTAATGTGAATGGTAGAAGAAGTCGAGGACGCCCGAGGAAGACATGGCACGATCAAGTGAATCAGATACTTGAGTCGGGCCATGTCAAGAGTCAGAATAATAGAAGAGCATGTATGATAAGATGTATGAATGTGAATAAGGCGAGGAGTGTATGCCAAGACCGAGTTGTTTGGCGGTCCGTCCTCTCTGCCTACCCCTGCGGGGAAACGGCGTTAGTTAGTTAAGTCGGGTTAGTTACACCACTTATAACTCAAGAACGGCTGGACCGATTTTTATGTTCTTTGATTTGTTGGATTTGTCTCCGTCCCGATTAACAGAATAACCATTAAAAAATCCGAAAAAATCACGGGAAATATAATTATGATTTTTTTTTTTTCATATATTTTGTATGGAACGGTTTTTCAAATAATGTGCTTTGGTCGACATAATTTGAATCAATTCGAACAGCTAATAAATTAAACACAACATTTATTGATTCTGAGGCGGTACGAAGTTTGCCGGGTCAGCTAGTACTAAAATAAATCAAAGAATAGTAGACCGTCTTCCATCTCCAGAAGGCTATCAGGGGACTCCATCCAGGCAACCACGGCAGTTATGATGGTATTATTCGATTGACGTAGTCTTCCGTGCGACTACTACTATGGTACTTCGTACTTCCCATACGGTGGCGGAGAATGGCTTTCAAAGTGTGCGCTCGCTGACTAACTAACTAGCTAACCTTCACGCCGCTTCTCCGCGGGGGTAGGCAGAGAGGACGAACCGCCAAACAACTCTGTCTTGGCACACACTCCTTGCCTCATTCACATTCATACATCTCATAATTCATAATTTTCTATTATTCTGACTCTTGACATGGTCCGACTCAAGTATCTGATTCACTTGATCGTACCACGTCTTCCTTGGGCGTCCTCGACTTCTTCTACCATTCACATTCGCGTCATAAATTCTCTTTACAGTTCTTTCTTCATTCATTCGCTCAACATGCCCAAACCATCTAAGCGTCCCTTTCTTAATTTTACTTATTACGCTCACATCCACATAAGCCTTGCATTATTTTCGGATCTCCACATTCCTCACCCGACCATATGGTTTTACATAGTTTTACCACACGTATGCCTCAGGGATCTCATTTCTACAGCATTTAGCCTACTTTTATCCTTCCTCTGCCAGTTCCATCCTTTACTGCCATACATCAGGGTAGGTATACAAGCACCCCATTGTGGACTGCTAGCTCCCCCTTCCGAAAATATAATAGGTACAATATAAAAATATAATACAAAATAGAAATATAATATGATATTAATATAAGTATAAGAATTTTATGTATTTCCGTAATCCAAAGGTGTTTACAGGGGATTGGACCCTCCCCATCCCCAACGGCCTCTGAAAAAAATATATAATATTATAGGCACTTTCTCTTTTATCAAAGTTACATACATAATAATTTATGGTAAGCATAGGTCCCATAAAACTATTTAATAAATATTCTAATCCCCCCCCCCCTATTTACTCTTTAAAAAAAACGTCATAAAATAACTATTTTAAGAACAAAGAAGTTATCCGGGTTGCACGAAATCTTCATGCCCATTTCCATGCTCCTGCACGGAGAAAAATTGTTATTTGGAAAATCATTTTAACAGTAAAAACGGTTAAAAACGGCACTGAAGTTCTTACGAACAAATTTACAGTGTTTCAATGTTTATTAGTGGGAAAATGAAAGAATAATTTGTTGGTATACGTACGAAATTACGTATACCGACATATTATTCTTACATGTTCCCGCCAATAAACATTGAAACCCTGTTAATTTGTTCGTAAGAATTTCAGTCCCGTTTTTAACCGTTTTTTCTATTAAAATTATCGTTTTTTTTCAAATAACATTTTTCTCCGTGTGCCAAGTCGCTTTCCGTTAGGTCTCTTAAAATCTGCCTTGCCACGTCCACCCGGAAAACAGCTGAGGGACCACACAGCACAGGGTCGCTAATTGATCGCCAGTGACCCTGCCTCAAAGATAATCTCGTATGGTTCGGTGACAAACACTTATTCCGTTGATAATTTGCGTAGAAAATTCGCTAAGCGCTGCCGTGAAACCACATTACGGTTGTATCGTACAGCTTTAAGGCTCCGTCAAACAGGAGGCGTACTTACGCGCGTCAAGGCGTTAAAACGTCCCGGACGTATAACGCTATGTTGTGTTGTACTGAACATGTCTAAACCGGTCAAACAGAGCGAGCGTGTAGCAATACGCGAAACTCTGCCCCATATTCTATTGATCATGCACCCATATTCTATTACTACGGGAACATGATAATGCACACACCAGTAACAACTTATCTTCATCTGAATCGCTGGACATCGTGGCGAAGACCGACTGACAGTTACTGACGCCGAACGCGCTGGCTTGCGCGTCGAAGCCGTTCAAATAGAAAGTACGCGACATTACGCTGACGCCTTGACGCGCGGCAAGTACGCCTTCTGTTTGACGGAGGCTTTATTTTGAGAAATATCTATTATTTTTGGTAAATTTATAAATTAACAGCTTTCCTTCCGCCTTTGCACTCTTTAGATTCAAAACTTGTTTTTCTGTTGAACAATTGATTGAAGAACTTCGTTTAATGATAAATTGATATTTTAAAACTCTGAATCTCATGATGGAAATTACTGCTCTGAAAATACTTCGGTTGAATGATAAATTCATTCAAGAAAAAATTGTACTAATTTTTTGGTTTTTCTTGATTCTACAGGACAAAGGACAAATTTTCTGGATTACGGTTATGATTTTCTTTATTTTTCTATTACTGGTATCTCCATAAACCATTATTTCTACATAAACGAAGTTAATATTTTGAATCTAAGAAATAAATATATAATAATATTAAGAAATATTATCTTTGAAGTGGTGTAACTTAGAGATGCCAATTTTTGTTTAATATATATCGTCACCTTAAAGGAACCGTGAGATATCTTCGAAAAAATCAATTTTGAGATAAGCATGCAGTTCGATGTAAAATTGTGAGCTCTACATGATACATAACTGGGATATTTTGAAAAAAAAGCCCGAGTTACAAGTAAAATCTCAACATTGAGATATTTCCAAATTTACATATAATTTGTCAAAATTAATCTGAAAAAAATTAATTATTTATCTACTATTACAATTTTATGTTGATGTTAAATAATTTACCTCTCTAATACCATATCATTAACCTGCAACACGGAGAAAAATGTTATTCGAAAAAGCGATCATTTTAATAGTAAAAACGGTTAAAAACGGGACTGAAGTTCTTACGAACAAATTAACAGGGTTTCAATGTTTATTGGCGGAAAAATGTAATAATAATTTGTTGGTTTACGTACGAAATTACGTATACCAACAAACTATTCTTAAACATTGAAACCCTGTTAATTTGTTCGTAAGAACTTCAGTCCCGTTTTTAACCGTTTTTACTATTAAAATGATCGTTTTTTCGAATAACATTTTTCTCCGTGAACATTAGTTAATTTGATTCTGCTAGAACTCACGCAAACCTAAAAGTCCTATTATCTCAGAAAAGCATTTTTCAAGATATCTCACTGTTGCTTTAAGGTGACGATATGCAATAATTTTGATTCCCTTTAGTAAATCAAGTTCAAGATTCATATTCGCCAAAAAGCTGAGAATAAATATCATGTCTTTAAGCCATAGATTTTTTTCATTAAATGTAATGGCTTTTAGTTTGATGTTTCGTGCAAATTACAACAGAAGAATTCGCGATGATAATAAATAACATAATAATTAATCGAAAATAAAATACTAAATCCATCGGGTGCGAACAACAATAGAACGCCTTCAGCAGAGGGTCGAAACGCCTTGAAAACCGATTAAAGGATGTATCACACACCGCCTACTGTCCGGACTGCAACACGTAGTCGGCGAAACACAAAAAGGTGAAATACGCCAATCAACTTGGCAATCATTCATTTTTTAAATTATATCCAACCATGTTATCTAGGGTCCTTATTGAACTTTATTTTGAGGTATTTCTGGCGGCTTTGTTCATTGTGTCAACAATAACTCAGCGAGCCTAATCGGAGGAAGCCACCCGTCTCGTCCGTAATTCCTTAGGTAGGTTTATTCCGCTGGATATTATATACTATTATACAATGGAGGACTTCCTTCTGTCCCTTTCCACTCTCTACTCTCGGGTCTTGGATCATCGGCATTGCTGCTCCATGATCCATGCTTCATTGCTGAATAGTACCTAATCTTACTAGAGAATAAATTGGCTATTATTGCTGATATGCTGATATTGAGAAAATAGCTAGATTCTATATATATTTTGTAGTACTTTTCTTCTGAATACTATATGATCAATTTATTGACACCAATGTGTTTCTGCAAGTAGGTACCTTCATTAACAGAAAAATGGAAAATTTTATAACTACTCAAATAGTTTTGAATGCAGTGCTATCAAATTTTTAATATGTAACATGAATTGTCCATGGTTTCAGAGTCGAATCCAATCTCTGTCGGTATCACCTTCAAGGGAAATCAACACTCTTAAAACATTACATTTTTTACATTAGCTCCACACAGCGAACATGAAGAAAAAATTCCCTCGGTGCCTTTAACATCTTTGGGGATGATGTGTAGTGGATCTTTTTAGGGAAATGAAGGAGTTGAAATTCTGAGAAGGAAAAAAGTGTGAGGGGAGGGTAGGAATCTGGGGTCAATGTGTCTAGGAGTGACGGACGTATGAATCCATACCTCCCACTTCGGTGCAAGACGATGGGCCTAGAGGCCGATTGGAGAGGTCTAGGTTAGGTCTCCCTCAACCAATATCTATCGTTCGCCACGCATTAGGTGGTTAAACGCATTGGTCGCCAAGACCTAAATAAACCTCATCCCGTGAACCCCGGGACCCCTCCTAAGTCATCAAACGTAGCAAACCACTTGGTGTGACCTTTGGCAGGGGTGTTGGTTATCAAATGAACGCCTCCCAAATTGGCATTGCTTTAGATTTTTACCAACAGCCCTGCCGTAGGTTACCCCAAGTGGTTCGCTTCGTGACTTAGCAGGGGTGTCCGGGTTCATAGGGTGAGGGTTTGTCTACGTCTTGGGGCGGAGAATTTTTCCAACCCACTGCGTGGCGGGCGGGATCGGGATTGGATCTGGTCGAGAGAGATCTTTTGACCTCTCCGGCCCCTCTCAACCCATCGCCTTGCACCGCAGGATGGATTCATACGTTCGTCACTCCTGAAAATATTGAACCCTGAATTACTATCCACCCCTCGTACCGCTTTTCTTCCCAGAACTTCCTCTTCCTCTTTTCCCTAAAATGATCCTCCACACAGCATCCCCAAAAATGACACAGGCCGGGGGGATTTTTTTCCAGGTCCTCCTGTGTAGGGATAATGTAAAAAAAAAAACGGTTTTCCCAACATTCTAACCTTACTCATTGTGTTGTCCCTTCTCCTACCTTATTTCATTCGTCCTCCCAACTAAAAAATATGAACATTTTTTGTAATATTCTTTAAGTATTACAATTAATATTATTAACGAAATATATACAATTTTTTATTTATTTTATGTACTAATTAATTTTTTTTTTAAATTTTCTCATGTACCTACTAGCAATATTATTAAGTAATATCAGTATATTTATGTTTTCTTAATGGTAATCTGACGGTTTGAATTGAATAATATCTCACCTGAAATGACACCTCTCTGGTCTCAGACATTTACTCATACGTATACACATACACAGGGTGCGGATCTAACTTCCATGATAATCATGAGTCGGGAGAACCGAACGATTATTGCTGCCTTTAATTTTGTATAAACATGGTGTGAGCCGTGAGGATATTAGGCAGGTGATAATGCATTACACCACAGTGAAGGTCCCTTTCCTTATCAGCAGTGCTAACAATTATAATTTATTGTTGGAAATACAACACGCTAAGTGCATCTGCAACTAATTGGAGATTCACTAGATAAAGATTTAACTATACGAAGGTTTTAGATAGTTAAATTGTTGGCATTGTTACCTACGCCATTAATTAGTCAGTTACCTACGTAATCACATGTACGATTATTAATGGCTACAAATCCACTGAATCTATTATTTTTTGTTTGACTATTGGTGGTACAGAATTATGTCCCGCCCCATCTCGAGTCAGTGTTTCACAGAGTCATGCAATTTTCAATGTCCATCATCAGTACAGATGAACAGCATGGTTTAGTGTCTCAAAAGTCGAAGTAAAGTAAAACACAATAGCACACTTGATGTGAAATTTTCATGAAAATTAACGTAGCGTACACGGAGTAAAATGTTATTCTAAAATACGAACTGAAAACGGGACTGAAGGTCTTACGAACAAATTAACAGGGTTTCAATGCTTATTGGCGGGAACATGTAAGAATAATTTGTTGGTATACGTAATTTCGTACGTATACCAACAAATTATTCTTACATTTTCCCGCCAATAAGCATTAAAACACTGTTAATTTGTTCGTAAGAACTTCAGTCCCGTTTTTAACCGTTTTTACGGATAAAATGATCGCATTTTAGAATAACATTTTTCTCCGTGTATCGATAGCGGAAATTTGAAATGCCGTAAAGGGCAATAAATCCAAAAATTAGTTAGATATAGTTTTTTTTTGTTTTTCGATCTGCTTTGACCAAATATTTCTAGAAAATTAAGTGCGTCTTTTATAACGAACGTTTTAGGAGGATTTTATGTATGAAAATGAAAAGTATTCTGAAAGATCTATTCAATATTGTCTTCAAAATAGGAGATACTAGTTTTTGAAAAAATAAAAAACTTGCTTTTCGCCCTTCTGAACAATTAACATTCTGTTCTTTACAGCATTACAAATTTCCATGATCGATATTATAGGTACATGCAGGTGTCTTTGAACGTTTTGTTTTGATGTGGTATAAAATCCATCAGGACTGTACAGGGCGGCATTTGTGTAAAATCTTGATCCGTAGATAATTATTGTCAAACATATTAGTGCGATATGCATCAATGTCAAGGAATGCCCCCCTGACACGCCCCGCATTCATTAGCCATTAAACAAAGAGGACATTTAGCTTTAACGCCGATAATGAACTCCCGCTCCTGGCTGGGAGCTAAACGGCGGGAAAAGGGCAACACAGGGGTTATTTGTTTCACAGACAATTAGGCGCGGCCACAGTCATGGAGAGTAGTCACACTTGATAAGCATTACGGCTGAAACGGTCACGTTTTTTGCCGCGCTAAAAAAGATACAAGTCGTACGAAGACCGTGCGTCGCCGGGAAGGTGCCGCCCGCTCCGGTTGCCGGTTTCGCGGGGAGACGTTACCTAATTTCGGTTAATGACGGTAATCCCGACTATGCAACAGTGGCTACGGTTTTCGGGTGTCAATCATACAATGGCCATCAATCATTGCGGGCTCTGACTGTAGCTACAGCTAGTGTGACTAGTGATGGTGATGACTTAATGTGTTATGGTAGCTGGTAGAGGATGGTGAGCGGGTTGTTGGGTGGATCAGTAGGGGCCAGGCTGTGGAGGACGAGTTGGGAAGTTATGGATGCAGGGATGGTCCGAGACTTTTCGGCGCCCCGGGCAAACTATTTTGGCAATAACTTCCGCGCCATCCTCGCCCTACCCTTTCCCTAAAACTTTAGAATTCTGGAGTAATATTTAATTAATTTATAAAACGAAAATGTTTATTTTACAGGTATATACTGAATTTTTCCAAAAAATATATGCTTTATGAAATACAGAATTCGGAGTTTCAGCTGAAAATAAAGAAGAAAATCATAATCTTGTTCACAAAATAACTGAATGGTATGGTTCACATTAATCATTTTATAGTTTTAACATTTCTTATATTATTTTATATTTTTTTATTCCATTATTCCAACATTGATTTCATTCCTTTACATTCTGGTTTTAACAGAAACAAGAATTAGTTAATTTTTATTTAAAAAAAAAAAACATATTTTCTATGTAAAATTTATACGTGATGTAAGTATAAAGCATAACATAAGAATAATTTCATACTTTTCACAGTCCTCCTCACTGGTGTTTCCTGTTTAGTTTTTAATTTTTTGTCTTCATAATGTTTGCAAGTTCTGTTCTACATAGGTACAAAAACTTTATTAAAAGTAAAAACATGGTACTTAAGTTTGAAATACATTAATTTCCGTCATTTTAGTTGTTGTTTGATTTGGTGCATTATATAGTTTCGTCGCGTGAATTTTAATATTTCTCTGTCCAAAAGATTTGTTCAAATTGGGAATAACCAGTATATTTTGAGGTGATTTCTCACAAAAACGGCGCTATACAAATTATCCAATTATTATTATTATTATTTGGCTGGTTGAGTCAATGTAGAATTCGGATAACATATATATATTTTACACTGAGTTTCTGTACACTGAAAAGTTTTGAAATATTTACTTTAATTTATTTATTTAAATTTTAATTAAAGTCCTCGTCAGTTAATTTTCTCCGTAGACATAGTGGTAAGTAAATAAACAAATATTATTAGCTTTGCCCGGGTCCTGGTGGCGGACGCATCTGCCCACCAACTACATATCAGTAGAGACTGGTTGATAGAGGACCTTTCAGAATATGGCTTTGCATCGCAGTGAGAGGGATGGATTCATATGTCCGTTACTCCTGGATACACCGACCCATAGATTCCTACCCACCCTTCATACTCTTTTCCTTCACAGAACATTTCTACCTCTTTTTTCTCTAAAAATCTTTCACGCAACATTCGCAAAGATAACACAGGGGAATTATTTTTCTCAGGGCCTCCTGTGTAGAGCTAATGTAAAAATAATAAATCTGGAAATTAATTGAATTTAAGTGTGTATAGGTATCTACATATTTAAAAATCTGGCGCCCCCTAAATCTCAGCACCCTACGCCCTCCCTCCGGCCGGTTCTGTCAAGAAGGATATCAAAATGCTTATTACTTCTTTCGGATTTCATTTGATCGCTCCGGGCAACGAACGTACTGTTTCATCCTTGGAACAGACAGTAAAAAGAACTTTTATAATAATATTAATACCAAGGTAAGCAGTTTCAAATGTAACTACCGAGATTTTATTGCTAATTAGTTTTCAGCGGCCATTATAAACGTAAAACGCTGCTTTATTTGTGTTGTTGGTTGCAGAACTCCTTCCTTGGTATTTTAATGATGCGATATAAGAACTTTTTAAGGCATTTTTATCCCCTGAGCTTTTATTTCTTCAATGCATTGTGCTTGAATTTACTTAACCCCTCAGGCCTCGACCATTTTTCAGATTTTCAGATGGTCAAAATATTCAAAGACCAAAGTCAAATTCAAATAAATGGAATATTTCTGAACGTATCCAAAGTCTAAAACCAGTTTTTAAAAAGTGATACAATAAGCTTAAAAACTTTTATAAATCTAAAAAACATAGAATTTGTAAATATAAAAATTTTGCATGCAAACAAAAAAAATTAACTAAAATTCATATAAACTAAAATTCATATTTTTGGAAAATATTTAAAATTTGAAAAAATAATATTAGTCGAAGATAATATTGTTAATTGTGAAATTTGAAATATGAAGTTGACAAATACGACAGTATCATAATAGGGTGCAATAGCAACATTGGTTAATGCGTATGTCCCGGTTAGACGTGAGGTTCTGGGTTCGAGTCCCAGTTGAAGCCATTATATTTTATTATTTTTCTGTGTCTTGTTAATTTTCGTATTTAAAAAAAATTAGATTATTATTGTTATCTTCTTCTTCGATGATATAAAACTAAAATTACTCAAAACCAAAAACAAAAATAAAATGTATTATAAATCGTATTATCATCACACTTTTATGCGGTTCCATTTAAAAATATTAATAAAAAATTCCCTAAGTATCAAAAAATTTTTTTAAATCTTATCCGAAACTTTTTTTTCATACAGGTCTACATTTTACTTCTTTAACCACAAGGTTGACTTTTATAATTGAATATAAAGACTGGTGTTTTCTCTTTCTAACATCGTTTATATCGTATTATTTACTAGTCAAATTTTTACGATTTCTATGAGACCTATATATATGACTGGTTCCGAAATGCAAACTGGGTTAATTTTCTTGCTAAATTGTAAGATATTGGTAATGTGACAACCTTATAAGCTAAACTTTGTACGCTTGTAGTTATAATTTGCGTATGAGTTAGAATGATTGAATGTTGAACACAATTTAATGTTTATCTGAATACAGTTCACTGATCTCTCCGTCCTTAAAGCCCTGTTCAGACACAGCTATAAACCGTGAGCAAGATATCTGTTGAACCGCGAGCGCTTACATTTTGTACCGTTCACACGACGCTATCAAATATTTCTTCCTATTGTAGGAGAGGGGGTCATATGAATTTAGATAGCTCGATACGAGATACCATTTTTTTATTTTTTTTAAGAAAGACAAACATTCCCGGGTTACGAATAACCCAACAATATTTGAAAATCTCCTACTACCACCACACTAAGTGGAAGATGTTGCTTGTGTTGTGGTGGAGGACTTAGCCAGCCGAGGAATCGAACACAGAACGCCTGAGTGGGACCCAAACGCGATGCCCACTCAACCACTGACCGGTCCATTACTTTGAATTTCTCTAGTTCTGAGAATTTGACAGCTGAAATTCGCGCGTTTTAATAAAAATGACCCCTCTCCTGTTTTCGGCGGGAGAGGGGGCACTTATCTGTTCTTCTATCGCCTCAGGGGTGCTAGCATGGTCGATCGATATGAAGTTACCGACCGATTGTCGGTAACTTCTCATCGTTCCCTAGGACAACTGCAGATCGCTAATGTACAAACGATAGTTGATATCGATATATTCGAATATATTAAGGACACTTAGTCATTGTGAACTGTTACCTATTCGTACACGGAGAAAAATGTTATTCGAAAAAACGATAATTTTAATAGTAAAAACGGTTAAAAACGGGACTGAAGTTCTTACGAACAAATTAACAGGGTTTCAATGTTTATTGGCGGGAACATGTAATAATAATTAGTTGGTATACGTAATTTCGTACGTATACCAACTAATTATTCTTACATTTTCCTAGGGAACGATGAGAAGTTACCGACGATCGGTTGGTAACTTCATATCGATCGACCATGCTAGAACTCCTGAGGTGCTAGCATGGTCGATCGATAAGGATCGGTAGGATAATTGTCGGTAACTTCTCATCGTTCCCTAGGACAAGTGCAGATCGCAAACATACAAACAACAATTGATATCGAATATATTAAGGACACTTAGTCATTGTGAACTATCACCTATTCGTTTGCGATCTGCAGTTGTCCTAGGGAATGATGAGAAGTTACCGACAATTATCCCACCGATCGTTATCGAGCGAGTGTGCTAGGGCCTCTGGAGCGGTTACGCGTAAGATGTGCATTGTCTATGGTTGATCTGCGCATAAAGCGCTTAGTTGTGAACTGTCTGAAGGGATTGTATGGAGAGCGATATTTGATCTTTTAAAGTTTATAGCTGTGTCTGAACAGGGCTTAAGCGTTTCAACAAAAAGTAACTGGGCTCATTCGCTCGGACATTGACGACCGAAAATGTGAAAACTATTTAATTAAAAATTGCATCCGACCAATTGCCTTTCGATTACTCTTAAGTAATGATGTTGTGTTCCCAAGCTTGACTTCTCACAGTCATTTAACGAAACGATCTTCGTATTATTGACTTTTTTGGGAATATCCATTTGATTCGGCGTCTCTCACTGTCTGATTATTTCCAAGTGTGAAAAACAGAGTTGGCAATATTTCGCAGAATCCTCGGCGGCTTGTTTGTAATAATCGAAAATGTAGTTGGGAAATTGCTGAAAAGTCAGCTTGACACTTTCTCCGTTTCAATTGAAAATAATTTATTCGTTGACAAATTCTTCTGCTTTCGTATTTATTATCTTCGCATTTCTTGAAAAAATAGTATTGACAAAGAAAATTTCATTCAGTAAAAGTCTGATAAATTCAATTTAAGTAAATTTCAGGTCTCTATGCTGTTAGCAAAGTTTACTAATATTTTTTTTATCTGATACTAGTAGATACCTTACTAAAATACATTTTCGGAGCCGGTTAAATTATTTGTTTCTTGATTTGAGGAGAAGAAGAAGGGGGAGTTTGGAAGTTACCTACTTTTCAGAACTGGTCACTAAACATACACGGAGAAAAATGTTATTCTAAAATAAGATAATTTTATTCGATTGAAATCAATAAATTGTAAATTAAAACGAATTAAACAAATAAATTTTATTTCCACACGCTGACTTTTAAACCCTCTTCCCAGAAGATAAAATACAAATTTCACAAAAATACGGTTATAATTTTTTATCAAATAGGCAGTAGGTCAAAAAATATTTTTAAAAAATTAATACTCCACCAGAAATAAAATTCTGTAAATATTTTAGGCCTTCCTACCTGTAATATTATTAACATCGGGAAGAAAAATTCGGCGGCGATATTCAAAACACTGATTGAATTCATAGAGAGCTTTAAAATTATTAACAACGGCCCATTAAATTAAAACAAAAATAATTAACTAACATTTTTAATACAGCACTTAATGATGCTCCATTTATTTTAGTAGACAGGTAACTTTCATAATGGGACGCGGGTAAAATAGTGAGAGATGCCCGCGACAGGGGCGATCCGTCAACTAGGCACAGGCGAACGCACACTGGGACATTTCCCGAATAGCGACGAACAATAAGTTCCTACCTATATTATGTGACCTATGGTTAACTTTCATTATGTATTTTAGGTTATAGATATTGTATAGTTACTGTTTTATTGACTCCTTAATTCAAAATTAACACTTTATGTAGGCATTTAAAAAACCAATTGTCAGAGATTTTGATTGAAAAATATAGAACAAACAATATGGCGCTGTCTAATTTTTTTATGTGAAATGAATATTTAAAAGCTCTTTAATACATGGTTGCTGTAGCGTGCACATTGTTTTTAATCAGGATAGGTAGTCGGAGAAACTGCGAAATATTTGACGTTAAAAAACTGTCTTGGTAACATTTCGCTAAGAATCGCTAAGCTGCTGGATTTGGCCGTTATATTGGTTTTAAAGTCACATCAAATATCAAAATAACCGCTTCATATATACATATTACAAGCCACTGAACATTAAAAAACTTTTTAAAATTTTAATGTCAAAATAATATGAAAATCATTTCATTAGTAGGTGCTAGTTATGCTAAAAGTTCCTAAACAGATTGCACTGACAGCTACACGTGTGATTTGTACCGACAAGCACAGTATTTTTTGACACACACAAACGAGTCTTCTATGTATAGTATATATTATATATATATTTAAATCTTTGTTCCTTTTAAAGATATCTTATATTTCTACATTTAACTTTTTTTATTATTATTATTTTATTCTCACTTTTAACTTTTAACTTTTTTATCTTTGCTTAATAATTTAAAGCTTGTACTTTATACTTATACTTTATACCATATTTTTCACTTTACATTTATATTTTACCCTTTTCCTACTACTTATTACCTTACTACTTACTTTTTACATTTTTTTTCCTTATATTTAACTTACATTTATACTGTTAGTTATTCTTCATGTTGTTGTACTATTTATATGTTATGTCAATTATGTTAATGGCACATGTTGTGCCGTATATGTGTAAATAAATAAATAAATATTTTTGTGTAGAATATAGTCAACATTTTAATATAATATTTTGCGTAGGTACTGTTGTATGGTTCCGGCTTTTGACTCGTTATAGAAGAGCGGTCGATGGGGTGAGCGCGGCGCTACGATTTGGAGCTGGAACTTCCCAAAGATAGATTTCTTACAATAATTAAAAAAATATCTTTATATTATTTATATTTTAATGTAAGTAAAGAAGAGTCGGCAGTGCTTGTGTGTAATTTTGTGGTAGATGTATGTTAGCTGTTATCTTAATTCAAGAAGATGTAATACGTATTTGGGGTATATTTCTGTGGCTATAAACTAAAACATGTCCACATTTCAGGTATTACGGTATACTTTTTCCAAATGAAAGGGTTCAATTCTACATAGTAGCATAATAAGAAAAGGGAAAAAAAACTTTTGTATAGGCATTATTGAATGTCCACTTTCGGTCTGGGGGCATATAGAATCGCCGTTTCTGATCTCCTGTAAAATTTGTAAAATGTGAAATTCGATAGTTTACCTCTGAGCCCTTTGTTCCTGAATCCCAAATAGTGAGTTGCCGCGATAATTATATATTAAATAATGATAAGAAATCTAAGCAAATCTCAGTGTTTAATTTAAAAATTACTTGTGCTAAATCTTGTGGTATATTCCATTTCAATTACAATATTAATTTATTTTATATTTGGCAACTATCATTGGTTCAACCACTGCAATATTGTTTATTTCTGTATTATAATCATCGCGTGAGCACCATTGTGCGGCTCGGGTCGTGGGTGATCTGTCAACATTACGTACGCTGTCAAAACTCTGCGAGCGACATGCACGCACACACACACGCACATACTCCACGTGCGTGGAAATACACCACTATACCACTGAACCACTGTAGGGAGGACATCGTTTGCCAGGAATCTAAGAACAAATAAAAATTTCATAATAATAATCTACAATTCTAGGGGATCACACAATTTTAATTTAGAATTTATTTATTAGATTTTTCTTTTTTTTTAAAGGAATTCTTTTCTTAAATAGTTTTCTCTTAAAATATTGACATTACATTTTATCACATCTAATGGGGAGAATAGCATTGCAATATTTTTGTTTTAATGTGGATAAATAATTTTGTTAGGTAATCAACACCAAACCTCCCCCTAATATTGAAATTTATTTTGATCTAATACTAATTCCGTACTTTCAAAACTTTGATATATTGAATAGAATCGTGCATTACCTGAAGTTACCTACTATCTCCCCAACTTTTTTTCCCATTTAAACGACAAATAATTTTGTTCAAAAAAATCAGAACCAATCAATGGCTGAATTGGTAAATGCATCGGGTTCCCACCTAGAAATCGTGATTTTAATTCCCCGACTAGCTCAATACACAAGCAATATACTCCGTTTTTAATGATGATACTAAAAGTTTTTCAACAATTGGGAATTATATAAATTATGTCAATAAAAATAAATTAAAAACCATTCGAATGGCGTCTTTTTTTTGTGAAAGTAAAATATATGATTACTTGCTGCATAGCACATCCGATGGAAATGAAGTTGCTACTGAAAACAGTTGACACTATTATTTATATATTATATGTACCTTTACGTTTGTTAACCTTAGGAGTAGGCACATTCTTATTTTTGTACAACAGGTTTATACCTACAAATAATCATTTTATGCATTACTAGTTACTTGCTCTTATAATATGTTAAATAGATAGATTATACTATGTATTACTACTGTAACTGTGAACTTACAATCTTATGAATATTTTTTATAACTATGTATGTAAAAGCCTAATAGGCGTATAAATAAATAAATAAATATTTAAGTAGTTTTATTCTCCAGTGTTTGTTTTTGTATGAAACTAGATTTCTGGCTTTAGTAAGATGCAAATTATTTGTCTCATCCAATGCAGCACGCGTGGAAAACCTAATGCAAGTTCACACAATTACACGCACAGGACACATCATGCAAGACACCGGCGACACGGACATTCGCGGCCACGTGGCGGAACGGACAAATGGTGCCGTGCCGTGGTAGGTGGATACTTAATATCTCCTTTCCTCTCCTCTTCTTTCGGAAGATATTCGTCTGATGGATCCTTTACCTCGAAGTTGGCGCTCTAATTCATAATAAATTGTACAGCGCCATTGAGGTGATTTTTCACAAAACGTCTGAGCTTGTCTTTCGCAAAATCTTAGGCTAACTTTTAATGTTAGCTGTAACCTACAAACTTCAGCAAAATAATGTTCCTTAACACGATGATTAAATCTATGTAATCTATGTAGATCTATCAGGAACCCAACTCTATTTAACAAATAACATAATATTTCAGAAATTCTAAAAATCATCATTTGGTTTAAATTTTAAATGTCACGAAAGAATCCAGTCCAACCTTGGCAGTGTTGCATTTAAAATAATTAATGAAATGGCTTTGCATAGCCTTCTATAGCTGTAAATTTTGGGCATACCTATCCATAAATAGCATCGTCTAGATCAGCGACGTCATCAGTTATCGTCCGAAGGAAAAAGGATTCAAGTGAAGTAGCATGAACTAATAAAATAACTGGAGTAAAAACGTTACAGAATTCAAAATGGGAACTCCAAACGCCAACCTTCATAAAACATATCCATACATACATTAATAATACCTAACGTGAACACCTTATTTCAGATATGATTTAAGATTTTCACGGCCAAAAGTATTTTTGTTATTTATTTTTGGTGTGTTTAGCTGTGTTGCGCTACCTCCTTCTTCAGCCATCGTTTCAGACGACGTTACAGTGTCCATCATCACAATCGCATCTGCCCTGATGATGACTGTAACGTTGTCCGAATCGTTGACTAAAGAAGGAGGCAGCGCAACACGGCATAACACCCCAAAAATAAATCACCCTATTTCAGTCCCAGTCCGTAGTAAGTTACTACCTACATATTTTTTATTTGTTCACATGAAGCCGTTACTTTGTGATATGACATTATAATTTAAAATAAAACAATAACTTAGTAAACACCACTAAAAACACATAAAAGTGGTGTTTGCTAAGTTATTGTTATATTTTAAATATTTTTAGTAAATAGTGCATTTTCTATTAATTTTTATCATTTATTTTTTCAGACTCTCAGTTGCTATCTGTAGAGTAACAATATAAAACTTGCATAAGTTGAAAAAAAAAAAAAACTTGTATCAATAATATCAGATATTTACCGTAAGAGGTGGCTCTCCGAATTTCTACCGATTTCTTACATAGTTTTTGAGCTCTTAAAAAAATATTTGTTATTTTTTAAGAAAGTATCTATACATTCCCCACGTCGAAACGGTAATTATTTGAAATTCCCCCGATAGAAATAATTATTTAAAATCCGATACGATTTAGATTTTCACGGCCAAAAGCATTTTCGTTGTTTGTTTTTGGGGTGTTATGCCGTGTTGTGCGACCTCCTTCTTTAGCCGACGTTTCGGACAGCGTTGCAGTGTCCATCATCAGGGCAGATCCGGCAGATCCGACGATGTGAAATTGTTGTTACTTAAGTAGTTCCCTTTCACTAAAATACCTACCAGCTCGTAGTGGATTGAAGCTGACGACACGGTATCGCTTCCAAGTAAATAAGCACACACTTTCACATCGTCGGATCTGCCGGATCTGCCCTGATGATGGACACTGCAACGCTGTCCGAAACGTCGGCTAAAGAAGGAGGTCGCACAACGCGGCATAACACCCCAAAAACAAACAACGAAAATATTTAAAATCCTCCGAAAATTATTATTTTCACGACTGATTCTGTTATTTTGCAAGTTATATTTATGTATGAAAAAAATCACAATGTTTCTTTAAATGCTACTTAACACAACCCCCACGAGATTTTTGCTCTTTTTCAAACGAGTCGTGTATTATTAAACACATTCATTTCTTCTTTTTCAGCGGGTTAGGAGTCTAAACGCATCCGAAGACTCACTATAACCATTATTTAATTTCGGAGATAATCAGGCGCTGAAAGAATCATGATTCAATACGCCGAAGAAGGAAATCATCATGGGTTGTAAAAATATCTAACACACCTAATCATAGTAACATCAAATGAGTCTAATGACATCTAGTGTAAGGCCACAACTATTATATTTCATTTAATTTTAACAGGTTCTTGTCGATGCAATAATGCTGCACGTTACGAGTTATAAACTGCAATCGCACTAGTTTAAATGCTTATTGCTATTTTCAATATATAAATACAGTCAAACAGCATCTAACGGGATTCATCCAAATGCATTCCCGCAGTCGGAATAAGTGCTTCTGGAAAACACAATAAAATCTATTTTAAACTACAAAGTATTTATTTTTGCAGTCAACACGTCCGCGGCCGCTTGGCCCGAGCCTCGCTATACTCGTAGCTAATTATGTGCATATTTTTGTGACTGAGAACAACGTACTAAACATTTTAAATTAGTTTCTAAAATTCGGTGCAACAAAATATTCTATTAACGGTGACAGGAGGCGATTTGTCAGAATATTGTTGGAGATAATGCCAAACTAAAGGAATGGGGTTTCTCACAAAGGCGACATGCAAAATATCAGGGACAGCTTGCTGCAGTTGAATTTGCCTGTAAAGATAATTTTTAGATTAGGTTAAGCTGCTTTGAATGAAAATTTTCGTTCGTTCTCAAAAACAAAAAAAACAGCACTAATGCTGTAATAGATCGCTACCGTATTTAAATGTTCATCTGTGAATAGCGGTTAGGATTGTCAGTTGTTAGGTCAGGCTTTTCGGGTTTCGCGCGAACAAATGAGTCTTGAGCAGTAATGGCGTAGCATTATTGTACTTTTGATGGTTCCATGTCTTTTACGGTAATATATATGTCTATAGTTAAGAATGCTGAGTTCCGTTACCCTTAGCATGCCTATTGTTTTAATACAGGTACTCAAGCTCCTTGATCTCAGGCAGCGGTGTTTAGAAATCCCTACAAAGATCTTGGTTTTGCATATGAGTGAATGCACAATTCATAAGCCTGCCCTAGACGGCTAGACGATTTTTCCCAATAAGGTTGCAAGATATTCTTCTTCTTCTTAAGTCGGTTGCTGAGGATCGTGACCCCTACATCAATTTTTACACGTTGTTAAAGGTACCTAATAATGTAACGTAATTTAGAAAGCGCATTTGCGATGAAATGTCACTATTTCGTACTATGTAAATGTGATGTTATTATCTTTATGTAAATTCATCGGTGAAAGTAATACTTTAACCACTCGAGCGCTTTTTGCCACATTATGGCACTATTTCCAAAACCTCGAATTGCTTTGTTGCCAAAATGTAGCAAATTAAAAAAAAAATATATATATTAAACGACTATGTAATATATTGTACATTCAAAATATAACAAAATAAATATTCTCTAGATTCTTTAAAATTTTTGAAGGTTAAAGATTAAATTATATATTTTTTTATAAATCCTGCAAATATGCGATAATAGACGAAAAATAGGGGAATTCATTGGCTATATATAACTATAATCAGTTTTTATGTCTCCATATTCAAATTCGGAGGTAAGATTTTTTTAATGTGGGCGGAAAAATTTCCTTTAGCAATCCGAGAAAAAATATTTTTTTTTATTGCTCTGTCGCTCCAGTGGTTAAGTCAGAAGAGCAAAAACTACGAATTGCTGATTGAATTAACTAAGTAAAAAATATATTTTTAGTTTCAGGTGTAAGTGGGTACGAAAAAGAGCCATGACCTAATAGGTTAATAATTTTTCGTTTTTTTAAGTACTAATAAATCAGTGTACAATTCAAGATTACAGTTATGTATTCTACAAAATGGTATTGTAGCTACCCACCAGTAACAACTAACTTTCAATTCAAAATATTCTAAACCGACGAAAATCAATATGTCTGGAAAATGGGCCGATTCCCAGTAGCAAATTCTTTGCGTTTTCTTTGCCTGGATCGTTTTATATATTATTATGTTCCATTATTTCAATTAATAATGTAATAATTATAATCAGCGTAGCTATTCATAAAGATATAATAACGCTGTACATACTTAATAAACCATTTCTGATAATAATCTTCGGTGAGTTCCACCATTTAATAATCTTTTGATCTTTTTACGTAATTCTAATATATTATGTAATAATAAAATTTTGGGAAAAAATACTTTGACAGCCTACCAGAAAACATCAGACCAAAATTAAAGACGACAAAAATGACGAGTAAAAGCAAAGACCAGTTGTATGTTAAAAAAAGAACTGTATTAACTTGATTAATAAAAAAAATCTTTCCCTTACGGAGAAAAATTTCATATTCGTAGAAACGGTTAAAAACGGGACTAAAGTTCTTACGAACAAATTAACAGGGTTTCAATGTTTATTGGCGGGAAAGTGTAAGAATAATTTGTTGGTGTACGTACGAAATTACGTAAAATATAAGAATAATTTGTTGGTATACGTACGAAATTACGTATACCAACAAATTATTATTACATGTTCCCGCCAATAAACATTGAAATACTGTTAATTTGTTCATAAGAACTTCAGTCCCGTTTTTAACCGTTTTTACGAATAAAATGATCGTATTTTAGAATAAAATTTTTCTCCGTCTTATTGGATCTTCTAAAGGATCCTCTATAGGATCTTCTAAAGGATCTTCTATAGGATCTTCTAAATTTGTTCATATTTAGGTACTTACAAATCTAATTAAGATCAGATTATACTAATCTTAATGATGTTCACACCCCTTCTAAATAAAAGCGTTCGTTCCTATAGTATAGAAGAAAAAAAAACAAATATTGTTAGTAGTAATAAATATTCATAATAGCAGTATAGTGTACCGAAAATCATGTTTTTTGGCATTTTGTAAACATGAATTGCAAAAATGATTAATACGTTAAAAATACGTTTACGAATATAATCTTACTAATATTATAAACGCGAAAGTTTGTATGGATGTATGTGTGTTTGTTACTCTTTCACGCAAAAACTACTGAAAGATTTTAATGAAAATTTACAACAATGTAGCCCATAGATCAGAATAACAAACAACCTATAATAGATAAATCTAGCTATTTTCCATATATTACAAATATTCATTTTTTGTGTTTTATAAAAACAATTAATCAAATGTGATACCTAAGATAGGTACCTATTTATTTCAATTTAAAATATCTACAATTCTTGATTCGATTCAAAGTATTAAGCGAGTACTTCAAATAAATTCACTAATTTAAATATTTTCTAAAATATAATTTTGATTTAATAATCATTTTTTTGCAAAATATCATTTTAAAAATTTGACTCTTTCTATTAAACAATATATTTTTTTAATTGGACAGACAGTTATCATCACTTTTGATGAATTTTGGTATAAACATAGATGGGACTATTGGACATAGGAAAAGAAAATAGGCTGCTCAAAGTACTAATCCTTCGCAGACGAAGTCGCGGGCAGAAGCTAGTATTATATAATTGTAGTAAAATGAATGTCGACGAACTTTATGTACGAATCAGGATATAGAACATTAGGGAGTTGTTGTTTCTTTTGGTTGAATAATTAGTATCCCTGCTCTGTTAGCTCAGCGCGACTGTCCCATTTCACAGTCGGGTGAAAGGGCTTCATTAAACTGTACAGGATTTTCGCCCTCATTAAGAATATGTTTGACACATTTTAATTTTGGGAGGCGTCTCGTGAGGATGGCAAAGGGGAAACAATCAACGATATTTTAAAATAGCTTTTATGGAAAATGGCTGTAATCTCATACCATTGGGTTCAACCGGATTTAAAATAAAATACGAAGGTATGTGAATAGCATTTTCCAATAAATATGTACATTAAATTTTTAAGGTGTGCCTTCGTAAAATAAATCTTTTATTCAACTTCATATGTGAAATAAGTATAGTTACTCAACGTCTTAATTTTAACGAATTATTAAGGTTTGTTCAAATGACTCATGGATTGGTTGTTTTACAGAATTTTAAGGATTCATCAAATTTCAAGTTCTTGTCTTTCAAAAATTGTCCTATAATGGAATAATAACAGAAAATGAGTAGAACTTTCACTGAACAAAATTTTAGTGTTTTTTTATAGCTAGGTATTTTTTATAACTACTCACGACTTCATGTTTCTTGAAACATGTCAAAATCTATGTTTTCGTCCATTCTCTAATTTTTTATTTTTATTTTCAAAAATTCGTTAACAAATAGGTAAGCTTATTAAAATTTAATACCTACCTAATAATTGCTAAATTCTACAAAAAAAGATTTAGATAATACTCCTATTTTATTCTGTAGAATTTGTCAATATGGTGCTACCTCCTTTCTGTGTAATTCGGTAAACTTGAATCGGTCCCAAGAGGATATTTTAGACATATGTAATAAAAGCTTTCTTAAATATCGTTAGTACATTCGTACACGGAGAAAAACATTTTTCGAAAAAACGATCATTTTAATAGTAAAAACGGGACTGAAGTTCTTCCGAACAAATTAACAGGGTTTCAATGTTTATTGGCGGGATGTAAGAATAATTGGGTGGTATATACGTAATTTCGTTACGTATACCAACAAATTATTCTTACATTTTCCCTCCAATAAACTTTGAAACACTGTTAATTTGTTCGTAAGAACTTCAGTCCCGTTTTTAACCTTTTTTACTATTAAAATGATCGTTTTTTCGAATAACATTTTTCTCCGTATACGTATGACCATTGTCAAATAATAAGTAGATACTTAAATCTACGAAAGTTCTAAAAATTAAGAATAAGTTATTAATTATATTTGTTTACCAGTTAGTTATAGTTTCTTTCTTCTGGTTTCAACGATCTTTTTTAGGGAAATGTTTTCTTGTAGACCAACTAAAATAGGAAAAAAAAAAAATTATATTTATATATTTAATAGATGATTTAATGAAATAAGTTGCGGTCTGAAATTTCGTAAAGAAAAATCTGTGAAAATTGTAAAAAATACAACTCCGGATGAACAATTTTGAGTTGCAAAATGATTTGTTGTGGATAATGATAATGGAAAATGGGTACGGCGAGTATAGGGGCTGCAGTATAACCCATATAAGTAACCCAGATTAATTTGATGATTAATAAAACTGTTTCAATAATTAATAATACACACCCCTTTGAAAATGTGCATATAAATTGGTATAGCACTGGTATCCCGGGGTGGTCTCAGCGTCACTCATATTAACAAGTTAAATATGTGACGCTGCAAAAAACAAAGTCCAGAGATAAAGTAATAAAAGGATTCCAGAAGCAATTAGTTGGAAGGAAGAGCAAGTCGGTGACGACATGTCTGCCACTATTATAAATGCTACCAAATTAGCTTTAATGAAGCCCATCTCTGATGTCTTCGCGATTTAACGCCTTATTCTTTATGAGCACTCATCTGTTGATTTTAAAACAAAAATAATACATTTCTGTTTCCAAAATTGAATCCGGTAGACATTATTTTAGTTTTGAGTTTATTTTTACTAGAGGAACTCAACAACATTGTTCCTATGGATTTTACAGCTTTTCTGATTGTCAAGAATTGTTTTTTTTTATTCATATATGTATGTATTTGATAAAACGTGAATTAAGTATAAAATGTTGACTATTTGTTGATCTTGTTTGACTGAATGAATATTTGCAAGTAATAAAGAATTCCAGTGATTGTTATAATAACATTATGAACATTATTCTAATGGTATATTCTAACAAATTTAGTCAAGTCCGAAAACAGTCTAAATCTGAGAATGGGGAGGGGCCTGACGTCGTATGTACCTCGCAAATAATTAGCAAATTTAAAAAAAACACAAATAGATAAAACATTTGAATTAATTGAAATACCTCAGTGGTGACCCATGTTACTGTTATGGTAGATTCAGACTGGGTCGACGTACATGCCCATCGCTACGCCTAACAATATCTGGACTGCTTAGCAACCATAGATTTTCATAAATTTATGTTTTAGAATCGCATTGGCCACACGCATCGCGACGTGCGATGTCTGTGGCCATTTTCATAGAAAATGTATGGGTTGCTAAGCATTGTTTGAGTAGCGATGCGTACGTACGTCGTCCAGTCTGAACCTACCATTAACGCTACAAGGAATGTTAACCAAGGAAGTACCCATTGTGTGGCGCTCCATTCCTCACTATCAACACTAACTGAGAAATTCCGTGACTGTGAGTCAATTCACTGAAAATTACCCAGAAAAAAATTGTGTGATTTGGCACCCGCAACAAGCATAAAACAAGTGTGATGTACGTAGGTAGGCTGTCCTTAAAATAAGGTCCCCAATAAGGTGCTGTGGTCGCGAGGAACAATTTTAGCACAATCTGGCAACACTGGCATGTCCGTACCATACTGCACTATCTGTGACATTTAGTCTCGGCGTGGCAGCCTTTCGCGATAGAGCTTCCACTCCACCGCACCCGCCAGGTGTGAATTACGCTCTGTGAATCGTTTTTAAACTTCCACAATGCTTCTGACAGGATTGTTATTTTGTGTCTGGCTTCGCGTAGTGAACCCAGATCTCGTCCCCAGTCACAATTGAATCCAAAAATTCCTCGCCATCGATGTCGTAGCACTCTAGGAATTCGTAGGCTGCTTAAATCCGTTGTAGTTTGGCATTGTTGGGACCCATCTTGGGACCTTGTGGTATCCCAAATTTTCTGTCAAAATCTGGTCAATAAAGGTCTTACTGACATTAGGGATCATTTCACAGAGCTCCCGAACCATCACCCGTCGATCTGCAAAGAACTAATAACTGGCGGGCGCGACGAGTGAAAGCCCTATGGCGAACGGCTGTCACGTCGAAATCAGGCTATACGCCAGTATTGCAGGATCGCGCGTAAAATCGTTTCTCGCGACCGCAGCACCTTATTTTACGGACACCCCTCGTATATAAAAATTCTCAAGTATTCAATGAAAGGGCGAAAATCTTAATTGGCTTCCAACGGCTTCAGATTCCTTAATTCCCATTGCGAGGACAACGTGTCGTGTTTATAATTGAGTGGAATAAGCCTACTTTGTTTGTACTAGCGATTTGTTATTTACATTGTCCTTGCAAATGTCCAAAATCTGACACTTCACAACTTCAACGGAGACCTTCATTGTCGACCCAGTAGCTGAAGAAGTTTTCCTTGGGGGCTTCTTGGTCGGACAATAGACCTCACTAGTAGGACAATAATATTATTGTTGTGGTGAGAAACACGCTACTTGCAGACTACCGAATACTCCTGTGCTGAAAGTTTGCTTTCCTGTTGTACTATTTGGTTGTACAGAATGTGGTGTTAGTTTCCAGCTCTCTGGGGTCTGGGCCGATGATCGATCATGATGGATTGTTGTCATGTGGGGATTCAAAGGAAACATGAATTAGAGTGTGTGTTAATAAACACAGGCTTCTGAAGACCCAGTAGGTTTGAACAATCATCATGCTATGAATGTGCATTCGAATAAAATTCCATTGTTATCTTACATTTGCGAAATTATGTTTTTTGTTGTTGTAATAAATTAAAAATAAAGCAAAATTATTCTATTTGCGCCTTATATCAACTATGTCTAACTAAAGACATATTAATAATATTTAATCAAAGATATGTGCACTAAACTAAACTACCAAAAAACTCAAAATAAAAAAAATTGACAGCTGTACAAAAAAACACATAGGACTAGATAGTATATAATATTATTCAAATTTGTTTTTTTGTCATTGAAGATGATGATCATAGGTACTAATAAATCTAAACGAATCATGAAACGCAAAAAGACACAGAAAAATAATAGGACCTCTTTGTCTTACCGGGGCAGTGCCTTAACCAATTTGCCAACGGGACCAATTTTTATATACGTCATTTTTGTCGATCGCATATTTCAAATTAAGAATTTATTTTATTATCGTTAATTATTATTTTTTTAATTCAGGTTTAAAAAATCGGATTCCTTTATCTGAACTATCTACTTTACATATATGTCTATATTATATATATTGGTGTCTGGGGTAAAGTGCTAAAACTTCGGGAGGAGATCCTACCTAATAGGTACCTACAAGTAAATATTTATATTTCGTAATTTAATTACATTGTTTTAAGGTGGTTTACAGTTAAAAAAGATGATTTTTTTGTATTGAAAAATATTATTCTTCTACGGAAAAATATTTTTGTATTGGAAAAAAACATTAAAATTTTCAAAAAAGTTTATTTATCTTTTTTACTTCTACTATCACGTAGAATCACCTCCAGAAGTTAATGACACAAATTACTCATGACTGGTATGAAAAGCATTTTTTAATTGAGTTTTTTCTAGTGGTAATGAAGATGTCTTATTAAAATAAGATTCTATCACATTATAAAAATAAGGCAGGATATAAGCAGTGGGGGCTCATAACTTCAGAGTGGGATAGAGTGTTAAGTTTGAAAAAATCGACATTTATGATGTCGTTTAGTCAAAAAAAAAAAATTTATTTAAGATGTCGTATAGTAAAAAAAAAAATTGAATTTTTTATCAAAAATTCGGTTTTTTTATGAAGGTATTCAGGAAATTTCAATTTCAATTTCAAAAATACGACAAGTTGGTCTTCACAAGTAGTAAGGAGGTAGTAGTTACCTATGTAACCTACAATATATTATTTGCCCTGAAAAAGCATAAATGGGTAGGTAGGTGTGTGTGTGTTTGTGTGTGTATGAATGATGGAAAAAAATGACACTGATACGATACCGTGTTCATTATAATAATAAATTGTTTCCCATGAACAACATAATGATCATTGAATTGTTCATTCATTCAGTACGAAAATGTACATATGTGTCAAGGTAGTACAATTGTTGCTTTGGTGAATTGTGCACGTTCTGATGGTGAATTTGTGTGTAAAGTTAGTTGCCCAATAAAAACGATTGACCATATAAACCTATTCTTGATTTACTGTCAATTAGAGGTTGTGCGGAGTTTAGGACATGAGAGAGAGCAGTCTACATACCTGTCAATGAGAGTGGAAAAAACCTAAACACAAAAATCTAATAAGCCCATTAACTTCTGTACCTTATTTTTAAAAGGGAGACGAACCTTCCCGAGTTACACATTATCCAATAATATTTTAATTCCTTCTACTTACATCAGTAAAAACGAAAAAAGTTGATTGTGCGTTAATGGAGTAGGTAATAAATAATACATGGCTAGCAGAAATATACACTGTCAAAGAGTATTGTTGCAAAAATAAAGAGATTTGTTTTATCATTATCTTTTTTGTAGCTATCTCTTGTATTTATAAGTAGTGTATGCCCTAAAACAATGACCGATAATGTATCAAACGGCAGATTCAGATAACAGTCGATACCGTTTCGCAAAGGTGATAATTTAGCTGAGGCGATAAGGCCATGCAATAGCATCTACCTATTATAACGTTCATATCGCGATATTTGCACAAGTGCGAAGATGCTACGCGTCAACGTAGACATAATATACGTTTTGTTTTTACGTTAATTCGTGATATAAATTAGTATAATGGCGGACTTTTCATTTTTAACTCTATGTGTGAAGTATATGTTACTCATCTTCAATCTCGCTTTTGTAGTAACTGGTATTATCATCATCTCAGTGGGGGAGGTGTCGCGAGCAGAGTACGACAACTATTCGTATTTCCTCGACCAGCCATACCGCTCCATTCCCGCCTTCCTGATCGCCACCGGAGTCCTGATCTTCATCGTGGCCTTCTTTTCCATCAAGGAAAGCTACTCCATGACCTTAACGGTAGGTCACCTACCTACTTATCTACTCCCAAACGAAGAGAGATATGGTTTAGAAGCTGGCCAACTGTCGCTGAGCTACGACCATTTCCTCCAAGGCTACGACCAAACTGCACGGACTGTCAAAACGGCCGGCGGAGCCAATGAAATGAATGAGTTTGGTGTGTACGTAGTGACAAATGAGGGACGCCGCGCCGAGCCGCGCGCTGTTGCCTTTAGACAGAAGCGATTTGCAGTATTTTCAGTACTGCTGATCGGGATCTTCATCCTGGAGGTGGCCGCTGGCATCAGCGGTTTCGTGCTCAGGGACAGGACTAGTAATCTCATCCAGAAGAGCATGCTGGACAGTATTCCCATCTACTTGAAGAATAACGCACCAGCCGTTACCGTCATCTGGGATGAAATGCAACAAGACTTCGAGTGTTGCGGAGTGTATGATTTCAAAGACTGGAAAGCACAGGTCCCGTCATTCGAGGGGGGTCTTCCCTTGTCATGCTGCTCCCCCCAGCCAGGAGCCAATACCTACATTAATTGTACTGTCTCATCTGAAAACCTGTACAAATTCGGATGCTATCACTTCCTGAGCGACTTCCTGCGGAAACAAGCCAGCATCATGGGAGCTACTTGCATTTGCATCGCTATTCTTCAGTTTTTGGGAATAGTATTTGCCTGTCATCTAGCAAAAATAACTAAAAATGTTATGAGAATAGACTAAAGAGGACATGACTGACTGTCATAACGGTGGTATATTATTATTCCTCCTTCAAATTTCAATAATTCTGTAAATAAATACAATACAACAAAATACTCTTCGACAATGCAAACGTCTAAATATCGTCATCAGCACAAATAATACATATAAAACTATTTACAGCAAGATATGATTTTAGATTTTCATGGCCAAAAGTATTTTTGTTATTTAGTTTTGGGGTGTTATGCCATGTTACGCTACCTTATTCTTTAGCCAACGTTTCGGACACTGTAACGTTGTCCGATACGTTGGCTAAGAAGGGGGTAGCATAACACGGCATACAACCCCAAAAACAAAACAAAAAACCAAAATACTTACAGCAAATCCAAACAATAATAAATACAAAAAAATAATAAACAGTGCTAAATAAATTATTAAAACCTCTATATTTAGTGTTCCTGTGTCAACAGAGTAACAATATCTATCATTAAATACACGTCTCTGACAAGCACAGTACCTTTGCATCCTACCCATTACTCATGTACCCATCCAAAATTTGTGACAGTGAGGTTAAACCAGTGGCTCAAAAATAAAGTTGAATAGATTGTTTATGAAAAAAAATGAAAAACATTTTTAGTTTCGCAATGGATGTCCTATAATTTATCTTACTAATATTATAAACGCGAAAGTTGGTATGGATGTATGTATGTTTGTTACTCTTTCACGCAAAAACTAAATGTATTTTAATGAAACTTTACAATAATATAGCTCATTCATCAGAATAACATAAAGGCTATAATTTATAATGCTAGCTATTTATTTTCAATATATTGGAAATAATTATTATTTTTTAATAGAAAATGTCAAAATTTGAGAATGACATTTTGCAAAACAATGATTGCTAAATCAAAATTCTATTTTAGAAAATATTTCAATTAGTGAATTTATTTGAAGTACTTTAAATCGAATCAAGAATTATAGGTATTTTAAATAAATATGTTTTGGTACAAACGGTAATTAAGAATTTTGGTACAAACGTAGATGCGACATAGGAAAAGAAAATATATTACTCGAAGTACTAATCCTACACAGACGAAGTCGCGGGCAGAAGCTAGTTATGTTATATGTTTATCTCCAATAATTTATTTTCCGTGAGCCCACTACTTTTGTAAATCTTTAGAAGATCTGTTAATGTTTACCACCCTCCTCTGTGTACAATTATTCCCTTTGTTGACAACAAATATCTTAAAAATCATAACTTCTACAACTCAAATTTTCCAAAAATTTCTGATTACTTAAATACAACAAACTGGTCCTTTCTGGAAATCACAAATAATATGAACAATAATGTAAATAAATTTCATGCTATTCTAATAATGATTATTATTGAGCAATTCAAATTTTGTGCTCCTTCGATATAAATTTATGGAATAAATATTTTGATCTATAGGAAGATAAAATATTTATCTTAAAAATAATCAACATGAATGTTGTTTATTCCAATGCTTTTATTTATCTACACACAAATAGAAATATATGAGGATTCTTAGTCTCTGTACATATTTTTATCTATGTATTTTATTTTATGTTTTTTTTTTGTTACATTTTTTCATTTTTCCGTATTATATTTTTTGTATTGTTATAATTTTTAAGTATTTGAAAATTTCATATAAAATTGAACCCAAGACGCCTGGGTGAGAACCCAATGCATTTCTCAATATATTTCTCGTGGCTACAAAAATCTGCACTTCATTTTCTTTATTACGTGCAAACGAGGATTAAGTTAAGTATCATGTTTGACATTTGTATTGATAAGTATCTACCTATGTCCGACCTAGGGGTAGGTAAGTATCTAGGTATTAGATACGAGTCGGGAAGACCCTTTTTCATTCACTATTCGTAAAAGCTTAGATAAAAATAGCAGTAAAAAAAATTATACCTCCCTATTTTGCAGACACTCAGAAATTAAATAAATATTAAGTTTCCTGAAAGAAAATTTTGCAGGCGTCTGAAAACTTTGCGGTAGAAAACATTGTTAGAAATTCCTATAGGAAATCTCGTCAACTCAAACATCTGCCATTTACCTACAGTTATTTTAAACAATGTTTACTACTTATCTACCGTCACTTTTTTTAAAATTATTCAATTGCATTTTATTTAATTAAGTTTGTGTCTACATAAGTAGGTACTTATCATGCCTACAGCATCTATTGCGGTTTGTCGCGCAACTCACGACTCGCAGTTGCCTCAACATATCATTGCAAATGCTCATTTCTCCATTTATTTGATGACGCCTGCTGAAGCAATTACAAATAAATATAGGTAATGAGCTCTGGCAGGTAAGGCAAAACTGCGAGACCTGGCCCCTCCCCCCTCGGGCCTGTGACCAATCAGAGGCCGCGACTTGCGCAACGCGGCACCCTCGGGGCGTCGACCAAACCACTCCACCCTTCTCTAGCTCGAGTCTTTCCAACTCTCCGAAGCTTTGCGAGAGAACGAGACGAATATGCAGTATACTGCTTGTGACTCTGTCTGTTGCTGATACAATCTGAAGGCTGGGCCTGCGGTGACTTGAAAGAAGTTTGGGCAGAGAGACGGCGTTTCTAGGAGTTATAAGAAGAAGTGTGAAGTGGGAAAGAGACGCAAGCTGTGGTGGGAGAAGCGGACAAGAAAGAGGCCTGACCACTCGACTCGTCTCGAGCGAAGCTGCATCTCACTAGTGGTGTGTGGGCCCTCAGATCGCCAACAGTACACAGTACAGCCCGCATACATTAACATTACCTCTCATATCTCCCGCATCTCCTGTACTCCTGTTATCTATTCTGGAACAAGTGTCTGACTAAACAACTCTTGTGATATAACGTGCCTTATCTTTTTACAACAATTGAACTATTTTAAAACATTTTCTGGTGCTGATATTATCATAAAGTGACATTGAAGTTTTAATATAACATTTTGATTGAAGTATTTTGAAAGTTTATCCCGTTTGGTGCCGGTGAATCACATTTAATGGCAGTTTCAACCCTCAACATGTCTCCCTACTTCACAGGCTACCCATTTCAAGGTAAGAATTAAAACTATGCTTTATTTAACCTTGTTTACACAATCGAACAAATTTGTTTCATTATTGTTTGTTATTATAATTGTTTACATTAGTGTCATACATCATATAACAGTCCCCAGCTTACCCAAAGTAACATATTAATCAGTTAACTTATACCTGCCTATTTATTTCATTTGCAAATGAATCAGTTGGTCACCTGAAGATATAGGTAAATACCTACTAATTTATTATTTTCTTATGTAACGTTACATACTCGTACCACATGCATAATGTACCTACCTACACATATCTATAGGTTAACTATTAATACAACAATGATGAATAACAATGAATCTTGTAGAATCTCTGACATACGCAGACCTACCAGCCAAAGGTACCTATTTGTTGTCTTTTCATTCTAGTTATACAAGAAGGAACTTCTGCATTTCAAAAGGGTTTTATGATTGACATTACTAAATTCTATCATGAAGAAACCTCTAGCTGTACACCTTGTGTTGACCTTGTAGTTGAATGAATTTTGACAGCTATTAGGTTTTACCTATTTTTCCATCTCAGCTTTTTTTGACATACTTTGAAAGTCTGTGAAAGCCTGCTAACTGTTAAGGGCTGATCAGATTTGAAAATGGCACAAATTCCAAATTGTGCTAATGCGCCACCGTCAAATTTTAAGCCCTTTAGAGTTTGTTTGCTATTTCTCCTGCTATGTATTCTGAATATTTAACTAATTACAATAATAATTAGCAATGCTTCGTCCAGTTCTCATATAAATAAGAAATACAACAGTTTACAAAATATTACCTATTATTTAAGAAATCTACCTACTACATGCTACATGGTACGTTTATTCAAATTCTTACCCTTCAAAAGCCGATCCTTAATCTAAGCAGCGCATGTAACCTATAGATAGTTAAATTAATATTACATTTGAATGATACTACATTATTTACCACTAGTGTCTAGTGGATAAAGCGTTAGGTTCGTACCAATGGCCGCGGTTCAATATCAAGAGTTTGCAAATAACCCACCCTCTATCAATTTCCTCCACCACAGCATATTTAAGACACTGTGTTTGGACTGGTACTTTCTACATTTAGTACTGGTAGGAATTATTTAAGTATTTGGGTACCTACTTACTTTCTTTCAAAAAATGTCGGCTAATTTTTTTCTGCTTTACGGGAAGCCATTAGTTAGGTAAGTAGTAGGTTATCTTAGGCTCAGTTGTTTTACAGAAATTTAACAATTCATAATTTTTCAAAGTTAATTTTCAAGTTCTGTTTTTATATTATTGTTGGATAATAACAGAATCTGCTTCAATTCAGAAATCAATTCATTACTGTACCTACCTTATTACGTTAATTTGAGGATTTGTGAGAGGATGCAATAAGCAATATAGGTACCTATAGGTATCTACTGTTAATTCTAACTATTAAAACATGGGTACCGATACCTAATATGTATATAAATGTATATTTTCAATTTATTATTGAATTACTTGTGTCATTTTACTACGTGTCTACATCATACTAAAATAAAAATACATAATATGCTATTATAATAAACAAAATATTTTCCATCTAAAGACGTTATACTATGAAAGAGAGGTTCAAATTTCCTGTGAAAGGACTTCCTAATTGAAAGGCATTCCGTGAAACTTACTGAAATGAGTAGGGGTCGTAAATCCTAATAAAACTTTATTGCTACCAATATTTGGCTGTAAAGTACTTAAGGTCCTACTAATAGGCGGCCATATAAGTGTCAGGGAATGTGAAGGACGTGTCCATACAGAAGTTAATGCGGCACATCTTGGTTTAGGTACCTACTTTGATTGTTATCAATTTTGCGCCAAAGTTTAGTGATTTACGATCCCTGAGCTGTAGGGATGATAATTATTCGAGAACTAAAACGATTATGTTTTACATTTCCTGCTCTTATACTTATCTTAAGCAATAAAAATAATTAATATTAACGAGCATGCTAAATAGGTAATAATACATGTATTATTTACTTTTATATGTAGTGATTGTGACTATAAGTACCTACCCACTTACATAGAAAAAATGTGTTTTAGAGAATATCAATTATTTTTATAAACCATTTTTTTAACATACCTAATCCCTAATTATGTTTTTAAAAAGGTTAGTTTAAAAGTACCTATGCTTCATCATGTAGGAGGTAATTACAGCGGTTACTTACTTAATTAGGTACAGCAGTATTGTTAAATGTAGTAAATTTGACTGGAAAAGGGTTTTAACAATTTTTTTTAGTTCTGCATTGTCCTTCAAGTAATAAATTACAAATTTTTATTGTTACTGCTCCAGAGAAGCCTATTTTAAACGTAATACGAAAGATATACATCACGTATACATATTATTGATATATCCGAGTAGATTTCGTTATATTTATAAAACAGACATTAATACCTACCTAGGAATACAATTTATAAATTATTCTTTGAAAACATTAATATAATGCTTTAAAAAGATTGATTAGATTCCAACATATAAAACATATTTTTACCGTTTGACAT
This sequence comes from Limnephilus auricula, assembly GCA_951813805.1. Classification (NCBI taxonomy): domain Eukaryota; kingdom Metazoa; phylum Arthropoda; class Insecta; order Trichoptera; family Limnephilidae; genus Limnephilus; species Limnephilus auricula. Next base: position 14,327,394 of record OX638388.1, on the reverse strand, counting down.
AATGTTCTAGAAAGTTATTTAATTGGTAGGTAGGTACTAAAATTACTATAGCAACACCAAACCACTCATTTTGTCTTTGCAATTTTTTCTTCCACATTCAAATTTCTTTACATTCGTAGTAGGAAAGTTCGTTTTAAACAAGCAAAGGGAACAACATACTCGATTATTTTTTACGTTTTTTAAATTATAATTTAAATTTAACATCTAATTAATGGCTATTTTGATACATACTTTTAGAAACGTCTATGTATAGGTTCACAAACAGCCTTTTCGTGTAAATTGTCTTCATCACAAAGCGTTGAGTAATAAAAAAGTTAACTTAGTTGTAAATAATCTTCTTTCGGAAAGTATCATTAATTTTTGTGCACCTTTGGTTAAAATTAAAATAAATATGCACTTAGACTATTGTGTTTTTTAAACTTACATTCATTTTTCTAAAACCCATCTTGGTGAAAGGTAAGTACTTAAGTCTAAAGTCATGGTGTTTGAAAGAGAGAGTACGAAAACAGTGTGCAATATAGTCGTAAATGATGCATACTTGGAGCAGGTGGATGCGAGTTTGTATATTTGGGAAGTAGTTTACGAGAGATGGGAAGGCTGAGAGGGTTAATGAAAGAAGGGTAAATGCAGGTAACTCCATTAATGGAGGACTAAACGCCGTTGGAGCCAACAAAAAGCTGTCCACAGCAGTCCACAATGGAGTGCTAGTACCTACCCTGAATTGGGCAGTGAAGCATGGAACTGGTAGAGAAAGGATGAAAGTAGACGAATGCTGTAGAAATGAGATCCCTGAGGAATATGGAGATCCGAAAAGAATGCAAGGCCGATGTGAGCGTAATAAGTTAGATTAAGAAAGGGAAGCTTAGATGGTTTGGGCATGTTGAGCGAATGCATGAAGAAAGGAGTGTTAAGAGAATTTATGATGCGAATGTGAATGGTAGAAGAAGTCGAGGATGCCCAAGAAAGACGTGACACGAACAGATACTTGAGTCGTGATACGTGAATCAGATACTTGAGTCGGGCCATATCAAGAGTCAAGAGTCAGAATAATATATAAGAGTATGTATGAGAAGATGTATGAATGTGAATGATGCAAAAAGTGTGTGCCAACACCGAGTTTTTTGGCGGTTCGTCATCTCTGCCTACCCCTGCGGAGAAACGGTGTGATGGTTAGTTAGTTAGATATCTTGGTGAAAGTTTTAATTTATCACAGATACATACATTTTGTACCTATGATTTGTGTAATTTTGCACCTACCAATGCAAAGTTATTTTATGGATAAATTATTTGGGCTACCAACCCAAGATAAAATAAACAAAACCTTGGGCGCTTGTGCGTGCAGACAATTATTTAAAAAAAAAATCAAAATGGAAAGGGAGGATTACAAAAAAATAAAAAATGGTTCGTAACTCCAAGGTGCCCATTTTTTTCAAACTGCAATCCAGGTCCGATAGTAAAATATAAGTTTTGGGCTCTGGGTAGATAATAATATGGCCCCGGGCAAAGAATGTCTGCGGTTATTATTCAATATGTTGTGCCTACAAAATTTGAATATTTTTGATATTATAATTCATAACATTTTTCATACCCGTTTTCAAAATATTTTCTCGAACCGCACGCGTACATTTTTTTCAACCGCATGGAGATGAACGGCCGTCGATAATTTTATGGACTACCTAATTGATATTTATCTAGAATTAAAATTAGTGTGGACCAATAAATAATAAAACAACCAAGTGTGGGAGGAAGGAACTAATCGTAGGCTAAATTATTGGTCAAAGCAAATCTCTCTAGGTATACCCTCTTCAGATTTATGCTTTCCGTAGATTTCAATCAATGTAATAAACTAACTGACTGACTTATTACGCCGTTCTCGGCACGGGTAGGTAGAGAGGATGGACCGCCAAACAACTTAGTATTGGCACATACTTCGTGCGTTATTCACATTCTTACATCGTATCATACTTATCCGACTCTTGAAATGGCTCGATTCACTTGATCGTGCCATCTCTTCCTCAGGCTTCCCCTAATTTATGATTTTTTTTTTAATTTGATAATTTTCTTCACATACCTTACTCATGAAATCCTTTTTCGGTTTTATTGCATTAGTCGAAAAATACGTTATTTATAAAATGAATTTCATAAAATATAACAAAACCATGCAATTTCACGCTGTGTTTTTCGGCATGGAGTCAAAACGAGCGGCATTCAACGAATTTAAACTTGAAAATTGAACCTTTTACCGTCCGGCATAAAGACAATTTGCATTTTGTATCAATCGATGCCCCACTACGGTGGAGAACGGGAGTCTCTAGAATCTATGTCGCTTGGTTCCGTGAAACTTGTTGCAATCGATTTTAAATTTCCTAGTTATTATAATAAAAAATACGTAAGAAAGGAGTTATCGTTTTTTACAGGCCTTTACAAATTACAAATCAAAACAAATAACTTTGTATTAAACCACTATTATATAATCACAATTACCTACATGTTTCAAAACCGATGGTTTCTTCGTCAGGGTAGTAATACGAATTTTTAACTTTACGAATTCAACCGGTAAAAAGCAACTCTCAAATGCCTTCTCCACTATTACAAAAAAAGTCTTCTCAAGTCTTGTCAAGTATTATCTCTCCCAAAATGAGGCGGGCCCTTCCGATTTCGAATTTTTCAAGGACTGGTGGATCGCTCTAAATTTGTTCTTTGGAGAGGAATATGAAAAGTTTCGGGTTTTCTTCATAATTTTGGAAAAACAAATTATTTGTGTTTTCTAGTAGATACCTATCTATGCAATGAGGACATAACATACGTTTAGCTATACAAAGTATACACGGAGAAAAATGTTATTCTAAAATACGATCATTTTATTCGTAAAAACGGTTAAAAATGGGACTGAAGTTCTTACGAACAAATTAACAGGGTTTCCATGTTTACTGGCGGGAACATGTAAGAATAATTTGTTGGTATACGTAATTTCGTACGCATACAACAAATTATTCTTACATTTTCCCGCCAAAAAATATTGAAACACTGTTAATTCGTTCGTTAGAACTTCAGTCCCGTTTTTAACCGTTTTTACGAATAAAATGATCATATTTTAGAATAACATTTTTCTCCGTATATGCTGTGTGCTCTGGGACGTATTACTAGGTGCAGTTATGAATGCATATATTGTATGCATGCTTGTATGCTTGTATGTGTGCATGCAGGTATGTAGGTAAAGGTAACAGTAAGGTATGTATTACGATTACCTCATAAACCACAATCACGCGCCAAACAATAAACACTCGTCATCTTTTATTCTCTCTGCAACTTATTACCTGGAAACGTTTCGTGGTCAGCATCAATGATGAAATATTTCATTTGTGACTTGCGTGTTCGCATTAACATCCCTTTACCTCAGTGGTTCTCTCCAAATGATGACGTATCACTTATCACTTATGTTGGGTGTTGTAGAATTTCCTACCCCTTTGATTTACTACCTAATTAAATTCCATGTCCAAACACTAGCTAGCTTTAATAAGATATTATACGGAAAGTCTCCAGAAATAAGTCGCTATCACAGATTACAGACATAAATTATGAAACATGTTTTTATTTAATTTGAAACACAAGAGAATACCTATTATACCAAATGAGTAGGTATATTAGGTATTTCATATGAGTACATATATATAACACATCTACCTAACTAACGTGAAAGGTTTTTCTACTTAAAACTATAAAATAAAATCTGTCCAAACACTGGCGTGAGATATTTATAATTTGGGGGGCTGGTATGGGTACCGCCACCCTGGAACCTTTTATTTGATAACAAACATCCCTGTCATAGTCACCCCAAGTGGTTCTCTACGTTTGGTGATTTAGCAGGGGTACTCGGGTTTTTGGGGTGCGGTGTGTCTAGGATTCGATATCTACGTTTGCTCACCTACTGCTTGAGGCGTCATAATTCATCAAAATCTCTACAGCCGCGGATTCTCTCGACCCATCGCCTTGCACCATATATGGATTCATACGTCTCTCACTCCTGTACACATTGACCCCCTGATTACTGTCCACCCCTCATACCTTTGTCCTTCGCAGAATTTCGCAGAACACAGAATCATCCAAGATGGCATATGCCCCGAGAGATTTCCTTTTCCTCAGGGCCTCCTTGGTGGAGTATTGTTAAAAAAATTGCTAGAATAAGATATTAAACATATTTTTCACAAACAGATAAGCCGCTATTACAGATTACAGTCATAAACTGTTAAACACCTTTTTCTTAAATTCATTTGAAACAAATGAGCATCTAAGTCAATTAATTGAATGAATGAATTCCGAGCACGAAGCACGAGATAAATCATAAGCGACGTTTAAATACACATATTTAAAGCCACGGCCATACATTCCATTTCATTATAACCGACACCCCAATATAACAACCTACAACAGATGTCATTCTCTCTGACGCCTACAGAGGGGCTCTTATTCCTAAATTAAAGGAAAAGAAAAAATGCCGACAAGGCGAAGGTAAATTATTTATGACCGTTTTCGGCCAGTGGATTTTTTTACCTACGGCTTTATGAGATATGGTGCTAGCTGGTGATAAATTGCTCGGAAATCTCTGAAAGTATTGGATAAATTCATTATGGTGAATTAATTACTTGTATTATTCTTCTTAATTTCATATGCCATTTTAATCTAAATTAGATGCATTTAAATACGTTTTACAATAAAACAAAATTTCATTTAATTACATTAACAGAATGACTTAATCAATATTTCCTAGAGTTAGATGTATTTATGACAGAAAAGTGTATAATCTTCTTCTGAGCTAAGAGGATGGTTTATTAATTTTTGCTGTTATACGAGGATTAGGAAATCTAAATATATCATTAGATACCTACAAATTTGCCACAATAGATATTTGTTAGGAATGGTTAGACATTTTATTTCCACAGAAAGATAAATAAATTATCTATTTTTTATATCAATTGAGAGAGTCTTTAAAATTGTCCAATTTTACTGAATCCTTTGACTGAGTATGTACGTGTTATTATGCAATTTTGTATATAATATAATAATTGAGTTTATAACTGGATTGTTTCCACGTGTGTAAAAACTAAGAACTCAGTTAAAAAAAAATTTAAGATGAAAAGCCGTTAAGGACAAAATGTTAATTCTTTGGAAGAGTAAAATAAATTTATTTTTTATTTAAAAAAAAAACTCCTATTTTCGTAGATTTTTAATTATGTAATTTTATTATAAAATAATATTAAATAGATCTTTGAGTTAAAGTTCGGTAAATTTCTTTAAAAACAGTATTTATTAAAAAAAAAATTTCAGATAAAAAAATCCTCTTAAAATGTACGTCATAAAATACGCACTTATTTTCCTAGAAACATTTCGACGACGCAGATAGAAAGAGAAAAAACGGAGAAAAATTATACATTTAACATATTTTTGGATTTATTGTGAATTATAGCATTTTAAATTTCCATTATCGATATGGTTCTACTAAATATATGATACTGGTTAGGTTAGATATATAGGTACAATTTTATTTGCATATTTTGCTGTAGGCAGGTACACATAAATGTTACAAATGATTGTCATTAATCTTAAATTTTAGGTAAAATTAAGTTATTTATTTTATAGGATCTATCTTTCTACATATCACTAACTAAAAAAATCTTTAAATATATTTACTACAGCATAGTTTATAACATTTTAGTTTTTGTCATAGACAAGTGTTGAAGATATTAGTGAGATCTAGTACCTAATTTAATTAAAGCAACGACTAAACGATTTACGGGCCGGAATGTTCAAAGCGCGATGTTTAATATTACTTTTTTTCTTGTCGTTCCCCTTTATAATCCCTCCGGAGTGAGCCGACACTCGGCCTCTTGATCTGGCATGTGAGATGTATGAGAAGTTGCCGGGACAGGGTTGCCACCAGCCGTACTTCCCGGATTGTCCCGTATTTCCGGCAACCCGGGATTTTTTCTTCTTACATAATAATAATACGTAGGTACCCTCTTACCCACCTAACTTGTTAATGTCTGTTCTGATGTTTTATATAATACTTTAGTTTTACGGTTCTTGTTTTGTCCTACACCGTTATTGTCTATTATTGTTGTCCTGTGCTATAACAATAGCACTGTTAGCGCCTCCGCCCACTGAGGCAACTGAAAACTCTCAACAGCCAACTGTCTTTGTATGACAATGTGATGGCCCGCACACTACACAATCACTCAAACACCCGTTGTCAATGGTAACGCAAGCGGTGACTTGCGACTTGCTTTGCTGATTGCCCTGGCCGGCCGTTGCTAGTTGCCAGCTGTCAGCTGATTGTTCTTCGTCTATGGTTAAACAAGCTTTTTGACCAATCAAGACAGAGAAAACAGCCGGTTTTAGTTGGTTTTCAGTTGCCTCAGTGGGCGGAGGCGCTTATTGTTAAATTTTGTTATCTGCTTTTGTTTTGTTTTGTGTATACCTATATTCGTTATTTTTATCTTGTAATAGACTTTTATTAATATTTTGTAAATTAATTATAAATTTATATTAATATTTTGTAAGGAGCACTATCGGATTATTTGAAAGTTTATTTTCGTTAAGCGCACTTGAAGTGAAAACACACAAAACTGCGCTATATAGTAATATATAATATATATATTATCATTATTATTATAGAACAGTTCTATAAATATAAATTGATCCCGAATGGAAATAATTTTCAAGCTAAACGTCGTATGCAAAGTCAAAAAAGCTATATCCAGGGAAACATGTGAAGCTAAGCGGCGAAAAATATTTTTAAATGAAAATCGATTACTTGTATACTTCATTAATCAAAAATATCATTATTAAAATATTATTGGTTTCGAAACATGTTAAATAAAGTGATATGTTTTCGTTTAATTATAGTGATGCTACAAAGTTAATTTGCAATTATTAAAGTAAATTTTTATTTCGGGATTTAACTTACTTTCATGTTTTCTGTATAAAATAACTATAAGTACATCACTGCCCGGTTCTGCCACCTTTTCTAAATAGGTACAATATTTTTATTAAACTATAAATGAAAAATATGGAATCAATAGATTTCAGAGCTTCATAACTCAATACGGAAATATCTAAACAAGCTAAAACTTGCTACAATTGGCTAGAAATTCTGTGTACAACAATCTGTATAATTTTAATTACGTCTCGTTATCATCGAGATCATCGTTAGAGAGTTGTGCTCCGTCATTCACTGTGGAATAGGCGATAAATTTTCTGCCAAGTTTTCAATATTTTGTAATTTTTTTATTAATGTTTGTGTTCCATATTATTGTCCTCTATTTCTGATAGCGTTTTGGCAACCCTGCTCGTGCCTACACAAAACCCGCGAGAGATGATTGAGGGTACGAAGAAGGTAGGAGAGCAGGGAGGTGGTGCATGCTCTGTGGAAGGAGCGGCGAGATTAACCAAAACCACCACAAACCAGGCCGAATAAACTGAATTAAAACAGCCTTTAATTTTTGATTATTTTTTATAGTGAGTACCTCACAAGAGTCCCAACTGCTCCCGTCTGGAGCCAGTGAGACTATGACATCCCCAATTGGGGTATGTTGTGAGGCTGAAGGTAAGTGGGGAAGGAAAGGAGATGGGGAGAGGAAGGAGAGGAAGGAGAGGAAGTACCTGGCTATTCAGATATAGTCACTAAACATGGCTAAAGCCATTTCAAGCAACGTTTCAATTCTGAATGGTGGTCTTACACCAGGTCGATACTGAGAGTATATTCCACTCTGGAACATGCCGCAAATATGGCATTTATTATTTTTAATTAATTAACTGTGAAATAATACAAATTAATCAAATAAAATTTATTTGCGCACGCACGGATTCGAATCCGCGACTTTCGGAATGGGAGTCCTATGACTAACCTCTGGACTACGCCGGCCGTCTGGTTAACACAAACTTACTACAACATATACCATCATGAAGAACGGGTACGCAGCTTTATTCATCAAAAAAACAAAATTTTGGATTTGAGGCCAAAATACTTAACCAAACGGAAAAATTATTTTTATAATCAAAAGGTATGGAAAATATCAAGAACGGTTATTTGTCAATTCTTTCGATTTGTTTTAAATTGTGATATATTGGTCACCAAAGAAATCAATTTTGGATCATTTTAGAGAAATTTGACATTTCTTGTAAGTTAATTAAAAACTATGAATAATATAAAATTTTTAAAAAAATGTATGTAGGTACCTAATACATTTTTTACATATTTAAAGAAACATTTAATAACTATTCTCCGCAATTTGCGGAACGACACACATTACGCAATTTTATAATTTTTTTGAGTTTAAATCATTAATTTTATAACTCATGAAATTCTTAAAAATATATTTTTTTTGCCTATGTTTATTATTTATGTCATTATTCGATTTATTTTCTTAAAAATATGATTTTTATGAAAAATGGAAAATGAAAGTGAACCGAGACTTTTTAATTTAATTATAAAGTAGTAGTAAAATATATAATATGTATTTTTTGAAGATCTAATAGAAGTTAAGAGGCTGATTTGATTCAGTGTCCCGGCCTGAGTAGAGGTGGTTTTGGATTAACGCGTGTTGTTGTTGTCGACTCGAATCGGATAATATACAAATGGGACCGGCCCGACTTTGCAACAGATCCGTCCTCAAAACACGCGTTCGATCAAACGCGTTAATAATGAGACACATAAAAATAAAATTATAAGAATCTAAGGCGTCTTGCCTGTCCGCTCGTTGAGGATTTGACAGTATTAAAAGGGAACTGATCCCTGAAACCTGAAACATGTAAGAAAATGTTTAGCTTTTAAATTTTTATGTCATTAAATTATTGTCTTACAGCTGATTATAGTGATTATGCTTTGCCAATATATTAGTAAAAATATTATATGGCTGTCTAAAAAAGAATTTAAAAAAAAAAAAATTGTTTTTTTTTTACAAAACAAATGTATATTTCAAGGTTCCGTAGCTCATGGTGAAAATGGCGCATCTATCTAAAAGTAGTTGGATTGAACTTGAAACACGTGGCAGAATAATCTGTACAAATTTCACGACGCTAGAGTTCAGTTCGAGAGTTATTGCTGTTTTAACATTAAGTATACGTAGGGCGTTAATAGTTTGGAGAGGTTTACGAGCTATAATTTAATGAAAAAATTATTTTATCAGAAGCATTCTTTATTAAATCAATCTTTGTTTGTACGTAAAAAGTCAAAACTAATGACTTTTATAATGGCAAAAACGCGTTCCAAATCTGTTACAGGCGCGATCCCATTGAGCTAACCGTCAATTAGCAGAGATTATTGAATAGTGCACCATTGTCTATGGTCCCTAGTTCCATGGTCTCTGCTCTATGGTACCTTTATAATATTATATATTGTCTATGGTGGTATTTAATTAGTCGCGGCCACCTCTCGTCCCGGGGGATCCTCGGCCCCAGGACCTAGGAACTACAAGGAGCAGATTTGTTTTCTCATAGGGCGGGCAGGATCATTTGTATTAATAGATCATTAAGTCACAGGGGTCGCCAACTAAATTAAATCACAAATAAATAATCAAAACCCGCCATTTTATTTTCTTAATTTATGTCAGAATTTATTGCTCTCCCGCTTATACTCTATAAAATCTAGTTTTACTAAACGGTTTTGCTTGAGATTTGCGTTAAAAACTATGCAACAAACAACACGGCATCTTCATTTTTTATCATTTTTTTCAGTTCAATTCTTATGTTAAAGCTCCGTAGTTCATGATGAATGTTATAAGTTGGACGTATTTGGGTTAATCTAGAAATGCCAAACTTTGAAAAATGTGCAATGTTCACTAGTTTGTGATGTTTCTGATTCGCAGAAACACAATTTTTCCTAGCTATTATCCAAAGCCGATTAAAATTTTTAAAATTATTATTCTATTTTTATGATCATCATCTTTTATTATTTTTTTCAGTTCAATTCTTATTTTAAAGCTCCATAGTTATTAACTATGGAGCTTTAAAATAAGAATTGAACTGAAAAAAATAATAAAAGATGATGATCATAAAAATAGAATAATAATTTTAAAAATTTTAATCGGCTTTGGATAATATGAATGTTATAAGTTGGACGTATTTGTCTATTTTTATGATCTTCATCTTTTATTATTTTTTTCAGTTCAATTCTTATTTTAAAGCTCCACAGTTAATGATGAATGTTATAAGTTGGACGTATTTGGGTTAATCTAAAAATGCCAAACTTTGAAAAATGTGCAATGTTCACTAGTTTGTGATGTTTCTGATTCGCAAATACAGAAAATTTTCCTAGCTATTATCCAAAGCCGATTAAAATGGTGTATTTATCTATTTTTACCTGTATGGAATTAATTTTAATCCCACTCAAAAACCGATGTAAAAATAACATTACATGATGAATCAAAGTTCAGCGTTCATTATTATTATATCATCGAAAATGTTATTTTATTTTATCCTTCCAATTGATTAAATTGCGCAAAAGCGTCGTGACACTGACTAAAAATATTTAGGATTAATGGTAATTTGTTGCTGACCCCTGTCACATAAAGCAGGCGGGCCCGTGTGAGGCGGTCTTCGTATATTATTTCATACTTGAAAATACATACGGTACACCACACACTACACACCACACAGTGCTGGGCGGACAGAACTAACCTGCTGAAATCTGTTCAAACTCCTGCGAATAATTAATTAGATATACCTACTCATTAGGTATAGCCGTTCCAGACCTTGAAATAAATACTAGCACATTTTACACTTGCATATTATTATTATTAGTATGATGGAGTTAGGCGACTTCGCGATGAAGTATGAAGGTACCTAATTTCGAGATAATATTTTACAGGTATTGCTGCTAGAGAAAAGTCAATTGTGCACGGAGAAAAATGTTATTCTAAAATACGATCATTTTATTCGTAAAAACGGTTAAAAACGGGACTGAAGTTCTTACGAACATATTAACATTGTTTCAATGTTTATTGCTGGGAAAATGTAAGAATAATTTGTTGGTATACATACGAAATTACGTATACCAACAAATTATTCTTACATGTTCCCGCCAATAAACATTGAAACCCTCTTAATTTGTTCGTAAGAACTTCAGCCCCGTTTTAACCGTTTTTACGAATAAAATGATCGTATTTTAGAATAACATTTTTCTCCGTGTGGTTTTGGGATTGTGTTAAAGCAAATGGCCCGTTGGTAGGGTAAAGTTATGCTTTGTGTATGTTCTACGACTTATTGCCAAATAAATTTTAAAAAATCCAAATTAAAATTAAAAACCCCAAAAAAACATTCAAAATTTTCATAATATTGATAGGGTGAAGTTATAAGTTTATACGTGAAATTCAACTTCTCCATTGTGGTAAATGCTGGTGCATAATATGTTTTTGAAGTAAAATGCGCTTTAACGCTTTCATAATAATGGTAGAGTGAAGCAAATGACTTCACACTTGCATACTATTGGTAAGGGAAGTCAAATGACATTAACTTTTGTGAATAATAATTGTGCAATACCTATATTTAAACTAACATGAAGTACCTACCTAAATAGCTCAATTCACACCTTTATATATACACTTGGTAGTTTGAAGTATAGTGTGTATTTTCCTTATGCGAAGTGAAGAATGATGATGAAGATGTAGGCATGTGTGGTATCACCAGCTAGAATAGAGAATGCTGGTTTATACGCGAGCTTGACACATGCCTGGGTGAGGTTAGGTCAGCCATATGCCCGTTGCTCGCTGCCCGCTGCCCGTGTCGGCGAGAACACCAAAGGAAACCACAAGAGAACACCGCCTGACCGACTGCGACTCGCTGTGGATATATGAAGATGAAGAATTCTCTCACACATGCCTGTCGATGTTGCGTAAGGTCGAAAATGAAACGCTTTATGACATTCATTTGATTTTATGTGTTCCGACGTGCAGGCGATATGAGGTTTAGATTAGCTAAGGTTTCGCAGATGCATTCTACTTCTGTAAAATCAGCACAGATTATAATCTAAGATCCATACTTACGCCTTTGGCTCTTTCGTAATGTTCCAATAAACTGTACTCCAGGCTACAATAACGCCTAGAATATAATTCCTTATACTCTTTTAGGGCTTAGAAAAGAGACATTCGTTTGAAGGAGTAATTGTGAATACAGTAGTTTTAACACAAAACCTTGATTTTGTCACTGTCGTGGCTTTCGCATGCTGCCAGATGTGTAGTAAAAAGCTCCCCAGTCAAATTAATTGAAAACAAAATTGGTAGTCAGACCGCGCATTTCTCAACGGAGGGCGTTGCACAAATCCAACGAAAAAAAAATAACGACGGCGGAGATTTGAGTAACGGGCATAAAAAGCTCACTAGATCCGAGTTAAAAAAGTGGCGTAAGCGATATACGTTATAGCATACACCGCGGCTAGCTGCCAGCGGTGGACGCGGCCGAACAGAGAGGTTGAGATTGCGATGAAAGCGGGAATTAGTGGCAACACAGAATACACGAGCAAAGGCGGCATCGGCACACATCAAAGGCTACCTTCTCTCCCCACTTCCCACCCCTTCTCCACCCTCCCGCAGCCTCCTCCCCGTACACTCCCGATGCATAGAGATCGCGAAAAATCGGCACGTTTATGGCATTTTTATAATTTAAAAAATATTTTCTGATCCGGGGACAGCGGTGTAATTTGACCGCATAACTCCGGGCGAGGAATGCGCTGGCTGGGATAACAGTCATTAAGCCACCGAGTTTTGGATGATGTCATTAGCGTCTAGGTGGTCATTAGCAGGTAGTTGGGACTTCAGTTTAAAACGAGCCGATTACTATTGCAGCTACTGCATAATGAACACTGTTACAGTGCGTGAGAAGACACTGTGAACTCATGACAAACAGTACATACATACCGCTAAATGCTTTGATCGTAAGCATAACAATTTTAATCTGTTATCACATAAATAACGTAACAGTGGATTGGTACATATCTACCACCATTATCAAAAATATCATAATGAAACGATTGTTTTAGATCTTTAGCGCTTAGCTTTATTTAGCGCCAGGATGATGGAAGGCGGTTAAAGGGTTAAACGTCGTCACTCGCCCACCTGCGCTTATCGGAGTGTTGGGTTGGGGGAGGGGTAGGAGACGGAGAAGGGGGTGACCTCTTGGCCCGGAGTTCCAAAGGACCCGACCGATAGGACCAACACCCAACCAACACCAACAACCAACACGTCTAGAATTCCTGACGCGATCGCTTATGTCGATAACTAATATATTAATTTATATCATGTCTCAACTAAAAAAGCAAAATACTATCAAATGTAGAGCTTCATCTTCTTGAAATTTGCATGGCTTCTACTGACTAGAATGCTTAGCTAAATAATAACTAATAATAACTTACTTTCAGTTCTCAGTGATATTTACATCATGAGCTATGGTGCCTGAAATATGAATTTATTCGTGGCAAAATAAGTCAAGAACTCATCGATTTTTTTCAATCAAACTTTACATATGATAAAAAATTGCAAACGTTAAATTAATTTGAATGCGTTTTTTCGCCAGAAAAAAAATAGTTTTTCTATAAAGTATGAAGGTTGAACGGTATTTATATCTGTTAAACATTACCCTATTTGTTCGATTTTATGCGTGATCGACGTTAACAGTGTAATACAACATTCGCAACAGCTTTGGCCGTGGTTTGCGGTCCCTGATTGGTCACATTTAAATAATTGGCGTTGTCGGATGATGGTGTATGATCGTGGATGGACGCGCTGCATAGCGGTTCGGATATCCTGCCATGGGAGACCATTCAATCAAATTGCAGACTCTCCCCTGCACTTACTGACCTAAACTGTACTGTTAGAGACCCGGTGGGTACTTGCGCGAGTAGAGTGCGCAACGAGTCCCGATGAATGGCTAATTTATGCTAATATCCATGTTGTATTGTACTACACGTTGTAGTAGTTATACGCGTTGTGGCCATGATTTAATCTGTGCTGATTTTGATTACTGATATATAATATTACAGGATATTTTTTAAAGATCCCACTTTTTTGCAGCCAGTGAATTAAAATACGACTTCCCCATTTGGAAAAACAATTCGATAGAATTAGTAGAGTCAGTTACACTATTCTATACTGTACGTAGTTAATCATTTAATTTAATTTTTGTTCCCTCTCCTGCTGGAGGTTGGCTATCATCATGGATAAACTAAATTATCAGTTGGGTAATCTTGTGTTTTGTCGTTCGTCATGATTAGACATCGGATTAAATGCACTATCAATACCAAAATAGATAAAAAAACGATAAAAATAGCAATGGGTCTTTTGAAACCGGTTCTTAGGATTTAAAAAAAAAATTGAAGGAGAGGGGGTGAAATTTTGGAGGAAAATAACATGTTCTTTCAAAAATATTTAATTCCTCTCATTTTTTATCAAATTTTTCCATTTCCTAAAAATCCGGTTCCTAAAAAAAAAACAAGAATATCGTCAATATATAATTTAAGCAGCTCATATTGTGGCTAAAATAAGCAAACAAGACGAAAAGAAGCTCAAATATGCACCAACGATAAAAAAGGTTAATTTAAAAAAAATCATTTACTAAACATGATAATAACATATATCTTCAAATCTATTTTTATTGGTGTAAACCAACCCACGAACTATAAAGAATATAACAATTAAAAAATAAATATAATCAATAATTTTCATCAACACAGTCAATAATTAAAGTATGAAACTGATAAAGACACTGAAAAATAAAACGTAATCGCAATTGATACTCGAACCCATATCCTTCAGTCTTACCGCTACGTGCGTCTCTACCAAGTGAGCTATTAATACACGGAGAAAAATGTTATTCTAAAATACGATCATTTTATGCGTAAACACGGTTAAAAACGGGACTGAACTTCTTACGAACAAATTAACAGTGTTTCAATGTTTAGTGGCGGGAAAATGTAGGAATAATTTGTTGGCATACGTACGAAATTACGTATACCAAAAAATTATTCTTATATATGTTCCCGCCAATAAACATTGAAACCCTGTTAATTTGTTCGTACAACAAATTAACAGTGTTTCAATGTTTATTGGCGGGAAAATGTAAGAATAATTTGTTGGCATACGTACGAAATTACTTGTACCAACAAATTATTCTTATATATGTTCCCGCCTAAGAGTATGGATATTAGAGAGACGGCATGTGAAGTGTGCCCGCGCGCTCCAAGTGTGCCTTTTCGAGAATTCTACCTACACGGCTGACATTGGCTGTCACCATGTAAAATGGCTGCTGTCGGAATGTATTAAATGGCCAAAAACCAGCAGCCAATGTAAGCCGTTTGGGTAAAATTCTCGAAAAGGCACACTTGGAGAGCGCGGGCACACTTCACATGCCGTCTCTCTAATATCCATACTCTTAGGTTCCCGCCAATAAACATTGAAACCCTGTTAATTTGTTCGTAAGAACTTCAGTCCCGTTTTTACGAATAAAATGATCGTATTTTAGAATAACATTTTTCTCCGTGTACCATTTAATTCATTGAAAATTGTTGATGCTATCTTATTCACTGAAATATGAGGTTTATAAGCTTCAATAAGTTATCCCTTAATAAATTGAGTTTCAAAACTATTTTGACTCCACGTGGGGCCATGATACCCAACTTAAAAACTCTTACCTACACATTGCCTTGTGTAGAACCAAAAAAATGTTTTCTACATCTCAAGCAAAGGAAACTGAGCAATTATATGCCAGTTGGTGTCCTTAAAAATCCCTAACTTTAAAAGGACGAAGATCATCATAATACAGGACTAAACCTTTTTTTGTATCAGCAGCATTAATTTGACATACCTCCCTCATTGTCTGATGTTAACAAGTGTTCCAAAAATACTGCATTAGTCTTTTAATTACCGTTATTCGTGTTCAGGGATTTCTTTATAATGAAAACAAAACCGGTTTCGTAATAAAGGCATATCATCATTCCTCCTCTTAGCGCGTGCTGTGATTAACCGGTCCCCAACACTTAAAGATAACAAAATAATATCACTAAAAACTAATAAGTTATTTCCCCTCGGGCCTGAGCGAAATAAATAATCTATCACTTTTCAGTTTACACCATTTAGACTGGTACAAACTACAAAGCACGTAGGTATTAATGACCAATGGATAGTCTACAATGTAGTAAGTATTATATTATATTCTGTTTGTAGAATCGGGCCATAAAATTCTTGGCGTAATTCGGCCAATAGATGTTAAAAACACGATTGCAAAAATATTGATCTGAAGGTGATCTACCTGTTTCAAATACAGATTTCACCTTTTGTTCTGTGATTTTGGCCTAGGTAGGTTTTTTTAAAAAGGTTGCAAAATGACTTGTGTCCATTATTTCTTTTACTTCCCTATTTTCTAATAAACTTAGTAGACACATTAAAATCTTAGATAGCACTGTTCATTGTCTATGTTTAATTAACTTCTCAATTTGGTAGGCGGGTATGGGTAGGTACCGCTGCCCCGGGAACCATTTATTGGATAACCAACACCTCTGCCATTGGTTCGCTACGTTTGGTGACTTAGCAGAGGTGCCCAGGTTCATGGGATGAGGTTTGTCCGGGTCTTGGCGGCGGATGCGTCTGCCCACCAATTGCGTGGCAGGCCAGAGCGGAAGAGACTGGTTGAGGGAGACCTATTCTAGACCTCTCCAGCCGGACTCTCGACAGATGGATAAGTTCGTCCGTCACTCCTGAACCCCTCATACCCTTTCCTTCCCAACACATCCTCTCCTTCCTTTCCTAAAAAGAACCCTCCACACAGCATCCCCAAAGATGACGTAGGCCCTGAGGGGAATTATTTTCTTCAGGGCATTCTGTGTGGAGCTATTATAAAAATAAAAATAAAACTGGGCGTAGCGAAATCCTGTTTGAATTCAACCGTTTTACATTTCGTCTCTGTAATTTTTTTTGTACGTTCCGTTTCCTGTTCAAGGCGGTGGCCGTTTTGATGGTGCAATACAGATTCTTTACGGTACCTCAATAATTAATATTTGAAAAATGAGTTGCCATTGATATAGTGACGTTTCTTTAAACAAATTGTATAATTTCTTCATTGAAATTAAGAAAAATGTTACTTAAAATTTTTATGATTTTTTATTAAGTAGGTAGGTATCAAAGTACCTACTTACAAAACTTATTTTTGCAGAGGAAACTTTGGTTTAGATCTATTAAATAAGAGAAAAGCTTGGCAGCAACACGTCAATGCATGAAAATTTCAGACAAGACGCCTCTTGTCTGAAATTTTAACTCCGCCGAGTTACATGATCGATTTGTTCACTTAGCTCAGTTGTTTTCTGTCATGTTTTAGAATAATTTTCTCACTTATTACATTTACAAATTTTACAAAATTTATTCTTCTACACTATCTGTTAATACTCTAAAACTTTGGCCAAGGTCATAAAATTTCATTTTTATCCTTTCCTTTATTCCCAACTCAAAGTTAATGTCTATTAATTCTTATACCGTGATGTTTTCACAAATCTTAATCATTATTTCATGTAACGAATACTCCAATAATTATACTCTGATATTATATGTAATTACCTCTCGCATGTGTGCATATCAATTACATTAGAAATGAATAATAATGCCTTCAATTCTCACGTGCATCTTCTCACACATCACTCCACACCGAAACAGAAGCGGCCATATTATAATTTAACCTTTAAATAATAAAAGGCAATTTTCCACCATCATCTAACCCTATCAATAATGATCTCGATTCACACATTCAGTAATACGGCGATTATCTCCATCATGGAGCTAGAGCAGTTATGGATATGGATAGCCAAGACCCATTAACTGCCTACCCGCTTGAATGCCTAGTTGCCTGGTAGATATCTATGTGATCAGTATCTATTCTAAAAATCTAAATGACATTCAGGTTTTTATGTGGATCCAAATATGAATGGTTTTGTACAGCTAGTCGAGTTTTATAGATCACCCTAGTTGCTTGACATATTATACAACTTTAATTTATATACTGAAAATCACTAGTACACAATGGAGTGCTGCTACCTTGCAGTATGGAAGTGAGCCATGAAGCGTTAGAGGAAGAATGAAAGTAAATTGAATGCTGTATATATGAGAGGCGTGTGCTTGGTATAACCGTGTCAGAAATGTAGATATTCGCAAAGATTGCAAGACTGGTATAGGCGTAATGAGAAATGGACATTCTGATGGTTTGGGCATGTTGACGCGAATGTGAATACTAGAGGAGGTCGGGGACACCCAAGGAAGACATAACATAATGAATATAACCAAATACTTGGGTCGGGCCATGTCAAGAGTCAGAATAACATAGATGGGTATGTAGGCGACGATTTATGAATGTGAGTGAAGCAAGAAATGTATGCCAAGACTGAGTTGTTAGCGGTCCATCCCCTCTGTTTACTGTTTACTCCTGCAGGAAAACGGCGTTATGATTGGTTAGTTGGTTGGAAATCACTTTTGCAAATTATATTGTGAAATTTCAACATTTTTTCACACCTGCCCAACCATCGATATTATGTTATAATATATGGAACAAACAATTTGGTTTAATTCTTTTTTATTAAAGTTTTTATTCGAGTAGGACTGGGTGGATAGTGCAATCCCACGCGGAGAAAAATGTTATTCGAAAAAACGATCATTTTAATAGTAAAAACGGGACTGAACGAACAAATTAACAAGGTTTCAATGTTTATTGGCGGGATCATGTAAGAATAATTTGTTAGTATACGTAATTTTGTACGTATACCAACCAATTATTCTTACATTTTCCCGCCATTAAACATTGAAACACTGTTAATTTGGTCGTAAGAACTTCAGTCCCGTTTTTACCATTAAAATTATCGTTTTTTCGAATAACATTTTTCTCCGTGCAGTCTGCCATATTACGTAAACAACTAAAACACATTGTAAATTATAAATTCTAAAATAAATTACTTATCTTCTTATATTTGTTACTTAGGCAGATAGTTTAAAGTTTTATAATCGTAACAGAGATGAAAATGAGAGCTTAAAATAGTAGGTTAGTTCAAGTAGAAATATCAGAGAGAAAGACTTGTACAAATGAATTTGTGCTGCTTACGTATGCAAATCTATGATTACATTAATTTATAAGATGTAAATTATGTATATGTTACTAAATTACAAGCACCTGCTGACAAGCCAATTCAATTGGCTTAGCAGGGCTTGTTTGTTGATGTATTTATTTTAACTATGCTTTCAATAAAAAAATAGGCACAGTTTTTGTCGCACAATTCTCTAGATGATTGCATTTGTTACAATTATAATATTCTATCGGTGGTGTTATATAATAATAATTTAGGGTATTAATGGTAAGTTGATGGAGGGTCGGGTGGACCTGGAGAGGTGGACAGGCCGGGAGCCGCCACATTAAACACACCCATTATATTTTACGACGGCTGTAAAATGTGAAATACAAATTTCACAATGACAAAAGACCTCTATTTTGGGGAAAAGATTTCAGAAATCATAAAACGGAAGATCCCAGAAAGATAAAAAGAACAAGTGAAACCCACATTGAAGGGACAGAGTTGTGCAGAAGAATATCTCCAGATTTCAAAGACTTTTTCACGATTTCAAACTAGATTCACGCGCAACGACGGGTTAATGGTTCTGAAATTTAATAATAAGTACGGACAGAGAACGTTAGAATACAACATACCGAAAATATTTAATTTATTACCTGACACTATAAAGCAATGTAATTCTATGAATAAGAATAAATACATGGTGAAAAATTAGCTATCAATTTTTTTTTTTTTAATATTAATAAAATAAAAAGTCTTGAATTTCAACAAGTGGTACTTTTTTTACTAGGTTTTTTTTTACATGTGATTTTTGTGCAATTCGTTTAAAAATAAATTGAATTAATTTTACAAATATACCGGTGAACTATTTTTATTATTACTCTCATATTTTATATGTTATTACCGTGTCGCGCAATAATTTCTTCTATTTGGTATTTGTTTTAAAGCGTTCCATACAAGTGCAGTATAACTAATGGCTCGGAACACAGAGCGATAGCTAAGTACGATGTAAAGAGAGAAGTGGTACAACGAGACCTTCGGTACCTACTCACTGCTGAGAGAAAACTGGGTCAGGAACTATTTCCTAAGTCAACATAAAAGTTTTGGTAGTCCTTATGCAACTATTATAAAGTATTTACTCATAGAACTTTTTGTAAAAGTTTTTAAATGTCTCTAAATCTAAGTTGTTTTGTGAAATTGATGTTTGTAGAGTTCTTTCTTTTTTCTTTTAAAAAAGTAAAGACATTTACTTTTAATATAATGCGTTTTACTGTTATAGTAAAGAGTTTCAATCAAAGCAGACATAAACCAAATTAAACCATAAATACTAGGCACTTATAACATTTTCATCATTTATATAGCGCAACAAAATTACCAAAAAATAATTAGCTTTAAATTAAATTTAATAAATTCTTTAAATATTTAATGTAATGTTTACATATTTTATTTACCTAATGTTTTTGAGTTTAATTCGTAGAACTCCATTTAATTTTTTGTGTTTTTATTTAATTTGAATTAAATTAAATAATGATACGTTTTTAGATTTTCACGGCCAAAAGCATTTTCGTTGTTTGTTTTTGGGGTGTTATGCCGTGTTGTGCTACCTCCTTCTTTAGCCGACGTTTCGGACAGCGTTGCAGTGTCCGAAACGTCGGCTAAAGAAAGGTAGCACAACACGGCATAACACCCCAAAAACAAACAACGAAAATTGAATAATGTTTATTATTAAGTTCTGCATGTGCAGTTTGAAAATGGCCCTGTAAGCCGAAACAGCTGTCACAATAATAAAAACTAAAACACTTGCAGAACTTAAAAATGTTTACATATTGTAAAATAAATTTGACATTTCATTTTATACCTATAATTGTTTTTTTTTTAATGATATTATTAAGTAATTAATCACCAGTCTCTATAATATTTTTGTCTACGGATCTTATTTGTCCAAATTTGTTAGTTCTTTTGTTATTTTTATTCATGTTTTTATTATCCTGACGAAGAAACCTTTGGTTTCGAAACATGTCGATAATTATTTGTGTAATTAAATAATTTGCTATTTAAATTTAAATCTTAGAGACTCTTATAAAAGTCCTACGTATACATTAATGTAACCTATATGATGAATGAATACATCTTGATAGTGAAACTTCTGACACATTCCCTTTTAAATATTCACTTGAGAAAAACGCATTAATTAGTGTTTTTTAGTACTCTTATAAAAGTATATATATTTTTAACGTAGAATTAAAATTAACCAATCGATTCGATTTGTAGAAATAAATACTCGTCCGACCTCGATCTCCCCGCAATGATTTAATAACAATAAAGATAAGTTTAATATGAAAATTAATGCGATCATAAAATCGCCTACCCATAACTTGCGTCAAATCATATTCGCGGCAATAAATCGCTATTCGATTCGATATCTGCGAGAAAAGGAAACACGTTTAATGGTACAACATATAAATGCGATTACAGAAATATGTACACATCCTCATCTCGTTGAAAGTGAGGATAATTGGTTAGAGTTTTTACGATGTTCGGCAGTAGAGCCTGCTAGAACTAGAGTTTACAGTGTGCTTGCCACAGTACAGCTAGACTCTATACCTGAAGTGGTGCTGGCTTTTGGCTATTGCATGTTGGCAACTGGCTGTTGGCTACAGGGTTCTGGGTTCTGGGTACTGCAGCAGTGAGTTAATGTAGTTTTGTTTTGCATCTCTCGAGGGAGTCCTTCGCGTGGCTCTCGGTCCGGCCCCGCGCCGCTACCAGTACCCGCCCTCCCCTCGCTGCCCCTGCTGGAGGGGTCTGGACTGTCCCATCTGCCGCTGCAGCTCTCCGACTCCAGGATGGACTCGCAGCACTCGCAGGCTCTCTATACTTACGTCGATGGTGAATATTCTTCTTTCATTTCTATTCTCTATTATTTTTTCCTAAATGTAACTCTCCAATCATACATGATGAGGAGAATGTTGTGAGGCTGTAGGAAATACGAAAGAGAGGACGAAGATTTGCGAAGAGCCTAACTCTTCAGATCTAAGCACTAAGCATAGTTCAAGCAATTTAGACCTCCTTAGATGCAAGTGTCAGATTAATAATAGAATTCTTGAATAATTTTCATTGCGTTTTTTATCAGCATCACCTCAAGAACGCTTTAGTAGTAATTACGGCCATTCATTTTTATTTATGTGATATTAATATGTCGAGATTGTCTGCAAAAATATAAGTATATAATTAAATAGGACAATCCATTTTGTTTGAATTTAGACAAATAGGTTAGGGCATCATTAAAATTTTGATAGACTAAAAGATGTGTAAACTTAGGTGCTAATTAGGTTTGTTTTTGGAAGAAATGTACCTACCTTCTATTCCACCCTCTGTCTAAAGTCAATTAAAAGATACAATAAGCATTCAGCCACTGAAAAAACCGGATAAAAACTTTGTATTATTTTTTGATGTAGTTATAAATTCAAGGAACATTTTTTATAGTCCACACCCTAACTCCTGGGAAAAGATAATTTATCACCGCTGTAAAACTGGGTAAAGAATGTAATTTACAATCTATACTTCCCATTCACCAGGAATTGTATCCGGTCTTGACTCTTGATACAATGCTCTCAATTATTCTCCCCGCGGAGGCTTTTGTGGGCTAAATCTAATTATTTAGGTCGAGCGAAAGAAATAAATATTCATGACTATATAATATTCATTAGGTATATTGTATTCCATGATAGCTTTTGCTATAAAATACACACAAATTCAATGTGTTTATTAAACTGAGCCATTTTTTTTGTATTTCTTATAATGTTGCGTGTTTATTTGTTAGTGTGTCGTGTCTGTTGAGTTTCTTGGAAGTTCTCTGACTAACCGTTTCGCAAACCTTTCGGGAGTGCAAGTTCGGAGCTCAGGCGTGAAAAACATTTAGTAATGTGACTCTAATCGTTGGGGCGGTCGCTCGAGCGAGCACATCGCATCAGGCTTGCGGAAATCTAGCGAGGAATCTTCCACCATATGGACACTGGGTTGAACACAACACTGCGGGTTCCGAGTGAGTTCTGAGGCTTCCCATATTATACCCATACTGAGCGGCGCGCGGCGTCTTTATTAACTGGAGGTAGACAGAGCGGCTCCTTCGAAGCATCGAATACCACTTTTTTGTAACATTTTTTACGAGGGCGTCAAACCAATCGCCCGAGGTCTGGATCATCTCGCGCCGGTCCCCAGCATTCCACATTAAGATTCCGACATTTTACAAAAATCAAATAAAAAATCTAATAAAGTTTTCTATAAATTTAACGATCTTTTTCTTATCTTAAATGGTTTTCTAGCAACATGGACATGTTTTATCGGGTTTGCGCTATTTTGCATACCGTGAAGCGGAAAACGGCGAGCATTGTTTTCTGGTTTTCTGGCTGCAATAAAGTTAGATTGCTCGACTCTTTATCAGGACGTGACTTTTCTCTCAATTGACTCGCCGGGGCTAATGGTCGTCTCTACTTAGTTTCTCATTTCTAGTCTCGCAGAATTAGCCGTGCCAGCTTTTAATCTAAATTACCGACTCCTTAAATTATCGCCGGTTTTAAAATTGGTCTCCGCGAATATTACTCGTATATACCTACGACCCTATACACATTGGAGGAGAATATGGTTTCAGTCTGTCAAAACAGCGGAAACAAAAGTAGGTATCTATTTTTACAATTCTCTGGAGATTAATTTACTATGAAATGAACTATATAAAAAAAAAATCAACTAGCGACAGAGCTGAGGTTAGAACTTGATCATAATAAATTTAAAAATAAAATAAACTATCATAAATAATTTAGCTAATTAGAATCAATTGACATCTTATTTTTTTACTTTTCAGTGTATCTATTACTTTTTTATTTTTATTTTAAATAATTTGTTTTGAATATTTAACTTTATATTATTATATACAAAAAGTTCTTTTCACTTTCATATGTACAACATTTTTTAGTTTTTTTTCTTCACACTGAATGTTAAGTTATAATTTTTAGTTATTAATTAATTTTTATTTTTTCCTCTTTACACACGAGTTTTTAACTCTCGTAAAAATAAAAATGTCTAGTTTTTAATTTGAAATATATTTTATCATGTTAATTTAAGTACTTTTATGATTTTAATAAATAACATTAAAAAAATATATATATTTACATATATTTACAAATTAATAAGCTTTATATTATGGAACAATGATTTTTTATTTTTTCAAGCAATGAATGTGCTTCCTAACTAAAAGTAACATATACGATATTTCCTGCAAAAAGATTCATACATTTAATGCTTTTTATATCTTCATATTGTCTATTTACAACTCTTATACTCATAACAACTATAACAATAATTCAATAATTCACGTTCGATGAACTCAAATTTGTTTTGAATTATTTAGTCATTTTCGAAATTGAAACTGCCTGTGATATAAGATATTACAAAGACATGCGATAAAGTGGGTGCCATCCTATAATTTAAACAGAATATTAAAAATATTTAAACAGAAAATGATTTTATTTGTTTTTTCCAAATTTATAAACACGGTTCATTTAATTTTTATATTGAAATATGTACGTGTAAAACTAATATTAGAACACATGAATTTAGCTAAGTAACTATTTACTAAAAAACAATATTATCTGTTACATTATACATACTTTATTTTGCAAACTTCGAGATAACGTTCAAGCCGAATTTAAATTAAGCAACTAGCTGTATGCATGTTCCAAATAATGCCAAACATGCCAATATAAATAACACCAAAAAGTTGGTGTAAATTTCAAAAAATTTGTGTCGTGCAACTTTCGGTATCATAGCAATTATGGCACCATCAAAATCAAAGCTTTTTTTCTGCAATGCACAATGTTGTTATACACAACTCTCACGCAGCTAAAAGGAACACATACGTTCGCGACACTAGTTGCATAACATTTTTGCACTACGCAATTAGTTTTGTGGCATACAACCAATGCATACGTGATGAAACTATATACGTGAAGCCAGCATTGCAAGTAATGTCATGAAACAACTTGTGTGCAACTAGTTGCGCAATGTTTATTCGGATTTGATTCATTAGTCGGTGGCAGCATGCGCCCATCTATTTGTATAAGTTGGGGTTAGTGAACGGATCAATGCGCCTAATTAATCTCCAATGGGTGAAGCGAGGCATGCGGACTCCCGGAGCCGCTTCTGGCCAAACTAATGAATTCCTAGCGGCTCATTACCCGTCCCACCTCAAAACACGGCAATCCCTTCATTTGTTTACCAGCAGTTCCTACTTGCCTACTTCAACAGTACAACCCGGTGAAACCACATACTCCAAACGAGGAACTGCAGAAATGAAATGACGCTCACCAGGTTTAAATACAATCCGCAGTACCTACCTACTGTGGTTTATCTTCTCGCTGTTGTTTTGTGAATTTGTTACGCTCGAAATCACCGCAAACTATAACATTTTATTTTGTGTGAAAGACTTGTGTGAAACTATTTTTGTTTGTTTGGCGTAGTAAAAAAATAAAAAAGTAACTGTTACACGCATAGATTGGCTTATCTTACTAATCTTACTAATATCTTACTAATATTATAAACGCGAAAGTTTGTATGGATGTATGCATGTTTGTTACTCTTTCACGCAAAAACCACTGAATGGACTTTAATGAAACTTTACACTAATATAGCTCATACATCAGAATAACATATATGCTATAATTTATACCCAAAGCTTGCTGTTTTCTATGTATTACAAATAATAATTATTGTTTAATAGAAAATGTCAAAATTTGAGAATGACATTTTGAAAAACAATGATTGTAAAACCAAAATTCTATTTTAGAAAATATTTAAATTAGTGAATTTATTTGAAGTACTCACCCTTGAATCGAATCAAGAATCAAGAATTATAGATACTTTAAATAAATAGTTAAGAATTTTGGTATAAACATAGATGGGACCTGCGAAAAGAAAATAGGCTAATCGAAGTCTAATCCTGCGCAGACGAAAGTCGCGGGCAGAAGCTAGTTAAATAATATAATTTGGATATGATTTTGAACGATCAATATCATACTAATTACGGTTGTGTGTCTGTCCATGCAATTCTTGTTGATTGGAATCAAATTTTCTTTGAAATTTAAGTGTCATTTTCAGAATTGGAACTGATTGTGTAAATAATTCAGACAAGCTTGTACCTTGCTTTTAACAGAAAATCATCTTTGTCATTTTCAAAATTAGAACTTACTTATTCTTTATTTCAATTTTACTATTCTGTGATTTATCAGGGAGGGAGTTATTTTGGATGTGATGTTATGTATGTAACATTCTAAAAATTAAAAAATATATATTTGCATTATATATATACACATAATGAATTTATGTCGCCGTTCTTACAGACAATAGTAGTGTATTGTAATATAAGGCCCAGGTGACTTCCAAGTAAATGATCGGGGTTCGATTCTCGATCATGGCCTTTTTTAAAATTATAAATTTTTTTTCACGTACTACTTACCTAACTTTTAAAAAATAATCTGATTTCACGGGACTGCGCTAATTGTAGATATTATTTCATTTTGAGGTAGGCATCCAATAATTGTACTTCTATGTACGTGGTTAAGATAATAATAATATTATGTAATCCTCGCACCATTCTTAAAATTTTACATTAGTTAATAATTTTACAACAAAAAGGAATTTAAGCAAATTCCAAAATGCGCAAAACGATTCACTTGGTTAATAAAACATCTCTAAAACAACTTTGATCATATTCTTAAAGAAAACTATAAATAACTATTTAGTATACTCAATTCAGTTTCATCTTACCTTATGAGAAATATAACATTTTTGACCCTTTGGAGGGCCAGGTTTTAAAAAAAAAAAAAAAACAAACGTCACTTCAGAATTTTTTTGTGTCGCATTTTATAAGTTTACAGTAACAATTCTTTCAGATTTTGGTAGTTTATACAACATTATGTTGTAATAGAAACTCGTAAACAAATAATGATTTAAAAAAATATATATAATAATTTTCATTGGTGGCCACCGGTGGGCCAACGGCCAATTAAAGGTTAAGATATCTACATTCTAGAAGAATATGCTGTAATAATAGGTATTCACAAAAAAATAGGTAGGTTATTTTATAATTATTTATATCAGCCGTATCGATAAATATATCGCCTAACAATACATAATGCACTTTTATTCAATTGCATTTGAAAATAGGGATCGCAAAAAAACCGTAGGCCCGAGGCCCGACAAAGCGATTTGAAATCTAGCCATTATTGGATTGTTTGGGCAGATTTTCCGCTCAAGTAAACTCTCCCGAAAGCGACGACGTGTGGAGTAAAACGAGCTATGTGAGATGTGTGCTGGGTGATGTGTGGTGTTCCACAGTGGTGCTGGGCCACACGCACTCTACCTATCCCTATACCTTATTTTATTTATTTACATTATCCATGATCTATGAAGTAAACATGGCACCACTAGCGCCACTTCTGATTTTTTTTAAATATTTCAGTAATATAAATAACCACTCGGAGATACGAGATGAAAATTATAAAATAAATGAAATTCGACACGGAGAAATTTTTTATTCTAAAATACGATCATTTTATTCGTAAAAACGGTTAAAAACAGGTCTGAAGTTATTACGAACAAATTAACAGTAGTACTATTACATACGTACATTAATTATTAGTACTGTACTATTTTGAAAACGTAGGTAGTTATTTACCTTCTACAATATATTTTTTCCACTGTGAGGAAATCGTAACTTAAATAATAGTTTCCTTTTTCCTATTTGAACTCAATTATTTAATTTATTTTATTTTTATGGACAAACAACAGTAAAAAAATGAATCATAATAAAATCGGAAAAATATATATTTTTTTTATTGGTATATTGAAAACGGAAGAAATTTTTAAGTGTAGCAATAAAAGAAACCAGGAAAATTTTAATATTCAATATGTTTTTGCCATAACAATAGCGCTTTATCGATTGAATAAATGTTTAACGTTTCTTTTTTATTATGTTCACATCGCATTGAAGTCGAACGTGATTATGTTCAGTCAATAGGGTGGAAGGCATCCGATACACCAATATAGAGCTAGCATAATGACGGCATTTAGAAATGTAAACCTCAGTGTGTTTATTGAATGATTTGGAAATGCTCAGGTTGTAATAATGGCTTTATACAAAATCTCGTTATTATTGAGTGGCAAAGAATGAGGCATTATCGTGCCATTGTGGCCATCATAAACTATTATGTACTCTTCGCCAGGATGGTGATGCCCTTTTCATAGGTTTCTGCTTACTTTACTTTACTGAAAAGGAGACTTTATAGCTTTATTATAGCCTGTCCGCGGTAACTGGGGTGAGCTCCTGTGTGTGCATTGCTCTGCGCATAGTCGGCCACTCAAGCAACCACTCTGCCAACAAAGAGATGATTCTTCGTTTATTCCATATAGGTCCATCGCATTCTAATTTAGTCCGCGTTGAATATACCTCACTTGATTTGCATTACGACTGATAGTTAAGCTCTCTACAAAGGCAGCATTGTGATACAATCATTCAAGGACGATATTTTACTACAATAACCTTATTAGATATTCTTTAGGGATTCTTACTCTTATACATTATCAGCTCACCTTTTTTAGGTTGAATTCAATCATTTGATATGATCTCTAGTTGCATTCAACATGCTGTTCGACATTATTTGTTTAGTGTTAATTTTTTGCATTAACTTTTATTTGATTAGAAAAAGATTTTCTTTCTTCGACAGGTCAGGGACGCGTGAACCAATTGGGTGGCGTGTTCATCAACGGGCGACCACTGCCAAACCACATCAGGCTAAAGATAGTGGAGATGGCCGCGGCAGGAGTGCGTCCCTGCGTCATCAGCAGGCAGCTGCGCGTCTCACACGGCTGTGTCTCCAAGATCCTCAATCGCTACCAGGTCTGTACCAGATGGTGACAATAGTTAAATTTTTTTTATAATCAGACA
The DNA here is from genome assembly GCA_951813805.1 of Limnephilus auricula. Classification (NCBI taxonomy): domain Eukaryota; kingdom Metazoa; phylum Arthropoda; class Insecta; order Trichoptera; family Limnephilidae; genus Limnephilus; species Limnephilus auricula. The sequence continues at coordinate 14,298,313 of OX638388.1, read as the reverse complement.
TGGTCAAATTTGATTAAATATATATGTTCAAATGTGCCAAATGTTGTAATGGGTTAAATTATGTACAAATATGGTCAACAACGATAACATTCTTGTTTTGTTTAATATAGTCAAATATCAAATATCTTAAAAAATTAAGCCAACGTCTTCTACCTGTCATGAAGTCATCAAGTCAATACCAATCCCACATTATTATTAGAGATACTCTCGCTTGAGAAGAAGCATCTCAGTTTCTTCAAAATGGTCAAATATGATCAAATACGCCCCAAATTGGTGTATGGTCAAATTTGGTAAAATGTGGTAGAAAATTGATCAAACGTGCTGAGAAAATTGGCAAACGTCTTCTACCGGTCATCAAGTCAATACAATTCCAACTTTATTATTAAAGATGCTCTCGCTTGAGAAGCATCTTCATTTCTTTAAAATAGTCAAATATGATCAAATACGACCAAAATTGGTGAATGGTCAAACTGTGAACCAACGAGTTGAATTTGTCAAACATCTTCTACCAGTCATGAAGCCAATTCCAATCCAACTTTATTATTATACGTAGATTCTCTTGCTTGAGAAAATCTTCATTTGTTCAACGATGGTACTCACACTGGGGGGTTGGTTAGTTTCCAGAAGTTACCCAACCTAATGATAATGGATGCTTTTTGCTTGAGTTAATATTTTGAGGATGTTGATATTATTAACGGTGGCTCATAATTTATTTTCAACAGGAAACTGGATCGATACGGCCTGGTGTAATAGGTGGCTCCAAACCTCGAGTAGCCACTCCAGAAGTGGAGAATAGGATAGAAGACCTCAAGCGACAGAACCCCGGCATCTTCTCCTGGGAGATCAGGGATCGCCTCATCAAGGACGGTATCTGCGACAAGCACACAGCTCCCTCAGTCAGCTCAATCTCCAGACTCATCCGAGGAGGCAGAAGGGACGAGTCGGACCCCAGAAGAAACCACAGCATTGATGGGATTCTCGGTAAGTCTCAATCATAATAGTATCGACTAGCAATCTCGGCGTAAATGCATACATTTTATTGGATTGATTTGTATTATTTGAAAATTTTACAATTTAAAATAATATAACGTACATTTGCAGCAGATTGCAGATTGGAAGATACTCTTAGTATCGCTGGTGTAAGACCACTATTCAGAATTGAAGCGTTGCTTGAAATGGCTTTAACTGTGTTTGGTGACCAGATCTGAATATCCAGGTACTTCCTTTCTCCTCCTCCTTTCTCTCCAATTACATTCAGCCTCAAAACATACCCCAATTGGGGATGCCATGGTCTCACTGGCTTCAATCGGTAGCGAGCAGTTCGGAATCCCAGATTACGGAAACTTAGAGGTATTTGAATTCCTCCTTTTACCATCGTAATAATATAATTATTACGATAGTAAAAGGAAAACGTCGTATTTTTGCAATTATGGAGGACTTATCGGAACTTGATAGAACCATAGACGCTTGAAAAACAGAGGGAAGTTTAGATCGCTCGATAAAATAACCTATATGTGGTCGTTCATTTGATTTGACGCCTGTGGAAAGCTATCGAAAGTTATACAAAACGTTTTTAAGGCGTGCAGTAATGTCAAACTGATAATAAATATGAAACAATATTATCGAAACAATAACATAAAATATAATAGAAACTAAAACATTACTATAAGACAAATCACTAAAACTACATTACACTCCTATAATGTGTAGAAAGTCGATTACGCTTAATTCTACAAATTCAGTCGGTAAATATATCAGTAGTGCCTACCCCTAAACTTCATTGATTAAACCACCTCTTTACATAGTTTATTATATATTGTAGCCTTTTGGGAAAATGTGTATCAAATATCAATTGGTTATTTATATAACGTGACTGATATGGTTCGACAATTCGCAATATAAATTGCAAAATGCCAACTTTAGAATCGCCAGGGTTCATTCACTCTGAAAATGGAATTTTACTGTGCGCATCGTGTCATTTGTGGTGCACTTCTCGATTGTATAATTTTCTCTCTTCTGCGACAGTTGCATAATTATAATTCACTTTCGACGAATAAATTACGATTATTATTCAACCAAAACTTCATCATTTCGGTCAGAAATCCATCGAATGTTAATTGATGTTGTCCAGTTGTGACAGCGGAAGTTCAGCGAGCGGGACTTGTAGAGCGGAACATTCATTTTAATTAACTTTCAATAATCATTTTCCCAGAGAACTCTCAATTCTCTCATCTCTTCGCGTGGTCCGCTGCACCAGTTCCAGTACCGCGCCATTGTCGCACTGCCAATCACCGTCTCTAGTCTCCAGTCTCCTGTCTCCAGTCATCAGACACTTTCTCGTTCTGCCATGTTACCATGCAGTGAACGATTGTTTCTAGATCAAACATAATTATTCCTGCCGTACAATCACACTTAGTAAAACAACATCAATCGCTAAATTCAGTAAATGTGTCGAATGTTTATTTTTTTGTTAATACTTGGCGGAATTTCGCTGAAATAAGTATATGTAATGAGACCAATTTATTTTAAACTTTATTCCGATTTTAATTTTTTTCTGACCGGACCGATTTCAGACTATCACGTACATCTTCATACATACATTTTCACAACCCAACAAAGTGGCATTTTAACACCCATTTGAAAATTAATTGAAGGTGATGAAAAAAGATACCTTAACTAAACCTATCGCAACCTATTTAACCATTTTTTTTTCATAATTTTTAATGAATTTTCAAAGAGGTGATGAATTTGTATATTGTTGAGCTATCCGGTCACCATTTTTAATACAGGGGTTGATAACAACTCATTTTATCTCAAATGGGTGTTTCCATTCTATAGACCAGTGATGATCAACATTTTTAGATCTATTTCCAATTTGGTCGCGGTTCGCAGAGGGTAGAGTACATACATTGTGAAATGCGATGTCGCAAACCTATTTATATTTTCTAAAATGGTAATTTTTTTAATTAAACAATCATAGAACGGAAGACATATTTGGAAAACAATTTTGTAACTGTTGATTTTTATCGTTCGGAAAGTTAAACAGAATTTAGTCAAATTTATTATTTTATTGATTAGGTATTTTATTCAACGAAACCTCAATAGATCTCAACAAAAAAGTAGCTGCAAAGTTTGGTCTTTTTTAAGAATATATGTAAGAAAAATTTCATTATTTTGGGCGGTTAATTCAAAATTTTAAAGAAAAATTGAAGTTTCCCTTTCTGCCAAATAGAAAAGAAATCGTTAAATACTCTTTACCGCAATTAAAAATATATTTTATTTAGCCAAGTACGAAATGTGCGCGGGCCGCTGGTTGCTCATTACTGCTCTAGACTCTAAATTCAAATTAACTGTCATGAATGCTGTTAAAATCGTGGCTTTACCATTTAATTAAAGATGCTCGGTAAATTTTAGGTACCATACAAAATTGTCATTTACATAGAGTCAACGTCAGCTGTAAATTGCAAAAGGTGTTTTTACCGATTCCCTACATGAAAATATAGTATTCCATGCAATTCCCTTAAACATAATTCGGGCTGATCACGCCAGTCATTTCCTGATTTTCCCGATAAAATGCAAAGCATAAACCTGCCACAAATTAGCTAGTGAATTCAAACCATTTATTTCATTCATAATTTGGGAGGCGGGTTTGGGTACCGCCGCCTCGGGACTTTATTTATTGAATAACGACTATTTATTGGATAACCAACACCTTTGCCGTAGGGACACCCCTACCATTCACTACGTTTGCTGACTTAGCAGGGGTGCCCGGGTTCATGGGGTGAAATTTTTTTAGGTCGTTTATTTTCGTGGCGGATCGGGAGAGTCTGGTTAAGGAGGAGCATTTGGCTTATCCAGCAGGAAGTTCTCGACCCATCGCCTTGCACCTCAGTGGGAAGGATGGATTCATGCGTCCGTCATTCTTGGACCCACTGACCCCCAGAATCCTACCGAACTTTATCGTCCTGCAGACTCATTAATCTACCCATCCAAGTTGTCCCAATAGGAACTTCGCAGAATATTTACATATAAGATCATTCAGTTTTCAGTCACACCACTAAATCGTTCGCAAATTCCCGTTCCCCAACGTGTCAAGTGTCAAGAGCCACACAGTGTCAACGCGTCCGCAGCCAATCGGTCCCCTGCCGCGGCTCTCCCGGAATCCCGGCCGCGCTCTTCCGGAATCGATGGCCGCTCGCGTCTCGCGTCTCAATATATCATGGCCGGGCGGCGATCAAAGGGCGCGCACGGCTTTGCATGAAATTGATGGGTATAAAAATGAAATTAGTCCAGAAAGGTGTTATTATCCCGCCGTGCGCCCGCGGCCACAGCGGGCCCGTACACCGCACAGTACGGCCTACAACACACCAGCCACACTGTACCCAGCTCATAGCCCGTTCTTACCCCGTCCTTACCCCGTCCGTGCTCCATCCTTGCTCCGTCCGTACCCCGTTCTTAGCTACTTCGTGTGCGTGGCGACAGCCAGTGGCGCTGACGATCGAATCTTTGATTCATGCCGCAATAATAAATCGAGGAATGTATTCAAAATCACGCTTCAAAGGAAATATGTGTGATAATTTATAAAATGCTACTGTATGTTGAGTGAAATGTTTTGAAGAAAAGTCATTAATTTCTGACGGAACGAAACATCGTTAACTTACATGTTGTTATTAAATTGGTTCGTTTATCCACGTAATATTATTGTCAATGTACATGGCAATATACATTAAAACCGATCGATTTTTCGATGTCACAAACATCTTTGACATCGCCATTAACAACGTGTAATATAATATCTTTTTTCGGTACTCCAATCAATATATAAGATGAGTCATCTCGCTGTCACTATTGCGGATCACTGTAACTTTCATATTAGCAGATACATAGTGGAGTAGTTATATTGTATTATTATCAGATCCTTTGCTAATAATTTTACGGAGCTCGTGTCACCCACACGCAAGTGTGTGAATGTCTGTTCATGGCTGTACGGCAGCATTGCAAATCTTGTTCAAACGGCTACATTTTGACCACAACTAAAGAAGTTAATGTGAACCATCCTATTTTCGAAGAACTTATAACGGTGAAACTACTCTAACACTCATTACGGCATTATACAAACTCTCCTTCAAAAAATGATGATATTATAATGTAAATGACTAATCCTTCCAAAAAATTACGCTAAGGGTATTTTTTTATATCCGTTCAGTCAATCGTATTATAAACACATAAATGATGCAGAAAATTCACCAATTTTCGGACCGTTTAGGTATTTCACTGTCTGTCATTCTGTCCCGGTCTAAATAAGCTAACACACACTTACGATTCATGCGAATGCAAAAGGTGCGAATGGGACAACTGCCATAAACTCTCATATTTACCTACAGAAAACGCTCGAAAAAGGGTTTCAGGGGAAAAAATTTTCTACGCCCAAACTTTCACAAAATTGTAATTTAAAAACAAAAATATGTTCTCGAAATAAGAAGCTATGTAGGTATGTTTTTAAAATTATGTAATTCTTTAAGAGAATTGAGTAAGCAGCGCTTTTTCCTAAAATAATATTTTCCGATAAATTATACATGTTTGACAGTGAATATTTACGTTAATACGAAACGCATCGAAAATTTAAAAACATACCGGCATAGCTTTCACCTTCTAAAATGCAATATAATTTTTTTATTTTTTTGGGGTGTTATGCCGATGTGTCGACACATCGTCGCATCTGCCGGATCTGCCCTGATAATGGACACTGCAAAATGTCCGAAACGTCGGCTAAAGAAGGAGGTAGCGCAACACGGCATAACACCCCAAAAACAAACAACGAAAATGCTTTTGGCCGTGAAAATCTAAAAACGTATCTAAATAAAAATTCATTTCGTGCGCTTTTCGACGTAGAAAAGTTTTTTTCCCTGGGCGTTTTTTTGTATTTGCCAAAAAGGGAAGTCTATCATTTTAAGTCCAGAAGCAAGTCTCAGTAACTTGAAAAATCGGCCACGCTTTCAACAGCTTATTGCCAACTTACCACCACCACATGACACATGAAATCGGATGGCGTGGTGAAGTCACCGGTCACCACGAGCCACCCATGCCTGCCGACCAAGTACCACCCAGCCTACCCACCGAGCAGCGAGCACCGAACACTGAGCACTGAGCAGTGAGGTATCGTGCAATGGGTGTATGATGCGGTGGGTATCACGTTACCAGTTATTAGTTGTTACCTCGCGCTGCACGTGTATGGGTAATCTGCCAGTTTACGTGGAAATAACACAATGTAAAATGCACGCGTTAACACCGCAAAACCTCGTAACTCCACGGTATTGGACTTGAGATAATCGACGTAAATCGGTTAGATTTTCGAATTACTTTTTTTTTTACAAATTTAATTTTTTAAACGTTATAGTGAAGGGTTAAAACACGCAAACGTTTATTCAACAAACTCAAATTAAATTACATAGTCCACTTTCTTTTTATTAAGAATTCAAATTGTCTGAAATCTGCGTGCCGGAGCAGAAAAACTTCTCAAACGGTGAGCTCTGTCGTCATGATCTTTGCACAGCGTTTACTATTTGAAATGTCTCATTCAATATAGTTGACCGAGTCCTGTTTTAACTCGACCATTTTGTATTTCATCTTTCTGCACGGAGAAAAATGTTATTCTAAAATACGATCATTATATTCGTAAAAGCGGTTAAAAACGGGACTGAAGTTCTTACGAACAAATTAACAGTGTTTCAATGTTTATTCTTACATTTTTCCGCCAATAAACACTGAAACACTGTTAATTTGTTCGTAAGAACTTCAGTCCCGTTTTTAACCGTTTTTACGAATAAAATTATCGTATTTTAGAATAACATTTTTCTTTGTGTGTATATGTGTTTGTTACGTTTCGGTTCCGGTGAAGGATGGTGGCCATGTTAAGTGAAAATTTTGGTTGACAAATAGAGTTGAATAAAAATAAATTTGGTTGAATTACAAAATTTTTGGTTGACAAATAGGAGAAAATTAGAAATATATCGACCACCACAACACGGGCATGTGCCTAGCATGGTGGGCGTAAAATCCAAAAATGTAACTAACATTTTATTGAATAAAGATTTTTTTTTTAAATGCGAGGTCTACTGTTCACCCAACTATTAGTTTGTAGTTGGCAACATCATTTCTATCATGAGCTATGAAGCTTTGTATAAAAACAAGACAATACTACATTTTAGTTTTTTATTTCTTTAAATTAAGAAATATGCAATACATAATGTATAATACAGCTTATAAGATATATTAAATTAATAATAATAAAAAGGAAAAAAGTGTGTGGAGAGAAAAAGACAATTTTTTTAATGAAGAATTGCATGTTTTTTGATCCATAAAGTATGCTCTGGCAGTAATTGTCCGCAATTAATAAATTAAATTTAAACAACAAAGCATTTCTGAAATATCATTCATCTTTCTCAATTCATTGCAAAAATATAATTGCTTTACCTAAAACATGATTAATTACTTACCTAACTGAAATTCTATTCATTTAACTATTTAATAATGTCATCGTTCAAAAATTCCAATAAATCAGTTGCGTGGTTATGCAACTTCTCCCAAGAATCCCGATATGTGTGTATGTGTATGAAGTCAAAGAGCATTTTGCATACATTTATTGTTTCCCATCATCGCCTGTGTTTATCACAATGATGAAAATGATGAAATGAGATGTTCCTGGAGCCTTCATCCATGCCGCGGTGCATGGCACACCTATTCATCAAGCGATGAAACCTCGCGGCACCGACACCGGGCACCGGGCACCGGGCACCGGGCACCGGTCATCGGGCACCGACTACATCGATCAAAATAGTCCGGGATGGGGAGGGGCGACCTCAACACCCAACGGGCTCAAGTCCAACTTGACCGTCTTGGTGATTTCCTGACTTGCACCTTATACTTGTGAGAACTTTGCAAACTACGAGTAAGCATTTGAAAGTGAACACATTTTCAGATTAATTAAAAAAAAAAATGGTCGGTCTTTCAGATTTGAATAAATATAAAGATTAAATGAAACAAACAAAGAGATTTTCGTTGTTTGTTTTTGGGGTGTTATGCCGTGTTGCGCTACCTCCTTCTTTAGCCGACGTTCGGGACAGCGTTGTAGTGTCCATCATCAGGGCAGATCCGACAGATCCGACGATGTGTCGGATCGTCGGATCTGCCGGATCTGCCCTGATGATGTGTCGGACGATGTGTCGGATCGTCGGATCTGTCGGATCTGCCCTGATGATGGACACTGCAACGCTGTCCGAAACATCGGCTAAAGAAGGAGGTAGCGCAACACGGCATAACACCCCAAAAACAAACAACGAAAATACTTTTGGCCGTGAAAATCTAAAAACGTATCAAACATAGAGATGTTTAAACTCTTGCCATCTGCGTTTAATTATATGTTGATAACAGTTATTTATATAACTCGATGTATGCTTGAAGGTAATCCACGGTTGATCAAACAACCCAACTGAAAATATGACAAAATGCTGTCGTGCAGAGGACTCGGCGGAAAATGTCGTCCTTTCAGACTTTGTAGACATTTCTGTGCGCGAAAGGCAATAGATGAGATAAAAATATCTTCAATATTTTGAAATACCGTCATTAAATGACTTCTTGCACCAAATAACGCAACAAAGTGCATTGAAGAAGCATGCAATAAAAATCATTCGAGCATTCGATTAGTTTTACTTGCCTTATTTGGGGGAAATTGCGAAAATAGTCATAAATGCCCAATTTACCGAAAGTTGTTGCAATTTATCTGTCTGTTTAAAAATAATATAATTATACCATTTAAAAAAGAGTTTCTGCTTGAAATGAAAATGAAAACTGCCTGTCTCAATGTGGTGTCCTGCTTACAATAGTGGTACACCTAAGTATGGAAAATTACAAAACTACCCTTCGAAAGCACATAACTGCATTCCATTTTTATGTAAATAAATACATACCTAAGTTGAATCAATTGATATTGGTTGCCTTTTCAAAAATCATTTATTCGATAAAGGTTATATGTAATTATCATTCTTTCACTAAAAATCGGTGTTTTAACACTTTCGCTGAGGGCCGGTTATTTCATTCGTTGTTTAGTTAAGAGTTAAGAGGGTATTACCAGAAAATAACGGAAATTAGTCATTTTTAAATCAAATTCTAGACGTATTGACTCTTCTTTACAAAAAAAATAAAATTGTTTTTGAAAGATTGTTATTTTATCTGGTACACGCAGTTTTAAAATTTTGAAAAACTAAGTATATTTTTAATTTACTAAGGTTATACCGTTGGTCGTTGGCAGATTTGTTCAATTTTCAAACGATAGATTCTATTAAACAACACAAATTTAAAATCATATAATCATACAACGAAATAAGTCAATACATAATATAGCCAACAGAGTTTTTAGAATTTAAATTTTAGTTAAATTAAAATCATTAAAAAATAAATACCTCAGTTTTTTCGGTCTTCCAAACTAAAATATTTCAATTTTTTTTATACACTTATTTTGTTTAGACATTTTGTTTTGAAAAATCATAAATACTAATGATAAACAAAATACTTACAAGAAGTACATAATATTTAATAATTTATCATCGTGTGTTTTGAGCATTTTTATTGCTTACTTGAATGTAGGTATATATTAATCTGAATAAAATAAATAGATATTAAATTATTAATTTTAAAAAATTGATACGGGGAATAATCCATCTTTCTCATTGGAACCTCCCTGTACAGTTGCAAGCATTTTTAAACTTTTATTCTCAGCCGCTGGTCAATCACTCTTAAGGGATGCAATTTTAAGGTTACGCGGTATAGGTGTCTAAATCTCGATCAGATAATTGGTTTTGGGATAATTGCTGAATTTACCATAGAATGAAACTACCGCTTGACTCATACTGCGGTTAAAGGATAACCGGCCCTAAGGAGGTAGTCTTCTTTAAATTAGTTTCTAAAATAATTAGCCATATTGTATCTGGAACACAATAATACGTACGTGCGGAGAGCAGAATGCAATGGCGGCCATCCCGAGAATAACAATATCAGACATTATGAAATTACATCAAAAGTGCGCAACTTCAGAATGATTACCATCCATTGTTTTGTCACAAAGGGATATTGCAAAATGATGAATTGATCCAACGGACATCAAAGCGATACTGTAGCCTTCAAAATAGACGGTTCTACCTCAGATTTTGCCTAATACAGACGTGAATATTCTTTTCAAGCGTTGTGATATAAACTTAATTTGATGGACGCGGAACGATGTTAATCTGATTTTGCTAAAATGTGGGAAGATATCGTGTACAATGCGTGTGGTCTATTGAAGATTGTTACAGTCGCAATTTGTAGGTTTCACACTGATAACTTTTTACATTCATTTTCAAATTCCATGAAGAAATCGTTTCAAAATATTTTTACTAATGGGTTGGGATATTTGATCCCGTCACTTTCGATTTATCGACAATTTGAGCTTTAATCAATTTTTTACATATGCATATGACAGGTACATATGCTTATTGGATGTGATTATCATGTACTTAAACGCTTTTTATGTTCTATACAGATATTATTTTATATTCTACTATTTTCCTCCATACTCTTTTATATATACTCGTCATTTACATACTTTTATATTCTTTAATATTATATTATTTTATATATTTTTTTTACATTTCGTATATTTTCTAACATTCTTAATATTGCATATTATGTTAATGTACTGTATATAAAATCGACCACCATAACACGGGCATGTACCTACACGGAGAAAAATGTTATTCGTTGCGCCCTTGAGGTGATTTCTCACAAAAACGGCGCTCTACAAATTATCAAATTATTATCATTATTATTATTATTATTATTCTAAAAGACGATCATTTTATTCGTAAAAACGGTTAAAAACGGGACTGAATAAAAACGGGAAGTTCTTACGAACAAATTAACGGGGTTTCAATGTTTATTGGCGGGAAAATGTAAGAACGATTTGTTGGTATCTATACGTACGAAATTACGCATACCAACAAATTATTCTTACATGTTCCCGCCATTAAACATTGAAACCCTGTTAATTTGTTCGTAAGAACTTCAGTCCCGTTTTTAACAATTTTTACGAATAAAATTATCGTATTTTAGAATAACATTTTTCTCCGTGTAGCATGGTGGTCGAAAAATCCTCAATTAATGTAACAAACAATTTCATGAATAAAGAAAAAATAAATTCAAACTATGAAACGGGCCGAGAATCAGCTTTTTAAGGCGGATCACTCAAATTTCCATTTTATATGAATGACGCTGATCGCCAATTTGAAGGACGTTGGAACAACCCAATCTAAAGTTAATATTTATTACCAAACCTTGTAAATGCATTTTATTTTAAATGTCCGTTTGTTTTTTTTCAATAAAAGCTAGGTTACCTCGTTTTTTCTATTCCAGTTTATTATTTAATCTAAAAGTTCTATAATTTTAATGAAAAAAAACGAAAAATATATGCAATTCATTATTGCCATAAATATTACCTTATAATAAAAAAAGGTGTTTACCTTTTCATTTCCGCGATAAGCGGCCGGCCAAAAGGCTCTAATTTTGAACAATTTCCAATTGGCTGCATCGGCTCTTTCGGCGGCAGAGGCTATTGAAATCTGTAATGTAATCGAAACTCATCACCAACCAAAATAACAACAAAAAATGGCGTCAGGCCGTTGTTGTCAAAGTGCCGAATCATCGCCGGTGAATTAAAAAGCGGAGGTGTGAATGAGATACCGGGCGGATGCGGGTGTGGGGAGGCAAGGCAGAGGGGTGGCTGTGCTCCGTGAGCCATGAGCCATGAGCTGGACACGTGAACAACGCCTGGTGCCTGGTGCTTTGTGCCTGCAACCTGGTGCATATAGCCTGATGCCTAGTGAACCAGAAAAGTCCTGGAGAATCAAGAAAGCAATCACATTACGTTTCATTATTTTCATTAAAAAACACAAATAATATTTAAAAAATCTGAATGAGACTATGTATGAATGGTAGATCCACTCTGCCTTCCCCTTAGGAGAAAATGCATGATTGTTAGTCAGATATTCGTTCTCAATTTTAATCAAAAATAAGTAAAACATTAAATATAAAGTAAAAATCTGTATAGAATACAATAAAAATGTTGATAAAAATTAGCACAGCCTGTTTTGTATAAATGTTTGGATCAACAAACTTATTTTCAGCTCAGTGTGTGAATTCAATCATGCGCTGTGGAGCTTTCAAATAACCATTAACACTTCAAAAAAAATCACACACTCACATTTTTTATAAATGGGACAGAGTCGTTAAGTAAGTAGGTAGATATAGTGAAAAATATTATTACTTCTTCAATCTTTGAAATTCACTTTGTGGCGTAATTTTTAATTAAATGAAAACAAATAACTTTGTGTATATTATCAATAATTTAAATTGTGATTATATATTGATAATTATGATTATACAAGCTTCTGCCCGCGACTTCGTCTGCGTAGGATTAGTACTTCGAGTAATCCATTTCTTTTCCTAGGTCCCATCTACGTTTATACCAACATTCTTAACCTATTTATTTAAAGAATCTATAATTCTTGATTCGATTCAAAGTATTAGGCGAGTACTTCAAATAAATTCACTAATTTAAATGTTTTCCAAAATAGAATTTTGATTTAATAATCATTGTTTTGCAAAATGTAATTTTCAAATTTTGACGTTTTCTATTAAACAATAATATATTGAAAATAAATAGCTCGCTTTATAAATTATAGCCTATATGTTATTCTGATCTATGAGCTATATTATTGTAAAGTTTCATTAAAATCCATTCATTAAATTTCGATTTAAAGAGTAACAAACATACATACATCCATACAAATTTTCGCGTTTATAATATTAGTAAGATAAGTGGTGTAAATGAATTTATTGGTTTTCATTTAATTCAAAATATTATTTATCAGTTTCTACCATGTTTCAAACATTGATCAAAATAACAAATGAATATCAAAGAGTATGAAATTTCCGAAGGCACCTAACTTAAAAAGCGCCACAAGTAATAATATTACCATAATGACGGTTGATTCGAAGGTAGGCCGGGACGGGGTAGGTAGGGAACTCTCTAGAACTTTGTTTTTCCGCAAATGCTTGGAATTCAACAGGGCGGTCATTCGTATTAACCCAATGATTAGTGTTTGTATCTAATGCCTATATCATTAGCTACTGTTAGTAATAACCGCCGACAGAATCGTGATCCACGATTTGTACTTTAGCATAATAATGGCGAACCTAAATAATTGCTATCAAATGTACAGCCGAAATGTTTTATGCAGTACCCACAGAGGGTTCGCGTTTATTCAACACAGAGTTATATTTAGGGACATGACAAGCTGTTGTATACATAAAATATTAATAGTTTTTACTACTTAGTACCCGGTTTTGCCCGTGATTTGAATTGAGAAGTATGAAATAATTAATTATCGCTGATTTTTCAAAAAATTTTCAAAGCTTTATATCTCTTGGTCAATATGTCGTAACGAGCTGAAATGAGCTGCATTCACCGAGAAATTCTATACTGAAAAAACAAAGCCAATTTCATGACGCGAGAGCTCACCGTTCGCGAGTTATTGCTTAATAATAAAATGAGATAGCCCAACTCTTCCGATCTTGCACCGCGGTGGGAGGGAGGATTTATCTGTCCATCACTCCTGGACACATTGAATCCCAGATTCCTACCCACCTCTCACATCTTTTTCCTTTTTATAAAAATACCCTGATCACAGCATTCCTAAAGATTACATAGGACCTGTAGGATTTTTTCTTGTGGAGCTAATGTAAAAATATATATATATAGGTATAAGATTTCCAATTTTCCTTAGATTATACAATTACTTATATGCTGGGGTTTTTCTAACTATAATTATAGGTAGGTACCTACTACCTACATGTTTATTTGAATGAATGAAAAACGTGTTTCGAATAACAATGGTATTAAACTGCACTTATTGGAATTGCTACAATGAATGCTAATTATTAATAATACACTGGGAACAGGTGTTTTGTGAAAAGACTAGATAGGTGGTGCTGTAATGCGAACTAAACTTGCAAGATAATGTAATTAATCTAATATTATTACGATTTTTTTTTTTCAACGATTTTTATTTACTATTACACTTATATATTAGATACCTATGTACCTACCGGATATGATGGATGTCCATTAGCACCAAAGTGACTTAATAACAATAAAGTTTTATTGTAAAACTTGATTGGATGCCTACTGTCAATGTGTGTTGGTTTTTCAAAGTGTTTTCAAATTTCATTACGCCGAAGCGTATCAACGCTCTCGGCTACCGTAAGACAGGTACCTACTCAACATAATAGAATGGGGCTCCGTATAATCAAAAAATGAATTCGGTAGCTGCGTTACATCACCATCAATGTGGTTTTTTGTCGCTTGTATCTACAGGTGAGTGTGCTGTTATTTGATTCAGGTATTCGTTTTTACAGCGAACACAAAGGCGTATTTGTCAATGGGACACAAAATAGAATTCACCATATTCATTTGACTACGCGGCGACAGTCAATTTAAATGATCACTGGGTTACACCAAATTAACACCTGACACAATAAACTCACGTTTTTTCCTGAAATGCTTTTATAAAATCGCCAACTTGACGTTAAAGGAAACCTAGTTTCGCAAATTCACAAGATTTCACCAAGTATTTCGCGATAGTGCCAAATACTTTTTTTCTTGGCGTGTACTAGGAACGAGTTTAACTTCTCTTTTCCGGTGCTGTCAAATGAGTTGACATCACTTTAAATATCACTGTAGGTAAATATACTAAACGCAGAGTACATATGGACGGTCCCGAAGAACAATGTCGGATCTGCTTGAAATTGAAAATAGTTTTGTAGTTATTGGCTTATTTTGTTGATTTAAAAGTCTGTATTTTCGAAACATTTAATGAAATGCAAAATATTAAAACAACGCTATATTTCTTGATCTCAAACACAGAAAAAAGCAGAAACGAAACTTTAAACAGCTCTACACGGAGAAAAATGTTATTCTAAAATACGATCATTTATAGGGACTAAAGTTCTTACGAACAAATTAACAGGGTTTCAATGTTTGTTGGCGGGAACATGTAAGAATAATTTGTTGGTATACGTAATTTCGTACGTATACCAATGAATTTTCTACATTTTCCCGTTAACAAACATTGAAACCCTGTTAATTTGTTCGTAAGAACTTTAGTCCCGTTTTTACGAATAAAATGATCGTATTTTAGAATAAAAATTTTCTCTGTGTACTGCAAAACCACAAAATGGCACTTCCGACATTGTTTTTCGGGACCGTCCATATCCGCATTTCATTAAATAATATTTTGGAAAACTATTTAATTTTTCTATAATGTGAATTCAATTTAATATTGCAGATTTTTTATCCTTAAATTTATTCTCGCGGCCTACAGAAGTAATCAAATCGAAACCTGCGTAATCGAAAATACATTCGGTAGCACCATTAAATCACATTCAATGGGTTTTTGTTATTGACGCCACAGGTGTGCTTTTATTTGACATGTTCCCTCACTCAATATCTGTTTTTATCATCGCGGGTACACTTTGATTCTTTGATGCAGAACCTTTTTATCGGTTTCACACCGTCAATACTCGGAATGCATATTGATTTAAGTATTTATTTCCTCGTTTATCAAAGTAATCGACAACAAATATGATTGAAAAGTGAACGATCATTGTGTGTATGTACTCGCTATGGTTTTTTAATAACTAAATTTTGATTGCTTGCAACTATAAACATGATCAACGTCGTCATATACACGAGTCTATCCGCTACCTGAAAACCTCGCTATTCTATTCATAATATGTATATAGAAACTATATTTCGATGAATAGGTACGAGTCTGTTTAAAAATAATATATTTTGTCTTTTTTTTCTATAATGACCTTATGTTTGTTCTTAGGTACGTCTTCGTGCGATGAATCAGACACGGAGTCCGAGCCAGGAATCACCCTGAAGAGGAAGCAGCGCCGGTCCAGGACTACCTTCAGTGGAGAACAGCTCGATGCCCTGGAGAGGGCCTTCACCAGGACCCAGTACCCTGACGTCTACACCAGGGAGGAACTGGCCCAAAAGACTAAACTAACAGAAGCCAGAGTTCAGGTGATTTATTTCAATCAATCTTGATATTAGAAACACCATTATTATGTAAATGTTCCAGTATTAAACAAGCGGTTACATCTTTTATCAACTTACTTTGTTTAACACGTTTCATATCAGTCCATCAACTACTGGGTGGTATTACGCTTAGATAACTTGATCAAAGTTTACTTACCGAATTAAATCTACCCATTTAAAATACTTTAACACATTAACATTCGGCCAAAACTGTAAACAGTGGGAATGATTCGTTGATAACAGACATAGAAACCACAAAGGATGATAGATAGAATCATTAGCCTTAGGAATAAAAACAGATTGAATTGAAACAGATAAAGAAGTGCTACCGTATAATGAAATGGCTTTTATCATTTGATTGCATCGGGGCTCTAGTGGCTAGTGTTTGATTCTGTACATTCTCGGCTACCGAGATATTATTAGACATAATACAAGTTTATTATACTGTTCAAGATGCAGCACCTACCTTTAAAATCGTATATAGACTTCTGAAGATGCATTGTATCATCTTTTTCCTCTGCATGAGCCTTGTAGCATCCAGCTATGGACATATGTAGATCTTCCTTAAATACTCCATTTTTATAAAGTTTAGTTTGGTAAAAACAATCCAATCAACTTCTTTACCATAACTTCGGATATTAACGATAATTTTATTTTCAGGTGTGGTTCTCTAACAGACGCGCGCGTCTCCGTAAGCAGCTTAACTCGCAGCAGCTCAGCGCTTTCAACCCCATGTCACTCCAGCCCTCCTTCCCCGCCCAGCAGCTGGAGTCCGCCCCCGCCCCCGCCAGCACCTTTTCACAGGGCTGCTGGCCGCCGCAGGGCTACTCCTGCCCGCAGCAGCCGCAGTTGGCGCCCCAGACAGGATACGCGCCCTCGGCCTACGCGGAGCCCGCCCTGAGCAGCAGCCCGCCCTACTACGGGCTGGGCGGGCCGGGCGAGCACGCCGCCCCCAGCTGGCCCCCGCGCACCGCCAACCCCGCCGCCCAGAACAAGCTGCCCGAAGTGTCTGCTTGGCCGGATAATTATGGGTGAGTTGTCTCTCTGTACTTCCAAAACTATTCATCAAATAACGATACCAAACTACCATCCTGCTCGCAAAAGCTTCCGCCCACTAGTTCTCCAGTGCGAAGTACAAAAGTCCTCATTCCACACCGGCTTCCTTTGCTATTACAGACCTATGATGCCTACGTTTATCTCCGAGTGAATTTCTCTAGCCGGGATTAACGCCGCGTTTCTTTGGGACTCAATGATTAAAGCCTTAAATTGATAACTACAATTATCAGTGGCCAACATATGATTAGATCGCCGGTGGAGGCGGCTAATCTAGTTTCCATGGACTTTTTTACATCTTGTAATAATTGTTCAATTTGGAGGAGTCGGTGGCTTTATAGCGCTCTATTACGGAAAATCTGCCGTTTGCAATTATATTATACACGGTACACTATATTAGTTGCCCATACCGACCTATCATAAATCATTTTAGCACACATCGCATCGATTTAATTTAAATATGCGAATAACGCTAGGTTTTTTATAACTAATTGACGAAATATTCGTATTCAAACTTTATGGTTTATTAGATATATTCATTACACAAAAGCCTTTGAAAACGCCGTGTGTGATAATAAAATATCACATTTTGCCTAAATATAAATATTAAAAAATGCTAGAATCACCGCCGCTTGCCATGTAGAGGTAGTTAAACCGACTCAAATACAATTAATTGATCTGTTTTATATGCAAGATTGATCGACACAATATGTCTTTATGTCTATCATTTAAGGCACTTAAAAATAAGCTTGTTTTTTATAAGATTCGCGGTGTTCCGACTCCCCTGCGCTTTACCGCGGGGGGATGCAGTATCTGCTATCTATCGTGTGGTATTTGATCAGGCTATCAATTCATCTGTGTATTTAGGAGTATATTACAAGACATCATAAACTAGTCACAATGGAAGCGACAGTAGAGGCAGGCACGGCGGCCAACTGGGCTAACAGAGCACACAGCTCAGAGCTCGTCGCTCGCGGCGCTTGGGGCAACCGTTTTGTTTTTTCCTTTTATTAAGTCAGTCAGCCGCTAATCAATTAAATGCTAAACAACACCACCAACAATTTAATAAACAGAGCGGAATCCGGTTATGCGTGATGTATAATATTTATATTTAGCTGTAATTGCGGGCTTCTCGGCAACGCTTTATTAAGCACTATTGCGAAGGCAATTGATACAAGCTCGCATTAAAAAACGTATAGGGAAAATAAGTAATTTGTTTGAAACGTCGAATTATTTTTAATTCAATGTGAATATATTGAAATTTGGGCATAGCTTGCGTACTATGATTTATCTGAGTAACACATTAAATCGATCTTTGTGGAAGTGGATACTTACCTACCAATTGATTTCCATCCTAGAAAAATATACCGATTCAAAATGATTAAGGCTAACTTCACATGAGCGGTACGTCTTTAGATCATAACCCATTACAACATAATTATAGTAATATAAATGAAAATACAATGTATCAGAACTATATAAATAGTATTAGAAATGATCCAAGTGGTCTGTGTTTAACCCTCCCAGGACCATGCTAATGCTTTTGCGGGTGCGGTTTGGTTGTGGTGCGGGGGAGGTGCGGGTGAGATGCGGGTGAGGTGCGGGTAGAGTGCGGGCACCGTGGGTGTGTTAGAACCGGGGAGTTCTGCACGATGGGCTGCCCGGTAATGAATGGTTTTCAAGTCGGTAGCGTGATAATTAACCAAATAATCGACGTATACAATTTATTCAGCTGCCTTCGTCTCTAATGCCCGCCGTCAAATGATAATACCACCTGAACATTCAACAGCTGAATTGAATATCATCGCCGGACTTGTAAGTTGCAACTTCTAAGACGATACGAGCCATAACAAACACGTTAGACAAGTTGATTTAATAATAAATATCATTGAGTAATAATCGCTGTTTACTTCTCCAATTAGTCATTATGACCACACGTAACAGGGGCAGAGGTCAAAAAGCGAATTAAACTTGTATAATATTAGAGAAAAAATTTCAAAATCTTTCCGTTTTTCCGAAGAAACAAAAACTCTCGAACGCTCTTGAAATTTGCACAAGTCAGTCTGAAATTTCTAGGTGAACGTAGCCATTTGCAACTCGTAGCATTGCTTCCGTCGCGGTCGTAAGCTTTAGAAGCTCGTGGAGTTTTAAAATATAAATTTACCCGTTATACAAAAAAAAACTACATACCTTATTTATTTCTTGTTTTTTTTTTAACAAATATTGCACAATTTATAATTTAAGTCTTTTATGCTAATAATTGTTTTCTTGTTGTTCACAGATCATTTCTATCGATGAACCCAACGCATTATGGATCTCACGCACACTCCCCCGGCGAGGCTAAGTCCGGCTATCCATATATCGGCCAACTAGGAGGAATGGAAATGAGCCGAGTGCACTAGTGTCCACTTTATTCAACGTAATCACTGCCAAAGGCTTAGCGATAAATTTATAAAACCACCCTTCATCAAAAACCCCGTCTAATGAAACTTTTTAAAGCTCATTAAATAAGATTAGTGCCTTTAAAAGTTTGCGCTAAAGCAACGTCTCGTTTATTAAGGGTTGTGTTTAATTAAATCTCTTTACTATTCATTTATAAAGTGTGTAACTTAAAGGCCTTACAAGTTTCATCTACTAATATCAAATTTTATATAAGCATACAAAAAAAAATGTATTTTCAAATACTGTAAACTCTAAACCAAAATAAATAGTGTTCATTTGAATTTTCTTAACCTAAACTAAATTTAATAGTCTTCATTGGTGGATGTCTGCTTTATGTCCACTTTAACAAGTATTACTTTATTTGTATCTGTAATAAAATACTTATTACAATATTTCCTTGATAATTCCCAGTGATCTTTTACTTTAATATTTAACTATATCTCAGTGAATTTTAAATTAATTTATAATGTTTGTATTGTATAGCTAAACTAATTAGTTTGTAAGATATTCAAATGTATTTATTCTATGTTTATAAAAATTGAAAATTATTAACTGCAGTCAAATAACGTTATTATTTTATCACAAAAATATCATTTTCATTCAAGGAAATTGTGAAAGAAGTTTAATCGTAGGTATGGGCAATATAATGTTAGCTGATTGTTAATAAACACCATAATTATATTTTATGTTGTAATTTTAGTAATAAAACTTCAAAGCTGTGTTAGATTTATGGTGCCTGTCAGTTTTCTCAACTATTAATTATTATTGTTGTACATTTTAATAAGTCATAGATATCTAATATTTAAAAATATGTTATTTGAAAAGTTATAGATAAAATAAATCAAGTCCAGTATTTTATAAATGCAATACGCAGATAATAGAAATAATGAGAGAAAAGCGTGCCTACTATCGCCAAGATATCGGCGGAGATTGTTAATGATTCATGATCAATCTCCATTGTTTCTATTATTTGTGAAACAACCTTTTATTGTTCAATTAGGCCTTCATAAAGTATGCATTTTTAAATGCATTAATTAAAATAAGTTTCTTTAAACTTTGGGTTTGTTATTTTAACATTTATTTCAGAGGCATTTGTTGTAAATTTGTATTGCACTGCACAATAATCATACAATTTGTATTACATAATCACTCTACCGTATTATTTCCACAAAATGTATTATTGTTAACCCCCGAGAAATCAATTTATGCAAATATTGTAAATAGTTTTATTGGTCTGAGTTCAATTAAATACATATGTAAATGTAATTCGTTTAGATAATTAAAATATACGAATTCTATCATCAAACAAATCTTTTAATACCTTTTCTACATACTACATAAACCACCTCCATACTGCATAACAGAAGATACCTACCTACATAAAAAAAACTTCTAGCAGATACATAGGTATAGAAATATGTACCTACTAATAAGTACAGGGTGTTAAGAAATGTACTCACTGAATTTAACCAGTGATTCCTTACATTATTCGTAATAAAAAATGCCAATGAAATTTTGGTCTCCGGTGACATTTTTGATGTTTTTTTTGGTTCAACTTAAAACATGAAATTAGATATTGGACAGGTAAGGTCAGGGTAAGGAGTTGGGCGGTTACTCGACTGAGTGACCAGTGATGACACGTGGAAGTTTTTTTTTTCGTTTTTAAGAAAAAAATGATAAATGAAAACATTAAAAAAAGTCACCGGAAACCAAAATATCTTTAATAATTTTAATCCAAATAATATCGGGAATCACCGAGTGAGTCAAGTAGGTCGCTTAACATCACGTATATTATTACGTCAACAGTTTCAAAGGTGAGTCTTTATAAATAACAGAAAAATGAGTATATACGTGAATTAAGAATGTACCCAACGTGTATATATCTGTAGGTATTATAAAATATAGGTAAGTACAACTACATTTCATTGGAAAATATTTTCTCACTTCTTTAAAATATAATCTTTTTAAGGTGATGCACTAATAAGCAATGCAATTTTGTTGAAACTTTGATCGCTTAGAAATTTTTCAGATGCTTTAATTAAAAACTGCGAGTAGAACACAAATTAGTATTTTTATTAGCCCAGAAAAATAAAGTATCAAGCCGATATAAAATGCTTTAAGGTTAAAAATCTCCTACAAACAAACCCCTTTTTGTTTATGGTTTTATTACATTTTGTGGAAAATTAAATTGTTTAGCAAATGATCATAAAACATTTCAATATTTTTGCCTGAGCTTCGCCAAATAAAATAAAACAAGCGATTTTTTATATCAACGCGACTAATTTTAGATTTCAACGTCGAACTCCTGAAACTGATGAATCTACATCGCGTGGAGAACCCAAAAACTTTTTGATCTGAGCATTATGATTTTTTCCCCTCTTTTTCGGCAAATAAATGGTTAAAAACTTTTGGAGCCGGGTCTACGATTCAACAAATTTTAAAATACATTAAACAACTCATATTTATCCCAGATTATCGACAGATTAAAAAAAAATTGACCTAAAAATTCTAACTCCGGACGCAATTCTAATTCTAACTCGAAAACGAATGCTAAAATCAAAAAAACTTTTTTCACAAAATCAACTTCAAATGTGATGTGGATTCATCAATTTTCAGCTTGTACTAAGAGTTTCCGAAGATCGGAAATCCAAAAGATTTTCAGAAGAATAAAGTTATCTCATTTACCTGATATTATATAAAAAAAATTATAACACTCTTTTGAAAACCAACACAAATAGAAAATATAAAAAAATATAAAAAACCATAAATTATTTTTATGATAATATCGCTGTTCAATCCCAACACCTCCCAACCGTCTGGAGCCAGTGGCCTGTGGCATCCCCAATTGGGGTAGGTTGTGAAGTTGAAGGGAGGGGGGGGGGAGATGGTGGAGTGAGAGGTGGAAAATTACCTGGCTATTCTGATCTAGCCACCAAACACGGTTAAAGCCATTTCAAGCAACATTTCAATTCTGAATGACATCAGGGTCATACTGAGATAAATCTGAAATATTAATCATTCCAAAAAAAATTATTATGAAGAATTTAATGTGTGGCCATGTACTTTTCGATGGTCGTGTAACTTTAAGAAAGTTTTATCCACATCTACGTATTTATGTACCAGGGCACTGAATAGATAATATAACTAGAAATGCCTTCCATGTAAATTTTTTTTGTCGCCATAGACTTCATACCTTTCGGTTCTAACATTTAGTTTATATATTTTTCGGTTGTACCTACCTATCTCATACACTTGCCTGATCTTATACCGTCATTCCATTTGAATTTCATAATGATTACGAAACACAGTTTTTTTATTGCAATTTTAAGGCCCGATTGGCCCGATTATTTTTATCACAAAAATCGTCACATTGCAGTTTTTGTGTTCTTATTTATTCTATGACCCAGGGGGGGTTAATTGACCAGTGAGCTTTCTGATAAATTAATGATTTTCTAAAAGTTTTTCGGGAATCCGAATTTATCCCCAAATTAAAAAAAAACTAGTACATTTTAATCCAAAACCATCAGACTAATTGATATTTTACCTATATTTTTTTGATACACAGGGTGTCCGGGGGCAAAGTGCATTAACGTCGGTAGGTGATTCTACACGATAGTATTAGGAGTAAAAAAGATTAACAAAATTTACGAAATTCCAACTTTTTTCCCCATACAAAAATACGTGCCTATTAGAAAACTTTAGTGTAAGGTACAAACTTAACCGATAAATTTTCTGTGGGCCTGCCAGACGCGATTGTGGCGATGTTAGTTTTGATTGACCCGCATCGTAACAGCGGAAAATATGTAATAGTGCTGGCCGCACACGCCGTACTAATTTTATCTTTTTACCCAAAAAGTACCCTTAAAAGTAGGAATTACAAAAAAAGTTCATTTTCTTTTTTACTTGTACTATCATGTAGAATCACCTCCCGCAGTTATTGCACTTTACCCCGGACACCCTGTATTTACACTCTGTTATTATTCTCCTTTTTTGCTTAAACATTTGCTGTCCAGTATCTAATATTTTAGATATTGTAATTTTTAGATAGGTAATTAAATTATTCATTTAAGATTAATGAGTAAGATTAAGAAAGGGACCCTCAGATGGTGTGGGCATGTAGAGCGAATCAACGAAGAAAGAAGTGTAAGGAGGATATATGACGCAAAAGTGAATGGAAGAATAAGTTGTGGACGCCCGAGGAAGACATGGCACGATCAAGTGAACCAGATACTTGAGTCGGGCCATGTCAGGAGTCTGAATAATAAAAGAGCATGTAGGAGAAGATGTATGAATGTGAATGAAGCAAGGAGTGTGTTCCAAGACCGAGTTGTTTAGCGGTCCGTCCTCTCTGCCTACCTCTGCGGGGAAACAGCGTGATGGTTAGTTAGTTAGCTAGTATTTAAGAATGTTATTCATCCCATTACTATATTGTATATTGGGTTTATAATTTCAATAAAAAAAAAGAACTCGACCATTTGGCATATTATCTGCTGAAAATTTGTTTGTTACTTTCCCGTTCCGGTTCAAGATGGTTGTCGTATTGTATACTACCTTTTTATCCCACCAGGGTTCGAATGATCGTAGTTCTTATTATGAGCTGTCAAAACGGAATAATCAAGATTATTGTACCTATCGTAATGAGTAAATGTTTAAAAAATAATTAATTAACATTTCTTTGGACAATAATGTATTATTTCTTTTTTATGTTTATATTTAAGTAGGTATGTATTTGAGTACCTACTTACAAAACTTATGACTTATGATCTTATAAAATTTTGATTTTGATAAATTTAATAAGAAAAAATTAGAAACATACCTTGTAGACGCAAGGTATGCTATTCACCGAACAACTAGCTAGTATATAGTACCTACTGAAAATAAGTTATTACGAAAGTAAATAACTACATATATAACATAATACTTCCATAATTGAGAAATTTAAATTGACCGTCGTAAAATAATAAGCAGACTTTAAGTCTGAACAAGATCATACATTGCACTTTTTTGAGTTATTTCCTAAATAATTTACTCTTGAACCGTTTGGAAATTTGTTGTGGTTAGTATAGTCTTTCAATTATACACAAGAATAATAATATAGATCAAGATTCTACTGATCGAAGGTTCTGCTCATGGGAAATGAATAGCCCGAAAAAGACTGATCTATGAAACATATTAACCTTACACACATCATAATAAAAAGTTCCAAATTTTATTATTATTTATTTATATATTTAATTTCAACGGTATAAACATACCATAAACAATATTTACATTTCACATTAAAAACCAAAAGCATATATTAGGAATAATTAAAAACAAAAAAGAGAATAACAATTGATTGTGGCATTTGATTGTGAAATGACATATGAGATATGAGCAAGAGATACAAGTACAAACAAATTTTATAGTACAAATAAGGTAAACTTAGATTAAATTAATATTGGTTGAAAATATATGATAGCATAGCCCTCTTGTACCTACTTTCCGTGCAGTTAAATATATCCGCCACATCTGCGTATCTATTACTAACTGCATGCAACCTAGGTACAAGTGAGTTTTTGGAATATTCAGTCCTGGTGTTGTTGCATTTAAACAGAACTTTGGAACGAGTTGCTCTCGTAGGTATATGAAATTCAAAGAGGTTAGTTAAATCGGAACTGTCTATACTACCATTTACAATTTTGAACATAAATATTAAGTCGGATATGATTCTTCGATCTGAGAGTTTTAATAAATTTAGTCCAGATATTAATAATTATGTGAACACTGTAATATTATATAGAAATAATGAAAAAAAAAGAGTTCGAAACACCAAAATCTGTGTTCCTATGGAGTGACGAATCGCTTTTATGGGGATAAAAATAGGCGAAACGAATATTAAATCTCCGCACCAATCATTAAATTTATGTAATCCGTTACTTAATTAATTTGTTCTAGTATCCCAACAGTCAGTTAATAATAATTATTAAGGAATAAAAAAATAACTGTCTTCCAAAGATATGTGGAATCTTTTTATTAGTGTTTCTGTGTCGTTACTTAAAGACGGTCAAAACATCTTATTTTTCTAATGGAAATCTTTGATTACTTTCGCGTTTTCATAATTTTTATTGTCAATAAGTTGTTCATCGCTTTATTTAAGTTTAATTAAAAAGCAATAATAGTAATTTATTAAGTAATGTATGATGTGCACGGAGAAAAATGTTATTCTAAAATACGATCATTTTATTCGTAAAAACGGTTTAAAACCGGACTTAAGTTCTTACCAACAAATTAACACAGTTACTGAAAAGTTACTTTTTTATTGAAACCCTATTAATTTTTTCGTAAGAACTTCAGTCCCGTTTTAAACCGTTTTTACGAATAAAATTATCGTATTTTAGAATAACATTTTCTCCGTGTGCCGATAAACTTGTTGACAAGAAAATTATGACAACGTGAAAGTAATCAAGGATTGAACATTTTCGGCATTTCCATTAGCAAAAAACCTAGGTTTTACCATTTTTTAAATAACGACATATGAATTTATAGCTAAATTACCAATCATCACGCTATTTCCGGAGCGGTGGGCAGAAAGAATACGGCATCGGCGTACACTTCTTGCTTCATTTGCATTCATACACCGTATACATATCATATATCATACCTTTCTGTTATTATGACTCTGAAATGGCATGTCTCAAGTATTGGGTTCACTTGATCTTGCCATACTTCCTCGGGCATCCACGACATCTTCTACCATTCACATTCCCGCGAGATATTCGCCTTACACTACTTTATTCGTTCATTCGCACCACCTAAGATTCGCAATCGTACCATCTAAGTGTCACTTCTTGAACTTACCTATATGTATATAGGTAAGTTCAAGAAGTGACTATACTATACTAATGTTATTAAAAAAAACGATAATTTTATTCGTAAAAACGGTTAAAAACGGGACTGAAGTTCTTACGAACAAATTAACAGTGTTTCAATGTTTATTGGCGGGAAAATGTGAGAAAAATTTATTGGTAAGTATACGTACGAAATTACGTATACCATCAAATTATTCTTAAATGTTCCCGCCAATAAACATTGAAATCCTGTTAATTTGTTCGTAAGAACTTCAGTCCCGTTTTTAACCGTTTTTACTATTAAAATTATCGTTTCTTTCGAATAACATTTTTCTCCGTGTACTCATTACTCTTGCCTTGCATTACTTGCGAATATCCACATTTCTCACACGATCACACATGGTTTTACCACACATTCAGTCTATTTTCATACTTCCATTACTAGTTTAAGCCCTCACTGTCAGAGTGGTACAGCTCTCCATTGTGGTTTTATAAGTCATAATAGGTAAGTTCAATAATTATGTCATCTTTATTACGTTTGGCGTCAATGCTTTTTTCCTTTGCAAATTAATTAATTATAAGGTGGACCACCTTCTGAAACGTTCATGTTCGTAAATAATAAAATATAGCGGATTTCCAGAAAAATTACTTACAAAACATACTAATATTGTAACATAGGGATAAACACGTAAGCAGTACGCAAGTGAAAGGTGTTCCACCCTTTTCTTTCTCATAATATAAAATGTCAAACCATCACAAAAGGCCTCTCTGAGTTTTTCCTGATTTACAGTAATTATTTTTCCAATGCAACGTTTGTATAACAAATAAAACAAGTTAATTATGATCCAAGAAGGCATGGAGGAAACAGTATGTTTTTAACCACAATAATCATTTCTAATTGCGTTTTCTGCTAAGTCACGCATAAGATTTTCCGCAATGGCCAATAGTTTCTGAAGGGAAACAGGAAAAACTTTAAATTAATTAACATCATCGTATACGGATACATGTTACTACGGAAGAAAAGCGTAGAAAAAAATCGTTTGTAATTATAACTAATTTTAATTTTAACACAACATTCACCTAGTACAATATACACAATATTTACCTTGCACAATATACACAATATTCACCTAACACATTATACACAATATACACCTTACACATTAAACACAATATTCACTTTACACAATATACACAATATTTACCTTGCACATTATACACAACATTCACCTTACACAATATTCGACGGCCTCCGTGGTCAAGGGGTATGACTCTCGGCTAGAAATTCGAATTAGCGGTTTAATTACGAAGCATGGCTTTAGCCGTGTTTGGTGACCAGATTTTAACAGACAGATATTTCCCACCTTACTCTTCTCCATCTCATTAACATCCCCACTACTTTCAGCCTCAAAACATACCCAATCATGGGGGTGCAATAGTCTCACTAGCTCCAGACGGGAGCAGTTGGTTCACCTTACACAATATTCACCTAACAGTTATGGCTTTTTGGCAATGCAGGTATAAATAATAAAATAGGTGTGGATATGAACATTTTATTAAGTTCCTGTTAATGGACTGAAGTTTTATTCATTTCTAACATTTTTATATCGACTTTCTCAAATATAGACATCTTGTTTAGCTGTAGGTTGTTGGTATGCATGATAAAGTTAAATCCTCATTATTGTATACACATTTCTTTCCATTGAAGCGTCCATTAAGCCCCTTGCAGAGCATGCGATCGGTCTGTTTGTATTTTGGTCGTTGGACGCTCGGAATGCAACTCAGATCACGCGGATGAGAATTCGTCTTCGGTCTTCTGAGACTGTGATTGATTTTATTTTTATAACAACTCTATCGCAAGCCCCGAAGTTTCCCACGAGAATCCGAGGCATTCTTTTATCTGGAAATTCGGACGATCGTGCGTGGAGAGGACCGTCTCTTCGGTCCCCGCTGACCCGTCAATGAAAAAGTGTTTCCCAGCTGGGATTGGACTGAAAGAGAGATGGCTTGAAAGCAATAGCACGGACATGGCTCTCGATAGTCTCGATGACTCTTGTTTTGTTTGGTCTGGGATTTGTCAACACTGACGACTGTCTGAGCTATTACTCAAATGATTACATAAATTACCAGTTATATTGCTCAATAACCGATGTTGGAAAGTTATCTTCCTCGACTGCATTATTTCTTGTGCCTCTTTACTTGCATTTACCACGGTTCTTACTTGTCACCATTCCACCCTTAAAATGAAGCCAAGCTACGGTGGCGAACGAACGTTTCTAGACTCTATGATGCTTGGTTCCATGAAATTTGTTCAACTAAAATAAGTTTACGTGTAATGATTTTAATTTTCCTTGTTATTGTAATAAACAATAGGTTGCAGAGAATGGAGAATGGAGTTAATGTTTTGTACAGGCCTTTACAAAATTGACCTATAAAAAACAACTCTCAAATATCGACCTAATATAAACCTCTCCAAAAAAGTCGTCTCAAGTCTTGTCAAATATTTTATAAACCCTCCCAAAAGAGGCGGGCCTTTCCGATTTCGAATTTTTCAAGGACTAGTGGATCGCCTTAATTTTATTTATGAAATTGGACTTGGTTGATGTAATATTGCATCCCTACTAGTTATTATTGTGTATCTATCCATGTACATGTATATATTTTAAACGTTTATAAGCGAATACAGAATAACCAAGCTGTCATATTATTTTCATTTGTTTGTTTTTGCGCTTCCGTCATCGACGTCGTCCTCTTCCTTCTCATGCGTCTGGTTTGAGAACGAAGAACAGAGAAGATACTATAATGACGACGCGACGTCACGTACGATCTCTCGCTGGGACTGGGAGTAGAATAGCAAAATTTGTACCTATCTCATTTTATACTAGGTATAGCGAACTGCAATGCATTAGAAACGCGGTGTTTTGCTTTGTAAAATATAAATATTTTAAATTTATTCGACGATCACGTATCGAACAGTGAGACTCCGGCACAAATCAACTTATTTGTGTCGGAGTCTCACACTCGAGGACATCGCCACAACATAATAAATTCTATCTATAACTAAAATGATACGGGGAATGATACCTGCTCCGTAGACATATTTTTTTTATAAAAACCTCACTTCATTTAAAAAGTGTATCTGTATGCAAATAATATGCTACAATCCTTAATGCTGTCATTATGTTATTGTAATTTCAGGTCTTATTATTTAACTTTCTGTATATACATATATATTTTGCTAAATTGTGTTATTATTATTATCTTTATTTTATTTTTTTTTATGTCTAGATACATTTCTATTCTTATTATTTTCTAAATCTCTTTCTACTAATTATTTCTTACTTATCTTATATAGAACCAACTTTCTAGTATTTAGCTAATTTGTACAAAATTTTGTTTCATTCATATGTGTTGCTTTTTTACAATTATTACAACTGCTTTTTTTTTTACTTAATTACTGTAACCGATGTATAAAATTTTCATGAAAAGGCCCATTAGGGCGTGAATAAATAAATAAATAAATAAATAAAAGTAAAATTAGCCAGAATAGCAGAATGCACAGAACCAGTTTATTTAAAAAAATATATATTGGCTCCACACAGGCAAATAATTCCCCTCAGGTTCTAAGTCATCTTTGGTGATGCTGTGTGGATGGTATTTTAAAGGAAAGGATGGAGAGGAAGTTCTGCGAAGAAAAAGGGTGTGAGGGGTGGGTAGCGATCTGAGGTCAGTGTGCCCAGGAGTGATAAACGTATGAAACCATCCCTCCCGCTGCGGTGCAAGCCTTCCTCAACCGTCTTCTCTCGACCCAGCCAGCCACGCAGTTGGTGGGTAAACGCAATCGCTGCCAAGACCTAGATCAACCTCATCCCTCAACCCGGGCACCCCTGCTAATTCACTAAACATAGCGAACAACTTGGGGTGACCTATGGCGGAGGTGTTGGTTATCTAATAAAGGTTCCCGAGGCGGCGATACCAAACTGAGCAGAAATGTTGCAGCAGGATATTTATTTATAAATCTAAGTATATACTCATTTCTTCGTTGACAGTAAAACCAAATATTTTAATTCTTAGCTATTTTCTTGGAACCTCAATAAGGGCGCTTAAGGCCCATTAACCAGCGCCATTTTTAACTAATAACTCAATGTCCACTTTATTTTATTCAAAATGTACCTACTTTAATATTAATTCCTGATTCAAGTAAGCAATAAAAATGCTCAAACGCGTGATGATTAATTTCTTAATATCGTGTACTTCTTGTAAGTATTTTTTGATGATAAGTATTTAAGATTTTTCAATAATGTCTAAACAAAAAAAGTGTGTAAAAAAATTCTGAAAAATTTTAGTTTAGGTTTTTAGTTTTAAGACAGTAAATAAATAGACAAACTGAGGTATTTTTAATGATTTTATTCGAACTAAAATTAAAATTCTGAAAAGTGGTTTTACTAGATAATGTATTGATTTATTTTACTGTTTGATGATTATACGATTTGAAATGTGTGTTGTATAATACAATATTTGGTTTGAAAATTTAATAAATCTGCTAACGACCAATCGAAAAATGACTTTACCAGATAAAATAACAATCTTTCGAAAACAAATTAGGTATGTTTTTTGGTAAAAAACAGTCGATACGTCTAGAATTTTAATTTAAAAATGACTAATTTTCGGTATTCTCTGGTTTTAAGTCAGAACTTCTAGTAGGTATGCAGTTTGTTCTTACCTTCTACAAACATGTAGGTTTCTATCAAATATGTGAAAACAAATAGATTGGGGCGAAACTAATAGTATGGTTTCAACAGTTTTAAGTGTTTTAAGTTTTGGTGGCCTTCATAACATAATTGGTTTTCCTATGCAATATAATATTGCCACCTAATATTTTCCTACCCTCTCATTCACATAATCCACATGATCCAACTGCCAAAATTGTTTTGTTGAGATCTTTAGACAGATCCTCCGCTGATGAAGGAAGTTACTGTTTCAAGAGTATTTATTGCCGTGACATTCGTTGAAAAGGTATTGAAGGGCAGGAGTAGTAATGCATCGAGAGATTATTAGTAAACGACTGCTGGAAGAAGACAGTAATTGCTAAACAATGAGTAATAATGTCACTAAAGAAGCGTCCTGATCCGAAATATAATTGTCTCTGCTTTACATAAACATGTCAGAAACTGTGACAATATTTATGGCGGGCCCCTATTTTAAAATCGTCGGCCGTTCGAACTTGATCAGTAAAGCAAAGACTAAAAAAAATATTCAGTTAGAACTGTGGAAGTTTCTATGGAAAGGACTTTGCCATATATCATCGCAAGCGCATTCTAAGACGTGTTTAATTGTTTTACGATCTCAGAGTCTTCACGGTATTAAGGGTGACGAGTGAGACTGTCAACTGACAAGCATCCCTCAGCGGGTAGTTTCCCGTGGCGCACTAGGGGTAGTTCCGTACAATAGAGCTGTTATGTCCTGTCTTAGGGATGTACGAGTATGTTCGGAACAATGTTCTTCGGCCGTCGACAGCTAGCATTTGTTGATCGTGGGGGGTGTCGTTACGAGCTACCATTTGTATTACGCTGGCAATTTAGTTCATTGTTTTGAATAATACTCCGACGTGCTATAAAGGACTCCCCCTGATCATTTTGCAATACTTCTTCATTCCTCGGTCCACGTAAGTCAGGTAGTCACTTGTTTACATGCAATTTGTATTGCCAAGGAGCAGAAGCGGGAACAAAGCATCGCATATTTCACCCGAAGTGTATCACCTGACTTAGCCTTGTAAAACACTAACTGCTTCTCTAATTGCGGATTATTATTTCTGGTTC
Organism: Limnephilus auricula; assembly: GCA_951813805.1. Lineage (NCBI taxonomy): Eukaryota > Metazoa > Arthropoda > Insecta > Trichoptera > Limnephilidae > Limnephilus > Limnephilus auricula. The sequence continues at coordinate 14,265,974 of OX638388.1, read as the reverse complement.
TGGATGAGACGCTCATTTTTTCAAAACAAATAATAACAATGTGAAATTCGTTTGTTTGTTGTGATTCTGATTTTCTGTAGAAATATTTGAGCTGGAAATATATTATACAATATGCAACAACAAAAAATCACATAAAATAACTGACTTCTGTATTTAAAATAATGGAGGAGGTTGAAGTAACTATGTTCACTTTGTTCTTAAATATAAAAGTCTAAAATAAAAATCCAATAGAGGTATATGAATATGAGTCACTATTGTTAGTGGCGTTATGTAATTATTTTATTTACATAAATAATATTATTTCATTTGTACTATTCATCCAGAACTGGTTTGATAATATTTTATAACAAGCAAAACTTTAGAGTTCTTTCAAATTATATTGGTATAAATTGGTTCCCACCTAGACGTCATGAATTCAATTCCTCGACCGAAGTCCACAAGCAACGTTTTAGGTAGTAGAAGATTTTCAAATTTAATGTTGTTAGGTCATTCGTAACCCGGAAATATTTTTCTTTATACAAAAACTGTAAATAGAATTGGATATTAAATTGGGAAAATTCTTATAACCCCGTGAGTCTCAAGAAAACTTCTAAAATTCCGTATTTTTCTACAAAAATACATTTTTTATAATGTACGTAGGTACCTATCTAGGTCTTATATACAACTTTAATATCATGCACAAAAAGTACCGTATAATAAACGATATATTTTGGCAATTCCAACACAACTGTGCGGAAAAAGTGTACCCATACGTAAACCATTAGGTACACCATAGAAACTATAATCTAAACTATGGCCCTGATAATTGCGGATTATCAGGGCCAAAATCTTGGAATTTTTCACTTAAGACGAATACAAAATTTAAAATATTTCAGATTTAAACTCAAAACTGATCCCTGTAGAAAATTATTCACAAAAAATAACTTATGAAAAAAAATGTAAGCCAACAGGGTGAATACATACTTACTCCAAACTAACTTAATTTTATCTGCACTATTCACAAATTTTAGATCTTTTAGATACTTTATTTTGTAATTCTTGACAGTTATTTATTATCTACGTCTTTTATTATGTACCTACATCCGGAGCACGCGATATCGTTGAACGATGTAAAAACTAGTTAAATCGGAAGTTATTTTCGCTGCTTTATAAATCACCCTTGTGGTTGTATTTCACTATAATAGGACTACAAAAATTAGCAAAAAATTTAAACAAACAACTGCCATTTTTACAGGGGGGTGGTCGAAACTAATTGGCTATTATCTCAAATAAACAAATGCAACATATTACAAGAGGAAAGGTTTTTTTTTAATCTCCATATTATCATTTTCCGTATACAATAAAATTACCTACTTATGCTAGACCCTCATGTTGTCATGCATCCAAAATGTCCATCCAATAAACAACGCCATGTACTTGTTTTCTAGCAAACACTTGCCATTCCAGATCCTAGGCAGGTAACTTTATTAGAACATTTCCCCATTTACAGGTACAGGCAGAGCCATCTATGATTCCGCACCGGCGAGAGCAGGCAGAACGCAGAACCACCCAAGGTAGGCCCTCTGGGAGCATCGCCGAGGGCCACAATGCCTCGCAGGCCTGAAAAAGAGCTGTCTAATTCAATGGCCATATATCACCCAGTGTCTTTTGTCACGGCGACGAAAGCTACATAGTACAATATGTATCAACGCCCATTTGCCTTTATTGTCAACCGGTGTTAGCGGCGGCCGCTTTATATGTTGACCTATTAAATGTTTCCCGAAGAATGGCTCGAGAATGGTGGCCGACATGTCTTTGAGGATGAATAAGACCGCACACGAATAGACGCTGGGAGATCTACAAGATCTACATTGATAAGTTATTATGCTCCAGATCATTCATACTTAGACTTTCATGGGTTTCTGTTTTCTGGAGAAAGACAATGAAAACTACATAAAAGTAGGCACTGCCTAGGTGGGTAAGTAGATACTGATCTCCATTTTTTTCTTATATAGGACGTGTTGACGCGTAGGTTTACAGTTACCTATATTTCACTCTGCTGGATGCTGATTTATTATAGAGAAAATATACATACTCGCTTTAATTGAAAATGTACTCTTGACTCTTGTAATGAACGATGAAGAAGATTAAAGTTTCTTTAAACGTACGTTAACCAGCAGTTTTATTGTGAATAAATATCTACTGTTTGTTATTTTGCTCATTAGATTTCCTTCCCAAAATGCGAAATTCTTCTTTTAGTCAAACATTAGAAAAAATAATGATCACAACCGCAAAGAATCTGCAAAAAAACTACTTATATACGTAATAATACGTTTATATAATTATTGTACTTGTTTTTATGTGGATCTATAATAAAAGTGCAATAGGCACCTCCCATTTAGGAAACATGTTATGTAAGATACCCGCGTGTGAAATTATAACGAGACTTAATAAATAAATTAAATTACAAATTTTAATACAAACATCGGGATTCAAAGTACCTATACCTTAAATATATGTGTGTATGTTTAATTAACAAAGACATGCAATATTAGCGGCACAGAAAAATCCAAAAAAGTTATTTTTTTCTGATTTTTCTGTTTCAGATTTTTGATTGAGTGTCTCCAATATTTAATACTAGCTTCTGCCCGCGACTTCGTATGCGCAGGATTAGTAGGTAGGTACTTCGAGTATCCTATTTTCTTTTCCTAGATCCCATCTATGTTTATACCAAAATTCTTATCCTATTAATTTAAAATATCTCTAATTCTTGAATCGATTTTAGGTGAGTACTTCAAATAAATTCAGTAATTTAAAAATTTATAAAATAGAATTTTGACTTAACAATCATTGTTTTTCAAAATATCATTCTCAAATTTTGACATTTTCTATTCAACAATCATTATTATTATTTGTAATACGTGGAAAATAGCTAGTTTTATAAATTATAGCGTATACGTTATTCTGATGTATGAGCTATATTATTGTAAAGTTTCATTAAAATCCATTCAGTAGTTTCTGCGTGAAAGAGTAACAAACATACATACATCCATACAAACTTTCGAGTATAATATTAGTAAGATATTAGTAAGATTATTTATTAATTAAATATTACATTTTGAGGTTTTTCTCATATTATTATTTTGAGTTTAAAAATAAAAATATCTTTGTTTATTTAATTTAATTTAAAATGATGTCACAACGTGATTCGGCAATTATGGGAGAAAACTTTTTCATTATATTATGGAGATTATTTTGGAGTCAGTTCGCACATTCAGAGACACGGTGTGATCAGTTCGACAAACTAACACCGAGGTGTCTAAAGGTCTGAAGCAGTGTGGCAGAGGAACTGATTTCCTTGGGGTATTATTACTGCTGTCGAAATCTTCCTGCGAATTAGTTACACTCCCAATCATAAAGCTTTGATCACCTGTCCGGCCCGCTGCGCTCCTGGCACCTGGGAAATTGTACCATTTAAAGAAAACCATCAATGCTGCTAGCAATCATTCATGTGCTTGTTCAAAATATAATTTTGTTAATTTATCGATTATAATATTATAATTTTGTTAATCTAATTTTTCCACGTACAGGCATTGTTTTCAGCTAAACTGCAAAGCTGCACTTCCTATTTAATATAGATAATCCAATCAAAAAGCTAAGCTACAGTACCTAAAGCTAGCAGTAGAGAGCTAAAACACCTATATCGGTAGGGCTATTCCAACCAAAGTTTAGTTAATCAACCTGACCATTTTGGAATATTTACTAAATAATAAGGTTACTGTACATCTAAACAGTTATGTTTTTCTGAACAAACACTACAAAATGGTTTAGATATAAAATACACAACAGTTTAGGTAACACAACTAAACACAGAAAGCTGTCTCAACCGATGAGTTTACTTAGAATATCTGAATCGTTAAGCTGTTATAAATAAACTGCTATTTAGCAAACAGTAGCTAAAAGTTCGGCAGTCACCACAGCAACTAAACTGTTTGGTAGATAATTACTGAAAATTTAGTAAATAGTACATAAACATTTATTTCAGTGTATAAACGTTTATTCCAGATAATTTTTTGTATTTTGATTCAATTTGGTTTGATTTGTCTTCTAATAATAATTATTATTGGCGTCTTTCTTAATACGTAATTTATTTTAAATTACGTAAATAACTGTTTCATGCAATTATCTCCCAAGCATCAAAGCGTTAAACATAACAAGATCGAATATTAATCTATGTACTCAGTTACCTACCTTAGAATTTAAAGAAAAATCATCTCCTTTCGGAAAATACCTCTTATTTCTGAACACGAATGTTCATTGCGAAAAATATGCACTTGTGGTTTTTGGAAGTTAGGTAGGTACATCATTTTGTCTCTGAACCATCTTGACTTTGTCGTAAAGCCTATCTATTGCAGTTTCCTTATATTTTTCCATAGTTATTTGACATTATCTCCCTATTTACTTAGTCCTTTTGATTTAAAGTGCTTTCTGCTAACCTAATCTCCTTTTAAGGATTCTGCTGATTAGTTCTGTTGTTGTTTATTGTAATTTTTTCTTTATTTCGTTCTTTTTGAATGTGACATTATTTTTATCATTTGGGAATATCCACACGGAGAAAAATGTTATTCTAAAATACGTTTTAATTTGTTCGTAAGAACTTCAGTCCCGTTTTTAACAGTTTTACGAATAAAATGATCGTATTGTAGGATAACATTTTTCTCCGTGTATCGGCCTTTATTCGCCTACCTTCTGTTAGAAATGTACCCTTATTAAGTATATAATAATTTTATTTTTTTATCTTATATATTTTTTCACTATTAAACGGAAAGTAGGGAGGAATCTGTTTTGGTCACCTATCACAATTATTAATTTTAGAATTGTGGTCTATCACCGATAATAAAACCGTCGTTTAGGCCATACAGAGTGTATCAGCACACTCTGGGAATAATTGAATAATTGTCAGAGTAAGTAGACTAGATAGAAAGCAGTTCATCATTGTACAAGTAAAGTATCACAACAAGTTGTTGATCAGTAACGTCTAATAAAATCGTCAGTGCAGTCTATCAGCACTCCCCGTGTTCTGAGTTCCTTGTCCCTAGGGCCACGTCTGATTACGGGGAAGTTCTCGGAACAGGTACAGAATTACAGAATAACGCGTACGCACCAGGCACTGTTTAAGTACAGTGCGGGCTGACTTTTATGCCGAATAATAAACGTTTTCCTTTGCTCTCCAGTCTAAAAGTGTACCAAAGGGCTCTACGGCTGTAATATAGCCGGAGTTTAATTTGCCAAAGGCGAGTGAAACAGAGCGCAATAGGATTATGGATGCACATTAGACACGTCGCACACACAAGCGCGCGGACAGGGCCGCCACGGGGGCTACGTAATGCCGCACATGCCCGAAAATAAACTACTTTTCATCGTCACATATAAATGAGCCTTTGCCCCAAATAATGTTGTCTCCAACAATATTCTTGTTCGGGAAAAATGGATAAAAAAAACCATACCGGTCATGTTTCATAACATTTTATATTTAAAATACAATAAACATACAATTCTTAAGACTTTTAAAGGACAAAGGCAATTAAATTAGAATTTATTACAAGAATTTGTGCAGAATTAGTAAAAATGTTGTACCTAAATAAAAATTTCACACCCAACATTATTCTACAAAATGTTTTTTGAAGTAAAACTTCTTTACGCACGCTTGTCTTGGGTAGTATACTGATGAATGCATGTCGATAGCGTTACGAAAAGTGTGATCGGGTGAGGCGAACGATAATAAATTTAAATAAATATTTGTAGAAAATTAATATATGTATATATTATACATATACATATACATACATATATATGGAACTAAAGACGTTTTACTTCAGTCGTGTGGTCTAAAGCACACTCGTTTTTTTTTTTTACTTTTCGTACCCTCAAGAAAGCACCAGGCTCATGGTAACATCAATTGACATATGTCATGTCAAAAAAAAATTTAAGCAGTTTTTGAACTTATATTGGTATGAAAATAAAATTAATGTAATACAAACATAATATAATATATAGTAAAGATCAACTAAAAAGAAATTAATGACTGTTAATTAGCATATTTTTGCTCTCAGCTCCCTCCAGATCAGGCGCCATTCAGTTACCAGATTACGCAGAATAATAGCACTTTTTGACATTTTCTATTAAACAATAATTATTATTTTCAATATTTTGAAAATAAATAGCTAGCTTTATAAATTATAGCCTACATGTTATTCTGATGTATGAGCTATATTATTGTAAAATTTCATTAAAATCCATTCAATAAATTTTGCGTGAAAGAGTATCAAACACACATACATCCATTCAAACTTTGGCGTTTATAATATTAGTAAGGAAGATTATATTTGTATCGGGTGGAAGGAACGACTGGGTTCCTTTTTGCATGTCTGGTGTCGTGATAATGATTTTTAATATTTATTTTAATATCCGTGGCATTTCATTCGAGATATTGTCTTGAGATCAAATATACAACATTATTCCACAAAACTGTTTCAACGGCTAAAAAGCAACCTAAAATATTTTTTCTGGAAAAATTCTACTTTCCTGCATTCTTCAGCTTCTTGGTTTTGAAGTATTTCTAGTAGAAGCGATAATATATTCGTTTTCTACATTTATTCCATAAATTAAACGACGCTCCGTGATTTCGATGGAGGGGTTTATGCAACATTCTTCCACAAACTAACTTTTAAAATGCTGCCACATGTCTAAAAAAAGTTCATTAACATAATCCCTATCTTAACTGATAACCCCAACATTATTGCATCAATAACTCAACATTGATGGTTTTGTTGGATACAACATTATTCCGGGCTAGGTCTCAAATATATATTTTTAATTGTTGCTTATTACGGGCTATTTATTACATATACTAATAATTTAGAATATTTTTATAGGTAGATTAATTAAAAAACTCAAATTTATTTTTTTATCAGTGGAGGATATTTCTAGATAAACGAAGGAGAGGAAGTTCTGGGAAGGAAAAATGTACGAGGGGTGGGTAGGAATCCAGAGGTCAACGTGTCCAGTCAACCCCTCCCACTGCAGTGCAAGACGATGGGTCGAGAGACTCCAGCTGGAGTGGGTAAATTGTCTCCTCACTCAGTATCTCCAGATCCAGCCCCCCACCCAGTTGGTTGGAAAACGCATCTACCGTTAAGCCCCATGAGCCCGGGCATCTATGCTAAATCACGAAGCGAACCACTTCGGGTGACCTATGACAGGGTGTTGGTTGTCCAATAAATGGTTGCCAACACATGCTGATGACATAAAAAATGTGGTAACGGAATTTATTTTTAAAATTATACTATAAATTAAATTACATTTTTCATTTAATAAAAAATGACGTAACAAAGTGAATTTGCGATGATTGAAGAAGTAAAAAGAACTTATTTTTGTTTTTCTCATTTAAATGTTTTAAGTGAAATGTGGTTGAATGCTTTTATTGCCTGGTATTTATGGTGTCTTTGTCCAAAGCTTGTGTTTACCTAACTAATCTGTAAGCGACAAGTTAGTTAGTAGCACTAACTAAACATGAAGATGAGGAACTAATTAAAATTATTAAGTAACCCCAACGCAACCTACAGATAATAACACTTTTCAAAACAATGCAAGATAATAAACATAAACACTTTTTACTTTATTTATTTATATTTCGTGGAAACCGACAAAAACCAACAACAATGATGAGGAAATCATGATCAACACCATAAAACAACCTGCAGTCCACCTCGGAACAGGAATACCTAGTGAGGAGGACTGAGGATAAAATACTTCACTTTGTATTCATAATTTACTTAATATTGTATTTGAATTTTAATTTGTATTGTCATTAAATAAAAAAATAAAAATTTAAAAAAAGTAACGTATAATTGGCGAATATCTAATACGTCAATCAACTTGAATATTTGGTCTGTATCATTCGGTCTGCGTTTTATAAATATTACCTTTAAGATAGTTTTCTATGCGATTTCTATATGATCAATAATTGAAGTTCTTTTCTCAATTGATGGAGCCGCAATTTGCCCACAGCCGTATCGACGAACCCTTAAATTGGTCCGCCCGTGTGCGTCGCACACACCGCAGTTACGAATGCGGCACCCTGCACGCAGCCCCATTCGGCTGCCGATCCTTTGTGAAGCGGGCAACCGACTGGATTCGCCCATTCCGGGAGAAAGCCGAGCTGAACGCTGAATACTCAACACAGCGGACTAATGAATCGCCACATATCGGATCACATTCAAGGCGGCCACAACACTCCATACTAAATACTTACACCAGTACGCGAACTCGGGTCGGGCTGTTTCGGTAGTTATTTTTCTCCGTGGGTTAATTGCTTTTAATGGGTAAAAAAGGCTATATCAAAACGCTTTTAATTAAGAAATGGTGGCTCATAGCCAGTAACGACCTACCTTATCGTAGTTACAATAAATACCAGCACGATAGGATAGGTAAAGATTCAGGTTTTATAAGACATTCTACGATAAATGATTTATTATTATTACCACCTCTTTGTCAGAGAGGAAAGTTAATAAATCATAAAAATAAATAAATAAAATGTTTAGTTTAGTTTTTAATATAGGTAGTACCAAAGAAAAACAAAGGACCGCCAATGAATAATCATCATCGAATCGCTGCTTTTCATGATTTATTTTTGGGGTATTATATCGCGTTGCCCTACCTCCTTATTTAGCCAACGTTATTCGGACAGCGTTACAGAATGAATACACATCACGACGGACACTTTAACGCCATCCTAAACGTTGGCTGAAGAAGGAGGTATTGTAACACGGCATAATATCCTAAAAATAAATCACGATACTTTTGGCCGTAAAATCTCAAATTATATCATCCACTATTGAACTTCCCGTTGCCCTCCTCCGAATTCTCCAGCTTTAAATCCCTCAAATTGGGATGTCATAGTTCAACCGACTCCGTGAATTGGCAAATCTTAGAATTTTTCGCATTTGCAAAAAAAAACGCAATTCTGACTAATTTTAATGTGATTGAAGAAGACATCACTTAAATAACTATAAAAGATAATTTACAAATCAAAAGCGATTCAAAGAGCAGGTAAAGTGACGTATTAATCAGCTGTTTAAATTAGTTCGATATCATTTAACCTTTAGCTGTCGTCAGTAATTTGACGTCACTAATGCCAATGGATATGGCTATAGAGAATGTGCTATGGGGAACGGGAATATCAGATATGCAATATAGCGCCTGACTAACGCGACGTACCGAATTAATTGTCCATCGTGTATTTGTCATAAGATTTGAGACACCGTTTTAGTTTCACGTGCTCGAGCAGGCGATCAAAAAGCACAAGGGATTTTCATAATTTTTAAGAAGGGTTCGGGATGTTTTAACGGGACATTTAAAGAGACTTTTTTCAGTAAAGTTTATTCCAATTTTGTGACCAGAGCTTTTTGTAGTATAGCTAAACTATCGAATATCACTAAATATATGTTTTAATTAAATTTTGCTAATAATATCATCGATTCTTCCCATTTTGATGATTTCAGGATGCATCGAACCAGGAGGTAGCGGTCAAACCGTCGAACACCCTAATACAAAAAGCTAGAAAATAACTTAAAACTACAAATAAATACCGAATATTCTGAAATTACAGTGAAAGTCTGTGAAAGGTTTCAGATTTGTGAAAACTTCTAATAAAATAAAGAACACCTACCAATCGAAACAATTTTACATTATTTAGTTAGGTTAGATTTGAAAACAAGATTAATACATATTTTTAAGAAGAAATTGGTGTTTAGATACATTCGAAATCTGTTCTTAACCTTCTCAGATCGTGTGGTAGTTTTTTTCAATCTTTAGGGCCCGATTATCAGCCTACTCTGAATTCTGGAATGCGTTTTGTTTGTGAAAACAGTACAATCTTTCCAATGGACAATCTTCAGCCAGCGAGAGATTGGTTTAGTTTTATAAACTAAATCAAATTAAATTACCTATTTATATACTATTAACAAAGACAGAAGACTGAGTTTACTGTATCCGATTTATATAAAAAGCAAACATTACATATTACAAATTATTATAAACCAACTTAGCCCCGTAAACGATCACGGGATATAAAAATTGAGGATATTAAATCTATAATAAAAATTAGTAGATACATATGCATAAAATATTTGACTCAGAATATATTATATTAGCTATTATAATTGTACTTTTTGTTGATAATATTAGTGAAATTTAATCGAAAATCCGAAACAGAAAAATCAGAAAAAGATACGGATACATCTGGTCCCGGATGTATCCGTCTCTTTTTCTGATTTTTCTGTTTCGGATTTTCGTTTGAATTTCACTAATATAATCTTCATTCATTAAAAATATTATAATTTGAGGTTTAACTCTTTAAAGTTGTTAATTTAAAAATAAAAATAAAAAAATAAAAAAAACACCGACAAACTCGATAAATCTTCTGTTAAAAATTTAAACAAAAGAAATGCACGTCTCAAATACAAAACCACCTTTTAATTAATTAAAATAAAATAATTTTGGTAAGTACTTTATCGTTTGTCTGAGTTGGCCCCACAATCAGTTCCAATATTTAAAACGACCCTATTATCAAAATTAAAAACACATTCAAGTTCTAGCGTTCAATGAAGCGGAGATACAGACATAATCACAACCGAAATAAGTAAAAAAAATATTCAGTTAAACAAATATAATATTGTGTACAATGAATTTGAAAGGCATATATTACGTACAATGTTTCTTATTATATAATATGACATCGATTCTTCCCATTTTTCACAGGATGCATCGAACCAGGAGGTAGCGATCAAACCGTCGAACACCCTAATCGAGCAATTATTACATACAATTAATGATTTCTTCTGGGAAAACTATTCGATGGGTCCACTCGCGCTAGGAGGGTATCTAACAAGTAAAATAAGCGTCCCTAGCGCCAAGCGCCCCTCTCCCCGGCACCCAGCGCCCGGCGGTTGGTGAAGGAAAAGACCATTAATTGAATTTCGTTCACCGGTCGCCTTTTTCACTATTCGCAGCGGTCCGGAACGTATCACGATTTTCACGGACCTATCTAACTGCAACGGTTACGTTTGACAATAGATTAACGCATTCCCTCTGAATATTATTGTTACAAATAATAAAGTTTGCTGATCTTGCATCCCTCTTTGCTCCATATTGGCTCTATACCCTTGTAGGTATGTACTACTCATATCATATGCGTGCGTGTGTGGTGCATTTACCTATACGTAGAGGGAATGTATCGCTTCCAAGTTGTATTTACATTTTACAGGAGAACGCAACCATTTTTGGGGCAAGATTAATTCTGTAGATTTTCTTTAGCATTTCTTTACGTTTGTGTGGAGTTATTTGGAAAAAAATTTAAATATTATAATTTGTCATTTGCCATGCGTCGTTCTGTCGGTTTTAAGTATGTTTTAAAGTTTTAAATATCGTGTTACTTAAATAATGGTATAAGCTTAATATTTCGTCCAATTTTGTTTTTGATTATTGTAGAAAGGAGAAATGTGAAATAAACAGCATATTTTGATATCGAAGCGGATATTTCAATTCACGATAGAAATATCTTATAGAGCTGAAAACAGATGCGTTGCAACAATTAAATTTCTTAATAAATATACTCCTAATAACGGGGGGTTCCATCGAAGCCCGAGTCAAGTTAGCCTCTCAGAAGCTGGGCGTACTGTACAGGGACCACAGATACTATATAATAGTACTAAATTGCTGACTCTCTTTCCTAAAGACTTATGATCACTCCTCACTCTCTCTCCTCAAAAGACCCTCCACATAGTCCCTAAGGGAAATTATTATCCTGTTACAGGGAGAAAAATGTTATTCTAAAATATGATCATTTTATTCGTAAAAACGTTTAAAAACGGGGCTGAAGTTCTTACGAACAAATTAACAGTATTTCAATGTTTATTGGCGGTAAAATGTAAGAATAAACATTGAAACCCCGTTAATTTGTTCGTAAGAACTTCAGTCCCGTTTATAACCGTTTTTACTATTAAAATGATCGTTTTTTCGAATAACATTTTTCTCCTTGTGGGTTAAATACTTTGAGTTGCTGGTAGTTTATTACTAACCTTTTGAGAGATGAAACCTTAATAAATAAATATTATGTTTTGTAAGACTAGAATCTATTTCTTAAAAACCTCATTCACATAAAAGTTATTTTGTTAAGAATCGTCTTTCAAAATATTGTTTCCAGCTACCAACAACGTTTTTCTCCGTGTAGGGTTTCGACCAAGTATATCTCATTGGTCGAAGTGTTAGGGAGTTAATGTAAAAAAGTTATTTTTTCTTTTTTCGAACTCTTTGGGATCGTTATTTATTCAAGTTGAGAAAATAATTATTTTAATGAAGAATTCGTAATTAGTATAAATCAGATTTTTTTGCAATTTACAATACGTGTGAAAAGGTGCCGGCATCTTTTACAAGTTAATGGAAACTTGCTTGGTACCTAACAGTAGCGTTTTGAAGTATCATTAGCTGTAATTAGACGCATTAGGACAGGGTACCATGAATTTCTAAAAAAGATTCCGTTTTTCATAGACGTTCTGACGCTCGCTCGCCCACCGGGGTTGCCGAGCCCTGTTAGGAAGTGACAGGCGTACATATTTTATTTTTCTTGATTTCCACGCTTCGGAACCCGTCGTCCATCATCCGAGTTATGGCAAAAAGTTAAATAATAATGGGGGGCAACTTTAGTAGCATTGTAGTGTGAGTTTATGTGAGACAGATGTGCGACTTATCCGGCCGCTAACTGGGGAATTCTAATTTCAGCCATAAATAATATCGAAATAAGCAAACAATGGCTAACTGTTTTTGTGTGTTTTATATTATAATATTATGTTTGCAAAGTGATGATAAATTATATCTGCCATCAAAAAGTATTCACAAAAAATAATTATGTTGGTTGTAGGTTGGTACCTACATAACATATATACCTACCTTTTATATAATTGTAACTTCGCTCAAAAGGCCACGAGGGAAATTATTTTCCTTAGGGAATGTCATTTATGGAATGTTGTGTGGAGGGTATACTGCATATCTGGAGCCGTTCTTATGCAATCGAAATGAAGAATGCTGCTCTGAAGATGCGCCACTTTTTAAAACGCAGTTCACAATGGTATGCTGGTTCCTATCCTGATGTATGGCAGTGCGTCATGGAACTACCAGAGGAAGGATGAAAGTAGCCTGAATAAGTGTGGTAAAACTATATATGATCGTGTGAGAAATGTGGATATCCGTAAAGAATGCGTAATGAGTAAGATTAATAAAGGGACCCTCAGATGGTTTGGGCATGTTTGAGCGAATAAACGAAAAAAGAAGTGTAAGGAGAATATATTACGCAAAAGTGAATGGACCAGATTGGAACACAGAAGAGTGGGAATAATGGAACAGTATGTATGAGACGATGTATGAATGTGATTGAAGCCAAGAGTGTGTGCCAAAACCGAGTTGTTTGTCCGGTCCGTAATCTCTGCCTAATCCTGCGGAGAAACGGCATGATGGTTAGTTAGTTAGTTAGTTGTTTCCATCGCCCAGCGTCTATGTTAATAGAATTTTAGTACCGTACAGAATCGAACACGTAACCTTCCGACTCGCAAGTAAAGTCTAATTCGTAGATCCCTACTATATAGGGAGCCCGTGACACTAGCAAGCACCACAGCGCCTCTTGCACATGTACAAACAGAAATACCTATATATCCTTAACAACACATACCTAGTATGTAATCGATTTTTAATGAATCTTTACAATAATATAGCTCATACATCAGAATAACATATAGGCTATAATTTATAAAGCTAGCTGTTTATTTTCAATATATTGAAAATAGTAATTATTGTTTAATAGAAATTGTCAAAATTTGAGGATGACATTTTGCAAAACAATGATTGTTAAATCAAAAATCTATTTTAGAAAATATTTTAATTAGTGAATTTATTTGAAGTACTCGTCTAATATTCAAAGTCGAATCAAGAATTATAGATATTTTAAATAAATAGTTTAAGAATTTTGGTACAAACGTAGATGGGACCTAGGAAAAGAAAATAGATTAATCGAAGTACTAATCCTACTCAGACGAAGTCGCGGGCAGAAGCTAGTATTCTATAATATCACAAACATTCTCAGATATTATTGTGTAAGTAGCATTTTAAAATGAACAAATACATAAGTGCCTACGCGTGAATATGGTGCTTGATTAGGTATTATTAGCTATTTGTGGAATTAGGTATAATTATAGACTAGAATATAGAAGTAATAGCTACTGATTCGCTGATGCAATGCTTCTTACTTCTCATAGAATCATCATTACACTACCTACTGTGGTGGCTGCCTGGTGCTGTATTATTTAGGTACCTACCCCAATTTCAAAAATATTTTCAATTACGTAAGTAGCTACCTGATTTAGACCCTACTATATATCTATAATTTCTAATTTTATAATAATAATCGATCTAACTTGTCTTTTGTTAAATTGCTATCTATATATTTTTTTCAGTTCGGAGGCGTATATGGGTACCGCCGCCCCTGTACCCGTTTATTGTATAACCAACACCTCTGCCATAGATCACCCCAAGTGGTTCGCCACGTTGGGTGCCCGGGTTAATGGGGGGAGGTTTGTCTATGTTTTGGCGGCGGATGCGTCTACCCACCTTCTGCGTGGCGGGCCGGAACAATAGAGTCGGACTCTCTTGACCCATCCACTTGCATTGCAGTTGGAGGGATGGATTCACACGTCCGTCACTCCTGAACATACTGAGATTTCTACCCAACTCTCTTACCTTTTTCTTTACGAGTACTTTTCTTTCCTCGCTTTCTTTAAAAAGATCATCCACACAGCATACCTAATATAAAAATCAAAATAAAACAAAAAATTTACCCTTTTTCTACCCACAAAAATCATATTTTGTAGGTACCCATATAATATGTATACGTGCATTTTATATATAGTTAAATACTTTTCTCCTATCTAAGTATGGATACATATCTATAGTGTTTTATAAGTAAGTTACTTATTGATTTACAATAGCCTTTCAGATGAAATTTCACAAAATATGCATTATACCTACCTATATATTTTATTGGACTCGTTTGTAGTTCAGACTCTAAAATGGAAAAAAATATATGTACCTACACGGAGAAAAATGTTTTTCGAAAACACGATCATTTTAATAGAAAAAACGGTTAAAAACGGGACTGAAGTTCTTACGAACAAATTCACAGTGTTTCAATGTTTATTGGCGGGAAGATGTTAGAATAATTTGTTGGTATACGTACGAAATTAGGTAGGTATACCAACAAATTATTCTTACATGTTCCCGCCAATAAACATTGAAACCCTGTTAATTTGTTCGTAAGAACTTCAGTTCCGTTTTTAACCGTTTTTACTATTAAAATGATCGTGTTTTCGAATAACATTTTTCTCCGTGTACCTGTCTGCATGGTATACCTACATCATTTTCTAATATTGTTGTTTGACGGGTTGGTAGCCTCAAACAGATGTTAGTTATTAATTAGTCAAAGACATTAGATATAACTGTTTTCAGTTATTATTAAAGAGGTTTTCAATAGTTCGAAAATAGAAAAATATGTATGTTCGTGTTTAGCAGATAAATATTGCAGTCACCTAAATCTATTTAAAAAATTTAGTATCACAAATAAATTTCATAAATTACTAGAAGTTTCCGTCACAGGCTCCTCCAATCGGGTGGCATTGACTGTGCAAAGTCGTTTAGAAGTGAACCTATCAATTTCTTTCAGGTACCACCTACCAAGGTAAGGTAGATGGCTCTAAATCGTCCAAATGATTGTACGCCGACCAGCGACCACCCGCTCGTGAGCTGGATGTTTACCCGGCGCATGCGCAGGAGTGTTCCCGAAACCTCTCAGCTTTATAACATCACAAAAGCGTTCGAATTTAACACGTACGTTGCCATTCATTGAATTGCAATTTGGCACGCATGTCACGCGGCCTGTTATTCCGTCTCCGGCCTTAAATCACGGGATATAATATTGCTGTTGGTCTGGCCATGCTTCCATTCACAATGTCCTTTGGGTATTTAGGTGTTTTCGCCTTTGGTCTGTGAGGATGGATGTGGCCAAGGATCTGCTGAAGATTAATGTGATGAGAGTTTTCACCTGTTTGGCTCAGCACTCGGGGCATCAATCAGCGTACTCGACTTGACTCGCTTATTACTTTCAAAATAACACACATTTCTTGTGAAACGGATAAAGGCTGTTGTACATTTTTTCCATAATTTCTAAGCCTACGTATATTATTATTATTTTTAAACCACGAAGATTGAATCATTTTTGTGAAAAGTTTATTAAAATTACGAAATAGGTTTCTGTAAAGTAAATAATTGTAATGTTAATACCCTATCACAATCTATTATGGTGAATGTCAAAAGAATTCATATTCTACGCTTTCGTAGATAGTGCGCGTTTTACTTATAAACGCTTTTTTCAAGTTTTGCTTTGAAATATTAAGAAAAAAAAATTGTTCGTGCAAGTATACAAGCAATAGAATATTAATAAATAATTTTGTCAATTAAAACACTCTAATCCTTCAAGAAAGGCTAACAGATACAACATTTCATCGGTGATTCAATCCAATATTGTATTTGTTAGCCTTTCTTGAAAGATAATAACTATAACTACTAAAATAACTACTTATAACTACTAATCAAACATAACCCTACCCAAACAAATAAAAAAATTTAAAAATTACTTCTAGACAGAAAATATTACCTTAATATTATTTACAAAATCTAAAATATTCCTAACTGCTTTTGAAGAAAATTATTTGTATAACTTTAACTGCTACCAATTTTATGTCTACGATACTGCCGACACGGGTTGAACCACGGTGCCCTTCTTGACAATATCAAGGAGGATACTGCGTTTCTACTTATGTCGGCAGAATATCTCTTAATCCTAAACATGCGAACACCTCAGCACTGGTTCTCCCAGTGAGGTGTTCACAAAATGCTACTATTAACCTTCTTACATACCTTTTTACATCATGTTACTGATTATGAACTTTTTTTTGTACTACTATGTAAACCATTGTAGTTATTTATTAAATGTATGTACAAGCATAGAAATAAATAAATAAATAAAAAAATAAGAGTTTTTTAATTGACAAAACTATTTAGTAATATTTGTATTTCTTGTATACTTGTGCGGACAATAAATTTTTCTTAATATTTCAAAGCATAACTTGTAAAAAGAATTTATTAATTCTTTTGACAATCGCCTAAACACTTTTGACAATAATTCAAAAATTATTTTGAACTATCTGAAATCCCCGGCGTTGTTTTCGGGCTTTGCACAGCGTTTTTCAATCATATTTTGAAAATTAAGGGTGCAAAATTTCAACAGGAAGTAATACAATTCTGCTCTAAAGAATGGAAAAAAGGTGTTGTGGGTGTTTTTTTAAAATCTTATCATAATTCGTCGATTTCGGAATAAAATTGTATATTTTTTTTAAACCGAAGCCACGTTTGCCATGCACAAACGCTCGTCTTTATATTATTCTGAATTGCTTAAAATAAATGAAAAATTAATCATAGATCCCGTTTAATTCAAATACTGTATGTACAGCATTAGAATTTCATATCTTCAGTGACAAAAAATTTTCCATGATTTTTCACCAGTAGGTAAAAACTGATTTTAACAATAATAATACTCAATGCTCAGTTTTAATACATTGATAGATAATATAGCAAAAAAATCACTAATAGGCAAATGAGAATACATCTCAGTTATTCAAAAATAAACCAAAATAAAATACACTTTTATTCTTAGTAGGTACCTACTACACACAGAAGAAAGACGTAAAAATTAAAAAGCTTTGTATATAAAACAAAGTGCGCCAGTTAATTTCTGATCTCTTTCCACAATTTTTTTATTATCGTTCTACCGGATATCACATTTATATACTTACTTAATAAATTTCTATTTAATATAAGGCCCTTGCCTTTGTATACAAAAATAGTTGCATAATAAGTTAGAGATTGTTTTCCTTCGATAGGAAGTCATGAAATAAATACCGCAAGTAAGTTGCACGCTGCCGAAAGGATGTGCTCACTAAAATACCTACAGAAGTATTTTTTATTATTATTATTTTTATTTTTTTATTATTTTTTTTATTGGATAATTTGTAGAGCTCCGTTTTTGTGAGAAATCACCTCAAGGGCGCTGAACATTTTATTATGACTTCTTCGGCTCTACCTATAACTAGTATTTACAAATAGATTCAGAAAACATACTTACTTGGCAGGTCACTTCCGATAAACACATTTTTTTTTTTTAAAGAAAGACAAACATTCCCGGGTTACGAATAACCCAACAACATTTGAAAATCTCCTACTACCACCACACTAAGCGGAAGATATTGCTTGTGTTGTGATGGAGGACTTAGCCAGCCGAGGGATCGAACACGGAACCCCTGGGTGGGAGCCAAACGCGATGCCCACACAACCACTGACCGGTCTTTAAACTTTAATCAGAAATTGGAGGAGATACGACTTTGCACGTGGAGGACACTATATTAAAACATTGGACATTGCATAAAAGTAATACGTTAAGAGCTTGCAGGAAAAGAAATTAGATATTATCATAGTTTATTTGCACAGTGATTCACATCCCTGGTCAAATAACAACGCACGCCACTGCTGAATAAATTTATAATAAATAAATCGCGGTTTCAACTTTGTTTCAACTATCGGTTAAAATTAAACAATCATTGGAACACTGGTACGTATTTGGTTTATGACTCAAGTCATTAAAGAGAAAAAAAGAAGATTAAGTTATAATAAATTAGTTTAGACCGACTAAACGCCAGTTCTATTCTAACTACCAAATTTATTATGTGATATTTATTAGCCATTCTAATATCCACCAATTGTTGATAGTTAATAGCTAGAGAGAGTAAAATAATGACAAAGAGTGCCATTTTAAAGCGACGAATCGGATGATATTTTTTTTACAATAAAAAAAAAAAAAAAAACGTTTTCACAAAGTAGGTAACAGAATTCTTAAAACATTCATCGATATTCTTCCACAATGCCAGGATTTCTGCTACAACAGTTTCGAAATAATGGTAAATGTTTGGTACAACAATTGCAAGGAAATTAACACTGCAACATTTTTTTTATATGCAGTTGCCTAACAATGCATCATTCTGTCTGGTCGAGTGATTTCTGCCTTTCAGGCGACAAATATTTAAACAAAGGATTCTTGCAGAAATGCTGTCAAATTTATAATGAAAGTTTCTTTCAGGAAGGCTGAAACAATAAAGTTCAATCACAATTTATAATAAATATATTATTGATTGAAGTTTTTGTCTCGATTGTTTTATCTCGACCGTTTTGTATTTTGTCTCTCTGTAATTTTTGAAGTAAAACTTCTTTACGCACGTTTGACTTGCACGGAGAAAAATGAACTGTTAAAAACGGGACTGAAGTTCTTACGAACAAATAAACAGTGATTCAATGTTTATTGGCGGTAATTAATGTTCCCCCCCAATAAACATTGAAACCCTGTTAATTTGTTCGTAAGAACTTCAGTCCCGTTTTTACTATTAAAATGATCGTTTTTACTATTAAAATGATCGTTTTTTCACACTCCGTGTGGGGAGTTAGCTGGCAAATGGCGAAAAATGTGATTGGGCGAGGCGAATGACAATAAATTTAAATATTTGTAGAAAATTAATAAATGCAGGTATATGTATATACATGTATATATTACACATATAAACATATATATATATACATACATATAGATGGAGCTAAAGATGTTTTACTTCAGTCGTGTGGTCTAAAGCACACTCGTTTTTTTTATGAAGTTCTGTTTCCGTTTCAAGAGGGTGACCATTTTAATAACTCAGTATACATTTTTTTTCAAATCTGAAATCGTCTTATTTAATTGTACTTTCTTAACCGAATGTTTGCAATATCGTGGTACTTACTTGACTGTAGAAAGTTTAAAAATGGAACTGTCATTGATATAAAGACGTTTCTTTGGACAAACTGTATTATTCCTTATTTGAAATAAAAATGTTACCTAAAATATATGCTTTATAATTAAGTAGGTATATATCTACGGTCGCCGAGGGCCTGGTAGGAGACAAATGTGTGAGAGTGGACCGGTATTAGAAGTATAAAGGAGCTACTCCGGGCAGCGCAAGATAGAGACATATTCACCAGAGTGATCGCCAACGTCGAGGGGACCTGACAGGGCACACGAAGAAGAAGAAGAATATCTACTTAACGAATCTTATGTTTTTAGTAAAAAAATTTATTATGATTTATTAATAAAAATTAAAATTAGAGACATACTGTTTTGGACGCGACATCTGCTGTTCCCGGAACTACTAGTTATTATTGGGTTCAAAGGTGTAAATCGTCTCAAAAAACGTTAACCGATTAACCGTTAAATTAGACATTAAGTAAGGAAGTATTTCAAAAGTTTGTCAAATGATGGTTAACAAATTTGCAATGAGGTAACAGTTGGCTTGGTGCAATTTTGCAATTACTGTTTAGTTATTTAATAGAAGTCTGTAGTTAGAAGTATAATTGTAGACATGTATTGAAATTTGTACAGCACTTTTGAGGTGATTTTTCACAAAAAGTTTTTCCCATAGGAAGTTTTTCCCACACTTTTCCATATAAATGATCATCTAGTAAATCCAGCAATGCAAGTGTATTATATAATTAATACAAAACAATACAAGAACAACATGTTAACCTACCAGACTATTAAATGGGAAAATAATTCACCGACTCCAGATATTTTCATATCATAGGGTTCGGCTCGGTGGAATTCCTAATTTGACCGATAAATCCTACTGATCCCTCAATATAAATATATTTAAAATCTTTCGTAATCCTACATGTATTTAAAATGACTGATTTTTGCATTTTTATATACAAATTCTTTGACAAATCTAATATGCCTAAATTTTTAATGAGAAAGCTAGGTATAATGCCAGTTAGTAGCCGAAATAACAAATGGTAATATTTTTATAGTCGTAGAATGCCAAATTCTTTTAATTTCATTTCCTAAAACTGTATACTTTCTTATTTTTTCAGAAACAGATTTTTCAATATTACAGGAATTTGGAATAGCTACATCAATAATATAAGTTATTTTTTTAATTTTGTCATGTAAAACTATATCGGGTCTATTATGACTGATTTGTCGGTCTGTTAGTATAGTTTTATCATAGTATATTTTAAACAAATTATTGTCTAAAAATGAATTTCGTTCGTATTCATAATATGGTACTATATTATGACAGTCAATCAAGTTATGTTTAATTACCAAACTTTGGTGAATTATTTTTCAAACCTAATTGTGCCTAAATGTATACTCAGACGGCGCTAATATAGAACATCCCGATATAATATGTTCTATAGCTTCCGGAAAAGCCATATATTTTCTACATAAATCATCAATTTGATTTGTATATTTAATTATATGCTTTCTATAATTTTTGGTATTAATGACTCTATCTTAAAAAGCAAGCATAAATCCTTCTATTTCTGCGCTCAACTCTCCAATACTCAACCATTTGTTTGACGAAAGTTTGTCAACATACGTTTGGTTGAAATAATTGAAGTGTTTTGCGTGAATAATTTTATTTGACAAGGAATCTAATAATTCCTGGTTGGTATTTATAAAAATTTTGGCATTTATTATTATATAAAGTGTTTTGCCAAAATGTTAAATTAAGATTTTTTAAACTTGAAAAAGAAAAATTTACATTCAAATGCAGTCCGTAATTATTTATTTACATTATACCGCCCAACATTTAAGATTGTTTATTGAATCCTAGACACTTATTCGTTCATAAATAAGGTTACTATCTTCTGGAGAACAATTATTGAACTATTAATTAGAAATAAAAATGATGGTGAAATTATTAAAAGTGATACTGATATATTTAGGAGTTATTTTAGATTCCAAACTAACTAAATGCTGAGTATCTATACACAAAAGAAAATAAGGAAGAACATCTCTTTTTTGGGAATATAATATCAATAAATGTCGGAAAAACTTACATCGTATTACAAGGACGTGGAATGAAATCAGATTACCAAAAACCGGACAAAACGAATACACAAAATATTTTACTGTACGAATATAAAGTAATGAAGTATTACAATTTATAATTCCGGAAACTTTAAAGTATGTACCGATAATTGGTAGGTTGAAGATGTATTGTAGGGGCCTTACATAAAGCAAGAGTAAATATAGTCGTATAGTAGTATACATATAAATGTAGTACATAGGTTATAATTTTTCAGGTGTAGTAAACTCTTCGTGGGTATCCATAATTATAGTAATTGCAATAAAATATATTTTATTCACCCCTCGTGAAGGTTCAGGTTGAATTAAAACCAGTTGGTTAAAGACAAAATATAATAGAGTGGTATTCAAACAATTTCATTTTGTTTGAAATTACTTACTAAGTTATAGTTAGTTGGTTATTTGTAAATTTTGATCTACAAATTACTAAATAAAAATTAATAAATAAATAAAAAATTTCCATCAATTTATTCGTAAGTTCGTTTTTATGATAGGCCAATGAAGTTTAAAAAAATATAAATTCAATCATTACTTACTGATTTTATAGTGAAAAATTAAAGCGAAAGTTTAGACCCAGTAGCAAATTAAACTATTGGGACGCGTTGAGAACTTGAACAACTCATCAAATTTCAAAGTTAACATTACAGTTATGTGAAAGCCCTATTCAAGTTCTGTTATTATCCAAGTATTGTGAAATAATCGGCCCATGATTAAGGGCCAGTTATTTCGGACAATTTCACATTTGAATTTCCTTCAAAGCGTCATTACCGAAAAATTGGGTTGTTTCAACCTCCGTCCGAAGAAATTTCAACGAAAATTTCATAGGACCAGTTGTTTTGGAATTTCCTTCAAATCGTCATTCACCGAAAAATTGGGTTGTTTCAACTTCCATCAGAAGAAATTTCATTGAAAATACCATAGAAATGTGATGTGAATGTGATCAGCCGAGTTCGGACGGTTAGCGAAATAATGGGAGGCGCATGCGCAGACGTCAAAATTATGATTCGGCGGGGAACACTGAGTGAAATTTTCAAATTTGTCGAGGGTTATTTGGAGTTGGAACTACCCATTTCGTATTTGAAATGAAGGAAGACGTTATTGCGTGTCAAATTTGAAATGAAAAAAAGAATCTTTTCATTTTTTTTTACATTTCCATGAAATTTTCGTTGAAATTTCTTCTGACAGAGATTGAAACAACCAAATTTCGGAATTTCCTTCAAATCGTCATTCACCGAAAAATTGGGTTGTTTCAACCTCCGTCAGAAGAAATTTCAAGGAAAATTTTATGGAATTGTTTAAAAAATGAAAAGATTCTTTTTTTCATTTCAAATTTGACACGCAATCACGTCTTCCTATATTTCAAATACGAAATAAGTTGTTTCAACTCCAAATAACGTTCGATAAATTTGAAAATTTTATTCAAGTGTTCCCCGCCGAATCACAATTTTGACGTCTGCGCATGCGCCTCCCATTATTTCGCTAACCGTCCGGACTCGGCTGATCACATTCACATCACATTTCTATAGTATTTTCACTGCTGACGGAAGTTGAAACAACCCAATTTTTCGGTGAATGACGATTTGAAGGAAATTCAAACGTGAAATTTTCCAAAACAACTGGTCCTTAATAATAGTGTGTAACAATAATAAATTAATGTAGCATTACTTATATAATATTACTATGTACGTACAACTGTTATTGACAACTGAAAGTAATGATAACCGGTGACTCGCCCCACCCTCGTGTGACAGCAGGCAGTTAGCAATAACAGTGAGAATTAGTTAACTTGGTAGTTACTTTCACGTAGATTGTAGTGTCATCTTCTAGTACAGCATCCACAGTGCTTGCATTTCGCATCGTTAACGTAATGCTACGGAACTAATTGTTATTGGAAACGGTTCGTTGTTGATTTTATTTATCCCCGTCATTACCCGCGTTATAACGAAAAATAAAGCAAGTCATTCGTTACGTCGTTACATTATCTGGGCTACCAACGGCGTACACCTCCTCCCGACACATAACCCCCCATGTGCCCGTGAGAAGTAACTACCTAGTACTAACACGTTACACATGTTTCGTACTAACTTCACTTCAATTAAAGTCCCTTAATATCTCCCAATTAGTATCTTGATTCTTGATTATTATCAATTAATGAAAAACGTATTGTCATCTTTACAATATGTCGGTTACGTTAAATTAAATGAATATATTATAAAAAAATACTATCAGCACGAACACGAAAACATATAATTTATTCTTTAACTTTCTTTGCATGATATGCCAAAAAAATACGATTTTCATTTTCCGACTCTTTATAAGGTAAGAAGCATTGCCAATACAGATTAAAATTAATTTTGCGTAGTTTTACTACAGGAGAGCGAAAACAAATTAATAAATTATGAACAAGCGCTTTCAGAATGACTCAAAAGAGATACCAATAATGACATATCGCGGAGATCGAGTGATCTAATGTAAATACGGTTTTCTTTTGGCAAAGATAAACACAATCACTTTATTTTTCAGAGATAAAAGGCAAAATAGAATATTTTGACTTACGATACTTTTCTATGGGATGTGCGTATCTAAAATGAGGTCATAAGATAAACGGGTAGACACTCATATACTATCTATCGCAACTGCAGTGTACGCAATTTTATGATTGAAAGGTTGTAAATTTTTATTTTTTTTAATTTCACAATTTCTGACAGTCAGGATTCTTAATTAGACAACTAGAAATCTGCGTTAATCTTGCTGGTTATGAGGGGTTGATGGGTCAAGGAACGTATTTCTTCGTTGGTCCTGTGTCTCCATATTTCCTACTTCATTTTTAATATCCTGTCTCTATTCAAGTTTCATAAGAAATCGCTGTTGCTATATACTGCGAGTGGTTTGACAATGATTTTGGATGGATGTCCTATAACAACCAAAGAACATCAGAATTGTACGTACTATACTATACTACGTTATGACATAACTATAGTAGGTGTGGTTGCCAGATTAAAATATAAAGATATAGCGTTAGTTCATAGATACGCCATCGCCAACTCATATATACGTGTAGTACTGCATGCGGGTAGGTAACCTATAAGAATGTTTTCAAAACTTTTAGCTCCTGTACTTTTATTGAAATCTTATTAGCAAATATTAAAATTGACAGTGAATTTTGTTATGTGACAAAAATTACATTACATTTCAATTAACGGAAGCCAGTTGCACGTTCAATATTGGGGAGGTAGAAGAAGAAAGGATTAAAAATGCTGATTGGGTGAAACTAGCCATCCATGGCCATCAATTCACCAAATATAATCACAGGCAGCAAAGCTATTTTAATCAAAGCGAGGAAACAGCAAACAAAGGCCTTTTTAATTAATGTAAGTGCATGTTCTAACATGTAAAACGATAACATTCTGTACTTAAATCAAAAATTCCTAGCACACTTACAATAAGACGAGGATATTAATGATTTTCTCTCCATAAAACGGAAAAACGTAATAAAAACGACAGTATGATTATTTGAATCAGCATGGCTATGGCTTTTGGTTGTGGCTGATGTCGGTTGCAATCAATCAACTTTATTTTAATTTTCCCTTTCCAAATTACACACGTAGCCGGCAATAAAACGTCATGTTTGATTTACGTGATGCTTTATAAGAACTATCAGGAGCAACACGACTAGAAAGAATTCACGTTTGTGGAATTGAATTACTGAAAACGTTTGCTTCCTCGTATTTACCCACAGGTTTGTATTAAAAAGCGATGAATTATTTTTGAAGACGGAAATTACAGGCTGCTCATAGGATTTATTGAGCGTTAACCCCGCAATTTGACTTCTACTCTCGATTCACTATTATTAAAGCCCGCTCGCCGGCGCTCTAGTAAACTCCAACACACACAGCTTCAATCAACTCACCTACTACCAACAGACTTCACGTGCGGTGTTTCTGTCCGTGCAACCATCCACCAACAACCAACACCAACACTCAGTCATAACGGATTCAATTTCTAAACTTTGGAGAAGGATGCGCCTCGTACGCAACGATTCTCAAAGGTAATTAGAGTTTCGTTTGATTTGAACCGAAATTATCGAATTTTACCGACGCCTATCGAGTAGTTTTGTATATATATTCTATGCCAAATGTGATGTTATTTGATGCTGTGTTATTCTGTTTCAATTTATAAACTTTGGAAGGATTCGCCTCGTAAGCAATGATCTCAAATTAGTTTTGATTTCGTTTGATTGGAACCGACATTATCCAATTCTTTCGATATGTTACAGACTGCTTGTTAAAAGCTTATTTTAAATAAGAAAATAACTGTGCTAGAATGGGTTTAATTATAGACAATTTATAATAGAATTCTCAGCTCTCCATTAAGATACCACATTGCAATGAAATTGGAAAGTACCTACTTCATAATAATATTTTTTGATAATGCTCTATTTTTAATGGTGGCTTACACACTAAACTTATGGCAACCCATAAGTACCTACACGGAGAAAAATGTTATTCTAAAATACGATCATTTTATTCGTAAAAACAGTTAAAACGGGATTGAAGTTCTTACGAACAAATCAACAGGGTTTCAATGTTTATTGGTGGGAACATGGAAAAACACTTTGTGGATGGTTAGGTCGGGGCCACAATATTTTTGCTTTCCGTGGCCCATGGAAAACAACAAACGTTGTGGCCCTGCCCCATGTTTATGGTAATGTTTGAGGTATTACCGGCTTTAAGAATAATTTGTTGGTATACATAATATCGTACGTATACCAACAAATTATTCTTACATTTTCCCGCCAATAAACATTGAAACACTGTTAATTTGTTCGTAAGAACTTCAGTCCCGTTTTTAACCGTTTTTACGAATAAAATGATCGTATTTTAGAATAAAAAATTTCTCCGTGTACTCAACGTAAAATAAAAAATGTGGTTTTTATATGCGGCTAGATAAGGTAATGTGAAGTTTAGAATAAAAAAATTCTCCGTGTACTCAACGTAAAATAAAAAATGTGGTTTTTATATGCGGCCAGATAAGGTAATGTGAAGTTAAAATTACATGCTTATTGTAGTAGGGATGTATATATAAGTAGGGATGAATACACAACTGAAAAGAAGAAATCACGTTATCGAGAGAACCGTAAGCGCACAATACTATTAGTTTAGTTTTATTAATTTATGGTAGGCTCCTATCTAGTTTTTTTTATGCTGTGGTAACCAGCGAGGTATCAGAAAAATAATAAATAATTTTAATTGTGTTAGAAAACTTAAATAACCCTAATTAGCATGGTTTAATAGCGTATAAACACTATATCACCTAAACATTATTTCACATGCAGGAATGGAAGAGTTGCTATATGTTATATACCTACCAACCAATCAATCTAAGGCTCTGGGAATTATTGAATAAAGAATAGAGGTAGGTAGGTAGTAAGTACCTACTCGTATATCGTGTAATGTATATTTACAGGTACCTAAACTCTTCGTGAAAGTGGCTAGGTATTTGGCATTAGCTAATTTGGGAGGTGGGTATGGGTACCGCCGGAACCATTTATTGGACAACCAACACCTCTGCCACAGGTCACCCCAGGTGGTTAGATTTGTCCGGGACTTGGCGGCGGATGTGTCTGCCACGTGGCAGACAGGATCGGGAGGGACTGGTTGAGGGACACATTTTCATCTCTCCAGCCGGACTCTCTCGACCCATCGCCTTGCACCGCAGTGGGAGAGATGGCTTCACACGTCCATCAATCCTGAACATATTGATCCCCGGATTCCTACCCACCCCTCAAACCTTTTTCCTTCCCAGGACTTCCTCTCCTTCATTTCCCTTAAAAGACCCTCCACACAGCATCTTCAAAGATGACATTTTTTCCTCAGGGCCTGTCTGGAGCTAATGTAAAAAACATAGGTATCTGGGTGTTGCTTAGCTAGGATTTCATCCTCCATTCATTTGTATTTATTTAACTGAAGTGTATTTAACACCTTCATTACAAATATACACATTTTTTGCGCATCTGAATAACAGTATCATCTTCATGTGTGTCCTGAGTCCTGAAAAAAACATTCATAGTAATATTATACAAATTATTGTTTGTTGTCCGAGAGAACACACAAACAGCAAACCATTTCTTCTGTCAATAGTTAATAGGATTTGAAAGTAAAAGCGGTTTCTATTATCATTATTAGTGTCGATATGTTGACAGTTTGCTCGTGTCAACATTTCAATTGACAAGTGCCCAAGGGACAATGGGTCTGGCTTATCCGTTTCCTTTAATCCCTTCGAGCACAATGGATTTCCTATTTGCAAAACTGTGCATCTTAACTGAAACATCAAATATTTGCTAGAAAAAATGACGAAGGCTTAGGTGTTTGAATACGTTTATTTTGAACGCCTATCGTCCTTTGCTTTGACATTTTGAAGTGATTAGAAATGAATCTCTTTCTTGGTAAAAGGGAAGAAAGAAAGAAAACATTTAAAAAAAAATATTTCTTGATTGTAAAAAATTCTTATTCCAATACTTCAATAGTGTTGATTATAATTTATATTACAGAAATAAATTATAAGTATGGTATATATTTTATAAGTAGGGTATGAAATCTTCTTCGTGAACGCCTCAAGAAAGATATTAGCAGAACGACAAATAAATCATAATCTTGCAGAACCTACCACTTTTAACAACAAAAAACAAACTAATGATTTAAACAAATGTAATGACTTACCACCTTACTAATAGACGTTACTAATAAAACCCCCTTTCTAATAAAATTTTACATGACTTATTATTTTACAAAAATTTACCGTACATTATATTGTTGTTTATCAGTTTCAAACACGTTTATTAGTAAGGTCGTAAAGATTTAGTCTTATGAATAATAACGAAATTATTATATCAAATTATAATTTCTATTCTATGATTCTTTAAAATCTTTTATTTACAGATTTTAAAACCAATATAAGATATAATTTCTTATCCTGGCGAAGAGATCTTTAGTTTCGAAATATGTAGATAATGTTGATTATATAAGTGGTGTGTACGAAGTAATTTCTTTTAATTTGATTCAATATAAGAATGTTTATTTACTTATTCTAGAGCGGAGACGGTTTACATATAATTCCTGTGAGCACTTAGGCCATAGGCCAGCTTTTCTCTCCACTCCTCCTTGGTGCCCTGAAGGAGTCACGATTGAAGAGGGCCTCATCTCTCCTCTCCACTCCTCGTCCCACGGTGGAAGAGTCCACTCCCCCTCGGTTCCTTAAAGGCTCCACAAGGGAACAGTTTACGGAGGTGGCTTCAGCTCTCCTCTCCATAGTTCCTCCTCTTGGTTCCTCTCTGCAGGCCCCGCCAAGGAAGAGTCCACGAAGGTGGCCTCAACTCTCCTAAGTTCCCAAAAGAGTGCTATTTTTTAAAAGGTCCAATTTTGGTCCGACGTGTATCTATCGAAATAGAAGGTCCACTCCAGCAGAGCCCCGAGTGCTGAGATAAGGTCTGAATTCTCCGAGACGCGACCCTGTTTCTCGGAGGCACCGTTCGTGACACGATCCCCAGGTCATTCAGCCTGAGCACGGTAGCTCACACCTTAGCTTGGGATGGCTATTGCAGGACGTATTTATACCCCCTGAGCGACGGGTTCGCCACACTCCCTATTCGCTGCAACCAAAAGACAACATCAAACATATCATATATTTCTTAAAACTCAACATTTTGTCATGCAATTTAGGACTTAAATTTTTTAACAATAATTTAGGTACCATTTTTAATATGTACGTATTACTTACAACTAATTACGCATAACATATGTAAGCAAGAAACTTATTTACTAACAACCCGAATGTATAATATGTACTAAATTACCAATTCTAATGCAAAATTAAGGCTATTTTAAATGGAGGTGTAAATTTCAATATGAAATTATTATACATATATTAAGTTTTCATGTAAATTCATAGATAGAGAGAAATAATTGTACGACTGTATTATAATGGGCACCAGCGTACCAATTACTACATTTAGGTGGCTATCAAGTAAGTTCCTAGATAGGTACTTAGTTATTAATTATTAAAAAATAATCACGTGCGAAATATTAAAATTGCAAATGTCTCAATTATAATTTTATTTGTAAATCATATATGACTGACATCAAACGCTTTCTAGTTTTCAGGCACCAACGGAAAGAAAGAAGAACGCTCGGCTTTCTCAGTGATGGTTTTTCAGTTGATTTAAGCTCGGCTTGAGAGATGTTTACGTTCATCAAGTTGCTATCTGGTAGCAACCCTGACATTCTAATCCGACTGATACTATTCCTGAGTAAAGGTACTGAAATATCGGTACTTAATTTTAGAACAGCCTCCTACCTCCGCCAAATTAAACTTTAAAAATGATGTACCCTATATGTAGTAAACACATTCATCATGATAGGTAGGTAGGTACCTCATTTTCAAAAGATACATTCCAACCTAACTTACTTAACTTAAATCAGAACCCTTGATGTATGATATGGTAAAGGATTTTTTGTTCATGTAATTTATAATTAAGTTAACAATTAACCTACACACGTTAAATATTTTGGTTCCATTAAAAGACATTTAAGATACTCTCTTAGTAATCCGCCACCCCCAAAACCGTGCAAGTTTCCAATTAAAGATGGCAGAGGATTTTAGTGCATTCCTCCTGGTTAGGCATTATAATATGTTTTTTTGTTTATTCGAAAAAATACTTAATACATATATTTTTTTATATTACAAAAATGGTTGTTACTGACAGTCTTTGTGGATTTTCGGAGCACTAATGTCTTGTTAAAATTAGGCGGTCCGCTGACGATGCAACTGAAAACCAACTAAAACCGGCTGTTTTCTCTGTCTTGATTGGTCAAAAAGCTTGTTTAACCATAGACGAAGAACAATCAGCTGACAGCTGGCAACTAGTTATAAAATCAATCGAAGATTGCATTAAACTTCAAGACGACCTAAATCGTCTTTTTGACTACTGTGAATCAAACAAACTTGTAGTGAATACCTCAAAATGCAATAAAATAACATTTACACGTAACAAAAATAAAATTCCCTTTATGTATACATTAAACGGGACATATATCAAAGAAGTTGAATCTATCAGGCACCTTGGGGTAGTACTGGATGTTAAATTAAACTTTATACAACACACTGATGAAATCATTAACAAAGCCAACAAAATGCCAGGATTTATCATTCGAATAACGAAACCTTTCCGCAACCTTAAGACTCTATATTCCCTTTACACAACGTGCATCCGTCCCCACTTAGAACACTGCACACCGATTTGGACTCATTTTTACCAAGCTCACATTGAAAGAATCGAAAGAATTCAAAAAAAAATTTTTAAACACATAAATTATAAAAAAAAAATAAACTTCTCAAATTACACCGAATCTATTAATTACCATAACTTCGACTCCCTTCATACACGTCGTTTAATTTTTGACCAAATCTTATTATTTAAAATTCTTAATAATGGCCTGGACTCGCCAGAACTAACCAA